>OY728133.1:2102150260-2112150260 GCA_963277665.1 Viscum album | reverse complement strand
AAATAATCACTTACTTACTCTAGAAATCATCTTTTTACCCAAAGTTTTTCAATAAGCATTTAATAATAAGGTCTAAAGGAAAAAAAAATTATTTAGGAGGGATTCATAAAAAAATGAATTATTATCCTTGAAAACAAACCATTTACCCATAGGATATCATAAATAATGTTTTAAATAAAATTTCATTTTACTATTTTATGATAGAAAAAGATTTAAAAAAACATCCACAAAACGAATGTGAAATATATTCAAAGATAGAAATATAAATGATCACATGGATGATAATAATTTATTTTGTAATAATGGAATGTATAATGATGGATATCATAATTATACCATCAAGTCCTTATTCCAAGAAATCAAAAACATATTATTAAGTCATTATTTCAAGACATCATAAATTATTTGGAATGCATACACCAAATTCCCAAGATATCTTATCTCATGAGACCTACTGGTTCATCAAGGGGATATAGCAGACCCCATCCATCACATACTAAGTACAATTCAATATGGACATATTCAACATCAAAATTTCAATTTCATGAGTGGTGTCTGCCTCTTCCCCCTGTCGTTCTTGATTTTTTTCGACAATGATTTGGAGGGGGGATCTCATACCTCTTTGGTACCTTTCCCATAATCCATCCCCATCTCTCTTTTATCTCCCAAGATGTCTTAGATGCTTCTACTAGCTTGGGTTTTCATAAAAGTGATGATTTGTGTTGGGATGATGGTTTGACAATGTTTGTGTTCTACTCAGGATATGGTGTTTCTATTAGTCTAATGACGATGAAAATTTTGCTCAAGGGAGGTTCAAGGATCTAATAAAGGTTGTTCATTGTTGAAACCCTTGACCACTCAGATATCAACTTTGACCTCTCGTTTCTTCTATACCTATCTGAGTCAAAATAAGATCGGTGGTTTCTAAAGGTTTTGGGTTTTTTTGTTCGGCGGTCGATGATCTTCAATTCGCTTCATGAATTGTCTTGTTCTTGTTCCGGTGTATTTATTCTCTATCATCAATGTTACGGTCGTTTAGATACCTCAGCTTCTCATTCCCTTCATTGACCTCCAATTCCACTATGACTCTCTAACTAGGTTCTGGAGAGGAGGTTACATAGATGTTTTGGGTGTGCGGTTCAGAGGTTGCAGGTGTTTCAGGATCGAGGACTTTGTTGATGTCTGCATTCATTGTTTGATTTAGGGAACATCTTGGATTTCCTGGGTTTATTTCTGTGAAATTTTTTCTTGTAATATTTTCTTTTCTTTGGTTATTTTTTTGGGTCTGGTTTTGGTTGTTTTCTTCTGGTTTTGATGGGAGTCGTTGGCCTTATCTGTGAAGATTGTTGTATTTTTTTACTAGTGATCTCGCAATGTGATCCGCATGCCACTCATGGTGATGGAGTCTTTGTGTTTTAGTTATCTTTGGTTATAATTCCAATTCAATCATTATATTAAATAAATACATAATCAATATAAACAATCGTATTGAAAAACTAGCATAAAAAATGTTAATATTTTCCCCCATCAATAAATATAAGAACATGATCATAAGACATCTAGAGAAATAAGGTGGATAATAAAATTTGAGTATATATGTAGTGAATCATAATAATCATTAAAGGATGTAATCAAGTAATAAAATAACTTTAAAATAATATTAAACCTTTTTTGAAAATGTGAGAAAAATATCATTTTATTTTGATAATATTGTAAAAAAAAATTATAATATTAATAAAATTCATTTTCTTTGAAAATAAACATGGAAACTTATAAAAAAAATTTCAAATAAAATAATTATGATAATGATGGAAAAATATGTGTGTGTCATATATGATAAAATAAAAAATTCTTTTAACACTTTTATAAAAAATTCAAAAGTGAGTAATCAATTAAAAAATTATAATGATTCATTTTAATATTTTTTAAATATTAAAAAAAGTAGTTTAAAATGAAGTTTAACAATATTTTAAACATAAATAAGATCATTCTTAAAACATTATATAAACATGGATATATAGGATAACTCTTTTAAAAGGAAAACATTAAAACAAAATTTTAAATGGAAATTCCACACCACTTTGGTAACATTTAAATAAAATGGATATTTAAGAAGATTATTTTAAAAGGATTTATAAAAAAATAAAATTTTAATAGATTAATGATAAAATAAATCTATATTTTAATATATTTAATACAAAAAATTAAACATGTATTGAAGAAGAAATAAATCGAAAAGAAAATAAATTAAAACAATATATCCCTTACCTCGAGTATTCAAACATTTTGTATGTTCTCTAAGTCATGAATAAAAAAATGTTTTAGTTTTCTACTCACTTAAGAACCCTTTTCATTTTTATTTATTACTATCATTCCTTTTATTTTATACCCATACTTAATTAATTTTTAAATCAATTAAGTTTATGTTGGATTTTTTGAGTAAGTTTAGTTCATAATCCTAAAACAAATTTTGTATCTTGACCATGGTCAAAGTGTTCATGGTTACATATTCTCCAAAATGTTATTCAAGGCCTTATTTTCAGTTTTATTAATTAAATACAATTTTAATTTCAATCCATGAAAGATTTACATGAATAATGAATAACATAACTTTGTGGAGGTGGTATTCCACATGTACACATGAGTGAAATTATAATTTTTTAATTAGTGGAAGGGTAAGAAAGTAAGTAATATATTATATATTCTGAATAGTAATTATTTCATGAATGTGAGATGGTTTCATTAAATTTTTCATAATAACTATATATGTTCATTGTTGATGAAAAACAAAACACATTTTTTGGTGGTGGTGGGGGTCGACACATAAGCACGAGCAATGTTTTCATTTCTCATATGATGTAAAAAGAGAAGATAAAGGGTTGTAATATAATCATAATAAATTTTCAGTATATGGAATATATTTATGTTAACATGTAATCATGGTTAGGATAAAATTGAAATATGTATAATAAGAAATAAAATAAAGGATCTTGGTTAATATTTATATATCCTCTTTCAAAATCCTCTTTTTTCTTTCAGATTCAGCCTCCAAAGCATGATCTTTAGGGAAGGCAATAATCTATTTGGAGTGAATAAATAAGCTATTAAGGTATTTTATAAGTTCTATTCCAAACTTAATGGATCATTAATTTTGAGTAAGATCAGATATGTGATTTTCTTTTACTAGTGAGGTTGGTGGAGTACTTGTAATTATTCTAAACATTAAATAATATATGGTTAAATTCATGTAAATGAGACTCCAAATTAGATACATTTCAAAGGTGGTATGTGTAAATTATCGGACCTGGATTCCATTGAAAGGTTCCCTGAGCCCAGTGGGTGACATGACCTCAAGCGCATCTCCCCAAACGTCAGAGGATATCGACTAGCAGTGAGGGCCTGAGTGAGTTTTTTTTGGATATTATTCCCTCATTATTAGAGTGTAGAACAATGGAATATAAATAATGGATACAGCGGAAGAAATAAACCATACAATAATAGTAAATAGTATAAGACTGATAGTATAAATCGATCTAGAAATCATATCATATACAACATGATGATATATGTCAAATGTTTCTAAAAAAAATTCCATAATAGGTACACAACATACATAAACAATACATGTATAGAAGATAAAAAAAATAAAAAATAATCTCACCATCATTACAAGCCTTAGCTTGGTCCCATTCTCTCCTTCTCCAAAGTATCATATCAAGTACATGTATTAGGGTGATTTCCATTTTCAACTCCTATAATCATATAATCTGTTTGGGTCTAAAAACATGACCCAAACAGGGTGTAAGACTAAATCCCGGTAGGCAACCACCCAAGTCTTGTGCTAATCCATCAATGAGTATATATATATATAACAGGCAGTGTGAAGATAATAAAATTTATAAGTAATTAAGAACTCAAAATTAAACATCCTACACAAACTTGTATTCATTTACATTCATTTTCCCTTTCTATTACATTTAAATTTATAAAACATGAGATCTTTCTTGAGCCTGACATCCACCATAAAATTGAAATCAGAGAAGTTGACTCAAAAGGCTATTTAAGAAGTACAAGTCAATAATGATCCAAGCTTGTGCTTTGGGTTGGAGATGAACCATAAAATCCATTTCATTCATTTAAATTATATATAACATAATCCCATCCTTTAAATTACTAAGTAAGAATTCAAATATCACTCTAGGTGTAATAAACCAACAACATCTGAGCCCATACATGGATAACCTCTCATAAACCCATGTATAACTCTATATGTTTTATAAATTCCATGTCATATGAGTCTGTCTGTGGAGGTCCTCTAAGGAAACCCCATGTATCACTCATTTCATATAAATAATTCCACTTGTGTCCATGTTTGCTAATCCATTTGGATCCCAAGTATCACTCAGTATATAAGTCAATTCTCAATGAGTCCGTGCATGGAATATCTCATTTGGATCCATGTATCACTCATGAAAATACCACATTAACCATTGAGTCTGTCATTAGCACTCTATGGTGAATCCTTGTATCACTCAAGTTATAAAGTCAATATTCACATGATTCCATCACTGGTATTCTAATTTTCATCTATGTATCACCCAAGGCCATTTTTCATTTAACAAATTCCATTTCATTGAAACAATTAATTTAACATACCAAGGTTAAAACCAATGGAATTCAATATAAATCACCTCAAAATGGTGACTCAAGCAAGGATAAACCTCAAGGGATTATCCTTCAAATGACTCATGTGGTCATAACTCATATAACAAGAATCACATGCACAACAAACTAATAAATGGATTTAACATCATTTAACTCGCATGGAAATATTATGGCAATCATATTCCCATAATTAATGAATTCATTACATAGCATGGTCTCAACATAACTCACAAGGGATAGTAATTCAAGGTCCATTCAAGTACTCACCTAGCCATTTTCAATATAATAATCCTAACAATCCTACCAAGCTATCACATGGTGTAATTATAATATAACTCACATGAGAAAAGGATTAATTATATAAATTTAGTACAATTTCATAAATTCATGTCATAGACTCTACGTTACTCACATGATCAAGGAAATACAAGACCAACATTCTTAATAAGAAATGGAATCCATTTGTCAAGGGGAAAGTCAACCATCCCATACCCTTTAACAAATTCAATTATAATCTAACAACATTGAAAATCCATCTATAATAAATCCTATTTTAACTACCCTTGAAAGGCACAAGGAACACCTCAAATGGGTGTCCAAGGCATTAATCCATTAAAGGCCATTCAAGGAAACTCACCCACTGGGTTGTCCTTATTCAAGGCATACAACCTATAAAAAGAATAAACACGCCTTTTCAATTACCTAAAATACAACAGGAAATAGTAGGGTTCAATTTAAATTAAGGTGACACCAAAAAAATGGGCTCACTACACATATATAAATAGATTGAATTTTAGTGAAAGTAATGAGACCACCTACCTTAGGTTAATTATAGATACCTTATCTTTTATTAAGCTTTGATTTATCCTGGTTTGGAAGAAATCTAAATAAAGGATGAAGAAAAGTAAATTAGGTTAGATTGTCCAAAAATAAAACATCACATCTAATAGCCATAAAAAACAATAATTTATAAAAAGGTCTTAAGTACTTACCATTTCAAATACAAGGATATTGACCACATTCGAATCAGAGTATGGACAAAGATAAGATATGAAATCATAATTTACATTCAAAAAAGATACCAACATAGTTCGGAGGGGGGTGTTGTGAATTGAAGAGAAAACTAAATTTAGATTTTAAAAACAATTTTAATTAAATTAAAAATTATTAAAATTACAAGGCTACATAGTTTACATGCATGTTTTATCAAACCATTTGGTAACCATGTGAAAATCCTATGTCAAAGTCTGCTAAAAATGCAGACCTAGCTGCACAGTCGTGCGGCTCAATCGACAAGGTTTATCAAACCATTCGGCCTCCTCTTTCCACCCAAAACTTGGGTTCTGGGCTCTAGAACAGCCCCAAACACACCCTGAGACCTCCATCACCTCAATGAGCACTCACCTTAGGCCATATTTAATCATTTAAATTGAAAATTGATAGAAAACAAGATATTAATACCTCCATGAAAAACTGAGTTCTTAAAAGCTTCTCCCATCAAAAATATTATTCCACAAATTTACATTACAAGGGTAAAAAAGTATGATCTAAGAACAAATATGGCCACTATGATCGTAAATTTAGCTCCCTATCCTAGTTCTCATCCTATACTCGACTGTGCTTCCATAGAACTCATACTAAAGGAATGGACAGTCCTCGAAGAACCTTGGTGCTATGATACAAATTTCATATTGGATGCTCCTAAAAGGACATGTCTACCTATAACTCAACCTCCTTGGGATGAAAGGCATGAGACAGGTCTGAATAGTAATGTCGAGTCTGAGAAACATCGAAGATGTCATGTATAGACCGGTGCCTATGAGGTTACTGCAATTGATAGGCAACCAGTCTGACTCTCTCTAGAATCTTGAACGGTACAGCATATCTCAGCAAAAGTTTACCCTATCTCTTGATCCTCTTTTGTCCCAAACTTAGTGAAACGTGTAGGAAAACTTGGTCCCAGACCTCGAACTCTAGAGTTCATCCGAAGATAATATTTCTGATGAGACTGCACAGTAGCCATCCACTTTTGAACCAATTGTACCTATTATGTGGTCTCTTGGACAAGTTGAGGTCCCAACATAGTTGTCTCTACTACCTCAAGCCAACACACGGGTGATTGAAATGGACTACCATACAAAGCCTCATAATGGAACCATCTGAATAGTAGCCTGAAATATATTCTGGTAGGAGAACTCAACCAGGGGTACATGCCTCTCCCAAGATCCCCCAAAATCATCGACGCGTTCCCACATCATGTCCTCAAGCACCATAATCATGTGCATTGACTATCCATCTGTCTGGGGGTGGTATTCCATGCCCAGAATTACCTATGTTCCTAGCACCATTTGTAGTCCTTTCCATAAACAAGAAGTATATCAGGTGTCCTTATCTGAAACGATATAATTTGGGACCCCATGTATTTGTACTATCTCATGGTTATACAACCTCCCAATATCATCAATTAAAAAGGTAACCTTGATAGGAAGTTAGTGAGAGACCTTCGTGAGACTTTCAATAATCCATACAAAATCATTACCTCATGGTGACCTCAGTAAACCATTCATGAAATCCATCACAACATCATCTCATTTACACTCGGGAATAGGAAGTTCATCTAAAAGTATTCCTGGTTAGTGGGGATATTCCTTCACCTACAAACAGGTGGAACACCTCATAAAAGAATTAGCTACATATATTTTCATACCATGCCACCAATACTATCGATGAAAATCCTAATACATCTTGTTGATAACAGGATACACTGCCCAAGATGAAGCTTGGAAATATAGCATCAGGTCCTCTCACATGTTAGAAGAGACACATAGGTTACCATGTACTCGCAGGATCGCATCCTTGACTTTGGTCCATCTAAGAGGAGGGTTTTCACCTGCCACACTCTCCCATAGAACATGGCCTTTATAGTCCAATAGCTACCTCATACTCACCCTATACATAAGTGTAGAGGTAACATCTAAATAAGAAAGGTGTGCCTTCCCCTGACTATCGTGTACCTCTATGTGCATCCTAGAGAATAATGCCATAATCTTCCACTCACTACTGTACTGATACAATGTCTGTATCTAAGTCCTCCTGCTCAGTGTATCGACCACTACATTACCTTTACCAGGACTTTAGGAAATCTCTCAGTCAAAATACTATTGGTACTCAAACAACCTTCACCACCTCAGATTTAGATCACACTATGTAAATATATACTTGAGGATTATATGGTCTGTGTACACCATAAAAATATCTCCCATTAGGTAATGTCTCCAAAAACCCTGTGTATGAACAATCGAAACTAACATGAGATCATGAATCACATATTTCCTCTCATGTGGCCTCAACTGTTGAAACTCAAATGTAGGGAATCAGTCCCCCTACATAAGAATTATTTCCAGCCTAATAACTGATGCATCACAATACATAGTGTAACTCCTTCATGGATCTGGAAAAATCAGTAAATGTGTTGAATTAAATCTCCCTTTCAACTCCTAAAATGATTTCTTGTAGGAATCCAACCATACATATTTCGCACCCTTCTTAGTCAAGCCCATCATTGGTTCTACTAAGAGTGATAAGTCCTATATGAAGTTCTTAGTAACAAGCTATCCCTATGAAACTCCAAACCTCAAAGAGGTTCTTTGGATACTCCCTAAAAAACACATCTCTCATATTATCTATGTCCACTAATACTTTTCTATCTAAGATAATGTGGCCCAAGAAGGGAATATGATCTATCCAAAAGTGGCAATTTGTGAGATTATCGTATAACTAATTCTCTCTTATTTTATTCAAGATGATCACAAGATGTTTGGCATGGTCATTTCAATTGTGAGAATACACAAAGATATCATCCACGAAAAACACAAAAAAAAAAACAAATCAAGATAAGGATGGAACACATGGTTTATCAGTTCCATAAAGATCGATGGAATATTCATGAGACGAAATAGAATAACCAAATACACATATAGACTGTACCTAATCTGAAAATATATGAAAGGTATGTCAGATGGTCTAACAAGAACTTGATGATAAAAATATCTCAAATCAACCTTTGAGAATACTCATACTCCTTATAGCTAGTAGAAGTGATCATTTATCCATGGGAGAGGATACTAGTTTTTAACCATCAATTGGTTCAATTTTCAGTAATCCACACATAGACTGAGGGCATCATCAGAATTTTTCACAAAAAGGACCAGCGAACCCCATGGAGAAGAAATAGATCGGATGAAACCCTTTACCTCTAAATATTATAGTTTCCTCTTTAGAACTTTCATCTAAATAGTATCCATATTATAAGGAGGAATGGATACAATTATATCTCATAGAAGTAGTTTGACATAGAACTCTACCTCTCTTACCAAACGTAATCCTGAGAAGTCACCCAGGAAGACATCTCTAAAATGATCAACCACTGGAGGGAAAACAATCTTACATGTTCCCTGATCATCTTAATAAGAACTCGCAATATGGGCTATCATACTACCCAGCCCACAAAGTTGTAGTCCAACTCGACTCACTTGGACATCCAATTCACCCTTTTGAATAAACTCACCACCCTCTGGTGATGTGAAATTCACCCTTTGGAGATATCAGTAAATATAATTGTAACACCCGAGATTTTTATGAGAAATATTTTGTTTTTATGTCATATACATCATCAAATGAATATTTCACAACACACAACACTATCTTGGCTTACTTTACACGCAATCGCGACCATCCTCGATAGCTTTTGTTGTACGCAATACGGAGTTTCACTAAACAACGATATGCTATTAAAATATTATTAAAACTAGCCGTTATGAATAGTAATACCCACTTTTTGAAATTTTATAAATTTTATTTTTCAAAATGGACTCCATTTTTGTATTCAGAATATCAAAATTAGCCTAGGGTAAAATTTTGGTATTTTTCTGAAAAATTTCAAATTTTGATGAATAGTGAAAACACTGGGTTACTATTTAAAAACTGACTTTTTATTTAAATAATTATTTTATATAAATTTATTTTATATGGAAATTGATACATAATACCTATATAAGTTCAATGTAATTCATTGGAGTCATTTTATAATAATTTTAGACATATAAATATTTTATTGAACTTTTCACCGTCTTTTACCCACCTCCTAGGAGAATTTGAAAATTTACATAAAACGTAATTTAACCGCTTCTGTGAGTGGAATTTAAAAAATATGAGAGACACAGTTAATATTAAAGAGTAAAATGTGGTTCAATAAGATAAAAATAATTTTTTATGAATAGTAACTTTTTACTTTTTTTACCACAGTTAAAAGTAAATAGGGTAATTAAGGGTAAAAATGGTATTATTATTACCCTAACACATGTCATAATTCTATTGGATAAGTTTAATTCGACCAAAAAAAACCTTAGCAATAAAATATGACCATTTAGGTCCACTTGGATTATATTAGGACATTGAATATTATTTTATTTAAAGAAGAGTTTAAATAGTTAAAATCAATGTTTAATAACTAAAACATTTTAATATAGAGTTATAAATAAGATATTTTTGACTATAAATATTAATTAGAAATATGAAAAGATTTCCTATATAATTTTCTTTTATTTGTAATTTTTATACATTAAATAAGTTAATTTATTTTTGACACAATGATGATGCAGTAATTAACTTATTAATGAAATATTAATATAATTGATGTTATAAATACCCAAATAAATGTAATTTTAGACTTTTTATGAATTAAAATAATTTTATAGGTTAATATAACATATTATTATCTATTTAATTAACTTTTTTCGAACTAATCATGTTGTTATGAGTTTCACAAAAATCAATTACCAAATAGTGTCAAAATTGACATAAAATAGTTTTTAAAACAAATATTATATTATTAATTTTTATTTTATTCCAAAAAATATAAGGTTCAGAAAAATGACTTATATAATGTTATATATATTAATAATGAACAACTTGGGGTTGTTTTGGCTTGTTATAGTAATTTTATTAACATTATAGTGTAAGAAAACAAGAAGACACAGTGAAAGTATAATTATTTAACTTAAAGTTAAATCTAAATGATAAGGTTAAAATAGAAACCTAAATCTGTATAAATTCTATTGGATGATATTATTTCGACCCAATGCCACATTAGCTTCGAAATTAATAAATTTGGAGCTATTAAAAATCTAATATGACTTTATAATAAAATAATATTTTAAGTTGTTCCTAAGGTTCCCCTCTCCTCCCTTATAAAAGGGCACCTCCTCCCTCTCCTCCTCACACCACTATGAGCCTTCAAGCTCGGCCAACCCCTGACAATTTCTCTTCTCCACTTCCCTAGAAACATCCTAGAGTTACGGGTCTTCTTCAAAGACCATATTTAGTGCCCTAAGAGGAGGTTAAGAAGAGGCGCTTCAAAGAAGAGGTAATGTCTATTACAGATTCATTCAACTTTATTTATTCTTATACTTCTTCTTATTTATTTGTTTCATTATGAAGTAATAAAATCAGTAAACTCATATATGGATATGTTATTATAAATATAAAACAACCCCCTTTCACCTTCTATCCATCCTACGGAAAACGAAATCACCGCGCGTGCGTACGTACGGAATACCGTCTCCACGCTGTGGTGTAATCTGTTTTCCACCACCACCTTACTTGGATGGGTATAATGGTGTAAATAATAACTATATATGATTATTTTAAATTGATATTTATTATTAAATAGTATACATACACTCCAATACAATTCCACGATCATGGTAATGATATCATCGCTCGTGCGTACGTACGGAATATCGTCTCCACGATATGATGTGACTCGTTCTACATGATCTTCATTGCATAATGATTATATAATTTAATTGAATGAATAAATATGATATATATTACACTAATACCATTATTTTAATTAGGTATCTATAACCTAAAAAATAATAATAAGAATTTATTTGGCAAAACACGCATAAGAACAAAAGGCAATAAACACCCGAATAACAAGTAACAATAAAATATTACTAATAAGAAGCTAAGAATATGACAATATATGATATCATAACAATGAGTATGATTCTGGAATAATTCAATAACATTATTTAAATCATTATACAGGATTTTCAGACACGTACGAAGCAAATCGAACCTAAGGTAAGGGAAAATATCACGATCTCATTTTTATCCGAGATTGTTTATACATTGGTATTTACTGGGGCGTATTTATCATCCACATCAATGTATCATCAATATTTAATATTATTTCTATCCTCCCTCAATTATTTAAATCCAATTTTACTCTTTAGTGAGTTTTTAGTAAAATATATGAAAGGAATCTTTTGTCGTTTTGTTTGTATGAGGTACTTTTTTGACTTTTTTGTCCAAAGTACGAGGAGAATGTTTTTATTTAAATTATACGGCATGAATGGATTTTTAGAACATTATTTCCATGAAGCTTACTTTACAAGTTTTCAAGTTTATTTTTAATCAACTTCTTTTAGTTTAAAATTATATGAAATTTTAAGAAAGGAAAATGTTTTTGAAGTATAAAGGATATTTTCCTCAAGAATGGAGTTCAAGAGTTTTATCAAAATTATTTTCCATCTAAGATAATATAGGATTCTGTTTATATCCATATTTTTACATTGATTTTATTATGTTATGATGGAATTATTTTTATTAAGTCCTTTTATATTATATGGATTATGTTATGATGGCACGATGTTTAAGAATCCCATTTTTATTACATGGGTTATGCTATGATGTATGATTTATGATTTTGTGGAACACATAAGAATGGTATCATTATGAGATGGATGGTACCTATATCTCCCTCCAATGCATTGGGTAAAGATTTATATCTCATGAGATAGACATGGCTGGAATGGCAGGTTAATCCGGTTTAGTGAAACAGGACTAAAACGAGGAGTGAACTCGGTTCAGAAATGGACATTGTCCGCTAAGATAGTCTTGGCAATGAGTCTTGACTACTAAGAAATAATTCTCTATGATTATGTGTGTATGACACAAAGTTTCATGTTTTATGTTATGATAATTTGGATTAGATTTCACTAATATGATTGATCCCATGTCATGATATTATAATCTCTTTTGCAGGATAAGATTTTCAAAAGGTTATGTTCTTAAGAATATGATATGATTGATATTTCTTTTGTTTTCCCTTACTGAGAATTTGAGCTCACCCTTTTGTATGTTTTCTTTTCCCCAGGTCTGGAAGAAGGGTATTAAGTATAATATTCCAAAAGGGACTCTAGATATGATGAAATAAATGGGAGACAATGTAGATGATTTATGAACCAGTTGTTTGTGTTTCCTAGTTTCTAAAAAAACTATACTTATACGGTCCTTTCATGGTTTTGTTATATGTTGTAATAAGTATGCTTCAATTCTTAAGTAATAACAATGTATGTAAAGTATGGGTTGTTATAGTTGGTATCAGAGGAAAGGTATATTCAACCTTTGGAAACTAGGATGTGAAAGCCGTAGTAAGAACCCTAAGGAAATATCTAAGAAAAGAACACAATCTTAGTGTTTTAGAAATGGCCATGAATAACCTAAGATAAGACCTAAAGTATAAAATTTTATTCTTGATTATGTGGTTTTCATATTATAATTAGTATTGCTCACACTATTATTCTTGGTTTTAGACAATGGCTGGAACCCGAAGGAACCATGTTAATGCAGAATGTGATGGGCAATGCAATGATTGTCCTCCTGAGCAACCAAACATTATGGGAGATGGAATGAAAAATATTGTAGCCATGCTCACACAACTTTCTAAAGCTATGAATCATGCAGGACTCCCAGACGAGAAAAGTAAGGAGCAACATTCTGTTGAATCCTTCATGAGGCAGCGTCGACCCTCATTCAGCGGGTCTACTGATCTATTAGTTACTGAACAATGGATCAGTACTACTGAAAAGATATTTTTAGTTCCTCAATGTTCTGAACATGACAAAGTCATATTAGTAGTATATCGTTTGGAAGGTGAAGTTGATCAATGGTGGAATCTTATCAAGAATACTAGGAAAAGGGATGAAATTGAATCCATGGAAATGGACAAGTTCAAGAACTTATTTTTCAATAAGCACTTCCCTCGTATTCTTCGAACAAAGTTGGAGAAGGAGTTTCTTGAACTGAAGAAAAAGAATGATGAATCTATTGGTACCTATTAAGCAAATTTTACAAGACTTGAAAGGTACACTTCTGGGATTATTATCTAACCTGAGAGTAAGTTCGATTGATTATTTAGTGGCTTAAAACCAATTCTTCGAAGGGTGTTATCCATAAGAGACTTCAATAGCTACGAGGAAATCGTTCTATGTGCTCTCAAGGTTGAAATGGAGATTGGAGTAACCCATCCATCATATGGGTTTGATAAGAAGAGGAAAATGGAATTCAAAGGAAAATCTAAAGAGTGCACTGAAAAGAAGATGGGTTTTCCCTTATGCTCAAAGTGTGGAAAGAAACATGGAGGGAGTTGTCTTAAAGTGACAATTAAATGTTTCATATATGGAAAAGAAGGTCATCATGCATTTGAAAACCGCAATTATGGGAAGAAGATTTCTACTAATGCGAATAAAAAAAAGGCTACATAGAGTGTACCTCCTACACTTCAATGTTACAAGAGCAAGGAAATGGGGCATTATGATAATCAATTCCCTAATCCAAGGGTTGTTGATGATGATCAATGTCAAAAAACTCATAAGGATAAAGACAAAGTAAATTCACATGCAATTTCTATCAGTGATGTGGAGTATGGTAACGAAGTGGTGAAAGGTACACTTACCATCCACTCTAAAGTAGAAAATGTTTTATTTTATTCTGGATCCACCCACTCTTATATTTATGAATAATTTTCTAAGGGTATCACCATATTACCTCAAAAATTATATGTTGAGTTAACTGTGACAACCCCAAATGGCACAACAGTCGCATCAAAAGTTTATAATTCATCTCCGATTGAAGTCTGTGGGAAAGTGTTTCCTGCAAATCTTGTGATCCTTCCTATAGTGGAATTTGATGTGATTCTTGGCATGGATTGGATTTCTTTATATAAAGATCATATCAATTTCCAAAGAATGGAAGTCACATTTCATATTCCAGATCAATCTATGATCATCTATCGATGCAAGGATAAACATAACCTTCCGGTGGAAATTTCTTCCATCTTATGGGTCTTGATTCCACTAAATGAAGGTTATTTATCTCAAATGGTTGGAGAAAAACTCACGATTAATAATAAACCCATTGTATGAAATTTTGATGATGTCTTTCCGGAGTAATTTCCACGTCTTCCACCAAATTGTGATGTTGAGTTTTCAATAGAACTTGTACCAAGTGCTTTGCCTATTTCAAATACACCTTATAGAATGACCCCAATTGAGTTACAGGAATTGAAGAAGAAACTCCAAGAGAATCTTGATAAAGGATTCATACGCCCTAGTGCGTCACCTTGGAGAGAACATGTTCTATTTGTTAAGAAGAAATATGGATCAATTAGACTCTGCGTTGATTATTGAGAACTTAACAAGATAACTATCAAGAACAAATATCCTCTCCCACACATTGATGACTTATTTGACCAACTATGTGGATCTAAATACTTTTCCAAGATTGATCTTCATTCATGGTATCATCAATTAAGGTTCAAAAGGGAGGATATACCAAAGAAGGCTTTTCATACAAGGTATGGACACTATGAATTTATAGTGATGCCATTTGGTTTTACTAATGCCCCTGATATCTTCATGGATCTAATGAATAGAGTATTTAGAGACTATCTTGATCAGTTTGTGGTAGTCTTTATAGACGATATTCTTTTCTATTCAAAGATCAAGGAAGAACATGAAGATCACTTGAGAATTGTATTGAAGACCTTGAGAAAGGAGAAGATTTATGCCAAATTTACCAAGTGTAATTTTTGGCTTCAAAAATTTGCATTTTTGGGTCACATAATCTCAAAAGAGGGGATATATGTGGATCTTGCAAAAACAAAGGTTATTGAAAGATGGTCGAGACCAACAACAGTAAGTGAGATCCGAAGTTTTCCTAGTTTGGCAGGATATTATCGAAGTTTTGTGAAAGATTTTTCATGATTATCTAATCCACTAACTAGGTTGACTCGAAAAGGAGTTAAGTTTGTTTGGACGGAGGAGTGTGAAGAGAATTTCACGGAGTTAAAAAGAAGGTTATCCAGTGCACCTGTGCTCACACTGCCTTGTAGTGGAGAAAGGTTTGTGATCTACAGTGATGCATCCAAGAAGGGATTGGGGTGTGTTCTCATGAAAAACTATATGGTGATAGCTTATGCCTCACGGCAGTTGAAAATCCATGAGCAAAATTACCCAACTCATGATTTGCAGTTAGCTGCGGTAATCTTTTTATTAAATATTTTGAGGCACTATCTTTATGGAGAAAGGTGTGATGTTTATACTGATCATAAAAGTTTAAAGTATATTTTCACACAAAAGGAGCTGAATATGTGCCAAAGAAGATGGTTGGAGCTAACTAAGGATTACAACTTCTCAATTAGTTATCACCCTGGGAAAGAAAACAAGGTGGGAGATGCATTAAGTCGACAAGACCATGCGAGCTTATCCATAATGAAGATCACAAAAGATCCAATATTTATGGATTTACACAGGATGGATCTTGGAATTATAATGGAAGGGGAAAATATTATCTTTCTTGAATGAATTTTCAACAATCAATACATGTTAAGATTAAAGAGGAACCGAAAGAAGATGTAGAGTTACAAAATAAGGTGAGAAATGTTCCTGAATTCAACCTTGATTGTGATGGGATAATAAAGTTCAGGAATCGGGTTTGTGTTCCTCCCATCCCGGAATTCAAGAAGGAGCTACTGGATGAGGCTCATAGTTTTTCATTCTCTATTCATCCTGGAAGAATGAAGATGTATAGGGACCTGAAAGAGTACTTCTGGTGGGATGGAATGAAAAAATATGTTTCTGAATATGTCTCTTGATGCTTGGTTTGTCAACAAGTTAAAGATGAGAGACAGAAGTATAAGAGGATGTTACAACCATTACCCATACCCGAATGGAAATGGGAAAACATCACTATGGACTTTGTCACCGGACATCCTAAAACATCCAAAGGCAATAACGCTATCTGGGTCATAATTTATCGTCTTACAAATTCGGCACACTTCATTTCTATTAGAGAAGATTTCTCTCTGGATCATCTTTCCCGAATATATGTAAAGGAAGTGGTAAGATTGCATGGAGTACCACTTTCCATTATATATGATTGGGATCCGAGGTTTACCTCAATTTTTCGGTGAAGTCTTAAGCATACTCTAGATACAGAGTTGAGTTTCATCACTGCTTATCATCCTCAAACAGACAATCAGTCTGAGAGGACAATTCAAACTCTAGAAGATATGTTGAGAGATTGCTCTATGGATTTCAAAGGTAGTTGGGATCAACACCTCCCTTTGCTTTAATTTTCTTATAATAATAGATTTCACTCCAGTATTCAGATGGATCCTTATGAAGCCCTCTATGGAAAGAAATGCAGGACTCCAACTTGCTAAGATGAAGTTGGGGAAACAAATCTATTAGGATCTGATCTTGTTGATGAGATGGAAGAAAAGGTCAGATCTATTCAACAACACATAAGAACAGCTCATAGTTGACAAAAGAGTTATGATGATAACAGAAGAAAATACCTAGAGTTTGAAGTGGGTGATAAAGTGTTCTTACGAATATCTCCTTGGAAGAGAGTAATGAGATTTGGAAAGAAGGGAATGTTGAGCCCTAGGTGTATCGGTCATTTTGAAATACTGGATCGTGTTGGGAAGGTAGATTACCGATTGGCGATTCCACCAAATCTATCTCAAGTTCACAATGTGTTCCATGTATCTCTCCTGAGAAAGTACATACCCTATCCTTCATATGTACTCAGCTCAGAATTTGTACCGTTGGAGGAAAATCATTCTTATGAAGAACAGCCGATAGAGATTCTGGATCGTAGCGAAAAAGTCCTACGGAACAAGACCACTTGCTTGGTGAAAGTTTTATAGAGGAAACACCAATTAGAAAAAGCTACATGGGAGCTTGAGGATATGATGAGGGAGAGGTATCCTCATCTATTTGTTACAAAGTGACGAATTTCGAGGGCGAAATTCATTTTAAGAGGGGTAGAATGTAACACCTAAGATTTTTATGAGAAATATTTTGTTTTTATGTTATATACATCATCAAAGGAATATTTCACTACAAATAACACTAGCTTGGATTTCTTTAAACGCAATCACGACCATCCTCGATAGATTGTGTTGTACGCAATACCGAGTTTCACTGAACAACGATATGCTATTAAAATATTATTAAAACTAGCCATTGTGAATAGTAATACCCACTTTTTGAAATTTTATAAATTTTATTTTTCAAAATGGACTTCATTTTTGGATTCATAATATTTAAATTATCCTAGGGTGAAATTTTGGTATTTTTCTAAAAACTTTCAATTTTTGATGAATAGTGAAAACACTAGTTACTATTTAAAAACCACATTTTTATTTAAATAATTATTTTATATGAAAATTAATACATAATACCTATATAAGTTCAATGTAATTCATTGGAGTAATTTTATAATAATTTTAGACATGTAAAAAATTTATTGAACTTTTCACCGTCTTTTACCCACCTCCTATGAGAATTTGGAAATTTACATAAAACATAATTTTACCGCTTCTGTGAGTGAAATTTCAAAAATTAAAGAGAAATGGTTAATATAAAGGAGTAAAATGTGGTTCAATAAGATAAAAATAATTTTTGGTGAATAGTAACTTTTTACTTTTTTTACCACAGCTAAAAGTAAATAGGGTAATTAAGGGTAAAAATGGTATTATTATTACCCTAACACATGTCATAATTCTATTGGATAATTTTAATTCGACCAAAAATAACCTTAGGAATAAAATATGACCATTTAGGTCCACTTGGATTAGATTAGGACATTTAATATTATTTTATTTAAAGAAGAGTATAAATAGTTAAAATCAAAGTTTAATAACTAAAACATTTTTAATAGAGGGTTATAAATAATCTATTTTCGACTATAAATATTAATTAGAAAGCTAAAAATATTTCCTACATAATGGTATTTTATTTGTAATTTTTAGACATTAAATAAGTTAATTTATTTTTTACACAATGATGATGCATTAATTAACTTTTTAATGAAATATTAACATAATTTATGTTATAAATACCAAAATAAATGTAATTTGAGCCTTTTTATGAATTAAAATAATTTTATTGGTTAATATGACATATTATTATTGATTTAATTAACTTTTTTCGAACTAATCATGCTGTTATAATTTTCAGAAAAATCAATTACCAAATAGTGTCAAAATTGACATAAAATAGTTTTTAAAACAAATATTATATTATTAATTGTTATTTTATTCCAAAAAAATATAAGGTTGTGTAAAATGACTTATATAATGTTATATATATTAATAATTAACAACTTGGGGTTATTTTGGCTTGTTATTGTAAGTTTATTAACCTTGTAGTGTAAGAAAACAAGAATACACGGTAAAAGTAAAATTATTTAACTTAAAGTTAAATTTAAATGATAAGGTTAAAATAGATACCTAAACCTGTCTAAATTCTATTGTATGAGAGGATTTAGACCCATACCCACCTTATCTTAGAAATAAATCAATTTGGAGCTATTAAAAACCGAATATGACTTCATAATAAAATAATATTTTATGTTTTTCCTAAGGTGCCCCTCTCCTCCCTTATAAAAGGGCACCTCCTCCCTCTCCTCCTCACACCACTTTGAGCATTCAAGCTCAGAGAAACCCTACCAATTTCTCTTATCCACTTCCATAGAAACATCCTAGAGGTCCTGGTCTTCTTCAATGGCCATCTTTAGTGCCCTAAGAGGAGGTTAAGAAGAGGCGCTTCAATGAAGAGATAATGTTTGTTACTGGTTATTTCAACATTATTTCTTCTTCTACTTCTTCTTCATTAGTTGTTTAATTATGAATTAATAACATCAGTATCAATAATATACTTATATGTTATTATAAATATGAATCAACCCTATTTCACCTTCTATCCAACATACGAAAAATGAAATCACCGCGCGTGTGTACGTACGGAATACCGTCTCCACGCTGTGGTGTAATCTGTTTTCCACAACCAGATTACATGGATGAGTATAATGGTGTAAAGAATAACTATATATGATTATTGTAATGTGATATTGATTCTGAAATTGTATACATACACTCCAATACAATTCCACGATCATGGTAATGATATCATCGCTCGTGCGTATGTACGGAATACCGTCTCCACAATGTGATGCGACTCGTTCTATATGATCTTCATTGCATAATGATTATATAAATGAATTTAATGAATAAATGTGATATATATTACACTAATACCATTCTGTAAATGAGGTATCTACACCTTAAAAAGAAGAATAATAATTTATTCAGCAAAACACGCATAAGAACAAAAAGCAATAAACACCCGAATAACAAGTAACAATGAAATATTACTAATAAGAAGCTAAGAATATGACCATATATGATATCATAACAATGAGTACGATTCTGGAATAATTCCATAACATTATTTAAATAATTATACATGAGTTTCGGACATGTACGAAGCAAATCGGACCTAAGGTAAAGGAAAATCTCACAATCTCATTTTTATCCGAGATTGTTTGTACTTTGGTATTTAATGGGGTGTATTTATCATCCACATCCATGTTTCCCCAATATGTAATGTTATTTCTATCCTCCTACAATTTTTTAAATTCAATTTTACCCTTCAGTGAGTTTTTAGTAAAAGATATGAAAGGAATCTTTTGTCGCTTTTTTTGTACGAGGTACTTTTTTGACTTTTCCGTCCAAAGTACGAGGAGAATGTTTTTCTTTAACTTATACAGCATGAATGGATTTTTAGAACATTATTTCCATGAAGATTACTTTACATGTTTTCAAGTTTATTTTTAATCAACTTCTTTTAGTTTAAAATTATATGACATTTTAAGAAAGGAAAATGTTTTTGAAGTAGAAAGGATATTTTCTTCAAGAATGGACTTCAAGCATTTTAGCAAAATTATTTTCCATCTAAGATAATATATGGTTTTGTTTCTATACCTATTTTTACATTGATTTGATTATGTTATGACGGAATTATTTTTATGAAGTCCTTTTATCTTATATGGATTATGTTATGACGGAATGATGTTTAAGAAACCCATTTTTATTACATGGGTTATGTTATGATGTATGATTTATGATTTTGTGGAACACATAATAATGGTATCATTATGAGATGGGTGGGACCTATATCTCCCTCCAATGCATTGGTTAAATATTTATATCTCATGAGATAGACATGGATAGAACGGCAGGTTAATCCGGTTCAGTGAAACAGGACTGAAATGAGGAGTGAACTCGGTTCAGAAATGGACTTTGTCCGCTAAGATAGTCTTGGAAATGAGTCTTGAATACTAAGAAATGGTTCTCTATGATTATGTGTGTATACCAAAAAGTTTCGTGTTTTAAGTTATGATAATTTGTATTACATTTCACTATTATGATTGATCCCATGTCATGATATTATGATCTCTTTTGCAGGATAATATTTTCAAAATGTTATGTTCTTAAGAATATGATATGATTGATATTTATTTTGTTTACCCTTACTGAGCATTTGACCTCACCCTTTTGTATGTTTTATTTTCCCCAGGTTTGGAAGAAGGGTATTATGTAGAATATTACAAAAGGGACTCTAGATATGATGAAATAAATGGGAGACAACGTAGATGATTTATGAACCAGTTGTTTATGTTTCCCAGTTTCTAAATACACTATACCTATACGGTCCTTTCATGGTTTTGTTATATGTTGTAATAAGTATGATTAAATTCTGAATTAATAACAATGTATGTAAAGTATGGGTCTTTATAATAGTCTTGATAAGCTATGAGCTATTCCATACTAAGTATGACATCCGAACCTATCATCTGGAAGAAATAAATGCCCCCACCAATCTCAAGGGGGGACTCTCTGCACTAGAATACACCCTCCATTTTGATCCCCAACAGAGTTTCTAGTGTCATAACACCCTCATAAAACAGAACACTAAGCCCAATGATCTCTATAAATAATATATATATATATATATAACTATATGAATCCATTGTATCAAAAAGTGAAAAGACTAAACTAGAGGCTACTAGAATAGTACTTTTTTTAGTAGAACGTCTGGGATCCTACTCCTGCTAGGTCTGTTGTATTATGTATACCTGGCCTGAACTGTGGCAATGTGATACTGCCTGGCTACCCTGAGTAGATCCACCCTACTATAACTACACTACTTGTGGATGGCTACCATGACCATGACCACCACCTCGACATGATTGGTCAGCTTCATTCCATATCCCTGCCTTGTGATAATTTGATGACCCTACTCTAAAATGTGGAGTCAGTTTCGACCTTCTCTCACTGAAAGATGGTGGAAACGTTCTGGAAAAGTGTTGTAGATGGCTCATCTTTTCATAAGAACGACACTCGACTAGGTCCCTCGTACATTTTTTCCTCGTATATCTCAACCTACAACACTGGTATCACCTCATCGGGCTACCTGAAGAGATGTTTTGACCTCTATTATAACCACAAGGAAGCTTCAGACAAATGTTACCACTACTAATAGATGTATTACTAGACCTACGTGTCAAACCTCCACGGCTCGCACCTCCAGATTACCTCAGGTCTTTCTCTTTGATTAGTGTCTAATTCACTATCCTTGATATAGTAGTTAGTCGGAAGATATTTACTTGTGATCATATGTTGTACCTAAGATAATCTTCTAATGAACTTGCTCGAGATAAATCATCACCCATCAGAATGGGTGTGAAGCACTAGAGTTTATTAAAATGGGTTGAGTAATCCATCACATATAGTGCAGCCTACTCTAGATGTATAGACTCATGGGCTTTATCATCCCTCAACATCTCGGTATAGAAGTAATCATATAAAGACATATTAAAATACATCCAATCCACATCTTGATGGTTTTACATTTCAGTGATGACATCCCACCATCTCTTGGCGGAGTCACACAGTATATATGGAGCAAGATTTACCCTCTTCTCAGGAGGTGTCTCAAGATTCTCAAAGATAGATAGCACGGAATCCAACCAAGAATTTTTACCTAGTGGTCTGTTGTCCCCTAAAAATGTGGGTGTATACTGATGTTGTAACACTCATGTTTACTCAGCCATTAACATGGCAGGTTGAGATGCTCCCTGAAAGGTTTGCATGAACCACATAAATTTTTCACAGAATTGGGTCTTCGCACCTGTGTCTAGTACAATACCATATGCCTCAGTCAGTAAAACTATAGGATCCACTGGAATCCCATGACCTACCTCCTCAAGGTTATGATCATCACCACCCTCATGGAGTACAATTAGAGGTTATCATGGTGGCATGTCTCTACAATTCCAAAAAGAGACCTCAGTTAATGATCATTAAAGAGTTTGGAACTCAAAAGGGAATAACAGAGATAGGATAAGAATGTTCCTTCCTATGCAAGAACACGCTTCTCTGCCTACCCCATGGGTCGGGTTAGGGAATGATTTAAGTCAATGGTAATCGAGAGAGGCTACTATAATCACACTACTAAGGTCGAGTCTGGTCAAGTACTCTACTATAATCCATTTCAGTTTCACTTGGATTCATATTTAATTCGTTTAAAACTGAGTTCACATTCATTAAATTGATACTCATTCCAGGATTATTGCATCCCTTTTAGAAGGTTAAACTAATGGTATTCCAAATTTAAATCCAAGAGGTCACATACACCATAGGGACCAAATATTAGTGTCCACTTATTTCACACCATAACATTTCCCAATATACCTATCACAACATCAGGTATATGTATCATAGAACCTATCACAACAGTATGAAATAGGTCATGAATCCTAAATGGAATGTCATAATGCATGGAATTTAAAATATACTAGGAATATATATGATTCATGAGATGAAATACCCTCATCTCATCGATTTACAGTAGAATAGAACCCAAATTTACATCAATAATAACAGAAAAAATAAAGTGCATCACCGAATGGTGGAATCAAATCACTGTAATTGTAAAAATATTGAAAATAACAATTCTATTAGATAAAATTTTGATTTTTCCTGTATGAGGGTTATCTATGCTCAGGAAATACTTATTACCAAATTCTAATTCCTTTCTATCATCGCCAAATAGTAAAGAAATCTAGAAAATAATCTTGATCTGATACCACTTTGTAACACCCCAGACCTGAATTCCACTAAAAGGTGTTATAAGCCTGATGGGTTACATAGCCTCAAGTGCATCTCCCTAAATTCCAGAGGCTACCCACTAGCATTAAATAAATAGGTGAGTATGTGGGGATATTGTTCCCTAATTATTAGCATTTATCACATCGGAATATCAATAATGGATACAAGTATCAGAAGAAGTAAAATATAAAAAAAATTAAATAGCATAATACTAAGAGAATAAATCAATCCATAAATCATATCATATACAAGATGAGGTTATAAGTCATGTGTTTCTAAGAAAACAGCTAAAAAAGGTACACAACAGACATAAACAGTACATGTATCAAAATTACAGACAATACAAAATAATCTCAGATACATCACAAGTATCATCTTTGTATCAATCTCTCATACTCCAAAGAAGCACATCAAGTACCTATATTATGTTGCTTTCCATTTTTAACTCATGTAATCATATAATCTTTTTGGGTCCAAAAACATGACCCAAATAGGGTGTGAGACTAAATCTAAGTAAACAACCACCCACGGTTTGTTCCAATTCATCGGTGAATATATATATATATATATATATATATCAAGTAGTGTGCAATAAGAAAATCAGTAAGCAAGGAAGAACTAAAAACTAAACATCCTACTTGCACCAGTTTTTATTTACATTCATTTAGCATTTCAATTACAATGAAATTTATAAGTCTAAAGATCTGGTTCAAGCCTGACATCCCTCGTATAACTGAAAGCACAAAAGATGCTTCTGAAAGCCATCTAATTACCATAAATCAATACTGATCTGAGCTTGTGCTTTTTCTTGGATATGTGTTATACAATCCATTTCATTCATTTGATTCATATAGAACAAAAGTCTTCCATTGACATTTTAAAGTTGGAATTCAAGTATAACTCTAGTTGTAATCAACCAACACCCTATGAGATCATCAATGGAAAAGTTATCATGAATCCATGTATTTCTCTAGATGTGTTTTAAATTCCATGTCATATGAGTTTTTCCTTATATGTCCTCTAAGGAAACCCCAACTATTAGTCATGACATATAAATAATTTACCTTGAGTCCTTACTTGGTAATCCTTTTGGATTACAAGTATAACTCGGCATATAATTCAAGTCTCAATGAGTTCATCCATGGAATCTATCCTTTGGATCCATGTTTCACTCTTGACAATATCACATTAACCCTTGAGTCTTTCAATGGAATTCTAAGGTGAATCAATGTATCTCTAAAGGTATAAAGTTAATAGTCACATGAGTTCATCCATGCCATTCTAATTTGAATCCTTGTGTCAACCAAGGACATTTTTCATTTAATCAATTCCATTTCATGGAAAAAAATCATTTAACATACCAAGGTCAAAACCAAAAGCATTAAATATAACTCACCTCAAAAGGGTTACTCAAGCAAGGACCAACCTCAGAGGATTGGCCTTCCATTTACTCATGTGTTTATAACTCATATAACAAACATCACATTCATTATAAACTAATACATGGATTTAACATCATTTAACTCACCTGGTCGTATTATGGTAATGATCTTCCCATGATTAATCAATTCATTAAATACCATGGTCTCAACAAAACTAACAAGGGTTAGTAATTCAAGGTCTATTCAAATACTCTCATAGCCATTTTCACTATAACAAGCCTAAAAAGACTATCAAGATATCACATGGCTTAATTATATTATAAATCACATGGTAAAATCATTAATAAGATAAATTCAAGTGCATCATGCTTAACATGTAGTGGAATCCTTAGGTCAAGGGGAAATTCAACCATCCCTTACCCTTTAACCAATTCAATTAAAATATAAAAAAAATTCAACTCCATCTATAACGAAATAAATTTTAACACACCTTGAAAGGGATAAGGCACACCTCAAAGGGGTGTCCAAGGCATTAATCCATAAAAGTCAATTCAAGGAAAATCACCCATGGGGTGATACTTATTCAAGTTATACAACCTATAAAATGTATAAACACACATATTCAATTACCTAAAACACAATAGGAAATAATAGGGTTTAATTTATATTAGGGTGACACCTGAAAATGGGTGTTCGACACCCTAGTATATATAAACAGCTTGACTTTTAGAAAAATGTATGATACCACATACCTTAGGTCTATCATAGATAGCTCATCCAGTATCAAGATCTGATTTTTCCTGGTTTGGAAGAAATCTAAAGAACCGATGAAGAATGAGACCTTAGAGAATATGATCCTAAAATAAAACAGCACATCCAATAAACAAAATAATCAAGAACTTCTAAAAATTAATTAATTCCTTACCGTTGTTGTTGAATGAGAATAATTGCTTTTGAATTGGAGTCTAGATAGAGATTGGATCTAAAATCCAAGCTTGGGATCAAATGAGATCCTTTCACGATTTGGAGGGGAGTTTTCCATCGAAGAGAAACCTCAATTTTGGTTTTAAAAAGAATTTTCATTAAATTATAAAATTATAAAATTCATAAAATTATAGTGTTGCACGGTTTACTTACATGGTTTCCTATAAGAGATAGGTATCTCACATGGTTACCCCACACGGTTTATTAACCATGTATTAACTATGCAAAAATCCACTATCAAATCCATCTAAAAATGATGACCTTGGCTACACAGTCGTGTGGCTCAACCTACATGGTTTATCAAACCATTTAGCCTCCTCTTCTCAGTAATAACTTGGGTTCTAGGCTCCAAAACAACTTCATACACCACTGAGATTTCTGTGACCTCAACGGGAACTCACATTAGGGAATATTTAATCATTTAAACATATAATTGATAAAAAATATTCATACCTCAAAGAAGTACCAGGTTCTTATAGGATAATATAAGGTCAAAATCCATTCAACCAATAATATATAGACAAGTTTTGAGTTATTTTAAAAATTATTTTTTTTATTTTATTCCCTAGTTAACAATATTGAACTTTTACTGTTGTAACACATTTTTCATTGTTCCAGGGTCATGAAATAAATTTTGGAAATTAAAAGTGGTGCATACATGGACCATACATGATATCCTAAACAATTTATCTTCAAATTAAGTAATTATTTTATTTTTATTAATTTATAATGATTCCAAAATAATTTTTAAGCATTGAATGCCTTTTGAAGTAATTTTTGGGAATATTATAAATGTTTTAATTTAAAGAAAACAATACAATAATGTAATTAAAATAAAAAATACTTCACTATCACATACACATTATAATTATCAAATAAATATGTGGAACACCCTAATTTCTTCAAATCATATTAAATTTAACACTTTTAAAAGTAATTTTCTTGCTTTTTCTACTCCTTGCATAAGTGTAGTCTTAGAATTGTGCAATCATTGAAGGAAATTATAACATTACTAAAATTTAGAAAAAAATACTATTATAACAAATATTTATTCAGATTCCAAATAATTTTTTTTAAATTTCCATAACATATTTTTATTTTGATGAAAACAAATTAGAGATACTAAAATAGTGAGAAATTTTTTAAGGTAGTATAAGTAAATATTTTTATTAAAGTAATAAACCTCCTATTATTTTTTTGGGATATTGGATTCCCCTTTGCACTTATTTATTACTTAAAATAGTATAAAGGTCATTATCATAGAAAAATGGAACCAAATTATAATATTTTCAAATATAATCTGATAAGGTTTGAAATAATCACATCCAATAAGTGTAAAGATATGTTTTTTGACCTTAACAATTAGTTTTAACCATAATTAACCAGTTTTACCCTTTTTTACCATGGTGATAACATTTTTACAAAAGTTACTATTCATAATGAAGAAAAATGAAATATACCGTATTTTATAATTTGAATATTTTTATTCCAAATTTGGATACATTTTATAATATTTAATTTACTTAAGTGGTAAATTTTAATTTTTATATATGTTCAAAAAATGGAAAAAAACTATTTTTAGAAAAAAAATGTGTTTTTAAGCATAAAAATGAAAGTACACCAAAATAAAATATAATTTCAATTTATATAGAATTAATTATGTTATTTTTAATAAAATGGATATTATGTTACCTTAAAACTAAATCTAAAATATAATTATACTTTAAAATTATTTTATTTAAATAAAAAATGAATGATATAAAAAAATCCTTATTTTTCACTATTCACTAAAAAATAGTTTTATCAAAAAAACCCAAAAATTAAATCTAAGTTAATTTTGACATGATTATTTAAAAAATATTTTCCATTTTTTGAAAAAAAAACTATGTAAAAATTAGTATAAATTAATTTCAATATCAGCACACAAAATATAATAAAACCCATTTTTGAAAGAAAATATATTTGGATGTATAAAATAATTTATACTTTTTTCTTATCTACTAAGAACCACTAGATGAATATAAATTTATTTTATTAAATATTTTTTTTATAAATTTCATTAAAAACATTAATATATTATTATTAACTTAATTTATTTCAATATAAATATTTGGTTCATATAAAACAATTTTATGAAGGGAAAAATATTTCCTTTAATTTTATATGATTTTTTTAAATTGAGTTCTTAATTCATAGGAATTAACAAGTAAATTTTTATTAAGAAAAATATCTATATATATTTCATAGTATGATTGTTCTTATTTATACCCACCAAACCCATGGCTAGGTTATAATGGTCATATTTAAATAATAATATTTCTATAGTATATCACAGTTCATTTAAGCTCGATGTTGTGTGTGGTACATGATATTGAACATGGTATTACATAAGAAAAAAATATATATTGAAATATTACAGTGTTAAATATATGAATAACATTAACTTTCTTGAATTTGGATCTTGTTTCCTAGAATGAGATCCTGCTCATTAGGTATAAAGGGTTTTTTGAAAAGTCATTTCCATGTGGTGATTCATTTATTGGAAATTAAAAGTATGACTAAAACTATAGTTTTTAGATTAGTTAGATGTTTAAGGGATGATTTATAATTCAATAAATTTCAAGGATTCTTAATGATATATGGTTTTTGTAGTAAGTGTTAAGGGGGAATGGTATCACTTAAATTTGAATTATCTAATGAGGGATAATGTGGTTAGTTTATATTGAAATATTTAATTCAATAAATGTGATGAAAAGTGAGAGGGAAGTTGAAAAATGAAACTTCAAATATGTTGGTTTCACCCTAAAGTAAGGAGGGAAAAGATCATTTTTATTATATTGATAAAGGAAGATTGAGAAAGGATGTGGGTGTGAATTTTTGGATATTTTCAACCAATTCCATTGGGAAATAATGTTGGAACTATGAGATTATGTTGTGTTTCTTGAAAATATTATTTAAGGAGGATAATAGTTTCATGGAGATGTTATAATCATCATGTGAGGTTATTGAGGTGACATATGGTGAATGGATTTCATTAAGATTATTATAGAGGTATTACACACATTATATGAGTTTCATGAGTAACATGATTTTCATTAATGAAATGGTGATGATTGGAGGATTTCTGGTACATCTTGGTATTCTCAGTTTCTTGAGTGAAGACTCATTTTTATAAATAAAAATATTATTTATAACGAATGAACTTACTCTTGAAGTTATTTGAATTTTATTTGGAGAAGGTTCCAGCAGCTTTGTTTGGGTAAAATATAATTTATATATGTTTCAAAAAGTTATTTCTAAAATAAGAGGTTTATATAAGGGTAATAATGTGCAACATAAAGGTAAACATATGAGGATGTGAAACTATGTATGGGTATCTAGGGACTTATGTAATAACTAGTGGCTATATAGAGGATCCTGAAGAAAAAAAGTACATGAATATATGGGTGCAAGTGTAAATGAATATTTTGTATCTTCTTGTAATGGTATTTGTAGGGATTAACATAATGGTGAATTTTGGTTAGGTTAAAAGTTATTTTTAAACAAATGAAGCTATATAATGGTTTTTTTAAGATCATGTAAGTGTGATATATAATTTTTATAATGGTGATACATATTTGTATGAAATTGGATCAATATTTGTGGAATATCAAAAATATTTCTGAAATTTAAATTGAGAATTAACTAAATATTTTATATAAGGTCCTAGGATAATATATTACATAATATTTAGTTTTAAGTAAATAATTAATTATATTACATTTGAATATCTTTTTAGGTTTATAGTTTTAAATAATTAGGCCATATAACATACACAAGAAAACCATATAATACAAAGTTTACACTTTTGATCGGTATCCATTTTTTCTATAATGTAAAACTTTTAAAATAAAACATAATTTATTTTCATAAAAAATCTTCATGACTTCCAAATTTACTTATTACTTTCCTTTATTGGTTACATCCAAATTTACCAAAGTTTTATGGTGTAATTGGTCGCTTGTATAATATATTAGGTTATTGAATCCTAATAGACCTAAGAATAAACTTAAAGGAACATACATTCTATAGTAGTGATTTGGCTATGAAGTGGAAAATTTGGGTTCGAATTGATTGTATTATTAATTATTTTTAGAGACTGAATAGAATTTAATTTAAAAATAATGATTTTATCCTTGGTTATCACTAGGGGTGAATTGGATGAATTTCATTTTAAATTATTTTAATGCCTTAAATTTGAGTGTTTCCTTCAACGAAATATAAATTCCCAAATAAATCGTGTAATTTTAATTTTTTACTATCCTAAATAATATAACCTATACACATTTAAGATCATACTCATGAGAAATCCTAGGTATAGTAACTTTTTATCACTCATGATGTGTAGCCTTAAAATTAGTGAGATAAATGGAGAAGGCACATCGATGATTAAAAATCTAAACAAAAGAATTGATTATGAATTATTAAAATGAGAAATAACATCCAATACTTACCCTTTATACCCCCTTGGATAAAACAATTATATTTTTTATACCTCCATTGATGTTATTATATCAATTGAATTGGGTATTAGACTCATAATGGTGTAATTGAAGAATAAAAACAAATAAATAACGATCACTACATCGTTGTGTAAAGAGTTTCAAAAAAGATGATGTGAATAGCCTAAATCCCAAAGGAAATGGTATAAAAATGATATATAAAATTAAATAATAAATGATTAATAATAATAAGACTAATTTTTATTAATAAATTATGTTGAAGGAACAACAAACATAAGAAAAAATGAACGCGTAATTAAAAAAATGAAATCTTAACATTACAATTGAAAACATTAAAAACCAATCCAAATACATTCAAAAAAAATATCCTTATATAGTCATATTAAGATCCTTAGTTAGACCCCCCCCCCCCATAATAAATTCCCTCCCCCTTAATTAAGAGTGTGAAAAGGTTGGTGAGAATAAAGGAAATTGTGCATTTCAAAGTTTACCACAAAAATAGGACCGGATTCATTCCCCCTCCTAGAATGAGAATAATTCATTGAATATGGATGAATATTTGATGTTATTAGAATAGAAATATCCTATTATAAGTTTCCCATAATATATTTCTAAATTTCATGAAAATTGGATCGTCCATTAGGATGTTATACTCGAAATGGTGGGATGATTTTATGGGACATCAAATCTGGTCCCCAAATTAAATTTCAAATTTAGCTCCCTAGATCACCTTGAAAAATTTAGAATTAGATCTAGACACAGTTAATTTAAATTATCCCCATAAATTTTTATTTCTACAGTTAAAATTTTAGCTTCATTGGGCTTGAATTGTGGGCTCTACATTTAATTGATTGGCCTAAGGCCAATTATGCTTTATCCATAAATTTTTGTGTTCATGGAAAAAAATATCCATCTTCAATTTTGATTCATCCATCAATCCTAAAATAAGAAAAAATCAGAAAAATTGATAAATAATATCCCAAAATATAAAATTCATGTAATGAATATTTTTTTTACACAAACAGATGATTGATTGGGCCCAAGTTTTCACTTTAAACAAGAATTGAACATGTGATGAGAAATGAAGTTCAATTTATAAAATGCAATAAAATTGGTGTTTATGGAATTTTAAACCAATGAATATTTAAATAATAACAATAAATATTAGCCTCTTTCGGTGTCTAATCACATCCCTAAACATTAGTTTTGTTAGTCCCGAGCAAAAAGTATCTCAAAAATATGAAATTGAATTCCATTTTTCAAAAAAAATTTAATATACAATTCTCACCAAAATAAATCATGCCAAAAAATCATGAAACCAATAAAAATCATTTCACACAAGCTAGATTCACAAGCATATCCTAATACCAATATCATTCCTTTATTTAAATTGATCACCACATTTAATCCAATTTAAATTAAGCATGTTGATGTGTTGTGTATATCAAAAGATATGGGGACCATTTTCTTTTTCAAGGGAAAACAAATGGAAGCGCTAGGTGGGAATCACATGAAACATTAATATGAGTATCCAATTTTATCTTTTTTTTTTGTATTTTTTTGGTTTTTTAACTACAATTGAGATGAAAAAACTGACTCTAGGAAAGAAAACTATGGATTTATGATCCCCAAGTGTCTAACACCACACATATTTTCAATTCCATGCTCTACAATACAAATTTAAAACCTAACTATAGGAAAGACAACTATGGATTCATGATCCCAAAGTACCAAATACCTTGTATTTTGAAAAAACAGAGCTCTACATGGTCATAATTTTGTCAATCAATTTTTTTTGATTGGTACTCAAATTAAACTAATTGTGACCTCAACCCCTATTCTATGATGAAAGGGACCCAAAAACTCAAACTTACACCCAAAATCTAATGTAAATGCATTGTGTTTTTTTATTAAAAGGATGGAAATTTAAACATTGAAAAATCACATCAGACAGCCACACATTCCAAAATATTATGATAATGATCTTAAACAGGTGTTAAAGTCATAATCATGGAATTCAAAATCATTTTACATTCATTTTTCATGATTCCCAATATACATTAACCCATTCAAGGATTATGAATTTTTTTTCATAATAAAATCTCAGATATTCAATCCCCTAAATAGAGAATGAAACTACCCTCAGTGTTAAAAGAGAAAATAAGAGAGGGTTTAAAATTAGGAAGAAAGAGGGGGAGAATGGGATTTTAAATGAATTTAGGGAACAAAATCACCTTGTTTGAATTTGATGTCCCATAAATAATCAATCTATATCTTTGGATTAATGTCACAAGTGGACTCCTCAGGGATGGTTTAAGGTAGGTATGAATTTTGGAAGGTGCATGTTTCATATGGAAATAAAAAACTGATTCAAATGATAAATATTATACATAAGAAACATTATATTACATTGGATTCCCCAAGGGGGTTCCCTTAACACAAAAAAGAAAGAAAAAAATAAACCCTATTTAATTTGAAATTACAAAATCTCAGTCATTGGAAAGCTAAAATCCAGGTTTCCATCAGGAAAGTGCTTTGTTTAATGTCATTAGATCAACATGGACCCTAAATATAAATTATTTTTTCTAGTTAATAGGTTATATTTGAAAAATTATAGTGACCCAAGCCATTTACATAAAACATTACATGATTTTAAGTATAATTATACATCAGAGTACATGCCAGGGATCGTTAAGTCTTGTGTCTTGGAAGACTAGGTACATCAAACATAAAACATGGGACTAAAAAACGCTTCTTTATTTAATATCCACTAGTAGATCCTAACATCATTTGATCCCTTACATATTCCTAGGCTACCCTTAGGAACACATGAACAAAGGGATGAGCTTAAAATCCTAGTAAGGGAATGAACATAAGGATATTTCTTAAGCACATGAGTTAGGAGGCATGACATAATGATATCCAAAGCATGGAACATATAAAATCGTATCATATAAACATGGAACCATATAAACATGGAATCATATAAAAGTGTAAGGATCTTAAAACATTTCCTTAGTAAGGTCCAAGACTTATTGCCAATCATTTTTTCCATTTTAGTACAGCTCAAGGATAATCGCCAATCATGTTTCTTATTTTAGTACGGGTCAAGGCTAACCTCCTATCACGTTTCACATCACTTCTCATGAGACATAACTTTACCCAATGCATTATATTTCTATCTAGGAACACCCATATCAACATTTTCATGAATCTTCTTGCCACATAGATAATCATACATAATCAACCATACATAAACATAAGGGTATCCATGGAAAGAATTGGGTACCACAGTCATGACATAAAGTATAACCAATGGGCGTATCATGAAAGTGTCCATGAAAAAAGGGATTTGAAAATACATGGACATTCATAAGGTAAAATATTCATATAACATAGTAAGTTATGTCAAACATAAGTGCCAACATATAAGAAATTTTTTTGAGAAACATTAGCATTAAAACATTTTTGTGCGGTATTACGGAAACTACTATAGATATTTTAAAATAGAAAAGAGGAAAATATTTTATATAAAACCAAAATTGAACCAAGGAAGTTATCATAATAAAAATACTGGTTTTATAATGACAATTGTGGCTTAAAATAGATGATATATTTCACATTAAATTGGGTAAAAATTTGAGAAGTTCCCTTAAAATAGGTTCACTTATCGGAAAGTTCTAAGGATAGAATCTTTTAAAAACATGTACATCCCCAAAATAGAGTGATGAAAGGGTCTTTATAAATGAATTTTTTAAAAATAAAAAAAAAATTAGATTATGTACATAAATAGTTATGAAAATTCCATTTTGATAAAAGGAATGATATGACAACTTGAATAAACAAAGGAGATTTGGGTGGAATTATTTACGGTTTATCAACATGGTGTCAGGTGTACCTAAGAGGTCTTGATAAGAGATAAATGTGGTTTATCATAACTTATATATCATGAAGGAAGTATGGGGGGTGTGAAAACATGCCCCATCATTTGGGATTATTCATAAAATGCATAGCATAGAGGACAATCTTGATTAAGAGAGAAATGGAGAGGATCACTTACTTTAAATCTGTTGGTGTTACCACTTGTTATTAAAGACTTGAATACACATATTAGGATTATTAATTAAAAATTACAGAACCTATTATATATGTAATTTTTTTATTATAACCATTTTAAGTTCATTTATAACTTTTTGGTTGGTTATGATGTTCAATTTTAGTGTTCGGGTCTATTTGCTTACTTGTCTTTAATGGTCGGTTCACTTATATTCATCTTTCAATAAACATGTAAGATTAAAGTGGTTTTCCATAATTGAAGTTATATGCTACATTATATTACTTGGTTAAAATTTTAATTTCTTTACTTAGAGTGAAGTTCAAATACTGTATATAAAACCTTAGTGACATTCATTTTTGTTAATCGGTGGGTTTGATTACAATGAACATGTTTTTCTTTATAACTTAATACCATTAGTACAAAAGGATTATAGAACCATAACTAGTATATATTAAATATCTAATAATCTGGTTCAACCATAACACAAATGGTTTTATGACCAGAATTAATTATGATAAAATAAATTGACAAATTGTTTTCCTTGAATGTGCTAAATTAGCACATCTCAAACGGTGCTTTCATTTCTTTCAAATAAAAGATGGGAATAGAAGAGAAGATAATGAAGTATCCCATTTGCATAATATAATTCCATTACATGTATGTTACTAGAGTTATCATACCATTTGGGTGAAAGAAGGTAAGGAAAGAAACAAAAATAAAAGAACTTAAAAGAAATGAAGGAATTGGAAAGAGAAATTTACCTCTTGAGACTTTATCCTTTGAGAACCTCTTAAGGGGAGAGGTTTTGGTATATTGAAGAGACTATGGAATTTGGGACATCAGGGAGGATCTTAGGGAGATATTTGGGCAGAATATTTTCAAGTAAAAAGTATTTAGAGGAGTTAAGAGAAGAGGTAAGTATGAGTGGTATTTATAGTGGAGGGGAGGAGGGTTTTCATAATATTATAATCATTAATTTATCATTTCCTCACAGGACAAGGAATAGTAAGTATTCCATGACCAAGAATAGTAATAAATTCATGAGTGTTTGAGATTTGGGTTCTTACATCACTTGTGATGTCAGGATAGTGGATTTTCACTATACTGTATTTATACGGTAAAATAATGTATTTTACTATTCACTAAAAAATTCAAGTATTTCAGAAAAATCTCAAAAATTCACCCTAACCATTTTTTGATGTGTAGAATCCAAAAATGAATTCCATTTTTCAAAAAAAAATCTAAATAGGATTAATTTAATATTTAATTAAACTCATAATTTATTATTAAAAACCAAGTTTTAAAACATTCATTTACTAATTCGAAAATATAGGTACATCATACATTCACTTGAATATTATCTTTATACCATCATAGGTAAGGTTACTATTCATTAGGGTATATAACTATTCATACTAGTATGTTACAATTCATAAGGGTAGGTTACTATTCAACAAAAAAAATATGTTTTCCTTATCAGATTCCAAATAACTTACTGATCGCAACCGTGTATGTTAAATATTTTAAATTCAAATCACAGAAGTGAAAAACTTTTTTAAAATTTGACATAACACTAATTAGTTCATTTTTTTGTGCTTTTATGTGATTTTATAATATATTTATAAGAAGGTAATTCTCATTGAAACACATTGGATCATTATATTCTTCCCCCCTTATGAAATTTTTCCCTCAAAATTTTGTTTTACATTCTATGCCATAAAAATATGGGGGTAATTTTCCTCCATTACTTCCTCCAGTTCCCATGTTTCCTCTTCGTACTTGTGGTTTTTCCATAGTACATTGACTAGGTGATTAGTCTTGTTACGTAGAACTTTATCTCTATGATCCAAGATCTTCACTAGCAGCTCCTCATAGGAAAGATCATCCTCAAGCTATACCACCTCTGGAGAGAGTACATGTGAATGGTCTGGTATGTACTTCCTTAAGAGGGATATGTGAAAGACATCATGTACTTTTGACATGGTAGGTGGAAGTGTAAGTCGATAGGCCACAGCTCTGACTCGATCAATGATATTGAAGGGATCGATGTACCTGGGACTTGACTTCCCTTTCTTCCAAAATCTAATGACAATATTCCATATAGATATGCTTAGAAAAACCATGTCTCTAAATTTAAACTCAAGGTCTCGTCGATAATTGTTTGCAAAACTTTTCTGTTGACTTTGGGATTCCATGATATGGTACTGGATGGTTTTCACCTTCTCCACCATTTCTTTGACCATTTTAGGTTCTAGTATCTTACACTCACCGACTTCATCCCAATATGCTGGTGTTATTCACCTTTTCCCATAAAGGGCTTCATTTGGTTCCATTAGGATGCTCGAGTAGAAGCTATTATTGTAGGAGAACTCAACCAGAGGAAGATGTTAGTCCAATCCTCCTTTGAATTCAATAGAACATGCTCTCAACTTGTCTTCTATTGTCTGAATAGTTTTCTCATATTGGACATCATTTTGAGGATGATAGGCTGTACTAAAGTTCAGTTTTGTGCTTAGAGTATGTTGGAGACTTTTCCCGAACTTCGAGGTGAATCTTGTATCACAATCGGATACAATAGATAGTGGTACTCCATAAATCCCTACAACTTATTTAATTTAAATTTGTGAAATTTGATCCAATGATAAGTCCTCTTGAATTGTGATAAATTGACCTGTCTTTTTAAGATGATCCACAATGACCCATATAGCATTGTTTCCTCTGGATGTCCTTGGAAGTCTATTTAAAAGTTCATGGTAATGTTTTTGCACTTCCATTCTAGTAGGTGTACTGGTTGCAGCATCCCCTTAGACCTTTTCCTATAATCCTTCACCTGCTAACATACCAAGCACTTTGATATATATTCAGCAATATCCCTTTTCATATTGTCCCACCAAAAGTTTTCTTAGAGATCTTGATACATCTTTGTGCTCCCTGGGTGGAGAGAGAATTTTGATCTATGTGAATCATTCAATAGCTCCTTATTTATCTTTTTATAGGATGGTATACATATTCGTGTCCCAATTCTTATAACTCCTTCCTCATCCACCTTAAACTCTGAAGATTTCCCATTTCTGATAGCTTCCACCCTTTCTAGAATTTCCACATCTTTTCTTTGGGAATCCTTATTTTCTCCAACAGAGATGGTTGAACAATAATTTGATAAAGGATTGATGATGTTCCTCCCATAATGATTCCCATGTCCATCCTTTTCAAATATAAGAATATCAGATCCTTTTCAATTCTCATCATTGATAATGATTCGTGATCTTTTCTACTTAGAGCATCAGCCATCTTATTTGCCTTACCGGGATGGTAGTGGATTGAGAAGTCATAATCCCTGATCAGCTCTATCCATCTTTATTGAGGAATATTAATCACTTTTTGTGTGAATATATATTTGAGACTCTTGTGGTTAGTATATATCTCACAATTCTCCCCATAGAGATAATTCCGCCATATTTTCTTCGCAAAGATCACCACTGCCAACTCCAGATCATGCGTAGGATAGTTTTTCTTGTGGATTTTCAGCTACCTTGAGGCGTAGGCTATCACTTTATCATTTTGAATTATCACACATCCTAATAATTTATTATAAGCATAAATATACACCACAAAGGGTTATCCACTTGTAGGGAGTGTGGGTACTAGCACAGTGATAAGCCTCTTTTCCAACTCTAAGAAATAGTGTTCACATTCCTGAGTCCAGAAAAACATTACTCTCTTTCATGTCATCTTGTTCATTGGGTTTGGTAATCGTGAAAAATTCTTCCAAAATAATCAATAATACCCATATAGACCCAAAAAGTTTCGGATCTCTATTATAGAAGTTGGAATGGGCCACCCTTCAATTATCTTTGTCTTGAAAGAGTCTATAGATATCCCTTTGTTGGTGATAACATGCACCAAGAATGATACTTCCTCCATCTAGAACTCACATTTACTATACATTTCATACAACTTCTCCCATCACAAATTCTTTAACACATTATTTAAATTCTTCTCGTGTTCTTCCTTGCTCTTGGAGTATATAAGAATATCATCAATAAAGACTACCACAAATTTTTCAAGGTAATATCTAAAGACTATATTCATTAAATCCGTAAAAATGGCTAGAGCATTAGTGATTTTTAAGGGAATCATTTTGAACTCATAGTGTCCATACCTCGTTCAAAATTCATTCTTAGGAATATCATCCTTCCTCACCTTTAATTGTTGATATCCCGACTGAAGGTCCACCTTAGAGAAATAAATGGCCCCATGAAGCTGATTGAACAAGTAATCTATCTGTGGTAGGTTATACGTGTTCTTTATCATGATTTTATTGATCTCATGATAATCAATGGAGAGGAAGATTGATTTGTCCCTCTTCTTGACTAAGAGGACTGGCGCACCCCACAGTGAAGCACTCGGTCATATAAAACCCTTCTCTGTATTCTCTTTAACTACTTATTCAGATCTTAAATCTCTATGGTTTCCAATCTGTATGGTGTATTTGAGATAGGCAGAGATCCAGGGATAAGTTCAATTGAGAACTCAACCTCTCGGCCAAGAGGAAGACTAGGAAACTCTTTAGGGAATACATTAGTGTAATCCCTCACGATGGGAATGTATTCAAGAAAGATTATCTCCTTTGTCTCAATAATTTGAGCTATATATGCCTTCTCATAAGAAAGAAAAATATTAACACTTGAGATAGAGATTCTAATGGATATTCATCTTCCTCTTTATGCATGTAAAGAATCAGAGGATGCTTTGGGATGTGAATAGTTCTATTTATTTCCCAACAATTGATGTTGGATTTGTATAAATATAGTATATCCATTTCCAAGATAGAGTTGAACACCACTAGAGGAAGTATGATGAGATTTTCTAGGAGGTTTATTCCAAAATCATTAGCTGGGGAGGAGTTATAAACCATGGAAGAAATAATTTCCCCATTTTTTGTTCTCACAGATGAATTTTCCTCCAAATTTTGAGGTGGTTTTTGAATAGTTCTACTAAAATTTTAACATAAGAAAGAATGTGTAGAACCAAAATCAAATAGTATGTTCACTATTCTTTAATTAATAACTAGTGTACATGTCACCACATCATCGTATAGATCCACCTCAGTATTAGTGATAGTATAATACCTTCCTTTTTTCCTTCCAGGTTGTTGCTAATTTCCTCTGACAACCCTCGGCTTAGGGAAATTACTTGCATAATTCCCATGCTCCTTGGAGTTTGAACACTACACTATAGGCTAAGTATTGATCTGAACCTTCCTTTCTTCTTTAACATTAGTGGGATTTTTCATATACCTTCGTTATTTCTTTTCTAGATGACCAAAATTTCCACATTTGAATCAATTCATGGTTCCCTTCATATAGTTACCATGATGCTTATTCCCAAAACTTTTACAAGGGGAAAAGTCAGGATTCTTTCCATCAGGGGATTTGTTCGATGAACCACCCATGTTGTTCTTCATTTTCCTCTTCTTGCCACTTGGGCCACGAGACCACTGAGAGTCTCCAATCTCTATTTCAACCTTGAGGGCATAGTGGATAATATCCTCATAACTATCGAAGTCTCAAATCGCCAAAACTTTTTGTAGACTCGGATTTAGTCCACTAAAGAAGCAATCCACATTACATTCGGTGTTTATGAAAAATCTAGAGGTGTACCTTGAAAGCCTTGTCAATTTTTCTTCATACACCCCGATGGACTCATCGTCCTTCGGCTTGAGTATGAGGAACTCTCTTTCCATCTTGAGATATATGGTTTGAGGAAAATATTTTTTGAAAAACATCCTCTTAAATTTCTCCCAATCCATGGAATCAATTTCCTCTTGGGACTTTGTATTCTTGATCAGTGTACACTACTGATCAGCTTCTACATCAACATAATAGACTACAAGTACAACTTTCTCTTCTTCTGAGTACTGGAGGATGGATAATATCTTTTCAATGGATTTAATCCACTGTTCCTCAAAAAGGGGATCAAAAGATCTGCTAAACAAGGGAGGAATTTGACACATGAAGGATTATATGGTAACTTGCACTTTCCTTGGAGGAGGAGGCCATTTCACATGATTCAAGTTATTATTCATAACTCGATCTAGCTGGAAAAGTATTTCCATGAATTTTTTAATACCTTCTCCCTTCATATCAGGCATATCATTTGGGCAATCTTCACATTGCCTATCACATGGGTTGTTGGAACATGTTATTCCATTTCCCACCATTAACTAAGAAAAATAATTTATAATTAGAGGTCTTGAATACTTAGATATTGATCATAAAAAGGAAACTTTGAACATGAAATGATAAACTTATAAAGAAGAAGTGTATCCTAACTTTTGATTACTTAGGTTTAAATCTAGGTTATCCTCGATCAATATCTTAGCTTATATTCTTATGGGATTTTTTCCTTAATAATGGTATGTACTGAGCTCATGAATCTACCAAAGCATATCCCCTGGGAGTGTCATTACCAAGACTACAGCAAGGCCGGTTTTTGTGCACTAGTTCTCGTTTGAGTCTATCTCAAAGTTGTGTTTTCGGGTTTTACCCCTAGATACATCTATGCCAGAGCCGCCTCTACCTACTCGTATCCATACAGGGATTCATTTTATTGATAAACCACTTACTCAATACTCACCAAAATTTAAGAATGTTTTCGTATACATAGTCTCATCCTTAAGGTTCTCACTAAGGTGATCTATTCGTAATCTCTAAAAAATAACTAGACCATACTCTGATACCAACTATAGTGACCCAAGCCTTTTACATAAAACATTACATGATTTTAAGCATAATTACACATCAGAGTACAAGCCAAGGATTGTTAAGTCTAGTTTCTTGGAAGACTAGGTAGATAAAACATAAAACATGGGGCTAAAAACACTTATTTATTTTATATCCATAAAGAGATCCTAACTTCATTTTAGCCCTTACATCTTCCTAGGGTTCCCTGAGGAACACATGAACAAAGGGATGAGCTGAAAATCCCAGTAAGGGAATGAACATAAGGATATGTCTTAAGCACATGAGTTAGAAGGCATGACATAATGATATCCAAAGCATGGAACATATAAAATTGTATCATATAAACATGGAACCATATAAACATGGAATCATATAAATGTGTAAGGATCATAAAACGTTTATTTATTATGGGTAAAGGCTAACCACCAATCATTTTCCCATTTTAGTATGGGTCAAGGATAACCACAAATCATGTTTCCTATTTTAGTACGGGTCAAGGATAACCTCCTATCACGTTTCACATCGCATCTCATGATACATAACTTTACCTAATGCATTCGAGTTCTATATGGGAACAACCATCTTAACATTTTCATGAATTGTCTTTCCACATAGATAATCATACATAATCAACCATACCTAAACAAAAGGGTATCCATGGAAAGAATTGGGTACCACAGTCATGACATAAAGCAAAACCAATGGGAGTATCATGAAAGTGTCCATGAAAGAAAGGGATTAAAACATACATGGATTTTCATAAGGTAAAATAGTCATATAACATGGTAAGTGATTTAAATCATAAGTGAAAACATATAATAAATGTATTTGATAAACATTTTCATTAATACATTTTTGTGGGGATTTAAGGAAAATACTATAGATCTTTTAAAATAGAAACTGAAAATATTTTTTGTATATAAAACAAAAATTGAACCAATAAAGTTTTCCTAATAAAAATACTGATTTTATAAAAATAATTGTGGCTTAAAAAGATTATATAGTGCATTTTAAATTGTGTAAAAATTTGGGATGTTCCCTTAAAACATATTTTCTTATCGGAAAGCTCTAAGGAGGGAATCTTTTAAAAACATGTACATATCCAAAATAAGGTAATGAAAGGGTCTTAATAAATGAATTTTTTCAAACTAAAAATTATTTAGAATATGTACATAAATAGATAATATAATTCTATTTTGATAAAAATAAAGATATGGAAACCCTAAAGAACCAGGGAGGTTCGGGTGAAATTTGATACGGTTTATCAACATGGTGTCGGGTGTACCTATGAGGGATTGATGAGAGTGAGATGGGGTTTCCCATAACTTATATATCATGAGGTAAATATGGGGGAGTTGAGAAAACATACCCCATAATTTGGTATTACACATAAAAGGAATATCATAGAGGACAATCTTGATTAAGAGAGAAATGGAGAGGATCCCTTACCTTAAATCTATTGGTGTTCTCCATTTGTTATTAAAGACCTGAATAAACAAATTAGGTTTAATAATTAATAATTATATAACCTATTATATATTTAATTGGATTATTATAATCATTTTAAGTTCATTTATAACCTTTTTGATTGGTTATGAGGTTTAATTTCATTGTTCGGGTCTGTTTGCTCACTTGGCATTAATGATCGGTTCACTTATATTCATGTTTCAATAAACATGTAAGATGAAATTGGTTGTCCATAATTGAAGTTATATTCTACATTATATTACATGTTTAAAATTTTAATTTGGTTACTTATAGTGAAGTTGAATTATTATATATAAAACCTTAGTGATAATTGATTTGGTTAATCAGTGGGTTTGATTATAATGAAAATGTTTTTATTTATAACTTAATTCCATTAGTACAAAAGGATTATAGAACCATTACTAGGATATATTAAATATATAAAAATCTGGTTCAACCATAACACAAATGGTTTCATGACCATAATTAAATATGATAATAGAAATTGACAAATTGTTGTCCTTGAATGTGCTAAATTAGCATGTCTCAAACGGTGCTTTCATTTCTTTCAAATAAAAGATAGGGAAAGGAGAGAAGATAATGAAATATACCATTTTCATAATATAATTAAAGTAAATTTATGTTACTATATTAATAATACCATTTGGGTTAAGGGAAGTGAGGAAATAAACAAAAAGAAATGAAGTCAAAAGAAATGAAAGAATTAGAAAGAGGAATTTACCTTTTGAGACTTCCTCATCTGAGAACCTCTTATGGGGAGAGGTTTTGGTATATTAAAGAGACTAGAGGATTTTTGATGTGGGGGAGGATCTTGGGGAGATATTTGGGAAGAATATTGGAAAGGAACAAGGCTTGAGAGGAGTGAAGAGAATAAGTAAGAATGGTTGGTATTTATAGTGGAGGGGAGGAGGGTTTTCATAATATTATAATCATTAATTTATTATTTCTCCATCAGACCAGAAATAGTAAGTATTACATGACCAAGAATATTAATAAATGAATTTGAGTTCTATATTTGGGTTCTTACATCACTTTTGATGTCAGTAATAGTGGATTTTCACTATAGTGTATTTATATGGTAAAATATTGTATTTTACTATTCACAAAAAAAATCAAGTAATTTAGAAAAATATAAAAAATTCACCCTGACCATTTTTTGACTTTTAGAATCCAAAAATGAAGTCCATTTTTCAAAAATAATTTTCTAAATATGATTAATTTAATATTTAATTAAACTCATTATTTATTATTAAAAAAATCGTTTTTAAAACATTAATGTACTTATTCTAAAATATAGGTACATCATACTTTCACTTGAATATTATATTTATACTATCATAGGGAAGGTTAATATTCATTAGGTCATATCACTATTCATAAGGCTATGTATCTATTCATAAGGGTATGTTACTATTCACCAAAAATTTTGTTTTTCTTTTCAGACTCCAAATAACTTACTGATCACAACTGTGAATATTAAATTTTCGAAATTCAAATCATAGAAGTGGAAAAATTATGTTTAAAAGTCACATAGAACTTATTATATCATTATTTTGTTCTTTCATGTGATTTTATAACATATTTATAAGAAGTAAATTTTCATTGAAAAACATTGGGTTGTTATAGAAATATTCCTCCATTTCTTTTTCATTGTATGATTCAATGGATGGTTTTAAACTATGACCACTAACATTGAAGAACTAGCCATTGGAGGGGTCCTTAATCCCTAATACTCCATGGGGGTACATATAGTGCACTATGTGAGGCCTTGACCATCTCAACTTTAACTTTCCAGGGTGTAAATGAAGTTTAGAACTATACAAGAGCACAAATTTTCTCAGTTTAAAGTGATTGACTTTGAGATTCCTAGATTGGTATGTATGAATTATTATTTTATTGATCCTTTAATTTCCATTAGCCTCTATCCTAAGTTCATGGAGTTCGTTAATGTCTAATTTGCACGTTTTTTTCAAAGAAATGTCAAAGTTCATTTTTTATTTCCCAAATTGCCTTATGTTCAATTTAAATAGGTAAATGGTAGGATTTTATATATACTAAACTATATAGTGTCATTATTAGGATGGTTTTGAACATTTTAATATATTCCCAATGGGAATACAAGGGTTTCTCATACCAATATTTCCTTAAGGGATTGGCAGTTTTTTTTAGAATTTTTTTGATTTCACTATTTTCCAACTCAGCTTGATCACTGGTTTTAGGATGGTAGGTAGTGTAAACATTGTGATAAATCTCATACTTATACATGAGTGATGAGAAGATAAGGTTGTATAAATGGGTTCCATGATCACTAATGATAGCCCTAGAAATTCCAAATCTATAAAAGATGTGTTCTTTCAGGAATTGGATCACAACATTATGGTCATTTGAATTGTTGGTAATGGACTCAACCCATTTAGATACATAATAAATAGATTATAGGATTTAGAGATATCCCCAAGATATTGGTAATGGTCCCATGAAATAAATTCCTCAATAGTCAAAATTTTCAACAACTAGAATTGGTGTAAGGGGCATTTGATTTCTATTGGTTATGGATCCTAATTGATGACATCGAAGACAATAGTGGCAGAATGTGTAGAAATATTTAGTGACATTAGGCAAAATGAAACCACTTTGGAGGACCTTTTTAGTTATTTTATTTTTTGGAAAAAGTGTCCTACTCATGCCTCTTCATGATAAAATTTAATAATGGACTCCTGTTCAAACTTAGGAACACGTATTCTGAAGACTTGACCTGGATATATCTTGAAGTAGTATGGATCATCAAACACATAGTGTTTGATATAATAAATTAATTTACTCTTAGCTTGGGTCCCGAGAAATTTTGGAATGAAACCCATAACTATGTGGTTTTCTATTTTAACATACCATGGTCAGCCACTCATATAATAAAGGTGCCTATCTAGAAATTAATTTGACATAGAAAGGTGATGTGAGTTGTCTTTTAATTCCTTCCTAGAGATGTGATCATATACAACAATTTCTATAGCATTTTTTCCTTAATGGTTATATAAAACTCTTTAAGAAGATTGACCCACCTAATCAATCTAGCCTTGTAATCTTGTTTTTTGAAAAGTTATTTCATATCTAAATGATTTTTGAAGACAATGATGGGGGATCCTAAGAGATAAGACATGCGATTTCCTAAGAAAATGACCACATAAAGAAACTATTTCTTAGTGGTGGTGTAGTTTATTTGTACATCATTTAATGATTTACTTTCATAAGAAATGACACATGGAGTTTAATCATAATTTTGTCCTAAAATAGCTCCTACAGCGATGTCACTCATACCACACATGAGTTCTAATGGAAGTTTCTAGTTGGGAGATTTCATGATATATGGAGAGATAAAATATGAATTGAGTATTGAAAATGATTCATTGCTTCTTTATGCCTATGAAAATAGAGCATCGTTCACTAGCAGAGCACAAAGTGGTTAGGAAATTGAGCTGAAATTCCTAATGAACCTTCTATAGAAACCATAATGTCCTAATAATGACTTAACTTCCTTGAATGTTTTTGGATAGGGAATGTGATCAACTTCAATCCATATACCAGAGACCATATAGCATAGAACAAGTCCTTCTTTACCATAAAATGGAATTTTTTCAGTTTATATTGAGATTCTTATACTTACATATAGACATAACCCTTTCAACATTAATTATACAACCCTAAATAAGTAAACCCAAAGCTAGAGAATTCATCCATAAATACCTCTAAACAAACCCTTTCCATATAATAGAATATTCTAATCATGCACTATTGGAAGGTACTTGGGGGGTTACATAACCCGAAGGGAATGCATTTAAAGGAAAAAATGTCAAATGGAGAAGTGAGGGTTGTTTTTCCTTCATCTTCTAAGGAGACATAAGTTTGATTATACGCTAATAATCCATCTCGAAAATAGTATAATTGATGACCTTTCACTCTCTCAAGGACTTGATCATTGAATGGTAAAGGGAAATAATCTTTCTTAGTGAATAAGTTTAACTTCCTATATTGAATGAACATTCTCCATCAACTAATCAGACTTTTTGGAAAAATATTTCTATCCTCATTGGTAATCACGGTGATTTAATCCTTTTTGGGAACAACTTGAATTCGTTTAATCCACTTACTCTTAGCACTGTAGTAGATCAAACCTACTTTCAAAAACTTTAGAAGTTATTTTCTAACCACATCCAAAATATTTGGATTGAGTCTCCTCTAAGTTTGACAACATGGTTTGGAGTCATATTCTAGAACAATCCTATGAGTTTCAATGATTTGGCTAATCCCAGGAACATCGTACAAGGTCCATCTGGTAACTTTATTATGTTTTCCTGGGGAATATAAAAGAATCCCATATTGATTGGCTTAAAGAGAAGAATAAATGAAAACAATCAAGTTTTAATTGTTATCTAATAATTCATACTTTAGTGATGAATGTTGGACCTTAAATTCAAGATCAAGTTGGTTAACATGTTTGAAGGTGGGAAGGGACTTTTCATCAAACTCAGTGTTTTTTCCACATTTCTTGATATAATGGGTTTCTTTTGAACAGAATTTCTGCCACTACATTGGCTATATCACTACTATGAATGGTTATATACTTTATTTTATGGATTTCACCACTGGTATCATTTATTTTTTTATCCTAAAAATTTATCAAATGAGTTTTCTGAAAGTGATTCAAGTCAAGGAGTCAAATTTCCCTCATATGAACAAATTAAATCAATCTCATCTTGACTTAGACATACTTCAATGATTCCACAATGTTCCTTTGTTACAAAATAAACACTACCTATCCAATTGACCTCATGGATCTCTTTATTATCCCTAATTTGAGAGTTTTCGTTGTAGATATTTAGATTGAGTCTTATGTTACCAAAGGTTATTGGCATTTTCCCATTCCTAACTCAGCTTACTAATTTGATTGTTTCTAATAATAGATTACCAAGAATGATGGGGGTTTTCTCCCTAGGACCTAATCTTGGGTGATATTCTATGATAATTAAGTTAGCATGGTAAATGAAAATTTGCAACTCTGGCCAAAAACTCTTTTAAGATCCCTTTAGGAACTCGAACACTACGATCTAAAAGTTAGAGTGTGAGAGATGTTGGTTGGATATCTTCAAGCCCTAATTGATAATACATGGAATGTGTAATGAGGTTCACACTAGATCCTATATCAAAGAGGGCTTTGAAAAAAAAATCTCTCCTAACTTAATGTTGATGTATGGAAATCTTGGGTCTTTAAACTTAGGATAAATTTCCCCTTGAATGGTGATACTCACATCAGTAGCCAAAATGATTTTGTTTTGATGTGAAAGTTTAATTTTAAAATTGTACATGTCCTTAATGATCTTTGAACTGGTAGAAATGGTTTGGATCTCATTGAGAAGGGTAATTTTCATTTTAACTTGAGATAATATTTCCCCCAGTGTTTCTTTCATTTAATGTTTATATTTTCTTATCATATATTGAGGGAATATAGCAGATTGTTTTATTTTTTGGTGAGGTTATGGTTTTTTCAATTTATCATTGTACATTTCAGAATCTGGGGGTTATTTTTCAACATTTTTATGTGACATTTAATATTTTAATGGTTATGGAATGGTTTATTCAGGTTTTCCAATGGATCCCCCACTTAATGAGATAGTCATTACTTTTAGTTTTTCATAAGAGGTTTTTGTGTAACAGATTTCTACCCTTAAAGATGGGGCTGGGATATCCTGAGTAAAAATGGTTGGCTTTCTAGATTTTATTTTTTCTAATAATTTTTTGAGTTCTGATACTTCAGAGTTAATTTTCTCAATTTTTTTACACAACTATTCAAGGACTTGGATAGGGAAAAATTGGGAATGGGATTGTACCAGTTTTTTTATCCTAGGAGGATACTTAAGTTGTTATATTGGATATTGAATGGGTTTTTGGTACTTAATATGAGTATGTTTGTATTATAATGGTTGTGGTTAGAACTTATTATGGGTTTGAAAATTTTTTTATGTTGGGGGTTGAGACATTATTATTGTGTGGGTTGTTGATTGTCCTTCCAACAGAGGCCTAGATGGTCATTATACCTTGTATTGAAAGTGTTTTGGTACTATATATTTTTAAAGTTCAAAGCATTGGAATCTTCTAGTGATCTTACTAAAAGAACATCCTTTATAGAAGAAATGGTTGTGAAATTATCAGATTTGTGGTCATGTTTATCATGGATTGTGTAAATAGGATCAGCATTTTGGATTTCTTAGACCTTACTAATATCGATATCCTCTAACTCCCTAGTGATTGCAGCAAGTTTTCCGCTATGGTTTTACTCTTATCCAAGATTGTGCATTCTACTAGATTTGAGTGGATTCATATAGTAAGGTGTTGTTCCCATGTTTGGTTATATTCAAAAATATTTTCTAAATAATCATAAGCATAATTTGGGGCTTTGTTTTTTGAATGTTCCATTGAACATCATGTAAATAAACTATTTTTTTTCCTGGCCTTAACCCTTCATAAAAAATATTCACTTGTACTTGAATTAGAAAGAAATGGTGTGGTGCGATGTTTAATGTGTATTTGAACCCTTCCCATATTTCATAGAATTTTTCTCCCTATTTTTCATAAAATATTTAGATTATATTTTTTAGTGAAATAGTTTTGTGATGATGGAAGTATTTTTTTTGTACAATTATCATTATAGTTAGTCCTAATAGTGAATTTATGCTGGTCTCAAATTATTTAACAAATTATTTGATTGGTCCTTCCAAGAAAAAGGAAGGAGTCTCATTTTGTAATATTCAATTATATTAGGAGGCCTTGTGTTTTTGAAAATATCATTTAATTATTTAACAAGAAGGTAAGTCATATCAGACTCAATCCCAATAAAGGTTGGATGGTGGTTCAGGAAATGGGGTTTAAAAACATATTTTTCATATCCAATGGTATCATGCTTAATGTAAGAGGGTTAATTGGTCTAGAAAGTTTTGAGGTAGTCATTCATGGTGTGATCCAAATAATTCTCCAATTTTGGGGCTACCTTATTAGGATTTACATTTTGGTTCCCACCCATGTTGATGAGTTGGTATTTTTGAATACCCTCCATTAGATTGGGCTTAATGTTTGAACTCTGAGTATTATTAATATTTGGATCAAATGTAAATATACCACTAGGGGTACTTGACTCCCCAACCCTAGTACTATCAAACCTAACTAGACTGTTTGAATGGCCACAAGTATATGTAGACATGCACCAAGAAAAAAGGAAAAAAGAAAGGGGGAAGATAAGAGAAATAGGTTAATGAAAGAGAAATGGGGGAGAATAGAATGAGTTTATAAGGTGACTTACTTAAGTCCTCAATAGCGGTGCCAAAATTTTATTTTTTCCAAGTTTACCCAAGTTTTATAGTGTAAGTGGTCGCCTGTATAATTTCTTGGGTTTCCAAATCCTCATAAACCTAAGAAAAAACCTAAAGGAACATACATTCTATAGTATTAATTTGGCTATGAAGTGTTTAAATTGGATTAGAATTAATTGAATTATTAATGTTTTTTAAATAATTCAGTGAATTCAATTTAAAAATAATGATATTATCCTTGGTTATCACTTGGGGTATATTGGATGATTTTTTTAAAATTAATTCAATTTCTTAAATTTGAGTATTTCCTTCAACAGAATATAAACTTCACAAATCACTCATGAAATTTTTATTTTCAATATCCAAAGTATAATTACCAATACACTTGAAGGATCATATTAATTATCACCCCAAGGTAGATGATCTATTTAGCACTCAGGATGTGTATTCTTAAAATTGTTTTTATCAATAAATAAGTCACATCATTGATTTAAAATCTCAACAAAAGAATTGATTATGGATTATTAAAATGAAAAATAACATCCAATAATTATTATTTTTACTCCCTTAGATCAAACCACTACATTTTTATCCCTCTATAGATGTTATTAAATCAATGAAAGTGGGTATTAGACTCATTAGGTTGTAATTGAAGAAGAAAAACAAAGAAATAATGATCAATCAACTATTGTTTAAAGAGTTTCAAAAAAGAAGTTGTGAATAGAATCACTATCTAAGAAAATTCTATCAATGTGATATTTAAAGTGAAATAAGAAATGAATAAGAATAATAATAATAAATTTCATTAATAAATTAAGGTGAGTGAAAAATTTAAATGAGACAAAATGAACATGCAATTACAAAATAAAAGCTTAACAATACAATTGATGAAAATAAAACATCGATCCAAATCCATTCACTACAAAATCCTTATAAAAGAATATTAGAATCCTTAGGTATATCCCCCAATTATAAATTCCTACTATATTAATTATGATAGTTGAAATCATGGTGAGAATAATGATAATTGGATATTCCAAAGTTGACCATAAAAATAGGACCAGATTCATCCCCCCTCTTGGTGTGAAAATAAGTCATTGAATATGGATGAAAATTTGATGGTCGTAAAATAGAAATACATTATTAAAGGTGTAATATACTATATATATAAAAATTTCATGCCAATTTAATCATTCATTCGGATGTTATGCTCTAAATGGTGGGCTGATTTTATGGGCCTTCAAATCTAGCGCACAAATTAAATGGAAAATTGGGCTCCTGGATCTCCTTGAAAACTTCAGAATTAGATGTGGTCATAGTTTAATGAAATGATACCCATAATATTATATTTATATAGGTAAATTTTGATCTTAATTGTAATTTAATTGTGGGATCCACTCTTAATTGTTGTACCTAAGGCCCATTATGCTTTTTCCAAAAATTTCTATGTTCATGGATAAAAAAACATCATCTTCGCTTCTGATTCATCCATCAATACTAAATGACAACATTATCAAATAAAATTTATCAATCATATCCCAAAATATAAAATTAAAAAAATGGATATAATTATTTCCATAAATATATGACTAATTGAGCCCAAATTTTCACATCAAACATGAATTTCACATATGATGAGAAATGAAGTTCAATTTAAAAAATGCACTAAAAGTGGTGTTTATGGACTTTAAAACACATGAATATTATAATATTAATAATCAATTTTAGCCTCTTTTTATGGATAATCTCTTACCCATCCACAAACCCTATGAGAAACATTTTAAAAATATGGGATGAGCAAAAAAATATCACTAAGGGACATAAAAATAAGAAAAATATTAGTTCATTGAAAAACATTAAGACCCATGAAAACCCTTTTCTTAAAACAAGACTTTTTCCTGAAAAGGGATTCATCCTTATTTTAAAATGTTTATTATCTTACCTTAGAAATCAAAAAATTCTTATTAAAACTCGTTAGTAAGGATAAAAAAGTCATTTAGGTTCCTTGGGACACCATCTCATAGATCCGTTACAGAACCCTTATAGATTATAATAACTATATGCCCGAAATAAAAAATAATTCTTTATAGAAGATAATCACTACTTAATTAATTAGAGCAATATATTGTTGAAAACATCATATAAGATATTTTGGACTCACCTGTGTGATATAATGGGGATCAACCCATCACATAAATAACTTTCAAGGACTATATCCTGAATAAAACATTTTAATCTTTCATCTTTTCATCATAAAACCCTCGAAAACTCTTCAATACTTGTATAAAAACAATTTTGGATATCAAAATACTCATTTATTTTAAAACCCCATTTCATTACTGAAATAATCAGGAAAAAAAATAAAATATGAATTTTCTTTGAATAAAATAATAAATATTATGATGGAATCCCAAGTTAAATTATCAGTTAGGGTGGCAGAAAAATTCATTGTCATAGTAATTGTTAAAATTGAATATTCCTTTTGTCTTTTGTAAAGAAAGTCAAAAATTCAATAAAATGATTCCTTTTTAAAAACATTTGAAATAAATACAAATATTTACCTAAAAAAAGTTTGTGTCTATATATGTAAATTTATAAAATCATTTAATTAAAATGGACATGGAAGAGAAATATTTTGAAGGAAAACTTTATGAAGATGATTTTTATAGAAAGGCCCATTACCTTGAATCTGACCTGTCATGTATGCACTTTATCTTCCTAAATAAAAAAATTATATAAATTATTTATTTTATTAATAACCATTTAAAAGTGTGTTATTCCTTTTATTTAATCTATTATCATTTGAAATATAATAACATAATCTATTAAGTTTATGTCGGGTGTTTTGACGATGTTTGGTTCATTTTATTAAAAGGGATTTGGTGTATTAATCATGGTCAAATAAGTCATTATTTCATAAAATAGAGACTAATAATAATGAAATATTTATCAAATTTATACTTAAATTATACTTTTAATCCTTATTAAGATATAAACTTATAAAAAAATTAACTATGTTATAATCATTGAGACGGTAGGATGTACATACGAATGAGCAACTTTTCCATTTTCAACAATCATTATATAAATATGGTAAGTAATATTTTATCTTCATATAATTTTCATTGTTTCATAAATATCATATTATTATGTTAAATATACTTATATATATCATTCATGTGATATGATGATGAAAAATAATCACATTGCTTTGTGGAGGTGGTCGACCACACATATGCATGAACAACATTATCATTTTTCAATGAGTGGAAAGATAAGAATGAAAATGATATATTATCCTTTTAGAATAATAAATATGTCATGAATATCATAATTAGTTCATCTGTATATCGCAAATATTCATTAATTTTATCCTTATTACTTTCTATATAAAGCATTAGTGAAAAATGAATCACATCTTTTTGTGAGGTGGTAGTTCATGCTACACACAAGCAATGTTATCGTATCCCATCCAAAATGGTAATTAAGAAGTTATATATTATATAATAATTCAATAAGTATAATTATATTAAAAATTTCATGTATATACTTTAAATACAACATTACAACAATCCTTTTTAAGGGATTATTGAAAATGAATTACATCATTTCATGAGGCGGTAGTTTGTCGTACACACGAATGATGGTTTTGTTTCCCATTTTCTAGAATAAGAGATAGATTTAGGTTTTTATATTAACATAATAACACATAAGTATATATGAGATAATTTTTTATTATATTATAAAATTTTAATAACATTTTAATGAGTATGAACAGGAAGTAATATAAAAACACTTGGTTTATCATGATACCTCTTCTTCACAAAATCTCTTTAGGTTACCACCAAAAGCCTTCTTAGGATGAATTTATGAAAGAAATCCATATAGTTAATGGATAGGTAATTAAAGAAGGTATTTTAGTTTTTATTTTCTAATCCAAATGGAATTTAAGGTGCAAATAAGAGATTAGTGGGAGTGGCCTTTTATAAGTGAGGTGAGTGGCCCACTTGTAATTTTTTAAAATAAAAAGAAATACCCATGTTTCTCATATAAACAAAGGCCCCAAAATGGACCATTATCAAAACCTAGTGGATATAAGGTCTAAATATTTCCATAAAACATAATTTATATATGTTTTTAATTTATTTTAATCCTTAACTATTTTGTTTAATCCCCTAGTAATCCCATCTTCACCTTAATCATGGTAAAATATTTTTACTGTTTTCACTGTTCATTATAAATAATTAAGTTGACCATATTATATAAAATAAATTACTATTATTATAGATATGTAATCTATTTTAAAAAATTTAATTCAAAAATTTGTCAAATTTTAATTTAAAATAATACCCCCTAATGTAATGAAAAAGTGGGTTTTCAAGATATAATTTTTTCAAGCATAAAATGATTTTATATTAACTCTATGATTAGTAATCATAATTATATTAATTTAAATTAATATTTATTTATAATTTATATATTTTATTTAAATCATTCCCCATTATGAATTTTATTAATTAATTAAAATAGAGAAACATTGTCCACTTAAAAACAGTTTTGAAAAACAATACTCATTTTAAACCAAAAAATAATCTTATAATAAAATCCTATATAAGGATAATTATAATGTAATTAAGTAGATAAAATAAAACTAAATAATAATTATGTTAGCTTAAATAATATTTAAAATATTGTGGTGATTTTAAATTACAAAATATTTTTGAAAAGAAATGACATTTTACAAAAGTAGTATTTTTTACTATTCACTAAAAATAAGTATTTTTTAAAAAGTACCAAAATTTCACCAAAATTTAATTTTTATAAATTAAATAAAAAAATTAAATTAAATTTTTAAAATTAAAATTCAATAATATATAAATTAAACTTCTAAATAAAACATTTTAAGGAAACTATTTAATTAAAACTATTTCATTTTCAAATTAAAAAATCACAATTAATAGTTGTATATTGAATATAAAAATATAATTCATATTAAAAACAAGAAAATGATTTATTCTATAATTTATTAGGTTGTTACATTCTTACCCATTTTGTAAATTATGTCCTCACAATTTTATTCATTTATTAAACAAGTGGGGATATCTTTCTCTCATAGAATTTTCATATTGTCATGTTGTTTATTCAACTATATAGTTTTCCATAAAACATTAACCTCATAAATAAACTTATTCCAAAACACTTCTCACTGTGGTTAATAAACTAAATAGGTTGTTCCTCATAATAAATATTCTCTTCCAATCTAACTACATTGGGGCTTAAAACATGAGATGAATCTGGAACATATTTCATTAACATTAAAACATGAAAAATGTTGTGAACCTGGGATAAACTCGATGGAAAATCCACTAGGTAGGCAACTGATACAACATTATCTAGTATCTCATATGATCCAATGAACTGTGGACTTAAATTTACACTATTAAAAAATTCATAACACTTTTCCATGGATATACTTTAAGTAAAACATGATCACCTACCTCGAAAGAAATATCTTTATTCCAGTTATCCCATAAATTTTATGCCTACTCTTAGTCATTAACATATAATTTTAAATAAAATACACATTATAAGACATTTTCTCTAAAAACCATGGTCACGTCAACTTCTATTATCCTACTACAACCCAAAAAGTTGTCATCTGATGCCACTTTCCATATAATTCCTCAAAATGGTCTATCTTTATACATGAATGAAAATTTTTTTTCTATGAAAACTCAACCAAAGAAATATGATGATCCGAACTTCCATAGTAATTCATTGAACATGAATAAATAATATATTCCAATTTCGGAATCATTTTCTCAGACACTCCATAAAATTAAGGATAAAAGGTTGTACATAAATTAAATTCAGTACCCAATGATTTCTAAAGTCCTTTTCAAAAATTTGATGTGAACTTAGGTTCACAATTTGACAAAGTAGAGAGAGGAAATCTGTGTAAATTGATTATATCCTTGAGATACAATCAATAAATCTCTTCTAAAGACATAATATCTTGAATTTAAATAAAATTTTCATACTTATTTAATCAATAAAAAATAATTTAAATTGTATTGTTACCCTAAGATATATATTGATATACCACCATGAAATACATAGATATATTTTCCAATTTTCACTCTAGCATTGAAAAGAGATAAATCATTCCCTTATGTATATTATTTTCTATCTTATCCTATTGAAAATTCAAAAATTTCATGGTTTATTTAGAAATATCTATTTTCATTCCATATAACCATTAATACTTATGAAGATCTATGTACATCTTATTGCTACCAGGATGAACTGAAAATGGGGAACTATGAGTTTAATTCAAAAATTATTTCTTCCACTGAGGAACACAATGAACATAAAATCATTTTCCTAATATTAAAATGCTCTATTTTTTAATATTAAACTCATGAAACATACCCATCTTTGCTAACTTTAACTTCTTCTATAAAACATTATCCTCCATCTAATCTTACATAATTATTTAAGATTGATATTATTGTAATGAAATTTGAAATAAAATAAAGAAGGGTCTTATATCCACAAATTCAATGAAGAATTCATCAAATAATTAACCAAATATTCATGTTTGGAATTTAAAATGGTTAATATAGCATTAATTTTTTTACTAAAGGCATATGATACATTTTTTCATTTCCAGGACAATAATGAATTAAGAAATCATAATTCTTGATTAGTTCCAATCACCTTCTCAGTCTCATGATCAATTATGTTAGAGTGAATATATGCTTCAAACTTTTTTTATTAGTATATATTTCACACTTTACTCCATATAAATGATACCTTTAAATTTTTAAAGTGAAAAAAATAGCATATAATACATGTTCATGCATAGGATAACTTAACACATAAGGTTTTAGTTGATGTGATGCATAAGTAATTACATATCATTGTACATCAGTGTAAAACTAAGTAATTTTAAATATTCATCATTATAAATTACAAATTCTCTATTTCTAGAGGGTAGGTCCAAAACTAGATCATTTACCAGTATTATTTCTAGTTCATGGAAATAATCATATCATTCTTTTTTTTCAGATGAATTTAACTTCTTTTTAGTAAAATTAGTCAGTGGGAGAGAAAACCTAGCTAAGTTTTCAATAAACTGTTTATAGTAACCCACTGATCTAAGAAAACTATGAATCTCTATGATATTTGTTAGCATTATCCATTCAATGAAAACTTTCTCTTTATTATTTTTAATAGTTATTCCATATTTACAAACAATATTTCCAAGGAAAGAAATTTTGTGTAACCAAAATTCACTCTTACTAAATTTCCCATAGAGTTTCTTTTCTTTTATGTCTTGAAAAAAATATTCAAGTGTCTTTCATTATCCTCATGACTTTTATAATATAGAAATATATCATTAATAAACACAAATAAAAACTTATCTATGAACTTATGTAAAACTCTATTCATAAGTTCTACAAATACAGCAGGTGCATTTGACAACACAAAGGGAATAACTACAAAATCATAATGATAATATCTTTTTAAAAAATTCATTCTTCAAGATATCTACCTCCTTCCTTGTTAACTAATTGTACCCTAAACTGAGATTAATCTTTGAAAAATACTATGCTCCCTAGAGATGATCAAAAAATTCATTAATATGAGTCAAAGGATACTTGTTCTTAACAATGATGTTATTAAAGACTTTATAATCAATGAAAAGTCTCATTTAACTATATTTATTTTTAAAAAATAAATCTATAACACCCCATAGTAATTTTTATGTTAAATTAAACCTTTATCTTGTAAATCCTATAATTTCTTTTTCCATTCAAAAAGTTACACTTGGTCCATTCGATAAGGTTGTTTTAAAATATTCTTAGCATGTGGAAATAGGTCAATAGTATACTCAACCTCTTGATCAAGAATAACACCATGAAAATCACTAATAAATAAATCCATAAATTCAATCACTATTAGTTCATACATAATATTAATAGTTTCTTTCTTTTCAACAATATTATCTTGGTTACATTCATGATAATCTATAATCAATTTCATAACTTCTTAGTGTTGTAGTTGTTGGCCTTGATGCAACAAATTTGTACATTATGAAAAAAAATTATTAATGGATTTAAATTTTAATAAATACCTTATCACATATTTATTTATCTTCTACGTGAAAATTCATGGGATAATATTATAAGGATACTTGTTTCATTAAAGGGTCATAGTGGATCTCTGCTATGATGAGAACCCAGAAGTGTCATAACATTATTTCTTCAATATATTTTCTATGGCTGGATGATGTTATTTGAGGGACACAAGTAATACAGGACATTATGGGTGAGTAGTCATAAATCATTGAGGCATCTTCTCATGGTGTGTGACCTTGGTGATATCTATGTGGATATTATGAGAACAAGACCCACCAATAGGAAATCAATATTTCATAGTGTCATTGGATGTTTCTATCTTTGGATGTGTGTACTGGTCCGCAGACTTTAATTATATTATTAATGTTCATTAAAACACATGAACTTATATTTATTGAAAACAAATGTGATGACACATTGTTCACAGCGAGGTAGGATACTTTGGGTGTGTCACGATTAATACTGAATTAATATATAATGTGGGAAAATATGTATCCCTTCTATTTCATAAAAACAATTTACATCTTAGGCCCTTTTATGTAATAGATATAGCCTAAATAGATCCATGTACATTGTGAATATTAGTCACGTTCAATTTTGGGAGGTCAAATAAATAGTAATTGAGCACATGGGTTGATGAAGCTAGAATAAAACCCTCTTGATTTGAGATATCGAGACAAAGGGATTACATTACATGGTAATTGTTCATATGAGGTGACACATCATTGTATCATTAACTTCTTTCTCTATGGGTGTCTTGGCATGTTCCTAGATAATATCCTTGGACTTTAGGTAGGCTCTGCCTAATACTACTAAGAAAGAGTCCTAGAGGGTTACAAACTAAGTGTATCCAAGTATCTCAGTTAAATATTCATTTTACAAGTTCAATAAAGATTATTCCTTGTTGTGGTTTAGTAATTATTCAAGGATGCTTGATGGAATTTATTTTTATAGTAGTTATTTGAGAGAATATATTTTTGGAGAAATAATATATATTTATTTGAGAATAATGCAATGATACTTATTTAAGAAATAAATAGTCATTATTCAAGGTCTAATAAATATGGTGGAGGAAATAAAGAAAATAGAAAAACAAAATTACATGCCATGTATATTAATATACACACCATGTAGTTTTTATGGGGATTTGTGAGAAATAATATTATTTATTTAATCAATTAATATTAGGTGTAACTCACTTGGCACATGATAAGTTATAATAACAGTAAAATATTATTATTAAACATGAGTTATTACTAAGAATTAAATGAAATTAATAAATTCATTTTGGTAATTAATTCATTTTATTATTCTAATTAATAAAAATACAAATTACATTACTCTAATCAGAACTATCCATTCTTTTTGTTTGTACACAATCTATTTGGAAAAGTCTCTCAAGACAAGACATAACTCCTTTCTTCTAATAACTCTCTCAATTTACAAGAGAGATCAACCTCCACTGGATCAAGAAGAGATCTTTGGAAGAGAATATCAAGGAAATCGAAGGGGGATATTTTAAGCAAATGATCTTCTGCTCTATCACTCAGAAATACCTTCATCAACATCCAAAGAAACATGGAGCACATGTGGATCACCACTAGAGGAAGCCTATACTTGGCTTCTATAACTCATTTACATATCACATTTGATCATGACAAGAATCATCAACGAATATAGACTTCTATTAGGGTAATTATTGTCATTTAATAAAATTAATTACAACCAACATATGATGATCCTCCCAATGGTTATGAGACTTCACACATTCCTTTTCATTGTTCTTTCTATTATAAAGATCTGGAATTTTATCATCATGACAAATCTCAGATTGATCAATGTTAACGGTAAAATTAAAGTTGGGTACACCCATCCATGTGATTTTGTTGTGCCTGAAACCTACAAGTTCTATCAAAGGGATTATATAATTGATTATAATTATTTATTTATTTTCATTGATTATTTACACATTTAATAATTTAGTTATTTCTATTCAAGTTATTCATTCTCGAAATCTAAATCTCGAGATCTTTTCCTCATATTTTGTTTCTCGTTCACCTTATAGAAATGATATTTTCTTTTAATTTGGATTAAAATGAAAAAATAGAGGATCTCATCTGGAGGTGAAATTTTTTTCTAGTTATACAACACTAGAACACATAGTGTATATTCTATCTCATATGTTTTTTAGTTGAGGTATAATGCATCAGGACTAGTCCACCAAACCAAGCCATGTGTTGGAGTTTATCTGAGTCTTTATGACTCTGTGTTTTGACTAGGAAAAGGTGGAACATGGTTTCCAGATTTCATGTTGCGTGTCCCACTAGACACGGCGTGTAAACCTTTCAGGTTAGACTTAGACCATGTACCCCATAAATATCATACCATGTTGGAGACTGTGTTACATGGATACTACACAGCAGGTGGTCCACTGGACAAGCTGTGTACTCCAAATAATTCTAAAGTACATCTACATGCTGACACCCCAGGCATGTACTTCAAATAGATAGTGAAAGATAGTAGATTCCATGTTGCAGGATCTACACACTATGTACTCATCCAGGTTATATAGATTTATTAAGATTTATTATTATATTATATAAACCCTTGAGACGTGTACCATGGTGTGGTTGTAAAGCTGGGGAACAACGCGTGATAGGTGTTTTATACATATGTGCTTAATTTACCATTTGTGTAATGTTCATTTATACTCATTGGGTAGTTATGAATGGAAATTCACTAGGTTTCCTTCAAGGTACAAGTTACGTACAAAGATAATTTTAAATTAATTTATTGGTTTAATATTATGATGGATGGGAATCTCAAGAAAAATCAGAAAAGGGTTTAAGAAAAAAGGATTGATTAATTAAAGATAATAATTAATTGATTCGAGCGTCATTTATCTTAAACAATAACAATTAAATAATTGAATGATAATTTTATTTATTTATAAATATCATTTCATGTATGTATGATCATGATCTAGACCATGAACCTTTGTATGTGTATGGTTTCTTTTAATTTACTTGTTTAAATTAAAACGGATGGCATGTGAGACTTATCCTCGTTAATATGTAGGGCATGAATTCCCAAGGTTTCTTTTATGTAATACTCCATTTTACCCCTCACCTATGTGTGAGAAAAAAGAATATGTAATGTATGGAGCTCCCAATCTAGTGGAGGTGGCTCACATTAGGAGCCAAGGCGAAACCAATCTAAGGAGATACAAAGGTGGACATGAGGAAAGCTGTAAACATAAACCCAAAAGGTTCAAGTTATTTTCTACCCTAGGTATTTGGTTATTTTATCATCCACTAGATAAACTAACCAATATAACAAGCTCATTATCATGAAATTTATTTTATTTCTGTCAGTTTTATGGTTTAATTATTTTGGGTGTGATTTTGCGATCACATAATTAATTAACTAAACAAGAAAGCAAGATGGAACTAAAATAATATTGACTTATGTGTAAATATTATCTTAGACATGGTTAGTAACTTAAGTATATCCCACTTTATATCAAAAAACATGTAAGAAAGATAATAAAATGGAAATTTACATATAAGGATAGAATCTCTCAACGAAATATTAAGTCGATATAGCCTTCCATAATCATGGTTAGAATCAAACCATAGTTCAAAGTGCTTAACCATCCCTAGTTGGGGTGATTTCAATTATTGGGGAATTATAATTTGAGTTTTTGGGTTGAATTGATTTGGTTCACATCAAGGGTTTACTTCCACAATAGAACTTGGTGTGACCAAGTGGCAAAGATTGAGGAAATCAAAAATAAAAGGATTTCAGAATTGAGGAATCCACTCAGCATATCAAGGAGTTGTGAGTTAATGTAGTTGGCATTTGGAATGCCTACCTAAACCCATTAAAGTTTCTTGACCAACCATAGTTGTAGTAATGTGAAAGGAAATATGGATCCTTTCCACTAGAATATTCAGGCAATAGAATATTCCAAAATCAACAGTGAGGGCTATTGGAGTTCGATAAAATAGTGGGAGACTAATAAGTATTAATTTATTTGTCTCAATTTTATCATGATAAAGTACTAAATCTTTTATCATCTTAATTTATAGAAATGTCAAGAAAATTCATATCAAACTTATTATTGGGAACTATACTCGATAAGTAAAACCTTCTCACCAAAACCAATTTCAAAGAGTGGAAAAGGCATTTATGCATCATCCTTCTCCATGAGAGGAAATTGTATGTGATGGAGGATCCTTCTCCAGTTACACCTAGAAATGAGGCCAATGATGAAAAAATATCTCCTTATATGATACATATGAATGATTCCACAAATGTCCAATGTTTTATACTATCGGCAATGTCTAATGAGCTCTTGAAGCAACATGAAAACCTGGACATGTATAACATGATGTCTCACCTTAAGTATATCTATCAAGGGAAGGTGAGATAATAGATATATGAGATATCCAACTCTTTGTTCACAACTAATCTTGGAGAGTCTGTGCAAGATGGGCCTCATGTATTCCAGATTATTGGCTACATTAAATGCCTAGACATATTAAGGATTAAGTTATTAGATGAGTTTCATATAGATCTCATCCTATCATCACTTCACAAGACCTTCTCTAGCTTTATTTTCAACTAAAACATGATCAAAAATGACAAGATTCTATCAGAACTTATGACCTTTATTCTCCATATAGATAAGGACATGGGCATGACAAACCCATAGTTCTTATGGTGAGTATGAAAAGGAAGGACAAGTCAAAGGGGAAAAGGACTTATAAATGGTCTGAAGCCCTCGAGCACCATCCTTCCAAGAAGGGGAAGATCCAGAGGCAAGGAATGGAATGAGAGGCAATATGTTTTTCATGTGTCAAGCTAGGACACTGGAAGACAAACTACACCCTAAAGCATGGGGATGCTAAAGGTACATTTTATATCGAGTGTAATATTTTCATTTCTTCACATTGGGTATTAGATATATCATGTGGGGATCATATCTATATTCAAATTCAAGAACCAAGTAGATTTAGAAATATTTATAGATGATAAGTGGATCTTTGAGCTGCCAATGATGTGAGGCCATCTAGATTTTCCATTTTAGATTACATATCTCATTGCCAATTGGGATGCTTTTGGTTTTACATAACTATTATTATGTACCTAGTGTTACAAATAATATAATTTATGTATCATGTTTGGATATGGATGTATTTATTTTCAAGTTTGGAAATAAGGGTTGTTTCTTTTATAAGAACAATTTGTGTTATGGTATGGTGCATTTAAATAATGGTTTGTATGTATTAAATTATCAAAACCAAGTATTGGAAATTGATAATGAATAAAATTCACATGACTCATACATCACTCAGTTGTGGTATCACCATCTCAGTTATGTAACTGAAAATCACTTGAAAAATCTATACTATGATGGTTATTTAGACTCTACTATGCTAAAACCACTTTATAGATGTCACACTTGTTTACAAGGTAAAATGGCCAAGCTGCCTTTTGGTGGGTATGGTGAAAGGTCTATAGATCTTCTAAGATTGGTACACATGGATGTATGTGGACCATTCCTAATAGAATATAGAAGTGGATATTCTTACATAATTAATTTTACTAAAGATTTAAGTATATATGGCTATATCTACATAATGAGGTATAAGTCATAGTCCTTGAAGAAATTTAAGAATTAAAGAATAAAGTATAAAATCATCTTAGTAAGAAGATAAATAATCTTCGATTGGATCAAGGTGGTGAATATCTGAACCAAGAGTTCATCAACCTTTTATGGGGGTCTGGGATTATATCTCAACTCACTTATCTTTATACACCATAGTGTAATGGTGTTAGTGAAAGGAGGAACTGCACCATGTTAGATATGATGAGGTCAATGATGGGTCATGCTGATCTTCCAATATCCTTTTGGGGGTGTGCATTACAAACTATAGAATACACATTAAATTAAACGCCAACTGAGGGAGAAATGGAATTCCATCCGAGTTATGGAATAGAAAGAAACCCATTTTGTCGCACAAACATGAATAGATATACGAGCCATTTTTAAGGCTGTCTCAGGCAAAAAACAAGCACCCTGGGGATAAGGTGTGTCTTTATATTATATTCTAAGGAAATAAAAGGATATTACCTATATAACCTTTCATACAGGAAAGTGATTGTTTCCAGAAAATCTATTTTTCTTGATAGGGAGCACATACTCAAAAATAATAGTGGCAGAAAGATTGACTTTTTTGAATTTCATGTTCAAGTTATACAGGAGTTCATACAAGAACAAGTTTCACAGGTCCCCATGGAAGAGGTTCCAAAAACACAAGTACTTCATAAGAGCTCAAGAGAGGTAAGGGAACTAGAGAGATTTGGTTTCCTAGTCACCGAGGATGGTGAATCATTATTGTTGGACAATGATGAACCTATCTCCTTCAAGGAAGTAGTAGAGAGCTCAGAAGTTGCAGGATGGATAGAAGCTATGAATTCTGAGATGGATTCCATTTATCAGAACCAAGTTTGGGTTCTGGTCAATGAGCTAGTTGATGTAAAGAATGTTAGATGTAATTGGGTGTTAAAGAGAAATATGGACATGTAAGGTCATGTTAGAACATATAAATCAAAGATAGTGGAAAAAGGATTAAGAAAACATCAAGTAATTGACTATGAAAAAACCTTCTCACCAGTTTCCATGTTTAAATCCATAAGAATCATACATACCATATCAGCTTACCATGATTATTAGATTAGGAATATGGATGTCAAAACATCATTCCTTAATGGGAACCTTTAGAAAGATGTCTATATGACACAACCAGAAGGATTTGTGACACCTGGTGAATCCAAATGGGTTTTCAAGTTACAGAAATCCATTTATTAATTAAACCAAGAATCCAAGTTATGGAACATTCAATTTGATGAAGCCATAAAGGAATTTGGTTTCATTAAGAAAGAATGTGATCCATGTGTTTATTAGAAGTTTAATTGGAATTCAGTCATTATCCTAGTAGTATATGTAAACAACATATTACTTATTGGAAATGATGTATCAGTCTTACAGTTATTTGAGGACTAGTTAACAAGTGTTTCTCTATGAAGGACTTAGGTGAAGCAACCTATATTCTAGGAATCAACATCATTTATGATATATCCAAGATACTGCTTGGACTAAGTTTGTGTACATACATTGACCAGATACTAATGAGATTTAGTATTGAACAATCTAATAGGGGATTGGTTCCAGTGTCACATGGCTTACATCTTTCTAATAGAATGTTTCCTTGGACACAATAAGAGAAAGATTGCATGAGTAAGATCCCATATGCTTAGGCTATAGGATCCATCATGTATTCCATGTTATGTATTAGGATTTATGTTTCTTATATGCTGATAATAGTGGTCAGATATCAAGAAGATCCAAGAGAACAAAATTGGACTGTTGTTAAGACTATCCTTAAGTATCTGAGAAACACTAAGGATGTGTTCATGGTGTATGGAGGATACGAGGATCTTTTCATCCGAGGGCATGTTGACGCTGGTTGTTAGAGAGATTAGAATGATCTGAAGTCACAATAAGATTATATATTTTCTCTCTCAACATAGGAGTAGTGAGTTGGAAGAGTTCAAAGTAGCTAGTTTTAGCCAATTTTACAGTGGAGTAAGAATATATAGCAGCTTTTGATGTATCCAAGGAAACCATCTATATTAGGAAATTTTTCTAGGAGATTGACGTCGTGCCTAGAATTAGATAACCTGTCACATTTTATTGTGATAATACTGCAGTGGTGGCTCTTGAAAAAGAACCAAGGTCACATTAATGGAAAAATCAAATACTCTATAAGTATCACCTCTTGATGGATTTATATCAAAGGGGTGAAGTTGCAATGATTAGAGTTCCCATAGAAGAGGATGTGGTGGACCCCATGACTAAAAGACTATATTAGTAGAATCATGAATATCATGTGAGAGATATAGGGTTAAAAGTTAATATTAGTTGGCTGTAGTCCAAGTGGGGGTCTGTTAGAGTTGGAGGCCTAAAACCAACTACTTTTTACCTTATGATAAAATTTTATACATGGATTTGAATATTAATAAATACCTTATCATATCTTGATTGTTCTTATGCATTAAAATGCATGTGATAATGCCCTAAGGATTGTTGTTGCACTAAAGGATCATAATAGATCCCTGCTATGATGAGAACCTGAAAGTGCCATAACACTATTCTTGAATATATGTACTATGACCGGATGATGTTATTTGAGGGATACAAATAATACAGGCCATTAGAGGTGGGGACTCATAAAACTTTGAGGCACCTTCTCATGGTGTGCACCCTTTGTGATATCTAGGAGGATATTATGAGAACAAGTCCTGCCAGTAGGAAATACACATTTTATAGTGTCATTGGATGTTCATATTTGTTGATGTTTGTATTGGTCCTTATACTATTAGATTATTATTAATGGGTATTAAAACTCACATGCTTATATTTGTTGACAAAAATTGTGACAACACACTGTTCACATTGATGTTGGATATTTTGGGTGTGCCATGAGTAATACTGTATTAATAGATAATGCGAGAAAGGATTTGTCGCTTATGTTCCATAATGGAAGTTGATATCCCAAGCCCTTTGATGGAACTGATATAGCCTAAATAAATCCATGACCATCGTGGGGAATGGGAAAGTTCAATTCTAGGAGGTCAAAGAAAAACTAATTGAGTGCATGGGTTGATGAAACTCACTTTCAAACCACTTTATTTGAGATGTTGAGACAAATGTATTACATTACATGGTAAGAGTTCATATGATGTGACACATCATTGTGACATTAACTTCTTTCTCTATGTGATCCTTGGTGTGTTTCTAGATGATAAACTTCTACATTAGGTAATCTATGCCTAATTCCACTAAGAAAGAGGCGTATATGGTCACACACTAAGTGTATCTAAGTATCTTAGTTAAATATTCATTTAACAAGTTAAATAAAGATTATTCTCAGTTGTGGTTTAACAATTATTGAAGGATTTCTGGTCGCATTTATTTAGAAAATAGTTATTTGAGAGAATATATTGTGGGAGAAATAATATAAATTCATTTGTGAATAATGCAGTGATATTTATTTAAGAAATAAATATTCATTATTAAAGTTCTAATAAATGTGGTGGAAGAAATAAAGAAAATGGAAAAACAAAAGTACACACTATTTATAATAATATACACACTGTGTAGATTTTCTGATCATTTATGAGAAATAATATTATTTATTTAATTAAATAATATTATTTGTAACTCGCTCGGTGCATGTCGAGTGAAAATTATAGTCAAATGTTATTATTTGACATTGAGTCTTACTAAGAATTAGATAAAATGAATAAATGACTTTGGATAATTAATTCATTTTATTTGTATAATTAATAAAAATTCCAATTACATTATTCTCATCTGATATATCCATTCTTTGTGGTTGTGAACAACAGATCTTGAAAAATCTATCAAGCTAAGAGATAATTTCTTTCCTCTAAGAATGATCTCAAGTTACAAGATAGATCCTCCTCTACCGGATCAAGGCAGTGCTTTGGAAGTGACTCTCACGGTGATTGAAGGTGGAAATTGCAAGTGAAGGATCTTCTATGATAACACCCAAATAACCCATAGGTGATGTCCATAGATATGTGGAGAATGTGTGGATCACTGCTAGATGAAGCATACACATGGATTCTTTGATGCAATGAAGGGTCACATTGGATCATGACTAGAAGCATCAATGGAGATATAATTTTATCAAGGTAATTGTTTTATTTTAATTAAATTAATTATAACCATCATATGATAATCCTCTCTATGGTTTCTGGACATTCCTCTTTCCTTTTTGTTCTTCGTTCAATTCCAAATATCTGTAGTTTTATCATCATAAAAGATCTCATATTTATCATTATTAATGGTAAAATTAAATATGGGTATACCCATCTAAGTGCTTCTATTGCACCCAGAACCAACACTTAGTAAGTTACTAATGGTATGAAATCATTGAATAAAACCTTTTTGGCTCTAAAATCAATATAACCATAATAAACTAAAATCCAATTCATACACAAAATGATATTAAACTTTACTATGGAAATTTCAATAATATTTCCAAGAAATACAATCCTGTAAATGAAAATATAAAGATTTTTTATAAATCTTGGTTGCTTTAATACTTCCACCAAGAGTTTTTACCAAAATTTCTATATCACTTTCATGTGGTGATATTCCCAATTTACATAAAAATTTGTCATAAAATAAAGAATATGAAGATCCATATTCAAAAAAGGTATTGGTATAATTTTAATACACAGGAACCATACATGTCACCACTTCATTTGATGGTCTAACTTCAATTGTAGTAGTAGAAAAAGATTTTTCCACACCCTTTTACTTCCGATCATGATGATTTCAAGACTGAGTTACTAACTTCAAGAACATATTATCATAATGACCCAACTCATTATAATTAAAACATATCTCAATCGGATGGCTATCTTTTACCCCATTCTTGGATTCTTAGGGAATATTTTCCTTGCAATAACAGGTTATATGACCAAACTTTCCACATCAGTAACAATTACATTAATTCAAAATAAATTCTACAGGGTGATGTTTACCACACATACCATAAGATGGTAACATAATTTTCATACCTCCATATTTATTTGATGTATTTTTCTCCATCACCAGACATCCTGGATGCTTCTTACTTCCATCATCATGTGGTACATAAGTTTTAGAAAAACGCATCCCAAATTTTTTAGCATAGAGAACGAATTTATCATATCTTTTAAAGTCTCACGCAACCAAATATTTTCATAAACTAGGCATAAATCATGATTAAAATCTATTAATTTTACTATTAACATATTGAATAAAATCTAGTATATACCTGGCCATCCTTGTAAAATTTTCTTCATATGCATCTATGGAACCATTATCCTTTTACCACAATTACAAGAATTTATTCTCCACCCAAAATCAAACAACCTTTGTGAAATATTTCTCAAGGACAATATCATTAAATTTTTCCAATTACATGGTATCAAGATCATATTTCTCTCTAATAATCTTAACTAGAGAACACTATCAATCATCTTCACCTTAAAAATGATAAACAAAAATATTTATTTCTAGTGTTATTAATATCCCATGACTTCAAATATCTCTTCCATGAAATTGATCCATAATTTGGCTACCACTAAATCTTAGGTTCCAATAAAATATTTAGGGAGATACCATATAAAATGATCCAATGGAGACATGTTTATATTTAGAAAATATGGGTTATCTCTAACATGGATGCCATCACCATTTCTATCCGGAGTCAACAAGTCCATCCCAATAAATAATTTCTCAGTTATAATTCCAACCATTTTAGGATGCTGATTTGGAAGGATATATTCTTATCAATGTCTTCCTTTTATATCTTCCCTATTTACTCTATAGAAAACCATTCTTAACATACAATGTTTAGTCAAATAAACATGATAATAATAAAATTTTATGTAATTTCAACATAACCATAAGGTAAAATCTTTTAGGGGTGTGCTATTATCATTATCCTAATCTCTAAATTTATCTAACTTTCCTATAATTAAAACTATAAGGACCTAACCTTATACATTACATAATCTTTATTTTTAAGTCAATAATTAATTATATTTCATTTGATTATTTTTAAGGTTTAGATTTTTAGAGAATTAGGTCATAAATCATACATAAAAATAATATAATTCAAAGTGTATACTTCTGATCAGTATCAATTTTTTCTACAATGTAAAACTTTTGAAATAAAACATTATTTATTTTCATAAATTTTTTTCACAATTTTCAACATTACTTTTTCCTTTCACTTACCCATATTAAACCATGTTATTTAAAAAAAATAAAGGATGAGTATAAAAATATTGGTAAGGGACATAAAAATTAGAAAAATGTTAGTCTAGTGAAAAACATGAAAACCCTAGAAAGAATTTTTCTTAAAACATACTGTTAACCTAAAAAGGGATTCATCATTATTTAAAAATTTTCATTATATTACCTTTTAAACAAATCAATTTCCATTAAAAACCTTATAAATCATTGAAATGTCATGTAGGTGTCTTGGGAAATCGTCTCGTATAACCCTTAAACAACCCATATAGGACCCTTACATATTGGAATGACCATATGGCCGACCTCCAATATAATCCTCCAGATAACATAATCATTACCCAATGCATTGAAATTACATATGGTAATACACATCATATAAGCTATATTGGGATCACCCATGAGATATAATGGGGCTCAAAATATCATATAAACAATTTACAAGAACCATATCATGGATAAAACTTTTTAATCTTGTAACTTTTCATCATAAAATCCTTGAAAACACTTTAAAACATGTATATAAAACTATTTTTGATATCAAAATAGCCTTTAATTTTAAAAACCCATTCTCAAGGCCAAAATACACATAAAAAGGGAAATAGATTTTTTTTTAATAAAAGATAAAAACATGTAAATTAATCCAAAATTAAAAAAATGGTGATGGTGGTGGAAATATTCATTGTCACCATATACATTAAAATATAATATTCATTTTTCCTTTTGTAAAGAATGTATAACATTAAATAAAAAGATATTTTTTTTAAAAAATATGAATTGAAGAAAAAAATGTACTTTAAAAAAACTTTATTGTTCATATATTTATATTTATGAAATAATTTTAAAAAAAATTTACATGGAAGAAAATGAGTTTGAAGGAAAACTTTAAAAGATTATCTTTTAAGAAAAGTTCCTTACCTTGAGTCTGACTTGTCACGTATGTTCTTTATCTTCCTAAATAAAAAAATTATGTTAATTATTTACTTTCTTAAGAACATTTATTCAATTTTATTATTTCTTTAATTTAATCTCTTACCATATTATATACAATTACTTAATAAATTAATTTTGGGTCATATATTCTCATGATGTTTGGTTCGTTGTTTCAAATCGACTTTGGTGTGTTAACCATGGTCAAAGTGGTCATTATTTAAACATATTTAGAATAATAATCCAGAAATATGTATCATATTTATACTTCAATTATAATTTTAAAAAAAATATTGAAATAAGGTTATGAAAAATGAACTATGTAACAATCATGGAGACAGTAGGTCATATGAACACATGAGTAACGTTTCCATTTTTCATTGATCACTACGGAAAGAAGGTAAGTAATGTTTTGTATTTACATAATAATAATCAAATCATAAATACCACATTAATTAGTTAAATATACTTATATATATCAGACATGTCATTTTGAGATGAAAAATATTCACATTACTTCATGGAGGTGGTAGTCCACACGTACATGTGAACGACGTTATCATTTTTCACTTAGTGGAAAGGTAATAAAGAAAATGATATATTATCTTTTTAGAATGATAAATATATAATTAATATAATAATTATTTAATATTTATATCACATATATTCATTAAATTTATCCTTATAACCTTTCCTATAAATCTTTAGTAAAAAATGAATCACATCATTTCACGAGGCGGTAGTCCACTGTACACTTGAGCGACATTATCGTATCCACCAGAGAATAGAGAATAAGAAGGTATATGTGATATCATAATTAAATAAGTATAATTATGTTAAAAATAATATATATATATATATATATACTTTAAATTCTTCATTATAACAATCATTGAGAGATGGTGATGGAAAACGAATTACATTGGTTTATGAGATGGTGGTCCATTGTACACACGAATGATGGTTTCGTTTACCATTAGATAAAATATAAGATGGATTTATGTTATTACATTAAAATAATAAAACCTTAGTGTATTAGAGATACTAATGTTATTAAATCATTTTAATTTAATGAGATTAGAATGAGGTGGAAGAATATATAAAATAAAAATGTTCGGTTAAGCATGATATATCTTATTTGGACAACCTCTATAGGTTAGCACCAAAATCCTTATTAGGAAGATTTTATGATAAAACTATGGGTTATAGGTCATTTAAATGAAATTGAGGAATTTATTTTGTAATTTATTTTCTGAGAAAATGAGGTTTTATTGTGTAAAGAGGAGAAGAGAGGTGGTAACCTTTTATAAGTGAGATGAGTGGCATATTTGTAATTTTTGAAAATAAAAAGTGATACCCACATTTTCACATGAAATAAAGATCTAGAATGGAATATTATAAATAATTAGAATATATAAGTTTAAAATATGTTAATAATATATAATTTAGACAAGTTTTTTGGTTTTTCTAACCCTAATCTTTTAAGTTAAACCTCTGGTAAACATGTTTTCACCTTAACCGTGGTAAAATATTTTTAATGTTTTCATTATTAATTATGACAGAAAATTAAGTTTAAATTATTAGATAATATAAATTATTCTGATTCAAAATATTTAATCCATTTTATCAAATTTATTAACCTAATTTTCGTAATTTTATTTAAAATAAAACATGTAGATGCGATGAAAAGGTAGTTTTTCAAGAAGAAGTATTTTTCAAGTATATGATGATTTTATATCAACTATATGAATAGTAATCATCATTACATTAATTAAAATTAAAATTTATAGGTATATAACATAAAAATTTCTTTTGAATCATTCCTCATTAGGTTTTGTTTTAACTAATTAAAATGGAGAAACATTCTACACTTAAAACAGTAAAAAAACATATTTTAAACACCAAAATTAACTTATACTAAAATATAATATAAAGATGAATAAAATTTAATTTAGTAGATTAAATATAAAAATATAATAATTATTATAATTTAAATAATATTAAAAATTTAATGGTACTTCTAAATTACTTAATTTATGAAAAGAAATGATATTTTTACAAAAATCGATATTTTCACTATTCACTGAAAAATCAATATTTTCTGAAAAATTCAAAAAAAATTACCATAAGTTAGTTTTGATATGATGACTTAAAAATGAAATTAATTTTTCAAAATTCAAATTATAAAATTTATAAATCAAAATTTCAAATAAAACCTTATAAGAAAGATTTTAATTTAAATTATTTCCTTTTTTATTTAAAAAAACTTAATATTTTTATAATGAATATTACTATATATTTCATATTAATTATAACAATTATTCCATGATAGTTGTGTAGAAACCCCTACTTAACATGATCATTGGGTCCTAGCCCACTAGGAACCACCAGTTTCCCCAAATACACATGTTCCCCTAGTCAGGCCTCGTCCATGTGCCCGAACAAATCATCAATATAATGATTGTCCCCAGAGGACAACATTTGTTCTTTCAGTATTATTTTCCCTCACTTTCACACACCCTTGAAAACTACCCATGATTCAACAATCCTGGTCACTACTCCCGTATAAGCATGCTTAAGTGTGGAGTTCTAATCAGGTAGGATCCTGAAAAGAAAGGTGCACCTTGTTGACATGAGTCATATCATTTAGCCTTTATCACTTTAACATTATGGGGTGTTACATTAACCTCCCCTGACCCCCTTTTTGAAAACATTACCTCATTTTGGACCCTACATATCATCCTCGGTAGTGCTACCACACTTTTGGATGGGTTAGTTATATGATACCAATGTAACTACTAGACACCGCTGACAGGACAGGCACCCCACCTTAACATGGAATTGAGTCCTGGACCTCCAGGAATCATGAGTTGCCTCAAAGATCCATGTTCCCCTTCTTGGGGCCCACCCACATTCCTGAATGGATAATCAGACTAATGAATATCCTCATAGGCCAACACTGGTTCTTTCAGTGTGCTTTGTCCCCACTCACACACAACCTGGGAAAATTTTTCAAATGTAACTAAGTGGATTAAATATAACTAATGAATGCTTATTTTACTTGAAATAATATTAAAATCCAAATAGGAATTTCAAATTACTTTATTTATTTAAAAAAATAAAATTTTTACAAAAATATATATTTTTCGTTATTCACTGAAAAATCAATATTTTCCAAAATATACCAAAATTTATCCCAAAGATAATTTTGATATGATGAATTTAAAAACGAAATTAATTTTTAAAAATTCATATTCTATAATTTAGAAATTAATGTTTTAAATAATACCATATAAGATATGATTTTAATTAAAATTGTTTCCTTTTTATTTAAAAAATTACTTAATATTTTTATAATGAATATAACTATCTAATTCATATTAATTATAACAAATGAGCCCTCTTGATAGAATATACGCCCACCTTAACATGGTAATTGGGTCATGTCCCACCAAAAACCATCAGTTTCCTCGAAGACATGTGATCCCCTATTTGGGGCCCACCACAGTGCCTGAATAGATAATCAGGCTAGTGACTATCCCCACTGACCAACACTTGTTTTTTCAATATTCTTTTTCCTCACTCACACTCACACTAGGAAACTTCTCATGAGGTCTCCCATCCTGATCACTTCTCCAGTCCAAGCATGCTCAACTATGGAGTTCTAATCAGATAGGCTCCTCAAAAGAAACTTATACCTTGTTGACATAAGTCAAATCATTTTACTTGAACACCTTAAAATTATGGGGTGTTACATTCAACCCCCTTCCCCATGGTACAACGACCTCATTGTGGACCCTACATCTCAACTTAGACAGTGTTTGTATACTTATTTTTAGGTTCATCCTCTGATACCACTACCTGGGGCCCACCCACATGCCCGAACAGATCATCAAACTAATGAATGTACCCACAATAAAGAACATGTTATTTCATTGTACTTTTACATCACTCGCACACACTCTATTAAACTTATCATGAGGTCAACCAACCTAATAACTAATCCAAGATAATCACACTTAAATTCATATTTTTAATTAGGTGGGATTCTAAAAATAGATTTGAACCTTATTTACATGAGTCTTATCATTTATCCTTTAACCCTTTAACATTCTAGAGTGTCATATTAATAAACATGAAAATGATTTATTCTATAAGTACTTGGTTTGTTACATTTTATAGAGATTTAAAATATAGATTATAATGAAAAGATATCCAGATTTCAAAAGAAGAATTTAAAAATTAGTTACAAGGATATGATATTCAAGAATCTTAAATGAAAGTTTGAATGAGAATATAAATCCTTGGTATTCAAGGAATTAAATTGAGATGCTTGATGTAATGTCCCTCAATCCGGTACTCTCTCACATGGTCAGAAAGGGTTGGTTATGAGACCTCAAGTGAACCTCCCCATACACCAGAGGATACTGACTAGTATTGAGTGTGTAAATTGTATATTAGGGAGAATATACCCCCTAGTATGAAGTGTCATAGTAGTAGCACAAATCATAATGAAACAAATAATAATAATTAAATTAAATACATATAATAATATAATATAAAAGTCTAACTGAATAATATAATAATAACAAATGAATAATGTAATGACATGCTGGAATGTAACTAAATGTCATTCTAGAACAATACAAGAAAAATACTAGCAGACTTGAATAAAAGACACAAAGTCTGGAGTCCCAAACACTATGTTGGTCCCATGTCCAAAATCCATACCAATATTCAACAATTACTCTACAACAAGGTCATTTTCCCTTGTCCAATCTTATATCCATGAAATTTTATTGGGTTCAAAACGGCGGCCCAAAAAGGGTGTGAGTATAACTCAGTAAGTTGACACTGCTGTTTATAAACAAAACCAATCTGATAAGAAGTGTATGCCATAAAATGATAAATATGTGAATTAATTAATTAAACAATTTATCCTCCAAATCCATTTTTTCATTTTCTAAAAATCATCTTTAAGGATTAGCGGTAACCAAAAATTTCAAAAGTGTTGAACAAAAAACAGCAGGGCTTCCACATATTTCAAATTTCAAAATTCAAAATTCCCCATCACCCATCTGTCATCTCGAGTCATGTGCCTTCCTCGAGTTGTACACCCATCGCGTTGAACGTCCAGACCATCATCACAATGCTGGCGAGACAACTTCACCATCTTCTCACAGGATTCCACGTCATCATCATCACTGTCGTCATCCTCTATCCATTTCCAAACCGTCGGTGATACCTTCCATCGGAGTTTGTCATCGCCGATAAAAAACCGTCATCATCTCCTCCATCATCAACTAACACTACGTCGATCGTCGAATACCATTGTAGACCAATCGCATCAAAACACCACCATTGTGGACATCCACCATCCACCACCATAACAAAACCAGAACAAAACCTTACTAGAGAATAGATCATAAACTTGACCATACAAACCTCATAATACAGATCAAAATCATGTCGTGAAGTAAGCATCTTCAGCCACCAAAACCCACCTCCCAGAACCTCGATGAAACGCTGCTCCAAAACTGACTTGGAGAGGAGCATGGGGTCTCAGGGTCAGGGCAGGGAAAAGAGCAGTTGATGCCTCTACAATGGAATAACTCCAGGACTGGAACTAGAAGACAAACCAAGAACAATATGACACGAGAATATCTGTGAGCATGTCTTACAACCATGACAACCTTAACCATGTAACCAAGGAATAAAACCTTCTTCGGCACCATGCCAGAATATCTATGAGCATGTATTATGACCATTCCAACCATAACCATGTAATCAAGGTAACCAACCTTCTTAAACACCATGTCTGAATATCTTTGTGCATGTCATACAACCATTCCAACCATAACCATGTAACCATAGTATAGTCACAAAAACCAATCCGGATCAAATCCTTAAAAGAATTACATCATTTTCAGGTCAAATTCAAATAAGTATGACAACATTTAATGGTACAAATACCTATAAGAGTTACAACATTTGACTAGGATGATCCCACTCACTATCAGCATTACAACATATATATGTGCAAGTTCTTGGGCCTAGCCAGTTATAAAGCATCTTAGCATGGAACACAATTCCTATCATACATCATGGATATCACAATATAAAATCATATATATTAATGGTTAATTATGATAATTACCATTATTATTTCATATTCCATATGTAGTTCAATTCACAATTGATTAAAAATTATATCATTAAAAAATAATCCAAAATTTAGGGATTCTATAATAACAAATCGAACTAGGTAACATGTTATACTAAGCATACTTTAATCCATTTTATAAATACAGTTCCATTTTAAACCAAATAAATTCAAGGTATAATCTCATTAAATTATTTAATTAATTTGGGTGCATTTAATGAGGGTTCAATCATGATATTTCATAAACATGATAACAATAAAACTATAAGGTGAATATTTACACCTCATACCTTTAAATCAGGATCACACAATGCTTCCAACAGCCAATTCCTGTGAGGACGAAGGTGATGATGATTTAAAAGAGGTTCCTAGATCAAATGGTCAATATCAAAACCAAAAACACAATTTTCCAATGGATTTCACCACAACATGTTAGAGAAGGAAGAAAAAGATGAAGGAACCTAACCAAAACCACTTATGAGGGATTTCTCACACAAACGAGTTTTCCTAGAAGGGATGTTTCCACCCTAAAATTTCATGGATAAGGCACTAGGTTCAAGAAGATAGAATTCCACTGGACCTACCCTTTCCACTATTTCAAATGGCTTGAAAAACCTGGGTGCTAACTTTCCTTGTTTCCTGATATGGCACTGCCGCAACCTAGGATACACCCGAAGGAAATCATGATGACCAACCCCTAATTTATAGAGGTCGTCTCTAATGGTCAACATATGATTTTTGACTACCCTACCTGATCACCAACTACTTTCTAATCAACTGAACCTGTTCAGATGTCTCCTATATGAGACTAGGACCAACAAGTGACCACTCTAATACCTCCAACCAAAAAAGAGGTAAACAGAACATAATTCCATACAAATATTCAAAAGGTTACATTTTGATCAATGACTAGAAGATATTATTATATAAAAACTCCACGAGTTCCATATGTTTCTCTGATGAACTAACAAAATACAAAACACAACCTCATATCATATCCTCCAAAACCTAAATAGTCCACTCAGATTGACCATCAATCTATATATGATAGGTTGTGCTTAAAATAGCATTCAATCATAGGGATTTATGAATACCCCTCTTTAAATGTGATGTGAAATGAGGATATCTATTTTAAATGATATTCCTCAGAATGTCATGCAACTGGACCACCATGAACACATAAAGATTTCACAGGTTTTCAACTAGAATGGTTTTCCTGATAGGTAAGAAGTGGGATACCTTAGTCATTCGATCCACAAAAAACCCATACAGTGACATCCTTATGTATCATCTTGGGTAATACTATCACAAAATTCATTGTGACATCATCTCATTTATACTCAATAATGGTTAAAGATTGAAAAATCAAAGTTGGCCTATAATGCTCATCTTTCACCTACTAACAAGTAAAGCATCTATCCACAATGCTTTCCACCTCCTTCTTCATTTATGGCCACCAATAATATCTACAGAGATCATGATACATATTTGTTAAACCATGATGAACTACCCATATAGAAGCATGAAAATCCCTCGTCATCTACTCACACAAGCTAATATAAACCCAAACTCAGCCATGGAAAAGAAGATAATTTCCACTTCTAAGATACAATCATGATGGAATCTCTCTACCATATAATTGGTCTCTTATAACTGATCCCTCAATATTAGAAAACTTCTTGGTCTTAATCTGATCCAAAAGCATGGGTATAATAAATGCTGAAGTTAGAGCTTCCCTCTCCTGAGATTCTTGAACATCTAGATGTATATCTAAAAAAAGTTCCATTTTCCACCACTCATCACAAGACTACAATAATGCCTCTATCTATTTATTTTGGATCAAATATTTTGAAACAAAATTTCCCTTTCCTAGTGTATAATCCAATTCAATGTTGAAATCCTATAGATACTCAAACCACCTCTTTTTTCTATGGTTTAAGCCCTATTGAGAAAAGATGTAATCGGGGCTCTTGTGATCTGTGTATACCTCAAACAGTTTACCCATGAGATAGTGTCTCCAATATCTCAGGGCATGTACCACTACTTCTAACTCTAGATCATGAGTAGTGTGATTTCTCTCATACAGTCTCAACTTCCTAGAGCCATAAGAAATCACTCAATCCTCCTGCATCAGAACTACTCTAAGTCCAACTCAGGATGCATCACAGTACATGGTAAATTATTTATCCATCATATGTAAAGTGAGGATGGGTGTTGAGTTTTTCATGCCTTTAATATTATTAAAATCTCTTTCACAAGCATCATACAAAACAAACTTCACCCCTTTCTTAGTCATCCCGAAAATTGGTGCTTCCAATCGAGAGAAATCTGGTATAAAACACCAATAATAACCTGATAAACCTAAAAAGCTCCAAATTTAAAAGTTGTTCTTGGGTTGTTCCCAAGATATCAGGGTTAAAAAATTATCTGGTTCCAATAATACTCTTTTCTCACAGATTACATAGACCAATAAGTATACTTCATTAATCAAGAATCTGTATTTAGTTATCTTGGACTAATTTTGATGCTCTCTCAATGTACTTAGAATGATGTTATGATGTTTGGAATGATCCTATACTGAATGGGATTACACTAATATATTATCAACCAAACCCACAACCAACAAGTCTATAAAATGATGAAATATCATATTCATTAATTCCATGAATATCACAAGTGCATTAGACAACCCAAATGACATTACTAAGAATTCATACAATCTTTACCTTCTCCTAAAATCATTCTATGGTATGTAAGATACTCTCACCTTTAACTGATGATACCCTAATATCAAGTTAATCTTGGAGAATATCTTAGCACATTTCAATTTACTGAAAATATCATCAATGTGTGTAAGAGGATACAGTTTCTTGACTGTCATCTAGTTCAACCTCTAATAATCCATACATAATCATAAATATCCATCATCCTTTTTGGAGAAGAGAAATGGAGAACCCCAGGGATATAGACTTGTCTATATGAATATTTTAGATTCTAGATCTTATAGTTGAAACTTGAACTCTTGAAGCTCTCTTGGTTTCATTTGGTAAGGCTAGATAGAAACTGGATCTAAACCTGACACCAACTCAGTCATGAACTCGATTTATCGCTTAGGTTGTAAGCCATAGAATCCGTCGGGAAAAACATCCCAAGAATGGTCTACCATTGGAGGAAAATAATCCCATATCATTCCACAATTATCTAGATAAATAATTTAAATTTGACCCATGATACAATCCAATCTATACTTAATTGGTCCCATACAATCTGCCCAAAGATCTCACTCTTCCTGGGGAGAATAGCTACTTCCTTCTAGAGATAAGAAAGTAACTATCCTCTTATAATAGTTGATATGATCTTGGTATATAACTAACTAATCCATACCAATAGTCAAATCGAATCCTATCATTTTCATCATGAACAGTTCCCTAAAGAAATGGTAACCCCAAATCTCTAGTGAACACGCCTTGCAACATTTGATATTCTCTGACCAAACTCCATGTGGTGTGTCATTGGTTAAAAATACATCTAAGATTTCTACATCCAAGACTAACCCATTTTCAAAAAGATAATATAGAAAAGAATTTGATGCACTTATATAATACAAAACACAAGATAAGGTATATTATACAAGAATTGTACCACTAACAGTTGATGGTCCTGCATCCATGTTAGTCTGATTAGTCTACATAACATGAAACAAACCTGTCCCTCTTCCCTAGGATCTAGTCTAACTACCCTAATCTAATTCCATTACTTGGTATGGTTTCTCAAGTACTTGGGTACCATGTCCCCAACCTCATCCTGAATAGCCTGTAGAACTCCAACAACCAGCTTGTTGAGATGTAGTTGATCCCCTTTCCTACTCTAGTGCCTATCCTAGTCCTATTACATTGTTATACTACATAAAGTTTTCATTGAACCTCTGAATATGATCCATTCTTCAATATATACGACACTCAACTTTGGGGTAAGCAGACTATGGGTGCTTGTGACTAAACCTTCCACACTCATATAACTGGAATGGAATGTATTCTTGATATGGTAGTTCACTTACCTAACTTCTCTTCCCATTAATTCTTTGTAAGAAACATTCATAATAGAGCTTCTTACCACTAAAATAAATTATATATCTCCCTGTAGAAACTTCATGGATGCAGCTTGTGTCCTCTTTCAAATTCCCTTCCATGATGAGTTCTTAATTCATCATATATTAAATGATGTTTAAAAGGAAAACATTTACCAACAACCAGATCTCATAAAAAAGATCATCCTATAAACATCTCACCCTGGAGATCTTATCAGCTTCCAAATATGGCACAAAGAGTTGTATGTTAGTAAAACATCCAGAATCGTCTAGCACTGATAAACCCTCCTACGTTAGATACATGAACTCACGAGATTTTTCATCCCTCGAGGTTTTGAGATAGAACTGGCATAGGAAAATCATCTTGAATACCTTTAAATATATCTTATTATGCTTCCCAAAATCCTCCATAATATCCCACCAATGGTCGATAGGTACACCCAGCATATACAAAGTATTCTTCACCCTACTATCCCTGGATGCCTCTAGATACTTGAAGATTGTATGGGTTGACTCAATCTAGAACTCACCTACCTCAGGTACCCTTCCCCAATAAACACGGGTAGATTCTGAAGCTAAAACTCCCTTTTCATCTTATACATTGAAGGAATAGTATAAATAGTCTTCTTTTCCATGGATTTCAGGAACCTCGGGAATTTTTCACGAAGCTAAAAATTTATCTTCTCCTTAGGAACTATATGATGTTTTGGTTTAGCTATGTTAGGAGCATGCTAATTTCCACTCTCTTGATGCTCAAGTTGAAGATGATGAGGAGGCATTTTCTCTACAAGACAAACAAACACATTAGAGAACATGAAATCAATAAGGTCAACTATAACAGGTGACTACAATAGAGAACCACTAACTCTTGCTATCTCTAGATATGGCTGACAATTATTTTAGCATGACATTATAACTCATTTCATTTTCTAGTGAAATACATATCTCATATCATAGTTCAAAATGAAAGTATACATCACATGAAAGAATATATATTCCTCTATTATGAACAATGCATGTCAATATATCCCTATGTTCTTATTATGATGCATGTATTCTCAGATCGCATCATATCTAGCCATGAGTACAAAACCCAAGAAACAACAACTTCATAAAACGATAACCTCACACAAAATTTGAATCACCAATGGTGAAATAACATCATTTGTAATAAGCACACTGGACAACAGTAATCCCCTACCTAGGTACTCGTATTTTCCCCTATACATGGGTAAGATACTCCCATGCACAATTTCATTACCAAGTCACGATGCATCCCATTATCCTTTCTAACTTTCCTCAAATAGTAAGGCATATGAAAAAAAACCTTCTCCTTTGATACCACTTTGTAATGTCTCCCAATATGGAACTCTATCAAATGGCTGGAAAGGGTTGGTTACAAGAACTCAATTGCATATCTCCATACATCATAGGCTTCTAACTAGTAGTAAGGGTGTAAAGTTTATAGTGGGGAGACTATACCCCTTATTATTAAGTGTCATAGTAGTAGAACAAATAATAACTAAATTGAAATAATAATCAAAGTATACACATAGAGGAATATAATAATATAGTCCATATTAATAATCCAATAATAATAATGGAATAATGAAATGATGTGATGGAATGTAACTAAATTTCATGATACAATAATACAATTAAAAGAGAAGCAGGCTTGAATAAAAAACACAAAGTCCTGAGTCCCAAACCCCATGTCGGTCTCATATCCAAACTCTATCCCAATAGTAAACAAATACTAAACAACAAGGTCATTTTCCATTTTTCATTCTTGCATCCATGAAATCTACTTGGGTGCCAAACAAAGGCATGAATTGGGTGTGAGTATAACTCGATAGGTCAAAACCATCACGTCTAAACAAAATCAATCTAATAAGAAGTGTACAAAATAATGAGATAAATAGGTGTATTAATTAATTAAAAAATTAATAAAATACAACAATAATATCCTTTGGATTCATACAGAATTATCTCTGAGCATTTCTTATAGCCATGCCAACCCCAACCATGTAACCAAGGTAAACAACCTATTTTAGAACCATTATGGAATATCTCTAAGCATGTCTTATGACCATACAAACCATAATCATGTAACCAAGGTGAACAAAATTCTTTGACACCATGCTGAAATATCTCTGAGATTGTATTACGGCCATGTCAACCATAACCATATAACCATGGTATAGTCACAACAACCAATCCTGGTCAAATACCTATAAGCATTACAACATTTCTGAGTCAAATCCCTATTAGCATTATAGCATTTCCTGGTCAAATCCCTATAAAAATTATATCATTGGACTGGGCTGATCCCAATCCCTATCATCATTATAGCATATACATGTGAAAGTTCTTGGATCTAGCTCATTATCGAAGCATCTCAATATAGAACACAGTTCATGTCATAAAACATGAATATCACAATATCACATTATATATATCAATGGTTAATTCTTTAATTTACCATTATTCTTTTATATTCTATATGAAATTCAATTCACAATTGATTAATTATTATACCAACAAGAATTAAGCCATAATTTAGTGATTCTATAACAAGAAATCACCCTAGGTCACATTTCATGCTAAACATACATCAATCCATATTACAAATATAATTCCATTTGAATCCAATGTAATTCAACGGATAATCTCATTCAATTATTTAATTAATTTAGGTGCATTAAATGATTTAACAATCACAATATTGCATAAAATTGAAAATAATCAACCCATAGTGTTAATATTTAGACCAATACCTTTAACTGATGATCCAACAATGCTTCAAATGGACAACTCCAATAAATAAGAAGGTTCAGATAATTTCAAAGAGTTTCCTAGATCAAAACTAATCAATATCAAATACAATAATATAATTGGACAAGGTATTTCACCACAATGGGTTGGAGAAGGAAGAAAAATAAGAAGCAACCTAACCAAAACCACTTACTAGGGATTTCTCACATAAACAAGATTCTAGAAATGGATTTTAGAACTCTAAAATCACCTAGAGAATGACTTGGTGTTGATAGGAGAGGAGATGTAGAAAAATAGAACATTTTTCAATCACGCACCATATTTAAAATAGAAGGTTAGGAATTTACACGACTTGTAATGTTGTTACACATCATATAAATTTTTTTAATGAAATTTTTGGAAAATCACATCACCTTATATTTATATAATTATAACCTATGAAACATTACATGATGTGTAAACCCTTTACACAATGTTTAAATGTCCTGCAGTAGAGTTTTCATCCCATTTTACCTTTAACTATCCAAACCTCCTTTAAATCTAATCAACTTACCAAGAACTCATAAAACACTTAGTCTCATTTATACATGGACTCTATTAACTCAAATGAGCATACATCCCCAAAATTTAGGACTTTTCAACCAACATGGCTCTCTATCTCCAAACAAGACATGACCACTAAGGATTAGTGAAAAACTCATAGAGGAACATTCTTGAAAAAATATAGGATCTTATAACATGAAGAACCCTTTTATAAGGAAGTGTGGATACCTCTCCCCTTATGAGTCATTTTCATGGGGGATTCTTTAGGGCCAGAGCCTAAGGAATGAAAAATTATGCAGGCTAGGCCCAAAGTGGAAAATATAATGATCAATGGATAGACTGGGCCATTACAAATGGTATCAGATCCAAGTTCCATTCCATGTTCCAGCAAGGATAATGGGCCCTTCTAGGGGAGAGAATTATAGAAACACCACATTGAAGGAGGAGGAGAATGAAGAACCCTTTTATAAGGTGGTGTGGATACCTCTTTTATCATGAGGAATTTTCTTAGGGGATTCTTGAGAACCATATCTCATGGATTAAGAAAATTGCGGGCTAGGCCCAAAGCAGATAATATCATGATCATGGGAAAGAATTGGGCTGTTACAAATGGTATTAGAGCTAGTGTCCATTTTATGTGCCAGTGAGGATGTTGGGCCCTTCTAGGGGGAGGATTATGCTAATCCCACGGTGAAGGGGGAGGATCATAAAGCACCCCTTTATAATGTGGTGTGGATACCTCTTCCACAATGAGGCCTTTTCCTAAGGATGCCAAAGGGCCAAAGCCTAGGGAATGAAAAACCATGTGTGCTATGACCAAAGTGGACAATATTGTGATTGTGGGATGTATTGGGCTATTAAAATTAGAGATTATATGGATATAGTAATTGACTAGTATTAAAACCTTTGCTTTTTAAAATATCATGAAAAGAAGGAAATAGTATTAAGGTCATGGATAATGTGGAATATCTCAATAATCAAGGTAATGTAATATAAAGAGTCTTCTAGTACTAAAATCTCACACATTCATTTTTCAAAAATTAATGATATATGTATCAATATTAAGGATTTTACATAATATTCCTCCAACGAATTTCCATATTTTCATATATGGAAATATTATTCTTATATATTTTAAGTATTTGGATTGTTTTATTTCATGATATAATGGATATATTTCCAAAATATTTGGAGTATTTAATTTAAAATTTTGATGATATTTTTTTCATTCTAATAATCAGTTTTTGAATATAAAAGAAGTAAATATTTTAAAAGAAGGAAAAAATCATGTTAATTAGAGTGCTTCCATATTCTATGTAGGGGAATTAAAATGGAGATTTATGGTGATTTAAAGGATTCATATTTGGTACATTTTTTTATGGTATTTAGATTGAGTATGGATGTATAACTACATGAAGTGGTTCAAAAATAAGTGAGGATTCATCTAGAAATTTTAAAAAAAATAGGAAACTTGTGATTTAATTTAATATCTAGTTTTCATAGAAAGAAGGGGTGGATTTTTCACATACATGATGTCTAGTTCCAAGGAAGAAGAAACGATTTCATGTATATATTGAAATACCTTTTATTTTTGAACGAATAATATTAAGGTCACATCATATAATCCTATGCAATGCAGGTGAAATAAAAAAAGGAGAATCCATATTTCTTCTTATAGTTAGTTTTAAAACTATAATTTCAAGATTATTTCCAGTCATGTAATTATTATCTAGAGAATATATTGATTCAATTTTGAGGAAAGACACAAACATAACACTCACTATTGATGGGTTATATTCCTCTGGATTGAAAAATAAGGCATCTTGTTGAAGATTATTGCACATCAATCTGAAATTAAAGAAGTAATCCAAGTTTTATATGAATAATACCCTCATGTATATAAAATATTTAAGAAGACTAAAATCATCTATAAACCTTTTCATATTTTTATTAATTGGCTTGTGAGTTTGGAAAGATGAGGGATTCATCTATGAAACTTTCCTAAATCCTTGTAATAAAATAGTGATTTAGTATTGTAATTAAAGTGAACCAAAAAAACATTAATGTGGGATCCTTAGATTATCCTATTTGGGTAAAGTAAACTCTACTATTTTTGTGTACATTAATTTATATATATGATTGTGGTGTGAGATTATAAATGCCTTATAAAATAATATTTTTAAAATAAACATTTCCTTGTCACATGGGCACAAGATACTGAAAAAATAAATAAAAATAAAAATTCTAAACTAGTTAACACCCTAAATTACCCCTCCACCCCTAGGGTTTCTCAAGTCCCAACACATCTCAAACAACTTTTCATTTGGGTAGAAAATACTTTGAAAAAATCTTAACTATTTACAATAAATATAATAGAATCAATATAGATAATAACAGTAATGGATGCCTCTCCATTTTATTTTTTGTATATTTTATAGTTTACTATTCCATTCTAAAATTCAGCATATTCAATCATGATTAGAGATTTGAATACCATGCCCACATAGCTTATTTAAACCTATATAAATCCTCTTTCAACCTAAAAAATCTTCATTAACTATTTCCAAGAAATAATTTTTCATGTTTCACTATATAATCTTCCTCTTAAAATTCTTGAATCTGGAAGAATGAATTAACATTAACATTGTAATGTCCCTATTCCAGGTGTTGCCCAAAGGTGCCCCATACCCAGTTGTTCACATGGCCTCAAGTGTATTTCCTAGAATGCTAGAGGTTAATTCCTAGCAACTAGGGCCTTGGGTGTGATAGTGGGGAAACTATTCCCTCATTGGTAGAGTAACAGTGTTGAGACAATTAAAAAACATTAGCTAAAACAGTAATACCATACAACCGAAATAAACAGCGGAAGAGTGATAGTATAAAAACTGAAGCATATATAAATAAATGATTCATGAAACATATATTTAGGAAAGCATACAAACAAGTTACAATGTTGGAAATACAGTACTAAAACCAAAGTATATAAAACTATAAATTTAAACAGCATTGCAAGCCTCAGCTTGGTCTCATTCTCTCCAGCTCCAATAGCAATCAAGTACCTGATATAGAAGGCCACTTTCCCTTATCTATACCTACAACCATATAATATTTTTGTGTCCAAAAGCATGACCCAAATAGGGTGTAAGATTAATCCAAGTAGGTAACCACCAAAATATATGTGCCTAACTATCAGTGAATATGTATAGTAGGTAATATGAAGAAATGAAGCAATAAACTAGGAAGTACTCAAAACTAAATAATCCTACAGTTTTCAATTACATTCATTGGAATTTATTAATTATTCAAACAATTTAATAAATAAATCATGGGATCTAGTATAAGATATGTATCCCTATGAGTAATAGTAATAACATATATCTCATAAGACCATATAAACAATCACGTAAGACTGAGTCCAAGCTTGTGACATGGCTTGGAAGAATCCTTGCCATCATTCAATCATAAATAAGAAACCCTCTGGTAAAGTTATCATGATCTAACCCTTTGGTTTATCATATCACTGAACATTTACAAACAAAAACCTAGGTAGCTCTCACGGTCAATACCCTTGGGTCAGCAAAGAATAACAAATTCATAAATGACCACTGGGTAGCTCTCAAAGTCAATACCCCATGGGTCAACATATCATAAATAATCATAAACGACATTTGGGTAGCTCTCACGGTCAATACCCTAGTTAAAAGTCTACCCCATGGCTCCCAAGGTCCTGTGTAAATAAACATGGAATCCCCTATAGTTTTCCTAGTCCAAGGATCTCACAATCCATTGGAAGATCATTGCACATACAACATTCATTAAAGGCTCTACATGGAATCCAAACTATCACATGACTCAACTTTAATCAAAGAACATTATCGATATTAAAGTCTCTAAATTCAATTCAAACTATGAAATGGCTCAACTTTAATCAAAGCATAAACACAGGCATCACATATGACCAAACAATTCCATCCTAAATAATTCAAGGCATGGAAACAAGTTTTACCTCGTAGGAAACCTAGGACAAATGGCCAATAATAGTCAAAAGAGGTAATGCACCCATGGGGTGTCCCATAAAAAGGGTATTTATTATTATGCCTAGGAAACAACCCTTAATTAGCCAATCAAACTACAACAGTCATTACATAGGGTCAAATTCCAAAACCCATAATACCCCAAACATGGGTATTTGAAACATTAAGCATATAATCCAAAGACATTAAAGGAAATGAACAAAACACATACCTTGATGTTGTAAGATGAACACTCTTGAATGCCATCCCTTAAATTGGCCTATAATGGCATAGATCTGCGAAAAGGGTAAAAATGCTCAACCCTGAATAACTCATGAGAGAGGATAAATCAGGAAGAGAGGATCAAGAAGAAGAACTAACTGGTGGGATTCCAACGCACCCGTCGGAGTTCAAATCAGACCTTGGATGGAATATTTGTGGCTCAGACTTTGATCATCACTACCAGTTTCTCCTAGATTAACCAAGGTTAGAAGAAGAATGATCTGCAAACAAGACGTGGCCCCGCTCTGATATATAAAATAAAAGAAATACTACACAGTGTGGTCATTTAATGTACACATTGTGTACTAGCCTCAACTGTCTCCCACTATAGGTAGTCTTCTAGGTCACCTACATAGCCATGTACTCAACCGTTACATGGCCAGTACATAGCTATAGGTAGCAACCGGGTACACATTGTGTACTACTAAGTACATGGCATGTAAACCAAAGTACACGGCGTGTACTTATAAAATTTTCTAATTATTCCTTTTTCCTAAAAAACAACTCAAAATAAATTTTCACACCTGAAATGAAGATATGGGTTCTTACAAACTTACACCATTAAATAAATTCATCCCTAAATTTCTCTTCTAAGGGTGGTGAAGAAGAAACATCAAACAACTCTAGCCACTGTGATTTCATGTCGGTCTCCCTCTCTAAAGTCTCATCATGTACTCGCCCATGATTCCATAAAACCCATACCCGAGGAACAGGCCGGCCATAGAGAACCTTCATGTTGTGATCCAAAATCCAAATAGGTTTCTCCTCGAAGGATTCATCCACCTCCAAATCAACCTCATATGGTTGCAAAATGTGATATGGGTCTAAAAATTAATGGTGTAGCTGAGAAACATGGAAGACGTCATGCATGCCCGATACCTCTAAGGTAAATACAACCAATAGGAAACTGGCCCGACTCTCTCCAAAAACTCAAAAAGCCTGACATATCTTGGATAAAGCTTCATCTATCCCCTAATACTATCGTGTCCCAACCTTAGCGTGACACGTAAAAAAACATGATCTCCACCTCGAACTCCATAGGTCATCTATGTTGATCGTCATAATATTTTTGGTGAGATTGTGTAGTATCCATCCTCTTCTGAATAAACTCTACCTGCTCAATGGTCTCTTGTACAATATGAGGTCCAAGCATAGATGCCTCTCTTTCCTCCATCCAACATAGGGGTGATCTTCATGGCCTACCGTACAAAGCCTCATAAGTTTCAATCTGAATCGTTTCCTGAAAACTGTTATTGTAAGCAAACTCTAATAGGGGTTTGTATCTCTCCCAATATCACCCAAAATCTAGGACACATGCTCAAAGAATATCCTCTAAAACTTGAAAATTATGCTTTGACTGACCATCTATATAGGGATGGTAAACTAGACTCAGAATTACTTGTGTACCCAAAGAACTATGTAGTCCCTTCCAAAAATGAGAAGTAAATCAGGCATCCCTATCTGAAACGATAGAGTGTGGAACCCCATGAAAATTTTCGATCTCTTAGATGTACAAACTTACCAGTTTATCAACACTGAAGGTTTCCTTGATTGGTAAGAAGTGTGCAACCTTCATGAGTCTGTAAATAGTGACTCAAACTTCATCATTCCCTCAAGGTGACCTTAGTAAACCCATTAAAAATTCCATCATGAAATCATTTCACTTCCACTTGGGAATGGGTAACTGTTTCAAAAGCCTTGCTGGTCACTGATGCTTCACCTTCACCTGCTGACTGCTGGAACATCTCATAAAAAAACCAGCTACATCCTTCTTAATACCTATCCACCAATAATAATGGCGTAGATCTTGATACATCTTTGTGACACTAGGATGAAACTCCCAAACTGAGGAATGAAAATCCCACATCAACTCCTCATGTATATCTGCTGACACCCATACATGCCCGTGAAAACACAAGACCTCATCCTCACCTACGGTCCACCCAGAAGTAGGGTCCTCTCCAGACACACTCTCCCATTAGACTAGGACTTTGGAATATGATAGCTGCCTCATTTGTACTTGATCTATTTTAGTAGAGGTAGCTGTTATAGAAGAAAGAAACTTTTTCTCCTATCTATCATGCACCTATAATGCATCCTAGAGAACATATCCATAATCTTCCACCCACTCCTAGACTCCTAAACTGTCTATATCTAAGTCATCATGCTCAACGCATCAGCCACTACGTTGCCTTTCCTAGGTGTGTTGGCAAGATCAAAGTCAAAATACTAAAGGTACTCAACCCATATTCATTGTCTCAAATTCAAGTCACGCTGAGTAAACATATAATTGAGGATTTTTTGGTCAGTGAACACCACAAAATTTTCTCCCAAAATTTAATTTCTTTAACAGTGAAACACATGCACAACTACAACAAACTCAAGATCATTCATTAGGTAATTCCTCTCAAGTGGCCTCAACTACTGAGACCCATACGCAATGAATCCTTCCCCCTACATAAGCACTGCTCCTAGCCTGATACCTGATGCATCACAGTAAACAGTTTAACTCTTGTCCGGCTCCAAAAAAATCAGTATCGGTGCTGAATTCAATCTTCCTTTCAGCTTCTAAAATGATGAATTACTAGAATTTTCCCACAAGTACTTCACACGCTTCTTCCCATTAGTGGTGCTTCTAAGCATCAAAATTCCTATATAAAGAATCTATAGTGACCATCTTGTCCTAAAAAACTTCGTAACTCAAATAAATTCATCATCTAATCCTAGGAAACTAATGCTTTCACTTTCTATGTGTCTACTGATACTCCTATCTCTGAGATAACATGACCCAAGAAGTGAATATGGTCCATCCAAAAGTGAAATTTTATGATCTTAGCATACAACTGATTCTCTCTCAGTGTACTTAATACGATCTCAAGATGGGTGTCATGGTCGTGTCAAGTGTGAGAGTACACCAATATATCATCCATGAAGACTAACACAAAATAATCCATGTAAGGATGGAATACTTGGGTCATCAATGCCATAAAAACTGAAAGCATGTTCATGAGACCGAACGGCATAAACAAATACTCGTATAGACTATACCTACTTCAAAAGGTTGTAACAGGTATATCTAATAGTTTAACATGCAACTAATGATAATTGGATCTCAATGAACACCTGATCTCCTCGAAGCTAATAAAAAAGATCATCAATCCTTAATAAGGGATATCGGTTCTTTACTGTCAACTGGTTCATCTTCTGATAATCCATTCAAAGTATGAGGGTATCATCCACATTTTTTGAAAAAAGGACAGGAGAACCCCAAGGAGAAGTATTGGGTTGGATAAAACTATTTTCTTGTAACTCATCTAACTATTTCTTGATCTCATGTAACTCTGATGTAGCCATCCAATAAGGAGGAATAGACCCCAGTTTCGCCCCTGGAACATGATCAATAAAGAAATATACCTCTCACTCCATAGGTAAAGATGAAAAGTTTTCTAGAATGATATATCTGAAATGATCCACCACTAGAGGAAAGTCCATCTATAAAGTCCCGTAGTCCTCTAGATATAAACTATAAATATGGGTTATAATTCCTCCCAACCCATGATGCTCGGGTCCATCCCTGCTCACCTGGACATCCCATTCATCCTTGTGTAGAAAAAAACCCACCCTCTGGTGATGTGAAACTGACCCTAAAATGATAGAAATCAAAAAAGGCATGAAATGAGGCCAGCCAGTCCATTCTGAGAATGACATCGAAGCCTATCATCTCTAAGACATAGAGGTTCCATAATAAGTGACACCCACCAAACTCAAGAGGTCAATCCTTACTCTAAGGAAACTAGTCATTCTAAACCCCAATATAGTGTCTAGTGTCATAACATCCTCAGATGTAATGATACAGAGATCAAGGATCTCCATAATGAAAACAAATATAAAACAATGAAAATCCCCTGTATTAAAAATAGCAGAAGGTAAAACTGAGGAAACTAGAATCGTACATCTAACTGTAGAGTGTCTAAGGTTCTTCTCATGCTAGGTCTGCTCCAATGCAAAAGTCTGACATGTATCATAGTCATACGACCATACCTGACTACCCTAGCCTGATCCACCATGTTTTCTCTCAAAGACTTCTATTTGGCTACCATGACCATAACCACCTCCTCAGCCTGAACGGCCTGAAGAATTCCAGTTCCCTGACTGAGGAAAAACTGGAGGTCCTACCCCTGAAAATGGAGTCATAACAGATCCTTGTTCACTAGCTTATTATAAGAAAAACCAAAAAAAACACTAAAGATGAACCATCTTTCCATAATATCATCACTCAACTAGGTCTCTTGGCCACTGAGGTCTCGTGTTCCCACTCTTACCCTGCTGGTATCACCTCACATGGATACCTGTAAATACATCTTTTATATTGGAATCGCCACATGAAGGCTCCCTATAGCACTTTCTGCTATCAAACGAAGGAATACTAGCCCTGGATGATGGACTACCCTGGCTCACAGCTCCCAACTCCCTCATATCATGCTTGGTAATCAGTGTCTGGTTAACAATATCTGTCACCAAAGTTATCTGAAAAACATTCACCTGCGATCAGATGCCATACCTAAGACTATATGAAAATCACGAGCCAAAGATTACTTGTCACCTCACAAAAAGTGTGAAACGATGAAGATCTATGAAACAAGAATACTAATCCACTGAAATAGAGCGCTATTCCAAATGCATGAACTCTTGGGCTCGATCGGCCCTCAATGTCTCGAGATAGAAATATTCATATAAGGCCCTCTAAAACTCTTCCCAATCCATATTTCAATGAGGTCCCACCTTTGAAACAACATCTCATCATCTCTTGTAGGAATCAAATAGTATATACGTTGTGAGATTTACCCTCCTCTTCGGAGGCATCTCAAGATACTCAAAGATAGAAAACAAAGCCTCTAACCATGAATCTATATCTTTTTATCCCCCATCCCTAGAAAAAGTGGGTGGATGCTGCTGCTGGAACACCCATGTCATCTCTTCTGTATTCAAGGAAGAATGTGGTGCTACCTGAAATATTTTTAACATCCTAAAAAAGCCTTCATGTAATTATGAATCAGCACTATGTTAGGTATAACAGATGGTGCCAAGACGGGCATGATGGGAGGATCTGCTGGTAGTCCCTGATCTACCATTTCTGGTGTCTGATCGTTGCCTTGTATATAGAGTACAATCAGAGGACGTCTTGGTGGAATGACTTTGTAAGGTCAAGCACACAACTCAGTTCTATATTATCAAGGAAAGTAAATTAGAACTGAAATAACAGAATAGGAGAAGAAAAACATTCAAGTTTTACAAAATAGGGTTACACGTTGTGTATAAGCTCCACATGAAATGTTACCTTTAAGCCTTATATGGATGTGTACCTTTTCCAAACCTAGTCGTGTAACACCCATGCACATGGCATGTTCCTCCTAAGACACGGTGTGTACTTTAATTTTTCCTCCAACCCAAGTTCTTCTACATGTCAAGAACTATATGGTTCTCTCCCAGGTAACACTATATGGTGTGTTCACCCTAGACATGGCATGTACCAATTATGTTGCATCCACCTGTGTTGTTAGTCACATGGCTAGATACAGGGTTGATCACCACACGATGTGTACAATCTAGACATGGTGTGTTCCATTTTAATTTCACCCACTCATGTCGTTAGTCACATGGCCAGATATATGGTCTTTACAACACGGCATGTTCTACAAACTTGTTACTTCCAACCCCATTTCATTATTCACATAGCCATTCACATGGTTAAAGACTACATGGTGTGTACATACAGTACATGGTGTGTACTTAAGAAAAATGTTTTCTTACAGAACATAAGAACACATAGATTGTGTTCATAACACCACATGTCGTGTTATCTAGGATTTCAGATAGTAGACCTCTAAAACTTCTCTAGAACCCTTAAAAATTCTAATTTTTTTCCAAGGCATGACAAATTATGACATGTGAGAGCCCATAATCCCTGTGAATCAAAGTTTGGAATCCTTATTCATATCATATCTTGACAAAAAACAACTGAAGTTCAAATATGATCCACCAAATTCTGATCCAATAAGGCCCATAACACCTTAGGGACCAAAGTTTGGAATCCATCCAAATGAAACTTTTAGAATTTATAATACCCTATCTAAATAGCAGGTATTCTATTAGGGAATCTATCACAACATCATCCATATCTATAACAACATACATCACAATAGCATGAAACCAATAATACACCCTAAATGGAATGAAAAGAATGCATGAAATGTGACTTCTAGAAAGTTCCTATAATGATGCATGAGATGGAATACCCTCATCTCATCTTATTGAAATGTAAATAGAAACACAATGATATAAATAATAATAGAAAAATCAAGTGTGTTTCCCAATGGTGAAATCAAATGAACTGTAATAATTAAAAACCGTAAAAATTAAAATATTCGAGGTAAATTGGATTTTACCTATACACGGGTTAGCTATTCATAGGCCTAGATTATTACCAACTACCTATTCCTTCCTATATCAGTCTATAGGCTCTAAATAGTAATGAAAAGTAGAAAATAACCTCCTAAGAAATCACTTTGTAACATCCTGATTTCAGGTGCCTCCCAAAGGTGCCCTGTACCCGGTTGGTCACATGGCCTCATAAGAATTTCCCCGAACACCATAGGATGATGAATAACAGTGAGGGCCTAGGGTTTGATTGTTGGGAAACTATTCCCTCATTGGAAGAGTAAAAAAATAGATACAAATAGTGAACATTAGTGGAAGTAGTAATACCATAAAACAAAAATAAACAGTGGAATAATGACAGTATAAACAACTATAGAAGATATAAATAAATGATGCTTGTCACATGTATTTAGTAAAGCATACAAAAAAGTCACAATGTTGGAAATAAAGTACTGAAACCAAATTATAGAAAATAGCAAACTCTAACTACATCGTAAGCCTCATCTTGGTCTCATGCTCTCTAGATCCAACAACAATCAAGTACCTGGTATAGAAGGGCTATTTCCCTTATCTATACCTGCAACCATATAATCTGTTTGGGTCAATCATGACCCAAATAGGGTGTGAGATGAATCCCAATAGGAAACCACTAAAAGATATGTGCCTAACTCTCAGTGAATATATATAGTAGGTAATATGTTGAAATGAAGCAATAAACTAGGAAGTACTCAAAAATAAACAATCCTACAATTTTCAATTACATTCATTTAAATTTATTAATTTTTCAAACCATTGAATAAATAAATCCCAATATATAGCCTAAGATATATATCCCTCTATGTAATAGTAACAACAGATGTCTCAGAAGACCATCCAATCAATCAAGTATGACTAAGTCAAAGCTTGTGCTTTGGCTTGGCAGACTCGTCATTATCATTAAATCATAAATAATCAAACCTATGGAAAATCTCTCACATTCTAACCCCTTTGTTTTAACATAGCACTAAACATTTACAAATTACCACATGGGAAGCTCTCATGTTCAATACCCCTGGTTCATCTTAGAAAACCAAATATATAAACGACCTCTAGGTAGCTCTCAAAGTTAATACCCCATGGGTCATCATATCATAAATAATCATAAACGACCTCTAGGTAGCTCTCACGGTCAATAACCCCTAGTTTAAAGTTTATACCAAGGATATCAGGGTCCTATGTAAATAAACATGGAAACCCCCACATTTTTCTTGGTCTAAGGCTCTTACAATCCATTAGAATATTAGTGTGCATGCAACATTCATTAAAGGCTCTATACGGAATCCAAACTATCACATGGATCAACTTTAATCAAAGCACATTATCTGCATTAAAGGCACTACATGAAATTAAAACCATTACATGGATAAAATTTAATCAATGCCTAAAAACATGAATTACATATAACTAAACAATTCCATCCTAAATATTTCAAGGCTTGGAAGCAAGGTATGCCTTGTATGCAACCTTGTCCAAACATCCAATAACAGTCAAACAAGGGAACACACCCATGGGGTGTCCCATAAACAAGGTTATAAAATATTATGTATAGGAAAAAACCATTAATCAACCAATTAAACCATAGTTGAAATTAAAAAGGGTCAAATTCCAAATCCCTCAATACCCCAAACTTGGGTATTCATCACATTAAGCATATAATACAAAGACATTCACAGAAAGGGACAAACTACCTACCTTGATGTTGTATGATGAACACCCTTGAACGTCGGCCCTAGAATCAGCCTATAATGATGTAGATCTATGAAAAGAATTAAAAATAATCCCTTGATAACTCATCAGAGATGAGAAATCAGGAATAGAGGATCAAGAAGAAGGAATAACTCATCAGTGGGATTTCAATGCACATGCTGAAGTTCAGATCAGAACTTGGACAGAGAATTAGTGGATCAGATTTTGATCATCGCCCTTGATCACTCCTGGAAAACCCAAGGTTAGAATAATAATGATCCGTAAATGAGACGTGTCCCCACTCTGATATATCAAATAAAATAAAAAGTACATGGAGTGTTCATTTAATGTACACATCGTGTACAGGCCTCAATTGGCTCCCACTTTAGACGGTCTACTAGGTCACTTACACAACCATCTACTCGGCCATTACATGGACAATACATGGTTACATGCAGTAACTGGGTACACAGGGTGTACTCCTAAGTACATGTCATGAACTTATAAAATTTCCTAATTCTTTATTTTCCTCAAAAACAACTCGAAATAAAAAACTATACCTGAAATGAAGATTCGGGTTCTCACAAATTTATAAGATATTTTATCACCTTTTAGCAATAATATAATGAAAAAATTTTATAGTTTCAATCCTTGAAACTAGAGTCAATTTTATATCAAATTTAATCCCTTCATCCTAATAACAAACTTCCTAAATGAGTCTTTCTTAATTCATCATCACTTTACTATTTTTATTCAACTCGTTATGGAACACACACTTTATTCCTATAACAATATTGTTCATCATATTAGGTACTAAATACCATTTCTTTTTCTTAATCTTTTCCATTTTTTCAGTTATATTATCCACTCATTCTTGATGATTCAATGATTTACCAACAGATATTTTTTCATCTTAAGAAAAAAATGAGGTATATTTATTTGTCCACAAAGTTATCTTGTTTGAGACAATTATTCCCAATTATTAATTATATTATAAGTTTTGAAAAAAAATTACTAACCTTATATGCATAGAATTTGATTATTATTAATCACTTTATAATTTTATTCACCGTCATCCTCTTAAACATCACTATAATATTAACCATTTATGGGTTTTTTAGTGTGTCATCCATCCATTTATACATAATTTCCATTACACAAAAATATTTTCTTCACATCTCACTCATTATATTAGTATTAAATAACATTAAAAATATTGTTATAAATAGTGTTCTTTATTTCCTTGTTATATCATTGATATCCTTTACCATTTGGAAGAAAATAAAGAATATTTTAGTAACACCTCTTTGATAAAATTTTCCAATGTTTTCACCATTGACCTTAATGAAACAATGGATTAATAAACAATCTTAAGTGACTCAAGTAATGTGTTTTATTATATAAAATATCAAATGGGAAAATATTTTGTTTTTTATAATATAATTAATGGTTCGGTATATGAATGATTTTCATAATCATTTGAATCGAAAATAATCATTATTAACATTCTTTAAAAACGTTGTATAAGTAATCTCAACCAAGATACTATTGTTACATTCAATAAAAAAATTTATTATGGGGTATATGGTGAAATAAAATCATGTTGGATACCTAATTTTCCAAGTATCTTCTAATTTTATATTAGTGTACTCAGCTCCATTATCTATTTGAATTCTCTTCAAATAGAAACAACATATCTTTTATTCACTTCTCTTAAAACTTTTAAACATCTTCAAGGCCTTTTATTTATACTTTATAAACATAATACATGTAATTAGTGTAAAGTTTTCCTAAAATACATAAATTAATTAACTCTATATACATATTTCTTCCTCATGATCCCACAAACATCGGAATAAGTAATTTTTTGGTGGGTGAGAATTTTGAATCACGGGCTTCATATATGAAAAGTTAACAATCTTATCATTTTGGCATGTGGAATAAATATAATACATTTCTCTTTTAAACAAAGAAATATAATAATAATTTTTTCCATGATTAATATTTTTCATGTTATTTTGGACAAGTTGAACAAGTCTTCAATGCCATATATCATTCTCCTCCTTCATGCTCAAATAATAAAATTTTCAGTATATCCCACCTGAAACAAGTTACCTATTTTCCATCCTCCCCTATAAACAATATTGTTATTATTTAACCTATTCAATAAGAATCCATCATTTAAAAAAATTCTGTGTTTCTTTAATTAAAAAGTTGATAAACACAAATCAAATTATGATTGAACGCAATAATGAAAAAATTATTATTTAATTTTATTATTTTCTTTTTAATCTTTATTCATCCAAATTCATTTATTTTAAGTGACCCATAAGTCCATCATGATACTAAACATTCCTTTAATATTTCAAAATCCATTACAATATTCATATCACATATTATTTTAGATTAACATTCATTTTCTAGAATCTATGGATGCTCTTTTTGTGAATCTTTCGGTGCTACGTTCACTATATTCACTTTCTCATTCCCTTTAACATTTTTTTTCTATAAAATGTTTTAGAACTAAAATTAATTATAAATTGAACTAGAAATATATTGAGATAATTTTGAGCTACATGGTCTTATTATTCACACCTTAAATGGATTTCTTTTAACATATGAAACTAATTCTCCATATTCACCTTATAAATTTAGGATTTCTTATGATCTTTTACTTTTGAGTGGGTTTATTTCCCATAAATTCTTACCTACAAAATCTTATAGTTTTATATAAATATCCATTATTAAACCATAATCTACTTGATACATTCTCAAATCCACCATAGTACTAACAATATCCATAAAATGAAAATTTTATTCTATAAATAGCTTTTTCTCAATATTATATCATCTACTATATGTTATATTTTTGGCGTCTAATTTTAGTTAATTTTTTGTAAATAAATTACACTACCAACAAATTTCTCTACTAATCAGACTTATTTTATAAACTTTTTAACCTCTAGTTTGTAGCATATTTTTCATAGAAGTTGGAATTTTTGAAAAATTATATTTCTAGATTTTCTTTTTTTACTCAACCATCGCTTCCTTTTCCTTCATATTAAAAAAAATCTTTTCCTCCATAAATTAAATACCATATAATATTTTTGAACAATTTATTTAATAATTACTATAATCATCAAACTTATTTGATGCTTTTTCACCCTTGATAACTTCCTTCAATAATTCTCTCATTTCTTACATAGATATCTTGAAGTAAACCATGAACTTATTCCCCTAACTTTCAATATATAATTGATTTTATTAAACATTTTCAATTTATTTATCTTTTTTATTTAATATTATCTTCCATAGTCTCCTTTAACTTTTTATCTTCAATAAGAAACATATTAAAATATTCAATATCCCTTAACAACTTTGATTCCTTTTCAAAATGGGAAGAATCGGTAATGTTAGAAGTTTAAGATTATTTCTTAAAATTTTTATTATCTTTCTGTAGATTTCATATCTTTAAAAGAATATACTTAAGCTAAAACATCACCACAAAATCCAACTCAATTTCTTTATCTTTCTCATCTCCATCATCTTCATCACTAGTGTGTTCATCATCATTCTCTATAATAATCAATAACTTTCCTCTAATTCGCAAGAAGTTTAAAATTAAACTTTTTAATCATTAATTTATTTATCATTCAAATTAGAAACTAATTTTTTATTTTTTTATTTTTGTAAAATTTTATCCTTTTCCCTTGGAGGTAATATTATGGTTTTTTAATTTAAAATTATTATTTATTAACGAAATTGTGAGGGACTTATCTTCATAATAACTTTATTATTCATTAAATTTTGGACAATTGGTTGAAAAATGTACAATGGGTACAAATTTGAAGCATTTTCATGGTAAATTTCCAAGAAATTTTCTTACACGTTTCTGTATATTTTTTTAGATAGATAACCTCAAATTATCAAACTTAATCTCAAAATATTTATCATCTTCATAATTATCCTCTTTCTCATTGAATTATTTCCTGCTCTTCTCCAAATTCATAACTTTACATGAAATTTATTTTATTGCCTTTATATTTATGTTAAGATTTATTTATTTTCCATTTCATGGGAAATCAATATACGATGAAAATCATCCAATGAAAGTGTGTTATAATTAAAATCTATATGTTCCTAAACCTTCGCATCAAATTTGACCAAAAATATATGAATTATATTTTTAACTACGATAAAAATTTTAATAGTTTAATCAAGGAATATAATGGTGATAACCAATTCTCTAAATATTTTAAATAATCCATGAATTTTTTAATCTCCATGCATTCATAAGTATTCATACATAAACAACCAAATATATATATCTCATCTTTCTTCACTTTCAAATTTCATTCATAAATGGTCTCCAACTTCTCCCATATATATTTTATTATTTTAATCCCCTTGACATTGAGAATTATTTCTCTAATAATTATGAAATAATTTTATTTTGATCATAACCATCATTCTAAATATTCATTGGACTAAACATTACCATCGCATCTTTTTTTTCCACAAGGAATATACCCATTTCACATCAAGAACATAGAAAAAATGGATAGAAGTATGGTAAAATTATATCTTCAAATTTCTGATATTTATCACCATAAAATATAAAAACTCATTGTTTATTCACTAAATTCATAAGATCCATCACAGACAAAAATTTTAGGACCAACTCCACTTTAAAACAGAGGAAACTTCTAACATCCAATCTTCAAATAGAAATTTTTCTTTTAAGGAAACATGGAATGTGGATTTGATAGAAACTATTGGGAATACCTGGATAAAAATAGCTATTATGATCATCATATATTCACTGAGAGTGGGGTTAATCAATTAATTTTTTCCTTTTTTGTCCCATCATTAAATAACAATAATATTCTAAAAAATTAATTTACTTGTTTGTTATTTTACATTCATATCAGTTTAAGAAACACATACATAATGGGAACAAGAAATTTATAAGTTTTACATCTCAAAAATATGGCTATATCCTTGGAATGATCTGAAAAATATGAGATCACATTATCTATTAAAAATCATGGATACAAATGAGGTGTGTTTATCCTTTAAATCATGTTGTATAAAAATGTCTTCCCTGGATATTTTTTATAAAAGATAAATCTTTAAACTTCAATAAATAAGAGTAATTTTAGAGATTAACTACATACACTAAATCAGACTTCATCAAATTTAAGAGTATCCTAAATATTCTTATGCAAGTGTTTTAACTTCAGGATATGCATCGATGAATATTCTTCACACTTTTTTTCTATTAGGTTTCATATTCTTCTTCTTCCTTTGTTATTACTACACAAATTCATGAAACACACTAATGGAGTTGGTTCCCTATAACATAAATTTGTAGTTTTTATTACTAGAATAAAAATAAATATCTTATAATATGATGAGTGATATTATATATAAAATTAATTTGATAATGTCCATTGATTATTTGTCTTTCTAAATGGTTATAGTTGTTTCCCACTATAATGAGAACAAAGAAATGTTTTGATAATATTCTTAAACATATTTCATATGGTCTAGATAAAATTTGTCTAATGGGACACGTATAATGTTTGAATATTAGTTTTCTGATTCTTGTAAGAATATGAGGCTTCTTCTCGTGAAGTTTGAAACTATTAGTCTTTATGAAGGGAGGTTATGAGGACAAACCCATCCCTAGGAATTCAACACGTTATATGTTTCATTGGATATTCATATATACAGATGTGTGTATTGGTCCTTATATTTGGGATTATTATTAATGTAAAATATAAATCACTTACTTTGATGTATTAATGAAGATCAAGTAATTGCATGCTCACAGGTAGGTAGGATATGTTGGTTGCGTCATAAGTATTATTACATTGATATAATAATATAAGAAAGTATTTATACCTTTTGAGTTAATTGAAGATGATATCTCCATACCTTTAATTGAAATGGAAGTGTCTGATTAATTCCATGACCATGTATATTCATTAATGAGTTCATTTTAAGAAGTCAAAGCAAGATAAATCAAGAATATGAATTGAAAAAACAATATATTCAACTCTCTTAATGAGATATTTTGACGAAGGGATTATCTTACCTGATGAGAACTCATATAAGGTTATTGTCCTTATGAAATTAAATTAATTCTCTATATGTTCTATAAAGTGTTGTTAAATTAAATCTTGAAATTTAGTCAAGCTTATCTAATGATATAGAGAAAGTTTCCTAGAGGGTCACACACTAAGTGTATATAGAATATTAGTTAAATTATATTTTAATTCAATATTTAGAATAAGTATCTTTTTAAAATTGTGATTAAAAATTATCCTAGTTGTGTTGATTTCATAAATCCAATCACCGGTTATTTGGTTTTCAAATATATCCGAGTTTAATATTAAATAAATATTATTTGAGAGATATAAAATTTATAATATATAATTATATCTTATTTATTATTCGTAAGATAATAAATAAATATTTAATATATATATTTATTTAGTTACATGAATATTAATTTAAATATTTATTTTTGAGTTTTGTGAATATAATATTTATTTATTTATTGAATGAATAATATAATGATATATATTAATTTATATAAATATTTAATACTCGAGGTTCGATAAATTTCAAGGATGATTGGAAGGTTGAGTTAAGGGTGTGATGGAAATGATATATATTTTTTAATACCACTTAAATAAATATTTGTTTATTTATTTAAGAAATGATATTTAAATATTCATGAGTTAGCATATGTCACGGAATATATTATTATTATTATTATTATTTAACATAAGGTATATATTATAGAGAATATTTGATGAAGGTCCTCAGTACATTTATCAAATATTTAACACTAATTATGTTTTCCATATTATATGATTTTTCTAGGGTTATGTGACTTATTTTGTACACCATTTCATCTTAAAATAATACTCTCAAGGATGATAGAAACTCTGCATAATTATCTCAAGATTCAGACGCAATACCCCTTATCCCTCTCAAGGAAGAAAGAATAAGAGAAATATTTATCCATATCTAATAGAGTTCTTATTGTGATTAATGGATAATGATTCAAGGTGTTTAGTACCTTTGTACTAACACACAAAATTATGAAGGTGTTGCTTTAAGATATGTAGAGCACGTATGGATACCACGAGAGGAATTCTAGTATGGATTATTCACCATAACAATGATATAACAAGATCCGAAACCTGAAAGATCGAAAATAATGAAAAAATCGTCAAATTAATGTAATTATTATTTTAATTTATTTATAGATTATATGTGAAAAGATCATGTCTATGAATAATTCAAGGTTAAATTCTTAAATTTATAAATATTCTATCTAGAGAGACCAATGGAAATGTTTTTTGAAATGGGCCCAGCTGCTTCTGTTACACCCCATATAACAACCATAGTCTTATAACCATTTTATGAAATGATTTTTAATATAAAGTTACATAAAATAAAAAACAATAAATATAGAGGCATAGTGTATTTTATATATCAGATACAAATCACATCAACTTAAAACATAAAATAAATCATTTTATTTAAATATTCATAATGTACTCTTAAATCCCATTTATCTTTTATTATTGTATAAGATACCTTGGGGAAGTATATAAATGAAAAGGGTTACCTATAAAGACCAATGAGGGAATAATATGAGTAAACAATGATGGTGAAGTAATATGTATGAGTCAAGAAATAAATTATAATATCCTAATGAAAATGACCATAAACCTAGGATCATGAAATAACAAAAATAGTTTCTTATTATCATGGAATCATAAATATGTGGAAATAACCTAAAACATGACATTATAACCAAAATTCAAGGCTAGCTTCTAAGACATCATAACATAGTGTGCATGGATGACTTCCTGTACGCCATAAATGGTATCTCATGAGATGAAAATATTACTCAAAGCATTTTGGGTATATATAATTATAAGAACACCCATTTCATCATAATATGTACATTTATATCTACTCCATATATGGAAATAATACATAAGGAAAAATCATAATAAAAAACAATGAAAAGAAATGGATTACATATTTTATCCTAAAAGCATAACAAAATGACACATCATAGATATTCACAAGAGAAAAAGGAATTGATACTTATTATATGTTCATATTTGGATAAATAATAACAGGTCTAAAATAAGGATTTCAAAAGAGAAAATTTTATAATAAATTTTTAGATAATTACATCTATAAATGAACCACATATGTATTATTTTAATAAATGGGTAAAGAATATTTAAATAAAGTAATAAAATTGTGTTTTTATTAAGATCATAACAAAACCAAATTAGTTTTCCATAAAATAATGAGTGTTTTTAGGGAATGTATTATTATATTTGGTTTCCTATAATAATTTTTTTGTACTTTATATTACAAGTGTATATTTTAAAAAGTGAATATTAATAAAATATATTATTTAATATTGTCCATTTTTCTCTGTGACTTTGATGTAAATAATTTCCAAGATTATTTTTCAAATTGAAAATGTCATAGAAGTTTGTTATTATGATGAGAAACATGAAATCTCATGATGAAATTATTAAATATTGTTCTATGGTTAGATAACATTCTATGATGGGAGATATATAATATTTATTTTCAAGTTAGAGTACTCATAAGAGGATGAGACTTCATCTCATGAATTTCACACTTGATCGTATCCAACAAAGGAGATTATTGGAATAGAACCATATTTAGGAAATTCACTTGTCTCTATGTAAATGAATATTAATATATGTGATAATGTAATGATCCTTGTACTTTAATATTATTATTAAAACATGTCATGAATCATGAAATTTGATGTATTCCCATTAACAAGGATGATATATTATCATGTTGATTTTAGGTAGGTTGGGTGTATCATGAATGATATGTTATTAATTAATAAGTTGATAAATTATTTTTCCCTTCCATATCAACGGAAATTGATATTTCATCCCTTTAATTGAAGTGGAATCATCACATTAAATTCCATATCCATGGTGTATAGATGAGTTCATTTTAGATAGTCAATGAATGTTGTATCAAGCATATAGTTTGACGACATAGGTGTATAGCATGCTTAATAAGATATCATGACAAAAGGGATTATATTAGATAATGAGTGTTTATATATGGTAGTTTCCATTGCAACATATATTCTTCCTCTATGGGTGTCATGAAATATTTCTAAAAATTAATCATGGACGTGAGAAAATTTCACATAATTACCCTAAGGAAGAGGCCAAGAGGCTCACAAACGAAGTATTTCTGTTTATCTCAACTAAATATTATCTATATTTAATAGTTTGAAAACAATTATTCTCAAAACTGATAAGTAATATTTATTTATGATTTATTCAATGATCTCAAATATTAAATATATATTTCTTCATAAGGTAATTATTGAATTATATAGATATATAACATTTATTTATCTCTTGTTATTTCTGAGATAATAAATAATTTATATAGTTATATTAATATTACATAAATATTTATTCATCAGAAATGGTATATAATATTTATTTATTTATTTAATATACAATAATTATTTAAATGTTTATCAAGAATTCAATAAATGATTAAGAGGATAAATGGGCTAGTTTTGATCTAATGATAAATATTAATTTACTATATCATAAAAATAATATTTATCATTGCACGAGTTTTTGAACATCATAAGAAAAAATAATAATAATAATATTTTATATGGCATGGGTTTTATTATGGGTTTCTTATATTATTAAGTTCAGTTGTTCATTTAATTAATATTAAACCTTAACATTGGGTCTATAAATATATTTTTATATATTTTATGAAGAGGTTAATCATTGTTCCCAAAATTCCTCTATCCTCCACTCTTTATCTCAAGACCAAGAATAAAAAGAGATATTACATCAATATTGAAGGAAATTTTAGTGATCAATACAAAAACACAATATGATTAATTGGTCGCACTATCACCCAGTTTTTCATCAGTGTTGTTCGAAGATTGATAGAGAATGTGTGAATCACTTCTAGAGGGGCTCTGATTTGGCTATGTGTGATGCGATGATGATACACCGAAGGGATTTGAATGATCAGCACCATAAAATAATAAATAAATAAAGATTGGGATGAAATTTCTTCTTATATATTAAATTATTTATAAATTAATGTGAAAATATATTCTCTTTCTTCTGATAAAAATATTTATCAATATTATTTAAAAAGATTTTACTTGTGATGGAATTTGTCATCATGTACATTGTCGATGTTCTATTGAATTAGACATAAAATAAGGAGGTAATGAGACTAATAAGTTCCTCCAATATTTCTATAACCATCAATTGGTATCAGAGTAGTCATGTTCAATTTATAATTATTTATTTATTTTTGATATTTTACATGTTAAAAATTTATTTTTCATTTCAAGAAATCAATTATTATAGTCTGATTGTTGAGATCACTACATATATTCTTTTTTTTTGGATTATATAACCCAGTTCCAATTAATATTTAATGAAGAATAATCAAAGAACTTATTGAGAGGTGCTGGAGATTCTAGCTAGATAGTACAAGAGAACACAGAATATTGCATAGAGGTATATGCCATGTATCCCAACACATTACACAAGTACATACCATGATTTCTATGGGTCTTCCTGAAATAATGTCACAAATATATATTAAAAGCACTTCACATGTTGACTAAATATGTTGGAACATGGAATGTTAGACTACATTCCATGTAACAATGTTTCAAGTCTTGCAGACCATGTGTTTTCATGGTGGAAATTGTGTGGTCAAATACACATTGTGTATTAATTAAAAGATGTGTAAGGACTAAAAATACTATAAAAAGTAAGTTACATGGAATTTACTATCCTTATACACCATGTACCTTATAAATTTTAGTGTATAAATAACCACCCAATCCTTATACATGTATCATATATAGATGACGAGTCAGCTACATGGGAAATAGTTTGATGTACATGCCATATACCTAACCTATTTACATTGAAAATAAAAAATGAATTTTTTACTCAATAAACCACATCATATTTTGTTTTTGTGTCATTTATTGACTCGTACACTCCATAGGATAGATTTTATAGGATATTTAATGATTAATTAATTTCTATAAAAAAAATTAAAACTGCATAGTGTGTGTAGTCATAATACATCGACTACTCCATGTGCATTAAAATTAGTACATGTTGTGTTAATTAACATTTGTTTCATGCATAATTTATTAGCTCATACATTTTATATAATTACATGACAAAACATTTATGTTATACACATCATGAGTAGATTTTTTATGATCTCAGTATATTCCAATTAGTTCGGACATGTACCTATTATGTTCCTTCTAAGTAAAAATTGTGTATTTATTTTATTAAAAATTAAATAAAAATCTATTTAATTTATTTAAAATCATAGAGGATGGGTATCTCTAAGACATATTGTATGGAGATCTAGATAAAATGAATTAATTGATTAATCTGATAATTAATCAAATTAATTCACATGCATTTTATCTTAATAAAAGAATGAATTAAAATTAATGATAGATAGTTATTTTAAATGTGTATTTATTATAAAATATGATTATTATTATCCTTAAATATCTTTTTTATGTTTTTGGTTTCTTTTAATTCAATTATTTCCTTGGTTTTTTTAATTATTATTATTAAATTAAATTGATATCCTTTAATTCATCCCTACCTCCTTTTTATATATGGTTAATCATGCCCACTGTTTCTTTTGTGTACCCCCCCCCCCAACCACCACCACCACCCCCATAGTTCCCTCTATATATGTGTTCCCAAGGTGGATTTGAGGCAAAACAAAACCTATGAGATATATAGGAAAAAGGTGGAATGTAGTAACTTGATCCCCCACTAGCTCAAGGAGTTTATCCCCTATGGTCAATTATTTTTTTATTTTCCACTCAATAAACAAAATTCTAGTTAAATATCATGATCATTCTATATTTTATTTATTTTATTTCTATATGATCCATGATATCTTTTACAGATTCTAGACTATGATCACATAAATAAATGGATTAAAATGAAAATATGGAATTAAAATAAAAGGATTATGTGTCAATATTTTATCCTCACATGGATAATCACATAATTAAAATCCAATTAATATTATAAATACATGTAAATATATAAGATAAGAAAAATTACACATAATGAATTAAAAAAATCTATCAATAAAATGTTATATAGGACCTAGCCTTCCGTCATCTGATTTAAGATGGACCCATAGTTAAAGTGTCCATTAAGACTCCTTCGGGGAAATTTTATTCTCAGGAATTATTATATAAGATAGTGGTTTGGATTTACTGAATACTTATTGAGTTTAATGGATTTATTCTCTCCAAATAAAATAGAGACAAGTGTTGAGTAAATCAAAGCCATGATTTCTGGATTGGGTAGTTAACTCAATAAATCAAGGAGATTATAATTTATAGCTATCAATAAATACAACCTAAATACATTATTATAATTTTCATGGCCTCCATCCAGATTTTAAGAAGGTAAATAGAGATCTTTTCCAATGGAATTTCTACATGATGGTGCAATCTGATTTTTTTGGTGAGGGCCATTTAGACTTGACAAAATAGTGGGAGACTTAATAAAAAATATATTATTTCTCACGTAACATGTAATCAATTAAATTAAATATAATCTAATACAATATTATTTTAGAATAATGAAAATTTCATCAACCACATTATCCTTTCATTAAATTATAGATAAATAACATCTTTTAGCAAGAAGAAACTTCTAATAATGGTTTATATGCTTACATATTATTTTTCTCCATGAATGAAAGTATTAAATCCTAGAATCCTCAATCCATGATCCTCCTGAGGAGGTGGATAGATATGATTATCAATGAAAAAATAGAAATATGTGTTATATGTTTAGTGATTAATACTTTCATCCATGTCTAGTAAACTCATGAAGTCACATGAGAACATGGATGCCTATATCATGATCTAATAACTTTATTACATTTATCAAGAGAGAGAGAAACAAGAACACTATGTTATATCAAAGGTTCTCTTTAAAATAAGACTTTGAGTATTTGTACCAACTTGGCCTCACGTAGTAAAAAATATTGGATACATTCACTGCCCAGAGGTTTGAGGGTTTAAGATACCAGATAAATTTTTAATTGATCTCCTTATTTTATCACTCCCTCAATGATTCCCTAGTTTTTATATAAATTTCAATATAAAAAACATAGACAATTATCTCCTATGTATTATAACTCTATTTCACTAAGTTGACAAGGATATGAGGCATCAAAATCATTTTTTCCTTATGGTGAATAAGAGGAATGTTTGGGTGGAGAGAACTAAGAATAACTCAAAGTCTAAAGCTTCTTTGAAGTACCCTTCCAAGAATAATAGGATCAAGAGGAATGTAGGGAATATAATTCCATATATTTTTCATGTGTAAAAAAGAGTCTATGGAAGCAAAACATCACCCAGGAAAAGAATAAAGGGGAATCTTCAAGTGTATTTTTCCTCAAGTATACTTTATCTATTTCTAAAAATTAGGTATTATATATAGAATGTGGTGCTTTCATATGTATTCAAAAATTGGAACCAAGTATATTTCACAAGACTTCTTGTGGTGGGGTGGATCTACAAGCAGCCAATGGATCTATATTTTTTATTTTGGATATAGGATACTACCACCTCAAATTTATAACTAGAATGATATTAGTTTTTAAATATTGTTATTGGGTTTCATCAATTACCAAAAAACATTATTTTTTGTCTATATTTGATATAGATGGATTTATTTTCAAATTTTTGAATAAGTGTTGCTTATTTTACAAATAAATCATATATTATGGTATGGAATATTTTAAAAAAATCTTTCTATTTTTTATTACATAAAACAATTAATGGAAATTGATAATGAAAATAGTTTAAATGACTCATAACATACACAACTATGAATCACTGGGTATGACATATAAATGAAACCCATTTTATCATATTACATCAAGATGAAAATTTGGATTAATTTGAACAAAAACGACTTTTTGTATGTCATGCAATTTTACAAGGAAAAATTAACAAAGTTATATTCAGTGGAAAGGTGAAAGGTTCACACAAATTCATAATTTGTTTCATAGAAATGTGTGTGGACTATTTCCATTTGAAAAAAGGAGTGAGTAATCATACTTCATAACTTTTACTGATTATTTTAGTAGATATTGATATGTATACTTTATGAGGTATAAGTTGGATTATTTTGAAAAATTCAAATAATATAAGAATTAATTTGAGAACCATCTTGGTAAGAAGATTAGGAAACTCCACTCAAGCTATGATAGAGAACATCTTAATCAAAGATTCATTGATTATTTATGATAGTTTGTGATTTTATCTTAACTCACTTATACTTATACACCAAAATGGAATGGTTTAAGTGAAAGGAGGAACATTACCTTGTTGGAATTTGTGGAATAAATGATCAGTCATGTGATTCTTACATTATCATTTTTGGTATATTCATTATAGAGAACAATTGGGTGCCAACTAAAGTATCTAACATTATTACTTATGAACTTTGGTATGGAAATAAACCTATGTTATCACATATATGGGTGTGTGGTTTCAAAGAATTTGTTAATGATATTTTTTGAAACAAATTTTCATCCTAAGTCACTAATTACATCATTATAGCATACCGCATGGATACAAATGGATATTACATATATGGCCCATTGGATAAGAAGGGTTTGGATGAAATACATCCCATATTACATGAGAGTGTTCATATCAATAAAATTGATGGTAGGAGTGAGACTGAATTAAACAAATTAGAGGCCTAATATACTCAATAGTTGGCATGGGAATGGATTCCACAAATCACCATGGAAGAGTAATTTTTATTAACACAAGTATCATGTCGGAGTATAAGAGATGTTTTTAGAACTTGATTGATGTGGTTTTCAAGTCATTGGGGATGATGAATCATTATTATTTGATAATAATGATCATTTAACTTTTAATTAAGTAGTAAGTATTGTAAAAACTAATAAATATAAAGAAACTATGAATTATAAAATGGATTCTATATACCAAGAAAAAGTATTGATTTTACTAGATCCTCCAGTGGATTTAAATATTTTTTTTAATGGTTATTTAAGAATAAACTATACATGTATGGAAAATTAAGTACTAATAAGGAAAAATTGGTTACAAAAGGGTTTAAACAACATAAATTCCTAGAGTATGATGAAACATTTTCACTAGTTTCCATGAGAAAATATATTTTAATTTTAATTTACATGGTTTCCTTACCAAACTATGACATTTATAATATGGATTTAAAAACAAATTTACTTCATGGGAACCTTTAATAAGATTTATATATGATATAATTTGAAGTTTTTATAAATCCAAAATATTCTAAAAAAGTATGCATGTTACAGAGATCCATTTATGGATTAAATTATGCATCTAGATCATGGAACATTTAGATTGATGGACCTATAATTGAACTTTTTTTCATAAATAATGAATGTGAGACTTGTATCTATAAATAGTTGTTTTTATGATTTCCAATATGTTTGTGAAATGGTATGGCAATGTTATTTTACATCATGACTATAATTATCACTTTCTAAAGGTGAGCGGCCTCTACTACTGTGGTTGTTGTTTTTGTCTCCTTGATTGAAATGGTATTATGGAATGTCGGTTCCTCCTCCCATAAATTCCTCCTTAGATCTTGTCACCTAGTAGGGGTCTCCCTCAAATATTTAAGTCATGTTCATGAAACTCAATCCTGGTGCCATCTCATGGTGGATTCGAGTTAATTACACTAATTATATATCAAACAGGTAGTAACATATGGTCATATTAAATGGTAATTATGATGACCCAAACTATTATAAATAAAATTAATCTTATGATTTAATTAAATAAATTATCATTTATTATAGATACATAAAAACATGCACTTATTTGGTTTTATTATATATTATCATATTTAAAAGACTATTAACCATCATTATCATTGATAATATAGTCATTGAATAGTAATCACATTATTAGCTTAAATTTAGGTTTTTAACAAATCCCATTGACATATAAAAAGTAAGTGATGGCCTCAATTAGTAGGATCATACCCTATGAATCCCATTGACCATTACTTATGAGGGAGATAAAATCACTAATATTTTCCCTTGATAAATCCCAAGATGAGATCTAAAAACTTAATCATGAAAGAAACTACTTATGGGAGAAGTTCAAGCTCATCAATATCATGACCCAAATTATGTACGTTGAACCACCCCATGAAATTCTCACCATCGCACACCTTACCATTATGGATTTTTATGGTGGATTAATGGTATATGTATCAATACCATAATAATATAAATATGTATATTTTATTTTCAATAGAATAATTTTCTTGTTTTCTTTTTAACATTACTTTATAAATTATTTCTATTTTTATACAATAAAAGACAAATTTTATTTTTAATTACTATTAAATTTCAATTAAGACATTTATTTTGACGAATTAATGACTTTTTAAAATAAATAATATTTTAATAAATTATTATTACTATTAATTTTTATTAGATATAAATAATCCAAAAATTTCATTAATTCAAATGTAATTTTTATAAGTGTTTGAGATCATTTATTGTCAAAAAAACCCATTACATTCCAATAAATGTAAATTCATATTTAAAAAGTTAAAATTCACATTTTTAGAAAAATATTTTGATAAAATTAATATTATATTCTGAATCAAAATTTCAAAATTATATAACAGTTAATTTTTCAAAAAAAATTAAGAAAACTGAATTTTTGGGTAAAAATTAAATACCATATAAATATATTGTGTGTATATAACATTATAATGACCCAATAGTGATGTAATAAATACTATAAATGGTATAAATGAACAAATATACGTTTTCAATTTAATATATTATGGTTTTATTTTTAGTTTATTAATTTTATAAAGCCTTTATGAATCCTCCAAAACCATTAATATATTTTATGGTTTTAAAATCATTTCTTTAAGATTATGACACTCCTCCACATGACAAAGAATAATATTTTAATACTATAGAACATTTTCCTTATAAAACAATTAAAACTACTACCCTTTGGTAGAAACCATAGAAATAAACCATTTTAAGGTTTTTGGTTTTGGTTATTTTATTATATATAGTCAAAAAACTATGTTTGGGAAATAATAAAGAAATCCCCACCCTTTTCCTAAATAAACCCACACAATCTCCCTCTTATATTCACTAAAAATCCTTTGATCTCATCCTTAATTTTCCATACCCTCTCTAGAGTCCTCTTAAGGTTCCCCTAATCTCTCAAGGATCTCCTCCCAAGAATTTTAGGTCAAGCTATCAATGTAAGGGATCCTCACCTTCTTCTCTTTATTCAAGTTTCTTTATTATTTTATGACTTATATTTACAATTATTAATATTGGGATATGTATTTCCACGTACCTATTATTTCCAATTGGATGTAAAATTTATGAGATACCCCTTTCTCATTTTTAACTGATGTCGTTGTGCTGCCAAAATTTCACTACGATTTTCCATGCCAAAACAATTATGTTCTGAATACCATACTAATTTCCAATCAAGGGTTTTCACCTTTATAAAGGTATGATTATTTGTATTGGGACTTACATGTATGTATTCTACACTTCTTTGTCTTGGAATAAATTTTTTTGATAAATTATTCAATGTTTTATGAATTATGTGGCACACTTAAGAATGAAAATGAAATGAAAGTAACGGGTGTGACCTAAATTATATAGCACTTCAATGAATTAGGTAATATTTAGTCTCAAGAGACATCATTTTGGAATAGTGAGTGAACCTTATTCCTTTTTGGGAATTTATCCATCATTATGTATTGTAATTTACCCTTGACCTATGTTTATGATGTTGTGTTTTAAATCATTTTCACATTTCCCGTGTTTCCTTTATGATTATCTTGTTATATCATGTATCATTGTTCATGTTTATGATTCTCACACCTTTTATGACCCATTTATATTCTTATTATCTAACATGTGTCATGTTTTTCATATTATACCATGTTTATTCCAACTAGGCTTTATATCTCACCCATTTATTATGTATGTCCCTATGTTATCCCATGAAGTTTTAAGTCCTATGGAATATTAGGATCATGTTAAGAAAGTTTTCAATAAAGATGGTGTATTTACTATTTTAAGTTATTGTGTAATCTATCTAATTCCCAAAAACACTATAATTATTGATATTTTAGATTGTATTAAGTGTAATATTATTTAATAAACCATGTATTATTGTATAATAAAGAGAAGGTTTATTATAGTAGGAATCAAAGATAATGTTTAGTTATTTTGGAGATTTGGATTAGAAAACTCTAGAGAAATACTTCAGGATACGACTAAGTATAATAAAACATCCCTCAATTTTGGTAATTATATAGTAAGTTGTTTATCAATCAACTAAATCCCTATTTGGATACTAAAATTGGACGTGGTTCTGGAAAAAATGTACATAGGAGAAAAAACTCAAAAAGCTGTATTGAGCTAGACTCAAACAGGAATGCGTACATGAAAACATGACTTGTTTCACACTTGGTTTGACACTCCTAGGGGATATACATTGGTAAATTCATAATCTCATTATAAAACCATTATTAAAGATATAAAAAATCCCATAAGAACATATGTTAGGAAAAATATCATAGATAACATAAACTAAAACCTTGATCTTCATAAGTTTATGAAATACATGTAATTTATAAGATATATCTTTAATGTACTTAGATTCTCTTATATTAGTTTAATAATTTAAAAATACTCATCCCTAATTTTCCATTTATTCATGAAAATGGCCGGAAATAGTATAAATCGGGTAAAAAATCAGTTCAATAGGAAATGGGATGACTTCCCCCAACAAGAAACCCAACTTGTTGGGTATAGGAATAGAAAACTTTATAGTTATACTCCCTCAACTGACTCGGGTTATGAATAGAAACCTAGATCAAGAGGATTTCATATCTCCCCTTAAAAAATAGAAATGTCTATTTGAGATATTTATTTCAAAAAGTTATTTGACTCTCAATGGATCATATAATCCCTTAATCACGGAACAATGGATCAACTCCATTGAAATTATCTTCTACATCCTTCAATGTTATTAGAAAGAGAAGGTTCTACATGTTGTTTATCATATGGAGGGGGAAGATTATTAGTGGTGAACATTGATCAAGAATTTAAATCCTGAGAAATATATCAATGTGATGGGGTGGAATGAATTTTGGAAAATGTTATTTCATAAATATTTTCCTCACAATATCTAACATAAAATGGAAAGGTATTTCCTTTACCTAAAGAAAAAAAGTTGACAGATCTATCCGATAAAATAATGAAACCTTCATAAGACTTTCATGATACACCTATATCATTTTTTTACCCCAAATTCATGGTTTATCACTTCTCTAGTGGGATAAAACCTATTCTTGGAAATTCCTTATAGATCTAAGACATTGATAGCTATGAAAAAATTTTCTGATGTTCCCTCAAAGTTGAAATGGATATTGATGAATCTCAAGGGTACCAGAAGGATAATAAGTAAAAAATTAGAGTTTAATTATAGTGTTATAATGGATAAATATAATAGTTCTAAGAAGTGTTAACACCCCACTTATCAAAGGTGCAGAAAAAATACCCCTAAAAATTGCCTAAGGGGGTGAGTAAATGCTTTAGGTGTGGGAAGAAAGGGCATCTAACTAGCAATTTTCGACTGTAGAAACCCACTAATGTGATCGAGGAAAATAATACTATGGTTAACCATCAGTGAATTATTCATTTATTAAACTACAAGTAACAAAAACACTTTTGCAACCAATTAACTAAGCTAAGGGGTTTTGTAGAAAACCAACAACCTCTAAGGTATTGAGGGTGAGGTTTTTACATCACAATCATTGAGGTGGATATCAACAATGAAGTGGTGACTGGTATGCTAGTTTTTCATTCAAGAATAGAAAAAATACTTTTTGATTCTGATTCTATGAACTCATTTATATCATGATATTTTATTAGAAATATTTAAAGACCACCAAAATACTTGGAAGTAGAGTTGTCGGTGAAAATATAAAATAGGTAAATTATTGTATCCCGAGTATATAACTCCTCCTAAGTTGAAAATTTTGTGATGAAATTCCCATAAAATATTTTCATACTCCCCTTGGTGTAATTTTATGCAATTCTAGGTATAGATTCACCTTATCAATATAGATCCAACATAAATTTCCACGATAAGGAAATCACTCCCGGTATCACAAATTTTCCTCCGATTATGTACAAGGGAAAAGAGGAGGATGAATATTATTCAACACTAACATCTCAATAGTGGATATTATATACACATGAGAAAGTGTATCTAGCTCAAATGATTGATTCTAATTAAATAATCCTCATTTAATACATGACCATTGTGAGGGAATACGCTAATGTGTTTCTCGAAGAATTTTATAGACTTCCTCCTAGCTAAGAGGTTGAATTTTCAATCGATCTTATACCTAGGGAATTTAAATTATCCAAGAATCTCTATAAAATGGTAATTTTAGAACTTTAGGAGCTTAATAAAAAAATATAGGAGAATCAAGATAATGGTTTCATGAACCCATGTGGTTTACTTTAGGGTGAATCAGTCCTCTTTGTCAAGAAGAAGGATGAGTCAATTCACCTCTACATTGATTATCATGTTCTCAAAAATATCATGATAAATATCAAGTGTCATCTTCCATAAACTGATGACTTGTTTGATCAGCTATGTGGAGAACAATACTTCTCCAAGGTGGATATATGTTCCTGATATTACCAAGTTATGGAGAAGGAGTATATCCACAAAACATCTTTTCATACAAGGTATGGGCACTATGAGTTCATAGTTTTTCCATTCAGACTCAGTAATGCTCCATAAATATTCATGGACTTAGTGAATAGATTCTTTAGAGATTACCTCAACAAATTTTTGGTAGTATTTATATATGATATTGTAGTATACTACAAAATAAAGAAGGAAAATTAGGAGCATATGAGAACTATGGTAAAAACCTTATGAAAGGATAATATTTTTACTAAGTACAAAAAATGTGAGTTTTGGTTGAAGGAAGTATCATTATTAGGTAAGATCATCCTAAGAAATGAGATATTTATGGAACATTCAAAAACAAATAAATTAAAGGATGACTGAGGTCAATATATATGATATATATCTATAGTTTCCTTGGATTGGCTGGGTACTATCATTAATTTGTGATAAACTTATCATGATTTTCAAATACTATAACCAAGTTAAATCGAATGGAGGATTTATTAAAATATTCTTCAAAGAAGGGCTTCAGCTATGTGTTAATGGAAAATAAAAAATTTATAGCCTATGCTCTAAGGTAGTTGAAAGTTCATGAACAGAAGTACCCAACACATGATATGGATTTGGTTGAAGTGATCTTCACTTTGAAAATATGTCAGTATTGTCTCTTTGGGGAAAGGTGTGAAGTATATACAGATCTCAAAATCCTCAAGTATACATTCACATAGAAAGAGATGAAAATGCACCAAAAAATATTATTATATATGATCAAGGACTATGAATTATCAATTCACTACCACCTTGGTAAAGTTAATAAAGTATTTGACACTCTAAAAAGAAAGGATCAATCAATTATTTTATTTATGAGAATTGATATGGATCTGATCTTTTTATATTTGGAAAGGATATACATGGGAATCTTTAAGGAATGAATATAATTAATCATTCCACAAATGATTGCTCAACCATATCTTATAGAGAAGATAAAGGATGCTAAAACAGATGATGTGGGTATTCAAGAAGATAGTGGAAATATTAAGAATGTGGAAATATCCAGAGTTAAATGTTAATGAAGAAGGATTTGTACTATTTTGTTCATGGATATGTGTATCATCAAATCCTATGTTAAAGAAGTATTTGATAGATGATTCACATAGTTAGACCTTCTATCCATCTTGGAATATCAAAGATGTATGTAGATATCTAAGAGAACTATTAGTGAGAAAATATGAAGAAGGAGATCATAGAATATGCATCAATTTGTCTTGTACGTCATCATGTAAAAGTGGAAAGGAAAAAATTCAAGGGGATGATACAACCAATACCCATACCTATATGGAAATTAGAAAACATTTCCATGGGTTTTTCATTGGTCTTCTAAATAAATCAAGAGAAAATAATGATATCTAGGATGTAGTGGATCATCTTGCAAAGAATAAACACTTCATTTCAATTTGAGAGGATTTCTGACTCAATCAACTTGAAAATGTATTCCTTAGATATTTGTTGAGGATCCATGGAAAACCACTATAGATTGTATTTAATAGAGATCCAAGATTTACCTCCTAGTACAATAAGAGTATCCCACATTCTCTAAATATTGTGTTAAACTTCATCATGACTTATCACATTTAAATTTATGGCCAATCTGATTAACCTATCTAGAAACTTGAGGATAAGTTGGCATCATGCTCAATTGACTTCAAAAAGGGATGGGAACAACATCTTCATTTGGTTGAGTTTTCATATAATAATAGTTTCCACCTAAGTATCCAAATGGATCCCTAGAAATCCCTTTATGGGAAAAAGTGAAAAAAAACTTGCATGATGGGATAAAATTGGGGAACAATAAATGATAGGCCCTAAAATGGTTCAGGAGATGGTGGAAAAGGTTATGAACATCCAACAACACATCAAGGATATTCCTAGTCAAAATAAGAGCTATGCTGACAATCATCGACAAGCCCTATAGTTTGATGTTGGATACATGGTATTCCTCTTCATATCCCCATGGAATAAAGTAGTGAGATTTGTAAAGAAGTAAAGGCTTATTCTACGATACATCATCTCCTTTGAGATCATTAATCATATCGTAGTGGTGGATTATCAAAAATCACTCCCACCTAACCTATCCTTAGTACCTGATGTATTCCACGTATCCCTCTTGATTAAGTAGATACTAGACCCCTAACATGTACTCAATCTAGAGGTAGTACCATTTGAGAATGATCTTTATTATAAAGATAATCTAGTTAATATCTTAGATCGTAGAGACAATGTTCTAAGAAATAAGATAATGCACCTGGTTAATGTATTTTGGAGAAACCACAAGTTTTATGAAGAGACATTAGAACTGGGGGAAGTAATGAAACATATTTACCCTCATCTATTTTATTATGGGAAAATAAAATTTCTAGGGAGAAATCTCTGATTGGGGGAAGATTGTAACGACCCGAACTGTTATAAATAAAATTCCCCTTGTGATTTAAATAAATTTGTTATTATATTATATATATATATATGAACATCCTTGGTTTTATAATAACCTATTGGATTTAAAATATTTTAAATAATCATTAATATTTATAATATATATAATTAACAATGATCACAGGATTGGTATAAATATTGGGTTTTAACAAATCTAATTCACATAGACAAAGTAAGTGATGGCCTCAACCAATTGGATCATACCATTTGAAGCCCATTTATCAAAGATTCTAAGGTAGATAGAATCATTGGTATTTTCAATTAACCATATCCAATTTGAGATCTAACAACTTAATCATGAGTGAAACCAGTTACAAGAGAAGTTCAAGCTCATCAAGATCATGGCCCAAACCATGTATACCGAACTACCCCATGAAATTATCACCGTCACGTACCATACCTTTAGGGTTTTTTATGGTGTATTAAAGGGATATGTATCAAGATAATAATTATATGAATATTATATGAATATTTAAATTCTATTTTTAATATAATAATATTAATATTTTCTTCTTATCATTACTTTATAAATGATTTTTTATTTTTATACTATAAAACAGAAATTATTTTATTAATTAGTATTTAATTTCAATGAATGCATTTATTTTGAAGAATTAATGGATTTTTGAAATAAATATTATTTAAATAATATATTATTATTAAATAATTTTTATGAAGTATAAATTATCATATATTTTTTATGAAGTCAAATGTAATTTTTATAAGGGTTCAAAAACTGTTATTTTCAAAAAACATAGCATTTCTCCATAAATGTAAATTCTTATTTTAAAATTGAAAATTAAAATATTTAGAAAATTATTTTGATAAAAATGAACATTATTTTTTAAATAATAATTTTGAAATTATAAAGCAGATAATTTTTCATAATTTTCTCATATAGTCTAATTTTTAGTTAAAAATTAAATACCGTATAAATATATTGTGTGTATTATGACATCATAATGAACCAAATGTGATTTAATAAATACTATAAAGGGTATCCAAGACTGAATATATGTTTTATATTTAAAATAATGTGATTTTATGTTTATTTTATTAATTTTATAAAGCCTTTATGAATCCTCAAAAACCATTAATAGATTTTAAAGTTATAAAATTATTTTTTTAAGATTATAAATCACCTCCACATAACCAGTGGTAATATTTTAACAATATTATCCCTTTACGTATAAAATAATTAAAAAACTCCCCTTTGGAAGAAACCATGGGTAAAAACCCATGGGAAGGTTTATGGTTTTGATTATTTTATTATATACAGTCTAAAACCTATGTTCGAGAAATAATAAATAAATCCCCACACTTTTACTATATAAACCCACCCAAAATCCAACTTCTCTTTACCAAACAATCATTATAACACATTATTACTCTTCTCTACCCTCTCTATAGTCCTTATAAGGTTCTCTAATCTCTCAAAAATCTCCTCTCATACATTTGAGGTCACACTTCCAAGGTAAGGTATCTTCACCTTCTCTTCTTTATTCAAGTTTCTTTATTTTATTATACTTTATATTTCTAATTTCTAATGTTTTAATATGTCTCTACATGTCCCTATTACATAAAATTTTGTATAAAAATTATTATATACCACTTTTAAATTTTTAAGTGATGTTGTTATGCTATCGAAATTTCACAGTGATTTTCCATGACAAAAAAATTGTGTATTGAAAACCATAACTATTTCTTATCAAGGGTGTCCACCATTATTAACTTATACTTCATTTACATGGGGAATACATGTATTTATTACACACTAAATTATCATGGAATAAAATTTTATGGTAAATTATTCCTTGTTTGGTGATCTATATGGCATACTTAGCAATAAAATGAAATGAAAGTGATGGGGGCGCCCGAAATTATATAGAACTCCAATGCATTGGGTAATGTTTAGTCTCATGGTATTTCTTGTTGGGATAAGGAGTAGACCTAGTTCATTTATGTTACATTTTACATCATGATCTCTTATAATTTATCCTTGACCTATATTTATGATTCATTGTTTTAGGTTGCTTCCATATTCCTCATGTTTCTTTTATGATTATCATGTTATATAATGTCTTATTGTTCATATTTATGATTCTCACTCCTTATATACCCCATTTAAATGAATATTGTCTAAAATGTATTATTTTATTTATGTTATTACATTTTTCTTCCCTTACTAGGCTTTATATCTCACCCCTTTATTATGTATGTCCCCAGGTTATCCCATGCAGTTTTAAGTTTGATGGAATATTATGATCATGTTAAGGAAGTTTTCAATAAAGATGATGTATTCCCCATTTTAAGTTGTTGTGTAATTTAACTAATTAAAAAATTCACTATAATTCTTGATTATCCTTATTGTATTAATTATAATATTATGTAATAAATCATTTATTATTTTATAATAAATAGAAGGTTTATTATTATAATGTTGGGCATGTTTCAGAATTTTTTGATGTTGGGCATATTGGGTGCCTATAAATTCTTCCATGTTTTAAGCCAAGGGAACCTCAAGTGTAAGGCATCTTATGATAAAAAAAATCATCTTGTGTCATCCATGGGGAGTTAATGATAGGGTTGAAAAACTTTTGAGGTTTTTTACCCTAATAATCGCATGTCTATTATATGGGGTAAAGATTTCGGATTAGGTCATAGATTTAACATGGTGTGGGGAAAGGTTGTTCATAGCTTCAACATCTTGTGGGGAGAAGTTTTTCACATTTTTAATGTATTATGGGGATATTTTGGTTAGGTTAAGTTAGTTCCCATGTGGTATATGATCACACTTTGGAATATAATGGGGGTGAAAGAATGTTTTCCCCCATTGGGGGAATAAGATCACATTTGTGGTTGTAACCTTCCTAGAAGAAGGAATTAAAATTTGATATTAATTTTGGGGTGTCAGGATTAAACCTCAGGGAGGTACCCCTGATGTGTTAGGATATGGTATTGAACATTATAGATTTTTCCTATGTACTTGTTTAGTATATAGGGATCAAGACCCACATAGTTTTATTCCACATTTTAATGTTGTATAATGGGAATGGTCCATGTAGTTTAATCTCATGTTGTGAGGATGCTTGTTTCATGGAAGGGGTGTCAATGAGGAATGGTGTGGGTCTTATGCATATGAGTTTCCCAATGTAGAATTTTTATCCCATGGTTGGGGGGAGTGTTTTATCCCATTTGTTCTATTAATGAGTAATAATATGTTTGTTACACATGGTAATAATATTGTTTAATATTATGTGATGAGGATGTTGTCATGTGGTTTAAAGTCATATGACTAGGATGTAGGTCTATGAATTTTTATGTCATGTTTCTTGTACATTCATGAGGATTAATCTTGGGTCTACTTAGGTTCTGTTAAAAGTAGTGATGGTGTCATTAGGGCTTACGCATGGAAGCTACCTGGGTTCAACAATGGATCGGGGATGATATGATTGGGGTTTATGTGTGGAAACTACCTCGGTGCTACTACAAGCAATGAGGATGTAGTTGGTCACTATGTGTGTAAGCTTCCTAGGTGCTGCAAAAATTAGCCATAATACTAATGGGGATTATATGTGGGAGCCTATCAGGTGTTTCTAGGACCAGCAATTGTATGAATGGGAATTATGTGTGGGAGATTCTCAAGTGCTTCTATGAGAAGCAATGCTATGAATGGTGCTTATGCGTGGGACATGCCCATGGGAAACAATTTAGTAGTGATTATGTGGTTGGGGCACATGTGTAGAAGCTTCCTAGAGGAATCATGCATGTATTACACTGGTAATCCCATGTTTTTTTCATAGGTCAAGGCCATAATTTAATTCCATGTGCTATTATGTTCTATGTGGGGCTTACGCATTGATCTACCCATTCTTCCTTCCTCAAGTTGGGTCTTGAGGGAATCTCAGCCCATAGATGGGCCAAGGATATGATTGGGGATTAAACCTAAAGAGGAGGCCCATAGGTGACTATTTAGGGGTCATCGCATGATCATTACAAGATGCATATTACTCTTGGTGCATAATGCATCACATGTTTAGAACATGAGTAAACATATCTTTTCATATGTGGTATACTATAGTTTAATTTAATTTAGTGAGGATTATGGATGTTTTATCATGATCCAGTCATGATCCATCTTATACTATATATATAAGGCATATCATGCTTTCCACATGATGTATTATATACCTTTTACATAGGGAATACTATAATTTAATGTTATGTAGTGAGAACTACTAGGTGAAATATGACTAGAAATAGCTAGTGTGAGACATACTCAAGAGTATCCCTTTATGGTTCAACCTCACTTTAGAGTCAGGTTTTGGGGTTTTAATAATTTCTTGAGGAGTATTTCAACTCAGGGTATCCAAGAAAACCAAGGGGTAAATCTTAACTCATGGAATGGGAAAGGAACTAAGAGGAGTATGCCGACTCAAGGTATTTTGTAGGAACCATGAGGAGTATTTTAGGTCATTGTAATGCCAAGTATGGGAGGTAGGGTTTGTATATTTCATAACACAAAATCTCCTTACCCTGGCTTGAATAGTTCATGATGTGACTCTCCATTTTTCATGGGGGTCAGTAATGGTAGTAAAGAGACTGATCTAAAGGCCTGAGACCAAATCCTAGAATTGATCCTAATAAGGGGTGTGGGGGTTAATTTCCCAAGGTATGGGCTAGTATGCATGTCTTAAAAACACTATATCGTGCAAATGTGCATTGGGTCACACAACTGGGAATTAATTAGCACAGTTGGACATCGGGTCGCGTAACATTCGGTGTTATGAAAAATAGTATATTATGTGAGGCATGGCCTATGAAATGATTTTTGTATGACACTGTGTCTCCTAAATTTTGAGTTTCACATAAATATATTTACATGAATGTTTGAACTTTTCATGGAATTGGGATCCTTATGGGTAATGTTGCAAGAAAATATATCAAGCAGAAACCCATGCATTGAGGGTATTTGAGAGGTAGTTCTACACATGTTTGGGATTTTGGGGTTGTATTAAGTATGAAACCATGAGTTTTGTAAATGAGACATTTTTCACTCAAATCCTTAATTTCATCTCAGAAAATGAGGGGTCGATACCATATTTAAAGGAATTTTTGTTGTGTCGTGCAACTAAAGCCATGTTGCACAACTTTATAGGGTTGTGTGAAAATACCTTTGTTTTTAGAGGATGGATATCATATACTTGGAGATTTTAAGTTTGATGCTTCCTTTCTAAAACAACTCATTTCCATGAACAAGCAGGGATCTTTTTCACCTTTTGAAAATTTGGGCATAATTCCATACTTTTCTATAGAATCAACCTGGTTGGCTATTTTCATAAGTCTAAATTTGAATGGCCATAATTTTTTATCCACATGTCTATTTGGGATCCACAACTAGTCAAATGGAAGCATGTGAAATGAACTACACTACTAGAACAATTTCATTATAATTTGGTCTATTCTTGGATGTATTTTGAATCACCAACAATGGTTTTGTTAGAGAGTGGTATTTTTACTAATAGTGTATGTAGATGAAATACTACTTATTTGAAATGAAATATCTATCTTATAATCCATTAAACATATGATGGAAAAATGATTCTCTAGGAAGGACTTAGGTGAAGCACTATATATTCTTGGGATCAAGGTCCATCATGATAGATCCAAGAGGTTTATTAAACTAATTCAATGTATATACACTGACAAGATCTTAAATATATTCAATATAGAATAATCTAATAGGGGATTATTTACAATGTCACTTAGCATTAATATTTCAAAGAAATGTGTCATAAAACACATGATTTGAGTTAGTGGGAGGAAATGACTCTATATACATTGTCTCTTGGGTCATTCATTCATGTTATGATATGTACTAGGCTATATGTCACCTACACCATAAGCACAGTATGAAGATATTAAGATGACCAAGGAAACCACCATTAGATGGAAATACTCTCCTTAAGTATATGAGGAATACAAATCATATGTTCCTTGTATATATAGAATATGATTAGGTAGTTTTTGGGTAATATAAAAATTCTAGTTTCCAAATAGATTAATATGATTTGAAATAATAGTCACAATATATATTCACTCTAAATAGAGGTGTTATGTGCTGGAAGAGCTCAAATAAAGTTATGATCTCTAATTATATAATGGAGTCCAAGTACAATGAAGATTTTGAGGAAACTAAATAATTATTTTTGTTATATAACTTCATTCAAGAGATCGAATTTTTATCTAGTAGTAAATACCTTATCACTCTCTATTATGACAATAATAAAGTGGTGGATCTTTGAAAGGATTCAATGTCACATCTGTATATGGTGCATGTATTTAATTAATATCATCTCTTATGGGATTTTTCTTAGATCTGTGAAATCACAATGAGTAAATGTTTCATGTAAGACAACAAATAATACCCCTTAACTAAATCCTAAACTTAATAGAAACAGGGTCATTATGTGGGATCTAGTGTACTAAAAGTAATCAGCAGTTGTCTCAAGTTGAATTTTATTGGAGTTTGTGTCCTAGAACAAAATTTTTTGATTTATATTATATATATATATATATTTTAAGAAGTGAATATTATTAGAATATCTTTAAAAATATTGTTCATTTTATATGATATTTCAATGTAAAAAACATCCTAGAGTATCTATTAGATTGAAATTTTCATAACAGTTCCCCACTATGATGAGGACCTTGAAATTCCATGATGATATCATTAAATATTATTCTATATTTGGATAAAATTAAATGATGGGATATATAAAATGTTAATTATAAAGTATAAGTACACATAAGTGGATGAGACATTATCTCATGAAGTTTTCACTTATTAATATCCAAGATGAGAGATTATGATAACAGAACCGCTCTTAAGAAATATAGGTTTTTATGTTTCATTATATATTTATATTTGTGAGTGTGTGTAATTATCCATAGACATTAAAAATATTATTAATATATGTAATGACTAAATTACATTGATTTATTACCATAAATTGTGATGAAATATGGTCGCGGTGAAGTTGGGTACATTGGGTGCGTTGTGAATGATATGTTATTAATGAATAAGTCAAGAAAATATTTGTCTCTTATATATTAATGGAATTTGATATCTCTACCCTTTGATTGAAATGGAACTATACATTAAAATATATTTCCATGGTGTATAGATGATTTCATTTCAAATAATCAAAGAAAGATGTATCAATCATATAGGTTGATTGCATGGGTATGCAACCTACTTGATGAGATATCATGACAAAGAGATTATATTACATAATGGGTATTCATATGTGAAATTTCTCATTGCAACATGTCTTCTTACTCTATAAGTTCTTTAACCCATTTCTAGACAGTAATCTTGAACTTTAGGTAAGCCCGACTAATGCCACTGAGGAATACACCTAAAGGGTCACACACAAAGTGTTTCAATTTATCTTTGTTAAAATTTTATTTATATTTTACATTTCGAATAAGTATTATTCTTCCAACTGAGTAGTAATATTTATTCAGTACTTCTTCAATGACTAAAAAAAGTAAATAAATATTAACTCTCAAATTAATTATTTAAGTACACATCTGTATAATATTTATTTATATCTTGTTATACATATGATCATAAATAATTATTTATTAAATAAATAATTTATTTAGTTGTGTAAATATAAAATAAATATTCATTCATCATATTGTGAATATAATATTTATTTATTTATTTATGGAATAATATTTATTTAAATATTTATTCAATAACTTGATAAATGATGAGAAAAATGGACAGATTGACCTTTTTATTCGATGATATGTATTTATTTACCAAAGTGTAAAAAAAATATTTATCATAGTGGGGATTTTCACACACCATGAAATAAAATAATAATATTATTATTTTACATGGTATCGGGTTCATTAGAGATTTAATATATTATTAAGGCCCCTTATGAAATTAATTAAATATTAAACTCATACCCTATTCTACAAATAAATAGTTATTTCATTTTGGAATATGTTGATCATTGTGAACAACATTCAACCCAACAACATCCTCCTTGTATCTTCCACTTAAGACCAAGAATAACAATAGAGATTAATTCAAGTCCAAATGAATGTGAATTCATCATTAATAATAACACAAAATGATCTATTGGTCATTCTATCACATTATATTTCATCATTATTGTTTTCATATATAAGGATCATGTGGGGGTCACTATAAGAGGGGATCTACTTTTGTTCCTCACAACACAATGATGACAAATTGATCAGGTATGAATAATCTACACCATCAATGAATTAGAAACTCAATACCTAGGTAATCATTCTTCGTGTTTCTTAAAATTAATTATAAATTAATTATAAATTTATGTGAAAGAATCTTCCCATGGTTTCAAAAAAAATTGCCAATATTTTTCAAAAAAAATTATTGGTTTTAGCATTCATTATTATGGACATTTGAGGTGATCCACTGAATCCAAAAAAAATTAGTTTTTTAGAGGAAAAATATGTGGTTCTGATATATCCAGAACCATCATATATAATTTTAAAAACTCTTTATAGAGTGACACATGATATGACATAAGAAATAGAGAAGTTTCCTTGTTTATTGGGTTTTCTAAAATGAATAAATTGAGAAGGGAGTCTTAAAATATTTCATATCCACACAAAACCAAAATAATTTTACCTAATTATATATTTTATGAATATATATAAATAAAATAAAATAAATAAATGATAATAAGAGAGATAAATTGAGGTTTATAGAGAGAAATCATAACCTAAAATAAAGAAGGTGGTTCAAAAGTTCAATTACCTTATGTACCAACTTGCTGGGATCATGTCTCTAAATCCTTGAATAATCAAATTAATTTTATTCAATACTTAATTCATAACTTTATTCAAATATATTTATTTTTTTAAGGTTTATTTATTATTATATTTCTTTCATTTATGATATATTATTTTCCTTGCCTCGTCCACTTGAGGTTGTTTGGTCAACTTATCCAAAACTACTTAGATATTTTTATCAATGTAAAAGGTATTTTAAAATTGTTCTATAATATCCACAATTTTAGATTTACAGATTCTTTTTCATTACATTAGTATAAAAGTTTTATAGTTTTATGGGTTGTCAAATATATATTAAAACTATGAATTTTATCTCGGTATGCTTGTTTTGGATGGTTAAGATTATTATATACATTATTCATTATTATCATTGATATAAAAACTAATTTGTCTTTCAATAATATTAAAAATGTTATAAATATTCTATTTATTCATTGAATACATTTTTAAATCAATCCATGTAATGTAATAATGTAAAATGAAACATATCATCCATAGAGGTAGTGAACCATTCATAAGGGAGAGTGTAGGATAAATGATATTCCATTGATCTAATAACATTTAAGGATATATATGATATTAATTTCATTATATCATTAGGGATTGAAGAGATTTATAGGAGGTATAAGAATAAAGAAACTTGAAAGAACTAAATTAAGGAAATTCCTATTCCTTAGATATCCTCTAGATCACACTTCAAGCCTTATTAGATTGGTATTTTTATGAGACCATAACTTATAGGATGTAGAAAATAGGGTTGGTAAGATATTTGGGTACATTTTTTGAGAGATAATAATTTAAGAATGTGTGGAGAAATGGAATGTTGAGGGTTTTTATTTATAAGGGGAAGAGTGTAGTGTTTTTGAATATGATATTCAATATCATATTATTATTTTTCAAGACTACCAAAAGTGAGGATTATTGTGACTAAATATATAGTAATTGGTATGTTTTTAGCTGAGTTATTGATTTCTTACATCATCCCATATGTAATTAACCAGGTGTTTAACCTATAATTTAAAATATTTTTTTGTTACATTTCACTATTCCCTAAAATCAACTTTTCATAAAAATAACAAAAGATTAACATAGGATAATGTCAACCTATAGATTCCAAAAATGAATTCTATTTAATTAAAATAATTTTAAAAATATAATAAATTTTATTTTTAAATTAAATTATTTTTTTATTGATAAATAAAGGTTTTTATAACACAACCAAATTTATGACCCTTATAAAAATTACTTATAAATCCATAAAATACTATTTTAATTGATATATAAATAAATTCATATTTTATTAAAACCTTATATATAAAAAATTTAAAAATTTAAAATTTATCATAAAAATAAATTTTTTTTAAAATGAAATATATATGTTTTACAAAAAATATTATTATTATTTCTTTGTTTAAAACATTTATTTTATCACATTTAACACTTTTATTAAATTTTACAATTATATAAATTTATTATTTTTTTATTTCATAAGATATAATTTTATTATCTCCTTGGTAATGTCATTATTTTAATAGTTAGGTTGTTATTCTAAAGGATCATATTACTATTCATAATTTTCAAATTTTTATTCTAATTGTCATATTGGTCTTACAGTTCCTATTAAAACCATATATTTCCTCCATTTATACTTCACTAAAAATTACCTCTATGTATTACTTATTTTTCAAGATGATGATTACATTACTAATGTTGTTTTTCTTTTTTATATTGTTTTTTGTGAGTGTGGTTATTCTAGGACACTAAGATGATCCAAATTACCATATTATAGTTTTTTTATTCTTTCCCATTATAATACTTTTAATTTCATTATGTATATTTATTATATATATTTAATTTCTCATTTAATTTAATAAAGTGTTACTAATTTTCATTATGTAATGAATGTGTCTTATCTTATACTACATAACTAAATGTGCCACAAAAATATATTCAGAATGGAAATTTAAATCATAAAAGTATAGGTCATTACATTCCTCCCCCATTTAGAAATTTCTCCCTTTGAACTTAACTTTGTATGATAAGACGAAAAAATATGAGGGTACTTCTATTTTATTGCTTCTTCAGCTTCCCATGTCTTCTCTTAAAATTTATGGATTCACCAAATAAATTTGACCAAGTAATTTGCCTTATTGCATAGCATATTATCTCTATGGTTGAATATATTTACTGAATTCACCTCATGAGTGTGAACATTTTCCAACTATACCACGTCTAGATTTATTAAATGTGAGGGATCTCACATAACTTTCCACAAGAGGGATACATGGAACCCGTTATGAACTTGATATGGGTTTTGTGGGAGTGTTAGTTGATAAACTATAGCTTTGATGTGATCGATAATATCTAGAGGGATATTGTATGTATAACATGTCTTTTCCTTCTTCTCAAACCTCATGGATCTCTTCCACATATATATATATAAAGGAACACTTTTTCCCTAACCTCAAACTCGAGGTCTTTTTGACAATTATCAGTGAAGTTCCATTGTATTTTAGGTAGTTTGAGTTATATATATTGCAGTATAAATCAATTTATTATCTTCTAAAGAACACTTTAGTAGATTTTATTGTACATTAAAAGGATATTTTATCTCATGTTAGAAAAGGAAGTGATATGGATACCCATATACCCATAGATTTGTGTAAAAAAGATTGGAGTTTCTACCATGGACAATATATAGAAAAGGATAAAACACATCTAATGACTAGATATTTGATCCTAATGTTAAATAAAAGTACCAAGTCAATGTATTAGTCTCTATAGTAGTTGTTAAGGGATTTGAAATAATCCAACTATTTGGGATACTGAAGTGTAAATATTCAAATAAGAAATTAACAAAAATTTGTTAGAGAATCCAACCTTGAGTCACTAAGTATTAATTATTTTTTTAATTAATGTTTAAATACTCTTGGATAAATGTATTAGAAGTTTTTAGTTTAATTAGAAAATCCTTAATGTCATTTTAATAATTCTATAATTTAAATGTATTGGATAATTTGATATATCCAAAACCATAATGATAAAGTCTATGTTGTATAAGGATAAACTCTTGATTTGTGTAAGATCAAATAATCCTAGAGATATTGTAAAATATAAAAGGTATAGTTATGTAAGAATCCTTTATAATATATAAAACCATCATCTTGGATTTTAAAAACATCAAAATTTATTTATGTAAATATCATCTGACTGCATTGGTATAAATCCCTTTCAGCATATGGATAACCCCTATGCATAAAATCAAATGGAAACTTTTTAAGGGTCATATAATAATAAATAATCGCCATTTTCTATATATGTAATCATTATCTATATAGGAATCAAACTATTTAAGGATGATTTTGGATCTGCATAAGCTTAGATCAATCTATGTACGCATGATTCTCTATCTACGTATGAATCAACACTTGGGAAATTTTGGATATTTTTATAGACTAAAATATTGATCTTACATATTTATTGTTTTAAGAAATAAATTAAATTTTATGATTCTAATGTTGTTCTAAAATGTATTAAACTTTAAAAAAACATCAAAGGGTGTGTGATTTAAGCCAAATAATTTTGATAATTTGATCTAAAATATTGTAGAAGAATATAAATTCATATGAAGTTGATTTGATGCTTGAGTTATTATTTGAATTATAAATCATTATGATTAGACTTATTTGAGTTATTTTTTAGTATTTATTATTGAAAAAATGGATATAAATATTAAATAGAAATATGGAAATTTACCCAAGGCTAAAATTAAAGGATTTCATATTTAGTTTTGTCTGGAAATAAAAAAACAAATGTGTTGATGTATGTATTGAACTAAAATGACTTAAATACCAAAAAATAAATTGTAATTCAATATGTATAAGAAGAAGGAAAATTTTTATTTTTTATTTATATTGTATAGGTTTAAGTGGATTCTAGATAGGTTTTTTATTGAAACATTCAATATATAAAGAAATATATTAAATTATTTTTACTTTTTATTGTTTAGTTATGATAGCTTATGAAGAATATTAGAGTGTAAATTTTATTCCAGTTATTTTGAGGAAAAGAAGATCCCAAGATTTTTGGAGTTTCAAAAGAAGACTTATTCAGCTAATATAAATAATATATAAAATATAAGAAGTTTATGTCAGGTATTTTTTAGGTGACACCCATGTTCTCCCTTGAAAAATATAGATATTATAAATTTTGGATTTCTACAAGTGAAGCTAATTTAATTTAATTACTTGATATATATTATTTATTTCCATTTATGGAAATTTTAGAAGACCCCATAAAAGTTTAACCACCTGAAAAATGTATTAATAAGATAAATTTTTTTTTGAAAAGTGTTTTTTATTGTGTGGTATTTTCAAATTAATAGTCTGAGAGAATAAGAAATTTTATTAGGGGAAAAAATAAAAGTGGGATATCCTAAGAGAGAATAGAATCTAAGGAATATGAAAGATATTTTTTTAACATATATATAACTTAATATAAGTTATTTTTCAAAGAAAACAAGAATATAACCAATAAAAAATTTTCAAATCCAAATATGGAAAATAATAATAAGAGAGGAGAAGCATACATTCCACGGTATTGCAAGTTGAGATCAAGGAGACTAAAAGTGTATTTAGTACATTATATTTCTTGTAAATATCTTTTAGATATGTGTAATTATTTATATATTCCCATGTTAATATATATTATAGGTATTTATATATGAATTTTTAAGTTGAGTGACAGGTTGGTAATGGATTCTGAAAGGAACTGGGAAGATAAGGATAAATCAAAGGTCGATTTGCATGTTATAATCTTGAATATATTCATGTCGTAATAGAAGCTCTACATTTATGGAGAAGATCATAATTTTTGGGTTCATATAAACCCATTTATAACTTATTGTTATACTTTAAATAGGACAATTAAGTGTTGTTAAGTTCAGCAGGTGTGATGCTAGTTTGAATATTATGGGATGCAGTATAAATATTCCTTCACTTATGTAATATAGTGAAGGAATTTAACCTGTATAATATAGTTATAAATTTCCTATGAAATATGGAAAAAAAATGTTTTAGTATAATCCCGAGACAACCCACTATAATTTATAATGTATTTATTAGTGTAAAATTTGTGTCTCAATGAGAGTTGAACATGACAAGGAGTAGATTTACCACCTTTGGTACAAACCTTGTAAAAATACTTATGATAAATTTAATTACATTATCTACACAACATACAGGTGTGTGTAAGGGTAAAACATCAGTGATATATTTATATCCTAACATATTATGTAGTTTAAAAACCAAAAATTAATTAAATATCAAAAGAAGAATTGGTTTTTGGTAAAATAATTCGAAAAGGCCTAATTCACCTCCATCTCAGGTGTGTTTTTACAATCCATTGCGACTCACAATTAGTATCGAAATCTAGGTTCCACTTTGTTGGATCAATTATTTTACCAAAACTAAAATCATAGCACAATGTTCTGTCTATGATTGGATATAAATTTATCTTGACAAAATTTTTTTATCATATTACATGAAGTGTAGATTTGAAGAGAATTTAGAAGAGACATGTATGGAAAAACATATCGACATTACTATCAAAATAGGTTTGGTGGTCTCAATAAATTCCTTTAAATATGAAGATAAAGGAGGAAAATAAATAGATAAAAGTGTCAAATGTGAATGATGGGACACTATTATCTAAAGGTAATTTGAATGGTGAGTGTTTTTTTGTAAAATATATTAAATATTTCTTATTCAGTGTATATAGATTAATATGTTATGAAACTAAATCTAATGTGTCACTTAGTGAAATTTATTTTTAATTTAAAAACTACTGGAATAAATTTCTCATTAAGGTAGTCACTTATATATTTTTATATACCAAGGGGATATATAATGAAAATTAATATATTAAGAAAGAGTTTGATGTAATTAAGGATGAATTAATAGAGAAAGTGACATGTTTCAATACCCTTACCAAACTTATAAAATTAAATTAAGATTCTATACCACTTTTCAAGTAAATAATATTTTTTATTTGAAGAAAAATTCAAGGTGGGGATTTTGTAAAAGAGTTTTTCAAGAATGTTGTTGATGATATCTTATACACATTAGAGAATCCATATAAAGTCTTCATGTATTTAAAAAATGCTCAATTTTAAATCAAAGGAAAAGGGTGAAATGTCATTACAATTAACAGTAAGAATCAAAAAAATGTATAAGTATATAATTAAAATGATGGTGGATGATTTGAAAAAAAAGGTTGATAATTGTTGTGGATGAGAAGGATGCTCTCAGTTTTATGTACCTTAAGTTAGAGGTTCAATTGAATGATCTAAAAACAAAAAAAAATCTTCAAATTACCAAGATTTGAAATAAATAATACCTCTACATGTTTATATTAATATTCTCATACCTAATACGATACAAAAAAGTGAGAAAGATAATTTAATCATCCCATGGCCAACCCTTTGTAAGAACATGCAAAAAGGTATCCCAAAATCCTAAAAGATCAGTATGTATTGAATCTATTTTGTATGGAAGTACATAAAAAATTAAAACTATATATATATATAGAAGATTAAAATTTCTAAAACTACCACTACATCGAATTGTTGGAGGTAATAATTTCGTATAAAATTTTCCATTAAAAATCATAAAAAATATTTGGTGTTGTAGTCCAAAATCATCAAGTGTGTTAGTCTGGAATGATTTTATGAACAATAAGAATAAATAAGTTTATTTATATGTTTTCTTGTTGTTGAAAGTATGGGTATAGGTCTATTTATTTCTATAACAATATTATAGTGTGCAGAAATTCGAAAATACCTGAAGAAAGGGGAGAATAACTGAAATTATAATTAAACTTGTCTCACTGAAGTGGATTTCATAGAGAATTTAAGATATGTTAATCAAAAATATATTTCAATGTTTGGAGATATTTTTTAATTTTTTAAACATTTATAACCACTATATTAGGAACGTTGGTATGTACTAACCCAATTCAACCTTTGTAATGATGTAATTAAAAGGCCATAGAATCATGTGTAGAAATATAAGAAAAGAAATTATTTCGTGGGATTTAAATCTATAAAGAATGTATTTGAACAAGCTACTCCCATGAGGTCAATGAAGAAAGATAATTAGGGTCATAAAACAATATAAAAGAAATTAATATATTATGGATAAAGAGGCCATGTCATAGACCATTTTAAAATATATATGAAGATCAAGTTTAAATTGGATAAGCTATAAATAATAATAAAAGATTCAATTCATGAAATGGGTGGTAGAATTTGTTTGGTGGTAGAAACTTATAAAGAAGAAGATAATATATTTCCCACGAAGGGTAAATCTATGTTCTATAAATAGGTGTTTAGAATGTGTAATTAGGCAGTACATGTGGAATTCAAATTTATTATTATTCTATCAAGACAATAGAAAAATAAAGTTAAAGTACTAATAACTCCTACTATCAAAACATATTCTACAAATAAGGATACCATGCTTAAGAAGAAGTCTAATCATGTTCCAAAAAAGTGAATTATCATATGGAAACATAAAATAGAAAATGTAAAATATTTATAACAAGTTGAAAGAAAATAATGTGATTTAATTTTAAAATAAAATAATTTCATTTCAATAAGGAAGGAAGATGAAAAAGATAATAATACCATGCTACCCAAAAGTGACAAGACTTATAAAATAAAGTTAGAAGAGAGAATAAAATGTTATCAAAGTATTATAGTTTCCAAGAATAAGTTTCATGCATTGAGAACCAAGTCTCGTCCCCTCTTCTACAAATAGATATCTGAAAAGACCTACCTTATTCCCACATAATATTGGATGTTATTATATGAAGTAAATTGAAGGTGTTATTTGAGGAAAATGATAACTGTTGAAAGATATAATTTATAAACATCTTGAAAGAGGAAATCCACTCTGAAGTATCTAAAATGGTATTCATTAAACAATTGGTATCATTCTCTAACTATTATCTTACATGCTTAGATATCATTCATTGTGAGAATCGTTGAAGGAGAGTATCCCATGACGAGGATCTATTCGATAAGTAAAAGCTACTAGAAATTAAAAAATTTATGTGAAACCTATAATTTTGAATAACCCCTTAAAAAAATGAAGGTTTTGTATGTTTTTAATTCTCTTATAACTATTTTTTAAAATGTTTATTTTATTATTAGGGGTAATTATCTAACTAAATGGGGGAAGAAATACCATGTACTTGAATATTTTCAATTTGGGTTTTCAGTTGAGTGAATATTTTTAAAAATTCTTGAGAAAAAATGTTTAACATCCCCATGAGAAAGAAATAAAATGTTGGAATCACATTTAGGACTATTTATAGTCATATTATTTCTAAGATAATCACTATTTTTTAGGATAATTAACCATAACATATATAAGTATTATATCATTTTTTTAAGAATATCCAGTACATATAACAATTATACATGCCTCAAACCCATGAAATATTAGTGTATTTAGATACTAGACACTAAAAATTCTTATTTAATAAAGGATATTAACCATATCACACAATGATATTCATATTTTCACCCTTATACACATATCATTTTTTGAACCTTCCATCAAAACATATGGGATTAAAATATAAGAAGGGGTCATCTCAGATTCTCAATAAGGGTAAATAAGTGAGATATCAATCAATGATCATATGTAATCATATCATGATCATAAGGGTATGAAAACATGTAATTATAAATAGAAAATCATACCCAATAAATTAAATATATTCAATCATGAGTCATGGAATAAGGATTTTTCAAAAAAATCAAAAGTCATTATAGTGTGGAATCATAGATAATAATCCATGATCTAAGATAGCATATCATAGAAATTGGAATATAGAAAAAACAAAATATTATAACATTGTGAAAATGTATAAATTATAATAGGTAATGTTATTAATTTTATGAAATAAAATAAGGTCCTCACATAAACTTATAGGCATGAAATCAGGTCCACATATAGACTTATGTACATGAAACAAGGTCAATGCATTATCTTATAGACATGAAACTAGGTCCACACATAATGTTGTGAACATGAAATTGGGTTCATTCATAAAATATTTATCTCATTAGTTTTCTATATTTACCCAATTCATTAGAGGGATATAATGGACCAACACTTCATATAACCTTAAACAAAAAATGTTCCACAATATTATAAAAAATTAATCAATTTTTTATATCGTAACCTAGGGAAAGAAGATTAGTTTCATAAATATTTCATTATAACATAGTTAACCCATGGAATAGAAATGGGATTCATAGAATCATTCTTTAACAATCATTATCATAATCCATCCAGATAAAACAATGGATTGTATGATAAGATCATATCCCCAATAAAGAATAACAATACTTAAATGATGTTTACATAATGAAAAATAACTTTTAAATGTCATTTAAACCTTTCTTGGAAGACACGAGAAAAATATCCTTTTCTTTTGATAATATTTTAATAAAAAAATCCCAAAATATTAAGAAAATCATTTTTTATGAAAATAAATAAGGAAAATTTTAAATGAGTATTCAAATTAAAGAATGTTCGTAATTGCGGGAAAACTAATTCATGTCTGGTGTATTAAAAGAAAACATTCCTTTCACACCTCTGTAAAATTTAAAAAAGAACTTTATTGAAAAAATATTTCATTAAAATGGTTCCTTTTAAATCATTATAAAGTCATAGGTAGTGAAAATGAAAATTTCAAAACATTTCAAGTATAGGTAAGAAATTTCATAATTTTTTTGGAAGATCATAGAAATAGAAGAAAAATTTCATCGACTAAAAGGTAAATAAGGTGAACTTTTCTTTAAAAAAAATTCTCTGTCATTTTAAGTACCAAATAAAGGAAAATTGTATTAATATATTAATACCACGTGAGTAACCAAAGGACAAAAAAATAGATTTGGTTTATAGGATAATATCCATATTATTCACTTTAGTGTAAACTAATCATATAAAATCCTGAAAATAAATAAGATGTTAGCATAAACCCTTTCCTCAAGTCTCATCCCACTTTGTATGTACCCAAACCTCCTCCTCATTGAGAAACCTCCTTTGGCTTACAGCTTAAACCATAGAAGGTTTGTATTCTGATCAAACAATGACATATAGGATATGGATAGGGATGTTAAAAAATTATTTGGTAAGGGATTTATTGAGATAATAGGCTCTTTATGTGTGAGGAAGAGAGGATGGGTGGTGTACTTTTATAAGGGAGGGATTGGACACACTTGGAATCTTTTAAAAGATTAAAATATTTTAATGTATTACTCAAGATAAAACATCTCCAAATTGGCTCAAGTTCAAATATAGAATGGTATAGAAGTTAAATATATTAAAAAAATAGGATTTATGCAACACTATAGATCCTTTTAACCCTTATCACTTTATTTTAACATCTTATTAACCCCTATTAACCTTTAACATAGCAATGAATTTTTAACTCAATTAATATTTATAATGAAAAAACAATAAGTTCAACTTATTATATAATATTATTTTTTATAATTAAAAATATTTAATCTATTTTATATAATTGAGTCTCTATAATTGGAAGAAATTAATTTTAGAATTATCTCTCAAAACACACCGAAAACGATTTTATAGAAAAATGCACTTTTAAGTATAAAAATGTTTTTATAATAAAATAAATATAATTTTAATTATAATGATAATAGTTATATTATTTTTAAATAAAATTAACTAATTAAAGATTAAAATAAATTAAAAATAAAATTTGATTTTTTAAATACTTGAAAATAAAAGGCAGTTTTCTATAAAATCGGTATTTTTTCACTATTCACTGAAAAATTAATCTTTGCAAAAAAAATCCCAAATTTTTAACTAAATATCATTATTATATAGTTATTTAAAATATTATATCCTTTTTATAAAGTATAATTTATGAATTTTTTATAAATTAATTATAGTATTTTCTTACAAAAAAACAATAAAAATCATTTTTGAAGAAATTTTTTTTTACCATAAAATTACTTCACTAAAAATTGATTAATTAATTCATAAGAATTAATAAATTAATTTTTATTGAGAAGGAAAATTAAACATATATTTCATAATTTTACTAATCTTATTCATACTCTCCAATCCAACAGATAGGTTATAAAGGTATATTATATCACGGTTCTTATAGGCTCGCGGTTTTGTGTAAAGAAAGCTATCAAATACTTAAAGTTTATTCCAAAGGAAAATACATTTAAAATATTATGGTGTTAAACATGTTTTATAAAAAGTTTGGTCCCATGTTAACTTATAGTTGATTACTTGATGGAAGATTTCTAAGAATAATGTAGTGTCACCCATCTCTCATGGTATTATTGGATAACTTGATGAATGAACGCATTGGGAGAAGATGAATTTATTAAATTTATAAGATTTAGTTTGAGATGATAAAATATTACTATATAGTTTTGATATCAATAAAGTGGTAAAATATATTTCCCTTGTTTTCATTTCTTATTAATAATGGGGATAAATTTTTCATTTGGAAGTAAATATTATAGAAAGAAAAACCAAAGAGGGAGATTAAAGTGACCTTATATTTGGTGAGTCATGAGTAGAATTTTTTATAAATATGGAGAAATTTAATTTATGATGAACTATAATTGAGTGCATACCATTTTATATGCAAAGGATAGTTTATATTATGTTGGAAAACGAAGTGAGAATGATGCCCATTTTCCCATAGCTTTGGGTAAAGAATCTTTGAATTGTTTCTATGGAAAATGTATAGAAAAGGATAAAACACATCTGATGATTGGATATATGATCATAATGTCAAATTCAAGTACCAAGGTTAGTGATTACTCTGTACAATAGTAGGTAAATTATTTGTAATAAGGTATCTAGTTGGAAGATATAATATTAATTATTCAAAGAAGAAATCTAGATGAAGTTTTTTAGATAATTCATAATTTATTTTCCAAGTAAAGAGGTTGTTATACATAGTGTTTAAAAATCTTGGATAAATATTTGATAATTATGGATTTAAATTATAATATCCTTAAATTAATTTAAATTATTTTTTATTTTATATATCTTGGACAATTTGACAAAGTCTTGAGCCATAACGATGAATTATATGCTTTGTAAATATGGTCCTTTGATTTGTATAATCATCATCTTAGTATGGAGATATTGAAAAATGATAAAGGAATTGATTCATAAGAATCCTTAATACTCTATGTAACTGTTATCAATTCATGTGTAAACATCGTGATCCCTCTATATAAACATCATCTGGTTGCATAGGCGTGAACCCTTATCTATGTAAGAACCATCCATCTGTGTAAACCTAAAATAGAAACTTCTTAAAGTTCATATATATATGCATAAAAATCATTTGGAATTTTTGTAATAATCATCTATGCAGGCATAAACTAGAATAAAGATAATTTGGGTTCTTTATAAGCATAAACCATTCTTTGTAAGTATGATTATCTATCTATATATAGATCAAAACTCAGGAAATTTTGGAGATTTCCACATAATGAAATATTGAGTTTTAATATTTAATTCTAGAAGAAATAAATGAATTATAATGATATAAATGTTATTATAAAAAGTTTTAAACATCAAAAATACCTCAAATGTTGTATGATTCAATCCAAAAAATTGAGATGTTAGTCTGGAAGCTTGGAGAATAAAATCAATGTAAATAATGTTGAGTAGATTCTTGAGTTATTTTTTAAAGTATAAATCATTGAGATTATACTTGTCTGAGATAGTTACTAATCTTCATGACTGAGATAAAGGTGACCAAGCTAATATAGAAGGTCGGGAATTTACCCAAGAAAAAAATGAGAGGACTCCCATATTTTTTTGAATTTTGAAGTGAAAAACAAATATATTTATGTATGTGTTAAACCTCAATGTCTTAAATATCACAAAATAATTTTGGAACCAAGCTACGTGTAAAGATGGAAGAGATTCAGTTGTTATCTGCAATTTATGATTTCATATAGAATTTTTATATGTTTATTTCTGAAGATCTTAAGTTATGAAGAAAGAGATAAAATGATCCACACATATTGTTGTGTATTTAATAAATCTTAGGAATAATATTTATGTATGGATTTTTTGTTCCATATTTTGATAATAATAAGAATATGATCCTATTTTAGATTCAATAGAAGAGTTATTCGGCTGAGATAAATAAGAGAGAAAATAAAATAAGGGTACTTCATGTATTTTTATGATGAAACCCATGTGTTTAATTTAAAAATAGGATATAAGAAATCATGGTTTATTGCATGTGAAACTAATTTAATTGACTTACATGACATCACAAGTTTATTTATATTTTTGGGAATTTTAGAAGGCCTCATAAAAATGGTATACACTTGGACAGAGTTTTGAGAAGAGAAAAATAATATTGAAAAAAGTTTTATGCTTTGTGGTGTGTTGAATAATGTGGGATGAGAGAATACAAAGTGTTCTTAAAGGAAGAAAACTAGGAGAGAACAAGAGAGAAGAGGCTCTCTCAAATAAAAAGAATAAAAGTTCACTAAACCTATAAAAAATTAAAGACAATTTGGATTTTAAATAAAATACGATGTCAATGAAGCTAAGTTAGATGAAGAAGAATAAAAATAAGAATAATAATAAGAAAAATTGGAGAGGGAAAACAGACCTTTCATGGTACTACATGTTGTGAGTAAGGATAAGACCAGTGTATTTATTATGATATATCACCAAGAAATATTTTGTTGAGTAATAAATTTCATTAAATATTCTCTATATGAGATATTTTAAAATGTTTCATACTTAAAGATATGAGTTTAGTGAGAGGCAAGAATATATTGTGAATGGAACTGGGAAGTTTGAGACAAATAAGAGGTCAAGTTGCATTTTCATATCTTAAAGATATTAAGGTATCCAAATACACTATTTATTAAGAGAGTATATCATTATTTTTAGGTTTATATACATCCCTATATAGTAAATTGATCTTATTCAAATTGGATAATGATGTTATAAAAATACCAGTAGGTTAGATGCTAGTTTGATGACTTTGGGATGTTGTATTAATATCTATTCACTTATATTTAATAGTAAAAGAATTTCACCTATAGAGTATTGTGATAAATTGACTATGTAATATGGAAATATAGGTTTTAATATGATCCATGTCAAACCAAATATAATTGATAATAATATTATTAGTGAAGAATCTATGTCTCGATGGGGTTTTAACACGGAAAGGATTAGGTTTCCCATCATAGGGTAACACCCTATTAAAACGCATGTGCCAATTTTACTTTCAATATCTGCATTACATAGGAGTATATGGAAGGTTAAACTATAATCGATCCATTTGCATCCTAACATATGACAGAGGTTCAAAACCAAATGGGGTTTAAGTATTGAAAAAATAATTTTTTTAGTAGAATAAGTTTTCAACATCTTATTCACCTCCCCACTCCCCTTGGGTGTGTCTGAACAATCCACTAGGTTTCTAAGTCAGAATAGATCTTCTATTGACTATAGGTGACTCTGATGTTCTACTGAATAACATTAACCTTTTTTGTTATTTCTTTGACTAGTTGAGGTCTCTGTAGCTTACATTCTCCAACCTTATCCCAACACATGGGTTCTCTACTTTTCTTCTCATAGAGGGATTCATAAGGATACATATGAATACTTGAGAGGAATCTATTATTGTATAAGGACATATCCAAAGGAATATGTTGATACCAATAACTTTTTAAGTCAATTGATAAAGATCTTGACATATACTTAAGTGTCTGTATAGCCCTTTTATATTTTCCGTCAGTCTAGGGATAATCATTTATACTAAAGTTCAACTCTGTGTTCAAGGAATATTGAATAATTTTCATGAACTTTGAGGTAAACCTCATATATAAATCCGATATAATCAATAGTGGTGTTCTATGTAGCCTCGCCAATTATCTGTTGTATATATTTGCAAGATGATCATGTGATAAGTCTTATAGATGGTGATGAGGTGATTAGTCTTTATAAGATTGTCCACTAAAACCCATATGGAATTATTTCCTTTGAATATATTTGGAATACTAAGGAAAAAATATATGGTTATGTTCTACCATTTCTATGAAGGTATGGGTAATGTTTTCATCATCCCCTTGGACTTTTTCCTTTCTAACTTTACTTATCAACATGTTAGTAACATTGATGTATATTTTGAAATATTCTTCTTTATATTTTCCCAACATTAGTTCTCTTATATATCTCTATATATATTTGTTCCCCCATGGTATATAGATAATTTTAGGCTATGAAAATTATTCAATAGATCCTTTTTTATCTCAAGATCTATGGTGCACATAATCATGTCTCAAATATAAAACTTGTACCATAATTAATTTTGAACTCTCAAAATTTCCCCCTTCTTATGGAATCAACCTTATTTTCTATCTCCACATTATCCATTTAATAATGCTTAATATTTTATATAATGGATCATTGAACAACAAATTAAGCAAGGTATAATGTGGTTCCTTCCTTTAGGATTCCCATATTGCATCTCTAAGAAGATTATATTCTTCTCAATCCTCATTATGAATAAGGTTTCAAGAAATTTTGTGCTTAGAGTATCTTCTACTTTATTCCCCTTCTAGGGATTATAGTAGATTGAGAATTAATAGTCCTTACTATTCCCTATACATATTTTTATACATATTTAGATCCTTTTATGTGAATATATACTTTAATATCTTCTGATCTTTATATATTTTACACTTCTCTCCATATAGATAATTCCTTCATGTCTTCAATTAAAATAGTACTATAACAAACACCAAATCATTCATCATCTAATTTTTTCCATGCACCTTTAATAATCATGAGGAATTTTTTATCACTGTATCATTTTTCAAGAGTAAAAAACACAATACCATTATTTAAGCATCATTATAGATTAAAAATCCTTCCCTACTTGTGGGTAGTGTGATTACACGCTTAGTTTCTAGCCTCATATTTAATTCCTCTAATCTCTATTTTTAATCATCGTTATATTAAAACATTATTCTCTTCCATGTAATCTTTCTTAGTTTTATTAATAATCATGAGAACTTCATGAAAAATATTCATTAATACCCATATAATATGAGAAAAGTTTGTATCTCCATTATGGATATTGGTCTTTCCCATTTTTCAATTTTCATTGTCTTTGAAGGATCTAAAAAATCCCTTAAACATGCCCCAAAAATCTTACTTTCTCCATCAAAAACTCAAATTTACTATAATTACATATAACTTTTCCTTTATTAATGTAAAACCTTTATATTTTAGTAGATATTTATTCATAAATAAATCTATTTTTTTACATGAAACAACAAACCAAAATTAATGGTGACATATTTTATTAAGATCAATATAGTAATTATAAAATAGTTGTTTAATTGGGGGTATAAATAGAGGTAACTGAAGTATGAAATATATTTATAAATAAAAATAAGGTAAATGTTAATACTAATTCACTAATGAAATTCCATTACTACATATAAACAATTAATAAGATCATTTTATGCTTAAATTTTATTTTATTTTTAAATTGGTTTCTACTTGCACTATGATTTTTTTTCAAGATACTAAGTATATTATTTTTATAGAATAAAAAAAATATTATCTATATTAATAATATATTAATAAAAATTTAATTATAAATTGATATGAAATAAGAATAAAAACAATTAATATTTGAAAATTTTCATTTTCTTATAAAAACATATAATTTTTATATTATATATATCCATTTTAAAGTTAAATTCATAAATATTAGAATTTTAATTTGAGAAAATTAAATAAATTTTTGGATTCATCATAACTACATTATATTAGGATTAATTTTTGGTATTTGTTTATAAGATTTATTTTTAGGTGGATAGTGAAAAATGCATTTTTTATAAATATTGTGAATTTTATTACATCTTAGGGGTATAAGAATAACTTAAAATTTATTAAATGACTTTATTTACCAAAACATTATTTAATAAATAAATTTATGCATTTAAAAATATTAATTTTTATTTACTAACTCATATTTTATATTTTAGAAATTATATTATATTTTTTGCTAAAATCATATTTAATATGTTATACATCTATTGTTTTAGACTTAATTTTTTTCACTTTTAGAAAAAAAAGTCTCTAAAATTGATTTAATATTTTCAATTAGAAGTCCCAAATTATGTAATAAGATCTCTTTTTTAGGCATGAAAATAGGCTGCTTAGGTAAAAATTAGTTACCACGATAAAAACCAAAATTCTAAAAGGGTAAATCAAATGAGTAAAATCCCTAAATAGTTTTATAAACTTATCTATAAAAGATTGTTTTAGTTCTTTCATGTCAAAAAATCATCTTATATCCATTATTGGAATATTTTGGGGTAACTTTCCTTGATTATTGCACCTTTTATTACAAAAAGGGTCACTCATTTCACATATAAAAGGATCCCTTCCCCACCTCACTTCTCCTCACAGCACAAGCCCATTATATAATGAAACAGCTTTAAAATATTTGTAAAATTGATTATTTATATAAGAATTAATTTTATTTCATTATTTAAGATCTTTTAGTTTTATAGTTTTAGAGACTAAGGACATCACTTTTATATAAATAAATATTATATCACACAGTTGAAACTTCCACTCAGTTTCCATTTTTTTCACAATACGAAACTTTTAACATATAACAAGTTTTCTATTAATGAAATATATTCAAAAAATTTATATTGAATTCATAATTGTACTTAAGAACCCTAAAAACACTATAAAAAAAATTTGAAAACATTTTATGAGAACAAAAATCTCAATAAGGGACATATAAAAAGAAATAAAGAAACTATTTAGTACATAAATACTCATAAGAGTTTTCCTTTTTTAAAATATACTTTGAGATCAAAATAAAAATTTTCTTACCCAAGAAATGAACTTCACTACCCAAATTTTTTCCTTAAATATTTCATAAAAAATATTAGAGGAAAAATAAAACCCATAACATTTTATTTTCAATCATGAAAACCCCATTAAAACTTTTTCAAAAAATTATACCTTTCATCTTTAAGAAGTAGTATATACATTCATTTAAACATAATATCATTATCTTTACTTCTAAATTAAAAACAATTCCATAAAAACTCATAGAAATAATAGATAAATCAAGTAGGTGACTTGGTTTGTCATTTAAATATTAATATTAAAATTACTCTTACAAATGGAATGACCTACAAAGTAAATTCAAATAATCACTTAAGAGAAACCTATAAAAGGTAATCTCTATCCCTTTACCCAATGCATTAAAGAGAAATATCGGGCTCACTCATCATCATGATATATATCAAGATCGCCCATGATAATGAGCAATATGGGTCTCACTTGTCATTATAAAAAATTCCCAAGAACCACAACAAAATCATAACATGTGAAATCTTTCATATCCATTATCATACTTATAAAAATATTCTTTTCACCAATAATAAAAATATTTCTATATATCAAATTATACATTGCATTTAAAATGATTTTTCAAAATACCTAGATTAAATAAAATAAGGGTTTTTATTTTAAAAAAACATAAAATAATGTAAAAATAATACAAACATAAAATAATTGATATGACAGTAGGAAAACCCATTTACATTGTATGTGTTAAAATAGAATATTTCTTTTTCCTTTTTGTCAAAACTTTCCATACAAAATATATAAAAATATCACTTTGAAAATATTTAAAATAAAGTAAAAAAATAAAAATAAATTTATTTTATAATTTATTTACTTCCATATAAATAAATCCATAAAATAATTTTAAGAATATGTTCGTAGAAGAAAAAAATAGAAAATAAATCTTTAAAATGTTTAAAATGAGGTTTTTATGGTAGTGTCCCTTAACTTTTTTCCTGACTCATCACTTGAATTATTTATATAATTTATAATAAAATTTTATAAATTATTTAATTCCTTAAGAACCTTTTCAATGTTTAATACCTTATTATTAAAATATTTAATTAATTTATTTTAATGATATATTTAATTACTTAACCGGTTAAGTCCACATCGGATGTTTTTATGATAATCAGATCATATTTCCAAAATAATTTTAGAAGAGGTAATTATTACATCATATAAATAATAATTATCATGAAATAATTATCATTTTAGTAAATTTATTATTCCATTAAAACCAACCATGAAATAAGGTTATGAAAAATAAATTTCATAATAATCATAGAGACGGTAGGTCGTGCGTACGCATGAGTAACTTTTTCATTGTTCAATGGGAATGAGAGGAAGAATTTTAGCATTATTTTATCATTACATAATTATTATTATATCATATTATACATTTTAAGTAACTTATATATTCCAACAATGTGATTATGTGGTAAAAAATGAATCACATTGCTTCATGGAGGTGGTAATCTATACGTACACACGAACAACATTATAATTTTTTAATGGATTAAAATGTGAGAAAATAGATGATTTATTATGTTTAAATAATTATAATTTTATAATATTTATCATATATATACATTAAATCCATCATTATAACTAGTCATGAGAGGTTATGATGGAAAACAAATTACATTGGTTCGTGAGGTGGCAGTTCGTTCTACACACGGATGATTGTTTTATTTTACATTTTGATGGAAGAGGTGATGAATATTGGTTATTACATTAAAATAATAACATATCAGTATATATAAGATAATAATTTAATTATTTAATCATGTATTAATTATATTTTAAGGAGGTATAAGTATAAATAAAATGAAAATTTCTGGTTAAGAATTATAAATCTTCTTAGGAAAACCTCTTCAAGTTTATACCTAAATCCATCATAGGTTGGTTTTATGATCAAAACAGGGCATATAAGACATGGTAGTGATTATCAGAAGTGAATTTTTAAGGCATTTTACAAAAAATAGTGCTCAAAAGGTGTGAATAAGAGAGAATAGGATGTTCTTTTCTATAAGTGAGGGGAAATACACAAATTAAATTTATTAAAATATTAAAAAGTATGTATCAAAATCATGTCAAGTTACACCAAGGCAACCCAGATTCTAGGGTAATATATTATAGGGTTGAATTAAACTCAATAAATCACATTTAAACAAGTATTGGATACATTTTAAGCCTTATATCCCAGTTAAACAACTTTAAAGTAATTTTAACCTTAACCATGATAACTTGAATTTTTACCATGATATCTTATCTATATGAGAAAAAAAGGGGCTTCTAAGAAAATTTGTAAATTATTATTAAAAAAAATGATTCTATTTTATCTAGTTCATTTTATAAATGTGTATGAAATTACTTTTAATATAGGAACAAAATGTATGAAAAATTAGTTTCTACAAAAATACATGATTGAAGTATAAAAATAATTTTACCATAAAATCAAGTAATAAATTGGTTTACATGAATTTTTCAGGATAAATAATAAAAAAATAATGCTACAAGAGTTTTTTATCAATAAATAACCGAATTTAATCTTCCAACCATTCCATTAAATGAAAATACCAAAAATTGTTTTTAATTTGAATAAAATATAACCTATCTTCTCAAAAGTCATCTTTTGGTTCCCATATTCAAACAAAATTTTATAAAATAACTTTTTTTAATAATTAAATAGATACTTAGTCCAAAAAAACTCATATATTTGGATTAGGTTAGGTTTTTAAGTAATTATATCCCTTTTCTCTTTAATTTAACACCCTTGTAAACTTATTTTAACCTTAACTCTGGTAAACGTTTTTTACGATTTTCACTATTTGTTATAAAAAAGGTTAAGATGACCCTATAAAATTATATTTATTTTAAAAATTAAAAATATGTAATAAATTTAATCAAATTCATTACATATAAATGGAAGAATTTAATTAAATTTTAAACCCAAAAAATGTGATGAAAAATAGTTTTTTTAGAAAAATGCCTTTTAAGTATAAAAATATTTTATACAAAATTCAAGTATAATGTTGATTAAAATGAAATTTATTATATTTTTTAATTAAAATTAAATAATTATGTTTTTAAAATAATCCAAAATATAAAATTAATTTGTATATAACTGAAAATAAAAGACAGTTTTCAATAAATATCAGTATTTTCAACTATTCATTCAAAAAATAAGACTTGTTTGAAAATTATCAAAAATAAATCCTAATATAATTTTAAAATGATGATTTCAAAAATTATATCCTTTCTTTAAATTAAAATTTTATAATTTGGAAATAAATATATTAAATAAAATCATATAATTCATGAATACTAAATTTGGTAATAAAAATTAAGATATTTCTTTTTGACTAAAAAATTAACTAATATTATTATAATGAATATAAAATTATAAAATGAAATTGATAAATATTAATAAGTCATGAAAATGATTTATTATAACATCACCTAGGTTGTTAAATTCATCCCCTTTTGGAAATTGCATCTTTTAAATTTTATTTATTATTTAAACAAGTGGGGATATCTTTCTCTCATAGAATTTTCAGATACCCATGTTGCTTCTTCCATCATATAGTTTTTTCACAAAACCATAACCTAGTAAATTACTTTATTCCAAACCACTTTCTCTTTGTAGTTAAGAATTTGTGTGGGTTTTTCTTCATAAGAAAGGTTTCCTTCCAACTGAACTACTTTATGGCCAAAAACATGAGATGCATCTGACATGTATTTTCTTAATAATGAAACACAAAATATATCATGTACCTAATATAAACTTATAGGAAATGCCACTTGGTAAGAAAATGTTCCAATATTCTATAAAATTTCATATTTTCTAATGAATAATGGATTTAACTTTCCACTTTTACCAAAAACATAAAACACTATTTCATAGATATAATTTAATAAAAACATGATCGCCTACCATGAATGAAATATGATTTATATGGTTGTATCCATAAATTTTTGGCCTAATCTAAGCCATCCCCATGTGATAAATAATCATCTTCACCTTATCAACCATCTTTTCTACCAATTTTGTCTCTAAAAACATTCTTTCCTTGACTCCATCCCAAAAATATGGAGTCCAAAATCACTTTACATAAAATGACTAAAAATTTTACATCAGTATACTAGAATGAAAACTATTATTATAAAAAAATCAACCAAATTTAGTTGTTAATACTAAATTCCATGAAAATCCATTTAATAATATCAAATAATTTCCTCCAAATTCTGAATCATTCTCTCTATCTATTCATTAGATTTAGGATGAAAGGTTGTACTGAAATTTAATTCAGTTCCTAATGAATTTTGAAATCCTTTCCGTAAATTTGAGGTGAATCTAGGATCAAGATTATATATAATAGAATGAGGTACTCCATGTAATATAATTATCTCATTAAAATAAAGTCAAAAAAAAATTATCCAATGATTTATTATCTTGGCTTGGAATAAAATGGGATGATTTAGTTAACTGATCAACAATTACCCAAATCACGTTATTAAATCAAGATATATTTTGAAATATCACCACAAAATCCATGGATATATTCTCACATTTCCATTTTGGAATTATAAATGGATGAATCATCACCTTCAATAATTGTCATTTGTATTTAACTTGTTGAGAATTCAAATATTTCATAGTAAAATCAGTAATATATTTATTCCTTATTTCCCACCAAAATTTTTTCCAAAGTTCTCCATAAATTTTTTTGATGCTAGAATAAATCAAAAATATAAAGTTGTAAGCCTCACTCAATAGTTATTTCTTTAACTGGTAGTCACATTAAACACAAAACCATTATAAATATCAAAACACATTCTTTATCAATATTAAATTCTAAAAACATTCCTTTATTAACCAATTATACCTTTTCCTAGAAGTTACAACATTTATTATAAGATTTCTTAATTCTGTTTGACAATGATGGTTGTACAGACTCCTGAAACAAAATGGAGGGAGTTTCTTCATGTACAATTTCTAAAAAAATATTCGTCAAATAATTTACCAAATGATTATATTATAGATGTGTCATACTTAATTATGTATTATCTTTCCAAATAAAAGCATCAACTACTCCATTTTCTTTAATGGTATGGTGATGAATTGTGTAGTTATAATAATTTATAAATTCTAGTCATCTCCTATATCTCATGTTCGACTCCTTTTGATTAAATATATACTTCAAACTTTTGTGAAAAGTATATATTTAAATATTTACTCCATATAAATGATGCCTCTAAATTTTCAAAGAAAACACTACAACTACCTATTTAAGTTCATTTGTAGGATAATTTTTCTCATTGGGTTTTAATTGACATGAAGCGTCAAAAATTACCCAATCATTCAAAATTAAAACACAACTCATCCCCTTCAATGAATCATCACTATAGATAAAAAAGTTACCATTTCTAGATGGAAGGTTTAAACTAGATCATTAAATTATCATCTTTTCAATTCATAGAAACATTCATCATATTTATTTATCTTGATGAACCTAAATTCTTTACATGTTAACTTTGTTTGTTGGATAGATAACCATGCAACTTTTTCAACAAACCATTAATAATATCCAACTAATACATGAAAACTATGAATATATGTTATATTATTAGTTATTGTCCATTCACCAACCACTTTAGTTGTCATGGGATCAATTGTTATTCCATATTTATTTATGATATATCTAAGAAATGAAACCTTTTTTAATCAAAAATCACATTTTCTAAATATTGCATATATAATATTTTATTTTAATGTTTTAAGAATATTCTTTTGATGTTTTTCATTATCCTCTTAAATTTTAAAATAAACCAAAATATCACCAATAAACATAACCACAAACTTATCCAAATAGTCATGAAAAACTCTATTCAAAAGATTCATGAATATATTTTGAGCATTCATTAACCCAAAGGGTATAACAAAAAACTCAAAATACCCATACCTAGTTTAGAACACTATTTTATAGGCATTATTCTACTTCACATTCATCTGATGGTACTCAGACCTTAGATGAACCATAGAAAAAATACTAAGCTCCCTAAATATGATCAAAGAAGTCATCAATATGAGAAAATATATACTTATTCTTAATAGTGATGTTATTAAATGCTTTATAACCAATGAAAATCCTCATAAAACCATGTTTGTTTAAATAAAATAGGATCATGCTATAGTGAAGTTCTAGGATGGATGAAATCATTTTCAATAAATTATTTTAAATACTTTTCCAATTATATAAGTTATACTTTATTCATTCTATATGGGGGTTTTGAAATTGTGTTAGAATTAGGTACCGAATCAATAGTAAATTCAACTTACCAACCATGTATAATACTAAAAAACTCTTCATGAAAAAACATTTATATATTATTTTAATATTGGAACATCATAAATCTAAATAGTTCCTTAATTTTAAACAATATCTTAAAGATAACATTCATTTCCATCCTTCAATGGTTTCTTAGATTCTTGATATGTTATCAAAAGTATGAATTCAATCCTATATAAAAACTAAAAATCATCTCAAAAAATAACTACCTTGTCTTTGCGATGTATCTTAGCATTATAAACTAAAACCTTATCCAAACCTAGAATAACATTAAATTATACAATGTTAAAGACAAAAATGGTTTTAGGAAAAAACCTTCCATAAACAAAAAAAGTAATATTTGAATAACTTATTTTTTCCTTAATACTACCCCCGAGTGTTTTTACAAAAACTTATGGATTCATTTATTAAATTAAAATTTCTAATTTACAAGTAAATCTCTTAAAAATTAAATAATTTGTAGAAATAAAATAAAATAATACATTATAATAATCTAAATAAACAAAAAAATTACATGTTAACACATTTTTCGATGGACGAACATCTACCAAAGTTTTTGAAAAGGATTTCACAACACCCTTATGCTTAGTCTGATGGATTCAAATTATTTGTGTTCTTATTAAGATACACATACACATAATGACCCATATCATTACATTTAAAACATATTAATTATTTTTTATCAAAATTGTTCTTACAACTACTAATATATTTTTCATTTCAATCATGAGCCATATTCCCAAACTAACCACATCATAATAACTTCCTATAATTCATAAGACATTCCCCAGGATGATTTTTACTAAACCTATCAAAAATGAAAAAATTATTTTATTACCATCAAATTTATTTGATGGATTAGTCCCATTTTACTGCCACCTGGATCTCTATTAATATTGTTTTCATAGGAATCAAGATCATCAGAAATCCTTATTTCTAACTTCTTAGCATAGAAAAAAATTCAAAACATTTAAATTAACGCGAGAGAAATACACTTATGTATCTTGGTTTTAATCCTAATTTAAACCAATTAATTTTACTATAATTATCCCAGATAAAATTTGATGTGTATCTTTCCAATTAGGAGAAATTTGCATCATATGTTCCCCCTGAATATTCCTTATTCAGCCTTAATTCTAAAATTTTATTTTCCAACCTAAGTCAAGAAACCTTAGGAAAATATTTCTCAAGAAAAATAATCTTAAATTTATCTCATCATATTGCATAAATCTATTATATTTATATAGTACTCTAAACCATTGACCATTGTTGGTCAGATTCACCTTCAAAACAAAAAATAGAAAGAGTTACCATTTGATGCTTCTAACAACCCATAACTTCAAATATATTTTCCAGAGCATTAATCTATCCCTCATCTACTACTGATTAAGAAGATCAATTGAATAGAGGAGGGTGGTGTCTCATAAAATTATCCATTATTGACATGATACTCTATGGTAGATTTTGTTTATCTTTAGCATGGATTCCACCACTATTTATAGCTTGTGTCAATTAAGCCGTCACAGCAACAAACTACTCATTTTTAGTTCATACAATTCCAAGTTACATATTTATAAGGATATTATCCTCTTCTTGCCTTTCTAATTCATTTCCCCTGTTTACTCTATAAACAAATCTGAACAAACATAGTTTAGATGAAGAAACATGTTCATATTCAAATTATATATCAGGATGGCCATAAATTAGAATATTTAAAGGGAATTAAGTTACATTATAATAACCTATAAAATTATTTAAACCTTTTCTCTAATTTTAACTATAAGGATCCATCCTTAAACAATCAGTAAAATTGATTATTTAAATAAGAATTCATTTATGGGCATTCCTGAAGATGTTTTAAGTTTATATTTTTAGATACTTACTTCATCACCCTTAAATAATATAATATTAAATCAAAAATTGGAAACTTCTACTCAGTATCTATTTTTCCCACAATACAAAAAGTTTAAGATAAAATAGGATTTCATTTCATAACATATCTTCAAAAATTTCATATTGACTTCATCCTTATCACTACACATCTTTAAAACCCTATGAAAATATTTTAAAACATGGTATCCGCACAAAAATATCAGTAAGGAACATATAAAAGAAATAAATAAATCCATTATCCCAAGAATACTCATAAAAAACTTTAATTTTCAAAATAAATTTTGAACTAAAATTAAATATTTTATTACCCAAAAAATCTGCTTCACTACCCAAATAATTTAATAAAACATTCTATTATAAATATTAAAAGAAAAAAATAAAACCCATAAATATTTTTTTAATCATGAATAAATGATGAATTTTTTTAGAAAGTTATAATTTTCACCCTTAATATGTATCATATACTTTCCTTCAAACATAAGATCAATATTTTAACTTGTAAAATCAAAATATTTCCATAAAAATTCCTAAAAATACTAGATAAATAATGTAGGTAACATGGGAAATCATTTATATATCATTATTATAATCAATATTACAAATGGAATAATCTACTCAGTAAATTCCAATAATTTCATAGTAGAAACCGATAATCGGTTAACTTCATACCTTTAGCTAATGCATTGGAGAGATATCTCAGGCTCACCCAACATCATGAGCTATATTAGAATCACCCATTTTAATGATCTATATAAGTCTCTCCTATCATCATAAATAATTACCAAGAATCATAATATAATCCTAATATATGAAATATTTCATTTCCATCATCATACTCATAAAAATATTCTCTTCACCTATAAGAAAAGTATTTATAGATATTGAAATATCCATTCCATTTAAAACACTTTTTTAAAATACCAAGAAAAAATAGAAGGAAGGTTTTTATTTAAAAAGCATGAAAACTTTTAAAATAATATAAATATCAAATAATAGTTATAGTGGCAGAAAAAACCATTGATGTTGATAATGTTCAAATAAAACAATCCTTTTTTCCTTTCTCCAAAATGATCTATATAAAATACATAAAAATATTACTTTCAAACACCTTTGAAAGAAAGTAAAAATAGATATAAAATTATATTTATAGTTAATTAATTTTCATATAAATACATATATAAAATAATTTTATAAATATGGACACATAAGAAAAATATTTATAAAATAAATCATAAAACATTTAAAACAATTTTTTTAAGTAAAGTGTTCCTTACCTTGAGTATGACTAATCACATACATTATTTATCACCAATATAATAAAATTTTATCAATTATTTACTATCTTAAAAACATTTTATAGGTTTAATTCCTTAACATTAAACCATGTATTTCATTTATTTTGAATGGTATATTTAATTAGTTAATTGTCTAAGTTCACATCATATTTTTTGATGATATTCATCTCATATATCCAAAATGACTTTGGTAGAGTTAATTATTCCATTATCTCTAGAATAATAACAAATAAATTATTATAATTATTAAATATTAATTATACCATTAAAACAAACCAAGAAATATAGTTATGAAAAATTAATTTCATTACAATCATGGAGACGGTAGGTTATATGTATGCATGAGTAACATTTTCATTGTTTAAAGAGCCTGAGGAAAATAAGGTAAGTGTTATTTTAACTTTATTTAATTATTATTATATCATGAATATTTTATTATATCCTTAAATAAATATATATATATATATATAACATCCATGTGATGTTCTTATGAAAAACCAATCACATCAATTCCAGGAGGTGGTAATCTACACATATGCTCAAACGACGTTATCATTTTTAAATGGATGGAAAAGTAAGAAATTCAAGGATATATTATCTTTCCATAATCATAATTTTGTCCTAAATATCATATATATACATTAATTTTTCATTATAATTATCTATGAGGTGTTGTGATGGAAAATTAATTACATCGATTTGTGAGGTGGGAGTTTACCATACACACGAATAATGGTTTAATTTCCCATTTGATGAAAAAATATATGGATATAGGTCATTGAATTAAAATAATATAATATCAGTATATGGAATATATTGATGTTATTATTTTATCATGGTTAAATAATAATTTAAGGAGGCAGTATAAGAAATAAAATGAAAATTCTTGTTTAATAACTATACCACTTTTTCGGGAAACCTCCTTAGTTTTATACCTAAAGCCTTTTAGGGTAATTTTCTAAAAAACCCCAAGAATCTTGGACATGGGTAGGGATATTATGAGGTTATTTTGGAATATATTGGTTAAAATAGAGTGTTAAAATGTGTGAGTAATATAGTATAGGTGGTTCTGTTATATAAGTGAGGGGATGGACACACTTAGAATTTTATAAAATATTAGATAATATATATATCATAATCAAGTAATGTGAGACCGAGGCACCCCAAATTCAGGGATACAATGTTATAGGGTCACAATAAACAAAATAAACACATTTATAAAAGTATTGGATATATTTTAATCCATAAATCCATGTTAAACCACTTTAAACGCATTTCAACCATTACAGTGATAACTTAAATTTTTACCACGATTGCTTAATTATATAACCAAAAATAAAAGGGGACCTCTAAAAAAAGTTGGATATTGTGATTAAAAATATTTATTCCATTTTACCAGTTCAACTTCTAAAGTTGTATGAAACTAATTTTAATATAATAACATGAATAGCATGAAAACTATTTTTAGGAAAATGTTTTATTTAAGTATAAAAATCAATTTTCCTTAAAATCAAGTAAGAAACTGATTTCCATCAATTTTTTTATTTAAATAATAAAAAATTAGGGTTTTTTTAATTTTAAATTAATAAAAAAATAAATTAAATCTTTTAAACACCCCCATTAAATGCAAAGACCCAAAACAGTTTTAAATTTGAATAAAATATAACTTATACTCTCAAAAGTCATGTTTTGGTTCCCAAATTTAAAAATGATGTCTTAAAATAAATTGATCAACTCCTTAAAAAAATTTACAAAAATACTACTCATCTGATAGGATGATGGAAAGTGTTTAAGAAATTATAACCCTTATCTCTTTAGCATAACCCCCTTGTAGACCAATTTTAACTTTAAATGTGGTAATCGATTTTTACTATTTTTATTATTCATTATGATAAAAAATTAAGTTAAATTTTTTAAATTATATTAGTTATTATTAATAAATAAATTTAATCTATTTTATATAATTCAATTCATATAATTGGTATAATTTAATTTAAAATTAAACCCACAAAACGTGATGAAAACAGTTCTTTCAGAAAAATATATTATTAAGTAAAAAAAAATTACACCAAATTCAAGTATAATATTGATTTTAATGAAATTTATTATATAATGGTTAATAAAAACCAAATATTAAATTATTAAAATAAATCCAAAAAATAATATTTCTCTGTAAATACTTTAAAAGGAAAGACATCTTTCAATAAAAAACATTATTTTCCACTATTAATTCTAAAAATAAAACTTTCTAAAATTATAAAAAATTTATATTAAGATATATTTTTATGTTAAATTAAAAATGATATCCTATTTTTTAATTCAAATTATTTAATTTTTAAATCAATCTTTTAAATAAAACCATATAATTCATGAAAATCCAATTTAGTTATAAATAATTGTTTTTCATTTTCACTAAAAAAATCACCACATATTATTATAATGAATATAAAAATATAAAATAAAATTTATGAAAATTAATAGGACATGAAAATGATTTATTGTAACATTACCTGGGTTGTTACACATCAGTTCAAAAAAAACTCTACCAAAATCTCACCCTAATACTCATAAACACATAATGGAGGTTATGGTATCATCAAAAGAAAACATGTAAATTAAAATTTTATTATATTGATGGAACAATCATTATACAACTTTTTCCTTCTTATTAATGAAAATGTTTTCCATGTGTAGGTGTGGATTACCACCTCCGTGAACAACAAGTTTTATCTTTCATCAATACCCTGCATGGATATTTATAAAAGTGTATTTAATAAATAAATATGATTTTTGTAACATGTTTATTATTCTAAAAAGATAAACCATTTTATATATTCCTCCCAATCTATGGAAAATGAAAATTTCATTCTTGTATATGTGTGGATTATTGCCTCTATGGAGAGACATATTTATTTTTTATCACCACCATATATGGATGGTTATAAAAATGGGTTTTATGATAAAATTTTATATTTATAATATGATTATGTTTCTATAAATTTTATATTAGCATTTAACTTGATATTAATATACTATCTTTTTCTATCAAAAATTACTAAAATAAGTTCATCATGAATTCCATCTTCAGAAACCATATCCTTTTATTAAAATAAATGAAAATGAGATTTCATAAATCATTAGACAACATTTATTACACTATCTTAAATAATATATGAATTTTGAATTTTTTATCAATAAATAGTAATATACATTTCTATTATGGAACTTTTACAAAACTAACAATCAAAACTACTAACACCTTAGTGTGATAATAAAACTTTAACTGGATAATATATTTTTAATAAATTATTATAAATGAAGTGATTAAAAGTAAATATATATTAAGAATGTATTTAAATAACTGATTAAGATAGTTATGTTTATTATATAGTAGTTTCTATAATGTTTGACTAAGAAAGAATACAAGGTAAGGGTGTTTATTAACTCAATACCCTTTCATTTAGTTATAATGATTCTTATTGAACTTAATTATGATAAGTTGTTCAAATACTAACCTATTATTTTATTATTTCCTATTTCCTATTTTTTCTATGGATTTATATTTCTAACAGATAAAACCCTTTTCAAATTTTTCTTACTTCCTGAATTCTAATGTTCATAAGGGTTTATCATCTCAATTTTTATTCTTTGAAGCATATTCCATATTCACCATTTGTTTTATTTTTTATGGTGTATATAGTTCCATATGAATACCATTTTCATACATTTAATGAAACTAAATGGATTTATACATCCATTTCATGTTCTCTATTTCAAGGTATTTTGATTCAGAAGTTACTAAATCTATAAGGGACTTCCTTAACTTAACTCTCTTTCATTGAGTTATAAGATTTATTCTTGAAATTATTTATTCTATTTTAAATTTATTCCACATTAAGGTTTTATTATATGGATCATTTTCTTTATCTCTATGAAAATTTAAATTCTTATTCCAAATATTCTTCCTTAAATAATTTCTTTTTCATAAAAGTATAACATTTTTAAGAATAATTCTCATCCTCTTTAAATATTATCTTCCCTCCATATCCATATTCTTTATTTCTTCTAATATTATCCTACTATATTTTAAAATATAAATATGAATTATTTATTATGATATTAACATTTATCTTTACCTTTTTTTAAGATGAATTTTTTTAGTAACTTTTTTTATGATATGGGATTCATTAAACGTGTTTTTTTTTATGTTGAATTTTTTTTCGTTTCTCGGTCATAAATTTTATATTCCACGTAAAATTTACATTGTAATATCATACTATATTTTTTAAGGATCCTTTAATGAGGTTTTTAAGAGATCATCTAAAAACTAATTGCATGTGTTATCAATAAAACCATCATGCGTATGATCATCGAAGCACTAAAAGTTCTTATACAAATCAGCATAATGGAAAACCAAACATTTGTAGATTCACCACCCCTCGACTAAGTTTTTTCAGAAGTAGGAAGTCACTAACCCCCACCCAACACAAAAATTAAACCTTTAACAATCCTTAGAATAAACTTACAAACATGTGAATCAATGACAAATACATGAAATGATAATACATAAAATAGAATTACATTAATTATAAAAAGAAAAAAAGTGATTAATATACTTTGGATGAGTTGTTATATATTCATGGTAAAAATGACTTTGACTTTATTATGTTACTAAAAGTTTAAATATTTTAAGAAAATAAAAAATATGAGTAATAAATCATTAAAGAATCATTAATACATTGTAATCCTCTCAGTCACCATGTAATTTTTGCATGTCTTATTTGTAAATAGGATTTGTAGTTCATGGTCCATCCTCGCTTATTTTTTTAGGAAAACCTAGATTATTGTACCAATCACACCACCATCTCATATTCAAGGAGAGCCTCATAAGTGAATGGTTACTATTGATCACTTATACTATTGACCTAAACCACTTTCATCGGAAAAAACTTATAGATTCTTCATTGAGATAATCCCTCTGAAAGAGTTCACTAACATTATGTACCGCCCTTGATGACATTATAATATGTTAACTTCTGATGATCCAACATCCACTAAAGAGCTGAACTTCTGATGCCTTCATAATGAGTTTAACCTCCTACTACTAACTATATTTCCAGCAAATGTATTTTTGGTGCTTAAAACTATGGTGATATAAAATGTGGATTCATATCCCAATAATCTCCCATTTAAAAACTTGTTTTAAGGAATATCTATCAACCCCCATTAGTGGAAATTTTCATTACTGTTCTTATAGTGTTCCCCATCATTCTTCCAATCACCCAAGTCCCACTAAGGCATGATGTTGCATCATGATATCTTTAGCTAGAGCTTTAGTGAAAATTTCCACTATATTTTGGATACCAGTTATCTTCTAGAGATATAACACTTTATCCTCAAAAATGTCTCTAATGAAGTGGTACTTTAGGTCAATATTCTCTATCCTTTCACGGAAACCCAAATTTTTATCCAAGTGGAATTCAATTTGGATATAATATAAGTGAATCCATGTTTCATGTATTCTTCCCAATTCCTTTAGAAACTAGTTCAACCAAACCATATCCTTCCCAATTTTTGTTACCACTATATATTATACTTCTATTGTTATTAATGTAACAATATTCTATAACCAAAAAATCTAGTGTATTTTTGTCACTATAAAGGTAAATAGAAATCTTATTGTACTATTATGACAATTTAAATCTCTAATAAATACAGCATCAATAAAAAATTTTAGTAGATATTCCTCCTTAAAATAATGATCCTACTATTTCATTACTTTCAAATAATAAGGGATCCACATAGCATCTTCCCAATGTCCCTTTTTAGGGTTTGACATAAATATATTGATAAATCTCACAAAAAATTCTATATTCATTCAAGTACATATAATTTCATGCATTAAACTTCTTACATGTGAGTAACAAGGAACTTTCTCTATGTACTAATGCTCATCTTCTATTGTAGGAACATGTGCCTTAGATAATTTAAAGTGTTTGGAAAGAGTATTGGGGACTAGTTTTTATTCAATAAAAAATAATTTTAATTATTTTTTAGATATAATACTTTTGAGATAAATCCAATTTATAGTATCCATATCCCTTTATATGCTCATCCATAATATTTTTTGTCTTGAATGAGGTATTTTATCTCAAAACTTTCAGACAACTTATTTTTTAATTTTTTTAAATCTATTGATAATCTAGTCTAACTAGAAATGTGTCATTGATATATAATAGTAAAATTATAAAATTCACATCATCCCATTTCTTATAATAACAAAATTGATCTGCATTGCATCTATCAAAGCCTTATTCAACCATGAATGAGTCAATAATTTTATTTTACTATCATAGATCTTTCTTCTATATATACAAGATTTTATTCAATCAACATACCCAATTTTGTTCCCCATATTCCATATACGTATTTTTTGTTTCATGTAAATTTTTTAATCCAACACACCATACAGAAAAGTTATCTTATCATACATCTACTATAAATACATATTTTTTGATTCCACGGTTCTTTATACTATTCAAATGGTAGAAATTTTTACTACCAATAGTAATACTTTTATGAAATTAAATCATTCCTTATATTGAAACCCCTTTCCAACTAGTCATGATCTATATATATACTTTCTATCCACTTATTTCTTAACCTGTTAAACCAAATTATTTTAAAATTCCTTTTTACATTCTATAAGTTCGTCCATTTCTCATGTTCTATTGAACTTTAATGAATCCATATCCTAATTTTTGGTTAATTACCTCTATTTTAATTCACTGAATGAAGCTACTTACTATGGATTTTTAGGTTATACTATATCCGTTAAGATTAGAAATTTTGTATCATCTCCATACATTTAAAATAACCACTTGATTCTAGTTTATCTCCTCAAATGAATCATCTGAAATAAACTTAATAACTCTACTCTTAATTCTAGAACCTAGAATTTTGGTAATCTAACTTTTAGATCACATAATTCCATACATCTAATTAATTTTCATCTATCCTTGAAATTTTTTGTCTTTTTAATGGTCTTGATTCTATACTTTCATTTCTTTGAGAACTCTCAAATATGTTCTCTGGTTTTAGAAAACTACTGGTACTCTGGTCAAAATATAACTCAATAGTTGATTCTTTAATTATTTTACCAACCAAGTTCCAATCCTTCCATAGAAACTTTCATTAAAGACAACATCTCTACTTTTTATGATCTATTTTCTTTCATTATCTCATAAATGATACACAAAATTTTCATCTTAATAACCAACGTAAAATACATTTTATTTTTTATTCAAGTTCATCATGACGCTTAGAATTTACATATATATATACTAAACAACTAAATAATCTATAATATTGAACTTTAGGTCATTTTCCATACCATAGTTCCTTCGAAAGTTCTTACCCAATTATCGATATATGACTTATTTTGTGATATATGATACTATCTTGAGTGCCACTTCCCATATTTCCATAGGCCTTTATGAGTGAAACATCATAAATCTGGATTTCTCTATTATATTATTTTTCATTCCTTCATCTACTATTTTTTCAGATTTGTGGGCATAGTATTTTTCATGATTTATTCCCTTATTTTGGGAGAAGTTTTGTAATTTGGGTCTAATGAACTCACCATCATTGTCTATACTGATTCACTTCAACTTCTCATTAAATTCCTTTTCTGTCAAAGTTTTCTACTAATTAAACACCTAAAATACATCAAATTTATCCTTCAATAAGTAAACCTATACTTTCCTTAAAAATCATTAAGGAAAGTAAGAAAGTAAATGAAGCCACTATAATATTGGATAGGGGTGTTACCCTAAACAAATGATTATACAAAATCTAACTTCTATTTCTTAGGCCTCCTACCATAAGAGTTTAAAGACACTATTTTTTTCTTTCCCAACACCCAACTTTCACACTTTCCCATTTTTGTGTGATTAAGCATCGGTATTCCCATAACCTTTAAGACTATTATATTTTTATCACTAATGTGATCGAACTTACAGTGCCATAATTTTGGATCACCAAAATTTGAAATTCTGACCATTATAATTCAATATAATTTTTTTTATCAAGTAATGATTTCTATATTTAACTCTTTATATAACTACCATGGATCCTTATGTAGCTTTCCATACCCCATTTTCAAAGGAATTGTTTTAATATTCTTCATAATTTTTTCCAATCGGAATAAGATTTTTCTATATACCAGGGATGTGGTAAACAATTTTTAACCTAAAGGATCCTCCCTTCTTTATCTGTATATTGACATCTCATTTTCCAACAATTTTATAGCAATTCACCATATTCCAGATATATTTTTCTAAACTTCCTAGAAACATAATTACATATACATCTATGATAAGTAATTGAATGATAAAATGAATCAAATTTTATCATCCATGATTTTACCCAAGTATTAACACTCAGTAGAAAATTTTTTATATCTTCCATTGTGTTAACATAATTTGAACTATATATTAGGCATTAATGAATTTTTTATATTTTCCTTAAAAGTCACGTAATCCTTTTTAATATTTCATTTCATTCCATATTTACAATATGTAAGACCAGGGTTAGATGACTCTATTTGACTCCTTTTATAGGGATTTCCATCTATAAATTTATTTTAGTAAACTTTCTTCTGATGGGGAGACCATCCCCTTTATTTATCATTAAGAACACTACCAGATAGAGACAAAAATTCCTTTCACTAAATATATTCATTAAAACCCAAATTATGGGTATCATGAAAAACCATGTCTATTTTTCTACTAGGGTTACTAACAATAGTAACCATAGTATTCTAGATTTATATATAAGAATTTAAAATAAGAAACACACATGAATCATCCAAAAAAAAGTTTCCTTTACTTATTAGATATTGACATGGATGATGTTGAAATAATTCACATGATTTATCATCAGTATTCCTTTCAAAAACCATAATCTGAACAATAGTTACAATATAGAAACCTTATTAAATTCCATTGTATTTTTATACATTTCTATCATGGAGTTCATAACATCCTCTCTAATTTTATTATCTATATTTTTGAAAAAAAAACATGAAAGATACATCCTTACCAATTCCAATGCCTTCCTATCCAATCATTTCCATCATTCTTCCTCCATTAAAACTAGCTTCATTCCAAACAATAAAACATCAACTTACATTTTAATTAGATGGTAATCAATTTTTATTCTCTAAATTCCAAAATCTGGTATTTTAATTTTTCCAATATGAATCTTTCATTTATCTAATTCCATGCTTGAGCTGCTATTGATATGCTAAACCATGTCCTGGTTCTAATTATTGGGAAAGAATTAAAAAATAATCATAATTATTATAGGTATAACCATCATAATTATGATCACTGAACCCATAGAAGTTCATATACATATCAAAATAGTGGAAAATAAAACCTCCAGATCATTTCCACTCCTACGATAAGTGTACTAAAAGAAAGAAGTCACTACACCCTACCCATCGCACAAAGTATTTCTTGCACACACCTTGGAAGAAATTTACAAACATGTGAAGAAATGGGAAATACATTAAATGGTAATAGATGTAACAAAAATTTATAAATAATTAAAATAAAAAAAAAGGTATTAACATTCTTCAGATAAGTTTTTCTATAAGAAAATAATGAAACACTATGACTTTCTTATATTACTGGAAGTATAAATATTATACGAAAATGAAAAATCCATCAGTATGAACTCATTAAAGAATAATTAACACTCTATAATCCTCTAATACACTATACTTTTCACATGAAATATTCATAATCAAGATGAATTATTCAACATTAATGCAACATTTTATAAGGGGATAGGACCATAATCTCCCAGACATGGATTCTCTCTCCACATGGATACCATCTAGGGTTCCCTCATTTTATCTTATATCGATGGTGATTCTCACTCTGATCATCTTGGATTCATCCTCTATTCTAGATTCATCCTTTAACTTCCAAGAAGCAATAATACCTTATAATTAGGTTGTGATTTTAATGATCCTCTACTCATCTATTCCTAATGATCGTAATTGGGGGGGTTCGGGGGTAGTGCATCTCTTATAGCATTAGAATTATCTTTTTCTAAGGATGTTATAATAAAGCCTCTATTTTCACTCACCCTATTTTTATGGAATCAGTTATGTTCCATAGAGAGACCCTTTATTGTGGTTGTACTCATGTTATCTATTTTTTGTTCTAATAGTGTTTCTTTTTATTCTTGTGTTATTTTGTTTAATCACTTCCCTCATCGAATTTTCTCCTATACTCTTACTTTTTATATCATCATGATTGACCCCATATTGGTAAAGGGTGATGATACCTGTGGTGGTTTGGGATTGTTATGGAAGTTGTGGTGGTGGTGGATTAGTCACTTGATATGGGAGCATAGGAGCTTGTTTTTTTTGTATTCTTTTTGGGTTCCATATTCCACAGTGCTCTCATTTTATGGAACCATTCTTATAATTATCATTACAGTCAGCTCCCCCTTTCCCCTTACTTCTCTTATCAAGATATGTGTTTCTCCGACGTCTTGTGGTGGAGGCTTCATTCTAGTGATAGTCATCCTAACTTCCAAGACATCATCAGTGTTTTAGGTTCCGAGGTCAACGGTACTAAGGTATGGAAATGTGATGAGTGTGTAGGGTAGTGTCTGATGTGGGTCATAAGGCATGTTGAAATACAAGTTTCATTGGGTGGAGTCCATCATGGGTCCTGATATGGATTGATTTTATTTTATTGGGTGACTCAAGTGGTTTCTTCTCAAGTTTCTGTGGTGGTTTCCCTCCTTAATCCATGGTATAAATTATAATTTCAAAAGGGTTCTCCCCAAACCATCAAAATGTGGTGTTTATATGGGTTTCTTCTAACCCCTTAAATGGAAGATCATGTAGGGTCCCCATAAACCATTTAAAAGGTTTTATTTGTAAAATAAAAAAAATTCGGATAAAAAAGAGGATGCACTATTCAGGTTCAATACCTACTTACTTTTATAAGAAAATCCATTCATTTTTATTTGTCTCATCACCATCCCACATTTAGGGAGATCCCCCCCCCCCAAGTGGAATTGCCACTATTGATCACTCGTAACACTATTAACATAAATTGCATGCATTAGTAAACAATCCTATATTATTTCATCCAGATAATACCTCCTATAGATTTTTTCATCATTTTGGACCACCCTTGATATCATTATAAAATAATAACTTTCAATTATCCTATTACTATTGAAGAGGTGAACTATCACTACCTTCATACATAGTTCAACCTCCTACCACTCACCATATTTCTAGTAAATGTATTTACATTTTTTTAAATTTTGGTTCTCTAAAACATAGATTCATTTCCCAATAGTGGTTCCTTTCCAAATAGTGTTTTAAAAAAAAAGCATGTCAACTTTTCAAAAGAATATTTTGAAATTAATTTGTAACTTTGGATTTTTTCAATAATGTTAAAATATTTTAATAAAATATCTATTAAGGATGTCACCTCCATTTTCCCCTTTATCGCCCAAATATAAATATATTATGAAGTAATGTTTGATAAATCTTCCTCTAAATTCCATTTTGAGATATTCATTTTGGGTGATTAAATTTTGGATATCAGCTAATTTAACTCTTGGGCTCATTTAATGTGATACCATTCAAAAATATCATGAAACCCATTTTCTTTTAATTGGTTCTTCCGGATATTATATATGATTTATTTTTAGGGAACACATGTATATATTTTTTTCATTATTGTATAGATGGGGTCTTATATAGGACTTTAATACATTTTTAACGTTCTATGTCTCAACATATAAGAATAATGTGTGTATATTATTGTTATGTTCACAACATGAGGAGTGTATGTTAATATTATGTTCATAGCATAAGGTATGGAAATTATTATTATATTCATAATGTGATGCATTTATATTATTTTTATTGTCATCGGGCAATTCATGTACATTATTTTTTTTTTCACAACATGACGTGTAGAAATTATTTTTATTTTCACAATTTTATAATTGGGCTTAGTTAAAGTTAAATTTGACCACCATTTTATGATTTCATATGATTATTTATGTTACTTGCTCTTATTTCATAGTTTATGTTTGATCATTTGGGATTACATGTCCTTCTATTATGCGTTATGGTAAAATATTTTTGTTCCATGCTTCTTTCTAATCAAATATTTATCTCATGCACATATTTTCTCATATAATTATTATTTAACCCATGATGGAATGTTGATAATTTTTTTCCATTAATAATAATTTTATCTCACCCATTATTTTTTTCCTTTTTCCTATGGAATAATAATGTAGGTATATATTTAGAATTAGTTTTTGTATATATATACATTGAGGTATATATTGAATAAATAATGTTTATTAAGGGTTTTAAGTATATAATCTCTAATGAAACCAAATCATTGCAATATAGGATTATGAAATCAATTTTGAGGTTTAAATTTAATATTCTAGAAATATATGTAAGTTTTTATTTATTCATTTCATTTGGTATCAATTCTAGTTGTAAATAAAAAGTTTTAAGCACCATGCCCAGAAGTCCAGGTTCGAGGAATCTCATTTGGTGTCAGAGTAGGTATTAGTTTATTTTGGAATTATTTTTGTTATTTATAGGGGTTTGGATTATATAACTTTAGTAAAAACCATAGGGATAATTCTAATTATAGGATTAGATCCAAACAATTTATTAATGTAGATATCGTGTGGATTCCTAGTAGAGACATCTATGTACGGATACAAACATGTGGATACAGGATCTAGCATATATACACCTAGGGGTAATAACTCTAAAACGTTTGGTTGGTTATTAACTCTATATTAAATTGGTTCATAATAAAGAGTCTTAACTACACGCTTGATTTGACACTCCCAAGTTATATACTTAAGTTCACTAACATGATTATTATTAACCATTATGAGGAATATGAATATATTTAGTTTAGGGAACTTAATAAGAAATGATCATGGATAAATTAGATTAAAACATTAATATTCATAATTTATGGTATCAATTAATTGATATTTGAATTTATAGATAAAGGTTAAGTTTAATTTAGAGAGCGTATATTTCAATGATTTTTAGTTTATAATATTATAATAAATTTAATGATAATTTTGGGATAGTTATTTTTGTGATTAGGTTAATAAGTAAAATATAACCAAACATAAAGATAACTTGATTGAATTGAAAGTATAATAGCTTAAGAAAAAGGATTCATAAGAGAATACATCTATGATCAATTTATCTTATTCATATTATTGTTTACTTTGATAATATATTATCATGATAACCATTTTATTTTAGTTTTTGGTTGGAAATATAATCATCAAAATGATGTTATTAAAGGTATGTATCTAGAAAATTGTAAGAATTAAAAATATATAAGGATTAATATTTAGAAAAAATGGTTTTAATATCAATTAATGTTTATTACAATGGTAGAAAAGGAGTTCTATATTCATACCCAGGATATAGAGTTACACATTATTTCTTGAGTTTGAACTATCTTATAGATACCCTTAGTTATTTTCATTAGATAATGGTATTTAAAATTATGAAGAAGAAATTTATTTATGTGGATTATAATGTAACACACCTAAGATTTTAGTATATATTTCATCTTAAATAAATATCTTATATCATACACAACACTGAAACAAAATGAACCGTGACACATTCTATTAAGATAAATTTAACAATAGAAAAGTACTTATAGAATTGTAGGGTATAAATATATGAAACCACATTATGAAATATATTTAGAAAGAAAAATAAAGGTCAGTTTTAATATTAAATTTCTGATGAAATCCAATTAGTATAGTTAAACAACAAATAAGATCATTTTATGCCTAAAATGTATTTTTTATAAAAATATATTTTTATACGCCATGCATATTTATTTCAGTAAACTAATTATATTACAGTTAGAATATGATAAAATATATTACTAATTTTAATAATATATTAACACTCATTTAATTATAAATTTATTAGATATATGAATAATGATGGATAATGTTTGAAAAAAATTCACTTTCTATAAAAACACTTTTACATTATATTTATGTTTCCAATTAAAAGTTAAATTCCTAAATTTTAGAATTTTATTTTGGAAAATATGAACTTCATTTTTGGATTCATCGTATCAATATTATCAAAATATATTTTTTTTGGATTTTTATGAAAAATTTGATTTTTAGGTGAGTAGTGAAAAATAATGTTTTTATGAATACCGTCACTTTTAGGGAACAATTAGTATATAAGAATATGTAAGGTATTGAATCCATGTAGTCCAACAATTTTCAGTTTTTCAAAGCCTAAGGTTCTCGAAGGATGCCTATAGAAATTCTAGTGGTTTTTTCCTACTAAAAGCATGAAGTAGGAAGAGTTTTACATCATGAAGGTTTGATTCACGGCATAGGTGAGAGCCTATCGCACAACTAGTTGAATAAGCTACATGTAAGGACTGTATTAATGGATGAATCGGTTATATTGATGAATTAGGATAAATGGTGCAATCAAATACATGATAAGATCATCTATGTTATATATTGGCTATATGAGGGAATATGGTGCATAGATCAGCTACGTAATTGATTGGATATGTGTATTGGCTACATGAGTGATCGGCTTCATGAGTGAATGTCTACATGAGCGAAACAACTATGTGGAATGGTGACATGAATTTGTTTTTTAGTGAATTCTACTATGTGGTGAATTCAGCTACATGGGGAATTCAGATATGTGGGGAATTCAACTATGTGGGGAATTCAGGTACGTGGGGAATTTGGCTATACGGGGAAATTTTCAACATGGCGAATTCAGCTACGTGAGGAAAATGGCTATGTGGGGATTTTTTCTATATGGTGATTTTGACTATGTGAAATCATCTATGTGGATATATTCTATAGTTTCATGAAAAAGGCCATGTGGAACTTTCAGCAGTATGAATGAAGGGTATTCATAGGTCATTCATTAGAGATAGTTATATCTTTAATTTTTGGTGATGAAAGAGGCTTTAAATGTATCCTACAATACAGAGTTTAATGAGATTCCCAAATTTTGAAATTTAAATCTTTTGTGAACTGGAAAATATAGTCTTCCAGTATCTATTGACTCAGAAATAGATGAATTTCCATTTTTTCTTACCTGCTTAAATTTTCTCAATACGTGACATTCCAACACCCTTCCCTTGGAGCCACAGAACCCCTCTTTTTGTGTTTCAAGTTCTCCTGCAACAATCCTATCTAGTGCACACCTCTTATTGTGGTGCAGGGAGTCATATGAAGATTCTTTATTTCAGGTAGTGGATTTATTACTTCTATATTTATTTATGTGAAATCATAAATTTGTAATATTTTATCTATTTTTATGGAAATGTAATTAACTTAATAATAATTGAAGCAGATTAATAATGAATTGGTTAGTGATCACATGTTTATGTTCTTGATATTGTGGTAGTGATTTCCATCTTGATTTTCTAGATAGTCTGATATCTATGTTATTCCTTGTTAAAATTTTAATATGCTTTGATTATCATTTTGTTCTTGATGGGAAATGGTAAAGAAATTAAATCTATAATTAATTTTTAATTAATTGGAAGAATAAATTAAATAAATGGAATTTTTATAATCCACTATTTCTTGAAATTTGATATTAATAAAATCAATGAAATGCGCATGTATAATTGAGAATGACCTTCCATGTAATTAATTTAATTGATAAATATTGTTAATCATGTTTACGATTGTTGATAATAATAAAAAGGTCATGTTAAATGAGAATGGTTCCTCTTAAAGTTTGATGAAACTATTTTAAATTATAGAGGGAATGTTTAATCTTTTGATATATTTCTATATCTTGATGTGTTAGGTTTCCCATAGTTGGAACTTTTGAATAATAAATAGGCCAATTCTAGATGTAATAAGAACTGATAGTTTCATAAAGTAATTTCTAGAGCCTAATTTTCTTATATTCTTAAGAAGGATAAGTTCTTTGAGTTTGGAGTCATGATAGCTCGTTTATTTTTGAAGGTTAGATGCCTTATTTTAGGGCATATATTTCCCTATTATATATTATTGTTTGTTTCCTACTAATTTTGTAATTTGATTTGAATGTGATCTTTGCTATGTAATGTGATATGGGGTGGGGAGGCCCAGATGTGATATGAGTAAGGTATGGTCGAGCCCGGTATGGATGATGTGATATATAGGGTAGAGAGGCTTAGAATATGTGGTAGAAGTTAACACCTTCTATGGAAAGATTCATTTGTATATGCATGTGGGTGTTTAAGATGGCACCAGATATAATGAAATAGGTTGAAGTTGGGCATACCCATTGATGTGATGTTGAGAGTTGGTATGCTCGATTATGAATTTGTTTAATGGTCGATGGATGGGTTTGCTATTTTATCTTCATTCCTTTTCCAAATTCTTAAGGCAACTCAATATGCTTGGTTATATGTTTCCTCATGGTGGTATCTTAGTATGGTTTTCCTAGAGTACCTAGATTATGTAATGATGCTAATAATGAATTAAATAATGTTTAACCCATGGGGTTGGTTGATGCTAGATTTTAATGAGATGTTAATTTTGAGAAACCATGGACTCGGTTTAGATTATGCTTAAATTCCATGGAATTTACTCTAATGATTAATGTGATGTAATGCAGAATAATGTTAATGGTAAATTAATTGATAATAAATTAATTAATGGAACTAAATGATAAATAATGAAAGAATTAATTAAAGTGGCTATTTTAAATGCTTGTGTTCTTATATGATATCTGGTCTTAGCAGTGGAATCTGGGAGTCCAAGTGAAATTAGTTGTAGTCAAGTATATGAATAAGTTATGCATATAATTTGGTTGTGAGATATATTATATCCAATATATTCTCTAATTTCATATTCTTCCCCACCCATTTCAGTTAGGGAGACTGTCACCCATTCGACTCTAGGAGTGTGTTACCCCAATATCCCGGTGGGAGGATGGATGGATGGCTACCCCCTCAGGCTCCACTCTTTTCTCTTAATAGTTAATTATGTTGGTATTCCCAGTGATTAGTTATCACATACATGTGTGTAGAGTTTTGTGATGGATTATGGTCATTTCACACATATTTATTATTGAATATAGTATCTAAATGATTATTATAGATGCGGTGTGTATAGATTATGATGTCTTGAGATACTTACTCGGTGTATGGGTTGTAATGGCTTGGGGTATAATACTCGATGTATGATACAAGTCAAATGGGTTTTGGTGGCTCTCAAAAACTACTTGGTTACTATATATGGATTTGTGGATGGGATGATGTGATTGGTGGTTCATGTGGTGAATGAGGTGCATGAGGTGCATCTTGTGACATCTTTACTAGGTGTATTTGGGACGGATTATTTTATAGAGAGATGGATCAAGACATGCTATATTGGGGAATAGTATCAAACCAGTGGAGAAGTGAGATTAGGGTACCATTGATGTTTCATTATTATATTATATGCTCTCTTGTATGCGATACTTGGTGAGAGTTAGTCATGGTGAGGCTGAAAACTTAGTATACATATTTAGGTGACGAGTTAGTTTCACTATTTTTCATTGGGCTTTAGCAAGATTTATTTATCTTTTTCATGAGATGACCTAGGCAGTATCTCACTGAGAATACTATTATCCTCACCCCACATATTTAAAAATTGTTTTCCAGACCTTTTATAGTAGGTTAGAGATTAGGTTGGATATTACTATCTTATGGTTTTGCAAGAGTTGTTTGGGCTTCATGGTCGCTAACATATTTACCTTTTGGTTCTTGTATTTTTACTTCCAGTTGTTTATTAATGTATGAAATTTCATGTTTTCACTTAGGGCTTCTTTTATATATATCTATGAAAATGTGTTGATTGGTTTCTCTGTCTTATATCTCTCTTCTACATGTTTCTCGTAGAGGTTAATTCCTCCCATATGCATGTTTATTATACCCTCTATTTTAGTCACCAACCAAGGGCCTACTAGAGGTGGGACTTAGGTAGTCCCCATCTTCATCTCCTCTTTATTGTCCTAGTAGGGGTAAACTTTAGGGAGAGGGGTCATGAAAGAGTGGTATCAAAGGTTCGTATTGGGGGATATGATGGATTTTGGAATTAATCATAGGTGAGGTTTCATGGGTTGGTAGGGAAATGGTGTCAGCTAGGTTTATTCAGCAATATAAAACAGGGATACCATCTAAGACATGGGTATTTAGGTCCCTTTGTGATATGATACATAGAAATTTATGTTTATTGAGCTTATTAAATTAAGTGATATTGGTTGTAGGGTAGATACTGAGGAAAAGATCATGCATCATTATTACTTATGCATGTGATTTAAATGGGTAGACCTTAGTATAGGTTAAACTAATAACAAGATAATAATTTATTTATTTAATTATGTCAAATATTCCATATTCCAAGTTTAGGAGATTTAACAGTTTTTCTTTTGTATGTGTGTCTTTAGGATGATGTTCTAATCAGGAGTACACTAAATATGTTCAGCAGGATGTGCCAAGAAATTGTCGTAGAGTAGATTTCAATGACAATGATGCTTGGAAGAGGATACTCTAAGTGTTTTAGCACCATAGTCTGCAGAAGTATGAGGGATCCACTTTAAATTTAGTCATAGAGGACTGGTTAGAGGAGGTTGATATGGTTATAAATTCAATCTCTACTTGAAGAAGAACTAGGTTTAATCTGTTGTGATGAGGTTGCATAGAGAAATGAGGCAGTAGTGACTCTTATTTCTTGAGGATCATGAGGAGTTGTTAGTTTCATGGGAGAATTCCTAAGACCAGTTCCAACCATAGTTTCTTTCTTTGACCATGAAGGTGCCCAGTCGCTAGGAGTTGTTTACCCTTCGATAAGGGAGTTCCAACATGTGAGATTTCAGGATCCATTTCTAGAACTATATTTGATATTATTTACACATATTACCAGATTATGAGGATAGGTAAATGAATTTCAAGGAGTATTTTCATCCATATATTTAGTTACAGGTCACCCCATTGATGTTGAATATGTATCTAGAGGTGCTGGAAAGACCAGAGGATATTGAGAAAACAATGGATAGAACTACATTACAATGACAGGGGAGTTTTCAAGATTCCTCACAATGTAGAGTAATGGTTCAGGGTTCCCATTTTCATGGACATAAGATAATTTGGTCAGCTGGGGTAGGTCTCAACTCTCAACATCTCATTTGTCTGGGGGTGGTCACTCTCAAACTTATTCCAAGGGATCAGATGCATGTTTCTTTTATGGAGTTCAAGGTCATCAATGGTGAGATTTCCCAAAATTTCTAATCAGTCCATGTGTTCCAGGTGTTCCACTTCAAGTACATTTATTATGGTAGTTTCAGCTAAGGTAGCAGCAGCAATGTGTTCCAATTTGGGATCAGTAAAGAGGAGATGGGGTAGGTTGATTACAACCCTGAGAAACTCCTTATCATCAAAGAGAAGAGTGATTCCATAGATGTGGTCAGTATCTGGGTTATATATGTTGTAGATTAGTTCATGTTCATATCATGATTTAGTTTTTCTAGTTCTAGGAAATACAAACATAGTTTGAGGTACCATTTTCATGTTTTCTACATGGGTTCATAGTTTTTTGATTCAAGGGAGACACACTCCATTATATCACATACCCCTATCCATGCTTTGGGACTTAGAGTAAGGATGTTTCTAGTTCCCTAGGCATTTCCTTGGCCTGTTGAAGGTCAAGATGATGTATATAAAGTATGTTAGTGACTTTGAGATAGTACTGGGGAAGCACCAATCTTGGGGATATTTCCTATTTTTATGAATATATCTATATGAAATCATTCTCAGTATGGAATGGTTATATTAACTACATGATATCGTGGATTTATTAAGGAGGAAGGCTGTGTTTTAAAATGTTGATATAAATATAATAGTGCTTTTTGGGTGAGTGAGAACCTCATATGGGTCAGTGGCATATTCCATCCTTGTCTTCATTAATGGAAGAGTTTATGTTAAACTCATCAAAATTTTAGTATTTGATTTTTCTCATAGTTGTGGAACAGTACCCTAATTTATTTCTTGAGGATGTTGTAGTGTTACCCCCTTAATGGGATATTTATTTTGGGATCGATCTATAGCCAGTCATATATCTTATATCGATGTCTCTGAATAGGATGGTACTTTCTAAGTTGAAATATCTACAAGTATATCTTGATGATCGGTTGCAATGAGGTTTTGCTCAATTGAGTGTGTCACCTTGGGGTGAATCTATTTTTTTCATAAAGAACCCTAATGGTATTTTGCGGCTTTGTATCGATTATCATTGCTTGAACCAAGTTATATTGAATAAATCTATCATATTCCACGGATTGATGATTTATTCAATCAACTGAAGGGAGTGATTTGGTTATTGAAAATCAATTTGTGGTCAGGATATCATATCATGTGGGTAAAGGATGAAGATATTCAAAAGACTGCTTTCCATCTTCATCATCATACTTATGTTTTTGTTGTAATTCCATTTTGTGTCATGAATTCTCCATTTTTGTTCATGGGGTTAATGAAAGTAGTGTTCAGAGAGTTCCTATATATTTTCTTAGTGATTTTCATCGATGACATCCTTGTGTACTCCACATCTGAGGAGGAGTATACAGAGAATCTTCATGCCATTTTGGGAGTTATTCATCATGATAATATGTTAGAGAAGTTGTTTAAGTGTGATTTTTGGGCTTGTGAAGTCTGTTTCATGGGTAATTTTATGTCCTAGTACAAAGTAGTTGCAGATCCTTAAAAGATAAAGGTGGTTTTTTATGGTAATCCCCTAAGATAGTGGCATAGGTGCATATTTTCCTTGGTATTATATCCTATTACATTATGTTCATATCCTATTTCACATAGGTTGTAAATCCTTTTACATTCTTGACCTGGAAGGATCAAACGTTCTTGTGGACTGACCAGTGTTACATAGATTTTGAGTACCTAAAGTAGAATTTCTTTTGTGCTATAATTCTTTTTTTCCCAACATAGGGAGTTTAGTTTTATTATTTTTGTATTCTTATCATATTATATTTTGTTTAATTTGGATGTAATAGAGATCAGTTGTTTCTTATGAGTCTTGGAAGTTACATCTCCATGAGTGTAACTATACCACCCATGATCTCAAGTTAGCTTCAGTTGTGTTTTATTTGAAGTTTTGGAAACATTACCTCATCAGAGATCATTTTGTAGTTTTTACTAGCCATAAGTTCTTAAGTTATATCTTATCCAAACATGGCTTAAACTTTCATCAATTTAAGTTAATATAATTCTTATAGTATTTTGATTGCAAGATTTTATATACACCAGACAAGGTAAATGTTGTATTTGATGCACTGATAAGGAAGTCATGTAGTGTTGTTGCACGTGATTCTAGAGATTCTTATAGAGTGATGGAAGAAATCTTAGCGATGCATCTAGATATGGGAGAGGTTGGAGGTAGAGGTTTTATTTTCCAAATGACAGCATGGTTATATTTGGTGAAATAGGTGGAGGAGTCCCAGTTGGGGGATTTTGAGGTAGAGGTCTATAAGGACCAAGTTTTTTTTAATCATACCCCTGATGGTTGGTGTAAGGAATAAAAAAATTGGATTTTGTTCCATTGAATGATTTTTATTCCTTCAGCGATGTGTGATATGGTTCTATATGAGTTCCATATCTCACCATTGGAGGTACATACCATTGTGAAAAATATGTACTAATATTTTATAGGTCATTTTTAGTGGTTTGGGTTTATTTGTGCAGTTTTAGAGTTTTTCTCTCAATCTTTGGTCTTCCATAAGGTGAAGGTTGGGCACTGTGTTCCCAATGGTTTTCTCCGACCATTAGATGTTCCTTAGTGTAAGTGGAAGGACGTATTGATGGACTAAATTAATATTTTACCTCAATATAAGGGAATATATGATGATATATGGTGATAGTGGATCATTTGATGAAATCATCCCACTTTATAAGGATCATAGAGTCGAGATCATTATATTTCTTATCGAGGTAGTATCGAGAAGTGGTGGTGCAACTCCATGGAGTCGCAAGGATAATCATCTCTGATTAGGATCCTCATTTTCTATCTAGTGTGTGAAGAGGTGTTCAACATGATTTTAGTTCACATTTATGGATTGGAACTACTTTTCATCTGAAAATGGATGGTTAGAAAAGGTAGACCATATAGACTCTTGAAGAAATGTTTCACTCTTGTGTCCTCCATTATGGAGGTTCAGAGATGAGGAACCTACCCTTGGTTAATTTTTCTTAAAATAATAGTTTCCACTCCACCATTCATATAGAACCATTTAATTATATTTTAGAATGAGTGTGTCATTATCCATTATACTATAATAGGGTTAGAGAGGTAGAAATTTTCAGGCCGGAACTAGTACAGAATATTACAATGATTTTTCAAGTAATTCTCAAGAGGATGAAGGAAGTTTAAGATCATTAAAAATACTATATCAATAATAGGATGAGACCTATGAAGTTTGATGTTGGAGATAATGTGTTTTTGAAGGTCAATCCTCATTGTGGGCTGCAAAGGTTTGGTCATGCGAGTAATATTTCTCCATAATTTGTTGGACCTTTCATGGTTATGGCTCATGTTCGAGTTGTGGAATATTGGATAGCACTTCTCCCATATATAATATGGATAGATCATATTTTTCACATCTCACTACTTTTTCATTATCATTATGATGATTCTCATTTCATTTATTGGGGTGAGATTGATGTTGACGATGATGACACCTTTGAGGAATGGCCTACAGAGATCCAAGACTACTATGAGAAGGTTTTGTGCAGACATGTTATTCATTTAGTTCATGTCTTTTGGTGACACAGTGGTGTGGAGGAGAGTACCTGGGAACGTGACTTGTAGATGCGCACTCAGTACCTTGATTTGTTTCATGTTTTGAGCTTCTCTTTTAAGATTTTTCATTTTGTGGGTGTTAACCTTTCTAGTTTTTGAGATGGTTTCATCTTATTTCTTGTTGGTAACCATGATTTCATTTGAGAGTTATCTCTCCTAGAAGAATTTTAAGATCTGGTTATTATTATTATTTGGGTTTTCCCTTGTTTACTCGTAGTGTGGTGGTTGAGCTCCTATGATAATGGGGTCCTTGAGCGGTATCTAGAGGGTGGTTGTTCGAATGATCCATTTTTTTCTCTATTTTATGGTTTTGGATTCTCAAGGATGATAATTGATTTATAGATATCTAATTTGAGGTCCTGAATCCATGTTTTTATATGATTTGTGATTTTTCGAAGCTCGTGGTGCTTGGAAGAGGGATAGAGCGGGTCTGGAGGTGTTTGGATTCGAAAAACTAGAAGGAAGAAAATTTTCAAGACATGAAGGTGTGGTTTATGGCTTGGGTGAGATACCAAATCACATCCAATCAAATTAGATATGTGTAAGGATCAACTACATGGATAAATTGGTTACATGGATGAATTCAGCTATGTGGGTCCATCGGATATATTGTTGGATTGGCTATGTGATTGATTTTCTATGTGATTGAATCAGGTATGTAGATCATCTATGTGAGTGATTGAATGAATGGATCAGTTATGTGAGTGATCTGTTATCTGAACGAATGGTTATGTGAGAAAAATGGATATGTGGATCATCTACGTGAATCAACTACATGGAAAATTGGAATACGTGGGGAATTTGGCTATGTAGGGAATTTGGTTATGTGGGGAATATTCCTATGTGGTGAATTCAGCTGCGTGTGGAATTTGGCTATGTGGGGAATCAACTATATGGGGAAAAGGTCTATGTGGGGCTTTTGGATACATGGTGCTTCCAGCTATGTAAAATCACCTATGTAGAGATTTCTTATAGTTTTTTTTAAATGGCCATGAGAACCTTTCAGTGGTAAAAATAAATGGTCTTAAAAGTTATTTCATAAAAGATAATTACATCTTTGATTTTTGGTGATGATTAATTCATTAAACTTGTCCTTTTATATAGTTTTTAATGAGATCCCCAAAAGTCAAAATTTAAATATTTTATGATCTGGAAAATATGATTTCCATGTATCTATTGACTTAGAAAGGGAGGTATTTTCCTTCATTCTCCCCTACTTATTTTCTCTCAAGACCATATATTTTATTTATTTTCCCTTGGATTCATAGAACCCTTCTTTCGGGGGCTCGAGTTCTCCAATAATGATCCCATATAGTGTGCACCCCATATTGCGGTGCAGTGATTCACGTGGAGATTCTTTCTTTCAGGTGGGGAATTTATTTATTCTTTATATATTTATATGAAATCATAAAGTGAGCATGGTTTATCCTTTTGTATGGTAGTTTAATTAACTTAATAATTATTGAATCGGATTAATAGTGAATTGTTTAGAAATCTCATATTGATGTGCTTAATATCATGATAGAGGTTTCCCTCTTGATTTCCAAGATAGTGTGATATCTATATTATGCCATGTTAGCATGTTATTATGCTTGGATTAACATATTTTTCTTGATATAAAGTGGTAAAGCACATAAATATAGAATTAATTGATAATTAATGATCTTAAAGAATTAAATAATAGGCATATTTGTAATCTTGTGTTTCATGTAATTTGTTAATGATCAAATTGATGAAATGCACATTTGTAATTGAAAAACATCTTCCTTGTGATTAATGAAATTAATAAATAATGTAAATCATGTTAATTCTTGTTGATAATAATAAAAATGGCATGTTAAATGATAATGGTACTTCTCACACTTTGATGAAACTTGTTTAAATTCTAGAGAGCATGTTTGATATTTTGATAGCTAGTTATAGATTGATGTCTTAGGTTTCTCAAAGTTGGAACCTATGAATAATGAATTGGTTAATTAAATATGGAATAAGAATTAGTTGGGTTATAAATATAATTTATAAATCCATAGTTATTCATATAATTTAGAAGGATTATTTTCTTGAGTTTAGAGTTGTGATAGACCATTTATGTGTAAATGTTGGATTCCTTTTTTAGGGATATATTTCCTTGTTGGATATTATTGTTTGATTCTTATTTCTTTTGTGATGTGATCTGGATGTGAGCTTCGTTATGTGATGTGATATGGGGTGGGTGGTCCCGGATGTGATATGAGCCTAGGATGGATATTCTTGGTATGGTTGAGGTGATATATTGGGTAGGGAGACCTGTATTATGTGGTATAAATTGGCTCCTTTGATGGTGATATGAATTAGGATAAGAATATGGGTGTTATAGGTGGAACCAAAGATTATGGAATGGGTTGAATCTGGGCTTATTTGTTGATTTGATGTTGAGATCTAGGTTTCTCACTTATGAATTTGTTTAATGTCTGATTTATGGGTCTCTTATTTTATCTGCATTACTTTCTCCACTACTTGAGGGGGATGTATAAGCTTGGTTTCATGTTTCCAATTAGTGGTATATTATGATGGTTTAGATTATATAATGATTCTAATAATGAATTAAATAATTTTTAACATGTGGGTTTGGTTTATGCTATAATTCAATGAGATGTTAATCTTGAGGAACCATGGAGTCAATTTAGATTATGTCAGGAGGGAATGGAATTTACTCTAATGATTAATGTAATTTAATGTGGAATAATGTTAATGGTTAATTAATCGTTAATAAATTAATTAATGGAATGAAATGGTAAAAAATGAAAGAATTAACTAATGTATATCTTTTAAAAAATTGTGTTTTGTAGGTTATCTAGTCTTAGTGGTGGAAATTGGAAGTTTGAGCAACATTAGTTGTAGTCAAGTCTAATAATAGGTTATTCCCATAGTGTGGTTGTGAGATATATTATACCCTCTATATTATGTGATTTCATATGCTACCATCCCACGTTTTTTAGGGTGACTGACATCCAGTGGACTCTAGGAGGGTGTTTTCCCCCACATCTCAATGGGAGGATAGATGTATGACTACACCCTCTAGCCTATATCTCTTCTCTTGATGTAGTGATTCATGTGGTTCATGTTGTGACACCATTCCTAGGAGTCTTTGGGTTAGCTTATTTTGTAGGGAGAAGGCTCACGATGTGTGACGTTGGGGTAGAGTGGGAAATAGTGGGGAAGAAGGATTAGGGTTCCCTTGATGTTTCATTATTATATTATATTCTCTCTTGTATGTGATACTTAGTGATAGTTATCCATGGTGAGGTTGGGAACATATTATACCAGTTTAGGTGATGAGTTATTTTTACTGTTGTTCACTATTCTTTAGCATTATTTCTTTATAATTTTCATGAGAGGGCCAGGGAAGGATCCTACTGAGTATGCTATTATAATCACCCCACATATTTATAAACTATTTTCCAGGTCATCTAGAGTATATTGGATATAAGACTAGATATTACTATCTTATCATTTTTAGGAGTTGTTTGGGCGTCATTGTCACTATCTTCTTTACCTTTTAGTGCTTGTAGTTTGCTTCCAATTTTATAGTATTGTATGGAATTGTATATTTGAACATGGGATTTATTTTATATATATGTATGAGCTGGTTTTCATTAGTGTATACTTCTTATCTCCCTCTTACATATGTTTGTCTTGGAGGTTAATTTCTCTCATATGCATGTTTATTACACCCTTGTTGCTAGTCTCCAACCCAAGACCTATTGGAGGTGGGACTCATGCAGTCACCATCTCCCTATCCATATCGATGGCCTATGAGGGGTTCACTTTAGGGGGGAGGGGTTATGATGGAATAAATTAAAATTTATGAAACTTTTTTATTGACAGATGTATATTTTATAATTAAAATTATACATTTAAAAATATTAAGTTTAATTGAAAAAACCCTATATTTTACATATTAGACCTTATATAATATTTTCTCTTAAAACTTTTTTTAATACGTTATACATTTATTATTTTAAAATTAATTGTTATCATTTTTTTAAAAAAAATATCTAATAAAATGGATTTCATATTTGGAATCATAAGTTTCTAATTATTTATAAGATCTATTTTATTTTTAAATATATAATTAAATTACTTAGATAGAAATTAGTTGCCATGGTAAAATTAAAAAATGGAAAATAGATGAATCAAAGTGGTAAAATACATAAAAAAAAATTAAAAACATGTCCCTAAATGAGTGATTAAGACCTTTAAGTCCCAAAAATCATCACATATCCAATATTTTCCACTTTCTATGAACTTTTCATGAATATGTCACCCTTAGTATAAAAAATGGTTCTCTTCTAACTTGTAATTAGATCCCTCCACCACACCTCTTCTCCTAAAAAACCCCTTAGTTTGACCAAACTTTGACAACATCCCTCCCCAACACTCATAGAAACTTATTAGAGGTTTTTTCTCCACAAAAGACCAAACCTCTAAGGATTTATCCAATTTTCAGAGGATTTACTTCAGGGAGTAAAGTAAAAAATTTCTCAAATCACCCTATTTAATTTCATTTTACTTATGTATTCATCTTCTACATAAAATTATATTACACCATCCTAAAACAATAAGTTCAATATTATTAATATAATTCAATTTTATAATATTTATGGAAGAATCATAATCTACCTTTCTTCATTCTCTTTAGAGAAAATGAAAACATCGACCATGCATACGTGCGGAATACCACCATTATGAATGACATGTTTTATTTTTCATTATCTCGCTACATGGATGGTTCTAAAAGTGTATTCAATAAAAAATATGATATTTATAACATTTTTGATATTATTAAAATAAAACCCATTTTATACTTTCCTCTCATTCTATATAAAATGAAATTTTCATCTATGTATATTTTTGGATTACTACCTCCTTAAAGCGATATATTTCATTTTTCAGCACCTCTTTTTATAGATGGTTATAAATATGGATTTAATGATTAAATATGATAACTATAATAATATTATGGTTAATTAAATGTTATATTAATATTAATTCATTATTAATATACTATCTTTGTTTGTCCAAAATTATTGAAACAAGTTCATCATGGATTCCATCTTCGTAAATCATATCCATGTATTATAAAAAATAAAAATTAGATTTCATAATTCATTAAAAAAATGATTACACTATCTTTAATAATATATGAATAATGAAATTTGAATAAATAAATGATACTATACATCTCCATTATGAAACTATTATGAAACAAATAATCTAAATTACTAACACCCGATGATAAAAATAAAAATGTAACTAACTAATATATTTATAATAAATAAGTATAAATAGTGTATAAAATGTAATATATATGAATAAAGTTCTAAAATAAGTTATTATGATATTTAGTTTTATTATACATGATGTTAGAGTGTATTCGACTAAGAAGGAATACAAGGTAAGTGTGATTCTTAATTCGATAGCCTTTAATTAAGTTATAATATTTCTTCATGAACTTAATTATTATAAATTTGATAAATAATTCCCTATTATTGTATTTTTTATTTAAATTTTTTGTCAAGTTATTTACATTAATATTAGATAAACCCATTTTTAAATGTTTCTTACTTCATGAATTATGATGTTCATCAGGGTTTCTCATCTTAATTTTTTTTCTTTGAGACATATGTTATATTTCCCACTTGTTTTATTTTGTGTAGTATATATATTAACCTATGGATTCCAATTTCATACCTTTCATAAAAATAAATGTATTTAAACTTAAATCTGAATTTTATTTTCAATTATTTTGATTCCAATGTTACTAAATTCATAAGGGCTTTTCTTAACTCAACTCCATTTCATTGAGTTATAAACATTATTCTTGGAATTATTTATTTTATGTTCAGTTTATTCCAGTATAATGTTTTATTATATAAATGTTTCTCATTTTATCTATGGAAATTTACATTTTTAATCCAAATATTCTTCCTTGATTAATTTATTTCTCATAAAAGTATAATGTTGTTAAGAATAATTCGCATCCTCTTTAAAGTCAAATTTTCCACCATATTTGTATTCATTATTCCCACCAATGTTATAATTCCTTATTTTAACATATAAATATGTATTATTTATTTTGATATTTATTTTCACTTTAAAATTTTTTAATATGAATTTTTATTAAAAAAATTTATGATGTGAGGTTAAATAAAGGTATTTTTTTTAAAAAACTGAAAAGATTTTTCCTTTACCGATCATACATTTTATCTTCCACTATAAATTTCTAATATAAAACTTGTATGTAATTATCAAGGTTCCATTATTTAGGTTTCTTTACAAATAATTTTTTCAAAAAAATCATGTCAACTTCTCAAAATCAACTTTTAAAAGTAACCTGTAACTTCATCTTTTTAGGATAATGTTAAAAATGATTTATGAAATATCTTTTAAATATTTATCTTATATTTCCATCTTTATCACATAAATATCCATATCCTTTGAAGTAATGTTTCATGAATCACCATATAAATTCCATTTTTAAATACTTTTTTTAGCTGGTCGAATTTTTGGTATCAACTGATTTAACTCTTATGGTCATTTCATGTGATTTTATTTGCAAATGTTAAAAACCCCATTTTTTTCAATGAGTACTTCATGATATGATATGTGATTGATTTTTCATGTTATATGTGCATATAATTTATCATTATTAGATGTTTGGGGTATTATATATCCCTCTAATTCATTGGTTAAATTTATATGTCTTGTGAGATGAGGAAGATGTGTGTACATTATTGTTATGTTCACAACATGAGGCCTGGAAATTATTGTTATGTTCACAACATGGGACATGGAAATTATTATTATGTTCACAATTTTATGTGTGTAAATTATTATTATGTTCACAATATGATTCATGTAAATTAATTTTATGTTCACAACATGATGCATAGATATTATTTTTATGTTAACATCATTATGTATGGGCTTAGTTAAGGTTGAACTTTCCCACAATGTTATGATTTCTTATGATTATGTATGTTCCACACATTTATTCCATATTATATGTATGATAATTTTAGATTACATGTCTTTCTATTATTCCTTATGAAAAAATATTATTGTTCCATTCTTCTTTTTAATCAGTTATTTCTCTCATGCTCATGTTTTCTCACATGCTTATGATCTATCCATTGATGAAATGTTGACAAGTTTTTACCTTACTGAGCATTTCATTACACCCATTAATTTTTCCCATTTTATTTAGGGAATTATATATAAAACTATATTGATAAGTAATATTTTTTTTGAGATTAATTGTGGGAGATGTTAAATAAATAATTTGTATTAAGGTTTTTAAGTAGTTAATATCCAAAGATACTAAACATTTTAGTTCAGGGATTGTGTGATAATTTGTGAGATGTAAAATTTATATTCAAGAAATATATGTTAGGTTTGGATTAATTTTTCTCACTTGGTATTAAATTTATTTTTAAATAAACTTTTTTATAACCAAACCCATTAGTGTAGGTTTCTGTATTCTCACTAAAATTATTTAGAAAAATGATCAAATACTTCTCATGTTATTCCATAATTTTGGAGTACATAAGAATATCATCTATAAATACTTCCATAAATTTTTTGGTGTAATTTATAAAGACTATATTAATAAAGTTTAAGAATATAGTTAGAGAATTTGTGAGTATAAATGGAATCCCTATGAACTAATAATGTACATAACTTGTTCAAAATAAAATATTTAGAATATAATCCTTCTACACATTAAATTAATTATATCCCGACCAAATGGCCACTTTAGAGAGGTACTGGTCCTCACATATCTAGTTGAATAATTTAACAATCTATGGCAGGGGATACATTTTATTTATCATGGTTTTATTGACTTTATGATAATCAATGAAAAGGCACAATGTCCCATCCTTCTTCCTAAAAATACGATCAGTACGCCCCATGGTGAATCACTTGGGTGTATTAAACCCTTTCTCATATTCTATTTTAGTTGAATCTTCAATTATTTTAATTCCATGTGGGGAATTTTATATGGAGTCTTGGATATGGGTAGAACTCCATGTATGAGTTCAATTGAGAACTCAACTTCTCTATCATGAGGAAGACCAGAAAACTCTTTAAATAATACATCAGTATATTCCCTCCAAATGGAAATGTATTCAAGGATGATATGATCCTTTATCATAATCATTTAAGATAGATATAATTGCTCACAAGGAAACAATATTCATTCTTGAGAATAAGTTTTCAAATTAGATTCATCTTTATCCTTACACTTGTAAAGAATCATATGATGATTTGGGATATGTAAATTGTTCTAATTCTCTCATAATTCTATGTTTGATATATATAAATATAGGCAATCCATGCCCATTATGAAAAAAAATCCTCTAAAGAGGGTGTGGAAAATTTTATGGTAAATTCACTCTATAAATATTTATTGGGGATTAGTTATATACTTGAGATACAATAATTGAACCTCTTGGTGTCTTCATCAATAATTCAACCTCCATAAATTGAGGTTTTGTTAGAATAGTTTAATTAACTTTCATGTTATAAATGGATACATATATCAAGAATCAAAAAATAAATTGTCTATTCTTGAATAAATAACATGTGACATTGTCACCATTTCATTTTCATGATACTCTTCAATAATAATGATAGTATATGTTGGTCCTTGCTCTCTTATCCTTGAGGGTTGTTTTCATGGATTATCCTTGATTCCCCTTGGCTTAGAGCATTGAATTTCATAGTATTAATATTATTTAAGTTGAAAAATTGAACCATGCTTTTAGGATTGATCATAAACTTATTTTCTTCCATTATATTATTGATCTTCTTCATCTCCCTTCAACATTAATTATCTTTATTACCTTATTTTCCACACTTGAAACATTTCCTTCTTCCCATTAGGTAGTTACTATGATATATATTCCTACATTTATGAAAATTGGGAAGTTATATATTCTTCCCATTATGATATCTACCCATCAGTCTTCCAGAATTAATCTCTATTATCCTATTTTTATCTCCATCCCCTCATTACCAATTAGAATCACCAATATCTATATCAAATTATATGGAACATTAGAAAATTTCCTCATAGTTTTAAAATTATATAATCACCAAATATTTTTAATTAATTAACTTTATTCCACTAAATAATTGATTAACATTACTTTAGAGGTCAATGAAAATTTTAGAGGCATATTTTTCAAACCTTGTAATGTTCTCCTTATAATTTCATCCTCTTTTTTATTGATTTTGAGGAACCCCATATTCATTTTAAGATGGGGAGTGAGAGGAAAATATTTATTGAAAAATGTATTCTTTAATCCTTCCCACTCCATTGATTATATTTCTTCCTTGGGATTTAAATTCTTGATCAATGTCCACCACTGGTTGGATTATACCTTTAATAAATAGATGGATAATATTAATTTCTCTTTCTTAGAGATTTGGAGGGTATTGAATATCTTCTTAATTGAATTAACCCATTATTACATGATTAAAATATTGGAATATCAACTAAATGTAGGAGGAATGTTTCACATAAATGAATCAACCATACTTTCTCTTTCTTATGAGAAAGATGGAACTCTATATGATTCAAGTTATTATTGATAACTTGGGTCATCTATTCAAGTACCTCCATGAAGTTCTCAACTCCAACTCCCATAATATTAGGAATTTTTTAGGTTTATCATTACATTTTCCATCATATAGGTTCTTGGAATAGTTTATTATATTTCTACCCATTAACTAAAATAAGAGAAAATTAGGGATGAGAATACTCAAATTAATAATCTTATAAAATTGAAACTATAAAATTATAAGGAATAACTCATAAATGAATTTATACCATAACTTTTGAATTTCTAGGTTTCAATCTAGGTTATCCATGGTTATTTTTTTATTAGTTTCTCTAATATAACTTGTTATATATTACATCATATAATTGTAAAATATCATATCAATATATATTCATTCCTTCATAATATTTCATAAAGAGAAAAAACATTCAAATAGTATCCCCAAGTAGTGTTAAATCATCTGTGTAGTTAGGACCATTTATTGTGAACCGGGTAAAGATTGAGATAATACCCAACCAACCTTTTTCAAGATTATTACCCAAAGATAATCTGAGATATATCCTGTATCAACTTGTAGTATCCATAAAGATATGTTATATCTATTAAACCACACACACTTTAATTTACTAAAACTTTAGGATATTTTTTCTTTACCAAAATTTTAGGATGTATTTTCTATAGTTAAACTTATCCTTAGGGTTTTCACTAATGTTTTATCATCCTAATACCAAAAAATATCTATAAATGTCATAGATTCTAAATATAACAACCCAATTCTCATAAAAATTTTATTACAATATTTTTAACATAAAATCTCATAAAATATAACACATAAATACTGATTCCTAATGCCTTTAGTATATTAGATAAATATCACATCAATTTCAAATATAAACTACATCATATTTATTTCAATAGCTATAATATTTTCTAAAATACCATTAATATTATTTTATTTCATAAGATTATCTATGGAATATATAAAGTAAAAGGGTGTGTTATAAATCTCTATGAGTTAATAATTTGAGTAAATAAGCCTGGTGAAGTAAAATGTATGAGTTAAAAAACATATCATAGTATCATAATGAAAATGATCATAATAATGAGATCATGGAATAATATAAATAATATCATAATATCATGGAATCATAAATATGTTTCAAAAACATAAAATAAGACATTATAAGAATAATTAAAGGCTCACTTCCAACACATCATAACATAGAGTTCTAGGCTAACTGCTCATGCTCCATACATAGTATCTCATGAGATGAACAAAATTACCCAATAAATTAGGTGGTTTATAATTTCAATATCACCCATCACATCATAATATTTACAATAATATATATTCCTTATAATAGAATCATACATAAGCCATAACCAAAAGAAAACCCCATGAAAAGAAAATGGGATACATATTCTAGTCTCAAAACATAACAAAATGATTTATCATGGAGATTCAAAAGAGAAGAAGTAATTAAATATTCATGGATGTTCATATTTTTATAAATAATCATAGGTATTAAATATGTATTTCAAAAGAGTAAATTCATAATAAATATTTGGATAAGTGGTTATATAAAGGAACCTTATAAAGGTGTTTTAAGAAGGGGGTAAAGAATATATAAAGAAGATAATAGCATTTTGTTTTTCTTAAGATCATAATGAAACCAGAATATATTTCCTTAAAATAATGATTTTTTAAAGAACATATAAGATTAAAAAAATTATGGAGTGACACATGATATGATATAAAAAACAGATAAGTTCCCTTTTATCGGGTTTTCTTAAAAGAAGGAATTGAGAAGGGAACCTTAAAATCTTGTATATACTTGAAAAATAATTGTATTTTAAGATAAGTATATATGTGAGGAACATATATATAATATATAATAAATACATGATAATAATAGAGAGATGAATTTATGTTTAGAGAGAGAAATAATAAGCAGAAATGGAAGAGGATTTTTTTTAAAAGAAAACTCTATACAGCCTAAATAAATCAAAAGGTTACAAAATTTGAAAAGTGGGAATCGTACATTTATCACGGTTGAAAATAAAAGCCAAATCTTCCAAAATATTAGAGTAAAAAATATTGGTTCCTTTAGTCACTCCTTTATTGGAAAGGAATTCTGCAAGTTGGTTCACCTCATGATACGTGTGAGTGATGATGTATGTCATAGAGGCAAGTATTTTTAGGCATTTTCTCTATTTATTTGTGTACCTCTAGGAAAGATGAAGTTGATTCTTCCAAACAGCTTAGACAATATTGGTCAAATCACACTCGAAACAGCTCGGACAATTCGTATTTTGATCATGGTCAAAGATAATGTAATATAGTTATATAATCTCTATAATATATATTTATATATTATTTAGCATTAAATTAGTGAAAATTTTATAAATTTGTATGGTTTTAAAAAAATAGATTATAGATAACAAAGGTATCTCAGCATGATTGTTTTGGACGATTAAAATTAATTTCTCCACTATTCATTATTATAATTAATATAAATCCCAATTTGTATTTATATAATATTAATAATATTATAAATATTGTATTTATTTACTGAATACATTATTAAATCCATCCATTTAAGGAATTAATGGACCATGAAACACATCATCTATATAGGCAACAAACCAGTCCTGATATGAATGATGATTTCATTTTAGAATTATAGAGAGGGGGAGAGTAAGATAATTATTATTAAATTGATAAAGTACTATTATAGTATACAAATGATACCTATTTCATTATATCATTATGGAATTAAAATATTTATAGGATGTATAAGAGGAAGGGAACTAGAAAGAACTTGGTTAAAATAATTACCTCTTTTGTGGATATCCTACTTTAGATCAATACTCAGTAATTCTTAGGTTTGTCATTTGGTCAGACCAAAACCTCTAAGATGTGATAAAGAGGGTTATGGAGAGAGTTAGGTATATTTTGGGTGATAAAATTGGCTTATAATGTGTGGATAAATGGAGTGATGAAAGGTGGTGTTTATAAGGGTATGAGAGAGGTGATTTTGAATATAAAATTCATTAGTTTATTGTTTTTCAAAATACTACCAGTAGAGATGATTTTTGTGACTATATATAGTAATTTTTTCATTTTAGGATAAGATAATGGTTGCGTACATCATCCCATATGTAATTAATCATGCATTTAACCTATAATATAAAATACCATATTTTTCCATGCTTCATTATTCACAAAAAATTTGAATTTTTCAAAACAATTCCAAAAATAAACTCAGGATAATTTCAATGTTATGATGCCAAAAAATTCATCAATATATAAAAACAATTTTTTACGTATAATAAATTTGATTTATAAATTAAAACCCATATTTATTTATTGAAAAATAAAAAAATTTACAATATAACCATATTCATAACCCTTGGAAAAATTACTTATAAATTTATTAGATTTCTTTATCATTTATTTAAAAGTAAATAGTATTTTATTAAAAAATTATTTACAAATAAATTTTATTTCAAAACTTTAAATTTATCATAAAAATATATTTTAGAAAAAATAAATCATATATGTTTTACCAAAAATACTATTAGGTTTTATTTGTTTCAAAAAATTATTTTATCAAATTTAACACTTTTAATTAATTTTTATAACACCCTATTATTTTTATAAAATATTTCCCTTTAAATAATTTTATTTTTTGATAGTATGTGTTACACGCAATAGCAAGATTAGACGAACCGCGTAACATTATTAAAATATTATGTGTCCTTTATCGCTTAGACCTTGGATTGATGGGTATGATAGTGATAACTAAATTCTGAAACATATATGGTATATAAATTTATTAAGTGAATCCAATAGTTATCAAATTATTATAATTAAAAAATTATTATTATTTTGAAAATAAAAGTGATGTTTTTTCTGGAAAAAAAAATTTATGCATGTAATTTATTTTATATCCATAAAATAAATTAATACTTATTGTTGAATAATTTTAATTAAATTTATATATTATTAAATTTATTAAATTTTTTACACATTTAATAAATATTTTTCTAATCATACGATTAGAATAAATCTAGATTTATACTTATAAATGTATTTATTTTAAAAAGTAATTTTTTGCTGCATTTTGTACATTGAATTAAAAATTAATATTCTAACTTTATAGCTATTGAATTATAATAAATGAATTAAATATTTAGACTCAAAAGGTTCAAATTTTTTAAATATATCAATTTTATTTTTGGTCAATATGAATAGAAATCGTGGTAAAATTTATCACCTTGATAAAAGTTAAATTAGGTTAATCTAGGTTAAAAATAAGTGATGAGGACATAATTATTCATATTAATTATTATTTATTTAATATAATTATACCATTATCACCTTAGGTTCTAAATTTAGTTTTAAAAATGATACATTTCCATTAACATGACTTCTATATTATTTAAATCAAAATGTCACTCTATTTTTAGTATCCTTTTTATATCCACATTGGAACAGAAGTAAGATATGAATGAATATAAATGTCTATATTTATCTTAATAAAATTATTTTCATGATATAAATTTATTTTTAATTTTTATTAATTATATAATGATCTTAATTTCTTATGTAACATCGATGCAGTATTTCTTCATTTAATAATCAATATAATGAATGGTTTTAAAAATATTAAAAGTGATATAATTTGAATGATTTAATGTGATCCATGAATTTTATAGATCTATATTAAATATTAGGTAAATTTTAAATCATTATATTTTAATTACCTATTTATCTTGATTAATTTAAAGTTAAATCAATTGAATACTATCAAAATGGACTATAATTATATTTTTCAGAATAATATTTTGTTAAATTATTTAAAAATAATAAAAATAATTAAATAAGAAAATTTTGATATGATATGGTATAAAATATAATAAAATTTCTATTTATGGTCCAATTTTTACATTATAAGTAAATATTTCATCCTTTTAATATTGAAAAAGGTGTTACCATAGTTAAAATTAAAATTGGTTTACTAAGTGTTAATCAAAATGATAAGGTTTAAAATAAAACAAAAATTTTATCAATTATATTTTTTTATTTTATTACAGACCAAACATATATTAATTAGAATACATGTCTATTTTTAAGAATTTTTATCAAGAATAGTCATATTATAATATAAGTTATTTATGAAATTCCAAAACTGCCCCTCACCTCAATTATAAAAGGGAACCTCCTGCCCACTTATTTACACCACTTTGAGCCTTTTATATTTACCATTATATGAAAAATTATCTTCTCCAATTTCTTATACACATTATAAATGTTTTTATATTCTCAAAACTCCAACTCTAGGGTCCTTAAGATGAAACCAAAAATAATTCATTCCAATAAAAGGTAATCGCCTTAACCGACCACTTTATTTTAAACTGTTTTTTAACTCAACTAAATATATGGTATTTAACATAAAATAATAGATTAAGTGATATAAATATTCTTGAATTTTATTATCATTATAAAAACCATTATAAATCTTATTTCTCCTCAAATAAGGAGTCAAAGTATCGCTCATACATACGTACATCTTACCATCACCACATAGTAGTACAATTCATTTTTCATAAACATATTTAATGGATGGTTATTATGTTGGGTTTAATGTTTATATATTATATTTTTGGAATAAATATACTTCTATAAAGATAATATAATTTTTATCTCCTTACCATCCAATCCTTCAGTAAACGATAACGTCGGTTGTGCGTACGTGTGGACTACCACCTCCACAAAGAGATGTGATTCGATTGTCATTTATATTTTAATTGGATGGTAAATAGGATGAGTTTTATGAATATATATGATGTGATACTTATTATTTAATGGATAATTATTGTTCACCTTTCTTTTATTCCTTCTGTTGAAAAATGAAAACAACGTTCATGCGTACGTACGACCTACCATCTCCATGAACAGTGTAATTAATTTTTCTATATCTAATTTTTATGGATGATTATAAATATGTATATAATAAATATATATTATTGTAATACCATTATGAAATTTTTTTAAATTTTGGAACCATGATCAAATTTGAAGGACCAGGACTGTCAAAACGAAACATGCTTGGAAAATGAAGTAGTTATCACCCAGAACAATGATTTTAAAAAAAATATTAATAAAAATGTGATAATATTTCATAAATAAACCATTAATTTTATTATAAGTATTTATAAAATTATTTAATAAATTTATAATATATCAATATTTATTATATAAAATTTTTAAATGTGAATTAGTAAAGGAGAGACTTGATTTAAGGGATTTATGTTTCAATCCTATTTTAATTGGGATTATTTATACTTGAATTTCTATTGAGGAAATTATAAGATTATTTTCTGATGATTCCCATTAATTTTCTTATACTCTAATTATTTATTTATAATATATTTTTTCTTTTCATTTTCTTAATTATAATTATTTAATAGATCAAAAGAGTATTTTATAGGAAAAATCAACTTTCTTTTTATCTTTGGTCTAAAATCCTTTTTCTTCCATATTATTATTTTCTAAAGATGTTTTAAATAATTATTTGTTGGGCAAAAATCCCTCAAGGTATCATTGAATCATTTTTGAGGTGATTGTGTTTGTTGACAAAGTGGACATCTGAGTAGTGATTGTTGACAAAGCAAAACAATGACATACAAATTTGTTGACAAAGAGGATTTCATGGTGGAATGTCGATTTCAAGAGCTTAGGTCAACGATCCATGTTTGATTCAAGAACGTCGATAAAAGGAATGGATGATATGGAGGTGGTACAAAATAACAGATACAAGGTGGCGCCTTTTTCCAGTGTTTGCCAAATTTTAGGGCCTGAAAATCGGCAAATGAAGAAAAGTTTTTTTGGCAAAAGGACTTGCGCGCCGAGGACTTGGTGTATAGGAAACTTGTGCACCATATGTTTTTCAAGATCATAAGATCAAAATATGGAAAAGTAAAGAGGTTCGCGCAAGTTTGGGAGTTGGTCGCGCAAGTGTCTAAAATGATAGGGGACTTGCGCGCCGAAACTGGGTCGCGCAGGTGACTTGCGCGCCGTCGCGCAGGGTGGTCAGATTGCCTATAAATACTGGACCACCCCCCCCCCTCATTCTTAACGGAGTTCAACACTTTGAGAAATCAGAGCTCCCGTCGCGCAGGTGTGGTGGTCGCGCAAGTGGTGAGTGTGGGTCGAGTAGGTGAATTTGCGTGCCAGTAGTTGAAGTTGTGCGCCGGTGTTAGAAGTTGCGCGCCGGTTGGCAGTTGCGCGCCAATATTGGTTTGGGCGTAAAAGGAAGAGAGTCGCGCAAGTTTGGAGTTGGGGAAGCTTGAGTCGCGCAAGTGTCTGAGGAGGACTTGCGCGCCCGTTGTGACTTGCGCGCCGAGATTGACTTGCGCGCCAAGTAAGGTTTTGTTCCAGCGGTGCTTCTCGGACTGCGTGGAAGCTGGTACGTTTCCCAATACCTTCGGTGCAAAGAGATATTCATCTACGGGTGAAATTTTTTACTTCAACAGAGCATCTAGACATAGAGTAAGATGCATTCATTCATGCAAATGAAGAGACCTACAGGTATATAAACTGTGAGTGGATTCCTTCCAAGAGCAGCGAGCTTAGAAAGAGGAAGAAGGTGATCCTCTCCACCGGCAGTGAGCCAGAGAGAGAGAGAAACAGGGAGTGACCCTTGGGAAAGTAGTGAGATGACCCTAAACTTGTAAAGGCAGTGATCCTGGGCTTAGAAGTGATCTAGCCCGAACCATGTAATCCACAGCTAGTGAAGATTAGAGGAATTTGGTACGACCGACAACTTGTCAGCGTATTCTCCTTGGACGTAGCCCTTTGCGGTGAACCAAGTAAAATTGATGTTTCCTGTGCATACTTCGCTTTCTATTTACTTTGTGCAACAGGAAAAAGAGAGAAGAGAGTTTTTCTCAATAGCGAAACAAGATCAGAACGGGAATTTATTTTAAATTAGTCATACCCTGATTCACCCCCCCTCTCAGGGTATTCAGCCTTATGGACCTAACATTATTAAAATATTATACTATGATTTTTTAAATAAATTTTATCCATTTTAACATTTTACAAAAAAATACAAGGAATATTCTAGTTATTTTCCAAATGGGGTACTTTTTGTCTTTTTATAAAAAATGTGAAAGGAATTTTTTTAACTTGTACAACATGAATGGAATATTATAAAGTCATTAAGCTTTAATAATTTGAATAATCCATTAAACATTTATAATATTATTTTCAAATAAAATAGTTTCTTTATTACATGCAATGTTTTTATATTTTGAAAAGTGTTTTTTAAATTTGAAATGGAACTTACCTCAGGAAGGATTGAATGATCTTTTAATGGTATCAATATTCATCAATGATAACAACCATTGATTATAATTAATATTTACTAAGTTTATTATCTAATGATACCATCGTTATTAATTCTCTTGATAGATTATTATTATGACGAAAAATGGTTGTGAAACCCATTTTCACAAGTTATGCTATGATGAAATGTTTATGAAACCCATTTATTTTTATGGGTTTCGATATGATGAATGTTTTATGATCTTGTAGAAAACATATTTATGGATTTAATTATGTGATGGGTGGGACCTATATCTCCCTCCAATCCATTGGTTAAATTATTATATCTCATGGTATAATTATGGGAAAGAAGTCGATGTGCTTGATCCGTTATGTGAAACTAGTTGAAGTGCTTGATCTATTATGAAAAAAGATTTAATTTGATTGATACACTGTGGGACATGGGTGGTGATTCTTGATTTAATGGTCATGGTAGTTAAACTTGACATATGAAATTTTTTCACACCCATTTATGATATGAACTTATGGTTCATGATTGAGTTATGATTAGTTATCATTCTTATAATTTATGTATTTTGAAATACTAATGTTTTATGTCATCACTCATGTATATGATAATTATCAGATTGGGTATAAACTTCTAAATTTATGGTCATAATCTTATACCCTTATAATTATCTTATTCCTTCATATGATCATCAATTGATATCTCTCATGTTTACCCTTGGTGAGTATCTAAGCTCACCCTTTTCTTATGTTTCCTTTACCTAGATTATGAAGAAAGTTTTTTAGTAGGGTATTCTTATGAAGAGTGCTATGAGGGAATGTATTTATGATATATGTTTAAGATCTTTCATAATAAAAGAATACTGTATTTCTAGTATCTAAAGAATCTAAAAATTTATAGTTCTGGTGTGGATCATATTGTTATGTATTGAATATTCAATTAAATAGATGTTATATTTATTTATGAAATTATGGGTCACTATAAGTTTATTAATATGTAAATATCTTATATTTTTATTTAATAATATATCATTTTACTACTCAATTGGTTAGGTTACTATTCTAAAAGTTAGGTTACTATTCTTAACAGTCAGATTATTATTCCTAACTATCACATCACTATTCCAATGATAATATTTTTTTCACTTCCTATAAATACCCTATATTTCCTTCATTTATCCTTCACTCAAATTTCCCTCATGGTTATATTCTTTAGTTTCAAAAATAGTGATTTTATTATTAATTTCTTTTTAATATTTTTATAGTGTTGTTCATGAGTGTGATTATTCTAGGAGACCAAGCTAATCCAAAATTCTATATTATATTTATTTTATTTTATATTCTATGCTTATTTTCTCATTTTAATCCTTTAAATATTTATAGGTATATTTATTCTCTAAATATAATTTTTAAATTAATATAATAATTTTTTGTTAATTTTCATTATGTGGTGTGCGTATTTTATATTATACAACATTACTTAATGTGATACATGTATATATTAAGAAAACAAATTTCATTAATAAAATTATAGGTCATTATATATCAGTACATTCAAGTGGTATTAGAGTGGTTACATATTAATTTATAATTATTTATTATCTATTGATCAATTTTGGAATTTTTTTGGTAGCATTCATTTCCATATTTTTGTTCTTTAATCCAAAATTCAAGATAACAAATCATTTAATTTCATAAAACCAATAATAGGAAAAAAACATATAAAGAATTATCTAAGATACCATCTTGAGTTGTTGAGGATGTTAGCTACAGAACATTATTACATGGGGTGTAACTAAAAAGTACACATCATATACCCATGGTCAACCGCACAAGTCCATGCCATAATAATCATGGAACATCATGTGTGGGGAGGTACATTGTGTATAATTACACACCATTTATTGACTATCGGTATGAAATGAACTAACCTAGGTCATCCTAAATTGTCACCTGAGCTAACTCAACACAATTCCAGAAGCATGTTCCCAATCTCTACAGGCTTGTGACAAGCACCTAGGTAACGATATAAAAAACTACCAGAACAATTTAACACCAAGAAACAATACCACATGTCTTGTGTATAATATCATAATACAAAAAAAAGTAAGACACATAAGAAAATATACATAACCATAATACACACAAACTAAGACAAAGGATAAGTCTAGAAAAGAACCAAAAACCAAGACCAAAACCAAGTCTCCATGTGACTATTCGTCACTACCACCCCAATACATAATGAAGGTAATGAAAATCAAGAATAGTTTTCATGCAACATGATTCCCCTCTATTTACCATTATCTTACAAAACCATGGATATAGATTCCCAAAGAAAAAAGTAGGGTGTGATCACTAAATCTTAGTAGGATTCCACCAAGAATCTATACAATTTCTATCACTATAAAATCTTTAGTTCTAGATTTAAAGAAAAAAAGATTATAATAAATATCCTTTAAAAAATCTTTTCATAAAATATTTTTTTTTACCTTTGAAACAATCCATATTCAAAGACTCAATAATATGAATATAAACGTGACTGATAAATGGAGGTTAGTAATAAAAAGAAACCATATTTCAAAAGATAAATATGTGAGAATTTATAAAGAAAACACATTTTTTAAAACATCATTTGGTTTCATTTAAATAATCTCATATTCACAAAAACCATGAATATGAGTATTACATAAAAGGTAGTATAAAGGCATAAATAGAAAAATTCATGGAAATACAACACAAACATGTAATAAATAAAACATCAAATGATACAATAATGTATAAAACCAAAAAAGTGGGATCTTTGTAATGGGAATACATACTAGGACGTGTTAAGGAATACTAAGCCAAGAATATAATGAATCCTACCGATATTGATTCCTACCATAGTCTATGAGTGTCAAAATAACAACCCCTGGTGGTGCAACACTCACTAAGTTATTAATATGTTAATACATAACACACCCAAGGTACCCAATGTTTTATGAATGCCAAAAATATTTTAAAAACCATGATCACAATTTTTATAAAACATTTTCCTAGAAAATAATCACCACTCTCTTTCTTAAAAATCCATTTTTGAGTCAAAAATATCTTATTGGAATTTCATCGAACACATAAAGTGTATAAACTGTTTTTAAAGAACAAACCCTTTAAAACCCCTAATTCATGCCACCCAATAAGAATATCATAATAAAATTCATCTTTTATATCAAATAAATAAATTTTGTAAACTAATCCAAAGGAATAAAAAAGAACATCAAGTGATTTATAGGTAAGCACCATTGTATAGAGACACCTACCTTAATAATGAATAGAATGTTGTCATTTTCAAAAAAGGAAATGGGAAATGAATAGATCATGTATTCAAAAGACTATATCCAAGAAAAAACTATCAATTCTCTATATAAATCATAAATCAGGTCAGCATACCCCATATATTTTTCATGACAAGGATAAGTTTATAGATCGATGGTAGATTTAAAAAGGGGAGAAAATAACAATCTAAAAACCCACATACCTCAAAGAGATCCATCTAGATGGATGGGAATTCAAAATTATACCAAGGTAAGAACCTTCTAGAGAGTCAAAGAGAGTCTAGTTTGGTCTAATAAAAAATTAATAGAGGATTAGAGGTTAAATGGAGTGACAGAATTAAGGTAATTTTTCACTTTAATAAGTTTGGATCAGTTCACCTGGTTTGGATACATGGATAAAAAAACCATTATTTTTCTATGCAGTGTCCAATATTACATAAAAACAAAGTCACACTATTTCCATGTGAGAGCCACATTGTTTGAAAAATTATTCTCAAATCCTGCAACATCGTCTGGAAAAAAACCCATTAACCCACATGGTTTTCAGGATCACTCAAACGATTTGAAAATATGTGCTTAAACCATAAAAATCATCTATATAACTCATAGATCCATCTCACATAATTACCATAGGTTATTATTGACCATGTTTAGCCTATGTACGTAGAATATTTCTCTCAAATCTCTAAAATATTTTCACCCGACTCGTGAAAGCCTTTAAAACCTCCAAAGAGATAAACTAAACTCAAAAATTAAACTTACCTGTAACTTGAAATGCATTACATAGTAGGTACATGATTAGATGATGATCACATGGTTTTTAGTTTGTGTACATGTTGTGTAATCCCATGCAATTTTTCCTCACATAAATTTTAGAAGACATGTGGTCAAAGTATATAGTGTGTAATTAATACACATGTCACATATTGATTTCCATATGAGAATAAAAACATCATTTTGAGTACATGACATGTATATTGTTGTATAATCCTTGTAACATGGGATAATCTATATGGAATACATGTCATGTACCTAGGTATGTGGTGTGGGTGGTTATAAATGAATAACATAATTTGTAGTTATCAATACACATCATGTAACTCAAGCCAAATCCAGAAATGATCAGGTGTGTTGTGTGAGTCAATGTGGGGAAGAAATTAATTAATTAAATAAAAATCAAACTACATGGTGTGTAGCTTCCTAAACACATCGTGTGGTAGCGTTTTTCTATACTAGGTACTCATCGATTGATATTTGGCATACTCTATGTAATTTAATTCTTTAATAACTATTTTCCACATTATTTTAAAAAAACATGATGTGTATGGTTTTACATGTTTTGAAATTTACAAGAATCTCCCTGGGTACATGTCATGTATATTCAAGGAATTTCATTTTGTCATAAATTTCATAAAAAATAAATGGCTTGATCCACAAAACAATGTTCCGTGTAATATCCTGATGCCTCAAGTAGTTATAAATGTCATGTAAAAATACATTATATGAAAATTAATATACACAACATTCGTCGCACGCCATATATGGTAATAGTATACATCGTATGATAGTTAAACTTCATAAATGTGTATAATTTGATGTAGAAGGGTACACATTATGCCACCAATAGTAGATATCATGCACTTAATAATTTTAAATAAAAATTATTTAATTTAATTTATTTAAAATTATAGAGGATGATAATCTATATTATCATTTTGATTGTTAATTAAGATAAATAAATTATTAATTAATTAAATGATTAATTTGAAAATTTGAAAATTTTATCTTAATAAAGAATGAATTTAAAATAATTCTAACAAGTGTTAATTCATACTCATTACATGTTGTGGAAGATCATGAGCTTAATCGGTCTATGTATGTGTGGGTTTCTCTTTAATTTAATTATTTATTAAGTGGATTTTCTGATAAATTTGTTATTAAATAAATATAATGGTCTATATATCATCTCTTCCTCCTTATTATATATGGGTATATGTATCTATAATTTAACTTATGTAACCTTAAAACACTATTTTGCCTCACCTATGAGTGAGAAATCATATGTAAAGTAAGGAGTTCCATGTGAGAGGAGATAGTTCAAGACTGAGCTAAGGTGAAATCAACCAAGGAGACATACATGTTAAATTTTTAATGTTGAAACTCTATTTTGGTATTGAAACAAGGATTTATTCCCACAGGGTCATGGGGTGGTTTATCTTCGGCTCAATAAACCAACCAGAAGTTAAAATTTCATGATCATATCACATGTATATTTTTGTTATTTATTTATTTATGAATTTTAATGTTCATTTGATTATTAAACTCGATCATATAAAGTGAATGAATTAACACAAATTCAAGATGAGATAAAATTAAGTAATTATATGTAAATTATTTTATCATACATAGTTAATAAATTAGTTCAAATCCATAGAATATTAATTAGTATGTAAAAGGATAAAATAAAGAATTTTTACATATAAGATAAGAAAAATAAATCTAGATAAATATTGAGACATACATTACCTTTATTACTTGGTTTATAATGAAATGATAGATTAAAGTACTAATATGGCCTCCATTAGGATAATTTTATTTTTTTATGGTTCTAATGAATGTTTTGGTTTGACTTAATCAAGTTATAATTAAGAGTAGTTTACTTTGAGAGACTTGTTGTAACTTGGATGAAATATTTTAGGAGATATGAGTATAGGATTTCAGGATTAGGGATTTTGGTCAACAAATAATGTAACTTCAAGTTAATGTAGCTATCAATACCAACTACCTAAATTCATTTTAAAAAATTGATAATTTATTTTCCAAGGTTAATCAAATGGGAATATGGATCTCTAACACTAGAATATCAATATGAAAAGATATTCCAAATCCAATGGAGATGGCTATTAGGATTTGATAAAATAGTGGGAGACTAATAAAATTAATTTATTACATCACACTTGGTAATCAAGATAAAGTAATAAAATATAATTTTATTTATTTTATAAAATTGAAAGTAATTCAAATATGACATTATCCATGTGATTTATATTAGATAAAAACAACCTCCTGACTGATGATAACTTCAAGGAGTGATAAAATAACTTGAACATGGAATAATTCCAAAATAAAAAGTTTTATGTGTTGGAATACCCAGTTCTTATTAATACCTCTAAGTAAGAGAGTGAATAAGAGAATATTGTCTTATAAAAACCTGTTAATATTGAAATGGATATCAAATAACTCATCTTATAATCCATGTATTGTAAGATCTAGAAACTTCATAAAGTCGTGGATTTATACACCATTATATATCATATATATGATCTTTATCAAGAGAAATAAATAAAATAGAGGTATGAGATCTCCAAGGAAATATTTACATGAAATCTTGTGGAAGGTGCACCAATTGGACCTCATGTATTCAAGATTATTGGATCCATTTATCAATTAAATATTATTAGTTTTAAGCTACCTAAGTATTTGTGTATGGACCTCATGCTTACCTCACTTCCTTGGAGATTATCAAGTTTTATTGGGAATTTTAATTTGAACAATATGGATAATATTCTCCTGGATCTCTTAAAATTGATTCACTAAGAGGAAACAGACATGAAGCATGAAAAACCTTTGGTCCTCATGGTAAATAATATGAAAAGAAAGGGAAAATCCCTAAGACTAACTCCAAGTCTAAGGCACCTTAACATAAACTTCAAAGATAAGAAATATAGAGGTAAAATCTTGGAAGTATAATTTAGTATGTTTTGATTATGGAAATAATTTATACTAAAAGAATATTTATGACTCAATGAAGAAGAATGTGGAAGATCTAAGTGTATTTTAATTGAATTTAATTTCTATATTTCTATAAATTGGTTATTGTATATAGATTGTGGTACTCAAATTTGTATCCAAATAAATGAACCAAGTGTATTTTGAAAGAATACTAGGGGTGAGGTAGATCTTTGAGATACTAATGGATCATGACTAGTTGCATTGGGTATTAGATTCTACCATCTCAAATTGCATACATGATTGATTCTAGTTTTAAAAGGCATGTTATTATGTATCAAATGTAAAAAAAATATTTATGTATATTTTATATTTGGAGGGATCTGGTTTTCAATTTTTTAAATAATATATGCTAATTTTATAAATATATCATATTCTATAGGATGGTATATTTTAATAATGGACTTTATGTACTATATTATAAAAATTAAGTATTGGAAATTGATGACAAATAAGTTTCACATGACACATATCACACCTATTTTTGGAATCACTAGCTTGTTCATATAAATGAAAGTGTTTAAAAAATATAAAGAATTATATTTATATTATTTTGAACTAAAACCCCTGGATATATGTCGCACTTTTTTATAGGTTAAAATGACTAAATCTTCATTTAGTGTAATAGGTTAAAGGGCCACATAGATTATAGTATTATTTTATATAGTTGTGTGTAGAATTTTTTCAATAGAATCCAATGTTGGATACTCATACTTTATATATTTTAAATATTACTTTAGTAAAAATGGATAAGTCTAACTAATGAGTAATAAATTTTATTTCTTTGATAAATTTAAGAAATGAAAAAAAAATATAGTATATAATAATCTTGGAAAGAATATAAAGAAACTTTACTTAGATCATAGTGGGAGATATCTTAACCAAGATTTCATTAATTATATAAGTGAGTATGGGATACTATCTCTACTCACTCCTCCTTATACACCATAGTATAATGGTGTTAGTGAAATGAAGAAACTCACCTTGTTGAATATGGTGAGATTGATAATAATTAATGTGATTCTTCTATTATCCCTTTGGGGATATTCATTACGGATTGTAGAAAACATACTAAACTAGGTTCCAACTAAAGTTGAAAATAGAATTATATATGATATGATGTATGGGAATAAATATATTATATATCATTTAAATGTATGGGGATGCAAAAAATTTACTGAGGATGTCACTGGAAAACAACTTACACCCAGAGGCATAAAGTGTAACTTTATAGGATATTCTAAAGAAATGGTAGGATATAATCTATATTACCCCTTAAAAAATGTTATAGTGGAAATAAATTACATGTTCCTTAAGATAGAGAAAATTACCCAAATAAATAGTGGGAGAAAGATAGAATTTGATAAAGTCAAGGCCCAAGATACACAAGATTTAGCACCAGAACAAATTCCATAAATCTTAGTGGAAGAAGTTTTTCAAGAGACACAATCACTATATAGGTGTACCAAATATATTAGAGAAATATATAGATATGTTTTTATATTCACCAAGTATGGTGACATGTTATTAGTTGATAATAGAGAACCTCTATCTTATAAGAAATTTTTAAGCAGGTCAAAAGTTAAAATTTTTAAAGAAACCGTGAATTTTGAAATATATTCCATATACCAGAACCAAGTTCAGGTTTTGGTTCATCCTATAGCTGATGAAAAACATGTTAGGTGTAAGTGGTTATTTAAAATTAATCAAGACATGGATGGTAAATTCAGTACCTATAAAGCATGGTTGGTTTCTAAAAGGTTTAATAAATGTTAATACATAGAATAAGATGAAACCTTTTAACCATTCACTATACTAAAATCCATAAAAATTATAATTTCCATATAGTATTACCATGATTGTTAGATTTGTAAAATATATTTCCAAATATCTTTTCTTAATGGAAACCTTAAGTAAGATGTCTATATGGAACAAATAGAAGGGTTTGTGAATCCAAAGGATGCCAATAAGGTTTGTAAGTTATAGAGAAATTTCTATGGGTTGAATAAAGAATAAAGATCATGTAATATTCATTCTAATGAATCCATTTAAAAATTTGGTTTCATAAATAATAAATTTGTTCCCTGTTTCATTATGAGGTATAGGGGTGGTGAAATTGTTTTTCTTGTAGTATATGTTGATGATATATTATTGATGGAAAATGTGATATGAATCTTAGAGTCTGATAAGATGCGGTTAAATAAAATATTCACTAAGAAAGGATGAGGTTAAATAGACAATATTTTAGGGAACAAGATCCATCATGATAGATCTAAGAGCCCACTTAGACTAATTCAAGGTACATTCATTGACAAGGTATTGAATAGATTCAATATGGAACAATATAATAGGGGGGTATTTCTAATGACACATGGTATACATCTCTCTATAAAAAAATTTCCATAGTCATAAGAGCATAAAGATTAAATGATAATAATCTCTTATGCATCTATCATGGGATCCATTACATATTTCATGATTTTTACCATGCTGGATGTCAGCAAAGCCTTGATTGTGGTAGGAAGATATTAAGAAAACCTAGGTGAGATGCATTGGATAGTTATAAATACTATCATAAAGTATCTGAGGCATACAAAGGATATGTACCTAGTTTATATAGGATATGAGGAACTAGTTCTCATGGGATACATAGATTATAGTTTCTAAATATATTGGAATGATATGAATTCACAATTAGGACATTTTTTCTTCCATGATGGAGGAGTTTTGTGAGGAAATAGTTCTAAGTATCAGTGGTTTCTAATTCTATAGTTGGGTCCAAGTATATTTTGGATTCTAATGTAGGTAAAGAATTATTTTGGATATTCTAATTTTTTCAGAAGCTTGATGTGGTTCTTTTAAGTAAATATGTTATCACATTATATTTTGATAAAACTACAGTGTTGGTCCTAGACAAGGAGCTAAAGTCACATAAATAGATGAATAATATACTTTAGAAGTATCATATCTTGATTGATTTTCCTAAGGGAGGTGAGGTAATAATAAGAATATTTTATATGGAATAGAACATGGTGGACCCATTGACTAAAGATTTATATCAACATAAGCATGGATATCAAGTGAAAGCTAGAAAACTGAAATTTGTTAGCAATTGGTTCTATTTCAAGTGAGAGTCTGTTAAATATGGTTCTCTAGAGACCACTAACTCTATACTTTAAATTAATAGAATAATTATAAATACCTTATCACATGATGAGTGTTATTATGCATAAAATTAATATAATAATTTCCTTAGATTATTTTTACATTAAAAGGTTATAACAGTTCCCTGCTATAATAAAAACCTTGAAATTATATGAAAATATTCTTAAACATAAGTCCTTTGTCCTGGATTACATCCTTTAGATGTTACATGGATATTTTTTAACTATCAGGTGGTCAATTATTATAAGTGGACTGGGAATCTTCTCATGAAGTTAGCATTTTGTAATCTCTAAGAAGGTAGGTTATGAGGATAGACCTACCAATAGTAATTACACATGTTATAAGTGTCATTTGATATTTTTATCTCCATAAATGTGTATTAATCATTATATCTGAGATTATTATTAATGTGTATCATAAATCATGTAGTTTTATGTATTATATAAAACCATGAAAACATGTGCTCATAGAGAGGTTGAATATTTTGGGTGTTCATAAGTGATATTTCATTGATTTTATAATTCAAGAAATTATTTGTCCCTTATATGTTAATGGAAGAAGATATCTTTGGCCTTCTGATTGAAATAGAGTTTTTAGATAAATACCATGGCCATAGAAGTTCATTTATGAGTAGATTTTTTGGATTCAAAGAAATATAAATCAAGTATAGGGGATGATGACACAATTAATGCAACCTTCTTCATGTGATATTAATACAAAGGAATTATATTACATAGTAAGTGTTTGTATGAGGTTGTTTTCATTTAGACATTAACTTATTTCACTATGGGTGTCTTAATACGTTATTAGATCCTAATTTTGGACTTTAGTTAAGATCTCTTAATTCAATTAATAAAACGACCGAGAGGGTCACACACTAAGTGTATCAATAATCTCAATTGAATTATATTTTAAGTTTATATTCAAACTAAATATTATTTTGGATTATGTTTTAACAATTATTCTGGTAGCATTTATCACATAAATTCATTCACCATTTATTCGAGTTTTGAATATATATATGAGCTAAATATTAAATAAATATTATTTTCAATCTATAAAATATATAATATTTATTTATCATGTTTATTATTTAACAATTAATAAATAAATATTCAATATAAATATTTATTTAGTTACATTAATACAGAAATAAATATTTATCTATGAGATTAGAAGATAATATTTATTTATTTATTAAAAAATATATAATTAATTTTATTTATTTAAATAAATATTTATTATTCATGGTTTGATAAATGATAGGTATGATTTATGGGTCGATTTAAGGGTCATATGAAAATTATATATTTTATTTAATATCATTTAAATAAATATTAATTTATTTATTTAATAAATGATACTTAAATATTTGTGAGTTAACACATGTCATAGAATATATTATTATTATTATTATTATTATTATTATTATATATGGATAATATATTAGAGAGAATATCTGATAAAGGGCCTCAGCACAATTTTCAAATATTTAACCATAATAATATATTCCATTTTATATCATTTTTATAGGGTTATGTGAATTATTTTGAACAAAATTTCTACTCAAGATAATTATCTAAATAATTATATAAAATCTAAACAAAACACTCAAGAATGAGATAGAATCCCCCTCTTCCCTCTCAATACTGACAGAACAAGAGAAATAACTCTTCAATCATGAGTGGTTTTTTATTGCAATTAATGGTGAATGATGCAAGGTGTTTGGTACTTATATACTAACACCTATAATACCAAAGAAAAATCTATGAGATTCATGGATCATGTGTGGATACTATTATAAGAAACATATATTTGATTCTTTATCTAAATGATGATATAATGTGCGTAGAAACAAGATTGATCAAAAAACTGTAAAAGAATTTTCAGGTTGAGGTAATTCTTATTTTAAATTAATTATATATTATATGTGAAAATATCATCTCTATAAATAATTTAGGGTTTTCTTCCAAGTTATTAGGATTTTATCTAAAGAACCCATTTAAAAAAAAATTGGGAATGGGCTCAACCACTTCTTCTGTGCCCCAAAACCATCAGTTCTGTCCTATACACTCTATCTTTCATAGTATCCATCTTCCTATATCATTGAAATTTGAATTCTAATTTCAAATTCAAAATTCAAATTCCTATTCAAACTTTAATTATTCAATTTAAGAAATTATATCAACCTAGATCTTTTATTCACCCTTTATATTCTCTAGGTACCTAAAGAATTGATTTTGAGCAACCACTAAGTCATTTAAAAATCTATATCATCAAAATAATTGAAAAGTATATTGAAAAACCAATAATGATGTTACCAAATCAATTTTGGTATGATCATGAAATTTATGGTTTGAAGGGGTACTTTATGGTTTTTCCATACAGTTACACTCTGTCATCTTCACAAATCAACCTTTTATATTGGTAAATTTCGATATGACGCTAGTAATTACAGCATGACCTAATAAAGTCTTAAAATATATATAAGAACCAATTATTTATATCCTTTCACATAATTTCATGTACTTAGGATTCATAGGGAAACATACTCTTTCAAAAAAACCTCATCTTTCTTATACCAACTTATTATTCATCTAATAAAAATTATAGTGTGATCTAGCACATAATGGAATAACCTCAAAAATCATGCAATCTTGAGGAGTATCAAATTTTCACGGCAATAAATATTGTGGTGTGATCTATGTTTTCACATCATATTTTCTTCCATTATAGTGAAACTTCATTTCCCATAGTAAAAAACAGTATCAAAAAATATCACAGTGTACTTATTTTTTTATAATCCTTATTTAATAAAAAACTATATGAATCGTATTTATGTTTGAGAACCAAATAATGTAGTAATAATTTTCATTATGGTGTGATTGGTTTCTAACTTGAAAATTTTTAATCTTATATAATACCATCATAAAGTTATTATTTCTCTTGTAGTATGTGTTTCCAATGTTTTATTTTTTTAAGACCCATTTTGGTTCTTTCATATCTAATGTGACTCTTCATATTTCCAAAGGTGAGTGGTATCAAGTGTCATTGAAAACACTTTTTTATTGTTAAGAGGATGGGTGGTAAACTCATCACATGAAGGGTATTTCCATATATTTAGGGAATCCTTGATATATTTAAAACATTTCCATGAAATACTTACCAAAAAAAATATTTTTTATCCTTTTGGTGAAATTTTTTGACAGGAAATATGCATCTAAGAGGACACTGCACATGATAATTATATTATCTCTCACTTAATCCAATTGTTTGGTTACTATATAGTTTAAATCTATGTAGGAATACACTTTGTAATTTATCATCATCCAAGGAGGTGTTACACTCATGTGAAAGTAGGTGGAAGTTGTTGTGATATGTGGATCAGTCTTGTGAAATGGGATTCTTGTGCATCCATATGAAGTTAATTAGAACCCATGTAGTTTGGTTCTATTTAATGAGGGATAACATACCTTTTAAGTTCATGTGTGAAGGACTATGGTTATTCCTTTTAAAGTTATGTATCCTTGAACTATTAAAAGTAGTTTAAAGTCATGTTGCATAAATTCATTTGTGAATAGAAGCTAAAAATTGTTTGGTGTGAGACTTATGTTGAAGCATACATTTTTTATTTGACTTGGGAGATAAGTTAGGTGAAGGTATTTTTTGGATCCAAGAGGTGAATCATGACACACAGTATCTTTGGTAACTAAAAGGTGGATCTCTTACTTAATAAATTTGAGGAAACCAAAATTAATATCTAAACTCAACAAAATTTTGAGAAATTAAAAGTAAAATATCAACTCAAGGAATTTGAAGAAACCAAGAGGATAATTTTGACTCAATACAATTGAGAAATATAGGAGGGTTATCTCAACTCAAGGATTTTTAAGACCAATAAGTGAATCTCAACCCATGGAAACTGAGATGATTATCTTGACTTAAGTAATTTGATGAAACTAAGAGGATAATCTCAAATCAATATAATTAATAAAACCAAGTGTAATATCTCAAATCAAATTAATTGAGCAAAGAAAGAGGATAATATCAACTCAAGGAAAATTTGGGATCAAGGAATATATTGTTTATGATTGTTTGGGGGATTTTTTAGCTAATAAATCACTACTTTATTTATTTCAAAAATCATAATACACATTATAAGAAAATTAAATAACTTAATGTTTTTGTTTAAGTTTTGTAAAATGAACTTCTGGTAATTGAAATAGCATAACACTAAATTGTTTTATAAAATTCTAGTTATCTAAATATCAAATTTCAGATTATTTACATAATATTTAGAATCAATGTATAGGTGTTGAACTAACTAATCGGTATATAAAAAAAGATGTGATGTCCATCAGGATATGAACAGTAATCTATTACTAATGTTATTACAATTGATCTTGAGTTTTCCAAAATCAAAAAGTTGGATTTTGTTTCAACATTGCCTATAAATGAAGATACGCATTGATAATTATAAGTATTTATCGACAATACATCAAATATTTTTAAAGTTTATTTTAATTTTGAATATTTACAATTTCTTGTTATTGAGTGAACTAGCGAGCAGTGTAATATTTTTCTTTCTAAGGCTTTATGATAAGAGTTACCATTGTGTGGGGTTTTCCAATAAAATCACTTTGTATTTCAATTATAATAATTTTTCTAATAATTTTACATGATAAAGGGATTCTGAGGATATAAATATATAAAATAAAATCATCTAATAAAGTGCTTCTATGGCTAGGCATATAAATCTTAAGTACTTATAGTATGTGAAGTGAGCTGCTACTGATAGGTATAGTTGAGGGCTTATGAGGATAGGAATTAAAAACTTATGATAGGTATAAAATCTGGGATACCTTATGATATTTTGAAAGTAATGGATACCTTATATCATGACTAAAAATCGAGTTTTCACTTTGGTTAAAAATGATGTTTTAATAAATATAATTTTATATTGGTATTTGGTTTGATAACCAACACACTGTGCTTTGTTTTCAATTTTACACTATATTAAATTTTCTATCAGTAGTTTAAAATAATTATTAGTTTCTATATTTATTCCTAAACTATAATTTAGTAAATTATTGTATCAATTTCTATAATATATCTAGTTTAAGTTTACCTAATTTTCCATTGGTAATACAAAATATTGATCACTTTATTTCCACTATGAAAATTACATTTCAATACAGTCTATATTTAAGTTACTAAATAACCTTTGTAGTTTTTTTAACAAATTTTTGTATTTGTTGACAACTTACTCTCTTTGTAAAAGAATGTTTTTTTTTCTAGCAATTGGACCCAATCCATATTAATGAGGTTACTTTTCAGACACAAGTTTCCGGACCCAGGTTTTTGTATTCAGATGCACCAAAAATAGAAGAAGTTAGCAAGATAGAGTTTTTAATCAAAAACTTTATTGTATTCAAGTCCATTGGCATGACATTAAAAATAATCATATTCAAAAGAATCAAAGAAATAATGAACTTACTAAGGAGTGTTTAAAGAATATAAGTGAAGTAAAGAGTCATAAAGTTCTCATACTTTCTAAGAAAAAAAAATTTGCAAAGATTTGTTGATCAAGAAGTTTTTACAAATCATGAAAACTATCATGATAAAAAATTTAGAAGAAATAATGGAGAGGTTAAAAGAATTTTGTAATTGTGATGGGATTTCCATCGTAATGTGAGTTACATCATAATAAGATGAGAAGGAAAAATATATTGTTGTGCCTGATGAAGAAGATAATCATACTAAGATTTTTGTACTCAGACTTTCATACTCAGATTTTTGTACTGGTATTTTTGTATTGTAATTTTTGTACTGGGAAAATCGTTCTGAGATTTTTGTACTCAGATTTTCGCATTGAGATTTTTGTACTAGGAAAATCGTACTGAGATTTTTGTGCTCAGATTTTTGTTCTGTGATTTTTGTACTGGGATTTTCATACTGTGAAATCATACTGAAAAAAGAAACATATTGTAATGATTAAGAAATAAATAGTTCATAATTAGTTGATAAAGAAATAGATCTTAATGATATGATAAAGGAAACAGATCATAATGATATGGGAAATAAGTAGATCATAATGAGCAGAGAAATAAATAGATTTTAATGAGCTAAGAAAGATATAAAGAGTTGGAGAATTCAAACATGAAGTTCAATTTTCATAAATCTTGGATAAATCTAAAGAGGTTTTAAGAAGTAAAATCTGAAGTTTTAAATGCGATATATTTTTGGTGATTTTGATATTTGAGGTAGTGGGTAATGTCTCCATGTTTCCCGCCATTGTTTTCTAAGTCACCTATAAATACTTCCTCGGATAATTTTTTTCATTTGAAAGTTTTACATATGTGAAAAAGGTGGAGCGGTTGTAACACCCCAAGATTTCATAGTGTGTTATTTCTTCAAAATAATTTAATAACTTGCACTACACGCAAAACCGAGTTCAATTGCACCATGACTTACCAAAAAAAAGCCATTAAAAGAGGTCATGAATAGTATTAACTAAATTTTAAACTTTATAATTTTAGAATCCATATTATGAGTTTCTTAGTCATAATGCAAGAACAGATTCATTTTCAGTATTGCACTTTTATCAAATTTTGATAGTGAAACCTTTTTAAATACAATATTTTAAACTTTTTTACTAAATGGAGACATCAAAAAATTTAAAATGAAACTTCTCAAGCTTCCACGGTACGCTTTCCTTTGAATAAAACAGTAGCGTGTGTTGTACGCAACTTCGAGTTTTAACACACACCACAACCAATCAAACTGGCCGTTATGAATAGTAATACCTAAATTTTGAAATAATATATATTTTATATTTTGAAATGGACTTCATTTTTGGATTCGGAATATCGAATTTATCCTAAGGTGAAATTTTGGTACTTTTCGGATAACTTTCATATTTTGATGAATAGTGAAAATTACTAAATTTTAATTAAAAACAACTTTTTTAATCAAAATAATTAATAGTGATAAATTATGAATTTGAGTGGTTTTAAAGTATATTTAGAATATATTTTTACAATTTAATATAATTTTGGTCATTAGACAAAATTTTACAATTAAACCGAACATAAACAAGTGTCAATCTTTTGATAGTTATTATCTCTTAAAAACACGCTTTTTGTTTTGACAGCGGGAATTAATTTTAAATTAATTTCTGCCACTTATGTGTTTTGAATTTAGAAAAATGGATTCCATATTTGGAATCAGGATGTTCAAATTGTGTAAATAGGTAACTTTTATTTTTAGACATTTTGAATAATTACTGTGGTAAATATTTTATTTACCATGGTTAAGGGTAAATCCGGTAAATAAGGGTTAAAAAATAATATTATAATAATACAAAATTACCCTAAAACGTGTCCTAACCTTATTGGTGGACACATACCCGACCATTAGCATCCTTGGGTCAATTTGGGGACCCTTTGGAGCCACTTGTATGTGGTAGGGAGACTTTATATTAATAAAGTTAAAATAAAAATAAAAATGGCATAAGCTTACATCTTTTAGAAGAACAATTTTTACATAGGGTTATACATGTTGGATTTTAGATTATAAATATTCATTAGAAATCTACAAAGATTTCCTACATAATGATATTTTATTTATAATTTTTAGACATTAAATAATTTATTTTATATATGACACAATGATGATGCAGTAATTACTATAATAGTGAAAAATTAAAATAATTGATATTATAAATACCCAAATAAATATAATATGAAACTTTTAATGAATTAAACTAATTTTCTAGGATAATATGATATATTAGGATTGATTTAATTGACTTTGTTCGAAGTAATCAATCTGTTATGAGTTTCACAAAAATCAACTATTGAATAGTGTCAAAATTGACATAAAAGAGTTCTTAAAACAAATATTATATTATTAATTGATATTAAATTCCAAAAAATCTAAGGTTCGGCCAAGAGACTTATATCATGATAGGTTCATCATTAATGTACCACTTGGGGGTCTCTTGGATGTATATAGTATGTTTATTAACCATATTATATAAAAATACAAAGAGACATTGTAAAAGTGAAACTAATTAACTTAGAGTTAATACTTAAAGATAAGGTTAATATAAGTACCCAAACCTGTCTAAATTCTATTGGTTGAGTGGTTTTCGACCTATCCCCACCTTAACCTTTTAATAATCAACTTTGGAGCCATTATAAACCGAATATGAATTTATTATAAATTAATATTTCTAGCTTTTCCAAAGGTGCCCCTCACCCCTCTTATAAAAGGGAACTCCTCCTTCTCATTTCTTCACACCTTCAAAGCCTTTTGGTTCAGCCAAACTCTGCCCAAATACTCTCCCAACATCCCTCAATACAACCTAGAGGCCTTAGTTTGATTAGAAAGCCAACCTAAGGAGCCCTTTTGATCAAATCAAAAGGAAGAACCCGGAGAAGAGGTAATGATTTCACCACCCTTCTCCAAGTTCATTTCTTCTTCCACTTCTTCTTCCTTTGTTCTTACCATTCTAAAATAATAACTCCAGTATCTCACATATACTGTGATGTTATTATAAATATGGTACAATCATATTCAGTATTCTATCCACCCTTTGAATAACATGTCACCATACGTGCGTACGTACGGCTTACCGTCTCCACGTCGTGGTGTAATTGTTATTCAATATAATATTATTTGGATGGGTATAATAATGATGTGTAACTCATGTAAATAATAAATATAACATGTTAATGATTCTGTATATATGATATACCATCCATTTATATATTATTTTAATATCAAAAGAATGATATTGTCGCTCGTGCGTACGTACGGACTACCGTCTCCACGAACGCGATGAGATTCATTCTCCATCGTATCCATTCAAGTATAATTATCATTTGATGATTTAAAAATAATGTTTAAGGACTGGATATCATTCTGGATATGAATAAGATACAACAACCATGTCTTATGTAACAAAACATATAAATGAAAATGAGTAAGTTAACTCCCGAAATGACGATAATTCTAAGACAAATCAATGTTAAAAGATCATATATGATATCATATTAATATATATGATTCTTGTATAATTTAATAACAACTATTTCACCATTATACAGGAGGTTAGCCTACCCCAACCAAGGAAAATTACAAGGTAAGGGTTTTCCTTACAACCTCTTCATTATCCAAGGTTGTTTATACGTAATAATCTACTGGGATCTCTTTATCATCCACATCCATGTTTCTTAAAAATGCATTTCAAAACATTTTTACTATTTACTAGAATATGAGTTAAATTCATTTATACCCTTTTTGACTTTTATAAGTGGTTTATAAAGGAATCTTTTGGTCGTTTTCAAAACAAGGTCCTTTTTAACCTTTTCGACAGAATTAAGGTAAGAATGTTTTTTTTAACTTATACGGCGGGTGCGGCTATTTTCCGCCGTTATAAAATCTTCAAAGCTTCCCTTACAAGCTTATAATAATATTTTCAAAGAAAATGTTTTATTTTATATGGATCTTAAATTATTTCAAAATAAAAGGAGATATTTCTTTAAAAAGAATTTTGATTTCATCTATGTCAACATCTTTTGATAGATTTTAAGATTATTTGAAGTTGATTTATTATGATACAAAACTTATATATTGTATTGAAGGTTTTGTGATATTTTTGACTGTGGATGTGCTATTTTTATACCATTCATAGTTTATGGTGAAAGTATTTACATTTCGTATGCTAGTTTTAATACGAATGTTTATGTTATGTTTAAACCTTTTCATATGGGAATGCATTGGACTTAATATGTGACGGGTGGAGCCCGCTATAGCTCCTAGATGCATCGGTAGGTCTCATGAGACAAACTAGTGTCTTGGAACAAGGCCTTGACAAAATCTTATTTGTAGTCTTGGCACGAGGTCTTGGCTATGTGGTTATGATAGTCTGGCATTATGCATTCCAACATTATGAAAGTGGTTATTGATTTTTGCATGTGATTATTCGATTAGTAGAATATCCATGTGAATAAGTAAATGACATTATTTCATTTTATTTATGCCATACCATGTTGAATGTTCATGTTTAAAAGGCTTTTGTTTTAGTTATACATTGCCTTAAATCTTTATTCTTATTTATGAAAGTTTCCGCTATATTGTTATCCTTACTGGGCATTTGAGCTCACCCCTTTTCTATGTTTTATTTTTCCCAGGAAGTGAAGATGTAAGTTATGAATGACCTGCAGGGATATTATGAGGGGATTATAGTGTGGACTATGGAAACATTATGTTGTTGTAGTAGTTTTTCATTTTATGTTGTAATGTAAAACTTATGAATATATCTAGTGTTTCCAAGGCTACTAAACCAATCGGTCTTTCGAGATTTGATCTTTCTTGTGATCATACCAATGTTATGTAATAATGCACCGACTCTGGGTAACTGGGGTCGGGGCGTTACAGTTGGTATCAAAGGAAGTTTAGTACAAACCTTGGAAGCTAGATTTAGATAAACTCTGATTAGAGCACGTAGACCTAAGATGAACTTTGAGGATTAGTATAGAAGAACTTATTAGAATTTTGGTATTGTAGAGATTTTGTGAGTTTTCCGAGCAATACATCCCTGTCTGGATACGAGCAGGTAGAGGCGGCTCTGGCACAGATGTACCTAGGGGTAAAACCCGAAAACACCGCTTTGAGCTAGACTCGAACGGGAACTGGTACACGACAACGGGCCTTGCTGCACTCTTGGTTACGACACTCCCGGGGGATATGCTTAGGATAACTCTCATTTTCTTTACAAATCATTTTGAAGGGTTTATGAGTATATACTTCCTTAAAGAAAACATTCTTATGATTATGGATTATATCCATAAATAGTTCAATTTATGTTAAGTGTTTTATAAGTATGGGATTATGTATTTTGATTCATAAACTGATCTAGTTTATGCCATTGTTTAGAAATGGCGCCCAGTAGAAGGAATGAGAACTCCGGAAATGCACATGATCCAAATAGAAGGAAGGATCATATCTTTCATGGTCTTAAGCTAGAATTTATAAGAGAAATAGTCTCCCATGTATTATCATAATATGAAGAAATAATATCATGTATTGATAAGATAAGTAAAGAGATTACTGAGTCCTATGGCTTTGAAGGGAAGCAAGAGAAGAAAAGGATAGAAGAGAGAACGATGGATAAAGGGAAGAGGGAAAAGAAGAATTTTCCCATATGTGGTAACTGTGGAAAGAAACACCCTGGAACTTGCCTGAAAGGAATGGGAGTTTGTAATAAGTGTGGAGGAAAAGGGCACAAAGTATGTGACTGCAAGGGTAAGAAAATGGTTTCAAATGTACAATGCTTCATTTGCAAGGAGTTTGGACACTATGCGAACCTATGTCCCAGTCATCAGACTATGACGCAAATGATGATATTGGATAATAATCAAGTTATGATACTACCACAGATGAAGAGGAATGATTAGAGTTCTTATGTTGATTATGTCAATTGAGTGTTGTATCAACAATGTACTTGTTATAATAATTATGGAGTATATAAGGATTGTACTGCAGTACTATTTCATTAAGGACTTGAGATTGTGTGGAACAAAGAAAAGTGACTCAATAGCAGGATAAATTTTTGGAAAATATATGGTTGAGAGAATGATAAACCATAATATAGTTCTGATACCGAGGTAGTGATTTTCGAATAATACATGATTATTTTGGAAAAAATATATTGGATATTCTTGACTACCTTGGAAAAGATTAATGATTTGTATATTCGATCATTGTTGGGGTTTAAAACATTTTTGGATTGATGAAGTATATCCAGCATTCTATATGGAATAAGGGAGCATGAATGTAATCAATAAGGAATATGGTAATACCTGATGAAGGTATTCATATGCTATTACGGGGTAAAAAGGATCTATATTATGTTTACCTTCCTTATAAATGTTAGACTGTGAGTTTGGACAGAATTATTTTGGATAGTTCTAGTTTGGATTATTTTGGATTGCCATAAAAGGACAACCCGGAGGTCGGGCGGCAACCCGTCGCGTCCGGCAAGGCTGCGAGACTTGAACCCGTAACCGAAGGGCGACAAGGGTGTATCACCTACCACTGGACCATGAGATGTCCTGGATTAAATAATGTAGTTTTTATTAAAAGATCATGTAGATTAATTATAAATTCGTTTATTTTGGAACCCTATACGAATAGTGTAAATAGAATTTTTTTTTTTACATTCTATTATCTTTTAGAGTGAAAGATGAGTTTGTGGTAGAAATTTATTAATGGATAAAACTCTAATTATAAAGTAAGTATATCTCCTTATGATCTTAGCCAATCTCATAAATAAATTCCTCAATATTATGAAAAGCAACTTTGAACAAAAATGTTTTCCTAGATGGTACCTTAAATCATCACTAATTTATGGCTTTGGGATTGTTGGCCTTTTTATAGCCATGTTCTCTACCACTCTCCATCAGATAATTGATGGTTAGATTTTTCTTCCATATCCATATTTTCCTACATGGAACCCTAGTATGTGTTATTTTCGGTAATCTTCATACTTTCGACTCTTTATTTTAAATAGAGGCCTCATTAATTCATTTTTCGATGTGGGATTTCAACTAGGATATTTTGAAACGTCAAAAATGTGTTATCCTAATACCCTATGTTTTGTTGAACCGATGGTATTTCAATTCCTCATAGATTGATGAATTTAAGGACCTAAATTTTATACTTGTTTGTGATTGATGACCTCAATCACTACCTATAAATATTTACGTTTTTCCTCCGATTATATGTCTCCAATTTCCACCAATGTTCTCCTAATCGAGATCATAATTTGGTGGTGACCCTTTGATTTCTCTTTTCCTCATATTAAGACTAAATTTTAGTAACCCAATTTCCGATGTGAGTTTTCCCACAAATATATTTTCTACTTTCAACCTTTTATTTTCGAAGAACAATTTCAAATTGCGAGGACGCAATTTATTGAAGGAGGGGAGAATGTAACACCCCAAGATTTCATAGTGTGTTATTTCTTCAAAATAATTTAATAACTTGCACTACACGCAACACCGAGTTCAATTGCACCATGACTTACCAAAAAAAAGCCATTAAAAGAGGTCATGAATAGTATTAACTAAATTTTAAACTTTATAATTTTAGAATCCATATTATGAGTTTCTTAGTCATAATGCAAGAACAGATTCATTTTCAGTATTGCACTTTTATCAACTTTTGATAGTGAAACCTTTTTAAATACAATATTTTAAACTTTTTGACTAAATGTATACATCAAAAAATTTAAAATGAAACTTCCTAAGCTTCCACGGTACGCTTTCCTTTGAATAAAACAGTAGCGTGTGTTGTACGCAACTTCGAGTTTTAACACACACCACAACCAATCAAACTGGCCGTTATGAATAGTAATACCTAAATTTTGAAATAATATATATTTTATATTTTGAAATGGACTTCATTTTTGGATTCGGAATATCTAATTTAGCCTAAGGTGAAATTTTGGTACTTTTCGGATAACTTTCATATTTTGATGAATAGTGAAAATTACTAAATTTTAATTAAAAACAACTTTTTTAATCAAAATAATTAATAGTGATAAATTATGAATTTGAGTGGTTTTAAAGTATATTTAGAATATATTTTTACAATTTAATATAATTTTGGTCATTAGACAAAATTTTACAATTAAACCGAACATAAACAAGTGTCAATCTTTTGATAGTTATTATCTCTTAAAAACACGCTTTTTGTTTTGACAGCGGGAATTAATTTTAAATTAATTTCTGCCACTTCTGTGTTTTGAATTTAGAAAAATGGATTCCATATTTGGAATCAGGATGTTTAAATTGTGTAAATAGGTAACTTTTATTTTTAGACATTTTGAATAATTACTGTGGTAAATATTTTATTTACCATGGTTAAGGGTAAATCCGGTAAATAAGGGTTAAAAAATAATGTTATAATAATACAAAATTACCCTAAAACGTGTCCTAACCTTATTGGTGGACACATACCCGACCATGAGCATCCTTGGGTCAATTTGGGGACCCCTTGGAGCCACTTGTATGTGGTAGGGACACTTTATATTAATAAAGTTAAAATAAAAATAAAAATGGCATAAGCTTACATCTTTTAGAAGAACAATTTTTACATAAGGTTATACATGTTGGATTTTAGATTATAAATATTCATTAGAAAGCTAAAACGATTTACTACATAATTATATTTTATTTATAATTTTTAGACATTAAATAATTTATTTTATATATGACACAATGATGATGCAGTAATTACTATAATAGTGAACAATTAAAATAATTGATATTATAAATACCCAAATAAATATAATATGAAACTTTTAATGAATTAAACTAATTTTCTAGGATAATATGATATATTAGGATTGATTTAATTGACTTTGTTCGAAGTAATCAATCTTTTATGAGTTTCACAAAAATCAACTATTGAATAGTGTCAAAATTGACATAAAAGAGTTCTTAAAACAAATATTATATTATTAATTGATATTAAATTCCTAAAAATCTAATGTTCGGCCAAGAGACTTATATCATGATAGGTTCATCATTAATGTACCACTTGGGGGTCTCTTGGATGTATATAGTAAGTTTATTAACCATATTATATAAAAATACAAAGAGACATTGTAAAAGTGAAACTAATTAACTTAGAGTTAATACTTAAAGATAAGGTTAATATAAGTACCCAAACCTGTCTAAATTCTATTGGTTGAGTGGTTTTCGACCTATCCCCACCTTAACCTTTGAATAATTAACTTTGGAGCCATTAGAAACCGAATATGAATTTATTATAAATTAATATTTCTAGCTTTTCCAAAGGTGCCCCTCACCCCTCTTATAAAAGGGAACTCCTCCTTCTCATTTCTTCACACCTTCAAAGCCTTTTGGTTCAGCCAAACTCTGCCCAAATACTCTCCCAACATCCCTCACTACAACCTAGAGGCCTTAGTTTGATCAGAAAGCCAACCTAAGGAGCCCTTTTGATCAAATCAAAAGGAAGAACCCGAAGAAGAGGTAATGATTTCACCACCCTTCTCCAAGTTCATTTCTTCTTCCACTTCTTCTTCCTTTGTTCTTACCATTCTAAAATAATAACTCCAGTATCTCACATATACTGTGATTTTATTATAAATATGGTACAATCATATTCAGTATTCTATCCACCCTTTGAATAACATGTCACCATACGTGCGTACGTACGGCTTACCGTCTCCACGTCGTGGTGTAATTGTTATTCAATATAATATTATTTGGATGGGTATAATAATGATGTGTAACTCATGTAAATAATAAATATAACATGTTAATGATTCTGTATATATGATATACCATCCATTTATATATTATTTTAATATCAAAAGAATGATATTGTCGCTCGTGCGTACGTACGGACTACCGTCTCCACGAACGCGATGAGATTCATTCTCCATCGTATCCATTCAAGTATAATTATCATTTGATGATTTAAAAATAATGTTTAAGGACTGGATATAATTCTGGATATGAATAAGATACAACAACCATGGCTTATGTAACAAAACATATAAAAGAAAATGAGTAAGTTAACTCCCGAAACGACGATAATTCTTAGACAAATCAATGTTAAAAGATCATATATGATATCATATTAATATATATGATTCTTGTATAATTTAATAACAACTATTTCACCATTATACAGGAGGTTAGCCTACCCAAAACAAGGAAAAGTACAAGGTAAGGGTTTACCTTACAACCTCTTCATTATCCAAGGTTGTTTATACGTAATAATCTACTGGGATCTCTTTATCATCCACATCCATGTTTCTTAAAAATGCATTTCAAAACATTTTTACTATTTACTAGAATATGAGTTAAAGTCATTTATACCCTTTTTGACTTTTATAAGTGGTTCATAAAGGAATCTTTCGGTCGTTTTCAAAACAAGGTCCTTTTTAACCTTTTCGACAGAATTAAGGTAAGAATGTTTTTTTTAACTTATACGGCGGGTGCGGCTATTTTCCGCCGTTATAAAATATTCAAAGCTTCCCTTACAAGCTTATAAGAATATTTTCAAAGAAAATGTTTTATTTTATATGGATCTTAAATTATTTCAAAATAAAAGGAGATATTTCTTTAAAAAGAATTTTGATTTCATCTATGTTAACATCTTTTGATGGATTTTAAGATTATTTGAAGTTGATTTATTATGATACAAAACTTCTATATTGTATTGAAGGTTTTGTGATATGTTTGACTGTGGATGTGCTATTTTTATACCATTCATAGTTTATGGTGAAAGTATTTACATTTCGTATGCTAGTTTTAATACGAATGTTTATGTTATGTTTAAACCTTTTCATATGGGAATGCATTGGACTTAATATGTGACGGGTGGAGCCCGCTATAGCTCCTCGATGCATCGGTAGTTCTCATGAGACAAACTAGTGTCTTGGCACAAGGCCTTGACAAAATCTTATTTGTAGTCTTGGCACAAGGCCTTGGCTATGTGGTTATGATAGTCTGGCATTATGTATTCCAACATTATGAAAGTGTTTATTGATTTTTGCATGTGATTATTCGATTAGTAGAATATCCATGTGAATAAGTTAATGGCATTATTTCATTTTATTTATGCCATACCATGTTCAAAGTTCATGTTTAAAAGGCTTTTGTTTTAGTTATACATTGCCTTAAATCTTTATTCTTATTTATGAAAGTTTCCGCTATATTGTTATCCTTACTGGGCATTTGAGCTCACCCCTTTTCTATGTTTTATTTTTTCCAGGAAGTGAAGATGTAAGTTATGAATGACCTGCAGGGATATTATGAGGGGATTATAGTGTGGACTGTGGAAACATTATGTTGTTTTAGTAGTTTTTCATTTTATGATGTAATGTAAAACTTATGAATATATCTAGTGTTTCCAAGGCTACTAAACCAATCGGTCTTTCGAGATTTGATCTTTCTTGTGATCATGCCAATGTTATGTAATAATGCACCGACTCTGGGTAACTGGGGTCGGGGCGTTACAGCGGTAGATAATTTGAAGTAAAATTTCTTATCTTATTGAAGTATAATTGAATTTAGAATTATAGAATAAGTTTGAGTTTGGTATATTGAGAATGAATTCATTGTATTCAATCATCATATTAGGAAAATTAGATCCAGAATACAAAATTTTCATACTCATAAAATCAGATCTAGGATATAGTATTATCCTACTTAGAAAATTAGATCAAGGATCTATTATTATCATATTCAAAGAATTAGATCCAAAATCATCTTACTTAGAAAATTGGATACATAATCCAACATCATTGTATTGAGAAAATAGAATCCAGCATCATCGAATTGAGAAAATAAGATCCATCCAAATCAGACTGAGGATTTTGGCTGAGGTATTATGGAGCAAATTTAGAAAAGTCTTTATTTTATTTTATTTTTTCTCAATTGTTTTTATAACCAAAAATTGTAAACATACAGGATTTAGTATAATCATTCATATCAGGAGATATAAGTTGTCTTTGGAGTTGGAACAAGTCGTATACACTTATTATTAATAGTGGATTTCCATAGACCCATGGTAGTGGTTATGAAAAGGATTTAGGTTCTCACACTAAGGTCAAACCATGTAAATCTTGTGTGATTTACTTTATTTCCTACTATTTTATGCATGGGTATTTACTAAAATTTGATAAGGATATAAATCTTAACAGGTTTTAGGGCTTACGTTTTGAAAATACTTTAAGCTTATAAAAGTGGACAACTGATTCAACCCCCCCCCCCCCAATTATAATTTGTTATTCTATGATTTTTAACTTCAATTGGTATCAAGGGGAAGGTTACCTTATTGAATCCTATCATGGATAATATAAATTATTCCAATAGTAGAGGAATTCCTACATTTTATGGAAAAAAAATATTTTGGATGGAAAAATAGGATGATTTCTTATCTCTTATCTCTTGGCCTTAATGTTTTTGATGTTGTAACTATTGTTTTTTCCACCGATTTAGAAATATTCTCCTACAACATTTAATGATAATATAAATATAGAAGTTGATGTAAAGGATAGAAATGTAATACTTATGTCTTTATTAGATAATGTTTATCAAAAGGTGATGTGTCTCAAAATGTCAAAAAAAATATGTAGGACAAGATGGAAACTGTTTTTTAAGGGAATATAAAAGTTAAGGAATCAAAGATACAAATATGACATATTATGTATGAAGACATCAAAATGAGATATGAAGAAAAAAATGATGAATACTTCACCATATTAAATTAAATTGATTGCAACAACATAGGATTCAAAGATGTCTTGGAAGATTCTAAAATTTTGAATAAACTTATGAGAAACTTTTCAGAATTGTTTGATTCTAGAATTTCTTATTTATAAGATAAATAAGATTTATCTCTTGATGAATTGTATAAATTTATTATTTATTATGAAATTAGGAAAGCTCTAATGTTTAAAAAGAATATGAAAGATTAAATATCTTCTGAAGCTATGAGAAAGTTGAAAATTCAAGATGTTGAAGATGTTGATCCTTGTTACTCCAAATATAATGAGGATGATGAGTTGAATGAAAAAATCATGTCTCATATATCCAAGAACTATTAAAGAGGAAGAGGAAAAGTATGGGGGTAAATTTCTTCTCAAATATTTTGAGTGGGGTGGAAATGGACACTTTTAAATGAATTTTCCCAAGAATAAAGTTGTAGAATATCGAGATTATTTTGATGGAAAACCTTGATGTAAGAAGTGGAAAAATAATAATAAAGAATAATAGTATTCCAACTGATACAAGAAAAATTTTACTAGAAACAAAATCATTATGTTGAGTAAAAAAGTTGAATCAGACTCAAATGAAAACAATTCTTCTAAAGATGAAATTTCAGAACAATTCAGAACCCTCATTTCAAAATTTGATAAAACAATAGATTCCCCAGAGAGTGAAGAAGGTGGTGAAGAATGTTATAGATAGTATTATCTCATAAGAGAACTTGTTTCATGTATTGATCAAAAAAACTCTCAAGAAATAAATTATAATTAGAAATAATTATTTTCAATAAGTTATTTATGGAAGAAAAGATGTTATCAAGTAAGAGGAAGAATACATCAATGAGATTTTAAGTTACAAACTTAGAATTGTTGAATAGGGAAAGATGATTGAAGATCTTAGTAAGAAGTTGGAAACTAAAGAAGAATAATTTAACAAGTTTCAATCAAAACTTCTTGAGTCTTAAATCACCTTGAGTAAGATTAATGAAAACTTTATCAAAGCTTCGAAAGTAAAAGATGAGACTTATAAAGTTGTTGAGAAGGCTCAATATGAGAATCAAGTGAAATATTCTCTTACCAAAAATAATGTTTCATCTAATTCTTTTAACATTTTAGGTTTTGAAAAAATTATTAGGAAATATTGGGTGGAAGAAGGATGTGGAAAGCCTATAAAATCTACAAAATTAGAAATCTCACTCAAAAGAAAAAATGGTCCACATTCTGAGTGTGTAAGAGATGAAAGAAGTCACCAACCTCAAAAAAGGTTCAATAGTGAAATATCTTATTTCAATAGAAAATCATGATTTGATAGTTATTTTTGGTTTTTTGGAATCTATGGGTATAGGGCTTATAATTTTTTGTGAAAATTATCCTTACCTAGAAGAAGGTTTGAGAAAAGTGGAAGAAATAGTGAAAGTAGAATAAGAAACTTCTCTAATTTATATAAAGTTAAAAAATTGAATTCTCAAGATGTTAGAAACTTTCCAATAATAAATCAATTTGATTTTATAGAAAACTTTTGTGGAAGATGTGATCAAGCTAGTCATAATTCATAAATATGTATTATACTCCTTCTAGAACAAGTTTATTATGATAGAAAATAAATGAAATATAAAAATAATAAAGTTGAGGAAAGAGATTTTATTGTTGACAAAGCTTTGAAAATAGGTAAAAATAAAAAACTAGGGATACTTTATAGTGGTTTCTCTTCACATATGATAGGTGATATAAAAATTTTGAAACATGTTGAAATTCATGATGGAGGATCATTTACCTTTGGTGATGATAGTTTCCTAAAAATCATAGGAATCAGAATAGTTAAAAATAAAGCCAAAGCCAATGAGCTCGTATCCAAGTGGTAAGGGCTCCCGCTCGGCATCCAAGAGACCCGGGTTCAAAACCGGGTGGAGGCGAATTTCCGGGTACTGTAGCAGTTACTGTAGCAGTTACTGTTTGGTACTGTGGCAGCTGGAACTATTCACCCGATTTGGGCCTTCGGACCACCGGTTTGGGCCTACGGGTCTCCAGGGCCTTCGGGTCATCAAAGGCCTTCAGGCCACAGGGCCTTCAGGTCACGTGGACCATGGAGTAGCCCAGTTCACACGGAACAGGACCCAGAAGAGGATCAGAGCAATAGGAGTAGCAGCCACCAGATGCAGAGCTAACCGGATTGGAAGAATGAGAGGGTATGGCAGCCGCCATCGGGACCAGGCACCGTGCAGCTTTGTACAGGGCAATGCTAGCCGATCAGCAATGCAATGTGGGGAGCTAAGGTGGTCGATGATGCCAGACACTGGGGAGGGGCAGTTCTAGTGGGTTGAGCCTACGGGTCATGTATTGGGCATGGTATGCCTCTAGGCCTTTGGGTCATGTATTGCGGGTCATGTCAGGCCTTGTGCCTTGGGCCTACGGGTCATGTACGGGTTCCCCTTCAACCCTTAAAAGGGGGATTATCTATAATAAAATAAAAAATAAAGCCTTCGGTCCATTCAGAGGAGAGGAGAATGAAGCCAAAAAATTGAAATCTAAGGAAGTTTTATTTTTGATAAGATAAAACATAAATTACTTAGTGTAAGTAAACTTTGTGATTATAGAAAAAAAATATTTAAAAATATTTTTGTATCATCAAAAGTGTGAAAGATAGAAAAGTAATTAAAAAATGCGAAAGAACTAGTGGGAATCTCTTTCAAATAGAAGAATTTAATAAATCCTATTACTTGATTGTTGAAGATGAAAACAAATTGTGGCACAGAATACTTTTCCACCTTGGGTAGAAAAACATGAATAAACTTTCTAAAGTTTCTTTTGTACAAAATTTTCCATAATTGAAAATAAGAGATGAAGATTCTTGTATTAATTTCAAGAAAGGAAATATGACTAACAAAAGTCATAAGAGAATTAAGATTCAATCTACCAGACCACTTGAGCTTATTCATTATAATTTATGTAGGACGATGAGACATAAATCAAAAAATATATATTTATAATTTATCACATTTATTGATGATTTCACTTGGATGACAAACATTATGTTTATGAAGCACAAGTTAGAGGCTATTGGAATGTTCAGATTCTTTAGAATGGATGTTAAGAATAAAATGGGGGTTTCTATAAAGAAGTTGAGAATATATAATGGTACCAAAATCACAATCAATACTTTTGAAATGTATCTAAGAAATCATGGTATCAAATATCAGTATAGTTTTCATTAAACTCTATAAAAATGGATTAGTATAAAGTAAGAATAGAATCTTGGTGAAAATGGGAATAAGTATGTTATCTAAATACAAAATTTCAAAATTCTATTGAAGAGAAGTTTTTGGTACTACTATACATGTTCAAAATAGATTCTTTTTTATACAGGAAACTAACATGACTCTATATGAAAGGTGGTATAACAAAAAACCTTCATTGAAATACTTAAAAGTTTTTAGAAGTCTATGTTTTCTTAAAATCAGAAATATGGATTTGAGAAAGTTTAATGAGAAATATGAGGAAGAGACTTTTATGGATTATTCACCAAATGGAAGAAGTTATAAATGTTGAAAAAAATTATGAAATTTTGTGGACTCATACGATGTGAAGGTAATTGAAAGTCAAAGTTCCTTAACAAAACTTATTGAGAATGTTGAGGAGGATACACTAGATAATTTCACCAATAGTGTATGTTATCCAAAACATTCTTATCAAGATTTATATTATTCATGTGGTGAGGTAAGTGAAGTATAGAGATGAACCTTGATACTTACTATCTTAAAAAAACAGTCTGAAAATATTCTTAGAAATTAGAAGGCTTCATTTCAGACCAAAAGAAAGTTGAGATTTGAAAATCAAATGTCACTTATCTCCAAAGTTGAACCAGAATCATTTTTAGAGTATATTTATTATAAAGAATAGGTGGATTCTATGAATGAATAAATGGATTATATTTAGATGAATGAAATATGAGAACTTGTTCCAAGAACAGTAAATAAAATGTTATCGTAAAAAAGTGGGTTTATAGAAACAAATTGAATGAGCATGGAGAAGTTTCAAGAAATAAAGAAAGACTTATTTATAAAGGATATGCATAGGTAGAAGGTGTGGATTTTGATGAAACTTTTTCCACAATTTCAATATTAGAAACTATTATAATGTTTCTTTTAGTGGCCTCACATTGGAATTAAAAATTCTATCAGATGGATGTAAAGTTAGCTTTTTTAAATGGTGAGATTGAGGAATAAGTTTACATTGAACAAAATTTTGGATTTATAATTGATGAGGATGAAGACAAGTTTTGTAAATTGAATAAATATTTTTATCATAGGAAACAAGATCTATGTTCTTAGTATTTTAAACTTGAATTTTTTTTAAGAATATTGAACTTTTTTAAATGAAAAGTTGATAGAAACTTATATGTTGGCTATAGAACATTGATTATAATTGTTTATGTGGATGATATAATTTTTGTTGGAGATAGAGAAGATATTTGTAAAAAAATATGAGGAGATGAATAAGAATTTTGAAATTTCTATGTTGGGAGAATTAAATTTCTTCCTTCGATTACAATTTTTATAAAAATAAAAATACATTTTCTTATCTCAAGAAAAGTATACTAAGGAATTGTTAAAAAAGTTTCGGATGTTTGAATCCAAAGAAGCTTCAACACCTATTTAAATGAGCACAAATTTGAGTAAAGGTGAATGTGGAATAAGTGTGAATAAAAAACACATTCAAAAGTTGATAGGAAGTCTTCTTTACCAAACAGTATCAAGGCCTGATATTGTTTATGCAGTGACTTTGTGTGCCAGGTATCAAAGTAATCTGAAAGAATCACATATGTGGGAAAAAAAGAATTTTGAGATATGTCAAATGAACATCCTCACATGGGTTGTTATACAAAATAAATATTGATATGAAGTTTCATAGTTATACTAATACTGATTGGGCTATATATTATAAAGATAGAAAATCAACATCTGAAGGAACGATTTTCATGGGTTAATATTGTGTGAGTTGGAATAGTAAGAAACAAAGTTCAGTAACTTTGAGCATAGATGGATCTGAATATATTGCATCTACTCAGGCTTATACTAAAATTTTTTGGATGAAATTTCAGCTAGATAACCTTAAAGTGAAAGTTTCTAAACCATTGAAGATACTTTGTGATAATCAAAGCGCAATTGATCTTTCTAAAAATCGTTTCCAAAATTCAAGATAAAAACACATTGATATAAAGTTTCACTTTATAAAAGATAATTTTTCTACTGGATATGTTTTTATGGAATACATTTTATCAAAGTATCAAATTTCTCATATATTTACAAAAGTAATTTCAAAAGAAATATTTGTGGAATTGAGGCTACAGCATCATGTTTATCCTCTACAATGACTTCACAAACCTCATAATGGAGTTTCCCACAACATGATTTTGATTATGTTGACAAATTTGGAGAGAAAGTGACAGATTTTATTTAGTAATAAATTTTTACTTATCTTCTTAAATGAATTTGACATTTTGGTTATTATAGAATGGGGTAGAGAAAAATAAAAGTGATAGGAAAAGATAAAAGTGAGGGGAGTTTATATTTACATGTCCACAATATTTTCTTTCCACCAAGGGATGGAATTACTTTAAAATTTTACTTTATCCAGCGGTGTGGTGCTCAGACACTCTCTTTTGATAAAGTCTATGTTTTGATAAAAGTCAAAAAACTTGATTTTCTTACAAAATCTGAGTTGTGAGAAATTTTGAGAGTTGTAAAAGTTGTTAACTAGGATTGTTAACAAATCCAAAGGGGGATATTGAATAACCTTAGTGGTGTTTTTGTTTTAACAATGTTTTTTATTTTTTGACAACTAAATCTCTTTGTAAAATAATGTTTTTGTTTTCCGGTAATCATAACTAGTCCATAGTAATGAGGATATTTTCTAGACACAAGTTTCCAGACCTAGGTTTTCACATTCAGTTGCACCAGACATAGAAAAAGTTAGTAAGATGAAGTTTTTTATCATAAAATTTATCATATTTAGTTCCATTGTTATGACATTGAAAGTAATAAAATTTAAAAGAATCATAGAAACAATGAAGTAGATAAAGAGTTTTTAAAGAAGAAAGTAAAGTCTAGATTTAGAAATTATAAAAACATTCTAAACAAAATCAAATGATGATTTTCTGATCAATAATTTCTCACAAATCATGAAAAACTCGTGATAAAATATTTTTAAGAAATTAGGGAGAGGTTTGAAGAATTTTAGAATTGTAATTGGATTTCCATATTAATGGGGATTAAATCGTAATGAGCTGAGAAAGAAAAAGATGTTGCTGAACCTATGGAAGAGCATAATCACACTGAGATTTTCATAATTATATTTTTTTTATTCATATTTTCGTACTGGTATTTTTATACAGGGATTTTCATATTGGGAAAATCATACTGATATTTTTGTACTTAGATTTTCATACTATGGTTTTTTTTTCTTGTAAAATTGTACTAAGATTTCCGCACTCATATTTTTATACAGGGATTTTCATGCTAGGATTTTCATACTGTGAAAATCATACTAAGAAAGAAACAGATTATAATGAGTTGGGAAAGATATAGATCATAATGACTTGATAAATAAATAGATTGTAATGAACTGGGAAAGGAAAAATATCATAATAATATGGGAAATAAGTATATCATAATGAGCTGAGAAAGAAATAGATCGTAATGAGCTAAGAAAGATATAAAGAGATGAAGAACTCAAACTTGAATTTCAATTTTGTATAAATCTTGGAGAAATATAAGGAGTTTTGATGAAGTCAAAGTTGTTGATTTAAATTCATGGTATTTTCAGAGATTTTGAGATTTGAGGAAGTGGAGAATGTTTCCAAGTTTCTTGCCTTTGTTTTCTAATTCACCTATAAATACTTCCTCAGATCATTTGTTCATTTCCAACTTTTACAAATGCACAAAAGGTGGAGAACTAGAGAATTTGAAGAAAAATTTCATATCTTATCAAAGAAGAATTGAATTGATCATTCTAGAAGAATTTTGAGTTTTGTAGATTGAGAATGAATTCATTGTATTGAATCATTGTATAGGGAAAATCAGATCCAAAATCCATAATTTTCATACTCAGAAAATTGGATCTAGGATCCAGCATTATCATACTTATAAAATCAGATCTAGGATCCTAAATTATCATATTTATAGAATCAGATCCATAATCATCATACTCAAAAAATCCGATCAATAATTTAGCATCATTGTATTGAGAAAATCAGATCCAACATCAACAAATTGAGAAAGTTAGATCCAGCCAAATTGGACTGAGGATTCATACTGAGTAATTATGGATCATAGTCAACAAAGTATTTATTCTTTTTTAGATCAATTTTTTTATAAGAAAATATTATAAACTAATGGGATTTAGTATAATCATTTCTATAGTGATATAGAAGGTGTATAACAGGATTTGGCACAAGTTGTATTCACTTTTTCTTAATATTGGATTTCTATATATCCACAAAAGTGGATATGGAAAGGATGTAAGTTCTCACACTGAGGCTAAACCTTATAAATATTGTGTTATTTACTTACTTTTCTACTATTTCATGCATGAGTATTTACTAAAAGTTAATAAGGATATAAATCTAAATAGCTTGTAGGGGTTAAGTTTTGAATACAATTGAAGCTTATAAAGGTGAACAACTGATTCAATACCCCCCCCCCCCCCTCTCATTTGTTATTTGATCTTTTGGTATTCCACTGGTAATTTGAAAAACCAATAAATCTTTTACTTCATTATTAATCATAAAAAAAACAATCATCTTGATACTTGAAGAGGATGAAAATTGTAAGTTTATTTTTAAAACTACAATTCACCCCCCCCCCCCCCATTGTATTTTATTCATCATCATACCTTGAAATAATATTTTGTATCAAAGGAGATCTTTACCTTGATTATAATATTTTCTAACTTCAGTTTTTATTTTTTTTTGGTTCATTGTAATTTCAACTTAGTTTCCTTACACTAACCATATTGGTAGACTAAATATTCTTTTTTATGGTAATAGTACCAGTTGGAACACTCAAAAATGTAAATCCTATAATAACACCTACTTTTTATGGAGATTATTATGATTATTGGGGTGATCATATGAAATTAAGTATCATTGATACCAAAGTTGAAAATTTTATCATACTGACAGGAAACTATAAATCAACATAGAAATATATCATTTTATTCTTTTGTGAAGGAAAACTAGAATACTAAGTAAACTATAATATTAATAATAATAAATTATGTTATATAACTAGGAATATATCATCATTTGAAATAGCCAATGGAGTTTTTAATAAGCTAGAGATAGCACATTTTGGAACATTCAAAGTTTTAGAAATTTGTAGAGCTATCATATATTTGATAATCAGTATTTTTATTTTATGCATGGAGAAACTGTATCAAAATTGCATTAAAATTTTATAAAAATATTCAATAGTTTTAAATCCTTGGGTGGAAAGGAATTATTATAAGATAAACTCATTGAAAATATTATATACATTATTCCTAAATAATGGGAATCCAAGTGGACAGTTATTGACGATACTGATCATTTGAAAATTTTAAGTTTGGATGAATTAATTGGGATATTAATAAATTATAAAAGTATACTAAAATGATATTATGACAAATAAAAAATTATGTGTGGAGTATCATTTTTTTAACTTTATTTAATCCTAATTCATGTAATTTGATACTAGTGCTAAAAATTCTAAATATCTTGTTTCAAAGAGGAAATGTAATAATTCAGAACAAAGTGATTTAGAAGATAGTAATAAAAAAATTTATCAAATTTCAAAAATGATGAATAATATTTTCAGTAATTCAAATTTTTGAAATGAATATTACAAATATAGTAAATATAAGAAATATAGAAAATAAAATAAAGAATATTCAAAGTTTATATGCTATGAATGTAAGAAGGAAGGTCATATCAGACTAGATTATACTAAAATAAAGAAGGAAAATAGAAAAATAATAAGGTATTATAAAATAAAATGAAATAAAATATTGAAATATTTAGATACTTTGAGTCATAGTGGAAGTGAAACATCTTCAGATAGTTTATTGAAAGAATGTGGAACTGAAAGCAAGAAAATAGTTGGTTTTTATTCAAATATTCCGAGGAACAAAAAATTTGTATAGAAAATGTAACTATAGAATCCCTCACAAACTTAATTCTTGATTATAAATTTACTTATAATACTGAATATCATTTTTCAACTTCATCAAAATAGGAAAAGGATATTCTATCAGTAGATGAAAAAAGTTAATTCATAAAAAGATAAAGAAACCTTACATGATATAGCTGAAATGGCTAGATAGAAAACCCTTATTAATCAAGAAAATAATAAACTAAAAAATAATTATGAGTTGGATGAAGAAAATATTATTAAATATAATAAAATAATTTTTAAATTAAATTTGTAAATTTGAAAACATTCCATTTAATTAGATTCAAAAACTAATTCATCTGATTGGAATTTAGTTGATAAAAATTTAATTGATCAGAAATCTAATGAAGAAAATATAAATTTTACTATTCAAAATAAATCATAAGTATATTTTTTAATGAATTTTTTCTAATTTTACTTCTGGTAAATAAAATTTTCATAAAATGTATAAAAAAATAATACCCTCTATAATTTCATGTATAATAGGTTTTACTTATGATAAAAATTATTTTCAATCAAACTATTATATTCCTAAAAGTGAAAATTTTTGTACTAAATGTAGAAGAGGAGGTCATTGGGGTAAAAAATTTCTATAAAAGAGTTTAGTCTTTTGGTTTTCACAAATACTTCATTTCAAATAAACTAGAAACAATATAATAAAAAAATTTGGATATATGTAGGTTCCTAAAATTTTATTTGTTAACATAACTAGACCCAAAAATGTGTGGATACCAAGAACATAATTTAATATTTTTTTGTAAAATATTTTATGTACCAGTAGTAGAAAAAAAATAGTGCTTGTATAGTGGTGTTTCTTAATATATGATTGGATACAAGTCGATCTTTGGAAACTTAAATAAGTTAAAAGGAGGAAGAGTTAGTTTTTGAGATAATTCAAAGGGTGAAATCATTGGAACCTATGATATTTATTTAATGAAAAAACTCTTATTTCAAATGTTTTATTTGTTTTAGGACTTAAGAACAAACTTATCAACATAAGTCATTTATGTGATAAGGGATATCTTGTTATCTTTAGGAATAAAAAATGTACAGTTAAAAGTTCAAAAGTTAATTACATTTTATCTTCTGATATGCATGAAAAGTTTTACACACTCAACTTAAAAAAATTATATCATAGTAATTTTCCTTATTTAAGGGAAACCAAAGAATTGTCTTGTATAAGGAATAGAATACTGAGAAAATATGACTTTATGACTTTAACTAAAATTTCTAGGAATGGATTTGTTATGAATCAATCAAAACTAGAGTTTAATTCAAATAGAGTTTGTGAACCTAGTTAATTTGGTAATAAATATATGTCAAGTTTTAAATCTAAAATTTAATTCTAAAGTAATTAATATTTACATTTAGTACACATAGATCTATTTGTTCCCATAAAAACTAGAAGTATTGGAGTAAAATACTATGTTTATGTTTTGGTTGATGATTACACTAGATTTCATTAGTTGTATTTTCTCACTCAAAAATATGACGATTATAATTATTTTATGGAATTTCATTCTACTATTAAAAAAGTGAAAAATTTTACCTTTAGTTACTATCTAGAGAGATCATGGTGGTGAGTTTATTAATTCTAATTTTGAAACTTTTGTAGTAAAAAGAGTTTTAACTATAATTTTTCTTCACCTAGAACACCATATATAAATGGTGTAGTTGAATGAAAAAATATAATTCTTTATAAAATTATTCAAACTTTTCGAAGTGAGTATTTTTTTAAAAGTAATTTTTGGGATGAGGCTATAAGTATTTATTTTTATACTATAATTTTCATTTCACTTAGACCATTTTTCTAATAAAACTCCTTATAATTTGTGGACAATAATAAATCTAAAACATTATTATTTCATAGTTTTCAGATGTAAAGTATTAATCCTTAATAAAAAATATTAGTTACATAAATTTGAGCTAAAATTTGATGAAGGAATTTTATGGGTAATTCTATAACTAGTAAGGATTATAGAGTTTTTTATAAAAGAACCAATGTTGTTGAGGAAATGGTCATTGTAAAATTTGATGAATCTGGTCCTTTTCTTTTTATAAAAGCATAAAAAATTAAAAATATCAATGATGTTTTTAAAATTTCTTTTGTTTACCTTAACTAAAGATAATTTATAACTACCGACTATAGATCCTCTAAAAGTAAGAGCATTAGATTTTCAATATCCAAAAGCCACTTCAACAGAAGATTTACATGCATTAGTTGAAGATAATTTAATCACTTTACCTAAAAACTAGTAGATTCTATGGAATCATACTTTTGATTATATTATTGGTGATGTAAGTCAACTGGTTAAAACTAGAAGTTCCCTAAGAAATCATTTTTAAAATCATGTTTTTCAACCACAACTTGAACCTAAAACAGTATGTGATGCTTTTGGTGATAAAATTTGGATAATGGAGATGTAAGAGGATCTCAATCAGTTTGAACAGAACCAATTTTGGACCCTATTTAAACATCCTATAGATCTACTATTAATTGCAGTAAAATGTATTTTTAGAAACAAATATGATGAAAATGGAATCATTATTATAAATAAATAAATACCTGATACTAAAGGTTATTTTCAAGAAGAATGCATATATTATGGTGATAATTTTTCACTTGTAGTAAGATTAAAATCTTTCATAATCTTTTTATCCTTTACAAATCATCTAAATGTTACTTTATATCAAATAGATGTGAAAATTTATTTCCTTAATTGTTATGTTCAAGATGAATTTTATGTTAAAAAACCACTTAGTTTTGAAGATACAAAGTTTCTAGAAAAATAATTTAAACTTACTAAAGAACTATAAGGACTTAAACTACCACTAAGATCTTGGTATTATATACTTACTGGATATTTACTTCAAAATAATTTTGTTAAATGAAGTGTTGTTATAAAAAAAATTTAACGAAATTTTTCAAAAACACCATCATTGTTAAAATTTATGTTGATGACATTATTTTTTGCTTCAACTCATAAATATCTTTCATATAGTTTTCTAAACTTATGAAAAAATGAGTTTGAAATGAGAATGATGGGAGAACTCAACTTTTCCTTGGTTTTCAAATTTTTCAAAAAATAAATGGAAATATTTAAATCAATATAAATATATTAAATTTTTACCCAAATATTTTGGTTTTGAAAATGAATCAAAAATTAATACACCTATTGTAACATTTATTAAACTTGATCTTGATGAAACTAGTAAATAAGTAGTTCTAAAACATTATTTGAGTATGATTAGAAGTGTTATATATATTAATGGAAGTTAACTAGACACAACATTTTCAGTGTGTTAATGTGAGATATTTAAACATAATACAAAATAATATCATTTTAAATCTATAAATCATAATTTTAAATAACTTAAATGTACTTCATAACTTGGATTATTTTATTCTTCTTGAAATGATTTTTTTTCAAAATTTTACTCATATTATGACTTTGTATAATGTATATTAGATAGAAAATATACTTTCAAGAAATTTCATTTATTAGGAGAATCTTTAGTTTCTTGGTCCATTATAAAACAGTATTAAGTATAACTTTCTATTACTTAAGAAAAATATTTAGTAGATGGAAGTTGTTATGATCAAGTGTTGTGGATATAAAACACACTCAAATATTTTGGTTTGAGTTTTACTCAAACTATAATTCTTTTTTATAATACTAGTGTAATTTTCTTAGTAATAAACCATACACATCACTCACAAGAAAAGAATATATATTTAATACACCATTTCCTTAGAGATCACACTCATAAAGGAGATATTATTCTTTACTTTATCAGAATATAAAATCATCTTATGGATATTTTCACAAAACCTCTTACTTTTCATATATTTGAATTCATCAAAACAAAAGTTGTGAATGATTAACCTTAAGTGATCTTCAATTCCCTTATTGTTTTATCCATCTACTTATATTAAAAACTCCTCTAGAAGAAAGGGAGAAAATATGATTTTCAAATCACTATGATTTTCAAACTTATCTAATTTTAAAATCTCTCTAATTTTTAAACTTATCTGATTTAAAAATATATCTAATTTTCAAAATTATTTAATATTCAAAAAAAAATATTTCCAAACTTATAATTTTATTAATTTTAACCATTTTTTAAATTTTAACCTTAAGGTTTATTTTTTCTATAAAATATTTTCAATTTTTTCTAAATAAATTCTTGATACATCCTTGAAAAAGGAATATCATCCATTATTTATAGAAGATAACTTCAAGAAGTTTTAATCTTTTTATATATGTGTTTTACTATTCCCTTGTTATTATTATTTAATTTAGGGTGAGATATTAAAAAATCATAAAATCTATTTAATTATTACTTATAAGGAGATTAGTTACTACTATTAAAAAATATAACTTTTTCTAGTTAGATAAATTTTAAATTTAATTCTTAAAAGAAAATGTATGACATATGTTTAGTGTTTTACCCTTTGTATGAGTCTATTACAACCACTTGTATGTAAAAGGAAAAAAATTATGAAAGTAATATTAAGTGACTATATAAGGACTAAAATATCAAGGATTATTCATATTCAATTTTATTTTCTAATGATATATTTCTCATTGGAAGTATTTTACCATCCATGAAGCTTAAAGTTTTCTTGGAAAAAATAATAAGATAATATGATATAGCTAAATATCTCTCTATCTCTCTCAAGTTATTGGTGAATACGGTGAAGTTCAAAGCCTGATAATACATAATTAAGTCTTCTGTTATATGTAGATTCTTAATAATATCAAATAGACTGGTGGATAACATTATATTCTACATGAACTCACTTTATAAGAATATATTTTCAGATAGGAAAGCACGGTCAATATGGAATTGATGTAGACAAATTATATTACATCAACCATGATAAAAATATTTCTTGAAGATTAGAAGAAGCTAAAACTTTTATAAATTCAAAAAAAAATATGATTAAAAAATTCTCAAACTAAATTAAATTTATAATTTCAGGCTTTGAACTTTGCGATGCCTCCAATCAAACATCCAGTTAGAGTTCCGAGAGTTGTACGCACTAATATCCCATTGAGCGACGAGGCCTCGGTGCAGGGCCCTCTTCTAGTAGAGGCAACAGCGGAGGCACCAATGGTACCATTCCCTGTTGGGCCACCGATTCCACCAACCCCAATAGCAGACAGTGCACGCCACTTGAGCGTGTTGCATGAGTTCCAGCACCAAAGGCCACCCAGGTTCAGGGGAGAGACGGACCCACAGACAGCTGAGGATTGGCTGGAGACTTTGGTGAGAGTTTTCTGAATGGTAGGGACACTAGCCGATCTCATAGTGATTCTTGCTACCAACCTTCCACAGAAATCAATGGGAATATTTTGGAGCTTGATGATCGAGGTACACAACAAGGTGATGCTTATCTAGGAATACTTTGAGATCCTATCTCGGTCAGAGTTTGTTCATGCGACTCTTCACATAGTGTGCATTCAGGAGCTACTTCATCTATAGAAGGGCATCTTGATTGTGGCTCAGTACTCAGATAGTTTCACTGACCTCTCATGCTACTCCACTGATATGGTATGGGACCCATTCTTCAGGGCCCGAACCTTCGAGCAGGGACTCAGGCGGGAGATCAGGGATTCGGTGATCTCACTCAGCATCCTGACGCAGGAGGGGGTGTTAGAGAGAGCCCTATTAGGGGAGATTTTTATTTCTAAGTAGTCACCAGCAGTGAGACCCACCACCAGTCGTCACATAGAGGATACTTATATAGCTGAAAGTAGGCAGACGTCACAGAGGTCCAAGAGGACCAGACATATAGGTGGACTCTCGCATGACTTAGGATCGGTTGTGTGGGGAAACCGATGTGGCGCCAGTCATGCCAGGAGAGGACAATGTTTCACATGTGGTGGGCAGGGTCACATAGCCCGTGGCTGTCCGACCCGCCGTTCGAATGATCAGCAGATGGTTGAAGGAATTCCTAGGTAGAGATAGAGGTTCAACCTAGGAGGTCCACAGGGAGTAGGTGGACGTGGTAGAGGAGTTGGTCATGTAGCTGGTGGTGGGAGATGATTCGAGATGATTCTACCTCCACCACTACAAGGTCCACCCCAACCCCCGGGATCAGGTGGACAGGGGAGAGCTCAGCTCCAAGAAGCTGAAGCCTATGATCACGAAACTCTAGAGATGATACAAGGTATGATCTGTGTTTACTCCACCTTAGCTGCAGTACTTGTAGACACAGGTTCCAGTCATTCTTTTATTACCACTTCTCTCATTTGGAGCTCGGAGATTCTGACAGAGCTGTTGGATCGATCCTTACGGATAGAGACTCCTACGAGAGCAGATTCGACGATTATGTACTAGTGCCAGCAGTGCGAGATTACTCTAGGAGGCGAGATCTTCTGCTGGGATCTCTAAGTAGTGGCGTTGAGGCCTTACGACGTCATCTTTTGTATGGACTGGTTATCTACAGTTCGTGCTCAGATTGACTGTATTAGGCGCAAAGTGTGGTGTGTCCGCATGGATGGGACCAGGTTTACCTTCATCGGCGAGAAGTGAGCCTTTTTAGTGCAAGATGGACTTACCCAGAGGAGAGTTCAGCCGATTAATCATTAGTTGGATAGCCTTACCCTCGGAACAGTTGAAGTGGAGAGTCCGAGTTATCCTGTAGTGGTGGACCAGTACGTGGATGTTTTCCTTGATGATTTATGAGGTCTACCTCCTCGCAGAGAGGTAGACTTTTACATTGACTTGTAAACTGGGATGACACCGATATCTACACCATCATATCTGATGGCTCCCATGGAGCTTCAAGAGATGTGGGTATAACTGGAAGATTTGCAGGAGAAGGGATTCATTCGGCCCATTTTTTCTCCTTGGGCAGCCCCAATATTGTTCGCCAAGATGGAGGATGGGAGCTTGAGACTTTGTGTCAACTACCAGTGCCTGAATCAAGTGATCGTGAAGAACAAGTACCCACTCCCAAGAATTGAAAACCTCTTCAGTCAGTTGAAGGGAGCACATTGGTTCTCAAAGATAGACCTCAGATTAGGCTATCACCAGCTCAGAGTACAAGATGAGGATGATCAGAAGCTAGCCTTCAGGTGTCAGTATGGACACTAAGAGTTTTTTGGTTATTCCATTCAGCGTAACCAACGCTCTAGAAGTGTTCATGGGACTCATGAACATGATCTTCCAGTTGTACCTTGATCGCTTTGTCGTAGTCTTCATCAACGACATTCTGATCTACTCGACTGCTGAGGAGGAACATGCCTACCATTTACGGGTAGTATTAGACACACTCTGAGAGCACCAGATTTATGGTAAGATCTCGAAGTTCCAGTTCTAGATCTGAGAGGTTCACTTTCTGGGACATGTCATCTCGGAGGTGGGAGTTGTAGTGGATCTAGTTAAGATTGAGGCGGTACTTTCTTGGGATCCACCGAGGAGTGTGATGGAGGTACGAAGTTTCCTGGTTTTGGATGGATATTTCTGAAGGTTTGTGCCAGATTTCTCCAAAGTTGTAGAGCCACTATCATCCTTTAAGAAGAAGGGGAAACCCTTTGTGTGGTTAGAGAGATGCCAGTAGAGCTTTCAGAAGCTGAGGTAGAGGCTGACTAGTGCCCCCATCTTGAGGCTTCCAGAGCAGAGTGTAGGGTACGTAGTCTACTGCAACGCATCTGGGACTAGACTCGGATGTTTCCTGATGTAGGAGCGATCAGTGATCGCATATGGATCTTGAAAGTTGAGATATCATGACAAGAACTATGATACCCATGACCTAGAGTTAGTAGTAGTGGTCTTCCCCTTGAAGTTGTGGCAGCACTATCTGATGGGAGAGCGTTATACTGTGTACTCTAATCAAAAGAGTCTCAGGTATATCTTCTCCCAGAAGGACCTGAACCTAAGACAACTATGTTGGCTTGAGTTCCTCCAGGACTATGACTTAGAGATAGTCTATACTTCTGGGGAGGGTAATGTTTTTGCAGATGCAATCAGCAGGATATCTGGTATACAGCTGCTAGGCGAGGCGATGGAGAAACTGGCCACTTTGCAGATATCCTTCGTGAATAGAGATGGAGCAGCTTTTCTTCAGTATCTTACAGTCACTCCCCCACTTCTACAATGAGTTAGGGGGTACAACATGGGGATGGTGATTGCAAGGCTTGAGACGCTCAGATATCCATAGGACAGACACCTGATGGATTTTCGGAAGGTGGGGAGCATGTCATCCTCTTCGGAGGACATACTATGGTACTAGTGTCACTTCAGGAGGAAGTGTTGAGGGAGTTCCACACATACCCTCTAGCGGTACATCTATGAGTGGAGAAGATGTACCGGGATCTTCGACGACAACACTGGTGGCTGGGAATGAAGAAAGCAGTTGCAGAGTTTGTCTCACAATACCTCACTTGTCAGCAAGTGAAGGTGGAGCATCAGGTACCAGCAGGCTTGGTTTATCCCTTAGATGTCCCAGAGTGGAAGTGGGATGGGATATCCATGGACTTCATGAAAGGAATTCCATGTACATCCAGGGGACATGACTTGATTTGGGTGATCATTGATTGACTCACCAAGTCTGTCCACTTCCTACCGATTAGAGAGCAGGGTTCAGTAGAGAGCTTGGGGCGCCTCTATGTGCAGGAGATTCTACGGTTACATGGGGTACCCTTGATGATCATTTTAGATCATGATGCACGTTTTAATTCCCAGTTATGGAAGGGGTTATAGGAGGAATTTGGGATACAACTTCTTTTGAGCACTACCTTCCATCCTCAGATGGATGGCCAGACTAATCGGACCATTCAGACCCTCAAGGAAATCATGTGTTCTTGTGTCCTCGACTTCGGTCGCAGTTGGGAGGATCACTTGTCTTTGTTAGAGTTTGCATACAAAAACAACTATCACTCCACCATTGGGATGGCACCTTTCGAGGCATTGTACGAGCGACCTTGTAGATCACCCTTGTGCTGGACTGACCCAGGGGAGTCAGCACTCGTGGGTTCAGAGATGGTTCGGGCTACCACAAAGAAGGTGCAGATCATCTAGGAGTGTATGAAGACTGCACAGAGCAGGCATAAGTCATATGCCCACAGGAGATGGAGACCTCTAGAGTTTGAGGATGGCGACCACATGTTTCTACAGGTCTCACCTCGATGACGTTTGCAAAGATTTTTCTAAGGTGGAAAGTTATCTCTGAGGTTCATCGGACCTTTTCAGGTCCTCAGTAGAGTTGGCGAGGTGGCATACCACTTAGCTCTTCCACCTCAGTTTCACCAGGTGGAATATGTCTTCCACGTATCCCAGCTAAGGAGATACGTGCATGACCCTTCTCATATCATCGACCATGGAGATTTAGACGTTGATGATGGGGATACTTTTATAGAGGTTCCAGTGGAGATTGAGGATCAATAAGAGCGTTTCCTCTATGGACAGTTGATACCTCTGGTCGTTCGCTGGCATCACGGGATCCTCTAAGAGAGCACATGGTAGCGGGGGGCTCAGATGCATGCTCAGTACCCCCCACTTGTTCCCTTATTTTGAGTTGTGTCTTATGGGGACGTAAATCCTGAGGTGGGGAGAATGTAAAAACCTAGAATTTCCATGTAAATGTTTTTAATTAAATGGAAATTTTACGAGTCCTCAAAAATTAACGGCACGTGATTCCGAGGCTTGGAGTGCCCAGAATGAATTTATGAACTTTTGTTTGGGCATGTGGGTGGGACCTAGGGTGGGGACCACGTGTCTACAGGGAAACTGGTAGTACCTGGCGGGCCGGGACCCGATGGCCATGTTAAGGCGGGGTGTTTGTGCTATCATCAGGACCCAGTTGTCATAGATCTTATTATTTATTTATGATTATTTTAAGGGGTATAAATTTTTATGAATTTAATTTTTTTATCATATATTGTTTATCTTACTAATTATTGTTTATAGAAGGTTTTTTATATTGAAAATCACAAAGGGAAAACAAGGGGGATTTATATCTTAAATACTACAAGGTGCCTATTTTTAAAATCTGGTTCTAATATTTAAATTTTATTACATGTTTCATGCTTTCCAAAAAGGGGATATTTTTTGGAAGATTTTTAAGTCAATAACTAACTAATTTATTTATTTTAAAGTTCAAAATACACTTTATAAGGAAATGATATAACTTAAAATTTTACAAAATGAACTTCTAGTAATTGAAATATCCAAACTCTGTACTATTTTAAAAAAATATAGTTATCTAAAGATTAAATGTTAGATTATTTCCTTCAGATTTAGAATCAATGTGGAGATGTTAAACCAACTAATTAGTAGATACAAAATAATTCTTTTTCCATCAAAATATGAATAGTAAGCTGCTACTGATGCCATTGAAATTGATCCTAAGTTTTTTGAAATTAAATCATTTGTGTTTGTTACAATGTTATCTATAAATGAGTCTCCACCTTGAGAATAATAAGTAAATATCTATAATACATCAAACATTCTACAATTTATTTTTTAAGATTTAAAATTTTTATTATTGAGTTTAATTTTGATAAATGTAATATTTTTCTTTATAAGTGTTTATTCTAAGATCTATGATTGTGTGAGTTTTATCTTGTAAAGATCTTAGTATTTATATTGTAATTGTTTTTCTACTAATATTGAATTAATGTATTATTTTAGTTATATAATGATAGAGAATATAAGAATATGATCGAGTTCTTTCATGGCTTGGAAGATAGATCTCAAGTACTTTTGGTATGCGAAGTGAGTTTTTATCAATATGTATAGTCGAGGGCTTTTGGGGATAGGAAGATAGACCTTTTATAGGTATAAAGTCAATGATACCTTGTGATGGGTTAAAATTCATGTATACCTCAGATAAGGTCTATAGATCTACCTTTCACTTTGGTTAAAAAGTGATATTTTAATATATATCCTGTTAAAGAAGTATTTGTTTTTATAAACAATACTCTATGTTTTGTTTTAAATTTCTACTATATGAAATTTTAAATCAGTAATTTAAAATACTGATCAAATTATGTATTTATTCCAAAATTATAGTTTATTTAATTCTTGTACTAGTTTCTGAAATACAACTAGTTTAACTTCCACTAATTTTCTATTTATAATACAAAATATGAATTACTTTAATTTTTATGCTAACTATATTTCAATACAATATATATTTTAGTTACTCTAAATTTTTATTCCTTAGTTAATTCAAGAAATTGATCAATATTTCATTTTATCAGTAATTTGAAAAACTGATCATCATAATACTTTAATAAGATGAAAAATGTAAGTTTATTTTTTAAAACTACAATTAATCCCCCCTAACACCCCTCTTGTATTTTATACACTATCATTCCTTGAAAAAATATTAATGTGACCCAAATCCTATTTTATATGGGTCAAAATATTTGGTGTTTCCACTAAAATTTCATTAGGATTAGTGATAAAAGAATAGGGATCAATCTAAAGGATCGAGATTGCAACATATCATTAATCTCGATCGGAGGTGTGGGGAAAGATCCCCCATAATATGGACCACCTCAATTCATTTAGGCATAGAACCAAATGAAAGGAGGTGGGAACCATAATTCTTCTCCTCGTTGAGTCCTTTTGGACTGGGAGTGTGACACCCCTAAAAAAGGGAAACTTAGAATATTAAATGTTACTAACCATGTCAACAAGGTGAACCTCTATTTTTTAGAGCCTGTTTGGTTAAAACTTCAGTGTTAATAATACTTTTCCTAGAGTATTGTCAGAATGGGTAACCCCCATGAAAGTTTCTTAGAGTGTGCGTGAGTGAGGAAAAAACATACTGAAAGAACTTTTGTTTTCTTTAATGGATATTCATTGGTCTAATAAGTGACCATGGGGGTAATAGCATGTGGTGTTCTAGGAAGGAAACCAAGGTATTATAGGAGACCCATGGGTTCAAATGACCAGGTTCATACCACTAGGAGGTTGGGTGGTGAAAATGGTATCAAATACAATAATGACTTGAAAGTGAAGTGGCACTACCTTTTTTTGAGGTGTAGGGTCAAAAAAAGAACATTATTATTTAATGGGTTAGAGAGTGTAACACTCCTAGAAAAGTGAATATTAAATGTTACTACCCATGTAAAAAGGTTAAGCTTTCTTTTTTAGGTCCTATCTAATTAGAACTACACTATTAAGCATACTTGGACTGGAGTAATGTTAGGTTGGGTGACCTCCTGGAAAGTCTCTTATGGTGTGTGTGAGTGATGAAAAATCACACTAAAATAACATGTGTTAGACTATGGGGAAAGCCATTAGTCCAATAAGTGACCCTAATGGGTAATAGTATGTGGTGTGTTAGGAAGGAAACCAAGGTATTACAAGAAATCCATAAAATTAGATAAATATATTCATACCTTGGGTAGGTATGGTCATGATAATGATAAATATACATTTTGTGGTTTTGATATGGGAAGTTAGGTTCCATAAAATTCCTTGAATCTATTAGGGTGAAAGGGTGTAAATTCTCCCAAATAGGTAACCTGGGTGAATGAGGTGCTTTGGTAGGTGATCTTGGTTAATGGGTGCCCAGTTGTAGCTATGAAGGTTGGTAATGGCTCAACATTGGGATAATTGGGTAAAAATACACTTTAGGATACTTGGGTTCCATGATGTTTCACCTAGATGAGATTTGGAAATCATAATTTGTTAAAGTAACTGGAGCACTATGTTGTTTCAACTTGGTTAGACCTTTAGGGTTGGGTAAAGTTTCTTTTTCCACACTTATCCTTGTATTTTTTATTTTAAATTTCCTGAATATTATCTTTATGAGGTTGGGGTGCGTATTCTTATGCTTTGTGCAGTCAATTTCTCTCAGTCTAACCTTCATTTTCACTTAGGGTTCAAAATGGGAGGTTGGGGGTCCTTTTATATCAAACCCCAAACTGGGTACTTATCTTCATTTAGTAACTTCCTTGTATCCACTTAAGAGATTTGGTATGGCTTTGGGTTCACATATAGTATCAATCCAACTTGTATGTGGGGTTTCATCTAGGTGTGTGGCAATAGGGTGCATGGGAATTCATCTGGGTACACAAGAACAGGGCATATAATACTTCATTTGGGAACATAGTTACAAGGAGTGTGTTACTTCTTATGGGAACTCAAAAACATGGTGTAATCCATATGGGTATAAGAAATATGGGCACAAGACATCTCAATGTGTGTGAATTAGGGTATGGGGGACTTCATAAAAATTACTCCATGAGAATTTTAACTTAAAAATTCCATAACTTTTGATCCATAAGTCTACTTTGGCTCTATGAGATGTTAAATCAAATCACAAAATGTGAACAACACAACTAGCTATAGGTTTTACCCATAAAAGGTATCTTCTAAGGAAAAAGTGGTTTTAAAAGGCTCCAAAAAGGTATCCAAATAATATATAAACCATTTCAATAACAATAGAATAACTCCATATCTTACTCTCAATGGGAGGTTCTCATCACCATGTCACTATATTGGGAAAAAAATTTATGGAACTCCATACCATGGTGTGTAATCAATCATACAACACATAGAGATCACATTTATGTCTTGTACATCAAGTTTGATACAGTTACATCATCAAAATAACTCATTTAATTCAAGTAAGTCTTGTATCATGGTTATCACAGAAAAGTGTGCACTATATTTTTGGGTGCCAATAATGTGATTTTATCAATAAAACCAAAGATTATCCAAAACACCAGTCTTTTACTCCAATATTCTTTCAATGTCTTTTATAATTTTAAATGACCTCTACCTCATATAAATAATTTTAATTCATCTAAGTTTGATATTTATTCATGTGTTGATAATTTTATATATGTTTTAACAACACAATAACAAAATAATAACGCACATCGCATTCACTTTACTTCCATTGAAAATATCCTATTTTATATAATTTTCCCTTGTTCATAAATACCTTTATGGGAGCCTTCAATATCAAATATTTTCTCAATCATAACAGCATTGGTGAAGGGTCATTAGAGAAATTTTCTAGGTTATGGGTTCTCTAGGAGGCGCGGATTATGGATTAAATGTTGGATTATCAAGAGTGACCGTAATAGGATTAGTTTTTGTTTTGAAATAGGGTACCACTAAGGGTATCCTCATTGTCTAATCACCTGGTGATCGATTCATGGGGGGGTTAAAGGGTGGTTAGGCTAGTCATAAGCCTTTATTTCCTATTTTTCCTATCAAGGGGTAAATAGTGGGATGGAATAGTGATTATAGATTAACCAATGATTGTATATTAGGGGTTATTGAGGGGTGTCTTATCAAGAGTAATTTATTATATGTTAGCCTGGATAGGTCTACTTTTTGACCTTGGTTTGGAGATTATGTGTTATAGACTAAGGGCTTGAAACACCTTAAAGGAGGTTTCCATAGATATGGAATGAGCCTAGGAGGGTTGGGTCCTACTGAGTATATTTAGTTAGTGATGATTGTGATGTGGGAAGGTGTATTAGCCAAGTTTTGGTAATTGGTTACATCAGAATGTGTTCTACATGGGGTGTGATGGGTTACAGACAAGGATAAATTTTGGGTAGCGTGATGCCATGATTTTGATTTTATTTTTCCAATGTTTATATTGTGTGATGTGTTAATAAACCCAAGGTATGGATAGAGACTATGATAGATTTTTAGGGTATTTCCTAAGAATATAGGACACAAAGTTCATCATCAGTGGGATGATTTTATTAGATGGTGTGAGGATATACCCTAACTTAGTGTAATATATGTTCTATAATAGAGGTAACCCATTCATTTATATCTTATTGGATAGAGTTGATGTGTCATTCACCATTATTATTCAATAATAGTGAAAAATAATTAACCATTTCCTTTTTTTATAGTGGTAATAACCTATTGCCAATATTATTAAAGAATATTGATAACCCATCCACCATTACCTTAATGGATAATGGTAATGATCCATTCCCCATTATTGTTTGAAAATGTTGATAAACCATCCACCATTGCCTTATTAAATGAGGTGATGACCAGTTCACCATTATTATTCAGGAATCATGATAAACTTTTTCACCTTTACCTTACTGGATAGAGGTGATAACTCATTCACCATTTTTTTGTTTAAGGACATTAGTGATGAACCATTCACCATTTCCCAGTTTTATAGAGGTCATAACCCCGTCAACATTATGTTTTTTATAAGGATAATTGATATCTCATTCTCCATTACCTTATTGGATAGATTTGATAACTCATTCACTATTTTTTTATTTAGGGGGTTTGTGATAACCCAATCACCATTGCTCTATTTGATAGAGGTGATAACCCATTATGAGATTACTCAACTAGGATTCAAGTATCACTAAGAGGGAGAGTGGTTGAATCAGTTATATATTTTTCTTTTAAGTCTCCTTTATTGAGAAAAAAACTTCACCTCCTATAAAATATTTCTTTAACTATTGAAAACAAATCAAACACATAACCATAGTAACACAAGAATTTAAAAGGTTTACTACTAAACAAGAGAAGCTTGTCCTTGGTATGGTTTTGAAATAATCTAATACCGCACAATAAACTAGAAAATAATCCTTCTGTGTGGAATATAATGTGTTTGATATTCCATTAAACTCATGTATCACTGTGTTCATCATAATAGAGCATGTGCTTCAAGTACCATGAAATTATAAAATACAATTTTTTTAATAAATATGCTACGGTTATTCTTGACCAACTTTCTCAAATATGATCTTTCAAAATAATTTTTCACTTTCTTACCCAAAAGCTGGTAAGAAATTCCTAGAATTCATAATAATAATCATTCTAATTCTCTAGTCTAATTTACAATTCTGATTTTCTCAATACATAAGATATAATTCTATCAAAATACCACAGAGAAAATTATGAACCACTTCTAATCTGAGTCTAAAATTATAGTCTAATTCCCAGTCTTCCCTATTCTAATTGTTCAATATGGGATATATAACTTTGACAAAATACTTCTGAAAAAAAATCTAAACATATTCTTCCTCATTCCAAAAATCTCAATATGATTTTCCTAGTGTGATTATTTATCCCAATATGATAACCATCTGAATACTATCTTTCTCTTCTTCTCTTTCTTTCTGGATAACTTCTTTAATAAATCAAAATCCACAAACCTTCTTTACTTTCTAGAAATGTAGATCTTCTCTCTCTTATTTCATTAGTGAGTAAAGTCATAGAAAACACAAAGTGTTTTTCTCCTTTTAAAGGTTATCCAAAATAGATTAGGTGATCTTCTAAAATGTTTTCCCACTTATTCAAATATCCTGAAACATCAATATTTCCTTAAATCTTAGATCTATGTTCTACTCATTCAATTTCCCATGAAACATGGATCTTTCTTTCAATTATTCAACTTTACTTGAATTTTGGATCTACTATTGAATTTATCTCCCTTTAGTATTTCCAAAAAATCTTCAACTTGATTATGATTTTTCATTTTGATTTTCCCATGAAAATTTCTCCATTCCGACTTCTCTGTTCCTATTTCTCCATTATGATTTCTCCATTAAGATTTATCCATTCTAATAAAAACAAAAACAAACATATTCTTTGAGATTTAAGTTAACCTTTGAAAAAACTTTTTCATATTTTCAAAACTCTTCATGCACAATTACAGACCTAACAAAACTTTAGTCCAATTATAATTATGATTTTCCTTGTTATGATGAAGAAAAATGTAAAAAAAATATAATTTTCTTCTTCTTTTCTTTTTACCCACTTAGTATAAAATTCAAATTTTCTTTTTCTTTAACTTATTTCTTGTAATCATGAACTTTTCATGACTTTGAAACATTTAAGATCATATTCAATATCACTTTTAATGGAAAGTATTGTAAATTCTCATTTTTTCATCAACATCTTCTTTTCTTACTCAGTTATAATAAGAATTTACTAAGTACGTTTGGACTAAATATGATTGAAAGGAAATTTTATCCCCCTTTATTTTATCAATATTTCATCACAAATTTTACAACTTACTTATGATTTTTTATAAATAAAAAATATAAAATCATCTTCAGATTTATATCAAATTCATTTTGAATCATATTTTATTCATTATTAAGATCAAGTATTTAATTCAGGTATAAAGGTGAGTCCAATGATAATTTCTACCTGAAAACATATCCCTAATATTCTGGAATTTCTTAAGGATTGTGGCTATGAATTTTTGAATACGATGGTCTGTCTAATTTTCACCCAAAAAAAGGTAATGTTATTTCTCCTTCTTTGATAATTCCTTGACAAAAAAAAGACAATACTTTAATATGGTAATCTTTCTTATCAGTTTGTTCCTAACAATCTCCCCCTTTGGATTTTGTTTTAAACCAAGATTCATAAATCACTAAACCTTGTAACCTTAAGATATGTATTACTTATAAACAATTTAAGCCTAAGTGAGCTAACACATTATAGGAAATAAGAATTATTGACAACAAAACCATGTTGTCTAAAATTAGTGACTCTTGAAAAACATCCTTAACTTTATTACTTAGATTTTATTCCTCATATTTTTTCCTTGACTTTTCTTCCTCATATTTTCTTCCTCATATTTTCTTCTTCTTATTTATTCCTCATCTTTCTTCCCAAGCCTTCTACCTTATCTTTTCTTCCTCGTATTTCTTCCTCAGCTATTCATCCTCAAATTTTCTTCACTTCTTAAAATTTCCTGAAATATAAAAATTTTGTTTCCTATAACCACTCCATCAAATAGTTATAATAATTTACACACTTACATTTTGGATTCATAGCTTACCCACTACTCCCCCTTTGTGTTTCCAATAATAACTATGAAAAATAGTTAGAATAGTTCACACACTTACATGTTGGATTCACAGCTTACCCAAAACTCCCCCTTTTCGCATGCTTCCATAAGGATAGATTTATGAAACAATTATCCCCATTTAAAACACTATCCAAAGGTAAGATAAGAGAGGGGGAAAACCAAATACCTTAACCTTGATGAGAAATAGGTTGTATAACCATGTTCAACCTTAATTTATAAGAAGGGTCCTTTCGTAAAGGTTTTGTGAATATGATAGAAACTTGTTCTGATGTAGGAACATACTCCAGCTTCAATTCATTCTTCTCCACGTGTGATTTGATGAAGTGGTACTTGATATCAATATTTTTTGAATTTGGATTATTAGTAATGTTGATTTATCTTTGATTATCAAAACCCAAGATCAAGGGTAACTTTACTCCAAAAAGTAAGTCTTCCAACTGAGTCTTTATCTATATAAGTTGAGTAGATGATTTAGTGTAAGAAACATACTCTGCTTCAGTCATACTAAGAGTTACTGAATTTTTTTTCTTTATATTACAACTAACACAAATTTTCCCCAGAAATAAAACTCCACCAAATTTAGATATTATATCATTAACATTTACTACCCAATCATAATATGAATACCCAAAGAAGTCAATACTTTCTAATATATCATACCTGATTCTGAAATTTATTATGCCTTTGATATATATATATATATGAGAATTATTTTTTCTGTAATTAAATTTGATTCTTTAGGAGAACTATGAAATATTTCACATAAGGTAATAGCATAAACATTATCAGGTCTTGAGGTAGTAAAATATAGAAAACTTCTAATAAACTTTCAAAATTATTTTTAATCGACTTATTTACCTTCTTTATCTTTACTCAACTTATTTCCCACTAAAATCGGTGTGGAAACTACATTTGAGTTTTCCATGTCGAAATTCTTGAAATGTTTCTTAGCATACTTTTCTTAAGAAAAAAATATGTGTTTCTTATTTTGTAAAATTTTTAACCCAAGAAAGTATTTCATTTCCCCCACCATAGACATCTCAAAAAAATCATCTCTTTAGAAAATCTTTCACAAATTATTTTATCATTCCCATCAAAGATTATTTTATCAACATAAAAAATTACAATGAAGGTAAACTCCTAAGTTTGATTGATATAAATATTTTTATCAACTATTCATTTATTAAAACTCATTTTCCTTAAGAAATTATCCAACTTGGAATATTATACACTTGGATCTTGTTTCAACCCATAAAAGGATTTCTTCAAATTGAACACATAATTTTCATCTTTCACAATAACAAATCCATAATTTTGTTCAATATAAACTTCATAATAAAGATCCCCATTTAGAAATATGGACTCTATATCCATTTTAAAAAAATTAAATTATTTTTATAGTAATAAAAAGAAAAATTCTAATTGTTTCTAATATTTCGACCAAAGAAAATGTCTCATCAAAATAAACACCTTCAATTTGGGAGTAACCTTTGCATATTAATATTTCCTTGTTCCTTATTACTTCACCTTCATCATTGAACTTATTATGGAAAACCCAATTTGTACCAATAAAAATTTTGTATTCATCATGGGTACAAGTTCCCAAGTATCATTCTTTTATATCTTATCAAGCTCTTCATTCATATCCTGAACCCATTCCGAATTCTCAAAAGATTTATTCACATATTTCATATTGAATTTTGAATACAGAGAAGTATGTGTAATAATTTTTTAAGTTCTTGTTTGAACCTTATAATGTTGATCACCAATAGTGTTCTGAGCCTCTACTAGATTACTTGGCCTAGGATGAGTTATTTGAGTTTCATACTCATCACTTGAAATAGATGAGTTTGATTCTTCTTCTTGAGTAGGATTACAATTTTCTATATAATTATCATAAATGTTAACAAAACTTTCCTTATCTTTCTTGAATTCCTTATCTACATGAGTATGTCTATCCTCCTTATATTTTTCAATGACTTTCACATCAACATAATCATCAATTCATTCTGTTACTTTGTTAAAACATATTTATCCAATTCCTTCTAGATCACATCAAATACAAAATCCATATTCACCTTGATTCTAAAACATTCCAAGGTTTCACCTTTCCTATTTAAAATTCATGGACTTCCAAAAACTATTAAGTGTTTAAAACTTGTATTTTTTCATAAAACATTTCATAAAAAGTAATATCTAAACTTGTTTTGTAGAAACATTAGTTTTTAATATACACAGTAGTACTCATGGATTTCCTCCAATAGTAATGAGAAATACTATGTTCAAGTAACATAGTTCTCCCCATTTCCACAAGACTTCTATTCTTTATTTCAAAAACCCCATTTTTTGAGGTGTGTATGGTGAAATGAACTCATAATAAATTCCATTATTCTCAAGATAACTTTAAAATTATTCATTTGTATACTCACCACCATTATCAGTTCACAACTTCTTTCACTGAATACTCACATTCCTTCTCAACTTTCCTCATGAAACTTTTAATAATTTTTAGGGATATGACTTATGTTTCATATACATAATACAAGTAATGTGAGAAAATTCATCAATGAAAGTGATTAAGTACTTATCTCTATTAGTTTATTGTTTTCTCATTGGGCCGTAGATATCAGAATGAAAAAGTTCCATTGGTTTTTTTGAACAAATCTCAACTTTCTTATGCACTAAGTTTGTAATTTTTCCTTTTTGGAAAATAGTAAAACACCAATATATTCTTCTTGACATGTCAGGAATGTCATGAAAACTATCTCATTTTTATACCTTACTCATGTTTCTTTGAAACATGTGTATTAACCTTTTATTCCACAACAAATTTTCTTCCACCATACCCAAGTAACAATAGTTTTGTATTTCACCAACTTGGAACAAGTTCTATTTTATACATTGGCCTCTTGTAACTATATTTTCATCTTCCTCACTTTTCACAAAAAAACCATATTTTTTTAAGATAACTTTGTTACCCTCATAAAAAAGTTTCGCACCACTCATCAGGTTATGTTTCGTCCCATCAACATATAAATAATTCTTGGATTTCATCTTTTCATTCCCAAGGATGGTTGATCCAACAACTTTGATTCTCATATATTCATCATTCCCAATTTTAACCATTACTTATTTGAAGTATTTCAAATTATTAAATAAATTTAAGTCTTTTATCATATGATAATAACACCCACTACTAAGAATACAAGTTCATTCTCCTTTTATAGGTTTCAAATTGGTTTCAACAATAAGATCTTTTTCTTTCTTCACCTCCAACTTCTGAGAATTGTTAAGAAATTTTAATTATGTTGGTAACAAAAAAAGACAACCCTTAGCAAGATGTATAGGTTGTTCATAGATTTCACAAATAATTTCCAAGGTTTGGAACCTATTTTTAACTTTCACAATAACCATCTCGGGTTTCTTCAGAACTTCATTCTCAGAATTTTTCTTTTGAGAAAATTGACTCCCCCTAAAAACTTGCATTCCATAACTTGTATAATAGTAGTAATTTTTTTAGTTGAACCAACAAATATTTTCTGTATGTTTAAATCCACCACAATACCAGCAATATCCATAGAAAGAGTATTTTTCTCTGAAATTTTTGGATTGACCAGTGTTGTGAGTATGTTTCTCAAAAACCTTCTTAACAATACTTTGTTAACCACCAACCATTTTGTTTTCAAATGAAACTTTCTTCTTTGGATTATATTTCTTTATAGACTTATTGAAACTAGAAGTAATAGAAAAAAAATTTATTCATAATTTTTATAAACATTTTCATAATCATAGTTTTTAAAAACTTATGGTTTTTTAACTTTGTTTACTTTTTACACATAAATAACTTTCTTATATTTCTTCTTATTTGGAATAATTTCAACTTTCTTTTCAACCTTTTAAGGTGAATTTTTTTATTCATATTAGTTTTATCCTTATGATAACTTTAATAAACTTTAGAGATAGAGTTTTTAAAATTTATATCCCTTTGTTTAGTTTTAAAAAGTTTTTGTTAGACAAGTTCTAACTCTTCTTTTTTTGACTTCAACTTTACTTTCATATGCTCATTACTATTTTTTTCATTCTCAAGATATTTCTTCAAATCATCAATATATTTCAGCATTATGACTTTCTCATTGGGAAAACCTTCTTTATTATGTGTTGAAGAGTTTCCACTCTTTAATTTCTTGATTTCTTTCTCTTTTCCTCCATTCATTTTCAAAAACTCTTTCAATTATTCTTTAAGATGAAATTATAATTTATTTTCTTCTTCTTCTTTAGAACTGCTACTTCTAAATTATTCATTATTCACTTTTGTAATAAATGTATTTTCTCAATCTTTTTAAAAATATTTTTCAAATTCGACTTCACTATATTCTTCTTGTTCATTTTTATGAAAAATTATTCTTGTTTTATATTTTAAGAACATTTTATCTTTACCTTTGGAAAAAGATTTATCCCTATAACCCTATTTCTTTCAGAACCTTCTTGGCCTTCTTTCTTCTTCATCACTATCCACTTCCTTGTTTATTTGGGGATAAGTAGCTATAAAGTGACCAACAGATCCATATTCAAATCACTTCAAGGGAAGTTTTACTTTATATTTACCTGTACCTTTTCTCACATTTTTAGAAAAAAGGGATAAAATTTCATCAAAATTTTTACATACCTCATTTTTAGAGTCATAGACAGTAACATCATCTTTCCCAAGATCCTTATTAGATTTTTATTTCTTAGCAACATTGAAATACATTTCTCTATCAAATTTATTTTTACCTTCATAACTTTTTCCCTTCTCAATTCATAAGTAATGAGAGTACTATGAAGATCATCTAGAGATAGAGTTTCAGGATCTCTATCTTCCAATGAGGATACTTTTCCATCAAACTTATCAGGAATTATTCTTAATATTTTTTCAACAATATTATAATCTTCCAACTTTTCACCAAGACATTTGATAGTGTTGAAAATGTCATTTACCTTGGTAAAGAAGTCCCCAACAGATTCATACTCACCCATTTTTAGATATTCATACTTCAGCCTCCATATTTGTAGACTTTCCTTCTTGACATTTGTATTACCTTTATAAATGTTTTTCAAATTATTCCAAATACATTTGGTGGTGGAAACACCATCAACTCTTAAAAACTAACTTTCAAAAAGTGATGAGAGTAAAGAATTTTTATCTCTTCCATCATTCTGAAAATTCTTCTTATTAATAGGTGTAAAAGGAACCCAATAATCAATAGGAGAAAACCCATTTGTTGTAACTTCAATAACATCATAACCAAGATACATAGGATAAGGAAACATTTTATCATTACAGATATTATAGTTTTTACCATCGAAGATTGGAATCCCCTTACTGTTCACACAATTCAAGTTCTACATCACAACTTCTCTTTTAAAAACTTAAGAAAAGAGTAAAAATATGGAACCTTATATATAATAAAAATTGATTTTACCCAACTAGGATTCAATTATCACTAATAGGGGGAGGGGTTGAATCGGTTATTTATTTTTCTTTTAATTTTCTTTTATTAAGAAACAACCTTCGTATCCTATTTAAATTTTCATTCTCTACTGAGAAAAAAATAAAACATATAACCATAGGAATCCAACAATTTAAAAGGTTCACTACTCAACAGGAGTATCTAGTCCTTGGTATGGTTTGGAAATAATCCAATACCACAAAATCCACTAGAAAATAATCCTTTTATATAGTATAAAATTATTAGGATATTCCCTTACACTCATGTAGAACTATGTTCAATACAATAGTTCATGTTATTCAAGTAGCACAAAATTATGTGATATAATTTTTGAAATAAAAATTTTAAAGTGATTCTTGATCAACTTTCTCAAATATGATCTTTCAAAACAATTCTTCACTTTCTTACCCAGAAGCTGGTAAGAACTTAAAAGACATCATAATAATACTTAGTATGATTCCCCAATCCAATTCTCAAATCTAATTTTATCAATATAGAAAATATACTTCTATTATAATACCATTGAGACAATTAAGAAACACTTCTAATCTAAGTATATAAATTTCAGTATGATTCCCTGATCTGATTCCCAAGTTCAATTCAAAAGTCTGATTGTTCGATATAGAAAATGTAACTTTGAGATAATATTGCTTGAAAAAAAATATGAACTTCTTCTTCCTCATTCTAGAAATCTCAATATGATTTTCCCAATATGATTATCTAGACCAATACGATAACCAGCTAAATACTATCTTTCTATTCTTCTCCTTCTTTCTAGGTAACTTATTTAAGAAATCACAATATAGAAACCTTCTTCACTTTATATAAATACGAAGCTTATCTATTCTATTTAATGAGAGATGCAAGACACATAAATCAAAAAGTGTTCTACTCATTTTATAGGCTCAACAAAATAGATTAGGTGGTATTATAGAATGTTTTCCCACTTCACCTAATATCCTAAATCATAGATCTTTCCTTAAATCTTGGATCTATCTTTCACTCATTCAATTGCCTAAGAAATCCAGATCTTTATTTAACTTTTTAAACCTTACTTGAATTTCATATCTACTATTGAATTAAACTCCCTTTATTCTTATAACAAATCTTCAATCTGATTATGATTTTTCATTCTGATTTTCCCATGATGATTTCTCCATTTCGATTTCACGATTCTGATTTCTCCATTCTGATTTCTCCATTCCGATTTATCCATTCTAACTTCTCCATTATGATTTCTCCATCCTAATGAAAACAAAACAAACATATTATTCATGCTTTGATTTAACCTTTGGAAACATTGTTTCACCTTTTACAAACTCTTCAAGTATAATTCTAGGCCTAATAAAACTCCAGCCTGATTCTAATTATGATCTTCCTCATTAAGATGATAAAAAATGCAAAACAATATAATCTTTTCTTATTTTATTTTTACCCACTTGGAATAAAATTCAACTTTTCTTCTTATTCAAATTCTTTAATGTAAACATGACTTCATCATTACTTTGAAACATTTAATATCAGCTTCAGTATCATCTGAATTTTAATAGAACGTATTGTAACTTCTCATTATTCTAACAGTATCTTTCTTTTCTACTCATCCTAAATATGATTTTCGTAAATACGATTTGACTAAATACGGTTAGAGGGACCTTTTCTCTCCCTTTATTTTATCAATATCGAACCACAAGTTTTACACCTTACTTATTATTTTTGATAAATACAAAATATAAAAGAATCCTCATATTTATATCTGATCCATGATAAATATGATTATATTCCTTATTAAGATAAACTCTTTCATTCCAAACAAAATGGGAGTCTGATGATCATTTATTCCTGAAAACATATCCATAATCTAATTGACTTTATTGAGCATTGTGATTCTGATTTTATGAATATGATAGTCAATCCAGTTTTTACAAAAAACAAAGTGAGGTGATTTCTTATTCTTTGATAATTTCTTCAAAACAAAAGACAATACCTGAATATAATAATCTTTCTTATCATCTTGTTCTTAACACATTCATCATTATATTGTTTATAAGGATTACTGATGACTCGTTCATTATTTTCTTATTGTTTAGAGGCAATAACTGATTCATCATTTAGTTCTTTAGGAGGATTGGTGATGGCTCATTCATTATTTTCTTATCTAATGGAGGTGATAACACATTCTCCATTATTTTGTTAAGGATGATTAGTTATAAACCATTAACCATTGCCTCATCCACTTATGGTTTGATTATAATTGGTGATGACCCGTTCACCCACACTTGTGTGATTAGTATTGATAGCATATTCACCAAGGATATGTATAGTGATAATCTATTTACCTTTATTTTTGAATATTTTGATGAATCATTCACCTAATTATATATTATGAGTGGTGAAAACCCATTCATTCATACTCATTTATTGATCATCATGATAGGTTTACTGATGGTTCTAGTGTAGCAGAAGTGCGTGTTAGGCAAAAAGAAAACTCAACAGTTGTTAGATTAGATGGATAATTCATATATTATAAAAAACATAAACATCATGAACAATAAAAATTTTAAATATAATATTGACATATAAGGTTTACATAACCAATAAAATATATTTTCATATTAAATTTATAATTAATTTAATATATCATAAGAAAAAAATAACTCAGTCCTGAGATCATTCTTTGATGAAGATGTTGATCATTATAACTCAATTAGTGTATCATTGTTTCATTTTGAGGAACCAAAGTATATTCCATATATCATTGATCCACACATGATCATTCAATATTTAAAAAAACCAAATAATTGTTGGTTTTTGTCATGGATGATTGGTCATCTTGTGTTATTAACCTTTGATCGCTTCACATTCCTTTAGGATTTAAGGAATATATCTTATTCTTATTATTCTTGAGAGTATGATAGGAGGAGAAATTGAAATGAATCCATTATTCATAATGACTAACCTTCTCTAGAATATGATAGTAGTCTATTTATAGAACCAGGGTTAGGGTTTAATATTTTTTTAATTAAACAAGGACCCTTAATAATTTATTAAACCCATATTATACTTCATCCCATGTAATAAAATAATATTTTTATTTTATTACATGGTGTGTACTAAATGACACAAAGAAAAATATTATTTTATAGTCTTGAAAATTAATATTTATCATCAGACCTAATCTCAGTCTGCTCATCCTCCCCATAAATTATTAAATATCTGAAAAATATATTAATCATTTATTCATTCAATAAATAAATAAATATTATATTCATATAACGGTGAATAAATATATCTTTAATATTAATATAACTAAATAAATTATTCAATAAATAAATAAATTTTTATTTAATAAAGTATAAATAATAAGAGATAAATAGATATTATATATTTTCGTAATTAAACAATTACCTTCTGAATAAATATTTATTTAATATTTGAGATCATTTAATAAATATTGAATAAATATTAACTCTCAGTTTATTGAATAATATTTATTCAAATTGTTAAATATAAATAATATTTAATTTAGATCAAAGGAAACACTTTATGTGTATCCCTCTAGGTCTCTTCCTCAGTGGTATTATGCAGGCTTGCCTAAATCCCAGATTATTGTCTAGCAATAGATCAAGGAACCCACAAAGGAAGAAGATATGTTACAATGAAAAAACCACATATGAATGCTCACTGGGTAATATAATCTCTTTTTGATGATATATCATCAATAAGTTTCCATACTTGTGTTATCAACCGTAATGTTTTACATATCTATCTTTGACTATTCGGAATGAACATGTCTACATCACCGTGGACATGGAATTTATTTAGATGGTTCCATTCCAATAAAAGGGACAAGATTTCATCTTCCATAAACATGGAAGGGTGACTTATTCTTTAATAACATATCATTCATGAAATACCCAACATACACAAATTTTCCACAATAATTTGTCATCATAGTTTACAAAAATACATCAAAGTGAGTGATTCATGACATAGATTAATAATAATCATAAATTCTATGGATCATTACACATTCTCATAGATAAGAATATCCAATTGCACATAAACATGTGGAATTTCCACTAGCAGGGGTGTTCTCATATTCTCTCATCTTGGATATTACCATGTGTGAACTTCCGGAGATGAAGTCTTGTCTTCTTATGACTACTTTCACCTGATAGTCAACATACAATGTTTTCCATCTTAGAATGTTATCTGACCATAGAAAAAAATTTAAGAATATTATCATGGAATTTCAAGGTTCTAATCATATTGGTGAACTTTTATTCACTTTTAAATGTGACAGATACTCTAGGAAATTATTACATTAAATTCAAATAGAATAATGAAAAATATGTAGTCATATATTTTAAATAATATTCAATTATTTGAATATAAATGCAATATAAATTAAAAATAGTTGGATCTAAGACATAAAATCTAATAGAATATCATTTGGACTAGAGACAACTACCAACTAATTCCAGTATGTTATCTCTCACAAGATGATCATGTTTCTTCTAACTTAAGGCTTTAGTTTGGGAGTCCACTATATTATCTTATAAGAAAACTCTACTCACAGTAAAATAACCTCTATGAGAAAAATACATTAATATATGATACTTTTTAAGTATATAATTTCTTCATTGATGTGTTCTTGGCTCTTTTTCAAGATCCACTATTGTAATATTATCATAATAAAGTGTTATAAGATCTTTACAGGTAGAAACCAGGCCAAGCACATGGAAAATTTCTGCATCCAAACTACTAATTTAGCTACCTAGAAAGATATATACTCAGAATCCACTATAATCAATAACCATATCTTTATTTTAACTTTTATAGATCATTGTACCTTCATTGATAGTAAAGATGTATTTGAATTATGATTTTTGATCATCTTAATCTATTTGGAAACTAGTATCTACATATCAACTAATTACTAGTTTCTTATATCCTCTATAAACTAGTAACATATCCTTTATAAGACTCAAATACTTAAGGATGGTATTGAATTCCATCCAATGGTTGTCACCCGGGTCAGCTTGATGTTTTCCTACCATTCTTAAGGCATGGGAAACACCTATACTTGTACATAGAATATCATACATGATTGGCCCAATTATTATTGCATATGGATTCCTTTCCATCCTCCATCTTTACTCATGTGTCTGAGGATATATTTTCCTAGAAAGATTAATGTCATGTGACACTGTAAATAATACCCTATTGGATTTTTCCATACTAAATATCTTAAGTATCTTGTCAATATATGTACTTTGACTTTTTTCAAGAAGTATCTTGGATCTATCATAATGGATCTTGATCCCAAGAATATATAATGTAACACCCGAGACTTTTATGTTATATAAATCATAAAAGGAATCTTTTACTACACACAACACTTTCTCGGCTTTCTTTACACGCAATCATGACCTTCCTCGATAGCTTGCGTCGTACGCAATATCGAGTTTCACAAAACAACGATATGCTATTAAAATATTATTAAAACTAGCCGTTATGAATAGTAATAACCACTTTTTGAAATTTTGTAAACTTTATTTTTCAAAATTGACTTCATTTTTGGATTCGAAATATCGAAATTAGCCTAGGGTGAAATTTTGGTATTTTTCTGAAAACTTTCAATTTTTGATGAATAGTGAAACCACTAAGTGGTAGTTAAAAAACTGAATTTTCCATAAAACTTAATTTTACCACTTCTGTGAGTGGAATTTCAAAAATACGAGAAACACAGTTGATTTCAGTAAGTAAAATGTGGTTCAATGAGATGAAAATAATTTTTGGTGAATAGTAACTTTTTGATTTTATTTACCACGGTTAAAAGTAAATATAGTAATTAAGGGTAAAAATGTTATTATTATTACCCTAACACATGTCCTAATTCTATTGGATAAGTTTAATTAGACCAAAAACAACCTTTGGAATAAAATATGACCGTTTAGGCCCACTTGGATTAGATTAGGACATTTATTATTAATTTATTTAAAGAAGGGTTAAAATAGTTAAAATCAATGTTTAATACCTAAATCATTTTTAATATAGGGTTATACATAAGATAAATTCAACTATAAATATTAATTATAAAGATAAAAATATTTCTTAAATAATGAAATTTTATTTGTAATTTTTAGACTTTAAATAAGTTAATTTATTTACGACACAAAGATGATGTAGTAATTATCTTATTAATGAAATATTGACATAATTGATGTTATAAATACCCAAATAAATATAATTTGAGACTTTTTATGAATTGAACTACTTTTATAGGTGTTGACGCTCCTTTCGTCACAGAATCTAAAAATCGGAAAAGGGGAATATCTGAGTCCAATGTGATTCATCCTTTGAAGAAACATCAAAAATCAACAAAGGGATGAACAAAGAGAACATTGCCCATAAGTCTCGCAAGTTCCCTCATGGTCGCGCAAGTACACTTGCACGCTGCCTAGTGGTCATGCAAGTCTACTTGCGCGACGCCTTATGGTCGTGCAAGTGACTTGCGCGACGCATTATGGTCGTGCAAGTGACTTGCGTGACCTAATTGATAACCGCCCGGTAACCGCCCGGTAACCGCTCGGGGTCTTCTCCTGCCTATAAATAGACCCTGTGGGCCCCCATTCAAGAGGATCTTTTTCCAGAAATTCATATTGAAGCTCCCGACGCCCAAGTCTCTTCTCAAAGCTTCCGGAACACTTCAAAGGTAATTTCTTACCTAGAACGGAAGATCTAAAGGGAAGAAGGAAGGCATATGTGTTGAAACTTATCAAACACTTGCGCGCCGACTTATTTCCTTCAATATAACTTGCGCGTCCCTTTTTTGGAAGAACCTCGAGAACATTCTAAAGGGTTTAAAAAAGAGTCGCTCAAGTATTTCAATGCTGGTTGAAAATCGCGCAAGTACACTATGTGTCGCGCAGGTATACCTGCGCGACCAATACTTGCACGCCCACGGAAGACTTGCGCGCCTTGCAAGACTTGCGCACCCCTATCTTTTTGGGTACCCATATTGCCCATTTTTACCCCTCTTAAGCCATTTCACCTTTCCTTTTCAAGATTCAGTCTTCAAGACACTCTTCAAAGCCATTTATGGCATGATTTCTTGATTTGACTTTCTTATCTGAAAGGAATTCTGTGGAATCTCTCTCAAAGTCTAGTGATTTAAATATCCTTATGTCACTAAAATACGGAGAGTTCATTCATTCAACCTCATCCTTTAAGATGAGAGAATCCTAACCTGGGTCTCCTTTTCAGGAATAATCCCCAGTGATAAAACCTTTAATCTGGTCATCTTCCTCAGGAGTAAGCCCCAAATTCTTAAAGTTCCCAACCTCAAATATGGGCATCCTCCTCAGGAAAAAGCCCCAAACCTTAATCCCTAACCTGGGTCTCCTTTTTCAGGAATAAGACTCAGTCATAATCTTGGGCTTCCTTTTCAGGAGTAAGCCCCAAGTCCCTTAACCTTGGGTCTTTTTTTCAGAAATAAGCCCCAAGTCCCCTTAAATTTCTCTTAACCAGTCATAATTTACCTTTGATTTGGGTTTCCTTTTCAGGAGTAAAACCCAATCATAAGTCCCCTCCTAACTTGGGCATCCTCCTTAAGAGTAAGCCCCAAGAGTAGAGTATTCAAATCTCCATGAAGCACATATAACTTTATGGACCCTGTTCATGGATTTTCTCCCTAAAAGTAAATCCTAAACCTTCATCTATCTGGGCAGTCATCCATACATAAGCCCCAAACAAATTCTTATGATTGCATCTTTCATGGCACAATTGTCTAAATTTTACCAATACCTCTTGTTTCTCACACCGAGCATGACTCACGTGAGCTTAGAGTGTAAAAGTAATTATGACATTCATCTTTGAGCCATCAATCTTAAACATCATACTCCATTTCTCGAACTACGTGGGTTCTGATTCCTTTCCCAAAACAAAGGATACGTAGGTAGCCCATTTATGGGTTCGATCCCAACTTTGAAATAATCTCTGTCCTTCTGAATGACGATAAACTTAAAGTGCCCCACTGAGTGGCTTTAAAACCAGCCTGGTCATCATAATGACCAAGAGACTTTTATATAAATATTTTGAAGGATACCATTGACCAAGAATCTCTAAACAGATATAGATGATTCTATATTTATGAAGAACCTCGAATACATATAAAATATTCTCTAAATTTTTTGCATATTTAATCATTGATTGTTAAAACTAAAGGAAAGCTCATTTTATACTTGGTAATATAATAAGGATTCACGAACATAAGTTAAATCTATAAAGAGAGTCCCGGAGTAGACAATAATTCCACTCAAAAAGGTGTGATGAGTCCGACCTCCCATCCTCTCGACCAATGCAAATTCCTAAGTCTCATTAGTCCACAAGCTAATGAGAGCCTGCCTTTGGAAAGTAGGTCCAAACGGATGTGGAATCATTGGATGTTTCCGGTTCTACGAAAAAACCCGTTAGAAACTGATCGGAACGTTTGAATCTCCCGTCCAGGAGGTCATCCCCGGATTTCGTGCGAAACAAAAATGGTGAACCCGACGTGAATCCTTAACCAAGTTAAAGTGATGTTCTTCTTATTTGTTAGGCCCCTTGGTCCAACAAAGCAATTATTGACATGTGCTCATCCAAAAGATGCAGTGGCCGGATTCATCTTGATTATGTCTGTTACATGGAAAAGGCACTCTTTTCTCAAGATCTTCTGCAAAATGGATTTCCTTAAATTCACCCCTGTGAATACTGCTGCTGTGAACACCTCTACTGTGAGGTCTGCTGCTGTGAAAACCAATGCTGCTACTCCTGCTGGAACGTCATCCGCTCTGAGGATGACATCACCAACTCAGCGTCTTCAACGCTGGGTTTCTAATGCACTGGTTAAGGAGTACCGTCGCAATGGTACTATCCCAACTCTGGAGGCCGCTCGTCAAGCCCTCCAAGTTAACAACTCTACCTGGTCGTCCAGACAACGGCGGCCAGCAATCAAGAAGCAGGCGGTGCTGACTACCGTCTCCAACCGTTTCGGGTCGTTATCCCCGGAACGCAATTTCCATTCACTCCCTTACTCTGAGGAAGTGAATGAGCAGGTCCCGCAGGACCTTAATTCAAAAAGACAGGAGTCCTTCTCAAGGGCTCCCATAAACAATCGCCGCCAGACTCGTGCGGTAGTGCGCCCTCAACATGATGAGGGTACCGACTCCAGGCATTCAGCTCAGGTTCCTCGAACCCGAGCAGGCAAGATGAACTGCCAAAGACGGAATCCGGTTAACAATAGGCAGGTTGTCATCCCTGCCATCTCCGGAGAAGTCCACCAACCTAACTTGGTGTCAAACAACGAGCAGGCATACACACCTGTTCGTTTTAATTCCGCTGTCCAGCAGACTCGTCTGACAGCATCAAGCCTATCCCGCCAGGCAATTCTGGCGGAGTACCATAGGCAGGAACATACACCTACTTATACATCACCAGTTAGTCAGCAGGCTCGTCTGACTACATATGATGGATCTCATCAACCGCGTTTGGCGAAGTGTAATCAGCAGGCACATACACCTGCTAATACTAATCAGGCCTACCAACAGTCTCGCTTGGTAGCGCCCGGAGAAGTCAGTCGGAAAGTCCCGACGACAAACAGGAGGCAGACTCAACTCTCTGCCTCCACACTTGAGTACTGTCAGGATTCACTGACAGGAAAAGGAGGACAGGAGCAGGCACATACACCTACTCCAAGCCCGGAATGGACGTATATCCCCGTTCCGGCGGCTGAAGTCACCAAACATATTTTGTCAATGGTGAAAGAGCAGAAGCAAATTCCTGCTCATATTCTGGATGCTTGCCAGGATATCATAACAGCTTCAGCATCATCTCAGGGACAGACACATAAATCTATCCCTAGCAATGGAGTGACACATCAACGATTCACTCCGGAACAGACACACACATCTGTTCCAGTCCAAGAGGGTTATGGGGCGTACTCCCCCATATCATACGGACAACCAAGTCAGGCACATACACCTGATTTGAGTGGAGATCGTCAGCCTAACCTGACCATCTTTCCTGATCAGGCACATACACCTGCTCAGAGCAATCACTTTCGTCATCAAGTGGTTTCTAAAGCGAGTAAGAAGGCATCTAAGAAAAAGATCCGCCCAACATAGTTAGGAGATCAAAGGTCAATCTGCAACAAGGCCTTTCTCGATGCTGGAGTTCTTGAAGCCCTCAGACATTTATCTGTCGGAATTCAAGATTCTACTCCCTCAGTTCCCAATAACGGGAACATTAATTCTGAAGGTCTTCAACAGACACTTCCTCATGAAGACTTGCTTCATGAAAATTCGGTCAATCTTGAAGTTTCTTCTTCAGATGAGAGCCACAGGAACCCTCTGTGTGGTCAGAAGACCAAGGAGTAAGAGATTTCATCTTTTGCTGTAACCCATCATGACGGTCCTCCTCATGGTGATGAACTTCGCTGTGAAAGTCCTCTCCGCATTAGTGATTCACGTTGTCTCGAAAATTCTTCAGAAGGCAATGTAGTGACGAGAAAGCCCTCCTATCTCGAGGCACTTGCAAACGTAAAACCATTCATGTCTGATGCTTTACTATCGGCAGGTGAAACTCTTTCTCCATCAGAAGATAGCCTGGGGTTCAGGTTATTCTCCGAACCATCCCTGGGTCATTCATCTTCCAGCATGAATAGTGATTTCTCTACCAATCTTGTTGAATCCGATGAAGCAACAAGGAAACACCAACTCTGGTCCAAACAGGTAGAAGAATCTTCATTTAATGATAAAGAGGAAATTCTGAACATGAGGGAAAAAGTGGCAAAAAGTGAAGTACCAGTCATGTTTTGGCCTTTGGCTGACTCCCAGTACGACATTCCAAAGATGTTGATGGATGATGGAATCCATGATATTCGTCTCAACATATGGAAAACTCTTTTTCAATTAAAGAAGAAGGTATTATCTTACGATGAATATGAAAATCATCTTAAGATAATAGAAGGGTTACAATTCCAGATTGATTTGGCATCTCTATCAGTCTCTCGGTATCCGAAGGCTGAAAAGCAACAGAGAACCCATCAACGTTCTTGCCTTGCCGCACTAAGAAAATTGCGTCAGTTAATTGCCAATGCTCCATCTGATGTTCATATCAGAGGATGGGGTGTTCACAGAGCACTACATTTCACAGTGCTTTCCAGTCAGCAAAGCCCGCCGAAAATGGTCTCATGCAATGTTATTGCTCATGGCCGGCCACAGTCAATGGGCTTTGTTCATAATCAAAAGCTTGCTCAAGAACAAGCTTCAACTAGTTCCTCTCAAAATCAAGTATATAGAGAACAGGTTGTTGAATTGCTCCTACATCAAGCAGGCGAGAATATTGCACAAGCCTCTCGTCTGGAGCAAACACGTCATCAACTGACAGAAGTTTCAGAAATCATCCAACGGTATGTTGAACCAAGTGATAAAAGTGGATACAGGTTAATGCATCCAGCTAATTTCCGAACTAAGATTCACAAGATCAAGAGAGATTTTAAGAAGATCTCAGACATAGCATGTCAAGAGACACCCCAGCTTGCCAGACTGGGGACTTCTCTAACCCAACCCTCAGAGTCAACGAATGGGATTCGAGGAGTTGAGCGGAAGCAGCAGGAACATCCCCAGTCCACCGGACTGGGGACTTTTTCAAATCCTCAATCCCTCCCTCAGAGAAAGTCAGTATTCTCTCGATTAAGGAATAAGCCTCAAGAGGAACGAAGAGCCAAGCTGTCAGGAGATTCTCTCCAAGTGACGGTTCTCCAAGAAATTCCTAAGGGATCAAGTCAACGGAATGTCATGTCTCATCATGGACATGGAAGGAGACAATATCACAGAAATGTTGATAGAAAGGATTCCATGAAATATGCATCCATTAATTTCATCAATGCCATTGCTGCTGATTCACCAGATGAGGCTCAATCAGAGGGATCAGACGAAGAGGTTCCTGCTCAAGAAGTTGCGCACACAGACCTAAATGAAGAAGGTGTGCGCACACGTAATCAAAGGCTTACCCAAAATCTGGGTATTCCTTCAAGTAACCCACTTCCCCCTCTCCGAAAAGGATCTAATAAGGGGAAAGGAAAGAATCAGGTTACTTCTCACCCTTTCTCTGAAGGAGGTCAATCGCTCTCATTATAGCAAAGGTTTGCACAACAGGAGGAAGAAATGAAATAATTAAGAAGGTTGAATGCAGAACTACTTCAGAGTAGTCTTCTTCTTAAGAATTCTGAAGTCCGAAAGCCAAAGGAATTTGTTGTAACTACTAATATGGATCAAGAATATCCTCCTTTATCAGTACACCCTCAGAGGTCTAATCCTACGGGTCAAACGCAACAACGGTTGGCAGCACTACCATCAGTTGCAGCACCAATCACCACGTCTGTCCAAGCTCCATTCATTGCACCTACCCAAAACCAAGTTCAACCTGACGTTTCTCAAAAGTTAATAACTACTATTGAGTCATTAACAGCTCGGTTAGAAACTATGGAAGGGAAACGGGCGCAAGTTCAACCTGAAAAGAAAGTTTACCCTGAATGGGTAGATTCAATTTCTCCTCCATCCAGTTTTGGAAACCCTGTTTTCCCTACTTTCAATGGATCAGGCGACCCTGAACAGCATTTGACGCATTATGTGTCTTGTTATGATCCTATGATGGGAACTCCAGAGCAGCAAGAAGCAGTGAAACTCAGATGCTTCGTACGAACCTTGCAAGGACCAGCTTTTTTCTGGTATACAAGCTTGCAATCCCGGTCAGTCATCGGATGGGAGGATCTTCGTCAAAAATTCCTTCTTCAGTTTAGCTCAACTTTGCCAAAAATGACAGTTTTCGATCTTACAAACTACAAGCAAAGGGAAAATGAAAGAGTCTCTGATTTCATTGCTCGTTGGAAGGGATTAACGTATTCCTTGAGTTTATCACTCCATCAGGAGGAATTGTTGCCAATCTGTGTGGCAAATTTGCGTGACGAATTATGCACGCCATTGATCCCTGTGAAATACACCGGAGGGTTTCGAGACCTTACTTCAATCGCTCAACAGATTGAAGATTCCCTTATACAGGCTAAGGTTAAATCTCGTGTAATTCCATCAGCTCCAGGAAGAAGAATGGGTAATGCAGAAACTGCTACAGTTATGCTTAAATAGGCACCTGTACCTATTTCTACTTCAAAACCTTCATCTTCTCGAAGGGCTCCACCTCCTGAACGCCAACAACAAAGGCTATTTCGTCCAAATGATCAAAAAGATCAATGACGAAAACAATTTGAGGATATGAAGAGTAAAACATACTCTTTCCGAAGTGAGCAAGTTCCTGGTTACTTCATTTCAGCCCTGGAAAATAATTTGGTTCAATTACCAGTGCCCAAGAGGCCAAACAAGGAAGGAGATGAAGACCGTCCCAATTATTGTCCCTTTCATCAAATGTTGGGGCATCCCATCCAGGAGTGTTTTGTCTTTAAAGACCTCCTGCAAAAGATGGTCGACTTGGGACAAGTCAAATTGAAGGGTTCTTCATCTCATGTAGCATGTATTACCGCTACAGATCCAGAGGAAGGAGGTGAGTGGTAGGAAGTCAAAAGCAAAACTGCGAAAAAATATGATGATTGGATGGTCAGAAAGACAATCAATCGGACCCATTCCATTTTGCGAACACAATTGAAGAATCCAATTGTGTCTCCTACAAAAGCTGCAGTAAATCCTCCATCAAAAGACAAATCCTCAAAAGGGCAGCGCAATTCAAAGAAGAAAGAGGAATCAGGAGAAGATGAGTATGTATCAAAGCCTAAATTGTCTTTGACTCTGGCAGATTTCATGCCATCTACTTCAAAGCAACGGGCACCGTCCCACCAAACGGCATAGCCTAAACAGGCTAACCAGGAAGAGTCTTTATCAGACGAAGAGTTAATCTTTGGTTCTGTTAATATGATTCAATTAACAGATTCATATTCCAGTCTTGATGAGCCTGAATTCCCTGTATCAAATAAAGGAACCTGAGGAAGTTCTAGAGGTTTAGGATATAGGGGAAGACGTGGATCTTTCTGAACCCACTACTCTAATTCTACCCCTGCTAGCACTGTATATGCAGCAGAAACTCGTGGTAGAGCCCTTCAGCGAGCTCAAAAAGAATAAGCAAGTTCTTCTGCCAATGGCCAACTCAGCTTCGGCACAGTTATTTTGGAAGACCGATTAAAGGTTCCATCTTCTTTATCTCAGCAAGTAAATGGATCTAATCAGTCTAATCTTCCAAAACCAAAGATGTTGCCAACTTCAATACAAGATGCATCAGCTTCCAAAGAATCTTCTTCCAAGGTACCTGCTAAACCGCATATTCCTATTGGGAATCACAGACCTCTAGATCAAAAGTATGATATATTGAAACACTTGGCCCAAGTACCAGCCAAGTTATCAATTTTGGATGCTTTGAATCTATCAAGAGATCTTCGGGAAGCACTCATCGAAGCTTTGTCAAGTCCTCAGGAGTTTGAAGCTGAAATTGCTGCAGCTGAAATCTATCACATAGAGAATAATCCTGCAGAATGTCATGCAGTGATATCTTTTACTGATAAAGATGAAGATGATGTTGTGCATGGGCACATAAAACCTTTGTACTTATCTGGCAAAGTCAATGGTATAGATGTTCGAAGATCTTTCATTGACAATGGTTCAGGAGTCAACCTCATGCCCATTCGCACACTTCGTCGATTGGGCCTCACGGAATATGATTTATCTCCTTCTACCATGATGTTGCAAGGATATGATAAAAATGAACAAGAACCACTGGGAGAAGTTACGCTCAGAACTCAGTTTGGAGATCTTGTTTCCAATTCGGATTTCATGATTGTTGATCAAGACTCAGCTTTCAATATCTTGCTTGGAAGACCCTGGCTACATCAGCATGCAGCTATTCCGTCATCATACCATCAATGTCTCAAATACTGTTTCGATGGTCAAGTTGGAACATTGTATGATGATAAGGCCTCGTTCAAGACATGTGAGTCTCAATACATTGAGGCGGAATTTTATCACATGAAGGGAAGAGAAAAATCTACAATGAAGGAAATTACCAAAGTTAATGCTCCATATGGTTTGGAAAAAATTCCAATAAATCCATTTTCACATGTGAGTACAGATTATGTGTTACCTATCAGTAAAATTGACAAAATAGTCCCAAATCAAAATACTCTTATGGAAAGATCCATAATGTCAATTACGGCAATCGAGCCAGACAACATGGGAGAAATTGGTAACTTACCAAGCAGTGATGAAAGCATAAGTGGTGACGTTTTCATTTCGTCTGCTAAAATCCAACAAGTCTATACTTCGCTAATCAGGCCAGAAGAAGTTATAGCAACACCAGAGGTGAATATTGATGTCGATTCTCAATCCATCATCTCCTCTTTATTTCCCAAAGAAGACCCTTTATCATCAATAGGGTCGGAAATGGAAGCTTCTTCTTCAAAATGTGAAAATTTTGACATCTCTTATGATCATGAGAATTTCGTTTTTTCATCTACTTTGCAAGTAGAAACGGAAGAAATAACACATGATGAAGAGGAAGAGGAAGATCTTAGAGATGCTCCTCTAGCATTTGAAGAGGGTATCTCTACCACTGTGGATGAACTCAGAGAAGTAAATCTGGGTATAGAGAAAGATCCACGCCCCACTTTAATTAGTGCGGCCATGACCCTTGAAGAGCAAGAGATGTATATTTCTTTTCTAAAGAAAAATAAAGATATTTTTTCTTGGAATTATACAGATATGCCTGGCCTTGATCCTGATGTTGCCACCCATCATTTGGGTTTGCCAAAAGAACATCGAGGATTCAAGCAAGCCGCGAGAAGAACACACCCAACATATGCTTCCAAAATCGAGGCTGAAGTGGATAAGCTTATCAAAGCTAACTTTTTCAGAGAAGTTCAATATCCCAAGTGGTTGGCTAATATTGTCCCTGTAAAGAAGAAGAACGTACAAATTAGGGTTTGCATCGATTTCAGAGATCTTAATCGGTATTGTCCTAAAGATGATTTCCCAGTTCCGATTACAGGACTCTTAATTGATGCGACGGCTGGCTATGAAGTACTTTCTTTCATGGATGGATATTCTGGATATAATCAGATCTGAATGGCCCCAGAAGATGAGGAATATACAGCCTTCAGAGCTCCTCAAGGTGTGTTTTGTTACCGGGTGATGCCATTTGGTTTAAAGAATGCAGGTGAAACATATCAACGCGCCATGCATCATATCTTCAAACCTTTTCTAGGGAAGTTTGTTGAATGCTATATAGATGATTTGGTGGTTAAATCCAAACAACGTTTTGATCACTTGGCTGATTTGTAAGTCATATTCCACAAGCTTCGACAACATAATTTGAAGATAAACCCCTTAAAATGTGCTTTTGGGGTAACCTCAGGAAAATTCCTCGGCTTTGTTGTACGCCATCGTGGTATTGAAGTCGATCCTGAGAAGACCAAATCAATCCTTGGTATGTCACCTCCTCAGAATTTGAAAGAATTAAGAGGACTTCAAGGACACTTAGCCTATATTCGGCATTTCATCGCCAATTTGGCAGAAAAAAGTTTACCCTTTACCAAATTATTGAAGAAAGGAGTCACTTACCAGTGGACTGAAGAATGTCAAAAAGAATTTGATATTCTCAAGAAATACCTCTTGAGTCCTCCAGTACTCATGCCTCCTGTTGAGGGTAGGCCTCTTATCCTCTATGTGACAGCTTTAGAGCGATCATTGGGTGTCTTTCTCGCTCAAAAGAATGATGCTAGGAATGAAAATAGTCTCTAATATCTCAGTAGAACTATGCTTGAAGCAGAAACCCAGTATTCGAGTATTGAAAAGTGCTGCCTAGCATTAATCTTTGCAGTTCAGAAACTGAGACACTACCTGCAACATCACGAGGTCCAATTGGTATCTCGTAATAATCCACTCAAATTCATCCTTAGTCGTCCAATGCTTACACGACGTCTGGCAAGGTGGGCGGTTATTCTACAGCACTTCGACATCCAGTATGTGTCTCAAAAGGAAATTAAAGGCCAAGCTCTGGCTGATTTCCTGGCTGAACATCCTTCAGTGGAAGACACGTATTCAGATATCGAACTCCCTGATGAGGAAGTTTTCTCTATTCAATAGAGTCCTCAAACATGGGAAATATATTTTGATGGTGCTTCTAGAAGTCCAACAGGGAAGAAAATGGAAAATCCTAAATTCAACAAAGTTGGTTTAGGAATTGTGCTCATTTCTCCAGATAAGGCAGTGTTACCTTATTTCTTTTTGTTGTGGGAAGGTGGTACCAATAATGAAGCTGAATACCAAGCTCTCATTACAGGCTTGGAGTTAGCACTTCAAGCACAAGTGAATCACTTAAAGGTGAAAGGTGATTCAGACCTGGTAATCAAACAATTCAATGGGGATTATGCCATCAGAAAAGAAGAATCAATCCCTTTGTATGATTATGTCAGAGAGTTAATGTCGGAATTCCCTTCAGAACTGACATTTTCTTATGTCCCAAGATCACAAAATGCTCAAGCTAATGCACTGGCTAATATAGCCACAACTTTAGCAGATCCAAATTGGGACGAAACAACCATCTGTATTGCCCACCGTCGTGCAATTTCACCTTATGTTCAAGTCAGAACAGAGGAAATTAATGAAATTAGTCCCATTCCTAAACCGTATGGTCATACTACAGGATGGATGTCACCTATCAGGGAATACCTTCAAAATGGAACACTTCCACCTGATAGAGCCGAGAAAGAACAAATTCGGCGACGTGTGGTCAATTTTACTCTTTATGATGGCCCAAACCACCTCGAGAAAATTCTCTAAAAACGTGGTTTTGATGGAGTTCTCTTCAGATGTATTGATGGTGAAGAGACAATGGATGTCATAAAAGAAGTGCATGCAGGAGTCTGTGGTGCCCACCAGTCTGGACATAGACTGTCTGATCAAATTCGAAGGCTTGGATACTTCTGGCCTTCAATGATACAAGATTGTGTTAATTTCACAAAGAAGTGTCATTCATGCCAAGTATATGCCAACTTCATTCATCAACCTCCAGAGTTTCTTCATACAGCTAAATACTCATGGCCATTTTCCACATGGGGAATGGATGTGGTGGGACCTTACCCTTCAGCTACGGCCAAGCAGTTTAAGTACATTCTTACTGCTACTGATTTCTTTTCCAAATGGGCAGAGGCAGTACCTCTCAAATAATTCAGTTCTAAATGCATTGTTAGCTTCATCAAGTCTAACATCATTACTAGATTTGGTGTCCCTCATACCATATTAACGGACAACGGCACCAACTTCTGTTCTTCTGAGGTAAAGAAATTGTATCAAGAATACAACATTAAGTCCAACCATTCATCTCGATATCATGCAGCGGCTAATGGCCAGATAGAGGCCTTCAACAAGACTCTTTCAAATATACTGCAAAAGATGGTGGATAAAGATAAGAGGTCATGTCCTGATAAACTCTTTCATGCTTTATGGGCTTATCGGACTACCACTCGCAATGCAACGCGGTCTACTCCATATTCATTGGTATATGGAACAGAAGCAGTCTTGCCAATTGAAGTTCAATTTCCCTCACTCAGAATAGCCATTTGTGATCAGTTATCAACAGATGAGCAATCCCAAAAGCGGTTGAATGAATTGGAACAGTTAGATGAGAAAAGATTGTGCACTTTTCACCACATGGAAATCTATCAGAATCGGATAGCACGAGCTTTTAACAAAAAAGTTAGTCTTCGTTCATTCATTCAGGGAGAATTGGTATTGGTTCTCAGAGCACCAATGATACCAGGAAAGAAGCCTCCCAAGCTTGAACCAAAATGGGAAGGACCTTATTCAATACATAAGGTCTACTACAATGGAGCGTATTCTCTGATCTCAATGGATGGAGAACACATCACGACTCCAACTAATGCCAGATTTCTGAAGAAGTATTTTGTATAAACACAAAATATTGTTCCCAGATCCAAAACAATCACATTAGATCATAATTTTGTCCTACATGACATTAAACTGTTATTATGTCCTATCTACATGACATTAAACTGTACAAAAGATCCTATATTTTGTCCGAGATGACATTAAACTATATTGTGTCTTAGCAACATGACATTAAACTGTGTGGCACTTCCAACGTCCAGCATGACGATAAACTGTAAAAAGTCCCCAGAACTGATATCCTCATATTGGTTCACCTTAGTCCTAGCTACATGAATTTAAATTGTACAGCACCAGTTCGTCCTTGCTATATGACGTTAAACTATACAGCAATGGTCCAGTATGACTTTAAACTGCAACTTCGTCCCACATGACATTAAACTGTGAAAAAGTTCCCTAAACCGTCCAGCATGACCTTAAACTGCATCATCCCTGGTCCATGTATATGACCATAAACTATTTGCAAATCCCTTATGTCCAGCAAGACGTTAAACTGTGATGTCCTAAACTACATGACGCTAAACTGTATAAAAGTCCCTCACATCCGAAAAGACGTTAAATTATATAATCATCAAAGGTCCAGCATGACATTAAACTGCACCATCCACGGTCCATGCATATGACCTTAAACTATTCACACTTTCGTCCAACATGACATAAATGGTGTGTTATTTTGTCCTTACGGCATGACATTAAACTGCACAGTCCCCCTTTCGTCCAATATGACGTTAAACTATTTTATCCCCATCGTCCTAACTACATGACGCTAAACTGTACAGAAAATCCTTGATAGGTCCTACATGACATTAAACTGTATTTTGTCCCTGCTACATGACACTAAACTGTGCAGCACCAATAGTCCTAACTGCAAGACTTTAAACTGCATAGTCCATTTTTTATGTCCTACATGACATTAAACTGTGCATCGTTAAGGTTGTTATTACCTCTTGTTTCTCACACCGAGTATGATTCACGTGAGCTTAGAGCGAACATAAACCATAACATTCCCTTTGGGCCACTAACCATGTGTAAGTCCCAACAATATTTTTTATTAGATCATTGTCCACTAGAACAACTTGATCATTAATTCATTCTTTAATTGAACTACACGGACTTTGATCCTCGCCCTCCAGGTTGGGTATATAGGCAACCTCCCAGGGTTCAAGCCCAAAAACAATCTCTTCACATCGGTTCACCACCACCTCATATGATGTTGATTTGTGAAACCGCCCCTGGAATCAATATCTTTACATTGATTCACTTTCGTCCTTGTTATATGACGTTAAACTATACAACACTTTTGTCCGGTACGACAATAAACTACAATATTCTTTGATTTCCTCATTTGAGAAGGAACCATTATTGACATTGATTTTTTAAATCATGTTTCATTTTCAAAAGACTACGTGCATACATGGTAATGCCTAAACTTTTTATCTCAGGTTAAACCATCATTGCACTAAAGTCCCCTTTCACCCTTCACATGTACGAACCAAATTTGTACAAAGGGTAGTTCTAGAACTACGTGGACTTGATTCCCATCCTTATGGGATACGTAGGAACATTCGAGTGTCCCTCGAATCCAGTCCCAAGTCTTTTGGGCCTAACCCCAAATTTCACTTTCAGTCCCTTGTCTAAAAAGTCCTCATGAAAACACACACTGTGTATTCATTATTATGGTCCGAATTCTATGAACCTAAACTAAGATCACTCATACTTTCGTCCTGCACGACGTTAAACTGCATTTCAAGAACTACGTATAGCTTGATTCTCATTCTTATGAGATACGTAGTGAAGTCCAAAATTTCAATTCAGGACCCAGCCACAACATGATTATGGTTTTCATTGACCTATGTATCTCTATATACATTGGAAAATACCCATCTTTATGTGTTATAATCCTAACCTTAAATATTTTCAGATATTCATAACCCTTTTCATGAATTCTAGTCACAAAAATGTCAAACATCTGAGAATTCTTTTGCCTGACTATGCAGCACGTGCCCATAGGTGGCCTTGCATAAACAGTCCACATAAAAGACTCGTCAGCCGAAAGATACTATTTATTTAACCATGCATCCAATGCCCATAGGTGGCCCTGAATATTTCAACCCCCTAACGGGTTTTCTTAAATAATGGTAACTTTATTCTTGGGAAGAATGCCTCTTTTGTCCTTATTTGTCTTAAACGACAGTACGTAGGGATCCGAAAAAAAAATATAGCAATCCTTAACATATTTGTCCCATATCCTTTTTCATGATCTGAAAGTATTCAAGTCTATGGTTTATTCTTCTTCCCTACGTTTGGGTCAGACCTTCGTAGGAGTGATATTCATCCAGTTCTTCGATATTCTTGTTCGGAAATATCTTATCCATATTCAAGTACCTCTTTCCATACAAAAAACTCTATAATTTAGAAAATTTGAATCTCCATAAACTTTCACTGGCTTTTAACACTAGGAAAGTAAATTTCTGGGAGTTCTTTTTGCCTGACTATGCAGCACGTGCCTATAGGTGGCCTTGCATAAACAGTCCACATAACAGACTTGTCAGCCAAAAGATACTATTTATTTGACCATGCAGCCAATTCCCATAGGTGGCCCTGCATATTTCAACCCCCTAACGGGTTTTGTTAAATAATAGTAACTTCATTCTTGGAAACTACTTCTTCTAATGCCTTTTAGCTCTTTTTCATATCATTCCTCAGATTCAAATATTCTTAAGCCATAATTTACATTTTTTCCCTCATAATCGAGTATGGTAATATATTTTCAGATAAAGTTTCAAGGAATTGAATCAATTTTAATCCATTTTGGTCAAAGCTATTTCGACCTTAAACATTAGCCCCTTTATGTCCGGAATGCATGACTTTAAACTGCCCAAAAAAGACAAAGGAACTCTGAATAAAAGTCAAGTTCCAGCACACTTGCGCACTGCCCTCTATGCCCTAAAGTCTTGCGTGCCCCCTTTTCCTTTGGATGGATTCAATTTCCTCAGAGTCAAATCCTCATTTCTCTCCGGATCCAACTCTGAGGGGGGACTTTTTTTGACGCTCCTTTCGTCACAGAATCTAAAAATCGGAAAAGGGGAATATCTGAGTCCAATGTGATTCATCCTTTGAAGAAACATCAAAAATCAACAAAGGGATGAACAAAGAGAACATTGCCCATAAGTCGCGCAAGTTCCCTCATGGTCGCGCAAGTACACTTGCGCGCCGCCTAGTGGTCGTGCAAGTCTACTTGAGCGACGCCTTATGGTCGTGCAAGTGACTTGCGCGACGCATTATGGTCGTGCAAGTGACTTGCGTGACCTAATTGATAACCGCCCGGTAACCGCCCGGTAACCGCTCGGGGTCTTCTCCTGCCTATAAATAGACCCTGTGGGCCCCCCATTCAAGAGGATCTTTTTCCAGAAATTCGGATTGAAGCTCCCGACGCCCAAGTCTCTTCTCAAAGCTTCCGGAACACTTCTAAGGTAATTTCTTATCTAGAACGGAAGATCTAAAGAGAAGAAGGAAGGCCTAAGTGTTGAAACTTATCAAACACTTGCGCGCCGACTTATTTCCTTCAATATAACTTGCGCGTCCCTTTTTTGGAAGAACCTCGAGAACATTCTAAAGGGTTTAAAAAAGAGTCGCTCAAGTATTTCAATGCTGGTTGAAAATCGCGCAAGTACACTATGTGTCGCGCAGGTATACCTGCGCGACCAATACTTGCGCGCCCACGGAAGACTTGCGCACCTTGCAAGACTTGCGCGCCCCTATCTTTTGGGGTGCCCATCTTGCCCATTTTTACCCCTCTTAAGCCATTTCACCTTTCCTTTTCAAGATTCAGTCTTCAAGACACTCTTCAAAGCCATTTATGGCATGATTTCTTGATTTGACTTTCTTATCTGAAAGGAATTCTATGGAATCTCTCTCAAAGTCTAGTGATTTAAATATCCTTATGTCACTAAAATACGGAGAGTTCATTCATTCAACCTCATCCTTTAATATGAGAGAATCCTAACCTGGGTCTCCTTTTCAGGAATAATCCCCAGTGATAAAACCTTTAATCTGGGCATCTTCCTCAGGAGTAAGCCCCAAATTCTTAAAGTTCCCAACCTCAAATATGGGCATCCTCCTCAGGAATAAGCCTCAAACCTTAATCCCTAACCTGGGTCTCCTTTTTCAGGAATAAGACTCAGTCATAATCTTGGGCTTCCTTTTCAGGAGTAAGCCCCAAGTCCCTTAACCTTGGGTCTCCTTTTCAGGAATAAGCCCCAAGTCCCCTTAAATTTCTCTTAACCAGTCATAATTTACCTTTGATTTGGCTTTCCTTTTCAGGAGTAAAACCCAATCATAAGTCCCCTCCTAACTTGGGCATCCTCCTTAAGAGTAAGCCCCAAGATTAGAGTATTCAAATCTCCATGAAGCACATATAACTTTATAGACCCTGTTCATGGATTTTCTCCCTAAAAGTAAATCCTAAACCTTCATCTATCTGGGAAGTCATCCATACATAAGCCCCAAACAAATTCTTATGATTGCATCTTTCATGGAACAATTGTCTAAATTTTACCAATACCTCTTGTTTCTCACACCGAGCATGACTCACGTGAGCTTAGAGTGTAAAAGTAATTATGACATTCATCTTTGAGCCATCAATCATAAACATCATACTCCATTTCTCGAACTACGTGGGTTCTGATTCCTTTTCCAAAACAAAGGATACGTAGGTAGCCCATTTATGGGTTCGATCCCAACTTTGAAATAATCTCTGTCCTTCTGAATGACGATAAACTTCAAGTGCCCCACTGAGTGGCTTTAAAACTAGCCTGGTCATCATAATGACCAAGAGACTTTTATATAAATATTTTGAAGGATACCATTGACCAAGAATCTCTAAACAGATATAGATGATTCTCTATTGATGAAGAACCTCGAATACATATAAAAGATTCTCTAAATTTTTTGCATATTTAATCATTGATTGTTAAAACTAAAGGAAAGCTCATTTTATACTTGGTAATATAATAAGGATTCACGAACATAACTTAAATCTATAAAGAGAGTCCCGGAGTAGACAATAATTCCCCTCAAAAAGGTGTGATGAGTCCGACCTCCCATCCTCTCGACCAATGCAAATTCCTAAGTCTCATTAGTCCATAAGCTAATGAGTGCCTGCCTTTGGAAAGTAGGTCCAAACGGATGTGGAATCATTGGATGTTTCCGGTTCTACGAACAAACCCGTTAGAAACCGATCGGAATGTTTGAATCTCCTGTCCAGGAGGTCATCCCCAGATTCCCTGCGAAACAATAGGTTAATATGACATGTTAGTATTGATTTAATTAACTTTTTTTGAACTAATCATTCTGTTATGATTTTCACAAAAATCAATTACTAAATAGTGTCAAAATTGACGTAAAATAGTTTTTAAAACAAATATTATATTATTAATTGTTATTTTATTCCTAAAAATATAAGGTTCGGAAAAGATACTTATATAATGATAGGTGTATCATTAATGGACAACTTGGGGGTCTCTTGGATGTATATGGTATGTTTATTAACTATATAATATAAAAATACAAAGTGACATGGTAAATGTCAATCTAATTAACTAAGAGTTAAAACTAAGAGATAAGGTTAATATAATGAAATAAACTTGTCTAAATTCTATTTTATAAGAGGATTTCTACCCATACCCACCTTATATTTTAAATATATCAATTTGGATCTATTAAAAACTGAATTTGGATTTATAATAAAATAATATTTTTAGTTATTCCAAAGGTGACCCTCTCCTCCCTTATAAAAGGGCACCTCCTCCCTATCCTCCTCACACCAATTTGAGCCTTCAAGCTCGGAAAACCCCTGACAATTTCTCCTCTCCACTTCCCTAGAAACATCCTATAGGTCCTGGTATTCTTCAAAGACCAATTTTACTGCCCTAAAAGGAGGTCTCAAAGAGGCGCTTCAAAGAAGAGATAATATCCGTTACCAATTCTTTCAACTTTATTTCTTCTTCCACTTCTTCTTCTTAGGTTGTTTCATTATGAAGTAATAACATCAGTATCACTCATTTACTTATATGTTATTATAAGTATGAAACAACCCTATTTCACCATCTATACATCCTACGGAAAACGAAATCACCGCGCGTGCGTACGTACGGAATACCGTCTCCACGCCGTGGTGTAATCTATTTTCCAGCACCACCATACTTGGATGGGTATAATGGTGTAAATAATGACTATATATGACTATTGTAAAGTGATATTGATTCTAAAATAGTATACATACACTCCAATACAATTCAACAATCATGAGAATGATATCATCGCTCGTGCGTACGTACGGACTACCGTCTCCACAACGCGATGAGATTCATTCTCCACGTTAACCATTCATGAATGATTATAAAGTATATATAATAATTAATAATGAAATATATTACATAATAATACTACTGGATTTATGTAAATATATATTTATGTCTACTTAATTCCACTCAATTCAATAAGGAAACGAAAACAGCGTTCATGCGTACGTACGGCCTACTGTCTCCATGAACGGTGTATTTCTTTCCATTTATCGATCCATTATATATATGTATATTCTGAATATATATTATATATAAATAATGTTCTAAATTATGGATTTAATTAATCATGATCTAAGTAATCATACGAATAATTACAAGTTAAAACATGAACGACAAATGAGACGATTTTACCCAAAATGCTACTTTAACATGAATTTAAAAAAGAATGGGTAATATAAAGTCATAAGTGAACAATATATGATATAATAACAATAAATATGATTCTGTAATAAGTCAATGACATTATTTAAATCATTATACAGGAGGTTCGGACATTATGAAGCAAATCGGACCTAAGGTAAGGGAAATATCACAATCTCATTTTTATCCGAGATTGTTTATACTTTGGAATTTACTGCGGTGTATTTTATCATCCACATACATGTTTCCTCAATATGTAATATTTCTATCCTTCTACAATATTTTATATCCAATTTTACCCTTTGGTGAGTTTTTAGTAAAAGATATGAAAGGAATCTTTTGTCGTTTTTCGTACGAGGTACTTTTTGACTTTTCCGACAAAAGTACGAGAAGAATGTTTTCTTTTAACTTATACGGTATGAATGGATTTTTAAAACATTATTTCCAAGAAGCTTCCCTTACAAGTTTTCAAGTTTATTTTTAATCAACTTCTTTTAGTTTAGAATTGTATGACATGTTAAGAAAGGAAAAGTGTTTTTGAAGTAGAAATGATATTTTCCTCAAGAATGGTGTTCAAGTGTTTTATCAAAATTAGTTTCCATATAAGATAATAAAGGGTTCTGTTTCTATCCCTATTATTAAAATGATTTGATTATGTTGTGATGGAATTATTTTTATGAATTCTTTTATCTTATATGAATTGTTTTATGATGTCACGATGTTTAAGATTCCCATTTTTATTACATGGGTTATGCTATGATGTATGGTTTATGATTTTGTGGCACACATAAGAATGGTATCATTATGAGATGGGTGGGACCTATATCTCCCTCCAATTCATTGGGTAAAGATATTATATCTCATGAGATAGACATGGCTGGAACGGCAGGATAAACCGATTCAGTGAAACAAGACTGAAACGAGGAATGAACTCGATTTAGAAATGGACTTTTTCCACTAAGATAGTTTTGGAAATGAGTCTTGACTAATAAGAAATGATTCTCTATGATTATGTGTGTATTCCACAAAGTTTCATGTTTTAAGTTATGATTATTTGGATTACATTTCACTACTATGATTTATTCCATGTTATGAAATTATTATCTCTTTTGCAGGATAAGATTTCCAAAAGTTATGTTCTTATGTATATGATGTGATTGATATTTCTTTTGTTTACCCTTACTGAGCATTTGAGCTCACCCTTTTGTATGTTTTATTTCCCCAGGTCAGGAAGAAGGTTATTAAGTAGGATATTCCAAAAAGGGACTCTATATATGATGAAATAAATTGGAGGCAAATTAGATGCTTTATGAAGCAGTTGTTTATGTTTCCCAGTTTCTAAAGACTCTATAACTATACGGTCCTTTCCTGGTTTTGTTATATGTTGTAATAAGTATGCTTCAATTCTGAATTAATAACAATGTATGTAAATTATGGGTCGTTATATATAACACTTCACATTAGTCCTTTATATAGAAGCATTTATTCAACCAGTCATTAATATAATGTAAGATTGGTAATTCATTTCCAATGAGTAGTATTCCATCAATATAAAATATCCTGAAAATGACCTCACTTCTACTAAACAACATATTGACACAAGGCTCATATTCATTATTTATGAAACATAATTCTATTATGGATTTATCAAACTAAACACTCCATGACCTCGATGATTTATTTAATAAATAAATGGATCTTTAAAACTTTCATGTTTTTTTGGAATCCTTTAGAGTCACAAACCCTTCAAGTTTTGTCATATAGACATCTTCCTGGAGATTCCCATTGAGTAAAGTTATTTTCACATCCATATTTCAAATCCCACTGTCATGTTAAGATGATATGGAAATTATAATTATAATTTATTTTAGCATAGAAACTTGTGAAAAAATTTCATCATAGTTTATGGCTTGATGTTGATTGAACACTTTTTAAAATAGTCATTCATTATAGTTACTTAATTTTCCATCTATTTCTAGTTTCTTCTTCAACACAAAATTAAAATCAATGGTATTTATATCCACTACGGGATCTACTGAAACACATAGTTGGTTTTGGTACATGGAATCCATTTCATATATTAATTTTTCTTATTATTTGGAAGATTATATGACACTTAATACTTACTTTTAGGTTATAGGTTCATTATTATCTACTAATAATGATTCACCATCCTCTGTGACTAGAAAACCTTTAACATCCTAGCTCGGATCACACTGTAATAGTAGTTTAAGTGGTTTTCCACATAATCTCAAGTGTGCCTCCTTGTACACCATAAGTGGTCGACTAGTATTATGGGTCTACTGTGGAAAATGGGGAGACTATACCCTCTTTATTAGAGAAAAACAATAATATAAACCATAAACAATAACATAAATACATGACCACACATCATATAAAAATTTACCAAAACTGGTTATGTTTCCATAATATAATAAAACAAGCATTATCATGCCATGATAGTCTCATGTGTCAAAATAAAACCCAAATAAAATACACAACTAAAAATACCCAAAATAGGTAATGATATTTATCTTGATTCCAATATCCAATCTCTATCCCATAAACCCAAAAATTTTCCATCTATCTTCGAGACATTTCCCTTATTAATACATACAACCATGAATTCTGATCGGGTACTAATGGTGGCCCAAGAAGGGTGTGAGTAAAACTCATTAGGACATCACCAATAGTATATATAGAAAAATATAGTTTAAAAATAATGTATATAAATTTATAAGGAAATAAAGGATAACACAATTTAAAAATAAATATTTGTTGATTAACCATGTTGGTTATCAGGTTTCAAAGTGACACATGGGCTCACCAAACTGCTTCAACCCAAGATGGTCATCCAAACCATATACCATAAGGGATACACACTATAAGAAACAGTATAATGGGATTAATCATTTTTTTAAATCTAGGTATCACAGAGAATTAGTCTAAATTTCAACACCATGTCAAATTATATTAGTGCATGGAGTATCAATCCTACTTATAAACCATGCATAAACATCAGTGGTTCCCATAGAATTAATCTGTATTTAGTAAAAATATAAGTATCATCAGTCAAATATCCCAACCCATTCCCCACCCACAATTTTCATGATTCATATTCATTTTTCTGTTAACACACTAAAATAACAGCATGTTCTTTTTCAACATTCATTATTCACCATGGACTAACATACTCGACACTTTTAACTCAACTACACAATTAATCCTTTATATCATTTATTCATATAGCACAACCATTAAAATTTCCTTAAAAAATTTACAACTTAAACATGACCATTTTTACTATTTACTTCATTTTATCATGTCATAAGACATTTAATTCCCAAGTTAATCCAAATATCCCCTTATGTCATACTAATAATACAAGAAAAAAGTATAATTGGGTTAAGATCTTAAGCCCTTTGTTCCACCATTTAATCCCCATATTAAAATTTCCAAGGAATTTTCACACCCCATGGGTAGCCATAGGTCTGTTCTCATAGTCATCAATGGACCTGACAAGTTCAGTTAAGGGTCTAAGACATCACTTAAAGGCCCAATATATTTTTCTTTATCACGGAATCAAATAAAAAACATGTATAAACCATTTCACATATTAAATACAATTCAATAATGACAAAAATATAGAAAAATATCTTATACTACTTAACTTAGGTTCGTAGATATCCACTCGTCCAACCTCGACCTTGAATTCAAGTTGAAACAGTCGCAAACACAAAATCCAACAACTCCTTGGAAATAGGGCATAAAATATTTAAGAGACAAAGGAAACTCAAGTAGTAAATAATTAATAAAATAGAATTAAATGAACTCATAGACTTACCCAACTCTTATAATTTTAATAAAGAGACTTAAACATCCTATAATCAAAGGAGTTACACCCTTATAAGAGAAGGAATAATTTATAGAACACCCTAGGATGTTGGGTGTCAAATGGGGGATAAAATCAGGTAAGTTCATATAATGGTTTGAATGGAAAGGTAAAATTTTTAATTTTAATGTGGTTCAATATTTGAATGCATGATTTTATAAACTATACACCAACCATGTGAGCCTCACTATCCAAGCCATAATCCACTCACACGCTCTCATGATCCACATGCATGGTCTAGAAAACCATGAGGAAGGTGTGTAAATAACTCTGAACCCAACTCATATGGTTAATAGGAATCCTTGTATGGTTTTTAAAACTATTATCCCCCTTAAACCATGTCACACTATCAGGGTGCATAGTTATAACTAATCATGTTCCTTGTTTTATAAGCCATATTTTCTACTTTTTCAAGTCCAAAACCCCTTGAATGCTCCCAAGACCTTCTCTAATACCTGTAAAGAATTCGTTATCCAATTTAAAATGAGTTTAATTAAAAATTAAAATGAAAACATACCCCAATAAGTTTGGGATCTCACAAAAACATGTCATTCAGGTTCTCTAACCTCTTTCATACTCCTACACAGAACTTGTGTCTTTAGAACATCATATTTTATAGGGATTTTTGGAATCTATTAATATACCAATGTTTGTGTATCTTGATCCTATAATTCATCAATGTTTTTCATTCACCCACTATCTAATTTGGAGATGTGATCTCTTTCATGAAAGGTGGGACATGTATTAACTAAAAATTCTTATTTGATGGATTATATAGGTAATATAGATCAGTTTACTTAGGATCCCCTATAAAGATACACTTATTACCTAGAGGTAAAATCATATTTCTAGAAATATCCTTAACATATTCTCCACAACCCCACACCCGTATATGTGACAACATGGGTTTATTTCTATACCAAATATGATATGGGATATGAGTTTCTAATTTATTTTGAACTCTATTTAGTGTGTATGTTGCTTTATACAATGGGTATCCCCAAAAGGATAATGTAATACTTACATGAATCATCATTGATCTCACCATGTCTAACAAGGTGAGGTTCCTCCTTTCTCTTACACCATTCCATTGTGGTGTATAAGGAGGAGTGGGTTGGGAAAAAATGAAAACTCCTATAAATAATCAATGAAGTATTTATTAAGATATTATCAACCATGTTCTTAGTAAAGTTTATTAATATTCTTACCAAGATGGTTCTTAAATTTATTTATATTTTTCTTGAATTTTTCAAAGGAATATGACTTATGCCTCATTAAGTAGACATATCCAAACCTAATAAATACATCAATAAAAGTTATGAAGTATGAGTACCCACCTATGGATACAATTGGAAATGGTCCACACACATAGGTATAAACCAAATCAAGAAGCTCAGTATCCTTTTATTTATTTCCACTAAATGGGGATTTAGTCATTTTTTCTTGTAAACACACATGACATAGACCAAGTGGAATTAGTTCAAATGAATCCAAATATCCATATTTCAATAATTTGATCAAATGATTTTCATTAAAATGACTTATCTGGTGATTTCATAGTTGGTTGTAGTATGATTCATATGATTATATTTATTATTGATTTACATTAAATGATTTGTGTAATACGACATGTAAATACTGTTTTTTAAATATGACTTACCATAAAAATGATTTATTTGTAAAATAATCAACACTTATTTAAAAATATGAAGATAAATCCATTTGAATCATGTTTGGATATATAAATAATTTTTTTGGTAACTGGTTGAACATAATAAAAATCTTTTAAAAGCAATAACGTTACATTTGGAAATGTTATGTGGAAGTCCCCTATAGCCATAGTAGTAAGTCTAGATCTATTGGTTGCTCGTAGATCTACCTATCCTTGGAAAATCTTCTATAATATACATGGTTCTTATATTTAAATACATATATGATAACCACATGCTATATCTGATACCCAATTTGTAAAAATAGATAAATTACACTTGATAGTGAACACACCTAAATCTTCCGCTTACTTCTTAGTTTGGGTGTAGTTTTTATTCTAGTGGTGCTTCTTTCTACATGAAAAGTAAGTAGTGTCATGTTCCCTCACTTTTCCCTTGATCCTCCTCTTATTGGAATGGAACTATGAAGAAGCTTTAGAGTTGGAATTAGTCTTTCATCTCTTTTCCTTCTTAGTCGAAGCAGAGCTACACAATGACTCAAGAGGGGATGAATTGAGTTATTGAAGAAAATATAACTTAAAACCACCCTATTTTAAGGTTTGATATACTCTGATCTTTTCTTATTATAACCAAGAAATGGAAAGAAAAAAATTAAGAAAGGGATAGTGTAACACCCCGAGATTTTATGAAAAATAATCTTTTTAATTTAATTAATGTCTTGTGTTTTACGCTACACCAAAAGGAGCTTGCACAACACGCATCCTTGACTTGACTTGCATTACACACAATTACGGCCTTCCTCAATAGCTTGTGTCGTACGCAATACCGAGTTTCACTAAACAACGATATGCTATTAAAATATTATTAAAACTAGCCATTATGAATAGTGATAACCACTTTTTGAAATTTTTTAAATTTTATTTTTCAAAATAGACTTCATTTTTTGATTCATAATATCGAAATTATCTTAGGGTGAAATTTTGGTACTTTTCGGATAACTTTCATTTTCTGATGAATAGTGAAAATTACTAAATTTCAATTAAAAACAGCCTTTTTAATCGAAATAATTAATAGTGATAAATTATTAATTTGAGTAGTTTTAAAGTATATTTAGAATATAATTTTACATGTTAATACAATGTTGTTCATTGGATGCAATTTCACATTTAAACCAGACATAAACAAGTGTCAATCTTTTGATAGTTATTATCTTTTAAAAAACACGCTATTTGTTTTGACGAAGGGAATTAATTTTTAAATTAGTTAATGTAACTGATATGTTTTGAATTTGGTAAAATAAACATCATTTTTGATTTCATAATATCAAATATATCTTAGGCCTAATTTTTGGTATTTTTCTGGAAACTTTCATTTTTTGATGAATAGTGAAACCACTAAGTGGTGGTTAAAAAAACTGAATTTTTCATAAAACTTAATTTTACCGCTTCTGTGAGTAAAATTTCGAAAATCCGAGAGACAAGACTAATATCAAGTACTAAAATTTTGTTCAATGAGATGAAAATAATTTTTGGTGAATAATAACTTTTTACTTTTTTTTACCACGGTTATAAGTAAATAGGGTAGTTAAGGGTACAAATGATATTATTATTACCCTAAAACATGTCCTAATTCTATTGGATAAGTGTAATTCAACAAAAAACAACCTTATAAATAAAATATTACCATTTAGTCCCACTTAGATTAGATTAGGACATTTATTATCAATTTATTTAAAGAAGGGTTAAAATAGTTAAAATCAAAGTTTAATAACTAAATAATTTTTAATATAGGGTTATAAATATGATAAATTCGACTATAAATATTAATTATAAAGATATAAATATTTCCTACATAATGGTATTTTATTTGTAATTTTTAGACATTAAATAATTTAATTTATTTATTACACAACGATGATGCAGTAATTATCTTATTAATGAAATATTGACATAATTGATGTTATAAATACCCAAATAAATGTAATTTGAGACTTTTTATGAATTAAACTAATTTTATAGGTTAATATGACATGTTAGTATTGATTTAATTAACTTTTTTCGAATTAATCATTTTGTTATGATTTTCACAAAAATCAATTACTAAATAGTTTCAAAATTGACATAAAATAGTTTTTAAAACAAATATTATATTATTAATTGTTATTTTATTTATAAAAATCTAAGGTTTGGCCAAATGACTTAGATAAGGTTATATATATTAATAATAAACAACTTGGGGTTCTTTTGGATTTTTATATTAAGTTTATTAACCTTATAGTGTAAGAACACAAAAAGACACGGTAAAAGTAAAATTATCTAACTTAATGTTAAATCTAAATGATAAGGTTAAAATAGGAACCTAAACTTGTCTAAATTATATTGTATGAGATGATTTAGACCCATCCCCACCTTAGATTATAAATAAATCAATTTGGATCTATTTAAAACCTAATTTTTCTTTATAATAAAATAATATTTTTAGTTTTTCCAAAGGAGCCCCTCTCCTCCCTTATAAAAGGGCACCTCCTCCCTCTCTTCCTCACACAAATTTGAGCCTTTAAGCTCGTAAAACCCCTTCCAAATTCTCTTCTCAACTTCCCTAGAAACATCCTAGAGGTCCTGGTCTTCTTCAAAGACCAATTTTAGTGCCCTAAGAGGAGGTCTCAAAGAGGCACTTCAAAGAATAGGTAATGTCTGTTACCGATTCTTTCAACTTTATTTCTTCTTCCACTTCTTCTTATTAGGTTGTTTCATTATTATGTAATAACATCAGTATCACTAATATACTGATATGTTATTATAAGTATGAAACAACCCTATTTCACCATCTATCCATCCTATGGAAAACGAAATCTCCACGCGTGCGTACGTACAGAATACTGTCTCCATGCCGTGGTGTAATCTATTTTCCACCACCAACTAACTTGGATGGGTATAATGGTGTAAATAATAACTATATATGATTATTGTAAAGTGATATTTATTCTGTAATAATATACATACACTCCAATAAAATTTCACGATCATGGGAACGATATCATCGCTCATGTGTACGTACGGAATACCGTCTCCACGACGCGATGAGATTCATTCTCAATGATTAAACATTCATGAATAATTATAAAGTATATATAATAAGTAATCATTAAAATATATGACATAATAATGATACTGGATTTATGTATATATATATGTATTTCATCCAATTAATTCCATTCAATTCAATGAGGAAACGAAAACAACGTTCATGCGTACGTACGGCCTACCGTCTCCATGAACGGTGTATTTATTTCCATTTATCGATCTATTATATATATGTAGATTCTGAATATATAATATATATAAATCATGTTTTATATTCTGTAATTAATTAATCAGGATCTATGTAATCATATGAATAATTACAAGTCAAAACACAGAAGACAAATGAAACGATTTTACCCAAAACACTCTTTAACATGGAATTTACAAAAGAACAGGTAATATAAAGTCATAAGTGAACCATATATGATATAATAACAATGAATATGATTATGTAATAAGTCAATGACATTATTTAAATCATTATACAGGAGGTTTTGATACGTACGAATTATATCGGACCTAAGGTAAGGGATAATTTTGCAAATCTCATTTTTATCCAGGATTGCTTATTCATAAGTATTTACTGGGGTTATTTATATCATCCATGTCCATGTTTTATAAAACATTTTTCATGTATGTTTAAATTCATTTTTACCCATTTTTGACTTTTACTACATGTTGTGTAAGGAATCTTTCTTTTGTTTACGATACGAGGTACTTTTTTGACTTTTCCGGCAAAAGTATGAGAAGAATGTTTTTTTAACTTATACGGCATGAAAGGATTTTTAGGGTTTTATAAAGCCTTATTTTCATGAAGCTTCCTCCAAAATATTTCATGACTATTTTCAACAAAATAATTTTCTTTTAAAATGGCATGATGTTTTGTGAAAAGAAATTGATTTTGAAGAAGAAAGGATATTTTCCTCAAGAATTCATTTCAATTGTTTTATCAAAATCATTTTCCATCTAAGATGACATTATTTCATATGTGTATGTTTCAAGTATAATGTCTCTATGATTTACATGGTTTCACTGTTCTTATGATGAAATGATATCCATTTTTTATATGGATTATTTTATTATGGGATGATGTTTATGATACCCATTTCATTCTTTGGTTTATGATGAATGATTTATGTCTATGTTGCAGAACAAGTAAGAATGATTTCATTATGAGATGGGTGGGACGTATATCTCCCTCCAATGCATTGGGTAAAGATTTATATCTCATGAGAAAGACATGGCAAGAATGGTAAGTTAATCTGGTTCAGTGTTACAGGACTGAAACGAGGAGTGAACTTGATTCAGAAAGGGACTTTGTCCACTAAAATGGTCTTGGAAGAAATGCCTTGGCTACTATGGAAATCATTACATGTTCTTAATGGATTCCACAATTACATGTTTTATTCCCATGCTATATTATCATTCTTAATGTTTCTTTATGATCTATTCCATACGTACTTCCATGTTTTATGTCATTGCTCAAGCTTTTGATGTTTAAACATTATGTTCATGTTTTTAAGTTCAAATGTATATGGTATGTTTTATTTTATCCATGCTTACCCTTACTGAGCATTTGAGCTCACCCTTTTTATGTTTTCTTTTCCCCAGGATATAAAGAAAGGTTTTAGTTAAGAAAAAAAAGGGGAAGATCTTTATGGGAGATGTTGAAGATCTTTCACCACGATTAGAAGATTACATTCCAAGTTTCCAAAGACACTAAACTATTACGGTCCTTGTGTGTGTGTTTTTGTAATGTACTAAGTATTCCGAAAAAGTAATGTAATGTCCATGTACGTCAAGCTTCGGGTCTCTACAGTTGGTATCAGAGGAAATGTTTAGTCAACCTTTGGAAACTAGGATGTGAAAACGTTAGTGAGATCCCTAGAGGTATTTCTAAGGTATGTCTAGGGATATCCCTAAGGATAAGTATACGTATAGGATATAGTCCTAGAACTACGGTAAAGATCATAGAATTTAACCTAAGATGTTAGATATTGAGGGTACTCCCCCTTTACTATATTGTTTTACCTAGCATGATTTCTGCCTCTCACACTATTCTTTTTGGGTTTTAGAAAATGGATGGAAATAGGAAGATTCACGATAATGGAGCATATAACGGACAATGGAATGATATTCTTCATGAGAAACCAAATGAAACTGGATTTGGAAGTCCAAACATCATTATTATGTCGAATCATCAATCTCATAATATGATCAATAAACTCAAATTTGGTATGTTTCCTGACTCAGCTAATAAGAGAAAGATGGAGTTTCATGATGATCCTAGAGGAAAGAAAGTTCAATTTCCCCTATGTAAATCATGTGGGAAGAGTCATCAAGGAGAATGTTTCAAAGGAACTGGAAGATGCTTTGGGTGTGGAAAAGAAGGACATAAAGCCAGTAAGTGCAAATGAAAAGGTTCAGTTAACACCATGGATGAGGATAATGGTATTGCTATGACATCAACAATGGTTAAATGTTTTAAATGTGTAATGTACGGGCATTATGCAAACCAATGCCCTAAGGTAAAGTCTCATGAAGATAATAAGTATGGTCGTATGGGTAATATTTATGTTGATGATGATGAAGAGACTACAAATGATATGTGAGATGAAAGAATTGTTGAAGCTCGGTCAATGGTTTAAGAAGGTAGTGGAATGATTACATGTTTATCAAATGTAATGTTGTATAAGTAATCTCATGGTACTATGGAATAAAGAGACATCTAAGGATTGTTACACTGTTGTCTTTCCTTAATTTTTTAAAGTGTGTGATGAATGGTACCAGTATTTTTGGAAAGTAGATGATATGCGCATAATGAAGGGATAAGGAGAAAATTAAATGTTTGATAGTATTCATGATCTCATAACTGATATAAGGAGAAGGTTATATCATGGTTTGAGTATATATAATTTTTGGATTTTGGTATGTGGAAAGAGTTAACTTTTGACAGCATTCATGTTTTCACTAAGGTTTAATGGGTATTCATTTTTCAAGAGAATACATGATTAAGTTATTCACATGATTGGAATGTAACCAACAAGATAATGGGGGATAAATGATGGTTGGTTGATGAAATTTCAAGTAATCGTTTTCTTTATACTATGAGCTTGGACCGAAGTATTTTAGATAAAGATTAGAATGGATTTTGTTGGACATAAGATAGTATTGTTTAAAGATAGAACTTTTTCGATATTATTAATGGGGTGTTATAGTAATGTAGTTTTAGAAAAAGGAAAACCTGTAGGACGGGCGATAACCCATCGCGTCGGACAAGGCTGTGGGAATCGAACCCACAACTGAAGTGCGACTGGCCTTTATCGCATACCACTGGCCTATAGGAAGTCCCTGTTTAGTAGAAACTAGTTTTATTTTATTAAGCGGTATGATATATGAAGTATAAGTTCATTTTTGGAACCATATACGATTAATCTAACCATATGATGAACTTATAACTTTTGCTAACCTTTTGTATGAAACAGATGGAATGAACCATCATTCTATCACATGATCTTCTAACACATCACGAATAACAAATTCAACTTCATTTCATTAAGGGATGAAGTGGAAATTGTTCAATTCACGAACAACAGTGAGATTGTACCAAAATAAAGTAAGTATTTATTCTAATTAAAATTCTTCAACTTTAGGGAAATGATCTTGAAAACCAAAAATGTTGTCTTAGTGCCCTTATATCCGATGAATCAGATGGTACCTTAGATCATCACAAATTTATAGCTTTGTGATTGTTGTATTTTTCATATCCATTTTCTCTACCACTCTCCATCGTAACTTGATGGTTAGATTTTTCTTCCATATCCATATTTTCACCTATGTTCTCCTACGTGGAAACCCAGTGATGAGTTAATTTGGGTAACTGTTACATTTCAGACTTTAGTTTTTAAAGCCAAGTATTGGTATTCCTTTTTATGATGTGGGTTTCTATTAAAGAAACTTTCGAGTAGTAAACCATTTATAACCCCGATGAATTTTGAGGGCGAAATTCATTTTAAGGGGGGTAGAATGTAACACCCCAATATTTTATGAAAAATATTCTTTTTAATTTCATTAATGTCTTGTGTTTTACGCTACACCAAAAGGAGATTTCACAACACGCATCCTTGACTTTCCTTTCATTACACGCAACCGTGGCCTTCCTCAATAGCTTGCGTCGTACGCAATACCGAGTTTCACTAAACAACGATATGCTATTAAAATATTATTAAAACTAGCCATTATGAATAGTGATAACCACTTTTTGAAATTTTGTAAATTTTATTTTTCAAAATGGACGTCATTTTTTGATTCGGAATATCGAAATTAGCTTAGGGTGAAATTTTGGTACTTTTCAGATAACTTTCATTTTCTGATGAATAGTGAAAATTACTAAATTTCAATTAAAAACAACCTTTTTAATCGAAATAATTAATAGTGATAAATTATTAATTTGAGTGGTTTTAAAGTATATTTAGAATATATTTTTACAAATTAATACAATTTTTTTCATTGGATGTAATTTCACATTTAAACCAGACATAAACAAGTGTCAATCTTTTGATAGTTATTATCTTTTAAAAAACACGCTATTTGTTTTGACGACGGGAAATAATTTTTAAATTAGTTAATGTAAATGATATGTTTTGAATTTGGTAAAATAAACATCATTTTTGAATTCATAATATCAAATATAGCTTAGGCCTAATTTTTGGTATTTTTCTGGAAACTTTCATTTTTTGATGAATAGTGAAACCACTAAGTGGTAGTTAAAAAAACTGAATTTTTCATAAAACATAATTTTACCGCTTCTGTGAGTAGAATTTCGAAAATCCTAGAGACACGATTAATATCAAGGACTAAAATGTGGTTCAATGAGATGAAAATAATTTTTGGTGAATAGTAACTTTTTACTTTTTTTTACCACGGTTAAAAGTAAATAGGGTAGTTAAGGGTAAAAATGATATTATTATTACCCTAACACATGTCCTAATTCTATTGGATAAGTTTAATTCGGCCAAAAACAACCTTAGGAATAAAATATGACCATTTAGGCCCACTTGGATTAGATTAGGACATTAATTATCAATTTATTTAAAGAAGGGTTTAAATAGTAAAAATCAAAGTTTAATAACTAAAGAATTTTTAATATAGGGTTTTACATAAGATAAATTCGACTATAAATATTAATTAGAAATCTAAAAATATTTCCTACATAATGGTATTTTATTTGTAATTTTTAGACATTAAATAATTTAATTTATTTATGACACAACGATGATGCAGTAATTATCTTATTAATGAAATATTGACATAATTGATGTTATAAATACCCAAATAAATGTAATTTGAGATGTTTTATTAATTACAATAATTTTCTAGGTTAATATGATATGTTATTATTGATTTAATTAACCTTTTTACAATTAATCATTCTGTTATGATTTTCACAAAAATCAATTACTAAATAGTGTCAAAATTGACATAAAATAGTTCTTAAAACAAATATTATATTATTAATAGTTATTTTATTTCTAAAAATATAATTTTCAGTCAAATGACTTAGATAAGGTTATATATATTAATAATAAACAACTTGGGGTTCTTTTGGCTTGTTATTGTAAGTTTATTAACCTTATAGTGTAAGAACACAAAAAGACACGGTAAAAGTAAAATTATCTAACTTAATGTTAAATCTAAATGATAAGGTTAAAATGGGAACCTAAACTTGTCTAAATTCTATTGGATGAGAGTATTTCAACCCATACCCACCTTAGCTTATAAATAAATCAATTTGGAGCTATTTAAAACCGAACTTGGCTTTATAATAAAATAATATTTTTAGTTTTTCCAAAGGAGCCCCTCTCCTCCCTTATAAAAGGGCACCTCCTCCCTCTCTTCCTCACAGCAATTTGAGCCTTTAATCTCGGCCAACCCCTGCCAAATTCTATTCTCCACTTCCCTAGAGACATCCTAGAGGTCCTTGTCTTCTTCAAAGACCAATTTTGGTGCCCTAAGAGGAGGTCTCAAAGAGGCACTTCAAAGAAGAGGTAATATCCGTTACCGATTCTTTCAACTTTATTTCTTCTTCCACTTATTCTTCTTAGGTTGTTTCATTATGAAGTAATAACATCAGTATCACTCATATACTGATATGTTATTATAAGTATGAAACAACCCTATTTCACCATCTATCCATCCTATGGAAAATGAAATCACCACGCGTGCGTACGTACGGAATATCGTCTCCACGCCGTGGTGTAATCTATTTTCCACCACCAACTAACTTGGATGGGTATAATGGTGTAAATAATAACTATATATGATTATTGTAAAGTGATATTGATTCTGTAATAGTATACATACACTCCAATAAAATTCCACGATCATGGGAACGATATCATCGCTCGTGTGTACGTACGGAATACCGTCTCCGCAATGCGATGAGATTCATTGTCAATGATTAAAAATTCATGAATAATTATAAAGTATATATAATAATTAATCATGAAATATATGACATAATAATGATACTGGATTTATGTATATATATATGTATGTCATCCAATTAATTCCACTCAATTCAATGAGGAAACGAAAACAACGTTCATGCGTACGTACGGCCTACCGTCTCCATGAACGGTGTATTTCTTTACATTTATCGATCTATTATATATATGTAGATTCTGAATATATAATATATATAAATCATGTTTTATATTCTGGAATTAAGTAATCATGATCTAAGTAATCATATGAATAATTACAAGTCAAAACACGGACAACAAATGAAATGATTTTACCCAAAACACTCTTTAACATGGAATTTACAAAAGAATGGGTAATATAAAGTCATAAGTGAACCATATATGATATAATAACAATGAATATGATTCTGTAATAAGTCAATGACATTATTTAAGTCATTATACAGGAGGTTTGGATACGTATGAAGCATATCGGACCTAAGGTAAGGGATAATTTTGCAAATCTCATTGTTATCCGGGATTGCTTATTCGTAAGTATATACTGGGGTTATTTATATCATCCATGTCCATGTTTTATAAAAGAGTTTTCATGTATGTTTAAATTCCTTTTTACCCATTTTTGACTTTTACTATATGGTATGTAAGGAATATTTATTTTTTTACGTTATGAGGTACTTTTTTGACTTTTTCGGAAAAAGTATGAGAAGAATGTTTTTTAACTTATACGGAATGAAAGGATTTTTAGGGTTTTATAAAGCCTTATTTTCATGAAGCTTACTCCAAAAGATTTCATGACTATTTTCAACAAAATCATTTTTTTTTTAAATTGCATGATGTTTTGTGAAAAGAAATTTATTTTGAAGAAGAAAGGATATTTTCCTCAAGAATTCATTTCAAGTGTTTTATCAAAATCATTTTCCATATAAGACGACATTGTTTCATATGTGTATGTTTCAAGTATAATGTCTCTATGATTTACATGGTTTCACTGTTCTTATGATGAAATAATATCCATTTTTTATATGGATTATGTTATTATGGTATGAAGTTTATGATACTCATTTCATTCTTTGGGTTATGATGAATGATTTATGTCTATGTTACGGCACAAGTAATAATGATTTCATTATGAGATGGGTGGGACATATATCTCCCTCCAATTCATTGGGTAAAGATTTATATCTCATTAGATAGACATGGCTGGAACAGTAAGTTAATCCAGTTCAGTGTTACAGGACTAAAACGAGGAGTGAACTCAATTCAGAAAGGGACTTTGCCCACTAAGATGGTCTTGGAAGAAATGCCTTGGCTACTATAGAAATAATTATATGTGCTTAATGGATGCCACAATTACATGTTTTATTCTCATGCTATTTTATCATTCTTAATGTTTCTTTATGATCTATTCCATATGTACTTCCATGTTTTATGTCATTGCTCAAGCTTTTGATGTTTAAATATTATGTTCATGTTTTTTAGTTCAAATGTATATGGTATGTTTTATTTTATCCATGCTTACCCTTACTGAGCATTTGAGCTCACCCTTTTTATGTTTTCTTTTCCCCAGGATATAAAGAAAGGTTTTAGGTAAGAAAAAAAAAGGGGAAGATCTTTATGGGAGATGTTGAAGATCTTTCACTACGATTAGAAGATTACGTTCCAAGTTTCCAAAGACACTAAACTATTACGGTCCTTGTGTGTGTGTTTTTGTAATGTACTAAGTATTCCGCAAAAGTAATTTAATGTCCATGTACGTCAAGCTTCGAGTCTCTACAGATAGAACATAGAAGTTTTATAGTGGTTTGGGGCATAAAGATCCATTAGTCCACTATGATAACACTCAACTCCTAGATCTTAGTGATTTTACTAGAACAAGTCATTTTCCTAGGGACTAACCTATTGAGTGAAAGTAGTCATTACTTGGTACAAATATTGGATATTTTTTTAGGATCCTATAAGGATTTACAAAAACAACAGCCTTCTAAACTCAGTAAAAGGAGTTCTTACATCCAGCAATAAGAAATAATAATAAGATATTACAAGTTTCAGCATACTGTTGCAAGATGAAACTGAAAAAATTAAATATTTCTCCAAGAGAGAAAATAATAATTAATTATAGATATAGGAGAGTATTTAAAACACTAAAATATTAATCATTAAATAAAATCTATAGAAAAACTTGATTCTTATTCTTCTTCTTAGAATAGAATAATAAAAGAATATAAGGTTTTAATAGAGTGAGGGAGTGAGAGTAAATTATATTATTCTTGTTCAAATACTATTTTATTTCTTCTCACAAACTATTTTATGGAATGGTATCCAATAAAATCAACCCTCAAGGTAAAAATTCAAATGTCCTAGTCTAAAAATTACATCATTACAAAGTAATCAGAAATAAAATATTCTCTTCCATTTTATTTCATGGTACTTAAAACCTTTTGGAACTTGATTTTACTATAAAGAGGTATTACATTATTTAATAAATCAAAATCAGCATTAATCTGGACTTAAAATACTTCAAAGGTAATAAATAACCATGTTTCAGAAAAACATATCTGATTCTAGATCACCATGTAGTCGGTTCATCTACAAAGTCAATTCTACGATGTAGGTGATTCACATAATTTATATCATCATGTAGTTGATTGATGTAGTTTATTTCTCAATGTATCTAAAATCCATGAATCCAAAGTCCTCACATGGTTTATTTTTTCAAACTAAGACAGATTTTAGAAAACTTCAATAGAATTACATATTACAATAGAATGTAACTAAATAGGATTAAAACCTAATAAAAAGACTTAAAAATAGAATCATTAGAAACATATAAAGGGTTTTCAAGATCATCAAAACATAAATCACATGGTATATGTTGTAATGGAATCAGTGGTCCAACAATATCCCCCTTTTTGATGATCATAAAACCCATTTAATATTAAACATGAAATTTTAAAATGTTTAAATAGTTTTTTAGAAAAACTATAATTATATACAATTCTTTTAAAATTTTGTTTTTATCCGTTCTTCTCCCCCTTTATCCATACTCTCCCCTTTTGTGACATTAAAAAGGAAGGGTAAGAAGTGGAAAAACACATTATTGTATCACCTTGAGTTATAAATAATTAAAATGTAATGTTGAAACTGAATTTGAATAAGGAAGGACTAAAATTTAGAAATTATAAAAAGTTAAACATCCAAGAAGAGAAAAAGAATAAAATTAAAAAAGTAACTTTACACACAAATAAAGAGATAAATGGGAATTTTATTAAATACGAAAACTTTTAAAAAATAAAAATACTAAATAGAAATACATATATAGTACATTGGTCAGATGACTCTAGCTTATGGATAGGTTCAAGATTTAATTTAGTTTTGGGTGGAGTTTTACTAAAGGATGGAGAGGAGTAATAGGTAGTTTGTGGGTGAACCACTAGAGAAAGGAATACTCTTCCAAGATCTATAGTTATACTATTGTGTGTTCTAATACTAGATTTATATTAGGGTCTCTAGATAGGTGTTCCCAACACTTTTTCAATGTTTCCAGAAGAAATTATAAAGTCATAAAAAATAGAGCTTATGAAGGACATATTACTTAGAGGTACTAAAGATTTTTATTCTATTCTAGTATGTTTAGAACTAGTGGTAGTATCATATATTGGTTTCCTTCACTTATATATAGAGTTCATATAAAACTCATAATCTAACTTCTGGTGAGATTCCTTATAGTTATTATGAGGTTTTGGTCCAGGGGTTCTTCTTCCATTGAGAGAGTAAAGTGCATTTGCACGCATATCTATACTCTTGATAATATATAATTCGTAAAAGATCTAAATATTTGTAAAACCTTGGTGATGTATATTTTATTAATTTCATAAAGACTTTCTTAGTAATCTTTTAATGGATTTAATCTACCCAGCATAAATCCTCTAATAAGCACCAACTATAATAGTTGTATGAGGAATAGACAGAGATATAGGGGGTTTTGTAAATAGATTTTATTGAATCATGTTTGTAAATAGTAGAAATATTATTATCCTCCCATCCAATGAGGTGAAATTCTAATCAAAGTTAGATGATTTCCCTATAACGACTTAAACAAACTGTTGGATATTACTAGATGGTTCTTGATAAAATGAACCACTAGAAGTAGCTGGTACAGGTGAAATATATCTTACTATCCTATGAATAGAAATCACTTTACCCTAGTTGCTAGATGGTATACCTGGAGATTCTTCAAAATCTAAAGAAATATAATCCTATTCAATAGAGTCTGAGTAAAGAAATAAAATTCCTTCATATATCTTGTCCAATATATTTACAAGGTTCTATTTAATTCTACTAATTTTTCCAATAATATATGAAACCATATTTTTTATTTTCTTAGATTTCTAAATCGTTTCATCCATCTTAGCATCAATTGAAGGAACAGATTTCTTGATAAAGACAACTATATCATTTATAGAAACATTAGTACCAAGACCTTGTCTTAAATAACCCTATCTAGTCTCCTTAAATTTAGCTAATAGATCCTTCCTTAAACCTTGAAAATAATCGGATTGAACATGTCACATTATAGTGACTAGATCTAGCATGAAACTGGATTCAGATCTAAAGAGATTTGGTCAATTTTTGTCTCAAGATATGGAGCCACTAAAGGTTCTTAAGTAGTGGTGTCACTTGGATGAAATATCTTTATGAGTTCAAATTTTCCCAACACCATAATTTTCAAAGTATTCAAGATATCCTTAATATCTAATTTGAAACTATGAATTTCATCAAGGTTGGCCTCCAAAGGATATTATTAGGCCACTGGAAGGTTCTAAATCATATCTATTTTTGATTCCATAAGAATTCCAAGTTCATTCACTTAAAACATAGTGGAACACACTCCTTTAATTCTACTCAACTAGTCTCTTACAACCTCAAAGTATTTATCATTCATACCAGAAGAAACTAGTTGCACTAGTTAGAGATTCTTGATCATGTTGATCTGTGAAGCCATCATCCCAACCAAATTATCAAAGTTAACTCTAGACATTAATATTTCCTTCAGCTATCTAATATCATCCTTGGAAGTTATAAACTCTTTATTTATCTCATATTAATATCCCTTGATATTATCAAACTCATTCATAATTGTTGATGTTAAATTTTGTATATGTATCTCAACATAAGATCATTCGGAACATTTTTTCACTAAACGTGCATCCTATGGAATATTATGTGGATATTGATAACACACTTGGGTATATGATTGAACACCATATTTCTCCACAATAACATTACCACTTCCAACTTCATCAATAATAGGTGGTCTAGGGAGTGGATCAACCACTATGTGCTCAAACTTAGACTCCACTCTATCTCCACTAATAAACACATTGGGAACAATCTCAACTGGCATTTCCACTTGAGCTCTAGTATTTGTCTCAATAACAGGAACCTCTGGATGAACTAACTTAGTAGCACTAATAGTTACAACTTCTTGTCCTTGACCAGCTTACACTACTTTTCTGACTTTTATTACTGTAGGCTCTGATCTAGTAAAAAATGTCTCCTCCACTTATCTAGCAGGAAACATCTTAGCATGTTCTACATCCCTATGATATAAGGTCCTAGAATTCTCCCCCATAAGTTGTTCCAAGAGGTGATAAAACCACCTGAGCATCACTCTAACCCAAAAACCTAAAAGCTGAACCCCGACCCAAAAAAAATTTCCCCATACCCTAGTCTGAAGATTTTAAACCCTAGGTCTCAAAAAGTTGGAGGTAGCATCCCAGTTGTATCCAAAAGTATTTAAAATAATAGAAAATAAGGTGTTACTCTTGTAGCACTTAATTGATCCTTTACCATCGTGGTTAACTTCCTTTTTCTTCAAAACCAAGGAAATAGTCCTTTCATAGGGTTAATAATTTAGCTTCCCCTTTCCCTATAAATAATGGGGCACAAACCTCATCATATACCTTGGTAGATGCAGCTTCAAATTATTGATCAAGACATATAAGAGATACATATCTTAAAACAATACCTTCTTTATTTCTCCTACTCTTTGAGCAATTTTAGTCTAAATGAATACTAAATTACCTTATACTAAGCTTATAAAACATTCACTACCTTATTCTCAAAATTAAATGATCCAAAAAAATAAAATTAAAGATGTCATAGGGTCTTAAAAATCTTTTTCTAATTAGAGTCTGACTAAAAATAAACTCACCATTATGAGGATAGTGCATGATATCCACCATATACACAGGAGATACAAATAGGTATTTCCTATTTAAATTCGTCGATATAACATCCTATATTTCTCCTAAATGAAACTTTAAATTTCATAGAATCCCATTTACTTACAATTCAAACAAGAAACATGACTTCTTCTTATAAAAAGAAAAAACTCTCAAACCTGGAACTAGAATACCTTCCTCAGCAAAAAAAAATTCATTCAACCATGCCATATTCATATATTTCCATACAAGCACTCAATGGGTTCCACTTCTAGACTTAAATTTATTTTAAGATTTGGGATGGTTATCATCTCCATGTTTTGTCTTACCCATCTCTGAGAGATCGGTTAAAGGTATAGAGACTCAAGGGGGTGATGGTTTAGTTTCAAAGCTGAGAGGAAATGGTAGAATGGTGCGAGATGAGTGGGGTGATTTAGGGTTAGGTAACATACCCTATTTGGGAGATGGATATGTAACCAATTGAGATTTAAGGTGAAATCAAACTTAAAATAAGTAATAAAATAAAAGAACAAAATAAATATATTTTTAAAGAGGTATAACTTATTTTTCAAGGTGAATATAAAAGTAAAATGGATTTTTAGGATAAATTAAAACCAAATAAATTCATTTAAATTTCACAATGCCTTAAAATATTAAGAAATTAATAATAATTGAAAAAATTGAAATATATTTAAACTAAATTGAAATAAAATAAGTTAAAATTATTTTAATTTGAATAATCCCAATTCCTACTTAATGAAATCAAAAGTATCACAAGAATGGGACATATTAAAAATATCATCTAATTGATTTTTAGTAGAGATAATTTTAAGAGAGATATCACATTTCTAAGCATGATCTCAAGAAATGATGTCATAGATCAATATGATTTGTTCTCAAATAATTTATTAGATTATTGGAAATGTTAAAATAACTAGTGTCATCACATTTGATTGAAGTTTTATTAAAATTGAATCCAAAATCCATCAAGTCGTGTTTCATCCATAGCATTTGTATACAACAACTACTAGTAGCTATGTACTTTGCTTTAGTAGTAGATAAGGTAACGAAGTTGTAAGATATTGGGTTTTCTTAAGGTATGAATCTCTTCTTTCAGGTTAAATTTGGATTACTTTCCTTTTTATATTAGACCCTAGGCTGAGTCATGGGTCGGTTGGGATGTTTTTGGGAATGAAGGGGAAAGAGAGGTTGAAGGCTGCTTGCAGGCCAGGTACAAATTGTGTACTTTAAGTTCATGTCGTGTACTCCCAGTTCACAATGTTTAATGGAAGTATACGACGTGTATGGGTTTTTCTTCAAAAAAATAGGGTAGTACAGGTTGTGTACTGGGCCTACACATTGTGTACTTTCCCATTGGGTTTTTTAAAAATAGAGGTACTGGCCTCTTATTTTTTATTCATAGAACACTTCTCTCTCGTTTTTGAGAGCCTAAATCCATCTAAAATGGTTTTTTATAATTGTAAGCCCTACAAACTCTGATTTGAGAATGGTTTGTCTCATTGGAACCACATCGATAAGTACTTTATTCCCTTTTATCCATTCTAGATTCTTCGTAACAATGGCTATGCTATTTGGATTTAGGATCATATACCATAATATCATGTTCTTCATCCATTCTTTAGATTTCTCCTAAATTGGGACGAATTAGGAATTGATATTGTAGAAGATCTCTACTACTGAGCCAAGGTAGGTGGTTTATATTTTCTTTCGATATTTTGAGTGATTTTTAGGAATTAGGCCATTTCACCACCCGTTGGAATTTCTGGTGAGGTATCGTTTTTGAGAGAGTTTCTTTTATTAGTTGTAGTCAAACATAGTGAGGATTCCCATAGGTTCTTTTTAGGTTTTTTGGAACTCGTTGCTCGATTAATGGTCATCCATGGGGTATACCTTTAGTAAATTCCATGTTTATACATGTTTAAACCACCCAAGAGGTGTGTTCTTGTGCTTGCCTATATAGAGGAATCCTATTAATGCCTTAATGAGTTGAATAGTTTTCTTAGGATATGTGTTTCCTCCTTTTCTTGTTATATAGTGTTGTTACATGCTTCTTTTTTATTAAATGGTATTGATAAACAGATGATATGGGTGGGTATGACTATATGAAATGATAAAAGTCATGTTAAATGGATTATATTGGAGGGTAGGACCATATGATTTGTAATTGATAAATGGTTAGTATGAGTGGATATACACATGGCTTGTGCATATTTATGTGAGTGGGTATACTCACATGGAATGAATGTTTAAATTTAATTCTTTGATTGAATGGTTTGATAAATGTCATAGACTACTCTCTATGGATCTAGAACACGGTAGTGGACACCTTGGGTTGACTCTTCCCCTTATTTTTCTTGGACTCATGTAGGACATGTTGGTACACATGCTCCTAGGACTCCAACTAGTGCCTAGACTAAGTTTCCACTGGGATGCCCATGGGACTCGATGTGGATTCCTTGGACGATCTCCTTGGATTTGAACCATCATGGTCTAGAACCATTACATGGATTCCCTGGTATGTGACAACTTGGATTTGGCCCTTAGGTCCTACACATCACTATACGGTGAGGTCGTGGGATCACTTGACTTATTTGTATAGTGTGGTTGTGGTTTACATGATACTGATGGATGTACAGCATGGTCGCGTGACTTTTTTATTATTTCTTATAGCTACCATGTTAGGATTTGACTCTTTTTCAGGTAGCCTTGAGGGTTGTTTGGTTTTACTTATTATAGTAGACTTATTCCATGGGAATATTCACTTACTTTACTATTTTCTATACACTTTCTAGAACTATGTATATTGTTGTTAGAACTATATAGACCTGGGTGGTTTCATACTAGGATGTTTATCTCATAACATATTTGGGCCTCCTTGGGGACCCAAATAGATTACATGGTTGCAGGTGATGATAGGGGAAAGAACCCTGGTACAGGTTGTTAATTATGTATTTGGAGTAGGGGATCATAGGACCAAGTTGAGGCTTGCAATGCTACGAACACTTTTTGGTATTTTATTATTTTTGGGATACTTGTATTGTATTATATTAGCATGTACTATTTTTGGATTATTTCTAGATACTTGTATCATTTACATCATTTTTCATATGAGACACTTATGGTTATAGATATGTATTTTTGTCCCGTCTTACTTTCAGTTGACTGTTATTTATTTTAATTTCGCTATTTGTTATGTTTTTCTTCCACTGTGATACTCTGGTAATAAGGGAATAGTATCCCCACTAACTCACCTAGGCCCTTGATGGTATTATTTAACCTCTAGAGTTTAGGGAGATGTGCTTGAGGCCATGTGGCCAACTGGGTTTGGAGCACCATTTTGGGTGGCATCCGGGTCTGGGATGTTACAAAGTGCTATTAGAGGCAGTTTCTTTTCTGGTTTGACTAACTATTTAGTGATAATAGATAGGGATAGTAAGGGAATGGATTTTGGTGATAAACTATGCTCAGGAGTAACTACCCTATATACAGGAAAAATCTAAATTTCCTTGAATGGATTTCTATTTTTTTGGATTTTGGATTTTATAGTTGATTCGATTTCACCATTGGGTGACACACTTGATTTTTGTTATTATTATTGATGCAATTGTGGGTTTTATTTCAGTTTCAACCCAATTATATGATTGGGTTCCATCTTATGAATCATATAGACACTTGTTATAATCACATGCCATGCATTATGTCATGCCATCTAAGATGCATTAGTTTTTTCATGCTATTTTGATAGTTGATGTGATAGAAGTGTCTGTTGATGCATTAGTTGGGTGTAGTAGATAAAGAAGTGATTTCATATTTCAATCCATAAGAAGTATGGGCCATTATTAATTGGTAAATGATGCACCAATAGAATTCAAATTCTCAATAAACTTAATATATGTATGGTTTGAATGGGAACCATGTTTGGGTTCATGAGGTGTTATGGGACCTCATAGATTCAAAATTAGTTACCCTTGGTGGAATTTCCTGGATAACTAAATAGGTAATGGAAATGGAAACTAGAACTAGTGATAGCGACCTGAACTAGACCCGGATTTTGAGTGGGCAGGAGGCATAGTTTCTAGTGGTTTGACGGCTATTGTTTATACAGACCTGGCTTTAAGAGCAGGCTATGGGTTGACTTGGCTTTTAGGATGGTTTTGACCTATCCAACACTTTTGAGATATGTGATTTGATTTTGTTCTTTTCTGAGTCATGTGATTGGCATTGTAGAAACATGCCACCATGATGACCTCTAGTGGTGCACTGTGAGGAATACGATGACCATAATTCGAAGAAGGTGGGCCACGGGCTACTAGTTAATCCTTCATTAGTGTCAGTTATGACACTGGAAATTATTTAAAATGTAGGGGCTAAGGAACAATTCTGCAATTGGTTCCTTTTTTATATGCTCACATTCTAGGGATCACTACAACCGGCCTTGACTATGGCTGAGTTGACACTAGTGTTCCAGCAGTAGCATCCTCCCACATTTTCAGAGGATGGAAGACCATAGGCATCAGAGCTATGGATAAAGACCACATTATTGATTTTTTAGAATTTGGAGATGCCTCCAGAGTGAAGGCTCAAGTTCACAACTTAAATTCTACATGGAGTGACAAAACACTGGTGCGGCGTTTTAAACTAGGCTAACAGGATCTAAGATATGGGTTTGGATGAATTCCAAACCTTATTTTTCTATTACTTTTACTCTATGAATCTACGATCATAATGGGGTAGTTTGTTCATGCATCAAGATTAAGACACAATGATGGTTATGTAATACTTAGCATGCTTTACAAAGCTGCTACATTTTGCACTGATGTATCTTACTGATGAGTTATCGATGGAAAGATGCTTCGAGGAAGGTCTTAGACATGCTATCAAATATCATGTGTACATGTTCAGGTTGGCTTCTATCATTGATATTGTGAATCATGTGTTGATTATATAGAATAACCTAAGTGAATATGGTAGTACAGAACAAGGGAGTGTTGTTTCTCTCCCTAGTGGATCTAAGTCTTTTGGCAGGAAGCGTCGTTTCGAGGCTTCCTACCAGATCAGTGATAGCCAGGTTTTGGGTGCACGCATCTTGGTGTATTGATATCAGTGTGGTAGGCGAGGCCACATGAAAAATCAGTGTGACCATGATCCATTCAAGTGTTGATATTTTGGTAGGATGGGGAACATATAGCAGTTTTGTAGGACCTTCCCTCCAGCTGCGAGTGGTAGGGGTTAGCTCTGATGTTAGGTTCAGAAGCTGTTTCTTCAACTCTATGTTAGGCTAGGAGCTAGAGTAGTGAAGTCTAGTCAGGTAAAGGTAGTGTTTTTCTTGGTCATGGTATTTATATAGTAGGATCTCAAAGACAATAGGGTGGATCATCTTAGGGTATCCAGGAAGGGTCAAAGGGACATGGTACAATAAAAAATTATGTGGTGCAACAGACCAAATAGGAGCAGGATCCTGAACTTTTTGTGGTGAGAGGTACGATATTAGTAGATTATACTATTGAATGTTATCTTTTTTCTATATGTTCATCGCACATTTTTATATCTATGCTTGTGGTTAAAATACTTGAGCTCGTGGTTTTTCTTTCTGAGGGTGTTTTGATGCTAGACACGTTGTTGGGAGTCTGGACGGGTGATTTGATCCAGTGTATAGAGTGTCCTTTTAAGATTGGAGGGTGTCACTTTATCTTGGATATTTATATCCATGAGATGGAAGTGTTTGAATTCATCCTCAAAATGGATTGGTTAGTATCTTATCAAGCATACATTGACTATTATCACTGTGGGGTGACATTCACATCACCATAGGGTGTAGTGTATATTCATACGGGTGAATGGGATGTCTAGGTGAGCAGAGCTGGACCTAAGAATCGTGGGCTAGTTAGGAAGATAGCCCAAATTGCTAGTTTTTTTCAAGATGATCAGGGAGTGAGTTGGGATGACTTCCCTCCAGTGGTTGAGCAATTCAGGGATGTCTTTCTTGATGACTTTTCTAGGTTACCACCTGAGAGAGAGGTGGATTTCTCCATCAAACTAGTTCCATGAGCTACACTGATATCCATTCCTTCTTATAGGATGGTTATGATGGAGTTGTAGGAGTTCAAGAGGCAGCTAGAGGACTTGGAGGTGAAGGGGTTTTTTCGACCCAGTAATTCTCCATGGGGTTCTCTAGTCTTTTCTGTGAAAAAGGTAGACATAACTCTTAAGTTATGCGTGGATTATCAAAAACTGAACCAGCTGATGGTTAAAAAATGATATCCCTTACCAAGAATAGATGAATTTTGTTAGGTCCACTGGGTTAGATACCCTGAGAGGGGGTGAATCAGGGTATGACAGATTAAAATAACTGCCCCTATTGATCTGTCGGTGTTAAGCAAGACTCTCTTCTCTCTCTTTCCTGTAGAAAAGTATAAACAAAAACTAAAGCATGCACAGGACAGATAAATTTTTACTTGGTTCACCCTCACTGGGCTACATCCAAGGATCATACACCGGTGATGTGCCGATGTACCAAATCCACTAAAAGCACATTGTTGTTTACAAAGTTCGGGATAGATCACTTATATTCCCAGGCTCACTAACTTTACAATGTTTAGGGTTAGCTCACTGCTTTCCCAAGGGTCACTCCCTATTTCTCTCTCTCTCTAGATCACTATCGATGGAGAGGAACACCTTCTTCCTCTTCCTTTTCTCACTAGTCTAGAAATAATCCACTCACAGTTTATAGACTTGTAGGTCTCTTCATTATCACTAATGAATACATCCTCTGTTGTATGTAGATGCTCTGTTGAAGTCCAAATTTCACCCGTAGATGAATCTCACTTTGCACCGAATGTATCGGGAAATCTTCTAGCTTTTGCGCAGCCCTAAAATGACTTTCATGCTTCAAACATACCTGGCGCGCTTCTCCAAGATGGTCTGCAAGTTTACCTCAACCACTTGCACGAAACTTGCTTCTTCAACTCCAAACTTGTGCGACTCACACCCTTCTACGCCCAAACCAATTTTGGAGCGCAACTATCAACTGGCGCGCAACTTCAAAACCTGGGGTGAAAGTGTCACCAAACCATTTGCACGACACCCCCTTCTTCAACTCTAAACTTGGAAGACTCACAACCTTTCTCGCCCAAACCACTTTGGGCGCGTAACTTCTGAATATCATTATACTTGCGCGACCACTACACATGTGCGATGGAAGCTCTTATTTTCTCTAAGTGTTGAACTCACACCGAATGAGGAGGGTTCGACCTCTATTTATAGGCATTTTGAGACCCTGAGCACCGACTCACAACTTTCCTCTCAATGCACAAGTCCAGCTTCCCTAGTCTTTGTCGCGCTAGTCACTTGAGCGACCAAACCCAAAACTTGAGTGCCCCTTTTTCCTTTGCTATATTTTGATGTTCTGGTCTTGAAAAAAAATATGGTGCGCAAGTTTCCAAGCCTCCAAGACACCGGCAAGCAAGTCCCTATGCCAAAAACACTTTTCTCCATTTGTCGATTTTGAGGTCCAAAAATTTGGAAAACACTGGAAAACGGTGCCACCTTGTATCTTCTCTTTTTAAACCACCTCCAGATCGACCATTACTTTGCTCACATTCTTGAATCAATCATGGATCGTTAAAAAAATCCATTGAACTCGATATGCCACAATTAAATCCCCTTTTTCAACAAACTTGTACATCATGGTTTGCTTTGTCAACAAACACAACACGGAGGACCACTTTTTCAACAAACAAAATCGCCTCAATAATGCTTCAATGATACGTTGAGGGATTTTTTCCCAACGATCCTCCCCTTTGGGTTTGTTGAAAACTCTTCCATAAAAATATACATTATTAATTCTTCAGCCACCATTCGCCTATTGAGATTCTGATAGTGATCAAGGATTTACTCAACACATACTCTAAGCCCACATGAGCAATGCTCAGTGTGATAAACAATGGTAAATGAAAATTTCATCAATGAATCACTTAAAATATAACACCCACTTGTAGATAGAAAACTGATACCAATTTTTGGAAATATTCTTACCGCATTCCAACACCACTCTTCTGCTTTTAGCATGATCCTCAGCTATCGTGATATCTATTATTTGATCAATCACTTCTAGCATCGTCAGATTTGTTACTCTCCCTATCTACTCAAAGCTTTAACTCTTGTTAGTTGCAAATCCTCTTCAGCACTATTGCCTGTGTTGTCCAAGCTAAGCTATGACTAAGCAATTTGAACCAGCTTCAACTCCCCCTATATGGCTGCTCCACCTGCTCCACCTATTAGATTCTCCCTGTATCGTTCATGATTTCTCAAATAGCCACATTTTCTTCCCCTTTAACAATCATTATTTTCTCCCCCTTTGTCAACGAACCCAAATTTTACTTCTTTGCAGTCTGTAATAGAGTAGAGAACACCTATCAGCACATGAGGGAAAAACACATCATACCTCGGGGAGAGGGGGAGGCAAGCATTCACACTTTTTCAAGTGCGGGGAGTCGACTGAACTCTTAAATCTAGTCGATGCCTCTCAAAAGCTTCCTTAGGTAAGGCCTTTGTCAGAATTTCTGCAACCTGTAGCTCTGTAGGCACATACTCCAACTTTATGATTCCCTGCTCAACTTTCTCTTTGATAAAATGATACTTTATCTCAATGTGATTTGTCCTTGAATGATGGACGGGATTTTTTCTAAGATTTATAGCACTTGAGTTATCGCACTGGATTCTGATCAGAGACTTCACTTCAAATCCCATATCATCAAGTTGTTTCTTCATCCATAATAACTCTATGCATGCTTGAGTGGCCGCAATATACTCAACCTCTACGGTGCTCAATGAAATGTAATCTTGCTTCTTGATTAGCTAATAAATACACAATCCACCAAGATAGAAAGCACCACCTGATGTTGATTTCCTATCATCCGTTGAACCGGCCTAGTCTGCATCAGTATATCCCAATAACTTTGTATGAGATTTGTCATTATATTTCAAGACAAAGTCCATTGTGCCCTTAATATGCCGAAGTATTATTTTTACTACAAGCATGTGGCTTTCCTTGGGATTACATTGATATCTCACTGATTGGAATGTGGCGAATACAATGTCAGGCCTTTTGCGGTCAAGTACAGAAAAATTCCAATAATTTGCCTGTATTCGGTGATATTAACCGCCTTGTCATCCTCATATTTCGACAGTTTTGTCCGGGTAGAAACTGAAGTATCCATCTCCTTGGAATTTTTCCTTCCAAACCTTTTCAAAACCTCCTTGGAATATTTGGATTGAGAAATGAATGTTTCATTCCATTCTTGTGTCGCCTGTAGACCAAGGAAAAATGTTAGCTCTCCAATCATTGACATTTCAAACTCACTTTTCATGAATTCAGAAAACTATCTGCACTGAGCTTCATCTGATCCTCCAAATATTATGTCATTAACATAAACCAACACCATCATCCTGTGATTACTATCTTTGTTGAAATAGAGATTGTAATCAACTCCCCCATGCTGGAAACCAATCTTCTTCAAGTACTGATCAAGTCTTGAGTACCGTGCTCCTAGTGCTTGTTTCAACACATACAATGCCTTCTTTAGTATGAAAACATTGTTCTCATCCTCATGAATGATAAAACCATCTGGCTACTCAATATACACTTCCTCCTCTAGAACCCCATTCAAGAATGCAGATTTGACATCCAGTTGGAACACTTTTAACTTTCGTTGCACTGTAATGGCTAGGAATAATATGATTGTCTCCAGCCTTGAAACTGGTTCAAATGTCTCATAAACATATATTCCCTCTATCTGGGAGTATCCTTTGCACACTATTCATGCTTTGTTTCGAACCACTGTGTCATATTCATTTATCTTGTTGTAAAAGACCCATTTAGTCCCGATGACATTTTTATCTGCTCGTCTCGAGACAATCTCCCATGTCTGGTTCTTCTCAATCTGATCAAGCTCTTCATTCATATCCTGAACCCAGTTTTCATCTTCAGTTGCATTAGAAAAGCATTTAGGCTCTACCTGAGATAGGAAAGATGTCTATTGTAGTGAATTCATTATTCTTGTCTGAACTGGAGCTGTCTGATCACCAATTATATTCTGCCTATCAATTTCAGCTTGACTCTTTGGCTTCTTTACAGACACAGACTTGACACTTTCTTTTTCATCATCAGTGTCTTCTTATGAGTCAACATCTACCACTTTTTCTCCTCCTGTGTTATTTTCCTCTTCATCACTTTCATTAAGAAATTTTTCATTGTGTTGTTGAATATTATCTTCATTTTCCACAATAGTGAAGTCATTGCTCTCAACTACTTTTCCCAAAGTCTTGTTAAAGAATGTGTATTCTTTGCTTTTGCCTGATTAGCCCAGAAATATTCCTCTATCTCCACATGATTCAAACTTCCTATGCTTTTATTTGATGAGAATGAAGCACTTACTTCAAAATATTCGAAATTATTTCACTGTTGGATTCTTTTGGTACCACATTTTATACAGAGTCTTTCCTTCCTTCGGACACAACATATCCCTATTAGAAATGTAGACTGATGTCAATACTGCTTCCTTCCAAAACTTCTCTGGTAGGTCTTTTTCTATAAGCATTGTTCTGGCCATGTTGTTGATGATCTGATTTCTCCTTTCAACCACTCCATTCTGTTGGGGAGTTCTTACTGAAGAAACTTGATGCCTTATCCAATGTTTCTCGAGATACTCTTCCACCTGACTATTTTTGAATTCCATACCATTGTCTGTACTAAACATCAGAATTTTTTGTCCAAGCATCCTTTCAGATTCCCTTTAGTACTGTTTTAGGCAGCTAAACACATCGTACTTGTGGGAAATAAAAAATACCCATGCCATTATTCTATATTCATCAATTAAAAGAATGTAATACCTCTTCTTGTTAATGGCTCTTGGTGAAATACGTCCACAAACATCAGCATTCACCAATTCAAGCACTCTTTTCGACTTATTTTCCTTCACTTTGAACACCTTTATGATGATCTTCCCTTGTTGATAGGTGTCGCATGTATGTGTATGATCAAGTGATAGCTTACGGAGGTCTCTTGTGGATTCACACTTTACCAGATCTTATAGAGATGGTTGACATAGATGACCAAGTCATTTATGCCACAATTTGTTTTCTTCATCTCAGGATAAAAAGCACATATCATCTCCTCCACTTACAAGGTATAGATTTCCCTTTGTTCTTTTTCCCTATAGAACCACTACCCCGTCTCTTCCTTTGATGATACATGTCTTCTTAGTAAACCTTATAGAATGTCCTGAGTCACATAGTTGAATTACCATGAGCATATTGTGACTGAGTCCTTCTACAACCAAAACATCAGCACGTCTTATTTCTTTTCCCCCAAACCTGGCTTTTCCTGAGCCAATAATCTTCAGGCCTTTATCATTTCCAAACTTGAAAACTTCTTCTTTGTCATATTTTATGCCTGTAACAATATCCTTATTACCTATCATATGAGATGTGCAACCACTGTCAAGGATCCAAACACCAGTATGGTCTGATGCTTTTAGGAAAATTTCAGCAACCACTGCCTTCTCTACTCTCTTCTTCTTGGTCCATATTTTTGTGGTCACACTCGTCAAATATTGATACTTTTGATCTTTCTCAGAATATGATGGACTGACGTCATCTTGCAAAGCTACAAATCAATTTTTCATTTTCAAATCACCTGTTGGTTCATTGATCTACTGCTTGTGAACATTTTGGTTCTACTTGGGCGCATTATTCTGTATAGTCGACGTACAGTATCTGGCCAAGTGCCCAAATCCTCCGCACCAAAAATAGTTTCCTTTGAAACATGTTCTAGAGAACTATTCTCTGTTTGGCTTCCACCTCTGTTCTTGTTCCCTTCAATATCTCTTGGCTATGGAACACATATACTGTGAATGTCCCATCTTTCCACAACAATAACACCTAATATATGGTGCATTTCTTCGTGTCACTTTTACACTGCTAGTTTCCCCTTGTGATCTTTGAATATTCTGATCTTTTTTCTACCCAAATCAACCTTCAATCTCGGAATGGGTGTTTGTGGTCTGAAATCAATATTTACATCTTTTTGTTTTTGATCAAGGCCCAATTCAGCCTTAGCATCTGAGCTCGATTGCTGCTTCTTTCCTGCTAAACTACTAGCCTCCTTTTTAAACTTTCATGTCTTATGAATGACCTGCTTTCCTGATATCACATTGGGGGTCAAGAGTTTTTCTTGATCCTTCATTTTTTTTCATAGACTAACCACTTCTTCTTCAAGTTCTTCAATACACTTTACTTGATCTTTCACTTTTCTATTCAAGTCATCAATCTCCCTTTTCTGTTCTTCAATCTTGAGCTTATGCTCATCAACTTTTTCTGAGCTCCCTGTCCTGGAAGACTTAAGGTTTTCAATTTCTTTCACTAGATTAGACTTCTCTTCTTTTTATTGTTGCATTTAGAGTTTTTCATCATGTACCACCTTGTTGGATTTATTTTATTTTTCTCTCCAAACATCTATCTATTCAAGAGATGCTTCTAATTTATCTTTCATGTCAACTCTCCCTTCAATTTCTTCTTCTTCTTTATCAGAGTCAGTTTATTCCTTTTCTTGAGCACTACCGACAATAGCCACCATTGCATTTTCTCCAAGATCTTTACAATTTTCAATTTCCTCAACCTCTTAAACCTCAGACTCATCTGAACTGTTGAAACGCACGGCCGATTGTCGCCTATCGATCAGTCAAGGTTCTGGTGCTCTTCTAATGTGTATAGCAGCACTCGGGTCGAATCCTCGGCGATGGTACTTCGTAATAGTCGATTGTTTTTAGTTGATTGTATTTTGATTGGGGGGTTTGTTTTTAGAGCTTAATTAAAATGTTTAATGGATAATGTTTAATTTAACAAGTTGATAACGATTGGGGTGAGTTCATCATTAGGTTATTTAAGCTTGTGATATCCTTGAGCTTTGCTTTATATTGCATTTAACTTAACACCAATGTCACAAGTTGACGTTGATTTGAATTCCCAAGTGTTAAGGATTTAATCCAAGCCTTAACTTAACTTAAGATTCTAAAATCAATCAGTACTTGTTTATGGTAGTGTATTTATGGTTCCAATAATCCATGGAAACCACATGCTAAACAAAATATGTCGTTAATCCATGACATATTAAGTCCAACATACACAATGTTAAATTAACGAATACTCATCGAGCAAATACTCTCAATCACTTAACATACCTAAATTTTGACTCACCCCAATGAGATATTTACTTAGACATTTGGGTGTTTAATATTCTGGTTATAATAATTATGATGATAAATTAATAATAGAAGAAAAATAAAGGGATTAGAAAAGAGTGGTACGTCGAACACACACACACGAATAATGATGATAATTAAAAACAGATTTTTGATTGAATGAGGAAGAAAAATAAGGGAAGGAGATTTAACTAAATTTAAACTATTTTAAGAACATTAATATTAAAATACATAAGGTGGAGGAGAATAATATATATTGAAGAATAAACTTGCATTAAAACAGAATTACAAAAGAAAGGACTTACAAAATTACAAAAATGAAGAACACAAAATTAAGTGAAAACAAAGAGAGGAGGAAAGGTCTCTCAAGTGGAAACTTGAGTATGGAAGGTCCTACCAAGCCTTTTCAAGGATTTTTTAGTTCCAATATGTTCTCCTCTCTTCTGAAATTCCAACCCTTTTGAAAGGAGAGGAGGGGATGTATTTATAGCCCAAGGTGGTGGACTATTTACATTCCAGAAATACCCCTCCACTTGGCTCGCAGATATGGATATCAAGACAGTATAATCTCGAGAAATCTCCTTCTTAAAGGTTGTAGATAATAAAGTTTTCCGACTACTCTAAACATTTGGAGTTATTTTGACTTAAGTATAAAAAGTTATGGCCGGTTTATTAAACAAAGTAAAACTGTCCATTTCAATCCATTCTTTTTAAAGTCCAGAATGTGAAAGGGTTTTTGAATATGAATATGCCTTAAAATCCGAATGGGTTCTTCAACAACGTCGGCCACGTATATCTCCTCTTTCACACTAAAAAATATCATCTCTATTTGATGCTTACTTCATGAGATATGGCATGCATACTATACTGATTTTAATTATCGGCCAGAATGGTGGGCTGGACTTCAAAGCTTCATTTGGGCCCCTTGTATTTGTGATTGGGTTCTGAAATTTTTTATCACGGACTCCTTGAAACGTACTCCAAACTTGGGAGGATAATTAAGGTATTTGGACATCTGGATTGAGCCCAGTAAAAAAATATTCATGAATAGTCCAGTTTCTTCACAGATTCTTTGGTCTTGTTTGTGAGGACCATATGACCCTTCAAATGGAATAATTGGCTCATGGTACCTTATAATGAAATGTTTTATATTTAAATTAGAATCATAAAGAAGAAGAACCATACAATTTGGATCAGTATATTGATAGTTATTATTAAAACATTAAACTGACTCAATTGGACTACTTCTAAAAATGCTCAAAAATTATACTTAATATTAAAACATTAATATTTCACACAAATTATGCACATTTCATATAAAATTAGTAAAGGGAGTATATAATAATTCATGAAAATATTAATAACATCAACTCCTCCACACATAGTTTTGTGCATGTCCTCATGTGCAACAAATATAAAAACATGACAAAATCATTTTCACTCACCAACAAATATTAAAGTTTTGTTTTCTCCAATCAGGGGAGGTTTAGACTATTTCACTCATCCATTTTGAAATCCACCACAAGTTGTTACAGAGAAAATGTTCCAAAACTAATTCATTTTTTCATGCTCAAATTTAGAAATGGAAAATGTGGACACTCAAAACTCACAGCTCTCAAGATGATAAAATTCATTTGTGGAGGTTCACTCTTTCACCAACCAAAAGTGAAAATCATAGAGTTTGTAAGAGCTCTCAGATTCCACTCCATATACAAAGTGCTCAAAAATAAAGAGGTATTTTGAAGGGGTTTTTCTGTGGCTATTGGACAGTAGGAATATAATGTCCAAGAGAGATAATAAGAGGTTAAAATACCAACATAGAAAAATAATGCACATTTTTTTGAAATAAAACATGGAAGGAAATGAAAACACATATTTATAAGGTAATGATTGTGTGAAGAAAGAAACAATAGAGGAAGAAAATATGAAGGGGATGAGAAGATGAAATATTTACAAACCACCAAACTTCTCCCAATGATATAAGAATATAATTCAAGTGTTCTTTTTTTTCTTTTTTTTCTTTGTTTTTTCGAAAGTTGACCTTGAGATAGATCTCACACTCATATCCCAACCCATGTTTGATCTCCTCACGACACTAATTGTAATAGTTATAACAAGGTTAAGGTTGAGGAAGAGTGATTTTTGACCTACCCAAGACACAACCCATTTTTTTGATTTTATTTTTTTGATTTTTTTTTATTTTGATTTTTTTTTTGAATTTTTTTTAACACTTTTCAATATCATTTGTACAATACATCCCCAAATCCCACTGAATGACAACCTCCCCCCCACACTAAAATGGATTTTTTCCCTCAAGAAGATGATAACTAACCGGAAAGTAAGGAAATGATACCCAAAAATGAAATCAATTCCCCCCCACACTTAAATTTCAAAAACTTATGCAATGAAAATCCATGTTGATATTTGGTGGGATAAGGTATTGGGCTTGTAATGTGGCTATCAAAGAAAAGGTTTTCATAGGCTTGAAGGGGCTTTCAAAATGAGGATTAATGTAAGGGAAATGGGAGGCTATTTGGCTGTTGTAATTCTCATGTGGTTCAAGAAATGTCTCTATCATATTAATGCAAACTAAGGTAGGAAATTCAGCTTGAAGGTCCAAAAACTCAAAAATCACAAATGGTGGTGAAAAACACACATTTTTAATAGATGACCATAGGTGGCCTTGGCATGAAAGCAAATGTTGTTCCTCACGGTTTGGGAAAAGCATTTTCCAAATCAAAAATTGAGCATTCAAAATTAGTTAATTTTGACACATAATTCTTTATCCAAAGTCATGATGAAAATACAAAATTTTTGAGATGAAAACATGTCTGTTAACTCCCCAAAATGGTTAGACAAAATTTCAAAACTCGATGGTGAGTAAGCATGACTCTTTTTTTTTATTTTTTTAAGTGATTGTGTTTTTTGGTTTTTTTTAGTTTTTATGGTTTTTTTTAAATACACACCCACACAAGAAAGAGAAAAATAAAGGGTTTGATGAAGAAAGTGGTAAAAAATGAAAGAGAGAGGAAGAAGAAGAAAGAGAGATAGAGAGGGGGGAGAAGAATAGTCAAAGGGAAAGAGGTTCCCCTTGGTTTGGATTTGGTGGGTTTCTATATCTATCTAGTGGTAGGTTGACTGGAGAAGTTTGGGATCCAGTGGAAGTAGATGTTGATCCAGGATTGTGGAATGTTACCTGAAAAAGAAAATTCATTATTCATCTAATGAAAAACTAAAAATAAACTAAAATTTAATAAAAGTAAAAGAAAACATGGGTTGCCTCCCAAGAAGCGCTGAATTTATTTGTCTATAGCTAGATAGTTGCAGTGGACTACCCATAGTCTGACGGTGGCCATCGTATTTTCTCAACTCCAGTGTGCTTCTAGAAAAACTTTTTCTTTGGGAGGCCTGATGATTCATTTGATAATTTCTTCTTATCCTTTTTGGTGTGCTTGCAATTCAATGGGGGTGGAAAGAGAATATTTATATCCTCGCTTTGGTCTTAAACCTGAGGAATGATGTTATCCACAAAGTGCTGGTTTTCTATGCTTGTAAATTCAGGAAGATGGCTCAATTATGATGGTTCATTTATGTAAGGTTAAGATAACAAGAAATCAGAGTATGAGATCCCAATTTTTTTTGAATCATTTATTTCATCACTTACCGATGTAGAGTAATGAGGATCAGTGGAGTCATAAGACTGAATAAAATTTTCAATATCCTTTATTTCAATATTGTTCGCCAAATAATTGTCAATTTCAACCTCACCAATGATCACTATATTAATTAGGGAACAAATGTCACAACATTCTCTCCCATCAGGACAGTATAAACAAATTGGTTTGGGGCTCACCTCACATATAACAGGATTTTTAGAATCATGGATAGGAAATGATGAATTTTGGATAAACTGATCTGAATCGAAAAATGAGCATTCTAGTTCATTTTCCTCACTACCATCCATGTTGGAGCATTGGAGGTCAGAGGTGAGATGAGATTCCAAAGAGTTTTCAAGATCCTTTAGATCAATGGAGTTTTCATTTGTAATGTCAACATTTATTTCTCCATTTATGACTTGGTTAATGAGGATACAATATTCACAAACTCCTCTACTAGTAGAACATGAAGAACATGTTGGATTGGGATTGAAAACACTCTCAGAGAGACTTTTGGAAGCATGGATAGAGAATACAGATTGATTCTCTAATGGGTATCGCATGGATTGAAAAATATTGAACTTGACCATTTGGTCACCAAATTCCATGGATAAGATGCCAACATGGACATCAATTTTGGTTTTAGATGTCATAAGGAATGGTCTTCCTAGAATCAGAGGAGATTGGCAAGAATTTGTCTCACCTTCCATTTCAAGGACATAGAAGTCAGCTGGGAAGATAAGATCATTGACTCGAACAAGGACATCCTCAATTATTCCCTCAGGACTGGTTGTGCTTCGATTGGCTAACTGAATGACAACACTCGTTGGATGTAAGGGACCTAGACCAAGGTTGGAGAATATGGATTTGGGCATGACATTAATTGAGGCTCCTAGGTCTATGAGTGCATCATCAAAGTTCGAACACCCAATTTGGCATGGAACCGTAAAGGTCCCTGGATCTTTGCACTTTATGGGAATAGACTGCTGAGTGGAAACATTTTTGAAGGTCATAATTTGCCTCTTGTGGGTACACAACTCCTTGAGAAACTTGGCAAACTTAGGAATTTGTTTTATGGCATCTAAGAGGGGAATGTTTACGTCAACACGTCTAAACATGTCAAGCATTTCAGGATCGGGTTCAAAGGACTTCTTTGGATTAGAAATAGCTTGAGGAAAAGGAATTGGGTTCCTAAGTGGAATTGAAGGAGGTGAGGTAATGGATTCAGGTTCCTTTTCAAGTTTCTTTTTATTTTCATTTTCTAGGTCAACATTCAAAGGAGGGTTTGAGGATTTATCTTGAGTCATAGAAAGTTGCTTTCCTGATCTAAGTACAATTGCACTTACATTACCCTTGGGGTTGGGTAATGGTTGATCTGGAAGTTGGGAAGAATTGGATGGTTGCTGCTAACTAAGGTGGGATGCAAGTTGACAGATTTGGGTTTCAATGTTCTTAAGACTAGAACGGGTGAAGGAGGAAATATCTTCAATAGAACTTTCCCATGGTTGCTTGGAAGAAGAGGCTTGTCCCGGATTGGGATTTCCTTGATTTTGGTTCTTTGGAAAGCGATTGTATTGGTTTTGGAATTGGGAAGGCTTATTAGGATAATGGAATCCAGGAGGAGGATTGTTCCTTTGAGGTTGAGGAACAAAAGTATAAGGTTGATAGAAGTTACCACCACCTTGACCATATTGGAATTGGTTTGGATTTTGAGGAGGGAATTGAGGGGGGTGAGATATGGTATTACCATACCTAAGGCCTTGGTTATAGGAAGAAGAGAAGGCCTCAGAGTGAGGTTGGTTGAAGTTTCTAACAAACTGACCTGATAGTTGAGGGTTGGTGTTCCACTGAGCATATGATGTATTGAGCTCCATTGGTCCAGATGAATTGGATTGATCCTCTTGAAGTTGTGGACATGTGTCAGTTGGATGAGATGAAGAGTTACAGATTCCATAGTTTTTGACAGGTCCAGGAAACATTGATTGTGGAGAAGACGAGGTTGGGGATTTGGTAACCATAGCTAGTTGTCGCACAAGACCTGTAAGTTCACTCATCCACTCGGTCATCTTGTTCGGCTCAATTGATTGTTTATCTGGGGCTTGTTTGACTTGATCATGTGATCGAGTATTGAATTGTTGTGTGTTTTTAGCCATCTTACTTATGAGATCTCTTGCAGCTGTAGAAGTTTTATCAACAATAGCACTGCCACTTGCGGCATCTATGAGAGTTCTCTCCATAGACAATAACCCCTCATAGAAGTATTGGATCAAGAGTTGGTTAGGAATTTGGTGATGTGGTCAGGTTTCAAAAAGCTTGTTGAACCTCTCCCAGTACTCATGGAGTGATTCACTTGGGAACTAATGGATACCACTTATTTCCTTTCGGATAGAAGTAGTACGAGAAGCAAGAAAGAATTTCTCTAAGAAGAGTCGCTTCATTTCATTCCATGTGGTTATGGAACCAGGAGAAAGGTAGTAGAGTCATGACTTAGCAATGTCATCTAGGGAGAAAGGGAAGGCTCGGAGTTTGATTTGTTCTTTAGAAACCCCTTGAGGCTTCATGGTAGAGCACCCTACTTGGAACTCTTTAAGGTGGAGATGTGGATCCTCACCGACTAGCCCGTGAAAATGAGGGAGAAGATGAATCAAACCCGATTTGATTTCAAAGTCAGCTTCTATGTCTGGATATTGAATACCAAGAGGTTGGTAATTCATATCAGGGGCAGAAATTTCTTTAAGGGTTTGTTCCCTAGGATTTGCCATTTCAAATTCAACTGGTTGGACAAGGACTGGTTCTTGAATTATTTGATTATCTCTTATGTTCCTCCTAAGTTGGTGAAGTGTTCACTCAATTTCAGGGTCAAAAAAATCCTAGGGATTGTTTGGAAGGCTACGGGGAATTCAGAGAGATGTTGGAATAAAGAGGAAGATGGGTTTTTCTTTGTATTTGTTTCGTTTATGATTATTATGAGAAGACGGGTTTTTCTTTGTGTTTTTTTTCAATTTTTTTTTAAATTTGTTTTTTTTTTGTGTTTTGTTTACAATAACTAGAAACTAATGACTAATTAAAGCACCATCCCCGGCAACGGCGCCATTTGAAACGCACGTCCGATTGTCGCCTATCTACCGGTCAAGGTTCCGGTGATCTGTTAATCTGTATAGTAGCACTCGGGTTGAATCCTCGGCGATGGTACTTCATAATAGTCGATTGTTTTTAGTTGATTGTATTTTCATTGGGGGGGGGGGGTTGTTTGTAGAGCTTAATTAAAATGTTTAAAAGATGATGTTTAATTTAACAAGTTGATAAAGATTGGGGTGAGTTCATCATTAGGTTATTTAATCTTGTGATATCCTTGAGCTTTGCTTTATATTGCATTTAAATTAACACCCATGTCACAAGTTGACGTTGATTTGAATTCCCAAGTGTTAAGGCTTTAATCCAAGCCTTAACTTAACTTTAGATTCTAAAATCAATCAGTACTTATTTATGTTAGTGTATTTATGGTTCCAATAATCCATGGAAACCACATGCTAAACAAAAGATGTCATTAATCCATGAAATATTAAGTCTAACATACACAATGTTAAATTAACGAATACTCATCGAGCAAATACTCTAAATCACTTAACATCCCTAAATTTTGACTCACACCAATGAGATATTTACTCATCCATTTGGGTGTTTAATATTCTGGTTATAATAATTATGATGATAAATTAAGAATAGAAGAAAAAGAAAGGGATTAGAAAAGAGTGGTACGTCGAACACACACACACGAACAATGATGATAATTAAAAACAGATTTTTTATTGAATGAGGAAGAAAAATAAAGGAAGGAGATTTAACAGAATTTAAACTATTTTAAGAACATTAATATTAAAATACATAAAGTGGAGGAGAATAAGATATATTAAAGAAGAAACTTGCATTAAAACAGAATTACGAAAGAAAGGACTTACAAAATTACAAAAATGAAGAACACAAAAGTAATTGAAAACAAAGAGAGGAGGAAAGGTCTATCAAGTGAAAACTTCAGTATGTAAGGTCCTACCAAGCCTTTTTCAAGGTTTTGGTCGTGCCAATATGTTCTTCTCTCTTCTGAAATTCCAACCCTTTTGAAAGGAGAGAAGGGGATGTATTTATGGCCCAAGGTGGTGGACTGTTTACATTCCAGAAATACCCCTCCACTTGGCTCACAGATATGGACATCAAGACAGTATAATATCGAGAAATCTAATTCTTCAAAGTTGTAGATAATAAAGTTTTACAACTACTCTCAAAATTTGGAGTCATTTGGACATAATTATCAAAAGTTATGGCCGGTTGATTAAACAAAGTAAAACTGTCCATTTCAATCCAGTCTTTTTGAAGTCCATAATGTGAAAGGGTTTTTGAATAAGAATATGCCTTCAAATCCGAATGGGTTATTCAATAAAGTCTGCCACCCATATCTCCTCTTTCCCACTGAAAAATATCAGCTAGATTTGATGCTTACATCATGAGATATGTCATGCATACTATACTGATTTTAATTCTCAGCTAGAATGGTGGGCTGGACTTCAAAGCTTCATTTGGGCCCCTTGTATTTCTGATTGGGTTCTGAAATTGTTATCATGGACTCCTTGAAATTTACTCCGAACTTGGGAGGATAATTAAGGTATTTGGACTTCTGGATTGAGCCCAGTAAACCAATATTCATGAATAGTCCAGTTTCTTCACAGATTCTTTGGTCTTGTTTGTGAGGACCATATGGCCCTTCCAATGACATAATTGGATCATGGTACCTTCTAATTAAATGTTGTATAGTTAAATTAGAATCCTAAAAAACAAGAACCATACAATTTGGATCAGTATAGTGATAGTTATTATTAAAACAGTAAACTGACTCAATTAGACTACTTCTAAAAATGCTCAAAAATTATACTTAATATTAAAACATTAATATTTCACAAAAATTATGCACATTTCATATAAAATTAGTAAATGGAGTATATAATAAGTCATGAGAATATTAATAACATCAAATATCTATTTCTTGTGAGAGAATATTCTTCTTCTTGAAGAGATTTCTCTTGAACTGCTTCTTCTCTTTCACATAGGCTGAAGATTTCTTCATTGGAATTTTAACTTCATATTCATAATTTTCTTCTTGAAACTTTTAGGGGAACCTTGTAGCAGGATGAACAACCTTTCCATATATAAATAAATCAAGTGAAAGTTTTCCTTTGAACTTTCCTTTTCCTCTTTGAAGATTTCAGGAAAGGAATGACATTACCTCATCTGTCTCTTCTTCTTCTTGAGAATCTTCAATGGTGAGCTTCTTCATGGACTTAAATTACACCTCTTTGGATTTCCTCTTTTACATAGACTCGTTATCATCGTTCCTCATTTCATATGAAACCAAGTCACTATGAAAATTGTCCAGTGTCATCTCTTTTGGATCTTTATCTTCTAGTACTAAAAATTTTGAATTGAACCGAGGTGGAAGTTTCCTCAAGATGCGCTTTACAATATTTAGGTCTTAAATGACTTCTCCAAGATCTCGCATGTCTTCTAAAACAATATTTACCCTATCAAAGAATGCATCAACAGACTCATTCAAGTTCATTTTCAGATCTTCATACTTATTCCACAGAACTTGTAGTTTTTCCTCTCTGACCATTGTATCTCCTTCATATATATTCAAAAGTTTTTCCCACATGGCATGTGATGTTTTACATGACATCACCTTCGTATAGATAGCATTGGATAGGGCTCCCCCTAAAGCATTTATTCCCTTGGAGTTAGAATCCAATTCTCTTCGCTCAGCTTTTGATAATTCCCCATTGTTGATGTCAGCTATTATACCGTGCATTGCTGTTGTGAATACATCCATTCCCAAAGATCAGAAGTAGTGTTGCATCTGATTCTTCCATAGCCGAAAATTGTTCCCGTTGAAGATCGGAATCCATTTATGATTGATGACCTCAATTTGAGAGAGAACCACTGAAATAAACCTTTCCCTCTAATACCAATTTTTAGGTCCACTAGGTTAGATACCCTGAGAGGGGGGTGAATCAGGGTATGACAGATTAAAACAACTACCCCTATTGATCTTGTCTCAGTGTTAAGAAGGACTCTCTTCTCTCTCTTTCCTGTAGCAAAGTATAAACAAAAACTAAAGAATTCACAGGACATAGTGATTTTTACTTGGTTCACCCTCATTGGGCTACTTCTAAGGAGCATACACCGGTGATGTGCCGATGTACCAAATCCACTAAAAGCACATTGTTGTTTACAAAGTTCTGGATAGGTCACTTATATTCCTAGGCTCACTGCCTTTACAATGTTTAGGGTCTTCTCACTGCTTTCCCAAGGGTCACTCCCTATTTCTCTCTCTGGCTCACTGCTGATGGAGAGGATCACCTTCTTCCTCTTCCTTTTCTCACTGCTCTAGAAATAATCCACTCACAATTTATATAACTGTAGGTCTCTTCATTATCACTAATGAATACATCCTTTGTTGTATGTGGATTCTCTATTGAAGTCCAACTTTCACTCGTAGATGAATCTCACTTTGCACTGATGGTATCGGGAAATCTTCCAGCTTTCACACAGCCCTAAAATGACTAGCGTGCTTCTCCAATTCAGTGTGCAATTTCACCTCAATCACTTGCATGATGCTCGCTTCTTCAACTCCAAACTTGCACGACTCACACCCTTCTACGTCCAAACCAATTTTGGCGCGCAACTATCAACTGGAGTGCAACTTCAAAACCTATCATGCAAGTGTCACCAAACCACTTGCATGGCACCCCCTTATTCAACTCTAAACTTGGGCGAATCACAACCTTTCTCTCCCAAACCACTTTGGGCATGAAACTATCAACTGGCGTGCAACTTCTGAATATCTTTATACTTGCGTGACAACTACACCTACGCAACGGGAGCTCTAATTTTCTCTAAGTGTTGAACTCACACTAAATGAGGAGGTTTAGACCTCTATTTATAGGCATTTGGATACCCTGAGCATCGGCACATATCTTTCCTCTCGGTGCACAAGTCCAGCTGCCCTAGTCTCTGCCACGCTAGTCACTTACGCGACCAAACCCAAAACTTGAGCGCCCATTTTTCTTTTTCTATATTTTGATGTTCTGATCTTGAAAAACATATGGCATGAAAGTTTCCAAGCCTCAAAGACACCGGCATGAAAGTCCCTATGCCAAAAACACTTTTCTCCATTTTTCGATTTTGAGGTCCAAAACTTTGGCAAACACTAGAAAATAGTGCCACCTTGTATCTACTCTTTTTGAACCACCTCCAGATCAACCATTCCTTTATCGATGTTCCTGAATCAATAATGGATAATTAAAAACATACCTTGAACTTGACATGCCACCATTAAATCCCCTTTGTCAAAAAATTTGTACGTCATGGTTTGCTTTGTCAACAAACACAACACGGAGGCCCACTTTGTCAACAAACAGAATCACCTCAAAAATGCTTCAATGATACCTTGAGGGATTTTTGTCCAACAACTTATTTTATCATCTTCAAGGATCTTGAGTGTTCTCTAAGATAAAATTGAGGTACAGATATCTCCAGGTGCATAATCATATTGTAGACATACCTCATATAGCCTTCCGTAGAATGTATGGTCTATACGAGTATCTGGTTATATTGTTTGGTCTCACAAATGCACCAACCGTTTTCATAGTGTTGATGAATAGGGTGTTCTATCCTTACTTGTACTCTTTTGTGGTGGTTTTCATGGATGATATCTTGGTGTATTCTCACAATCAACATGACCATGCTAGTTATCTTGAGATTGTTTTGAATACACTAAGTGAGAATTAGTTATATGATAATCTCACAAAGTGACACTTTTGGATAGATCAGATTAACTTCTTGGGTCACATTATCTCAAAGGAAGGAGTGTTAGTGGACCAAAATAAGGTGAGAGTTTTAGTTTATTGGGAACAGTCCAAGAAAGTTTTTTACATACAGAGTTTATTGGGTCTTGTTGGTTACTAAAGTCATTTTATATAGGACTTCTCACAGTTGGAAGTGACATTAATGGGATTGACCAAGAAGGGTGTGAAGTTCATTTGGTCAAATTCTTGCAAGATGGCCTTTTAGGGGCTAAAATAAAGGTTGACATCAGCACCAGTATTGGTACTTACAGAGTAGGGAAAGAGCTACATGGTGTATTGTGATGCTTTAGGTATTACTCTAAGGGTAGTGTTGATGTAGGGAGAATGGGTTGTGGCATAAAGGTCTCAGCAGTTGAGGCCTCATCATAAGAACTACCCTACTCACAATCTCAAGTTATCTGTAGTTGTCCATGTCTTCGTTGTTGGATACACTATTTACTATGAGAGAATTTTTTGTTGTACATGAACCACAAAATCCTCAAGTATATCTTTACACAATGTGATCAAAATATGAGGTAGAGAAGGTGGGTGAAGTACCTATAGTCTTTTGATTTCGATCTTTCTTACATTCCTGGTAAGTTCAATGCAGTAGCTGATGTACTGAGTATGAGGAATCGAATACAGGTAGTGTAACAAGCCAGTAATGAGTGGAAGCTTATGGTGTTGTTTTCTGAGATGCGTCTAGAGGTGCATGATAGGAAGGGGAAGACTTATCATTAATCCTTTTTTGTGACCTCTACCCTACTAGACAGAGTTAGGATGAGGTAGTTATCAGATTCAAAAGTCCTTGTTTTATGGGAGTGTGTGGAAGGTGAGGACCCTCCTCCTAGTTGGAAGGTAGGTGATGATGAGATCATGTGTATCCATGGAAGTGTTTGGGTTCTAGTGGATAAACGTGAGGTGCTGATGTGGGAGTTTTATGCTTCATCTTGGGAATTTTATCCCGAGGTCACCAAGATGTGTTGTGAATTGTGACATTAATACTGGTGGACAGGAATGAAGTGTGAGGTGGCTGATTTTGTTATGAGGTGTTCCACCTATTAGTAGGTGAAGGCGGAACATCAACGACCAGCTGGGAATTTACAGAAGTTACATATTCCAGAGTGGAAATGGGATGATGTCGCGATGCATTTCATGACTGGTTTATCGAGATTCCCTCAAGGTAATGATACTACGTGGGTGGTTGTTGATAGTCTTACAAAGGTTACTCATTTCTTACAAATCAAGGAGACCTTCAAAGTTGATCACCTCATAAGGTTGTATATCTGAGAGGTAGTATGACTACATGGGGTCCCACGCACTATCATTTTTGTATAGGGATTCCTGCTTTACATATCATTTCTGGTAGAGTTTTTAGAGTCCTTTGGGTACATAGGTGCTTCTGATTACAGAATACCACCCTCAAACTGATGGCCAGTCAGAGTGTATGATACAAGTTCTTGAGGACATGTTGCGAGCATGCCATCTAGATTTTGGGGGCTCTTAGGAGAGGCAAATTTCCCTATTTGATTTTTTCTACAATACCAGTTATCAGGAGATGATATATATATGGAACCTTATAAGAATTTATATGGTAGGCCATGTCATTCTCCTCTATGTTGGTTAGAGGAAGGTGAGGTAGATTTACTAGGACCATGTTTCATACATGAGACTTTAGAGTAGGTATGGTTGATACAGAAGTATATGGATATTGTACAGTCCCATCATAAATCAAACATCGATAATCGTAGATGTCCTCTAGAGTTTGAGGTCAGGGATCAGGTTTTCTTGTGTTTTTCACCGAGGTTGGGACATAGACGGATTAAGAGACAGGGTAAACCTTCACTGAGATATTTCGGTCCGTTCAAGATTTTGAAGAGAGTCGGGTTAGTTGCCTATCAATTATAGTAACCTAAAAAGTAACAATCCCTACACAAAGTCTTCCATGTATCTCAGTTGCGCCGCTATCACTCAGACTCATCTCATGTTTTTCATCCTGAGGAGGTTGAGCTTCAGGTCAATGTGTCCTTTGAGAAGCATCTGATTCGTATCATTGATAGGAGCACATAGGTTATATGAGGCTACTCAGTTCCTATAGTATGGGAGCATGGATGTTTATAGGATGAGACTTAGGATAGAGAGGTCGGCGTACATTCTCATTGGATGGAGTTATTTTCAGAAAAATCTTGACCACCCTTCAGAGAGTAATTTGGGGATGAATTTTTATAAGGGGGTAGAATTGTAAGATCCTTGGTTTTTCATGAGGTATGAATCTATTATTTAGGGTTAAATTTGGTTTAATTTCATTTTTATCTTAGACCCTAAGTCAGGATATGGTTTGGTTGGTTTTTTTTAGAAACAAGGGGGAAAAGAGGCTGAAGTCAAGATGTAGGCTAGGTACATGTCATGTACTTGAAGTCCATCAATAATGGTTTTTCAGATATCTAATTTTTCCAGACTCTGATTTGAGTGTGGTTTGTATCATTGGAACCACATAGGTAATTACTCAATTATTTTTTATCCATTCTTGATTCTTTGGAACAACGACTACACACTTTGGATTTAGGATCATATGCCCAAATATCCCATTCTTCATTCGTTCTTCAGATTTATCATAAACCAAGACAAATCAAGATTTGATACTGGAAAATATCTATACAACCAAGGTGATGTGGGTGGTCTATACTTTCTTTTAGCTTTTTGGGGGATTTTTAGGCATTCATCCTTTTTGTCACCCATCAGACTTTCCGGTGAGGTCTCATTTTTGAGCGAGTTTCTTTTAGTAGTTTTAGTCGGACCTAGTGAGGATGCCCATAGGTTCCATTAAGTTGTGTTATTACTCATTTATCGATTCAAGGTCACACATAGGGTGTGAATTCAGTAAATTCCTTATTTATACATGTTTAAACCACCCAAAGGGTGTGTTCTTGTGCTTTCCTAGATATAGGAATCTCATTAATTCCTTAATGAGTTGAATAGTTTTCTTAGGAGATGTTCTACCTCCTTACCTTCTTATATCTTGTTGTGCCATGATTATTGTTGAATATATGGTATTGATAAATGGATTATATGTGTGGTTATACCTATATGAAATGATAAATAGCATGTTAAATGGATTGTATGGGAGGGTAGGCCCATGTTCTTTGTAGTTGATAAATGGTTGGCATGAGTGGGTATACTAATGGCTTGTGCATGTTTATGTGAGTTGGTATACTCACTTGGAATGAATTTTTAAATTTCTTGATTTGATAGAATAGATTTATAGATGCCATGGACTGCTCTCTATAGATCTGGAATTCTGTATTGGACACCTTGGATTAACTATACCCCTAGGGTTTTGATTTTTTGGGATTCCTCGAGCCTTGCTTCCTCTTGGATCTGACTTTCTTGGACTCACGTAGTACATGTCATTACGCATGCTCCTAGGACTCCAACCAGTGCCTAGACCAAGTTTCCACTGGGTTTACCATGGGACTCCATGTGTATGCCTTGGATGAGCTCCTTGGATTTGGTCTGTCATGGTCTAGAATCATTACATGGATTCCCTAGTACATTACACCTCGGATCTGGCCCTTGGGTTCTATACTTCACTATATGGAGAGGTCGTGAGATCACTTGAATTCATTGTATAGTGTGGTTGTGGGTTACATGATACAGATGAATGTATGGCATGGTCATGTGACTTGTTTACTATTTCTTATAGCCTCCTTGTTAGGAGATGATTATTTTTCAGGTAACCTTGAGTTATGTTCGGTTTTACCTATTACAGTAAACTTATACCATAGGCATACACACTTAATTTACTATTTTCCTTACACTTGATAGCACTCTTTACATTTTTTTAGAACTTTATAGCCCTGGGTGGTTGCCTACTAAGATGTTTATATCACACCCTGTTTGGGCCTCCTCGGGGACCCAAATAGATTATAAGGTTGTAGGTGATGATGGGGGTAAGTGCCCTGGTAAAGGTTGTTTATTGTGGCTTTGGAGCAGGGGAACATAGGACCAAGCTAGGACTTGCGATACTATGGAAACTTTTTCGTATTTTGTTCTTTTTGGGATACTTTTATATACTATATTTCCATGTAATGTTCTAGATACTTTCTAGATACATGTATTATCTACATGATTTTTTAAATGATACACTTTTGGTTATAGATATGTATTCATGTCCTGCCTTACTTTAAGTTGACTGTTGTTTATTTCTCTTCTGTTATTTTTTTATGTTTTTATTCTGATATGATACATTGGTAATGAGGGAATGGTCTCCTCATTGACTTTCCTGGTCCCTTACTACTAGTTGGAAACCTCTGTTGTTTAGGGGGATGTGCTTGAGGCCATGTGGCCAACTTGGTTCGGAGCACCATTTTGGGTTGCATCTGAGTCTGGGATGTTACATGAGTGTTGGTTCTTACTATACCAAGACATCAAATTTTTACCTAAAAAGTTAAAGGTTCCTAAGGTACTAATAATATCTAGTCTACACCCACTAAATTCATCATCTGAGTATAAATCAAAATTAAAATAAGAGGTTTTTAGAAAGAGTAAAGAAATTGGGATTTTTCCTTTTAAATACATTAAAATTATTTTGGAATCTTAAAAATGTAAATATTTGGTATTTTTTTGGAATATTACACACAATACTATCATAAAAATAATCCCTGGTATACTATAAATTAAATACGATAGACTTCCAATTGTCCCTTTGCTCAAATTCTTTTTAACTAATTTCCCAACTTCATCTAAATCAAGTTTTTCATTAGAACGTATAGGGGATACATGTAATTTACAAATTTAAATTAAAAATCACTTAAGTGAATCAAGTATGTATTTGTTTTTATTTAGCAGATTCTTAAAATATTTTTGATAAATTTGAAATCCTAGCAAGAAATTTAACTCTCTTTTTATAATCATTTCAAATTATTTTTTCATGAGTATCAAAAATTCATTACACAATAATTTGTTTGTAGAACCAAAAATCACATCATCAACATATATTTAAACTAAAAATATATTTGAAGATGAAGCTTTCTTGAAAATATTATAATATTCTACTCCTACTAAAAAAATATTTTATAAAATAAAATAACTCAAATGATCATACCAATATTTAGGTGATTTTTTAAGACCATAAATATATTTAGTAAGTTTGAAAATAGAATTTGGAAAGAGGGGATTTTTAAAATAAATATATTTTTCAATATAGAATTCCTTTACAAGAAAACCATTTAGAAATATAGATTTTTTCCATATAATATAATTTTAAATACATATGACATGTATAGGCTAAGATAATTCTAACAACTTCTAATCTATATATGGTTGAAAATTTTTCTTCATAGTTTATTCCTTACCCTTGATTGTAACCTTGAGCCACTAATCTAGCATTATTCCTAGTGATAAAGCCATGATCATCTTGTTTATTTCTAAAAACTCAACTTGTTCCTATAATAGGGTGATCATATGGTCTATTAATTAATTTTCAAACCTTGTTCCTTTTAAAATGGTTCGACTCTTCTTTTATATCTAAATCCCAAATTTCATCTACTAAATCTTCTTAAAAAATTTAGGTTTAATCTAATTTAAAAAATAAATAGAATTATATAAGGTTTCTTACACTCATTCTAGTCTAAATTCATTCATCTAAGATTCCTATTACGATATTTAAGGTATTATTTTTCAGGGTTATAGGATTTTTGGGAAACACACTTTCATATTAATTAGTAAATATCATTTCATGATTGTTTTCACAAAAAAAAAAATAAGTTCCAAATCATCATAAAAATTATTTTTAAAGAGAGGATCGGGTCTCGTGTTATTAAGAGAATCACTGAACTCATCAACTTGATTCATTTTATGATCAAATGGATCACTTTCATCAAATGTCAAATGATTTGATTTTAAAAAAATATTTATCCTTTTGTTGAAAACTCTATAAGACTTAAAATTAGTATAATAACCAATAAATATTCCTCTATCATCATTTGGATCGAATTTACCAAGATTCTACTTGGATTTCAAAATGTAAAATTTGCATCTAAACACTTTAAAGTATCCAAAGTTTTATTTTTATTATTATTCCATAGCTCGTATAGAGTTTTCTTTAAAATAAGCATAATTAAAACTCTATTAATAACATAACATGTTGCATTAATAGCTTCATCCCAAAAGTGATTGGATAGGTTATATTCACATAACATGGTCTTGGAAATTAATTGCAATGTTATATTCCTCCTTTCAACAAAACTATTATATTGAGATGTATACGGGGTAGAAAAAGTATATTTGATATCATGTTTTGAATAATAAGAATTTAACTCTTGGCATTAAAGTTCTCCCCCATGGTTAATTCTCAAAAAAATAATTTTTGTATCTTTCTCATTTTAAACCAATTTTCATAAAATTAAAAAATATAACATGATTTACATTTAATAATCAAAAATAATATCCAATTAAATTTGGTGAAATAATTAACTAACACATATATAAATATTTTCCTCTTATGATTTTTATTCTAGAAGTTCCAAAAAAATCAATGTGGATAAGTTCTATAGGTGTAGATATTGAAACTTATTTAATTGATTTAAAATATGAATTTTATTGTTTACCCATTTGGCATGCATCACATAGTTTATCTTTATTCAATTTAAGATGAGGCAAATCTGAAATTAAATTTTTCATAGAGAATTTTCTCAAAGAGTAAACATTATAATGTCCAAGTCTTAAATTCCAAATACAAGATTCATTTGTTTCATTATTTAAAATTTTCATTTTTTATCTACATAAATAATTAATATCTAAAGAATATAAATTCTCAGTTCAAGGTGCTTAGAACATAAGGAGTTTATCTCTAAAAATGGAACATGAATTATTTGAAAAATATAAATATTAACCTTTATCACAAAGCTGAGAAACACTTATCAGGTTGTGTTTCAATCCTTCCACACAGATAACTTTATTGATGAGAACTGAGCTTTGATTTCCAATTGATAAAACTCTGATGATTTTTCCCCTATAATTATCACCAAATGTGATATATCCTCTATTTATTTTGGATAAAGAATGGAAATTTCAGAAATATTTATTCATACACCTTGAGTATCCACTGTCCATATATCATTTTACATTAAAAAACTTGTAACTTTTTTCCTATAAGATAAATCAAACAATAAATTGTTTTGGTGCCCACATTCTATTGGGTCCTGAAATATTAGCAATCAGAGATTTGAGAATTCAAATCTGCATATTCTATCCAAAAATTCTAGCACTGAATTTTGATAAATTTTATTTAAATAAAAACATGATTAACACACACAAAAATTGAGTTTTTCTTAGACTACAGTAATAATATTAATTTCAAGTTTCTCCAAAATGAAAACAAATAACTTTAGGAAAGTTTTTTTCTTTATACTTGAACAAAATATTTTTTTACAACTTTAGTTATTCACCTTAACTTTATATTCCAAAATTATCTCTATGAATTTTATTGTTACTAAGGAATTAATTTTTTTAAATTTTTCCCATTTTGTAAAAATACTAGTTGCATATTTAAATTCATTAACTTCTTTTTTCAATCTTTCTATTTTATTACCTTTTTCAGTATAATAGGAAAAAAATCCATCTTAACTTTCAGGTTTGAAATTCTTTTATTTAAATCCTCTTTTTCACTTAAAAATAATAAATTTTGGGGGATTTATTTTTTGTTTTTAAATAAATCATATTTAGTATCTAGTATGGCCCAATATTCATTTAGTTCTTCAAAAGATAAATTTTAATCTTTAGAAATAGATTCATTCTCTTAAAAGTTAAATGAGTGTACCTCATAATATTGTTTCATAAAGAACATGTTGTCCTTTTAATTTGATATTTTAGATTCTGATTTAGAATATATTTCATCATTAGAATCCTTATAAGCACTCCATGATTCATTCATTGTTCTTTTACTATTTTCATTGAATTATTATTTCCATTGGTACTTCTTGTCAAATTTATTTTTATATTTAAGTTATAGAAAATATGATTTGATATGTCTAGGATTCCTATACTAATAGCACTTGACTTCTTTAAAACTTTCATCATATTATTTTTCTTTTTGAACCATTTATTGAATCCTATTCTATTATTGTATAATTTTTTAACTTATTAGAAAATTGGGCATGCTCATTATCTGAATAATAACTATTTGAAGTATATTCCTTATATGATTTGAAAATTTATATACCTTTTATCCATTTCAACCTTTGAAGTAGAAACTTTCAAAGTAGTACTTTTATTTTTAACCATTTTGTGCTCACCAGCTTCAACTTCCATTTTTTCCTCATACATCTTGAGTGTTCCAATGAGATTTTTTATTTTGAAATCTTTTACATGTATTTCCTAATGTAATATAAAATTACACTCTATTTGGATGGTATAAATATAAGAACTTTAAGATCTTTATCTAGCTTAGAAACCAGTGCTCCTAGAGAAGAAACATTATTCACACTTTTTATTAACCTTCCATTCATCTATGTTATTCTTTCTCCATCAATAATTATGAATGTTTCAACCATCAACTTTATATTGGTGTACCTAAGTAATCTCATTATCAATACCATCCTAAGCCACTAATATTGTTGTACACATCTCATGTTTTATAGAATATTGAGAAACTATTTTAAACTCATTTGGTCAAAGTCTAAATATAATAGCATTCATGGATTTGAAGTTTAGATCCTATTTACCTTCTATAACAACATCCTATTTTTTGGATCTCCATTAGGAATTATGTCAGGATTAATGGATTTCAAGTAAACCTTAAAACCAAGTTTCTTCAAGTAAATAATAATTTGTTCCTTCCAATATCCATAATTTTGTCCATTGAAATAGGGTGATCTAACCATAGACATGACTTCTCTATTTTCATCCATAGAATTAATTTGAAGATTATCTTTAAGACTTTAACCTTTTAGATATAATAACTCCATAGTCTTTACCTATAATACCATTTTTTGGTTGTGTAAGAGCTACAAAATGACTCAAGAGGTGGTGAATTGAGTTCTTGAAAATTTCTTCACTTAAAACCACCCTCTTTTAAGTTATGATATATTTTTATCTTTTCTTATCATAATCAATAAAAAATAAAAATAGTAAGAAAATATTGAAAATATATATATATTTATAGTGGTTCACGGCATAGATATCCCCTAGTTCAATCCACCAACACTCAACTCATATAGCTTGGTGATTTCACTAGACCGAGTACTTTTATTAAGGACTTATAGATTGAATGTAAGAATCCATCACTTGGTACAAATATATTATCCTTTTTTAGGCTCCTATAAGGCGTTATAAAAACAATATCCTTAAACATTCAATACAAGGAGTGATCACTTACAATAATAAGAAATAATAATGAGATATTGAAAGTTGCATTATAAAATATCAAGATGAAACTATCAGAATAGAATATTTCTCCTAGAGGGAGAATAAGAATGAAATATATCTTGAGGATAATCTTTAAAACAAATTAATATTAATCATGATGTAGAGAAACTTGATTATCCTTATTATTATTAAAACATATAATAGGTAGAGCATAAGTCTTTGAGAGAGATAGTGTGTGTGTGTGAGAGAGAGAGATATAGATAGAGATAGAGAGAGTGGTTTCTACTGTTTTTGATTGAATACTATTGTATTTCTTCTCAAAAACTATTCTAGAGTGTTATATCTAATAAAATCAGGCCTCGTGGTAAAACTCTACATGTTATTTTTTGAAAATTACCTTATAGAAAATCATTGAACAATAAAATAATCTCTAATATTTTCTTTCATGGTACTTGAAACCTTTTGTAACTATATTTCACCATAAATAGGTAGTCAATTATTTAATGTAATGAAATCAATAATAATTTTCCCTTGAAATTCACCTACGGTAATAAATATCTAAGTTATAGAAAGATGTAGCTGATTTTATATCACCACATAGACGATTAATCTACATAGATAATTCTCATATATTTTATTATATAATGTATCTAATTCACTTAGGAGATTCTATCACATATCCAATTGATGCAGCTGATTTCTCAAGAAATCCAAATTCCTCATGTAGCTAATTTTTCATACTTAGCCAAATTAATCAAATTTCAATAGAATTGAGGATTATATAAGAATTAAAAAAAATAAGATTAAAACCATATAAATACATTTAAAAATCATTAGAAACATGTGAATGTTTTTTCATATCATAAAAACATAAATCGCATGGGATATGTCTAAACAACATCAATAACCCAACAAGCTTGTACTTTCCTTTTATTCTCTATAAGGGTAAAATGATTTTTTTTCACTTGATATCATTATCAAATGGTTGAAGTATATTGAAAAGATATGTGATAAAATTTTCTATGTTGTTCATATTGAAATTGATAAAAAAAACAAGAGAAGGTCTGAGGGAGTGATAAAAGAATGAGATCTGTGTGTAGTTCCTCAGGAAGGTTAAACCCTAGAACCTTTGGGCCCTCAATATAGCCAATAATTTTGACTAAATGAAGGCAATTTATGTTATTAATATTTTCATGACTTATTATATACTCCCTTTACTGATTTTACATGAAATTTTCATAATTTGTGGGAAATATTATTGTTTTAATACTAAGTATAATTTTTGAGCATTTTTAGAAGTAGTCCAATTGAGACAGTTTACTATTTTATTTATAACTCTCACCGTAATAATCAAAATTTTGTGTTTCTTATTTTTTATTATTCCTTATTCAATTTAATACATATCATTAGAAGGAATCATTGGCCAATTATTCCATTTGAAGGGTCATATTGACCACACAATAAGGACCACAGAATCTGTGAAGAAATTGGCCCATCCATGAATATTGAATTACTGGGATCAATCCCAAAGTGAAAATTCATTCCTTATACTCAAAGGTTATGGGGTACAATGTAATGAGTCTTGTATAAAAATTTCAAGTCCCAAATCTAAATACAAGGGGCCCAACTAATTAATTTAAACTCAGCCCACCATTCTGGCCGTGAAATAAAATCAGTACAGTATTCATGACATATCTCATGATGTAATCATCAAATAAATCTGAGATTTTTCAGTGTGAAATCGTAGATATATACAGACTAATTTTTTGAAGAAAGTATTCAGATTTTAAGGCATATTCCTATTGATAAACCCATTCACATTTAGGCCTTCTAAAAAGTATGGATTGAAATGGACAGTTTAACTTTGTTTAATCAAACAGTCATAAATTTGGATCCATAAGTCCAAATGACTCAAACTTTTGAGAGAATTTGTCCAACATTATTGTATAAAACTTTTAATAAGATTATATCTTTAGATTAGGCTGTATTGATATCCAAATTGGAGATTCAACTGGAGGGATAGATTGGGAATGAAAACAGTCCACTTCCTTGGGATATAAATACATCTCCCTCCTCTCATTCAAAGGAGTTGTCATTTTAGAGAAAAGTAGAATAGGTTTTAACTACCAAGGATCTACCAAAGGCTTGGGAGGATCTTCTATACTCAAGTTTTTACTTGAGAAACCATTCCTCCTTACTTCCTTTCATTTACTTTTGTGTTGTTCTTCATTTGTAATCATGTAAGTGTTTATGTTTTGTAATTCTATTTTAATGAAACTTTATTCTTCAATATCTCTTAGTCTAATCCACACTTTTTGAGCTTAATATTAATGTTCTTAAAATAGTTTAAATCAAGTTAAAACCCTTTACCTTCTTTTTCTTCCTCATTCAATCAAAAGTTTTTTTTAACTCTCTTCAATGATCGTGTGTGTTCGACGCACTACTCTTTTCTTATCCCATTCTGTTTGTTCTATTTATAATTCATCACCATAATAATATATTACCAGATTAATAGCCATATTAGTTTATGAGTAAATATACCATTGGGGTGAGTCGTTATTTAGATATGTTAAGCGATTGAGATATTTTTCTCGATTAGTATTCTTTAATTTAACACTGTGTATGTTGGACTTAACATGTCATGAATTAATGACTTGTTTTGTTTAACATGTGGTTTCCATGGATTATTGGAACCATAAATACACTACCATAAACAATCCTTGATTGATATTAGAACCCTAAGTTAAGTTAAGGCTTGTATTAAATCCTTAACACTTAGGAATTCCAATCAACGTTATCTTGTGAAGTGGGTATTAATTTAAATGAAATATAAAGCAATGCTCAAGGATATCACAAGCTTAACTCTATAAAAATGAACTCACCCCAATCTTTATAAAAATATTAAATAAAACACCAATATTTAATAACTTCATTTATTCTCTGCAAAAAAAACCCCAATCAAAATACAATCAAATAAAAACAATCAACTATTAAAGAGTATCATCACTGAGGAATCGACCTGTGTGTTGTTATAAAAATTTGCATAGCACTGGAAACTTGACCGGTCGATAGGAGACAATCATTCTTGCCTTCAAATGGTTCTATTACCATGGATGGTGCTTTATGTAGTCATTATTTTCTAGTTATTGTAAAAAAACCACCAAAAAAACAAAATTTTAAAAATTTGAAAAAAAAACACAAAGAAAAACCTGCCTTCTCATAAAAATCATAAACTGAAAAAAAACACAAAGAAAACCCATCTTCCTCTTTCTTCCAACATCTATCTGAATTCCCCATAGATTCCCAAACAATCCCTCAGATTGGGTTGACCCTAAAATTGAGCGAACACTTCACCAACTTAGGAGGAACATAAGAGATAATCAACTCATTCACAAACATGTATTTGTCCAACCGGTTGAATTAGAAATGGCCAATCCTAGGGAACAGACACTTAAAGAACATTCTGCCCCTTATATGAATTACCAACCTCTTGGTATTCAATATCCAAACATAGATTCTAACTTCAAACTCTAATCATATTTGATTCAACTTCTTCCTCATTTCCATGGGCTATCTAGTGAGGATCTTCATATTCACCTTAAAGAGTTCCAAGTGGTGTGCTCCACCATGAAGCCTCGAGGGGTTTCTAAGGAACAAATAAAAATTCAAGCATTCCCTTTCTCCCTAGCTGACTTCTCCAAGTCATAGATATACTACCTTCCTTCTGGTTTCATGACCACATGGAATGACATGAATTGACTCTTCTTAGATTAATTCTTTCCTGCTTCTCATACTACTTCTATTCGAAAGGAAATAAGTGGTATTCTTCAATTCACAAGTGAATTGATCCATGAGTACTGGGAGAGGTTCAAAAAGATTGTTTCAAACTACCCACATCACCAAATCCCTAACCATCTCTTGATCCAATATTTCTAGGAGGGGTTATTGGTGATGGAGAGAACTCTCATTGATGCCACAAGTGGTGGTGCTTTGGTTGATAAAACTCCTACAACTGTAAGAGATATCTTAAGCAACATGGCTGCGAACACACAACAATTCCATACTTGAGCACATGATCAAGTAAAACAAGTCCAAGACAATCAATCCATAGGGCCGAACAAGATGACTGAGTGGATGAGTGAACTTACAGGTCTTGTGCGACAACTAGTTGTGGCATCCAAATCCCCAACCTCATCTTCTCCACAATCTATGTTCCTTAGACCTATCAAGAACTGTGGAATCTGTAGCTCCCCATATCATCCAACTGACACATGTTCGTAACTTTAAGATGATCAATATGATTCATCAGGACCAATGTATATCAATATAGTATATGCTCAGCGGAACCCCAACCCTCAACAATCAGGTTAGTTTTTTAGAAACTTCAACCATCCCCATTCTGAGCCCTTCTCTTCTACATATAACCCTAACTTGAGATGTGGGAATCCCATTTCTCATCCCCCTCAATGACCTCATTAAAACCCAAACCAATTCTAATATGGTCAAAGTGTTGGTAACTTCCAAAAACCATACCCTTTTGTTCCTCAACCTAAAAGGATCAATCCTCCTCTTCCTCCTCCTAGATTCTACTATCCTATTGAGCCTTCCCAATTCCCAACCCAATACAATCGCTTTCCCAAGAACCAAAATCAAGGTAATCCCAATTCGGGACAAGACTATTCTTCCAAGAAACTATGGGAAAGTGCAGTGGAAGATCTTGCCTCATTCACCCATTCCAGCCTCAAAAACATTGAAACCCAAATTGGTCAACTTGCATCCCACCTGAGCCAACAACAAAAATCAAATTCTTCTCAACTCCTAGCTCAACCATTACCCAACCCCAAGGGTAATGTAAGTGCAATTGCACTTATATTGGGAAATAAAATTGATATTCCTCAAGATAAGTCCTCCAACCCCCCTTTGAATGTTGACCTAGAAAATGAAAAGAAAAAGAAACATGAAAAGGAATATGAATCCATTCTCTTGCCTCCTTCCATTACACTTAGGAATCCAATTCCTTTTCATCAAGTTGTTTCTAAACCAAGGAATTCCATTGAACCCAATCTTGAAATTCTTGACATGTTTAGACATGTTGAAGTCAACATTTCCCACTTATATTCCATAAAACAAATCCCTAAGTATTCCAAGTTTCTCAAGGAATTGTGAACCCATAAGAGACAATGTAGAACCTTCAAAAATGTTTCCACCCAGTAGTCTATTCCCATAAAGTGCAATGATCCAGGGACCTTTACGGTTCCATGCCAAATTGGAAGTTCCAACTTTGATGATGCACTCATAGACCTAAGAGCCTCAATTAATGTCATGCCCAAATCCATCTTCTCCAACCTTGGTCTAGGTCCCTTACATCCAACGGGTGTTTTAATTCAGTTATCCAATCAAAGCACTGCTAGTCCTGAGGGTATAATCGAGGATGTCCTTGTTTGTGTAAATGATCTTATCTTCCCTGCTGATTTTTATGTCCTTGACATGGAAGGTGCGATGAAATCTTCTCAATATCCCCTAATTCTAGGAAGACCATTCCTCATGACTGCTAGAACCAAGATTCATGTCCATTCAATCATCTTATACATGGAATTTGGTGACCAAGTGGTCAAGTTCAACATTTTGCAAGCCATGAGATACCCATATGAGGATCACTCTGCATTCTCAATCCATGCTTCTGAGGAAACTTCTAAGAGTCAATTGAACCCCATTTCATCATGTTCATCCTATTCTGAAGAAAGAGGATCTTGTGAAATTTGTACCATGATTAACCATGTTATAAATGATGATGTTGATGTGGACCTCTCATTCATAGACTTCGTCAAACTAGAGGATATTGAAAACTCTCTTGAATTCCACATCAACTCTGATCTCTGGTGATCCACCTTGGACAATATTAAGGAAAATTAATCTGAAGCAACTGAAGTCCCTTCCTCCATTCCTGAGTTGTCTAACCCACAAATGAGAGATGATACTGATCTAAAACCTCTTCCTGAACACCTGAAATATGCATTCCTTTTACATGATCACTCTTATCCTGTCATTATCTCTACTTCACTTACCGAAATTGAGGAGTCCAAACTTGTTCAACTATTAGAGGAAAATAAAAAGGCCTTAGGTTTGACCCTAGATGACATACCAGGAATCAACCCTGCTCTCTGCATGCATCACATCCATCTTGAGGAATCATCCAAACTAATTAAACAACCACAAAGAAGACTCAATCCACTCATACTTGAGGTAGTTAGGGAAGATATCACCAAGATTCTTCAAGCTGGTATTATCTACCCAATTTCTGATAGTGAATGGGTTAGTCCAATTCAAGATGTACCTAAAAAGGGTGGGATAACTATTGTCACAAATGAACATGGAGAGGTAGTCACAACTTAATTGAAGAACAAATGGCGTGTGTGCATCAACTATAGGAAATTGAATGTTGAAACAAGAAAAGATCACTACCCTATTCCATTCCATGATCAGATTCTAGAACTATTATCCAAAAAGTCACACTATTGCTTTCTTAATGGATACACTAGCTACTTCCAAATCCCAATAGCACCTTAGGACAAAGAAAAGACTACTTTCACATGCCCCTTTGAAACATATGAATATAGGAGAATTCCTTTTGGCCATTACAATTCTCCTGCAACATTCCATAGGTGTATGATGAGTATATTTTCTGAATTCATTGAACACTGCATGGAAGTATTCTTGGATGAATTTACCATTTATGGTGATTCATTTGAATCTTTCTTGAATTCACTCTCTTTAGTCCTCCAAAAGTGTGTCAAGTGTAACCTTGTGTTAAATTTTCAAAAATATCACTTCAAGGTTTCAAATGGGATTGTTCTAGGTAACATAGTTTCAAAAGAGGGTATTGAAGTTGATACTACCAAAATTAAAGTGATCCAATCACTTTTTAAAGCCACTTTTGTTTGAGACATCCATTTATTTCTCAGTCATGTTGGTTTCTATCATCAATTCATCTATAAATTTAGTAGGATTTCCCTCCCACTCACTCAATTTCTCCAAAATTATGTCAGTTTCCATTTCTATGAGGTTTGCAAAAGAGCCTTCATTGAACTCAAAATTGCTCTTACATATACCCCGATAATCCTACCCACATATTGATCCTTACCCTTTGAGTTGATGTGTGTTTCTTCTAATAGGGTCATTGGGGTTGTTCTTGGTCAAAGAAGAGAAAAAAATTCTTATGTCATATATTATGCCTCAAAAACATTGGATGAAACTCAATCTTACTACACTATCATTGAAAATGAACTTTTAGCAGTGGTTTTTGGCTTAGATAAATTCTGGACCTATCTCTTAGGTGCCAAAATCGTCATCTTCACAGACTATTCTTCTATAAAGTTCTTAATAAAGAAAAGTGATTCCAAACCAAGGCTAATAAGATGGATCCTAATGCTCCAAGAGTTTGTCCTTGAAATCAAAGATAGACTAGGAAAACAAAACCATGTGTCTGATCACTTGAGTAGAATTTTTAATTCTTCTCATTCTAAAATAATTGATCTAGAATTTCCAAATGAGCACCTTTCATCTCTCACTCCAAAAATACCATGGTATGCCTCAATTGAAAATTACTTGGTTTCTGGTGTTTTTCCTAAAAAAATTAAAAAGAACAAAAAATGAAGTTGAAAAGTGATTCAAAATACTATTTTTGGGAAGAAAATAAACTTTGGAAAACTGGGATACACATGGTAATTAGGAGATGTGCTGATGAAAATGAACATTCTTCCATCTTAGAATTTTGTCACTCAGTGCCTGGTGGTGGAAATTTTGGACCACAAAGGACCTCCCGAAAGGTCCTAGACTCTGGATTCTTCTAGCCTTCACTATTCAAGGACTCACATGAGTTCTTTCAATTATGTCCCACTTGCCAAAAGTTTGGCACAATTTCCAAAAGAAATGAAATTCCCCAAAAGCCTTTAATGTTATGTGAGATCTTCGATGTTTGGGGAATCGATTTCATGGGACCATTCCCCCCTTCCAATGGTTCTCATACATTCTTCTTGTAGTTGACTATGCTTCTAGGTGGTTCAAGTCCAAACCCACTAGAAAGGATGATTCACATACTGTTAGTGAGTTCCTAAAGACACCCATATTCCACCGATTTGGCACACCACGTGCCTTTATAAGTTACTTAGGAACCCATTTTTGTAATAAAACCATGGAATATCTTTTGAAAAATAATGGTGTTGTACATAAAACTTTAACTGCATATCACCCCCCAACAAATGGTATGGTTGAACTTTCTAATAGAGAAGTGAAAAGATTGCTTGAGATAATTTCAAAACCAACCAGAAAATACTGGCCTAAAAGACTTGGTGAATCACTTTGGGCTTATCAAACTACCTATAAAACACCCATTGGGATGTATCCTTTTATGCTAGTTTTTGGTAAATCATGTCATTTACCAGTTGAAATCCAACATAAGTCTTTTTGGGCTGTGAAAACCTGTAATTTTGATTGTGAAAAACCTGGTGAAGAAAGATTGTTGCAATTGGCTGAACTGGAGGAGCTTCGACTTGATTCATATGAGAATTCCAATCTGTACAAAGAAAAGGCTAAGGTACTCCATGATAAACATATCCTGGGAAAGTTATTCCATGAAGGTGAAAATGTATTGCTTTTTCAATTCTCAATTTTGGCTTCACCCAGGTAATCTTAATTCTCGTTGGGAAGGTCCTTTTTTTATTAATAATGTTTACCCATTTGGTGCAGTGCAAGTCCAAGACCCCACTTCAAAAAGGACATTCATAGTTAATGGACATCGGTTAAAGCATCACCATGAGAGGACACACAATCCCGGAACCACATTTACTTCCATTGAATCCCCAACTTCTGCAGTCGACCCACCACTAGATGGAGATGGAAACCCACCAAATCCAAACCAGGGGTCACCTCTTTCCCTTTAACTCCTCCTCTCTCTCTCTCTCTATCTATCTTATTCCTCCCTCCTTCTCATTTTGTTTTTTTACCACTTTCCCCATCAAAGTTTTTTTATTTAATCTTCCTCTTTTGTGTGAGTGATTCTATAAAAAACTAAAAAAACCTAAAAACTAAAACAACAAAAATAATAATTATAATATGAAAAATCAAGAGTCATACTTACTAACCTTCCAATTTTCAAAATTTTTTCAACAATTTTGGGGAGTTAAAAGACATGGTTTCATCTCAAAAATTGTGTGCTTTCCTCATAAATTTTGATAAATAATATTGTGTCAAAACCAAAAAATTTGGAATGCTCGATTTTTTATTTGGAAAATGATTTTCCCCGGCCATGCAGAATAACATTAGCTTTCCTGACAAGCCTACCTATGACCATATTTTCAAAATGTGTATTTTTCACCCCCCATTTGTGAGTCTTTAGTTTGTGGACATTCGAGTTGTATTTCTTACTTTAGTGTGCATTAATATGATAGAGTCATTTTCTGAACCACATGAGAATCACAATAGCCAAATAGCCTCCCATTTCCCTTACATTAATCCTCCTTTTGAAAGCCCCTTTAAGCCTATAAAAACCTTTTCTTTGATAGCCACATTAAAATCTCAATACCTTTTCTCACCCAATATCAACATGGATTTTCAATGAATTTTTTTTTGAAATTTAATTGTGGGGGGGATGGATTTAATTTTGAGTACCCTTTATTGATTTCTCCATGTTATCATATGCTTGAGTGAAATAATCTATTTCAATGTGGGAGAGAGTTTTTCATTTAGTGTGTTTTGGGGAATGTAATGTACTTTCATTTATGTAATTTTGTAAATGTTATTGACAGGTGTTCAAAAAAATAAAAAAGAATAAAAAAAGAACAAAAAAATGGGTTGTGTCTTGGGTAGGTCAAAAATCACTCTTCTTAAACCTTTGATCTTGTTATAAATATTACAATTAGTGTTGTGAGGAGATCAATCAGGGTTTGGGAGATGAGTGTGAGATCTATTTCAAGTTCAACTTTTGAAAATAAATACAAAAAAAAAGAAAAATGATGAATACTTATGTCATTGGGAGAAGTTTTGTGTTTTGTAAATATTTCATCTTCTCATCCCCTTCAAATTTTCTTCCTCTCTTGTGTCTTTATTCACACAATCATTCCCTTGTAAATATGTGTTTTTCATTTCCTTTCATGTTTCATTTCAAAAAAAATGTGCATTTCTTTTTCTATGTTGATGTTTTACCCCCTTTTCCCTATCTTTTGTATATCATCTTCCTACCATACCATAGCCATAGAAAAACCCCTAAAAAAGACCTCTTGATTTTTTAGCACATTAGGATAGGGAGTGGAAGCTTAGATCTCTTACAAACTCTAATATTTTCACTTTTGGTTGGTGAATGAGTGAATCTCCATAAATTAATTTTATCATCTTGAGAAGAGTAAGTTTTGTGTGCCACCATTTTCCATTTCTAAATTTGAGCATGAAAAAATTAATTGTTTTTGGAACATTGTTTCTATAACAACTTGTGGTGGAATTAAATATGGATGACTGATATTATCTAAACCACCCCTGATTGGGAAAAACAAAAATTTTATATTTTTCGGTGAGTGAAAATGATTTTTTCATGTTTTTATATTTTTTGCACATGAGGACATGCACAATACTAAGTGGTGGGGATTTGATGTTATTAAAATTTTCATGACTTATTATATACTCCTTTTACTTATTTTATATGAAATGTGCATAATTTGTGTGAAATGTTAATGTTTTAATACTAAGTATAATTTTTTATCATTTTTAGAAGTAGTCCAATTGAGTTAGTTTAATATTTTATTTATAAGTCTCATCTGACTGATCCAAATTGTATGGTTCTTGTTTTTAATATTTCTTATTAAATTTCCCAAATATCATTAGAATAAATCGTTGGCCAACTCTGCCATATAAAGGGTCATATGGACCACACAATAAGGCCCACAAAATCTGTGAAGAAAATGGCCCATCCATGAAGATTGAATTACTAGGATCAATCCAGAAGTAAATATTCATTCATTCTCCTCAAAAGTTCTGAGGAAAATTTAATTATTCTTGGATAAAAATTTCAAGGCCCAAATCCAAATACAAAGAGCCTAACTAATTCATTTAATCTCAGACAACCATTCTGGCTAGAAAATAAAATCAGTACAGTATTCATGACATATCTCATGATTTAATCATCAAATAAATATGATATTTTGCATTTTTAAATATGAGATATAGGTGGCTTACTTTTTTTAAGAAAGTTTTTGGATTTTAATCCATATTACTATTGATAAACCCATTCAAATTTTGGCCTTCTAAAAAGTATGGATTGAAATGGACAGTGTAACTTTATTTAATCAAACCACCATAACTTTGGATCCATAAGTCCAAATGACTCCAAATGTTGAGAGAAGTAATACAAAATTATTTTATACAACTTTAAAGAAGAGTATATCTCTATATTTGTCTATCTTGACAGCCAAATTGACGATGCAATTGGAGGGACATATTGGGAATGAAAATAGTCCACTTCATTGAGATATAAATATATCCCCCTCCTCTCCTTCAAAGGAGTTGTCATTTCAGATAAAATAAGGATAGTTAGTCATGGACAAGGCTCTGTAAAAGGCTTGGGAGGATCTTCTATACTCAAGTTTTTACTTGAGAAACCATTCCTCCTTGCTTCCTTTCGTTTACTTTTGTGTTGTTCTTCATTTGTAATCGTGTAAGTGTTGGTGTTCTGTAATTCAGTTTTAATGAATATTTCTTCTTAAATATCTCTTATTATAATCCACCTTATGTAGTTTAATATTAGTGTTCTTAGAATAGTTTAAATCAAGTTAAAACCCTTTCCCTTATTTTGATTCCTCATTCAATTGAAAGTCTTTTTTAAACTCACTTCAATGATCGTGTGTGTTCGACGCACTACTCTTTTCTTATCCTGTTATTTTTGTTCTATTTATAATTCATCACCATAATCATATATTACCAGATTAATAACCATATTAATGGATGAGTAAATATACCATTGGGGTGAGTCATTATTTAGATATGTTAAGTGATTGAGATCTTTTTCTCGATGAGTATTCTTTAATTTAGCATTGTGTTTGTTGGACTTAACATGTCATGGATTAATGACTTGTTTTATTTAACGTGTAGTTTCCATGGATTATTGGTACCATAAATACACTACCATCAACAATCTCTAATGGATATTAGAACCCTAAGTTAAGTTAAGGCTTGGATTAAAGCCTTAACACTTAGGAATTCCAATCAACGTTATCTTGTGAAGTGGGTGTTAATTTAAATGCGATATAAAATAAAGCTCAAGGATATCGCAAGCTTAACTCTTTAAAAATGAACTCACCCCAATCTTTATCAAATTGTTAAATCAAACACCAATCATTAATCACTTCATTTAATCTCTGCAAAAAAAACCCCCCAATCAAAATATAATCAACTATTAAAAAGTATCATCGCTTAGGATTCAACCCGAGTGTTGTTATACACATTAGCATAGCATCGGAACCTTGATCGGTCGATAGGCGAAAATCGGCCATGCTTTCAACCATATGGAAAACCTTCTCTATTATTTTCATGAATAATGACTTGTATATATCAAACCATTCTTACCTTTCTCTCTCTTAATATATATCATAGATATGATGGAGCATGTTATAGGAATCCATGTTTTTATATGACTTCATGAGTTCATTAGACATGGATGAAATCATTAAACCTTGAACATAAACCAAGTCACTCAGGTTTTTATATTAGATAGTGAACTACTCATTACTCACCTCCTTAGTAGGCATATTAGGGATTGGGGATTATTTCACATAGTATTTCCATTCATAGAACAACATAACCCATAGGTGTTGGAACCATTCCTGGAAGTTACTAATTATAAGTAGATGGTATTTCTCTAGATTTTATTATAGCGATTAGTTATTTAATTAACTTGACATTATTATATAATAATAGAGAAGTTTATTAGTGCCTCTCTTGATAAAAAAATTATATAATACATAATAATTTTAATTTTAATTTTATTATGTCACTCAATATTTTATCAAGTCTCAACGGCCCTCACCATTAAACTTATAATTACCCCATAAAATTATACATTATAGTTTAAAAGTTCCATATTTTTCTTCTTATGATCCAAAATATGGACAAGAAAAGCATAAGAAGGTTTTTAAGTAGGTAGAATTGCCAACTGAGGACTTGTAATTCCTTGTTTTATTGAGGGGACTCCCTATTCCTAAAATCCTAACTCACATTTCCTTAACACCAGTCTCCAAATTTATATTAAACAAACTATGGGTATTAAAATAAATAAAATTTCAGTCAAGTTGACCCATCATCCTAGTTAAGACACCTCAATAATTAAAAGTTCCTATGACTATGGATTGAATTGGAACTTTAACTATGGTTTATCTTAATTCAGATAATGGAAGGAATAATGAATTAATATTAACTTGAGGGGTTTTTTGTTACATGCAGATTTTATTATTTTATCTTTTACATATCTTGTTAATATTAAGTGGATTTTACTTAAGTGATTAACCATGTACCGATTAAAAATTTATGCATAATAATTTTATTTCAATTACATCCTTTCATATTAAACCATTTATTTATATGATAAAAACCTCACATCTATAAAATAAATCATCCATAGAAAAAAATTGTAGAGATCATATTTTTTCCTTGTAATAATTTGGAATATATCAAGAAATATTTTCAAAGTTAGTCACTAAGACGGCATGAAATTATGAGGTTTAGTGTGCCCAAAATTAATTTTATAAAAACATTAAATATATTTTATATTATTCACACATGATTTCTTAAAGAAAATGGGGTAAATCTTAAATGGATTCTTGGAGAAAAAAACCAAGACCATGGTCGAATTTGGAATGTGAGGTTTACCCTAGGTGTGACCAAAAAATGGGCTGATGTGAGGCGTTCGGATGAAATGGTTGTTGGTGGGTATGTTTAATTAAAATAAATATTTTTATTTATTTATTTAATTAAAATAACCTCGACCTAATTCACTATTTAGATATACTATTATGGTGGATCTCTAGGGTTAGCCTCATAACCTTGGGATAGTTGAGAGGAGCCTTCTTCCACCTCTCATTGGCGGATAGGAATCAAGAAATGATGAAACTATGGATCCAGATGGATCAAGGCGCAACAAAATCAGTGACTTCTCTAATTCATTAGTGAGTGAATTCTTCATCTATAGACCATAAAATTTTAAGTATGACTCATAAATTTTTGGATTCTTCCCCAATTTATTAAATAGATTTATCATGATCATAATGTTTCCTTGATCTGCATTTAAATAAATCCTTTGCATTAGACCATGTACCAATTAAATTATTTATTCAATTTTCTCACCCATGCACATCCCAATTTGTGTTCATTGGTCAAGAACTCTTGGCCTATGATTGTTTTACCATTTTTATTGTGCATTTATCCCAATAATTCTTCACATTCTTTATTGATTGGCCTATAAGGTATTGATTCAACATTTCCATGTGGGACCAAGCTCGATTGGACCCTCTAATTTTTTATAGATTCATGTGCGATAAATGTTTTGGAAAATTGAGGATGAATAGGTATGAATTGTAGGATTTGGGTGATCATTTAATAGATTCAGGATCAAAGATAATTAAGGAATATCATGGGAGATGTATGAGGCGTACGTACTTTATAAAACTCAATGGGAAATCCATTTTCTGACCAATGGACAACCAAAAATGACAATTAAAGGATTCCCCTTCAATTTTAAGAGGCCTAGAGGCGAGATCCAAGGAGGAGAGTCTAGATCTAGAATGTTATAAGTAGTTCGGACTTTCTAAAAAAAACATGACTACACAGCATGTACCAGGATGAACACACTTCGTGTAGTACCCCTTTGGTTGTGGGGATAGGGTTTTGGAAAAAATTTAAGGATAACATTCCATGTGACTGGGTCACACACCATGTGACCCTCACTAAGTAGACAGACTGTATGGTGGAGTACATGGAAAGAACCCTATATGGGAGCACACGTCGTGTAATGAAGTACATATACATGGCCAATGTATACACAGACATGACCAGGAGCACAGGTAGGACCCTGGGTGGCTGAGGAAAGTCGTTGGTCCCTCTACACACCGTGTAGGGATACATGGGAAGAGATTCATGTACTTACATGGATACATCCAGGTAAAAAAGTTGGGTCGCACATTGTGTGGGTCCCCTTACACACTGTGTAACCCTATCTTCCTTTTGAGTAAACTTCTACCTCTCATGTCTCTATCGTTTGGACTCAGGGTTTGACTCATTAATAGACTATCCTAAGTTTTTTTCATGTAGAACATGATGGTGACCTTTACAATGCCTTTTGAGATATTATGTGGGATTTTTTGGGTGTGATTCTTATTTTGGTGATGCTCGATGATGGTAGTGATTGGGCAGGATCATCAGAGATATCAGAGTGGAACCCTTCTACTAGGTAGAGCATAGGTCCTTAATTGACCACTAGAGTGGAACCATCCTACTGGGTAGGGCATGGGTTCTCTATATGATATCCAATTGGAACTCTCCTGTTGTATTAGGGCATGGGTCCTCAAACATTTGAGTGGAACCCTCCAGTTAGGCTTAGTATGGGTTCCCTACTGATACTAGAGTGGCACCCTCCTGCTGGGGTAGGGAATGGGTCCTCTATCAACTACTGAGTGGAAAAACTTGTGAATCTAGGGAATTGGTCCTCAAGAATCATAATGGAACCATGTTAACATGATAGGGCATGGTTACTCTAGCTATCTACTGAGTGTCACCCTCCTACTGGGTATGGCATGGGTCCTCTATCGACTACCTGAGTGGAACTCTCCCAGTGGACAGGGCATGAGTCCTTTATCAACTACTTGAGTGGAACCCTCCTATTGTATTAGGGAATGGGTACTATACATAGATAGTGTTCCCCTTGGATATGTGGCATAGTGATAAGGTGTGTCTTGACTTGGATGTTTCTACTGGACAAATGCACGAGATATTGGGCATCATTAAAGGACTCTTGGAACTAATGGAACTCTTTCTTGGGTTGGGTTGGGAGATGGATATCCCCTTTCTCTCTTGTTTATGCTTCTTTTTTGTGAATATATATATATATACCCATGTGACATTCCCTAAATTCATCATTAATTTTTCCAGTCATGGGTCAAATTAGAAATTTATATTATCTCGAATTGTACTAACAACATAGGCTTAGTATAGTAGAAGTGTGTAATCAAACCCACAGAGAGCGGGTAACACAATGATGAAAACTCTAGACTAAAGGTTAGGTCTATTCAATTTTGGTTTTCTTTAATTAATCTAATGATGTAATTAAAATAAATGAATTCAAATAGAAAAACAAAAGAAAGGGGAATTAGTTTCCATGGGAGGTTTTTCTAAAAATAAATCATGAGTGCACTTGAAAAATGATAATATTCAATGGCTTCACAATCAATAATATTTGATCGATAGAGAGATGGTCAAATATTATCAATCTACCCTATCATATCAATTCAAGGTGGTCAGATGAATTAAAATAACTATAGTGCATTAATATTATATTTAAATTGAAAAAGAATAATCACAATAATTGGTCATGAATTAATTATCTTAATGATGTTGGTTTTTGTGTTCTATTAAACACACTTGGTCTATGATTTAAAAAAAGATATGATAAAAATGATGCGTAACATGAAATCAACTGAATATAATTATTTCTCAAGAGAAGAATAAAATAAAACACTTTGATACATGCCCATTTCGATTGATTTTTCTCTCCCCTATAAATTTAGCCATTAATTATTGGGTTTTCACCAATAATTAATAAACTGTATTCCATCGGGAAGAGAATAGAAAATAGAGAAGGAGAAGTAAAATGAATAAAAGATATATTAAAATTAAAAAATCCAAGATCCAACAATTACATCAAATAAATAAAAGAAAAACATAGTTAAAACCTATCTATGATGAAATATGGGTCAAACCCCCTACGCAAGCCTCCCGGTGGTCACAACTCAAGCTTGGAATGGAATAAAATGAATTTTAGAGGTGTTGTATATATAGTAAAATTGGTCATGATGTGTACTATAGTTACAGGTTGTGTACTATTGATCTGTGTACATCTCCGTGGATTTTGGATCTCCCGTGTACCTCACAAGTATCTATCCTATTTATGAATTTTCACTAACTACATGTCATGTACTAAGTTGTCATGATGTGTACTGGCTTCCAGCTATTCCTTTTCATGTATTTATAGTGGATTTCTTGATCAATTGTTTTGACTGAGGTCACGTCATGTACTGAGGACTCAACACATGTACTAGTTGTTTCTTTTGATGGATTAACGGCTTGGTCATGTCTTGTCTCATGACATAGGAGTGTTGTGAACTACCATTACACAACATGTATGGACATTTCACAATGTGTACTAGCTAAAATCTTAATTTTTCTGTATTTATTCCTTGAATCATGTGAATCCTCATTCCTCAAAATCCGGTGTCATGCCACTTCACTTCGCTCACGGCGCGAAGTGTCGTTTTTTTCATCAATTGCCATGTTTTCCTTTGTTTTTATCTAAATAAAAATCCTATATAATAATTTTCAAAACATTAATATCATGCACAAATCTTATATTAAATCAATTAATATTCAGTGAATTCATATCTAGAAACTCATCAAAATATGTATACAAAATAGAGATATCACTATGTCCTTGGATATTGTTACTCTATTTATTCGGGTTGATTGATCTATTCTTATTGTGTCTATTATTTCTACCCATTCAGATTTTGGGGTGTCCTACTAGGTATGCATATACTCACCCTTTCATGTGGTTTTCCTGCATGTGTCATATCTTATACAGACAATGGGTAGGTCGGTGATGACTATAGAGGAGCATAGGGATACCTTGGTGCATTTGACCATGTGCGGTGGTCAGAGCTTAGAGATTTGGAGCTAGGATCTCTCAAAATTTAACTTTTTTAGTTTTTTAGGTTGGTATAGATTTTTTTTTTTTCATTTACTTTTCATTTTTCACTAGAGTACTCTTTTTATTCCCTAGAGCTTTCGCATGCATGGTTATTACTCTTGATGTCACATAATTTTCTATTATTACTCTAAATTTATGCCTTGATATGGTCAGTTGTGTTCATAAAGTTACTTTAGGAAATGTTCTCCCATGATAGTTATGATTTTCAGAACTTGTTGTCTGCCCCGTTCTATAGAGGCGGGCTTGGGGTAGTTGCAGTTTAAGCCCCGTTGGGTTGGTTCATGAAATATTGGTATGAAATTTGGTTCTTTCCTTAGAAATTTTTTTGGATTAGTCCCCTATGATTATTTGGTTGGGATTTAGTGAAATAGTTTCAAGGTTTCATGATTATGGATCTCAGTCCAAGGAACTCGGTGTTGGTGCAACAGTCGATGTATTCATTCACCAAGACCCTGACTACTTTCTTGTCAACTCAGCATACCAAGACATTGTTGGTAAGGATCAATGGTTTATGAATTATATAGAATTGAGTATTTTAATTTTCCTTCTTAAGTTAGCTACCCATTGTATATATTTTCTAATTTGATTGTGATATGTCTTGATTAAATTTCAAGATGCCTCTGCAATGATATCCAGCTAGGTAACCAAATCCAGATCATGATTATGATCTAATGAGTGATGTGGACTCAGTTTCGGGCCTATCATGAGATATTATTCCTCTAGGTGGATAGGTAGTAGTACCCCAACCTGTCAAGTAGCATATCATACCAGTGGAGTGGGCTAAGTATGCACACAGGCTTAATGCACTCCACAAGTTCTAGCTCTAGAGACCGTTGTGGTTCCATAGAGAGATAGACCCCAGGTGATATAGGATTGGCTAGAGTCGATGATCTATGGATTTAGTATTATCTAAACACCAACTAATCAGGTGGTTTCACTGGTAGTTATCATTTTCCACATAGTAGTTGGGAACTGGTGGAGTCGTGTTACATGGATGCATGATGAGTCGACACACTCATGGCTTGACTTCCAACAACTATTCTATGAAGAGTATTACCTCTACTCATAGTGCCCATTTAGGATTTAGTAGTTTTTGGAGTTGTACTAGGGAGTGATGACAATGGCTGAGTATTCTTTGAGATTTAGATACCTTACATGGCACTCCCTTGATATGATCTGGGATGGCTACTTCCAAGCATGGAATTTTGAGCAAGGAATCCATAGAGATATCCATGATAGTGTATTACCCTTGTGAATTCCCACCTATTCTAGGGTATTGGAGTGGGAACTGGTTATCGAGAGCTTCCTATCATAGGGATGCGAGGATACTAGAGCTGGCAGTGGGAATTATAGAGTTGGGTCATCTATAGTAGCTAGAAGATGCCAGTCGATGGAATCTCAATTTATGATATCTTCCCAAGATCAGGCTTGGGAATGTGGTCAGGGGAATCATAGAGGATCAGGAAACCCCATAGAGGGTTGGTTCTATTAATGTGACGGTTGAGGTCACATAGTGTGTTATTTCCCAACCCGATGTGTTGAGGACTGTAAGAATATAGTGAATAGACCACCAAGACAGAGGCATTGTCATGATCAATGATCTCCTATGTGAGGGAAGGGTGTCCCCTAAGGAGGAAGAGCTAGCAGATGTGGGATCTAGGAGGAGAATTTGTGGGTGGTGGAAAAAATTATGAGATCATTCCACCACCACCAGGCAACCCATGTCTAGCTTAGAGAGTTGGTGGTTGGGGCTGCAGATAGCTATAGGCTGTGGATTTATATAACTTAGTGGAATATGAGATGATTATAGGTACAATATGTGTTTATTATACTCTTGATTCAGTATTAGTAGACACATGTGAGATTCATTCCTTCATACCATTACTCCTAGTGTGAGATCTAGATATCACAATAGATTCTTTAGCTCTGCAAATTTTTCTTGATATTCTTACAGAGAATGATTCTTCTATATCTTCTATCTTCTAGTAGTGTGAGATATCTCTTGGTGGAGAGATGTTATCATGGGACTGTTTGTTCATCAAGATAGAACCATATGATGTCATCTAGGGTAAGGATTGGTTGTCAACAATTTGAGCCCAGATTTACTATCACCACAAATGATTCATATTCCTTTGCACTAATGGGATGAGAATCTCAATTTGTGGGTGAGAAATATGTCATGGTGGGGTGAGTAGGTTTTATAAGTAGTAGCCTACAGCCCATAACCCATCGGTTTGTGAGTTTATCCCTTGGGGCAGTAGGCTCTTTAGGCATCTAGATTCTTTCAGTTATAGAGGATTGTGTGGATGTATTCCCCGAAAACATTACAAGACTAATTCCAAGGTAAGAGATGGAGTTTTTCACCAACTTGAATCCTGGGAACACTCTGATATCTTTTGATTCATATCGGATGGCCCCTACTGATCTCCCGGATTTGTGGTTATAGTTGGAGTACTTTTTAGAGAAGGGTTTTATCAGACTTGATGTGTCCCCCTGGGCATCTTGGGTATTTCTTGTGAAAAAAACAGACAGGAGCGTATAAATTTGTATAGAATATCATCACCTGAACTAGTAAATGATAAAGAAAAGTACCCATTACTGAGGATTGAAGACCTCTTTGATCAGTTTCAAGGCATGATATGGTTCTTGAAGATAGATCTTTGGTTTTTTTACCACCAGTTGAGAGTTCATGAGGGTTATATTCTGAAGCTAGAATTCCTAAGTCGCTATATACACTACGAGATCCTGGTGATTTCTTTTCATGTGACAAATTCCCCTATTGTGTTTATGGATTTGATAAATCAAATCTTTCATCCATACTTGGATAAATTTTTTGTTGTCTTAATTGATTAAATACACATATACTCTACGTTATAAGAGGATCATGTAGAGAACTTGAGGATGGTCCTAGATTTTCTTCGGTAGAACAAGCTTTATGGTAATCTCTTGAAGTACCAGTTATGGATACATGAGGTTCACTTTATGGGTCATGTCATTTTTTAGCATGGATTAGTTTTGGACTGGTGAAGATCGATGGAGTTCTTACTTGGGAGCCACCCAAAATCATTTCAGAGGTGTGGAGTATTATTGTCTTGGCGGGGTACTAATAGAGGTTTGAGGTAGATTACTTTAGGATTTCATGCCCTTTAACCACCCTATCATAGAAAGGGAATTCATTTATCTAGACTGAGTAGTGTTAGAGAGCCTTCAATATTTAAGGTTGAGCCTGATGAGTGCTTCGTATCTAAGACTACCAGAGGAGGGAATGAAGTACATAGTGTATTGTGATGCATGGGGAGTTTATATTAGCTACATTTTGATGTAGATATGGGAATTTATCACATATGGGTCATGGAAATTAATACCCCATGAGAAGAACTGTAGAAACCCGAAGCTTGACGTACATGGATATTAAATTACTTTTGAGGAATACTTAATACATAACAAAAACAGACACACAAGGACCGTAATAGTTTAGTGTCTTTGGAAACTTGGAATGTAATCTTCTAATCCTGGTCAAAGATCTTCAACATCTCCCATAAAGATCTTCCACTTTTTGTTTCCTTACCTAAAACCTTTCTTTTGATCCTGGGGGAAAATAAAACATAAAAAGGGTGAGCTCAAATGCTCATTAAGGGTAAGCATGGATAAAATAAAACATACCATGTACATTGCAACTTAAAAACATGAACATAATGTTTAAACATCAAAATCTTGAGCAACGACATAAAACATGGAAGTACATAAGGCATAGATCATAATGGAACATAAACCATGATAAAATAGTATGGGAATAAAACATGTAATTGTGGAATCAATTAAGCACATGTAATGATTTCCATAGTAGCCAAGGAATTGCTGCCAAGACCATCTTAGTGGACAAAGTCCCTTTCTGAATCGAGTTCACTCCTCGTTCCAGTCCTGTAATACTGAACCGGATTAACTTATTGTTCCAGCCATCTCTATCTAATGAGATATAAATCTTTACCCAATGCATTGGAGGGAGATATAGGTCCCACCCATCTCATAATGAAATCATTATTACTTGTGCCACAAAATAAACATACATCATTCATAAAAACCCAATAAATAAAATGGGTTTCATAAACATCATCCCATCATCACATAATCCATATAAAATAAATGGATATCATTTCATAATAAGAAAATTGAAACCATGTAAATCATAGAGACATTATACTTGAAACATACACATATGAAATAATGTTATCTTAGATGAAAAATGGTTTTGATAAAACGCTTGAAATGAATTCTTGAGGAAAATATCCTTTCTTCTTCAGAATCATTTTCTTTTCACAAAATGTCATTAAATTTTAAAAGAGAGAGATTTTTTGGAAATAGTAATGAAATATTTTGGAGGAATCTCCCTGAAAATAAGGCTTTATAAAATTGTAAAAATCCTTTCATGCCGTATACATTAAAAAAAATTCTTCTCGTACTTTTGTCGTAAAAGTCAAAAAGTACCTTATAGGGTAAATAAAAGAAATATTCCTTCCATACCATTGGGTAAAAGTCAAAATGGGTAAAAAGGATTTTAAACATACATGAAACCATTTTTAGGAAACATGGTCATGGATGATAACAACAACCCTGGTAAATACTTACGAATAAGCAATCTCGGATAAAAATGAGATTTGCAAAATTATCTCTTACCTTAGGTCTGATATGCTTCGTACGTATCCGAACCTCATGTATAATGATTTAAATAATGTCATTGACTTATTAAAGAATCATATTCATTGTTATGATATCATATATGTTTCACTTATGACTTTATATTACCCGTTCTTTTGTAAATTCCAGGTTAAAGCAGCGTTTTGGGTAAAATCGTTTTATTTATCGTATGTGTTTCAACTTGTCGTTCTTGATATTATTACTTATATCCTGATTTACATAATTCCATAATGTAAAACATTATTTATATATAATATATATTCATCATATACATATATATTATAGATCGATAAAAGGAATTAAATACACCGTTCATGGAGACGGTAGGTCGTACGTACGCATGAACGCTGTTTTCGTTTCCCTTTTGAATTGAATGGAATTAATTGGATGAAATACATATATATATACATAAATCTATTATCATTATTATATCATATGTTTAATTATTACTTATTATATATACTTTATAATTATTCATGAATGGTTAATCATTGAGAATGAATCTCATCGCGTCATGGAGACGGTATTCCGTACGTACGCACGAGCGATGATATCATTCCCATGATCGTAGAATTTTATTGGAGTGTATTTATACTATTACAGAATCAATATCACTTTAAAATAATCATATATAGTTATTATTTACACCATTATACCCATCCAAGTTAGTTGGTGGTCGAAAATACATTACACCACGGCGTGGAGACAGTATTCTGTACGTACGCACGCGTGGTGATTTCATTTTCCATAGGATGGATAGATGGTGAAATATGGTTGTTTCATACTTATAATAACAAATAAGTATATGGGTTATACTGATGTTATTACTTCATAATGAAACAACTAAAGAAGAAGAAGTGGAAGAAGAAATAAAGATGAAAGAATCGGTAACGGGCATTACCTCTTCTTTGAAACGCCTCTTTGAGACCTCCTATTAGGGCACTAAAATTGGTCTTTGAAGAATACCAGGACCTCTAGGATGTTTCTAGGGAAGTGGAGAAGAGAATTTGTCAGGGTTTTTCTGACCTTGAAGGCTCAAAGTGTTGTGAGGAAGAGAGGGAGGAGGTGCCCTTTTATAAGGGAGGAGAGGGGCACCTTTGGAATAACAAAAACTATTATTTTATTATAATGTCATATTCGGTTTTTAATAGCTCCAAATTGAGTTATTTCAAAGTTAAGGTGGGTATGTGTCTAAATACTCTTATCCAATAGAATTTAGACAAGTTTAGGTTCCTATTTTAACCTTATCATTTAGATTTAACTTTAAGTTAGATAATTTTACTTTTACCATGTCTTTCTGTGTTCTTACACTATAAGGTTAATAAACTTACTATAACAAGCCAAACGAACCCCAATTTGTTTATTATTTATATATATAACCTTATCTAATTCATTTGGCCGAACCTTATATTTTTAAGAATATAATAACAATTAATAATATAATATTTGTTTTAAAAACTATTTTATGTCAATTTTGACACTATTTGGTAATTGATTTTTTTAAAATTCATAACAGAATGATTAGTTAGAAAAAAGTTAATTAAATAAACCCTAACATGTCATATTAACATAGAAAATTATTGTAATTCATAAAAAGTCTAAAATTACATTTATTTGGGTATTTATAACATCAATTATGTCAATATTTCATTAATAAGATAATTACTGCATCATCATTGTGTCATAAATAAATTAAATTATTTAAAGTCTAAAAATTACAAATAAAATATCATTATGTAGGAAATATTTGTATATTTCTAAGGAATATTTATAGTCGAATTTATCTTATGTATAACCCTATATTAAAAATGATTTACTTATTAATCTTTGATTTTAACTATTTTAACCCTTCTTTAAATAAATTAATAATAAATGTCCTAATCTAATCCAAGTGGGCCTAAATGGTCATATTTTATTTCTAAGGTTGTTTTTGGCCTAATTACACTTATAAAATAGAATTAGGACATGTGTTAGGGTAATAATAATATCATTTTTACCCTTAATTACCCTACTTACTTTTAACCGTGGTAAAAAAAAAGTAAAAAGTTACTATTCACCAAAAATTATTTTCATCTCATTGAACCAAATTTTACTTATTGACATCAACTGTGTCTCTCGGATTTTTGAAATTCCACTCACAGAAGCGGTAAAATTAAGTTTTATGAAAAATTCATTTTTTTAACTACCACTTAGTGGTTTCACTATTCATCAAAAAATGAAAGTTTCCAGAAAAATACCAAAAATTAGGCCTAAGCTATATTTGATATTATGAACTCAAAAATTATATGTATTTTACCAAATTCAAAACATATTAGTTGAATTAATTAATTTAAAAATTAATTCCCGTCGTCAAAACAAATAGCGTGTTCTTAAGAGATAATAACTATCAAAAGATTGACACTTGTTTATGTCTGGTTTAAATGTGAAATTACATCCCATGACCAACATTGTATTAAATTGTAAAAATATATTCTAAATATACTTTAAAACCACTCAAATTAATAATTTATCACTATCAATTATTTCAATTAAAAAGGTTGTTTTTAATTAAAATTTAGTAATTTTCACTATTCATCAGAAAAATGAAAGTTATCTGAAAAGTACCAAAATTTCACCCTAAGCTAATTTTGATATTTTGAATCCAAAAATGAAGTCCATTCTAAAAGATAAAATTTATAAAATTTCAAAAGGTGGGTATTACTATTCATAACGGCTAGTTCATAATAATATTATAATAATATCTCGTTTAGTGAAAATCGGTATTGCGTACTACACACACTATCGAGGAAGGTCGTGATTGCGTGTAATGAAAGGCAAGTCAAGGATGCGTGTTGTGCAAGCTCCTTTTGGTGTAGCGTACAACACAAGACATTAATGAAATTAAAAAGAATATTTTTCATAAAATCTCGGGGTGTTACATTCTACCCCCCTTAAAATGAATTTCGCCCTTGAAATTCGTCGGGGTTATAAATGGTTTACAACTTGAAAGTTTCGTTAATAGAAACCCACATCGTAAAAAGGAATACCAAAACTTGGCTTTAAAAAAATAAAGTATGAAACGTAACGGTTACCCAAATTAACTCATCACTGGGTTTCCATGTAGGAGAACATAGGTGAAAATATGGATATGGAAGAAAAATCTAACCATCAAGTTATGATGGAGAGTGGTAGAGAACATGGCTATAAAAAAGACAACAATCACAAAGCCATAAATTTGTGAAGATCTAAGGTACCATCTGATTCATCGGATATAAGAGAACTAGGACAACATTTTTGGTTTTCAGGATCATTTCCCTAAAGTTGATGAAATTGGAATTAGAAGAAATACTTTCGTGATTTTAGTACAGTCTCACCGTTGGTCATTCCTTGGAAAATTTCCACTTCATATCTTAAAGAAATGAAGTTGAATTTGTCATTCGTGATGTGTTAGCAGATCATGTGATAGAATGATGGGTCATTCCATCTGTCTCAAACAAAAGGTTGGAAAAGTTATCAAAAAAATACATAAGTCCATCTATAGTGAGATTAATCATATATGGTTCCTAAAATGGACTTATACTTAATATATCATATTGATTAATATAATAAAACTAGTTTCTACTAGCCAGGGACTTCCTGTAGTCCAGTGGTATGCGATAAAGGCCAGTCGCACTTTGGTTGTGGGTTCGATTCCCATAGCCTTGTCCGACGCGATGGGCTGTCACTCGTCCTGCAGGTTGTCCTTTTTCTAAAACTATATTAATATAACATCCCATAAATAATATCGAAAAAAACATCTATCCTTAAACAATACTAACTTATGTCCAACATAATCCATTCCAATCTTTAGGCTTATCCATAATACTACAGTCCACTCTCGTATTATAGTGAAAACGATTACCAGATATTTCATATAACAAGCATGTTAATTCCATCGTTGATCCCCATATATCATAAGATATGTCTTATTGGCCACATTCCAAACATTCAAAGGCCTTAATCATGTATTCTCTTGAAAAATGAATACCCATTGAATCTTAGTGAAAACATGAATGCTGTCAAAAGTTAACTCTTTCCACATACCAAAATCCAAAAATTCTATATACTCAAACCATGATATGACCTTCTCCTTATATTAGTCATGAGCTCATGAATACTGTCAAACATTTAATTTTCTCCTTATCCCTTCATTATGCGCATATCATCTACTTTCAAAAAATATTTGAATAACCTTTCATGGTTACAAGTACCATTAATCATACACTTTCAAAACTTAGGAAAGACAACAGTGTAACAATCCTTAGATTTCTCTTTATTCCATAGTACCATGAGATTACTTATACAACATTACACTTGATAAACATGTAATCATTCCACTACCTTCTTAAATCATTGACCGAGTTTCAACAATTCTTTCATCTCACATATCATTTGTAGTCTCTTCATCATCATCAACATAAATACTTCCCATACGACCGTATTGATTCTCTTCATGAGACTTTCCCTTAGGGAATTGGTTTTCATAATGCCCGTACATTCCACATTTAAAACATTTAACCATTGTTGATGTCAAAGCAATACCATTATCCTCATCTATGGTGTTAACTGAACCTTTTCCTTTACACTTACTGGCTTTGTGTCCTTCTTTTCCACAACCAAAGCATCTTCCAGTTCCTTTGAAACAATTTTCTTGATGCCTCTTCCCACATGATTTACATGAGTGAAGTTGAACTTTCTTTCCACTATGATCATCATGAAACTACATCTTTCTCTTATTATCTGAGTCAGGAAACTTACCAAAGTTGATATTATTGATCATATTATGAGATTGCTGATTAGGCATAATAACGATGTTTGGACTTCCAAATCCCGTTTCATTTGGTTTCTCATGAAGAATATCATTCCATTGTCCGTTATATCCTCCATTATCGTGAATCTTCCTGTTTCCATCCATTTTCTAAAACCCAAAAAGAATAGTGTGAGAGGAAAAAATCATGCTAGGGAAAACAACATAGTAAGGGGGATTACCCTCAATATCTAACATCTTAGGTTAAATTCTATGATCATTACCGTAGTTCTAGGACTATATCCTATACGTATACTTATCCTTAGGGACATCCCTATACATACCTTGGAAATACCTCTAGGGATCTCACTAATGTTTTCACATCCTAGTTTCCAAAGGTTGACTAAACCTTTCCTCTGATACCAACTGTAGAGACCCGAAGCTTGACATACATGGACATTACATTACTTTTGCGGAATACTTAATACATAACAAAAACAGACACACAAGGACTGTAATATTTTACTGTCTTTGGAAACTTGGAACGTAATCTTCTAATCGTGGTGAAAGATCTTCAACATCTCCCATAAAGATCTTCCACTTTTTGTTTCCTTACCTAAAACCTTTCTTTTGATCCTGGGGGAAAATAAAACATAAAAAGGGTGATCTCAAATTCTCAGTAAGGGTAAGCATGGATAAAATAAAACATACCATGTACATTTGAACTTAAAAACATGAACATAATGTTTAAACATCAAAATCTTGAGCAACAACATAAAACATGGAAGTACATAAGGCATAGATCATAATGGAACATAAACCATGATAAAATAGTATGGGAATAAAACATGTAATTGTGGCATCAATTAAGAACATGTAATGATTTCCATAGTAGCCAAGGCATTGCTGCCAAGACCATCTTAGTGGACAAAGTCCCTTTCTGAATCGAGTTCACTCCTCGTTCCAGTCCTGTAATACTGAACCGGATTAACTTACCGTTCCAGCCATCTCTATCTCATGAGATATAAATCTTTAACCACTGTATTGGAGGGAGATATAGGTATCACCCATCTCATAATGAAATCATTCTTACTTGTTCCACAAAATAAACATACATCATTCATAAAAACCCAATAAATAAAATGGGTTTCATAAACATCATCCCATCATCACATAATCCATATAAAAAAAATGGATATCATATCATAATAAGAAAATTTAAACCATGTAAATCATAGAGACATTATACTTGAAACATACACATATGAAATAATGTTATCTTAGATGAAAAATGGTTTTGATAAAACGCTTGAAATGAATTCTTGAGGAAAATATCCTTTCTTCTTCAAAATCATTTTATTTTCACAAAATGTCATGAAAATTTAAAAGAGAGAGATTTTTTGCAAACAGTCATGAAATATTTTGGAGTAATCTTCATGAAAATAAGGCTTTATAAAACTGTAAAAATCCTTTCTTGTCATATACATTAAAAAAAATTCTTCTCGTACTTTTGTCGGAAAAGTCAAAAAGTACCTTATAGGGTAAATAAAAGAAAGATTCCTTCCATACCATTGGGTAAAAGTCAAAATGGGTAAAAAGGACATTAAAAATACATGAAACCATTTTTAGGAAACATGGTCATGGATGATAACAATAACCCCAGTAAATACTTACGAATAAGCAATCTCGGATAAAAATGAGATTTGCAAAATTATCCCTTACCTTAGGTCCGATATGCTTCGTAAGTATCTGAAACTCATGTATAATGATTTAAATAATGTCATTGACTTATTAAAGAATCATATTCATTGTTATGATATCATATATGTTTCACTTATGACTTTATATTACCCATTCTTTTGTAAATTCCATGTTAAAGCAGCATTTTGGGTAAAATCATTTTATTTATCGTATGTGTTTCAACTTGTCGTTCTTGATATTATTACTTATATCCTGATTTATATAATTCAATAATGTAAAACATGATTTATATATACTATATATTCATCATATACATATATATTATAGATCGATAAAAGGAATTAAATACACCATTCATGGAGACGGTAGGCCGTACGTACGCATGAACGTTGTTTTCGTTTCCCTTTTGAATTGAATGGAATTAATTGGATGACATACATATATATATACATAAATCCAATATCATTATTATTTCATATATTTCATGATTAATTATTATATATACTTTATAATTATTCATGAATGGTTAATCATTGAGAATGAATCTCATCGCGTCGTGGAGACGGTATTCCGTACGTATGCACGAGCGATGATATCATTCCCATGATCGTGGAATTTTATTGGAGTGTATGTATACTATTACAGAATCAATATAACTTTACAATAATCATATATAGTTATTATTTACACCATTATACCCATCCAAGTTAGTTGGTTGTGGAAAATAGATTACACCACGGCTTGGAGACGGTATTCCGTACGTACGCACGCGTGGTGATTTCGTTTTCCATAGGATGGATAGATGGTGAAATATGGTTGTTTCATACTTATAATAACATATCAGTATATGGGTGATACTGATGTTATTACTTCATAATGAAACAACTAAAGAAGAAGAAGTTGAAGAAGAAATAAAGATGAAAGAATCTGTAACGGGCATTACCTCTTCTTTGAAACGCCTCTTTGAGACCTCCTATTAGGGCACTAAAATTGGTCTTTGAAGAAGACCAGGACCTCTAGGATGTTTCTAGGGAAGTGGAGAAGATAATTTTGCAGGGTTTTACAGAGCTTGAAGGCTCAAAGTTGTGTGAGGAAGAGAGGGAGGAGGTGCCCTTTTATAAGGGAGGGGAGGGGAACCTTTGGAATAACTAAAAATATTATTTTATTATAATGTCATATTCGGTTTTTAATAGCTCAAAATTGAGTTATTTAGAATCTAAGGTGGTGATGTGTCGAAATCCTCTCATCCAACAGAATTTAGAAAAGTTTAGGTTCCTATTTTAACCTTATCATTTAGATTTAACTTTAAGTTAGATAATTTTACTTTTACCGTGTCTTTTTGTGTTCTTACACTATAAGGTTAATAAACTTACTCTAACAAGCCAAAATAACCCCAAGTGTTTTAGTATTTATATATATAACCTTATCTAAGTAATTTGGACGAACCTTAGATTTTTAGGAATATAATAACAATTAATAATATAATATATTTTTTAAAAACTATTTTATGTCAATTTTGACACTATTTGGTAATTAATTTTTGTGAAAATCATAACAGAATTATTAGTTCGAAAAACGTTAATTAAATAAACACTAACATGTCATATTAACATAGAAAATTATTGGAATTCATAAAAAGTCTCAAATTACATTTATTTGGGTATTTATAAAATCACTTATGTCAATATTTCATTAATAAGATAATTACTTTATCATCATTGTGTAATAAATAAATTAAATTATTTAAAGTCTAAAAATTACAAATAAAATATCATTATGTAGGAAATCTTTTTATATTTCTAATGAATATTTATAGTCGAATTTATCTTATGTATAACCATATATTAAAAATTATTTACTTATTAATCTTTGATTTTAACTATTTTAACCCTTCTTTAAATAAATTAATAATAAATGTCCTAATCTAATCCAAGTGGGCCTAAATGGTCATATTTTATTCCTAAGGTTATTTTTGGTCGAATTACACTTATCCAATATAATTAGGACATGTGTTAGGGTAATAATAATATCATTTTTACCCTTAATTACCCTATTTACTTTTAACCGTGGTAAAAAAAGTAAAAAGTTACTATTCACCAAAAATTATTTTCATCTCATTGAACCAAATTTTACATACTGACATCAACCGTGTCTCTCGGATTTTTTAAATTCCACTCACAGAAGCGGTAAAATTAAGTTTTATGAAAAATTCATTTTTTTAACTACCACTTAGTGGTTGCACTATTCATCAAAAAATGAAAGTTTCCAGAAAAATACAAAAAATTAGGCCTAAGATATATTTTATATTATGAACTCAAAAATGATGTCTATTTTACCAAATTCAAAACATATCAGTTGCATTAATTAATTTAAAAATTAATTCCCTTCGTTAAAACAAATAGCGTGTTCTTAAGAGATAATAACTATCAAAAGATTGACACTTGTTTATGACTGGTTTAAATGTGAAATTACATCCCATGACCAACATTGTATTAAATTGTAAAAATATATTATAAATATACTTTAAAACCACTCAAATTAATAATTTATCACTATCAATTATTTCGATTAAAAAGGTTGTTTTTAATTAAAATTTAGTAATTTTCACTATTCATCAGAAAATGAAAGTTATCCGAAAAGTACCAAAATTTCACCCTAAGCTAATTTCGATATTCCGAATCCACAAATGAAGTCCATTCTAAAAGATAAAATTTATAAAATTTCAAAAGGTGGGTATTACTATTCATAACGGCTGGTTCATAATAATATTATAATAATATCTCGTTTAGTGAAACTCGGTATTGCGTACAACACATGCTATCGAGGAAGGTCGTGATTGCGTGTAATACAAGGCAAGTCAAGGATGCGTGTTGTGATAGCTCCTTTTGGTGTAGCGTATAACACAAGACATTAATGAAATTAAAAAGAATATTTTTCATAAAATCTCGGGGTGTTACATTCTACCCCCCTTAAAATGAATTTCGCCCTCGAAATTCGTCGGGGTTATAAATGGTTTACGACTCTAAAGTTTCTTTAATAGAAACCCACATCGTAAAAAGGAATACCAAAACTTGGATTTAAAAAAAAATAAAGTATGAAATGGAACGGATACCCAAATTAACTCATCATTGGGTTTCCATGTAGGAGAACATAGGTGAAAATATGGATATAGAAGAAAAATCTAACCATCAAGTTATGATGGAGAGTGGTAGAGAACATGGCTATGGAAAATCCAAAAATCTCAAAGCCATAAATTTGTGAAGATCTAAGGTACCATCTGATTCATCGGATATAAGAGCACTAGGACAACATTTTTGGTTTTCAAGATCATTTCCCTAAATTTGATGAAATTGGAATTAGAAGAAATACTTTAGTGATTTTGGTACAGTCTCACCGTTGGTCATTCTTTGGACAATTTCCACTTCATCTCTTAATGAAATGAACTTGACTTTGTCATTCGTGATGTGTTAGCAGATCATGTGATAGAATGATGGGTCATTCCATCTGTCTCAAACAAAAGGTTAGAAAAGTTATCAAAAAAATACATAAGTCCATCTATAGTGAGATTAATCATATATGGTTCCTAAAATGGACTTATACTTTATATATCATATTTCTTAATATAATAAAACCAGTTTCTACTAACCAGGGACTTCCTGTAGGCCAGTGGTATGCGATAAAGGCCAGTCGCACTTCGTTTGTGGGTTCGATTCCCACAGCCTTGTCCGACGCGATGGGCTATCGCCCGTCCTGCAGGTTGTCCTTTTTCTAAAACTATATTAATATAACATCCCATAAATAATATCGAAAAAAAATTCTATCCTTAAACAATACTAACTTATTTCCAACATAATCCATTCCAATATTTAGGCTTATCCATAATACTACAGTCCACTCTCATATTATAGTGAAAACGATTACCAGAGATTTCATATAACAAGCATGTTAATTCCATCGTTGATCCCCATATATCATAAGATATGTCTTGTTGGACACATTCCAAACATTCGAAGTCCTTAATCATGTATTCTCTTGAAAAATGAATACCCATTGAATCTTTGTGAAAACATGAATGCAGTCAAAAGTTAACTCTTTCCACATACCAAAATCCAAAAATTCTATATACTCAAACCATGATATGACCTTCTCATTATATTAGTCATGAGCTCATGAATACTATCAAACATTTAATTTTCTCCTTATCCCTTCATTATGCGCATATCATCTACTTTCCAAAAATATCTGAATAACCTTTCATGGTTACTAGTACCATTAATCATACACTTTCAAAACTTAGGAAAGACAACAGTGTAACAATCCTTAGATGTCTCTTTATTCCATAGTACCATGAGATTACTTATACAACATTACACTTGATAAACATGTAATCATTCCACTACCTTCTTAAACCATTTCCCGAGCATCAACAATTCTTTCATCTCACATATCATTTGTAGTCTCTTCATCATCATCAACATATATACTTCCCATACGACCGTACTGATTCTCTTCATGAGACTTTCCCTTAGGGCATTGGTTTTCATAATGCCCGTACATTCCAAATTTAAAACATTTAACCATTGTTGATGTCATAGAAATACCATTATCCTCATCCATGGTGTTAACTGAACCTTTTCCTTTGCACTTACTGGCTTTGTGTCCTTCTTTTCCACACCCAAAGCATCTTCCAGTTCCTTTGAAACAATTTCCCCAATGTCTCTTCCCACATGATTTACATGAGGGAAATTGAACTTTCTTTCCTCTATGATCATCATGAAACTCCATCTTTCTCTTATTATCCGAGTCAGGAAACTTACCAAAGTTGAGATTATTGATCATATTATGAGATTGCTGATTAGGCATAATAACGATGTTTGGACTTCCAAATCCCATTTCATTTGGTTTCTCATGAATAATATCATTCCATTGTCCGTTATATCCTCCATTATCGTGAATCTTCCTGTTTCCATCCATTTTCTAAAACCCAAAAATAATAGTGTGAGAGGCAAAAATCATGCAAGGGAAAACAACATAGTAAAGGGGGAGTACCCTCAATATCTAACATCTTAGGTTAAATTCTATGATCATTACTGTAGTTCTAGGACTATATCCTATACGTATACTTATCCTTAGGGACATCCCTAGACATACCTTAGAAATACCTCTAGGGATCTCACTAATGTTTTCACATCCTAGTTTCCAAAGGTTTACTAAACCTTTCCTCTGATACCAACTATAGAGACCCGAAGCTTGACGTACATGGACATTACATTACTTTTGCGGAATACTTAATACATAACAAAAACAGACACACAAGGACTGTAATATTTTAGTGTCTTTGGAAACTTGGAATGTAATCTTCTAATCGTGGTGAAAGATATTCAACATCTCCCATAAAGATCTTCCACTTTTAGTTTCCTTACCTAAAACCTTTCTTTTGATCCTGGGGGAAAATAAAACATAAAAATGGTGAGATCAAATGCTCAGTAAGGGTAAGCATGGATAAAATAAAACATACCATGTACATTTGAACTTAAAAACATGAACATAATGTTTAAACATCAAAATCTTGAGCAACGACATAAAACATGGAAGTACATAAGGCATAGATCATAATGGAACATAAACCATGATAAAATAGTATGGGAATAAAACATGTAATTGTGTCATCAATTAAGCACATGTAATGATTTCCATAGTATCCAAGGCATTGCTGCCAAGACCATCTTAGTGGAAAAAGTCCCTTTCTGAATCGAGTTCACTCCTCGTTCCAGTCCTGTAATACTGAACCGGATTAACTTACCGTTCCATCCATGTCTATCTCATGAGATATAAATCTTTACCCAATGCATTGGAGGGAGATATAGGTCCCACCCATCTCATAATGAAATCATTATTACTTGTGCCACAAAATAAACATACATCATTCATAAAAACCCAATAAATAAAATGGGTTTCATAAACATCATCCCATCATCACATAATCCATATAAAAGAAATGGATATCATTTCATAATAAGAAAAGTGAAACCATGTAAATCATAGAGACATTATACTTGAAACATACACATATAAAATAATTTTATCTTAGATGAAAAATGGTTTTGATAAAACGCTTGAAATGAATTCTTGAGGAAAATATCCTTTCTTCTTCAAAATCATTTTCTTTTCACAAAATGTCATGAAATTTTAAAAGAGAGAGATTTTTTGGAAATAGTCATGAAATATTTTGGAGGAATCTTCATGAAAATAAGGCTTTATAAAACTATAAAAAAAATTTCATGCCATATACATTAAAAAAACATTTTTCTCGTACTTTTGTCGGAAAAGTCAAAAAGTACCTTATAGGGTAAATAAAAGAAAGATTCCTTCCATACCATTGGGTAAAAGTCAAAATGGGTAAAAAGGAATTTAAACATACATGAAACCATTTTTAGGAAACATCATCATGGATGATAACAATAACCCCAGTAAATACTTACGAATAAGCAATCTCGGATAAAAATGAGATTTTCAAAATTATCCCTTACCTTAGGTCCGATATGCTTTGTACGTTTCCGAACCTCCTGTATAATGATTTAAATAATTTAATTGACTTATTAAAGAATCATATTCATTGTTATGATGTCATATATGTTTCACTTATGACTTTATATTACCCTTTCTTTTGTAAATTCCATGTTAAAGTAGTGTTTTGGGTAAAATCATTTTATTTATCGTATGTGTTTCAACTTGTCGTTCTTGATATTATTACTTATATCCTGATTTAAATAATTCCATAATGTAAAAAATGATTTATATATAATATATATTCATCATATACATATATATTATAGATCGATAAAAGGAATGAAATACACTGTTCATGGAGACGGTAGGTCGTACGTACAGATGAACGATGTTTTCGTTTCCCTTTTTAATTGAGTGGAATTAATTGGATGACATACATATCTATACACATAAATCCCGTATCATTATTATGTCATATATTTCATGATTACTTATTATATATACTTTATAATTATTTATGAATGGTTAATCATTATGAATGAATCTCATCGCGTCGTGGAGACGGTATTCCGTACGTATGCACGAGCGATGATATTGTTCCCATGATTGTGGAATTTTATTGAAGTGTATGTATACTATTACAGAATCAATATAACTTTACAATAATCATATATAGTTATTATTTACACCATTATACCCATACAAGTTAGTTGGTGGTGGAAAATAGATTACACCACGGCGTGGAGACGGTATTCTGTACGTACGCATACGTGGTGATTTCGTTTTCCATAGGATTGATAGATGGTGAAATATGGTTGTTTCATACTTATAATAACATATCATTATATGGGTGATACTTATGTTATTACTTCATAATGAAACAACTAAAGAAGAATAAGTGGAAGAAGAAATAAAGATGAAAGAATCGGTAACGGGCATTACCTCTTCTTTGAAACGCCTCTTTGAGACCTCCTATTAGGGCACTAAAATTGGTCTTTGAAGAATACCAGGACCTATAGGATGTTTCTAGGGAAGTGGAGAAGAGAATTTTTCAGTTTTTGGCCGAGCTTGAAGGCTCAAAGTGGTGTGAGGAAGAGAGGGAGGGTGTTCCCTTTTATAAGGGAGGAGAGGGGCACCTTTGGAATAACTAAAAATATTATTTTATTATAATGTCATATTCGGTTTTTAATCGCTCCAAATTGAGTTATTTAGAATATAAGGTGGGGATGTGTCGAAATACTCTCATCCAATATAATTTAGACAAGTTTAGGTTCCTATTTTAACCTTATCATTTAGATTTAACTTTAAGTTAGATAATTTTACTTTTACCGTGTCTTTTTGTGTTCTTAAACTATAAGGTTAATAAACTTAATATAACAAGCCAAACGAACCCCAAGTTGTTTATTATTTATATATATAACCTTATCTAAGTCATTTTTCCAAACCTTAGATTTTTAGGAATATAATAAAAATTAATAATATAATATTTGTTTTAAAAACTATTTTATGTCAATTTTGACACTATTTGGTAATTGATTTTTGTGAAAATCATAACAGAATTATTAGTTCTAAAAAAGTTAATTAAATCAACACTAACATGTCATATTAACATATAAAATTATTGGAATTCATAAAAAGTCTCAAATTACATTTATTTGGGTATTTATGACATCAATTATGTCAATATTACATTAATAAGATAATTACTTCATCATCATTGTGTCATAAATAAATTAAATTATTCAAAGTCTAAAAATTAAAAATAAAATATCATTATTTAGGAAATCTTTTTATCCTTCTAATGAATATTTATAGTCGAATTTATCTTATGTATTACCCTATATTAAAAATGATTTACTTATTAATCTTTGATTTTAACTATTTTAACCCTTCTTTAAATAAATTAATAATAAATGTCCTAATCTAATCCAAGTGGGCCTAAATGGTCATATTTTATTCCTAAGGTTGTTTTTGGTCGAATTAAACTTATCCAATAGAATTAGGACATGTTTTAGGGTAATAATAATATCATTTTTACCCTTAATTACCCTATTTACTTTTAACCGTGGTAAAAAAAAGTAAAAAGTTACTATTCACCAAAAATTATTTTCATCTCATTGAACCACATTTTACTTACTGACATCAACCATGTCTCTCGGATTTTTTAAATTCCACTCACAGAAGCGGTAAAATTAAGTTTTATGAAAAATTCATTTTTTTAACTACCACTTAGTGGTTTCACTATTCATCAAAAAATGAAAGTTTCCAGAATAATACCAAAAATTAGGCCTAAGCTATATTTGATATTATGAACTCAAAAATGATGTCTATTTTACCAAATTCAAAACATATCAGTTGGATTAATTAATTTAAAAATTAATTCTCATCGTCAAAACAAATAGCGTGTTCTTAAGAGATAATAACTATCAAAAGATTGACACTTGTTTATGTCTGGTTTAAATGTGAAATTACATACCATGACCAACATTGTATTAAATTGTAAAAATATATTCTAAATATACTTTAAAACCACTCAAATTAATAATTTATCACTATCAATTATTTCGATTAAAAAGGTTGTTTTTAATTAAAATTTAGTAATTTTCATTATTCATCAGAAAATGAAAGTTATCCGAAAAGTACCAAAATTTCACCCTAAGCTAATTTTGATATTCCTAATCCATAAATGAAGTCCATTCTAAAAGATAAAATTTATAAAATTTCAAAAAGTGGGTATTACTATTCATAATGGCTAGTTCATAATAATATTATAATAATATCTCGTTTAGTGAAACTCGGTATTGCGTACTACACACGCTATCGAGGAAGGTCGCGATTGCGTGTAATGCAAGGCAAGTCATGGATGCGTGTTGTGCAAGCTCCTTTTGGTGTAGCGTACAACACAAGACATTAATGAAATTAAAAAGAATATTTTTCATAAAATCTCGGGGTATTACAAGAACTAAGTGACGCATGACCTAGAGACAGCAGTGGTAGCCTTTTCTCTGAGGATGTGGAGGATCTATCTTCTAGTGGTAACTTTTTTGTTTACTTAGACCATTAGAGTCTCATGTATGTTTTCACACAGAGATACTTAAACCTAATATAGAGGTGTTGGTTGGAGTTTCTATAGTAATATAACTTTGAGATATTCTATACTCTCGGGAAGGGTAACATGGTAGAAAATTCCCTTAGTAGGAATTCTCATACTCATTTGGTGCAGGAGGCATCTGAGCAGTTGTCTTCCTTGCAGATAACCCTGGTTGAGTAAGAAAGTGTATTTTTTCTCCAGTCGATGGTTTTGACTCCTCCACTCCTCTAATATGTGAGAGAGTCTCAGTTGGGGGATATTAACTGTGAGTTCTTGTGTGACCATATATCCTCAGTATATTCCCCATATTAATATTTTAAAATAGGGAATCATGTCATTATTTTTCAAGGATAAATGGAGGTCCAAATCAATATTAGGGAGGATGTGATGAGAGAGTTTCACAAATATCCTTTGGCTATACATCCCAGTGTAGGTAAGATGTATAGTGACCTTAAGTGGTATTTTTGGTGGGTCAGCGTGAGATGGAACGTGGATGAGTTCATCTCACGGTGTCTCACCTGTAAACAAGTAAAGGCTAGTCACCAGATTAAAAAAAGTTTCTTCTAGGCCCTTGATATCCCAGAGTGGAAATGGGGTGAAATATCCATGGAATTTATTTAAGGGATTATATAGAAAGTGAAGGAAATGATTCAATTTGGGTGATTGTTTACCAACTCATGAAGTCAATTCACTTCCTTTCTATCAGGGAGTAGAGTTCAGTGGAGAGTTTAGGGAAGTTGTATATATGGTAGATTGTTCACCTTCATGGGGTTCCCTTGAATATTATATACAACTGTGATGTTCAAATCACATCATGATTGTGGAGAGGCTTGTAGGAGACAGTCAGGACCCAGATGAGGATGAGTACAGCCTTTTACCTATAAACAAATGGGTATACTGAGTGCACTATCTAGTTATTATAGGATATGTTGAGGCCTTGCATGTTAGACTTCGTCTAGAGATGGTAGGATCACTTTCCACTAGTAGATTTTGTGTAAAATAATAGCTACCACTCTAATATCAACATGGAACCTTTTGAGGCCCTGTATGGGAGATACTTTAGATCACCCTTGTGTCAGACTGAGATCGTTGAGGCATCTCTTTTTGGGCCATAGATGGTGTAGGAGATAATGGATAAGGTCCAGGTCATCCACAACTAGATGATTACCACCCACACTAGGAATAAATCTTACATAGATTGACATTATAGGACCTTTAAGTTCAATTAGGGAGACCATGTTTTCTTGAGATTCTCCCCATGATGAAGATTTTAGAGATCTGTCTGATGAAGAAATTTATCCCTAAGGTTCATCAGGTCATTAAATATCTTTCAGATAGTTGGAGAGGTTTATTACCACCTCACCCAACTCCCACAGTTGGAGTGGATGCACAATATCATCCATGTGTTATAGTTTTGGAGATATATGCATGATCATATGCATGTTATTGACTAGGGTGATCTAGATATCGAGGATACAACCACCTTTTAAGAGAATCAAGGGTTGATTTAGGATCATTATTTCCTACATGGATGACCATATACTTGGTCTGTGTGTTATGGAAACCCACAGCCGCCTTTGCTTTAACTCCCTATAAAAGGGCACCCCCCTCCTCCTCACTTAAAAGTTCGCTATTCTCTCTACATTCCACTATATCTCTCTTTAGAATAATTCTTTTTCGTGCGTGGTGGATCCGGTGGCCTATAAGAAGTTTCGGTTTTATGAAAATCATCATTTAGAGGTATTTTTTATTATTTAATTTAAATTTGTTTATTTATTTAATTTAATTCTTTTTAGTTGGTTCTTAATATGTTATTTATTTAGTAGTTTAGTTAATTATATATAGTTGATAAATAATAGTTATTATTAGTAATGATTAATTATATATTAACTATAATGATTAGGTAATAATAATTGACTAATGAATATCATATGATTAACTTATTATTAAGTCATAATTAATTAATGATTAATTAATATTTAACAAATTATTATAGAATCATTAAATAATGATTTAGTAATGATTAACTGATGATTAAGTATTGATTAAATTATGTTTAAATTATGATTATGTAATGATTAAATATTGATTAAAGAATAAATAAAGAAGTAATGATTAACTAATGAATAAGTAATGATTAACTATTGATTAAGTAATGATTAAATAATAACTAAGTAATGATTAAATAATAATTAAGTAATGATTAAATAATGATTAAGGTATGATTAAATAATGATTAAGTAATGATTAAATAATGATTAATGAATGATTAAATAATTATTAACTAATGGTTAAGCAATGTTTAACTAATAGCTAAGTAATGATTAAGTAATGATTAACTTATGGTTAAGTAATTTTTAGTGTCATCTTTTAGGATAAAGGAAAAATTTCTAAAATTTTGTTAGCATAAATATTATGTGGTTATCTAAGTAATCAAATCCTTATTTTAATACTATAAGTGGATGTGGCTCTGACACAGATGTACCTAAGAGTAAAAAATCTGACAAGTTGTCCCGATCCTAACTCGGGGTAACCTGGTACATGACAACGGGCATTTCTACACACTTGGTTTGACACTCCTTTGGGATATGGTTTAAATGATTCATATTTTCTTTATAAACTACTAAAATACCTTTAGGATGATTAAAAATTGTACTATAAAACATTTGTATCATATTTTAGGATATAAGAATATGTTCTAAAATTTTAGTATCATAAAGATTATATGGTCAACCCTCATTGTCAATAGAATTCATATAATGTCTTGGAAATCGAGGTTAAAAAGAAGATAAAACACCAAATCATTTTATTTATCATTAATAAAATGAAAATTATGATCATATAAAGATAAATGGAGGTAAAAAAACAAATTAAATAACAAATGAATTAGTTACAACAAACAAGAAATACCTTGACATTTTTCAACAGAACATAGTTTGGATAAGATGAACTAACTTTAGAAGTGGGGTAAATCCAGTTTTTTTTCAAGTAGTAGCATAAGGACATATTCTAAAGGTATGCCCTTAACATTTGAATTTTAAAAAGTTTTTGGTCTTCTAATGGCATCTAAGAAAACATCTAATATATTTTATTATATGGATGGAAGATTTTGAAAATTTAAAAGTTATGTACATCCCTTTGGAATATGTTATTATGAAAATAAGATGGATTTTACCTCACTTATGATGTCAGACTCATATTATCCAAACTCTTTTCTGTTAAAAAATGACAAGGTATTTATTTTATGTTATAAAGCATTCATGTGTTATTTAATGTTTTTGTACTTATCCATTTCAATTTATATGATCATAATTTTCATTTTATCAATGATAAATAAACTGATTCAGTGTTTTATCTTCTTTTTACCTCGATTTCCAAATCATTATATGACTTATTTTTTAATAAACTTTTATATATCAAAACATTAGTATAATATTTTTGGGTATAAAAAGTCATTCTAAAAATTTATTATAATAAAGATTATATGATCAAACATCATTATCAATATTAGTTACACTATCATAATATTGATCAGAAAACATTTTTGACGTAGAGAGTCATGTTTTCCTGTGTCTACTACTGCAGGTAGGTTATTCAAACTGAGCAAGGAGCTTCTTATAGTACGCAAAAAACAACATTGGTTAGTACATCTGTTTGGTAACCCTAAGTGACCCTCAAGACAAAATTCATGGTTCCTTAAATCTGGGACCTAGTCAAGAGATCAAGTCTATGAGCTATAAACATTTTCAATTCCCTGCTACATTATGGCATCTAGCTTTTCCATTGGTTTCTAATGCATATTGGGTCTAAATAATAAATTTATTTTCCCAGCGGTCATACAGTACCATGATAGAGTTATATGTTGATGTTTCTAATGTACAACAATAATTTCTAATTTTATGAATACGTAGACTTACAATAGTGGTTCAAGAAGGTCATCCCAAAGAAATTAAGGTCATTCCATATAATATGAAAGAGGACAACCTAGATGTTATCTTAGATATACTTGTAAATCCAAATTTTGATGAGGATTTTTATAATGATACAACATACAGATACAACAGTGATGAGGAGGAGGGAGCAGTAGAAGTCATAAAGAATGTTTCTAGAAATATAGTAGTTTTACAGCAGCCTCAACCTATAATAAATCATCCACCATTCTTCGCATCTTGGTCAGAAGAAATGGAACCTATACCTGAATTTGACTACAATGTTCTCACACCTACTACTGAGTTTCTTCGAGTTGTAGTGGATAGGTTCAGTGAGTTGGAAAAAACATTATATATTGAAAGGTATTTTCCAAGAAAAGATTCATTAAAAAACATACTAAAAATATTTCACATTGATAGGAACTATAGATATTTAGTTTAGGAATAAGGCTATAAAAAATACATCAAACAGTGTTAAAAGTATGGGGATGATTGTAGATTCCACTTAAGGGTGATTCTAGACATTATATTTGGAGGTTAGAGAATCTCAAATATTGAGGAATCTCATTCTTGTACTTAGAAAAACCTGACACAAGATCATACCTCATTGGATGCTGAATTTTTGACATCCATTTTCTTTAAGATGATTAGGACCTAACAAGATGTTCTTTTATCCCTTGTGAAAGATAGGATACAACAATCTTTAAATTATAATATTTCATATAATAAGTCATTGTTTCCGATGCTGTCTTTGGGGCGCGCACATCCGTATTTTTTGGAAGGATGAGGATGTGCAAACTGTTTCCCTACATTCCTTTTTTCCAAATGAATGCGGCATTTGTCACTTATTCAGGGACGTTTGATCCTTGATCAAAACAATATGATGGGATGTCGGTTCCTCCTTCTATGGAATCCTCCTTGGAACTCATCACCTAGTCCGGGTCTCCCTAAAATATTAATACGTTTTTCATGAAAATCTTCCCAGTTCTATGTTTTCATGGATGCCAGTTAATTACACTAATTATATTAGGACATTCTAAAGGGTCTGATCAGGGAAGCAACCTTCAGTCGGGGGAGTAGTCACATTGGACATCACTAGCGTGTCTGGACACTGGAACACTGGCGCATCTGGGTTTCTTCCCCTTATTATATGGATTCTCGAGGTCACGGAAGCTCGAGGCATCCCACGTCGAGTGTGGGGAATTATATTACATAGGCATATATATGAGGTTTTCCTCATCTTACCATGTTTTACACAGGGTATTCCATGAGTTTAACATCTAGCGAAGACGGATCAGACTGATCAGAACACTGACTGGGGTGGATCAGATGGGTGAAACCCTTGGAGGGAACACTGATGTTGGGGATAACATGTGGTTAGTTACTGGAGTGCTGCTAAGAGTAGTGAAGAGGTGAATTGACATGATCTCACCAGGATGTGGCGGCCCAGGTAAGAATCAGTATGGATGATGGAGAGTAGAATGAAATGGTGGTGGAATGAAATGGAACCATCGAGAAGGTGATGGTAGTATTGGGATTTAGCCTCAAAGAGAATTCCTATGTGTCCCTGTGGTAGGGAATCAAAGTCCGCATAGTTCGGGATGGGGGCATAGAATCAGGGAGTGCGCATAGGGAAACAACCCAAAGATAATGTTGGGGCTTACGCGTGGTTAGCAGCCTGAGGTTGGTCTGATGCCACTAGGATGGACCAAGGACGTGGGTCCCAAAAAAGAGATGATAACAGCTTACCGTCGATTACAGAGTACAACAGCTTACCACTGGATGAGGATTATAATGGCTTACCACTAATTGGGGTTGACAACAGCTTACCTTCGATTGGGGTACAATGGTTTACCGCTGATTGGGGTTTTAATGGCTAAACACTGGTTTGGGTTCATGATAGCTTACCACTGGTCAGAAAACACAACGGATTACCACGGGTTAAGGAAAACAATGACTTACTGCTGGTCGGGGAATACAACGGCTTACCACTGGTCTAGGTTGGACCTCGGGGAGTCCTACGTACCTTGCCTAGGAGATAAGGGTTAAACCCACGTAGTTCTAATGGGTAAAGTTTAACATCTTGTGGGACAAAAAAAGGGTGTACAGTTTAATATTATGCAGGACGAAGGTGAACCACTATGGAGTGGTTGGGACCAATGGGTATTGGGATTAAACCTCAGGGAGGCTTCCTAGGTACCTTGCCTTGGAAAGGATCAAAGTCCTCGTAGTTTGGAAGAGTTGTTGGTGAACCGATGTGAAGGAGGGTTGGGACTGGTAGGTGTTGGGCTTGAACCTCAGGGAGGTTTCCTACGTACCTTGCCTTGGCATGGATCAAAGTCCACATAGTTCGGGATGGTTTGGGTGAACTGACGTGAAGGAGTTGGGACCGGTAGGTGTCGGGCTTGAACCTTATGAAGGCTTCCTACGTACCTTTCCTTGGTAAGGATCAAAGTCCACGTAATTCGGACGGGTGTTGGGGCTTACACTCTAGGGAGGCCCGAAGAGGATGTCATGGTCGATACTTACTCAAAGCCCATGTGAGTCATGCTCGGTGTGAGAAAAAAGAGGTAGAAAAGACCTAGAGATAATGTAGTTAAAGGTGCATATGCGGGAAGTGAAATGGGGCTTACACATGGTTAGCGGCCCAAAGAGGAAACAGGGGCTTACGCGTTGTTTGTATCCCAAAGTGGAAATAGGAACTTATGCATGGTTAGCAGCACAAAGAGGAAATAGGGGCTTACGCATGGTTAGAATCCCAAAGAGAAAACGGGGGCTTACGCGTGGTTAGCAGCCCAAAGAGAAAATAGGGTCTTATGCGTGGTTTACATCCCAAAGAGGAAACATGGGATTACATGTGGTTAGTCACCCAAAGAGTAAATAGGTCTTACGTGTGGTTAAAATCCCAAGGAGGAAACCGGGGCTTATGCGTGGTTAGCATACCAAAGAGGAAACAGGGGCTTACGCGTGGTTAGTTTCCCAAAGAGGAAATATGGGCTTACGCGTGGTTAGCATCCCAAATACAAAATAGGGGATTACGTATGGTTAGCGGCCCAAAGAGGAAATAGAGGATTACGCATGGTTAAAACCCAAAGAAGAAATAGGGGATTATGCGTGGTTATCAGCCCAAAGAGAAATCAGGGGCTTACACATGGTTAGAAGCCCAAAGAGGAAATAGGGGCTTACGCGTAGTTAGCAGCCCAAAGAGGAAATAGGGGTTTATGCATTGTTAGCATCCCAAAGAGGAAATAGGGGCTTATGCATGGTTAGCAGCCCAGGGAGATGGAGATTGGTACTTACTCTAGGATGGAGATCCAGGTGGTGATAAGGCCCAGCGAAAGAGGGATTTGGCATGGAAGAAGAAAGGAGGAGTAAGGGTACTACCTCCTGCAGGAAATATAGGGGCTTACACCAAGATGGTTTCCCTTCCCCATGGACAGATGTCGCTCCAAGAAAGAGGATCTCATTCCATGTGGGGAATATTTAACTCCCGTGGAGACCAGTGGGCCTAGATAATGTCCGAGATAGGGTGCCCTACATATGATGCACAGGGCGAGGTCACAGTTTAATGTCATGTGATGAGGATGATGGTTCTTGGCAGTTTAACATCATGTAGCTCAGATGAGGAAGGTTTACTCCACACCCCTATGACTTACATAACAGATACCCACCAACCCTTGGGGAAGGGAAGGCATCAGAAATGTTGTGGTGAGGGGGTGTCCTGGAGTAATTAATTTAGGGGCCCACGTTATCATGGTTATGAAAAGAATCAATAGTCGTTAGCGTGTCTATGCAAAGAAGCATAAGGAAAATAAATGCAACATGAAGCACCACCCAAGGGACTTTTAAATCACTTCATGCAAACATGGAGGGTCGCATGGGGAAAGGAGTTGCAGAGCAAATGGGTTTATAGGAGGAAGCCTCGTGAATCTCTGATGATCCATACAGTAAAGGGGCTTCACGAAGGGGTATGCTTCGCAAAGTGAAGTGTCATATACTAGGCACAGGTAATAGGTGTATATAGAAGGTGCTTTGTGAAGTGTAAAGGCTTTCGTGGAGAAGGTCTTCGTAAAGCAAGGGTGCCCTGCGAAGTGTAGCACTGTGAAGTGGTGTGCTTCGCCAAGAATAGTGACCCTACCATGGCATGTGGGTTACATGTTCATGGAGGGTACTTCATGAAGCATAAGTTCTATGCAAATACTAGAGTCCCCTTGGGGATCCCATTCCTTTTCAAAGTCCCATGGGATCCATTAAGGGCATCCCTCTTTGAAGGGGGGTTGAACTTAAGAGAAGGGAGAGGCACTTCGCGATGCTAAAGTACCTGGAAGAGCTCAGGGTTCACAGAGTAGAAATTGCTTCACGATTTGAGAGCTAAGAAGGCGAAAGGTTGGAGGATCCATCTATTGGGATCGAGGGGAGCCCGGTATTTAAAGTCAAGAGGCGCTGTGAAGCAGATTTTTCGTGGTGTGAAGACATTTGGAATTTTGTCGTAACCGTAGATCCTCCCACCTCCTTGCTCTCCAGTGGCTTCACAAATGTCAAATCTGATTGCAGAGACTCTTTCCTCCTTTCTCCACATAGGCTTCATTTTTTTAAGAAATAAAATCATAAATAAATCAAAAGAATGTTTACAGGAGTCTAAATTATAGTATCATATTAATATATTTTTCATGTAAGGAAATAAGATCAGCGGGGAGGTCTTCGAACCAGGTAATGTCTTGATTTACTCCCATTTTGGCCAGGCCATCAGCAAACGTATTTGCTTCTTGATAAACATGAGTGATGATATAGTTTATATTTATAAGAGAACGAGTGCAATCCATCCAATGGGTAGTAATCGGCCAAGAAAGATGAATAATGTCGTTCCAAATTGCTTGCCCAATGGTCGTCGAGTCGCTTTCAATTCAGAGATTGTTCCAACTGAATAGATTTGCGAAGGTGATGGCATGAATTAAGCTCATCATCTCATCTTCATGAACATAAAATCCAATCATGGATCCTCCTTCCTCCTTTCTCCATGGAATCTTTGAAAATGTCAAATCTGATCGCATAGCCTCCCGCCTCATTACTCCATAGTGGCTTCTCGAACATCAAATCTGATCACAGAGCCTCCCACCTCCTTGCTCCACAATGGCTTCGCAAACATCAAATACAATTGTGGAGCCTCCCACCTACTTGATCCACAGCGGCTTCACAAATGTCAAATCCAATCACAGATCTTCCGGCCTCCTTGCTCTACAGTGTCTTTGCAATGGGGGTAGCTTCGCATCGGTCGCGATGCTATAGGGCTCCGTGAACAAACTTCATGAGGTATCCTCAAAGGTATTGTTTTTCCCTTCCTCTTTCCAAATTTTGGTGCTAAAAAATTCCCCCCCTTAAATATGAAGCCAAGGAGAAAACAAGGGTCAAATTCTGAGGTTTAATCACCAAAAATATTTGGTCAACCACAAATAAGACTCATGAAGGAGGCTCGCGAAGGATGCTCTCAAGGTGGAGAGGTGACGCACGGGCTGAAAGCACCATGAATCTTACTGCATTCTGACACGTCGTGAAGCACAAGGGGTCTTCATATATAAATAGGTGAGGTTAACCTCTCTTTTTTCCTTTATTACCTTCGTATTTTGGCATTTAGTGCTCTCGATTCATGAAGATCTGCATACTCTGCGATTTCTCTCTATGAATCGGGTTTTCTGCTTTGTGGTGCACGGTGAGTCTTTGGCTCTGTGGTAGTGTGCTCTGCAACTTGTGTCTGAAGTTCGGGGAAGGGATTCATGATTTTTTTGCTGGGACCGAGCTCTGTGAACGATCTTCGTGAATGGGATTCATGGAAGTGCTTCACGAACCAGAACCAAAAAGGTTTAGATTTATAAAAAATGAATGGCTCACCAGGAGGCTGCCATGGGGTCCTTGTGGATGCTGCCCGGAGGGAGAAAATGGTGGATAGCACGGGTATAGGGGAGTTCATACAAATCCATTCTGACTATAATTCACTAGTAGCGCTGCTTTTAGAGAGTCAGAAGGACTATCCGCTATGCAGGAGGCTACCTCTATACGGATTTGGATTAAGGGATGACATCTTCATCCCTGAAGCGAGTAGGGACGAGACAGCTTATTGTTTTAAGAGCACGTCGTGTCAGCGTCAATGGTTTAGGGTGCCTAACGTCCATGCCCGGGAGGACTTAATGCCTATCAACGCTGAATTTATATACAATCATGTGAATAAAGTTGATTGTATGGAGCTCCATCCAGAGACATCTCCCCCTCTGTACCATACTATTCTGAAGGCATCCCTGGGGAACCTGGAAAAGGGGTGGTCTGAAGAGTGGGATCTGCGCTAGGGTGGAAACTTAAAAGATGAATGGGCCTAGGCCTACTAGGTAGGTTCCTCGTTCAAATAATTTGGGTAGAGCTGAGGCGAGTGGTCCTCGATGAGGCAGCTTGGCCCTCCCAATTCTATGTCTATCATTTGAAGCAGCTGATGTCAGAGTTACTGAGCAGATGGTCCTCGAGGACCAATACCTTCCATTTTCACTATGGAGAGGTCAGCATTAGCCTATGGGATCTACACTAGATTTCCTGGGGAATGGTGGTGGTTGTGGAAGTGGGTTCCCAAACTGACCAAGTTGTGGTGCTCCCGGTCACTGGTGGGACCTCTAGTAGGATAGTGCCTGAGATCATTGAGGTGGTATCTGATGATGAAGATCAATCGGAAAGTACGGGTCTTGCCATAACCAATCAGACACCAGATGTAGACCCTGCTGACGAGTTCTTGGGGGTGTTTCCCTCATATGAACCTGCTGGCTTAGTGGATCAGGACGAGACATCCTCCGATGAGGATGATATAAAAATTGCTCCTTTCCAGTCATGGAATCTGAATAAGTGCTTCATCAATGACACCCCTCAAGAAAAATGGATAGACTAGATGGGGAGGCTTTGGTCCTGGCTGCGTGAACTCTACGCTGGAGGAGTGGATGCCTAGTGTCCTCACATGCTCTTCTGAGATCTCATGCCGGAGAATATTCGTGAATACGATCGTGGACTTGGTGTGGGTTGGAAGTGTTGAAAAGCAGTGAATATCAAGAGACTCCAAGAGGCTGAAAATGAGGTTCAATAGTTGTAGGTCTGAGCATATGATAATTCCTCTCTCCTTACCGCACAATCAGAGATCATATCACGTCTGAAGGCCCAGCTAGCAGAGGCTGAAGAGAACATGAAGAAAGCCTCCTAAGAGATGAACATCATACGAACCAACGAGGAGCGGTCCCGGATCGCGGCTAATGAATTGTGCCCCATTACTGATGATGAGGAGCGGTAACTGAACAGGAGACAACAAATCCTTGATGCCACAAGCTAGAGGCTGGCAGAGCTACAATTCTCTTTTAATGGGGTCAACCCATCCATGGAAGGGGTCAATCCTCGGGTGTTGTGATGCATGTAACTTTTGAACATACTTTCATGCTTTGATTATTTATGCTGGATGTATGCATGAGTTATGTTATTTGTTTTTCTTCTATTTAATTCCCATTACATTCATGGAACATCTAGAGATCAATCCCTAAGCTCACGTGGGTCGGGCTCGATGTGAAAAACAAGGGATTAAAACCATATTATTCCATCCAAATATAATAGTTCAAACCAACATTCGGGAATCTGGGGTTTGAACAACCAATCCAGATTTCCGGGAAGAAAGGGAGAGGCCTGACTTGGAGAATGAAGGTCTCAGAACAATCGAAGTTCCATCTTCCCAACATGCTCTAGTGCATGAGTAGGGTAATTCCAGGGGTGTTAGAATTTATCCGAACAGAGGGGAATGGGAGGTGTAAATTATGATACCCAAGATTCAGAACACTATATGGGTTACGTGATAATGAAGGGTAACTATTAACAATGTTTGAAACATAGTATCCTTATTGTGTTAGCCTGAAATGGGTATAACAAATGAGGGTTGACCGCTGGCCATTTTCAAAACATGGGGCATGACTCAAAATATTATCCATTAGTCCTCCAGAACATCATCCTAGGATAGTAGGCGAGCCATAGGCTGAGCATCCATACTGTTAGGGGGTTCCTTTAGATGTGAAAGAGGAAGAGGGTCCAAATAAAGGGCATGAAAAACATGGAGGTTGTAGTGATGGGTTGTTCAAATGGAGTCCAACACTCTTGAAATTATGCCACTGTGGTGGAAACACATTTGGTGGGCGCATCAGTCCGGTCAGGGATCAAACTTTATTCCGAACAGGACCTCTCTGGTAAGGACCTGGAATGTCTTGTAGTTTTACGTCATACCAATAAGGATAATATACATGTAGTTTTACATGTCTTATAGTGAGGACGGTGCACATAGTTTAAAGGTCATACTTCTTGGACTGAAATCAAGGTTGAGGGGCCATAAGGGTTAATGACCCTGGGGCTAGACCCAAGGCGAATCACCTGGGCGTCGCTACATATCCCATGAAGATGGGAATCAAGAAAAATGTAGTTCTTTAGCACGACATGGCCAGATACCAACACGGATAGGGGGGATTCTCTCTGATAAGGGGTATGGTGCATCCTATAGTTATTATGGGGCATCCCGAACTTATTCAGGGTAGAGTTGTAGTTTAATGTCATGCATCGAGGACATGGATACCTAGAAAGGAAGTATGTGGTGTGGTACATACCCCAACATGATTGAGGACCATAAGAGTTCACGCCACACCACACACTCTCATGATAATCCTTAGGTTGAGGGAATGAAGGTGAAGACCAGGCTGGGCCCGAGATAGGTTCTCTGGGCATTCCTACGTACCCCATGATAATAGGACTCAAGCCATTCATAGTTCTGAGAGTGCAGTTTTACATCATGCGGGACAATTAAAGGAATGTGTGGCATGGTTGCACCAGTACGCATCCTACCAAAACTACTAAACCCACGTGAGTCGTGCTCGATGTGGGAAACAAGGAGTAGAGATGGGACTTTCCTTATACTGTGAGGCACACATTAGGGTAAATGGGATGCTAAGTGAATGACACCCCAATAGTATTGACCCACCTTCTTAATGTGCATAGATGCGCAGAGGTGTAAAACCGAGTGTGTTGGAATTTAACTTAAACATAAGAGAGTGGAAATATGTGAATCATGATGCTCAAGATTTGGACCATAATGATAGTGATGTGGTGATAGAGGATAACTGGTGACCATTTTTGAAATATAGTATCTGTTTTGCGTTATCCTAGAATGGGGGTAGACAAATGAGGGTTGACTGCTGACCATGTTTGAAAAATGGAACCTGTTGCAAATATCGTCTGAGGTCTTCAAGGGCGTTGGCCCAAGACGGTAGGTAATCCAATGTGGCATGAGACCAGGCCATAAACGGGGTCCCTTTCAGATGTGGAAGATGATGAGGATCCAAATAATAAGCTCACAAACCTTGTACATGGAACAAGGGAATTTCCCTGTGAAAATTCCACACTTCGGGCTCTTTGTCACAATGCATCTGAGTATAACAATAATACATATTGGATAGAGGGAGTTGAGTCCCTGTCCAAGGAAAAGGGTCCTAGGGTCACACACTTCTAGATTAAGGTTGTAGGGTGGACCATTAAGGGGGTACTTGATTTAATGGACTGTGTGTAGGGAAGTGAAGTAACCAAACCCAATATGTAGTTCCTATAGGGAGATCTAAGTTTAAGGTCATAGAACTTGGACCATATTGGGAAAAGACAAGGGAGGCACATGGTGAGGCTATTGCAAAACCCAACATGAACGAGAACCCAAGAGGTACTCACCACACCACATGTTCCCAAAAGAGTTCGGGACAAGGGGCCAAAAAAAGAGGGGGAAGGATTTAAGATTCTTGGGGCTGGACCCAAAGACAAGATGCCTGGGAATTCCTACGTATCCCATGAGGATAGGAATTGAGCCATACGTAGTTCTGGAAGATGTCGTGCAGTTTAACATCTTGTGGCAAGGACGCGGTGTGGTCTTAGTTTATAGTCATAGAGCTCAGACCATAGATGGAACTGAGGGAGGGAGACACATGGTGAGGTAATTATTAAACCTGATGTGAATGAGGATAGCAGGAGTTTGTATCACCATAATGTGATCCTTGAGAAACTTTTAGGTTGAGGGACCAAAAATGAAAGTTAGTCTGGGCCTAAGGCAAAGTGACCAGGTGTTCCTATATACCCCATGAGAATGGTAATCAATCCATACATAGTTATAGAGATAGCATACTAAGGTACCAGTGCCAGGGATAGGTCATGAAGGTCTAGTCCTCACACTAAAAGAAGCAGTATTTGATAGATATTGTTTGTCCTTTAGGATAGATGTGTGTTTTTTTTCTGAAGTGATAAACCTAGGACAGTGAATCCTAGTATCACTAAAGGAATCAAGCCATATGTAGGCATTGAAAAATGGTATGTTGGATAACGAATACCCAACATGATGTCCCCTCGAGTGAGGACACCATGATGCAGTGTCGTTTTTTCGTCATCTGGCCAGAACGATAATGTCACAATTTAGGGTCATTTGATAGGACAACCATGCATTTTAACATCGTGCAATAAAGACACACCAATTTAAAGTCATATGGTACTGTAGGTGGAATGCTAACTCCTAGAAGGGGAGTACGTGGTGCGGCTATTGCAAACCCAACGTGAATGAGAACATAAGCCCACACACACCACACCATAAAATCCTTTAAGATTCGGGGCTTAAAAGAATGAACAGAAGAGATAATTTGTGTAACTTGATCTAGACCCAAATATGGGATGTCTAGGCATTCCTACATATCCCATGATCATGGGAATCAAGCTATACATAGTCCTGAAGAAGGATGCTAAGGAGATCTTAGTTTAAGGTCTTATATATCGGACCTTGGAGAAGAGAAACTCCTCCAAGCGAGCGCAGACCTCAATCAAATCCCTAATCCCACGTGAGTTAAAATCAGTGTGGGAAACAAGGGAGGAAGAGTTCTTTGCAACACATGGTATACACATAAAGGGGAAGTCAGTGCAGAGCCCCGAATGACGCCTTACCATGGCTTTGTCCTCCTAACGTGGAAATGTGCACTGAGGGATAGTACCAAGAGTGTCGAAATTCCACTTGTACATGATGGGGTGGAGAATGATGTGAATCATGTAATAGATATTCAAGTCATGATGGGGTTGGCGTGAAGATGGAGGATAACTATTGATTGTGTTCGAAACATAGCATCCATATCATGTGACCTGAAATGGGAACAACAAATGACCATCAACCACTGACCATATTCTCAACAAGGGACTTGTATCAATTTTTTGTTCGAAACCCTCAAGGATGTTGGCCCTAAATGGTGGGATATCCCTTGGTCCAAGCATAAATTCCATTTGGGGGTCCCTTCAGATGTGAAAGATAATGAAATCCCAAATGAAAGGAAACAAAAAGCCTGAAAAATGGGTAAAATCATGTCCAGGTAGAACTCGACACTCTAGGTTCTGAACCAGAGTACTCCTGGGCACATTGGTGAATCACCGAAGAGGGTCGAGGGTCCCAACTTAAGATCAACTGACTTAAAAAGATGAGTGTCAAGGTAAGGGAGTGAAGGGAGCCTAGGAGAGAGAGTTACCTGGCATGGTTATTACAAACCCGACGTGAATGGGGACATAAGCCCATACCACACTGCGTACCCCTCCCCTAGAAGGACTCAAGCCAATGGGCCAGAATGACAAGGAGGGTTCCAAGAGATGGGGATGGATCCGAAGACTAGACATTTTGGTATTCATACGTATCCCATAAGGATGGGAATCAAGCCACACATAGTTCTGATGAAGGATGTTGTGCAGTTTAACGTTATGCAGCAAGGACGCAAATAGGGGCAAGGTACCCCAATGAGCGATGTGTATGGCACGATGAGTAGCCTGAGGTGAATGAGGGTATAATCTCATAACACGTCATACAATACTGAATGAACACTTGGGATAAAGGGAAAAAAGGTTGAGGGACCTGAAACGAGAAGTCCCAACTAGTTCACAGTTTAACGTCTTGCAGTGAAGATGATGGTGGTCTTATTTTAAGTTCATAGTTCTCAGACCGTATATACCTAGTTTAATGTCATATGAAAGGGGCATGTGAGTGGAGAGGGCAAACCATCATGCATATGGAAAACCACGAAACGAAAATAGCTATAGAGGATAAATGTTGACCATGTTCGCAACACAGTATCCGTATTTGTGTGACTAGGGTTTGGGGGTAGACAATTGAGCATTTACCGTTGACCGTATTCTCAAAAAGGGACTTATATCAATTTGTTGCTCTAAATACTTGGGGAAGTTTTCCCAAAATGGTAGGAGATCCCTTGATCCAATAATCTATGTTGTTCGAGGGTCCTTTTGGATATAAAAGATGATAGAAACTCAAATGATGGGGCACGCGAAGCATGGCGGGGCCTGTGCTCACGAAAATGATGATAGATGAAGGAGGGATGTCTCAAGGGGATATGTGTGGCATGGAAAGATTGCCTGAAGTGAATGAGGATGTGAGTCCATATCACACCACACAATCCTAGATGAGAACTTGGACCAAGGGTCCAAAAGGGTCGAGGGACCTGAGGTTGGGAGTCCGGGCCAACTGTAGCCATATGGACCCTCATGCGGAATTGAATTACCACAACTCCTATGCCCACGTGGGTAATTCTCGGTGTGGGAAATAAAGAGTAGGGTTAGGCTCTCCCTATCATATAAGGGTCCAACAGATGGACTCACACTCCTGCCCAAGGCAGACTAAATCTTGAAGAGACAGTGAGGTAGAATGAACCACTACACTCAATATTTGGGACATATGGGGTTGGTGACAATTAAAAAGGATAATTGTTGACCAGATTAGAAACACAACATCCACATCATGTAACCTGAAATGGGAACAACAAATGAGTGCTGACTGCTGAACATATTTGCAACGCGGGACTTATATCAACTTTTCGTTTGAGGTCCTCTAGGGAATTGGCTCAAAATGATAGGAGAGACCGTAGGCTAAGTATTCATACCATTCTGGGGTACTTTCAGACATGAAATATGACATAGTTCCAAGTAAAGGGAGTGTTTGGAGCATAAATGTGCCCATGGAATTTAACATCAAGCAAGATGATGAAAGAGGTGGAGATCTCCAAGGTAGGAAATATATGTTGTGGTCATGATGAATCCAACGTAAAGGAGGTAAAAAGCCGGCACCACACCATGTTTTTCAACCCAAGGGGAGATTTTGAAGTTAGGGTTGGGCCAACAGACAAAATGTCAGGGCGTTCCTACGTATCCCATGAGGATGGGAATCAAGCCATACATAGTTCTTAAAGTCCATGTAGTTTAGAAACATGCGGTGAGGACGTGGGAGAATAGAAGAATGAGGAAGGGAGAACATGGTGTGATCATTGTAGCCCTAACATGAGTGGGGAAAATGAAGCTTACACGACACTATGTGAGATCCTCCAAGATAACTACACCCAGGGGGATAGTCAAAGAGGAAACAGGGACTGGACTTAAGACGAAGCATCCAAGAAGTCTTACGTATCCCATGAGGATGGGAATCTAGACATACATAGTTCTTGTAGTTTAACGTCTTGCAGAATGACATACAATTTAGTTTCATGTGGGAAATAACAGTTTAAGGTCGTGTGGGACCAGATATAGTTTAACTTCATGCAGGACGATATGCAGTTTAATGTCATGTGGGACATAACAGTTTAGGGTCATGTAGGTCTGGATATAGTTTAACATAATTCAGGATGACATACAGTTTAATTTCATGCATGACATAACAATTTAAGGTCATTTACGACTGGATATAGTTTAACATCATTCAAGATGACATACAGTTTAATTTCATGTGGGACGGGAGGTACTTCTGCCACTTGCAGTTTAACAACATGCAGAACAAATGCTGAATCGTTTTACATCCTTCAGTTCATAAGAACCACACATTTTAACATCTTGTGGTATGGATTTAATAGTTTAAGGTCTTTTGGGACTAGGTACTAATTAACGTCCTACAGTATGACATAAAATTGAATTTCATGCAAAACATAACAGTTTAAGGTCATGTAGGACCCGAAAGTTTAAGGTCATGTGGGATTGTCTACAGTTTAAGGTTATGTAGGACCAGACAGTTTAAGGTCATGTAGCACCGTCTATAGTTTAAGGTCATGTAGTAATAGATAGTTTAAGGTCATTTAGGACCATATACAGTTTAAGGTCATGTAGGACCAAACAGTTTAAGGTCATGTAGGACAGACTTTACTCAGGAAAAGTATTTCTTGAAGAACTTGGCATTGTTGGGAGGAGTTATACGCTCACCATCCATGGTGACCAGGGAGTATGCACCATTGGGATAAACCATGTGAATAGCATAAGGTCCTTCCCACTTGGGCTCCAACTTGGGTGGTTTTCAGCCAGGTATCATTGCTGTTCTCAAGGAATTCACCTTGCAAGAAAGAGAGAAGGTGAAGTTTCTTGTTTAAATATCTAGCTATCTTGTTCTGATGCCTCTCCAGATTATGCAGGGCATAAAGCCTATTCTAATCAAGGGATTCTAGTTTAGTAAAATGTACATCAGCTACTTTATTTAGTGCTTTCTGATCATAGATAGCCATGCGTAATGAAGGAAATTGAATCTCAATGGGTAGTACAACCTCTATTCCATACACCAGAGAGTATGGGGTCACCTGTGTGGAATTACGAGTCGTCACCCAATAATCCCAGATATCATTGGGGAGCTTTTCTGGTCAACTCTTCTTGTTCTGACCAACCATTTTATGAAGAATTTTAGAGAGTTTTTTGTTGAATGCCTCGATCTATCCATTTTCTTGAACATGTTAGTGGAAGTTATGGTTATAACAGATGTTGTACTTGACATACAATTTATTCAAATATTCTGCCCAGAAGTTGGTTCCATTATCAGTGAGGACAGTGTGAGGGACTTTGAACTAGTAGATGATATTAGAGCTCAAAAATTCAATGATATAACGGGCCTTGACCTCCTTGAGTGGAATCGCTTATTCCCACTTGGAAAATAAATCCATAGCGGTCAGGATGAACCTGCATTGGCGAGCTATCATCGGTGGATATGGTCCCACGACATCAAGTCCCCAGACTGCAAAGGGCTAGGAGTACTTGGTAGTGTGGAGAGGCTATGGCAGCTGATGCATAAAGTTGGCATGAATTTAGCACGCATGGAACCTCTTGGAAAACTCAATGCAGTCACAGATCATAGAGGGACAAAAAACCCCAGTCGCTGGATCCGGTGTGATAGTTTCAACCTATTCTGATGAGCCCCACAGAAACTGGAATGAACCTCCTGCATGACTTTAGGAATCTTAGGTCCTTGAATACAACAGGGGATAATCCCATCAAACCTGCACTTGTAAAGGATCTTCTCAAGACCGGGACCACTCTGGAAGATAAAATGTAATGTGTGGCGCTGGATTCTCTCATGCTCGACATGATTAGCCAGGAGATTAATATTCTGGATTTACTCAAAAAATTAGGTTCTTCAGTCAATAATTACTTCAATCACTGCATTTGGGGGACCTGGAGGTCCTAATGTGGAGGCTCCAGTGGTAAGGTGGCTTACCTGCAGGTTGTCATTGTCATATGGAGTGACGGGAGTGATTACTCTCTGGTGCGCCACATGGATAATCAAGTAATCATGTTCAGGCTATGCAAGTGATGCAGCTAGGCTGGCCAAGGCATCATCTTGACAGTTCTGGGATCGATGGAAATGAGTAACTTCTGGCCAAGATGGGAACTGATCCATTAGCTAGAGGGTGCATTCAAACTGTGGTACGAGCTCTAGCTTTCTGATGATATAGTCACCATTTATTTTCTTGATGACTTGTTTGGAGTCCCCTTTCACATGAAAGTGGGTAACATCAATATCAAGGGACAACTCAAGGCCAGTAATGAGATCCTAGTACTCCACCTCATTGCTGGTGTAGCCTTCTGACAGTAGGAATGAATACAGAAGAATGGATTGCACTTGAGTGATGAAGATGAAACCTAGGCCTACTCTGTTGATCCTAGGTTCATTGAGACTTTTTTCAGTGGGGCTCTGAGAAGCACCCTCAAATTTCATTTTCCATCATGGAATTTCTTGCTCTACTAAGAGAATTTCCTCATCAGGAAAATCAAGGTCCAGGGACAGGTTCGTAGGAGATGGATGGGTGGTGAGGAAATTTTCCAATGCTTGCCCCTTGATATCCTTCTGAGGAATAAACCTGATGTCAAACTGCTGTAGAATCAAGTTCCACTAAGATAGATGGCCTATCAACATGGTTTGGTTTAGGATGTACTTCATCAGATATACTTGAGACACCAGTTGTACCTCATGGTGCTGTAAGTAATGTCGCAATTTCTATACTGTGAATACCAGTGAGAGGAAACTCTTCTCGATAGAGGAGTATCTGGTCTCCATATCTAGGATCATGTGGCTGAGATAATATAGACTATTCTCTATTCCCTCATTGTTCTTCTGGTCAAGAAGGTTGTCGAGATATCATTCTAGGGCGATCACATAAAGGACCAACATATTTCTGGAGATAGGTGGCATTAAGACTAGAGACTTGAGTAGATACTGCTTGATTTCCTCAAAATCAGTTTGACATTCTTCATCCCGTTGTAGATAGTTTCTTTCTTCATGAGCTGGGAAAAGTGATTACACTTGCTGGCCAGATTCACGATGAATCAGTGTATGAAGGATAAGTGGCCTTAGAAACCTCAAAGCTCCCGAAGGTTTCTTGGGGGAGACATCTGGCTGATGGACTTGATCTTCTCCAGGTCAATCTCAATGCCACGGTATCTAAAAAAGAAACCAATAAACTTTCTAGAGGTGACCCCAAAGGCACACTTCAATGGATTCATCTTTAGGTGGTATGAACGAAGGAGGCCAAACACTTTCTCAAGGTCTTTGAGATGGTCCTGACGCTGGAGAGATTTGACCACCAGATCTTCCACATAGCATTCCACCAGTGTCCTGAGGATTTACTTAAATATGTGATGCATAGCCCATTTATATGTGGCACCTGCATTCTATAGACCGAAGGGCATGACTTGGTAACATAGATTACCTTGTGGTTCCCTGAAGGTCGTAGAATCCTCTTCCTCAGGAGCCATACAGATCTAGTTATACCCGAAGTACCCATCCATGAAGAAGAGGGCTTGGAACCCAGTTGTAGTGTCGATAAACAATTCTGTCACAGTAAGGGGAAAATCATCCTTCGGACAATGATGGTTGAGATATCATAAGTCAATGTAGACACTGATTTGTTTGTTCTTCTTCCTAACTGGAACAATGTTGGCTATACATTTGGGGTACCGGACCTCCTTGATGAAATTAGATCTGATGAGCTTATCGACTTTGGCCTCGACCATGGCCCCATGAAAAGGATGCATCTTTTTGGGAGGATGCTTGAACCCATGATGATTTGATGGGAGACTGAGGTAGTGGATGGATACCTAAGGATCTAGTCCTGGAATCTCATCATAACTCTATAAAAATACATCATGGTGCTATTTTAGGAAGTCCACATACTACTGTTGCTCCTTGAGGGGCATAGCAGCACTGATCAATGTGGGTTTCGGGTCCACATCGCTACCGAGGTTCACCTGTACCAATTCATCGATCGTGGCAAATATTCTATAACGACCCATACTTTACATACATGGTTAATACTTCAAAATTGAAGCATACTTATTACAACATATAACAAAACTATTAAAGGACCGTATAGGTATAGTGTCTTTAGAAACTTGGAAACATAAACAACTGGTTCATAAAGCATCTACATTGTCTCCCATTTATTTCATCATATCTATAGTCCCTTTTGGAATATCTTACTTAATAACCTTCTTCCTGACCTGGGGAAAGAAAACATACAAAAGGGTGATCTCAAATGCTCAATAAGGGTAAACAAAAGAAATATCAATCACATTATATTCATAGGAACATAACATTTTGGAAATCTTACCCTGCAAAAGAGATCATAATTTCATAACATGGGATAAATCATAGTAGTGAAATGTAATCCCAATAATCATAACATAAAACATGAAACTTTGTGGAATACACATATAATCATATATAATCATTTCTTAGTAGTCAAGACTCATATCCAAGACTATATTAGTGGACAAAGTCCATTTCTGAATCGAGTTCACTCCTTGTTTCAGTCATGTTTCACTGAATCGGTTTAACCTGTCGTTCCAGCCATGTCTATCTCGTGAGATATAAATATTTAACCAATGCATTGGAGGGAGATATAGGTCCCACCCATCTCATAATGAAACCATTCTTATGTGTTCCACAAAATCAAAAATCATACATCATTGCATAACCCATGTAAAAAAATGGGATTCTTAAACATCGTGACATCATAAAACAATTCATATAAGATAAAGGAATTCATAAAAATAATTCCATCACAACATAATCAAATCAATGTAATAATAGGGATAGAAACATAACCCTAAATTATCTTAGATGGAAAATAATTTTGATAAAACACTTGAACTCCATTCATGAGGAAAATATCCTTGCTAATTCAAAAACATTTTTCCTTTCTTAACATGTCATACTATTTTAAACTAAAAGAAGTTTATTAAAAATAAACATGAAAACTTGTAAATGAATCTTCTTGGAAATAATGTTTTAAAAATCCATTCATGTCGTATAAGTTAAAAAAACATTCTTCTCATACTTTTGTCGGAAAAGTCAAAAAGTACCTCGTATGAAAAACGACAAAAGATTCCTTTAATATCTTTTACTAAAAACTCAACGAAGGTTAAAATTGGATTTAAACAATTGTAGGTGGATGGAAATAATATTAAATATTGAGGAAACATGGATGTGGATGATAAAATACACCCCAGTAAATACCAAAGTATAAACAATCACAGATAAAAATGAGATTGTGATATTTTCCCTTACCTTAGGTCCAATTTGCTTCGTAAGTGTCTGAACCTCTTGTATAATGATTTAAATAATTCTATTGAATTATTCAATAATCATAATTATTTTTATGATATCATATATGGTCATATTCTTAGCTTCTTATTAGTATTTTTTCATTGTTACTTGTTATTCGGGTGTTTATTGCTTTTTGTTCGTATGCGTGTTTTGTCGAATAAATTATTATTCTTCTTTTTAGGTTATAGATAACTCATTTCCAGAATGGTATTAGTGTAATATATATCATATTTATTCGTTCAATTCATTTATATAGTCATTATGCAATGAAGATCATGTAGAATGAGTCGCATCACATCGTGGAGATGGTATTCTGTACGTACGCACGAGCGATGATATCGTTCCCATGATCGTGGAATTGTATTGGAGTGTATTTATACTATTTAAGAATCAATATCACTTTACAATAATCATATATATTTATTCTTTACACCATTATACCCATCCAAGTAAGGTGGTGGTGGAAATAGATTACACCACGGCGTGGAGACGGTATTCTGTACGTACGCACGCGCGGTGATTCGTTTTCCGTAGGATGGATAGATGGTGAAATAGGGTTGTTTCATACTTATAATAACATATCATTATATGAGTGATACTGATGTTATTACTTCATAATGAAACAACTAAAGAAGAATAAGTGGAAGAATAAATAAAGTTGAAAGAATCGGTAACGGACATTACCTCTTTTTTGAAGCGCCTCTTTGAGACCTCCTCTTAAGGTAATAAAATTGGTCTTTGAAGAAGACCAGGGCCTCTAGGATATTTCTAGGGAAGTGTAGAGGAGAATTTGGTAGGGTTTGGCCGATCTTGAAGGCTCAAAGTGGTGTGAGGAAGAGAGGGAGGAGGTTCCCTTTTATAAGGGAGGAGAGGGGCACCCTTGGAAAAACTAAAAATATTATTTTATTATAAAGTCATATTCGGTTTTAAATAGCTCCAAATTGATTTATTTAGAATCTAAGGTAGGTATGGGTATAAATCCTCTCATCCAGTAGAATTTAGACAAGTTTAGGTTTCTATTTTAACCTTATCATTTGGGTTTAACTTTAAGTTAAATAATTTTACTTTTACCGTGTCTTCTTGTTTTCTTACACTATAAGGTTAATAAACTTACTATAGCAAGACAAACGAACACCAATTTGTTTATTATTAATATATATAACCTTATCTAAGTCATTTGGCCGAACCTTAGATTTTTAGGAATAAAATAACAATTAATAATATAATATTTTTTTTAAAAACTATTTTATGTCAATTTTGACACTATTTGGTAATTGATTTTTTTGAAAATCATAACAGAAAGATTAGTTCGAAAAACGTTAATTAAATCAATACTAACATGTCATATTAACATATAAAATTATTTTAATTCATAAAAAGTCTCAAATTACATTTATTTGGGTATTTATAACATCAATTATGTCAATATTTCATTAATAATATAATTATTGCATCATCATTGTGTCATAAATAAATTAAATTATTTATTTTCTAAAAACTACAAATAAAATACCATTATGTAGGAAATATTTTTATATTTATAATGAATATTTATAGTTGAATTTATCATATGTTTAACCCTATATTAAAAATGATTTACTTATTAAACTTTGATTTTAACTATTTTAACCCTTCTTTAAATAAATTAATAATAAATGTCCTAATCTAATCCAAGTGGGCCTAAATGGTTATATTTTATTCCTAAGGTTGTTTTTGTTCTAATTAAACTTATCCAATAGAATTAGGACATTTGTTAGGGTAATAATAATATCATTTTTACCCTTAATTACCCTATTTACTTTTAACCGTGGTAAATAAAAGTAAAAAGTTACTATTCACCAAAAATTATTTTCATCTCATTGAACCATATTTTACTTACTGACATCAACCGTGTCTCTCGGATTTTTGAAATTCCACTCACATAAGCGGTAAAATTAAGTTTTATGTAAATTTTCAAATTCTCCTAGGAGGTGGGTAAAAGACGGTGAAGAGTTCAATAAAATTTTTATATATCTAAAATTATTATAAAATGACTCCAATAAATTGCATTGAACTTATATAGGTATTATGTATCAATTTTGACCTAAAATAAATTTAAATAAGATAAATAATTATTTAAATAAATAGTCGGTTTTTAAATAGTAACCCAGTATTTTCACTATTCATCAAAAATTGAAAGTTTTCAGAAAAATACCAAAATTTCACCCTAGGCTAATTTCGATATTCTGAATCCAAAAATGAAGTCCATTTTGAAAAATAAAATTTAAAAAATTTCAAAAAGTGATTATTACTATTCATAACAGTTAGTTTTAATAATATTTTAATAGCATATCGTTGTTTAGTGAAACTCGGTATTGCGTATGACGCAAGCTATCAAGGGAGGTCGTGATTGCATGTACAGCAAGCCAAGCTAGTGTTGTGTGTAGTGAAAGATTCCTCTGATGATTTATATAAAATAAAAACAAAATATTTCTTATAAAAGTCTCGGGTGTTGCATTCTACCCCCCTTAAAATGAATTTCGCCCTCGAAATTCGTCACTTTGTAACAAAAAAGATGAGGATACCTCTCCCTCGTCATATCCTCATGCTCCCATGTAGCTTCTTCTAATTGGTGGTTCCTCCATACAACTTTCACCAAGTGAGTGGTCTTGTTCCGTAGAACTTTTTCGCTACGATCGAGAATCTCTATCGGCTTTTCTTCATAAGAAAGATCTTGTTCCAGCGGTACAACTTCTGAGCTGAGTACATGTGAAGGATCAGGTATGTACTTTCTCAGGAGAGATACATGGAACACATCGTGAACTTGAGAGAGATTTGGTGGAAGCGCCAATCGGTAAGCTACCTTCCCAACACGATCCAGTATTTCGAAAGGATCGATATACCTAGGGATCAACTTTCCCTTCTTTCCAAATCTCATTACTCTTTTCCAAGGAGATATTCGTAAGAACACTTTATCACCCACTTCAAACTCTAGGTCTTTTCTTCGGTTGTTGGCATAACTTTTTTGTCGACTTTGAGCTGCTCTTATGTGTTGTTGAATAGATCTGACCTTTTCTACCATCTCATCAACAAGATCAGATCCTAATAGCTTTCTTTCCCCAACTTCATCCCAGCAAGTTGGAGTCCTGTATTTTTTTCCATATAGAGATTCATAAGGAGCCATCTGAATACTAGATTGAAAGATATTATTATAAGAAAATTTCACCAAAGGTAGGTGTTGATCCCAACCACTTTTGAAATCCATAGAGCAAGCTCTCAACATATCTTCTAGAGTTTGAATTGTCCTCTCAGACTGACCGTCTGTCTGAGGATGATAAGCAGTGATGAAACTCAACTCTGTATCCAGAGTATGCTGAAGACTTCACTAGAACTTTGAGGTAAACCTTGGATCTCAATCAGATATAATAGAAAGTGGTACTCCATGCAATCTTACCACTTCCTTTACATATATCCTGGCAAGCTGATCTAGAGAGAAATCCTCTCTAATAGCGATGAAGTGTGACGACTTTGTAAGACGATCAACTATGACCCAGATAGCATTATTGCATTTGGATGTTTTAGGAAGTCCAGTGACAAATTCCATAGTGATGTTTTCCCATTTCCATTCTGGTATGGGTAATAGTTGTAACATCCCCTTAGACTTCTGTCTCTCAGCTTTAACTTGATGACAAACCAAGCATCAAGAGACATATTCAGCAACATATCTTTTCATGCCATCCCACTAGAAGTACTCTTTCAGGTCCCTATACATCTTCGTGATTCTAGGATGAATAGATAATGAATAACTATGAGCCTCATCCAGCAGCTCCTTCTTTAATTCGGGGATGGGAGGAACACAAACCTGATTCCTGAACCTTATTATTCCATCACCATCAAGGTTGAATTCAGGAACATTTCTCACCTTCTTTTGTAACTCTACATCTTCTCTTCTGCGCCTCTTTAATCTTCACATGTATAGATGGTTGAACATTCATTTGAGAAGGATACGATTTTTCCCCTTCCATTATAATTCCAAGATCTATCCTTTGTAAATCCATAAATATTGGATCTTTTGTGATCCTCATCATGGATAAGCTAGCATGGTCTTGTCGACTTAATGCATCTGCTGCCTTGTTTGCTTTCCCAGGGTGGTAATGAATTGAGCAGTCGTAATCCTTAATCAGCTCCAACCATCTTATTTGGCGCATATTCATCTCCTTTTGTGTGAAAATATACTTTAAACTTTTATGATCAGTATAAATGTCATACCTTTCTCCATAAGGATAATGCCTCCAAATATTTAATGCAAAGATTACCGTAGCTAACTCCAAATCATGAGTTGGGTAATTTTGCTCAAGTATTTTCAAATGTCGTGAGGCATAAGCTATCACCATATCATTTTTCATAAGAACACACCCCAGCCCCTTCTTGGATGCATCACTGTAGATCACAAACCTTTCTCCACTATAAGGAAGTGTGAGTACAGGTGCATTGGATAACCTTCTTTTCAACTCCTTGAAATTCTCTTCACATTCCTCTATCCAAACAAGTTTAAATCCTTTCCGAGTTAACTTAGTGAGTGGATTAGGTAATCGTGAAAAATCTTTCACAAAACGTCGATAATATCCAGCCAAACCAAGAAAACTTCGGATCTCGGTTACTGTTATTGGTCTCAACCATCTTTCAATAACCTCTATTTTTGATAGATCCACAGATATCCCCTCTTTTGAGATTATGTGACCCAAAATGAAACTTTTTGAAGCCAAAATTCACACTTGGTAAATTTGTAATAAAGCTTATCCTTTCTCAGGGTCTTCAATATAATTCTCAAGTGATCTTAATGTTCTTCCTTGCTCTTTGAATAGACAAGAATATCGTCTATAAAGACTACCACAAACTGATCAAGATGGTCTCTAAAGACTCTATTCATCAGATCCATGAAGATAACAGGGGCATTAGTAAGACCAAATGGCATCACTATAAATTCATAGTGTCCATACCTTGTACGGAAATCTGTATTTGGTATATCCTCCCTTTTGAACCTTAATTGATGATACCCTGAATGAAGATCAATCTTGGAAAAGTATTGAGCTCCACGTAGTTGGTCAAATAATTCATCAATGCACGGGAGAAGATATTTGTTCTTGATAGTGATCCTGTTAAGTTCTCGATAATCAATGCAGAGTCTCATTGATCCATCTTTCTTATTAACAAACAGAACAGGTGCTCCCCAAGGTGATGCACTAGGGCGTATGAATCCTTTATCAAGATTCTCTTGGAGTTTCTTCTTCAATTCTTGCAACTCAATTGGGGTCATTCTATAAGGTGTCTTTGAAATAGGCAAAGCACCCGGTACGGGTTCTATTGAAAACTCAACTTCACGATTTGGTGGAAGACCTAGCAATTCCTCCAGAAAGACATCGTCAAACTTCCGTACAATGGGAATATTCTTAATTGTGATTTTCTCACCAACCATTTGAGATAAATAACCTTCATTTAGTGGAATCAAGACCCATAAGATGGAATAAATTTCCAGTGGAAGGTTATGTTCATCCTTGCATCGATAGACGATCATAGATTGATCTGGAATATGAAATATGAATTCCCTTCTTTGGAAATTGATATGATCTCCATATAGAGAAAGAAAATCCATGCCAAGAATCACATCAAATTCCACTATAGGAAGGATCACAAGATTTGCAGGAAGCAATTTCCCACAAACTTCAATCGGAGAAGAATTATAAACTTTTGATGCGACTGTTGTGCCATTAGGGGTTTTCACAGCTAACTCAACATCTAATTATTGAGGTAATACGGCAATACCCTTAGAAAATTCTTCAGAAATAAATGATTGGGTGGATCCAGAATCAAATAAAACATTTTCTACTTTAGAGTGGATGGTAAGTGTACCTTTCACCACTTCATTATCGTACTCCACATCGCTGATAGAAATTGCATGTGACTTTCCTTTATCTTTAGCCTTAAGAGTTTGTTGACATCTATCATCATCAACAACCCTTGGATTAGGGCATTGATTGGCATAATTTCCCATTTCCTTACACTTGTAACATTGAAGTGTAGGAGGTGCACTCTGTGTAGCCTTTTCTTTGTTCGCATCACTAGACATCTTCTTCCCATCATTGCGGCATTCAAATGCCTGATGACCTTCCTTTACACATTTGAAACATTTACTTTTCCCTTTAACACAACTCCCTCCATGTTTCTTTCCACACTTTGAGCATAAGGGAAAACTCATCTTCTTTTCAGTGTGCTCTTTAGATTTTCCTTTGAATTCCATTTTCCTCTTCTTATCAAACCCATATGACTGATGGGTTACTCCAATCTCCATCTCAACTTTGAGAGAACATCGAACGATTTCCTCATAGCTATTGAAGTCCCTTATGGCTAACGCCCTTCGAAGACTTGGTTTTAAGCCACTAAAGAATCGATCGATCTTACTCTCGGGTTGGATAACAATCCCAGAAGCATACCTTGAAAGTCTTGTAAAATTTTCTTCATAGGTACTGACAGATTCATCATCCTTTTGCTTTAGTTCAAGAAAATCCTTCTCCATCTTTATTCGAATAATGCGAGGGAAGCACTTATTGAAAAAGAAGTTCTTGAACTCATCCCATTCCATGGACTCAATTTCATCTCTTGGCCTTGTATTCTTGATAATATTCCACCATTTATTAGCTTCACCTTCCAAACGATAAACTGCTAAGATGACTTTATCATGTTCAGAACATTGAAGAACTGAAAATATCTTTTCAGTAGTACTGATCCATTTTTCAGCAATTAATGGATCAGTAGACCCACTAAATGAAGGTGGATGCAGCCTCATTAAGGATTCAACAGAATGTTGCTCTTTATTTTTCTCATTTGGAAGTCCTGCATGATTCATAGCTTGAGAAATTTGTGTGAGCATGGCTACAAGATTTTTCATTCCAGCTCCCATAACGTTTGGTTGCTCAGGGGGACAATCATTGCATTGCCCGTCGCATTCCGCATTAACACGGTTCCTTCGGGTTCCATCCATTGACTAAAACCAAGAAGAATAGTGTGAGAAACACTAATTATAATAGGAAAAACACATATTCAAGAAAAAAATTTACACTTAAGGTCTTATCATAGGTTTTTCATGGCCATTTCTAAGATTGTGTTCTATGCTTAGACAGATCCTTAGGTTTCTTACTAAGGCTTTCACATCCTAGTTTCCAAAGGTTGACTATACCATTCCTCTAATACCAACTATAATGACTCATACTTTACATACATGGTTAATACTTAAAAAATGAAGCATACTTATTACAACATATAACAAAACCATGAAAGTACCTTATAGGTATAGTGTCTTTAGAAACTGGTAAACATAAACAACTGGTTCATAAAGCATCTACACTGTCTCCCATTTATTTCATCATATCTACAGTCCCTTTTGGCATATCTTACTTAATAACCTTCTTCCTGACCTGGGGAAAGAAAACATACAAAATTGTGAGCTCAAATGCTCAGTAAGGGTAAACAAAAGAAATATCAATCACATCATATTCCTAGAAACATAACATTTTGGAAATCTTACCCTGCAAAAGAGATCATAATTTCATAACATGGGATAAATCATGGTAGTGAAATGTAATCCCAATAATCATAACTTAAAACATGAAACTTTGTGTCATACACACATAATCATAGAGAATCATTTCTTAGTAGTCAATACTCATATACAAGACTATCTTAGAGGACAAAATCCATTTCTGAATCGAGTTCACTCCTCGTTTCAGTCCTGTTTCACTGAACCGATTTAACCTGCCGTTCCAGCCATGTCTATATCATGAGATATAAATATTTACCCAATGAATTGGAGGGAGATATAGGTCCCACCCATCTCATAATGAAACAATTCTTATGTGTTCCACAAAATCAAAAATCATACATCATTGCATAACCCATGTAATAAAAATGGGATTCTTAAACATCGTGACATCATAAAACAATTCATATAAGATAAAGGAATTCATAAAAATAATTCCATCACAAAATAATCAAATAAATGTAATAATAGGGATAGAAATATAACCCTACATTATCTTAGATGGAAAATAATTTTGATAAAACACTTGAACTCCATTCTTGAGGAAAATATCTTTTCTACTTCAAAAACATTTTTCCTTTCTTAACATGCCATACTATTTTAAACTAAAAGAATTTGATTAAAAATAAACATGAAAACTTGTAAAGGAAGCTTCTTGGAAATAATGTTTTAAAAATCCATTCATTTCGTATAATTTAAAAAAACATTATTCTCGTACTTTTGTCGGAAAAGTCAAAAAGTACCTCGTACGAAAAATGACAAAAGATTCCTTTCATATCTTTTAATAAAAACTCACCGAAGGGTAAAATTGGATTTAAACAATTTTATGTGTATGGAAATAATATTACATATTGAAGAAACATGGATGTGGATGATAAAATACACCCCAGCAAATACCAAAGTATAAACAATCTCAGATAAAAATGAGATTGTGATATTTTCCCTTACCTTAGGTCCGATTTGCTTCGTAAGTGTCTGAACCTCCTGTATAATGATTTAAATAATGTTATTGACTTATTCCATAATCATACTTATTTTTATGATATCATATATGGTCATATTCTTAGCTTCTTATTAGTAATTTTTCATTGTTGTTATTCGGGTGTTTATTGCTTTTTGTTCTTATGCGTGTTTTGTCGAATAAATTCTTATTCTTATTTTTAGGTTATAGATACCTCATTTCCAGAATGGTATTATTGTAATATATATCATATTTATTCATTAAATTCATTTATATAGTCATTATGCAATGAAGATCATGTAGAACGAGTCGCATCACATTGTGGAGACAGTATTCCGTACGTACGCACAAGCGAGGATATCGTTCCCATGATCGTGGAATTGTATTGGAGTGTATGTATACTATTTCAGAGTCAAAATGAATTTACAATAATCATATATATTTATTCTTTACACCATTATACCCATCCAAGTAAGGTGGTGGTGGAAAATAGATTACACCACGGCGTGGAGACGGTATTTCGTACGTACGCACGCGCGGTGATTCGTTTTCCGTAGGATGGATAGATGGTGAAATAGGGTTGTTTCATACTTATAATAACATATAATTATATTAGTGATACTGATTTTATTACGTCATAATGAAACAACTAAAGAAGAAGAAGTGTAAGAAGAAATAAAGTTGAAAGAATCGGTAACGGACATTACCTCTTCTTTGAAGCGCCACTTTGAGACCTCCTCTTAGGGTAATAAAATTGGTCTTTGAAGAAGACCACGACCTCTAAGATGTTTCTATGGAATTGTAGAGGATAATTTTTCAGGGGTTGGCCGAGCTTGAAGGCCCAAAGTGGTGTGAGGAAGAGAGGTAGGAGATGCCCTTTTATAAGGGAGGAGAGGGGCACCCTTGGAAAAACTAAAAATATTATTTTATTATAAAGTCATATTCGGTTTTAAATAGCTCCAAATTGATTTATTTCGAAGCTAAGGTGGGGATGGGTCGAAATACTCTCATCAAATATAATTTAGACAAGTTTAGGTTTCTATTTTAACCTTATCATTTGGATTTAACTTTAAGTTAAATAATTTTACTTTTACTGTGTCTTCTTGTTTTCTTACACTATAAGGTTAATAAACATACTATAGTAAGCCAAACGAACCCCAAGTTGTTTATTATTAATATATATAACATTATCTAAGTCATTTAGCTGAACCTTAGATTTTTAGGAATAAAATAACAATTAATAATATAATATTTGTTTTAAAAACTATTTTATGTCAATTTTGACACTATTTGGTAATTGATTTTTGTGAAAATCATAACAAAAAGATTAGTTCAAAAAAAGTTAATTAAATCAATACTAACATGTCATATTAACATAGAAAATTATTTTAATTCATAAAAAGTCTCAAATTACATTTATTTGGGTATTTATAACATCAATTATATCAATATTTCATTAATAATATAATTATTGCATCATCATTGGGTCATAAATAAATTAAATTATTTATTGTCTAAAAATTACAAATAAAATACCATTATGTAGGAAATCTTTTTTAATTTCTAATGAATATTTATATTTGAATTTATCTTATGTGTAACCCTGTATTAAAAATGATTTACTTATTATACTTTGATTTTAACTATTTTAACCCTTCTTTAAATAAATTAATAATAAATGTCCTAATCTAATCCAAGTGGGCCTAAATGGTCATATTTTATTCCTAAGGTTTTTTTTTGGTCGAATTACACTTATCCAATAGAATTATGACATGTGTTAGGGTAATAATAATATCATTTTTACCCTTAATTACCCTATTTACTTTTAACTGTGGTAAATAAAAGTAAAAAGTTACTATTCACCAAAAATTATTTTCATCTCATTGAACCATATTTTACTTACTGACATCAACCGTGTCTCTCGGATTTTTGAAATTCCACTCACAGAAGCGGTAAAATTAAGTTTTATGTAAATTTGAAAATTTTCCTAGGAGGTGGGTAAAAGACGGTGAAAAGTTCAATAAAATTTTTATATATCTAAAATTATTATAAAATGACTCCAATGAATTGCATTGAACTTATATAGGTATTATGTATCAATTTTGACCTAAAATAAATTTAAATAAAATAAATAATTATTTAAATAAATAGTCGGTTTTTAAATAGTAACCTAGTGTTTTCACTATTCATCAAAAATTGAAAGTTTTCAGAAAAATACCAAAATTTCACCCTAGGCTAATTTCGATATTCTGAATCCAAAAATGAATTCCATTTTGAAAAATAAAATTTACAAAATTTCAAAAAGTGGTTATTACTATTCATAACGGCTAGTTTTAATAATATTTTAATAGCATATCATTGTTTAGTGAAACTCGGTAATGCGTACGACGCAAGCTATCAAGGGAGGTTGTGATTGCATGTAAAGAAAACCAAGCTAGTGTTGTGTGTAGTGGAAGATTCCTTTGATGATTTATATAAAATAAAAACAAAATATTTCTTATAAAAGTCTCGGGTGTTACAGATTCCCTCTTCAAATGTGAGGGGAGCATCTTTTAAATCCTCTTCTTCACTTATGAAAGAGGGATCCTCAACGGTATAAGTTTCCTCTGAGTCGACAGATCCCAATGGGAGGCTGGTACCAGCCTAAGAGGCAGTGGACACTGCATCGGGGGACTCCTGTGTCGCTGAAACTATAACAATGAAGGCTATTGATCTGATCTCATCTGGTCTTCGGCCCAAGGGGCCACACTTGATGATATCAAAGCAATAGTGGAATATTGACTTGAGCTGGTTTATCCCATCCCAGTGAAACAAGCACGTATGTTGTATTGTCGTCTCCATGGGGCGGACATCCCGATACCTTATGGGAGTAGGGGGCTCTGAGATTACTCGAGCCTGATTCATGTAAGAGTATGAGGTTATCTTCCAGCGTTTCTTAGACTTGGGAATGTACTCCCCCCTCATTCTAGAAACAACGAATCATTGTACCATGTCTAGGGTTGTAGCCTCCAATCGATGGATTGGAAATATGTAGGCATCATTCAGATCTATCAATGGGTCAGTTGCAGTCGTAGCATGCTCAACCTCATTAGCCTGAATTTTCTTGTCCTTTCTCTTATAATAGTCAACATCTAGATAGTGGGATTCACAAGAGGAAAAGGGAGATGTGTCACCTTGAAGTATGCACACTCGACCATTAAGAGAGTACTTAAGGCACTGGTGGTACGGTGAAGGGACCGCCGTATGTAGTTGGACCCATGGTCTGCCCATCAATGCATTGTAGGCAGTGTCCTAGGAGACAACCATGAACTCGGTACTAGAAACTAGGCCGCAGAACTAGGTCTTTAAGAGGATCTTTCCGAATGTTTTATGTTCCATCCTATCATAACCTTGAATTTTCAAGTCAAAGGGACTCAGATCATCCTCGGACAACCCCAGTTTTCGCAGTGTCCAAGTAGAGATTAGGTTGATCCCGGAGCCTATGTCGACAAGACAACAATGAACATATATGCCATTAAACTATCTAGTGATGTAAAATGGGTGAATTTTCCCCTGTATGGGAGAGCCTTCAACTTCTCTTGAGAATGAGATAATGTCCTAGCATTCAGTGTGCTCGACTGCTTCGGCATGGAAGGCCTCTATAGCTGCTACCTCCATCTCAAACTGGAAGGGGCTTCTTAAAGCCTTATCAAGGTCTTCATGCATATCTGTTGACAGGTGAAGGGACTCAAGGATGGAGAGCCTTATTGGAATGTTGGTAAGATGTTTGAGGACATCATACTTCTGTGCCAGGCATGAGCTTCTTCTTACAGGAGTTCTCTCTATGACAGGAGGTTTGGCGGGCCCTGCCAACTGGACCAGCGGCTGACTGGTTCTGGAAATATCCCACTACTCACTAGTTGAAGCATGTGGAGTGACTACCAGATGATTTACAGATGACTAGGACCGATCCATAGCAGAGTGTGACGGATCATGACGCATTCGAGGTGGCTCTTCCTGGTCAAGAAACACAAACGGGGGAGAAGGCGGATCTAATGACACCCAATGAGAAGGTTTTGCATGTTGAGCTCTGTGATGGGCCTGATGTCTGGTTTCAGTCGCATACACTTCCTGTCTAGAAATACTGACTGAGTCACTCCGACGACCCATATTTTCATGACTCTGTTGACACTGATGACAGCTGGGAATATTGGGAGGATCTGCCTGGCACTCCTCCCCATCAGAAATCATGTAGGGGTTTACCAGCTCTACGGTGTTAACTGAGGCATACTCTTGACTGTCACTTGAATAATCATCCACCACTGGATAGATCGTACAAGGAATCGCCATCTTTGGGGGTATGAAGTCGTCAAGAGTACGGGATGATGACGACATTGGCAGGGGACAACAAGGATTTGGGATAGAAAATTGGTGGTTGAGGGTCCTCTCAGCATCTCTCTTATTCCTCATCAAGGGTTTCATCCCCCAGTTACTTTTTAGGGATTCATCCCCTTGGTGTTGCAATCTTCAGTTGCCACATTTCTTTGTTTTTTTTCTTGGTTTTTATTAGGGTTCAAACTCTGTTCATTCTTCCTCACTCTCAGTGGTTTTGGGTGTTTTCTGTTGGGGTTTTTCTTTGGTTATGTTTCCCTTTTGCTGGTTCAATGATGGATTGATTGGCGATGTGGTGATGGCATGATTGGAGTTTGTGTTGCATCGAGGATGACAGTGGAGAATGTGAAGTGATGATAGGATGGAATCTGGCCAAGTTCTTCCTCGATTTGGCTTCTTCGATGGATCTTTTTTGTGGAACGTGTTATTTATAGAGGAGTTTCAGGTGTTCATCTCATAGTGTTGGAATAATTTGGTGGATTATAACTAGATTACGCTGGTGGTTCTATGGCTAGGGGCTGGTAACGATGGTCGCATCAGCGAGGCTGTTTGAGAAGGTCATTTTCGAGTTTTATTTGTTCAGGTTTCTTATTCTGGTGTTCACATATCCCTATTTTGTGGTTTCATCGGTCGGCGATAGTGTTGGTTTTTCTCTAGTGATGAAAATGGCATTGATGTTATTTCTTGGTGATGATGTGATCGTGGTTTGGACTGGTTGGTGGTGACGGGACAACGATTCGGCAGTGACGTCGACGATTATGGTTACGAGTTGTGATATGATGAAGGTGCCTGGATGGTTGTGATGGTGATGAGTCAATGTGAAGTCAGTTATGGTGACGAGTTAATAAGGTCATCGATGTGATGATGGCGGCGATGGTGACATGGCCTCTCTCGCTTTGGGTTTCTCAGGCAGCTTGTTTTCCTGTGTTTTGTTTTGAAATTTTTGAATTTGAATTTTCAATTTTGAATGTGGATTTTGATAATTATGTATGTTGTGTAATGCTTGAATCTTTTATTAGTGTTTGTAAGGTTCCCACTCACCCAAAAAGTGATTTATTTTAGAAAAAAAAAAGATTTGGACCAAATTCATACATAAGCACTAGAATCATATCTCATATGAAAGGTGTAACATTCTAACCTCAACCTATTGGATTGGGTAGAACTGAGATGTCACCAACCTTAGGTGAAATTTCCTAGACACCAAAGGTAGGAAATAAATTCCTAGAGTTTATTAATATCATGGGGAATGGTTTACCCTTACATATAAAATAACTCACAGTCATCCACCCCAAGAAAATTTATAAACATGATGAATGAATCAAAACTTTACTAGACTCCAATACATAACATATCAATATACAAAAATCAGAGTGTAGCAGGAAACATTATTACAAGACTATAGAAATAGAAGACCCGAAGGGAAATACAAGGTGCGTGTATAAAACACTCCCATGATCCACATAACAACCACCACTAAGCTTCCAACTCCAACCCAGTCCATAATATCAATAGAGCTCTCCAGTATGTTAGAGGTCCCCCCTTACCTGAATTATATATAACAATGAATTCATATGCACTAAAGTGAGTTTTTAGGGGGTGAGTTCATTGAATCAGTAAAAAATCCACCAGATACTTCTCAAACAAACCACTAATACAAGAATATGTTAGTTCATAACAATAAATATATATCAAACCCAAAAGAGGGTAATAGGGATAGAAAAAATATAGATACAATATTAGTGAAAATATTCTAAGATATGAAGGTATCCCATGTAATAAACATAAAACCATCAAATTTACACACCCAATGAATATATTATCAAATAAGTCCCATTGTTTAACCCATACTTGTGAGTAGTACATGTCCCTCTGGACTCAAGTCGTTTCTTGGTGATAAAATCCCCTTTTACCTAGAAACAACACTGAGACCAAGTATAACCCAGTGAGGCCCTTTACATATGCAAAATGAACCCCAAACCCCCCCCATGAAAATGTCCCCATACATGTTTAAAAAATAATTTATCTTTAAATTATGGATCCACAATAAATTTTCATAAAAATCAACTTTTTTAAAATAAAGATCCTACGTCATAAGAGATCCAAGAGGTTTATTTCAGTAAATTTCATCAAAAATCATAGGGAAAGGTTTTAAAAAACTAAATCCTTTCCAGTTATATATATAATTAAAGATATATATAATCCACTTACCTTATATATGATCACACAACAAAAACTAAGAGGAATAACTTCATCAGAAAGAGATTTTATAGAATCACCTTCAGAAGTGCTTGGTCTGAGAGAAAATTTTATAGAGAAATAATATGGATTTTTCATGATAGAAATTGAGTCCAAATCATGTTAATAAATCCCCAAAAATAATCTCACATGGTTACCCATAAAAAAATGTCAATTTCCCTAATATTTAGTGGGTGTTTCAGTCATTTTAAAAACTATGATGACTGGTACTACTCTTTGGACCATAGTGTGGTGGTTTCTCTCAATCCATTTTAAACAGCTTACATTAGTTCAAACCTACACAACCACTATGTATAAGACCATGATATAGGTAAATATACCTTGTTATTTCAACCTTCCAGTATATATTGACTTCACCAAGCCCAATAACCACCACAGACACCCCTAAAACCATAGAGTTAAACCCATTTCCTATAGGAACAATACCAGTTTACCATGCCCACTAAAACTCCAAGTGATATGGCATGGTGGTATATTTTCATCCATCTAGATTTCCATTCCTACAACCCAACATGAACAGATCCAAGTCAAGTATTATAACCTCCACCATGCTGACCATCATGGTATGGTAAATCCCAAAATTTCCCCAACCTCAGTTTCCAATAATGCACACATATTATACTTCCCAAAACTAATCATAAACACCAAGAAAACATAAAAAACCACAATTCCAAAAACCATGGGGTGTCATATTCTATCCACCATTGGAATTTCTATCCTCAAAAAGCTAGAGTTAATTGGTTGTGTAAACATAAGCTCTGACCACTAATCGAGCATAATTGTATCAGATTCCCAAGAATCATCCTAGAGTTTTTCATGATATTATAGTATATATACAAAAGGTGTGTTTTACCTAGAAATATCTTATCATTCCTATCCCAAGATATGATTCATGGTGAGAACCCAGGGGAACAACTAACATATTTCAGAATAAATATAAACTCACATTATAACCATAAGGATATATGAGAATTTCATTTGATACATTGAATCAGGAATGAAATTCTACCCAATAAATAATAACACATATATAGTTGAGAATATCTAATGATTTGAGTCACTGGGGAGATAAAATCCCTTTCTTAACCAAATGACAACTTTCTTATCAAGAATATACCCTTAATAATCAATGATTTACCACTATTAATGACTATATAAAACAATGATGGGATGATTGAGGTATCCAAAAACTCAAATCCATATCCATGGTTCTCCACATAGTTAATGTTTTTATAGTCTTCTAGAGAAGACTCTTCCCAAGGCAAGGAATTTTTTGAATATCCACCCAAACATTGATGTTTAACATAAAGTAATATAAAATGCTCCAATTAGAACTATATAAAGAATTTATAGATAACCTACCATAGAAAACTAGCGTCTCTATTAGAGATGATAAAAATTAGTGCATGATGAAAGGTAAACACTTCCTAAACATATCTTATTACCTAATATTTATAAACATTATCCTCTAAATTAGAAATAAATACATTGACTTAATTGAATTGGTCAAGTACCACCTTAATGACATCATGTTCCTAAAGACATATTGATTTCAAATAATTTGATAATTCACTCCAACTACTGGAAAGGTATGGGTAGAAATCACAACATTCTCTCCAGTTAGTGTTCAACATCCATTACCTTGTGTACCATCATGATATCTAAATGGAAAACTCATTTGGAACTGTTATGGTATAGGTAGGAACTAGAATTGAATCATAAAATCTAAGATAGATTTTTTATTCTCTATCCACACATCAATGGACGCCTATCATTAAGTTTTCACTTAATGGAATGACTATTAAAATTAACTGAATTGACTTCCTAGTACTTGATCCCCGAAGTCATGAATGAGATCCACCAAACAAAAACCATGACAATATATTGGTTTGTATGGCCAATTTTCACGTCATTGGTTTAACCCATGATTCATCTGTGATCCAACATTCCAATAAACTAGCACCAAAATACTTCGAAGTTAATACATCCACCACCCAATCAATGAGAAACTATCAGACCTAGTTAGAGTAGTCCTCAATGAGACCATACAAGAGAATACATGAACAAGGCACTAGAAATAACCCATTAAGCCTAGACGGAAGAGTCCTTTGGGTATATATAAATTTTTCCATTAAACCATGATAATAAAATAGATTGCAAATTGTTAAATCTAGATATACGAATATGTGCTTACACACAACTCATAAATCTTTAAAGGAGGATACTTATCCTGAAACTCCGTATAAAGAACTACACTAAATCAAGATATTTAACCCAGGTTTATTCCTGTGAAGGAAGGTAAATCTAATTTAAAATCCCCCCATAAATAGACTATCAATTTCCATATCTTAGCTTGAAATAAATAAGATTTGGTTGCAATGTATCTCCTTCCGCATGTTTAGACCCAACTGAAAGGATGAACAAATCCTTTAAAAGATGAGAGAGATACTCATCAGACATAGAAATCGATATGTTGTTGAATTATAGAAATAATTACCTTATTTAGGTCATAGTAAAGATACTTATAAGATAATGAACTGCATCAAATCTAGACCGTTTCAATGATAATTTACCATGGATACCACTATAGATCCTAGCATATCCTTCGACCCACATGATGTCTTAATGCTCAATCCATGAGACATCATTTCAACTAAAAATCCACATTTCTCCCCTTATGATTATCCATTCTATCATGAGACAATAATAACTAACTCAACTAGTTAAAAAATCATAAAAGTGCATAAAAAATACCATTACAATATGCACAACCAGTTCAATGGCACATAATCATAATCATCATATCAAGTGTAACAAGCATAAATAGCATAAAAACATAATAACACAACAAATTTCCCAAGAAAACATTGATTCGCACCTTTCCCAAGCATAGTACTCACTACTTCCCATTCTATCCATCTACCTAGGGTTTCAACCCACTACTTCACCATGTTGTGATCTCCCCCAGAAAACTACATGAAAATTTTTCAATTTCCCAAAACAATGACATGGTTTTTGTTAAATATTTTCTAGAAACCTAGTTAAATAAACTCTTTAAATACTTTCTAGAGTTTGAAAAGTAATGAAATCATTCATAAATACTTTTTAATAAAAACTATTTTAAATACAATTTCATGCAATAATTCCACTTTTATAAAAAGAATCTTACTAAAAACCAAGAAATTATAAATTTCCAAAACACTAAAAGGTTTCCTTTTAGTAATTATTTCCACCATGGCCCATTTAAAGGGGACTCGTTAAATATTTTTTCAAAAAAACAAAAAATATTTCATAAAACCTCCCATAAAATACTTTTTTGTAAAAATTGTTTTAAATATACAAAAAAATTGTAAAAAAAAACTTGCTAATGATGTATTTTAATTTGAAAACCTCTATATTAACAAAAACATGGCCTCGTAAACTAGATTACATAATCACCATAAAAAATCATGTAGTTTCCAATAAGAAATACTTTTATTATATATAGTAATCATTTCATATCAGTAAAAGAATCATCAATCTTAGTATCAACTCATAAGATTGAAACTTAGTTAATTATAATTCTAATTACATTACGTTCCAAAAATCTGAAGAATACTAATTAATTTCCAACCAAAAGAAAATAAATTTATGTCATAAATTCTATAGTTAAATTTTCATTCCATTTAATTATGATGTTAAAAAAATATTTTTAAATCATGTTGTTACCAAAAAATGATTTTCAATAATTTCAGTACCCAAATTCAACATGTTATAAATTTTTAGCATGATCTCATGACTAGTGAACTAACTATTTTATGTAACATAAAAAACATTAAATGTTACAATAGGTTACCTCATTTAACATATCCAATTATACTTATTATACTATTCATTATATCACACGTGATTAGATATTTGTGTAAATAACATGGAATAATCAATACCATTGTATTCTTTATCATATCATTAAATTAAAAAACAAAGATATTCAAAATTCTATAATTATTTTGGTCAATTCATAATCATTATGCAATCAAGTTTCAAATTATAAATTTTAAATTAACACATGGAATGTCATAAAATGATTAAAATATAAGGATGGACTAATATAATTTGTTATATATAAAAGTTTTCTATGTTATAAACATGTAACCTTTGACTAAGTAAGAAACGAAGTAAACAAATAATGATTATTTTGAGTACTTAAATAGGATGGATTCTAATAACCATTTAATTAATTACTTATTATTATATTCTTTACCAATTTAACTTCTAGTCCCATAGAATTTTCATGTTTATTTAAACAATAAAACATAAATAATGCATAAATATAACTTAATTCTAGCAATAATCAATACACAATATCAATCCAAACCATATTTACCATGTTCTGGAAAAAAATTCTTAGAAAATCTTGGTTTCATATTCAAGTATAACCAAATATTTTTATCAATTAAAGTCATAATAATACCATTTTACAATGCATAAACAATAAAACAACATGTGAATGTTAGATTCCTAGTGGGAAGTCACTTTATTGATTCCTAATTCCAAACTCTCATCAGTTAAACCCACAAAGATGAGGTTACAACACACCTAGAAGTTCTTAACAACATTTTTTTGTACCCAAAATACCCTATTAACTTTAATTTAAATATAAATTTTTTTGAAAAGTATTTGTATGCTCTACATTTTATGTTTCAACTCATCTTATCTCCATTCCTACCATCCCAACTGATAGACCATATCAAACTGATACCATTTGTAACATCCTGACCCCAACCCATTGACTTGGGTAGGTCCAAGGTGACACTAACCTTAGATGGAATTCCTCAAACACCAAAGGTTGGAAATAAATTATTAAGTTTGAGTAATATCATGGGGATTGATTTACACTTACATATAAAATGACTCATACTAGGATACCCCAAGACAATGTATAAACATGATGCGTGAATAAATACAAGACTAGAATTCAATACATAACATATCTATATAAAAAAATTATAATGTGATAGATAAAATTTTTAAAATACTATAGAACTAGAATAACCAAAGGGAAATACAAGGTTACCACATGGAACACTCTCATGTACTGCATAATAACCACCACCATTCTCCCATCTCTAACCTAGTCCATAACATCAACACAACCCACTAATACATAAGAGGTCCTCTCTTTACCCGTATCATAGAGAACAGTGATTTCACACACAAAAAAGTTCATATGTAGGGGTGAGTATATTGACCCCATAAGTAATCCACCAGAAACTTCCCAATTGAACCACAAATATAGGAACAAGTCATCTCATGACAATAAACATATATCAAAACCATAAGAGGATAACAAGGATAGAAAATATACAAATATACTATTAATAAAAATACTTTAGGTCATAAAGTTATCCCATGTCATGAATTCACACACATGAAACTAACACACCTAATGCATTTAATTTCAAAGAAGTCCCACTTAATAGTCCATAATCATGAGTAGTTCACATCCCTTTAGACCTAAGTCATTTCTTAGTGAAAAAATCACTTTATTCCCAGGATTGACACCATGATCAAGTATAAATCAAATAGGACCTTTCCATATTCATCAGGAACACACACTACCAATGAAAATATCCACATATAAATTTAAAGATAAAAAATATCTTGAAATTTCAAATTCACTATTCATTTTCAGATAAACCATCAATTTCTCAAAAAATATAGTATGCATCATGAGATATTTGAAAGGTTTAATTTAGAAAATTTATTCAAGGTACATGGGTATAATTTTTCCAAAAATAAAACCATTGAGTTATATATAAAATTAATTTTATTTAGAAACCAAATAACTTGAATTTGATCACACAATAGAAACAAAAAGGAAGAACTTCATTAGAAAAGAGTTCATCCAGAATCACCTCTAGAAGTTTTTGGTTCGAGATCCAAATCAAGATAGAAAGAATGAGTGTATTCCCATAATAGAAATCAAGTTCATATCGAGTTAATAAATCTACAAGATTAAATTTCATGTTTAACCATTAAGTCATATGATTTCCCCCAAGAATAAATTTAAATTTAGGATGTTTTAAAAACTTTGATGACCGGCACCATTCCTTGGACCACGACATGGTGCTTTCCCACAAACCATTTTAAAAAGATCACATGAGGAAAACCTCACACAACCACAATGTTAAAGACAATAATGTAGGGAAATATATCTTTTCATTTCAAATATCCATCATAGCTCTACTTTGTTAATCCTAAGTGCCACCATGACCACCCCTATGACTGTAGAGTTGTGCCTATTTCCACAGGAAGACTCCCAACACACCACAATCACTAAAATTTCTATTATTATGGTGTGGTGGAGTATTTACACCAAACCATGTCACCATTACTATATCCCAACATGACCATCTCTAAGTCGAGCGCTACAACCTCCACCGCACGAAACACCATAGCGTAGTGAAGCCCAAATTTCCCCAACTTCAGTTTCCAACAACACACTCATCTTATACTCCCTAAATATGATCTGAGACACTAATAAAACAAAAAATATATATTTTTAAAATTCAAAAATATATTCTAGAATTACTTATATTTTTTTATTTTTGGTTTTATTAAACTCATTACATATCTATGTAATTTATTCCACATTTCTATGTGATCATCTGATAAAATCATCCCACTAAACACTTCAATGGATAACATTTATAAAGAAAGATTGTATAACTAATTTTGTTACCAGGAATCATATTCCTAATTTCCAAATCTTTTAATATGTTATTCAAATACATTTACTTAAAAATATCAAATTTTATGATGTTAATCACTTCTGTAGTCTACTTATATTTCTCTTTAAGTTCATCATCATCATATTTGTAATGTTTCCATTAAAACTTTTCTATTGAGATCATCATGGTTATAAAATGTAACTCATTTACATTATTTTTTATCTTTTCCAATATACCCTAAAATATTTTAGGATATAAAGCGAAATTCACTTGGAATTTGATCGGTTTAATATTTTATTTGTTGTACATTGAACTTCTACAAGTGAAAACATATTGTGACTAGTCTCTTAGAAAATATATTATTATTATAATATCATGATAAGATACAAAAACTCCTTTTATGTTTAATAAATAACACTTAATGTAAATATTTAAAAAAAATAACCATTAAAAGCCATATCATATATGATATTATATATTTTTGGGGAAATATTATGAAAAAAAGTCTTATTCTTTAAAATATAATAATATTTTGTGGTGGAATCATATACCTCATATTTCCATAAATATATCAGATAAAATCATTATATCGAATAAAAAAATTATCCTTATCTCATTTTTAAGTCATGTTATATAACTGGATAAAAAATAATCATATGTATTGAACCAATCATCTTGTATTGTTTATCAAATAACCATCATTTACAAATATCCCCTATCATATAAGATAAAACTATACAAATACACACAGTCTTTATTATTAATACATAAAAGATTTATAGTGATCCTTGTAACCAATTTCTTAATATAGAAACTCCTTTATCCATTTCTTGAATTCATAATTTAAGCTTTATTCATTAACTCTCCATTTATTTTGAACTTTTTTATATATAAAAAACTTGTAAAACATATTATTGGTATCATATACCTATCAAAATATTAAAATTGGTTTATATAACATTATACCTAACATAGACCCTAAAATAGGATCCTTTCGACCCTTCTGGAACTCTAATAAGATTCACATCTAGTGATCAGGATTTCCATAATGAAATCAATTCTCCTCTTTACTAAATCCTCTCTTAGGTTTCAATTATTTTGACTAGATACTAAAAGAATCATTTTTGGGGATTTCCAATAGAATTTTTATTCTTTTTCTTTGAACTTTTACCTTATTTCGCTATCAATAATGTACTCAATCCTAAACCTCCTGTAACATACCAATATTTTAAATGTTTTTTATGTTGAAATAAACTTGAAGTATTTGATAGCTTTCTTTACACGCACTTGTGAGTCTAAAAGAACTATGATATAATATACCTTTATAACCTAGTCATTGGATTAGCAGGATGAATAGGATTAATAACATTATGAAATATATGTATATTGGTCCAACTCAATAAAAAATTTGGTATTAATACTTAGTAATTAATCACTCGGTTTTTAGTAAAGTCATTTTATGGTAAAAAATAATTTTTCTTAAAAAATGGTTGTTATTTCTTTTTGTGATAAAATATTATAATTAATTTCTACCAATTTTATAAATTTTATTTTATAATAAATATATCATTTTTTAAATCATCGTATCAAAATTAACTTGAGGTGAAATTTTGATATTTTTCTGAAAAGATTAATTTTTCAGTGAATAGTGAAAAAATACCAATTTTATAAAAAACTATATTTTCTTTTTAAGTATTTAGAATGTAATATGTTATTTTGATTTGATTTTAAAATTTAATTAGTTAATTTTGATTAAAAATAATCCAATTTATTTCATTGGAATCAAAATTATGTTTAATTTTTCTATAAAAATGTTATTATACTTAAAAACACATTTTTTTAGGAATATCCTTTATCGTCACATTTTGTGATATTATTTTAAAATTAATTTATACCAATTATATAGATTAAATTGGATAAAATATATTCCATATTTGGAATAATAATATTTAATATTATATAATAAGTTAAATTTAATTTTTAGTCATTATGAATAGTAACTGAGGTAAAAAATCATTAATCTAGTAAATGTTAAAAGGGTTTCACGATGGGTTAAACTAAAGATATAGGGGTTAAAATGGTCTAAAAACGTTTCTAAATCCTATTGGTTGTATTTTTGTTCTATATAATCCTATATTCTAACTTTATCTAATTTTTAGCTATTTGGATCGAGTAAGACATTAATATATTTAATCTTTTAAAAAATTCCAAGTGTGTCCTCTCCCTCCCTTATAAAAGGATACCACCTCTCCTCTCTTCATCACGCTTAAAGATACTCTTATCTCATACAATCCATACCAAAATACTTTTATAACATCCCTATTCATGTGTTTTAGGTCTTGGTTTGATCATAATAACATCCTTAAAAGTCTTAAGGTGTAAGACAAATGAGGTTTCCCAATGAATATATATAATGGTTAACCAGGTATTTACAATTTTATTTCTTCTTACACCTTCTTTAAACCTATTTATCTATAAAATCATGGTTAATACAGTATCATAAATACACTAAGATTTTATTATTTCTATGGTTCAACCTTTATTCATCTCTTTCTCCATCAAATGGTAAATGAAAGCATCGTTCATGTATATATGTGAACTACCACCTCACGAAGTGATGTATTTTGTTTTACATCATAATCATTCATGGTTGGTTATTGTGATGGATTTAGTTTTTATATATGATATTTATAACATAATTATGCTTCTTGAATTATAAGATATAATCTACATGTTTGTATTTTAACTTGGCTGTTAATATTTTTTGTTATTATTTGAACTTGGGTGTAAATATTTTATTATTTTATTTTTCTAAATTAAAAAATCCTCACATTTATTTGGTTTATAAATTTTGTTTGTTAATTATTATATATTTTATATTTAATGTGTTTTATAGTTTTTTTATCATATATTCTTAACTGTTTTTTAATGTCATAATTTTATAATATATTTCTGATTTACAACATCTTTGAGTAGTGGTGAGGTGTTTAAGAAGGCCTATAAGTCGATAAGAGAAGTTTGGTATTTATTTGATTGAATTTTGTAATTTTACATATCCATGTATTTTAATCATGTATCAATTTAATTGAAAATCCATGTAGTCAAATTATGTAGGTTTTTTAGTGTAGATCCACATAGTTGAATCTTATAAGTGTTTTTCAACTACATAATTGATTGAGAACCACAGAGTCGATTGACCACACAATGTATTTTATACATAGTGTGTATATTTATTTTACAAAAAACTGATAAAACAACCACACAATGAAATATATCAACCTCATGAAGAAAACATCAACCATAAGGATCATCATGAGTGTTAAATGATAAATTATATCAACAGTACATTATGATAGATCAAACACACACTATAAGGATTGACCACATGGTATGAATCTCAGGATTTTTCCAACACTTCATCGATTTTCAAACTTTTCCATAATTATTCAATATGCTCTATTTATTCATTATTTTGATAAAATGTTTAACCAAATCTTTGTTTTAATTATTTTTAATGATTTATTTACTTTATAAATTCTTATAAATCATATGAAAAATACTTTTTGAAGATTTAAATTGTTTTTCATTAATGTTCCATAAAAATATATTCTATTTAATGTCATATTTTATATTTTTATTTACTCTAAGTTTTTGGGAATGGTTTTTAATGTTTTATTTGTTTCAATAACTATTATTTACTCTTATAGTCGTATTGGAAGTTGTTTTAATGAGTTCAATGCAGAAATTAGAGCATTCCAAAATTATTCTTTGAATATATGGGACTTTTAAACAGGTAATGAAATATTTCCTTATTTTGTATATTTATAACCATTGAATGGAGGTAATGAGTATAGGAAAATCCCATGCAATGAGAATTAAAGAAGCAATATGACCATTGCTGGTTTTTTCTATAAATAAATACCAAGTCATGTAGTTTGAACCAACTGATAAAAAAATGGATACATTGAATGAGAATAATTTTATTGATATTTTCCTGAGATCTTATGAAACTACTATTACATTGATGTGATTAGGAAGGAACTTCAATTTTTGACTCTTTAATTCTGAAGTGATCAAAGTTCTATGATCTGCATTGAATTTCAAATCCTCTACTCTCTATTAATCATCATTATTTTTTGATTTTCACCATATTATATTTTATTTCATCTATTTGTAGTTGTAATCATTGATTTAATAATTTCCTAATAAAAATAAAGTCTCAATTTTTTTATTAAACCAATAAAAATGAATGTTATTGGGTTGAGACTCCTGAATAAAAGACAGGTCAGTTTAGGTGGTGACTCCTATAAAAAGTCAGGCATTGTTTATGTCACTTGATATTATAAAAGGTAGTGTCTGTAAATGGGTTATCACATCTTTAAAATTGATATTCCTTATTGGGTATTGATCTTATCACTGAGTAGATAATTATCACGAACCAACCTAGTTCGGACCCAAATTGGTCACCCAATTCGGCCCGATACAAGGACTGAGAGGAGTTCCTGATACTCTCAGGCTGAAAACCAATTTTAGCGTATCAATAGAGAAACAAAGGAAACAATTTCTCCCAATAAAATAAACTAAACAACGAAAAATAAACATAATATCCCAAAATAAATACAATTACCAAAATAAACATCATTTATACAAAAAATTAAAATACAAAAAAATGAACAACAAAACCCACACTATACCTGACAACCAAAACATCTCCATGTGACCCCAAGGGTCACTCTCTAACACCAAAACCAACTATCACCCATGGTTATTGAAATTGTGATTCAACCTGCACCAAAAGCTAAAAATAAGAAAGAACAATAGGTGTGAGTATTAACTCTTAGTAAGTGCACTCAAACAATCTATTCCTAATGCATTCCCTTTAAATAAAGAAACATAAATTTCAGGTTTGAAATAAAATATAAAAAAAATAGGTTGTTTAGACATTTCCACTTTAAAATAAAACACCATCCATTTCCATTTTTTCTATTCAAATCCATATTCATCACCAAGGAAGACACATTAACATTTTAAAGGATAATGATGGTGTTTTCATTTAAAAGGAGGGAAAGTGAGTATAAAACATTTTATAAACCCTTTTTATAAACCTTTGAAAACTATAACATCACTTTTCACAATGGTACACCATGAAATAGAGCATCAAAAATAATCACATAATAACGTAAATGGAAAAATAACATGTACAAGTAACTAACCAACAATGAATCTCAATTATCCACCGCAGATAACTAAGTGTTGAAGGACATGGGAGAACCTTGGATCTCAGGGTAATAATATAGAATATACTAACATATGACTCATCCCAAGGTCATGCCTCACCCAATGAAATCAACTCACCCACACGTTCGATCACACCCTACCTTTTCTGACTAAAGGGAACTATCCCAAATAGAATAAATTTCCATGATAAGGTTCACTATCCAAATCAAAATCCTAAGCTAGTGCAGTAACCATTCACCAAAAATACACAAGATTTTCTAGGTTCTCATTTAAATAACAAAGTGGTTATGAGCCAATAATACCAAAAAAGTATCCAATCAAATGAAAATATGTCATACACAACCAACACACATAAAAAGTCACCCCTAAGTTGCCCCAAGGAACAATCTCTTGAATTTCAACCATTTAATCACAAGGGAGTCTCTCATCATGGACCTCCCACAACCTTAAAATAATTTTTTTTATATTTATAAAAGCCACTTTGAGGGTAAAGTGGGAACTGCATGGACCTCCCACAATATTAAACATAACCAAGACAAGATAATTATCCAAGGAGAGTTTTCAAGACAACTAATTTCACAAAAGTTCCAAATGGTCCTCAAACACCCTTCAAGAAATCACCCATTTCCAAAAGGAAACCAACACATTTTTATCACATTTCAACCCATTTTCAAAAGCAAAACACACACCTATTTTAAATACAAACCACTTGGAAAACCCATTCAAGAAACCCAAACCATAATTTTAAATTCCATAAATATATTTACAAATACAATCCATGTTTCAAAACCCATAATTCACTTGAAAAGGCCAACTGGGCAATTTATAAAACACTTGGTGTGCATATCTTAAAAAAATAATACCATATACTTCAAAACAATCAATAAAACCAACTTATTTCATATTAAACAATTATTCAAAAAATCATAAATCACTATTTAATATCCAAGGAAGCTTCTAAAAGTAATAAACCAATTATTCTTAAATTTTTAGGACAAGTGCAAAGGGAAACCTACCTAAAACTCATGACACTTTCAACAACGCCCACCTGAAACAACCTCACAAAGGTTCCAAGAAGAAATAACACCTAATAGAAACCCTAAGAAGAAAAAACCTCCAATTGAAACATAAAATAACATGAAATATAGATCCTAGAGACTAAGATAGAATAGGAACCACTAAGAAAATGGAAGAAACTGGAAGAGGGAGAAGAAAGGAGGATAATACCTTGAAGATTTTACACTAAAACTTTAATAAATCACTAGATACAACCCTTGGGAGAGGATAGGGGGATTGGAGAGGAAAGGAGGGGCTCCCTTTGGCTCACACAAACTGGGAGGGGAAGAAATGGGGTGTTTTGGGGTTAAAATCTAAAGAGAGTATAATAGGAAAGTCACAATTTTAGTGACCTGGACAGGTTTCACAGTTTTTTCATATGATTTTACAAACCATAGGATAACCATGAATCCCCAATTATCCAAGAGGATCATGTTGCATGGTTTTCCAAATCGCACAGCAAATATGTGGTCTCCTCTGTCCGAGAGGAAACTAGCTGCATGCTTTCCTGGGGGAGGGCGTAGGGTTTCCTCTAACCATGCGCAAACTATTTTACACCTACTTTCAAGCCCAAAATCACTAATTTTCACCATAAACTCTTAAAGAAACTAAATAATAAACACAAAACCAAAAATAAAAAAAAAGGAACTCCTCAAAATAAAATCATGGATGTGATAATTCACCCCACCATTATTCTTTCTGAACCTAGAAAGTGACAAAATATCCAGTTAATCAATTCAAAGGACAAGTTTAACATGCTCATGAAATTCAACTCCTCAAATAAAAGAATATCTCAACCATTTATAAACAAAACTTATGCCTATTACCTGGAATGATCTAACAATCCAAAACTACATCTCAAGAAATGATAGAAAACCTCAGACCTGAAACAACCAGGCCATACCCAAGGGCCCAAACTTCACCCAAGAGAGGAGAAAGAACGGGTGACATGAAAAGAAATAAAGACTCACTATATTCAACATGGGAGGCTGGAGTAGACTCCCCACCATTAACAACCAACTATCATCGACTGACATGGGAAACCCAACATGGACCAACCTGGGGACTCCCCACATAGACCAAACTGGGAACTCCCTACACAAACCAACCTTGGTAATCCCCACAAAGACCAACCCAGGAACTCCCCACATAGACCAACCCAGAAACTCCCCACATAGACCAAAACCCCGCTACAAGGAGGTCCAATTAAAGAAACTCCAAACCAAATGGTGAACTGTCATGAACCAGCTCGGGTACCCTGGTAACCCGATAACTGAACCGACCCTAACATAGCCCAAAAGGAGTTCACAATCCCCATAGGTTGGAGAATTGCACCTGGCATCACACAACATGCAATTGGGAATGATTTTTCCACCAACAATGCAGAACAAAAGAAACAAGACATTATGCATAAAAAAAAGAAACTCCACTAGGAGTATTTTACTAGAATACAAAGAGGCATAAAAATACCAAAGTACTACAACCCAAGTACTAAAAATGGGAAAAAAATCCCCAAGGTCCCTAAGGACACAACTCACCAAGACCAAAGATCAATAGCTGGATCCACCTCAAAGAGATCCCTTCCATTTGCTCGAACCTGAAAGAAGAAATTATACAAACACCTGAAGGTAAAATTAGGGTGTGAGCCTAAGCCCAGTAGGATACCACTAAAGATTCCATAACAGATTCCAAATATAGATTATCAAAAGAAAAGCTTTAAATTTTCAAATAAACAGGTTTGGCAATTCAAAAGAATATTTAAACAAAACATGCTATACATTTTCAAATGATGGAAATAAATATTTTAAGGAATGATTTTACAAATGATGGATTATTTCTAAAAAATGGATTAAATAAAAAATTTATATAAAAAAGTTTATATAAATTTAATAGGCATGTAAATCAGTTTAAAAGCATTGGCATACATTTATATCTCAAATATAAATAAAAAAAGTGAGCAACATGGTCATCTGCCAAAAGGTACGATAGTATTAACCAGTTATAGGATTCTCAACTCTCTATGTGAACTCAAAAAAATGTGTATACACACATCCCTATGACACTGGTCAAAGGAGACTCGTCACCAACCCATCGGGGATGTGACCCTCCACAAATATGTTTTAGAATTTTGTTATAGTGTAGAGTGTATCCAAATAACTCACTAACTACCTAAGGCTTGTATGCGCTCTTACATGATGGGTGAACTATTTTAGAATTCTTAAAAATACGATCAATCCCATTCTTCCATTTCAAATGTTCCAATTTTTTTCCATTTCAAACCAAAATAGGTTTTATTCAAAAAAATTCATTTTCACAAGATAAAACCAATGGGTTTCTATGAAATCATTTTAATCCATTTTCACCAGTTTGAAATCCAATCAAAACTAATTTCATCATCACACAATTTATTTCCACAATTAAATTTAACAATTTAATTGAAATAATTTCCATCAAATCCAAAATTTAAATTAAACAATTTAAATCAACAAATTTCAATAAACGCACCCAATTCAATGGAATTGGGGGTTTTCCAAATTTTCATGCCAAAACCATTTCAAAAACCTCGATTCACTAGAATCAACTTTTTATCAATTTAATTGAAAGTAAAATTGAGAAATTTAATTTAAATCAAAAATTGAAATAAATCAAGAAATACAAGGATAATCAATTTGGAAAGTCAGGATGGAACCACCTACCTCAAGGTCGTCAATGTCAGCAACAACAAAAATCCACCCAGTGTGGTTCAATACACCTCCTCAAGACCCTATTATCATAAGCATCGACACACCAAAGTTTGATGTTCCTCAAGGGGTCCTAGAACCAATGTCAATTATTTTATTTCAAAAAGAAATAAAATTTCACATGCGATAATACATTATCTCTCCTGAATAATTTCCAATTATGGATTAAAATAATACATGCGATGATATTAATTTATCCCTCATGGATAATTTCAAATTATTGATAAAAAAATATTAAATTTGATGATAATTTCTCTCTCACAGATAATTCTCAAATTATCATTTTGATTATCACATGCGATCACAAGAAATATCGATATGAATAACTATAAACCTCATTTGATAATTTATATTCCTAAATTAATTTGAGAATAGAGGTGGTATTCTGCATAATTATCCATCTTCTTTTCAAATATATATATATATATATATATCAAAATATTCTTTGATAAAGTAATTATCATTTAATTATCATAAATAATTCTTGCGTATTTAACCCTTGACAATTGTACAATTATTATCTAAAGATTTCTTTTAAAAATTCTCCGTCTAAAATTATCTTAAGATAATCTTTCACAAATTAATCATTTATAATTCAGAAATTATCTTTTGATACAATTATGCCACGTCTTTATGATTATCACTTGGAATAATCATCATTCGACAATTCATTTATAAATTGATCCTTTATCATATTTCCTATAAATACCTTTTGATCAACCAAATAAATAACATTTGATAATTTTAATAAAAAAACTCTAATGTGATTTATATATATATATATATTGATAAATTTGGGGTTGTCATTTTATTTAAAATCCCCCTTATCTATTTATTTATTTTCTTATTTGACTTTTTTTCATAATTCAAATTATGGAATAAAAAGGAAAGGAAAAGAAAATAATAAGATAAAGAAAGAAAGAAAGAAAGAAGAAGAAGAAGGCGTCACCTTGGAGAGGTGCAATAGGAAGGTGGCAGGCCACTTGGTCTCCGAGGAAGAGTAAAATGTAAGAGATATTCATCAAACTTATGAAATCTACACCCAATGTTGTTCTCACTCAAGCAGATCCACCACAAACCATAGTGATTTGTCATTTTATAAATAAATCCCAACCCCATGTGTTCTTCATTTCAATAAATTAATACATATTATTTAATCTGTTATTTATCGAATAATTCAATACAGAGTCATTTATTTCTCTCATTTAAGTCGTTTCCATTGAAACAAATTAAAACGGTGAAGAAATGGATGTTTTTGAAATATGGAGCGTTCAACAATGGTGGTTTTCGGTTTAGGAAGATGAAGCATCATTTTCATGTTTTTTGTTATTATTGTAATTTTATTTTAATCAATTTAATATATTAAAATTATTAAAAACATAACCATAATGAGTAATGTGACCAAACACATGTTGATCATCAATGTTATACTTTATTTAGGGTAAACACCTCATTCCAGAACCAATGGTGGTCTCGGATTTTTCATACGATGCACCGTTTAAAAGATATTAATGATTTATTATTTAAAAATCGGAATAAATAATTAATTAAAATAAAAAAGTGTTATTTTAGCAAGCGAGGCGTCCAAATGCTCGATGCGAACAAATGTTATACTTTTTCTAGGGTAAAAACCATGTTCCGGACAAAACGGTGGTATTGAATTTCTCAAACTATGAACCGTTTGAGTGATATTAAAGATTTATTAATTAAAAATCAGAACAATTAATTAATTAAAATAAAAATGGTTATTCTTTCAAGTGAGACATCCAAACAACTTATGCGGACAAAAGTTATACCTTGTCTAGGGTAAACGCCACGTTCTGGATCCATTTGTGGTCTCATATTTTTCATACAACACACTGTTTGATAGATATTCAATTATTTTTAATAAATAATATATTAAATATTATTTAATAACTTCATCTCACGAGCAAGACATCCAAATTTCTAATGCCTTCGAATGTTATACCCTTCCTAGGGTAAACACCATATTTTGGACATAACAGTGATCTCAGATTTCTCAAACGACGCATAATTTTGGAGTTATTCAAATATTTTAAATAAAAAGTGTGCACTTAAAATATTTTGTTTAATAATTTTATTCTGTATTCACCGACCTTTTTTGGGCCTCCAAATCATGCACCAACACATTGTTTAAATCATAAAATATTGAATATTCTAGAGTATTAATTGGGCATTTTACCATTCTGCGATGTGTTTTAACAAAAATGCAACTTTTCACTGATAAACCATTTTTCCCTTTTAATATAATAATAATTTAACACAAGAGGGTTTATGAAAACCTGAAACAGTGACGGGATGTTACAACCTCCCCACCATAGAAACTTTCTGTCTTCAGAAAGCCTACGAAGAACCACGTCAAAAAGACAAGGTCATTGTTCTATCATCAGTACTCATTCCCTCTCTCACATCTCATGAGAATTAGAACTATGCTTCGATATCATATGGACACGAGGTATCATCCTTCCATGAAGTACCTTGGCCTCAGAATAAACAACCATGATTGGTTGTTCAATCACATATAAAGTAGGTTCTACTTCAAGATCACGCCAACTCAGAACATGAGATGGGTCAGGTAAATGCTTTCGAAGCAGAGATACATGAAACACGTTATGTATCGACGTCATTTTTTGTGGTGGTTATAAATATTAAACAATTTTTCCCACCTAATCAATAACCTCAAAAGATACCACAAAACAAGAAGCAAGCTTCCCTTGCCTCCCAAGCCATCTATGACCCAACCAAGGTGAAACCTTCAAGAATACAAGGTCCTCAAAACTAATGCTTCAAGTAGTAGAATGTCTTAGTGCTTCATGGGTGCACAACCCATTGGAAATTTTGGAAAATCATCATTATAGCCTTTCTTGTCACTAATGGTGCAACATAATAGTTCCAATAACACAGAACACTCTCTTTAGAGAACAACCACTGGGAATCATTCTCCCCACCATAAAGAGATTATTTTACGAAATTCATCAACCAGCTTCTATTCCTGGAGAATTAACTTGATAAGAGTATATATCAACTGAACATTGGCTAAAGAAACTTCATTCACCTTCCACTGAACTCCAATATGCAACTGAGAAAAAAGAGCCATCAAACTCCAATCTTCTAAAGATTCTCCTGCAGCCTGTGATGGAAGTTCCCTTCTTAACGCATCTGTAACTACATTATCTTTCCCTGGGGTATAGGCAATGTCAAAGTCAAAATATTTCAGGTACTCCACCCAATGCCTTTGGTAGAGATTTAAATCTCTTTGAGAGAAGATATAACTCAAGCTCTTGTGGTCTGAATACACAGTAAACCTTTCTCTATAAAGGTAATCTCTCCAGCACTTAAGTGTGTGTATTATAGCTGCAATTTCAAGGTCATGGGTAGGATAGTTATTCTAATGAGGCTTAAGCTGACAATATCCATAGGCAACAACATGATTACCTTGCATAAGGACACATCCAAAACCTGAACCTGATGCATAACAGAAGACCACGTAACCTATCCCAGCCTCAGGAAGAGTTAACATCGGCACAGTAGTCAAAAAATGATATAGCTCAGCAAAAGAACTCTGACATTTATCATTCCAGGAAAACTTCACTCCCTTTCGAGTCAGAGCAGTCATTAGAGAAGCTAACTTTGAGAAGTCTTTAACAAATCAGCGATAATATCCGGCTAAGCCCAAGAAGATCTGATTCTTGAAAACATTTTGTGGTTGTTCCCAAGTCATAACACCCTTCACCTTCTCAGGATCAACTGATATTACTTGTTCTGACACAACATGTCCCAATAATTTCACTTCTTGAATCCAGAAATCACACTTTGAAAGCTTGGCATAAAGTCAATGATTCCTTAGAAGACTCAGAACTATTCTCAGATGATGCACATGATCCTCCTTATACATGGAGTAGACAAGAATTTCATCCACAAAGACTTCCACAAATGTATCTGGATACTCATGAAAAACCCTGTTCATCAAATCCATGAAAACTGCAGGAGCATTTGTTAGGCCGAAGGGCATAACAAGGTACTCATAATGGCCATACCTACTCCAAAAAGTGGTCTTATGAATGTCAGATTCTTTTATCCTCAACTGATGGTAACCAGATCAAATATCAATTTTTGAAAACCAATTCTCCCCTTTCAATTGATCAAATAAATCATCAATTCGGGGTAAGGGATATTTGTTCTTTATTGTAACTCGATTGAGCTTTTTATAATCAACAGATAAGCTAAGAGAACCATCATCCTTCTTGGCGAATAAAACTGGTGCTTACCAAGGTGACACACTCGGGTGTATAAATCTTTTCTCAAGAAGATCGTCTAACTAAGACTTCAGTTATTTTAGTTCAGCTAGATCCATTAGGTAAGAGGGAATAGAAACCGGTTGAGTACCAGGCATTAATTCAATAGAAAAATCAACCTCCCTTACTAGTGGAAAACCAGAGAAGTCAAAAGGAAACACGTTGGAAAACTCAGAGATGACTGAAGGAAGATCACCACACATTGAATCTCTCTCTAGATCAAAATTAAACACTGATATAACTTTCCCCAAATCTGGATAAGAGGGTCTGGCTCTTCTTAACCTTGGGTCCCATTCTCCTTGAAAAACAAGAGTCACACCACTGGGTGTAGTAAGGTAGACCCCTCGAAGATAACAATCGATCCGGGATTTATTGTCAATGATCCAATCCATCCTGAATATGACGCCAAAATATTTCATGTTAAGAACCAAAAAACTCCAAGCATGATCAACATCTGATAGAGAGAAGACACAAGTAGGACTACAAAGACCCTTCTCTCTCTTTGTACCAAGGGGTGTAATAATATACATCATACAAGATAAAATCTCAATAGGTAGATTAAGCTGATTAACAATATGGGTTGAAATAAATGAGTGAGATGCACCAATATCAAAAAGAGCGGTCACTAATGATGAAGTTATAGTAATGGTACCTCTCATAGTTGCAGGAACAATATCAGCTACCTCTGGCGACTCTTCCACTGCGTGAAGAAGCTTCGTTCTGGATGCATATGGCTGGAACCCTTCTGTACGTGAAGCATTTAATTGTCCCGTAGTTTTTGGAGGTTCTGATGATCATGTTCCACTATGTGGAGTAGATAAGTGATGGAATAATCTCTGTAAATTACCTAAACGTCTGAAGGAGCGACAGTTCTTGGGTGCCTCAGTGAAAACCCTCTTAGAATTTCATGTCTTTCCACACTGATAGCAAGTCAAAGAAGCCCCTAATGTTGCTACAGGAGTTCTAGAATTACTATGTTGTCGAGAACTACCATGAGAAACATCACACTTCTATTTTCCTTTAAAGGAACCAACACTACCACTATGAGAAAAAGGAAGTCCCTTCAACCCTGAATTTCCTTCTAAGTCCATCTCAACCATCATCGCCCTATCCAGCACATCAGCATAAGTGGGTAGCTTCAGTAAGAAAACCTAAGAATGGATATCTGATCGAAGTCCCAACTCGAATCATCGAGCCTTCATCTTCTCATTAGATACAATCTCAAGAGAAAACTGTACCAACTTAGAAAATCGATTTTAGTACTCAGTCACGGTTTTTTTGGCCTGATCAAACTTGAAAAACTCCACATCCTTGGCCAACACCATTGATTCTAGATAGAACTGGTTAGTGAAAAGAACCCTAAAGTATTTATACTATAAACCCTCATGTTTCTCAGTCGTCAACATCGTGTCCCATCATATTCTACTTGGTCCCTCTAGCACGAAGGTGGCCCACTTCACCTTAATCACATCAGGTGTCTCAAAGAACCCAAATAGACGTTCAATCTAACTCAACCATTCCTCAACATATTGAGGGTCAGTGGAGCCTTTGAAAACTGGTGGCTTCTAGAGTAGGAACCCTTGAGAATGATTTTGGAGAATATCACTATGAGGATCTATAGCTGGAGCCTGGATAAGAACTGGAGGTGGTGCCTGTCCCAGAGCTTGGACAGTTCAAACAATCACCTCAACCAAACTCGGATCCACAATAGGACTCGCTTGCTGAGATTCAGTAGCAGCCTCTTTTTGGATCTGATTCTCACGTCTTCTCAGAGGAATGATGCTACACAACATCAAAAAATAAAAATACATTAGATTAACACTCAAACTGAGTAATAAGGAAAACTATTCTTAATAGAAGGGATAAACAAGATTTGGATTCCACTCTATCCTTGTCCTGCTTAAGCTTGAAAAACTCCACAGCCTTGGCCAACACCATTGATTCTGGATAGAACTGGTTATTGAAAAGAACCCTAAAGTCTTTCCACTCCAAACCCTCATGTTTCCCAGTCATCACCATCGTGTCCCACCATCTTCTACTTGGTCCCTCCAGCAAGAAGGTGGCACACTTCACCTTAATCACATCAGGTATCTCCAAGAACCCAAACAAAAATTCAATCTTACTCAACCATTCCTCAGCATGTTGAGGGTCAGTGGAGCCTTTCAAAACTGGTGGCTTCTGGTGTAGGAACTCTTGAGAATGATTTTGGAGAATATCACTATGAGGATCTATAGCTGGATCCTGAATAGGAACTGGAGGTGGTGCTTGTCCCAGAGCTTGGACAGTGCGAACAATCACCTCAACCAGACTCGGATCCACAATAGGACTCGCTTGCTGAGATTCAGCGGCAGCCTCTTTTTGGATCTGATTCCCGCATCTTCTTGGAGGCATGATGCTACACAACATCAAAAAATAAAAAGACATTAGATTAACACTAAAACTGAGTAACAAGGAAAACTATTCATAATATAAGGGATAAACAATATTTGGATTCCACTCTATCCAAATCAAAACAGGGAAAAATAATAGAACTAATCCACAAGTCGTATTTTTCTAACCAACCCTGGTGACTTAAGGTTCATTACGGTGAGAGTTGGCCAGGCACTCAATCACAACTACCTCCTAAGTCCCGACAAGAATACTCAAATGTATATTGTCATCAAGACAAGATGCTTAACCTCCCTTTGTGTTCTTCAAATAGAGGTCATGAGATCGAACCTTTCACAGTTTTTTTAATGTAACAACCATCTTGTTAGTGAAAAGAACCCTAATGTCTTTCTACTCCAAACCCTCATGTTTCCCAGTCATCACCATCGTGTCCCACCATCTTCTACTTGGTCCCTCCAGCACGAAGGTGGCACACTTCACCTTAATCACATCAGGTGCCTCCAAGAACCTAAACAAAAATTCAATCTTACTCAACCATTCCTCAGCATGTTGAGGGTCAGTGGAGCCTTTCAAAACTGGTGGCTTCTGGTGTAGGAACTCTTGAGAATGATTTTGGAGAATGTCACTATGAGGATCTATAGCTGGATCCTGAATAGGAACTGGAGGTGGTGCTTGTCCCAGAGCTTGGACAGTGCGAACAATCACCTCAACCAGACTCGGATCCACAATAGGACTCGCTTGCTGAGATTCAGCAGCATCCTCTTTTTGGATCTGATTCCCGCATCTTCTTGGAAGCACGATGCTACACAACATCAAAAAATAAAAAGACATTAGATTAAAACTCAAACTGAGTAACAAGGAAAACTATTCTTAATATAAGGTATAAACAATATTTGGATTCCACTCTATCCAAATCAAAACAGGGAAAAATAATAGAACGAATCCACAAGTTGTATTTTTCTAACTAACCCTGGTGACTTAAGGTTCATTACGGTGAGAGCTGGCCAGGCACTCAATCACAACTACCTCCTAAGTCCCGACAAGAATACTCAAATGCATACTGTCATCAAGACAAGATGCTTAACCTCCCTTTGTGTTCTTCAAATAGAGGTCATGAGATTGAACCTTTCACAGTGGTTTTAATGTAACAACCGGGTCCCGGTGACTGCACAATCACCCCACCTTAACATGGTCGTCGGGTCCTAGCCCGCCAGGTACCACCAGTTTCCTCACAGACACGTGGTCCCCACCCAAGACAAGATGCTTAACCTCCCTTTGTGTTCTTCAAATAGAGGTCACGAGATCGAACCTTTCACAGTGGTTTTAATGTAACAACCGGGTCCCGGTGACTGCACAGTCACCCCACCTTAACATGGTCGTCGGGTCCTAGCCCGCCAGGTACCACCAGTTTCCCCACAGACACATGGTCCCCACCCAATGGTCCACCCACATGCCTGAACAGGTCATCTGACTAATGACTATCCTCACAGGCCAACACATTTCTTTTCCAATATGTTTTTTCCTCACTTACACACACCCTGGGAAACTTCCCAGAAGGTCACCCATCCTGATCACTACTCCTGTCCAAGCACGTTTAACTATGGAGTTCTAATCAGGTAGGCTCCTGAAATGGAAGGTTCACCTTGTTGACATGAGTCATATCATTTAGTCATTTAATCCTTTATCATTTGGGGGTGTTACAATCACCCCCCCCCCCCCTCCATTAGAGCACAGCGTCCTCGTTGTGGGCCCTACATCTCAACTCAGGCAGTGCATCGCACTTAAGGTTGGGTACCACCTCTAATAGCAGCAAGTAGGATTCTACACTCTCTATTTGAACATAGAAAAATGTGTATACACATGTCCCTATGACACTGGTCAAAGGAGACTCGTCACTAACCCGTCGGGGATGTGAACCGCTGCAAGTAGGTTTTAGAATGTTGTCGTAGCGTAGAGTGTATCCAAATAACTCACTAACTACCTAAGGCTTTCATGTGCTCTTACATGATGGGTGAACTATTTTAAGAATTATTAAAAATACGATCAATCCCATTCTTCCATTTCAAATGTTCCAATTTCTTTCCATTTAAAACCAAAATAGGTTTTATTCAAAAACATGCCTTTTCACAAGATAAAACCAATGGTTTTCTATCAAATCATTTTAATCCATTTTCACCAGTTTAAAATCCAATCCAAACTAATTCCATCATCACAAAATTTATTTCCACAATTAAATTCACCAAATTTAATTGAAATCATTTCCATAAAATCCACAATTTAAATTAAACAATTTAAATCTACAAATTTCCATAAACACGCCCAATTCAATGGAAATGGGGGGTTTCCAAATCTTCATACCAGAACCATTTCAAATACCTAGATTCACTAGAATCGACTTTTTATCAATTTAATAGAAAGAAAATTTGAGCAATTGAATTTAAATCAACAATTAAAATAAATCAAGAAATACAAGGATAATCAATTTGGAAAGTTAGGACGGAACCACCTACCTCAAGGTCGTCGATGTTAGCAGCAACAAAAATCCACCAAGTGTGGTTCAATACACCTCCTCAAGACCCTATTTTCATAAGTGTCAACACACCAAAGTTCGATGTTCCTCAAGGGGTCCTAGAACCAATGTCAATTATTTTATTTCAAAAAGAAATAAATTTCACATGTGATAATACATTCTCTCTCCTGAATAATTTTTCAATTATGGATTAAAATAATACATGCGATAATATTATTTTATCCCTCATGGATAATTTCAAATTATCAATAAAAAAATATTAAATGTGATGATAATTTCTCTCTCATAGATAATTCTCAAATTATCATTTTGATTATCACATGTGATCACAAGAAATATCAATAAGAATAATTATAAACCTCATTTGATAATTTATATTCCTAAATTAATTTGAGAATAGAGGTGGTATTCTGCATAATTATTCATCTTCTTTTAAAATATATATATATATATATCAAAATATTCTTTGATAAAGTAATTATCGTTTAATTATCATAAATAATTCTTGCGTTTTTAACCCTTGACAATTGCGCAATTATTATCTAAATATTTATTTTACAAATTCTCCGTCTAAAATTATCTTAAGATAATCTTTCACAAATTAATCGTTTATAATTCAGAAATTATCTTTTGATATGATTATGCCACGTCTTCATGATTATCACTTGGAATAATCATCATTCGACAATTCATTTATAAATTGATCCTTTATCATATTTCCTGTAAATACCTTTTGATCAACCAAATAAATAACATTTGATAATTTTAATAAAACATATCTAATGTGCTTTATATATATATATATATATATATTAATAAATTTGGGGTTGTAATTTTATTTAAAATCTTCTTTCTCTATTTATTTATTTTTTTATTTGACTTTTTTTCATAATTCAAATTATGGAATAAAAAGGAAAAGAAAAGAAAAGAATAAGATAAATAAATAATGAAAGAAGAAGAAGAAGGAATCACCTTGGAGAGGTGCAATAGGAAGGTGGCAGGCCGCTTGGTCTCCGAGGAAGAGTAAAATGTAAGAGATCTTCATCAAACTTATGAAATCTACACCCAATGTTGTTCTCACTCAAGCAGATCCACCATGAACCATAGTGATTTGTCATTTTATAAATAAAGCTTAACCCCTTGTGTTCTTCATTTCAATAAATTAATGCATGTTATTTAATCTCTTATTCAATGAATAATTCAATACGAAGTCATTTATTTCTCTCATTTAAGTCATTACCATTGAAACAGATTAAAACAGTGAAGAAACAGACGTTTTTGGAATATGGAGCGTTCAACAATGGTGTTTTTTGGTTTAGGAAGATAAAGCAGTGTTTTCACATTTTTTTTATTATTGTATTTTTATTTTAATCAATTTAATATATTAAAATTATTAAAAACATAACCATAAAGACTAATGTGACCAAACGCATGTTGATCATCAATGTTATACTTTGTCTATGGTAAACACCTCATTCCATATCCAATGGTGGTCTCATATTTTTCATATGATGCACCGTTTAAAAGATATTAATGATTTATTATTTAAAAATCGGAATAAATAATTAATTAAAATAAAAAGTGTTATTTTAGCGAGCGAGGCGTCCAAACGCCCGATGCGAACAAATGTTATATTTTTTTCTAGGGTAAACACCACGTTCCGGACATAACGGTGGTCTCGAATTTCTCAAATGATGAACCGTTTTAGAGATATTAAATATTTATTAATTAAAAACTAGAACAATTAATTAATTAAAATAAAAAGGGTTATTCTTGCGAGCGAGACATCCAAACACCTTATGAGAACAAAAGTTATACCGTGTCTAGGTTAAACACCACGTTCCGGATCCATTGGTGGTCTCATATTTTTCATACAACACACCGTTTGAGAGATATTCAATTATTTTTAATAAATAATATATTAAATATTATTTAATAACTTTATCTCATGAGCGAGACATCCAAATTTCTGATGCCTTCAAATGTTATACCCCTCCTAGGGTAAACACCACGTTCTGGATCCATTGGTGGTCTCAGATTTTTCATACAACACACCGTTTGAGAGATATTCAATTATTTTTAATAAATAATGTATTAAATATTATTTAATAACTTTATCTCATGAGCGAGACATCCAAATTTCTGATGCCTTCGAATGTTATACCCCTCCTAGGGTAAACACCATATTTTGGACATAACAGTGATCTCATATTTCTCAAACGATGCATAATTTTGGATTAGTTCAAATATTTTAAATAAAAAGCGGGCACTTAAAATATTTTGTTTAATAATTTTATTTCGTCTTCACCGACCTTTTCCGGGCCTCGAAATCATGCACCAACACATTGTTTAACTCATAAAATATTGAATATTATAGAGTATTAATTGGGCGTTTTACCATTCTGTGATGTGTTTTAACAAAAACGCAACTTTTCATTGGTAAACCATTTTTTCATTTTTATATAATAATAATTTAACACAAGAGGGTTTAGGAAAACCTGAAACAGTAATGGGATATTAGAACCTCCCCACCATAGAAACTTTATGTCCCCAAAAAGCCTATGAATAACCAAGTCAAAAAGACAAGGCCATTGTTCTCTCATCAATACTACTTCCCTCTCTCACATCTCATGAGAATTAGAACTATGATTCCATATCATACGAACACAAGGTATCATCCTTCCGTGAAGTACCTTGGTCTCAGAATCAACAACCATGACTATTCGTTCAATCACATATAAAGTAGGTTCCACTTCAAGATCACACCAAATCAGAACATGAGATGGGTCAAATAAATGCTTTTGAAGCTGAGATACATGAACCACACTATTTATTGACATCAGTTGTAGTGGTGGTGCTAAATGGTAAACAATTTTCCCCACCTAATCAACAACCTCAAAATATCTCACAAAATAAGAAGCAAGCTTCCCTTGCCTCCCAAGCCGTCGATGACCCAACCAGGGTGAAACCCTCAAGAATACAAGATCCTCAAAACTGTTTCTTCGAGTCGTAGAATGTCTTAGTGCTTCCTGGGTGCACAACCCATTGGAAATTATGGAAAACACCCATTATATCCTTTCTTGTCACTAATGGTGCAACATAACAGTTCCAATAACATATAACACTCTCTTTGGAGAACTAACACTAGGCATCAGTATCCCCACCATAAAGAGAGTCTCTAATGCTTACAAAATTCATCAACCAGCTTCTATTCCTGAAGAATTAACTTGATAAGGGAAGATATCAACTGAACACTGGCTAAAGAAACTTCATTTCCCTTCCAATGAATTCCAATATGAAACTGAGAAGAAAGATCCATCAAACTCCACTCTTTCGAAGATTCTTTCACAGCCTGTGATGGAAGTTTCCTACTTAACGCATTTGTAACTACATTCCATTTCCCTGGGGTATAGGCAATGTCAAAGTCAAAATATTGCAGGTACCCCACCCAATGCCTTTGGAAGAGATTCAAATCTTTTTTAGAGAAGATATAACTCAAGCTCTTGTGGTCTGAATACACAGTAAACCTTTCTCTATAAAGGTAATGTCTCCAACACTTAAGTGGGTGCATTACAGCTGCAAGTTCAAGGTCATGGGTAGGATAGTTCTTCTCATGATTCTTAAGCTAACGAGATCCATAGGCAACAAAATGATTACCTTGCATAAGGACACATCCAAAACCTGAACCTGATACATAACAGAAGACCACATAACCTATCTCAACCTCAGGAAGAGTTAACATCGACACAATAGTCGAAAGATTATTTAGCTCAACAAAAGAACTCTGACATTTATCATTCTAGGAAAACTTCACTCCCTTTAGAGTAAGAGCAGTCATTAGAGAAGCTAACTTTGAGAAGTCTTTAAAAAATTGGCGATAATATCCTGCTAAGCCCAAGAAGCTCTGAATCTCGAAAACATTTTGTGGTTATTCTCAAGTCATATAAGCCTTCACCTTCTTAAGATCAACTGGTATTCCTTGTTCTGACATGACATGTCCCAAGAATTTCACTTCCTGAATCCATAAATCGCACTTTGAAAGCTTAGCATAAAGTCGGTGATTCCTTAGAAGACTCATAACTATTCTCAGATGATGCACATGATCCTCCTCATACTTGGAGTAGATAAGAATGTAATCCACAAAGACTACCATAAATTTATCTAGATACTCATGGAAAACCCTGTTCATCAAATCCATGAAAATTACAGGAGAATTTTTTAGGCCTAAGGGCATAACAAGGTACTCATAATGGCCATACCTACTCCAAAAAGTGGTCTTATGAATGTCAGATTCTTTTATCCTCAACTGATGGTAACCAGATCGAATATCAATTTTTGAAAACCACTTCTCCCCTTTCAATGGATCAAACAAATCATCAATTCGTGGTAAAGGATATTTGTTCTTTATCATAACTTGATTGAGCTTTAGATAATAAACACATAAGCGAAGCAAACCATCAGCCTTCTTGGCAAATAGAACTAGTGATGCCCAAAGTGACACACTCAGGCATATAAATCCTTTCTCAAGAATATCATCTAACTAAGACTTCAGTTATTTTAGTTCAGCTGGAGCCATTCAGTAAGAGGGAATAGAAATCGGTTGAGTACCAGGAATTAATTCAATTGAAAAATCAACCTCCCTTACTTGTGGAAAACCAGAGAAGTCAGAAGAAAATGCATCGGAAAACTCAGCGACGACTGAAGGAAGATCACCACACATTTAATCTCTCTCTAGATCAAAAATAAAAATTGATATAACTTTCCCCAACTCTAGATAAGAGGTTCTGGCACTACTTGACCTTGGGTCCCATTCTCCTTGAAAAACAAGAGGCACACCACTGGGTGTAGTAAGGTAGACTCGTTGAAGATAACAATCGATCCGGGATTTATTGGCAATGAGCCAATCCATCCCAAATATGACGTCAAAATATTTCATGTCGAGAACCAAAAAACTCCAAGCATGATCAACATATGATAGAGATAAGACACAAGTAGGACCACGAAGACCCTTCTCTCTCTTTGTACCAAGGGGTGTAGTAATATCCATTGCACAAGATAAAAGATTCATAGGTAGATTAAGAAGATTAACAATATGGGTTGAAATAAATGAGTGAGATGCACTAGTATCAAAAAGAGCGGTCACTAAAGATGAAGTTATAGTAATGGTACCTCTCATAGTTGCAGGACCTGTATCAGCTACGTCTGGTGACTCTTCCACTGCGTGAAGAAGCTTTGTTCCGGATGCCTGTGGCTGGAACCCTTTTTTACGTGAAGCATTTAATTGTCCCGCATTTTTTGGAGGTGCCGATGATCCTGTTCCACTACGTGGAGTAGATAAGTGATGTCAGAATCTCTGTAAATTCCCAAAACGTCTGTAGGAGCTACAGTTCTTGGGTGCCTCAGTGAAAACCCTCTTAGAATGTCTTGGCTTTCCACACTGATAGCAAGTCAAAGAAGCCCCTCTTGTTACTACAGGAGGTCTAGAATGACTCTGTTGTCGATAACTACCATGAGAAATGTCATGCTTCCATTTTCCTTTAAAATAACCAACACTTCCACTAGGAGGAAAAAGAACTCCCTTCAACCCTGACTTTCCAGCCAAATCCATCTCAAACATCAATGCCCTGTCCAGCACATCAGCATAAGTGGGTAGCTTCAGTAAGAAAACCTGAGAACGGATATCTAATAGAATTCCCAACTCAAATCATCGATCCTTCATCTTCTCATTAGATACAATCTCAGGAGAAAATTGTACCAACTCAGAAAAGCGATTTGAGTACTAAATCACGGTTTTTCTGGCCTGCTCAATCTTGAAAAACTCCATAGCCTTGGCCAACACCATTGATTCTGGATAGAACTGGTTAGTGAAAAGAACCCTAAAGTCTTTCCACTCGAAACCCTCATGTTTCCCAGTCATCACCATCGTGTCCCACCATCTTCTACTTGGTCCCTCCAGTACGAAGGTGGAACACTTCACCTTAATCACATCAGGTGTCTCCAAGAACCCAAACAGACGTTCAATATTACTCAACCATTCCTCAGTATGTTGACATTCAGTGGATCCTTTGAAAACTGATGGCTTATGGTGTAGAAACTCTTGAGAATGATTTTGGAGAATATCACTATGAGGATCTATAGCTAGAGCCTAAATAGGAACTGGAGGTGGTGCATGTACCAGAGCTTGGACAGTGTGAACAATCACCTTAACCAGACTCATATCCACAATAGGACTCTCTTACTGAGATTCAGTAGCAACCTCTTTTTGGATCTGATTCCCACGTCTTCTCAGAGGCATGATGCTACACAACATCAAAAAATAAAAAGACATTAGATTAACACTCAAACTGAGTAACAAGGAAAACTATTCTTAATAGAAGGGATAAACAATATTTGGATTCCACTCTATCCCTGGCCTACTCTAGCTTGAAAAACTCTATAGCCTTGGCCAACACCATTGATTCTGGATAGAACTGGTTAGTGAAAAGAACCCTAAAGTCCTTCCACTCAAAACCCTCATGTTTCCCAGTCATCACCATCTTATACTTGGTCCCTCCAGCACGAAGGTGGTACACTTCACCTTAATCACATCAGGTGTCTCTAAGAACCCAAATAGACATTCAATCTTACTCAACCATTCCTCATCATGTTGAGGGTCAGTGGAGCCTTTGAGAACTGGTGGATTCTGGTGTAGGAACTCTTGAGAATGATTTTGGAGAATATCATTATGAGGATCTATAGCTGGAGCCTGAATAGGAATTGGAGGTGGTGTTTGTCCCAGAGCTTGGACAGCATGAACAATCACCTCAACGAGACTTTGATCCACAATAGGACTCACTTGCTGAGATTCAGCAGCAGCCTCTTTTTGGATCTGATTCCCATGTCTTCTTGGAGGCATGATGCTACAAAACATCAAAAAAATAAAAAGACATTAGATTAACACTCAAACTGAGTAACAAGGAAGAATATTCTTAATAGAAGGGATAAACAAGATTTGGATTCCACTCTATCCAAATCAAAACAGGGAAAAATACTAGAACTAATCCACAAGTCGCATTTCCTTAACCAACCCTGGTGACTTAAGGTTCATTGTGGTGAGATCTATCCAGACACTCAGTCACAACTACCTCCTAAGTCCTGAAAAGAATACTCAAATGCATACTGTCATCAAGGTAAGATGATTAACCGCCCTTTGGGTTCTTCAAATAGAGGTCACAGGATCAAACCTTTCACTATTTTTTTAATGTAACAACCAGGTCCTGGTGACAGCACAGCCACCCCACCTTAACATAGTCGTTGGGTCCTGGCCCGTCAGGTACCACCAGTTTCCCCGCAGACACGTGGTCCCCACCCAAGGGTCCACCCACATGCCTGAACAGGTCATCTGACTAATGACTATCCCCACAGGCCAGCACATGTCTTTTCCAATGTGCTTTTTCCTCACTTACACACACCCTGGGAAACTTCCCAGAAGTTCACTCATCCGGATCACTACTCCTAGCCAAGCACACTTAACTGTGGAGTTCTAATCAGGTAGGCTCCTGAAAAGGAAGGTGAACCTTGTTGACATGAGTCATATAATTTAGTCATTTAACCCTTTATCATTTGGGTGTGTTACAATAACCCCCCCCCCCCCCATTAGAGCACATCATCCTCATTGTGGGCCTTACATCTCAACCCAGGTAGTACATCGCACTTAAGGATGGGTACCACCTCTAATACCATTTTTTCACGAACCAGCCCGGGTACCCTGGTAACCCGATAACCGAGCCGACCCTAACATATCCTAAAGGGCATTCTTGATCCCCACGGGTCAGCGACTAGCACTTGGCATCACACAACATGAAAGTGTGAACGATTTTTCCACCAACAATGTAGAAGAAAAGAAACAAGACAGTATGAATAAGATAAAGAAACTCCACTAGGAGTAATGTACCAGAATAAAAAGAGGCATAAAAAGACAAAAGTACTACAACCCAAGTACTAAAAATGGGAAAAAATCCCCAAGGTCCCTAAAGACACAACTCACCAAAACCAAAGATCAATAGCCGGATCCACCTCCAAGAGATCACTTCCCTTTGCTCGAACCTGAAAGAAGAAACTCTACAAACAGCCGAAGTAAAAAAAGTAGGGTGTGAGCCTAATCCCAATAGGATACCACTAATGATTCCACAACAGATTCCAAATATAGATTATCCAAATAAAAGCTTTCAATTTTCAAATAAACAGGTTTGGCAATTCAAAAGCATATTTAAACAAAACATACTATACATTTTCAAATGATGGAAATAAATATTTTAAGTAATGATTTTACAAATGATGGAATATTTCTAAAACAATGGCTTAAATAAAATATTTATATAAATCAGTTTATATAAATTTAGCAGGCATGTAAAGAAGTTCAAAAGCATTGGCATACATTTATATCTCAAATATAAATTAACAAACAAGCAACATGGTCATCTACAAAAATGTACGATAGTATTAACCAGTTATAGGATTCTACACTCTCTATGTGAACTTAACAAAATGTGTATACACACGTCCCTCTGACACTGGTCAAAGGAGACTCGTCACCAACACATCGGGGATGTTACCCGCTGCAAGTATGTTTTAGAACGTTGTTGTAGTGTAGAGAGTATCCAAATAACTCACTAACTACCTAAGGCTTTCATTCCCTCTTACACGATGGGCGAACTATTTTAAGAATGCTTAAAAATACGATCAATCCCATTATTCCATTTCAAATGTTTCAATTTCTTTCCATTTAAAACCAAAATAGGTTTTATTCAAAAACATGCCTTTTCACAAGATAAAACCAATGGGTTTATATCAAATCATTTTTATCCATTTTCACCAGTTTGAAATCCAATCAAAACTAATTCCATCATCACACAATTTATTTCCACAATTAAATTCAACAATTTAATTGAAATCATTTCCATAAAATCCATAATTTAAATTAAACAATTTAAATCAACAAATTTCCATAAACACGCCCAATTCAATGGAATTGGGGGTTTTCCAAATCTTCATACCAAAACCATTTCAAATACCTCGATTCACTAGAATCGACTTTTTATCAATTTAATTGAAAGCAAATTTGAGTAATTGAATTTAAATCAACAATTGAAATAAATCAAGAAATACAAGGATAATCAATTTTGAAATTCGGGACGGAACCACCTACCTCAAGGTCGTCGATGTCATCAGCAACAAAAATCCACCCAGTGTGGTTCAATACACCTCCTCAAGACCCAATTATCATAAGCGTCGACACTCCAAAGTTTTATGTTCGTCAACGGGTCCTAGAACCAATTTCAATTATTTTATTTCAAAAAGAAATAAAATTTCACATGTGATAATACATTCTTTCTCCTGAATAATTTTTCAATAATGGATTAAAATAATACATGCAATAATATTATTTTATCCCTCATGGATAATTTCAAATTATCGATAAAAAAATATTAAATGTGACGATAATTTCTCTCACATAGATAATTCTCAAATTATCATTTTGATAATCACATGCGATCACAAGAAATATCGATAAGAATAACTATAAACCTCATTTGATAATTTATATTCCTAAATTAATTTGAGAATAGAGGTGGTATTATGCATAATTATTATTCTTCTTTTCAATATATATATATATATATATATATATATATATATATATCAAAATATTATTTGATAAAGTAATTATCGTTTAATTATAATAAATAATTCTTGTGTATTTAACCCTTGACAATTGTACAATTATTATCTAAAGATTTATTTTGAAAATTCTCCATCTAAAATTATCTTACGATAATATTTCACAAATTAATCATTTATAATTCATAAATTATCTTTTGATATGATTATGCCACGTCTTCATGATTATCACTTGGAATAATAATCATTCGACAATTCATTTATAAATTGATCCTTTATCATAATTCCTGTAAATACCTTTTGATCAACCAAATAAATAACATTTGATAATTTTAATAAAACATCTCTAATGTGCTTTATATATATATATATATTGATAAATTTGGGGTTGTCATTTTATTTAAAATCCTCCTTCTATATTTATTTATTTTCATATTTGACTTTTTTTCATAATTCAAATTATGGAATAAAAAGGAAAATAAAAGAAAATAATAAGATAAATAAATAAAGAAAGAAGAAGAAGAAGGCATCACCTTGGAGAGGAGAAATAGGAAGGTGACAGGCCGCTTGGTCTCTGAGGAAGAGTAAAATGTAAGAGACATTCATCAAACTTATGAAATATACACCCAATATTGTTCTCACTCAATCAAATCCACCACAAACCATAGTGATCGGTCATTTTATAAATAAATTCCAACCCAATGTGTTCTTTATTTCAATAAATTAATACATGTTATTTAATCTGTTATTCAACGAATAATTCAATACAAAGTCATTTATTTCTCTCATTTAATTCATTTCCATTGAAACAGATTAAAACGGTGAAGAAGCGGATGTTTTTGAAACATGGAGCGTTCAAAAATGGTGGTTTTCGGTTCCAAGAAGATGAAGAAGTGTTTTCACGTTTTTGGTTATTATTGTAATTTTATTTTAATCAATTTAATATATTAAAATTATTAAAAACATAACCATAATGAGCAATGTGACCAAACGCATGTTGATCATCAATGTTATACTCTTTATAGGGTAAACACCTCATTACAGATCCAATGGTGGTCTCGGATTTTTCATACGATTCACCGTTTAAAATATATTAATGATTTATTATTTAAAAATTAGAATAAATAATTATTTAAAATAAAACGTGTTATTTTAGCGAGTGAGGCGTCCAAACGTCCGATGAGAACAAATGTTATACTTTTTCTAGGGTAAAAACAATGTTCCGGACATAATGGTGGTCTCAAATTTCTCAAATAATGAACCGTTTGAGAGATATTAAAGATTTATTAATTAAAAATTGTAATAATTAATTAATTAAAATAAAAAGGGTTATTCTTGCGAGCGAGGCATCCAAACACCTTATGAGAACAAAAGTTATACCTTTTCTAGGTTAAACGCCACATTTTGGATCCATTGGTGGTCTCAGATTTTCCATATGGCACACCGTTTGAGAGATATTAAATTATTTTTAATAAATAATATATTAAATATTATTTAATAACTTTATCTCACAAGCGAGACATCCAAATTTCTGATGCCTTCGAATTTTATACCCCTACTAGGGTAAACACCATATTTCAGACATAACAGTGATCTCATATTTCTCAAACAATGCATCATTTTGGAGTTATTCAAATATTTTGAATAAAATGTGCGCACTTAAAATATTCTGTTTAATAATTTTATTTCATCTTCACCAACCTTTTCCGGACCTTGAAATCATGCACAAAAACATTGTTTAACTCATAAAATGTTGAATATTATAGAGTATTAATTGGGAATTTTACCATTCTGTGATGTTTTTTTAACAAAAACGCAACTTTTCGCTGATAAACCATTTTTTCCTTTTAATATAATAATAGTTTAACACAAGAGGGTTTAGGAAAACCTGAAACAGTAATGGTATGTTACATGAACCAATCCCTGATTCATCATCTCTACAAGACACAACCATATCTAGATAAGCACAAACCAAAATCAAAACCGACTCGAAAGGGGTAACCAAACAAGGAAAACCAATCAGATATTTTCATCTAAAAAGGCACAACTATTGGAATTTCATAAGGATAAGACAACCAAGATTTTTGAAATAAGGAGAAACTTACAACGACAAGGAAAAATATAACAAGAACATTTAAACTTCATACACCCCAATGGTGGAGATAATATCACATTAAAAGTTCCCAACACCCCTGGTGATTTCTAACTACATAAAGAGCTTCACTCTAGGACCTATGGTTAGAGCCCTAATGTATTGAAGTATCTGTTGTCCTGTAGTTAGAAGATGATAATCCCTGATCAGAACTTCTTCTTTTAGTGTCATGAGAAGCCACACAAAACCCCTAGGAGAACCAAAAGAACATGAAACAAAAAAAATACTTACTTTTCTCCAATAAAGCAGTTTCATAAAGATAGGTATTTATAAGATACACATGCATCATCCTCTTTCTCCCTAATAAGGAATAATAAAAACATGGTACACACGGAACATACCTTCACTTAGAATGGAAAAATCAAAAATTTATAAAAAGGAAAAACATGCTTACATTGAAATATATGTCATTAAGAGATCCAAAATATCCACTTTTACAACTTAAATAAAATACAACACCGAAAAACACTACCAAACATAGCCATTACAAAAAAAAGAAACATTATATAGAAAATGAATTTAAATTGAGCTCAAAATAACACCCTACTCCTACAAATGGGTTGGGGTGTTTTTTGAAGGGGTGGATCTGGATCCACATCGCTTCCTATAAACACCCTGATAGAACTGTTTCAAGTGATCTAGGCTTCCATAGGTACTGAAAGTCTTCAGAGCACTTGGAAATGATGGATTCTTATAATTCGGATTGTCGTATTGATGACACACCATGACTCTATACTTAGAATAATATGATGAAAGATCTATAGGCCTTTTAATTCCTTGACTAGCACTAATATATTCAAGATGATTTCCCATCTCCTTACTATATTCCCTTTCACTGATTCGAGATATTGGAGGAAGGTTTAATACCTCAAGCACTTCTGCTAATATAGCTTCAACCTGAACATCTTGCCACATCATGTCAACAAATGAGGTTAGACCAAACTCTGACACCTTCAATTATAGATCAGGACAAAGTTCATTCTCAAAATGTTGATCCTTTAAGGAATCATCCACAGTCCACTCTGAAAGGTGAGTAACTATATCAAAAAACTGACCAAAAAGCTCCAACACTGATCCATCACCTTATTGTATGTCACGAACCAGCCTGAGTACCCTAGTAACCTGATAACCAAGATAGACCTAACATATCCTGAAGGTAATTCCCAATCCCCATGGGTTGGATACTAGCACCTGGTTTCATACAACATGCAAGTGGGAATGATTTTTCCACTAACAATGTGGAAGTAAAATAAGCAAGACAATATGCATATCAAAATAAAAATCCACTAGGAGTAAAGTACCAGAATACAATAAGGAATAAAAATCCCAAATTACTATAACCCAAGTACTAAAATACATAAATACAACCCGGGTCCCTAAGGAAAAAACTCCCCAAGACCATGGTTCAGCAGTTGGATCCACCTCCAAGTGATCATTTCCCTTTTCTCAAACCTGAAATAAGATAAACTACAAACACTCAGAGGAACAAGTAGGGTGTGAGCTAAAAATATCAGTAGGTTCTCACCATGGATTCCATAACAAATTCCAACAATTGATTAACCAAATTAATGCTTTCAAATTTTAAAATAAACATGTTTGGAATTTTAAATCATATTTAAAAAAATCATGGTATATAGTTTAAATGATGGAAAGTACTTTAAGCATAGAATTTACTTTAAAAGTGATGGAATAATTCTAAAATGATGGATTATATAAAAAATTTACATAAAATAGTTTATTTAAATTCAGTAGGCATGTAAAGTAGTTCAAAATCATTGACATGCATTTATATCTCAAATATAAATAACAAGCGAGCAACATGGTCATCTTCCAAATAGGTATGATAGTATTTCTGGCTATAGGAATCTACAATCTTTAAGTGATCATGGAAATATGTGTACACATATGTCCTCTAAACACTGGTCAAAGAGGACTCGTCACCATCTCCTAATGGATGTGATCTACTGCATGTATGTTTTAGAAAATTGTAATAGCATAGAGTGTGTCCAAATAACTCACCAACTACCTAAGTCTTTCATGTTCTCTTACACAATTAATTATGGTAAATTTATTTTAAGGATGATTAAAATACAATTAGGTCTCATTATTCTATTTCAATGACAATTTTCCATGTAAAACCAAAATGAGTTTTAATAAAAAAAACATGCATCTTTAACTGGATAAAACCACTGGGTTTCTATAAAAATATTTTCACCCAATTTCACCAGTTTGAAATCCATTCAAAACCAATTCTATCATTTCACAATTCATTTCTAAAATTAAATTAAACAATTTGATTGAAATCATTTCCATCAAATCCACAATTTAAATAGAAAATATTAAATTAACAAATTTCCATAAACACGCCCTAATTCAATGGAATTGGGGATTTTCCAGATCTCATGCCAAAACCATTTCAAATTTATCAATTCATTGGAATCATATTTTATTAAATTAATTGAAATTGAGTTTAATCAACATAATTTAAATTAACTATTGAAATAAATCAATCAATTCAAGGTTAATCAATTTGGTTAATCGGGATGGAACCACCTACCTCAAGGTCATCAATATTAGCAGCAAGGATAAACCACCTTGTGTGGTTCAATACACCTCCTCACGGCCTTATTATCGTAAGTGTCGACACATCAATGGTTGACATTCTTCAAGGGTTCCTATAACCAAAACATCTATTTTATTTCACAAATAATATCACATGTGATAAAATTTTCTCTCTCCTGGATAATATCTGAATTATCATTTTATATCATCGCATGTGTTTGAAATTATATTTCAATATTTCATGTCATTACATGTTGATAATTTGATATTTAATAAAATTGTCCTTAAATTCCAAAGTAATTATCAAAAATATATATCAAACTATATATATATATCTTTTGATAATTCAAATAATTATCATTTGATAATTTTAAACAATTTTCCATTCAATAATTTCCTTCCGACAATTTGATGAAATTATCATTCAATGATTATTCATTATTATTATTGGACAATTTCACATAATTACTATTTTAATAATCTCAGGCAATTTCTATTTGATAATTTTATAAATTATCCTATGATAATTTTATAAATTATCTCTTGATAATTTATTTAAATTATAATTTTATAATTATTTATATTTATTATTTGGTAATTTTGTAAAAATTATCATTTGATAAAAAAATTTATAGATTACCCGTGATAATTCAATGTAATAATCATTTGATAAGTCTTTATAATTTTACTTAGATAATCTCATACAATTATCCTCATTAATTTCATGCGGTTATTGATTGTTTATTTTCTAAATTATCCCTAAAAGAGAAAAAATACATATTGGTTTTATCATTTGATTTAAGTTCTCTTTGTTTATAATTATGAAAAGGAAAAAAGAATATAATAAAAAAATAATTGAATAAAACCTCTATTGTAGCGCCCCATAAGGAAGAAGAAGAGGTATGATGCTTTATCTGGGAGGAAAAACACCAACGAAGTGGGGATTAATGAGTTGATCAAAAGGGGTTTTCCAATCACCTAAGGATTCTCAGATCACTTGACTCAATCAGATCAACCAAAAGGTAGGAGTTTCTCGGCTTTAAAACCCTCAACTAGGTATAGGTTTTACTTAAACCAAAACCCTATTTTAAACACTTATTCTATAAAAAATTAATAATGGGGTCATTAATTTTACTCATTCAATGAGTTGATGACTGAAACGGTAGAAAACAGTTGAAAAATGAATGTTTTAAAAACATGTATTGGCCAACAATGGAATTTGGAAAGAGATAGAAGAAGATGAAGTTTTAATATATTTTTTTTAAATTAAGATTAATTATCTAGAATAAAAATTAAATAATACCAAACACCCGTTGTGCATGAAATTTATACTCTGTCTAGGGAAAACACCCTGTTCTGGACCCAACAGTGGTCTCAAATTTTTCATACGATGCATCATTTAAGAGATATTAATGATTTATTATTTAAAAACCATAACAAATAATTAATTAAAATAAAAAGGGTTATTTTTTCAAGTAATGCATTCAAACGTCCAATGTCTTCAAATATTATACACCTACTAGGGTAAAACTCTCATTATAGACCCATTGGTGGTCTTATATTTCCTATATGACACACCGTTTGGGAGATATTTAATTATTTTTAATAAAATAATATATTAAATATTATTTAATAACTTTATCTCATAGGTGAGACATCCAAATATCGGTCACCTTCAAATGTTATACACTTACTAAGGTAAACAACATATTTTAGACATAACAATGGTCTCAGATTTCCCATACGATGCACCATTTTAGAGTTATTCAATTGTTTTGAATAAAAATTGTGCAATTAATAAATTATATTTAATATTTTTATTTAGTCTTCACTAAGACAATGCGGACCTCGGAATATCACACTAACTTAGTGCCAAACTCCAAAAATATGCAATTGAATATTTCAAGATGTTAACTGGCAGTTATATCCTTTAAAACATTTATCAAAAATTTGTTGATAAATAATTTTTTCCACTTAAGATATTAATAATTTAAAACAGGAGGGTTTATGAATACCTGAAACAGTAATGGGATGTTACACTGTAGACAGCGCATCTCCATTCCCTTCTTCACTTTCACTATCTTAGAGAAATGTTGTTGGGTGAACGAAGCCTGAAGAACTCCCATGTAAAATCTTCTTGAGGCTTGATTCGAGAGGCCAAATCCCACAACTTCCAAGTGAGACCTTCGAGCATAAAGGTGAAAAAATTAACCATTATAGACTCAAGAAACTCAATTAAATTGAAGATCCTTTCGATTATCCACATCCACTCTTCCGCTTCGAGAGGATCCACTTGACCATAAAATAGAGGAGGGTTAAACTTTCAAAACTCAAGAAGGAATTATATGGGTTGATCAACTAGAGGGTCTGCTAATGGTGAAGCACCCATAGCTTCACCTTAGGTATCTATTAGATCTTTAGTGGGGTCATGTACTAAACAACAAGGAAAACCAAAACCCAATCAAAACTAATTCACCAACAAGAATCAAAACTTAAAACAACACTCAAAAAAAGTTTCCCATATCATAAAAAAACAATCAACATAACCACTAGTTATTAAAAAATTACATATTTTCTTCTTAATAACACTTTTGAAAATAAAAAAAACTTGGGAAATTGCACCCTCGCCAATGGTATTCTATGTAGCCTCACACACACATATTCTCATGCCAATTTAGAAACCCATCCACTCGTGCCATAAACCATCCACTTTCCCAAACACATCGATTCATGTGAGAACCCATAAAGATACCAAAGGTCAAAACAATACATTTCCATTTTCAAAATAAATAGTTCAACCCAATTTTTCACATTCTCTATTTACTTCCCACTTCGGCTTTCATAAAAAATTTTCAAAATATCACTAACTGCTAAATCAAAAACCTAACTCATCCCATTAAAAATATATTTCTATTCCCAAATAAATTTTTTTGATAAACCCCAGTTTTTTATTATAGAAATCCAATTTTCGATGCTCCAATTACCATTTTACCAAAACCCTTCTTATAAAAAGTTCATTTTTTTAAAATATTTCTTCAAAATAAATCTGAAAATTCATTTTCCATCTCCAAAAATCAAAACCATTACCACTTAAAATCTAGTTTTTACAATTTCAAAACAAAGTTTTTCAAAAAAAATTAGAATCAATAGGTACCCGAGACAACTCAAAATAGGAAACTAATTTTGATGGGTGACTTTTCCATATGGTTGGTGGCCATATTCCAATCACACAATCATTACAGAGAGTTATTCGAGACCATTTCCCCAGCACCACATGGCTTTCTAGGCATTGTGAGCTCACTAAAACCACTGGACCAACCCCCATTTTGTTTCCCAAACATCAAATAACCAACAAGAACTAGATGGTCCAAATAAAACCCAACATCCCATGGAAACCCAAGGTTCATCATCAAAAGTGTTGGATAGAAACTCCCTCATACCTAAACTCCAAGTTCTAATAGTCCAACTCCATATACATTGACATCCTAAAAAAAGGAGCTCTAAAAGCTATGTCCCCCAAAGAATCCAACCTGGTCTGATACCTTTTTTTCACAAACCAACCTGGTTCGACCCCGAACCGATCACCCAAGTTAGCCCAAGACAAGGACCGAGAGGCATTCTTAGTCCACCTGGGTTGAGAACTAGTGTTGTGGAATCAATAAAGAAATAATTGGAATGATTTTTTCCAATAAAATAAACTGAACAGTGGAAAATAAAAAAAGCATCCCAAAAAAACAATTACCAAACCAAACATCATTTATACAAAAACAGAAAATACAAAAAACCAAACAAAATACCCCAAACTGAACTTGATGACCACAACATCTCCATGTGACCATGGTGGGTTGCTCTCCGATACCAAAAACAACCATAACCCTTATAGATTGAAACCAAGCCAGAATTTGCACCAAAAGATAAAAATAATAAATAACTATAGCTGTGGGTATTAAAACTTAGTAGGCATGCATAAATGATCTATTCCCCATAAATACACTTTAAATAAAGACATGTCAATTTTGAGTTTGAAATTTAATATAAAAAAATATTTTTTTCTGATTTTTCCACTTTAAAACAAAACATGATCCATTTCCCTTTTCCCATTCAAATCCAGATTATTTACCAAGGAATAGACATTAGCATTTTAAAGGAGAATGATGTTGTTTAAATTTAAAAATAGGGAAAGTGTGTATAAAACATTTTCTCAACACTTTTCATAAACCTTTGAAAACCATCACATCACTTTTCACAAAGGTAAACCATGAAACAGAGAAGTGGATATAATCACATAACAAGGGAAATATACAAATAGAATGCATAAGTAACCAACCAACAATGCATCTTAATCATACACCATAGATAAATAAGTGTCAAAGGATATGGGAAAACCTAGGATCTTAGGAGAATAATATAGAACATACTTAAATATGACTCATCCTAAAGTAATTCCTCACATGATGATATCAACTCACCCACATGCTCGATCTCACCCTACATAGTCTAATCGAGGGGAACTATCCCAAAGCGAAGAAATTTCCATGCTAAGGGCCACTTACCATAGAAAAATCCTAATCTATTGTATCAATTGTTCACTGAAAATATGCTAGATATTTTAGGTTCCCATGTCAATACTAAAGTGGGGGTGAGTTAAAAATTCCAAACAAGCATCCAATCACATGGAAATACATCATACACAAGAAACACACACAACAAGTCACCCCCGAGTCACCCTAAGGAACAATCTCTTGTCTTTCAACCATTTAATCACAAGGGAGTGTCTCAGTGTGGACCTACCAAAACATTCAATATAACCAAGGAAAGATACTTATCCAAGGATATTTTTCAAGAAAATAAATTTCACAAAAGTTACAAATGGGCCTCAAATACCCTTTGATAAATTACTTATTTACAAAAGGAAAACAACACATTTCCATCACATGTCAAACCATTTTCAAAATCAAAACACACACCTATTTTAAATCCAAACCACTTTGAAACCCCATTCAATAAACCCAAACCATAATTTTAAATTCCAAAAATAAATTTACAAATCCAAACCATTCTTCAAAAACCATAATCCACTTTCAAAGGCCAACCGGTCAATTTATTAAACACTTGGTGTGCATATCTTAACAAAACAATACCATATAATTCAAAATAATCAAGAAAATCACATCATTTCATATCAAAAAATAATTATAAAAATCATATATCATTGTTTAGTACCAAAGGAATTTTATAAAATAAAGAAACCAATGATTCTTAAATTTAAATGAAAAGTTCAAAGGGAAACCTACCTCAAACTCATGGCACTTCAACAACACCCACCCAAAATAGCCTTAAAAAGGTTCCAAGAATCTATAACACCCAATAGAAACCCTAAAAAGAAAAAAACCTCTAATTTAAACACAAAAGAACATGAAACCTAGATCCAATATACCAAGAGAGAAGAGTAACCACCAAGAAAATGGAAGAAAGAGTAAGAGGGAGAAGAAAGGAGGAGAGTACCTTGAAGATTTATCCCCAACACTTAAATAAATAACTAGATTCAACCCTTGGGAAAGGATAGAAGGCTTGGAGAGGAAGGTAGGGGCTCAATTTGGGTTGTAAAAACTAGTAGGGGAAAAATGGGGTGTTTTGGGGTTAAAATTCAAAGAGGGTAGAAGAATAATTTCACACTTTTAATGACCTTAACAGGTCACATGATTTTCCTACACGGTTTTCCAAATTATGTGGAAACTCTGCATCCCCCACTATCTAAGAGGAAAATGTTACATGATTTGTAAAATCATGAAGCAAATGAGTGGTCTCCTCTATCCAGGAGGAAACTGCTCGCACACTCTCCTAGGGGATGGTGCACGATTTCCTATAATCATGCGCCAACTATGAACCACCTACTATCAAGTCCAAAATCCCAATTTTCACCATAAATTCCCAGAGAAAATAAAGAATAAAAACAAGAACAAAAATAAAGGAACAACTAAAAATAAAATCACATATGTGATAAGAATATTTAAGACTAAATTATGATCTTGGTTGTAACACCCTGAGATTTTAAAAGAACATTATATTTGATGGCATATAAGACACACAACACTGAGCTTAAACTACCTACAAAATATATGACCATTATAACCTATCTATTAAATTATCATGTATGAATAGTATTAACTAATTAATAAAATATATATATAAATTTTCTACTCAATTTATATTTATTAATAAATTCTTATAAAATAATCAATCAATTTTTAGTAAAGTAATTTTATTCTTCAAAATTTGTTTTCTTCGAAAATGGTTTTAATGGGTTTTTGAGAGAAAATATTATAATTAATTTATAAAGATTTTAATAAAATTTATTTGATAAAATTAAATTAAATTTTTAAATCACAATATCAAAATTAAATTAGGCTTAAAATTTGGCGCTTTCTAGAAAAAATATTGATTTTTTAGTGAATAGTAAAAATACCTATTTTTGTAAAACTATCATTTCTTTTCAAAAGAAATAAATAATTTAAAAGTATAATTTATGTGTTTAATATGATTAAAAGTAAAATAATTATTATTTAATTATATTTAATCCACTTAATTACATTTTAATCATCTTTATATTGGATTTTAGTATAAGTTTATTTTTAGGTTTAAAACGGGTTTTTCTGAAAACTATTTTAAAGTGCATAATGGTTCTTCATTTTAATTAATTAAAAAAACACCTAATGAGGAATTATTTAAATTAAATTTATATATTATATGTAAATAAAAATTAACTTAAATTTATACAATTATTATTATTATTCATATAGTTAATATAAAATCATATTATGCTTGGAAAATACATTTCTTGAAAACCCCGCTTTTTCATCATGTATGATGGTTTTGTTTTAAATTAAATCATGTCACTTATGTGAATTGAATTTGGTAAAATGGATTCAATAATTTGAATCATCATAATTTATATCATCTAATAAGTTCAAATTATTTTTTACATAATAAAGTGTGAAAATAGTAAAAATCTTTTACCACAGTTAAGGTGAAAACGGTTTTACCAAGGGTTAAACTAAAAAGATAAGTGTTAAAATGACCTAAAAACTTATCTAAATTCTATTATAATTCCATATTTAGACATTAAATATTATAATTATTGATAATGGCCCATTTCTATCCTTTTTCATGTGAAAAATATGGGCATTACTTTTTCTTTTCAGAAATTATAAGTGTGCCACTCACCTCAATTATAAAAGGTCACCCTCTCTCCTTGCCTCTTTACACCTTCAAATTCTTTTTTCTTGGACAATACCTACCCAAATTACTAACTTAATTCCCAAAAAACAATGTATATCTCCTTTTTTTATCATAAATCCAACCTAATAAGTCTTTTGGTGATAACATAAGGAGGTTATCCAAAGAAGAGGTATCATGCTTAACCGAGCATTTTTATTTTATTTCTTCTTACACATCCATAAAAACTTATTCAATTATGATTATATAATAAAACCATTATCTCCAATATAATGATATGTTATTATTTTAATGTAATAATCTAAATCCATCTTTTATTCCATCAAATGGGAAACAAAACTATCATTCATGTGTATGGCGGACTACCACCTCGCAAACCGATGTAATTTATTTTTCATCATCACCTCTCATGCCTTATAATAATGATGTGTTTAAATTATATATATATATATATATATTCTATTTTAAACATAATTATACTACTATAATTATTATATCACATATACTTTCTTACTTTCCATTCCATGAGTGATATGATAACGTTGCTCATGTGTACGACAAACTACTACCTTGCAAAGTGATGTGATTCATTTTTTACTAATGCTTTTCATGGAAGGTAATAAGGATAAAGTTAATGAATATATGTGATATATATATATAATAATTTTAATATTTATGAAATATTTATCATTCTTAAAATATAATATATCATTTACTTTTTAACTTTTCATTCACTGAGAAATGATAATGTAGTTCGTGCATACGTGTGGATTTCCGCCTTCACGAAGTGATGTGATTCTTTTTCATCATCACATAAAATGGATGATATATATAAGTTTATTTAAAGAAATAATATGATATTTTGGATATTTTTATCATTATATAAATATAAAATAATACCTACTTTCTTTCCATAATGATAATTGAAAAATGGAAACATTACTCATGCATATGTATGGCCTACCATCTCCATGATCGTAACATAGTTCATATTTCATAACCATTATTCATGGATGATTTTAAAAATAAAATTGAATTATAAAAATTATAATTATTTCATTATTATTATTCTGTATATGATGTAACAATGATCACTTTGACCTCAATTAACACATCAAAGACATTTTGAAACAATGAACTAAATGTCCTCAAAACACATGACGCAAACATAACTGATTTAGTATTTAAATATGTCATTAAAATAAATAAATAAATAATTTAAGTATAATTTATTAAACATATAAAAGGTTATTAAGAAATAAAATAATTGATTTAAGCTTATTATACAAGAGTTAAGGGTCGTACATGGAAATTATGGACTCAAGGTAAGGGACTTTGTCTCAATTTCCCTTCATTGAGGTATATTTTAATATTGTGCACCTAATTTCTTTTATACGGTGTATATAATTCCAATTTTACATGTAATATATTTAATAATTCATATTTCATGGTATTTTGAGTTTCAATTTGAAATATTTCATCCAAGGGGGTTTGACTTGAAAGTTACCTAGTGGTAAAGAATTTCATAACTCTATTTCTTTTCATTGGGTTATATTACATCTTCATTATATTTGATATTATAATATTATGTGTGTAATGAATTTTTATTATTGTATTCTTTATTTCTAATTATTTTTTTTGGGTTTACATTTGATACACATAATTTATTCATTGATTAATTCTCACTTTAGCGTTATGATCATTGTAAGGATTACTCATCTCAAATTGTCTTCATTGGGAGCTATGTTATATTGTACAAATATCTTCTTATATGAGATGTATCTACTGACCATTTTATATTTTATATCATTAATACCCTTATGTTATTTATATTTAAAGTTTAAACTCTTGTTATTCTTTATGGGACTTACAATTTCAGAGTTTCCAAAGTGGTTATGGTTTTATGATACAATATACTTTACTTTTGGGATTTTTTATGTTGAAGGTTATTTGGGAAGAAATAATATGATATTATTTTCTCAAACTAAATATATTTTATTATACTCTAGTTATGAATGTTTTTTTCATGTTTATTTTCAATTTCCTACCTTAATTATTGAATAAATATCAAGAATGTTTTTTAAGTGATGTCGATCTTGTATCTTTATTTTAGATTGGGAATCTTTCTATTCCATATAAATGTTTTCTAAAAAAAATTAAAAAGTTTTATTTTATAAAAATTAATTATTTCCTAAATATATTTTCCATGATCTTTAACCCTTTGTTAAAAGGTTTTAAAAAGGAAATTTCTTACCATTTTCCAAATGGTTCACTTTGACTCCATTTAAAAAATGTTTAAAAAGAATGTTTATTTTTAACATTTACAACATGAATGAATTTTCTCAATGTCATGAGCACTAATTTTTTTAAAGATTCATTTTAAGTTTCAAAGGTTATTTTTAAATAAAATTATTTCTTTAATGTTTGATAAAGTTTTAGATTTTAAATAGGTGTTTTAAAAATGGAAAGGATATTTTCCTCAATAAATGTTACAAGTGATCTTTCAAAATAATTTTCTATATAAGATAACATATTTTTATGTTACTCAAAGTGAAATTTTTATATTTATAAAGAATTTATTTAATGGTATTTTAATGGTATTTCCATTAATCAATGTCAATAACCCTTAATGTTACTTATGATATATATGCGTATGTTGAAATGATATCATCTTTATTCTTTCTATGGATGGATTATGATTATTTCAAAGAGATTTTCATGGAAATCATTTCCCTTTCAAGGGTTAAATCTAGTTATAAAAGGAATAATTTTCTTTTTATGATTTTTATGATGAAATTCAATATCAATGTATTTTATTTATGTTATGATTCTTGTACATTGTTTATGATAATGGGTGAGCTCGATACAACTTATACGATGGGTTGATCCCTATTATAGCTCAATATATGAAGGGTTAATTCCAATTATAGATTAATATATGATGGTTTGAGCCCCATTATAGATCATTATATAATGGGTGACCCACACTATAGCTCTCTAATCCATTGGATTCTCTGGATATTTAATTCAATCATATTGGTAATTCTATTTGTAAGGTGATATGAATATGATGTTTCATGATACCAATATGTTTTATTTATGATAGATATAGGTTTTTAATGATTCCTTTAATCAAGATTGAAATCAAATGGATTATGATTATTTATTCTTATGAATCTTGTTTTTGATAAAGTTTTATTCCATGTTTCTTGATTGATAGTCCATGTATTAATGGGTATGAATATTCTAATATTATGGTCATTCACTTTTATTATATCATCATACCCTTATTCTATTATTATTCTCATTGATGATATTCAATTTTTAATGCTTATGTTTACCTTTAATGGGCATTTGAGATCACCCTTCATATGTTTCCTATTCCCTAGTATATGAATAATGATGATTAAATGATTTGTGTCTAGAAAGGTTTCTAACATGATTATGTTTGTGGGAGATATTGAATACTTAATATGAAATATGAAAAGCTGGGTATAGTGGGAAAATTACTCCCTAGAATTCATGGGAATTTATTATGAAAGAGTTTTTCCTAATTCTATAAAACTCTAAACCTAAAAGGTACTTGGAAATGTAAGTGATCCAATATTTACTTTTAATGTTGTATTATGGTGAAAGTTAAATCACCTTCATCGGTATCAAATATAGAATTGTAAAGTTTATTATTTTATCACTAGATCTAAGAGTGTGGGTTCGGTGATATTTTAGTTGGTATCAAAGGAAGGATTTAGATAACTTTATAGATTATGAGTTTTTATGTGAGTTTATATTAAGGGTTATGGATACCGTCATAGGTTTATGAGGTTAAGGTTGATCATAATTTTCAAGGTATTGAGAACCTTTAGGGTTTATATGATCGTTAATGGTTAAAGTTACTTTTAATGATGTTAATCATATTTTTTGGAACCTTATAAGGATATAATTTTAGGAAAAAATATGAACTGAAGTTCAAGTGACAACTCATCACACCCGGTAAGACTGAGGGTCTTGAACCCACAACTAATAAGCGAAAAGGGTGAAATTTCTACCATTGGACTATGTGATGTACTGGTTAGTGTGAAATCATTTTTTTACTTCAAAAATTTGAAAGATATTAAATAAGTTTATTTTCAAAACATATGTTTTATCATATAGATAACCATGGGATTAAAAAGTGATTAGATGATTAGATGATTAGATGATTAATGTTATTTCAGAAGAATATCACTATATTTTTGGGCTTGTAATATGAAAGGTATGAGATTAACTTTGAGTTTAAAACACTCTTTAATTTTGAGGTTATTGAGGTTATTTGGGATATAGGGTTATTCATTTATTTAATGATTTAGTTTTAACTTTGGGTATTGCTGTTGAATTTTGGAGTTTTATTCATTTTGGGAAACAAATTACCATATGCTAACCATTTTGGTTTTTATTAATGTATAAATATAGGTTTAATAAATTGATTATACCTTTTATGGTTTTGAGGTCCTTTATAAGTTTATTTTAGTGCTTTAGAAATAAAAAAAATCATCTTGAATACTCATCATTTGGAGAAAAAGATGATATTGTGGTGGAAATTGATTAAAGAATGAAATTAAACTTATCAAGTAAGTATATTTCCTTATTTTTAGTCTATATGGTAATGAATTACTCAAATATAGAAAAAGGATATTTAAAATTAATATGTTGTCCTATTATATTAATTTCCAATGAAACAATGGTTTTTTCACACTTGTTTGGTTTATGGTTTTGTGGTTGTTAAATTTATCACGACTTTTCACTTTCTTGTGATTAATGATCTCTATGACTCTCGATCATTATTTGGGAATTAAATTATTCTTAAATTTCAATATCTTCACTTCCTAACAATTTTACCCTACTTTGAAACATTTTTGTGTGTTATTGTTGATAACCTTAATACTTCCCTCTCTCTCTTTTCAATTGGATGTTTTATTAACCCTTTTTCTTATGTGGGATTTCAAAATTGGTATTTTGAAATTTCAAACACTTATTTATTGAGTTAAAGTTCAAATTATGAGGACATAATTTATTAAATGGGGTAGAATGTAACACCTTGATATTTTAAAAGAAGAACATTATGTTTGATAGCATATAAAACACCCAACATCAAGCTTAAACGACCAGAGAAATATATGACCATTATAATCTTGCCATTAAATTGGTGGGTATGAATAGTATTAACTACCTTATGAAATATATATATAAATTTCCTACTAAATATAAATTTATTTATATTTTCTTAGTAAATAATCACTTAATTTTTAGTAAAGTAATTTTATTCTAAAAAAATATGTTTTCTTTAGAAATGATTTTTATTGCTCATTATGAGAAAATATTATAATTAATTTCTAGATATTTTAAACAAATTTATTTGATAAAATGAACTTAATTTTTTAAATCATCATATCAAATTTAATTTAGGAAGAAAATTTGGGATTTTTTGAAAAATGCCAATTTTTCAAAATAGTGAAAATACCAATTTTTGTAAAACTGTAATTTATTTTCATTAAATTAAGTAATTTAAAAGACCCATTGCATAACATCATGGCCTAGATGCCACTAAAATTAGTGCTCTGAGATAGTTCTCTAAAAGGCCTCAAGTGTGCCTACTCATATGCCAGAAGTTGTTGACTAGAAGCATGGGTCTAATGGTGGAACTATGAGAAGACTATACCTTCATATCATAGTACACAACCAGAAGTGAATAACCAAACACCATACATAGCACAAAATTCATAACAATAAATAAACTGAAACTAAACATGTTGTAATAAAATGAAAATGAAGTAAAGGCCCAAATAGCCATGTCATACATACAACCACGATTTCCCACTAGTCTGATCACATATACAAAAATAAATAAATAAAAAGTAAATACAATAGGCCCTACTACCAAATTTAGGATATAACACATATTCGATCTCCAGTACCCTGTAAAGCTGCTCTATCCTGGCCTGTAGACTCCACACAAGCATCCCACTCAACCATGCAATCCAGGGCCTTTGCCTAGTCCACCGTGAATTCATGATCAACCTAAAAATAGGCATAAGGTCTAGACGCACACCGATGTGCATGTATAGAGGGTTTGAAATAAATATCAGTAGGCCACTCCCAATGGTGAACCTATAAACTGCTTCCATAAGTGAATGCTCATTCAATATGCCCAGCCTAGTCGAAACATAACTAAAAATAAATAAAAATAAAACAACCATCGATCTCTAGGTTCGTGACCCCGATAGACCATACTTACTTCATAAAATGTTAGACTTCCTCTAGGCACATCTTAATGATCATGCATCCCAAAAAACCTACAGGCTTCATACCCATGGCATCCACAACTAAACCAGACAAAATCAGGGACCTATCTTATGATAGTCTTATTATTCGGGATATTAATCTAAGTCATCCCCTATTGTATCCTCTTGAAACAAATATTATATACCACTTAGAACCTCAACACATTTATCCCAGTTACCACACTAAAATACTACCATGCTGGGACCATCAGTCTAACATCTATCTCATTTACCATAAATGAAAATCCTTAAGCATCAATCCAAACCTATACCACATATCGAATTAATCATGCTCGGAGCATTAGACCGACATCTAAACCATGGATGCAGAGTGTCAGTCCACCATCCATCCCAGATGGTATACCATAAACTCCTAGAGAATCAATCTGACATATAAAAAACAAATTATACTATCTGTGTCTAGAGCCTAAGTCTGACACCTAATACATTGTATACTTTCCATGCCCAGAACCACAGTCCAAAAAACATCTATATATAACATTAGTGGTTCCTATTGCATCATTCTAGACTAACCCAAGGATAAGGAGCGTTAGTCCAACCTCCTTATTCCACATGGCATTCCATCATCACCAAGAGCATCAGTCTGGTCTCTAACCATGAAGTATACTATCAGTGTCCAAAGTCTCGGTCTAACATCATATCCATAGTATACCACATGTACCCAGAATATCATTCCAAAAGCAAACCACATACATGTGACGTAACATCCACCATACTTAAAGTATAAAACAACATTCCCAAAATCTCATTTCAGCACTCAAACCATAAACAAACTATTGATACCGATATAGACTGTTAAGTCCAACAGTCTCAATCATAGATATTTAGAACCATACTTATGGATCATCTATCCAGACCTCCCTATCATATCAACCCTTACCAATCAAATAGTTATCAAAATTTGGAAACTCAACCATAACAAAACTAACCTATGGTCATAATCCAAGTATCAAACTCAACAACTATATATAACAAGGTTTGGATAAATTTTCATCTCGACCATCAACATCTCAGCCCCATTGGCTCATACATCATCTCAGTTACCAAGGTAACACTCATAACCAAACTAATCAAGTACATGCACACACTCATGGTTATCCTATAAAATGATTAAGAACTTGGCCCTCTGAATCCACACAAAATAGAGGCATCTCTCTCGATCCTCAAAACTAGAACTCAAGAGGATACATCCCCTCCCAAACTCTGGTAATGACCAAACTATAGGGACAAGTCCCATCACAATAAAAATCCTTAAGCATGCCTTAGTGGCCTCCAACTAATCCTTGATCAACAATATAAAAATAAGGCATCCAAAAGAAAACTCACTCCATGTATAATTTCCAACAGCTAACTATAGAATCCAACAACCACTTAACCAAAAAACAATCCACTAGGGCCATTCTCAATATCACCTCAGACTCAACTCAACACCATAATGGCACCTGTCCATAACCATCATCCCACAATGTCAACCAATCCCAAAGTCTCCAACCACCCTGATCCTCAAACTTAGGATCTAAACCTCAACTTCTCTAACCTCAAGCAATCGATCCCAATATGAAGGGACAAACCAAGATCTCCCTAGAGATACTACTCAAATTCTGCCTTCTAGGATCTATCCAAGGAACCTCAAGCATCTCTTCATGGAACAATTAGACCAAACATTGATCTCATAATCCTCACTAGGCATCGTATCCCATAACCCAAATCACTGGATGACTCTAACTCCAACCCTCAAGGATATCCTCATACTAAACCACCATAGTCCAAAACACCATCTAGATGGCCTCTATATTCCAAGAGGATTCTACAATCACAATATTTATAGTAAAACACTCAAAATGGAATACTCATAAGTCCAAATTTGTTTTTGAGGAACAAAACACCCAAAAACCCTTAAAGGGTAACCTAGGAGAATCACATGATGGGTATTCTTGAGCACATAGCATGTTCTCCAACATCCCCACATAGGCTTGTACTCCAACCAAACTTGGCATGTAAAACCCAAGCACACGACATGTAAGATAGGTACAAAGTTTGTAACTCACATGGGGTACCAACCCATGTGCCTCACATGGACTAACCATATATCCCTATCCAGCAATGTACTCACACACGGCATGTCACCCACATGGGGTCTGGTCATGTACCCTACATGGCCATGTCCCCCTTACATGGGTTATCTAGCCATGTTATCAGCCACATGTTGTGTGACACTGCATGGCGTGTCCTCTAGACTATACGTCATATAGTCATATTCTTCTCTTCTTCCTTAAGAAGGAAGAACACATGGTGTTTTTTCTTCAAACCACATGTTGTGTATTTGGGATTTCCAAATGGGAAACCCCTGTGAACCTCCCAAAACACCCATTTTCCCTAAATAATCACAGATCAATTCCCATGGGGTCCTTAGAAGTAATAATAATGCTTTAAAACTTAAAAATATCTAATATATAGATATCAAGGCATAAAAATCAAAAACTTGTCTACCTCGTGGTGCAAACGCTGAAGCTTTGTGTCCAAATCCACTATTGGAAGTTGTTGTACCTCTATTTGGTTCCAATCTATACCATACATGAAGTCTGGTGGTATATCTCTATTCCCCCCTCTTGGTCTGATCGTCATGTGCAAGGAGGAACCCACCTTATTCTATGCATAGGAACCCCAAATGTGGGGTATTTTATTACTTTTAATTAATTAATTTAATTAATTAATTAATCACCCTTTAATAGCCATCTTGAGTCCTGGAACTCGAAGCAATTTTATACCTCACCAAGGAAAAGACCCCCATTCTGGACTCAACCACGGAGTCAGAATCTCAATCTGACACTCCTTTCAAAATATACATCCACCTAAAACCACCCAAATAATTTAATATTTAATTTATTAAATATTAAATATTCTATCAAAACATAAATAGCTCAAAATCCCACCAAACTCCTGTTTTAGGGTAAACAACCTTTTCCAGGACCAACTAAGTGGTCATAAAAATTATCTGAGACCATATTCTAGGTTAAAATGACCATTTTACCTCTCATGAGCACCTGAGAATAAAAACTTAAATTTATACTCAAATTTCAAAACCTATAAAAACTAGGATCTCTATAACCTCCCAACCATAAATCCTATCATCCTTGAGAAGATTCAGTGGTCTTCCAACCACATATCTCGACCCACCTTGGACATTAACTAAAGATTAACTCATTGATTTCTACTCAAAGACACCCACCAAGTTTCTCTACAAAACTCTGAAGAGCGGTTATACAACCCACCAAAGGCCAAGCCACCACTTTCCACCATTAACAAACCACTAAGATAGTGCCTAACAACACCCATCCATCCTGATACATCACATCATCATTTAAAACTCATTATCAACCTCATGGTGATCTCCACTATAGAATTATCCTTACTATTTACTCACAACCAAACATCTTTTCCACATCCCATGCCTTAATCACAACCAAACCTCAGAGCAAGACATGGCCATCTCGATCCCACCAAAGAGACAAAAAAATAGATAATATCGCCCACTATCATCATCTGAGAGTAGCACCCTTGGTATTCATCGATATCTAATCTTCCATGAGGACCTCACCCATAGAAATTAAATGGTGTGCTCCCCACCATACGGATTCACATACACCTCTCCCACCTCTCCATAAGCACAACCTCCCATGAGACCCCTCATCAATCCAAGAACATATCTTTGTAGCATGAAAGGAAGTCAGTGCTCTCTTAGCATACTTAGTACAATGTCAAGATATTGGGAATGATCATCTCAAAACTATGAGTATACTAATATTTCATTAATGAATACCACCACAATCTCATTCATCCTATAACATCACAGTTCTATCCCAAGGGCCTTAGGTCTCCATGCCCACAAGCCTCTCATTACACTCGCAACAATTCATATACCACTCATGTCTTCCTGTCCAACTCATGCACTTCAGACATACACTCCTATAGAATCCAATCCAAAATCCAAATGATACATCACATCACTAGAGATCATGTCTCCAAGGTTATACTATCACAAAACCATTACATTCCATTGTGTAACCCAACCACAAAACCTTCTATGACTCCAATGAGTTACCTCTCATGAAACTCAGCTCACAATCCCTAACCATAAAACTCAATCACTTATTGTGCTCCTAATCCAACTCAATCCATTAGGCTCAACTCTCATGTACAACCATTTTCTATGCTAGCCACCTAAACGAACCTGAACCCTCTCAAAACCAACCATAAGGTGGAAACACAGGCACACAAGTGCACCATCTCAAAAAAAAGTAATTTGGTAGGCCTAAACCTCAAACCCAAATACACCCTTTATGAACCATTTTTTTATTCCAATTAATCCATATATACCTCAAGTATCCAAAAGCACTCATAACTCAGTTGACCCCTCTCACAGGTCACCTGAAAAAGTCAAACAGCTCTAACTACCTAATATGGAGTCACGTTAAAAGGCCATTAGGCACTCCCACCTATCCCTACAAATAAAGCCTCACATTAATCCACTAGGTATAACAACCTAGGTTTAAGATGACTCACAGAAGGCCACAACTAACCTGGAATCAACATGCCCCCATCTTATCATCACATGAAATCAGCAATACAAAACACCCATCTCTAGGGTCCCATACCATAAGGCATCCTATACTAACCAACTGCCCACAACTAGGGCATCCATCCTTTCCAAGAATCTGTACATCAGACTGCTTCATGTAGGACCCTGATATACAACCAACCTCAAAAAAAACATCCACAAGGTTCCAACTATCCTATACTTATGCCTAAATAACCCACCATAGTCGCCACACTAGCCACGCACAAGGACCACACCAGCATCCCCACCATCAAGCATCTCACTGTAGATCCACAGAACTTACCATCTAAAGGAAATCTATAAAATAACACACAAATAGGACTAAAACATGGGGATCCTACATTCCTATCATGATACATGAGATAGCTCTTACTTCTATATGATAAGAGCCAAAACCAACTCACAAGCCTCCTTCCAATGGTCCAAGAACCAGAAATCCATTATAAACCATCAAATACAAACAAAATGTGTGTCACCCTAAGTGAAAATCATACACAACCTTAACATCACAAATTCATAACATCAATCCTAGTCCTTGGTAACCTAGACTTACTACCAAAATAGGTGTTCATGACACCCCAGCCTAGTATTTATCACAAGTTCTGAAACATTCCTATATATCCTATCTACCAAACCCCAAATAGTGAAATATAAAGAAAGTAACTACTTTGATACCACTTTGTAATGTCACATCCTGGATTCCATTAAAATTTATCCTCCAATCTGGTTCTCCATAAGGCCCCAAGCACACCTCCTCATACACCAAATTATACTGACTAGTATCAGGGGGCTAATAGTGTAACTACGAGGAGACTATACCCCATATCAGAGTGCACAACCATAAGTGAATAACACAAAACCATACATAGAAAATAATGTGAAAGAATAAATAAAATAAAACTAAACATGCAGTAATAAAATGAAAATGTAGTAAAGACCTGAACATATATTTCATACATACAACCATGATCACCCGCTAGGTTGATCACATATGAAAAAATAAATAACTAAGAAGTAAATACAATAGGGCCTACTTCCAATTTTGGGTTATAACACATACCTGATCTCCAGTACATTATCATGTTTCTCTATCCTGACCTGTAGACTCCACACAAGAATCCTACTCAACCATGCAATCTAAGTCCTTTTATCAATCCGTCATGCATATTTTCTCAACCTGAAAGTAGACATATGGTCTACACGCACATCTAGGTGAATGTACTGAGGGTGAGAAATAAATCTCAGTGGGACACCCCCAATAGTGAACCTATAAATTTCTGTCATAAGTGCATGATGATGAAATATTCCCAACCTAGTCGAAACATAAATAAAAATAAATAGAAATAAAACAATCATTGATCCCTAGGTTCATGACCCCGATCGACCATACCTTCTTTGACCAATGCTGGAGTGTCGTTGAGTATGTCTTAATGATCGTTCATCCCAAACAATTCGAAATATCCATACCCATGGTGGCCATAACCGAACTTGAAAAAACCAAGGATGTATCCTAAGATAGTCTTATCATTTGAGATACTGATATAATTCATCCCCTGTTGTATCTTCATGACCTAAACATTATATTCCACTTGGAACCTCGACACATATGTCCCAGTTACCATGAAAAATTACTAACAAGCCCAGACCATCAGTCTAACATCTATCTCATTTACCATAAACAAAAATCCTTGAGAATTAGTCTAAACCGATACCACATATCAAATTAATCATGCCCAGAACATCATTATGGCATCTAAACCATGGGTGGGGAGTGTTAGTCCACTATCCATCCCAACTAGTATGCCATAAACTCCTAGAGCATCAGTCTGGTGCATAAAAAAGTATAATATCTATTTCTAGATCCTTAGTATAATAGATAATCAGTTTTACACTTTCAATTCCTAAAACCTTAGTCTAGTAACCATCTATATAAAAAATCAGTGGTGACCAGAGTATCATTCTGGACCAAACCAAGGAGAAGGAGAATCAGCCCAACCTCCTTATTCCACATAGAATACCATCATCACCCAAAGTATTAGTCTGGTCTCTAACCATGAATTATACTATCAGTGTCCAAAGCCTCATCATGAAACCATGTCTATAGTATACCTCATGTTCCTGAAACATCAGTCCAGCACCAAACCACATACATGTGATGTCACATCCTCCATACTCAAAGTATAAAAAAATTCCTTGAAACCTCATACCAACACTCAAACCATAAACAAACTATTTGTACTAATATAGGGTATCAATTTAAACAATCTCAATCAAGGATATCTTGAACCATACTTATGGATCATCTTTATAGCTCTCCCTCCCATCACATACCTTACCAATCAATTGGTTTACAAAATGTGGTAATCCAACCATAACAAAACACCCATATGGTCATAATCTAAGTCTCAACCTTAACAAATACATATAAAAAGGGATGGATAAACATCCACCTCAGCCATCAACATCTTATCCCCATCGGATCATACATCATCTCAGGTCCTAAGGGAACACCCATAACCTAACTAATAAACCACATGCACCCACTCAAGTTTTTTATATTAATTGGGAATGCACTTAGCCCTCTAAATCCACACATAACAAAGTCATATCTCCTAATCCTTAGAAATAACATGCAAGCAGAAAGATCCCCTCCCAAACTCTGGTAACAACCAAATTCTCGGGCCAAGCCCCATCATAAGAAAAATCCTTAAGTGGCCCTTCGTGGACTCCAATAAATCCTTGATCAACAACATGCTAATAAGGAATCCAAAAGTAAACCCATGCCACATGTTATTTCCAATAGCTGACTATGGAATCCAACAACCACTTAACTAGAAAACAACCCACTAGAGGAATTCTCAAGAGACCCTTAGACTCAACTCAACACCATAATGGTACTCGGCCATAACTGTCATCTGATGATGTTAGCCAAGTCCAAAGGCTCCAACCACCCTAATCCTCAAACCTAGGATCTAAACCTCAAATACTCTAAACTTGAGCAACCGGTCTCGATATGCAGGGACAAACCAAGATCTCCCTAGATATAGTACTCAAATACCACCTTCTGGGATCCATAAAAGTAACCTCAAGCATCTCATCATGGCACACTCAGGAAAAACACTGATCTCATAATCCCCACCAAGAATCATAGACCATAACCCAACTCAGTGGAGGACTCTGACTCCAAACCTCAAGGAGATCCTCCTACTAAACCACCATGGTCAAAAACATAATCTAGATTACCTTTATATGATGATATGATTATACCACCGTGATTTATGTATAAAAATACTCAAAATTTTAAAGGGTGTCCAAGGATCATCACACAGTGTGTATGCTCGATAAAATGATGTGTGCTCCCACAACCCAACATGGGAGTGTACTCCAGCCGAACATGGCATGTAAAACCCAAGTACACATTGTGTAAGTTAGGTAGATTGTGTGTACCTTACACGGAGTACCTACCCGTGTACCTCACATGGACTAGACATGTGTCCCTATCTGGTCATGTACTCACACATGGTGTGTCACCCACACGAGGTCTAGTCTTGTACCCTATATGGCCATGCCCCCCCTACACGGGTCATCTGGCTATGTTTTTAGCTACACACCAAGTGGCATTATATGGTGTTTCCTACTGAATAAATTCCATGTAGTTGTATTCTTATATTATTCCATGAGAAAGAAGAAAACAGGGCATGTGTTCTTCAGACCACAAGTTGTGTATTCGGGGTTTCCAGATGGGAAACCCCTTTGTACCTCCAGAAACCCCCATATTCTTCAAAATACGTACAGATTGACCCCCATGGGGTCCTTAGAAGTCATAATAAGGCTTTAAAATTTTAAAATAACTAACTTATGGACATCATGGCATAAAACTCAAAAACCATCCTACCTTATGGATTAAAAACAAAAGCTTTGGGTTTAAATATGCTATCAGAAGTTGTTGCATCTTGATATGATCCCGATATATGCCATAGATGAATTCCAAAATCATATCCATCTTCTCTCCCTACTAGTATGGTTGTCACTCTTAGGATGGTGTCCCTCCCCACTTCTTCCATGCATAGGAACCCCAAAATTGGGGGGGTATTAATTTTAATCAATTAATTTAATTAATTAATTAATCACCCTTTAAAAATCGTCTCAAGTCCTAGAACCCAAAGCAAGTTTATACCTCACCTAGGAAACCCCCATGTTTCTAACATAACTGTGGAGTTGTAATCTCAATCTCAAACTCTATTAAAAATATACAAGCACCTGAAACCACTTAATAATTTAATATTTAATTTATTAAATATTAAATATTCTGCCAAAACTCGAACTACTCAAAATCCCAAAAAACTTATATCCTAGGGTAAACACCCAATTAAGGAACCAAAGGATTCATCAAAAAATTATTCAATACCATATGATGGGATAAAATAACCATTTTACCACTCATGAGCACCCAAGAACAAAAATTTAAATTTCTACTCAAATTTCAAAAGTCAAAAAAACTCGGGTCTCTACATATTGTGTTTTGAATATGATTAAAATTAACATAAGTACTATTTAGTTATATTTAATTCACTTAATTACATTTTAATCATATTTATATTTTATTTTATCATAAGTTTATTTTTTGGTTAAGACAAGTTTTTTCTGAAAACAATTTTAAAGTTATAAATTTTCTTTGTTTTAATTAATTAAAACAACACCTAATTAAAAATGATTAAAATTAAATATATATATATATATATATATTAATTAATATGAATTAAAATTAAAACAATGATTATTACTATTCATATAGTTAACATAAAATCATCTCATACTTAAAAAATACATTTCTTGAAAAACCTCTTTTCATCACGTTTGTGGGTTTTATTTTAAATTAAATTTTACCACTTTAGTGAACTGAATTTGATAAAATAGATTCCGTATTTGAAATAATAATAATTTATATTATATAATGATTTCAACTTAATTTTTTTCATAATTAATTTTAAAAATAGTAAAAATATTTTACCATGATTAAGGTGAAAACGGTTTTACCAGGGGTTAAACTAAAAATAAAAGGGTTAAAATAAGCTAAAAATTGTATAAATTATATTGTAATTCCATATTTAGACCTAATATCATCTAATAATTGATAATGGTCCATTTTTTATACCTTTTTCATATAAAAAACATGGTTTCACTTTTTATTTTCAAGAATTTCAAGTGTGTCACTCACCTCAATTTTAAAAAGGCACCCACTCTCTTCTCCTCTTCACGCTTTCAAAGCCTTTTGTATCAGCCAATAAATATCCAAATACCTCCCTTAATTCCATAAACAATACCTATATCCCCCAATTTGATCATAAATTCATCCTAATAAGGCTTTTTTTGCTGACTTAAGGAGGTTATCTGAAGAAGAGGTCTCGTGTTTAACCAAGCGTTTTTATTTTATTTCTTCTTCCACGTCCTTAAAATCTTCTAAAATTATGATGATATAATAACACCGTTATATAACATATAATGAGATATTTTTATTTTTATTTAATAACCTAAATCCATCTCATCTTCTATAAAATGATAAATAAAACTATCATTCATATGTACGGCATACTACCGCCTCACGAACCATTGTAATTCATTTTTCATCATCACTTCTCACAACTTGTTATATTTATGGATTTAAAGTATATATATATATGATATTTTAAACATAATTATACTAATGTAATTATGATATAATATATACCTTATTAATTTACATTCCATTGAAGATATGATAATGTCGCTCGTGTGTACGGAGAACTATCGGCTTGCAGAGTGATGTGATTCGTTCTTTACTAACACTTTCCATTAAAGGTAATAAGGATAAATTTAATGAATATATGTGATATTTATATATATAATAGTTATTATATTTATGACATATTTATAATTATTAAAATATAACATATCATTTACTTTTTACCTTTTCATTCACTAAGAAATGATAACGTCATTCGTGCATACATGTGGACTATCACCTCCACAAATTGGTGTGGTTCTTTTTTCATCACCACATCACATGGATGATATATATATATATATATTAGTGTATATAAATAAATAATATGATTTTTATGATTTTTTTTCATTTTTTAATGATAAAATAATACTTACCTTCTTTTCATAATGATCGTTGAAAAATGGAAACATTACTCATGCATACGTATGGCCTACCATCTCTATAGTCATAACATAGTTCATTTTTCATAACCATTATTCATGGATGATTTTAAAATTATAATTGAATTATAAAAATTATAATTATTTCATGATTATTATTCTGGATATGATGGAACAATAACCACTTTGACCTCAGGCAACACATTGAAGCCATTTTGAAACAATAAACTGAATGTCCTCAAAACACGTGACATGGACTTAACTGATTAAGTATTTAAGTATATCGTTAAAATAAATAATTTAAGTATAAGGTATTAAAAATAGAATTTTTTCTTAAAAAATAAAATAATTGATGTAATCTTATTATATGGGAGTTAAAGGACACGCATGGAAAGTCTAGACTCGAGGTAAGGGACTTCATCTCAATTTCCCTTCATTGAGGCATATTTTAATATTAAGCACCTAATTTTTTTATATGGTGTATATATTTTACATTTTACATGTAATATCATAAATAAATCATATTTCATGGTATTTTAAGTTTCAATTTGAATTATTTCATACAATGGTATTTGACTTGAAATTCACCGAGTGGTAAAGAATTTCACAACTCAATTTCTTTCATTAGGTTATATTACATATTCATTTTCATTGAAATTATAAGATTATGTGTATAATTAATTTTTATTATATTATTTTTTATTTATACTTGTTTTATGTGTATTTAAATTTGATACACATAATCTATTCATTGATTAATTCTCTCTTTAATGTTATGATCATTGCAAGGGTTTCTCGTCTCAATTTGTCTTCTTTGGGACATATGTTGTGTTATATATCTATCTTCATTTTTTAGGTGTATCTACTTCCCATTTGATATTTTATATCATTAATATCCTTATGTTATTGATATAGTTTCATCTGATGTTATTCTTTATGGGACCTACGATTGGGGAGTTACCAAAGTGGAAAAGGCTTTACGATATAATCTCATTTCTTTTTAGGATTGTTTATGTTGAAGGTTCTTTAAGAGGAAATAATATGACATTATTTTATTGAACCACATATATTTTCATCCTTTTTTATGAATTTGGTTCACATGTTTAATTTTCATTTCCTCCCCTGTTGATTTAAGAAATATCAAGAAAGTTTTTTGTAAGTGATATCGATATTGTATCTTTCTTTTAGATCAGGAATATTTCTATTCCATATCAATGTTTTATAAAATGTTTTATAAAGTATCATGTTCTAAAATTAAATGATTTCATAAATATATTTTTCATTATATTTTTTTATATTTTAAAATTTTATAAAAAGTAAATTTCTTAACATTTTCAAAATGGTTCACTTTGACTCCCTTTAAAATGTGTTTAAAAATAATGTTTAATTTTAAAATTTAAAACATTAATGTATTTTCCCACCATCATGACCCCTAAATGTTTTAAAGATTCATCTTTAAGTTTCAAAGGTTATTTTCAAAGTAAATTATTTCTTCAATGTTTGAGAGAGTTTTAGATTTTAAATAAGTATTTTCTTAATGGAAAGGATATTTTCCTAAAAAATGTTCCAAGTGATATTTCAAAATAGTTTTACATATAAGATGAAATCATTTTATGTTTCTAAAATTGAAAATCTTATTTTCCTCAAGAATTTTTTTAATGATAATTTAATAGTATTTACATTCATAAACATTATTAACCCTTAATGTTACTTATGCTCTACTGGTATATGTTGAAATGATATCATCCTTATTCTTTCTTTGGATGGATTATTATTATTTCAAATATATTACCATAGACCCTATTTATAATAACGGGTGATCCGGATATAGCTTATATGATGGGTTAATCCCCATTATATCTCAATATATGATGGTTTGAACCCCATTATAGCTCAAGATATATTGGTTTTATCCCCATTATATCTCATGATATGATGGGTGGGACCCATTATAGCTCTCCAATGCATTGGGATCTCTAGAGATGGAAGTTGGTCATATTGGTTATTTCATTTTTAAGAGAAATATGAAGATGATATTACAATATACGAATATTTTTTATTTATGCTTGATATAGGTTTTTAATGATTCCTTTGATCAAGATTAAAATCACATGGCTTATTATTATTGATTGTTATAACTTTTAAATTTTATAAATATTTATTCCATGTTTCATGATTGATGCTCCAATTATTGATGGGTATGAATATTCTTATGTTAGGCTCATGCGCTTTTATTATGTCATCATACCCTTATGATCTTATTATTCTTACTAATTAAATTCAATTTTTAATGATTATATTTACCCTTACGGATCATTTTATATTTCCCTTCTTATATTTCTTATTCCCCAAGTTATGAATAATGATAGTTAAATGGTTTATATCTATAAATATTTCTAACATGATTCAGTTTTTGGGAGATGTTGAAGGCTTAATATGGAATATGAAAATATGGGTATAGTAGTAAAAATACTCCCTTGAATTTCTAGGTATTTTTTATGTGAGTGTTTTCCTAATTCTCTAAAAATATAAACCAAAAATTTCATTGGGTATGTAAGTGATCTAATATTTCCTTTTGATGTTGTAATTTTTGGATGGAAAAAATTGTAGAACCCCAGAACACACTAAGAGGGGAGGGATAAATCAAGGTGTCAAATTTTTCTTTTAAAGTGATGGATCTTGTTTCCATGTTAGTAGGAACTCATTAAACCTGTATGATGGATAATAACAAAAATCAAAAAAATCACTTGAAAAGAGACCATGCAACACTTTTACATGGTTCACCACTAAGGGCTACGTCTAAGGAGCATACACTGATCGTGTTTCAGTCGTACCAAATTCCACTAATCTTTACTAGTTGTAGATTACAATGGTTCGGGCACAGTCACTCTATCCCAAGAACACAACCTTTAAAAAGGTTTAGAAATATTTCACTGCTTCCCTCAGATCACTTCTTTTGACTCCCCCTGGATCACTGCCTTGGGTGAAGTCTCACTCAGTTTATAGACTTGAAGGTCGCTTCAATGATTTGTCATTAAATTATTCTTCTCTGACTTAGCATGAGATTTTTACTTCACCTTATACCTAAGTTTATTCTATTTGAAATTATTATCCCCTTAAAATAAATGTTCAAAACTACCCTTTGCAAAGCCCCTTTGTGAACCACACTCCTTCATGAAGCACCCTTGCCTCTGTGAAACAAACTTCCTTCATTAAGCCTCCTAGCCTTTGTGAAACTATCTGTCTTCATAAAGCTTCCTAGCCTTCGCAGAACAATCTTCGTGAAACTCACTGAGTCAATGAGGAATATCTCATCATCACGAAGTACCCTTTTGATAAAATCATGGGCATAATTTAAGACTAAAAGTCTCTTCGCGATTCACCATCTGGCATATATAGCCTGATTCGTGAATCTTTTCACAAAATCAAAGTGGCTGCGGATTTTACTTCAAAACTTAAATGATAATAGAGAGGGATAGCCTCATATTTATAGGCTTGGCCATTCGCAAAGCTCCACCACCTCCTTGCAGATTTTCCAAATCCTCAAACATGTCTTCGCGGCGCTCCTCCCTTCACAGAGAACCCTGTAAATCATCTGTTCACAAATCTCATTATCAGTGCGGAGTATTTCGTCAATTCCCTTTGTTTTTCCCATCAACTTTGAAAATAATTCGCTCAACAACCACAAATCTCAAAACCTATTAATCATGGATAAATCTGTTTCCGATCGTGAATCCCATCGTAATCGCGAAGCACACCGTCAGAATACTTTATGTGTTTTTGAAATGAAATTCTCAAATCCCATTTTTTGTGAAAATAATACATTTCCCATATTTTAATAAGTCCTCTAAGAAAAAACCACTTTGCACATTGAAAGCCAACTTCCAAATTTTGGACCCCAAAAATTTGGAAAACACTGGGAAATGACACCACCTTTAATATCACTTTCGACTTGAACTATATGATACCTTTCTTTTAAAACTCCCTGATTATCCATTTAAGGATTGACAAAAACACAAACCAAACTCCATTTCCAACAGAGAACATCCCTGGTTCAAACAAAAATTGGGTCACCTTAATCGGTATCAAATATAGAAATGTAAATTTATGATTTTTGAACCATATTTAGGACTATAGGTTTGGGGTTGTTATATTGATGATATGAACTACTATAAAATATCATGTTCACTATTTTATTTCCACTTCATTATATTCTAAATATTGCACTATATTTTTTATTTATTCAATAAAAAAATATTATTGGTTATTTGTTTTAAAAATTTTAAAGGACCATTCACCTCATATATTACATTATTCCTATCTAATAAAAACCAAAACTACCTTCTTACCTCCCCATATGTTGTGAAACAATAACATCACTCGTGTGTACGTATGAATCAACACCTCCACAAAGCGATGTGATTATTTTTTTCATTTTCACTTTACATCGATGGTAATAAGGATATATTTAATCATTATATATTATATTTATGATATAATAATGATTATAAAAAGTTTAATTATAATTTAACTTTATTTTATTCCATCCATTGAAAAGTGTAAATATCACTCGTGTGTACGTACATATCGCCATCTCCACAAAGTGATGTAATTTATTCTTCAAAACCACTTTAATAGAATAGTTATAAAAGTGTATATAATGATTTAATATGATAATTATGACATGATTAAAAAAATTATATGATGGAACCATGATTAATATACAAGGACTGAAACTTCTGAATCGAAACATACATAAAAATTGAAATAGTGATCACCTAAAACTGTTATTTTAATAAAGAATTATTAATAAATGGGTGATAAGATGTTATAATTATATCATGTATGCTATGAAATGTATGAATATGGTTCTAGAATAGATTTATGATAAATATCTATTTATTATATAGGTTTTTTTAATTCAGACAAAGTAGGATGATACTTGAGGTAAGTGTTTATGTTACAATCCCATTTCTTTTCAGAATTGTGTATGCTAAATTTTTACTGAGGTAAATTATATGGTCTTGAAATTTAAAACCCGTATATTTTATTATAATCTATTTATTACTCTAATTTTTATATATTAGTACCATTTTCCTCTCTTTGGTACTTAAAATGACCAATAATTTTTTTTAAAGAAAATTTGACCTTATTTCCCTTTTGGTCAATGAACTTTTTCTTTCTTGTCCATACTCTTCAAAATTATTTATGAAATATCTTATCTATAATTGAAATATTTTAAAAAATTAAATTTAAATACATTTTAATTTATTTACAAAGGTTTAAAAATTATTCTTTTAAAATAAATGTTTTTTCTGAACAAGTCATTTTTAACTTTTTACAAAGGTGCGAAAGGAATGTTTTATTTTAACGTATACGACATGAACAGATTTTCCTATTGTCGTAAAGATTATTTGATTTGAATATTACTTTAAAATTTTAATTGTTTATTTTAAAATAATGTGATTTTCTCAATATTCTAGTAATTTTAGTTAAAATGTTATCAAAGGAAAATAATATTTTTATCATGTTTTAAAATAAAGGTTTGAATGATATTTTAAAGGAATTTTTCATCTATATAAATCTCCATTAAGGATTATTATGATTCACTAGGGATGTGATCTTATGATATAATCCAATTATTTATCTATATGGATTATGATTATGGTTATTCAAGGATGACTGTATGAAACTCATTTATTTTCCACAGGTTAACTATGTTATGACGAAATATTTATGAAACTAGTTTCTTTTCTACGGGTTATGATATAACGAATTGATGAATGTTTTTATGATATTTTGGAAATTTTATTGTTTAAGGTTATGTGATGGGTGGTTCTATTATATCCCTTAAAATAATTAGTTTAAAATGGATAATTCATGATAAAATTATTTTATGCATCAACCTGATTTCATGTTCACAACATTATGCATGGACCTAGTTTCATGTACATAAGTTAATTCATTGACCAAGTTTCATGTCCATAAGTTTATACATAGATCTGGTTTCATGTCCATAAGTTTATGCAAGGACCTGATTTCATGTCATTAACTTAATAAGAGAATTTTTTATTATTTATACATGTCCACAATGCTATAATCATATTTTTCTCCACATTACAATGTTTATGATATGCTATCATGGCTCATGATTGATTATTTATGATTATAAATTGTTCTAACATTTGTATTTTATTATGAAAAATCATTATACCATGACTTGTGATTAAATATATTTAACTGATCAGGTATGATTTTCTATTGGTAATTACATGTTCTCATACCCTTATGCTCATGATATGCTTACTTTTGATCATTAATTTTTATCTCCCATATTTACCCTTATTGAGCATCTGAGATCACCCTTTTTTATGTTTTCCTTCCCCAGGTTTTAATAGACTTTTATATGTATGATATGTCTATAAGGGTAATAATATGAAGAAAATTATGGGATATGTTGAATATCCTTTATGAAATAAGATTTTTTGTGTCTACTCTCTAAAGACACTAAAACTTTACGGTTATAGGGCCTGCATAATTATATAATGTATTTAATATTCATCTAAAATGATGTGATATTTATGTATGTTATAATTGGGTTTCCTAAGTTTGTATCAAAGTAGGTTTTAGTTATTTTTGGATATTAGTATTAGAAAACTTTAGTGAAAACCCTAGGGATAATTCTAAGTATAAGACAGCATCCTAAAGTTTTGGTAAAGTAAATATTGTGTGTTTTCCTAGAAAAAACATCCCTATCTAGATATTGGAAAGTGGATGTGGTTGTGGAAAAGATGGACCTAATGGTAATAAGTCTAAAATGGGAAGATTAGATATTAAATTTATCATTACTAGTGTATGATGAGTGGGCTTGATACTTTAAAACCTAGTTATACACTCATAGGGAATAAGATTAGGTTAATTATCAATTATCTTTATGAACCATTATAGAGGAATTAAATAGATAATAACCATGAATGGCCTAAGTTAAACCAAAAGTTTCATTAGTTGATAATAAGGTTTCATAATTTAGGACATCTTAGGGATGATTTCCATTAAAATATTATTATTGAATCTGATTATTATAGCTTACTAATTACACTAGGTTTTTGGTTTTAATTCATGGATAGAACCAGAAAGAATCATGTGAAAAATGAATTTGATGACCAATGAAACTACCATACTCATGACCAAACAAATTTCTTAGGAGATAGGAAGAAATATATTATGATAATTCTCACTCAACTTTCTCACTATATGGGAGGTAACACAAACCATGTTGAGATTATGAATTCATAAAAGAGGGGGAAACATGCCATTAAATCATTTATGTGACAATATAAACCCTATTTTTATGGGTCTTATGATCCACTAGTTGCTTAATAATCAATCAATGTGATGGAAAAAGATGTTTTTCACTCGATGGTTATTAGACCATGAGAAATTTATCTTAACAGTCTATCACTTGGAAGGTGAATTGGATCGATGGTAGGATCTTATCACGAATACAAATAATGAAAAATAAATAAACTATATGGAATGGGATGAGTTTAAGAGGTTATTCCTCAATAAATAATTTCCCCAAAGTATTCATACTAAAATTGAGAGGTACGTTCTATAGTTGAAGCATAAGTATGATGAATCCATTAGTATATGTGAATTAAACTTTATAAGTCTTGGGAGGTAAGCTTCTGGTTTTATCATTAACCCTGAAAGAAATATTAATAAATTCTTTAGTGGTTTGAAACCGATTATTCGAAAGGAATTATCTATAAGTGACTTTAGAAGCTATAAAGAAATTGTTTTATGTGTACTCATAGTGAAAATGGAATCTAGAAATACTCATTGTTTTTGTGATAATAAAAGGAAGATAGAGTTTCATGGAATCTCTAGTGGAATGCCACATAGAGGGAAAAAATTTCAATATATTACATGCTAAAAATGTGGGAAGGATCACTTGAGTAATTTCCTAAAAGGAATGAGAAGATGTTTTAAGTATGGGAGGCTTGGCCATTAAGAAAAATAATGTCAAGGTTATGTGAATATGATAATTAATGAAATGAATGGGGAGAAATCTCAAATAAATACAACACTCAAACATCATTTCTTTAGATTTAAGGAATTTGAAAATTATATGAATTAATTCCCTAATACAAGGGATAATGAGGATAATAAGCCTCAACAACCTCTGAATTCAAATAAAAAAAGGAAATATCATGCGATCATGACTGTCTATGTGGGTTATTATAATGGTGTGGGGAAAGGTATATTTATCATACACTCTATAAAAACTTATGTTTTATTTTATTCTAGCTCTAACCACTCTTTTATATTAAAAGAGTTTTCTAAGGGTATCAAATTACCACCTTAATGTTTAGAGGTCAAGTAAATAATGAAAAATATTAATAGTAAGATGATTACGTCTCAATTATATAGATCCTCTATGATATAAGTGTATGAAAATGTTCTTATTAAAAATATTTCGATTCACCCTATATTTGAATTTGATGTGATTTTGGGAATGGATTAGCTCTCTCTATATAGATCCCATGTCAATTTTTGAGGAAGTGAAGTTATATTTGATATTCTAAATCAACCTATGATCATATTTTGGTGTGAGAAAAAATATGAAATTCCAATAGAAGTTACTTCTATTATATATATATATTATTTCCTATTCATGAGGTATATTTATCTCAAATGGTTGGGGAGAAAGTCAACATTGAAGATATGGTTATTTTTTAGGATTATACTTATGTGTTTTCTGAAGACTTGGATAGTATTCCCACGAATCATGATGTTGTTATTTAAATAGAACATGTGTCTATTGATACACCTATTTCAAAGGCTCCATATATAATTCCCCCAATTGAGTTATATTAATTTAAGAAGAAACTCAAGGAGAATCTAGATAAGGGATTCATTCGGCCTAGTACTTCACCATAGGGTGCACCTATTCTTTTTTTAAATAAGAAATATGGGTCAATGCGTATTTAAAATTATTATAAAGAAATTAACAAGATTTTTATTAAGAACAAGTATCTTCAATCCTATATCTAGGATATTTTTGATCAACTATGAGGAGGTCAATGTTTTTATAAGATTGATCTTTAGTCTAGATATTATTAGTTAAGGGTTAAGAAGAAGGATATACCTAATAAAATCTTTTATACGAGGTATGGTCATTATAAATTTATATTAATACCATTTTTACTTACCAATACTCTTGTTATCTTTATGTATTTAATGAATATAGTCTTTATAGATTAACTTGATTAGTTTTTGGTAGTATTTATAAATGAAATTTTTATATATTATAAGAGAAAATAATAGCATGAAGAACATTTAAGGATTGTGATGAAGATCCTAAGGAATGAGAGGTTATATTCTAAATTTACCAAGAGTAAATTTTGGCTATATAAATTCTCATTTTTATGTCATATAATTTCAAGTGAGGGTATATTGGTGGATCCTTCGAAGATAGAAGTTAATGAAAAATGTCTGAGACAAACATGGTGACTAAAATCCATAGTTTTATTGGGTTAGAAGGATACTACCAACATTTTCTGATAAATTTATCATGGATATAAAATACAATAACCAAGTTTACATGGAAGGGAACCAAGTTATTGTAAAAATAATTATGTGAGGAGAATTTTAAGGAACATAAAAGAAGGTTGGTTAGTGCACTTGTACTCACACTACCCTACAGTGGAGAAGGGTTTGTGATTTATAGTTATACATCAAAGAATGGATTGGTATGTGTCCTCATGTAGAGTTATATATTCATATCTTATACCTCATACCAATTGAAAAATCATTCGAAAAATTATCCAACTCATGAATTGGAGTTTACAGCAGTAATTTTTTCATTAAAAATATGGATACATCATCTATTTGGTGAAATGTGTTATATATATACTAATTGTAAAATCTTTAAGTATATATTCACTTAGAAAGATGTAAATATATTCTAGATAAAATGGTTGGAATTTTTTAGTGATTATTAATTCTCAATACACTACCACCCTGGGAAAGCAAACCAGGTGGTTGATGCTTTAATTCAAAAGGATCATGATAGTTTTTCCTTCATGAGGATTGAAAGAGATCCAATATTTATGTTTTTTCATAAGAATAACCTTAAATCTTGAGTAAATGGGATAGATCATATATTTCTCAGATGAATGTTCAGTTATATATCCATATGAGGATTAAATGGGCATATAAGGAGGATGTGGAACTAGAGAAGAATGTGAGAAATGTTCCTAAGTTCAATAATTATTGTGATGGAATGATAAGTTTTATAAACCAATTATGTGTATTTTCAATACTATACTTAAAGAAGTAGTTGTTGGATGAATTTCATAGTTCATCATTCTCTATTCATCCCAGAAGTATGAAGATGTATAGACATATAAAAGAGTATTTTTAGTGGGACAACATGAAAAGGGATATTGAAAAGTATGTATCTTGATGATTGGTATGTCATCAGGTTACATTTGAAAGACATAATTATAAGGGTATGTTACAACCATTACCCATACCTACTTTGAAATGGGAAAACATAACTATAGATTTTTTTAGAGTACCCCACAATACATCTAAAGGGAATAATGATATTTGGGTTATATTCAATTGCCTAAAAAGTTAGAAAATTTAATTTCTATTAAATAATATTTATATATTGGTCAAATTACTCATATATATACATTAATGAAGTAGTAATATTGTATGGATTACCATGCTCAATTGTATCTGGTTAGGATCTGAAGTTTACCTCAAAGTTCAGGAGAAGACTTCAATAGGATCTAGAAACAGAGTTGAGTTTCATTGATATATATCATACTCATATAGATGTTAAGTCTGATAGAAATATTCAAATATATAATATATGTCATGATCTTTCTCTATAGATTCCAAAGATGGTTGGGATCAACACCATACTTTAGCAGAATTTTCCTACAACAATAGCATTCACTCAAGCATTCAGATAGCTCCTTATAAATCCTTCTATGGAAGGAAGTGTAGGATTCCAATGTATTGGGATGAAGTTTAAGAAATAAATCTATTATTACATGATATATCTAATTAAATGGTATAGAATTTCATATTCATTCAGTAGCACATCAAGGTAACTCGGATTAGATAGAAGGGTTATGTTGACAATCATATGTGAGATCTGGAATTCAATGTTAGTGAGAAGGTAAACCTATAAATTTATCCATTTAAGAAGTTTATAATACTGAGAAAAAATGGAAAGTTGAACCCTGTATATATATTCCCTTTTGATATTCTTGATTGAGTCGGGATGGTTTCTTATCACTCAGCACTTCCACTGAACCTCTTTCAAGTTCATGATGTGTTTCATGTATCGCTCCTGAGGAAGTACATGTTTGATCTTTAACATGTACTAAAATCAAATGTTATACCAATATATAATGATATTTAATATAAATAAAAATGGTATAAATCTTTTATCATAGAGATAAATTGATAAAGGATAAGACTAATCACCTAGTTAAAGTTATCTAGAGGAATCAGAAATTTGAGGAAGTTGTATGGGAACCTATGGATATGATGAAGCATAGATATACTCATTTTTTTAATAGGAGTGAAATAATTTTGAGGTAAAAATAATTTAAGTTCTTATAATGTAACACCTAAAGATCTTAAATGTATTTTCCTTTTAAATAAACTTGAAGTATTTAATAGCTTTCTTTACACACAACCATGAGCCTAAAAGAACGGTGATATAGAATACCTTTATAACCTAGTAGTTATATTGGTGGGTATGAATAGGATTAATATCATTATATAATATATGTATAATGTTCCTAATCAATACAAATTTATTTATTAATTCTTATAAAATAAGCACCAAATTTTTAATGAAGTCATTTTATGCATCAAAAATAATTTTTCTTTAAAAATAGTTTTTATTGCTTTTTGTGAGAAAATATTATAATTAATTTTTGAAAATTTTTGAAATTTTATTTTATAAAAAGGATTTTATTTTTTAAATCATCATATTAAAATTTTATTCAGGTTAAATTTTGGAATTTTTCTGAAAATATTAGTTTTTCAGTGAATAGTGAAAAATATCAATTTTATAAAAAATTGTCATTTTTTCACGTATTTAAAAAGTATCATTTTATTTTGAATTGATTTTAAAATTTTATTAATTAATTTTTATTAAACATAATCTAATTAATTTCATTTAAATCTATATTATTCTTAATTCTGGTATAAAAACATTTTTATACTTAAAAATGCATTTTTCTAGAAAACTGTTTTTCATCACATTTTCTAAGTTTATTTTAAAATGAAGTTATTCCACTTATAGATATTAAATTGGATAAAATTTATTTCATATTTGGAATAATAATAATTAATATTATATAATAAGTTAAACTTATTTTTTTGTCATTGTGAATAGTAACTGAGGTAAAAAATCATTACTACGGTAAAGGTTAAAAGGGGTTAATAAGGGGTTAAACTAAAGATATAAGGGTTAATTGATCTAAAAACTTGTATAAATCCTATTTTTTGATATATATTGGTTATATATAATCCTATATTCTAACATGAGATGATTTTTGGTAATTTTACTTGAGTAATACATTAATATATTTTAATCTTTTGAAAGATTCCAAGTGTATCCTCTCCCTCCCTTATAAAAGGACATCACCTCTCCTACATTCCTCACTATTTAATAGACACTTATATCAGACAATACCTACCCAAATAATTTACTATAATCCATATTCACATCTTATAGGTCCTAGTTTGGTCATAATACCATCTTTCTAAGGCTTAAAGTGTAAGCCAATGGAGGTTTCTCAACTAAGAGGTATAACTCTTAACCGAGTACTTTCATTTTTATTCCTTATTAAACTTTATATAAACAAGTTTTATCCATAAAATAATGATTAAAAATATATAATAAATTTATTGATATGTTATTGTGTCTATGTATAAACCTTTATTTGTCTCCTTCTTCAAAAAATGGGATGTGAAAGCATCATTCGTGTGTATGTGCGGACTATCACCTCGTGAAGTAATGCATTTTGTTTTTCATCACCATCATACATAGTAGGTTATAATTATGGATTAAATGTTTATATATGATATTTATAACATAATTATACTTATGTAATTATAATATATTATATACCTTCTTACCTCCCCATCTGTTGTGAAATGATAACGTCGTTTGTATGTACGTATGGACTACCACCTCCACAAAGCGATGTGATTTGTTTTTAATTTATGATTTAAATAGATGGTAATAAGGATATATTTAATTTATATAATATTTATGATATAATAATTATTTTTTAAAGGTTAAATATTATTTACATTTCTTTCATTCCATCCATCAAACAGTGGAAACATCACTCGTGTGTATATATGGATTATCATCGCCGTAAAGTGATGTAATTCATTTTTCATTGCCAATTCATATGAATAGTTATAAAAGTAAATATAATGATTTCATATGATATTTATTACATGATTGAAATTTTGGATATGATGTAACCCTGGTCAATGTACAAGGATTAGAACTTTTGAATTGAAACCTGCATGAAAAATGAAATAGTTATCACCCAAAACTGTGATTTTAATAAAGAATTATTAATAAATTGATGATAATATGTTATAAGTGTAGGTTTTGGAAGAAGTGTAAATACCTTAATGGTAAATATATTAAAATTTATTTTAACATATAGTTTCTTGTAACTCCAATGGATAATCTTTTCATGTTAAATTTATAATTAATTTATTTAAGATCGGGATAAATAGTTACCTTATCTTAGAAAATTTCCCTGATGATGATGTTAATCTTCCAAAAAAACCTTCTCGGGTTACCTTAGTTTCATTATGAGGATCCAAGTGTATAATCTATCTAGTGGTGATCCACACGTTCTCCTTTTATCTCCAAGCAATGCCAATTGATTTTTGAGTGCTCGTACGATGAATCAATTGTCTTTCGTTGTTTGTGTTGATCGTTTGTAATTCCTTCGATCTTGAAGGAATCTATCAAGGGATTCTCATTCTTGAGAGGAAAATAGGAAGGGGTAGAGATAGATAATTCCATTATGCACAATGATTCCCAAATCTCGATTAACCCTACACAACAAACATAACCATCTATTTATAGAGATAGGGTTTATGTTAAAATATTATTTAATTAGATACCAACCCTTAAATAATATAATAATCATTATTAAACCACATAACATATAATATTATTATTATTATTATTATTTATGGTGTGTTCTAACTTTCACAATGATAAATATTATTTACCAACTTGCAAATAAATATTTATCATCGAACACTATCTTAGTTTAATCCAACTCCTTGACATTTATTGAATGCCTAAATAAATATTTAATTAAATATTTCATTCCTTAATTAATAAAATAAATATTTTATTCACAATACAGTGAATAAATAAATATTAAATAATCACATAATCAAATAAATTGTTTATTAATGAATAATTAATTTTTTATTACCTTTTTAATATTAGTGATCAATAAAACTTGAATAAAATTACTCCTCAGTCTTGAGAATAATATGTATTTAAATAATTAAATTCAAATAGAATTTAATCAAGATTAATGGAAACACTTTTTGTGTGACCCTCTAGGATTCTTTCTCATTGGAATTAGTTGATATTTCTTAAAGTCCAAGAATTTCATCTAGTAAAGGGTCAAGAAACCCAAGATAAAGAACTTAATGTCGCAACATCGAAAACCACATATGAACACTCACTATGTAATATTATCCCTTTATCACAATATATCATTAAGAAGGTAGCACATCTATGTCATCAACCTATATGTTCAATAAATATTTCTTTGACTATCTAAAATAAACACATAATTTTACCATATACAAGGAATTTATTATGATGGTTCTATTCCAATAAAAGGGATAAGATATTAACCTTTATAAAGATGAAAGAGACAAATCCTTACTCGGCTTATTCATTAATAACACATCACTCATGACACAACCAATTTATCCAACTTCACCATGAACTATATTTTCATGGTTTACAAAATACATCTAAGAACGTGAGTTTTAACATGAATTAATAATAACATTAATGTTAAAAGACCATTGCATGTGCTTACAGATAAGAATATCTGATGACACCAAAACATGTAGAATTTCTACAGGCGAGTCTACTCTCAAAATCTCCCATATTGGATATTACCAAGTGTGAAATTCATGAAAAAAATCTCATTTTTGTATGATTACTCACACCAGATAGTCATGTTATATGTTTCCCATCATATAATTTTATCCTACCATAGAACTATATTTAATAATATCATCATCACGTTTCAAGGTTCTCATCATAGTAGGGAACTGCTATGAACTTATCAATACAATATATACTCTAGGAAATTATTTCATTAAATTAATGAAAAATAATGAACAATATGTAATAATATATTTTATTAATATTCAAATTATCAAATATGTATATATAATCAAAGTAAAAAAAGTTAGTCCTAGGACACCAAATCTAACAAATTGACACTTGGACTACATCCAAATAACTATGAATTTTAGTCTTCTAGACCTCACATGATAATAATGTTTCTATTGAGTCTAGGATTTTTTCAAGGATGCCACCACATTGTCTTACATGGAAATACTTCTCACTAAAACCTCACCACTCTGATAAAAATGTCTCAAGTGATGATATTTATGAAGTATATGCTTCATCCACTGATGTGATCTTGGATATTTTTCAAGAACCACCACTGTATTATTATCACAGAGTGTGATAGGATCATTACTATTAGGTACCACATCAAGATATCACATGAATTTTTGTATCTATACTACTTCTTTAGATACCTCAGAAGCTGCAATATATTCGAACTTTACTGTATAATCTATAACCATAGCCTATTTTGAGCTCTTCTAGCTCATAACACCTCTATTCAAAGTGAATATATATATCATTTTCTATTTCATATCATCTTGATCAGTTGGGAAACTATCTTATTCATATCCTATTATGACTAGTTCCTCATATTCTCCATATACTAGGAACATATCATTAGTATGCCTCAAATACTTAAGAATAGTCTTGACTACCATCCAATGATGGTCTCTTGGATCGACTTGATATCTACCTACCACACTCAAATCATAAGAAACATATATATTAGTACATATCATAGCATACATGACTGACCCAATCACTAACGCATATGGAATCCTTACTATACATTGTATTTTTTCATGTGTTTGAGGAAAAATTTTCCTAGAAATATGAACGTCATGTGACACTGGAAACAATCCACTCTTAGATTGTTATATATTGAATTTATTTAGTATATTGTTAATATATATATCTTAACTTAGGCCAAGCAACCTCTTGGATTTATTATGATGGACCTTGATCCCAAGAATATATGTTTCCCTGCCTAATTCCTTTATGAAGAAGCAATTATTTAACCAAGATTTAATAGACTATAAGACTGGTATTTTGTTTTCAATAAGTAATATGTCATCAATATATACTATTAATAAAATGAACAAATTCTCACTAAACCATTTATAGACACAATTATCACATTAATTCTTCATGAAACCAAATTTAATTATGGATTCATTAAATCTAATTTTTTATGACTTGGATTATTTCTTTAATCCATAAATGTATTTTTTTCAATTTTCAAACCTTTTTAGTATCCTTTGGAGTTAAAAAACTTCAGGATATATCATATAGACATATTCTTAAAGGTTCCCATTAAGGAAGGCTATTTTGAAATCCATTTTCCAAATCTCATAGTCATGGAAGGCTGCAATGGAAAGTAGAATTATGATGGATTTTAGCATTGTATCTAGTGAAAAGGTTTTTTCAATGTCAATGGATTGAGATTGTTTAAACCTATTTCCAACCATTTGTGCCTTATAGGTACTGACTTTTTCATCCATGTTTAATTTCTTCTTGAATACCCACTTATTACCAATGGGATTTAAATCCACTGGAGGATCTACCAAAATCTAAACTTGGTTTTGGTACATGGAATCCATTTCAGAATTCATGGATTCTTTCCACTTAGAAACATCTGTGCCACTTATTACTTCTTTTTAGGTTATAGGATTGTTATTATCAACTAATAATGATTCACCATCCTCGGTGACTATAAAACTATATTTTTATTATTCTCTCACCTCTCTTTTAATTCTATGTAGTTTTTGTGTCTCTGTAACTTATTCTTCTATGGGGATTTGTGGAATTTGTTCATGTACCAACTCTTGTGTACCTTGAGCCTCAACTTCATCAAGGTATATCTCACTCCCTCTATATCTTTTAAATATTCCCCCCTCTAGAGTAATATGGTATGTCTTTCCACTATTAAATTTTTTAGAGGTATTTTATAGGTAATGTCCCCTTATTTCCTTAGGGTATTCTATAAAGGCACACTTTTTTCCTTAGGATGAAATTTTATTTCCTTAATATTCCTTAACAAATTATCCACATCCCCAAACATGTAATTAGGACAATATGGGTTTCTTTCCATTCCATAATTGGTATGGTATACCATCAACCACTTTAGTTGGTACTTGGTTTAATATTTTTGTTGTTGTTTGTAACGTGTATCCCCAAAAGGATAGTGAAAGATTCACATGACTCGTCATTAATATCACCATTTATAATAAGGAATGGTTCCTCTTTTCCCTTACACCATTCCACTAATGTGTATAAGGAGGATTGAGTTAGGATAGGGTCCCAAAATCCCATAAATAATCAATGAAGTCTTCATTAAGATATTCACCACCATGGTCTGGGTGGATTTTCTTAATCTTCTTACCAATATGGTTCTCAAATTCATTCTTGAATTCCTTGAATCTCTTAAAATAATCTGAATTATACCTCATTAATTAGACATACTCATATCTACTAAAATCAATAGTAAAAGTTATGAAGTATGAGTACCCACCCCTTGCTTCAATAGGAAATAGTCCACACACATCGGTATGAACTTATTAAATAATATCTTTGGTCTTTTCAACTTTTCCAAAAAATGGGGCTTTGGTCATTTTTCCTTGTAAACATTCATGACATACACCAAGTAGTTTTAGTTGAAAAGAATATAAATATCCATCTTTGTGTAATTTATTCAAACTCTTTTTGTTTATATGACCTAGCTTGTGATTCCATAGTTGGGTGTGGTATGATTCATGTGAAGAAGTTTTGTTATTGATTTCCATTACTTAGTTCATGTAGTCCAATGCATAAATACAATTATTTAAATGTGCCTTACTATAAAAAATTTATCTTTATAAAGGAAGCAACATTTATTCTCTAAATTGAAAATAAATCTATTTGTATCAAGTTTGGATACATATATAATGTTTTGGGTAATAGATGACACATAATATAAACCTTTCAAAAAAAGATTATTCCCATGGGCCACATGAGGTGGTAGTCAATGATAGTTACAACAACAAGTTTAGCTCCATTGGATGCTTGTAGATCTACCTCTCCTAAGTCAATATTTCTAAATCTACTTGGTTCTTGTATTTGAATATATATGTGAGCACAAAAAGATATATCTAATAATTAATTTTTAGAAATAGATAAATTTCACTCGATAAAAAATACACCTCAATCCTCTCATTACTCCTTTGTATGGGTATAGTTTTTCTTTCATTTGCCCTTATTTCCACATGCAAAATGATAATATCATGCTCCCTAGCTTGGTACTTGGTCTTTATATTCTTATAAAGGTGTTTTGAAGAATCTTTGGGCTTAGAGTTCTTTTCTTGGACTTTCTATTCATTCACTATAAGGATAGAATAATTTTCATGCTTTTTCTCCTTATTTACTTGGTAAATAAGAGAAATAAGATCTAGGAGAGACTTCCCAATTTTTTTATGTTAAAATTAATAAAAAAATCTATAGAATATTTAAGGGGGTAATGCCATAATAATATTGGTGTGTAGTTCATCAGGGTGTTTAAACCCAAGAACATCTAGGTGCTCAATGTAGCCAATGAACTTCACTATGTGAGGCTTGGATGATTCACCCTCTCCAAGATTACTCTAAAAGAGTTCCTTGAAGATCTCAAATTGTTCATGTCTTTCTCTCTCCTGGTAAAGACTATGGAGATACTTGATCATGCTATAAGTATCCATTTTTTATGAGACTTCATGAGTTCACTGGATATAAATGATGTAATCAAACATTTAATAATGACCTAATCAATTCAAATGTTTTTCATAAACAATTAAATCTTCATCACTTTCCTCCTTCATAGGTAGATCAGATATTGAAGATTCTAGTACATAAGATTTTTGTTCATAGTGCAACAAAACCTGAAGGCATCTGAACTAATCCTGGAAGTTACTTCTAGTGAGGAGATTGTATTTATCCAATATAGATTGTAGGGATATTGTGGATGATTAAATTTACATAATTATACAATTTAAAAGAGAAAATTATTAGTACTTTACTACTAACAAATTATTTGAGAAATAATGATAATTTTATTTTATTAAATCTCCCACTATTTTATCAAGTCCCAACATCCTTCACCATAGAACTTGGAATGCATGTTTTCTTTATAAATTCAAGTTTCAAGGATCCATTTTCCCCTTCACATAACCCTAATGAGGGTAGTTTAAGATACTTGAATTTATTTAGATATAAAATTATTTACCAACTATGGGATTGAAGCTCCTTGATTCATTGAGTGGATTCCCCAATCCTGAAATCCTAACTTGGATTTCCTAAAAACTTTCCTCTAAGTTATATCAAGTCTAGTGAGGGATATTTATCTTTATGTAATATGGTTAATTCAACCCATAAACTTCATAAAAATCAATGTTAAAATTAAGTTTCCCAATGAGGGTTAGTAAAAGACTTAAATCTAAGGCTTTCATTTCTAATCAAGTAATGGAAGGTCAAGTCTCACATAATATTTAGTAGAGGTATATTGTTTATTATGAATAAAATTATCTTGTTTTATATTTTACATGTCTTGTTAATTTTAAGTGGATTTTACTTAAGTTATTAACCATGTTTTGATTAAAAAAATTATGCATAATCCATTTATTTATATTCCATTTTTTCACATAATTCATTTATTTATGTGATTGAAGTCTTACATCCATAAAATAAATAATACATAAGATAAAAAATAAATAAAAAATAAATGAAAATATCATGATATTATCTATTTTTTGATTTATTGAGAAGATAATAAATCAACCTTTAACCTATGGGGAAAACTCCTCATGCCAATCTTGGCTTGAGTTACAGCATTCCAATTGTTTTCTTGTGCATTATCTGGGTTGACATCATCTTGGTTTCATCTTGAACTGCCTCCATACACCATGGGATGCCCTATTTATTACAATTATTTATAACTCACATGTAGGTTAAGGGAAATAAATGATTGGTTAGGGGGATTACATAAATAACCTTGGACATGCAGGTCCTACATAATAATAGAGGGAGGAATAACTCACAGGCCATCATATATAATTTAATAATTAATAATTTCAAAACCATGCAATAAATTAAATTAAATAATTCCAACACATACATTAGTCTTGGTCAAGATTGTGATCGGTCATATACATGTAATGATTATGCATTTAAAATAATTATCTAGCATTCATTTCAATTCATTATTTAATAAGATAAAATGAACACGAATTATTTTGATTAGTTATCTTATTAATCAATTCATTAATTTTATCTTATTTCATCCAATCATCCTAAAAATTCTCATACACTGTGATTTTAAATAAAATAAATTATTTTATTTTATTTAAAACACAATAAAATAGAACACCGTTTTGTACTTGGTAGAAACCCAGCAATTACCTGCCTGAACTACTCAATATGGTTAAATTTTAAACAATACACTCATACAACTTAATGTGTATATAGAATGTGTCATAATTTCATGGCATGTACATCCAATTTAGTGCCACACATAACATATGAAAATTATGTAGCTTGTATAATTTAATGAATTTAGTCTTTAATATACAATAACCATACATGATTTATAGTCTCGGATATTGAACATAATTAATTAAACATTTAATATAATATAAAACCTAATGATCAGTTGTAATTTCAACTTAATAACCCAAAGAACTTGATTCGATAAGTTTTAATGTGTAATTAATTGATTTTAATATGTCTATGTAAACAGGTAAAGTACACGGCGTGTATAAGCCAGCTACACGGTGTGTACTTATCTTCACTAAATATCCACAGTACACACCTAGGGACTCGTCATATACTTATTGTGAACATTTATGAAGTACACAGTGTGTATAGAGGATACACATAATATAATTCTAGTTATATGGTTTCCAGTATGTGCGTGTTGTGTATTAAATACATGTGGTGCATTAATTACACAATATGGTTTGACCCCATATTTTCCATATTGAAAATGTGTAGACTACATGGAATGTAATCAAACTACACAACATGTATTCTAGAAAATCCACATGCCACCCTAGCCAGCCTACACGCGGTGTATTTATTACATGGGCATGCACTTATTAAATGATGACTTGAAATCCACATCGGATTCCTTGTGTAATGAATAGGGATACACGACATGAAAAAAAAGGAGTACACACCATATAGTATTGTGTTATCCGACCATAATCCTTGGAAATTTCATATGGGATCTTCATATGTAAACTTTGTTGATCATTAACTGATCTAGGTAATATTTTTAAGAAATGGAGAAGATGAATAATATATTTAGATGATATATCAAGAATGAATTAAAATATGAAATGAATCTTGAATTTTAAATGCACAAAAATCAAAAATAAAATAAATAATAATAAATTTGAAATGTGACCACTCTGATATCACTTGTAGTTTTTAAGCATAGCGGAAGCACCTTTGTGGGTGATATATTAAAATTCCTTTTGTCATATAGTTTCCCAAAACCCCAATTGATAATCTTTTCACATTAAATTTATAATTTATTTATTTAAGATTGGTAGAAATAGTTACCTTGTCTTAGAAAAATTATCCAATAATGATATTGATCTTCTAAAAAAACCTGCTCAGATTACTTTCATTGCATTAAGAGGATCTAAGGGTAGAATCCCTCCAGTATTGATCCACACATTCTCCTTTGATCATCAAGTGATGCCAATTTATTTTTGGGTGCTAACATAGTGAATCAATTTTATTTCATTGTTCATGTTGATCACTTGTAGTTTCTTTGATCTTGAATGAATTGCTCTAGTGCTTCTCATTCTTGAGAGGAAGAGAGGAGTAGGAATAGAGAGAGAATTATATTGTGTGCAATGATTCTCAAATATTGATTAACCCTACACAATAGACATAACTATATATTTATAGAGATAGGGTTTATGTTAAAATATAATTTAATTGCATATCATTCCTTAAATAATATAATAATTATTATTAAACCCCATGCCATATAATATTATTTTTTTATAGCATGTGTTAAATTTCACAATGATAAATATTATTTACCATCTTGAAAATAAATATTTATCACCGGATACAATCTTGGCTCACTCTAACTCCTCGACATTTATTGAATACTCAAATAAATATTTAATTAAATATTTCATTCATCGATAAATAAAATAAATATTTTATTCACATTATAGTAGATAAATATTTAGTAAATATTCATTTACTTAAATAAATTATTTATTACCTTGCAAATATTAGTGATCAATAAAACTTGAATAAAATTATTACTCGATCTTGAGAATAATAATTATTCCAATAATTAAATTCAAATAGAATTTAATCAATATCAATGGAAACCCTTAGTTTGTGACCCTCTAGTATTCTTTATCATTGGAATTAGGTGGGTTTTCCTAAAGTCTAAGATTACTATCTAGTAATGGGTTAAGGTGCCCAAGATAAAGAACTTAATTTCTCAATATCAACAACCACACACAAATGCTCACTATGTAATATAATTCTTTTGTCACAATATTTCATCAATTAGGTTGCATATCTATGTCATCAACCTAAATACTCGATATGTCATTCTTTGACTATCTAAAATAAACACATTGTTCCAATATGGTCATGAAATTTATTTTGGTGGTTTTATTCCAACAAAGGGTTGTGATATCAACTTTCATAAAGATAGAAGGGACAAATTCTTCATTGAGTTACTCATTAATAACACATCACTCATAACACACCCAACATATCCAAATTCTCTATGAACTATATAATCATGGTTTATGAAACACATATAAGTGTGTGAGTTGTAACATGCATTAATAATAACCTTAAATTCTAAGAACTGTTACACACACTTGCATATAGGAATATCTAATGACACCAAAACATGTTAAATTCCTACTGAAAGGTACGTTCTCATAATATCCCATATTGGAGATTACCAAGTGTAAAATTCATGAGAAGAAGTCTCATATTCTTAAAAGTACTCACACCTAACAGTCACGTTTTATGTTTCCCATCATAGAATATTATCTGGTCATAGAACTATATTTAAGAATATCATTATGGAATTTTAAGGTTATCAGCATAGTAGGGAATATCTACAACCTTATAAATATGATAGATACTCTAGGAAATTATTATAATAAATTCATGCATAACAATGAACAATATGTAATCATATATTTTATTAATATTTAAATCATCGAATATATATATGTAATTAAAGTACAAACAGTTGGTCTAGGGATGCCAACTCCAATAATAATTAAATAATGTATACTATTATATGCATTAATATTATTTTATAATATATTTATAATAAATCTATATTTATTATATAGGTTTTTTTAGCACATATGAAGCAAGATGAGACTTGAGGTAAAGGTTTATGTTATAATCTCATTTAATTTCAGGATTGTCTAGGCTAAATTTACACTAAGGGAAATTATATGGATATTATCCTTTAAACCTAATTTATTTTTATTATACTATATTTATTCTTTGAATTTATATTTATTAGTATCATTTTCCTCTCTTTGGTACTTAAAATGACTGAGAAAATGTTTTTAAAGAAAATTCAACCATATTTACTTTTTGGTCTATGAACTTTTTCTTCCATTTACATGGTCTTAAAAATTATTTATGAAAGTTATTAATTATACTTAAAATGTTTTAAAATTTAATTTTTACTACCTTTGACTTTATTAACATATTTTTAAAAAGTAATATTTTCAAATAAATTTTTTTCGGAATTATTTATTTTTTACATTTTACAAAGGTTTGAAAGAAATGTTTTCTTTTAAAATATATTGAATGAATGGATTTTCCCTCCATCGTGACCATTATTTTATTTGAATATTAATTTATAATTTTCCTTATTTATTTTCAAAGAAAATTATTTTCTCAATATTCTAGGAATTTTTAGCTATAATGTTATCAAAATAAAGGTATATTTTTCTCATGTTTTAAAAGTAAGGTTTTAATGGTCTTTTAAAGGTATTTTTCATCAATATCAACATCTTTTAAGGGTTTTTATGTTTAAATAGGGATACTATCTTATGATACCATCCAATTTTTTTCTTCAGATGGATTATGATGACAATGATTCAAGTATGATTTTATAAAACCTATTTTTTCCATGGGTTAACTATTTTGTGATGAAATATTTATGAAATGCATTTCTTTTACACAGGTTATGATGTGGTTAATTTATTAATATTTTCATTATATTGTAGAAAATTTATTATTTGAGGCTATATGATAGGTGGGTCTATTATATACCACCAATCCATTGGGTAAAGATGGATAACTCATTAGATAACTATGTTATTTGTGAACCTGATTTCATGTTCACAAAATTATGAATGGACCAGGTTTCATATACATAATTTAATATGTAGAACTGGTTTCATGTATATAATATTATGTGTAGACATGGTCTCATGTCCAAAAATTTATGTGAGGGCCTAATTTCATGTTCTAAACTTAATAAGTGAACCTATTTCTTTCTATACATGTTCATAATGTTATAAGCTTATGTTTTTTCCATATTACAATGTTTATGATATGATCTCATAGATCATGATTGATTATTTATGATTCCACACTATTATGATTTTTTTTTGTAACAAAGACTTATGAAATAACTCATGATTAATGATATTTAATTGATTGTGTATGATTTTATTTTGATAATTACATGTTATCATACCCTTATGCTCATGATATGCTTAAATATAATCATTGATTTATATTTCCAATGTTTACACCTAATGGGAATTTGAGATAACCCTTTCTTATGTTTTCCTTCCTTGGGTTTTTATGGAAGGTTCTAAGTATTATATTTCTATAATGGTAATAATATGAAGAAAAATTTGGGATATATTGAAGATCCTTTATGAAATATGATGTCTTGTGTATAGTCTCCAAATACCCTAAGCCTTTACAGTTATGGGGCTTGTATAATTGTGTTATGTATTGAATATTCATCTAAAATGATGTAATGTTTATTTTTTTTATGCTTAGGTCACCTCACCTACCATGTCATATTTAGTTATTCTTAACATATTAAGGAGATTTGGTAAAATTTTATTGAACTCATGCATATTATAATTAAAAGTAAAATATTGGAACCTTTATAATAGTGATTAAAAAATGAAGTTCATAGCCAAATCAAGCCTAAGTAGAGATCTCATTTTTTCCAAGTCATTTATATACCCAATAATATTAAGTACATGAACTTATATATAATTAACCTCAGTTATCTTACACTAAAAGAGTTCTTTTGAAACTTCATGTCTCTCATATCAAGATTATTCTTGATAGCTCTACTTTAGGTTATTAATTATCCCAAAATCATCCATATTCTCATTTTTTCAAGCTTTGGATCCATAGAAACAATCATAACTATATATATGTCAAGAGAATCCTTATTATGCATATTATAATAATATTTTTCATCCTATATAGCTTCATTGGTAGGATGTTTCTCATGAAGTTTTTTCCCCAACACATAGAACTTTCCTTCTTAATTAGGAACTATTATTAAGTTATTATACCAGTCTAGAAAGTTACTTTCATTGAGTTTTACCTTATAAAGGCTTGATCTCAAAGTCATGTTTGATGATGATGATGTCATTTTATTTACAAGAAGTTTTTTTATCAAATGATCATTATGTTTTACATTCATTTAATATATAATTTTATTAAATGTACTCCCACTAAAATAATGAACCCTTTTAATATTTATCACAATATTTAGTGGGAAAAGATCCATATTTCATCATAAATTACCCCAACTAAGCTTTTAACATAATCCATGACTATATCTGGTAGACATTCATGTTAATCATATCATGTATGAATCTTAGATATTTGAGTGGATAAATCTTTATCTGAATCCATCATATGGATTCACTCAAATCTATTCTTGTGTTGTGATAACAATTAGAGTTTCCTAGAAAAGTGTATCCCAAATATTAAATCATATATAAGAACCTAATGGTTAGGGTTTTCTATAATCTTTTTACCTCGCACAAGATAATTCAGGGGAACCTAACAATTAGGGTCACTCATACTAAATGATTGAGTTCTTGACAAGTGTTTTATTTATAAGGTATATAACACTTATTATTTTATTAAGGATAGTTCTTATTATCTCTATATCTTATCTCATGTATTCCCTTTACATGTATTAATTCTTCTAATGAATTATTTTTTAATCTTATTCCTTTCACCAAATCAATATGATCAAACCATATTGATGTGTAACTCTTTACACAACCCACAACTTGTGTTACTAATACAAATTAAAATTTCAATTATATTTACACATTTCCAAATGCATATCATGTATGAGGTATGTGAAATTATTTTATATAAATTATTATAATCATATAAAACAAAAAAAATCCCTATAAGAGTAAGCATGGAGTGATAAGTATCCAACCCCTACTTTTCTATACAGAGCTTTCGCTCCCAGGACATTGAGCATTCTGACCCAAATTCCATTTACCCACATTTATTTACTCAATATAGACCTCAATTACATCACAATTATAACACCTAATATGTGTAAACTACAATTAACTTCTTAATTCAAACCCATACCCCATATACATGTCAAAGTTAAGGCTAAAGAAAACTAAATTAATTATCATACCTAGCATGTAAATCCTTAGATGCATGTATGATAATAAAAAGGTAGTTTAACCCTATAAACTAAAGAATAAATCCATTCATAACATAACACTAATATTTATGAATAAAATATGGAATAAACTAAATAAATGAATAAATCATAATTTTAAACAAGAGATAAACATTCATGAATAATTCATAACCAAAGTAATTATAAACACTTTATAATTTATCCATGCATTATATACATTACATAATTAAATAAATATACACTATATATTTATTTCCAATATTAAATTCATATTATCCTATATATGTAATTTAATTAAACATGTGATATTTGAGATGTAAAAATTTTATATTTCATATCTATTATGTAAAAAATTTATATAATCAAAATATCATACATTTAATTCTATTTGAACCTTGATCATATAAATTTATAAAAATTACATTTTATATGGTTCAAATAAGGTCTTTTAATTTTAACATTTTAAATTAATAATTATGAAAAAATCATAATTCAGTATAAAATTATTTATATTTTTCCTTATTTTGTAATTTATAAACATTTTATAAATTTCCTTATGAATTATATATAAAAAATGATATCAAAATTATAATTCATTCTATACAAATCAAAGTTATATTAATATTGAAAATTAATATTATAGATATTTATTTATTAAATATTTTATAGACATTTAACAATTAACTATAAACATTTTAATAATTAATTAATTTATAAACACTTTATAAATTAAATAAATATCCCAAATTACCTTTTTCCATAATTTATAAACATTTTTATAAATTATATAATTAAATTAAAAATTTAAAAATATAGAAACAAACTTTTCTATATATCATATATTACAATATATTTCATGTCATAAGTTGTGACATGGTTTAAAACCATATTGCATCTTACAACTAGTGTGTTACGACCTACAATAGATAATCAAGAGTTATCAATTATATTTTAAGATATATTATATCATAATCCATGGTATAGTTCAAAACTTATATTGGGACTTATGATAAGTGGTGAAGTGGCCTACAATATTGCCTTTGGTGTCTGGGAATCATATTTTATGATATCACCTATATCATAATGATGATATGATGCTCTGTTTTTTGACTATATGAATAACTCATGTTGGTGAAATCATATGTTATGGTTCCCCATGTCACGCATTACGATATATTGAAAACTAAAGGAATTAAACTAGATAATCTATTATGATATCCTATATCATATAAGATCAACCTATTATGTCTTATTATATCACGTATTATAAGATCAAAAACAATTCAAAAACTATATCATTTTTAATGATAATGAATATGATATAAAAAATGATAGAAACTTTCTTCATTATACAACATGATTCCATGAATCAATAAGAATGAAATGGATTTGATACCCCTGATGGATTTATAAGGATCAAATAACACTTATCCAATGCAATGGAAGACAATAATAAACCAAAATCCAAGATATTCTTGATATGAAACTGAAACCATGCATAATATAAAATTAATAACATGTATAATTTACACCAAATATGGTCGATACTCTTGTCTTCAACCACATGTTTTATGAAGATCCATAGGAAGTATCCAAAGTCCTCCTTCCTCCGTGGTGTATCCATGGGTTTACAAATAAACCAATGCTTGGTTGTAATCCTTCATATGACTATGCTGGAAAAATGAAAAATCATAAGATAACTTTAAGAGAATCGAGAAGAAGATCACACAAATTTGGATACCATTTTCATGGTAATTGACCTGTTTATATAAGCCTTAAGATAAATCCCTAATCCTTCATACATTTACTCATATGCTAATAAAATATGAGTAAATGTCATGTGGTTACAACTCTTGTAACCCTTCAACCACATTTTTGATGAAGATCCATAGGAAGTATCCAAAGACCTCCTTCATCTATGGTGTATCCATGGGTTGATGAATCAACCAATTATTGGGTGTAATCTTCCTTATGACTATGGTAGAAAAGGAAAAATCATAATATAACATTAAGATAATCGATAGAAAGATCACACAAGTTAGTATACCATTTTTATGGACATTTAACTTTATATATAAGATTCAAGATAAATCCCTAGGACTTCATGCACTTACTCATATGTTCATAGAATATGATTAAATATCATGTGTTTAAAAATCTTGTAACCCTTAAATCTATATGAACTTATCATATAAATTTTGTTTCAATTATCCTAAATTTTTCATTTATTAATGATAGTTTTCATGGAAGATATTTTGAATGTTAACACTTAATATTAAATTTCTATGATCAATCTTTGAATTTTATGTAAATCATATACTATGATTAATTACATGATAATACCTTATGACATATCCAAATTATACACTATGATTTTATTAGGTAGTTGTAATATAATATTAATATATAGTATCAAATTATATAACTAGAGAAATTAAATATTCCTTTTATACCATGGATGTTGTACTATAGGACAATAACATATTGTTCATTGTGATATTTCCTAAAATACATCATATGTATATATGATTTAGGGTGTATCTTCATCAAATGTTTGGGTAGACTGGGTCAGGGATATTTCATTTTCTTTTTTTAGGTTAGTTTCATAATAATATTTGGTTATGATACATGTTGGTGAGAGTCTTGTTATGGTTGGTTGTTGTGTTAGTAAACTTGGGAATTTAGTAGGAGAGTTATGTCTTGATAGTAATGAAGTGGAGGTTGTGACTCTAATGGTGTGTTAAATTTAGGGAATGTAAAGGTTTGTGCTCTATGGGAAAGATCTCTAACATTAAATAATTATGGTGATGCTAGGAACTTGAGCTATTATTATAGTGTTGTTTTATGATATAAAGTGTGGTAAGGTGTGATCCATTAGGTTTGATGTCATGATATTAGGAGATAAATGATATGTAACTTGGTAAGTTGACTCGGATGGTCTATTTTGAGGATTTATTTAATGTTTTTTCACCATGTTGTTATTTGGGGGAAATTATTTTATAGGTTGTGATATAAGTTACTTTTGTCAGGTTTTGGAAGGATTCCTAACATCCAAAATGCTATATAAGAGCAACTCTAAAACCCCCTAAATCCCATTATCTATCTATATGTTTGTAATGAATATAAATAAATAAAAATAATTTTATACCATGCATCATTTGATCCAACCTGTCAAATATTTTCACAAGTGTCTGATAGAGATCACTAAGAAATGGATGAAAGACTCCTTCATTCCAAGGTGTCCACAGATTATGGGAATCACCTAATGCTTGGGTAGGACCTATATTAACACCACAATATTTTATAACCTTGTTTAAATGTGGTAAATAAATTAGATATAAAGTTAATTAACTTTTAGGATTTTATGTGATAGATTCACCCAAAATGATTCACAAACTAAGAGTATTATTATATAGGCCATTCAAGGACCCTCCTTGTAAGATCAATGTACATCCTAATAAATAAAACTTTTCATAAATTCTTCAAAGGTTATATCTCCTTGTAATATATATCTATTTAATATATAACACTTAAATATTTGTTTAGGATGTTCAAAATCCTCATAATCATCATCTTGAAATTATTTTAACTAATCATGATAGCTTGGTATAAGATATTATGGTTGGATCATGCATTATCACATAACTCAATAATTCCCATGATCAACACCACAACATAGTGACCCTCTATATATTGTGGTTGATACCATCATTTACTAGGTTTTTTTATAAACCACCAGATCATATTGATGCTTTTAGTGCATAATTATAACAATCTACCACTTACACTAAAATCTCCATAAACTCATTGCTCTTTCACTTTATGTCACACCATATTCAATAAATCATGAAACCATATCCAAAAATATTTTTGGATAAGTTATCAATCATTTTCACTACATTTTTTATCATATATAACAATTTGTTAAAATATATCTAGAAATTTTTCTGAATATCCTATAAAACTATTTTAGAGTAGATATCATAATCTCATTACTTAATCTTTATTCTCATAACCATAAAGTATGACCCCATGATCCTTTATATCATTGAAAATAATTATAAATTATGGAATCCATAAATGTAATCAAATAGTGGTCTCTAGAAAAGATTCAATGTTATTCAAGCTACAAAGGTATTTGACATGGTCACTATCAAACATGTGAATCTATATACCTTTTTCCATTATCTATATCATAAACAAATATGAATAATCATATAATCCCATTATCCAAGCCATTGGGTGACAATGTGACATAGAGTATTCAAATCCCATATATCCTACTCATATATTCTCAATTATTAAAGCATAAACTGACCAAGTTGATGAATACATCACATTTCATTCATATTAGTGGATCATCACATCACATTGCCCTCACCCAAAACTAATAGAAAAAAATGATTATAATAATGGTTTTAAACTACTGGTATAGGTTGGGAAATCATTGGTATAACCAATACCAACAGTTTCCTACACCATTGGCACATTATTTATGGGGATAAGGTTATAAAAATAGTTTCTTATAATATTTATAATATATTGTCCTTATAAAAATGTCTCCAAGTAACCATTGGTATAAGTATATACTAATAAATCAAGGAACTATTGGTATCCCCCCCACCAGGCAATAACTGTAGTGAAACTTGATCCTCATGTAAACAACCTACAAACAAAACATATATAAAAATAGTCACAATACACATTAAAAATAAGAAATATATTATATATTTTACATTCAACCAGCTAATAACTAAAAAATTAAATGGAAACAAAAATATAAAATCAGTTTTATTCATAAGATTTTATCCAAAAGGTTGTATGTGTCATAAATGATGATCCTACTTAGTTTTTTATTTTATTTGTTGTAAATAAGTCAGTAAGTGATGAAGAGCTTTATTTTAATATGTATTGAAGAAGAAAACTAGCTTGTAAGTGAGTTTGGGGGTCCCCAATCTTGGTAATGTGTGAATATTGAAGTTCCCAATAAATTATGTGCAGTGCATTGTGAATGTTTTTATGAGGATCAAAGTTTCATCAAGAAACTTGGAAGTAGTTGAAGTTTTGAAGAAGATCCGTCCATGGGAAGTTTAAAGAAAATATGTTATATTTTGGATGAATTGAATTAATTCTGATTATTTTTTAATCGGTCTTAATGTCTTAGACATGTGCAAATGGAATTTGAAGAATTTAAAATTGTTTACTTTAGTGAAAGAGACCATGTAATATTCTATTAATGCATGAATATTTTTATTAATACCATTCAAATACATATTTTCATGAATAAATCCACATTAGTTGTGGAATATATTTTAAGGTCATGAAAAAATGAAAATACATTTATATTTTTCCATGGTGAATCATTTTGAAGAAGGAATTTGAGTTGGCTTGAAAATTTCATACTTTGTAATTACTAAGTATATTTTTAGTGGGACTTATTAAAAAAAATAGGCCTACCAAGGCCATAAAAGGACCCACCTCAACCACACATGTGTGACTAAGGGGTTAACCATGTGGGAGGTAGGTCTACCTAGCTAGTAATGGAATCAGGTGAGTGAGAATTCATAATGCACACATAGAGCACACTGGTGAGTGCACAATGTGTGAATAGGGTGCACGATGGAGTTCTCAAGGGACTGAATAATGTGGTGGAACAGCCCAGTGATGGGCATGTGTGTGATAGTGTATCTAGGTACTGACCCCAGTTCCATCCCAAATGGTTGAATATGCAGGGGGTCTTATTAAGCAATGTAAGATAGTGGAGAAAACTGATGTGGGGTGGGCACAATGTGGTTACTATTCAACCACCTTAAAACATATGTTTATAACATGGGTCATCCAATCAATATCATCTACACTGTCTAATCTCGATTATCTTTAACCTTATAATCAAGTAGCTCAACTCTGTTATTCTGATGATCATCCAACTCCAATAATTGATTTCTGTACTATCAACCACTATCGGGGATTGAGACAAGCTCTAATGATGTTTTATACCTTCATATATGCAATCTACATCTTTCATGAATGAATTTTATCAATTAAAATGTTCAGTCGAACATCTTATGGAGTTACAACATGATATTTATTTGGTTAAATGAATGATTGAGTTTGAGAATCACTCATATAATGGTACATGTGATTATAATCACATGAAATTTAGTGTCTCATTGTAAAATAAGGACCCGATATCACATAAGAATAGGTTATATTATTTTTATAATTATGTAAATATTTAGATATTTTAATTACTGTACGCCTCATAGATCTTAATAATTTTTATTGTCTTAGCATAAAACTCAGAGGATATGAATTACCATAAGACTTAGAGGTCTTTGAATGAGTCTTAACATAGCATTAAAATTGAAGGATAAGGAAGTGAAAAGGTTGTGGTTTATTACCTATAAATACTAAATCAATAACACTAAGAAGTGTTGTTTTCCATCATGATTTGAGGGCTCACATTTTTTAAAAGATAAATAGAGCACCACCACGCCTTCACTTGCATGAAGGAAGCATATGCGAGCCTCCTAGGCTATATGAAGAGGGTAAAAGGTTATGTGGGCCACTCAAGTATATGAAGAAGAATTCTTACACTTTCATTAGTGAGAAGAAGATTTTTGTATGAGAACTTATGTGAATTATAAAGTTTCTATATACTCTTTCTAGTTTTAAGAACACTTGATTGTTATGTGAAGAATAAAAATATTGTATCAATATATATACATGAAGACAATATTATATCATAGTTCAATGAAGCTCTTTGAGTTTGTACGAAATACTGATATTCCATGTACTCTATTACATGAAGTGAAAGGATTAATATCATGTGGTATACTTTCATGAAGGATAAGATGAGACACCATACTTATTTAGGTTAGTACAAGGAAGAAAATTCATACATGCATGCATGAATTATGTGCATTCATAACCATTGAGATTTAATATTTCATGCACAAGGTGTCTAAAAATATTCATGGATGAAATAAGTTGATGAGAAAATGTATTATGCACTCAAAATAATATTTAACTTGAAAAGAGAATAATTTGGACCAAATTGAAACCAATATTACATTCAGTGGTTGACTTTGTGTGTCATTGAGAATCTGAATATGAAATTCAATATCACATATTGTCTATCAAATATCAAAAGTATAAGAATAATTTGTGAATAATCTAGTATTTATTGATTATTATTTAGGTTAGAGAATTATAATATATCCAGTTTCTATAGTAAATTCATATTATTCTAACTAAAGAAGAATAAGAGACATCCCTTTTATTGTTCTGAAGTAGAGGTAGCCTAAAATATTGTTGCATTCATGGGAAGTGGATCAAAATTATTGTTGTGTATTATAAAAGACTTGTATTTCCTTTTTTATCACTTTGGGAAGGACAAGTCGACATATTTTATTAATATGATTCAAAGATAAACCTTTTATTTTACCTAGTCAGTTCCAATAAAATGGGTCCAAGGAAATTCCCTTTCCTATTCTTTCTTTGAGAATAAAAATGAATCAATGTGTGTGGGGGATAACAACCACTATACATAGAGTATATAGTCATATGCATTAGAGATGAACCTTATTAAAAATCCTAGTTTTCTTTGTACTTTATTGTTTTGTGTTCATGATTTCTAACCATGGGTAAATAATATAAGTAAACCATTCACTGAATAAGTGATATAGGTATTAAAAGGGATAAAAGTGATAAAAAGTCATCCCACACTAATTCACCCCCCCCCCTCCTCTTAGTGTGTTCATTGTTTTATTGGGTTTTATGGTGTGTAATGGGTTTCACTCGTCATGTTACCATTGTTACTTTTCCCTAAAACTCCCAATGGTTCCCCCATCCATAGCTGGGTATGGTGCTTCTTTCCAAAGGCCAGAGGTTATCTGGGTTTTTAGGCCTAACAACTCTTAGGTAATCCCATTGGTTTAAAGGATGGGAGTTTGGGCTCGTCATACCATTTTGGGGGGAATTTTTGCCTACTTTGAGACTCTCTTATAGATTTAAGACATGTTCGTGAATCTCTTCCTAATCTCAATGTGGGACCGGTTAACATAAAAAACAACTATGGGTCAACTCTATTTTATGTGCAATATACTAGGATATCTTTTTTGAATCCATATGTATGTATCTGAGGTTCTTTATCATTTTCTAGTAATGAGTGATCACTTATATGTTGAAACCATATGACCAGGTGTTTCAGGCTATGCTCCCTTTTATGGAGGTGGTTGATATTTCGAGGATGGGATTGATCCATTTTGAGGCGTCCTACATATCCTGTTTATTGCATGAATCAAAACCCACGTAGTTTGGTTGATATGTGCAGTTTAACATCATGTGGTAAGGACTATATAGATAAAAAGAAATAAAATTGATTCCTAATAAGGTTTTTTTTTGCATCCCCCTAAGACCATGTGATCCATTCTCATTGTGAGAAATCAGTGGGAGTGCATGATCAACCTTGTGTTTTATGGATATGGGATCTATGTATTGGGGTAGTCCTTGGAGTGTTTGGTATGGAGCTCGAGCCTTTAAGGAGGCATTCTATGTATCCCTATTATGGAAGGAATCATAGTCCTCATAGTTATTTAAGAGATGTTGGGGATTACACACTGGGTCTACCCTAGTGAATAGGCCTTATTATCTAGAAGGTGTCGCATGACCCTATTGGCATACCCTGGCGGTCATCGTGTTGCTCGACACATGTGGAGGGTGTTGTAAGAGCCATGTTGGCATAGTCTGAGGGGTGTCACGTGTATTGGATAACACCTTAGGGGGGACATCGTGAGACTAGGCTAATATGTACAGGGGGTACACCGTGAGAGATGGATTTTCATGTCCAGACGTGTCGATGAGACTCGGCTGACATGAGTGAGAGCCATTATATGAGTCAGGCATGTGTCCTAAGGACATTGCAAGTCCGGGGTGACAAACCTAGAGGGTTTTCAGGATCCAAGTGGTGCCCATGAATGGTCCTCAAGAGTCATATCTACATGTACATAGTGTTTTGCATATCCCAAATGACATGTTTAAGGGATGTCATGAGGTTCGGGTGGCGTGACTTGGTACCGTCGTGTGTTCTTGATTGACACATGTGAAGTATTTGGAGGTCTGTGATTGTGTCTTCTGCTTGGGTCTTCCACTTTGAATCCTAGTTTTTTTTTCTTGTATTGAGAGTTCCTTGGTTCGGTTCAGTGTCAGTTTGTTTGGGTCTTGCATGATCTGTAGGACATGAGATATGGTCTTCACATGTCTTTCCAGAAGTCCTTCACGTGATCTTTTATTGATCACACAGAGGGCTTTATGCCTAGTGCATGACTGCTTTGGTAATACACCGATGTATTACCTGGTGAAAATTCAATCGGTTTCATGATCAAATGTGTGTAGAATCCCGAATTCTGAGTATCGATGTGTGTAGTAGCGGTCTGGGTCCAAACTTCTAGTGTCCGATCAACCAACCAATGAACCAACCAACCCTTTTTCTGAGTTGGATAAGAGAATTTATAGGCATATCCATCCGCTTACTTTTCGGTTTGTGTGATACATATAGAATGATTCTAGGCTAGATTCGATGTGGGATCTGGAATTATGCAGTTTCTTGAGTCTTTATGGTGGACCACATCAAGGGTGCCGCCTGATTTTCAATGGCCACAAGTCCATCCATCCTTTATCGTATTATTACCAACTATTGAGGACTTGTGCTTCAAAGGACTTCCATGTCGTCATGTTGACATGTTGACATTTCCAAGGGTCTTTGTAAGATCCAAATGACTATTAGAAGGAATTCATAATTCCTTGGATGGCTTGTCTCGGGGTCTCATGGGACCATGTCGAGGGTGCACTGGGCACATTTCATGCCCTTCAGTGACCTCAAACCCTTCTTTCCTTCTCCTTTCCTATCTCCTTTTTTTAATGTGAATAAGGTCGAGAGTCACATGAGATTTTATGTATGGTACTAAGGGTATTTCCTCTATTTTTTAGAGATTCATCGCGTGACCAATATGGATCGTATGGTGGTGCGTGAGAATACCATGGTAAAACCTATTCATTTGTAGTTAGAGCATTACAGAGTTTTCTGAACATGTGCAAGGTCTTCCATGTGGAAAGGCTAACAAGCTAGTGGGACTTCACGAGAAAAGGAAGTCATGACACCAAGGTCTCACGGTGTCTCATGGATCACTCTAGGTGTGTGTCGCATGTCTTTCAGTGACCGCAGACACCACTCACCTCCTATATTTTGATCTATTTTGTGTTATGTGACAAGTTTTGGGAGGTATGCAAGTTTTCTCGAGTAATATCTGTGACTTTTACTCAATTTTCCAGTGTTTTCTCACATGACCAATGCAGATCATATGATAGTGCACAAATATTATAGACAAAACCTTGTGTCTATCCTTAGAGTGTCATGGAATTTTTCAGAGGTTTCCATGTGGCACGGCTGACAAGCCAGAGGAGTTTCGTGAGGCGCACTGGACAGGTTGTGGTGTGCCGCGTGTCTTCAGGGGCATGCCTCATGTCCTTCAGCGACCGCGAACCCCTCTTTCCTCCTCCTGGTTATCTTCTTTTTTTGTGACGAAGGCTCGGAGGTCTCACAAGATGGCTTGGACATCATCTATGGATTTTATTCTTCCCAATGATGATTTGACGTGTGATCTATATAACCACTAGGGGTCTCTTCCTTAGAATGTCACTTCCATTGATTTTCTAAGGATTCCAGATGGTTTTTCAGGTACTTTTCAATGACAAACAGCACAGCATGGGGGATTCTTATCCAGTTGTCACCATTCAACCACTAGTGAATAAGGGTGCTAATTGAGGATGGATCTATGGGAATTTCTGTATGTTAGGTTCCTTGCATGGAGACTTTATGTGACCTTGAATTGGTCATGTGATCGTGAGTATTTAATTATCCTCTTCTTCCTTACTCTTATGGGGAAGATAATATTCACATTTGGATGTTTCTTCCTTTGTGGTTTTACTTATTATTATTTGGAGGGCATCAATAAATTCCCCCCCTCAGGAGAGACATCTGAGGGTACAAGGACTTAGTCCTGAGGAAAACTAAATGCCCTTTAGAGTCCTTGATGGTGTCACAAACCTATGGTCTTGAGTGATGTTCGGTCTACTAAGCGACCTTTGGTATTTCGTAGAGATTAGCTCGAGCGTTATAGGGTCATATAGCAGGCCTCATGATAACTATCACATTATTTAGTTTAGGTTATTTAGCTTGTAACACCTATTTCTTTTAGTTTAGGTTCTTTTATATCACACCTTAGTTAGGTTATTTTAGCTCAGACCTTCTATTGCTTTAGTTTAGGGTCTTTTAGATTATACCTTCTATTGATTTAGTTTAGGGTCCTTTATCTCAGAACTTCTATTGATTTATTTTAGGGTCTTTTATCTCAGACCTTATGTTGCTTTAGTTTAGGGACTTTTAGCTCTAAACTTTTGTTACTTTATTTTAGAGTCTTTTATCTCAGACCTTCTATTGATTTAGTGTAAGGTATTTTAGATTGGAGCTTCTTTGTATTATAGTTTAGGGTCTTCGAGATCATAACTTTATGGAATGTGGGGGATGGTGGACCAGGGATGAATCATAACACTCTAGGGTGATGAGTTCTTCCATGGTGCTACTAGGGCTAATGAGGATTGGATTTCCTTTCTTACAAGGAGGGTATGACTTTAGTTATCAGGTTAAATCCCTTATGCATCAATAGAATGGCCAAAAAAGTTAATATCCACTATTTTACAATGGATATGGGGGATTTTATAGGGTGAATATGGTTAATGGTAAAATACTAGGGAAGTCAGGACTTCCTAGATAGTTGGAATGTGGGAGATGTAAATCATAACCCAAAAGCTTCAGTCCATGAATATGGGATGGTTCAAACATGCCGATTATGCCCCTTGACATTTTTAAATGTCAGGTTCTACCATGGTGTTGTGAAGGTTCATAAGGATTGATGCTCCTTTTTGGTAAGGAGAAGATGCATTTATTTGGTCGGTTAAATCCACTTTGTGTTGGTAGCATGGCCAAGAAAATATGATCCCCACTTCACTCTGAGGGATATGGAAGATTTACAAGGACTCGAACATCTAGGTGATAAAGTTGGGTATGGAAAGAAGATTATCCAGGGATGGTTCTGGAACCCTAGGTCACTTTATATAAAATCAAATAGCTTTATCCCTATGCCTTGTGGTTTCAAATCACGAGGTGTGAGCCATCAAAAGGTTCAATAATGAAGGGTCTCATTCCATCTTTGAGAATGGGTACAAAATAAGGTGATGAAACGTCAAGGATATTGTATCCACTTTGATATTCCGATATGGAGACTGTAAATCATAGTCCAAAGTGCTCAGTTCATGAGTAAGGTATGGGACAACGACCCCAGAGGGAACCTATAACACAATGGGGTGTTGGGTTCCACTATGATGATGTCAGGATCACAAGAATCTAAAATCCCTTTATGTCGGGCCAAGATGTATCTATTTGGTGGTTCTAAGCCCTCACATCAATAGTATGGCCAAGCATAGAGATCTATTTTCCTATTTAGGGGTAATGAAATATTTGTGATGACCTGAGATACTTCAAATCATGAAGTGGGATATATGAAAAATGTAAGATCCAAGAAGGGTTCAAGTGCCCTAAAAGTTTCACCACTACCTGTCAAACATACTCTCACAGTGAGGAGATGTGATGAATCATTGATCTAATTCTTTCCTGGACCAGGGGGTCCAGCGAGCATAGCTTGGATTTTACTTGTCATGACCCATCCCTCGGAGCCCATGTCGTGACTACCCCAAGCCCACCTTCCATAGGCCAAGGTCTGGTGACTAGAACCAGAAAGGCATATCCCTAATACGGGAAGGCATTTCCTTTTTAACCTATACAGACACACAGTCCAAGAACACAACAAGAAGCAACCACAAAGTAAACTTTTGTAGTAAAAGTGTACTGAAAGTAAAGGGGATAGAATATAAGCCCAACTAAAAAGGTACAAGTACAACTAAAAAGTAAAAATACAACTGAAAGGTACAAAATAGCTCCTGGATCATCCACCGAGGATCCTACCTAAAGGGTAGGTATAGCTCACGAATAGAAGTCTCTGCGTCATGTCACACAAAAAGGTCCACCTCCAGGCACTGTCCAGTTCTAGCTCCCTCATCCACGATCAATATTGTCCTTCTTCTGTATAATACACAACAAGGTGAAGGCGTAGCCCATGCAAGGTTGATTATAACGATACTCAATAGGGACCCCGAGACCCCCGTAGGTATCCTAGAGATCCACAAAGGAAAAACCACAAAGAAAGACCAAAAACTCAAAGCACGAAGCATTAGGCATCAACTCTACTTAGGTATATTCCCATAATTATTCCTAAGTTTTCAAGATATACTCATCTCATACATGAGGAAAGAATACCATAAAGGTAAAACCACGAAGGTAGAAGTACCACATAGGTAACACCATGAAGATATAAGTACCACACAAGTAACACCACGAAGATAGAAGTACCAAACAGGTAACACCATGAAGATAGAAGAACCACATGGGTAACATCATGATGATAGAAGTACCACATGGGTAACACCATCAAGATATAAGTACCACACAGGTAACACCATGAATATAGAAGTACCACACAGGTAACACCATGAAGATAGAAGTACCACACAGGTAACACCACGAAGTTAGAAGTACCACACAGGTAACACCACGAAGTTAGAAGTACCACACAGGTAACACCACGAAGTTAGAAGTACCACACAGGTAACACCATGAAGATAAAAGTACCACACAGGTAACACCACGAATATAGAAGTACCACATAGGTAACACCATGAAGATAGAAGTACCACACAGGTAACACCATGAAGATAGAAATACCACACAGGTAAAAGGATCATCTCACAATCAGGTATAACTTAAGTACAGAAGTACATATGATTAGTCATAAGGCTGGATCACCTTATTCTATTAAGTAGCATTACTTATGACCCACATAGGATTGATAGGTAACTAATCCCAGCTGACCCACATAGGATCTGACCCATACAGGATCGATAGGTAACTAACCCCCGCTGATCCACACGGGATCGATAGGTAACTAACCCCCACTGACCCACACAGGAGATGACCCACACAGGATTGGTATGCGTGGACCCACACAGGATCACTGATCACTAACCCACACAGGATCGGTATGCGCTAACCCACACAGGATCACTGAGCACTGACCCACACAGGATTGGTATGAGCTGACCCACACAAGATTTTTGAGAGATGGCCCACACATGATCTTATATATGCTAACCCACATAGGATCAATGTTCTTTCTTCACGTTACAGCCAGCCATAGGATTCCTCACACCTGGTGTGCTCGAGTTCCATAGAATCTGCCCCTTGAGATATCAGTTGTACCTCTACTGCCACTAATCTCTACAAAGGAGTAACCCAAAGGACCTCTATGTTGTAAGGGTTCTAACACGATATACAGTGCGTCGATCGGACGCCTGGTCTGTGAGTTATAAGCATTTTAGTTCTGAGGCCCCTGTTGGATTTGGGTTCGATCCAACCCAGTCATACTCCAACTATCTCCAAAACTCCAGTGGAGTATACTAAAAGGAACTTCTCGATCCAAGGATCTCAACACCATAGACGGTTGGTCAAATAGACGTCTGGTTCTCAAGATATGGCTCTTTAAGTGTTTCTGGGTCCGGTTGGGCTCGGGTCCGGTCCGACCTGATCGGACCGAACCAACCCAACCTAGTCTGGGTTGGGCTGCAGTGGGATCATCCCTCAAGGGGGAATCCCAGCTCACAAGGGGGCGGCCCGTAAAGGTTTCCCGGCCCGCAAAGGGCGGCTCGACCCGCAACTGGGCAGGCGACTCACTGGGCAGGCGGCCCGCTGGGCAGTGACCCGGCCAAATGAGGTGCGGCCCGCAGGGGCAGGCGGCCCGGCCATGGGTGGCACGGCCTACTGTCCGCCCGAGCTTTCAAGGGGGAGAGTTTCCCCCAGGTATCCTGAATGGCCTGAAGTCCCTTCGGTTTTGTGAAACAGCAGCACCACGTGGGCGCTTCCTGGTCACTGCGGAACCCGCACGGCAGGTTCCTCCTCTACCGCAGCTTCGACCATAGCCTCTTGCCCACCGGCAGCACACTGGTCATGCCACCCTTTCCTTCTGCAAATGTCTGATGTGTCTAGGGCATCCTCCGACTGTCGTGGTTGACAAGCCACGTCCCTTTGCTCACCGACGGTGCGCGACGACGCACCGCACCTCCTCCGCAGTCGGCCGCTCCGATGACTATCACGGCTTAGTGTTGCAACCTCCTCTGGTGGTGTGCATTGGTGCTTCGCCTCCTTTGTAGTTGGTTGGTGTTGTCATGCCGGCGGTATTCCACAGAGGGCGCAAGGGTAGCAAAGTAGTAGAGGGTTTGGGCCAGGTTTGTTAGGACCACGCCCTCCGTGTTAGCTTGTAAATAAGATGTAGGATAAAGGGGTTCAATAAATTCCCTTGAATTTAAAACAAGAATAAAACCCCTACCTCAAGAACGATGGAGAAACTCCCACGGTTGAAAAAAGTTGGTCGGTGTTCATCATCCTCCGCAACTAGCTTCCAACGACGTCGCTCGTACGTTATCCTTCGGTTCGTGGTTCAGTGTCTCCCATCACCTCCCACTAGAACCAGCTCTGTCCTCTAAGGTTTTGGCATCTCATCACTTTACCAGCACTTCGTTACTTGGTGAAGTTGTGCTGATACCCCTCCCCAAGCCCCATATAAATAGAAGAGGGGGAGGGTAAGTAACGACGTTGGGAATTAATGGGGGATCTTTAATTAGGAACCTTCCTAATTCCCCAATGATGTTGTTACTTAAGATTTAAAGGTTAATCCATTTATTAGATTCACACGCCGCTAGTCCCACATTTTCATTTTTCCATTGGAGGGAAAGAAAGAAAATAAAAATTAACCAAGTTATTTTTATTATTCTTTAAAAAAGTACCAAAGCTTAACTTTTTCTCCAGACCTACTGTGGTTGAAGTGAAGCCTCACTTAAGTGAATCACGGCGATGCGGATTCAATTTTTCCCTCAGATTTTTAATCCGAGCACTGGTTCAAAAGTTAGAAAATACTGCCTGCGCATTTACTGAACGTACCTTAAAAAAAGTTCAATAAATTATTAACGTTCACCCTCAACCCGCGCCGGTCGAGGTTAGGCTCTGCCTAAGGGAAACACTCCCCAACAAACCCAATGGTACTCTTGTATTTTTAATCCAAATTTCTGTTTAGAAGTTATGGATTTTGAAATAAAATAATTTTCACTTAATTATTTTATTTACGGCCAAAAACTAGCTTTCATTGGTGGTCCACGCCGGCCAATGTTAATATATTCCTAAAGAGATCATATCCTAACGAGCTCAGTGGTGGTCTCGGATTTTTAATCTGAGTCACTGTTCATGAGTTATAAGAATTTAAAAAATAAAATAACTTTATTTAATTATTTTATTTATGGTTATTCCATTTTCAGGTTTTCTCGCAGGAGGCATGCGCTGACTAAACTTAAGTCGCGCCTAGGGTAAACCCGTCATCCTGAACGCAACGATTCCCTCATAATTATGATATAGGAAACCATTTAATAGTTGTTCCACTTTTTTAGGAAAACTTCTTATGCACTCTAATTAAATCTTAACAAAACTTCGACGGATCATTCTGGGCACTCTGGGCCTCGGAATCACGCGTCATCAGATTTCGTGGTCTCGAAATAATTCAATATAATTAAAAATATATATACAGAAATTTTGGGACATTACATTACTAGGGATACATAATATACCTTATGAGATTTATGACTTATTTCTTTATGCCCTAATTTTTTCCTAAACTCTGGAGATGACGAGTTTAGCGGGAATTACTCAACTTTTTCTCAAGTCTCCCTTTGAGGGTTTTTGTCCTGACAAGTTTTGTGTCTCTTTTGTTAGTAGTTTAAGGTCTTGGTATTTGGACCATTATGTGCTAGAGTTTAAGTTAATACATCTTTAACCAATGTGTTATTAGTTTAAGGTCATTCCACTTGGACCTAGTACTGTGGATGTTACATAAGAGGCTCAATAGGATACCCAGGGTCAAGAGTGCTCCAACATCCCTTTGAGTGGGTGATAGAGACATCATAAATCATGGATCAATGTTCTCAAGTCATGAGAGATGATATGGGACAATCATTATGGGGATAACCTATAACAAAATGGGGTTTTGGGTTCCGCCTTGGTGACGTTAGGCTCACAAGAATCTGAAATCACTTTACACTAGGCCAATATGTCTCCAGTTGGTGGGTCTAAGCCCTCACATCAGTAGCATGTCCAAGCAGAGATATATTTTTTCTTATTAAAGGGCGGTGAAAGGTTTATGACGACCCAAGATGCTTTATCCATGAATTGTGGAACATGAATTGAGGTGATTAAATAGATGATGGAAGCACTCTTTTTTCTAGTTGACCATGGTGAGGCTCTCACGGTCCTTTGATAAGGCGGGATTATGGAGTTGTTCTGTACAATTTATCATTGTGTAGTAAGGACGTTCATCTCCATGTAGTTTAATTTTATACAGTAAGGACATGATAACTGACATGAAATTATGTGATGTTGCAACTGGGCCCAAGGATGAGAACTTGGGCATCACTACATATCTCATGGAAGTGAGAATCAAGCCATGCCTAGTTCTTGAAGGACAGTGTAGCTTAGCATCATGTGGCAAGGACTTACTTCTATACAGTTTAACATCATGCAGTAAGGAAGATGCGGTATATTTTAACATCATGTTTCAGGGACATATGGTTATAGTTTAGGGTCATGTGATTCACACCATAAGATAGAGTCCTTGATGGAGATGTGAAATTTAGTTTCATGAAGCAACCCGACGTGAATAAAGACCAAAGAGGTCCCAGCCACACCACACATCTTTCTGAGAGAACTCAAGACAATGGGGCCAAAGGAGGTTATACTCATGGATGGTCCTGAAGAAAAAAAAAATTGGGCATCACTACGTATCTCATGAGGATAAGAATCAAGCCACATATAGTTCTAATAGTCCCATGTAGTTTAACATCATGCATCCAGGACGTATTTCCATGCAATTTAATGTCGTGCGGTGAGGATGAAGATGAAACAACGTGAATTAATGGGGATATTTTGGTTGGTACTATAAGTGGAAGTTCGAGCATTACTACATATCTTATTTCTATAGGAATCAAACCACAAATATTTCTTAAAGGACCGTGCAGTTTAAGGTCATGCGGCAAAGACTTACTTCCATGCAGTTTAACATCATGTGGTAAGGATAAAGGTGGGAGAACAAGGTCTCGAAGGGTATGTTCATGGTGTGATAAATAAAACACAACATGAATTAGGACCAAATAGGTATCATCTATTCCATACATCCCTAAAAGGGGATTAGGATAAGTGGCTGAAAATAAGGCAGGATTTGCAGTACCTAGGGATGGACCCGAGGATTAAATGCTCGGGCGTTCCTAAGTATCCTATAAGGGTTTGAATCAAGACACATGCATTTCTAGAATAATTGTGGTGTTTAATGTCATTTTTAAATGAGTAATTTCCATGTAATTTAACATTATGTGTTAAGTACATGGGTCACCCTACGTGAGTGGAGATGAATGTCACGGGTCCGTGCAGTTTTATGTCATGCAGTATGAACATTGGATCACCCGACGTGAAGGGAAGATAATCCTATGGATGGGCCCAAAATAAATGCTTCAGTAGTCACTAAACATCCTATGATGATAGGAATCAATCCATACATAGTTCTTGGGATGCTAGAACAGTAGGATACTGACACCAGTAATGGTGCTCCTCTCAGACAAGGTCCACAGGAATGTATAGTTTCATGTCGTGTAGGGGACATTAACCATGCAGATTAACATCATGCAGTGAGGAATCGTTACATACCCTTTACCTCCTTGTATTTAGGATGAAATGATCTCATCCTGAGCCCTCATGATTTGTTTTGTGTAGGGAAACCCTTACCGCAATTCCTAAGCTCGGGTGAGCTATGCTCGGTGTGAGAAACAAAGACCGAAAAGGGTCCCTTCCACTATTCAGAGGCATGGAGGATAGGATAAGAGTATTTTATATTGTGTGGTGGATAGGCCATGATATAGGATCAAGGAATCCCTATATATCTCATTAAAAATTATAATTAAACCATACATAGTTCTAGAGAGACTGTGCAGTTTAACGTCATGCGGTGAGGATGTGCCTGCACAGTTTATTGTCATGTATGAGAAATTACATGTAGTTTAATGTCATATAGAAAGGAATAATATGGGACTTACACCAATGTAGATTCCCTATTTATATCAATTGTGCAAAGTATTTATTTAGAAATATTGCATTGGTGGGTGGTGTGACACGCTCCCCATCCATTGTGGCTAGTGAATAAGCTCCATTATGGTAGACCTTGTGTATGACGTAAGTTCTTTGCCACTTAGGTTCTAGCTTCAGGGAATTCTTTCTTGGTATCATTTGGGTTCTGAGTACCAACACCAATTCTCCTTGGAGGAATAAATGGAGACAAAACTTTTTATTGAAGGTTCCTACTATCCGGTTCTGGTGGACCTCAAGGTTGTGCAGTGTATGAAACCTCTTCTCATTTAGTCACTCCAAATCATCCAGTCTTTTATATGATTTTTCATCATCTAAGAGTTGCCTAGAAATGGATATTAAAAGTGAGGTAATCTAGACCTTTATGGGTAGAACTGCCTCGGTCCTGTACACCAATGAGTATGGTGTCTCTTGTATAGCAGTACTCATGGTGGTACGGTATGGCCATAAAGAATGAAGAAGTTTTTCCAGCTAGAAATTCTTATCCTTTATCACCATCTTCTGGATTATGTTCGATATGGTCTTATTAAAGGCCTATATCTATCCATTTTCTACCACATTATAGCGATATGAGTGATTGGATTCGATGTTATACTCCTAGTATAACTTATTCAACTCTGCAAAACAGAAGTTGGTGTCATTGTCTATCAATATCGTGTGAGGGACTCCAAACCTGGTGATGATACGGGAATTTACAAATTTGATGATATTCTTCGTTCCAACTTCCTTGAGGGGTATCACCTCAACCCATTTTGAGAAGAAGTTAGTAGTAATAAGGATGTACTTGAACTATTTTGTGGTGCCTGGGGGATATGGCCCCACGATATCCATCCCCCAAATGGAAAATGGATGGAATATTTGGTTGTATGCAGTATTTCTGAGGGTTTATGGATAAATTTTGCATGAATATGGCACGCATGAAATTTTCTGGTGAATTCCACTCAGTCTTGTATCATGTTCTTCTAGTAATACCCCAACCTTTTGATCTGGTGGAAGAGCCTAGTTCCAGATTTGTGGGCACTGCAGGATCCTGCGTGGAATTCTTCCATGATGGTGAGGATTTATCTTTCTATTATGCACCTGAGGATAATTCCATCGAAACCACACTTGTATAGGATTTTATAATAATTTATTCTATCCTGAAAGGTGAAGTTTATTTACCAGCATCGAATATGTTCCTTTATAGTGTGATCCATTGGGGGAGTTTTGTCACAAAGATAGCTGATTATGGGCTCCATCTGCCCAGATAAGGTTGCTAGTTCGTCACACTCTAGGGCGATGTTGACTTGACTGATCTCTTTAATGATCAATGAGACCATTCTTTGATGTATTATGCATAAGTTTTATTCCTCCTAATTAGGGTCTTCCAAGATGGTTGCTGCATTATCCAGTGCATCGGAACGAGCATTTTGTGATCAAGGGATATAATGTAATGTGGGATCAAAGGGGAAATATGGCATTAGTCCCTTGATATAGCCATTGAGGGGGGGTAGTTCTTCCTTCTTGATGGCATATTCTCTGTTAATCTTCTTTATCATCAATTATGAATACCCTTTGAAGTTTAGGTAGGTTATATGCAGATGTAAAGCTATTTTCAACCTAGTGATGAGGGCTTGGTATTCATCCTTGTTATTTGTGCAGCCTTTGAATAGTGAGAACGAGTAGGGCAGAACTCTATAGAGACAAATATAACCCCTATACCAACTCGATTGATCTTTGGGTTTTCCATTCTTGTGCTAATAGGACTCCGAGAGGTGCCATCAAAATACATCTCCCATGTCTAGAGAGTTTTGTGGGCATAGAAGACCTCTTCGTATAGGAGCTCAGTGTCCTCTGGTGTATTTTATGGAGTGGGATGTGCTGCCAGGAAGTTAGTCAGAGCTTACCCTTTTACTAACTTCGGGGATATGAACTAGATGTTGTATTTCCGCAGAATGACCGCCCATCAAGCCAAGCACCCGATCAACATGGGGCGGCCAAGTATATACTTGAGTGGGCCAATATGAGAGATCAGGTGGACCTTATGGTGCTGCAAGTAATTCCTTGGATTTTTTACTACAAAGATGAGAACAAGTTGGGTCTTTTTAACATTAGAATATCTATTCTCGGTACCCAACATAGCCTAGATGAGTTATTAAAGACTATTCTTGCTCCCTGTATCATTCTTTTGTGCGAGGAGGGAGCCTAGTGATCGTTCCATAGTGACCACATATAAGATGAGTGGCCTCCCTTCCACTATAGGTATCAAAACTGATGGGTGTAGTAGATACTACTTGAGATTTTTTAAATCTTTTTGAAACTCATCGTCTCATTGGTAGGAAAAAACCCTTATTCATTATCCTCATGAAGGGGAGGGATTTTCCGGCCATGTTGGCTATGAATCACTGAATGAAAGTGAGGTTCCCTTGGATCCCCCTTAGTTCTTTCAAATTTCTGGGGGGAGACATTGCTAGGATAGCACTAGTTTTCACTGGGTCTACCTCAATACCATGGTAGTGTACCACAAAACCAAGGAATTTACCTTATATTACCCCAAAATCGTACTTTATAAGATTCATCTTTAAACTATGTTGTCTCAACTTGTCGGAGATTTCTTGAAGATCCGTGAATTGATTACATCACTATTGGGATTTGATGACCAATTCATTGACATAAAACTCAGCTATCCTTCCTAATAATAGCTTAAAGATACGATGCATGGCGCATTAATATGTGGAACCAACATTCTTTAATCCAAAGGGCATGACTTGGTAGCATAAGATCCCCCAGGGTACCCTGAAGGTGGTATCTTCTTCATCCTCAGGGGCCATCTTGATTTGATTGTACCCTAAATACCCATCCATAAAGGAAAGGGCTTGGAAACCAGTAGTCACATTGCTCAAGAGTTCTGTGATCGGAAATGGTAAATCGCCCATCATTCAATGGAGATTAAGGTCTATGAAGTCAATGCATACCCTAATCCTACCATTCTTTTTTTTATGGGGATTACATTTGTAATCCATTTAGGGTATTGCACTTCTCAGAAAAAGTTGGATTTGATCAACTTGTCGACTTCTACCTCCACATTTGTGGCATGAGAGGGGTGCATTCTTTTGGATACCTATTTGAAGCCCTAATGCTCTTCGGGTAGTTTGAGATAGTGTATAGCCACATCTGGATTCAATATGGGAATTTTTGTATAGTTTCCGAAAAATACATACTGATGTTTCTTTACGAATAATATATACATCTCATGATCTTCAAGGGGCATAGAATAACTAATCAAGGTAGTTTTTGGGTCTTCCTATATCCATAGGTTTATCTGTCAGATCTCATCTATGGTGGTGGAAACACCTTCCTCAAATGTTGTAGGGTTGTTTCTAATATCATCCTCATCTTCTTCCATTTATGATTATATAGGGACAATTTCGGATGTGGATGGCAGTTTGGAGACCTCTTTATCTCTATCAGGGTAAGAGAGGTCATTAGAAGAAATATCATCATCTCTTTTCATTTGAGTTTCGGCAAAGAGATGATGAAGATAACAATTGTTGAGGATAGTAGAGGCCTGGACCTCTGGTACTGGGTCTTCTATTTTGACCATGTTTATGCGGAGAACGTAATCCACATTGATCATGCTCTAGGGATTTACAGGGGTGGTCTCTAAACCATTGGGGGTAGCAACTTGTATAACACCATCCTCCATCAGTTTCTTTCCTCCCTTCTTATAGAAGACTTTTTCAGCATATGTAGCTATGCAAGTCTTGAAGGTGGCATTTTCTCCATGAAGTATTTTGACCTTTCCATTGATGGGGTACTTCAAACATTGATGGAATTTTGATGGTACCACTGAGTGGCTATGGAGCCAGGGTCTTCCAAGCAAGACATTATATGTAGTGTCCTATTGGATGACCATGAACTCAACCTTGGATGTGATCTTTCCAAATTGGGTCTCTAGATTAATATTACTAAGGGGCCTTTCCACACAATTATCATACCTCTAGATGGTTAGCTTTTTAGGGTATATGTCCCCTTCACCATACCCCAAACATCAGAGGGTTCGGGCTGGGATGATATTGATCCTAGATCCATTTTCGATCAACACCCTTTGAAAATTAATGTTATTGAGTTTTCCTGAGACATACAAGGGTCTGATGTGTCCCTGGATGGCCTTCTCCTGATCTTGATCAATGAATGAGATGGCAACATGATCCTAAGGACATGGTGCCTTCCTCATTTCCTGGGTTCATCAGTTTGAACCCTTGTTAAGCAGTCATTCAAGACAATCAGGTGCAGGAAACTACTGGAGGGATTTGAGGCACCTCCCCACTTCTTTTGAGCCTACTAGAGCACTTTTCCATGATTATTAGTTGTATATGTGTCTTCTATGGGGATATGACCAGGATAATGACTCTAGAAATATCTTTAATGTCCCCTGTATCCTCGACTTTAGTGCATGAGACCTCTCATTTCCCAGTTTTATGTGGAAAAACCATATTTGGGTGCATACTCATCATTGGATAATGGGTTCATCAATTGTATTGTGTTGATGGAACCAAATATGAGCTCTTCTTCTGATGAGGATTCCATTTGGCGAGGCGGTAACTGTGCCACAAATGTTGTAGGGAAGAAATATGTAAGAGTTAGAGTTTGTTTTGGAGTAGAATATGACTCTTCCTTTTCAATTTCTTTCTACTTTTGATGGTCATACCCACCCATGGGAGGTACATCAGACTTCTCCTTTTTGGGTGGTGGAACTATTTTGAGTTTTTGAAATTGTACCTTGAGGGCACCATGGGCTCAATCAACTATTTTACAAGTCATCCAGTTGTCGAACTTCTGTTCTTTCCTGATAAGAACTTTCTACCATCCTTCCTCTTCCTCAGATTGGGAAATGGTTATGCAAGACACTTTTTCTGGAGGATAATCTAATGTCACCTATCTAGACTCAATCATACCTTGAAGGATGTCCTTAAAGATGAAATATTTCTGAATATTATGAACCAGCCTTCTATGGAAAGGGAAACTATTGGGATGACCAGTGATGTTGACTTCATCAGGCTTCCTGGACTATGGAAGTGTGATCAGGTTGTTTTCCATGGATTCCAAGAAGTAGCATAGTACTTGCACATTTCAAAAAGAGTACACCTTGTTCATTCATTCATGAAATCCTGGGTGGCCCTAGTTTTTCTATACTTTTAGAAAAGGGAGATTATATGTCTATCGTCATTCAGTAGGAGGTGTTGGGCAGTTAGGAGCTTGTCTGGGTGCTTGGACTATTACGAGCTTGATGGAGACAGTTTTAGCTTCTTCTCTTCCTAGATTTTTTACTTGTGCTATGGGTGTGGGTCGAGACTTGGATCGGGTTCATTGAATATACTCTTCAAGACGCTACACTATTTCAGAAAACTCTCTGAATCCACCTGGATATTTCATGGAGATTAGGTGTGTATGCAGCTCATCCATGATATTTTTAGTATTGAGTTCCAAAATTTGTTCCTAAGAGAGAGGGATGTTGAGTGAATAGGTTAGACCCTTCCACCTTTCTACGAATTTAGACACCCACTCATTCTTATGCTACTTGAAGTTCATCAGGTCGGTGATCGTCGTCTTCCTCAGTGTTGAAATTAATTGGTAAAGGAACTAATAATAAAGGTCTTCCCATCCATTGATAGATCCTATGAGTAGACTATTATACCAGATGAAGGCTGGCCTTATCAATGTTTATATGAAACACCTCAGCTCAGTTTCCTCCTACTAATCATGAGGGCCCATCACTGGCCTACATTGAGACACAATGTGTGTGATATGTTTCTCAGGATCACCCACACTATTGAAAGTGGAAAAGGTGAGATTTATAAATTTGGGTGGAGGTGGGGTATCTTCTACCCATTCGGGATATGGATTCTTCTTAGGCTACACCGATATATGTATCCCTTCCATGGATTCCATCCAAGTATCCAAGTATTCAATAGTAGTGAGTAACTCTGGAGGCACTATCATTTCTGCCAAATCCCTCCCATAGGGAGTGGGTGGGGATCGATAAGGTGGTCCTGCTTTCATCTCCCACTGATCCACTATTTTTCCTATGACTAAAGAGTTACCCTAGCGAGGGAGAGGCTACCTCCATAGCGGGGGTAAGTCCAAATCGTTCATGTCTTCTTCATTTATATGGATGGTTTGTCTATACCCAAATCCAATTTGATATTCAGACATTTCTCTGGTTGGTATATCAACCATAGGAGAGAGAATATTTTCCTCTGAATGGAGATGATACCCAGTGGGAATATTTCTCCTGAGTAGTTCCTCATTGAGCTGTTGAAGAGATCGTATTTCACTCTCATATTGTGATAATTACTCTTCCAAATATTTAAACTGAAGTGTGGTCACTTATTTCCCTTTATATTCAGTGATGTTCTATTTAGGAGTTAGCAACCCATTATTTGGTGGTGAAAAATTCTAGAGCCTTCTTTGATTTCGGGTGCGCACAACCTCATTTAGTGTATCTAAATCACCCTCCTCATGGGGTATGTATTTCTTATTTCAACCCTCTACATTCGAATATTGATCTATTTCTGCTATGTTAATAGTGATGACATTCATATAGGAATATCGAGCAATGGTGGTTGTGTCATTTCTTTCCACATGGAAAGTCAGTTCTGTAAGGCTTTCATTAGGGTCATTATTTGATCCCTTATCCTTATTGGTCCATTTTAGCTTGTGAATCTAGTGGGTCCTAATTGCTTTCACCATACGCTCTTCTCCTCTTGGTTTATGAATGGTAACATTGAGGGAATTTCTAATTGAGGTTGTCGAAAGAGTTAAAACCAACATAGGTTTGTATTTTGGTGGGAGGAAATGGTGGGATGCTGATCATTGATCTCTTCCTCCAAACCTAAAGAATACTGATTCCCTCTATGGTGCTGATGATGATAAAAATTCCCCAGTCCTATAGTATGGGGTTTATCTGAGGCTATCATTAGACTTGAATATGTATATTTCCCCAAAATGTTGGGGTTGAGGTGATCTATAATTATTATTTATGTCTCCTATACATTTTTAGGGGATAGTGAATTTAGAGATGGCGATTGAGATATAAATACCCCCAGCCCTGTGGGCTGGGGTTTTCCTGTGACTGTTTCAATAACGTCCTGAATTTTCTCAGAAACTGATAACCTGAGGGGTGGAGGCAATGGAAAATTTTCTCCAGGCCCAGGGGTTTGATTATTTTCCTAGAAGGCCACTATGGAGGTTTCTACTATAGTCTCTATGATTCAGTGCAGTTGTGCTTGCATGGGAGTTGGGTGTGATGGAAACCCGTGATGAGGATTGTTCCTCATGGGTAGTTGTCCAGGTGATCATAACTTCAATATCTGTGTTCAGAACATCCTCTTATTATCTTGAGGGGACTAGTTTGAAATCTCATTGGATATCCTCTATCCCTATATATAATTTCTTGGAATTTTTGGAGTGGGGGTATTTTATTGCAGCGACCAACCAGACCGAGCATTTCCCGGTCCCCTGATTTCGCTGGAGGCTATAACATTGCAGGATTCCATATCTAAGGGCCTTTTCTGTTCTAGGGGAGTGGAAAATTGTAACAATTCATACTATCCCCATCCTAAAATTTGGATGACTGACGTGGCTTTGGAGATCATCTGCCGAAGTATCAAGATGCAATGGCGGCAAGCGTGTTGCAAATTTGCACTGTGCTTTTCCATTTTTGGATCTTCATACATGGAGATAGTATCTAGGTCAAGCTAGAAATAGATTATATTTATGGTATAAAGGTGAAACTCATATCCTGGATAATGGATATGTTGATACTTCAGTCACTGATGATTATCCCACATATTATGGCATAGATAAGGAATACACTCTTTTTCTAGCTCATCTGGGATCTTATAGTTGGAAGTAGTAAGGGGAAAGAACCTGATGGGGAGATTTTTTCTGGATAACTCTCTCCATATGTCAATTTCAGCCTCTTATTTTTCATACTTACACACCTCTATCCAGTCATACCATAGAAGATGGATCTGATGGTCTTATGCTGACAGGAGTGGAGTGCTTCTGGATGCTGATGGGGAACTATATATAGTTGACCCTGGTGTTTTGAGCACCTCTCAATATAAAGGTGTTGGTGTTTGGTTCACTTTTCTATACGGAGGTTTCTGGACAGAGGGATGATTTCTTTTCCCATGGTAGATATCATCGTGGGGAGGTTGACTATGGTGGATGTCAGGAGTAGAGTCCCTACAATCCATCTCCACATTATCACGAGGAGGACCATCGTGGTAATTAATGCCTCCTAATTCTGCTTCAATAGAATATTCTACGGACCCTTGTAGTGTTGATAGTGTGTCTTGAACAACTTCAATGATATTGGTATTGAGTATATTAGAAATATGAGTCATGTTCTACATCATGGTAGGAGTATGTCGACCTGCCTTTCGTGATTGTGCAGGGATATGGGATTGTTGTACAGCGGTTGCTGGAATTTGTATATAACTTCCTGGTGCTGTGGGGATATGATCCCACTAATGAGTAGATGTCATAATATATTGATAATCTAACTCATTTTCAACAGGGATATGAGCATGTCCTGGGGTGTGTGCCACTCTCACATAGTGAGCCTCAATCAAGACGGGGGGTATGGGCTCGATCTTGAGCCTTTGGGATATGTCGTCGATCTTTGTTAGCAGGATTATGAGATTTCCCTGAGGCATGTTCCACTTTCACCTGGTTGGACCCGGTTGGATCAAGAATATATGCCTAGTCCAAATATTCATTCCGTATCGGAATATGCTGACAAACCTATGGAATAGGAGAAGTAATATGAGTCTCCTCCTGTATTTCCTTAAAATGATGTTGGCATAGTCATTCATTGGTGTAAGTAGGAATATGTGTCTTTATTCTATGATCTACTAGAGTATGCTGATTAGATTCATTGATAGGAATATGAGCCTTTCCTGAGGTTTGTTCCACTCTCACCTTGTTTTCCTTGGCAAGAACAGGGATATGGGCCTGATCCTGGGCCTTCAGATTATACCACAGGACTTATTCAATGGGAATGTGCCCCTGTCTCTAGGAATGTTCCTCTCTTACCTGGTTGTCCTCGGTTGGAATGGGATTATGAGTCTAGTTTGATGCCTCGCCCTTTATCAGGATATGTCGATAATCTTCTCAGGTGGGAGAAAGAATGTGTGCTTGCTCCGATATAACCACTTGATCATGGTGATCGTAGTGTTGATTTGTCCTTGCTATAGAGATAGGAGTATGCACCTATCCCTTGATCTGTAACAGTGCTGGAATATGTTGGCGGAGTTCTTTAACTATTGCTAAAATGTATTGACATTTTAGCAAAGTATGTGCGGGGATATAAGCCCACACATTTTTCATATCTATGACCTATTAACATATATCTTCTATTGAAACAGGTATGTTCACCCTCTTCTATCCTCCATGTTACATTGGGATATGCTAATGGGCTTCTTGTATGGGGGTAGGAGTATGAGCCTCCCCCATGTTTGTTGTAGGGATACGCCTACAGACTTATTATGAATGAGTAGGGATGTGATCTTACTGGCTGGTCCCTACCAGAGTATGTTGGTGGGTGCTGTCAATAGCAGTGGGGATATTATCCCTTTCTTGGGTATCTACAATCTTCCTTCTTTGATAAGTATTTCTTGGTGGAGACTATGCATGGGTGTCCAAGGCAAATGTCTGTCGGTAGGTACCCTAAGCAGGCAGTTGATAGGTACCAATACAATGATGCTGGCAATGGTGGTTAGCGGGCACCCTCCTTAATGGTGCCTAAATCATAAGTGAGCTAGATCCAGCCTCCTAATCCACCTCATTTGGTAAGGAAGGTGGAAGTTATAATGCTCTAGGGATAGGCTCCCAAAGCGATTAGTTGTGGCGATGGGGGCCAGTGGTTTAGTAGTAACCTTCGTCGAGCGATGTGGACTCATCGGCTTTCGTGCTTATAGAATCCCACAAGTAGCTTGATATTGTACCATATCAATAGAACTCATGAATCATCATGTTTTCTACCTACTGTTGGAGCTGTTTGGTAGGTGAGACCATTTTACAACCCGCGGGGGTCGCGGTCGTAGATAAAGTACCGAAATGAGTGCTGGAAGATGAATACATTCTCTATGATTGGGAGTTTAAAATTATGAAAACAAAACATAACAATGCCACCAATCAGTGATATATCATAGGCATAATAATTCTCAATCAGATATGCATGGTTAACACAATTGTCTTACATTCCCTTTCTGGCCATTTTGCTCGCATGGACTTGTCAACATGATGATGGACTTATAGGAATCCCAGTTTATGATGGTCTTACTACTTTTTTTGTATATTGTTTATAGAGAAAAGTAGCATAAGAGGTTCACATCGAGCCTATCAGTGTTGTTTTCATATAAGGGTCAAGCAACGTGGATTGATGGATTATAAACCAATTGTTTGTTATTAGATGGATTCACATCAGATTCATCACTTTTGTTTGCGTATGAGGACAAATAGGATGGTCCGTTGAATTATAACCCAATCATTTTGTTATTTCAGGGATTCATGAGTTGTATGGTGTGAAATGGGTTTTTCTCATCATGTTACCATTATTACTTTTCCCTAAAACTCCCAATGGTTACCCCATCTATAGATGGGTATGGACTTTCTTTCCAAAGTCCAGAGGTCTTCCGGGATTTTAGGCTTAGTGACTCTTAGAGACTCGCATTGGTCGAGATTATAGAATTTTGGGCTCATCACACCCTTTTGGGGGGAACTATTTCCTACTCCAGGACTCTCTTATAGATTTAAGACATGTTTGTGAATATCTTACTAATCCCAATGCGGGGCTAGTTACCCTAACAAAACATTTATGGGTTAATTCTCTTTTATGTACAATAGACTGGGATCTTTTTTTTGAATCCATCTATATGTATCCAAGGTTCTTCATCATTTTCCAGTAATGAGTGGTCGCTTATATGATGAAACCATATGACCAAGTGTTTTGGGATATGATCCATTTTATGGAGGCATGTGATATTATGAGGATGGGATTGAGCCATTATGAGGCATCCTACATATCATGGTTATTACAGGAATCAAAACCCACATATTTTGGTAGATCTGTGTAGTTTAACATCATGCGGTAAGGACTATATAGATAAAAAATAAAGAAAGTTTATTCCTAATGAGGTGTTCATTGCATCCCCCTGATTCCACGTGATCCATGCTCATTGTGAGAAACAAGGAGGAGTGCATGATCAACCTTATGGCGTATAGATATGAGATCTGTGTATTGGGGTAGTCCTTGGAGTGTTTGGTATGGAGCTCGGGTCTTTAAGGCGACATCCTACACATCCTGGTTATGGCGGGAATCAGAGTCCTCATAGTTCTTTAAGAGATGTTTGGGTTTCAAAATAAGGTTACCCTAGTGAATAGGCCTTCTTACCTGGAAGGTGTTGCATGAACCTATTGGCATACCCTAGAGGTCATCACGTTTCCTAGCTCGACACATGTAGAGGGTGTCGTGAGATCCATGGTGGCATGGTCTAATGGGTGTCAAGTGTCTTGGATGATACCTTGATGGGACATCATGAGACCAGGCCGAAATGTCCAAGGGGTATGTCGTGAGAGCTATATTTTCATGTCTAGATGTTTTGATGAGACTCGGCTTACATGAGTGGGTGTCGTTATAAAATTCAGGCGACATGTCCTAAGGATGTCTCAAGTCTATGGTGACAAACCCAAAGGGTTCACAGGATCCAAGTGGTGCCCACAAAGGGTTTGAAAGACTCGTCTCAACATGTATAGAGCATTCTTTATATTGTATATGACATGTAAAAGGGATATCATGAGGTATGGGTGGCATGACTTGGTATCATCGTGTGTTCTTAATTGAAACATGTGAAGCATGTGGAGGTCTGCAATCATGTATTCCGCTTGGGTCTTTCACTTTGAATCCTGGTTTTTTTCCTTGTATTGTAAGTTCCTTGTTTTGGTTCAGTGTCAGTTTGTTTGGGTCTCATGTGATCTTGTAGACATGCGATATGGTCTCTTCATTTCTCTCCAGAAGTCCTTCACGTGGTATTTTTTTGATCATATGGAGGGATTTATGCCTAGCGCATTACTGTTCTGGCGGTCCACCGATGTATTACCTAGCAGAAATTTGACTAGTCACATGATTGGATGTGTGCAGAAGCCCGTAGTCTGAGCACTGACATGTGTATTAGAGGTTTGGGTCCAAACTTCTAGCATTAGATCAATTATCCAATGAAACAACCAACCCTTTTTTGATTTGGAGAAGAGAATTTATAGGCGTAACCATCTGCGTAATCACTGATTTGTGAGGGGAATCTGGCATGACTCTAGGCTAGAGTCGAGATGAGGTCTAGCATTACATGGTTTTGCAAGTCTATGTGGTGGACCACATCAAGGGTGCCACTTGATTTTCAGTGGTCGTAAGTCCATCTGTCCTTTATCATATTATTGCCGACTATTGAGGACTTGTGCTTCGAAGGACTCCCATTTCGTCATGTAGACATGTCCAAGAGTCTTCATGAGATCCAAATGACCATTAGAAGGCATTCACAATTCCTTGTATGTCTTTCCTTGGGGTCTCGTAGGACCACACTGAGGGTGCGTTGGGCGCATCGCATGCCCTTCAGTGACCACGAATCCTACTCGCCTTTTCCTTTCCTATCTCCTTCATTTTATGTGATGAAGGTCAGGAGTCACGGGATATTGTATGTATGGTACTGAGGGTATTTTCTCTATTATTTGGAGATATGTCGTGTGACCAATATGGTTCGTATATTGGTGCGTGAGAATCCCATGGGAAAACCTATTTGTTTGTCCATAGAGCACGATAGAGTTACTTGGACATGAGTAAGGTCTTCCGTGTGGCAAGGTTGACAAGAAAATGGGACTTCATGAGGCAAGGTATTCATGACACTAAGGTCTCATGGTGTCTCACGGATCCCTTGAGGCATGTGTCGCATGTCTTTCAGTAACCACAGACACCACTCGCCTCCTCCCTTTTGATCCCCTTTATTTTATGTGATAAGGGTTGAGTGGTATGTGAGTTTGCTCAAGTAATATCTATGAATTTTACTATATTTTTCAATGTTGTCCCATGTGACCAATGTGGATCATATGATAGTGTTCAAGTATTGTGGACAAAACCATACGTATGTCCTTAGAGAACTGTGAAATTTTCCGAAGGTTTCCATGAGGTGTGGTTGACGAGCCAAAGGGGTTTCCTAAGGCACATTGGATATGTTGTGGTGTGTCGCATGTCTTTAGGGGAATGCCACATGTCCTTCAATAATACAAATCCCCTCTCATCTCCTCCTAGTTATCTCCTTCGTTCTTTGTGATGAAGGCTCGGAGGTCTCATGAGATGTCTTTGACATCATCTACAGATTTTATTCTTTCTAGTGATGATTTTCCGCATGATCTATGTGACCTCCATGGGTATATTCCTTTTAATATCACTTCACATATTTTTTAAGGATTTCAGATGGTTTTTCAAGTACTTTCCAATGAAAAGCCGCACATCCTGGGGGATTCTCATCCAGCTGTCACCATTCAACCACTAGTGAACAAGGGTGATCATTGAGGATGGCTACATGAGACTTTATGTGGGTTAGGCTCCTTGCGTGGAGACTTCACATGACCTTTCAATGGTCACACAATCGCGATTCTTTAACCATACTCTTCTTCCATACTCTCTTGGGGAAGATAATATCCATTTTTTGATGTTTATTCCTTTTTGGTTTTTTTGATGCCTATTTGGAGGGTTTCAACATTCATCCTAAAGTGATCATAACAATTGGTATCAAATCGGGTCACACCATTGATTATATTCTCATATTTGAAGCTTTTTTAAGATTTGAATATCTATTATCAATTCATAATTGATTGAAAACTTGGAGGATTTATGTCTACTACATATCAGAACTCTATCTCAGCCAAGACCTTAAGGAACAGAAAACATAAATAATTAATAAAGATAAATAATACATCTCAGTGGTGCAAAGAGGATGATGAATCATTTTCCCAATGCATTATTAATGATCAAGACAAGTCATGCATGGGAGTAAAATATCTAGAAGTTTATTATATTAATAAATAGAAGGATAATAGTTCTACCTCATGTAGTGATTCATCCATATATAAAGAGAAGGAAACAAAAATCTCTGGTCAAAATTTTCCTCAAGAAGATCCAAGTATTAGTGTAAGTGATCGTATATCTGAGGATTTTAATGATGAATTAATTGTTGTATTAAAATATATATTTCATAAAGGTCCCAAAGAAATAGTAACTTTTGTCATCATCCCATTCAAAGGTATGATATAAAAGATCACTAATCTTGAAGAAGATTTAGAAAACTTGGAGAAATATTTTCAAGAAATAATACAATCTGATATTAAGCACTCCAAACAAATTGGAACCAAAAAAGTAGAGAATTTTGAACTTGAATAAATATGCAATAATTTTGAAGATTACTGGATAAATTCAATTTAAGAGAATGATAATTCCACTAATTAATTTGAAAATAATTACTATTTATTAGAATAAAATTATAAATACATTATATATGTCAAGAATTCTCAACTTGAGATCAAAGAAAATAAGATCAAGGAGATTTACACCTTTTTACAGAAGAAACAAAAAATGCATGATGAGTAAGTTATGAAGATAAAGAAAGAATGTGAAGATAGTTTAAATTCAATGAAGGATGAGAAATTAATCCTAAATATGAAATATATTGAACTTGGATTCAAACTGAAAAATGTTGAAAATCTTCAATTTGGGTCTTTACAAAAAGTTGAGAGAAGATCTAAACTGCAAGAGGTGCTGTCTCACAAACTTATAAAGATGATTTGTATCCTAAAAGACCTCTACTTTATAGAAAGAACAAGTTGAAATCATTTAATGTTAAATATAAAGTAGTCTCTAATAATAAGGTACCATCCACTTCAAATAATTTTATTTGTGCTAATCTTTGTTTCATGAAAAATATAGGTTCAAAATCAAATTCAGTGAAAGGGGGGATAAAGAAAGAAAATGAAGAGACCGCTACTACATTTTTGGTAAAAAAAATATAAGTGTAAAATAATTTTCCCCTAAATAATACCTTCTGAATAATAAAAATAAATATAAATATCAATCATGTCAATTAGGAAATATTATTACTCAAAATAAAAGATCAATATTTGTTGGCTAATATTGGTGTTGTGATAGATTTGAGAACACAGTATATGATTGTTGGTATAATATGATAGTATCTAAAAATAAAATAAATACTACATCAAGGTGGGGTGGATAATTGAATAATAAAAGACTACAAATGAAAGGGAAGATTATACCTATTATAAAAATATTTGAAATTCTGAAGAACCTTTGTGGCATTTTCAATGGCAGCGGTCATAGTGAAGAGGTATGTAAGTATAAATAATTCAATATTTCTTCTAAAATATTTTAAAATAAAATACCACAAGAGCTAAAGAATAGAGATAATCCTACCTTGGGAAATAATCGGAATAAAATCTTTATAAAAAATATTCCCATTAAATTTAGAAATAATACAGGTGGGTCAACCTTTGGTGAAAATAAGAAGAATATTGATGCTCAAAAAAAACCTAAGAAGAACAAAAAGGGTACTGCACCAAATAGATTAAGTTGATTATTTTTTGAAAGAATATATCACACCATGGATCACAATAAATAGTAAATAGACATCGCAATGAAGGGAGGAAAGCTTAAACAACAAAGGGAGAAACCAGTCCAACAGAAAAAGAAAAGGACTGAAATGGTAAAGAGAACACCTGAGAAGCCATATAGAACTACCAATCATGTTTTGTATATTCCAAATGATATAATTGTAATTTATTCAAATGATTTGGATAGGGTAAATAAAATGGAAGAAATAAGGATAAAGGGAGATGTTAAAGGTGATAAGAATATTCCACATGAAGGAATCACTTTTCATGAGAGGTTTTCAACAAATGATGACCAAAAAATCTCATAAGTTCTGTGTGGAAGGTTCAAAAAGGATAGACACATCTCAAGTAATTATTTATTTATAACTCTAGCTCAATAAGATATATGGAAATATATATATATATATATATATATATAACACCAAGTGATTAATTTTCCTTAATGTCTAGTATTAACAAGAAAATTCCACACAAAGTTACTAGTGAAAAAAGTAAAGATTCCATGTTACCCAAGACTACTAAGAAAGTTATTAGAGTTAGAATAAAGAGTTCACCCACACATGGAGAATAGAATAAAATAGTCTCATGGTTGAGAAGAAACTCCCATCCTTGTTGATCACATTTAAAATCAAAGGAGATCCATCTTATTCTAATATACTTTGTTTTTTGTTAATTAATAGTAGGGAATTGGAGGTGATGAACATATTCAAGGGGAGAACTGAAATGAATAAATTATATTGTTGCATCTGTAATATGGAATATTCATTCCAATATTAATGTAAGACACCATCCTGGGATGATCTATCTGATGTTATCTTGAATATTATTTATTGAAATAGATCAAATATCAACCTTGATGAAGATGATCAAGGTACCATAGCTGATCAATAAATTTAAATTCACCATCATATATGAGATCAAAGCAATTGGTATTCACATTAATTGGTATTAATAAGAAAAAATAGGGAAAATATCTATCTTGATAAAGTAAAACTAGATATCACACCTTGAGGTGGTATTTAAGGAAATTCTTAGAACATTATATTTCATTCAAAATTGATATCTATGGAAGTTACTTATTCAAGATATCATTAATGAGGTATGTGGGCATAGTATCCTATCCTTACACAAAAAAAATGAAATGAAGTTTGATCTTAAGAGGGAGAACTTAAATGAATCAATTAAATGAAAAAAATAGTCTTAAATAAGTTTCATGACTGATTTCAGGAACATTTCCTAACTATTATAATTGAATGATTTTAATTTGTGTGTTGAGATGAGTGTAGGAATTTCATATTTAATGTAACTTGAGAATTTTATTTACAAGTGGTGTAAGAAAATTTCCATTCACATTCTATCAATTAGAATTAGTTAATTACAAATAGCCTAAAAATTTTTAATAGTATGATGAAGGATACAAGTCACGGTATATCAATTGGTATCATATTATTAATTAAGAATGGATAGCATTGATTTCTAAATTAGAACTTCTTTTTTCTACACTTATCATGGCTTAAATAGACTTATAGTGGAATAGTTGATGGCACATTTCTTAATAAATAAATGATACCATCCTCTCTTAGATGTTTTGTGCTTGTTATTGATAAGGGGAGAGAAGAAAAAAACACTACCACAAAACAGGGCAAGGGAAGCGATGCCCTTTATTAGTGCTAAGAAGAAAGTGCTGATAAAGGGGTGGGCCTTTATCAACGTTAGCTAAAAGTCCTGATAAATTTACACTTTATCAGTGCTATTATTGGCACTGATAAAAGTTTTATATATAATTATATAATTATAAGATTATAATAAATTACATTAAATAATAAATATATTTATTATATTTATTATATTTATTATATTTATTATATTTATTAGAGATTTATTAGATTTATTAGATTAATTCATTGTATTTATTATATTTTTTATATTTTTATATTTATTATATTTATAAATATTTAATACTTTTTAATATATACATATATATAATTAAAATGGACTACTGAAATAAGTAATTATCAACGCTAAAATGTTAGTGCTGATAAATAGGTCATTTATCAATGCTTTTTTAGTGCTGATAAAGTCATAACTTTATCAGAACTCAAAAAGTGCTGATAAAGGTTTGTTGTATTAGTTCTTTTATTTTAGTGCTGATAAAACATATCTTTATCAGCGCTTTTAACTAGCGCTGATAAAGGTTCCAACGGTTTTTATAAAATAACACTAACAGGCCCCTCCTCCGTTGCACTCGTTCAAGACTTTGGGGAAGCTAAACCCTATGTCGCGACCCCTCCTCCTCCTCCTATTCCTCCTCTTCCTCATCTGTCGTTATCGCTGCTGCTACCTTATCCTCCTCCTCTGCCATGACCATCCTCCTCCTCCTCCTCTACCGCTGCCTTCTCCTCCTCCTCTGTTGTGATCCCTCCTCTGTCGCAACCCTGCTTCTCCTCCTCTGTTGCTGTTGTTGCCTCCTCCTCCTCCTACAGCCACTTAATCATCCTCCTCCACCGCATTTTCCTCCTCATGTGTTTTGAAAATGTATGATGGATCTTGATGTAGCATGGATGAGCTTAAGATATGGTGTCTAAGCATTATTAAGGGGTCAAATCCACTTTGAGGTTGGTGGTTTCAAACCATTACCAATGTTTTATGTATTTTTTCATGAATTGTGTGATATGTAGTCTTTACACCCTTGTGTAGTTGGTATAATTGAGAGATTCCATTTTGAGTTTTTTATTAGGATGTTTTTAATTCACCACCTAAGATTAGTTAAGTTATTTTTGGGTTATGTTCTATCCTTACATGTGATGTAGAGTGATTCAATGGACATATGTTCTATGTTTAAAAATTAAATTAATAGTAATTATGTTCCATATAACCAATAGGTATTCCTCTTTGGTAGAAAATAACATAGAGGGAACAAAATAGGTTCCCTTAGCCTCCCTTTAATAAGAGATGTGTCGATTATGTGAGGTCAGTGTGAGACTTGATTCAAATGGAACTTAGTGTTTCCTCATAGAATTTTTGACTTATTTAACTAACTTATGGGGTGAGTGTTCCTCTCCCTTATAACCTGTAATATCCGAGTGGGTTATAGCCAAGTTTTGGATTTGGATATGGGTTCAGCATGTGTGGATCAACTAATCGTAAAATTTGAGTGAGTCATATGTTAAGAAAACCTGGTTATGGTTTATTTAGTATTTTCTAAGATGTTTATTATTCCATTTTATGTTGTTTATATACTACAGGACACTATTCCCATTGATAATTATATTTTTATGTGGTGGAAGTGCTGCCCCTTGATTAATATCTTTGTTTGGGTGTGGGATGACCTTCCTAATCACTCTGACATGGCCTATGGACTGGGATGATATGAAAATTTATATTGAAGATGCCTGAATAATGGGATGATATACTTGATGTGATACTGTGATGTGTTGTATGAGTTTCATTTCCCACTTACCTTATAATAATGTGATCTGAGATGCTATACCAATTATGAAATATTCAAATGGTTTGAGATGCACTGTCCAATAATATTGATATCTTAAAGGAATGCATTTGAGAGATAATATACCCATTCTATAGTGAGCCCATGACTAGGGAAATTATACCTTAGTGTTGGGAAATGATTCCCACTCCTTCTTCACCCCCGCTGCCTTTTCCTCCTCCACCGCGATTTTCCTCCTCCTCCTCCTTAATGCTAGGTATCAATATTTGGCTAGCTAAGATCTATGATGAGGCTTATAGTCCATGCTTGTTCATTATATCTTAATCATTATTATATATCTATGATGAGTATGAGTCCTAGATACCTTGAGATTGCAATGTAGAGATACTCCACCAAGGTGAACATTCTTTCAATTTTTTTAAATTTTATGTTTGGCTATACATCATTGGGTATATGCGATTTTCCACAAGACATAAATTAATTTATTGGTTCAGATTGTGTTGAGGATTAACTATGTTATACCCTCCCTAGGATCTGCTTTATGTATGTTCATTTAGCCAAGGGATCTGTCTTACATTAATAGTTCTTCTAAAGCAGTAATTTGGATCTTTTATGACCTTCTCACGATCTACTTCTAGTATATATTATTATACATGAGTAATAACTTGTATTAGTGATTTAGATTGTGTTATAGGTTATATTGGTTATTCCTATTTAGGTCCTCCTTTATTTCTGTGAGTTTATCCAAGGGACCCGCCTTATGTTAATGGTTTGGATCATGTGGTAGGTTGGCTATGTTATGCCCTCCATACTATTTTTTGGGGGGTGGATGTTATTCCATGAGGCATATAGTCACATCACAATTCATGATCAAGATTTAATGGTTCTGACTAGGGGATGAGTGTTGTAGTGTATACCTTGTGGTAATTCAACAATGTGACATCATAGGGTGAACTATGAAATAGACCCTTAGGCTACACCATAATGTACCCTATTCTTGAATTGAAAAGATATTTTTTTAGTCTTTTTAATGAGGTTCCCCTATTCTTTATTAGTCACTCGGCCCCATCACCCAAACCCCTCATCCCCATAATTTTCCCCTCTCATAATTCACTCTTTAGGATCCCTAATGGTTATTTCATAATGGATAACCCACCCCCTTGGACAACACACACCCCCTCCCCCACACCCCTGCAGCCCCCCACCCCACCTGGATAGCCCCCCTCCCCCACCTGGATACCCAAAACCCCCCTCCCCTACACCCCTGTAGCCCCCCTACCCCCCCCCCCCCTCGGATAGCCCACCCCCTTCCCCTTTGAACCTTTTATGTTTTACTGTATTTTTTCCCTTTTCTCATCCAGAACCCCTCTGTGCTAAGAAAACCTCCCCCTCTTCTCCTCTTGGGTGGTTCTCCCTCACTCGGTGTATGTTTCATCTTTCATCACTTGTATTGGAGTGCCTAGGATAATTTTTTACCTATATTATTCCTTCTATATATTAGTGTCTGACCCCCCCCCCCCCAAATCCTATATTTAAATGGACATGGGTCAATTACAATTGGAAACGTAGTGATACGGCCTAGGTTGGTATCATAACCAATGACTGACCTGACTTTCCACTAACCTAAGAAGCGTTCATGATCCCTACAAGATAGCAACGATCCCCTGGGGAAAAAATACAATTAATGTGGAATATTTTATCCCTAAATTAGAGTAAATTAAAAATGATCTTTCTTCTAAAAAGAATACATGTCCCATTCATAAGTTGAAAATCTAGGAAAATAGTAGATACATAAAAATAAATAAACAGGAAGCAGATATCATAGATGGAAAATAAAATCCCACTATTGACTAATAAATTTTTTTAACATGTGAGTTCTCATTTTATGTTTTCTTTTCAATTGGAAATCTCTTATGTTGCGTGCCTCTCCTATACCGCGAACACACCTCTATCACACGCTGAACAACACCTTCGTAATGACTTTTCTCCTCTTACACATTCATTTCCTCTTGTTCTCATGTTATTACTATTTGATATTTATGGTTATGTTGTGAAATGTATGGGCTAAACACCCTGCTGAAAATCGTGGTCGTTGGTGGCCCTTGTTTTTGCACTAAATGAATTGCATGTTGGTTGGCTCTTGTTGAAAATTTGAATATAAAAAATGGTAATTTACATATACTGACTAATAAATGAATGCCCTGAGATGATAAAACTTATGTGATAACCCCTGAATTAACAAACAGAATTGAATAAGGGATGCTTTGTAAAATCTGAAATTATGATTGTTTGGTTTGTATGGTGTTGCAATTGTGAGAACGATTGTGTGTTTTTATGGTGTTGCGGTTGTTGGAATGATTGGTATGCCATTTTTTCATGTTGTAGTTCTTCCACCATTTAATATCAATCCAAACTTTACCCATTTCAATGGAACCACCACTTTGTTACTAGTGGAATTTCACTAAATATTATAAAACCACTTCACTAGAGGACTCTATGAGACACTTTATAGACACCCTAGTAAAATAACCATAACAACACATGTAATGAATCCTTCCACCCCCAAGCACTCTATTGAAAATTGTACCATATATTAGTTTAGTACCATAGTTCTTGACTAAAGACATTATGTTTCTAGAGAAAAGATAAAAAAAATAGTTTAAAGCAATGCATATAGATTACATGTGGGATACTAAAACATTCTAGTTCAAGGGATTATCATAGGTAGTTCCATTGATCAGGTGGTTGGGAAGATGGGTGTGATCTACTTTGGTCCTGATTAATGCATGGAGAGGTATGGTTATTATTTACCATAGATAGTTCCATTGATTATAGTTGGATGATGACCCTAGTTGAACACCTTTTGCATAATTATTTTGTTAAATATTAATATTACTATATCAAATGGGATGAATATGAATAAAGAATGGATGAATTCCAATCAGTTGACAAAAGAGTATGAAGATGTCGTGAAATAGTTTATCAAGTTTATAAAATGATCATGCAAATGACCCTTCTCAAATCCTTTGTCCATGTTTATGATGTTTTTATTCAAGAAAAATTAGTCCAGAGGAGTTGTAAGAACACCTGATCTATTACAGAATAGATTTAAGTTATACATGTTGGAACAAACACAAGGAAAAAACAAATGCAGGTAGTGGTTGGGATAGCACTGCATTTTATGGATCATCTGATATGATTACAACCATGAAAAATGAAGACAATCATATGGATGATGTGATTACAGATGTGAATGATGATTAAGATTGTATTGATGAAATGAAAACTATAGTTGAAGATGAACTTCATGATTTCCCAAAACTTTTTGAGAAGTTAGAGTTGTGAAAATAAACCATTGTATGCTGGTTGCACTAAATATATAGAATTCTTAGCTGTACTAAAGCTGTATAATTTGAAAGCAGGCAATGGGTGGAGTGATGCCAGTTTTACAGAACTACTTTCTCTCCCGAATGACCAGATCCCAGAAGATAATGAGCTCTTGAGCTGAACATACGATGCCAAATGAATGCTACGCTCAATGGGTATGATCTTTGAAATAATACACACCTACCCGAATGACTGTATATTGTTTCTCAAGGACCACCAATCACTTAAAAAATACCCAAAGTGTGGTGTTTATTGATACAACAAAGATGAATCCAGTCCTATGAAAGTTGTGTGGTACTTTCCAATCATTCCAAGGTTTAGGTGCCTATATGGAAGTGAGGAGACTGCAAGACAATTGACATGGCATGAAGATACAAGAATTAAAGATGGGAAACTATGTCACCTGGAAGACTCTACTTCGTATAATAGAATTGTTCATGAGTATCCTGAATTTGGAAATGAGCCGAGAAACCTTCGTCATGCATTATCTATAGATAGAGTGAATCCTTTTGGTTTTCAAAGTAGCAATCATAGTACATGGATGGTTATGTTGGTAAATTATAACTTATAATTGTGGTTATGCATGAAACGAAAATATATCATGTTATCTATGCTTATATCAATACCAAAACAACCAGGTAATGATATTGATTTTTATTTGGCTCCATTGATTAAGGATTTAAAATTATTGTGGGATTAAGGTGTTATGTTGTATGATGCTTACAAAAATAAAGATTTCACTTTGAGAGATATGTTGTATGGGATGATAAATGACTTTCCTACTTATGAAAATTTTCAAAATATAGCATTAAAAGAACTCAAGGGTGTCCCATTTGCGAACAAGGTACATAGTCAATTAGGTTGAAACATTCATCAAAAACTGTGTTTCTACGACATCACAGATTTCTACCCTAACGGCATAAGTAATGATCTTGGACGACATCATTCGATGGAATTTTAGAAGAATGTACAACACTGTCTCCACTAATAGGTGATAAATTGTTTATGAAAGTAAAATATGTAGACATTACTTTTGGTAAACCGTTTTTGAAAAACCTTATGGAAACTGGTTGGAAAAAAGAGATCAGTTTTTTTTTGAATTACCATACTGAAATTGTTTGTATGTCATACATTTTCTTGATGTTATGAATGTTGAAAAAAATGTATGTGATAGTGTCATAAACATGTTGCTAAATGCACCCAAAAAAGGATGGAATTAAGGATAGATTGGACATGGTAGAGATTGGAATACAAGAAGAGTTGGCACTAGTGAAGGGTGAAAAACAAACATTTCTTCCTCCTACTGCTTACAATCTTTTCAGGCAGGAGAGATATCAGTTTTTCAACTTCTTGAATGATGTAAAGGTTACAGAGGGGTATTCATAAAATATCAAGAACATCGTGTCAATTAGCGATTTAAAGTTAAAGGGTCTAAAATTACATGACTGCCATGTTTTGATGCAAGGTCTAATTTCTATAGCTTTACATTGCATTTTGCCCAAGAATGTCTGCCATACATTAACGAAGCTTTGTTTCTTCTTCAAAGCTATATGCAGCAAAGTTATAGACCTGGAAAAATTTCCAACTATGGAAAGAGAAATTTACATTATATTATATGAATTGGAAATATTCTTCCCACCAATATTCTTTGATATGATGGTTCATTTGGTGATATATATTTGACTATATAGTCCTATACATTATAGATAGATGTACCTCATTGAATGGTATATGAAGATTTTGAAAGGGTATGTCAAAAATCGAAGTCGAAAAGAGGGTTGTATTACGGAGAAATATATTGTTGAGGAAGTTGTTTAATTCTGTATCGAATACCTATCTGGTGTAGAAATCATTAGCCTACCTAAATCTCTTCACACTGGGAAGCTTGAGGGTAAAGGAATTTCTGGAATAGAGGTTGTCACAATCAATATTATAGATCGGCAGCAGGCCCACCTTTACATTTTTCATAATATTTTTGATATTGACCCATATGTTCAAACCCACAAATAAATTCTTAGGCATTTGAATCCATCTAGGGATGAAAAATGGATAGTAGATACACATAATAGACAGTTTATAGGATGGTTTCAGAACCATATTTGTAAGAAGTTAGATGAAAATATGGACTCAATTTCAGAATGACTTTGATGGCTAGTCAGAGGAGCAAGTGTGTATGTATTATTTTACAATGCTTATGTAGTTAATGGTTATACATTAAATATTAATGAACATGATGAAGAAAGTACCATGAAAAATATTGGGGTTACACTTGTGGCTGAAGCGATGCATGTTTTCGGTTCTAAGGATATAAATCCAATTTATTTGAATATGTCATAATTTGGAATCATCAAAAAAATATGGGAGTTGGATTATATGAAATTCCAAGTGTCAATTTTTCAATGTAAGTGGGTTGATAACAGGAGTGTTGTTAAAATAGATGAATTGGGATTTTTGAAAGTTGATTTCAGTAAGGAAGGGGAGAAAGAAGAACCATTTATAATGGCATCATAGGCAGTACAAGTATTTTATGTTCCAAATCCCACAAACTGAAACTGGCCAATTGTTCTATTATCGACCAAAACAACTGAAGGGTCAGATGAAAGTTCAATGGAGGATGACCCTTTCATTAGGAATTCGCAATCATTTCACAGTTGTCCCAATGTAGATGGAATTTTTTATGTCATAGGAGACCACAATGAAGGGATTTACATATTCTATAGAGGGGTTAAATCTCTTCATCCTTTAAAAAAAGAGTTCAATAATCAGGTTATTTGTTTATTGTAATATAAATTATGTTATGTTATGTTATTATCTGTTTTCTACAGCTTTTATGTAATATAAATTAAAAGTTAAACCAATTCTATAGATAATGACTTGGCACCTGCTGATGTGCCTAATCCTGAGGAACAATAGGTCTCTCAACCTACTGTTGTTGGTCCCAGTGCAGAGCAACAATAGGTTTCTCAACCTGTTACTGCTGGTCCCAGTGCTGAGGTACAATAGGTTTCTCAACCTATTGTTGCTAGTCTTAGTGTCGATGTTATCACTCCATAGGAACATAATGATGATTCTTCTGAGGAAATGGTGGGAAATAAAATCCTAACAGTGCAAAAAAAACAAGAGCACCGTAGTTTGACAGTGTTAGCCAAAATCCTTAAGGCAAAAGAAAAAAGGCATAAAATATGAGGTGGGATGGAATAAGCGAGGCCAACATGTTAACCCCAAAAATCCATCTTTAATAGCTACATCAGAATCATCACTCGGCAACGTGTGTCGATTGATGTACAGTCGTGGCACCATGTTGTCACCGAGCTTAAGACACTAATGTGGGAAGAGATTATGGTAACACTATGATATCATTTCTTTAATTTATTAAAATAAAATAAAATACTAAAACATTTACTTACTCTTCATAATCCATTGCAGAGTGAATTTATAGTAGATGCCTCAGACAAGGAATATGTATTAAGAGTTGTATGAAGGATTCATAGAGGCTTCTGCACAATTTTAACGAAATATCAACTTAAAGATGCTGAAGAGAAAATCAAGTTGCACCCACCTTCTCTTTATGCACACTTTATATCCCAAGGAGCGTGGGATGCGTTTAGCAACCATCGTGGGGAGCATAATTTTTAGGTACATTATGTCTGGTAATACATTCTTTGACATTGCTTGTATTCATCACTTTGATTGACAATTTTTTATTTATGAAACAGCAACTGAGTGCTAAAAATAAATAATGGGCAACAAAAATAGTGTACCCCTACCGTAATGAAAGTATGGGGTACGCTTCACTTGAGAAAAAAATTAGTATGTATTTTAAATATACCTTAATACTTTTATGTGACATAAAAAAACACCATAACTATGTTCCTCTATTTATATGCAGATTTATGAATCGAAATATAAAGCCACTTCCATCCCACGCCATGTGCTATGTAAGGAGGCTCGTGTAAATAAAGAGGGGATACTAATAGATGAAAACACACAAAAAGTGTGAAAAACATGTGTAAGTATGACAAAATATAAATTTGATTTGTTTTAAATCGCTATTACATAACAATGACTACTTATTTTACTATATTTTCTATATGACATAGTCACAAGAATCAACAACACCCGCACCAGATGCATACATACTTTCAATGGCCTTGAAGTATCCAGCACAGTATGGCCATGTTAGAGGTGCGGGTTTTGGGGTGACACCCCGAACATATTTTCAGAAATAAAAACAAGTGTAGGATCAAACCGAGGAAATGAAAAAGATGAGAGAAACAATAACTATGTTTCAAGAATAATTACAATACCAAAGAGAGGTGATAGTAAGTTTTATGGGGGGAGGCAAAGAGAAGAAACAACTCAAAAACATGTTCATGAAGATCCCCCCCCCCCTCTACAGCTTTTAGGCGATCCATTCCCCTCAAAAACCTGAATTAGCTGAGGTAATCAATGTTATAATAATTTTTTCTATGAAATGTGAATCACATAGACACTGATACCTTTTCTATATTAATATTCTATAGGGTAAAAATGATTGTGATTTATATCTATCAACTCCCACCTATCACCTTATAGCTAGGGCTATGGTGTTCAATATTCAAAATGACCTGCTACACAATAGACAAATTCCAACAGATCATGTAAGAGTGTCAATTAACGTAGCTAATGAGATGAGTGACAAGCTACCTATTCCAAATGAGGATGACAACATTCATACAATCGAACAAGATGTTGTAAAATTCATTTCATGGTCATCAATTCTTGTAAAAAACATGTCGATAAGGAGGTATCCATTTCCAATTTATTTTTCAAGATGAACCTTTAACATTTAATGAAAAAAGGTCTAAACCAATGAATGTTATTACATAATGACAAATAGAAGGTGGTGAAATGAAATATCAGCTCAAAAAAATCTCAAGGATTAAGAAACGGATTGAAACGATCTGTTGAGAGAACCTTTACCCCGCCCATTCTATATCCACATTTAATATCATTGTAGGATCATGTGAATACAAAGTTGATAGATAGCAATGGTCACACAGTTGATTTTGAAAAAAAATATGTATGGAGAGGAAAATTTAGATTTCATTAGTGCTGAAATTGTAAATGAAATCCTCAAGTATGAATGGATAGGTGTCTCGGTTATAAATGTATGCATGAGGTATGTTTTCATGATTTGATTTTACAAAAGCTGATATACTATGATAATTATGACTAAATACATTTCATATTTTTCGCAGGTGTATATATGAAAAACAATTGAAGGGATTTTCCCATGAACAAAAAATTGGACTCATTAGTCCTCACATCACCTCTTCAAAATAAGAAATAAATTTTGATAAAGAGTTTTAAATAATGTCATCCCTGCTCAAATCGTTTGAAAACAAAATTATAGATGACAAACTTTTTTTAATACCAATGATGTAGGGGTAAAACTTTACAATTTAATCATATCAACTATATTTTCATTTCTTTCATTACTTATTCCTTTTGGTGTTTTTAGGAAGCATTGGATGTTGATTGCAGTCAATTTGGATACTTCAAAGATTTATTTTCTGGATTCAATGCATTGATATGCAACAAAATGACCATGCATGATGGAATTTGTCAATTTGTAATACACTAGATCCAACATTTTAGAACTAAACATCTAGTTACATAATTTATATTATCATTTAATGTGGATTCTATTTTGATAGGGCATTGTATCAATATTTTCTACTTCATGGAATGAATCTAGGGACTAAGGACAAGAACGCCTAAAAGATCTAAAAATGGACAAATATTATGGTATATATAATAAGATTGAACTATACAAACACATATCAAAACAAATTACTTATTTTTCTTGATGTTTCTGCAGTGTCCAAAATAAAAAAACGGAAAGAATTATGGTTATTATGTTTGTAAATTTATGAAAGAGAACATATTTCATCAACAAACTAGCATCCCTGAAGAGGTATTTTCGAAAATAATTACGAGTTCATTTAAAATATTTATTAATAATTTGTGTATTTATATTTTTTCAATACTACCATGACTGTCGCAAAAAACTCATATTCACAAGATGATATAGATGTGTTTAGAAACGAATGGGCAGTATACCTGATGGAATATTGTACACAAATATGATGAAGGTGAATTCCTACTACTTATGTTATCCTTATATGATAATGGATATCTCCCTTGTTTACACTTATTTAGCATATATGATCACCATTTATTATGTTTTATATTCTTAGGTTATGAAGAATGGTTTTAGAAATGATTTTTCTTTCTAGTAAATCATAACTTAATGAGAGACTCTTATGAACTAGTTCTTTATGTTTCCATGCTTCCAAAATCACTAGACATAAACTATTATGGCATGGATCATTTATATTCTGTATTTTGGTCATTTATGCAGCTGTTTATACTGATGCAGTGTGTTGGAAGAATATTGGTTGTGCACCACTCACAAATTTAATAACAAAACTAAGTATTCTTCACTATTGTTGGTTAACTACCGCTTAGCATAGCATCTGATCTGAAATTCTGATCTGGCATCCCCATAATGATCTCATACAACACCATCTCACAAATTTAATAACAAAACCAAGGATTGACGGTGAAATTATATATTAAACCTATGTTCCCTACCAATTTATACACCAATTCAAATGTATGCAACATCCTACCATCCCTCCCCCTATGGATGTTTGATCAGAGAAGCATCTGATGGTATCCAGGAAACTCTGGGTGCTAATTTCTTAGGAAATATCATGGGATATGATTGAGTTTATGTCTCTGAAGAACCCCATTGGGTTGACTCTTTGGTATGCCAACTCCTCTATTCCCGCATATCTTGTAGGAGTGTTAGCAAAGGATATACCTTGAGTTGAAGAAACTATTTTCAAATGAGGTCACAAGGGAAAGAGGGCTCATTCTAAGATTTATAGTGATTATATTCCTCCATGACCTTGATCCTAAGTCACTCGGTAATCTAAAACTAAAATACTGATAGCCTAGTTGGATCTAAACTAAGGTGGTCCATCTATCACTATCAAGAAATAACCTGGGCTCTGGTTTTCTAGCCTCTCTCTGAAGGCAAGAGTCCTATAAAACCCATGAAATCGAGGGATGTGGGTTCTAATTAATAGTTAGCTGGGTTGACCTAGGACTATGTGTAGCCCGAAGCAGTTCAATTCTAGCAACACAAGACTTCCAACACCAAGGACTTAAGGTTCTTCACACCGGATTATAGATCCTATAGATTGGGGATGTTTGAGTACCCCCTGATCTCTACTATGATACTAACCTTGTTAAGGTATAGAATTATATCTTGGAGATGCAGATGCTTATATATTCCATTGATGAACAAATCTCAACCACAAAGTGGGTAAATGATATGACGGATCAGGGTATCATTGAGGGTATGGATGATCAATCTACCAACGAATGGAATGAATTCATCTATGTTGGTTATTTATGTTTCCTACATTCCCTTCATTCCCCCACCCCCTTTAAGGGTTTGTTTCTAAAGAAGTACATAAATCTGATTACCAGAGGGAGGAAAAAGAGGTGTATAGTTGGTGTCATCGTGATACGGTCTAATTGTTAACCCTGTCGAGGCTGAGGGGGACACTCCTAAATCTATGAAATTATCCTAGGGCCAAAGGATCATAGAGGAGGAAATAGTGATAGGATTTCCTTACTTTCCTCCCTCAATATCCATATTTTATGTAACGTCCCGACCCCAGTTACCCAAAGTCAGTGCATTATTACATAACATTGGAATGATACAAGGAATAATGTCCTGAAAGAACGATTAGTTTAGTATCCTTGGAAGTACTAGATACATTCATAAGTTTTACATTACATCATGAAATAAAAACATCAACAACATTTTGTCCCCTTTGAACACACTTATATCCTTATACTATCCCTGTAGGTCAACCATTAAATACTTCTTCACCTCCTGGGAAAAATAATACATAGAAAGGGGTGAGCTCAGATGCTCAGTAAGGATAACAATATAGCAGAAAATTTCATAAATAAGTATAAACATTTTAAGGAAATGTATACGACTAAAACAAAAGCCTTTTAAACTTAAACTTCAGCATAATATAGTAAAGATAAAATCAAATAATGTCATTTACTTATTCACATAGATATTATATTATTTGAACAATCACATTCAATTTCAATATCCAATTTCATAATGATAGAATGCATAATGTCAGACTTCATAACCACATAGTCAAGGCCTTGTGCCAAGACTAGAAATAAGATTTTGCCAAGACCTTGTGCCAAGACACTAGTTTTTCTCATGAGACCTACTAATGCATCGAGGAGATATAGAGGGCTCTACCTGTCACTTACTAAGTCTAATGCATTCCTCATATGAAAAGGTTTAAACATAACATAAACATTCATATTAAAACTAGCATACGAAATGTCAATACTTTATCCATAAACCATGAATGGTATAAAAATAACACATCCACAATCAAACATATCAAAAAACCTTCAATACAATATGGAATATTTGTATCATAATAAATCAACTTCAAACAAGATTAAAATCTATCAAAATGATGTTGACATAGATGAAATCAAAAAAAAATTAGAGAAATATCTCTTTCAATTTTGAAATCAATTAAAAGTCATATAATTATAAAATAAATCATTTATTTTGAAAATATTCTTATAATCTTGTAAGGGAAGCTTTGACAATGTTATAATGGTGGAAAATATCCACACCCTCTGTATAAGTTAAAAAAACATTCTTACCATAATTTTGTTGAAAAGGTTATAAAGTACCTTGTTTGGAAAACGATGGAAAGATTCCTTTCAAAACATATAAGGTAAAATAAGGGTATAAATTAATTTAACCCATTGTCTAGTAAATATTAAAAAAACTTGAAATACATTTTTAATAAAACACGGATGTGGATGATAAAGAGGTCAGTAGATACTTACGTAAAAACAACCTCGGATAATAAAGAGATTGTGAAATTAACCCTTAACTTTTAATTTTCCTTGGTCGAGGGTAAATTAACAACCTGTATAATATTTAAATAATTGTTATTAAATTATAAAATAACCATATACGTAAATATGATATCATATATGATCTTCTAATATCGCTTTGTTAATAATATTTTAGTAGTATCATCGTTTTGGGTGTTAACTGATTCATTTTCCTTTATATGCTTGGTTACGTAAGCCATGTTTGTTATAAACAGGATGTATTTGATTCATATACATAATTATATTATGTTCATAAACATTATTTTGAATCATAAAATGAAAATTATTCTTGAATGATTACGATGGGGAATGAATCTCATCGCGTTCGTGGAGACGGTAATCCGTACGTACGCACGAGCGAAAATATCATTATATTGATGGAGAAATCGTATGTAATTAGATGGTATATCATATATACAGAATCATTAAAATGTTATATTTATTATTTACATCAGTTATACTCATTATTATACCCATCAAAATATTGAAATGTTTGAATAACAAACTACACCACGACGTGGAGATGGTAAGTTGTGCGTATGCACGTATGGTGACCTTGTCATTTCTAGGATGGATAGAATAAAGAATATGGTTGTACCATATTTATAATAACATCACAGTATGTAGAAGGTATTGGATTTATTATTTTGTTATGGAAATAACAAATAAAGAGGAAGTGGAAGAAGAAAATAACTTGAAAAGTGATGGTGAAATTATTACATCTACTTCGGGTGTTTCCTTTTGAGTTGATCAAAAGGGCTCCATAGGTTGGCTTTCTGATAAAAGTAATGACTCTAGGTTAAATTGAGGTCATTTGGAAGGATATTTGGGTAGTTTTTTTCTGATCCAAATAGATTTGGAGGTGTGAAATTAAGAGAATGGGAAGTTCCCTTTTATAAGAGAGGTGAGGGTCACTTTAGGAAAATCTTGAAATATTACTTTATAATAAAATAATTTTCGGGTTCTAATGGCTCAAAAATGAATTATTTATAGTATAAGGTGTGTATGGGTCTAAAAACTCTCAACCAATAGCTTTTAAATAGGTTTAGGTCATCATATTAACCTTATCTTTTAGATTTAACTCTTAGTTAAATAGTTTGACATTTACCATGTCTCTTTGTATTTTTATATTATATGGTTAATAAACTTAATATAACAAGCCAAAAGAACCCCATGTGGTTCATTATTAATATATATAACATTATCTAAGTACTTTGGCCAAAACTTATATTTTTAGGAATATTATATCAATTAATAATATAGTATTTGTTTTAAAAAATCAATTATGTCAATTTTGATACTATTTAGTATTTGATTTTTTTGAAAGCCATAAAAACTTTATCACTTAGAATAAAATTTATTTAACCAACCCTAAAATTTCATATTAACCTATAAAATTAGTTTAATTCATCAAAAGTCTCAATTTACATTTATTTGGATATTTATAATATCAATTATTTTAATATTTCATTAATAAGGTAATTACTGCATCATCATTGTGTCATAAATAAATTAAATTATTTAATGTCTAAAAATTATAAAAAAATATTATTATGTATGAAATATTTTTATATTTCTAATGAATATTTATAGTATAATTTATATTGTGTTTAACCCAATATTAAAAATGGTTTAGTTATTAAACATTGAATTTAACTCTTTTAACTCTTCTTTAAATAAAATAATAATAAATGTCCTAATCTAATCCAAGTGGACCAAAGAGGATCATATTTTATTACTAAGGTTGTTTTCGGTCTAATTATACTTATCTAATAGAATTAGGACATGTGTTAGGGTAATTATGATATCATTTTTACCCTTAATTACCCTGTTTACTTTTAACTGCGGTAAATAAAAGTCAAAAGTTACTATTCACCAAAAAATTATTTTTATCTTATTGAACCACATTTTACTTACTAATATTAACCATGTCTCTAAGATTTTTGAAATTCAACTCACAAAAGCGGTAAAATTAAGTTTTATGCAAATTTGCAAATGCTCCTAGGAGATGGATAAAAGACGGTAAAAAGTTCGATAAAGTTTTTATATATCTAAACTTATTATAAAAAGACTCCAATTAATTACATTGAACTTATATAGGTATTATGTATCTATTTTGACCTAAAATAAATTTAAATAAAATAAATAATTATTTATATAAAAAATTAGTTTTAAACAATAACTTAGTGTTTTCACTATTCCTCAAAAATTAAAAGTTTTCAGAAAAATACCAAAAATTTACCCTAATCTAATTTCGATATTCTGAATCCAAAAATGAAGTCCATTTTGAAAGATAAAATTTATAAAATTTCAAAAAGTGGGTATTACTATTCATAACAGCTAGTTTGATTGGTTGTGGTGTGTTTTAACTCGAAGTTGCATACAACACAAGTTATTGTATTATTCAAAGGGAAACATACCGTGGAAGCTTGGGGTGTTACATTCTCCCCTCCATAAAATAATTTCATCCTCGAAATTTCTAGAATATTACTGCATAAAAATATTTGGGTAGTTCTTCATCATAAGTTTCTCAGGTTCTCACGTTGCCTCTTCCATCTTATGGTTTCTCCATAGAAATTTTACCAGACAAGTCGTCCGATTTCTCAAAATTTGTTCTCTTGTATCAAGAATCTTGACAGGCTCCTCACAATAAGATAGATTTGGTTCTGGTTCAATTTCCTCATAGGTGAGTACATGCGTTGGGTCAGGCATGTATTTTCTCAACAGTGATACGTGGAACACATCGTGAACTTTGGAGAGACTTGGCGGCATTGCCAAATAGTAAGCTACAGCTCCAATTCATTCTAGAATTTCGAAAGGTCCAATGTACCTCGGACTTAATTTACCCTTCTTACTGAATCGTATAACTCTCTTCCATGGAGATACCTTCAAGAAAACATGATCTCCTACCTGAAATTTCAAATCCTTCCTTCGGTTATCGACATATCTCTTCTTCCTACTTTGAGCTGCTTTGATGTGGCACTACTACAAATACCCCTTTTATCAGCGCTAAAAACCCCCTTTTATCAGCGCTAGAAAAGCGTTGTTAAAGCCAGCGAAGATAATGGGGGGTCCCCTTTATCAGCGCTCCAAAAAGCGCTGATAAAAGGGTCCTTTATCAGCGCTTCCATTATTAGCGCTTTCTTTTTAGCGCTGATAAAGGACCTCTTTTATCAGCGCTTTTTTAAAAGTGCTGATAAAAGTTAAAAAAATTAAAAAATTAAAAAAAATTAAAAAAATATAAAAAAAATCGTGCCAATAGGGGGGCTTTTATAGCACTTGAGCCCCCCTTTTACAGCGCTTTTCCGCCTCCCTCCATCGCCCCCACGCACCCCCCTCTACCATTTATCAGCGCTAGCTCCCATATTTCCCCATGTGCGCACACCCCTGCCTCCACCAGGTTTTGAACACGAGACCTCCCCCCTGCGCGCCTAAGCCCTTACCACTACTCTATTTTGATTTGTTTTACATTTCATGATATCTATATATATATATATATATATATATATATATATATATATATTTATATTTATTTAGTTATATTTATTCGTATAGTAATATATATTTATATTAATATATATATATAGTTATATTAATATATATATAGTTATATTAATATATATCTCTATTTATATATTTATATATATATAGTTATATTTATTCGTATAGTAATATATATTTATATTAATATATATATATAGTTATATTAATATATATCTCTATTTATATATATATATAGTTATATTTATTTGTATAATAATATATATTTATATTAATATATATATATATAGTTATATTAATATATATATATATAGTTATATTAATATATATATATATATAGTTATATTAATATATATATATAGTTATATTAATATATATATTTATAGTGATATTAATATATATATTTATATTGATATTAATATATATATATATATATATATTATAGTGATATTAATATATATATTTATAGTAATATTAATATATATATATGTAGTTATATTAATATATATATATAGTTAGATTAATATATATATATATAGTTAGATTAATATATAGGTATATAAATATTCATATATTTGTATTTTAAATAAAATGGATATTATTTATTATTTAGATAAAGCTAATATATTCTATATGTAAATATATTTTATTATTTATATTTATAATTAAATTTTTATGTGTGAATATAAAAAAAATATGTATATATTGTTATATATTTGATTATAAATAGCAGTGCATTATAAAAAACGATAAAATTTCAAAGTCATAATATCAATATGAATGTAATACCTTGGAATAAATTCAGTCCCCCCCCCTTAAATAAAATGGATATTAGTTATGACCGTTTGAAGTTTGAGTTGCGTTTTCAACATATTTTGGATCTTTTTTTAATTTTTTTTATTTTTTTAGTCTTCAAATTGTTATTAAATGACTATTACTCCATAATAATTAGCAAATTATTAATTAAAAAAATTAATTTTTTATAAGCCATTTTCACTAAATATCTTATATATTAAGTGTAACTGTATATTTATACTTATCTAAAATATATTTAAAATTATATTTAAAAAATAAATATTATATTTATATCAATATAACAATATCTATATATTTAAATATTAATATTTTTTTTAATGAATTTTTTTTGGAAGTAGACCCTTTATCAGTGCTTTTAAAAAAATACTGATAAAGGCCCCCTTTTATCAGTGCTAACAAAAAAGTGCTAATAAAGGGGGTACCTTTAACAGCACTAAAAAATGCTGTTAAAGGGGGTACCTTTATCAACACTAAAAAAAAGCACTGATAAAGGGGTACTTTTATCAGCGCTTTTTTTAGCGCTGATAAAGGTACCCCCCCCCTTTATCAGCACTTTTTCGTTATCGCTGGTAAAAGTGTGGCACTAGGAAAAACTATTTTTGTGGTAGTGTGGGTTTGGATAACCTTCACCTTTTCCATCATTTACTCAAAAAGTTCTAGGCCTACGAGTTTTATTTCACCGACATCATCCCAACAAGTTGGTGTGCGTCATCTCTTTCCATATAATGTTTCATATGGCACCATCTAAATACTTGAATGGAAGCTATTGTTATAGGAACATTCTACCAGAGGTAAATATTGATCCCACATACCTTGAAAGTCAAGTGAGCAAGATCTCAACATGTCTTCACTACTAAAAATTGGCCTTTTATCAGCGCTAAAAACAGACATTAACAGTGCTAGAAAAGAACTATAAATGCCAGTGAAGATAAAGGGGGGTCCCCTTTATCAGCGCTCTGAAAAGCGCTGATAAAGGAGACCTTTATCTGTGCTTTTTTTAGCACTGATAAAGGTCACCTTTATCAGCACTTTTTAGAGCGCTGATAAAGGGGACCCCCCTTTATCTACATCGGTATTAACAGCACTTTTTAGCACTTATAAAGGGGTGCCTTTATCAATGCTATCCTAAGCGCTAATAAAGGGACCTATTATCAGTGCTCAAGATAGCGCTGATAAAGGTGTCATTTATCAGTGCTCAACAAAGTGCTGATAAAGGCACCTTCCCCTGCACCTGCAGAACCAGCACCTGCACAAACCAACATCTGCACACCTGCACAAAATAGCACCTGCACACCTGTACAAAATAGCACCCGCACACAATATTTTTACAAAAAATGCTATATAAATTTATTTAACATCATGAATACAAAAAAACACACTGCTATATACATTTCAAAAAATGTTTTACATGGTTACAATTACAATTATCCAACAACAATTATAAACATTAATGTTTCATTCTTTGATATCTATGATCCTCTCTCAAAAATTGTCATCCACAGTATTTGTTGCCGAACAAAGCATCCGAACTCAAGGAAAAAAAATCACCTATATAAGAAAACAAATATTATGTTAGTAATACAATAATGAAATAAATTAAAACATTAATATGAAAGAATACATTAATATGGAAATGTGAAACTAAAATATGGAAATGATAAACTCAAATGTTTTCATTCTGATAACAATGAAAGGGAATAATGTAAAATCAATATGTTTTTGGATGATTTATCCCATTTAATAAATACTGATTATTTATCTAATGAAAAGATTTACCGGTCACATTGTGTGTCATATTGAGGTGCGGTCAATTCTTAAACCTCACAAATGACTCATGGATTGTTGTCCTAAAGTATCAAAACAATTTGAATGCATTTGATTGGTTTTATGTATGTCACTTGTGTTATTTTCTAAATGTTATGTCAATTTCAAACTGATATCAAACACTTTTAGCCATACCAATCACACCGTGAATCAGATTGAGGTGTGGTTGATTTTTACATGTCACAAATGACTCATGGATCATTTTCATAAAGTATCAAAACAATCCAAACATGCTTTCTCGGTATTCCGTATGTCAGTAGTGTTGTTTTCTAAAGTTAATGTCAATTTCAAACTGATATCAGACACTTTTAGCCATACCGATCACACCGTGCATCATATTGATGTGAGGTTGATTCTTAAACGTCAAAAATGACTCATGGATCATTTTCCTAAAGTATCAAAACAATCCGAACGCATTTTATCAGTATTTCGTATGTCAGTAGTGTTGTTTTCTAAAGTTAATGTCAATTTCAAACTGATATCAGACACTTTTAGCCATACCAATCACACCGTGCATCTGATTGAGATGAGGTCGATTCGTACACATCAAAAATGACTCATGGATAATTTTCCTAAAGTATCAAAACAATCCAAACGTGTTTGCTCAGTTTTCCGTATGTTAGTAGTGTTGTTTTCTAAATTTTATGTCAATTTGAAACTGATATCAAACAATTTTAGCCATACCGGTCACACTGTGCATCAGATTGAGGTGCGGTTGATTCTTACACATCAAAAATGACTCATGGATCATTTTCCTAAAGAATAAAAACAATCTGAACGTGTTTTCTCAGTTTTCCATATGTCACTTGTGTTGTTTTCTAAAGTTAATGTAAATTTCAAAATGATATCAGACACTTTTAGCCATACCGGTCACACCGTGTGTCGGATTGAGGTTCGATTGATTCATAAACGTCACAAATGACTCATGGATTGTTTTCCTAAAGTATAAAAATTATCCAATCATGTTTTCTCAGTATTTCGTATGTTTGTAGTGTTGTTTTCTAAAGTTAATGTCAATTTCAAACTGATATTAGACACTTTTAGCCATAACGGTCACACCGTGCGTCGGATTGAGGTGCGGTCAATTCGTACACCTCAAAAATGACTCATGGATTGTTTTTTTAAAGTATAAAAACAATAAGAATGCATTTTCTAGGTTTTACGTATGTCACTTGTGTTGTTTTCTAAAGTTAATGTCAATTTCAAACTGGTATCAGACACTTTTAGCCATACCGGTCACACCGTGCATCAGATTAAGGTACGGTTGATTTGTACACGTCACAAATGACTCATAGATCATTTTCCTAAAATATTAAAATAATCCGAATGTGTTTTATCAGTATTCCGTATGTCAGTAGTGTTGTTTTCTAAAGTTAATGTCAATTTCAAACTGATATCAGACACTTTTAGCCATACTAGTCACACCGTGCATTGTATTGAGGTTAAGTTGATTCTTACATGTCAAAAATGACTCATGGATCGTTTTTCTAAAGTATCAAAACAATTTGAATGTGTTTCCTCAGTTTTCCGTATATCACTTGTGTTGTTTTCTAAAGTTAATGTCAATTTGAAACTGATATCAGACACTTTTAGCCATACTGGTCATACTGGTGCATCAGATTGAGGTGCGGTTGATTCGTACACGTCACAAATGACTCATGGATCATTGTCCGAAAGTATCAAAACAATCTGAACGTGTTTACTTGGTATTCCATATGTTAGTAGTGTTGTTTTCTAAATTTAATGTCAATTTCAAACTGATATCAAACACTTTTATCCATACCGATCACACTATGCATCAGATTGAGGTGAGGTCAATTTTTAAACGTCACAAATGAATCATGGATCATTTTCCTAAAGTATCAAAACAATCTGAATGCATTTACTCGGTTTTCCGTATGTCACTTGTGTTGTTTTCTAAAGTTAATGTCAATTTCAAACTGATATCAGACACTTTTAACCATACCGGTCACACTGTGCGTCGGATTGAGGTGAAGTCGATTTGTACACCTCAAAAATGACTCATGGATCATTTTCCAAAAGTATCAAAACAATCTGAATTTGTTTTCTCGGTTTTCCATATGTCACTTGAGTTGTTTTCTAAAGTTAATGTCAATTTCAAACTGATATCATACACTTTTAGACATACCGGTCACACCGTGCATCGGATTGAGGTGTGTTTGATTCGTACAACTCCAAAATGACTAATGGATTGTTTTCCTAAAGTATCAAAACAATCAGAACATGTTTTATCAGTTTTCCGTATGTCACTTGTGTTGTTTTCAAAAGTTTGTGTCAATTTAAAACAGATATCAAACACTTTTAGCCATATCGGTCACACAATGTGTCGGATTGAGGTACGGTTGATTCGTACACGTCAGAAATGACTCATGGATCATTGTCCTAAAATATAAAAACATTATGAATGCATTTTCTTGGTATTACGTATGTCAGTAGTAATGTTTTCTAAAGTTAATGTCAATTTCAAACTGATATCAGACACTTTTAGCCATACCGATCACACTGTGCATTGGATTGAGGTGTGGTTGATTCATACACATCACAAATGACTCATGGATCTTTTTCATAAATTATCAAAACAATATTAATGTGTTTTCTTGGTATTCTGTATGTCAGTAGTGTTGTTTTCTAAAGTTAATGTCAATTTCAAACTGATATCAGATACTTTTAGCCATACTGATCACACCGTGCATCTGATTGAGGTGAGGTCAATCCTTACATGTCAAAAATGACTTATGGATTGTTTTACTAAAGTATCAAAATAATCTGAATGCATTTGCTCAGTTTTCCGTATGTCACTTATGTTGTTTTCTAAAGTTAATGTCAATTTCAAACTGATATCAGACACTTTTAGCCATACCAGTCACACCATGCGTCGGATTGAGGTGAGGTCAATTTTTAAACGTCACAAATGACTCATGGATCATTTTTCTAAAGTATCAAAACAATCCTAACGTGTTTTCTTGGTTTTCCATATGTTTTTAGTGTTGTTTTCTAAAGTTAATGTCAATTTCAAACTGATATCAGACACTTTTAGCCATACTGGTCACATTGTGCGTCGGATTGAGGTGTGGTTGATTCTTACACCTCAAAAATGACTCATGTATCATTTTTCAAAAAGTATCAAAACAATCTGAACACGTTTTCTCAATTTTCTGTACGTCACTTGTGTTGTTTTCTAAAGTTAATGTCAATTTCAAACTGATATCAAACACTTTTAGCCATACCGGTCATACCGTGCGTCGGATTGAGGCATCTTCGATTCTTACACCTCAAAAATGACTCATTGATTATTTTCCTAAAGTATCAAAATAATACGAACACGTTTTCTTGGTTTTCCTTATGTCACTTGTGTTGTTTTCTAAATTTTATGTCAATTTTAAACTGATATCAAACACTTTTAGCCATACTGGTCACACCGTGCGTCAGATTGAGGTGCGGTCAATTTTTACACCTCAAAAATGACTTGTGTATTGTTTTTCTAAAGTATCAAAACAATCCGAACATGTTTGATCAGTTTTCCATATGTCACTTGTGTTGTTTTCTAAAGTTAATGTCAATTTCAAACTGATATCAGACACTTTTAGCCATACCGGTCACATCGTGCGTTGGATTTAGGTGAGGTTGATTCATACACGTCTCAAATGACTCATGGATTGTTGTACTAAAATATCAAAACAATTCAAACGTGTTTTCTTGGTATTCCTTATGTCAGTAGTGTTGTTTTCTAAAGTTAATGTCAATTTCAAACTGATATCAGACACTTTTAGCCATACTGGTCACACCGTGCATCGTATTTAGGTGTGATTGATTCATAAACGTCAAAAATGACTCATGTATCATTTTCCTAAAGTATCAAAACAATTCGAACGCGTTTTCTCAGTTTTCCGTATGTCACTTGTGTTGTTTTCTAAAGTTAATGTCAATTTGAAACTGATATCAGACACTTTTACCCATACCGGTCACACCCCCTCCCTCCCCTCCTGGACACCCTCACAACTGGACACACCCTCCCTATTGGACACACCCCCTCCTGGACACCCCCCCCCCCACTCCTGGACACCCCCTCCCTCCTGGACACACCCCACCCACATATAAGGGAAACTAAAATTAGAAAATTGAAAATCCAATATATTGGTTCCCATCAAGATTTTAAGATGCTCGTGAGTGGACTGAACGAATATGCATCGGTCGACTTCCACACTATCGACTAGTTTAGTCCAATGATTTATACTTTACTAGAAAGACAAATCATATCTATAACCATTCTTCATAACCTAAAGATATAAAACATAATAAAGGGTGATCATATATGCTCAATAAGTGTAAACAAGGGAGATATCAATGACCAAATATGGATAACATTAGTAGGAATTCACCTTCATCCTATTTGTGTACAATCTTCCATCTGGTATGTTGCCCATTCATTTCTAAACACATCTATATCATCTTCTGAATATGAGTTTTTGCGACAGTCATGGTAGTACTGAAAAAATATAAATACACAAAGGATTAATAAATATTTTAAATGAACTTGTAATTATTTTTTGAAAATACCTCTCCAGGGATGCTATTTTGTTGATGAAATGCGATCTCTTTCATAAATTTAAAAACATAATAACCACAGTCCTTTCTGTTTGTTTGTTTTGGACACTTCCGAAACATCGACAACAATAAGTAATTTGTTTTTATATGTGTTTGGATAGTGAAATGTTATTATATATACCCAGATACTTTTCCAGTTGTAGATCTTGTAGGCTTTCTCATCCTTATTCCCTGGATTCATTCCATGCATTAGACGATATTGATGCACCGCCCTATCATAACAGAATACTCATTAAAAGATAACATAAATTATATAACTATATGTTTGGTTTTAAAATGTTGGATATAGTGTATTACAAATTAATAAACTCCATCATGCATGGTCAGTTTGTTGGATATCCATGCATTGAATCCAGAAAATTAATCTTTGGAGTATCCAAATTGACTGTAATCAGCATCCAATGCTCCCTAAAAATACAAAAATTAATAAGTAAAGAAAGAAATGAAAATATAGTTGATATAATTAAATTGTAGAGATTTACCCCTTCATCGTTGGTATTAAAAAGAGTTTGTCATCCGTAATTTTTTTTTCAAACGATTTGAGCAGGGATGACATTATTGCAGCCTCTTTATCAGAATCTATTTCTTCTTTTGAAGAGGTAGTGTGAGGACTAACGAGTCCAAATTTTTGTTCATGGGGAAATCACTTCAATTTTTTTTCATATATACGCTTGTGAAAAATATAAAATGTATTTATTCATAATTATCAGAGTATATCAGCTTTTGTAAAATCAAATCCTGAAAACATACCTCATGTATACATTTACAACTGAGGTGCCTAGCCATTCATACTTGAGGATTTAATTTACATTTTCATCACTAATGAAATCTGATGTTTCCTCTCCGTACATATTTTTTTCAAAATCAACTATGTGAGCATTACTATTTATCAACTTTGTATCCACATGAGCCTGTAATGATATTAACTGTGGATATAGAACGGGCAGGGCCAAGGTGCTCTCACTAGACCGTTTCAATCAGTTGGTTGATCCTTGAGATAGTTTTGAGCTGATATTTCGTTTCACCCCCTTCTCTTTGTCATTATGTAATAAAATTCATCGGTTCAGACCTTTTTTCATTAAATGTTAAAGGTCCATCTTGAAAAATAACTTGGAAATGGATACCTCCTTGTCGACATGTTTTTTTACAAGAACTGACGGTCATGCGATGAATGTTCCAACAGCTTGTTCAACCATATGAATGTCGTCATCGTAATTTGGAACAAGTATCTCGGCACTCGTCTCATTATCTACATTAATTAATACTCTGAAATGATCTGTTAGAAGCTGTCTGTTGTGTAGCATGTCGTTCTGCGTATTGAACACCGTAGCCCTCGCTACAAGACAATAGGTGGGAGTTGATAGATATAAATCACAGTCATTTTCACCCTGTAGAATATTAGTACAGGAAAGGTATCAGTGTCTATGTGAATCACATTTCACAGAAATAATTATTAAAACATTGATTACCTCATCTAAGTCAGGTTTTTTAGGGGAATGGCTTGCCTCAAAGCTGGTGGGGGTGGGGTGGGATCGTCACGTGTGGGTTGTTGTTGAATTCTTTCTTCTCTTTGCCTCTCCCCCATCAATGTCGCTATCATCTCTCTCTGATATTGTAATTCTTCTTGAAAAATAACTAATTTTTCTTATAGCTTTTCCATTTTTTATTTTCATCCTCCACTTGTTTTTGTTTTTGAAAATATGTTCGGGGTTTCACCCCAAAAACCGCACCTATGACATGGCCATACTGGTCTGGACACTTCAAGGCTACTGAAAGTATGTCTGTATCTGGTGTGGGTTTTTTTGATTCATGTGACTATGTCAGATAGAAAATATATAAAAATAAGTAGTCATTGTAATGTAATAGCGATTTAAAACAAATAAAATTTATATTATGTCATACTTACACATGTTTCTCACACTTTTTGTGTGTTTTCATCTATCAGTATCCCCTCTTTATTTACACGAGCCTCCTTCCATAGTACATGGTGTGGGATGGATTTGGATTTCGATTTTGATTCATCAATCTATATATAAACATAGAAACATGGTTATGGTGTTGTTTTATGTCACATATAAGTAGTACGGTAGATTTAAAAGACGTACCAATTTTTTATCAAGTTAAGCATAACCCATCTTTGCTTTACCGTAAGGGTACGCTGGTTCTGTTGCGCGTTTTTTATTTTCAGCACTCAGTTTCTATTTCATAAATAAAAAACTGTCAATCAAAGTGATGAATACAAGAAACTTCAAACAACGTATTACCCCACACAATGTACCTGAAAAGTCTGCTCCCCATGACGGTTGATAAACGTGTCCCACGCTCCTTGGGATATCAAGTGTGCATAAAGAGGAGGTGGGTGCGGCTTGATTTCCCCTTCAGCATATTTAAGATAATATTTCATTAAAATTGTGCGGAAACCTCTATGAATCCTTCCTGCAACTCTTAATACATATTCCTTGTGTGAGGCATCTACTATAAATGCACTCTGAAATGGATGATGAAGAGTAATTCAATGTTTTGGTATTTTATTTTAATAAATTAAAAAAATGATATCATAATGTTACCTTATTATCTTCTCACATTAGTGTCTTAAGATCGGTGACAACATGGTGCCACGACTGTACATCAATCGGCACGTGTTTCTGAGTGACGTTTCAAATGTAGCTACTAAATATGGCTTTGTTGGGTTTAACATGTTGGCCTTGCTTATTCTATCCCACCTCAAATTTGATGCCTTTTTATTTTGCCTTAAGGATTTTGGCTAACATTGTCAAACTACGGCGCTCTTGTTTTTTTTCACTTTCAGGGTTTCATTTCCTACCATTTCCTCATAAGTATCATCAATATCTTTCTTCGGAGCACTAGCATCAGCACTGGGACCAGCAACAACAGGTTGAGAAACTTGTTGTTGCTCTGCACTGGGACCAGCAACAACAGGTTGAGAAACTTGTTATTGCTCTGCACTGGGACCACCAGTAGCTTGTTGAGAAACCTATTGTTGCTCTACACTGGGACCACCAGCAGGTGGTTGAGAGACCTTTTGTGCCTCAGGATTGGGTGCATCAGCAGGTGCAGAAGTCATTATCTGCATAAGTGGTTTAACATTTAATTTAGATTACATAAAAGCAGCAGCGGACAGATAATAACATAACGTAACACAATGTATATTACAATAAACAAATAACCTGATTATTGTACTCTCTTTTTTTTCTTTAAAGGCTGAAGACATTTGACTCCTCTATTGACTATATAAATCCCTTCATTGTGGTCTCCTCTGACATACAAAACACCATCTACATTGGGACTGCTGTGAAATGATTGTGAAGTCCCTAAAAAAGGGTCATCCTCCTTTGAACTTTCATCTGACCCTTCAGTTGTTTTGGTCGATAACAGAACAATTGACCAATTTTGGTTTACGGGGTCTGGAACATAAAATACTTGTACTATCTGTGATGCCATTATAAATGGTTCGTCTTTCTTCCCTTCCTTACTAAAATCAACACTCACAAATCCTAATTCATCTATTTTAACAGCACTTCTGTTATCAACCCACTTGCATTGAAAAATCAGCACTTTGAATTTCATATAATTCAACTCCCATATTCGTTTGATGATGTCGAAGTATGATATATTCACATAAATTGGATTTTTGTCCTTAGTACCGGAAACATACATCGCCTCAGCCACAAGTGTAACCCCACTATTCTGCATGGTACTATTTTCATCACGTTCATTATTATAGAATGTATAACCATTAACTTCATAAGCATTGTAAGATAATACATACACACTTTCTCCTCCGGCTAGCCATCAAATTCATTCTAAAATTGAGTCTGGATTTTCATCTAACTACTTCAAAATATGGTCCTGAAACCATCCTATAAACTATCGATTATGTGTATCTGATATCCATTTTTCATCCCTAGATGGATTCAAATGCCTAAGAATTTCTTTGTGGGTTTGAACATATGGTTCAACGTCAAAACTGTTATGAAAAATGTAACGGTGAGCCTGATCCTGATCTGTAATATTGATTGTGACAACCTCTCTTCCAGAAATTCTTTCACCCTCAAGCCGTTTAGTGTGAGGATATTTCGGTAGGCCAATGTTTTCCACACCATACAAGTATTCGGTACAAAATTAAACGGCTTCCTCAACAATATATTGCTCCGCAATACAACCCTCTGGACGACTTCGATTTTTGACATACCCTTTCAAAATCTTCATATACAATTCAATGGGGTACATCCATCTATAATGTACAGGACCACATAGTAGAATCTCTCTCACCAAATGAACCATCAAATAAACCATAATATCAAAAAATGTCGGCAGGAAGAACATTTCCAATTCACATAATATGAAGGAAATTTCTCTTTCCATAGTTGGCAATTTTGTCAGGTCTATAACTTTGCTGCATATAGCTTTGAAGAAAAAAAAGAGCTTTGTTAATGTATGGAAGACATTCTTGGGAAAAATGAAACGTAAATCTATAGGAATTAGATCTTACATCAAAACATGGCATTCATGTGATTTCAGACCCTTTAATTTTAAATCGCTCATTGACACGATGTTCTTGATATTTTATGAATACCCCTCTGGAACCTTTATGTCATTCAAGAAGTTGCAAAACTAATATCTCTCCTTCCTGGAAAGAGTGTAAGCAGCAGGAGGAAGAAATGTTCATTTTTCACCCTTCACTGGTGCCAACTCTTCTCATATTCCCATGTCAACCATGTCCAATCTAGCCTTAATTCCATCCTTCATTTTTTCGGGTGCATTTAGCAACATGCCGATGACACTATCACATACATTTTTTTCAATATACATAACATCAATAAAATGTCTGACATACAGACAATTCTAGTATGGTAATTAAAAAAAACTGATCTCTTTTTTCAACCAGTTTTTGTAAGGTTTTTCAAAAATGGTTTACCAAAAGTAGTGTTCAAATCTTTTACCTTCTCAAACAATTGATCACCTGTTAGTGGAGATGGTGTTGTACGTTCTTCTGAACTTACGTCGAATGATGTTGTCCAAGATCGGTACTTATGCCGTCGAGGTAGAAATCTGCAATGTCCTAAAAACATGGTTTTCAATTAATGTTTCAACCTAATTGATTGTGTACCTTGTTCGCAAATGGGACACCCTTGAGTTCCTTTAATGCTATATCCTGAAAAATTTCCATAAGCAGGAAAGTCATTTATTGTCATGTACAACATGACTTTCAAAGTGAAATCTTCTTTTTTGTAAGCATCATACAACGTAACACCTGAATCCCACAATATTTTCAAATCCTCGATCAATGGAGCCAAATAAATATCAATATCATTACCCGATTGTTTTGGTCCTGATATAAGCATAGATAACATGATGTATTTTTGTTTCATGCATAACCACAGTGGTAAGTTATAATTTACCAACATAACCAGACATGTACTGTGACTGCTTCTTTGAAAACCAAAAGGATTCACCCCATCTGTAGATAACGCCAGACGAAGGTTTCTCGGCTCGTTTCCAAATTCAGGATACTCGTGATCAATTCTCTTACACTGAGGAGAGTCTATCGAGTGATGTAGTTTCCCATCTTTAATTCTTGTATCTACATGCCATGTCAATTGTTCTGCAGTCTCCTCACTTCCATATAGGCGCCTAAACCTTGGAATGATTGGAAAGTACCATACAACTTTCATAGGACTCGAATCAACTTTCTTGTATCGATAAGCACCACACTTTGGGAATTATTTAAGTGATTTTTGGTCCTTGAGAAACAATATACAATCATTCGGGAAGGCGTGTATTCTTTCAGAGATAATACCCATCAATCATAGAATTCGTTTGGCATCGTATGTTTGGATTGGGAGTTCATTATCTTCTGGGAGCATGTCATTCAGGAGAGCAAGTAGTTCCATAAAACTGGTGTCACTCCACCCGTTGCCTGCTTTCAAATTATACAGCTTCAGTACGGCTGACAATTTTATATATTTAGTGCAACCAGCATACAATGGAATTTTTGCACAACTCTTTAACTTCTCAAACAATTTTGGGAAATCACAAAGTTCATCTTCAATTGTCCTTTCCATTTCCTCAATACGATCTTCATCATCATTCACATCTGTAATCACACCCTCTATATGATCTTCTTTACTGTTCACGCTTGTAATCATATCATATCTTCCATAAAATGTCGTGTTATCTGAGCCACTACCTAAATTCGTTTTTTCCTGGTGTTTATTCCAACATGTATAACTTCGATCTATTCCGTGACAAATCCGGTGTTCTTCCAACTCCTCTAGACTAATTTTTCTTGAATAACAACAGCATAAACATAGACAAATGATTTGAGAATGGTCACATGCATGATCTCCTGAAAACTTGATAAACTCTTTCACGCCATCTTCATACTCTTTTGTCAACCGATTGGCATTCATCCATTCTTTATTCATATTCATTATCTTTATGGGTTAGATCTCGAACTTGCCTAATATTATGTTTTAATTAATCAAGTAGAATTGTTTGGGTTTTATAAAAAAATCATGGTACAAATGCCTCTACAATGAAATAGAGGAACCTACCCCAAAACATGTGAAAGTACTTGAACTCTATCTATATATGGGGGATTGTGCCCTATCTTTTGTATATCTCCATGGAGTACCTAAAACCTATACATGTAGGACTCTTCACCGAAACATGGGGGAGTACCATACTCTATATTTTCTCCAAACATCTCACTTTTCACTTGTCAACTCTCAATAAGAGTGAAGATAATTAAAATATCCAAACCACATCGTGTGCAATTTCCAATGAATGAGGGAATCCTAATATTGTGATCTACATGAGAAGATATTTATAATGGGCTACTCATACATGAAATATTATCATCTAAGTGAAAAATAAATAATAATAATGAAATTAATATATCACACAATTTGTTCAATGGATACACAATGTGTAGGGTTCTCAGTCAAGGTTAGTTGTATACTACCATTTATAAGCTCATGTGAAATCCATATACATGGTGTGTCAAATAGGGTGAACATCGTCTATGGATAAGATACCTAATTTAATCTGACATATATCAAATTAATTCCAAGTTAGTCTTACAAAGACTGCATTATGCCTTTGAAAATACATGACATATAGAACAACTTGAGCTAAAGGCGTGTACTTTAGATACAAAATGAGTCACTTCACTGGCTATGAATCATATTTTTGTGAAATACACAGTGTGTAGCCCTTACATGACCACTAGGGGTGTATAGTCTATACACATCAAGTTTATATGGTATCTATACATGGTTTGGGTGAAGTAAAACACATATCATATGGTTCTACCATTATTTCATGGCATGTACATGGTTTCATGATGAAGTATATGTCTTGGAGATACATTGTGTGTGACCTATGTTCACATGACATGTAACATTTAAAATAAAACTTATTACAAGTTTGAGTCAGAAGATGAGTAATGTGGTGTAAATTTTGGAGATAACTATTGTCTGGCATTAAAATCTATATGAAATCCATGTATGGTGAAGCATGTTCCATTTAACAAGACTACATACCATGTATTTTAAAAATAAATAGAACCTGAAAAACATCATCTTCACACCATAAAGTGTCTCATAGAGTCCTCTAGAAGTGGTTTTTTAGGATTCAGTGGAATTGCACTAGTAACAAAGTGGTGGTTCTATTGAAATGGGTAAAGTTTGGATTGATATTCAATGGTGGAAGAACTACGACATGGAAAACAAATGGCATATCAATCATTCCAACAACCACAACACCATACAAAAACACAATCGTGCTCACAATCGCAACACCATACAAACCAAACAATCACAATTTTAGATTTTACAAATCATCCCTTATTCAATTTTGTTTGTTAATTCAGGGGTTATCATAGAAGTTTTATCATCCTGTGGAATTCATTCATAATTCAAGTATACGTAAATTATCAATTTTTATATTCAAATGTTCAACAAGAACCAACCAACATGCAATTCATTTAGTGCGCAAACAAGGACCACCAACGGCCAAGATTTTCAGTGGGGCGTTTAGCCCATATATTTCACATTATAACCATCAATATCAAACAATAATAACATGCGAACAAGAGTAAACCAATGAGTAACAGGAGAAAACTAACTGCAAAGGTGTCGTTAAGCACACGGCAGAGGTGCGTTCGTGGCAGAGGAGAGGCGCACAACAGAGGAGATTTCCAACTTAAAAGAAAACATAAAATATGGGAAACTCATGAGAATAAAATAATCTAAAACTGAGTAAACCATTTACCACATCCAAAAAACCCCAAGAACCCACTAAAACCGAAATCAACCCACACTATGGTTAAACACACCTTAAGATAACAAGAAATTATAGAACCCACCTTTGATAGAATGAGTTCAACAGACTTTTTAAAATATAAAAGATGAACATACAATGGGTAAGCCCTGATCAATAGGTCCTTCTTACTAGGTATAATTCCCAAGTTTATTCTAGATAGCATATCCCAAATGAGTAAGCCCTGATCAATCCTCTGTTATCACACCTTTCATGACACATACATCCTAATCGCATGACTTTAAATTTCATGGTACAATATTTTCAACACAACACGTGGTATCTAGTGAGTAGGATCATATCCCTATTCAAACTCAATGATCCTACCTGTACATCTTGACAAAAATTAGGGGGAACACACATATTTCCAATGGTACACCCCTGGTACTCTTTTCCAATCTTAACATCACACCATGCCAAAACTCACCACACGATCACTTGTTACCCAACATTATTCCAAAACCAAAGGAATATACCCAAGCTTCATTACCCTAAACCCATCCATCTAGGTTCAATAGTGATGGTCACATTAAAGCCATTCTATAAATCAATAGGGTTAGGAATCCAAATGATCATGTCCCTCAACCCAGTCATAACACCAAAACTCAAGAATAGAGAGTGCTTCCCTTATACAAATCCAAGGCATGACCATTCATTCGCTATCAACTTAATAACACCTAATATGCATCAATACCTCATGTCAAAGAATATACCCTATATTTATGTATCTAAGGTATTCATAACACCAACATAACCCCACTCATTAGTCTCCCCCAACCACCAAAACTCACTAACTCACTACCATCCTGAGTCACATTCTAACGACCACTGGGATCTCACACAAACCCCTTACATCAATTCTTACACAATCCTTAGCCCATGGGTGCCACTCTTATCCCCACATAAAAACATACATCATCTAGTGAACCAAACCAACCACTTACTATAGGTTCTCACACACCCTCTATCTAAAACAACCTACAATATAAGGGTCTCACCACCTGGGCTCTCACTCTTGCCCCAACTACCCATACATAGGTTCAACTCACTTATAAAAAAAATATAAGTCATCGTAATCATTCAAGGATCATCATTTCTCATTTATATTAACCCAATATAAGGAAAAATACTCCTACAATGACCAGCGGCGGCGGAGGTAGTGGCGGCAGAGGCAGCGGTGGCGGAGGTAGCGGCGGTCGCGGCGGCAGAGGCAGCGGCGGTCACGGTGGCGGAGGCAGCGGCGGTCGTGGCGGAAGAGCCAAACCCAACGGTGCGGAGGTAGTGGCGGAGGAGCAAAACCCAACGGTGGTGGCGGAGGAGGAGGAGGAAGAGGAGGAGAATGAGGAGGAGAAGTAGCGGCAGAAGAGGGTCTTGGTTCAGCTTCCGCGAAAGCTTTACCACGTGCGTGAGAGGAGGGCATGTTAGGGTTATTAAATAGAAACCATTGGAACCTTTATCAGCGCTCATTGAAAGAGCTGATAAAGGTATGTTTTATCAGCACTAAAATAAAAGCTCTGATAAAACATAAATTTATCAGTGCTTTTTCATCACTGATAAAGAGATACCTTTATCAGCGCTAAAAAAGTGCTGATAAAATACATATTTATCAGCGCTATAATTATAGCGGTGATAAATAGGTATTTTATCAGCACTGAAAAAGTGTTGATAAATTTATCTTTTATCAGTGCTTTTATTTTATCATTGATAAATATTATAATTTTATATAAATTAAGAATAAAAACTTTTATCTGCGCTAAAATAAATTCTGATAAATGTACCCTTTTATCAATGCTAAAAAGGTGCTGATAAAGGGTATACCTTTATCAGCGCTTATTTTAGTGCTGATAAAGGTTAGATTTATCAGGTCTTTCAACTAGCGCTGATAAAGACATACCCCTTTATCAGCGCTTTCTGTTTAGTGCTGATAAAGGGCAGCGCTTCCCTTGCCCTGTTTTGTGGTAGTGCTTCTAAGTTTTGAATAGTCTGTTCTGATTGTCCATCGGTTTGAGGGTGGTAGGAAGTGCTCAAACACAGTTCAGTATCTAGGGATTTATGAAGACTTTTCCAGAATCTTGATGTAAAATGGGGATCATAATTAGAAAAAATTTATAGAGGTACACAATGGAGTCTTACAAATTCATTAATATATAGTCTTTCCAAATGATCAAGTGGTAAATATTATCTTATAGCAAGAAAATGTGCTAAATTGGTAAGATGATCAACAATGACCCATATTGCATCATTCCTTCTAGGAGTCTTTGGTATCCCCATGACAAAATCCACTGTAATATTGTCCCATTTCCACTCAGGTATAGGAATTGGTTGCATGAATCCTCCCGGTTGTTGCCTTCCAGCTTTCACTTGTTGACAAACCATACATCTTGACACAAAATCAGCAATATCCCTCTTCATATTGTCCCACCAAAAATTTTCCTTCAAATATCTATACATCTTGGTTCTCTTAGGGTGTATAGAGAAATTAGAGCTATGAGAATCATCCAACAATTCCCTTTTCAGATCAGGTATGTTAGGAACACAAAGTCTCTTCCCAAATTTCAAAATTCCATCTTCATATATGAAGTCACTCAATCTCCCATCATTCACAACTTTAATCTTCTTTTGAAACTCCTCATCACTAGTCTGAGAACTCTTTATCCTTTCTAGTAAATATAGTTTTTCAACCATTTAAAAAAGTATTAATGTTTCACATTCCATGGTTATTCTCATATCTATCTTTACTAGATCCATCAAAATAAGATCCCTTTCAACTCTCATCTTGTTCAAAACTCCATGATCCTTTATACTCAAAGCATCTACCACCTTATTTGCCTTCCCTGAGTGGTAGTGTATAGTGGAATCATAATCCTTGAGTAGTTCAAGCCATCGTCTTTGTCTCATGTTGAGTTCTTTATGTGAGAAAATATACTTCAAACTCTTTTAATCAGTATAAATCTCACATTTTTCGTTATAGAGATATTGTCTCTATATTTTTAAAGAAAATATTACAGCTGCTAACTCAAGTTCATGGGTAGGATAGTTTTGATCATGAATTTTTAGTTGTTGTGATGCATAGGAAATAACTCTATCATTCTGCATAAGGACACAACCAAGTCCTTTCTTTTAAGCATCATTATAAATAACAAACCCATCATTCCCCAATAGTAGATTCAATATAGGATCATTGACTAATCTTCTCTTCATTTCTTCAAAACATTCTTCACACTCTTTTGTCCAAACAAATTTAACCCATTTACGTGTTAATGGGTTTTAAAATCAGGCAAAATTCTGGATAAAATGCCAATAATAACCTGTTAAACCAATAAAACTGTGTACCTCAGTTATACTTGTCAGTGTTGGCCATTCTTGGATTGCCTTTGTCTTATAAGGATCAACAGAGATTCCATCCTTATAGACAATATGGCCAAGAAAAGAAATCTCCTAAATCCATAATTCACACTTGCTAAACTTCCCATATAATTCATTTCTTCTAAGAGTATTTAGGATAATGCGCAATTGATTTTCATGATCTTCGTAGATTTTTTAGTATACCAAAATATCATCAATAAATACCACTACAAAGCCATCAAGATATTCCTTGAAAAGTCTATTCATTAGATCCATGAAGACAAAGAGTGCATTATTCAGTCCAAAAGACATTACTGTAAACTCATAATGCCCGTACTTGGTTTGAAATGTTGTTTTTGGAATGTCTTCCTTCTTCACACACAACTGGTGATATCCAGATCAAAGGTCAATCTTTGAAAAATATTGAGCTCCATGAAGTTGATCGAATAAAACATCAATGTGAGGTAGGTGATACTTGTTCTTTATTATTATAGCATTTATCTCCCTGTAGTCAATGCACAACCTCATAGATCCATCTTTCTTCCTAACAAAAAGAATAGGGGCTTCCCATGGAGAAACACTAGGGAGAATAAATCCCTTATTACTCAATTCCTATAGTTTTTTCTTTAGTTCCACTAATTCCAAAGTGTCCATTCTATAAGGGTTCTTCGATATGGGACTTGAACCAAGAATTAAATCAATAGAAATCTCAATTTATCATTCTAAAGGATGTCCAGTTAAATCCTTTGGAAACACATCAACATATTATTTCACAATAGGTGAATCCTCTATTTGATCATTTCTTTCCTCACCCATAGTTATTTCATTATCTTCCTCCCCAATAATTGAATTTAGTTGAGCTATTGGGGGTGGATCTAGATAAGAATCGGGTGGTGACATTTCTTCTCTAAAGATAAGGTACTCTTTATCATCATTGATAATTGTAACCTCCTTCTTCTTACAATAAATTTTTACATCATGGTATGAAAGCCAATCCATACCAAGGATTATATCAAATTCAATCATGGGTATGACAATGATATCAATAGATAAAGAACATTTATATTCCCTAATGGAAACTGATTCACAAAACTTTGTTTCAATGATACTTCCCTTAGGAGTTTTGATTGACAAATACCTTGTTAAATAAAATTGGAAATATCTAATTTTCTTAGAAAACTAGGAATATATGAAACAATGTGATGATCCAGAATCAAATAAAGTATTGTCTAAACTTGAGGAAACCATTAAATTACCTGACACCACGTCTTTCGGAGCTTCAACCTCATCAGTAGTGATCGTATAAGCTTGGCCTTTCTCCCTTGGCCTTTTCTGGGGTAAGTTTCCTTGGCACTTAGGACATTCATTTGCATAATGCCCCTTTTCTCTACAATTGTATCATTCAACATTTACAGCCTCTTTCTTCCCCTTGTAATCATGAGCTCGGTGGCCTTTTTCACCACACTTATAACAGACTCTCATTCCCTTCAGGCAAGTACCGGGGTGTTTCTTCCCACATTTACCGTAGGATGGATATTCAACTTTTCTCTTCTTCACCTTATTTCCATTTTCAGAGTGTTCATAAGATCTCTTCTTCTCCTACTTTTCTTTAAAGTCATAAGACTTGGATAATTCTTTTTCTATCTTGATAGCACATGAGACAATATCTTCATATGATAAAAAGGATTGTGAGACTAATTCTCGCTGGAGAAATGGTTTTAACCCATAAAAGAATCATTCAATATTACTCCTTGGGTTACGTATATAATCTGCAGCATGCCTTGCTAACCTTGTAAATTTAGCCTCATATTTTGTGACATTCTCATCCTCCTTTTATCTTAGACTCAAAAATTTTCTTTCCATATCCGCTCGATGGTCACGAAGAAAATATTTTTCTAATAAAATCTCTTTAAACTCCCTCCATTCCATATTTGATACTTCATCATATTCCTTTGTGTTTTTAATCAATGACCACCATTGATATGCATCTCCCGTGAGGCGATAAACTACCATGACAACTTTTTCCCTTTCGCAACTCTCCAAAGCGTGAAATATTTTCTCTAAGAAACTTATCCATTGCTCGGCTACAAATGGATTTGTAGTCCCATTGAATGTTAGTGGTTGTTGCCTCATGAATCGATCTAACATTGATCCTCCACATTGTGGATCAGGGTGCTCCATTCAGGTAAGGTTATTATTCATAACCTGTGTGAGTTATCCCAGTATGGTGATAAGCTGATCAGCACCAGTTGCATCACCATCTCCACTATAATTATCTTGAGTAGGAGGGAAATCCCTATATGGATTACGTGCATTGATATGGTTTCCATTCCTTCCACTATACACCATTTCTAAATAATGGCATACAGTATATTAGTTTATGAACTTTAATATATAATTCTGAACTTATAAAACACTTAACATAAATTGAACAGTTTATGGATATAATCCATAATCATAAAAATGTTTTCTTTGAGGAAGTATATACTTATAAATTTTTTATAATGGTTTGTAAAGAAAATGTGAATTATCTTAAGCATATCCCTTAGGAGTGTCATAACCAAGAGTGCAGCAAGGCCCGTTGTCGTGCACTATTTCCCGTTCAAGTCTAGCTCAAAGCGGTGTTTTTGGGTTTTACCCCTAGGTACATCTGTGCCAGATCCGCCTTTACCTGCTTGTATCCAGACAGGGATGTATTTCTTAAAAAACTCACAAAATCTCTATAGTATCAAAATTCTAGGAAGTTCTTCTATACTAATCCTTAAAGTCTATCTTAGGGTAGTGTTCTCTAATCAGAGTTTTTCTAAATCTAGTTTCCAAGGTTTGTACTAAACTTCCTCTGATACCAACTATAATGACCCAACCCCAGTTACCCAAAGTCGGTGCATTATTACACAATATTGGCATGATACAAGGAATCATGTCCCTAAAGAACTATTATTTTAGTAGCCTTGGAAGTACTAGATACATTCATAAGTTTTACATTGCATCATGCAATAAAAACATCAACAAAATTTTTCCCCTTTGAACACACTTATATCCTTATCCTATCCCTACAGGTCAATCATTAAATACTTTTTCACCTCCTAGGAAAAATAAAACATAGAAAGGGGTGAGCTTAGATGCTCAGTAAGGATAACAATATAGCGGAAACTTTCATAAATAAGCATAAACATTTAAGGAAATGTATAAGACTAAAACAAAAGACTTTTAAACTTAAACTTCAGCATAATATAGAAAAGATAAAATCAAATAATGTCATTTACTTATTCACATGGATATTCTACTAGTCAAATAATCACATGCAATTTCAATATCCAATTTCATGATGATGGAATGCATAATGCCAGACTTCATAACCACATAGTCAAGGCCTTGTGCCAAGACTAAAAATAAGATTTTGCCAAGGCTTTGTGCCAAGACACTAGTTTGTCTCATGATACCTACCAATTCATCGAGGAGATATAGCAGCCTCCACCCATCACTTAATAAGTCTAATGCATTCCTCATATGAAAAGGTTTAAACATAACATAAACATTCGTATTAAAACTAGCATACGAAATGTCAATACTTTATCCATAAACCATGAATGGTATAAAAATAACACATCCACAGTAAAACATATCACAAAACCTTTAATATAATATGTAAGATTTTTATCATAGTAAATCAACTTCAAACAAACTTAAAATCCATCAAAAGGATGTTGACATAGATGAAATAAAAACTTTTTTTAGAGAAATATCTCTTTTTATTTTGATTTAATTTAAAAGTCATATAATTATAAAAGAAAACATTTATTTTGAAAATATTCTTATAAGCTTGTAAGGGAAGCTTCGGCGATGTTATAACGGTGTAAAATAGCCGCACTCGCTGTATAAGTTAAAAAACATTCTTACCTTAATTTTGTCGAAAAGGTCATAAAGTACCTTGTTTGGAAAAATGACGGAAAGATTTATTTAAAAACATATAAGGTAAAATAAGGGTATAAATTACTTTAACCCATTCTCTATTAAATAATAAAAATGTTTTGAAATACATTTTTAAGAAAACATGGATGTGGATGATAAAGAGGTCTCAGTAAATACTTACGTAAAAACAACCTCGGATAATAAAGAGATTGTGAAATTAACCCTTAACTTGTACTTTTTATTGGTCGAGGGTATGTTAACCTTCTGTATAATAGTTAAATAATTGTTATTAAAATATAAAATAATCATATATGTAAATATGATATCATATATGATTTTCTAATATTTCTTTGTTAATAATATTTTAGTAGTATCATCGTTTTGGGTGTTAACTGATTCGTTTTCCTTTATATGATTGGTTACGTAAGCCATGTTTATTATGAATAGGATTTATTTTATTAATATAAATAATTATATTATGTTCATAAACATTATTTTGAATCATAAAATGAAAATTATTCTTTAATGATTACGATGGGGAATGAATCTCATCGCGTTCGTGGAGACGGTAATCTGTACATACGCACGAGCGACAATATCATTATATTGATGGAGAAATCATATGTAATCGGATGGTATATAATATATAAATAATAATTAACATGTTATATTTATTATTTACATCATTTATAATCATTATTATACTCATCCAAATAATGAAGTGTTTGAATAACAAACTACACCACGACATGGAGATGGTAAGCCGTATGTACGCACGTATGGTGACTTTGTCATTTGTAGGATGGATAGAATAATGAATATGGTTGTAACATATTTATAATAACATCAAAATATGTATAAGTTACTGTATTTATTATTTTGGTATGGAAACAACACAGAAATGGGAAGTGTAAGAAGAAAAGAACTTGAAAGAGGGTGGTGAAATTATTACCTCTACTTCGGGTTTTTCCTTTTGAGTTGATCAAAAGGACTACTTAGATTGGATTTATGATCAAATTAATGCCTCTAGGTTTAATTTAGGAAATTTGGGAGGATATTTGGTCAGGTTTGGATGAGCCAAATGTCTTTGGAGGTGTGAAATTAAGAGAAGGGGAAGTTCCCTTTTATAAGAGAGGTGAGGGTCACTTTAGGAAAAGCTTGAAATATTATTTTATAATAAAATCATTTTTGGTTTATAATGGCTCAAAAATAATTTTTTTAGAGGATAAGGTTGGTATGGGTTGAAAAACTCTCAACAAATAGGTTTTATATAGGTTTATTTCATTATATTAACCTTATCTTTTATATTTAACTATTAGTTAAATAGTTTGACATTTATCATGTCTCTTTGTATTTTTATATTATATGGTTAATAAACTTACTATAATAAGCTAGGTGAACCCCATGTGGTTTATTATTAATATATTTAACCTTATATAAGTCCTTTGGCCAAACCTTATATTTTTAGTAATATTATATCAATTAATAATATAGTATTTGTTTTAAAAACTCAATTATGTCAATTTTTACACTATTTAGTATTTGATTTTTTTGAAAGCCATAAAAACTTTATCACTTAGAATAAAATTTATTTAACCAACCCTAAAATGTCATATTAACCTATAAAATTAGTTTAATTTTTCATAAGTCTCAATTTACATTTATTTGGATATTTATAATATCAATTATTTTAATATTTCATTAATATGGTAATTACTGAATCATCATTGTGTCATAAATAAATTAAATTATTTAATGTATAAAAATTATAAATAAAATACCATTATTTAGTAAATATTTTTATCTTTCTAATGAATATGTATAGTAGAATTTATATTGTGTGTAACCCTATATTAAAAATGGTTTAGTTATTAAACTTTGAATTTAACTCTTTTAACTCTTCTTTAAATAAAATAATAATAAATGTCCTAATCTAATCCAAGTGGACCAAAGAGAATAGTATTTTATTCCTAAGATTTTTTTTGGTCAAATTATACTTATTCAATATAATTAGGACATGTGTTAGGGTAATTATGATATCATTTTTACCCTTAATTACCCTATTTACTTTTAAACGTGGTAAATAAAATTCAAAAGTTGATATTCACCAAAAAATATTTTCATCTTATTAAACCAAATTTTACTTACTAATATTAACCATGTCTCTTGGATTTTTGAAATTCAACTCACAAAAGCGGTAAAATTAAGTTTTATGCAAATTTGCAAATGCTCCTAGGAGGTGGGTAAAAGATGGTAAAAAGTTCGATAAACGTTTTATATATCTAAACTTATTATAAAATGACTCCAATGAATTACATTGAACTTATATAGGTATTATGTATCTATTTTGACCTAAAATAAATTTAAATAAAATAATAATTATTTAAATAAAAAGTCTATTTTAAACAATAACTTAGTGTTTTTCACTATTCATCAAAAATTGAAAGTTTTCAGAAAAATATCAAAAATTCACCTTAAGTTAATTTTGAGATTCCGAATCCAAGAATGAAGTCCATTTTGAAAGATAAAATTTATAAAATTTCAAAAAGTGGGTATTACTATTCATAACGGTTGGTTTGATTGGTTGTGGTGTGTTTGAACTCGAAGTTGCATACAACACAAGTTATTGTATTATTCAAAGGGAAACGTATCGTGGAAGCTTGGGGTGTTACATTCGAGGAGATGAGTGTTATCCTCCCTTCATTATAAGTGAATGAATGACAGAAAATAAAAATCTTGTCCAAGTGCATCACTAATCGTGGTGAGTTTTCACAACCCCATTTGCTCTCAACTTTTTTAGAGTATGCATATGACCATGCTTGTGGATTATAGAATCCACTTCCCTCTCTTCTCTCAAGGTGATTAGAGATGACCCCCCAAAACTGAGGATGATACTCCAGATGGTACATATATTATTACTAGAAAGTATGTTCCCTAGATATGAGAAGTTACAAGGGGAAAGAACATATATTTTCCCACTACCATGAAGGTAGAGGAGAATCCTAGTAATGTTAAATGTGCATTATAAGGCATTATGTGGAAATCGCTGACTTTTCTCCCTTATGATATTTCAGATGTGTCGCATATTTCAAAGGACCCTGTAACAACCACCATTGGCCCTGTCACCATCCCAGAATGGGTTAACAGAGATATTGGATGGTCATATGAAGGTTTAGGTGTTGATCTTTATTCAGTGGGGCCTGAAAAGGTTGTTCTTACTGAAAAGACAGTGGATGTCACTAATGGTGGAGTCAATCCGGGTCCTAATCCAAGCATCCCAGATACCCTTAATGGTGAGGATATTGAGAGACTTGAAGCATTATATAATTAAATAATATAATAAATTATTCAAGGTATTGATATTCTTGGATCATTTGAGGAGTTTAATAATAAATTTTATGGACATGAGTTTCCCATTTAGTTTTTTCTCACATGTTTGACCTCCTTGTTTCTAATTCATCAAATCAAAGACCTTGACAGATTTAGCTTTATTTGTAGAAAACATTGCTAAGGAAATCCATGACCAGGATTTTGAGGTCCCTGCTTCTCCCATTGTGGAAGTAAAAATAGCTCAAGGTTTTAAAGTAGGGTATTCTCGTGAGCCTTCCATGTTGGGTCTCAAGAAAACTCAGGAATATTCTCCTCATCTGGCGATCTCATCTCAAACTGCTAAGGCTAGGGATATTGGGGATGAATCCATACAATAAATTAATCCATCAATGAGTGGGTTTCATCAACCACTTTGACCAAATTTTTCCTTTATATTTATATTCTTTCAATTTCAGTGACTAATTTCATTTTTCTTTTAGTTCCATTATCCCCAATGGTCGAACTTGAAGGGGAATCCTTGATCGCGTTGTCGAGCGTGTCAAATTAGTTGCTTAATTTTGACTAGAATTTCTACAGTATAGCAGCAACCCTAGGTCGTCTCTCGATGGAGTCTTAGATCATTAATTTAAAAAGAGGGTTTTGATTATGAAAGTATATGGTGAATGAGGTTTTGTAAAACATGGGGGTTTTATTATTAATGATGAAAATAGAAAATAAAAGCGATAAAACAAAGTAGAAATGAACAAGATTGATTAAACGTGATAAACCCGGGGAAGTCTCATGATGCTAATCCTTAATCGCTTCAAGGGATGAGGTTATGATATTTTAATACCTATTTTGTAACACATATTACCATATTTTTACTTATTTTATGCTAGGATACCTCCTAGGGTTCAGTCAAAAACACACAATGTTTCACCGGACACCGCCGATGATTGAGTGATTTGTGTTCGACATCATAACCGAAACTCACCAAGGCAACACACGATGAACTCGATGTGCTGTCCAGGTTTGTATGTTAACTTCTTTGTGATACCATGACATAAATTTTCATGATATTTACAGTGCTTATGTGAGTTCAATTTACCAATATGAACCACACAAACACCGCAATTGAATGAGGGAAGAAAAGGGGATGAACGGTGTGTGAAACATCACATGAAAGGGTACCCCCAAACATGATCATTTGAGTTGAGTATAACATACCAGTATATAACTAAATTAAATAAAAATATAGGATGAGGAAAAACAACATACATCTTGGAACTAAAAAGATCATTCAAAATAATACAACTTTGAAGCTCGGGATTACATCACATTCTTCCCCGGGTGATCACAAGGGGTTTAGAAACCCATGAGAGAGGAAGAAGAATAAGATGTTGAAGTAGCACTTCCCATAGCCTCCAGAACTACTAGGGATGTTGATAAGACTCCTTGGGGACTCCAAAATGTCATAACCTTGCCTCCTGGCCGAACTTAAAAATGGGGAGCCCAAGGTGTCATTTTATAGGAAAATTGGAAGGTGGTTTTAGGCACACAGATTTCATCAATCCAATTGTACCATGCATTTCGGCCTTCATACAGTCTTATATTGCTTTGGAGAAAATAGAAAAGTTGTATCCCTACCTCTTTACTATCTCCACCGAAAGTTTGGTACCCTTTGGACAACTACAGCTCAAGATATTGATAAAATACAGAACACCACATTTGACTTGGTCCATATTCGGTGTCTTGGACAGATCAGTTCGGATGGGCCCCATAAAAGCCGAATCAGGATTGGGTTACTTAATATTAAATGTATTCTATTAAATTTTGGACAGGTCAAAAAAAATTCATCCCATTTGGATGCACAGATTTTGTGTGCTATGCAAAACAGTGGACAGATGTCCATGGATCCATGCAATTTTGGCCCATTTTTCTTCCACTTCATCAAAGGCCCTCCAAATCACCTCCACCTACATTGAAATAATAAAAACAAGTAACATTGCCCATTATAATATTGATTAAAATTAATTGATTGATTCAAAAATAAAGTGAAATTTATTATTATATTTGGAATATTCATTACAAAACTAGTTTAAAACTACGGTGTAAGGGTGGAATAAAACAGTGAATCGTGGTACGATCACACACCCCACCTAAACATTTGCACTCCTGGGAAAAGTTACATATCCAAATACAATGATGCATATATATATCCAACATCCTGAAGATTTAGCATTTGAGGAAATTTTATTTAAAGTAAAGTGATCAATGCACGAACCACACCAAGGAGTTCTTCCTAGTGAAAATAGAAAAAGATGTCTCATAAATCATATCATAGTGAAATTCAAAAAGATTCACGATACCCAATTGAGAAAGGAATTCAGAAGTAAACCATGACAATAACTCTCCATGTGTGTGTGTGAAAACCATTCCATGCTATTCTTTCCACTTGCTATCCAATAAATATATGTTATTTTAACATTTTCCAGCTTAAATGATTTTGTCACCGAACCTGTCCTATATCCTTTGCAATCATATTTCAAGACCCACTCATTTAAGCATTCCCAGAAGTCAAACCATAAGCTCCAGACCTAGATATCCCCATATGTTTCACATTTCATCACTCCCCTCATTTATTTATTTATTTATTTATTTTTTGAAGTTTCAATTGGAACAAATCTCACACTCATCTCTCAACCCTTGTTTTATCTCCTCACGACACTAATTGAAATAGTTATAACAAGATCAAAGGTTGAGGAGGAGTGGTTTTTGACCTGCCCAAGACACAGCAATTTTTTTTTTTTTGAGGGCGTACAATAGTCAGACATTAGGTACACACGCATAGGTCAATCTGGTACAGTAATGAAACAGATCGGATAAGGAATGAATGTATGGAAATATCATTTAAAGCTAAAAAATATTAACCCAACATATATTTACCTTATATTAAGTATGAAATAATCACACTTTGTGGTTTGGTGAAAAAATTTGTGGAGATATTAGTGACACAGTTTTCCAAAAAACTACTCACACAAAGGGCATCAATCATATCAAAGGTTTCACATAGATACAACCATTTATATCATTGACAGAAAACCAATTCACTAAAAATCACTCCCTGATGTTAAATTCATACAAAAATTCTTTTTAGCCTTCGTTATGGTATTTTTACTTTCCCCCCTTTATGGTCGCCAAATCATGGAACTTCGAAATTGTTGATGGGGAAAAATGAAAATACCATAAAGAAGGCCAAAAAGAGAAAACAAAAGGAGAAAATGATGAAAATTCCTAACTAACCCAGGAATGTATCCACCCCCCCCCCCCCACACACCTAGAATGTGCATTGTCCTCACTAAAATAATTGAGAATGTGAGAAGGAAGGATAAAACCTGGTGTGTTTTATTGGTATGATACGTCAATAAGGTGGATTTCCTCCACCATATTCTTCAGAAAATCCTCATAGAAGTGTTTAAGTCGCTGCCCATTGATGGTAAGACTTAGTCCACTCTACTCATGCAAAACCTGTATTGCACCAAAAGGGTAAACATTAGTAACAGTATAAGGACCGATCCATTAGGAATAAATCTTACCTGGGTAGAGCTTAATCCTGGAATTGTACATGAGGACCTTCTCACCAATATAGAACTTTCGTTGGTGAATCATGCTATCATGAATAGCCTTTGTCTTCTCTTTATATATCTGAGAGTTTTCATATGCATCATGTCGAATTTCTTCCAACTCTTGAATCTGTAGCTTTCTTTGCTCACCTACATCTGAAAGGTTCATATTACATTGTTTAACAGCCCAATATGCACAGTGTTATACCTCCACTGGGAGGTGAAAAGCCTTTCCAAACACAATTCTGTATGGTGACATTCCAATTGGGGTTTTAAAAGCAGTACGGTACACCCAAAGTGCATCATCCAAGCGCAAACTCCAATCTTTCCTATTGGGTTGTACCGTTTTTTCCAAGATTCGTTTAACTTCTTGATTTGATATTTCTACTTGTCCATTAGTTTGGGGGTGATATGCAGTGGAGACTTTATGATCAACCCCATACTTACGAAGCAAATTTTTCATGTTGCGATTGTAAAAATGTGAACCCTGATCACTAATGATGAATCTTGGTAAACCAAACCTACTAAAAATTTGGGACCTCACAAAATCAACAACCACTCGAGAGTCATCGGTCATGGTGGCCTTTTCTTCCACCCATTTAGATACATAGTCAACATCCAATAATATGTATACAAATCCAAATGAATTTGGAAAAGGCCCCATGAAGTCAATGCCCCATGCATCGAAGATCTCACAAAATAACATGGGCTGTTGGGGCATTTCATTCCTCTTGGAGATATTCCCTGTAAATTGACAACGACTACATGACTTGAAAAATCTATGGGAATCCCTATACAATATTGGCCAATAAAGTCCTGATTCAAGGACCTTTCGAGCTGTACGTTGAGATCCAAAGTGGCCCCCGCATGCCAAGGTGTGGCAGAAGGTCAAAACAGAGGTAAACTCATGGTCAGGGACACACCGACGAACTACTTGGTCACTACAAATTCTCCACAAGTATGGGTCATCCCAAATGTACCATCGAGAATCATGTTTAAGTCTCTGGGATTGTGAAATTCTGAAATCAGTGGGGACCCTAGATGTTGCTAGAAAATTCACAATGTCTTCATACCAGGGGGTAAGGTCCACAACATCACAAAGGTTCTCATGAGGGAAGAATTCTCCAATGGGTAGGGGTGAGTCAACATGATGGTCCAATGGTGGGGAAATCCTACTAATGTGTTCAGCTACCACATTCTCCACCCCCCTCTTATCTCTAATCTCAAGGTCAAACTCTTAGAGGAGGATCATCCACCGAATGAGGTGGGGCTTATCTTCAGGTTTCTTTAAGAGGAAACGAAGGGCAGCATGATCAGAGAAGACAATGATTTTTGACCCAAGAAGATATGAACGAAATTTTTCCAAGGCAAACACAATAGAAAGGAGTTCTTTTTCAGTGGTTGTGTAGTTTACCTGGGCAGGGTCAAGGGTATGTGAGGCATATGCAATGACATGAGGAGCCTTCTCAACCCTTTGTGATAAAACTGCCCCAACTGCAAAGTTAGAGGCATCACACATAAGCTCGAAGGGGAGATCCCACCTTGGTGGTTGGATGATGGGAGGTGATGTGAGACTCTTTTTTAGTGAATTGAATGCATCCTCACAATTTTTATCAAACACAAACTCAGAATCTTTTTGCAATAACTGGGACAATGGAAGTGTAATCTTACTAAAGTCTTTATTGAATTGGCGGTAAAAACCAGTATAACCCAAGAAAGATTGCACCTCACGAACACATTTTGGATATGGAAGGGTTGAAATTAATTCAATTTTAGATTTATCAACTTGAATTCCCTTATTTGAAATGGCATTCCTAAGAACTATCCCCCGCTCAACCATAAAATGTCATTTCTCATAATTTAAAACAAGATCTTTTTCAATGCAGCAGCGGAGGATAGAACCTAGGTTTTCCAAACAATCATCAAAAGAAGAACCATAAACCGTGAAATCATCCATAAATACTTCCATACAACTCTCAAGGTACTCAGAAAAAATACTCAACATACATCGCTGAAAAGTACCAGGAGCATTACATAGGCCAAAAGGCATTCTTCTGTATGCAAATGTGCCGAATGGACAAGTAAATGTGGTCTTTTATTGATCCTCAAGGGCTATATGGATTTGGAAATAACCTGAATATCCATCAAGGAAACAATAATGGGACTTACCAGCCAATCGTTCTAACATTTGGTCAATGAAAGGTAATGGAAAGTGGTCCTTCCGCGTGGCTTGATTCAGTCGACGGTAGTCAATAAAGACTCGCCAACTTTTTTGCACACGTGTTGGAACCAATTCATTCCTTTCATTTGACACAACTGTTATTCCTATTTTTTAGGCACAATTTGCACTGGGCTAACCCATTTACTATCAGATATAGGATAAATGATCTCTGCAGCAAGTAATTTACTGACTTCCAATTTTACCACTTCAAGGAGAGTGGGATTCAACCGGCGTTGAGATTGTCTTATGGGTTTAGCCTCATCATTCAAAATTATATGGTGCATAAAAATAGATGGTCTAATCCTGGGAATATCAACCAATGTCCATCCTATTTCCTTTTTACACTCTCTCAAAATTTTGAGCAGTTTCGATTCCTGTTGTGGAGAGATTTTATTGGAAATAATGACGGACAATTGGTCAATACCCTCAAGATATGCATATTTTAAATTAGAAAGAAGTTTTTTAAGTTCCAAAACCAGTTGTTTTTGGATTAAGGGAGTGTATTTAGAGGGATTGAGGTCCATGAAACTGTCTATCTACTCATGTTTATTCTCTAAAGATAGATAATCTATAGAAATGAGATTTGCAGAATCATCGACAGTCATGGGTACCTTAGAATGAACACGCTCATCAATTAAAGCACAAAATTTACACTTTTTAGAACCCACACAACACTCAAAACATGAATCAAAACTCAAATCATCCAAGGGTGAAGAAAACAAAAATTAATCAGAGTTTGGGTTGAGGAGATAATTGCGTGTGTGTGCATCGTTTGAGAGCACTTCCATCGAATAGACAGGAAGAGTGGAGTGCTCTTCAACGGGGTGTTTCATAGCCTCAAGGATGTTAAAACTTACCTTTTCTCCTCCGAATTCCATGGATAGCGTACCATTGTGAACATTGATGATCATCTTTGTTGTTTTTAGGAATGGCCTCCCAAGTATGAGAGGAGCATGTCCTTGATTTCGGTTATCTTCCATCTCAAGAATGTATAAATTAGAAGGGAAGATGAGATTCTTCACTCGTACATGGACATCCTCAATCACTCCTGTTGAATGCGTTGTACTCCGGTTGGCAAGTTGCACGACAATTCTGGTTGGTTGAAGCTCCCCAACCTGCAGAGAAGTATACAGAGAGTGAGGCATTACATTAATGGAAGCACATAAATCTAGCATAGCATCAGAAAATAAGGTCTCCCCTATGGTACACGGTATCGTGAATGTACCTGGATCCTTGCATTTGGTTAGAATTGCTGGTTGAATCAAGGCCGAGACATTCCTTCCCAGATTGACTCTCTCATTCCCCTTCAACCTCCTTCTATGGGTGCAAAGCTCTTTAAGAAATTTGGCATAACGGGGAATTTGCTTGACTGCATCCAACAAAGGAATATTAACTTGAAATTTTTTAAATTTATCCATTATCTCATTATCAATATCATTATAAAAAAATTCTTATATTTAGAGAGTCTTTGTGGGAAAGGAAGAGGAATGGATTGTTCATTTGAATCATCAATGATAATTTGATTGCCCTTTTTATTTCGTTTTTCATTACTTGGAATTTTCGAGGGTTGGGAAGGAGTGTTTTCAAGAAGGGGACATACCTGTTTCATCGAATCAGTAGAAGTAGAAGCTTATTTACCACTACGAAGTGTAATTTCACATACATTACCTTTTTCCTTCGGATTGTCAATGGGTTGGGATGGTAGTTTTCCAGACCCTTGCATCTTAAGCTCGCCGATGGTGTTCTCCAATTGTCCCACTTGAGTTCGTAGGTCTTGAATTGCCGATTGTGTGGTCTGTTAGAACTAAAGGTTCTGGGTTGCCATTTGCTTCACCATATCCTCAAGGCTTGGTTCATATTTGGGACGAGGAGGATGATTGTTTTTGAGAAGTTGAAGGATAATAAGGTTGCATACCTTGGCCTTGTTGATACCAATTCTGCTTTGGGTAGCTTGAGTTTCCTACTTGTCGGTACTGGGGTTGTGCTTGCCACCCTGGATTTGGATTTGGCCTGAATTGGTCTTTCTTTAAGGGAGGTGCTTGTTGGAATGGACGCCCTGGGAACACAGCTGCACAAGACTCAGATGAATCTTGAAGTTGTGGGCACTGGTCATAAAAATGAGTGTTATCAGAACAAATACCACAATGCAATGGAATAGAAGTAGAGTGCGAGTTACCTTGTTCTTGAGATAATTGTCTTAGAAGGGTATGCATATCATCAAGTTTAGTATCTACCTTTTGTTCTAGGGCGTAATGACTTACCTCATGAACTCCTCGGGTTGGTGCAATTTCTCGTGTACTAAATTGTTGTGCATCTTGAGCCATGTTGGCTATTAACTCACGAGCGGCGGAAAGAGTTATATCAATTAGGGAACCACCAGCTGCAGCATCAATCATTCCACGATCCATGGGAATAAGTCCCTCATAGAAGTATTGGATTAGTATTTGTTCACTAATCTGGTGGTGGGGGCATCTTGAACAAAGTCTTTTGAATCTCTCCCAGTATTCATGAAGGGTCTCTCCTTGTAACTGCCTAATGCCACAAATTTCTTTCCTAATTGATGTAGTTCGGAAGGCAGGAAAAAACTTCTCTAGAAAGAGTCGTTTAAGGTAATTCCAGCCCCCAATTGTGGTAGGCAGATAGTATATCCAGTCTTTGGCTACACCATCAAGGGAGAAAGGTAAGGCCCTAAACTTAATGAGGTCCTCAGACACATTTTGGGGTTTCATGGTGGAGTACACTATGTGAAACTCCTTTAGATTTTTGTGAGGGTCCTCACCGAGAAGACCATCAAATTTTGGAAGGAGGTGGATGAGGCCTAATCTCAGCTCAAAATTGGCTACTTCCTCAGGATATTGGATGTACGCAGGTTGGTACTCCACATCAGGGGTGGTCAATTCTTTTAAAGTTCGATTATTTGCAGCCATGTTTTCTTGGGTTAGATTGGGTTCAATTTTAGATTGGTTTATAACCACTTGAGGTTCCAAAAGTGTTTCCTCAATGTTACTTTATTGACCTTCTCTAGATGCCTTAATTTTGTGTGAAGTGACTTTTCAATTTCATGGTCAAATTCAAGTAGTGTTTCTTTACCAGATCTTGTCATGCAACAATGATGTCCAGTTTGATTGATTGATTTTTTTATTGTGTTTTTTTTTGATTTTTGATGGATAAAAAAAACTTAAGTAGGGTGAAAGAAGAATAGAATGTTATGCTATAGAATTAGAGAGGGAGATGAAGAAGAAGAGAGAGAGAGAGAGAGAGATAACACACCAAAAACAACAAAAAATAAAGACAAAACCCAAAACAAAAACAATCAAATGGGGGTGGGGTATTTAAAGGAGTACTAATTAAGAAGTAAAATAAATAAATAAAAATAAATAAAGAAAAAAAATGATCTTGGATCCCCGGAAATGGTGCCAAAATTTGATCGCGTTGTCGAGCGCGTCAAATTAGTTGTTTAATTTTGACTAGAATTTCTGCAGTATAGCAGCAACCCTAGGTCGTCTCTCGACGGAGCCTTAGATCATTAATTTAAAAAGAGGGTTTTGATTATGAAAGTATATGGTGAATGAGGTTTTGTAAAACATGGTGGTTTTATGATTAATGATGAAAATAGAAAATTAAAGTGATAAAACAAAGTAGAAATGAACAAGATTGATTAAACGTGATCAACCCGGGGAAGTCTCGTGATGCTCATCCTTCATCGCTTCAAGGAATGAGGTTATGATCTTTTAATACCTGGTTTGTAATACATATTACCATATTTTCACTAAGTTTATGCTAGGATACCTCCTAGGGTTCAGTCGAAAACACACAATGTTTCACCGGACACCGCCGATGATTGAGTGATTTGTGTTCGACATTATAACCGAAACTCACCAAGGAAACACACGATGAACTCGATGTGCTGTCCAGGTTTGTATATTACTTATTTTTGATACCATGAAATAAATTTGCATGATATTGATAGTGCTTATGTGATTTCAATTGACCAATATGAACCACACAAACACCGCAATTGAATGAGGGAAGAAAAGGGGATGAACAGTGTGTGAAACATCACATGAAAGGGTCCCCCAAACATGATCATTTGAGTTGAGTATAACATACCAGTATATAACTCAATTAAATAAAAATATAGGATGAGTAAAAACAACATAAAACCTATAATTAAAAAGATCATTCAAAATAATACAACTTTGAAGCTCGGGATTACATCACATTCCTCCTCGGGTGATCACAAGGGGTTTAGAAACCCATGGGAGAGGAAGAAGAAGAAGATGTTGAAGTAGCACTTCCCATAGCCTCTAGAACTGCTAGGGATGTTGAGAAGACTCCTTGGGGACTCCAAAATGGTAGCACCTTTCCTTCTGTCCGAACTTACAAATGGGGAGCCCAAGGTGTCATTTTATATAAAAATTGGAAGGTGGTTTTAGGCACACAAATTTCATCAATCCACTTGTACCACACGTTTCGGCCTTCAGACAGTCTTATCTCGCTTTGGAGAAAATATAAAAGTTTTATCCCTACCTCTTGAATGTATCCAACGAAATTTTGGTACCCTTTGGACAACTACAGCTCAAGATATTGATAAAATATAGAACACCGCATTTTACTTGGTCCATATTCAGTGGCTTGGACAGATCAGTTTGGATGGGCCCCATAGAAGCTGAATCAGGATTGGGTTCCTTAATATGAAATGTAGCCTATTAAATTTGGATAGGTCCACAAAATTTCAGCCCATTTGGATGCACGTATTTTGTGTACTATGTAAAACAGTGGATAGATGTCCATGGATCCATGCAATTTTGGCTCATTTTTCTTCCACTTCATCAAAGGCCCTCCAAATCACCTCCACCTACATTGAAATAATAAAAAAAAGTAACATTTCCCATTATAATATTGATTAACATTAATTGATTTATTCAAACATAAAGTGAAATTTATTATTATATTTGGAATATTCATTACAAAACTAGTTTAAAACTGCGGTGTAAGGGTGGAATAAAACAGTGAATCGTGGTACGATCAAGCCTCCACCCCAACTCAACTGACGGTGTAAAGTGAGGGTGATATAACTTAAGGAAAGAAAAAAAAATATGCTTATATAAGTGAGTTAATACTATATTATACCTATCCTATTGATATTATCTCTTTGAAAAACCAGGAGGCATAGGATGCTCTTTGGGTGTGTTTTCAATTCATATGTCAAGAATCTAGAAGTTAGTATCAAAGAGACCTATAGAAAAACTATCCTTGAAAATTCATTAGATCTAGAGCATATTTATCATGTTGGGGTATGGTGGAGTTGAATATCATGTGATCCACTATACTGTGAAATAAATTGTTCACTAGTGGGAGTAAGATAACGAGACACAACAACTCCTTACTAAATAAAAATTGATCACAAAAATTAAAGATCTATGGGATGCATTATCTCATGAGGAACTCAATCGTGCCAAAAATTTGGAGGAGTGAAAGCAACAAGTTTATGAGAAAGCCCTTAAAATGTTACTTCTCCAACAAGAGATGGATACCTTTAGAGGGGATCATGTGCAACTTCACCATTCACTGGAAGAGGTTCAGGTTGAGGGAAATGCTATCATTGCGTCTGCAGCAGAGGAACTCCACCTTACTGAGGAGGTTGAGACTACCCAAATAGTCAAGATTCAACAAGATGTTGATAAGTCTCGAGAGTCTCTCCAATAATTAAAATTTTATGTTGATGATTTTTTGTGAAGTATGATAGGGAGACTCTAACTTGTGGATTCTCTTATAAATTTTTCTCCATGAATGAAAATAATTTTTACATAAACAATCTATGTATTTGTCCCTATTTTCCCTATAATTATAGCATATAACTAAGGCTATATCTTTTAAATAAATTTCCTTATGTAAATGTGTTGTAATTACAATGATAATAACATGAATATGCTCTAAGTTTTCTAAGGACTTGGGACCCTATAAGCAAAATTCAACTGTTTCTAGGGCCATATAACAAGCCCTATAAACTTTGTTTCTTTTGCATCATCACCATAATTTTTACCTAAGTCAAATATAAATATGACTTAGAAAGTGGTACTTGACTTTTTCATAGGCTTCCCTTTATGGGTTTTTGACCTAACATGTTTCGTTTCTTTTTTATTTAAAATTCTCACTTGCCTAAATCATGTGAAGTACATATCTAGAGAGATGAAACTTGACTCTTTCCTAGGGTTCCCTTTGTGGGTTTTTATCCTATAAAGTGTTGTCTCTTTGATTGGAATCTTAAGGTATTACAAGTCAAACCAATGTAACTGATGTTTTAAGTCAAACTACTTTGACCATAAGTTATGGTGATAATAACTCAAGTAGGACTTATAGGCAAGGAATACTCCAACACCCTTTTGGACATGAAGAGGGAAATTTTTAAGTCATGATCTGGGAATTTTTGGACCCAAAGAGATGACATGGGACAAGTACACAAGGAATTATCATGGACCATGTTTGAAAAGTGATTCTCATTGAAATGTTGTTGAGGTGTACAGAGATAAGAGGATTTTCTCTGGGAGACAAAAATACCTTTGATTGAGAGGCTATATTTGAATTTGTATTATGTATAGCCAAATAAAAGGTGTCCCTGTGAGTTGGAAACTCTCATTATCAATGGATATAGGTGGTTCATGACAGTTTGAGTTTCTCAAAACCATGAAATGGGTTTTTTTAAAGGAATTAATCAAGGATGAAGGAAACATTTATATTGGCATTGGATATGGATGAGGGAAGGGAATTTTACTCCAATCATAAGTTTGTTAATAAAGGGACTAGTTCTAGAATTACCATCATAGATTAGGACCATGTGCAGGAGATATGGGGTATACATTTTTTCCATGTCAGTTGGGCCTAGAATGGGAGATATAAGATTCACTACATGTCCCATTTTATTGAGAATTAATCCACACATAATTCTGGCATAAAATCACAATAGGAGACTGACACCTAGAATAATGGTCCTCTTAAGATAGGGCCACAATGATGCATAGTTTTACATCATACAATAGAGATGTGAACCATTCAGTTTAACATCTTATGAAGGGGATGTTTCCCAATAATTTAATAACATGCTATAAGGACATCTAGTGTTCCTTTTAAGGTATTTCATCCAATACCATCCATTTCATGGTGATCCAACCAAGAATGCTTTGACATTCTCTATGCATGAAGAGGGAAGGTTCTAATTCATGGCCTTAGGGTTCCTTAATCCAAAGGAGTGGGATGGGGTAGGCATGTAAGGGGTGATCATGGAACATGTTTGAAAATCAGTTTCCATTATGATGTCATTAAAGCATACGGAAATAAGAGGATTTGTATCTAAGGATGGAAATTCATTTGATTGAAAAGCCACATTTGGAGGCATATTATGAAAAGTTATGTTTTGAGGCATATTATACATATCCAGAATGAAGGTTTCCTTTAGAGTTGGATTCTCTTATTACTGATAGCTAGAGGAATTTTATGGGGATCTAAGCCTTCCAAGACATGAAGTGTATTTTTTGAAAGGAATAATCCTAAGCATGAAGGGTTTATTTAGGCCAGAATTGACCAAGAATGGGTAGAGTTTTCCCTAAATAAGTTTGAATCATATGTAACGAAGGTAACATTTGTGACTGGACCTAGGATTTGAGATCTAGGTGTAACTACATATCCTGTGCTAATAGGAATCAAGAAACACATAGTTCTAGGATATACTCCACACACTGATCGAGTTCTAATGTGGAGAGGTGTATTTTTTTAATACTGATTCACGAACGAAATGAGAACCTACCTTAGACTCTATCATGTGGATCTAGCTCATACACGAAAGAGTGGGTCATCTTTTTTTTTTGCAACTGGGCCCAGGTTGGAGAATTAGGCATCACTACGCATCTCATCGAGATGATAATCAATCCATACATAGTTCTAGGATAGATTCTCCACACTAATTGGGTTCTTGTATGGGTAGGGGGGATTTTATCATATTTCAATTGGTCCAAGATTGTAAAATATGGACATCACTGCATACCTCGTTAGGGTGAGAATCAAGACACATATAGTTTTTGAGGTATAGGTGTGGTAAGGGACCAAAATTGGTAAGGTAGTTCTATTATAAGAGGGCCATAATAATAAAAAATTTAACATCATGTGAAAGTTACCTCAAAAATGCAGTCTAATATCATGCAGCAAGTTTTTAGTTCACCCGATGTGAAGAGGAGGTATGAAGTCTTTCATTACAAAAATTCCTATGGAATGATGTACACACAATTTAAGGTCATGGTGCTTGGACCACAAAGTGATCTGACCATAAAAGGAGGCTATTACAAGATTATTAATCCCACATGAGCTATGATCATTTTAAGAAACAATTAATGGTGAGGGTTTCCCTATTTTCATGGGGGGATTCAAAGAAATATTATGAAGCATATGATTAACACTAGTGAGTATGGAGTGGACTATTTAGTTGATAAGGAGGAATATAAAGTGAATGGGTGGAATGGATTCAAACACTAGTAAATAAAAATTTACCCAAGTTTGAAATTTTTGTTTGGTTCTAATACAGAAGGTCTAGGCATCGCTACATATCCTACGGAAATAGGAATCAAGTTATACATAATTCTGGGTAAGGATTCCCTATACTGATCTAACTCATATACAGGTTATGGGTAAACATTTATCATATTGTGTCTAGACTAGGATGTAGTATATGGGTGTCACTATATATATCATCAAACCAAGAATCAAGCCACACATAGTTTTCAACATTCTATGCAGTTTAACTTCATGTGATAAGGATAAGGGTTCTATGGAAGGAGTGAGAATAAGGGAAATGGGGTTTACACATTAAAAGATGCTTAGATGTGTGGGAAATAATCTTATAAGAAGAGTTACCCAAGATTTTTGGAAATCATCTCATAAGAAGAGGCATCCCATGCTCGTCACATGAGGATTCCTAGGCTTGTTGCCCAGGGCATCCTATGCTTGGTGCATAGGGTAAGACTACATTTTAATGTCATGTATTGAAAATGTTATCATACAACTAAACTTTTTGTGACTGTGATGATATGGGTCATGCCTTTTAGGGTTGTGTGACAAGGACTGCTCCATGTAGTTTAACATTATGTAGTGAAGATGAATGGTGTCTTGTAGTTTTAGGTCATATGATTAGGACTAGACTTCATTAATCACATGTAATTTTTCTTGAGAAATATTGTGTTAGTAGGGAATAGTATGCTCACCATCCATGGTAATAAATGAATATTCTCCATTGGAATATTCCTTATGAATAGAAAAAGGTCATTCCCATTTTGGTTCAAACTTCAGAAGTTTCTTTCCAGGTATCATCAGGGTCTTGAGGACCAAAACGAGTTCCCCTTGTAGGAATGAATGAAGGCATACTTTCTTATTTAAATCTATAGCTATTCAATTTTTTAGTGAACCTCTAAATAATACAAGGTGTGAAATCTCTTCTCATCGAGTCGTTCCAATTCGTCCAAACACTCATGGGACTACTCATCTGCAGAAAACTAATCGCAAATGGCAATGCGTAGTGAAGGCAACTAGAATTTGATGGGGAAAACTAATTTTGTCTCATATACCAATGAATACAAGGCTACATGAATAGTAGTATGGGTTGTGGTATGGTAGGACCACAAGGCACATAAAAGCTTGTCAATTCATGATTTGTTATCTTTTTCCACCATTTTATGGATTATGTTCAATAGAGTTTTGTTGAAAGCCTTTATCTTCCCATTTTCCACTGCATGATAGCAGGATAAATGGTTAGACTCAATGTTATATTCCTGGTACAAACTTTTCAATCTAGAATAAAATAAGTTGGTGTCATTTTACATCAATATTTTACGAGGGACTCAAAATCTGGAAATGATGTCGGACTTTACGAAATTGATAATACTTTTTATCCCAACTTCTTTGAGTGATATTACTTCATCCCATTTGGAGAAGAATTTATTAGTAGTGAAGATATACTTAAACTAATTGGTTTTACCGGGAGGGTATAGTCCCACAATATCCATTCCCTATATGGAAAATGTTCTGCAGTATTTGAAAGTGTGAAACAACTCTAGGGGTTGGTGGATGAAATTGGCATGCGCTTGATAGGGATGACACTTTTTGGTGAATTGTGTACAATATTGCATTATCAAAGGCCATAAATATTTGATCCTTCTAATTTAGTGAGAAATATTTCTCCCTAAATGATGGGTACCACAAGCACTGACATGGACTATGGAATTCTTCCTTTTTATTACATAACTTTTCATTACATTTTACAAACAGAGGATCTTTAAAGTCTACTGTCTTGGGAATCAGGAACATACTACATGAAAAAAACATAAAACATTCTTATAAACCACTTGTAAGGATTCATAATAGGTTCATCCTATGTACAATTACTTCATCTCATATCCTGAAGACATACATCAAAGGAAAGGGTGAGCAGAAGGCCCAGTAAGGGGTAAACAAGGGAATTAGTTTACTTGTGATACCAATAAGAATTTGATGAAAAATATGAAGACATGAGCAATGGAAAAAGATTCATATCATAATAACAAGAACATGAATCGTAACTTTAATATGTGGATACAAAATCTCATTTATACATTCATGAACATATCACCAAGGTTTATCCCTGAGGTTTCATAAAAATTACCAAGGTTATTCACCAAGGTATCGTGAAACTTATCATCTCTAGAGATTAATTATTTACCCAATGCATTGGATTTATATCAGAGCGCACCATTATTATTTATTTATTTTCATGTGATCCACATATATCATAATCAAACATTTCATAAATAACCCATGGAGAACAAAAGAAATGGGTTTCATTTCAAGTTCATAACATTTTAAAAGTTCCTAAAAATAAGATCATTATGTAATTTATAACCCATGGAAAGGGACTGAGGGTTATATGTATGTCAATTATAGAATAAAATATATCATATTTATATATTTATGAACACCCATAGAAACAAAATAGGTTTGGGTATTCACATAAATAAAACAAGAGAATTTCTAGAGAGAAAGAGATAGAAATTTTGAGGTGAAATTTCTGCAACATAACGGCTATATAGCATGGTTTTAGAAAATGTTGAAAAGAGAGGGGAAAAGGGTCACACACTCATAAATAATTCATAATACAGTAAAGGTAAATAATAAGATCATGGTATGGATATTTTAATGACATACCACATGAAAGAAAAGAGAAGATGTGATTTCTTTTACGATAAATTATGCAGCCTAACGGCGTTACTTAAAATTCAGAAAACAAATTGATGAAAGCGGAAAGGGTATCTCAAGAATTATACATGAAATTGAAAGTAATGAGAACATATAATAACATACCCTCAACATAAATATATGGAAACTAGAAGACACAACATAAAGGAAGTCATGGCTTAAAAGAGGAGGGTGAAATATTCCCTTACCTTGAAGAGTAACTTCGAAATCTTGAAGGTCAAGACCTTGGGAGGATTGATGGAACCTTGGGAGGACTCCTTGGGAGGTAAAGAGACCAGAACTTCATTGGGGATGATTTGGAAATGAAATGAATGATGGAATGGCTTGGTATTTATAAGATAATTGAGGGAACAAATCATTAATTTCCAAGGGACACCTCATCGGTGGTATTGGAAAAATCATGGGCTTTCCCATGGTATTGGCCACTTGGTACACCTCTAGCATCTCATAATATTCATAAGTTGACCAGAATTATTACATAATTATTACATCCTTAATGATGTCATTAAACACCTGAAACTCAAAACTGTATTTTTACTATTCACCGAAAATTCAACTGTTTCAAAAAAATCCCCAAAATTCACCTTAACCTAATATCAATGCTCTCAATTAAAAAATGAACTCCATTTTATGAAAATAATTTTATAATTAAGAGATATTTAATTTTTAAGTAAAAATGCTATTCACTAAAAATTCAATTGTTTCAGAAAAATCCCCAAAATTCACCTTAACCTAATATCGATGCTCTGAATTCAAAAATGAACTCAATTTTATGAAAATAATTTTCTAAATATTTTTAATTTAATTTTTAAATAAAAACTCTATTCACCCAAAAAAACTAATACTTAACTAATAATTTTTGAAACAGTTATTTACTTATTTTATTGAATCATATTACCTAATCAAGGTGCCTAAATTATATTAATACTTTATTAAGTGAGTTTACTATTCCATTTGGTAACATTACTATTCATAAGAACAAAATTACTATTCATAATTTACTATTCACCAAAAAGTTAAGTTGACCTTATTAGACTCTAAATTTTTTACCGAACACAACTGTAGAAGACCATTTTTTGAAAATCATTACACATTATTAATTATTTAAGGTTTACATAAATATTTTAAAATATCCTTTTTCCAAAATTCATCAATAATATAAATCCTATATTTATCCAGACATTTGAAATTCAAAAAATTTACCATAAGAAGAAATAAAAAATTTATTTATATCAAAGGATTACACAAAGCAGCTAAGGTCTCGTTACATAGCCCCTTATAATACCAGCATAGGACCTAAGTATAAGGTGTGCTAAGGTGATAGAATCTTGGGGCGGCTCGGCCAACATTGCCCGAGTAGTGACCTCTATCAGCTTGAACTTCTCCCATAGGCGATTTCGTTCAAGCTTCACATGATGAAGTTCAGTTTGGGCTTGGTCCAGAGCAAAGCCCAGTGGTGCTACCTCCTTCTCAAGTTCTGTCAGATGGGCTTCGAACAACCCGAGTCTACTGGATGAGGCCATCGAATCTTCTTTCTGTATTAATTAACCAAGATCACTTGTATTTATAAACAATAATTTTAATGTTAAGAGTTTAGTTTCCAATGGTCATATTGACCAACGGTCATATAACAGTCAAAACCCAATAGTCTCATTTAATTATACTCACTCCGTTAATTAAAGAATATAGTTTTATTGAGTATAAAATAAAATAACACACAAAATTAGGAAACAAAAAATTATTCAAAATTATGTGTTGTTACATGGACTTCTTGAATAATGGTAAAGTATCCTTGTTATCATTTCATTTGAGGAGGATCCTATCAAATCATCATTTATAGAGGACCTTATGATGACTCGGGTTTTCATAGAGGGTAAAATGAACTACCCACCGTCAGATCTTCTTTTTCTAGATCTTTCTAATGTAAGAGTCCCACTTTAGAGATAGTTTAATATGGGAATCATCAAACCATTTGTGGTATAATCTATTTTAGTGGTATAATTGACCTCATTGATCTCTTCCATGCTACTCTAAAAAAATGGAGATATCATTCTACTATGTGCAACATTGATGACTATTTCATCCCTATACAGATCTACCAAATTTGTAGCTTAATTTTCCAGTGCATCTACCTGAGCATTATGTGAGTGTGGGATATGAGTTAACATTGTAACCAAGGTGAATTTATCCATCAATCCTTATTAATAGTGTAATCACCATTTACTTGTTTTATTACTAACTCTAAATCACATTTTCCATTTAGATGGCTCACTGAAATTTGCAGTGCGAGTTCTAATCCTGAAATGAGGGCTTAGAACTCTACCTCATTATTGGTGTAGCCTTCATACAACAAGAAGGAATAAGGAAAGACTGCCTTTGTTGAAGAGATAAGGATAACCCCCAACCTGAATCTATTGATCCTGGGGTCTTCCATAATCTTTTCTATTATAATCCTAGATGTTCCATCAATATACATGTCCCATGTCTTGAAGGCATCCCAAACAAAGATGATTTATTCATCCAACAGTTTAGTGTTCATAGAAGTTTCTTATAAATAAGGATAATCTGTGAGAAAATATGCCAAAGATTTCCCATTTATTTACTTTTTTGGTATGAAATGGATGTAAAAATACTACAATATGACCATCCACTATGCCAAATGTCTATTTAGCATAGGTCGATTGAGGTTGTACTTGATCAGGTTAGTTCGAGAGACCAAATGGACCTCATGATGCTATAAGTATTACCTCAATTTATGAACCGCAAATATTAACACCAGATAGTTCTTCTCTATATTTGAATAATGAGTCTCAGTATTGAGTATGGTTCGGCTAAGATAATAGAGATTGTTTTCATTTTCAACATTATTCTTTTGTGTGAGAAAAGTACCCATTGATCGCTCTAAAGTTGTCATATATAAGATGAGTGGATTTTCTTCGATATGTGGCATTAGCACTGGTGGAATCAGTAAATACTTCTTGATATTATTGAATGATTCTGGATAGTCATCAGTCCACTAATATTTGGACCCCTTTTTCATCAAATCAGTGAAGGTCAAACACTTTCTATCAATATTGTAATAACCCAGATCTTCATTTTAGGTATGGAACTTTATTTCAGGTTGTTTTTAGGAAAAAGGAAGATTTGGTAAATTTTATAAGTACACTTCATGTACTTAGGAGTACACATCGTGTGCCCGATTTCCGTGTGTAGTCATGTACTGGTCATGTAATGGCAAAGTACATGGCCGTGTAGGTGACCTGGAAGACTGCCTAAAGCGGGATCCAGTTAAGGCTAGTATATGGCATGTATATTAAATGAACACATTGTATACTTTTCTTTTTATTTTATGAGTTGGAGAGAGTTCATGTCTCATCTCCAGAAAACTCTTCTTCACCCCTTGATTCATACAAGAGAGTGATGAATGGACGAGAAACTTCAAGCTCCTCCTATTCCTCCGTCTGAGCTCTGATTGAGACACTACTGGGTGCGTTGGATTCCCAATGATGAGTTCTATCTTACCCTAAATCATTTCTTCTTGATTTATCCTCTCTCATGAGATATTTAGGTTTGAACATTTTTAACCTTTTTATAGATCTACGTCGTTCTAGGCTGATTCAAGGGCCGACGTTCAAAAGTGTTCATTGTACAAAATCAAGGTAGGTGATTTGTGACTTTCTTTGATTGTCTTTGGTATATATATGCTTAAAGTGTCAAATACCCATGTTTGTGGTATTAAGTGTTTTGAAATTTGACCCTATTTATTACCTGTTATGATATGATAGATTGATAAAAGGGTATTTGATTATGCATAAGGTTTTATGCCTTGATTATGGGTTCATTTTCCATGTTTGTTTGATTATGGTCGTTTGTCCTAGAATGCATGTTAGAATTTCTTTGTTTTCCATCCCTTGTGTTGTTAGGATGGAGTTTATAATTATATGAGATGCATGTGTTTCACATTTTGAAATTATGACCAAGGTGAATTGAATGTGAGAGATTCCATAGGTAGAGTCATTTATGTATAATTATTGTTATGTTGACCCAGAGTTATTGACTGTGAGATCTGTTAGGCGGTCACTGACCAGAGGTTTTAGACCATGAGATCTACCTAGAGGGTCATTATTAAATGAATGTTGGACCATAGGGAATTGACTGTGATATATTCCATGGGGGTCACTATAGTTTGTTGTTGTTGTGAAGACCAATGGGGTATTGATCATGAGATCTACCCAGGTGGTCGTTTATAAATGATTAGTACTATGTGGGACTAAAGGGGTTAGAATGTGTGAGATTTCCCAGAGGGACATTAATTAATGATTTCATGATATGTTAAACTAGAGGGTTTATATTTTGAGAACTTTCCCATAGGGTTTCTTGTGAATAATTGAATTATTGTGACGAGTCTGCCAAGCCAAACCATAATCTTGGGCTCAGAGTTACTTGGCTTGTTTAGATGTTCTTCTAAGATGTTTTTTGTTACTATTGTATAGGGGGATACAAAGATTCTAGATCCAGAGGTTACATTATTCAATGGATTGAATAATTAATAAATGTAAATGAATGTAATTGAAAACTGTAGGATTGTTTACTTTTGAGTACTTCCTAGTTTATTGCTTCATTTTTCATATTGCCTGCTATATATTTTCATTGACAGTTAGGCACATATCTTTTGGTGGTTTCCTATTGGGATTCATCTCACACCCTATTTGGGTCATGCTTTTGGACCCAAACAGATTATATAGTTTTAGGTATAGATAATTTCAATTTTCCTTCTTCATCAGGTACTTGATTGCTATTCGAGCTGGAGAGCATGAGACCAAGTTGAGGCATGTGATGCTGTTGGAGTTTATTATTTTCTGTACTTTGGTTTTATTATTGTATTTCCAGCACTTTGACTTGTTTGGATGCTTTCCTAGATACATGTGACATGTATCATTTATTTATATATGTTACAGTTGTTTATACTATCAATCTTCTGATGTTTACTTCTGTTATATGGTATTACTGCTTCCAATATTGTTTACTATTTGTTTCTATTGTGTTACTCTGTCTGTAAAGACCCAGAAATTTCAAAAAAAATCTTAAATACTTTGGAATTTTATGAGTCTGTGGCTTCTAACGGAACTTGATTCCAAGGTCCAGTGTGTCTGGAATCAATTTATGAACTTTAGCTCGGGTACGTTCAGTAAATGAATGAGCGGGTTTTTCTATCTTTTGAACTGGTGCTCGGAATTGAAATCTGAGGGCACCGATGAACTCGCAGCATCGGTAATTGCTTAAAGGGACCTTTACTGCGGTTTCGTTTTAAGCAGGTTGAGAATTAATATTTGGGGAATTATTTTTAAATAAATAAAATTGTTAGAACAATTTTATTTTATAACTTTAGAAGTTAATCCCTCTCATGGGGAGTTATTGGTGGGGCCCACAACCATCCAACTTCCCATGTGTGGATATTTGAAAGGTGGGGCCCACACAAGCCCCAACCTTTCACCTTCATCTAAACTCCTTAAACCCCCCTTCTTTAATTTGTAAACTCCTCTTTAATTGTGTAAACTCTTCCTCTCCCTCTCTCCCTCTTTATTACTTGCCAACACATTCTAATCAATGCAATCAAACTCTTCAATTATTTAATTAAGGGATTTGAATTTTGAATTCTTGGAAAGTTTAATTAAAATAAGGGGCAGCCTTATTTTAAATGGGTTGGCACATGTTGTGTTGCGGGAAATTTTGGAGAGAGAGCTCTTGTGAAAAAAGAATGGAGTTTCTCCTTTGTTGAAGAACATCAACCCTCTGACGAAGAACAACGTCTTCTTCGATGAAGAACGTCGGTTCCACGAAGAACGATCGACGTGCCTTCCTTTCTTTTCTCCACGACAAGTGAGGAGATGTCGCTTCCTCCTCGGACGCACTCTAATGTCACCTACTAATTCTTTCCCCGCAACGTCGTCTTCCGCGATGCCCGACATGCGACGCCAATTATCAAGGTAGGGGTTATGTTCAATTTTAATGGATTAAAATTGTGCCTCGATTCATCATTGTATAACTTTTATTATCTCGTCCTATTGCTATCGCTAAACGCGGAGGGTGTGGGCCGAACAAACATGGCCCGATGAACCTCCATTTGATCTTGTTAAATTATTTGGAATCGATGATCGGAGGCGGAATGCAGAAGAGATTGGCGGTGAAAGGGCTGTCGTCGCACACGCAAAGAAAAGCCGCAGCCAAGCGGGCCACGACGGAGGAAGCACGACACCGTCACGTTTTTCCAGGGATGCGGAGCCGCGGCCAGCGTAGGCCGCGGTGGAGGAAGTCGACGCCGTCACGCTGGCTGTGCAGCAGGAACCGCGGCCCTCTTTGCGGGCCGCTTCGGCGGAAGGAATGGTCGGTCCGTCGGCCGGCCGGGCAGAGCAAAGTCGCGGCGCCAGGAGGGTGCCGAGCTGGAGAAACCGTAGCCCGCACGGCGGGCCACTTGCACTAGGAGGGTGCCGCGCTGGAGAACCCGCGGCCCGCATGGTGGGACGCTTGCGCCAAAAGGCCGGCCGGCTCCAGTCGGTCGGTTAGGAAGGGTGGCGTCGCTTAGTGCCGCCGGTTCGGTCAGCCGAGGGGTCACGCCCCCTCGGACCGCTCAGCCTCCGGGCCGAGCCAGCGGGGCAGCGCCCAGCCGGGCCACACCCAGCTAGGTCGCGCCCAGCCGGGCCGTGCCCTGCCGGACCGGACCGGGCCGGGCTGGGTCGGGCTACGCCCTTCCGGGTTGGGTCGCACCTCGCCGGGCCGGGCCGCGTCCCCTCGAGTCGGGTCGTGCCCCTTCAGGTCGGGCCGAACCCCTTCGGGATAGGCCACGCCCCTTCGAGCCAGGCCACATGTTTCTTTGGGCCGGTCCGACACCCCTGTCGGGTCGAACCCGCCAAAATTGGTTTAACCCAACCCGTCAGCCCACTTGGCTTAATGGGTCGGGCCCATATTCATTTAAAGGTGAATATTTCAAAGACCGCGCGTCTGATCGACGCGCCGTCTATGGCACTGAGACCCTATCGACGAGGCGGTCTTTTTGAGATACTCTAAGTGAGTTTTGGGCATCTTTGGAAAACGGCCGGGTTTGGATGAGTATATTTCCAACCGGGGCCCTGGGACAGAAAAGCCAATATCTCACAGACCGGGCATCTGATTGACGTGTCGTCTATCACGTTGAGTTCCTTTTAGCGAGATGGAACTTCGAGATACATCAACTCTGGAATTCGTGACAGTTGATGTATTGACCCCCTTTACTTGAGGAGCAGACCCTCTCGGAATCGAGTATGGTATGTGCGGGAACCCTAGAGTAGGCTACGACTACGATGACTACCGTACTGGGATCCTCCGTGGGTTTGACAATGAAGACGACTGTACTTGGATCCTATGTGGTTTTGGCAGTGAGGATGACTGTACTTGGATCCTCCGTGGGTTCGGCAGCGATGACGACTGTACTTGGATCCTACGTGGGTTTGGCAGCGATGGTTACTGTTCTTGGATCCTCCGTGGGTTCAGTAGTGACGACTTCTGTACTTGGATCCTACATGGGTTCGGCAGAGGAGATGATTAAGAGGATACATATAATCATCTCCACATCTCTTCGAAAGTAGTATACCTGTGTGAGCTGATTCATGTCTTTCAATCATTATCATTGATGTGATTGACTTCTTTCTTGTGTGGACCGGATTGTGCTTGGGCTCGGAAGTTGGAGTCGAACTGATATCGAGGACTTAGTTATATGTATGGTAATATACCTAAGTAGAGTTAGTTGATACTTCATGTTTGTAACTTTCCTTTTTGGTTTATCCTTCATTGATTCTGGGAGACCTTCGGGGGTCTCGGGGTCCCTACTGAGTATTGTATATTCACCCCTGCAGGGGCAATGCCCGCACTACGTTGTGTTGGTTGTAGACGACGGATAGCACTGATCGTGGTTGAGGCTTGTGGAGCTGGATGATATCTAGAGGAGGACCACCTGGCGGGACATACACGGAGCGGACGGACGGACCCGAGGTACCGATGAGACTATCTGTACCCACCCTTCAGGTGGTATTTCCGGAGGACAACTCGGTGGTTGCTGCTTTACTTTACTGCTGTTGTACTTTCCTTTTCAGTTGTACTGTACTATCAGTTGGGTTTGTATACTAGTCTATTTACTTTTCAACACTTACTTTTGTACTCATTTTTACTTAGTTCTTACTTAACTTGCATACTATATTGTGTTTGTTTACTTATATAAAGGCAATGCCTTCCCTTTTTAATGGGATTTACGCCTTTGGTGCTAGTCGCCAGCCCCTGGCCTATGGAAGGCGGGCTTGGGGTAGTCACGGAACGGGCCCTGAGGACGGGTCGTGACAAATTGGTATCTGAGGATTCGGTTCTACCACATAACTTAGGACTCTGATCTTCCTTCTCTATGAAGAAATAGTGTTAAGATTATTGAGTGTGGTTTTCAGTCTAGGGAGTCCAGTGTTGGTGCGGAGGCCGACGTATCCATACATCAGGACCCTGACTCATAATTTCTGACTCAGTGCACGAAAACATTGATTGCATGTGTGTTTCAAAAGTTTTCTTTGTGATTAATTTGTGTCATCTCACCAAGTATACCATTTGACTGTGGCGCACCTGTTGCTTTTTAGGATGGCCCCATGAAGGCAGACAACTAGGGTTCCGAGATATGTGCGAGATGGTAGCCCACCGAGCGACGAGGCCTCGGTGCAGGGCCCCATTATAGCGGAGGCACTAGTGGTACCACTACCTGCTGAGCCACTGATGCCACCAGTCCCAGTAGCAGAGAGTGCACGCAGCCTGAGTGCGTTGCACGAGTTTCAGTGATAGAGGCCGCCCAGGTTCCATGGAGAGACGGACCCTCAGGAAACCGAGGATTGTCTAGAGGCTATCGTCGGAGTCTTCAGATTGGTAGGGACACCAGCAGACCTTATGGTGATCCTTGTCACAAGTCTCCTGCACGCAGCAGCAGGTAGATGGTGGAGCATGATGCTCCAGGTGCACGACAAGGAATCTCTACTTTGGACAGACTTCGAGAGCCTCTTCCGCTCGGATTTTGTTCCTGCCACCCTCTGTGCGGTGTGCATCCAGGAGTTACTACAACTGCGGTAGGGCAGCATGACAGTAGCCCAGTACTCGGTGAGATTTACCGACCTCTCGTGTTACTCCACGGACATCGTACGGGACCCATTCTTCCGGGCCCGGACCTTTGAGAAGGGACGGAGGCATGAGATCAGGGCTTAGATGATCTCCCTCAGCATTCTGACACAGGCAGGAGTACTGGAGTGGTCCCTTCTTGTAGAGAGCTTTCTTGCTGAGTCGACGCCAGCAGCGAGACCCACCGCAGGGTGACACATAGCGGAGTCTTCTACATCTGGCAGTAGACAGATTTCATAGAGGTCCAAGTGGACTAAGCCATCAGGTGGGCGACCTCAGGATACTAGTTTGGATATGCAGGGCACACGGAGCAGAGCCATCCATATGAGGGGCAGGTAGTGCTATGCATGCGGCGGGCAGGGCCACGTGGCTCGTGACTGCTCGACCTGCCATGAAAATGAGCAACAGACAGTAGAGGGACCTCCCAAGTAGAGGCAGAGGTTCGACCATGGCAGTCCGCAGGGAGCATCCAGACGAGCCAGAGGAGCTGGCCGAGCAGCGGGTGGTGGACGACGCTTCGAGGCTCTACCACCACCACCACCAGGGGTACCACCCTGACCACAGGGAGCTGGAAGACAGGGGCAGGCTCAGCTCCAGGCAGTCGATGCCTATGACCACGGTGCACCTGAGATTATTCGAGGTACTATCTGTGTCTACTCCACCCTTGTTGCAGTTCTTATAGACACAGGAGAAAGTCATTCTTTTATTGTCGCTTCCCTTGTTCGGAGCTCGGAGATTCCGATGGAGCTGTTGGATCGATCCTTACGGCTGGAGACTCCTACGGGAGTAGACTCGATGATTACGCACTGGTGCCGGCAGTGTGAGATTACTCTAGGAGGTGAGAGATTCGACTAAGATCTTCTTGTAGCAGAGTCAAGGCCTTACGATGTCATCTTGGGTATGGACTAGTTATCTACATTCCACGCCCATATCGACTGTATTAGGCGCAAAGTGTGGTGTGTCTGCACAGATGGGAGCAGGTTCACTTTCACTGGCGAGAAGGGATCCTTTGCAGCGTAGGATGGGCTTACGTAGAGGAGAGGACAGCCGATCACACATCAGTTGGCTATTCTCATCCTAGGAGCGGTTGATGTGTGGAGTCTGAGTTTTCCTGTTGTGGTGGATTAGTATGCGGATGTTTTTCCTGACAACGTTCCAAGAATACCTCCTCACAGAGAGGTATACTTATATATTGACATGTACCCCAGGACATAACCGATATCTACTCTAGCATATCGGATGCCTCCCGCCGAGCTTCGTGAGATGTGGGTACAACTGGAGGACTTGTAGGGAAAGGGATTCATCTAACCCAGTGTTTCACCCTGGGATTCTCTGATTTTATTCGCCAAGAAGGCAGATGGGAGCTTACGACTATGTGTCGACTACCGTCGCCTGAATCAGGTGACCATAAAGAACAAGCACCCACTCCTGAGGATCAATGACCTCTTTGATCAGCTCAAGGGATCATGATGGTTCTCGAAGATAGACCTCAGGTCAGGCTATCATCAGCTCATAGTTTGAGACGAGGATGTGCAGAAGATAGCCTTCAGGTGTCGGTATGGCCACTATGAGTTCTTGGTTATGCCCTTCGGCGTAGCCAACGCACCAGCAGTGTTCATGAGTTTCATGAATAGGATCTTCCAGCCTTACCTTGATCGTTTTGTCATAGTCTTCATCGACTACATACTGATTTACTCGACTACTGAGGAGGAGCACGCCTACCACTTGCGGGTTGTACTAGACGCACTCCGAGAGCACCATCTTTATGGTAAGCCCTCAAAGTGTCAGTTATGGATTTGAGAGGTTCACTTCTTGGGGCACGTCATCTCGGAGGCAGGATTTGATGTGGATCCTGAAAATATCGAGGCAGTACTTGATTGGGAGCCACCCAGGAGCGTGATGGAGGTACAGAGTTTCCTAGGTCTGGCTGGGTACTATCGGAGATTTGTGTCAGACTTCTCCAGAGTTGTAGCACCACTTTCATCTTTGATGAAGAAGGGGAAACCCTTCATGTGGTTAGATAGATATCATCAAAGCTACCAGGAGCTGAGACAGAGATTGACCAGTGCGCCCATCTTGAGGCTACCGGAGGAGGGTGTTGGGTACATCGTTTACTATGACGCATCAGGGACCGGACTCGGGTGTGTCCTGATGCAGGAGCGGGCAGTGATCGTCTATGGTTCACGGCAGTTGAGGAAACACGAGCAGAACTACGCTACCCATGACCTGGAGTTAGCAGTAGTGGTCTTCTCCCTAAAGATGTGGCAGCACTTTCTTATGGGAGAGTGCTTTACGGTCTACTCTGACCACCAGAGTCTCAGGTACATTTTCTCACAGAAGGACCTGAACCTGAGACAACAGTGATGGCTCGAGTTCCTATAGGAATATGACTTTGAGATAGTCTATACTCCTGGGAAGGGGAACATAGTAGTTGATTATCTCAGCAAGATATCGGGCATTCAGCTACTTGGAGAGGTGACGGAGCAGTTATCTCCTTTGCAGATATCCTTCGTGGATAGAGATGGGGCAGGTTTTCTACAGTCCCTCATAGTTACTCCTCCACTAATTCAGCGGGTCATAGAGGCACAGTATGGGGATGTTGACTGTGAGACGCGACGTGCTCATATTTCCACAGGTTAGGCGCCTGAGGTTTTTTCTGAGGGTGGAGAGCACATCATCCTCTTCAGGGGACATACCATGGTACCAGTTACACTGCAGGAGGAAGTGCTGAGTGAGTATCACACTTCCCCTCTAGCGGTACATCCTGGAGTGGCGAAGATGTACCAGGACCTCAAACGACATCACTGGTGGCCGGGTATGAAGAAGGTTGTAGTAGAGTTCATTTCACAATGCCTCACTTTCCAGCAAGTGAAAGCGGAGCACCAGGTACCAGCAGGCTTGGTACAGCCCTTAGAGGTTCCAGAGTGGAAGTGGTATGAGATATCCATGGATTTCATGATGGGGCTTCCATGTACTTCTAGGGGACACGGCTCTATCTGGGTGATCGTTGATCGACTCACCAAGTCGGCCCACTTCCTTCCGATCAGAGAGCAGGTCTCAGTAGAGAGCTTGGGAAACCTCTACGTTTAGGAGATCGTACGGCTTCATGGTGTGTCATCGTCTATCGTCTATGATCGAGATGCTCGCTTTACTTCCCGGCTTTTAAGGGGTTGTAGGAGGCATTTGAGACGCAGCTATGCCTGAGAACTGCCTTTCATCCTCAGACGGATGGCCAGATGGAGAGGACCATTCAGACTCTCTAGGACATGCTCCGTGCATGTGTCCTTAACTTCGGTCGCAGCTGGGAGGATCACCTACCGTTGGTGGAGTTTGCGTACAATAACAGCTACCACTCCACCATCGGGATGGAACCATACGAGGCACTGTACGACCGACCTTGCAGATCACCTCTATGCTGGACTGACCCTGGGGAGTCAGCACTTGTAAGACCAGAGATGGTTCAGGCTATGACAGAGAAGGTGTAGATCATCCAGGAGCAGATGAGGATTGCATAGAGCATACATAAGTCCTATGCTGATAGGATATAGAGACCACTAGAGTTCGAGGATGGCGACCACGTTTTCTTACGGGTCTCACCTCGACGTGGATTATGGATATTTGGCTGGGGCAGCAAGTTATCTCTTCGCTTCATCGGGCCTTTCTAGGTCCTCGACAGAGTAGGCGAGGTGGCTTACCGCCTGACCCTTCCACCTCAGTTGCACCGGGTGCATGACGTCTTCCACATATCTCAGTTGAGGAGATAAGTTCATGACCCAACCCACATCATTTATCATGGGGAGATGGACATCGACGACGGGGCTACTTTCACGGAGGTCCCGGTGGAGATCGAGGATCGACAGGAGCGGGTCCTATGTGGACGGTTGATTCCTCTAGTGCGCATTCGTTGGAAGCACAGGAACCTCCAGGAGAGAACATGGGAGTGAGAGGCTCAGATGTGTGCACAGTACCCTCATTTTTTTCCTAGTTTATGTTATATCTTTACAGGGACATAAATCCCTGAGGTGGGAGTAATGTAAAGACCTAGAAATTTCAAGGAAATTTTTTTCTTAAATACTTTGGAATTTTACGAGTCTATGGCTTCTGACGGCACTTGATTCCAAGGCCCGGTGTGTCTGGAATAAATTTCCTAAGTTTAGCTTGGGTACGTTCAGTAAACGAACGAGCGGGTTTTTCTATCTTTTGAACTGGTGCTCGATATTGAAATCTGAGGGCACCGATGAACTCGCAGTGCCGATAATTGCTTAAGGGGACATTTACCACAGTTTCTTTTTAAGCGGGTTGAGAATTAATAATTGGGGAATTAGTTTTAAATAAATAAAATTGTTAGAACAATTTTATTTTATAAATTTGGAAGTTAATCCCTCCCATGGGGAGTTGTTGTTGGGGCCCACAACCATCCAACTTCCCATGTGTGGATATTTGAAAGGTGGGTCCCACACAATCCCCAAACTTTCACCTTCCCCTAAACACCTTAAACACCCCTTCTTTAATTTGTAAACTCCTCTTTAATTGTGTAAACTCTTCCTCTCCCTCTCTCCCTCTTTATTACTTGCCAACACATGCTAATCAATGAAATCAAACTCTTCAATTATTTAATTAAGGGATTTTAATTTTGAATGCTTGGCAAGTTTAATTAAAATAAGGGGTAGCCTTATTTTAAATGGGTTGGCACATGTTGTGTTGGGGGGAATTTTGGAGAGATATCTCTTGTAAAAGAAGAAGGGAGTTTCTCCTTTGTTGAAGAACATCAACCCTCCGACGAAGAAAGGCGTATTCTTCCACGAAGAATGTCGGTTCCACGAAGAATGATCGGCGTGCCTTCCTTTCTTTTATCCATGACAAGTGAGGAGACGCTGCTTCCTCCTCAGATGCACTCCAACGTCACCTACAAATTCTTTCCCCGCGACGCCGTCTTCCGCGACGCCCGACGTGCGACGTCAATTATCGAGGTAGGGGTTATGTTCAATTTTAATGGATTAAAATTGTGCCTCGATTCATCGTTGTATAACTTTTATTGTCTTGACCTATTGCTATCGCTTAACACGGAGGGCGCGGGCTAAACGAACACGGTCTGATGACCCTCCGTTTGATCTTGTTAAATTATTTGGAATCGACGATCGGAGGCGAAACATGGAAGAGACTGGTGGCACAAGGGTCGTCGTCGCACATGCAAATAAAAGCCACAGCCAAGCGAGCCGCGGTGGAGGAAGCTGGTGTCGTCACACCAGCTGTGCAGCGGGAACCGCGGCCCGCTTTGCGGGCCGCTTCGGTGGAAGGACCAGTCGGACCATCGGCCGGCCGGGCGGAGCAAAGCCGTAGTGCCAGGAGGGCGCCGCGCTGGAGAACCCATGGCCCGTACGGCAGGCCGCTTACGCCAGAAGGCCGGCCGGCTCCAGCTGGTCAGTTAGGGAGGGCGGCGCCGTTTGGCATCGCCGGTTCAGGCAGCCGAGGGGTCGCGCCCCCACAGACCGCTCGGCCTCCGGGCCGAGCCTGCGGGGCAGCGCCCAGCCGGGCCATGCCCCGTCGGGTCATGCCCCGCCGGACCGGACCGGGCTGGGCCGCGCCGCGTCCCCGCGGGCTGGGTTTCACATTTCTTTGGGCTGGTCCGACACCCCTGCTGGGTCAGACCCACCAAAACTGGGTTAACCCGACCCGTCGGCCCACTGGGCTTAATGGGTTGGGCCCGTATTCACTTAAAGGTGAATATTTCAAAGACCGCGCGTCTGATCGATGCTTCGTCTACGGCACTAAGACCCTATCGACGAGGCGGTCCTTTTGCAATACTATAAGTGAGTTTTGGGCATCTTTGTAAAACGCCCAGTTTTGGACAAGTATATTTCCAACCGGGCCCCTAAGACGGAAAAGCCAATATCTCACAGACTGGGCGTCTCATTGACGCGCCGTCTGTCGCGTTGAGTTCCTTTTGATGAGACGGAACTTCTGGATACATCAACTCTAGACTTTGTGACAGTTGATGTATTTAATCCCTTTACTCGAGGAGCGGACCCTCTCGGAATTGAGTACGTTGTGTGCGGAAACCCTAGAGCTGGCTGTGACTGCGACGACTACCGTGCTGGGATCCTCCATGGGTTCGACGATGAAGACGACTGTACTTGGATCCTATGTGGGTTCGGCAGCGATGGTTACTGTTCTTGGATCCTACGTGGGTTCGGTAGTGACGACTTCTGTACTTGGATCCTACATGGGTTCGGCAGAGGAGATGATTCAAAGGCTACATCTAATCATCTCCACCTCTCTTCGAAAATAGTATACCTGTGTGAGCTGAGTCATGTCTTTAAATCATTATCAATGATTTGATTGACTTCTTTCCTGTGTAGACTGGATTGTGCTTGGGCTCGGAAGTTGGAGCCGAACTGAGATTGATGAATTAGGTATATGTATGGGCATATACCTAAGTAGAGTTATTTGATACTTCGTGTTTGTAACTTTCCATTGTGGTTTATCCTTCATGGATTCTGGGAGACCTTCGGGGGTCTCGGGGTCCCTACTGAGTATCATATACTCACCCCTGTACGGGCAATGCCCGCACTACGTTGTGTTGGTTGCAAACAACGGACAACACTGGTCATGGTTTAGGCTTGTGAAGCTAGATAGTATCCGGAGGAGGACCACCTGGCGGGACATACACGGAGCGGACAGACGGACCTGAGGTACCAATGAGACTATCTATACCCACCCTTCAGGTGGGATTTCCAGAGGACAACTCAGTGGTTGTTGCTTTATTTTATTTTTGTTGTACTTTCCTTTTCAGTTGTACTATACTATTAGTTGGGTTTGTATAATGGCCCATTTACTTTTCAGCACTTACTTTTGTACTCAATTTTACTTAGTGCTTACTTCACTTGCGCACTATGTTGTGTTTGTTTACTTATATAAAGGCAATTCCTTCTTTTTTTAACAGGATTTACACCTTTGGTGCTAGTCGCCAGCCCCTGGCCTATGGAAGGCGGGCTTGGGGTAGTCACGGCACGGGCCCCGAGGACGGGTCGTGGCACTGTCATTGAGGTAATAGTCTCCCCACTATCACACCCAAGGCCCTCACTGCTACTCATCATCCTCTGGAATTCGGGAAAATGCGATTGAGGCCATGTGACCAACTGGGTACGAGGCACCTGTGGGAAGCACCTAAAACCAAGATGTTACAAATATTTTCTATAAAGAATCAAATGTAAGAAATAATTCCATGCAGTTCTCTCAACTCTTTGAGGTTTGTAAGAGGTAACATTTCAAGGATAGTCTTTGTCTTCTCAAGATTTACTTTGATGCCATGATGGCATACAAAGAAGCCAAGAAACTTTCATGAGGTAACACCAAAAGCACACTTCAAAGGGTTCATTTTTAGGTTATGTTGTCAAATATTATTGAAAAAGTTCTTAAGGTTGTCAAGATTATTAGAAATGTTTTGAGATTTTACTACCATATCATCAACATAGCACTTGACATAATTTCTCATAAAGGGTTTAAAGATACAGTTCATGACATGTAGGTATATAGAACCAACATTCTTCGGGCCGAAGGGAATCACCTGATAGAAATATACTCCTTAGGGTTCCCTAAAGGTAGTGGATTCTTCATCTTTAGGGGCCATTCAGATTTGGTTATTCCCTGAATAGCCACCCATAAATGAGATGGTGTGATGGTCAGTCATTGTATCAATCAAAAGTTCTGTAATTGGAACCGGGAAGTCATATTTTGGACGGTGTCGGTTGAGATATCTAAAATAGATAAAAACTCCAATTTTCCCATTTTTTTATTGAATGGGACTATATTGGAGATCCATTTCGGGTACTAAACTTCCTAAAAAAAGTTGGCTCTGATGAGATTGTCAAATTTGACTTCGACTTTGGCATCATGGGTTGTATGTGTTCTTCTGGCTGCCTACTTGTAATCACAATGATCTTTTGGTAGACTCGGGTGGTGGGTGGCCACATTAGGATCAAGGCCTATAATTTCTATGTAATTCATAGTGAATACATATCAATAATGCTTTAATAAAAGGTTATATACATATTCTTCCTTAATGGGTATATTAACATTGATCAGTGCAGGTTGTGGATATTCTTATGTGCCCAAATTTACCTGTTGGAGTTCATCGACAATGGTATACACCCTCATCAAATGTTGGAGGAGCATCTTTGAGGCCATCTTCCTCTTCCTCTTCCTCTTCCTATTTCATTTTCATGCTTGTTTTGGGATGGATGAGTGATGAAGGGGAATCTTTAGAGTTAGGGTAATGAATTATATTATGAGATTCAAAGGTAAAGATATATCCACTCCCCAATAGTGATGTGATAATTCCTAAAGTGTTGTTGCTAACAGGGGGATCAGAGTCCTCTTTAGTATGGTCAAGTTTAACTAACTTGACTAATATTGTGAGGTTTGGTGAGTACATGCCCAATTCTGAACTAACATCTTTGATCTGATTGATGGGTATCACATATTCATCACTAAGCACCTTGAATGGGTTGTTCAAGGTTGTTTTCAAACCATTCGGGGAAGTAACCTAAGAAACATCATCAATCATGGGTTGCTTCCCCTCTATTTGATAAAATCATGCATCAATGTATTAAGCCTCATAAGATTCAAATGGAGATTTATCACCATATAATGTACCACTTTTCTGATTGACGTGGTAATTTAAACATTGGTGATATGATGAAGGGATTATTGCATGTTGGTGCAGCCAAGGCCTTCCAATAAAGACATTAAAATATTTATCTTGTTGGATGGCTAGGAATTCAGAATTAGACACTAGGTCCCCAAATTAAGTTCTAAGTTTGATATGTCCATGGGTATTTTGTTCACTCTTGTCATATCCCTAGAGTCTTGTGGTAGAAGGAGACAAATAATTTTCATTGAAATCCAACCGACAAAGCGATCATATCGGAATGAGATTGAACCCTGATCCATTATTAATGAAATCTCATCTGATTTCAATGTCATCTATTAATCTTGACACATATAAGGGTTTTATGTGTCCCTATATTACAACATCCTTGTCCTATTATATAAAATAGATGAGTGCATGAGATTAAATGGGGTTGTTCTCTTCCCAATATACCTTAGTAGTAGTGACCTCGACTTCAAACTCTTAAAGGATTAACAAATCCTCTACAAGTGCTTCTTGGGGAACTTTGATATGTTAAGAGAATCTAGAATTGACATATTTGTTGGAACTTCAACCAATTTCTTTATGATTTCATACTTTTGACTCAAAGTCATGTGAATTCCTGCAGGTATTTATTCCCTAGTAGGAACTTTAAAGGTTCAAGTGTCTGGGGTAGGCAAGTTGGGTGGTTGAGCAGATTTTGTGGGCACTTTTTTTGTAGTTGGATTAGGCCAACTTGGCCTTTCTACCTACCTGGTCTGACAAGACTGTTTCACCCCTTCCAATTGATCTTCCAAAATAATTGGGCCTAGAATACTTCTAGTAAATATAGGTGAATTTTATTGTTCTTTTGGTTCTCACTAAATAGATATTCCATGGGTCTCAACAGTGTAAATAGATCTGGTGAGGATGTGGCTAAAATATTAAGTTCAACCATGACTAAATCTTCCCCTACCTCCTTAGCCTCTCTAGCCTCTACCCATAGTTCCCTGATTTTTCATAGGGAACTCAGGTTTGTAATATTTCCCATCATCAGAGAAGGGATCCATTAAATGAATTATATTAATAGAACTAAAGATAAAATCCTCATCTGATGGGGATTTCTCTTGGTAGAAAAATTCTTATGGTACCATTTTGTGGGACGGTGCTTGTGGTATTACGAGAGGCATAAAGTCTTAAAGGGTCAAAACTTATTTTGGTCTCAGTGAAGGTTTGTCTTCTCGTTCTTGTTTTTTATTCTTCTGACTATACCACTTTTGGAAGACTGACTCTTAGAAGACTATAGTGTTATTGAAACTAGATGAGCCACAACAGAAGAGACTGGGGGAAAATTTTATTGTTTTAACTATGCCATGAGGATAACATGAGTTCGATTGATTGTTTTTATGTTCATCCAATCGCTTAAATTTTGTGAACCCTTACTCGTAGCTTCCCTCCATTCTCTTTTTCCCTCTAGAGTGGTAGTGGAAACACATGCCACCTGTGCTAGTGGTTTATCTAGCATTACTTTCCCATATTCAACCATATTCTATAGGATGTATTTAAAAACAAAACAATCTTGTATGATGTTCCCCAATGTTCGATGATAGGGTAAATAATTTGAGCAGTTATCGAGACCAACTTGATCAGGCCTATTGGACTCTGGTAGCCTAAATAAATTGTTTTCCATGGTTGTTATAAAGCATCTTGGAACTTTCTCATCTCATAGGGAATAAACTTTATTCTTTCAATACTCAAATTGGGGTCATTTAGGGTCCCTCTACTCATCCTGAAAGGGGTATTGTTGCTGACATTTTCATTCAGGAGGTGTTGTTACATGAGGAGTTTCCGGATTTAGATATTAAGCTAGTGTAGAGACCATTTTTAAGATGACTATTACGGTTTCCACCCTACCCATTATCTTTCCTTGGGCTATTAGTACTAGATGATAAATGGACCTAGTTCACATAATAGAATCTTATAACCTTTATGATACTACATAAAGATCCCAAAATCCACTTGGATACTTTACTAGAATAAGTGGTGCTTTCAGTTCTACATGAATATTATCAATTTAAAGAACCAAAAAATCCTCTTGAAGAAGCTACAAATTCAAGAAGTATGTCAAAATCTTCTACCTAGCAATAAATTCTAAAACCCTATCATTTTCTTATTATCTACACTTTTAGAAATATAGGATCGTCATCTTCTACAATATAGAGATGAATTGATAGAGTAATTTTCATCTAGGATCTTCCCACCCTTTAATTGATATGGTTGGTAGACTGGTATACCAGGTGAAGTTTAGTACCTCTAAGGTCTGCATGAAAAAACTAAGTTTGGATGCCTCTTATTGTTTGAGGGTTCCTTTCATTTGACCACACTAAGACACAAATTATGTCAGATGTTGTTTTGAATCCCCAATACATTGAATGTTGGGAATGAAGGGTTCCTAAATTTTGGTGGGGGAAGCATCACACCCACCCATTCATTGTATGGATTCATTTCTAGTTGTACCGGTGCACATCATTTTTCCACAAATTCCAATTGAGCTGCCAATAACTCAATAGTGTCGATGAGTTGGGGAGGAATATCCAACTGGATAAGAGCCTGAACAAGGAGAATAACATATTGATCCAGCTATGGTGGTCCTTCCTATACTCATGATGGGTAACCTGCAGGGGTTGGTCTATGAGGATTCATATAACCTAACTCTAGTTGCATCCCCAATGGGGGAACTCTTGATATCTCATCGTTAAGAGGTCTAAGAATATTGGTTTTCAGAATCCCATATTGAGTGGATGTTCTAAATTTACTTTGGTTGTTGCAATGAATCCTCTATGCTAAGGTACATCAGTTGGCTATGTGAGATGCGGCTCTTCTTGAAGAACATATCCAATAGGGATGTTTCCTCGAAGAAGTTCTACATTGATTTTTCTCAAATCCTTTATTTTTTTCCTCGTATTGATCAATTATTTCCTCAACCATGATAGGTCCAACCTCTTCAGGAAGTGGGTGAGATACGGCCACACCTTTACCCTTTTCCTTAGAATATGCTCACCGAGGAGGTGGTCGAGGAGCATTTGAGGGAGTCCCAAAATTCTTAACAAGCCTTTGGTTCCTAATATGCATTCCTTCCTCATTAATTTCAGCATGGGCCACTTTTTGGATAGAAACATCATCCTCCTTTTCCTCTATATCAATATCATGTTCTATAGCATCCGCAGGGGTGGTGCTAATGACGTTTATCGAGGCATAATGCATTACAGGTGTCACATTAGTATTGGAATGACATGAGATCTAGTTCCACCAATGATATATGTTGAAAGGACTATGATTTTTAGGGTGGTTTCAACCTTGATAGATCACTATTGTTTTCACCCCCTACAAGGCCTCACCTTCTCCTTTAACAATCCCCTTAGAGTTGTTTGGCGAATGGTGACTTGAAGGAAATCCCCTAATAGTTTCTTTGTGCATGTTTTGATCGAGTAAGTTGGGTCACGAATTGAGATTATTTGGTAGGTTCCATGATTCGAAGAGAAGGTTGACTGTTGTTGTGTGTGTGTGTGTGTGTGTGTACATATATATGTGTGTGTGTGTGTCCTTTTATAGAGGATGATTAATACACGAATATACCATGGTATATGAGGTGCTTATTCCCAACCTATGAAGGATGTAGTATATGGAATATTTTCCCTCTTAAGAGGGGATTTAGAGTTTGTGTGTGTGTGTGTGTCACAAACTAGTACAGGATACCCTCAATTCAGGCACTTGAGCTGGTTTGTGACATGGCTCATAGGGAATTCTAGATCCCCATGGGCTAGCAATTTGTGTCGAGGCAACAAGAAATATACTATTGGAATGATTTTTTCTTATAAATCAATAATAATTAAAGGAATTACACTCAAAAATTCATCATGATCATCCCATACATCATAGTGACACACCATAGAAACAAGTAGATCCAAATCAAAAAGTAAACCAAACATGGAATGGGGAAATAAACATCTCATAATAAAATAATAACCAAAATTAGTCACATGACCAACAAAATAAATAAGATTTGAATAAGATATAAGGATACCAAAGTGGATGATAAAAAAACAGTACCAAAATAAAAAAAAGATATCCAACTATGTTTACCCATCTCCAAGAACAAGTATAGCATCTCCACTCTCCACCACCATTAAAACATGAACCAAGAAAATGATAAAAAATTGTCACACCCTTACCAAACTGGCCAGACCCGAAATATATAATGGCATGAGCATAAAATTTCCAGTAGTTATCCTCCTCACACCCCATGCATAACCTTTAAAAAATAAATTCATTTCATGTCAGTTTGAACTAAATTTAGAAAATAATATTTACATTTACTTTTTAGAACATAAACCATATCACTTCCCTTTGAAAACCCTCTTTAAGTATGATGAAACATTTTAATAGAGAACATGTGGTTTCATGAACTTGTTTTAAAATAAAAACTAGGTATTAATGGTTAGACACACTTATTTATTAAAGTTCATAAAAAAAATTATAACTAAGTCATATAAATACTTTCACCGACATATAAGTAATCTCAAGAATCATGAGAACCTGGGATACCTAGGTACAACCATGAACAATACTAACAATATCACTATATTGAAAGACCATCACCAGATAACAATCAAACTACCCTAACACTAAGTGTTTAAATGCCTATACTAACTAAGGGGAAAATCCCATAATAGAATAAAATTTATCTTAGGTCCACTAGTCAAAGTGTGATCATATTAAACCAGTGCAACATGTGTTCCTAGGTCTCCCGCCTAGCTACCCATGGATTCCCATGACATATAAATGGAGGTGACACGTTCAATTATCACATAATAAGAGTAACTAAAATAATAATATATTAATTATAATCAATGAATAAACTCACCCTCACCCCAAAACACCCTTCACATAAACAACCCCTTTTCCATCAAAATACATAAGCAATATACAATCCCTTCACTGAGAACAGTTGATATACAAGGCATAAATAAACATTCATTTTACTTTTAATAAGGGACATTTATCATGGGATACTACATTTAGAAAAACATTTGAAATTTCCAACTAGTCCTTTTAACATCCTTTAAGAAAATGACTTATGTAAAACACCTTTGAAATTAGATCACATAACCACTATGACAACACAACCATCCAAAGTAATTTAACACCCTTTAAAGAATCAAAATCACCCTTATCTTTGAGGTAAACCATTTTAGAAATTTTCTTAAGGACTAAAATATCCTGTTAAGTGAGAGAATTTCCCTTAGAGGTTCCAAATGGGCATTTACCCAAACACTTGGTGTTCTTGGAATTTTGAAACAGTTTTGGGTTTTATAGTTTAAAAGAAATTCCTTCTCTCCCATTAAAAATAAATATGGAATCATTATCACTTCATGAAAATATTAACATACTAATAATGATTTGTAAATAATTTAAATTGTGAGTTAAATTGTGAGTTAGAAAACACAAACAATCATAATTATAAGTTTAAAGAGTCGTGCAAGGGACCACCTACCAGTATTTTCATCGCCTTCACGGATGATTATGATAATCCACCTCAACGAGGCCTAAGAAGGACTAGAGGACTAAGAAGAACCATTGTGTACCCTAAAACATAAAAAAACAATTAAAATATAAGACACAAGGAACCCTAGGTCATTAAGATATTTCTAGGGAAAGGGGAAGAAAGATAATGAAGGAGAATACACTAGTGCAACAAACGTTTAACATGTCAGCGTTTTTCACGTAGGTTCTATATAACTGACATGAAAAGCTGGAAAAATTGGTTTATCATGTCGATTATTTTATAACTGATGTGATAAAGGATTTTCTACATCGTTTATTAAATAACTGACATTATAAACATAAAAAACAGTTTATTATGTCGGTTGTTAAATAACTGACATGATAAAGCTTTTAAATGATTTATCGCGCCCCGTATTCAGTCATTCTGTTTTCTTCAATCGGGAGACCTACGACTCGTCTCTCTCATGTGGAAAACCTAGAAAGGATTCTTTGAATTCATGCCCTCTAACCTCGTTTTGCCAACATCATTCATCATCTTTATTATCACCAGATCTATCAGGTTGACTCGACTAAAGTAAGCCTCACACACCTCGGTTTCATTTTTTATTTTTCGCGATGCCCTAAACTTATGTTTTGAGATTTTATTTTTCTATATTTGTTATTACTATCATGGTAAGTGTCGTAGTGTTATTTTATACCATGCTAAATTATTTTCTGGTAAAATAAACCATGAAAGTGATATCATGCAAGTTTATGATTTTTGTGTGTTCTATCATGTGTGTGTGCGTGTACTTTCTTGTTTGTGGGGAGTGGGGGTGTCTAGGGGTGGGGGTGTCCAGGGGGTGGGGGGGCTTTCCAAGGGGGTGGGGGTGTCCAAGGGTGTCCAAGGGGGTGTGGTGGTGTCTAGGGGGTGAGGGGGTTGTCCAAGGGGGTAGGGGTGTCCAGGGGGGTGAGGGGGCTATCCAAGGGGGTCAGGGTGTCTAGGGGGTTGGGGTGTCTAGGGGGTGGGGGTTGTCCAGGGGGTGGGGGGTATTTCCAAGGGGGTGGTGGTGTCTAGGGGGGTGTCTAATGGGGTGGGGGTGTTTAGGGGGTGGGGGCTTTCTAGGGTGTAGGGGGTGTCCAGGGGGTGGGGGTGGTGTCCAGGGGGTGAGGGGGTTGTCCAAGGGGGTAGGGGTGTCTAGGGGGGTGGGGGTGGTGTCCAGGGGGGTGAGGGCCTGTCTAAGGGGGTCAGGTGTGTCTAGGGGGTGGGGGTGTCTAGGGGTGGGGGGTTGTCCAGAGGTGGGGGGTTGTCCAAGGGGTGGTGGTGTCCAGGGGGTGTCCAAGGGGTGGGGTGGTGTCCAGGGGGTGAGGGGGATTTCCAAGGGGGTAGGGGTGCTCAAGGGGTGGGGGTGGTGTTCAGGGGGTGAGGGGCTTGTCCAAGGGGGTGGGGGTGTCTGGGGGGTGGGGGTGTCTAGGGGGTGGAGGATGTCCAGGGGTTAGGGGGGTTTTCCAAGTGGGCAGGGTTGTCTATGGGGTGTACAAGGGGATGGGGGTGGTGTCTAGGGGGTGAGGGGGTTTTACAAGGGGGTAGGGGTGTCCAAGGGGTGGGGTGGTGTCCAGGGGGTGGGGGGATATCCAAGGAGTAGGAGGTGTCCAATGGGGTGGGGAAGTCTAGAGGGGTGGGGGTTGTCCAGGGGTGGGGGCTGTCCAAGGGGGTGGTGGTGTCCAGGGGGTGTCTAAGGGGGTGGGGGTGGTGTCCAGGGGGTGAGGGGGATTTCCAAGGGGGTAGGGGGTGTCCAGGGGTGGGGGTGTCTAGGGGGTTAGGGGTATGTCCAAGGGTGTAGGGGGTGTCCAGGGGGTGGGGGTGTCTGTGGGGGCTATCCAGGGGGTTGGGGGCTGTCAATGGGGCTGGGGGTGTCTAGGGGGTGGGGGTTGTCCAAGGGGGTGAGGGTGTCCAGGGGTATCCAATGTGGTGGGGTGGTGTCCAGGGGGTGAGGAGGTTGTCCAAGTGGGTAGGGATGTCCAGGGGGTGGGGGGTGGTGTCCAAGGGGTGAGGGGGTTTTCCAAGGGGGTAGGGGTGTCCGGGGGGTCTGGGGGGTTCGGGGGGTTGGGGGGGCTATCCATGGAGGTGGGAGTGTACAGGGGGGGTGTTCGGGGGGGGGATGTCGAGGGGGTTGGGGGGTTGTCCATGGAGGTGGGGGTGTCCAGGGGTGGGGGATATCCAAGGGGGTAGGGGGTTGGACAACCCCCTCACCCCCACCCCCCTGGACACCCCCTACCCCTATGGACAACCCCCCTCAACCCCCCCCCCTAGACACCACCCCCCACCCACCCACCCACCCCCTTGGACACCCCCTGGACACCCCCACCCCCCTTGGACAACCCCCCCCCCCCCCACCCCCTGGAAACCCCCACCCCCATGGACACCCCCATCCCCTGGACACCCCCCACCCCCATAGACACCCCCACCCCTTGGACAACCCCCCCCCCCCCCCCCCCCCCCGCACCCCCCTGGACACCCCCACCCCCATGGAAAGCCCCCCACCCCCTGGACAGCCCCCACCCCCCTGGACACCCCCAACCCCATGGACAGCCCCCCACCCCCTGGACAACTCCCCACTCCTCGTTGCAATAGATTATATACTAGAGAGTGTATGCCAACAATTCTTGAACTATTGGTATACATATATCCCAATTGTTTCCATAAAACTGTTGGAATAGATTATATGTTGGACAACATGTATTCCAATGGTTCTTGAATAGTTGGTATATATATATATCCTAAGGGTTTCATTGAAACCATTATCATATATTAACTTCAAGTAGTCTATACCAATGGTTCCTGTAGAACCGTTGGTATAGGGATATTGCAACGACCATCATGCAAACGGTGTGTGAAACTGTTGGGATATTCTATCCCGACAGTTTTAGGGTATATCCCAATGGTTTCAAATCGTTGGGATATGTGTAATTTTCATTAGTGAATGTATACATATTTTAATATTTATACTTCATATTTCTTGTTTACAGAAGGGTGGATTTGGTATCCAGTTGCACCAGGATGTATTCTTTGTGTACCTTAAGAAGAAAGGATCAAAGATGAATTTAAAACTATTATATCTAACTATATTTTCTTTTTAAAATCATTTTCATGCATATCTTTTTCAAATACACATTTATTTTTTTCAAAATTGTTTTACATTCAAATTCTGATATTTTTCATATAAATATAAAATTGGCTTATCTTAACAAGATATATAATTTTGATATTTATTATAATTAATAATGATTCAAAGTTGTATTATGGCACATTTAATGAGTAATGAATAGGAGTAAGGTGTTGATGCCTTTTTGGAATTTTCTAAACAAAATGTTTCAAGTAGTGGCATTTTTTGTATCCATGCCTGAAATATTTGAATATGAAGATGTTAAAAAGTAGAGAGATCAAAGATCATCTGATTTTTCATGGTTTTAATCCGAGTTACAGCCCTTGTATTTGGCATGGTGAAACTAGACAGAATGTCAGATCTACTGATGATGATGATTTGCATGATGGCAACTCTAATGGAATTGAATAAATGATTTGTGATATTGCAGTAGAACAAATTGAGATAGAACCAACAGTTTCATGTCTATATGGTGATGCTGAAAAACCATTATATCCTAGTTGTACAGAATATGTGATTTTGTTAGTGGTGTTAAGATTGATTAACCTAAAGTTGAAATATGGATGGAGTGACAGAAGTTTTATAGAGCTGCTATAATTATTGAAAGACATTCTTCCAAAATACAATGATCTTCCAGATTCACATTATAAGGCCAAGAAAATATTATGCCCGATGGGATTGGGATAAAAGAAAATACATGCCTATCTGAATGACTGTATGATATATACGAAGAAATATGAATTTCTTTCAGAGTGTCCTAAATGTGGGACATCACTGTATAAGTTGAAAGAAAAATCATAGGATGATGTAGAGATTATAGAGATCCCTGTCAACGTATTTTGGTATCTTCCTATAATTCATCATTTGAAATGTTTATTTGCTAATTCACATGATGAAAAAAGGTTAATATGGCATGCTGATAAGTGGATATGTGATGAAAAAATACATCATCCAGCTAATTTTCCACAATGGAAGAAAATTGATGAGCAGTATACTATATTTGGAAATGAAATTAGAAATCTTAGACTTGGGTTGTACATAGATGGAATGAATCCATACTAAACCCTTAGTAGCACACATAGTTCATGGCCAGTTTTATTGGTAATTTACAACCTCTCTCTTGAAGTTTGTATGAAGCACAAATATGTCATGTTGAGTATAATGATCTCTGGTCTGAAGCAACCCAGAAATGATATTGATGTTTTCTTGTCACCATTAATTGATGATTTGAAACTTTTATGGGAGGATGTTATTAGGGTGTATGATTCTTATAAAATAGAATATTTTCAACTGCATGCAGTGCTTATGTTCACTATAAATGACTTCCCAACATATGGAAATTTTTCTGGATATAGTGTGTGTTAAGGGGAATAAAGCATGTCCAATTTGCGAACAACAGACTTCATATTTTCAATTGCATCATGGGAGGAAAACGGTATACATGGGTCATCAAAAGTTTTTTCCTATAGATCACTCTTATAGAAGACTAAAAAGGCATTCAATAACTCACAATAATTTGATATTTCTCCAAAACCTTTATCCCCCGATGTGTATTTTGAGAGGGTGAAAAACCTTGATGTGACATTGGGAAAGACACATAAATCTGGTAATGATAAACATATTTGGAAGGAAAGGTCAATACTTTTTGAGCTACCATATTAGAGATATCATGAAGTGAAACATAATATTGATGTTATGCATATGGAGAAGAATATTTGTGGCAGTTTTATTGGAACATTGTTAGATATTAAAGGAAATACTAAATATGGGTTGAATGAAAGATTAGACTTACTAGCAATGGGAATACATTTGGAGTTAGCTCCCACTCCTAATGGAAGATGAACATTTCTTCCCCCGTCTTGTCATACATTATCCAAAAGGGAGAAAAATAGCTTTTTTCAGTGTCTTTATGATATCAAAGTGCCTCAAGGTTATTCTTCAAATGTAAAAAATTTTGTCTCTTTGAAGGATTTAAAGTTGATAGGTATGAAATATCATAATTGTCACGTCATGATGCAACAACTTCTACCAGTTGCATTGTGTGGAATATTGTCCATATGTGTCAGAAAGACTATAATGAAGTAGTGTTATTTTTTAAATTCAAGTTGTAATAAGGTGATTTATGTGAATGCTTTGAACATTTTGTAAATGGATGAAATTTCTATAATTTTTCAATTGGAAATGTATTTTCCTCCATATTTTTTTGATATAATGGTGCATTTAATGGTTCATATGGTTTGAGAAATAAAGCTTTGTGGACCTTTATATCTTCGTTGGATGTATCCTTTTGAAAGTTATATGAAAATATTGAAGGGGTATGTTAAGAATCCATATCGACCTGAAGCCTCCATTATTGAAAAGTATATTTATGAGGAGGTTGTGGAGTTTTGTACAAGATACTTGGCTATGGTGGAGCACATAGGTTTGTCTCTATCTTTCCATGAATGAGTTAATAATGAGGGAAAGAGGATTCGTGGCTTGAAAGTCAAATCATTGTCAGCTAAACAGATGAAGAAGGTAGAATTATACATTTTGAATAACATAGATGATGCTCAACCATATATCACATTTCATATTAATGAGTTGAAACAATGTCATCCAAAGAAGAAAGAAATGCAGATTTTGAATAAGAACAACAAAACATTTTTACCATGGTTTAAAAATATCTTTCTTGGTAGATCATATGTATCAGAGACATTAAGATGGTTATTGGGTGGTCAAAGTTTAAATGTGATAACATAGTTCGGGTATGACATTAATGGATATACATTTCATACGAAAGCTTAGGACAATAGAAGTGCAGTTCATAATAGTGGTGTATTGCTGTTTGTAGAAGCAATGCATTTTTCGAGTTCTAAAGACAAAAACCCAATTTTTGCATTAAGTGCATATTATGGGGTCATTGAAGAAATATTGGAGGTTAATTACTTTAAAATTAAAGTTCTTGTTTTTAAATACAAATGGTTTATCGGTAACAATAGTGTCATACATGATGAATTTAGAATGACAGTTGTTAATCTGAACAGATTGGAAGACACAACAGATTCTTTTATAATGGAAACACATGCAAAACAGATTTTCTATGTAGTTGATCAATCAGATATGCAGTGTTCTGTTGTTTTACAAGGGAAAAATAATATGTTGGTGAGGATAAACTTGATGAAGATGTTGATTTATGTGAGATCCCTACTTCCATAGAAAGATTAGCAGAAAATAATGATGAATGTGTTGAAGATGCGTTTTGTGCCATAAGGAATGATCATGATGAAGGAATTTTGGAAAACAATCCATTTGTACATTCCTAATATTACAGGTAACATATGTTTATTTCTTGTTTACATTTATTATTTTCATAAAATGTTAGAAATTTTTGTTTATTTTAATTTTGTTTAGTTTATTTTATCATTTTTACCATTACATAACTTATATATCTATTGATTTTGTTGAATTACAATTAATTTACCATGTTTACCATGTTTACCATGTTTACCATGTTTACCATGTTTACCATGTTTACCATGTTTACCATGTTTACCATGTTTACCATAGTTTACCATAGTTTACCATAGTTTACCATAGTTTACTATAGTTTACGTTTACGTAACTTATATATTTATTGATTTTTTTGAATGAAAATTACACTACCATGTTTACCATGTTTACCATATTTACTATTGTTTAACATGCTTACCATATTTACCATGTTTACTATTACGTAACTTAGTTTAATTTTCCATTTTTTTTACATTAGTATTGTAATATTTGAGTTTGTATATTTGTGAGCTAATGTTTAATTTTTTGATTTGAAGGATAATGGCATATCAATCAGTTAATCAAACACATGATTCTAGAGATTAACATCATGATCGTACCTCTAGGGAGAAACATTCACATGCTTCTCTTGATGTTCCCCAATATTCCTCATGTGCTCCCATAACAACAAAGAATAGTTCAAGAGTTGGTAAACATGGATACACACATTTACCAAAATTATTACTTTCCCATAGCTAGGACCATAAGATACTCGTTGAATTTGATGAGAATGATATTCCTAGAGGTCCAAATGCAAAAGATTTTAATAGTTTTGTATCAACTCATGGTAAAAGAAAAGTAAGCATTTTTTATGATGATTGGAGAAGTGTAGATTATCCACTGAATGAGACTAATATTCATTGTTAATATATATAATATTCATGTGGTATATTATTCATAAACACCATTTTAGTGCATTTTACACTTTGAACATTAATTCACATTATGATTGTAATTCCCTCTTAAAATGCACTATTACATGGTACATTTTTTAACACCTTATAAAATAAAAAATGGTCTTGATTTTATTTTCATATTTTATTTTCAGGTATCCCATTATATAAGGAAAAATTAATTATTTTGAAGCACTTGAAGATTCACATTGTAAGACCACCAAAATGGGCTTTCATGCCAACACATTCTGGGCAAAGTAAACTGAAAATCAGCCCAATAAAGTGATTGTAGCGGCCAAGATACAAGCCCAATGATTCTAAACATTTAACTGAAGATATAAGAAATCATGGTTAACATTTCATCACACAGTGAAAATAGCTAATTCAGATTTATTAATGGAGTTCTAGGTGGACCAAGTGGAAGATGAAATTTTGAGCCAGATTTTGTGGCCCAGAAAAACAACCCACCAATTTAATCATATCTCTGAAACCACAAATTATTTTTGGTGGAAATTTTACCAAGAGTTATAAGACATCCTAATATTTATTTTTCTCTTCTATGTACCACTCCAATTCGGCCATCTAGAAGGTCATCTAGGCGCCTCTGTTCAGTGGATGCAACCCAGATGCAACTTCGGGTCAAGGGTGGAAAAGTCTCCTCTACCTTACTTTCCACCACCCTAGGCCTACCACCATTAATTGAGGAGACTTGAACAGATTGGGGCTCAAACTAAGGCTCTAAAATTCTTATTTAAGGCAGTGTTTTTTGAGGATTTAGGGATCTGGGAGCTCTTGTTTTGATGTAATTTTATTATGCCAAAGTTCTGTTGTAATGTTTTCAATTGCCATGTAAGTTTATTTTTGTATTTCTATGTTCTTAATAAACATCTTAATCTTATATTCTTCTCATTTATTTCATTAAAACTCAAAAGTCACAGTGATATCTCTATGTTGTGGTGAATTATTTCACACATAGGTGTGAATTTCATTCACACTCACTGAGGAGTGCTCGTTATTTCTGTGGTTTTAATTTCTTCAATCCAATTATTGTAAGCCATATTTCACCCACCATTGAGAGTATACCATCAATGGAGGGATAACCCTTTAATGGGTTGATATTAGGAAGATGAAAAGGCTGGATTGAATGTTATTTTATGAACGAGTTGTTTTTAATTGGCTAATAAATTTAAGAGTTCCATTCTTTAGTTATTTCCACTCTTCATCTTCATTGTGTTTGAGGAAGCTAAATCCAAGTACTAAAATGACCATATACCTTGGAGAGATCATTAATTTAATTATCTAAGTGTGTAGAGGATTATTAATTGATTTTAGTTAGCATAAAACTAGAAAATTATTAAGGTATTGTTATTTTAAAGAATGGATTCATTGAGAATTAATAAAACCAAAATTGTCTAAAGAAGTAAAATTCATTCAATTCACCCCGACCATAATCCTAAGATCAAACCATTTTCATTAAATTGAATTCACTTAGGTTTATTAGTGTTATTTAAAACCATATAAGATCAAAACCAAGTTTTCCACTTCATATCCAAAAAACTATCCCATAGGTTGTGTATCTTAGGTATCTTCTTAGGTCTCAGTGGATTCGACAACCCAAGCTAGACTACAAGGATCGTTCTGCCTTCATCTCTTGGGTAAATTTGAGTGTGAATCAAATTTTGGTGTCGTTTTCAGGGACCTAAGAAAGTTATCTTAGACACTATCATTTTTTTCATCCCGCTTCTCTATTCTCACCCCCCTCACTCCTATGGAAGGAAATTTTGAAAAAATCCAAACATGGGGTACCTATCCCTACTTTGATCACCCAACCCCATGTGTGATGTAAAATTATCATCCTAATTTCTACTGGTGGGATTATCAAAAAACAAATGAACCAAAATGTTTTAACTCCTATTATCTACAATACATTCCAACATATAATGAGTTTTAATCCCCACAAATCCAATCTGAACACCCTCCTATCCAATTCCAACAACTTAATTATCCACCTATAATAGACCATTTGGATCAACCCCTTTTCCATCCTGATCCACATCCATTAATTTAAAAACTATGTCAACAAATGTAGATAATGAATTTTGAGGTTTCATCATTGAGATTAGAACTAAAAAGCATTGAAACGTGTGAGAAACCCAACCCTACACTGAATGTCCCTTCCATAACTTTATGTGATGTTTCTTGTTTCCCAGAAACCCCACATGAATTTATTGAAGAACAAACCTTTAGATTTGGGATAGATGAATAGTATCAAGGAATTGTTTAAGGGTCTTTAAATTAGAAGGAAATTTATTTTTTGGATTCAAAAGCGGATAATTTGACATCATGGATTGAGTCTCCTAAGGATAACTCCATTGATGATTTTTCAAAAACACCAATCATTGAACCATTGAGAGAAATAAAAAACATTGAGTCCATACCCATTCCTAACACCGATCATTCCAATTTTTTAGTTGAATCTTCTATTCAAAAGGAACCGATTCTGTTGAGAAATTTGGAAAATGAAACTGAGTTGGATTCAAAATCTCAACCTGTGTCTAAATGTCATATCCAACCCGAGCTCAAAATTATTATCCTTCCTTCCACACTCAAGTGTCCCTTAATAGGGTATAACTATGACCTTTCAATTGTAATTAATTCTTCTATTAAAACCAAAAAAGTTGTAATGATCATTAATGTCTTAAGCAAGACTATAGAGGAAACTGGATCAACCATTTTTTATATTCCTTGGATTTTTTCACTCATTATAGAACATAGGTTTGTTCATGAAACAAATTATAAACATAGAATAAATCTCAACCTAGTATAAGTGGAGAAACATTTGGTCCTTAAAATTTTTAAAGTTTGTATTGGGTAAGTTAATAGGTTCATGTCGGGCTAGCCACATTAAACCAAAACGTTGCATGGGAGGCAACCCATGGTTTTCATCTTTATGAATCATATTTTTTAAATAGGATTAATGAATCATTTTGATATTTAAAAATAAAAAAAATAGATTGTTGACCTATTTTTCTATTATGATTATGGATGGGTATGAAAAGGGAGTGCCATATTCATCTGTGTCACGTGGTGTGATCCTTGAGTAATACCTTAAGCAGAAATTTAAAAAGAAGACAATGTATCATAAGTTCATTTTATTTTTATGTGTTTCTAGGTTAAAAAAATAAAAAAAAATTAAAATTACATGTTGTAGGTCATGGGGAAAACCCCGTCACAACCGGCGAAGCCGTGGGGACTCGAACCCGAGACTGAAGGGAGACAGGGGAGAGCGCTTACCACTGACTTACAGCTTATAGTGCTCCCTTATTCTATAATTTTTGGATATATAATTATTTTTTATTTTTTTATTATATGAATAAATATTTTTTTTGTTTTTTTGTTTCTTTTTTCCTTTTTCCACTAGGGAACTCTCTAAGTGACATGGATATCAAAGGACTAGATTGGAGTAGCAAGAACTTAAACTTCAACCACCATGTGACTTTGTTCCATGTTTATTATTTAAAATTACTTTTAGAAATCCTCTCCTCTACCACTACCCCCTTCTAAATTTTATTTTCTTTAAACACTGGAGATAGTTTTATTCTAAGTTGGGGAGTGAAAATAAAAATAATAATTAATTTTGTGTGCATAAAAAATTGTGTGGAAGGAAAAGTTCCTTTAACCTTGAACATGATAATACACATTGAAAACTTTGAAATTGAATATCAAATAATTTATCATGCCCTGATTCTTATTTTAATTGATGTATAATTTCATGAGCAAAGATTTTGGAAAGTGTGGCTTTCTAATGTGAAATTTCATCGTTTATATTTTCATCCAAATAAAAAAAAGATCACAACGCACATCCTTTGGATAGTGGGGTATTAGTTTGAGTTAATGGGGGCCCCCAAGTAAATATCATAGATTTGGTGATTATTTTAGTTTTAATATGAGTATTCAATAATAAAATAAATAAATAAATTTGCGCATAGAGCAATGAAATGACCTAATGCTTGGCTTTCGGCACTTGTAGATCGTGACTCTATAGTTGTCTGGCCTAGAGTTAGTAATTTTATCTCTACTTGTGGTAGTTTGACTTTATTTTTTACTAAGTTAACTTGAGATGATTCCCGAGTATGTGGTATTCACTTGGTGCCCTAAGGTCTTTGATCCTAGGAGTCATCGGCAAAGTCTCGCTACATGGGTTGAATCTATTGAGTGCAATTTCAATTACCACAGAAAAATTGAAAAAAAACAATAAATATATATATATATATATAATTTAATACTCATATTAATATTGAAATTTGATTCCACCTAGCGCTTCCATCATTTTTCCCTTGAATAAAAATGAACCCCCATGTCTTTTGTGACACACAACACATCTTCATAATTAATTGATATTGGATGAAATATGGTGATGAATTTGAACAAAGGAACAGGCTTGGGATTGTGATATTCTTATGAAACTATCTTGTATTAAAATATTTTGATGGGTTTCATAGTTTTTTTTGTAAGTGTTTTTGGTGATCATTGTGTATTAAAATGTTTTTGGAAAGGGAATTCGAATTTCATATTGTTGAGATACATTTTGCTTGGGACTAGCAAAACTCAAGTTGGAGGTGTGATTATTCATTAAATTAATATAATATTAATTTTTAATATATATAATATTCATGTTATTTATTAATCATAAACACCATTTTAATACATTTTACACTTTGAACATTAATTCACATTATGATTGTAATTCCCTCTTAAAACGCACTATTACATGGTACATTTTTTAACACCTTCCAAAATACAAAATGGTCTTGATTTTATTTTCATATTTTATTTTTAGGTATCCCATTCTATAATGAACAATTAATTATTTTGGATCACTTGAAGATTCACATTGGAAGACCACCAAAATGGGCTTTCATGCCAACACATTCTGGGAAAAATAAAGTGGACATCATCCCAATAAAGAGATTTTAGAGGCCAAGATACAAGCCCAATGATTCAAAAAATTTAACTGAATATAGAGTAAATAATGTAAAACATTTCATAAAATAGTTACAAGAGCTAATTCAGATGTATTAATGGAGTTCTAGGTGGCCCAAGTGGAAGATTAAATTCTGGGCCAGATTCTGTGGCCTAGAAAAATAGTCCACCAATTTAATCATATCTCTGAAACCACATATTATTTTGGGCGGAAATTTTACATAGAGTTGTAATACATCCATAGATTAATTTTTATCTTCTATGGATCACTCCAATTAGGCCATCTAGAAGGTCATATAAGTGCCTCTGTTCGGTGGATGTAAGTCGGCTGCAACTTCGGGTCAAGGGTGGAAAAGTATCCTCTCCCTTACTTTCCACCACCCTAGGTCTACCACCATTAATTTAGGAGACTTGGAAAGATGGGGTCTCAACCCATGGATCTCAATATTCCTATTTAAGGTAGTTTTTTTTTAGGATTTAGGTATCTAGGAGCTCTTGTTTTGATGTAATGTTATTATGCCAAAGTTTCATTGTAATGTTTTCAATTTCCATGTAAGTTTCTTTTTGTATTTATATGTTATTAATAAACATCTTTATCTTATATTATTCCCATTTATTTTATTAAAACTCACAAAGCACAGTGATATATCTGTGTTGTGGTGAATTAGTTCACACATAGGTGTGAATTTCGTTCACACACACTGAGGAGTGCTCGTTATTTCCGCGGTTTTAATTTCTTTAATCCAATTAATTTAAGCCATCTTCTACCCACCATTGAGAGTATACCATAAATGGAGGGATAACCCTTTAATGGGTTGATTTTAGGAAGATTCAAATGTTGTATTGAATGTTATTTTATGAAAGAATTGTTGTTAATTGGATAATTAATTTAAGACTTCCATTCTTCAGTTATTTCCATTCTTCAGTTATTTCCATTCTTCATCTTCACTGTGTTTGAGGAAGCTAAATCCAAGTACTAAAATGACCATATACCTTGGAGAGATCATGAATTTAGTTATCTATGTGTTTAGGGGATTAGTAATTAAGTTTAGTTAGCATCAAACCAGAAAATAATTAAGGTAGTGTTATTTTGAAGAATGGATTCATCAAGAATTAATAAAACCAAAATTGTCTAAAGAAGTAAAATCCATTCAATTCACCATGAGAATAATCCTAAGATCAACTCATTTTCATTAAATTGAATTAACTTAGGTTTATTAGTGTTATTTAAAACCATCTAAGATCAAAACCAAGTTTTCCACTTCATATCCAAAAATCCATCTCATAGGTTGTGTATCTTAGGTATCTTCTTAGGTCTCAATGGATTCGACAACCCAAGCTAGAATACAAGGATTGTTCTACATTCATATCTTGGGTAAATTTGAGTGTGAATAAAATTTTGGAGTTGTTTTAGGGGACCTAATTAAGTTATCTTAGACACTATCATTTTTTTCATCCCACTTCTCTATTCTCACCCCCTCACTCCTATGGAAGGAAATTTTGAACAAATCCAAACATGGGGTACCTATCCCTACTTTGATCACCCAACCCCATGCGTGACGTAAAATGGCCATCCTAATTTCTACTGGTGTGATCATCAAAAACCTAATGAACCAAAATGTTTTAACTCTTATTATCCATAATACATTTCAACATATAATGAGTTTCAATCCCCACAAATCCAATCTGAACACCCTCCTATCCAATTCCAACAACTTAATTATCCACCTAGAATAGACCATTTGGATCAACCCCTTATTCATCCTGGTCCACATACATTATTTGAAAAACTATGTCAAGAAATGGAGATAATGAATTTTGAGGTTTCATCATTGAGATTAGAACTAAAAGGCATTGAAATGTGTGAGGAACCCAACCCTACACTGACTGTCCCTTCCATAACCTTATGTGATGTTTCTTGTTTCCCAAAAACCCCACATGAATTTACTGAAGAACTAGCCTTTGGATTTGGGATAGATGAATAGGATCAAGGAATTTTTGAAGGGTATTTAAATCATAAGGAAATTGATTTTTTGGATTCAAAAGCAGATAATTGGACATCATGGATTAAGTCTCCTAAGGATAACTTCATTGGTGATTTTTTAAAAACACCAATCACTGAACAATTGAGAGAAATCACAAAAATTTAGTCCATACTCATTCCTAACACCAATATTTCCAATTTTTTGGTTGAATATTCTGTTCAAAAGGAACTGATTCTCTTGAGAAATTTGGAAAATGAAACTGATTTGGATTCAAAATATCAACATGTGTCTAAATGTCCTATACAACCCGAGCTCAAAATTATTATCCTTCCTTCCACACTCAAGTATACCTTTATAGGGTAGAACCATGAACTTTCAATTGGAATTAATTATTCTATTAAAACCAAAAAAAAGTTGTAATGATCATTAATGTCTTAGGAAAGACTACAGAGGAAACTGGATCAACCATTTTTTATATTCCTTGGATTTTTCCACTCATTATAGAACGTAGGTTTGTTCATGAAACAAATTATAAACATAGAATTAATCTCAACCTAGTATAAATGTAGAAACATGTGGTCCTTAAAATGTTTAAAGTTGGTATTCGGTAAGTTAAGAGGTTCATGTCAGGCTAGCGACATTAAACCAAAGCGCTGCACGGGAGGCAACTCGTGGTTTTCATCTTTGTGAATCATCTTTTTTTTAAATAGGATTAATGAATCATTTTGATATTTAAAAAAAAATATTGACATGTTCTTATATTATGAGTATGGGTGGGTATTAAAGGCGAGTGCCATATTCATCTTTGTCACGTGGTGTGATCCTTGAGCAATACCTTACCCAGAAATTTAAAAAGAAGATAATGTATCATCAGTTAATTTTATTTTAATGTGTTTATAGGTTAAATAATAATAAAAAAATTAAAATTACATGTCGTAGGTCATGGGGAAAACCCCATCACAACTAGAGAAGCCATGGGGACTCGAACCTGGGACCGAAGGGTGACAGGGGAGCGCGCTTACCACTAACCTATTGCTTATAGTGCTCCCTTATTCTATAATTTTTGTATATATACTTTTTTTTTATTTTTTTATTATATGAATATATATATATATATATATTGTTTTGTTTTGTTTTTTTGTTTGTTTTTTTCCTTTTTCCACTAGGGAACTCTGCAAGTGACATGGATATAAAAGGACTAAATTGGAGCAGCAAGAACTTTAACTTCAACCACTAGGTGACTTTGTTCCATGTATATTATTTCAAATTCCTTTTATAACTCTATCCTCTACCACTACCCCCTTATAAATTTTATTTTCTTTAAACACTGGGGATAGTGTTATTCTAAGTTGGGGGGTGAAAAGAAAAAATAATAATTAATTTTGTGTGCATAAAAAATTGTGTGGAAGGAAAAGTTATTTTAACCTTGAACATGATAATATACATTGAAAACTTTTAAATTGAACATCAAATATTTTATCATGCCCTGATTCTGATTTTAATCGATTTATAATTTCATGAGCATAGATTTTTGGAAAGTGTGGCTGTCTAATATGAAATTTCATTGTTTATATTTTCATCCAAATAAAAAAAAGATCACAATGCACGACCTTTGGATAGTGGGGTATTAGTTTGACTTCATGGGGTCCCCCAAATAAATAGCATAGGTTTGGTGATTATTTTAGTTTTAATATGAGTATTCAATAAAAAAATAATAAAAACAATAAATTCACGCATAGGGAAATTAAATGACCTAATGTGTGGCTTTCGGCACTTGGGGATCGTGACTCTATAGATTTTTGGCCCAGAGTTATTAATTTTATATATACTTATGGTAATTTGACTTTTTTTTGACTGATTTAACTTGAGATGATGCCTGAGTATGTGGGATTTACTTGGTGCCCTAAGGTCTTTGAGCCTGGGAGTCATCGGCAAAGTCTCACTACATGGGTTGACTCTATTGAGTTTAATTTCAATTACCATGGAAAAATTGAAAAAAAACAATAAAAATGTATATATAAAAAATTAATACTCATCTTAATATTGAAATGTGATTCCACCTATCGATTCCATCATTTTCCCCTTGAATAAAAATTAACCCCCATGTCTTTTGTGACACACAACACATCTTCATACTTAATTGATATTGGATTAAATATGGCGATGAATTTGAACAAAGGAATGGGCTTGGGATTGGGATATAATTATGAAACTATCTTGTATTAAAATATTTTGATGGGTTTCATAGTTGTTTGGTATAACTGTTTTTGGTGATCATTGTGTATTAAAATGTTTTTGGAAAAAGGAATTTGAATTTCATATTATTGAGATTAATTTTTCTTAGGACTAGCAAAAATCAAGTTGGGGGTGTGCTTAGACACTGAATGAGGCTAATATTAATTGTTAATATATACAATATTCATGTGCTTTATTATTCATAAACACCATTTTAGTGCATTTTACACTTTGAACATTAATTGACATTATGATTGTAATTCCCTCTTAAAATGCACTATTACATGGTACATTTTTGAACACCTTCTAAAATAAAAAATGGTCTTGATTTTATTTTCATATTTTTTAGGCATACCATTCTATAAGGAATAATTAATTATTTTGGAGCACTTAAAGATTCATATTGGAAGACCACCAAAATGGGCTTTCATGCCACCACATTCTGGGAAAAGTAAACCGGACATCATCCCATAAAGAGACTGTAGCAGCCAAGATACAAGCCCAATGATTCTCAAAATTTAACTAAATATATATTAAATCATGGGAAACATTTCATAAAACAGTGAAAAGAGATAATTCGTATGTATTAATGGAGTTCTAGGTGGCCCAAGTGGAAGATGAAATTCTGGGCCAGATTCTGCAGCCCAGAAAAACATCCCACCAATTTAATCATATCTCTGAAACCACAAATTATTTTGGGCATAAATTTTATATAGAGTTATAAGACATCTGAATATTCATTTTTCTCTACTATTTACCCCCTCCAATTCGGCCATCTAGAAGGTCATATAGGCGCCTCTGTTCGGTGGATGCAAGTCAGCTGCAACTTCGGGTCAAGGGTGGAAAAGTCTCATCTCCCTTACTTTCCACCACCCTAGGCCTACCACCATTAATTGAGGAGAATTGGATATATGTGGGATCAACCCAAGGTTCTCAAAATTCCTATTTAAGGCACTACAGGAAAATCGTCTATTAGCGGCGGTTTTTTTTTCATATAGCGGCGGTTTATAGAAACCGCCCCTAAACTTGGTGTTGGAAATCTATTAGTGGCGGTTTTATGCATTTCGCGGCGGCCAAAGAAAAGCGTCGTAGTATCTCATTTCGCGGCAGTTTTTGGTAAATTTAGCGGCGGTTTTAAGGGCTATTTAACTAGCGGCGGCTATAATCGCCGCGAAATTCAGGTGTGCCATGCACCTGCTTAGCGGCGGTTAAAACTGCCGCTAATTCCGACGTGATTTCGCGGCGGTTTTAACCGCCGCTAAGTGTATTTCTGATTAAATTTAGCGGTGGTTTAAACCGCCGCTAAATGTATAAGTGGAAAAACATTAGCGGCGGTTAAAACCGCCGCGAAATGCTGACCCGAAAAAAAAATAGAATTTCTACTTATACTGCACCACTACCCTGAAAAACAAACCAAACAAGAAACAATTTATCATGCCAAACATTCTCAACGGGAAGGAATTCATCATATGTTTCCACTAATAGAAGTATTCCACCAAGCTTAAAAATATTTCATAGGCCAATTTATACCTCACCATGGGCTAGATAAATAGTTTTGGTTCCTAGAAACCATCAACTAATCAACTCACTATGGAATTATGGTTTATGGTACATGATAAACTAAAAAATATATGTCTCTTCGTAATGATGAATAGAATTCACAACTATCAAATAAGAGAAGGTTTGATGTTACACCCAACATGTTTAACATCACTACCAACACATGTACTAAAAACATTCATGGTTTTAATCACACCCAACACAACTATCAAAGAAGAGAAGGTTTGGTGTTACACCCAACATATATACATGAAGATAACAATGGTTAACATTACACCCAACCCATATAATAAATAATAACAATAGTTGGAATTACATTAAACCCATGTAACTAACAAGAACACTAGTTTTAATTGCACCCAACCCATATAAGAAGTCATAGGAATATTTGGAATTAAGCCCAATCTATGTAAAAACCAAGATAAATTGTCAGAATCATGTATAAACTACATAACCACAAAAATTTGGTTGGAATCACACCCAACCCATATACCAATAAGAATGATAGTTGGCATCTTATACAACTTATTATAAAGTGTTCAACATGGTTAAAAAATATCCAACCTATAAATCATGCTAAAGAAATGGTTAACATTATGCCAAACCTAATTAACAATATAGAAACATCATTGGAATGAAACCCAACTAAAGCACCAAGTAATAACAAGAATTTAATTACACCCAACCAAAAATATACATCATTTTACTCAAGTCACTCTTACTTGGATAAGATCTCCACTATCAATTATGTTGTATATAATTCAGCATCATTGAGGAATTTCTTTAAATAACTTTTAAGATATTATCATTTCACATTAATACATACCCCTCTTGGTTATCATTCCAAGTTCTACCACCAATTTCAATTTAATTCATGGATGTACATGATTAATAATTATAAACCAGAGGACCTTACACAGCCCTAACAAACCTTTCCTGAATCTCATCTATAAGGAAATATAATTTTGTTCCATCCTGATCCATTGTTACCTTCCCTTCTACACTTGTGCATCAAACAACACATACAACATATATATAATAAGTAGAAAATTTATGCACCACCTACGCAATATTCATAAACACCCTTTCATTTAATGTTGATGAAAAAGTTGATCCAATTAAATAAGAATACCTAAAGCATACAAAATACCTAAAATTATGGATTTAGAATGAAACACAAGATAACATCAAATGAAACAAGAGATTGGGGGTCACATGGATTTATACTTATAGTTTAGAGATGATCAAAATTGAAAATATTTGATTCCATAAAGGATTAAAGTGTATGGATCAAAATGTGCCAAAGAAGAGAGGGGAGGGATCACTACTAGTCGTTTGTCCTATAAGGAGGAGGAATGAGGATTAAATGGGTTGATGTTCAGTCAGAATAAGAACCTTTAAAACATCATTGTTATAAAATACTTTGTATCGATGATTGACATTATGGTTCCAGGAAATAAGGTCTCTCCAGTCTACCACATAAGAATACATTTGAGAAATAGAGGAAATATTTAAAGAGAATAGAGAATATATTAGAAGATATGTAACCATTAAGAGAGAATCAGTTGTTCTAATCAAACAAAATAAGTGCATAACATGGAAAACATTATGTGGACCACATGATCCATTCTAGGTCACAAAAATCACATAACCCATAAAACATATTTTGATCACATGATTTTTCTTAATACATATAATCATGTTACCATGTGAAGGTCACATGAATCACATAAAGATTAGTAGATCATGAAAAAATCCCCAAGAGACAACTGAATCACATAAGATAGACTAATGGCCAAGGGTGTGCATCAAAGTTCAAATAAATTACCATTGATTAGTTCATGGATTGATTAAGTGAGATATTTAGACAAGGTGATCACAAAAAGAGGTCAAGTGACATGATCACATGATTAGGTCTCTTGTATGGTTCTTGTGATGAGGTCATGCAAAGTTGTCTTGCAAAACAATCGCACGAGAGAGGAGGTTTTGAGAGCTATGGAGCTTCATGTCACCGGTCAAATGACCAGCCTCTCACCCCCTATTTATAGGGAACCTCAAGGAATATGAATGGACTTATAGAAGACCAAAAGATGTTTTGAATTTCAACCAGAGAAAGCATAAGAGACTCATGAAGTCATTTCCTACCTCATAACTGAGTCTTTGTTCCTTCGAACATCACTTTTGTGGGGGGGGCATTTTTTGACGCTAGCCAAATGAGCATTATATATTTTAGGAACAAATAAATACCCAAAACCAATGGTTTTTTAAAGGTTCCATACACCACACATGTTATATATACAAACCAACCTTTCCCATATTTGTTCAACACATCAACAATACTACTCATGGTCCGATGATGCATCCTCACCCTCTCCACCTCCATCTCCTGCTGCCACCTGTAAGAACATTATATTGAAAATTAAATATTGTTGCATATTTATAATTAAACTTAAAACCAATAAAAGTTTTCAAACTAAATGATTTTGATTTTTTGTGATTTACCTACTCACTACCACTCGGTGCACTACCACTGGGGGCATATCTGCTCATCTGCTGATATAAATCAGTCAACGCTTTCTGCATAGCAGATATCTGAGCCCCTTGGTCTTGAACCATGGATCGTAGAGAAGAAATCTCCCTCTGAGCATCTTCAAGTATGGGATGACTATAACCAGGAGTAGATGTGGCTGGAATACCTGATAGCCTGCTAAAGACCTCAGATGGTACGGGTCCCAAACCCATCCCGCGCACTCTACCAGGATGCTCCTTCCCAAGGACTTGAGCAACCGGGTCATCCTAGGAGACTGAGTAGGACTGCCCAGGATTGGAATCCCATATTTCTTTAATTTTTACCTATAAATCAAATATCAATACATATTAACACAGTAAAAACTGATAATAAGTTATTATAATAAAAATTTTACTTCATACCCCAACTTCTTTGGTAGGCTCATTAACAAAAGAGCCATCTGATTTTCTGTGAACATCCAACCACAGTTTAGTCCGGGAGGCTTCATGCCCTAAATTCTGTGACTGCATTAAGAAAAGATAAATCAAAAATTCAATATATTAAATATATAATATTTTATTATAAATATTTAAACTATTTAAAATATTACCAATGACATTCGGCTTCTAGAAAAGCTTTTTGAGCCCGCTGTGTGAGGGATGACTTGCTTCGCCCTGTTTGATGAATTTTGTCATGAGAGATTCTGAAATAAATAAAATGCAATTTAACAGTAATGTATCCAATGTCATCTCCTCTTCATATACATGTATTAATGTAAAATGAGGATAATATAATAATATATATTTCAATACCATCTGCTTCTCATCACGATGCCTGTCAACAAAAACTTTCCACTGCTCTTTCGGTACCCCACTGGGTAGCTTGTCATACATTTGTTCCAAGGTCAACGAAGTATCGTTGACATCACACCACAATCTCCATTTGAAATCTTTCCATTTTTTACCGAGATATTTCAAAGTTCACTTTCGTGCTATCACATCAGCAACTGTGAAGTGGAAGAACATCTGTATACAGAAATTCATTTTGAACATATTAGTAACATGACATTCAATTAAACCATAATGTAATAAAATTACCTTTATTTGAGAATCAAAAACTTCATTTTTCCAGTTTGGAGGCATATGTCTCCAATCATCATATGAAATGGGAAGGGAAATGGGCTTTGCTGCCAACCGACCTATAATCTGGCCAAGTAACCCCACGGCATCATCCGTAGGGACCCCATAAGAATCAAATGGCATGACTATCTTTTCGCTATTCAAGTTCCAAACATCTGAGATTTTTAAGTGTTTCTCCATGGTTTTATTTTTGTCATCTTCAATGAGCAAACAATTAGTATAAACAAAATGCAATAAATTTATTTAATTAAAATTTATACCTATGACTGTGACCCTCCAGTGTGTCCGGGATGAACTGGAAGGGGTCTGTCGCTGCCCAACTGATGAGGCACCTGTAGGGGGAGTCGATGACTCAGCCTCTAATGGGAGGCCCTCTGATGGTGTGAGAGATGGTGCAGGGGTAGATGGTGCGGGGGTGTAGGCAGCTGGTGCCTCAGATGTCGTGGGGAGTGACCCAGATGGATCGACATCCGTCGCAGAACTAGAAGAAATAGTATACCGCTTCCTCCTTGGAATTCCTGTCATTTAATCAAATAAAATTAAGTTCAGAATATATATTTCAAAAAAATTATGCAGAAAAAAAAATTAAAAATGATAATAGATGCCCAGTACTAACAAACAAAATATATATAACAATGATAATGAATGACTGCATAAATGAAACAAGTGGTTGCTGCATGAATGAATAATTGTACATACAATCATTTTCCCCTTCAATCATGTCGGTTTCTTGCTCCATTACTTCATCCACTTCATTCATCCTTGAAAGACTAATATTTTCAATATCATGATGGACAAATAATTATACTTCCTGTTGTTGATGACATTCAATTTCAGAGGTCAAATCTTCCACTTCATTACCCATATCATACAAATCTCTTTGTATTACATGAGTAACTACACTCCACCCTTCATCCACAACATCATTCACATAATATACCATTTTTTCTTGTGATGCTAAGATATATGGATCATGCATTTCACGATCACCAACATCCATCAAGCGAGAGAAGTTCACAGAAGTAAATTGCAATGAATCTCTTTTAACACCTCTGATAATATCGACCCATTTGCATTTGAATAAAACAACAGAAAAATGTCCATGGTAGTTTAATTCAATAATATCATGCAGCTTTCCATAGTATCCCACTTCAACAAATGTAAATATACCACTATTCTGTGTTTTCAAACCCACTTCTCAATCAACTGTACGAAATCTAAAGCCATTCACATTATAAGCGTTGAAATTTCTAACTTGCTTTATAGAACCTCTAGAAAGAAACTTCAAATCTTCTAACAAGTCTGCTCGAGTATCAGTATTCATGATCTGAAAAAAGAAATATAATTTAATAGATTTACAAATTGTATGTGTCAAACTAATATTCTTATTTATTGCAATATTTATGAACTTGCACGTCGTGCAAACCATTCTACAAGCTCTTTATTCACATCTTTCATTATATCTTTCTCATTTCGTGTTCGGCCTCTCATTCGTATCTTTGTTTGTATCCTCAACTCTTCAATAAATGGATCTGCAATTTCACTATTCAGCAGCACATATCTATGTGCCTGTAATAATTCCAATTCTATCAGTCTCGCATTTGAGGTCCTCCCAACTGATCGGCCAATAGCAGGAAATATTTTTGATTTCTGATGCATTTGAGATTGATTTGATGTGTCCTCAACACATCCAACTCAATTAAATCTTTTCTCAATATCATCTAAATACCTGGAACAAAAGGTAATACATTCCTCGGCCAAATAGCCTTCAGCAATAGAGCCTTCTGGTTGAGCTTTATTTCTCACGTATGATTTCAAATGCCCAAGATATCTGTGAAATAAAATAATAATATTAAGCATTTATTTAAATGTCAAAAATTGTTTACTAAACTGGAAAACATATAAATAAAATACCTCTCAATTAGATACATCCATCGATAATGAACGGGGCCTCATAATTTAGCTTCTTCAACCAAATGCACAGTTAAATGCATCATGATAGTAAAAATGATGGAGGAAAGATCATCTCCATTGCACAAAGAGTCAATACAAACCTCTCCTGGAGATTGTCAAGCTGAAATGGATGTACAAATTTCTCACATAATTTCCTGAAAAATGTGCAGAATTAGAGTACAATAGTAGTAACTTTTTCAGGTAATAATGTACGCAATGCCAATGGTAGTAACTACTGTAACAAAATATGTGAATCGTGACTTTTCAATCCATGTAAATTACGATTCTTTAAGTCAAAACACCTCGAGATGTTACTCAAATACCCATCAGATACCTTCACATTCTTTAAAATTCGAAGGAACGTATCTTTATCCCTATTTTTCATTACGAAAATGGTCGGAGCATACTTTTCATTCTCATCTGGCCAGAGATCGCGTTTTATGTTCATTACTTGTAAGTCTTTGCGAGCATTAAGATGATCCTTCGACTTTCCATGCTCATTAAGTAATGTGAAAATCAAATTATCACAGACATTCTTCTCAATATACATCACATCAAGATTGTGGCGCAACAAATTAAATTCCCAATACGAAAGTTTAAAGAATATACTTTTTTTCTTCCATTTTTGCGTTCTGATTTCACTTGACGATGCACTTCGGACCCGTTTTCCGCTATCATTCAAATGATGAACCTTCCCAAATTCTGTTTCAACATTTTCAAGTTGTGTCAATATTTCAGAACCGGTTAACAACTTTGGAGGTGGTCTACGATCAATGAAACCATTAAATTTTGATTTGTTCAGCCTAAATCTATGAGATGCATCGAGAAATCTTTGATGGCATAAGAAGCACCATTTTCTACTGTGAGGTAGCCGTTTGGGTTCAAAATCAAAGTTACAAATGGGACAAGCCAAACCCGTATAAGTGTTCCAACCAGATAAATTCTCAAGCCCAGGGAAGTCACTAATGGTCCACAGTAAAGCAGCATGCATTTTGAACATTGTTTTAGAAGAAACATCAAATGTCTCAACATTGTTACTCCATAACTCCTGCAATTCTTCAATCAAAGGCTGCAAGTATACATCAATATCATTTTTAGGCATTTGTTTTCCAAGAATAATCATTGAAATGATAAAAGATGATTGTTGCATACACATCCACAGAGGCAGATTATAAGGGATCAAAACAACTGGCCAAATGCTATAACTTGTACTCAAAGTCCCAAATGGGTTGAATCCATCGGCAGCCAATCCCAATCGAACATTCCTAGGATCAGCTGAGAAATCTGGATGTAATGAATCAAATGTCTTCCATGATTGGGAATCTCGTGGATGTCTCATTAACCCATCATTGTTATTATCTACAGAATGTCACTTCATGTGTTCGGCGGTTTTTGATGACATGAATAATCTTTGCAATCACGGCTTCAAAGGAAAGTAACGCAAAACCTTTGCATGTGTGTTCATTTTCTTCTTCTTCATGAAATTATGTTCAGTCAGACTTCCAACATCTCCCTTTGACTGCCATCTAGAAGAAGAACATTTCTTGCAATTCTGTCTACTTGAATCATCTCCCCAATAAAGCATACAATCATTGGGACACGCATGTATTTTTATATAATTCAGACCAAGCTTGTTAACAACTTTTTTCATATCATAAAAATATTCTGGGATTTTTTCTTCGGTAAATGCATCATGAATCAATTCCAATATCATGTACATTGCCTTATTTGTAATTCCACATAGACATTTGATATGGTACAACTTCAGCAGAAATGAAAGCTTTGAATATTTCAAACACCCACTATACAACTCTTGATTTCCATCGTTAACTAAATCATGAAACACATTTCTCTCAATGAAGTTTTCCGTTACATTTGGCTCTACAGAATCAAGAGGAGGATCCAATGATATGTTCCAATCTTGATCTACTTGTGTTACAGTCTCAAAAACATCACTTGTCACGTTGTAATTTGTATCACCCTCTTCTGGTTGTTCTGATATGTTTTGATGCTGATAGTGGTGTCTTGCAGTGCCGAATGCATCATTTATGAGGTTTTTCATTTCATTTTCCATTGTCAACGAACTTGGGACCTCATTCTGTGGATTAACATCAGTGCTCAATCTTTCTGTATTGTTTGATTCTCCATGCCAATTCCAACACAAATATTGACCAGGGAATTGCTTCAGTATTAAATGTTCATAAACTTCATCTCTCTTCAACCATGTTCTAAATTTACATTTAGGACATGGAAATCTTATTCTCCCTTCAACGGATCTATTAGAAATCGCAAAATCTAAAAACTCATTCAAACCCTTAACATACTGAGGTGTGTTCCTCGGTAATGTGATCCAGCTTTTATCCATGTATATCACAATGTGCCTACACAAAATATATGATATTTTAAGATTGCAGAATCATAATATAATAAAGATGACCCATTGATCATAAAGTATGCATAATATAATAAAGATGATTCATTGATCACATTTACCACTTACCTAGCATGCCCAGACAAACCAAACAAGTCTGGTCCCTAGGAGACAGCGTGAACACCTCATTGAGGAGCAGTAAGAATATCAGGTTACACAATTATCATAACACTGTCAATCACACATTTATGTTGCCTCAAATAATTTCTATCCCCACTACATTAATAAGATACATTGGTCCACTCAGATTACTTCCACACCCTCACAAAAAATACTACAACTTTCCTGAACATCTCATATACTCACATGCTTGGTCATCTCAATTAAATGTTTTATTTTATTTTCCATATCTAGAAATGGGATACCAGCCGGTATTTATAACATCCATCCAAAATCACTAATATAGAATACCAATTCATGGGTTCCCATTTCTAGAGTTTCCCCTCATTGGATTATGTTTAATAATCATTACCTTCACTTATCAATATTATAGATCAATAAAAATAATATGGAATATTTTTTTACCATATTTAGTTTCTTAATTTGAACAATGTTGTTGATACTTGTTTATAAGCCAATGAATATTCTTGTCACTAGATCCAACATAGTGATAACACATTATGATAATTACCCCACTTAATTTCAATGTTTTTTCATCTATTAACCATTTATTTAGTAAGATACCTAAAACGGTGAAGTCAGATATTTGTTGTACTTTCATCTTTAACCAGCTTTTTCTACATGATTCAAAAGTCTTTCACACTGTATAACTAGGTTACACATCGTGTAACTATTACTAGATACAAGTCATGAAAGGGTATTCATGCTGTGAATGTTTACACCTCGGGAAGAGTGGTTTCACATCGTAAATTTTAAAATAATGGATTTTTAATTCGAGGTGAAGGATTTTTCAACATACTAGAACACCATGGATTTCATAGCAGGTAATAGTATTACACATCATCAAATGGCCCTCGTGTAGTTTTTAAAATAGGCGAGTGGCTATTTTGGTTTCAATTCTTTTCTCCAGGCCCTTGGATCCCTACCTAGAGATCTTCTCGGGTTTTTTTGGGAGACTATGCTCCATCTAGATTGATCCATTCAACATTGGATCTTTTATTATAGTTGTGGCGCATCTCTCTGGGTAAGAAATATTTCTTATTCTTCGTTTCTCTTGATAATGGTGGCACCCTAGGGTAACATTATCAGATCTAGTGGCCTAAGTTTTTGAATCTTTGTGTATTATTCTAGATCCTTTGGGAGATCTCATTATGGAGGCCATTCCTTGGTTAGTTGTGGTGCGACGGATGTCTTTTCTTGAGGTATTTGGTGTTTTCCCTTTCCACCAACCCCTTATTTTCTAATTTATATCAATATTAATGTTTTTATTATATTCTAGGGCCTTCGTTTTCATCATTGGGTTTTCATTGTTGGTGGATCCCATTACGGGAATGTGTGACTTGAGCTTTGAAGTATGTGGTTCCATCTCTAGCCTATGATAATTAGACTAATTTCTCTTAATTTATAAGTTGATATATCAAATTGGAATGACTATTTTCATTTGTTTAAGAAGTGGTTTTTGAGAGAAATGTTTTTCCATGATTTTTGATAAATGAAAATGAAATGGGTACTTTTAAAATGAAATGTTTTTCCATATATTTGATGTTGTTATGTCACATTGAGCATCAACGGTATTCCCATTTCCTTTTTATTTTCATCCAAAAAATGGAGGTAAAACAGTTGTCCCCATATGAAACGTTACCTGATTGAACCCCATATAGTCTCACAATATCTGGAATGTTCAAGCTTCTTAATTATTTCACCATAGTCGAATACTTTATCATGATAAAATGGGTGGATTTAAATAGTTAATAAGTTTACAATCCAATGGTGTAAATTCACTAAGGTAAAAGAAGAAACCTAATAATGAAATAAATAGTGACATAATCCTACATTTAGGTAGGAATAGGGAGTGAAAAAAGAATAATTGAGGGTCTCTAGTGCTCATCCTAAATTTACAGACACATATAACATCTATATACAATTTTATCTACATCATGACTTAAAATTAGCCATCAAAACTAGTGAAAAATATCGTAAAACATATTTCTGGACCAAGGATAAACAAACCATGGATACTGGTGGTTATCCTATATAAAAACCTTTTGTAGAGACATCTAAATCATGAAATAACCCTTGATGAATAGAATTTCATCATATGACATTGAACACCTATCAAGAACATCCACAAAATATAGATTTTACTTTTAACATTTTCTTAATTCATCCTTAGGATGTTCATACTGAATTAGTTCTAGAAAATTTGGTGTTAAATGAATACTAACTATGAATATAGCTCCACTATTCTCCTTGGATTCTTAGTGAATTTCAGAAAAGGACTCATCGGATTCCAATCATCACTACAATCATTTAATGAATGGGTTGGATTTTTTATCCTTAAGGTATTGTCCACCATCTTTCTCTTACATAGGATATAGAAAATTAAAAAAGTCAAATCCCTAATTGTAATCGATCAATGAGAAATACCTTATACATAGATCATTTTTAAGGATTCTACATGCCATGATTATTCTTTCATAGTAGAATAATAATTTCTCACTGAATTGATATTGACCCCATGATTTTAAAGAATGCATCACCACCAATTCCTCTAGTATATAGGTTGGATAATCCCAATACTTTTGTAAGAGGTGGGATGATCTATGGGCCACTAAATGGTCAACTTACACAACACGCTTCCCGAACCTATACCTAAAGCATCGCAATAAACCACATACAACATTCTAGTCTACGTTAACATAAATATGGGTTAGTGTTCAACCAGTGATTGTGATCATAAATGTAAGAATAAAATTATGTACTATTTTTTTAACCTTACCCATTTTTGGTAAATATATTTTATTAGTTATGTAAATAGAGATAAATTTATAAAAAAATCCCTATAATATCTATTGTGTTTTAATAAGATCGTGATATCAAATTCATGACTCAAATATTACCATAAATTCACTACCCTAATTTCCATTGGATCAACTGACACCCAATGATTCTATGCCAGATACAATATGAATTTGACCTCTCTAATCCAAAATCTATTCTTGGAGTACATGGAGTTAATATGGACATCCAAAAGTGTGCCCAAAACAATTCTTTGATGATAATCATGCTCCACCTCAATGCAAAAGTATACTAGGATTCCATGCATATACACCACCATAATGTATTCAATTTACTTAGGAAACACACAGTTCATAAGGGTCATAAAAATCATAGGATCATTTTTCATCCTTAATGGCACAAATTTAGACTTGAAGTGGTTGTACCTTCTTCATAAATCATTCTTGTGAATTCCAAATCCACTCACACTAAAATGAGGATTCCAAAAGTGAATGTTGATATTATTAAACCACATTTCCCCCATAATCTAATCAAATTGGTCACTGATGTTTGGAAAGAGCTATTTTTTTATAGAAAACCTTTCCAACTTCAAATAGTTGATACAAAATTAGAGTGATATATCATGATTTATGTAATTCAACCTTGGTTGGACTACGATGAGATTCTTGGGTGAAAAAATAATTTGGATTCTAATTCATTGAACCAAATAATTAATTCCCCTAACTCGATGGGGTCCATATTGAATGAGGGAAGAGATGTAGTATATGATTCATGTACCAAATCAATGATTAATTTTAAATCCCATTACTAATGTATACCTAAAAATTCCTCTAGAAACACCTTTAGGAACTCATATAAAATTAAAGGAAACCCATTTTAAGAACCATTGTCATCGTATTCTAGTATAAGGGAAAATACAAGGGTTTCTCATGGATGCCTAAATCTCTCCAGCATATTCCCTTGGTTGAGTGGGATGTCTTTATAGATGAATAACACAAACAATATCTAATAAAAGAAACCATAAGTACAATATACTATAGAGAACCAAAAAATAGCATAATTAAAAAACTTTTGAAAAATAAAAATTAAAACCACCACAATCACAATTATTAATTTATAGCACTCCACCCTTACTCAATGTCCATTCACAGTCTACAAACTATGTAGTTTACCTAAAATATGAGTAAATCCAAATTACAGACATATTATGGTGACCTTTGGTCCATTATGTGTTGTGTTGGCAAGACATCCCACTCACACCTAGATTCTTAAGCCCAAATAGTTGATGCTCTTGTCTATTGGAAATTACCAAATAAAAGTACCCAAAAGTAGGGAAAATTTTACTCCAATTCCATTTTTTCACATACTAGCCAAGGTTCCCTTGCAACCCAACACCTAGCACATCCCATGACATAGCTCGAAGTTAATTCCAGATCCACATGGTCTTATAATAACACATCATTGAACAAACAACATAACTAGTAATCACCTAGTAAGTAGGTCGCCGGAGAGGGAGGTCGCGGGTTCGCCGAAGACGGAGGTCGCGGGGTCGCCGGAGATGGAGGTTGTGGGGTCGCCGGAGGTCGCGGGTCGCCGGATGGTAGGGGGTCACCGGACGGTGGGGGTCGAGGGTTGCGGGTCGCCGGGGGGGGGGGGGGGGGTCGGGGAAGAAGGGAGGGCGGGGGTTTGGGGGAACGATCGGGGTGGGGGGGAAGGGTCAGGATTGTTAAAAAAATTACTGGTTTTGCGGCGGTTTATTAAAAACCGCCGCAAAACTTTTCGGCGAAAATGTTTAGCGGCGGTTTTGTGAACCGCCACCACAAAACTGCCGCTAAACCCGGTTTTTCTTGTAGTGAGGCAATGGTTTTGGAGGATTTAGTGATCTGGGAGCTCTTGTTTTGATGTAATGTTATTATGCCAAAGTTATGTTGTAATGTTTTCAATTGTCATGTAAGTTTCTTTTTGTATTTATATGTTCTTAATCAACATATTTATCTTATATTATTCCCATTTATTTCATTAAAACTCACAAATCACAGTGATATCTCTGTGTTGTGGTGAATTAGTTCGCACATAGGTGTGAATTTCGTTCACGCACACTAAGGAGTGCTCTTTATTTCTACGGTTTTAATTTCTTAAATCCAATTCTTGTAAGCCATATTCCGCCCACCATTGAGAGTATACCATCAATGGAGGGCTAACCCTTTAATGGTTTGATCGTAGGAAGATTCAAAGGCTGGATTGAATGTTATTTTATGAACGAATTGTTGTTAATTGGATAATTAATTTAAGACTTCCATTCTTCAGTTATTTCTACTCTTCATCTTCACTGTGTTTGAAGAAGCTAAATCCAAGTACTAAAATGACCATATACCTTGTAGAGATCATGAATTTGGTTCTCTAAGTGTGTAGGGGATTATAAATTAAGTGTAGTTAGCATCAAACCAGAAAATGATGAAGGTAGTTTTATTTTGAAGAATGGATTCGTCAAGAATTAATAAAACCAAAATTGTCTAAAGAAGTAAAAATCCATTCAATTCACCCCGAGCATAATCCTAAGATCAACCCATTTTCATTAAATTTAATTAACTTAGGTTTATTATTATTATTTAAAACCATCTAATATCAAAACCAAGTTGGCCACTTCATAGCCAAAAATTCATCTCATAGGTTGTGTATCTTAGGTATCTTCTTAGGACTCAGTGGATTCGACAACCCAAGCTAGACTACAAGGACCGTTTTACCTTCATATCTTGGGTAAATTTGAGAATGAATCAAGTGTGGAAAAAGCGATAATATCTCAGTTGTGGGAGGTGATTTTGGTAAGATCTTTTTCTATTGTTTGACTAATCTTTAAATGTTTTTAGTATAATATGGTTTACCTCTTCTTTATCAGATGACATTTGATATTCCTGACACTCGAGGAGTCAGGAGGAAATGTTTATTGATGGATGAAAGGAGATGGATGGATTTCAAATCTACCCTCACATCTGATTTCATTTTTGGTCATGGGAATCATGACAATACATTTCATATATATCCTTTCATAGATGAAGACACGTGGAGAAAATTTTTGAAAGTAGAATAAAAGATTCATTTTTGGTAAGGAAAATGTAAAATTTTATAAGTTTTCTTATATAAATGATCTTATTAATGTTTTATTAATTATTTCTTATTCTTAATTAACATAAAACAAGGACATCTCATCAGGATATCTAATCTAAAAATTTATACCCTCATAGTTTATCTCGGGGAGGGTATACATTTTTGGAAGAACAAATGATGGTGGAAAAATTACAAAAACTGAGAGTTGAGTCTTCAAGCTCGGGAGAGTTTTCCCCTCCATCCCCTTCATATAGACATGAAAAATGGAAGAGGGCTTGGATGGGAAAAAAAGGCAATATCTTTTAGAAGAATTGAGAATCGTAGTTGAGAGGATTGTAAGATATTTATTTTATTTATTTAAGTTAATTAAATTCTTTATATAATTTGAATAATTAAATAAATGTTCAATTAATTAATACAAGATTCTCTTAAGTAGAAGAGCTCATGGGGGGTATTTACAGCTACTGGGAGGTAAAATATTTTATCTGCAACATTGGGAAAGCCCGAACACCCCAGTCGTGTACGAGGATCTCCGACAGGTGTATCGATAAGAAAAGTGTCGTCACGTTCTTCAACTTCTTCCATTGAGGGTGTTTATAAAAAAATAGAATCCTTGGAGGCTGAAGTTCATAATATTAATGCGAAGATGGGGGAAAATATTATAGCATCGGTACAGTCTATGTTTATAGACATACAAAGACAATTTCATATTGCAGCTCCCACTCCTCCACCTCCCCCTACAGACCCCATTATTTATCCTCCACCTCCACCAATAGCTCCCACTCCCCCACCTTAGCTTGTGGACCCCATTTTTTATCCTACTTCTCTACCACAGCTTCCTACTTATTGTGAGTTGTATGTTGATGATCCTCACCATCATATAGTTTCATATGGGCTGGTATATTGTATAGGAGATATAGTTCATCATCAATAGTTAGAGGTAGAGTATCATAGGGTCATTGTACAGGATATTATATATAGATCAGCTCGAGTACCATTACCTACAGATGAGGTGATGGCAATTGGACATAGTATCATCCACTTTTTAATTTGGCCATCCAGACTTCTGCGACTCATTATCATAGAGGTATGTATGTTATATCTTTTATTTTATTTTTATTAAAGTTGATTTAACATTTGAAAACTAATATATTTTTATATTTATTTTTATAGGAATACTTCAAAGGTAAGGAAATAATTTATAGAAAACAACAAAGACAAGTGACTATGACATCAGATACAAATTCTAGTAGTCTTGACAGATTGTCAAGATATTCAAATTTGTTGGCGGATCATTATGAGTTTCCAATGGAATCTCATGTTTGTGGATGTTCAATAAATGTGGGGATTTTGAAAAATGATATCATGGATCTTGTTACTGGAGATAATTTGGGCATCAACGTGGTGTAGATTTTTTCCATGTAAGTTTTAAAACCTTTCCCTACATTATATTTATTAAAAATGTATACTTATGTTTGTTTTGTATTAGGTATCTTTATAAAATGTGTGAGAAGAATGAGAGGAAATATGTATATGGATTAATGGACCCACATTTGATTTCCCCTGAAGCACATACATTGGATGAGGAACAAATAACACTTTATATTGCTGAATGATTTGAACAGAATATAATCACACAATGTTGGATGATGCCTTTTTATAAGAGTTATGAAACATATATCTGGAAAATTTTTCATTATATTTTAACATAAAAACCCACTAACCATAAATTTTCTTTTATATCAGTGATCATTATATGTTAGGTATTTTTATTCAAGGGGTAAAACACTTTATTGGATATGCTCTATCCATGGCGATGTGCGAAGAAGTTTTAAGAATATGTTGGAAAAGTAAGTTTCAATTTCTTAATAGTTGTTTATATTATAATGAATTTTAAATTTATCCCATTAGTATTATTTTCTAATAGGGTATGGGTCTACTTTCTAAAAAACACAAAGAAAAAGAGTGTCAAGATCAAATATGTAAAAGTAAAGGTAAATATCCATTTATAATTTGTACTTTTTGATGTATTACATAAAAATGATATTTTTAATTGACACTCATTTAAACATATTTTTTATGAACAAAAATGTATCATTGAATGGGGATATTATATGTTAAGATTTATGTATGAAATAATTACAACTGGAACACTTGTGAAGTTTGACCTGGTAAGATTTCCTTATAAACATTGTCATAATATTTCATTTGATTTATTCATTATACATGTTAACTACTATCCTTTTAATTTGTATCTATTTTATAACCCTCAAACCTATAGTGCTTAATAGATCAAACACTTAAAAGTGGTAAGGTCAAATTATTTTACAGGTTTGATCGGATTTTAGTTTGTTTGTAGTGTAAAATGTAATTTTGAATATTGTAATTATAATTGTGTATTTGGTAGTTATTTTGGTTGGATTTAGGTTTTTTTTAGTTGACATTGTAAGTTTTGAATGTTATATATGTTAATGTTTAATTTTTCTCTGGTTCTTCTTGTTTTTATCTAGTTCTGATGTTTTTTTGGTATGGATTCTGGTCTGCTTTTGGTCTGGTTTCTGCTTGTTTCATACTTTGGCAGAGCATGGTAATGGTTTCATGGGGGGTGGGGGTGTCCAGGGGGCTATCCAAGGGGTAGGGTGTGTCCAGGGGGTGGGGGTTATCCATGGAATGTGGGGTGGTGTCTAGTGGGTGGGAGGATGTCCAAGGGTGTAGGGGGTGGGAGGGTATCCAGGGGGGTTGTCTAGTGGGGTGAGGTGGTGTCTAGGGGTTGGGGGTTGTCTAGGGGGTGGGGACTTGTCCAAGGGGTAGGGGGTGTCTAGGGGGTGGGGGTGTCCAAGGGTTGGGGTTGTCCATGGGGGTGGGGTGGTGTCTAGGGGTGGGAGGGTGTCCAAGGGGGTAGGGGTGGGGGTGTCCAAGGGGTGGGTGGGTGTCCAGTGGGGTAGGGTGGTGTTTAGGGGGTGGGAGGGTGTCTAGGGGGTGGGGTGGGGAGGTCCATGGGTGGGAGGGTGTCTAGGGGTTGTCTAGTGGGGTGGGGTGGGGGGATTTCAAGGGGGTGGGAGGGTGTCTAGGGGGTGGGGGTGTCCAGGGGGTGGGAGGGTGTATAGGGGGTGGGGGCTGTCCAGGGGGGTGGGGTGTCTAGGGGGTGGGAGGGTGTCCAGGGGTGTGGGGAGATGTCCAGGGGTGGGGTGTTTAGGGGGTGGGGCGGTGTCCAGAGGGGTGGGGCAGTGTTCAGGGGGTGTGGCAGTGTTTAGGGGGTGGGGGTGTTTAGGGGGTGGGGGTGTGCAGGGGTTGGGTGGGATGTCCAGGGGATGGGGGTGTCTAGGGGGGTGGGGGTTGTCCAAGGGGTGGGGGTGTCCAGAGGGGTGGGGGTCCAGGGGTGGGGGTTGTCTAGGGGGTGGGGGTGTCCAGGGGGGTGGGGGTCCAGGGGTGGGGGTTGTCCAGGGGGTGGGGGTGTCTAGGGGGTGGGGGGTCCAGGGGGTGGGGGTCTAGGAGGTGGGGGTTATCCAGGGGAGTGGGGGTGTCCAGGGGGTGGGCAGGTGTCCAAGGGTGGGGGCTATCCAATGGGGTGGGGTGGTGTCCAGTGGGTGGGAGAGTGTCTAGGGGGTGGGGTCAGTCCAGGGGGTGGGAGGGTGTTCAGGGGTGGGGGTGTCCAGGGGGGTGGGGGCTGTCCAGGGGGTGGGAGGGTGTCATGGGGGGTGGGGGGCTTTCCAGTGGGGTGGGGGCCTGTCCATGGGGGTGGGGGTTGTCCAAGGGGTTTTAGGTTTTTTTAGTTGACATTGTAATTTTTTAATGTTATGTATGTGAATGTTTAATTTTTCTTTGGTTCTTCTTATTTTGGTTTAGTTCTGATGCTTTTCTGGTATGTATTCCATTCTAGTTTTGGTCTGGTTTTGGTCTGTTTTTTTTTTTTTTGCTTGTTTTAGGTCTTCTTTGGAAGAGCATAGTAATGGTTAAACTGTTTTATTAAAAAATTGGTTTTTATGTCGGTTATTTTATAAATGACGTAATAAATGCATGGGAATGGTTTTTTATGTCGGTTATTTAATAACCGACGTGGTATATATGTTTTCACATTGGTTAAACAATAACCGACGTGAAAAATGCTTTGCAGACTAGTTTTTACGTCATTTATTTTATAACCGACATAATAAATGCATGGGAATGAGTTTTTATGTCGGTTATTTAATAACCAATGTAATATATATGTTTTCATGTCGGTTAAACAATAACCGATGTGAAAAATGATTTGTAGACTGATTTTTACATTAGTTATTTTATAACTGATGGAATAAATGCATGGGAATGGGGTTTTACGCTGGTTACTTAATAATTGATTTAGTATATATGTTTTCATGTCGGTTAAACAATAACCGACATGAAAAAATGCTTCACAGACTGGTTTATCACGTCGGTTATTTTCATAATGGACGTGATAAACTTGTTTTTCACGTCAGTTTTTTAATAACTGATGTGAAAAATGCTTCGGAGGCGCGGTTTATTATGTCAGTTATTACATAATCGATGTAATAAACTATATACCACATCGGTTATTTAAAAACTGACGTAATAAATCATGACTTTGAAGCGTTTTCCACGTTGGTTTTTTAGGAACCGATGTGAAAAATGCTTCAGATTTATGTTTTTTACATCAGTTTTAAAATAACCAATGTAAAAAACAATATTTATAACGTATCATGTAATAACTTAGGCCAAAAACCGACGTAAAAAATAAAAAATAACCGACATAAAAAATGTTTTCTGCACTAGTGAGAGGAGAGGAAGGGTGTTTGAAGAGATTACCTCAATAAATCGACTATAAAACTTGATTGAATTCCATAGATTCTCTAATGAGAGAAAAAATAAGGGGGGTTTTAGGGTTATGGGGTTTGATTGGGAGAGATTATTATACAATTTGGGATAAAAATCATAGAGAGATATAATGGTAAAATCAATTTTTTTAATGATCTAGACAGGTTGCATGGTTTACTAAAGTGTATGCCAATTGTGTGATCCACACTGGATCAACCTGGGAACAACACATGGTTTGGACTCATGGTTGAGAAAATTGTGCACCAATCATGTCAAATAAATTTGTTAAAATTACTGACACACATACACGGTTGTCACACGGTTTCTACTAATTGTGCATAAATCGTGCAATAGACAAAACTTAAGTTTTCTACTGATTTTCAAAGGAAAATAATTGAAACCCATAGAAAAAATTAAAAACCAATAAATAAACAAAATAATAAGGGAATTTAAGTTTGGGGTGTAACAATATGTGTGTGTATGCGTGCCTATGCGATTATTTTCTTTCTTGGCTTATCCAATGAGGATGTAGCAATTTCATCATAAAATCTGAGCTTGGTCTCAAAATTGGAATGAATCCTCTTGGTGGCATGAGAGTTTTCCATTGTTATTATATGATTACGGTAAATATTTTTTAGCATAGTGGTTTTGTTTATTAGGTTATTTGATTTTTATCTATATTGTAAATGTCATGAACATACATACACACATGCATTCACTTGATTATTCACTTATAGGAGTTATGTTCCTTAGTGGTGTATACTGGATCTTTGCACCCTATTATACGTGTAGTTTCACATGTGTAATTATGGGTAAAAGTGGTTATGTGATGATTTTTCCTTGTATATTCTTTGTACTAGTAAGGTGTCAAAGTAGCGGAGTAGGACTCCACTAGGTTGTGAAGTGATGGTTTCCGGTTTTGGAAAACTACATTGATGGCATGTCACTATGTTATTTAGTTTTATAATTCTAGAGTTCTTATGTTGTATTTTTTGTATTTCTTGGATGTTATTGGGTTACATTTGAATAAATGTAAAAATATCTGTTTTATATTATTATATAGGTGAAACGAGTACCCACTGATATGCAAGTTTCCATTTTTCGGAATGTCTGATGCACGAACATGTCATAACGAAATTTTAGTAGAATTCAGTATTGACCTAAGTTGACTCCAAAAAAGGGTGATTTGTTTTCCAATGATTGACTTAACACTTTTATGTTGGTCGATGGCCCCTGGTTATCAAGAAATGCACTTGGGGTGTGTGGTGGTTTGGTTTGGGCCAACGGAAGATCTAGGTCAGGTTGTTATATTAAAGTTTTCTAGATTTTTATTTGTGAATTTAAAATTTTGGCAAGTGTTTAGTAAATAAGTTTGTCTTTTATTTTTTGACTTTTTTTAAAAAGGATGGATTTTATGTATAAAATTTTCAAAAAATTATAACAAGGGAATTTATAGAGATTTTATTTTATTTTTTAAAAAAACTAAGTTCATTCTTTATTAACGAATAATAAATATTATTTAGTAATCATGGCCAAGCCAAGTATCTTGGGTGAGTTAACCATAAATCCAATCATTTCTTTGACTAGAGTAGTTTTGATTTCATCAAATAACATGTAGAAAACATTGAACTAGTTAATAAGTGTGAGTCAAACCCGAATAATCACATTTTATATCTCATTTGAGTCATTAATAAAATACAATCAAGGTGGTTTTAGAGAAATTATAAAGATATAATAAAAGTGGGATAATAGGAGGAGTTGGGTCATGGGTGATTGTTGATGACATGTGAGAGGATCATCATGTGTCACTTTTTGTTCCCCAACATCCATGCCCTTGGTTGTTTTGTATCCTTGATCATTACACTTACAATAATGATATGTTTAGTGAGATTGAATGTTGACTAGTCATGTTTTATATGTGTGAGAGATTATGATAACTTCTTTGTTTAAGGGAAGCGACAAGTTTTCCCATTATGTATGGAAAACATGTTAGTTCTCATAGATAAAAAATCTGATACATTGTTATCTATAATCTAATGTATTATATGATGATATTGACTTTTTAACAATGGCTAAATTGGGAGTCAATTGTGTATATTTATACATCCTTCTGTATTTTGTAACTCATCTCTAGTTGTGTCATTTTTCCTTGCTTCTAACTTACATCTGTATCTTACGGATCAAGTTCATCATTGACTAAAGGCATTGATGTCGAACAATAATTGTGAAGAACATGAGTAAATTCACTTTTCAGACATGATTTATGCATCACTCAAGATTTCCTCATCTACATCCGTCAGTTATTCCTTATTCATCAAGACATTATTATTAAGTTTATTATAACCACAATTTATAAGCATGGTGAGTTAAGGGAACAATGCAAGGAGTATTCAAGTTAGTGTTTCATGAAAATTGTCAAGAAATAAATTCTACATATGAAAAACAGTTGAAATTTGAGTTGAGAATATTTAAGATCGGTCCTCGATCATTGTAATCACATGTAACGTAAAGAACAAGATAGATAAAAATGGAATCTTATGATCAGTCATGGGATTATGATGATAAGTGACCATGGAAATAATAAACTGGTTAGATGTGGTTGGAGAGTGAATCCTGTGATGAGCAATTCAAGAAAATTGTTTAATTTTTTTTCGACTATTAAATGTGCATTTTTATAGATTTTGTTATTTTATCTTTATAGTGTTCATTATTTAAAACCTATTTCATTTTTATAATAAAAAAACGTTCCCATTTTCATAAAAAAATGTGTGTTTCCACTGAATGGTAGATGATTTTTTAAAACTATTCTTAAAAGTTTTTAATACAATTGAATGGAATGGTCATTTGAAAGTTTTATAAACATTGATATTTATAAAATAAAAAAATAAAATTAATTTTATTCATAATTTTCAAAATAAATCTTGTTATTCTTATCCATTTTATTTCTCTTAATTTTTGTTATCGGTCACTTTTCATTATGTGTCAACTCACTCCCTCATACAAAAAAACCTCAAACAAGTGCAAGTCATTTTATGTAGGGGTGGGGAAAAAACCGCTCAAGCTGAACCAAATCGCAGACCGAACCAAATCGAATCGAAATTGTGGTTTTTTTTCTTGTAGTTTGGTTTGTGGTGCAGATTGAATAGAACCTTGTGGTCTGTGGTTTGGTTTGGGTGCCAAACTAAACCACGCTTGTTAGACTGGACTATACCTATTTCCAAAAAACATAATTTTCTATTTTTCTATCGACTCTCTCTATGCATCGATTTCATGATCCAAACCATCTTTCAATTTTTATTTTCAGTCACCATTAATGAATGTAAATTTTATTTTGATAACAAGTCAAGGGTAATATCATGTTACTGTATCAATGATTATGCATAAATTCTGTTCAAACTATTAGTCAATCATTATAAAATATCATGAATCTTTTTAATCCCATTTTTTAAAATTACTAAAGATCCAATTTATGGTTTAATGGGAACCACATAAAAAACAAAAAAAAATAAACACCAAGAAATCACATTCACTCAAATAAAAACAACCAAAACAAACTACATCAAAACACCACTAAATACAACATCGACTCAGGTTCCACAAATACATATATTAACCAAATTTTATTCCCTTGAACTCTCTATTAATGATGTTCAAAATACCCTCCTTTGAACAGACTCTCATCAACCAAAGGCAGCACAACACCATCAGTTGCAGCAAGTCCCCACCGACTTCAATTCACTAAGCCCAAAACAATCATTCAATGACACAAACTAATGCACAATATACCTCAGATTCAGAAGAGTCAATCTATAAGTGAAAACAAAAACCTTCAAATCACTAACCTCTATAAAGAAGGCCAACAAATAGAATTCCACTGAACCACTGAAAACCCAAACCAAGCCATAATGAAACCCTAGTCCAAAGATGACAACATTCATATTTTTTCAATAGAATGAAAATATAAAAAACAAGAAACCCAACATATAAAAGGCCTTAAAAGATAAAATCTTTCAAATAGAAACAGTTGCAACCCCAAAAAGAACATAATTATGGTCACTAGCTTTCTCATGCCACACAATATAAAAAATAGAGGCTTGCTTCTTTGAATATATTGAACCACATCACTGCTGCTCATTCCAAATAAAGAAGAGTGAACTTACATACTTACTCATTTTAGTTTCTATTTTCTACGACACACATGCTAGTGCATTATGAGTTTTGAGACCTTCATGTAGAAATTTAGATCATCATGCATCAAATCATCAAGTTTCAACATTGATCAATGGATGACTCACATCTAAACCCACTAATGTCGTGAAACATAAATCTTCACTGCTATGGAGTAAACATACGAAGATCTAGACATATCAGGGGGTAAAACTGAGTCAACGTCACTTATGGTCGAGAGACTGAACAAACAACGCTAAGAGATGTCACCAGATAGGGGACCCGAGACGACTAGTGTAACGTCCCAAAATTTTGAATAAATCTTGTTTCCTAATTTTATGTGTTATTTTATTTTATTTTTATACTCAACAAAAATGTTTCATTTGATAACATGAGTATAATTAAAATGAGACCGTTGGGTTTTGACTGTTATATGACCATTGGTCAATATGACCGCTGGAAACTAAACGTTTTGATTATTGTCTCTAAATACAAGTAATCTTGGTTAATTATTATAGAAAGAAGATTTGATGGCCTCACCCAGTAGTCTTGGACCGATCGAAGCCCATCTAACAGAACTTGGGAAGGAGGTAGCACTGCTGGGCTTTGCTCTGGACCAAACCCAAGCCGAACTTCATCGTGTGAAGCTAGAATGGAATCGCCTTCGCGAGAAGTTCAAACTGATAGAAATTACTACTCGTGTGATGTTGGTCGATCCTCCCTCGGATTCTCTCACCTTAACACACCTTACACTTAGGTCCTATGCTGGTGTGATAAGGGGATATGTAAGGAGACTGTAACTGCCTTGTGTAATCCTTTGTTTTAAATAAAAATTGGGATTTCTTCTTATGATGATGTTTATGACTTTTCAAATGTCCGGATAAATATAGTATGCATGTTTTTGGTGAATTTTAGAGAAATGATATTTTAAAAAATGTTTATGTAAACCTTAAATAATTAAAAATGTGTAATGATTTTCAAATAATGGTCTTCTACAATTATGTTCAGTACAAAATTTAGAGTCTAATAAGATCAACTTAATTTTTGATGAATAGTAAATTATGAATAGTGATTTTATGCTTAGGATTAGTAATGTGACCAAATGTATTAGTAATCTCACTTAAAGAAAGTATTAATATAATCTAGGCACCTTGATTAAGTAATGTGATTCAATAAAATGGTTAAATAACGGTTTCATAAATTATTATTCAAGTATTAGTTTTTCAGGTGAATAGTGTTTTTTAATTAAAAATTAAATTAAAAATATTTAGAAAATTATTTTTATAAAATTTATTTCATTTTTTAACTCAGAGCATCGATATTATGTTAAGGTAAATTTTGGGGGTTTTTCTGAAAAAAATGAATTTTCAGTGAGTAGTGTATTTATTTAAAAAATAAATTAAAAATATTTAGAAAATTATTTTTATAAAATTGAGTTCATTTTTGAAATCAGAGCATTGATATTTGGTTAAGGTGAAATTTTGGGTTTTTTCTGAGAAAGTTGAATTTTTAGTGAATAGTAAAAATACGGTTTTAGAGTTTCGGTATGTTTAATGACATCATAACTGTGTCATGATGATTTCATGAGATATTTTATGGGTTGGCCGACCAAAGGTGATGAATTATTGTATGGGGGGCCCCATGTGTCCTGACTCCATGGGAAATACCATGGGAGAGCCCATGCTTTTGAGAAAACCACTTGTGAGGTGTCCCTTGGCCATTAATGCCTTGTCCCCTCACTTTCCCTATAAATACCAAGACATCCTCTCATCCTTTTCGACTCCCCACTCTCCCCCAACGAAGTTCTGGTCTCATTACCTCCCAAGGATTCCTCCCAAGGTTCCCCCAAGCCCTCAAGGTCCCAACCTTTGAGTTTTAAGAGTTACGTTTTAAGGTAAGGGATCCGACCCCTCTCTTTCTTTTCAAGTGATCTCTTTTATGTCATTTCTTTTATGCTCCATGTTCTTATGTTGGAGGAGGTTCTTTTATATTCATTATACTTTCCTTTTTATGTTCATATGATGAGAGACCCCCTCTTACTCTCATCATTTCGTTTTAAGGATGTTTAAGTGATGCCGTTAGGCTGCCGAATTTTTAAGGGATTCTTTCACCCTTCTCATTTTCAAGTTCTATTTTCTTGTCAAGTCTTTCAAGTTACTTTATGTTGGGGTATGATCTCTATATCTATCATAATGATCATTTATTTTCATATTATGAGAGACCCTTTTTGATCTCTTCAATTCAGTATTTTGAAGTTTTAAGTGGCGTCGTTAGGCTGCCGAATTTTTAAGTGGTTCTTTCACCTTTCGCCTTTTTCAAAGTTCTAATTCCATGTCAAGTCTTGAAAGTTCCTTTTTATTATGTTGGGGTATTATATCTATATCTATCATACTGATCTTTTATGTTCATATGATTAGAGACCCTATTTGATCTCATCAATTCATTTTTTGTTGAAGTTTATGTGACGTCGTTAGGCTGCAGAATTTTCATAAGAGAAATCTTATTTTGTCTTCCTTTTATGTTCTTCATTTCATATGGTATATTTTCAAATTTCATTACCATGTTCTTCAATCTCTTATATTCTGTCCCTCTACTGTTTTATGAGTCATTTATGAATGTTTGACTCATGTCCCTTCTCTTTTCAATGTTTTCTAAAACCCTATAACATAGTCGTTATGCTGCAGAATTTTCATCTCAAAATGCCTCTCTCTTTTTCTAAAGTTCTTTTATTTTTAAGTGAATACTCAAATATCTCTCTTCTATATGGGTATTCACATATATACCAAAATTTTCTATTTTAAATTCTGGGATTTACATACATGAAACCCGCTTTCCCTTTCTGTGGGTTTAAAGTGACATTAAGATCGTGTCTTTAAAGAAGTTTTTAAAACGTTATGATTATGAAATGAAACCCATTTATTTTATGTTGTATGGGTTGTTTATGAAATTATTGATGATGATATATGTGTCTCACATGATGATAAAGACAAATTTAAGGGTGCGCCCTGATAGCGCTCCAATGCATTGGGTAAAGACTTAATCTCTAGAGATGACCTTTTAGACTGATACCTTGGTGAATAACCTTGGTAATTTTTAATGACACCTTGGGGATAGACCTTGGTGAAACGAAATGATTGTCAATATTAAATGTTTTAGCCACATCTTCAAGTTATTAAAAATGTTATTTTTATTATGATATATCTCATGATTTCTTTATCATGCCTTAAAGTTCTTTTCATGACCTTATTGAAGTATCTCAAGTTCACATGTAAAATGTTTCTCTTGTTTCCCTTACTGGGCCTTCTGCTCACCCTTTCTTTTGATATATGTCCCCAGGTTATGAGATGCAGTAATGAACCTAGGATGAACATGAGGAGAATCCTTTCAAGTGTTTAAGAAGAATGTTTTATGTTTTCATGTTTTAAGTTCCTGGTTTCCAAGACATTAAACCTTAAAGATCCTCGTTTTTGTAAAATGTAATGAAATTTTATGTGATAAAAAGGCGGGATGCTATAACTAGAACCAGAATCACTGCTCTGGGTTGAAATATAAATCAATCAAGACCAGGGAGGAACCACCTCCGAGGGCCAACACTAAATCAAACCCAAGAATCATGAGGATCAAAAAATGGAATGAGGTTCCAAAGAGAGGAAACCCCATAGAACCAGAAGCACTGCTCTTATTCTTGAGGTACGGGTTTCTTCTTTTCTCTTTTCCTTAAGTGTTTTTGAGAAAATAAGGAAAATGGGGGAAAATCCTGAATTTTGTGACTACACGCCGTGTACTTTTCCACACGTCGTGTACTTTGGCCATGTGGAAGGAGTACACAGGGTGTGTAGGCTAGTTGACGATGAAGGGTGTAAAAATCGACTACACACCGTGTAGTCAGTCGGCGGGAAAACAGTAAGGTAGTGGCTAGCTGAGCGACCGTACACGCCGTGTATTCAGGTATTACACGTTGTGTACTCATGTCGACATATGAATAGTGTCACACTGGTGAGAAGCTGCCGAATGAACAGCTAAAAAATGAAAACTACACGTCGTGTACCCAATAGTACATGCCATGTAGTCTATTTTTTTGCTTAAAATGGGTAGTAGTCTCCCCTGTTCACAGGGAAGGCTTAAAACGTCATTTGGAGCACGGGAGGACAGCCGAACCTTGGAGGATCAACTGATCGAGCACCAAGAATTTGATTCGGCTTCCTTCAATCACATTGGAACCGCACGGGTAATCTCTCCTTTCTCCTTGCGTAGTTCTTGCCAATTATTCCTCTAAGGGAAGTTATTTACATTTAAATAGAAATTCTTTTACCTCAGATCTATGTTGTTTACGGGCGTTTCGAGGAGTGTCATCTACGTATATCGATCAGGGGCGATCGAGGTAGGTGGCTTGGTGTTTAAATTCCAATTGTTGTGTGTTTTTGTGTACCGTTGTGATACGCGCCCATGAATGGGGTGTCGTGTGGCTGAGGCCTTGTTGAATTAAATACCTAGAAATTCATAGATAGTTTAATGAACATGTATAAATGTTTTTTTGGGATCGCTTCTTGGATCCAGGACCACCCCAGGGGTGCGTTCCTCTGTTTATCCATTTGGACAGGTTACCCAAGGGTATACCGTAAAATGTAGCATGCTTTAAATTGCCTTGAGAGGAATTTTATATGATTTCTTGCTTATCTGTTGGGCTCGTCCCGGTTACTTGCGCTTGAGGGCAATGTTTTACTTTAGCCTTAGGGCATTGTTTTCTTAGCCTGAGGGCAGTGGTTATTATATAGCATGAGGGAAACGCATCTTATGCCTAAGGGCAGTAGCTTCCGTGCCTGAGGGAAATATTCGGTATGCCTGAGGGCACTATTCGTTATGCCTGAGGTTAAGCATGGGGGCGCTGTTATATTAGCCTGAGGGCAAGGTTTTGATTAGCCTGAGGGATTAGTTCTGAGGAACATTGAATGTTATTAAATTGAACTCTTAAATAAATATTTAAATGGCAATAAAACTGGTAAAGTTAGTTACTTTTGAGTACTACTTAGTTTATTGCATTTATTACTGCACACCGTTGTTGCACATGTTCACTGATAGTTGGTAACAGGCCTTTGGTGGGTGCCTACTGGGATTTATTTCTCACACCCTGTTTGGGGTCATGTCTTCTGCCCCAAACAGATTACATTTCTACAGTCATGGATAAGGGAAAGGGTCCCTATACAGGTACATGACTGTAGTAGAGGAGGAGGAGAGCATGGGACTGAGCTTAGGCTTGCGATGCTGCTGCGTTTTGTTTACTCTGCTTTCTTTTTTTTTGTTATACCTGTACTTTCCAATGTATTGTATTGTTGTATAACATGTTCTAGATATTTTCTTAGAACTAGATACATGTTGCATCATTATCTATATAACTGTTGGTTCTCTTTTACGGCAGTTGCTCAATTCAGTTATGTATGTTCTACTTCTTCTATTGTTGTTGTATATTGTTCTTGTATTCCGCTGCGCTACACTTTGACAAATGAGGGCATATTTTCCCCACTATTAGACCTGGGCCCTCACTACTAGTCAGCAGCCTCTGGTGTTTGGGGAAATGCGCTTGAGGTCATGTGATCAACTAGGTTCGGGGCACCCGTGGAGTGGCACCCGGATCTAGGACGTTACAAAGTGGTATCAGAGGGGTTATTTTCTTTGACTTAATATTTGGATCCTTAGTCAGGGATAGGATGGAAATGTTAGTTGAGAATAATTTGTGCCCGAGATTAGCTAACTCGTGTATAGGGAAAATCCAATTTACCTCGTGTTGCAATTTTATTGATTTTGTAATTACAGTTGATTTGATTTTCACCGTTGGGTGATGCACTTGGGATTGTGATGTTTATATGTTATTCATGGGTTTTATTTAGTTGCAACTTGATGAGATGAGGGTATACCATCTCATTAATCATTTAGGAACATGCTAGAAATCACATTTCATGCATAGTTCCATGCCATGTAGGCGCATTAGAAATTACATGTTGTTGTGATAGTTTTTGTGCTAGAAAAGCATGTTATTATGATGGCTGCTTTGATAAATACCTGCTATGTGATAGGGTATTTTTGTGTGAGCCTGTTGATAGAATGGACGTCAAACTTTGGTTTTTGGAGATTATGGGCCCTCAATGACTGGAATTTGGTGGATCATTGACTTGTTTATTTGTGTATAACATGTATAAGATGTCAAACTTTGATTCGCGGGGAGTATGGGCTCTCGAGGATCAGAATTTGGTACTTAGGTGTTGTTTTTTAGTATTTCCTAGGTCCTGAAGTAGTATCTGAGGCTTAATGTTTGGAAAAACCAGGATACATGTCGTGTAGTTCTATGGACACACGCCGTGTGTTCTTCTGTTTGGGAAGAAATGAAAACTTTTAAGTACACATTGTGTACCCTCAGTACACGCCGTGTAGTCTCTTCCTGTGTCATAGACCGTGTGGGCGGGGACACGGGGTAGGGAAAGTCTTGTAAAAAAACATTTCGTGTACTGGATGTACACGCCGTATAGTGTTTACCCAGAGTCTGCCCATGTAACTAACAACACAGATGGAGAGACCTTGAGACATACACGTCATGTCCACCTTGGAACACACCGTGTAGTCTGACCTGGGGACCCGGCCGTGTAGCTAACAAACACGGGTCAATGTTACCTCTTCTTGAACACACCGTGTACCTGAGGGACACACTGTGTAGTCCTTACCGGTGGGAGACCATGTGGACTTAGCCATGTGGCTGTGGAAACGGGGTAGTGTACACGTCGTGTTCGGGTGTAACACGTCGTGTGGTGTCAGCCGAGTAGTCGGCCGTGTCACTAACGACACAGGCAGTTGGAAATTAAACCATACACGCTGTGTAGATGTTATACACGCTGTGTATTCTTGTTCAAGTGAGCCGTGTGGCTTAGCCATGTAGAAGGACTCGGCCAGGGAAGGAGGATTCAAGTACACGCCATGTATTTAGAAGGCACGTCGTGTGTTTGGGGTGTTACATGGCCAGTTTAAGCTGGGGTACACGCCCATGTGAATGACTTGAGAGAACACGCCGTGTAGTTTTATACACACCATGTAGTCAAGTTTTATAAAGTTTTAAAACTTTACTTCTCTATCTCCTTGTTTTAGGCCTTTGATAATCTTGATCTAAGGTGTGCGGTTGACCTTGTAGAGTCATGCCACCGAGACGACCACCAGTTTTTCTCCAAGAGAGAAGCAACGATTACACTCTAGAGATGGTAGGCCATGGGCTACCAGTGGATCCTCCAGCAGAGCCATATGCGGCGCCATCCGTTATACCGGACATAGGCGCGGAGGTGCAGTTCCGTGAAGGCTTCATGCGGTTCATGCAGACCTTTCAGGGAGCACCGATGGCTGCCACATCTATGGCTGAGCTGACTCGTATCTTATAGCAGCAGCATCCGCCTAAATTTTTAGGGGATGGCGGACCACAGGCTGCGGAGTCTTGGCTAGATTCTATGCAGACTATTTTTGAGCATCTTGAGACGCCTCCAGGGTGGAGGGTCAAGCTCGCGACTTATATGCTGCGTGATTCCGCCAAGAGGTAGTGGGATGTTACCACCCAGTCAGAGCATCACAGATACATGGCTTGGGAAGATTTTCAAATAGCTTTCTATGACTTCTTCTTCCCGAAGATGTTGAGGGAAGATAGAGCTCAAGAGTTCATGAATTTTCAGCAGGGCACTATGTCAGTAATGGATTATTTTGCTCGTTTCACTGAGCTTCAGCGTTTTGCACCCGTTCTGGTGGGCGATGAAACGTTGAGGGTGAGACGCTTTGAGGATGGTCTTTGATATGACATCTTCACACTGGTGAATGTCTTAAGGTTGCCTATTGTACATACTATTATGAACCATACACTGATTACCGAGCGGAATCTGCGGGAAGCTAGCGGTGTGGACCAGGGCAGTTCAACACCAGTTTTTGGTACTATTTCTATCAGTAAGAGGAAGAGACATATGGACTTCTCTCACGGTGGTAGTACCAGCCAGAACAATGTTTCAGGTGGCCAGATCAGGTGCTACCAGTGTGGTAAGGAGGGGCACAAGAGACCACAGTGTCCACGTGACCCTGTGGAATGCTGATCTTGCGGCAAGATGGGGCATCTGCAGCACTTTTGCAGGGCGTTTCTACCAGTGGCTAGTGAGAGGGGTTTTGTACAGACTTCGCGTGCAGGAGCAGGACCAGCAGCTTCTTACCAGTTGGGAAACTGGAATACGTCAGGGCGTGCAGGCAGAGATGGTGGTTGTGGTCGTGGTAGCCAGACACCAGGATCTCAAAGGCAGCAGGGCGGGACAGCTCAGGGTATCCAGGCTATGTCGTAGGGTCGCGACACTGGGCTGGCATATGCAGTGCAACAGACCCAACAAGAGCAAGATCCTAGACCTTCTACTATTAGAGGTACTATTCTAGTAGCTTTTGTCTTATCTTCAGTACTTTTTGATACGGGTGCTACACATAGCTTTGTATCTGTGCCTATTGTGGAGAGCATCGGGCTCTATGTTTCTTCTTCTTTTGATGTTATGACGCTAGACACTCCATTGGGGACTAGAACAACCGATGTGCGTCAGTGTAGGGAGTGTCCCCTTGAGGTTGGTGGGTGTCACTTCCTTTGGGACCTCTATGTCTTGGAGATGACAAGCTATGATGTCATTATCGGGATGGACTGGTTGGTTCCCTTTCGAGCCTTTGTAGACTGCTATCGTCGTAGGGTGTGTTTCACGTCACCAGAGGGCAGAGAGTTTCTATACAAGGGCGAGTGGGATGTTCAGGCGAGTCGAGCTGGACCAGAGCATCATGGGCGAGGTGGAGTCACAGCCCAGATTGGGAATTTATATCTGGATGATTAGGGGACTTGTCATAAGGACTTCCCTCCAATGGTTGATCATTTCAGGGATGTCTTCCTGGACGAATTTTCAGGTCTACCTATAGAGTGTGAGGTGGATTTCTCTATTAAGCTTGTGCCAGGAGCGGCACCGGTATCCATTCATCCTTATAGGATGACTAAACCTGAGTTACAGGAGCTCAAGAGACAGTTAGAGGAGTTACAGTCAAAGGATTTTATCTGACCCAGTACTTCTCCTTGGGGTTCTCTGGTCCTTTTTGCAAAGAAGGCGGACGGTACCCTCAGACTCTGTGTGGATTATCAGAAGCTGAACCAGTTAACGGTCAAGAACCGATATCCCTTACCAAGGATTGATGATCTTTTTGATCAAATTCGAGGTGCACGAGTGTTCTCGAATATTGAATTAAGATCTGGATATCATCAGTTGCGCGTTAGACCATCTGATATACCTCTCACAGCCTTCAGGAGTAGGTATGGTCTATATGAGTACTTGGTTATGTCGTTCGGACTCACGAACGCGCCAACAGTTTTCATGGATCTGATGAATTGTGTATTCCATCCTTATCTGGATTCTTTTGTGGTAGTATTTGTGGACGATATCTTGGTGTACTCTCACACTCGACACGACCATGCCACCCCTCTCGAGATCGTATTGAGTACACTGAGGGATCATCGGCTATATGCTAAGCTCTCAAAGTGCCACTTTTGGATGGACCAGATTCACTTTCTAGGTCATATCATCTCAGAGGCAGGAGTTACAGTAGACCCAGAGAAGGTGAGAGCAGTAGTTTTCTGGGAGCAGCCTAAGAACATGTTTGAGATACGGAGTTTCTTGGGGCTGGCTGGTTACTACATGCATTTTATATAGTACTTCTCCCACTTAGCAGCACCATTGACGGGTTTGACTAAGAAGGGTGTGAAGTTCATTTGGTCAGAAGCTTGTGAGACAGCCTTCTAGGAGCTGAAGGGAAAGTTGACATCAGCACCAATCCTAATACTCCCAAAGTAGGGAAAGTGCTATACAGTTTACTGTGATGCATCAAGTATTAGGTTGGGAGCTGTGTTGATGTAGGGCGGTCGAGTTGTTGCGTACGGGTCTCAGCATTTGAGGCCACATGAGAGGAATTACCCGACGCATGATCTCAAGTTAGTTGCAGTTGTTTATGTGTTACGCTGTTGGAGACATTATCTCTTGGGAGAAGCATATACCCCTAGTTGAGTTTTCCTATAATAATAGTTTTCAGGCAACTATTGAGATGACACCTTATGAGGATTTATATGGTAGGTCATGCCGATCACCTTTGTGCTGGATGGAGGCAGGTGAGGCAGCTTTACTGGGACCACATCTCGTGCAGGATACTTCTGAGCAGGTCTAGTTGATTCAGAAGTGAATGGATACTGCACAGTCTCATCAAAAATCTTATGTTGATCGTTGCAGACGACCCTTAGAGTTTGTGGTCAGGGATCAGGTCTTCTTCCGTGTTTCACCGAGGTTGGGACACAGGCGGATCAGGAGATAGGGTAAACTTTAACCGAGGTATGTGGGGCCATTTGAGATTCTGGAGAGAGTCGGGTCGGATGCCTATCAGTTGCAGTTACCACAGAGGTACCAGGCCATGCACGATGTCTTCCATGTATCTCAGTTGCGCCACTATCATTCAGACTCGTCTCATGTCTTTCAGCCAGAGGAGGTTGAGCTTCAGATGGATGCATCCTTTGAGGAGCATCTAATTCGTATTGTTGATAGGAGCACGAAGGTTCTCTGAGGTCGGCCAGTTCCTCTCGTACGGGTGTTATGGCAGCATGGCCGAGTGCAGGACGAAACCTGGGAGCGGGAGTCTAACATACGTTCTTAGTGGCCAGAGTTATTCTGAGCGTTATCTTCACCACCCTTGGAAGGGAAATTCGGTGATGAATTGCTTTAAGTGGGGAAGTTTGTAAGAACTCGGTTCTTATTCTTGAGGTACGGGTTTCTTCTTTTCTCTTTTCCTTAAGTGTTTTTGAGAAAATAAGGAAAATGGGGGAAAATCCTAAATTTTGTGACTACACACCATGTACTTTTCCACACACCGTGTACTTTGTCCATGTGGAAGGAGTACACAGGGTGTGTAGGCTGGTCGACGATGAAGGGTGTAAAAATCGACTACACGCTGTGTAGTGGGTATTTACACGCCGTGTAGTCAGTCGGTAGGCAAACAGTAAGGCGGTGTCCAGGTGAGCGACCGTACACGTCGTGTATTCAGGTATTACATGTTGTGTACTCATGTCGACAGATGAACAGTGCCACGCTGGCGATAAGCCGCCGAAGGAATAGTTAAAAAATGAAAACTACACGCCGTGTAGACTATTTTTTCGCTTAAAATGGGCAGTAGCCTCCCATGTTCACAGGGAAGGCTTAGAACGTTATTTGGATCACGAGAGGACGACCTAACCTTGGAGTATCAACCGATCGAGAACTGGGAATCTGATTCTGCTTCCGTCGATCACGTTGGAACCGTACGGGTAATCCCTCCTTTCTCCTTGCGTAGTTCTTGCCAATTATTACTCTAAGGGAAGTTGTTTACGTTTAAATGGAAATTGTTTTACCTCAGATCTACGTCATTCACAGGCGTTTCAAGGAGCGTTGTCTACGTATATCGATCAAGGGCGATCGAGGTAGGTGGCTTGGTGTTTAAATTCCAACTATTGTGTGTTTTGTGTACCGTTGTGATACGTGCCCATGAATGGGGTGTCATATGGCTGAGGCCTTGTTGAATTAAATATCTATAATTGCATAGGTAGGTTAATGAACATGTATAAATGTTGTTTGTGATCGCTGCTTGGATCCAGGACCACCCCAGGGGTGCGTTACTCTGTTTATCCATTTAGCCAGGTTACCCGAGGGTATACCGTAAAATGTAGCATGCTTTAAATTAACTTGAGAGGAATTTTATATGATTTCTTACTTATCTATTAGGCTCGACCTGGTTACTTGCACCTGAGGGTAGTGTTTTACTTTAGCCTGAGGGCATTGTTTTCTTAGCCCGAGTGTAGAGACCCAAAGCTTGACGTACATAGACATTACATTACTTTTGCGGAAAATTTAATACAAAACAAAAATAGACACCAAAGGACCGTAATAGTTTAGTGTATTTGGAAACTCAGAATATAATCTTCTAATCTTGGTGAAAGATCTTCAACATCTCCCATAAAGATCTTCCTTTTTTTCTTACCTAAAACCTTTCTTTATATCATGGGGAAAAGAAAACATATAAAGGGTGATCTCAAATGCTCAGTAAGGGTAAGCATGTGGAAAATAAAACAAACCATATACATTTGAACTTCAAAACATGAACATAATATTTAAACATCAAAATCTTGAGCAATGACATAAAACCCGTAAGTACGTAAGGCATAGATCATAAAGGAACATCAATCATGATAAAATAGCATGGGAATAAAACATTTAATTGTGTCAAACCGTTAAGCACATGATATGATTTTCATAGTAGCCAAGGCATTGCTGCCTAGACCATCTTAGTGGACAAAGTCCCTTTCTGAATCGAGTCCACTCCTCCTTCCAGTCCTGTAACACTGAACCAGATTAACTTACCGTTCCAGCCATGTCTATCTCATGAGATATAAATCTTTACCCAATGAATTAGGGGTAGATATATGTCTCACCCATCTCATATTGAAATCATTCTTACTTGTGCCAAAAAATAAACATAAATCATTCATCATAACCCAAAGAATAAAATGGGTTTCATAAACATCATCTCATCATAACGTAATCCATATAAAACAAATGGATATCATTTCATCATAAGAATAATCAAACGATGTAAATAATAGATACATTATACTTGAAACATAAACATGCTAAATAATGTCATCTTAGATAGTAAATAGTTTTGATAAAACACTTGAAATGAATTCTTGAGGAAAATATCCTTTCTCCTTAAAAATAATTTTCTTTTCACAAAATTCCACACAATTTTAAAAGAAAATTATTTTATTGAAAATAACCATGAAAACTAGTATAGGAAGCTTCTTGAAAATTAGGTGATATGAAACTGTAAAAATCTGTTCATGCCGTATAAGTTAAAAAAACATTCTTCTCGTACTTTTGTCGGAAAAGTCAAAAAGTACCTTGTATGGTAAACAAAAGAAAGATTCCTTACGTACCATGTAGTAAAAGTCAAAAATGGGTAAAAAAGACTTTAAACATACATGAAACCATTTTTAGAAAACAGGGACATGGATGATAAATATTACCCCAGTAAATACTTACGAATAAACAATCTCGGATAAAAACGAGATTGGAAAAGTTATCCCTTACCTTAGGTCTGATATGCTTCGTACGTATCTGAACCTCCTATATAATGATTTAAATAATGTCATTGACTTATTAAATAATCATATTCATTGTTATGATATCATATATGGTTCACTTATGACTTTATACTACCCGTTCTTTTGTAAATTTCATGTTAAAGCAGCGTTTTGGGTAAAATCGTTTTATTTATCGTACGTGTTTGGACTTGTTGTTCTTGATATTATTATTACTTATATAATGATTTAATTACTTCCAGAATTTAAATCATGATTTATATATCATATATATTCAGTATATATATATATATATATATATATATAATAGGTAGATAAATGAAATGAAATACACCGTTCATGGAGACGGTAGGCCTTACGTACGCATGAACGTTGTTTTCTTTTCCTTATTGACTTGAAAGGAAGTAATTAGATGGAATATATATATATATACATAAATACAGTAGATTTATCATGTCATATATTTCATTATTATTAATTATATATACTTTATAATCATTCTTGAGTGGTTAACATGGAGAATGAATCTCATCGCGTCGTGGAGACGGTAATCCGTACGTACGCACGAGCGATGATATTGTTCCCATAATTATTGAATTGAATTGAATTAGATTGGATGATATAATATATCAGAATCGTTATTATGTTATAATAACTATATATAGTTATTCTTTACACCATTATACCCATCCAAGTAAGGTGGTGGTGGAAAAACAGATTACACCACGGTGTGGAGACGGTATTTCGTACGTACGCACGCGCGGTGATTTCATTTTTCATAGGATAGGTAGAGGGTGAAATAGGGTTTTTTCACATTTATAATAACATATTAGTATATGAGTGATATTGATGTTATTAATTTATGATGAAACAAATAAATAATAAGAAGTTGAAGAAGAAAGAAACTTGAAAGAATCGGTAGAAGAGATTACCTCTTCTTCGACACACCCCTTTTAAGCTTCCTCTTAAGGCACTAGATTTGGTCTTTTGAGGATACCAGAACCTCTATAATGTTTATAGGGAAGTTGATAAGTGAAATGGTCAGGGTTTTTCCAAGCATGAAGGATCAAAATTGTGTAAAGATAAGAGGGAGTAGGTTCCCTTTTATAAGGGAGGAGAGGGGAACCTTAGGAAAAACTTAAAATATTATTTTATAATAAAGTCATATTCGGTTTTTAATAGCTCCAAATTGATTTATTTCGAAGATAAGGTGGGGATGGGTCGAAATCCTCTCAACAAATAGGTTTTAGACAAGTTTAGGTTACTATTTTAACCTTTTCATTTAGATTTAACTCTAAGTTAAATAATTTATCTTTTACTGTGTCTTCTTGTTTTCTTACACTATATGGTTAATAAACTTACTATAACAAGACAAAAGAACCCCAAGTGGTTCATTATTAATATATATAACCTTATATAAGTCATTTGGCCGAACCTTAGATTTTTAGTGATAAAATAACAATTAATAATATAATATATTTTTTTTAAACTATTTTATGACAATTTTGACACTATTTGGTAATTGATTGTTGTGAAAATCATAAAAGCATTATTAATTAGATAAAAGTTAATTAAATCAGTACTAACATGTCATATTAACCTAGAAAATTAGTTTAATTCATAAAAAAGTCTCAAATTACATTTATTTGGGTATTTATAACATCATTTATGTTAATATTTCATTAATAAGGTAATTACTACATCATCATTGTGTCATAAATAAATTAAATTATTTAATGTATAAAAATTATAAATAAAATACCATTATTTTGGAAATATTTTTAGATTTCTAATTAATATTTATAGTCGAATTTATCTTATGTATAACCATTTATTAAACATGTTTTAGTTATTAAACTTTGATTTTAACTCTTTTAACTCTTCTTTAAATAAAATAATAATAAGTGTCCTAATCTAATCCAAGTGGACCTAAAGGGTAATATTTTATTCCTAAGGTTATTTTTGGTCGAATTAAACTTATCCAATAAAATTAGGACATGTGTTAGGGTAATGATAATATCATTTTTACCCTTAATTACCCTATTTACTTTTAATCGTGGTAAATAAAAGTAAAAAGTTACTATTATCCAAAAATTATTTTTATCTTATTGAACCAAATTTTACTCCTTGATATTAACCGTGTCTCTCGTATTTTCGAAATTCCACTCACAAAAGCGGTAAAATTAAGTTTGATATAAATTTTCAAATTCTCCTAGGAGGTGGGTAAAAGACGGTGAAAAGTTCAATAAAATTTTTATATATCTAAAATTATTATAAAATGACTCTAATGAATTAATTTGAACATATATATGTATTATGTATCAATTTTGACCTAAAATAAATTTAAATAAAATAAATAATTATTTAAATAAAAAGTCGGTTTTTAAATAGTAACCCAGTGTTTTCACTATTCATCAAAAATTGAAAGTTTTCAGAAAAATACCAAAAATTCACCCTAGGATAATTTCAATATTCCGAATCCAAAAATTAAGTCCATTTTTAAAGATAAAATTTATAAAATTTCAAAAAGTGGGTATTACTATTCAAAACGGCTAGTTCATAGTAATATTATAATAATATCTCGTTTAGTGAAACTCGGTATGGCATACTACACACGCTATCGAGGAAGGTCTTGATTGCATGTAATGCAAGCCAAGTCAGGGCTGCGTTTAGTGAAATCTCTGTTTGGTGTTGTGTATAACATAATCAAAACTTATTTCATTTATACATTAAACAAAATCCATACTTAATGTTGCGTAGAATAATTTCCACAAAACGAACTTGAAATTGTGTGTAACAAGAGCCAAGAATAGCGTTGCGTATACTGCAAGATAATATGGTGTTGAGTATAGTACAAGCTAATCTTGGTGTAGTGTATAATAGAAGACATCAAAGAAATTAAAAATAATATATCTCATAAAATCTCAGGGTGTTACATTTTACCCCCCTTAAAATGAATTTCGCCCTCAAAATTCGTCAGGGTTATAAATCGTTTACTACTTGAAAATTTCATTCGTAAAAACCCACATTGTAAAAGGAATACTAAAACTTAATTTTAAAAATTAAAGTATAAAATGTAACGGTTACCCAGATTAACTCATCACTGGGTTTCCACATAGGATAACATAGGTGGAAATATGGATATGGAAGAAAAATCTAACCGTCAAGTTCTGATGGAGAGTGGTAGAGAACATGGCTATGAAAAAGCCAACAATCACAAATTCATAAATTTGTGATGATCTAAGGTACCATATGATTCATCCGATATGAGAGTACTAAGACAACATTTTTCATTTTCAAGATCATTTCCCTAACATTGATGAATTTTTACATAAGGAGAAATACTTGATTTCAGTGTAATATCATCGTTGGTCATTCCACGAACAATTTTCACTTCATCTATATTTAAAGAAATGAAGTTGAATTTGTCATTCATGAAGTGTTAGCAGATCATGCGATAGAATAATAAGTCATCCCATCTGTTTCTATCACAAAAAGGTTAGCATAAGTTATTAAATATATATAAGTCCATTTATAGTAAGATTAATCGTATATGGTTCCTAAAATGGACTTATACTTCATATATCATAGCGCTTAATATAATAAAACTAGTTTCTACTAACCAGGGACTTTCTGTAGGCCAGTGGTAGGTGATAAAGGCATGTCGCACTTCGGTTGTGGGTTTGATTCCCACAACCTTGTCTGACACGACGGGTTGTCGCCCGTCCTGCAGGTTGTCCCTTTTTCTAAAACTACACTATTATAACATTCCAGAAATAATATCGAAAAAAAAGTTTTATCCTTAAACAATACTATCTTATGTCCAACATAATCCATTCAAATCTTTAGGCTTATCCAAAATACATATGTCCATTCTCATAGTATAAAGAAAATGATTACTTGAAATGTCACATAACAAGCACGTGAATACCATCATTTATCCTTCATTTATCATAAGATATATCTTGTTGGTCACATTCCAAACATGTGAATACCTTAATCATGTATTACCATAGAACCTAAGTGAAAACATGAGTGTTATCAAAAGTTAACTCTTTCCACATACCAAAATCCCAAAATTCTTATATACTCAAACCATGATATCACTTTGTCCTTATATCAGTCATGAGCTCATGAATACTATCATACATATTATTTTCTCCTTATCCCTTCATTATGTGCATTTCATCTGCTTTCCAAAAATATTTCAATCACTTTTCATGGTTACTGGTACTATAAAATTATTGAAAACCACAATGGACAAATACATAGATATTCCAATATACCATAAAAGTAACTCAACAACATTATTCTTGAATACCAATACATAAACACTTCAATCCATCCTCTTCAATGATTTTCATGGAATAGATCCTTCCTTTATTTAGAAGTAACATCTTAAGTCAGGGCATTGAGTTGGGTAATGCCCATGTTCTCCACAGATAAGACATTGAACTCCATAACAGTCTGTCACTCTATGACCCTTCTCTCCACACAGATAGCATCTCCCCCTCCATTTGATGTATTCTTCAAGGTTCTTCTTTCCTTCTTTAGAAATATCAATCTTTCTTTCTTTATGATCCTCACCATGTGAATATGCATAAAAGTCTATCTTCCTCTTATTTGATGAATTAGGAATACCACTAAAGTTCACCTTGTTAATCATATATCGTGATGACTGATTCGACATAATCACAAAATCTTTCTTTCTAAGAATTACGCAATTTCATTGCTCATAGTCACTAATTTGTCCATTGGATTCAATGTTGACCCAATTCCTTCTGGTTCCCTCCATTGACTAAAACCAAAAACCATGGTGTAAGAAACCGTTAAAATAACAAGGAACCACATAATCATAAAAAGTCACTTATGGGATGTATAACTTATCACACATTCTTTAATCCATGACACCCTAGGTTCACCCTAGGTTATTCATGATCGTCAAAATAATTCTAGGACTGTAACCTATAGTTATACTAAACCTTAGGGACATCCCTAGACATACCTTAGAAATATCTCTAGGGATTTCACTAAAGTTTCTGCATCCTAGTTTCTAAAGGTTAACTAAATATTTCCTCTGATACCAACTGTAGAGACCCAAAGCTTGACGTACATAGACATTACATTACTTTTGCGGAATATCTAATACATAACAAAAACAGGCACCAAAGGACTGAAATAGTTTAGTGTCTTTGGAAACTCAGAATATAATCTTCTAATTTTGGTAAAAGATCTTCAACATCTCCCATAAAGATATTCCTTTTTTTTCTTACCTAAAACCTTTATTTATATCCTGGGGAAAAGAAAACATATAAAGGGTGAGCTCAAATGCTCAGTAAGGGTAAGCATGGAGAAAATAAAACAAACCATATACATATGAACTTCAAAACATGAACATAATATTTAAACATCAAAATCTTGAGCAATGACATAAAACCCGCTAGTACGTAAGGCATAGATCATAAAGGAACACCAATAATGATAAAATAGCATGGGAATAAAACATTTAATTGTGGAAAACCATTAAGCACATGATATGATTTCCATAGTATCCAAGGCATTGCTGCATAGACCATCTTAGTGGACAAAGTCCCTTTCTGAATCGAGTTCACTTCTCGTTCCAGTCATGTAACACTAAACCGGATTAACTTACCATTCCAGTCATGTCTATCTCATGAGATATAAATCTTTACCCAATGCATTGGAGGGAGATATAGGTCTCACCCATCTCATATTGAAATCATTCTTACTTGTGCCACAAAATAAACATAAATCATTCATCATAACCCAAAGAATAAAATGAGTTTCATAAACATCGTCCCATCATAACGTAATCCATATAAAACAAATGGATATCATTTCATCATAAGAAGAATCAAACCATGTAAATAATAGAGACAATGTACTTGAAACATAAACATGCTAAATAATGTCATCTTAGATGGAAAATAGTTTTGATAAAACACTTATGAATTCTTGAGGAAAATATCTTTTCTCCTTAAAAATCATTTTATTTTCACAAAATGCCACACAATTTTAAAAGAAAAGTATTTTATTTAAAATAACCATGAAAACTTGTAGAGTAAGCTTCTTGAAAATTAGGCGATATGAAATCGTAAAAATCCGTTCATGCTGTATAAGTTAAAAAACATTCTTCTCGTATTTTTGCCGGAAAAGTCAAAAAGTACCTTGTATGATAAACAAAAGAAAGATTCCTTACGTACCATGTAGTAAAAGTAAAAAATGGGTAAAAAGGACTTTAAACATACATGCAAGCATTTTTAGAAAACAGGGACATAGATGATAAATATTACCCCAGTAAATACTTACGAATAAACAATCTCGGATAAAAACGAGATTGGAAAAGTTATCCCTTACCTTAGGTCTGATATGCTTCTTACGTATCTGAACCTCCTATATAATGATTTAAATAATGTCACTGAATTATTACAGAATCATATTCATTGTTATGATATCATATATGGTTCACTTATGACTTTATATTACCCGTTCTTTTGTAAATTTCATGTTAAAGCAGCGTTTTGGGTAAAATCGTTTTATTTATCATATGTGTTTGGACTTGTTGTTCTTGATATTATTATTAATTATATCATGATTTAATTACTTTTAAAATGTAAATCATGATTTATATATCATATATATTTAGTGTATATATATATATATATAATAGGTAGATAAATGAAATGAAATACACCGTTCATGGAGACGGTAGGTCGTACGTATGCATGAACGTTGTTTTCTTTTCCTTATTGACTTGAATGGAAGTAATTATATGGAATATATATATATATACATAAATACATTAGATTTATAATGTCATATATTTCATTATTATTCATTATATATATTTTATAATCATTCTTGAGTGGTTAACATGGAGAATGAATCTCATCGCGTCGTGGAGACAGTAATCCGTACGTACGCACGAGCGATGATATCGTTCCCATAATTATTGAATTGAATTGGAGTGGATGATATAATATCTCAGAATCAGTATTATATTATAATAACTATATATAGTTATTCTTTACACCATTATACTCATCCAAGTAAGGTGGTGGTGGAAAAACAGATTACACCACAGCGTGGAGACGGTATTCTGTACGTACGCACGCGCGGTGATTTCATTTTTCGTAGGATGGATAGAAGATGAAATAGGGTTGTTTCAAATTTATAATAACATATAAGTATATGAGTGATACTGATGTTATTAATTTATGATGAAACAAATAAATAAGAAGAATTTTAAGAAGTAAGAAACTTGAAAGAATCGGTATAAGAGATTACATCTTCTTCGACGCACCCCTTTTAAGCTTCCTCTTAAGGCACTAGAGTTGGTCTTTTGAGAAGACCAGAACCTCTATAATGTTTATAGGGAAGTTGAGAAGAGAAATGGGTAGGGTTTGGCTGAGCTTGAAGGCTCAAAATTGTGTAAAGAGAAGAGGGATGAGGTGCCCTTTTATAAGGGAGGAGAGGGGCACCTTAGGAAAAACTTAAAATATTATTTTATAATAAAGTCATATTTGGTTTTTAATAGCTCCAAATTGATTTATTTCAAAACTAAGGTGGGGATGGGTTGAAATCCTCTCAACCAATAAGTTTTAGACAAGTTTAGGTTACTATTTTAACCTTATCATTTAGATTTAACTCTAAGTTAAATAATTTAACTTTTACCGTGTCTTCTTGTTTTCTTACACTATATGGTTAATAAACTAACTATAACAAGTCAAACGAACCCCAAGTGGTTCATTATTAATATATATAACCTTATCTAAGTCATTTGACCGAACCTTAGATTTTTATTGATAAAATAACAATTAATAATATGATATTTTTTTAAAAAACTATTTTATGTCAATTTTGACACTATTTGGTGATTGATTTTTGTGAAAATCATAAAATCATGATTAGTTCAATCAAAGTTAATTAAATAAATACTAACATATCATATTAATCTAGAAAATTAGTGGAATTTATAAAAAGTCTCAAATTACATTTATTTGGGTATTTATAACATCATTTATGTTAATATTTCATTAATAAGGTAATTACTGCATCATCATTGTGTCATAAATAAATTAAATTATTTAATATCTAAAAATTATAAATAAAATACCATTATGTTGGAAATCTTTTTAGCTTTCTAATGAATATTTATAGTTGAATTTATCTTATGTATAAATCTGTATTAAAAATGTTTTAGTTATTAAACTTTGATTTTAACTCTTTTAACTCTTTTTTAAATAAAATAATAATAAGTGTCCTAATCTAATCCAAGTGGACCTAAAAGGTAATATTTTATTTCTAAGGTTGTTTTTGATCGAATTACACTTATCCAATAGAATTATGACATGTGTTAGGGTAATAATAATATCATTTTTACCCTTAATTGCCCTATTTACTTTTAACCGTGGTAAATAAAAGTAAAAAGTTATTATTCATCAAAAATTATTTTTATCTTATTGAACCACATTTTACTCCTTGATATTAACTGTGTCTCTCGGATTTTCGAAATTCCACTCACAGAAGCGGTAAAATTAAGTTTTATGTAAATTTTCAAATTCTCCTAGGAGGTGGGTAAAAGACGGTGAAAAGTTCAATAAAATTTTTATATATCTAAAATTATTATAAAATGACTCCAATGAATTATTTTGAACATATATAGGTATTATGTATCAATTTTGACCTAAAATAAATTTAAATAAAATAAATAATTATTTAAATAAAAAATCGGTTTTTAAATAGTAACCCAGTATTTTCACTATTCATCAAAAATTGAAAGTTTTCAGAAAAATACCAAAAATTCACCCTAGGCTAATTTCGATATTCGGAATCTAAAAATGAAGTTCATTTTGAAAGATAAAATTTATAAAATTTTAAAAAGTTGGTATTACTATTCATAACGGCTAGTTCATAATAATATTATAATAATATCTCGTTTAGTGAACTTGGTATGACGTACTACACACACTATCGAGGAAGGTCTTGATTGCGTGTAATGCAAGTCAAGTCAGAGCTGTGTATAGTGAAAGCTTCGTTTGGTGTTGCGTATAACATAATCAAAACTTATTTCATTTATACATTAAACAAAATCTATACTTAATGTTGGGTAGAATAATTTCCACAAAACGAACTTGAAATTGTGTGTAACACGAGCCAAAAATAGTGTTGCGTATACTGCAAGCTAATACGGTGTTGCGTATAATACAAGCTAATCTTGGTGTAGTGTATAATAAAAGACATCAAAGAAATTAAAAATAATATATCTCATAAAATCTCAGGGTGTTACACCGAGGGCAGTGGTTATTATATAGTCTGAGGGCAACGCATCTTATGCCTGAGGGCAGTAGCTTCCGCGCCTGAGGGCAATATTCGGTATGCCTGAGGGCGAGATTCCATACGCCTGAGGGCACTATTCGTTATGCCTGTGGGTAAGCCTGAGGGCGCTGTTATATTAGCCTGAGGGCAAGGTTTTGATTAGCCCGAGGGCTTAGTTCTGAGGAACATTGAATGTTATTAAATTGAACTGCTAAATAAATATTTAAATGACAATAAAACTGGTAAAGTTAGTTACTTTTGAGTACTGCTGAGTTTATTACATTTATTACTGCACACCGTTGTTGTACATGTTCACTGATAGTTGGACACGGGTCTTTGGTGGGTGCCTACTGGGATTTATTTCTCACACCCTGTTTGAGGTCATGTCTTCGGTCCCAAACAGATTACATTTCTACAGGCATGGATAAGGGCAAGGGTCCCTATACAGGTGCTTGACTGTTGCAGGGGAGGAGGAGAGCATGAGATCGAGCTTAGTCTTGCGATGCTGCTGCGTTTTGTTTACTCTGCTTTCTTTTGTTTTGTTGTACCTGTACTTTCCAGTGTATTGTATTGTTGTATAACATGTTTTGACTGTTTTCTTAGAACTAGAGACATGTTGCATCATTATCTATATAACTGTTGGTTCTCTTTTACGACAGTTGCTTAATTCAGTTATGTATGTTATACTTCTTCCGTTGTTGTTGTATATTGTTCTTGTATTCCGCTGCGCTACACTTTGACAAATGAGGGCATAGTTTCCCCATTATCAGACTTGAACCCTCGCTGCTAGTTGGCAGCCTCTGACGTTTAGGGAAATGCGCTTGAGGTCATATGACCAACCGGGTTCGGAGCACCCATGAAGTGACACTCGGATCCGGGACGTTACAAACATGATTCAGAGACCACGTGAGAAAACCACCAGAGAAGGAACCATGCTGAAGTTAGAAGGGAAATACATCGGCCTCAAAGGCAAAACACAAGCAACACCCGCTCACCATCATTGGGAAAGAGAGACGAGAGTAAATCTGAGATCCCTGGGGTGGAATTAGTCAGAGAGAGAGAAACAAATGACCCTTACGAATTAATATTTAGGATATTGTAAAAAAAAGGTTGATCCGTAATCCAAACCGAACCAAATCGTAAATTAATGGCTTACAAATTTTTTAATTTGAAACAAACCGCTATTAAATGGTTTGATTTTTTTATATATAAAAACCTAATCATAAATTATGATTTAGTTAAGTTTTTAATAAAAATTGAACCAAATCAACCCAGAAAAATGACATTCGGAGACATTTCAACAAAGACGTAGGATATTTATACAGTTTTAGAAATTTTACTCCAATGGTCTTCATTGAAATAAATTCCACCGATTGGTCCTCCGATGTCATTCCCCTGTTACGCCGACCACATCTATAAAAAACGCGTATTCGCCGCCGGCGCTGGTCCGTCGTCATCTGTTTCTTCCTCGAGCCGACTGCCATCTAGGGTTCCGGATTTCTGCATTGAATTCCAGGGTTCCATTCTCCATCGGTATTTGGATATTTTTCTTCGCATCCACATCTCTCGCTCATCGATCCTGGATTTCCTCGGTTTCAGGCATTTGACGTCTCCTTTCTCTAATTTTCTTGCGTTTACTTATAACTTGTTTTTCATTTAGCTGTTTTGTTGGCCTTCTCCTGACACTGCCGCGTTTAATCATCTCCTGATGATTTTTTGGGTTTTATTTATTTGTTTTTTCTTATCAATCATGGATTTCTAAAAATCGACAAGGCAGTAGCGTTGTGGTAACAATGCCTAAAAATACCCAAACGCCTTCAATCTCTTCGCCAGATCCTTGTCTTGTTAGGCTCCTCGTTAGATCCCCCCCCCCCCCCCCCCCAAAAGAAAAAAAAAACGGTGTGCTGATTAGTACGGTGTTCCAGAGGTATTAGCAATGAACTCGTGCACGTGAAGCTTATGGCCAATGCGATTTCTGGAGAGGACGTTCTCCAGGCGACTTAGGACTCGATTAATACTATTTTTGTTAGATTTTCGCGTTCTGTACTTCATTTTTGGTTCATTTTTGTTTTAATTCTCCCTGCCAATGAATTCCGTTACCTGACAAATGCCCCTATTTTGGGGTCTTTTTCCCCACAGGGCTAGTAAAATATAGCTGTCCATCCTGGTCTTTTGTTGTCATAACATGATACGGTGACCTCTTTTTTTGTTACCTCTAGTAACATCTCAATACTCAGGGTTCATGAGACGCTCCTGGAACAATATTTGCAACATTTACCAAATTGTTTATAAAAAATAAATAGCATTTGTTTCATTTTTTGAATGAAACATCTACACTTAAAATTCCCAATGAAGATCATTTTTATAGGCGACGTAAAATCACTTTCTCAATATAACGCACAAAGTTGTTTGTTTCATAGTTATTAATGGCGCGCGCCATGGCGTGCGCCAGGAAGCCGAGCGCCACGCAATGGGTTTGCAATGGCTCATCTGAAAAGGCGCTTAGTGGCGTGCGCTATTGTGCGCAATGGCGCGCAATGGCGTGGTGCCCACAACTGCGCCAACTTGTTCGCGATTAAAAAATACCTCAAAAAAACCTCAAACGACGACCTCCACCGTCACACAACACTATCCTCTTCCTGCGACAGCCGCAACCCAGCCCTTGCCAGACCAAGTCGAGCGGTGCGACCTAGTCATCTCCCTCAACAGCTACTTCCATACCGACCAACGACGACGACCCGACCCTCCACGTCCAGGGCAGGCGTACGCATGCACACCTTGTGTGCGAACCGAACCCTAAGTAGTAATTTTTATCATTCAATTTTAATTATGTTTTCACTTTTTTTTCCAGTTAATGTTGTCCGCCTCTTTGCCTGTCGAGGGGTACTTTACTTTTTTTTTTCTACGTTTTTTTTGTTTATTGTTTTTTTAGATATATGGTTTAAAATATTTAATTGTTTGTTTTAAATATTTTAAGATTTTTTTTTGTTTATTGTTTTTTTCTGCTACGTTTTTTTATTCTTTCTATGCGCCGCAAGTTAATATTGCCACGCGCCTTGCGCCGCGCAGTGCGCTTTTGCGCCGGGGGCCCCTGTCGTCGCTGTGCGCCGTGCGCCGTAAATAACTATGGTTTGTTTAAAAGCAGTTATAATTAGTGATAAGTTATTAAGTGGAAATTGAATTTCTCATGGTTGAATAATACCACCTACCCCTCATGTGGCTATGATGGACAAGGGTGAGAATACAAAAAAACAAATTTAGAGGTGGACAATGATTGATTTTGGTAAACCCAAAATGAATTTTGAGTAATCTTTTTTTCCCGGTTATCATTTTTAAGTTAGACACCAATATTAAATTTATCATTTTTTTGGTTTTGCTTTTCAAAATATTCAGTTATTTACTCTCGATTCAGATTTTACCAAATATTGATAATATTTTGTTTTTTAAAAACCAAATTAATTTTTTGTTAGGAATTTAAGCATTGATAAATGTGAATGGGAGCCATTTAGTTCGTGATTGTGTGTGTGGATTTTCTCAGTTCTTAAATGCCAATAAGAGTGTATTTTATTTGAGTGTCAGATTGATGAAGCGTAAGTGTTTCAATTTTTGTCTGTTTTTAGTTGGCATTCATTCTTTTAACCTTCCTCAATCTCAAAAGTGAAATGCTAATGGTTTTCTTCCGTGGTTGTTTAAGAACCTGTGAGCTGAAAGGAGTTGGGGGTATAATGGTCTTTGTATGGGGACGATTTGTTAGGGTGGTATCAAGTTTGTTAGTGGGGGTAGCTTCCTCCAGGTGGCAAGGGGGTGTTATAAGTAGAAGCAGTAGGGAGTGAGGAAGGGAGGGAAGTGTAACTCAAGGCTGCGTAGCAGATTCGGTCACTTGGCTTGTGCGGGAGACTCCTGATCTTCTTCTTCTTCCTCTTTTATGCTGTATTTTGGTTACTTACTCAAGGTGCCGGTCCTCTACTTTTATCAACTGGTCCGACCTGCCGTCTTCCTTCGGCTGATTCCAATTGTGACGATTCTGCATCTCGTTTTCATCTGCACCTGTGCGCAACACATGTGGAGGTGCCGGTGCGCCCTGCTGTGCGTTCGCTCGATCGACTCCTCTTCATCTCGTCCAGCTCGTGCTATGCGGCTGTCGCTCGTTTCGGTTCCTCGCTCGGTTCACGTCCCGCGCGACGAGGGCTCTAGCCTCCATTGCACCGAACTTCATTTGGCGGTGGTGTGCACAGAAGAGTCGCGCGCTGCCCTCTGCCAATCAGTGCTCCGTCGGTGAGCCCTCTGCTGCTTCGTCAATCAGCGCTCCGCCAACTCTTCCCTCCCACAGACGGCGCGCAGTCCCAAACCGCGACAACGTCCATTGTAGCAATCTCTTCCGACGGAACATGCCCGACGACCCCGCACCCCACTGCACCATCGGTGACTTCTGTGGAAGCAGCCGCATGCCGATCGGGACCACTCGCCCAGTTGTTTTTCCTTCGCGCAACGTCCGAAGGAGCCGCGCTCTCTATGTTTCATTTGAGGGGTCGCGCATGACCTACGCAACTTCCATTCCCTGCCTACAAGCCTCGCCGTCGACTTCGCTGGAGCCGCCCATTGCCGAAGGCCCGCACGTAGTGGCGGGATTTCATTCCGAGTATGTTGCTCTCCCGTTCAGCAGAGGTGTGCGACTTGTTCACCGACACCGCACGCGGCCTGCTTGAGATGATTGGCAGAATAAAAAAACAACAAAAAGAAAAAGAAAAAGAAAAGCAAGGGGCGACCCTTTTGGCCAGGGTGGACAAGTAGCGCACCCTTAGTAGCGCAAGGGTGTGCTGGACTAGCTTTCCAATCCCGCACTTTTTCCTCAGCACCCCATACTCTCACCGATATCCTCATGGAGACTTTAAGCAAACTTGTCAGGATGAAGTCGAGCATCGCCTTGGTCGACTCGAGGCTTTATTGGAAACTTGGGGATCCGACAGTCTATACAGCATGACATTGCTGAACTCACCAAGACCGTTTCTGGTTTGGCCCGTCCCCTCGACAAGGCCCCACAACCTGACGAGGTGCCTCCATCACTAACGACTGCTGTTTCTTCCTTGCACGATCAACGGTCAACCAGACCCCCTGCGCTCGCCTAGGAGGTTGGTGTAGCTACCCTCCATTTCCACACTAGCTTTGGGCAACGGTCTTCTGCTCGGCAGTTGGAGCTCTTGGTTTTCGCGGGCACGGATCCCCGAGGTTGGCTTGTGCGTGCTGAGATGTTTTTTCATCTTCATCAGACCATTGAAGCTGATAAAATCGCCTTGACTCAATTGAGCATGGAGGGCGTCACAATTCATTGGTTTACTATTTTAGTTGAGGTGTATCTGACTTTAACGTGGGCGATATTCAAGGAGGTGCTCAGCGGCTTGGAAATTCAAAACCCCTATGAAGAGCTTGCAGCCCTCCAACAACAGGGCCCAGTTCAAGATTATATTGAGCAGTTTTGAGTATCTGGCGCCCTTGCTACCTTGCTACCTTGCCAACCTGAGGCCCAGTATGTCGGTTATTTCCTGCATGGCCTGAGTGATGACATTCACGGTTGGGTTCGCATCCACGATCCACCGACCCGGCTGCATGCCATGCGCTTAGTTCAAAATGTGGAGTTCGCTCTCACGGGAGGCGGTAGTACTCAATCCCATAGCGGCGGGTCCCTCAAATTCACTAAGGTCCGCGAGTCTGAAACATGGCATCCTCCAATACGCTCGGGACCACACCAATCAGACATGGCTCTTCTTCCCCTTGCCAAACATGGGGCGGCCATTGGGAAGGAAGCTCCCTGCGGGCCTCCTACTCACACCACCCCTAACGAGCGAGGTGTTTGCCACTTGATTACCCAGGAGTGGGAGGGTTGATGCCGCAATAGCCTTTGTTTCTGCTGTGGTCAGCTCTACAAATCCATGCACATGTGTCCTGATCCTCACTTGAGGGTGCTATTACTGGGCGAAGACGATCCTGGACATGAAGACGGGGGCAACCGATTGGGGCCCTGAGGCAGCCCGCGACAACGAGGAGCCTGTTCCCCACATCCAGCCTTGAGGACAAGGCTGTTTTCAAGGGGGGCGAGTGTTAAGAACCTGTGAGCTGAAAGGAGTTGGGGGTATAATGGTCTCTGTATGGGGATAGTTTGTTAGGGTGGTATCAAGTTTGTGAGTTTGTTAGTAGTGGGGGAGGAGTAGCTTGCTCCAGGTGGCAAGTAGGGTGTTATAGGTAGAAGCAATAGGGAGTGAGGGAGGGAGGGAAGTGTAACTCAAGGCTGCGTAGCAGATTCGGCCACTTGGCTTGGGCGGGAGACTCCCGATCTTCTTCTTCCTCTTTTCTGCTGTATTTTGGTCACTTATCTTCTATAATACAAGGTGCAGGTCCTCTGTTTTTATTAGTGGTCTTCTTTTACAGCACACATAGTCATAGGGTGGTTCCTGTTCATGTTTCTTTCCTACCCAATGTTTTTTTTTATGTTGTCCATTTAACTCTTTTAACATTGTAATATGTTTAGGCACATCATTTGGATCAGTAACTGGTGGTTAGTGGAATGATGAACAATCAGTTGAATGGTAACGGCATGGAGCCTGTGGATGCTCGTTGGAATGCTCAGGAAACTGTCAGGAATTTCCCAGAATCCGTCCATACTGGTTTGAAAACTCAACAGGTAGAATGGTCAATCCCTTGGTCATTCTATCATGAACCTGGCAGACTTTATGTGTGGGATTTTTACTTGATATTGCCTTTTATCTTCTAACCATTTGTTTTTCATGAGTTTTATAAATGCATGTTCATTGGTAATCATGGGTTGCTTGTAGTGAGGAGCTTTAATTTCTTTACTCATTTTAAGAGGAAGTTAATTGCGTGCCGTAAGTCTTGGTGTTTTTGCTTGTGACAGCTGTCTCAGCCTTTGAATGTGCAAAAAGAAGGACAGCCCAGTAATGTTTTGTGGGTAGGATACCCTCCTTCAGTTCACGTTGACGAGCAGATGCTGTATCGTGCAATGATTCTGTTTGGCGAGATTGAAAAAATAAAAGTTTTTCCTTCTAGGTTCTATTCATTTGTTGAGTTCAGGAGCATAGATGAAGCAAGGCGCGCCAAAGAGGGACTGCAGGGGCGTCTTTTTAATGACCCTCGAATCACAATCAATTATTCAAGTAGCGAGCTCTCACCTGGCGGAGACCACACCAGTTTCTATCCCGCAGTCAAGGGGCGAAGGCCAGATGGGCTTGTCAATGATAATCCTTTGCGATCTGCTCAGATGGACACTTTATCTCACAGCCGTCCGATGGCGCCAAATATGTTGCCTCATCCTTCCCCTAAAAGAGGGATGGAACCAGAACTCAATGATTTGGCTAACAACAGTTCCTTGATGGGTCCAGTCTGGAGGAGGCCGTCCCCTCCTCCGCATGGGTTGCTCCCTCTAACATCAGGCATCGGACCGCCTAACAGGCGTAAGTCTAGTACTTGGGATGTACTTGATGCAAACCAATTTCAGCGAGATCCTAAGCGGCCAAGAATGGATGGTGGCTTCCCACTGGAACAACCAGACAGACTTGAGATGCCACCTGAACAAGCTGCTTCTGCTTCACCAGCAGTTATTCCAGGGAGGAATCGACCAAGTCCAGCTGATGCAAGGGTTGTGGTGGGACCTGTTCGGGGGCGTTCAATTGATTATATCTGGCGTGGAATTATTGCTAAGGGTGGTTCGGCTGTTTGTCATGCTCGCTGCATTCCGATTGGAAAAGGACTGGAGTCCCAACTGTATGTACAACCATGCCATGCTTTTAAGCTTATGTATTGTTAAGATTTTATGTGGTTCTAGATGGTTATCGTCAACATTTTTTTTTATTGTCAACCATGCCATGCTCATCATTTTCCTGCCCTTCACTATCCACTTGTGCCGAACACTGGGTGGGAGGTGATCAGTTTTCACTGCCCAATTAAAACCTTTTCCTTTTCTAAACAGTCTTCTGAACTCACTGTGTCCTGTTTCTTTCACTCACTCTCTTTTGAAATGCTCACACCTAAATGCAAGGAATCTGAAAAAACAAGCACACACCAGGTTTTTACTACATTCACACTCTTTCGAGTGACTAGTACTTAGTGTGAAGTGGGGGATATCTCACTTCACAAGGCATTCGTATTTTTTCACTGTCCTTTGGTGCAGGGAGATAACCCTGAACCTTTTCAAATATTTGTCTCTCCTGACGCTATACAAATATAACTGATAATGCATTGAGGATATGATACCAAAGAGACTTCTCGAGTCACTGCAACACTGAGTCTCCTTGTGAGTGTCTCCTTCACAAGTCTGGATGTGCTCACACTCGACAATTTCTGCAGAGTAAACAGTGAATGCAAGATGGCTTTTGGCACCGTGTATGATAGATCTTGAAAAAATCGTTCTTGGTATATGTAGGAACGGTACCAGCAGTTCCATTATAGGAGGGAAGAGGGCTTCCACCCAAAGGCCAGTGGAAAGGGACTGCTGGAAAGGGAATTGGAATTTGTTGACCAATTTTTTTTTTTGAATTCCAACCGCATCCCTCCTCCAACATGACTCGGCTGCTACCAAAGATGCATTTTGGTTCCAATTCCGGTTCCCCTTCTCATTCCATTTCCCTTGAAATCGGTTCTTGCATACCAAACAGGACCCTAGTGCTCATTTAATGTCCTCCGGTGGTCATGGTGTCTCTCATCATCACAGAAGGGGGTAGACTTCAACAAGAACATTGGGTAGAATGTGAACCCGGCACAACAACCCCCCTTTCTCTTCTTTTTGTGTGAATGGATCTTCAGCAATGTTCACTCACCTTCCTCTTGATCTCTTGGGAGTCCCTTCCCATTCTTTAGTTCATTCCACTCATTCCCCATACAAATTTGCCCAAGAGAGGCAGGAGAAAGTGAGGGAACTCTGGCCCATCATAACATAAAATTTTGGGAAAGATGCACTCTTCCCCCATTGTTTAATCTTCATTAGTTGGCCGAAGGATGCTTAAATCGTTGTTTAATGACTACTTTCTGTTAGGAAAAGGGGCTGGCAGGGGGTTGTTGAGGATTCACTGGGGGGCTGTTTATACTTGGGATGTTAGAGGAGAGAAGGAAATATTATTGGTTTGAAGCAGTTGGGCTGTTAGAGGAGAGAGAGGAATATTCTGACTGGGAGGGGGACCACCTGAATTTGAGGCAGTTGGGCTGAGGAGAGGGGAATATTCTGGCTATGGAGGGGGACCACATGAAGCAGTTGGTTTGTTAGAGGGAGATGGGTGGGCCTTTAAATAAAGGGGGTCAGTGTTAGGAAAAGGGGGATTCATTCTGGAGGATTACCAGCTGGCTGCTGCGGGGCTCAATTCTTGGGAGGATTCTGCCAGGCTTTTGGAAGTGGTCTTCCATGACTTCTACACTCTCTTCTCTCTCTTTCCTTCCATTGCTGTATTTCTGCTAGTTTTCTGCTACTGTAATTCTGCCGCTACTTCAAAATACACAGTTTACTTCTATTTCCACCCATTCACATTTTTACATAACAATTTGGCGACTCCGCTGGGGAGATCACTCGAGGGAAGACGACCCGAGCTTGCTGGACGTTGGAGAGAGAAGTCGCTGTTGAGGAGGAAAATGCCGATGTGTTGCAGCGCAGGTTCTTCTTCTTTGGTTTATTTCCTAAGACACGAATCGCTGGGGAATAGCCGCGCCAGAGAATCGTTTGCTGCTAGGGAAGAGGGAGCTGAACGCTGCTGCCGAACCGTCATCACTGCAGTGAAGTTTGGACGTGGGGGTATCCAGTACGTTGAAAAGTGGACGTTGATTGCTGTGTAGGCTTGTCTTCAGTCTAGGTTGGAGTCAAATTTTGCTACAGAGGTACAAAATATGCAAACTCAGGCAGCTGTGATACAAGAGCTACTATCAGTTGTAAAAGAACAACTGCTGTTCTTACGAGCAGAAGCGAGGGAGCTGGAGATGCAAGAGTATTGTTGCTCAGATTCTGGGAAGCGAGGTGACGAAGCTGCTGCTTGTACGTTTGGTAGCGACTCTGCGGAGGAGCAGTGGCTTGAAAACAAACTGGTAAGTTCTGACGAGGTAATATCTGATTCGTATTTTAGCATGGAAGTGGATCAAATGACTGTGAATGGAGAGACAGAAGGCTTGAGGAGTTTTCAAGCTAGACAGAAAAGGATCAACAGTGAAGAGCTGGTGGAACAACTTGAAAATAGTCCAGAACGGCTTGCTGTGGTATATGTTAGACCAAATTTTAGTTTGTTTAAGCTTGATGAATTTCTTACTGTGGGTGAGTTGAAAAGTAAGTTTGAGTCTGAGACAACTTATGAGCTGGGCAAGCTGTTCAAAATGGAAAATGTGGGTGTTGGGATTGGAAACAAGGGATCACGATCAATACAGCCAGCAACAGTTGGGAGCTACGGACGACTATTAACAAAAACTGCAGATGTAGGGGGTTGAAAGGGAGGCTTGGAGGATCAAACACCACCATATCAGAAGGTCTATCAATATAAACCTAATGTTTTAGCAATGGAAGTGGTGTCTACTGCTGCTGATATTCTAGTCCTGCCACTAAAGGACGGGGCACTGCATATTCTTTGGCCTTTTTGCTCCTATTTCTCTCTTGTTGCAGGTACTGAAAGTATTACTGTTTCTGGGATTATGCCAGCCCCTACTTACTGCCGACTCTTCATACCAGTGGACTATTCCGCTCAAGTGGGCTCCAGACATGGTCTAAACACAGGAAGCTGCTACTCTTTTGCTCGGATGGCCGTAAGAGCAGTGCCAGTTGCAGCTATATATGACGCGGATCTTGGAAACAATTTGACACCAGTTTTTGCTGACTGCCAAGGGGACCTTAAACATACTGCTGCGTCACTTGAGATGGAAAGCAAAATAAAAGAAAAATCCCATCATTTGGAAGTTGTCATAGCCGTAAATGATGCTGGATAAGATGTGACATCTGTAGTAGAGTTTGTAGTGCCAATGATATTTCCTTATGCAAACTCTTATTGGGATTTTGGTGATGCACTGTTTGTTCGAACAATCAAAGCTGTTATCAGACCCTTTGAAAAATGCTTGCAACTTTGCAGAACAGACCACTTTGACTGAAAACTCAAATCTGCTATATAAATATGGGTTGAAGTGGGCTGATTTAGTTTGCCAGCAGCCTGATGGAAGCGAGTCTGTTTGGGAGTCAGGCTATCTTACCGCTGCTGTGGCAGCAGGGCCTTACGAATCTGTTTGTTGTGCCTTGGTTTTGTTTGGAGGTTGTGTTGTCCTTCGGGTGAAGGATTTGACAAATAAGGACTGGATACCCAGAGGGGGTTTGGCTCCTGGGAGTCAAGGCTGCTGGGATACAATTGAAATGAAGGGAATGAAGGCTGTTGGGAAACAGGAGCCTACCGATTGGGCATCAGAGACTTACTTGGAGCAGGTCGGGGCATATGGAGAGGTAAGACTTCCTGCTAGTGATCTCAATAACCAATCCGGATTGGGCCAAGAAACTATAGCAGTTTGGGCGCTTCACCCTGACATTGTCACAACCGCATTTGCCAGTTGCAATGTTGCTGTCCAAGTGGTTAAGCCTGCTACATCAGCTGTTGGGGTAGCAGCTGAGGGGTTGATGTTTAGGCTGCCGCCAAGGCCACCACCAGGGGGTACGTTTTCTGCAGAGTTTTTCCGGTTGCACTGCATGTTGGCTGTGAAATGATATCTCGGTCTACAACTCATGCACATATTCAACCAACGGTTCATGGGCTGGACAAACTTCCTCTTGTTGTGGTAATTTTGTAGTCCTGGTGGCTGTGGCAAATCTTCTTGATCTGCTTTGTTGGGCAGCACCAGTTGGAGTTTGGACAGTGTTGTGGCCCCTTTTGGGAAAGGGGCCTGCTTATAATTCTTTTGTCCATGGGGGTGTAGCAGAAATTTTTGACAACAAGGATGAAGACTTTGCAAAGTGCTGATGAGGGAAGTGTAGTAAGCAGTGTGATGCCAAGAGTTGCTACAACTGCTGGGCATCCCAAACAACCAAAAACAGTGAAAATTAATGCTGAGGAGTTGGCTGGAATTTATGGAGAAAAGAGGTCTTATTGTGCTGTTCGAGACCGGATAGGAGAGCAAGAACCACCACACCGGAAAACGCTTCATCATGGCATAGGGCCAAGCCGAGTAATAGAGATCCACCTTGAGGACAAGGTGGTTTTTCAGCACGGGGGAAATGTTAGGAAAAGGGGCTGGCAGGGGGTTGTTGAGGATTCACTGGGGGATGTTCATACTTGGGCTGTTAGAGGAGAGGGGAATATTATTGGCTTGAGGCAGTTGGGCTGTTAGAGGAGAGAGGAGAATATTCTGGCTGGGAGGGGGACCACCTGAATTTGAGGCAGTTGAGCTAGTTGGGCTGTTAGAGGAGCGAGAGGAATATTCTGGCTGGGAGGGGGACCACCTGAAGCAATTGGTTTGTTAGAGGGGGATGGGTGGGCCTTTAAATAAAGGGGGTCAGTGTTAGGAAGGGGGATTCATTCTGGAGGATTACCGGCTGGCTGCTGCAGGGCTCAATCTTTGGGAGGATTCTGCCAGGCTCTTGGAAGTGGTCTTTCATGGGTTCTACACTCTCTTCTCTCTCTCTCCTTCCATTGCTGTATTTCTGCTAGTTTTCTGCAACTGTAATTCTGCTGCTACTTCGAAATACACAGTTTACTTCTATTTCCTCCCACCCTCATATTTTTACATAACACTTCGAAATACACAGTTTACGCAGCTGTCTAAATCAAGTGGGGACTTAATTAATCACTCCATAATAAAATATTGTAAGTGGGATAAAGGATGGGTCAAGTCACTTCAGGACACGTGTTGTCATCTTGCAACAACTTCTGAACAACTACTGTATTTTGGCCATAACTTCTGCTATACAATTCAGATTGAGATGCATTTGAAATTCTATGGAATGCTAACAAAATTTAGAAACTTTCATTATTTTTAAGCCAAACCTGGATCGTCCTCCTTCATGGTCCAAAAATTCAATTAATCCATCCCATGCAGACTGTGATCTGCTGTTGCACTGCTACTGGACAACAATTTCAACTGGCTATTACTTTTGAACCTGACCTCTGAATTGGAATTTTCAAATTCCAGAATGAAGATTATGTCATGGTTAACATTAATTTGATCATTAGTTCGCCTGATTATTTCATTTCAAGGGTCAAACAGGCTATGGAATATATGTTGCATATTTTGTCTTGCCATTGCTTCACTGTTATTTGAATAGCAACTTGTAGAATCCGTAATTGTTGCTGCAGACCACTAATTGTGCTCAAACTTTATTGAAATACTGTATGCGCATTCTTGAACAAGTGTGAATTTTCTTGACAAGGAAGATAGTTTTCAAGCCTCCTATAGAACATATGTTTTGTCATCAAGGTACACAGACTTCCAGGAGCTGTAACTTTTGACTCAAACCTCAGAATGTTGATTTAACTTGGGTTGGGAAGCTTAAATTCATGTCATCTCTAGTTCACCAGTAAACCTATGATGCTCTAAAAGTTCAATATTTCCACCCGAAGGTTAAAATACTGCTACAAAACACATGCCATACCGAAACTGCCTTTGCGCTCTAAACATCTCCCAAATTGTTCCTTCGCCACTCAATAGCCTCTAGTATAATGTGAACACCTCAAAGACATGTATGCCTTCATTCTTCTTGACACACCATGATGATGTGAACTTCCGTGGAACTCCATTCCTGTAAGTGCATTGTCATAAAGTGTAGCTATCTCTTTCATGATTCCTCTTGAATTCAACTTCATCGTGAAATGCAATATATGAGCACCGTGCTTTTTGACTTTGACAGGCTATCCTTAGTCATTTGAAGCCAGCTTCTTCACTATGTGGACAGCCCTTCACTTCCTTGGAGTGCTTGTGAAACTTCAAGTGTATATCACGTGCTAGTGCACTTTTCATTCAACATGCCAAGCATGAACATTTATAAAGCTTCATAGATTGTAGATCACTCACATATGTAGACTCCATCATGCTTCAACAGCCTGAAGTTCATCCATCTTTAACCCCCAGCTCTTCAATGATGTATTTGGTAAGCTCCTCAACATGGGATGCCATCTCATGTGTACGCTCCATCTCAAGACAGCATCTCAGTCTTCTTTAAGAAAACTCATGCACATTCTGCATTGTAGATAACTTGCTCAATCAACTCAATGCATCTCACATGCTTGTGTCGCCATTGAAATAATCATTTCAAATAAATGATACTCAATGGTGTAGTGTCTTTACCATGATTAAGAGTAATTTGGGTAGCCTTCACATGCTCCATCTATGGATGAAATCCATAGCTTACTCTCCAAGGGACGGATCTCACCACTGCATCACCAGATTGGATGATGTTTTTGATGAATCTCCATTCCTCGGTGTGTAAACAATCGTGAGGTACTTGGAAACCCCATCCGGGTCTTATCAAGGAGTTGGATAGTCCGTTGTTCCTTACTCATTTATGGCTGACCAATGTGTCATCATCTCATGGTGTGCTCATGATATGTGGTCATTGTCTTCATGATGCTCATAATATAGATGAGTCATCATCTTTGCCATTCTTCTCAAGGCCGCGGGAAAACCTTTCTCATGATGATCATGTTGAACAGACCATCTTCACCATGTAGCTAGGATCTCCACTTTGATGTTGACAACAGAATCTGCCATGAATATGGGGCTGGTTCTGCATATTTTGTATTTTGATGACTGGTAACCGGAACTTACTACTTGTGAAGGGTATTCCTGCCCGATGTTTCAATTCATGGTCTTTGAAATCATATTAAAAAAAATTCTATTTATTTTCATCTTCAATGTTTTTTTGCGATCTAATAGGTTTGATCTTCAATGTCTTGCAGTTTGGGAGCTGTTAACTGTTCTGCTAGAACTGGATTGGAGATGCTTGCGAAGCACTTCACCGAGGCTATTGGGTTTGACATTGTGTTCTTTTTGCCAGACAGTGAAGATGACTTCGCTCCCTACACAGAATTCTTTCGTTACTTGGGTGACAAAAACCGAGCTGGCGTTGCTAAGTTAGCTGACGGGACGACCTTATTTTTGGTGCCTCCATCAGAGTTTCTAACAGAGGTTCTAAAAGTTTCGGGGCCTGAACGCCTATACGGCGTGGTACTTAAAATGCCAGAACATATGTCTGATAGCGCATCAATGCTTCACCCATCACCCCATTCAATTCCTCCATCTCAATATGTTGGAAGACAGCTGCCCCCCCAATATAATCCAGTCACCCAGGAGGAACAAAGACCACCATTGGATTATGAGAGTGTTCCTTCTATCAATACTCAGATAGATCCTAAAATAGCCCATGAAACACCAGCTGATAATCACGCTGCACATGCTGCACCTCATGATTATTCATCCACCAATGTTCCATCATCATCATCGTCATACCCTAGTAATGTTACTGTAACACCCGAACTGGTTGCAACTTTAGCTTCTTTAATACCTCCAAATTCACAGCCCTCTGAATTCAGTCATCCTTCCACCATTACAGCTCCTGTGTGGAAGCAAGAATATGGAGGCGCTGGACAAGCAGGCATGGGAGTTCCACCACAATGGAAACATGAATATGCAGCATCTGAGCAAACGGCTCCGGGGAATTTGTTACATCCTCAAATGGGTAATCAGGCTATCCATTCAGGGAATCAGTTGATCCAGCGAGCCCAGCATCCGACTGCGCATCATAATTATTTAGCTGTCCCGGGTTCCCAGATGCAAGATCCTGCCTTTGACCGGCCACAGCCTGCTGCAATTTCTCACCAATCAGTGCCTGACTTTACAAGTTCTTCAGACAGAGGACACTTCCCGGCTCTTCAACAGCCCAGCCAGCATTATCAGCTTGAAGGTCAAGGTCCAACTGGGTTTTATGGATTGCCGGCTCCACAGCAATCTGGTGGTCACATGATTCTTCCCCAAGCGCAGGTTCTCATTCCATCAGTGGCCAACAAGGAGAACCCGGAGACGGCTAATCATGTTCAGCAGCTCCATTCTGTGCTGTATGGAGCTAATCAGGGCGCGGCAGAGAATGAAGGTGATAAAAACCAACGGGCTAATCATGTTCAGCAGCTCCATTCTGTGCTCTATGGAGCTAATCAGGGCGCTGCAGAGAATGAAGGTGATAAGAACGAACGGTACCAATCGACACTGCAGTTTGCAGCTAACCTGCTCCTCCAAATACGGCAGAAGCAGCAGCAACAACAACAATCACAGACAGAACAAGGTGTTGGGGAGAGAGAGTGAATTTTGTATCTGCCTTCAGGTATGTACTTCATTTCTTCCCTATAGTCTATTGACAGTTTTTCCTCCAATATTTCATAAAGTTCATAATTTTTGCTAACCATTCCCTTGAATCTTCTACAAAATGGCACAAGTTGCTGCAATTTTTTTACAATCGGGTAACCCTTGTGATTAAAAGTAATTAAATGCACATCATGCTTTGAGTTTTAGCTAAACTTGTCTAAATTTTCTGCCCAAAAAATAGCATTTCTTCTAAATTTATGCACATTAGGTCCTGATCTGTGATATTTGCCTGTGTATTTCCTGTCTTCTCTCTGTGTGTGTTGCATAAGCATTAGCCATTGAGGTTATTATCTTAACTTTCATGTGCTTCATTCAACTATTTATAGGTTTTTAAGACGTCTTTCGTAGTTGTCTTGGCATTTTAGATGCCTTCGTGAAATAGATCTGCTTGTCATATTTGTGTCCTGTTAAATTGTCTTGCATCTTCGCTCTGTTGTTTTACTATTGCATTTGATGATGCCAAACTTTGTAAAATTGTATATTTGGATTCTGGTTAGTCTGTGAAGTTGTCATATCTCGGTGAATGAATTTTAGGGGTGGGCAAATGGGTGATTAACCGAATCGCTAACTGAAAACCGAGTTACAAATAATCAAATGGTTTGATGAAATTGAAATATTTTTATTTGGTTTTGTTTGTTAATTTTAATTACTGAGAATCGTAACATTTATCAATTTAATATTCAAAAAATTCACGTTTTGGTAACAATTTACCGATTTCTAAATTTTCTTTTGCTTTAAAAGAAGTTTTATTCATAAAATACGATGAATCATTTATGATATAAGGTTTTCTTCCATCCCTAATTGCAGTCGAAGGTTTCATAGGTTTAATCGCTCTTTACGCTGCATGGACACCATAAATGATTAGATTGAGTGGTTCATCAAAAATCAAATTTAAAATAACTAAATGATTAGATTAATTTGATACCCAGAAGTAAAAAAAAAAAAAAAAAAAACTGTTCGATTTGGTTATTTTTTTTTGAAAAATTTGGGTTATTCCATATACCCGGTATTCTCCCACGCAGAATTTTATTACAAATTCGGAAGTTGAATCGTAACTAGATTTGTAAAATATACAGGATTTGCATGTTAAAATTTCATATTCAACTATACCGGTCTTAAATATACTGAAACAAGTCATTGAACCTCAAATCATGTATCTTCATCGCACATTGAACTTTTTATTCATAAATAAAAACGTAGTACTAGTGAAATGAAGGCTGGCGTTTAAGCACATCCTTAACCATGCAACTGTCGGTTCCCGTTCAGGCTTGCGTGTTCAGGAGATGTTTTACTTCGGACGCGTGTTGGTATTTATATGAAGAAAAGGATACGATGACGTGAACGATTCATATTATCTTTTTATTTTTTATGTTTTTTTTTACGGCGACCTGGCATTTCTCATTCGCTACGTGTATGCATGTATATATATAGGCAAAGGGTGGTTCGCCTGCGTTACATCGAACGAACGAATGGGGATGTGATGATTGGTTAGTCGTCAATCGGACGGGCGTCGGCCCTTATTCGTTCTAAAGTTTTTTTTCGGGCTATACGCGCATTTGATTTTACTATGCTGAGGGACCTGCTAATAAGGTTTTTGGTTTGTGAACATATTATCTTTTTTTTTTTTGGAATCACAGTAAAACTGGAACATGAATGGCTATGCTTTGTTATATTAAAATCAATGCTTTATTATCAAAGTGATCGCAGTTGCATCTCGAGGTGCCGTTCCCCTGCCAATTCAAGCATTGCAGTCTTTTTCACTTGCACCCTAGTTATTGGATGATTTCAGTAGTCGTACACGTTATATCCTTTTGTTTTTTAGAAATGAATGCATGTCGCTTCACAATTGTAAATGCTTTCAATAGATGCATTTAATATCACTGTGCATGATTTTACTGGTCAATTTTTTTAGTTTGGCTATTTTTCAGTCCTACCATCCATTCCAAATTTCAAAAACTCACCTATCGAACTCTTCAGTGAAACTTTGTCCAATGGATGTTCACCCTTGGCCGTTCACCAATGTGATCATGAACTTTACAACAAATCCGAAGGGGAAAAAAACTTGGTCAAATTATTATGTTATTGTTGGATTTGTTATCAACAATATGAATAGAGTGAACATATATATCAACTACATTGCTCCCTTTTAGACAAACAAGGATTTGTTTCCCTTTGTCACAAAATCCAAATAATATTTAATTTATATTCAAATTTAACTGAACATAAAATAAATCTATAAGGCCCCATAATAGGTGGATTATTCTTAAAGGGACTTTGATATGACCATTAGGGATTGAGATGCGTGTACGTGTGTTTCATTGGAATTGTACCTCTAAATAGATAGTAATATATATAAAATTATTAACTAGACTCCTTTCAACGAGCATGAATTACATGACAATTGAAATTAGTTTTAAACTAAAATGTAATTTCCTTTAGCCATAACTTGATTTTACTTTGTTTAGGAACTTATCGGTGAAAATCATCTGTTAATTTCTCCACGACCAATCAATGGTTTCTTTTGAAAAGTCCAATGGATTGCGATTGTATTTATTGTTAATGAGTAAGCCAACCACCATTATGTGTTGGGTGATGTTGAAGTGCTCAATGAATGTAGTTATTGAAGTAATCCATGCTTGGTGAAAAGTATTATAGAAAGGGTGAGACTAAAGAGTTCATTGGACTAAAATGCAACTTGGATTTCCTATGGCCATTGTATGTGTTGGTTGCCGCTGTACATGATGTTGGAGATCTGTTGAGATGAATTTATATGAGAGTCAATGACAGGTGTTATGGAAGAAATGAGCACTGCTTACCACATGATATTTTATAAGTCGATTATTGGACAACCTGAGAACCTATGATTAAAGTAAAAAAAACTCTCTAGAAGGAACCATCCTTGGATTAACAATCATGAATGTTGCTGGAAATATTGATTGACATACTTGGATTATGGATTGAAGAAGTTCGAGTTTGAAGCTTAGAAGTGTTAAGACAGTTGTAGCTATATGAAAATACTCAAATAGAGTACCCATATGCTACACAATGTTTTGGGAATTTTGCTAGAGTTTTGAGAAAGTTCGATAAATTCCTAAAGGCGTTTAAGTTGTTTTGAGATAAACTAGAGTGGTTGGTGAAGCCTTAAGATGATCTGAAGAACTTTTGAGCTACTTTGCAAGAGTATTCTTGAAGTTGCACCAAGTACATAAGAGTACCTTTGAAATTACTTTGTAATACGAAAGGGTTGTTTGAAGACTGAAATTGACCAAGTATTGAGTTACATTGCAATAGGTTAAAGTAAGTTGCCCGATACCTTTGCAATTATTTTGTAATACGCAAGGGTTGTTTGAAGACTGAAATTGGCAAAGTATTGAGTCACACTGTGATATGTCAAAGTAAGTTGCTCGATATGTTAAGGTTATCACAATTTTCAAAGGGATACATAAGGGTACGTACTTGAAGGGCAGTGAGATTTGACAAAGTATGAGAGCCGCACTATGATACGTAAGGGTGGCTCAAAATTTCTGGTGCATACTTGAGAGTTGACAAGAGGATACATAAGGGTGACTTGATGATTTTGAAGGATATGTAAAAGCTTTCAAGCATACATATGGGTAAACAGGCCTTTGTAGGAGAAATGTAAGGGTTAAATGGAATAGTTCAGAGAATATGTAAGAGTAATAAACCCCAACATAAAGGTTTTCAGTTTGGAAGTGAAGTTACTGGATTTCATTGAAAAATTCGAGAGATTATTGAGATTCAAGCCGAACTATGCTTTGCTGATCTTCAAGTGATAAATATCACGATTTGAGTGATCAAGTCACGATTCAAGTTGAGTCAAAAGGAAGATTAAAGAAGAAAAAAGTTGAGAAGATCACTACTCGACTATTTTGGATTTTCAAATACAAAGTTTTGAAAATCATTAATGGTTGTAACGTCTCCCAATCTGACACTCTTTCAAGTGGTAAAAAAGGGTTGGTTACGAGGCCTCAAGCGCACCTCTCCGTACGCCAGAGACTGCTAACTAGAAGCGGAGGTGTGAAATGCATAGTTGAGAGACTATCTCCCCTGGGATTAAGTGTCATAACAATAGAAAATAAACCATACAAACGAAAGAGATCAAAGTATAGACATAGAAAAAGACAACAATAAGAGCCAACTGAATAATCCAATAAATAATAAAAGAATAATGCAATGATGTGCTGAAATGTAACTAAATATCATGCTAGAAACAATACAAGTAAAAGACTAGCAAACTCAAATAAAGACTCAAAAGTCCCCGGTCCCGAACCCCGTGTTGGTCCCGTCTCCAAACTCCAACCCATCTAGCAAGCAAACACTCAACAACAAGGTCCTTTGCCATTGTCTAAATCTGCATCCACATAATCTGCTCGGGTACCAAATGACGATTTGAATAGAGTGTGAGTAAAATTCAGCAGGTCGACACTATCGTGTTTTGACAAACCAATCTGATAAGAAGTGTATGCAATACAATGATAAATATGCGTATTAATTATTCAAAAATTAATAAAATACAACAACCACTTGTTTCGGCTCTGTTGGAATATATTTGAGCATGTCTTACGACTATGCCAACCACAACCTTATAACCATGGTAAAATAACCTGCTTCGACGTCATGTCGGAATATCTCAAAGCATGTCTTACAACCATGCCAACCACCACCATATAACCATGGTATAGTCACAACAATTCGGGTCAAAGCCCTATAAGTATTATAGCATCCGGGTCAAAGCTATATAAGCATTACAACATGAGATTTGACATAGTTCGCTCTCTATAAGCATTACAACATGGGACTGGGCCGAGCCCTCTAAATATAAGCATTACAGCATATAAGTGTGCATGTGTTAGGGCTGAGCCCGATATATAACCATTTTAGCATGGAACACAAGTCCTATCACACAACATGGACATTACAACATCACATCATACATCTCTGGTTAATTATGCGAATTACCATTTATCTTTTAAACATCACTTTTAATTTAAATCACAATTGATTAACAACAATATCAATAAGCAAAAAGTCTCAACTTAGGGATTCTATATCAAGCAATCATCTAAGGTCACATGTCATGCTAAACATACTTTATACCATTAGCCAATTCAATTATTTTCAAGGTTTTCTCACCCAACGGGTAGCCATAAGCCAGGCCAGAAGCCTATTGAAAGCAAGGGACTACATGGAAGAATCCCAATCATTATTTAATTTATTTGGGCACATGCTACGTTGGCGCAATCACAATATTGTATATACTTTGCAATTATCAAACCACAAGGTTAAGATTTAGACCCCCTACCTTTAACTGATGATCCAACAACGCTTCCAACGATAAACACCCATGAGGAAGAAGGTGTAGTTGATTGCAAAGAGGTTCCTAGATTGAAACTAATCAAGATCAAAACAAAAAACGCAATCGGTCAAAGGATTTCACCTCAACAGTTGGAATAAGAAGGGAGAGAAGGGAAAAACCTAACTGAAAGGACTTACTAGGGATTGATCACGTAAACGGGATGTCTAGAAGGGAAGTTGGTACTCCAAATTCATCTGGAAGATGCCCTAGGGTCGAGAGGAGAAGAGCTGCAGCGGAATGAAATGAAAATTCAGCTGCACAACATGTTTAAAACAGTAGGTTGGAGAATTACACGACGTGTAATGTAGTTACACATCATGTAAATCTTTTTTATGGAATATGCCAAAAAAACCCGTCACCTCAGATTTATTTTATTAAAAGACCTGAACAATTACGTGATGTGTAAATGTTTCGTAGATGTTTTTTCATCCGATTTTCTCTTTAAACAACTGAAACCCCTTTTAAAGCTTCTCAACTTACCAAAAACCCGTGTTAACATTAACCCATTTATTCCTAGACTTCATCAATTCAAACAAGCATACATCTTTGAACTTTAAGTCATTTTCCCCAACAAAGCTCCCCACGTGGATCCGCTCCGGTTTTCTCAAGTTTCCTCACAACCCAAGACTGCGTTTATTCAAATGATAAACATCCATGACGAAAACACAATCGAAAGAAAAGTTAACGAAAAACATAGAGAGAGACGTACATGGAAAAATACAGGATCTTACAACCACCCCATCTTATAACAGCTCGTCCCCAAGCTGCTCCAAGCATCACTGTGAGGTCTCAGTGAATAAGTTTGGCCACTATATTTTCATATCAAACTTCCTCTCTCAGGTATCCTACTAAACTTTCCCATGCTGCCAATGCACTCGAACCAACAGTATAGTCTTACCCCAAAGATATTTCTCACTATGATCCACAACCTATATCAGATACTCCTCAAAAGACGCATCAACAAAAAGCTTGACGTCTGCTATGTTTATCGCATGGGAAGGATCTGGATGATATATCCATAGCCGTGACACCTAGAACACATCGTGCATGGCACTGAAGTGCTATGGAAGGGCCAAACGGTATGCCACTGGACCGACCCTTGACACTATTTCAAATGACCCAACGAACTTGGGCGATAGCTTTCCCTGTTTCCTGATACCGCGTTAGCCTAACCTAGGCGACACCCGAAGGAAAACATGATGAACAACCTCGAATTCCAAAGGTCGTCTCTGATGGTCAACATAAGATTTCTTCCTGCTTTGCGCGGTCACCAACCACTGTCTGATCAATTGAACCTGCTTATATGTCTCCTACACGAGACTAGGCCCAACAAGTGTCCACTCACCTTCCTCCAGCCAACAATGAGAAAAATGATACAACCTACCATACAAGGCCTCGAAAGGCGCCATTTGGATCGATGCTTGAAAGCTATTATTACATGTAAACTCCACCAGTGATATATGTTGCTCCCATGAATCTACAAAATCCAAAACACAGACTCATAACATATCCTCCAGAACCTGGATAACCTGCTCAGATTGACCATCAATCCATGGATGATAGAATGTGCTCAAAAGAACCCATGATTCTAGAGCCTTCTGAAGACCTTGTCAGAAACACGATGTGAAATGAGGATCTCTATCTGAAATGATACTCCTCGGAACACCGTGCAACCAAACCTCCTCATGCACTTAAAGACTACCTAGATCATCAACCCAGACAATGTCATTCTTATGAGCTTTCTTGGGTAATCCTGTTACAAAATCCATTATGACATAATCCCATTTCCATTTAGGAATGGGTAAAGGCTGCAAAATCCCAATTGGTCTCTGATGCTCAGCTTTCACCTGCTAACAGGTGAAGCATCTAGCCATGAAGCTTGTCACCTCCTTCTTCATTCCTAACCACTGGTACTGTCTACAGAGATCACAATACATCTTTGTTAAATCAGGATGCATTGCTCATCCAGAAGAACGAAACTCCTTCATCAGCTGCTCGCGTAAGCCCGTAAGAACCCATACTCGGTCATAGAAAAGAAGAGCATTGCCACTACCGAGAGACCATCCTGATGGTGTCTCCCCATTATACAATTTGTCTCTTAGAACTGAGCCCTCTGGATCATAAAACTGCTCAGTCTTAATTCGGTCCAAAAGCACAGGTATAACATATGTCGAAGTCAAAGCTACCCATCCCTGAAACTCCTGAACATCCAGATGCATGTTTGCAAAGAGGGCTATTATTCGCCACTCATCACAAGACTCCCGTACTGCCTATGTATGTGTCTTCTGGCTTAAAGTGTCGACAACAACGTTGTCCTTGCCTGATGCATAAACCAAGTCAAATTCAAAAGACTACATATACTCGACCCACCTCCTTTGTTGAAGGTTCATGTCTCATTGAGAAAATATGTACCTGAGGCTATTGTGGTCTGTGTATACCAAAAACCTATCACCCATGAGATAGTGCCTCCAACATCTCAGGGCATGAATCACTGCTGTTAACTTCAGATCATGAGTAGGGTAATTCCTCTCATGCGGTCTCAGCTGCCAGAATCCATAAACAACCACTCAATCCTCCTGTATTAGAACTTCTCCGAGTCTAACTCAGGATGCGTCACAATACACGGTATATGCTTTACCCGACACAGGTAATGTGAGGATAAGTGTTGAGGTCAGCCTGCCTTTCAGCTCCTAAAAGCTTTCTCGCAAGCATCAGACCAAACAAACTTTACCCCTTTCTTGGCCATCCTAGACATTGGTGTTGCCAAATGAGAGAAATTATGGATAAAGTGCCGATAATAACCTGCTAAACCTAAAAATCTCAGAATCTTGAAGACGTTATTGGGTTGTTCCCAAGATACCACGACTGCAACTTTCTTTGGGTCCACTGACACTCTTGCCTCTGAGATGACATGGCCCAAGAAGTGCACTTTATTAATCCATAAACTGCATTTGGTTAGCTTGATGTACAATCAATGCTCTCTCAATGTACTTAGGATGATATCAAGATGTTTGACATGATCGTTTGCTAACTTAAAGTACACTAAGATATCCTCGACAAAAACCACCACAAACTAGCCTAGAAAAGGATGAAAGATCATATTCATTAAGGCCATGAATATAATCAGTGCGTTAGTCAACCCAAATGGAATCACTACAAATTCATATAAACCATATTTTTTCTCCTAAAAGCAGTCTGAGGTATGTCCGATGGTCTCATCTTTAACTGGCAACAACCTGATCTAAAATCAATCTTGGAGAATATCTTAGCACCTCTCAATTGATCGAAAATATCATCAATGCACAAAAGAGGGTACCAGTTCTTGACCGTCATCAGGTTCAACCTTCGATAATCCACACACAAGCGTAAAGACCCATCAACCTTCTTAGCGAAGAGAACTGGAGAACCCTAAGGAGATGTACTAGGCCGTATGAAACCTTTAGATTCTAGATCTTTCAACTAAACTTTCAACCCCCAAAGCTCTGCTGATGTCATTCTGTAAGGCGGGATATAAACTGGCTCTGCTCCCGACACCAACTCGATCGTGAACTTGATCTCTCGCTCAGGTGGTAAGCCGTATAACTCATCAGGAAAGACATCTTGAAAATGGTCTACCACTGAAGGAAAAGAATCATGTTGCATTCCACTTTTATCTAGAGTAAGACTGGCTATCTGAGCCGTGAGACAATCCAATATGCATTGAATTGGTCCTGCATGACCATCCTGAAGATTCCACTCACCTTGGTGAAAAAAGTTGCCTCCTTATGAAGATAGAAAGGTAACTTTCCTCCTATAACTGTTGACATGAGAATGTTATAAAACTAATCAATCCGTATTAAGAATCAAATTGAAGTCTGTCATTTCTAGCACGAATGGTTCCCAAAAGAAACAGTACCCACCAATCTTTAGAGAACATGCCTTGCAACGCTTGATATTCTCTGACTGTACTCCCAACGGTGTGTCGATGGATAAAACATTATCCAAGCTTTCCACATCCAAGCCCAAACTATTTGGAAAAAGAGCAGATAGAAAAGAATGTGATGCCCCTATATCAAACAAAACAAAAGCTAAGGTAGATGATATAAAAATTGTACATATGATGGTAGACGGTCTTGCATCCGCGATAGTCGGATTAGTCCGCATAATGTGCAACTGACTTGTCCCTCTACCCTGGGCTCCATTCTGACTAGCCTGAGCTATTTCCCTTGTTTGGTACTGTTGCTCACGCACTGGGGTACCACGTCCCCTGCATCGGCCTGAACGGCTAGTGGAACTCCATCTACCAACCTGCTAAGGGTTAGCTGAGCCCCTTCCCGACTTAGGTGTACGTTCTGATCCCCTGGCATTGGTCTGTTACAAAAATTTCGTACAAAACCTCTGAAGATGACCCAGTCTGCCACAAGTACGACATTCAACTGCGAGGTAAGGACATTGTGAGTGCTTATGACCAAACTTTCCACACTAATAGCATTGGAACAAAACACAGTCTTGAGATGGCTATCCACTACCCTGACTATTCCGCCCACTACTACCTTGGCGGAAACTGTCATAGTGGCACTTTTTGCCACTTGAAGAAGAGCTCCCAGATCACCCTGCTGAAACTGCCTAGCCGCTGCTAGGGGCCTCTCTCAGATTCCCTTATGTGATGAGTGTTTGGTTCATCACATCCTCAAAGCTGCTCAAGCAAAAAACACTTACCCGTGACCTAATCTCATAGCGAAGACCGTCCTAATAACGTCTCGTCTTGGAGATCTCATCAACTGTAAAAAATGGAACAAAGCATTGTAGGTCAGTGAAATGCCTAGCATAGTCCAACAATGACATGCCTTCCTGTGTCAGATGCATGAACTCATGAAATTTTTCATCCCTCAACGCCTCATGATAGAAATGGACCAGGAACTTCGTCTCAAAGTCCTTCCAATATAGATCATCTTGCTGCCCAGCTTCCTCCAGAATATCCCACCAACGCTATGAAGCATATATGCAGCAAGCGCCACCCTTCTATTCACAGACATTTCAAGATGCTTGAAGATTTTTTGGACTGACTCAATCCAGAACCCGACTCTCTGGGGTCCTCCTTCCCCAATAAACATTGGTGGATGTTGTAGTTGAAACTCTCTTGTTAGCTTAGACATCGAAGGAACTGTATGAACATTATCCCTTTCCATGGATCACATGTCCCTCAGGAAGTTGTCATGAAGCTAAACATCGATATGCTCTTTGACAACTACAGGAAGCTCCAGTTCAGCTACGTTAGAAGCGTGCTGATTTCCACTCTCCTGACACTCAAGTCGAAGATGACGAGGATACATTTATCTTTAAGACAAACACACACCTTAGAGAATTGGCTAACAAGGCCAACCTCAATAGGTGACTACAATAGAGAACCACTGACTCCTCATCTCTTTAAACATGGATCTAAAGTGTTTTAGAATTACACATCAATTCATTTCAGTTATCTAGTGAAACAAATATCTCATATCATAGTTCAACATTCAAGTATATATCAGATGAAAAATAGATATTATCCTATTATGAACAATGCATGTCCATATATCCCTATGTGCCCATTATGATGCATGTATTCTCATCTTACGCCATACCGGGTCACGAGTACAAATCTCAAGAAACAGTAACATCATAAAACAATAACCTCACAAAACATGTGAATCAATCAAGGTGAAATAACATCAACTGTAACAAGCACACAACACAAACAATAATCCCATCCTTGAGTACTCAGATTCCCCCCGTACATTAGTTAGACACTACCATGCACAAGCTCATTACCAAGTCCCGACACATCATAGTATCCTTTCTACCTTTCCCAAATAGTAAAGCAGAAGAAAAGAAAACATGCTCCTTTGATACCGCTTTGTAACGTCTCCCAATCCGACACTCTCTCATGTGGCCAAAAAGGGTTGCTTACGAGACCTTAAATGTACCTCCCCGTATGTCATAGGCTGCCAATTAGTAGCAGGGGTGTGAAATGTATAGCGGGGAGACTATACCCCCTAGTATGAAGTATCATAATAGTAAAAAATAAGCCATACAAGCGAAAGAGATCAAAGTATAGTCATAGAAGAAGACAATAATAAAATCCAACTGAATAATCCAATAAATAATAAAGGAATAATATAATGACATGCTGGAATGTAACTAAATGTCATGCTATAAATAATACAAGTAAAAGACCAACATACTTAAATAAAGACTCAAAAGCCCCTGGTCTCGAACCCCACCTCGGTCCCATCTCCAAACTCCAGTCCATCCAGAAAACAAACAATCAACAACAAAGTCCTTTGCCCTTGTCCAAACCTACATTCATGTAATCTGCTCGAGTACCAAACGACGTCTCGAATAGGGTGAGAGTAAAACTTTGTCGGTCGACACCACCATGTTTAAACAAACTAGTATGATAAGAAGTGTATACAATACAATGATAGACAAGTGTATTAATTAATTCAACAATGAATAAAATACAACAACCAACTGCTTCGGTTCCATGCTATAATATCTCTGAGCATGTCTTACGACCATGACAACTACAACCATATAACCATGGTAAAATAACCTGCTTCAGTGCCATGTTGGAATATCTCGGAGCATGTCTTACAACCATGCCAACCACTACCATATAACCATGGTATAGTCACAATAATCCGGGTCAAAGACCTATAAGCATCACAATATCCGGGTCAAATCCCTCTAAGCATTCAAGCATGGATTGAGCATAGCCTACTCTGTATAAGAATTACAACATGAGACTGGGATGATCCCGCTCAATATCAACATTATAACATATAAGTGTGCATGTGCCAGGGCTGAGCCCGATATATAACCATTTCAGTATGGAACACAATTCCCTTCATACAACATGGATATCACAATATCACATCATATATCTCAATGGTTAATTATGAAAATTACCATTTATCTTTCAAATACCACTTTCAATTTAAATCACAATTGATTAATAGTTATATCAATAAGCAAAAAGTCACAACTTAGGGATTCTATATCAAGCAATCACCTAAGGTCACATGTCATGCTAAACACACTTTATACCATTATCCAATTAAATTATTTTCAAGGTTTTGTTAACCAAAAAGTAGCTATAAGCTAGGTCAGAAGCCAATTGAAAACAAGAGACTCCAAGGAAAGATCCCATTCATTATTTAATTTATTTGGGCGCATGCTACGTTGGTGAAATCACAATATTGCATATACTTGGAAATTATCAAACCATATGGTTATGATTTAGACCCCATACCTTTAACTGATGATCCAACAATGCTTCCAACAGCAAACACCCACAAGGAAGAAGGTGCAGATGATCACAAAGAGATTCCTAGATCAAAACTGACCAAGATCAAAACCAACAACGCAATCCGTCAAAGAATTTCACCGCAATGGTTGAAAGAAGAAGGGAGAGAAGGGAAAAACCTAACCGAAAGGACTTACCAAGGATTGATCACATAAATGGGACGTTCATAAGGGAATTTGGTACTCCAAATTCATTTGAAAGATGCCCTAGGGCCAAGAGGAGAAGAGTTGAAACAAAATGAAATGAAAATTCAGCCACATAACATGTTTAAAATAACAAGTTGGGGAATTACACGAAGTGTAATGTTGTTACACGTCATGTAAATATTTTTAATAGAATACACTGAAAAACCCATCACCTCAGATTTATTTTATTAAAACACCTGAACAATTACAAGGTGTGAAAACTCTTTACATGACATGTAAATGTTCTGTAGATGGGTGTTCAACCCATTTTCCCTTTAAACAACTTGAACCCCTTTTAAAGCTTCTCAATTTACCAATAACCCGTGTTAACACTTAACCCATTTATACTCGGACTCCATTAATTCAAACAAACATACACCCCTGAACTTTCATTTTCCCCAACAAAGCTCTCCACGTGGATCCGCTCCGGTTTTCTCAAGTTTCCTCGCAACCCAAGACCGTGTTTATTCAAACGACATACATCCGTGATGAAAACAAAACTGAAAGAAAAGTTAATGAAAAACCCAGAAAGAGACGTACCTGAAAAAAGGCAGGATCTTACAATGGTGATAAAAGTTGAAGGAATTCACTAGAATATTTTCAATCAGTTTAAATAAGAAGATGAGTATTTTTGGAATACCAATTGGGACAAGTTTTCGAGATCACAGAGTGCAGACCCACATGATTATATTAAGATATTAAATTAGGATTTTGAGAAGATCATGATGCCAACAATGATGGAATTTATATATTCAAATAAGAAGAAAAAGAAGAGAATAGGAAGGAGGCTGATGAGGTATTGCTTCCGCATACCTTATTATCATTGAAGGTAGAAGAGAAGAAATAAGAAGGTTAAGAAGGTGTGAAGACTTGTCCTATAATACCTTTGAAAGGACCCTCAAGATTAGCGAGAAATCACGGGGGGGGGGGGGGATTGGTGATGGTAATTCCTTTTTACATTTCTTCTTGAAACAACCTTCATCACCTATTACATTGATAGATTGATCACTGTAATGTTGTAGAAACACTAGGAGTAACAAACGACAAATGATTCACAGAAGAAGAGTAAAATGGAAAAATAAAAAGAGCGAGAATAAGATCACATGACACAATGATTTACGTGGTTCGGGAAATGATCCATACATCGACGGAGAGTTATAAATTTCACTATGTTAGGGAGAAGAATTATTGGGTACAATAAGAGTTTCAGACACATAGAAACCCTAGCTCAAATGAGATCATAAAGGAGAAGATGATGAAACTGTTTCACCAATCTCACAGTAAGTAGTCTATCGTGCTTCAGTAACTGGTGGCTGGAAGTCTGTAGAGCTATAGTGACCTTTCGATATTGCAAGTCACATGCTTCTATAGTGCCATGTCGAAGTCCACACTGTTGTAGTATCCTATCACATATTGCTACACTAAGTCCACACTTCTACACTGCCCAGTCAGTGTCGCCGGTTAGCTCTGCTGTAATTAGTCAACATTTCCACAGTTCTCTAAAATTTGGACTGGGGATAAAGACTTATAGATCTCTAAAGTAAGGGCGCGCTGCCCCCTACAACCCCCAGTGATCTCACTGTGAGAGTTTTAGTTTGGTGTGCAGTCTGGGCTGACAATATTTGACCTAACTTTATCAAAAACGGATCGGGGATACACTATTCCAACATGTTACACACACCAACACACATTCACAATAGGCATAATAGATTTTTTTACAAGATTCGACTCTCAAAATGAAAAGGTTAATCCTTGGAATGATCTAAATTCATTCGAGATCATACAATCCACTAGTTTCAACATGTGGATTACAACGAGTTGAGTTTATCCTTTACCAATGTTACACCGGTCATTGGATATGTCTAGGTAGTTACTGAAATAACATGTGACACAGCTGGATGTTTTTTAGCATGAAAAATTAATTATTCTTAAAACTGAGACTCAACTTATTCTCTTTCATGGTGCAACTACCTTCTTCATGATGCGAACCTTCTTCTCCCTTTTCTTGAATCACAAATCTCATTTGTGATATTTAAATCGATGAAGATCGGTACTAGCATCACCTGATTTAATTTTAAGCAACCTCAATCACACAACAACAATTTCCAATAATTATATTTTAAACTACTTCAATTCCCATCGAGCTTCAAAATTTTCTTAAGTCTGAAATCCCCACCTTAGGAAATTTCAAAACCCACCTTACGAAATCTGAATTCGCTTTATGAAAACCGAGTCCACTTTACAAAAACTAGAACTCACCTTATGAACTTAAATATTCATCTTATATAATATGAACTCACCTTAAGAAATTTTAGATACCTTATGATGTTTGGATATTCACCTTACAAATTCTCAGACTCACCTTATAAAGTTTGTAATTTCATCTTACAAAGTTTGAAAAACACCTTACAGACTCTGTATGTTACCTTACAAATTCTATGTTGTACTTTATGAACCACAAGTAGAGTTCATGCATTTTCTATTTTATTAGTCATCTTCTCATTTTAAACCTTATGAAGACTTTATTTTTCATTTTTCAAGTCCAAATATATTTAACTCCAAATACTTCCAAATTATTTCAAAACACCTCCAAACCTTTATCAAACTTCTTCGAACCAATTCCAAACATCTTAAAACATTCATAATATTAAAATAACCTTCATCTCACATGATAGACACCATTCCATGTAAGTTTAAACATGATTTATGTGTTGATAAAAAAATATAACACAATAATCACATCCACTATATCTCTTCTTCACTTCTCTACTTCTTGGGCTCATTAATCTCTCAAAAACTCAACATCTTCCAAAACATCTCTTGGGACCAACAATCCCCCATTTTGGATTTTTTGGCAACAAGGAACATAAAACACTTTAAAATTTAATAAACTTATAAATGAATCATCATTTAATAACTCCAAGCTTATGTGAGCGAACTTGATGTAGGAAACAAGAACATTGAACAATAATACAATGTTATCCATAAAATAGTGACTTATATTCAACTTTTCACAATTCTCGATTCTCTTGACATCAATTGAAAAATAAAACTTCTTTCATCCCTTAATACCACTTGAAAAGGGCCCTTGATGCCACTTAAGATACCATTTGAGAATCAACTCTTGTTCCACTATGTAAAAAATGTTCATAAAACTTATAAATACAAGTTCTCACATTCATGCTCAACAAAACTGTTAGAATAGTTCACAAATCACAAAACTCACACACCCACATGTCAACCTCACAAATTTCCCCTTTTAATAACCCTATCTAAATACATGCTCCCCCTAAAGAAGAAATCTCTACCCATTAGGTAAAACACATATCAATGGATTCTCTCTAAAATATATTTTTCTTTATTTTATAAATACATTTTGTAAATACATAAAGGAATATAGAGATTTATGTTGTCTTTTATCCCCTTCGACAACAATATCCCTAGAACAAGATGAGAGAGATGACACATATCATCATATCTTAGCCTTGAAGGGAATGATGTTAAACTTCCATCATCAACCTCAGTCTTTGAAATGCATCCTTTGGCAGTGGTTTAGTGAAAACATCAGCTATTTGCTTCTTTGTTGGAACAAATTCTAGCTTCAACACATTTTTCTCCACAATCTCTTTGATGAATTGATATTTTATATCAATGTAATTTGATCTTGAATTTTGAACACGATATCTTGATAAATTTATAACACTTTGATTATCACAACCCACAAGTAGTGACAACTTCACTTCTACCTTAAGATCTTCCAACTGAATCCTCATCCACATCAATTATGTTATGGCTTGAGTTGAAACCACATATTCTGATTCACCAATACCTAGGTCACAGAACTTTGCTTCTTTGTGTGTCAACATACACACATTTCTATGAATAAGAAAACTCCACCAGATGTTGAACTTCTTTTATCAATATTTCCAACCAAATCTGCATCTACATAACCAAACAAATTTAGCTTTATATCACTATCATACTTTAGTCCATAGTCGGCTATGACTTTAATATATACAAGAATCCTCTTTCATCCATGAATTAGGATTCCATTGGTGCACTTTGATATTTGACACATAAAGTAACAACATAAAGTAACAAAAAAAGGTCTTTAACTTGTCAAGTACAACAAACTTTCAATAAGATTATAGAATTATCTTGGGTCAACTTATTTTCCTTTTTCATCATTTGAAAATTTGGTTCCTATTGAAATTGGTTTAGAAATAAACTTTGAATCCTCCATTCCAAACTTCTTAAAAATTTCTCGAGCATACTAGTCTTAAGAAAGAGATATGTGATCTTCCTCTTGATAAATTTGTAAACCCAAAAAGTATATCATTTCTCAAAGCATGGAAATTTAAAAAGAGTTTTTTCATCTCCAAAGAAAACTCTTCACAATCATCCTTTTAAATTTTTGAAAAAATAATATCATTTATATAAACAATAATAATAAGTGAGTCATCTTTAAATTAGAGATTTTTGTCCACTCTTTATTTCTTGAACTTCAACTTCTTCAAACAAGCATCAAACTTGGAACACCATGCTCTTGGGGATTATTTTAACCCATATATTCTTCTTTAACTTTCACTCATAGTTTTCATCTTATCCAGGAAAGAAACAATTGGGTTGATATTCTACCAATTAGTGGAAAAATCCCAATGGTTTCTAGTCTACCAACTAGTGGAAATGTCTCATCAAAATCAGTTCATTCAACTTGAGAATAACTCTTGCACACAAGTATTACTTTATTTCTCACAAATTCACTTATTTTATTCAACTTATTTCGAAACACCCACCTTATTTTGATAACATTCTTGTTTATAGGCTTGAGTACCAAATCCCACTCCTCCAACGGCCCGAAGGCCTTCAATTTTTTATTATATGATAAAGCCCCATTTTAGGGATGAAGGGGGTGGAAACCCAAAGACATCATGGACATAGGACAATACACTTGAAGGAAAAAAGAATAAAACCTAGAAAAACATCATTGAACTGCTCCGCCTCAGCATTTGAACACAAAGAAGCTCTCCACCATTGCAAGACTAATTGGGAAGCAAGTGTCCTGTGTCTAGCATAAGCCCGATCCGATGGCTGACGCCATACCCTCTCAAACAACCAAATCCAAAAAAGCTCTGCAAAGATGAAGCGCCAGATCTGACCTCCTCTGAAGTCTGTTCATGAAGTCAACTAGATCACAAACTTCCCTCCTTCGCACAACAAACCATTCAAGAGAGAATACCACCATGCTACAAGGGACCATTCCACCAAAACAACACATTCAACTCCGATCGATTACCATAGAAACCCACAAATCACCAAACTCACGCTATAAGCAGCTAACACAACCGTTACCAAACCAAAAGGACCTGTAAAAAACCACACAGAAACACCAAAACAGAACCCCCCCTTCGAGAGAATCCAGATCCATCTTCAAGTCACCGGAAGCTCGATGAAGGCGAAACCAGAAGCAACGTCGCGACTGTGCAGCAATTGTCCAAGCAGGTCAGAGTAACAACCACGGCTAGCTGAGCGGAAGCCGGAAACACGCTGACCCACAACGAAGAACAACAACGTCAACTCGTGTCAAAGCTCCGCCGTGCCACGCCTATGCCAATCCAAGCCGAAGCCGCCAAACAGCCACAAACCAAGCAGGACGGGCAGCGCCGAGCCGAGCGGTGCATCGCTGAGCCCCATCGAAGGAAAGACACCACCGAACCTCACCATAGCCCCGCCACGCCGCGCCGAAGCCAAGTCGCACCGAGCCAGAGCTGACCAGAAGAAGCTGAATCGAGACCTAAACCGACCGAAGGGGAAAGGAGGAAGGAAACCCAAAGAAACCCTAGCCGCCGCCGCAAGAGGAAGAGATGCCGCTCAGAGGCCCGCGACTACCGCCTCCTCTTGAGTACCAACTCCCAAGTTTTATTATTCTCTTTCTAATCTGACTCTTCATTCATAACATCAACCCACTCTTAATTCTAAAATACTTCATCCACATCTCTTGGTTCAACATGTGAGAACAATGGGGTATGTGTTGTTGTACTCAAAGTTCTTTTAGTTTGAACTTATTGTCTTTGTTCTCTAATGGTATTTTGTAACTCCACCTTCTTTCTCAACCTTTGATGCGATGAACGAGGTTTCTCTTCATCACTAGAATTAGTTGAATCATTATCTTTATCATGAAAAACTTTTGAACTTTTATCATTTTCAGAAAATTCATCATTTTTTTGATGAAACCAATTTTATTATCACTTTTGGAACTTGCTTCTTCATGTACATTTTCTTTTCTTGAATGTTCACTACAGGAAAAATTGTATTTAGCTACGATTTTTCAAAGTACCGCGTATAACGTTGTCGCGAAACATTTCATGGTGGTTTTTTATTTACTTTTATATTTATCCTACCATGCAGAAATTGAGCATATATATGTGTAGGGTGAGATTTGAACCCTTTAGCTCTTGGTTATTCTGCAAAGACGTTACCGCTCCAACAAACTCTTCATATGGTGAATAAACAAACTTTAATATACTTGTATGTAGACAAATAAGTATATGTAAATACATATACATAAATAATAATAATGATAAATTACAAATAACTACTAAATAAATAATAAATAATAAATAATAAATAATATTTAAATAATAAATAAATAATAAATAAATAATAAATAAATAAATAATAAATAAATAATAAATAATTAATAATAAAATAAATAAATAATAAATAATAAATAATAAAAAACAAACAAAAAACAACAATCAATAAATAATAAACAACAATAAACAATAAATGAATAATGAATAACGAATAACGAATAACGAATAATAAATAAATAACGAATAAATAATGAATAAAAAACAAACAAATAATGCTTAAATAATAAGTAATAAAAAATAAAAAATAAAAAATAAAAAATGATAATAAATAAATAAATAATAAATAAATAAATAATAGTAAATAAATATAAATAAATAAATAATAAATAAATATCAAATAAATAATAAATAAATGATAGATAAATAATATATAAATAATAAGTAAATAATAAATAAATTGTATATAAATAACTTATAATAAATAAATAGTAAATAAATGAAAAATAACTAATAGTAAATAAATAATAAATAATAATTAAAAATTTAATAATAAATAAATAATAAATAATGAGTAAATGATAAATATATAATATATATTATATAAAAAATAAAAAATAAAAAATAAAAAATAAAAAATAAATCAATATATATTAAATAAGTAATAAATTAATAATAAAAAAATAAAAAATAAAAAATAAAAAATAAAAAATAAATCAATATATATTAAATAAGTAATAAATTAATAATAAATTAATAAATTAATATATAATAAATAATTAATAAATAAATTATATACATACATGCATAAATATATAAATATAAATATATATAATTATAATTGTATATAAAAAAAATACATATAAATTCATATATTTACCTAATAATAATTTTATTTAAATATAAATAAATAAATAAGTAAATAAATAAATAAATAAATAAATAAATAAATAAATAAATAAATAAATAAATAAATAAATAAATAAATAAATAAATAAATAAATACACACACACACACATATATATATAAACACATATAAATATACATATATACAATCATACATACATACCAACATACATACATAAACACACACACACATGCCCACATAATAAAAATAAAAATAAATAATAAAAATATATATAAACACACACACATATAAATGTATAAATATAAATATAAATATAAATAATATATATATATATACACCCGCATATTATATATAAATATAAATATAAATATAATTATAAATATAAATGCATATAAATATCTATAATTATATATGATTATGAATTAATATAGATAAATATATATTAATTATGAATACATATACATAAATATATATGAATTCATATATATACTTAATATAAATAATAAATAACAAATCACCAAAAGAGGGAAGACCACTACATATGAAACACCATTATATCAATAACAATGTAAACCCATGGAGTAAAATCATAAGCCACTGAAAAATCATATGAAGACTATTTTAAGCGAAGCTGAAATTCCATTGAATGTTCAAAAATTAGGGTATCCCAACTAAAAATTTGGTTTTCAAGGCCTTCTAGGCCTCTTTTGACCACAAAAAAATAATGATTTTTCCCGATCATAATGGCGTATAAGTTGTTGTAAACTTTTGACAGGTTATAGATCCCAAATGGATACTCAAATCAAAAGTTATGGTTGTTTGAAGTTGAAGTTCAATTTTAAATTTCTCTTACAATAGTAATAAATTTTTTACTATTAAATATTACCAAATTATCATTTTATGTCATTGTATTTCTTTTCGTATGCCTCGATTTGACTGGTCGTGGAGCTTATACAGACACCCATAACAAAAGTTACGACCATTTGATGCTAAAGTCAAAATTTCAACTTCACTTACTATTAATTTAATTTCCAAATAATTAATAATTATAAATAATTATTAATTACTAATTTACACATAATAATTAATAAAATTTTAAATAATAAATAATAAATGATAATAAATAATAATTAAATATATAATATTTTTTTCTGAATAATTTAGCGGTGATTTTTAAAAAACTTTCGCTAAATTCGTGTTTTCTTATAGTGGTTCCAGAACATTCACATCATTAGTATAAAAAATATTCTTCATCTCTTTATTATAACAACAACGTACACTTCTATTTAGAGGATAACCAAGGAAGATACAATCCACTCTTTTCTCAAACTTTCCAAGATTTTCACCTTTAACCTTGATTATACTAGGGATACCAAATACCCTAAAATATTTAAAAATTAGGGAATTCTTATAATACATCTCGTATGGTGACATATCTGAATTTGGTATATACAAACAATGATTTTGAATATAAACTGCTACACCAATAAGTTGTCACCAAAAATATCGAGATTTATTATGCTTAATGAACATAGTTCAAGCCATATCCACTAATATTATATTCTTTCATTCGACAACACCATTTTTTTTGTGGTGTATATAATGCACTGAGTTCATGGCGAACACCATGCTTCTCAAGATAATCTTTAAATATTCCATTAGTGTATTATACACCATTATCTATTCATATCTTCTTTATGAAGAAACCACACTCCTTTTCAACACTTTTTCTATAACTCTTAAACATTTTTAGAGCCTCTGATTTATGCTTCATAAACACAATTCAAGTAATATGAAAAAAATCATCAATAAAGGAAATAAAGTACTTATCTTCATTTGTTGATTACTTCCTCACATGGCTATATATGTTAGAATGAATAATCCCCAATGAATGTCATGTCTGAATTTCAACTTTCTCATGTAGAGAACTTACAATATCCCCCTTTTGACTTGTAGAGAACATCCAGTTTATTTCTCTTTTTAATATAGTAACATCACAAACATTCTCTCTTTTGGTAATACTTCTCATGTTATTTTGATCAAGATGACCAGGTCTTCGATGCCATAATTTATTTTCTTCTTTCATGCTTAGGTAGCATGCATTTTTATCACCTTCAACCTGAAAAAAATTTCCCCTTGTTCACCGTCCTCTAGTTAAAACATGTTTATATTTCAAACTCTATACCAAGAATCCATATTTTTGGAAAACCAATTCATTTCCTTTATCACATATACAAGACACACTTAACACATTTTGTTTCATCCCATAAACATATAAAGTGTTTATGGATTTCAACTTCTATTTTCCAATCACTGTTGAACCGATACCTTTGATTTTAAGTGACTCATCATTTCCAAAGGTCACAGATACTTCCTTTCATTTTTCTGTATTCTTTAAAATTTTTAGGTCTCCTGTCATGTGTGAAGAACATCTGCTATCCAGAATATATGAACATTCCCCTTTGGAAGATTTAATTGCAACTTCAACAAAAAATTATTTTTCCTTTCCTTTGTCCTTATTCTTATGAGACTTTTGAGTAATGAAACTAATACTTAATTGGTATTATAGGATGGAAATAAAATCTTTAGTAGTGTGAAAAGGATGGTCACATCTTCTACAAAATTCTTCTAATTGTTGAAATTTATTTTCAACTTTCAATCCAAAATTTTCATCCATCTTCTTCTGAATTTTATCCTTTTGAATGGGATGAATCCCATTCAATTTTTTTCTCTAAAAACTTTTGGACTGATAAAATTATTTATAATTTAACAAATAACTTATTTCTAAGTGCATAAAGCCTCTACCTTAAAAAGCATACTCACTTCTAAAAACAAACTGCTGTCCATATGTTGACACCCCCATTATTCCTTCTTTGATTCATAAACCTTGGACCCTTTTTGAAAACTAAAATTATTATTGATTCCCAACATATTCATTCTCACTATACTTATTTACATCATTTATTTAATCACCATTTTTATTAGTTATTGCTTTCAAGTCAGTACTCCCAAAATTTTCATATTTTTTAGAATCATTCCATTTTACTACAAAATTGATCTTCTTCACTCATGTATTTAATACATGATTTCCACAAAATTTTCAAAGATATTTCTCACCCTTTGAGTGTGATATTTGTTTGTTTACTTAATCTTCATCTTTTTGTGAACTTTCAACATTTTTCACAAACTTCTTATTTGATATTTCTCCAACCTCTTGAATATAATTCTGAAAATTTGATTTGTACCCATACAATTATTTTCAGCACTTATCAAATTTAGTTTATCAATCTATTTCAACATCATTTTAACTTTTTATTATATATCTACTTTTAGATTCTTTTATTCAGTAATAAATTTATTCAATTCATCAATCTATTTCATCAACCTTGATTCTTCTTCAGCATGATCAAAATATTTGTTTCTTGTAGATTTATTGTATTTCTTAAAATTTATGATATAATTTTCCAATTTTGAGATATTCTAAATACAATCCTCAAGTTGTTGATTTAGAATATGTGGGGCCCATGAACACCTTCCAATAAAACCATAAGAAGATATTCCATTGAAACTTCATGCATAGAAGTAAAAGATCTGAAATGAAACCCACATAAGACACACAAAACATGGAAGAAAAGTGGACCCAAGTCACTAGACCACAACATAAAAATGCTAGGTAATGCAAACAAGAACCAACAAATGAAATTAAGGAAATAAAAACAAGGTTATGTGGTTCAGGCTTGCGCCCTAATCCACAGGGGAATGCTGATCTACTATTACTCAAGGAAGCAAGGATAATTATAATGCTAAATATAGTACAATACACTGATTAATGTGATCACACTCAACTTAAATAGAGTAAACCATCCAGTTTTTCTGGTCTCCACTGCCAACTAATTTTCTTAGGTAACCCTCCACCTCATCTGACCTTCATAGATGAGACTCCATGTAGTCAAGGATCCTCATTGCCTCAACTGGATACACCAAACTATTATTCCCCTTTTGATGATATCACTAGATATGAAATTTAGTAAATCCTTCGATGATATGAATTTCTAGTGATTTGAGATACTATACCCTTCAACTTCCCCATTTTCTAAAAAACTAGTGAATTGACCCAAGCTACTATCACTCCATCGCCCATCCAGTCATCAGAAATAAGTCCACTTAATTTTATCTCCTTCCAGCGGTCTAAGTTTTTCTTCACCAAAAAATGAATCTCACACTCCCAAAAATCTCCCACTTGAGATTTATTTAAAGGATTCACCAGGACTAAGTCTTCCACCTTATCCCAAAAACAACCTTCCTTGATTTTTTGTAAGTCATTTACATGGTTCAAAAACTATAGTGACTAGTTACCCAAGTCCAATTGAGGCTCACCAATTCCATAGTACTTCTTTGGAAACTACCTTAAAAAACATGTCCACCAGATTCAAACACCTTCAATATTCAGTAGGTATAACACTCCATCCAATATCTTCTAAATTAAGTAGCACTTTAGATAAATGTGCTTCATACAAGAATGAAACATCAGATTTCTATCCAAGAAAATCTTGCACTGTGAATCAAAAAACAACATCCCAACTCCCGATTCTCTTCATAGATCCTCTGACAACCCTTTTAGCTACACTAACCATTACCCTTATTCTATCAAAGCGATGCACTCTGATTTTGTTTTCAAGAGTGTAACCACTGGATATAGCTTCTAAATCCAACTCACTACCATTTTTTCAAAAGTAAACACATAACAAGAGGTTCACTTCTGTGTGTCTGAATCTATACTAATTTCCAAGTATAAAAAACCTTGGAAAGTATCATCTATCTTAAATAAAAGTTCCAAACTTCCATAACCCTTAAAATACTAGAGAATCAACTTCACAACCTCCCAGTTCTCTCTTCCAGGGTTCGACATAAACCTACTGATGAATCCCAATGATTGCATAATTTCCAAACTAGTACTAAACATGATATACATAAAACTTATAACGATTGATGCATATGGAATTTTCACCATATAATCAGCCTTAATTTTCACTCATGGTGACTTTTACTTTATAAGCTTAAAGTGTCTATCCAAGGGTGTGGACACTATCTTTTCCTCCATTATTTCAAAGCGATCCAATATCTATTGGATTTAATATCCCTGAGTCAGGATTAATGTACCAGAACTCAGGTTCCTCATGATCATCATCCTAAAAATAGGAATCATTAGACCAAAGTCTTTGATATCAAAACTCACAGATAACTCATCCTTCATATCATGGATTCTATCTTTCATTGGGCCTGAAATCAGTATGTTATCTATGTAGAGAAGTGGGATCACAAAAATCCCATCACCAAACTCTTTATGTTAATAGCGATGGTCAAAATTTCTTAAAAAAAGCTTCCACTACTCTACAAAGTCAGTGAAATTTATGTTATAACACCTTGTTTCTTGATTCAAACCATAAAGGCTACATTTGATCTTACACACAAGTCATTGGTTCTGGTTAACTTCAAAACCAATCAGCCGCGCCATGAAAATTTCTCCATCTAATTTCCCATAAATAAATTATATCTTCACATCCAACTACTTTATATAAATTTCTTTAGAATAAACCATACTCAACACTATTCAGATAGTTGTGTGATTAATATAATTGAAATGATTTTTGAGAAATACACAACTTTTGTTTCTTGAAATCCCTTCATGAATTTCCCAAACTTGTACATTTTTCTACCACATTCCCCTCCCTTCAGTCGATAAAACCATTTTTTGAATAACCTTCTTCACAACGGGTCTCTCCATTAATTACTATATTCCAGACACATAAATATAATCAAGTTCACCCCTCATGGACAAATCCCACTGTTTGGATTCCTTTAAACCCCTTTCCTCTTTCGGTATCTTAAGATATTCATCATCTATTAGAAGTAAAAAATGTAAAGTATCACCATACCTTTACACTGGACATCTCTCCTTGGTATATCTCCACAATTTTCCCCATGGTTGAGCTCTTTCCAATATTGCAACTTATGGAATATGGAATTCTAGTGCTTGAGCTCCAGTAGTCATTTAAATCTCTGTTGTATTTGTCATAAGAAACACAATCGGAATTTGACCCCTTTCTTCCAATAACTCTACTGAATGTCTTGGTTCTTTCGATCCTAACGTTCTTACTAGATTCTCCAAAAATTTTACAAATTTTGATGGTCCATCCATCTAAACCTAATATTACGATGATATTTTTCTCTGACCATAATTTATAGTATGGTTTCAATCCTTCCATAGGTTCACTTCATTAAATATCACATTTCGAATTCTGATGAATTTTTGAGAGTCATTGTCCAAGAGTTGAAATCTAAATTATTTTTCACCATATCCCATAAAGTAACATGATCAAGACTTAGCCTCCAACATGTCTCATTATTTAGAATAAACACAGTCATATGATAACACTCAAAAGAATTTGAGGTCGTTGAAATCAACATTCCTTCTATACCAATAGATCTTTATAAGTTTCTGTCTAATTGGAGATGACAGTCACTGGTAGATTAAGTACGTGACACAATTTATAGCTTCTACCCAAAATACCTTTAGGAACCCTATGTGAATTTTCATACTTCTTGCCTTCTAAACCATATTCCAATTAATCCATTCTGAAACTCTATTGTGTTTCAGTGGTCCTAGAAAGATCTTCCCAAAAAGAATTTCCTTCCAACTATAGAACCTTCATAACTCCCTGATTCCATACTCTCCACCGTTATCTGACCATATGCACTTAAACATGCATCTGATATAATTTTCCACCATAAGACTCTATCTGAAGAAAGTCTCAAACACCTCATATTTGTGACTTATAAATTACACCCATACTCTTCATGTGGAATTATCGATGAATTTCACATAGAAGAGTGACCCTCTATGAGAATGCACCGGTTCTATTCCCTATACATCCATGTGTACTAGCTACAATTTTGGATGCTTTTAATTTCCCATTCCATTAGGAAGGACACCTTAAATTTATTTCCAAAAACACAATCCTCACATATTCCATACTCCATGCCTTTCTCTTTCAACAATCCTCTAGAAATAAGGTTTTTTATCCCATTCTCACTAAGGTGATCAAGATGATCATGCCATAAACATCACCGAGGTTAACTCTCTGACATGAATTAATTCTTTTGGTAAACCCATGAGGTAGAGCATATCTTCCTTCACTCCTCTTCTGATGACCATGGCCTTGCATGAAATCTTCTATGCACCATCTATGAACATTATACAAAAATCATCATCATCTAGTTTCAAAATATAAATTAAGTTTTTCCATAGACCTAGAATATACCACACGTCCTTCAACTCCAATGTTCTTATATTTGTTGTCTAGATCAAAATATCACCTTTCCCTACTATCTCAAGGGAATTTTCTTCTACAAGGTGAACCTTCCCATACCTACTAGAGGTATAGTTCTTCATGATTCCTCTCTCAGATGCATCATTAAATAAAGATCTAGAGTCTATCACTCAAGACCTCAATGTACTAATAGAGGCATATCTTCCATATTTATCCATTTGTTCACTATAATCTTTCTTGAGGCACCCTTTCATCCTACAATTCGAACACTGGGGATCACCATTCTTCGAGATTCTCTTACTCTGAATCCTCCTTTCTTTACCCTTTCAATGATTTTTCCATCCAACAATACATTCTCTTACCTTTGTGTTGTATACGTTACCAGAAGACACCTAAATATAATTATGACGAATTTCCTCATTTAAAACCAGGTCATGAACATCCATGAACTTTAGGTCTACCTTTCTTCTAGTGTTAGTCATGAAAATTACTATAACATCCCCCTATCTGACACGCTCTCACATGGCTGAAATGGGTTAGTTAAGAGACCTCAAGCATGCCTCCCCATATGCCATAGGCTGCCGACTAGAAGTGGGGGAGTGATTAGTATAGTGGGGAGACTATACCCCTTGGTTATAGAGTTACAACACAACAAAAATAAGTAATATAAATAAATGAATAAATATCAGAGTGCGAGAATAATGAAAAAATACGATATAGCGGGAAACCAACAATAAATCCAACCAAATAATCTAATAAATAATAAAGGAATAATGAAATGACATGCTGGAATGTACTAAATATCATGCTATAATTAATACAAATAAAAGACTAATAGACACAAAAGACCCTGATTCTAAACCCCTTGTCAGACCCGTATCCAAACTCCAACCCATCTAGTAAGTAAACAATAAACAGTAAGGTCCCTTTCCCTTGTGCAATCTTGTATCCATATAATCTGCTCGGGTACCAAATGAAGGCCCAAAATAGGGTGTGAGTATAACTCAGTAGGTTGACACCATCATGTATAAACATAACTAGTATGATAATAAGTGCATGAAATAATGAAATAAACAAGTGTATTAATTAATTAATCATTTAAATTAATACCACATCAACTTGCTTCAGCTACATTCCGTAATATCTCTGAGTATGTTTCACAACCATGCCAACCATAACCATATAACCATAGAATAAAATAACCTAACTCAATGCCATTCCAGAATGTCTCTTGGCATATCTTATGACAATGCCAACCATAACCTTATATCCAAGGTATAAATTTCACAAATCTAGGTTAAAACCCACTATATAATCATTTCAAAAATCAATCAGGTCCGAACCTGGTATATAATCATTTAGGAATGTGTTAGGGCCAAGCTCGGTATATAATAATTTCAGCATGTCTCATGGAATAGCTCGATATATAAGCATTTAAACATGAATCACTGGGTATAGCCTGTTATATAATGATTTTAACATGTGTCACTAGTCCAACACCCTATATAAGCATTTCAGCATGTGTCACTAGGCCAACACCCTATATAAGCATTAAAACATGGAAAATCACAACACATGTCATAACAATAAGGATATCACTATATCACATCATAAAGATCAACGATTAATTATGAAAATTACCATTTATCATTAAATTACACATTTCATTTATCCTTTGGTCACAAACCAACAACAAGCCAATAATTTCAATAATCAGGCCAATCTAAGGTGAGTCTATTTAAAGAAATCACCCAAATTATGTTTCATGATAAACACACTTTAGACATTAAAAATTAATTTAATAATTAGGGTTTCTCTCACCTGAATGGTAGCCATAAGCCATGTCAATAACCAAATGGATCTAAAGGGACTCCAAAGAATAATCCAATTTATTATTTAGTAAATTCAGGCACACAATATGTTGGTGCAATGTTCATTTTTCACATACTTGATAATTATCAAACCCTAGGGTTAAGGTTTAGACTCCCTAACTTTAATTGATGATCAAACAATGCTTCCAACAACAAACACCCATGAGGAAAATAGTGTGGATGATTTTAAGAAAGATCCTAGATCAAAACCGATTAAGATCAAAACCAAAAATGCTCATGGTCAAGATATTACACTACAACAACCAAAGATCAAAGGGAGATAAGGGAAAATCTAACCAAATCCACTTACCAGGGATAAAATTCATGATCAAGATGTCTAGAATCAAGAGAGGCACTCCAGAATCACCTGGAAGCTACCCTAGGTTTGAGAGGAGGAAGCTGTACATGATATGGATGAGAAATCATCCATATGAAATACTTTAAAACAACTTCTTGGGGATTTAGACAATGTGTAATTCAATTACACATCATGTATTTTATTTTTATAGGGATATACCAAAAACCCATTACCTCAGTTGAATATTAAATTTTCCCGAACATTACATGATGTGTAACCCATTTACATAATGTTTAAATGACCTGTAGATGATTTTATCCAATTTTCCTTATAAAAAAAAACCAAAACCCCTTTAAGTATTATCAACTTTACAATAACCCTTGGTAACATTTGACCCATTTATACTTAGACTCCATTAAGTCAAATAAACATACATCCCTTAACATTAAGTCATTTTCACCAACAAAGGCTCTCTGCGTGGATCCTCTTCAATTTTCTCAAGTTTCCTTGCAACTCAAGTATGTGTTTATTAAAAAAAACATAAAAAAATAAAACACAACCACCAAGGTTTAAATATGAGAAAAAACTAAACCAAAATAAGTTTAAAAAAAATCTCAGAGAAAGATGTACCTGAAAAAATACGGGATCTTACAACCTCCCCACCATATAACAAATCACCCCCGAGCTACTCCAAGCATCACCATGGGGTCCCGGTGAACAAGTCTGGCCCCAGTGATCGCATATCAGAATCCCTATATTAGGTCCCCTCTTGATCTCACCCATGCTACCATAATAACCAAACCAAATTAATCTCCCTACCCTGAATATACTTCTCACTACAGTCCACAATCCATAACAGATTCTCCTCAAAGGACACATCAACACTATGTTTGACATCTACTTTGTCTATCATGTGAGAAGGGTCTGGATAATATCTCCAAATATTCCACATGTGGAACATGTCGTGCATAGAATTCTAACACTATGGAAGGGATAAATAGTATGACACTGGACCGACCCTATCCACTATCTCAAATGACCCAACAAACCTGGGAGCTAACTTTCTCTGTTTCTTGATATGGCATTGCCACAATCTAGGTGACACCTGAAAGAAAACATGATGACCAACCTATAACTCTAGTGTTCATCTTTGATGGACAACATAAGATTCCTAACTACTTTATGCAGTCACCAACCACCTCTTGATCAATTTAACCTACTCAGATGTCTCTTGTACGAGACTAGGTCCAACAAGCACTGACTCATCTGCCTCCAACCAATAAAGAGGTGAATGAAACAACCTTGCATACAAAGCCTAAAAAGGCTCCATTTTGATCAATGTATGGAATATATTATTATATGAAAACTCCATGACTTCTATACGACGCTCCCACAAACCACTAAAATAAAAAACACAGGCTCATAACATATCCTCCAGAACCTGAATAGTCCTATTAGATTGAACATCGGTCTAAGGATGATAAGACACACTCAAAAGAACCTATGATTCCAGATCCTTCTTAATACCATTCCAAAGTTGCAATGTGAAGAAAAGATCTTTATCTAAAAGGATACTCCTCAAAATACCATACATCCGAACTACCTCACACACATAAAGACCGCCCAGGTCTCCCTAATAGAAAATAAGTGATATACCTTTATCACTCGATTCACAATCACCCATAAAAAATCATTCTTATGGTTTTTCCTAGGTAATAATATCACAAAATCCATAGTGAAATCATACCATTTCTACTTAAAAATGGGTAAAGGTTGAAATATTTTAGCTGGACTTTGATTCTTGGCTTTCACCTACTAAAAACTGAAATATCTCACCAAAAAGCCTACTAATTACTTCTTCATTTATGAACACCAGTATTGTATACGGAGATCACGATACAAATTTTTCAAACCAAGATGTACCGTCCATCTAGAAGCATGAAACTCTCTCATCATCTCCTCACATAATCCCATAGGAACCCATACTTGACCACAAAAAAGAAAATAATTTCCACTATCAAGAGACCATCCTGATAGTGTCTCCCCACCATATAATTTGTCTCTCATAGCTAAACCCTTCAGATCGGATACCTGCTCAATCTTGATCTGGTCTAAAAGCATGGGTATAACTGATGTTGAATCTAGAGATACTCACCCTAAGACTCCTGAACATCTAGATGCATGTATAAAAAGAGATCCATTATTCACAACTCATTGAAAGAATTCCATACTTCCTATTTTTGCATCTTTTGGATCAATTCATTAGAAACAATGTTTCCCTTTCCCAGTGTATAAGACAACTCAAAGTCGAAAGATTTCAGATACTCAACCCACCTTCTCTACTGAAGGTTCAGGTCCCACTGATAGAATATATACCTGAGGCTCTTGTTGTCCATGTATACCACAAACCTCTCACCATGAGATAATTCCTCTAACATATCAGGGAATTTACCACTGCTTCTAACTATAAATCATGAGTAGGGTAATTCCTCTCATGTGGTCTCAACAATCTAGAGCCACAAGAAACCACTCGATCCTCCTGTATCATAAGTGCTCCGAGTCAAACTATGGATACATCATAGTACACAGTATATGAATTAACCGATATAGGTAAAATGAGGATAGGTGATAAGGACAACCTCCCCTTTACCTCCTAAAAACCTCTCTCGTAAGCATCAGAACAAACAAACTTCACCCCTTTCTTAGTCATCTCTAACCTCAGTGATGACGAATAGGATAAATCCTGGATAAAACACTAATAATAACATGATAAACCTAGAAATATCTAAATCTAGAAGACATTCTTAGGATTCTATCAAGATACCACAATTGTAAATTTCTTTGGGTCCACTGACACTCCTTCTACTGAGATGACATGACCCAATAAGTTCACTTTATCAATACATAAACTACATTTAGTTAGCTTGGTGTAAAGTTGATGCTCTCTCAATGTACTCAGGACAATGCCAAGATGTTGATCATGATCATATGATAACTGAGATTACACTAATATTTATTCAACAAAAACCACCACAAATCAATCTAAAAAATGTGGAAATATCCTATTAATCAAATCCATGAATACCACAAGTGCATTGGTTAAACCAAATGGAATCACTAAAAATTCATACAACCTGTACCTACTTATAAAAGAAATATGAGATATTTTTGTTGGTATCACTATCAACTGATGGTATTATGATCTCAAATAGATCTTAGAGAAGATCTTACCATCTCTCAATTGATTGAAGAAATCATCGATGCATTGAAGAGGATACTGGTTCTTGAATGTCATCTAGTTAAATATCTGATAATCCACACACAAGCGAAAATCCCCATCATCCTTCTTGAAGAATAGAACCGGTGAACCCCAAGTAGATGTACTAGATCGTATGAAACCTTTAGATTCCATATCTTCCAACTGAACTTTAAAATACTGAAGTTTTGCTGGTTCTATTCTATAAGGCGGGATAAAAACCTACTTTTCTCCCGACACCAACTTGATCATGAACTCGATTTCTTGCTCATTAGGTAAGACATAAAACTCATTAGGAAAGAAGTCCTGAAAACAATCTACTATTATAAGAAAATAAGACTACTTAATTTTACCATTATCCAGAGAGAGAAAAACTATCTAAGTTGTGATAAAATTTAATATGCACTGAATTGGTCCTGCATGACCAGCCTGAAGATCCCACTCACCTTGGAGAGAATAGATGCCTCCTTCTAGAGATAAAAAGATAACTATCCTCTAGTAATAGTCGATATAATCCTGGTATAGAACTAACCAATCCATAACAAGTATCAAATAAAAACCTTTCATTTCCAGCACAAACAGTTCTCAAAAGAAATGATAACCACCAATCTTTAGAGAACACACCTTGCAATGTTTGATATTCTCTGACCACACTCCCAACAGTGTGTAGATGGTAAAAATAACATATAAGATCTCTACACCCAAGAACAAACCATTTACAAAAATAATGGATAAAAAGTAATGTGATTATCTTGTATCAAACAAAACACAAGCAATGGTAGATGATATAACAATCATACCTACGATAGTAGATGATCCTGCATCCAAAATAGTCAGAGTAGTCTTTATAACTTATATATAACTAGATCCTTTACCATGGGATATAGCCTAAATCCCCTGATCTATTCCTTCTTCTTGGTACTACCATTCCTACATGGGGGTACCACATCCCCTTCCTCGACTAGAACATCCTGTGGAACTCTAGCTATCTATTTTATGAGGAGTATCTATGTCCTTCATAGACTCTAGTTCCTATCATATTCCCCTACCAATTCTCTACTACTGTATTCCCCTACAAAACCTTTGTAGTTGTCCCAATCCTCCGCAAGCATGACACTCCAAAGTGGGGTATGGAAAATAAGGCTGTTTGTGGTCCATATTTCCACATTGATAGCACTGAAACAAAAAACAATCCTAAGATGGATTAACAATTCCATGACTAATTTTCCCACTATTTCCTTATAGAAAACTGTCATAACAACACTTCTTTCCAATAGAAGAAGTGTTAACAGTTTTCCCTACTGAAATAGCCTGTTTGCTACTCTGGGCCTCACTTAGATTCCCTTCCATGATGAGTGAATTATTCATCACATATGAAAAAAATTATAATATGGAATAAATTAACCTATAACCTAATCTCAAAGTGAATACCATATTGAAAAAAATCTCACCCTAGGATCTTATCAGTTTCCAAGGATGGCGCAAATCACTGTGGGTTGGTGAAACAATCAGTGTAGTCCAGCACTGACATGCCCTCCTATGTCAAGTGCATGAACCCACAAGCCTTCTTATCCCTCAAAGTCTTGTGATAGAAGTGGATCATGAACTTTATCTTGAATTCCTTCCAAGATAACTCCTCTTTTTGCTCTTCCTTCTATAAAATGTCCCACCAATGCTTGGATGGTCCACAAAGAATATATGCAGCAAGATTAACCCTCATATCTATAGATGTATCAAGATGCTTAAAGATCATATGGACTGAATTGATCTAGATCTAGGCTTCCTGAGTGCCTCCCTCCCCAGTGAACATAGGTGGATGCTATAGTTGAAACTCTCTCGTTAGCTCAGACATAAAATAAACCATAAAAATAGTCTCTCTTTACATGGATCCCATGAACCTCAAGAATATGTCGTGAATCTAAAAACCCATATGATCCCCATGAACTATAAGAATATTTGGTTTAGTTGCATTAGGAGTGTACTAATTTTCACTCTCCTGATGCTCAACTCAAAGATGATTAGGTGGAATTTTCTCTACAAGATAGACACAATCCTTAAAAAACTAGCTATCAATAAGGTCAACCTCAATAGGTGAAAAAATAAAGAACCAATAAATCCTGGTCTCTCCAAATATGGATTACAAGTGTTTTAACATGACATAATAGTTCATTTATTTCATTTAATTTAATAGATATAACAAGTACCTAATATCACAGTTTTAACAGGCAAGTATATATCACATGAAATAAATATTTCCCTATCATGAACAATGAATGTCAATATATATCCATATGTTCCTAGTATGATGAATTCATACACATATCACGCCATACCAGGCTATAAGTATAATATCAAGAATCAATAATATCATAACATGATAACACCACACAACACCAAGGTGAAATAACATCAATTGTAATAAGGGAACATCATGAACAATAATCCCATCCTAGGGAACTCATATTTTCCCTCATACATGGGTTAGATAATCCCATGTATAGTCTCATTTCCAAGTCCTGCCACATCCTAGTCTCTTTTATACCTTTCCCAAATAGTAAATAAATAGAAAAGAAACCTGGCATGATCTGATACCACTTTGTAACGTCCTCCAATCCAATACTCTCTCACGTGTCTAAAATGATTTGGTTACAAGACCTCATGTGCACCTCCCCATATGCTAGAGGCTATCTATTAGAAGTGGGGGTATGATGAGTATAGTGGGGAGACTATACCCCCTGGTCACAAAGTTACAACATAGTGAAAATAAGCAATATAAATAAATGAATAAACATTTGAGTGCAGAAATAATGGAAATAGTACGATACAGTGGAAAACCAACAATAAATCCAACTGAATAATCTAATAAATAATAAAGGAATAATGTAATTACATGATAGAATGTAACTAAATGTCATTCTAAAAGTAATACAAACAAAAGACTAGCAGACTGTTGGAGCTGGTGCCTTAGAACCAACTTCTATGTACTTTATGATAACCTATTTCATAGTTTTGAATATTAATAAACTTATTATCACATCATGATTATTATTCTACGTAACATAGTATTTGATAATGTATTAAGAGTACTTGTTTCACTAAAAGGTCATAACAGTTCCCTACTATGATGAGAACCTAAAAGTGCTACGACACTATTATTAAATTTATGTTTTATAGCCGGATGATATCATTTGAGGGGAAAAAATGATATAGGATATTAGGGGTGAAGAATCATAGGTCTTTGAGGCACCTTATCATAGTGTACGCCCTTGGTAAAATCAAGTGTAGCATATTATGAGAAAAAGACCCTCCAATATAAAATATATGTTTATATGTTTCATTGGATGTTCCTATATACAAATGTTTATATTGGTCCTTAGAAATTAATATTATTATTAATGACTATTATGAGTCATGTAATTTGATGTATTGATGAAAATTGTGATAAAATATGTTCACTATGAGGTAGGATATGTTGGGTGCATCACATGCAATATTATATTAATGAATAATGAGAGAGGATTTGTCCCTTATTTTCTTTAATGGAAGTTGATATCTCAAGCCCTTCGATGGAAATGACATATCCTAAATAAATCCATAGCCATGGTTTTCTATGGGAAAGTTTGATTTATAGAAAGTCAAAGAAAGGGGCATCGGGTATATAGGTTTATGGCACTAACATGCAACATTCTTGATTAGAGATATCATGATAAAATGATTAAATTACACAGTGAACATTTGTATGAGGTATTATGTTATTTCAGCATTAACTATTTTATCTATGGGTGCCTTGGAATGTTTATAGATAGTAACCTTTGACTTAGGTTGTTTCACCTAATGCCACTGAGAAAGATCTTTCGAGGGTCATGCACTAAGTGTATACAGAATCTCACTTCAACAATATATTATTATTTATTATTTAACAAGTTGAATAAATATTATCCACACAAGTGGTTTAATAATTATTCATGTATTCTTGATCGCATATATTCCGTCATTAGTTATTCGAGATAATATTGTGTGAGTAGAATATTTAATAAATATTTATTTTATATTTAGTGAATATCATATTTATTTATTTATTAGAGAATAACACAATGATATTTATTTATTAAATAAATAGTCATTATTCAAGGTCTGATAAATATTATAGAGGACCGACAGACTGATTTTTTTAGGTCAAGTGAGAAATAATATATATTGAATATTATTTTATTAAATAATATTTAATTTAATTCTAAAGTTAAGCGCATGTAAAGGAAATAATAATAATATTATTATTTTAGACATGGGGTTCCACAAGGGATTAAATAAATATTAAAGGTAACATGTGAAAATATTTATTTCTAAACCCTAGCGGCATTTAAAACCAATTATATTTTTTTTCTAAGAGCCAATTCATTTGTTGTGCACAATGACGGTCATAGAGAATCCTCTCAAGAACTAGAGAGATCCCTCTCTAAGTATGCTCCCAAGAATAGAGTGCGATCTTTCTCAACCAGTCACTCTCAAGTCTAGAGATATTAAAGAGAATGCTTTGAAATCAATTCTTGTAGTGATAAAAAGAAAACGATGTAAGAGTTGGGATCTGTCATACTAGTACCCAGAGATTCCTATGACAACGTTCAGAGATTTTTGGAACATGTGTGGATCACTACTAAAGGGAATATTCTCTTGATTTATAGAATCAAATAATAGTACAACATAGATATGTTGTCAGATCCATCAACGAAGAAATAATTCACTCAAGTTAATTCTTTAATGGATTAAATTAATTATAAATAATATATGATGATCCTTTACTTGGTTCTGAAATTTTATCCCTTTTTGGTTTTCTTTGATTCAATTCCATTGATTATGACATTCAATGTCATGTAAATCTTAGATTGATCATCGATCATGAAAAAATGAAAAGTTGGGCACAAACCATCGCATATTTTCACTATTCCTGGAACCTTCAAGTGGCATCTGAGTAGTCTCATAATTATTTATAATTATTTAAAATATCATTGATTGATTTATGCATTTGTTATTTAGTTTTCAATTCACGTTTAATTATTTTTTAATCTGAATTGTGAGATTCACTTCTTCCACTTTCATTTCTCATATATCTAATACGATCAATTAATTTTATGAATGAAGTAAAATAAAATATCTCATCTATAGGTTTCAGGTATTCTAGTCAGATAACACAAAAGTACACACCGTGTAATCAGAGTTACACACCTTGTACTAGTGTTCAATTCACCAGGAATTAATTCAAAAGTAATTCAAACCATTTGCATTGAATACACATGGTACATTTAATTTATTACACCATGTGTTTATCGGGCCAGCCTGGCACCCTGTCAACCGAGTACACATCGTGTATCCCATGTACATGATTTATAGTCCTTTAAGTCATAGAAGGACCATGTATTTTCATACATGTACTACTTGAATGGTGACAATGTAAATCAGAGACCACATGCAATGTATCCTTTGTACACACCATGTACTCCATTTTTTTACAAGGCACAATTTACATGCCGAGTCCCTAGGAATGTGCCTCAGATAGATGATAAGATATGTACATTCCATGTAGCTCGCTTGTACATGCCGTGTACTTATACAGAATTATGTAGAAGTAAAATTAATTTATTATACTATTTAAACCTTATCAACAATTTCTTGCATGCAGTCATTAATTTTAAAGGACACACCATGTGATGGGTTTTAATATATATATATATATATATATATATAAATGTTTAATTAATTTCTGCATAATGTTCAGATCTGCATATCATGTATGAGTTGTATTACAGTTATTTCTCTATGTGGATTGAATCATAACACATGACAGAAAAATCATGTAATTTGTGTAATCAATAATTTGATAGTACACATCATGAAAGTATGTGATAAGTCATGTATGCCATATGTCATATGAGTAAACAATATATGAGTATAATACATGTTGGGTAGATTCGGATGGGTATTCACCATGTTTCCTTCAAGGTACATTTATATACACAGTTAATTCTAAATAAATTTATTTAATTTGTTTAAAATTATGATGGATGAGAATATAAAGAAAATTTGGATGAGAATTAAGATAAAATAATTGATTAAGAATATAATTAATTAATTAGAGTTCAATTTATCTTAAATAAGAGCGATTAAAAATTTAATGTTAATTTTATTAAATGCGTAATTCATTGAATGCATATGGATGATCATGAGCATAAACCAGACCTTTGTATGTGATTGGTTTCATTTAGTTTATTATTGAATTAAATTGATGGTATATGTGTAATCTCTTATCTCATTATGTACGAGCCTACATGCCCATGGTTTCTTTTATGCAAACCCTTTCCCCCTCACCTGTATATGAGTAAAAGTATATGCAATGGATAGAGATCCCAAGCTAGTGTAGGTGGTTCAAGTTTAGATCTGAGGTGAAACCAATCCAAGTGAGATACATAGGTGGACAGGTGGAAATCTATAACAAGATCCTTGATTGGTTCAAGGTGTTTCCCCTCAGGTCAACAGTTAGTTTATCAAACTCTAGATAAAATAACCATTAGTAAAATCTCATGATCATAATGATTTATTATTTTATTTTTGTCAAGTTACATGGTTATTTAATTATGGATGTTTCTTCACAATCACATGAATTAATGAAATTAACAAGCATGCAATATAGAACTAAAATAAATTAAATTATGTATAAATATTATCCAAGACATGGTTAATAACTTAAGTAAATAAACTTAATATTAAAAATCATGTTATATAGATAATAATTGAAAATTTACACATAAAAGATAAAATCTCTCAAATACATATTAAGATGGTATAAACTTCCACTACTTTAGTTAAAATTGAAGCATAGTTCAAAGTGATTGATCAACCAAAGATGGGGTGCTTTAAATTATTGGGGAATTTTAACATGAAGTTTTGGGTTGAGTCAACTTAGTTCACATCAAGGGTTGACTTTCAAAGTATTACTTGGTGTAACTGAGAGGAAAGTGTTGAGGAAATATAATTTAAGGATTTTAGGATTGGGGAGTCTACTCAACAGATCAAGGAACTTTGAGTTAATGCAATACCTACCTAAAACCATTAAAGTTTCTTGACCAACCAAATTTAGGGTAATGAGTAGGGGAATATGGACCCTTTCCACTAGAATGTACAATAAATAGGATATTCCAAAACCAATGGTGAGGGATATTGGATTTTGATAAAATAGTGGGAGATTAATAAATATAATATTTATTTATTTGTATAAATTTTATCAGATAAATTACTAAATATCTATTCATATTAATTGTAGAAACAGAAATAAAATGTCATAAAAAATATCACGATGATCCTTACTTGATAAGGAAAACCTTTCCACTGGAATAAATTTCCAAGAGTGGTAAAGGTGATTCTGTGTTATCCTTATATATGGAAGTAAATTGTACATATTGGAAGATCCTATTCTTAAATCACTTGGAAATGAGGATAGTGAGGAAGAGTTGTCTCTATATAAGAAAAAATTGGATGATGCTACACATTTTTAGTGTTTCATACTATCATCCATGACCAATGAAATTTTGAAGCAACATGAGGACATGGATGCATACTTCACGATGTCTCACCTTCGAGATCTCTATCAAGAGAAGAAAAGATAATAGGTATATGATATCTTGAATGTTTTGTTTACAACTAATCTTAGAGAGTTTGTGATATATGGGACTCATGTAGTCAAGATTATTGGCTACATTGAATTCTTAAACATCTTATGGATTAAATTCACAAATGATTTTTTACAGATCTCATACTTTCTTCACTTACCAAGACTTTCTATAGTTTTATTATTAATTAAAATATAATCAATAATGAGAAGAGTCTTTTATAACTTCTTAATTTTATTTTCCAAGTGGATAAGGACATGGGGCATGATAAACATATAGTCCTTATGGTGAATAAGAAAAGGAAGAACAAGGAAAAGGGTTCTAAAACTCACAATAAGTCTAAATCTCCCAAGCACCATCCTTCTAAGAATAGGAAGATCTATAGGTAGGGAAAGGAAAATGAGAAAATATGTTTTTCATGTGGTAATCAAGGCCACTAAAAGAATAACTACACCCAAAAGTAAAGGGAATCTAAAAGTGAATTTGTTATCGAGTTTAATCTTTGAATATCTAAACATTGGGTATTATATACAACTTATGGTTCTCACTTATGTATCCAAATACAAGTACCATGTGGTGTGCGGTGTCATCATGGTTGAGGTATGGTTCCAGTTCCTACGACCGGTCGGGGCGAAATTGTGATGGTTTCTTGTTGATGATTTTTGCATTTCTATTGATTCAGTGATGGTTTTTGGATTCGTTGATGTTGGTGTGGTACTGTGTGGATCACGGGTCAGGAGAAAGTGGTGTGAACGCTGGTGTTCGATGGTCACTAGTGTATTTTGTTTTGTGTTTGTTACTGTTAATCGCTTGTTGTTGTTCTCTTCAAATGGGGACAATGACGACCTGATGTTTGGAGGTCTTCAAGAGTGAAGGTGATGTATCCTTCAACGACGATGGTGAAGATGAAGCTCGCCGGTGATCCGGTTGATGGGGATAAGTCAGAAACCACGTGGTGTTTGTTTCGAGGTAGGTCGTGGCTCGAGGCGGCACATAAATCAAGAGGAACCGTGCTTCGAGGCTGTCGGTTCGTGGCTCAAGGTGTGCAATTGATTTGTTTTTGAAGGTTTGAATTTTAAAATTGAGATGTGGTGGATTTTGAATGTGTGATGATTTGGATCTATGTATGGTTACCACTTTCCAAAAAGTGGCTTTTATAAAATACCAATTTTTTTTTCTGGGGATGTATTTAATTAAGAAAACCATATATTGATAATTGGTAACGAATCATGTTCATGTTACTCATATAAAATTGGTTGTGGAATCACCATCTTGTTCATGTAAATGAGAATCATTTGAAAAATATATATCAAGATGGTTATTTAGACCATTCTAAGATAAAACCACTTAAAATATGTCATTCTTGTTTATAAGGAAAAATGAACAAAATTCCATTCAGTGGACATGGTGAAAGGGCCACAGAGCTTCTAGGATTGGTACACAATGATGTGTATGAACCATTTCCAGTAGAAGTTATAGGTGGGTATTCATACTTCAAAACTTTTACTGATGACTTGAGTAGATATAGTTATTTCTAATTAATGAGGTAGAAGTACGAGTCTTCTGAGAAATTAAAGGAATCCAAGAATGAAGTATAGAATAAACTTGGAAAGAAGATAAAGAAGCTTTGATTGGATTGAGGTGGTGAATATATTAACCAAGAGTTTATTGAATTTTTACAAGAGTTTTGGATTGTATATCAACTCACTCTACCTTATACACCATAGTGGAATGGTGTTAGTGAAAGGAGGAACCATACCTTGTTGACATGGTAAGGTCGATGATGAGACATGCAGATCTTCTATTATCCTTTTTGGGATATTCATTACAAAATAAGACATACACATTAAACTGAGTACCAACTAAACTGGAAAATGAAATTCTCTTTGAGTTCTGGATTGGAAAGAAACCTGTTTTATTGCATACACATGTGTGGGGTTATAAGGAATTTGTTAAGGCCTTATCAGGAAACAAACTATCCCCCCAGGTCACAAAGTGTATCTTTATAATATATCCCAAGGAAACAAAGGGATACTACCAATACAACCCCTCTGACAAGAAAGTGTCTATCACCAGACAAGTTATCTTTCTTGAGAGGGAGAACATCATCAAAAAGGATACTAGGATCAATATTGACATCGATGAAGTTAATGCTCAAGATATATAAGAGTTGGTATATGAAAAAATTTCACAGGTCCCCATGGAATAAGTAGTTCCTAAAACACAAGTGTAGTGTAGTATCACAAGAGAGGTAAGAGAACTAGAGAGATATGGTTTTCTATTAACTAAAGATGGTAACTCATTATTTTTTGACAATGATGAACCTATCTCCTATAAATATGAAGTAGATTTATCAAAAGCCACATGATGGAAAAAATCCATGAATTCTTAAATGTATTCCATGTACTAGAACCAAGTTTGGGTTTTGGTTTATGTGCCAATTGATGTAAAGCCTGTAGGGTGAAAATGGGTATTCAAGAGAAATATGGACATGGAAGGTAAAGAAAATACCTATAAAAAAGGAAAGTGTCTAAAGGGTTTAAATAACATCAAGGAATTGACTATGATGAAACCTTTTCACCAGTTTCCATGTTTAAATCCATTAGAAATATACATTCTATAACAACTTACCATGACTATAATATTTGGAAGATATAAATCAAAACTACTTTCCTTAATGGGAAACTTTAGGAAGACGTATATATGATACAACCAAAAGGGTTTGTGACTCGAGGTGATGTCAAAAAGATTTGAAAGTTATAGAGATCCATTTATGGATTGAAGCAAGCATCCAAGTCATGAAACATTTGATTTGATAATGCTATAAAATAATTTGGTTTTATTAAGAACGAATGCGAGACATATGTTTACAATAGGTTTAGTGAGAATTCATTCGTTATCCTAGTATTATATGTTGATAACATATTACTTATTGTAAATAACATACCGATATTATAGTTTGTTAAGGACTGGTTAAACGAGTGTTTCTCAATGAAGGAATTAGGTGAAACGACCTATATTCTAGGGATCAAGATCATTTGTGATAGATCCAAGTGCCTGCTTGGACTAAGTCAAAGTACATACATTGACCAGATACTAACAATATTTAGTATGGAATAATCCAAGAGGTTATTGGTTCTAGTGTTACATGGTTTATATCCTTTTAATAAAATGCGTCCTCAGACACAATAGGAGGAAGAGATAATGAGTAAGATCTCATAAACTTCAGTGATAGGATCAATCATGTATGCCATGTTGTGTACTAGACTTGATGTTTCCTATACAACGATCATGGTAGGAATATATCAAGAATATCTAAGAGAAAGACATTGGTCTACTATTAAGGCTATCCTCAAGTATCTGAGAAGAATTAAGGATATGTTTCTGGTTTATGGAGGATACAAGGAGATGATTATTAGGGGTTATACTGATGCTAGTTTTAAAATAGATCATAATGATATGATGTCAAAGTTGGGACATTTTTTCTGTCTCAATGAAGGATCTATGAGCTGGAAGAGTTCAAAGTAGTTAGTTGTTGATGATTCTACAGTGGAGTCTGAGTATAAAACATATTCTAATGTAGCCAAGAAAGATATTGGATACAATTTTTTTTCAATATCTTTATGTGGTACCTATCAGTAGATAACCCATCACATTGTATTATGATAGTACTGCAGTGGTGACTCTTGCAAAAGAGATAAGGTCACACCAATAGACGAAGCATATACTATGAAAGTATCACCTTTTGAGAGTTTTTTTATCAAAGGGGTGAAGTTATAGTAAGTAGAGTACCCATGAAAGAGAAAAAGTTATACTCCTTGACTAAAGGCCTATATCAGCAAAAGCATGAGTATCATGTGAGAGCTAGTAGACTAAAAGTTTTTAGCAGTTGGCTCTAGTTCAAGTGGAATTTTGTTAGAGTTATTTCCATAGAACCAAATTCTATGTACTTTATTATAACCTATATTCATAATTTTTAATATTAATAAAATTATTATCACATAATTATTATTCTTTTGTATAACATAGTATTTTATAATGTCCCAAGAGTAGATATTTCACTAAATGGTCATAGAAGTTCCTTGCTATGACGAGAACCTGGAAGTGCTACGACAACATTCTTAAATATATGTTCTATAACTGGATGGTATCATTTTAAGGACAAAAATTATCTATCAAGGGTGGATACTTATAGGACTTTGATTCACATTCTTATGGTGTATTCCCTTGGTAATATTCAGTATATGATATTATGAGAACAAGACCCTCCAGTATACACATTTATATGTGTCATTGGATGTTCCTATCTTTGGATGTGTGTATTGGTTCTTAGAATTTAATAATATTATTAATGATTATTATGAGTCATTTACTTTGATGTATTGATGAAAACTGTGATGATATATGTTTACAGTGAGGTAAGATATGTTGGGCGTGTCACGAGTAATATTTCATTAATGAATAATGCAAGAAAGGATTTGTCCTTTATGTTCTTTAACACAAGTTGATATCTCATGACCTTTGATGAAAATTATATATCCTAAATAAATCCATGGCCATGGTGTTCTATGTGAAAGTTCAATTTTCATAAAGCCAAAGAAAGAGACATTGATCACATTAGTTGATGACACCAGCGTGCAACCTTCTTGATCAGAGATATCAAGATAAAAGGATTACATTACATAGTGAGAATCTGCATGAGGTATTATATCATTGCAACATTAATTTATTTCTCTATAGGTTCCTTGATGTGTTTCTAAATTATAACCTTGGACATTAGGTTGCTTCTCCTAATACCACTGAGAAAAAGTCATAGAGGGTCACACACTAAGTGTATCAAGAATCTCAATTAAAAAATATATTGTTATTTATTATTAAAAAAGTTGAATAAATATTATCCACATATATGGTTTAATAATTATTGATGTATAATTTATCTTATATATTCTATCACCAATTATTCTAGAGAATATTATGTGAGTGGAATATTTAATAAATATTTATTTTCTATTTAGTGAACATAATATTTATTTATTTATTAGAGAATAATGCAGTGATATTTATTTATTAAATAAATAGTCATTATTCAAGGCCTAATAAATATTATAAAGAAATGGTAGAATGATTTTTTAGGTCCAGTGAGAAATAATATATATTTAATATTATTTGATTAAATAATATTTAATTTAATTCACAAGTTAAGCGCATGCCAAGTAAATGATAATAATATTATTATTTTAGGCATGGGGTTCCATAAGGGATTAAATATATATTAAAGGGAACTTGTGTAAATATTTATTTCTAAACCCTAGAAGTATTTAAACTCAATTAGATTATTTTTTCATGAGACCAAATCATTTGTTGTGCACAACGACAATTGTAGAGAATCCTCTCAAGCCCTAGAGAGATCCCTCTCCAATAATGATCCTAAGAACAAATATCGATCTTCCTCCAACATCCTCTCTCAATCCTAGAGAGATCAAGGAGAATTCTTTGGAAGCGATTCTCATGGAGATAAAAAGTGAACTATAAAAGCATTAGGATTTTCATTACTAGAACCCAAATATTCCTACGATGATGTTTAATTTTTTTTGGAACATGTGTGGTTCACCACAATAGGGAATATATTCTTGATTTATACAATGAAATGATGGTACAACGTAGATCTATTGTCAGATCCATTAAAAAATAAATAATTCACACAAGGTAATTCTTTAATTGTTTAAATTAATTATAAATAATATGTGATGATCCTACGCTTAGTTATGAAATTATATCCATTGTCTATTTTATTTGATTCAATTACATTGATTATAGTGTTCATCATCATGTAAATTTTGGATTAATCATCGATCATGAAAAAAAGTAAAGTTGGGAATGAACCATCACCTACTTCCTCTATGCCCAAAACCTTCACAGACAAGAAAGACCCCAATTTTGAACCCCTTGTTGGACCCATCTCTAAACTACAACCCATACAATAAGAAAAAAATCAACAACAAGGTCCCTTTCCCTTGTCCAATACTACATCTATGTAATCTTCTCGGGTACCAAATGGCGGACCGAATAGGGTGTGAGTATAACTTAGTAGGTCGACACCACCATGTCTAAAAATAACCATTCTAATAATAAGTGCATGAAACAATATAATAAACAAGTGGGAAGTTCTGGCCGTTCGTCTTCACTCCCTAGCCGCCATGACCTAGGTGATGATGGGAATCGCTTTGGTCCCTCCCCCCCTTACGGGGGAGGTACCTTCTTTGCCTTCACGCTCTTTCCTCCCCTTCTCTAATCCCGATTCACTACATCCTTTTCCTATGATTTTAATTTTCCTAAATTCCCGAATCTATTAGAAGGTTACCCATAGCTCTCGATTTTACCTTCTGAGTTCACCAACACTTCGTCCCTTCTAAATTAGACCTTGGTTGCTCACTTCAATAATCGTCAACCTTCAGTGGAATTTTTGGATAGGTTTGTATTTGATACTTGGGGTTTATCTGATCGAGCTACAGTAGGGATTCTTGACAACATGAATATAATGGTTCACTTTGCTTTGGAACTGGATTTGATCAAAGCCTAGTCCAAAAGCACCCTAAATCTACAATGGATCCCATTTATATCATTTCCAGTGGTCCTATTATTTCCACATGAAGCATGATTCTCCAACAACGACAATCTGGGTCCACTTGCTAGAGCTTCCTCTTCCATTTCATAACCCCTCAATACTCTAGATGCTAGGTAATCTGATTGGATGTTTTCTTTGTTCTGATAGTAGAACTAGTGAAATATGTCACCCAGTTTCTCCTTATATATGTGTTGAAATTGACACTTCAAGGATTCCTTTTGACTTTGTTTGGATTAAATTTGAAGAATAATTCTGGTATAAGAAAGCAGTTGTCTTTGAATCTTGGGTGGATTTCTGTTTGTTTTGAAAGAAAATGGGTCATCAGCTATCAACATGCCGTCCCAGGCTTAAGGGCAGTCATCAGAGGGAGGCTTCGGTTCAGGAGTTGAGTACTAGTGTGGTTAGGGATACTGATTCGAAAGGGAAATCCCCTGGTGGTCCATCCTTAGAGGGTTATCTGAAGGTGATGGGTCTTGGGGGAGCATCCATCAAAGCTCATTCTATGGTTAAAGTTTATCTAATGAATCTTAATCCGACTATTGCATATGTATTTGGAAGACTATGGAATGAATTGAATCTTGAGGAGAAAGTTCTGCATGAGGTTAGAGTGCTTGATGGGGTGTGCAATTTAGGAATGTTTGAGCAAAATACCACTATTCCCAAGGCTGCATCATATGTGGAGGCTGTGCGTGCTGGGAGTGAGGGATCTCAATAGAATTAAAAGGTGACTTATGAATCCAAGAAGGGTGAAGAAACCTATGGAAAAGGTAATAAAGTATATACTGTAGGGGGTGGGGTGCAAATAAATACTAACATGGTTAATTTAAAAGGAAGGGTGGATCTTTCTCAAAACTGGTTTTCAGTGATGGGAGAAGAGGATGGAAATATGTTTGAGGAAGGGAATGATGTGGATGATGCCCATGATTCTAACTTAGATGCATTTATTGGGTCCAAGGAAGTGGACTTTGTAGAGGAATATATTAGATCCTCTTCAAGGAAGGGAAAAAACACTCTAATCTATTCATAAGGGTTTATCCAGCACTCTCAGAGGTCGTGTTGGAAGAAAGATTACTCTTTTTTATCTCACCATCATTTTACTCGATCCTCAAGAAAGGGAAATATGCCTATGAAGGTTTCTAAGTAGGGAGAGGAAAAATCTACTAAGGAGCTTGACTCTTCAGCAGGGGTTTCTTCAACCTATGACCTGGTGAATGTGGTTAAGGAGGTTGCTAATTCTGATATCCAACTGTGTGGTAAGGAATTTTTGGAATGAGATGAGTGGTAAAACATCATCAATTGTAATGAAGAGTTTTATAACAAGGGCCTTCAGGTCTTTACCACACAAGAGGAATCTGACAGGCTGGTGGGAAGGCGTATTCAGGCTAGTTACACTAAGGAGCAAGGTGATTGGATCCAAAAACATCTTGGAATAATGGTATGTGGTTTCAACGGGAAGAATATTTTTGTTGAAGAGCTCATCCATACTTGGTACATGATATATTACAATATTGAGATCTTTCTCAATGAAAATATGGATGAGAAGGCTTCATTACTACAATGGAGTCTCCTCAGAGGTAAGCTCTTTAATAGGCTTAAATTATAGTTCAGTGATTCGGCCATCACATATTAGGTTGGGTTATTTTCTTGTGTAATATTGACTGGTTTCCCACTTTTCTTTAAAAGTGATTCTTAATAATAAAAATGTATATTAGAGGTGAATAAACAAGTGTATTAATTAATTAAGCAATTAAATTAATACCACATCAACCTACTTTGGATCCATGCCAGAATATCTCTAAGCATGTCTCAAGACCATGTCAACCATGACCATATAACCATGGAATAACATAACCTACCTCGACACCATTATATAATGTATTTGGGCATGTCATATGACCATCACTACTATAAAATAGGTCTTTAACAGTACTAAAAATGACCTTTATCAATGTTAAAGAAGCACTGACTACTAGAGTGAGATTAAAACCCCTAGGCTTTTATCAGTTCAAAAAAAGAATAGATAAAGGGGTTATTTATCAGTGATTACAAAAGAAAACATTTATTAGCACTTTTATTTAGTGCTAATAAAGGAGAATACTATAGTGTGCTGTAACAACACATTGCAACCCTAGTGCAGTGTGCTGTAACAACACACCGCAACACTAGAAGCACCACCATATATCAATGAAAATCAAGTACCAATATTTAATTTAAATTAAATTAAATTTAAAACAAAAATAAAATAAAATAAAAACTATATTATAGATATTTCAAGCATTGTTTTATATAATTATATAAGTATAAATTATTACATACATTAAAAAACATCAATATTCCTTTATCTTTTGATCCTGACCCTAACTCATGCTATTTTAGAATAAACCACCCCTTATTGAGAAAAATAATAAACTTGTATAAGAAAAAATTATTATGTTATTAATAATTTAAAGAAATAAATTAACAGAAACTGTTAATTTTAAATTAAACTTCGAGTCATACCAGGAACACTATGTGTCTGATTGAGTTGCGATTGATTCTTTCACGTCACACCATTTCTTGTTCACATTCAAACATTATATATGTGAAAATTAATTAAATAAGTATAAGATAAAAATTATAAGAAAACCAATTAAGTAATATCAGATAGAATGATGAGAAAACAATCTAGGCCTGTTTGCTCAGTTTTGGTGATTTGATGTGGATTTTAAACTAAAAAGACCCTTATATATTGAAAAGATGCAGTTAGTGTTATACTAGTCACAATGTGCACTGTATTTAGGTGATAATAATTACTAAATGTACCAAATGACTTATTGATCATTTTCCTAAAGTATCAAACAATCCAAATGCGTTTTCTCAGTTTTGAGTACATCACTTATCCTTTTTACTAAAATGCCATTTTAAACTGGAAACATACACTTTGAGTCATACCAGTTACATCATGTTTTGGTTTTATGTGAGACAAATTATTACATGACAAAAATTATTTATAAATCATTTTACTAAATTATCAAGACAATATGAGTGTATTTTCTCAATTTTTAATGAGTGACACTTTTTGAACTAAAATGTCAATTTTAAACTGATAACAGACACTTTGAGTAATATCGGGAACATCATGTGTTATATTGAGGTTATAATTATTACTATATTTCAAAAATTACTTATGGATTATTTTCCTAAATTATCAAAATAATACTATTGCGTTTTCTCAGTTATAAGTATGTTAGTTTTATTTTTTACTAAAAATGATGTTAATTTTAAATAAAAAGACACACTTGGAGTCATAATGATTAAAATGTGAATAAAATTTAGATGTGGATAATTATTACATGTATAAAATGTCTTATGGATCATTTTCATAAAGTATCAAAATAATCTGAATGCGTTTTCTTGGTTTTGAGTATGTCACTTGTCTTTTTTACTAAAATGTCGTTTTAAACTGGAAACACACACTTTGAATCATATCAGTCACATCATGTGTTAGTTTTATGTGATAATGACTCCTATATGTCATAAATGGTTTGGTAATAATTTTCCTAAATTATCAAGACAATACGAGTGTGTTTGCTTGGTTTTTAGTGAGTGACACTTTTTGAACTAAAATGTGAATTTTAAACTGATAACATACACTTTGAGTCATACCAGGAACATCTTGTATCATATTAAGGTGTGAATGATTATTACATGTCAAAAATTTATTTTGAATCATTTTACTAAAGTATAAAAACAATCCGAATGCATTTTATTGGTTTTGAGTAGACCAGTTGTCATTTTTACTAAAATTGATGTTAATTTTAAATAAAAAGATGTACTTGGAGTCATACTGGTCACACGGTGCATTGTATTGAGGTTTGAATGATTTATACACATATTAAATTACTTATGGATCATTTTTATAAAGTATCAAAAACAATATGAATGAGTTTTATTTGTTTTCAGTACGTCACTTTTCTTTTTTACTAAAATGTAATTTTAAACTGGAAACACCCAATTTGACTCATAATGATCACATTGTGTATAAGATCGATGTGAGACCAATTCCTATATGTAAAAAATGATTTATGAATAATTTTTCTAAATTATTAAGACAATATGATCACATTTTCTCAATTTTTAGTGAGTGAAACCTTTTGAACTAAAATGTCTATTTTAAACCAATAATAGACACTTTGATTTATACTAGGCACATCATGTATCAGATTGAGGCGAGGCTGATTCCTACCCATAAAAAATTACTTATGGATTATTTTAATAAATTATAAAAATAATATGAATGTTTCTGATCAGTTTTGAGTAGGTCAATTGTCTTTTTTACTAAAATTGATTTCAATTTTAAATAAAAAGACACACTTGGAGTCATACCGGTCACACCATGTGGCAGATTAAGGTTTGGATGGTTCCTACACATCCTAAATGACTTATGGATCATTTTCCTAAAGTATCAAAACAATACGAATACATTTTCTCAGTTTTAAGTACATCATATATAACAACCCTATTCTTTATTACACACTTAAACATGATTTATTACATAAACTCTTTACTTGATACAACATGGAAGATCAAGAGGTCAAGTGTATTTGGGGATTAGGAACATTACATAACAAATTAAAACATAGAATGAAACATCTTCTTGAAAACTTCCTTTACATGACCACTGCATTCCCTCATACTTAGTATTGCATGGGATAACTTAAGGACATGCATAAGAAAAGAGTGATCTATAAAGCCCAACAAGAGAGTAAACAAGGAATAACATGGAGATTACAATACATGTTAGTAAATAGGCATATAAATGGAGAACAAGAGAAACATGAACATAAAGGCATGATAAAACATGATAATCATAACATGGAAATGTGGCAACAACACTTAACATGAAATTAGCTTGAGCCAAGGCTCATTGCACATGAAGTATGAGTAAACCCTCATTGAAAATGAAGTGTGAGTAAACCCTCATTTCACTTGAATTAGAATTAGTCAACACTAATTGAACATGATGTATCCTGATACTATACTTTACTCAATTCATTGGAGATCTATTAGGGCGCACCCTTCTTATACATTTCATTTCATGCATAAGTGTGCCACATGGATCATAAAACATGGATTCATTAAAAATAATCATAAATTACATGATAAAGGAATGTGGAATTCATACATGAAACTCTATAATCATTAAGTAAATATGTATAAAGGTGAATACCCTTTATAGAGAAATGGGCATGATATTCACTACACAATGACTTTGGCTTGGAAAAACATTGTGCAATTTCGGCAGCATAACAACGTGATATAAGAATTCATAAAAATGGTTGATGAGAGGAAAAAGTGTGTCTCATATTATGTACATGAAATTTATAGTAAGGGGTCATATAAATACATGTCCCAACAATTGTAATGGAATTTATATTCCTAATACAAAATAATTCCTTGAATGAAAATGAGGAGAGAGAAACTCCTTTCGGAATTTTGGCATGGTAACGAGTGTACACGGGAAGAATTTAATGAGAGAGAAATGGGTATATTATCATTAAAACATAACTAGGGTAGTATGGGGGAGATTCTAAATCATACCCCAACATTTATAATTGAAAATAAAAGGGCATAACAATATTAAGAAACTTAGATAAAAAGAGAAAGGTAGGAACCCCTTACTTGGAAGTGTGTTTCCAAAGGATTGGGAGAGGCTTGAGAGAGGCTTCTTGGGAGCTTGGGGTGCCTTGGGAGGATTATAGAGAGAGTAGGGAATATGTTGGACGAACTACAAAGGATTTGAGTGAAGAGGAAGTGGGATATTGGGTGGGCTTATATAGGAAAGGAGGGGGAATTCTTTATTATTTTGGTTTGGGACACCACACATTAAACTAATCAAAAACAAAAACCAGACCATGGTTTTTGCCCATAGTTTTTTTCAAAGGGAAGTGGAAAAAAATATTTTATAAGTCCAATGGTCTAACTTCTTAAAATAATAGGGTTGTTTATGTGGAGGTGAGTCACACTCTCAAGGAAAGTAATTTAAAAAGAAAAAATATTTTATAAGTTTTGGAAGGTCCACTAAATCTTTGTAAAATAAATCAAAAAAATATAAAATCAAATTATTTTAATGGTAAAACATATATTTGCCGAACATAATGTTTATAGTATTTTATTACATCACTATTGGGTCATTATGATGTCATAAAACACATTAAATATTTAAATGGTATTTAATTTTTATCCAAAAATTCCACTGTCTCAGAAAATTATGAAAAATTCACCATTGGATAATTTCGACGTCCCCATTCTAAAAAATAATATTCATTTTATCTAAATAATTTTCTAAATATGTGAATTTTTTACTTTTAAAGTAAAAATCGACATTTATCGAAAATTCATGGGTTTTGAAAAAAACAACTTTCAAACCTTAATAAAAATTACAATTGTATTCATAAAAAATTGTATGATCATTTATATTTAATAAAAATTAATTTATTAATAATATTTTATTAAAATATTATTTAATTCAAAAATCCATTAATTCCTCAAAATAGATTTCTTAGTTGAATTTTAACTAAAAAAATACTATTTGTGCTTTAAAAACTATTTACAAAGTAACAATAATAAAATGAATACATATTATTTATACAAAAATAATGTACATAGTCATAGTGCTAGGGTCTTGTTACATAACCTCTTATAACACCCGCATAAGACTGAAGGGTAAGGTGTGTGATGGTAACAGGCTCTTTGGGTGGCTCAGATAACATCGCTCAGGTGGTAATCTTTATTAAATTCCACTTCTCCTGTAGTCAGTTCTACTCAAGCTTAATATATCCAAGCTCATCTTGAGATTGGTCAAGAGAAAAGCCTAATTATTCCACCTCCTTTCTAAGGTCCAACAAATGGGATTCATATGGGGAAAGTCTACTGGATGAGGCCATCACTTCTTTTGTCTAAGTAAATTTGATTTGTTAAAGCTCTATATTTATACTAATCATGTGATCACTGTTCAATGTCTATATTAACAAAAATCACAATTATTAATGGTATTTTAAAATATATAAACATAAACCTAATGAAGTTCACATTTTATATAACCATAATAAGACATTGAATTAGATCAATAGTAATTTTCATTAATGAAAGTTTGGGTCGTTAAAATATTCCCCCCTTAAGAAATTTCACCCTCAAAATTTACTTTTCCCACACTAAAATAGATGTGGGTAACTTTGCTTCATCACTTCCTCTGATTCCCATGTCACTTCTTTAAACTTGTGGTTTTTCCACAACACTTTGACGAGAGGCATTGTCTTATTTCATAGAACTTTTTCTCTATGATCTAAGATCTTCACTGGTTGCTCCTCATAAGAAAGATCATCCTCTAACTATACTACCTCTTAAGAGAGTACACGTTAAGGGTCTGGTATGTACTTCCTTAAGAGGGATACATGAAAGACATCATGTACTTTGGCTATGGTAGGTGGAAGTGCTAGTCGATAGGCCACAACCTCGACACGATCATGAATATCGAAGGGGCCGATGTACCTAGGACTTAACTTCTCTTTTTTACAAACTTCATGATCTTATTCCAAAGAGATATGCATAGAAATAATATATCTCCAACTTTAAACTCAAGGTCTCGTTGATGGTTATATGCATAACTCTTCTATCGACTCTGGGCTGCCTTGATAAGATGCTAAATGATTTTCACCTTCTCCACCATTTCTTCAACCATTTATGGTCCTAATAGCTTACACTCACTGACTTCATCCTAATATGATGATGCTATGCACCTCTTCCCATATAGGGATACATAAGGTGCCATTCAGATGCTCGAGTGGAAAATGTTATTGTAGTAGAATTCAACCAGTGGAAGATTTTGGTCCCACCCTCCTTTGAAGTCCATATAAATGATCTTAACATATCTACCAGTGTCTAAATAGTTTGCTTAGATTGGCCATTATTTTGAGTATGATACGTCATACTAAAGTTCATTTTAGTATCTAGAGCATGTTGAAGACTCTTCCAAAACTTAGAGGTGAATCTTGGATCTCAATTGAATACAATAGATAGTGGTACTCCATGCATCCTTACCACTTCCATGATATATATCCGTGCCAATTGATCCAATGAGAAATCCTCCTGAATTGAAATGAAGTGTGCATACTTTGTAAGACAATCCACAACAACCCATATTGCATTGTTGCCTTTTTATTTCTTCAGAAGTCCGGTGACAAAGTCCATGGTGATGTTCTCCCATTTCCATGCTGGTATGGGAATGGTTTCATCATCTCCTTAGACTTCTGCCTCTATGCATTCACTTGCTAACACACCATGCACTTTGATGTATACTCAGTGATCTCATTCTTCATATTATCCCACCAATAATTCTCTCGGAGATCTCTATACATATTTGTGTTTCCTGGGTGAATAGAGAAATTCGAACCATGTGCATCATCCAAAAGTTCCTTCTTCAGCTCTGAACTTGATGAAACACATAGTATTTTACCAAATATCACAATTCCTTCTTCATTAACATTGAACTCCAAGGATTTAACTTTTCTAATAGCTTCCACTTTCTTATGAATTCCCACACCATCCTTTTGATCATCCTTTAACTTTTCCAAAAGAAACGGTTGAGCAATCATTTGTGAAAGGATTGATGATGTTCCCTTATTTATGATTTGAATTTCCATCTTTATCAAATATAAGAAGATTGGATCCTTTTAAATTATCATCAATGATAGAATCACTGGGTCCTTTCTACTTAGATCATCTGCCACCTTTTTCGCTTTCCCTGGGTGGTAATGGATTGAACAGTCATAGTCTTTGATCAGCTCTAACCATCTTCGTTGGTGCATGTTCAAATCTTTCTGTGTGAATATATACTTGAGGATTTTGTGGTCCGTATATATTTCACACTTCTCCCCAAAGAGATAATTCCACAAATTTTTTAAAGATAAGATCACCAAAACTAACTCTAGATCATGTGTTAGATAATTCTTCTCATTAACTTTCAATTGCCTTGAAGCATTGGTTATGGCTCATTTTTCATCAACACACAACCCAATCCCTTCTTCAAAGCATCATTGAATACCACAAAAAGTTCTCCACTTATGGGTAATGTGAGCACAGGCATAGTGATAAGCCTCCTTTTCAACTCCTTGAAGGTTTCTTCGCATTCATCACTCCAAGAAAACTTTACTCCCTTCGGAGTTATCTTGGTAAGAGGGTTGGAAAATCGTGAGAAATTTCTCACAAATCGTCGATAATATCCAGCTAACCCCAAGAAGCTATGGATATCCATTAACGATGTTGGCCTCGACCATCCCTCTATTGTATCTATCTTGGAGAGATCCATATATATCCCATTGCTTGTGATGATATGGCCCAAGAATGAGACCTCCTTCAACCATAACTCACACTTTCTATACTTTGCATAGAGATTCTCTTTTCGCAAGGTCTCTAGTACAGTTCTTAGATACTCCTCATGATCCTCTTTGGTTTTGTAGTATATTATAATATCATCTATAAAGACTACCACAAATTTTTCGAGGTAATATTTAATGACTCTATTCATCAAGTCCATGAAGATTACTGGAGAATTAGTGAGTCCGAAAGGCATTACTATGAATTCATAGTGCCCGTATCTTGTATGAAAATTAGTCTTTGGGATATCTTCTTTATTCACACTTACTTGATAATATCCCAACTGAAAATCTACCTTGGAGAAGTATTGTGCTCCATGCAGCTGATCAAAAAAGTCATCAATTCGTGGGAGGGGATACTTGTTCTTTATCGTGATTTTGTTAAGCTCACAATAATCGATGCAAAGGCCCATTGATCCATCCTTATTATTGACGAAGAGGACTGGTGAACCCCATGGTGAAGCACTTGGGCATATAAAACCTTTATCTAGATTCTCTTGTAGTTGTTTCTTAATATCCTCAATCTCCACAACAACCATTCTATATAGAGTCTTGGATATTGGCAACGCCCCAGGTATAAGATCAATTGAGAATTCAAAATCTCTTCTAGGAGGAAGACTAGGCAATTTCTAGAAAAACACTTTAGTGAATTCCCTCACAATAGTCATGTATTCAAGGATAGTTTCCTCCTTAGACTCAATCATATGAGATAGATATGCGTTCTCATAGGGTAGTAATATCCATGCTTGAGATGATGGAGCTAAAGAAGATTCATCTTTCTCCTTGCACTTGTACAGAATCGGGGGTCGATTCTCCACATGGAGAGTGATTTACCTCTCACGTCAATTTATGTTGGATCTATATAAGGAAAGAAAATCCATTCCAAGAATTTCATAGAATTCCACCAGAGGGAGTATGATGAGGTTTTTCAGGAAGTTCAATCCACCGATTAATACAAGGGAGGAGTTATATTCATGGGATGTGATGATTTCCCCATTTTCCATACTCACCAACATCTTTACTTCCATGATTTGTGGTGGTGTTGGGATTGTTATAATAAACTTTCGGGATATAAAAGAATGCATAGAACCTAAATCAAAAAGTATATTCACTATTCTTGAATTAATAACTAGCGTACCTGTCACCACTTAGTTTTCAGGGTTAACTTCGGTAGTAGTGATGGAAAAAGTACACCCTTGCTACCTTGGAGGTTGTTGGTTGTGTTAGAAAACCATTGGCTTAGGGAAATGATTTTCAAGATGCCCTGGTTATTTTCAGTTGAAGTAATGAACAATGTATTGAGAGTCGAATGAAGAATTCCTCTCCTCTGTCATAGCCACAGGTTTTTCTTGTAAGCATTTAATGGCTAGGTTCCCTTATCTTCCACACCTAAAGCATTTCCTCATCCCCTTCAGACAATTTCCGGGGTGCTTCTTTCTACACCTTTAGAAAGTGGGGTACTATATTTTATTATCACCATTGGATTTATCCATCAGAACTCCAGGATTGAAGTCCACCTTACACTTCTTATCCCCATGATACCCTAAGGTTCTTCGATCTCCATTTCAACCTTGAGGGCACATCGAACAATTTCCTCATAGCTGTCGAAGTTTCGGATCGCCAGGGATTTCCACAGGCTAGGTTTAATCCCACCAAATAAGTGGTCAACCTTGAATTTGGGGGTAACGACAAAGCCGAAAGTGTATTGTGCAAGACTTGTGAAGTTTTCCTCATACGCTCTGATAGATTCGTCATCTTTTTTCTTGAGGGAAAGGAAGTCCCTTTCTATCTTAAGTCAGAGGGTTCATGGAAAATATTTATCGAATTTTTTTTCCATAAATCCTTCCATTACAACGCCTCGATCTCCTCCTCAGGCTTTGTATTTTTGATCAATGTCCACCATTGATAGGCTTCACCCTCCATATGATAAGCAGTCAGAAGAAACTTCTCTTGTTCAGAACATTGAAGGATGGAGAAGATATTTTCAATGGAGTTGATCCATTATTCGATGATTGAGGGATCAGATGATCCATTAAAAGTAGGAGGCCTTTGTCTCATAAAGCTCTCGATAGTGACTTGTTCTTTCTTAAGGGGGTTGAACATTACTCTTGACCCATGTTTCTATTCAATGCTTGAGTTAACTGAGAGAGTATCTTGACAAAGTTCACGATTCCTTCTCCCATCAGATTGGGCATCTCATTAGAATAGTCATCGCATTGGTCTTCACATCGGTTGTTAGCCTAAGTCCTCCTATTACCATCCATTGGCTAGAATAAAAGAAAATTTAGGGGTAATACATAAAGGGTAATCCAAGGGAAAAACAAATGACTTATAAATAGATTTTATTTCCTTAACTTATGAATATGTAGGCTTCAATCTATGTTATCTATGATCTACTTTCTAACATATATTTTTAGGTGGATTTTTTTTATTCCCTTAATAATGGTTCATACTAATCTTGTGAATTTACCAATGCATATCTCCCAAGAGTGTCATAACCAAGAGTGCAACAAGGCCTATTGTCGTATACCGGGATACCCTAGGTCAAGCCCGAAACTCCTTATCGGGGTTTTCACCCCTAGGTACATTTGTGCCAGAGCCGCCTCTACCTGCTCGTATCCAGACATAGATGTATTTACTTGATAAAACACTTACTCAATATTCACCAAAAATTAGGGATGTTTTTATTATACTTATTCTTATCTCTAAGGCTTCACTAGGGTTTTCTAATCCTAATCCCAAAAAATAACTAAACCTATCATTTGATACCAACTATAACAACCCTGTTCTTTATTACACACTTAAACATGATTTATTACATAAACTATTCACTTGATAAAACATGGACGATAGAGAGGTATAGTGTATTGGGGGATTAAGAACATTACATAACAACTTAAAATATAGAACACAACATCTTATTGAAAACTTCCTTTACATGAGCACTATATTCCCTCATACTTAGCATTGCATGGGATAACCTGAGGACATGCATAAGAAAAGGGTGAGATATAAAGCCTAGTAAGGGAGTAAAAAAAGGAATAACATGAAGATTACAATACATGTTAGGAAATAGACATATCAATTGAGAACAATAGAAACATGAACATAAAGTCATGATGAAGCATGATAATTATAACATGGAAATGTGGCAACAACACTTAACATGGAATTAGCATGAGCCAAGGCTCATTGCACATGGAGCATGAGTAAACCCTCATTGAACATGAAGCATGAGTAAACCCTTATTTCACTTGAATTAGCATGATTAAACACTCATTACACATGACATATCATGATACTATACTTTACCCAATTCATTGGAGCGCTATCAGGGCGCACCCTTCTTAAACATTTCATTTCATGTATAAGTGCGCCACATGGATCATAAAACATGGATACATTAAAAATAATCACTAATTATATGATAAAGGAATGTAGAATTCATACATGAAACTCTATAATAAATAAGTAAAAGTTCATAAAGGTGAATACCCTTGATAGAGAAATGGGCATGGTATTCACTACACAATGACTTTGGCTTGGAAAAACATTGTGCAATTTCGGCAGCATAACGATGTGACAAAAGAATTCATAAAAATGGCTGATGAGAGAAAAAAGGGGTGTCTCATCATATGTAAATGAAATGTACATTAAGGGGTTCATATAGATACATGTCCCAATAATTTTAATGGAATTTAGATTCACGATACAAAATAATTGCTTGAATGTAAATGAGGAGAGAGTTTTTTTTTTCGGAATTTCGGCATGGTAACAGGTGTACATGGGAGGAATTTAATGAGAGATAAAGGGGTCTATCATCATTAAAACATTAATAGGGAAGTATGGGGTAGGTGATAAATTATAAGCTAACATTTATAATTTAAAATAAAAGGGCATAACAATATTAAGATACTTGGATAAAAAGAGAAAGGTAGGAATACCTTACTTGGAAGTGTGATTCCAAAGGCTTGGGAGAGGCTTGAGAGAGGCTTATTGGGAGTTTGGAGCACCTTGGGAGTATTATATAGAGAGGAGGGAAGATTTTTTATGAACTCCAAAGGCTTTGAGTTAATAGTAAGTGGGATCTTGGGTGGGTTTATATAGGAAAGGAGGGTGAATTCTTTATTATTTTGGTTTGGGACACCACACATTAAACTAATAAAAACCACAAACCAGACCATGGTTTTTCCCATGGTTTTTTACAAAGGGGAGTAGAAAATAATATTTTATAAGTCCAATGGACTAAAATTTTAAAATAATAGGGTTGCTTATGTGAAGGTGAGTCACACTCTCAAGGAAAACAATTTAAAAAGACAAAATGTTTTATAAGTCTTGGAGGGTCCACTAAAGCTTTGTAAAATAAGTCAAAAAAATATAAAATCACATTATTTTAATGGTAAAACATATATTGGCTGAAAATAATGTTTATAGTATTCTATTACAACACTATTGGGTCATTATGATGCCATAAAACACATTATATATTTAAACGGTATTTAATTTTTACCCAAAAATTTGACTGTCTCAGAAAATTATGAAAAATTCACCATTGGATAATTTAGACATACTGATTCCAAAAATAATATTAATTTTATCTAAATAATTTTCTAAATATGTTAATTTTTTCTTTTAAAATAAAAATCAACATTTATAAAAAATTAATGGGGTTTGACAAAAATAGCTTTCAAACCTTAATAAAAATTACAATTGTATTTATAAAAAATTGTACGATCATTTATATTTAATAAAAATTAATTTATTAATAATATTTTATTAAAATATTATTTAATTCAAAAATCCATTAATTCATCAAAATATATTTCTTAGTTGAATATTAACTAAAAAAAATACTATTTATGCTTTAAAAACTATTTACAAAGTAACAATAATAAAATGAATGCACATTCTTTATACAAAAATAATGCACATAGTAATAGTGCTAGGGTATTGTTACATAACCCCTTATAACACCCATATAAGACTGAAGGTTAAGGTTTGTGATGGTGACAAAATCTTGGGGTGGCTCGGATAACATCGCTCGGGTGGTAATCTCTATTAACTTCCACTTCTCCTGTAGTCGGTTCCGCTCAATCTTAACGTGTCCAAGCTCAGATTGGGCTTGGTCAAGAGTGAAGCCCAATGACACCACCACCTTTACAAGCTCCGAAAAATGGGATTCGTATGGGGAAAGTCTACTGGATGATCCATCGCTTCCTTTTTCCAAGTAAATTGGATTTGTTAAACCCCTATATTTATACTAATCAAGTGATCACTGTTCAACGACTATATTAGAAACAATCACAATTCTTAATGGTATTTTAAAATACAAAAACATAAAACTAATGAAGTTCGCATTTTATATAACCATAATAAGACATTAAATTAGATCAATAGGAATTTTCATTAAATAAAGTTTGGGTCGTTACATCATATCTCTTTTTTACTAAAATGTCATTTTAAACTGGAAACATGCACTTTGAATCATACCAGTCACATCATGTGTCAGTTTAATGCGAGACTAATTCCTAAAAATAAAAAATTATTTTTAATAATTTTTATAAATTATCAAGACAATATGAGCATGCTTTTTTTTAGTTTTTAGTGATTGAAACTTTTTGAACTAAAATTTCAATTTTAAACTGATAACGAGCACTTTGAGTCATACTGGTCACATCATGTATTAGATTTAGGTGAGGGTGATTACTATATGTAAAAATGACTTATGTATCATTTTAATAAAGTATAAAAATAATCTGAATGTGTTTTCTTGATTTTGAATAGTTCAGTTTTCTTTTTTACTAAAATTGATGGAAATTTAAATAAAAAGATGCACTTGGAGTTATACCGGTTACACCGTGCATCGGATTTAGGTTTGGATAATTCCTACACATCCTAAATGACTTATGGATAATTTTACTAAAGTATAAAAACAATATGGATGTGTTTTCTTGGTTTTGAGTACATCACTTATCTTTTTTTACTAAAATGTAATTTTAAACTGGAAACATGCACTTTGACTCATACCGGTCACATAATGTTTTAGTTTGATGTGAGACTGATTCCTACACATCAAAAATTATTTGTGAATCATTTTCCTAAATTATCAAGATAATATGATAACATTTTCTTGGTTTTCAGTGAGCAAAACTTTTTGAACTAAAATGTCGATTTTAAACTGATAATGGAAACTTTGAGTCATACCAGGCACATCGTGTATTAGACTAAGGTGCGGAGAATTCCTACATGTAAAAAATGACTTATATATTGTTTTATTAAAGTATCAAAATTATATGAATATGTTTTATCAATTTTGATTATGTGAGTTTTTCTTTTTACTAAAATTAATATCAATTTTAAATAAAAAGGATCACTTGGAGTCATATTAGTCACACCGTGTATCAGATTGAGTTTTGGATGATTCTTACACATCCCAAAGTCTCAAAAAAAAAATCCTAATTTAAAATATTACCACACTTTACATTGGATTTATTTTTCAAACTTTAAACACTGCATATTAACCTGATGTTCTTATCCAAAAAACCTTTTTCAGATAAGAACATCAAATCAATATACAGTGTTGCAGTTTGATAAAGAAAGAAAATGGAAATCATGGTAACATTGGTATAAACTAACATTTTATCTCTTTTATGGCTTGTTTCAAGTAGTTTAAAGCAAGATATGACTTCCCAAAATATTTGTGAAACAAACTAAATAAGTTTTAGATAAAAACCATAAGGAAATTAACTTAAAAATTGTAGATAAAAGAATGAAAAAATTAATTAAATAAGTAGTATGAATTCACCTTTTCATGATAGTTTTATGCATTCTTGATGAATTTCCTTTTTTTCGTTATCTCAATTTCAGGATCTAAGTCCAATCTCTCATGAGCATGAGTAGCTTCAAACAAACAACCCTAACTCAAAAAAAAGAATACACCTATATAAGAAAACTATTATTATATGAGTAATAAAAAAATAAATAAATTAAACATAAATATGAAGCAAAATTTTAATTCTATAGACAACAATTTTACTATAAAAACATCAAGATTACCTCTGTGATTAAGCATACATAGCTTCATTTCTCTTCCTATAAATTCAGTAGAGGGAACTTGATGGAAAGTGATAAATTTCGACACTGTAGGGGTGAAAATGATTTGAGGGAGAATAATTGTATAGAAGTTTTAGTGTAGTATGGCATGAAAGATTGATAAACCACCCCAAATCAAACCAAATAATACATCTATATAAGAAAAAACTTATTATGTGAGTAATACTAAAAATAAATAAATAAAACATAAATATTAAACAATGAATTAATTACACGTAAAATGATTTTACTATGAAAACATTAAGATTACCTCTATGATTGAGTATAGGTAGAATCGTTTCTCTTCCTACAAAGGCAGTAGAGGGAACTTGAAGGAAAGTGATAAATGCCAACACTTTAGGGATGAAAAGGTTTTGTAGGGGAAGAATTATATGGAATTTTTGGTGAAAAAAAGTCATGAAATATGGATAAAAATATTCTAAAATTAATTAAATATTCAAGGAATAATGAAAATTAAATCACCATTTCATTATTTTTTTTGGTAAAATAGGGAAAGTATATCATAACATTACATTTACATCTTCCAAAAGTATTTACTTTGTTATAGTTTGTTCTTCCGCACAATTGGTAACATCATGATATAAATAATAAATTATATTCATGAGTAGTCAAACATTTAATTTAGATTATGTTAATGCAGTAGAGAGTATATAATATTATGAGGAAGAAATAGCATATTAAAAAAACACTTTTACCTTCTCATTGAACTTTCTTTCTTTTTTAATGGTTTTAGGGATTTGGTTCCTTTATCGAGAGTCCAAATCCCCTCTTTATGGCCTACTATAATATAAAATACATTGTCTACATTGGGACCATCATGAACTGATTGTGATCTCCTAATGAAAGGGTCATGCTCGATTGAATTTTCATCTGAACTGACATTTGTTTTAGTTACTAGCAGGATAATCGACCAATTCTTATTTGTTGGATATGAGACATAAAACAATTTCACTGCTTATGATTCCATTATGAACGAATCATCTTTTTCCCATTCTAAATTTAAATTCACCTTCATGAAGACCATTTCATCAACTTTCACTACACTAATATTTTCAACCCATTTTCAATGAAAAATCATAACTTGAAATGTTGTATAATCCAACTGGTATATCTGTTCGATAATGGAAAAATCTGACATATTTTCATAAATTTAATTTCTATCTTTAGAAATATATATGTACATCTCTTCTGCCACAATTGTAACACCACTGTTGTACATCGTACTATAGTCATCTTGTTCTTTTGTATAGAATGTATAACTATTTATTATAAAAGCAGTGTAAGATATAACATTTTGAATTCGGTCCCCTGGATAGACATTGAAGTCATTCGAAAATTGAATTCTTATTTTTAGATAAATAATTATAAATTTGATATCGTAACCATACTATAAATTATTGATTATGTGTATTTTATATCCATACTTCAGTATTCAAATCTCTAAGAATTTATTTGTGGGATTCAATGTATAGATCAACATATTCATTATTATGTAAAATGTAAAGGTGCACTTTCTCCTACTCTATCAAGATAATTATAACAACATATATTTTATAAATACCTTCACCCATAAGGCGTCTACTGTGATGAGACTTTGGGAGACCAATGCTGTCAAAATATGATAGGTAATCAGTACAGAATTCAATAACTTCTTCAAAAATATATCATTATGCAATACAACATTCTGGACAACTTTGATTCTTGAAAAACCCTTTAAAATATTCATATACCATTAAATGGGGTACATCCATCTATAATGAACAGGACCACATAGTTTAACCTCTATAACCAAGTGAACCACCAGGTGGACTATTATATCAAAGAAAGATGGTGGGAAGAACATCTCCAATTCACAGAATATGATTGCAACCTCCTTATTTATGATTGGAAACTTCATCAGGTTTATAACTTTACTGTATATGGATTTAAAAAATAAGAATATACTAGTTAATGTACGCCATACATTTTGAGGTAGAATTCAATGAAAAGAAACATGCATCAAATCTTACATCAAAAAGTAACATTCATGTGATTTTAGTCCTTGTAACTTCAAATTAGTAATTGAAACAACATTCTTGATATTTGATGAATACCCCTATGGAACTTTTATACTATTAAGGAAAAGAAAAAATTGTATATTTTCCTATATGGATAGAGTGTAAGATACTAGAGGAAGAAATTTACACCCTTTACCCTTCACCGATGCCTACTCCTCCCTTATCCCCATTTAAATCATGTCCATCCTAGCCTTTATGCAATCAATCATTTTTCTAGGAACATTTAGTAACGTTCCAATAACACTATCAAATTCATTTTTTTCTACATGCATGATATCAAGAAAATGTCTAACATACAAAAAATTCTAATATATAAATTCAAATAAAATTGATCTCTTCTTCAAACCTGATTTCATAAGGTTTTTCAAAAATGGTTTACCAAAAATAGTGTCAATATATTTTACTTTATTAAATAGTCGATCACCCATTATTGGAGATGGTGTTGTACCTTGTTGGATATTCCCATCGAATGCTGTCATCCAAGATCAGTATTTATGTCATCGAGGTAAAAATTTCAGATGTCCTAAAATCACAGTCTTCAAGGAATGTTTCAACCAAACTGAGTGTGTTCGTTTTTCACATATGGGACACCCCAACATTCCTATAATGCTATAGCCTGATAAATTTCCATAAGCAGGGAAGTCATTTATCATCCCATACAACATAGACCTCAATGTGAATTCTTCACTTCTATGAGCATTATACATTGTAACACCTGTATCCCACATAAATTTTAGATCTTTGATCAATGGAGCAAAATGGGAGTCAATATCATTACTAGGTTTCTTTGGTCCAAATATAAGTAGAGACAAAATAATGTATTTATGATTCATGCATAACCATGGCAGTAAGTTATAATTTACCAACATGAAGGGCCATGTACTATGAGTACTAATCTGTACACCAAAAGGATTTATTCCATCTTTAGATAATGAAAGATGAAAATTTATCAGCTTATTTATAAATTTAGGATACTCTTAATAAATTTACTTCCACTGGGAAGAATCTGCTAGATGATGCTGGTTACCATCTTTAATTATTATATCTAAATTCCATTTCAATTTTCTTGTGGATTCTTGACATCCATACAGTCTTATAAACCATGTAATGATAGGAAAGTACCATGTATATTTCAAAGTACTAGATTAATTTTTCTTGTATCGATCAACGCTATACTTAGGGAATTTTTTGAGTGATTCATGGTCCTTGAAAAACAATTTGAAATAATTTGGGAAAGAATATATATTTTTAGATACCATTCCCATTTAACGTATCATTCATTTAGTATCATATTTTTGACATGGAAGTTCATTTTCTTCTGGTATCATATCATTCATGAGACCAAGTAGTTCTGTAAAGCTGGTGTCACTCCATCTGATGCCAATTTTCAAATTATATAACTTCAATATAGCTAAAGATTTTGTGTATTTAGTAAAACCAGAATACAATGGTATCTTAGCATAACTATTTAACTTCACAAACAAATTTGGATAATCATGATGGTCATCTTCAATTTCCATTGTCATTTATTCCATGTGATCTCTATAACACCCCGAGATTTTATGAGATAAATTATTTTTAATTTCTTTAATGTGTTTTGTTTCACACTACAACAAGATTATATTGCACTATACGCAACACCGTATTAGATTGCAATATACACAACACTATTCTTGGCTTGTGTTGCACACAATTTCAAGTTCTTTTGATAGAACTCAACACTGAGTATAGTCTTTGTTCAATGTAAAAATGAACTAAGTTTGGATTATGTTATACAAAACACCAAAGGAAGCTTTAACTACATGAAACACTGACTTTTCTTGTGTTACACACAAGAGCGACCTTCCTTGATAGCTTGCGTTGTACGCAATATCGAGTTTCACTAAACAACGTTATATTATTAAAATATTATTATTTAATGGGATATAAACTAGAATTTATGAATATTATTAACCATATTTTTAATTTTATATAACATTAGAATCCATCTTACACATTTTCTAGAACATTATATGAGAACAAAATCATTTTTCAGATAAAATAAGTATTTTTCAAAAAATGAAGTTTTACCACCTTTTGATGACACACCCATTTTAAATCTAGTTTTTAACACATTTATAAGTTCATTTTGACAAAATAAACTTCTTATTTGGAAGCGGGATATAAAATTTTACTTTGGATGAATTTTTGATATTATTCTGATAACTTTTATATTTTAATGAATAGTGAAAATACACTAAATTTTAATTGAAAAAAACTTTTTTCATCAAAATAATTTATATGGTTAAAATATATCATTGATTGGTTTTAAAGTATAAATATAATATAATTTTATAGTTTAATACAATTTAAGTCATTTTCATTAATTTTACATTGAATTCATATGTAAAAATAATTCAATCTTTTGTAATATTTTAAACAAAAACCCGTTTTTTTTCGACAACGAGATTAATTTTAAATTAATTACTGAAACTTATATGTTTTGAATTTTGAAAAATGGATTACATATTTGGAATTAGTAGGTATAAATTGTTTAAATAGGTACCTTTTATTTTTAGACATTATGAATAGTAACTTCAGTAATTATTTTATTCACCACGGTTAAAGGGTAAATATGGCAAATAGGGGTAAAAAATATATATTATAATAATATTAAAATACCCTGAAACATGTACTAATCCTATTGTATGAGATATTTCCAACCAATGGGAGCCTTGGGTTGATTTTGGGACCCCATGGATTCACTTGGATATGAAAATGACATTTTATAATAATTAATTTAAAGTAAAGATAATTATAACCTAAACATATATCTTTTACTAAATCGATTTTAATATAAGTTTATATAACATATATATATGTATATAAATATTCATTAGAAATATAAAGATATTTCCTACATCATGGTATTTCATTTATAATTTTTAGACATTAGATAAATATATTTATTTATGACACAATTATGATGTAGTGATTTCCTCATTAATGAAAGATTAAAATAAATGAATTTATAAATATTAAAATAAATTTAATTTGAATATTTTGATGCCATAAAAAAATTTTATGGATGAAATTGACATATTATAGATAATTTAATGCCTTTTTTTTGAATTAATAAGGTTTTTATGAATTTTAAAAAAAAGTCAAGTATGAATAGTGTCCAAAATTGACACAATTCATAACTTAAAACATAAAATAGTTTATTAAATGATATTAAATTATTAAAAATCTAATATTATTCAAAATAGTTAATATAAGTCCAAATATTTCATAAATAATTTTTTTGCGTCTCTTGACATGATATGGTAATTATATTAACCCAAAATGTGTAAATAACATGATATCACAGTAAAATTTAAAAGGGTAAAATAAGGGTAAAACTAAAAAATAAGGATACAAAAATATTCAAAACTTGTCAAAAAAAATTATTGGATGATGGGTATTATAACAAAAATCATATTATCTTACAATTAAATAAGTTTTGTACCATTTTAAATTGAAATTGAATTTATAATAAATTAATATTTTGGAACTTTCCTAAAGTGCCCCTCTCCTCTCTTATAAAAGAGAACCTCCTCCCTCTCCTCTTCAATCTATTTTGAGCCTTCACACTCAGACAAACCCTGAAAATTTCTCTTATAAAATTCCCTAGTTACATTATAGAGGTTCTGGTATTCTCAAAAGACCAACTCTAGTTCCCTAAGAGGAAATTTAAAGGAGGCACGTCGAGGAAGAGGTAATCTCTTCTACCGATTCTTTAAAATTTATTTCTTCTTCTAATTCCTCTTCTTTAGTTATTTAATTATAAATTAATAACATAATTATCACTCATATACTGATATGTTATTATAAATATGAAACAACCCTATTTCACCTTCTATCCATCCTATGAAAAATGAAATCACCGCGCATGCGTACGTACAGATTACCATCTCCACACCGTGGTGTAATATATTTTTCACCACAACCTTACTTGGATGAGTATAATGGTAGAAATAATAACTATATATGATTATTATAACAAGATAATAATTTTTTGATATTATACACCATCCACTTCAATACCGTTCAACAACCATGGGAACGATATCGTCGCTCGTGCGTACGCATGACTTACCGTCTCCACGATGCGATGAGATTCATTCTCCATGTTAACCATTCAAGAATTATTATAAAGTATATATCATAAATATTCATGAAATATATAGCATAATAATGATACTTTATTTATGTATATATATATGTCATTTACTTACTTCCATTCAATTTAATAAGGAAACAAAAACAACATTCATGCGTACGTACGACCTACCGTCTCCATGAACGGTGTATTCCATTACATTTATCGATCTATTATATATATTTATATACTGAATATATATGATATATAAATAATTTTTTAAATTATTTAAGTAATTAAATCATGATCTATGTAATAATATCAAGAATAATAAGTCCAAACACGTACGATAAATAAAACGATTATTTCCCAAAACATTGCTTTAACATGGAATTGACAAATGAATGGGTAATATAAAGTTGTAATTGAATCATATATGATATCATAAATATTATTATGGTTCTTTTAAAAGTTAATAATATTTTTAAACCCACTATATAGGAGTTTCAGACACATATGGAAGAAATTATACCTAAGGTAAGGGATAATTTTGCAATCTCATTTTTATCTATGGTTGTTTATACGTAAGTTTTTTTGGGGATATCTTTATCATCCATGTCCATGTTTTCTAAAAATGTTTTCATAATTTTTTTAATATTCTTGTATGTATGTTTAAAGTCATTTTACCCCCCTTTGACTTTTACTACATGGTATGGAAGGAATATTTCTTTTGTTTACCATACAAGGTACTTTTTGACTTTTTCGGTAAAAGTGCGAGGAGAATGTTTTTTAACTTATACGTAATGAATGGATTTTTATGATTTCATAAAGAATTATTTCCATGAATATTACTTTAAAAGTTTTCAAGTTTATTTTCAATTAACTTCTTTTCTTTTAAAATTGCGTGGCATTTTGAGTAAAGAAAACATTTTTGAAGAAGAAATGATATTTTCCTCAAGAAATAAGTTAAAGTATTTTATCAAAATTATTTTCCATCTAAGATGACTCTCTTTAAATAGGGTTATGTTCATATCCCTATTATTACTATGGTTTGATTTCATTAATGATGAAATGATATCTTATACGGAGTATGTTATGATGGAATGATATTTAAGAATCCCATTTTATTTCTTGGGTTATTCTATGATAAATGATTTATGTTTTTGTGGCACATGTAAGAATGATTTCAATATGAGATGGGTGGGACCTATATCTCCCTCAAATGCATTGGGTAAATATTTATATCTAATGAGATTGACATGACTAGAATGATAGATAAATCCAGTTTAGTAATACATGGTTAGAACAACAAGTAAACCTGGTTCAGTAATGGAATTTGTCCACTATGATGGTCTTGGAAAAAATGCCTTGGCTATTATAGAAATCATATTATGTGCTTAATGGTTTGCCACAATTCTATATTTTATTCCCATGATATTTTATCATGATTAAAATTCCTTTATGATCCATCCCTTACATACTACCAAGATTTATGTCATTACTCAAGATTTTGATGTTTAAACTTTATGTTCATGTTTTTACGTTCAAATGTTTATGGTTTTTTTTATGTTCTCCATGTTTAAAATTACTGAGAATTTGAGCTCACCCTTTTTATGTTTTATTTTTCCCAAGATATAAAGAAAGGTTTTAGATAGAAAAAAGGGGAGGATATTTTTGGGAGATGTTGAAGATATTTCACCAAGTTAGAAGATTATGTTCTGAGTTTCCAAAGACACTAAACTAATATGGTCTTTGGGCGTCTGTTTGTTTCATGTATTAAGTATTCCAAAAAAGAAATGTAATGTCCATGTACGTCAATCTTGAGTCTCTAAAGTTGGTATCAAAGTGAAGGTTTAGTTAACCTTTGGAAACTAGGATGTTAAAACTTTAGTGAGATACCTAGAGATATTTCTAAGGTATGTCTAGTGATTTACCTAAAGGTATGTATAAATATATATTATAGTCCTAGAATTATGGTAATGATCATGAATAACCTAGGATTAAACTTAAGATGTTAGATATTTAAAATACCCCCCCATAATAATGTTGTTTTCCTAGTATGATTTTTCCCTCTCACACTATTATTTTTGGGTTTTAGAAAATGGATGTAAATAGGAGGATTCATGTTAATGGAGAATATGATGGAAAATGGAATGATATTATTTATGAGAAACAAAATTAAATGGGAGTTGTAAGAAGAAACATCATTATTATTCCTAATCAGAAATCTCATAATAAGATCAATAATATCAACTTTGGTGAGTTTCCTTAAGCAACTAATAAGAGAAAGATGGAGTTTCGTGGTGATCATGGAGGAAAAAAAAGTTCACTTTTCCTCATGTAAATCATGTGGGAAGATTCATCAAGGAGAATGTTTGAAAGGAAATGGAAGATGTTTTGGGTATGTAAAATAAGGAAACAAATCCAGTAATTGAAAAGTAAAAGGTTTTGTTAACATAATGGACAAGGATAATGGTATTACTAAGACATAAACAACGGTTAAATGTTTTAAATGTGGAATTTATGGGCATTATGAAAATCGATGCCCTAAGGGAAAATCTCATGAAGAGAATTAGCATGGTCATATGGGTAATATTTATGTTGATTATGATGAAGAGACTATAAATGATATATAAGATGAAAGAAGTGTTGAGGAATAAATTGATGAATCTCGGTCAATGGTTTAAGAAGGCAGTGAAATGATTGTATGTTTATCAAGAGTAATGTTGTATAAGTAATTTAATGGTACTATGGAATAAAGAAACATCTAAGGATTGTTACACTATTATTTTTCCTTATGTATTTGAAAGTATATGTTGAATGGTACCAGTAACCATGAAAGGTTATTCAGATATTTTTGGAAGGCACATGATATGTGCATAATGAAGGGATATGGAGATAATGAGATGTTTGATAGTATTAATGATCTCATGACTGATATAAGGAAAAAGTGATATTATGGTTTGAATATATATAATTTTTGGGATTTTGGTATGTGGAAAGAGTTAACTTTTAACAGCATTCATGTTTTCACTAAGGTTCTATGGTAATTCACATTTCAAGAGAATACATGATTAAGGTATTCACATGTTTTTAATGTGACCAACAAGATATATATTATGATATATGAGGGATAAATGATGGTATTCACATGCTTGTTATATGATCTTTATGGTAATTGTTTTCTTTGTACTATGAAATTGGATAGAAGTATTTTGGATAAGCCTAAAGTTTAGAATGGATTAAGTTGGACATCAGATAGTATTGTTTAAGGATAGAGATTTTTTTTATATTATTTATATAATGTTATAATAGTATAGTTTTATAAAAATGACAACCTGCAGGATGGGTGACAACCCGCAGGATGGGTGACAACCCGCAGGACAGGTGACAACCCGTCGTATCGGACAAGGATTCAGGAATTGAACCCACAACTGAAGTGCAACAAGCCTTTATCGCCTACAAATAGCCTACAGGGAGTCCTTGGTTAGTAGAAATTAGTTTTATTTTATTAATCGGTATTATAGATGAAGTATAAATCCATTTTTGGAACTATATATGATTAATCTCACCATATATAGACTTATACATATTTAATAACTTGTGCTAACCTTTTTTTGATGGAGACAGATGGAATGACCTATCATTCTATCGCATGATCTTCTAACACTTCAAGAATGAAAAATTCAACTTCATTTCTTTAAATAAGATATGAAGAGGAAATTGTTCAAGGCACGAACAACAACAAGATTGTACCAAAATCAAGTAAGTATTTATTCTCATGTTAAAATTATTCAACTTTCAGGAAAGGATCTTGAAAAACAAAAATGTTATCCTAGTACCTTATTATCTGATGAATCAAATAGTCCCTTAAATCATCGCAGATTTATGGATTTCTAGTAGTTAACTTTCTCCAAACCTTATTCTCTATCACTATCCATCAGAACTTGATGGTTAGATTTCTCTTCCATATCCATGTTTTCACTTACCACCTATGTTATCATATGTGGAAACCCAGTGATGAGTTAATTTGGGTAACCGTTATGTTTATCAATTTTCTTTTTAAAATTAAGTTTTAGTATTCCTCTTTACAATGTGGGTTTATATGAAAGAAACTTTCAAGTTGTAAACCATTTATAACCCTGATGAATTTTGAGGGCGAAATTCATTTTAAGGGGGATAAAATGTAACACCCTGATATTTTATGAGATATATTCTTTTTAATTATTTGATGTCTTGTGTTGTACGCTACACCATGATTAGATTTCACTATACATAACACCGTATTAGCTTAAATTATACGCAACACTATTCTTGGCTTGTGTTGCACACAATTTCAAGTCCTTTTGATAGAACTCAACACTGAGTATAGACTTTGTTTAATGTAAAAAATGATCTAAGTTTGGATTATGTTATATGAAACACAAAAGGAAGCTTTCACTACATGAAACACTGACTTGGCTTGTGTTACACGTAAGAGAGACCTTTCTCGATAGCTTGCATTGTACGCGATACCAAGTTTCACTAAACAACGATATATTATTAAAATATTATTATTTAATGGGATATAAACTAGCCTTTATAAATAGTATTAACCATATTTTGAATTTTATATAAAATTATCATTCATATTACACATTTTATAGAACATGATATGAGAAAAAAATCATTTTTTTCAGATAAAAGAAGTATTTTTCAAAAAATACAATTTTACCACCTTTTGATGGAACACCCATTTTAAATATAGTTTTTGACACATTTATAAGTTAAATTAGTCAAAATAAACTTCTTCTTTGGAATCTGGATATAAAATTTTACTTTGGATGAATTTTTGATATTTTTTTGATAACTTTCATATTTTTATGAATAGTGAAAATACGCTAAATTTTAATTGAAAACAACCTTTTTCATCAAAATAATTTATATGGTTAAAATATATTATTGAATGGTTTTAAAGTATAAATAGAATATAATTTTATAGTTTAAGACAATTGAAGTTATTTTCATTAATTTTACATTTAATTCATATGTAAAAACATTTCAATCTTTTGCAACGTTTTAAACAAAAACCTATTTTTTTTCGATAATGAGATTAATTTTAAATTAATTACTACAAATTATGTGTTTTGAATTTTGAAAAATAGATTCCATATTTGGAATTATGAGGTCCAATTTGTGTAAATAGGTACCTTTTATTTTTAGACATTATGAATAGTAACTTCAGTAATTATTTTATTTACCATGGTTAAAGGGTAAATCTGGTAAATAAGGGTAAAAAAATTATAATAATATTAAACTACCCTAACACATGTTCTTATTTTATTGTATGAGATATTTACACCCATGGTCTTCCTTGGATCTATTTTGGGACCCCATGGATTCACTTGGATGTGAAAATGACATTTTATAATAATTAAATTAAAGTAAAGATAATTATAACCTAAACATATATATTTTAATAAATCGATTTTAATATGGGGTTATATAATAGATCTCTATGTATATAAATATTCATTATAAAGATAAAAATATTTCCTATATTATTTTATTTATAATTTTTAGACATTATATAAATATATTTATTTATGACACAATTATGATGTAGTGATTTCCTCATTAATGAAAGATTCAAATAAATGAATGTATAAATATTAGAATAAATTTAATTTGAATATTTTTTTGCCATGAAAAATTTTTATGGATTACATTAAAATATTGGGGATAATTTAATTCCTTTTTTTCTAAGTAATAAGGTTGTTATGCTTTTTTAAAAAAAGTCAAGTATGAATAGTGTCTAAAATTGACACAATTCATAACTTAAAATATAAAATAGTTTATTAAATGATATTAAATTACTAAAAATATAATATTAGGCCAAATGGTTAATATAAGTTCAAATATGTTATAAATAACTTTTTGTGGGTCATTTGACATGATATGGTAATTACATTAACCCACAATTTGTAAATAACATGATATCACAATAAGATTAAAAAGGGTGCAATAAGGGTAAAACCAAAAAGACAAGGATAAAAAAATATTCAAAACTTGTAAAAAAATAATTTCTGATGGGTATTATAACCCATATCATCTTATATTATAATTAAATAATTTTTGGACCATTTTAAATCAAAATTTAATTTATAATAAATTAATATTTTGGAACTTTCCTAAAGTGCCCCTCTCCTCTCTTATAAAAGGGAACCTCCTCCCTATCCTCTCCACTCCATTTTGATCCTTAAATATTGGCCAAACCCTAAAAATTTATCTTCTAAAATTCCCTAGTTACATTATAGAGGTGTCAGTATTCTAAAAAGATCAACTCTAGTGCCCTAAGAGGAAATTTAAAGAAGGCACGTCGAGGAAGAGGTAATCTCTTCTACCGATTCTTTCAAATTTATTTCTTCTTATACTTACTATTATTTATTTGTTTCATTATAAAGTAATAACATCAGTATCAATAATATACTGATATTTTATTATAAATATGAAACAAACCTATTTCACCTTCTATCCATCCTATGAAAAACAAAATCACCGTGCATGCGTACGTATGGATTACCATCTCCATGCCGTGGTGTAATATGTTTTTCACCACCACCTTACTTGGATAGGTATAATTGTGGAAATAATAAATATATATGATTATTATAAAATTATACTAATTCTGAGATATTATACACCATCCACTTCAATACCTTTCAACAACTATGAGAACGATATCGTCGCTCGTGCGTACGTACGACTTACCGTCTCCATGACGTAATGAGATTCATTCTCCATGTTAACTATTCAAGAATTATTATAAAGTATATATAATAAATAATCATGAAATATATTACATAATAATTCTACTATATTTATGTATATATATATTTCAGTTACTTACTTCTATTCAATTTAATAAGGAAACAAAAATAAGGTTCATTCGTACGTACGACCTACCGTCTCCATGAACGGTGTTTTCCATTACATTTATCGATCTATTATATATATTTATATACTGAATATATATGATATATAAATAATGTTTTAAATTCTTAAAGTAAGTAAATCATGATCTATGTAATAATATAAAGAACAATGATTCCAAACACGTACAATAAATAAAACGATTATTACCCAAAACATTACTTTAACATGGAATTGAAAAATGAACGGGTAATATAAAGTCATAAGTGAATCATATATGATATCATAAATATTATTATGGTTCTATTACAAGTTAATAATATGTTTAAACCCACTATACAAGAGTTTCATACACATATAGAAGAAATTGGACCTAAGGTAAGAGATAATTTTGAAATCTCATTTTTATTTGAGATTGTTTATACGTAAGTATTTTTTGGGGATATATTTATCATCCATGTCTATGCTTTATAAAAATGTTTTTATAAAATGTTTAATATTATTATATGTATTTTTAAATTCATTTTTACCTATTTTTGACTTTTACTACATGGTATGGAAGGAATATTTCTTTTGTTTACCATATAAGGTACTTTTTGACTTTTCCAGTAAAAGTACGAGGAGAATGTTTTTTTAACTTATACGACATGAACAGATTTTTATAATTTCATAAATCATTATTTCCATAAATCTTCCTTTACAATTTTTCAAGTTTATTTTCAATTAACTTCTTTTCTTTTAAAATTGCACGACATTTTGAGAAAATAAAACCTTTTTAAAGAAGAAAAACTATTTTTCTCAAGAACCAAGTTCAAGTATTTTATCAAAATTATTTTCCATATAAGATGAATCTATTTAAATTGGGTTATGTTTCTATCCATATTATTACTATGGTTTGATTACATTAATTATGGAATGATATTTTATATGGATTATGTTATGATGGAATGATATTTAAGAATCCCATTTTATTTCTTAGGTTATGCTATGATGAATGATTTATGTTTTTGTGGAAAATGTAAGAATGATTTCATTATGAGATGGGTGGGTCCTATATCTCCATAAAATGCATTGGGTAATGATTTATATCTCATGATATAGACATGACTTGAATGTCAGGTAAATTCGGTTCAGTAATACATGGCTGTAACAACAAGTAAATCCGGTTTAGTAACGGAATTTGTCCACTATGATAGTATTGGAAAAAATTCCTTGGCTAATATGGAAATATTATTATGTGATTAATGGTTTGACACAATTCCATGTTTTATTCCCATGCTATTTTATCATGATTAATGTTTCTTTATGATCCATGCCTTACGTACTGCCAAGATTTATGTCATTGCTCAAGATTTTGATGTTTAAACTTTATGTTCATGTTTTTACGTTCAAATGTTTATGGTTTGTTTTATATTCTCTATTTTTAACCTTACTAAGAATTTGATCTCACCCTTTTTATGTTTTATTTTCCCCAGGATATAAATAAAGGTTTTAGGTAGGAAAACTAAAGGGGAAGATCTTTATGGGAGATGTTGAAGATCTTTCCCCAAGTTAGAAGATTATATTCCGAGTTTCTAAAGACACTAAACTAATATAGTCTTTGGGCGTATGTTTGTGTCATGTATTAAGTATTTCAAAAAATAAATGTAATGTTCATGTATTTCAAGCTTGGGTATCTACAATCTCCATCATCATTTACACTGGTATTCATATCAAATGATCCATAAATTGTAGTGTCATCCTAATCAGTGTGCACTTTAAATTTTCCCTATGTTTAGTACAACATTTATAACTCTGATCTATTCCATGAAAAATAAAATGTTCTTCCAAATCTTTTGGACTAATTTGTCTTGAATAAAAACAACATAAACATGGAAAAAGGATTTGATAATGGTCATATGCATGATCTATTTCAAACTTGATGAACTCTTTAATGACATATTTATACTCTCTTGTTAATAAATTATCATGTATCCATTTTTGATTCATATCCATACTCTTAGGTTCATAAAATATTAATTTTATACAATAAATAAATAAATACACATAGGCTATTAATTATCAAAGATGAAAGTTATAAATAATTCTAATAAGGGAAACCCAACATTTGATTATTTCAAATAATTTCAGTATGCTTTGAAGAAAATGGGTAATTGAATTTAAGAAAAGAATTACTTCAGTATGGTTGGTGTTATCCCATAAATTAATTCAAAGGTGAAAGTTATAGACAAATTTCATCCTCATCATCTCATCTCCCAAACATTTATCATTTTATTTTTTTATTTGACACACATCCTCAATCTCTTGTGGATATGCACCTATTTTGCTTGAAATACTCTAAGAAGTACTCATCTATGGGATGAATACTGCTCATAGTAGTGTAATAAATATAAAAGAGATGTGAGATGAGTCTAAAGAAACAAATTACAATAATAACTATTTTTGATATGAAGTTAATGAGGATGAAAGTTATATTTAATTGTGTTATATAAAAGGGGTATTGCCTCCCATTTGTGAGAATTACACCATTGAAACTAGTTATTAACTTGTGGTCTATTGAACGAGAGATTTGTGGGGCATAAAAATTATTCTCTGTGATTCAAGGGGTCTCGGTGGGGACATGTTAGGATATATTAATCTTTGAGGCCTCTATGTATTCTATATTTATAGGAGAAATCCCACTTTTAATACTTTAAATAATATAAATAAGACTATTCCTACCTCTATTAAAATGATCTATAAAGTCTTTCTTAAATCCCCTAAACAAATGAAAATAGAATATAGGCAATTAATGAGTAATAAGAAACCCAAATATGATAAACAAGAATAATAAACTCTCATTCAATCAACTAAAAGATAAAAAAGTATTGATAAAAATTTTAATAAATAAAGAGTTATTTCATATACATGGATGGTAATCAGAGATTCTTAGGGGTGGAACCGATACATGTAGGCCAAAAATGATGAATACTTAAAAAAAATTCTAATAATTATTCCAACATATATAGAATTTTATAACCTCCATTCTATTTTTTGGTACAAGTGATTTAACAACCTATGGAATTATTTCATTTAATATTAATGGTATATGAAATATTTTAAAGCATCTAAAAATTATAATTTAAATTCTAAATCGATAAGGAATAGAAAAAATAATTTTATAAAAAGAATATACCTAATAAAAATAAAGGTTTTAAACATATCAAAATTATTAGTTGATAAATTGATTCAATAATTATGTCTAGATAGGTTGAAAACAAGAATTATTTTCAAGCATAAGAAGAGTAGGCTTTATAAGAAAATTTTATTTTCATGGACATTATGGGTTGTATGGTGATTTTGGGCACATAATATAATTTTTTTTTCATAATGAGATAAATTATAGTAATTATGGAATATATAGAGGTTTTAAGTTAAATGGGAGATGGCCCAATCTTACAAAAATTGTTTCTAAGTGATACAAATATTCATAATTTAAATTGGATGATGAATTTCAAACATTTAACGAACTCTATTAAAAATGTGATAGATTAAACAGTTGTATAAAGGATTGTCAAAATTTCCTAAAAACATTTATGAATGTGAATAAATAATTAGAAATGTATTATATGAAAAAAATTTAATGCCAGAGGAATTTATAATTAATGTCACACTAAAGTATTTACAAAAGAAACATAATTTCATATTATATATTGGTTGTTAATTTCACTTGACAAGTAAATTGATTTAATTAAATATTTTTGACAAATTCAAAGGTAACTTATCATTTCATATATGGTTATATTTTTACAATGTTATATAAAACTAGCCGAAGCATATTATAATTTGGGGTCGGTAAAAATTTATAGTAATTTCACTTTAAAGGGGAAATTGATTTGTGATAGTGAAAAATTGATCATATTAGATATTGAGATATTTAAATACTAACTTAAAAAGGGTGGGTTGAGATGTTTTTATAATGACCAGATAAAATTGATAGATTTTTTTACTAATTATAATGGGGATATTGTTAATAATTAAAAAAACAAATTAGATATTTATGTGACATCCTAAATTTTTTTAAAGGTACAAACCATTTAATTTTTGGTTTAAATTACTTAAAACGTCCCTTATTTTGACACCTAATATTTAAATGGAGTTCTTGGGTGCATTTGGGGCTCTTTTGAATCCTGGAGTACCGAAAAGGGAGAAAATAGATTGGGTTGCAGAGTTAGGAGAAACCGTACATCCTAGGTGCATGATAGTGCAACCGTTTGTAGATTTGAGGTAGTGAACTACCACATGGGAAAAACATGGTTAGTAAAACCATGCGGTCAACCACATGCTATGCCTCAGTAGAGAAGAATATACAATACGATTGGTTCATGGTTTGGCCAACTGTGTGGCCAAACCATGCGACACCTGCTGTGTAATAAAAAATTTATTTTATTTTTATGGGTTTATTTTAAAACACTCCTCTATTTCTACTCATCCTCCCACTTAGGATTTTCTCCCTTACCAGGTGCACAAAGTATCCTCTCCTCTCTCTTTGGAATTTTTCTATATATCCCTCAAATCTCCTCTGATCTCTTCACAGTTGGAAGCAATGGAACCGTCTTGGTAATCTCTCTCATCTACACCCCATGATTTATTAGGTTCTCCAATCATCACTGCGCTATCTACATGTGATGGATTTATCCCCATTATGGGGTTTTTTCCTAAATATCTTGATTTATTTGATTTTATGTCGAATCAATCCTCAATACCGAACATGCATAATACCACAACATTGAGGTAGGGCATTTACTCTCTTTCCCCTTATTTTTCATCGCTTTTAGTGTTGCACCATTGTTCCTCCCCATTAGAACCTTCCAGTGAGGATTTTCATCACATATTAAATTGATTAGATTGTTTTTCTATGACCATTGGGAATATACCTTGACGTGAAACCCATGTTTAGGGTGTTCAACTTGGATCCAGTCAATGCTTTGGGTGAACCAACCAAAAAGGCCTAAATTGTATTTGTTTAAAATGTGGAAAATTGTCATTGGTGTGTGTGACACCTTGATAATTCCCTAATTTGATTAATATTCTTAGAATGAGAAATATACCGTGAATAGCGTCCCTCTTGAAAATGCCTAAGCTTGAACATAGTGGTTTGGACTATTTGTGGTTCCTTATACCTTTGACACAATTGATGTCTCTTTGAATGCAATATGCCTTTTTTGGTGGTATTATACTCAAATGAACATGTTTATTCCAAGTGATTTATGATAATGCCTTAGGTTAAATTCTTATTCATAATACCATGTCAAATTTCACATCTTGTATGATGCCAAATGCTTATGCCTTATTTGGTGCTTTCTCTTGATCCTTTTTATGGTTCGAATGGAATGTAATACTTGACCAATCTTGATATCTTGAGATATTTGAAATTTCATTAATGAAATATTGGTAAGAGGCATGTTGATACCATATTCCTTGCTTATAGATCATTTCTTATTGCTTATTCCCTTGTTAGTGGCTTGAACCATATGAAATTCTTGTTAAACTTGTTAGCTTGTGATATTGAATTACATATGTTGACATGAACTTGTCTAAGGATTATGCCATGTAGCTTATGCCTAATACCTTGATTACTCTTATTAAATAATCATTGACTTGCTATATGAAATGTTCCATTGAAGTTTGGATTGAATTTCTTAGCTTGGTTAATGGAAGCATTTGGTATTGAGATGATTATTATTGGTTATCAATCATAAATGCATTGTTTTTCATGTATGCCCTATTTTATATGGTGTTTGACATGGTCCGAGAGAGAACATGAGTTCCGTATTAATGACCCATGGATGGAATTTTCATTCTAGATGGGTTATAACCCGACATGCCGGGGGGAGATGCTTTGGTTTTCCAGGAAAGGGATTCCTGGGTGATTTATTATAATCCCGAGTGATACTGGTTCCCAAGGAGAGAAACTAAGTGAGGTTCTTTTGGAAAGATAGCTACGCTATGCCTTGGGTGATACTCAGTCCTCTTGTGAGATGCTTACAATGGACCCAGTGGTTACCATACCTCATAGTGATACTTGGTATTCTTTTAGATTGCATTGGATAAGCTCAGTGGTATTGGATTTATCAAATGTTTCTATTGAGATACTTGGGATTCTTTTAGATTGCCTTGGATGGGCATAAAACTCCACATCATGTTTTAATGGAATGCTTGGTTTTCATTATCTGATTGGTTTTTAAATCATATGATATGCATCCTTTATGTTTATATGATCATTCTTATGCACTTGTGATACTTATGATTACTTTCTAGTATACTCATGTGATGACATGGGATTGAGACCCCAAGACAGAGCACAAGCTTGGGGGTATGATTCATTAATTTCCTTGCTTACCACGACACATGATATATATGTTGTGACCTTAATAGGTTCCTCATTCAGACTCCTTAAATAGGCTTAATTAGATCATATGTAATGGGTTTCCCCTTAGGAACCTGGAACAATTTGCAGTTTTTGCTTATATGCTAACCTATAATTTATTATATATGGAACACTGTTTCTTATTTATAGCATGAAATTGGAAATTTCTAGACACTGTGGGTGACCAAATACCAATATTATTATCTCACACCCTAATTGGGTTCCTTTTGGTAACCAAGTATAATTTATGACCACAAGTATGGATAAAGGGAAGCATATTGCTTTCGATGCTTGATTTTCTTGCTGCTTAGGATGGAGGTAGGGGCAGAGGACCAAGCCTTTGCTTGATATTTTGTTGTAGTAGTTTAATGTTTTTTTACTTTTGATAGCATGATTATTATGCTTGTACCCTTTCTTTCCCTACACTTCAATTTTCATATAGACTCATGAAACCATCATCATCACTTTTATTCCATGTATTATTATTCAAATTCCACGGTTATCTATTTACTCAGTTTGAGTTATTTATTGTTTTTTTACTGTATTCTTATTATTATTATTCTACTATTTCTTAATATTGTTTACTATTATGAATACTCTGATTTATGAGGGCATAGTCTCTCCATATACACACACTAGGCCCTCACTGGTAGTTATCATCCTCTATCCTTTAGGGAGATGCACTTGAGGTCATGTGGCCAACCGGCCTCTGGGCACTATTGAGTGGCATCCAGGATCGGGATGCTATAAAGTGGTATTATAGCACTTTTTTCCTTTATCTTCCTGTTTGTGAGTAAACAGGAGACTAGGTTATAGGGATTTGGACTTTAACTTGTGCTTGGACGTTTCTAACCCATGTACAGGGAAAATCCAAATTTCCTAGGTTCAGAATTTCATTTATTGTTTATGCCATTGATGGTTGATATGACTTCACCATTGGGAAACGAACATGATTCGTGATGTTATTGATATTGGTGTGATTGAAATAGTGATTTATTTTACTTCATCCAAATGAAATGAGGGCGTTGAATTACATGCATCATACTAGGCACTACAGGGAATGAAATGTCATGCATAATGACATTACACATTTATTTTCAGCATGAATTTTCCTATTTTCATGTGATTGATACTATGACTAGTTTTTATATCTTGCAGTCCTTTCTTTCTTATAGAAACAGAAGTATTATAGTTTGTCTTGCAGGGATATGATATGGTTTGGGTTAAGTGGATGCCACTTTCGACTCATGAGGGTATGGGCCCTTATGGATTGGGTTGGTGATCCACCTAACTCAGTCAAATTAAAAAGGGTAATTAAATATTTCAATTTTAAAATGAAAACCACCTGTTAAGAAGAAATGGACACCTTATATGGTAGTGTATGACCTTGATCTTACCTTGTTATATGATATAGGCTGAATTCCTTGTGAAAATTTTGAGGTCCTTCCCTCTTATTTAGACATGGCTCTTGGAGAAGGCTTCTAGTTGTGTTATGCTCAGAGGTAGGCCATGATCCTATCGTCTTATCTCTTTCCTTATCTATTGTTCCATGTTTAGGGAGCCCTTATACCTTCCCTTACTTACTACTTCTTTACCTGATTCCCTATTTGTTATAAATATTGTATGAGGCATGTGTTTGGAAATTTTAGAGCTATTCTACCATGACGTCCTTATGATACATGCCAAGAGAGTGGTGATAAGCATACTCCATAGGTGGTGGGTCATGAGCTACCTGTTTTACCTCCTATAGTTCCTCCTAAGGCACATCATGTTTATCTTACACTAGGAACCGATGCTTAGTTCAGGGATAGTTTTTTGAGGTTTATGCAGACTATTTAGGTTGCTCCCTAGCCTGCCCTAACTATGGAAGAGATTACACATGACTTTCTACAGCATATTCCTCCCACTTTTTTGGGGGTTGGTAGTCCTAATGCTATATATTCATGGATATAATATATGATATCCATCTTCAACCATCTCAAGATGCCTATAGAGTGGAAGGTCAAGCTTGCTACATAAATGCTTCGTGAATCCGCCAAGCACTGATGAGATGTTGTATCTTAGTCAAAGCATTACCAAGACATGATATGGGAAGAATTCCATATAGATTTCTTTGATCACTTATTTCCATATAATTTGAGAGAGGACCAAGCCATGGAGTTCTTGCATATTTAGTAGGGCTCCATGATAGTGCTTGATTATTCTAATCACTTCACCGGTCTTCAGTATTTTTCTCCATCAATGAAGGGTGTCGAATTGACTATTGTGATTTGCATTGAGGAAAAGCTTGGATATGCTATCTACTCACAGGTGAACATCTTTCGGTTGACTACCATTATAGATATAGTGAACCATGATTTGATCATAGAGAAAAATCTTAGGGAAGATGGTTCTGTGATCCAGTTCAGTTCGGTTCTGATTCTCTAGGAAGTAAAACACACCATTTAAAGGGTGCATGTAGGGTAAGTTACAACCAGGTGACACATGATGACAGTTCCATAGTATGCCAACAATATGAAAGGATACTCTATAAGAGCCTCAATGCATGAGGAAACTAATGGAATGTAGATCTTGAAGCAGAATGGGTCATCTACAACGTTTCTTCCATTATTTTCCTCCATAATCTAGTGATAGGGGATATGCACCAGTACTTCCACCAGGTAAGGGATCTACAACACCATGTCAGGATGGGAGTTAATCTTCCACTAACTAATCAGGCCGAGGAAGTAGCGGTTGTGGATGAGGCAGTCATGCTTCAGATCATTAGTGATAATATAGTGGATCTTCTCTAACTAGTTAGACTGCATCTTAGGGTTATGGTTTAAGCCATATGTATGCAGTGTATCCAGCATCCAAGGAGAAAAATCCAGGGCCATCTATAGTTAGAGGCACTATTCTAGTATCCTCTACTTTTGTTTCTTCCCTTTTCGATATAGGTGCATCACACTATTTCATATCTTCTACGTGTGTGGAAAACCTTGGTCTTACTATAGAGTAATTATGTGTAATTATGTCTCTTGAAACTAAACTAGGGGTTATAACAGAGGGTATACATCAATGTAAGGAGTTCCCCCTTGAAATAGGTAGGTACAGTTTCTTTTGTAATTTCTTCATCCTCGAGATGACCGAATTCAAATTCATTCTTGGTATGGACTGGCTCATGCTTTATCATGTCCAAGTGGTTTTTTATCACCATTGAGTGCCTTTTACATCACCCAAGGGAAATGAATATATACACAAAAGTGAATGGGATATATAGATAGTTTGGGATGGACCCAAGCGAGATGGACTTAGCAGAGCGACCGCTCGACTAGAGATTCTCTTTATAAGTGATCAGAGAATTCAACTCGTGGAGTTCCCTATAGTTGTAGATCATTTTAGGGATGTATTTCTTGGAGATTTATCTGGATTACCTTATGATAGAGAGATAGGTTGAGTTCACCATAGATTTAGTTCTAGGTGTGGCACTAGTGTCCATTACTCCCTATAGGATGACACCTACAGAGCTCCAAGAACTTGAGAGGTAGCTTGAATATCTAGAGGATAGGGGATTTATTAGATCAATTACATTTCCATGGGGTTCACATTTTCTTTTTTCCAAGAAGGAAGATGATACCCTATGATTTTTTGTGGATTATAGATGGTTGAATCAACTTACAATGAATAACCAATATCCATTTTATCATATAGATGAACTCTTAGACCAACTTCGAGGAGAAACTATTTTATCCAAGATCAATTTGAGGTTGAGATATCATCAGGTTTGTGTGAGACCATCAGATATACCATGTACAACATTACAAAGCAGGTATGCCGTGTACGAGTACTTGGTTATGCTGTTCAAACTAACTAACACACCGATAGTCTTTATGGATTTGATGAATCAGTTTTTTAACCCATATATTTATTATTTCATCGTAGTATACATATAAGACATCATGGTGTCCTCACATACCATACATGACCATTCCACCATCCTGATATCATGCTGAGTACACTGAGAGAGCACCAGATTTATGAGAATCTCAGTAAATTCCACTTTTATATAAGCAAGGTTCACATCTTGGGTCATATCATATCATGGGAGGGTGTATCTATTGACACAAAAAAGTTGAGTTCCATGGTTTCCTAGGATAATCCCAAGAATGTGTTTGATATATGCATTTTCTTAGGGATTTCAGGCTATTACAGGCATTTCATTTAGGAATTTTTTCACTTAGAAGTGCCTCTCACAACCATGACTAAGAAGGGTGTACAGTTTCTATGGTCTGAATCTTGTGTGAAAGCCTTTCAGGAGTTAAAAGGAAGACTCACTTTAGCTACGATTCTGATTCTGCCTGAGATGGGAAGAAGTTATACAATGTATTATGATGCTTTAGGGATTGGGAAGGGTGTAGTTCTAATTTAGGGTGATTGAGTCATTGTGTATGGATATCACCATTTGAGGCTTCATGATAGGAACTATCCTACATACGACCTCAAGCTAGCCATCATGGTTCATAATCTATGCTGTTAGAGTCACTATCTTCTGGGTGAGAGGTTCTTTGTTTACATAAATCATAAAATCTTAAAATATATCTCCACATAGTGAGACTTGAATCTAAGGAAGTGCAGGTGGGTAGAATACCTTCAGTATTTGGATTTTGAGCTTGCTTACACCCCTAGTAAAGAAAATGCCGTGGATGATTAATTGAGCTATAAAACTCAGACAAAACCCATCCAAGTGGACAACATTGAGCGGAAGATTATGGATATGTTTTCTGAGTTACATCTTGAGGTTTAGGAACAACATGGGAAACTAGTTTTAGAAAATTTGGTAGTGATGTCCTCTCTTATGAAGTGAGTCCACATGCGATAGTTATCTAATTTAGAGAGACTTGTTTTAAGGGAAAGTGTCATAGGAGAGAACCCACCACTAGGATGGGTTGTCAATAGTAGTGATACCCTACTCTACCTTGGTCATGTTTGGGTTCCTTTAGATATATAGGAAGATCTAATGAGGGAATATCATGAATCAGTTTGGGAAGCTCACCCTGAGCTTACTAAGATGTATTAGGATATTCATCACCAGTATTGGTGGCAAGGTATGAAAAAGTAGATAGTGGGATTCATCACTCAGTGCTCCACCTATCAGTAGGTGAAGGTAGAGCGCCAACAATCCTCTAAAATTTTACAAAATCTATCCATTTTTGAGTGGAAATAGAATGAAGTCACCATGTATTTTGTTACAGGCTTGTCGAGGTCTCCTCACAACAACGATGTGGTATGGGTGATCATCGACAGGTTTACCAAAGTCGCTCCCTTCTTTCCGATTTGTGAGACCTACTCTGTTGATGAGTTAAATAGACTTTATATCTAGGAGATAGTGAGACTTCATGGTGTACCCCATTATATAGTTTTATACCGAGATACTTGGTTCACATCATGGTTCTGGAAAGGGTTGAAAAATGAACTGGATTCATAGGTGATACTAAGTACTACATATCACCCTCAAACTGATGGGTAGTCCAAGTAGACAATTTAGGTGTTAGAGGATATGATACAGACCTGTATTATTGATTTTGGAGGTTCCTAGGAGAATCATATTCCTATAGTTGAGTTTTCCTATAATAATAGATTTTAGGAAATAATTCATATGGCTCCATATGAGGCTCTCTATGATAGACTGTGTCGTTCACCCCTGTGCTGGCTAGAGGCAGGAGAGACAACTCTTTTGGGTCCTCATTTTGTTCAGGAGACTTCAGATTAAGTACAGATGATTTATAAGTGTATGGATATAGATCAGTTGAGGTAGAAGTAATATACTGATCATTATCACATACCGATGGAATTTGAGGTGGGGCATTAGGTCTTTCTATGTGTATCGCTTCGTTTGGGACATTAACAAATCAGGAGATAGGGAAAGTTATCTCTGAGATATGTCAAGCCTTTCAAGATAGTGGAGTGAGTTAGAATGGTAGCCTATAAGTTTTTATTACCTTATAGTTAATGTTCCATGCATGATTTCTTCCACATATCTTAGCTTCGATAGTATCATCTAAGCCTATCTCATTCGTTTGATCCTGACGATATAGAGTTTGAGGCGGATGGATCCTTTTGAGGAGAATCCAATCCGTATCATTGAATATAGTATGAAGGTTCTCTGAGGAAGTTCATTTCCTTTAGTTTATGTAATATGGTAGCATGAAAATGTTTAGGATGATACCTGGGAGTGGGAGGTCGATGTACATGTATATTGGCCAGAAATTCTCTCAGAAAACACCTTACCACCCTCATAAGGGAAACTCAGGGATGAGTCATTTTATGGAGGGGAGATTGTAATGTCCTGATTTTTTACAAAGCTATGAATTGTTTAATTTTTGGTTTAAATTACTTAAAATGATTGTTATTTTTATTCCTAATATTTAAATGGAGGTCTCGGGTGAGTCTGGGGCTCGTTTTAAACCCGAAGTACTGAAAAGGGGGAAAACAGACTAGGCTGCATGGTTTGGAGGAAACATGCAGTCTAAGTGCACGGTTGTGCAACCATTTACAGATCTAGGGTAGTGATCTACCACACGACCAGTGCATGGTTCATAAAACCATGTGGTCGACTGTGTACTACACCCCAGTAGAGCAGAATCTACTGCACAATTGGTGCACAATTTTTCCAACCATACGTCCAAACAATGCGACACCTGTTGTGTAATAAAAATTTTATTTTATTTTTATGGGATTATTTTAAAACACCCCTCTATTTCTCCTCCTCCTATCACTAGAGATTTTATCCCTTACTAGGAACACTAAGGCCTCTCTCCTCCCTCTTTGGGGTTTTTCTCTATCTCCCTCAAATCTCCTCCGATCTCTTCACTGTCAGAAGCAACGAAACTGTATCGGTAAGCTCTCTCATCTGCACCCCTTGATTTCTTAGTTTCTCTAACCATCTCTATGCTATCTCAATGTGATGGATTTATCCCTGTTTGGGGTTTTTTATAAATATATTGATTTCTTCCATTTTGGGTTGAATCAAGACTCGATACCAAACATGCATAGTACCATGAAATTTAGGTAGGACTTCTACTCTTTTTTCCCTTCATTTTCATCGATTTTGGAATTTCACCATTGTGCCACCCCATTGTAACCTTGCAGTGAAATTTTTTATCACATATTAAAATGATTGTCTTATTTTACCATGACCATTGGGGCCACACATTGATGTGAAACCCATGTTTAGGGTGTTCGTCTTGGATCTGGTAAACCCTTTGAGCGAACCAACCAAAATGGACTAAATTTTATTTGTTTAAAATGTGGAAAATTGTCATTGGTGTGTGTGACACCTTGATAATCCCATGATTTGATTAATAATATTATAATGAGAAATATACCATGAATAGGGTCCCTCTTAAAAATGACTAAGCTTAAACATAGTAGTTTGGCCTACGTATAGTGCCTTATACCTTTGACACACTTGATGTATCTTTGAATGAGATATTCCTTGGTGGTATTATACTCAAATTCCCATGTTTATTAAAAGTGAATCATGATAATGACTTAGTTTAAATTATTATGCATAATACCATGTGAAATTGAACATCTTATATCATGAAAAATGCTTATGCCTTTTTTGGTGCTTTTGTTTGAGCCTTTTTATGGTTCTAATGGGATGTTATACATAACCAAGCTTGATAGCTTAAGATATTTGAAATGTCATTAATGTCATAATGGAAGAGAATTGTTGATTACATTTTCCTTACTTATATCTCATTGCTTATTGCTTATGACATTGTTAGTGGATTGAACCATATAAAATTATTATTAAACTTGTTAGCTTGTGCTATTGAATTACATGTGTTGAAAAGCACTTGTCTAAGGCTTATTACATGTAGCTTATGCCTCATACCTTGCTTACTATTATTAAATTATAATTTCCTTTCTATATGAAATGTTCCATTGATTTTTGTCTTGAATTTCTTAGCTTTGTTAATAGAAGCATGTGGTATCGAGATGATTATTATTGGTTAACAATAATAAATGCATTTCTTGTTATGTGTGACTTGTTTGATATAGAATTTGACATAGTCTAGGAGAGAACATGAGTTATGTATTAAGGACCCATGGATGGAATCTTCATGCTCAATGGGTTACAACCCGACGTGCCGTGGGGTGATTCTTTGGCTTTCCAGACAAGGGATTCCTAGGTGATTTATTATACACCTGAGTGATATTGGTTCCCAAGAGGAGAAACCATGTGAGGACCTTTTGTAAATATAGCTACGCCATGCCTTGGGTGATACTCGGTCCTCTTGTGAGATACCTAGGATGAACTTAGTGGTTACCATACCACATAACGATACTTGGGATTCTTTTAGATCTCTTTGGAAGGGCTTGGTGGTATTGGATTTATTGGATGTTTTTGTTGTGATACATGGGGTTATTCTAGATCTCCTTAGATGAGCATGGGACTTCACCTCACGTTTTAATGAATTTTTTAGTTTTCATTGTCTGTTTGGTTGTTGAATCATATGAGATGAATCCTTTATGTTTATATGAGCATGCTTATGCACTTGTGATACTTCTACTTACTTTCCAGTATACTCATGTGACGTCATGGGATTGAGACCCCAAGACAGAGCACAAGCTTGGGGGTATGATTTGTTAACTTAATTTCTTACCATTGAACATGTTATATATATTGTGACCTACAAATGTTCCTCATTCAAACTCCCGTTATAGGCTGAAGCAGGTGATATGGGATGGGTGTCCACTTAGGAACCTAGACTAAGTTGTAGTTGTTGTTTATTTACCTCACTCTCATTTATTATATATAGCACACTATTTATTATTTATAGCATGAAAATTGAAAGGTCTAGACACCGTGGGTGCTAGCCTACTAATATTATTATCTCACACCCTGATTAGGTGCCGTTTAGTACCCAACTAGACTTTATGACCGTAAGTACGGATAAAGAGAAGCGTGTTGCTTCTGATGCTTGATTTTCTTGCTGCTTAGGATGGAGATGGGGGTAGAGGACTGAGCCTATGCTCAAGATGTTATTGTAGTAGTTTACCATTTTTGTAATTTTGATAGCATGCTGCTTATGCTTATACCCTTATTTTCCCTACACTTATATTTTCATATAGACTCATGACATCATCATCATCACTTTTGTACCATGTATTATTATTTAGCTTCCACAATTATCTATTTACTCCATTTGGGTTATTTATTATTTCTACTAACATCTGCTTATTATTATGCTTTCGCTATTTATTATTATTGTTTACCGCTATGTATACTCTGATATATGAGGGAATAGTCTCTCCACAGACACACCCTAGTCCCTCACTGCTATCAGCAGCCTCTAGCATTTGGGGAGATGCGCTTGAGGTTATGTGACCAACCAGCCTCGGGCACTGTTAAGTGGAATCCAGGACTGAGACACTACAATTTAAATGAAAAAACCCTTGGTCTACCCCTAGTGAGTATTCCTCTTGGATATGATCTATTAGGTGGATGTGGAAATTTGATTCAACTAGAGATCTTCCTGTAGTTAACACATTAAATCAATGAGAAATCCTCCTTCATGGAAAATGAAACCAGGGATCCTTAATAGAAATTTCTTGGATGAATAAGTCCCTTAGACTCTATGTAATATAATTGAGACTTAAGATCACAATTCTCCATTAGATCCATCTGATAAGGTGGATTAGAATCAGATGATCTATAGAAATAAGCTCAATAGAAAACCCAACATCTCTCTTAAGTGTAAAAATAGATAGGTCATCAATAAAAACATCCTGAAACCATTAAACTATGGGAGGAAAAATATCTCATTTTTCTCCATTTTCCATCATCAAGTTAGAAAGACAGGACATAATCCCACCTATTTTCCAATGGTTATTTCATGCACGACCTACCTCTAATCTCTATTCTCCAATGTGAACATCTTCATTGCCCTCCAGATATATGAAAGAAAATCATCAATGGTAACAATAGACTTGAGAGTGGTATGGAATTAATCAATACATCCCAAGGATCAGGTCTAAAAAAATCATTTCAAACATGAATAAGTTTGAGAGAAAGTAAAGATATCAAAAACCTAGAATTCGTTTGATCCTTGGATTCATTTAATCCTTGAATCATTCAAGCCTTAAATTTGAGCCTTAGAATTGTTCAAGCCTTGATTCGAGCTTCGATTCACTGAGGAGGAGCTCCAAAAGAGGGTGGATTCCATTGAAAGCTTCAAATATCACGATGAGTTCACGACAGGTTAGGTTTTTTTAAATAGATCGGGACACTTTTATCAGTTCTTCCAAAAAAATCCTGATAAATATCCCTTTTATCAGCGCTAAATTAATTAGCACTGATAAATGATTTATAATTATAATTATAAATCATTTTTTTTGTAAATATATTTATATAATTATATATATATTTAATATATGTATATATAAATATTGTAAATATATTCTTTATTTAAATATATAATTTTTTATTTATAATTATATAAATATTTTTTTTTAAAAAATAATATTTATATAATTATATATATATTTAATAAATATATATAAATATAAATATAGTAAATATATTCATTATTTAAATAAATTTATCATAAATTTTACAATTATTTAAATATATATAATTATTTATTTACAATTATATAAATATCTTTTAAAAAACAATATTTATTTATTTATAATTATAAATATATAAATGCATTAATATAGTAAATATAGTAAATATACATTTATAAATATATTTATTTATAAATATTTTTTACAAACATATTTTTAACATTATTAATTAATATTTAATCTTAAGTGCATGAATGTTAAAAATGACTGAAATTGAATAATTAAAAATGAGTACACTTCAACAATATTGAAAAATGGATAGGTTTTATTAATTAAATATAAATTACTAAAAAAATATGGATATATATTTAAATAAAGATTAATACATATTTAAAATATTAAAACATAGTAAATAAATATATATAAAATAAATAATAAAAATTGATTAAATTCCCCCAAAAATAAAAAAATAAAAAATAAAAAATGAAACATAATAAAATAAATTAATACCTAACGATAATAAAATTTAAAAAATAAATAAAATTTACCATGATTAAATACATGATATATTAAATGTATCATGTTATAATGAAATTCTAAAATGAATACTAAAATTTGAATAAATTACATAAATATTAGGTGTATGTATTTCTATATAAGATTTCATTAATTACGCAAATATTTATGTGTATGAGTTGTATATAAAAATGTATTAATTACATATACGTGAAATAAATATAACACACATTTGATCTATGTTAAATTGAAAAAACAAACGACATTCAATTATGTTCATTACTTGATGCAATTAGTCAGTACTTTTAATTCGTATTAATTTTTAATTACAAACCATTATTCACTAAATATATGAAAATTTAATGTAAAGAATAATTAATTTGTATTATATAAATCATATTTATATACATTCATATATATATATATCTATATATTTAATATATACTATTTATTAACATCATTAATAATTATTTAATTAATTAAATGTTTAATATTTTTCTCAACTTACTTTTTTTTAATTTTTAGTTGTTTAATTTTCATTTTACATATATCTATATATTTAATATATACTATTTATTAGTATTTATAATTTATATATAGTATAATCAATTAATTCATTTTTATCAATAATTATTTATTTATTTTTTTAATTTTTTTAATAAAATCATTTTTAGTTTTTATTTATTTATTTATTTCATTTTATTTGGACCTTTTATCAATGCTAAAGAAGTGATGATAAAAGATCCATTTATCAGTGCTAAAAATAAAGCATTGATAAAGGGTACCCTTTACCAGTGCTAAAAAAAGCATGATAAAGGGTACATTTTATCTGCTATAAAAATAAAATACTGATAAAGGGTACCCTTTATCAGTGCTAAAAAAACTAATGATAAAGGGTTCCCTTTATCGGTGCTAAAAAAATGCTAATAAAAGGTACCCTTTATCAGCGCTTTTTCTAGCGCTGATAAAGGTCAGTGCTGTTAAAGGTCTATTTTGTAGTAGTACGTGGCAGCACTAACCATATATCCAAGGTATAAATTTCAAAAATATGGTTCAAAACCTACTATATAATAATTTCATCAATCAATCAGGGCTGGGTTTGGTATATAATCATTTAAACACGTGTCAGATCCATGCTTGGTATATATGCATTTTAGTATGTCTGAGGGCCTAGCCCAGTATGAAAACTACACATTTATCATAAAACAATCCAATCATTTCAATAATCAGGATAATCCAAGGTGATTCTATATCAATAAATCACCCAAATTACATGTCATATTAAACACACTTTAAGACATTAAAAATTCATTTAATAAAAAAGGATTTTATAACTCGAATGGTATCCAAAAGACGGTCAATAACCAAATAAATCCAAAGGAAATCCAAGGAATAGTACAATTCATAATTTATTAAATTCAGGCACACAATATATTGGTGAAATTTCCATATTACACATACTTGAAAATTATCAAACCATAAGGTTAAGGTTCAGACCCCCTACCTTTAACTAACAATCAAACAATTCTTCCAATGGAAAACACCCATGAGAAAGAAGGTGCAGATGATCACAAGAAGGATCCTAAATCAAAATTGATCAAGATCAAAACCAACAACACTCATGGTCAAAATATTACATCACAATAGCCATAGATCAAATGGAGATAAGAGAAAACCTAACCAAAACCACTTATTAGGGATCAAATTCATGATCAGGATGTTTAAAATTAAGAGAGGTGCCTCAAAATCACCTGGAATCTACACTAGGGTTAAGGGGAGGAAGCTTCATGTGAGATGAATGATAAAATAACTACACAACATACTTTAAAATTACCGCTCAGAGATTTAAACGACGTGTAGTTCAGTTACACATAATGTATTTATTTTTGAGGGATATGCCAAAAAACCCTTCGCCTCGACTGAATATTAAATTTTACTAAACATTACAAGACGTGAAACCCATTTACATGACATGTAAATATCTTGTATATGGTTTTCAGCCCATTTTCATAATAAAAAAACCCAAACCCCCTTTAAGGATTTTCAAATTACGAATAACCCTTGGTAACAATTGACCCATTTATACACAGACTCCATTAATTCAAATAAACATAAATCTCAAAACATTAAGTCATTTTCCCCAACAAAGGCTCTCTGCATGGATCCTCTCTAGTTTTCTCAAGTTTTCTCACAACCCAAGTCTGTGTTTATTCAAACAAACAAACATCCATGATGAAAAAAAACCAACAAGGTTTAAAGACAAGGAAAAATTAAACCAAAATAAGTTTAATAAAAAAATCAGAGAGAGGAGTGCCTAGAAAAAGGCAGTATCTTATAATTACCATCTTATCTCATGATTTCAGGAGTGAGTAAAGTTACAATAGTGGCCAAAACAGGTCTCCAAATTATACATTCACTAAATCAAACTAACTTATAATGGATTTGAAGTCATTTATATGATCAATGATAGATCTACATTCTTAAATTTACATGATGAATAATCTATGTTGTAAGAAAAATTTATTAAATTTCGTCAACTTCTCATACAAATCAACTTAGGTCTTCATGAGTTTCGATTATTTCTTCACTTCCTAGTTGTTTTATGCCACATTCAAAGCAAGTGACATTCACATAAACTGAAGTTATTTATTGTTTTTGGTCGGAGTAGATTACTCAATAGGGGAGGGGTGAATTGAGTAACTATAAAAATTTCTATAAAAATTATTTCTAGAAAGGTTTCCCCAAAGATTAAATACATCCCAGTTAATCAAGGTTATACTATTATAAGAGTTTTACTATTTAAGTAACTTCTTAGAAGATTGATTAATTCTCAGTAATCTTAATTTTTGTTATTAATATTACTTTTTAAGTTATTATACTAAGACAAGATAGTTATAACTTCTTTCCAAGACTAACTATCAAAGTGAAATTAGTGATTTCTGAATTATATAGTAAATTAATAAAATAGAGAAGACTAATTTAAGCAGCACAACAGATATGAAACAAGTGGTTCAATCTCAAGCCGAGACCTAATCCACTCCACTTGGTGATCACCTTCCACCAAGTAGTTTATATAAATAAACTTTGATCCACACCCTGGATCGAGGTTAATAACAGTACACAGACTGTCCAGGTCACACAGGGACCTCTTCTACAGTTCTTTGTGGGTAAAAACTACCAGGCCACACATGGACCTCTTCCACATTTATCAGTGGGTATACACAAAAGTAAAAGAATGTATGAGTAAGGATATCTTGTATCCTTCAGTTTAATGCGAGAGAAAAAGTGCTTTTATACACAAATACACACTCTTCTCTAAAGTTAGTAAAAGATACACAACAGAGCAAAAATATTTAGATAGTTTTATAAGTGCTCTGAGTGTTGGTCTTTGCAGCTCTGGACTTCTGAGATGAAACAAATGCAGAATTCAAGTCCTCATCTGTAAAATAGAGTGTCGCAATTCAGCTTGTGTTCTTCATGAGGTTCTAAAATGAAAATATTTTCTCTGGATTCCAGTGTATTTCATATGTTCTTTAGCAGAGTCGGGTTGCATGCATGTGACGATATTTCCTTTAGAAATTCTCTCAGTGTTCTTCATTGTCGTGCTCACAACCTTGTTTTTCATTCAGTATCACGCACCTTGATTCTTGGCCACACTTTACTTCTATATTGGAATGCATGTGTTGGAGCCAACATGTTGCATGGATACCACACCTCGTACCTCATATTGTCAGATGATATGTCTACAAAGAAACATTAATTATGTCAGTGCATTTAAAATATTCAAATATAACCGTTAAAGATTAAATTGACAAATGAAAAAATAGTTTAAGAAATGGTGTCATAGTAAGTCATGGAAATGGTGTCTCATTCACATGGTGTCTAGATTGATCACAGTGTCTCATGGTCACGGTGTCTCGCGGTCACGGTGTTTCGCGGTCATAGTGTATTTTTCACGGTGTCTTCTTGACGGTGTCTTGTTCACGATGTCTCGTGGTCATGGTGTCTCACAGTCACGGTGTCTTTTTCATAGTGTCTGCTTCACGGTGTCCGCTTCACAGTGTCTGCTTCATGGTGTCTAATTCTTCACAGTGTCTTGTTCATGGTGTCTGCTTCATGGTGTCTTGTTCATGGTTTCAGAAAGACATAATCAGTAACAGACTTACGGTGTCTCAGACTTTTCAAAGTAACTATATTCAGACTTAATAAATGATGATAATGGAATGGATTAGACTTAAGCATTTGTCAAAGAAGGTATTATGAGAGTAGATCAAAGATAGTAAAAAGTAAGTAAACTGAATGTTGAGAAATTAAAATCTTGAATGGATCTTCTTAAAACATGAGACTACTTAAACAATAATACACATGATTGTGATATAATTTATAGGAGTTAACTAGGTTTAATAGGATTTGTGATCATTAAAACATGATTAATACATGAAGAGTCCAACAATATCTCCCTTTTTGATGATCACAAATCATGTAAAGTCAAAGTGTATATTTGATTCAACTATAGAGATAAATGGATAACATATAGAAATTTATCTCCCTTTTGGGATTATCAAAAATAAGGAATAAGAGAAGTCAAAAGTGCACATTCCATTTATATAACCTAAGGTCTAGTACAAACAAAAGAGAAATACAAAAGAAATATCATTCTTATCAAAATGGAGTAATCACTATTCTTCTTCAGGGGCTAGCCTGCTCTGTGCCTTTAGTATTAGTGGTAGAAGAGGAAGCCATAGGGGTAGAGGTTGAGGTATAAGAAGGGAGTGAGGTGGTTGATAAAGAGGGTAAAGGAAGGCCTTCAAAGACTGATGGATCAAAATAAGAAGCAGTAGAATATCTTGGCAGTTGTTGATAAAGAATCACAGGACTGATCTGACTTAGTGCTTGGATAATAGGCATAGTGGTGGAAGCTAGGGTATAAGTGAAGGTAGGCAGCCCCAGTCTTAGAGGTGCAGCTACTGGAGAAAAAATGGCTGTACTATGGACATGAAGATAGGGCCTCAGGAGTTTGATGAAATCTATAATTATCTCTCCACCATACTGCATGGATTTCTCAAAATCATCCTTGTTCTCCATAAACTTGTCCAACAATCGAGTAAAATATGTGAGCTTTTGGACTTGGGTCTTGAAATCTTGAGTCACAGGAGGAATCCACAAATTTTCTACAAGATACTTGAAATGATTTGTCATATTGGTCTTGGATAAGATTCTGTTGAAGTAGAAATACACTTTCTTGGCAATCTCTTGCTGAGCATCATTAGCAATTTTTGAGTGGATTTGGACTAGGTCAAGAACTCTATCACTATTCTTGACAACTTCAGATAGAGAATCCATATTGAAACCACTGAGTACATTCTGAAGCTCTTATTTTACTATAGTTCTAAGCAGATCACTGTGTAAGGAGGGTTTAGAGGATTGACCAGATGCTTTAGAGGCATTGACAGCTATGGTCAGAGATTTGAGCTGATTTAGCACCTTTTGAAGACACCCGATATACCCATCAGCGAGTTTATTAATATTGACAACAAGATATCTCATTTCCTTCACAATTTTTTTGTTCCTTTCAGCAACCTTTTCATCTAAGGAAGCTAGATAAGGTTTAATCTAAGACACAAAAACCTGTGGGGTTTGAGGAACAACAGTTTCTACAGGATGAGCAATAAACTCTAATATTAAATGCAGCTCTCTCTGCATGTCTTCAGCCATACTTATTAGGGTATTCACTTCATTACTGAGCATCTTATTTTCAACTCTTAATTCCTGAATGTCATGAAGAATTTTAGGTTTTCTTTTCTAAATAACTTTCTCCAATAATAGTGAGGTATCTTTCTCACTTAAATTGGTCATAGGAAGAGTTTTGGTATTCATGAGTTTCTCAACTCCAGACAAGAGGGTAACACCAAATTACTTAAGATCATCCTTACTCACAAAATATGGTTGTTAAAATAAAGGTTTAGGAATAAAGAATGGTACAGGCTCAGGTTACTTCTCAGGTGTGATATTGGAGACTGATTTCAACTGGAATATAGAGGAAAGATCAAGGCGGGTTGCTGAAACCTGCTGAGAGTCATCCACATCATAGAAACTGGGGAACTTATACTGAGTGTCTAAAGGACTTGAATCAATTGGATGTGAAGCTTCAATAGAATCGAGATTTGGGGTTTTCTCCCCCTCAACAGGTTCCTCCTTCTCAGGACTGGGAAGCTTAGGATCTCAGTCTAATTCTACAGACTCAGCTCTAAGTTCCTCACTCATTTCCTATCTATCCAGCTAAAAAGCTATCTCCATCCATTCTTCAGCTGAAGGGATGATTTTCGGAACATATTGTTCCACTGGGAGTTTCTCAAGATTGGATTCTTGCATAAAAGGTAGCTCTTCCACTATAGGTTCTTCCATGGAATGATTTTTAGATTCTTTGGCAACTGATTCTGTTTCAGCCTCGGGTTGAGTTTCCAGATTAACAGCTTCTTTAGGAACATGGACTTCTTATTCAAGAACTTCATGAGGAATAGTAGTCCTATATTCCTCAATGAAAACAACTTCCCTAGGCGGCACTTCAGCCTCTTCTTCCTCTTATTCAGGATACTCTACAATCTCATATGGTTCCAAACCAGGATCAGATTTATCTCTTGGTCTTAAGGGATAATCCATAGGATTGAATTTCTCATAAAATCTATCACTGTCTTCCACCCATTCCTTTTTCCAAGGATTCCAGTTTATTTTCATCCTCTTGATGGTTCATTTTGAAAGGCAATATTCATAGTCCTTTATAACTTCCTCATTAGGTCCAACCAAACCTTTGGCATGCAGCATGGATGAGATAAACCGAGAGTAAAACAGGGAAGTTGACTTGGATGTGGCTTTGATTAGCTCACACATATGATTAATGATATACTTTAAAAGGTTGATCTTATGCCCATTTTTCATAAGGTGGATTAGAAACACATCTTGATATTTTAAAACAGAAAAAAGCACCTTTTTTGGGGCTAACTAGATTCTGAATAAAATTGAATAGGAGCCTTGATTCTCCATCTAGTTTAGCAGCAATGACCCTCCTCTTGGTGTCATTTCCAGTTAAGGATTTTAGATCATCTTCCAAATCAAAGAATTCGGTTGAAGGTGGAGGTCCTCTCTGATAATTATCACAGATGCCTTCATAAGGTATCCTAAGGCATGTAGCCCATAACCTTGAAGAGAATGAGCATCTCTGACCATTGACCCAGCTTCTTACAACATAAATATCACTAGAATCAAAAGAGAAATGTACATACTGGTAAAACGGAGCCACTAACTTGGAGTAGATGGGTCTATCTTCCTTCGAGAACCACTCTAACCAGCCTTGCTGTTCTAACACTTTTAATACCAGAGGCTTACTAGATAGAAGAAATTTGGGGAAAATCTATTTCTCAGGTACAACAATGATGTTTACAAGATTCAGATTTAAAGGTCCTTTAGGTGCTAGCTTAGGTTCAATCTTCTTCTTCTTTGAGATGTGCTTCTCAGGTGTCGACGATGAAGGATGTTTCATCCTTGGAATTTACTAAATGTTAGAGAGAGAGAAGGGTTGTAGGGATGAAGAAGGGTTCAAAATGTGTAATTAGAAGAAACCCAGAGTGAATAATCAAGTTATACTTTCTTTATTTTATCATTTAGGAATAACAAACATCACAAAAATAAAAACGCAGGAAAATAGAGAAGGGGAAAAGAATAATTAACACGATGTGGGTTTTTACAAAAAAAAATTATAAAGAATTTTTACAGTGAGACCATGTCTAGTTATTATAGTGAGATAGTGAACTAGCTTCACAGTGAGATAGTGAACAAACTTCTCAGTGTGCATTACGGTGAGACAGTAACTGTCAAACAGTAATCACAAAATACTAACTGTGAGACCGTAAACATGAAACAGTAAGATATCGAATAGTAGGACATGAAATAGTAAAAAGTAAGATATCTATTTGAGATTTATCATGCCTAGTTCATGTATTATGTAGTCTATTCTCTCAGAATTTAATGGTTTGGTGAATATATTAACAAGCTGATATTAAGTAACAATGAATTCCAAAGTGATATAACCTTTTTGACAATGATATCTCAAAAAGTGATGTCTTACATTAATGTGCTTTGTCCTAGAATGTGATTTTTTTTTGAGATGTTAATAGAACTTGTGTTGTCACAATTTATAGGTAAATGTATGAATTGATATCTATAATCTAGTAATGTGTGTTTCATCCACAAATTTTGTGCACAACAACAGCCAGCAGCTATATATTTAGCTTCTGCAGTAGATAATGCAACATAATTTTGTTTCTTACTACACCATGATACTAGTGACTTGCCTAAAAGGTGACATGTTCTAGAGGTGCTTTTTTATATCTAACTTATAGCCACCAAAGTCATCATCAGAATAAATAACTAATTCAAATGATTGTCCTTTAGGATAAAACAGTCCTAGATTGGGTGTATGCTTAAGGTATTTAAAAATTCTCTTTATATAATTTAAATGAGATTCCTTAGGATTTTCTTGAAAACGATCACACATACACACACTAAACATAATGTCCGGATGACTAGAAGTTAAGTAGAGTAAACTTACAATCATTTCTCTATAAGTGGTTTGATTAACAAATTTTCCATCTTCATCAAGATCCAACTTACAAGTGGTAATCATGGGAGTGTCACTACTTTTAGTGCTATCCAATCCAAAACGTTTTAGAAGATCTCTAGTATATTTACTTTGAGTTAAAACAATTCCATCATTATTTTGAAATATTTTAAATCCAAGAAAGAATTTTAGTTCACCCATTAAACTCACTTCAAATTCGTTTTTCATCATTTTAGAAAAATCAACAGATAAATAATTCTTCAAAGATCCAAAAATAATGTCATCTACATAGATTTGAATAACTAAAATATCATTATAATTTCGTTTTATAAAAATGGTAGGATCAACTAATCCTTTTGTAAAACATTTGGAAATAAGAAAAGTACTCAATCTATCATACCAAGCTCTTGGAGCTTGCTTTAAACCATATAAATATTTTGATAGTTTAAAAATATGATTTTGAAAATGGGGGTTTGTAAATCCAGGGGGTTGTTCAACAAAAACATCCTCAGCTATATACCCATTTAAGAATGCACTCTTAACATCCCTTTGATATAGTTTGAAATTTAGATGTGCAGCATAGGCAAGCAGGATTCTGATGGCTTCAAGTCTGGATATTGGTGAAAAGGTCTCCTCATAGTCAATTCCTTCTTCTTGATTATAACCTTGTGCAACTAATCTAGCCTTGTTTCTAACTATTTTAACAGCTTCATCTACCTTATTTATAAACATCCACTTAGTGCCTATGATGAATGTGTACTTGGGTCTTTCAACAAGTTTCCAAACATTGTTTCTTTCAAACTGATTAAGTTCTTCTTGCATAGACATCACCCAAAATTCATCATTAATAACATCATTAATGTTTTTAGGTTCACGTTGTGACAAGAAGACTTGATGTTTAACCTGATTTCTAAGAGAAGCTCTAGTTTGAGTTCCTTTGTCTAAGTATCCTACAACAACATCTAAGGGATGGTTCTTAAGGGTTCTAATAGTTCTAGAAAAAGATGGACTAGTGATTTCAGGTTCATCAATAGATTTAGGTTCATTGTGACTTGATTCTAAAGAATTTATAGAGCTGGATTTTTTCATAGATTCTTTCATAGAATAATTTGAGGATTTTGAATTGATTTTCAGATTTGATACATCATCCTCCAGATTTTCTAGGATGGTTTTAGGCTCATGTGGATCTATTTCATCAAATTTGACATGAACAGATTCTTCCACACATTTAGTTTTTTTATTGAATACTCTATAGGCTTTACTAGACATGGAATATCCTAAAAAGATACCTTCATCACTTTTGGATGCAAATTTTTCAAGATTGTCTTTGGTATTAAGAATATAGACTTTGCAACCAAAAACTTTAAAGTAGCTAACCTTGGGTTTTCTAATGTTCCATAATTTGTAAGGAGTTATCTTAAGAATAGGTCTAATCAACACTATATTGATTATGTAGCACACTATATTGAAAGCTTCAGCCCAAAAATAAATAGGTAGGTTGTATTCACTAAGAATTGTTCTAGAAATTTCTTGCAGGGTTATATTTCTTCTCTCTACAACTCCATTCTAATGAGGTGTTCTAGGGGCAGAGAAATTGTGACTATAACCATTTTTTCAGAAAAAGGATTAAAATTCTTGATTTTCAAATTCATGTCCATGATCACTTCTTAAGGATTTAATTCTAATTCCACTAAGATTTTCTACAGACTTGGAATATTTAGTAAAATAAGAACATGATTCACTTTTGTGAGCCATAAAGAAGGTCCAAGTATATCTATAAAAGTCATCTACAAGAACATAAACATAGTGCTTCCCATTTAAACTAGAAACTCTAGATGGTCCAAACAAATCCATGTGAACCAGTTCGATAGGTTGAGAAGTTGACACTTCTTTCTTTGGTTTGAAGGAAACTTTGTGTTGTTTTCCCTTTTGACAAGTATTACACACTTTTTTATTTGGAAACTCAAGTTTGGGAAAGTCTTTAACTCGGCCTTTTCTAGTTAGCTTTCTAAGGGAGTGAACATTACAGTGTCCTAGGAGACTATTCCATAGCCAAGATTCTTTATGAAATACACCTAAGCATGAATCATTTTGAGAAGCTAAAGAATCTAAATTAACAAAATAAACATTTTCATTTCTTAATGCAGAAAATACTGATTCATCTTTAGAATTAAAGACATTACAAGAATCATTTTAAAATCTAACATGAAATACATCATCACATAATTGTGAGATACTAAGCAGATTATATTTTAAACCATCAACAAATAGTACTTTAGAAATTAAAACTGAGTTAGAGTTACCAATTTGGCCGAGGCCAATAATCTTTACCTTAGCATTGTCACCAAATGTGACATGTCCTTTATCTACTTTTATCAAGTTCTTGAAGCATGAGTAGTCTCCTGTCATGTGCCTTGAACATCCACTGTCCAAGTACCATAGACTCTTGCAGGAGCTCTTTAAGCAGCTTTCCTTCAAAAAGATTAAGCAAAAATAGATTTTGGCACCCATACTTGTTTGGGTCCAGTAATATTAGTAATAAGTGCTTTAAGAACCCATATTTTCCTCATAGGTTTCCTATAAGCATTATATAAAGTATTTAAAAAATAAAATGTATTTGGTCCACAAAAACTTGAAACAGTATAATATGTATCATGGATTGAATTAGTTTATTTGAGTCCAAAACTAAGAGTAAAAATGTATTTCCTAGATTTTGAAACAATTTTTTTTATACCAAGGTTTATTTTACTAGGTTGATAACCAATGCCAGTGTTGTATTTAGGCGCAATTTGTTTTCCTAGCATTTGGGTAAGGGTATTTTTTCCATTAGTAAATTTTTATAAGTCACTCTTTAATTTCTCATTAGACATTTTTAATTCATTATTTTCTTTGATCAGTTGATCATTTTTCTCCTTTTCAGTTCTGAGTTCATATTTAATAGTTATAGTAAGAGCATGTTTTTTCTTCAATGATTTATATTTGTATTTTATTTCATTGGATGTTTCCTCAATCACGTTACAGTATTAAAACATTTCTTCATTAGTCATTTTTTCAGAGTCACTTTCATCTTCATAATAGTATGAATTATGTACAGAATAGTCCAGTGCTACCTCATATGTGTTTGTTATAAAATACATATTGGATTTGTTAGCCTGTTCATCATGTGATGTCTCTGGGTTGCTTGAATTATCCTCAGAAGCCCTTTGGGTTTCTTTTATTTCCTTTTTATAATTTTTATCCTTGTCCTCATATTTATTTTTGTACTTGACCTTTGGAAAATCATCCTTGATATGTACTTTATGCTTACATTCATAGCAGACAATTTCATCAGTTTTGTCATTTCTTTTCCAGTCCTTCTTCCATTTTCCTTTCTGGTCATATTTTCCTTGAAGTTAGGCTTTCTGAAAATGTTCTTCTTTTTGTAAAATCATTTGAATATTTTGGCTAGTTGAGCCATATCTTCATCACTATTAGGTGATGATTTTTCACTGGTGGAGCTTTCTATAGAAGCTTCCTGTTTCCCTTTGTCTTTGTGCTTAGAGGTGGTGGTCTTGAATGCAACAGATTTCCTCTTTGGTTCATCCTCCTCTTCCTTGTTGACTTTCAGCTATTCTTCATACATCATCAGTTTCCCAATGAGTTATTTTATAGATATATTGCTAATTTCGCACGATTATTTAATAGAGACAGAGGTTCCCCTCCATCTGTCAGGTAGACATCTAAGAATTCTCATGATCTGTTCCTTGGTAGTGAATTCTCTTCCAAGAGAAATAATTGTGTTGAAAATATCATTGGACCTAAGATACATGTTATAAATAGGATCATCAAGTTTCATTTTAAAATTATCATTTTTGATAGTATAAGTATTAAGTCTCATTTATTTTACACTAGATGTTCCTTCATGTGAGACAGATAGGGTATCCCAAATTTCATGGGCAGTTTTACAAACAAAAATTATATTAAACTCTTCATCTCCTAAAGAGCAGTATAAAGCATTCATAGCTTTGAAATTTTTATTGTAGGCAGTTTTGGTAGGTTCATCCCATGCGATTCTATCAGTATTAGGAATTTTGTATTCATATATAATGGATGAAAAAATTTCAAAACTCATACTCTCTAAATGAATTTTCATTTTAATTTTCCATTGAGTATAGTTGGTTCTATTAAAGAATGGTGGTCTGTTGGTTGAAGCACCTTCCAATATATTATCCATAATAAATTATTACTTTAAAAGAGCTATAAATTTAGAATTAACAAAAATTTACAGATCTTTAAAGTACAACTACAATCACAGTTGAATAAGATTACACAGAGTCCTAATAAAACGCCTTTGATGCCAAATGTTGTTCGAAGTAGATTACTCAATAGGGGAGGGGTGAATTGAGTAACTATAAAAATTTATGTAAAAAGTATTTCTAAAAAGGTTTCCCCAAAGATTAAATATATCCCAGTTAATCAAGGTTATACTATTATTATAGTTTGACTATTTAAGTAACTTCTCAGAAGATTGATTAATTGTCAGTAATCTTAATTTGTCTTATTAATATTACTTTTGAAGTTATTCTACTAAGAAAAGCCAGTTATAACTTCTTTCCAAGACTAACTATCAAAGTGAAGTTAGTGATTTTTTAATTATATAGTAAAGTAATAAAATAGAGAAGACTAATTTAAGAAGCACAACAGATATGAAACAAGTGGTTCAGTCTCAAGCTGAGACCTAATCCTCTTCACTTGGTGATCACCTTCCACCAACCAGTTTATATAAATAAACTTTGATCCACACCCTAGATTGGGGTTAACAATAGTACATAGACTGTCCAGGTCACACAGTGACCTCTTCCACAGTTCTTCATGGGTACAAACTACCAGGCCACACAGGGAACTCTTCCACACTTATCAGTGGGTATACACAAGAGTAAAAGAATGTATGAGTAAGGATATCTTGTATCCTTTAGTTTAATGCGAGAGACATAGTCTGTTTCTACATAGATACACACTCTACTCAAAAGTTAATAAAATATACACAACAGAGCTGAAATATTTAGATAGGTTTAGAAGTGCTCTGAGTGTTGGTCTTTGTAGCTCTGGACTTCTGAGATAGAACATATGCAGAATTCGAGTCCTCGTCTGTAAAATAGAGTGTCATGATTCAGATTTTGTTCTTTATGAGGTTTGACAATGTGAAGATGTTCTCTGGATTCCAGTGTATTTCGTATGTTTTTCAGCAGAGTCGAGTTGCATGCATGTGACAATCTTTCCTTTAGAAATTCTCTCAGTGTTCTTCGTTGTCGTGCTCACAACCTTGTTTTTCGTTCATTATCACGTGACTTGATTCTTGGCCACACTTCTATTTTATCTTGGAATGCATGTGTTAGAGATGACATGCTACATGGATACCACACCTCGTACCTCGTACTGTTAGATGATACATCTACAAAGAAACATTAATTATGTCAGTGCATTTAAAATCTTCAAATATGACCATTAGAGATTAAATTGACAAACTAAAAAATAGTTTAAGAAACGATGTCATAGTAAGTCATGGAAATGGTGTCTCCTTCACACAGTGTCTAGATTGATCATGGTGTCTCATGGTCACGATGTCTCACGATCATGGTGTTTCACGGTCATGGTGTCTTGTTCACGGTGTCTGCTTCACGGTGTCTTTTTCATGGTGTCTCGTGGTCATAGTGTCCCACGATCACGATGTCTCATGGTCATGGTGTCTTGTTCATGGTGTCTGCTTCACGGTGTCTTCTTTACGGTGTCTGATTCTTCACGGTGTCTTGTTCACATTGTCTTGTTCACGATGTCTGCTTCACGGTGTCAGAAAGACATAACCAGTAGTAGACTTACGATGTCTTAGACTTTTCAAAGTAACTGTATTCAGACTTAAGAAATGATGATAATTGAATGGATTAGACTTAATCATTTGTCGAAGAAGGTATTATGAGAGTAGATAAAAGATAATATAAATTAAGTAAACTGAATGTAGAGCAATTAAAATATTGAATGGCTCTTCTTAAAGCATGAGATTACTTAAACAATAATACACATGAATACACATGATTGTGATATAATTTATAGAAGTTAACTAGGTTTAATAGGACTTGTGATAATTAAAACATGATTAATACATGAGGAGTCCAACAATTGTCTATACTCTCCCATTTTTTTGGTTTCATAACTTTCGGGTTGGATCTAGTCAATTAAAGATTAAGATCTATCTAAAAAATGAAATCCTCCATATGAATATTCTAGAACCCAAAATCCATTCCATCAAACTTCTCCACCTAGAAATTACTCTCATCAGACACCAACCCTCTGATACTTGTGAATTTACACTACTTATGATTAATGTAAGATGATAGGTTATGTATTGAAAACTGCTATCCTCCTACAAGGAAAATGGAAAACTAATTTCACTGAACTGAATATTTAGTGAATATAAATATTTTTTTTCAAATGAATATTTAATATTTAATATTTAATATTCAAGGTTCATTAAATATTTTATTGGGATAGATAAGTCAAGATAATGGTTCATATTTTATCACTTAATACTTTTTAGTTATTATAAGTAAGTGATAAAATATTTATGATGTTTTTGACATGTTCACTATATCATACACAATAGATATGGTTTGATTTAAAGGATTTCATTTATAGAAGGTCCAAAGTTAAATTTTCATAAATTAAACATACCTATATAAATCAAATTAATTCAAAGTCGAGTTAAATATTACTCTTGAATTATCACTCCTCCCAAGCTCTGTCTTAAGTTCTAGAGAGATAATAGATCATTTTGGGCACCCTAATCCAAGAATAACTTGGATCAAAGTAGTGATGTTCCCATGATTGTGATGATGTCAAAAAACCCTTCATTTATCTATATGAGAAACCAGAGTATGAAGATCGATGATCAATATTCTTATAGAGCATGTGTGGATGATATATAGGGTTCCTACTTTGGTTCCTTTAAGTGATGATCTCTGGTAGCGAGAAAAATGTGTTTTTGTTCAAAATTTAATGAGGTATGATTTTGATTTTAAATTTTCATGATTAATTAATTCTCACAAGATCCTTAGGATGAAAGTGATCATTTTTACACCAGTGATGATGTTCTGACATTGATTACAACATGGAAATTTTATTTTCCCTACATCACACACTTATATCGTGCGCCCGGTACCAATAAGAGATATCAAAGCAATCATGTGTTTAAATAATCTAAATGAACACAGTCCTATCTCCATGAACACTGCTTCAATATTTGGTCAGATGGTAGAGTTATGACCATTTGAAGATCAAAGAAATGTTTTTTAAAATTGAAAATAAATTAACACACACACACACACACACGTTATTCTTAGGAGAGCATCATCTCTAGAGCATTGGACATCTAAGTATTTGGTCGAGTGAGCTATAATAGTGCATGAAGTTCTCTTTTTGTATTAACATGCAGAGACAAAAAAACAAAGGCTATTACCTTCCCGATCCTTCTGGGATCATAACCCCTCTTGGGGGGGGGGGGGAGGGGGTTAAAATACCAGAGGAGTCCAAAAATTATAAAAAATACACAAATATTTATAAAAAAATTGGAATTTTATAAAATTGGTTATAATACTGTGCACTGATTATTTTATGCTATAAATTATATTAATTTATTTTAATTCATAATTAATTCCCTTAGGTAGAATTAATTGTAAATTTAATTTTATATTGTAAATATATTGTGTGTATACTGATCATGAGTGAGACTGACCAATGCATGTCTGATATTTTTATTTATTTATTTAGTTATTCTAATATGTGTGATGTTTGTAGTAATTAATAATTAATGGAGGTTTATGTATTGTATCTCCCATAATATATATATATATATAAGGTTCTGTTTTTCCATGAGTGATCTTATTTATGTGTACTTCACATTCTCAAGAACCCATCACCTATGTGTGAGTATTTATATATAATGATGAGGATGAAGGAAGACACAGACTGCACTGAGATTTGAAAAAGTACCAGATGAGAAATAGATATGCTGGATAAGGGTGGGTGCTGCGACTCAAGTTGTACATGATTTATAGAGTTACCCCTAAGGTCTCATCTAATAAATTATCCTCTTAACAAATTAACCAATAGTAAACACTCATGGTCAATTTATTTATTTATTTATTTATGCATTGGATTTTTTTACATGTGTATTATTATACGATCACATAGAATAATATGTATTGAATGATTTCTATTTAATCATGACAAGGTTATGAGTGTGATAACTTAGAGTAAACATGATAAATATAAACATATTTCATTCAATAATAAGACTATAAAAACACTCAAAGAAAATATAAAGTCATTGATGCCTTCCGTCACTTGAATTTAAAAAAATTGTATGTTTGTAGTAATGTTCGACCCTAGTTTAGGGAACCTATTACTACTAGGGATTTATTATGATTTTTTTTGTCAAATTAAAAAAAGTTGATAGAAAATAAGTAGTCATAGCTAGCTTATTTCAACTTTAGAGGTAAATTTTTGAGTAAATCAAAGTTATTCATTGTAGAAGAAGACTCCACTTAATAGGTCAAGGATTATTCAATTAATATGACCATCCAACCAAAATCCTACCTTAAAACTCTCTAAGTAGTGGTGTAGCCATATATTAGACTATGAGAAGATATTTTAAGGATCCTTGAAACTAGAATAATAAATCTACTCAGTTTTACGAATCTAGTTGTTGATGACTAGTGGTTTTTGATAAAATTATGAGAGGCATTTAATATTAATAAATATATTATGTCTAATAATTGATAATTATGATAAAAGTTAAAATATATTAAAGTTTTTAGAAAAAGGGAAGTAATACTATAATATTACTATGATCAATACTAGAAAATGAATACATCCTAACATACACTAATTTACAAGAGTGTTATAGAAACTTCTACATAATACTATGATAGGAAAGGAAATTGAGTGTACCAAAGTCTCCACTACTCTCTATGTAACCTTAGGAAGCAAGTGAGGGTGAAAATTAAGCTTACATGAGACACATGGATCACATATTTAATGTTTACATCATGTTGATTTCTTTAATACCTAGTGAGTTTTTAAATAATAATCAAGATATGGATAGTTATAACATATTGTCTCATCACTGAGAAGTTTGTGAGGAGAAAGTGAAACATGAAATGAATGAGGTTATTATTACACTGGTCATGTGTAAATTAAAAATTGATTGATATTAAATAAATATTTTTAATAAATCTCATTCTATCATACTTATCACCAAGTTTATCTATTTTAATTAGGATTATAAAATGAATAGTATGGAGAAACTGCTTCATTAGCTTAGGGGTAAGGTTCTCCAAGTTGATAATAACTTAAATAAAGTTAAATATTTAGTTCTCATGGTGAATAAGGTGAAATACTAGTTTGGAAACTCATGAATATTTTTATGTCAATATATTTTTTATAACATATTTCTAGGAAAATAAAGGTTAAGAGGGATCACATTAAACATGGTGTTATTTTCTTTTTTCATGTAGAAATATAAGTCATTGGAAGAAAAACTTCAATGAATTTAAGTACAATAAATAAGAGTCTTAAAATTCACGTATATTCATCATCACTTGCAAAATTTTTGGTTTAATTATTGGTTATTAGATACTATATATGTTTCACACATTTGTATCCAAATATAATAACCAATTAAGTTTATAAATATTACAAGAAGAGAGGGTTTTCCTATAAGTGGTTGAGAAAGGGTGATTCTTAATCTAGTAGTGAGAAGCATTAGACTTCTATTTTTATGAGATGAGTGATTCTAGTGAAACTATTATTTTGTATTGAGTATTACCATAACATTTATCTCATGTGTCCATTAGAAACAATGATACACTATTTCCTTTTGGAATGAATATTTTTTGTGGTGTTTTATACTCAAATAATAGTTTATTAATACTTGAATCATTAATAATAAATTATAAATATAAAATGTAAGACTAAATAACACTCAACTGTTGAAAGTTGATTCTTGTTTAGGTAAATATAGAACATTTCAAAAAACATCAAGAAGGGTGTTTAGAATATTCATGAGCTAAAAATCTTAAGTATTCAACATGATTTCTTATTAGGTTAAAAATTAAAAAGACACCTTTTGACATTAAAGGTGATAAATCCAAAAATCTTGTAGAACTAGTTCAAAAAAAATTATGTGAACTATTTCAGGTAGAAGCTAGAGGTAAATTCATGTTTTTTATGAGATTAATTTAAGAGATTTAAGGAATATAAAGGTGAATAGAGGAATATTATTGGTAAAAGATATTAGATCCTTTGGGTAGGCTTATCAGAGTATATCTTAACCAAATATTCATTCATCATTAAAATGTAGAGTGTATTTATTACTATGCTCATATTTATTTATATAAATTAGAACCATGACACTAGTAAAGGGAGGATCATTGATGAGTGTCAAAAGAATTCATTGATCATTAAAATGTAGAGTGTATTTATTCCTAAACTCACATTTCCTTATACACACCAAACCCATAATGTTAGTAAAATGAGGATCAATGAATATTTTTAAATCATGAAAATTATTCCATTATATATTAATGAATGTTTTCATAAATAGAGGCATTAAACCTTAACCATATGCCAAATGAAATGAAAAATGAAAATCATATGAGTTATAATATTAAATAAATCCATTATTTCATAATTAATGTGTTAAGATGTAAAGTTTTTGTTAAGTATAAGTTAATAAACAAATTTTTATCCAGAAAAACACAATATACATTTCAAATAATCATCCTTAAAGTTTCTAAGGATATTACATAAATCATTAATATAGAAAATATATAGTTAGGTGAAATACTATATCTATATAAGAGGGTAAACATATCTATTTGAGAGAGTGGGGGAAAGATTGACTTAGATAAAATTCAATCACTGAGATGCATAAGTAGTTAGCATAGGAACAAGTTCTACAAGATATTGTGGAAAAAGTAATGTTCCAGTGTCACATAATGTATAGGAAAGATAAATCCAAAGTTAGATGGTTTTATGATCACAAAGTCAAGGTTATATATTATTAAATCATAATAATGAATCTTTATCCTACAAGGAAGCATTAAATTACAGTAATCTATGATTGAAAAGTTTATATGAATTTAGAAAAATGGATTCCATGCACCAAAATCAAGCCTGTATTTTGGTAGTTTATCCAATCGATATAAATACATTGGTGGTTATTCAAGAGAAACTATACATGAGTGGTAAAATAATGGTACCAATATGAATTTATTGGTTATACCAAGTTTCTATATTTAAATCCATTATAACTCTACTTATTATAAAAACTTTCTATGATCATTAGATTTAGCATTGGTTTTTAGACCACCTTCATTGAAGGAAACCTTATGGAATATGTGTATACGACACAATCAAGAATGGTTAGTGACACAATATAATTTTAATATTGAATTAAAGTTATATAGATTCATTTTTGGATTAATGTAAGTATTGTGATCATATAATAATCATTTTAAATAAAAATTTCCATGTGTCTATAAAATTTTAGTGGGAGCACTATAATTTTCCAAGTAAAATATGTTGATTACATATTGAAAATATTTATTATTATTATAGTTATTTAAGACTAAATTAAAATTAATCTCCCTAAATATTTACTTAAATTAGTAACCCAATTTCTAAGGAAAAATATCTAATGATATATATTTAATGGGTTTCTTTAACCAAGTAAATATACATATACTGACAAGGTTTTGAAAAATAAAAATTGGAACAATTCGAGAGAGAATTATTTCCAATGTCACATGGTATAAATCAATATAATAATATATGTATAATACATAAGGGGAGATTATAATAGTGATTCAATCTCCATACACATCAATGATAGATCTATCACATATGTCATGCTCTTTACTAGATATGATATTTACAACACATGCATTATGATAGATAAATATCAGATAAATCTAGAAGAACTACATGAGAAACATTCAGATCTACCCAATATTTTTTAATAAATTACAAGGGATATATACCTAATACTTGTAGAGGAAGGAACACTAGTTATAAGAGGACAAAAACTAGTCTTCTTATAAATAAATTTAATCAAATATCATAGTTAGGCTAAGGTAATGAGAATAAGTAGCTCATTAAATCTATTGGTAGCCATATATATAAATACCAAGTATGTTATAGCTTTTGATGCATCTAAAGAAGCAATTTAAATATGATTTTTTATAGATATTAGAATAATATATAAAGAGTAAATTATTATCATAATATAAATTATGATAAGATTATGAGATCAGTACTAGCCAATATATCAAGGTTATGGTAGAGGAAAAAAGGGATTTACTCAAGGATATCATATCTATGAGAGTTTTACTCAAGGAGGTGAATTCACATATATTAGAGTATCCATTTAGGATAATTTGGAAGACCCAATAACTAAAACCATAACTTGGTAGAAGCATGATATTATCATGAGAGAGCTTAAAGGTTGATGGTTAGAAAGTTTTCTCTAGTTCAAGGGAGTTTTGTGAACGTGGGTGCCCAAGACCCAAATTGAGAAGTATTTTTCAATTACCATAACATGTATACAAAGAGTTATGCATGATATATTATTACCATAGTAGTTTTGATAATTATGTGTCCATTATTTACATGGTAATTTACTTATATTATTTTTTTATCAAAAGTTTATAACAATTACTGGTTATAATTAGAACCTTGAGATACTATAACAATAATATTAAAAATATGTCATACAATCTAAATACATTATACTAACGGGACATAGAATATGTTTTACTATCATATGTTTGGGGCTCATAACCATTGATATTTTTTCTCATGAATAAAACTTGATAGTCTCAAGTAAAGGATATCTTGAGGACTGAAACTTCAATAGGTACATCATATGTTTCAGGTGTCATTGGATGTTCCTATCTATAGATATGTGTATTGGTCTCTTGACTTGAGATCATTACCAGTGTGTACCATTTGATCATGTACTTTAATGAAGATTAAAACCATGAAATTTATGTTGTGGCAAGGTAGATTGTGATGGGTGTTTCATTGGTGGTATGACATTGATTGAATGATCAAGATAAGATTTTTTGCTTTCAAAAGGAAGAGATATATCAGACCTAATTAACCAGGATGGTACTATATTTACTAAATACATGGAAATGAAAAAAGAATATAAGTCTTTTCAGTAAGGTCATGAAATAATAAATCAAGTAAGTTTTATGACACAAAGTGTGCATCCTAATTTATGAGATATCACATAAATAGGACATTAGTTTTCCCACATGTGTTTGTAGAAGGTTTTTTGTTTCTATGACTAAACCTTAGATCCTCAAGGTCTATGAGGTGATGCAACATACCAATCCTGGTCTAGGGTATGACTCATTGCTATCGAGATAAGGACTTAAAGGGTCACACAAAAATCATATTCAAAATTTTGACCAATTCTAGTAAATTGGAGTTTAGGGAATGGTGGGCCTTATGGTGGGGGATGAGTTATATCCGAATTTAAATGATCACAAGGAAATAAATAAATTAAATATTATTTGAGTTTAGAATAATAATTATTGAATTTATTATCACATTATATTAAGAAGTTATTTATATAATAAAAAGAAAAATATTTTTGAATGAATATTTAATATTTAATATTAAAGGATTGTTAAATATTTTATCAAGAGATACAGGTTGTGATAAAGGCTCGTATTTTATAAAATAAAATAATTTATTTGTTAAAAGTATTTGAAAAAATATTATGATTCTTGTGACATGTTCATTATGTCATACACAATAAATATGGTTTTATTTAAAGGTTTTAATTTATAGAAGGTCCAAAGTGTAATTTTCATAAATTGAACCTACCCATATAGATAAAATTAAGCCAAATTCTAGTTGAATATTCTTCTACTCAATATATCTCTACTCATAAGATCTATTTAAAGTTATAGAGAGAGAAGATAGTGTTTGGGGAACCCCGATCCAATAATGGATCCCTAGATCAAAGTAACTATGTTCCCACAATCACGAAAATGCCGAAAAGACCTTGGTTTATCCAAACTAGCATTTGGAGTATAATCATTGATGATTAATAAGATTTTTGAGTGTGTGTGGATGATATAGAGTTCCAATTTTGGTTCCTTTAAATGACGATATCCGACTTCAATCAAAAGTTTTTTTCAATCAAAATCAAATAAGCCACGATTTTGATTTTAAAATTTCACGCTTAATTAATTTACATGGGATATTTGGGTTGAAATAATATACTTCTATGCCATCGATGATGTTATAACATCGAACCTAGCATGAAAATTATATTTCACCCAAATCATATGCTTCCATCATGCACCTGATACCAACACATTTATACCTACCTTCCTTGAAATATTTCTCTCACTACACAAAGTATGAATTTAAAGAAAAGTTTTTATAATTAAAAACTCATGCAGGGGTCACCATATATATAACCAATGAGTCAAGAACTTATTTTTTATCCTAAGGAATTTCTAGGGTTTTTCTATGACTAAGGGTTGGTAGGTTATGATGATAAATGATCTGAGTAAGAATGAGGAGGTTTTGGATCTAAATGAAGATAAATTCATGGTGTCAAGTTTATACTCAATAATGGAATCCTCACTCACCCCCATATGTAAAGATTTACCTTAAGATCCTTTGATTATTAATGAATGTTCACACATGATTCATTTAAATAGAAATAAATATTTCTTCTCTTTACCCCCTTAAGAAACTTTGTTTCCCTTTTTTTCAATTTTTTTGTTGATTTTATGTTTTGAAAGTTGAGAAAAATATTTGATTTCCAAATAGTTTTTTGAACTTCCTTGAACAATTTTGAATTATATTTTCCCTTAAATATTTCTCAAACTTGATGTTTCTACCTAAATATTTTCACAAAATATTTATATTCGATGTGGAAATCTAGCTTCTACCAATTCAACTAATCCTAGGATGTGATTTTAATCCCATTTAGAAGTCAAGAAATTTTCTAGGGCATGATGTAAATGATCAAGTAACATTGTTACACCTTCAAAACTCTACCCGTATTTAGTTTATCAAATAATATGAACACCCATGTCTCAGAAAAAATAATACTTTTCACAAAATATCTCTCTTCTCCACACTTGAGTTTAACTATGATTACGAATTTACTTCTAGAGATTTGTGGTCAGGGATTTTAGGATTGTAATGTGTCTACCTCACATGTTCATTCATGGATTATAGGGGACAATAAGTGTAAAATATGTTAAGGTTTTCTAGAATAGAAGTTTATTGTAAAAGATATTTTCAATCAAAATAATTCCTCAATAATTTTAAATAAAAATTACCCAATGTTCTAAGGTTTTGACTAGAATTGAAAAATAATTATGATTATTAAATCATGAATTGGTTCACCCAAGAAATGAGGGTATTGTAAAGAATATTTGAAAAAAAAAATAGAAGTATCCCAGGTAAGAGATTTCAAAAGTGAGCATTATTTCCTGACATGATATTTAAAAATTATTGTTTTTTCATGAATTTACCAAAATTTGAATTCAAAAATAATTTTATTTTAAAATTCATCTAATTTGAGTTTCTTAAATTAAATTAACTTCTTACAATTGTAAAATCCCTAAAAAATAAAAGGTTTACCCTCTCCCACACTTGAATGTTACTATGTCCTCAGTGAACTCTAATAAAAATGATTTTATGAGAATATTTTATATAAATACATCAGTAGAAAAGTTTAAGGAAAGGTACAACATTAGGGTTTTACTAATAGAAAGGATGGAGGAGTGTAATCTCCTCCATTAGTTCCTGTAAATGTCTAAAGTATTTCTTTAATTTTTTTCTATTGAGTGTGAATGAGTTCTTCTATATTTCTTTAAATATCTATACAAAACCAAATGGATACACATTAGTGATAGAAAATGGGTCTTCCCATATGTAATTATGTTTACCTAACATTAATTTTAGTCTTGATTTGTAAATAAACACTTGTTCTCTTGGATGGAATTATATTTACTAAATCAGATTGTCATGTTCCACTCTTATTCTTTCCTTATAAATTCTAAAGTTCTTAAAGGATTATCTTTTTATTTCTTATATATCTTGAATATGATGTCTCATTTCCTATATAACTTTTTCTATATCCATATTTATTTCCTTAACTACCTAGTAGACCTTGTGTTCAATATCCATAGGTAATTTATAGCCCTTACCATATATCTACTGATAGGGTATCATTCCAATTTGGTTTTTCTAAGATGTTATGTAGACCCACAAGGTGTCTTTCAACCTTCACCTCTAATATTTCCTATTTTCCTTGACATTATTTTATAGGAATCATTTAATATTTTTATTTTAATATTTAGGTTGTCTATTAGTTTATGGATGGTAGGGGTTGATGTTTTATGGTGCACTCTATAATGTCTCTTTAGATATTCCATGATTCTATTAAAAAATTTGGTTCATTGGTCACTTATTACTCTTGGGATTTTAAATCTAGAAAAGATATTAGTCCTGAAAAAAAAAACAAAAACAATAGTAGAATCATCAGTTTTGGTGGCTTCATATTCCATACATTTTTAATCATAATCCAAAACTAACAAGATATAATAATTAAAAATTATATAGGAAAGGGTCCTATAAAATCTATGCCCCATAATTCAAAGTTTTATTATAAATCCATTATTCTTTGTGACATTTCTTTTCTATTTGATATATTCCTAGTGAATTAGCATTGATCATAGTTTTTGAAAAACTCATAGGAATACTTAAATAGAGTGGTCTAATATGTTTTAGAATCCAAGACTTTCTTAGAAGTTCTTTGAGGTAAAAAAGTGGTATTCACAAGATAAGGTATGGAAAAATTATAGGATATATTATAATTCACTTTTGGGAAAATATATCACAATAATTTGATCATTACAAACATTACAAATATATATACCATCCTAAACATAAAAAATTGATTCATATTTGAGTCTAAAAATTTATTATTGGTTCAGATGTGATGGTGCTTGAAAATTTTTGATAAAATTTACCATATGAGAATACCATGGTATATATCCTTTAATTAAATAAATATATTCACCTAGAATAAATTCATTAAGTCGATTTTTTCTAGAATTTTTACCTCGGCTGTGTGAGGAAGCCTACTCAAGTGATATACTACTTGATTTTCAGATCCTCTCTTATCTTTTATCTCTAAATCAAACTCCTGTAGTAGAAACATCAATCTCACTAGTCTTGGGTTTTCTCCTTCCTTCTTCATCTGGTACCTAAGGTCTATATAGTCAGAGAAAAACATAGCTTTAGTACTTTGAAAATATGACATGAATTTATCTAAGTTAAAAAAAACTACTAAAAAATCATTTTTAGTGATTTTAAAATGGTTTTGAGTTATATCTAGTGTTCTTGAATCATATGAAATAAAATGGTGCCTTTTTTTAATTATATGAGATAACACCACTCCAACCATATACTTTGAAGCATCACTCAATAAATCAAATGGTTTCTCCCTTTTAGGTGGCTATATGACTAGCGGTGTGGTCAATTTACACTTCATCTCATAAAAATCTTCAACACAATGACCATAAAAAATAAACCCATAATATTTTAAGAGTAATATAGACAGTGGAAAAAATATTAATAAACTCCTTGATGAATCTTTTATAAAGTACTACATATCCTAAAAAGTATTTGATAATTTTTACACAAGTTGGGTAAGGTAATGCATTGATAACTTTGATTTTAGATCTATCAACCTATATCCTATTTTGTGATATTATATCCAAGAACAATACCTATTCTAACCATGAAATGAAACTTATCAAAATTAAATACAAATTTATTTTTAATTCATGTTTTGAAAACTTTATCCATGTTCACCAAATAGTGATTAGATGAATTTCTAAACAAAATGAAATCATCAAGAAAAATTTATTACAATCCTCTATAAAATCAGATAAGATACTTATAACAAATATTTGAAGTGTACTTGGTGTATTTCACAATCAAAATAATATTATTCTGTAAAAAAAGGTGTTATAATGACAGGTCAAGGTTGTCTTTGTAATAACCCAGCTACTTATAAAATAATTTGTTTTCATTTTGGAATTAAATAGTTAAATTAATTGTAAATATATAATGAAATAAGTGGTTTTATAGAAATTAAGGAATCTAAAAAAATATAATAGTAATCTCACCTATGAAAGTATAAATAAAATTTATGTATATTATAAGTTAAAATATGATATATATATATATATATATTGGAATAAGTAAATAAATGTTTTTAAAATGATAAATTATGTGTTGATATTTTTGTGAAACATAAGTATTTATTTACAATTTTATTTATTCTTGGGAATTAAAACTATTCATATTCTTGAGCCAAAATAATAAACTAATGAATATAATAATAAAAAACACCCCTCTTTTCAACAATAAATACCACCCCTCACCACCTCTTATCCTCACACATAAAAATCCTTTAAGATTGTCCAAATTATTCCCAATTTTCTTATCAAGACTCTCCCCCATTTCTAAGATCCTTTATTCTCAAAAAATACCAAATCCAATATTCATAAGGTGGTTCTCAAGGAGAAGAATTCAAGAGGTAAAATCCTCTTTCATTTTCTTTCATTTTATTTTCAATTTCTTTTATTTTATTATTCTCTCCTAAAATATCCTAATACAAGTGACATGATAACTCCAGTATCTTACATATACTGTAATGTTATTATGTTAATGGAATATACATCATCAAAACTCTTCTCTTCTCCTCTTATTATAGAAAATGAAAGCATCATCCGTGACATGTCAATTCACTACCTTCGTGGATGTCAAATTTTCATTTTCCTTTACCATATTCAAGGATAGTCATGAAAACATTATTATAGTTAAAAAATATTTTAATATGTATATTATAACTATTTTAATGTTTTAGAACTAATTTAAATACATAACATTAAATAAAATGAAGCTAGTTTGTGATGATCGGAAAAACCCATCAAAAATAAACCAAACTTTTATCATTAATGTTTTATCTAATGAATCATCCTAATATCAGAAAAAATAATAATATATGGTATCATTTAAAATTATGGAAACATATTAATAACTTTTCTTTCTACTTCTGTAGTTTTTATTCCATTTGACAAGAAAATCCATAATGAACCAACCATTTAAACCATGAAATAAACGCACTCAAAACAATGAAAATAACAAAATATTATTAATAAATGGGTGAAAATATGGTATAAAAGGATCATATAAAGAATTATAAATACGAATATAGTTTTTTAATAAATTAATAGCACTATTTAAACCATTATATAGGATGTTTGAACACATTTTAAGGAAGTCAAACCTAAGGTAAGGGACTTTTCTTTAAAAATCCTCTTTTAATTTATATTTTTAAAAAATTCAAAAGGAATGTTTTTTTACATATATGACATGAGAAAATTTCCCACTTTCACGATGCCTTAATTTTTTAATGTTTTCTCTATAATATTACATGTTTATTTTCAAATAAATTATTTTCCTTTGTATGTGATCAGTATTCCTTTAATATGATATTTTCTCAAGGAATGATTTTTATGATGCAAGTATTCTTGTTTAATTATTATGTTATGGTTCTTGGTAAATTTTTATGATTACAAGTGGGTTTGTGATATCCATCCAATGCATTGTATATTTTTATATTTGAAGTTTATTGTAATGGTTATTCCTAGTGTAACTATGATGGTTTCAAATCACAAGGTATCCGTGAAGGTTACATTGTAAGGTAGTTGTGAGGGTTACAAATTATAAGATATCCATAAGTGTTACAATAATTAGTAAGTATAGTAATAAAATTATTCCCCAAGTTACCTAAATCATTTATTTATGTTTTCTATGTTTTATAGAAATCTCACCTTTTCACAAAGTAAGTATATGTTACTTTTAAGGGTGATAAGTTTATCCTTCATGTGTTTGTAAGTATTCATGGATTAATGGTCTTGTTTCCTTCTTTTTATGTCCTTTAATGAGATTTTTATCCTCAACACAAGTTTTAAAATGTTTTTCATATGGTTTATGTATGGGTAAAGGAAAGGAATATTTCAAGTTTAAATTCATGAAGTTTGTTATGGAAAGAAATCATGTTTTGTTTTTAAAAGTTTTATATTGTGAAAAAATGGATATTGAGTAGAATTGTATAATTTGTAATATATGAGTGCCTATGTATATTTTATGACCTAATTCTATAATACTATAAACCTAAAAGATATTTTGGAATGTAAAAATGGATCTTAATGTTGAATTTATTAGATTATGTATTGTTTAAGGTTGGGTCCTTATAGTTGGTATCAGAGCACATTTAAATAACTTTAGTGGTTAATATGATGTTAACAGAATACTATAAATAATTTCTTACTTTATAGTTAATTTGAAATGATATAGAATTTAAATATTATCATGTTGCTTCATCTAAGATATATCTGTTCAAAATGGTTTTCTGCAGAAGAAATAGGGAAGGTGAAGTAAGAAGTCATTGAGAGGATGATATCTTTATGAATCCGCAACCTAGAATAGTGGGAATTTGAACTAAGAAGTTTTCAATAGTAATGGATCAGTTTAAACATGCCATAAATGGTGGTGTAATCCATGCAAGATAACTTCCAGAGATAACACAAAGGAACGTGACAATAGTGGAAAATTTTATGAGGCAAAACCCTCCATATTTTAATGGATATTCTGACCCAGTAGTGGATAAAGGGTGGATTAAATCACTTGAAAATATATTCAATGTCATGGGGTGTTCATATAATCAAAATATTAGTCTTTCCATTTATAATTTTGAAGGTTAAGTTGACCAGTGGTGGTAAATGGTCAAGAATATCAGGGAAAGGGAAGAGATTGATGCCTTGGAATGATATGAATTTAAGAATATTTTCCTTGAAAAATATTCTCCTAAGATGGTTCAAATTTTTATGGAAGAGGAATTACTTGAATTAAAACAAAAGTAGGAATATTCAATGGCTATTTATGAAGAAAACTTCACTCTATTGGCAAGGTATGCTCCAAATCTTACTCGAGATCTTGATAGTAAACTCATTCTTTTTTACTCAGGATTGAAGCCAAGATATCAAAGGGAATTGGCTTCCCATGAATTCAAAAGTTATGAGAAACTTGTTCAATGTGGTGAGATAGTAGAAATTGAGTTTGCTGATGATCAAGTGTACTTTGAAAATAAGAAAAAGAAAAGGTGTAGATGGAAAGAAATGGGTAAGAATCAATCAAATACATTTGAAGGTACGGAAGTCTAGTTTCTTGTTTGTGGAAAGTGCGATAAAAAGAACCATAGGGAATGACTTAAAAAATATGGAAAGTATTTCTGATGTGGTAAGTTTGGACACATGGCCTAATATTGCAATGAAAAATATCATTTCCTTGGAATTTTTAATTCTGATTAGAAAATTGTGAAGTGTTTTAAATGTGCTGAGATGAGGCATTATACACATACCTTCCCAAAGAAGGATCTAAATGATGGGAAGCAACCAGACTATAAGAAGAAAGGTGCAGTGAAATACTTTGGGAATACTTTAAAAGATGCGGGGCCATCCAATAAATTGGAATCAGGTCCATTGTTTGTTTACTCATATTTTTCTAATGTATTGCTTGATATGAGGTCTACACATTCCTTTATTTATGAGATTTTTTTTGGTAAATTGGAAATTTTAGCTCCCGAAATGAAACCAGGTCTTATGGTAAAAACACTATGGGAAATATTAAGGAAAAAATCATTATAAAAACTTTCATATCATTGTTTTTAGAAATAAATTACCTAAAAACCATGTTGTTTTTCTCTTAGTAGAGTTTGATGTTATTCTGGGTATGGATTAGATTTTTTTTTATCATGATAAGATTAATTGCAGATCTAAAGATTTTGTTTTTTAGAAAGAGTTTATGTTTGTATAAAATAATTGAGCCATACCATTGATAACATATTAAGAATCTAAGAAACTATTAAAAGATAGAAATGAAAGTTATCTTGCACATATTTTTGAAAATAAGGGAACTATTCAAATTAAGGACGTGTTAGTTGTAAATGAATGCCTGGATGTTTTTCCTGATGATTTTCCCAATGTTATAACTGATTAGGAAGTTAAATTTACAATTTAATTAGTTCCTGATGATAATCCAATTTCAAAAACCCATTATCAAATAGATCATGTAGAACTTCTATAATTGAAAATGGCAATAAGAGTTGCTTGATAAAGGCTTTATTTGTCCTACCACTTCATCATGGGGTGCTCCTATTTTTTTGTTAAAAATAAATATGGTTCCATGAGACTTTATATTTATTATAGATCTTTGAATAACATTATTTCCAAGAATATGTATCCATTGACTCATATCGATGACTTATTTGATCAACTCTAGGGAGATCAGTATTTTTCTAAGATTGAATTGATATTTAGGTACCATTAGATAAAGGTAATGGAGGATGAAATCCGAAAAACAACATTTCGAACTTGATATAGTCATTATGAGTTTGTTGTTATGCCCATTGTTTTGAAAAATGCTCCTACTGTATTCATAGATCTTATGAATAGAATATTCTATGAATATCTTGATAAGTTTTTTGTTGTTTTTATTGAGGATATTTTGGTTTATTTAAAAAGTTATAAGGATCATGAAAAACATATAAGGATTTTTATGTATACCATTAAATAAAAAAAGTTTTACAGGAAATTTAGAAAATGTGATTTCTGGTTACAACATATTTATTTTCTTAAGAACATTGTAAATAAGGATGGAATAATAGTTTATCCTTCCAAAAAAGTGTTTGATGAATGGAAAATACCTAAAAATGTTTCTGATATTCATAGTTTTCTTGGATTAGTTGGATATTACCGATGGATTGTTAAAAAAATTGCATGATTATTTATCCCGCTAACTAAGTTTACACGAAAAGGGGTTAAATTTATTTGGACATTGTTTGTTTTTAAGAACTAAAAATAATATTGGTGAATGCTCCAATTTTGGATTCACCTTACTGAAATGGAGAGTTTGTCATATATAGTGATTCTTCATTGAAGGGACTTGTTTTTTTTATATAGAATGATCAGGTAATTATTTATGCTTCAAGACAACTAAAACCTCATGAGTTAAATTATCCCACACATGATCTGGAATTAAAATATGTGGTTTTTCATTTAAAAATTTATAGACATAATTTATATGGATACAAATGTGAAATATATACTGAACATAAAATTTTGAAGTAGATATTCACTCAGAACGAATTGTACATGAGGTAGAGAAGATGTATTGAACTAATAAAGGATTATGATTTAATGATCAATTACTATCCTGGAAAATAAGACAAATTAGAGGATGAATTGAGTTGAAAAAATCATGCTACATTAACCATGTTATGTTTGGAACATGAACCCTTGGTTAATGATTTAATGAATTTTTGATTGGAATTTGTTGGTGCAAGAAATTACTCTATTTTGTTTCAGATGTCAGTGAAATTTTCTATATTAGACAGAATTAAGCAAGTAAAAAAAGAAGAGTGTGAGTTACAAAAAAAGGTAGAATCGGTTTAAATGGTAATTTTTCATAATTTAACATTAATAAATATTTTGTTTTGATATTTGGGAAGAGATTATGTGTTCCTTGTGATTCAAAGTTGAAGAAACATTTATTAAGTGAAGATCATAGTTCTCCATTTTCAGTTTATCTTGGCAGCACTGAGATGTATAGAGTACTTTGAGATTATTTCTGGTGGGATGGAATGGAAAGAGATATTTCTGATTTTACTATGAAATTTTTGACTTATCAACATGTTAAAGTAGAACAAAAACTACCAAAGGTGTTGCTTCAGACTTTTCCAGTTCTATAGTGAAAATGGGAAAAATATATCCATGGATTTAATGGTGGGACTACCAAAGTCTTAACATGGTAATAATGTGATTTGTGTTATTATTGATTGACTGAATAAATATTCACATTTTCTTCCTTTTTGAGATACTATGTCTTTGGATCATGTTTCTCGACTGTACCTCAAAGAGATAGTCATGTTATATGGCTTTCCTCTCTCAATTGTATCTAATCATGATTTGAGGTTCATGTTAAGCTGAGATGACAATGACGAAGACAAAGTGTAACACCCAAACCCTAGAAGCCCAGAGTTGGTGCATTATTTTATTACATTAACATAGATAGAAGTCTCAAATCCCAAAGGACTGATCGATTTAGCTATCTTGAAATACAAATTACATACATGAACCTTACATTATACTTTAAAACATAAAATACAACATATAAAATCCTTTAATAATGTCATTATTCTCCTAGATTAACCCTGCATATCATTCATAATACATATTTTGGCATCCTGGGAAGAATAAAACATAAAAAAGGGGTAAGATAAGATGCTCAGTAAGGGTAAACATAGATCAGAAGCTATTATGAATAATAAGTATAAACATCAAGGTAAGGTGCATAACTAAAACACAAGCCATTCAAACATAGTCTTGAGCATAATATGGAAAGAATAAATACTACCATATAAAAAAAACACATGAGCTAGAAACCATAACCATGTAGATTCTAATAGTTGAATAATTACATGGAATATGAATAAGTAATCTCATAATGAGGGAATTTATAATTTTAGACATCATAAACATACCATTAAGGCTTCATCTAAGACACCATACATAAATGGGTAAGACATCATCCAATACCCAAACTATTTTTTCTCATGATATCTATCAATGCATCAAGGGGATATAGTAGGATTGACCCATCACTTACTAAGTCCAATGCATTATTTACATGAAAATGGTTAAACATAAACATCATAAACATTCGTTTTTAGAAACTAGCATACAAAATGTGAATAATTTAACCATAAACCATGAATGATATCAAAACAGAACATCCATAGTCAAACTGATCATAACCCCTTCAATAAAATATGGTAAAAGGTATCATAATAGATCGAACTTAATCAATCAAAATATCCAACAAAGGATGTTGACATAGATGAAAATAATCTAATAAAATCATTAAAAATTTATTTAGATAAATACCCCTTTTTTTACTTTGAAATCATTTAAAAGAAACAAAATTATAAAAGAAAAAATTTCCTTTGAAAATAACCTTGTAAGCGTGTAAGGGAAGCTTCAAAAAATCAAGGCATCACAATGGTGAAAAAATATGCTCATGCTGCATAAATTAAAAAACATTCCTTATGTCAAAAAAGTCATAAAGTACATCGTTTGGAAAATGTCAAAAGATTCCTTTCAAACCATTTTATAAAAAGTTAAAAATGAGTAAAAAAAGACATTAAACATTTTCAGGATAACTGTAAAAATATTTTGGAAAACATTTTTAAGAAACATAGACATGGATGATAAATATTTTCCATTAGATACTTACGTATAAACAATCCCAAATAAAAATGTGATTGTGAAATTAACCCTTACCACTTTATAATTAGTGAAATCGTATGCCCCATGAAAGAAAGAAATTATATGGATATTAAAATACCATAATATTTAGGATAATAGTCATAAAAGTAATTCATGGGAAATATATACAATATATAAAAGAAACAAGTGGTGAATATGGCATGTATATCGCAGAAATAAAAAGTGAGGTGAATTTCCCTTACCTTACGCTTCCTTTAGTAGAATGTGATTTAACCTCCTGTATAATGGTTTTAAGAATATTATTAACTTATATAAGAAACTTATTCATATTTATGATATCATATATGATCTTATTATATTATTTTATCACCCGTTTTTTGATAATATTGTGTTATTACCCTTGTTCCAGATGTTAATTACTTCATTTCTATATACATGTTTTGTCATTAGTGTCTCAATTATTTTGTACAGGATATAAATAAAAAATATATAGAATGATATTAGTGTTTTAAATATAACATTTTATCATTAAATAAATTCTTAGAATCATTATTAAATGAATAATATATAAAATGAATCACATCGTGTCGTGGAGATGGTAGGATGTACGCACACACGAGCGACGATATTATTCCATTAATGGTAAAGTGGTAAGAAATAAGATGGTATATTAATTATAAAAAAAATATAATGATATATTTATTATTTATATCCATTATATTTATCATTATACCCATCCAAATAAAGTGGTGATGAAAAAAATTACACCATAGTGTGGAGACGATAAGTCGTACGCACGCACGCATGGTGATATTATTTTTCATAAGATGGATAAAATGAAGAATATGGTTGTTCCATAATCATAATAACATCTAACCATATATATGATACCATATTTATTACTTTATTCAGGAAACAATATAGGAATAAGAAGTAGAAGAAAAAATTAACTTAAATGAATTGGTAAAATAATTACCTCTTTTTCTGTGGGTTTCCTTTGGATATCCTATTAGGGACACTAGGGTCAGACTTTTTAGAAGACCAGGACCTCTATAACTTAACCAATAATGTTTAGAGGAGAAATAGTCAGGTTTTAGTTGAGATATAATGCTCAATGTGGTGTTAGTAAGTGAGGAAGGAGGTGCTTTTTTATAATATAGGGGAGGGGAACTCTTGGAATACTTTAAAATATTAAATTAATATAAATTGATTTTTAATTTAAAATAGCTCCAAAGTGAGTTATTTATAATATAAGATGAGCATGGGTCTAAATAATCTCCACAAATTATTTTAATACATGTTTATCCAACAATATTAACCTTATATTTTACCTTTAACATTTAGTTAAACCCTTTATCTCTTACCGTGATGACTTGGCTTTTTTACTATTTGGAATTAATATAGTTACTATAAACTGACAAAAGAACCCCAAATCATTGATAACATATTTAACTTTATTTTAGATTTTTGGCCATATTTTGTATTTTTATAAATTTTATATCATTTAATAAAATATTATTTATTTTATAGTATCATTTATGTCAATTTTAATACTATTCATTATTTGTTTGTTTAAAATATCATAACAATATGATAACTTTAAAAAAAATTCTAATATATCACTAAAATGTCTATCTTATCTATAAAATTAATTTATTTCATTAATTATGTCAAATTATATTTATTTTTATATTTTTAATATCATTTATTTGATATTTCCATTAATTAAACAATTACCGCATTATATTATTGATCGTACCACGATTCACTGTTTTATTCCACCCTTACACCGCTGTTTTAAACTGGTTTTGTAATGAATATTCCAAATATAATGATAAATTACACTTACTATTTGATTCAATGAATTAATGTTTATTAATATTTAATAGGGAAATTTTACTTGTTTAAGTGTTTACATTATAGGAGGAGGTGATTTGGAGAGCCCACGATGGTAATCAAGCAAAACGGGCCAAACTGCGCAAGGGCCCAAGCATTCATGTGGACATAAATACGTACTGTGGATACTCCGTGCATTAAATTGGGCTAAAAATTGGTTTATGCATGTAACATTGTGTGGGATACATTTCTCTAGAAGACCATGAAGCCCAATTCTCCCATTTAAAGGTCCATAATAGGCCCACAAGGTGAAGCAATTCTGAGCGGGCCAGATTGGACCAACCTTCTGTATTTGGGCCATAACTCGGGCCTCGGAGATCCAATTGGTCTGATTGAACCTCCTATGGACAGATAACTCTAAGGTACACCTCTCCACCGAATTTCAGGACATTTTCACGCGTTTTGGTCAGTCAACCAGCCGGTTAAAGATGGAGTAAAAAGTCTGCCCTGAATAGTGACCTAGTCTCTGAGGCACTTGACTTCTTTTGTGGAAAGTGTGATGTGTATGTCCATAAAAACACCTCTCACCCCCATTCTCTGATGTGTCACGACCAGGGGTGAAGGTGAGTCTAATTGGAGAGCTTATTTCATTTATTTTAGTTCCCTTCTCCCTCATGTACTTCTAAGTTTCTTAGTGATCAACTTGGGGGGTGTCCATTGTTGCAATCCCAAGCTCTACATTTGCAATCTTCGTAAGGTGATTTAATTTCCAGGTTTGTTGTCTATTGTTCTTAATTTTTACCTTACGAATTTGTGTTTATTATGGTATGATTAAATATAAATCAAAGGAACAAGAATCCTCGTGCTTCCATGCATAACCCGGATCTTGTGACGATTTGAGTGCGTTTGCCTCTTTTCTCACCTCTTCTCCTTCATGAGTTTGCTTTTGAATTGACTTGTTTGATGATATCCAGAAGTTATAACCCATGAATATTCATGTTTTTGTATTGAGATCAATTTTTATAAAGACCCAAATCTGTACATCTCATCACGTTGTTGATGTGATGCCTTGATTGAGTTCGGTTCTTACATCGACATAGTTTTATTGATTATGAGCGGTCGCTGATAATCAATAATGTAGATCGATCAAATTCTTGGTGGTAACCTAGTAAGAACTCACATACTACTGGTTTCATTGGGTATAAAATCAAGGAATCAATGATCCTTCCCATTCCCTTGAGAGCGATGACAGATTGAGCATCAAGGGACACTTACCCGAGTTGATCACGATTTCTCCAACCTGTTTCTCTCACTTAGTAGTATAGTTTCAATTGCTATTTTAAAATCATAGAATCCCCAACCACTTAATTTAATTTCAATTTTATTAAAATAATCAGAACCTTCTTTTTAAATTAATGATCTAAGGCTCCGTCGAGAGACGACCTAGGGTTGCTGCTATACTGTAGAAATTCTAGTCAAAATTAAATAACTAATTTGACGTGCTCGACAACGCGATCAAATTTTGGCGCCGTTTCCGGGGATCCAAGATCATTTTTTACCTTATTTATTTTTATTTATTTATTTTACTTATTAATTAGTACTCCTTTAAATACCCCACCCCCATTTGATTGTTTTTGTTTTGGGTTTTGTCTTTATTTTTTTGTTGTTTTTAGTGTGTTCTTTCTCTCTATATCTATCTCTCTCTTATTATTCTCCATCTCCCTCTCTAATTCTATAGTATAACATTCTATTCTTCTTTCACCCTTCATATGTTTTTTTATCCATCTAAAAAAAACACAAAAAAAAAAATCAATCAATCAAACTGGACATCATTGTTGCATGACAAGATCTGGTAAAGAAACACTACTTGAATTTGACCCTAAAATTGAAAAGTCACTTCACAAAAAAATCAAGGCATTTAGAGAAGGTCAATCAAGTAACATTGAGGAACCCCTTGTGAAACCTCAAGTGTTCCAAAACCAATCAAAAATTGAACCAAATCAAACCTCAGAGATCATGGCTGCAAATAACAGAACATTAAAAGAACTGACCACCCCGGATGTGGAGTACCAACCTGCGTACATCCAATATCCTGAGGAAGTGGCCAATTTTGAGCTAAGATCAGTTATCATACACCTCCTTCAAAAATTCCATGTTCTTCCTGGTGAGTACCCTCACAAACATCTCAAATAATTTCACATAGTGTGCTCCACCATGAAACCCCAAAATGTGTCTGAGGACTTAATCAAGTTTAGGGCCTTCCCTTTCTCCCTTGATGGTGTATCCAAAGATTGGTTATACTATTTTACTACCACAATTAGGGGCTGGAATGACCTAAAAAGACTTTTTCTAGAGAAGTTCTTCCCTGCCTCCCGAACTGCTTCAATTAGGAAAGAAATATGTGGAATTAGGCAATCACAAGGAGAGACCCTTCATGAATACTGGGAGAGATTCAAAAGACTTTTCTCAAACTTCCCCTACCACCAGATTAGTGAAAAACTATTAATCCAATACTTCTATGAGGGACTTATCCCCATGGATCGTGGAATGATTGATGCTGCAGCTGGTGGTGCCCTAGTTGACAAAAATCCTTCTGCCACTTGTGACTTAATAGCCAACATGGCTCAAAATGCACAACAATTTGGTACACGAGCTATTGCACTAACCCGAGGAGTTCATGAGGTAAGTCATTCAGCCCTAGAACAAAAGGTAGATAGTAAACTTGATGAGATGCATACCCTTCTAAGGCAATTATCTCAAGAACAAGGTAACTCACACTCTACTTCTATTCCATTACATTGTGGGATTTATTCTGATAACACTCATTTTTCTGACCAGTGCCCACAACTTCAAGATTCATCTGAGTCCTGTGCAGCTGTGTTCCTAGGGCGTCCATTCCAACAAGCACCTCCCTTCAAGTAAGAACAATTCAGGCCAAATCCAAATCTAGGGTGGCAAGCACACCCACAATACCGACAAGGAGGAAACTCAAGCTACCCCAAGAAGAATTGGTATCAACAAGGCCAAGGTATACAACCTTCTTATGCTTCAACTTCTCAAAACAATCATCCTCCTCATCCCAAATTTGAACCAAGCCTCAAGGAAATGGTGAAACAAATGGCAACCCAAAACCTTCAGTTCCAACAGACCACACAATCGGCAATTCAAGACCTACAAACTCAAGTGGGACAATTGGCGAACACCATCGGTGAGATTAAGATGCAAGGGTCTGGACAACTACCATCCCAACCCATTGATAATCCGAAGGAAAAAGGTAATGTATGTGCAATTACACTTCGTAGTGGTAAATAAGCTTCTCCTTCTACTGATTCTATAAAATAGGTATGTCCCCCTCTTGAAAACACTCCTTTCCAACCCTCAAAAATTTCATGTAATGAAAAAAAAGGGAAATCAAATTATCATTTATGATTCAAATGAACAATCAATTCCTCTTCCTTTCCCTCAAATACTCTCTAAATCTAATAAAAACTTTGATAATGAGATTGACAATGAAATAATGGATACATTTAAAAAATTTCAAGTTAATATTCCATTGTTGGATGCAGTCAAGAAAATTCCCCGTTATGCCAAATTTCTTAAAGAACTTTGCACCCATAGAAGGAGGTTGAAGGGGAATGAGAGAGTCAACCCGGGGAGGAATGTCTCAGCCTTGATTCAACCAGCAATGCCAACCAAATGCAAGGATCTGGGCACATTCACGATACCGTGTACCATAGGGGAGACCTTCTTTTCTGATGCTATGCTTGATTTAGGTGCTTCCATTAATGTAATGCCTCACTCTTTGTATACTTCTCTACAGGTTGGAGAGCTTCAACCAACAGGAATTATCATGAAACTTGCCAACCAGAGTACAACGCATCCAAAAGGAGTGATTGAGGATGTCCTTGTACGAGTGAAGAATCTCATCTTCCCTGCAGAATTTTATATTCTTAAGATGGAAGATACCCGAACCCAAGGACATGCCCCTATCATACTTGGGAGGCCATTCCTCAAAATAGAAAAGACGATCATCAACATTCACAATGGTACGTTTTCCATGGAGTTTGGTGGAGAAAAGGTAAGTTTTAACATCCCTGAGGCTATGAAACACCCCATTGAAGAGCACTCCACTCTTCCTGTCTATTCGATGGAAGTGATCTCTAATGACAAACACAAACAAAATTATATCCTCGACCCATACTCTGATTTATTTTCCTCTTATTCACCCTTGGATGATTTGAGTTTTGGTTCTTCTTTTGAATGTTGTGTGGGTTCATAAAAATGTAAATTTTGTGCTTTAATTGATGAGTGTGTTTATTCTGAGGTACCCATGACTATCGATGATTCTGCAAATCTCATTTCAGTAGATTCTCTTTCCTTTGAGAATAAACATGAGCAGATAGATAGTTTCATGGACCTCAATCCCTCTAAATCCACTCTCTCAATCCAAAAACAACCGGTGTTGGAACTTAAACCACTTCCATCAAATTTAAAATATGCATATCTTGAGGGTATTGACCAATTGCCCGTCATTATTGCCAATAACCTCTCTCGAAAACAGGAATCGAAACTGCTCAAACTTTTGAGAGAGTGTAAAAAGGCAATAGGATGGACATTGGATGATATTTCTAGGATTAGCCCATATATTTGTATGCACCATATACTTTTGGTTGATGAGGCTAAGCTCGTAAGACAATCTCAATGCCTGTTGAATCCCACTCTCCTTGAAGTGGTAAAATTAGAAGTCAGTAAATTACTTGCTGCAGGGATCATTTATCCTATATCTGATAGTAAATGGGTTAGACCCGTGCAAATTGTTCCTAAAAAAATAGGAATAACCGTTGTGTCAAATGAAAGGAATGAATTGGTTCCAATGCGTGTGCAAAACAGTTGAAGAGTCTGTATTGACTACCGTCGACTGAATCAAGCCACGCGGAAGGACCACTTTCCTTTACCTTTCATTGACCAAATGTTAGAACGATTGGCTGGTAAGTCCCATTATTGTTTCCTTGATGGCTATTCAGGTTATTTCCAAATCCATATAGCCCCTGAGGATCAAGAAAAGACAACATTTACCTGTCCATTTGGCACATTTTCATACAGAAGGATGCCATTCGGTCTATGTAATGCTCCTGGTACTTTTCAGCGATGTATGTTGAGTATTTTTTCTGAGTACCTTGAGAGTTGTATGGAAGTATTTATGGATGATTTCACGGTATATGGATCTTCTTTTGATGATTTTTTGGAAAACATAGGTTCTATCCTCCGCCGCTGCATTGAAAAAGATCTTGTTTTAAATTATGAAAAATGCCATTTTATGGTTGAGTGGGGGATAGTTCTTGGGCATGTCATATCAAATAAGGGAATTCAAGTTGATAAATCTAAAATTGAATTAATTTCAACCCTTACATATCCAAAATGTGTTTTTGAGGTGCGATCTTTCTTGGGTCATGCTGGTTTTTACCGCCAATTCATTAAAGACTTTAGTAAGATTGCACTTCCATTGTCTCAGTTATTACAAAAGGATTCTGAGTTTTTGTTTGATAAAAATTGTGAGGATTCATTCAATTCACTAAAAAAGAGTCTCACATCACCTCCCATAATACAACCACCAATGTGGGATCTCCCCTTCGAGCTTATGTGTGATGCCTCTAACTTTGCAGTTGGGGCAGTTTTATCACAAAGGGTTGAAAAGGCTCCTTATGTCATTGGGTATGCCTCGCGTACTTTTGACCCTGCCCAGGTAAACTACACAACCACTGAAAAATAACTCCTTTCTATTGTGTTTTCCTTGGAAAAATTCCGTTCATATCTTCTTAGGTCAAAAGTGATTGTGTTTTCTGATCATTCTGCCCTTCGTTTCCTCTTAAAGAAACCTGAATCCAAACCCCGCCTCATTCGGTGGATGCTCCTCCTCCAGGAGTTTGACCTTAAGATTAGAGATAATAGAGGGGTAGAGAATGTGGTAGCTGACCACATTAGTAGGATTTCCCCACCATTGGACCATCATGTTGACTCACCCATACCCATTGGATAATTCTTCCCTCATGAGAACCTTTGTGATGTTGTGGACCTTACCCCCTGGTATGCGGACATTGTGAATTTTCTAGAAACATCTAGGGTCCCCACTGATTTTATCACTTCACAATCCTAGAGACTTAAACATGATTCTCGATGGTACATTTGGGATGACCCATATTTGTGGAGGATCTGTAGTGACTAGGTTGTTTGTAGGTGTGTCTGACCATGAGTTCACCTCTGTTTTGACCCTTTGCCACACCTTGGCATGTGGGGGCCACTTTGGCTCTCAACATACAGCTCGAAAGGTCCTTGACTCAGGACTTTATTGGCCAACATTGTATAGGGATGGCCATAGATTTTGCAAGTCATGTAGTCATTGTCAATTCACAGGGAATATCTCCAAGAGGAATGAAATGCCCCAACAGCCCATGTTATTTTGTGAGTTCTTCAATGCATGGGGCATTGAATTCATGGGGCCTTTTCTAAATTCATTTGTCTTTGTGTACATCTTATTGGCTGTTGACTATGTATCTAAATGGGTGGAAGCAAAGACCACCAGGACCGATGAATCGTGAGTGGTTGTTGATTTTGTGAGGTCCCAAATTTTCAGTAGGTTTGGTCTACCAAGATTCATCATTAGTGATCAGGGTTCACATTTTTGCAATCGTAACATGAAAAACTTGCTTCATAAGTATGGGGTTGTTCATAAAGTCTCCACTTCATATCATCCCCAAACTAACGGACAAGTAGAAATTTCAAATCGAGAAGTTAAGCGAATCTTGGAGAAAACGATACAACCCAATAGGAAAGATTAGAGTTTTCGCTTAGATGATGCACTTTGGGCATACCGTACTTCTTTTAAAACCCCGATCGGAATGTCACCATATAGGATTGTGTTTGGAAAAGCTTGTCACCTCCCATTGGAGGTAGAACACTGTGCATATTGTGTAGAGACCCGAAGCTTGGCATACATTGACATTACATTACATTTGCGGAATACTTAGTACATAACAAAAACACACACACAAGGATCGTAATAGTTTAGTGTCTTTGGAAACTCGGAATATAATTTTCTAATCCCGGTGAAAGATCTTCAACATCTCCCATAAAGATCTTCCTTTTTTTTATACCTAAAACCTTTATTTATATCCTGGGGAAAAGAAAACATAAAAGGGTGAGCTCAAATGCTCAGTAAGGGTAAACAAAAGAAATATCAATCACATCATAAGAACATAACATTTTGAAAATCTTAACCTGCAAAAGAGTGCATAATTTCATAACATGGGATAAATCATGGCAGTGAAATGTAATCACAATAATCATAACTTAAAACATGAAACATTGTGGCATACACACATAATCATAGAGAATCATTTCTTGTTAGTCAAGACTCATTTCCAAGACTATCTTAGTGGACAAAGTCCCTTTCTGAACCGAGTCACCCTCGTTTCAGTCCTGTTTCACTGAACCGGTATAACCTACCATTCCATCCATGTCTATCTCATGAGATATAAAATATTTACCCAATGCATTGGAGGGAGATATAGGTCCCACCCATCTCATAATGATACCATTCTTATGTGTGCCACAAAATCATAAACCATACATCATAGCATAAACCATGTAATAAAAATGGGATTCTTAAACATCGTGACATCATAAAACAATTCATATAGGATAAAGGAATTCATAAAAAATATTTCCATCAAAACACAATCAAATCAATGTAATAATAGGGATAAAAACATAACCCTATATTATCTTAGATGGAAAATAATTTTGATAAAACACTTGAACTCCATTCTTGAGGAAAATATCCTTTCTACTTCAAAAAAAATTTCCTTTCTTAACATGTCATACAATTTTAAACTAAAAGAAGTTGATTAAAAATAAGCTTGAAAACTTGTAAAGTAATCTTCTTGGAAATAATGTTTTAAAAATCCATTCATGCCGTATAAGTTAAAAAAAAACATTCTTCTTGTACTTTTGTCGGAAAAGTCAAAAAGTACCTCGTACGAAAAAGGACAAAAGATTCCTTTCATATCTTTTACTAAAAACTCACCGAAGGGTAAAATTTGTTATAAACTATTGTATAATGATGTAAATATTACATATTGAGAAAACATATATGTGGATGATAAAATACACCCCAGTAAATACTAAAGTATAAACAATCTCGGATAAAAATGAGATTGTGATATTTCCCTTACCTTAGGTCCGATTTGCTTCGTAAGTGTCCGAAACTCCTGTATAATGATTTAAATAATTTCATTTACTTATTATAGAATCATATTCATTGTTATTATATCAAATATGGTTCACTTATGACTTTATATTACCCGTTCTTTTGTAAATTCATGTTAAAGTAGCGTTTTGGGTAAAATCGTCTCATTTGTCGTTCGTGTTTTGACTTGTAATTATTCATATGATTACTTAGATCATGATTAATTAATTCCAGAATATAAAACATGATTTATATATATATATATTCAGAATATACATATATATAATAAATCAGTAAATGGAAAGAAATACACCGTTCATGGAGACGGTAGGCCGTACGTACGCATGAACGCTGTTTTCGTTTCCTTATTGAGTTGAACGGAATTAAGTAGATGACATACATATATATACACATAAATCCAGTATCATTATTATGTAATATATTTCATGATTACTTATTATATATACTTTATAATCATTCATGAATGGTTAAAGTGGAGAATGAATCTCATCGCGTCGTGGAGACGGTAGTCCGTACGTACGCACGAGCGATGATATCGTTCTCATGATCGTGGGACTGTATTGGAGTGTATGTATACTATTTCAGAATCAATATCACTTTAAAATAATAATATATAGTTATTATTTACACCATTATACCCATCCAAGTAAGGTGGTGGTGGAAAATAGATTTCACCACGGCGTGGAGACGGTATTCCGTACGTACGCACGCGCGGTGATTTCGTTTTCCGTAGGATGGATAGATGGTGAAATAGGATTGTTTCATACTTATAATAACATATCAGTATATTAGTGATACTGATGTTATCACTTCATAATGAAACAACCTAAGAAGAAGAAGTGGAAGAAGAAATAAAGGTGAAAGAATCGGTAACGGAAATTACCTCTTCTTTGAAGCGCCTCTTTGAGACCTCCTCTTAGGGCACTAAAATTGGTCTTTGAGGAAGACCAGAACCTCTAGGATGTTTCTAGGGAAGTGGAGAAGAGAATTTTTCAGGGGTTTGCCGAGCTTGAAGGCTCAAAGTTGTGTGAGGAAGAGAGGGAGGAGGTGCCCTTTTATAAGGGAGGAGAGGGGCACCTTTGGAATAACTAAAAATATTATTTTATTATAAAGTCAAGTTCAGTTTTAAATAGCTCCAAATTGATTTATTTCGAGGATAAGGTAGGTATGGGTCAAAATCATCTCATTAAATAGGATTTAGACAAGTTTAGGTTATTATTTTAACCTTATCAATTAGATTTAACTCTAAGTTAAATAATTTAACTTTTACCGTGTCTTTTTGTTTTCTTACACTATATGGTTAATAAACTTACTATATAAAGCCAAAATAACCCCAATTTGTTTAATATTAATATATATAATCTTATCTAAGTCATTTTTCCGAACCTTAGATTTTTAGGAATAAAATAACAATTAATAATATAATATTTGTTTTAAAAACTATTTTATGTCAATTTTGACACTATTTGGTACATGATTTTTATGAAATTCATAACAGAATGATAAGTTAGAACAAAGTTACTTAAATCAACAATAACATGTCATATTAAACTAGAAAATTAGTGTAAGTCATAAAAAGTCTCAAATTACATTTATTTGGGCATTTATAACATCAATTATGTCAATATTTCATTAATAAGACAATTACTGCATCATCTTTGTGTCATAATAAATGATAATTATTTAATCCCTAAAAATTCTAAATAAATTCCTATGATGTAGATAATTGTGTTATATTTCTGGAGACTATTCATGTTAGAAGTTTCATGAAGTTTATCACTAGATTAAAATTATTATACTTATAAGATTTAAGAAAGTGACATGTTGTCACATTCTTTGGTTTTAATAATAATTAAATTATTTTCATGGAAAAAAGTCCATAAAATGAATCTAATCCGACCCTTAGGTTATATGGGTCTACTTTTAGCCATCCAATAGGATTTTTTCCAAGTGTTAGGGTAATTTTATAATCTTATATTTACCCTTAATTACCCGATTTACCTTTAACTATAGTAAATAAAATTTACCGTAGTTACTATTCACAATGCCCAAAAATAAAAAGTAGCTTATTAACTTAATTTGGACCCACTGATTCCAAATATGGAATCCATTTTTCCAAATTCAATATACAAAAGACGCAGAAATTAAATTAAAATTAATCCCGTTGTCGAACGAAAACGGGTTTTTCTTTAAAACATTACAAAAGATTGAATTAATTTAACCTATGAATTCAAGGTAAAATCAATGCTAATGACATACATTATATTAAATGGTAAAAATATATTCTATTTATACTTTAAAACCATTCAATATTATAATTTAACCACATAAGATATTACGATGAAAAAAGTTGTTTTTAATTAAAATATAGCGTGTTTTTACTATTCATTAAAATATGAAAGTTATCGGAAAAATATCAAAACTTTATCTAATGTAAATTTTTATATCCTGATTAAAAAGAAGAATTTTATTTTGTCAAATTGAACTTATAAACATGTCAATAACTAGATTTAAAGTGGGTGCACCATCAAAAGGCGACAAAACTGCATTTTTTGAAAAATACTTATTTTACCCGAAAAATTTATTTTGTTCTTATACCATGTTCTAGAAAATGTGTAAGATGAATAATAATGTTATAAAATTCAAAATTTAGTTAACACTATTCATAACGGCTAGTTCATGACAATATTATAATAATATATCGTTGTTTATTAAAACCCGGTATTGCGTACAACACACGCTATCGAGGAAGGTCGCGATTGCGTGTAATGAAAGCCAAGTCAGGGTTGCGTGTTGTGAAAGAATCCTTCGCTATTTCGTATAACAGAATCCAACCATATTTCATTTATACATTGAATATATATATATATATACTCAATGTTGCGTAGAATAACTATTATCAAAATTGTGTGTAACACGGTCCAAGAATAGTGTTGCGTATACTGCAAGCTAATACGGTATTGCGTATAGCGCAAGGTAATCTTGGTGTAGAATACAACACAAGACATTAATGAAATTAAAATAATATTTTTCATAAAATCTCGGGGTGTTACATTCTACCCCCCTTAAAATGAATTTCGCCCTCGAAATTCGTCGGGGTTATAAATGGTTTACTACTTGAATGTTTCTTTAATAGAAACCCACATTGCAAAAAGGAATACCAAAACCAATCTTTAAAAACAAAAGTATGAAATGTAACGGTTACCCAAATAAACTAATCACTGGGTTTCCACATAGGTGAAAATATGGATATGGAAGAAAAATCTAACCATCATGTTCTGATGGAGAGTGGTAGAGAACATGGCTATGGAAAAGCCAACAATCACAAATCCATAAATTTGTGACGATCTAAGGTACCATCTGATTAATCAGATATAAGAGCACTAGGACAACATTTTTGGTTTTCAAGATCGTTTCCCTAAAGTTGAAGAATTTGAATTAGAATAAATACTTTCGTGATTTTGGTATAGTCTCACCGTTTGTCATTCTTTGGACAATTTCCACTTCATCTCTTAAAGAAATGAAGTTGAATTTGTCATTCGTGATGTGTTAGCAGATCATGTGATAAAATTATGGGTCATTCCATCTATCTCAAACAAAAGGTTAGAAAAGTTATCAAAAAATACATAAGTCCATCTATAGTGAGATTCATCATATAGGGTTCCTAAAATGGACTTATACTTCATATATCATACTGCGTAATATAATAAAACTAGTTTCTACTAAACAGAGACTTTCTGTAGGTCAGTGGTAGGCGATAAAGGCCAGTCGCACTTCGGTTGTGGGTTCGATTCCCACAGCCTTGTCCGACGCGATGGGCTATCGCCCGTCCTGCATGTTGTCCTTTTTCTAAAACTATATTACTATAACATCCCATCAATAATATCGAAAAAACTTATATCCTTAAACAATACTAACTTATGTCCAACATAATCCATTCCAATCTTTAGGCTTATCCATAATACTTCAGTCCACTCTCATAATATAGTGAAAACGATTACTAGAGATTTAATACCATCGTTGATCCCCATATATCATAAAATATGTCTTGTTGGTCACATTCCAAACATTCAAATGCCTTAATCATGTACTCTCTTGAATACCCATTGAACCTTAGTGAAAACATGAATGCAGTTAAAAGTTAACACTTTCCACATACCAAAATCCTCAAAATTCTATATACTCAAACCATGATATCACTTAGTCCTTATATCAATCATGAGCTCATGAATACTGTTAAACATTTCGTTTTCTCTTCATTATGCGCATATTATCTTATTTCCAAAAATATCTCAATCACTTTGAATACCACATTAGACCAATACATAAATATTCCAATACTTTATGATACAACATTATTTTGGAATCCCATTACATAAACACTTAATCATTCCACCACATCGTTGTCATATTCAACATCGCCAATAGTGATCGCATGTGAATTCCCTTTGTCCTTTGCCTTAAGCGGTTTCTCATGTCGATCATCACTAACCCTTGGATTAGGGCATTTATTAGCATAATTCCCCATTTCCTTGCACTTGAAGCATTGAAGTGTTGGTGGTGCGTTCTCTACAGTGTTTGCTTTATTCACATCATTAGAAACCCTTTTTCCATTACTTCGACACTCAACTACTCGATGACCTTCTTTTCCACACTTAAAACATTTTCTAGCCCCTTTAAGACAATCTCCACCATGCTTCTTTCCACACTTTGTGCATAAGGAAACATTCATCTTCTTTTCACCATTATTCTGAGATTTCTCCTTGAATTCCATCTTTCGTTTCTTGTCAAAACCATGAGATGGATATGTAATACCAAATTACATTTCTACCTTGATAACACAACGCACAATTTCTTCATAGCTATTGAAGTCTCTTATAGCTAATGCCCTTCGAAGACTTGGTTTTAAGCCACTGAAAAATCGATCAACTTTACTTTCAGGTTGGATGATAATGCCAGATGCATACCTTGCAAGTCTTGTAAAATTCGCTTCGTATATACCAACAGATTCATCAACCTTCTGCTTCAGCTCAAGAAACTCCTTTTCCATCTTTGTTCGAAGAATACGAGGGAAGTACTTACTGAAAAACAAGTTCTTGAACTCGTCCCATTCCATGGACTCAATTTTATCTCTTGGCCTCATATTCTTGATAAGATTCCACCATTGATCAGCTTCACCTTCCAAATGATATACTGCTAAGATGACTTTATCATGCTCAGAACATTGAAGAACTGAAAATATATTTCCAGTGGTACTGATCCATTGTTCAGCAACAAGTGGATCAGAAGACCCACTAAAAGAAGGTAGACGTTGCCTCATGAAGGACTCAATAGAATATTGTTCCCTTCTCTGCTCATTTGGAAGTCCAGAATGATTCATAGCTTGTGTAAGTATAGCAATAAGATTTTGCACTCCATCTCCCATAACATTTGTTTGTTCAGGAGGGCAATCATTGCATTGTCCATTGCATTGATCAACATGGTTCCTTCGAGTTCCAGCCATCGTCTAAAACCCAAAAAGAATAGTGTGAGAGGCAAAAATCATGCTAGGGAAAACAACATAATAAAGGGGAAGTAAATTCAATATCTAACATCTTAGGTTTAATTCTATGATCGTTAGCGTAATTCTAGTACTATAACCTATATGTATACTTAACCTTAGGGACATCCCTAGACATACCTTAGAAATGTCTCTAGGGATCTCACTAACGTTTTCGCATCCTAGTTTCCAAAGGTTGACTAAACCTTTCCTCTGATACCAACTATAGAGACCCGAAGCTTGGCGTACATTGACATTACATTACATTTGCGGAATACTTAGTACATAACAAAAACACACACACAAGGATCGTAATAGTTTAGTGTCTTTGGAAACTCGGAATATAATCTTCTAATCCTGGTGAAATATCTTCAACATCTCCCATAAAGATCTTACTTTTTTTATACCTAAAACCTTTCTTTATATCCTGGGGAAAAGAAAACATAAAAGGGTGATCTCAAATGCTCAGTAAGGGTAAACAAAAGAAATATGAATCACATCATAAGAACATAACATTTTGAAAATCTTAACCTGCAAAAGAGTGCATAATTTCATAACATGGGATAAATCATGACAGTGAAATGTAATCACAATAGTCATAACTTAAAACATGAAACATTGTGGCATACACACATAATCATAGAGAATCATTTCTTGTTAGTCAAGACTCATTTCCAAGACTATCTTAGTGGACAAAGTCCCTTTCTGAACCGAGTCACCCTCGTTTCAGTCCTGTTTCACTGAACCGGTATAACCTACCATTCCATCCATGTCTATCTCATGAGATATAAAATCTTTACCCAATGCATTGGAGGGAGATATAGGTCCCACCCATCTCATAATGATACCATTCTTATGTGTGCCACAAAATCATAAACCATACATCATAGCATAAACCATGTAATAAAAATGGGATTCTTAAACATCGTGACATCATAAAACAATTCATATAGGATAAAGGAATTCATAAAAATATTTCCATCACAACATAATCAAATCAATGTAATAATAGGGATAAAAACAGAACCCTATATTATCTTAGATGGAAAATAATTTTGATAAAACACTTGAACTCCATTCTTGAGGAAAATATCCTTTCTACTTCAAAAACATTTTCCTTTCTTAACATGTCATACAATTTTAAACTAAAAGAAGTTGATTAAAAATAAGCTTGAAAACTTGTAAAGTAAGCTTCTTGGAAATAATGTTTTAAAAATCCATTCATGCTGTATAAGTTAAAAAAACATTCTTCTTGTACTTTTTTCGGAAAAGTCAAAAAGTACCTCGTACGAAAAACGACAAAAGATTCCTTTCATATCTTTTACTAAAAACTCACCGAAGGGTAAAATTTGATATAAACTATTGTAGAATGATGTAAATATTACATATTGAGAAAACATGGATGTGGATGATAAAATACACCCCAATAAATACTAAAGTATAAACAATCTCGGATAAAAATGAGATTGTGATATTTCCCTTACCTTAGGTCAGATTTGCTTCGTAAGTGTCCGAAACTCCTGTATAATGATTTAAATAATGTCATTGACTTATTACAGAATCATATTCATTGTTATTATATCATATATGGTTCACTTATGACTTTATATTACCCGTTCTTTTGTAAATTCACGTTAAAGTAGCGTTTTGGGTAAAATCGTCTCATTTGTCGTTCGTGTTTTGACTTGTAATTATTCATATGATTACTTAAATCATGATTACTTAATTCCAGAATATAAAACATGATTTATATATATATTAAGAATATACATATTTATAATAAATCAGTAAATGGAAAGAAATACACCGTTCATGGAGACGGTAGGCCGTACGTACGCATGAACGCTGTTTTCGTTTCCTTATTGAGTTGAACGGAATTAAGTAGATGAAATAAATATATATACACATAATTCCAGTATAATTATTATGTAATATATTTCATGATTACTTATTATATATACTTTATAATCATTCATGAATGGTTAAAGTGGAGAATGAACCTCATCGCGCCGTGGAGACGGTAGTCCGTACGTACGCACAAGCGATGATATCGTTCTCATGATCGTGGGACTGTATTGGAGTGTATGTATACTATTTCAGAATCAATATCACTTTAAAATAATAATATATAGTTATTATTTACACCATTATACCCATCCAAGTAAGGTGGTGGTGGAAAATAGATTTCACCACGGCGTGGAGACGGTATTCCGTACGTACGCACGCGCGGTGATTTCGTTTTCCGTAGGATGGATAGATGGTGAAATAGTATTGTTTCATACTTATAATAACATATCAGTATATTAGTGATACTGATGTTATTACTTCATAATGAAACAACCTAAGAAGAAGAAGTGGAAGAAGAAATAAAGGTGAAAGAATCGGTAACGGAAATTTCCTCTTCTTTGAAGCGCCTCTTTGAGACCTCCTATTAGGGCACTAAAATTGGTCTTTGAGGAATACCAGAACCTCTAGGATGTTTCTAGGGAAGTGGAGAAGAGAATTTGGCATGGGTTGGCCGAGATTGAAGGCTCAAAGTTGTGTGAGGAAGAGAGGGAGGAGGTTCCCTTTTATAAGGGAGGAGAGGGGCACCTTTGGAATAACTAAAAATATTATTTTATTATAAAGTCAAGTTCGGTTTTAAATAGCTCCAAATTGATTTATTTAGAGGCTAAGTTGGGGATGGGTCGAAATACTCTCATACAATAGGATTTATACAAGTTTAGGTTATTATTTTAACCTTATCAATTAGATTTAACTCTAAGTTAAATAATTTAACTTTTACCGTGTCTTTTTGTTTTCTTACACTATATGGTTAATAAACTTACTATATAAAGCCAAAAGAACCCCAAGTTGTTTATTATTAATATATATAATCTTATCTAATTCATTTGGCCGAACCTTAGATTTTTAGGAATAAAATAACAATTAATAATATAATATTTGTTTTAAAAACTATTTTATGTCAATTTTGACACTATTTGGTACATGATTTTTATGAAATCATAACAGAATGATAAGTTCGAAAAAAGTTACTTAAATAAACAATAACATGTCATATTAACCTAGAAAATTAGTGTAAGTAATAAAAAGTCTCAAATTACATTTATTTGGGCATTTATAACATCAATTATGTCAATATTTCATTAATAAGACAATTACTGCATCATCTTTGTGTCATAATAAATGATAATTATTTAATCCCTAAAAATTCTAAATAAATTCCTATGATGTATATAATTGTATTAGATTTCTGGAGACTATTCATGTTTGAAGTTTCATGAAGTTTATCACTAGATTAAAATTATTATACTTATAAGATTTAAGAAAGTGACATGTTGTCACATTCTTTGGTTTTAATAATAATTAAATTATTTTCATGGAAAAAAGTCCATAAAATGAATCTAATCCGACCCTTAGGTTATATGGGTCTACTTTTATCCATCCAATAGGATTTTTACAAGTGTTAGGGTAATTTTATAATCTTATATTTACCCTTAATTACCCGATTTACCTTTAACTATAGTAAATAAAATTTACCGTAGTTACTATTCACAATGCCCAAAAATAAAAAGTAGCTTATTAACATAATTTGGACCCACTGATTCCAAATATGGAATCCATTTTTCCAAATTCAATACACAAAAGATGCAGAAATTAAATTAAAATTAATCCCGTTGTCGAACGAAAACGGGTTTTTCTTTAAAACATTGCAAAAGATTGAATTGATTTAACCTACGAATTCAAGGTAAAATCAATGCTAATGACATACATTATATTAAATGGTAAAAATATATTCTATTTATACTTTAAAACCATTAAATATTATAATTTAACCACATAAGATATTACGATGAAAAAAGTTGTTTTTAATTAAAATATAGCGTGTTTTTACTATTCATTAAAATATGAAAGTTATCGGAAAAATATCAAAACTTTATCTAATGTAAATTTTTATACCCTGATTCAAAAGAAGAATTTTATTTTGTCAAATTGAACTTAAAAACATGTCAAAAACTAGATTTAAAGTGGGTGCGCCATCAAAAGGTGGTAAAACTGCATTTTTTGAAAAATACTTATTTTACCCGAAAAATTTATTTTGTTCTTATACCATGTTCTAGAAAATGTGTAAGATGAATAATAATGTTATAAAATTCAAAATTTAGTTAACACTATTCATAAAGACTAGTTCATGACAATATTATAATAATATATCGTTGTTTATTAAAACCCGGTATTGCGTACAACACATGCTATCGAGGAAGGTCGCGATTGCGTGTAATGCAAGCCAAGTCAGGGTTATGTGTTGTGAAAGAATCCTTCGTTGTTTTGTATAACAGAATCCAACCATATTTCATTTATACATTGAATATATATATATATATATATATATACTCAATGTTGCGTAGAATAACTATTATCAAAATTTTGTGTAACACGGTCCAAGAATAGTGTTGCGTATACTGCAAGCTAATACAGTGTTGCATATAGCGCAAGGTAATCTTGGTGTAGAATAAAACACAAGACATTAATGAAATTAAAATAATATTTTTCATAAAATCTCGGGTTGTTACATATTGGGCTGTTAAACAATGTAATATGAACCTTTCAGATACAGGTGAGGAAAGAAAGCTGCAGATTCAAGAGTTGGAAGAAATTCGGCGTGATGCATATTATAACTCTCGAATCTACAAAGAAAGGACAAAGGCAATACATAATGGGATGATTCATCAGAGGAAGTTTCATATTGGTGAGAAGGTCCTCATGTACAATTCCAGGCTTAAGCTCCACCCAGGTAAGCTTCGTTCCCGGTGGCTCGGTCCTTATACTGTTACTAATGTTTACCCTTTTGGTGTAATACAGGTTTTGCATGAGCAGAGTGGACGAAGTATTACCATCAATGGGCAGCGACTTAAACACTTCTATGAGGATTTTCCAAAGAATCCGGTGGAGGAAATCCACCTTCTCGACACATCATACCAATAAAACACACCAGGTTTTACCCTTCCTTCTCACATTCTCAATTATTTCAGTGAGGACAATGCATACTCTAGGTGTGGGGGGGGGGGTGGATACATTCCTGGGTTAGTTAGGAATTTTCATTGTTTTCTCCTTTTGTTTTCTCTTTTTGGCATTCTTTATGGTATTTTCATTCTTCCCCATCAACAATTTCTAAGTTCCATGATTTGGAGACCATAAAGTGGGGAAAGTAAAAATACCATAACAAAGGATAAAAAGAATATGTGTATGAATTTACCATCAAGGAGTGATTTTCTTTTAGTGAATTAGTTTTATGTCAATGATATAAATGGTCGTATCTATGTGAAACCTTTGAGATGATTGATGCCCTTTGTGTGAGTAGTTTTTTAGAAAACTGTGTCACTAATATCTCCACAAATTTTTGCACCAAACCACAAAGTGTGATTATTTCCTACTTAATATTAGGTAAATATATGTTGGGTTAATATTTTTCAACTTTAAATGATATTTCCATATGTTCCTTCCTTATCCGATCTGTTTCATTACTATACCAGATTGACCTATGCATGTGTACCTAATGTCCGACTATTGTACGCCCTCAAAAAAAAAATTGTTGTATCTTGGGCAGGTCAAAAACCACTCCTCCTCAACCTTTTATCTTGTTATAACTATTTCAATTAGTTTCATGAGGAGATCAAAAAAGGGTTGAGAGATGAGTGTGAGATTTGTTCCAATTACAACTTCAAAAAAAATATATAATAAATGAGGGAAGTGATGAAATGTGCAACATATGGGGATATCTAGGTCAGGAGATTATGGTTTGACTTCTGGGAATGCTTAAATGAGTGGGTCTTGAAATATTATTGCAAAGGATGTAGGACATGTTCGGTGACAAAATCATTTAAGCTGAAAAATGTTAAAATAACATATATTTACTAGATATCAAGTGGAAAGAATAGCATGGAATGGTTTTCACTCACACATGGAGAGTTAGTGTCATGGTTTAATTCTGAATTCCTTTCTCAATTGGGTATCGTGAATCTTTTTGAATTTTTCTATGATATGATTTATGAGACATCTTTTCCTATTTTTCACTAGAAAGAACTCCTTGGTGTGGTTCGTGCATTGATCACTTTACTTTAAATAAAATTTCCTCAAATAATAAATCTTCAGGATGTTGGAAATATATATATATGCATCATTGTATTTGGATATTTGACTTTTCCCAGGAGTGCAAATGTTTAGGTGTGGGGGTGTGATCATACCACAATTCACTGTTTTATTCCACCCTTACACCGCTGTTTTAAACTGGTTTTGTAATGAATATTCCAAATATAATGATAAATTACACTTATTGTTTTATTCAATGAATTATTTTTTATTAATATTTAATAGGGAAATTTTACTTTTTTAAGTGTTTACATTATAGGAGGAGGTGATTCGGAGAGCCCACGATGGTAATCAAGCAAAACGGGCCAAACTGCGCAAGGGCCCAAGCATTCATGTGGACATAAATACATACTGTGGATACTCCATGCATTAAATTGGGCTACAAATCGGTTTATGAATTTAACTTTGTGTGTGATACATTTCTCTAGAATACAATGAAGCCCAATTCTCCCATTTAAAGGCCCATAATAGGCCCACAAGGTGAAGCAATTCTGGGCGGGCCAGATTGGACCACCCTTCTATATTTGGGCCATAACTCGGACCTCTGAGATCTAATTGGTCTGATTCCACCTCCTCTGGACAGATAACTCTAAGATCCACCTCTACACCTAATTTCAGGACATTTCCATGCGTTTTGGTCAGTCAACCGGCCGGTTAAAGATGGAGTAAAAAGTCTGCCCTGAATAGTGACCTAGTCTCTTAGGCACTTGACTTATTTTGTGGAAAGTGTGATGTGTATGTCCATAAAAACACCTCTCACCCCCATTATATGATGTGGAAAGAAAAGGGTTGAAGGTGAGTTGAATTGTAGATCTTATTTCATTTATTTTAGTTCCCTTCTCCCTCATGTACTTCTAAGTTTCTTAGTGATCAACTTGGGGGGTGTCCATTGTTGTAATCCCGAGCTCTACATTTGTAATCTTCGTAAGGTGATTTAATTTCCAGGTTTGTGGTCTATTGTTTTTAATTTTTACCTTATGAACTTGTGTTTATTCTGGTATGATTAAATATAAATCAAAGGAACAAGAATCCTCGTGCTTCCATGCATAACCCGGATCTTGTGATGATTTGAGTGCGTTTGCCTCTTTTCTCACCTCTTCTATTTCATGAGTTTTCTTTTGAATTGACTTGTTTGATGATATCCAGAAGTTATAACCCATGAATATGCATGTTTTTTTTGAGATCAATTTTGATAAAGACCCAAATCTGGATATCTCATCACGTTGTTGTAGTGATGTCTTGATTGAGTTCGGTTCTTACATCGACATAGTTTTATTGATTATGAGCGGTTGCCGATAATCAATAACGTTGATCAATCAAATTATAGGTGGTAACCTAGTAAGAACTCACATACTATTGGTTTAAGTGGGTATAAAATCAAGGAATCAATGATCCTTCCCATTCCCTTGAGAGCGATGACGGATTGAGCATCAAGGGACACTTACCCGGGTTGATAACGATTTCTCCAACCAGTTTCTCTCACTTAGTAGTATAGTTTCAATTGCTATTTTAAAATCATAGAATCCCCAACCACTTAATTTAATTTAAATTTTATTAAAATAATCAGAACCTTCTTTTGAAATTAATGATCTAAGTCTCCGTTGAGAGATGACCTAGGGTTGCTGCTATATTGCAGAAATTCTAGTCAAAATTAAACAACTAATTTGACGCGCTCGACAACGCGATCAATCATGCAAGCCTTTAATTAAATTATTCATTCTCTAAAAATTAAAAAATAAATTATCATGATGAAGGTAAATTTATTATATTTTAAATTAATATTTACAGTCCAATTTATCTTTCTATATAACCATTTATTAAAAATGTAATACTCATTAAAAAACATGAGTATGGCATTTTTAACTTATCTTTAAATAAAACATTATAAATGTCAGATTCTTACTCCAGTTGCTCAAAAATGTTATAATTTTGGCCTAAGGTATATTTTGGTTGAAACAAACTTATCCAATGAAATTAGGAAAAGTGTTAAGATAATTTTATAATATTATAATATTATTTTTTCCTTTAATTACCTGATTTATCCTTAACCGCGATGAATAAAAATTTACTAAAGTTACTATTCATAATATACAAAAATTAAGTTGATCCTATTAGAATCTAAATATAATATTTGATTAAAACTATTCATTTCCATTTTTCTAAATTCAACTCACAGAAGTGACTAAATTAAGTTTAACACTAATCCCACAAATGTGTCGAGAAGGCAGGTAAAAGGAAACGTTTAAAAGTTCAATAAGTTTTTATATATAATTTAAAAATAAAAATGATTCCAATAACCTAAATTAGATCAATATATTTATTATTTATCTATTTTTACTTTAAAAATCAATTTAAATCTCAATAATTATTTAAACTATAAGTCAGTTTTTAACTACAATGCAGTATTTTTCACTATTCATCAAAAAATGAATCTTCTCAAAAAAATACCAAAATCTCAACCTAATTAAATTTTGATATTAAAAATTTAAAAATGAAGTCTATTTTAAAAAATAAAATTTAGTTTTAAAATAGTTGAACCATTAAAAGGTGGTAAAATTCCCCTTAAAAAATATAGTTTTTATGCATAAAATCAGATTTTTTATTATATAATTGTCTAAGAAACACATAAGATAAATTGAATATACATAAGTTTCATAATTTTGTTAATTATATTCATAAATACTATTTAAATAGATAATTTAATAGATCGTGGTGTGCTCGAACTTAATGTTTTGTGCAACACAAGCTACTGAATTTATTTAAAAAGGAAACATACTGTGAAATATTGGAGTGTTACACAAAGATAAAATATGAGTGAATTGTGGTTTTCAACTTTCATATATTCAAAACACCTCTCTTTTCTAAGAATCGTTCCTTTAATTTTCTCTCAAATATGAGAAAGCAGTGGAAATATATAAAGTAAATGAACACAACGATGTATAGTGGTTCATGGAAAAATGATCCCTTATTCCACTCCACCAATGATCAACTCTATGAGTTTGGTGATTTTCATTATGTCCTATTATCCTAATACCTTTAAAATCCACAACTAAGTGTAGGAATTTGATTCCTTTACAATAATACTTTACAAAGTTTTCTGGTTCTTTTATAGGGAACCGTAAATCCACAACTTAGTGCAAGAAGCTGACACTTAACCACAACTGAGTTCGAGCATTTGAAACTCCACAAAATAAATAGAGATTTATTTTATTGAGGATATAGATTAAACTTCATAGTTTCAGTAACAAATGGCATATGTATTCACATCTTCAATAATTCACAACATCAAAATAGATCTTTAACATTACATAGACTTTATTTAAACAGAGGTAGAGAAAACACCAGACATATGTTTAAAAATGTATGTCTCCAAAGTGTATATCTGGTAAATGATTCATTGTTCTTGTAGAATAAGATGTAATGATAAAGTGTAGTAGCAGGGACAACAATAATAACAACAACAGTGATATGATAGATCAAAACATGTATGTCTCCAAATTATATATTTGAAAGCAACGACACACGATTTTGTATCTATATAACCTTATATTCATCTCTTGTTATGATGAAGAGAATCTTTATATTTATACTTTTGGTCAAACAACTTCAGGTCAAACCAACTCCATAAATATTGCAGAATAAATTGTGAATATTTTATTTCAAAAAAATTCAGAAGATTCATAACTTACCTTAAGAATAGAAACTATTTACTTTGTTAAATATGATCCTTTAAAACAATCATAATAAGCCTTTCATTTGGTCATAAATGAGCTTTGAATAGATCTTAATGACCACCAAAACCTTTGTATAAATTTAGTATTTAAAACTTCATCATTGAATAGTCAAAATTAGGATTCCTTTAAGTAATGAAAAAATACCAAACATAGGGTTGACAACATAGGGTTGAACACAAAAGTAGGGTTTATGTAACATATGTTTGGTTCCTCAAATGTAGGGTTTTTATGAATTTAGGGTTCCTAAACCATACTTTTATGATAATATAGGGTATAAGATCTAGACATGTTGTTCCAAATGTAGGGTTAATTCCATACATTATGCTTTCACACGTAGGTTATGAACAATGTTTCCATAATATGCTAAAAAATGTTTTGAATACCTCAATGAATATTTATCATAGATAAATAAATTGAATAATATTATAGAATAAATATTTTTAAGAATAATAATTTCCTAAAATTCACTTAAAAGTAAATTCATTAGTAACACAAATATGGGTGTTTGAGAGCATCAAAACCAAAAAGAAATTATTGAAATTGTTGAATCAACAATTTATCAATAATCTACCCCTTTTTTGTGGTCACAAAAACCATTTCAAAAAACCATGTTAAAATAGAATTTAAAAACAATAATTTTTTCTTCGTTCTTTGATATAACATTACTTTTATTTATAAAGAAAAAATTATCCCCCATTATCCCTTTATAAAAACTTATCCCCCATTATAAGGATCATAATTTTTTTTCTCTATGTTAGGTTATTAATAATAGAAACATAACATTATAAAACTTCGATATAAACTTAATTATATAAAACTTTCCCCCATATCTTTAGAAACTTGAAACTTTGATATAAAACTTTTCCTCCAAAGTATTAAAAACTATAGACTAAAAACTTCAATATAAAATTATCCCTCCTTTTGTGACATAAAAAAGATAAGAGTATAGATTATTTAAAATAAAATCCCCATAAATCATAACATATAATACTTTTGACTAATTTTTCACGAGTAAATTTTTTTTAAAATAAATTTTTTATGTGATAATTAAATATCAGTTACATTCTCATGTAACACTATTAAAAAAAATAAATTTGTGAACTAACTAATAGTGAAAAATTAATAATTTTTTTACTAAAAAATATAATTTAAAAATAATATATTTAATATGAAATAAAAAGATAAAATAAAAAATAAGGGTTGGAAAGGAATAGACTATTCATCTAAACTTTCCAAATTTCGAATTTTATTACTTAGAGTAGCTAAAATTATTTTTAGTTCTTATAAACTATTTAGAACATCTATTATTATTTGATATGAAGAATATGAAAATTGTTCACCCAAAAATAGCTTTATCTTGTCAAGATCTAGCTTGGTAGTGGTTTATTTTTTGAGAAACTCCATTTGACTTAACATTTCTACTTTGAAAGATTCAAAATATACTTTTGAGATTGAACTATTTTTCATATTATGATAATCCTTTTGTAATAAATAAAAAACTTTTTTTGATATAGATGACTTCTGGAGATCTTCATATGACCTTTTAGATGCATCCAAATTAGCATGTAGCTTTACGTTTTCTTCATTAAAAGTGTTGAATTTAAAAAAAATATTTTTATAAGATATTTGAGAAGAATAGATTTCCTATTAATCATGACTTTGAACTTCCTTATATCTTTTAGAATATTTTCAAGAAAATATTCAATATATAAAACAGATAAACCAGAAGTACTACTTACCATCCTTTTGTAAGAATGATTTTCTTCTAAACTTGAAGAACTCGATCACTTTATCTTACTGTGTCTAGATTTCTAGAAACTTTTGAACAATATACTTCGAATAATATGACTTCCTAATTTAATTTTTTTAATAAGAATATGAAATGTTAGGTTCTGTCACTATACATATGATGTTTCATTTTATTTTGCCGAAAAAATAGAAAAATCATTGCATATTATGTAAGAATAGTATTCTAGTTTTCATAAGAAATAAAAATTTTAATAACATGAAATGTAAAAGATTTTAAAAATGAAAATATAAAAAATTCATAACAAATATTGAGTTTTCAAAATAAATATTTTATACATTTAACAAAATAATAATATAATTAACATAGACTAAAAATTATTTTAAATAGTAAAGAAGAATTTTGAAAATATATTTCTTTTCCTATATAAAACAATTATTGTACCAAAAGTATATAAATATTAAAAACAAAATACTTCCTGGATCAATGACTTGTACTGAGGATTTTTTGATAAGGAACTACTTTAGAGTTGTTCACTCCTTTTGTAGATACTTTTAACATATATTCTTCAATTGAACACTTAAATATTTAATAATGTATCTTAGTGGTATAATCTTGAAAAACATCAATTATAGGTTCCTTTTGGTACACATATGATTTTGGGTCCAGCAGTGTTAGCAAATAAATTTTTAGGTAACTAGACTTATTTATTTTGAGTAAGAATTATACTATTCAAGATAAACAATTATTTTGAGCAATAAACACTTTTAAAACCAGAAATTTGAGGATTTATAAAATAGAAATAATTTATATAATGACCATTAATACCACAATAAAAACATTTAATAGTAGACATATTTTTTATATTTAAACTAGAAACAAAATAATTCTTATAAAGTTTTTGTTTTTCACCATTGCTTCATATTCCAAATTTTTATTTTGGTATTTTATTTTTACCAAGGATTTGATTTAAATATTTTTATCCTTTTATAAATGCATGAGAGGCTTGTTTTAAATTTTCAAATTCAGCTAATAGTTATTTAATTTTCATATCATGTGGATAACAAGATTTAGAAGAATCAGATTTTAAATTTATAATCTGTTTTGTAAAATTTTATTTATCTAAAAAAATAGTAACATAAGATTTATTAATTTTTATATTATATTTATTCAATTATTTATAATTTTATTATATCATAAAACAATATTTTTTTAATTCATCATAATATAGTTTCTCACAAATAGAGTTTTGAGAGTAAGAAGATTGTACCTCATGATTTGTATGTGCCATATGACATACCATTTGATTGCTATGTTTAGTCTCAGAATCTATAGAAGATTCATCATCTGAACCATAATTATTACTCTAGGTAGACTTCATAACTTTATTTCTTTTTCCCTTGTAATTGGATTTCCTTTGATATTTGAGTAAAGAATAATTGTCCTTTGTATAACCTGTTTCCTTGTATTCACAAAATCTACTTTCACTAGTTCCATTCTTTTTTTTCCTATATATATTTTCAAATTTCTTAGTAAGATCTGATAAGTATTTATCAAAATATGGATGATTTTAATGAGATGATTCAACCATAGAAGTTTAGAGATCATCTTTTTTATGTTTCATATGATTTTTAGCTTTATCCTGCATCTCAACTTCATACATCATTAGAGTTCCAATCAACTACTTCATAAATAATTTTTTGATAGATGTAGATTGAAGTATAGATGAGGATATTACATTCCACTTAGAGGGTAGTATTATGAGTAATTTTAACACTTGTTCGGATTGTGAAATTGGATTTCCCAAAGAAGCAATATTATGGACAATTTCTGTCAATCTTCCATTCATTTGAGTGATAGTTTCATCCTCATATATACTAAAAGTATCAAAATTTAATTTCAAATTGTTATACCTTAATTGTATTATATTTTTAGTACCTTCATAATTGACAAAAATAGTCTGCCACATCTTATATGTATTATAATATTATGATACATGATTGAATTCATCGTTTCCTAAACCACACACAATAACATTCATAGATTTTGAATTTAGACCATATTCCCTCTATTATTACTCATTCCAATCCTCCAAACCTTTTTAGGGATTTCATATGGTTTAATTACCTTTAAATAAACCCTTATTTTATGATTTTTCAAATAAAAAATCATGTGGGATTTCTAACATCCATAATTTTTACCATTAAAATATGGAGCACAGATCATTAATATACCTTCTCTAGAATCATCCATTTAATTATGTCTTCATCTAAATATTTAACTAAGGATTGTTAGAGCCAATGTATATTTATCAGAGACTTATTATATCACTTGTTGATATAAATTAGAATATTCCCAAATAATTCATGACTTTGATGAAATTTTCATTATCAAAATAGATCCAAAAAAATATTCAAGGATTTATAAAAACAGAAATATAAAAATAGAGAACTTACTTTAAAGTCAATAGTTGATATCAGATAGAAAATTTTCAAAAAAAAATACCATTAGATCCTTACCTTTGATACTAATTATTAGGTCGCGATGATAATGATGAAGACAAATATACAGGGGGGTGAATTGTGGTTTTCAACATTCACAGATTCAAAACCTCTCTTTCCTAAGCAGGATTCATTTAATTTTCTCTCAAATATGAGCACGCATTAGAAATATATAAAGGAAATTAACACAATGATGAATAATGGTTAAAGGCACAAATATCCCTTAGTACACTCCACCGATACTCAACCCCATGAGATTGGTGATTTTCACTACGTCCTCTTATCCTAAAATCTTTAAAATCCACAAATGAGTATAGGAAATTGAAACCTTTATAACAAGACTCTACAATGTATTCTCATTCTTTTATAGGGAACTGTAAATCCATTCCTTAGTGTAATAATCTTATACTTAACCATGGCTAAGTCTGAGAAGCCGAAAATCCACCAAATCAATAGAGATTTATTTTTTTGAGGATATAGATTAAAATTCACAGTTTCAGTAGCAACTGATAGATGTATTCAGATCTTTAATAATGAACAACAATAAAATATATCTTAAAAATCACAAAGGCTTTCTTTAAACATCAGTAGAGAAAACACCAAACAAATGTTTAAACATGTATGTCTCAAAAGTATATCTCTGGTAAATGATTCATCATTCTTGAAGAATAATATGTAATGATAAAGTGTCGTAGCAATGAAAACAACAATAGCGAAAATAGTGAGATGATAGATCAAAACATGCATGTCTTTAAAGTGTAGTTTTGAAAGAAGCGACACATGATTTTGTATATATATCACCTTTTCTGTATATTCATCTCTTGTTCCAATGAAGAGCGTATTGATATTTATACTATTGGTCAAATAGCTTTAGGTCAAACCAAATCTAGAAATATCATACAATAAATCGTGAATATTTGAATTCAAAAACATTCAAAAGAGTTGTAACTTCCCATAAGAATAGAAATGATTTACTCTATTAAATACGAGCCTTTAAAATAATCATAATGAGACTTTGATTCGATCATAAAAGAGATTTGAATATATATTAATGGCCGCTAAGACCATTTCATAAATCATGGATAATATCACATATTTAAATCTTTGTAATTGAATAGTCAAATGTAGTGTTACTTTAAGTAAAAAGAAAATACCAAATGTAGGGTTGACAATATAGGTTTGAACAAAAAAGTAGGGTTTATGTACCATATATTTATTTCCTAAAACATAGGGTTGATTCAAAATATAAGGTTCTTGAACCATACTTTTCTAATAACGTAGGGTATAATATCCATAAGTGTTGTTCCAAACTTAGGGTTGATTCCATACGTTATGCTTTCACATGTAGGGTATGAACAATGTTTCTAGAATATTATAAAACACATTTCTAATAATTTAATAAATATTTCTCAAAGATAAATGAATTGAATAATATTATAGAATATATATTTTCATGAATAATAATTTCCTAAAATTCACTTAAAAGTAAATTCATTAGTAACACAAATATATGTGTTTATGAGTATCAAAAACAAAATTAAATTAATGAAATTTTTGAATCAGCACATACTCAACAATTCACTTATAACTTTTGGAAAGGCCTTTATAAGTAATTGGGTCCAGAATTAAATTTTAGAATAGCCTTTCATCCTTAATTTTATGGATAGACCAAGTGAAAAATTCATACCTTGGAATACAAGATATGTGCTTATTCAATGAATTACCAGGGAATTTGGGATCAACATATTTATTTAGTTGAGTTTTCTTATAATAAATTTTTTCATTATAGTATAAAAATGACACCTTTTGAGTCATTATATGGAAAGCGATGTTGAACACTATCATTTTGGGATGAAGTTAGCGAAAGGAAGTTGATGGGACCTAAATTAGTAGATGAAGTGGCTAAGAAAGTAAAGATGATCCAACAATATATGATGACATCTCAGAGTAGGAAGAAAAGTTATGTAGATAGTTGGAGGAAGGATATTTATTTCATGATATGTGATCATGTCTTTCTCAAAATTTCTCCATGGAAAAGTGTGATGTATTTTGATAATAAATGTATGTTGAGTCCACCGTTCATTAGACACTATAAAATCATAGAGAAAGATGGATTAGTTGCCTATCTAGTGAATTTTCCTCATATTTTGTTCCAGGTACATGATGTTGTTCATGTTTCTATATTAAGAAAGTATGTGCTAGATTCATCTCATGTTACGAGCCTTGAGATTGATCAGTTGTAAGATAAACTTTCATATGAGAAAAATCTTATTCAGATTCTTGATTGTAGAGAGAAAGTATTGCAGAATAATACAATTCATTAGGTTAAGGTTTTGTAGAGAAATCACATGGTTGAAGAAGCAACATGAGAATATAAAAATGATATGAGGAAAGGTATTCTCATTTTTTTAATAAGTAAATAAAAATTGTGAGGATGTAATTTCCAGAGGGGTGGGGGGATAATGTAACAATACAAGTACTTATAAAATAATTTGTTTTCATTCTGAAATTAAATAGTTAAATTCATTATACATATACTGTAACACCCCGACAATAGTTACCCAGAGTCTGTGCATTATTATATAACATTGGCATGATCACAAGGGATCAAGTCCCGAAATACCAATCATTTTAGTAGCCTTGGAAGTACTAGATACATACATAAGTTTTACAATTACATTATGAAATGAAAAAAAACAACAACATTGTGTATCCTTTGAATAAACTCATATCCCATAGCCTATCCCTGCAGGTCAATCATAATATACTTCTTCACATCTTGGAAAAAATAAAACATAAGAAAGGGGTGAGCTAATATGCTCAGTAAGGATAACAATATAGCAGAAACTTTCATAAATAAGCATAAAAATTGAAGGCAATGTATAAGAATAAAACACAAGCCTTTTAAAATTAAACTTCACCATAATATGGAAAAGATAAATCAAATAATTCCATTTACTTATTCAAATGTATATTCTATTAGTCGAATAATCACATGTAATATCAATAGATAATTTTATAATGATGGAATGCATAATACCGGACATCATAACCACATAGTCAAGGCCTCGTGCCAAGAATACAAATAAGATTTTTTCAAGGCCTTATGCCAAGACACTAGTTTGTCTAATGATACCTATCAATGAATCGAGGAGCTATAGTAGGCTCCACCAGTCACTTACTAAGTCTAATGCATTCCTCATATGAAAAGGTTGAAACATAACATAAACATTAGTACTATAAATAACATATGAAATGTTAATAATTTAACCATAAACCATGAATGGTATAAAAATAAAACATCTATATTCAATAATATAAAAAAACCTTCAATACAATATGGAAGATTGTATCATAATAAATCAACTTCAAACAAGTGTAAAATCCATCAAAAGATGTTGAAATAGATGAAATCAAAACTATTTGAGAGAAATATATCTTTCTATTTTAAAATCATTCAAAAGTCACATAATTATAAAAGAAAACATTTATTTTGAAAATATTCTTATAATCTTGTAAGGAGAGCTTATAAGGTATTATAATGGTGGAAAATAGCTGCACCCACCATATAAGTTAAAAAAAAATTCTGGCCTTAATTTTTTGAAAAGGTCATAAAGTACCTTGTTTGAAAAATGATGAAATGATTCCTTTAAAAATATTTATAAAAAGTAAGAAAATGGTAAATGACTTTAACCCATAAATATAGGAAATATTAAAAATGTTTTGAAATACATTTTTAATAAACATGGATGTTGATGATAAAGAAGTCCCAGTAGATACTTACATATAAACAACCTCAGATAAATAAAGAGATTGTAAAATTAACCATTAACTTGTACTTTTACTTAGTCGAGGGCACGTTAACCTCATGTATAATAGTTAAATAATTTTTATTAAATTATAAAAGAACCACATACATAAATATGATATCATATAGAATCTTCTAATATTGCTTTATTAACATTATTTCAGTAGTATCATTGTTTATAGTGTTAACTGATTCGTTTTACTTTATATGTTTTGTTACGTAAGTCATGTTTGTTATGGATAGGATGTATCTGATTCATATAAATAATTATATTAAATTCATAAACATTATTTTTAATCATAAAATTAAAATTATTCTTTAATGGTTATGATGGGGAAATGAATCTTATCAAGTTCATGGAGACGGTAATCCATACGTACGCACAAGCGAAAATATCATTCTATTGATGGTAAAATCATATTTAATTGGATGGTATATCATATATATAGAACCATTAACATGTTATATTTATTATTAACATTAATTATACTCATTATTATACCCATCCTAATAATTAAGTGTTGAATAAAAAACTACACCACGACGTGGGGACGGTAAGCCATACGTACACACATATGGTTACTTTTTGATTCATAGGATAGATATAATAATGAATATGATTTTAAAATATTTATAATAACATCATAGTATGTATAAGTTACTTAAGTTATTATTTTATTATGGAAACAACAAATAAAGAGGAAGTGGAAGAAGAAAAGAACTTTGAAAGAGGTGATGAAATTATTACCTCTTCTTCGGATGCTTCCTTTTGATTTGATCAAAAGGGCTCCTTAGGTTGGTTTTATGATCAAAGTAATGACTCTAGGTTAAAGTTAGGGTATTTGGGAGGATATTTTAGTAGGGTTTGGCCGAGAAAAATGGCTTTGGAGGTGTAAAATTAAGAGAAGGGGAAGTACCCTTTTATAAGAGAGGTGAGAGTCACTTTAGGAAAAGCTTAAAATATTATTTTATTATAAAATAATTTTAAGTTTATAATGGCTCAAAAAGGATTTATTTCTAGGATAAGGTGGGTATGGGTTGAAATAATCTCAACCAATAGGTTTTATAAAAGTTTAGGTCACCATATTAACCTTATCTTTTAGATTTAACTCTTAGTTAAATAGTTTAACTTTTACAATGTCTTCTTGTATTTTTATATTACATGGTTAATAAACTCACTATAAAATACCTATAAAACCCCAAGTGGTTAATTAATGACATATATATCATTATATAAGTCCTTTGGCTGAAACCTTATATTTTTAGGAATATTATATCATTTAATAATATAGTATTTGTTTTAAAAAATTATTTATGTCAATTTTGACACTATTTAGTATTTGGTTTTTGTGAAAGTCAAAAAAACTTTATTACTTCGAAAAAAACACATTAAATAAATCCTACCAAGTCATATTAACCTATAAAATTATTGGAATTCATAAAAAGTTTCAATTTACATTTATTTGGATATTTATAATATGAATTATTTTAATCTTTCGTTAATAAGGTAATTACTGCATCATCATTGTGTCATTAATAAATTTAATTATTTAATGTCTAAAAATTATATATAAAATACCATGATGTATGAAATTTTTTTATATTTCTAATAAATATTTATAGTCTAATATATCTGATGTATAACCCTATATTAAAAATGGTTTAGTTATTAGACTTTGAATTTTACACTTTTAACTCTTCTTTAAATAAAATAATAATAAATGTTCTAATCTAATCCAAGTGGATAAAATAGGATCATATTTTATTCTTAAGGTTGATTTTGGTCGAAATAAAATTATCCAATAGAATTAGGACATGTGTTAGGGTAATTATAATATCATTTTTACCTTTAATTACCCTATTTACTTTTAACCATGGTAAATAAAATTCAAAAGCTAATATTCACCAAAAATTATTTTCATATTATTGAACCATATTTTACGTACTGATTTCAACCGCGTCTCTTGGATTTTTGAAATTCAATTCACAGAAGCGGTAAAATTACGTTTTATGCAAATTTTCAAATTTGCCTAGAAGGTGGGTAAAAGACGTTAAAATATTCAATAAAATTTTATATATCTTATCTTATTATAAAATGACTCTAATAAATTACATTGGACTAAAATATTTATTATGTATCTATTTTTAATTTAAAAAAAATTAAATAAAAATAATAATTATTTAAATAAAAAGTTGGTTTTTATGTACTATGCAGTATTTTTCACTATTCATCAAAAATTGAAAGTTTTTAGAAAAATACCAAAAATTCACCCTAAGATAATTTTGATATTATGAATCCAAAAATAAAGTCTGTTTTACCAAATTAAAATTTTAGGAGTGTCTAATATTAATTTTATTATTGTTCAGAAAAGGATATAAAAAGTAGTTCTTTTAAGAAAATAGTTTTTCTAAATATATAACTATTTTAAAAAAACATATAAATTTCATTATAAATATATTTTATTTATGTGAAAACATTATAAATAAAAATAAAAATTTATTTTTTACTATTCCTATCACAATATTTAATTGATAAATAAATATATCATTTAAATAATTATAATACTAATGTGTTGTTTCACAGAAACTCAATCTTGCATATAACACAAGCCAAGTCGGTGTTGTGTGCAGTATAAGCTATTGACTTACTATTAAGATATAACTTATTATGAAATATTAGGGTGTTACATTCTCCCCTCCTTCAATAAATTTCATCCTCTCAATTTGAAATTGTTCTTTGAAAATAAAAGTATAAAAATAGAAAATACCTTTGTGGAAAACCCACATCAAAAATAGGGTTAATAAAATTTAGACTTAATAAGAGGGAAAGGGAAATGAATAAGTCACTACCAAATTAGGATTTATAATAGGAGAACATTGGTGGAAATTTAAGACACATAATTGGAGGTAAAACATAAATATTTATAGGGAGTTATTGAGGTCATCAATCACAAACAAGTGAACAATAAATAGAAAATTTAGGGCCTCAAAGCCATAAATCTATGATTAATTAAAATATCATTGGTTCATCAAAAAATAAGGTATTAGTATAATACATTTTTGGTTCTAAGATCATTTCCCTAGAGTTTAATAATTAATTTCTTCATAGAATAAGGAAAAAAATACTTGACAAGTAGAGTTCCATCCTTTAAAAAATTTCTACCACAAACTCATCTTTCACTCTAAAAGATAATAAAACTCAAAAATATTCTATTTATAATAATAATATAGGGTTTCAAAAAAAATAAATTTATAATTCATCTATAAGATCATTTAAAAAAACTACATTATACAAACCAGGACATCATATAGGCCAGTTGTAGGTGATGCACCCTTATTGCCCTTCAGTTGCAAGTTCAAGTCTCGCAGCCTTGCCAAACATGATGGGTTGTCGCCTGAACTTCGGGTTGTCCATTTTATAAAAAATCCAAAAATAATCTTAAGAAATGTTTTAACCTTAAACTATAGTATCCAATTTCCAACTCAATCCATTCCAATCTTTAGACTTATCCAAAATACTTGTGTCCAAACTCATAGTCCAAAAACTTATAAGGAATGTCAACATTATATAATGAAGATCTCTTTTTTCCACATAATAACATGTGAGTACCTTCATAAGGTATTCTCATAAAACATGGTAACACCCTTAATTACCATAAAACCTTATTTATTACATTCATACTCCCTTATTCCTTATAGAATACTAGATATATTCCTTATATTAAAATTTTTTGAATACTCCAACAACGATGGAATAAAAAAACCATTAATGAGTTCCAAGGTAGTTAAGAATATCCAATATAATTTATCCAAATCAACCATATCTTATTAAAAAATCACTACCTCAGTATCAGGATCATATTAAGGTTTATCTTTCCTTTAACCATATATTTTCCAAAAAGTTTAACTTCTTGTTGAGTCACTTTTCTTTGTACCATATAATCTCAAATCCTCAATCAAATAGTACTTCAGTACAATCCTTATTTATTTTCATAATTAATATAACCATTAAATCATTGATACGACACTCAAATGACATAATTCATTAATAAAAATATAAAAACAATAATTATTCCTCTTCATCTATGGTAGTATCATAACTTTATTATTATCCAATAGCATCATTTGGGGTGTACTCTGATGATTGGGACATTGATTCACGTAGTGTCCCAACTCTTTGCAGATGAAGCATTGATCATTTGAATCCTTTTTCTTAACCTTTCAATCACGTACTTGGTGTAATTTTTCCCCACACTTATAACAAACTCTCATTCCCTTAAAGCATTTACCAAGGTGATTCTTTCCACAATTATCACATATGGGAAAATCCTTCTTTCCCTTTTCCCCTTTATCGATCTTTCTCTCTACCACCATTTTCTTCTCTAGATTCCTTTAAAATCCATAAGACTCAGAGAATTATTTACTTATCTTATTAACACATGATACTATTTTTCCATATAGTGATAATACTAGGGAGACTATTTCCCTTCTAAATGTTGGCTTAAGACCATTAAAGATATGATCCTTCTTACTCTTTGGATCATGCGTATTGCTGGAGTTCTCATTCCCTCTACTAGGAACCATTTCTAAAAAATGTAATACACTATGTTAGTTTATGAATCACAATTCATAATTTCAAACTTGTAAAATACCTAATATAAATTGAAAACACTACTGGAAATAAGATCTATACCAACGGTTTTGGGTAAACCGTTGGTATAGTTCACTTATATGGACCTATACCAACAGTTTGGACAAAACCGTTGGTATAGGTCACTAATTTGAACATATACCAATGGTATTGGAAAAACCGTTGTAATAAGGGGGACCTATACCAACATTTTGGGGAAAACCATTGGTATAGGTCACTTATATGGACCTATGCTTATGGTTTTGGCCAAACCGTTGGTATAGGTCCATAATAGAGACCCTATACCAATGGTTTTCCCTAAATTGTCGGTATAGGTCCCCCCTATACCAAAAGTTTGTCCAAAACTATTGGTATAGATCCAAAAATCAAAGAATATATACCAACGATTCTCAAAACTGTTGGTATAGGTCTATACCAATGGTTTTGAGAACTGCTGGTATAGTTACATGATTTTTTTTATGGAATCTTCTTACAGTGAACATTAAATAAATCAAAATTTAAAATATTTATGATAATACACATATATATTTATGAAATTATGTTCACAAAAGTCAATTTAGGTTAGTGGTTAGGTCATTCAATCATAAAATGTAGGTACTGAGATCAAAACCCACCGAATGCTTCTTTTTTGAAATATATATACCAACAGTTTTATAGAACCATTGGTATAGATTTTTCATATTACTTATACCAATGGTTTTGGGAAAACTGTTGGTATAGAACTATCCCCACGAATTACTTGTCCATGGTTCTCCAAACCGTTGGTATAGGATAAACCAATTGTTTGGAGGCCCATACCAATGGTTTCAAACCATTGGTATAGGGTATTTTTCTACTAGTGAAAGTTTATGCATATAATTCATAATCATAAAAATGTTTTCTTTGAGGAATCATTTAATCATAAATCCTTCATAATGGTTTGTAAATAAATAGTGAATTATCTTAAGCATATCCCCCAGGAGTGTCAATATCAAGAGTGCAGTAAGGTCTGTTGTCGTGTACCAGGATACCCCAAGTCAAGCCCGAAACTCCTTGTCGGAGTTTTCACTCCTAGGTACATCTGTTCCAGATCCACCTCTACCTATTTGTATCCATATAGGGATGTATTTTCTTCGAAAACCCACATAATATTTACACTACCAAAATTTTTGGATGTTCTTCTATACTAATCCTCAAATTTTATCATAGGGTAATGTTCTCTAATCAGAGTTTTTCTAAATCTGGTTTCCATGGTTTGTACTAAACTTCCTTTGATACCAACTATAACACCCCGACCCTAGTTACCTAGAGTCAGTGAATTATTATATAACATCGACATGATCACAAGGGATCAAGTACCGAAATACCGATTAGTTTAGTAGCCTTGGAAGTACTAGATATATACATAAGTTTTACAATTACATTATGAAATGAAAAATAACAATATTGTATCTTCTTTGAACATACTCATATCCCATATGCTATCACTACAGGTCAATCATAATATACTTCTTCACATCCTAGGAAAAATAAAATAAAGGGGTGAGATTAGATGCTCAGTAAGGATAACAATATAGCGGAAACTTTCATAAATAAGCATAAACATTGAAGGTAATGGATAAGACTTAAATACAAGACTTTTAAAATTAAACTTCAGTATAATATGAAAAAGATAAATCAAATAATTCCATTTACTTATTCACATGGATATTATACTAGTCGAATAATCACATGTAATATCAATAGCTAATTTCATAGTGATAGAATGCATAATACAGGACATCATAACCACATAGTCAACGCCTCTTACTAAGACAAGAAATAAGATTTTTTCAAGGCCTTATTCCAGGACACTAGTTTGTCTCATGAGACCTATCGATGCATTGAAGAGTTATAGTGGGCTCCACCTATCACTTACTAAGTCCAATACATTCCTCATATGAAAAGGTTGAAACATAACATAAACATTCATATTAAAACTAGCATATAAAATGTTAATACTTTAACCATAAACCATGATTGGTATAAAAATAACACATCCATAGTAAATCATATCACAAAACCTTCAATACAATATGGAATATTTTATCATAATAAATCAACTTCAAAAAGTGTAAAATCCATCAAAGGGTGTTGATATAGATGGAATCAAAACTATTTGAGAGAAATATCTCTTTCTATTTTGAAATCATTTAAAAGTCACATAATTATAAAAGAAAAAATGTATTTTTAAAATATAATTATAATCTTGTAAGGGAAGCTTCGAAGGTGTTATAACGGCAGAAAATAGCTGTATCCGCCGTATAAGTTATAAAAACATTCTTACCTTAATTTGTTGAAAAGGTCATAAAGTACCTTGTTTGGAAAACAACAGAAAGATTCCTTTCAAAACATTTTATAAAAATTAAAACAATGGTATAAATAAATTTAAACCATATTCTAGGAAATATTAAAAAAAATTGAAATACATTTTTAAGAAACACATATGTGGATGATAAAGAAGTCCCAGTAGATACTTACGTATAAACAATCTTGGATAAATAAATAGATTGTAAAATTATCTCTTACCTTGTACTTTTCCTTTATCGAGGGTAATTTAACCTACTATATAATAGTTAAATAATTTTTATTAAATTATACAAGAACGACATACTTAAATATGATATCATATATGATCTTATAATATTTCTTTGTTAATAATATTTCAGTAGTATTATTGTTTCAGGTGTTAACTGATTCGTTTTTATTTATATGTTTTGTTACGTAATTCATGTTAGTTATGGATAGGATGTATTTGATTAATATCTAGAATGATATTAATTTCTTAAAAATTATTTTTAAACATAAAATTAAAACTATTCTTGAATGGTTATGATGGGGAAATGTATCTTATCGCGTTCGTTAAGATGGTAATTCGTACGTACGCAGGAGTGACAATATCATTCTATTGATGGTAAAATTGTATGTAATTGGATGGTATATCATATATATAGAATAATTAACATGTTATATTTATTATTAACTTAAACTATACTCATTATTATACCCATACAAATAATGAAGCGTTGAATAACAAACTACACCATGACGTGGAGATGGTAAGCCGTACGTACGCACGCATGGTAACTTTGTCATTCATAGGATGGATAGAATAATGAATATAGTTGTAAAATATTTATAATAACATCATAGTATGTATAAGGTACTAGATTTATTACTTTTTATGGAAACAAAAATGAAAGAGGAAGTGGAAGAAGAAAAGAAATTTGAAAGAGGTGATGAAATTATTACCTCTTCTTCGGGTGCTTCCTTTTGATTTGATCAAAAGAGATCCTTAGGTTGGATTTATGATCAAAGTAAGGCCTCTAGGTTTAAGTGAGGGTATTTTTGAGGATATTTGAGAAGGGTTTGGTTGAGCCAAATGGATTTGGAGGTGAGAAATTAATATAAGGGGAAGTACCCTTTTATAAGAGAGGTGAGGTTCACTTTAGGAAAAGCTTGAAATATTATTCTATTATAAAATAATTTTTAGTTTATAATGGCTAAAAAGGATTTATTTAGAGGATAAGGTGGGTATGAGTTTAAATCCTCTCAAGAAATAGGTTATAGACAAGTTTAGATTATCTTATTAAAATTATCTTTTAGATTTAACTCTTAGTTAAATAATTTAACTTTTACAATGTCTTCTTGTATTTTTATATTACATGGTTAATAAACTTACTATAAAATTCCAAGAAAACCCCAAGTGGTTCATTAATTAAATATATATAATTATATAAGTCCTTTGGACAACCCTTATATTTTTAGAAATATTATATCATTTAATAATACAACATTTGTTTTAAAAACTCATTTATGTCAATTTTGACACTATTTACTATTTGGTTTTTGTGAAAGTAAAAAAAAACTTGATTACTTAAAAAAACACATTAAATCAATCCTAACATTTCATATTAACCTATAAAATTAGTACAATTCATTAAAAGTCTAAATTTGCATTTATTTTTATATTTATAATATTAATTATTTTAATCTTTTATTAATAAGGTAATTACTGCATCATCATTGTGTCATAAATAAATTTAATTATTTATTGTATAAAAATTATAAATAAAATACCATGATATATGAAATATTTATATATTTCTAATTAATATTTATAGTCTAATTTATCTTATGTATAAACCTATATTAAAAATGGTTTGGTTATTAAACTTTGAATTTTACACTTTTAACTCTTCTTTAAATAAAATAATAATAAATTTCCTAATCTAATCCAAGTAGATCAGAGAGGATCATATTTTATTCCTAAGGTTTATTTTGGTCGAAATTAAATTATCCAATAGAATTATGATATGTTTTAGGATAATTATAATATCATTTTTACCTTTAATTGCCATATTTAGTTTTAACCATGGTAAATAAAATTCAAAAGTTACAATTCACCAAAAATTATTTTCATCCTATTGAACCACATTTTACTTAATTATTTCCACCGTTTCTCTCAGATTTTTAACATTCAATTCACAAAAATAGTAAAATTACGTTTTATACAAATTTGTAAATGTGCCTAGAAGGTGGGTAAACGATGTTAAAAAATTCAATAAAATTTTATATATCTAATATTATTATAAAATGATTCCAATTAATTACATTAGACTAATATAGGTATTATTTATCTATTTTTACTTTAAAAAAATTAAATAAAAATAATTATTATTTAAATAAAAAGTCGGGTTTTATGTACTATACAGTATTTTTCACTATTCATCAAACTTAAAAGTTTTCCAAAAAATACCAAAAATTCACCCTAAGATAATTTTTATATTCGAAATCCAAAAATGAAGTCTGTTTTACCAAATTAAATTTTTTAGGAGTGTCCAATTTTAATTTTATTATTGTTCACAAAAGGACATAAAAAGTTAAGAAAATAGTTTTTCAAAATATATAACTTTAAAAAAACAGAAACATTTCATTATAAATATGTTTTATTTATGTGAAAAAATTATAAATAACAATAAAAATTTATTTTTTTACTATTCATACCATAATATTTAATTGATAAATAAATATATTGTTTAAATAATTATAATACTAATGTGTTGTTTTGCAGAAACTCAATCTTGCATATAACGCAAGCCAAGTCAGTGTTGTGTGTAGTATAAGCTATTTAATTACTTTAAAGATATAACTTACTATGAAATATTGGGTTGTTACAGTCTCCCCTCCTCAAATAAATTGCATCCTCACAATTTGAAATTGTTCTTTGAAAATAAAAGGATAAAAATAGAAAATACCTTTGTGGAAAACCCACATCAGAAATAGGGTTAATAAAATTTAGTCTTAATAAGAGGAAAAGGTAAATGAATAAGTCACCACCAAATTAGGATTTCTAATAAGAGAACATTGGTGGAAATTTGAGACATATAATTGGAGGAAAAACATAAATATTTATAAGGGTTATTGAGGTCATTAATCAGAAACAAGTGGACAATAAATAGAAAATTGAGGGTCTCAAAGCCATAAATATATGATGACTTAAAATATCATTGGTTCATAAAAACATAAGGTATTAGGATAACACATTTTTGGTTTTAATATATTTTCTCTAAAGTTTAATAATTAATTTCTTTATATAATAAGAAAAAAACTTGACAAGTAGAGTTCCATCCTTTAAAAATTTTCAACCACAAACTCATCTTTCACTCCAAAAGATAACAGAACTCAAAAATATTCTATTTATCCTAATCGTATAGGGTTTAAAAAATGAATTTATAATTACTCTATCAGATCATTTAAAAAAACTACATTATAAAAACCAGGACATCACGTAGGTCAGTGGTAGGTGATTCACCCTTATTGCCCTTCAATTGTGGGTTTAAGTCTCACTGCCTTTCCAGATGCGACAGGTTGTCACCTGACCTTCGGGTTATCCTTTTTATAAAAAATCAAAAAATAACATTAAGAAATGTTTTAACCTTAAACCATAGTATCCAATTCCCAACTTAATCTATTCCAATCTTTAGACTTATCCAAAATACTTGTGTCCAAACTTATAGTCCAAAAATTTATAAGGAAGGTCAACATAACATAATGAAGATCTCTTTTTCCCACATAATAACATGTGAGTACCTTCACCAGGTATACTCTTAAAACATGGAAACACCCTGAATTACCATAAAACTTTATTGATTACATTCATGCTCCCTTATTCCTTATAGAATACTATATATATTCCTTCTATCCAAAAATTTTGAATACTCCAACAATGATGGAATAAACAAACCATTAATCAGTTCCAAGGTAGTCAAGAATATCCAATATAATTTATCCAAATCAACCATCTCTTATTCCAAAATCACTACCTCAGTGTCAGGACCATATTAAGGTTTATCTTTGCTTCAACTATGTATTTTCAAAAAAAATTAACTTGCTATTGAGTCACTTTTCTTTGTACCATATAATCTCAAATCCTCAATCAAATAGTATTGTAGTACAATCCTTATTTATTTCCATAATTAATATAACCAGTACATCATTTATATAACACTAAAATGACATAATTAATTAATAAAAATATAAGAACACTAATTATTCCTCTTCATCTATGGTAGTACCATAACTTAATTATTATCCAATAGCATCATTTGGGGTATACTCTGATGATTGGGACATTGATTCGCACAGTGTCCCAACTCCTTGCAGATTAAGCATTGTATATTTGAAACCTTTTTATTACCCTTACAAACACATACTTGGTGTCCTTTTTTTCCAAACTTATAACAGACTCCCATTCCATTCAATTATTTACCAAGGTGATTCTTTCCACAATTATCACATATGGGAAAATCCTTATTTCCCTTCTCCAATTTATCAATCTTTCTCTCTGCCATCCTTTTCTTCTCAAGCTTCCTTTCAAAGACATAAGACTTAGATAATTCTTTGTTTATCATATTAACACATGATACTATTTATTTATATGATGAGAATACATGGGATACTATTTCCCTTATAAATGTTTTCTTAAGACCATGAAATATATGATCCTTCTTACTCTTTGGATCATGCGCATTACTGGAGTTCTAATTCCTTCTACTAGGAACCATTTCTAAACAATGTCATACACTAGGTTAGTTTATGAATTTCAATGAATAATTCCAAACTTGTAAAATACCTAATGTAAATTGAAAGGTTTATGAATATAATACATAATAATAAAAATGTTTTCTTTGAGGAAGTATTTACTCATAAATCCTTCATAATTGTTTGTAAAGAAATTGTGAATTATCCTATGCATATCCCCTAGGAGTGTCAATACCAAGAGTGCAGCAAGGCCCATTGTCATGTACTAGGATATCCCAAGTCAAGCCTGAAACTCCTTATCGGAGTTTTCACTCCTATGTACATCTATACGAGATCCAACTCTACTAGTTTGTATCCAGACATGGATTTATTTTCTTGGTAAACCCACATAATATTTACACTATCAAAATTTTCAAATGTTCTTCTATACTAATCCTCAACGTTTATCTTAGGGTAATGTTCTCTAATCAGAGTTTTCCAAATCTAGTTTACAAGGTTTGTACTAAAATTCCCATGATACCAACTATAACACCCCGAACCTAGTTACCCATAGTCGGTGCATTATTACATAACATTGGCATGATTACAAGGGATAAAGTCCTGAACGACCGATCAGTTTAGTATCCTTGGAAGTACTAGATACATACATAAGTTTTACAATTACATTATGAAATGAAAAACAACAACATTGTGTCTCATTTGAACACACTCATAGGTCAATCATAATATACTTCTTCACATGCTAGGAAAAATAAAACCTAAGAAATAGGAGAGATCAGATTCTTAGTAAGGATAACAATATAGTGAAAACTTTTAAAAATAAGCATAAACATTGAAGGAAATGTATAAGACTAAAACACAAGCCTTTTAAAATTAAACTTCATCATAATACGGAAAAGATAAATCAAATAATTCCATTTACTTATTCACATGGATATTCTTCTAGTCGAATAATCCCATGTAATATCAATAGCTAATTTCATAATGATAGAATGCATAATGCTGAACATCATAACCACATAGTCAAGGCCTCTTGCCAATACTACAAATAAGATTTTGTCAAGGCCTTGTATCAATACACTAGTTTGTCTCATTAGACCTATTGATGCATCAAGGAGCTATAGAGGGCTCCACCTATCACTTACTAAGTCCAATGCATTCCTCATATGAGAAGGTTGAAACATAACATAAACATTCATATTAAAACTAGGATACTAAATGTTAATACTTTAACCACAAACCATGAATGGTATAAAAATAACACATGCACATTAAATCATATCACAAAACATTCAATACATTATAGAAGATTTTATCATAGTAAATCAACTTCAAACAAGTGTAAAATCCATCAAAGGATTTTGACAAAGATGAAATCAAAACTATTTGAGAGAAATATATCTTTCTATTTTGAAATATTTTAAAATTCGCATAATTATAAAAGAAAAATTTTATTTTGAAAATATTCTTCTAATATTGTAAGGGAAGATTAAAATGTGTTATAACAGTGGAAAATAGCCGTACCTGCCGTATAAGTTAAAAAAACATTCTTACCTTAACTTGTTGAAAAGGTCATAAAGTACCTTATTTGGAAAACAATGGAAAGATTCCTTTCAAAAAAATTTAATAAAAAGTAAAACAAGGGTATAAATGATTTTAACAAATATTCTAGGAAATATTAAAAATGTTTTGAAATACATTTTTAAAAAACACAGATGTGGATGATAAAGAAGTCCCAGTAGATACTTACGTATAAACAACCTCAGATAAATAAAGAGATTGTAAAATTAAACCTTACCTTGTAATTTTCCTTATTTGAGGGTAAATTAACCTCCTATATAATAGTTAAATCATTGTTATTAAATTATACAAGAACCACATATATAAATATGATATCATATATGATCTTTTGATATTGCTTTGTTAATAATATTTCAATAGTATCATCGTTTCATGTGTTAAATGATTCATTTTACTTTATATGTCTTGTTAAGTAAGTCATGTTTGTTATGGATATGATGTATTTGATTCATATTTAGAATGATATTAAGTTATTATACATTGTTTTTAATCATAAAATGAAAATTATTCTTGAATGGTTACGATGGGGAAATGAATCTTATCGCGTTCGTAGAGACGGTAATCCGTACGTACGCACAAGCGACAATATCATTCTATTGATGGTTAAATAGTATGTAATTGAATGGTATATAATATATAAATAATAATTAACATGTTATATTTATTATTAACATAAATTATACTCATTATTAGACCCATCCAAATAATTAAGTGTTGAATAACAAACTACACCACGACGTGGAGACGGTAAGCCTTACGTACGCACATATAGTGACTTTGTCATTAATAGGATAGATAGAATAATTAATATGGTTGTAAAACATTTATAATAACATCAAAGTATGTATAAGGTACTGGATTTATTATTTTGGTATGGAAACAACAAAGAAAGAGGAAGTGGAAGAAGAAGAGAACTTTGAAAGAGGTGATGAAATTATTACCTCTTCTTTGGGTGCTTCCTTTTGATTTGATAAAAAGGGATCCTTAGGTTGGATTTATGATTAATGTAATGCCTATAGGTTGAATTTAGGATATTTGGGAGGATATTTGAGCTGGTTTTGTTTAATCCAAATGGCTTTGGTGGTGTAAAATTAAAAGAAGGGGAAGTACCCTTTTGTAAGAGATGTGAGGGTCACTTTAGTAAAAGATTGAAATATTATTTTATTTTAAAAAAAAATTCGGTTTATAATGGCTCAAGAACGATTTATTTCTAGGATAAGGTGGTTATGAGTCTAAATACTCTCAAACAGTAGGTTTTAGACAAGTTTAGGTCACCATATTAACCTTATCTTTTAGATTTAACTCTTAGTTAAATAGTCTAACTTTTACAATGTCTTCTTGTATTTTTATATTACATGGTTAATAAACTTACTATAAAATGCCAAGAGAACCCCAAGTGGTTCATTAATGACATATATATCATTATATAAGTCCTTTGGTTGAACCTTATATTATTAGTAATATTATATCATTTAATAATATAGTATTTGTTTTAAAAACTCATTTGTGTCAATTTTGACACTATTTAGTATTTGGTTTTTGTGAAAGTAAAAAAACTTTATTACTTGGAAAAAAACACATTAAATAAATCTTAACATGTCATATTAACCTATAAAATTACTTTAATTCATCAAAAGTCTCAATTTACATTTATTTGGATATTTATAATATCAATTATTTTAATCTTTCATTAATAAGGTAATTACTACATCATCATTGTGTCATAAATAAATTTAATTAGTTAATGTATAAAAATTATAAATAAAATACCATGATGTAGGAAATCATTTTAAATTTATAATGAATATTTATAGTCTAATTTATCTTATTTATAACCCTATATTAAAAAATTTTTAGTTATTAAACTTTGAATTTTATATTTTAACTCTTCTTTAAATAAAATAATAATAAATGTCCTAATATAATCCAAGTGGATCATATTTTATTCTTAAGGTTTATTTTGGTCTAAATACACATATAAAATAGAATTAAGACATGTTTTAGGGTAATTATAATATCATTTTTACCTTTAATTACCCTATTTACTTTTAACCGTGGTAAATAAAATTCAAAAGTTATTATTCACCAAAAATTATTTTCGTCCTATTAAACCACATTTTACTTACTGATGTCAACTTCTTATATTGTATTTTTGAAATTCAATTAACAAAAGTAGTAAAATTATGTTTTATGCAAATTTGCAAATGTGCCTAGAAGGTGGGTAAAAGACGTTAAAAATTTCAATAAAATTTTATATATTTAGTATTATTATAAAATGACTCTAATGAATTACATTAGACTAATATAGGTATTATGTATCTATTTTTACTTTAAAAAAATTAAATATAAATAATAATTAAATAAAATTTTGGTTTTATGTACTATGCGGTATTTTTCACTATTCATCAAAAAATTGAAAGCTTTCAGAAAATACCAAAAATTCACCCTAAGCTAATTTTGATATTTCAAATCCAAAAATGAATTCTATTTTACCAAATTCAATTTTTAGGAGTGTCTAATATTAATTCTATTATTGTTCACTAAAGGACATAAAAAGTAGTTCTTTTAATAAAATAATTTTTCTAAATATATAACTATTTTAACAAAACATATACATTTCATTATAAATATGTTTTATTTATGTGAAAACATTATAAATAACAATAAGAATTTATTTGTTACTATTCATATCACAATATTTAATTGATAAATAATTATATCATTTAAATAATTATAATACTAATGCATTGTTTCGCAGAAACTCAATCTTACGTATCACGCAAGCCAAGTCGGTGTTGCATGTAGTATAAGCTATTGAATTACTTTAAAGATATAACTTACTATGAAATATTGGGGTGTTACATGTATAATGAAATAAATGGTATTTATATAAATTAAGGAATTTATACTAATAGAATAATAACTTAATCTATAAAAGCATAATTAAAATTTATATATCTTATAAGTGAAAATATGATATATTTATATCAAGGAATAATTAAATAAATGTTTTGAAAATGATAAATTAAGTGTTGGTATTTTTATAAAATATAAGTGTTTATTTACAATTTTATAATTAATATAACGATTTAAAATAAAATTAATCTTCATAAAATATATTTATAAATTAATATTTCATTGTCTTATGATTATAAGATAATTTTATGAGACCTTAATTAGTTTTTAAAAGTGTAAAAAAATCAGTTATAATTTTAGAATCGGTATTTTTCAAATAAATGATGATTTTAATTAAAAATTAAATTTCTCCTATTTATAAAATTATTTTCATAAAACGGAGTTCATTTTTTAATTCCACACATTTAAAAATTGTTATGGTGAATTTTTGGGATTTTTCTGAAATAGATGATTTTTTTGGGAATAATGATATACAATAATTTATGGTATACATCATTATAAGTTAACTATACTATTTCTTGAGTCATTGATGTTTTAAGCACCATAATCTTGAAACTCCCCTTCTCTATTTAATTTATTTATTCTTAGAAATCAAAACTATTCATATTCTTGATCCAAAATAATAAACTAATGTATAAAATAATCAAAAAACACCCCTCTCCACTATAAATACCACCTCTCACCACATCTTCTCCTCACACCTAAAAATCCTTGAATATTGTAAAAATTCTACCCAATACTCTTCCCAAGACTCTCCCACACATATATAATCCTTTGGTATCAAAAAAAATACCAAATCCAATATTCCTAAGGAGGTTCTCAAAGAGAGGAATTCAAGAGGTGAAATCCTCTTTCATTTCATTTTATTTTATTATCAATTTATTTTATTTTATTATTCTCTCCTAACCTACTATAATGAAAGTGACATGATAACTCCAGTAACCTAAATTAATATAATTTTATTGTTTTAATGTAATATACATCATCAAACATATTCTCTTCTCCTCTTATTCTAGAAAATGAAAGCATTGTCCGTGATGTGTCGATTCACCACCTTTATGGACATCGAATTTTCATTTTCCTTTAACAAATTAAATTATGGTTATAAAACCATTTTTATAGTCAAAAATATTTTAATATTTATATTATAACTATTTTAATGTTCTAGAACTAATTTATATACATAACATTAAATAAAATGAAACTAGTTTGTGATGGTCGGAAAAACCCGCCAAAATTAAACCAAGATTTTATCATCAATGTTTTATCTAATGAATCATCTTGATATTAGAAAAAAAAATATATGCTATAATTTAAAATTATGGAAACATATTAATACCATTTATTTCCACTTCTATATTTTTTCTTCTATTTTATAAGAAAATCCATAATGAACCAACCATGGAAACCATGAAATAAATGCACTCGAAATAATGAAAATAACAAAATATTATTAATAAATGGGTAGAAATATGTTATAAGAGGATCATATAAGGTATTATAAATATTAATATAGTTATATAATAAATTAATAACACTCTTTAAACCATTATATAGAAGTTTTTAACACATTTTAAGGAAGTCAAACCTGAGATAAGGGTCTTTTCTTTAAAAATCCTCTTTTAATTTCTATTTTTAAAAAATTCAAAAGGAATATTTTTTTATATATAAGGAATGAGGGGATTTACCACTTTCATGACGCCTTAATTTTTTTATGTTTTATTTACAATATTACATGTTTATTTTCAAATAAAACATTTTCCTTTGTATGTGCGTAATATTCCTTTAATATGTGATATTTCTCAAGGAATGATTTTTATGATGAAATTAATATTGTTTAATTATTATGTTATGGTTCTTGGGAATTTTTTATGATGAAGAGTGGGTATGTGATAGACCTATGATTCCATGGGTATGTTTATGTTGGAATTTGACATAATGGTTATTCCAAGTGTAACTGTGATGGTTACAAATCATAAGGCACTTACGATGGTTACATTGTAAGGTAGCCATGAGGGTTATAAATCAAAAGGTAGCCATGAGGGTTACAATCATAAGTCATTATGGTAATAAAATGATGAAACAAGTTACCTAAATATTTTATTTATATTTTCTATGATTTATTGAAATCTCGTGATTTCACAAAGTAATTATATGTTACTTTTAAGTGTGAAAAGTTTATCCTTCATGTGTTTTTTCATTATTAATGGATGGTTTTCTTTCCTTATTTTTATGTCACTTACTGGGATTTTTATATTCACCATAAGTTTTAAAATGTTTTTTAATGGGTTTATGGATGAGTAAATGAAATTAAGATTTCAAGTTTAAATTCATGAAGTTTCTTACAGAATGAAAGCATGTTTTTTTAAAGTTTCATATTGTAAAAAAATGGATATCAAGTAGAATTATCTACTTTATAATAGATGAGTTACTATTTATATTTTATGACATAATTCTGTAAAACTATAAATTTAAAATATCTTTGGGAATGTAAAAAGTGATTTTCTAGTTGAATTCACTAGATTATGTAATGTTTAAGGTCAGGTCCTTATAGTCTTTTCTTGCTCCTCAGGTATAATGGGAACCTGGAAATATCCTGAAAATCTATTTAGAAATAATTAATGATTTTTATTGATAGTGTTTCAAGAATTTGGTCAACAAATGGTATGATAAAATGATATTTTCTTGTGACTTGATTTAGATTTATATTGTATATTAAAATTCTCCAATTGTTTTGGTTTCTCCTAGGAATTAATTAATTTTGTTCATTCTTCATAATGGTTAGCCCATATTTCTTGGGCACTAAATGAATTAGTCTTACCGATTTTGAATCATATATTGAGTAAATGATTTCTACTTCTAATAAATTTTCAATTTCTTTTAAGTAACATCAATCATTATTGGATTAAATCTCTTATGAGGGTTCTTAAAAAGGTTTTTCCTCACTTTCCAATAAAATTCTATGCATGTATATTTTGGAACTTATCATTGGAATGTCTCATAAATTCTAACCTATAGCTCTCACATTTTCTCTCAAAAGATTTATCATCTTTTATTATTGATTAAAATATAAGTAACTAGAAATTATTGTTATAATATTATTTCCTTTCATTGAAAAAATACTTTAAATTTAGAGGCAATGGATTTAATTTTAGATTTAGGGGATGAATTAAATATAACATAAAATTTGTGTTAATTACCTTAATAGACTGAATTTAGTACATAGAAAACTCACCTTTAGCTTCCTACTCTGAGAATAAATACTAAAAACCATGAAGGAAATAAATAATTACATCATATTCAAAATATTTTTATAAATTTTCGATATTGCTCTTAATTATTTCTCATAGAATTTTCAAACTTTAATTGGTTACTTGAAATGAAATTTTCTTGTAACAAATGATATTCCTCAGGTGAATTGGGTTCTTTAGAGTTTGAAAGTGTGAATAGGTAATGCTCTTCTTGGGAGGTATTTCATATAAAAGTGAACAAAGTTTTCCCCCATTTCCATTTTTAATGTACCTTTATGGGAATTTATGATTATGTTTTCTATTTTTAAGAAAGGTACTCCCAAAATGATGTGTGAGTGATCTGGTGACTAGTCTTCCCCAATTTTCAGTGCATAGAAGTAAATTGGAAAGATCAAATTCTATACTTTGATCAAGATATCTTTAAGAACTCCATGTAGGAATGAAATAAATCTATTGGATAATTTGAAAACTACTCTTGATGGTTTAATCTCTCTTATATTAAAAGAAGAAAATATATAATGTGGAATGAAATTAATAAGATCTCATATATCACAAAATTCATCTATAAAAGCCACAGATCTAGTTGTAGAACGAATATAAAATATCCATGTGTTGTGCCAAAAAGGTTTTTGGTTGTACTTTCTGTTAATATGTCAATATGTGTTTATTTATGGAGGTGATGATGCTTGAAGTATTTTTATATATCCATTAGATGAAATTGGATTTCATGCTTGAAAATTATCCAAGTCTATTAGTTGAGTTAGATTCTACCATGATAAAATGGAAAATGAGATGTGTTGTTTCTTCTTGAAGACCTTGGATGAGAAACTTCAAATTTGAAAATTTAAATGTGATGATTTTTGAGATTATAATCAAGGAAACTAAATAAAAGTGTTTGTGAATGAAGTAATTCTATCTAAATCATGTTTTATGAGGTTATGAGTTGTTTAATAAGTATTGGATTCACTTTGAAGAAGCTCGTAACTCTTATTAAGGAAGTATGGAATTTGGAGTTGAGATTGAAAAATAGTAAAGTCCTTGAATGTAAAGTTCCATCATAAAACTTTACTGTTGAGAATAAAACTTTGATGTTGAATTTAAATCTTCATCATAATGCTTTTTTGCTGAGAGTAAGTATATAAGTTGGAGTGTATAACTTTTTAGAGCCATGTTTATGGCATGAATCAGAGTATATGCCTTTAGATAAGCATAAAACATCTTCATAAGACATCAAGAATTTGTGAATTTAATTTCTGTAGATATTAGGAAAGTTGAGATGAATTATACACTACAATAAAGAGTCCACATGGAAACAATTCATGATTACATGAACATGTGAATAGAGATTATGAATGATATTGAAGAAACATATTTTGTGGAAGATTTTGAAGAAGGAAATACTTGATTCATATAGAGATTCAGAAGGAATATTTTTCTGGGAATTTTAATGGGATCTCAAGGAAGATCACACCTAATTCTAAAGATCAAGGAGTTTCCAAATATGAATGGAAATTAGGTATGAAAAATATTTCTATTTATAAGCATGTAGGTAAAATAAGAAGATGGCGTGAGAAAATATTGAGAGAAATTTCATACACTATGCAAGAGTGTTATGATAACCCGATACACATTTATATAATTATTGAATATATCTAATACTATTGAAGTTGTTGATGGATTACAGAAGAAAACATGATTCTATAGGTTCATGGATAAAGATCATACTTCCAAGTGGTGAAAAAGTAACAAAGGATAAGAAATATGTCTTTCTAACTATGGATTAAAAACATTTAAGCCGAGGAGGACTGATTAAGGGGAATAACAAATTGAGTTTTGGGGGTATAACCTACCATAGGCTGTGGTGGATGTGTAGAGATCATAATGGACTCTATTTTGTAAGAACATGACTAAAGATGGTGGAGAATACATGTTAAGGTGAATAACCAACATAGAAAGGATTAGTCCTTTCAAAATAACCTTATAAATAATATGTGATGCTCTATTTATTTATTACTACACATAAATGAAAGACTATGAGAAATCATTGAGTATATTGAGAACTTTAACAAGTTTAAAAGGTTGTGTTAAAAAGGGAATAAATCACAAAAGAAAAGTAATCACTGATTCACCCCTCTAAATGATCCAACATATCTAGGACTGTCAATTAGTATTAGAGCATAGGATCACTTTAAATATTTGAGGGATAATTATGATAGATGGATAATATTAACTCTTTCAATAGTTTAGGTGTTCCCAAATTCAATGGAAAGAATTATCATATCCAGAGAAATGGGATGCTACCCTACATCCTATCACTTATCCTAGAAGTGAAGATGATGAAATAGTTTGGTTTGAACCCATTACTGACAGTGTGAATTTGACTCAATAAAATAAGAGGAATATAGAGTCATATGGAAAGGGTCAAAATTCCATCATAATTTCTCTATCATAGAAGGTTTTCACAATGGTCATGGGTCTCCAGATCACCAAGGAGATCTGGGAAAAATTGAGAAGCAACCATAAAGGTAATTTTAAAGTAAATAAATCTTAACTTTAAATTTATAGGATCCAATTTGAATACATTAAAATCATTTATAATGAAAATATTAATAGCTATTTCACCTAGGTAAATGAGGTTTTGAGCAATATCCTAAGGTTTGATAATAATCTAGAGGATTCCATCATTGTTAAAAAACTAATGAGTAATTTTTTAAATCAATTTGATTAAAAAATATCAACCTAGGAAGAAAGAGAAGATTTGAGAATTGATGAGATACAAAACATACTAATAGTTTGTGAGATGATAAAGGAACCTGTTTTCAAAAATAAGGAAAAAGATGAAATGGATTTTGAATCTATGGGAAAAGGAAAAGGCATGGAAGAAGAGGCTGTAAAATATGAATACTCAGATGATGAGGATGAAAAAGAATTCAACAAAAAAATTTATCTTCTATCAAAGAGATCCATGAAGGGTAAACATAAAGGAAAAGGTAAGAATCTACCTAGATGTTATAATTTTAATGATATTTTTCATATTGAAAATTATTTCCTAGAGAAGCAGGTTAAAGAATCTGAATTATATGAGGATTATGGGAAGATACAAAAAAATAAGGAGAAGTTCAAGAGTAAAATAAGAAGATTTATGAACAATAAAGAGAAATATGACTCATCAAGTGACTTATATAAGTGTGTTCCTATCTTTTATCATTTTGAGAAATGTATTGATTCATTAAGTAGTGATTATGATGGATAACAAAGGGAAAAACTTGAGTGGGAGTTGATTGAAAATTTATATTTTTTATGGGACAAATATAATGCCTCAAGAAATAAAAATAGAACCTTGGGAAAGAAAAAAAGGTGATTGATGAGAATGTAGAGTATATAAAGATGTAAGTGATATATATTGATTTTGTCAAGAAACTCAATCTTAGATAAGCTGAATAAGAAAAGATTACCATAGATCCCAAGGAGGAGTTGGCTATAAAGGAAAAATAACTGGTTGAGAAACAGTCCATATGTCACATAGTACAACATGAGTTAAACAATGACATATAATTCTTCACTATGTATGCTAAGGTAAATATACAATATTCTTAAACCAATGAGAAGAAGAGTTCTCATGAACAAAGAAAATATGTACTTAATCAGTTTCAAAATAAACCTATTTTATCTAACAATACATAAATGAAAATCAAATATAAGGATGATTAGGCCAAGAAAACTGAGATTAAATTTTCCACATCAATGTAAGGGAAGAATTTTATAAGGTGGACACAACCCCTAGTAAAAGTGAGGGTTAGTTTATAGTAGAACAACATTATAGAAATTATGGGAAAATTGATTATCAAATTGGAAGGTCTAATTTCAGAGGTTATTACAGGAGTTATGGAAGGTATGGAAACAAATACGAATCTTGATATTATAATATTTCTTTACTAAGGAATTGGAAATAAACAAGGGGAATCTATAGTGATCATATGAAGAAAAAATTTTAATAAAAAAATTTGTGACCAAATCTAACCCAAATATTTCTAAAAAACAGTCTTATATGTTTATAAGAAGTGTGTGGAAGATGTGGGTTGGAAGGTCAAAAGGTTGAGGAGTGAATGAGTAGAATACCAGGGGAGACTCCCTATGCTATGAAAGGGAATCATATTCCAAAATCCAAATAGGCAGAATCATGAAAGATTAAGACTTTCAAAAGAAAAGATAAAAACCTAAAGAAGTCGAGCAGATCAAGAGAGAATTCTTAGTAATCTAGTAAGACCATCTACAATTGTCTAAGATACTAGAGAAATAAGAGATGTGTAATTTCTATGATTTTCTATGTATTACTTTTAAATATTATATGGATTAAATTCGAGACTGAATGTTAAGACGATATATGATTCTAAGGCTTGGTGTGCCCAAAATAAACATTTGAAATATATTAAAATATTAAATATCACATGAACATAGTTTTCCTAAAAAATTATAATAAATTCTAAATAGGTTCCCAAATTAGAAATATGAGGGCACCTTTGCATTCAGAATAGAGACTTTACCTTAGGCGCAACCTAACATCGGTCAGCACAGGTCAACTGTGGAATATTTTCATAGGAACTTTAAATGAATAAAATAAATTGAAGAGATATTTATTTTATTTCCATTTCATTTATGTAGTGACGCATAGATGGTTTTTTATTTAGATAAACCTTTATATAGAGATCTAGGGTGAGGTTCATAACCCTAGAATCCTCTGGAGGCCCTCGAGAGGAAAACCTAGAGAATCCTCTTGGCAAGTGACAACAAGACCTTGGATCAAAGATTGAAGAATGTCATTCTTGAATGATCTCACCAACAATGATGATGTAGAAATTGATCTTCATTAGAAAGTGACCCAAAATATAGGCAGAATGTGTTATTTCAATTATTCTTTCCCATTCTTTATTTCTACGATGAATGTGGACTAATCCACAAACAAATTAGCCTAGGAATCGATCATGTTTGTGGGATGGGATATTATTTGAGGGGTTTATAGTGTTTTGTTCTTAGTGATTAATTAATTTATTTTATTATCATTATTATAGGAATGGATCAAGGATATAACGAACAACAACCATGGTTTGTTCCTCAGGATTTTTTCCTTATGATTTTCTCCCCCAATTTCTTGCGTGTGTTCTTCATTCCTCCCAAAACTTTGAATGATCGATCATTAAACCTTATTTTCTTGGTTCAACGATCCAAAATTTGAGATCCAACATCGAGATGACTCGACGGAGGTGTGACAATAACAGTGGTGGATGAATCAAAGCGATTTAAGATAAATTGTTCTTTGTGTGGTTTGTGTCAGATTTAATTTAAATCAATTTTACGAGCTGATTGAAGGCCCGAAACACATCTATTTGGTGTTAAGGTGGATAAATGACCTTATATATTGAGTTTTGAGGTGAAAAGACTACCAAAATAAGATTCTAGATATTGGTTGAGTCACGTAGTGGAAGAACATGACCTTCTAGAAATTCCATAATGCATAGCATGTAGTCCCAGCTACACAACGTGTGTTCCTCACTAGACCAATTGACATGTACTCTAGAGAGTATATAGACATGGGGTGGGGAAAATGGGTAGCCTACATTCTATGTAATCTACCACATGGCATGGTTTAAATTGGATACACAGGCTACCCCGTGTACTGGTACATGGTCAAGTTTACACGGGTTGATGTTGTGTACTGGAACATGACCATAGTACACAGGTGGACCCCGAATGGAAGGTTATGGCATGTGAATCCTTCTGCACACCCTGTAACCATATTCTACACAACATGTTCTAAATACACATGTCATTTCACATGGACAGTACCTGGGGTCAAGGGACACGACGTGTGACCCTACTACATGTCATGTACCCCTTTATACATGGATTGATTCTCTTTTACCTCATATCTTGGACAAGTTTTGTTAGGGTTTGTTCCCTTTATCATTTTCATGAAGGTAGGTATGAATAATTTTCTACTCATGGGACTATGATTCCTTCAATAGGACTTCCTAGATAGAGTTTTTGGAATCCCCCGAGAGGCCTGGAGTAAGATCCTCTATTTATTATTTGTGCCCTAGGTGGAGTTCTCGGTATCAAAATGACCAATACTAAGCGAGAATCGATCCTATACTTGATGAGTTAATCTAGATTGATTTGTCAGTATCACCCCATGGCCCTGGCTATGATCATCATCTGTTGTGTTGTATCATATCTATCTTCAGATCTATCAGCATATCTCTCTATTAGCGAGAGCCAACAAACAGTTCCTCTCAAATGAACGTCATCAGTGTTATTAGAATTAGGAGTGTGTTATACCAGATGAGTGTTTCATAGAATATTCAAGCTTAATTCCTAGTGTTTTCAGGAAGTGGTTGTGACTTACCTCTAGATTGTGTGTCTTGGTTAAGTGTATCTAGATATTCTTGCTATATTTCATGTAGACATATATTGGTGTAGATATGACTGTATATTTCCTTTATTGTATTTCTTTTTGGTTTCAAGGTGTCATATTGATTATTTTTATACTCACCCTTGTATGGGATTTTCCCGTAGTGTTGTGTCTTGTGAAGATGATCAACCTTTTGATAGATTACTTGGAGAACCAGGACTAGATTGTGCTTTGTGAGGCTAGACATACCAAGGTGTGTTCCTGCGGCTACAGAAAGTAGTCCTAGTGCTTTTTTATTACAGGTTGGACTTATGGTTACAGACTATTTTTAGTGGGATTATATTTTGGAACTATTTAATTTACCTTAATTTCCATCATACTCTGGTTGTGGGATATAGTGGTATACATGCATTGTTTACTTAGTTGTTTTTACATTTCATCATTTTGTGGGATTGGATATGTGTGTGTGTATACATGTACATAGGAAATTCCTCCCATGTTAGTGATATGAATACTCGATGATAGTCACCAACCCATGGTCTACTGGAGTTGGGCTTGGGGATTTTTGGTACGGGCCCCACTAGGATGGGTCATGACAGAGGGGTATCAGAGGTGGTTGGTTACACCTTAGGACCGAGAGTCTATGAGATTGGTTTGAGGTACTAGTGTCAAATGTTTTGAGTTTGAATTTTAGGTCAGGGACTCCAGTGTTGGTGTAACGGACAAAATATCCCTACACCAGGACTCTGATAACCTAATTTTTGACTCGGTACATGAAAACATAGATTTTAGGGAAAATAATGGTGCATGCATCATATAGGAATGGATTTTGGTTTCCATGTCCTTCTTGAGTCATCTCTCTAAATATACTCATTGATCGTGGTACATCTTTTTTTCTTTCAAGATGCCTATGTGATGCATACAAGTTAGGATTAAATATCTCAATCATGAGGATGACCCCCTCAATGAAGAGGCTTCGATACAAGGACTGGTTCCCCAAATGGAACCTTCAGGTGGTTCACCGGCCATACCACCACCTGTAGAGAAACACATGGTACCCATAGTACTAGTGGATGAGGATCTAAGACTGAGAGCACTTCATGAGTTTTAGAGACATAGAATCCCTAGGTTCTGAGGTGATCCTAACCCTTAGGAAGATGAGGAATGTATTGAGGTAGTGACCTGGGTTTTCCATCTAGTCAGGACACCAACAGATTAGATGGTGGTTCTCACGGTGATCCTTCTACACGACTCAACAGGGTGATGGTGGAGTTTTGATATCTAGACCCACAAAGAGGTGACTATTTCATGGACATATTTCAAGTTTCTCTTCAAAGATTATTTCTCACCAGTTATGATGAGATTTGTGCATATACAGGAGCTTCTTCATCTCCATTAGGCTAGCCTGACAATGGATGGTTATTCATCGAGGTTCACCAAACTTTCTTGGTACTCAATGGATATGGTTAGAGATAAGTACTTCAGGGATCAGACCTTTTAGTGAGGTTTGTGTAGAGACATCTGATCTAACTTTATCCCTCTGTGCATTTTGACTTATACTGGGGTTCTTGAGTGAGCTTTGGTGGTTTAAAGCTTCTTTACCGAGAAGATATAGTCAGTGATAGTCGGTAGTGGATGAGCATGAGTAGATACCTTGGCAGTAGGGAGCTGACGTCAATACCAAGGATTGGGGTATGGGATATTTTTATGAAGGAGGTCCCAAGATAGAGGATCTATAGTTCAAGGCTCACAGGGTGGGTCAATTCAGTCTAGGGAGAGGTGGTTCTATTCATGTGATGGTAGGTGACATCTCACTCGAGATTTTCCAAACCGTCGAGCTATTGACAGGGATAATATGAATGTACCACCAAGGAAGAGACTAAAATAGGAGCAGGTAGATCCAAAGGGTATAGGATGTGGCAAAGGATCTAGGAGAGCATCAGGAGGTGTTTTACATTTTTACTTGATACCACCACCACCCTCAGGTGGTCCATGCCAGGATTAGGGAGCTGGAGGAAATGGGAGGGTAAAGATGCATGCAGTTGAGTCTTATGACCCAAGGGATATAGGAATTATTTGAGTATGATTTTTGTCTTTTATACTTTAGATATATTATTGATAGGCATAATTTCTAGTCATTACTTTCTCGCCACATATTTTGTTCAAGACCTGGATATTCCGGATGAACCATTTACTCGAACCTTACACTTGGAGATACCTACTGGAGGAGAATCGATGATCACACACATATAAGGATAGTGTAACCCAACCCTTGCAGGTGATATTTTTAGTTTGAACCTTTTCGTGACAGCGTCAAGGCCTTACAACATCATTCTTGGTTTTTATTGGTTATCCACAATCCAAACCCAGATTGACTATTTTAGGAGAAGGGTGTAGTCTGTCCAAAAATATGGAATGAGGTTTTCCCTTTTCAATGAAAAGGAAACCCAGGTAGCACAAGATAGACTCATGCATAGGAGGGTGTAGCTGATTACTCATCAGTTTTATAGCCTGACCCTTAGTGCAACAGATGTTATGAGCTTCTAGTTTCCATCAGTGATGGATGGATATGAGGATGTATTTCCTAAAGATATTCTAGTATTACCTCTCTACTAATAGATAGACTTTTTTATTGATTTACACCTTGGGACGACACTGATATCTATACCAGCATATCCGATGGCTCCCATAGAGCTTCTCGACCTAAGGGTGTAGTTGGAAGAATTATAGAGGAAGGGATTCATGATACCTAATGTTTCACCTTGGACAGATGCAATTTTGTTTGCAAAAAAAATTTATAAATGAGCTTGATGTTATGTGTGGAATACTAGTTCTTGAACCAGGTGACCGTGAAGAACAAGTATCCACTACCAAGAATTGATGACCTCTTTGATCAGTTGAAATGGGCATGATGGTTCTTGAAGGTTGACCTCAGATCTGGTTATCACTAGCTAAAAGTAAAAGATGAGGATATACTAAAGATGACCTTTAGATGTCATTATGGTCATTATGAGTACTTTGTGATTCCCTTTTGCATGAAGAACTCCCTAGAAATGTTCATGAGACTCATGAACTAGATCTTTCAACCTTACTTGGACTGGTTCATGGTATTCTTCATTGATGATACCCTTGTGTACTTGGCATCTGAGGAGGATCATGCGAGACACTTAAGGAAAGTTTTGGATTTACTCCAAGATCACCATATTTATAGAAAAATATAGAAGTGGTGGTTATGGATTCATGTGTTCCGCTTTTTGGGACATGTTATTTCAGTCGATGGAGTAGAAGTAGACTCGGCCAAGGTTGAGGTAGTGTTATCATGGGAGCCACCTAAGAATGTGACGGAGGTGTGGAGATTCCTCAGGATAGTAGGCTATTATTAGATATTCATACCTGATTTATCTAGGATATCAGAACCTATAATAGCTTTGACTCAAAAGGGAAATCCTTTCATGTGGACAGAGAAGTGCCAGTAGGCTTTTCATTTGTTGAGATAGAGTTTGACGAGCGCTCCGATATTGATATTGATGGATGAGGGTGTCAAGTATGGAGTGTTTTGCAAAGAATCTAGAACTAGTATTTGTTGTGTCTTATTGCAGCAGAAATTAGTGATTTCCTATAGTTCATTCTAGTTAAGACCAAATTAGCTTAACTACACGACTTATGATCTTGAGTTAGTAGCGGTAGTTTTCATGTTGAAGATGTTGCATCACTACCTAATGGGAGAGCGATTTATCATCTAATATGATCACAAGAGTATAAAGTATATCTTCTCTGAAGGATATGATCAAGAGATAGAGGCGATGGGTAGATTTCCTCTAGGACTATGAATTTAATATTTTTTATACTCCTAGGAAGGGGAATGTGGTGGAAGATGCTCTCAATAGTAGATATAGTTCGTAGTTGATGAATGAGGTGTTAGAGTAGTTTTCCTCATTGAAGTTATCCTTTGTGGATGGAAATATAGTAGCTTACCTCCAGTTGATGGTTGTTACCCCTCCAATCTTATAGCGAGTTGGGGAGGCACGTCTTGGGGATACTGACTATGAGACCCTTCGTGCTCAGATATCCACAGATAATACTCCTAATGGATATTCTAAAGGTGGGGAGCACATTGTTCTTTTCAGAGGACGTATAGTAGTACTAGTGGCATTGTAGGAGGTGGTTCTAAGGGAGTTTCATACATCCCCTTTGGCGGTACATGCTGGTGTGGTGAAGATGTATCAAGACCTATAACGTCGGTTTTGGTGTCCAAGAATGAAGAAAGGAGTGACAAAGTTTTTTTATCGATACCTTACTTGTCAGTAAGTGAAGGCTAAGCACCATATTCTAGCAGGTTTAGCTCAACCCCTTGAGGTGCCTTAATAGAAGTGGGATGGGATGTCTATGGACTCTGTGATGGGTTTACCATGTACATCGAAGGGACACGATGTCATATGAGTGATAATTTACCAACTCACCATGTTGGCCCACTTCCTAGATATCTAAGAGTAGAGTTCAGTAGAGAGATTAAGATACCTATATGTTTAGGAGATAGTTTGAATCCATGGAGTTCCATCGATGATAATTTCTAATCACGATGTTTTTTACATCCTAGTTGGGGAAGGGATTACAGGAGTCGTTTGGGACTCAGTTACACTTGACACAACATTTCACCCATAGACAAACGACTAGACTAAGAAAACCATTCATGTTCTAGAGGACATATTATAGGCTTTCATGTTGAACTTTAGTTGTAGTTGGGAGGATTTACTACCACTGGTGGAGTTCACATATAACAATAGCTACCATTCCACCATTGGTATGACACTATTAGAGGTTTTTTATAGGTGACCCTATAGGTCACCACTTTGATGGACTGTCCCAAGAGATTCGGCACTCATGGGCCTGAAGTTTTTGCGAGATACTATAGATAAGGTGCAGATCATCTAGGAATAGATTAAGACTACATAGAGCTATCATAAGTCTTATGCTGGTAGGTAACGAAGGAATTTGGAGTTTGAGGAAGGAGGACATGTGTTCCTACAGGTTTCACCTCGACATGGATTATAAATATTTGGCCAGGGTGGAAAGTTATCTTTGAGGTTTACAAGAAATTTTAAGATACTGCAAAGAGTTGTAGAGGTGGAGTACTGCTTATCTATACCCCTATATTTAGACCGGGTACATGATGTTTTCCACATTTCACAGCTGAGGAGGTACATTCATAACCCATTGCACATCATCAACTGGGGAGAGCTCAACATCGAGGATGGAATGAATTTTTATGAGTACCCATTTGAGATCAAGGATTGGAAAGAGATAATATTTCATTGTAAAATGATTGTTTTAGTGATTTTCTGGTGGTATCATGAGAATATCTAGGAGAGAACTTAGGAGCGGGAGGCTCAGATTCATTCTTAGTACCCACATCTTTTTTATTATCCCGTGTTTTGGATTTTTAGGGACATAAATCCTCAAGGTGGGGAGAATGTAATGTCCCAGATTTTCTGTGTATTATTTCTAAATATTATATGGATTAAATTCGAGACCAGGCGCTGAGACAAAATTTGATTCTGATGATCAATGTGCCCAAAATAAATATTTGAAATATATTAAAATATTAAATAAAACGCATGCAAATTTTTCCTAAAAAAGTGGAATAACTTCTAAATAAGTGTTGGGTCAGAAATACTTAGGCACTTTTGTGTTCAGAACAATGACTTTACCCTAGGCACAACCTAACATCGATCAACGCGGGTTAACTATAGAAAGTTTTCATGAGCACTTTAAATAAATAAAATAAATTGAAGAAATATTTATTTCATTTCCATTTCATCGACACAGCGAGACATTGGCAGTTTTTCTTTTAGATAAACCTTTAGGTAGAGATCCAGGGTTAGACTCATAAACCTAGAATCCTCTAGAGGCCTTGGAGAGAAAAAACCTAGAGAATCCTCTCGGTAGGAAACGACATGACCTTGTATCAAAGATCGATGAATGTCGTTCTTTAAGGATCTCACCAAAGTTGATGATGCAATAATTGATATTCATCAGTGAGCAATCCAAAATCTAGGTAGGATGCATTATTTTAATTCTTCTTTACCGTACTTGATTTCTCCAATGAACGCGGACTAATCCATGAACAGATTAGCCCTTGGATCGATCGTGCTTGTGGGATGGGATGTTATTTGTGGGGTTTATTAGGATTTGTTCCTAGAGATTAATTTCTTGATTTGATTATCATTCTTACAAGAATAGATTGAGGCCAGAACAAACAACGGATGAGGTTCATTCCTCGAGATTTGTTCTTTATACTTTTGTCCCCTAATTTCCTATGCGCATTCTTCATTCTTACCCAAACTTTGAATGATCAATCATTTCACCTTATTTTCTTGAAAAAATGATCTGAAATTTGAGATCTGGTATTTTAAAGACTCTACGGAGGTGCGATAGTGAGGATGATAGATGAATCGAAGCAATTCAAGAGAAATCGTTCTTCAGGTGGTTTGCATAGAATTTAAATTAAATTGGTTTTACGAGCCTATTGAAGTCCTTAAACACATAGATTCAATGTTAGGGTGGCAAAAAAACTTCAATCATGAGTTTTGAGGTGAATGGACCCCCAAAACGAGATCCAGTAGATTGGATGAGGCGTGCAGTAGAAGAACACAACATTCTTGAATTCCATAACACACGACGTGTAGTCCAGGATACACAGCATATGTTCCTCAATAGACCACTCAGAGTGTACTCTGATATTACATGGACATGGGGTGGAGTACACTGGTTTCCTACATGGTGTGTACTTCACCACACGGCATGGCCTGAACTGGATACATGGGCTACCCCGTGTACTGATACACGAGAAAGGTTGGTGTTGTGTACTGGAATATGAACATGGTACAAGGGCAGACCACAGATGGAAGGGAACAACATGTGACTCCTTTTACATGCCATATAACCATATTCTACATGAAATTTTCTAAATACATGATCTGTTGCACACAAGAAGTACCTGGGGTCATGGGACACAGCCTATGACACTACTACACGCCATGTACCCCTTTATACAAGGTTTAATTCTCTTGCCCCCTTATCTTGGATAAGTTTTTTGGTTTAATTCCCTTTATTATTTCCCTAAATATAGGTATGAATCATTTACTACTCATAGAACTATGATCCCTTCAGCAGGACTTCCTAGATATAGTTGTTGGAATCCCCTGAGAGGTTCGAAGTATGATCCTCTATTCATTCTCCGTTCCATAAGTAGATTTATTGGTATCGACGTGACCAACAATGTGTGGGTGAAGATTCTCTACTTTGAAGGTTAAATAAGATTGAGTTGTCAGTATCACCCCATTTCCTTGGTTTTGATCCTCATCTATTGTGTTGTATCATATCTCTCTTCAGATCTATCAACATATCTCTCTCATGGCGAGACCTGATGAGCAGTACCTCTTGGACAGACGTCATCAGTGCTATCTGACTTAAGAGTTTTTTCTATCATATGAGTGATTCATGGAATCTTTGAACTGAATTCCTAGTATTGGCATGTAGCGGTTGTGACTTACCTCTAGACCGTGTGTCTTGGTTGAGTATATCTGGATATTCTTGTTATATATTCTATAGACATATACTAGTGTAGAGTTGACTGTATATTTCATTTGATGTATTTCTTTGCAGTTTTAGGGTTTCCTACTAAGTACTATAATACTCACCACTGCATGGGATTTCCTGCACATGTCATGTATTGTGCAGATGATCGACATTTTGACGTAGTCCTAGGAGGACTAGGACCAGACATTGCTTTGTGAGACCAGACAAAGTGAGCTATGTTCCAACGACTACAGATAGTAGTCCCAATGCCTTTTTATTATAGGATGGACTTGTGTTTATAGACTCTTTATAGTGGGATTATATTCTAGACCTATTTTCCTTCGCACTCTGGTTTTGGGATATAGTGTTATGCATTCATTGTTTACTTAGTGGTTTTTAAATTTAATCATTTTGTGGGCTTAGATATGTGTGTGTGCATATAGGTACATATTCAGTGCCTCCCATGTTAGTGATATTCCTACTCAATGATAGTCACCAGCCTCTGGCCTATTGAAAGTGGGCTTGGGGATTCATGGCACGGGCCCCATTGGGACAGGTTGTGACAAGATGGAATATAAAGATAAAGGAAAACAAGTGTCTATACATCAAGATGTTGGTATCTAAGAAAAGCTACTCATAAATTAAATTTTTAAGGTTCAAGAAAATCATGTGAAAAGAATGGTTAGTCTAGACAGGGTTCAAAAGATTGTATGAAAATCTTACCAGATCAAAAATAAATAATAAAGTAAAAAACCAATTGAGGATTCTAACAAGAGAAACATGATGAGATTGGAAGGAAGGAATGGTCTAAGTTGAGGAAGAACTCTCAACCTAAAAAATACCTTTGAGGAACTAAGAGGTCCCTACTCATTCCATTTTATTGTGGTATATTTGTTCTAACTTTAAGGTAATTGAAGGAAAATTATAGGTCTATCACCACTAGACAACAAATAAAGTTGTATTCTTGGTGTTTCAACTTCCATGAACTATAAGAGTGATTGCGTACCTTTAAGGGAAGAAAAATTTGAAGATGAAGATGTCGAGTGTACACATGATGCGTAAATATGGAGTATGTGGTATGAGAATCACACTTAAATCCCTTAGTTATGATTATATTAAATTCAATTTTAAGGGGGCGTTGGTTATTAAAGGATGAGACAAAGGGGGGGTATGCTTTTCATTTGAGCTTTTTGATGTGTTTTTTTAAGTATGTTCATGTTACTATTATTTTCATGATAAATCTCATATGAATAACCCCTAAAATGAAGATTTTGATTATGGTGTCACATATCTTATTGTTTATAGATATCACTAAAAAACTTGGTTATCTCCTTATTTTTTACACCAGTTAATCCCAAGTATAATTGGAGTGGACTAACTAAAAAATATTTGCTAAGTAAAAACATGTGATGTCATCCTTCATTCATAAGTGGATCAAGCTGGTTTTTGAAGGAGGAGAAGTGGTTGTCATGATGAGATGAGCAGAACCATATTGAACCTTTGCATTTGATTTTAAATAACGTGGAGAAATAAATAACTGCACGTATTACACTTTATAAATTTGTGGGGATATTGACAACAATTACAAAGGGTGATATTGTTATACCCAATAGTTTTTTGTTAAACTTATTATTAATATGTTAATATGTTTTTTCTAATAGATGTGATGATGATAAAAGGATTGATATGGATCAATGAGTTAGTATTGGATTTAATTATTGATAAAGCATCAAATTATATTAGTTGTGTGATATATTACCATGATAAAATGGAAAGGGAGATGTGGTGCTACTGCTTGATGACCTTGGCTGGATAACTTCAAAGTAGAAACCTTAAATTTGAATGTTTTTGTGATAATATTTAAGGAAACTAAAGGAAAGTGTTGGTTAATTAAGAAACATTGTATAAATCATGTTGTATGATGTTTTGATTTGTTAAATAAGGGATGAAGTTACTTTGAAAAATCCCGGAATACTTATTAAGGCAGTCTATAATTTGGAGCTAATACCAAAAATGGTAAAGTCCTTGAATGTAAAGCTTCATCATAACACTTTTTTGCTGAGTTTAATACATTGATGTTGAATGTAAATCTCCATAATAATACTTTTTTAGTATAATTCTTTTAAGATCCCTGATGATCATATTATTTGGAGCATAAGTCTTTGGATAAGCATAAAACTTATTCATAAGACTTCATGACTTAGCGAATTTAAGATGGTTGTGGAGATGGAGAAATTTGAGATCAGTTCCATGTAGTAAAGAGTCCACATGGTATAAATGAATGATCACATGAACATTTTGATGGAGATTATGAATATTCTTGAAGAATTATATTTTTTAGAGTATTTTAAATAAGTAAATACTCACATCATACGGAGATTCAAAATGAATATTTGACCAGGAATTCAAATGAGATATCAAGGAAGATTTCACATATTATTGAAGATCAAGGAGTTTCCAAATATTAATATAAAATAAGTATGAAAAATATTTCTATGTATAAATATGTAGGTAAGAAAAGAATATTATGTGATAAAAGATTAATAGAACTTTTATACACAGTGAAAGAGAGTTATGTGAACCCAATATAAATTTTTATCATGGAGAGAGTGAACGAGATGAAGATGGGAACCATTGAAGAAGTAGATCTACTATAAAATTGAGTATTCATGAAGATAAGGAGAATCTAGATCACTCTTGATTTGGAAGGAGTCATGAGACCAGCACTATTATTGAAGTTCTTGAGGGAGTAAATGAGAAAACCTGATCTTTTAGGTTTATGGAGGGAGGTCATAGTTCCAAGTGGTGTAGATGAAACCCAGGAGAAGAATTAGATCTTTTTAAGTGTGGATCAAAACCATTGAAGTTGAGAAGGAGTTATTCATGTATATAAACAATCAATGTTGGGGGTATAACCAACTGGAGGCTTTAGTGGATGTGTAGTGAGCACAATGAACTATTTATTATAAGATGATGATTGAAGATAGTAGAAAATTCATGTTGGGGAAATTACCAACATGGAAAGAAGTATACCTTTTATCTAAAACTTATAAATATGGTGTTATTCTCTCTTTATTTATTAATACACATGAAGGTGAGACTGTTATAAATCATTGAGTGGATTAATAACTTTAACAAGTTCAAGAGTTTGGTTTAAAATGGAATAACTCATAAAAAAAGAGATCATGGATTCACCCCCTCCCCCTCTTAGTGATAAAATATATCCAAGACTATCACTCTAGATCATCACATTTGGTTAGAAGTTATGGTATGATTAATTATGAAAATTTTCTCCCTAAATTCACTCTCATTCCCTTGAAGTATCCTTTTTTGGTGAATAGTTCCTTGAGTAACTTAACATATTTGAGAAACTTTTCAAGAGTTTATATAAGAGGTATGTTGATTTCAACCTTTTGGAAAGTGTACAAAATTTCTCTTTGGATTTATTCCTCATAAATATTCTTTAATTGGTCTATTCTTAAGTTAAATGGTAGTGGGATTTTTTATTTTCTGTGATGTAATTTCTAATTTCTTCTTATTTATATCTGTCTCATCTTCCTCTTCCCTATTATTATCCTTGGGTTTTCCTAGATTTGGTTTGGTAACATAGTTAATATTTTTTCCACTTTTGTTTGTTACCATGATCACATTAACTTTGGGATTTGGAATGGGTTGAACTAGTTGAGGGTTGTTCAAAGGATTTATTTTGTTGAAAATTAGTGGTTGGGAGGATAATTGATTGTATGGTTGCTTGTAGAGTTGTTGGAATGGTGGAGGTTATTGATATTTGTGTTTAAAGGGATGTATAACTTGATTTTGTTTATTTAAAAAACCATATTGGACTTGATAAATTTATCTCTATCCTTGATTAGGCTATTGAATTTTTCTTTATTGATAGATAGTTTCACAACTTTCTGTTTCTTGCACTTCAACACATTGATCAATGAAATGATTTGGAGAATAAAAAAGACCACATATCTTTACTAGTGTGATTTGATTAGTTGACTAATGAAGAGGAATTTTCCTAAACAAATTGGTTAGTTCCTCATCTCTAAACTCTAATAAAGGTGATTCTATAGATCTTACCTCATACAGTACTCTTATTCCAGTACCTCTTGTGTAAAACTGTTGTGAATTATAAGACATTTTCTCAATCTGTCCTCTTGATTAAAATAGTGACTTATCAATAAAATTTCATCTTGATGATGCATCTAATAAATTTCTATAACTATCCATTAGAACTTGATAGAAGAAAACTAGAAAATGGTGTTCCCCAATTTCTTGGTGTGAGAGACTTTCACATAACTTCTTGAATATTTCCCAATACTCATGAAAAGTTTATCCCATAGATATTATTATGACATAAATACCCTTCATTATAGTTTTTATCCATGAAGTTAGAAATAATGGCTATAGAAAACTCATTTGAAGTTCATCCTAGTCATTGTATTCTTCATAATGTAATTTATAAATCTATATTTGAATACTCCTTTCAAATAAAAAGTAAAGTATATCCATTTGACTTGGATTTTTAATATTCCACTTAGATTTAGTATAGTGCACACCAATTTGAATTTCTTGGTATGTTTTTCAGTATTTTTACCAACAAGTCTATGAAATATTGTAAAAAGTTTAATCAAACCAGTTTTAATCTCAAAATCAACTTATAATGTTGATATTAAAATCTAATTATTTTGATTAATGAAATGAGGAACACCCAGATCTCTTAGGGTTTGGTTTGGATTTTCATCCTTGGAAATATATTCACAGTGAATACCTGAAGTTTTACTATAGTCTACTAGTGAAATGTTTTCAAAAATATGATTGTTAACTTTCAATGTTTCATAATTCTCTAATTTTAGTTAGCAAGTTTCTATCAATTTTTGGATTAATTAGAAAGAGATGGCCAGTGTTAGAGTGAGTTTTTCAATCACTGGTCATGGGGTGGTGAAAAAGGTATTAATTAAATAAGGTTAAACTATGCATAGTGGGGAACAAAGTTAGTCTCCAAGGAGGGGAATACATTAATTTTTTCACAATTAGTGAAATAAATGTCATGCCCCGACCCCAGAAGCCCTGGAGCTGGTGCATTAATAAACATGGTGTGTAATTTTTTTATAAAAGATATAATGAATATTTACACATCTTGTTCCACACAGAGGATCTTTGTGGTTTAGGTTCTGGAAAACTAGATACAAATATTAAAATCCTTCAATACTGAATGGAAAAGACTCCACAAAGTATCCTTCATATGTGTAACTCAAATCTACTAAACCTTTAAAAATAAATTTAAAACGTAGAGTGAGCATACAAATGCCCAGTAAGGGGATTTCATTAAAATAAATTTTCAAATAAATTTTTTTTGAAAACTTTCCTTTAAAGATTTTAATAAAACATTTTCTTAAAGAAAACTACAATACCTGAAGAACAATGTTAACAGTTTTCTAAAATTGACAGTAAACAATTTAAGGAAAATTAAAAGTGCTTCAAAAGAAACATTTTCCAAACATGTGTACACTTATACAAAATGCATGGTCTAACCAAATTATTGTTTGTATAACATGCAAGGGTGTAGGTACAGAATTTACTCATGGGAATAGTATATGATTACAGTTGCGCATAAATAATGTCACAATTAATTTATCACATAAAAATTAACATCACAAAATAACTGGTAAACTACCATCACTTGTATTACAGTTTAGGAGATGGGTTTTGAATAAACATCATGCCATGTGCATTTACTTCTTATGATACTCATAAGTAGAGTCTCTTAACCAATAATATTCTCTAGTCAAATATTCACTTGGTTAATTAAATATTATAAACATAATGATGGAATGTATAATTCTAGATTATGTCAAGGCCTCATGCCAAGACCATAAAATATCTTTCAAGCACTCGTGCCAAGACCATTATTTTTCTAAGGCCTCATACCATGACCTAATTGTCTCATGAGATCTACCGATGCACCGGGGGGCTATAGAGGGCCCCACTCGACACTTTCTATGTACAATACATTCCTCATTTGTCTAGTTACTGTCATATATTCTTAGTGTCCCATAGCACTTTGAATATTTAATTTCTCATTTCATATTATTCAAGGTGTCCCATACCACTTTGAATAATTTAGTTCCTTTTTATTAATTATCATGATATATCAGTTAACATTTAGATAACAATTTTCTCAATGACATGCATAAACTAGTAAACATTCTTTGCGCGTGTGATAATGATTAAAACAAATAAGTAATGAATGTATGGGGTTTTCATATAAAAAGATAATTTATTAATTTTAAAAATATATGATTCATGGAAATGGATACTTAACATAAGTACATTCCATTTAATACATTGATAAATGTGTCGATGAACATGCAAATAGATTAAAACATAACTTTTATTAACTAACAGCCAATTATTGCAATAGGTTCATCATGCAATAAAAAATTAAGTGTGCATCATATGATAACATTATTATACACATCCTTTTGTATGCTAATATATTTTCATGTATTAGTTCATACTTAAAAAAGCACATATTGGTTAGAAAACTCAAGATTATTACATACTAAAATCTTACAAATTTTAATTGCTTCAAGACATTAATTAAATCCAGTTATCCATCACTTGAAATTAGGGTTTGAAAATAATATAAATATATATAAATATATTTTTATATATAATTTTACATGGAATAATTTCAAGAAATGAGAATATACCCTTCACTGATAATTTTGAATGTAAGATCATATGTCGCACATAAAATTATAAGAGAATCATTCAATAATAATAACAATTATTCCTTGATTAATATAAATTTGGGTGATATCATGATAAATTACCCATTATTTTCAAATTATATAATAATGGAATATATATATATATATATAGACTTGGAATTTGAAGTATTAAATTGTAATGAACAGAAGCTTTAAATAATTTCAAGTACAGTAATATGACGTAATATATGTAAATATTATTGAAAGTTTAACATTACCTTACATAAACATTCATTAAAATTTATAATATTTATGAGATATTGCAAAGAATATAAGTGCTTATATGAACTTAAACTTGAAAAGTTTCATGCACATTAATTTTAATTAGAGAAAACCCTCTTATAAAATAAAAACTACAAGGGAAAAATAATGTCAAATTAAAGATGTGGTTTTTAATATAAACTTCATTTTCAAAATAAATTAAAAGTTCCTAAAATAAAAATGAAATGTTTGAAGAATAATTAAAATACTAAAATGAAGTTAAATAAATAAGATCAATATATCCCTTATATAAGATTCTCAAAACGTAATATAAATCATAAAATATCCCTTACCGCGGATTCTCAAAAACACAACATAAACCCTAAATAATATCCCTTACACGAACCAGAAAATAGAGAGTATAAATTGACATAAATAAATAATTTTTCATTATAAGACCATAACCTTAAACATAAATTTATAATAATAAAATAACCCCTTACAATTAATTGTTGTGAAGAAATACAGGAAATAAATCATGTAGCCGTGGACTTATAGGACTTCAATTTTCTTTTTCCCATTGCAAAGAAATGAAGTGTTTATTGATATGGTGTTATAAATAAGCATCTAAAGCTTCCACATAAAGACAATGATAAAGTTGCAGATAGTCAATTTTTATATTCAAGAAATCTTGAAATCAGATTCATATGATAGACAACAGTATAAGGAAATTGGCATGGACAATATAAAACTAAATTGAACATGAAAAATGAACAAATCAGCGAACCCAAAACAAATAGACAAGAACAGTATTAGGACTAGAAATATAATCGATCACATTTACTTATTATAATCTGATATAAAAACATTAATGGACCAAAATCATTCCAAACCATGTTCATAATCCAAAAGTAGAAAATAAAACAACAATTTCTTCACAGAAAATAATTAAATAGTCAAAATCCAATAATTTTAGTGGAGATAAACGAGAATCCGAAACTATTACAGTGAAGAAAAAATTAACATAGAAACAAAAACTCTTACCTAGGTAGGTTGGATTAAAAAAACAAAAGTCAAAACCCTAACTGTGCCCAAGATTCATCTATTGAAACCCTAATCCAAGCTCAAACCACTAAAACCAACCTTGCTGGCCACCGATCTTCATTCCGGACGAACCTGCAACCATGGCCAAACCCTAATATCCACGTCGTCCGCACATTGACTCGACCGAACCATGACAACGTCACACAAACCTGAGGCCGAGCCTCCTCCCTAATTGTACGACCTTCGACCCGGATTCCCCTCGAAGGCCCCCCTGCGACGACGCTCCCCGGACGATGAACCCACTGAAACCCTCAGCCTCCCACTCAACTCTCCCTCTTAGCATCACTACACCCTAATTCATAGACTCCCCAAATCCCATTATGAGATTCTCTTCTTTTTTATTTGTCATTTTCAATTTATTTTATTATTATTATACCTTTATCATTATTTATTTAATCATATATTATATTATTAATAACTTTAAAAAGTAAAAAGTTTAATAAAACTAATAATATATTAAAATTATTTTATAAATACTTTTTGAAAAGTAAAAGTTATTATTATTAAATTATTTATAAAACACGCACAAATATATATATATATATATATATATATTATAATTAAAATGTTATAAATTAAATTAATAATTTGAATATGTATTAACTTGAAAAATCAAAATAATAATTATTATAATTTATACAAAATATTTGTAATTTTGAATCTTTTAAAAAATATTAATACGATATATATATATATATATGATTAAAAGTAACAATATTTTTTTATTAAAATATCATTCATATTTGCAAAATTTTAATCATTCTATTAAAATAGTTATAATGTATATTTATAATTTTATTAAAAAAATTCAAAATGTTAATAATGTTTTAAAACTTTAATCTAATCAAAATTTATAATCTAATATTATTACTTTATATATATATATGTATATATGTATATATCATATTTTTAAAAATATATAAAAACCATATAATTATTCACATAATAGATTAAATATTTGTCCGCATAAATTAAAATAGTGCACTTTTACAAAATAATGTCATTAAAATATTTTAAAATAATAATTTTCAATATCATTTATAACCTCAATATAAAATTATAATTTTATAATAGTATTATTTTTATATCATAATTTCATATAATTAAAATCTAGTATACATATGTATATATATATATATATATATATATCATATTTTGGAAATCAAACAATAAATTAGCTATATTCATATATTAGTATAATTATTATTTAAAACATTCTATTAAATAATAATTCGACAAGAATAAATTCTGTTTAATAAAAATAGTTATTTTAAATAATCTGTAAACAAAGTGATATAATATTTATGTTAAAAACTATACCTATAATAAAACAAGATTAATTTTCAATTTATTATTTTAAAGAAAACTATTCTTAAAAATGTTTAAATTATAAATATATACATTTAATAAAACACTAAAAGTCACAAAAATAAAACAATGGTCATCTTAAGACACTAAATACTATAAAAGATAATGGTCATATATATTTCCAACGGTCAAAAAGACCCTTATAAATACATGTTTATGGTATTTCATACCCCTAAGTTGATTTGGATTACAAATATGGTTCTGTACATCCCTCTATTACTTAGTACATGTTCCCTTCTCTTAGAGATTACATTCTTCACTACGGTCGGTCCAAGGGATGAGGGCTACCTGCTTGGTCTCATTGTTATGCTAGGAGGTCTCCCAGTGGCACTGCTCGGATTTTCCATTAGTTTCCTAGGCTAGCTACGGTCTTCGGGCCTTGTTGTAATGTAATCATTTCAGTGTTTTATTAATAAAATATGTCTTGTTTTATTTTTAAAATCATTGTTTGAATGAAAAAATAATAAAATGTTATTATTACAAATGAAAAAGGTTCAGGGTGTCACAATAAAGGGGGTGATTTGAATTATTTTAAAACTAAGAATAATTGAAAAAAATTATTGATCAAGTGATGGGTTAAGTGATTCGTTTAGGGGTTATATTACCGATTGTAATGCTATCCTAGTTATAAAAATGGTTCAATATTATTTTTATTAACTAACGATTAAAAAAATTCACTGAAGAAACCCGAGGCTTTACAAAAGTGTGAAAATAATTATTTTAAAAAAATTTGGGTATGGATTAATTAAAAATCATAAAATCCAATATGAACATGTATAAATTATCCTATGGATTTCATGAAATTTAGTTTGAATGTTAAGAATAAAAATTGAATGAAAATGTAAATGGTATCTTATTCATTCATCAACACTGATATGGTCTTCTCATTTTCAGTGTGTCATAGATAGAAGGCACTAAGGGAGGAATCCTCTAGATTTTCCACACATATACCACAACTCTTGGACCATTGTTTTTGAATTACTGTGTGATATTATGGGAAATTAAATCACTTTATTAAATCACTTTGATCGTGTGAAGAATGTATACTCGATCTAAAGAAGTGGGATCAATCTGACCTTGTTCTTCTCTCAGTTTCTCTATATAACTTGAGATATGGGAGGAGAGGATATAAACTGTCTATAAATTCATTAAAATAGTGGAGGCCAATATTTATGAGTCTAAAATTCATTTATATACTTAGGTTATACTTTCCAAAATTATTCTTTGGTCCCTGGAAAGTTGTAAGATTCATTTTAGACCCTTCCACACACTTATGGATTAATTAAACTTTTTATAAACATCATGAATATTTTATTACTCACTTTTAACACTTCAATGTGTTATGTGATAAAATGTGAATCATTAACTTAGCTCATTCCTACCATAATTATTTAATGAACTTTGAACCTGTAACGTTCATTTGAAAAATAATATTTTATTATATTTTCTTTTATAATAAATTACTTATGAATACCTTGATAAATGAATTCAATTATTATTAGTTTAAACTCAAATAATATAATTTATTTTTTTTACTTTCAATCCTTCACACTCTGAGTATTACCGATCCTTGTAAATGGCACCCACTTCATCCTAAACCCCTAGTCATTTGAATAGGTGGATATTTTGGATACAATTTGTGTGTGACCCTCATGGAACATATCTCGATAACAATGAGTCATACCCACAACTAAGTATGGAATCTAGAAAAAAATCATGGATCCTAAGGAAATAAATATAATTCATAGCCCCAACTACTTCCTATGAACATGCTCTATGTAATATAATATTTTTGTCTCATATTATCTTATAAAAAGGAATGAAAGCTTTGTGCCATCATCCTTACATGATTTATTTATTCTTTTATTGACCATTCTGGATGGACTTACCTTATTCTACCATGAATATGGATTTAATAAAGTTATTACCATCTTGGCCAACTAGGACCAAAATATATCTTCTTTTTGGAAGAAAAAATCATGTAATTATCATTCAATCAATGTCATACCACTAATGATGCACCCAACTCAAGCTACCCCACCATGACATAAATGTCACAATTTTCATATTTCATCAAATTACTTAATTAAATGGTACACACTAATAATATTCTCAAGTTAAGATACAAATAAATATGTTCATAGATACGAACATCCAATGACACTTACAACATGTGGTGTTCCTATTGGTAGGTCTGTTCTCACGATCTCCTCTAATTGAGATCACTAAGTGTAAACTTTATGAGAAGAAATATCAATACTTATACTCCCCCAACACATAATAGTCATATATCATTCGTTCCCTACTAGTATGAAGTATCTCGAACATATGACATATATTTAAGGTTATTTTCATAGTATCTTGAGGTTCTTATTATAACTGTGATCTACTATAACATGTTGAAATGATCTAAGGATATTAATATGTAAATAGTGTATAAAAAAGTATTATCACTATCATGGTAATAATACATCATGCATAACTCTCTATATACATGATATGGTAATAAAAAAGTACAACATAATTTGGGTCTAGGACACCCACTTTTACAACAATACAACTTTAACTTGAGCCAAATTGTTAAAAATCAACCTGTTAGCTGTCACATGATAATGTAATGCTTTTTTTGAGTTACTAATTTAGTTATTAGATCCTCCATGTTTTCCAATATGGTTACTCTACTATCTATAACTTCACCTCCTTGTGTAAAACTCATCAAGAGATGATATACCTAAGTACATAACTTTTTTCCTCTATTATAATATTGACCTCTTGGCTGGTACCATTAGTATCATTCTAAGAACTAGAAAAAACTATTGCATATTTTATACTTCTTATTTTACTACATCAGATTCTACAACATACTCAGCATTTATATATATGGCTACCATTGGATTAAATGAGATACTCTTACACATTATCTTAGCCTAATCACATAACAACATGGATGTAAACATCCCATAATTACATGATTAATTTCAAAATTTTCATTATATACATTCCCATGACCTTTTTGGTTTAGAGATTTAGAGAATTAGGACAACTAATCAACTAAAAAATCCCATTCCATTCTCATACAATGTATATTTTTTCCATTATATCAAGAACTTATTATTTAAAATTAAGTCTTAAAAATATCTTACATAATTCCCCACACATACTACTCTTCAAGACATATCATATGTAATATTTTTCTTTATGACCAAGGGAAATAGAAACATAAGAAAGGTGAAATCAAATACTTAATTGGGGAAAATGTATATAAGAATCTATCATGGCATGAATAATATGGAAGGAATAAATAAGATTCAAATAATTATATATAAATGAACACATGAGTTTGAAATAAATCTATGGATGAAATAAAAATATAAACAATCACGTGGATAATAATAATATTAATAGAATTCATAGTGATGAAATTCATAATGTCAGACATATTTTACTATCAAGGCCTTAGATAATACATTATTCTTTCCATCAATTCTATATCCAAGAAATAATTCTTACCATCAAGGTCGTAATCAATGAATCATTCTCGCATTTGGTATTTATACACCAAATACCCAAAACCTTTTGTCTCTTAAAACCAACTGATGCAGTAAGGGGATATATAATACCAGAACACACCTGTCAATTCTTTAAGTCTAATTAATTCACTATATAAAATATATAAATATCAATACAATGAATAATCAACTTTCCTTAGGAATCAATAAAAATCTATATTGAGATACAAACATATAAAATGTTAATACTTTCTAAGAAAATAAATAGGAAAACATATAAATAATCCATCTAGATAAATAAGGTAAATAGATAAACGATGCATAATCAACTTTCCTTAGTAATCCATAATCATTTGTATGGAAATAACAACATACGATATGTTAATACATACACTAATAAATAAATAATCATAATCCATCTAGAGAAATAAGGTTTATGATTAAACTATACATATCCCAAGTGTAATTTAAGTAATTTCAAAATATGTTTACATATATGAACAAAACTTTCATAAAAAATAACACTTTGAATTATGTCAGATAATAAATGAATTTAAATAAAAATTATGCCTATTACAGAGGATGATTTGTAAAGACAAAGGTAGTGGTGGACCATTTATCTTATAGAGATTTGATTCAAATATTTGTAAATTAGTAAAAAGTAATAGTAAATTTCCTTAATAAATTATTGATTCATATAAAAGGACATTTGTAAAATCATCCGATTAATATAGTCATAGAATAAGAGGATTCCCCACTTAAAAGAAGATGTAGGGTCATTTTCCTTACAATGGGTAAATTAAGAGTCATGGGGGAAAATTAAATAGTGAGAAGACATGTAAAAACTCAAAAATAAATATAGGGTAAGAAAATGATGATGGTTTTATAAATAATTATCATTTAAATTCTAAAAATGGATTATCTTTCAAAAGAAATCCCAATTTTGAAATTGAGATTATAGAAGAAACCATTACAACTTGGGAAAATTATTAATAAAAATCCAATGAAAGAAGGAACATGAAGTGGAACATTGAATATCATGAATAAATAAATAATAATGATATAATACATCAAATAGGACGTCATTATATCATAAAAGGAAACATGGTGAACATTGTGAAACATGTCTTAAGGGAATCAAAAATTGAGACAAAGAACCCCTTACCTTAATTCCTACTTAGTCGAAATGCACTCCAACCTCTTGTATACAAAAAATAACTATCTCAATAACCTATTTTAGAACCTTATTCACACACACACACAAATATATATATACATATACACTTTATTTATAACCACTTATTATGAATTATTAGTCGGGTAAAGTTTATTTTCATCATCAATTTCTAAAAACTTTGATTTCTTATTTTATACTAGTTTTTTAATGGAATGGTCAATTATAGTTTGTTAAAAAATTCATCATTCATATATTATGAAATATAATAGAATCCTAATGTTTCAATTATCATTTATATCCCATTTTCATTTAGTGACTGATAAGGGTTTGGTTTTTGAAAATGGAAATTGTGAAGAACTAGTTTCAGTGTGTTTAATGATCAAAAAGTGATATATTAATAAATATATTATAATGTCCCAAAACTTACCTACCTTTATTATATGGTTTCATGATATTTTGTGATGCTGAGGAGGATTTTTGGGGTGTTTAGAGGTTATAGAGGTGTCTTGGCCAATGAAAGGTCCACCACACCTTGGTGGAGGGTGTGGTGCTGGCCATTTTGGACCTAGTGAGTCCCTATATGAAAAGGGATAGTTGGAATGGTTGGGAAAGTATGTGGTTCTTTGAATGGTGCCTTGGGGGTCTTATGTAAAAAACAGGAAAGAAAATATACCACACCATGGACTTAGGTGCGGTGAGGATAAAAATACCAAGGTATTGGCCACACACTCTGGTATATGTTGTGTTAGGATAGCATGTTTGTGGCCACCATGATTTTGGTAGAGTCCATGGTGATGATCATGATGTAATTTGAGTATCTTAAATGGGCACCCTTCTCTGTGAATCTTTAATGGTTTAAAGGGGGAAATGTGTAAAGGGTTATGAGGATTATTAAATGAGATTTTAATTTGTTCTTTCATCTATATATTGATCCATTCTCTCCTTCTTGATCATTCCTTTTATTTCTAAATGATTTGGATGAACCTAGGGCATGGTTGGGTCATTTTTTGGTGTTGAGGTTCTATTTACAGAAATTGTCACTTGGTAAGTGTTAGTTCTACCCCACCTTGGCACCTTGTGACCAACTCCTTGGGATTATAACCCTTGGATCATGGAGAATCAAGTGTTCTTGGTTCAAGGTAACTTTTCCCCATCCCTTCCTCCCTTACTTTATGGTTTCCCCTCGCTTTTAAGGCTAAGATATGAGCATGTTTTGTTGGTTTCTTATGGATTTTAGGTTCCAAAAAGATTTCCTTCAGCTTGGTGATGTTTCCTATGGTAGTGGATGATCCTCAATCATCCATTCTTGCTCGAATAATGTTGAATGTATAAATCGAGGTAAGGGATTCATTTCTTCTCCTTATTTTATGTGTAATTGTAAAGTTATCATGATTTATCTCATTGGGTAATAGTGTAATTAACCTTAATTAATATGAAATATAAAATAAAGAAAATAATTTGTTTTGGTTGTAGAGATCGTATGTTTTTATTTCGTGTTAATGTTTTTCCTCTTGATTTTTTAGACATTGTGGTATATTTTATTTATAATATGGGTTAACATGTTTTTTGTAATTTTAAAATGGATAAATAACATAAATTCGGTAAATTTTTTTGAATAATTAATAAATATCCATGTTTAATTGAAGCCATTCTTCCTTATAGTTTGATGCAATTGGAAGTTATGCTTGGTGCATGTTTGAATAATTCATAGTTGTTGATAGCTAATCCCTTATGTTTCTTATGGTTGTAACATGTGATAAATGAATCAGTTAATTAAAGATGATTAAAAATTGGTTTTTTGAAAAATATAATTGCTTTGGGCCTAGTGAGACCATTTTCTTATTAAGGATGAATTCCTCAGTTCTAAGGATGAGATTCAGTTTTAACTATTTTTTGTTTGCATGCTGCTTTGTGTGATTTCTCTAGATAAGGAGATTTTATATATGACGTAATGTGAGCATGGGATGGATGATGGTTTGGAAAGAATGGGTGGGGATTATTAGGTTTGGTGTAGTATTTGGCGCATGTGATGGAAAGATGAATGGTGATATATATGATGGTGTCAGGTATGGAATCAGGACTAATGGAACAAGTTAAATCTAGTCTTTCCCATTGTTATTGTGATGAAAGATGAGATGATTTCTTATTAATAAATCTAATTTAAAGATCATATGGCCAGGTTACTTGTTTCTGCATTCCTTTCCACATTACTTGATATAGTTTGTTTTTCTTATTTTATGCATCTTTTATGGTATCTTTGGACAAGTCCTAGAGTACCTGGAATTATGGAATGATAATGCATGTTAAATATTTTAACCTAAGGGGTTAGAGGATTAATAGAATTCTCAATGATGATAAATCTTAAGGAACCATGGGATATGTTATATTATTCTAGGAGGTTATGGAGTTTGGTTTATAATTAATGTAAATGTGAAATTTTAAAATAAATAATTAAATGAAGTCTCCTGAAATATTTGTTTCCTCATAGGATATTTAGTCCTTAGTGTTGGTATTCGAGTGTCTGAGAGACGATAGCTACAGTTGAGCCTAAGAATAGGTATTTTCCATAGTGTGGTTGTGATATATATATAAACCTATGTTATGTGATTTCACAAACCACCCCAACCATGAGGGGTGAAAGGGAAATAGAGACTCGGTGCAGTGGAGGGATGGTTCATGTAGTACTGAAAAGGGGTTGTGGCGGCCATCAATAATCAGTAGGAAATCAAGGCCCACACAATATCTAGGGACTTTGATCGATGTGCTCATGGTGGAGATAGGGCCCTCAATAACACTTCTAGTGGTGGGGTTATCAAAAATGGTAGCCAGATATGGATTCAGTGGGCTTTGGTGTTCTCCTAAAGCTGGAAGGCACTCAGGTCCTCAGATCTGGATTCTAGGGGCTCCTTCAGTAGGTGCACCATCATCAATGGTGGGTGGCATTTCTTCTTAATATATGGATTGAACTACATGAGGTTTCAATCTAGTGGTTATTTAGGGTATTTTTATTTGAATTTATTTTCTTCTTCATCTACGATTGATGGATGATTTCGGCTTCTCTTTATTTTGTTTCTCTACTTCTACTATTAAAATTTTGATTCTGCTAGAAAAAAATACACCACCCCAACCATGTCGGTAGGGTGACCGACACTAGTGGACTTTGGAGGTTGTTTTCCCAACATTCAGGTTGGTGAGGAATGGATGGATAACTACCTCCTCTTTCCCTGCTCTCTTCTCCTAATAATATTATTTTTTGGTAAGCATAGTGGTTACCTTTACTATATATGATTTAGAGGGTTATAATGGATTATGGTTATTTCAAACACATTTATCTCCAGATATGGTATCCTACAGGTTATTATAGGTATGTTGTGTGTGGGTTGTGATGGATTGAGGTATAATACATTATTTAAAAGTTTTAGTGAATCCCAAAAACTAATTATTTACTATCTAGAGATGTGTATGTTGATGGTGAGATGATTTGATGCACGGGATGTATGGTATTTTATAGTTTCCCAAGTATTTTTGGGTAGGATTATTTATTTAGAGAGAGATGGTTCAAGATGTTTGATATTGGGGAAGAGTGTAAAACCAATGGGGAAGTAGTAGAGGAGTACCTTAATTTGATATTATGTTTTATATTATATTATTAATTTTATGCAATACTTGGAAATAGATATATCCATAGTGGGGATAGGAACTTAGAATACCTGATTAGGTGACGAGTTAGCTTCACTTATTTATTTACTAGGCTTTAGTATGCTTTCTTTTTTTCATGATAGGATCTAGGGAGGATCCTACTGAGTATACATATTATGATCACCCTAAATATATAAAAACATTTTTCTAGGTATGTAGGAGCTAGTTTGTGGTTGGTCTAGACATTTTTAGCTTGAGGAGTTGTTTAGGATCTTTTCGGGATTTGAGGTCACTGTTGAGGTTTTATTTTTGATACTTGTAATTTCTTTATAGTTGTTTTAGTCTGTATAACATTACATGCATGTATTAGGTTCTATTTTCTTTTGTTATAATCATGATTTGTTTGGTGGGTTTATCTTATCTATCATTTCCCATGTTCTTCTCAGAGAGTAATGCCTCCCATTTGTGTATATGATATACCCTACGTGTTTTTCTCCAACCCATAGACTATTGGTGGTGGGCTTCAGGTTTAATTATCTCCCTTATCTCATTTCCATCCTAGGAGGGGTACCTCTGGGAGGGGAGGCGGTCATGATAGAGTGAAATCAAAGGTCAGGTTGAGAGATAAGATAGAGTTTGGAGGTATGCACTAGTGAGGACTGCATGGGTTGGTAGGGAAACAATTTCAGTTGAGGTAGTATGCGATCTAAATAAGGGATACTATCTAGGACATATATATTTATCCTCCCATATTATCTAATGGAAGTAATTTTTAGTTTACTAAGTCTACTAAGTGATGTGATGCTGGTTGTGGGGTAGAGACTTAGGAAAGGATCATGCATCATTCTTGTTTTTTCTTGTATTTGAAATGGGTAGAACTTGGGGTTAGGTTGATCCTTGATTAAATAATTGATCTTAAATATTCCATATTCTTGGTTTAAGATTTACTAACCATTTTTTCTTTTTTAGGTATGACTATAGGTCAATTTTATTATCAGGTTTTTACTAAATATGTTTAGTAGGATGTGCCAGTAGATCACTGCATAGTTGAGGTAGACGATGATGACACCTGGAGGAGGAAACTCTAATAGTTTTAGCATCAAATTCTATATAAGTATATGGGTTTCAGATTCAGTGAAAAATGAATAATTGGATGGGGTTGAGATTGCCTTATTTTAATCCATGTCCATAAGGAGCACTCGATTTTGTTGGTGATGATGAGGTTGCATGGGAAATCCAAGAAGTGGTGGTTCTTGTTCATTTGGGATTACAAGGATTCGACTGTCTCATAGGATAAATTTTGGGATCAGTAATATGTTAAGTTTCTTTCTTTATCCACAAATTTGACCTACCCACAGGAGCTTATTACCCTTTGATGGGGGAGTTCTAATGTGCAGGAGTTTGAGATCTATTTCAGAAACCTTCTTCGATATTCTTCATACCTACTGCTATATGAGGAGGCTACAAAGAGACATTTTAGGAGGCCTTACATCCATAGATCCAGTTCAAGGTCACTCCTTTTATGATGCTGACATATCTTGAGGTTCTGGTGAGATTAGGGGTTGTTGAGAGGATTCTAGAAAGAACCAGGTCATCATGAGAGGGGATTCATCATGATTCTCCATTTAATAGAGTTGTGGTCTAGGGTTCCTATTTTCCTAGATAGAAGAGTCTTTAGATAGATGGGGATAGGTATTGACCCTATTCATCTCGATTCACTGGGGTTGGAAAATTTTAATCCCCTTCCAATGGATCAAATTTTTTTTCCTTTTGGAGGCTATTTTCATCAGTGGAAAGTGTGCATGACCTTTTAGAGCAAACATTTTTCATTAGGCATTCCACTTTAGGTTCTGATATTGTAGTAGTTTTAGCCAAATAAGTAGTAGTAGGGTGCTCTAGATTTTTATCCATAGATGGGAGATGAGGTAGGAAGAGGAAAAAACTATGATTCTTCTCATCATTAGAGATTATATCGTGACCTTGGAGGTGGTATTTATCAAGTCCATAGAGTATGTGATGAAAGTCATGGTCAGCTTCATGCTCTAGAGTTTGAATTTTCATGCAAGTTAGACATCATTCAAGGAACCCTTTTCTTGTTTTCTAATTGGGTTCATGCCATGTTTTATTCAAGAGCTACACACTACTTCATTTCACCTATCCTAGTCCATGATTTGAGACTCGAGGCGGAGAGACTTCCAATTATTTTAACATCGATTATACTTGTTAGAGGCTAAGATTTTTTGTACAAAAAATATAGAGATCGTGAGATAGTACTGGGATAAACACTTGTCTTAGGGAGACTTCATATATTTTTGGATATATCCATACGAAATTATCCTCAACACGGACTAGTTGTATCCAGTGCAGGCTATCATGGATTTCTTCAGGAGGCAAATTGTATTCTATGATGCTGACAGAGAGTCTTTTGTGTCCGTTGGTGAGAGAGAACCTCAAATGGGTCAAAGGAATGTTCTATCCTTATCTTCCTTAATGGTCAATTTGATTCGAATATTATCATAGGTTCAACTGATGGTGTTTCACAAGGTTTTGGAAGAGTACCCTGATGTCTTTCCTGAAAAGGTTGTGGTGTACCTCCTTGATGGGAGATCAAGTTCAGGATAAATATATAATCTAGTGATCATCCAATATTTATTTATCTACATATAATGGTGTCTTCTGAGTTATAGGATATTTATATTCAAATCAATTATATTTTGTAGCAATTTTTTGTTTGACCAAGCATGTCACCTTGGGGTACACCAGTTTTGTTTACAAAGAAGGTTGATGGCATTTTGTGCCCGTGTGTTGATTATCATCACTTAAATCAGGTGATAATGAATAATAATTGTCCTCTTATATGAAATGATGATTTACTTTATCTTCTAAAATGATCTATTTGGTTCTTGAAGATCAACCTATGACCTAGATATCATTATATGTGGGTAAAAGACGAAGATATTATGAATACTGCTTTCCGATGACATTATGGGAATTATGAGTTCCTTGTAATATTTCTCAGTGATATGAATTATCTATCTATATTCATGGGGATAATGAATGTAGTGTTTTGAGAGACATTGTATCATTTCATGGTGGTTTTCATCAATGGAATCCTTGTATACTTTGCATCTGAGGAAGAGCGTATAGAGAATCTACATGTAGTTTTAAAAGTTCTTTTTTATTCGTAGCTATTCGGGAATTTTTTGAAGTGTTAGTTCTAGGATCATAAAGTTAATTTATTAGGTAATTTTATATCCCAACATCTATTAGCTATGGATTCTTAAAAGTTTGAGGTGGTTGTTTCTTAGGTCACCCCCAAGAATGTTGCAGAGGTTTTAAGTTTCCTCGGTCTTTCAAGCTATTATAAGAGGTTCATACCTGACTTATCTTGGATTGAGACTCCTTTGAGAGACTTGAACATAAATAATTAAACATTATTTTAGACTAAAAAATTTCATTCATATTTCTATTATCTAAAGGAGAATTTGGATAGTGCCCTAGTTATTCATTTTATAGAAGAGGGAGTTTAGTTTTAGGTCTACTGTGTGGCTTTGCAACTTGGCTTGGGAAGTTTCCTAAGGAAGTAGAGGGTGGTTGTTTATTATGGTTCTTATTATTTACAACCCTATGAATGTAACTATGCCACCCATGATCCCAAGTTAGTAGAAACTGTGTTTTCCTTGAAGTTGTGGTGACACTACCTCATCAGTGAACACTTTTTGGTTTTCACCAATCACTATAGCTCGAGGAATGTCTTCTCCTAGTGTGACTTGAACTTGTGAAAATGATGGTGGACGAAATTATTTTAGGATTATGTATTTGATATTTAATATTTAATATACATCGAGAAAGGATAATTTTGTAGCTGGTGCACTAAGCAAGAAGTCACACAGTGATGGTGTGCGTGAGTATAGATATTATTGGGGAGTGATGGAAGTGATATACATGATTCATCTTGATTTAGGAGAGTATGGTGAAATATGATTCCTTTTTTAGATGATAGTGCAATATTATTTAGTTCAATAGGTGAGGGAGTCCCAGCTAGTGGATTTTGAGGTGGAAGTTTGGAAGTATTAAGTTGTCTATATTAATTCCCCTAATGGTTAGTCTGAGGATGATCAATACTATGTGTTGTTTCTTGGGAGGATTTTCATTACTTTAATTATGCACAAGGTGGTTCTATATGATTTCTAAAAATCACCATTAGTTTTACATCATAGTGTGAAAAAGATTTACTGTGATATGAGAGGTTGGTTTTGGTGTCCCTTTTTGAGTCATTTAGTTGTAGAGTTTGTGTCTAGATGTTTAGTCTTCTAGAAGGTGAAGGATGAACATCATGTTCCCAGTGGGTTTCTCCTACCATTATATCTCCCTCAGTGAAAGTGGGGTGGGGGGATTTTGGTGGGGTTTTCACCAGTTTACCTCAATATTAGGGATGCTATTATGCTATATAGATGGTAATGTACTATTTGAAAAATCATCCCACTTCTTAGTGATCAAGGAGTCGATTTTGGTGGAGGTTATGAGGATTCATGGATTTAAAAGGACGATCATATTTGATAGTGATACTTATTTCACCTCTAGTGTGTGGAGAGGTTTTTAGAATGATTTTGGCTCTCTGTCATGCCTTAACATTGCTTTTCATACACAAATGGATGATTAGGCAGAGTGGACCATATATAATCTTGAAAAAAAATCACACTGATGTCCTAGATTTTGGAGGTTCATGGGTGAGACACCTAGCTTTGGTCGAGTTTTCTTACAATAATATTTTTCCACTCCACCATTGGTATAAAATCATTTAAATATTTGTATGATTAAACTTTTTGATCTCTGTTGTGCTAGAATGGGATTAGAGAGTCAAAAATTACCAGGAAACAACTAGTAAAAATCATTATAGAGATGGTTCAAGTGATTCACAAGAGGATGAAGGGAAAAATGATCATTAAAAGTTCTATTATGATCATAGGAGGAGTCCTCTAGAGTTTAATTTTAGAGATCATGTTTTTTTAAAGGTGACTCATCATCAGGGGCAGTAGTGGTTTTGTTGTGGTAGTAATTTCTCTCCCTAATGTTTTGGGCCTTTTGAGGTGTTGTCTCATGTTGGAGTCTTTTTTTATCAGATAACACTTCCATCATAGATGATCTAGATTCATTATTTCTTTCATGTGTCATAACTTCACTGCTATCTTCATGATAATTATCAATTCATCAATTAGGGTGAGATAAATATTTATGATGATGTAACATTTGAGTAGTGACCTATGGAGATCTAAAGCCTCCATAATAAGGTTTTGTGGGCATGCATTATTCCCTTATTTTGTGTTCAATGGTGACACAATGGTTTGGAAGATAACACCTAGTAATATGATTTGTAGATGTGTACTCAGTATCCTAAGTTATTTTATTCCTATTTATTCCTTTGTAATGATTCTTGTTGGTGTCAATATTTATTTGAGTTATGAGATAGTTCTCTCTTCCTTTATGCATTTATTGTGGCATTACTTCTGTTTAAGAGGTATCTCTCTTGGGAGAGTGGTTGGGAGACGGTTTTTAGTGTTGTGTAGTTTTATAGCATGTTTCTTTAAGTGAGGTGGTTGTTTTGTTGTGATAGTGAGATTATTGAAAGGAATCTTATAGAGTGGTTGTTCAGATAACCCTTTTCCAAAGCCTTATATCTGGGTTTGGTTTTAATTCTCAAGGGAGAAAATTGTTTAAGAGGTATTTGATGTAATGGATCAAACCTTCTTGACCATCACTTTTTAGTTTCTTAAGCCTTTGTGGTGTCGAGGAGGAGTTTTGGAGTGTTTCGAAGGCTAGATAGGTTTTTTTTTCAATCAAAGGGCCACAATGCCCTGGTAGAGGACATGGTGCTGGCTGTTTTATCCCTACTGCATCCCTATGTGAAACAGGCTTGCCAAAATGGTTAGGAAAGGGAGTGGAACTAAGAATGTCACTTTGGGAGACATCTGATCCAAAATGGGGAAGAGAATATCAGCACGCCATCGCTTTGGTCATAATGAGGAGAATAAAACTAAGGGATTAAAAATATGTTATCGATACTGTCATGTCAGGACGGTGCATTTGAGGCTACCACAATCGTGGTGGAGGTCATGGAGATCTTCAAGCTGGATTTTGAGTGGTTGAAATGGTCATCGTTCTTCACAGATCTTGACCGGTTCAAAGTGGGAAACATGTAAAAGGTTGTGAGAGGTTTTAAATGTGATTCTAATTAATTATTTCCTCAATTAATCAATCCACACTCTTCTTCTTGAATGTTCCTTCTATTTCCATACACTTTGGATGAACCTAGTTCATGGTTAGGTTGTTTTATCATATTGAGGATCCATTGATGGAAATTATTACTAGTTAAGTGTAAGTTATACCCCCCCTTGGTTCCCTATGATCTATTACTTTGTATTTTAACCCTTTAATCATGTAGGATCAAGTGTTCTTAGTTCAAGGTACCATTTCCCTCTCATTTCTTCCCTTCCTTCATTATTCCTTTTGTTTGAGTGTCCGTTGTGGCAATCCCCATGATTTTGGGGCTGAGATCTGATCATGGTTTGTTGGTGTCTTGTAGATGTTAGGTTATAAAAAGATTTTATTCAGCTTGGTTGTGTTTCCTTTTATGGTTATTGATCCTTGATCATTATTTATTTCTCGAAGAATGTTGAAATTCTAAATCTAGGTAGGGGATTATTTAATTCTCCTTATTTTATATGAAATTATAAAGTTATGTTGCTTTATATAATTGAGTAATGGTGGAATTAACCTTAATGAATATGAAATATGAAATAAATAAAATAATTGGTTTCTATTGTAGTGATCACATGTATTTATGCTATGTTAATGATTTGCCTCTTGATTTTATAGATAGTGTGCTATATTTTCTCTATGATATGGTTAAACATATTTTTTATTCATGGAAAATGGATAAATAAAATAAATCTAGTAATTCTTATTGGATAAATAACAAAGTAGCGTATTTAATTGAAGTTGTTCTCCCTTATTGGTTGATGAAAATGGAAGTTATTATTGAATCATGTTTTAATAATTCATATTTTTTTATCATTGATGCCTTAGGTTGCATGTGGTTTTAATCTATGATAAATGAATTGGTTAATTCAAGATGATAGACAATTGATTTTTTGAAAAAGATAATTGTTTGGGAACGAGTGAGCTCATTTTATTATGAAGGATATATGCCTTAGTTTGTGAGCCTAGATGCCTTGTTAACTATTTTTTTTTTCTTGCTGCCTTGTGTGATTATTCTAGATGAGGAGCCTTACTATACGATGTGATGTGAGCCTGATATGGATGACGGTTTGGAAAGAATGGGTGGGGATTCCCAGGTTTTTGGTAGTAGTTGGAGCCTGTGATAGGGGGATGGATGATGATATGAATGGTGGTGTCGAGGATGGTACTAGGACTGATGGAACAATTTGAATCTGGTATCTCCCATTATTTTTGTGTTGAAAGACGGTATGCTTTCTTATTAATTAATTTTCTTTAAATAAAGGATGACTGAGTTTCTTGTTTCTATATCCCTTTCCCCATTTCATGAAAAAATTATTTATACTTGGTTTTTGAATCTTTTATGATAGTTTAGGATGATTCCAAGAGTACATGAAATTATGGAATGATAATGAATGTTTAATGTTTTAACATATGGGGTTGGAGTCTTAATGGAATGTTGAATGGTGATAAATGTTTAATAAACTTGGGAGAGGTTGGATTATGTCTAAAGGGAATTGAAATTGATTGATAATTAATGTAATTGTGAGATGTTAAAATAAATAATTAAATAAATCCTCTTGAAATGTTTGTGTTCTCATTATATATCGAGTCCTTAGTATTGACAGTCAGGTGTCTGGGAGATGATAATTGTAGTTAAACCAAAGACTAGGTAGTTTTCCTAGTGTGGTTGTGAGCTAAGTGTATGTGTGTGTGTATTCCTATGTTATGTTATTTCATATGCTAACACACTAATGTCCATAGGGTAACTGACACCAATGGACTCTGGAGGGTGTTTTCTCCAACATTTAGGTTGATGAGGAATGGATGGTTGACTACCCCATGTTTCCCTACTACCTCCTCTTGGTAGTATTATGTTCTGGTATAAATGGTGGTTACCTTTCCCATATATGTGTGTAGCGGGCTGGATTTTGGTTATTTCACACACATGTATCTCCATATATGGCATCCTGAGGGTTATTATAGGTATATTGTGTATAAGTTGTAATGACTTAATATATAATACACAATATACGAGCCATGGTGGCTCTAAAAAAAACTCAGTTACTATATAGAGATGTGGATGTTGATGATGAGATGATGTGATACATGGGGTACATGGTATGTTATAGTTTCCCAAGTTTTTTCATGAAGGATTATTTAGAGAGTGATGGCTTAGGATGCGAAACACTAGGGTAGAGTGGAAAACCAATGGGGAAGTGATAGTAGGGTACCTTCATTTGATATTATGTTAGATATTATATTATTACATGTAAGTGATACTTAGTGATAGAGAGATCCATGGTGAGGCTGAGAAATTATCATGACTGATTAGGTGATGAGTTATATTTACTTATTCACTACGATTTAGTATGTTTTCTTTATCTTTTTTATGAGAGGTTTTGGGGAGGATCCTACTGAGTATACCTATTATTCTCACCCTACATATATATAAACTATTTTTTGGGTCCTCGAGATTTGGTTGGTGATTGGGCTGGAAATTTTTAGCTTTTGGATTTTTTCAGGAGTGGTTTGGTATTTTAGGTTACTTCTAAGGTTTTACTTTTGGTACCTGTAGTTTCTTTTCAGTTGTTTCAGTTAGTATGAAATTAAATGCATGTATTGGATCCTCTTTTCTTTTGTTATGATCATGAGTTTTTTGGTGATTTTATCTTATCTATCATTCCTCATATTCTTCTTATAGTTTAATTTCCCCCATTTATGTGTATGATATACCCTCGATGCTTTTTTCTAACATGTGGCCTATTGGAGGCGGGCATCGAACATCATTATCCCCCTTCTCTAGGAGGGGTACCTTTGGGGGGGGGAGAGTTGTGAAATATATTAAATATCAATAAAACCTTTCTAGATTCATTAAAACATATTAAATAAATTTTTATTACATGTTATTACCATTATATAACATTCCTTAATCATTTATGATATAAGCATTATAACATCGTTCATATATGAGGTAAAACTGACACAAACGAGAGCGTGTTATAATGATTTTATGAGAAAGAACATGTTTTTATATAATTTTAATATAAATATTAAAAAATATTAAAAATTTCATAAATATAATTTACCTTCATTAAATTCATTCTTAGAACCATCAATGTAGGGTGGTTATGACAAATGAAATTCGTCGTTGGTTGAGGCAGTAGTCTGCACGTACACATGATTAACATTTCTATTTCTCAATGAATGAGTTGGAATGAAGATATATGATAAATTATCATTTCAGAATCATAATTGTGAAATAATAAACAAATTAATTCATTAAATCTATCCTTCTCACCATCCATGAGAGACAGTGATGAAAAACAAACCACGTCATTTTGTAGAGGCGGTAGTCTGCACGTACGCACGATCGATGTTGTTTTGTTTTTATTAATGGATATAAAGGATTGAATAATGGTTAATCCATTAATATAATAACATTTAAATACATTAATAATACTATTTTTGTTATATTATGATTTCTATAATAAGTTTTTAAGAGAAAAATTAAAAATAAAAGTCAAAGAAGTATGAAATACTCACGTTGAGAATTTAATATTTCTCTTGGAAATATTCTTGGAAATAGTGGCCTTAGACTATCTAATTAAGTATAGAGGTTTTTAAACTTGATATAATCTTATATGAGTAGAAAAATGGCTATTTTTTAGGATGAATTAAAAGTTATAGGTGTTCCATGAAGTAGTGGAAGTGATCCCTTTTCCTAAGTGAAGAGAAGGGTAATTTTGAAAGTACCCATTACATTTCAATAACAGTTTGTCACTATTCAAGGGTAAAAGGAACCAAAAGTGTAAAATAATGGATTTTTGGGTCATATAAGGTCTAGAAGTCCTCTAAAAATCATTTATACACATGTTTTAAACATATTACAAGCCTTTTACCACTTGATTTTTACATTTTACAATTTTTATTTTTACCTTGGTAACTAGTCTTTACCTAAGTAATATATATTTTATTAAATATATAATGTAACCCTTATTTTGAAATTTTAATTTTTTAAACCTAAATTTATTCTCTATATAATCTAATTTAGTTTCTAAATAATTTAAAATTAACTTTTAAATTAAAACATTTAATATAAAAAAATTCCTTATACAAAAATGTTATTTTACCATTAAGTGTTCTTAATATTATATAACATTAATTAAAAATTAAATTATTGATCAAATATTTGTATCCATGTGTAAAATTTATATAAATTTAATTAGATAAAATATATCAACTTAATTTATTAGATAAAAATTACATAATATTAATAAAATAATTCTTTGAAAATAACCCTTTTCACTATTATCTATTTCCTTAAATTTAATCTTAGTATTCATAATTTTATGGCTAAAAATGAAATTTTATTCATTAAATAATACTAAAATGTTAGTATAAAATATGAAATCCATTTTTTTATATTTATTTTCTATAAGTTATAAAAATTAAGTTTTAATATAAGTGAACTAAAATATTTTTTTAGAGTAAAATATTACTTAAGTTTTCAAAACGTTACACATGTATTTTATAGATTCAACATAGTATTTTTAAATTAATTATATTAATTCTTAAATATTTTTTTTATAATAAATGTAAAGACCCAAAGGTTGACGTACATAGACATTACATTACTTTTGCGGAATACTTAATACATAACAAAAATAGAAACCAAAGGACCGTAATAGTTTAGTGTCTTTGGAAACTTGGAACATAATCTTCTAATCTTGGTGAAAGATCTTCAACATCTCCCATAAAGATCTTCCCCTTTTGTTTTTATACCTAAAATCTTTCTTTAAATCCTGGGGAAAATAAAACATATAAAGGGTGAGCTCAAATTCTCAGTAAGGTTAAGCATGGAGAAAATAAAAAAAATCATATACATTTGAACTTAAAAAAAATATGAACATAATGTTTAAACATTAAAATCTTGAGCAGTGACATAAAACATGGCAGTACGTAAGGAATAGATCATAAAGAAACATTAATCATGATAAAATATAATGGGAATAAAACATGTAATTTTGGAAACCATGAATCACATGTTATGATTTCCGTAGTAGCCAAGGCATTGCTGCTAAGACCATCTTAGTGGACAAAGTCCCTTTCTGAATCGAGTTCACTCCTCGTTCCAGTCCTGTATCACTGAACCGGATTAACTTACCATTCCAGCCATGTCTATCTCATGAGATATAAATCTTTACTCAATGAATTGGAGGGAGATATAGGTCCCACCCGTCTCATAATGAAATCATTCTTACTTGTGCCACAAAATAAACATAAATCATTCATCATAACCCAAATAATAAAATGGGTTTCATAAACATCATCTCATCATGACATAATCCATATAAAACAAATGGAAATAATTTCATTATAATAAAAATTAAACCATGTAAATAATAGAGACATTATAATTGAAACATAAACATGCTAAATAATGTTATCTTAGATGGAAAATGGTATTGATAAAACACTTGAAATGAATTCTTGAGGAAAATATCCTTTCTTCTTCAAAATAATTTTCTTTTCACAAAATGCCACACAATTTTAAAAGAAAAGGATTTTATTGAAAATAACCATGAAAATTTGTAGAGGAAGCTTCATGAAAATTAGGCATTATGAAACCGTAAAAATCCATTCATGCCGTATAAGTTTAAAAAAACATTCTCCTCGTACTTTTGTCGAAAAAGTCAAAAAGTACCTCGTATGGTAAACAAAAGAAAGATTCCTTCCATAACACAAAGTAAAAGTCCAAAAGGGTTAAACATGACTTCAAACATACATGGAAGAGTATTAAACACTTTTTGAAAACATTTTTATGGACATTGATGAAAAATATAACCCCAGTAAATACTTACGTATAAGCAATCTCGAATAAAAATGAGATTGCAAAATTATCCCATACCTTATGTTCGATATGCTTCGTACGTATCCTAAACTCCTGTATAATGATTTAAATAATGTCATTGGATTATTAAAGAATCATATTCATTGTTATGATATCATATATGGTTCACTTATGACTTTATATTACCCGTTATTTTGTAAATTCCATGTTAAAGCAGCGTTTTGGGTAAAATCGTTTTATTTATCGTATGTGTTTGGAAATGTTGTTCTTGATATTATTATTACTTGTATCATGATTTACTTACTTATATAATGTAAATAGTGATTTATATATCATATATATTTAGTATATATATATATATAATAGATATATAAATGAAATGAAATACTCCGTTCATGGAGATGGTAGGCCGTACGTACGTATGAACACTGTTTTCCTTTCCTTATTGACTTGAATGGAAGTAAGTAGATGATATATATATATATATAAATCCAGTAGCTTTATTGTGTCATATATTTCATTATTATTCTTTATATATACTTTATAATCATTCTTGAATGGTTAACATGGAGAATGAATCTCATCGCGTCGTGGAGACGGTAATCCGTACGTACGCACGAGCGATGATATCGTTCCCATAATTATTGAATTTAATTGGAGTGGATGATATAATATCTCAGAATCAGTATGATTTTATAATAACTATATATATTTATTCTTTACACCATTATACCCATCCAAGTATGGTGGTGGTGGAAAAACATATTACACCACGGCGTGGAGATGGTATTCCGTACGTACGCACACGTGGTGATTTCTTTTTTTGTAGGATGGATAGAAGGTGGAATGGGGTTGTTTTATATTTATATTAACATATCAGTATATTATTGATTCTTATGTTATTACTTTATAATGAAACAAATGAAGAAGAATAAGTTGAAGAAGAGAGAAACTTGAAAGAATCGGTAGAAGAGATTACCTCTTCTTCGACGCAGCTTTTTTAAGCTTCCTCTTAAGGCACTAGAGTTGGTCTTTTGAGGTGACCAGAACCACTATAATGTTTCTAGGGAAGTTGATAAGGGAAATTGGCAGGGGTTGGCCGAGCTTTAAAGCTCAAAATTGTGTAAAGAGAAGAGGGAGGAGGTGCCCTTTTATAAGGGATGAGAGGGACACTTTAGGAAAAACTTAAAATATTATTTTATAATAAAGTCATATTCAGTTTATAATGGTTCCAAATTGATTTATTTTGAATATAAAGTGGGTATGGGTCGAAATCCTTTCAACCAATATGTTTTATACAATTTTAGGTTACTATTTTAACCTTATCATTTAGATTTAACTCTAAGTTAAATAATTTAACTTTTACCGTGTCTTATTGTTTTCTTACACTAGATGGTTAATAAACTTACTATAAAAATCAAGATGAACCCCAAGTGGTTCATTATTAATATATATAGCCTTATCTAAGTAATTTGTACGAACCTTAGATTTTCAAGAATATAATAAAAATTAATAATATAATATTTGTCTTAAAAACTATTTTATGTCAATTTTGACACTATTTGGTAATTGATTTTTGTGAAAATCATAACAACATGATTAGTTCAAATAAAGTTAATTGAATAAATACTAAAATGTAATATTAACCTAAAACATTAGTTTAATTTATAAAAAGTCACAAATTACATTTATTTGGGTATTTATAACATCAATTAAGTTAATATTTCATTAATAAGGTAATTACTGCATCATCATTGTGTCATAAATAAATTAAATTATTTAATGTATAAAAATTATAAATAAAATACCATAATGTACTAAATCTTTTTATCTTTCTAATTAATATTTATAGTTGAATTTATCATATGTATAACCCTATATTAAAAATGTTTTAGTTAATAAACTTTGATTTTAACTATTTTAACTCTTCTTTAAATAAAATAATAATAAACGTCCTAATCTAATCCAAGTGGGCCTAAAGGGTAATATTTTATTCCTAAGATTGTTTTTGGTCGAATTACACTTATACAATATAATTAGGACATGTTTTAGGGTAATAATAATATCATTTTTACCCTTAATTACCCTATTTACTTTTAATCGTGGTAAATAAAAGTAAAAAGTTATTATTCACCAAAAATTATTTTTATCTTATTTAACCACATTTTACACCTTGATATTAACCATGTCTCTCGAATTTTTGAAATTCCACTCACAGAAGCGGTAAAATTATGTTTTATGTAAATTTTCAAATTCTCCTAGGAGGTGGGTAAAAGACGGTGAAAAGTTCAATAAAAGTTTTATATATCTAAAATTATTATAAAATGACTCCAATGAATTACATTGAACTTATATTGGTATTATGTATCAATTTTGACCTAAAATAAATTTAAATAAAATAAATAATTATTTAAATAAAAAGTCGGTTTTTAAATAGTAACCTAGTGTTTTCACTATTCATCAAAAATTGAAAGTTTTCAGAAAAATACCAAAAATTCACCTTAGGCTAATTTTGATATTCTGAATCCAAAAACTGAATTCCATTTTGAAAGATAAAATTTATAAAATTTCAAAAAGTGGGTATTACTATTCATAACGGCTAGTTCATAATAATATTATAATAATATCTCATTTAGTGAAACTCGGTATTGTGTACAACACACGCTATCGAGGAAGGTTGCTCTGGCATGCAACACAAGCCTAGAATAGTGTTTGCGTATACTGCAAGCTAATACGGTGTTGTGTATAGCGCAAGATAATCTTGGTGTAGCGTAAAATATTAGACATCAAAGAAATTAAAAATAATATATCTCATAAAATCTCGGGGTGTTACATTCTACCCCTCTTAAAATGAATTTCTCCGTCGAAATTTGTCGGTGTTATAAATCGTTTACTACTTGAAAGTTTCATTCATAGAAACCCACATCATAAAAAGGAATACTAAATCATCATTTTAAAAAGGAGCGTTAGAAACATAATGGATACCTAAAGTAACTCATCACTGGGTTTTCACATAGGAAAATATAGGTGAAAATATTGATATGGAAGAGAAATATAACCATCAATTTCTGATGGAGAGTGGTAGAGAACATGGCTATGAAAAAGCCTACAATCACAAAGCCATAAATTTGTGATGATCTAAGGTACCATATGATTCATCGGATATGAGGACACTAGGACAACATTTTTGGTTTTCAATACATTTCCCTAAAGTTGAAGAATTTGAATTAGAAGAAATACTTACTTTATTTCGGTACAATCTCGTCGTTGTTCGTGCCTTGAACAATTTCCACTTCATCTCTTAAAGAAATGAAGTTAAATTTGTCATTCTTGAAGTATTAGTATATCATGCGATAGAATGATAGGTCATTCCATCTATCTCAAACATAAGGTTATCAAAAGTTATAAGTCCATCTTATGGTGAGATTAATCGTATATGGTTCCAAAAATGGACTTATACATCATCTATAGTAGTGCTTAATAAAATAAAACTAGTTTCTACTAACCAGGGACTCGTTGTAGGCCAATGGTAGGCGATAAAGGTCTGTCGCACTTCGGTTGTGGGTTTGATTCCCACAGCCTTGTCTGACGTGATGGGTTGTTGCTCGTCCTGCAGGTTGTCCTTTTTCTAAAACTACATTATTATAACATTCCATCAATAATATCAAAAAAAATTCTAGCCTTAAACAATATTATCTTATGTTCTAACTTAATTCATTCCAATCTTTAGGCTTATCCAAAATACTTCTGTCCAAGCTCATAGTATAAAGAAAACTATTACTATAAGGATCATATACCAAGCATGTGAATACCATCATTTATATCCCATATATCATAAGATATATCTTGTTGGTCACATTCCAAATATCTGAATACCTTTATCATGTATTCTCTTGAAAAATGAATACCCATTGAACATTAGTGAAAACATGAATGCTGTCAAAAGTTAACTCTTTCCACATACCAAAATCCCAAAATTTCTATATACTCAAACCATGATATCACTTTGTCCTTGTACCAGTCATGAGCTCATTAATACTATCAAACATCTCATCATCTCCTTATCCTTTCATTATGCACATATCATCTACCTTCCAAAAATACTTGAATAACCTTTCATGGTTACCGGTACCATTCATCATATACTTTCAAAAACTCAAGGAAAGACAACAGTGTAACAATCCTTAGATGATTCTTTATTCCATAGTACCATTAAAGTACCTATACAACATAACTCTTAATAAACATACAATCATTCTACTACCTTCTTAAACCACTGACTGAGCTTCATCATTTCTTTCATCTCATATATCATTTGTAGTCTCTTCATCATCATCCACATAAATACTACCCATATGACCATGCTTATTCTCTTCATGAGATTTTCCCTTAGGGCATTGGTTTTCATAATGCCCATACATTCCACATTTAAAACATTTAATCATTGTTGATGTCATAGAAATACCATTATCCTTCTCCATGGTGTTAACTGAACCTTTTCATTTACACTTACTGGATTTGTGTCCTTCTTTTACACACCCAAATCATCTTTCAGTTCCTTTGAAACATTCTCCTTGATACCTCTTCCCACATGATTTACATGAGAGAAATTGAACTTTCTTTCCTCTATGATCATCATGAAACTCCATATTTCTCTTATTAGCTTAGTTGGGAAACTTACCAAAGTTGAGATTATTGATCATATTATGAGATTACTGATTATGCATAATAACTATATGTGGACTTCCAAATCCAATTTCATTCGGTTTCTCATGAATAATATCATTCCATTGTCCATTATATCCTCCATTATCGTGAATCTTCTTGTTTCCAGCCATTTTCTAAAACCCAAAAAGAATAGTGTGAGAGGAAAAAATCATAATCAAGGGGGGGGGGGGAGGGGGTAGCATCAATATCTAACATCTTAGGTTAAATTCTAAGATCTTTACCGTAATTCTAGGACTATAACCTATATGTATACTTATCCTTAGGGACATCCCTAGACATACCTTAGAAATATCTCTAGGGATTTCACTAAAGTTTTCGCATCCTAGTTTCCAAAGGTTAACTAAACCTTTCCTCTGATACCAACTGTAAAGACACAAAGGTTGACGTACATAGACATTACATTACTTTTTTTTAATACTTAATACATAACAAAAACAGACACCAAAGGACCATAATAGTTTAGTGTCTTTGGAAACCAGGAACATAATCTTCTAATCTTGGTGAAAGATCTTCAACATCTCTCATAAAGATCTTCCCCTTTTGTTTTCATTCCTAAATCCTTTCTTTAATTCCTGGGGAAAAGAAAACATATAAAGGGTGAGCTCAAATGCTCAGTAAGGGTAAGCATGGAGAAAATAAAACAAATCATATACATTTGAACTTAAAAAAACTTGAACATAATGTTTAAACATTAAAATCTTGAGCAGTGACATAAAACATGGAAGTACCTAAGGCATAGATCATAAAGAAACATTAATCATGATGAAATAGAATGGGAATAAAACATTTAATTGTGGAAACCATTAATCACATGTTATGATTTCCATAGTAGCCAAGGCATTGCTGCCAAGACCGTCTTAGTGGATAAAGTCCCTTTCTGAATTGATTTTCCTCCTCATTCCATTCCTGTATCACTGAACTGGATTAACTTACCATTCCATCCATGTCTATCTCATGAGATATAGATCTTTACCCAATTATTTAGAGGTAGATATAGGTCCCACCCATCTCATAATGAAATCATTCTTACTTGTGCCACAAAATAAACATAAATCCTTCATCATAACCCAAAGAATAAAATGGGTTTCATAAACATCATCTCATCGTGACATAATCCGTATAAAACAAATGAATATCATTTCATCATAATAAAAATTAAACCATGTAAATAATAAAGACATTATACTTGAAACATAAACATTCTAAATAATGTCATCTTAGATGGAAAATGGTTTTGATAAAACACTTGAAATGAATTCTTGAGGAAAATATCCTTTCTTATTCAAAATCATTTTCTTTTCACAAAATGACACACAATTTTAAAATAAAAGGATTTTATTGAAAAGAACCATGAAAAATTCTAGAGGAAGCTTCATGAAAATTAGGCTTTATAAAACCGTAAAAATCCATTCATGCCATATAAGTTTAAAAAAAACATTCTCCTCGTACTTTTGTCGAAAAAGTCAAAAAGTACCTCGTATGGTAAACAAAATAAATATTCCTTCCATAACACAAAGTAAAAGTCCAAAATGGGTAAAAATGACTTCAAGCATACATGGAAGAATATTAAACACTTTATGAAAACATTTTTATGGACATGGATGAAAAATATAACCCCAGTAAATACTTACGTATAAGCAATCTCAGATAAAAATGAGATTGAAAAATTATCCCTTACCTTAGGTCCGATATGCTTAGTACGTATCCGAACCTCCTGTATAATGATTTAAATAATTTCATTGGATTATTACAGAATCATATTAATTGTTATTATATCATATATGGTTCACTTATGACTTTATATTACCCGTTCTTTTGTAAATTCCATGTTAAAGAAGCGTTTTGGGTAAAATCGTTTTATTTATCGTACGTATTTGGACATGTTGTTCTTGATATTATTATTACTTATATCATGATTTACTTACTTCCAGAATGTAAATCATGATTTATATATCATATATATTCAGTATATATATATATATATAATAGATATATAAATTAAATGAAATATACCGTTCATGGAGACAGTAGGTCGTACGTACGCATGAACGCTGTTTTCCTTTCCTTATTGACTTGAATGGAAGTAAGTAGATGATATATATATATACATAAATCCATCAGCTTTATCATGTCATATATTTCATTGTTATTCATTATATATACTTTATAATCATTCTTGAATGGTTAACATGGAGAATGAATCTCATCGCGTCGTGGAGACGGTAATCCGTACGTACGCACGAGCGATGATATCATTCCCATAATTATTGAATTGAATTGGAGCGGATGATATAATATCTTATAATCAGTATGATTTTATACTAATTATATATAGTTATTCTTTACACCATTATACCCATCCAAGTATGATGGTGGTGGAAAAACAGATTACACCACGACGTGGAGACGGTATTCCGTACGTACGCACGCGCGGTGATTTCGTTTTCTGTAGGATGCATAGAAGATGAAATGGGGTTATTTCATATTTATAATAAAATATCAATATATTAGTGATACTGATGTTATTACTTTATAATTAAACAACTAAATAAGAATAATTTGAAGAAGAAAGAAACTTGAAAGAATCGGTAGAAGAGATTACCTCTTCTTCGACGCACCTCTTTTAAGCTTCCTCTTAAGGCACTAGAGTTGGTCTTTTGAGGTGACCAGAACCACTATAATGTTTCTAGGGAAGTTGATAAGGGAAATGGGCAGGGTTTGGCCGATCTTTAAAGCTCAAAATTGTGTAAAGAGAAGAGGGAGGAGGTTCCCTTTTATAAGGGAGGAGAGGGGCACTTTAGGAAAAACTTAAAATATTATTTTATAATAAAGTCATATTCAGTTTATAATGGTTTCAAATTGATTTATTTAGAATATAAAGTGGTTATGGGTCAAAATAATTTCAACCAATAGGTTTTAGACAAGTTTAGGTTACTATTTTAACCTTATCATTTAGATTTAACTCTAAGTTAAATAATTTAACTTTTATCCTGTCTTCTTGTTTTCTTACACTATATGGTCAATAAACTTACTATAATAAGTCAAAATAACCCCAAGTGGTTCATTATTAATATATATAACCTTATATAAGTAATTTATCTGAACCTTAGATTTTTAGGAATAGAATAAAAATTAATAATATAATATTTGTTTTAAAAACTATTTTGTGTCAATTTTGACACTATTTGGTAATTGATTTTTGTGAAAATCATAACAGCATGATTAGTTCTAAGAAAGTTGATTTAATCAATACTAACATGTCATATTAACCTAAAATATTACTGGAATTTATAAAAATTCTCAAATTACTTTTATTTGGGTATTTATAACATCAATTATGTTAATATTTCATTAATAAGGTAATTACTGCATCATCAATGTGTCATAAATAAATTAAATTATTTAATGTCGAAAAATTATAAATAAAATACCATTATGTTGGAAATATTTTTAAATTTCTAATGAATATTTATAGTCAAATTTATCTTATGTATAACCCTATATTAAAAATGTTTTAGTTATTAAACTTTGATTTTAACTATTTTAACTCTTCTTTAAATAAAATAATAATAAAGGTCCTAATCTAATCCAAGTGGACCTAAAGGGTAATATTTTATTCCTAAGGTTTTTTTTGGTCGAATTACACTTATCCAATAGAATTAGGACATGTGTTAGGGTAATAATAATATCATTTTTACCCTTAATTACCCTATTTACTTTTAACCGTGGTAAATAAAAGTAAAAACTTACTATTCACCAAAAATTATTTTTATCTTATTGAACCACATTTTACTCTTTGATATTAACTGTGTCTCTCAGATTTTTTAAATTCCACTCACAGAAGTGGTAAAATTAAGTTTTATGTAAATTTTTAAATTCTCCTAGGAGGTGGGTAAAAGACGGTGAAAAGTTCAATAAAATTTTTATATATCTAAAATTATTATAAAATGAATCCAATGAATTACATTGAACTTATATTGGTATTATGTATCAATTTTGACCTAAAATAAATTTAAATAAAATAAATAATTATTTAAATAAAAAGTCGGTTTTTAAATAGTAACCCAGTGTTTTCGCTATTCATCAAAAATTGAAAGTTTTCAGAAAAATACCACAAATTCGCCCTAGGCTAATTTTGATATTCCGAATCCAAAAAATGAAGTCTATTTTGAAAGATAAAATTTATAAAATTTCAAAAAGTGGGTATTTCTATTCATAACGGCTAGTTCATAATAATATTATAATAATATCTCGTTTAGTGAAACTCAGTATTGCGTACAACACATGATATCGAGGAAGGTTGCTCTAGCGTGCAACACAAGCCTAGAATAGTGTTTGCGTATATTGTAAGCTAATACGGTGTTGCGTATAGTGCAAGCTAATCTTGGTGTAGCGTACAATAGAAGACATCAAATAAATTAAAAAGAATATATCTCATAAAATCTCGGGGTGTTACAATAAATGTTTTTATGTAATACTTCATGGTAAAGGTATAAACATTATAGTATTAGTAAAAACAGTGTTTTATCACTATTCACCTAAAAATCAATTATTTCAGAAAAATTCAAAAATTTAATCTTAAGCTAATATTGTTATGATGAATCCAAAAATAAATTTAATTATAAAAAATTAAAATTATAAGATTTGATAATTTAACTTTTATATAAAAAATAAATCTATAATGAAAACTATTTTCATAGGAAAATAACTTTTTAAAATATTAACTGTTCTTATTTTCATTTCCCGTCAATTACTAATAAAATTTTGTATTAAAATATTACTAATATCAATAATATATTTTATCCATAATATATTTAGTATCTTAAAATTAAATGCATAAAAATACTATTTTTATAAATGGTACATTAATCAGTCTTATTTTTTATTTAGCCACACTAATTGAATTTTATCAATACCCTAGAATTAATAATGAACTTTGTTTTTATTTATACATATATTTCATAATTTGGTTACCTTTATTTTTACCTGCCATTTCTAAATCTATATTTTAAAAGTTACATGTTGTTTCATGATTCATTTTGGTTCAGTGTTGCATGCAAAACAAGCTATCAATCATATTACATTTTAAAAGAATATATAATTTAAAATCTCAGGGTGTTACATTCTCCCACCTTAAATAAATTAAATCATCCTGATTTTATTTATCAATTACTAATAAAATTATTCAAGGGTATCTAAAATATAGACACATCTCAATATATAATTTTATATGTGGTGTCCACCTTAATATCTTAGGTACGACTAGGAAACACATATTTTCTTCTCATCATATTAAATGATTTTTTCATATTTCTTTTAAAACTTATTGCTCTATGCCCTCATTTTTCACACATGAAGCAACTTCTGGTTCCTTTGAGACATTCCTCTAGGTTTTTCTTCCAACAGTTTTGATATGTAGGACATTAAATCTTCTTTCCGTCACCATCTTTAACACCTAAAATTCCATGATACTATATCCTTATTTTATTTAGTGTATTTGGATGTGAAACAAGTTTCAAGTTTTTAATCATAATTTTTAATATATGGTTAGGCATAATCATAAGATTCATCAATCCTACTCTTATCCCATTTGGGTTCTCAGTAGGATCATCAATGAATTGTTCATCATATTCATTGTTAAATTGGTTCTTCATTGATCCATCCATTACTAAAACCAAAAGGGATTAAAATGTGTGATAAATCATTAACATCATAAGATAATTATCATAAATGATCTTATGAAAAACTAAACCTCAATCTCTATTACTCTTAAAAACTATCACATTGTCATTTAGTTCAACCTAAATCGCTCTTGGTTCAATCTAGGTTTTTCATGTTGGGTTCTCTTATACACCTTGACATAATTATTTAACATAATAAATATTTTATAATGCCCCATAAAGATAATGTGATTGACCAAATCATATCCTCCATGATTGTCTGTTCATGTGTGAAATCTTAGGCCCGGTCATCATACACCAAGTGAAGATCGAGTTGATACTCAAATAGACTAGGGTGATTACCTCTAGGTGTATCTGTGCCATAGTCGTATCCACTTTACAGTACCCAAATAGGGTTTTAATTTCTAGAAAACCACATAATCTATACTTTACCAAAACTTTTGGATTTTATCCTATACTTAAAATCATCCCTATGGTTTTCACTAAAGTTCTCTCATTTTGTTCCCCAAACAACATAAAATATTCAATATTACCTCTACCGACCTAAAGGTTTATCAATATACCTTTAAAATCATTATCAAACTTAATTTATCAAGCCTTAATGAAAATTTTAACTCTTAAATTATCCTCAAATAATGAAATACTTATCTTTAAATTTATATAAACCTACTTTGATACCAATCATGACAACCCGAATGTAACCATCCCATAATTACATGATTTATAAAAAATTGCATTACATACATTCCCATAACCTTTTAGGTTTAGAGATTTGGAGAATTAGGACAACTCATTAACTAAAAAATAACATTCCTTTATTATCCAATGAACATTTTTCCCATTACATCGATAATTTCTTATTTAAAAATAAGTCTTTAATATCTCATAAAAATTCTCCTCACATGCTACTTTTCTAGATATATCATGTGTAATAATTTTCTTCACTACCCAGGGAAATGGAAACATAACAAGGGTGGGATAAAATTATCAATAAGAGAATATGTATATTAGAAGATATCGCTGTATAAATTATATGTAAGGAATAAATAAGAGTAAAATAATGACATAAAATTGAACACGTGATCTTGAAATAAATCCATGAATGATATAACCATCTAAAAAATCATATGGATAACAATAACTGAATTCATAGTAATGGAAATCATAATGTTAGACATATTTTACCATTAAGGCCTTAACCAAGGCATTATTATTTTCCTCAAGGCCAAAACCAAGACATCATTCTTACCATCAAGGTTATAACCAAGACATCGTGCTTTCATTGGGTAGGCATACACCAAATACCCAAACCTTTTGTCTCAAGAAACAAACTGATGCATTGAGGTGCTATATAATAACAATCCCCACCCATCAATTATTTAAGTCTGATACATTCACTATAAAAAAGATATGAATATCAATACAATGCATAATCAACTTACCTTATAAATCAATAAACATTAATATTTAGATAAAAAAATACAGAACATCAATAATTTCCCAGTCAATAAATGGGATAACACGGACATAAGACATCCAGATAAAGAATTTGGATGGTTAAACAATACATAATCAATTTTCCTTAGTAATCTATAATAATTTATATTTTAATAACAACATACAATATGCCAATACTTTCTCCAATTAATAAATAATCATATTCCATCCATAGAAAGAAGGTTGATGGTTAAAAAATACATATCCCAAGTGTAACATGTGGAATATAAAAAATGTGTTGACATATATGAAAAAAAAACCTTTATAATAGGAATGCTTTTAATGGTTTCATATATGAAATGCATAAAAATAAAAAACATTCCTATAATATAGGATAATTTTTAAAGAAAAAGGTAGTGATGAATCATTTCTCTTATAGAGATCCAATTCAAATATTTTTAAAGGAGGCTAAAGTATTAGGAATAATACTTAATCAATTACTTAATAATAAATAATTATATTCATAAAATCATTTAATTAATATGGTCATGGAGGATGAGGATTCTAGATCAAAAATAAGAGGTAGGGTCAGTTTCTTTACAAACTGTAAATAAGAAGTCAAAGGGGAAAATTAAATAGTGATAAGACATTTAAAACCCCAAAAATAACTAAAGTATAAGAAAATTATTAGAGGTTTAAAAATAAAGATCATTCAAATTCCCCAGATGTATTATCTTTAAAAATTAATCCCAATTTTGAAATTGAGATTGGGGAAGAAACTATCATGACTTGGGTAACATCTTAATCAAAAACCCATAAAAGAGGTAACATTAAGTGAAAAATTGAATATAATTAATATAAAAATAATCATGATATAATACATCAAATTTAAATTCATTACACCATAAAATTAAATTGTTATTACATTATGAAACATGTCTTAAGGAAATCAAAAATTGAGACAAATAACCTCTTACCTTAATTATTACTTTGTCAAAATGAACTCTAAACTCCTATATAAAAAAATAGCTTTATTAATCACCAATTTTATAACCTTATTAATATATATTTACCTTTATAAACTTCATTTATAACTATTTATTACAAATATATTAGTCAGTTATAGTTTTTTCATCATCAGGTGCTAGAAACTCTAATTACTTGTTTCGTACAAGTTTTGTAATGGCGTGGTTGATTATTTAGTATTAAAAAAATTAATCATTCCTATATTATCCAAGATACTAGAATCATGGTGTTTTAATGATTCTTCATTTCCTATTTTCATTTGGTGAATGATAAATGTATGGTTTGTAAAAATGGAAATTAAGAAGAACTAGTTTTAGCATGTTTAACGACGAATATGTGATATATTAATAAATATATTAAATATCAATGAAAATTTTCTATAATAACTAATACATATTAAATATATTATTATTACATGATATTACCATATTAATCAATCATTATATAAACATTATAACATCATTCACTTAGGTGGTAAAACCGACCCAAAGAAGAGCATATTATAATGATTTTACAAGTAAGGACATTTTTATATAATATTAATATAATTTTTAAATAAGCTTAAAAATTTATAAATATAATTTGAATTCATTAAATTAATTCTTATAACCATCAATTTAGGGTGGTGATGACAAATGAATTTCATCATTCATGGAGGCGGTAGTCCACACACACGCATGATTAACATTTCAATTTCTCAATGAATGGAGTGAAAGGAAGGTATATGACAAATTATCATTAAAGATTCATAATTGTGACATAGTTAAAATTTTAATTCATTAAATTTATCCTTGTAACCATCCATTAGAGGTGGTGATGAAAAATAAACCACATTATTTCGTGGAGGTGGTAGTATGCATGTATACATGATCAATTTAGTTTTGTTTTTATTAGTAGATAAAAATGATTGAATAATGATTTATTAATTAATATAATAACATTAAAGTATATTAATAACACTTTTTTAATTATACTAGGGCGTATAGAAGAAATTTTGAAGAGAAATATTAACAAGAAAATACTAAGTAGTAAGAAATACTCACGTTGAGAACTTAATATTTCTCTTGGAAATATCCTTGGAAAGGGAGACATTAGGCTATCTAATTGAGAACATAGACTTATGAAATTGATATGATTATAGTAAGATAAAAATGATATATTTTTAGGATGAAATTCAAATGGATTGGTGTAACATGAATTGGTGTAAGTGATCCCTTTTCATAGGTGAAGAGATGAGTAATTTGGGAAATACCAATTACATTTGAATAATGGAATGTCATTTTTCAAAGGTTAAAATGATCCAAAAGTGTGAAATAATAGATCTTTTCGAGATATAAAATCGATCAAGACTCTTCCACTCATTTTCACACATGTTTTAAACACGTTTCAATCCTTTTACCACTTGGTTTTTACATTTCTCGTCTTAGTTTTTACCTTGGTAACTAGTTTTTACCCAAGTAATCTATATTATATTAAAAATATAATATCAACCATATTTAAAAGTTTTGATTTCATTAAAAAAAATTAAGATCTATATAATATAATTCAATTCCTAAATAAGTTAAAATTTTCTTTTAAATTAAAACATTTATATAAAAAAACTATTTTGTATAAAAATGTTATTTTTACCATTAAGTGTTCTTAATCTTATATAACATTAATTACCAATTGAGTGAGTGATAATATATTTATATCCATTTTTAAACATAATATCAAATTCATTATATAAAATAGATCAATTTAATTTATTTGATAAAAATAACACAACTTTAATAAAATAATTCTTTGAACATAACTCTTTCACCATTATCATGGTCATTAACTTTAATCTTAGTAATCATATTTTTATACATAAAAATGAAATTTTCATTATTATATAATATGAACATGTTGATATAAAATATGAAATCCATTTTTTTAGATTTCATTTCTAAAAGTGATGAAAACTAATTTTTAATATAAGAGAATAAAAACTATTTTTAGAGTAATCTATTACTTAAGTTTCCAAAAATGTTAAACATTGATTTTATAAATTCAATATAGTATTTTTTAAATGACTTATTTTTATTCTTAAACATATTTTAGGTCTAATAAAAATGTTTTTATATAATACTTAAATCATGATAAAGTTATAAACATTATAGTATTAGTAAAAATGATATTTTTTCACTATACAACTAAAAAATAATTATTTCAAAAAAATAAAAAAAATGTTCATATTAATCTAATATTATTATGACACTACTACAAAAACGGGCAATGGCAGCCCTAGCCTTTTATCAGCGCTAAAAAAAGAACTGATAAAGGGGGGGCCTTTATGAGCGCTAAAAAAAGTGCGGATAAAGGGGGCCTTTATCAGTGCTTTTTTTAGCGCTGATAAAGGGGGGATTTATCAGCGCTAAAAAAATTTATATTTCAAAAAAAATCATGAAAAATAAATTATTTTTATAAAAGTAAATTTATTCATATATAAATATAATATATATTTTTTAAATATGTTTTATATACGTATAAATAGACTATTACATTTGATATATAAAAAATTTAGTGAAAATGGCTTTAAAATATTTTAAAATAATTTTATTAATTAATAATTTTATAATTATTATTGATTAAAAATCATTTAATAACAATTTGAAGACACAAAAAATCAAAACAATTAATAAAAGATCTAAAATAAGTTGAAAATGTAACTCAAACTTCAAACGGCCATAACTTTTGATCCGGGTGTCCGTTTGAGCTCTACCACATATCAAATCGAAGCCTGTGATGAGCTCTACGTCACTGTGACTGGGGACACCCCGGTAAAGGTTTTTTAGATGCCAAAATAGTCCCAGAAGGCCTCAAAAACTGATTTTTTAGTCAGGGTTACCCCGATTTGTTAACATTCAAACAGGTATAACTTCTTATCCGGATGTCTGTTAAGCCTGTACCACATATCATATCGAATATTGTTTCATTTTCTTCGATTTGACTGGTTGTGGATTTGAAACGGGCTTCTCGATTATAAGTTATGGTCATTTTAACATACAGTGGCTTTTCAAAGACACATATATATGTATTTATTCATATATGTCTGTGTCTGTGTGTGTGTATGTATGTGTGTGTGTGTTTGTTGTATATATGTATGTATTTATTTATTTATTTAATTATAAACACACATAAAAAAATATTTCATAACTGTATTTAAAACTAATCTTATATGTATATATTAATATACAAATAAATATACGGATAAAAAATGATAACTAAATATATATATATATATAAATAAATAAATATAAATATATATTAATACATGAATGAATATATATATACTAATATATGAATAAATATATTTATATTAATATGAATCTATATCAATATATGAATAAATATAACTATATATATATAAAGAGATATATCATTAAATAGAGAAAAAACGAAATAGCATAGTGGTAAAGGTGCAACCGCGAAAGGGGGAGGTTGCGGGTTTGAGATCAGGTGGAGGCAGAGGTGGTGTGTGCGTTTGAGGATGCGGGGGAAGGGTAGCGCGTGGGGAGACCTCCTAGCACTGATAAAGGGGTGGTCAAGCGCTGATAAAATCTCTCCCCGTGCATTATTTAATTTTTTTTATAATTTTTTTGACTTTTATCAGCGCTTTTTAAAAAGCACTGATAAAGGCCCCTTTTATCAGAACTAAAAAAAGCACTGATAAAGGGGTCTTTTATCAGCACTTTTTTTAGCGCTGATAAAAGGGACCCCCTATATCCGTGCTGAGCTTTACTGCGCTTTTTTAGCGCTGATAAAAGCCCGTTTTGAGCGCTGATATAGGCTGTTTTTGTAGTTGTGTGATGATCCTAAAATGAAGTTCATTTTTTAGAATGACTGACTAAAAATTCATTTTTTTTATTTTCAAAAACACTTTTTTGTTAAGTGAGAAATGAACAAGAGAAACAAACTAAGGCAACATGCCTAAGGGCCAGACCAACCCAATCAAAAACAAACAAAGCATAGAAAACACAGCAGGGAGAAGCTAATCTGTAAAGGAGCCTTCGAAGGAGGATGACTAATGGTGAGAGATTAATTGATAGAACTCCGGAACAAGGGATCCACCATTTCAGACTCTGAGCCTCCATGGATATTGCAACCAAACAAAAAATATCACCTGAAAAGTTCTGCCATCAAATCCACCAGAACCATCCAAAACATCATGGAATCCATCAAACATGACCAAAATAGAGTTGTGCATAAAGGGGCCTGAAGAAATGGTAGAGGAAGGCAAGAACACACAAAACAATCCAAGCATAGGAACCTCGACATCGGCCGACATCACAGACTAGTCTAGGTTGAACCACCATCGGCCGTGTATGCGCCTACGAGTGATCTACACCACAGGTACCCATGAATGAAAGGATTCAATCCTATGAATCATAGGACACTGAATGAAACCAAAACATAGATGCAAACACATCAAATCGGATGTGGCGAGTCAATCTGGGGTGACAAAGCACGCCACAATGAACCAAGAGAGCGGTAAATCACACCAGTGGGAGAGACAAGTCGAACAGAGTGATGGGGACGTCTAGAAGGGCATCACCGATAGGGGATCGGGCTGAGGGGTTTCCTCATTTAGGTGACTTCGCACGCCACAATGCATGGAGAGAAATTCATCCACGATAGTGAACTCACAATGACGGATCCAGGAGGGAAATGTTGATAGTGGAGTCACGTGGTCATTGGATCTGCATCACCTGAGGGGGAATAAAGATAGGGGAGAGGTGAGAAGTTGATAAGAAGGGGAGGCAGTGCTGGGGTGGGAGGGCGGTGTAGGGAATGAGAGGGGAGACGGGGCGATGTGGCGATAAAAACCCAAACCGCACAAAAATCTCCTCCTGAGAGCTACATTGCGCCTCTTATTTCTTTTTAAAATTAAAATTGTAAAATTTTAGAATTTAACTTTTAAATAAAAATAAAAATATATAATGAAAACCATTTTCATAGGAAAATAACTTTTTAAAATATGAAATCTTCTTATTCTTACTTTCTTTTAATTACTAATAAAATTTTATGATACCATATTATTCATATAAATAATATATTTTATCCATAATAATTTTTTGTCTTAAAATTAAGGGTGTAAAAAGCCAATTTTTAGAAAGGTTTCATAAATTTGTCTTGTTAATTATTTAGCTACATTAATTGAGTTTTATCAATGCCCTAGTATTAATAATGACCTTTATTTTTATTTATCATAAATTTCATAATTTTATTACATTTATTTGTATCCACTAATTCTATGGTTACATTTTAATGGTTATATACTATTTCATGGTTTTTGTGATTCATTTTTGTGTGTGAAACAATCTATTGAACACATTAGTTTTTAAAGTAAAATATAATTTAAAATCTTGGGGTGTTACAAATTGAGATGTTATATCAATTGATATTTATGAAGACTAGTTTCTTCCTCTTAAAACTAGTGTTTCTTCCTCTATAAGTATCTAGTACATATCTATAATGTCCCGGATCTAGGTGCCACGCAACGGGTGCCCCGAACCTGGTTCGCCATGTGACATCAAGCGCATTTCCCCAAACGCCAGAGGTTGCCGACTAGCAGCGAGGGCCCATGTCTGATAGTGGGGAAACTATGCCCTCATTTGACAAAGTGTAGCACAGCAGAAAGAATAAAACATACAACAACAGCGGAATCAGAAACAGTATATATAACTGAAATGGATAACTGATAACAAAAAGGAAAACCAGCAGTCATATATATATGAAGATGCAACATGTCACTATTCTATAAAATGGCCAGAACATGTTTCACTGCAATACAATACATTACAACTGAAGTAAAAGTATATAAAATAAAAACAGAACAGCCAGCGGCATCGCGAGCCAATGATTGGTCCCATGCTCTCCTACACCCCAGCAGCAATCAAGTACCTATATAGGGACTCTTGCCCCTATCCACACCTGCATAAACGTAATCTGTTTGGGCCGAAAAGAATGACCCAAACATGATGTGAGAAATAAATTCCCAGTAGGCACCCACCAAAGGCCCATGCCCAACTCTGTGAAAGCAAGCAACAACATTGTGCAGTAATAAAATGCAATAAAGTAAGCAGTACTGAAAGTAACTAACTTAACCAGTTATATTGACATTTTAATATCCATTTAATCATTTATTTAAAATATCAGCACTGTGAATATTCTAAGTAAACGGCCAATTTCCTCAGACACGTAAACTCCTACCCTTGAGTAAAGAGAATACAAACACAAGAATCTTCCCACAGGCATACGGATATTTCCCACAGGCCTAAGTAGTGTCGCCCACAGGCACAGAATCATTTGTCCACAGGCATGGAAGAAGTTACCCACAGGCTAAATAGTGCAGTTCCCACAGGCTAATCACAACTCTGCCCTCAGGCTATACAGGTAATCGGGCCAAGCCCAACATGTAAACAAGCAGTAAACATGCAATTCCTCTCAAGGCAATTCTACAATCATTACATTAAATGCATACCCTCGGGTATCCTGGACAAATGGCTAAACAGAGGAACACACCCCTGGGGTGGTCCTAGATCCAAGAAACGATCCCAAAAAGCAGTTTATTATCACAATTAATTACCTATTTAATTCTACGTATTTAAAATATCCACGACCTCAGCCACACGACACCCAAAATATGGGTTCGTAGCTCAAAAAACACAAAAATGCACGACAGTTGGAAAATAAACACCGAGCCACCTACCTTAAATGCCCCTGATCAGTATACTCGAACGACGTTCCACGAATCGTCCTAGAATGAGGTAGATCCATGTGGTTCCAACGAGATCAACGGAGGCAGAATCGGATTCTCGGTTCACGATTGATGGATCATCGAAGATTCGGTCGTCCCCTCCCGAGCTCCCGTCCGGTTCTAAGCCTTCCCTATGAACAGGGGAGTCTACTGCCCATTTTAAGCAAAAAAAAAAGTACACAGTGTGTATTTCCAAGTACACAGCGTGTACTTCCCATTTTTTAATTGTTCCTCTGGCGGCTTTCCGCCAGCGTGGCACTGTTCATCTGCCGACATGACTACACGGCGTGTCTTCTTGAGTACACGGCGTGTTCTGTCGCACAGCTGACCACCACCTTACTATTAGCCTGTCGACTGACTACACGGCGTGTAAAGGACCACTACACGGCGTGTAGTCAGTTTCTACACCCTTCATCACCGACATGGCCACACGACCCGTGTACTCATCCCACACGGCCAAAAGTACACGGTGTGTGGACAAGTACACGGCGTGTACTTCTAAAATTTAGGATTTTTTCCCCATTTTCCTTACTTTCTCAAAAATACTTAAGGAAAAGAGAAAAGAAGAAACCCGTACCTCAAAGATAAGAACCAGGTTCTTACAAAATTCCCCCCTTAAAGAAATTCATCCCCGAATTGCCCTTCCAAGGGTGGCGAAGATAAAGATCAGAACAACTCTGGCCACTGAGCACGTACGTCGGTCTCTCACTCCCAGGTTTCATCCTGCACTCGGCCATGCTGCCATAGCACCCGTATGAGAGGAACTGACCAGCCTCGGAGAACCTTCGTGCTCCTGTCAACGATACGAATTAGATGCTCCTCAAAGGACACATCCATATGAAGCTCAACCTCCTTGGGCTGAAGGATGTGAGACATGTCTGAATGATAGCGGTGCAACTGAGATACATGGAAGACGTCATGCATTTCCTGGTACCTTTGTGGTAACTGCAACCGATAGGCAACCAGCCTGACTCTCTACATAATCTCAAATGGCCCCACATACCTCGGTGAAAGTTTACCTTGTCTCCTAATCCGTCTGTGTCCCAACCTCGGCGAAACACGCAAGAAAACCTGATACCTGACCACGAACTCCAAGGGTCGTCTGCGGCGATCAGCATAAGACTTCTGACGAGACTGCATGGTAGCCATCCGCTTCTGAATCAACTGAACCTGCTCAGAAGTCTCTTGTACGAGACATGGTCCCAGTAAAGCTGCCTCACCTGCCTCTAACCAGCACAAAGGTGATCGGCATGGCCTACCATATAAAGCCTCGTAAGGTGTCATCTCGATAGTTGCCTAAAAACTATTGTTATAGGAAAACTCAACTAGGGGTATGTGCCTCTCCCAAGAGCCCCCAAATTCTAGGACGCATGCACGCAGCATGTCCTCAAGCACCCGTATCGTACGCTCTGACTGGCTATATGTCTGAGGGTGGTAAGTCGTGCTCAGAAGCACCTGTGTACCCAGTGCCCTCTAAAAACTCTTCTAGAAATGAGACGTAAAATGGGCGTCCCTATCTGAAACGATAGAACGAGGAACCCCATGAAGACGTACGATCTCTCAGATATACAACTTTCTGAGCTTTTCAACAGCGAAGGTCTCCTTGATCAGCAAAAAGTGAGCTACCTTCGTGAGTCTATCCACAACAACCCACACAACATCATTTCCTCTAGGTGACCTCGGAAACCCAGTCACGAAGTCCATCGCAACATCATCCCATTTCCACTGCGAAATGGGTAACTGCTTTAATAGTCCTGCTGGCCTCTGATGTTCCGACTTCACCTGCTGACAGGTGGAACATCTCGTAACAAAACCAGCTACATCTATCTTCATACCCGGCCACTAGTACTGACGTCTCAAGTCTCGGTACATCTTGGTAACTCCGGGATGAACTTCCCAAGCTGAAGCATGAAACTCCCACATCAGCTCCTCGCGTATAACCCCTGGAACCCATACTCGTCCATGGAAACACAGGATTTCATCATCACCTATCGTCCAACCAGGAGGAGGGTCCTCACTTGCCACCAAATCCCGTAGAACTAGGCCTTCTGAATCAGATAGTTGTCTCATCCTCACTCTATCCAGGAGGGTAGAAGTCACAGCTATAGAAGAAGGATAAGTCTGTCCCTGACTGTTGTGCACCTCCAAATGCATCTCATAGAACAAATCCATAAGCTGCCACTCACCACTGGCCTCCTGCACAGCCTGTATCTGGGTCTTCCTTCTCAGTGTATCAGCTACTGCATTACATTTACCAGGTGTATAGGAAAGCTCAAAATCGAAGGACTGTAGGTATTGGACCCACCTTTACTGCCTCAGATTCAAGTCACGCTGAGTAAATATATACTTGAGACTTTTGTGGTCAGTGAAAACCACAAAACATTCTCCCAAAAGATAATGTCTCAAACAGTGCAACGCATGCACAACTGTAGCCAACTCGAGATCATGCGTCGGGTAATTCCTCTCATGTGGCCTCAACTGCCGAGAACCGTACGCAACAACTAGATCGCCCTACATCAACACTGCTCCCAGCCCAATACCTAATTCATCACAGTAAACTGTATAGATCTTCCCCTGCTCTGGGAGTATCAGGACTGGTGCTGATGTCAACCTTCCCTTTAGGTCCTGAAAGGCTGTCTCGCAAGCTTCCGACCAAACGAACTTCACACCCTTCTTAGTCAGACCTATCAATGGCGCTGCTAAGAGGGAGAAGTCCTGTATAAAGTGTCTGTAGTAACCAGCCAGTCGTAAGAAACTCCGTTTCTCAAACACGTTCTTAGGCTGCTCCCAAGAAACTACTGCTCTCACCTTCTCTGGGTCTACTACAACTCCTGCCTCCGAGATGATATGAACTAGGAAGTGGATTTGGTCTATCTAAAAGTGGCACTTTGAGAGCTTAGCATACAGCTGATGCTCTCTCAGTGTGCTCAATACGATCTCAAGATGGGTGGCATGGTCATGTCGAGTGTGAGAGTACACCAAGATGTCATCCATGAATACTACCACAAAATAATCTAGATAATGATAGAACACACGATTCATCATATCCATGAAAATCGATGGCGCGTTCGTGAGTCTGAACGGAATAACCAGGTACTCGTAAAGACCATATCTTCTTCGAAAAGCTGTAAGCGGTATATCTGATGGTCTCACGTGCAGCTGATGATATCCTGACCTCAAGTCAATCTTCGAGAACACTCGTGCCCCATGAAGTTGATCAAAAAGATCATTAATCCTCAGCAAGGGATATTGGTTCTTAACTGTCAACTAGTTCAGCTTCTGATAATCCACACAGATTCTGAGGGTACCGTCCACCTTCTTTGCGAAAAGGACCGGAGAACCTCAAGGAGAAGTACTGGGTTAGATGAAACCCTTTGCATGTAACTCCCCTAACTGCCTCTTGAGCTCTTGAAACTCTGGTGTAGCCATCCTATAAGGAGGAATGGACACCGGTGCTGCCCCTGGCATAAGCTCGATAGAGAAATCCACCTCTCTCTCCAGAGGTAGACCTGAAAAGTCGTCTGGGAAGACATCCTTGAAACGATCAACCACTGGAGGGAAATTCGTCTGACAAGTCCCCTGATCATCCAGATATAAGCTCGCAATCTGGGCTGTGACTCTAACTCGCCCACGATGCTCTGGTCCAGCTCGACTTTCCTAAACATCCCACTCTCCCTTGTATAGAAACTCTCCACCCACTAGTGACATGAAACTCACCCTGTGATGATAGAAATCTACAAAGGCTCAAAAGGGAACCAACCAGTCCATACCGAGAATGATGTCATAAGCTGTCATCTCTAAGACATAGTGGTCCCAAAGAAAGTGACACCCACCAACCTCAAGGGGGAACTCCTTGCTCTAACGCACACCATCCATTCTAGTTCCCAACGGAGTGTCTAGCGTCATGATATCAGAAGAAGTAGAAACACAAATCCCAAGGCTCCTCGCAATAGGTAAAAATATGAAACTATGTGTAGCACTCATATCGAAAAGTACTGAAGATAAAACAGAAGCTAATAGAATAGTACCTATGACAGTAGAAGGTTTGAGATCCTGCTTCTGCTGGGTTTGTTGCACTGCATATGCCTACCCAGTGCTGCGGCCCTGCGACACAGCCTGGCTACCCTGAGCTGCCACGCCCTGCTGCCTTTGAGATCCTGGTGTCTAGATACCACGGCCACAACCACCATCTCTGCCTACACACCCTGACGTATTCCAGTTCCCTAACTGGTAAGAATCTCCTGGTCCTGCTCCCGCACGCGGAGTCTGCACAAAACCCCTCTCACTAGCCACTGGTGGAAATGCCCTACAGAAGCGTTGCAGATAACCCATACTGCCGCAAGCTCGTCACTCCACTGGGTATTGTGGACAATGTGGCCTCTTGTGTCCCTCTCTACCACACTGGTAGCACATGACCTGGCCACCTGAAGCATTCTTGTGACTGGTACTGCCACCCTGAGAGAAGTTCATCTGTATCTTCCTCTTACTAGTAGAAATAGTACCAGAAACTGGTGTTGAACCGCCCTGGCCCACACCACTAGCTTCCCGCAGGTTCCTCTCTGTAATTGGTGCCTGGTTCACAATAGCATGTATAGTAGTCAACCTGAAAACATTCACCAGCGCTCAGATTTCATACCGAAGACCATCCTCGAAGAACCTGGCCCTCAACGTCTCATCACCCACCAGAACGGGTGAAAAATGATGAATCTCGGTAAAGTGAGAAGAATAATCCATCACTGACATAGCGCCCTACTACAGATTCATGAACTCTCAAGCTCGATCTGCCCTCAGTGTCTTCGAGAAGAAGAAGTCATAGAAGGCTGTCTGAAAATATTCCCATGCCATGTCTCTGTGATGCTCTGTCTGGGTGGTAACATCCCACCACCTCTTGGCGGAATCACGCAACATATACATCGGGAGCTTGACCCTCCGCCCTGGAGTCATCTCAAGGCGCTCAAAAATATTATGCATCGACCCCAACCAAGACTCTGCGGCCTGTGGTCCTCCATCCCCTGAAAACGTAGGCGGATGCTGCTACTAAAATATATGAGTCAACTCATCCATAGATTTGGTAGCCTGCAGTGCTCCCTGAAAGGTCTGCATGAACCTCATAAAGCCTTCACGGAACTGCGCATCTGCGCCTGTGTCTGGTATAACAACTGGCACCGCATATAGCTCTGTTGGAGGGTCCACTGGTAGCACATGGACCACCATCTCTAGAGTATAATCGTCGCCACTCTCCTGGTGAACAACGCGTGGTCGTCTCGGCGGCATGACACTAAAAGGTCAAAACACACCTTAGATTCAAGATTATCAAGGCTGAAAGCGAAGGAACCACAAAGGGAACAAGAGGAAGAAGGAATTCAAAATTTTGGAAGACAAAAATACACAGCGTGTATAATGACTACACGGCGTGTACCTGACTTCTCTTCCCCTACCCGGGTCCTCTATACGGATAAGCCACACGGCTCCCGTTTGAACAAAACTACACGGCGTGTATGGTGTAATTTCCAACTGCCTGTGTCGTTTGTGACACGACCGACTACTCGGCTTGACAATATATGGCGTGTTACACCCGCACACGGTGTGCACACCACCCCGTTTCCCCTACCACACGGCTAACCCCACATAGTCCATCATCGGTCAAGACTACACGACGTGTCCCACAGGTACACAGCGTGTACCAGACGAGCTTCGCTGACCCGTGTTGTTAGTTACACGACCGGACACATGGCTCACACTACACAGTGTCTTCATCATTGACATGGCTTGTACTCAAGAGGATAACACCAACCCGTGTTGTTAGTTACACGACCGGGTCCCCAGGTCAGACTACACGGCGTGTTCTATAGTGGACACAACGTGTATGTCTTAAGGTCTCCTCAGTCTGTGTTGTTAGTGACATGGGGGGACTCTGGGTCAACACTACACGACGTGTATAGAATCTACACGGCGTGTTCGCCCCAAGATCTTCCCTTCCCCGTGTCGCCGCCCACATAGTTTGTGACACGGGAAGAGACTACACGGCGTGTACTCTGGGTACATGGCGTGTACTCAAAAAGTTTATTTTTCTTCCTGAACAGAAGACCATACACGGCGTGTTAAAGGTACTACACGGCGTGTATACTGTGTTTCCGGACAGTATGCCTTAGAAACTCCCCTGGAACCCAGAAAATACTGCAAAACAACACCTAAGTGTCAAATTCCAACCTGTGAGGGCCCATACTCTCCACGAATCAAAGTTTAACATCTTATCTGTGTTAAAATAAAATAAACAGCTAATGATCCACCAAATTCTAGTCAATGAGGGCCCATACTCCCCAAAAACCAAAGTTTGGCGTCTATTCTATTAACAAGATTATACAACAATACCCTATCACATAGTAGGTATTTATCAAAGCAGTTATCACAACAACATGCTTTTCTAGCACAACAACTATCACAACAACATGCAAATTCTAATGCACCTACATGGCATGGAACTATACATGGAATGTGATTTCTAGAATGTGCCTAAATGATGCATGAGATGGAATACCTTCATCTCATTGGGTTGCAACTAAATAGAACCCATATATAAAATATAAACAGCACAATCTCAAGTGTGTCACCCAACGGTGAAATCAAATCAACTGTAAATTGCAAAATCAGTAAAATAACAACACGAGGTGAATTGGCTTTTCCCTGTACATGGGTTAGCTACGCCCGGGCACAACTTATTACCAACTACCGTTCCCGTACTATCCCTGACTAAGGCTCCAAATAGTAAGTCAAAGAAAAGAACCTCCTCTGATACCACTTTGTAACGTCCCGGATCTGGGTGCCAACAACGGGTGCCCCGAACTCGGTTCGCCACGTGACCTCAAGCGCATTTCCCCAAAAGCCAGAGGCTGCCGACTAGCAGCGAGGGCCCAGGTCTGATAGTGGGGAAACTATGCGCTCATTTGTCAAAGTGTAGCGCAGCGGAAATAATAAAACATACAACAACATCGGAAGCAACAACAATATATATAACTGAAATGGATAACTGATAACAAAAAGGAAAACCAGCAGTCATATATATATGAAGATGCAGCATGTCACTATTCTATAAAATGGCCAGAACATGTTACACTGCAATACAATACATTACAACTGAAGTACAAGTACATAAAAGCAAAACAGAACAGCCAGCAGCATCACGAGCCAATGCTCGGTCCCATGCTCTCCTACACCCCAGCAGCAATCAAGTATCTGTATAAGGACTCTTGCCCCTATCCACACCTGAAGAGACGTAATCTGTTTGAGCCGAAAAGCATGACCCAAACAGGGTGTGAGAAATAAATTCCCAGTAGGCACCCACCAAAGGCCCGTTCCCAACCATGTGAAAGCATGCAACAATAGTGTGCAGTAATAAAATGAAATAACGTAAGAAATACTGAAAGTAACTAACTTAACCATTTATATTGCCATTTTAATATCCATTTAACCATTTATTTAAAATATCACCATGGTGAATATTCTAAGTAAACAGCCAATGTCCTTAGATAGGTAAACTCCTACCCTCGGGTAAAGAGAATCCAAACACAAGAATCTGCCCACGGGTATACGGATATTGCCTGTAGGCGTAAGTAGTGTCGTCCACAGGCATAGAATCATCTGCCCACAGGCACAGAAGAAGTTTCCCATAGTCTAAATAGTACAGTGCCCACAGGCTAATCACAACTCTTCCCTTAGGCTATACAGGTAACGGTGCCAATCCCAACATGTAAAAAAGCAGTAAACAAGTAGTTCCTCTCAAGGAAATTCTACAATCATTACATTAAAGGCATACCCTCGGGTATCCTGGCCAAACGGTTAAACAGAGAAACGCACCCTCGGGGTGGTCCTAGATCCAAGCATCGATCCTAAACAGCAGTTTATTATCAAAATTAATTACCTATTCAATTCTAGGTATTTAAAATAGTCACGGCCTCAGCCACACGACACCCCAAATATGGGTTCGTAGCTCAAAAACACACAACAACGCACGACAGTTGGAAAATAAACACCAATCCACCTACCTTAAATGCCCCTGATCAGTATACTTGAACTAAATTCCATGAATCGTCCTAGAATGAGGTAGATCTGTGCGGTTCCAATGAGATTGATGGAGGTGGAATCAGATTCCTGGTTCGCGATCGATGGATCCTTGAAGATTCGGTCGTCCCCTCTCGAGCTCCCGTCCGGTTCTAAGCCTTCCCTTTGAATAGGGGAGGCTACTGCCCATTTTATGAAAAAATAACAAAGTACACGGCGTGTATTTTCAAGTACACGGCGTGTACTTCCCATTTTTTAACTGTTCCTCTGGCGGATTCCCGCCAGCGTGGCACTGTTCATCTACCGACATGACTACACGGCGTGTCTTCTTGAGTACACGGCGTGTTCTATCGCACAGCTAGCCATCGCCTTACTATTCATCTTCCGAATGACTACACGGCGTGTAAAGGACCACTACATGGTGTGTAGTCGGTTTCTACACCCTTCATCACCGACATGGCCACATGACCTGTGTACTCATCCCACATGGCCAAAATTACACGGCGTGTGGACAAGTAAACGACATGTACTTCTAAAATTTGGGATTTTTTCCCCATTTTCCTTAATTTCTCAAAAATAATTAAGGAAAAGAGAAAAAAATAAACCCATGCCTCAAAGATAAGAACCGGGTTCTTACAATATCCTTTATACCCTATCAAGTACCATTCAATAGATTTGTCTTCTTCTCATGCAATTTTCTAGGATTTGTTTGATATTTTCCAACCATAATGAATGTACCAGAAATATCATATGTACTACATGTAATGGAACATATGGCATATCCATTGATGAATCAAATGAAATTATACTCACTATATTAGTCTCCTCCTATGTCTCATACATGTCTTCTTAGAGAGATTTATTCCATGTGACATTGGAAATAATTCTCTCTTGAATTGTTCCCACTTGTATTTTTCATTACCTCTTCAATATATATACTTTGAATTGGTCTAAGAAACCCCTAAATCTACCTAAATAGATCTTATTTCCTAAAAATTGGGTTAATAATTTAAGTCATTTGAAGATTCAAGTTTTATGTGTCATTTTTAATCCTTACTTCAAAATTGTTAATCTCCCAATTACTACAGCAAAGTAGCACTCGAGGTTGTATCCTAATGCAGTTTCCACTATGGAGTTTCTTTATAATGGTTTTTAATATTTTTTTAATATTTTTAATATTTTAAGTGTATTTTTATGATAGAAAAGTAACTATTCAAATTTTTCCCTAAACTATCATAAATGAAAACAACAAAAAACAAGTAGTAGTAAATGTAAAGTGGAAAACGGTTAGAAATGGAATAATGTATTTTATTAGTGATTCTCATGGTTCATCCTTTCTTCACCACTTTCAGAGATTTCACTTCATAAAATCCCTCAACGCGTAGTTTGAGATCTCTAACCATGCATCTCATTATGTTTGAAATGTCAAGATCAACAACTAAGATCTCAGTTATTGACCTCCCTTTGTTAATATTCAGTTGAATCACTAAATGATCATTGAGCACCAAGAAACAATCGAGCTCCCATTGTGATCGCAATTCTCAATTGAGTAATAAGAAATTTAAACAAAGAGATACAACCTTAAGTTCATAACCTGGCTGGGTTAACAATCTTCAATCAATAAACAAAAAACTTTGATCAGTAATGTGCCTATCAAAAAATGGAAAAGAGAAGTAAAAGAAATAATATAATATACAATCATCAAACATCAATTTATTATTTAATGATCGTAAATATAGAGAAAAAATATAGTTTGAAAGAAGAGAAATAAGCTTGAAAAAGATCCACCATTGTAAATCACAAGGTACAACCACAAAAATACTTAGCCACTAATGTTAGAGGAATATGAAAGGCCTTCTATCTTTATCTATATCTTTATCTGCGTGATTGGTAGCAAATCATCTTTGATCTCTCTAGAATATCTCATGGTTTTTCTCTCCATGCTCTAGTCCCAATGTGTTTGAGTTGTTGTATGCTTCTGTTATAATTTCTAAATTTTGAATATCCTCCTTGTCTTTCCCCTTTTATTTTCCTATGAAACCATTGACTTCTATTTTCCACTACCACATTTGGTGACTATCAATTGAGAGTGAAAAATCCATCGTTCTTTTTCATTACACCGGACTCCATCAAAATTCCCTAAAAAATATATCACCACCCTACATGTCATTAATTTCCCCCAACTAACACCTCAACTTAATATATGAGATTATTTTATTATTATTTCTAGTGTCTTTAAATTCTCGGCATGACGTCATCATCTTTTCAGCCTCCTAAATCTCCAAACTTGTAGGCATGGATTTTATTTCATCTTGCTCAGCTTAGCTAGTAATTTGGAGAACCATGCTCTCCTCCATTAATCAAATACACTGACTCACCATAGAATCTCACTAAATCATATCATAGAGAACCTATTAAGTGTTCCACTATGTCCACTCAATAAAAGAATTGGGAAAAAACGAAGCCCCATCATCTTCCTCTAATCAAACCTGAAACAATAAAAACCCAGGGATCAAAAACTTATTTTTATTTTGATCACAAATAAAAATATCCATCTCCTTCCTTAGAAACATCTGATAACTACCAAGGCATGTCTTCAAAATCCATCATTAACCCATTCTACTTCAGGAGAAACTCAGAACATGTGCTTCACATCAGTTCCTTTTTTTTTTGCATCAGACTCCTTGAAATACCATCTTTGATGTTCCATAATTTCAATTTAGTATTTTTTTTTATTATATTTATCGGTCATGCTCGATAAGAAAGAAAACCTTGATTCAATGCACCCCTTTTCGTTGAATTCTTTGGCAATAAAAATCCATCGATTATTGTGACTCAGCCTTAGATCCCTCATCTAGGATCAATTTGGATCTTATCTTCTCTAGGTTGAAATAAAACAATTTTCAATGGTGATATCATTTTACCTCATTGTCTTCTTCCTCTAATTGATCCTAGCATATTAGAGCTCGAACACAACTCAGTATCTTCCAAGGATTGGGTTTGTTGGGTTTTCAAGATCGGTTGGAAATCTCAATGGTGGCACTAGTCACCTTAAATATTCCCCTGGAAGCTTTAGTCATCCTCCATTTATCTTCTTTGACAGTGGCCTCAGGTGCTTTGGTGTGATTGATTCTTCAGTAGAGAGAAATTATAATTTGAAAGAAGAGAAATGAAAAATCAAAAGGACATCATCATTTGAATCTACTAGAAACGAATACTATATTTCTAGGCATACATTATCAAGGTGAAATAGAAAACTTCAATCTCCATCTTCATCAGGATGATTGACAAAGGATCATTTTCAAGATCTCTAAAAGATCGCTTGGTTTTTCTCTCCACACTCTCTCTCCTGAAATCTCTATTCCCAATGTCTCCCAAAAATCATGTACTCCACTTTAGAAATGTGAGTTACTACCTATTGCTAAATATCCTCCTTTATTTCTCCCAGATCTATCCCTATTTTAGATATTTTAATTCACTCTCTTAAATTTGCATGCCTCAGATCAACATAATCCCAAAATTCCATCCGCTCATCAACTATCAATGCACTTTCCTGGCATTAATCCAAAACTTTATCCTACAATGGTGTTACCGGTCCAGTATTCTTTAAAAGGATGTAAAAATTCATTCTCAAACCCATCCACTAGTTTTCAACCCACAATTCCTTGACCCAGTCTCTCCTTTGGAAATGATTGTTTTGACCAGAAAACTTAGCCTCATCTTCATTAATTTTTAACTTCATTAAGACATTTCCTCAAACACCAAAGGTGAAACTCCCTGCATCCTAATAATCATAGTGTAGGGAAATTAAATCTCTATTTGAAATATTCAATTAGTCACATGAAAATAGAGATCCATCACTAAGCATGGGTTTGAACAATTACATTAAAAATACCACAAAAAATATCAGTATCATCATTTGACTTCGACAGTAATGGAATTTTGGACTTGTGTTTGTCTTTAACCTCAGTTAAAGATGCAACATGGGTTCCTTCAGCTTTTACAACTAGTCTTAATCAGTGATAGAGATCAGATCTCCTTTCTTCAGTCTCATTAGCATTGGTATGAATCTCAATTTCTTCGACTTTGGGTATTTTTCATACTCAAGTTCAACCGATAGTAATAACAGTGGCCCGATTTCAATTTCCCAACCTTCCTAACTTCTCTAGTTCAAATCTTCTTTAATCATAATTTTTTATTAGAAAATGATGGTAGCTTGGATTTATATCCTTCATCAAGAGATATTTTGGCACAACTGTTCATGTTCATCAGATCTGGTTCCATTGGGCTCGCAATATTGGGTTTCAAGATTCCTCATGAAGTTTTTTGGGGGAGAATCTTGATATCGAGATGAAAATTGATTGTGAAACAATTTGTGAGAAACCTAATAAAATAAGTAAGTGATATTAAGTAGAATAAATAAATCAACATGAAGGATTTTTGACATAGAAAAACCTTCTGATGCGGAGGATTAAAAAACTATAGGGAAATTATGAGAAATATCCACTATGAGTTAAAGAATACAAAGAATCTAAGTAATGATCAAACTAGAATTTCAATGATAGCATAGAAAAAAACCTATGTGAAAACCACACCCTGGTATGCCTCAATCTTCTCTAAAAAAGCTCTCTCCAATACCATGCTTGAAAGATCCATTTGTGACAAAATATCACCATTCTATCGATGAAACGCCACTACCTCGGAGATCAAATCTAAACACGCGTCATCCTCACACCATATTGTGACACCCAAAGAATTTACCTCTCACACATGATCTTTTAATCATGATATACCATCAATAATCAATCAGTACATGTCTCTTAATCACCTTAATCAAAAAGAATCTCGATACATGGCCTCGATCGTTGATCATGTCACTGCTACATCGCACCTGCTCAATGTTGATGCACTGCACATGCTACCACAAACGTGGTATCCCATCACATTGTAGATCCATTGTAAACACCTTATTATCCATTAATGAAGAACCAAATGAGCTACCATTAATGTGACAATCCCTTTCCCCTTGATCTTGGTGGATTATATCTTGAGAATATCTCTCTCTATTCACCATCAGTTGCTTCCCCTTTTAAAGACTTTAATGTTTCCTTTTTCAAAAATAGATAATATATGAAATATTATATCTTAAATTTCCAAATAAACATATATCTAAAATGTTAAGATCCAAACACTTATCTCATCTAAATAGATATAAAATTTATTTATCCTCGTGAGCAACACATGTGGCCTTATTTGTTTGATAGGATAAAAGATATCTCAAATTCAAAAATTATCTTATCTTGAATTTGGAAACACCCACGGGCTGAATCCTATCAATATACCTCTTCAACTTTTCAATAGGAATACCATTCAAAAAACTCAGTTGGACCGAAAACTTGTTATCATCACACCAACCATCATCCTCTGCAGAAAAATGACGACTCCCTTTTGCAACTCTAACAGAAACCCAAATGCTCCCCCTACAAAAGAAATTCAAACACTAAAGTATTCACCATATCTGAATCTATACCATCCTATCAAAAAATAATAGAACTATAAATATCTGTAACCCCCATAATTGTGATCACCACATAATCTGGATCACATGTAATAAAAATTCTCCTCCTACTCAAAATCTCAAACAGCTAGCGCATCACCTAGATCTTTAATTTTAAATTCTTTCTTCACCAGTCACGCATTCTGAAGAAAAGAATTAGGTGTAAAACCTAAAACACCTCTCAAAACATGATTTATATCCCAAATATTATTCCTACTCACACACTTTCTATCAATCCTCTTGAAAACATCCAAAATTCTCACCACAAATTGTAAGCCAGAACCATCACCTCTGATACCACTTTTTGGGGGAGAATCCTTATCTCGGGATGAAAATAACTTGTAAAAAAATTTGTGAGAAACCCAATAAAATATAGAAATGATATTAAGCAGAATAAATAAGACATTATGTAGGATTTTTAACATGGAAAACACCTCTGATGCGGAGGATTAAAAAACCATGGGGAAATTCTGAGAAACATCCTTTATAAATCAGAGAATACAAGGAATCCAAATAATTCCCAAAATTGAATTTCAATGATGATATAAAAAAAACCATGTGAAAACCACACCTTGATATTTCTATGTCTTCTCTAAAAAACATCTTTCCAATGTCATTCCTGAAAGATCCATCTGTGAAAAAATGTCACCCTTCTGTCGAGGAAACGCCGCTACCTCAGAGATCAAATATGAACATGTGTCAGCCTCGCACTATCTTGTGACACCGAAGGATTTTTCTCTCACACATGATCTCTCCATCATGATGTACGACCAATAATCAATCAGGATATGCCATTTGATCACCAAAATCAAGAAGACTCTCGATACATGGCCCTGATCATTGATCATGTTGGTGTTGCATCACACATGCCCAATGGCGATGTGCTGCACATGTTACTGAAAATGTTGTATCCCATCACATCATAGATCCACCATCGATTCCTTGTTCACCATTGATGATGACCCATACAGGATACTAAAAACACAGTGGCCCCTTTCCCCCTGATCTTGGTGGACTACATCATGAGAAACTCTCTCTCTCTCTCTATTCTCCACCAAATACTTCCCCTTTTAAAGCCTCAACTGTTTCCTTTTTCAAAAACAGATAAGATATGAAATATTATATCTTAAATTTACAAATCACCATGTATATTCCATATTAGTATTAAAACAATTATCTTATCTAAATAGACATAAAAGATATATCTCCCTATGAGCAACACATGCAAACTTATTTATGTGATAGGATAAAAGATATCTCAAATTAAAAAACTATCTTATCTTGAATTTAGAGACACCAATAGGTTGAATCCTATAAACCTATCCCTTAAACCCATCAATATATATACCATAAAAAAACTCATTTGTACTGAAAACCAATTAGAATTTCACCAACCATCATCCTCTATAGAAAAATGATGAAACCCTTTTGTAACTCTGAAAGAAACTTGACTAATCCCCCTATAAAAGAAATACAAACACTAAAGTCTTCGATATATATAAATCTATACTATCCTATCAAACAAGACTCAAACCAGTAATATTCATCTCCCCTATAATTTTCATCACCACATAATCTAGATAACCTGTAAGAAAAATTGTTCCCCCTTTTCAAAATCCCAAATAGCTAGCGCAACACCTCAATCTTCAATTTTAAATTCTTCCTTCACCAGTCACACATTCCGAAGAAAAAAATTAGGTTTAAAACTTGAAACACCTCTCACAACCTACTTTATCTCAAAAATATTATTCTACCTCATCCACGCACCATCTATCCTCTAGAAAATATCCAAAATTCTCACAATAAATTTCAATCTGAAACCATCACCTCTGATACCACTTGTTGGGGGAGAATCCTGATCTCAGGATGAAAATCGCCTACAAAACAATTTGTGGGAAAATAGATAAAATATGAAGGTGATATTAAGAAGAATATATAAACCAACATGAAGGATTTTTAACGTGGAAAAACCCTTTGATGAAGAGTATTAAAAACCACAAGTCAATTTTGAGAAATATTCACAATGAATCATAGAAAATAAAAAATCCAAGTAATTTATGAACTTGAATTTAAATTATGACATAGAAAACACATGTGTGAAAACCACACCCCGATATCCCTCCATATTCTTTGAAAAAAATATCACCAATTCCATGCTCGAAAGATCCATATGTGATAAAACATCATCCTTTTTTCGATGAAATGCTACTACCTCAGAGATTAAATCTGAACATGGGTTAGCCTCACACCGTCTTACAACACCTAAAGTATTTCTCTCTCAAACATGTTCTCACAATCATGATGTATCACCAATCATCAATCAGGACATGCCACTTAATCACCACAATCAAGAAGAATCTTGATACATGGCCCCAATCTCCGATCATGTCGTAGCTTCATTGATCCTACTCAATGTCTATGCACTACACATTCTACTGCAAACATGGTATCCCATCACATCATAGATCCATCGTCGATTATTTTTTCACCATTGTGACCACCCACACAGGCTACCACAAACATGATGATCCCTTTCCCATTGATCTTGGTGGACTACATCTTGTGCATCCCTCCCTCTTTTCCACAAGATGCTTCCCCTTTTAAAGCCTTCACTATTTCCTTTTTCAAAAATAGACAAGATATGAAATATTATATATTAAATTTCAAAATCACCATGTATCTTTCATGTTAATATTCAAAAAATTATCTCATATAAATAAATATAAAAGATATATATGCCCATGAGCAACACGTGAAGCCTTATTTGTGTGATAGGATCAAAGATATCTCAAATTCAAAAACTATCTTATCTCGAATTTGGAAACACCCATGTGATAAATCCTATCAAAAGCAACCATGTTGAATCCCCTATATACGATTCTTAATCACTTTGATGGTAGTTCATCTGATTTTGAAGAATACTCAACTAGCTTATCCTCTTCAATCTCCATGAGGGATTGAGATATTCAATTAAAAAATTAATTAAAAAATATTATGAAATAAAAAATTAAATGAACCGAACACAAAAAAAAGGTCGCAAAAAATAAATATTAAAAAAATAAAAATTAAATAATAAAATCAAAGTCAAACAAAATAAAAATTAAAAAATTAAACACATATTTTAAAATAAAATTAATAGTTTTATTAATTTAACAAAAATTTATCAAAAATCCTAAAATATTCAATAAAAATATAGTTTTATAAATTAAAACACAAATAAATTAAAGAAAGTGTAGAAAAAATATTATGAAAACATAGCCACATTAAATTCCTCCACACTAAGATTTTTCTTGTCCTCAAGAAATCAATAATCCAAATTCAGTGGAATAAAATAAATCACAAGCTTAAAATACCTTATGGATAGAAAAAGTTAGATTTCAAAATGATTCCCCCCATGTATTTTCATCAAGAAATGAATGAATTTACCCTCAATAAATTGAATATTTTTAGTGAAAAATCTGATTCATGTTTTATAAAAATGATTGACCATAAATATTTGAAAATAGATTAAACCCACTTCAATTTGAATTCAAAGTCCAATTTTTTTTACCTCTGAGATAATAGACTCAAAAAAATTATCAACTCAAATAATTAGACACTTTTTTGGGATTATCAATCTTAATAATTAAGATGAAAACATAAATAACTTGTTTAAAATATTAAAGAATACAAGAATAAGTTCAACCTGGATTAAGATTTTAATTTCATAATTCATTTGAATACATATTTTATGAATTTAAATCCATATCAAAAAATTCAAGGGAAATGATAATTGTATAACATTCATCTAATCTTTTACCAAAATCAACTTCTTTTCAAGAGGGCAATGAAAAATGTTTTACCTAATAAAATTTTGGAGTTGGTTCCCTAGAACAAACTTATGGGTACTTTATGATAAACCATATTCATAGTTTTTGAATATTAATAAACTTCTTATCCCATCATGATTTTTCTTCTACATAACATAGTATGTGATAATGTACCAAGAATAGCTGCTGCACTAAAAGGTCATAGCAGTTCCCTGCTACGATGAGAACCCAGAACTGCTATGACACTATTCTTAAATATATGTTCTATATCTGGATAATACCATTTTAGGGACACAAATGATACAAGATATTAGGGGTGGAGACTCATGGGACTTTGAGGCACCCTTTAATGGTGTGCACCATTGGTAATATCCAGTAATATATTATAAGAATGAGAACCGCCAATAGGAAATCCACATTTATATGTGTCATTGGATATTCCTATCCACGTACATGTGTATTGATCCTTATACTTTAAGATTATTATTAATGAGTATTGTGAGCTATTTACTTATATGTATTGAGGAAAACTGTGATGATAGATGTTTTTGGTGAGATATGATACATTGGGTGCATCACGAGTAACACTGCATTAATGAATAATGGGAGAAGTAATTTTTCCCTTCTGTTATTTAATGGAAGTAGATATCCCAGGACCTTTGATAGAAATGATATAGCCTAAATAAATCCATGGACATGGTGTTCTATAGGCAAATTCAATTTCCAGGAAGTCAAAGAAAGAGAGATCAGGCACATGGGTTGATGGCACTGGAATGCAACTAGCATGATTTGAGATATTGTGATAAAGAGATTATATTATACAGTAAGAATACATATGAGGTGACATTTCATTAAAGCATTAACTTCTTTCTCTATGGGTGTCTCGGCATGTTGCTAGATGTTAAACATAGACTTTAGGCTGCTTCACCCAATGCCACTAGAAAATAGGCCTATAGGTTCACACAATAAGTGTATCTAGAATCTCAATTAAATAATAATATATTATTTATTATTTAACAAGTTGATTAAGTATTATCCCCGCACTTGGTTTACTAATTATTCATGCATGCTTGATTATATATATCTCATCACCAGTTATTCGAGAGAATATAATATGAGTGTAATATTTAATAAATATTTATTTTCTATTTAAGTGAATATAATATTTATTTATTTATTGGAGAATAATGAAGTGATATTTATTTAGTAAATAAATAGTTATTATTCATGGTTTGATAAATCTTATGAAGGAATTCAAGATTGATATTTTAGGTCTGATGAGAAATAATAAATATTGAATATTATTTGATTAAATAATATTTAATTATAATTCGCAAGTTAAGCGCGTGTCGAAAAATAATGATATTATTATTATTATTATTTGACATGGGGTTTCTCTAGGATTAAATAAATAATTAAGGGAAATTGTGAAATTATTTAATTTTAACCCTAAAAATATATAAACCCAATTATATTATTCTCTCTATAGAGTGATTCATTTGTTTGGGTTGTTCACAATAGAATTGGAGAAATCTCTAAATCCCTAGAGAGCTCCCTTATCCAAGAAAGCTACAAAAAATGGAGACAAATATTACTCTATCAAATCAAAAAGAATGCTTTGGAAGTGTTTCTCAAAGTGATCAAATGTGGATGACATAGGTGCACGAATATTCTATGTTAGGAGTTAGAGATTCCTTCAATGATGTTTGGAGATTCAGGGAACACATATGAATCACCGCTAGAGGGAATCTACACTTGATTCCTATAACGCAACAATGATGCACCATAGATCTATCACCAAATCCATCAAAGAAGAAATAATTCCATCATGGTAATTCTTATTTTAATTAAATTGGTTATAAATAATATGTGATGATACTCCCTTTGGATTTGGCGTGATTACCCTTATCTGATTTTGTTGATCCAATTCTGTAGATCACAACATTTATCATCATGTAGATCTCAGATTGGTCATTGATCATGACAAAAAACAAAGTTCGACACCGCCCATCGCAAGCTTTTGCTGTGCCCGAAACCTAAAAGTGTTATCAAAGGGAGGTTACATAATTATTTATAATTATTTAAATATCATTGGTGATTTACACATTTTAATTTAGTTTTTTAATTAAAATTTAATCGTTATTTTAATATTAATCACGAGATATTCTTATTCCTCCTTCATTTCTCATAGATATAATCAATACGATTAATTTTATGAATAAACTAAAATCGAAGATCTAATCCATAGGTGAAAAATATTCTAGATAGATAACATAGGAGTACACACCATATAACCAAAGTTACACATTGTGTACTTGGGTTTAATGTATCAGGAATTAATTCAAAAATTAATTCAAACCATGTGCATTGATGACATGTGATGCATTTATTACTTACACCAACTGTTGGTCGGGCCAGGGTGGTGTACGATCACCCAGAGTACATGTCGTGTAGCCCATGTACACGGTGTGTAGTCCCTTTGAGTCATAAATGAGTTGTGTATTACCATACATGGCCTGCCTGACTGGTGACCATGTAATTTGGAGACCACACACTGTGTAGCCCATTGTACACATCATGCAATCCATTTTTTTGAGGTAAGATTTACACACTGATTCCCTAGGTGTGTACCCCATATAGACTGTGAGAGATGTACATGCTGTTTAGCTTGCCTATACATTCCATGTACTTATACCAAATTATGTAGATTTGAAATTTATTTATTATACAATGTAAACCTTGAGACATGTACTTATGTATGGACCATGCGATAGGTTTTAATATATATATATATATATATCTGTGTGTGTGTGTGTATTTAATGAATATCTACGTATTATTAATATCTACATATCATGTATGAGTCGTATTACAAGTTGTTACTCTGCGTGCATTAAAGCATAACACGTGATTGAAAAATCATGTAATTCATGTAATCATCTATGAAGTACATGTTGTGAAAGTATGTGATAATCTGTGTATGCCATATTTCACAAGATTAAAACAGTATATGAGTATAATGCATGTTGGGTAGAATCGGATAGGTATTTACCATGTTTCCTCCAAGGTAAATTTATGTAGACAATTAAATTTAAATAAATTTATTTAATTTTTTTTAAAAATATGATGTATGAGAATATCAAGGAAATTTTAAAGAGAATTAACATAAAATAATTGACTGATTAACGATAATAGTTAATTGATTCGAGTGTGATTTATCTTAAATAAGAAATATTAAGAATTTAATGCTAGTTTTATTAAATGCGTAATTCATTGCAAGCATGTGGATGATCATGAGCATAGACTGGGCCTTATGTATGTGATTGGTTTCATTTAATTTATTATTTAATTAAATTGTTGGTTTGTGTGCCTTCTCTCCTGTTATTATGTAGGACTCGTGTGCCCATGGTTTCTTTTATCTAAACTTCCTTGGGATGTGATCGAGGGCCGCTCGTAGTGGGGCAGGTTTATGGACACAAAGCAGAGTGAGGGGTATCAGGCTCACCATGCATCCTCAGTATAGCCCGCGATTTCTCCTTTGATTAATGACCTTCTTCCGCACTCCAGATGGATTGTGGGGATAGGGGAGATTTCTTTCTGGCACCATGATTGGTCTAGTTCACGTCTTGGCTTCCCAGGATATCCCATAACCAAAATTTCCTTCCGCCAGGCCAGCATGTATCCAGCTTTTTTTGCGGTTGTTCTGAACAGTGAGCAGCATGATGTTTTCAAACTTATTAATATCAACGATGAGCGGGACAAATACGTTTTCACTGCTTCTATCTCGGGTGAATTTTCAATGAAGGAGTTCCATAGGGTCTTCACGTCCTCGGTCCTGAATAATGCATGGAGAGGAACCCTCTGGGGAAAAGAAATCCCGGAAAAATAAAATTTTCTGGTTTGGAGGATTCAGAATTGTGCAATTTTCACTGATGACAACGTGAATAGGATGGGAGTCCAATTGGCTTCACGCTGCTGCTGCTCTAGGGCAAACGGGGAGGAAACCGTGGATCATATTTTCTTCTTGGGTGCTTGGGACACCTCTATTTGGTCGACCTTTGGTGAGTTTACAGGTTATGATGATAGGGACCAGATACAGACCCCCTTCATTGATCGTTGGTTATGTGGTGTGGATGGCCAGATCCCTGAGTGGAAGGACCGCGTGTTGGTGTTGGCAGCAGGTTGCTGGTGCATCTGGACAGATCGGAACAAGGTTGTTTTCAAGGGGTCTACCTTTTCTCAGAGGGCGGTGGTGGAAAGGGTTAGATTTTTGCTGGTGGACTTGTTTTGGCTGGGTAAAGGTTGGAAGGATACTCCCACCATGAGGCTGGTGGCAGGCATGAATCACTCTTTGCTCCTCATTGGCAACAGCAGGTAGGGGCATTGGGTTCGATGGTTCCCCCATCACTCAGGTCACAAACTGAACACTGACGGCTCGTGCATGATGGGAATCATGAGGGGGTGGTGTGATCCACTACACGAAGGGTGTGGTTATGGATGCTTTTGTGGCCAACTTCAGCATGGGAGATTCTTTACAGGTTGAAGCCCTTGCGATGCTCTCCAGCCTATAGTTGGTCAGGAGGAGGAACATCTCCCTTAGTGTAGTGGAAACTGACTCCATCATTATCTACAAATCTCTGTCAGGTAAGAGCTCCACCCCATGGTCCATTGCTTACATCGTGAGGAAATGCCTAAGTCTAATAGATCCCAACACCGACATTTTCCATACATGGCATGAGGGTAATAAGGTTGAGAACTGTCTTGCTTCATTGTCAACCCACGAGAAGAGTATCATTTGCTCTCCAAATATTGTCTTGATGTTTTCTGAGGGGGGGAATCTGGTTAGAGGGGATGCTCTTAGGCTACACTATTTTAGACCCCCTTAGCTGCTTGTCTCCTAGACCCTTGGAAATTTGGTTCCTTGGTTTGCTCCTACTGTTTCTCTTTTGTACCTCTTTTATTTAAATAAATAATTGATGATGATGGTGACAAATTGATCTATTGGTAATAATATTACCAATATATAATATATATTTGTTTATAAATTACATTCGAATAAAAATTATAAATTTTTATTGCTAGTAAAATTTCATATTATATTTATTATGTTATCATATATAATACATAAAATATGATTTTAACACATTTTCATACTTAGAAAAAAATTAATTATATTAATAATGAAATATTTTATACAAAACATTGGATCCTAAAATATTAATAATGAAATATTTTATACAAAACGTTGGATCCCCCAATCACCACCCCCCAAGATGGATCTCCCAGTATGGTCCACCCCCCCTCCAGGCAACCCATCCATGCCATCTAGTCAGCTCCAGCTCCAGCTCCCCAACCATGCCAATGCCCCATCCATGCCATCTAGTCACGTCTAGCTCCAGCAACCATCTCCAAATAAAATAAAGTTTAACTTTGACTGGAAAAAAAGTAGGATTTGGTATAGTCTCATGCACATCCCGATCCACCACCATGATGGAAGGCCCAAGATGCTTTTCATACTCCTCTATAATTCATCCATATTCTTCCAACATCAACCTATTTCAGTAATAATTCTGTAGAAAAGCAATACTTCACCAACTTATAATCAAAACAACATAGACAAAAAAATAGAAACTCAAGCAGTACTTCAAGATGTATATTTGAAATAGAAACTCAACCTATTAAAAAAACAAAAACTCATGATGCATCTCATACTCCTCTAGCATCTATCCATGATCTTCCAACATCAGTTATCATTGCAGTGATTTACATAAGAAATCTATTTCTCTCATGCTCCAAACAACTTTACCTTCACATTTTCTAACTATAGACATCAATATACCAATGGGGTATCAGAATTCAATCAAATTCAAATTTCATTTAATTAAAATTGTAGGCTCTTGTGTGAAAGAAGACTTACATTTTTGTAATTTTTGAAATACTTGCAAGTGAAACTGACTCTTCTAAGAGAGAAATAATCTTTACAATGTCAATTATTTTTTACAAGGAAAAATATATTAAAAACTAGGTGAAAGATAACAAAAATAGGCTAGACTTAAAGAATGAAACTCTAACCAAGCTAAGTGCAGTGAACTGGAGCTTGAAACTTTCTAATTCTAGTACATCATAACACTGCAATAGAATCACTAAAGCCCCCCACAAAGAACAACATATTGGACCTCCAGTATCTTCCTTCCATCCTTATCTCCACAAGGATATCAAACACTCCTCCACCATCTATCTACATAGCTTTATATCAGCAATAAATTACAAAAAAAATTGAGAGAAACAGTTAAAAAAATACAATCAACATTCTAGAAAAATCACCTCACACCACTCTTAACAGATCAAAACTAAGACCACAAACATCCAAGATGATAAGATGGTACTCAGAGTCGGGAATATTCAAGATTAGTCATTCAAATAAATAAGACAAAATAAAGGTAAATCCTACAAACCATGTTGACTTTACCTGGGAAAGTAAAAGAAGGAAAAATACCACAAGACCATGACAAGAATGAGTTCAATGGTGCATCCAAATAAAATCATGACCCTAAAAAACAGTCCCTTCATCTGGATACACAAAGCATAGAAAAATGTCTATCCAGCTCAGGATTCCCTACTGCAACAATGATCAAACACCCACATCCCTGAGGAAAAATATATTACTCTCCCTTTCTTTTCCCCTGTCATCACATGGATTTAGAATCCAAACCACTTGTTTCCACATTGTACCAAAACAATGAACCCAGCATTAATTAACACTCTAAATAATATTCATACCCCTAGCACCACTCCCCCTTGAAAATTGATTGTGAATTTTGTGTTGGAGACCCACCACGAACACTACAACACGCCACTAAAAACCATCCATGAAAGATAAAGTACACCTAAAAACCTTGAAATGAACCATCAATGTAAAAATAGATCAAGAAAAGAAATGCAAACACAACCTTTCAGAAACCATAAAAACACACATTTAACAGGTGCATCATTGGCGATTAAAGGGAATTCCATCTATTGTTCGCAACAATCAGTAAATGAAAAGGGAGACCACGAACAACCAATTTGTCTCCAAACTACCAGTCTCACGAGTAAATATCACATGGTAAGTGATCTAACCTTAAACCTAGAGATGATGAGTGACCATGAAGAGCACAAAAAATAAATGTGAACCAAAAAAACATAACAAACAATCTCCAAGAAACTAGATGAAACCAAAACATAACAAATAAAAGAGCCAACTTAATCAAATATCCTTAATTTGTTCAATTCATCACTCAATAACCAAGAGACAATGATGATATAAATTATTTGATAAATCCCAAAAATATGGAATGTCTAAATTATTTATTAAGATCATTTTCAAATTCAGAAAATAAATAATCAGTAAACAAATTAGATAACATATTCCATTCCATAGAAGATGAAAGATAACCAGTGAATACTAGACAGAAATTATAATTTAGTTGTAGTATCAAATAACAAAAACATGCAAGATATATTCATAGTTTAAAAAACAAAATTGACCCCATAATTTTTAATTCATGACAATATTCACAATAATATCAAAATAGTTATAATTCAATACACAAAATGAAATGATCTAAACAATGTTTCAGTGGTCAAAACAAAATAGTTTATGGCATAAAACATAATCAAAATTATCAAAATTCCAATTCTAAAACATGAATTGAAGCATAACTAGTTTGAGGAAAATGAAACAATAGAGATGATAATATGTGACTAACCAAGAAAACTATCAAAGATAGAGTTCTTGACAAATCAGAGACACACAGTTAACCCAATCTTGAGATATCAACATATACACCCATAACTCTTTCAAGGATTCCCACCTACAATCACCTACTAAGAGATTCACCATAACCTAATGAAACAGAACAAAATCAATGCCTACCAAGAATGACATAACCCAAACAAACAAACAGTCCTAGAAATGAGTCCAAATTCCTACTAAAAAGCCTGAAAATTTTTTAAACACCCAAAAGTTAAATCTAAAAGAACTCTTCATCACCACCACTGATACCGGTTATCCTCGCTGAATCCTAATGCTACACTGCATAAAAATTTACCCCAACCATAACCACACAACATCACCTAGACATTTTTGAAAGATGAATCTCAGGACAACATCTTTCATCTGGGAGGACCATCGTACTAGATCCTAGGGAGGATCACCCAGGTGTCCCACACCTGAATCACCACCGAAGCACATGAAAGGTGAACGAGGTCGGATCTTGAAGAGAAACAGACCTATTGAGGCAAATGGGGGAGGAAAAGGGGTGAATGGCTAGTTGATGTGAGGTGGGGTGGCGGGATGTGAGGCTGGAGTAGGGCGGGGCGGGCGGTGGGATGTCAGGCTGGAGTAGGTCAGGGCGGCGGGGTGCGAGGCCAGAGTAGGGTGGGGTGGGGTGGTGGGGGTGGGATGTGAGGCGGGGTGGTGAGGGTGGGATGTGAGGTGGGGCGACGGTGAGGCCGAACATGGACAGGGGGTGGCGATGGAGTCCAATTAGGGTTTTAATGGTGTTTTTTTCATAAAAAATATTTAAATTTTTATTAAATAAATAAAGTTGAAAAATATAAAAACAGTTAATATTTCAAGAAAATTGAATAATGGGTATTGAAAAAATATAAAAAAATAATATTTTAATAAAATTGAAAATTAAAATCAATTATGAGATGTTTTTAATAAAACTTTGGGAAATAAAAATTTACTCTGGTCATAAAAATAATATGTGTGTGTGTGTGTTTGTTTGTGTGTGTGTGTGTAATATGTTTCTCTTAATTGGTTATTGATAACAAAATTGAATGGTTTATGTTAACATTTTTTATTGGCATTAAAATATTTTTTGGTAATAGAGTTAATAATAACAGATTCACTTGTTAGTAAAAAAATATTGGTATTAGTATGATAAAGTAATAGATTCAACTATTGGTAAATGATATGTTGGTATTGAATGACTAATATCAACAGATATATCTATTGATAAAAAGAAGTGTTGGTATTAAAAACTAATACCAATAAAACTTATTATCTGTTTAAAGTCATCGTTTTTACCAATAGATATATTATCTGTCAATAAATTTCTGTTGGTAAAAGTCATTTTTTTGTAGTGGTAACTACCACCTTTCATTCCCAATAGGAACGATTTTGGTTTTAAAAGAGTGTTATTATGTACCTACAGTTACCAAGAACATAGTTTTTGTATCATGCCTAGATGCATATGGGTTTATTTTCAAGTTTGGAAATAAAAGTTGGTTCTTTTATAAGGAAAACATATGTTATTGTATGAAACATTTAAATAATGGTTTTTATGTATTAAATTATGAAAACCAAGTATTGGAAATTGATAACAAATCATGTTCACAAAAATCATATAACATCCAAATTTGGCATCACTGTTTTGGTCATGTAAATGAGAAGAGTTTGACAAAGCTCTGTCAAGATGGTTATTTATACTCCTCTAAGCTAAAACCACTTGAAATATTTCGTGCTTGATTACAAGGAAAAATGACCAAACCACCATTTGGTGGACAGGGTGAAAGGGCTATAGAGCTTATAGGATTGGTACACAGGGATGTGTGTGGACCGTTTCTAGTTCAAGCAAGAGGTGGATATTCTTACATCATAAGTTTTACTGATGACTTGAGTAGATATGGTTATGTCTAACTAATGAGGAATAAGTCCAATTATTTTGAGAAATTTAAGGAATTCAAGAATGAAGTAGAGAATTGACTTGGTAATAAGATAAAGAATCTTTAATCGGATCAAGGAAGTAAATATCTTAACCAAGAGTTCATTAAATTTCCACATGAGATTAGGATTCTATATCAACTCACTCCACATTACACACCATAGTTGAATTGTGTTAGTGAAAGGAGAAACCACACCTTGTTAGATATGTTAAGGGAGATAATGAGTCATACAGATCTTTCATTATCCTTTTGGTGATATGCATTAAAAACTACAACATATACATTAAACTAAGTACCAAATAAAGTAGAAAATGGAATTCTATTCGAGTTATGGAGTGGAAAGAAACATGTTTTATCACATACACATGTATGGGTTTGCAAGACATTTTTCAAGGCCTTCTCAAGAAACAAATTAGAACCCAGAGGCGCATAGTGTATCTTTATAGGGTATCCTAAGGAAACAAAGGGATACTACCTATACAACCCCTTGGATAAGAAAGTGACTATCACTAGACAAGTCATCTTTCTTGAGATGGATCATATCCTCAAAAAGGATAGTGGGAGAAAGATTTACTTCGATGAAGTTGATGCTCAAGATACATAAGAGTTGGTATAGGAATAGATTCCATAGGTCCCCATGGAAGAAGTAGTTCTTGAAACAAAAGTACTATGTAGGAGCACAAGAGAGGTAAGAGAACTATAGAGATATGGGTTTCTAGTCATTAAAGATAGTGACTCATTGTTGGTTGAAAATAATGAACCTCTCTCTTATAAGGAGGAAATAGAGAGCTCAAAATCTAAAAAATGGAAAGATTCCATGAATTTTGAAATGGATTCCATATATCAGAAACAAGTCTAGGTTCTGGTCGATGCGCTAGTTGATGTAAATCCCATCGGTTGTAAATGGGTATTCAAGAGAAAAATGGACATGGAAGGTAATGTAAATACCTATAAAGCAAGGCTAGTGGATAAGGGCTTTAAATGAAATTAAGGAATTGAATATAATGAAACATTTTCACCAGTTTCCATGTTTAAATCTATCAGAATTCTACTTGCTATAACATCTTACCATGACTATGAGATTTGAAAGATGGATATCAAAACTGCATTCCTTAATGAAAACCTTTAGGAAGATGTCTATATGAATTAGCTAGAAGATTTTGTGACTCCAGGTGATTCCAAAAGGATTTATGACTTTCATAGATCCATTTATGGATTGAGGAAAGTATCCAGGTCATGTAACATTTGATTTGATGAATCCATCAAAGAATTTGATTTCATAAATAAGGAATGTGAGTTGTGTGTTTACAAGAGTTTTAGTGGGAATGCAATCGTTATCCTAATAGTATATGTTGATGAAATGTACTTATTAGAAATGAAATTCTAGTCTTACAGTCTGTTAAGGACTGGTTAAACTAGTGTTTCTCCATGAAATTCAAAGGTGAAATAGCCTATATTCTTGGAATCAAGATCATTTGTGATAGATCCAAGAGGATTCTTGGACTAAGTCAAAGTACATATGTTGACTAGATACTAAAGATATTTAGTATGGAACAGTCTAAGAGGTTATTTGTTCCAGTGTCACATAATTTACATATTTCTAATAAAATGTGTCCTCAAACACAACATGAGAAAGTGGGAATGAGTAATATCACATACTCTTCAGTGATAAGATCAATCATGTATGCTATTTTATGTACTAGAATTGATGTTGTCTATGCATTGATCATGGTAAGAAGATATCAAGCAGATCCAGGAGAAGAGCATTGGTATGCTGTTAAGGATATCCTTAAGTATCTGAGAAGAACTAAGGATATGTTCATGGTGTATAGAGGAGAGGAGGATCTGGTCATCAAGGGTTATACCAATCTAGTTTTCAAATAGATCAGAATAATTTGAAGTCATAATTAGGAAATTTTTTCTATCACAATGGAGTAGCTATGAACTTCAAGAGTTAAAAGTAGCTAGTTATCGTTGATTCTACATCAGAGTTCGATTATATAGAGGATTATGATATAGACAAGGAATCCATTTGGATTCAAAACTTTGTCTAGGATCTTGATGTGCTGCCTTTCAATAAAGACTCTATCACAATGTATTGTGATAATATTGTAGTGGCGGATCTTACAAAAGAGCCAAGTTTACACAAACAGACAAATAATATACTCTGTAAGCATCACCTCTTGAGGTATTTCTATCATTGGGGTGAATTTGTAGTAATCAGAGTACCCACATAAGAGAATGTGGCAGACCCTAAATATCATGTGAGGGCTAGCGGACTAAAGTTTGTTAGCAGTTGTCTCTAGTAAAAGTGGGAGTCTATTGGAGTTGGTTCCCTAGAACCAATTTTTTGTATACTTTATGATAAATTGTATTCATAGTTTTTGAATAATAATAAAATTCTTATCACATCATAATTGTTCTTATGTGTAACATAGTATGTGATAATTTCCTAAGAAGATTTTTCATACTAAAATGTCATAACAGTTCCCTACTATGATGAGAACTCATAAGTTCTACAAAAATATTCGTAAATATATGTTCTATAGCTATATGATATCATTTGAGGGACACAAATGATACAGGCTATCAGGGGTGAATACTCATAGGACTTTGAGACGCCTTCTCATGGTGTACGACCTTGATAATATCCAGTATGATATTATGAGAATGAGACCCTCTAGTAGGAAATTCAAATCTATATGTGTCATTGGGTATTCCTGTCTGCAGACTTGTGTATTGATCCTTAGACTTTAAGATTATTATTAATGAATATTGTGAGTCGCATACTTAGATGTATTAATGAAAACTGTGATGACAGATTTTTGTAGTGAGGTAGGATACATTGGTTGTGTCACAAGTAATATTGAATTAATGAATAATGTGAGAAAGGATTTGTCCCTTTTGTTCTTTAACAGAAGTAGATATCTCTATCCCTTTGATGGAAATGATATAGCCTAAATAAATCCATGTCCATAGTGTACTATAGGCAAGTTCAATTTACAGGAATTCCTAGAAAGAGACATCACACACATGGGTTGATGGCATTGACATGAAACTTGATTGATTTGAGATATCGTGATAAATAGATTATATTACACAGTAAATGTTTGTATGAGGTGACATGTCGTTGTGACATTAACTTCTTTATCTATGGGTGCCTTGACATGTTGCAATACGCTAACCTTGGATTTTAGACCGCTTCACCTAATGACACTGAGAAAGAGGCATAGAGGGTTACACACTAAGTGTATCCAGAGTCTCAGTTAAAAAATATATTATTATTTATTATTTAAAAAGTTGAATAAATATTATTCTCGTATGTGGTTTAATAATTATTCAAGTATGCTTAATTATATATATCCAATCACCGATTATTTGAGAGAATATAATGTGAGCGGAATATTTAATAAATATTTATTTTCTATTTAAGTGAATATAATATTTATTTATTTATTTGTGAATAATGCAGTGATATTTATTTAATAAATATATAGTCATTATTCAAGGTCTGATAAATATTATGAAGGAATGGCGGATCGAGATTTTAGGTTCGGTGAGAAATAATAAATAATAAATATTATTTGATTAAATAATATTTAATTATAATCCGAAATTTAAGCTCACATCGAGAAATAATGATATTATTATTATTATTTGACATGGGGTTTTACTAGAAAAAGATAAATAATTAAGGGCGCTTATGCAATTATTTTATTTTAACCCTAGAAATATATAAACCAAATTATGTTATTCTCTCAATAGAGCAATTCATTTGTTTGGGTTGTAAACAAAAAAATTAGAGAATTATCTCAAGCCCTAGAGAGATCCATTCTCTAAGAATGATCCCAAGAATAGAGAGCATTTTTTCTCCACAAGATTAAAGAGAATTCTTTGTAAGCAGTTCTCGAAGCGATCAACGGCGGACGACGCAAGTGCAAGGATCTATTGTGCTAGCACCTAGAGATTCCTTCAACGATGTCTTGAGATTCACTAAACACTTGTGGATCACCGCTAGAGAGAAACTACACGTGATTCCTACAACACAGCGATAATGCACCGTAGATCTGTCACCAGATCCATCAAAGAAGAAATAATTTCATCAAGATAATTCTTATTTTAATTAAATTGATTATAAATAACATGTGATGATCCTCCCTCTGGTTACAGTTTGATTACCTTTGTCTGATTTCATTGATCCAATTCCATAGATCATGACGTTTATCGTTGTGTTGATCTTGGATTAGTCATCGATCATGACAAAAAGAAAAGTTGGGAACCACCCATCCCATGCTTCTGTTGTGCCTGGAACATACACTAAATCTAAAGATTAATAGAGAATTAACTTCCTTATAGTGTAAAATCAGCATTCAAACATCAAAAAAATTAAAACCACTAAAAATTATTTATTAAAACATGAAAAAAATCAAGTTTTACAAATTTTAAGGGGTTTCTGATATGAACCACATCGTGAAAAAGTTTAGCACATTAAAAGAACCCTTCCACCACACTAAAACTCAAAATTGTCCCCAATGTTTAATCCAAAGTGGGGAAACATATAAATTCAATTTAAATTTTGAAAAGATTTAGAAATTCAGTAGATTAGAATCATGTACGAAGGGTTAAAAGAAAGTTCAAGGTATTTTTTCACACAAAACAGTGATGTAAAAACAAGTTCCTAAAAGTATATAATTTTTTTCTCAATTAATATTTGAATATATTTACAAATAAGAATATGTTAGGTAGAATGTTGAGGAGTGGGTACATAGAAAAAAAAAGTTAAAATCCAATGAAATTTTAGAGAGTTAATCAGTATAAAACATATTTCTTTTAAAACAGCTTATAAAAGAGCAGAATTGGAACTAATAACTCCTATGATATAAAAGATTTATTTCCCTTTATATAAACTCAAATATACCCTTTATTTCCTCTAAAGTAAGTCCCTCTAGTTAACATTAGATTCAATAAACTCCAACTCAAGTAAAAATTATCCATAGTTTAGAAAGTAAGGGGTTGATCCAAGTTTCTTCAGCTTATAGCTTCTCTAGATTATTGAAATTTTTTAAAGTTTCCACTTCATAAAGTGGAAATTAACCCCAAATGAATTCCTGATGCTGAAAAATGGGAACAACATCCTCCCATCAATATCACTTTATTCTTTGAAAATAAAAACTATGAAATAAAAGGAAAAACCTAACACTATAAAAGATTATTACCTCCCCACACTTATTCTAAACAAAAACATAAGTATAAAGGGAAGAAAAATCATGGGTCAAACCCCCCTAAGTGGTGCAGAATTTTACACTGTCTGCAGCTGGAAAACCTATTATTTATCCCCAGACCATAGGTGGAGGTGGTTTGTGTGTTAATAACAACCACATATTCTCTTTCCCATAGCTGGTCAGATTTACTCTTATGTCAAGGTCCCCTTGGAAACAACATGGTGTGGCCATACCCCTTGTATTGTGGCTCAAATTTTCAGTTGGGGATGAAAAAATAAAATATAGCCCCCCTATTCTACTTATCAAGGAGAAGAGGTGTCCACTATTCCCTCCATATCTTCTAGGTACACCCTCAGTAAATCAAATAAATTCTCCTCATCTTTAAAATGGAAATCCTCCTCTTCTATTTGTAGCTCCAAATTCTTTTTTGTAAACACTGTCTCTAATTCTAGCTCTAGCTCCTCTATGTTTTCTCTATGTTAAGTACCTTCGTCAACAAACATTTCAAACTTTTCATGGGCCTGTTAATAGGATATTGTTTCATTAGTAAGTGGATTTAATTATTAATTTAGATTGAGAATAATCAAAACAAAATGGGTCAAAAATGTTAGAACCCCCTCAAGTAAACTAGTTATAAGCCATTGTTCTTCTTTCATGGACTTGGGGAAATTAATCATGTTGGGAAGTGATTTTTCACTAAGTTTAGTCTCAAACTCGTGGATTTCCTCTTCAAAATATGGGAAGATTAGCTATCCTACATCGGACTCAGAGGAAAATGTGAAAACTTTTGAAGTTCTTTAACTAAAGCTTACAATACTTGTGGATTTAAATCTACTTTAATCTCTTCCATGAGCTTTTGAATTCATTTATATCTAAAGTATTGAACAATTTCCTAGTGTTGTAAGAAAAATAATCAAATATATCATCCATGGGAAGGATATATTCCATTTGTTTTAATTTATTTATTAATTATTATTTTTTATTATATATTTTTTAATATTTTTTTAAAATTCCTTGGAATCCCCCTTGACAACAATGCTAATTGAAGGGTTGGTGTTTTGAAAGTCATTTTTAAACCTTATTCAAGTTTTTATCCCCAGATTCTACAGTATATCAGAATCCAAGGTTGTCTCCCAATGAGGTTGTCCCTTATGTTCTTTAATGAAATTAGATATCTCAAACCCTTTGATGAAAATGAAATAGCCTAAATAAATCCATGGCCATGGTGTTCTATAGGCAAGTTCAATTTCTAGGAAGTCAAAGATAGAGACATCGAGCACATGGGTTGATGGCACTGACATGCAACCTGCTTGATTTGAGATATCATGATAAATGGATTATATTACACAGTAAACATCCATATGAAGTAACATGTCGTTGTGGCATTAAATTCTTTCTCTATGGGTGTCTTGACATGTTTCTAGATGCTAACATTGAAATATAAGCTGCTTCACCTAATGTAACTAAGAAAGAGGCCTAGAGGGTCACACACTAAGTGTATCCATAATCTTAGTTAAATAATATATTATTATTTATTATTTAACAAGTTGAATAAATATTATTCCTGCATGTGGTTTAATAATTATTCATGTATGCTTGATCGCATATATCTCATCACCAGTTATTTAAGAGAATATAATGTGAGCATAATATTTAATAAATATTTATTTTTTATTTAAGTGAATATAATATTTATTTAAAATAATGAAGTCATATTTATTTAATAAATAAATAGTCATTATTCAAGGTTTGGTAAATATTATGGAGGAATTTCATACAGATATTTTAGGTCCGGTGAGAAATAATAAATATTGAATATCATTTGATTAAATAATATTTAATTATAATTCACAAGTTAAGCGCATGTCAAGAAATAATGATATTATTATTATTATTTGATATGAGGTTTCTCTAGGATTAAATAAATAATTAAGGGTAATTTTGAAATTATTTTATTTTAACCCTAGTAATATATAAACTCAATTATGTTATTCTATCAATAGAAAGATTCATTTGTTTGGGTTGTGCACAACAGAATTGGAGAATTCTCTCAAACCCTAGAGAGCTCCCTTCTCCAAGAATTCTCCCAAAAACGGAGAGCAATCTTCCTTCACCAGATCAAGGAGAACGCTTTGGAAGTGGTTCTCAAAGCAATCAAAAGTGGACGATACAAGCATAAGGATCTTCCATGCTATCACCTGGAGACTCCTTCAGTGAGGTCTAGATATTCATGGAACATGTGTGGATCAACGCTAGAGGGAATCTACACTTGATTCCTACAACGTAACGACGGTGCACCAAAGATCTATCACCATATCTATCAATGAAGAAATAATTCCATCAAGGTAATTATTATATTAATTAAATTGATTATAAATAATATTTGATGATCCTCCCTTTGGTTCTGGCGTGATTACCCTGTCTGATTTCATTGATCTAATTCTATAGATCACAACGTTTATCGTCATGTAGATATCTGATTGATCATCGATCGTGAGAAAAACCAAAGTTGGGCACCTCCCACCACATGCTTCCACTGTGCTCGGAACCTACAAGTGGTATCAAAGGGAGGTTACATAATTATTTATAATTATTTAAAGATCATTGTTGATTCACACATTTTAATTTAGTTTTTCTATTCAATTTTGATCATTCTTTTAATGTGAATCAAGAGATATGATTCTTCCTCCTTCATTTCTCATAGATATAATCAATACGATTAATTTTATGAATAAACTAAAATCAAAGATATCATCTAAAGGTGCCAAAGATTCTATTCGGATAACACAGGAGTACACACCGTGTAACCGGAGTTACATGTCGTGTACTTGTGTTCAATTCATCAGGAATTAATTCAACAATTAATTCAAATTGTGTGCATTGGTGACACGCAGTGCATTTATTACTTACACCGTGTGTTGGTTAGGCTAGGGTGGTGCATGATCAGCTAGAGTACACGCTGTGTAGCACATGTACACGGTGTGTAGTCCCTTTGAGTCATAAATGGGCCGTGTATTACCATACATGGTCTGCCTAACTGGTGACAGTGTAATTTGGAGACCACATGCCATGTAGCTCATTGCACACATCGTGTACTCCATTTTTATGAGGTAATATTTATACATTGAGTCCCTAGTCATGTACCTCGAATAAATGGTGAGAGATGTACACACTGTGTAGCTTGCATGTACACACCGTGTACTTATACCAAATTATGAAGATTTAAAATTTATTTATTATACAGTGTAAACCTTGAGACATGTATTTGAATGTGGTCATAAAGATAGGACATGCCATGTGATAGGTTTTAGCGTGTATATATATATATATATCTGTGTGTGTGTGTTTAATTAATATATGCGTAATGTTCAGATCTGCATATCATGTATGAGTCATATTACAATTTGTTACTCTGTGCATTGAAGCATAACACGTGACTGAAAAATCATGTAATTCTTATAATCATCCATGAAGTACATGATGTGAAAGTATGTGATAAGTTGTTTATTTCATATGTCACAAGAGTAAAATAGTATACGAGTATAATAAATGTTGGATAGAATCGGACGGGTATTCACCGTGTTGCATCCAAGATACATTTATGTACACAATTAATTTTAAATAAGTTTTTTAAAATTACAATGGATGAGAATCTCAAGGAAATTAGGATGATAATTAAGATAAAAGAATTGATTAATTAAAGATAATAATTAATTAATTTGAGCGCTATTTATCTTAAATAAGAAGGATTAAGAATTGAATGCTAGTTTTATTAAATGCATAATTTGTTGCATGCATGCAGATGATCATGATCATAGACTGGGCCTTATGTATGTGATTGGTTTCATTTAATTTATTATTAAATTAAATTGTTGGTCTTCATGCCTTCTCTACTCTTATTATGTAGGGCTTGTGTGCCCATGGTTTCTTTTATGTAAACCCCTTGTTTCCATTACCTGTGTGTGACTTAAAAAGCACATGTAAAGGATGGAGCTCCCATGATAGTGGAGGTGGTTCAAGTTCGGAGTCTAGGCAAAACCAATCAAAGGAGATACATAAGTGGAAAGGTGGAAAGTTGTAACACAAACCCTAATTGGTTCAAGATGTGTTTCCCCTAGGTCAATGGTTAGTTTATCAACCACTAGATAAATTATCCATTAGTAAAGGTCATGATCATATTGCTTTATTATTTTATTTCTATCAAGTTGTATGGTTATTTCATTATGGATATTTTGTCACAATCACATAATTTAATGAAATTAATGATCATTCATGATAGAACTAAAATAAATTGGCTTATGCATAAATATTATCTAATGCATGGTTAATCACTTAAGTAAACTCACTTAATATTAACAAGCATGTGATAAAGATAATAATTGACTACATTGAACATTTGGACATCCTAGGGATTAAATTCCTAGATGACTTGCATACAGATCTCATACTTTCATCACTTCCCAAGACATTCTCCAATTTTATTTTTAATTACAATATGAGCAACAATGAGAAGAGTCTTTCAGAACTTCTTAATTTAATTCTCCAATTGGATACGGACATGGGGTATAGTAAAATCGTAGTCCTTGTGGTGAATAAGAAAAAGGAAGAACAAGGAAAAGGGGCCTAGACCTATAAATAGTCTAAAGCTCCCAAGCACTGTCCTTCCAAGAAGAGGAAGATCCAAAGGCAAGACAATAAAAATGAGGCAATATGTTTTTCATATGGCAAGTTAGGCCACTGGAAGAGGAACTACACCCATAAGCTAGGGGGAGTTAAAGGTGTGTTCGTTATCGAGTGTAATATTTCCATATCTACACATTGAGTATTAGATACAGCTTGTGGAGCTCACATCTATATCTAAATGCAAAAACCATGTAGATTTTTAAATATTACTATAGGATAGGTGGATTTGAGAGCTGATAATGGTACAATGTTGGTTGCTCTAGACATTAGTAACTAACACCTTTCATTTCCAACAAGAATGATTTTTGTTTTAAAAGATTGTTATTATGTACCTACAATTACCAAGAACATAATTTCTATATCATGCCTAGATACAAATGGGTTTATTTTCAAGTTTAGAAATAAAAGTTGTTTCTTTTATAAGGAAAACATATGTTATGGTATGGAACATTTAAATAATGGTCTTTATGTATTAAATTATGAAAACCAAGTATTGGAAATTGATATCGAATCATGTTCACATGACTCATATAACATCCAGATTTGGCATCACCATCTTGGTCATGTAAACGAGAAGCGTTTGACAAAGCTTTGTCAAGATGGTTATTTAGACTCCTTTGAGCTAAAACCACTTGAAATATTTCATGCTTGTTTACAAGTAAAAATGACCAAACCATCATTTGGTGGATAGGGTGAAAGGGTCACAGAGATTCTAGGATTAGTACGCAATAATGTATGTGGAGCATTTCCAGTATAAGCCAGAGGTGAATATTATTACTTCATAACTTTTACTGATGACCTGATTAGATATGGTTATGTCTACTTAATGAGGTATAATTCCAAGTCTTTTGAGAAATTCAAGGAATTCAAGAATGAAGTATAGAATCAACTTGGTAAGAAGATAAATAATCTTTGATTGGAATGAGGTGGTGAATATCTTAACCAAGAGTTCATTGACTTTCTATGGGAGTTTGGGATTCTATCTCAAATCATTCCACCTTACACACCACAGTGTAATGGTGTTAGTGAAAGGAGGAATCGTACCTTATTAGACATGGTAAGGTCGAAGATGAGTCATGCAAATCTTATATTATCCTTTTGGGGATATGCATTACAAAATGTGGCATATACATTAAACTGAGTACCAATTAAAGCAGAAAATGGAATTCCCTTCGAGTTATGGAGTGGAAAGAAACTTGCTTTATCGCATACACATGTATGGGGTTGCAAGAAATTTGTTAAGGCCTTATCAGGCAAAAAATTAGAACCCCAGGGAAAAAATTGTATCTTTATAAGGTATCTCAAGGAAATAAAGGGATACTACCTATACAAAACCTTAGACAAAAAAGTGGTTGTTGCTATTCAATTCGTATTTCTTGAGATGGAGCACATCCTCAAAAGGGATAGTGGGAGAAAGATTAACTTTGATGAAGTCGATGTTCAAGATACACAAGAGTTGGTGCAGGAACATATTCTATAGGTCCTCATGGAAGAAGTAGTTCCCGAAACACAAGTACTTCATAGGAGCACAAGAGAGGTAAGAGAACTAGAGATATTTGATTTTCTAGTCATCAAAGATGGTGACTCATTGTTGGTTGAAAATGGTGAACCTCTCTCCTATAATGATCCAGTAGAGAGCTCAAAATCTGCAAGATAGAAAGAATCCATGAATTCTAAAATGGATTCCATGTATCAAAACCAAGTTTGGGCTTTGGTCGATGAGCTTGTTGATGTAAATCCCATAGGATATAAATGGGTAATAAAAAGAAAAATGGACATAGAAGGTAAAGTAAATACTTATAAAGCAAGGATAGTGGCTAAAGGGTTTAAACAACGTCAAGAAATTGACTACGATGAAGCCTTTTTGCCAGTTGTCGTGTTTAAATCCATCATAATTCTACTTGATATAGCAGCTTACCCTGACTATGAGATTTGGAAGATGGATGTCAAAACTATATTCTTGAACGAGAACCTTCAAGAAGATGTCTATATAACACAACCAAAAGGGTTTGTGACTCCAGGTGATATCAAAAGGATTTGTAAGTTGTAGAGATCCATTTATGGATTGAAGCAAACATCTAGGTCATGGAACGTTCAATTCAATGAATCCATCAAAGAATTTGGTTTCTTAAAGAACGAATGTGAGTTGTGTGTTTACAAGAGGTTTAGTAGGAGAGCGGTCGTTATCCTAGTAGTATATAATAATGAAATATTACTTATTAAAAATGACATATCAGTCTTACAGTCTGTTAAGGACTGGTTAAAAAAGTGTCTCTATGAAGGATATAGGCGAAGTAGCCTATATTCTAGGGATCAAGATCATTCATGATAGATCCAAGAGGTTGTTCGGACTAACTCAAAGTACATATGTTGATCAGATACTAAAGATATTTAGTATGGAACAATCCAAGAAGGGATTAGTTCCAGTGTCACATGGTTTACATCTTTCTAAGAAAATGTATCCGCAAACATAACATGAGAATGAGAGAATGAGTAAGATCGCATACGCTTCAATGATAAGATCAATCATGTATGTTATGTTATGTGTTAGACTTGATATTTCCTATGCATTGAGCATGGTAGGCAGATATCAAGCAGATCCAGGAGAAAAACATTGGTCTGCTGTTAAGGATATCCTTAAGTATTTGAGAAGAACTAAGGATATGTTCCTGGTGTGTAGAGGATACAAGGAACTGGTCATCATAGGTTATACTAATGCTAGTTTTCAGACAGATTAGAATGATATGAAGTCGTAATCAGGATATTTTTTCTGTATCAATGGAGAAGTTGTGATCTCGAAGAGTTCAAAGCAACTAGTTGTCACTAATTCTACAGTGGATTCTGAGTATATAGAGGATTCTGATGCAGCCAAGGAAGCTGTATGGATTCAGAACTTTGTTTAGGATCTTGATGTGTTACCTAGCAGTAAAGACTCTATCACATTGTATTGTGATAATACTGCAACACTGGAACTTACAAAACATACAAGGTTAAACCAAAGAATAAAACATATACTCTGAAAGTATCACCTCTTGAGGGATTTTTATCAGAGGCGTAAAATTACAGTAAGAAGAGTACCCACAGAAGATAACATGGTGGGTCCCTTGACTAAAGGCCTATCTCAGCAGAAGCATGTGTTGGAACCAAGATTGTCCTTTACTGGAAAAGGAGTTCGGTTTGTGTTTGTTATCAATCTACTTTGGATTGATCTTAGTTTGGGTTTGTTATTATCAACCCTTTCATGGAAGATTAGGGAGATTACATGGAAAGGGGTCATACAGTTTGATCTGAAAGCAGTGTTGAAAGTGGCGTCGTTCTCCAGTGTTTGCCAAATTTTTGGGGCTGAAAATCGGAAAATGGAGAAATGTGTTTTTGGAAAAGGAAGGTGTGCGAAAGATTTTAAGTGCGCACAAAAGATTGGATTTTGCGGCAAATATTGAAGGTGTTTTTAGAACTTGCACGCAAGACAGGTTTCAGGATCAGAACGTCGAAAATGGAAAAGTTATGGAATGTGTGGAAGATGATGTTGTGCGAAAGAGTTTGCGCGCCCAAAGCGACGTCAAAAGGGGTTTTGCGCGCTCATGAAGAATCTTGTGTGCACTGATCAAGATGCATCAAGATATTGTGTTCAAGGTCATCAAGGGCCTATAAATATGTGGCTACCCCTAGGGAAGACTTATGATTTTTTCCAACAAAAATCTGGTTAATTAGCCGTGCAAAAGATTTGCGCGCGAAAGATTGGAAGAGGGTTAATCTTGCGTGCAAGGTGTTCCTTTAGTCTGAAAAGACCAAGTGAACCCTTTGGTGTAGTTGTGCGAAAGATAAGGTTTGCGCGGAAAGTAGGTGTTGCGTGAAATTCATCTTTCGGGACAATTCTCAAATCTTGCACGCAAGTTGGGGTATTGCGCGCAAGTGTGGTGTTATGCGTCTAACAGGCTTTTGAATATCTAGTGTGTGTGATTAGTGCTTTCAAGTACATCAATCCAGGACTTCGATACAATATGTGTCACATGCTGAACAGAGATAAAGACTTCAATGAAAATCTATTGAAGAGACCTTCAAGTCAATAAACTGAGATTGAATTCTCTCAGGACAGTGACCTAGGGGGAGTTGACAGAAGTGATCTGAGGGACGCAGTGAGTTATCCATGAACCTTGTAAAGGCAGTGTGTCTGGCACAGAGTGTCTGTGACCAAATCTTGTAATCCTCAAACTTGTAAAGATTAGTGGATTTAGGTACGACCAACACACTGTCGGCATATTCTCCTTGGACGTAGCCCTTTGCGATGAACCAAATAAAAGTGTTGTGTCATCTCCCTGCTTTCATTTGTTGGACAGATTTAACAAGTCCTTACCAACGCGGGAACAAGATCCACAACTTTAAAAGGAAAAAAGTTGACACTTTGATTCATCCCTCCCCTCTCAGGGTGTTCTGGGGTCATTCAGCATGAATGTCATATGAGAGCTAGCGGACTGAAAGTTATTAGTAGTCGACTCTAGTGAAAGTGGGAGTCTATTGGAGTTGGTGACCTAGAACCAACTTCTGTGAACTTTACGATAAATTGTATTCTTAGTTTTTTAATATTAATAAACTTCTTATCATATCATGATTGTTCTTATGTGTAACATAGCATGTGATAATGTCCCAAGAGTAGCTTTCACACTAAAAGGTCATAGTAATTCCCTGTTGTGATGAAAATCCGTAAGTGCTACGACACTATTCTTAAATATATGTTTTATAGCCAGATGATATCATTTGAGAGACACAAATGGTACAGACTATCAGGGGTGGAGACACATAGGACTTTGAGGCACCTTCTCACGGTGTACGCCCTTGGTAATATCCAGTAGGATATTATGAGAATGAGACCCTCCAGTAGGAAATCCACATTTCTATATGTCATTGGATATTCCTATATGCGGACGTGTGTATTGATCCATAGACTTTAATATTATTATTAATGAGTATTGTGAGTTGCGTACTTAGATGTATTGATGAAAACTATGATGACAGATGTTCGCAGCAAGATAGGATACGTTGGGATCATTACGAGTAATATTGCATTAATAAATAATGTGAGAAAGGACTTTTACCTTTTGTTCATTAATAGAAGTGTATATATTAGGCCCTTTGATGGAAATGATACAGCTTAAAAAAATCATGGTCATGGTGTTCTATAGGCAAGTTCAATTTCTGTGAAGTTAAATAAAGAGACATCGAGCACATGGGTTGATGGAACTGACATGCAACCTGATTGATTTGAGAAATGCAAAGGGTTGAGAAGGTTCATCATGTCATTGTGTATGCCTTACATACCCTTGACCCTGCCTAGGAAAACTACACAACCACTGAAAAGGAACTTCTTTCTATTGTGTTTGCCTTGGAAAAATTCCGTTCATATCTTATCAGGTCAAAAATCATCATCTTCTTTGATCATACTGCCCTTCGTTTCCTCCTAAAGAAACCTGAAGTCAAGCCTCACCTCATTCGGTGGATGCTCCTCCTCTAGGAGTCTAACCTTGAGATCAGAGATAAGAGAGGAGTGGAGAATGTGGTAGCTGACCACATTAGTAGGATTTCCCCACCATTGGACCATCATGTTGACTCACCCCTACTCATTGAAGAATTCTTCCCTCATGAGAACCTTTTGTGATGTTGTAGACCTTACCCCCTGGTATACGGACGTTGTGAATTTTCTAGCAACATCTAGGGTCCCCACTGATTTCAGCATTTCACAATCCAAGAGACTTAAGCATGATTCTCATTGGTACATTTGGGATGACCCATACTTGTGGAGAATTTGTAGTGACCAAGTAGTTCGCTGGTGTGTCCCTGACCATGAGTTCACCTCTGTTTTGACCTTCTTCCACACTTTGGCCTGTGGGGGCCACTTTGGATCTCAACGTACAACTTGAAAGGTCCTTGACTCAAGACTTTATTGTCCAACTTTATATAGAGATGCCCATAGATTTTTCAAGTCAAGTAGTCGTTGTCAATTCACAGGGAATATCTCCAAGAGGAATAAAATGCCCTAACAGCTCATGTTATTTTGTGAGATCTTCGATGCACGGGGCATTGACTTCATGAGGCCTTTTCCAAATTCATTTGGCTTTGTGTACATCTTATTGGTTGTTGAATATGTATCTAAATGGGTGGAAGCAAAGGCCACCAGGACCGATGACTCTCGAGTGGTTGTTGATTTTGTGAGATCCCAAATTTTCAGTAGGTTTGGTTTACCAAGATTCATCATTAGTGATCAGGGTTCACATTTTTGCAATCACAACATGAAAAATCTGCTTCGTAAGTATGGGGTTGATCATAAAGTCTCCACTTCATATCACCCCCAAACTAATGGACAAACAGAAATATCAAATCAGTAAGTTAAACGAATCCTGAAAAAAATGGTACAACCCAATAGGAAAGATTGGAGTTTGCGCTTGGATGATGCACTTTGGGCGTACCGTACAGCTTTTAAAACCCCAATCAGAATGTCACCATACAAAATTGTGTTTGGAAAGGCTTGTACCTCCCAGTGGAGGTAAAACACCGTGCATATTGGGATGTTAAACAATGTAATATGAACCTTTTAGATGCAGGTGAGCAAAGAAAGTTGTAGATTCAAGAGTTGGAAGAAATTCGACGTGATGCATATGAGAACTCCCAGATCTATAAAGAGAAGACAAAGGATATTCATGATAGCATGATTCACCAGTGGAAGTTCCATATTGGTGAGAAGGTCCTCATGTACAATTCCAGGCTTAAGCTCCACCCAGGTAAGCTTCGTTCCCGGTGGCTCGGTCCTTATACTGTTACTAATGTTTACCTTTTTGGTGCAATACAAATTTTACATGAGCAGAGTGGACGAAGTCTTACCGTCAATGGGCAACGAATTAAACACTTCTATGAGGGTTTTTTGAAGAATCAGGTGGAGGAAATCCATCTTCTCGACGCATCATACCAATAAAACACACCAGGTTTTATCCTTCCTTCTCACATTCTCAATTATTTCAGTGAGGACACTGCACATTCTAGGTGTGGGGGGTGGATACATTCCTAAGTTAGTTAGGAATTTTCATCGTTTTCTCCTTTCTTCTCTTTTTGGCCTTCTTTATGGTATTTTCATTTTTCCCCATCAACAATTTCGAAGTTCCATGATTTGGTGACCATAAAGGGGGGAAAGTAAAAATACCATAACGAATGCTAAAAAGAATATTTGAATGAATTTAACATCAGAGAGTGATTTTATTTTTTTAGTGAATTGGTTTTCTGTCAATGATATAAATGGTTGTATCTATGTGAAACCTTTGAGATGATTGATTCCCCTTGTGTGAGTGGTTTTTGGGAAAACTGTGTCACTAATATCTCCACAAATTTTTGCACCAAACCACAAAATGTGAATATTTATTACTTAATATAAGGTAAATATATGTTAGGTTAATATTTTTCAGCTTTAAATGATATTTCCATACGTTCGTTCCTTATCCAATCTGTTTCATTACTGTACCAGATTGACCTATGCGTGTGTACCTAATGTCCGAATGTTGTACGCCCTAAAAAAAATTGGTTGTCTTGGGCAGGTTAAAAACCACTCTTCCTAAACCTTTGATCTTGTTATAACTATTGCAATTAGTGTCGTGAGGAGATCAAACAAAGGTTGAGAGATGAGTGTGATATTTGTTCCAAATGCAACTTCTAAAAAAATAAATAAATGAGGGGAGTGATGAAATGTGCAACATATGAGGATATCTAGGTCGGGAGCTTATGGTTTGACTTCTGGGAATGCTTAAGTGAGTGGGTCTTGAAATATTATTGCAAAGGATGTAGGGTAGGTTCGGTGGACAAAATCATTTAAGCTGAAAAATGTTAAAATAACCTATATTTATTGGATAGCAAGTGGAAAGAATAACATGGAATGGTTTTCACACACACACATGGAGAGTTAGTGTCATGGTTGACTTCTGAATTCCTTGCTCAATTTGGTATCATGAATATTTTTGAATTTCACTATGATATGATTTATGAGACATCTTTTTCTATTTTCACTAAGAAGAACTCCTTGGCGTGGTTCATGCATTGATCACATTACATTAATTAAAATTTCCTCAAATGTTAAATCTTCATGATTTTGGGAATATATATATATATATATATATATATATATATATATATATATGCATCATTTTATTTGGATATGTGACTTTGCCCAGGAGTGCAAATGTTTAGGTGTGGGGGTGTGATCGTACCACGATTCACTGTTTTATTCCACCCTTACACCGCTATTTTAAACTAGTTTTGTAATGAACATTCCAAATATAATAATAAATTTCACTTTATGTTTGAATCAATTAATTAGTGTTAATCAGTATTATAATGGGAAACATTACTTGTTTTTATTATTTCAATGTAGGAAGAGATGATTTTGAGGGCCCTTGATGAAGTGAAAGAAAAATGAGTCAATATTGCATGGATCCATGAAGACCTGTTCACTGTTGTGCTTGTATAGAAAATTTTGTGCATCTAAATGGGCTCATATTTTGTGTATTAGTACAAAATATAATGGGCTACAACTCTTATGATGGAAGTCAAGCCCAATTCGGCCGTCAAGGGGCCCAACCTAACTAATCTGGCCAAGGAATCAAATCTGCACAAAGTCAAATGCGGTGTTCTGTAATCTGTCCATATCTCCGGATCCAATTGTCCAATTGATGCCAAACATTCGGTGGAAATAGTCAGGAAGTGGGGCTACAACTTTCCGATTTTTTCAAAAGGGAGATTCGGGTGTCTACTGGTCGAAACACGTGGTACAAGTGGATTGAATAAATCTGTGTACCTAAACCGCCTTCCAATTTTCCTATAAAATGGCACCTTGGGCTCCCCATTTGGGAGTTCAGCCAGGAGGCAAAGTGCTGCCATTTTGGAGTCCCCAAGTAGTTTTCTCAACATCCCTAGAAGTTCTGGAGGCTATGAGAAGTTCTACCCCAGCAACTTTCTCTTCCTCTTCTCTCATGAGTTTCTAAACCCCTTGTGATCACCCGAGGAGGAACGTGATGTAATCCTGATGCTTCATTTTTTGTATTATATTGAATGATCTTTTTAATTCCAGGTTGTATGTTGTTTTTCTTCATCATCTATTTTACTTTTATTGAGTTATGTACTGGTATGTCATGCTCAACTCATATGATCATTTTGGGGGTACTCATTCATGTGATGTTTCACACACCATTCACCACTTCCTTTCCCCCTTTCAATTGCGGTGTTTGTGTGGTTCATATTTGTCAATTGAACTCACATAAGCACTGTCAAGACCATGTACATTTATGTCATGGTATCACAAAGAAATAACATACAAACTTGGACAGCGCATCGAGTTCTTCGTGTGTTGCCTTGGTGAGTTTCGGTTATGAAGTCAAACAAAAATCACTCAATCATCGGCGGTGTCCGGTAAATCATTGTGTGTTTTCGACTGAACCCTAGGAGGTATCCTAGTATAAAATCAGTAATATTCTGGTTCTAGGTGTTACAAACCAGGGATTAAAAGATCATAACCCTATATCATGAAGTGATGAAGTATAAACATCATGAGAGTACCCTGAGTTGATCACGCTTAATTAATTCTGTTAATCTCTGTTAGGTTTTCAGGGCCCGTAGTGGAAGCCGGTGGGCCGAGGATTATAAAATTTCCGTCGGTGCAACGTCGGTACTTGTCATTGCCGACGATCTGAGCCCCGGAGAGGTCTGAGGATCTCGCGTAGATTGTTAAGAGCACAAAATAAAAGGAAAACATACTCGTTGCATATCTGAAGCCGTTGTCGACCGCTACTTGTCGACGGCGATCGTTGCACGAAGGATCCATAGCAGGATCCCTCTAGATCGTCCACACGCGCCTCAAAAATCTGCGGGAACGCCGATCGTCGAACTCCGGGTGCTAGCGCGGCGATTCAACGATATCTTCGACGTCCCGACGATCACCGCATCGTCGATCTTGCGATGCGTGAGGAGAAACTTGATCTGAACTCTTGGATCGAGTGCTTCTCTCTCTAAGAAGTGGGAGGAGAGAGAGGCTCTCAACTCTCATTCCATGCAAATGAGTGAATAGTGAATTTCCCATCAAAGAGAGAGAGCCTCCTCTCTTATTTATAGATACGTTGAGAAATATCTGGTTAGGTTCCCTGGCCCCCGTATATTTCAACGTCCACATAAATAATTTTGACGAACTTAACTGCGCCAATATTATTTATTATTTTATCACATACTTGTAATATATATAAAATATATTATGTGATAAAATCTGAGCCATTTAACTCGACTCGTTGTCCCGCTTAATATTAAACGAACCTTGAATATTAAAATAATATTCGTTCGATTAATATTTTCTCATATTTACTAAACTCGTAAATACATTAAATAAATTCAATCCCAAATATTCGTAACTTGAATATTAATGAATTTATTTAATTCTTTTGGTGATCAACAACTTGGACAACGCTCGGACCCCATGGCGGGTCCCACTATGTCCATTTACCTATTCAACTGAATAGGGCGGATTCTTGAATACGCTGTTGTGTGTGAACCTCTAGGCCCTTATCTCGATAGTAGTGAATAAAATTCACAGACCAAGAGCGGGGTCTAGCAACTCGTCATGACCCCTAAAGAGATAAGGATAGTCATAGCAACGACTACCATCCTACGAACACTGACTGTGTACTATAGTCTCTTTTTCATTAAATGTCTCATAAAGCAGGACGCACCCTTGTGTCATCGTCCTTATCTTGCTTTATTATTTGTTGATCTATTCGGATGGATTCGTCTTTCTACTGCTTTGGCCAAAGACTTATGAAGGCGGCACCATCCTGATCAACCAGGCCTAATATATACAACTTCCTAAACTTGGAAGTGACAAATCCTTTCTTGACCATTCAACCAACGTCATACCACTAACGACGCACCCGACACAAACTACCTCGCCACGACATTACTGTCATGGTTTTTGTCTTGCATCAAAGTACGTAATTAAATGATATACATTGGTAATGGTCTCAAGTCAGGAGACCAATACACATGTCCGTAGATAGGAACAACCAATGACACCCAAAACATGTGGTGTTCCTATTGGCGGGTCTATCCACATGATCTCACTACAAGAGATCACCAAGTGAGAACTTCATGAGAAGAAGTCTCAATGCTTATGAGCCTCCAGCACCTGATAGTCATACATCTATTGTGTCCAGTCAGTAAGATGTATCTAGACTATAGAACATATATTTAATATCAATGTCATTGTATCTCGAGGTTCTCATTATAGTCTGGGATCTGTTATAACCTCTTGACACGACAATTAACCTTTGGACATTACCATTATTATAGTGGACGCAGAAAAGTCTGCACTATAATTGTAAGATATCATCACGCATATCTAATTGTACACATGATACAGTAATCAAAAGTACTACATAGTTGGGTCTAGGGCACCCACTATTTCAACACTCTCACTTGCACTAGAGCCAACTTGCTAACTAAACTTGTTAGCTACTCACATGATAAATACCATGCTTCTGCTGAGTAATGGATTTAACTGCTGGGTCTGCCACGTTTTCGCCACGTGGCACATCTGCTATATTCGACCTCATATGCTTGAGTAAAACTTCTCAAGATAGGGTATCCCCGAGTATATTACTTTTGTCAATTGTCATAACTTGACAACTTGGCTAGTAAGAATATCATAATTCTCATTATGATAATACTTTTCTCACTAGGTTCAAATCCAAGAACTGGGACAAATCGATGCGATTTATAACTGCTTCTTAGCTACCTTAGAAGCTGCAACGTACTCGATATTTGTAGGTATGGCTACCACAAGATTTTATGAGCTTGACTCGCTTATCTCCTTTGTCTAACTGCGATACTAGATCAAATTGATCTAAGGATTACTAGTTTGTGTCCCACCATAACTAGTATACCTTCCTCTCCATATTCCAGATACATATCATTTATACTTGTCGAAGTACAAGATGATAGTTCTGACTGCATCACTTGCAGTGCTCTTGGAAACAATTGATATCTTCCTATAATAAATTATATCCTGGCAGTATCAATTATTGTACATATTATGGCATATGTGATTGATCCATCGCTAAAGCATATGGTATCAATTCACAACTTTAATCTCTACACATGCTCCGAACATGTTAACCTGGAGAGATTAAGCCATGTGACATAGGCAACAATTTTGAACATGAATTGTTCCAACTTGTATTTTTCAATACAATGTCACTATATATACGATTGACTAGGACCAAGCAACCTTTGGATCTACCTCAGTGGATCATATTCCCTAGAACTTAGGTTGCTACTTGAAGTCAATCATTGGAGAATGACTTTTAACCTGATCTTATCTAACTGTAAGATCAAGATCTGTTTTCCATATGTTGCCGAACATATTTCACTTGGAAAACATTGGCACTCCCACTAACCTTTGGTAGACACAAGGAAAAGATTCATTTACAATGAATGCTCTAAGATCTTGTTGCTTACTTTAATCCAGAATTGGATTTCAGCAACTTGCAACCCTTATTGGCATCATTTGATGTCATCATCTCTTTCTGGTTGCGTCGTATAGACACCTTCCACGAAAGATGATCTTGACATCCAATGACCAATACCATGATCATAGAAGTTCAAATATGAAAAGTAAAATTCTAATAGATTTTGGCATACCGACTTGGTATAACCAATCGAGCCTTATTGGTACGATACTTGTACCATCCATGTATCATTTCATTTGAATACCCACCGCAGTATTCAATTTATAAGCCCCTTTGCAATTTGATACATGGAATCCATTATTGAATTTTAGTTGATCTTGTCAATCTTAGCTTGTTGTCATATACTGTTTACTTGTAGGATTTATTATTCTTAATGAATAATATATCACCGATCGCGGTGACTATAAAACCATCACCATGGTTTTATTCTTCCTACGCAGTATGTGTCTCTGGAACATTCCTATTCCACATGTACTTGTGGAACTTGTTCCCTATGCCAACCATTTGTGCATCTCGAGCATTGACTAAGTCCAAATCAATTCAGCTCTCACTATCTCTAATAGAGGTGTGCACCCTTGTATAGAAATGTAGTCTAATACTTGACTACATCTTTTCTATCTTAGGGATCTATGTAACATCCTAAGCAACTGTTAGGATAATTAACTTAGATGCACAACGTGTTTAACTTGATGCAGGTTTGTTTAAATCCTAACAAACGCTTTGCATCTAAACACGTCCTATGACATAATGAATTTTCCATCATACTATGACTCGTATGATATCCATTTGTCATTTTAGTTGGCATATTGGTTATGGGTTTACGTTGTTATTTGCAAATCACATTTTGAAATATGATGGAAGTTTCCGCAAGTTGCAACATTGATACAACTTACATCATAACTTTGATGTGTAACATATGCGTTTAGGAATTGCTCCACGCTACATGTTTGTTGATCAATGTTAATATGTAAGACTCATCATCGATCATCCTTATGAACATCAATACAGTGATGTAGATAAGGTAACATGCGTTTAGGAATTGCTCCACGCTACATGTTTGTTGATCAATGTTAATATGTAAGACTCGTCATCGATCCTCCTTATGAACATCAATACAGTGATGTAGATAAGGTAACATGCATTTAAGAATTACTCCACGCTACATTATCATGATCGATGATTGCTTGGTCAAGATATTCTTCGGCCTGCCGATCCGAAGCAACTCATATCTTCTGACCAAACTTATACTTCACTATTCCTTAATGACTTAAAGGAAACTTACGAAGTATCTTTACCACTTGCTTTCTTTGGAATAGTTCACATTGTCTTGTTGAACTAACCTCGGAAAGCTTTGTGGCATACCTTTATTTCTAAATGTTTCTTTGTCTAAACTAAAGGTGTCAATAATACCATAGGTGTTTAGCTGTGTCGAGCCTAAATACCATATTGGGTATACAGTTGAAGTCCACTTTTAGTTTTACTTGAAAAAGAATCACATAACCACAATTGGGTAGGTCTTACATTTTATATTCATCATGTATTGCCATTGATTCAAATAATAGTGAACTATTTGTTGAGTATGTTACCTCAAACAACATTCATTCCAAAACATGGAATAATGTCTCATCATGTCCAAATGGGCACATGAGATAAATTTTTTTGGTTATACTCCACAACTTGTTCAATTTGAATCAATCACTTGGCAATTAGAAGTTATGTGTTTCTCCCTGCTGACTTAGGAATCACCCTTTCTCAGCTGCTTGGAGAAGACACTTTACTTCTAGTAATGTTTCTCTACTTGCTTGGTTATTGTATTTCAATACAAATATGTGAAAAGCATATTGTATTTCAATACCCAAGAAGTGTGAGAGAAAACAATACATTTATTTGATGAATATTAACTGAACAAGGAGCGGGAACTTGCTTCTTGTATTTCAGTTATTAAACTTCCATGAATTTATTTCATTATGTGATGCAAATAACCTCCTGTTAAATAACCAACCAATTGTCATTGAAGGACATGACGAAGGTGCCTTTGGCGTAACTTGCCATAAGTCTTTTTGCCTTGTCATTCAATGTATTCGCCATAAGAATAAATGATGGCGTTATCTCCAATATTCTTATTACTTGGCAAATATTACCTTAAAAGTAATAAAGCGCTTACTCTATACCGTTTGTTTGTACCTTTAAACGAAACTAGAGTAATTGGGTGTGAAAAGGTATAAGAAATGGGATTACATGAAAGATTGTGAACCGTCTTTCACTTTACACAAACCGAGTACGACCATCACATTCAAATCTTGCTTCGCTTTCTCCTCGAAAGGATCTTGGAGATGAGACTACATGTAACATCATCCATGTTTTGATGTAGCGACCACAACTAACATCAGACGTTGATGATAGCAGTATGACTGAACCATCATATGCTTTATTCATGAGTCTCCTGTAAGCTGTTTTACATCCTCGCTTCTTGAGGTAGCTTAACAGGTTGGGACACAAGCACCTTGAATTTCCATTGTAGTAGTAATGTGCGCAAGCGCCTATACTACATTTAGGAAATTCGTGCTTAGTTTAGACATTTACTTTGTCTAATATTTATCGCAGTTTTATAATGGTATTACTTGTCATTATCTACAAATATACTTTAGCATATTGTACTTTTATGTGATTACCTAATCTGACATTACTGATTATTTAATCATTAAATGTCTCCCACTAATTTTTCGAATTCTAGGAACCCTCTGTACTAGAATCGGAATACTCTTGAGTATTCTAGTGGCAAGGATCCCTGAACCTCCCTCATAGTCTACAAGTTAGGGCTACGCTACTACTCGGAGGGTCCAAGGTAGGCTTTTGGCTGGCCAACCACATTAACTCGCGGTTCCTTGATCTGTTGAGTGAAGTCCCAGCTTCAAAAATCATTTACTGATTTACTCAACGCTTGCCTCTAAAATTGCAACAAACTAGCTAAGGCTATATCTTTGATGCAATCTTAGTTAAGTCGACCCACCACACAAATAAGAACTCCCCGGTAGTAAGAGGCACCCTCAACTAAGGCATGAACCGGCACCTCGAACACCTGGTTTGTTCAAACTTGAATGATGGAAGGTTGTTTGAGACTTAATATTTTCTTTGAGGGTTTTATGTTTTTCTCTCGACGAATGCAATCCATTTCTATTAATCTTGTTCATCTACGTTGTCGCGCTCACAATTGAACATCAATAGAAAAACACACGCCGCTTCTTTATGCATTTTATTATCTATTATTTTATGTATTTTCCTACTGTTCTAAAATGCATAAAATAATAAATAAATGCATAAAGGTAAAACTACTACCCGACTGGTCTTGAGCATCTAAACGACCTAAGGGCACCGTACCTGAGTCGAACCTTGACTCAAAATGCAGCTTGCCCCCTTGTGTTGTATGTTTACTTCACTTCTAGAACATTGCCTTGTCTCAATGGGGTCCACGTCGCATCTTAGAATACCGCCTCGTCTTGGTGGAATCCTAGCGTCGTCTTGCACCGTCATACACCGCCTCATCTTGGCGGGGTCTACGTCGCTCGCCGTCTTTGTCCAAAGTACAAAGGTACTCGCGCGCAGGTGAAGGGAACTCGGGTATAAATATACATCATATAAATTGGGCGTGCAGTATAGCATCCCGTCTTTTTATAACATAAACTTTCATTACATTACACAATACTGAAAATCTTTAAGGTTTAGTGTCTTGGAAACCAGGAACATAATACATGAAAACAACATAAAACATTCTTTTTAAACACTTGAAAGACTTCTCCTTAAGTTCATCCTAGGTTCATTACTGCATCTCATAACCTGGGGACATGCATCAAAAGAAAGGGTGAGCAGAAGGCCCAGTAAGGGAAACAAGAGAAACATTTAACATGTGAACTTGAGATACATCAACTATGTCATAAAAAAGAACTTTAAGGCATGAGAAAGAAATCATGTTGCATACCATAATAAAAATAACATTTTTCATAACTTGAAGATGTGGCTACATCATTTAACATAGACAATCATGAACATATCACCAAGGTCCATCCCCAAGGTGTCATTTGAAAATTACCAAGGTTATTCACCAAGATATCGTGAAAATTGTAATCTCTAGTGGTTACATCATTACTCAATGCATTGGAGCGCTATCAGGGCGCACCCTTAAATTTGTCTTTATTATCATGTGAGCCACATATATCATCATCAAACATTTCATAAATAACTCATATAGCATAAAATAAATGGGTTTCATTTCATAATCATAATGTTTTAAAAACTGCTTTAAAGACATGATCTTTACATCACTTTAAACCCACGGAAGGGGAGAGCGGGTCTCATGTATGTAAATCCCAGAATTTAAAATAGAACATTTTGATATATATGTGAATACCCTTGTAGAAATAAGAGCTTTTAGTATTCACTTTATAACATAAAATAATTTTGAGAAAAGAGAGAGGCATTTTGAGACGAAAATTCTGCAACATAATGGCTATGTTACAAGGTTTTAGAAAACATTGAAAAGAGAGGGGACATGGGTCACCCACTCATAAATGATCCATAAAACAGTAGGGGGACAGAATATAATGGATTTAAGAACATGGTAATGAAATTTGAAAGATATAACCTATGAAATGAAAAACATGGAAGTGAGACAAAAATAAGATTTCTCTTATGAAAATTCGGCAGTCTAACGGCGTCACTTAAACTTCAATAAAAAAATGATTTGACAAGATCAAATAGGGTCTCTCATCATATGATCATAAGAGATCAGTATGATAGATATAGAGATCATACCCCAACATAATAAAAAGGAACTTGAAAGACTTGACATGAAAATCGAACTTGAAAAATGAGAAGGGTGAAAGAATCCATTAAAAATTCGGCAACCTAACGGCGTCACTTAAACTTTCATAAAACGAAATGATGAGAGTAAGAGAGGATCTCTCATCATATAAACATGAAAAGGTCAGTACAAGGAATATAAAAGAACATCCTCTCACATAAGAACATGGAGCATAAAAGGAATGACATAAAAGAGATTACATGAAAAGAAAGAGAGAGGTCGGATCCCTTACCTTAAAACGTAACTCTTAAAACTCAAAGGTTGGGACCTTGAGGGCTTGGGGGCACCTTGGGAGCACTCCTTGGGAGGTAATGAGACCAGAACTTCGTTGGGGGAGAGTAGGGAGTCGAAAGGATGAGAGTATTGCTTGGTATTTATAGGGAAAGTTAGGAGACAAGGCATTAATGGCCAAGGGACACCTCAAAAGTGCTTTTCTCAAAACCATGTGCTATCCCATGGCATTTACCATGGAGTTAGGCCACATGCGGCCCCCAACACAATAATTCATCACCTTTGTCCGGCCAACCCTTAAAATATCTCATGACATCATCATGACACAGTTATGATGTCATTAAACATACCGAAACCCTAAAACTGTATTTTTACTATTCACTGAAAATTCAACTTTCTCAGAAAAATCCCAAAATTTCACCTTAACCAAATATCAATGCTCTGATTTCAAAAATGAACTCTATTTTATAAAAATAATTTTCTAAATATTTTTAATTTATTTTTTAAATAAATACACTATTCACCGAAAATTCATTTTTTTAGAAAAATCCCCAAAAATTACCTTAACATAATATCGATGCTCTGAGTTCAAAAATGAAATCCATTTTATAAAAATAATTTTCTAAATATTTTTAATTTAATTTTTAATTAAAAAACACTATTCACCTGAAAAAACTAATACTTGAATAATAATTTATGAAACCGTTTTTTAACCATTTTATTGAATCACATTACTTAATCAAGGTGCCTAGATTATATTAATACTTTCTTTAAGTGAGATTACTAATCCATTTGGTCACATTACTAATCCTAAGCATAAAATCACTATTCATAATTTATTATTCATCAAAAATTAAGTTGATCTTATTAGACTCTAAATTTCGTACTGAACATATTTGTAGAAGGCCATTTTTTGAAAATCATTACACCTTTTTAATTATTTAAGGTTTACATAAACATTTTTAAAATATCTTTTCTCTAAAATTCACCAAAAATATGCATACTATATTTATCCAGGCATTTAAAAAGTCATAAACATCATCATAAGAAGAAATCCCAATTTTTATTTAAAACAAAGGATTACACAAGGCAGTTACGGTCTCCTTATATAGCCCCTTATCACACCAGCATAGGACCTAAGTGTAAGGTGTGCTAAGGTGAGAGAATCCGAGGGAGGCTCGGCCAACATCGCATGAGTAGTAATTTCTATCAGTTTGAACTTCTCGCGAAGACGATCCCGTTCTAACTTCACACGATGAAGTTCAGCTTGGGTTTGGTCCAGAGCAAAGCCCAGTGGTGCTACCTCCTTCCCAAGTTCTGTTAGATGGGCTTCGATCGGTCCAAGACTACTGGGTGAGGTCATCGAATCTTCTTTCTATATTAATTAACCAAGATTACTTGTATTTAGAGACAATAATCAAAACGTGTAGTTTCCAGCGGTCATATTGACCAATGGTCATATAACAGTCAAAACCCAACGGTCTCATTTTAATTTTACTCATGTTATCAAATGAAACATTTTTGTTGAGTAAAAAAAATAACACATAAAATTAGGAAACAAGATTTATTCAAAATTTCGGGTCGTTACAATCTTCCCCCCTTAAGAAATTGCGTCCTCGCAATTTTTAAAATTGGGTTTTGAAATTTCATTGAAAGTCTCACATCGGAAAAGAAGTCAGTAAAACTATTACTTTAAAAGAAAGAAAGGGAAGTACAAAGGTCACCCGAGTTAACTCACACTAGGATTCCATGTAGGAAAACATGGACATGGAGAAGAAAACAAAGGGTCAAGTTCTAAGGGAGAGTGATAGAAAACATGATTAGGAGAAAGTTAACCATAAGAAAATCCCAAACTTATGATGTGTGTAAACGGTCTTTGATTACCTAGTAGGAAACGTAAACCAACAACGTTTTCATTTTACGTTCCTTTTCATAATTTTGAGGAATTCATTTACTACATAGAACAGAAACATAAGAAAATATACCTACCTTCAAGTAGAGTTTCATCCTTTAATAAGTCTCTACCAAAACTAATCTTTTCTTCAAATGACGAGAATTCAAAAACACTTGGTTTCATCAAAATCACAAGAATCGTCTTCTAGAGAATCACATAATCCACAAAAGATTAACTATTTATTTCTTCTACCTTTAAACATTATCCCAAAAACAAAAAGGTTAAGGTAAAACAACTCTTCAAAAAGAAAGAATCTCATAGGAATGGAAACTACTTTTAAATACTCAAAGTTCCATGGTACTACCCAAAGTTCATCATAGACCATTCCATAAATAATGGTCCTTAAAATTCCTCAAAATAAACCAAACTAAGATTGAAACCCAAATACAAGAAGGACTTGATAACATAGTCTTCCAAAATAAACTTCATTGTTCATCTCCAAACAACATCAACCACTCCTAACATCTTATAACAAAAGTAGCTAACCTAAACATATTTTACCCAAGATAGGTTAATCATTTCCATAAGTAACCTAAATTACTATAAGTCCACCTTAAATTCACTGATTCTTCAAAATATAAGTCAACCTTACTCCTCAATGAAAATACCGTAGTAATCTATTTACCTCGATCATATAGGGTCCCCAAAATAGTGAACGTCTTCAAAAATAATAATCATTTTTTAATACCCTAATCATCTCTGTCATATTAATACAACAATCGTCGCATTTCCTATCACATTGGTTGTTGGGACATGTTCTTTCATTTCTCACCATTAACTAAGAAGAGAAAGTATAATTAGGGACTTAAATACTTAGTCAATAATCATGAAAAGGAACTTAAGGCATATAAAGATAACTTGTAGAAGAAAAGTATACCCTAAATTTTGATCCCCTAGGTTCCCATCTAGGTTATCAATGATCATATATTCTTATGTGAATCTTTATTTTATTTTATCTTTGTTCCTTTAACAATGGTTCATACTAAGCTTATGAATTTACCAAAGCATATCCCCCGGGAGTGTCGTAACCAAGAGTGCAGCAAGGCCCGTTGTCATGTACCAGTTCTCGTTCGAGTCTAACTCAAAGCGGTGTTTTCGGGTTTTACCCCTATGTACATCTGTGTCAGAGCCACCTCTACCTGCTCGTATCCAGACAGGGATGTATTTGCTTGGCAATCCCTTACTCAATACTCACCAAAATACCAGGAAGATTTCCTATATTTAAAATTTTCTATAGGATTCTTCCTAATGTTTTCATATCCTAATTTCCACAAATAACTAAATCATCCTTTGATACCAACTATAGCATCCCGTCTTTTTATAACATAAACTTTCATTACATTACACAACATTGAGGATCTTTAAGGTTTAGTGTCTTGGAAACCAGGAACATAATACATGAAAACAACATAAAACATTCTTCTTAAACACTTGAAATGTTTCTCCTTAAGTTCATCCTAGGTTCATTACTGCATCTCATAACCTGGGGACATACATCAAAAGAAAGGGTGAGCAGAAGGCCCAGTAAGGAAAACAAGAGAAACATTTAACATGTGAACTTGAGATACATCAACTATGTCATAAAAAAGAACTTTAAGGCACGAGAAAGAAATCATGTGGCATATCATAATAAAAATAACATTTTTCATAACTTGAAGATGTGGCTACATCATTTAACATAGACAATCATGAACATATCACTAAGGTTCATCCTCAAGGTGTCATTTGAAAATTATCAAGGTTATTCACCAAGATATCATGAAAATTTTAATCTCTAGTGGTTACATCATTACCCAATGCATTGAAGCGCTATCAGGGTGCACCCTTAAATTTGACTTTATTATCATGTGAGCCACATATATCATCATCAAACATTTCATAAATAACCCATATAGCATAAAATAAATGGGTTTCATTTCATAATCATAACGTTTTAAAAACTGCTTTAAAGACATGATCTTTACGTCACTTTAAACTCACAGAAGGGGAGAGCGGGTCTCATGTATGTAAATCCCAGAATTTAAAATAGAACATTTTGATATATATGTGAATACCCTTGTAGAAATAAGAGCTTTTAGTATTCACTTTATAACATAAAATAATTTTGAGAAAAGATAGAGGCATTTTGAGACGAAAATTCTGCAGCATAACGGCTATGTTACAAGGTTTTAGAAAATATTGAAAAGAGAGGGGACATGGGTCACCCACTCATAAATGATCCATAAAACAGTAGGAGGACAGAATATAAGGGATTTAAGAACATGGTAATGAAATTTGAAAGATATACCATATGAAATGAAAAACATGAAAGTGAGATAAAAATAAGATTTCTCTTATGAAAATTCGGCAGCCTAACGGCGTCACTTAAACTTCAATAAAAAAATGATTTGACAAGATCAAATATGGTCTCTCATCATATGATCATAAGAGATCAGTATGATAGATATAGAGATCATACCCCAACATAATAAAAAGGAACTTGAAAGACTTGACATGAAAATCGAACTTGAAAAATGAGAAGGGTGAAAGAATCCATTAAAAATTCGGTAACCTAACGGCATCACTTAAACTTTCAAAAAACGAAATGATGAGAGTAAGAGGGGATCTCTCATCATATAAACATGAAAAGGGCAGTAAGAGGAATATAAAAGAATATCCTCTCACATAAGAACATGGAGCATAAAAGGAATGACAAAAAAGAGATTACATGAAAAGAAAGAGAGAGGTCGGATCCCTTACCTTAAAACGTAACTCTTGAAACTCAAAGGTTGGGACCTTGAGGGCTTGGGGGCACCTTGGGAGGACTCCTTGGGAGGTAATGAGACCAGAACTTCGTTGGGGGGGGGGGGTAGGGAGTCAAAAGGATGAGAGTATTGCTTGGTATTTATAGGGAAAGTTAGATGACAAAGCATTAATGGCCAAGGGACACCTCAAAAGTGCTTTTATCAAAACCATGTGCTTTGTCATGGCATTTACCATGGAGTTGGGCCACATGGGGCCCCCAATACAATAATTCATCACCTTTGACCGGTCAACCCTTAAAATATCTCATGACATCATCATGACACAGTTATGATGTCATTAAACATACTGAAACCCTAAAACTGTATTTTTACTATTCACTGAAAATTCAACTTTCTCAGAAAAATCCCAAAATTTCACCTTAACCAAATATCAATGCTCTGATTTCAAAAATGAACTCCATTTTATAAAAATAATTTTCTAAATATTTTTAATTTATTTTTTAAATAAATACACTATTCACCAAAAATTCATTTTTTTAGAAAAATCCCCAAAAATTACCATAACATAATATCGATGCTCTGAGTTCAAAAATGAAATCCATTTTATAAAAATAATTTTCTAAATATTTTTAATTTAATTTTTAATTAAAAAACACTATTTACCTGAAAAAACTAATACTTGAATAATAATTTATGAAACCGTTTTTTAACCATTTTATTGAATCACATTACTTAATCAAGGTGCCTAGATTATATTAATACTTTCTTTAAGTGAGATTGCTAATCCATTTGGTCACATTACTAATCCTAAGCATAAAATCACTATTCATAATTTACTATTCATCAAAAATTAAGTTGATCTTATTAGACTCTAAATTTCGTACTGAACATATTTGTAGAAGACCATTTTTTGAAAATCATTACACCTTTTTAATTATTTAAGGTTTGCATAAACATTTTTAAAATATCCTTTCTCTAAAATTCACCAAAAATATGCATACTATATTTATCCGGACATTTAAAAAGTCATAAACATCATCATAAGAAGAAATCCCAATTTTTATTTAAAACAAAGGATTACACAAGCCAGTTACGGTCTCCTTACATAGCCCCTTATCACACCAGCATAGGACCTAAGTGTAAGGTGTGCTAAGGTGAGAGAATCTGAGGGAGGCTCGGCCAACATCGCATGAGTAGTAATTTCTATCAGTTTGAACTTCTCGCAAAGGCGATCTCGTTCTAGCTTCACACGATGAAGTTCAACTTGGGTTTGGTCCAGAGCAAAGCCCAGTGATGCTACCTCCTTCCCAAGTTCTGTTAGATAAGCTTCGATCGATCCAAGACTACTGGGTGAGGCCATCGAATCTTCTTTCTATATTAATTAACCAAGATTACTTGTATTTAGAGACAATAATCAAAACATTTAGTTCCCAGCAGTCATATTGACCAATGGTCATATAACAGTCAAAACCCAACGGTCTCATTTTAATTATACTCATGTTATCAAATGAAACATTTTTTGTTGAGTAAAAAAAAATAACACATAAAATTAGGAAACAAGATTTATTCAAAATTTTGGGTCGTTACACGCAGGCCCTTATACATTTTAACCGAAAAATGAAAGACGATGTGCAGACCGTCCCTTTAATTAATTACACATATCGCACGCAGTTTAAATAATTAATTAAATAATAATTAAAAGCATACATACAAAGGTCGATGCTCAAGACTATATGACAGGTAATTTATTGTGCGATAAAAATTAAAATGCATAAATTAAGTACGAGGGATATATAATTAAATTAAATGAATTACTAAATTCAAATAATTTAATTAATTAACGGTCCTTTAATTAATTTAATTTTAATACTTAAAATTAAATTAATTAATTAATTTAATTAATTGCACAAATTAAATTAATTCTAATCGGGTATTAAATTTATTTCACTACAATTAATATATTAATTAATTTAATTAATTAAATTAATTAGTTATATTAATTATTTTAACGAAACCCGAAGGGTTACCTACCCGCTAGGAGGACCGGGCGGCGGCCGGGTAACCTTGGTCAGGGTGCTCCCGGGGAGGAGCCGCTGCATGGTCTACCGCTGCTGGAGGCGACGCCTCCCTCGGTAGAGCGCGGGGCTTCGCGCTAAGGAACCGGCTGCGCGGGGTGGTCTGACTTGCCGCGCGCGGTCCAGAGAAGACCGCGACATTCTCGCGGAGTCTAGTCAGCGGCGAACGGTCAGAGGTTCAGCCGCTGCTAGGTTTACTGCTGCGCGGTGGCGGGCTTCGACCGGAGGTGCGCCGACGAACCCTGCCTGGGTCGCGGGCTGGTGGAGGCCGCCGGCTGGGGTGCGGCTCCGACGGGAGCTGCTGCAGGCGGGGTTCGGCTGCATGCCCCGGCCGGCCCGCATGTGGGGCGCCGATCCGAGAGAGAGCAGCAGGCGAGGGGGCTCCCGGCTGGAGAGGGGTTGATGTTATTAATATTTTCACAACTTATTATATTCCCCCTTTACTTATTTTATATGAAATGTGCATAATTTGTGTGAAATATTAATGTTTTAATATTAAGTATAATATTTGAGCATTTTTAGAAGTAGTCAAATTGAGTCAGTTTAATGTTTTAATTATAACTATCCCTATACTGATCCAAATTGTGTGGTTCTTGTTTTGTAGGATTCTACGTTCAATATACAACATTTCATTAGAAGGAACCATGATCCAATTCTTCCATTTGAAGGGTCATATGGTCCTCACAAACAAGACCAAAGAATCTGTGAGCAAACTGGACCATCCTTGAAGTTTGATTTACTGGGTTCAATCGAGAAGTCCAAAGACCTTCAATCTCCACCATAATTCGGGGGACACTACATTGCATCTTGGATAAAAATTGCATGGCCCAAATCCAAGTACAAGGGGCCCAAATAAACCTTTGAAGTCCAGCCCACCATTCTGGCCGAGAATTAAAATCAGTATAGTATGCATGACATATCTCCTGATGTAAGCATCCAATCGAGCTGAGATTTTGCAGTGTGAAAGAGGAGATATAGACGGCCGACTTTGTTGAAGAAGTAATTCAAATTTGAAGGCATCTTCCTGTTCAAAAATCCATTCACATTTTGGCCATCGAAAAAGAATGGATAGAAATGGACAGTTTACCTTTGTTTAATCAACCGGCCATAACTTTGGCTCCAATTGTCCAAATGCCTCCAAATTTTGAGAGTAGTCGGCCAACATTATTGTCTACAACTTTGAAGAAGGATTTATTTGAAGATTCGGCTGTCTGTATAGCTCAATTGGCGAAGCAAGTGGAGGGACAGATTGGGAATGCAAACAGTCCACTCCTTGGGCTATAAATACTCTCCCCTTCTCTCCTTGAGAGGGGTTGGCATTTCAGGAGAGAGGAGATCATATTGGCACGACCAAAGCTTTGCCAAAGGCTTGGGAGGACCTACCAAACTCAAGTTTTCACTTGAGAGACCTTTCCTCCTCTCTTTCTTTTCACTTACTTTTGTGTTCTTCATTTTTGTAATCTTGTAATTCCCTTTCTTTGTAATGCTGTTTTAATGCAAGTTACTTCTTCAATATCTCTTATTCTCTTCCACCTTCTGTATTTTAATATTAATGTTCTTAAAATAGTTTAAATTCAGTTCAATCCCCTTCCCTTCTTAAGCTTCCTCATTCAATCGAAATTCCATTTTTGATTCTTAAATTATTTCGTGTGTGTGTTCGGCACACTACTCTTATCTCGTCCCTTTCTTTTTCTTCTCTTTATAATTCATCACCATAAACATATATTACCAGATTATTAAACATCCAAATGGCTGAGTAAATCTCTCATTGGGATGAGTTATAATTTGGGGATGTTAATTGATTGAGAGTTTTGCTCGATGAGTATTCTTTAAATTAATATTGTGTATGTTAAACTTAATATGTCATGGATTAATGATATGTTTTGTTTAACAAGTGGTTTCCATGGATTATTGGAACCATAAATACACTACCATAAATAAGTTTTGATTGAGATTAGAACCCTAAGTTAAGTTAAGGCTTGGATTAAAGCCTTCACACTTAGGAATTCCAATCAACGTCAACTTATGACATGGGTGTTAATTTAATGCAATACAAAGTAAGGCTCAAGGATATCACATGCTTAACTCCCCAATGATGAACTCACCCCAATATTTATCAATTTGGTAAATCAAACATCATCCATAAATCATTTCAATTAAGCTCTGCAAACAAACCCCCCTAATCAAAATACAATCAACTAAAAACAATCGACTATTACGAAGTACCATCACCGAGGATTCGACCCGAGTGCTGCTATACACATTAGCAGAGCACCAGAACTTTGACCGGTCGATAGGCGACAATCGGCCGTGCGTTTCAAATGGCGCCGTTGCCGGGGATGGTGCTTTAAGTAGTCATTAGTTTCTGGTTATTGTCAAGAAAACACAAAAAAAAAACAAATTTTTAAAAAAAAAATTGAAAAAAAAAACACAAAGAAAAACCCGTCTTCTCATAAAAATCATAAACTGAAAAAAAAATACAAAGAAAAACCCGTCTTCCTCTTTCTTCCAAAATCTCTCTGAATGCCCCGTAGCCTTCCAAACAATCCCTCGGATTTGTTTGACCCTGAAATTGAGCGAACACTTCGCCAACTTAGGAGGAACATAAGAGATACTCAAATAATTCAAGAACCAATCATTGCCCTACCAATTGAATTAGATATGGCCAATCCTAGGGAACAAACATTGAAAGAACTTGCTGCCCCTGATATGAATTACCAACCTCTTGGTATTCAATATCCAAACATTGAAGCTGACTTCGAACTCAAATCGGGTTTGATTCATCTTCTACCTCATTTTCACGGGCTAGCCGGTGAGGATCCTCATCTCCACCTCAAAGAGTTCCAAGTGGTCTGCTCAACCATGAAACCTCAAGGGGTTTCTGAAGAACAAATCAAGCTTAGAGCTTTCCCCTTTTCCCTAGCGGATTCTGCCAAGTCTTGGCTCTACTACCTCCCACCTGGTTCCATAAACTCATGGGTTGACATGAAGAGACTTTTCCTTGAGAAGTTCTTTCCCGCTTCCCGAACAGCTTCTATCCGAAAGGAAATAAGCGGCATCCGTCAATTCCCTAATGAATCACTCCATGAGTATTGGGAGAGGTTCAAAAAGCTTGTGGCAACTTGTCCACACCATCAAATCCCTGACCAACTCCTGATCCAATACTTCTATGAGGGGTTATTGGCTATGGAGCGAACTCTCATTGATGCCGCAAGTGGTGGTGCTCTTGTTGACAAAACTCCTGCAGCTGCAAGAGATCTCATAAGTAACATGGCTGCAAACACGCAGCAATTCCATACTCGAGCACATGCTCAAGTGAAACAAGCCCAAGATAATCAATCCATAGAGCCCAACAAGATGACTGAGTGGATGAGTGAACTTACAGGTCTTGTGCGTCAACTAGCGGTGGCTACCAAAGCCCCAACCTCATCTTCTCCACAGTCACTATTCCCTGGACCTATCAAGAATTGTGGAATCTGCAACTCTCCATCTCATCCGACTGACACATGTCCACAACTTCAAGATGATCCATCTGATTCATCTAGTCCAATGGAGCTCAATGCGGCATATGCTCAGCGAAACTTCAACCCTCAACAATCAGGTCAGTTTATTAGAAACTTCAACCAACCCCACTCTGAGCCCTTCTCTTCTACCTTTAACCCACCTCTGAGGTATGGTAATCCCATTTCTCATCCTCCGCAGTTCCCTCCTCAAAACCCAAACCAGTTTCAATACAGTCAAGGTGTTGGTAACTTCCAACAACCTTATCCTTTTGTTCCTCAACCCCAAAGGAACAATCCTCCTCCTGGATTCCACTATCCTAACGAGCCTTCCCAATTCCCCACCCAATACAATCGCTTTCCCAAGAACCAAAATCAAGGCCAACCCAATTTGGGACATGCCTCTTCTTCTAAACAACCATGGGAAAGTGCTGTAGAGGATCTTGCTTCCTTCACCCGTTCTAGCCTAAAGAACATTGAAACCCAAATAGGTCAACTTGCATCCCACCTTAGCCAGCAACAACCATCCAATTCATCCCAACTCCCAGCTCAACCATTACCCAACCCCAAGGGTAATGTAAGTGCAATTGCACTTAGATCAGGAAAGCAACTTGCTATGCCTCAAGATAAATCCTCAAACCCCCCTTTCGATGTTGATCTAGAAAATGAAAAGAACAAAAAGCTGAAAAAGGAACTTGAATCCACTCCTTCACCTTCTTCCATTCCACTTAGGAACCCGATTCCTTTTCCTCAAGCCATCTCCAAGCCTAAGAAGTCCTTTGAACCTGATCCGGAAATGCTTGACATGTTTAGACGTGTTGAAGTGAACATCCCCCTCTTAGATGCCATCAAACAAATCCCTAAGTATGCCAAGTTTCTTAAGGAATTGTGCACCCATAAGAGGCAACTTAGGAACATTGAAAATGTTTCAACTCAACAGTCCATTCCCATGAAGTGCAAAGATCCAGGGACCTTCACGGTTCCATGTCAAATAGGGAGTTCCAACTTTGATGATGCACTCATAGACCTTGGAGCCTCAATAAATGTCATGCCCAAATCCATTTTCTCCAACCTTGGTCTAGGTCCCTTGCACCCAACAGGTATTGTCATTCAATTAGCCAATCGAAGCACTGCCAGTCCTGAGGGTATAATTGAGGATGTTCTTGTTCGGGTCAATGATCTTATCTTCCCAGCTGATTTCTATGTCCTTGACATGGAAGGTGAGACGACCTCTTCTCGATCTCCCCTAATTCTAGGAAGACCATTCCTCATGACTGCGAGAACCAAGATTGATGTCCACTCAGGCATCTTATCCATGGAATTTGGTGACCAACTGGTCAAGTTCAACATTTTCCAAGCCATGCGATATCCATCTGAGGATCACTCTGCATTCTCAATCCATGCTTTTGAGGACACTTCTAAGATTCAATCGAACCCCAATCCACCATGTTCTTCATGTTCTAATGATAAAGGATCTTGTGAAATATGCACCATGATTAACAAAGTCATAAATGGTGAAGTTGATGTGGACCTCTCATTCATAGACTCCATCAATCTAGAGGAACTTGAAAACTCTCTTGAATCCCACATCAACTATGATCTCTACTGCTCCACCTTGGACAGTGTTGAGGAAAATGATCCAAACCCATCTGGAATCCCTTCTCCTGCTCCTAACTTTTCTAGCTCTCAAATCAAGGCTGAAACTGATCTAAAACCACTTCCTTCACACCTCAAGTATGCATTCCTTTTCCATGATCCCTCCTACCCTGTCATTATCTCTGCTGCACTTTCTGAAACTGAGGAGTCCCAACTTGTTCAAGTGTTAGAGGAAAACAAAAATGCCTTAGGTTGGACCCTAGATGATATTCCAGGAATCAACCCTGCCCTTTGCATGCATCACATCCATCTAGAGGAATCATCCAAACCAATTAGGCAACCTCAAAGAAGACTCAATCCACTCATACTTGAGGTAGTTAGGGAAGAGATTACCAAGCTTCTTCAAGCTGGTATTATCTACCCAATTTCTGATAGTGAATGGGTTAGTCCAATTCAAGTCGTTCCTAAGAAGGGCGGGATAACAGTTGTCACAAATGAACATGGAGAAGTGGTCACAACTCGGGTGAAAAACAAATGGCGTGTGTGCATCGATTATCGCAAATTGAATGCTGAAACACGAAAAGATCACTACCCACTTCCTTTCCTTGACCAAATGCTTGAGAGATTGGCCGGAAAGTCACACTATTGCTTTCTTGATGGTTACACCGGCTACTTCCAAATTCCAATCGCACCTCAAGACCAAGAAAAGACCACATTCACTTGCCCCTTTGGAACCTATGCCTATAGGCGAATGCCTTTTGGCCTTTGTAATGCTCCTGCAACATTCCAGCGGTGTATGATGAGTATTTTTTCTGAATTCATTGAGAATTGCATGGAGGTCTTCATGGATGACTTTACCATTTATGGCGAGTCATTTGAATCTTGCTTACATTCACTCTCTTTGGTCCTTCAAAAGTGTGTCAAGTGCAACCTTGTGCTGAATTTTGAAAAATGTCACTTCATGGTTTCAAATGGGATTGTTCTAGGGCACATAATTTCTCAAGAGGGTATCCAAGTTGATCCAGCCAAAATTGAGGTGATCCAATCACTTCCAGAACCCAAATCAGTTCGAGACATTCGGTCCTTCCTTGGTCATGCCGGTTTCTATCGGCGATTCATTCAGAACTTCAGCAAGATTTCCCTCCCACTCACTCGTTTACTTCAAAATGATGTCACATTCAATTTTGATGAGGCTTGCAAGAGAGCCTTCATTGAACTCAAATCTGCTCTCACATCTGCTCCAATAATCCAACCCCCGGATTGGTCCTTACCATTTGAATTGATGTGTGATGCTTCTGATAGGGCCATTGGGGCTGTTCTTGGTCAAAGAAGAGAAAACATTCCTCATGTCATCTTTTATGCCTCAAAAACATTGGATGAAACTCAATCACACTACACTGTGACTGAAAAAGAACTTTTAGCTGTGGTTTTTGACTTGGATAAATTCCGGCCCTATCTCTTAGGTGCCAAAATCATCATCTTCACGGACCACTCAGCATTAAAGTTCTTACTTAAGAAAAGTGATTCCAAACCAAGGCTAATAAGATGGATTTTAATGCTCCAAGAGTTTGACCTTGTGATAAAAGATAAACCTGGAAAAGAAAACCCTGTGGCTGATCACCTGAGTAGAATTTCTAATTCTTATCATTCTGAAATAATTGATCCTGAATTTCCAACTGAACACCTCTCATCTCTCACTCCAAAGTTACCATGGTATGCCCCAATTGTCAATTACTTGGTTTCTGGTGTTTTCCCTGAATATTTTTCAAAAGAACAAAAAGAAAAGATGAAAAGTGATTCAAAGCATTATTTTTGGGAAGATAATAAACTTTGGAAAACTAGGGCTGACATGGTAATTAGGAGATGTGTTGATGAAACTGAACAATCCTCCATCTTGGAATTCTGCCACTCAATGTCTGGAGGTGGCCACTTTGGACCACAAAGGACTTCTCGAAAGGTCCTAGATTCTGGATTCTTTTGGCCTTCACTCTTCAAGGACTCACACGAGTTTTGTCAATCATGTCCCACTTGCCAAAAGTTTGGCACAATTTCCAAAAGAAACGAAATGCCTCAAAAGCCATTAATCTTCTGTGAGCTTTTCGATGTTTGGGGCATCGATTTCATGGGACCTTTTCCCCCTTCCAATGGATTATCCTACATTCTCCTTGCTGTTGACTATGTTTCTAGGTGGGTCGAGGCCAAACCCACTAGGAAAGATGATGCTCAAACTGTGATTGAGTTCCTCAAAACCCATATCTTCCATCGATTCGGAACACCACGTGCTTTGATAAGTGACTTAGGAACTCATTTCTGTAATAGAACCATGGAGTCACTTTTGAAAAAGAATGGGGTTGTACATAAAACATCCACTGCATATCACCCTCAAACAAATGGAATGGCTGAACTTTCTAATAGAGAAGTGAAAAGAGTGCTTGAAAGAATTGTTAAGCCCACAAGAAAAGACTGGCCCGATAGACTTGGTGAAGCACTTTGGGCCTATCGAACAGCCTATAAGACACCCATTGGGATGTCTCCATTTAGGCTAGTCTTTGGTAAAGCCTGTCATTTACCAGTTGAAATCCAACATAAGTCATTTTGGGCTGTCAAAACATGTAATTTTGATTGTGAAAAATCTGGTGAAGAAAGATTGTTGCAGTTGACTGAATTGGAGGAGCTTCGACTCGATTCGTATGAGAACTCCATTCTCTACAAAGAAAAGGCAAAGTCACTCCATGACAAGTACATTCTTCGAAAGGTATTTCATGAAGGTGAAAAGGTAATGCTCTTCAATTCTCGATTTCGACTTCACCCAGGTAAGCTCAATTCTCGTTGGGATGGACCTTTTATTATTACTAATGTTTACCCATTTGGTGCAGTGCAAGTCGAAGACCCTTCTTCAAAAAGAACATTCACGGTAAATGGACACCGGTTAAAGCATCACCATGAGAGGCCATTCACTTCAGGTTCCACATCGACTTCCATTGACCCACCACTAGATGGAAATGGAGACCCACCAAATCCAAACCAGGGGGCACCTCTTTCCCTTTAACTCTCTCTCTATCTCTTCCTCTCTCTACCTCTTTCTTCTTCTTCCTCTCTCTTTCATTTTGTTACCACTTTATTCATAAAACCCTTTCTTTTTATCTTTCTTGTGTGGGTGTGTATTTTTAAAAAAAACCTTAAAAACTAAAAAAAAACAAAAAACACAATTACTTAAAAAAATTACAAAAAAAGAGTCATGCTTACTCACCATCTAGTTTTGAAATTTTGTCCAACCATTTTGGGGAGTCAAAAGGCTTGTTTTAAACTCAAATATATTGAATTTTTATCTCAAACTTGGGTAAACAATTTTGTGTCAATAACAAACATTTTGAATGAACAATTTTTGGTGGAAAATGATTCTCTCCTACCGTGAGGAATAACATTAGCCTTCATGCCAAGGTCATCTATGGCCATCTTTTTCATTGTGTGTCTTCACCACTGATTGTGAGTCTTGCGTTTGTGGACCTTCGAGCTGAATTTCCATCTTTTGTGTGCATTAATATGATAGAGGCATTTTCTAAGCCACATGAGAATCAGAATAGCCAAATAGCCTCCCGTTACCCTTACATTGATCCTACTTTTGAAAGCCCCTTTGAGCCTATGAAACCCTTTCTTTTGATAGCCACATTACAAGCCTAATACCTTGTCCCACCCAACATCTTCATGGATTTTCATTGTACAATTTATTGAAATTTAAGTGTGGGGGGAATGGACTTCATTTTTGGGCGTACTTTCATTGATTTCCAATGTGTCATCATATGCTTGAGGGCAAGCATCCATTCAAGTGTGGGGGAGATGTTGTAATTCTGTGAGCTTTGGGGTGTATATGTGTAATTGTCATTTGTACAAAAGTCATTGAAAAGTGTTCAAAAAAAAATGAAAAAAAATTTATATTAAAAAATGAAAAAAAAGGAATGGGTTGTGTCTTGGGTGGGTCAAAAATCATTCATCCTCAACCTTTGATCGTGTTATAACTACTAAAATTAGTTCCATGAGAAGATCAAACATGGGTTGGGAGATGACTGTGAGACTTGTTTCAAGCACAACTTTCGAAAAAAAAGCAAAAAAGAAAAAGAAAAAAAAAGAACACTTGAATCATCTTGTATTGTGTCATTATTGGAAGTCTTCCATGTTGTACATATTCCATCATCTCACCCTATTCCATTTTCTATCTCCATCACTTTTCATTCATCACACATTCATGCCCTTGTAAATATGTGTTTCTATTTCCTTTCAATTCAAATTTCAAAAAAAATGTGCATTGATTTTTCCATGTTGGTGTTTTTAACCCCTCTTTTCCTTTGGACATTATATACCTACCGTCCCATAGCCACTGAAAAACCCCTTAAAAGTCCTCTTGATTCTTGTACACATTAGATTTGGGAATGGAAGCTGAGAGCTCTTACAAACTCTTGATTTTCACTTTTTGTTGGTGAATGAGTGAACCTCCTAAAATACATTTTTATCATCTTGAGAGGAGTAAGTTTTGAGTGCCTACATTTTCCAATTCAAACCTTGAACATGAAAAAATGAATTGTTTATGATGCATTATTGTGAACCAAATTTGTGATGGAATTCAATATGGATGAGTGAAATAGTCTAAACCTCCCCTGATTGGAGAAAACAAAATTTTAATATTTGTTGGTGAGTGAAAATGATTTTGTCATGTTTTTATATTTGTTGCACATGAGGACACGCGCAAATCTAAGTGTGGGGGAGTTGATGTTATTAATATTTTCACAACTTATTATATTCCCCCTTTACTTATTTTATATGAAATGTGCATAATTTGTGTGAAATATTAATGTTTTAATATTAAGTATAATATTTGAGCATTTTTAGAAGTAGTCAAATTGAGTCAGTTTAATGTTTTAATTATAACTATCCCTATACTGATCCAAATTGTGTGGTTCTTGTTTTGTAGGATTCTACGTTCAATATACAACATTTCATTAGAAGGAACCATGATCCAATTCTTCCATTTGAAGGGTCATATGGTCCTCACAAACAAGACCAAAGAATCTGTGAGCAAACTGGACCATCCTTGAAGTTTGATTTACTGGGTTCAATCGAGAAGTCCAAAGACCTTCAATCTCCACCATAATTCGGGGGACACTACATTGCATCTTGGATAAAAATTGCATGGCCCAAATCCAAGTACAAGGGGCCCAAATAAACCTTTGAAGTCCAGCCCACCATTCTGGCCGAGAATTAAAATCAGTATAGTATGCATGACATATCTCCTGATGTAAGCATCCAATCGAGCTGAGATTTTGCAGTGTGAAAGAGGAGATATAGACGGCCGACTTTGTTGAAGAAGTAATTCAAATTTGAAGGCATCTTCCTGTTCAAAAATCCATTCACATTTTGGCCATCGAAAAAGAATGGATAGAAATGGACAGTTTACCTTTGTTTAATCAACCGGCCATAACTTTGGCTCCAATTGTCCAAATGCCTCCAAATTTTGAGAGTAGTCGGCCAACATTATTGTCTACAACTTTGAAGAAGGATTTATTTGAAGATTCGGCTGTCTGTATAGCTCAATTGGCGAAGCAAGTGGAGGGACAGATTGGGAATGCAAACAGTCCACTCCTTGGGCTATAAATACTCTCCCCTTCTCTCCTTGAGAGGGGTTGGCATTTCAGGAGAGAGGAGATCATATTGGCACGACCAAAGCTTTGCCAAAGGCTTGGGAGGACCTGCCAAACTCAAGTTTTCACTTGAGAGACCTTTCCTCCTCTCTTTCTTTTCACTTACTTTTGTGTTCTTCATTTTTGTAATCTTGTAATTCCCTTTCTTTGTAATGCTGTTTTAATGCAAGTTACTTCTTCAATATCTCTTATTCTCTTCCACCTTCTGTATTTTAATATTAATGTTCTTAAAATAGTTTAAATTCAGTTCAATCCCCTTCCCTTCTTAAGCTTCCTCATTCAATCGAAATTCCATTTTTGATTCTTAAATTATTTCGTGTGTGTGTTCGGCACACTACTCTTATCTTGTCCCTTTCTTTTTCTTCTCTTTATAATTCATCACCATAAACATATATTACCAGATTATTAAACATCCAAATGGCTGAGTAAATCTCTCATTGGGATGAGTTATAATTTGGGGATGTTAATTGATTGAGAGTTTTGCTCGATGAGTATTCTTTAAATTAATATTGTGTATGTTAAACTTAATATGTCATGGATTAATGATATGTTTTGTTTAACAAGTGGTTTCCATGGATTATTGGAACCATAAATACACTACCATAAATAAGTTTTGATTGAGATTAGAACCCTAAGTTAAGTTAAGGCTTGGATTAAAGCCTTCACACTTAGGAATTCCAATCAACGTCAACTTATGACATGGGTGTTAATTTAATGCAATACAAAGTAAGGCTCAAGGATATCACATGCTTAACTCCCCAATGATGAACTCACCCCAATATTTATCAATTTGGTAAATCAAACATCATCCATAAATCATTTCAATTAAGCTCTGCAAACAAACCCCCCTAATCAAAATACAATCAACTAAAAACAATCGACTATTACGAAGTACCATCACCGAGGATTCGACCCGAGTGCTGCTATACACATTAGCAGAGCACCAGAACTTTGACCGGTCGATAGGCGACAATCGGCCGTGCGTTTCAGGGGTGCAGCTCCGGGGTGCGTCCGTCGCGCCGGGGTGAACTCCCGTGAAGGGAGGGTTGGGTTGCTGCGGAGGTGGAGGCGGCGACCTGGAGGGAGCGGCGCTGGCTGAAGGGTGCGGCGACCTGCTGAGCGTCGTGCGGGGAGAGAGCCCCATGCAGCGCTGAGGGAGGCGGGCGGCCGGGAGGCCAGGCGCTGGCGGAGGGGAGAGGGCGGCGGCCAGCCGGCGGCGTGTGAAGGAGAGGGGCGGCCGGCTCTGGCCTTCTACAACCCGAGCAGGAGGAGGGCAGCGCGGCGCTACATGTGTCGCGCGGGAGAGAGGGGGTCCGCTCGGACCCCCTACAACAACATTTTTTTTTGTTTTCTGTTTCCACGCGGTGGAGACCCCCTCCCCTTCAGTTTTTTTTTCCTGCCACGCGGTAGCCACCTGCCACCCTCCTTATTTTTTTTTTAATTTTGTGAAGACTTCTTTTAAGTCTTGGTTCCACCCATTTTTTTTAACTTTAAGACTTGGTTTTTCAAGTCTTTTCCATTATTATTCTTAAGGCTAAAGATAGCCTTTTAAATTAAATAATAATAAAATTATTATAACAAAATAATAATTTATTATTATTACATTATTCTAATAATAAAATAATAATTATTAAAATAATATAATTATTGTGAAAATTATTTAATTTGAAAAATTATAATTTTCACAATTTTAATTACATCAATTGAACCAATCTCAACTTGATCGGTTCCGCTGGATGAAATAAAATTAGTACCCGAGATCAAACTGCATATTCGGTCCAATCCGAAAATTTAAATTGACCGTATCTTGGCCGTTAGAGATCGGATCGAAGCGCGGTTTGAACCGCTGGGACCGTTTTCGAACCCTCTACTTAATCTTAGCAAATTAATTTTATTTGGCTCAGAAAATCTACGTGATCCCTCTGACACCACTGTTAGGTTTTCAAGGCCCGCAGCGGAAGCCGGTGGGCCGGGGATTATAAAATTTTCGTCGGCACAACGTCGGTACTTGTCGTTGCCGACGATCCGAGCCCCGGAGAGGTCCGAGGATCTCGCGTAGATTGTTAAGAGCACAAAATAAAAGGAAAACATACATGTTGCATATCTGAAGTCGTTGTCGACCGCTACTTGTCGACGGCGATCGTTGCACGAAGGATCCATAGCAGGATCCCTCTAGATCGTTCACACGCGCCTCAAAAATCCGCGGGAACGCCGATCGTCGAACTCCAGGTGCTAGTGCGGCGATTCAACGATATCTTCGACGTCCCGATGATCACTGCATCGTCGATCTTGCGATGCGTGAGGAGAAACTTGATCTGAACTCTTGGATCGAGTGCTTCTCTCTCTAAGAAGCGGGAGGAGAGAGAGACTCTCAACTCTCATTCCATGCAAATGAGTGAATAGTGAATTGCCCATCAAAGAGAGAGAGCCTCCTCTCTTATTTATAGATATGTTGAGAAATACCCAGTTGGGTTCCCCGGCCCCCGTATATTTCAACGTCCACATAAATAATTTTGACGAACTTAACTGCGCCAATATTATTTATTATTTTATCACATACTTGTAATATATATAAAATATATTACGTGATAAAATCTGAGCCATTTAACTCGACTCGTTGTCCCGCTTAATATTAAACGAACCTTGAATATTAAAATAATATTCGTTTGATTAATATTTTCTCGTATTTACTAAACTCGTAAATACATTAAATAAATTCAATCTCAAATATTCGTAACTTGAATATTAATGAATTTATTTAATTCTTTTGGTGATCGACAACTTGGACAACGCTCGGACCCCGTGGCGAGGCCCACTATGTCCATTTACTTATTCAACTGAATAGGACGGATTCTTAAATACGTTGTTGTGTGTGACCCTCTAGGCCCTTATCTCGATAGCAGTGAATAAAATTCACAGACCAAGAGCGGGGTCTAGCAACTCGTCATGGCCCCTAAAAACATAAGGATAGTCATAGCAACGACTACCATCCTACGAACACTGACTGTGTACTATAGTCTATTTGTCATTAAATATCTCATAAAGCAGGACGCACTCTTGTGTCATCGTCCTTATCTTGCTTTATTATTTGTTGATCTATCCGAATGGATTCACATTTCTACTGCTTTGGCCAAAGACTTATGAAGGTGGCATCATCGTGATCAACCAGGCCTAAGATATACAACTTCCTAAACTTGGAAGTGACAAATCCTTTCTTGACCATTCAACCAACGTCATACCACTAACGACACATCTGACACAAACTACCTCGCCACGACATTACAGTCATGGTTTTTGCCTTGCATCAAAGTACGTAATTAAATGATATACATTGGTAATGGTCTCAAGTCAGGAGACCAATACACATGTCTGTAGATAGGAACAACCAATGACACCCAAAACATGTGGTGTTCCTATTGGCGGGTATGTCCTCATGATCTCACTACTAGAGATCACCAAGTGCGAACTTCATGAGAAGAAGTCTCAATGCTTATGAGCCCTCAGTACCTGATAGTCAGACATCTACTGTGTCCAGTCAGTAAGATGTATCTAGACTATAAAACATATATTTAAGATCAATGTCATTGTATCTCAAGGTTCTCATTATAGTCTGGGATCTGTTATAACCTCTTGACACGACAATTAACCTTTGGACATTACCATTATTATAGTGGACGCAGAAAAGTCTGCACTATAATGGTAAGATATCATTATGCATATCTAACTGTACACATGATACAGCAATCAAAAGTACTACATAGTTGGGTCTAGGGCACCCACTATTTCAACAATCTCTACATTGTTTTATCACTTTCATTTTCTATTTTCATCTTTAATCATCAAACCCCCAAATTTTACAAAGCCTCATTCACCTTCTACTTTCATAATCAAAACCCTCCTTTTAAATTAATGGTCTAATGCTCTGTCAAGAGACGACCTATGGTTGTTGCTATACTGCAGAAAATCTAGTCAAAATTAAACAACTAATTTGACGCGCTCGACAACGCGATCATCATGACAAAGGGATTATATTGCACATCAAGCGTTTGTATGAGGTGACATGTCATTGCGATATTAACTTTTTTCTCTATGGGTGTCTTGGCGTGTTGCTAGACGCTAACCTTGGACTTTAGGCTAATTCACCTAATGTCACTGAGAAAGAGACATAGAGGGTCACACACTAAGTGTACCCAGAATCTCAGTTAAATAATATATTATTATTTATTATTTAACAAGTTGAATAAATATTATTTCCGCATGTGGTTTAGTAATTATTCATGTATGCTTGATTACATATATTCTGTCACCAGTTATTCGAGAGAATATAATGTGAGAAAAATATTTAATAAATATTTATTTGTTATTTAAGTGAATATAATATTTATTTATTTATTGGCGAATAATGCGGTGATATTTATTTAATAAATAAGTAGTCATTTTTTCAAGATCCGATAAATATTATGGATGAATGGAGGACCAAGATTTTAGGTCTGATGAGAAATAGTAAATATTGAATATTATTTGATTAAATAATATTTAATTATAATTCACAAGTTAAACACATGTTGAGAAATAATGATATTATTATTATTATTTGACATGTGCTTTTGCTATGATTAAATAAATAATTAAGGGCACTTGTGCAATTATTTTATTTTAACCCTAGCAATATATAAACTCAATTATGTTATTCTCTCAATAGAGCAACTCGTTTGTTTGGGTTGTGCACAACATAATTGGAGAATTCTCTTAGGCCCTAGAGAGATCCCTTCTCCAAGAACGCTCTCAAGATCAGAGAACAATCTTCTTCCACCAGATCAAGAAGAACACTTTGGAAACAGTTCTCAAAGCGATCAAAGACAGACAACACAAACATAAGGATTTGTCGTGCTAGCACCCGGAGATTCCTTCGGCAACGTCTGTAGTTTCATAGAGCATGTGTGGATCACCGCTAGAGGGAATCTGCACTTGATTCCTACAATGCAATGATGGTGCACTGCAGATCTGTCACCAGATCCATCAATGAAGAAAAAATTTCATCAAGACAATTCTTATTTTAATTAAATTGATTATAAATAATATGTGATGATCCTCCCTTTGGTTTCGACGTGATTACCTATTTATGGTTTCGTTGATCCAATTCCATAGATCACGACATTTATCGTCGTGTAGATCTCAGATTGGTCATCGATCATGACAAAAAAAAAAAGTTGGACACTGCTCATCCCACACTTCTGTTGCGCTCGGAACCTACACTAAATCCAATGAGTGATAGATAATTAACTTCTTTAAAGTGGAAAATCAGTATTCAAACTTCATAAAAAATTAAAACCACTAAAAATCATTGATTGAAACGTGAAAAAAAAAATCATGTTTTACAAATTTTAAGGGGTTTCTGATATGAACCGCATCGTGAAAAAAGTTAAGTACATTGAAAGTCTCTTTCCGTCACACTAATACTCAACATTATCCCCAATGTTGAATCCAAGGTGGAGAAACATGTGAATTCAATTTAAAGTTTGAAAAGATTTTACAATTCAGTGGATTAGAATCATGTATGAAGGGTCAAAAGAAAGTTCAAGGTATTTTTCCACACAAAACAGTGATGTCAAAACAAGTTCCTAAAAGTATATAATTTTTTTCTCAACTAATATTTGAACATATTTACAAATAAGCACATGTTAGGTAGCATGTTGAGGAGTGGGTACATAGAAAACAGAAGTTAAAATCCTAGACATTCCAGAGAGTTAATCAGTATAAAACATATTTCTTTTAAAACGGATTGTAAAGGAGTAGAATTGGAACTAATAACTCCCCTGATATAAAAGATTTATTTCCCTTTGTATAAACTCAAATACACCCCTTATTGCCTCTAAAGTAAGTCCCTCTAGTTAACATTAGATTCAATAAATTCCAACTCAAGTAAAAAAGTATCCACAGTTTAGATTGTAAGGGATTGATCCAAGTTTCTTCAGCTTACAGCTTCTATGGATTGTTGAAAATTTGTAAAGTTTCCACTTCATAAAGTGGAGACTAACCCCAAATGAATTCCTAATGGTGAAAAAACGGGAACAACATCCTCCCATCAAGATCGCTTTATTCTCTGCAAAGAAACGCTATGAAATAAAAAGAAAAACCAAACACTATAAAAGATTATTACCTCCCCCGCACTTATTCTAAACAAAAACATAAGTAGAAAGGGAAGAAAAATCGAGGGTGAAAACCCCCTAAGTGGTGCTGCATTTTACAATGTCTGTAGCTGGACAAACTATTATTTATCCCCAGTCCATCGATGGAGGTGGTTTGTGTGTTAAGAACCATCGTATCTTCTCTTTCCCATAGCTGGTCAGCTTTACTCTTATGTAGAGGTCCCTTGGAAACAACATGGTGTGTCCATACCGCTCGTATTGTGGCTCAAATTTTTAGTTGAGGATGGAAAAATAAAATATGGGGCCCCCTGTTCTACTTATCCAGGAGGAGAGGTGTCCGTTGGTCTCTCCATGTCTTTTAGGTACACCCTCAGTAAATCAAATAAATTTCCCTCATCTTTAAAATGGACAACCTCCTCTTCTATTTAAAGCTCCAAATTCTTTTCTGTAAAGACCGTCTCTAATTCTAGCTCTAGCTCCTCCTTGTTTTCTCCATAATAAGTACCTTCTTCAACAAACACTTCAAACTCTTCGTGGGCCTATGAAGAGGATATTGTTTCATCAGTAAGGGAATTCAATTATCAATTTAGATTGAGAATGATCAAAATAAAATGGGTAAAAAATGTTAGAACCCCCCTCAAGTAAATCAGTTGTAAGCCATTGTTCTTTCATGGCCTTGGGAAAATTAATCATGCTGGGAAGTGAATGTTCATTGAGTTTAGTCTCGACCTCTTTGATTTCCTCTTCAAAAGTAGGGAAGATTAACTCTCCTACACTGGACTTAGAGAAAAAATGTGAAAACTTTCGAAGTTCTTTAACCAAAGCTTCGAATTTAAATCTTCTTTAAGCTCTTCCATGAGCTTTTTGAATTCATTTTCATCTAAAGACTTGTACAATTTCCTAGTGTTGTAAGCAAAATATCCAATTATATCGTCCGAGGGTGGAATATATTCCATTTGTTCTAATTGATTTATTAATTATTATTTTTAAAATTTTATTCTTTTTATATTATATAATTTTTAATATTTTTTTAAAACTCTTTGGAAGGCTCCCAGACAACGACGCTAATTGAAGTGTTGGTGTTTTGATAGTCATTTTTAAACCTTCTTCAAGTTTTTATCCCAAGATTCTGCAGTATAGCATAATCCAAGGTTGTCTCCCAACGAGGTTGTCACTATGGAGTTTCTCAATCACTCATCATTATTATTATGTTTTTATATTTCTTAGGGGATTTCTATGACAGAAAAATAACTATTTCAACTTTTCTGAACTATCACATATGAAAACAGAAGAGAATAACAGTGAAACTCACAAAAATGAAGAAATGATGGGCTAACTAGAAATTCTTATGGACTAGTTTTTCTTCATCGTTCAAAAAGGATTTCACAACTACAACTCTCTCAATGTACAAATTGAAATCTCTAATCAAGCATTTCATTCAGTTAATTAAATTGAGGATAACAGTCAAGATCTCAGTCGTTGGTCTCCTTTTTAGCAGGTTTCGATCAATATACTCAATGATCACTGAGTACATTGACTCAGTCAACTCCCTCATCGAGGATTGAAAAATTTAAACAGAGAGAATAAACTTCAAACTCTTGCCCAGTTAGAACTAACAAGATGCATTCAAAGATTGCCATACTCTAATCGATGATGTACTGTTCTCATAATGAAAGAAAAAGAATTAATGAAGTGATGGGAGAATCAAACCTTAATCAGAGATCACTTTTCAAAGTTCAATAATCTGGAGAGAATTCTAGCCGCTCATCGACCATCAATGCCTCGACCTGAAATCAATCTGAACCTTCATCTCCCAATGGTGTTACCGGTATAGGCTCCTTCCCAAGGCTGTGGAACTTCATTCATGAAATCGTCCACCAGTCTGCACCCCAAAGTTCCCAGACCCGGAGTCTCCTTTGGCAGCAATGGTTTAGACCAGAGAACTCAGCCTCATCTTCATTAGTTCGGAACTTCGTTAAGGAATTTCCTCGAACGCCAATGGTGCATCTCCCTGCATCCTAATAATCATAGAGCAGGGAAATTCAATCTCCCTTTCTTCAATCGGTCACCTGCAAACAGAGAGCCATCACAAACAATAAGTTCGAACAACTTCATCAAAATCTACCACAGACGAGCTCGACATCATCGCTCGACTTCGACAGCGATGAAATTTTGGACATGGGTTCGTCTCAAATCTTACCTAAAGACGCGACGCGGCTTCCTTCAGCTTCTGCAACCGGTCTTCATCAGTGATCAGGCTTTGATCTCCCTTCTTCAAGCTCGTCAGCGTCGGCATGAATCTCAATTTCTTCAACTTTGGGTGTTCTTCAGACACGATTTCAACCGACAACAGCAACGGCGGCCCAATTTCAATTTCTCGATCTCCCTAAATTCTCTGGTTCGAAGCTTCTTTAATCAGAATTTATCATCGACGAATGATGGAAGCTCGCCGTCATCTCCTTCATCATGAGCTCGATCAGCACAACTACTCATCTTCATTGGATCTGGTTTCGTCGCGCTTGCAAGATTGGGTTTAAAGCTTCCTCAGGAAGCAACCACGCCGAACCCCCAGATCCGATTCTTCATCTCTTCGGCCGCGGTTCATCTGATTTGGAAGAATACTCAACTAGCTTGTCCTCTTCAATCTTCACAAAGGCTTAGGATCTTCTCTTCGATGGTGGACTCGGGTGTGATTTCATCTTCAAGCGAACTCAGGAGAGTCCATGGTGGCGGCGCCTTCGTCTTCATCGTTCTCGGCTTCCACCAGATCTCGGAAGCTTCACCGACAAGCATTAGTCATCCCGACTCATCTACAGTCTCGACCGCGGCTTCTTCGGGAAGCTAGGTTGGCTTCGAAATCTCCCAATGGGTGCAGGGCAGAATCGGGTACGTCACAAATAAATGGGTACCTGGACAAACAGCTGAGTAATAATCAATCCATTTAAAAATTGTAAATTGAAATTTCAATAATTAATTAATAAAACAAAGAAATAATAAAATCACAAAATTATTAAATTGTCAATTAATGTTACGAATTATTAAATAATTCAAGTCATTAGATTAAAAATTAAATTAAAATTAAATTAACTAATTAATGAAAAAAATAAGGAAATGGAAAATTAAATTAATAGAACAAAAAAAAACAATGATGCTAAAAATCAATATTTAAAAAAAATTAAAAATTAAATAATAAATCCAAAGTTAAACAAAATTAAAATTCAACAATTAAACACGTATTTTAACATAAAATCAAGAGTTTTATTAATTTAACAATAATTTATCAACAATACAAAAATGTTCAATAAAAACATAATTTTGTCAATTAAAACACAATTAAATTAAAGGAATTATGTGGTAAAAAAGTATCAAAACATACCCACATCAAATTTCCTTATATTAAGATTTTTCTTGTCCTCAAGGAATCAATGAGCCAATTTATGTGGAAGAAAATGAATTTCAAGCTTGAAATACTTAATGACCACAAAAGTAACTTTTCAAAATGATTTCCCCCCATGGATTTTCATCTAACAGTGAATGAATTTACCCTCAATAAATTTATTTTTTTAGTGTAAAATCCGATTCTTGTTTTACAAAAATGATTGACCTTAAAGATTTGAAAACAAATTAAACCCACTTCAATTTGCATTTTACTAAAAGTCCAAACTTTTCTTTACCTCCAGACGAACAGACTGAAATAATTAGCAACTAAAATAATAGACACTTTGTTTGGATGTGCAAACTTAATAATGAACATGGAAGCATAAATAACTAATCCAAAAGTTTAAAGAATAAAAGAACGAGTTCAACTCGGATTAGGATTTTCATTTCATAATTCATTTGAATGCATATTTTATGAGTTTAAATCTATAACAATGAACTCAAGGGCAGTGATAATTGTATAACGTTCATCCAATCCTTTCCCTAAATCAATTGCTTTCAAGAGGGAAATGAAAAATATTTTACCCAACTAAATTCAAAGGGTAATAAAAAATTAACTTCTTCAAAGTGGAAAATCAACATCCAAACTTTAGAAAAAATTAAAACCACTAAAAATGATTGATTGAAACTTGAAAAAAAATCAAGTTTTACAAATTTTAAGGGGTTTCTGATATAAACCACGTCGTGGTAAAGTTTAGCACATTGAATGATCCTTTCCACCACACTAAAACTCAACATTTTCCCCAATGTTTAATCCAAGGTGGAGAAACATGTGAGTTCAATTTAAAAAATTGGGTACAACCGCGAAAGCGGCACACACGCAAAGAAGAAAATTACATTAAATCGCAAGCCCGGGGACTTGACCCCGCGATAAGGAAGCTCAAGGTATTTTTTCCACACAAAACAGTGATGTCAAAACATGTTCTTGAAAGTAAATACTTTTTTCTCAATTAATATTTGAACTTATTTACAAATAAGCACATGTTATGTAGCATGTTGAGGAGTGAGCACATATAAAACAAAAGTTAAAATCCAATGACATTCCATAGAGTTAATCAGTAGAAAACAAATTTATTTTAAAACTACTTGTAAAGTAGCAGAATTAGAACTAATGACTCCCCAAATATAGAAGCTTTATTTCCTTTCGTATAAACACAAATACACCCCTTATTGCCTCTAAAGTAAGTCCCTTAAGTAGATCAGCTTCAAGCTTCAAAATAGAAGTAAACGAATAACAATGAAACTCACAAAATGAAGGAACAACGACATAACTAGAAATTCTTATGGATCAATTTGTCTTCATCATTCAAAAAGGATTCCACAACTATAAATCTCTCAATAAATAGATTGAGATCTCTAATCATTCATCTCATCCAATTTATTAAATTGAGGATAAAAACCAAAATCTCAACTATTGGTCTCCTTTCAGTAGGATTTGATCAATGTACTCAACGATCGCTGAGTACATTGACATGATCAACTCCCATTGTACTCATAGTACTTGGTCAAGGATTGGGAAATTTAAACTGATAGAATCAATTTCAAACACCTACTTGGCTACAACTAACAAGATGCATTCAAATATCATCACACTCTAATCAGTAATGTACCATTACTACGATAAAATAGGCCTTTAACAGTGCTAGAAATGATATTTATCAGTGCTAGAAAAGCGCTGACTACCTGAATGAGATTAAAAGCCCTGACCTTCTATCAGTGCTTTTATTCAGCACCCCTAAAAGCCCCATTCATTAACACTTTTAAAAGAACTGAAAAAATGTGTCCTTTATCAACGCTTGTAAAAGCACTGAAAAATATGTCCTTTATCAGTACTTTTAAAAGCACTGATAAAGGGCCATACTGCAGTGTGTTGCAACAACACACTGCAACACCAGTGCACTGTGCTGTAACGAAACACCACAACACCAGAAACAGACCAGATATAAAAAAAACAAGTCCCAATATAGAATTTAAATGAAATGAAATTTACAACACAAATACAAGAAAAAAACTATATTATAGACATTTCAAATATTGGTTTATACAATTACATAAATACAAATTATTACATACATTAAAAAATATCAATGTTCCTTTTTCTTTTAATCCTGAACCCGACTCATGCTATTTCCAAAAAAACCACCACTACTCAAGAAAAATAATGCACCTGTATAAGAAAACAATTCTCATGTTAGTAATAATATAAATAATTAAATTAACAGAAAGTGTTAATTTTACTAAAATTGATGTCAATTTTAAATAAAAAGATGCACTTTGAGTCATATCAGTCACACCGTGAATCAGATTGAGGTTATGATGATTCCAACATGTCTCAAATGACTTGTGGATCACTGTCCTAAAGTATCAAAACAATCTAAATGTGTTTGCTCGGTTTTGAGTAATCCATTTGTCTTTTTTATTAAAATGTCATTTTAAACTCGAAACACGCACTTTTGACTCATTCTAATCACATCGTATATCAGTTTGACATGAAACCAATTCCTACATGTCACAAATGACTTATGAATCATTTTCCTAAATTATCAAGAAAATATGAGCGCATTTGATCAATTTTCAGTGAGTGACACTTTTTGAACTAAAATGTCGAGTTTAAACTAATAACGAACACTTTGAGTCATACAGGGTACATCGTGTATCAAATTGAGGTGAGGCTGATTTCTACACATCAAAAATGACTTATCAATCATTTTTGTAATGTATCAAAACAATTCAAATGTGTTTTCTTTGTTTTGAGTAGTTTAATTGTCCATTTTACTAAAATTGATGTCAATTTTAAATAAAAATATGCACTTTGAGTCATATCAGTCACACCATGAGTCAGATTGAGATTTGGATGATTCCTACACATCTCAAATGACTTATGGATTGTTTTCCTAAAGTATCAAAACAATTCAAATACGTTTACTTGGTTTTGAGTACATCATTTGTCTTTTTTACTAAAATGCCATTTTAAATTGGAAACACGCAATTTGACTCATTCTGATCACATCATGTATCGCTTTGATGTGAGACTAATTCCTACACATAAAAAATAACTTATGAATCATTTTCTTAAATTATCAAGAATACCCTAGTGTGTTTTATCCGCTTTCAGTGAGTGACACTTTTTGAACCAAAATGTCAATTTTAAACTGATAACGGAGACTTTGAGTCATATCGGGAACTTAGTGTATCATATTGAGGTGTGACTAATCCCTACACATAAAAAATGATTTATGGATTATTTCCATAAAGTATTAAAACAATATGAAAGTATTTTGTTAGTTTTTAGTAGGTCAGATGTCCATTTTACTAAAATAGATGATAATTTTAAATAAAAAGACGCACTTAGAGTCATACCGATCACACCGTGCATCAGATTGAGGTGTAGGTGATTTTTACATGTCCCAAATGAATTATAGATCATTTTTATAATGTATCAAAACAATATGAATACATTTTCTAAGTTTTGAGTGCGTCACTTTTCATTTTTACTAAAATGTCATTTTAAAATTAAAACACACACTTTGACTCATACGATCACATCGTGTATCAGTTTGATGTAAGACCAATTCTTACACGTCACAAATGACATAAGAATTTATTTTTTAAATTATCAAGAAAACTCAAGCGCATTTTCTTGGTTTTCAGTGAGTGACACTTTTTGAACAAAAATGTCGATTTTAAACTGATAACGGACACATTAAGTCATATAGGCACATCATGTATCAAATTGAGGTGCGACTAATTATTACACATAAAAAATGACTTATGGATCATTTTACTAATCCATTTAAACAATATAAATCTGTTTTCTTGATTTTGAGTAAGTCAGTTTTCCTTTTTACTAAAATTGATGTCAATTTTAAATAAAAAGACGCACTTGGAGTCATATCGATCACATCGTGCGTCAGATTGAGGTGTGGCTGATTCCTACACATCTCAAATGACTTATAAATCATTGTACTGAAGTATAAAAACAATATGAATGTGTTTGTTTGATTTTGAGTAGGTTGGTTTTCCTTTTTTATTAAAATTGATGTCAATTTTAAATAAAGATGCACTTAGATTCATACTGATCACACCATGCATCAGATTAAGGTGAAGCTTATTCCTACACATTCCAAATGAATTATGATTTTTTTCCTAAAGTATCAACATAATCTGAATGTACTTGCTCAATTTTGAGTATCTCACTTGTCTTTTTTACTAAAATGTCATTTTAGACTTGAAACACACACTTTGACTCATATAGATCAAATCGTGCATTGGTTTGATATGGGACCGATTCCTACATGTCAAAAATGATTTATGAATCTTTTTACCAAATTATTAAGAAAATACGAGCATGTTTTCTTGGTTTTTAGTGAGTGACACTTTTTAAAGTAAAATGTCGATTTTAAACTGATAGCATACACATTGAGTCATACCGGGTACATCCTGTATTATATTGAGGTGCATATGATTTATACACGTCAAAAATTACTTACTGATTATTGTATTAAAGTATCAAAATAATATGAATATTCTTTCTAAATTTTGAGTATGCCAGTTGTCTATTTTACTAAAATTAATGTCAATTTTAAATAGAAAGAAGTATTTGGAGTCATACCGGTCACACCGTGTGTCGGATTGAGGTGAGGTTGATTTCTACACATCCTAAAGTCTCAAAAAACCTTTGTTGTTAATGTTACCATGATATCCATTGACTTTATTTATCAAATTGTCAACACTACATGAGAATCTTTGATCAAACCACCTCAAATAAAAAAAAGAATCCACCTGTATAAGAAAAAAATTATTATATGAGTAATAATAAAGGGAAATATATTAAAAATAAATATGAAATAATAAATTAATTTTAGAGAAAATTATTTTACTGTAGAAACATCAAGATTACCACTGTGATTGAGTAGTGGGGGGAACTTGAAGGAAAGTGATAAATGTCAACACTGTAGGGATGAAAGGTTTTGAGGGAGAAGAAGTTTGTGGAAGTTTTGGGATAGAAAGGCACGAAATATGTCCAGACCACCTAAAATACAACAAAATAATCCAACTATATAAGAAAAAAATTATTATGTGAGTAATACTAAAAATAAATAAATAAAACATAAATATTAAAAAATACATTAATTCTATGGAAAATGATTTTACTGTAAAAACATCAAGATTACCTCTATGATTGAGTAGAGACAACATCATTTCTCTTTCTGCAAAGGCATGGAAAATGAACATAAATATTATAAAATAAACAAACTATGTAAAGAATAATGAAAATTAAATCGACGTTCTATTATATAATTTTTCAGTAAAATAGAGAAAGTATATCGAAGCATTACCTTTAAATCTTTCCAAAGGGTTTTCTTTATTATAGTTTGTTCTTTCGAGGGATTGGTAACATCATCATGTGCAAAAGACATTGTCTCCATGAGTAGTAAAGAATTTAATTTATATTATGTTAATCTAGTAGAGAATATATAATATTATTAGGAAAAACATAGTATATTAAAAAACACATTAACCATCTCATTGAACTCTCTTTCTTTTTTAAAGGTTTAAGGGATTTGGTTCCTCTATTGAGAATCCAAACCCCCTCTTTGTGGTCCCCTCTAACATACAAGATATTGTCTACATTGGGACTAACATGAAGTGATTTTGATCTCCCAATGAAAGGGTCATCCTCGACTGAATTTTCATCTGACCCGATATTTATTTTAGTTTCCAGTAGGACAATCGATTAGTTATTGTTTGTTGGATCAGAGACATAAAATACTTGCACTACTTGTGATTCCATTATGAACGAATCATCTTTTCCCCCCTTCCACACTGAAATTCACCTTAACGAAACCGATTTCATCAACTTTCACTGCACTGATATTGTCAACCCATTTGCAATGAAAAATCGGCACTTGAAATTTTATATAATATAACTCTTATATCTGTTTGATAATACCAAAATATAACATATTTTCATAAATTGGATTTCTATTCTTGGAACCATATATGTTCATCACTTCATCCACAAGAGTTACCCCACTTTTTTCATCATATTAAAATTATCATGTTCTTTTGTATAGAATGTATAACCATTGATTACAAAACTAGTGTAAGATATAACATTTTCATTTGGTCCCCTGGCTAGCCATTGAAGTCGTTCGATAATTGAATTCAGATTTTAATATAACTCCTTATAAATTTTACCTCAAAACCATCCTATAAAATGTTGATTATGTGTATTTGATATCCATCCTTCAACCCTTGATAGATTCAAATATCTAAGAATTAATTTATGGGCTTTAATGTATGTATCAACATCTTCACTATTATATAAAATGTAAGGGTTCACTTTCTCCCACCTTTTCAAGGTAATTGTAACAACATCTCTTCCAAAAACCCCTTCACCCATAAGGCATTCGCTGTGATGAGACTTTAGGAGACCAATGCTATCAACATCTGATAGGTAATCAGTAAAAAATTTAATAGCTTCTTCAACGATATATCGTTCTAAAATACAACCTTCTGGTTGACTTTGATTCTTTACATACCCTTTCAAAATCTTCATATACCATTCAATGGGGTACATCCATCTATAATGGACATGAGCTAATAGTTGAACCTCTCTAACCAAGTTAACCATCAGGTGGACCATTTTATCAAATAATTATAGTAGAAAAAACATCTCTAATTCACATAATATGAATGTAAAATCCTTATTCATGATGGGAAACTTCACCAGGTCTATAACTTTACTGCACATGGATTTAAAAAAGAAGCATAGTCTGGTTAATATATGTCACACATTTTGAGGCATAATTAAATGGAAAACAAAAAACATTAAATCTTACATCAAAACATGACAGTCGTGTGATTTTAGTCCTTGTAACTTTAAATTAGTCATTGAAATTACATTCTTGATATTTGATGAATATCCCTGTGGAACTTTTACACTATTAAGGAAAAGAAAAAATTGAAATTTTCCCTATCTTGATAGATTGTAAGCTACTATAGGTATGCATTTTACCATTATCCGGTTCCAAATCTTCCCTTATCCCCATTTTAATCGAGTCCAACCTACCCTTGATGCCATATTTCATTTTTCCAGGAACATTTAGTAACATTCTAATAAAACTATCAAATACATGTTTTTATGCATGCATGAAATCAAGAAAATTTCTAACATACAAAAAATTCCAATACGGAAATTCAAATAAAATTGATATCTTCTTAAGGTTTTTCAAAAATGGTTTATCAAAAACAGTGTCAATATCTTTTACTTTATTGTACAGTTGATCACCCGTTACTGGAGATGGTGTTGTACCTTGTTCGTATTCTTAGCAAATACTGTCGTCTAGGATCACTATTTATGTCATCGAGGTAAAAAAATTTGATGTCCTAAAAACACAATCTTAAAGGAATGTTTCAACCAAACTGAGTATGTGTGTTTTTCAAAAATGGGACACCCCAATATTCTTTTAATGCTATAACATGATAAATTTCCATAAGGGGGGAAGTTATTTATCGTTCCGTACAACATGACTCTTAATGTGAATTATTCACTTTTATGAGTATCGTACATTATAACCCCTATATCTCACATAAATTTCAGATCTTTGATCAATGGATCCAAATAGATATGAATATCATTATCGGGTTGCTTTGGTCCATATATAAGTAGAGACAACATAATGTATTTAGGCTTTATAGAGACCTTGCTTTTCATACATTACTATTACATCATTTTAATGATAAAAAAAATAAAATCATTACACATTGATGATCTAAAGGTTTAGTGTCTTGGAAAAATTAGGACCATACATAAAATTTTATAACATAAAACATAAACATTTATTTAATTCCTTCTTCTCTAATTTCTTATTGTCCCTTGTGTTCTCCTTAGTACAAGTAGTCACCTGAGGATATAAATCAAAAAGGGGTGAGATAAAATCCTAGTAAGATGATAGATAAAAATATAAAATGGGTTGATCATAATCATTATCATCATAACATAGTAATAAGATCATAATCATGAGAGGAATCATTAAGAGAAAACATGGAATGTGTCAATGCATAAAAATGAAACATCATGTCTCAGTGGTCAACTACCACACATAGTTGTGAAAAAATATAGCATCAAGTTCACACATATTTCACTTTACTCATGAGGTTCTTAACATGGAGCACTATATAATTTTGGGCACACCCGTCACATTATAACATTAACATTTATCTATATAATTCTGGGTGCACCCGTCACATCATAACATTTACATTATCATGCATGTCACAAAAAACATATATCAATAATGAACATAAATAACCCATGGAAAGGAATGAGTTTCATCTCATAAGAATACATTCATAAAATTTTGGTTCCCAGATTAAATAGGGAATAACCTAGTTGATATAAGAATCATTAACCTAGAGTGAAGGAAACAATCTTGAGAAGTAAAAGGTGTGTTTTTTTGAAAGAATAATTCTTTTGGAAAACAATGTGTTTATCATAAACTCAAGTAGAAAACATTTATATCTTAGAAAAGGTAAGATAATGATGAATAAATTATTTTTAAGGAATAACCATTACTAAAAATGGATTAAAAGAGGGAAAACCCAAAGAAAGAGAGTTGGGTTCAGGAATTCCCCTTACCTTAATTCCTACTTAATTTCATCTCTTTTGTGCCTCCTAAATAATAAACTTATGTTTATTAAAAAAATGATCCAGAAGTGAATCATAGTCATTTTATAAATCCTTTTATAAATTATAATCATTGGATTATATTTCTTAATTTTCGTTGATGAAATTGAAATGTTTTGATATCATATTTTAGTTAAACATTTCTCGTCTTGCAACGATTTCACTATTTTATTAAATGTAATTTATAAATCAGTATAATTATTTATAGAAGCATAGAATACATGTAATTTGATATTAATATATTATATATAATTTATAATTTCCATTCATGAATTCGGTTATAATAATTTCCTTGGCAACGTATCTGTAGGTGGTTAATCGACCTTTAACAGGACGTTGTTGAAAGAGCAGGAAAGGGAAGTAAGAAATTTATATTTTTCATTAATATGATAATTACAGTAGGTTAAGATCATTGATATAATGTTAAATTAATTTATAATAATTTTTTTAGAATATGGTTTTAAAAGGGATAGGGTAAAAAGAAAAGTGAAGAATAAAAGAGAGAAGATTTAATAGAGACTTACTCTCTACTTAGGTAGCTTCTCTTACATGAAACTATAAATCCCTCATTGATTGGAGTTAGAGGACTCCAGAATGTCCCTAGGTATTCCAAGGGGCTTGAGAGGGAGGATTTGGGCAGATATTGGTCTTATGATTGTATGGGAGAAGTGTTTTCCAAGGGGAGTGAGGGGGGTTATTTATACTTGAGGAGGAAGGTATTTTTAGAACAAAATATTAAATAAAATAATATATCAAAGGTTAGACTTATAATAGTTTTTTTAAAAATATAAATCATATATTAATATAATATAATTAATTTTAAAATTTAAATAATCTTTATAATTTTAATTCATTAATTTATTAAAAGGAAAGTGAAAAGAAAGAGAAAATGATATTTTAAGGAATCACTTTTGACTTTAGGTTTTGGAAAGTTCTTTTTTGGTTTATAAATTGAGTTTATTGTATTTTAAGAAACCATTTAAGAAATTAAATAAACCATGGCCTAACCTAAAGTTCTATAAAGTATTATGTCACCATTACATCATGAATTATGTAATTTAAGGTATACCAATTATGTGAAAAAACCGTATTTTTACTATTCACCCAAAAATTGAAGTATTTAAGAAAATTACCAAAAAACAACCCTAGGAAAATTTCAACATGATGATTTCAAAAATGGAAACCATTTTATTAAAATATTTTTATAAATATGATAAATTTAATTTTTAATTAAAATAATCATTTATTTGAAAAAAAAATACTGATTTTAAAATTATAACCGATTTTATAACACTTTGAAATATTATTTAAGGTCTCATAAAATTATATTAAAATAATAAGACATAAAATTATTAATCCATGAATACATTTTATAAAAATAAATTTTCTTTTAAATTATTCAATTAATCGTAAAATTGTAATTAAATATTTATGACTTACAAAAAATACCAACACTTAATTAATAATTTTTAAAACATTTGTTTACTTATACTATGATATAATTATATCATAATTTCATTTATAAGATGCATAAATTTTATTTATACTTTAATGGGTGTGGTTACTATTCATTTTTTCGGTTTACTATTCATAAGGGTCATATTACCATTCCTAAGGTAAAATTACTATTTCATTAGTATAGGTTTCTTAACATCTATAAAAACTTCTTATTTCATTAATTAATCATTTATAATTCTTTTATTATGGTATCTAAGTTATTTAATGTGATATATACTACATGACATTACTATAAGAAGAGAGAAATTCCCTTGATAAAAGTTTGGGTCGTTACATTCTTCCCCCCTTTTGAAATTTCACCCTCAAAATTTCGTTTTACATAAAAAGGTGAGGGTAATTCTCTTTTATCGCCTCCTCCAGTTCCCAAGTTGCTTCTTCATACTTATGGTTCATCTTCAACACTTTGACAAGGTGGGTTGTCTTGTTGTGTATAACCTTATCTCTCCGGTCCAAATTTTTTACTGGCTGCTCCTTATAAGAGAGATCATCTTCTAACTGTACCACCTCCGAGTTCAGTACATGTGAGGGATCCGATATGTACTTCCTCAAGAGTGATACATGAAACAAATCATGAAATTGAGCCATATTAAGTGGAAGTACAAGACGATAGGCCACGAATCCTATGCAATCTTGGATTTCAAAGGGGACAATGTACCTTGGGCTTAGATTCCCTTTCTTTCCAAACTACATGACTCTCTTCCATGGTGATATTCTAAGGAAGACTTTATCTCCAACATCGAACTCCAAGTCTCTTCGATGGTTGTCAGTAAAACTCTTTTTCCAACTCTAAGCAGCTTTGATATGTTTCTATATGGCTTGAACCTTATCTATCATCTCTTACACAAGACCAGGTCCAAGTAGCTTTCTTTCACCAACTTCATCCCAACAGGTTGGAGTTCTACATTGATTTCCATATAAAGATACATATAGAGTCATCTGAATACTCAAGTGGAAGCTATTGTTGTATGAGAACTCAACCAATGGGATATGCTGATCCCATCCACCTTTGAATTCTAAATAGCATGCTCTTAGCATATCTTCGAGTGTCTAAATAATCCTTTCAGATTGGCCATCAATTTGGGAGTGATACATCGTGCTGAAATTTAATTCAATACTCAAAACATGTTGAAGACTCCTCCAAACTTTTGATGTGAACCTTGGATCACGATCGGAGACAATAGAGAGTTGAACTCTATGTTGTCTCACCACTTCCTTCACATATATCTTTGTAATTTTTTCAAGTGAGAGGTATTATTGAATAGAGATAAAGTGGGAAGTCTTGGTGAGTCAGTCCACCACAACCCATATTGCATTATTTCCTTTGGCTGTCTTCAAGAGTCCTATGAAAAATTCCATAGAAACATTCTCTAATTTCCACATGGGTATAGGTAATGGTTGCATCACCCCTTTATAATTCCATCGCTCTACTTTAACTTGTTGACATATCAAGAACCTTGAGATATACTTGACAATATCCTTCTTCATGTTGTCCCACCAGAAGTGGTCTCAGAGATCACAGTACATATTGGTACTCCTAGGATGGATAGAGAAAGGTGAGCTATGTGCATTATCCAATAGATTCTTCTTTATCCCAGGTGATTAAGGCACACAAAGGCTCATTCCAAACCAAATCACACCATCATAATTGATATGGAACTCTTGTAGATTTCCTTCCATTAATACATTCACCTTCTTTTATAACTCTAGATCATCCCTTTGGGACTCCTTAATCTTCTCTTGGATAGATGGTTAGACAATCATTTGGGAAAGGTAGGACTTATTCCATGTAGTTATGATTTCTAAATCCATCCTTTTCATATCCATGAAGATAGGGTCTTTCTCAATCTGCAATATGGATAGAGTAGCAGGTTCTTTTAGATTTTAAGGCAAAAATCAAAGCTGCTAGCTCCAAATAATGCATCGGGTAGTTCTGCTCATGGATCTTCAACTGCCATGAGGCGCAGGCTATCACATTATCATTTTGAATGAGTAAACAACCCAATAATTTCTTTAAAGCATCACTATATATCACAAAAATTTCTCCACTTTTCGATAATGTGAGTACAGGTGCAGTGATTAGCCTTCTCTTTAGCACTTTGAATATTTCCTCACATTCATCCATCCAGACATACTTCACCCCTTTCCCTTTTAAGTTAGTTAGCGGGATTGAAAACCATGAGAAATTTATCACAAAACTTCAGTAGCACCCAACTAATCCAAGAAAACTACGGATTTCCTTGACATTAGAGGGTCTGGGCCATTCCTCAATTACCTTTTTTTAAGGGTCTATATAAATTCCCTCACTTGTGATCACATTTCCCAAGAATGTGACTTGATGTATCCAGAAGTCACACTTTCTAAACTTGGCATACAACTTCTCCTTCCTCAATGTCACCAACAAAAGTCTTAGGTGTTATTCATGTTCCTCCTTTCTCTTAGAGTAGATGAGAATGTCATCAATAAAAACTACAAAAAATTTGTTGAGGTAATGTATAAAGAATATATTCATCAAATCCATGAAGATTTCAGGGGAATTAGTAAGTCAAAAGGGAATCACCAAAAACTCATAGTGCCCATACCTTGTACGGAAGGTAGTCTTCTGAATATCTTCCTTCTTCACCTTAAGCTGACGATATCTAGAATTAGGATCCACCTTTGAGAAGTATTGAGCTCCTCACAACTGATCGAACAAGTTTTCAATCCTTGGAAGAGGATACTTGTTATTTATGGTGATCTTGTTGAGTTCTTGATAATCGATACACATCCACACTGATCCATCCTTCTTCTTGAAAAAGAGCACTGACACACCCCAAGGTGATACACTGGGGAATATGAAACCTTTATCCAAATTCTCTTACATCTACTTATTTAACTCCTTCAGTTTGATAGGATCCATCCTATAGGGACACTTTGAGATAGGAGTAGATCCGGGTATGAGTTCTATTGATAAATCTACCTCAGGACCCGAGGGAAGTCTGGGTAACTCTTTGGGAAATACATCATTGTATTCCATTATGATGAGAATTTATTCTAGTTTGACACTTTCCTTTGACTCAACCATTTGAGTGAGGTATGCCACTTCATAGGGAATCAACACCCACACCATTGAAGGATTTTCTAAAGGAGATTCATGATCTTCCTTACATTTTTAGAGGAGAATGGGATGGTTCAAAATATGAAAAGATATTTCCTTTTCCGGAAAGTTTATATGCGCTCTATATAACAAGAGCTAATACATTCCCATTATAGCGTCGAATTCCACCAAGGGAAGTATCATGAGATTTTATAGAAGAATCTTACCACATACGCCAACAGGGGAAGAGTCCAACAATTGGGTTGTAATTATTGCACCACTTGGTGTTTTTATGGATATCTATACTTCAAGGTTTCAGGTCTTTGATTATATAGTTCTAGAAAACATGCAAGATATAAAGGAATGCATAGAACCAAAATCAAATAATACATTTTCCATTCTTGATTGAATAGGAAGTGTACCTTGTATGACTTCATTTTATTTCTCCACTTCTGCAGTAGTGATGGAATAATCCTTCCCTTGATCCTTTTGATTTGGTGGTGGATTATGCTGATTACCCTTGAGGACTCGAGGTTTAATGCATTGGATTGCATAGTTCGCTTTCTCCCTACGGTTGTAGCATTGGACCATGGGTGGTTCTCTCCTTTCCTCTACCACATTCTCCTACCTTCTCATGTCTTTTTTACATTCATGATCTTGGTGTCCTTATTTACCACACTTGAAGCATTTACCCATCCCTTTGAGGTAGTTCCCATGATGCTTCTTCCCACATTTTTGGCATGTGGGTGGTTGAGTTTTCTTTCCACATTTCTCATTAGATCCTCTAGCTTGAAACTCCATCTTTCATTTATTATAAACATAGCCATGGTACCATTCTACAAACTCCATCTCAACTTTGAGATCACATCGAATGAATTCTTCATAAATCCCAAATTCTCGAATTGCTAGAGACTTTCAAAGGTTTGGTTTTAAACCAATAATGAATCTATCAATTTTTCTATCATTTTTAATAACAAAACCTGAAGCGTACCTTGCAAGCCTTGTGAAATTCTCTTCATAGGTTGTAAAAAAGTCTCCCTCCTTTTGTTTCAGCTCTATGAATTATCTCTTCATCTTAGTTCGAAGAGTTTGAGGGAAATACTTATTAATAAACATTATCTTAAAGTCTTCCCACTCCATCTCTTCAATTTCGTCCCCCGTCTTGGTGTTCTTAATCAACGAACACCATTAATCGGCCTCTCCGTCTAGATGATAAATGACCAAGGTCACCTTATCAATCTCAAAATAGTGAAGAATAAAAAGGATATTCTCCATTGAGTTTACCCATTGTTCAATAAATAGTGGATCAGAAGATCCACTAAACATCGGTGGTTGTTGTCGCATAAAACATTCGATAGCCAGTTTCTTCCTCTTATGTAAAGGAGGATGTTCCACGGTATTCAGGATATTATTCATAACCTGAGATAGTTGGGTAAGCATCACCATGAAGTTTTTAACTCTACTTCCCAAATCACTGGGGATGCCATTATGACAATTTCTGTATTGTCCTTCACACGGGTTATTGGACTGGTTTCTCCTGGTTCCCACCATTTTCTAAAATATAAAAGGTTATAACAAAACATAAGTCAACAAGTAATGAATAAATAATTTATTACTTTGTGAAATTAACACTAAAATAATATCTCATGGGATCCCTATGTTTAGAAAAGCTTCTTATGTGCTTACATATACTTAGTATCAAACTAAGGTTTTTCACCTAGGTTCTCTAATCCTAATTCATAAATTAACTATACCATCCTCTGATACCAACTATAGAGACCCTTCTTTTCATACATTACTATAACATAATTTTAATGATAAACAACATAAAATCATTACACATTGATGATACAAAGGTTTAGTGTCTTTGAAAAATTTGGACCATACACAACTTTTACAACATAAAACATAAACATTTATTTAATTACTTCTTCTCTAGATTCTTATTGTCCCTTGTGTTCTCCTTAGTACAAGTTGTCACCAGAGGATATACCACAAAAAGGGGTGAGATAAAATCCCATCAAGAGGATATATATCAATACAACATGGGTTGAGCATAATCATTATCATCATAACATTGGTATAAGATCATAATCACGAGAGGAAGCATTAAGAGAATACTTGGAATTTGAAAATGCATAAAAATGAAACATCATGTATTAGTGGTCAAATACCACACATAATTGTGAACAAAGATAGCATCATCTTCACACATATTTCACTTTACTCATGAGATTTTTCACATTACCCAATACATTGGAGCGCAATATAATTTCAGGATCACCCATCACATCATAACATTGACATTGCCCTATATAGTTCTGGGTGCACCTATCACATCATAACATTTACATTATCATGCATGCCACATAGAACATATATCAATAATGAAAATAAATAACCTATGGAAAGGAATGAGTTTCATCTCATAAGCATACATTTATAAAATATGGGTTCCCAAATTAAAGAGAGAATAACATACTTGATATAATAATCATCAACCTTGAGTGAAGGAAACAATCTTGAGAAGTAAAAGGTGTTTTTTTAAAGAAGAGTTCTTTTGGAAAGCAATGTGTTTGCCATAAACCCATGTAGAAAACATTTATATCCCAGAAAAGGTAAGATAATGATGAATAGATGATTTTTAAGGAATATAAATTACTAAAAATGGAGTGAAAGAGGAAAAAACCAAAGAAAGAGAGTTGGGTTCAAGAATTCCCCTTACCTTAATTCTCGCTTAATTTTGTCTCTTTTACACCTCCTAAATAATAAAATTATGTTTATTAAAACAATGATATAGAAGTGAATTATAGTCATTTTATAAAAATATTTATCAATTATATTAATTGTTTTATATTTATTAATTTTAGTTTATGAAATTGAAAAGTTTTGATATCGTATTTTACTTAAAAATTTCCCATCTTGCAACGATTTCACTATTTTATTAAATGTAATTTATAAATTAGTATAATTAGTTCCAGAAGCATAGAATAAATGTAATTTGATATTAATATATTATATATAATTTATAATTTCCATGAATGGATGCAGTTATAATAATTTTCTTGGTAACTTTTTCGTAGGTGGTTAACCGGCCTTTAACAGGATGTTGTCGAAAGAGAGAGAAAGGGAAGTAAGAAATTTATATTTTTCATTAATATGATAATTAAAGTAGGTTAAAATAATTGATATAATGTTAAATTACTATATAATAAATGTTTTAGAATATGGTTTCAAAAGGGAGAGGGTGAAAAGAAAATAGAAGAAGAAAAGAGAGAATATTTAATAGAGACTTACTTTCTCCTCGATGTAGCTTCTCTAGCACGAAACTATAACTCCCACAGTGATTGGAGTTGGAGGACTCCAGAACTTCCCTAGGTATTCTAAGGGGCCAGAGAGGGAGGATTTGGGAAAATATTAGGCTTAGGAATGGATGATAGGAGTGGTTTTCCAGAGGGAGGGAGAGGGGTAATTTGTACTTGAGGAGGGAGATAATTTTAGAATAAAATATTAAATAAAATAATATATTAATGGTTAGACTTGTAATAGTAGTTTTTTGAAAATATAAATCATATATTAATATAATATAATTCTTTTTAGAATTTAAATCATCTTTATAATTTGAATTTATTAATTTATTAAAAGGAAAGTGAAAATAAAGAGAAAATGATATTTTAAGGAATCACTTTTGACTTTAGGTTTTGGAAATTTATTTTTAGGTTTATAAAATGAGTTTATTGTATTTTAAGGAAAAATTTAAGAAATTAAATAAACCATGGATGAAACTAAAGTTCTATAAAGTATTATGTCACCATTACATCATAAATGATGTAATTTGAGGTATATCAGTTATGTGAAAAATTGTATTTTTACTATTCACCTGAAAATTGAAGTATTTTAGAAAATTACCAAAAAATCACCCATAAAAAATTTTAATGTTATGATTTAAAAAATAGAAACCATTTTATGAAAATAATTTTCTAAATATGATAAATTTAATTTTTAATTAAAATAATCATTTATTAAAAAAAATACCGATTTTAAAATTATAACCGATTTTATAACACTTTGAAATATTATTTAAGGTATAATAAAATTATATTAAAATCATAAGACATAAAAATATTAATTTATGAATATATTTTATGAAAATAAATTTTATTTTAAATTATTCAATTAATCATAAAAATTTAAATAAATATTTATGACTTACAAAAAATACCAACACTTAATTAATAATTTTTATAAAATTTGTTTACTTATACTATGATATAATTATATCATAATTTTATTTATAAGATGGCTAAATTTTATTTATAATTTAATGGGTGTGGTTACTATTCATTTTTTTGGTTTACTATTCATAAGGGTCATATTACTATTTCTAAAGTAAAGTTACTATTTCATCAGTATAGGTTACTTAACATTTAGAAATGTAAGGACCTGACATTAAACATTACATAATATTGAATTAAGTTAATAATTCACATTGAGGATATTTTCAGGTTTAAAGTTTTAGAGAATTAGGTCATAAATATTACATTACATCTCAAAAATAACAAAGTCGACACTTCTACTCTATCCAAAATTTTCATAATAATAAAACTCCTTAAATAAAACAAGTGTTATTTTCTTGATATAAATATTCTTGAATTATTACTTTCTCTTACCCTTCCTTATACCCTATGAAAAACAGTTCAAAAACTTTGGATGAGCATAAAAAGCTCAGTAAGGGTTATAAAATAAGGAAATAAAACATTAGTCCATCAATACATACAAATCAATGAAATCATACTTCTCAATCATAAAACATAAGCTCTTTAACATACTTCATGAAATCATAAGATTTATGAATAAAACATAGAAATCATAAATCATAAAGGTAACTTGTGGAATCCATAACATACTTACATTGTAGCTTTCACAACTATATAGGGAGTTACATTTGTAATACCCATCACAATATATTTCCTAAATATCTTAGGATAAATAATAACGTTTACCTCCGTCATGTTACCCAATGAATTGGAGAGTTATCTCGGGCTCACCCGCCCTAGGTTTATCACGGAACCACCCGTATATGTAAAAAATTCTCAAGAACCATAACATAATCATAACACATGATCAAGAATAAAGTAAAGATAACATTTCCACATTGAAATCACAATATAACATTTCATGATATTGACATAATCAATGATTTCTCAAAACCATTTTCAATACCATTTAAAACATTTAATAAATATATTTTTAAATCGAAGTGTCCCATACCACATTAAAACTTTTAAAGGAAATAGAATTTAAAAAAATTAATGTCCATATATATAAATACTTAAAAACATTTGGAAAACATATACACTAATGAGAAATATTTATAAAATTATATCTTTAAAACATTTAAAACAACGTTTTAGTTAAAGAGACTATTACCACTTGAGAAAATACTTGAATGAAAATAATTAATGAATAACATTAAAAAAAACTTATAATATCATGAGTATAAGGAGATTCGTTATATAATATTTCAAAGGGAAGTATATAAACCTTATAAGAAAATAAAGGTGCACAATATCAATATATGCCTCAATGAAATGAGATTGAGACGTATTCCCTTACGAAAATTAGGCAGCCTAATGGCGTCACATTAAAATTCAGAAAATGAGTTGATGGGGGTAGAAAAGGGTCTCTCATCACTTGGAAATAAAATGTACAACAATAAGGATATAGAAGAACATATCCAATCATAATAAAATGGAAATTAAAAGACATAACATAAAAGAAGTTTTTGACTAAAAGAGAAGGGTGAAAGGTTCCCTTACAAAGATAATTTTGTAAATAAAATAGATCAATTATGTGTATCCACTATAAGTACACATAAATAGAGTATAAATAAATGATAATATATCAAAATTAATTTCTCACATAATCATATCACGACATAAACAAGAAGTATAAGATCAACCCAAAGAATAAAAATTAGGTTAAGAAGTTCCCTTACATTTTGTTCGACTTGTCTTGTTCATTATTTATCTTCCTGAATAATAAACTTAAGTTAATTATACTTGATTAAGAGACTTTTTCAAGTTTATTATTCCTTTTATATCACTTTTTTACCTTGTTATAAAAATCATGTAATTATTCAAGTTCATATCAGTCTTTTTGTCGATGTTCGGTACTTGAGTCAAAATGAACTTGTTATAATTACAAATTGTCCATGTGGTCAAAATTCCATTATCTACAAAATTATATTCATGATTTAGATATAATATATATCATATATATCCAGTATATATGAATTTATAATATTCCATATCATTTGGATATATGAAAATGAAATGCACCATTCCTGGAGACGGTAAGCCGTACGTACGCATGAACGCTGCATTCATTTCTTTTTTTTCATTTTTAAAGGAATGAAAACCAAATGATACATAGGTATATTATAATTAAAGTATAATATAATATTTTATATATGTTACATAATTTCATTAATATCATCCTTTATACGTTCCATGTATGGCATTAACGATTCATATCACTTTGAGGGGGTGGTAGTCCACACTTCCTTAAATGAAATTATCACATTTACCCATTACGGAAACCATAAAGGTATTCTATAAATGAAAAATACAGAATACTAGAGACAATATAAATATAATATATATCACAAAGAAATACAGTTCCATCATAATGGCCACCATAAGAGGTGGTAGGAGAAGATTGAACAATCATCGTTTCGTGAGGTAGTAGTTCGTTGTCCATAAAAACAGTATGTTCATACCCATTAGATGGAGGTGTGTGAAAGTTTAGTTAGAATCCTTATCATAACAAAGTCTTAGTATATTTAGGATACTGGTGTTGTTATAAAATAATGTAATAAATATATTTTAGGGGGTTGGAGAAGGAAAATAAAAGAAAAGAACTTGAGAGAAGAAGTTACCTTTAAATTGGGCAACTCCCTTTAGTTTGAACCAAAAGGATTTATTGAAATGCCTTCTGCCCAATGTAAGTCTTATAGGTAGAATAGAGAGATTTTGGGAGATTATTAGAGTAATGGGTTAGAGGTGGTGTCCTTTTATAAGAGGGAGGAGGGGCACTTTATGAAATCTTTGAAATATTATTTTATTATAAAATTATTTTCAGTTTTAAAAGGTACAAAACTCATTAAATTAGAAGATAAGATGGCTATTTTTCTAAATCCTCTCAAACAATAGGTTTTAGAGAAGTTTTGGTTTCATATTTAACCTTATCATTTAGCTTTAAACCTTAGTTAACTAATTTAACTCTTACCATGTCTTCTTGTATATTCATACTATATGGTTAATATAGTTACCATAAAATGCCAATAGAACCACAAGTGGTTAATTAATTACATTATAAACCTTAACTAATTTATTTGGATGAATCTCGGATTTTTAGGATTATTATATAAATTAATAAAATAATATTTTTTTTAAAAACTCATTTATATCAATTTATATACTATTCATATCATGACTTTTTAAAATTCCAAATAAACTTGGTTATTTCAAAAAACCTTAATTAATTCAAATATAACAAGTCATAATTATCTCTTAAATTAGTGGATGGCATAAAAAGTTTCAAAATAAATTTATTTTAATATTTATAATCTCATTTATTTAAATCTTTCATTAATAAGGTAATCACTACAACACCATTGTGTCATAAATAAATTTATTTATATGATGTCTAAAAATTATAAATAAAATACCATGATATAGAAAATATTTTTATATTTATAATTAATATTTATAGTCTAAATGATCACTTATATAACTCAATATAAAATTTTTTTTACTAAAAGATATATGTTTATGTTACATTTTCCTTAACTTCAAATTAATTTTTATAAAATGTCATTTTCACTTATAAGTGGCTCCATGGGGTCCCAAAATCAACCCAAGGATGCCCACGGTTTGAAATGTATCATCCAATAGGGTTAAGACACGTGTTAGGGTAATTTAATATTATTATAATATTATTTTTTACCTTATTACTAGATTTACCCTTTAACCATGGTAAATAAAATATTTACTGAAGTTACTATTTATAATGTATAAAAATAAAAGTTAACTATTTACAAAATTTGGACCTCCTGATTCCAAATATGAAATATATTTTTCTAAATTCAAAACACATAAGTTGTAGAAATTAATTTAAAATTAATTCCCATTGTCAAAACTAAAAAGCATGTTTTTAAGAAATAATAACTATCAAAAGATTGACATTTTTTTATGTCCAATTTCAAAGTGAAATTACTTAAAATGACCAAAATTGGATTAAATGGTAAAAATATAATCCAATTACACTTTAAAACCAACTAAAAGGACAATCTAACTATATAAATAAATTATATGAATAGATAGTTTTGAATTAAAATGTAGTATTTTTCACTATTCATTAAAAAATGAACTTTATCGAAACAATACCAAAATTTTACCCAAAGTAAATTATTATGTTCCAATTCTAAATAAGAAGTTTATTTTTTCAAATGGAACATATAAAAGTGAAAAAAATAGATTTAAAAAGGATTCTCCATCAAAAGGTGGTAAATCGACCTTTTAAAGAATATTAGAGTATTTTATGCTTAAAATTAGATTTATTCTTATTTTAAGACTCTAAAATTTATTGGATAAAAGTAAAAACATTTAACAAACATGTGTAATCATATTTTAGTTAGCTCTATTTATTTCCGCCGATACAATGTCTAGGCATTAACTACCATTTAAAATAATAATATTATATTATTTTTTGGTATAACTCAAAGTTGTATGAAACATAAGATTTCAAAGAAACCCATTGTTGTGTGTTGAGTATGCTATCGAAAAAAGTGTACTCTTTAACATAAAATTAATATCTTATTCATAAATATTAATAGATATGAAAAAGTATTATTCTATAAATACCTGGGTCGTTACATACTTCCCCCCTTTTGGAAATTGCATCCTCGCAATTTTAAAATTGGGCTAGGAAACTTCATTGAAAGTCCCACATCAGAAAAAGAGTCAATAAAACTACCACTTTAAAAGAAAGAAATATAAGTACAAAGGTCACCCGAGATGATCCATACTATGATTCCATGTATAAAAACATATATTTTGAGGAGAAACTAAGTATCAAGTTATGATGGAGAGTGATAGAAAACCACAAACTTGTGATGGGTTAAGCAGTCATTGGTTTCATAGTAAGAAAAGTAAACAAACAATGTTTTTGTTTTAAGTTCCATTTCATAAATTTGAAGAATTTATTTATGATTTTGACTAAGGACATAAGGAAATATACTTACTTTTCAACTAGAGTTTCATCCTCTAATAATTTTCTACCAAAAACTCATCTTTTCTTAAAACGATGAGTATTCAAGATGACTTGGTCGCACCTAAAGCGCTAGACTAAAATTCTAGAGATATACATAATTCACAAAATATGAACTATATATTTCAATTGTCTTTAGACATTAACCAAAACCAAAATGGTTAGTACAAGATCAGATAATCCCCAAAAAGGATAATCTTTTATAAAAATAAATACTACTCTTAATCTTCAAAATTGAACAAAAAATACCCAAAGTTAAAAAAATACCATTGAATACAAAATTGTCCTTAAAATCCTTCAATATAATCCAAAATAAGATTGAAACCCAAAACTTAGAAGGATTTAATCACATAGTCTTCCATGGTAAATCTTAACATTTATCTCCAAATAAAATCAACTACTCATAAAGTCTCATAATAAAAAATAATTAACTTAATCACATAATCTCAAAGATAGGTTAATCATTTTCATAACTAACCCAAATCGCTATAAGTCCATAATAAAAATATAGATTCTTCCAAAATAAAATTTCAACCATTATTCCACAAATGAAATCCCATAGTATTTTATTTTCCATAGGTATATAGTGTTCCCAAAAGAGAAAAAGTCTTCTAAAATAACCTTTATCACTAAATCACCAAATCATTTTTCATATACTAAGGATATCCATTTGATAAAACACGAGTTCCCAAAATCAACTTATTCTTGATCCATAAAATCATTTAACTAAAAATAATAAGGCATACTAACCAGCAGCTTCATGTAGGCCAGTGGTAGGCGATGCACCCTTGTCACCCTTCAGTTGTGGGTTTGTTTCCTGCGACCTTGCTAGACGTGATGGGTTGTCACCCATCTTGCGTTTTGTCCATTTTTATAAAACTTAAAAATAACCCTAACATGATTTAACCTCAATGGTTGTCTTATACCTCTCATTTTTATCCTAACTCATAATGACCTCAACATCTTAATTCATGAAGTCTTATATATATTGACATTTTTTTACCTCTATCAAATAACACTATTCCCTATGAAAGAACATCGTACCTTGATCATAGTGTCCACCTGGTTTCATCATAATCTTGTTCACGTAGATAAATGGTCCATGCATTGAAAAAATGATTTATATATCCTTCAAAATTGTCTGCTTCCTTTATCCAAATAAACCGCGTACAACTTGGGTCATATGGGTGTTCACCAAAAAATAGTTTCGTAAAATAATCATGTATGACATATAATTTCAAAACATATGATAAAAATTTATTTTTATAAAATAGTCAGACTGATTTTGATTTGAAACATTAAATCAATGGTCTTTTTAAAATACCATAAGTATGTGCTAAAAGACTATAATTTAAAAGTAAATATAAATAGGTTGTGCAAGGGTCTCCTTCTTCAGCACAGTTTTCAAAATCATAATATGCTTTAAAATCTTATGATAAGGTTAAATATTTGAAAATGCCTTGATAATATTTACCTTTCTTGAAAATATGATAATATTTAGAAAATAGGATTTGATTAAATACAACCCATGATCCAAAATGGTATCAAGGTATAAAGGAGTTTTTTGATATCTCAAACAATTGCTTGCAAGTGAGTTGTATGTTAGAAAATGTTTCAGAATCGTCTGGACATGAATTTGAAATAATTATTGCAAGCAAGTCATCATGAAGAGATAGTAATTTTGTTTTAGATCCTCCTCCTTCCATTTATATCAAACTTTCCTTGATCTGAAAAAGTAAAAAAATAAGGATTTAACTTAAGGAGTAGACATAGAGACTAATCATGTGTCTAACAAAAAATCATAATCCCTAAAGTTGTCTAAACTGACCTCTGATACCAACTGTAAGGACCTATCCTTAAACATTACATAATCTTGAATTAAGTTAATAATTCACATTGAGGATATTTTCAAGTTTATAGTTTTAGAGAATTAGGTCATAACTATTACATTACATCTAAAAAATAACAAAGTAGACACTTCTACTCTATCCAATTTTTTCACAATAATAAAACTCATTGAATAAAACAAGAGTTATTTTCTTGATATAAATCTTCTTGAATTCATCATTTCTCTTACCCTTCCTTATACCATGTGAAAAACATTTCAAAAACTTAGGATGGGCATAAAAATTTCAGTAAGGGTTATAAAATAAGGAAAGAAAACATTAGTCCATTAATACACACAAATCAATGAAATCATACTTCTCAATCATAAAATATAAGCTTTTTAACATACCTCATTAAATCATAAGATTTATGAATAACACAAAGAAATCATAAATCATAAAGGTAACTTGTGGCATCCATAACATACTTACATTTTAGCTTTCATATCTACATATGGAGTTTCATTTGGAATACCCATCACACTTTATTACCTAAATCTATTAGGAGAAACATTAACGTTTACCTCCATCATATTATCCACTTCATTGGAGAGCTATCTCGGGCTCACTGACCCTAGTTTTATCACAAAACCACTCGTATATGTAAACAATTACTAAGAACAATAACATAATCATAACACATGATCAAGAATAAAGGAAAGACAACATTTACACATTTCAATCACAATATAACATTTCAAGATATTGACATAATCAATGATTTCTCAAAACCATTTTCAATACCTTTTAAAACATTTAATAAAGAGATTTTTGAATCGAAGTGTCCCATACCACATTGAAACTTTTAAAGGAATTAAAATTTAAAACATTAATTTTCAAATAAAAAAATCCTTAAAAACATTTTGAAAACATGGACACTAATGAGAAATATTTATAAAATTATATCTTTAAAACATTTCAAAACATTTAAAATAATGTTTTAGTTAAAGAGTCTGTTACCACTTGAGAAAATACTTGAATAAAAATAATTAAAGAATAACATTAAACAAAACATATAATATCATGAGAATAAGTAGATTCATGATATAATATGTCAAATCATAGTATAAACACCTTATAGGAAAATAATGGTGCACAATATCAAGATATTCCTCAATGAAAGAAGATTGAGACGTATTCCCTTACGAAAATTCGATAGCCTAACGACATCACATTAAAATTCATAAAATGAGTTGATGAGAGAGAAAAGGTTATCTCATCACTTGGACATAAAATGTACAATAATAAGGATATATAAGAACATATCCCATAATAAGAAAATGTAAATTAAAAGATATAACATAAAATAAGTCTTTGACTAAAAGAGGAGGGTGAAAGGTTCCCTTACGAAGATAATTTTGTAAATAAAATAGATAAATTATGTGTATTGACTATAAGTACACATAAAGAAAGTGTAAATAAAAGATAAGATATAAAAATTCATTTCTCACATAATCATATAACAACATAAACTAGAAGTATAAGATCAATCCAAAGAATGGAAATTGCATTAAGAAGTTCCCTTAACTTGTGTTCGACTTGTCTTGTTCGTTATTTATCTTCATGAATAATAAAATTAAGTTAATTCAACTTGATTAAGAACCTTTTTCAATTTTATTATTCCTTTTATATCACTTTTTACCTTGCTATAAAAATCATGTAATTATTCAAGTTCATATCAGTCTTTTTGTCGATGTTCGGTACTTAAGTCAAAACCAACTTGTTATAATTACAAATTGTCCATGTGGTCAAAAGTCCGTTATCTCCAGAATGATATTCATGATTTGGACATAATATATATCATATATATCCATTATATATGTATTTATAATATTCCATATCATTTGGATATATGAAAATGAAATGCACTGTCCATGGAGATGGTAAGCCATACGTACGCATGAACACTACTTTCATTTATTTTTTTTCATTTTTAAAGGAATGAAAAAAAATTATGCATAGGTATATTATATTTATAGTATAATATCATATTTTATATGTGTTACATAAGTTCTTTAACACCATCCCTTATACATTCCATGTATGGCATGAACGAGTTATATCACTTTGAGGGGTGGTAGTTCGTACTTCCTCAAATGAAATTATCGTATTTAATCATTTTGGAAACCATAAAGGTATGCTATAAATAAAAAATAAAGAAGAATAGAGAAAATATAAATATAATATATATCACATATAAATACAGTTCCATCATAATGGCCACTATAAGAGGTGGTAGGAGAAGATTAAACAATCATTGTTTCGTGAGGTAGTAGTTCCCCGTCCACAAAAACAGTATCTTCGTATCCATTGGATAGAGGTGTGTGGAAGTTTAGTTCTAATACTTCTCATAAAAACATACTAGTGTATTTATGATACTGGTTTTTTTATAAAATAATGGAATAAAGAGAGTTTAGGGGGGTGGAGAAGGAAAATAAAAGAAAAGAACTTGAGAGAAGACATTACCTTTAAATCAGGTAACTCCCTTTGCCAAAAAGATTTATTGAATTACTTTCTTCCCAAAGTAAGGATTCTAGGTGGAAGAGAGGGTTGTTGGGAGATTATTGGATCAGAGGTTTGACGATCCAAGGGGATTGAGAGTTGTGATTAATGGGTTATGTCACGACCTGACCCTACCGGTCTCAAGTCGCAACTACCCCAGGCCCGCCTCCATAGGCCAGGTGCTGGCGACAAGTGCCGAAGGCGTAATGATCTCGGGGAGGCCTTCCTCCTAAGTACCTACACACACACACAACCCACTCAATGTAGAAGTGCAAAGTAAAAAAGAAAACCAAAGGACAAACAACTATAACCCAACCACAGTCATGCATCAACTTCTAAATAGAACAAGTATAGTGCTGAAAAGTACTGACAAGTGAACTGAACAGTAAAGGGAAAAACAAACGCCCAACTAGAAAGGTGCCACAACTCGACAATAGGTAAATGAAAGTAAACTGTTGGTGAGTCTCACACCTAGAAATCCTCCTATGACCACTGAACGTAGCCTAAGCTCTTGTGTCCTCTACACTCCTCCGTAGTCTCGATCGACCTGTCCGTCGTCTACAAGGGCACACCAAGTGCAGGAAAAGTCCAAGAAGGGGTGAGTATAAAGATACTCAGTAGGATGCCCCAAAAGCTCGAGGGAGAAACAAAGGATATACTAAAACGGTGAGCAGTAGACAGAACAAGAATAACGTAAGAGTACAAAAGAGAGAGTGCAGCTCAACCTGACAAGAGGAAGGAAACAGGCTCGTCCAACCAAGAGGAGCTAGACATGGAAAGCACATGGCATAACCCACGAATCCTCGCCCCTCATAGAAGAAGATAAACTGAACCCAAGGAGTGGGAACAAGAGTAGGGTGTGTATATAGGCTCAACAAGAAACCCGAACGAGTGTGTAAGGGGATCTCTGTCTCCAAGCTCAGCCCAAGAAAAGTCGCCAACTGTTCTAAGGGTATCCATCACTGATGCCCAATAGTCCCACACACCAAAGCTGTCTCATCGCTAAACTGTACAAACACGGGTCCTGCTCTGGTAATCACAGAGAAAAGTCATTGACTAGCCTCATAGAAAGGGATGGGTCTGAAAGAAGTCATCGGGTAACCCACTGCCCAGCCCTGCTAGAGGGTAAAATCTAAGGTTAATGGGTAACCCACTGCCCAACCCCACTAGAGGGTAAAATCTAAAGTTAATAGGTAACCCACTGCCCAGACCTGCTGGAGGGTAAACCCTAAGGTTAACGAGTAACCCACTGCCCAGCCTCGCTAGAGGGTAAATCTTAAGGTGAACGGGTAACCCACTGCCCAGCCTCGCTGGAGGGTAAACCCTAAGGTCAATGGGTAACCCACTGCCCAACCTCACTGGAGGGTAAACCCTAAGGTCAATGGGTAACCCACTGCCCAGCCTCACTGGAGGGTAAACCCAGAACTGGTCTGATATCTCTGCACTACCCATGCCATCACTGGGTGTCACTAACATCGCTACCGTACATTGGTTCGGAGTGCGTCAAAGGAACCTCCAACCAATGCCCTTTCATGTTTCCACATTTAATGAGATCTCAAAAGAGGATCTGCACGCCCAAACAGATTACATTATTGTAATCCTCATGAAAAAACACACAAGGTAGACTATTTACTTGCTGGAAATGGGATCCCGATGGAAAATTTATTTAACACCACTTTATGCTCATATGACGTCTGTTGGGGCCCGCACCTCGATCCCGAAAAAGGTCGGGCGAACTGCGCCACTGTGATACTATTTGAAAAACACACCAAATCGACTATTCATACGCCCCAAACGGACGTCTGATGAAAAAGGTCGCAAAACGATGCACACAACTTAAAAAGATGGACCGTGGGGACCATGCCTCAAGTCCGACTTGAACACTTGAAACCACCTTGGTCAACCTCTCCTCGATTACAGGGTCACAACGCCGCTGACGGCACCTAAAACGGACTCCGGATGCAGAAGCTACAACTCCCCGTGCTATGCAAACGAGGCCCTGTGGGGCCCACACCTCGACCCCGAAACACGTCATGCAGCTCATACCATTGCATTCCTTGCAGATAACCACGAGGCATAGACTATTCATTTGTACATAATGGACTTATGAATCATAAGTCGTAAAAACACAGCATACGTCCGAAAGCCGCCTCCTGGGGCCCACACCTCGGGCCCGAATTTAGGCGGGCAGATTGCGCCGTCGCAATACCCTCGGAAGAACACTCAGAAACGAGTAATCAAACACCCCAAACGGATGTCGGGTGAAAAAGTGGTGTTTCACTGTAAACGTGTGAACTAGGCCCTACGGGGCCCGCACCTTGTCTCCAACCTGAATGCTTCAGAAAGCATCTCAAAAAGTCCGCACGAGGACCGGGATCACGTTGCCGCTGACGACACGTCAATCGGACATCCCAAGCAGGAGTTAGGTCCGGCGCAAGAATAATAAATAAATAAATAAATAAATTAATTATTCGCATTAAGCGCTTCATGCCACCGAGCAACGAAACCAAACCGCAAGAATTCCGAACCAACTTGAAAGGTCTATCTCAACTCCAGGGCGACAACGCCTCTAACGGCATGTCAAATGGAATTCCGGATCGCGAAGCGTGTCCGTCGCAAGCTTTAACGATAATTTAATATTATTAAATTAAATCATCTCGGGTCACCTACCCTTGGGAACAGACCTCAAAAACCACGAAACCCAATTCAAAAATTCTATCTCGCTAACACGAACCCGTAGCCGCTGACGGTGCATCAAACAGACGCGTCGTTTAAGAGATATGCCCTTTTGAACAAAGGGGGCCCAAAATTGGGCCGGTCTAGACCGCCGGCCCGCGACCGAGCCGTGGGTCTGAACCAACTTTCCGCAGCCCTCCCCAGCAACACCGGACCCGCCTCAGGTCCGGTTCTTCAAAGAAGACCAACCAAAGGCCGGTCTTCGTCCACGTCGCGCCAGCAGGACTCGCGGTTTGCGGGTCCTTGTCCACGCCGCACCCCACCCGAGGTTAGCGCCTCGGGTGCTTCGCCCCGACCATGACCGGCCGAGGCCGCCAGCTCCCTCACCTTCTGCAATGCACCGTCATGCCATCTCCGGCCTACCTCATGCCGCAGCCACCCGAGCTCTCCTCTCCGCCATGCCGACAGCCTTCTGGCTTGCCGTTCTGCCGATCGAGCGCATCGCCCAGCACCAGCCACCCGCGCCGCGACCGCCTGGTCCCCCACTCCACCGGAGCTACCCTGTCTACACCGGCCACACCCGATGCTACCACCTCATCCGAACCCCCGGCCATACCCGCTGCCTGATGCCCGAACCCCCCTCCCAGACTCTGCTCATCCGCCGGCTGTTGCACACCGGCCGAGTACCAGTTCCACCTGTTGCACCACCCCGACCTACGGCCACCGCCCTTGCCGGAGCCGGGGCATCTGATGGCCGTCGCCACCGCTCCGGTGGCCCGATTTTAAATCCGAAGGAAGATTCAGAATCCTCGAGGCGAGGCCTTCGCAGCGCCTTCCCCCGATCAACGATCCAACAAAGATTGGCACGTCCGAAAATTTGGACGAAGAACACCCAAGAACGATAGTTAAAACGGGGCTCAGACGATGGTCGTGTTCATTTTGCCATCTTCCCAATTCTAAAATTATAGAATTAAAATGATGAAATTGAAAAAAACTCCAGAAATTGACGAAGGGGTGGAAAAACAACCCAAAGCCTACCTCGATCCGGTCGTTCGACGTTGGCGACGCGCCCGCTGCGATCCCACTTCGATCCGCCGGAGTTCACTTCTCAATCCGGTGAAGAACGACGAAGAACAGATAGAGAGATAAAGAGAGAGAGAGCTTGGGTGTTAGAGAGAGAGAGAGAGTGAATTAGAGTTTTTCCTTAACCCTAAACACTTAAATTATATTTATAGGGATCCCGCTCAGCGCAGAATCTGAATTCACCGTGCCCTCTCATTTTATATCTTACCTAGGAAAAACGCCCCATTTCGAACTCAACATAAGTCTCAGATTTCCATTCCGAGATTTTGTTTGAAAATTATTTGAAAAGAACGCCAGTGATAAAAATCACTAAGTCATTATTTTAAAATGAAATGTTTTCCCCTGGGTGACATATCTCACAACAGGCCTACACCCACAACTTTTACACCCCGCCTAGGGTAAACGACATGCTCCGGACGCAACCATGCCCTCATATTTCCTATCTGAGCTACCATTTAAAAGGAAACACAACCCCTCCATGTGCATAGTACAAAACACTTAACATTTTTATAAAATTTATTTCGGGCACATCGGGCCTCGGAATTGCACGCCGTCTTCGCGCCTATCTCTGGAATTATATTTAGAAATATTACAAAGTCTTACAGGGTAAAAACCGAGTCTATACATAATTCTCTCTTTCAATATTTTCATCCCCAAAAAAAACTAGGAAAAACAACTCGGGATACAGATCTCACACCTAGCTCTCCCACTCCCAAGAAAACTTTCACAACACCATGCTGGTACAACATGCAAACCAAAGGGATGGTTCATACTTATAAGGTATGAAGCTTTTGATGATATGTGTAGGAACACACACGCACCTTATCAATCGCAATACGTGAAAGACATCATGCGCCCACTCCTACTGTTGGGAGGGTAGGGCAAGACGGTAGACAACCTCTCAATCGCTTGTACGATTCCCAAAGGACCCAAAGAAACTCAGGGGACTTCCCCGACCGAACCTCTACTTTCCACGTTGCGACCGAAATCACGATTTGTTCTAGGAACATGGTCCTGTGATTCCCTCCTTCAGAATACCCATCTGGTGAAACACCCAAGGATATCTGGTCACATAAGGTTTCACAGTCAGTGCATCACAACCGAGGCTCTCTAATAAGGGAACCTGCTACAACACTACCATCTCCTGGAACATAGACTACCTAGAAGTCATATTCATGTATAAACTTCAACTAGTACCGCCTCCTTAGGTTCAAGTCTCTCTAGGTGAGGACGCACCTAAGAAACTGGTGGTCTGAGCAAACCACAAAGCGATCTCCCAGAAGATAGCATCTCCACATTCTCAGCGCAAGAACTACCACCACCAGCACCACATAGTGGAACGCGTAGTTCTGTTTATGGTTTTTCCATCACCTCGACCTGTACTTGATAACTGTATCAAGGTTGTTGTTGAGCACGCGAGGTACCAATGAACAGGGTAGGTGAGAAAACTCATCCAACCGCCAAAGGATAGACACAGAAAGCACATGGAATACCCCACGTGTCTTTTCCCCTCTTGTAAGGAGAGTAATCCCCAAAACAGGCACTCCGCCAAACCCACTAGTGGCACCTCAAGAAAAAAGGGGTTCAAGAAGAAAATCCCCATTGGAAAATCCAGAACCTGCTCTGACACTCCACCGCACAACCTCACCATGAATGTACATGTCAGATGGACTCATCCACCGCACCTCAATATTATCCACTTTGGGTGGTACTGACTCTCCCTCACGATTTTGATCGCATCACAAAAATGTGTCTCAGTGGGGGAAGAACCCCTCTTTCCCGTGCATTCAAAGCTATGTCGGACAACACCAACGTAGGGTTACACCAATGCCCTGCATCACCATCGGTAACCCCTCGAACAAGGATTTAGATGAAAAGAGTACCACACGTAGTATCCAACAAGTTCTACTAAGAAAAGTAGAAAAGACACAAAGAATACCTCTTATCATCTCTTGCACTGCAGGATTGTAGACATCCTTAGCACACAACCACCCGCAACCCCATCCTTCAGCTCCCTGAGCCTGACATAGGCCGCCTAGTGGTGGTAGAAGGACCTTAAAACGTCGTCCGCCAACCACATTTATTCCTACTTTTCTACCAAAAATGCCTCACTGAGGACCACCCTATCCTCACCTGGGGGTCCTCTAATCACAACACTGCCCCTGTCGTGGCGGTGCATCTACCAACTATCTGGAAAAATTAGCACATTTGGTCGAGTAGTCTCACGCCATGTGTCCCTGCACATCGCAACATAGCACCAGGACTCCCTGGGCTGTCTCTGTGCTCTACGCTGTCCCCGACCATGTGCCTCAGTCTCATCAAGGGGAGACCTCCGGTGTCGAGGCCCTTCCAATCGACGTCCCTATGATAGAAATTTATCTGTCACTAGTGCTTGTTCCAGCACCCTGAGATGGGTGAGGATGCATAAGGGAACTACACTGACACGAATATCCTCTACAGAGATCTAGCTTAAACTTCTATGCTCGGAAGTTTCCGTCATGGACCACGTCCAAAGAATACCGAGTAAGGTCTACGAACCCAATCGCGTACTCAGCCACTGCCATCGCTCCCTGCTGAAGATCCAACGGCTCCTGAAACCATAAAAAGCACAAGAATAAGGGGTATTACTCCTCACGAAATAGCTACTAGAAGTCATCCCATGAGAGTACCAACTCATCGTTCATCTGAGTAACCCTGGCTCTACTAACTCCAAACTGCTTGGTGGAAAAAGACTGACTGTCAAATCCACCATATAATCTGTCAGTATCCGAACAAGCCTGAAGAGGTGAACCACCGACTCTAGCCAACCCTTCACTGTCTGAGGGTATGGATCACCGTGGAACCTCAGTGGTCTCTGATGTTGGAAATCACGTAGCATTCCCAGCCTGTGCTCGTCATCATCCCTCACTGCCGACACTATCTGTAACTCCACAGGTGGAGGTGCCACTGCCTGTCCTCCTAGAGAAAGGGTAATCATATAATGGATCTTGAACTGAGGACTTGTTGCTCACAGAGTCGTCGTCATGAACCAAAGATAGTATCCTGGATGTCTATCATCACAGAGACATCCTGAATCTGATCAAGGAGTACCACGGTCAAATGAGCATATATATATCAACAACTATGGGGAGCTGACTCAAGAAGGACAGTCAAAGACTCAATCCTATATGATGCATGCACCAAATTCCCTACAACAAGTGTCTCAGTGTGACGAGTCGACAAGCAGGTTATCAGGGTCCTAGAGAATGGATACGTCAGCCACCGCACCATCACTGGACTCCCTAGCCTGAGAGCTGCTCTTGAGATACGTTGACACTATGGCCCCAAAACTCAACCAATTCCTTTTTAGGGACGTCCGAACAACGCCCCAAGGAACGAAACACCTCTGATACCACTTTTTCAAGACCCGACCCATACCGGGGCTTGAGCCGCAACTACCCCAAGCTCGCCTCCATAGGCCAAGGGCTGGCGACTAGCGTCGAAGGCATAACAAACTAGGGTAGGCCTTTGCCTAAGAAACTACACATACACACGCAGCCAGCTCAAAGCAAAAGTGCAGAGAAAGGAAAGAAAGATACAACACTGCTATAAAAGGGAAACCAACATACATGAATCGACCTATAACCAGTACAAGTAAAGTGATGACAGGTAAACTAAACAGTAAAAGGGGAAAAACACGCGCCCAACTAGAAAGGTGCCACAACCCAGCAACAGGTAAAATGAAAGTAAACCATTGGTGAGTCTCAACTACCCCAGGCCTACCTCCATAGGTCAGGGGATGGAGACAAGCACCGAAGGTGTAACGATCTCGGGGAGGCCTTCGCCTAAGTACCTGTACACACATACATAGCCCACTCGATGTAGAAGTGCAGAGTAAAAATAAAACCAAAGGACAAACAACTATAACCCAACCACAGTCATGCATAAACTTCTAAATAGAACAAGTATAGTGCTGAAAAGTATTGAAAAGTGAACTGAACAGTAAAGGAAAAAACACACGCCCAACTAGAAAGGTGCCACAACCTAGTAACAGGTAAATGAAAGTAAACAGCTAGTGAGTCTCACACCCAGAAATCCTCCTACGACCACTAAATGAAGCCCAAGCTCCTGTGTCCTCTACGCTCCTCCATAGTCTCAATCAACCTATCCGTCATCTGCAAGGGCACACCAAGTGCGGGCAAAGCCCAAGAAGGGGTGTGTATAAAGATACTCAGTAGGATTACCCGAAAGCTCGAGGGAGCAACAAAGGAGATACTAAAATGATGAGTAGTAGACAGAACAAGAATAGTGTAAGAGTACAAAAGAGAGAGCGCAGCTCAACCCAACAAGAGGAAGGAAGCAGGCTCATCTAACCAAGAGGAGCTAGACACAGAAAGCACGTGGCATACCCCACACATCTTCGCCCCTCCTAGAAGGAGAGCAACTAAACCCAAGGAGTGGGAACAAGAGTAAGGTGTGTATATATGCTCAACAAGAAACTCGAATGAGTGTGTAATGAGATCTCTGTCTCCAAGCTCATCCCAAAAAAAGTCGCCAACAGTTCTAAGGGTATCCATCACTGATGCCCAATAGTCCCACATGCCAAAGTTGTCTCATCGCTAAACTGTACAACCAAGGGTCCCGCTCTGGTAATCATGGAGAAAAGTCACTGACTAGCCTTATAAAAAGGACTGATTCTGAAAGAAGTCATCAGGTAACCCACTGCCTAGCCCTGCTGAAGGGTAAAATCTATGGTTGATGGGTAACCCACTGCCCAGCCCCGCTGGAGGGTAAAATCTAAAGTTAATGGGTAACCCACTGCCCAGCCCCGCTGGACGGTAAAACCTAAGGTTAACGGGTAACCCACTTCCCAACCTCACTAGAGGGTAAACCCTAAGTTTAATGGGTAACCCACTGCCCAGCCTCGCTGTAGGTAAACCCTAAGGTCAACAGGTGACCCACTGCCCATCCTCGCTGGAGGGTAAACCCTAAGATCAACGGGTAACCCACTGCCTAGCCTCACTGGAGGGTAAACTCAGAACTGGTCTGATATCTCCGCACTACCCGTGCCATCACTGGGTGTCACTAAAATCACTACCGTACATTGGTTCGGAGTGCATCAAAGGAACCTCTGACCAACGCCCTTTTATGTTTCCACATTTAATGAGATCTTGAAAGAGGCTCTGCACACCCAAACATATTACACCGTTGTAATCCTCACGAAAAAACACGCGATATATACTATTTACTCACTGGAAACGGGCTCCTGATGGAAAAATTAATCAACACCACTTTATGCTCATACGACGTCTCGTGGGGCCCACACCTTGGTCCTGAAAAAGGTCGGGCGAACCATGCCATTGCGATGCTCTCGAAAAAACACGCCAAATAAACTATTCATACGCCTCAAATGGACGTCTGATGAAAAAGGTCACAAAACGCTACACACAGCTTAAAAAGACGACCCGTTGGGCCCACGTCTCAACTCCGGATTCAACGCCTGAAACCACCCTATTCAACCTCACCTCGATGCCAGGGTTACAATGCCACTGACAGTGCCTAAAACGGACTTTGGATGCAGAAGCTTCAACTCCCCGTTCTATGCAAACAAGGCCCTGTGGGGCCCACACCTCGACCCCGAAACACGTCACGCAGATCATACCATTGTGTTCCTTGAAGATAACTACGAGGCGTAGGCTATTCATTTTCCCAGAACAGACTTATGAATCATAAGTCGTAAAAAAGCAGCATACGTCCGAAAGTCGCCTCGTGGGACCCATGCCTCGGGCTCGAATTTAGGTGGGCGGATTGCGCCGTCGCAATCCCCTCGAAAGAACACTCAGAAAAAAGTAATCAAACACCCCAAATGGATGTCGGGTGAAAAAGTGGCGTTTAACCGTAAAACGTGTGAACACGTCCCGGCAGGGCCCACACCTTGTCTCCAACCCGAACTCTTTGGAAAGCATCTCAAAAAGTCTGCACGAGGACTGAGGTCACGATGCCGCTGACGGCTCGTCAATCGGACATCCCAAGCAGGAGTTAGGTCCGACGCAAGAATAATTAATTAATTAATTAATTATTCGCATTAAGCGCTTCGTGCCACCGAGCAATGAAACCAAACCTCAAGGGTTCAAAACCAACTTGGAAGGTCTGTCTCAACTCTAGGGCCACAACACCTCTGACGGCGCATCAAACGGACGTCCGGATCACGAAGCGCGTCCGTCGCAAGCTTTAATGATAATTTAATATTATTAAATTAAAGTATCTTGGGTCACCCACCCTCGGGCACAAACCTCAAAAATCATGAAACCCAATTCAAAAAGTCTGTCTCGCTAACACGAACCTATAGCTGCTGACAGCGCATCAATCAGACGCCCCGTTTAAGAGATATGCCCCCTTGAACAAAAGGGGCCCCAAAATTGGGCCGGTCCAGACCGCCGGCCCGCGACCCAACCGCAGGTCTGGCCCGACTCACCGCGGCCCGCTGGCCATGGCCCGCCCCAACAACACTGGACCTGCATCGAGTCTGGTTCTTCAAAGCCGACCGACCAGAGGCCGGTCTTCATCCGCGTCGCGCCAGCAGGACCCGCGGTTTGCGGGTCCTTGTCCACGCCACACCCCACCCGAGGTCAGCGCCTCGAGTGCTCCGCCCCGACCGCGACCGGCCGAGGCCGCCGACACCCTTGCCTCTTGCGATGCACCGTCACGCCACCTCCGGCCTGCATCATGCCGCAATCGCCCGGGCTCCCCTCTCCGCCACGCCGGGATCCGCCTGGCTCGCCGTTCCACCGATCGAGCGCACTGCCCAGCACCAGCCGCCCGCGCCGCGACCGCCTGGTTTCCCGCTCCGCCCGGCACCAGCTGCCCGCACCGCGGTCACCTGGTCCCCCGCTCTGCCGGAGCTACTCCGTCCGTGCCGGCCACACCCGACGCTACCACCTCGTCCGAACCCTCGGCCGCACCCGCAACCTGACGCCTGAATCCCCCTCTCGAACTCCGCTCGTCCGCCGGCTGCTACACACTGGGCGAGTACCGATTTCACTTGTTGCGCCACCCCAACCTCCGACCACCGCCCTTTCTAGATCCGGAGCTTCTGATGGCCGCCGCCACCGCTCCGGTGGCCCGATTTCAAATCCGAAGGAAGATTCAGAAACCTCGGGGCGAGGCCTTCGTAGCGCCTACCCCCGATCAACGATCCAACAAAGATTGGCGCGTCCAAAAATTTGGATGAAGAACGCCCAAGAACGATAGTTAAAATGGGGCTCGGACGATGGTCCTGTTCGTTCGACCATCGTCCAAATTCTAAAATTATATAATTAAAAGGGCGAAATTGACAAAAACTCCAGAAATTGACGAAGGGGCGAAAAAACAACTGAAAGCCTACCTCGATCTGGCCGTTCGACGTTGGTGACGCGCCTGCTGCGATCCCACTTCGATCCGCCGGAGTTTTCTCCTCAATCCAGCAAAGAACGGCAAAGAACAGCTAGAGAGATAAAGAGAGAGAGAGAGAGATTGGGTGTTTGAGAGAGAGAGCAAATTAGAGTTTTTCCTTAACCCTAAACACATAAATTCTATTTATAGGGATCCCACTCAGCGCAGAACCCGAATTCACCGCGACCTCTCATTTTATATCTCGCCTAGGAAAAACGCCCCATTTCAAACTCAACGGAAGTCTCAGATTTCCATTCTGAGATTTCTTTCTAAAGTTATTTGAAAAGAACGCCAGTGATAAAAATCACTAAGTCATTATTTTAAAATGAAAATTTTTCCCCTGGGTGACATCTCTCACAGCAGGCTTGCGCCCGCAACTTTTACACCCCACCTAGGGTAAACGACATGCTCCAGATGCAACAGTGCCCTCATATTTCTGATATGAGCTACCTTTTAGGAGGAAACACAACCCCACCATGTGCATAGTATAAAACACTTAACATTTTTATAAAATTTATTCCAGGCACACCGGACCTCAGAATTGCACGCCGTCTTCACGCCTAGCTCTATAATTATATGTACAAATATTCCAAAGTCTTACAGGGTAAAAATAGGGTCTCTATAGGTTAGAGTTGGTTTCCTTTTATAAGAGGGAGGCGGGGCACTTTAGGAAAGCTTTGAAATGTTATTTTATTATAAAATTATTTTTGGTTTCAAAAGGTCCAAAACTCATTAAATTCAAAGATAAGATGACTATAATTCGAAATCATCTCAACCAATAGGTTTTAGACAAGTTTTGGTTTCATATTTAACCTTATCATTTAGCTTTAACTCTTAGTTAACTAATTTAACTCTTACCATGTCTTCTTGTATATTCATACTATATAGTTAATATAGTTATCGTAAAATGTCAATCAAACCACAAGTGGTTCATTAATTACATTATAAACCTTATCTAAGTCATTTGGATGAATGTTATATTTTTAGTATTGTTATATAAATTAATAAATTAATATTTTTTTTAAAAACTCATTTATGTCAATTTATATACTATTCATATCATGACTTTTTAAAAATCCCAAAAAACTTGATTCATTAGAACAACCTTAATTAATTAAAAGATAAAAAGTAATAATCATCTCTTAAATTAGTGGATGGCATAAAAAGTTTCAAAATAAATTTATTTTAATATTTAAAATCTCATTTATTTAAATCTTTCACTAATAAGGAAATCACTACATCACCATTGTGTCTCCAATGGCCCGAAGGCCTTCATTTTTTATTGATTTTTGATAATTCACCTTTCAATACATCAACATTGTGTCATAAATAAATTTATTTATATGATGTATAAAAATTATAAATAAAATACAATGATGTAGGAAATATTTTTATCTTTCTAATTAATATTTATAGTTGAAAATATCACTTATATAACCCTATATAAAATTTTTTTTATTAAAGGATATTTGTTTATGTTACATTTTCCTTAACTTTAAATTAATTTTTATAAAGTATCATTTTCACTTACAAGTGGATCTATGGGGTCCCAAAATTGACCCAAGGATGCCCATGGTCGGACATGTATCATATAATAGGGTTAGGACACGTGTTAGGGTAATTTAATATATTATAATATTATTTTTTACCCTTATTTACCAGATTTACCCTTTAACCATGGTAAATAAAATATTTATTGAAGTTACTATTCATAATGTCTAAAAAATAAAAAGTTACATATTTACACAATTTGAACCTCTTGATTCCAAATATGAAATCCATTTTTCCAAATTCAACACACAGAAGTTGCAGAAATTAATTTAAAATTAATTTCTGTTGTCAAAACCAAAAAGCATGTTTTTAAGAAATAATAACTATCCGGAGATTGACATTTGTTTATGTCTAATTTCAAAGTGAAATTACTTACAATGACCAAAATTGAATTAAATGGTAAAAATATAACCCAATTAAACTTTAAAACTAATTAAAAGGACAATCTAACTATATAAATAAATTAGATGAAAAGATAGTTTTGAATTAAAATGCAGTATTTTTCATTATTCATTAAAAAATGAGCTTTTTCAGAAAAAATACAAAACTTTTACCCAAAGTAAATTTTGATGTCCCACTTATAAATAAGAAGTTTATTTTATAAAATTTAATATATAAAAGTGATAAAAACTATATTTAAAAAGGGTTCACGATCAAAAGGTGGTAAATCCACCTTTTGAAGAATATTAGAGTATTTCATGCTTAAAATTAGATTTATTCTTATTTTAAGCCTCTAAAATTTATTGGATAAAAGTAAAAACATTTGAAAAACATGTGTAATCATATTGTAGTTAGTTTTGTTCATTCCATTCAATACAATGGCTAGGAATTAACTACCATTTAAAATAATAATATCATATTATTTTTCAGTATAACTCAAAGTTGTATATAACATAAGATTTCAAAGAAACCTGTTATTGCGTGTTGAGTATGTTATAAAAAAAGTGTCATATTTAACATAAAATTAATATATTATTCATAAATATTAATAGATATGAAAAATTATTATTCTATAAATACAAGGGTCATTACAAGAAACACTTCGTATTTCATTAATTTATCATTTATAAAGCTTTTATTATGGTCTCTAAGTGATTTTATGTGCTTTATACTATATTACATTACTATAAGAAGGGAGAAATTCCATTAATAAAAGTTTGGGTCATTACATGCTTCATGTATAACTATGGAGTAAAGACATAATTTACCAACATGATGGGCCATGTATTGTGAGTACTACTCTATACACCAAAAGGACTTATTCCATCTATAGATAACACAAGATGAATGTTTCTCAGATCATTTCCAAATTCAGGATAATCATAATCAATTTCTTCCATTGAGGGGAATCTACTAGATGACATAGTTTCCCATATTCAATTCTTATATTTGCATGCCATGCCAATTGTCTCACAGTTTCCTGACATCCATACAGTCTTCTAAACCATGGAATGATAGGAAAGTACCATATAAATTTTTAAGGACTTCATTCATTTTTCTTGTATCGATATGTGCTACACTTAGGGAATTTTATGAGTGATTCATCATCCTTGTGAAACAATTTGCAATCATTTGAAAAACATGTATTTTTTTAGAGATCATGCTCATTGAATGTAACATTCGTTTAGCATTATATGTTTGGCATGGTAGTTCATTTTCTTCTGGTAGCATATCATTCAGGAGACCAAGTAGTTCTATAAAACTAATGTCACTCCATCCGCTGTCAACTTTCAAATTATATAACTTAAATACAACTGACAATGTTGTGTATTTAGTAAAATCAGTATACAATGGTTTCTTAGAACAAATATTTAACTCAAACAAATTTGGACAATCATAAAGGTCATCTTCAATTGCTATTTTCATTTCTTCCATGCGATCTCCATCATCATTTACACTGGTATTCATATCAAATGATCCATAAACCATAGTATCACCCAATCGGTGTCCATATTCAGTTTTTCTCCTTGTTTAGTCCAAAATTTATAGCTTTGATCTATTCCATGAAAAATCAAATGTTCTTCAAACTCTTATGGACCTATTTTTCTTGAATAACAACAATGTAAACATTGAAAGAGGATTTGAGAAGGTTCATATGCATTCTCTCTTGAAAACTCGACGAAATCTTTGACTCCATATTCATAATCTGTTGTTAAATGATTAGTGTGCACCCATTTTTGATTCACATACATCCTATTGAATTCATAAAATATTATTTTTTTATAATAAATAAATAAATACACATAAGATATTCATTATCAAAGGTGAAAGTTATAGAAAATTATAATAAGGGAAACTCAACATTTGATTGTTTCAAAGAATTTCAGTATGTTGAAGAAAATGGGTGATTGAATTTAAGAAAAGAATTACTCCACTGTGAAAGGTGTTATCCAATAAATTCATTCAAAGGTGAAAGTTATAGACAACTCATACTCATAAACTCATCTCCCAGACATTTATCATTGCATTTTATTGTTTAACACATCTTTCATCTTATGTGGACATGCACCTATGTTAATTTAAATGATCTAAGAAGTATTCATCCATGAGATGACTAATGCTCAGAGTAGTATAATCAATGGCAGGCACTGTAGCAACGGCGACACTGTAGTAGTGACGACACTATAGCAACGACGAGCACTGTAGTGGCGGCAGGTCACTATAGCAGTGGCAAGGCACTATAGTGGCGGTGGGTACTGTGTGGTACTATAGCAGGTGGGTACTGTAGTATTACTATTCACAGAATTGGTCTTGGACCAAAAATTTGGGACTACGGGCTATGTAATGGGCTAATTTCCCACTGGGCCTTCGGGCTATGTAATGGGTCGCCCTCTACCTGGTTAAAGAGGTATTTGCTTTGATTTAATAATAAATAAGGCTTTAACCCCAACCTTTAAAAAACATAAAAGAGATGGGGATGAGTTTCAAGCAAAAAATTGCAATAATGACTATTCAGGAGATGAAGTTGATGTGGATGACAGTTGTCTATAAAAGAGATGGAGGATGAGTCTCAAGTAAAATATTGAAATAATAACTATTGTTTTACACACATCAAGTCTTTATTAAATCCACTAAACAAATGAAAATATAATATAGGTAATTAAGGAGTAATAAGAAGCCCAAATATGATAGACAAGAATAATAAACTCTCATTAAATCAACTAGAAGATATAAAAATATATTGATAAAGCATTTTAATAAATAAAGAGTTGTTTCATATACATGGATAGTAATCAGAGATTCCTAGGACTGGAACCAATACATGTAGACCTAAAATAATGAATACCTAAAAATAATTTCTAACATATAGAATTTGATAACTTCCATTCTATTTTTTGGGACAAGTGATGTAGCAACCTGAGGAATTATTACATTTAAAATTAATGGTATATCAAATATTTGAAAACATCTCAAGACTCTTGGGATGTCATATCACCACACCGACCCATCCCAAGGATTCTAGGGAGGTCATCACATCAGATATACCCATATGAAGGATTTTTGGGAGACCATATAATACACATCGACCCATCCTTGATATTCTAGGAAGGTCCATAAAGAAGTTAGTATATGGAAATAATATGCATCAACAAGATATATCATGAAAAGGTATAAAAACTCACCAACACTTGCAATGTATATCCCATACACATTTAAACACACACACACACACACACATATATATATATATAATATAGAATTTATAATACACATAATTGCAAAACAAATGCACATTTAAAAATGATTTTTAATGAAAATAAATATAATCCCTTCCTAATTTGGAAATCCAGAACCATAATTTGTGAATAAATAATTATAAAATCACCATTACATTATATGTTCTAAAAATGCATATAAATAGATAAAAAAAATATTTACATACATACATACATACATATTTATGTGTATATCTATCCATCCAATGACCCAAATGCCTTCATTTTTTATTGATTTTTGATAATCCACCTTTCAAGGGATGAGGTGGAAACCTTACAAGGCCCGTAGGCATAAGTATTACATGGCCCGTAGGCCTTAGATGAATTCATTTCCTGTAGGCTTCAAACATTACATACAACCTAGACTAACTACTTGGAACTGCTCCTCCCCAGCATCTTCATCGTGAAATCAGCTCTCCACCTTCGCATGGCTATTCAGCTAGGCTATCCCATGAATTCACAAGCTTGTCCTGATGGCAGGTGCCATACCCTCTCATTCTTACAATCAGTGTAGCTTCTGATGTGGTGAAAGCTCCTTGATCATCCTCCTATAGAGCTTGTTCCTTGTAGGTTGTCTGGTTTGCATCTGCACTTAAGGTGGACCGAAGGCCTTGAGGTGGCCCTAAGGCCTTACTGGCCTGAAGGTTTGGGTGGTCCAAAGGTCTTAAAGGACACGGGGATCAAATTGGTGGCCCGAAGTCCCAAACAGGGGAAAAATCCCAACTACTACAGTGCCAAACAGTGCCTACTATATTTCTCGGTACAGTACCTGCTACAATACTGCTACAGTACCCAAAAATTATGCTTCCGCCTGGATTTGATCCTGGGTCACCTGGATACACTTAAGAGTCCTCACAACATAGTAAAATAAATACAACTCCATACTAATTTTGAAAATAGAGAGCCATTGAAAATAAATAAATATGGTATAACCCTTAAAAATATTTCTCTTAAAATAAAACATCAAAATTCTGAGTAAATAATTTTTTAAGGAAAAACCCTTACACCAGAATATTAAAATAGAATTTAAATAAATAAATTCTCTTTCATGAATTGCATTAAATTAGCTATCTTTGCTACTTCGCACTATCACTAGATTGAGAATTGGTTTGCTAAATCATTTTTCTCATTCATTTAAGGTTTTTATTTCCCAAACATCCACTATTTATACAATGACATAAATATTTATTTAATTTGTTTATCTACATACTAGAGGTGATTCTATAAGATTTCAAAACAATAATAAAATTAAACTTGCGGAGCAAGCTGGGGTAAAAATATAGACAATGAAGAAATTTTTTTCAAAACAATAAATTTAAAAGACCAAAACAGGATATCTAAATCGGTAGTCAAGAAAACAATGGATAATAAACAAAGTGTTTTGTTCATAACCTAAATGAAAAATAGTATACAATGATCAGACCACAAATAACTGATGACATCTTCAAAAGAGAAATAAAAAATGAAATGACAAATATAGAAAGAAAATCAGAACCGACAAAGGAAAACATAGGCCTACCTTTCTAGGTTTGAAGAAAATATAAAACCCTTTGATTTAGATCTTGATATTTTCTTTGGAAACCCTAACTACAAGAAAACATCAGATGTCGGACGACATTCGAGCAACTGGAGGCATTCGAGTGGGTTTGTGTGATTTGAGCTTTGATTCACTAAGGAGAAGCACCGACAGTGGGTGGATTCCATGGAAATATTCTAATATCACAATAGTTTTGCAACTGGTTGGGGTTTTTTAAATATATTAGGCCACTTTTATCAGCGCTTTCAACAAATCATTGATAAAGAGTCCTTTTATCAACGCTTAAGTAATAAGCGTTGATAAAAGATATATTTATTAGTGCTTTTTTAGCGCTGATAAAGGTAGGTTTTTATCAGTACTAAAACTTTAGTACTGATAAACATTGATTTTATCAGTGCTTTTTTTATCGCTGATAAAGCCTCATATTTATCTGTGCTAAAAAAATGTTTATAAAGATTTTTTTATCTGTGCTTATTATTTAAGCACTGATAAAGGATTTATAAATATAATTATAAATAATTTTTTTGTAAATATATATATACTTAACAAATATATATAAATATAAATATAGTAAATATATTCCTTATTTAAATATATTTATTATAATTTTATAATTATTTAAATATATAATTATTTATTTATAATCTTATAAATATTTTTAAAAAATAATATTTATATCATTATATATATTTATATAATTATATATATAATAAATAAATATAAATATAAATATAGTAAATATATTCATTATTTGAGTAAATTTATTATAAATTTAATAATTATTTAAATATATATAATTATTTATTTATAATTATATAAATACCTTTAGAAAATATTTATTTATTTATAAATATAAATATATAATTGTATAAATATAGTAAATGTGCATTTATAAATATATTTATTTATAAATATTTTTTTTAAAAATATTTTTTTAACATTATTAACGAATATCTAATTTTAAGTGCATGCATGTTAAAAGTGAGTGAAATTGAATAAATTAAAAATAAGTACACTTTAACAATATTGAAAAAATGGATAAGTTTTTTGTGTGTGCATTGTATATAAAAATTCATTAATTACATATATGTGAAATAAATATAACACACATTTAATCTATGTTAAATTGAAAAATCAAAATACATTCAATTATATGTCCATTACTCTATGCAATTAGTCGGTATTTTTAATTCATATTAATTCTTAATTATAAACCATTATTCACTGAATATATAAATATTTAATGTAAAGTGCATAAATATTTTATAATATATAAATCATATTTATATACATTAATATATATATATATATATATATATTTAATATATACTATTTATTATCATTATCAGTAATTATCTAATTAAGAAATGTTTAATATTTTTTTTCAATTTACTTATTTTTAATTTTTATTTGTTTAATTTTCATTTTTCACATCTATTATACATACTAATCTTGGGCACCTCCAGCATTACATGTCAATCTCTCAAACTCCCACGTCTCTTATTCGTGCACACCCTATCACTCCATCCCATCCTCCATTCCCATTCGCGTTCACCTCCACCCTCGCACCCCCGATGAACTTAGGGTTACACTGCCTCTTCTACTTCCCATCTTCCCATCATTTACCTTCCATATCCATCCATATAATCCTCCATGAATCTTTAATCTTTCGTCATTTCCCTACTCTCAGTCCACTACCAAACCCCTACCTTGTACCCATACCTCTGATGCTTACGAATCCCAGTTTTCTTCTACTTCTCCACCATCTACCAATCACGGTTTTCTTCCACTACTCTACAGTTTACCATAAATCTACGACTGCCTCCTTCTCACTGTTCTCATTGCTCAGAATCCGCTCTTAGTAACCCTACCTACTACAATTTTGGAATCCACTTCTGGAAACCCTAAACTACTCCAATAATTCCCAACGCTCAAATGGTGCTACAAACTCCAGTAGTTTCCTCCCATTATTTGCAACTCCTTTAAGCTAGATATTGGTGACAGGTCATATTTTTGTATCGGTATCATTCTTATTGCTTTCAACCAAACATTTCCACTTACAATACTCAACTGTATCTACAGAATCTAGCTTCTAGGAGCTATGCGACCCATTGCACTTGACAAGGGATCATCTTCATCTTCGGTACATCCACTGTTCTTGGAATTCACGCTCAACTGTAAACTAGAGAATATTAGAACAGAAAAATTTTCATGCATTGAGTTAGTCTAATTTTAAATCGACTATTATAATTATTTTTTAAAATAATGTAATCTTCATTAGTAACTATCTCATTTCATTTTCTAGATAGCTGCAACTAAATTTTCACTACTGCGACTCATACAACAGCTTTGAACTACAATTAGACTGTTTACATAACTACTTACAATTCTAGAACTATCAGCTTTCTTTTACACTGTATCATATCATACAACATGGGTATGCCTATATTATTTTATTCAATACATAGCTTCCACTGTTTCTTTGTTGGAGATTTCATGTATCTGTTAATAATAGTAGTATAAACCTATGCAATTACATATTTAGCCAGTTTGGTGTTTGCCTTCACAATGTATATTACATTACCTTTACTTTCCACTATGCATAATATGGTTTCATTTCACACCTTGACAATTATATATAAATAAAACCATTACAAACATGCATTGCTCATCAACCTCTATATTTGTAAGGTTTCATAGGCAACTACTAATGAAGGAATGACAAAAAAATTGTGAGTTCTATATTATGTTCACTTAAAAATGTTCTATTTATTATCATTATTTCAGTAGTTGTATACATCACAACTAATATAATAACAATGTTGAAATCTATTGTAAATTCTTTAATAACATCTATCAATCTATCTGGTAATCTAATAAGTGAACTGCTGTCAACAAATGACATCACACATGGAGTCACACGCTTTCTATTAACACCTTTTTCTATCAATGGTTAGTTTTGTTTAAATTTTATTATCTACAACCATATACTTCTAACTACATTACAGACTAACACAAATTATTCATATTTAACTTCTTCTTTGTCGATAGTGCCTCGATAATATGCAACTCAGAAAAAACTTTATACAGGATCAAACAAGCGAAATCAAATACCAGATGCCTTTAGACAATCTCTACTTCCAATATGTAAGTATGATGTCGATGTTCTTTTATGAACAAAATTTAGGTCATAAAACCGAGTTATTCACCATATAATAGTTTGCTCGATAATTTCAGTCGCTATCATGACTGACAAAACCATTCTTTCAGATTCATCACATGCCTCCTCGACAAAGTAAGCACAACTCATGCATTTACAGATTTCCATCCCCGTTAATAAAGTGTTATTTCTTATGATTTCCTCTACCAACTGAGGCAAATTTACTCATACTATTCATGGGGAATACAATCCTTTATCATGTATAGGTATTCTATTAAATTTAACATAAGTAGATAACATCACACACACACACATATAAATATATAATATATAATATAGAGTCGTTTTATACAAATAATTCTAGATTATAGAAAACAATTTTTTTCTCATGAAATATAGACTCTAGAGATTTTGGAAGCACATGCATGCATAAATGGTGTCATACATCCTACAGAAAAATATACAGGTATGTTGACGTAGAAGTTTAAGTACAAACATTAATCACTTCGGTATTATTTATGGCACTAAAAATTTACATCCCATTGACTAATGCAAGAAACTCAGTAGAACAACAAACTGCAGATAACACGAGTTAGTGTAGTTACTGAACCTGCATTAATGCTACAATAAGAATTAAACAAATAGCCACTATTGACTATGATTTCTGAATAATAAATACTATATTTTTTTAATGTTCACTCAGGATATTTAGATATTGGAGACCCTTTTAACGTCTGTCAATATTGTCACTCTTTATTGTGGTTTGATGAGAGAAATAAGAAACACATCAACAGACAAAACCCATGTTTTTATTTATAATGATTGATGGTAACTATTGGTTTGAACTTACTACCATCATGTCGTTAATACCTAAGAATATTATTGTTCAATAAAACTTTCATTGAGGCCCGATATTTCCAAGAACATATGTATATTTACAATTCAATGTTTGAATTCACGTCAATGGGTGGGAATGTCGATAGTTCATTCAATAGTGGACGATCTCCATGTATATTCAGATTGAATAGACAAAACCACCATTGCATAGGTAGTTTATGTCCATCTGATGGAAACCCACCAAGTTTCGAACAACTATACGTGTATGAAACAACACATGAATGTCAAAACAGGGTTTATGAGTTTAGATATCTCTCAAATTGTTTGTTATGGACTTTATTGTCAAGCCTTTCATCAATTTGTATTAATAGAACTACTACTTGTATCTCGGATGACCGGAATTTACAATCTATTATTGACTACAACATAGTTGATAACCTGCAACAAATGCTTCATGAGAACAATGATTTACCTTAAGAATTCAGAAGTGCAAGGAATGTTCTTGATTGTCAAGAAGTGCCAACTTTAAAGTTACATTTTCTTAAAAGAAGACAAAAAATACAGTGACATATAACTTACCAAAGACTTTTGAAATTGCAATGCTTATTGTCAGTGACATTGAAGATCTCAAACAAGAGTGGGATATAATCATTCAAAACAAGACTGGGGATCTGCAATGAATTGATGAGATACACCCATTGTATCTTCCATTACAATATACCTTGATTTTCACTCGTGGTAGTGATGGATATGTTGACAACATATTTCATCATGCTAATCCTTCCACAAAAAGTTATAAACTAAGGAAGGTGACAATGAGAGAGTACTTCTCTTTTCACTTTCAATTCCATTAAAATTATGCATCAACTTTAATAAATTCTAGAAGACTATTGCAACAATTTATTATCGATGCTTATATGATGATTGAGTCTCAAATACTATCATTCATTTTCTTCAATCAAAAGCTATTGAGGGTAGATCTATACAATGGGTTGCAAGATGCATTTCTTCGAGGTGATCGAGAAGGGTATTCCTATGGGAAGCACATCATTTTACCTTTTACATTTATTGGTGGTCCAAGGTATATGATCCAGAATTACCAAGATGCAATTCCAATTTTTAATTAGGATGGGTGTTCGGATTTATTTTTAACACTTACATGTAACCCTATATGGACTGAAATTACTCAGTATCTTAGAAATAAGAATCTCTGTCCATAAGACTCCCCTCACATATTATCTCGAGTTTTTAATATTAAGGTTGATCATCTAATGAAAGATTTAAGAGAAGGTTGTTTCTTTAGAAATTCATAGGTATGTAACAATCTTTTTAGTCACGACTCATTATGTTTAGCTACTTCTTTGAAATTATATCATCTTATACTAAATCCAACCCTATTCTTCCCATGCAGTTGTTTGAACCGTGGAGTTTCAAAAACATGGCTTGCCTAATGAACACATTCTATCATTTCTCTATTGTGAAAACAAATTTAACAGTCCAACAACTATTAACAACTATGTTTGTACTGAAATTCCAAATAAAGTTTCCTACCCAAGATTACATGATGTTGTTAAATGTTTTATGATCCGTGACCCTTATGGTGATGCCAACTATTCTTCACCTTGTATAAGAAATGAAAAATGTACAAATTTTTCCCCAAAAAATTTTCTGCACATACGATAGTTGATGATGATGGTTATATCCTTTATCAGAGAAGGGATGATGGAATAAAAGTTCTAAAAAACAGCGTGCCTTTGGATAATTGGTTTGTGGTACCATAAAATCCAATTTTACTATTAAAGTATCAATCTCATCTCAATATTGAAGTTTTCAATGAGTCATATTCAATCAAATACCTATTTAAGTATATTAGTAAGGGAAAGGATCGTGTTACAGAAGAACTCTATGAGAGAAACAACAGACACTTGTCAAAAAAGTATGTTGATGAGATAAAGATGTATTATCAATGTCAGTACATATCTCTTTGTGAGGATTCTTGGAGGATATTTTCTTATAATATCCATTATAGATATCCACCAGTTGAGAGGTTACATTTCCATTTACCAGGATATAATTCTGTGACCTACAATGATAATGATAATATTGAAGATGAATTAAATCATAGAAACATTTCTAAAACAATGTTGACCTCTTGGTTTGAATAAAATCTATCATACCTGTATGGTAGAGGGTTACATTTTGAAGAGTTCCCACCTAGATTTGTCTTCCACTCTCATGAAAAGAAATGGAATCCCTAAAAGTAGGGATTTTTTCTTGTTAGACTATACTACATGCCTCCAAAAAATGGTGAGCTCAATTACTTGCGGATACTTCTAACAAAAATCAAAGGTGCAAGTTCATATGAAGATATCAAGACAGTGAAAAAAATTACTCATGGAACATTTAGAGAGACATGTTCTTCTCTGGGACTACTAGAAGATGACATATAATTCATTAAATCTATAAAAGAGGTCTCAACTTGGGGAATGGGATAGTTTATACGTAGGCTGTTCGGAAGTATGTTAATCTCCAGTAACATTTCTCACCCAGACATTGTATGGCATGAAACCAATCAGAAGATATTTTATATTCCCAAAGAAGGACGCTACAAATACAATGTCCACACTATGTTTCCTATCTTTTAATTACTCTAAATTATTTTAATGACTGCATTAATTTTATTTTCTACTAATCTGTAACAATATTCCACAATTTTATAGATTTGAGACTCACAAATCACTTCAATATCAGTTGTATTTTCTATCATTTAAACTTACTAAAAATTATTTATGTTCTGTGATATTTAGTATATTGCAGTAATTTTTTTAGTAGTTCTGTTTACATAATATTACTTTTTCTCATGGAATTTGGTCTTCTCTATAGAACAACATAAACACAAAGACTACAGACAACTACTGCTTTTGTATTTATATCCTTTTTCTAATGTTATTACAGTGCTTTATATATTCCACTCACTGAATATATCTACTTTTTTTTGCAATACTACTTTCATCAGGTAAATGAAGCTATACAATGATGACTAATAATAATAATTATTATTGGTTTCTATCTAATCTGTTCATTCTCTACCATAGTTGCTATCTTTTAATTACTCTAAATTATTGTAATTACTGTGTTCATTTTATTTTATACTCCTCTATAACACTATTCCAAAATTTTCTAGATTTTTCACTCATAGATCACTTCAATATTTATTGTACTTTCTATCATTTATAATTACTACAAATTATTTCTATTTTTTTATATTTAGTATATTGCAATAAAAAAATTCAAAGCATTTCAGTTTAAATATTATTATCAAATCCCATGGAATCTGCTCTTTACTATAGAACAACATAAACACAAACACTATAGACATTTGTTGCTCCTGTATTTATATTCTTTCACTAATGTTATTACAATGATTTATATAAAACACTCATTTAATATATCTACTTTTTTTGAAATAAAACTGTTATCAGGTTAATGACATTAGACAATGCTGATTAAAAAACATAATTACTACTGGGTTCTATCTAATCTGTTCATTATCTACCGTAGTTTCTATATTTTAATTACTCTAAATTATTATAATGGATTTGTTGATTTTATTTTATACTCCTCTATAACAATATTCCACAATTTTCTAGATTTGAAACTCACAGATCACCAGATACATATGTATGTTTTGATAAAAATAGACCACATTTTAATGAGCAATAAAATATCTCTTCAATTATATCCTCCTATTCCAGTTCAATATTGTTTATTAGATACTCATCCAAATCGTTTAGTTATAGAATAACTAAATTAAAATATATAATTACTTCTAAATGAGTATACAACTTTACATATTATTCTTACGGTTGAACAAAAATAGGTGATGAGTGTCGTTTTTTCTTCATTATTTGCTGATTCTAGGGGTTTATTTTTCTTTCATGGATATAGAGGCATAGGTAAAAAATTCATTTGGAGATTACTAACATAATTATTATGGGTAGAGGGAACTATTTTACTTGCAGTTGCTTCAAGTGTAATATCATCATTACTACTTTCTGGCGGACGAACAACACATTCTAAATTCTGTATTCCAATATCCATTACTGAGCATTCATTTTGAAATATTCAGTAAGGGAGTGATGTTGCAGAACTTCTACACTTGATAGAGATCATTATTCTGGATGAGGAATATATTATTCATAAGTACTTATTTGAGGCTCTAGACCAACTCTGAGGGATATAATGATAGTTAGAATGTTAATGCTCCAAATTTACCATTAGGTGGTGTGATAGTTATATTGGGTGGAAATTTCAGGCAAATACTACATGTTATTACCAGTGGTAACAAAAATGACATTTTATTTTCAATTGTTAATTCATCATATTTGTGGAAACACTATTAGGTATTAACTCTAACAAGGAACATGAGATTACATTCTACTTCTTCCACCCATGATTCAGCTACGACACATAAGTTTTATAAATGTACTTTAGATATTGGTGAAGGTCAAATTAGAGAGCCTAATGATGGTGAAACACTAATTCAAATTCCATAAACATACTTCTTACCTACACCAATAATTCCATGACTACAATTATCGACCATACATATCCTAGTTTTAGTGACAAACATGGTGACATATCCTATATAAAAGAGCATGCAATTTTAGATCCAACCCATGATGTTGTTCAAGAAGTAAATGAATACATGTTTCCTATCACGGAATCTGAAAATAGAGATTACTTCAGCTCAGATTGTATTTTCAATTCAAGTTTTGATACAAATAGGCTAGAAAACATATACACATCTGACATGTTAAATGGCATCAACATCTCTGGGTTTCCTACCCACAAAATTACTCTAAATATTGGTGTTCCTATTATGTTACTAAGAAATGTAGATCAATATGTTGGTTTGTGTAATAGGACTCATATGATTGTTACACACTTGGCTGAACATGTCATTAGAGCAAAAATTTTATGTGGCTTTCATTTGGGGTATTCTGCATTCATTCCAAGACTAACTATGACACACTCGGATGTTAGATGGTCATTCAAATTACAAAGAAGACAATATCCTTTGACAGTTTCTTATGTGATGAATATTAATAAAAGTCAAGTCCAATCATTGTCTTCTTTTGGGTTATACCTTCACAATACCATGTTCTATCATGGCCAATTATATGTTGTGGTTTCTAGGTTCACATCAGTAAATGGTTTGAAAATATAAGTTGATGATAACAATAACACATCCTGTGCTTGCACACAGAATATTTTGTACAAGTAAATCTTTTATAATCTATCTTAGGTATCATTTAAATTAAATTGTAGATATTTTAATGTGGTCTAGCTTTGTAATATTTTTACTTACATGAATTCTTTACCTGCTTAATCTATTTTCTTTGTAACTAATTGAAACTGTAGAGTAAAAAAATATCCTAATCAATAACCTAGTTGAATGAGATTACCCCAGAGGATGATGAAACACAAAGGATACAGGTTCATGTGTTGAACATGTGGTTTAATTATTCATCCAAATACTCCAATAAAGTCATTGCAGTTGATTTATACTAGGCGATAATCAGGTGGGTTTATGTTACAACAACAAATTCTAAGTGTTTTTTCCTTATTACTCTACTCTATTATGTACATATTACAATATATATATATATATATATATATATATTATGTTTACTTCCTCTCTCATCTGTTTTCTTTGCATATTATCCAACATTTTAACATACTATATACAGGGAACCAAGATTTAGTGTATGATTACTAACAATCAGCTTATCTCCAAGCATAAACACCTCTTGAATGATGGACTCTGCTATCTTATAAAAAACTTCCAAATAGATTCAAACTAAGGAAGTTACTTGGAAACAAGACATGCATGTCGAATCATGTTCACATCCACGATGTTTGTTCATCCATGTGAAGCATATCTACCTCTTTTTAGTTTTTATTTTACTTTATTTGATGACATTATTCAGAAGAGGGTTCTAGAAGAACATATAATAGGCACATTACAATAATACCTCAATGTTACAGTTATGTATACCTAATTTGACTAAAATCATGATTATAATGTGTTTTAATTCATTCTTATCTTCTTAAAATTAACTTTATGTTTGTATTATATGTTTTAGAACTTATTGGACTTCTACATTACACACATCTAGTGAAATCTATAGGTAATTCCAACCACATGATGTAGAATATTCTAGAATATGAAATCTCATTTATGTTGTGTTATTACATTACATGACTACAAAAACTTACATTTATCCATAGTATTACTTTCTTTACCTACATAGGGTTTCAAGTAACCTGTAGTTTATGAAGTGACTTTTCAAATGAAATGTCATGTTAATTGGAAAATAACAAAGACCCACCTACCATTTTGATATTACAATTCTTCTGGGTGAAGAGATTGAGAAGTATGGTTTCTATCTACATTTAACATTTTTTATCTTTCTACTATGTTATATGAATATCTTGCTTCAACACTACACTCTCTAATTATGATTTCAAACTTCTTTCAACCTATTTTATTGTCATAAAAACTCTTAATGAAATAAAAAATCTTTACAACCTAGATATTCCAGTAGTTGAAAACTTCAGAAGAAGGTGTCATTATAACTACTATTACTTGTGTATTTCTACTATTTAGTTCTCTGTACGTCAAAAATGTAATATCCACATGTTGTTAGTGTTTATTTTCAAGTATGTTATTCTACATTTATTAGGTTTGGGTTAATAATAACATCATCGTTACATAGTCCACAACTAACAAATCCCAACCCCTCAATAGAAATACTGTATTGGAATAACAAGAAATCTATTTCAGATGTGAAAAATTGTCAATAGGTTTGAAATATATCCTTATTTTTCAAATTTCATTATGAAATGTTATGAACTACTCACTTATGTACTATACTAATTTATATATTAGTATGTATTCAATTTACTACAGCCTACAAGGTGCTTAATTGCAGTTACAATTCAAAAAATTCAAAGCACCCACAAATGGTTTTATGAATCATGAAACTCTTGCATGAAGAAAGTAAATATTTTAGATGGAAAAATTTGGTTCCACTCATATAAATTATCTCCTAATAGCACTACTCCCAGGTTAAAATATATTTTTTGATTTTTAAATTACTTATTATCACTTTTATACTTACTCACTATTTATGAAAATAGTCTATATCACTGACAATGTGATCATAATATTAATTCCAAGATTTAGAGTGCAACTGATGGTTACTGATAATACATACTCAATTTCAATTGTCATATTTGACAAACAAGTAATGCAATACATACATAAAACATCTGCAGAGTTAAGATATGGTTTGATACAGGTAAAACAAACTTCTTATATCATCTCAATATATTTTTGAAATATCACAACTAACATTGCTTATCGTTTTGTAATTAAGATGATGACGAGTTTGGTTTCCCTCCAGATTTGAACTTTTTCAAATCAAAGAAATTTATATTATCAATTGATGTAACAAATCACAATATTCAAAATCATCATCGTTCTTTTGAACAAAACAACTATAAAATTACTTTTTATCAATGATAATGAAAATTACATCAACAACTTTACTGACATCTTCAAACACAATCAGGTAATAGTGTATAAATATTTCTAAATTTATTTGAAAACATAAATCACAAAACATTATAGTTTTCTTCATTACTAAACAAGAAGATCAAAGTAGAGGGTCTTCACGAGTAAGTAGTGGCATTGAATATATACATGTATAATTTATTTCAATTTTTCAATTTGTTTTTTTAAAAAATGAAAATCACTTTACTGTTATATTCCTTTTAACATTGCATGATAGGAGCATCAAAATGTTTTGTCTTCTTTAGGGACTTCAAATACTGACACATGATTTGATACTTTAACCTCAAATATGTCATCTAATCAAGTATATAACTGTTATCTTTACTGTCTACTAAATCATTTTCATTATTTTAGGAACACATGCATTAATTCCATAGAGATTGTGTATTTTTAATATTTTAAACAAACTTTTCTTTCCATCTTCAAATGTCTACTGTTAAATAACAGTCTATTGTTAAATAACAGTCTACTGTTAAATAACAGTCTACTGTTAAATAATAGTCTACTATTAAATATTTGATCTGTGTTTCAATGATTTCAACTTCCATATATACTAGCTTCAAATTCTTCTAACTATATTCTCTATATAGAAAAACCTGTCACATGATTTTGATAATGTGGATGGAGTACAACCTAATATGTCGAGACAATGCGGCTACAACAATTCAATCTACTGAATTAAACACAAGAACGAAGGAAAATATAAATAAGAAAAGTGAAAAAATAGACTGAAATATTACGCTGCAATTGCATGGTAATAATATATGTTGAGTATTTAATTTGTTTTCATATATATTTTTTGAATTCATATTGGCAGTAAAATGTGTATTACATTCTGTATAGTACACAAAACTTATTTGAAATTGTATTATTCTCCTTAGTTTGGTTTTGGATATGATTTATATACCTATTTCATTATATACACCATGTACCCATTTATATCTAGGATCCTGTGTCTTTTGTTTTTCATATTGTTTTTTCGAATTACATTATTTAGGTGTTGTACATATGTTTTTATGGAACATACATGATTTTTTGTGTCAAACAACTGTTAATTTTACATTTCCTATTTTCTACCTCTTATTTTTACATTTCCTAATTTTGTATACTATACAATCCCATAATAGTCCATTTTATTACAACACCATGTTTGAATGGTAATTGTTTGTTATACTATGTAATGATGAAATAGGTTACAAGTTATTGCAATGATATGCTTGATATACTGTAAAATACCAGAATAGTCAATTTTATTGAAACACCATGTTTGAATGGTAACAATTTTTTATACTATGTAGTGATGAAATATGTCACAGGTTATTGCAATGCTATGTTTGATATACTGTACAATTCCAGAACAGTCAATTTTATTAGTACTACTATGTTCTATTTCATTGTTATATTGGATTTTTAGATTTAAATTTTAATAACTATTTATTAATCTATATAATTGTTATTGCATCTACATATTGTAGTTCCTGATGATTCTGAAGCTGAAGACTTATTGCAACAACACTTTGTTCCTGGAAGACTGTACAACTTCATCTAGCTGAAAAACTTCTACAAACATCAACATCATAAATTTTGCTGCAATTAAAGATTGGGTTTTCTCATTATTTATTCAAATTAATCATTTCCCAGTTCAAATTTTTTATTATTACAACCACTCTTATATTTTATTTCTCTTTCACTTCGAATTATATTGCGCACATTACTTGAATGCAGTTGAAATTGAATTGAAATCTCCCTCCAAAATTAAAAATTCCATTTCATATATCCTTTATTTTTTAAAGTATTTTAATGGTGTGTCCATATTTTATCCAATCCTATTCCATTTTTATGCATCAATACTATGTGGTTAAAAAATATTCAACATTACTATTTCTTCTAAACTTTTACAAATAGCATTCTCTTATTAAATAAAATCCATTAATACAATATGTCGTGTGTATGAATGGGTGAGTAATAGTATCTATATATTTAATACATACTATTTATTAGTATTTATAATTTATATATAGTATAATAAATTTATTCATTTTTACCAATAATTATTTAATTAATAAAATTTGTAATATTTTTTTTAATAAACTCATTTTTTATTTTTTATTTATTTAATTATTTCATTTTATTTATTTGGACCTTTGTCATCATTGATAAATGATTCCTTTATGAGCGCTAAAAATATAGCACTGATAAATTGTTCCCTTTATCAGCGCTAAAAATAAAACACTCATAAAGGGTACCCTTTATCAATGCTAAGAAAAAAATGCTGATAAAGGGTTAAATTTATGAGTGCTTTCTTTATCGCTGATAAAGATGTTTTTTATCACTGCCTTTTGATAGAGCTGATAAATTTTAGCATTGTTAAATTCCTATTTTGTATTAATTCATTCTCATAATAGAATAAAAATAAATAACTAAGTGATAGGATAATCATACTTCAATCAGCGATCACGTTTCAAAGTTCAATAATCTGAAAAGGATTAAAATTGTGAAATAAAAGAAATGAAAACTCAAAAACATGTCTCCATTTGAATCCACTAGCTACAACCACTAGAATTATCCCAGACCTATCCATCTTTTATAGATTTTACTTTACCCACTTAAATTTTCTATGCTCACATGTCTGTGTCATAGTATCTAAACAGAATCACTCTCCTTGTATAATTTTCAAACTTTTAAAGGTCCACATGACATTCAACATCTGTGTCCCGATTTCTATTTATCCACCTTCCTATATTATCTAGTTCAAAGATTCTTTGATCAATTTTTTTCATTAGAAAATGACGGTGGCTCAACGTCGTCTCCTTCATCATGATCTCCATCGGCACAACTATTCATATTCACTAGATTTCGTTTCATTAGGTTCGTAAGACTGGGTTTAGAGCTTCCTCAGGAAGAAACCACACTGAACCCTTACACCCGAGTCTTCATCTCTTCAACCGTGGTAGGTATGATTTTAAACAATACTCAACCGGATGTGGGGTCCAATCCCATTTTAGGAGTCTCCTTTGATGGCAGTTACTCCACACTAAAAGTGCTTCCAAGTTGTGCAGTGTAGTGGATGACAACCAACAAGGTTGAATGACCAGCCGACGATGGGAGAAATGTTGTGGGTAAATGAGCTACCCATACTGACTCTTGGCAGTGATTTTTTTGTTTCCTCTATTTAAATGGGATTTGAATCCCATGAACCAAGAGATTTGTATTTTTGTAATCTGTGTGTTGTGATACCTCCAATGAGATTCAGAGAGATTGAATAGAGAAGCAGCCCGTTTCTCCTATGGATGTAGGTATACTACCGAACCATGTTAAAAATCTGTACGTTGATCTGTTTAGATTCTGTTTTTGTGTGTTTCTGTTGCTAAGCACCTCCGCTGCACCCCAACAAGTGGTATCAGAGGCGAATCAGAGTGAGAAGAGTTGAACTGACGAGGCGAAGATGATTTTTTTCCAGTGGCCGTAAAATTGAAGTTGGTCAATTTTTGTTTTCGAGGCTAGATCCGTGAAGAGGACAACGAGATGATTCCAATGGTGCAAGCAGTGTTGAAAACAGAGTTGAAACAAAGGATATAACCACAATAAAAGTTTGGTCAAACCCATGGGTGAACAGTACCACCATGCTGGAGAAGACGATATTGTTCATGCCACCGACAAAAATTCCGGTGAGTTTATGGCTGGTGCTCCGGCGTGCCACATCAGCACCACGTCAGTGGGCGATCTAGACCGTTGAACGTGTTTTGACTATATCTCGGTCAATTTGTGTCTATTTTCAGTGATCTAGGATTTGATTCCAACTATTTCGACTGTTCTGGACGCATCTGTATGGTTAGTTTTTCAAAATTCACAATTCATCGTGTGATGACTAAGAGGTGTGACATCGAAGGTGGTGATCATGTTTTGAGACAACAATGATGATGGATGATGGAGCACTACCAAGATTTGTTATCGAGAAGTTCAATGGTTGAAACAATTTCAGCTTGTGGAAAAGCATAGTGAAAGATCTTTTGGTGAAGTGAGGCCTGATCAAACCATTGATTGGAGAAAATCCCGAGACAGCCAATGACAATGATTGAGAAGAGCTCGAGATGCAGGTCATCAACACAATTCAAATGTGCCTGACAAATGAGGTAAAGTACTCGGTGTTGAAAGAGACCTCACTGAAGGATATCTGGAAGAAGTTGGAGCAATGGTATATAGAGAAATCGCTCACCAAAAAAGTTTTCTTAAAAAAGAAATTGTACCAGTTGTGGATGGAGGAGGGAGTGAATTTATAACATCCCGCCTTTTTATAACATAAACTTTCATTACATTACACAAAACTGAGGATCTTTAAGGTTTAGTGTCTTGGAAACCAGGAACTTAAAACATGAATTCATAAAACATTCTTCTTAAACACTTTAAAGGCTTCTCCTAATGTTCATCCTAGGTTTATTACTGCATCTCATAACCTGGGGACATACATCAAAAGAAAGGGTGAGCAGAAGGCCCAGTAAGGGAAACAAGAGAAACATTTTACATGTGAACTTGAGATACTTCAATAAGGTCATGAAAAGAACTTTATGGAATGAAAATGAAACCATGAGGCATATCATAATAAAAATAACATTTTTCATAACTTGAAGATGTGGCTACATCATTTAACATACACAATCATGAACATATCACCAAGGTCCATCCCCAAGGTGTCATTTGAAAATTACCAAGGTTATTCACCAAGGTATCGTGAAAATTGTAATCTCTAGTGGTTACATCATTACCCAATGCATTGGAGCGCTATCAGGGCGCAAACTTAAATTTGCCTTTATTATCATGTGAGACACATATATCATCATCAAAAATTTCATAAATAACCCATATAGCATAAAATAAATGGGTTTCATTTCATAATCATAACGTTTTAAAAACTGCTTTAAAGACATGATCTTTACGTCACTTTAAACCCACGGAAGGGAAAGTGGGTCTCATGTATGTAAATCCCAGAATTTAAAATAGAAAATTTTGATATATATGTGAATACCCTTGTAGAAATAAGAGCTTTGAGTATTCACTTTATAACATAAAATAATTTTGAGAAAAGAGAGAGAGGCATTTTGAGACGAAAATTCTGCAGCATAACGGCTATGTTTCGGGGTTTTAGAAAACATTGAAAAGAGAGGGGACATGGGTCACCCACTCATAAATGATCCATAAAACAGTAAGGGGACAGAATAAGAAGGATATATGGACATGTTAATGAAATTTTAAGGACATACCATTTGAAATTAAAAACATGGAAGGAAGACAAAAATTAGATTTCTCTTATGAAAATTCGGCAGCCTAACGGCGTCACTTAAACTTCAATAAATAAAAAATTGACAAGGTCAAATAGGGTCTCTCATCATATGATCATAAGAGATAAGTATGATAGATATAGAGATCATACCCCAACATAATAAAAAGGAACTTGAAAGGCTTGAAATGAAAGTAGAACTTTAAAAAGAATGAGAAGGGTGAAAGAATCCCCTAAAAATTCGACAGCCTAACGGCGCCACTTAAAACTTCAAAATACTGAATTGAAGAGATAAAATGGGGTCTCTCATCATATGAAAATAAGAGTCCAGTATGATAGATATAGAGATCATACCCCAACATAACAAAAAGGAACTTGAAAGAATTGACATGAAAGTAGAACTTCAAAACGAGAAGGGTGAAGAACCACTTAAAAATTCGGCAGCCTAACGACGCCACTTAAAACTTCAAAATAATGAATTGAAGAGATCAAATGGGGTCTCTCATCATATGAACATAAGAGTATAGTATTATAGATATAGAGATCATACCCCAACATAATAAAAAGGAACTTGAAATACTTTACATGAAAATAGATCTTGAAAAATGAGAAGGGAGAAAGAATCCGTTACAAAAATTTTGGCAGCCTAACGGCGCCACTTAAAACTTCATAAAACGAAATAATGAGAGTAAGAGGGGATGTCTCATTATATGAACATGAAAAGGGCAGTAAGAGGATTATAAAATAACATCCTCCAACATAAGAACATGGAGCATAAAAGGAATGACATAAAAGAGATTACTTGAAATTAAAGAGAGAGGTCGGATCCCTTACCTTAAAACATAACTCTTAAAACTCAAAGGTTTGGACCTTGAGGGCTTGGGGGCACCATGGGAGGACTCCTTGGGAGGTAATGAGACCATAACTTCGTTGGGGAAGAGTGGGGAGTCGAATGGATGAGAGGATGTCTTGGTATTTATAGGGAAAGTGAGGGGACAAGGCATTAATGGCAAAGGGACACCTCATTAGTGGTTTTGGCAAAACCATGGGCTTAACCATGGTATTTGCCCATGGTATTGGCCACTTGGGACACCTCATACCTTATATTACTATTCATAAGTCGAAAATATTTATTACAAACTTAATACATCATTTAATGATGTCATTAAATACCCGTAACTTAAAAACTGTATTTTCACTATTCATCGAAAAATTCAACTTTCTCAGAATAATCCCAAAATTTCACCTTAACCAAATATCAACGCTCTGATTACAAATATGAACTCCATTTTATAAAAATAATCTTCTAAATATTTTTAATTTAATTTTTAAATAAAAACACTATTCACCGAAAATTCATTTTTTCAGAAAAAACCCCAAAAATTACCATAGCATAATATCAGTGCTCTGAGTTCAAAAATGAAATCTGTTTTATAAAAATAATCTTCTAAATATTTTTAATTAAATTTTTAATTAAAAAACACTATTCACCCGAAAAAACTAATACTTGAATAATAATTTATTAAACCGTTATTTAACCATTTTATTGAATCACATTACTTAATCAAGGTGCCTAGATTATATTAATACTTTCTTTAAGTGAGATTACTAATCCATTTGGACACATTACTAATCCTAATCATAAAATCACTATTCATAATTTACTATTCATCAAAAATTAAGTTGATCTTATTAGACTCTAAATTTCGTACTGAACATAATTGTAGAAGACCATTTTTCGAAAATCATTACACATTTTTAATTATTTAAGGTTTACACAACCATTTTTAAAATATCCTTTTTCTAAAATTCATCAAAAATATGCATACTATATTTATCTGGTCATTTGAAAATTCATAAACTTCATCATAAGAAGAAATCCCAATTTTTATTTAAAACAAAGGATTACACAAGGCAGTTACGGTCTCCTTACATAGCCCCTTATCACACCAGCATAGGACCTAAGTGTAAGGTGTGCTAAGGTGAGAGAATCCGAGGGAGGATCGGCCAACATCGCACGAGTAGTAATTTCTATCAGTTTGAACTTCTCGCGAAGGCGATCCTGTTCTAGCTTCACACGATGAAGTTCAGCTTGGGTTTGGTCCAGAGCAAAGCCCAGTGGTGCTACCTCCTTCCCAAGTTCTGTTAGATGGGCTTCGATCGGTCCAAGACTACTGGGTGAGGCCATCAAATCTTCTTTCTATATTAATTAACCGAGATTACTTGTATTTAGAGACAATAATCAAAACGTTTAGTTTCCAGCGGTCATATTGACCAATGGTCAAATAACAGTAAAAACCCAATAGTCTCATTTTAATTATACTCATGTTATCAAATGAATTTTTTTTGTTGAGTATACAAATAAAATAAAAATAACACATGAAATTAGGAAACAAGATTTATTCAAAATTTCGGGTCGTTACAATCTTCCCCCCTTAAGAAATTGCATCCTCGCAATTTTTAAAAATTGGGTTTTGAAATTTCATTGAAAGTCCCACACCGGAAAAGGACTCAGTAATACTATTACTTTAAAAGAAATAAAGGGAAGTAAAAAGGTCACCCGAGTTAACCCATACTAGGATTCCATGTAGGAAAACATGGACATGGAGGAAAAAACAAAGGGTCAAGTTCTGAGGGAGAGTGATAGAGAACGTGATTAGGAGAAATTTAACCATAAGAAAATCCCAAACATATGATGTGTGTAAACGTTCATTGATTACCTAGTAGGAAACGTAAACCAACAACGTTTTTGTTTTACGTTCCTTTTCATAATTTTGAGGAATTCATTTACTACATAGAACAAAAACATAAGAAAATATACCTACCTTCATGTAGAGTTTCATCCTTTAATAAGTTTCTACCAAAACTAATCTTTTCTCCCAAAAGATGAGAATTCAAAACTACTTGGTCTCATCAAAACACAAGAATCATCTTCTAGAGAATCACATAATCCACAAAAGATTAACTATCTATTTCTTCTATCTTTAAACATTATCCCAAAAACAGAAAGGGTAAGGTAAAACAACTCTTCAAAAAGAAAGAATCCCATAGGAAGGGAAACTATTTTTAAATCTTCAAAGTTCCATGGTACCACCCAAAGTTCATCATAGACCATCCCATAAATAACGGTCCTTAAAATTCCTCCAAATAAACCAAACTAAGATTGAAACCCAAATACAAGAGGGATTTGATAACATAGTCTTCCAAAATAAACTTCATTGTTCATCTCCAAACAACATCAACCACACCTAACATCTTATAACAAAAGTAGCTAACCTAAACATATTTTATCCAAGATAGGTTAATCATTTCCATAAGTAACCTAAATTACTATAAGTCCGCCTTAAATTCATTGATTCTTCAAAATATAAGTCAACCTTACTCCTTAATGAAAATACCGTCGTAATCTATTTACCTTGATCATATAAGTTCCTCAAAATAGTGAACGTCTTCCAAAATAATAATCATCTTTTAATCCCCTAATCATCTCTGTCGTATTAATACGGCAATCGTAGCATTTCCTATCACATTGGTCGTTGGGACATGTTCTTCCATTTCTCGCCATTAACTAAGAAAAGAATCTATAATTAGGGGCTTAAATACTTATCCAATAATCATGAAAAGAAACTAAAAGCATATAAGGATAACTTGTAGAAGAAAAGTATACCCTAACTTGTGATCCCCTAGGTTCCCATATAGGTTATCCATGATCATATATTCTTATGTGAATCTTTATTTTGTTTTATCCTTGTTCCTTTAATAATGGTTCATACTAAGCTTATGAATTTACCAAAGCATATCCCCCGGGAGTGTCGTAACCAAGAGTGCAGCAAGACCCGTTGTCGTGTACCAGTTCCCGTTCGAGTCTAGCTCAAAGCGGTGTTTTCAGGTTTTACCCCTATGTAAATCTGTGCCAGAGCCACCTCTACCTGCTCGTATCCAGACAGGGATGTATTTGCTTGGAAACCCCTTACTCAATACTCACCAAAATACCAGGAAGATTTCCTATATTTAAACTTTTCTATAGGGTTCTTCCTAGAGTTTTCATATCCTAATTTCCACAAATAACTAAACCATCCTTTGATACCAACTATAACATCCCGCCTTTTTATAACATAAACTTTCATTACATTACACAAAACTGAGGATCTTTAAGGTTTAGTGTCTTGGAAACCAGGAACTTAAAACATGAATTCATAAAAAATTCTTCTTAAACACTTGAAAGGCTTCTCCTAATGTTCATACTAGGTTCATTACTGCATCTCATAACCTAGGGACATACATCAAAAGAAAGGGTGAGCAGAAGGCCCAGTAAGGGAAACAAGAGAAACATTTTACATGTGAACTTGAGATACTTCAATAAGGTCATGAAAAGAACTTTATGGCATGAAAATGAAACCATGAGGCATATCATAATAAAAATAACATTTTTCATAACTTGAAGATGTGGCTACATCATTTAACATACACAATCATGAACATATCACCAAGGTCCATCCCCAAGGTGTCATTTGAAAATTACCAAGGTTATTCACCAAGGTATCGTGAAAATTGTAATCTCTAGTGGTTACATCATTACCCAATGCATTGGAGCGATATCAGGGCGCACCCTTAAATTTGCCTTTATTATCATGTGAGCCACATATATCATCATCAAACATTTAATAAATAACCCATATAGCATAAAATAAATGGGTTTCATTTCATAATCATAACGTTTTAAAAACTGCTTTAAAGACATGATCTTTACGTCACTTTACACCCACGGAAGGGAAAGTGGGTCTCATGTATGTAAATCCCAGAATTTAAAATAGAAAATTTTGATATATATGTGAATACCCTTGTATAAATAAGAGCTTTGAGTATTCACTTTATAACATAAAATAATTTTGAGAAAAGAGAGAGAGACATTTTGAGACGAAAATTCTGCAGCATAACGGCTATGTTTTGGGGTTTTAGAAAACATTGAAAAGAGAGGGGACATGGGTCACCCACTCATAAATGATCCATAAAATAGTAAGGGGACAGAATAAGAAGGATATATGGACATGGTAATGAAATTTTAAGGACATACCATTTGAAATGAAAAACATGGAAGGAAGACAAAAATTAGATTTCTCTTATGAAAATTCAGCAGCCTAACGGCGTCACTTAAACTTCAATAAATAAAAAATTGACAAGATCAAATAGGGTCTCTCATAATATGATCATAATAGATCAGTATGATAGATATAGAGATCATACCCCAACATAATAAAAAGGAACTTGAAAGGCTTGAAATGAAAGTAGAACTTTGAAAAGAATGAGAAGGGTGAAAGAATCCCCTAAAAATTCGGCAGCCTAACGTCGCCACTTAAAACTTCAAAATACTGAATTGAAGAGATCAAATGGGGTATCTCATCATATGAACATAAGAGTCCAGTATGATAGATATAGATATCATACCCCAACATAACAAAAAGGAACTTGAAAGAATTGACATGAAAGTAGAACTTCAAAACGAGAAGGGTGAAGAACCACTTAAAAATTCGGCAGCCTAACGGCGCCACTTAAAACTTTAAAATACTGAATTGAAGAGATCAAATGGGGTATATCATAATATGAACATAATAGTCCAGTATGATATATATAGAGATCATACCCCAACATAATAAAAAGGAACTTGAAATACTTTACATGAAAATAGATCTTGAAAAATGAGAAGGGAGAAAGAATCCGTTACAAAAATTTTGGCAGCCTAACGGCGCCACTTAAAACTTCATAAAACGAAATAATGAGAGTAAGAGGGGATCTCTCATTATATGAACATGAAAAGGGAAGTAAGAGGAGTATAAAATAACATCCTCCAACATAAGAACATGGAGCATAAAAGGAATGACATAAAAGAGATTACTTGAAATTAAAGAGAGAGGTCGGATCCCTTACCTTAAAACATAACTCTTAAAACTCAAAGGTTTGGACCTTGAGGGCTTGGGGGAACCATTGGAGGAATCCTTGGGAGGTAATGAGACCAGAACTTCATTGAGGAAGAGTGGGGAGTCGAATGGATGAGAGGATGACTTGGTATTTATAGGGAAAGTGAGCGGACAAGGCATTAATGGCAAAGGGACACCTCATTAGTGGTTTTGGCAAAACCATGGGCTTGCCCATGGTATTTTCCCATGGTATTGGCCACTTGGGACACCTCATACCTTATCTTACTATTCATAAGTCGAACATATTGATTACAAACTTAATACATCATTTAATGATGTCATTAAATACCCGTAACTTAAAAACTGTATTTTCACTATTCATCAAAAAATTCAACTTTTTCAGAATAATCCCAAAATTTCACCTTAACCAAATATCAACGCTCTGATTACAAATATGAACTCCATTTTATAAAAATAATTTTCTAAATATTTTTAATTTAATTTTTAAATAAAAACACTATTCACCGAAAATTCATTTTTTCAGAAAAAACCCCAAAAATTACCATAGCATAATATCAGTGCTCTGAGTTCAAAAATGAAATCCGTTTTATAAAAATAATTTTCTAAATATTTTTAATTAAATTTTTAATTAAAAAACACTATTCACCCGAAAAAACTAATACTTGAATAATAATTTATGAAACCGTTATTTAACCATTTTATTGAATCACATTACTTAATCAAGGTGCCTAGATTATATTAATACTTTCTTTAAGTGAGATTACTAATCCATTTGGACACATTACTAATCCTAATCATAAAATCACTATTCATAATTTACTATTCATCAAAAATTAAGTTGATCTTATTAGACTCTAAATTTCGTACTGAACATAATTGTAGAAGACCATTTTTCGAAAATCATTACACATTTTTAATTATTTAAGGTTTACACAACCATTTTTAGAATATCCTTTTTCTAAAATTCATCAAAAATATGCATACTATATTTATCCGGTCATTTGAAAATTCATAAACTTCATCATAAGAAGAAATCCCAATTTTTATTTAAAACAAAGGATTACACAAGGCAGTTACGGTCTCCTTACATAGCCCCTTATCACACCAGTATAGGACCTAAGTGTAAGGTGTGCTAAGGTGAGAGAATCCGAGGGAGTCTCGGCCAACATCGCACGAGTAGTAATTTCTATCAGTTTGAACTTCTCGCGAAGGCGATCCCGTTCTAGCTTCACAAGATGAAGTTCAGCTTGGGTTTGGTCCAGAGCAAAGCCCAGTGGTGCTACCTCCTTCCCAAGTTCTGTTAGATGGGCTTCGATCGGTCCAAGACTACTGGGTGAGGCCATCGAATCTTCTTTCTATATTAATTAACCAAGATTACTTGTATTTAGATACAATAATCAAAACGTTTAGTTTCCAGCGGTCATATTGACCAATGGTCAAATAACAGTAAAAACCCAATAGTCTCATTTTAATTATACTCATGTTATCAAATGAAATTTTTTTGTTGAGTATACAAATAAAATAAAAATAACACATGAAATTAGGAAACAAGATTTATTCAAAATTTCGGGTCGTTACAGAATTTGTTGGATCACACTAACGAATTCGACAAGATCCTGACATAATTATTGGGGCTCGGTGTTAAGTTCGGAGAGGAAGATAAATCTCTTTTGCTTTTATCATCTCTACCAAGATCATTTGATGGGATTTTGACTGCATTGCTTGTGGGGAAGGAGACATTGAAGCTGGATGAGGTGATGGCATTGCTTCAATATTCAGAGGCATTCCGAAGGCCCGTGATGCATTTAAAAGAGAAAATCATGGTGATGCAAGATGATCAACGTGGGAGGAGCCAACATCGGGAGTCAGAAGGTAAAGAATTGTGGCCAAAATCAAGAGGATATAATCCGAGTGAAATCACATGTTTCTGGTGTGAGAAGAAGGGTCACTATAAAAGTGATTGTGGAGAGCACAAATGGTACGTTGCTCGGAAGAAGAAAGTTGAAGAGGAGTATGCAAACATCATAAAATTATCAGTAGATGATGAAGTCTATGTGACAACAGGAAGTTTTCACTCAGACGAGAGAGTTGATCGGGAAGAAGTGTAGTGTCATTACTGTAAAAGATACGGGCACATGAAGAGGGAATGCCGATTTCTAAAGAGGAAGAATGAGCAGGCTCAAAATCCAAATAAAGACAAATGGGTTCTGGATTTGGGGAGATTGTCACACATATGCACAACGAGAGGTATATTTTATACTTTTTAGCAGGTGCGAGACTCCGTGAGACTTTGATATAGGTCAACATGCGAGGTTTGAGGAGTCGGGATGGTGAAATTGAACACACCCGATGGAGCAGTTCGTAAACTGGCTGACATGAAATTTTTTCCAAGGATGATACATAAATTGGTATCATTAAGTAGGCTAGATCAAAAAGGGTTTAAGATTTCCATAGAAGGTGGAGTGTTGGAAGTCTCACGTGGGGATGCTGTGATGTTTACTAGGAAGGAGTCCCAAGGGTTTTACCATTTAATGGGAATCACAATCAAACCGATCTCGATTGAAGAAAGTGTAAGTGACACGTCATCTCATATGAAGAAATGTGTCTGATTTGATGATGAAGTTTTTAACACCTACAAAGATCCTGTAGGTCAAGATTCTACCCCAAATTGGTCGTGAGGGGGATATTTGTGGGGGCCACTCCCATTTTGGGAGTCTCCTTTGATGGTAGCTACTCCACGCTAAAAGTTCTTCCAAGGTGGACAATGTGGTGGACGACATCCGACAAGGTGGAATGACCAACCGATGATGGGATAAATGTCATGGGTAGATGAGCTACCTATACCAACTCTTGGAAAAGTTGGTTTTGTTTCCACTATTTAAACGGGATTTGAATCCCATGAACCAAGAGATTTGTATTTGTGTAATCTGTGTGTTGTGATACCTCCAAAGAGATTCAGAGAGAGTGAATAGAGAAGCAGTCCGTTTCTCCCATGGATGTAGGCATACTGCCGAACCACGTTAAAAATCTCTATGTTGATCCGTTTAGATTTCGTTTTTGTGTGTTTATGTTGCCACACACCTCTACTGCGCCTCAACACCGGATTCTCCTCTTCAACCTTCATGAAGGCTCATGATATTCTCTTTGATGGTGACCTTTGGTGTGAATTTATCTTTGGTTGAACTCAAGACAGTCCATGGTAGCGGCTCCTGCCGTCTTCATTGTTCTCAGATTCCACCAGATCTACGAAGCTCGATGGTTGCAGGGGTTTCTCCTATAAACAAAATTTTACATTAATAAGAATCATTCCATTTTAAAAGAGTAAATTGAAATTTCAATAATTAATTAATTCATTAAACAAATAAATAGTAAAATTACAAAAATATTCAACTGTTAATTAATATTACAAATTATTAAATCATTTAATTATTTATATTAAAAATTAAATTAAAATTAAATTAACTAATTAATTAAAAACAAAAACAAGGAAATGGAAAACTAAATTAATATAACAAAAAAAATGATGCTAAAAATTAGTATTTTAAAAGACACCTCAAAATCAAATAATAAACTCAATGTTGAAACAATTAAACACATATTTTAACATAAAATTAAAAGTTTTATCAATTTAACAAAAATTTATCAAAAATACTAAAATGGTCAATAAGAACATAATTTTTTCAATTAAAACATAGTAAAATTAAAGTAATAGTGTGGGAAAATAGCATCAAAACAGTCACATAATCAATCTATGAAGAGTTAATTTCATCACAGTCTTGAGAAATTGTAAGACTAATTACCATTTTCCATATTCCATCAATATATTTTATTTAGATTTTTTTCCCACTAACTTCATATATACATACATAAACATTTCATTCCAAACGAATATTCCAAGATCATGATGCTTGTATTAATCCATAAATGGATCTCTATAACTTTCATTCCTTATCATAATTCTATGGTTTCAACAACCATTTCTAGTTGCATCGTATAGACACCTTCCAAGAAAGGTGGTATTGACATCCAATGCCCAATATAATTATCATAAAAAAGTTTCCATGACAAGAAAAACTCCAACGGATTTAAGCATGGAAACATGGTTTGAAAAATTGAGCCTTATTGGTTCCACATTTATACCACCCATGCACATTTTTTCTTGAATACACACCAATGAATTTATATCAATTAGAGGAACTACCAAAATATAGTCATGATTTTGGTATATGGAATCCCTTTTCTTAAATGTATATAAGCTTTTAAATAATAGTTTATCACCATTTAGCACTTCCTTATAGGATAAAGATTCATTATTATTAATGGATAATATATCACCTTACTCGATGACCATAAAACAATCTTTCTCTGGTTTTATCTTTTCAAAGTAGTATATGTTTCTGAAACATTATTTTTCCATGAACTCTTGTGGATCATGTTACTATGACAACTATTTATGCATCTTGAGCCTTAAATTTATCTAATAATATATTTCTCCCACTATCTCAAATAGAGATGTGTGTCCTCTTATAGAATTATAGTCTTTTACTTGACTATAGTTTTTCTATCTTAAGAATGTATCTAATATCCTAAATAAGATTTAGGATAATTATAGAGATTCACTTTATGTTTTTCTTGATACAAGTTTGTGTATCGACTTAACCTTAACAAACTCTTTTCATTTAAACACATGTGTTGCAACATAATGGATTTCTTTCATATTATAACTCATATGATATTCATTTGTCATTATAATTGACATATGGTTAAGGGTTAATGCTGCTATTTGTGAAGCATGTCTCAAAAAGATAATGGAATTCTTTTCATGATTTACAAGTCTCATCCTTGATCCTCCTTATACTTACATCATAGATTTGATGTGTATAGGGAAATATTAATTTAGAAATAAATCCACTCTACATTTTGATGATCAATTAATGTATATAAGACTTATACCCAATATCTACTTTAGTAACATCATTGATATGATGTGTATAATGATATGTAAGTTTAGGGATAAATCCACTCTACATTTTTCATGATTGATAAAATTTTGGTTAAGATATACTTTGGAAAGCCCGCCTGAAGGATTTAATATCTTTCACCAAGATTATTTCTCTCTTCACTTTTATATTCCTTAAATTTCTTATATAAAATATCACGAAGAACATGAATTTACCTCTATATTCAACCAGAAATAATTCACATACATCTTATTGAACTAGTTCTATAAGCTTTGTGACTTTATCACCATTAATGTTAAAAGGTGCCTTGGTCAATTTTTATCCTGATATAAAATGATATTGAATACTTAATAGTTTCATATCATAAATAATATAAAAACCCTTATTGGTATTTCCTTGAAATTTTCTTTTGGATTTAATCAACTTTCCATAATTGAGTATTATCGACTCTTACATTTTCTATTCATTATTTACTATTGATGATTCAAGTATTATTGAACTATTAGTTGAGTATGAGACACCACAAACAATATTCATTCCATAATGAAATAATTTATTATTGTTCCTAGTGGAAACATGAGATAAATGTTTTGGAAATACTCAAAAATAATTCAACTAGAATCAATGCACTTGGAAAAATAGAATTCGGGTTCATCTCACTGCTAACATAGGAACCACCCTTCCACAACTCTTTGGAGAAGTCACCTTACTTCTTGTAATGAATTTGAACTTACTTGGTTACTGTATTTGGATTCAAATGTGTAATTAACATATGATATCTAATACCTAAGAATTAAAAAAAATTACATGCAATAATGAATATACATAAACTTGAATCATTTACTTACTTCACTTTAATTTATTACAATTTCTATTCTAGTGACCCATATTTTCACATGAGAAGTAAATATCCTTCTATTCAATGTGATACCTCTTTACCTTTGGTTTCTTATAATGATGTTATAAAATATCTATTGACTTAGAAATAGTCATGAGTTTTTCAACCTTGTCTTTCAGCTTGTTCACTGTAAGAAATACATATTTAACTTTATTTAAGTTATTCTTAACTTAAAAAACCTTACCCAAAATATATTGAAGTGTTTTATCTATACTGTTCATTTTATATTCCTAAATTAAGATGGAGTAACTGGGTGATAAGTATAAAAGAATATGATGTATTGAAATATCATGATTTATCTTTTAATTTACACATATTCAGTGTAATTATAAATTTATTCATTTCTTGCTTCACTTTCTCCCCACAAACTTCACAGAGATGATACAACATGACATAACCATTTCTTGATTTTTCTTTCATAACTCACTAAACTATAATGATGACATTATGATGTAAAAATAAAATGCATCATCCGCATGTCTCATGTAATATTCCTTTTAACCCTCACTTTCTTCTTGAGGTTTCATAACATGTAGTAGGGAAACCAACACATTCATTTTCCATTAATATCATAGTACTATGCATAAGCCTATATATAAATCTTGAAAATTAGTGTTGGTTAGGACATGTTCTTTTTCCAAAATTCATCACATTGAATTTTTGGTATCACTTTCCATTTGTATATAAATAAAAATTTAGCTGATTTATAATTTTATCTTGATTACTGATTATAAGACATTATAGATTTATTAATTTTAAATATCTCAAACCATTTTATCAAATCCTAGTAGCCCTCAATAACTAGACTTAGAATACTCAGTTCCTTGATAATCTTAGTGGAAAGGATCCTTAAAACCTCTCCTCATAGTTCAATCTATGACCAGTAATTAGAGATTTTCAAGGTAGGATTCTAGATGGATAACTAAATTAACTCATGTATCCTTGATATGTTGAGTGGAGTATCATATCCCATAAATCATAACATTGATTTACTCAATGCTTTGTCTCTAAATTTTCAATGATCTATCTATAGATACTTATTTTTTTACTAACTTTAGTTAAGTTAACCCACCACTTTCATAAGAATTCCCTAGTAGTAAGATACACCCTCAACTAGGGTTTATGATAACCTCAAATGGGTAGTTTTTTTTAAACTCAAGCGATGAAAAGCATTAATGACTTAATATTTACTTTAAGGGATTTTAAGTTTTTATTTTGTTTTCAATTGAGATCCGATTCTATTTATAATGCTTGTTACTTTGTGATAACGATAAAAAATTTAACCATGCATAAATAAAAATAATTCATTGTATATGTTAATTTATTTTATATATTCATACACATTAATTATACTATATGATCACGAATCATCCACAAATTCATCAATAATTAACCATGTGAAATAAAATAAATAAACAACGACATGATCATGTGTTATTTATACGGGTTGATCCATCAAGTGGAAGATGGATCAATAAAAGACCTTGGGAAAATCCTATATCCATTCCCTGACTCGATTAATATCACCTATCAAACTCCCATTCATTTATCTTGTTTGGATCTATGCCAACTCTTAGCTTGAACTGTGTCATCACAAACTCCTCCATTTTACAACGTATACTCTAACGTAGGTAAGGGGTACTCGAGATATGAGAATAATTTTTCATCACTAAAAATGTGGACACGTAGGCCCTTATATATTTAAATATATAAGGATGATACACAGATTGTAACACCCAAAAAATTTAGAATATTTCTTTCTTTAAATAAGTTGTGAGTGTTCAATAGCTTTCTTGACACGCAACACTGATCTTAAAACGAACCACAATATATTATAACCAAAATATTAAATTAATGGTATGAATAGGAATAACCAAATTATAAAAAATGTGTATAAAGGTTTTATATAATGAAAATTTATTGACTAATTCATAATAAATAAGCACTTAATTTTTAGTAAAGTCATTTTATGCTTCAAAAATACATTTTCTTGAAAAATGATTTTTATTGCATTTTGTGTGATAAAATTATAATTATTTTCCTTAATTTTTAGAAATTGTATATGAGAAAATGAATATAATTTTTTAAATCATCATTTAAATATTATCTTATGGAGTTTTTTTAGGATTTTTCTAAAAAGATTTATTTTTCAGTGAATAGTGAAAAATACATTTTTGATTTGTAAAATAATTATTTATTTTATTTAAATCAATGAATTTAAAAGTACCATTCTATTTTATATTTGGTTTTAAAATATCATAAGATAAATTTTAATAAAAATAATATAATTAATTCTATAAGAATCATCATTATATTGTATTTTGGTAAAAATTTATTTTTATTCTTAAAAACACAATTGTCTAAAAACTGATTTTCATCACATTTTACACATTTTTAATAGAATTGATTTATTACACTTATATAAATTGAATCCTAAAGAATTTATTATATATTTTTAATCATTTGGTTAATTTTTTTTAAATATTTTCTTTTTGATTTTTAGTCATTATGAATATTAATCATGGTAAAATTTATCACCTCTATAAAGGGTAAAATATGATGAATAAGGTTAAAACTATAGAATAAGGCTTTAAAATCATCCATAAACTTTCCTATATTTCATTTTACAGAATTAAATTGATTAACTCATTAATATATTTGAAAATATGGAATCTTGGTTCCATTTGTCTTTTATAAATCCCTTTATATTATTTTAAGAAAAGAAAAATTCCAAAATGTCACTCTCTTTATTTTAATTTATCTTATATGTTTGTATAGAGATAATAAGATGATATGAAAAAAATATAAAAGTTCATTTTTAAAATAAATACATTATTTTTATGATGTAAATTTATTTTTAATTTTTAGAGATGACATAATTACCTTAAATGCTCACTCAACGTTGACACAGTTCTTGTGAAAGTAGTAGAAAAATCAAAGTAAATTATTTTATAAACATAAAAAATAATATTATATGGATAAATTATGATGTAATGAGAATTTTATGGTTAATAATAATGCATAATTTATGGATAAAGAGTTTATATTCTAATTCCATTCTTGTCTTGAGGTCTTTAAAGTCAAAATTTGTGAATAGTTCATAAAATGACTTTAATGGTATTTAATGTTAAATTATATTTTATTAAGTGGTTTAAAAATAATAAAAATATTTAAATATGACAATAGGGATGGGATATGGTCTGAAATTTAGTCACTTTACCATTTTGGGCCAATTGTTACCTTATAAGTAAATTTATAATCCATTAAGAATGAGAAATTTGTTACCACAGTTAAGGTTAAAATTGGTCATTGAAGGGATTAAACTAAAATATATGGTTTAAAATACCCAATAAACCTATCAAAATTTTATTTATTGAATGTATTTTATCCTTAAACAATTTTATGTTTGAAAATTTGTCCACTTGTTTCCACTTTCACTTGAAAAATAATTTATCATATTTAAATCTTTTATGTAATTCCAAGTGTATCCTTTCCTTCAATATAAAAGTATACCTCCTTGAGATACTTATCTATACCAAAAACTATAAAAAAACTTCTAAAAATCCTTAAACAAGCAATATAGGTTCTTTTCTCCTAAAAATACCACCCCTAGGGTCCTTAAGAAGAGATCTAAAGAAGGTTTCTCAAAGAGGTAATCATCTTAACTGATCTCTTTCATTTTACTTATTCTTTTGCCTCCTTAAATTATGTACTAACTATTACAATATAATAAAATTAGTATATTAAATATACTAAAATTTTATTATTTTTATGTAATAACCTTTATCTATATCCTTTCCCATCAAATGGGAAATAAATGTATCGCTCATGTGTATATGTGGACTACCGCCTCCACGTAGCGATATGATTCATTTTCCATCACCATATTTCAGGGCTGATTATTATGATGAATTTAATTTTTATACATGATATTTATTTCATAATTAATATTTTTTAATTATAATATCATGTCTACTTTCTTACCATCTCATCCATAAGAAAATGATAATGTCACTTGTGCATACCTGTGGACTACCACCTCTACAAAGAGATGCGATTCATTTTTAATTTACACTCTAAATGGATGATAATAAGCATATATTTAATGAATATATATGGTATTTAATATATAATAATGATTATAGAGTGTTTAATTATTATTTACCTTTCTTTCATTCCATCCATCAAAAAGTGAAAACATCACTCGTGCGTACATACAGACCACAGTCTCCACGAAGTGATGTAATTCATTTTTTATCACCACTTTATATGAATGGTTATAGATGTGAATATAATGATTAAATATGATACTTATTAAAATTTTTATATTATGGAGATGATGAAACCATGATCAAAGTGCATGGACTATAATTACCGAACTAAAACATACATAAAAAACAAAATAGTTGTCACATGAAAATAAGGATTTTAATAAACGACTATTGAAAGGTTATAATTGGATAATATAAGATATTATAATCATGTAAATGTTTCTAGTATATAATTATAATAAATCTAAATTTATTATAGAGGATTTTAGAGTGCTTATGAATCAAGCTGAATATAAGGTAAGGGTTCTTCGTCTCAATATTGTTTCATTGAGACATTTTTGATGTTATGCACCTATTTATGTTTATGTGGTATATATACTTACAATTTGATATGTTATATCATGAATATATTTTTATTAATGTTATTTTTTTTCATGGGGGTTATTATTCAAAAGTTACCAAAGTGGTTAGAGATTTATGTTACAATATCATTTCTTTTTAGGTATGTCTATGCTAAATTTTAATTGAAGAAAATTCTATAGATATTATCCTTTAAACCCCATATATTTCTTTTTACTATGAAAATTAATGTAAGTAAATAGCACTATTTTCATCTCTTTGGTACTTATAATTATTGATAATTTTTTTTAAGAAAAAAACTTTCTTTATTTACTCTTTGGTTGAGAATATTTTTTTCACAACCCCCTCCCTCCAAAGGTACCCCTCCTGGGATGAAAATGAAGGAATATATATAATGATGCTCCTAATTCCTACCTTCAGTAGGACCCGAGTTAGTGACTAGCATTGAGGGTAAAATAATCTCACATATGGAAGGAATTACACTCATTTTAAAAATTAGGTCCAAGAGATAGAATGAAAACCACTAAGAAAATCCATCACATAAAATAAATGAGAGAACCAAAAAAACATGAAATGATGCATGTATAAAGTAAGAAAAAAACATATAAAGTCTCCAAATAAAATATCATAAGAAAAAAAATAAGGAAATGACTCAACAAAAACTCCAATATCGAAGCTAGTAATACCCATATTGGTCCCTGAAATCCACGTGGAAAACTAAAAAATAGTTTATATATATGCAAGGTGAGCATAACATGTATACGAAGTTGGATCATACCCAAGGTATCTCATAAACATGTGAAAAAAGAATACTAATGAACCAATGAATAAATAGTATAACCAAAATGCACCTAAACAGGCCAACTAACCAATACTATCCTCACCATAACACACTCACCAAATCACATATTCAATGTAGTAATCATAGTATCAAATGAATATAGAGTAAAGGCAACCCAAAATTGCTTCCCTACTAGTTTTTTTGTCTCATGACCTAACGTCAAACATCCTGTGCTCCCATCCCTTCAATGCATATAACATCACATATCCAACTATCTTTGATGTGGGTTGGGATAAATCCTTACCCATCCCAACCTTTCATAGGGTCTAGAATCTAGTGATAGAATTAGTCATCATCACATCACAAAATAATACACATAACCATGTCTCCTATACAAGGAAATATGGTATCATGAACATGAAGGAAATCCACCTTGTTTCCTCCTCCTACCATGCATGACCCTCACCACATATCACATCCTCAACATCACTAGGTAATATCCAACACTAACCTGTATCATTAATGGGTGATATCCAACACTAAACCATGTCATGAATACCTCTGAAGGAAGACTGAGGAAGAGGGGGTATCTATCCATCCAAATCACCAACATCTTGGATGTTGGGGAAAACACCTGGTTCCCAAAACATTTGGACGTTAGTAAGGCTATACAACTCAGGTGGGGTGTGAATAGAAATAACATGAAAATACAAGATAGATAGATAACACACAATACACAAACTATGGGTTAACATCATCTACACTAGAATAATAATCAACACCACTAAACCACACAATATCCATCACACCCCTACCACCACTAATGCCTTGAACCATAAAACCATTGCATATGGCCACACAAATTCTACTTTTAGTTACGAGTTCCACCATTTCTAGATTTTATGAGTTTCTACTAACTCCCATTTACTAAACCATTTCTTTCACATCAACATAACCCATTAATTTATTATTCATTTCATTTAATCCAATTGAAACACATTCATTTCAGCCCATTATCATATTTAATTCTAGCACTTTCTTATTCATTTACTAACCCATGTCATTTTAGTTTTAGCATTTCAAGTTCATTCCATGGATAACCAAGCAACCAAAACAACCAAACCACATACGGACTCATACATCCCATATAAAACATCACCATAGAATAACATATTCCAAACCATCACCACAAACCAACCATATCACAGAAACAAACACACATCATAATCATCACACATCGACCAATTCATGCCCCATGCCAACTAGCCACTGCTTCAATGCCAAATATATTCCACACCCAATACAATCACTACCATAACCACACAATATACCACATCACACAAGGAAACATATTAAACACATCCAAATATAGAAAGACATCCCTACTTCTACAACATCACATTCCATATTCAACAAAAAGGTATTTCATTACTTTACTTTATTACTTAGCATGGGTATTACCACAAAGTTATCGATTTTCGATGGGAAACCAATTAATTATACATATATAAGTTCTCATACTTTTATTTAGGATGGGTTCAAACAATAATCACTATAAGGGTTTCAAAGTTACCACAACTAAAATACAAGAAAGTCTCCCTTAGCCGCAATTTTTATAAATGGAAAAAAGAATGTATAAACACATAGGTTATATCATAAAAGAAGTAAAACATGTGATTTCTCCCAGTTTTCATTGAATTTAGATTTATACAATTAATTATATTCTTAATCAAACCCTTACTATCCACCCAAAGGAATACAAAACATGAAATCCCCACACATGCATGTAAAAAGGATAGAATTAGAATCCCATACCTTAAACTAAACTTTCTGAATTGATTCATAAGGATTAAATAAGAAGTAGAAAAATTCCAAACACCATAATGTAAGGAAGAACCCAGATCAACCTAGAACACATCAAAACACATCATTATTTTACCAAATCATCATCAAAACCAGTTGTTCCTTTGATAAAAATCATCTCCATATGAATAATGTGAGAAAATAGGGAAGAGAAGGGAAGGAAAATCACATAGAATCCCCAAGGATTGATCTCCTGAGGTTGGGGTTGAATGTTAATGAAAATTAGGTTGAATGAAACCATAGGGATTCACATGGATCACCCAAGAATCAAGAGGAAGGGTGGAGTAATGATGTATTTTGAAGGGGTTTATGAATTTATAGACAAACTAGGAAGAAAAAGACCACAACAGAGTACCCCTTCCTATGACATATGTGTGATGACACATGAAAAACAATAGTGTAAAGGAAGGGACCATGCCTTAGTGGGGCTGGTCAAATCCATGTTTGAGAATTATGTCGAGGTCCACACCATAGATCTGATAAATTATGAAATAAACAATGACACAAGAGAAACCACATATAACAGATCTCAATTGTTTATGAAAAAGGTCATGCCATAGCCTATCCCTAGGATGTAGAAACCTTGAAAAGGGAAGAACCAAAAGATTACCTCCTTCTATAATCCATTCTATAACCTATCTATCCACACCATAGTTATTCTAAAAATGTAAGAACCATTAAAACCCACTCTCTAAGACTCGACATCGTAATCGATATCTACATACTATAGACACACCATTTATGATAAAACAAAAGCCTCCACATCAAAAAATCCTTCCCTAGTTGGCATTTTAGCTAAAAATCTACCATATACTCCTCAAATCATTGGAACTTACCCCAAACACAACCATCACCTAAATCCCCACAAAGTAACGGGTCAAAAATTCTAGGTCATTACACTTTTTATTCTTTATCCATATTTTATTTAAAATGTTTTCAAGACTATTTTTACTATTACTTAATGATTGTATAAATTCATTTTTACACATGTTTTATTTTCAATAATTTTTTTAAAAGGAATATTTTTATCATTTCCTAAACAATTTACTTTTGAATTTTTAATAAAAATATTAAAGGAATTTCTATTTAACACACAATTTATGAACAACTTTTACCACTATAATGAATACTCTTTGATTTGAAGCTCCATATACATGTTTTTATTTTGTTTTAAAAGAAAATGTTTTCATTAATATTTTATTAAATTTTAGATTTTAAATAATTGATTTCAAAATGAAAAGGTTATTTCACTCAAAAAATGTTCCAGTGATTTTCCAAATTCTTTTTTCATCTATTATAAAATTATTTGATGTTTCTTATACTTCATTGGGGATATGATTATATGATAATATTCTTCTTATTTCTTTGGATGGTTTATGGTTATGATGATGAAATATTTATAAAACCCATTTTCTTTTCCATGGGTTAAGTTATAATGAATTATAAATGTTTTTATGATCTTGTGGAATATATATAAAAGGTTTTAATTATGTGATGGGTGGGTTTGATATATCCATCCAATGAATTGGGTAAAGATTAATGTTTTATGATCTAAAAGGATACATGATAGGTTATCCTAATCCCAAAAGAGGGTACATTGGAGGTTCTCCTAAAATTAAAAGAGGGTACACATGAGGTTATCCTAAGCTCAAAGCAGGTACACGAGTGGTTATCCCCAGCCTAACATGTGATGAATGTCTTGGTGGGCATCCTTGATATAATATTTCTATGATTATGATTATACCATACTTTATTCCACACTTTTATGAAATGATATTATACTAAATTTATACTCTCATGGCTCATGTTCTTTGATTTATTTATGATTCATGTCTTATGAAAATCCAAGATTTACATGACGCCTTATGATTATATGAATTTTTGGGTATGAATTTCAAATGTTAAGATCATGTTCTTAGACCCTTATGCTCATGATATTATTACATATTATTATTGATTAATATATCCATAATTTACCCTTACCAATAATTTAATATCACCATTTATTATGTTTCCTTTCCCCATGACATAAATAAAGTCTTTGATTATAATATGTCTAATAAGGTTTCTATTTGTGAAGAACTAAGTGGGAGATGATGTAGATCTTTTATGTTCTAGTTGTTTATGTATCCATGTTTCCAAATACACTAAAACTTTATGGTTATAACATGGACCGTAATGATATGTAATAAATATTCATCTAATAAGATGTAATATTTATGTATGAAATACCTAGGTTTCCTTAAGATAAGCCTACATATAGGAGAATACCCTAAGTTATGGTAAAAAATAATTGAAGTTTTTCTAGAAAATACATCCTTGTATAGATACTAGAAAGTGGATGTATATGTGGAACAAATGAACCCAGGGGTAACAACTCTAAATGGGGAAAATTCGGTATTAACTCAATCATCACTAGTGCACGGTGAGTGGGATTAAGACTGCACACCTATATCGAAACTCTTAATGGATATGCTTGAGAAAATTCACATTTTATTTATAAACTAATATAAAATAATTGAATAGATGATGACTATGGATAACCTAGGTGAAACCTAAGGTTTCATATATTGTAAATAAAGTTTCATTATTTAGATATCATATGAAATATTTTTCACGATTTTATGGTTTCTTACTATGATTATTGTTTCTCACACTATGATTTTTGGTTTTAGTCAATGGTTGGAACCCAAAGGAACCTTATTAATGTTGAATGTAATGGAAAATGTAATGATTTTACTCATGAGAAACCAAATGAAATGAGATCTAGAATGATAATTACTGTGATTATTCATAACCATATATCTAGATATATGATTGACAACGTGAACATAGGTGAGTTTTTGAATGAACCAAATAAGAGAAAAATGGAGTTTCATGAGACCATGTAGAAAGGAAGATTCAACTTCCTACATGTTAAGAATGTGGTAAGAAGTACCTAGGGAAATGTCTCAATGGAATGAGGATATGTTTTGAGTATATAAAATAAGGGCACAAATTATTTAATTGGTGAGAAAAAAATGAAGAGTTTAATAAAATAAAATAAAGTTCATCTTATGGTACCATTTATAGTTCAATGTCTTATTTGTGGGGAATTTGCGAATTATCCAAGTCAATATCCTAATCCATGGATTAACTCCTAGAACAAGTAAGGTCTTATGATATTTTAATAATTAAAGTGGAATGATTGAAGTGTTTATGTATTGGGATTCGATAATTATGTCACAGAAATGTTTTATGAATGATATTCTGGTTATAATAATCATGAAACATCTAATGATTGTTTTGAAGTAGTTTTTCTTAAGGATTTCCAAGAATATTTTGAATGATATCGATAAAATATAAAAGTAATTTAGTGGTAAGGAAATATTTTTGGAAAACACAATATTGAGGGATTTATAACCCTGAATATATTCCTAATATTGGGACAATAATGTTTAATTGTGACAAATAGATGATTAATATTGATAAAGTAAATTGGATAGTGTTGGTGACCTTGAAAATTATTAGTGATTTGATGAAAAAGTGATTTATTTTATATTTGATGAACCTTTGAATTAATCCTTGAACCTCTTCCTTTTTTTTAAAAGAAATGTCTCCATTCTCTCTAGGAATTAACCCTGCTCCACTCCGCGTAGGGTTTCTTCCTGAAAACCTTCATCGTGGGATTGGTAGTGCTTCTGAACTCCACTCTTCTTCCCTCTTACCACCTCCTTCTACCTTCCCCCCGCTCCGACAGTGATGCTCTGGTATTCTCTTCTCTTCAAGACTTCTCCTCCCCTGATTGCATAGTGTTGTTTTTCGATGGAATATCATCCGCCTTTATCCTCCCCTCTTTCCACCATACCCTACACATCAGACCTCCATTTTGAGTCTATGTGTAGGCGATTTAGGCAGTTTGGGGCAGTGGTGGAGGGGGAATTCAGTGTTCTTCCTCTCCACTGCTCTTTTTGTTCAACCCATCAGGATCGACCCCACTTGGTCATGATCGATGAGGGTGTTGGGACAACTTGGGATGGTGTTGGAGGGGGGCTGTTGGAAATCTCTATGCCTTTCTTGTTGGCATTTATTGTTTGTTGGGTTTATTTTCCTTCTTTTATGTCTTTGGTGTTTCTCTATGGGTTTATATTACAGTTCGCTTTTAGATTCCATACTGTTTATTCTGGTTTGTTCGGATGTTTTATGGTGTGTTTTGTTCTATGGTTTTTCTACAGGATGTTGTTCCTAATGTCGATTGTATGATGAGGGAAATGTGAAGATGTTTTACGGTGGGTCTATGGTCTTTGATGTTCTACGACGGTTCTTGATCTCTTAATCTTCATCATTATCCCACTCAGTTCTCTGCTCTGGATCCAAATTCCACTATTCTCTCTGAGGTGGAGTTGCACGATAAAATTAATGGGTCTCTGGGATGTGAGTCTGAATGGACAGCATTGGGAGGTGGATGGTGTTGATGAATCAACCGCCAATAGTGTGGTTGTGTTCTTCTCCAGTGAGATGATGATAGTGGTTGGTGTGGATTATGTTTTATGATGACTCTTTGACATTTGTATGGTGGTTTGATGGTTTTTTTCTCTATTCCTCACTGCCATCGTGGTCACTGGAATTTTCCTCCGGCGAGGATTTATTCAGCTCATACTCTACTCTACCATCCTGGTCCAATGCTCCATTCCAAGTTGGTATGGTGTGGCAGTCTTCATGGAGGGTTTGGGACATGTTGTTCGAGCGTTCAGTGGCCTCTGGGAGGTGTATCTGGCATGGTAAAATGATGATGATGATGGTGCTTGAATGATGACGATGGTTCTCGAATGATGATGATGGTTCTCTAATGGAAACGACATGACAGTAGTGTTGGTGGAGCGATGATGGCACCGTCAATGTGGACAAGTTTTGATGCTCATGTCAGTGTTTAGGTGTTTCTGGAATCGAGGAGGCATGGTGAGGTGTGGTTCTCAATGCACGAAAGTTTAGTTTAAGTGATTTGAATTTCAAATTTTTTATTTTGGCCTGTGATGATGGTTATTTTTTGTTTTGTGGTATTTCAGTGTTGTCTTGGAATTTTGAAAAGTTTCACACTTTACCTTAAAAGTGTTTTCAGAAAATTAAAAAATGGATTTTGAGGAGGTTATATTTGATGAAGTTTATTTCATTTTTGGATTTATAGAATATATGAAATAGTTTGTGATTTTATTTTAGAAATAAGGATAAAGTTATTTTTTGGAAGTATATATATATTTTATTAAGTTTTTATAGTGATTCATATTATTAGCATGCTTTAAGAGAACATATGATCAATTTATTAACATGTTTGGTATGTTACATTAAAAGATACTTTATGATTTTTGGGGATTAAAGTTAAGTTGATTTTGGAAATCTTTTGACCAATTTTCCAAATTTTTGGGTTTTGAATTTGGTCAGACATTTTTTGGAGGAGTCTTAAGTTTAACTATTTATGTAATTGTTTAAGTTGAACTTTGGGTGTTATTATTGAGGCTTTATAGATTAATGTATTATATTTATCCATATTGGATACTTTTTATAACCATTTTGATTTCAATAACTAAATAAAGATAGGAGAAATATCTTTTAATCATTTTAAATATCTTATGATCTATTAAAAGTTTATTTTAGTGCTTTAAGAAAGAAAAATTCCTATTGTTCATTCATCATTCGAATATGGGATGAAAATTGGAAGAAACTAATTGAAACACACAAACAAAAAATAAAATTATATTTAGAGATTTTAATAAATCAAGTAAGTACATTTTATCATATTCCATGGTAAAAAATTTGTCAACCCTAGAAATATGATCATGAAAATTAAAATATTTTTATTCTTATAATCATTTTTGTTGAATTAATGTTCTTTTCACCCCTCACTGATTTATGATTTTGTGGTCATTAACTTTATCATGAATATATTCTCTATCACTCTCTATCATTCTTTAGAAATTATTTTTCTCCTCCACGTCTATATTTTCACTTCCCACTAACTTACTCCTTATCTCGTAAACCAATTATGATTTATTTTAGGCAAATTTTATGTTTCCCACTTCCTATAAAGACCTGTAATTTCCATGTATTTTTTTAAATATATGGAAATTTTACGAGTCTGTGAAAATTGACGGCGCATGATTTTGAGGCCCGGTGTGCCCAGAATGAATTTCTGAACTTTTTTTTGGGTACGTTCAGTAAACGTGCGAGCGAGTTTTTGTAACTTTTTAACCGGTGCTTTGAATTGAAATACGAGGGCACCTTTGAACTCGTAGCGCCGATATTCTCTTAAGGAGACCTTTACCTTGATCTTAGTGGGTTGAGAGTGAAAGATAATTTTTGTGCTTTTCATGAAAGAATAAAATAAAATAAAAATGTCTAACATTTTTTTTGAAACTCCTCAACATGAGTTATGGTGGTGGGGACCACCCGAGCCCTCAAAACCTCCCAATTTTAAATTTAGGGGCAGGAACCACCCGACCCCTCTTAATGGGGGAGAAACCTCTCAACTCCCCATTAATCCTTTCCTCCCATTAATTTGAGGCAATTAATTTTGCCAACGTGGTACAATTAATTGTGCCAACATTTTAATTTGATAAACTTAAATTAAAAAGGGGGATATTTTCACATTTTAGTGGAATTGGGAGAGGATAACCTTTTGGAGGATTAATCTCTCCAACAAAGAATGAATTCTCCAATGAAGAACGTGCTCCCCAACGAAGAATTCTCACGCTGACGAGGAATGTCTTCAACAACAACGAACCGACGATCGAGAAAATGCTGACATCACCGACGTCCGTCTATCCCTAACGACTTCATCTCTTTCCTCCCAACCTCCATTGAAGAATCTCCGAGGTAGGGGTTTAGTTGTGTATGATTATATATTCCCATGTTCTTCTCTTATAAAACAAAGAACGTGGATCAACTCTCTAACTAGTTGATCCGCGAATGTTTTCTTTTGAGGGTTTGGGAATAATTATTGCAGGAGGTTGTAGTGTGGTTGTTAGAATTTATTCCCCTAATCCGTTATTAATAATTCATCGTAAAATTAGGAAGAGATTATAGCCACTTACTACCGCTCTAATGCAGAGAGTGTGGGCCAAACAAACATGACACGACCTCTCCGCAAGTCTTGTGTTTAATTGTTGTGTTATTCGCGATGGAGGAGGACGAAAACCAACTTCGGTGGGGCACAAGAATGGCGGTCGACACCACCACCAGCCAAAATGATGGTGACAGCAGAATAGTTCCATCCTGTGGCCACTGCGCCGCTCGTGGCCTCCACTACCCCACGGCCCAGCGCCGCCCGCGACCGCCACCGCCCCGCAGCCTCCACCGCCCCGCGCCGCCCGATGCTCTGTGGCCTCCGCCGCCCCATGGCCCCCGCGCCACCCACGGTCTTCACCACACTTGGACTCACACCATCTGCAGCCTCCGACGCCCTATGGACTCACACCGTCCGCAGCCCCCGCTGCCCCGCGGCCTCGCACCGTCCGCGGTCTCCGCCACCCCGCGACCTCACGCCGTCCGCAGCCTCGTTCCGTTCGTGGTCTCCGCTGTCCCGTAGCCTCATGCCTTCCATGGCCTCTGCCGCCCCATGAACTCTTCCACCCTGATGCCTCACGCTGTCCGTGGCCTCTGCCACCCCGTGGCCTCGCGCCGCCCGCGGCCCTCCGCGGCCCCTGCGGTCTTCCTATCTTGCGGCCTCGTGACCCCCGCGGCATCACGCTTCCCTCGTAGCCTCTGCACTCCCCAGTGTGGGCCGAGCTGGGCCCGGAGGGTCCAACCGGGCCCAGCATGCCGGGTCGACCCGAATCAGGTCGGGTTGGCCCAGGCCAACTTCGAAAAATTTCCCTCTATCGGCCATAATTTTGGATCCGGGCATTCATTTGACGAACTGTCAGTGGCTCTGGAAACCTTGGAGAGAGACGATCTCTTTGATTATAGCCCACTGGAGATTTTTATAAAGTTTTAGTATGGTCGGGTTGGATTGAGCATGAATCCAACTAGGCCCCTGGGACTAAAAGGCTAACAACTCACAGACTGGGTGTCCGATTGACGCATCGTCTATTGCGTTGAGACCCCTATGGCATGACAATCCTTTGTGATACTTCTTCGTGGGACTTCATGGAAGTTGGAGTATCGACCCGAGGTTTTTGAAGCGTACCCTCTTGAAGACAAGAGAGCGTAGTGCGTTAACCCAGTAGCTGGCTGTGACGTGAAAAATGAATAGCGATCCTGTGTCGGTCAACACCGAGCGATCCTATGTGGGTTAGCACCGAGCGATCCTGTGTGGGTCAGCACCTATAGATCCTATGTGGGTCAACATTTAGTATCCTTCATGGGTATGCCTCTTAATAGAGTAAGATGAATTAGTGGTTACATCTAATAATCTATACTTTTTTACCTAAGTTATACCTGTTGTGAGCTGTGATCGTACCTGTGTGGTACTTTCCTTCGCGGTAATACCTCGGTGGTATTCTTCTGTGTGGAGTACCTATGTGGTACTTACCTTTGTGGTATTTCTTCCTTTGTGGAACTATTTAGCTTTGAAATTTTGGGTTGGACTCTGTGTTTTCCTCGTGATTGAAATGGGTTTACTTGATAACTTAGGTATATGTATGGTCATATACCTAAGTAGGGTTGTCAGTTGATTTCATGATTTTTGGTTTATTCTTTGTGGATTATGTGAGACCTTGAGGGTCTCAGGGTTCCTACTGAGTAACGTTATACTCACCCCTTCACGATCTATGCCCGCACCTTATTGTGTTTGGTGCAGATGATGGATAGTGCTGATCGAGGCTGAGGGTACCAGGACTGGACGGTGCCTGGAGGTGGACCATACGACGTGTCGGTACACAGAGGAGACATGCAGGTGTGGAGTGATGAGGAGGCAATCTATTCCTACCCTTTAGGTAAGAACCTCGGAGGACGACCTAGTATCCATCTTTATCTTTCTTTAGTTGTATTGTATTTCAGTTGTACTTGTACTGTTACTATTGGGCTTGTATTCTGGCCCCTCTTACTTTCAGCACTCTTTTTTCTATACAACTTACTTGTGTTCGTATCTTTTAGTGAGCTTGGTTATGAGTTTTTACAGGATATAAAGGCAATTAATTCCCAGTTTTTTAGGGAATACTCTATTCGGTGCTAGTTTCTAGCCCCTATCCTATGGAAGGCAGGCTTGGGGTAGTCACAGCACGGGCCCCGGGGGACAGGTTGTGACAAATTTGTATCAAAGGATTCGGTTCTACCGTAGAACATAGGAATCTGATCTTTCTTTTAATGGAAATAGTGTTAAGTGTAGTGAGTGTGGTTATTAGTTTAGGGAATCCAGTGTTGGTGTGGCGGCCGACGTATCCATACACCAGGACCCTGATTTCAGATTTATGACTCAGTGCATGAAAACACTGATTGCGTGTGTGTTTTGAAGAGTTTTATTTGTGTTCTCTTTGAGTCAGCACACCAGGTATAACTTTTTTGACCATGGTGCACCTATTTTTTTTCAAGATTCCTCCACACAGACAACCATCTAGGGTTCCATATATAGAACGCACTGATAGCCCACCGAGCGACGAGGCCTTAGTGTAGGGTCCTCTTCCAGTAGAGGCACTAACGGAGGCACCAAAGATACCATTACCCATTGGGCCACTGATGCCACCCACCCCAGTAGTAGAGGGTGCACGCCGCTTGAGCGTGTTGACAAGTTCCAGCGCAAGAGGCCACCCAGGTTCAGGGGAGAGACGGACCCACATGTGGCTGAGGATTGGTTGGAGGCTGTGGTGAGCGTTTTTCGACTGGTTGGGACACTAGCTGATCTCATGGTGATCCTTTCCGCTATCCTTCTACAGGTAGTGGCAGGAAGATGGTAGAGCTTGATGCTCTAGGTTCACGATGAGGTGACGCTTCTATGGGAAGACTTTGACAGCCTGTTTCGGGCAGAGTTTGTTCCAGCGACTCTTCACGCAGTGCAGATATAGGAGCTTCTTCATCTGTAGCAGGGAAACATGACTGTGGATCAGTACTCAGCGAGGTTCACTGAACTCTCACACTAATCCACTGATATGGTGCGAGACCCATTCTTCAGGGCCCGGACCTTTAAGGAGGGACTCAGACGGGAGATCAGGACTTCTATGATTTCTCTTAGCATCCCAACACAGGAGGGGGTGTTAGAGAGAGCCCTCTTAGTGGAGAGTTTCCTTGCTGAGTAGTCACCAGCAGCAAGACCCACCACCATTTGTCACATAGCAGAGTATTCTGCAGTTGGTAGAAGACATATGTTGTAGAGGTCCAAGAGGACCAGACCTGTAGGTGGATGACCTTAGGATTCATGTTCGGTTGTGCGGGGCACCCGAGGTAGAGCCAGTCATGCCAGGAGCAGGAAGTGTTATGCATGCGGTGGGTAGGGTCACATGGTTCGTGACTATCCGACCCACTGTACGAATGATCAACATATGGTCGAAGGACCGCCCAATCAGAGACAGAGGTTCGACCGAGGAGGTCCACAGAGAGTAAGCGGACGTGGAAGAGGAGCTGACCGTGTAGCTGGTGGTGGGCGACGATTCTAGATGTTACCGCCACCACCACCAGGTGGTCCACCCCGACCATAGGGAGTAGGAGGACCGGGGAGATCTCAGCTCCAGGAAGCTGAGGCCTACGATCACGGCTCTCTAGAGATGATACAAGGTACGATCTATGTCTACTCCACCTTAGCTGAAGTACTTATCGACACAGGTTCCAGTCATTCTTTTATTGCCACTACCCTCATTCGGAGCTCGGATATTCCGACGGAGTCGTTGGCTTGATCCTTACGGCTAGATACTCCTACGAGAGAGGATTCGATGATTAATCACTGGTACCGGCAGTGCAAGCTTACTCTAGGAGGCGAGAGCTTTGGCTGGGATCTCCAAGTAGCGACGTCGAGGCCTTACGACATCATCTTGGGTATGGAATTATTATCTATAGTCCATTCTCATATTGACTGTATTAGGCGTAAAGTGCGGTGTGTCCTCACAGATGGGACCAGGTTTACCTTCACTGGGGAGAAGGGAGCCTTTGAAGCATAGGATGAACTTACCCGGATGAGAGTACAACTGATCACTAATCAGTTGGCTAGCCTTACCCTCGAAGTAGTTGATTTGGAGAGTCCGAGTTATCCTGTAGTGGTGGACTAGTACGCGGATTTCTTCCCTGATGATGTTCCGGGTCTACCTCCTCGCAGAGAGGTGGAATTTTACATTGACTTGTACCCTGGGATGACATAGATATCTACACCAGCATATCGGATGGCTCCCATAGAGCTTCATGAGCTGCAGGTACAGCTAGAGGACTTATAGGGGAAAGGGTTCATTTGGCCCAGTGTTTCTCCTTGGGCAGCCCCAATTTTGTTTGTTAAGAAGGCAGATAGGAGCTTGAGACTTTGTGTCAACTCTCGGCGCCTGAACTAGGTGACCATGAAGAAAAAGTACCCACTTACAAGGATTAACAACCTCTTTGATCAACTGAAGGGAGCACGATGGTTCATGAAGATAGACCTCAGATCAGGCTATCACCGGCTCATAGTACGAGATGAGGATGTGCCGAAGATGAATTTCAGATGTCGGTACGACCACTACGAGTTCTTGGTTATGCCATTAGGTGTAACAAATGCTCCAGTAGTGTTCATGGGACTCAAGAATAGGATATTTCAGCCATACCTTGATCACTTTGTAGTAGTCTTCATCGACGATATTTGGATCTACTTGGCTACTGAGGAGAAGAATGCCTATCATTTGCAGGTAGTACTAGACACACTCTGATAACACCATGTTTATGGTAAGATCTTGAGGTGCCAATTTTGGATTCGAGGGGTCCACTTTTTGGGACATGTCATATCAGAGGCTGGAGTTGCATTAGATACAGTGAAGATTGAGGTGGTACTTTCTTGGGAGCCACCAAAGAGTGTGATGGAGGTACAAAGTTTCCTAGGTTTGGATGGATACTAACAGAGGTTTGTACCAGATTTCTCCAGATTTGCAGCACCTTTATTATTGTTGACAAAGAAGGTACAACCCTTTGTGTGGTTGGAGAGATTCCAGCAGAGTTTTTAGGAGCTGAGGTAGAGGCTGACTAGTTCCCCCATCTTGAGGCTTCCAGAGAAGGGTGTAGGGTATGTAGTCTACTACGATGCATCAGGGACCAGGTTTGAATGTGTCCTAATACAGGAGAGAGTAGTGATCGTATATGGTTCTCGATAGCTGAGAAAACATGAGAAAAACTACGCTACCCATGACCTGGATTTAGCAGTTGTGGTCTTTGCCTTGAAGATTTGGTGACACTATCTGATGGGAGAATGTCTTACAGTCTACTCAGATCACAAGAGTCTCAGGTATATCTTCTCTCAAAAGGACATGAATCTGAGACAATGACATTGGCTTGAGTTCCTATAGGACTATGAATTCAGGATATTCTATACTTCTGGGAAGGGGAACATTGTAGCAGATGCACTCATCTAGAGATTTGGTATACATCTTCTAGGTGGGGTGACAGAGCAATTGGCCGCTTTGCAGATATCCTTTGTGGATCGAGATGGAGCAGCTTTCCTTCAGTCTCTTACAGTCACTCCCCCACTTCTTTAGCAAGTCATGGAGGCACAGTGTGGTGACATTGACTGTGAGGCTTGACGTGCTCAGATATCCACATGACATGCACCTGATGGATTTTCTAAAGGTGGGGAGCACGTCATCCTCTTTAGAGGACATACCATGGTACTAGTATCATTTTAGGAGGAAGTATTGATGGAGTTCCACACATCCCCTCTAGTGGTACATAAAAGAGTAGTGAAGATGTACCAGGACCTCCGACAATAGCACTGGTGTCCAGGAATGAAGAAAACAACAACATAGTTTGTCTCTCAGTGCCTCACTTTCCAGCAAGTGAAGGCAGAGCATCAGGTACCAGCAGACTTAGTTCATCCTTTAGAGGTCCCAAAGTGGAAGTGGGATGGGATATCCATGGAATTAATGATAGAACTTCCACGTACATCCAGAGGTCATGACTCTATTTGGGTGATCATCGACCGACTCACCTAGTCAGCCCACTTTCTATCGATTAGAGAGCTGGGTTCAGTAGAGAGCTTGAGACGCATCTATGTGCAGGAGATTGTGAGGCTACATGGAGTACCCTTGACGATTGCCTAAAATTGTGATACACATTTTACTTCCTGACTATGGAAGGGGTTGCAGGAGGCTTTTGGGACACAGTTTCATTTGAGCACCGCCTTCCATCCTCAGATGGATGGCCAGACTGAGCGGACAATTCATACCCTCGAGGAAATGCTGTGTGCTTACGTCCTCGACTTCAGTCGTAGCTGGGAGGATCCCTTGACTTTGGTGGAGTTTACATAAAACAAAAGATATCACTCCACCATTTGGATGACACATTTTGAGGCATTTTACGGGCGACCTTGCAGATCAACTTTGTGCTGGACTGACCTAGGGGGGTCATCACTAGTGGGACCAGAGATGGTAAGAGATACCCAAGAGAAAGTGAAGATCATCCAGGAGAAGATGAAGACTGCACAGAAGAGGTAGAAGTCTTATGCTGATAGGAGACGAAGACCTCTGGAGTTCGAGGATGTCGACCACATCTTTTTACGGGTCTCACCTTGATGAGGTTTGCAGAGATTTGGCTGAGCCGACAAGTTATCTCTGAGGTTCATCGGACTATTCCAGGTCCTTAGCAGAGTTGGCGAGGTGTCTTACCGCTTAGATCTTCCACCTAAGTTGCAACGGGTGCATGATGTCTTCCACGTATCCTAGTTGAAGATATACATGCATGACCCCTCTCATGTCATCGACCACGGAGAGAAAGACATCGATGATGGGGCGACGTTTTCGGAGGTTCCAGTAGAGATTGAGGATCGACAGGAGTGGGTCCTTCATGGGCGGTCGATACCTCTGGTGCACGTTCGCTGGTAGCACAGGAACCTCCAGGAGAGCACATGGAAGCGGGAGGCTTAGATGCGTGCTCAGTACCCCCACTTGTTCCCTTAGTTTGAGTTGTGGCTTATGGGGATGCAAAGCCCTGAGGTGGGGAGAATGTAAAGACCCATATTTTCGATGTATTTTTTTAAATATATGGGAATTTTACGAGTCCGTGAAAATTGGAGACACATGATTCTGAGGCCCGGTGTACCTAGAATGAATTTATGAATTTTTTTTCGGGTACGTTCAGTAAATGTGAGAGCGGTTTTTTGTAACTTTTAAACCAGTGCTTGAAATTCAAATCTGAGGGCACCATTAAGCTTGTAGCACCATTATTCGCTTAAGGAGACCTTAACCTTGATCGCAGTCGGTCGAGAGTGAAATATAATTTTTGGGCTTTTCGTGAAAGAATAAAAAAATGTCTAAATTTTTTTGGAACTCCTCAACATGAGTTATGGTGGTGTGGAGAACCCGAGCCCTCAAAACCTCAAAATTTTGAATTTAGGGGCGGGGACCACCCAAAACCTCTTAATGGGGGAGAAAACTCTCAACTCTCCATTAATCCTTTCCTCCCATTAATTGGAACCAATTAATTTTTCCAACGTGGTACAATTAATTGTGCCAACCTTTTAATTTGATAAAATTAAATTAACAAGGGGGATATTTTCACATTTTGGTGGAATTGGGAGAGGAGAACCTTTTTAAGGATTACTCTCTCCAATGAAGAACGTGTTCTCCAACAAAGAACATGCTCCCCAATGAAGAACAATCACACCGATGAGGAATGTCTTCAACGACAATGAACTGGCGATTGAGGAAACGCCGACATCACCGACATCCGTCTATCCTCAACAACTTTGTCTCTTTCCTCATGACCTCCTTCAACAAATCTATGAATTAGGGGTTTAGTTTTGTATGATTATATATTACCATGTGATGAACCATCCCGAAGACAAGCGAGCGTAGTGCGGGAACCCAATAGCTGGCTGTGACGTGAAGAATGAATAGTGATCCTGTGTGGGTAAGCTCCAAGCAATCCTGTGTGGGTCAGCACCTAGAGATCCTATGTGGGTCCGCCCCAAGTGATCCTGTGTGGGTCAGCACCGAGCAATCCTGTGTGGGTCAGCACCGAGCGATCTTGTGTGTTTTAGCACCAAAATATCCTATGTGGGTCAGCATTTTGGATCCTTTGTGGGTCTATCTCTTAACAGAGTAAGATAAATTAGTGGGTATATCTAATAATATCTACTTCTGTACCTAAGTTATACCTACTGTGAGATAAGATCGTACCTGTGTGGTACTTTCCATAGTGGTAATACGTTGGTGGTATTTTTCTATGTGGCGTACCTGTGTGGTACTTACCTTTGTGGTATTCCTTCCTTTGTGGAACAGTTGAGATTTGGAATTTTGGGTTGGACCCTGTGTTTTTCTCATGATTGATATGTGTTTACTTGATAACTTAGGTATATGTATGGGCATATACCTTAGTAGGGTTTTCAGTTGATTTCATGCTTTGTGGTTTATCCTTTGTGGATTATGTGAGACCTTGAGGGTCTCAGGGTCCCTACTGAGTAACGTTATACTCACCCCTGCACGGGCTATGCCCTCACCTTGTTGTGTTTTGTGCAGATGACAGATAGTGTTGATTGTGGTTGAGGGTAATGGGACTGGACGGTGCCCAGAGGTGGACCATATGACGTGTCGGTACGCAGAGGAGATGGGCAGACATGGAGTGCTGAGGAGGCGATCTGTACCTATCCTTTAGGTAGGAACCTCAGAGGACGACCCAATAGCTGTCTTTCTCTTTCTTCAGTTATATTGTATTTTAGTTGTACTTGTACCTTTACTGTTGGTCTTATATTCCAACCCCTCTTACTTTCAACACTATTTTTTCTATACAGTTTACTTGTGTTCGTATCTTGTTGTGAGCTTGTTTGCGTGTGTTTCTAGGATATAAAGGCAATGCCTTCCCGGTTTTTAGGGAATACGACTTTTGGTGCTAGTCGTCAGCCCCTGGCCTATGAAAGGCGGGCTTGAGGTAGTCACGGCATGGGCCCCGGGGGACGGGTCGTGACACTTCCCCTTTTCAAAGGAAGTTTTATTATCCCTTTGTATAATGTGGGTTTTCAAAAAATGTGTTTTGAAATATTGAACCTTTTATTATCAGGAGAAAAATTGTGATGATTCAATTTATTTAGGGTGGGGGGATGTAACACCTTGATATTTTAGAATATATATTTTTTTATTTAAATAAGTTGAAAGTGTTCGATAAATTTCTTGACACGCAACACAAAGATTAAAAAAAACCACAATATATTATAAACTAGTAATTAAATTGTAAGTACAAATATGAATAACCAAATTATAATATTTTTTATAAAAGTTTTATATAATGAAAATTAATTGATTAATTCATAATAAATATGTACTCAATTTTTAGTAAAGTCATTTTATGCTTTAAAAATATGTTTTCTTGAAAAATGGTTTTTGTTACATTTTGTGCACAACCATTATAATTAATTTCTAACATTTTTAGAAATTTTATTTTAGGGGATGAATATCATTTTTGAAATCATCATGTCAATATTATCTTAGGGATAGATTTTTGGGATTTTAATAAAAAAGTTTATTTTTTAGTGAATAGTGAAAAATACAATTTGTTATAAAATTGTCATTTATTTTCTTTAAATAAAGTAATTTAAAAACCCCATTATATTTTAGATTTGGTTTTAAAGTAAAATTTGATCCATTTTGTAGAACATAATATAAATAATTTCATATTAATCAATATTATATTTTATTTTGGTATAGGTTTATTTTTTTCTTAAAAATGAAATTATCTAAAAACTGATTTTTATTATTTTTATGTATTTGTATTAAAATTGAATTCTTATACTTCTAGAAATTGAATCCTGAAAAATATATCACATATTTGGAATTAGGTGGTTCAAATTTGGAAAATAGTTATATTTTATTTTTAGTCATTATGAATAGTAACTGTAGTAAAATTTATCACATCTATAAAGGGTAAAATGGGACAAACAAGGTTAAAAATATAGAATAAAGATTCAGAATGATCCATACACTAGCATAAATTTAATTTTACGAGTTTAATTTTACCTCCAACTTTATATATTTTAAAATATGACATCTTGGTTCCATTTTTCTTTGATAAAGACATTTATATTATTTTTAGTAAAGGAAAATTCCAAAATGTCACTCTCTTGCTTTTAATTTCTCTTATATGTTCACATAGCGATAATGTAACGAACTGACCAGGGTTACCCTCAAACTTGGCACCCGGCCCATTCCATCACATACCCGAAGGACGTTCTCTATCCCCACAGGCTGGCGATAAGCACCCGAGCATCGAACAATAAACCAGAGGGAACAATTTCTCCCAACCTGAACAAAACACAAGGTATATATATACATGAATTAAAAGACAAGTCCAACTGAAAAGAACCAAAATGAAGTAGCTACTCTAAAAAGACAAGTCCAACTGCAAGGGACCAAAATGAAGTAGCTACTCTAAGCGATGATTTATACAAAATCCCACCATTTCACCACCATCTACCCAACCTAGATGACACGAAACCCCACCACCTCACTATAGAACCTTGGATTTCCCTAAAATGGAAGACATACAAAGGTCTACGCACCACCGAATAGGTTCACATGGTGTGACCTAATAGGCTCAATAGGATCTCACCCAGGTGATCCATAACAAGTATCTGTATAACAATTCATGTATTCTCAATTTAAATAATTCATGGCATGATAAGCAGTAAATTAGTTTTATAGAAAACATGGTAAACATGTCCCCTTTATCAAAATTCAAAAATAAAAGTAGGTATATCAATTTCAAAGAAAATTTTCCATATCATCTTTCAGAAGAATCAATATACATATCAAGGGTTAAATAGTCCAAATCCAAGAAATACAAAACAACAGTAGCAGCATAGACATCATAATACTAAGGAATACAACATGTGAGGTAGAAGACTACTCGTACCCATAATTTTATGAACAATGAACTGTGGTACCTAAATTCAATGATCTACACTCCAGGACCAGGGATACACCCTATAAAGTGAAACCCCAACATCATATATATACCTAGAGCTAATAATCTACACTCTAGGACAAGAGGTACACCCCAAAAAGTGAACCCCCACAATGGAATATGGCCTCAAGATAAACCTTATACCTATTACCCAAGGCAACCCATGTGCTAATTTTCACAATCATTTCAATGTTTTGAAAAATCAATTCAAAACTATTTCACAAAACCATTTTCAATGCTTTTAAAATACCCCTTTTCTTTCCATTTATCAAAAAAAAGGAAAATACTTTCATTAAAAATATCTTTCCAACATAAACAATCAATTATGACAATTTCATACTAATTTGAATGGAACTATATAGTTTATCAAGCACAAGCTAGATACAGAACCACCTACCTCAAAATCGGGTCACACATGCTTGCAATGGGATCCACTGACAATTAAAACCCAACGATATCAAAAAAGGACCTAGAGTCCAATCCACACATCTTAGGACTGATTCAATTGAGAAAGAGGGTTAGAAGGGAATAGAAAATACTACATACTTTGACAATGAATGCCCGTCGCACCACGAACAACAAAGGAATAACCTCCAGAATGAGATTTCATAACAGATCTTGGAAGAAGAAAATAATAAACACTAACTTAGATCAACAGATACAATAATGAAACCCAAAGGCACTACCATGATATATGGGAATGAATAAGCAGAGTGATCACTCACTTGGAGAGATGCACCACAACTATAATGAAGGTCAAACACCGAATAGATCGATTCGAAAGGAATGGTGTCTCCAAAAATCACTATAGAGGAGCTTCAGTTCGAGAGCATAGGAAGAAATATGATTGAACGAGAACAAAAAATCTGATAAGTTCCCTAAAACATCCCTTATCGTTGAATTACTCGATGTGTAATTCCTTTACATGCCGTGAAATCCACAGTGTTTAAGTACACCGAGAAATTATTCACCTCGGATTAAAAATGCGTTATTTAAAAAATTCACGATGTGTAAATCCTCTTCATGATGTATAACCTTTCATAGCACGAAGCCATTCATGAATTGTACCCAAAAACACTTACACGATGTGTAATCTAGTTACATGGAATGAAATACTCATGCATCCTGTAGAAAATGCTGGTTAAATCCAAGATTCCAACAATCATGTGACTTCACCATTATAGGTATCCTCCCAATTCTTTCTCAGTACTCTAAAAACAATGGGAAAAAAGGGAAACATGGAGAGGTTAATGATATAATTGAAATATCGGTAATGGGATGTTACAAACTCCCTACCATAAATACTTTCCATACATAGGAAGTCATGTGGAAGATGTAATCCCTAGAAAAGATAATTCCACTGCTCCCTCATTAATGACTCACATTCCCAAGTATCATGAGAATATGATCCTTGTTTCCATAGAACTCGGACCTATGGAATCAACTTCCCATGAAATTCTTTCACTTGAGAGTTAACAATATCAACTGGTTTCTCTAGAATAGAAACATTTGGTTCTAACTTAATTTATTCCCAACTCAGAACATGAGAAAGATCAGGGTAATAATTCTTAATCTGAGACATGTGGAAAACATCATGAATACCCATCAATTGAAACAAAAATTATAACCGATAAGCAACCTGTCTGAGCCAATAAGTGGCCCAAAATGGTCCAACATATCTTGCATCCAACTTTCCCTATTTTTTAAGTCGATAGTGACCCAACTGAGGAGAAAATTTCAAGAAAACCCAATCACTAATAGAAAACTCTAGAGGATGATGTCACTAATCTTCATATGATTTTTTTCAACTTTGGGCTGTAACTAGATGTCTATGTATATCCTGAATCTTTGCAGATGTATCCTGAACCAAACTTGGTCCAACCAAAGATACTTCTCCCACCTTATCCCAACAAAGTGGTGATCTATACAGACGACCATAAAATGCCTAAAAGGGATCTATTCTTATCAAATATTGATAAATTTTGTTGTAAACAAACTAACAAATCCCATATGTTTAACCCATGATCCACTGAAGTCAATAACACATGCACAAAGAATATCTTTCAAGATCTGAATTACTTGATCTATCTGACTGTCTGTCTGTGGATGATAATTTGTGCTCAACTTGACCTGAGTTCCCATTTCCTCTTGGAGACTCCTACAGAACCTCAAGGTAAACCTAGTATCCCTATCCAGAACAATGGTAGAAGGAATTCCATGTAATCTCACAATATCCTACACATAAAACCTACACAAATATTCAACCTTAGTGGCATCCTTGATTGGAATGAAATGAGAATACTCCATCAACCAATCAACAAACACCCAAATAGAATTATTCCCTAAGGGAGTCCATGGAAATCCAACAACAAAATCCATGGATACCTCATCCCATTTCTAGATCAGCATTGGAAGAGGCTAAAGTAAATCAGAGGGTTTCAAGTGCTCTACCTTTATCCATTGGTAGGTATAACAACGGGACACATAATCTTCAATGTCACACTTCATAACCAATCAAAAGAATTGAAATATCATGTCATAATACATATTTTTAGTTCTTGTATGAATGAACCACTAATATATTTGATAATTAAATAAGACTAAACTTATCACAGATACTGGGATGACAAACCGATTCCCAAAGTGGAGTATACCATCTGAAGAAAGAGACCATCCAGAATTGGTCTCCCCACCATAAAGGATTTCTCGAACTTTACTAAACTCAACATCCTTCTACTAACTCTACAAGATAGGCTCTAGGAGAGATGATGATAACTGAACACTGGTAAGAACCATGCATAAAACATCCTCCTGAGTGTCCAAGTGCAACTGAGTGAAAAGACCCATAAGATTCCACTCCTCTCTTGATTCCAGAACAACCTGCGATGGAACTTTCCTACTACGAGCATCTGCAATGACATTTCCCTTCCCCAAGGTGTAGGCAATGTCAAATTCAAACATCTAAAGGTATTTTACCCATCATCTCTATCAAATATTCAAGTCTTTCTAAGAAAATATATAGCTCAAACTTTATGATCAGAGAATACTATGAAACTTTCCCCAAAACAGATAGTGCAACAAACATTTAAACACATACATAACTATAGAAATCTCTAAATCGTGATTAGGGTAATTTTTCTCATGCGATTTTAGCTGACGAGATCTATAAGCTACCACATGGTCATCCTGTATAATAATGCATCCCAAACCAGCACCAGAAGCATAAAAAAACACTACATACCCATTACTGAGCTTGTGTAAGATCAAATAGGATCCAATGTCAGAATTCATTTTAGTCCATCAAAAGAATACCGACACTTCAAATCCCAGGTGAATTTCACCAATTTCTTGTTAAGATAAGTCAAATGTGATGTAAACTTAGAGAAATCATTAAAAAACCTTCAGCAGTATCTAGAAAGACCAAGGAAGATCCTAAGTTCAAAGACATTATGTGGTTCCTTCCATGAAGAAACAACCTTCACCTTCTTTAGATTAACTAATAATCCATTTTCAGAAATCTTGTGCCCTAAGAACTTTATTTCTTGAATCTAGAAACTACATTTCGAAAGTTTTCCATGAAAATGGTGAATTCTTAGAATTTCCATAACTAAACTTAGATGGTGATAATGCTCATGATCAGATTTTGAATAAAACAGAATATCCTCCATGAACACTGCCACAAAAGTGTTAGGATATTGATAGAATATATGATTTATCAAAGCCATAAAAATTTCAGGAGCATTAGTTAGACCAAAAGGAATCATAATATATTCATAATAGCCATACCTACTCTTAAAATATGTTTTCAGCATATCAAACTTTTAAACTTTGAGTTGATGATAACCTAACCGAAGATCAATCTTAGAGAACCACTTTACCCCCTTTAACTAATCAAAAAAATCATCCTTGTGAGGAAAATGATATTTTTTCTTAACCATTACCCGGTTCAACTTCTGATAGTACAAAAACAACCAAAATGAACCATCTTCCTTCTTAGAAAAGAGAACATGGGATGCCCAAAGAAAAAAACTAGAGTGAATAGAATTTTTTAATAGGTTTCCTAACTGAATCTTGAGTTATTTCATCTCTTTTGGTGCTATATAATAAGAAGGTATCAATATCGACTGTATACATGGCACCAAGCCAATTATAAAATCTACCCCTCTCTGGAGGGAGATCGGGGAAGCCATCTGGTAAAATGTCATAAATTTATCGAACAACAATAAGAAGATCATCAACAGAAGGAACACCATCAATATAACATGAAACAATAGATAAAAAACTCCTGATCTCTAGGCAGGAAGGCCCTGCACGACCTAACATAGGGTCCCACTCCCCCTGAAACACACGATAGCTCCCATCGACAATAAGAAACAAAACATGTCAATGATAAAAACCAATCTCATCTCGATGAGTGACAAGACAATCCATACCTATAATGATGTAAAATATATCCAGATCAAGAATGAGAAAATCTCAGACCAATTCTATATCGGTTATCATTAATGAATAAAAAGAACACTATAACCCTCCTCTTTCCTCTTACCGAGAGGTGTTACTAACTCCATTACAAAGAAAATAAGTTCCGTTGGAAGTTTAAGAACATCAAAAAGCATACAGATATAAATGAGTGAGAGGTACCAGTATCAAATAAAACAATTGCTACCGAAGATGCAACAAGGATAATACCTCTCACTATCACCGGACCCGCATCTACTTCCATTGGAAATACATCGACTACATAAAAGTGATTCACTCCAGAGGCCTATGGATAGATCCCAATAGTCGTTAAAGCTTATGACTGCACCACAATATCCTTTGGAGCTGACAAACCCTGACCATAATGAGGTGTATTCATAGCCTGACAGAAATGCTCTAAATGACCAACATGTCCATAATTGTTTCACATCTTCACAGTCATAGGACAAAAATGTTTGGTGTGTCTGAACTTGACGCACTAATATCAATCTATAAGAACACTACTATCTATAGAAGATGGTGTAGAGGAGGCTTGCTCCTGAGACCCACCACCACAAATTATGCAATGATCCTACCACTTCCTCTTCTTCCCATGAACTCTACTGAAACTACCACTAGATGGAAGAGAAGGGTTAAGAAAACCAACCTTGATTTCCATATCCATATCTACCATAATAGCTATGTCTACTATCTCCACATAGGTATAAAGTTTCAACATAAACACCTATGATATTATATCCGGTTGAAAACCTTATAGGTACTTATAAGGCTTTAACTGGTCATTCTTCACTACATCTGAAGCAAAACAGATAAGATAAGAAAACTAGTTGGTGTATGCCAACACCAAACGCTCTAATTTTTTAAAAAATAGGAACTCCATATACTTCTCCAACATCATAAAACATGAACAAAACTAATATAATAACATGGTTTTGAAACCTTTCCAATCCAAGTCTATGTTTCTATCTACCCGGACTATAGAATCCCACTATCTCTTGCTGGAACCCTTGAGCCTGAACACTGTACACTTCACCTTAATATTCTCAGGTGTATCTAGGAAGTTGAATATTTTATTGATCCAATCCATCTAGTCCCCTACCTCTTGAGGTTCAGTCATTCCTTTAAAGTACAGTGGCTTATCACGCAAGAACTACCACAATCAATCTCTATCTCCTCCAGCTCTTGATAGTACCTCAATAATTGTGTTCTGAACTCATGGTACATCACGATTTAAAGCATGAAATACCTGTATGATAGTCTCGATGATATTCTGATCTACATGAAGATTATATTATGTAGAATTACCTACACCTTTCTGAGAAACACATTAAATATGTATTAGAGGCATATTGCTGCACATCGAAACATAAGAATGATAAGACAACATAACAAATCTTAGTTCAAACTAGAAAACCCATAAGCATAAACTGAGATTTAAAACCAAACCCAACACTAGAGACATATATCCCAACTTCCCATGGAAAATTGAGTCTCATTACGACAATATCTTTCCAGTAACTCATCGCAACATACCACTCAAGTCCGAAAATTATTATCTCTAGTCTAACAGACATCATAAGATGAGGAATCTTGAGGATAGACTTCCTTTGATACCATTCTGTAACGAATTGACCTAAGTTAACCTCAAACCTGGCACCTGACCCATTCTGTCACATGCCCGAAGGGCATTCCCGATCTCTACGGTCTGGAGACAAGTTCCTAGGAATCGAAAAACAAACCAAAGTTAACAATTTCACCCAACCTAAACAAAACAAAAGGAATATATATACACTAAGCAAAAGAAAAAGTGGAAAGCTGATGAATATATTCCATAACTAAAGAAAATACAATGGAAACAAACAACTGTAGAAGTGGATAAAACTCCAAAAAGACATGTCTAACTACAAAGGTCCAAAATAAAGTAGCTACTCCAAGTTATGGAATGGACGAACTCCCACCATATCACCACTAAGTACCCAACCCAGTTGACATGAAACCTCACTGCCTCACTACGATACCTTGCCTTTTCCTAAAATGGAATACATACAAAGGTCTATGCACCACCGAAGAGGTGAACATGGTGTGAGATAAAAGGATTAATAGGATCTCACCTAGGTGTTCCACAACAAGTATCTTTATAACAATTCCTATATAATCAATTTAAATAAAAAAAGGCATGATAAGAATTAAATCAGTTTCACAAGATTCAAAATGCATATCAAGGCCAAAAAAATCCAAATTCAAGAAATAAAAAAACAAAAATAGCAGCATAGGAATCATAGTACCAAGGAATATAATAGGTCAGGTAGAAGACCACCTATACCCATAATTTAATAAATAGTGCACTATGGTACTTGAATCCAATCATATACACTCTAGGACCATGGATACACTCTAAAAAGTGAAACCCCAACATCATATTTGTACCTAGAGCCAGTAATATACACTACAAGATAATAGGAGTGCCCCAGAATGTGAACCCCCACAATAGATGATGAACTCAATCTAAACCTTCCACCTAGTAACAAAGGTATCCAATGTTCTCATTTTCACAATAATTTCAATGTTTGAAAAAATCATTTCAAAATCATTTCACAAAACCATTTTCAATGATTTGAAAAAACTCTATTTCTTTCCATTTATAAAAAACCAAGGAAAACCACTTTCATTAAAAAACTATTTTCAACACACATAATCAATTACGCTAATTTCATACCAATTTGAATAGAATAATACAGTTTATAAAACACAATCTAGAGACGAAACCACCTACCTTAAACTCGTCCCGCACACGCCCACAATGAGATCAACCAACAATGAAAACCCAACGACATCAATGAAGGTCCCAGAATCCAATCCACATATCTTAGGAGTGATTTAATTTAGAAAGAGGTCCAACAGGGAAGAGGAAATACCACATACCTCAACAAAGAATGTCCATCGTACCACGACCAACAAAGAAACAACCTATGGAACAAGATCACACAAAATATCATGGAAGAATACAAGAAGAAACACCAACTAAGATCAAAAGATTAAATATTGCAACACAAAGTCACTACTGTGATCTATGGAAATGAAGAAGTAGAGAGATATCTCACCTGGAGAGATACACGACAACTGATATGAAGATAGAACACCAAATAGTTTAATTCGAAAGGAATGGTGTCTCCAAAAATCAATGGGGAGGAGCTTTGGTTCGAGAAAAGAGTAAGATGGATGATCGAATGGGCACAAAAAACCCGAGAAACTCTCTAAAACATCCCTTCTCAGGGAATTAAATGATGTGTAATTTCCATACATGCTATGAAATCCATGCTGTTCAAGTACACTGAGAAATCCATCAACTCAGATTAAAAATCCGTTATTTAAAACATTTAGGATGTATAAATCCTCTTCACAACATGTACCCTTTAATAGTGTTAATATTTTCATGACTTATACCCAATAACAATTACACAACGTATAATCTAGTTACACAGTGAGAAACACTCCTGAATCCTATAGAAAAATCCAGTTAAATCCAATAGTCCAAAATTTTGTGACCTCACCATTATAGGAATCCTACCATTTCTTCTCGGTCCTCTACAGACAACGTGAAAAAGGAAAACCATGGTGAGGTTAAAGACATACCTAATAGATCAGTAACATTATTTTATAGATAATAAGATGATATGAATGAATATAAATGTTAATTTTTAACATAAATAATTTATTCTTATGATGGAAATTTTTATTTAATTTTTATTTATGGTATAATTACCTTAAATTCTTATACAACGCTGATACATGCTTGTGCAAGCAGTAGAAAAATCAAATTAAATGATTTGAAAAAAATAAAAAGTAGTATTATTTGGATGAATTATGGTGTCACATGAATTTATGGTTAATAATAACGTATAATTTATGGTTAAATATTTTATATTTTAATTCCATTCCTTTATTAATGTTTTCAAATTCAGAATTTGTGAATAGTTTTGAAAATGAATTTAATGGCATTTTATGTTAAATAATATTTTATTAAATGATTTTAAAATAATAAAAATATTTAAATATTACAAGATGGATGGGATATGGTTTAAAATGTAATCAATTTAACATTTTATCCAATTTTTACCTTATAAGTAAATTTATAACTAATTAAGAATGAAAAAGTTGTTACTACAGTTAAAGTTAAAATTGGCTAACGATGGGGTTAAATTAAAAGATAAGGTTTAAAATTACACATAAACCTATCCAAATTTTATTGTTTAATGGTATTTAAAAATTAAAATATATTATATTATAAATTTTTTCCACTTGGTTCCACTTTCATAATAAAAATAATTTATTATATTTAAATATTTTAAGTAATTCAAAGAGTGTCTTTTCCTTCACTATAAAAGGACACCACCCGTCCTCTATTCTTAACATGACCTTTAGCCACATAGCTTGACCAAAAACTATAAAAAACTATTTTAAACATACTTATATGAGTTATATAGGTTCTTATATCCTTAAAAGACCATCCATAGGGTCTTTAAGAATAGATCTAAAGGAGGTTTTTCAAAGAAGAGGTAATCATCTTAACTGTTCTCTTTCATCTTACTTCTTATTTTAACTAATTAAATTATATACTAAAAATTACAATATAATAATATAAGTATATCTATTTTTATTATGTTTATTTCATAACCTTTATCCGTATCTATTTCCATTAAATGGTAAATGAATGTATCACTCATGTATACGTGTGGACTACCGCCTCCACGCGACGATATGATTCATTTTACATCACCATCTTTCATTGTTAGTTATTATGATGGATTTAGTGTTTATATATTATATTTTTGACACATTTATTCTTATTTAATTATAATATCCTATCTATATTCTTACCATACCGTCCGTTGGAAAATGATAACCTCATTTTTGCTTACGTGTGGACTATCTTCTCCATGAAGCATTGTGATCCATTTTTCATTTACACTTTACATAAACAGTAATAAGGATATATTTAATTAATATATATTATATTTATGATATAATTATTATATAAATGTGAATTATTTTTTTACCTTTCTTTCACTCCATCTATCAAAAAGTGGAAACATCACTCGTGTGTATGTTCAGACTACTGTCTCCATGAAGTGATGTAATTCATTTTTCACCACCAAATTATATGAATGGTTATAAAAGTGAAAATAATGAATAAATGTGATAATTATTACATGAATAATATTCTATAGATTATGGAATAATGATCAAAGTTCAATGAAAATAACTTCTAAATTGAAACATATATGAAAAACGTAACAGTTATCACCCGAAAATGGGGATTTTAATAAAGAATTATTAATAAACATATTTTGAAGGGTTATAAGTGGATATTATAAGTTATTATAATTGTTTAAATGGTTATTTTATATAATTATAGTAAATATAAATTTACTATATATTATTTTAGAGTTCTTATGAATCAAGACAAACATAAGGTAATGGTTCTTCATCACAATATTTTTTTGTTGATACATGTTTGATATTATAAACATATTTATGTTTATGAGGTGTATCAACAGACCATTTGATATGTTATATTATTAATAAATATATATTAATTGAATTTAAAGTTTTATTTAATTTTTTTTCATTGGGTTTATCATTCAAAAGTTACCAAAGTGGTAAGAGATTTATGTTACAATATCATTTCTTTTTGGTATTGTTTATGCAAAATTTCCATTGAAAAATATTATATGAATATTATTATATAGAAAAAATAATTTTTCTTCTCATATGTATATTCATGGAATTTCCAATTAATAGCATATTTTACTTCTCTTTAGTACTTAAAATGACCAAGAAAATGTTAAAAAAAAAAACAGACTTTATTTACTCTTTGGTTAAGAATCCTTTTCTTTCATATCCATATTTTAATTAAGATGTTTTCAAGAATGTTTTTACCATTAAAAAATGATTATATAAAGTCATTTTTAAACATTTTTTTGTAACATAATGAGTTTTTTTAAAGGAAACACTAAGTTCGATAGCGTACATGATATACAACATCGAGCTTAAACGAAAAACTAAATATTATTATTTAAATATTATAGTAATGACATAGCCATTAGAATGGAAGGAATAAACCATAATAACTGATTTTTTAAAATATCATTCAAAAATGTATATATAATTAATTATTTTCTGACCAATTAATTAAAAATTAAAATTAAACTCTTTTTAAAATAAAAGGAAATGTTTCTCAGGAAAACTATTTAAATGTGCACCAGTTTGTTTTATACCAATAACTAATAAAATCACTCTTGTTGGATTATATTAATTAAATATATTTATAATATATTTAATATAATTTTTAACATTCATATTATATGTTTTTTAGACATTATATAAGAATAAATCTAGTTTTACGAATAAAAGAAGTATTTTTCTAAAAAGGCAGTTATGTTACCTTTTAATAGAACACTTGTTTTAAATATAGTTTTCGACACTTTTATATATTATATTTTAAAAAATAATTTTATTCTTTGAAATATTATTATTAAAATTTAATTTAGTTTATTTTTTTTGGTTTTTGTTGTTAAGAATCATTTTTTGATGAATACTGAAAAATACTGCATTTTAATCGAAAACTGTTTTTTCATAAAATTTATTAATAGTATTAAATTATATATTTGAGTGGTTTTAAAGTATAATTGGATCAAGTTTTTATAAATTAATACGATTTATTTCATTGTAAAAAATCTCACATTGAATTTGGATATAAAAACATTTCAATATTTTGAATGATTTTACTTCAAAAACCTGTTTTCTCATTCAGTCAACGAGATTAATTTTTAATTAATTTATTTTAATTCTGTGTATTGAATTTGGAAAAATGGATTCAATATTTGGAATCATAAGTTCCAAATTATGTAAATAGGTCTTTTTTATTTTTGAAAATTATGAATAGTAACTTTAGTAATATTTTTTATTCACATAGTTAAGGGTAAATTATGTAATTAATGGTAAAAATAATAGTATAACTAATAAACAATTACCATAAAACTTGTCCTAATTTCATTGGATGAGTGTGTTTTGAAAAAAATCATACTTGGGACTATATAATAACCTTTTGAAGCCACTTGGGCATGAATATGACATTTATATTATTATATTCAATGAAAAATCAATTTTGTCACACTCTTGTTTTTAACAAGTAAAATTTTTATAATATGGTTTTATATATGGGATATTTTCAAATATAAATAGTATTTATAAATATAAAATGTTTATCTATATTATGGTAACTTATTTACAATTTTTAGTGATAAAATAATTACCTTAAATGGTGACACAATGATGATATAATAATTATTTAATTAATAAAAGAACCAAATAAATAATATTAAAAATATTAAAATAAATATAAATTGATATAATTAATATCTTACAAAAACTTTATGGATTAATTTTTCATATTAGTTATGTGTTAAAATATTTTTTTTCTAATATATCATGTGGTTATGATATTTTTAAAAAGTCAAGTGATGAATAGTTTCAAAATTGACATTATTGATATTTTAAAATAAATAATATTTTATTAAATGATATAAATTTATAAATAACTAAATTTAGACAAAAATATTGGTATAAGTCTCAAAATTTCATTAATTACTCATTTATTGGACGTTTGATAATTTATAGTAATTATAATAACCCTCAAAGTGTAAATTTCATGATATCACGGTAAGAGTTAAAAGGGATAATTAAGGGTTAAAAAACGTTAAGGATAAAAAAAAGTAAAAAATTGTCTAATTTTTGTTGGATTAAGTTATTTAGACTCAAAATCATCATATATTTAAAATTAATAAGTTTGGATCCATTTGGATTATAAAATTAATTTATATTAATTTAATATTTTGAAGATTTCCAAGAGTACCCCTCCCCTATTCTATAAAAGAGAACTCATTATTCTCTATTATTAACACCTCAAAAACAATTTTGTTTGGCCAATATATGACCAAATACATTCCTAAAATCCCTCCCACATTCTATAGGCCTTATTATAGGTAGAACACCCTCCTTAGAGGTGTTAAGGTGATAATCAATGGAAATCACCCGAAGAAGAGGTATCATTTTTAATTAAGTGTTTATATATTATTTCTTCTTCAACTTTCATAATATAAAATTAAACCATTATGAATTAATAAATATAGTATCCTAAATATACTTAGATGTTATTATGTTAATATCATCACCTAAATCCATATTCACTTCCATCAAATGGGAAAAGAATTAATCGTTTGTGCATACGGGTGAACTATCACCTCAAGGGACTGATATAATTCATTTTCCATTACCATCTCTCAATACTGGTTATAATTAGGGAATTAATGTTTTAAATGATATTAATGAAATATTTATCATTATAATAAAATAATATATCAATTAAATTCTTACTTTCCATGCACATAAAAATGATAACGTCATTCGTGCGTACGTGTGAACTATCACCTTCACAAAGCAATGTGATTAATTTTTAATCACCACATCACATGAATAATATATATAAGTATTTTTAAATTATTAATATAATATTAATGATATTATTATAATTCTATAAAAATAAAATAACACATACCTTATTTCCATAATGATCATTGACAAATAGAAACATTACTCATGTGTATGTACGACTTACCATCTCTATGATTGTAACATAGTTCATTTTTCATATACATATGAAATGGATGAATTTAAAAGTCTAATTAATGTGTAAAAGTGATTATTATTTCATGAATATTATTTTGGAAAATATGAACTAATTAAATCTTTGTCCGTATTCTACTTACCGAAGTCATTTTGGATTCATGTATAGATTATCGTCAAAACATATGACGTGAACTTAAATAATTAAGTAATTGTTATAACATAGTAATAAGTGATATAAAAAGAATAATATACATGAAAATAAGTTTCTAAAGCATGTTGAAATTAACCTAATTTTATTATTCAGGAATATAAAGAAGGTACATGATGAGTCAGACTCACGGTAAGGGACTCTTTAAATAAAACATGATTTTAAATGTTTTAAAGATTCATTCTTCTAAATCTATCTATTTTATGTATATGTTTTCAAAAGTTTTATTATGAATGTATTTATATGGAAATTAATTTTTTAAAATTGTAATTTTGAGATTCTTTAAAAGTTTTCAAAGTGGTATGGGAAATTTTGATTTAAAAATCTCTTTTTAAATTTTTTAAATGGGATTTGAAAATGGATTGCTTATTTCTATAACTTGAAATGTTTTTATGACTGAAAATGAAATTTTAAGAGTGACATGTTGAAAATTTCATGATTTTATGTGAAGTGATTATTTAATGGTACTTGGACATTTGATGGGTGGTTACATGATAAACCAAGGATGGGTGGTTCTATGATAAACCAAGGATGGGTGGTTACATTATAACCTCCAATGTATTGGGTATGAAAGTAGATCATATGGTTATTCCATTTTATAAGAGTTTCATGTATGGAAGTCGACCATATGGTTATTCCATTTAAGTTTAATTATGTTCCAAATTACCTTTATGTGTTATATATGATTTCTAGGGGTTTTATGGTAATCTTTTGATTGCAAAAATGGTAAGAAATGAGCTCACTTTCAAATGAAAGTATTTAATACTTCTTAAGGGTGAAAATATTAATTTATAATAAATTATTCATGGGTTTTCATGTTTTCAAATGACTAATTTTTTTCCTTCTTTGTGTATCCCTTAAAAATATTTTTATGCTCATCCTAAGTTTTGAAATTTTTTTCATAGGATGTAAGGGAGAATAGAGACTAGGATGGGATCAAGTGAAAAATTATGATGATTTAACATGAAAAGAAACAATGTTTAATTTTAAAAGTTTTTGTTTTATGAGAAAAATGGATATTGAGTAGAATTATCTACATTATAATATTTGAGTTGTTATATATGAATTATTTCCTAATTCTATAGAACTCTAAACCTGAAAAGTTTCTAAATGTAAAAGAAAGTAAAATTATTTACTTAACTTAATATTTTGTAATGTTTTAAGGATGGGTCCTTATAGTTGGTATAAAAGGAAAGGTTTAGAAAACTTTAGGGATTATGAATTTTGGTTAAACATATGATAAGTTTCTATGTATGATATTTTAGTTAAATCTTTGTTCTATACATTTTTCAGATTGAGGAAAGTGAGTTAAAAATGGAAGGAGGATCTCAAACAACATTCTTAGCTCTTCCTGATGACTTGCTTGCAATAATTATTACAAAGTCATGTCCTTTGATTTTGAAACTTTTTATAACATACAACTCTCTTTTAAATAGTTGTATGAGATATCAAACGTCTTCTCTATACCTCGATACCACCATGGTTCATGGGATATTTTTAATCAAATCATATTTTCCAAATATTCTCATATTTTGAAAAAATGTAAATATTATCAAGGAATTTTTAGATATTTTAACTTATCACAAGATGTTGAAGCGTATTACGATTTTGATAAAGCTACTTAATAAGGATACACTTAAACATCCTATTTATATTTGGTTTTAACTTATAGTCTTCGAGTACATACTTATGGTATTTTAAAAGTACCCTTGTTTTAAAGTTTCAAAACAAAATTGGTCCTAATGTTTTATAAAAATAAAGTTTATCAGATGTTTTTAAATTACATGTTATATAAAATGATTTTCAAAAAATATTTCTCTACCAACACCCATATGACCCAATTTATACTAGGTTTATTTGGAAAAAGGAAGCAATGGACTTTGAAGAATCTCTAAAGCATTGTTGTAATGCATGAACCTTCTATCTATGTGAAAAAAATGATGAAGAAACTAGGCAAACACCATGATCAAGGTACGTCATTATTTATTATTGGAATAGTTTTATTAAATCATAGGGAGATGAAATTAAAAAATTCAAGATATAAAATACTTCATGAATTAATAAGTTTGAGGTAATTATGGGTTGGGATACAAATGAGAGGTATAAGATAACCATTGAAGTTATATAATTCTAATAAAGGATGAAACTCTATCTGTCAAGTAAGTATATTTTATTATTTTCTTAATCTAAGTAGTAAAATAATTCCTCAAATCTAGGAAAAGGATATTCAAACAAAAATGTTATGCATTTAATTTTCTTACTAAGAAATCAGTGACCTTCTAACCCATTATAGATTAATGGTTTTTTGATTGTTAACTTTATCATGACCATGTTCTCTGTCACTCTCCATTAGAACTTGATATTTATTTTTTTGTTCCATATAAATGTTTTCCTACATGGAATCATAGTGTGTGTTATATTTGGTAACCTTCACACTTCCCTTTATTTATTTTAAAATGAAATTTTCATTTATCCTTTTTTTCGATGTGTGATTTAAAGAAAGATATTTTGAAAAGTCAAACCCCTATTTTTCAATCCCGAGTTTAAAATGTGAGCATAAAATTTATTGGGGGGGGGGGTGATGTAACATCCTGAGTTTTTTTAAAGGAAACACTATGTTTGATAGAATACATGATATGCCACATCGGGATTAAATGAACAAGTAAATATTATTATTTAAATATTGTAGTTATCACATAACCGTTAAAATGGCGGGAATAAATAGAAATAACTAAATTTTGAAAATATGGTTTAAATTGTATATATAATCAATTATGTAGTGGACTATTAATTAAAAATGAAAATTAAACCCTTTTTAAAATAAAAGGAAATGTTTTTATGGAAAAATATTTAAATGTGCACAAGTTTGTTTTATACCAATAACTAATAAAATCACTTTTATTGAATTATATTAAATATATATATATATATATATATATATATATATAATATTTTTAATCTAATATATAATATTCATATTATGTGTTTTTTAGATATGATATAAGAACATATCTAATTTTACGAATAAAATAAGTATTTTTCTAAAAAGGCAGTTCTTCCACCTTTTGATGGCGCAATCGTTTTAAATATAGTTTTTGAAACTTTTATACATTATATATGAAAAAATAATATTTTTATTTGAAATAAGAGTATCAAAATTTAATTTTGTATAATTTTTGGTATTAATTTGATAAGATTCATTTTTGATGAATTGTGAAACAAATACTGCATTTTAATTGAAAACCGCTTTTCCATCAAATTTATTTATAATGTTAAATTATATTTTTGAGTGGTTTTAAAGTATAATTATATCAAGTTTTTATAATTTACTATAATTTATGTTAGTTAAATTAATTTTAATTTTAATTTTTATATAAAAATATTTCAATCTTTTGAACATTTTTACTTTAAAAACCCGTTTTCTCATTCTGTCAATGGGATTAAATTTTAATTTGTTTATGCCAATTATGTTTTTTTAATTTGAAAAAATGGATTACATATTTGTAATAATAAGGTCCAAATTATGTAAATATTCCCCTTTTATTTTTTAAAATTATGAATTGTAACTTAAAAATACTTTTTATTACCATGGTTAAGGGTAAATCAGGCAATTAAGGGTAAAAATAATATTATAACTAATATAAAATTACCCTAAAACTTGTACTAATTTAATTGGATGATTGTTTTTATACCAAAATAGTCCTTAGAAAAAAATTATAACCTTTTAAATCCACTTAGGTGTGAGTATGACATTTATATTATCATATTTAAAAAAAATCAATTTTTTCACACTCTTGTTTTTAACAAGTAAAATATTTTTAATATGGAGTTATATATGGGATATGTTTGAATATAAATATATTTTAGAAAAATAAATTTTTTATGTAAATTTTGGTAATTTATTTATAATTTTTAGTGATAAAATAATTACCTTAAATGGTGACACAATGATGATGTAGTAATTGTTTAATTAATGGAAGTCTCAAATAAATGATATTAAAAATATTAAAATAAATATAATTTGATATAATTAACGCTATCTACATTTTTTTGGATGAATTTTACATATTAGTGATGTGTTAAAAGAGTTGGTTTGAAGATATCATATTGTTATGATATTTTTTAAAAGTCAAATGATGAATAGTGTCAAAATTGATATTATTGATATTTTAAAATAAATAGTATTTTATTAAATGATATTAAATTTCTAAAAATATCAATTTCAACCAAATTATTGAGAAAAGTTTTAAAATTTTATCAATGACTCATTTATTGGTCTTTTGTCATTTTATAGTAATTATAATATACCTTAAAGTGTAAATTTCATGATATCACGGTAAGAGTTAAAAGGGTTACTTAAGGGTTAAAACAAAAAGATAAGGATTCAAAAAAAAGAGTAAAAACTTGTATAATTTTTATTAGATGAAGGTATTTAGACCCAAAATTATCATATCTTATATATTAATAAGTTTTGAGACATTTTTATTATAAAAGTAATTTACATTAAGTTAATATTTTGATGATTTCCAAGAATGCCCCTCCCCTCTACTATAAAATGACACCCATTCTTCTCTATTATACACAACTTAAAACCTATTTATTTGGAAAATATCTACAAAAATACCTTCCTATAATCTATAAACACATTCTAGAGGACTTATTTTAATAATAACACCCTCCTTATAGGTGTTAAGTGGTAATCAAAGGAAATCGCCCGAAGAAGATGTATCATTTTAAATTAAGTGTTTCTATTTTATTTATTCTTCCACTTAATTAAAATATTATTTAACCATGATGAAATAATAACTACAATATAATCAATATAATAAGATTTTATTATGTTAATATCATCACCTAAATCCACCTCCACTTCCATCAAATGGGAAAATAATTAATCATTTGTGTGTACGTGTGAACTATCATCTCCATGAACTGATATAATTCGTTTTCCATTACAGTCTCTCAATACTAGTTATAATGATGAAATTAATGTTTATATATGATATTAATTACATATTTATAATTATAAGAGAATAATATATCAATTATGTTCTTACTTTCCATAAACATAAAAATGATAACGTTGTTCATGCGTACGTGTGAACTATCACCTCCATGAGGCGATGTGATTCATTTTTAATCAAAACATCACATGAATAATATATATAGGTAAATTTAAATTATTAATATTATATTCATTATATTATGATAATTATTTAAATATAAAATAATACACACCTTCTTTCCATAATGATCCTTGAAAAATGGAAACGTTACTCATGCGTACGTACGACTTACCGTCTCCATGATTGTAATGTAGTTCATTTTTTATATAAATATGTAATGGATATATTTAAAAGTATAATTAATCTATAAAATTTATTATTATGTCATTAATATTATTCTGGATATTATGGAATGACCTCTTTGAGTGTATTTGACTTACCAAAGTCATTTTGGACTCATGCACTGAATATCATCAAAACATCTAATGTGAACTTAAATAATTAAGTAATTATTATAAAATGGTAATAAGTGATATAAAAGGAATAATAAACATTAATATAAGGTTCTAAATCAAGTTTAAATTAACCCAATCGTATTATTCTGGAATATAAAGAAGGTACGTGATGATTTCGATTCACGGTAAGGGACTCTTTAACTAAAATATCATTTTAAATGTTTTAAATATGTATTCTTATAAATATATATATATATATATATATATATATATATATATATATATTTCATTTCCATGTTTTAAAAATGGTTTTATGAATGTATTTATATGGACATGAATGTTTTAAAATGGTAATTTTGAGTTTCTTTCAAATTTTTCATAGTGGTATGGGAAACTTTGATTTAAAATTCTCTTTTTAAATGTTTTAAATGGGTTTTTAAAAAAGATTGATTATTTCTGAAACATGAAATGTTTTTTATGAGTGAAAATGAAATTTTAAGAGTGAAATGTTGAAAATTTCAATATTTTATGTGTTATGATTATTTAATGGTACATGGACATTTGATGAGTGGTTACGTGATAAACCAAGGACGATTGGTTCCACGATAACCTCCAATAAATTGGGTATGGAAGTCGACCATATGGTTATTCCATTATATAAGAGTGACATGTATGGAATTAGACTGTATGGTTATTCCATTTATGTATAATTATGTACCAAGTTACCTTTATGTATTATCTATGTTTTCTATGGGTTTTATGGAAATATTTTTATTACAAAAAAAGGTGTGCAATGGGATTACTTTAAAAGGAAATTATTTACTACTTATTAAGGGTGAAATTATTTATTTATGATAAATCATTCATGGGTTTTCTTGTTTTTACAAGACTAATAGTGTTCCTTCTTTGTGTATCCCTTACTAATATTTTTATGCTCATCCTATGTTTTGAAATGTTTTTCGTAGGATTTATAGGATAATATAGAGAAGAATGGGATCAAGGTGAAAATTATGATGATTGAACATGAAAAGAAACCATGTTTCATTTTAAAAGTTTTTATTTTTTGAGAAAAATGGATATTGATTAGTAGTGTCTATATTGTAATATTTGTGTTGTTATGTATGAATTATGGCCTAATTATCTAAAACTCTAAACCTGAAAAGATCCTCAATGTGAAATAAAGTAAAATTATTAACTTAACTAAAGATTATGTAATGTTATTAAGGCTGTGTCCTTATAGTTCTACTTTCTATGAAAATGTTTAAAATAAATATTCTTGTAATTTTTCAAATGAGGTATTTTTGACTTTTTATCGAAAATGTAAAAGGATTTTTTGTTTTAATATACAATGCATGAATGAATTTTTATCCCACCATGAATAATATTTTATTTGAATATTACTTTAAAATTTTCCATGTTTCTTTTTAAAGAAAACATTTTCCTTAATATTTTGGAAATTTTTATATTTTAAATAAGCGATTTTAAAATGAAATGGGTATTTTCCTCCAGAAATATTCCAGCGATTTTTGAAGGAATTTTTCATCTACGATAACATTATTTGATGTTGATTATGCTTAAATGGGGATATGATTCTATGATACTATACTTGTTATTTGTGTGGATGGTTTATGGTTATGATGATGAAATATTGATGAACCCCATTTTATTTTCTATGGGATAAGTTATGATGAATGATAATTGTTTTCATTATCTTATGTCATATATATGAATGATTTTAATTATGTGATGGGTTATTCTATTGTTTCCCTATAATTTATAGTTTAAAGATTAATGTTTTATGAGCTCCAAGGGTGCACAAGAAGTTATCCCAATCCCAAAAGAGGGTAACAGGAGGTTATCCCATTCCCAAAATGGGGCACACAAGAGGTTATCCCAAGCACGAAGCAGGTACATGGGTGTTTAGCCCAGTCCTAAAAAGTGATGAATGTCTTGGTGGGTATCCTTGATATAATATTTCTATGATTATGATTTTCAACACTTTTTGTCACAATTTAATGACATTCTTTTATGCCAATGTTATGTTCTCATGGATTATGTTCTTTGATTCCTTTATGATTCATGTCCTATGAGCTGCTAATATTTACATGATGCCTCAGGATTATATGAATTTTTGGGTATGAATTTAAAATTTTAATCTCATGTTTTCATACACTTATGCTCATGATATGATTATATATGATCATTTATTTATATCTCCCTTGTTTACCTTCACTGAGCATCTAAGATCATCATTTATCTTGTTTCTATTTCCCCTAGATATGAAGAAAGGTTTTAAGTATAATATGCCTAAAAAGTGTGCTAGTTGTAAAGAACTAAGTGGGTGATGATGTAGTTATTATATGTACTAGATGTTTATGTATCCAAGTTTCCAATGAAACTAAAAGTTTACAGTTCTGTTAAGGATCATAATGATATATAATGAATATTCATATACAAATATGTAATATTTATTTATGTAAGGTTTGGGTTTCTTCATAGATCATATAAAAAGATATTTAATAATTAATTACTATAGAGAAATGAAATTTTAATAATTAAAATCAAATAAATAAATAATACAAACATGCATGGTTCAGTCTCATCTCATGATTAGTAAAAATGATATTATATTGCATAATAAACATAACTTTGTGATTAATTCAACTTGAGGGTTTATGAATTAAAATAAATAAATCTAATTTTAATTCTCTAAATACAAGTTTCATGGTCTCAAAAATATTTTTATTTCATTATAAATACATTTTAATTTTTTGGCCTCATGGGTATTTATTTTACCCACAGAGGAGTTCTAGGTTCAGAATGGCATGGTGAGTTGAGTAGGACCCAACCTAGCCCAAGTTGATCCAACCCAGATGGATTGTTGGGTTGGGGGTGTAGAGAACCCCCACGTAGATATGCAAGGTACTTGAAGGGGGGTGGGGTATAGCGCCACCAATTGATGTTTTATTTTTTTTAATTGTTTTAAGAATATAGCATGTTATGTGAAGGTTCTAGATGCAGCGGAAGCGTGTTGGTTGGGAGGGACCAATTTTTTTTCCGCAATCGATGACCAATCCAGGTTCAATATGACGATGAATGCTAGTATCCATAGATTGAAATCAAATATTTATACAAAGAGAAGAATATCACCAGATCTGAGAAAGAGGATCTTTCATATCATGTTTATAATTAATTTAATAATTTTTGAAGAAATTAGATAACTAGTTATTCGGTACTTTCTTCATTGACGATTGTTAATTGTCCAGAATGGCCCTTATGGATTTATTTCCTTGCCCTTGTGAGGATCCAAAGTAGAATCCCTATAGAGGTGATCCACACATGCTCCAATGGTCTCTGATCAATGCCACTCATTCTCTGGGTTCTATCACGATAGAATGAATATCTTGTGTTGATCGTTATTGATCACTCATTCTTCAGTATTGAAGAAATTCTCTCATTCTTGAGAAGGAGATATTAGAGGAGGCAAGAGATTTTTTTTGGCTCGACAATTATCAATTCACTGGGGTTTGGCATAATAGACATACCTTCCTATTAATCGAAATGGGGTTTCAGTTACAATATTTAATTGTGAAACCATAATTAAATATAATTATAACTATTAGAGAAAACCCATGCCACATAATAACAATAACATCACCATTATTTGTGGTTCTCCAACTTGTGCAAAATAGAACCACAAATGAAATCCCTTTCCATATAATGATAACAATATTATTATTATTTCTTTCACCAACTAAATAAATATTATTTACTGACTTGTAAATAGTTAATTTATCAACAGACATGGTCTTGGTCCGTTTGAACTCCTCTTCCATTTATTGAACACCTGAATAAAATATTTTATTATTTTAAATAAATATTTTTATTCACAAACTAGTAAATAAATATTTATTAAATTTTTAATAAAATAAATAAATATATTTTATTCAAAATTTGGTGAATAAATATTTATTTAATTTATGCGCTCATTTTTACTTGAATAAAATTATTCCTAGGTCTTGAAAATAATATTTATTCCATTAATTAAATTCGAATAGAATTTAATCAAGACCACCATAAACACTTGGCGTGTTACCTTATAGGATTGTTTCTTGTTGTCATTAGGTGGGATTTCCTAAAGTCCAAGATTATTAACTAGAAATGGGTCAAGGCACCCAGAGAAAGAACTTAAAGTCGCAATGACGATATCCACATGAAAACACTCACTGTGTAATATAATCTCTTTCTCACAACATCTCATCAAGTAGGTTTCATTATAGTTTCATCAACCTATATGCTTGATACTCCATTCTTTGAATACCTGGAATAAACTCATCGTTACACCATAGCCATGGAATTTAGGGCGACCGTTCAATTTCAATCAAAGGTCTGAGATATCCACTTACATAAATGGAAGGTACAAATCCTTACTCAACTTATCCATTAATAACATGTCATTCGTGACGCACCCAACGTACCCTACTTCCCACAACATATGGCATGACAGTTTTTTTCAGCAAATCTAAGTGTGCGAGTCATGACAAATATTAATGATAATCTTAAAGTCTAAGGACCATTACACATGATCGTAGATAGGAATATCTAATGACACCAAAACATGTAGAATTTCTTCTGGCGAGTCTATTCTCATAATCTCCCATCTTGGAGATTACCAAGTATAAACTTCATGAGAAGAAGTATCATCTACTTACAAGTACTCAGAACTGATTGTCTATATACTATGTGTCCCATAATATCATGTCATCCAACCGTAGAACTATATTTAAGAATATTGTCATAGAACTTCAAGGTTCTCATCATAGTGGGGAACTTCTATAACCTTATCAATGCGAAAAATACTCTAGGAAATTATTACATTATAGTCATACAGAATAATGAACAATATTTAATAAGATGTTTAATATTTAAATGCATTAAATATTCATGTAATCAATGTAAAAACAGTTGGTTATAGGAAACCAACTCCAAAAAACTCCCACTTAGACTAGAGCCAACTACCTATAACTTTCAGTCCGCTTGACCTCATATGATGAGAATGTTTCTGCTGAGTCAAGGATTTATTCAAGGGGTCTGCTACGTTGTCTTCCATATAAATACTAATCACTACAAGTTCACCTCTCTAAGAAAAATCCCTCAAGATATGATACTTCTGTAGTATGTTCTTCATCTGCTGATGCGACCTTGGATATTTTGTGAGATCCACCATTGTAGTATTATCCCAATAAAGTGTGATGGTATATTTACTTCTAGGTACCGCATCCAGCTCTTGAAAAAATCTCCAAATCCAAACTGCTTCTTTAGATGCCTTAGAAGCTGCGATATACTCACACTCTACTGTAAATCTGCAACCACACCTTGCTTCAATCTCTTCCATCTCACAACATGGTCTCTCCCAAGTTTACCCAAGATTTTAGGTTTAACTGGTCACTTGTAATTTAGCTTGGGTTGTCGAATCCTCAAAGACCAAAGAAGTAACCTACATACACATACATTATATGGATTGTTTTGGCTATTAATTGGCTAACTTGGGTTGATTTTAGATAGGTTTAAGTGAATTCTAAAATAATTAAGGGAATTCAATTTAAAATAATGAGTTTATCCTAGGTTATCACTTGGGGTGGATTGGATTCATTCCTATTTCAACTATTTCAATTTATTATATTTGAGATGGGTTTATTTAAGAAGATAAAATGGAATCATCACTTACTGGTTTAATGCCTACACACCCTAATACTAATCACCTATACACTTTAAGGATCAATTTTTTGAGAACACCAAGGTAAAGGTTCGTATTATCACTTGAAGTGTGTGGCCTTAAATTCAATAAGGATGAAGGAGTTTAAAGATCGTCAAACAAAATTCCCAATAAAAATAAGTGATTAGACATTAATGTAGTGAGAAATAATATCAAATACATCCCATAAATACTCCCTTGGATAAAACCAAAAGATTATTATCCCTACATTGATGCTATGGTTTCAATGGAATCAGAAAGTAGACTCACGAGGGAGGAATTGAAGAAGTAAAAAAACAATAAAAATAAAACGATCACTCCACTGTTGTGTGAATAATTTCATAAGGTTTGGTGTAAATAAATTCATACCATAAGGAAATGGTATCAACGTGATATAGATAAGAACATAATAATATGAGAATAATAACTTTCATTAAGAAACTAAGATGAATTAGAACAACTTACATGTGAAAGACAAACTTAAGACAACAAAATCGTAGCATAACATTACAATGAAATAAAGAACCAAAAATGATAAAATACTATAACAAAACTACCTTAAATAGGAATTTAAAGATTATTGTGTTGATACCTCAATATTCCAAGTCTTACCACTTGAGTATGGTAGGCCTATGGTGGTTTAAAGTTTGTGGAATTTAGACTTTTCCACCCTTGACCCGAAATGACATTCATCTTGCATCCACAGAATAGAAGTTCCTAAATGAGATTCTATATAGATGAATTAGAGTGGGAAATAGAATAAGAAAATTAATATCCCAATTTACTATAACTTTATTTATTTTTTCAGCTCAAAATATGTTTTTATTTACACTATATGTGTAAAATGGTGGGCTGTTTTTCTGGGCCACAGAATCCGGCCCAAAATTTTATCTCCAAATTGGGCCACTTGGAACTCTATTAAAAAATCAGAATTAGATCTTATAAATTTTTCATTTAATGTTATAATTTATATCCCTTATCTTTAATTAAATTTTTAGAATCATTGGGCTTGTATCTTGGATGCTACAGTTTCTTTATTGTGATGATGTCCAGTTTACTTTGCCCAGAATGTGTTGACACGAAAGCCCATTTTGGTGGTCTTTCAATATGAATCTTCAAGTACTCCAAAAGTATGAATTTTTCCCAATGTAATGATAAAACTGAAAATTAAAAATAAAAATAAAATTAAGAACATTGGGTATTTTATATGGTGTTCAAAAATGTACTATGTAATAGTGAATTTTAAGGACTTACAATCATAATGTGAAATGATGTTCAAAGTGTAAAATGCACTAAAATGGTGGTTATGAATAATGAATAACATGAATATTATATATATTAACAATGAATATTAGCCTAATTTATTGTCTAATCACACCCCCAACTTGAGTTTTTCTACTCCTGAGAAAAATATATCTCAAAAATGTAAAATTCAAATTCCCTTTTCCAAAACATTTTAATACAAAATGATCACCAAGAACCCTTATACCAAAAAATCATGAAAACCATAAAAATATTTTAATACAAGGTAGTTTCACAATCATATCCCAATCCCAATCCCATTACTTTGTTCAAATTCATCACCATATTTCATCCAATATCAATTAAGCTTGAAGATGTGTTGTGTATCACAATAGACGTGGGGGTTCATCTTTATTCAAGGGGGGAAATGATAGAATCACTAGGTGGAATCACATTTCAATATTAAGATGAGTATTAATTTTTTTATTTTTATTATATATAAATATATATATTTTTTCCATGGTAATTGAAATTTCACTCAACATAGTCAACCCATGTAGAGTGACTTTGCCGATGACTCCCAAGCTCAAAGACCTTAGGGTACCAAGTGAAGCCCACATACTCAGGCATCATCTTGAGTTTACTCAGTTGAAAAAAATTCAAATTAACATAAATAGAGATAAATTTAATAAATATGGGCTAGAAAACTATGGAGTCTTGATCCCCAAGTGCCGAAAGCCACACATTAGGTCATTTCATTGCTCTAAACGCAAATTTATTGTTTTATTTTTATTTTTTTGAATACACATATTACAAATAAAATTATTTCCAAACCTATGCTATTTATTTGGGGGACCCCATGAACTCAAACTAATACCCCACTATCCAAAAGACATGCTTTGTGATTCTTTTTTATTTAGAGGGAAATATAAATGATGAAATATCACATTAGACAACCACAATTTCTAAAATCTATGCTCATGAAGTTATACATGGATTAAAATCAAAATTAGGGCATGATAAATTATTTTATATTCAATTTAAAAGTGTGAAATGTGTATTATTATGTTCAAGGTTGAAGAAAATTTTCCCTCCTCACATTTTTTATGAACAAAAAATTTATTAATTTTTTTTCATTATTTTCACCCCCATCTTAGAATAACACTGTCCTCAGTGTTCAAAGAAAAGAAAAATTATAAGGGGGTATAAGAGAGGAGTTCAAAGAAGACATTGAAAATGAGAATCATAGAATGAATTCACCTGGTGGTTGAAGTTTATGTTCGTGCTGCTCCAATTTAGTCTTTTTATATTCATGTAACTCGCAGAGTTCCATAGTGTAACAAGGAAAACAAACAAACAAACAAAACAATATATATATATATATGTATATATATATAAAAATTATAGAATAAGAAATCACTATAATCCATAGGTTAGTGGAAAGCGCCTGCCCCTATCTCCCATCGGTCCCGGGTTCGAGTCCTCGTGGCTTCACCGGTTGTGATAGGGTTTTCCCCAGAACCTACGACGTGTACTTTTAATTTTTTTTTAAATTATTATTATTTTTTGGTATTATTATTTTAACCTAAAAACACATAAAAATAAAATTAACTGATGATATATTTTCTTCTTTTTAAATTTCTGGGTAAGGTATTACTCAAGGATCACACCACATGACACAAATGAATATGGCGCTCCCCTTTTATACCTATCTATACTCATAATAGAAGAACAAGTCAATAGTATAAGGTACTATCATATTCAGATTTGATTGATTAAGTATTTTTTTATATATAAAATTTATTTATTAATACTATTTGAAAAATAAAGATGATTAACAATGATTAGAACCATGAAAACCACAGGTTTCCTCCCATACAGTGCTTTTGTTTAACGTCATTAGCTCAACATGAACACCCCAACTTATCCGACAACAAATTTTAAAATTTTAATGATTAAAATTTTCACCACTTCAATTAGATTTTGATTGAGTCTCCAATGGGGTTTATAAGAAGGTTTTGAAATTGATTCAATAAAAACTATATATATCCCAATGAGTGGGATAATCCCATGAATATCGATAAGGGTCCATCCAATTGTCTTCCTAATATTTCTTAACACATCAAGTATAATTTTATCTTGAATAGAATCAAAAGGGGATAAAATTATGATAGAATATTTTTTATTATCCTATATAAAGGAAGACTTGGGATAGGATGTAAGGACCTTGAATTTGAGCTCAGGTTCACTAACACTTTCAGACACTGTTTGGGACTTTGAATCAAACTAAATTTCATTTCCAAAATTTCTTAATAAAATTGGTTCCTTTTGAATAGAATATTAAACCAAAAAATTGGAAAGATCATTATTAGGAATGAGTATGGACTCAAATTTTGTGATTTATCCCAATGGTTCACTCATTGGTGTTTTTGAAAAATCATCAATAGAGCTATAATAGGGACACTCAATCCACGATGTCAAATTTCCCTCTTGTGAATAAATGAAATCAATTTCCTCCTAATTTAAAGACCCTTCAACAATTTATTGATTCACTTCCGCTACCGCAATTACAAATTTTTGGTTCTTCAATAAATTCATGAGAGGTTTTTGAGAAACTAGACAATCCACATAAGGTTACGGAAGGGAAAATCGGTGTAGGGATGGGTTCCTTACAAGTATTAATGAATTTTAGTTCTAATATAAAAGATGAAACCTTAGAATTAATTATCTCTATTTGATTACACAATTGTTCAATAAATTTTTGAGGAATAGAATTTTTACGATGTTGAACATCATGGACTTCCCCAAGATTTATCTCTTTAACTATACTTGAGAGGTCTGGAAATTTATCCTTTAAATAGTCATCATTTAAATGATTGTGCATCTCATCGAGTGTGGGGTGATCATTCAAGGATTGATCAAAGAAATTCACTAAGTTAGGGGATTATAAATAATTATTTTCAATTTGATTCCAACATGGGTTTATGATAGGGTAATGTTTAAGAGACTTCATTAGAGTATACTGAAACTAGGATTTGAGATTCTTAGGACACACAAAAACATCAATGTGAAAAGATAAGAAAAATTTGGGTGAGAATAGATAAATTGGGGTGATAAAAGGATGATAGTGTCTAATATAACTTACTTAGGTCCTTATAAATGGTGCCAAAAATTTTTCTCGACCAAATTTACCCAATATTTTAGGGTTAAGCGGTCGCTTGTAGTTTAGCTTGGGTTGTCAGATCCTCAGAGACCTAAGAAGTAACCTAAAGAAACATAAATTATATGGATTGTTTTTGGATATTAAGTGGACAAATTGAGTTGATTTTAGGTAGGTTTAAGTGGATTATAAAAGTCTTAAGTGAATTCAATTTAAAAGAACAAGTTGATCTTATTTTATCACTTGGGGGGGATTGGATGCATTCCCTTTTCAACTATTTCAATTTATTATATTTGAGATGGATTCATTTAATAATATCAAACAAAATCATCACTTACTGGTTTAATGCATACACACCCTAATAATAATCACCTATATAGTTGAAGGATCAAAGTTTTGGGCACTCCAATGTAAAGGTTCGTATTAGCACTTGAAGTGTGTGGCCTTAAATTCAACAAGGACGAAGAAGTTTAAAGATCGTCAAACAAAATTCTCAATTAAAATAAGTTATTAGAAATTAATGTAGTGATAAATAACATCCAATAAAGCCCATTTATACTCCACTAGATCAAATAATTATAGGATTATCCCTCCATTGATGTTATGGTTTCAATGAAAGTGGAATGTAGAATCATGAGGGAGGAATTGAAGATATAAAAAAACAATAAAAAGAAAACGATCACTCCACTGTTGTGTGAATAATTTCACAAGGTTTGGTGTGAATAAATTCACAGATTTAGGAAAAGGTATTAATGTGATATGAAGAAGAATATAATAATAGGATAATAATAACTTTTATTAAGAAACTAATATGAATTAGAACAACTTACATGTGAAATACAAACTTAAGACAAAAAAATTACAGTATTACATTACAATGAAAGAAATCACCAAATATAATAAAATAATCCACAAACACTACCTTAAATAGGAATTTAAATAGGCTTGGGTTGATCCCCCAATATTCCAAGTCTTCCCACTTGAGTATGGTAGGCCTAGGGTGGTGGAAAGTTTGTGGAATTTAAACTTTTCCACCCTTGACCCGAAATGACATCCGACTTGCATCCATTAAATAGAAGAGCCTAAATGTGCCTCTAGATGGTCAAATTGGAGTGGGAAATAGAATAATAAAATGAAGATACAGGTGTCCTATAACTTTCTGTAATGTTTCATCCCAAAAGAGTTTATTATTTACGCAATATGTGTAAAATGGTGGTATGATTTTTTGGGACATAGAATTTGGCCCCGAATTTTATCTCCAACTTGGGCCACCTGGAAATCCATTAAAATATCCAAATTATCTATTTTAACTTTTTGATGAAATGTTCTCAATGATTTCCTATATCATCAGTTAAATTTTAAGAATCATTGGGCTTGTATCTTGGCCAATACAATCTCTTTATTGGGCTGATGTTCATTTTACTTTTCCCAGAATGTGTTGGAATGAAATCCCATTTTGGTGGTCTTCCAATGTAAATATTCAAGTACTCCAAATTTATGAATTGTTAACAATGTAATTATAAACCTGAAAATTAAATTTTAAAATAAAATAAATACCATTGGGTATTTTATATGGTGTTCAAAAATGTACCATGTTATAGTGCATTTTAAGGACTTACAATCATAATGTGAAATGACGTTCAAAGTGTAAAAATGCACTAAAATGGTGTTTATGAATTAAAAAGAACATGAATATTATATGTATTAACAATGAATATTAGCCTCATTCAGTATCTATTAACACCTCCCAACTTGAGTTTTGCTCGTCCTGAGAAAAATATATCTCAAAAATGTGAAATTTGAATTCCCTTTTCAAAAAAATTTTAATACACAATGATCACCAAGAACCCTTATACCAAAAAATCATGAAACCCATAAAAATATTTTAATACAAGATAGTTTCGTAATCATATCCCAATCCCAAGCCCATTACTTTGTTCAAATTCATTACTATATTTTACACAATATCAATTAAGCATGATGATGTGTTGTGTATCACAATAGACATGGGGGTTCATATTTATTCAAAGGGGAAATGATGGAAGTGCTAGGTGGAATCACATTTTAATTTTAAGATGAGTATTCATTTTTTTATTTTATTTTTATTATATATATATATTTGTTTTTTTTTCAATTTTTCTATGGTAATTGAAATTGCACTCAACATAGTCAACCCATGTAGCGAGACTTTGCCGATGACTCCCAAGCTCAAAGACCTTAGGGCACCAAGTGAAGCCCACAAACATGGGCATAATCTCGAGTTAACTCAGTTGAAAAAAAATCAAATTACAAAAAATAGAGATAAAATTACCAACTCTAGGCCAGAAAACTATGGAGTCGCGATCCCCCAGTGCTGAAAGCCACACATTAGGTCATTTCACTACTCTACGCACAAATTTATTATTATTATTTTTGAATAATCATATTAAAACTAAAATGAACACCAAACCTATTCTATGTATTTATGGGACCCCATGAACTCAAACTAATACCCAACTATCCAAAGTACGTGCGTTGTGATTTTTTTATTTGGATGAAAATATAAATGATGAAATATCACATTAGACAGCCACACTTTCCAAAATCTATGCTCATGAAATTATACATGGATTAAAATCACAATCAGGGCATGATAAATTATTTAATATTCAATTTCAAAATTTTCAATGTGTATTATCATGTTCAAGGTAAAATAAAATTTTTCTTCCACACATTTTTTTATGAACACAAAATTAATTTTTTTTCATTCCTTTAACCCCCACCTTAAAATAAAACTATCCAAAGTGTTTAAAGAAAATAAAAATTAGAAGGGGGTAGAATATAGAAGTTCAAAGAGGACAATGAAAAAGAGAATCATGGAATGTAGTCACCTGGTGGTTGAATTTGACATTTGTGATACTCCAATTTAGTTCTTTGGTATCCATGTAACTAACATAGTTCCATAGTAGAACAAGAAAAAATAAACAAAAAAAACAAAAAAAAACAAAAAAAAAACAATATATATATATATATTTAAAAGTATATATACAAAAATTATAGAATAAAGAAGCACTATAAGCCATAGTTTAGTGGAAAGCACGTGTGCTTGTATCCCTTCTGTCCTGGGTTCAAGTCCCCATAGCTTCCCCGGTTGTGACTGTGTTTTCCCCATGACCTACGATGCAACCTTTTAATTTTTTTAAATTATTTTTTTTGTATTTTTATTTTAACTTACAAACACATAAAAATAAAATAAAATTATGATACATTGTCTTGTTTTTTAATTTCTGGGTAAGGTATTACTCAAGGATCACACCACGTGACACAAACGAATATGGCGATCTCCTTTCATACCCATCCATACTTATAATAGAAGAACATGTCAACAGTCTAAGGTACTGTCATATTCAGAGTTGATTTATTAAGTATTTTTTTTAAATATAAAATTTATTTATTAATCCTATTTGAAAAATAAATATTATTAACAATGATTGGAACCATGAAAACCATAGGTTTCCTCCCATGCAATGCTTTTGTTTAACGTCGTTAGCCCGACAAGGATCCTAAATCTATCAATTTTTTTTTGGTTCATAGGTTGGCTCAGTTAACTCAACCTCTGTTTCCTATTAATTGAATGATTCAATGAATGGTTTTAACCTATGACCATTGACCTTGAAAATGTGACCACTTGTGGGATCCTGAATCTTTACTGCCCCATGGGGGTACACATGATGCACTATGAAAGCACCTGTCTAATGTGATATTTCATCATTTATATTTTCTTCCAAATAAAAAAAATTCAAAACACACATACTTTGGATAGTGGGGTATTACTTTGAGTTCATGGGGTCCCCAAAATAAATAGAATAGGTTTGGTGATAGTTTTAGTTTTAATATGATTATTCAAAAAAATAATAAAAAATAATAAATTTGCACGTAGAGCAATGAAATGACCTAATGTGTGGCTTTCTACACTTTGGGATCATGAATCCATAGTCACCTGGCCCAAATTTAGTAATTTTATCTATATTTGTGGTAATTTGACTTTGTTTTCGACTGATTTAACTTGAGATGATGCCTGATTATGTGGGCCTAACTTGGTGCCCTAAGGTCTTTGAGCCTGGGATCCATCGACAAAGTCTTTCTACATGGGTTGACTCTATTGAGTTCAATTTCAATTATAGTGGAAAAATAGAAAAAAAAAACAAATGTATATATAAAAAAATTGAATACTCATATTACTATTGAAATGTGATTCAACCTAGAGCTTCCATTGTTCCCCCTTTAATAAAGATGAACCCCCATGTCTATTGTGATACACAACACATCATCATGCTTATGTGATATTGGATGAAATATGGAGATGAATCTGAACAAAGGAATGAGCTTGGGATTGGGATATTCTTATGAAAATATCTTGTATTAAAATATTTTGATGGGTTTCATGATTTTTTGGTATAAGGGTTTTTGGTGATCATTGTGTATTAAAATGTTTTTTGAAAAGGGAATTCGAATTTCATATTTTTGAGATATTTTTTTCTCGAGACTAGAAAAACTCAAGTTGGGGGGGGGGGTGTGATTAGCTAGTGAAATAGGATAATTTTAATTTTTAATATTTATAATATTCATGAGATTAATTATTCATAAACACTATTTTTAGTACATTTTACAATTTGAACATTATTTCACAGTATGATTGTAATTCTTTGTTAACGTGTGCTATTACTTGGTACATATTTGAACACATCCTAAAATAAAAAATGGTATTTATTTTATTTATATTTTATTTTCAGGTATATAATTATATAAGAAACAATTAATGCTTTTGGAGTACTTAAAGATTCACATTGGAAGACCACTAAATGGGATTTCATGCCAACACATTCTGGGAAAAGTAAACTGAAAAATAGCCTAATAAAGAGACTCTAGAGGCCAAGATCCAAGCCCAATAATTATGATAATTGAAATAAATATATATAACATCAAGGGAAACATTTCATACAATAGTGAAAAGAGTTAATTCTGATTTTTTAATGGAGTTACATGCATCCAAAGTTAGAGATAAAATTTTGGTCCAGATTCTGCATCCCAGAAAAACATCCCACTAGTTTAAACATATCTCTTAAAAAATACACTATTTTGGGATGAAAATTTATAGACAGTTAGGGGAAATCCATAGATTAATTTTATCCTTATATTACACATTCCAATTTGGCCATATAGAATCTCATTTAGGCTCTTCTATTTTTGTGGATTCAAGATGGATGTCATTTCGGTTCAAGGGTGGAAATGTCTAAATTCCACAAACTTTCCACCACCCTAGGCCTACTATAATCAAGTGGGAAGACTTTGAATATTGGGGGCTCAACCAGAGCCTCTTGGGAAGTGGTTTTGGAGGATTTTATCATCTTTTTTGTTGGTTTCATTATAGTGTTATGCTGCCACTTTGTGTTTGTAATCACATTTCTTTCACATGTAAGTTGTTCAATTCACCATAGTTTCTTAATAAATTTTTTTACTTTCCTATTATTATGTTATTCTCCATATCACATTTATATAATTTCCTCAAGGTATGAATTTATTCACACCATAACTTGAAAAATTTATCACACAATGGTGCAGTGATCGTTATTTTGTTTTTTTACTTCTTTAATTACACCCTCGTAAGTCTACTTCTCGCTTCCATTGAGAACATGTCATCAATGGAGGGATAACCCTTTTGTTTGTTTTTACTTGTTTCACTATGAAAATTTTTAAGTTACATGGATATCAAAGGACTGAATTGGAGCAGCACGAACATCAACTTCAACCACTAGGTGACTTCATTCCATGATTCTCATTTTCAATGTCCTCTTTGACCTCCTATCTTTTACCCAATTCTAATTTTTCTTTTCTTTAAACACTGAGGACAATGTTATTTTAAGTTTCATGTGGGTGAAAATAATAAATTAAAATAATTAAAAAAATAAAAATAAAATTAATAAAAAAAATGAAAATAAAAAAAATAAAAGATAATAAAAAACAAAATATAAAATAACTGAATACTAAAAAAATGATTTAAATATGATAAAGATAAAACAGAAAATTAATTAAATTTTTTCATTCTTTTCACCCCCTAACTTAGAATAAAACCATCCTAAGTGTTTAAAGAAAATAAAAATTAAAATGGGGTAGAAGAGAGGAGTTCAAAGAGGACATTAAAAATGAGAATCATAAAATAAAGTCACCTGGTGGTTGAAGTTGAAGTTTGTGCTGCTCTAATTCAGTCCGTTGATATCCATATAACTTGCAGAGTTCCATAGTGGAATAAGGAAAAACAAACAAACAAACAAACAAACAAACAAAACTATATATATATATATATACATTTATAAGTATATATACAAAAATTATAGAAGAAGGAAGCACTATAAGATGTAGGTCAGTGGAAAGCACATGACCCTCTCCCCCTTCGATCTTGGGTTCGAGTCGCCGCGACTTCACCGGTTGTGACTGGGTTTGACCCATGACCTACGATGAATCCTTTTATTTTTTTTTAAATTATTATTATTATTTATTTTTTAACCTACAAACACATAAAAATAAAATAAACTAATGATACATTGTATTATTTTTAAATTTATGGGTAATTTATGTTGAGAAAATGTTGTTTTCAACAATAATATATTTTATTATTATTAAGGGGAGATTGTTGAGAATAATAATCTATCTTTTTATGATGATTTTGATGTTCACAAATACCCTTGTTTATTATTATAATGATTTTACCTTGAGTATTTTTCAAGAAATTAATATTCTTAATATTCTTATTTTTGGATTAATATTACACTGTTTAAACCACATGGAATATTTGAAAAAGTATTCAGAAATCATTTGAGTGTGTTTTGGAAACACTGTTCATACCCTACGTTGAAGAGCGTAAGCGTAAGGATGAAATTCTACGTTTACTTTACGAGAGTTCAGAAAATTATGTTTAATCAATCATACATTATTGGAAAAGTATGGTAAATGAACCTTAGGTTTGAAGGGAACCTTATGTTTGTAATATCAGAAAATTATGGAAGAAGAACCTTACGTAAGTATGGAACCTTACGTTTTCTTTATAAAAGTTTGGATCATAAACCGTACTTTTATAATAAACCTTACATTCTATCAAAAAGTATGGATCATGTATGTTACATTTTTTTAAAGAAGAAAGTATGGATAATATACCATACGTTTGAAAGTTGAAGAAAAAAGTATGGATGATCAACCTTACGTTTGAGATCAACCTTACGTTGTCAACCTTACGTTCTGAGAAAATAATGCTATATAGTTCAACCATACGTTTAGTGTTATAAATTTAAATTTCGACTTTATTGAGAAACGATCTTTATATGGATTATCAGTCTGATTTCAATCTAGATTCAAAGATTGTTTTTAAAGTTCACCTTTTAATGATTCAAATCCATTTATTTATGATTAAAAGGATCAATTTAAGAGGAGGGTTTCATGATGATTATTAAAGGAAGTTACAACTGCTCTGTTATTCAAACATTTGAATATCGTGATTGTTAAGAGGACTTTTGTGGATCTAAATTTGAAAGGAAAATTATGATCTTTATTCTTTATATATCTATGTTATTTTGAATTACAAAATAAGTGAGACAGTTTATTGTAAAAAAATATCATAAGAAAAAACTCTCAAGTTTCTCGACTTCAGTTTACAGAGATATTCAAGATATACTGATCTGCTATTACAAAGTACAATAAAACTCTGTTTTCTAAATAAGAAGAAACATGTTTAAAATTAACCATTTATACATTTAATATCTATTGTGAATACATTATTGTTGGAGTTTCTGAATTTATTTCTATATCTATTACAATCGGATTGACTCAGAACTATCCTTACCTGAAGAACATCTTTTCTGAAGATGACGATCTATCTACTATCAGTTGTGTACTGCTACAACTATGAATAATATCTAGAAAGTATTTTTAAACAAACACTATTTTCATTTTGAGTAACCAACTTCTCATACTAAGATGTGTATTCGGTTCTTTGTATGAACCAGAAGGCTCTGTTTTATCCTTAACTTGTAAAGGTGTCAACTTCCTGCACTTAGTTATGGATGGTCTGTTGATAAGAGGATCATATAGTCAAAATCACCAAGCTCGTATAGTAGAGTGTTGGTGGAGTGGACTAGGGTAATTATGTTCCCCAAACCACTATAAATCTTTGCGTCCTGATAACTGTTTATTTCTACTGCATAAAAATTCTGATAAAGTTAAAGGATAGACTTGGAAATCATCATGATTCTCGATGAAATTGTAAAAGACACAATTCACCCCCCTCTTGTGCCTATTTGGTATAACCCGATCCAAAAATTGGTATCAAATGAAGAGATTTTGTAAAAGCTATAACAAACTAAATGTTTTATAGGATTATTCTCAGAGCACAATGGCTGATACATGAGAGGGAATGTCAATGGTGTGAGCTCCATACTTCAATGGTGAAAACTATGGATGTTGGAAGTCAAGGATGATCATCTATCTAAAAAATCATGGATACAGAGTATACTAAAAAATTCTTACTCCTTATGAAATTCCTGAGAAACCTAAAACATGGAATGCAGCTACTAAAGCAGAGTATGAAACAAATTCAAAAGCTATGAATGATATCATTTGTGATCTATGACTAGATGAATTCAATAGAGTATCTCAGTGCCCGAATGCTTATGAAATGTGGTAGACAATTACAGTTTCTTATGAAGGAACTGACAATGTTAGAAAAATGAGGTATGCCACAACTAAATTGAAATTTGAAACATTCAGAATGTTTGAAGGATAAATCATCACCCAAATGAATGGAAGGATTATAGAAATTTTTAACAATATCACTGACTTCGGTGAGCCTATCAAACAATAAGATCAAGCCCTGAAAGTACTAAGAGTACTTCCAACCCAATGGAATGAGATATCAGAGGCCATTAGGAAATCATCACCAGTCAAATATTTAACTATGAGAGAATTAATTAGAACCCTAATGATGTATTAATCTAAAATGAAATATGAAACAAATGATCATAAAGTCTTGATAAAAAGATAAAATACTTCTTTGAAAGTAACATCCCAAAAGAAGAGCAGAAAGATGAAGAATGAAATCAAAGTGAAATCAGAGAGTTATGATTCATCAAATTCAGATATGGAACTAGTTCAGCTAGCCATAAAGTTTAACAAGTTCTACAGAAAGAAGAAGGTATTCAAAAAATCCTTCAAGAAAGATGAAAAAGAACCAAAGGAATTCAGATCCTATAAATGCAAAAAGATGGGTCACATAAGACCTGACTGTCCTTAATTAAAAGGAGAAAAGAAAAAGAAAATTTTCAAAAACAATGATTATGAGAAGAAAGAGAAAAGAGAAATGAAAGCTACTTGGAGCATTTCTGAAGACTCCAACATCTCATCAAAGTCTGACTCAGAAAAGGAAGAATCGAATCTAAAATCAAATATGTGATTTATGGTAGAAGCTGATGAGGTATAATCCTATTACTCATATGATTAATATTCTAGTTCTAGTTTTTCAAATAATAAACTTGAAGCCTACTAAAATATGTTGGAATAGAAATATGATTCTCTATTTAATAAATATAAGTCACTAAAAAAATTTCACTCTACTGTTTTATGAGAAAGAGACACTCTGCTAAAACAACATGAAGAGTTAATTGAAAAATATAAATCATCAAACAGAAATTGTACAGATAATGAAACTAAAAGAAAAACACTACAAATAGAAGTAGAGACATACAAAAATGAAACTCTTGTTTTTATAAAAGGAGAAAATTAAATAAATGAAATTCTTGGAAAGAATGTGATTAAAAAGGAAAGATATGGAATATGCAGTAAAGGTGAGAAAACCAAACTGTATAAAAACTATTTTAATCCAAGTACAAAAGGTATTATTTGCAACTACTGTGGAACAAAAGGTCACATATCTAAAATTGTTATTTAAGGAAACCTCAAATAAGTGGAATTAAGAAAGACTTTTTTGTAAACAGTTTATATGATTCTATTGATTATAGAAAAACAAAGTAAGTATGGATACTCAGATCTCTACTAGCTAACACTACTAGACCCATTACAATATGGGTACCAAAACAAAATTTTGTTTGAATACCTTTTCAGTAAGCAGGTCATAGAAGATAAAATGAAATATGGTATATGGATAGTGGCTGATCCATGCATATGAGTGATAACTCATCAAACTTTAGAACACTAAATCAAAAGGATGGTGGATTAGTCACATTTGGTGACAATACCAAAGGTAAAATTATTGGCATTGGAACTGTTGGAGATCAAAAAGCTGTCTTAATCAATAAAGTACTCTATGTACAAGGATTGAAACACAACCTGATAAGTATCTCTCAACTCTGTGATGATGTTTATTTTGTTGATTTTTCTAACAACTATTGTTCTATTTTTAGAGATAAATTTCTTAAATTTAGAGCACCCATAACTGATAATATTTATACCTTGGATTTAAATTCCTTGTGTAAACAAAAAGTAAACTGCTTAACTGCTAAGATAAATTAATCGTGGATCTGGCATAGAAGACTTGAACATTGGAATATATATGTTTTACATAAGTTATCTAAGAAACAACTAGTTTATGATTTTCCTAGTCTAAAATTCGAAAGTGATAGATTATGTGATGCATGTTAACTTAGAAAAAAACACAAGTCATCCTTCAAATCTATTAACAAAATTGCTACATAAAAACCTCTAGAACTTGTCCATATGGATTTGTTTGGACCTTCAAGAATAGAAAGTTTGTCTGGTAAATTATATGCATATTTTTTAGTTTATGACTATTATAGATTTAGTTGGATTTTCTTTCTAAAATATAAAAATGAAGAATTTATAATATTTGAAAGTTTTTTCTAAGATGTTTAAAATGAAATAGGTTTTAAAATAATTTCATTAAGAAGTAATCATGGTGGAGAATTTGAGAATTTGGAATTTAATTCCTTTTGCTCAAATATGGGTATTAAACACACATTCTCTGCACCAAGATCACCTTAACAGAATATGATTGTTTAAAGAAGAAATAGAATTATTCAGGAAATGACTATGACTATGCGAAATGAATAAAATCATCCTACCTATTTCTGGGCAGAAGCTGTAAGCACAACCTGTTATGTAATGAATAGAGTTTTAATCAGACTAATTTTCAAAAAGACACCCTATAAACTTTGGAATAACAGAAAACCTAAAGTAAATTACTTTAAAGTTTTTGGATGAAAGGTTTACACCTTAAACACCTAGGAAAATCTTGGTAAGTCTGATCCAAAATATGATGAAGGAATTTTATTTGGATATTCTACTACTTCCAAATATTATAGAGTTTTTAATAAAAATTAAATGATTGTTGAAGAATCAGTTCATGTGAAATTTGATGAATCTGATCCATTTGAGAAAATAAAGGATCAAATTGATGAATTTTACTGTAATGATAACATGAGACTTGAGAAATTGAAATATTATTTTGAAAAAAATATAAATAAAATTCATTCCAGTTTAGAAGAACATGTCACTAATGAACCTAACAGTGTTTTACTTAGACAGTCTAGAACCCTAAAGAATCACCCTTTAGAAACTGTAATAGGAGACGTAATCACAAGAATAAAAACTAGAAGGAATATAGGATATCTTGTTGAGTTTTCAGCCTTTCTATCCCAATTAGAATCTAAGTCAATATAAGAAGCCTTAGTTGACAAAAGTTGGATGATAACAATGCAAGAAGAACTAAACCAGTTCAAGAGAAATGAATTTTGGAGTTTAGTTGAAAGACCACAGAACTATCCAGTTATATGAACTAAGTGGGTATTTAGAAATAAACAATATGATCAAGGAATAATAAAGGATATAATAAAAAATAAGGTATAGATTATGATGATACCTTTACACCTGTAGCTAGATTAGAAGCCATTAAGATTCCTTTAGCCTATGCATCTCATATGAACTTTAAATTTGTTCATATAGATGTTAAGTCTGCCTTTTTAAATGGTTATTTAATGGAGGAATTTTATTTTGATCAACCTCATGGTTTTGAAAATTCTCAAAATCCATATTCTGTTTTTAAACTTACTAAAGCTCTTTATGGCCTTAAACAAGCACCTAGAGCTTGGTATGAAAGATTAAGTTATTTTCTTCTAAAAAATGATTTTACTGTTGGAATGTCAGATCCAACATTTTTTAAGAAAACTATAAACTCTAATATTTTATTGGTTAAAATTTATGTTGATGATATAATTTTTGGATCGACAAACAAATTTTTTTTTCATGAGTTTTCAAATTTAATGCTGAAAGAATTTGAAATGAGTATGATGGAAGAATTAAATTTCTTTCTAGGACTTCAAATTTATCAAAAATATTTTGGAAATGTTTTGAATTAAAGAAAATAAAATACTGATTTACTGAAGAAGTTTGTACTTGGAAACAATAAGACATATACAACTCTTATGTGTACTAATATAAAACTTGATTTGGATGAAACTAGAAAATCAATTGACAACAATTTATATAGAGGTATGATTGGAAGTTCATTATATCTTACTGCTAGTAGGATAAATATAATGTATTTAGTATGTTTTTTTTCTAGATTTCAATAAAATCCCAAAAAATCCCATCTAAGTGCTGTTAAAAGAATTTTTAGATACTTAAAAGGAACTGTTTTTCAATCTCTTCTCTATAAAAAAGCTTTTGATTTTAATTTAATTTCATATTCAGATGCTGACTTTGGAAGCTATAGATTAGATAGAAAAATCATCTCTAGAACTTGTCACTTTTTAGGAAAATATTTAGTTTCATGGTCTAGTAAGAAACAACACTCAGTTTCCTTATCAACAATTGAGGCAAAATATGTCTCAACAGGCAGTTGTTGTGCACATGTGTTGTGGTTAAAAAAACTCTTATGGACTTTGAACTAAATTTTAATAATACACCTATTTTATGTGATAATAAAGGCGCTACAAATATTTCAAAAAATCCTATTAATCATTCTAGGACTAAGAATATTGATATCATACATCACTTTCTAAGATATCATGTTCTTAAAAAGGATATATTTTTAGAATTTGTAAGTACTGAAATTCAATTAGCTGATATTTTTAGTAAACCACTTCCCCCTGCAAGGTTTGATTTTATTAAGGGAGATATAGGTTTATTTAATTTTAAATGAAATTTTAATTTTAATTTTATTTATGTGATTATATTAATTATTATTTTATTTTATTTTAATCTTCACTATTTTAAATAATTTAATTATTTGGTTTTAGAATAATTTAAAAATTTTGTCTGGACTGATTTAATTTTTTTCCACGTACATTTTATTTTATTTAAATAATTTAATGATTATTATGTACATAAATGATATAGTAATCAAGGATATCAGATCTGTTTCAAATTATAAACCCGTTCATTTCTCTCAAAAACGTTCGAAACCAAAAAATCCTTACCGCTCTTGTCTATCCAAACCTGAACCTTTGAAACCCGAACTCTTCGAACCTTTAGAAATATGTGACAGAAATGGCCAAGACCAAGAGAATTGATGAACCAAAAGCTAGCAATGCCAAGAATCAACACTCGTCAGGAAAGAAAATCCTACAATGTAAAGTGATTAACTTAGAATGGATGTACCAAACCGATCAGATGCTAAGGCAAGCTCTCACCTTTCAGAATCTAGAACATACGTTTAGTGGATAAAACACAGAATTTCTATATGAGGTATAACTTCATCATTTCTTCAAAACCATTCAATTTAGTCTGGGAGAAGAAGAAGATACAGTTTTTGAAAAAATCGAAGATCAAGATTTTTCTATCTCTACTGTGGAAGTCACTAAGATATTAAACTGACCTCATGAGGGAGTTTATAATTTTGAATTAAATAATATTGGTGATAATGTATATAAGTCTGAGGACATTATTCCATTTATTTTTGGTTCTATGAATGTAAGAAAGATGTTTTTCAAGGATTTATAACCTGATCAGAAAATACTTGTGATGTTTTTGAAAAAAGGAATTCCAACAAGAATATCAGAAATGGAAAAGATTTTATTTCCAGATATGTATTTGATGTTTTTACTTCTGAGTGACATCAAGATTAATTTCCCTAGATATATGGTAAGATATCTAAATTATTGTTTTCAATCGGAAGCAAGAATGAACTTCTACCCATTTGGAAGGATCATGTCTAAATTGTTTTTTAAATTTGATATGGTAATATTAGTGGATTATAGAGTAAGATGCCACCATAGAAATGTTTTCAATGCTAGAACTCTATGGAATATTGGATTATTCTAGAGTACTATAAATGGAAATATTATGCCTGTTGGAGCTAAGGAATACTAAGAATCGGCTGAAAGGGAGAAACCTAGAAAGTCTAAAGAAGGCATGGATGAATCAAGAGCAAGTGAAGTTTCAAAAATACCAAGAAGACCGAGATTTGAAGCAGTTGATGCACCTACTAATGAGGAAAGTCCAGAGGGACTTCAGAGAAAAACACACAAAGTGGATCAAGCTAGTGAGGAGCCTAATAAAACAAATGTTATTACAACTGTAGATCTTTTAAGCTATATATTTGTTATAGAATCTGCTATACAAGAAGTTTAACAACAAACAGTTTCTCAGATTGAGGTGACTCCTCAAATTAAAAAGGATATTATGCCTCTGGCAGAGGCTAAGACTGAAGAGACTGAAGTGGATCAAATTTAATCTCTTCAAGAACAATCTACACAAAAAAATGAATTTGTTTAAGAGGATACTATTTTAGAAGGACTTCATGAAGAAGATTCTCATGAGGAGAAACATCCTAATGATGTGAATCTTGAAGAGAATCATTCTGAAATTCAAAGTGAGGTTCTTAATGAATTTTTTTTTGTGGATGAGTCAGGGAAGGACTCAGAGGAAAAATTATTTGAAAAACTAGTAGAAAGATAAGAAGAGGAGAAATCAGATGCAAAATCACTACCTTCAGTTCTGTTCAATCAAGCTGAAGCTCAGACTAAGAATCAAGAACAATATGGCTCTAATCATGAGAATAATCATGTGGAGGAGTTAATCAAAAAATTTAATAGAGTTCAAGCTAAAAATGATTCTTTTTATGAGAATTAGAAAAGGAGAGACATAAGTTTCATAACTTGAATGAAATTATAGTTTCAAAAAGTAAATTAGATTTTTTTAAGAAGGATATTTTAGCTGAAGTTGGAAAATTAAAATATAAAATTTTAATGAAATCAGATTTGGTAAACTTCAAAACTTTCATGGAGAAACAGTTAGAAACTATCAGGGGAAATCAAGAAAGTACATTAGGTACTTCACCTGATCTAATAAAGATATTTAAGGCCATTACAACTGTAATGAGAAATATGAAAGACAGATTTCAAGATCTTCAGTGTAATAGTGCTCCATTATTTGTTTTGTTGTACAATAAAAAGAGTCTTGTTGACTAACTTAAATCAGCTGAACCATGGGTAAGATAATTACTAAATAGGTTCACTGAAAAGCTAAATCAGTTTATAGAGAAGGAATAGAGGTTACATGAGTTTTTCAGAGTCAATTTGATTGAAGACCTTTATCTAACTCAGGAAGGAAGGGATCTCATAATCCAGTTTGGAGACAGACTGATGAAAAGGTTGAGAATATAGATGACAGAGCTCAAGGAAGTCATTCAGAGGTGTTGAAACCTATTTCACAAACCTTTTTAGCCCAACCTTGATTCATATTTTCATTTATGTACTTGTATATATATTTTCACAATAAAATATATTTTCATATCATTTTCTTATGTTTTGATTTGTTTACTGTACCGTCTTTCTTAATATGTTAGTAATCCAGATTCAAATATTGATAAATAGTTTATCATATCATTTACTTATGTTCAGTGAAATATTAATATGTGTTATATTCCTTCTTTGATCATTTTTTAATATCATAAAAATGGGGAGAAATATGGATAAAAAACAACATTTTATTTTAATTTATTTTTATTATTTATAAATATTTTACTCAGGTGGAGAAAAGAAATTTTCATTTCATTTAAAGGGGAGAAATTTCTATAAGATTTTTTTTATTTTCTTAAGGGGAAGAGATACGGATAAACACCAAAGAGAAAAATATGGATTTTCTTGAGAATTGTTTTGGATAAAACAACTTTTTACTTCTTGTTGAAATAATTTTAAAATTAAATATTGTTTTTATCCTTGAAAAATTATAAATTATATGAAATTAATTTTATGGGTTAATTTCATGGGTTTTGTGATCATCAAAAAGGGGGAGATTGTTGAGCAATTTTTTTTTTCAACAATGCTCTATTTTATTATTATTAAGAAGAGATTGTTGAGAATAATACTTTATCTTCTTATGATGATTTTGATGCTCACAAATACTATTGTTTGTTATTACAATGATTTTACCTTGAGTATATTTTAGGAAATTAATATTCTTAATATTCTTATTTTTTGAGTAATATTAAAGCTTTTAACTGCATGGAATATTTGACAAAGTATTCGAAAATCATTTGAGTGTGTTCTGGAAACACTGTTCATGCTATATGTTGAAGAGCGTAAGAGTAAGGATAAAATTCTATGTTTACTTTATGGGAGTTCATAAAATTATGGTTAATCAATCATACATTATCGAAAAAGTATGGTAAAGAACATTACATTTGAAAGGAACCTTACGTTTGTAATATCAGAAAAGTATGGAAGAAGAACCATATGTAAGTATGGAACCTTATGTTTGCTTCATAAAAGTATGGATCATCAACCTTACTTTTATAATAAAATTACATTCTATCAAAAAGTATGGACCATGTATCTTACGTTTTTTTCTAAAGAGGAAAGTATGTATAATATACCATATGTTTGAAAGTTGAAGAAAAAAGTATGGATGATCAACCTCACGTTTGAGATCAACCTTACGTTGTCAACCTTACGTTATGAGAAAAGAATGTTATGTAGTTCATGTAACATCCCAATTAAGTAAATAATTATGGATTTTAATATCTAGGTCTATTTATGAATTAGATAGTGTTTTAAAGGCTTAAAATGAGAATAAATCCAATCTTAAGCATGAAATTCTCTAATATTTTTAAAAGATTGGTTTACCGCCTTTTGATGGTGAACCATTTTTAAATCTATATTTTGAAAATTTTAAAATCTATATTTTTTAAAATAAACTTATTCTTTAGTATTGGGATATTTAAATTTACTTTGGATAAATTTTTGGTATTTTTCTGACAATGTTCATTTTTTAATGAATAGTGAAAAATACTGCATTTTACTTCAAAACCATTTTTTCATCTAATTTATTTATATGGATAGATTGTCCTTTCAATTGGTTTTAAAGTTTAATTGGAATATATTTTTACCATTTAATCCAATTTTGGTCATTGTAATTAATTTAACTTTGGAATTGAGCATAAACAAGTGTCAAACTTGTGATAGATATTGTTTCTAAAAAACCCGCTATTTGTTTTGACAACGGGAATTATTTTTAAATTAATTACTAAAATTTCTATGTTTGGAATTTGGTAAAATGGATTCCATATTTGGAATCATAAGGTCCAAATTATTTAATTAAGACTCTTTTGTCTTTGGACATTATGAATAGTAATGACGGTAATTATCTTTAATTATAGTGATTAATTAGTAATCGGGTAGTTAAGGGTAATAAAATAATATCATAATAATGTAAAATGACCCCAAAATGTGTCCTAATTCTACTTGTTGTGTCATGGATGACCATGTGATGCCTTGTTCCAACTTTGGGACCACTTGGAATCACTTTTGTGTTATAGTGACATTTTAACTTTTTATTTGTAAAGAAAGTTAAATATAACAAAAGTATGTAACACCTAAGTAAAACAATTTTAATATTGTTCACATAAATGATATCATAGACTATACATTTTAATTGGAAATATAAAAATATTTCCTACATCATGATATTTTTTTTATAATTTTTAGACATTAAATAAGTTTATTTATTTATGACACCATGATGATGTAGTGATTACCTCATTAATGAACTATTTAAATAAAATGAAAATATAATGTAAAATATAAGAATTAAACTTATCAAAAACCTATTGGATGGGTGGATTTCGAACCATTATCACCTTATTCTCTAAATATATCATTGTGGGAGCTTTAAAATCCAAAACTCATTATATAATAAAGTAATATTTCTTGACTTTCCAAGAGTGCCCCCTCCCTCTTATAAAAGGCCCCCACCTCTACCCCCTTACCCACACCTCTAAATCCACTGGCTTGGCCAAACTATGCTCATTTTATCTCTACACATCCCTCGATTCATCATATAAGCCTTAACTTAGGCAGAAATCTCTTCAAGAAACCCTTTTGGTTCAAACCAACGGGAGTAACCCGATTTAAAGGTAATGTCTTCTCTTATGTTCATTTGTTTTATTTTTCTTCTCCAACCCCCTAAAATATTTTTATTCATTTCTTTTGTAACAACTCCAGTATCGTAAATATACTAGAATGTTTTTATGGGAAGGATTTGATTTACACTTACACACACTTCCGTCTAATGGTTAAAGAACATACTGTTTCTGTGAGTGGCGAATTATTGCCTCACGAAACGATGATTATTCAATCTTCTTTTAACACCTTTCATGGTGGCCATTAGGATGTAAATATATTTATATATTATATATATTATGTTTATGTTTTCCTTATGCTTCTGTATTTTTCATTTATGGCATACCTTTATGGTTTCCATTATGAGTAAATGCGATATCTTCATTTTAGGAAGTGCGGACTACCGCTCCCTCAAAGTGATTTGAATCGTTAATGCCATATGTGGGATGTATAAAGGATTGATTTAATGATATAATATATGATATTATACTTGAAATATAATATACCTTTATATCATTATGATTTCATTCCATTAAATACGAAATAGAAATGAAAGTAGCGTTCATGCGTACGTACGGCTTACCATCTCCATGAACGGTGCATTTCATTTCTTACCTCTAAATATTATGTAATATGAAAATTCATGTATATAATGGATATATATGATATATATGATATCTACCTCATGAATATAATTCTGGATATAATGGATATTTTACCACATGAACAACTTGTAATTATAAGAAGTTTATTTTTGGCTCAAGTACCAAAGATCAACAAAACGAACGTTATTAACTTAAATAATTACATAATGCTCATAACATGGTAATAAGTGATATAAAAGGAATAATGAACTTGAAAAAGGTTCTTAAGAAATTAGAAATTAACTCTAGTTTATTATTCAGGAGATTAAAGAACGATCGAGTTAAGTCGGACAGGAGGTAAGGAACTTCATCTCAATCTCCTTTCATTGAGGCATATTTTGTTTTATACACAACTTTATTTTATATGGTGTATAGACCCCTTTGAATTTTACTTTTATTCAAAAGGAATCTTTTTCGTATGAAGCGTTTTACTAAATGACAAAATGGAATGTTTTTTCTTACTTATGCGACGACAATGACTTCTCCGCCGCTGTGGCCATTATTTTAGTTTCGACTTCCTCTACAAGCCATAATTTTTTTAAAATGAAAAATAAATACCATGTTTTAATTTTATTTTATTTTGGTATTGAAAATGGTTTTGATAATGTTTTTATTATATCAATGTGTTTTTGATATCTTTTTATTGAAATGTGTAAATGTTATGTTTCCTTTATGTATGTTTTATGTGATACGATTATGTTATGGTTCTTGGACATTGTTTATGAAGATGGTTGGTTCCGTGATAAACTAAGGGTGTGTGAGCCTGTGATAGCTCTCCAATGCATTGGGTAACGTGAAGGATTTAAACGCTAAGGTTTCTTTGAAGAGATTTAGGGAATATACTTTAATGGGTATTCCAAACGTAACCATGAGGGTTACTCCCTACGTAAGAATGTTATAAATGAATCAAGTTACCTTTATGTCTTATGTTTCCTATGATTTATTCATAAACCTTATGATTTCATGAGGTATGTTAAAGTGATTTTGTTTATGGGTAAAGTATGTTTTCAATGATTCTTATGTATACATGGACTAAGGTTTTCTTTCCGTATTTTTATACCCCTTACTGAGCTTTTTATGCTCATCCCAAGTTTTTGAAATGTTTTTCACAGGTCAAGGGAAAGTTACATGATGTGATGATAATGTCGAGGAAGTGTCAAGAAAGAATCTATGTTTTATTTTAAATATGTTTCCTTTGATGGGAAAAGTTAATATTGTCTTTTATGTAACCACCTTGTTTAAATGTGGAATGTAATGCATGATTTATGATCTAATTCTCTGAAACTCTAAACCTGAAAAGATCCTCAATGTGTATTCTTGAAATAACTCAAGATTAAGTGATGTTTAAGGCTGGGGCCTTATAGTTGGTATCAATGGTCGGTTTAGATAACTTTAGGAGTTAGAATTCTATTAAATGATTATCCAAAAATATTTTTTTATGGTAAAATTGAAATGATATAGAATTTTATGATTACCATGTTGCTTCATCTAAGACATGTTTGTTCAGAATGGTTTTCTGTAGAGGAAATAGGTAAGCAGTGATAGGAAGGCATACAGAAGGAAATGACCTTCCAAATCAGCATCCTAAGATGGTCGGAATTGGAACTGAACAGTTTGTTACAGTAATGGAACAATTGACTCAAGCGATAAATGGTGGTGGTATCCATGCACGAGATCAGCCAGATCAACCACAGAGGAACATTTCAGTGGTGGAACATTTCATGAGGCAACATTCCCCATCATTCAGAGGATCATCTGACCCTGTGCTAGCTGAAAAGTGGATTAAAGTACTGGAGAAGATTTTTGATGTCATGGGGTGTTCAGACAATCAAAAGGTTAAGCTTGATGTTTACCGTTTGGAGGGTGAACCAGATCGGTGGTGGTCGATGGTTAAAAATATCAGGGATGTTGATGAGATTTATGCTCTTGACTAGGATGAATTCAAAGGTATGTTTCTTGAGAAATATTTTCCTAAGGATGTTCGACATAGGATGGAAAAACAATTCTTGGAATTGAGGCAAGAGGATGACTCAATGGCTTCTTATGAAGAAAGGTTCACTTGATTGGAAAGGTATGCTCCAAATTTTATCCGAGACCTTGATAGTAAAATCCATCATTTTTACTCAGGATTAAAGCCAAAATATCAAAGGGATTTAGAATCTCGCGAGTTCAAGAGTTATGAAAATCTTGTTCGATGTACTGAGAAGGTGGAAATTGAGTTTTTCGATGATCAAGTGTTCTATAAAAACCAATAGAAGAAGAGACTGAGGTGGCAGGAGAAAGGGAAGAATCCTTCAAAAAGGTCTAATGGTAAGAAAACTAAGTTTTCAGTTTGTGATAAATGTGGTAAAAAGCATGTTGGGGAATGTCTTTTGAATTCTAGAAAGTGCTACCAATGTGGTCAGATGGGACATAAGGCTCTTTATTTCACTGAAAAGGATCATGGTGATGGTAAGACCAAATTTGATTTACAGTTGGTGAAATGTTTCAAGTGAAATGAGATGGGTCATTATGAAAACGAGTGTTCGACAAAGAGCTCAAATGATGGGAAGCAGTCAGACTAAAAGCAGAAAGGTGTGGTGAAATCCTTTGAAAATACTTCAGTAGATGTTGGGCCATCAAATGAAGTGGTATCAGGTACTTTGTTTGTTTTTTCAGATTATTCCAATGTGTTGTTTGATTCGGGGTCTACACATTATTTCATCTCTAGAAAATTTTCTAGTAAATTGGGAATTCCATCTCAAGAAATGAATCCTGAACTTGTGGTAAAAACACCTGGGGGAAATGTTGAGGCAAAAATAATTTATAATAATCTTCCTATCCTTATCCGTGGAAAGAACATACTTAAAAAACTTATTGTTTTACCTCTAGTAGAGTTTGATGTTATCCTGGGTATGGATCGGCTCTCTGTTTACCATGCTAAGATTGATTGTAGAGCTAAATAAGTTTCTTTTCAGAAGGACTTTCAATTTGTGTACAATAATGAAACCTTACTGTTGATAACATATCAAGAGGCTATGAAACTTGTAAAAGATAGAAATAAATGTTACCTTGAACATATTGTTGAAAACAAAGGAACCATTCAGATTAATGATGTGCCAGTGGTAAATGAGTATCCTGATGTTTTTCCCGATGAGTTGCCTGGAATAATACCAGACCGCGAAGTTGAATTTACAATTGAATTAGTTTTTGATTCTAAGACAATTTCAAAACTCCCTTATCGAATGGATCAAATTGAACTTTTAGAGTTGAAGGAGAAATTGCAAGATTTATTAGAGAAAGGTTTCATTCGACCTAGCACATCACCATGGGGTGCTCCTGTCTTATTTTTTAAAAAGAAAGATGGTTCAATGAGACTTTTCATTGATTATATAGACTTTAATAACATCAATGTTAAGAACAAATATCCTTTTCCTGATATCAATGATTTGTTTGATCAGCTCCAGGGAGCTCAATATTTTTCAAAGATTGACCTGAGATCGGGGTACCATCAGTTGAAGGCAAAGGAAGAAGATATTCCGAAGACTGCGTTTCGTACAAGATATGTACATTATGAATTTATAGTAATTCCTTTTGGGTTAACCAATGCACCTACTGTATTTGTGGACCTTATGAATAGAATTTTCCATGAGTTATTGGATAATTTTGTGGTTGTTTTCATTGATGATATTTTGGTGTTTTCTAAAAGTAAAGAGGAGCATGAAAGTAATTTAAGGGTTATTTGGAAAACCTTAAAAGAAAATAAATTGTATGGGAAATTCAGAAAGTGTGAGTTTTGGTTACAACAAATTTCTTTCCTTGGTCACATTGTTTCTAAAGATGGAATAACTGTTGATCCTGCAAAAACAAAGGTTGTTGAAGAATGGCCAAGACCCACAAATGTAACCGAGATTCGTAGTTTGCTTGGTTTGGAAGGCTATTACTGAAGGTTTGTTAAAAAAAATTCACGGTTATCTAGTCCAAATACTAAGCTAACTCGGAAGGTTGTTAAGTTTATCTGGACAAAATAATGTGATGATTATTTTCAGGAATTGAAAAGAAGATTGGTGAATGCTCCAGTTTTGGAACTACCTTCGAGGAATGGTGAGTTTGTTATCAACAGTGATGCTTCATTGAAATAACATGGTTGCTTACTAATGAAGAATGATCAGGTAATTGCTTATGCTTCACATTAGTTGAAAACTCATGAGGTAAATTATCCTACACATGATTTGGAATTAGCTATTGTTGTTTTCGCTTTAAAAATTTGGAGGCATCATTTGTATGGTGTAAAGTGTGAAATATATACTAATCACAAAAGTTTAAAGTATATATTCACCCAGAAAGAATTGAACAGGAGACAGAGGAGATGGCTAGAATTAATCAAGTATTATGATTGGGAAAATAAAATAAAGTGGCTGATGCTTTGAGTAGAAAAAGTAATGATTCATTAACCATGTTACGTTTGGAACGTGATCTTGTGGTTAAGGATTTTATGAACCTTGGCATAAAAGTTTTTGGTGTAGGAAGTTCTTCTGTTTTGTTTCAGGTGTTAGTGAGATCATCTCTATCAGACAGAATTAAGAAAGCTCAGAAGCAAGATAGTGAGTTGCAGAAAAAGGTAGAGCTGGTTCAGAAGGGTATGTTACCTGAATTCAACATTGATAATGATTGTGTTTTGAGATTTGGGAAGAGATTGTGTATGCCTTGTGATTCACATTTGAAGAGAGAGTTGTTATGTGAAGCTTATAGTTCTCCGTTTTCAGTTCATCCAGGCGGTACTAAGATGTATAGAGATCTTCAGGAGTATTACTGGTGGGATGGAATGAAAAGAGATATTGTTGATTTTACTGTGAAGTGTTTGACTTGTCAATAGGTTAAAGCAGAGTGGAAGTTATTTAAAGGTATGCTTCAACCTTTACCAGTACCAGAGTGGAAATGGGAGAATATATCCATGGACTTCGTTGTGGGATTTCCAAAGACACATCGAGGTAATAATGCAATATGGGTTATTGTTGATCGCTTGACAAAATCTGATCATTTCCTTGCTATATGAGATACTTTAACCCTAGATCAACTTTATCGTTTGTATATTAAAGAGATAGTCAGGTTACATGGAGTTCCCATCTCTATTGTATATGATTGTGATCACAGGTTTACTTCTAACTTTTAGAATGACCTTCAGAATTCATTGGGTACTGAATTAAATTTTAGTAAAGATTTTCATCCTCAATCAGATGGGTAGTCAGAACAAACAATTCAGACTTTGGAGGATATGCTACGTGCTTGTTCAATGTATTATCAGGGAAGTTTGGACCAACATATTTCTTTGGTTGAGTTTTCTTATAATAACAGTTTTCATTCTAGTATACAGATGGAACAATTTGAGGCATTATATGGGAAGCGGTGTCGAACTCCAGCTTTTTGGGATGAAGTGGGTGAAAGGAAGTTGATGGGACCAGAATTGGTAGAAGAGTTGGCAGAAAAAGTTCAGCTGATACAGAAACACATGAGAACAACTCAGAGTAGGCAGAAAAGTTATGTGGACAACAGGAGGAAGGATCTTTCTTTTGAGGTAGGTGATCATGTCTTCCTCAAAGTTTCACCACGGAAAAGTGTGATGTGATTTGGTAAGAAAGGATAGTTGAGTCCAAGGTTCATTGGACCATATGAAATTCTAGATATAGTTGGATAAATTGCTTAACGAGTGGCTTTACCTTCGAGTTTATCTCAGGTACACAATGTTTTTCATGTTTCAATGTTAAGGAAGTACATGCCAGATCCATCTCAAGTTTTGAGTCCAGAGGTAGTTCAGCTAGAAGAGAATCTATCTTATGAGGAACAACCAGTCCAGATTCTTGACCATAGGGAGAAATTATTGTGGAATAAGGTGATTCATCAAGTAAAGGTTTTTTTGGAAAAACCACAGGATTGAAGAGGCAACATGGGAATCTGAAAATGAAATGAGGGATAAATACCCCCACTTATTCGATAAGTAAATAAATTGCAGGGACACAATTTTTAAAAGGGGGGGAAATATATAACATCCCAAGTAAAAAATTACGGATTTTCATATTTATGTATATTTATGAATTAGATAGTGTTTTAGAGGCTTAAAATGAGAATAAATCCAATCTTAAGCATTAAATTCTCTAATATTTTTAAAAGATTATTTTACCGCCTTTTGATGGTGAACCATTTTTAAATCTATCTTTTGACAATTTTATAAGCTATATTTGTCAAAATAAACTTATTCTTTAGTATTGGGACATTGAAATTTACTTTGGTTAAATTTTTGGTATTTTTTTTGACAATGTTCATTTTTTAATGAATAGTGAAAAATACTGCATTTTACTTCAAAACTATTTTTTCATATAATTTAATTATATGGATAAATTGTACTTTTAATTGGTTTTAATGATTAATTAAAATATATTTTTACCATTTAATCCAATGCTGGTCATTGTAATTAGTTTCACATTGGAATTGGGCATAAACAAGTGTCAAACTTTTGATAGATATTGTTTCTAAAAAACCCGCTATTTGTTTTGACAACGAGAATTATTTTTAAATTAATTACTAAAATTTATGTGTTTGGAATTTGGTAAAATTGATTCCACATTTGGAATCAGAAGGTCCAAATTATTTAATTAATACTCTTTTGTTTTTGGACATTATGAATAGTAACGACGGTAATTATCTTTAATTATCGTGATTAATTAGTAATCAGGTAGTTAAGGGTAATAAAATAATATCATAATAATATAAAATGACCCCAAAATATTTCCTAATGCTACTGGTTGTGTCATGTCCGACCGTGGGATTCCTTGTGCCAACTTTGGGACCGCATGGAATCACTTTTGTGTGATAGTGACATTTTATCTTTTTATTTGTAAAGAAAGTTAAATATAACAAAAGTATGTAACACCTAAGTAATTTTTTTTCATTTTGTCTACATAAATGATCTTTTAGACTATAAATATTCATTGTAAATATAAAAATATTTCCTAAATCATGGTATTTTTTTATAATTTTTAGACATTAAATAAATAAATTTATTTATGACACCATGATGATGTAGTGATTACCTCATTAATGAACGATTTAAATAAAATGAAAAGATAATGTAAAATCTAAGACTTAAACTTGTCAAAAACATATTTTATGGGTGTATTTCGAACCATTATCACCTTATCCTTGAAATATATCATTTTGGGACCTTTAAAATCCAAAACTCATTATATAATAAAGTAATATTTCTTGACTTTCCAAGAGTGCCCCTCCTCCCTCTTATAAAAGGCCCCCACCTCTACCCCCTTACCCACACCTCTCAAGCCATTGGATTGGCCAAACTACGCTCATTTTATCTCTCCACATCCCTCTCATCATCATATAAGCCTTTGCTTAGGTAGAAAGATCTTCAAGAAACCCTTTTGGTTCAAACCAAGAGGAGTAACCCGATTTTAAGGTAATGTATTCTCTTATGTTCTTTTGTTTTATTTTGCTTCTCCAACCCCCTAAACTCTTTTTATTAATTTTCTTTTGTAACAAAAATAGTATATTAAATATACTAGGATTTTTTTATGAGAAGTATTTAATTTACATTTACACGCACTTCCGTCTAATGGTTAAATAACATACTGTTTCTGTGAGTGGCGAATTACTGTCTCACGAAACGATGATTGTTCAATCTTCTTTTAACACCTTTCATGGTGTCCATTAATATGTCACTATATTTATATATGATATATATTATGTTTATTGTTTCCTTATACTTATGTATTTTTCATTTATGGCATACCTTTATGGTTTCCATTATGAGTAAACACGATATCTTCATTTTAGGAAGTGCGGACTACCACCCCCTCAAAGTGATTTGAATCGTTAATGCCATATGTGGGATGTATAAAGGATGGAGTTAATGATATTATATATGATATTATACTAGAAATATAATATAATTTTATTTCATTATGATTTCATTCCATTAAATACGAAATATAAATGAAAGTATCATTCATGTGTACGTACAGCTTACCATCTCCATGAACAGTGCGTTTCATTTCTTACCTCTAAATGTTACGTAATATTATAAATGCATGTATATAATGGATATATATGATATATATGATATCTACCTCATGAATATAATTCTGGATATAATGGATATTTTACCACATGAACAACTTGTAATTATAAGAAGTTTATTTTTGGCTCAAGTACCAAAGATCGACAAAATGACCGTTATTAACATAAATAATTACATAATGTTTGTAACATGGTAATAAGTGATATAAAAGGAATAATGAACTTGAAAAAGGTTCTTAAGAAAGTATAAATTAACTCTAGTTTATTATTCAGGAGATTAAAGAACGATCGAGTCAAGTCGGACACGAGGTAAGGAACTTCGTCTCAATCTCCTTTCATTGAGGCATATTTTGTTTTATACACAAATTTCTTTTATACGGTGTATAAACCCCTTTGACTTTTACTTTTTTTCAAAAGTAATATTTTTTTATGAAGCCTTTTACTAAACGACAAAAATGAATGTTTTGTCTTATGTATGCGGCGACAACGACTTCTCCGCCGTCGTGACCATTATTTGAGTTTCGACTTCCTCTACAAGCCATACTTTTTTTTAAAATGAAAAATAAATACCATGTTTTACTTTTATTTTATTTTGGTATTGAAAATGGTTTTGATAATGTTTTGATTATATAATTTTTTTTTATATCTTGTTATTGAAATGTGGAAATCTTATATTTCCTTTATGCATGTTTTATGTGATATGATTATGTTATGGTTCTTGGGCATTGTTTATGAAAACGGTTGGTTCCGTGATAAAATAAGGGTGGGTGAGCCCGTGATAGCTCTCCAATGCATTGGGTAACGTGGAGGAGTTAAACGCTAAGGTTTCTCCGAATAGATTTAGGGAATATATTGTAATGGGTATTCCAAACGTAACCACGAGGGTTACTCCCTACATAAGAATGTTATGAATGACTCAAGTTACCTTTATGTCTTATGTTTCCTATGAGTTATTCATAAATCTTATGATTTCATGAGTTATGTTAAAGTGCTTATGTTTATGGGTAAAGTATGTTTTTAATGATTCTTATGTATACATGGACTAAGGTTTTCTTTCCGTATTTTTATACCCCTTATTGAGATTTTTATGCTCATCCAAAGTTTTTGAAATGTTTTTCACAGGTCAAGGGAAAGGTAAATGATATGATGATAGTGTCTAGGAAGTGTCAAGAAAGAATCCATGTTTTATTTTAAATATGTTTCCTTTGATGGGAAAAATGAATATTGTCTTTTATGTAACCACATTGTTTAAATGTGGAATGTAATGCATGGTTTATGATCTAATTCTCTAAAAATCTAAACCTGAAAGGATCCTCAATGTGTATTCTTGAAATAACTCAAGATTAAGTGATGTTTAAGGCTGGGGACTTATAGTTCAACCCAATGTTTGGTGTCTGAAATTTAAATTTTGACTTTATCGAGCAACAGTCTTTATACAGATTATCAGGCTGATTTCAAGCCAGATTCAAATCCTGTTTTTAAAGAACGTCTTTGAATGATTCAAAGACATTTATTTATGATTCAAAGGATCGATTTAAGTGGAGGATTTTGTGCCGATTATTAAGGGAAGTTATGACTCCTCTGTTATTAGAGCATTTGAATATCACGATTCTTAAGGAGGCTTTTGTGGATCTAAATTTGAAAGGAAAATTCTCGTCTTTATTATTTATACATCTGTGTTATTTTGAATTATAAAATAAGTTAGATGGTTTATCATGAAAAAGATCAGAAGAAAAAACTCTCAAGTTTCTTGACTTCAGTTTACAGAGATATTCGAGATATACAGATATGCTCTTAAAAAGTACGATAAAACTCTGTTTTCTAAAGAATAAGAAACACATTGAAGATTAATAATTTCTACATAAAAGATCTATTTTGAATCCATTGTTGTTGGAGTTTCTGAATTTATTTCTATATCTATTGCAACTGGATCAACTCAGAATTGTCCTTAACTGAAGAATATCTTTTCTGAAAATGAGGATCCATCTACTGTCAGTTGTGTACTACTGCAACTTTGAAGAACATTTGGAAAGTATTTTTAAATAAATACTCTTTTCATTTTGGGTAACAAAATTCCCATACTAAGCTATGTATTCGGTTCTATGTATGAACTAGAAGGATCTGTTTTAGCCTTAACTTGTAAAGGTGTCAACTACCTGCACTCAGTTGTGGACGATCTGTTGATAAAAGGACCAGATAGTGAAAATCACCAAGCTCGTAGAGTAGAGAATTGATGGAGTGGACTAGGGGACTTCTGTTTCCCAAGACACTATAAATCTTTGAATCTTAATATTTATTTATTTCCACTGTATAAACATTCTGATAAAGTTAAAGGATATACTTGACAATCATCACGATTCTCAAAGAAATTTTGAAAGACACAATTCACCCCCCTCTTGTGTGTATTTGGTATAACTCAATCCAAAAGGTTATTACTCAAGGATCACACCACATGACATGTATGGATATGGCGCTCCCCTTTCATACCCATCCATACTCATAATAGAAGAACTGTTCAATAGTCTAAGGTGATATAATATTCAGAGTTGATTTATTAAGTATTTTTTTAAAATATAAATTGATTTATTAATCCTATTTAAAAAATAAAGATGATTAAAATTTATTGGAACCATGAAAACCATGGGTTTCTGTAACGCCCCGACCCCAGCTACCCAGAGTCGGTGCATTACTTCGTAACATTGGCATGATCACAAAAGATCAAGTCTCGAAAGACCGATTAGTTTAGTAGCCTTGGAAACACTAGATACATTCATAAGTCTTACATTACATCATAAAGTGAAAAACTAATAACAAAGCCTTCATAGTCCACACTCATATCCTCTTATGACTATCCCTGCAGGTCATTCATAAAATACTTCTTCACATCCTGGAAAATATTAAAACATTGAAAGGGGTGAGCTCAGATGCTCAGTAAGGATAACAATATTGCGGAAGCTTTCATAAATAAACATAAAAATTTAAGGCAATGTATAACTAAAACAAAAGCCTTTTAAACTTGAACATCAACATAATATGGCAAAAGTAAAATGAGATAATGCCATTCACTTCTTCACATGGATATTCTACTGGTCGAATAATCACATGCAATATCAATAACCACTTTCATAATGATGGAATGCATAATGCCAGACTATCATAACCATGTAGTCAAGGCCTCGTTCCAAGACCACAAATAAGATTTTGTCAAGGCCTCGTGCCAAGACACTAGTTTGTCTCATGAGACCTGCCGATGCATCGAGGAGCTATAGCGGGCTCCACCCGTCACTTATTAAGTCCAATGCATTCCTCATATGAATAGGTTTAAACATTTCATAAACCATAACATAATCGTATCACATAAAACATGCATAAAGGAAACATAAAATTTCTAAATTTCAATCAAAAGATAGAAATACAACACATTGATATAATAAAAACGCTTTCAAAACCATTTTCAATACCAAAATAAAAGAAAATTAAAACATGGTATTTATTTTTCATTAAAAAAAAAGATGGCTTGTAGAGGAAGCCGAAACTCAAATAGTGGTCACGGCGGCGGAGAAGTCATTGTCGCCGCATACGTACGGAAAGAAAAACATTCCCTTTTTGCCATTTAGTAAAACGCTTTGTATAAAAAAGATTCCTTTTGAATAAATGTAAAAGTCAAAGGGGTTTATACACCGAATAAAAGAAATTTGTGTATAAAACCAAATATGCCTCAATGAAAGTAGATTGAGACGAAGTACTTAAAAAGATCATTTTTAAAATAAAATAGATCTATTATGTGTATTCACTATAGGTACACATGAAGAAAGTAAAAATACAAAATAGGACATAATAATATCATGACATAATTTGAAAGTAAGAGATTAACCCAAAGAATAGAAATTGGGTTAAGAAGTTCCCTTACCTTGTGTCCGACTTGACTCAACCGTTCTTTAACCTCCTGAATAATAAACTAGGGTTAATATCTACCTTATTAAGAACCATTTTAAATTTCATTATCCTTTTTATATCACTTATTACAATGTTATGAACATTATGTAATTATTTAAGTTAATAACGGTCGCTTTGTCGATCTTTGGTAACTTGAGTCAACAATAAACTTCTTATAATTACAAGTTGTTCATATGGTAGAATATCCATTATATCCAGAATTATATTCATTATTTAGATGTCATATATATCTTATATATCTAGTATATACATTCATTTATAATATTACGTAACATTTAGAGGTAAGAAATGAAATGCACCGTTCATGGAGACGGTAAGCCGTACGTACGCATGAACGCTACTTTCATTTCAATTTCATATTTAATGGAACTAAATCATAATGATATAAATGTATAATATAATTCCAGTATAATATAGTGTATAATACCATTTTCTTCATCCTTTATACATCCCACATATGGCATTAACGATTCAAATCACTTTGAGGGGGCGGTAGTCCGCACTTCCTAAAATGAAATTATCGCGTTTTACCCATAATGGAAATCATAAAGTATGCCATAAATGAGAAATACAGAAGCATAAGTAAAACATAAACATATTATATATCATATATAAAAATAGTGACATCTTAATGGCCACCTTTGAAGGTGTTATATGAGTGTTGAACAATCATCGTTTCGTGAGGCAGAAATTCGCCATCCACAGAAACCGTATGTTCTTTAACCATTAGATGTAGGTGTGGGTAAGTGTAGCTAGAATACTTCTTATAACAACATCCTAGTATATTGAGGATACTGGTGTTGTTACAAAATAAATGAATAAAAAGAGTTTAGGGGGTTGGAGGAGAAAAATAAAACAAAACAATATTAGAGAAGACATTACCTCAAAATCGGGTAACTCTTTTTGATTTGAGCCAAAGGCTTACTTGGGAAGAGTTCTGCCCAAAGTAAGGCTTCTAGGAGTAATAGGGGGATGTTGGGAGAGTATTTGGGTAGAGGTTGGCCGATCCAAATGGCTTAAAAGTGTAAATGAGGTGGGAGAGGTGGGGGCCTTTTATAAGTGGAGAGGAGGGGCACTTTTGGAAATATTGAAATGTTATATTATTTCACAATGCTTTTCGGATTCTAAAGGTCCCACATTTATATAATTAGAGGCTAAGGTGATAAGGTTTAGAAATCTCCTCATCCAATAGGCTTTGGACAAGTTTAAGCCTTGGATTTTGCATTATCTTCTCATTTTATTTAAATCGTTAAATAATGAGGTCATCGCTGCATCATAATGATGTCATAAATAATTTAATTTATTTAATGTCTAAAAATTATAAAGAAAATACTATGATGTAGGAAATCGTTTTATCTTTCTAATGAATATTTATAGTCAAAATTTGGACTTGTGTAACCCCACTTAAAAACTATTTTAGTAAAATAACTCATGTTTGTGTCAATTTAATTTTAACATTAAATAAATATATATTAATGTCATTTTCCAACTAAAGTGGCTCCATGGGGTCCCCAAGTTGACCCATGGGTTGTATTGGTCGGCCATGACTCATCCAATAGGAGTAGGACAAGTGTCATGCTCATCTCATATTATTAAAACATTATTTGTACCTTAAACTACATTAATTACCTCTAATCGCGATTAAGAACTTAAAAGTTACTATTCACCAAAAAATTATTTTAATCTCATTGAACCACATTTTACTTCTTAATGACAACCATGTATGTCGGATTTTTGAAAATCAAATCACAGAAGTGGTAATATTTCATTTAAACAAAAAATCAGTTATTTAACTACCACTTAGTGGTTTCACTATTCATCAAAAATTGAAGTTTTTCAGAACAAGGCCAAAATTTCACCCTAAGCTATAATTGATATTCCGAATTCAAAAATGATTTCTATTTTAAAAAATTCCAAACATATAAGTTGCATTAATTAATTTTATAATTAATTCCCGCTGTTACGACAAATAGCGTGTTTTTAAGAAACAATTTATATCAAAAGATTGACAATTGTTTATGTCCAATTTCAATGTTAAATTAATTCTAATGACCACCATTGGATAAAATGGTAAAAATATATTCTAATTATACCTTAAAACCACTAAATAGTATAATTTATCACAATAAATTATTTTGATTAAAAAAGCTGTTTTAAAGTATTTTTCACTATTCATAAAAATTAGCATTTCTCAGAAAAATACCAAAAATTCAACATAGGCTAATTTCGATATTCCGAATCCAAAAATGAAGTCCATTTTGAAATATAAAATTTCTATAATTTTAAAAATTGGTTATTACTATTCATAACAGCTACTTTGATTAGTCGCGGTGTTTTAGAACTCGAAGTTGCGTACAATGCAAGCTATTGCATTATTGAATGAGAAGCGTATCGTGGAAGCTCGAGGTGTTACATTCTCCCCTCCTTAAATAAATTGTGTCCTCGCAATTTGAAATTTTTCTATGAAAATAAAAGGTTGAAAAGAGAAAATACCTTTTAGGAAAACCCACATCGGAAATAAGGTTAATAAATATATAACATTAAAAGAAAGCAGGATAAGTACAAAGGTCACCCGATATAGCCCATTCTAGGATTATATGAAAATATGGATATGGAGGAGAAACAAACCATCAAGGTATGATGGAGAGTTATAGAAAACAGGATTAGGAGAAAGTTTAACCACAAGAAAATCACAAACTTGTGATTGGTTAAACGGTCATTGAATCCCCAGTTGGAAAAGTTAACTGACAACATTTTTGTTTTAAGTTACCTTTTATAATGTTGAGGAATTTATTTAGGAGATTTACTAAGAACGTAAGGGAATATACATACTTGTTATGTATACTTTCATTCGTTAATAAATTTTTACCACAAACCCAACTTTTACTCCAAATGGTAACGGAGCTCAAAAATATTCTATTTATCCTAATTGTATAAGGTTCAAAATGTTAACACATACCATTTAGATTAGTAAAACTATTTTGTAATAACCAGGGACTTCCTATAGGCTAGTGGTAGGAAATAAAGGCTTGTCGCACTATGGTTGTGGGTTCGATTCCTGCAGCTTTTTCCGACGCGACGGGTTATTCCCCACCCTGCAGGTTGTCCTTTTTCCTAAAACTATAGTATTATAATATTCCAAAAATAATCTTCAGAAATTCTTTAACCTTAAACAATACTATCCATGGTTCAACTTAATCCATTCCAACCTTAATAGTTATCCAAAATACCTCCATCCAGACTTTCTCTAAAAGGTCTCTAAATTCCAAAATCAATTGTAACATCAGATTCCCCAAACAAAGAAAAGTTTCTCTTATTGTCACATACTAAAAATATGATTACCTTAATCATATTAAAACCTTACTGAAATCAACAAGTACTGCAGTACAATCCATATATATATATCACATTATTCTTATAACCAGAATATAATCCTTGAGTCCAAAAGCACCAATACATTAATTATTCCTCTTCAACTGTAGTCACAGCATAAGATTGGCCTTGATCCCTTGGCCCTTTCTGAGGTAAGTTTCCTTGACGCTTAGGACATTCATTTTCATAATGCCCTGTTTCCCTACAATTGTAGCATTCAACTTTGACAGCCTCTTTCTTTCCCTTGCAATCACGATCCTGGTGACCCTTTTCTCCACATTTATAACAAACTCCCATTCCTTTTAGACAAGTACCAGGGTGATTCTTCCCACAATTATCACATAATGGAAAATCCTTCTTTCCCTTTTTCCCTTTATCTGTCTCTTGTTCCACCGTTCTCTTCTTCTCTTGCTTTACTTTGTTGTCATAAGACTTAGAGAATTCCTTTTCTGTCTTGATAGCACATGAGACAATATCTTCGTATGATGAGAAGGATTGTGATACTAAATCTCGACGGAGAAATGGTTTTAACCCATCAAAGAAATGATCAATCTTACTCCTTGGGTTACGTATATAATCGGCAGCATGCCTCACTAACCTTGTAAAGTTAGCCTCATACTTTGCGACATTCTCATCCTCCTTCTGCCTCAAACTCAGAAATTGCCTTTCCATATCTGCTCGATGGTCACGAGGAAAATATTTTTCTAAGAAAAGCTCTTTGAACTCCCTCCATTCCATATTCGATACGTCATCATCTTCCTTTGTGTTTTGAATCAGCGACCACCACTGATTGGAATCTCCAGTGAGGCGGTAAACTGCCATGACAACCTTCTCCCTTTCACTACTCCCCAAGGCATGGAATATTTTCTCTAAGGAATTTATCCATTGCTCAGCTACTATAGGATTTGTACTCCCATTGAAGGTTGGTGGTTGTTTCCTCCTGAAGCGGTCTAACATTGATCCTCCACGTTGTGGATCAGGGTGCTCCATACGAGTAAGGTTATTATTCATAACCTGAGTGAGTTGTCCCAGTATGGTAATAAGTTGATCAGCACTAGTTGTATCTCCAGCTCCACAATAATTATCTTGAGAAGGAGGGAAATCCCTACACGGAGTGCGTGCATTGATACGGTTTCCATTCCTTCCACTAGGCACCATTTCTAAACAATGGCATAAACTAGATTAGTTTATGAATCACAATACATAATTCCATACTTGTAAAATACTTAACATAAATTGAACTATTTATGGATATAATCCATAATCATAAAAAGTTTTTATTTGAGGAAGTATATACTCATAACCGTTCATAGTGGTATGTAAATAAAATGGGAATTATCCAAAGCATATCCCCCGGGAGTGTCGTAACCAAGAGTGCAGCAAGGCCCATTGTCATGCACCAGTTCCCGTTCGAGTCTAGCTCAAAGCGGTGTTTTCGGGTTTTACCCCTAAGTACATCTGTGCCAGAGCCGCCTCTACCTGCTCGTATCCAGACAAGGATGTATTGCTCGGAAAACTCACAAAATCTCTACAATAACAAAATTCTAGGAAGTTCTTCTATACTAATCCTCAAAGTCTATCTTTGGGCTATGTGCTCTAATCAGAGTTTATCTAAATCTAGCTTCCAAGGTTAGTACTAAACTGCCTCTGATACCAACTGTAACTCCCCGACCCCAGCTACCCAGAGTCGATGCATTACTTCGTAACATTGGCATGATCACAAAAGATCAAGTCTCGAAAGACCGATTAGTTTAGTAGCCTTGGAAACACTAGATACATTCATAAGTCTTACATTACATCATAAAGTGAAAAACTAATAACAAAGTCTTCATAGTCCACACTCATATCCTCTTATGACTATCCCTGCAGGTCATTCATAAAATACTTCTTCACATCCTGGAAAATATTAAAACATTGAAAGGGGTGAGCTCAGATGCTCAGTAAGGATAACAATATTGCGGAAGCTTTCATAAATAAACATAAAAATTTAAGGCGATGTATAACTAAAACAAAAGCCTTTTAAACTTGAACATCAACATAATATGGCAAAAGTAAAATGAGATAATGCCATTCACTTATTCACATGGATATTCTACTGGTCGAATAATCACATGCAATATCAATAACCACTTTCATAATGATGGAATGCATAATGCCAGACTATCATAACCACGTAGTCAAGGCCTCGTGCCAAGACCACAAATAAGATTTTGTCAAGGCCTCGTGCCAAGACACTAGTTTGTCTCATGAGACCTGCCGATGCATCGAGGAGCTATAGCGGGCTCCACCCGTCACTTATTAAGTCCAATGCATTCCTCATATGAATAGGTTTAAACATTTCATAAACCATAACATAATCGTATCACATAAAACATGCATAAAGGAAACATAACATTTCCAAATTTCAATCACAAGATAGCAATACAACACATTGATATAATAAAAACGCTTTCAAAACCATTTTCAATACCAAAATAAATGAAAAGTAAAACATGGTATTTATTTTTCATTAAAAAAAAGATGGCTTGTAGAGGAAGCCAAAACTCAAATAGTGGTCACGGCGGCGGAGAAGTCGTTGTCTCCGCATACGTACGGAAAGAAAAACATTCCCTTTTTGTCATTTAGTAAAACGCTTCGTATAAAAAAGATTCCTTTTGAATAAACGTAAAAGTCAAAGGGGTTTATACACCGAATAAAAGAAATTTGTGTATAAAACCAAATATGCCTCAATGAAAGTAGATTGAGACGAAGTACTTAAAAAGATCATTTTTAAAATAAAATAGATCTATTATGTGTATTCACTATAGGTACACATGAAGAAAGTAAAAATACAAAATAGGACATAATAATATCATGACATAATTTGAAAGTAAGAGATTAACCCAAAGAATAGAAATTGGGTTAAGAAGTTCCCTTACCTTGTGTCCGACTTGACTCAACCGTTCTTTAACCTCCTGAATAATAAACTAGAGTTAATATCTACCTTATTAAGAACCATTTTAAATTTCATTATCCTTTTTATATCACTTATTACAATGTTATGAACATTATGTAATTATTTAAGTTAATAACGGTCGTTTTGTCGATCTTTGGTAACTTGAGTCAACAATAAACTTCTTATAATTACAAGTTGTTCATGTGGTAGAATATCCATTATATCCAGAATTATATTCATTATTTAGATGTCATATATATCTTATATATCCAGTATATACATTCATTTATAATATTGTGTAACATTTAGAGGTAAGAAATGAAATGCACCGTTCATGGAGACGGTAAGCCGTACGTACGCATGAACGCTACTTTCATTTCAATTTCATATTTAATGGAACTAAATCATAATGATATAAATGTATAATATAATTCCAGTATAATATAGTGTATAATACCATTTTCTTCATCCTTTATACATCCCACATATGGCATTAACAATTCAAATCACTTTGAGGGGGCGGTAGTCCGCACTTCCTAAAATGAAATTATCGCGTTTTACCCATAATGGAAATCATAAAGTATGCCATAAATGAGAAATACAGAAGCATAAGTAAAACATAAACATATTATATATCATATATAAAAATAGGGACATCTTAATGGCCACCTTTGAAGGTGTTATATGAGTGTTGAACAATCATCGTTTCGTGAGGCAGAAATTAGCCATCCACAGAAACCGTATGTTCTTTAACCATTAGATGTAGGTGTGGGTAAGTGTAGCTAGAATAATTCTTATAAAAACATCCTAGTATATTGAGGATACTGGTGTTGTTACAAAATAAATGAATAAAAAGAGTTTAGGGGGTTGGAGGAGAAAAATAAAACAAAACAACATTAGAGAAGACATTACCTCAAAATCGGGTAACTCTTTTTGATTTGAGCCAAAGGCTTCCTTGGGAAGAGTTCTGCCCAAAGTAAGGCTTCTAGGAGTAAGAGGGGTATTTTGGAAGAGTATTTGGGCAGAGGTTGGCTGAGAAAAATGGCTTGAAAGTGTAAATGAGGTGGGAGAGGTGGGGGCCTTTTATAAGTGGAGAGGAGGGGCACTTTTGGAAAGATTGAAATGTTATATTATTTCACAATGCTTTTCGGATTCTAAAGGTCCCACATTTATATAATTCGAGGCTAAGGTGATAAAGTTTAGAAATATCCTCATCCAATAGGCTTTGGACAAGTGTAAGCCTTGTATTTTGCATTATCTTCTCATTTTATTTAAATCGTTAAATAATGAGGTCATCGGTGCATCATAATGATGTCATAAATAATTTAATTTATTTAATGTATAAAAATTATAAATAAAATACTATGATGTAGGAAATCTTATTAGATTTCTAATGAATATTTATAGTCAAAATTTGGACTTGTGTAACCCCACTTAAAAACTGTTTTAGTAAAATAACTCATGTTTGTGTCAATTTAATTTTAACATTAAATAAATATATATTAATGTCATTTTCCAACTAAAGTGGCTCCATGGGGTCCCCAAGTTGACCCATGGGTTTTCTTGGTCGGCCATGACTCATCCAATAGGAGTAGGACAAGTGTCATGCTCATCTCATATTATTAAAACATTATTTGTACCTTAAACTACACTAATTACCTCTAATCGCGATTAAGAACTTAAAAGTTACTATTCACCAAAAAATTATTTTAATCTCATTGAACCATATTTTACTTCTTAATGAAAACCATGTATGTCGGATTTTTGAAAATCAAATCACATAAGTGGTAATATTTCATTTAAACGAAAAATCAGTTATTTAACTACCACTTAGTGGTTTCACTATTCATCAAAAATTGAAGTTTTTCAGAACAAGGCCAAAATTTCACCCTAAGCTATAATTGATATTCCGAATTCAAAAATGATGTCTATTTTACAAAATTACAAACATATAAGTTGCATTAATTAATTTTATAATTAATTTCCGCTGTTACGACAAATAGCGTGTTTTTAAGAAACAATTTATATCAAAAGATTGGCAATTGTTTATGTCCAATTTCAATGTTAAATTAATTCTAATGACCACCATTGGATAAAATGGTAAAAATATATTCTAATTATACCTTAAAACCACTAAATAGTATAATTTATCACAATAAATTATTTTGATTAAAAAAGTTGTTTTAAAGTATTTTTCACTATTCATAAAAATTAGCAGTTCTCAGAAAAATACCAAAAATTGAACATAGGCTAATTTCGATATTCCGAATCCAAAAATGAAGTCCATTTTGAAATATAAAATTTCTATAATTTTAAAAAGTGGTTATTACTATTCATAACGGCTACTTTGATTAGTCGCGGTGTTTTAGAACTCGAAGTTGCGTACAATGCAAGCTATTGCATTATTGAATGAGAAGCGTATCATGGAAGCTCGGGGTGTTACAGTTTCCTTCCGTGTATCTCTTTTTTTAACATCATTAGCTCGACATTAACACCCCAACTTATCCGACACCAACTTTTAAAATTTTAATGATTAAAATTTTCACCACCTCAATTATATTGTGATTGAGTCTCCAATGGGGTTTATAAGAAGGCTTTGGAATTGGTTTAAGAAAAACTATATAGGTCTCAATGAAAGGTATAATCCCATGAATATCGATATGGGTCCATCCAACTGTCTTCCTAATATTTCTTAACACATCTAGTATAATTTTATCTTTAATAGCATCAAAATAGGATGAAATTATGATATTTTTTTTTGATTATCTTATATAAAGAAAGACTTGAGATAGGATTTAAGGACCTTGAATTTGAACTTGAGTTCACTAATAATTTCATACACTAGTTGGGACTTTGAATAAAACTCAGTTTCATTTTCAAAATTTCTCAAAAAAATTGGTTCGTTTTGAATAGAAGATTCAACCAAAAGATTGGAAAGATCAGTGTTAAGAATCGGTATGGACTCAAAGTTTTTTATTTCTCCAAATGTTTCACTGATTTTTGTTTCTGAAAAATCACCAATGGAGCCATAATAGTGACACTAAATCCACAATGTCAAATTTACCTCTTATGAATACATGAAATCGATTTCCTCCTGATTTAAATACCCTTCAAAAATTTCTTGATTCACTTCTGCTACCCCAAATACAAAGGTTAGTTCTTCAATAAATCCATGAGAGTTTTGTGGGAAACTAGACACTTCAAATAAGGTTATGTAAGGGACAATTGGTATAGGGATGATTTACTCATAAGTATTAATGCATTGTAGTTCTAATTTCAAAGTTGAAACCTTAGAATTAATTATCTCCATTTGATTACAAAATTTTTCAATAAATGTTTGAGGAATAAAATTTGTTTTAGGTTGAACATCATGGAATTTCCCATTATTGATCGCTTCAACCTTCATTGAGAGGGCTTTAAATTTATCCTTTAAACAGTTCTCAACTAAATGATTGTTCATCTCACCAAGTGTGGGGTGATAATTCAAGGATTGATCAAATAAATTATCTATGTTATGGGATTCCCAATAATGATTTCCAATTTGATTCCAACATGGGTTTATAATAGGGTAATGTTGAAGAGACTCCATCGGAGTAGAATGAAACTTAGATTAGAGATTCTTAGGACACACAAAAATAGAAAGGTGAAATTATAAGAGGAATGGGGGTGAGAATAGAGAAATTGGGGTGAGAAAAGGATGATAGTGTCTAAGATAAATTAATTAGGTCCCTGGAAATGGCACCAAAATTTGGCCTCTCTCAAATTTACCCAATATTTTAGGGTTAAGCGGTCTCTGGTAGTTTAGCTTGGGTTGTCGAATCCTCAGAGACCGAAGAATTAACCTATAAACACATAAATTCTATGGTGTTTTTGGATATTAATTGGACAACTTTAATTGATTTTAGATAGGTTTATGTTAATTCTAAAATACTTAAGTGAATTTAATTTAAAATAATGAGTTGATCCTAGGTAATCACTTGGGGTAGATTGGATTCATTCCCTTTTCAACTATTTAAATTTCTTATATTTGAGATGAGGTCATTTAAGAAGATCAAACAACACCATCACTTACTGGTTTAATACCTACACACCCTAATACTAAGCACATATAAACTTGAAGGATCAAAGTTTTGAGATCTCCAAGGTAAAGGTTTGTATTAACACTTGAAGTGCGTGGCATTAAATTCATCAAGGACGAAGGAGTTTAAAGATCGTTAAAAAAAATTTCTCAATTAAAAGAAGTGATTAGACATCAATGTAGTGATAAATAACATCCAATCCTGCCCCTTGATACTCCCTTGTATAACCCAAAATATTATTATCACTACATTGTTGCTATGATTTCAATGGAAGTGTAAAGTAGACTCATGAGGGAGGAATTGAAGAAGTAAAAAAACAATAAAAAGAAAACTATCACTCCACCACTGTGTGAATAATTTATCAAGGTTTGGTGTAAATAAATTCAAAACTTGAGGAAATAGTATCAACATGATATGGATAAGAAAATAATAATAGGATAATAATAACTTTTATTAAGAAACTAAGATGAATTAGAACAACTTACATGTGAAAGAAAAACTTAAGACAAAAAAATCGCAGCATAACATTACAATGACAGAAATCAACAATGATGATAAATTAATCCAAAAAAACTGAATTAAATAGACATTTCAAGAGTATTGGGTTGATCTACCAATATTCCAAGTTCTCCCACTTGAGTATGGTAGGCCTAGGGTGGTGGAATGTTTGTGGAATTTAGACTTTTCCACCCTTGACCCGAAATGACATCCAACTTACATCCAAAAAACAATAGTGCCTAAATGAGCTTCTAGATGTCCTAATTAGAGTGATAAATAGAAGAATAAAATGAATCTCTAGACGTTCTATAACTTTCTTTAAAGTTTCATCCAAAAAGAGTTTATTATTTACACGATATGTGTAAAATGGTGGGATTTTTTCTATGCTGCAGAATCTGGACCCAAATTTTATCTCTAACTTAGTCTTCCTGGAACTCTATTAAAATAGCCAAATTATCTATTGTCACTTTTTTATGAAATGTTTTCAATGATTTCCTCAATCTTCAGTTAAATTTTTAGAATCATTAGGCTTTTATCTTGGCTTCTATGATCTCTTTATTAGGATGTTATCTAGTTTACTTTTCCGAGAATGTGTTGGCATGAAAGCCCATTTTGATGGTCTTCCAATGTGAATCTTTAAATAATGAAAATTTATGAATTGTTTCCAGTGTAATGAAAAACCTTAAAATTAAATATGAAAATAAAATCAAGATCATTGGGTATTTTACATGGTGTTCAAAAAATGTAGCATGTAATAGTGTATTTTAAGGACATACAATCATATTGTGAAATGATGTTCAAAGTGTAAAATGCACTAAAATGGTGTTTATGAATAATGAAGCAGATGAATATTATATATATTAACAATGAATATTATCCTCATTTAGTGGATAATCACAACACCTCCATTAAAAGTGAAGATGTATCCTTTTTGTGACTTCATATCATCTTGATCAGTTTGGAAACAAACATCTTTATATCGTCTGATGACTAGTTCCTTATCTCCTCTATAAACCAAGAACATATCCTTGAAACCCCTTAGATACTTAAGGATAGTCTTGAGTTTCATCAAATGGTAGTCACCTGGATCAACTTTATATCTTCCTACCGTACTCAATGCGTAGCCGACATCCATCTTAGTACATAACATAAAATACATGACTGATCCAATCACTAATGCATATGGAATCCTTTCCATTCTCTTTCTTTCCTCATGAATATAAGGACAAATTTTCTTGGAAAGATGAATTCCATGTGATGAATGAAACAATACCCTCTTAGATTTTTCTATACTAAATCTCTTCTGTATCTTGTCAATGTATGTACTTTGACTTAGGCCCAACAATCTCTTGGACTATCACGATGGATCTTGATCCCAAGAATATATTCTTCCTCACTCAAGTCCTTTATGGAGAGGAATTTATTACACCATTCCTTAAAATAATATAATACTGGTATTTCATTTCCAATAAGTAATATGTCATCAACATATACTACTGGGAAAATGACTAAACTCCCACTAAACCATTTGTAGACACAAGACTCACATCCGTTCTTTATAAAACCAAATTCTGTTATGCCTTCATCAAAATGAATGTTCCATGACCTGGATGCTTTCTTTAATCCATAAATGTATTTTTTCAACTTCCATATCTTATTGACATCCTTTGGAGTCACAAACCCTTTAGGTTGTGTCATATAGACATCTTTCTAATGGTTCCCATTAAAGAAGGATGTTTTGAAATCCATTTTCTAAATCTCATAATCATGGTAAGCGGTAATGGACAATAGAATTATGATGGATTTAAACATTGAAACTGGTGAAAAAGTTTCATCGTAGTAAATTCCTTAACGCTGTTTAAACCCCTTTGCAACAATTCATGACTTATAGGTACTAACTTGTCCTTCCATGTAAAGTTTCTTCTTGAATATCCATTTGAAACCAATAGGCTTTACATCTACTAGAGGATCTACCAAAATATAGACTTGGTTTTGGTGCATAGAATCCATTTCATAATTCATGGATTCTTTCCACATGGAAACATCTGTGCCACTTACTGCTTCCTTGTATGTTAGAGGATCATTATTATCAACTAATAATGAGTCACCATCCTTGGTAACTATAAAACCATATTGTTCTGGTTCTATAACCTCTCTTTTACTCCTACACAGTACTTGTGTATCTATAAAAGATCTTTCTTCTAGGGACTTTGTGGAATTGGATCTAGTACCAAATCTTGTATACCTTGAGCCTCAACTTCATCGAAGTCTATCTCACTCCCACTATCTCTTTTGGAGATGTTCTCCCTCTCATGGAATATGGCGTGTCTTTCCATTATAACCTTTTTTATGAGGGGTCGTATACGTAATATTCCCTTGTTTCCTTATGGTATCATATAAGGGTACACTTTTTGTCTCGGGGTGTAAGTTTGTTACCTGAAGAGGCCTTAAAAAATGATTCACTTCCCCACACATGTAAATTCGATAATGTGGCTTTTCTTCCACTCCAAAGCTCTTATGGAATACCATTTATCGATTTAGCTGGTACTTGGTTTAGTATGTGTTTCTCTATTTGTAACGAATATCCCCAAAAGGATAATGGAAGACTTACATGACTCATCATTGATCTCACCATGTCCAACAAGGTGCAGTTCCTCATTTCGCTTACACCATTCCACTGGGGTGTGTAAGGACGAGTGAGTTGGGATAGGATCCAAAACTCCCATAAGTAATCAATGAAGTTTAGATTAAGATATTCTCCACCTCAGTCTAAGTGGTGTTTCTTAATATTCTTACCAAGATGGTTCACAACTTCATTCCTATATTCCTTGAACTTATCAAAATAATCTGACTTATACCTCATTAAGTAGATATATCCATGTATACTAAAATCATTAATAAAAGTTATAAATCATGAATACCCACCCCTTGCTTCAACTAGAAATGGTCCACACACATCAGTATGAGCCAATTCAAGAAGCTCTTTGGATCTTTCACCTTTCCCACTAAATGAGGATTTGGTCATTTTGACTTTTAAGCATGCGTGACATACACCAAGTGGTTTTAGTTCGGAAGAATATAAATATCCATCATGTTGTAACTTTTTCAAGCATTTCTCATTTACATGACCTAGCTGGTGATGCCAAAGTTGGGTGTGGTATGATTCATGTGAAGTAGTTTTGTTATCAATTTCCATTAATTTGTTTGTGTAATTCAACATGTAAAGACTGTTATATAAATGTGCCTTACAAAAAAAATGCTATCTTTATAAAAGAAGCAACATTCATTTACGAACATGAAAATAAATCCATCTGTATCTAGTTTGGATACAGAAATAATGTTTTTGGTTATAGAAGGAACATAATAATAAACTTTTAATACCAAGATCACCCCAGTCTGTATTGTGTGGTGGTATTCCCCAACAACTACATCAGTAATTCTAGCTCCGTTGGCTACTCGTAGATCTACCTCCCCTTAGTCAATTTTCTTGAATCTACTTGGTTACTATATTTGGAAACATATGTGAGAATAATAGGCTGTATCTAATACCCAATTTTTAGAAACAAATAAATTGAACTCGATAACAAATTCACCCGAAGATTCCCCTTTATTCTTTAGCTAGGTGAAGTTTTTCTTCCAGTGGACCTTCTTGCTGCATGAAAAAAAAACAACTTCCTGTTCCTTTATGTCCCCTTTAATCTTTCTTTTCTTGGAAGGGAATGAATTATCTTTGGGATTAAACCTATTAACCTCCCCTTTACTCTTATTCACCATAAGGAAAGAATGATTTTTTCACTTTATGTCTTTGTCCACTTGGTGAAGGAGGATAAGAAGATATGGTAGAGAATTTTCAATGTTGTTCATATTGAAATTCCCAACAAAACTAGAGAATTTATGAGGGAGTGATGTGAGAATGAGATTGGTACCCAGTTATTCAGGGAGTTTAAACCCTAGAACCTCCATAATCTCAATGTAGCCAATGATCTTGACTACCTGAGGCCCAACTGGGGCACCCTCTCCAAGCTTACTCTGAAAGAGTGACTTTTAGATCTCAAATTGTTCCAATCTTTTTCTCTCATAGAAAAGACCACAGAGGTTCTCCAGCATGCTATAAACACCCATGTTTTTATGAGACTTCATGAGTTCAATAGACATTGATGATAACATCAAACATTGAACGTCGACCACGTCGTTCATATGAATTTCATAGAACAAGAACTCTTCAGCAATCAACTCTTGGGTAGGAGAATCAGGTAATAACATGTACAATTTCTATTTATGGTGTATAATGACCCAAAAACATATAAACCATTCATGGAATTTATTGAAAATGAGCATGTTGTCTTTATTCAGTATTTATCACAGGGATAGTGTGTCTGACAATTTTTTCATTTTTATTCTACAATTAAAAGAGAAGATAATTAGTAATTTCTTGATTACATTTTATGATAAATAATAAATTAATTTTATTAAGTCTCCCAATATTTTATCATGTCCCAATGGACCTCACCATTGAATTTAGAATGTCTAGTTGCTAGTACATTCTAGTGGAAAGGATCCATATTCCTCTTCGCATAACCCCAACAAGGGTTGGTCAAGCTATTTGAAGGTATTTAGGTAGGAAGGTCTTTGACAACTGTGGTCTTGTAGCTTCTTGATCTGTTGAGTGGACTCCCCAATCCTAAAATACTAACTTGGATTTCCTCAATACTTGCCTCCAAATTTACACCAAGTTTATCAAGGACTACTCCTCTTGATGTAAACTGTTTAATTCAACCCAAAACATTCCTAAGATATTCTTGTATAAAAGTACGTTTCCCAACCAGGGTTGGTCAAAGACATACTTTTATTGAGTCTTTCCCTTAATCAAGTAACAAAAGTCTTAGTTTGAATTAATATTTTATTGAGGGATTTTTATATCTTATATGTAAATTTCCTTTTTATATTTATCACATGATCATTAATATTAAGTCGAACTTACTTAAGTGATTAACCATGTCATGATAATATTTATGCATAAGATTTGTTTATTTTAGTTCTATCTTGCATGCTTATTAATTCATTAGTTATGTAGTTATGACAACACATCCATAATGAAAAATAATGCGACTAAAAGAAATAAAATAAAGTAAATGGCATGATCATGAGCTCTTCTAATGGTTAGTTTATCTAGAGATTGATAAAATAACCACTAACCTAGGAGAGAAATACCTTTAACCATTTATGGTTTGTGTCTACAACTTTCCACCTATCCACCTTTATATCTCCTTGGATTGGTTTCACCTCGGATCCTTACTTGAACCGCCTCCACAATCTTGGGAGCTCCATCCATTACATATTATTTTTAACTCACATGTAGGTGAGGGGTAAAAAGGGAGTTTACATAAATGAAACCATGGGAACATAAGCCCTATATATTAATGAGGAAATATGGCACGCAGACCAAAAATTTAATTTAAAATAAATTAAAAAGAAACCAATCATATACAAATGTCTAGTCTAGCTCATGACCATCCATATACATGAAATGAATTACACATTTAATAAAACTAGCATTCAATTCTTTAATCATTATTATTAAGATAAATCATGCTTGAATTGATTAATTATTATCTTTAATTAATCAATCATTTTATCTTATTCCTTTTCTGAATTTCCCTGAGATTATCATCTATTACCTTGGAGGTAACACAATGAACACCCATTAGAATCTACATGATATGTAATTATGAACATTACACAAACATTATAGTTTTAATTATATGTAATTTGGTAAAGTACATGACCTGTAGTTCCGACTACACGGTGTATACTACCTTCACCATCTTATCCTAAGTACACGCCTAGGGGATTGGTGTGTGAGGCATACTTCATAAATCTTGGAGTACACGGTGTGTCCAGTGGGCCACACGCTATGTTGTCTCTAGGTTACACGGTCACCAATTAGACTATCCATGAATGGGATACATGGTTTAGAACTTGACCTAAAGGGACTATATGCCGTGTCTAGTGGGCCACATGATGTGTAATCCAGATGAACATACAACAGTCTGTCTTGGTCAACAAGTAGTGTAAGAATTAACTACACTACGCATCATTGATGCACACAACTTGAGTAATTGCCGAATTACTCTCGATGCATTGAACACAACTACACGATGTGTAATTCAGATTACACGAAATGTATGGTAGATTACACGACATGTAACTCTGAATAAACAGTGTGTACTATCGTGTTACTTGGATAGAATCATTGGTGCCTCTTAATGAGACCCTAGATTTAATTTTAATCAAAAAATTATTCATTCTATTAGATTTGTGAGAAATGAAAAGAGGAAGAAAAAAATATCAAAATTCAGATTACAAGAAAGATTAAAAATTAATTTAAAACCTAAATTATTAAAGTGTAAATATTAAAAAAATTATTTAAATAATTATAAATGATAATGATCCCACTATGATACCAATTTAAGGTTCTAGATGTAGCAGAAGCGTGGCGGTTGGGAGGGACCAACTTTGATTTTTTTGTAATCGATGACTGATCTAGGATCAATATGGCGATGGAATCCAGTATCCACAGATTTAAATCAAAGATTTAGACAAAGATTAGAATAAAATCAGATCCAAGAAAGAGGATATTTCACATCATGTTTATAATTAATTTAATAATTTCTGAAGAAATTAAATACCCACATCTTCGGTACTTTATACGTTGATGATCATTGATCATCCAAAATGACCCTTACAGACTGCCTTTATTGTTCTTGTGAGGATCCAAAGTAGAATCCCTCTAGCGGTGATCCAAAAGTACTCCAATAGTCTCCAATCAATGCCACTCATTCTCCAGGTGCTAGTGTGGAAGAACGAATGTATTGTGTCCATCGTTCTTGATCGCCCGTTCTTTGGTATTAAAGAACATATCTAGTTATTGAGAGGGATAGATGAGAGAAGTTGAGAGAGAAAATGTTTGGCTCAACAATTCTCAATTAATCGAGGTTTGGAACAATAAATGTATCTAACTATTAATCGATACTGGATTTCAATTACAATATTTAATTGTTAAATAGTAATTAAATGCAATTATAACTATTATAGAAAACCCAAGCCACATAATAACAATAACAACACCATTATTTGTGGTGTGCCAACATGTGAAAAACAGAACCATAAATGATATCCCATGCCACATAATGATAACATTATTATTATTATTTATTACACCAACTAGATAAACATTATCTACTGACTTGTAAATAATTAATTTATCAACGGACATAGTCTTGGTCCATTTTAACTCCTCTTACATTTATTGAACACCTGAAAAAAATATTTTATTCTCTTAAATAAATATTTTTATTCAAAAACCAGTAAATAAATATTTATTAAATGTTAAATAAAATAAATATATAAATTTTATTCAAAATCAAATGAATAAATATTTATTTAATTTATATGCTCATTTTAACTTGAATAAAATTATTCCTTGGTCTTGAGAATAATATTTATTCCATTAATTAAATTTAAATATAATTTAATTGAGACCACTAGAAACACTTAACGTGTGAACATATAGGATTCTTTCTCATTGGAATTAGGGAGGATTGCTTGAAGTCCAAGATTACTATCTAAAAATGGTTCAAGTCACCCAAGTGAAATAACTTAAACTCATAATGACGACATCCACATGCGAACGCTCACTATGTAATATAATCCATTTATCACAATATCTCATCAAGTAGGTTTCATGATAGTGTCATCAACCTATATTCTTGATATGTTATTATTTGAATACCTAAAATAAATTCATCATTACACCATGGCCATGGAATTTAGGGAGGAAGTTATATTTCAAGAAAAGGGTTAAGATATCAAATTCCATAAATGGAAGGGAAAAATCCTTCATTGACTTATCCATTAATAACATGTCATTCATGACACACCCAACGCACCCTACTTCCCGCCAACATATGGAATGATGGTTTTCATCATCAAATCTAAGTGCACGAGTCATGAAACGTATTAATGATATTCATAAAGTCTAAAGACCATTACACATGCTCGCATATAGGAATATCCGATGACACCAAAACATGCAGAATTCTTACTGGAGGGTCTGTTCTCATGATCTCTTATCTTAGAGAATACCAAGTGAGAACTTCAAGAGAAGAAGTACTATATTCTTACAAGTACTCTCACCTAATGGTCTGTATACTATGTGTCCCATAATAGTATGACATCCAACCAAAGAACTATATTTAAGAATATTGTCACAACACTTTAAGGTTCTCATCATAGCGGGGAACTGATATGACCTTATTAATGAAAAAAATACTCTAGGACATTATTACATTATAATCATATAGAAAAATAAACAATATATAATAAGAAGTTTAATATTTAAATACATAAAATATTCATGTAATCAACGTATAGAAAGTTGGTTCTCAGAAACCAACTCCAAAATTATGAACTAGATTTATCCCCATCAATCAATGGGGGGGATACTCAACAGAAGGTGGAAAATCTACCCTCCCTTTAAGAGTTTTTTTTAAATTTTCCAACCATACTATGAGCTTTGATTTTTCTAACACAATATTTATTGACAGGGTTACTCCTTCCCCCACATTTTTCATGATCGGCTGGACCCACCAATGAGCAATTCACTTCACCATCAGTCAAACACCCTCCATATTATAAATTAAAATAATATATATATATATATTTAAATATAAATTTTAATCCTTTTGTTCTTTGGATGGACATAACCCAACCATTCGACCTCAAATCAAAGCATAATACATGGTGTTGGGACTATTATGACCCCCTCTTCTTGAATTCATGAAAAATTAATTTTAATTCAACTCAAATAACTGCATATCTACTCTAATACAACTTGAAAGAACCCAGATCTTTGTTAAAGAATGAAAATAATTATTTTAAGATTTTCTAGGTTTGGATCCATGCCAGAGCATCAAATATAATATACCCATTCCTATATTCCCCCCTGGATGACATAAAAATTTAATTTAAAAATGAAGAATAGAAATTTTGTAACGCCCCGACCCCAGTTACCCAGAATCAATGCATTATTACCTAACATTGGCATGATACAAGGAATAATGTCCCAAAATACTGATCAGTTTAGTAGCCTTGGAAGTACTAGATACATACATAAGTTTTACATTACATCATGAAATAAAAAAACAACATTATGTCCCCTTTGAACACTTGTATATCCCTTACCCTATTCTTGCAGGTTAATTTTAATATACTTATTAGAAATTCTGGGAAAATAAAACATAAGAAAGGGGTGAGATCTAATGCTTAGTAAGGGTAAACAATTTAGTGAAAGATAACATAAACAAAAGGCATGGTGAATAATTGAAAACACATGCCTTTACAAACAATAAAATTGAACAATTTATGGTAGAAATATGAGATGAGTAAATAATTCCATAATAAAACATAGTCATGGGTATTATACTAGTTGAATAAACACATGAACCATCAATATTATTTTAATAATGAGGGAATGTATAATTCCAGACATTCTGAACCATTTTTTCAAGGCCTCATCCAAGACGTCTTAAAATGATTAAGGCCTCGACAAAAACCAAATATCAAATTGGGAAAGGCCTCGACCAATTCCATGTATAATTGTCTCATGAGACCTACCAATGCATCGAGGAGCTATAGCGATCTCCACCCGTCACTTACTATGTCCAATACATTCCTCATATGAAAAGGTTTAAACATAACATAAACATTCGTATTAGAACTAGCATACGAAATGTCAATACTTTAACCATAAAATACGAATGGTATAAAAATAAAACATCCATAGTCAAACATATAACAAAACCTTCAATATAATATGGAAGATTTGTATCATAATAAATCAACTTCAAACAAGTTTAAAATCCATCAAAGGATGTGGACATAGATGAAAATGATTTGTAAAAATCTTAGAGAGAAATATCCCTTTTTCATGAAAACATTTAAAATCCACAAAATTTAGAAAGGAAGAAATTTAAAGACATTTTTGAATAAAAGTGTCCCATACCACTTTGAAGCTTTTGAATGGAATTTACATTTTAAAAACATTCATGTCCATATAAATAAATCCTTAAAAAACCATTTTGAAAACATAGGCATTAATGAGAATGATTTAGAAGAATAAATATTTAAAAAATTTAAAATGATGTTTTAATAAAAGAGTCCCTTAAAAAAAATCCCTTTGAAAAATATTTTATGAAACATGGACATGGATAATAAATATTTCCCAATAAAAACTTACCCATAAACAATCTCGAATAATAACGAGATTGAAGAATTAACACTTACCTTGCACTTTTCTTTGGTCGAGGGTACGTTTAACCTTATTTATAATGACCATAGTATGTTTTTAAATTATATCAGAACCATATTCATATTTATTATATCATACATGATTCATTTATGACTTCATAATACCCATTTAATAATGATTTCCAAGTTAAATTAACATTTTTGGTAATAATCACTTTCTTTATCATACGTGTTTTAACTTGTTATTCTTGATCGTATCATTTAGATAATGATTTAAATACTTCCATAATATAAAAATTGATTTATATATCAAATATATTTGTAATATAAATATTTATAATAGATAGACATATGAAATGGAAGGCACCGTTTATGGAGACGGTAGGCTGTATGTACGCATAAACGCTGTTTCCGTTTTCATATCGTATTGAACGGAAGTAAGTGAATAAGATATATGTAATTAAATACATACACATATATATCTACAGTTGCATTATTATTTCATATATTAAATACTTATTAATAATATATATTTTTATAATCATCATTGAATGGTGAACGTTGAAATGAATCTCATCGCGTCGTGGAGATGGTAATCCGTACGTACGTATGAGCGACAATATCATTACAATGATGGTGAAATTGCATGTAATTGGATGGTATATCATATTTAAAGAATAATTAACATGTTATATTTATTATTTACATCAGTTATACTCATTATTATACCCATACAAATAATTAAGTTTTTGAATAACAAACTACACCATGACGTGGAGACGGTAAGCCGTACGTATGCACGTATGGTGACTTTTTCATTTATAGGATGGACCGAATAATGAATATGGTTGTACCATATTTATAATAACATCAAAGTATGTAGGAGGTACTTTATTTATTATTTTGGTATGAAAAACACAAATAAAGAGGAATTGGAAGAAGAAAAGAACTTGAAAGAGGGTGGTGAAATTACCTCTTCTTCGGGTGTTTTCTTTTGAGTTGATCAAAATGGATCCTTAGGTTGGCTTTCTGATAAAATTAAGGACTCTAGGTTGATTTTAGGGAAGTTTAGAGGATATTTAGGTAGGTTTTGGACAATCAAAATGGCCTTGGAGGTGATATTTTGAGAAAAGGGGAAGTGCCCTTGTATAAGAGGGGTGAGGGTCACTTTAGGAAAAGATTAAAATATTAATTTATTATACAATCATATTTGGTTTATAATGGCTAAAAATGATTTTTTTAAAGCCTTAGGTGGTTATGGGTCTAAATAATCTCTTCCAATAGGTTTTAGACAAGTTTAGGTTACCATTTTTACCTTATCTTATAGATTTAACTCTTAGTTAAATAGTTTAACTTTTGCCGTGTCTTCTTGTATTTTTATATTATATGGTTAATAAACTTACAATAAAATGCCAAGAGAACCCCAATTGGTTCATTAATGACATATAAATAATTATTAGAGTCATTTTTCCAAACCTTGGATTTTTAGAACTATTATATAATTTAATGATATAATATTTTTTTTAAAAACACATTTATGTCAATTTTGACACTATTTGGTATTTTGTTTTTTTGTGAAAGTCATAACAGCATGATTACTTCAAAAAAAAAACACATTTAATCAACCCTAACATGTCATATTCACCTAGAAGATTAGTGGATGTCATAAAAACTTTGAAATTATATTTATTTTATTATCTATAATACCATTAATTTGATTCTTTCATTAATAAGGTAATTACTGCATCATCATTGTGTCATAAATAAATTAAATTATTTAATGTTTAAAAATTATAAATAAAATAACATTATGTAGAAAATATTCTTATCTTTCTAATGAATATTTATAGTTGAATTTATCGTATGTATAACCCTATATTAAAAATGGTTTAGTTAATAAACTTTGAATTTAACACTTTTAAATCTTCTTTAAATAAAATAATAATAAATGTCCCAATATAATCCAAGTGGAAAAAAGAGGATCATTTTTTTCTTCATAAGATTGTTTTTATTCTAATTACACTTATACAATAGAATTATAACATGTATTAGGGTAATTATAATATCATTTTTTCCCTTAATTACCCTATTTACTTTTAACCGTAGTAAAAAAGTCAAAAGTTACTATTCAAAAAAAATTATTTTCATCTTATTGAACCACATTTTACATACTGATGTCAACCGTGTCTCTCAGATTTTTGAAATTCAATTCACAGAAGCGGTAAAATTAATTTTTATGCAAATTTGCAAATGCTCCTAGAAGATGGGTAAAAACGTTAAAAAGTTCAATAAAATTTTATACATCTAATTTTATTATAAAATGACTCCAATGAATTACATTGAACTTATATAGGTATTATATATCTATTTTTACTTAAAATAAATTTAAATAAAATAAATAATTATTTAAATAAAAAGTCAGTTTTAAACAATAACGCAATGTTTTTCACTATACATCAAAAATTGAATGTTTTCAAAAAAATACCAAAAATTTACCCTAAGATAATTTTTATATTCAAAATTAAAAAATTAATTCTATTTTACAAAATTAAAAACATAGAAGTTGCATTAATTAATTTAAAATTAATTCCTGTTTTCAAAAATTGAAAAGTTGGTTTTTAAAAAGTAAAAACTATCAAAAGATTGATATGTGTTTATGTCAAATTTAAATGTGAAATTACTTATAATGACATAAATTTTATTAAATGTTAAAAATATAATCTAATTATACTGACAAACCATTCAAATGAATAATTTAACACTATAAATTATTTCTGTTAAAAAATTTGTTTTCAATTAAAATTTAGTATTTTTCAGTATTCATCAAAATACGAAAGTTATCAGATTAGTACCAAAAATTTATCCAAAATAAATTTTTATGTCCCCATTCTGAATAATAATTTAATTTCATTAAATTGAATATATAAAAGTGTCAAATATTGGTTTTAAAAAGGGTTTTCCATTAAAAGGTGGTAAAATTGCATTTTTTGAAAAATAATTATTTTATCTGAAAAAATGAATTTATTCTTATATTATGTCTAAGAAACACATAATATGGATTCCAAAATTATATGGAGTATAAAAAATTCAAAATTCAGTAAATACTATTCATAACCGCTTTTTGAACGACTAGTTTGGTAAGTCGTGCTGCGCTCCAACTCAGTGTTGCGTGTAGCACAAGCTATTGAATTACTTTAATAAATAGAATAACTTACTATAAAATCTTGGGGTGTTAAAAATTTAATAAAACATTAAATTATACCTTGTTTTTTTTCAACGCCATTATTATTTTATTATTTTCAATGTATCGTATATCGAAGGTACCATGAGAGGAATCCCATAGATCTTCCAAATGTTCACCATTTCTCCTAGATCATTGTTCTTTGATTCATGTTGTAAGAAACCAGTTTTTTTATAAAAGACTTTGGAATATTCTTGAGGTTATTCTAGAGCAGCACCTTCAGACGGCGTGCGATTTCGAGCCCCGGTGTGGCCGGAATTAAATTTTCAGTGTGTTCACACTGGGCATGCCAAATAAATTGGATAACTCCTAAAAGGTGTGTCAGATCAGAAATCTAAGTGTTCGGATGGGTCCTAAATGGGTTGTTTACCCTAGTAATGACATAAAGCATGTCAGCACGGGACGTTTGGACCCCTCACCCGTTAACGGAACGTTAGACGAATAATTAAAATAATTAATTTATTCGTTTAATGGTTAAACTCAGGAATCTCTTAAAAGGTTGCTCGAATGGTAAAACCGAGGGCACCGTTGAGTCCAGAACTTGTTGTTTACCCTAGGAGGGGTGTAACTTTCACAGGCGCGGACCTTTTGTAAAAAATACCGCCCGTGGCACTTTCGTAATTTAGCGGCTTCAAACGTTAAATTTTATAACCTTTGAACGGGGGCTCAGATTAAAATTCTGAGACCGCCGTTGTGCTTGGGAGGTGGTTTTTACCCTAGGGGAGGCTTGATCTTGACCACGCCAGAGGTTTTAGATGTGGGTCATTTTGGGGATTTAAATTAATTAAACGTTTTAATTAATTTTCTTTATAACCCATCTCTTCCCCCTTCTCCTCCTGCCCTCCATTTGGAACCTCCTAGCAGAAGAAGCTCAATCAAGGGGAGCTCCTACTCACGCCCTCCTCATCCCTCTCCAATCAAGGAGATCTCGGCTATGGTGAAGGTGGATCGACGACAAAGCGTTGGGAAATGCCCAAAGAGGTAGGGACTTTGTTGCGTATTTCAATTTCTAAAACCCCACTTTGAATTTCTATATATGCGTTGAATTTCTGCTTGATCTTCGAGCGAATCCCATAACTGAATAGCCCTTTTTATGAGCTTTTCAATGCATGTTTCAGATTTAAATTTGGATTCTCGAGCCGTCCGCGGCTGTCCGGAGAAGTTTGGGTTGTGTTGGGTGTTTTCCGATGAGTATCCGGCCTTCTGGGCGGTGGAGGTCCGAGGTAGCGGCGGCGGCTCGAGTCGGCGGCGCGACCGGTCTTCAGCGTAGGCGGTCGGGGCTCGTGATCGAGCGGGGCAGGCGGCTCCACGGCGGGTCGGCACGGGTGAGGCCGAATGGAGGTGTCCGGGGTCGTGCAGTGCGGGCAAGCAATGGGCGACGGCGGGCGAGCGGGGTGGCCGGGCGAGCTGCGGGCGACGGTGAGCGAGGGGCAGAGGGTATCGATGCGAGTGGGGAGCAGCGGAGGCAGCCATGCGGCGTCGTCGTGGTAGTCGTCAGGAGCAGGCACCGGCGGGGCACGACGCAAGGGAGGACCAGCCTTTGGCCGGTCGTTGCGGGAGAAGACCGGGGTCTTTGGACCCCGGCTGGCAGACAATGGACCCGCAAATGCAGGTCCTGCTGGAGGCGTGTGGAAGAAGACCGGCCGGGATGGCCGGTTTAGGTTTAAAAAAAGGGTTTATAATAATAATAATAATAATATTATTATTATTATTGTTATGAAAATGATTTATATATCATAAATTATTCGCAGGGCGTCCGATTTGGGCACCATCTACGGCGAAGTGTCCCTTAAATCGAGGTGAATATTTTGAGATGGTTTTTAGGGTTTTTGACTCCCGAAATGGGGCCCTCGGTGGCGCGACACACCTTTAAGTAGTTTGGCATTTTCCGGGGGGTTTTGTTTTGGGAGGCGTGGACACATCCGATGTCCGAATTGAGCACTGTCAGTGGCGTTGAGGAGGAGTTTTCCAGTGTGGTTTCGGGCGTTGAAACCGGAGTTGAGGAGTGGGCCCCATGATCCGTCTTTTAAGCTGTGAGCAGCGTTTAACAACTTTTTCATTGGACGTTCATTCGTGGCATGCGACAAGTCAATTTCAGGTGTTTTTCTGAGGGCATTGCATGGCACAGTCCGCCCGCTTTAATTCCACACGGTGGTGCGGGCCCCACGAGGGCCATTTTGGGAGTTGGCGGTGATTTCCAGATTTATCACTGGGTGTCCATTTTGCACAAGTGAATAGTCCATATTGTGTAATTTTTTGAGAGGATCGCAATGACATGATCCGTTTGTAGCGCTTCGGGACCCCCATGCAGGCCCCACGTAGTACCGCTTGTGTGCGGCATGGCAAGACACATCTTTTTCTCCAGATATCCATTCCACTCAAGTGAGAAGTCCTTTTGACGTGTCTTTCTGAGGAGATCGCAATGGTGCGATGCGCCTGGATATTTTTGGGGCCGAGGCTCGGGATCACGGGACACCGTTCGTGCGTAAAGCGGTGTTGTACGACTTTTCCTTCAGATATCCGTTTCAGGAGAGTAAGTAGTCTATCTCGCGTGTTTTTTTGCAAGGATTAAAACGGTGTAATCTATTTAGGCGAGCGGAGCCTCTTAAGTGATATTATTAAATGTGGAAAAATGAAGGGTGCTCCGGTGGCGGTTCTTCTTACTGTGTTCGGAAGCAAACCCTTAGCGTGAGGTCGCGTGCACTCCCGTGTGAGTGAAGTAAATGTTTTAAAAGATGTGGTTGGCTGTGCCTAAGCCATTGTGGTGGCAAGTTGGAGTTGTTACGTTTACGCCCTTCGCATTGACATTGGGTTCCGTGTTCACGATAGCCTTTGGGCTGGAAACGTGGTATACTCGGGGAGTATATGAGAACGCTTGGAGGTATATGTGGTTGTTTGTACCTAAGAACGTTTGTGCGCTTGGTTGGAGTTGACATAGGGCCACACGTCGTGTGGGCCCCATGTGGGTTCCGTGTTCTGCTTTGCATAACTTTGACCTCTCGCGACGTAGAGGGTCCCTCTTTTCTCATTTTTTGACCAGCAGGGTTGAGTTTTCCCCTGTTATGTTCTCGTTTGTTGACCAGCAGGGTTGAGTTTCCCCCTAGTTTTGTTCTCGTTTGTCAGGGTTGAGTTTCCCCCTGGTCTTGTTCATGATGGTTTCAACCAGTAGGGTTGAGTGGTTTTCCCTGGTTCCGTTCTCGATGGTTTGGCCGGCAGAGTTGCTTCCTGTTCCCTGGTAGAGTTCTTGTGGATTCGGAGTGACCAACACTTTACGCGGGCACCGATCCTCTACCCAGGAGGTTGTTTCCAGTAGGGCTGGCCAGGAGGTTGTTTCCAGCAGGGCTGGCCGGTGAGGTACCATCCAACATGGATGACTAGTGGGTTACCATCCAATAGGTATGGCCAGTACAACGATGTTCACCGAGTAGTACCATCTAACAAGGATGACCAGAGCAGTTATGAGTTTACCTCCAGATGGGCAGGTAAGTGGTCATCGATGTTGGGTTTACCTTCAGCTGGGCTGGGAAGTGGTCCCCGATGCCGAGTTTACCTCCTGCTGGGCGGGGAAGTGGTCCCTGATGACGGTTCCGAGCGTCCCTCTAGTGGAGTAACCTTTTACGGGACTAGGCATTGGGGCTCGTCAATGACTTTAGCCGGGTCTCCCTCCATTGGATTACCCTTTTACGGGACTGGGCAGTGTGGCACCCGTCGACTTTTGCCATGTCTCCCTCCAGTGGGAACCCGTCGACTTCCATGGATTACCCTCCAGCGGGGCTGGGCAGGGGGTTGCCTGTCGACTTTGAGGATACCTCTCGACTATAGGGTAGCGACGAGGTGTGGTTTGACATTCCCCTAGAACTCTCAAGTACAAGGAGCACTTTCCCCACCGAGACGCATCCTTGCGACGCGACCTAAAACCGTGCGGGTGAGCCAGTGCCGCCCAAAGAGGATAGTGTCAAGGTGTTGTGATTTGATCCCCTTGACTTGCAGTTTAGGGAAGATGTGTGGGATGCTGGGCATCGATGGTGTTTACTTTTGGGACTGTTGGCTACTCACTTTTTTGGGTTGAGCTACAAGATGAAGATCCCCTTATGATCTTGTTCGGGTTTCTGGATAGAGCATATATTTATGTATACCTTGTTCCAGCACCCACTCCTTGGGTTTAGTTACTCTCCTTCCAGGAGAGGTGAAGACGCGCAGGGTATGCCACATGCTTTCCGTGTCAAGCTTCTCATGGTTGGATGAGTCTAATCTCCTGCTATAGGTAGAGAATACCTGAAGATAAGTTCATCTTCTCACCGCTTCTAGCTCCTTGTGTTTGGACGAGTCCATTTCCTTCCTCTTATTAGGTTGAGATGTACTCTTTACTGCACTCTCTGTTGTACTCCTTTACTTTTCCCTGTTTGATCTACTATTCACCTATTCAGTACCTCCTTTTTTTCTCCCTCGAGCCTTCAGGGAATCCTACTGAGTATTTTTTTATACTCACCACTGCTTGGGCTTTGCCCACACTTGGTGTGCCCTTGCAGACGACAGACAGGTTGGTCGTGACGTCAGAGGAGCTTAGGAGTTCGGGATCTTGGACCATGTGCGGTGGTCATTATTGGGTTCCAGGTGTGGGACTCTCCTAGCTGTTTTACTTTATTTACCTATTGCTGGGTTTTGGCACTTTTCTGGTTGGGCGCGTGTTTTGCCCCTTTTCTTTTCAGTTTACCTTCAGTACTCACTTTGTACTATTTAGAGGTCGATTCACTTTGTGGTTTATTTATAGCAGTTGGTACTTTACTTTTTCTTTTACTATGCACTTCTGCATTGAGTGGGATGCGTGTGTGTGTACAGGTACTCAGGAAAAGGCCTCCCCGAGTTTTTTAGCCTTCAGAACTTATCTCTAGCCCCTGGCCTATGTAGGCGGGCTTGGGGTAGTTGTGGCTCGAGCCTGGGTAGGGTTGGGTTGTGAAAAAGTGGCATCAGAGGTGGTTCATTCCTTGGGATGTTGTTCGGACATCCCTAAAAAGGAATTGGTTGGGATTTAGGGCAACAATTTTAATGTGTCTCGAGAGTGGCTCTCAGGCCAGGGAGTCCAGTGATGGTGCGATGGCCGATGTATCCTTTCACTAGGAACCTGATAACCCGCTTGTCGACTCGGCATGTTGAGACACTTGTTGTAGGGAAAATTGGTTTGTGCATCACATAGGATTGAGTATTTGACTGTCCTTCTTGAGTCAGCTCCCCATTGTTGTTACTGTTATATACATATATACTCATCTGACCGTGGCACTCTTTGATAACATTCAGGATGTCTCTGCGAAGATAGCCAGCCAGGATACCAGCTTTGGTGCGTGACGACGACCCTATGAGCTACGAGACCTCAGTTCAGGACCCATCATGCGAGCCCCTTTCTCCGGGTGGGCCGGTAGTAGCACCCCCACCTGGTGAGTAGTAGACAGGTCCAACATAGCAGAATGAGCTTGAGCGTAGGTTGAGCGTGCTTCGTGAGTTCCAGCGATAGAGACCGCTGAGGTTCAGTGGTGACCCAAACCCTCAGGCAGTAGAGGTTTGGCTTGGGACAGTGGTTTGCCTTTTTATGCTTGTGAAGATTCCAACAGATCTTATGGTGTCTTTGGTCGCCAGCCTTTTCTGCGGAGCAGCTTGGCGTTGGTGAAGTCTTGTGACTCAGTTTCTTGACGAGTCGTTGCTTTCGTGGGGCGACTTTCAGTTGTTGTTTCGTGAGGAGTTTTCCCCCTCCTACTTACGCTCTGTTCGGATTCAGGAGCTCCTGCAGTTTCAACAGGGAGAGATGACGGTGGCCGAGTATGTGACTAGTTTTGCAGACCATGTACGCTTTATTCCTGGACTTGGTCCATGATGACAACTTCTGAGTGTGGAAGTTTGAGCAGGGTCTCCGCAAAGAGATTCATGCTGTCATAGTACCCTTTGGCATTTCCACATATGTCGGGGTGCTAGAGCAGGCGCTGGTAACAGAGCGATTCCTGTCGCATTCTACAGTTGGTGGTGGCAGTAGCCTCGACAAAGCCGAGACGTCTGCTGCAACTAGTGGGCGTCGGCTGACAGAACCTCGACGCAGGTGGCTTTCGGATAACCGGACTCAGGGGCGTGGTCATACACCACAGTGGCGCCGGAGGGCACCAGTGTAGCCCGAAGAGAGTTGGTGCTATGCTTGCGATGGGCGAGGTGACCTGGCACGAGACTGCCCAACTAGGTGCGCTGAGAATATCAGGCAGGTAGCAGGTGCACCACCACGACAGAGGAAGTGCCGTGATTGGAGTAGTTCCCAGAGAGGTGGTGCTAGAAGAGGAGCGGTAGGAGCTGGTAGTGGGGGACAACTTTACGAGCTCTTCCCATCACCACTAGGCGGTCCACGTCAGGTTTCGGGAGATGACAGTTGGGACCATGAACAACCATGAACTTTAGATGTCTACGATCCTGCAGAGCATGAGGTGATAAGAGGTATGCTCTATAGCTCTTCTACTTTTTGCAGTAGAATTGTTAGACTCTGTGTGTGAAATGATTTTCTCCCTGCTCCTTTCTTGAGGTGTTACTAGGGTGGCTTGGGGCGTCGGTGTAACTCTGTGTTGGTAAGGTAAAAAGGTGTGGGACCTTTTTCTTTATTTGATGGTGTTGAATCTTCTCTCTCTGAGCGAGTAAGAGAGTCTTGGTTGTGAGACTTCGACTATGAAACCTTGCATGACCAGATATCCTTGGGTGTTTCACCATATGGATATTTTGAAGGAGGGAATCACCGGGCATTGTTCCAGGTGTGGGTGGTGATTTCAGTCATGAAGTGAGACGTGGGGGTTCGACCGGGGAGGTAAGCTACCCCCGAGAGCCTTCAAGCCGTTTGAGATAGTGCGAAGGGATGTAGAGGTCCCCTACCGCCTTGCCCTAACCCCAAAGTCTAGAGTGGGTGCACGACGTCTCCTACATGGCTTACCTAATGAGATGTGTGTGTACTCCTATGCACATCATCATCAAGGGTAGACCTCGTGTAAGTAGATCAAATCCTTTGGTCTGTGTGCGGTGATGCGGGACTGTGCAAGAGTTCTTCTGGGTACGGGAGAGCCAGGTGTGAGCTTAGTACCCTAAGTTGTTCCCTAGTTTTGATTTTTGGGGATGAAAATCTTGAAGGAGGGAATGATTTAAGAACCCAGTTTTTTCTATAAAAGACTTTGGAATATTCTTGAGGTTATTCCCAAACAGAACCTTCAGACGGAGTGCGCTTCTGAGCCCCGGTGTGGTGGAAATTAAATTTTTAGTGCATTAAAACCGGGCACAGCAAATAAATGGGATAACTCCTAAACGGTGTTTTGGATCAGATATCTGAGTGTATGGATGGGTCCGAAATGGGGTGTTTACCCTAGTAACGACATAAATAATGTCGGCGCGGGACGTTTGGACCCCTCGCCCGTTAACGGAACGTGAAACAGATAATTAAAATAATTAATTTATTCGTTTAATGGTTAAACTCTAGTATGTCTTAAACAATTGCTAATATGTGAAAAATGAGGGCACTGTTGAGTCTGGAACATGCCATTTACCCTATGAGGGGTGTAACTTTCACAGGCGCATGCCTTCTGTGAAAAATGACACCAGGGGCGTTTTCATAATTTAGCGGCTTCAGACGTTATGTTTTATAACTTTTGAACGGAGACTCGGATTAAAATTCTGAGACCGCCGTTGTGCTCGGGAGGTGGTGTTTACCTTAGGGGAGGCTTGATCTTGACCGCGCCAGAGGTTTCAGATGTGGGTCATTTTGGGGATTTAAATTAATTAAACGTTTTAATTAATTTTATTTATAAACCATCTCTTCCCCCCTTCTCCTCCTCCCATCCCTTTGGAACCTCCTGGTGAAAGAAGTTCAATCAAGGAGAGATCATACTCGCGCCCTCCTCCTCCCTCTCCAATCAAGGAGATCTCAGCTATGGCGAAGGCCGATCGACGAAAAAGCGTCGGTCAACACCCAAAGAGGTAGGGATTTTGTTGCGTATTTCAATTTAAAACATCCCACTTTGAATTGCTATATATGCATCTAATTGCTACTTGATCTTTGAGCGAATACCATAACTACATATCCCTTGTTCTGAGCTTCGCAACTCATGTTTCAGATTTAAATTTAGAGTCCCTAGCCGTCCGCAGCTGTCCGATGAAGTTTGGAGTGTGTTGGGTGTTTTCCAGCGAGTATCCGGCCTTCCGGGCGACAACGGTCCGAGGTAGCGGCGGCGGCCCGAGTTGGCGGCGCTGCCGGTCTTCAGCATAGGCGTTCGGGGCTCGCGATCGAGCGGGGCAGGCAGCTCCAAGGAGGGTCGACGCGGGTGAGGTTGAGCGAAGGTGGCCGGGGTCGTGCAGCGTGGGCGAGCTGCGAGCGACGAAGAGCGCGGGGCAGAGGGTGTCGACGCGAGTGGGTAGCAGCGAAGGTGGCCAGGTGGTGTCGTCGTGGCAGTCATCGGCAGCAGACACCAGTGGGGTGCGACGCGAGGGACGACCGACCTTTGGCCGATCGTTGCGGGAGAAGACCGGGGTCTTTGGACCCCAGCTGGTAGACAAAGGACCCGCAAATTCGGGTCCTACTGGCAGCGTGCGGAAGAATACTGGCCGAGATGGCCGGTCTAGGTTAAAAAAATGGTTTATAATAATAATAATAATAATAGTAATATTATTATTATTATTATGAAAATGATTTATATATCATAAATCATTCGCAGGACGTCCGATTTGGGCACCGTCTGCGGCGACGCGTCCCTTAAATCGAGGCGAATATTTTGAGATGGTTTCAGGGGGTTTTGACTCCCGAAACGGGGGCCTTGGTGGTGTGACACCCCTTTAAGTAGTTTGGCGTTTTTTCGGAGGTTTTTGTTTTGGGCAGCGCAGACACATCCGATGTCCGAATTGAGTGTCATCAGTGGCGTTGCGACCCTGGCATTGAGCCGGAGTTTTCCAGTGTGGTTTCGGGCATTGAAACAGGAGTTGAGGCGTGGGCCCTACGACCCGTCTTTTAAGATGCGAGCAGCATTTAACAAATTTTTCATCGAACGTCCATTTGTGGCGTGCGACCAGTCAATTTCGGGTGCTTTTCCGAGGGCATTGCATGGTGCAGTCTGACCGTTTTAATTCCGCACGGTGGTGCGGGCCCCACGAGGGCTGTTTTTGGAGTTGGCGGTGGTTTCTAGATTTATCAATGGGTTTCCGTTTTGCACAAGTGAATAGTCCATCTTGTGTACTTTTTCGAGAGGATCGCAATAGTGCGATCCCTTTGTAGCACTTCGGGACCGGCATGTGGGCCCCACATAGTACCGCTCGTGTGCGGCATGGCGAGACACATCTTTTTCTCCAGATATCCATTGCACTCAAGTGAGAAGTCCTTTTGACGTGTCTTTCCGAGGAGATCACAATGGTGCGATGCGCCTGACTGTTTTTAGGGCCGAGGCTTGGGATCACGAGAAGCCGTTCGAGCGTAAAGCTGTGTTGGACGACTTTTCCATCGGATATCCGTTTGAGGCGAGTAAATAGTCTATCTCGCGTGTTTTTACACAAGTATTACAACGGTGTAATCTGTTCAGGCGAGCAGAGCCTCTTATATGATCTTATTAAATGTGGAAATATGAAGGGTGCTCCGGTGGCAGTTCTTCTTGCTATGTTCGGAAGCGAACCCTTAGCGTGAGGTCGCGTGCACTCCCGTGTGAGTGAATTAAATGTTTGAAGAGATGTGGTTGGATGTGCCTGAGCCGTTGAGGTGGCATGTGGGAGTTGTTACGTTTACGCCCTTCGCATTGATGTTGGGTGCCATGTGCACGATAGCCTTTGGGCTAGAAATGTGGTATACTCTGAGAGTATACGAGAACGCTTAAAGGTACATGTGATTTTTTGTACCTGAGAACGTTTGTGAACTTGGTTGGAGTTGACATAGTACCACACGTCGTGTGGGCCCCATGTGCATGCCATGTTCTGCTTTGCGTACCTTTGACCTCTCGCGACGTAGAGGGTCCCTCTGTTCTCGTTTTTTGACCAGCAGGGTTGAGTTTTCCCCTGGTTCTGTTCTAGTTTGTTGAACCGCATGGTTGAGTTTCCCCCAGGTTTTGTTCTCGTTTTTTGACCAGTAGGGTTGAGTTTCCCCCTAGTCCTGTTCATGATGGTTTCGAACAGTAGGGTTGAGTGGTTTCCCCTAGTTCCGTTCTCGATGGTTTGGCCAGCAGAGTTGCTTCGTGTTCCCTGGTAGAGTTCTTGTGGATTCGGTGTGACCAACACTTTACTCGGGCACTGATCCTCTACCCAAAAGGTTGTTTCAAGTAGAGCTTGCCAGGAGGTTGTTTCCAGCAGGGCTGGCCGGTGAGGTACCATCTAGCAGGGATGGCCAGTGGGTTACCATCCAGCAGGGATGGCCAGTACAATGGTGTTCACCGAGCAGTACCATCCAGCAGGGCTGGCTAGAGCGGTTCCAGGTTTACCTCCAACTAGGCTAGGAAGTGGTCCCCGATGTCGGGTTTACCTCTAGCTGGGCTGGGAAGTGGTCCCCGATGACGGGTTTACCTCAAGCTGGGCTGAGAAGTGGTCCCCGATGACGGTTCCGAGCCTCCCTCTAGTAGAGTACCCTTTTACGGGACTGTGCATTGGGACTCATCGATGACTTTAGCTGGGTCTACCTTCAGTGGATTACCCTTTTATGGGACTGGGTAGTGTGGCACCCGTCGACTTTTATCAGGTCTCCCTCCAGTGGGAACCCATCGACTTCCAGGGATTACCCTCCAGCAGGGCTGGGCAGGGGGTCACCTGTTGACTTTAAGGAGACCTCTCAACTGCGGAGCAGTGAAAAGGTGTGGTTTGACATTCCCCCCGAACTCTCAAGTACGAGGGGCACTTTCCCCACCGAGATGCGTCATTGAGACACGACCTAAAACCATGCGGGCAAGCCAGTGCTGCCCAAAGAGGATAGTGTCAAGGTGCGGTGATTTGAGCCCCTTGACTTGCAGTTTGGGGCAGACGTGCATGATGCTGGGTATCGATGATGTTTACTTCTGGGACTGTTGGCTACTCACTTTCTCGGGCTGATCTATGGGATGAATATCCCCTTACGATCTTGTTTAGGTTTCTTGACAGATCATATATTTATGTATACCTTGTACCAGTACCCACTCCTTGGGTTTGGTTACTCTCTTTCCAGGAGAGGCGAAGACGCATGGGGTATGCCACGTGATTTCCGTGTCTAGATTCTCATGGTTTGATGAGTCTACTCTCCTGCTATAGGTAGCGAAGACCCGATGAGAAGTTCATCTTTTCACCGCTTCTAGCTCCTTGTGTTTGGACGAGTCTACTTCCTTCCTCTTGTTGGGTTAAGCTGTACTCTTTACTGCACTCTCTATTGTACTCCTTTACTTTTCCCTGTTCGATCTACTTCTCACCTCTTCAGTACCTCCTTTGTTTCTCCCTCGAGCCTTCAGGGCATCATACTGAGTATTTTTTTATGCTCACCCCTGCTTGGGATTTGACCACACTTGGTGTTCCCTTGCAGACGACTGACAGGTTGGTCATGACGTCAGAGGAGCTTAGGAGTTCGGGAGCTTGGACCACGTGCGGTGGTTGTTGTCGGGTTCCATATGTGGGACTCTCCCAGCTATTTTACTTTGTTTACCTGTTGTCGGGTTGTGGCACTTTTCTGGTTGGGCATGTGTTTTTCCCCTTTTCATTTTAGTTTACCTTCAGCACTCACTTTGTACTATTTAGAGGTCGATGCACTTTGTGGTTTATTTATAGTAGTTGGTACTTTACTTTTTCTTTTACTCTGCACTTCTTCATTGAGTGGGCTGCCTGTGTGTGTACAGGTACTCAGGGAAAGGCCTCCTCGAGTTTTTTAGCCTTCGACGCTTGTTGCTAGCCCCTGGCCTATGGAGGTGGGCTTGGGGTAGTTGTGGCTCGAGCCCGGGTAGGGTCGGGTCGTGACACATGTGTTCTAGCATGGGAAGTAAAAGTGGTTTACAATGTCCATTTGATTGTGTGTAGAACAAAAAATTAATCTAAAGAAGAATGATCGATCTAACCTTGTTCTTATCTCAATAACTCTCTTTATAAATTGAGAGAGGGGAGAAGAGGAGAGAAATGATCTCTAAATTCGTGAAAATGGTGAATTTTACTATTCATGAGTTTAAAATTAATTTATATACTTAGAATATACTTTTCAAAATTGATATTTGGTCCCTGTTAAGTCAAAATATAACACCCTAAGATTTTTAAATAAGAACATTATGTCTGATAGCCTATATGACACACAATACATAACATAAATGACCTGTGAATATATTAATTAAATATGACTGTTATAACCGAGCTGTTAAATTAGAGGAAAAAAATAAGGCTAAATAAATTATAAAAGTATATTTATTGCACACATTTAAATAAATTCATTGGTTATCAATTGATTAGTAATGAAAATAAAATAATTTGAATGTAAAATAAATATTTTTTATGAAAAACTGTTTTTATATGCGTAATGTGTTTTCTATATTAATAAATTAAAATAATAAATATGGATGAATGATTTTAATGAAATTGATATATTATATATTAAATCCAAATTTTTATCATTTATCCAATATTTTTATGTATGGGATAAGAATAAATCCAATTTTAGGCTTAAAAACTATATTTGTCTATAAAGCGGTTTCATTGCGTTCTGCACACTTATTTTAAAAATATTTTTTAGCACTTTTATATTTTTTTTAGAGAAAATTAATTTCATTTTTTAAATAAATATGTAAAAATTATCATATAGTTTATTTTTTATAATTTTCTAAAAATATTATTTTTTTGATGAACAATGAAAAAGACTGATTTTTATTAAAAAATCTTTTTTCATTTAAAGCATTTACAAAGTTAAATTTTGTTTTAAAATTGTTTTAAAAGTAAAAAAATTCATTTATATTATTATTAATCCAATTTATGTTATTATAATTAATTTAATTTTTATTTTTTATTATATATATATATTTTATTTGAGAAAACTTTTCTTTGGAAAACAACATTTTTGTCATGCTTATGGGTATAATTTAAATTAAATTATTCCAATTCTGAAAATTGAATTTGAAAAATAGATTCCATATTTGAAATAAACATATTTAATATCCTATAATAATTTTTACTTAATTTTTCTCATAATTATTAGTAAATACAGTAATTTTTTTTACCACGATTAAGGTTAAAACAAGGTTTTGTGTGTTACATGAACCGATGTCAAAATTAATTTTCCACACACATATAGTTTTTATTTGATAAATTAGATTTCATATTTAGAATAAGTGGGTCTAAATTATCTAGTAATTTTCATTTATTTTTAGGATTAAAATATAAATTACCTAGGTAAATAAAAAAACTAATCACTGTGGTGAAAACTAAAATGGTAAAAGTAAGTAAACTTGGATGATAAGGGAATAAAACATTTAAAACATGATTTTTTATGTTGGAGATGCATCTAAAACATACCTTCCATCACATACATTATTTATCAATTTTGGAGGTACTTAGGGTGAGCGTGACTTCCCATTATTGAATAGTTTTAGGTATTTATAAAAATGCCACTGCTCCTGAATTATAAATGGGCATTATCTCCCCTCACTTATTCACACTTATAAAGCCTTTTCTCTCAACCAAAACCTAAAAAAACTCCTCAAAAAATACTTATCCACATTCTAGGGATTTTCATATTTCCAAAAGACCAATCCTAGGGTCCTTAATAAGAGATCTAAAGGAGGTTCTTCTAAGGGAAGATAGTTTTCTTCACTAAGCTTATTATTTTTTTAATTCTTATTTTTACCCATTCAATTATGTCTTAAAAATAAAAAAATAATAACACCAGTATCTCACATATACTAATATGTTATTATATTGATGGAATAATATTTATCTATCTCCTTCTCCATCAAATGGGAAATAAATCCATCGCTTATGTGTATGATAGACTATTTCTTCGTGAACCGATGTAATTTGTTTCCCATAAAAGACTAACATGGATAGTCAAAATTATAGAAATAATTAATATATTTTATACACATGGGAAATAAAACTGTCACTCATGTGTATGGTAGACTATTACTTCGCGAATCGATGTAATTTATTTCCCATCACCGACTCACATAGACAGTCACAATAATGGAAATAATAAATATATTTGATACATATGACACAATATTAATTCTATAAAATTAATATGTCATAAATTTCCTTACTATTTCAACCATTAAGGGAATTATATCATCCCTCATGCATATGTACGACTTATTATCTCTATGAAGCAATGTGATTCATTTTCCATGTCTAACTTTAAAAAACAGTTTTAAAAATGTATCCATTGAATAAATATGAAATTTAAAACATTAATATAAATCTATAGATGACATATCTATATCCTATTCAAAATAACCACAAATTTCATGACAAAACATGTTTAAGAAAATGAAGTAGCTAACACCTGAAACAATGACTATAAATAAATATTATTAATTAATGGTCGGTAAGATGTTATAAGAAGATCATATATAATATTATAAATATTAATATCATTATTTTATAAATTAATAACATGTTTAAAACCATTATACAGGAGGTTAAAACACGTTCAACTAAAGGAAAATGTTAGGAAAGGGACTTCATCTCAATTTTCCTTTATTGAGGCATATTTTATTTTTGTGCACCATTTTCGTTATATGGTGTAAATACTTCCAATTTTCTCATATTATATCATGAATTATTCATTATTCATGGAATTTTAATCTTCAATTTTAATTTTTTCATCCAAGGGGGATTTAACTTGAATGTTACCAAGTGGTAAGGAAGTTCATAACACAATTTCTTTTCATTGAGTTATATTACATCTTCATCATATTTGATATTATAAGATTATTTTTGTAATTTACATTTGTTATTTTATGTTGTATTTCCACTTATTTTATGTTGATTTAACGTTGATACACATAATCAATTCATTTATTAATCCTCAGTTCAATGGTATGATCATTGTAAGAGATTTTATCTCTATTTCCACTCCATTGATACATATTTATTATTATGAACCTATTTATGTTTATGAGGTGTATCTAATTCCCCTTGATATTTTATATCATGAAACTCTTAATATTAATCATATTTAATGTTTTATTTGAAGTTATTTATTTCATAGGGGTTATGATTCAAAAGTTATCAACATGGTAAGGGTTTATGCTTCAATCTCATTTTAATCGGGATTATTTATGCTTAAATCTTCATTAAAGGGTATTATTTGATCATTGTATAATAAACTGAATTAAGTTTATTCTCCTATAGAAATTATTGAAATTTTCATGTAATATTTCCATTTTACTCTCTTTAGTACTTAAAATGAATAACAAAAATATTTTTAATAAAGTAAAACTTTTTTTTTATCTTTTTAGTCAAAAATTATTTTTCTTCCAATTCTATATTTTACTTAAAATGTTTTAAAGTGTATTTTTAATATTCTACAATGATTTATGAATGAAATTTTTACCCATGTTTTAATTTCTATTTTTTTTTAAAAGGGATCTTCTAGTTATTTTCCAAACAAGGTACCTTTTTACTTTTCTTATAATAATGTTCAATAAATCCTTGTTTTAACATACTCATTATGAACGGAAATTTCCTTCCATCATGACCACTAATTTATTAGAAGATTCCTTTACAAGTTTCCATGATTATTTTCAAAGAAAATATTTTTTCTTAATATTATGGAAATGTTTTGTTTTTTAAAATTTATTTTCAAATTCAAAAGGATATTTTCCTCAATATTTTTAATGATAATTTTATAGTATTTTGATCCTTGAATGAAAATAACCTTTTATTTTACCTATACTCTACTGGGAATATATTTCAATAATACCATCCTTATTCATTCTCTAGATGGTTTACGATCAGTTTGACTAGAGAATGTATTGACATTCATCTTCTAGATTATTTTTTATTATCATTAACTTTTCCTCAAAACATTCAATTTCTTGTGATCATTATACATTATATTTCCCTTAAATATCAATATTTTTTATAATGTATATTCTTATTTCTTAAACTATATATAATTTCTATATATGATGTTTTATTATAAAAGTCCCCTGATTGATTGGGGAAAATTTTGATAAATCATTACTCATTACTCAATATGGATATTTGTTGATGATGAATATTGTTCATGAATTAAATAAACCATTAAATATATGAGGAATGTGTTATAAATTTAGTTATAGTTGGGGCCTAAAATTACATATCCCCTTGATTCATCGATAGGTCTCATGATACAAATCAGTAAGTTGATATTAAATGGGTATTTACCAATAGTTTTAAACTATCTTGGTGAAAGATATTGATAGTATAGATATCATGTTGTATGATATCATGACGTCCAATATTAATCATTTCCTTCTAGTTATTACTATCCATGAGATTACTGCATTGATATTATCCATGGATTATCTTCCAGATCATGTAATTATTTATATGGAATTGTTTTATTATCATTTATTCCTTTCATATTATTCTTAATTATCAATTTATTAATGAACTGAAATGTATTTTTGAGTTATTTACCTTTCCATAATAATTATTACTTATTGAAACATGATATCTTCTGATGCACATAACCCTTACTGAGCATCTGAGATCACCCTTATTTTCTTTTCCTTCCCTATGATATGAATAAGGAATCTTTGAATGAGTTTAAGGATGTCGAATGATTTCTATTACTATGTTTTTTATTCTATTAAAAATATAAAATGGGTATAATGTATGTATCTGGTTCTCCAAAACTACTAAACTGATTTATCCTTAGGGATTTAACCCCTTATATCTTATGAAAAAGTAGTAAAGTAACCACTGATTCTTGGATAATGGAGTTGATATCTTTATAGTAGGTATCATAAAATGGTTAGTAAAAACTTTGGGAACTATATTTTGGAAAAAATATACTAGATAACATAACCCTATGACCAAATTTGAGGATAAGTCTAAGTATATGATAACATACTTAAGTTTTAGTAAGGTAGAGATTATGTGGTATACCTAGAAATACATCCCTTTCTAGATACTACAAGTTCATGTTCTCTGGAATATTTGTACCTATGGGTAATAACTCCAAAAAGAGAATATTTATATTTGACTTGATCAAAACCTAGTGAACAATAATAGTCCTTATTGCACACTTGATTTGACACTCCTAGGGGATATGCTTTGGTTAATCCACATCCTCTTTATACACCATTATGATGAATGATAGAATAGAACCAATGGATACCTATGATATTCTATAGTGATATAGGATAAACCTAAATTATAATAGTTTAATAAGTCTAAGGTTGACTATAATTTTAAATAAATAGATACCCATTTTGAGGTTTTATGTGATAATTTTTTAAGATGATTGAGGATATTTTTGGAAACATTTATTGGAATATAATCCTTTGGTTTAGTATATGTTTTTGTGAAAAGGTTATTTTAGGAATAATTATTTTATATTTTGTGTACATAAGTTTAAATTTATTGATAACATTTAGGTTTATTATGATCATTGATGTTAATGTAATAATAGTCAATTAAGATGATTTGATTTCATGAAAAACTAATTCGTATAAGAAACCCTTGTGGTTAAAAACTGATTTAATGACTAATGTTATTTTTTAGGATATTTATCATATTTTTTTGAATGTTATAAGAATTATTTTAATACATTTTTATAAAAAAGGATAGACCATCTGCTGGATGACAACCCATCACACCAGGTGAGGCTGTGGGGCCTGGGCCCACAATCGAAGGGTGACAAGGAATTAGTTCCTATCACAATCCTACATGATTTTCTAGTTAACATGACATTTATTTTACTTAAAAAATTTCGTGGATAAATATTAAGTTGAATTTTGGGTGTTACTTTTGAGGTTTTATAGATTAATATATTATATTGGAAAACTTATTATAACCATTTTGGTTTTGATAAATATTTAGATACATGTAGAAATAATTTTCACTCTTTTATAGATCTTATGATCCATTAAATATTAATTTTAGTGATTCTAACATAAAAAATTCATATAAGATATTCATTTCTCGGAGTAATATATGAAGTGGGAATTGATCAAACTAGAACAAAAGGATGAAATCATTCCTATAAAGTAAAAATATATCAAGTAAGTATATTTCCTTATTTTTTTAGTCTATATTTTAATTTAATTCCTAAACTCTTGGAAAACGATATTTATTTTTTACTCTATTAACTTTATATCTGATGAATTATTGGTCTTTTAACTCATCACATATTTATGGTTTTGTGGTCGTTAACTTTCTATTGATCATTCCCTTTCTTATGATAAATTATCTCTATCACTATCCATAATTATTTATGATTTTGTTACATGTACATATTTTTACTTCCCACCAATGTTCACCTACATGGAATCTAGATTATGTGTTTTTTCCAAATGACCTTCATATTTCCCTTTCTCTCTTTTAAGAGGAAGTGTTATCAACTCTTTTTATGATGTGGGTTTTTAATAAAGGTATTTTAAAATATAAAACCCTTGATTTCTGAGTGAAATTTAAAATTGTGAGGACACAATTTATTAAAGTTGTATAGAATGTAACACCCTGAGATATTAAAAGATAACATTATGTATGATGGCGTATAAGACATGCAACACTGATATTAAATGACCTGTAAAATATATTATTTAAATATGTATGTTATAACCTAGTAATTAAATTAGAGGCTATGAATAGAGATAAATAAATTATGAAAATTATATGGATTAAACATGAATAATATAAATTAATTGGTTATGAATTTATTAGTAATGAAAATAAAAATTATTTGAAAGAAAAAGAAATGTTATTTTTCTGAAAAACTATTTTTATGCATGAAATGTGTTTTTTAACTTAATTAATTAATTTAATCACTATTGGTGATTTTTTAATTAAATTTATATATTACATATTCAATAAAATTTTTTATCATTCATATAATTTTTTAGGTACATTATAATTGTAAATCCAGTTTTATTCTTAAAAACTGTATTTTTCTAAAAAGATGTTTTGTCGCATTTTTCGCACTTATTTTAAAATTATTTTTTTAACAATTTTAGAAAAATTTATTTGAAAAAAATTAACTTCATATTTTAAATCATAATTTAAAATTTATCTTAGAGTTATTTTTTAAAAAATTTCCAAAAATATCATTTTCTAATGAATAATGATAATATTGATTTTTATTGAAATCCACCTTTTCATTTAAAGAATTTAAAAATTTATATTTTGTTTTAAAATTGTTTTAAAAGTAAAACTAGTAAATTTATATTATTATTAATATAATTTAGTTAATTATAATCAATTTAATGTTGAATTATCATATCAAAAAATTTGTATTTGAGAAAACTTTTTTTCAGAAAACCGTATTTTCATCGCGCTTACGGGTTTAATTTTAAATTAAATTCTATCACTTATGTGAATTAAATTTAACAAAATGGATATAATATTTTTTTAAAAAAATTTAATATTATATAATAATTTCAAATTAATTTTTTTCCATGATTATTAATAAAGATAATAAAATTTATTTACTACGATTAAGGTTTAAATGAGGTTTTCTGTATTACATGCACCTGTGTTAAAATTAATTTTCCGAACATATATAATTTTTATTTGAAAAATTTTATTCCATATTTTGAATCACTAGGTAAAAATTATCAAATAAATAACATTTATTTTTAGATATAAAGGATGAATTAACTAGGTAAATAAAAAAACTAATTATCATAGTGAAAACTAAAATGGTAAAAGTAAGTAAACTTAGAGGACAAAGGGATAATTTCTCTAAAACATGTTTATTTTTGTGTTTTTTGGATGTGTCTATTGAAAATTACTTATCTCCACTCCATTATTTATAAATTTTGGAGGCACTTGGGGTGAGAGTGACTTCCCATTATAAAATAGTTTTAGGTATTTACAAAAATGCCACTCATCCTCAATTATAAAAGGGAACCCACACCCCTCACTTATTAAAACCAATAAATCCATTTATCTTGAACAAAACTTGATAATTATAGTGATTATTTTATTTTCAAAAGGCCAACCCTAGGGTCCTAAATAAGAGATTCAAAGGAGGTTCTTCTAAACAAAGGTAATTGCCTTCACCAAGGTCATTCTTTTTTTACTTCTTCTTTTTCCACATTCAATTATGTATTGAAAATTATAATATAATAAAATAGTATCTACCATATAATAATATTTTATTATGTTTATGGTATAATATTTTTCCATTTACTACTCCATAAATGGGAAAAATATCCATCACTCGTGTGTACGGTGGACTACCACCTCACTAACCAATATAATTTGTTTTCCATCCTCTAATCACATGAATAGTCATAATGATAGAAATAATGATTATATTTGATAAATAATACATGATATTAATTCTCTAAAACTAATATATCATCCAATTCATTAGCCTTTAACTCATTAAAATAATGATATCATGGATTGTGCGTACGTATGACCTACCGTCTCCACGAAGCGATATGATTCATTTTCTATGAAAAATTTCAATAATGGTTCTAAAAGTATATCCAATGGATAAATAATATATTTATAAAATTAATATAATTTTTTATATGATAGATCTATATACTATACACAAGAAACAAAATTTCTATGACAAAAAATGCTTTATAAAACGATGTAGTTGACACCCAAAACAATATAAATAATGAAATATTATTAATGAACAGATGATAATATGTTATAATAAGATCATATATAATATTATAAATATTAATATGAATCTATTATAAGTTAATAACATGTTTAAAACCATTATAAAGGATTTTAAATAATGTTCAACTAAAGGGAAACACGAGGTACGGGACTTCGTCTCAATTTCCCTTTATTAAGGCATATTTTATTGGTATGCACCAAATTTATTTTATACAGTGTATATTCTTCCCATTATATCATATTATATCATTAATCCTTTTATAATTCATGGTATTTTAAGTTTAAATTTTAATTATTTCATTCAAGGGAGATTTGAATTGAAAGTTACCAAGTGGTAAAGAATTTCATAACTCAATTTCTTTTCATTAGGTTATATTACACCTCCATTATCTTTGATATTAAAAGATTATGTGTATAATGAATCCTAATTATTTTATTTTATATTTACACACATTTTATGTGTATTTAAATTTTATACACATAATAAATTCATTGACTAATTCTCACTTCAACGGTATGATTATTGCAATAGATTTTTTCTTAATTTCCACTCTATTGATACATATATTTTATTATGAACATATTTATTTTTAAGAGGTGTATTTAATACCCCTTGATATTTTATATAATTATTCTCTTAAAATTCATGGTATTTAATGTTTTATTTGAAGTTATTTCTTTCATGAGGGTTATGATTCAAAAGTTACCAAAGTAGTAAAAGTTTATGCTTCAATATCAATTTAACCAGGATTATTTATGATTGAATTTACTTTAAAGGAAATTATTTGATCATTTTATAATAAACCCAATTAATTTTATTCTCCTTTGTTAATTTATTAATTTTTTAAGTAATATTTCCATTTCACTCTTTTTGGAAATCAAAATTATTAAGAAAATACAACTTTATTTCTCTATTTGGATAAAAAATACTTTTCTTCTGTATCAATATTTTCTTTAAAATGTTTTAAAGTATACTTTTAATATTATTAAAATATTTATTAATGAAATTTTTACCCATGTTTTACTTTTTACAGTTTTTTTAAAAGGAATCTTCCTATCATTTTTCAAAAAAGGTACTTTTTGAATTTTCTTACAAAAATGTGAAAGGAATATTTATTTTTACATACTCTATATGAACAGAACTTTACTACCATAATGAAAATACATTTATTTGAATATTCCTTCTTAATTTTCCATGATTCTTTTCAAATAAATTGTTTTTCCTATTTTTTTATAAATGTTTAATATTTTAAAATTGATTTCCAAAGTAAAAAAAATATTTTTTCAAGAATGATTGTAATGATATTTTTATGGTATTTATATTAATCAATTACAATAACCCTTTATTTTATATATACTATATTGGGAATATTTTTCAATTATACCATCCTTATTTTTTCTCGGGATGGTCTATAATCTATTCGACCAAGGAAAGTATTGACATTTATTTTCTTGATTATTTTTTGTTGCCATTAAATTTTCCATGAAACATTCAATTTATTATGATCATTGAAAATTATATTTCTCTTAAATGTGCATATTATTTATCATGGAAATTATTATTTCTTAAACTGTATATCATTTCTATATATGATTTTTTATGAAATTTACTTAATTGACTAGGGAAAATCTTGATAAATATATATTCTTTACTCAATATAGATATTTATTGACAAGTCATATTATTTATGAATTAAATATATCATTAGATATATGAAGAATGCAGTGGACATGTATTGACATGTGGGGACTAGAATTATATATCCCCTTGATTCATCGACAAGTCACATGAGACAAATTAGTAAGTTGTCATTAAATGGGTCTTTACCCATAGTTTTAAACTAACTTGGTAAAAAGACTTGACAGTGTAGGTATAACGATGTCTGAGATCATGACATCCAATATTAATAATTTACTTAATTGATAATTTTTTTGTTATTATCCATGAGATTATTTTAGAGATATTATCCTTATATTAGCTTTAAGTTAAAACTATTATTTATATAGCATTATTTTATTATCATTTATTCCTGCATATTATTCTTATTACTCAAGTAATTTATTAAATGAAATGTGTTTTTAATTATTTAAATTCCCATATTTATTATGACTTATTGATCCATGATAGCTTCCCACTGTACGTAACCTTTACTAAGCATCTAAGATCACCCATATTTTTCTTCCCTTCCCCATCATATAAAGAAGGAATATTTTAATTATTTCAAGGATGAAAAATATTTACTTTATCTATGTTGTAATTTTTATTTTGAAATGTAATGTAAGACTTAAATATGTATCTACTTTACTAGGAAAATTAAACGATTTGGTCCTTTTAGATGCGATCAATTGTATATAGTACCAATTTAATAAAGTAACCACCGACACTAGGCTATTGGAGTCAGGGTATTTACACATAACCATCATTTTAGACCCTTCTTCACACTTATGGATTAAAATAAATTGTAATAAATTTCATGTATATTTTATCACTCTCTTATAAAACTTTAACATGTCATGGTATAAAATGCATACCATAAACTTGGCTCGTTTCTCATGTAATTTTATAATGAACCTTTAATCCACAACATTCATTCAAAAAATAATATTTTCTTGTATTTAATTTTATAATTAATTTATTGGTGAATAGCTTGGGAAATTAATTATATTATTATTATTCTAAACTCAAATAATATAATTTAATTATTTTACTTGTGATCATTCACACTCAGACGTTCACTGATCCCCACACATGGGGCCCACTTTGTCCTAAACTCCTATTCATCCAAATATGTGGAACTTTTGGATACACTTTGTGTGAACCTCTAGGCCCTTATATAAATAGCTATGAGTTATAACCCCAGACCAAAAATAATATATAGAAACACATCATGGACCCTAATGTGATAAGTATAAGTCATTATTATGACTACCTCCTATAAACATGACATATATAATATAATCTCTTTATCTTATGATATCTCATAAAGAAACATGAACAATTTATTTCATCACAATTACATGCTTTATTTATTCTCTTAAAGACCATTTTAGATGGACCTAACTTCTTTTATCATGGTTATGTATTTAATAAAGGTTCTACTATCCGAATGAACAAGGACTAATATATCTCTTCCTTTTAGAAGTGATAAATTCTATTTTGATCATTCAATAAATGTCATACTACCAATGATTCACTGAAAACAAGCTACCTTGATATGACATAAATTCCATTATTTTCATCTTACATCAAAGTGTGTGATTAAATGGTATACACTAATAATGATCTCAAGTCAAGAGACTAATACTCATTTCCATAGATAAGAAAATCCAATGGCACTTATAACATTTTCTATTCCTATTGACTAGTTAGTCCTCATGATCTCCTATAATCGAGATTAATAGGTGAAAATTTATGAGAAGAAGTATCAATGATTATGATCCACCAACACACTATAGGCATACATAATTTGTGTCCCATTAGTGTGATATATCTAGACCATATAACATATATTTTATATTATTGTCATAGCATCTTATGGTTCTCATTATAGTTGATATCTTCTATAACATGTTGATATAAAAAATAATCTAAGGCCATTACTATATAAATAGTGTACAAAAAGTATTATCATTATTATGTTATGAATATATCATACAAAACTCCCTATATATGAGGTATGGTAATTGAAAATTACTTATTATATTGGGTTTAGGGCACCCTCTTTCACAATATTAATAATCAATTTATCCTTCAACTTATATTAAGAAAAATTATGAGATTTAATTATCAATTATCACTAACAATAAATCACCCTTCCAATGTGTATAGGAAGATATCATATGATATCTAGACAAAAAATTATCCCTAACCCACTCCAGAAAATCCTAATTGGTTTAAGGTAATCCTAATTAATCTAAATTATAATTCACTAAATTCCACACATGTGTAAGAAATATCTTGATACTCACTAATCAAAATCTTTTATTTAATTTTATATAAGAAAAATTGAATGGAGAGAGAATTAATATTATCAAACCAAGTAGTAAACAATCCAATAAAATAATAAAGTGAATACAATCATAATCAACATAATACAATGACATCGAATACAAAAATAATTCAATTGAATAATAATTTTATTCAGTGAAGTAAATACTCATAAATAACAAATTAGTCATACTCCCCCTATCTGAATCCCTAAAAGGATTTAACCCTCTATGTGAGAGGTTATAAGAATAAAATGGGAAAATAGAAACCAGTAAAATAGAAAAACAAAATAAAACTCAAACATCAATCGATTCCCCTTTTCCCATGACATTCTCCCCCTTTTATAGATTATTTATTCCCTTACTTAATTACAGGAATTTCAATGTTTTGAAATATTTGATTTGGAATATCCTTCTCAAGATTTTAGGTTTATAGAAAATCTATAAAGTTGAATTATTTCTTCTATCAATCCATTGATAGTCATACATCAAGCTTAATTCTTCCCTAATTTGGTTTCCATTTGTATGTACATACTCTAAACAACATCAATATGATCTCTATGACCCTAGTTCATTAAGATTATTTTAAAAATATTCAACCTTGTGTGGCTATTAGCATTGAAAAATTCATTCCACACACTTTTTTGGATGACCCATGATACTATCCTCACTTAGAAAACACATGTCGAGTTTGAGTAGAAATGTGTCTCCATGATAAAAGAAGAAGTAGGTTGGATTTCTATGTCCTTAAGACAATTCACATGTTGAGGAACCAATATTCATATTTTTTACCCAATCCAGTGGTATAGTGGTGAGAACCTCCCTCTATGAGTAGGCATTAGATTTTAAAAATTTATGATAAAAAATGCTTGATGCCCTAAAATTATTTTTTAGGGTATTTAGATCAGTTTTGGCACTTTAAAACCCATATAAAGGGTGTATACACTATATTTAATTGTATAGTTTGATTCTTAATCTTAAATTTGACTATTCATGGAGCCCAAATAGACTTACATATAAAAATTTATGACTGTCAGGAGTTATAAAATTTTTATAAAGGAATTTTAGATCTTGCATAGCTCCATTGTGAAACTACTTCACCCATATAATGAAATTACGAACTTGAATACACCACCTAAATGGAGAAACTTTGTGGAATATTGAGATCAAAGAACCTATGTGGAGAAATCTATGTAGAGAACCTCTATAGAGTAGTCTATGCAGACAACATGCATAGACCACCTGTTCATGATGACCTATGAAACTAGCCTACATAAGAGACTTGTGCAATTGACTCATACATACCACCTTATTCTCTTAGTTTCCCATGGTTTCCTATAAATAAGACCATTTGGATCCCTATTTGACATGAAATGAATACCAAAATAAGTCTTGAATCTTTGATCACCCTAGTCCTTTTCCCAAGTTATCAAAACTCACCAGGTAGCTCTCCAAGACTCAAAAGAATAGGGAATTAATGAGAGTCTAGAGATTAGGGTTCTTAAAAGGTATAAAAATTAGATAACTACGCGAGGATCTAGTTCTCGTAGTCTAAAATTACTGGGGATAAGGCCCCTTCCAAATATTGGGACTTCTCAAGACCCTTATAGGAGCACATGAGGAGACCCTTTGAGGTCCGATTAAGGTCTCTCCCAAGTTTGGTTTCCCAGGTTATTCTTTTTCAAAGTTCTCCCAAGTAGTTATTGCATGAGATACCTCCAAATTATCCCAAGTAATACCTAGGAAAAGTAGCCTCGAGGTTTCCTAGGTATCGCTTTGGCTAAGACAATGCCAGCTCACCCAGGTATCACTTGGGTGAAGTAGCCAATGGTCCCTCTTTTCACATCTCTAATGATAGGGCACCCCCTTACCCTAGTCTCTCATCTGAGGGGGTATAAGTTAAGATCTCCTTAAAAGCCTCTAGACATATGTTATCAGAACCGAGGGAACACTAACATTACCTCTCAACCATACATTCTTGTGGTAATGGAAGTACCACATTTAACATCCCCAATAGGTGGGATCCTTAGAATTTTAAAAATCATACATTCTCATGGTAACGAGGATCCCAAACATAGGGATGGTGGAAGATGGATTCTAAATTTGGGCGGCGACATCTGTTTCTTGAATTATGAAGAAAATAGGATGAAAAGATCCTCTTTTCATCCATAACCCCACCCTCACCCACTCTTCCACTTGTTAGAAGGGGTGTAATTCTATGAGAACTCCACATGAATTCGGCCCCTGGTATTTATTTCAAGATCTCCCTCCACCTTCTTTACCCCCACACTTGTCCACTAGTGTATGAAGGATATTGAGAGAATTTCCAAATCTTACACTTCCTCTTGTTTCTCACACCAAGCATAAATCACATGGGATTATAGGTTAGTGGTGATCATGTCATCAGTATGATCAAATATCCACCACAAAGGCCTCCTCTATAGGTGTAATCCCCTACCCTTCTAAACTAATTAGGATTTGATTCCTGTCTAAATGGGATATGTAGGAAGCCTCCCTGAGGTTCAAACCCAACACCCAAAACTCACACTAATATTATCTAGGAAATATTATCAGTAGGTTCATATCCAACCCAGAGGGACATATTCCTTCTAGGTCCCTCCATTACCATCCTTATTGGGCCATATTTTTTATAATATCACCCCATAAATGAGAGTCTATGTTCATTCTAGGTCCCTTAGTATGTTTTGGTGAAATACCCACACCACCCTCTACTTATAATATTCCTCATAGTAATCCTCAACATATAATGTTACTACATGGTTTGGTCCTCGTTAAATAACCTTAAAAGTTATGATATGTACTATTATATGGCACCAAACTATGTGGGTTTTGATTCCTCTCATGAGGATATGTAGGAATCCCATATCAAAGGCTTAATACCAACATTAAAACAACTCCCGTCTTCCTAGATAATGATAAATTCCATAGTACCCAACTGTGTGGATCAAAACCAGTCTCAGAAAACAACAAACATAACTCAGATGGAGAAAATTTGATACATACAGATGGTTTCCCATCAACACATGTCTATAATTGATTGTTAATACATAGGGGTGACCAATTACATATCTAGAATTTAAAATGGATTCAAGAATATGTCTTAAATATATAAGTGAGTTCTTGAGTAGGTAATAATTCCCCCCAAAAGGGTGTGATGAGCTTGAAATCCCATCCTCCCAAACAATGTGATTTCTTAAGAATTTTCAGTTTAGTTACCTAATGAATATATACCTTTGGAATAAAGGCCCATAAGCCATCATGGATATGAGAGCTATTGGGCGTTTCTTATTCCATGAACAAACCATGTTAGAAACCGACCCACCATAAACATGCACAAAATAGTGGATCAATGACTATCAATAAATGTTCAATAGTCTTTATAAATATTTACTGAGTCCACTAGTGTTGATAATGCCAATCAAAGGAAATTCACTCATCTTATATCTGATAGACTTAGAACGATCACTGGGTTCTTTCCTTACAAAAAATAATGACGATGGAAATGAAAAAAATATCTATTATCTCCACTAAACCATGCTTGATACTAAGAATCGTTATTCATATATCAAAAATAACTATCTATCATTGATCTTTTTGGTTCAAAAATTGAGGAATTACTTACAGATTCACAAGGTTCATTTGGTCTCTTGAACTGACCCGCTCAAGTACATCCTCAACTGACCTATGTTTATTGGATGTTTGGCATGGTGGGAAGTCATGCTATAAAATTTTAACATCTAGATCATACCACAAAAGGAAATAAAGGGGAAATATTTGGTAGATTTCCTCTGAATGTATCCTTCTTTAGAAAAAACATCGATGAATGTTGAACTACTAAAGGAAAAAATCTTCACTGTCCAAGACTCCCACATAACTTAAAAGATATATATTGATGGAACATCTCGAATACCAATAGGAAAATGATGAATACCCCAATAAAAATAGAGTTGGGTTGGTATTCATCCTTATATCTCTAGTAAAGGTAGTTTTTTCTTATTATTTCCTATTGTAAGAAGGTTTCCCTACAAACAAGGTAGAATAAAAGGCCATCATTTAAGGCTTAGAACTCACACTATAAATACCAGTGACCCATATAGATGTCAAATGTGACTCATAGATGGTAATCAAGTAGGTCAATAGTGATTATGATATTAGGAAATAAGATCTGATCCCCTTGATTGAGTATGTATGAGGATTGATGGTATAATTCCCCTCAAATCCAACATTGAATCATATCTTAAGATTATAGAATGTTTAAACAAATTTACTATAAAATGAAGCTACTAATTTGGTAGATTTAGATAGATATGACAAAATCATCATTATTTCACATTGCATAATGGAATCTTCGTTTGTTTAGAGTATCATGGAAGAGATCAAAAAGGTCAATTCTACCCCTGAACTAGATAATCCCATGAATGGTTGGATGTAACCCGTACTAGATTACATAAAACGTGGGGTTCTTTTATCATAGAGAGATAGGAAATAGAAAATACAATGATGTGAAGTCAACTTCCTCATTTATGACAACTTGGGTCATCATAAGGTCCTCTATAAATTAGGATTTTAAGGAAACCTTTTCTGATGCACTAATGGGGAAGAGACTATCATTATTATGTGAGAAGTCTATACTAATGGTTGTGGTGCCCATCAGTACGGAATTAATATTTCTCAATAAATCAGATGGCCTAGATATTTCTAGCCTTTGATGACACATGATTGTACACAATTCGCAAAAAAAGTTTCATCCATTCCATGTGCATTACAATTTCATCCATCAACCCCCATAGTTGTTTCATACCACCAAATACCCCTGGCCATTCACCGTATAGTGAGTGGATGTTGTGGGATCATACCCTCAAGCTATAGCTAAATAGTTTAAATATATTCTCACTGTTACCTAATAATTCTAAAAATGGGATGAAGCAATACTCCTTAAAGAAGTTGGGATAAAGATCATTATGAATTTAATGAAGTCCAACATCATCACTAGGTTTGGTGTCCCGCATAAAATACTGAGGGAAAAAAACACTAACTTATTTTATTTTGAATTGAAGAAGTTATACCAAGAATATAACATTGAGTCTAACCATTCATACCATTATCATGTAGAGATAAATAGATAGATAGAGGATCTCAATAAAACCCTATATAATATAATACATAAATAGTGGAAAATTATAATAAATATTAGCTCGAAAAGCTTCTACATGTCTTGTGGGACCACTTTACCATAACCCATACAACTACATAGGTGACCTCATATTCAATGGTATATGATAAAGAAGTATTTTTTCCCATATAAGTCTAGTTTCCTTAAAATCATATTTTATTTTTTGATCAATTACCATTAATGAGTAGTCTGATAAAAAATTGGGCGAATTAGAATGAATGGATAAGAAAATAATTCATACATTATATCATTTATAGGTTCACTAAAAATTAATATCTCAAGATTTACACAATAAAGTTATCCTTTATTCATTCCTATAAGGGGAACTATTTTTGGCCCTCAGGACCCTGATGATACCTAGGATGAAACCTCTAAAGGTTGAAAAAAATGGGAATGAACTTTTCCCATCCATAAGGTCTATCACAATGGAGAATATTCATTGATCACCATGAAAAAAGAGCATAATATTACCCCAAAAATGAAATATTTCTTAGAAAATATTTCATGTGATCAACGACGTATGGTACAATTCATATGACCAAAAAATATAAGACACCATTCATCCTTACTGCATGATGCTAAACTACAATGATTGGTCCTAAATAAAAGACCTTTAAAAGGAATAAAAAACATCCTTATCACTTGATGTTAAACTATATGGTTCACATCCCTGTTGTATGATGTAAATTACATGTTATTGTGGCCCCCACCTTAGAGGACTATCCTTATTGGTATCATTCTCCCACCACATATATATTTCAGAAGTACATGTGGATCGATTCTCATCCTAATGAGATACGTAGTGATGCTTGAATATTTCATTTCAAGCCCAGCCACGAACACAACACCAATCCTTATATCCAATATATGAGTTAGATCTATGTAGAAAATTCTACACTCGGTTATAGCCAACATCAGTCTAAATGCCACCAACATAATTCATACAACTTCCTTTAACAAATCACACTCTGTGTCTTTGAAAACTCAGATCCTCATAATATTTCTTTGGCTATCTGCAATGAGAGAATCCAAATCTGAAGGAAAACATTATTTTGACTATTAATAATATGCCTCAAACATGGATTTACATAATACGCCTCTAAATATGGTATATCAATCAAAGGAATTTTCTCCCCAAGGGAAATTCCTCTAATCTTCATATGATTTAATGAAATCATAATGGATAAAACATTTCAAACATGGTTTGTGGATATCCCTTACATGCATATCCCATACCACTCTTTCAAATCTGAGAACCATAGGGTCTCGATTTATGACATCCATAACATCTCTCATGTTCAGACACTTTCGGGATATATTTAGATAGTGCCCCCAAAACCGCGTGGTCTACATAATGGTGTCTCTATGATAATATTCATTTCGAAAACCACAGTTCATGGGGTACCCCTCCCTCATCCATGGGAAATTCTAATCTTAATGTTTCCTTCATACCTAGATGTATTCATTTCTCAAACCGCACTTCATGGTTTCAGGAAACTCAGATCGTCAAAAACTCCCATGGCCGTCAATAATAAGCACATCCAACTCTAAAGGACACCTTTATATTGACTATGTATAATACACCTCAAACATATATTTTCTTGATACACCTACAAATATTTCTTATTAATCAAATGAATTTTCATCCCTAGGGGAAGTTCATTTTACCTCTGTATGCCCCAACAACATTGTAAGGAAATTCATTTTTTGAACATGGTCTGTGATCATTTCTTATGTACTTACACAAGATGGGCGAATGAGTTACATGATAGAGATACCTATCAAGGATGATCTATGTGACAGGACAACATGATATAATTTCATGAGTGACTTATGTAAACCATGTGGTCTACATAATGGTGTCTCCATGATAGTATTCATACAAGACATATTTTCACATATCCAACTATAGGGCACCCCTTACCCAAGTCCCTTATCTAAGGAGGGATAATTTAAGACCTCCTATAAATCATCTAGACATGGATTTTCAGATCCTAGGGCACACCACCATTCACTGTCTATCATACATTCATATGGTAATGGAAGTCCCATATTTAACCTCCCCAATAGGTGGGATCCTCATAATTTTTACAATAATACATTCTTATGGTAATGGGGATCAAAACCTTAGGGATTATGGTATATGGATTCTCAGGCTGGAAAAAGACATATGTTTCCTGAAGTGTTAAGAGAATTAGATGACAAACTCCTTCTTTCATCCATAGCCTTTCCCCCACCCACTCTTCCCCCAGTTATAAGGGGTGGAATTATATGGGAATCCCTCCGAGAGTAAGCCCTTAGTCTTCACCTCTCCTTTCATATCATCACCCTTGTTCACCAGTTGCCAAAGAAGATTGTGGAAATTTCTAGATATTCCACTTCCTCTTATTTCTCACACTGAGTATGAATCACATAGTTTTAGATGTTAGTGGTGATATTGTCCTCAGAATGATCAAATTTCCACCACATGAGCATCCTATATAGGTGTAAGCCCCATCCCTTCTGAACTATATGGTATTTAATTCCTTTATAAATGGTATATGTTGTAATCCACCATGATGTTCAAACAAAAAACCCCAAAATCACCCTAATGCTGTATAGACCATATGACCAGTAGGTTCATATCCAACCCTAAGGTCCATATTCCCTATGGGTACCTCTATCACCATCCTTATTAGTATATATTCCTAGTAAGATCATACCCCCACCTGAGAGGCTATATCCCTTCCATGTCCCTCAGGCTATTTCAATGTAAGTTCCACACCATCCTCTGCTAGGAAGCTTCATCGTTGACAACCTCATCATATAATGTTGAACTACATGGTATGGTCCTTATCACATAACCTTAAAAGGCATGACATGTGTTGCTAAGTGGAACTGAACTATATGGTATTTGATTCCTCTCATGATGATACATAGGAAGATGCTATCTTGGGCCTAATCCCAATATTGAAACAATATTGTCTCCCTAGATGATGATAAATTACATAGTTCCCAACTACGTTGGTTAAAAATAGTATCACAAAACAAAAAAACATAAACAAGATGAAGAACCTATGATACATACATATGGTTTCTCATCAACACATTTCTTTAATTGATTGTTAATACATAGGGGTGAACTGTTTTTTATTTTGAATTTAAAATAGATTCATAAATATGTCTTATATCTATAAGTGATTCTCAGAGTAGGAAATAATTCCCCCAAAAAGGGTGTGATGGGACTGAACATCCATCCTCTTGATCAATGTGAGTTCTTAAGTGTCATTGGTTAAGTTCCCCAATGAACGTTTTCCTTTTGAAGGAAGGCCTAAGATCCATCATGGATATGAGAGCCATTGGGTGTTTCTAGTTACACATAAAAAACCCATTAGAAACCGAACCGCCATGAATGGACAAGAAATAGTGTCATGTCATTCTCAACATAACATGATTTTTACGAAGGTAAAATCATTTTATATGTGTTTTTATAACCAAGAATATCTTAGGTATGAACCCTAAAATATTACATGAGCAATTTAAACTAATTTTTCTAATCATAAAACCATATGGAATCTTCATAATATATTACATATTTATAATGTAGCTTATAATGATCCTCACATATCTCAGGGAAGATTGCCCCTTCACCTCAAGTATTAAATGAAAATCCCTTTCGTACGGACCAAAAAATTTTATACATCTTGTGTAATTTTTAACATATCAACCATTTCTCTTCTATGAAAATTATTTTACTCATATATTCACTCACATAAAGTTTATTACACATCATCTTGGATTTATTACATATGAATAATGTCACTCTAGTGGAAAAGGTATAAAATTTTATGTATGCGGCTCACTAACCTTTATGTATGCATTGGAGGATCTCACAAGTACTCATATGTATCCATTTGTTCTTCCTGACACTTCACTAAATTCTCAATATATTGTATAAAATGAATTTTAAATATGATTTTATAACACTTAAACACACTTCATCATTTCCCAATGACTCTTATGTATAGATTATATTGTCAAATTATTCAACTATATTCTAAAATTTCATATCTTTCAGAATTCTATCCCCCAACATCCAAACTTTGTCTTGATTCTAGAACAACATAGCAGTATCTTGGACTTTATTAATTTTGGAAATTATCAGATTTTCTTCTTTAGATAATTTAAGAAACATATTTTTCTACTTCAGAATAAAAAATAAAATTATTTATTAATAAATAGAAATTTATTATATTCCTAAAATTAAAGAAATAAATTAAATTTACAATTCATCCATTTTAAGCAATATTCATAAAATTCAATGAATTGTTTCCTTTAATACCAAAACATCCTAAAATAATAATAATTAATAAATGTGATGGAATAAAATTACTTTAATATCAATAAAATATAATTCATTTATTTCCTCTTTAAATTCCCCCACATTTAAACCTTAGACTCTTAGAAAAGTGAACATAAAAAATATTATCCAAGAAAAATTCAAAACACTAGAAAATGAGAGTTCCCATTTCTAATATCCATGTTACTAAATATTATCATGTCTACAAAATTTTATTTACCCTATTTTCTCTACAAATTATATTTAACTCATCTCCACCTTTTCAATCCTCCCATTATCATTTATACCCCCCTTCTTAAAAATATATGTCTCATCACACAAATTATGAATTTAAGGAAAAGTTTTCTAATTAAAAACATTTATAGGGATAACCATAGGATTTATAATTTACTAAATCTTCACCCAATGAGTGAATAAATTGTTTTTATTATGAGTAATTTTATATTTTGTTATGTGGATAAGCGTTGGTGGGTTCTGATGTTAAAATTTATGAGGAAGAATAAGAATGTTTTAGCTCAAAAGAAGTAAAATGCATGATGTCAAGTTTATAACAAATAATGTTATCCTAAATCAATCAACTTTTTAATGATTAACCTCTAGATTCTTTTAATTCTTATAAAATTTTCACAGATGAATCACTTCAACAGTAATAAATATTTTTTCTCTCTACTTCCCTTAATAACTTTTTTTTCAATTATATAAAGATTTTATGTTTTGAAGATAGAGATGAATCCTTAATTTTCAAATAGATTTATGAACTTCCTTAACTAATTTTTAAGTATATTTTCCTTTATATATTTCCTATAATTTATTTTTCTCCTCAAATCATCATATAAAATAGCTATAGTTGATGAAATGTTTTGGATTTTGGCACTTTAGATACTCCTAATGTGTGGTTTTGATCCCCTTTAAATGTCAAGAAATTTTACAAGGAATGATGTCAATGAAAATATATATTGTTACACCTTCAAATATATTTTCTAATATATTTCATCAAATAATATATACTCCCATTTCTTTTAAAATAGAAAACTTTTCAAAACATTTATCCCTCCCCCACACTTCATTTCAACTATGATTATATATTAACTTCAATATCTTGGTGGTTATGGATTTTAAGATTGTAATTTGGTCACATTAAAAAGTCATTCACGTATTCTATGATTTAACAGAAGTAAAATGTCAAGGTATTCTAGAATATAATTTTATTGTTAAAATATATTTTCAATCAAAAGAACTCCTTAATCATTTTCAACGTAAATTCTTTAATGCTCCAAGGTTTTGAAATTAATTCACATAAAATACTGATTATTAATGAATGGGCTATTTATCTATGAGAGTATTATAAATAATATGTCAAAAATGGTTTAGAATCATTCTAGGTAATTTATTTCAAAAGTGGATAGTATTTCATGGAACGAGATTAAAAAGATCAGTGGTTTTTCATGAATCTACCAAACTTTGAATTTGAAAATAATTTTATCTCAAAATTTATCTAAGTTTAGTTTCTTAGGTTAAATTAGTTTATAAAAGTTTTAATAGGTTCTAAACTTATAATGGAATTAAATTTGAGAACAAAATATTTCAAAAAAATAAAAAAGAAACAAAAATAATCCCAAAAAAAGAAAAAGCAAAACATACAAATTTAAAATTCCTAAAAATTATAATGGTTTATACTTCCCCCATACTTGAATTATGTAATGTAATCAATGAATTATAATGGAAATTTAATTATATTTAGATTTTATATAATGATAATAATAAAAAAAGGGTTAGGAAAGGTACAACATAGAGATTTTGCTGGTATGTTTGGAGGAGTGTGGTATCCTCTACTGGTGCTTGTGGATGTCCAAATTTTTCTTTATATTGTGTCCATTGATAGTGAATAGGTTATTCTACTATTTAACTATCTACAAAAATAGATATAGATACTCATTAGTGATGTTAAATGGGACTATACATCTAGAATGATGTTTTCCCGGCATTAATTTTATGCTTTAATTTTAAAGTAACTCTTGTTCTCCAAGATATAATTCTATTTTTTTGAATAATCTTGTAATGTTCACACTTGTTATTTCTATGTGAATTCTAAAGTTATCAAAGGATTCTATACTAATTTATTACATCTCATAAATCTGAAGTCTCTTTTCTTGTCTAGTGTTTTCCAAATCAATATTCATTTCCTTGACTTCCAAGTCAGCCTTATATTCTAGCTACATAGTTAAATTAAAACTCTTCCCATAAATCAACCACTAGGGGATAATTAAAATTTGGTATTTACAATCTATAATATAATTACACAATGTATCTTTAAACATTTGGACTTAAAATTTCCTATTTGGTTTGAAAGTATTTTCTAGGATTCCTTTAATCTCTTTATTTAAAACATTATCTTGTACATTGGTTTGTAGATGTTAAAAGGTTGATCTATTATAATGCACTCAATAACTTTATATTAAAGCTTATATGATATTTTTAAAAAATAAGGATCCTTATTTAATGATTATTTCTCTTGATATTCAAATTATGCAAAATATATTAGTCCATAAAAAAATAAAAAATAGCAGAATCATCATTTTTGGTGGATTTAGCTTCCAAAAATTCATGAAGCACAATAAACAAATAAAAATATATAAAATTATCTAAATTACATAGGAATGGGTACCATAAAATTTATTCTCCATACTACAGATATTTCAAAAAAATTAATTGGTATTTAATAAATGTTTTGTAGTTTTTATATATTTCCAGTGAATTGGCATTGCTCAAAAATTCTAAAAAACTAAAAAGAATATTTAAATAGCAAGGGAAAATATATTCCATATTCCATGAATTTACTAATAGTTCTTTGAGATTAAAAGTGTAATCCATAAGTTAAGGTATTATAAAATTCTTTGAAATATTGAAATTAACTTTTAGGAAAATATATCCTAATCATTTGACTGTTATAATTTTTTTAAAGATGTGGATTATGCAAATAAAAAAAGATTGATTCATATTTAAGTATAAAAAATATATTTTTGGTTCATATGTGACAAAACATGAGAATTTACAAGAGAATTTACCATACCATTATACCATGGTACCTCTCCTTCAATTAAATAAATTTTTTCATCCTTTAATTAAATAAATATGTTCACCTATACAACCATTAAATGAATCTTCCTAGACTTTCTACCTCACATTTGTGAGGGAAACATACTTAAGTGATACGATACATGATATTTATCTTCTATCTAGTGTTTTATCTCCAAATAAAACTCCTGTATCAGTAGAAACCATCCCTAAAACCTTATTTTTTCTTCCACTTTCTTCATTAAGTACTTACTAGTTGAAAAATCAGAGAAAATAGACACTTTATTACCGATAAAATATGAAATAAATTTATATAAAAACTCATTTTTAGTGTTCGTATAATGGTTTTGTTCTATATCTATTTTTATGAAATCATATAAAATAACATGGTGTCTTTCTTTAATTATATAAGATAAAACTACTCCGATAACATGGTTTGAAGCATCAATCAATAGTTTAAATGGGTTCTCCCAATTTAGTGGTCATATGATTGGTGTTGTGGTTATTTTACACTACATATCATAAAAATAATTTCTAAAATAAAAATAAAAATAATAATAATAATCTTTTAAAAGTAATATAGATAGTGAAAAAAAATTCTTTCAAAAATCCTTGATGAATCTTCTATAAAATTCATTATTTATTATAAAGGATCTAACATGTTTCACACAATTTGGGTAGGTAATGCATTGATAACTTCAATTTATCAACCTCAATTTCATTTTATAAAATTATATTCATAATAAAAAAGTTTATTTCAATAATGAAATGACACTTTTCAAATTTCAAGATAACATTTTTTTCAATACAAGTTTTTAAAATTTTATCCAGGTTCATCAAATAGTGATCAAATTAATTTCTAAACATAATGAAATCATTAAGAAAATATTCAAGATATACCTCAATAAAATCAAATAAAATTATTACCATGCATCTTTGAATTGTACCTAGTTCATTGTATAATTAAAATGGAATTATCCAATATTAAATGGAATCACAAGGATATGTGAAAATTGTTTTTTCTTGGTCCTAAGGTAAAATGATAACTTAAAAATATTCTGAAAACCCATATGTAAATAATTAATGAGTTTTTACTTATAGGATTTAAATAATTTGGTTATAAAATGGTATGAGAAAATGATATTTTTCTTACGACCCAATTCAGATTTATAAAGTATATTAAAACTCACCAACTATTTTGGGATTTCATAGGAATTAACTCATTTTATTTATTCTTCACAATAGTCATCATAAATTTCTTTATCACAATATGAAATGGACTGGACCATTATGAATCAAATACTAGGTAAATTATTTCTCCTTCTAATGAATTTTAAATGTAGTTTTTAACAATTTCTATCATTTTTGGGTTAAGTATCCTTCAAGTTTGTGTAATAGTTTTTTCCTCACTTTCTAGTAGAATTATATGCATATACATTTTAGAATTGATATAAGGAACATCTTCTAAATTCTATCCTATAGGTATCACATTTTCTATAAAAACATTTATTTGTATTTGTTCTAGATTAAAAGGAAAGTTTCTAGAAATAATTACTGAAATATTATTACCTTATATTAAAAAATAATTTAAATCTAGTAAAAAAGTTTTTGATTCCATATTTGGGGGAATGAATAAAGAAGACATCAAATTTGGTTTACTTACCTCAATGTCCTTAATTTACTACATAGAAAACTCACTTTAAACTTCCTTATTTGAGAATAAATACTTAAAACCATAAAAAATCATAAATTACCTCATATTTAGATAGTTACACATAATTTTTATATTTGTCCTAAATGTTTCTCACAAAATATTCAAACCTAAATTGGTTACCCAAACTAAAAATTTATTGTAATATACCGAATTCCACATGTGTATTTGTATATTTGGATTTTGAAAGTATAAAAAGGGAATGCTATTCTTGGGGGGAATTTCATATAATCAAATATATCAAAGTGAATTATTTTTTACCCAAATTACATTATAAAAGTTCTTTCATAAAAATTTATGACTGTCTTCATTATTTTTAAGAATAGTATTTTCAAAATTATGGGTGACTGAGCTAGTATCCTATATTCTTATATATTCAATATATAGAAATCAGATGGAAATATTAAATTCTATACTCTAACCAATACATATTTAAGAACTCTATTTAAGAATATAGTTAATATTTTGGTTAGTTTGAAAACTACTCTTGATGGTTTGAACTCTCCTATATGAAAAGAAGAAAAGATATACTATGGCATCAAATTAATGTAAGATCCATGATCACATCATGTATTTTTAAAATTAGTAGATCCAATTGTAAAAGGAATAGAAAATATCACTGGATCTTAAAATTTGGTTGGAATTTGTGGTGTGATTAATGTTGAACCATTTATGCCCAAATTCACTGTCTCATTCACTTGAATTCTATTTTTTGGGTGTATAATCCTTGAGAAACTTAATATATTTTATAATACATTACATAGATTTAAAAGAGTTATTTTGATTTTAACCTTTTGGAAACTATCCAAAATTTCTCTTTGGATTTATTCCTCATGAATCTTCTTTGATTTGACCATTATTGTTGTAAAGGATAGTAGAATACATTATTTTTTCCAATATTGTTTTTGAGATGGTGTTTTAAATTTCTTCTTACTCTTATCAGACTTATCTTCCTATTTTCTATTCGTTTTCCTAGGCCATTATTGATCTAGTTTGGAGTCATGGTAAATATCCTAAAAACTTCTAATTATTACCAAGCTCACATTACCTTTGAAATTTGGAATGCGTTGAGATGAACATTTCCCCATATTTATTATTATTATTTCTTAAAGATTCTTGAAGATAGTTTTCAATTCTTTCATGTCATTTTATAATTATTGAATACTAGGATTGTATTAGTTTCTTACTTGTGTTGGTGAATTAATTAAGGGATATTCAAAGGATATCTTATGTTGAAATGGTGGTGGTTGGGAAGATTTTTTATTGTATAATTTCTTGTAGGGTTATTGTAATAGTTGAGGTTATTGATATTGAGTTTGAAATAGTGTTTTGGCTTGATCTTGTTGATTTCCATATCTATATATTAACTGGAACGTGTCTCTGCACCCTTTAATAGGCTATTTAATTTCTTATATTGATAGATAGATACAAAAATTTATATTTAATACATTTCAACACATTGATCAATGAAATGATTTGTAAAATAACAAATAACACATACCATTACTAGTGTGAGTTTATCAGTTGACTTCTTAAGATACATTTTCTTAACCAAATTAGTTATTTTTTTATGTTTAAACTCTAATAAATGTGATTTTATAGATCTTACCTTATTAAATACTCTTATACCAATACCTAATATATTAACTATTATGAATTATGAGTTATCTTCTCAATTAGTACTTTAGATTATACTAGTAACTTATCAATAAAAGATCCTCTTGATAATATATCCATCATATTTTAATCACTATCTAGTAGACCTTGATATAATAAAACTAAGAAATGGTATTCTTAAATATCTTGGTGTGGGAAACTTTCACACAAATTATTGAATCTTTCCCAATACTCATATAAAATTTATAATGTGGCTTATCTTATGGAATGAATCTTCTTTCTTATATCCTTTATATTTGTATTTAGAAAGATCTACTAGAGAAAAATTATTTTAATGTCATCCCAGTCCTTAACTTCTCTAGGTTGTAAGCTATAAATTCATACTTTGACTGCTCCTTCCAAAGAAAATATAAAGGATCTCCATTTCACTTGGTCATCATCTACACATATCAGCTTCAGTCTTTCACACAAAAAGGTAAATTAATTGTTGTGTTTGTTGGTATATTCACTTGGAAGTCCATGAAATCTATAAAAAAGATGAATCAAACTACTTTATGCTTGAAATTAGTGTATAATTGAAGATTATATCAATCGATACAAGAGGTGAGAGAGAATTATAGTTTCTAAAAATTATGACTAAGAAAAACCTTTACCACTTTTGATCTATTGGATAGAACCTGTGTCTGATAATATCAATGTTGTAATATAATTCACTCTAAACTGATACGATTTATATAATCAAATTTTAAAAGAAAAGTAAATTACAATACTAAAATTTTCTTATAAAACACAGAAAAGAAATAATAACTTGTAAAAAAAGAAAAATTAAACTTTATAAAGGTCTGAAGTAAAAATAGGAAAACTTTATAAAATAAATAATAATACTTTAAAATTTAGTGTAAAGGTAGTTAATAACCCTAAATTATGGTATCCATAGTTTTAAACAAACATTAAATTCCAATTTTCTTCAAGAATATAGCCCTCGATCACAAATATTGGAATAATATATGTCTTCCTAGCTCTAAAATCCCTTGGTAAAAAAGATCGGATTTAGTAGTCTTGTTATTCTTAAAATACATTGACCGAACCAGATCAAAATCAATATTGAAAATGAAAAATGTTATAAAGAATTTAGAAACTTCACTCAGATTACTTATAAAAAACCTCTATAAATATTTAAAAAGAATAAGTAAAAGTATCTTACAACTGATTAAAATTTACATGGGTTGAGTTATAAAAGAATTAAATCCCACCTCTGCAAATTCCCCTCTATTTATAGTCATAACTCCAATGGTCATATTCCATGATTCTTGAAGTTGGTTACAACGAACTAAGATGAGCTCCAAATCAAATACTCATCATGTTTTCTACATCTAAATCCAATGATGTTTTGATAAAATCATCACAATGATATAAAAAGTATTCAATCTGGTATAAATAATTTTGATCATCTTATTATAAAATTTATTCTTCTGATGGAATGAATAATTTTTTTTATGTTAGATCAAACTAAGTTAGTCTGATGGACCAAATTTTGTTCTTCTTATGGATCAGCCTCAGTTTATCTGATGGATTATACTTAATATATATAAAGTTTATGTATATCCAATTATTATTTTTTTAATTTGGTAGAATGAAAATTTATATAAAAAAATATTCTAAAAGACTTGGGAAGTAAAAGGTTAGTAAAACATATTTTTTAAGAAAGTGTGTTGTGATTTTCCAATAGATTGATATAAAGTGTTTAAAGTGAACCTTTTAACTCAATAATCCCCCTATTTTTAAAATTACAAAACACAACTCTTAAATAAAAAAATATTAACTTTTAAAAACTTATAATCCCTTTTAGTTACGAATTTAATAACTTCATTATTTTATTATTCTTAAAAAAATTATCCCCCTTTCTTTATTATCTCCCCTATCTTTGTATCCATTTATTGTTGAAAAAACTTTTTCCAAAAGATTTATTAGAACACTGTTTAAATAAAATCTTCTGGAAAAAAATTATCCCTAATAAATTCTTCCATTATGTTATTTAAAAAAAATATTAGGATAGAAAGTATAATAAGTAAAACTTCTGACTTAATAATTAGATTATAATTTTTTTATTACATTATTTTTATTTTGAATAATGAAATAAAGAATACAAAGATCTCTTAGTGTTTGGTTCAGATTTTCATCCATGGTCTCAGATTTATAGTGAACACTTGAAGTTCCACTAGAGTCTTATAGTTTAATTTTTTCTAAATATGAATATAAATTTTCAATGTTACTATATTATTTAACTTTAACTAAAGGTTTCTCTCAATATATAGATCAAGAAGAAATAGATGGTTAGTGATAGAGAAAGTTTTTGACTCACCAGTCATGGGATGTAGTAAAAATCTATTAATTACCTAAGGTTAAAATATATCATAGGAGATACTAAAGGTAGTCTCTAGTATGGGTGTACATTCATATTTTCACAATTAGTGAAATAAAATGAGGGGGGGGGGGTGATTTGAATTAATATAAAACTAATAAAAATTGAAAAGAAAACAAAGGTGAATGATCAATTGAATGTTGTGGTTATTGGTCTAGGGATTGGATTAATAATTGTAATGATATCCTAGTCCTTAAAATAGTCCAATATTCTTTTTATTAACTAATATGAAAAATAATCCATGATTGATTTATCCTTCACCTTAGGTTGAGAGAAATTAGGAGGTTTAATAAGAAATTAAAACTATAGGACAACCCTATTTCCTATGTGTATGAGAATATATTAGATGGAATCTCAATAATAAACCATAGCTAACCTAATTTGGAAAAATCACAATCAGGTTAATGTACTTTCATGTAAATCAAAATAAAATTCACGACCTTCCAATGCATCATAAATATCTAGATACTCACTAACAAACCTTTCCTATTCCATTTTATATAAACAAAATTTAATGGAGGAAGAATTAATATTATCAACCCAAGTATCAAACCATTAAATTTTTTAATTAAATAGATATAATAACATTCAAAATAATACATTTCCATTGAATATAGAAATAAATAAACAAAATTGGAATTTTATTTAGTTAAGTGTAGACTCAAGAATTACAAAAGGCCCCTTCCCCTAATACCAACTACTAAAAGGGTTTACCCATCCATGATATAAGATACATTAATATTTAGTAAAAAACAATGTAGTTGAGAAAAACATCAAACCTTGATAGATTCCCCTATATCCTTGATATCTGGCACCTTTTATAGATTTTTCATCCCCTTTATCAATCCTTGTCATGATTTTTAATATTTTTTCCTCCTTTATTTTGAATATCCTCCTAGATATTTCAATAATCTAATAAATCTGTACATTTTAATTATTTTCTCCCTCGATTGGTTGATAATAAAACACAAAGCTTTATTTTTACATGATCTGGTTCCCCTATGCATGTAAAAGATTGATATTTCATTGAGATGATCTCTACAACACTAGTTCCTTCTGAGTGTTTTGAAAATATTTATCCTTATGTGATATTCCATTCACAGAACAACATGATTTTCATAAATTGAAAAAACTTATGTAAGGGTTATAAGAATAGATAATATCACATGTACGATCCTTGAAACCTTTCATGACCAGTTCGACCAAAAGTTTTAGAGTATAAAATCATATGTAAGATGAATAATATCATATATATTTATTAGTGTCAACTATAAAAACCATTTCTATACTTGTAGGTAGATCTTATAGAAGGAAAAGTTCTGAAATTCTAAATTATGGCATTGGATGGAGATGGTAGAGTGGTAGCGATGAAGTATAGAAATCCAGAATATAGTGAATCATAAGATGTCAGTCAGGTGAAGAGGAACGATAGTTACTCTTGATGATTATAATATAGAAATTAAAGAAACATAAAATACTTACATTAATATAACTCTAGGAATATGTAATAGTCCTTATAAAGGATTCCCCTGGTGATTCTATATTAAAAGGAATATGTAATAATGACTTATCCAAATGTAAGAGTTAAATAACCAGTGTTTCGAAAGTTAAAACTATAAACTGGAGTATGATTTAAAACTATGTAACTCTTTTACTAAGTTAAAGGATTCCCATAAAGATCAAATCTTAGTTGTAATTCTCTCTATGAAGATATGAAAGCAAGGTAACAAGTTGCACTAGATGGTTTCCACTATATTTACTTTGGTAGATGCATTGTTGTTTTGACTTGTGAATTGTTATCAACTTCTTATTACTTGAATAAAAGTTTCCTATGTTCCCTACATGGATTATAACTTACATTGAAAGCATGTAATTTTTTTTCTTTTATTTTTTCTTTCATTGTATTCTAAATTTTCTATCTACGTTCATTCAAAAAATGTGTCTTTTTGTGTAGTGAGTTAGGTGTACTTGTATTATAAGTTTTGGTGCATTGAGTATGTGGGATCATTCTAGTACACATTTCCACCCAAAAAGTTCTATTAGACAACTTCATAGATTTATAAATTATTTATGATCCCTATAAGTGGTATCAGAGCTTTGCTGGTAGTGTTTCTTGGACATACAAACCCCAAAAGGCATTTTAGATCCAGGTTCAACAGACTTATTATACCATTTTATTATAATATAATTCTATTATGTAGTTCCTGATATATCTTACATGTTTTATAATTTAGTGGTATTTTACTATCTCCAGATTTTATGGAATTGGATGAGGGTAATCTCTAGGTATAGAAGTTAGATGAAACAAATTTTGGACTTTGGAGGATGTAGATAAAGGACGATCTATTATAGAAGGATCTTGATTTACCATTGACGGGTACCAATAGAAAATAAATGAAGGAATAATGGGAAATTATAGATAAGAATGTACTGGGGTTGATTTATATGTCATTAGACTGGAATGTGGCTTATTACATATGAGTAGTGAAAGATGATTTGGAACTTATAAATACTCTCACTAACATATATGATAATCTAACCACGATGAATAAGGTGTTACTTTTATGGAGGTTTTTTTACATGGGGATTCTAGAGGTAAAATTAGTGGCGAATAACAACAATGACTTCAATATGATTTGAATTTAGTTGGATTCAGTGAAGGTGAAATATAGAGATCTAGAGTGGTCATTGTTATTATTTTCATCACTCCCTAAATCTTGGGAGGCGATAATGACCAAAGTGAGTAACTTAAGTTTTTCAGTTTGAATTTTTGTTTTTGGATGTCAGGGAAATGATATTGAATGAATAACTTCTTTATAAGGATATCCTAGAATCTTTTCGAAATGAATATATTGTGGAAGGAAAAAGAAATCCCATAACCTAAAAGATTCATAGGAAAGGAAAATTAAGAAGAATTCAAAATATGAATATATTAGTTGAATGTGGTCCCATGTGTTATCATTCTAGGAATAAAGGTAACCTAAATAAAAATTATAATGAATGGGGAGTTAACTTTGGAATATATGATTCTAAAAGTGGATATATGAACCCAATATCAGATGATATGAGAGGTATACTATTAAGATTTACTAGTTCACTTGAGTCTTGAATTATAGACTATTAGGTTTCATTTTTTTCAACTTCTAAGAGGAGGGTATGAGGGAATCTACTTACAAAAAATCCAACAAGGTAAATATGGTGGATTATGAAGCTCTTGAGATCATGGGAAAGGGTTATGTTTCCGTCTGAATAAGGAACAAAAGCTTGTGGGTGTTTTCAGTAATGAAACTCATTTTGAGATTAAGAAAGAACTTAATTTCTATTAGACAGTTAGATGATATAGGTTTTTATAAAAAATTTATAGATAGAGTGTGTAAAGTTATACACATTTCTATGGTGTTGGCCAAATGAGTGAAATATGGAACATTGTACCTCGCAGAAGTATTGGAAGGTGTAATACATGCTAGATAGACAACTTTTGAACATTTATGGCATGATCATCTGGGTCACTTAAGTGATAAGGGAATTAAATTCCTAGATACTAATGGAATATTAAATATTGAAATCATGAAGTATGATACATTTTTAGAAGACATCCTTTAAAATCAACAGATGTTGTCCATCCAAAAGAAAGGAAAGAAATAAAATAACTGTGAGTTAGAGTTAGTTCAAATAGATGTATGGGGGCCATCTCTAGTTTCTTCTCATGGAGTGTTGTTTTACTAAATTACCTTAACTGATGATGTGTCATGGAAGGTTTGTGCGTTCTTTCTTAAGAAAAAAAACTATGCATTCATAAACTTCATTTTATAGAGATCCATGGTAGAAAAGGAGTCCAAAATCAAGATAAAGTGATTAAGTTATAATAATGGTGGGGAGTATGAAATTAGGGAGTTTAGAAGGTTCTAATGGATAAAGGTAATAGATATTATTAATTTTATGTTAATTGAGAAGGCTAAGAGAATGATAATTCACATGGGACCCCCTAATGTGTTTTGGAAAAAAGTGATGAATTGTGAGGCTTACTTAACAAACAAGAGCCTCCATAATCTTATGGGACATAAACATCCTTAAGCTCATTGGTATAGAAGTGAGATCAAAATCACCCATTTTAAAGTTTTTGTTTTAATCTAATATGTTTATACTGATTCCATGGAGAGGGAAAAGATAGATGATAAGTCTTGAGCATGTTACTTTATTGGGTATGGTGAAAAATATTTTGGGTTTTGACTATGGGATAACAACCCATTTAAGGTTTTTAGGAACTAAAATGTGATCTTCAATATATAGATATCATGGAAAGATTGGAATCAGGTATAAAATTATAATAAGATCAAAGTATCATCAATATTTGAGTTTTATTTTAATGGACTTATAGAGGTTATCGATTTTATAAATAATTTAAGGATTAAATTATTTTTGGAAATACCAGACCACCCATAGGATATTTTGGAAGGAGGTAAAGTTATGATGAAATTTTCATGGATATAAGTACAATAGAGATCAATAAATATGGAATATATAATGAGATATTTGGAAGTTAAAGTTTTAGAAGTAGTAGTTTAATATCTAGATGAACCAAAAATGGAGTTATAGAGATATAACAGGGTAAGGTGGTATGTGAAAAGGCATGAAAATAAATTTCATTACTTTCCACTCATGGATGATGGAGAGTATCAGAGCCTAAAAGAGGATGTGAATCTAAATTACAAAAATTAATATGAGTTATATATAAGGGATGATATTGACTCTTTCCATGAATCTAGAATATGAGAGCCAATAGAAAGGACTGCTGGAGAGAAAGTTCTTCAAAATAAGTGAGTTTATCGACTAAAGGAAAAAGTAAATGGTTAATAGAGGTACACTGCAAGGCTAGTCGTGAATGGGTTTCAATAAATGAAATGTGTGGATTTTTTTTGTTTTATTTTATTCTATTATTAAACATCTAACTTTTAAAATAGTGCTCAACATGTTTTAAATAGAATGATAACTTCTTAATCAATTAGATATGAAGACCACTTTTCATCATGGGAACTTAGATAATGATATTTATATGAATTATCTTCAAGGTTTTAGTGAGAAACAGAACTTAAATATTATGTGAAAGATGAATTAAATACTTTACAGATTAAATAAAGAACCAAAGTTGTGTAAATAGAAGTTTAATTTCTTCATGGATGAATAAAATTTCATCTAGAGTAATTCATATAATTTTTGTTACTAGAAGGTCTTCAATAATGAATTCTTCTTCATCCCACTTCTCTATGTTGATGACATGCTCATTTTCGATTAGATAATTTAAAGGAACGATGAGTTGGAGGATGAATTGTCTATAAGATTCAAGATTAAGGATCTTGGTTTGGATAAAAAGATCTTAGGGATACTAGTTGTAAGGGAATTAACTTCTAAAAATTTGTTCCTTGTTAGTGTAACTATATCTGTAAGGTGGTGGAGTGATTCAACATGAGTGAGGAAAAAATGTTGACCACTCCTCCAGTTGAACATTCAATTTAATAAAGGAGAAGGAACCATGAACAGATGTCTAGGAAGAGTACATGGTAAATTTTTTCTATGAATAAATGTATAGAATCTTTATGTATTCAAAGGTTTTTACTCAAATAGAAATTATAAAAATAGTATTATTTTTCAGTATATTCACATAAAACCCCAGAATAGGGAACTCAGTAGAAATAAAGTGGATTATCTGGTATTTTAAGGGTTCTATAAGTTTATCTATTTTATTCAGAACTGATGAATTGTTACAAGTGTTTTCAGACTCAAACTATAGAGTTGATTTAAATACACTGAAGAGACCCACAATATATGTTTTCAATATCAAAGGAATGATTATGAGTTGTATGTTGAATCCTTAATTGGTAGTTTCAATTTCCATAGTAGAAGTGGATTTTTTTGCATTAATAGAACTTGTGAAGTATTTAAACTGGATGAAGGGGATGATGAAAGATCATAGAAGAATGCATAGATATGGGATTCTAGTTTTTGATTCATAAAATGAAATCCATTGGGTCGATAACTCAATGTTTCATTCTAGGATAAAAAACATTCAATTGAAGTATCACTTCATTTGAAATTGTTTTGGAGGAAAAAGTGACAGATATAAGGAATATAGATAGAGCTCTCAATTAAATAGATATGATCACAAATTTTATATTATAGTATGTGTTGAGGTGGTGTTATGACTTAGTTGTGATGGGGAAACTATAAATATAATTGGGGAACCATGAAGCTACAAAGAAAGATTAAGTAATGAATGAATATTTTCAGATGCCAACGACGGACTTAGTGGTGAAGCTTGAAAATGTTTCTCAAGTGGGATATTTCTAGGATTGGATGTGAATTCATTTTACAAGATAAGAAGTAGATATTTTGAAAACATACAGTATAGAAGTTTAAATTTTAATACTATATCAATATGGAGGAGTAAAAATTAAAAAGTTTATACATTAAAAAGGTAGTGGAACAGAAGATGTTAGTTGTGTGTAGATGACTGTAGGTTACCCCTAGTGAGTTCAATGAAGGCAATGTGAAAATGAAAATAACATACATGAAAGAAACTATGGGGAGATGTAATAGTGCATTGAAATTATTCCCCTAAAGATTTTTTAAAAATGGTATACATAAAAGTAACATGAATAAATCTAAGAGTAAACTCATAAGAGTTTTAAAAGCATGAACTGCTCACTAGGAGGAGGGGTTAAGCTGGTGTAAGTAATTTACTTAGTGAAAGGATTCCCATAAAGATCATATCTTAGTTTGAATATGATCTATAGAGATCGGAAGATATGGAAACTAGTTGCACCATCTATGTTCCACTATATTTACTATGGTGGAGACATTGTTTGTTATGACTTATGAATTGTAATCAACTTTTGATTTCTTGAATAAAAGTTTTCATCATTCCCATCATGGAATGAGACTCACATATGAACAATATAAAACTTGTATTATTCATTTTCATTCTTTATTTTGATCATTGTCTTCTATAATTATTTTATGTGTTCAGTCAAAGGTGTGAATTTTAGTAGAGAAACTTAGGTGAAAATGTCTTATAAGATATAGTGCATCGAGTATGTGGGATCATTCCGATACTATTTTCCACATAGTAATTTATGGTGGATAACTTCTAGGATTTAGAAGTTAGTCATAAGCCCAACAATACTAATAACGTAGTTCAGTATAATCCTTATGTATCTCAAGGAAGCTTGACCCTTCACCTCAAGAGGTGAAGGATACTTTCTTACATACTAGAGAAAATATCTTACGCATCATGTATAATATCCTATATATTAACTATTTATCTTCTTTAAAAATTTTCCTACATATATCTTTAGTTATAGAGGGTTTCGTATTTAAATTATAGGATTTATTATGTATAAATAATGTTTCTTCATTGAAAAAGGCATAAAATCTTATTCACGTGACCTTGTAAACTTTATATACGCACTAGAAGATTTCATAAGTACTTATAAATATCCCATTATGTTTCCTAACACTCAATATAATTCTTGATAGAGTATAGAAAATGACTTTTACATATGATTATATGACTCTTACACACCCTTAAACATTTTATAGAGACTCTTATGTATATAATACTTTATAAAATTCTTCCGGTATTTTTTGGAAATTTATATCTTATATAATTTCATCCTCCCACTTCTAGACTTTATCTTGATTCCATAACAATAATGAAATCTCCTGGAATTTTCTGTTTCCAAATATTTTTAGTTTTTCCTCTATATATGATTTATGAAAATTCTTTAGATGCTAAAAAATAATAAATCAAATGGTTTATTGATAAATGGCCATTCCTTCTATTCCAAAAATTAAATATACCAATTAAATTATAAAATCAACAATTTAAAAAAAATATTCACAAAATCTAATGAAATATTTTTTTAATTACAAAACTTATTGAATTAAAACTAATTAATAAATGTGAGTGAATAAAATGAATTGAAAATTAATAAAATATAATGCATTTACTACCTCTATCACTTAGATCAAATTTTATATACAAGGGTGTGTTAACCAGTTTTGACTCACTTATTTTAAATAATTCCACTACCTTTTGAATATAATTAGATTGTGTGAGGAACAAAGTTGTAGACTTTAAGTCCCTTAAAATTCCCATTCCCAAAATCTATTTTTTTTACCATGATCCTTCATCATAATAATTCCATACAATTATTCCACCATCTCATTAATACTTTCCTTTACTGGTCCAAAAAAATAATCATGTCATCCACATAGAGAAGTATGATGATGAAACTGCCATCATTAAACACCTTCCAATAATAAAAATGATCAACATTTCTCTAGATGAACTTACATTGTACAATAAAGGTGTTGAAATTCTAGTTCCACCACCTTAGTTCTTTATTCATCCCATAAAGGTTTTCATTCAATTTTCACACAATATTCTTGTTCTGTTTATCTATGAAACCCTTTGGATTATCCATGTCAACTTCATCATCTAATTTTCCATGAAGAAATGTATTTTTAATATCTAGTTTATCTATTTGTTAACCTTATATGGAAACTATATTGATCCTCATCGAAATATTCTTGTGTTTGAAAAACCAGAGAAAAGATCTTGAAAAAACCTGAACCTTTCATTTGTTGAAAAACATTCACAAAGAGCCTTTCCCTATACCAATTTCTACTACTCAATTATTCCTTCATCCAATAAACCCACTTATTTTGAAGTACCTTCCCTTATGAGGTTATTCTATTAGATCCCATGTCCCAAAAACATCCAAGGAATTCATTTCACCCCTCATCATTAACTCGCACTAAACCGAGTTATTCATATTTGTTACCTTTTCTAAAATTCTTGGTTCTATATCATATATGAGAAGAAAGTAGTGTAGTTCATTTTCATATCTATGTAATTAGCACATAATCATGGTATAACTATGTAACTATCCCTATAACTCATCTCCATTTGAAACCAATACTTCTATAAATTATCTTTCTGGATATCCTTCCTGAAATTTCATAGTCCCTAAGCTCTTTGATACTTATGGACTTAGAAACACCATAAAAAATTTACTTCCATCCAAAATTTATTCAAGATAGTCTAGTGTTTTTGGAACTTCCATACTCTATGTAATTTCTGAAGCATCTATAACTTTTAGAATTTTATTTAGTTAAGCCTAAAATTTTGATGATACTTTGATATCATATTGAACTCCTTATTATTTTTGATCGTTGCAGAATATCTCTTCATTAAAGATAATATTACAGTTTATGAAAATATCCTATAAGTAGTTATCTTATATCCAAAATCCAAAGTCTTTGTTTCCATACCCTACAAGGTAACATGCTTGGGACTTAGCCACTAACTTTTCCCTTTCTTTAGTGTCAACTTGGATGTAGGTGATCAAACCAAAGTCTTTGAGATAGATAATTTCAATCTTTCTTTCATACAATCATGCTTTGGAAACTTCCTACCCCAATAGAGATGATGAAATTCTATTCACTAAGTAGGAAACACAATTTATGGCCTCTACCTAAACCTCCTTAAAAAAAATGAATCATCACGATCCTTATTTTATCCACTAAAATTATTGGTACAATTTTCTCAAGTTGTATACCATTTCACAAGAAGAACCTTCGAAATAACATACTTTCTCATTCACCACAATTCTCAGAACCCAAACATTTCAGTTTACTCCTAGTATTCTTTTCCACCATGTCCTTCCATCAAACAAAGGCTTTGAAAAATTTAGAATTATGCTTAATAAAGAATACTGATACCTTCCATGCCACATTATCAAATTTGCAACATAATATAATGACCCTCTATGAGAATATATTTGAGTTGACTCTTATAAATTTATATGAACTAGCATTAACTTTCAATCCTTTGGTGTCTTGGATTTTATTTAAAATTAAAGCTTCCAATGATTCCCAAGGATACATTCTTCTAATATTATATACTCCATACTTATGATCTTCATTATTTCTTTAATATAAATGACTTTCATCCATTTTTCACTTAATTAAAAGATAGGTTAATGACATATCTTTGTGGGATTTACTTATCCAACATATATTTATCCTTTTGAAACTCCCATTAGGTATAATGTTCCATATTTCCCTTCTTTTTTCACCACCATGGAACCACATGTATATTTCTACACTCTACCAAAAAATGGAGTACATAAAACCACATCATCATATTTTCCTTCCAAAATAAAATTCTTCATTAACCATGGTATGTGCCCGACTCCTTTATATTCCAATAATCTTCAGTTCTTTGTTCAAACAGAAACACCACATTTTCCCACTATCTTGAGAGTTTCATAATATATAATATGTACCTAAGTAAAGTATTTAAAAGCATGATTTTCACACTTAATTTCTCATATGTAGAGTAGAAATAATCTCTAGAGTCTTAATCTAATGCTCAAGTGGATTGGTGAAACATAGAAAAATACTACTCATATCTTCTAAAATAGGATTTATGCATTCACTATAGGAGGTATATATTCCATAATTAAATCTTCACTCACTAAATGTTTTTTTATTTTTCACTTATTCCCACAATAAAAAATTTTGATAATACCTTTACATAAACTAATTTTCCTTCCACTTCTTCTTCCTTTTACATTATTATAACTCTATAATTCCCAGGAATGTACCCTACCTTCCACACTATAGGTATTTCTGATAGATGATTTGATCTCATCTCATTGAATATCCTCATATATAATTAGATCCAAGATATCCACAAATATTACATCCATCTTACCACTTGAGTTACTTACAATGGTGTCCATCACATCCCATGATTCAAGGAGTGATAAAAGTAAGAGATACACCCACTTTGATTTCTCAAAATTTAACTTTACCAATTCCAAATGACGTTGGATGATTTTGAGGTCATTAATATGATTAAACACCAGATTTACTTCAGAAATTCTCATAAAAAATAGCCTTTATAATAGAAACACTTTTTTTCACTATAGTTGGATTCTCATTCATATTTATAAGTTTATTTATAAGTTCCAAAGATGTATTCACCTCATATATGATATAGGACACATTATGGGACAATGATATATGGATCAATATCAGTGCTTTCATATCTTTCATTTACCATTATTTATTATTCATTGGTTCTAGTTTGGTTCCATTCAATGGAAGATCAAGATCCTTATATCGAAGATAATCCTCTATCTGTATCTTCTTGAATCCAAAAATTGCCATATTGAACTTCTCTACACAGGTCTTACCCTTGGACAGGGTACGGACATAACAAAACTATGAAACCAAGTTGTGATACCACTTATTGGGTTTGTAACCTTTAGATAAAAATCTATCCATCAAAAATTAAATAAGAGAAAAAATTACAGAAATGATGAATCAAAATGAATCTATATTCCTGATGTATTTATAATGGAGAAGACAATTCACCCAACTATAAACCACAACACTCAGCTAAAAACTAGACAAGAACATCTAGAATAAAAATTAAAGAAAATAAAATAACAACACCTGATTTTTTTTTGTTAAGACTAAGTCTTGATCCACTAGAGAAATGCTTAAAATAATTTTATTAAGGAAAAAAGATGATTAAAAAAATAAAATTTTCTACTAATAAATGAACCCACCCAATAATTTAACATAGGACCCAACCGATGTAAATAGTTTCTCCACCTATTGATCTTTGTATAGAGTATTCCCCTTGGATTTTATCCTTCTAGGCATCCCTTCACTTAGTCATAGGAGTCCACTTCTTTAACTCCTCCTTTCAATGAATAGTGTTTTATTTTTAAAACTCCACGAGTTATTATTATGTATCCTTCTAAATAAACCTTATGCAATCCTTATTAATACTAACAACACCTTGAATATATTTATAATTTAATATCATGAAATTACTTTTCATATCTGTACTTCCTCTTTCCCAACTCATCACTGTAGCTTTTGATTACACTAATTTTAGTGTGCATGCTTCCAAACTTCTAAACTTTGTTTTTGTTGCTCAACCATCACCATCTAGTTTTTAAATTTGGACTTCGGGAGTCATTCATTACATAAGTTCCAACACTTATCCAGAAAATAGGTTTCAGAAGTCTGAACCTAACATTTTTTTATTTTGTAATTTTATTTGATACATACAAATATATTCTTAACTAACACTTGTTTATAAGGTATAAAATAATTTAATTCAAATTTCATTTCTCTTATAAAAGTGATAATTTTGTTATTTTCTGCCATGTGAAAATGATTTTACAACTTAATGATTAGAACTAATGGAAGGAATTATAATTTTAGAAATCCCAAAAAGAGATGTTGGGGTAAAAATGAAAAAGTATAGAATCTTAGTAGTAGGGAAAACATAAATAAAAAAATGGAAGCAATTAGTCAATAGTAGACAATAAAAATCTACATTGACATGTCTGAAGGTGTAAGTGTGGAGGTGTAAATGAATTTCATAGAGGTTACTTATGATGTTATGTAAGGTTCTTCATAAATATACATAATATTAAAATCATGATGTTTTTGAAAGTGTAAATTGTTCATAGAAAGGAGGAGTTAAGGCATTAGATTTCTTTGACTAAGAAAAGGGGTTCCCATGAAGATTAGATCTATATAGAGATTCTCTCAATGGTGACTAGAAGAAAGTGATGCTAATTGCTTAGGTTGGGATCTAATTTAAGTAGTAGGGTGGGGAAATTTATTCCGCATGAATTTTGAACATTTTAACCATCATTAAGTACTTTATAAAAGCACTGTAGTGTTTCCCTATTTAGAGTATGTCTATGTTTGAAATATGTAAAATACTTATTTTATTATTTTCCTTTATTTATTCAATCATTATATTATAGAAGTTCTTGTCTAGTTGTGTTTATATTATTCATTTTAGTGCAGTGTCTTAGGCTTTTCTTGTCTTCTAAGTTACATTAATTCATTGCATGGGTTTATTCTAGCTCTTTGTTTCTTCTGTGTAAATTTCAGATGATAAAATTATTATCCTAGTTGAAGGAATGATATTGAAACTCTAAGAGGGGGAAAATTTTAGTTTAAGAAAACTTTTAATTTTTCTCCAACTCAAGTCTCTTATTGATTATATGTTACAATTTCTAATCAAATCATAGTGAAAATATTTAAAGAAATGTAAAATAAGTCTTTTAAAGATAAACACCTATACGACACAATAAATAATGTAGTGTAAAATATAACAAAAAATATAAAATAATTTTCATATTATGAGATAAAAATTTGAATATCCCAAAATAATATTATTACCATATAAATTAAAATTAAAGGAATTATTAATTTTTAAACCAAAGAAGTAGGTAGATTGGGAAGGCCAATCTGAGGTATCCAAGTCCCAACTAGTAACTTCATCAACTGTAGACCTATTAATAAGCATCAAGTTCCAAAACAAAAACTTATTCTATGAACTGCTGGTAATAGGTATCTCTGAACATGAGAACCTCTTTGATATCCTTGATCAAAAAAATTCCAATCCCTTATACTTTTTTTTCAGACTATTTAGAAGATATAACTTCCTCCCTTTGGAAGATTTTCAATCACAACATTATCTGAAGATGCAGATTCATTACTAGAATATCATCATCACATGGATTGGAAAATGAATTATTACAATAGAAAATTAGATATTTATAATGAAAGACCTCACGCTAGTAGCTCTAAGTTCATTTGGAAAACTATTACAAATACGATCCCTCAAAATCAGTGAGATGATTCACAACTTTAATCATAATCAATTTTCTATAAATTTTTATTTATACTATTCCATGAAGGTTGAATTTAATTAATAGCCTCTATTGTAACAAAATCCAAAAGGTCATTATCTAAGATATTTTGGTTTTGTTGCTACAACATAAAAATCTATATCATATACCAATGGTTATAACTATATTTTTAGATAAATAATAGCTCTATCCACCGATGAAACACTAAACAATCCATTACAACACTACTAAAATTATACCATTACAATTCTTCTTAATGTCTTCAGAAAGTATAGTAAATCAATGAATTGAAATAGTTCATCCAAACTTAGGAGAGAAAGATAAAAATTTTACATAGACCACTCAAAAAATATTAAATTTAAATCTATTTAAAATAATGTGTATTATGATTTTTAAAATAAAGGATTATAAGTGTCTTTGAATAAATATTCTTACCTATTTGGTACAGTAAAAAAAATTTATGAAAAGGAAATTTTAATAGGAATTTAGAAATAAATATCCATGTATGATCTGATAAATATACCCTAGATACAATATTTATGAAATTAAAGTATTATCTTTAAATAAATACACCAGGTTAGTAATAATAAATAAACACCCCCAAACCCCCTATATTTAAATAGTTATCCATCTTATTTAATTTATTCAATTTCTCCCTTAATAAAAAATTAAAGAAAACTTACTACCATCTCTCCCCCATTTTGACTCTCCCCCTTTGTAATAAGAGAACAAAAATGAAAATATAATCTATTGTAATTTCTCCCAAATTCTCCCAAATTCTCCCAAATTTTCCCTCTTTGGGATTTTAAAAAATAATAAAAACATATAAGAGTTATTGGGAAACAATAATAGAGTATATGGAATATAATATAGAAAATTAGAGAAATTTTTTGTAATTTACATAGAATATACTCCCCTTTTTAAACTTTCAATGAATATATAAGGGTAACATTGAATTGAATACAAATATTCTCCTCCTAAATTCCATTCATAACATTTTTTATCCATGGGATATATTTATCATTTTTTACTAATTTTTTATAATTAAAGAGAAAAAATTTCTCTCTTTTTTGAATTATAAAAATAGATATTCAATTATAGTAATCAATATATGATAATAATTACAAGAGTGATGCTTTTAGAAGTTAACTTATGATTCAAATAGATGATATTATTTTAATGATGATGGTTATATAGAATGATCAAAATTAATACTCTTATTCTCAAAAAACTAAAAAAAATACTTATCTATAAATAAAAAAATCCCCCTTACTTAGAGGTTAATTTAATATGAATATATATTTTCACAAAGTAATAAATATTAAGCAACTAGTAAAACGTAAGGGTATCTTAAAAAATATAATATTAAAATAAAAAACATTAAATAATGAAGAATACATAAGATATTTAATAACCTAGTGAATAATTCATACATAATAAAATATTATAGTTCATAAAATTTACATATAAATGTATATAGAATACATAAGATATTTATATGATAGGTAAAACTTATGTGAGAAAAAATTTAAAATAAAAGAGGTGATTTTCACATAATATTAAATCATGAAGTAAATTATACCTATTAGATGTTAATTAATATTGATATCAATAATTAAGGATAGCTTCTATTAGGAATAGTTTCTAAAATATCTTTAATGTACATATCATAATTTTCATTAAACTAACTTCCAAATAATATGAATCACTTACATGAAAATTTAGCATAGTTTTAGATGAATAATGTCATACCCATTTCTCAAGAAGTTTTTCAATTTTAGGAGATAGTGAAATAAGAAGTACAAAATAAGATCATTTTAAATTGGTTATGCCTCACTTATATTTACTATATTCAAATCTATCAAGATTTAAGTGTTTAGTGAAAATATTAGTAATATGATTTGTAGTTTCGATAAACTTTAGAATAATATCTCAGTTTTATGTGCATTTTCAAAGGAAGTGGTACCTTATATGTATGTGTTTGGATCATGAATGATGTGAAAAGTTATTAGACAAGAAAATAATTCTTACTCTATTATAAATAATTATATTTTAAGTGAAAATCAAACTAAAATCCATGAGTGTGTGTTGTATCCACAATAACTGAGCACAACAACTTCTTACTACCACATATCCAACTTCATTGGTAGAGAGTGAAACTGAATGCTTCTTTTTGTTGGAACATGGAGCTAATGACTCACAAAAAAATTAAAAATTTATTAAAGTGTTATTCAGATCCATTCTACAACCATTTAAGTTAGTATCAGAATAAATCTTCAGAGTAAACTCAGTTTCAGAGGAATAAAAATGTCTGATTTGTGATATCTCTTCAAGGTAATAGAAGATCTATTTGAACGAATTAGGATGAGTTTAAATTCGGTTTTCATAGAACCTCTCACACTAGAATACACCATATATAATATTTAATAAAATTTACATCAAGTATAGTAAGATTCTGATTATCCCTCTTAATAATTTTTGATCAAATGGTTTCCTGGATTTATCAAGGTCAAGTTTATAGGAGGTACCTAGAAGAGTACTACTAATAGAGGAATTCTCAAAACCAAATAATTTGAGTAAATATATTATATAATTATATTGAGTCAAGATTATTCTTTATGATCTCTAAGTCATTTATAAACCAAGAAAGAAATTGAGTTTACCCAATATGATCATCTTGAACTGAATCTATATAAGTTTTGAAAAAATATCTGCAAGAGTTTTATGTGATTATATAAAGATAATTTCATCAATAAATTTTTTAACAATGATGGTATCCTTAAAAAATTTCTTGATAAAAAGATTTATAGTTTCTATTACTTCTTCAAAATTATTTTGAAGTAAAAATATGGAAAATTAATCATAATAGGCTATTGGAGGTTGTTGAAGTCCATAGAGTTCCTTAGTATATTTTCATATATATTCTGAAAAATTTATATATTGAAAACATTGAGGGTTTTCTATATAAAATTCCTCATTAATGAATCTATTAAGTAAGGAAATATTTATATCAATTTGGAATATAGTAAAGTTATGGTGAGTTTTCAAATCTAGTAGAATTTAGATGGAATTGAGCATAGATACTAGATAAAATGTCTCTCCATAATATATGAAATATTCTTGGTTATAACCCATAATAACTAGTTTTTTCAGTATTCCTAACTATAATCCCCTTTTTATCACATTTATTTTAAAATAACCACTTTACTCCTATAATTAGTAAACTCTTATAGTGCTCAACCAAGGTATAAGCCTTGTTTCGTTTGAATTGATTAAGATATTATTGTATTAAAATTATTTAAATATCATAATTTAAGTATTTATCTTCCTTTTTTAGTTCAATTTGATATAAGAAAGTAATATGTTCATATTCATTTAATAAGAAATTTCTAGTTTTAACTTGTTGGATTATATAACCAATTATATTCTCAACGGGATGATTTTATATGATTAACTAATTTTTATATAAAATGGAATATTTTTCTTCATTTTTTTGAATGATTAACTTTCATATAATTAACTACTGATAGTCTATATTTTTTACTCTAGTTTATATAATATTAACTTCCAATGAATGTGATTCAACTTAAAATGATAAAATAAAAGGGGTTTCAAAAATAAAACCCAAATAACTATCTTCTATATGTTTTAAATTTTCATAAGGATTCATTTAATCAAAATTAACATTTACCATTTATTCAATAATGGAATTTATTTATTCAAAACTCAATAAGCCTTACTAGAGATGGAGTAGCCTGAAAAAATTTATTCCTCAGCCTTTGGATTGAATTTATGAAGATGATATTCAATATTAAAAATTAACACTTTATATATTAATACTCTAAAGTATGATATTTTAGGATTCCTGACATTCTATAATTTTTAAGAATTAATACGTAAAATAGGATGAAGGAAAAATTGATTTATAGTGTAATAGGATATACTCACGATTTCTTCCCAAAAATTCTGAGTTATTTAATATTCACACAACTTTAAACATGTAATTTCCTAAAGGGTTCTATTACTTAGTTCAACTAAAATATTATATTATGGAGTTACTAAAGTTGAGACTTCACTTGTAGGTTTAAAAATTGACTTATGTTCCATAGAATATTGGAAATGGTCACAAAATATTGTAGAGTTAAACTTAAGTTTTGGAAGTTCCCTCACTAGTAATTTCTTGGAATTATTAGCTAATGTTTGAACATTATAGTTTATCAACTTCTTATAACAAAGAAAAGAATAATCTTCAATAACACTAAGATAAGGTATGTTCTGATTATTAAGGTCTTCTAAGTTTATGAGATGAATATTATCATGCCTATCAGAAGATAAAACATAGAATCATTATGAAATTTTAATGGTCTATTTACCATTCCCATAGTTCACAAAGTAACCTTTATCACACCATTAAATTATGATTATAAGGTTTTCCCCTAAGTTATAATACATAAATAACATTCAAAATTAAAATCTTACTAAAAAACAACATCTTCTATACCAACAATATGACCTTGTACATTGTCTCCAAAAGTGACTCATCTTCCCTTCACATTCTGTAAGTTATAGAAATAGTAACTGTCTCTATTCTTGTTATAAGAATGACCACTGTCTATGTACCAAGGTTTTGGATACTGGTACTCAACCATGTTTCTAAAATCAACCAGATCAAATATTTTGGTTCAAAAACTTATTTGGGTCTAGAAATGTTAGCAAAAAATACATTAGGAACCCACATTTTTATAACCCTTTGACATTGAACAAAAATATATCTCTAGTAGTATAAATATTATGAGTTCAAAATAATCAAACTTTTTTAGGAAATAATGTTTTCTCTAATTTCCTCCTCTCTTACACTTAGTAAAGAAATGAATATTTTTTTAAAATCAAAATTTTTTATTTTAAATTTTATTTTTATAAGTAAAATCTATTTTAGAAGATATATGATCATATTTAAACTATCTTATAAATTTATTAAAATTATTCCTACCATAAGTAAAATTATATAGAATCTTATTTACAATAAAACCTTTTGATTTTAGTTTTTCAACTAATTTTTTATTATGATTAGATAAAACAAGTTTAGATTTAGCATCTATATCAAAATTAATCTTATAAACTATATTGGTATTTTTAGAAATCCTATTATCAAATTTAGTATAAATATCCTCATATGAATCAAGATATTTCGTCAAATTTTTATTTTATTTTATAGGAAATTAAAATATCTAACTATTCATTAAAATAATATTATATTATCCTTATCTTTTGATGAAGTTGAACAATTTTCATCATTTTAAGTAAATTAAAAATTAACATCTAGTGATGGTTATGATAGTGAATCATGAGTCATCTTCCTGGTAATGTATTGATCATTTCATGGAACATTTTTATAAAAAATAACAGTATTTTATATATAATCAATCCTTAAATCATTGATTCCTTTAGGAAATGGATCATCACTATCACTCCTTATATAAATGGTTAAATTGAATGATTTTATCTTTTTCATATTATAAGATTTCATATCTTTATTATTATTTTTCATTATCTTAGAACAATCAAGTATAATATGTATTTATTTTTTACATGCATAAAAAAATTTCAAAATATTATTTCTTCTTGTATTTATCAGTTTTATTCTTTTGATAATTATATTGAAATGTATTATTTCAAATAATTTTATTTATGTAACTCACAAGATAAGAAAAATCTCATTCACTAGCTTTTGAATTTCTAACATCTGAATAATGCTTATATTTCTTCTTTATAGTAGTAGGATTTGATGTTTGAGCACTAGAGAATAAAGAACCAAAGGTTAAATCACACACAAACTCATTCTTTATCTTCCCCTTCTCAATATATCTCTTTAGCCAATGACCATTTAATGAGATTCCTAATAATATTATCAATACTAAGTTTTTTTAGATGAATAGTATCATATATCACTATTTTATTGGATTCTAATTTCATTAGAATAATAATAATAATCATTTCTATAAGCTTTTCATCTATAATTTCATTCTCATCCAAAGATTTTAATCTATTAACTACTATTATAAATCATTGGTGAATTTTTCCATAGGTTCCCTAGGTATAAAATGAAATCCTTGATAATATACTCATAGCATATTTATTATACTCTCATGAACTTTAGAAGTTATAAATTGAGTAATTTATATATTTTTATAAATTCCATTTTCTATCACATATAATGAAATATGACTATAGGCATTTCTAGTAATCGATCAAGTAAAAATATTATGAACATTATAATTACCCCGATATTACAAATTTTCTTCTTAAGAAAACAAAAAAATTATATCTTTAGTATTCTATAATTTCTATTAATTATTAGAAAATGATACAAAAAATTATTGATAAAAATGTTTTCATCTCATCTCACCGATACTATTGATCTTCCCCATGAATGATCAGTGGTGAACTGGGATTCGTATTGTCAATGATTTCAATTAGAAGATCTTATAAATCATAAACAAAAGATATTTTCTATAAAAAAATTTGTGTAATTGAACTTATACATTCTATTAAAAAATAAAAAATAAAAATAAAGATACTAGATCAAATGTAGAAACTAAATTTAATACCATTTATTACTCTTGATGAAGATGTGATATAGAAACCAGAAGTGGGGGGTGAATTGTAATAAAAAAATGACGTATATTTTTTCTCCCACTCAAGTTTATAATATGTAGGAAGTTATAATTTTTGATTATATCAGATATAAGAAATTTAGAGTTATAAAAAATAAGTTATCAAAAGATAAACAATTAACTAATAAATGAAATAATTCTTTAGAAAATATAGTATCAAATATAAAATAATGTTTGGAGTATCAGATAATAATATGAGTATCCCTAAAATATATATTTTCTAAATAGATTCCAATCAAAGGAATTATTTTCTTTTAAAACAAATAGGTAGGTAGATTAGTAGACCTAATATAAAGTATCCAATTCCCAACTATGAACTTCATCAACTATAACCCTGTCAGTAGGTATCAAGTTCCATGTTTGGAACTTCTTAGAATAATTGTTGATATTTAGTAACTCTAGACTTAATCACCAATTAAATATCCTTGATTGGATTCAATTAACATCCCTTATAATTCTATGAATAGACCATTCATAAGATATAAATTACTCTCCCTAGGAGATCTCTAATCACAATATGTTTGTAAGATTTATATTTTTCAATGAAATCTTATTGATCACAAGAATCAATAAATAAAAAATTATAGATGGAACTTATAGGTTTACAATGAAATAACTATCAATAGTAACTCTAAATGTAATTAGAAAAAGATTACAAATGTGTTCTCTCAAATGTAGTGAGATGATGAACAACTTCACCTATATTTAACTTTATAGAAATTATCATTTCTACTATTCAATGAATCCTAGGTTTAATGTATATCCTATGTTGTAGAAAAATAAAATAATCATTTACTAATATCTTTGGGTTTAGTTGTCATAACATCAACTGATCCCCCATCAACTGATTGATGTATCTCTATCATTATATAAAGTACAACTTTATTTATTTATGAATTAGTTCATTCTACCGATGAAACTATTGGTTTAAAGACTCACTTTATCTTTAGTTTTGAAAACAAAAGAACACCCATGTTATAATTTGATTTAAATTGATGTTTTTGTTTTGGGTGTATTTTTTTTGTCTAGAATGAAAAACTTGTAACTTTAATTCCCAATATTATAAGAATATACAAAATATCTTGAAAATTTGGAGAAATGAGAGATCTTTTCAAGTTATGTCCACTATATTTATGATAGATATAATGGTGAAAAAAATAACATCATTATAAGATGTAAACCACTGCTGAGTTGATTGGATAATGATGAAGATTCTTCAGACATAGTTGTAACTAATTTTGAATATTGAAAAATATGACCATTAGATAATTTTCTATAAATAAGAATAAAATTTTTAGGACTTAAAGAGAAATAACAAGATAAACCCATGATATTACAATCACTTGAAGTCACACTTTCAACAAAAATTATCCCCTTTTATAGTTTACATTCCATGGTAATATAGGAAAATAGAAATGATTAGCACACCATCACAAAACTACTAAATTCATGCTACTACAACTCTTCTTCACATATTTACTATTTTCCAATAAATTTATGGATAAACTTAGTTAATTGGAACATATTATTGATAAATACAAACTACACATAAAAAACTCAAAAAAACATTTAAGTTAATTCTATTCAAAGTAAGTTGTATGGTGATTTTCAAAACAAAGGATAAGAAAAATCATTTGAATCAATAATATTCTGGTGATTTAGAGTTTTTATAGACCAAAAAATGTTATTATATCTTTAGGTATATACTTTTGGATAAATATACTCTCGCCAAGGTGTTTTAGAGCTTGGTTTAGTAACATTATACTAACCTTATCCTTGTTGGATAATTCTAGTAAGTATTTCATGACCTATCATATGAATTTTAGAATTTAGTGGAATTTTATTGGTTCTAAAAGCAATGATATCGAATAATAGTAAATTCTAGGTGGATAGGTTCAATAAAATGGATTTAAAATTCTATAAGATACAAATATATTATTTTCTACTATAGAGAATCTGGATCTTCCATTGACTGGTACCGAATGAGAATTTATAAAGAAGTAATAATGGGAAAGTTTGTATAAGAAAGCACTGGTAATGATCTGACTATTAATACATAAATGTATATTTTAACATCTATGAGGTGAATAAATATTTATAACTTATGAAGACTCTTTTTGATATATATGAGAATCCAACAATGATGAACTAGGTCTTCTTATTGTATAGGGTTTTCAATATCATAATGTCAGAAGGAAATTTGAAAAATTATCACATCAAGTACTTAAAAATTATTTAGAATCAGTTAGAATCAGTGAAGGTAAGATTATGGGATCTATAGTGGGCACTGTTGTTCCTTTCATCACTTTTAGAATCATGGGATGTGATGGTTAATATAGTGAGAAATTCATGATGTAAGTTTAACTTAGTGTTTGAAGACATTAGAGATATGATTTTTAATAAGTATATTCACCAAAAGAAGATCCAATAATCTTATAGAAATGAATATAATATGTATGTTAGAGGACGTTACACAATATGTACAAGGCATAACAAAACTAATGAAGGAGTCACAACCGTAGTAGCTTATATGAAGGTGGAGTTCCCATGTGTTGGAATTATGGGAAAAAATCCATCATAAAGAAAAATTGTAGTTTGTGAAGAGTTAATTATGGAAGATATACATTGAAAAGTACTTCCTAAAATCCTATATCATAAGATATGAGTGGTATTATTCCGAGTTTCACCTGTTCACTTATGTATTGGATTATATAATTTGGAGATTTGTTTTACTCTACATTTGAGAGAATAAGTATGAGGAAATACAATTCTAGATGATATGACAAGGTACATTATGTGAATGAAGAAACTCTAATGATAGAGGTCAAGTGTGGTGTTTCGATCTGGAAAAATAACAAAAGATTACTAGAATTTTAAGGAGTGTGACACATATCAAGTTTAAGAAGGAGCTTTATTTTCGTAGGATAGTCGGATGATGTTGGTTTCTTCACAACCTTTATGGATAGATCATGAAAATTCACACATGGTACCATTATGATGACCAAAGAAGTGAAATCATGAACATTATACCCAAAGGAAGTTTCATAAGGTGAAATACATGCGGGAAAAATAACTTACAAAAAAGTTTTGAAAAGAATATCTAGGTCAATTAAGTAATAATGAGATGAAAATAATAGATTCTAAATGAATGATGATGATTTTAAGCAAGGAGTATGGAATATACAAATAATTGGTTATTGGAAAGAAATGAAAGGAGTCGTTCCAAACGAAAGGTAAGACACCCAAGGACCAGATGTTAGAGATGGTTCATATAAACATATAGGGGCTAACTTTAGTTCATTTTCATGGATATTCACTGTAATATATTAATTTTATTGATGACATAACACAAAAAGTGTGGGTGTTATTTCTCAAGAAAAATTCTAATTTTTTAGAACGTTTGTTTGATAGAGATCCATGGTGGAAAAGTAGATTTAAATAAAACTAAACTTTTGAGGTCTGAAAAAGGTGGGGAATAAAAAATTAGAGAGTTATAGAGGTTATAATAGTGGAAAAGTATATGGTTTAAGAAGACCATACTAGGTACACCCAAAATATTTATAGATTGATTGAACCAAACATTAATAGAGAAGGGAAAAATCATGAGGATTCATGTTGGTTTTCCAAAGGAGTTTTAGAAGGAAGCTATGAATTTTGTTTCATACTTAGTAAATATAAATCCATCATATCTATTTGGTTAAGAAATTCTAGAATCATTTTGGTTTAGAATAATGGTTAAAATTTCACCTCAAATCATTTTTTAATATAATAAAATCCGGTTTAAGGGTGTTCGGTACCCAACATACAATGCCAAACAAGTTCAAAATAACCAGAACAACACACAACACAAAATAAAACTAATTTAAACATCATAATAACCACAGTCGTCCCCATATCCCATACAGGATTCATCTTCTCCCGTAGCCGATTCCCATTCCGGATTTCTCCAAAAACTTGCACTTTGAACCCGATTGCTAAGTAGGTCCAGATTATTCATAACTAATGCTGCCTTCTTAACCCTACTACCCTTTTTGACTACAAGGACCACCTGGTTATTCCTCTTAGAAGCAGGCCTTGTCCACATTGGACTCAGGAGATATGAGTAGTCTTTTCTAGGCCTCCTTGTTGAGGTTGTAGATAAAGGTCTAGCACCTGTAGATCCTTTCTGATTCCCATCTTGAACAATATCTCTAAAGGAACGGCCGTCAGGGGTACTCTAGCTCTCCTTCCCTCCCCTAGAGCACTCCTTTCCTACCCCGGACTGTTACTTCAACCCATCTTCATGATCTCCAGCCAAAAAATCTAGCCTCTGTTCAGGAGGGTTTCATTCCACCAAGAGTTGTCGCCCCTCCTGCAGGGGAGAATCCACCCCAGCCATAACAGCAACCTCTTTCCCCTTACCCTCAAGAAGAAGTATGTCAGGAGTCTTATCCCCCCAACTAAATTCACAGAACGAGTAATGGACTCCTCTTCCATAGGACCTGCAACCAATTCCTGCCCCAAGTGATCCTCCTGTATATTCTCCACAAGCACCTCATCACCATCGCCCCCTGTAATGGCCTCCTCTTCCGGACCCTCAACCACATTTTCCTCTGTAATAACTTCAAACCTGTTGTTCAAATCCATGAAAGGTTTAACTAGGGGATCCAGGCCTTTAGCCTCCTTCGGTCTGGCCGTGGTTACCACTTCCATAGATTTGAATCTCCGATCCTTTCCAACCTGCTTTGGACCTGCAGTGCTAGGATTTCCAATTGTTTGATCTTCCTCCAAGACAATAATATGGGATCCAGAGGGAAGATCTTCCCCAGCTGGAGCATTCATCTGATAGCCCCTCCTACCTTCAGTTACCCCTTCCATCTCCGAATCCTAGCTCACCCTCAAATCTTTCCCCACTTCATTGTGCCTTATACCCTCCTCGGATCCCGTCCTAATCTCCTTCTCGCTGTAACAACCCCCCCTCACTCGGAAAACTTCAGTCAGGTGGCCCAAGTGATTGAAAAAACCACAAAAATCCGTCCAACTTTCATAGATAACCTGCTCTTTGTATCTGTTTTCCTCCCTGACCGTGATCCAGATATAATCAAAAGGAACGTGTGATGCATCCATTTCAACACACACCCGTGGATTTACCAGATGGAAAACTACCTCTGTGCGATAATCCAAAAAAAGATATCTTCCTATCATATTACCCAAAATGAGAATAACAGATGAGTTTTGAAATGGTAAAGGTAATTTGGGAAAACTTACCCACACAGCAATAGAAGGAGAATCCCGGTTCATATGCAGATCAAAAGACCAACTTAGAAGAATAAAACGATTACCTTTCAATATGCGAGGCGCCCTAGCCCAAGCCTAAATGAGGTCTGTCTCGGACTCGAACCTAATCATAATTTTCTTACTGTCTAGGAAACCCACCACTGCACGTTCGCGAAGATCCCACGAACCAAAAACAAAGTGATAGAAGTCATCCACCGATGGTCTTCTGTTCTAGAATCGAGCCACCAAAGTGAAATTCAGCAAGTCTGAAGTCTCCGTGAACTTAGAAACTGAGAGGGGGAGATTTTGTGCTCCTTCAATTAGGTCAGGCACCTTAGGGTTAATCTAAAACTTCAGGAAAGGAGGAAGGAACTCCTGGTTGGAGAAAGGCTGGAAAGACCGAGCTCTCTCATGGGACAACGATTCCCCCTCCCCCACCAAGGGGGGAGAAGCCGGTGCCGCGATCGCCATTTTCACCTATATCCATGGTGATACTAAGGAAAATGACAAGATAAAGGCAAAGTCTAGAGCGTGTTACTTTATAGGGTATAATAATGAATATTTTGGATTTAATCTCTAAAATAATTTATATTTTAAGGTTATTAGAATCCAAAATGTTATATTTAATGAAGATATATTGTGGAAATATTGAAGCCAGGTGCATGTTACTGATGAGATCAAAGTGTCATCATAAACTATGGTTTAGCTGAATGGAAGTCTTTAAATTATGGATGTTTCAAAAAGTTTATGGAGTATTATAGTGTTGGGTTATATAGGAGTATAAAAACACATATTAAACCAGTAAAATTAATAAATAAACTCAGACTAATATCGACCATATAAGAAAAAATGAAACCATGAATATAGGAAATAAAGATGTCATGTACCTTACACTATAGCTATTGCATGATATTGTTGTTTCCTTCTTATATGCTTGATGATTATCACTACAAAACAATCAAAATATTCTTTACTTTATGATGTATCCATGGGATGAGATGAATCATCTGATGTTTAATTGGGACTGCGATTCTCACCATGATGTGCTAGAACCACATATTGTAATGGTGGAAGAAGAAAGGTAGCCTTGAGTTTGAGGGAGTTTCAACAAAAAATGAATGAGAAAGCACACAACCACCATCACATGAAAGAAATATTTATAAATCCCTTGAGGATTATCCTTATGTGAACTCACATTTAATCATAAATCACAATGCATGAGTAAATTCCTCTCATTCATTCATCAACTCCTCATATGAATGTATCTACTCCATTTTATTACATTTTATATAATAGTTCTTTAATGATAAACAACATGCAAGTCTCTCAAATGATAATTTTCATCCTTTGATTTATAAAAAAAGGATCTATATCATACCTTATGATATTTCTCGATACAGTATCACCCAATCATACAATATGATTGAGTATTTTAGTAATAGAACCATGATTTATGATATACATCAATTTTAGAACATGATTGATAATGGTGTTGATAAGAAATCACATTTCAGGAATTTACAATATAACCTATCATGAGATATGATATAGAAAAATTTTTCACATGAATAAATTGATTTAGTGAATATCTCTCATAATCTATCAATTTCACTAAATCATTAAAGACTTATGTGTCATTTCACCTTAAATTATATCATATATGATAACTTGTGAAATAAAATCCAAAAATCATTTCAAATAATTTACAAAACACTATTAAAAAGATATCATCAACTTCATCATGTATCAAATAATATTAAATACCTTAGGAATGATCATACAAAACTATTTTGGATAAAATATAAAACAATTTTAGAGAGACTATCCTAGTTAAATTCAATCCCCATTCATAAAACCATGAAGTATGACCCCAAAGGACTTTGTAGAATTATAAACGCATATGAATCATCAGATCCATAAATGTATGCAGAGAGAATCCTCTAAAAAACATTAATGATGATATCCATCAAACACATGTACCTCTATACCTATGACTGTTGGGCACATCATGTGTTGGTGTGCATTCTATTATGTTCCCTTTATGCAAAGCATCGAGTGACCTATTGGAGTGGCTCCTTATCACTTTGTTTATTTATATTTTTGATAATTAAAATATATTAATTTTACATATGTGAATAATTATTATTTATTATAGATTTTGTTAAATCATTTATTCCCTATAACATGAGTTTTAAATCATTGTTTATAATATGTGTTTATACCTTGTTAAATTTATATATTATTTGTATTCAGTGAGTCACGGTTAAAAATATATCAAATTATAGATTGATTATGAGAGATTTATACTGGATCAACCATGGGGTATGTATATTGGATTGACTATGAGGAATGCATAATGGATCAAATATATGTATAATGGACTGATCACATTTATTGACCACATATAGAAAGAATCAACCACATGAAAAATAGATCACCCATAAGTCCTCACTTGACTATTCAGACAAGTGACCATGACTATTGAGTATGTTAGACAATTAAAATTTATCTAAGTGTTTAATCTAATACATGAATATTTTAAACTAACTTTATCATTCAATCCTCCATGGTTAAAAATTATAAAAAATCCTCAATCAATCACTCATTCATTAAAATCAACTACATGACTGGATTGGACACACATTTATTCTGATTTACTATATGTTGATTTCAATTTAATGTATATTAAAACCCATAAAAAAATAAATAAATCTAGGAACTATTACACAGATTTACCTATTTTAAGAATTGACCTACCCCACAACTTGATATTTCACATAAACTTCATCCAATAGATATACTTTTCTTTTTTAGTTTCCTAAATTATTTTATATTTTTATTTACCACATTTTTTATTGATTATTTTGATTGATTGATTTATTATATAATCACTCATAAATTATTTTGAGGCAATGAAAATTGTTTTGAAGTATTTTATATAGATTTAAATGAAGGAAAATGAGATTTAAGCATGATTCATTATTTACTTTAGTAGTGACTAAAAATAAAAAATGCTTGGAATTTGAAAGGGTTTTTATTTGGTTGAGATATGAGTGAATATTCCAAGGGTTATAAAATTTATTTTTAAATAATATTTACTACCACATTAATTTTCCTAAAAATTATTGGTGTACAACTTATTCATATGTTTAATAATTATTATGAGAACCCATGTGATTATGTTTCACATGAACACTTAGTGATGTTTAAAAATGATGTATTTTATGGGAAATTTATACCAATAAAATTTGAAGTGTTTCATTGAAATCACATGAATGTGATACTTAAAAAAATGATATGAATTTAAATTTTTTGAATCACTTATGCATGAAGAAACTATTTGAAAAAAGTTTTAATGAACCAATTCCGATAAGACTGGAGGTTGAGGATATTTTTAAACTGTATTATGAAACAAACTTTTGTGATTAATCATTGGAAAAATCTTCACTGGGCTACATCATCCTGATCCTTTTCTTCCTCAAGAGAACACTATTGCCTCAAAAATTATTCTTGAATTGTTCAACTGGTTTCTATGATTTTTTAATTATTTATATTCTTTATCTGTACTTAACCTTATTAGGTTATACTGTCCTTAAAAGGTAGGATTTACAGTTATACCACACCAAATAAAAAGAACGTATGGGATAATCCTAACCGGTAAAAGTTAGGGGTTCTTAGTTGTGCCTTGGCCTAGATCAATGTAGGTTTGGTTTCTACCACCACCTCAAAAGGAAACCAGCTGGGTAGTGACTCTAGGTGTGAAAAATCTAGTCTTGGGTCAATCCTCTAGGGATTAAAAATGTATTATAATGGTTTGTGACTCCCTATACAAATTTAGATATTCCATTATAGTGGGCGTGATTTATCTCTATGTTTGAGAGGAGTACAGAGTAGATGTAGGAATGTTAAATATGAAATAATATAAAAATAATTATGTTCAATTTATTTTTATTTCATCTGTAAAAATTTATTTGACTCCAATATATTTTTAAAAATTTAAAATAAGTCAATTCACCCCTGATTATTCTATAATTCTCCTATTAGGACTAAAAATGACCATGGTACATGGAGTATGTCAATACCATATATCAAAATCATTTCCCCTTATATCTTATAATATATGATAAATTTTAAAATAAATTATAAAGCTCATTTTGGATATTTTACAAAACACTTTTAGAGATCTATTATCAACTTCACCATATAAAAATCCAGAACCCACACTCTATAATCCGATTCTAAAATCATGAACATTACATTTTTTGACTTTGATTCCAATTATTATAACCCCTTTTTTCCAATACAAACCTTAAAAAAGAAAAATAAAACATCAGATCACTTATATTCTCGAGGACCTTTTAGGTTTAGAGTTTTAAAGAATTAGGAAAAACTCATACATAAACAATACCCATGTCATCAAATGAGAAATTCTACCCCTTAAACTAGATTTTCATATTTCATATTAAGTCATCATCATCATCCCTATGAAATCCATTATAGTTATAATTTGTTCAATCTCATTCTTTACAACATGAGGAAAAGGAAACATAAGAAGGGTGAGATCAAATACTTAGTATAGATAAACATAATCATTAGAAATTTAATTTCTTCAATGATAATAATAAGTGCAGAGGGGTATGATGACATAATCAGAGTGTATTATTGAATCATAAAATAACTCATAAACATGAATACATGGATCATCAATTGTAAAAAAATGGAAAAGGAAAGAGTTATCTAAATCAATAATCAAGATCCATGTGATATAAATATTGATCATATGAAATATTATAAACCCATAGAAAGAATAAAAAAATGTTTTGGTATCTTGGAACATCTTTATTAATAAATCATAACAAACCTTTGTTAGAAATTAATAAAACCCGGTTAAATCCATAAGATAAACCCTTAGATAAATCCCTACTTATTGGCTCTCAAGACAAGGTAAATTACCCAATGCATTAAAGCGATATCTGGGAACACCCATAATTTAATATATAATGGGATCACCCAACTATATCTTGGATTACGCATCATATAAGCTGTAATGGGATCAATTAGATCTATTGGATCCACTTCTTTTCATAAGTTGTAATGAGATCACCTAGTGATATCTTGGCCACCCCATTGTATAAGTTGTAATAGGATAAGCCGATGCTATCTAGGTCTCCCCATCATATAATTAGTGTCTAATAAGTACAATATGAAAAAATTAAAAAGATCTTGCATTTCATCATAAAACTCATAAAAAACATTATTATTATTCCATAACTTGATTTACCCATATAAAATAAATGGGTTTCATGTCAAGATCTATAAAACATGATTAACACTAGGAAAAGAAACAGGTTCCATAAAAATATCCATGAAATAATCTTAACCCTATCTAGATAAATAAGAAGGATGGAAACAACACAACATATTACCATTGGTGTAAGAATAAAGGGTTGGTGTCCTTGATGAATACAAATACCCTAAAACATCTTTGAAAACATTATTGATGAAAATACCATTTTCATTTTAAAAATTATTTTCTAAATATAAAAGATCACAAAAATTTTTAGAAATTAATTTCTTTGAAAATAATATTAAAAATTATGAACTAAATTTTAAAATATTTTAGTGGTCATGATGGCTAGAACTTCCATTCAGGTTGTGTATGTTAAAATAAACATTCCTTTCACTTTTTTGGTAAAATCCAAATGGGTATTGTTTTGAAATCGATAAAAAGATTCCTTGATTTAAAAAAAACAAAGTGGTTAAAAATTTATTTAATAAATCATTTATAAAAGGTTAATTTTTTTTGGAAAATTCTTTTAGAAAACAGGATTTTGGAAGAAAATAGACTTCTGAGAACAAAGATAAATAAAGTTGGATTTTCTTAAAAATACTTTATCAAAAATTTTATGTAAAAAATATTAGAAAAATGGTAAAATTAATTGAAAATATAATTAATAACCAGTTGATTATAAAATTCATGAGTTTGATAAGATTTCAACATTAGAGACTTAATCAAACACAATCCCGACAAACGATAATATTGTATTAAACAAATCCTACCACTTTTATAAATTTGAATCATAGTCCCAATGAAAGAATAAAATTAAAATAAACTTATAATATCATTAAAATAATGATATTACTGATATAAAATTTCTAGGAGCATTATATACACCTCATAAAATAATATCAGTGTATAACATAACATACGCCTTAAAGAAGGAAAATTGAGACAAAAAACTCCTTAACGCCTTGGTATCTTTGAAACCATAAAACCAATGAAAGAGAGATCACAAAATATATTTGTAAGTACCAATAAATTTAATAACAATAATAATAATAAAATACCTTTATGGGAAGTATATATAAACCAAAAAACAAAATAATTAGTGAATATGACCTATATTTCACAGAAACAAAAGTGAGATGAGAAAACCATTACCCCATGCTTTCTTTTGGTGGATCATGATTTAAAATCATGTATAGTAGTTTTAAACATGTTATTAACTTATTAAATAACAATATTAATATATATAATATAATATATGATTGTTTTATATCATCTTATTACCTGTTCGTTAATAATATTTCATTATTTTGATTGTTTTGGTGTCAATTTCCCTATTTTCTCATTCATGCTTTGTCATGAAATTTTGGATTATTGTGCATAATATATAGTTTAATCATCTCAATAATATTAATAATGAAATAATTATCATATTTACCCCCAAATTATAATATAAAAAACAATCATAAAATATGGTTATGAAAAATGAACCTATGTTATGATCATTGAGATGGTTGGCCATACATAAGCATGAGTAAAGTTTACATTTTTCAACGACCATTATAGAAAAAGGTAAGTAATATTTTATATTTAAAAAATATCATTATATCATAAATACCATATTATTTAATTATATATACTTATATATATCATTATTATGGTGTAATGAAGAAAAAATAGTCATATCTCTTTGTGAAGGCGACATCCCACATGTACACGAACGACGTTATCGCTTTTCAGTGAGTCAAAAGGTAAGAAATAAAATGATATATTATATTTATATAATGATAAATATTTAATTAATATCATAAATAGTTCATTTATTTCACATATATTCATTATATTTATCCTTATTACATTCCATGTAATTCGTTAGTGAAAAATGAATCATATCGCTTCACGAGCCGGTAGTCCACCGTACACACGAGCAAAGTTTTCGTATCCATTATGAAATAAAATGTAAAAAGTTATATATTATATAAAAAATAAATATATATAATTATTTTATAAATATCATATATAAACTTTATATCCATAATCATAACCAACCATGAGAGGTGGTAATGGAAAAACAAATGACATCATTTTGAGAGGTGATAGTCCATCATACACACAAATAATGATTTCATAATCCATTTGATAGAAGTGTGTATGGTTGTAGATTATAAAATTAACATAAAAAATTTAATCATTTGAAATATACTAATGTTATTACATCATCATGGTATAATAATAATTTAAATAGGTGTAGAAAGAAATAAAAAAAATTCTCGTTAAATAATGTTACCTCTTCTACATGTATCCTCCTTAGGTTTCTACCAAAGGTATTCCTAGGTTTTATTTTTACCAAAAATAATTTTTATAGGATGATGAGAGTAAATTCATAAATTTATTTGGGACTAGAATTTCTAGACCTAATAATTTTTAATGTGCGAAGAAGGGAGGAGAGGGGGTTGTCTTTTATAAGTGGGATGAATGGCACACTTGTAATTGTTTTTGAAAGAGTAAATTCCACCCATGTTTTTTTCATGTTACTATGCCCCAATAATTTTAAATTATTTATTATATAAGGTATAAAGTAAAAATATTTCTATAAAATGGGATTTTTATAAGTTTTGGGTCATTTTTACACCTTATATTCTAAGTTTAACCACTAAGTAAGCTCGTTTTTACCTTAATCATGGTAATCAATTTTAACAATTTTCACTAATAATTATCATAAAAAATTAAGTTGAAATTCTTATATAGTATAAATTATGATTATTACAAACATATAATACATTTTTAAAAATTAAAATCATATAAGTGGAATAATATAATTTAAAATTAATCTTGTAGACTTGGCGAGACAACTAGTTTTTAAGAAGAATATTTTTTTGAGAAAAGAATGATTCTATGATAATTCTATGAATAATAATAACAATTGTATGGAAATAAATTAATATTTAATGACATATAATCTATATATTTCACTTAGAACATTTTCCATTAGGGTTTATTTTATTTCATTAAAATAGAGAAACATTGTGCATTTTAAAACAGTTTTTAGAAAAACCAGTTTTCAACCCCAAAAGAAACGTATAATAAAAACCAATATAAATACAATTAAACGTAATTAAGTGTATAAAATATAACTAATTAATACTTAGGTAAATTTAAAACATACTAAAAACATATTGGTACTTTTAAATTACCTAATTTTTTGAAAAGAAAATACTTTTTACAAAAATAAATATTTTCCACTCTTCACTGAAAAATCAATATTTTTTTGAAAAGTTCCAAAATTTCAGACAAAGTAAATTTTGATTTTATGACTCTAAAATTAAATTTCAATTTATAAAATACATTTTATAAAATTTTAAAAAAAATTTATAATATTTTTTCATGAAAAGAGATAATTGTTCTGAGGAAAACATATTTTTGATGAATGAAACCAATTTATTAAAAATTGATTGATTATTTACAAAAAATTTATAAAAAATTTATTTTTAGTAATATATATATATATATATATTTAATAAATTAGTTAATACTATTTATAACCTCTAATTTAATGACTAGGTTATAATGATAATATAATATTATGGTTTGTTTAAGTTCAGTGTTGCGTGTTGAATATGCTATCGAACATAAAAATATCAGGGTATTACATCCTAACCTATTTGATAAATTTATTCCAAAATTTTTTAACTTTATATTGGTAATAAAAGGCTATACATTTTAAAATTCTTTTATTGTAAACCCACATTTTAAAAAGGGTTAAAAAACCATCCTCATAATAAGAGAGAAAGGGAAGTAGAAAGGGAATATGAAATAACACATAACTAGGTTTCCAAATAGGGTAAAATATGTTGAATGGAGGAAAAGTGTATGTAATTATAGATAGTGATTGAGTTCATTGATAACAATCAAGTTAATTATCAATGAAAAGTTAAGGGCATCAAAACCATAAATCTGTGATAATTGAAAAGACCACCGATTCATCGTAATTGAAGGTACTATGATAATAATTTTGTTTCAGGATCCTTTTCATAAAGTTGAGGAAGTATCTTACCATATAGATTAATATAATATGGAAATATACTCACTTTATGATTATAATTTCATCCTTTAATCAATTTCCACAATAATCTCAACTTTTTCTCCAATGATGTATATTCAAGATAAATTTTTAAATTGTGAAGCACAAAAATAAAAATTTAATGGACACATAACTATAAAAGGGATAACAAGATATTCATACTATATTTAAACATTAAACAATACCAAAATGGTTATAACATGATAAGATAATTTACAAAATGAAAAAAATTTCATACATTAATCTCTAAATTTCAATATTAATACCCAAAATTCAAACCAAATCATTCCATAAATTACTATCCTTAAAATTATTTAATCATTTCACGACTAAGTTAGAAACCAAAAGATTATAAGGATTTGATTATATATTATTCTAAGATAAGTTAACTTTTATTATTCAATTAAAATACCCTATATTTTTGAAACAAACTTAATCTTGACCTGTAAAAAAATTTCATATTAACCATGACATCACATAGGCTAATGGTAGGTGCGAAACCCTTATCATACTTAGGCCATGAGTTCAAGCCTCACCACCTCACTAGATGAAATGGGTTTTCACCCATCATACGATTTTTCCTTTTTTCTTTAAATATGAATAATAATTCCTCCCTAAATTACACTTAATATTGATCCTAGGGGTTACAAATACCTCAACCCAAAAAAATGTCTCAAAAAATGTCATTAATCACTTTAAGATCTCATCACTTAAAACCCCAAAGGTGTGTCTAATACTCGGAACTTATAAAAATAATTAAAATTATAGACCTATTAAGGTATCCATTACTCTTAATAAAACCTCAAATGAAAACATCCTAATGAACAAAGTTATCTAAACAGACCTATAATACCAACTATAACAACCCAGAACCTGCACACTTAGATATGGTTCTGAAATCATAAAATTTATATTTTTGGATTTGATTCCGATAATTGTGACCCATTTTTCCCATCCTAACATTACAACATCAAAATTAAAATTTTTATCACTTACATTCATGAGGTACTTTTAGGTTTATAGTTTTATAGAATTAGGAAAAACTCCTACATAAATAATAACCATGTCATCAAATGATAATTTATCCCCTTTAACCCAGATTTTCTTATTTCACATTAATTCGTTATAATCCATATAAAATTCATTATACATATAATTCATTCAACCTCATTCTTTATAAACTGGGGAAAAAGAAACATAAGAAGGGTGAGTTTAAATGATCATTAAGGGTAAACATAGGAATTAGAAATTGATTGTAGCCAATGAGCATAAGAAGTGAATAAGGGTATGATGAAATAATTAGATTGCATGAGAAAATAATAAAATAACTTATACCCACCAGTACCTATATCATAAAATATGAAAACATAAAAATTGGAAGAGTCATAATAATCAATAATCACGATCCATGTGATACCAATATCGATCATATGAAATATTATAAACCCACATAAAGGATAAAAAAATGTGTTGTTATCTTGGATGTTTTTTATTTATAACTCATGTTAAACCCATTTTAGAAATAACTAGAGCCTAGTTAAATCTATAAGAGAAACCCTCAGGTAACTCCCTCCTTATTTCCTATAAAGACAAGGTATATTACCTAATTCATTTGAGTGATATTTGGGAAAACCCATCATTTAATCTTTAACTATCTCACTCAAAACTATCTGGGCCACCCCATCATATAAGCTATAATGGGCTCACCTGATGCTATCTGGGCCACCACATCATATAAGTTGTAATAATATCACCCAATGCTACATGGGCCACCACATCGTATAATCTATAATGGGATAACCTGATGATATCTGGGCCACCTTATCACATAATTAGTGTCCAAGAGCCACAATATGAATAAAGTAAAAATATTTTGAATTTCATTAAAAAAATAATAAAATTATTATTCCTTTCATAAACTGATTAAACCATGGAAACTAAATTGGTTTCATGTCAATATCTTTGAAACATGATTTAATCATGGAAAAGAAATGGGTTACATAACAATATCTTTAAAATAATCTTAATCCATCCATATAAAAAATAAGGATGATAAAAATACAATATATTACCATTTGAGTAAGAATAAAGGGTTTTTGTTGTTTATAAATAGAAATACCATAAAAACATATTTGAAAACATTTATAAAGAAAAAATATTTCATTTTGAAAATAAAATTTTAAAACTAAATTTTTTTAAAAAAAATTAAAATAATTTTCTTTGAAAATAATATTTTAAACTTATAAAGGATTTTTTAAAACATTAGAGTGGTTATGATGGTGGGAAATTCCGTTCATGTTTGACACCTTAAAACAAAGATTCCTTGCACTTTTTCGATAAAATACAAATGACTATAGTTTCGAAAATGACCTAAATATTCCCTATATATTTTTCAAAAATTAAAATTTTGGTAAAAACATATTTAATAAAACATCTTAAAAATATTAAAAACTTTTTTTAATTTTTTTTAGAAAATATGTTTTTAGAAAAAAATTGACTTCCGACCGAAGAGAGAAATGAAGTTGGATTTTCTTAAAAACACTTTATAAAATATTTTAAGTACCAAAGAGTGAAAAATTGTAAATTTAATTTAAAATATAATGAATAAAAATGGGATAATAAAATTCATGAGTTTTATAATATTTCAACACTAAATACTTAATCATACACAATCCATATAAACGATGAGATTTCAACGAAATACTATTACCACTCTTGTAACTTTTAATCGTAATCCCCAAGAAATAATAATATTAAAATAAACTTATAATATCATGAAAATAATTATATTCATGATATAAAATTTCAAGGGGAATTATATACACCTTATAAAATAAGATAGGTGTATAACAAAACTTATGTCTCAAAGAAAGAAAATGGCGAAAAAAATTCCTTATCTCTTTGGTAACTTTGAAATCGAAAACCCCATGAAATAGAGATCCTAAAATTGATATGTAATTACACATAAATTTATATATCATAATAATAAAATAAATTCATGTGAAGTATATATACACCAAATAACAGAATAAGTGCTGAATATGGCATATATCTCACAAAAATAAAATTTAGATGAGAAAACCCTGACCTCACGATTCCTTTTGGCTGATCATGATTTAACATACAATATAATGGTTTTAAAAAATTTAACATATTAAATTACCATATTAATATTTATCATATCATATATTATCGTTTTCTAACATCTTTTTACCCTTTCGTTAATAATCTTTTATTATTTTTATTATTCTGGTGTTAATTTCCTTGTTTTCTCCTTCATGCTTTATCATGAAAATTTCAGTTCTTGTGAATATTAAATAGTTTAATCATATAAATAATAAAAATAATGAAATAATTATTATATTTATACATCAATTATAAATTTAAAACCAATTATGAAATATGGTTATGAAAAATGAACTAATTTTTATGATAATGGAGACGGTTGGTCGTACGTACACACGAGTAACGTTTCCATTTTTCAATGATCATTATGAAAATAAGTTAAGTAATATTTTATATTTAAATAATTATAATTATATAAAAAATAACATATTATTTTAATTATATATACTTATATATATCATTCTTATTATGTGGTGAAGAAAAGAAAGTCACATCGCTACGTGAAAGTAGTAGTCCACACATACACGAACGAAATTATCACTTTTCAGTGAGTGAAAAGGTAATATATTAAATGATATATTATATTTAAATAATTATAATTATTAATGTCATAATTATTTTATATATATCACATATATTCATTATTTTTACCCTTATTATCTTCCATGTAATGTGTTAGTGAAAAATGAATCACATCGCTTCACGAGGTGGTGGTACGCCGTGCACACGAGTGACATTATCCTATCCCTTATAGAATTGAAAATAAAAGGGTATATATGATATAATATATCTATAGGTAAAATTATTTTATAAATATCATATATAAACTTTATATCCATCATCATACCCAACTTTGAGAGTTGGTAATGGAAAAAAGAATGACATTGTTTCACAAGATGGTAGTTCGCCGTACACATGCGTGATGATTTCATAACCCATTTGATGAAAGTTTGTGTGGATGTAGGTCATAACCTTAACATAAAAAAATATAATTATATTTAATATAACAATGTTATTATATCAGAATGATATAATAAAAATTGATGGAGGTGGATAAAGAAATAAAATAAAAACGACCATTGAAGAATGTTACCTCTTCTTTGGTTATCCTCCTTAGGTTTCCACAAAAGGACTTCATAGATTAAAATTATGAAAAAATAAGGATTATATGATTAGGGTAGGGAACTTTGGAAGTGATTTTCCCTAGAATTATCCTAACCCAATAGGTTTAATTGTGCGAATAAGGTAGTAGAGTGGGTGACATTTTATAAGTGGGGTGAGTTGCACACTTGTAATTTTTTTGAATGAGTGAATTACATCCACATTTTTTTTTCATGTAACTAGGACCCAATAATGGTAAATTGTGGATAATATAAGGTATATGGTATAAGGTATACATATTCCCATAAAATAAGTTTTTTTAAAACTTTTTGGTCATTTTTACACCTTATACTCTATGTTTAACCCCTAAGTAAACTCATTTTTACCTTAATCACTGAAACTAATTTTAAATATTTTCAATAATCATTATTGTAAAAAAATAATTTGACCTTATTATATAAAATAAATTATTTTTATTCCAAATATGGAATCCATTTTTTCAAAACTCAACTCATATAAGTTTCAAAATTTAATTTAAGATTAATCCCGCATATGCGGTGAGACATCGGGTTTTTAAGAAGAGTATTTCTTTTGAAAAGAAGATGATTCTATAATAACTATATGATTAATAGTAAACACTATATTAAATTAAATTAATATTTATTGATAATATATATATATATATATAAAATTTTAAACATTCCCCATTATGGATTATTTTAATTAATTAAAATGGATAAACATTGTTCATTTTAAAACATTTTTTTGAAAAACCCATTTTAATCCTAAAAACAAACTTGTACTAAAAACCAATATAAAGTTTATTCAAAGTAATTAAGTGAATTAAATATATAAAAATAATATATAGGTTATTTGAAAATGTATTCAATGAATATTAGGACTTTTAAATTACTTAATTTATTTAAAATAAAAATATTTTTTTTACAAAAATCACTATTTTTCACTATTCGTTGAAAAATGATTATTTTCTGAGAAGTCCCAAAATCTCTCCCGAAGAAAATTTTGATATTAATACTACAAAAATGAATTTTATTTTATCAAATTAATTTTCTAAAATTTCCAAAAAATTATTATAATATATTTTCAAGAAATGAAATAAAAACCATTTTTGAAGTAAACACATTTTTGAAGAATAAAACCACTTAACTATAAAATGATTGATTATTTAATAAATATATATCAATAATTTATATTGAGTAATATATATATATATATTTAATAAATTATTTAATACTTTTCTTATCCTCTAATTTTATAGCTAGGTTATAACAGTAATATATATCATGGGTTGTTAAAGTTTGGTGTTGCGTATTGAATACACTATCGAACAAAAAAATATCAGGGAGTTACACACCATGTATCAAATCATATGAAATTAATTATGAATAATCATCCAAAAGTATTTTGGATAAACTCTAAAACGCTTTTAGAGAAACTATCTGAGTCATATTCAATCCCGATTAAGTTAACCACAAAGTATGAACCCACATGCCTTTGTAGCATTGACAAAAAATATGAATAGCCGGATATATAAATTTAAGAAAATAGTGGACTCTAGAAAATTATCAATGATAATAAATCTATAAATGGGTCTATAATGATCTATATTAGGAACATGTTTCACTATACCTATGTCGAACGGTCATTTCACATGCTAGAGTGTATTTTCATAGGTTCACTTTATCCAAGACATCGAGTGACCATGGTACATAGACTATATAAATCCTATGTATCTAACTCATAGATTCTATACTCTATTGGAATAGACCAACTAATTCAATGAATATATTATAGTCCATTCACCTTTATGGATGATTTCATCACATTCCACTTGTTCAAATAGATAATCACAACATATATGCTATCTAAGTGAAACTGGAAACTCCTCAGTATATATTAATTAAGAGATAAAATGTCATACTCATCATATGAGAGGGAAAATACCATATTTTTTGAGTTCCAACTGATGACATGGTCATCAACAAACCCAACAACTCTATGATTTTCTATGCCTCAGGGCTTGAATAAGTAAGGCATAAAAGTATGATATTTCACTCGATAGGTATCTCACAAAACCCTAGTATTGGAGAGTCCAAATATGGTTTACACACCCCTAGTATACCAAATACATAATTTATGAAACTCCATGTGGAATAATTAATGGAATATCCAATGCACACAACAATTTTTTTGGGCATCATGAGCATATTATTTATCTCTATACATGAATCCAATTCATTCTAACATTAATATTTCATCATTACCAATAACACTCCATGATGAATATCAATTAGAGATAACTCAAATTCATAATTTAATAGGTCCATTATCATTACATTTCAATAAATGTATATCAATATATATATATATATATATATATTTGTGTGTCTAATATGAAATAGTGATAAAGTAGAGATTTTCTTTTACATGATGCATTTAATATTATTAAAACTATTTTAATAATTCTTAACAAAACCCCACATAAGAACCTATCTATCTTATCATTTATTATTGAATTCCATATCATCCTTATACTTGTTACTTTCTAGGGTTTTGTTAACTCATTACATCTATATGTAATTCCTTCTACATCACTATGTGACCATTTTCTAACACCCACACACTAAACTATTTAGTGAGTTATATATATGAATAATTAAAGTTTGAATAATGGTGAGAGTTAAGAATCATATTTCTAATGATCAACTCCTTAAACATATTCAAACTCCTTAAATCCATAACAACCAATGCTATAATGTTATTTTTTTATCTATTTAAAATTTTTCTAATTTTAAAATCACTATACTTGGAACCTTTTCCATCAAACTTTTCCCTTGAAATATTTTGGTAAATAATGTAACTATTTAAATTCTTACTTACCAACACATCCTAATATACACTAATAAAAAAAGACTATATCCATGGTTTGGTACCTTGGCTATAGGCCCAAAAATTGTGGATGGTATTGGCATGGATATAGGGAAAATATTATACCCACGATTTTAAACCATGGTAGAATTTTAAGTCACACAAATCCCATAGCCACGATTTGAATCTGTGGCTATAGGCCTTCCCATTTCATAAAAAAACGGTGAACCATGCTGGCTGTTGAGAGGACTATACCAAGTCCCCCTCCCCCACCCTGCACCAGCACCTCCACCCCTACTCCCGGACACCCCTCCCCCTTAAACCCTCCCCACCTTGCCCTCTTACCCCCTTGAACCCTTTCCCTTACCCTCTAACCCTTTCCCTCCCCCTTTCATCCCCCCCTTTCCCCTTTCACCCCTCAACCCCCTCCTCACTAAAAACCCCCTTGCACCCCCTACTCCTGCACACCCCTACCCTAATCCTCCCCCTTGAACCCTTTCCCTCCACTTGCACCCCTCCCCCTTGCACCCCCTCCCCCTTGTACCCCCTGACCCCTCCTCACTATACACTTCACTTTCATTCCTACCCCTTGAACTCTCCTACTCCTAAACACTCCCCTGCCCCACCCCCTCCCCACTGCACACCCCCTTGCACCCCCAACCCCCTCACCCTTCCCCTTGCACACCCCCTGCCCCTCCCCCCATTTCACCCCTGCTCCTGCACACCCCCACCCCACCCCTCCTCACTACACACCCCTTTTCACTCTCTGCCCACTCACCTTGCACACCCCATGTCCCTCCCCCTTTAACCCCCTTTCTCTTACGCAACCCCTCCCCCTTGCACCCCACCTACACCCTCACCCCTTTCACCCCTCCCCCTACCCCCTCCTCACTAGACACCCCTTGCACCCCTCCCCCATACCTACCCCTTACAACACCTCCCCTCTCCTTCATTATGCCCCTACCCCTCCCCCTTGACATCATGAGTAAAGGAAAACAAGTGAAACTTCTACAATAATAATATATTTGTATTATCAAAATGACCAACAACCATTTTATGAGAAATGTCATGGGATTGATGAATGTTGGTTCTTTGATCAGAATTTTCCTCATATATTTGGTGTATTTTCCCAATATAATCACAAATTCCATGGGTTATTTATCTAATGGATTCTATCCCAATGCTTTTAGATGATAAATGTTCTTTCACACTTTCTATGTGGGCCTCATATTATCATAGTTACATTTTATGTACAATGACCCAATCATTGAGTTATGCTTCCTTAGTAAACAATTTATGAATCTCCACAACATTATATTCCAGAAAATCTTCATGATAGTAAACAATGTAAAATTGGATATGTTATCACTCTCATCCCGCTAGCTCCTCTAGAGAGATAAGAACTTAATGAATAAGGATGTGAAAATGTTGGTAGTAAAACCCACCCACATCCAAGTCTAGGAAAAGGTGATAGAGACATTATAAATTATTAATGATATTCTATAAATAAGTTTCTATGATAATAGTAAAAACATGGAACCAAGCCTATTTCCTCTAAGTATATATTTTAATATCATTATTGGGATATCAACTAAGTTCACACTATGCTACAGGTATGTAATCTAGAATCTAGTTCACTGTGAATGAACTCAGACCACATGGTTGCAAGAATATTTTTACCCAGTCTAGAAACATTACAATTATTCACTTATTGAGAGGGTTAACAATGATTTATATGTTATAGTTAAGAAGTTTATTTCCATGGGATAGATCTATTCAACATATACCCAAGTGTTAGAAAGAATGATAAACTTTTCATACATCTACCTATGGATGAAGACTCCTCCCAGTTGATATATATCCCACAAAACAATCTTAACCTCACTATGTTGTAGATGAAATGTATTGGTATTTGAATATAAATGGTTAATAAATTCATGTATGAGCCTTATTGGGGGATACATTGAAAATTGGGAAACCCATGTATCTTGATACAATCTAATGACCTCCAATCATTTAGAAAATTTAATGCAGTTATGAATAATATAGTAATCCTTAGAAAATTCATCATAGAAACTCTCATTAGGTAGAATTCCCCACATATAACTTCACCAACCATTCAAACTATCCATTTAAAGGATAAATATGGATGTGTAGTTTAAATTAGAAGGTGGAATAGATATATCATGGTTACCCCAGTTACCCCGAGTCTGTAAAGTCTTATTAAAACTGAATACTTTATCTTGACTTGACTCTCAAACTATGTGTATAGTGTAAGAGATGTTTACATTTACACAGTTCTGGAAAATATCAAATCAAGAAGATGGAAAGAGTTGGATAGACATCCTTATTGAGTGGAATTATTGAAATTAGTAATTTTGAAAAGGAAATATACTTGGAAATGGATAACTCTTGAACTCAAGAAAAAGATAGGCATTTGAGATTCCCTCTCTAGGAAAAATATTGTGTTGAGGGTCATCCACAACATTGAAAGAATTAACACACCCCTACACCTTGAAACAGAACCCAACACACACCCTACACCTGCCCCTACCCCCCTGGACACCACATGCACCCACTGCACACCCCATGCACCCTCCTCTTTCCCCTTGCAACATAATCCATCACAACCCCTCCCCCTTCCCCCTACACCTTGCAATAGAACCCTTCCCAACCCTCCCCTTCCCCCAACACACCCCTACCCCCCTTTACACCCCCATTGCACACCCAATTCACCCCTACATGAACCCTCCCCCATCCCCTTGTAATAGAACCCTACACGCCCCCAACCCCTTGTAACAGAACCTTGCATAACCCCTACCCCTGCACACCCCATCCACCCCTACACACCCCATGCACCCCTGCACACCCCATGCACTCTTGCACACCCCCTATAAACCTTGTTTACCCCCACACCCTCCCCTACCCCTTGGAATAGAACCCAACACACCCCTCCCCCTACCCCCAGCACACCCCTTTACACACCCCATGCACCACCTTAACACCCCCTCACACTAAAGTCTTTTGACATTATAGAACTAGACTAATATGGGAGAACCCATCCTTAAGTGTTAGGCCTAAATTATTAGATGGTATTGGAAATTTAATAAATGTTGTATGCATAATAGGAGTAGTATTAGAGAATGTGGATCTAGATATAATTGTTTATCCTATGAGAACATTAATCAAGATATTTATTGTCCTTATATTGGTGTCCTTTCTATACATTAGGATACACAAGAGAAAATATAATTTTTTTCCTAGTTTAAGACTATAGGAGAGGACATTACATAAACTAGAAAACCCATACACTTGGAACTCATAAATAGATATTTCCTTGAAAAAGCTAGCGATTATTAAAAAAACAGTTTTTAAAACAATCAAGGAATTATGGAAACAAGTTTTTATAACAATCAAGTAATTATGGAATTAAAATTAAAGGGTTAGGTAGAGGGAACCTACCTCAGCCTTAAGGCATGCTGCTTTTGATGACAGAAACTCAAATATTCCTTTTTCCGACTTTCATGCATATGAAACTTCATATATATATATAAGGGAACCTAGCCCCTATGTACACATTTTCATGGAAAAATATGAAAAAGGGGTCCTTATATATATGTTTATACTTGCATATACCCCTTTAAACTTACACATGTATGTATTTTTCATATCTATATATAAGCACACCTAGACCCAATAAATATATTCATACTTCCATGAGTGAATATATATAAAGGGGGGAATTATATATGTATATTCCTAACTATTCATATACATGTAAGACTTTGTTAATAGTGACTCGAATCCACCTCAATGAGATCAAAAAAAAACTACAAAAATATAAGGAACCCAAAAAAAATCCCTAATTAAAAATGGACCAAAGAATAAAAAAGGAATAAACCTTACCCAAATCCGATGTTGAACTCACTGTCTTCGATGGTGGTTGATAGAACCACCTCATCATAATAAACCACCTGTAAGGAAATAGTGGGGAAAAAATGAGATATAATGAATTCTTATATATTTTTGATCAGCGTGTCAACTATACATGATAAATTATACATGAATCCATAACCAACAATGAACTAATAATATTCAAATTGATATTTACATACCAATACTAAATAACATGATCATTAATAAAGTTTGTTTGTTCAAAATATCTCATTATATGAGTTGAAAAGTCTTTTAATTTATAATTTAATGAAAATTCATTTTTCAAATTTCCCTCATACGGTGGGAATTTCAAAGTCACATGCTTAGAAGAAAATTCATATGAATTTTCATACCAAGTCATTCATTGGGAGTTTCAAAGTTATACACTAGCAAAATTTATCACGTAGGGACTCAAAAGTTTTCCCACTCAATGTAGAATTCATGAATTTTTTATTTTTGTAATTTTCTTACCAATATTATATGCTTCTTCAGATGAAAATAGAATTTCTTAAAATCCACTATAAACATTCTCAAGGCTTTCAATTCACCTCATAATTTCTCCAAATAATTATATAAATTATTAAAATAAATCCAAAATTATTCAAAAAGTTTCTAAGGACCTTATCAGCATGTAACTACTCAAGTTGAGTATTTAAATGAGCTTCACTAACCCTAAATTTTCATATTTCACTTCAACCATTTAAAAAATCATTAGAGATATATTAAAAACTTGCTTTAACAACCAATATACTAAGAACTCTATGGATGTATTATTTAACTCTAGGATATCATTCTCTAGCCATTGAACTTATTAAAACCTTAATAATAACAACTTTGAAAACTATCCAGTATGTAAACAGGTTAGCAACTAGCTTCCATTATTAGATCTTCCATTAAAATTATTATAAACAAGAATTTTCACACTTAAATACTTTTCATGAAATTTGAGGACCATATATACAATTGTCTAGTGTTTTTTACTTTTCCATGTATTCATTAAGGAAGTAAATTATTCATATTTAGTGGGTTGATACTCATTCCATCACCCAATAATTTATCTTTTCAAACCTATATTAATCTCCTTGAAAAAAATCTAAATGACTAAAAAAACAACAACCCATGGGAATTTTAATCTCTCACTTTAGAATTATTTTCAATTTAAAATTTCAAGATTTACTCTTTGTAGGGGTTGTAAAACCTGATTTTCAATAAATTTTATGATCTGGCCCTCAACTCAACAGCCACATCAAAAAAATATAGTACAAGACTATTTTCTCCCCCATTATGTTTTATAATCAATAAAACTAGATAAACATGTTGAATATAAACCATAAATGAATTAGAAGGTGATAAGTCTTAATTTTCATTTAATTATATATATATAATTCAATATTGATTTAGAATGAATACGTATTTGGGAGCTTGGGATTACAAAACTCCCTTAAAAATATTCTTTCAATCCCCCCTCACATTATCCCCCTCCCCTACACCATCCCCCAACCCCAACCCCCCTACACCAGTCCCCAACCCATTGAACTAGAAAAAAAGAAAAAAAAGAGAAAAAAGAGAAAATTAAATCATATTTAATGGGGAACCAGAGAAAAGACATTCAGTTATAGTCTTTTGTTTCAAGAAATTCATTGATTTAAGGTAGAAAAGTATAAACTAATAAAGTATTTACACAATATCTTAAATAAGCAACAAAATGCTATCCTTGTGATTAGAACCAGATGAACAAACTAAGCCAAAATTACAAAAGTTTCCAAAAATGTTTTCTAGGGAAAAATAAGTTGTATGGAGTAATGTAAACATGTTTTGATTTGACTAAAAACACTACTTACCCCTACACACTACCCCTATGCCCCCTTTACCACCACTAACCCTACCCTTCACCCCACTCTCCATTTCCCCTACACCCCCACACCCCCACTACCCCTGCACACTACCCCCATACTCCTTTCACCTCCACCCCCTCCACCCCCACTTCCCCTGCCTCCTGAACACTTCCACCCTAACCCATTCACTCCCACTTCCCCCACCAACACCCCTACCACCCCATCCACCCTGCACCCATTCCCCCACCCTTAACCCCCATTACCCCACCTGCACCCCCTATTGGCCCACCCACCCTACACCCCCTCTGTCGCCACCCTTAACCCCTACTTCCACCACCCTTAACCCCCAATACCCCCACCTACTCCCACATACCCCTCCCATCTTGCACCTCAAATACCCCTTCCCCCTACCCCCTTCACCCCACCATTAACCCACACTCCCCCACCCCTACTCCTTTTACCCCCCTCACCCCCACTGCCCCCTGCACACTACCCCCCACCTACCCCTTCACCCCCACCATTCACCCATAATGCCCCCACCCTTAACCCCCACTATCCCCACCTGCACCCCCACTACCCCTTCTACCTTACCCCTTCCTTAAGGTAAATGTTTTCCAAAATATTCTACATTTTTAAAGGTGATGGAAGTTATTCACAACGTTTTTACAAAAAAAAATCGATGAAAATAAAGAATTATCACAAAAACCAGGTAAATGCTAGTGTAATTGTGGAGTTTCTCAAATGAATTTACATTAGTGAAATAGAAATTTTATAAAAAGGGGTATTCAAGGAACACTTGGAATAAATTATTGGTAGATATATACCATGATAAAGTTCTAGGATTATGAATAACTTTTAGTATTCGTGAAGAATTTTCTCTGTTGGTTTTTAGAGGTGATTGGATTTATTTGGGAATTTTTCATAGAAATAGGGAGTAAATAAGGGATTCTTGTGCAAAATTGGATAAATATCATATAATTTTTGAGTTTTGTGAATTAATTTATGTTGGAGAAATAGAATCACTGATGATATAGAAATGTTTTATAAAAGATATTCTCATGAAGAAAGGGTTTTACAACATGAAAAGGGTTAAGTTTTTTTATAAATAATTTTTTTTTGAATGGATAACTGAATAGATAGAGAGAATAGATTTTTTTAAGATACTCAAATATAAAAACAATTTTATTTTATCAAAGGGGAAGTTATATAAAAGGGTTACATGAACCATTGTGTTTTGAAAGTTACATATGAAAACCACTGAGTTCTGTGAATATATTATTTGTGTGACCCTTTTCTTTGTGTGAAGAATAGTCTATCACAAATTAACTAAACATTATTGAGTTCTGGTATATAAATTTATATTTTCATACTAACATAAATAGAAGTTTTGTGAATGTGGTCATTGGGTATTCACACTAATTGAACAATGAGGAAAGTGAACATGCACTCATTAAAGACCTTGAAAATTATGGATTCATCCTTAAATACACATAGGATATCATTAAGGAAAGTGAAACTATTTTCATGGAAGATTTCACATGTCATGTTTGAAATATTATTTTTAAGATAAATGAGAACCGATCCATATTTGGTGCAGTGCATAGATAGTGAAACCATACCTTAGAATGTATGAAAAAGTGTTATACCTATATTATTAGTGAGTAAAAGAGAGGAAGGAGGGAGTTACCATATGAATGAGGAGCGATAAGATCCTATATCATTGATATGGGATTGAAACTAGGGAGGTAGTGAACTATCCATTTGTAATTGTAAGGAGAGTGACCCTTGGATTGGTGTTCCCTAGCCTAAACCCACAATAGAAAAATTAGTTTAGTGGAATTTAGAACATGAAAATAGTGTTGTTGTATGATCCTTAGATTAACCCATTACGGATGAAAAAATTAAAATATTTAGGTCTTGTATTAATGATTTACTTACTTTCTATAATACATAAATATGTGTGTGTAGGTTAAGTAATCATTTATGAAATTGGATTAAATTAAATGTAATTAAAATATCAATCAGATCATCATTAAAAAAATAACATAAGAGTGACCCAATTAATAGCGACGTCAAGATAATTTAGGATAAAAAGGGTTTAAGGATTAAGTGGTGAAATAGGAACAAGTCTTGCACCTTGATTCACCCCACCTCCCACCCCTTAGGGTATCTCTCACAAAAGACCCTTGTGGGCCTAACAGAGGTCAAACATGAGGATCTCCCATAATAAAACTAGGGTGTTAATACAACCCATCCAAAATTTCAATATGTTCATAAAGGGAAACAAATAACATCTAACCTATTTCGTGATCAATCGCAACAAATCAAACCCATATTAAGGGAATCCCAAGGTTCCTATAGACCCTCACCAAAAGGAATCCCAATCAAATCTAACTGACTATTCACATAAGGGTAGGTCCCTCTCATAGTTATCACACTTCCATGCATCATTGTGAAATAATAGTTAAAAATAAGGAAACTATAAACAAGAGGGGAATTCACAAGAAAAAAAATATTAGAAAATTGATCATAACCCTCACAATGTCATGTGGAACAAAATGACTGATAAAACTATCCCCCATGTATTTTTTAAATCCAATTCAAACCTCTATGTATGAATCACATGAAAAAGATAGTACATGTTAGATTTACTCATTCTACCCCTTATGCCAAAACCCATCAATATCCTCCTGATGAACCCCTCATTTTTTTGGAAAAACCATTTCAAAAACATTTCATTAAGACACAATTTTCCCTTGATACTTCCCTTTAAACAAAAATGACTTTTTAAATAAAATTATATAAGAAAAATTACATTTACCTTACAGAATAAAACTCACACCACAAAAATAAACCATATGATGAGAAACTGGCACTTTTTCGACCATGGTGCCACAAACGAACCATTTATAAAGTTATATGTTCCTTATTGACTATTATGTCAAAGGAATACCAACCTATTTTATGGGAAATATCATACAATTTCAATAAACATTACAAGTATAATATTAAAAATTACACAAACACAATATAATCCAAATGATCAAGATACTTAGTAATATAGTGGAAACCTACCTTAACTGATAATTCATAAATAGATCTCAAAATTTTACCAACCACAAATGATCCTTCTATCTCCTGTATCATCCATGGATACATATGAATGAAACAATAAATCATTTTAAAATTAGAACTATAATCAGTATAATTGATGTTAATCTCACTAGGTAATATATTACACTCAGGCAACAAGACAAGCGTGGGGTTCACTCTGGACACCCACCCAAACCAAATAAACACAAAAAATCAAAGTTATCAACCCAAAACAACTTAAAATATTATCAAACTTCCTGAAAAAACCTTATATAAATCAAATAATTAGTACACCTAAACTCAAATGACATGAAATAATGAGATTTCAAGATTTTTAAGTCTTTTATATGTGTCTCACATGAAATCCACATCATATAGAAGTGATCCCACGACACTCTTGTGGAATCAAAAATAAAAACTCTAACTAAAAAAATGAAATTATAGGTGGATAAAGGGAATGAATAATAGATAAGATAGGATATTATCATACCTAAGATAGGCATGAGTCAATGAGGAGGTGGGGTAGCCACATAGGAAGGTATCATCAGGGGAGTAGGGTCACGAAGAGGTCATGAGGGTGGAGGAGGGTTGCCATCGAGAGGTCCCCATTGAGAGGAGAGGTCGCCGCTGAGAGGAGAGGTCATCGCCGAGAGGTGAGGTCATGAGGGTGGAGGAGGGACACTGAGAGGTGAGGTTGCCGCCGAGAGGAGAGGGCTGCCGATAGGAGAGGGTCGTTGAGAGGATTGGTCACCACCGAGAGGAGTGGGTTTCCAAGAGGAGAGGGTCTCCTAGAGGAGGGTTCACAATGGTAATGGGTGGGGGTCGCGAGGGTAATTGGTTGGGGTTGGGGAGACCACATGATATACTGAAGCTGTCTTTGGGTTTAAACAGGAATACAACCACGACTTTAATTAAAATCGTGGCTATAAAATAAGTTATAGCCATTGACCTATCAAACCATGGCTATATGTATATGGATATAAGTCATTTTTCTAGTAGTTATACTTTATCATAAAGTGATATTCACTTTGTTACAGTAACAAAATATAATTCTATATATTTCTCTTTATCATCACTTTTAGGATATCAAGTGCAATTCACTTTGTATTTTTACTAGCACCATCCTTCTAGAAATAGTGATATTCACTTTGTTATAGTAACAAAATGTATCTTTTAAAATTTTATTTATCATTAAATATCCTACACACTTTAGAATATTAAGTGGATAATCAATTTAATTTTATGTTGGTATAATCATTTTGTAGCTAAATTTAAACTTCTAAAAGTTAAAACATACTCTCACTAGCCTCTTATAAATTACATTCTTTTCAAAATATGATGGTAAGATACACAAACTTTTTTATGTTTAGGAAATAAAACTTATTTACATTTTTTAAGAATATATAAAAAATAAACTGTTGATTTAATATCATATATTATATTATATATAATTGGATTATTCCTTAAGAAAATAATACTTCATTACATTAAATATACCACTGATGGGTGGCAGGAACATCTTCCTTCATATTTTAACAAATACATGGGTAAGCCTTTTATCTTAGACCAAAATTTTTTTTATCATTGTATTCTTTCTAAAACATGTTATAGAACCTGATGAAGCATAAAATATTTGTATTGAATTTATTATCTTGTATTATTTATAATTTTTTTAATAAACAATTTTTCTTATTATATAACATAAATGAGATTAATATACACATCCTTTACTTAAATCCATATGAACATGATTTATTATTTTTCATTAAACTCTCATATATAGTAATTATTTAATTCATTACTTGAATATAGACTACAAGCTCTATCAATTATTCCCTTGATTCTATACTCTCATTTTTGTAACCACTAAACCTGTTCCACACACTTTTCCATGGGAGATTTGTGTAAATACCAAAGCTCCAGTAGCTCGAAGCTAGTGATTACATTATTCTATTTTTATAATATACAAGGAATCATGTCCCTGAGGACTGAATAGTTTCATAGTCTTGGTAAACTATAAACATACTTGAAATTCATATTATAATTGAAAATATAAAATACACAAAGTGTTTTCTTTGAGAATCTCAATATTCCTTATAGTATATACCTGCATATAAATCACAAAAAACTTCCTGATATCCTGGGGAGACTAAAACATAATAAAGGGGTGATATTAGATGCTCAGTAAGGGTAATCATACATTACAGGTTACCATGAATAAATAATAATAATCAACATAGTAAGGTAAATAACCAAAATACATGCCAGTTAATCAATAAACTGAGCATAATATGGAACAAATAAATGATGATCAAATAAATCCATATAAATAATAACATAATCTTGAAACTTATACATGGGTTTTATAATTAATTGAATAATAACATGGAAACAACTAATCTAATAATTAAGGAATGAATAATTTCACACATATGAAACATACTGTTAAGAACTTTCACAAGATAATTTAAATCTGCAGGCAGAAACCAATTTAATTTTACCAACTGATTTGTCTCATGAGACCTGTCAATATACCGAGGGGATATCTATGTCCAATTCCATCCTTATATGAAGGGGTGAAACATAATCAATATTGACACTCATTTTGAAAAACTAACATGAAAAATGTTAATACTTACCCTAATCAAATAAACCTATTCATAAACCATCAAGAATATTATAGTGAATAGTAATAAAATTGTACACCCTCAGTCAAACTGATCATAAACCATCTAATTATATTATAAGGATGATATCAATATAATATATCCCCAGTGTATCATATGTACAATCAATGGTTGATATCATTGATGAATAAAAATACCATAAACATTTCCTTAAAAATATTATTGAGGAAAATATATTTTTCACTTTGAAAATAAACTTTTAAAACAAAAAGTTCAAAAAACATTCTGAAAATATTTTCTTTGAAAATAAAATTTTAAAAATAGTATAATAAGATTTAAAATATTGAGTGTTCATGATAGAGGAAAATTCTTTTCATACCGTACATGATAAAAAAATATTCCATTCACATTTTGGATACAATCCAAAGAAGCCTTATTTTAAAAAAATACATGAAGATTACATTAAAAACATTTTTTAAAAATTAATAATAAATAAAAATCTATTTAATTAATCATTTGTAAAAGGTTAAAAACATTTTTGAAAATATTTTTAAAAGGATTTTCCACCGAATAGAGAAATAAAGTTGGATTTTCTTAAAAACATTTTATTACTCATTTTAAGTACCAAAAAGTGAAAAAATGGTAATATTAATTGAAAAAATTCATGAATAACTAAAAGATATTAAAATATATTGATTTTATGTTTAAAATATCAAAAAATTACTCAAATGGATACTTAAAAAAACAATCCTAGATAATGTTGAGATTGTGAAATAAACCCTTTCCACTTTGGTAACTTTTGAACCATAATCCCCATGAAAGATGTAAATTCAAATGAAAATTTAAATACCATGAATATAAATATATCCATGATATAATATATCAAAAGGGTCAGTATATACACTACACAAATGAGGTGAATATGGGATTTCTCATGAAAGTAAATGTGAGATGAGAAACCCTTACCTCAGGTTTAACTTCTTTTATATGTGTTCAAACCTCCCAAATAATAAATACAGGTTTATTATGAATCTATTAAAGGAACATAATCATATATTTTACACAATATATTATTTACTTATATACCATTTTCACATGTTTATTAATAATTATTTGTTAAAATCAATATTTCAGGTAATATTTGCTTCGTTTTTCATACATGTTTTAGATCGGTAATTTTTGTCCTTTTAATTTGATCATGGTTACATAATATAATTTTTTAACCATTATATAAATATAATATATATTAATTATATATTTATTCATAGTAATCTATTAATGTCATGAACCAACTTGGTTTGATCCTGAACCGGTCACCTGAGTCTGTCCCTGACATCCCCAAGGCACATTCCCAATCACCCAGGGAGTGTGACATGAACCAGAGAATCACAAAGTAATGGTGGGAATGATTTTTCCCAAGATAAATAAAAAAAGAAGTGTAAAGATAAAAGATAATCTCAATATAAAAAATCTAAACAACAAGAAAAATAAAACATAAACTAAAATAAAACAAAATTGAACCTCATGACCAAATAGATATCTATGTGACCACATGGGTCACTCATTGAACCCAAAACCCAACATCGCTCTATAGTTATAAAAACCAATAAGTACCTTTATATAAATATAAAAACAAGAATATAAGTATAGGTGTGAGTATTAAAACATAGTATACATTCCCAAGTAAACTATTCCCTATGTATTCCCTCTAAATAAAATATTCATTTAATACAAGTTATAAATACAATATATATAAACATAGGATTTGACTAAATTAGTTTTTAAAACAAATCAAATTCAACTACCCACATGATTAAAAATAGTTTTTTCATATATGGAGTGGTTGAGTATTTTTAAAAGAAAGGGGAAGTGGGAGATAGCGGGGGATCATAAATAATCTTTCAAAACACATTTCATGAAAATTTCATGGAAAACTAAACATTTAATTTTACAAAGGATAAACAATTCAAAGGAAAAGAAAGAGATACAATACCACATGGTAGAAAATGGAAATAAATATTCAAGAAACCATACGAGATAAGAACCCTAACTATCTACTATAGATGAACAGGTTCCAGTGTACATGGGAATACCTAAAGTTTAGGGGAAAGTCTAGAATATACTATAACCTGATATACCCTATCATTTTTCCCAATGAAATAAAATATACCTAAATCTAGGTCATACCAAACCTAGCCAAACCAAGTGGAATCATCCCCAAAGTAGTGCATGTCCATAATAAGGATTCACTATCCAAAGCCTAATCCTAAACCAATGCATCAAATATTATTGGATATCCCGCTAGCTATGTTTGGTTCCCATGTTAGGTCCAATGTAGGGGTGAGCTAAGAAATGCCAAAAAAACCAACTATATATATATATATAGAAAAGAAACAATAAACACACACAAAAATCACCTCTAAACACAACTCCAATGATAAATCCCTTACCTTCGAACCATCAATTCACAAGGGAAGTCCCTTACCATGGACCTACCATTTCCTTTAATATGAACAAGGAAATAAAGAGATATTCCAAGGATATTTTTTCAAAAGAAACCCTTTTCAAATGTGAAAACCAGGCCTCAGATATCCTTTTAATGAAAAACCATTTCAAATAGAGACCAAAGAAAACACTTATAACTTCATGAAATCTTTAAAATTCATTTAGAAAAAAACAAAAAACAATTTATAAACCTCAAACAGCTTATAAAAACCAACAGGGAATTTTATCGAACACTTGGCATGCAAGGTAAAATAAAACCATTCCAAACAATTAAATTCATGGGGAAAATGACTTAATTTTATTCCAAATAATTATTCTAAATGTCATATATCGTTAATTAATATGAAAAAAAGTTGATAACAAAAAGAAAATAATGTTTATTAAATTTAAAGACCAAATCGAAGGGAAACCTACCACAAACAGCACGTGCTTGGACAACAACAAACTAAAACGACTTCAAATAAGTCCAAAGAGATAAAAACACCCAAGAAGAACCTTAAGAAGAAAAAACCCTTAATTTAAATCAAAGGAAAAAAGAACCCCAGATTTAAAGAACCAATGGAAAAAGGAAACAAGAATAAAATTGAAGAAGAAGGAAGAGGGATGATATAGAATGGTATTAACTTGATAAATCACTGAAAAATCTTGAAGAAATCCCTTGGAATCACCCTTGGAAGTAGGTGGGAAGATTGGGGAAGAAGGGAGGAGCCTACCATGTGTCCCAAGATCCAAATGGGGGAGAAGAGGGGTGATTTTGGGTTTAAAACTGCGAGGAAAAAAATGGATAAAACCCATTTTTAATGAACCTAGGTGTTGTCCACGATCAGGCTGCATGGTATAGGGAACTATGAACCAACCGTTCATCCCTTACTATACTCACAAGACATTTTCATAGTTTGGGAAACTGTTTACCAACTGCGTGGTTTGGTTCTACAAAACAATGAAGATCCATGAGAACAATTATTTCATGGTTTGGACTAACCATTCTCAAGTCGTGTACTCTTATCCAAGGACTCCCAAGACCCACAATATTACTCCTAGGAGCCCTATGGTTTTAATCTAATCATGTGATACTCGTGAAACCCTAACCGTGAAAATTCAAAATGAACTGAAAAGAGACTAATTGTTAAGGGGCTCATGGTTTCCACTTAACCATGCACACAAATCGTGCAATGGAAGAAAAACATCTTGGAACTCAAAATTTTGATCTGAAACATTCAAAACTCATGGGAATAGAAAAATAAAAAATGATAAACCAATATAATAGAATATAAATAAATATCAGGGTGTGCCAATTATCCCCCACTATAACACTTTATTCCCCAAAAAAGACTCAAAATTTCTAGTTAATCCGGACAAGAAACCAAGATCCACACTCTCGTATGGTTCAACTCCACAAACCAATGAACACCCGAAGATCTATTAATCTAAAACTTAAACTTATACTTGATACAGAACATTTTACTCACACCATTTATCAAATGATGATGGAAATCCCAATCCATGAGCCAATGCCTTACCATCACCACAACTATTAGGCCTACTCTAAGAGCCCAACATACCAAAGGAGAAGGGAAACTCAAGCCTAGAAAATGGATGAGGATAGGGGATAACCATTGAAAATTTTCTAAAAGAGAAAAAGAGGAAAAAAGATAAGGTAGAAACAAAGGTTTAATATTTACAACATCAAGAGACTATAGTGAACTCCCCACCATATTAGGATTCTAGCCCAGTATGAAACTAATGCCACTGATCAAACACTAATCTTCCAAACCAAAACAACCACACAAATTCCTAGGAAGAACTAAGAGACAGGAACACAAACCACAATGAAACACACTTCCCACTCTAATATAAATATTTTTAAAATTTTTAAAAAGGAAATCCCATTAAAACAAAATTTTATAATAGGCATAAAAAATACTACTTCATTTCAAACAAAATATGACATCTCAAGATACAACCACTACAACGAAGAGATAAGTTATATAAAAACAGTCAAATAGAACCCACACTGCCACCGTTTTATTTTTATTAAGGTACAAACTGCTTTGAGGGAGTGGAAATGACTCCACTATTTTTTCAAGAGAAACCCATATATAACTTCCGAACATGTCCCAAAAAATTATAGTTATTTTGAGATCTTGAAAACAAAGGATTCTTGTGACCCGACATTCCACATTGATGACACACCAGGGTCCTAATGCAGAAGAAGAAGTCGAAAAAAGATTGGAAGGCCTGTTGGTTCCATAATCAGTATAAATAGCTTCAAGATGCCTTCCCATCTCTTTACTAGAATTACCTTTACTGTTCCCATGGTTTGAAGGAGTATTGGTTTTCTTAAGAATCTCCACTAATATGACTTTAACTTGATCTGCATGCCTCGCTACATCAATAAAAGTGGTTATACCTAATATTGACTCCATCGACTAAAGATAAGGATGAATCCCATTATCAAAATGTAGATATTTTAGAGAATTTTCCTCAACCAAATCTTGGAGATAGGGTACTAAATCCCAAAAAATGGAAAAAATATGACATCAACTGATTTCCTTGATAAAGTAAGCACATATCCATTTCCCTTTCCACCTTCACAACTTTAGAGAAGTACAGTTAGATGAATTATTCTTGAAATAATTCCCTGGAGAGGTATTCCTAAGGGTTGGTACAAATTAATGAATTACATCAATTTCAACTAAGACCTTAGAGAATAAAGGTATAAAACTTTATTTATAGATAATTAGTAAACTTAAGTGAACCAAAGTTCCTATAAAAATTTCACATCCATTCTTATTTTTCAAAAGGATATATTTTACCATAAAAGATAGGATGGTTTAATTTCTAAAACTCAAGGACAAAGTCTTGATTTGATCTACTGGAGAGTTTTCTAATGGTGAACCACCCATAGCTGCACCTTGAATATCCATCGGGTCTTTGGTGGGGGAATACTCTAAAAACAAGAAGTACGAGACCAAACCAAAATATATCATCATCCCAAATTCCAAATATCAATTGTAAAACAAGAACCTAAACTCAAAACACCACTTAAAAACGTTTCTAATATACCCAAAACTAAAAAGGCCCAAAAAGGAAATCCCCAAATTACAAAGGAAAGCATCACACAACACCCAATCATCAAAACATCACAATTTCCCTTTTTAAAATACTTTTGGATATAGAAACAAGCTTGATAAGTTGGGAACTTACAAATGGAATTATAGGAAGCCTCTCACATATATATTCCCATGCCATCCTAAGAACCCATCCACATATACCATCATCTAACCACTTCCACTCGCACATCCATATATATGAGAATATATAAGAACACCAAAGTTAAAAACATGAAATTTCCATTTACAATATAATTTTTGTTTCCAAAACAACCCAATTCATTTTAAAATGACCCTAAGTTTTAATTATATAAATATTTTTTAAATAAACCAATCACCTTTTTAATAAAATTCATTTGGTTAAAAGTACATTTTCCCAGAATCTTCTTAAATGGGTTTGAAAAATAATTTATAATTTCAAAAAACAAAAACATTACCATTTGAAATTTAGTTTTAAAAATTTAAAGCAAGGGGTTCAATATGATTTTTAAAATTATAACAAACCCAAAAAATTTACAGGAGGGGAACTAGTGTTAGTGGGTGACTTGGCCATATGGTTGGAGACCATATGAAAATTACACCACAACCATAGAGATTCCTTTAGGATCACATCCCTAGCTCCACATGGATTACTAGGCCCTTTAATCTCATTGGAAACCACTACGTCAAATCCCATTTCATTTCCCAAACACAAAACATGCTGAAAAAAATATAAAACAATTAATATAATTGAAAAATAAAATACCAAAACCAAGAAGTACCATGAAAGGAATAAAAAAATACCAAAAAGAAAAACTCAAAAACCAACTTCCCATGGTAACCCAAGGGTTAACACAAAAATATTTGGCTAAACACTTCCCCATACCTACACCCCAAGTTCTTAGATTCCTCATCCTTCTACATTTACAACCAAAATAAAAATGGGTTCTTTAAAATCTTAGTCCTCTAAATAACCTATTCCATGATAACATTTTTTTAGAAACCAACCCAGGTTGACCCTGAACTATTCACCTGAGCCAATCCATGACATACCTGAGGTGTGTTCCAAATCACCTCGAGGTAGATATAATCACTAGGTAATCATATAGTAATGGTTGAAAAAATTTCACCCAAGATAAATAAAAAAATGTAGTGTAAAGATAAATGGGAAGCCCAATATAAAATAAAATAAATATAAAAAATAATAAAACAAAAAACTAAATTGAAAAAAAAACTGAAACTCATGAACAAACATATCTTTATGTGACACCATGGGTCACTCACCGAACTCAGAACCCAACATCACTCCATGGTGATCAAAACCAATAAAAACCTGCACCTAAATTTAAAAACAAGAATAGAATTATAGGTGTGAGTATTAAAACTCAGTAGGCATTCCGAAGAAAACTATTCCCTATGAATTTCCATTAAATAAAATATTTATTTGCTTCAAGTTTTAAATACAATATAAATAAATATAGGTTTTTCATACATTAATTTAACAAAAATCATGATCCATTACCCTCATAATTAAAAATGGGGTTTTTCATATATAGATAGGTTGAGTATTTTTAAAAAAGGGGAAGTGGGAGATAGAGGGGGATTATTAAGAATCTTTCAAAAAATTTTTTTTGAAATTTTTTAAGGAAAACAAAAATTTAATTTAACAAAGGATAAACACTATCGAGGAAAAGAAAAAACGACAATACCACATGGAGGAAAAAGGAAATAAATACTCAAGAAACCATACCAGATGAGGCACCCTAATTATCCAACATAGATAAAAGGGTTCTAGCATACATGGGAATACCTAGGAGATCAGGCAAAAGTATAGAACATACTGTAGTAAGATCTATATTGTCATCATGCCTGATATAATCAAATTTCCCTAATGATCAGTTGTACCCTACCAGGACTAACCGAGGAGAATCATCCCCAAAGTAGAGAGTGTACATACCAAGGAGCTACTAGTTTTATAATAATACTAAACTAGTGTAACCAATATTCTTGGATATTCTACTATCTTTTCTAGGGTCCCATGTCATGTACATAGTGGGGGTGAGCCTAGCAATGCCAAAAAATCAAATATATACACATATAGAAAATACACAAGAAACACACACAGACATCACCCCTAAAACCACTCCAAGGAATAATCCCTTATGTTCTAATTTTCAATTCACAAGGGAAGTCCCATACCAATGATCTATCATTTCTTTTAACATGAAAAAGGCAAGAAAAGGATATTCCAAGGAGGGGTTTTCAAGATAAACCCTTTTCAAAGGTGCCAACCGGGCCTCAGGTATCCATTGAATGAAAAATAATTAAAAAGAGGACCCAACACACCATTTATAACTTTATTAAATATTTAAAAATAATTTATAAAAATACCAAAACACTATTTATAAACCTCAAACAACATATAAAATCCAACCAAGCATTTTATCAAACACTTAGTGTTAAGGCCAAATAAAACCATTCCATACAATTAAATTCAACGGTAAAAAACTTATATTTATCTCAAATAGTTATTCTTAACATCAAATACCATTAATTAATCAGAAAAAAGGTGTATAAAACAATCAATTAATGTTTCTTAAATTTAAAGTCTAGATTCAAAGGGAAACCCACCTCAAACAACAAGTACTTGGACAACAACAACCCAAAATTGATTAAAAGAAGTCTAAATTGATAAGAAAATTCAAGAAGAACCTTAAGATTAAAAAAAATTAAAAACAAAAGAAACAAGAACCCAATAATAAAATAATCAAGGGAAAAAAGGAAATAAGAAGAAAATGGAAGAATAAGGAAGAGGGAGAAGAGAGGAGGGGATTACCTTGATAAATCATCCCAAAATCCGGAATAAATCCCATGGAATCACACTTGGAAAGATATTAGAGGTATGGTGAAGAAGGTTGGATCATACCTTTAGTTTCACAATCCAAATGGGGGATAATATAGGTTATTTGGGGTTAAAAACTCAGAGGAAAAAATGGTAAATATATATTTTTAATGAACCTGGGCACTTTGCATGGTTAGGTTGCATGGTTTAAGAAACTATGCACCAAACTTGAATCCATTAAAATACTCACATGAATCCTTATTGGTTTGAACACATGGTTTAGGAAACCCTACACCAAATTTTTGGTTTGGTTATGTAAAAACTTTTAGAGCTATGCACATTCTTCTTGCACAGTTTGGACTAACTGTGCTCAAGCCGTACACCCTCATACAGTAAAACAGAAGACCTACATGGTTACTCTTAGGAGCCACCCAGTTTGAATATAACCATGAAATACCAGCACACCCTAAAATTTGCATGTTCAATATGAACTAAAAAGAGGCTCAACTTGAGGGGTCAAGATAGTTTCCCCTTAACAGTGCACACAAACTGCACAACAGAATAAAAACAATATGAAACTGAAAATTTCAATTCAAAACATCCAAAACTCAAAGGGAAATTACAAATAAAAAATTATAAACCAAAATAAAAGATGAAAATTAAAACTAGGGTGTGAAAATTAAAGTTAGTGATAAAAAAATAGATTACACCGTTCATAAAGATAGTAGGCCGTATGTACGCATGAACGCTGTTTCCATTTTTCTTGATGGATGGAATGAAAGGAAAATAAATATTAATTAAATTTTGTAGAATAATTATTATATTATATATATAATTTATATTAATAAAATACATCTTTATTATCATCCCTATAATAATAAAATGAAAAAAATTTCACATTGCTATGTTGAGGCGGTAGTCTACACGTATACATGAGTGACATTATTGTTTTCCAATGGATTGGAAGGAAAGAAGTTATAAATGATATTATATTTAAAATTTTATTTTATATCATAAATATCACATATATTAATTAAATTTAACCTTAACACATTTCTTGTAAATTGTGAGTGAAAAACGAATCACACCGCTTTGTAAGGAGTAGTCCGCCATGCACTTGAGCAACATTATTATATACACCCCAAAATAAAAAGTAAGAAGGTATATGTGATATTATAATTATATAAGTATAAAAATTTCATAAATATGAGATAAATATGATAAATTAATCATTATATACAACTTTTAAATTTGTTCATTGAAAATGAATTACATCTTTTCACGAAGCGGTAGTCCTCCACACACACAATCAACGGTTTTGTTTCCCATTTCATGAAAGTAGAGATGAATATGAGTTATAAAATTAGAATAATAAAATATTATTATATATTATATATTGGTGTTATTATATTATCACATTTTAATAATGTTTTAAGTATGTGGGATATTAAAGAAAACAAATAATCATGCTTAAGAAATTTACCTCTCTTTTAGAGAGCCTCTTCAGGTGTTCACCTAAATCATTTTTAGGAAGGATTTATAAAACAAATATGGCCTATAGGATGTGTGGATGTAATTAAAGAAGTTATTTTGAGAGTTATTGGATAAAAAATGGTTTTTTTAAGTGTGAATAGGGGAGGAGATGGGGTGGACTTTTATATATGGGGGAGAGGACAAACAAGGAATTAATGAAAATATAAAGTTATACACACATTTTTATCATGAAAAAGTCTCCAAATATGTTATTATAAAACCATATAGGTGATAATGTCTAAATATGGACATTATATGGTTTTGAAAAAGTTTTAGGTTATTTTAACCGTTAACTTCCTAGTTTAACCGCCTAGTAAACTTATTTTTACCACAACTGTGGTAACTAATTTTTACTATTTTCACTATTCATTATAGTAAAAAATTAAGATGAAATTATAATATAATATAAAATATTCTCATTAAAAAAATATGAAATCAACTTTCTCAAATTAAATTCAAAGAATCATTATAATTCAATTTAGAAATAAATAGCAGATGTGACGAAAGAGCGGTTTTCCAAAGAGAAGATTCTCATAAGAAGAGAATGTTTTATTATAATAATTCAATATGAAATTGATTCACATGATATAAAATAGTTAAATTTCAATATAATTGAACTATGTTTACTTTAAAACAAATTTAAAAAATAATTTAACATTTTAAATAATTTAAACGAATGGGAAATTATCAATAAAGATCAGTATTCTTCACTATTCATCAAAAAATAATATTTTCAAAAAATCCTTAAAAATATACCCAAAGATAATTTTGACATGTATATTTAAATAATCAATTTAATTTTTTAAAATAAATTTTAAAAAATTGGTAAAACTAATTTTACATTATGTGCACAAAGCATGACTAGACCTCTTTTTACAAAAATAAAAAATTTTAAAAAACATTTCTTTTTATTTAAAATGGATCTAATTTTATTTATAATTAATGGATAACCAATGAATTTATTTTAAATATGTTTATAAAATATAATTTTCAGAATTTAGTTATTTCTATTCACACCCACCATCTTAATGGCCAGATTATGATGGTCATGTTTAAATAATAATATATTTATAGAGTATCATGTTTCATTCAAATATAACGTTGTGTTCATTACAAGATATCAAAGAGATTAATTTTTTTAAAAAATTAATATTTCATAAAGTCTAAGTATGTTACATTCTTTTATAATATTTGTGTTTCATATCATACACACTATCAAACATGAAGTTCCTCTTTTAGAATCTTAGGATGTTACATTTTACACCCTTAAATAATTGTGTCCTCACAATTTAATATTGATCTCAATAATAAAGGGTTTTACGTTTTAAAATACCCCTATTGAAACCCAAAATCATAAAGGGATAATAAAATATCCCCTTTATAAGATAGGAAGGGAAATATGAAGTTCATATAGAATAATCACATAACCATGTTTCAAAATAGGAGAATATAGATGATAAGTAAAGATATAAACATAGAAGAAAAGAATAATGATCAAATAATGATAGAGGGTGATAATTTTTATTGATAATAAGAATGTGAATGATCAATAAAAATTAAAAAACCACAAGACCATAAATATTTGATGAGTTAAGAGACCATTTGATTCATCAGAAATGAAGGTACTTAGATATAATTTTTGTTTCAAGATTCTGTTCTTTGAGTTAAGGTATTCTATTACAATCTTGACTAAGAAAATATGAAAATATACTTACTTGATATATTTATATATCATAGGATAAATTTCACCATTTTTTTGTGCTTTGATCAACTCCCACTTTATTTCTTACTCCATGAAATGAATATCCAAAATTATTTTTTCCTAAAGCACATTTAATAGATCATTACAATGATAATTCATTCCTCCCGCCTCTAGATATTTTCAAAAACCAAGATGGTTAGAAAAAGTTATACTACTAATACTTAAAGTTAAACTTAATCTATTCCATATATAATAAACATTAAAACTCATCCAAAACATGTTTATCCAAATTCAAAGTCCTATCTTTTTATGTAAAGTCACTAAATCAATATTATATCCCCCCAAAAATATAAAGTGGATATTAATGTCACATTACAAATATTTTAATACCTTGATCACCATAAAAACTTAATGAAAAAATTTATTCTTTCAGAAATAAAATATCTGGTTGTCGAATATATTCTATAAATCAATAATTTTAGTAAAATCTAGTGAATATGACATAAACCATCAAACCTATAACCAATTTCAATATCACTAACATTATTCCATTATCATATCAATATTATATTAACATTAGGAACATATTAATGGTTATACTCCGTTAATAATATGTTTTCCAATAGGTTCAACTTTTCTCGGAATCACTTTTCATGGTTATCAGTACCATTCAATAGATGCTCTAAAATCCTTTAATAAACAATACTACAGTACAATCCTTATAAATTTCATGATTCTTATAAAAAATATAATTTATTAAATACTCATATAACCTAATTATTTAATCCAAACACAAGTACATTAATCATTCTCCCCATCCATGGTAATAGAAAAAGCTTCAACATGATCTCTTACCTTTTTTTGTGTTATATTCTCTTGAATATTCGGGCATTCATTTATATAGTGGACTATCTTCTTATAGTTTTATCATTGAACATTGGGAAATTATTTATTTACCTTGTAATTATGAGCATGGTTTAATTTATCTCCATACCTATAGAAAACTCACATTCCCTTCAATAAAGTACCTCGGTGTTTCCTTCCACAATCATCACATGTGGGAAAATCCCTCTCTCCCTTTTTCCCTTTATCTATTTTTCTCTACCATACTCTTATTCTCATTCTTTACTTCGAATCCATAATATTTATAGAATTATTTATATATTTTGATATAAAATTATACTATTTACTCATATGATGAGAATTTTTTAGAGTATATTATCCTTTAGAAGATTGGATTAATCTTATTAAAGAAATGATCATTCTTACTCTTTGGATTAGGTGAACTAATATGGTTCCCATTTATTTTGATATGTGAAATTTCTAAATAATGGAATAAACTATATTAGGTCATAAAATTATGTATCATAATGTATAATCCCAAAACTAGTGAAAAACTTAACATAAATTGAAAAATTTATGCATGGATAATGTCATATTCATAAACATGGTTTCCTTGGAAAAGGTTCCATATAATACAAAAATTTTAAAATCCTTTATAATGGTTAGTAAAGAAACTGTGAATTATCCTAGTTATATCCACCAGAAGTTTCAAACTAGGTGTGTAGTCTGTACTGTTGTTTTGTACCAGGTAACGCTTGAGTTGAGCTTTATGTGCCTTCTTAAGGGACATTACCCCTAGATATATTTATTCCAGAACCAAATACACCTATAGTATCCATAAAGGCATGAATTTCTAGAAAAAACTACATAACATCTATCTTAACGAAATTTTAGTATGTTCTTATAAACTTATACTCAATGCCTGTTATAGGGTTATGTTCCATAATCTATGTTTTACAAAATCTAATTACCAAGGTTTCTACTAAACTTACTTTGATACCAACCATAAAGGTCCCGACTTCTGTATCCCAGATCCGGTGGTTACTTGATTACATTTATATAAAATAAAAGTAATATCATCCCAAAGGACTTAATAGTTTATTAGCCTTGGTAAACTAGATACATATATTTAATTCACATTATAATTGAAAACATAAAATAAAAAAAGTGGTTTATTTGATAATTCCATTATTCTTTATAGAATATCCCTATATATGAATCACAAAACACATCTTGGTATCCCAGGGAAAATAAAACATAAGAAAGGGGTAAGAATAGATGATCAGTAAGGGTAAGTGTATGATGAAATTTATCATTAATAAATAATAATATTCAATATAGAAAGGTAAATAACTCAAACACATTCCATTTAATCAATAAAATGAGCATAATGTGGGAAACAATAAATGATAAAATAAATCCATATTAATAGTCACATAAAATTGGAACTTATCCATGGATTTTATAACTAATTGAATAATTACATGGAAATAACTGATTTAATAATGAGGTAATTCATAATAAAATACATATGAAATATACTGTCAATACCTTTCAAAAGTCAGTTTAAATCTGTGAGCAGAAACCCATCTAATTTGGAAAAATAATTTTTTCTCATGAGATCTATAGATGCATAAATTATTTATCTATAACTGGGCCCCAAATATAACTTACTAAGTCCAATTCATTCATCATATAAAAGGGGTTAAACATAATCAACAAAAAATTCATATTGAAAAACTAACTTATGAATGTTAACATTTACTATAATAAAATAAACATAATCATAAACTATCCTAAATAATATGGTGAATGGTAATAAAATTTTACATTATCATTAAAATTGATCATAAACCATAAAAATAAATAACAATATGATATCAATACAACATATCCCAAGTGTATCATAAGTACAATAAAGGGTTGATGTTGTCAATAAATATAAATACCAAAAAAACATCATTAAAAACATTATTGAGAAACATTATTAATTTTTTTTGTCAATAATAATTTTTTTAAGTTATATGTGATATTATATATAGAATTTATGTTAATAAAATCCATCCTTATTACCATCAGTGTAAAAATAAAAAGAAAAATATCTCACATTGCTATGTGGAGGCGTTAGTCGACACATACACGAGTGGCTTTATTGTTTTCCAACAGATTGGAAGGTAAGAATTTATATGTGATATTATATTTATATAAGTACTTTTAGATAATAAATATCACGTATATTCATTAACTTTAACCTTAATACCTTTCATATAAATCATAAGTGAAAAACAAATCACATCACTTTGTGAGGTGGTAATTTGTCGTACACACAAGCGACACTATCATATTCCCCATGAAATGGAAAGTAAGAAATTATACGTGTTATAATAATTAAAAAAAATAATTTCATAAATATCATATAAATATATTAAATCCATAATTATATCCTTCCTTAAAAAGTGGCGATTGAAAACTAATTACATCAGTTCGCGGGGAGGTAGTCTGCCATACACATGATCGACAATTTCATTTCCCATTTGATAGAATTGGAAATGAATATGAGTTATTGAATTAAAATAATAAAATATAATTACATAGAATATAATGGTGTTATAATATATTCATGGATTAATAAGGTTTTAAGGTGGTGGAATAAGAAATAAAACAAATACGCACATTTAAGAATTTTACCTCTTCTTTGGAGAGTCTTTTGAGGTTTGTTTGTAAAGCCTTATTAGAAAGGATTAATAATAAAAATAAGACATATAGTATGTATTTAGAGAATTAATTAATGGATTTTGGTAGTTATTTTCCTAACCAAAGGGTTTTGGAAGTGTGAAGATTTGAGGAGAGTGGGTGACCTTTTATAAGTTGGGGAGAGGACACACATGAAATTTTTGAGAAGATAAAGTGATACCCACATTTTTCTCATGTAATAATCCTTTAAAATGGTTTATTATAGAACCATAGAGGTGAAAATATAAAAATATTTCCATAAAATTAGTTTTGTACAAGGTTTAGTTATTTTTTAACCCTTATCTTTTTAGTTTAACCCCGTCGGTAAACCCTTTACTATTTCACTCTTTATTATGTTAAAAAATTAAGTTGAAATTATTAGATAGTATAAATTATTCTGATTACAAATATGGAATTAATTTTTCCAAATTTAATTCACATAATTGATATAATTCAATTTAAAATTAAAGAGTATATGTAATGAAAGAGCGACTTTACAAAGAGAAAATTATCATAAGTTTATGATGTTTTAATATCAAGATTAAACATGAGATTGATTCCAAGGACCTAAATTAGTTATATTATAAAATAATTGAACTAATTTTACTTTAAAACCAATTAAAAATATAATTTATCTTTTTAAATAATTTTAACAAAAAAGATGATTTCCAATAAAAATCAGTATGTTTCAATATTCATCAAAAAAATTATTCTTTTTAGAAAATTCTCAAAATATCACCCAAATATAGTGTTGACATATTAATTTAAAAATTTTCTTTTATTTTTTGGAATAAATTTTATAAAAGTGTAAAAAATTAATTTTACATTATGTGCACAAAGCGCGACTGGCTCTTTTTAGAATAATACTTTTTTTAGAATTTTTTTTCTTTTAAATGGGTTTTATTTTATTTATAATAAATATATAACCGTTGAATTTAATTTTTCATGTTTAAATCATATAATTTTTACAATTTAGTTATTACTATTCATACTATCTATCTTAACAACTAGGTTATAACAGTCATGTTTAAATAATAATATCTTAATAGAGTATCCCATTTTATTCAAATACGGTGTTGCATGCATTGAAAGCTATCAAAGAGATTGAATTTATTTAAAAAATAAATATATAATAAATTATTATGGTGTTAAATTATCCTCTAATCTTAGTGTTTTGTTCCATATATGATATTTAACATGACGTTCATCTTTTAAAATCTAAGGGTGTTATAATTTTAGATGTGTTGAAGCCCATATAAAAAAATAATTTATTTTTGCTTGGACTTTAAGAATATCTGAAGAAGATTGAAAAAGGTAATTTTGGGATTAATGGATTATTTTATGTGATAATTTTAACACACATATTAATTATAATTTTTTTACATATTATTAGTGGTGTTAACATTTTTTGGCCAACATGCTATCCAAGATAACCAACTTTACACAATATTTGTGGGGCGTTTCCTTTACCATGCCAAGGAGCCAGGATAACTGAATAGTCATGGTATCAAGGTGGGTTTGCACACATATGCAGCCATAGAGGAACCATAGTCATGTCATGAGTCAGTAGTGTGGATGAAGTGTCATTATAGGGAGAAGCTAACGGAAGACCATAACGGACATGGTTACTCGCTTTTGACTAGTTTTCTCCATGCTTTAGTTAATAAAGCATCACAAGAATGTGCACTACATTGTTGTGAGATACATGGGGTGATTCTAGTCTATCATACCATTATAAAAGATATTTATATAACAATTTACACTCAATACAATCCATTTTTTCCATATGATCTCCATCTCTTCATCTTGAACCTCACAAACCCAAACCCTTGACGTATGAAGGCTTATCTGTAATCTGACACTGAATCTCATACAATGGACATGCTGAAGTGATGATACATGTAGACTTTCTGACCACAATAAATTCAATAGATGTATTTAATTATAGCCTTACACCTTTTTAATACATAAACTTTTCATTACATTTTACACAATAGAGGATCTTTCAAAGTTTAGTTTCTTGGAAACGAGGTACATAATAAATGAAAAATTAAAAAATTCATCTAAACAGTGTGAAAGGTTTCTTCATTTTTTATCCTAAGTAATTTTACCACATCTCATAACCTGGGGACATACATCAAAGGAAAGAGTGAGAATAAGTCATAGTAAGTAAAAACAAGGGAAATATTTTACAAGTGATCTTGAGAAATATCAATAAGAACTTGAGGAATATAATAAAAGAATGAGAAAAGAAAAAAAGATAATATCACAATAAAAACAACTTGAATCACAAAATTTAAATGTGGCTATACAATTTAAATGATACATTCATAAGTATATCACCAAGGTCTGTCACCAAGGTGTCATAAAAACTACCAAGGATATTCACCAAGGTATTGTAAAACATAACATCTCTAGAGATTAAATTCTTTACCCAATACATTGTAGAACTATAAGGGATCACCCTTAATATGTATTAATTAATTTTATCCACATATATCATAATAAAAAATTTCATAAATAACCCTTAGAGAATAGAAGAAATAGGTTTCATATAAAATTCATGACGTTTTAAAAACTGCTTAAAGACAAGATCCTTATGTCATTTATAACCCATAGAAAGAGAATAAGGGATTTATGTATTTAAATTATGGAATAAAATAAATATTTTTTAAATCTTGGCGAATACCCATAGAAAATAAATATTTTTGTGTATTCACATAAATAAAATAAAAAGTAATTTCTCAAGGAGAAGATAGAAATTTTGATAATTAAAATCGAAATCATAACTGGTATAAAATGTGGTTTTAGAAAATGGTAAAAAGAAAGGAGAAAAGGGTATCCCATTAATAAATTAATATTAATATAGTATGTTTATAAAATAAATTGGGTATAATAACATAGTTTTTAAATTTTCAAGATGTACCACATAAAAAGAGAACTTGGAAAGGAAAAGAGAAGGTGAGATTTCTCTTACCTTGATAGGTAACTCATAAAACTCGAGGATTGAGAGCTTGGGGGATTGAGGATATCTTGATAGGGATCCTTGGGAGGTAACACTATCATGGATTAATGGATTACGAATTGGGAGTGAAATTAAATGGATAAATGGGTGGGTATTTATAGCAAAAGTGGGGGATTTGTTTATTAATTTCTAAATAAAGGCCTTAGAAACCTAGGTAGTGGTAAATGAAAAACCATGAGATTTCCCATGGTATTTTCCTATGATATTTTAAAATTGGGATACCTTTAATGTTATTTTAATCCACAAGAGTCTACTGCCATTTTATATTACTTATTTTTTCAAGGAAAATTAAAATTTTCACAAAATAACATTTTTAAAGTTAAAGTCTCCATTTAAGAATTTGGAAAGTAAATTAGAAATTTTGAAATTGACTAAAATATATTAAAAATATTGATATTAATAAAATAACATATTTTAATTTGTTTATTTTTTTTAATTATTTATTACATCATTATAAAAAAATTATGATGTCATTAACATATTGAAAAACTCAAACTGTATTTTTACTATACACAAAAAATTAAAGTATTTTAGAAAATTATCAGAAATTCACCTAACCAAATCTTGATGTGATGATTTAAAAAATTTTATTTTTATTATTATAGTAATTCTCTTAATTTGAAAAAATTTACTTTTAAATATAATTTTTTTATTTATTAAAAATAATAGCAGATTGAAAATGGATAGGAAAATTTCAGACACCCAACAAAAATAAAACTATTTTATCGTTTATTTTTAAATAAGACTATTTTAATCATACTATTTAAAAGAAATAATTTTTTTTTCACAATACATTATTTTAATTTAATAATTATTTCATTTTCAAGAAGTAAAATCTTTATCTAAAAAATCAATTTACAAATTTCCACCTCAATTTTATTAAAAAAAACTATTCTTAAAATGAAAATGATGGAATAACAGTTTTATTTAAAAAAGGAACTATACACTAAGGCCAGGAAACATGACCCCTTATTACACCCACATACTTCATAAGAGTAAGGTGTGCGATGGTGGTAGTTTCTTGGGGGGGGTTCCTTGGCTAATATTGACAGAGTGGTAATCTTTAATAACTTGAACTTCTCCCATAGGTGATTTAGTTCAGGATTCACTTGTTGAAGCTCGGCTTAGGCTTGGTCAAGGGTGAACCCCATTGACAAAACCTCCCACCAATATCTGATAAATGGGCTTAAAATGACACGACTCTACTAGCTGAGTCCATCAAATATTCTTTCTGTATCAATTATTCTCTATCAAAATTTTACTTATAAACTTTAATGATAATATTAAAATTATTATCATGATTATAGTTCCCAATGGTCATATTTTCCAACAGTCATAATTTCCCAATGATCCTATAATGGTCAAAACTATACGGTCTCATTTCCCTTTATATTCAATTCATTATTAAATAGATATCTTTTTTGTGTATAATATAATATAACACACATTTTCTCAGGGAAAAAATATTATTCAAAAATTTTAGGTCATTACATTCATGCATGGGTTTATCCAATAAATGAGTTGTGGTTGTTAGAGAAGTATTTAGTGCTTGACTCCCATAAATATTTGTGATCTTGAGACCTCAATGACATCATGAAACACCCATGGAGTCATGCGATCATATAATCATAAAGCCTTCATGTGTCCCATTTAAGGAGAAGCTATCTATGATGGGACCTTTTTACGGTCACTCTTCATCAGGTGATATTCTTGGATGATTCCATTGATTCTATGTGACCCTACTTATGCGAATCACACAAGACACATTCTAAATTTTTTTGGTAGCCCTACACCACCTCAAACCTATACACACATCTCACCTAACTTAAAAATAGTGATGCCCTTGGAGCCCTTTTCCTATGTATGTAAAGACCCGTAAATTTCAAGGAAATTTTTTTCTTAAATTTATTTGGAATTTTACAAGAGCGCGGTTTCTAACGGCACCTGATTCCGAGGCCCGGTGTGCCCGGAATCATTTTCCGAAGTTTGGCTCGGGTACGTTCAGTGAACGGACGAGCGGGTTTTTATAACTTTTGAACCGGTGCCCGAAATCGAATTCTGAGGGCACCGATGAAATCGCAGCACCGTTATTCGCTTAGAAACGCCTCTTCCGGAGTTGCGTTTGCTCGGGTGTGGTTTTTAATTTTCGGGCTTAAAGTTAAGAAATAAAATAATTTTGCGACAACTTTATTTTATTTCACTTATGCCGCTTGGAAGCCACTTGAAGCCACTTAAAGGCGGCTTGAACTGAGTTGAACTGGATAGGATGCTATCCAGAAATATCCTACCCCCTTTGTAAGATATTTGTGAGGTGGGGCCCACACGAGCCCCGCCGTTTCTTTCCGCTAAGAAACGCACCCGTGAAAACCCGTCTTATTGAAAGTCAACTGACGCGTTTTCTAAATTCTTAACAGACCATTTAATTGGGCGGTTTATTTCGTGAATTAAATGGGTTGTTTCTTTCGTTGAATTAATTCAACGAATTAATTCAATCGTTTCTTAACCTGTTTTCGTGTGTTGGCATATTAATAAAATAAGACCAACCCAAAATCTTTTGAGAAGATTTGAGAGGATTCTTGTTTCTTCTTCTCCCTCGCAAAGAACGCGAAGAACGCGAAGAACGCGAAGAACGCCGAACCCGGAAATCGACGACGCTTCCGTCCGAGACGTTCTTCCACGCTCCGATCTCCGATCACCGACCATTTGAGGTGAGTGATGTCGAATTTTCCTCTCAAGTTCTTTTCTTTTGGTTTAAATCGAAACACAGATTTAATAAATTTAAATCTGTTGTTCTTGGTTCGTTGAGCTCGCCGACTCAACACCAGATTCCGTGATGACGCGACGCCTCCCCGCGACGACGCGACGATCCCTCTCTTCCGCGACGATCTTTTCCGCGAAGAACGCCCGCGCGCGACGATCGACGAGGTAGGGATTTTAAATTATGGGAATTACCCCCTTTTTAAAGTAATTCCTGTCAATGTTTCTTAAAGGAATTAAAGAACCGAATTGCGAACAATTTTTAATCTTATTAAAAATTGTTGTTTCCTGTGTGGAATAAATTTCCCCCGGTTGTTTATCTCTAACGCGGAGGGTGCGGGCCAAACGAACACGGCCCGACGACCCTCCGCCGTTCTTCGTTTTGTGCGGTTTGACGGACGACGACGGAACATGCCGCAGCGGATGTTTGACGATCCCGCAGTAAAGAACGGATCCCGGGAGGAGCAACGGCGCAGACGGGAAGGAAAACGGGCCACCGGAGCGACGCCGGCGGCCCGCGGAAGCTGCCGGCGGCGCGGGTCGCCGGCGGCGCCCCGACGGCCAATGGACTCGCAGCCGCGCGGGTCTGGTTCGCCCAGGCGGGACGTGGCAGAGCCGCGTCCGCGGTTCACCAGCGCGGCCCACACGCGGGCCGCGGATTCTCTCTCGACCGCGGGGTCTGCGCCCGCGGCTTCCACCCGCGCCGCTCGGCCGAGCCGGGCCGGGCCCACCGGGTCGGACCCGGGTCGGCCCGGGCTCGTACCCCCCTTCTTCGGACGTTTTCGTTCAAACGCCCATAACTTGAGCTAAGTTCCTCCAAACAACTCTCCGTCAGTGGAAACACGATCCTTGGATCGAGGTGGTCGTTTCGGTATATCGCACTCAAGGTTTCAGAATACCTTGAGTTCGGCCAGGTTGGTTCGTACACGAGACCAACCGGGCCCTCGGAGCGGAAACGCTCATATCTTGAGCCACGGACGTCCAATTGACGTGCCGTCAGCTCTGTAGAATTCCTCTTTGTGATACTGATCTTTTGGCTTACTCCGCCCAAGGTTTGGACGCAGGTGGAGTACGGTCGGGTTGGTTTTGCCTTAAAAACCAACCGGGCCCCTGGGACAAAAAAGCCAATAACTCTCAGACCGGGCGTCCGATTGACGCGCCGTCTGCGGCGTTGAGTTCCTGTTGACGATACGAAACTTTTGGATACATCAACTTCAGACTTTGTGTCAGTTAATGTATCAGCCTCTCGGCTCGTGGAGCGGACCCTCCGAACGAGCTTGCTGTGTGCGGAAACCCTAGTGCTAGCTGCGACTGCTACTTCGACAGTGACGACTGTGCAGAGATCCTCCGTGGACTCCGACGACGACCGTGCAGAGATCCTGAGTGGACTGCGGCGACGACTGTGCAGAGATCCTCAGTGGACTGCGACGACTACTGCACTCAGCGATCCTACGTGGATCAGTGCTACAGGTCCTGCGTGGGCCCGGTCCTGTGTGGGCCCGATACTTTGTGGGTCCGATCCTGTGTGGGTCAACACTCAGCGGTTCTGTGTGAGCCAACTCCTACAGGTCCTGCGTGGGCCCGATCCTGTGTGGGTCCGATCCTGTGTGGGTCACTGCGAGGTTAGTACCTATCGATCCTTCGTGGGTCCGACGACTTAGATGGTTCAGTGATCATCTTTATCGTCATCCGAAGAAGTATACCTGTGTGAGCTGAATCTTGTGTTTCTCTCCTTTGTGGATTGTGTTGAGTTATCCTGTGTGGATTTACTGTTTACTCTCCTTTGTGGATTGTGTTGTTCTAACCTGCGTGGGTATGCGTTTTGCTTTCCTGTGTGGACTGGGTTGTGCTAGGGCTCGGACGTTGGAGCCGATCGGGGAATTGATGACTTAGGTATATGTATGGGCATATACCTAATCCGTGTCATATGTTACTTCGTGATTGTATCACTTCTTCATGATTTATCCTTTGTGGATTTCGGGAGACCTTCAGGGGTCTCGGGGTCCCTACTGAGTAGCTTATACTCACCCTTGCACGGGATATGCCCGCACTTCGTGGTGTTGGTTGCAGACGACGGACAGCGCTGATCGTGGAGGAGGCGTGCGGAGCAGGACAATACCTGGAGGTGGACCACTGGGCGGGACGTACTCGGAGCGGTTAGGTGGACCCGAGGAGCAGTGGAGGCTATCTGTACCCACCCTTCAGGTGGGACTTCCAGAGGACGGCTCGACGCTGCAGTTTTTCTTTTCAGTTGCTGTTTTTCCTTTCAGTTGTACTTTACAGTTGGGCTTGTATTTCCGGCCCCTTTTACTTTCATCACAGCTTGTACAGTTTTTACTTAGTGTTTAATTTTCCGCTTGCTTACTCTGTGGTGCTTGTTTACTTTTCAAAGGCAATGCCTTCCCTTTTTGTTGGGATTTACGCCTTGGTGCTAGTCGCCAGCCCCTGGCCTATGGAAGGCGGGTTTGGGGTAGTCACGGCACGGGCCCCGAGGGCGGGTCGTGACAATGTAAACCATTTCCCTCCTCCTTGATCAAATAGTAACAAGACAAAAACATGTAGAGAATAGATGGAAAGAGAAGAAGGCGATGGATAGAAAGGTAGATGCTCTTAGATTAACCCTCCAACTAATCAAATAATTACATAACCACCTGTACCTTGTGTGATTTCATGTATTCTTATTCATCATGATATGCCTTGATAAGAACCCATGTCATGCACCCATATTCAAGAATCCATAATTCATACAACCCTAATCACTCGATGCCTCCATGCATATTTGTCCATGAAACACATCATCCATGTAGAGAACCTAAGTGGGGAAGCTCAACATAGTTTATTTTTTTTGGTGTGGATTTATTTGATGCACTCATGCTCCCTCTGGTCATGCGATTCTATCTTTAAAGAACTAGATCATGAGCCCAAATTCATGAGCCTTTATGCATGTGACCCTAGTTATTACATGGGTTTGAAAATATTGTTGTCGATGGGATATTCATGTGGTCACTCTTAATCATGAGAACCCTTGGTTATGATATTTCCTCATGTGGCCTCCTTCATGCAGCCTGGATTATGTTCCCAAGTTCAATCATCCCTTCCATGATAACCCTTGGTCCCATAATTGATTTATGTTACCATGACCATGTAGTCCTAGTTATATACCAATAATTAATGTTCCACCTACCTTGAAGCCACATATTCATGCATAATTTCATAAACTTTTTCCATTACAACACTATCTATACTGATTAGACAGAAAAATTTTTGTTATGAAACTTCAATCAAGCATGAAATCCATATCATGAACCCTAAGTCATGCAACCCATTATGAGCGCATAAACCCCTTGTGGTCACACAATCACCTAACCCATACTTGGTCACATGATCACCTAACCCATGAAGAGAAATGGGACACACCTCTAAAGCTACTCCATGCTATACAATCATATTCAACTGACCTTTCATGGTTATATTTCTTTACCCATAAAAGAACAAGTAATGGATATATTGTATGGAAATCTATTACGGTGTAATCCCCTGACTTTTCTAACTCATAGGGACACATTCTAGATCATAGGTATAAATTATCCCATGAGTCTAATAATATTTACTCATCTATTAGTATAAGATAAATGGATATATACACAATCATCCTAATAGGTATAATCCTCAACCATTCCTTCAAACACCTTGAATTGAGATGCCTCCTTTCGGTTTTTTCATAGTTCCTCAAGTTGATATTACATCTTGGAGTTCCCTTATCATACTGATATATATTGAGATATATCCACATATCTTTCATTTTATACTTCATGTCTAGATTCCTATTTTTGTACTCATCATGATTCATGAGTCCAAACTCAGATTCTCTTATTAGATTAATTATAATCAGGCCTCCTACTTGGTTTAAGACCCAACCCTTCTTTCCTTTACATGATTCAATTTCTAGGATATATACTTTTGAAAAAAATACTATTCATAATACCCACATATTTACCTTTAATTTAGATTAATCCTTATGGTTTTATCACATGTCCTCAATTTGATATTCCCCTTTTGGATTTCATTATCCACCTTGAGTTGATATATACCTCTTAGTTATCACGCATGGGAATCCTCCTAGGTGTAAGAACTAACCATTACTTAATATACATTGATTAAATATATTTCTATTGGTTATAAAATATGGGAATCCTCCTAGGTTTTATCCCTGACCATTCTTTTATATACCTTGAGATAATATATTCCTCCTAGTTATCATGCATGGGCATCTTCTTGGTGTAATATCAAATTATTCTTTAATATGCCTCGAGTCAATATATTCCTATTGGTTATCATATATAGGAGTCCCCCTAGGTGTAATTCCTTACCATTACTTAATATAACTCGATTATATATATTAATCTTGGTTATCATGTATGGGAATCCTCCTAGGAGTAATCCCAAACTATTCATCAACTTACCTTTAGTTAATATTTTTCTCTTGGTTATCATATTAGGGAATCCCACTGGGCCTAAGCCTTGACCATTCCTTAACATACATTTAGTTGATATTTTATTCTTGGTTATAACTTATGGGACTCCTATTAGGAGTAACCTTTGAACCATACCTTCAATAAAACACTTATTAGGTTAGGTATCTCAGGGATGCTCATGCAATAAGCCCAACTTTTTCTTCTGTTATTGCTTATTTTATAAAATATGAATCATAATATGGAAAAAATAATTGAATAATCCCCATAAAAAAATAATTTTATTATCTCAAGAAATATTACTTATCATATACAACCCTGATATTTTATGACATATTTCTCTTTAAATAATTTTTATTTCTTTGATAACTTGTTTTATACGCAACACTAAATTTAAACGAATCATAATATACAACTAAAATATTATTATTTAATGTGAAAATTATAACCTAGATATTGGATTATAGTATTTTAATATTTTTAACTAAATTATTAAAAATTATTTTTTACACACGTATGAAATTAATACATTGGTTATAAATTCGTAAAATCATTTGAAAATAAAAAAGATATATTTTTTTTGAAAAAATGTTTTTTATGAATGCATTGTGTTTTTATATTAACAAATTTAATTAATAACTATTGATGAATTATTTTAATGAAATTAATATATTATATATTCAATAAAAGGTTTTAACAAACATATAATGGTTTATAATAGTGATGTGATAAGAATAAATATTGTTTTAGTTTAAAATTACATTTTTTAAACAGTTTTTGTTACGTTTTGTGTTCTTATTTTAAAATGGATTTATATCAAATATGGAAATTTAATATTGAAAAATAAAATCTTTATTTGGAATCAGTATGTTCAAATTTGGTAAATAGTACTCTTTTATTTTTGGTCATTATGAATAGTAACTACAGTAAATATTTATCAGCTTTATATGTGTAAAACCGGTAAAATGTTGTTAAAAATTTGGAATAAGGATTTAAAATATCTTCAATACTTGAATTTATCTTATTAGATGAGCTAATTTCAATAATTATCATCCAATTTTCTAAAATAAAGAACATTTTTTCGACTTTTCTTTGATTATGACATTTATAATATTTTTTGAAATGGATAAATGGAAAATGTCACTCTTCTGATTTTAATTTCTCTTATATGTTGACATATGAATAATAAGAATTTATTAATAAATATAAAATTTTTTTTTAACATATTTTTTTAATGATATTAATTATATATAAATTTTAATGATGATGTAATTACCTTAAACTCTTACGCAACGCTGATACATCGCTTGTGCATGTAGTAGAAAAATACAGGTGAATGATTTTAAAAAAAATAAAATTAATATTTTTTGGAAAGATTGTAGTATTACATGAATTTAATAGGTGTTTATAAATTATAAATTCCTTTAAAATTATTTATATTATAATTCAATTTTTATCTTGAATTATTTAAAGTCAAATTAAAGGAATTGTCCTAAAACTCTCTTTAATAATTTTTTATGTTTACTAATATTTTATATAATGATTTAAAAATAATAAAAATATTTCAATAGGAAAATTTTACTAATATATGGTCTAAATTTCCATCCATGGACCATTTTTGTCCAATTTTCACCTAATAAGTAAATTTATGACCCTTAAAGGCTAAAAAATTATGTTTCAACAATTAAGGTTAAAAAGGGTTAACGATGGGATTAAAACAAAAGGTAAAGTTTAAAATGAAACATAAAAATATATAAATTTTATTGGCTGAAGTTATTTAGAGCTCATAATATATTAAATTCTAATTTTTTTCCATTTGGTTCCACTTTTTATGATTTTGATATATATTATATTTAAACCCTTTAACTAATTCAAAGTGTGTCCTTTCCCTCAATTATAAAGGGGAACATAATATTATACCTTATTCCTATTGGTTATTATATAATATATTTATATATTCCTTACTAATTTACTTTATCATATTTTCTTGCTAAAATACCATCTTTTCAAGTCTTAAGTTGTAATCTAAAAGAGTTTTCTCAGTGAAGATGTATAACTCTTAATCGGGAACTTTCAATTTTATTTTTTATTCTACCACATAAAATTATTTGGTATCCATTATAAAATAATGAATTTATTATCTTAAATATACTAAATTGTTATTGTAATTATTTAATAACCATTATACACATCATTTCCATCCAATATAAAAATAAAACCATACTCGTGCGTAAATGTGGACTACCACCTATACAAAGCGATGCATTTTATTTTTCATCAATGATTAATGTTGATGGTTATAATTATAATTTTAATAAATATATATGATATTTATGATATTAATATAGCTTTATATAGGATAATTGTTATTTAATTTTATTTTGTTCCATCCATATAAAAGTGGAAACATCACTTGGGCATACATGTGAATTATCGTCTCCACGAAGTGATGCAATTACTTTTTTCATAATCACTTTATATGAATAATAATAAAACTGTATATAATGTTTAAAAATGATAATAATGAATTTATTATAATTTTTTATATCATGAAACTATGATCAAAGTACAATTACATGAATTTCTGAACTGAAACATGCGTGGAAAACAAAGAAGTTATCACCCGAAATAGCGACTTTAATAAATAATTGTTAATAAATGGGTGATAAGATGTTAAATTTAAATCATATATGGTATTATATTCATGTTTATGGTTCTATAATATATTCATAATAAATATATATTTATTATATGGGATTTTTTAATGCGTACAAAGTAAGACAAGACTTGAGGTAAGGGTTAATTTTATGATTTCATTTCTTCTTGGGGCTGTCTATAATAAATTTCCATTGAGGAAAATTTTATAAATCTTATCCTTTAAAACCAATTTATTTTATTATATTATTGTTATTAAAATAATTTTAAAGTATTAATACCATTTTTCTATATTTTTTACATAAAATTATCAAGAAAATGTTTTTAATAAAAGTCGACCTTATTTCCTTTTTGGTTGAATAAATTTTTATTCCTTGTCCATTATATTGAAGATTGTTTTATAAAATTTCTTTAATAAAATTAAATTTTTTAATAAGGTAATTTTCAGTACCCTTTAATTTAAATAAAAAATTTTAAAAGGAATATTTTTAAATATTTTTTTCGAAGAAAGTCATTTTTGAAATCTTACAAAAGATTGAAAAGAATGTTCTCTTTTTATGTGTACAATATGAACTAATTTTCTCACCATCATAACTTTTCTTTTATTTGAATATTTATTTATATTTTTCATGGTTATTTTCAAAGGAATTAATTTTCTTAATATTCTGGAAATTTTCAGTTAAAATGTCATCAAAAGAAAAAATATTTTTCTTATGTTTTCAATGAAAGATTAAAATGTTATTTTAAAGGCATTTTAATATATTTAAACATACTTTAATAATAATAATTATTTACTGGGTATTTGACACTATGATACTATCCAATTTCTATTTCTAGATGGATTATGATGATGATTTAATTATTCTATGAAATACATTTATTTCCCACAAGTTAATTCACTTATAATGAAACTTTTATAAAACTAATTTATTTTCCAAAAGTTATGATATTATGAAATGATTAAATGTATATGAAACTCATTTCCTTTATATGAGTTATTAGATGGTGATATGATGAATAGTTTATGATCTTATGGCACATTATTTATGGTTTGAATTTTTTTATGGGTGGGCCAAGAATTATATAACCCTAAAATGCATTGGGTAAAGACTTATATCTAATAGGAAAATTTTGGAAAATGAGTTAATGTTATTGATACAATATGGGTAATAAGAATCCATTCATTGTCTACAATGATATAGGAAATTGGTGGTGATGCCTGATCCACTATGGTATGATAAACATGCAGTTATTCCTTTTACACAATGATATGATGGCCTTAATAGTTAACCTTAACATATGATATGGTTTTTATACCTATTATGAAACCAAAATATTCTGATATATTGTTATGAATATGATTTGAACTCATGGACCATGATTGATTTTTTATGATTCCACATTCTTGTGACATCATAATGTTTTATTCTATTACTTATGATTATGATTTATGAGTTGTTGATTATGATTATCTATTGATAATGACATGTTCCCATAACATTATGCTCATGATATTCATTCATATGATCATTGAATGATAAATACCATGTTTACCCTTACTTAGTATCTAAGCTCACACATTCTTATATTTTAATTTTCCCTCAAATAATGAAGAAGGGTACTCAGTATGATGAATCTATAAGGGTACCTTTTGTAATTAATTTTGTTAGATATGATATATATTATACTAAAATAAGATGTTTTTTATCTATTCTCCAATTATACTAACCCGTTATGGTTATGGGTCATGAAATGATATAAAATGTATTAAATATTCATATAAAAGGATGTAATATCTATATATGTTATTATTGGGTTACCTCAGTTGGTATTAGATATAGGTTTAGTTATTTTTGGAGATTAGAATTAGATAAATTTAGTAAAACCTATAGGGATAAGACTAAGTATAGGATAACATCCTAAAGTTTTGGTAAAATAGAGATTATGCGGGTTTTCTAGAAATACATCTATGTCTAGATACTAAAGTGGATGTGGAATATATTCATCTATGGGTAATAACCCTGAAAACGAGTTAGTCAATTATATCTCAACCATCATTCTGATTCAAAGTGAATGGAACCCTATTGTGCACCCAGTATGACACTCATAGAGGATATGGTTTCTTGAATTCCGATTTCTTTATAAAACATTATAAAGGATTTGAATAGATAATGACCCTGAATATCCTTGGTTAAACATAAAGTTTCAAAGTTTGAAATTAGGTGTCGCGATTTAGATTTCCTAGGAATGAAATTTCATGATTAGCCGATTTCTCACAATAATTATAATAGAATGATGATTACACTACAATTTGTAGTTTCACTCAATTTTTGAAACTAGAAGGAATTATAGTAATAAAAAACGTTATAGACAATGAATTTATTTTCCTTCATATAAACTGAATGTTATGGGAGCTAAAATGAAAAATATTATTGTGATGATCACATGAATTTCTTAGTCCATGAATCATAATGAATGTATAAATGATCAAAGGAGGGAACAACATATTATTAAGTCTTTTATTAGGAAACATCCACATTATTTTATTCGTTGTTCTGATCCACTAGTGAATGAGTTATGGATCAATACAAATGAGAAAAAAATATCTATACTCTAGTGCTAAGAACATGAAATATTTTTCTTATCCATTTACTATTTTAAAGGTGAAGGAGATCAATGGTAGAATCTTATTAAAAATAATAATCAAGAGTAAGAAATTGAATCCATAGAATTTGATAATTTTAGGATATTATTTTTATATAATTAATTCCCTTGTATTATACATACAAAAATTGTAGAAGGAAATCCTCGAACTTAAGCAGAAGGATGATGAATCCATTTGTACATAAAAGGTAAATTTTAAAAGACTTGTGAGGTATGATTATGGTTTAATCATTATTAATAAAAATAAAAATTTATTGATTCTTTGGTGGATTTAAACAAGGCTTCAGAAAGAATTATTTATAAGATACTTTAGTATCTTTTAAGAAACAATTCAATGTGTCCTCAAGGTAGAAAATGAAATTGGATATTCCCATCATTCCCATGGTTTTGGTAAGAAAATGAATATTAAGTCTCCTGAAAACTCCAAAAATCATATGGTGGAAATAAATTTCATTCAAATATATTCCAGAAATATGGGGAGAAACTTCAAGAGAATTGATTGAATAGAACTGGGAGGTTCTTTAAATGTGGTAGGGTTGGTCATAAATACCATTAAATTTTAATTGAAATAAAGAGGTTGGTTGATACAATGGAAGAAAGAATGATAGAAACTAATGCACCATCCACACTCCAATGATTCAAATGCAAGGGGTATGTTAATTACAACTACCAATGAATGAATATGAAGGTTCATGATTATGATCAACATCAACAACCTTTTAAGACAAAAGAAAAAGGTAACTCTCATAAAATCACAACTAAAAAAATGGGTTATGAGAATGACATGGTGTAATGAACACTTATCATCCTCTCTAAAATAATTAATGTCTTATTTAATTATACATATACCTATTATTTTATATATAAGGAATTATTTTAGGGTATTAAATTAGCTCCTCAATTATTATATATTGAGTTAGTGTTGGAAACCCCTAATGGTATGATGAGCACATCTCAAGTTTATAGTCTTTTCTGATTAAATCTTGTGGGAATATGCTTCTTGAAAATATTTTTATTTTACCTCTAGTTTAATTTGATGAGATTATAGGAATGAATTGGATTTATTTAAATATATTCCATATCAATTGGATATTAATATAATCCACATTTCATATCCCAAATTAGCCTATGATCGTTTATCACTCTGAGGATGAATACAAACTTCTAATGGAAATTACTTATATATTTTGTGTCTTAATTCTTTTCCATAAAGGGTATATATCTAAGATGATTTAGGAGAAAATTAATATTTAGGATATTTATATTGTAAAAGATCTTATTTATGTATTTCTATAAACATTCTCTAGTCTTCCTTAAAATCACGAAAATGAGTTTTCAATAGAATTCATACATGGTGCTATGCCAATTTCAAAAAACTTATATAGAAAGGATCCAATTGATTTGTAGGAATTGAATAATAATATAAAAGATAATATTTATAAGGGATTTATCTAGAATAGTGTTTCACCTTGGGTTTCACCAATTATTTTTATTAAGAATAGAGATTATTCAATTCATCTTTTCCTTGATTATTAGAAACTTAAGAGGATTTTTATCATGAATAAGTATCCACTACCCCAAATCAATTATTGTTTTGATAAATTATGAGGATATAAATATTTTTTAAAGATTTAAATTCATTTTAGATATCATAAATTCAGGTTTAATAAGGATGATATATCCAATACAACCTTTTATATGAGGTATGGGGATTATGAATTTACAATGATTCTTTTTGGACTTACTAATTACCCTACTATCTTTATGGATTTAATGAATATAGTCTTTAGATATTACCCTGTTTAGTTTTTGGTATTATTTATAGTTTATATTCATATATATTCAATGTTTATGGAAGATAATGAAGATCTATTTGGAATTGCGCTGAAGACCTAGAGGAATAAGAAGTTGAAATCTAAATTTTAAAAGTGTTAATTTTGGATTTAGAATGTTTCATTATTGGGTTATATACTCTCAAGTGAGGGTATATAGGTGGATAATTCAAATAAAGAAGTTGTTTATCAATTAACTAGACCTACCATCGTAGTTGGGATCCATAGTTGTCCCAAGTTTGCTGGATACTATCGATTCTTTTTGAGTTATTTTTCATGACTGTCATATACACTCACCATGTTAAACCAAAATGGGGTTAAGTTCTTATGGAAAAATAAACATGAAGAAAATTTCAAGGAGCTAAATATAAGGTTATTAAATACACTTGTGCTCCTACTAAACTGTAGTGGAGAATTATTTGTGATCTATGGTGATACATCAAATAATGTACTAGGATGTGTATCTGTATAAAATGATATTGTGATATCACTTGACTCTCACCAATTGAAAATACATGAGTAAAATTACCCATCTCAAGATTTAGAGCTATAAGTGGTAATTTTGTTTTTGAATATATAGAAGAATTATATTTATGGTGAAATGTGTGACATATATATGAATAATTAAATATTTAAGTATATATTTTCATAGAAAGAGTTGAATATGTGCCAAAAAAGATGGTTCGAGTTTATTAAAGATTATTACTTCCTAATACATTGCCACCCTGATAAGGTGAATAAGTTAGTTGATTCTATGATTAAGAAGGACCATGATATTATTTCCATGATGAGTATTGAAAGTGATTCAATACTTATTGATTTATATAATAAGAAACTTCAAATCCTAAAGAAAGAATATATAACCTATCTTTATTAGATTATTTTTCAACCATCCATCCATGTGAGGATTAAAGAGGCATGGAAGGAAGATCTATAACTACAATAGAAAGTGAGGAATTTTATTGAGTTTAACCATGATTATGATGGAATGATAAGGTTCAAAAATGGAGTATGTGTCCCATAACTACTAGAATTTAATAATGAACTATTATATAAAGGAAATAGTTCATCCTTATCTATTCATAAAATAATTATGAAGATTTATAGAGATTTGAAAGAATATTTCTGTTGGGATAGCATGAAAAGGGATATTATAGAGTATGCATCTTGACGCTCGGTATGTCATCAATTTAAGGATGAGTGAAAAAAATCCAAACAGTATGTTACAACCAATACCCATACTAACATGGTAATGAGAAAACATTACCATATATTTCATCATAAAACTCCACAAAATATCTAAAGGGTGTAATTATATGGGTTGTAGTAGATCAACTTATGGAATAAAAAAATATTATTACTATCAAATAATATTTCTCTCTCTATCATCTTACTTGATTATACATTAACCAAGTTGTGATATTTCATGGAGTACCACTCTTAATGATATTTTATTAGGATCCAAGGTTTACCTCAATGTTTTAGATAAGTCTTCATTAGGCTCTAAATATAAAGTTGAATTTTAGTAATTAATATCATTCTCAAATAGATGATCAATCTGAGAGGACCATTTAAACTCTATAATACATGTAAATATCTTTCTATATGGTTTTAAAACATGGTTTGGATCAAAACCTTACTTTGGTAGTTTTTTCTTATAATAATAGCTTTCACTCAAGTATTCAGATGAATCCTTATGAATACTCATATGAAAGGAAGATAAGAACACCAATGTGATGGGATAAAGTTAGAAAAAGAATGTTATTGGGACATGATATAGTAGAGAAAATTGTAGATAAGGTTATATCCATTCAATAATACATATGGTTATCCCAGATTTGATAGAAAAGTTATAATGAAAATTGTCGATGAGATCTAGAGTTTGATGTTGGTGATAAGGCATTCCTATAGATATATCCATTGAAGAAGCTTATGATATTTTGAAATAAGTGAAAGATGATATATATATATATATATATCTGTCCTTTGAAATTATTGATCGTATCAAGACAATTTCTTATGACTTAGTGCTTCCACTGAATTTATACCAAGTTTACGATGTGTTCTATGTATCACCCCTGAGGAAGTACATACATGATCCTTCACATGTAATGAACTCAAAGGTCATACCACTATAGAAAGATCTCTCTTATGAAGAACAAATAGTGATTTTTTTATTATAGAGAGAAATCACTAAAAAACCAGATAACTCACTTGTTTAATCTTTTATAGAGAAACCATAAATTAGAGGAAGATATGTGGGATCCCAAGGATGTGATGAGGTAGAATTATCCACATTTTTTTATTGGATAATAAAATTTTAAGGGTGAAATTATTACAATGGGGGTAAAATGTAACACCCCAATATTTTATGATATATTTATCTTTATAAATAAATTTTATTTCTTATATAGTTTTCATTACACGTAACATTGAGTTTAAACGAACCCCAACATGCTATTGAAATATTAGTATTTAATGTGGAAGTTATCACTTATCCATTGGATTTAAGGGTATAAATAAGATTTAATAAATTATGAAAAATTATTTTTTACACATGTATAAATTAATTCATTGTTTATCAAATGATAAAAGCATTTAAAAGTAAAAAAGTGATGTTTTTCTGGAATTTTTTTTGATGTGTGAAATGTATTTTTATCTTAAAAAATTTCATTAATCACTATTTATGAATGATTTTAATATAATTTATATATTATATATTCTATAAAATTTTTCAACATTCATCTCATGGTTTTTATTGTACATGAGATAAGAACTAATCCAGTTTTATGCTTAAAAAACATTTGTAAAAAAAATGGGTTTGATTGAATATTGCACGCTTATTTTAAAATGGATATATGACACTTCAATAAATTTAATATTGAAAAATGGATTTTATTTTTAAAATTATGATTTTAATTTTTTTAAAATAGTACTCTTTTATTTTTATCCATTATTAATAGTAATAATGGTAAATATTTGTCATATCAGTAATAGTAAAATGGGTAAAATTGAGTTAAAATTACCAATAAGGCTTTAAAATATCTATAAAAATAGACTTTGTCCTATTTTATGAGTGTATTTTGTCAATTATAATCCAATTGTTTAAAATATGGAAATTTGGTTCCATTTTTCTTTGATTTGACATTTATATTATTTTACATGAAGGATAAATAAAAAATGTCACCATTTTGATTTTAATTTGTATAATAAGTTTTCATAGAGATATACAAAATTTATTAATGAATATAAAAGTTTATTTTGAACATAAATTATTTATTTTTGTTATAGTAATTTATGTTTAATTTTTAGTGATGATATAATTACCTTAAACGTATATGGAATGCCAATAAAATGCTTGCACAGGAAGTAGAAAAATCAATTTAAATGATGTTAAAAGAAATAAATTAATATTTTTGGATAAATTTTTGTATTATATAAATTTAATAGTTCAATATTATATATAAAACGTGGTAAATAATTTTATAATTTAATTAAATTACTATCTTTTTGTCTTTGAAGTTAAATTAAATGAATAATCCAAAAAATGTTAACTAATATTTTATTAAATGATTTAAAAATAAAAAAATAAAAAAGGAAAATTTTGATGTTAAATGGTATAAAATTTCATCTGTAGACCATTTTTGAGACACTTGTTTTCTTATAAGTAAATTTATGACCCTTAAAGGCAAAAAAATGCTTTACCATGGTTAATGTAACGTCTCGATTCCGGGTGCCACTCAACGGGTGCCCCGAACCCGGTTCGTCACGTGACCTCAAGCGCATTTCCCCAAATGCCAGAGGCTGCCAACTAGCAGTGATGTCCCATGTCTGATAGTGGGGAAACTATGCCCACATTTGTCAAAGTGTAGTGCAGTGGAATAAAATAGAAAGCATACAAAAACAACAGAAGCTATAAAACATACACATTTAAAATAAACAACTGTAGTAAAAGATAACCAACAGTTATATAGATGATGATGCAACATGTCTCAAGTTTCTAAGAAAATAGCTAGAACATGTTACACAACAATACAGTACAGTACAATATAGAGTACAGCAAAACAAAACAAAACAGAACATCTGGTAGCATCGCTAGCCTAGGCCCGGTCCCATGCTCCCCTACTTCTCAGCAGTAATCAAGTACCTGTATAGGGACCCTTTCCCTTATCTATACCTGCAGAAATGTAATCTGTTTGGGCCAAAGAAATGACCCAAACATGGTGTGAGAAATAAATCCCAGTAGGCACCCACCAAAATCTCGTGCCCAACTGTGTGAAAAGTATGCAACAAAAGTGTGCAGCAGTAAAATGAAATAAACTAAGAAGTACCCAAAAGTAACTAACTTTACTAGTTATATTTCCATTTTATTATTCATTTTAACCATTTAATTTAAAAACATTATGTGCTCAACAAAACCAAAACCTCTGGCCAATCAGAATATTTCCCTCAGGATAATATAGTAAAACCATGCCCTCAAGATTTCCCTCAGGCTATCGATTATTGCCCTTAGGCGTACGAAGTGTCGCCCTTAGGCACATAATCTACTGCCCTCAAGCACAGAAGAATTTTCCCTCAGGCAGAATATAACACCGCCCTCAGGCTAAAAAAACACCGCCCTCAGGATAAATAGAACACTGCCCTCAGGCTAAAGTAACCGGGCCAAGCCCAACAGATAAGCATGCAATTATATAAAATTCCTCTCAAGGAAATTTAAGGCATGCTACAATTTTACGGTATACCCTCAGGTAACCTGGCCAAACGAATAAACAGGGGAACACACCCTGGGGGTGGTCCTATATCCAATTAGAGATCCCAAACAACATTTATACATGTTCATTAAACTACCTATGCAATTATAGGTATATAATTCAACAAGGCCTTAGCCATACGACACCCCATTCATGGGAGGGTATCACAACAGTACACAAAAATGCACAACAGTTGGAATTTAAACACTAAGCCACCTACCTCGATCACCTGTGATCGATATAACCAAACAACGCCTTCTGAAACGTCCAAGAATGTCATAGATATGAGGTAAAATAATTCTCATTCAACCTCAAATAACTTCCATTAGAAGAATAATTGTCAAGAACTACACAAGGAGATGGGAGGGCTTACCCATGCGGTTCCAACGTGATCGAAGGAAGTAGAAACGGATTCCCGATGCTCGATATAGAGATCCACAAAGGTTTGGCCGTCCTCTCCCTTGATCCCATCCGGTTATAAGCCAATCCTGTGAACAGGGTTGGCTACTGCCCATTTTAAGCGAAAAAACAAAGTACACGGTGTGTACTTTTGATTACACGGTGTGTACTTTTGATTACACGGCGTGTACTTCCCTCATTTAATTGTTCCTCTAGCGCCACTACCAAACTGTTCATCTGTTGACATGAGTACATAGATTGTATGCCTCTATACACGGCGTGTACTGTCGCCCAGCTGGCCACCGCCTTACTATTCACCTGACAATTGACTACATGGCATGTAAATACCTACTACACGGTGTGTAGTCAGTTTTTACACCTTTCATCACCGACATGGATACACGCCCTGTGTACTCATACCACATGGCCAAAAGTACATGGCATGTGGAAAAGTACAAGGCATGTAGTCCCAAAATTTAGGATTTTTCCCATTTTCCTTTTTTTCTTAAAAACACTTAAGGAAAGGAGAAAAGAAGAAATTTGTACCTCAAAACTAAGAACCGAGTTCTTACAAACTTCCCCCCTTAAAGTGATTCATTCCCGAATTTCCCTTCCAAGGGTGGTGAAGATATAGTCGTGAACAAATCTGACCACTAATCACGTACGGCGGTCTCCCGATACCAGGTTTCATCTTGCACTTGGCCATGCTGCTATAGCACCCGTACGAGAGGAACTGACCGGCCTCGAAGAACCTTTGTGCTCCTATCAACGATATGAATCAGATGCTCCTCAAAGGACGCATCTAACTCAAGCTCAACCTCCTCGGGCTGAAAAACATGAGACGAGTCTGAATGATACCGACACAACTGAGATACATGGAATACGTCGTGTATGGCTCGGTACCTCTGTGGTAACTGCAACCGATAGGCAACCGACCCGACTCCTTACAGAATCTCAAATGGCCCCACATACCTTGGTGAATGCTTACCCTGTCTCCTGATCCGCCTGTTCCCCAACCTCGGTGAAGCACGTAAGAAAACTTGATCCCCAACCATGAAATCCAAGGGTCGTCTGCGACGATCAACGTAAGATTTCTGACGCGACAGTGTGGTAGCCATCCATTTCTGAATCAACTGCACCTGCTCAGAAGTCTCCTACACGAGACGTGGTCCCAGTAAGGCTGTCTCACTTTCCTTTAACCAGCATAAGGGTGATCGACATGACCTACCGTATAAAGCCTCGTAAGGTTCCATATCAATAGTTTCATGAAAACTATTATTATAGGAAAACTCGACTAGGGGTATATGCTTCTCCCAAGAGCCCCCAAATTCTAGGATGCATGCACACAACATGTCCTCAAACACCTGTATCGTATGCTCTGATTGACCATCGGTCTGAGGGTTGTAAGATGCACTACCACAAAATAGTTTTTCCCAACGCCCCCCTTTATCAGCGCTAATGAAAAAGCACTGATAAAGTGGGGTCCCTTTATCAGTGCTCAAAAAAGCGCTGATAAAGGGTGCCTTTATCAGCGCTAAAAAAAGCACTGATAAAGGCCCGCCCTTTATGAGCGCTTTTTTTAGCGCTGATAAAGGGTCCCCCTTTATCAGCTCTTGTTTAGTAGTGCTGATAAAGGGGGGGCCTTTATCAGCGCTTTTTTTAAAAGCGGTGATAAAGGGTCGAATTAAAAAAAATTTAAAAAAAATATATTAATATATTAATATATAAATATAGTTATATGTATATAAATATAATATATAATTTTTAAATATATTTTAGATAAGTATAAATGTACATTTAAACTTAATATACTTAATATATAAGATATTTAGTGAAAATGGATTCTTAAAAAATTTAAAAAATATTTTTAATTAATAATTTTTCATTTATTATGGAGTAATAGTCATTTAATAACAATTTGAAAACTAAAAAGATTAAAAAAATTAAAAAAGATCCAAAATATGTTGAAAACGCAACTCAAACTTCAAACGGCCATAACTTTTGATCCGGGTGTCCGTTTGAGCTCTACCACATATCAAATCGAAGCTTCTGACGAGCTCTACATCTTTATGACTGGGAAAATCCCGGTCAAGGGTTTTTCAAGGCCAAAAGTGGCCCATAACGCCTCCAAAACTGAGTTTTTAGTCGGGGTAGCTTGATTTTTTAACACTTTGTGGATTTTCAGCCTCATTTAAGGGGGTATTATTGACTTTTTTTTGGTAGGGACTGAATTTATTCCAAGGTATTACATTCATATTGATATTATGTCTTTGAAATTTTATCGTTTTTTATAATTCACTGCTATTTATAATCAAATATATAACAATATAAACATATTTTTTATATACTCACACATAAAAATTAATTATAAATATAAATAATAAAATATATTTACATATAAAATATATTAGATTTATCTAAATAATATCTAATATCCATCTTATTTAAAATAAAAATATATGAATATTTATATACCTATATATTAATCTAACTATATATATATATATTAATCTCGCTATATATATATATATATTAAAATAACTACATATATAATAATATAACTATATATATATATATTAATATCACTATAAATAAATATATTAATATCACTATAAATATATATATTCATATAACTATTTATATATATTAATATAAATATATATTACTATACGAATAAATATAACTAAATATATATATATAAATAGAGATATATTTTAATATATATATATATATTAATATAACTATATATATATAAATAGAGATATATATTAATATAGATATATATATATTAATATAACTATATATATATAACTATATATATATATTAATATAACTATATATATATTAATATAAATATATATATTAATATAACTATATATATACTAATATAACTATATATATACTAATATAACTATTTATATATATATTAATATAACTATATATATTAATATAACTATATATATATTAATATAACTATATATATATATATTAATATAAATATATATTACTATACGAATAAATATAACTATATATATATATATATATATAAATAGAGATATCATGAAATAGTAAACTAATCAAAATAGAGTAGTGGTAAGGGCTTAGGCGCGCAGGGGGGAGGTCTCGAGTTCAAAACCTGCTGGAGGCAGAGGCGCACGCATGTGGGTGGATGTCGGGGTCTAGCACTGATAAAATGTGGAGGGGGTGCATGCGGGGCACTGGAGGGGGTGGAAAGCGCTATTAAAAGTGGGGCTCAAGCGCTATAAAAGCCCCCGGATTGGCATGATTTTTTTTTTAATTTTTTGTTATTTTTGTTATTTTTGTTATTTTGTTATTTTTTTTAATTTTTTTTAACTTTTATCAGCGCTTTTTTAAAATCCCTGATAAAAGGGTCCTTTATCAGTGCTAAAACGAAAGCGCTGATAAAGGAAAGTGCTGATATAGGACCCCTTTATCAGCGCTTTTTTTAGCACCGATAAAAGGGGTCGTTATTAGTGCTTTTTTGAGCACTGATAAAGGGGACCCCCTTTATCTTTTCCAGGTTTAAAAACAATTTCTAGCGCTGTTAAAGGCCATTTTTAACGTTGATAAAGGGTGTATTTGTAGTAGTGATGTGCTCAGAAGCACCTGTGTATCTAGTGCCCTCTGAAAACTCTGCTAGAAACGAGAGGTAAAACGGGCGTCCCTATCTGAAACGGTAGAACTAGGGACCCTATAAAGATGTACGAACTCTCAGATATACAACTTCCTAATATCGTCAACACCGAAGGTCTCCTTGATTGGAAAAAAAGTGAGTTACCTTTGTGAGTCTGTCCAAAAAACCCACACGACATCAATGCCTCGAGGTGACCTCGGCAACCCAGTCATGAAGTCCATTGCGACATAATACCATTTCCACTCCGGGATGGGTAACTGTTGTAATAGTCCGGCTGGCCTCTGATGCTCCACCTTTACCTGCTGACAGGTGGAACATCTCGTAACAAAATCAGCTATCTTGCTCTTCATACCCGACCACCAGTACTGACGCCTCAAGTCACGGTACATCTTGGTAAATCTAGGATGAACTGACCAGACTCAAGCATGAAAATCCCGCATCATATCCTCACGTATATCCCCTGGAACCCACACTTTTCCATGGAAACACAAAACTTCATCATCGCCTATCGTCCACCCAGGAGGAGGGTCCTCACTTTCCACTGACTCCCATAGAACTAGGCCTTCTGAATCAGATAGTTGTCTCATCCTCACTCTATCTAGGAGGGTAGAGGTCACAGCTAAAGATGAAAGATAGGTCTGCCCCTGACTGTCGTGCACCTGTAGATGCATCTTAGAGAACAAATCTATCTGATGCCATTCACCACTGGCCTCTTGCACTGCTTGTATCTGAGTCTTCCTGCTCAGTGCATCAGCTACTGCATTACCCTTACCAGGTGTATAGGCAAGCTCAAAATCGAAGGACTGAAGGTATTCAACCCACCTTTTCTATATCAGGTTCAAGTCACACTGGGTAAAGATGTACTTGAGACTTTTGTGGTCCATGAACACCACAAAATGTTCTCCCAAGAGATAATGTCTCCACCAGCACAACGCACGAACAACTGCATCCAACTAGATATCATGCATCGGGTAATTCCTCTCATGTGGCCTCAACTGCCGAGACCCCTACGCAACTACTCGATCACCCTGCATCAACAAAACTCCTAGCCCAATACCTGATGCATCACAGTAAACTGTATAGCTCTTCCCCTGCTCTGGGAGTATCAGGATCGGTGCTAATGTCAACTTTCCCTTCAGCTCTTGGAAGGCTGCCTCACAAGATTCTGACCAAACGAACTTCACCACCTTCTTAGTCAAACCCTTCAATGGCACTGCTAAGCAGGAGAAGTCCTGTATGAAGCGTCTTTAGTAACCATCCAGCCCCAAGAAACTCCGTATCTCAAACACGTTCTTGGGCAGTTCCCAAGAAACTACTGCTCTCACCTTCTCTGGGTCTACTGCAACTCCTGCCTCCAAGATTATATGACCTAGGAAGTGAATCTGGTCCATCCAAAAGTGGCACTTTGAGAGCTTAGCATATAGCCGATGCTCTCTCGGTGTACTCAATATGATCTCAAGATGGGTGGCATGGTCGTGTCGATTGTGAGAGTACACCAAGATATCGTCCACGAATACTACCCCAAAAGAATCCAAATAGGGATGGAAAACACGATTCATCAGATACATGAAAAATGCTAGTGCGTTCGTGAGTCTGAATGGAATAACCGTATACTCGTATAGACCATACCTGCACCTGAAAGCTCTGAGAGGTATATCAGATGGTCTAACGCACAACTGATGATATCCTGATCTCAATTCAATCTTCAAGAACACTCGTTCTCCATGAAGTTGATCAAAAAGATCATCAATCCTTGGCAAGGGATATCGGTTCTTAACCATCAACTGGTTCATCTTCCGATAAACTACACAGAGTCTGAGAGTATCGTCTGCCTTCTTCGCGAAAAGGACCGGAGAACCCCTTGGAGAAGTACTGGGTCAGATAAAACCCTTTTCCTGTAACTCCTCTAACTGCCTCCTAAGCTCCTGCAACTCTGGTGTAGCCATCCTATAAGGAGGAATGGACACCGGTGCTGCTCCTAGCACAAGCTCAATCGAAAAATCCACCTCACTCTTCGGATGAAGACCTGAAAAGTAGTCCGGGAAGACATCCATGAAACGATCAACCAATGGAGGGAAATCCTTCTGACAAGTCCCCTGGTCGTTCAGATATAAGATCGTGATCTGGGATGTGATACTACCTTGCCCATGATGCTCTGGTCCAACTCGACTTGCCTAAACATCTCACTCGCCCTTGTATACAAACTCTCCGCTCTCTGGTGATGTGAAGCTCACCCTACGATGATAGCAGTCCACAAAGGCTCGAAAGGGAACCAACCAGTCCATCCCGAGAATGACATCACAACTCATCATATCTAAGACATGGAGGTACCAAAGTAAGTGAAACCCACCAACCTCAAGGGGGCACTACTTACACTGATGCACACCAGCCATTCTAGTTCCCAACGGAGTGTCCAGCATCATAACATTAGAAGAAGAAACACATAGCCCTAGGCTCTCCACAATGGGCACAGATATGAAACTATGTGTAACACCCATATCGAAAAGTAGTGAAGATAAAAAAGAAGCTACTAGAATAGTACCTCTAACTATAGAAGGTCCGGGATCCTGCTCTTGTTGGGTCTGCTGCACTGCATATGCCTGCCCAGGGTCGTGGCCCTGCGACACAGCCTGGCTACCCTGAACTGTCCTGCCCTGCTGCCTCTAAGATACTGGTGTCTGTCTTCCACGACCATGAACACCATCTCTGCCTACACGCCCTGACGTATTCCAGTTCCCCAACGGGTAAGAAGCTGCTGGTCCTCCCCCCGCATGCGGAGTCTGCACAGAACCCCTCTCACTAGCCACTGGTGGAAACGCCCTGTAAAAGCATTGCAGATGACCCATCTTGCCGCAAGCTCGGCACTCCACCGGGTCTCATAGACACTGAGGTCTCTTGTGCCCCTCTTTACCACACTGGTATCATATGACCTAGCCACCTGAAACATTCTTCTGGCTGGTACTTCCACCCTGAGAGAAGTCCATATGTCTCTTCCTCTTACCAGTAGAAATAGTACCAGAAACTGGTGCTGAACCACCCTAGCCCACACCACTAGCTTCCCGCAGGTTCCTCTATGTAATCAGTGCCTGGTTCAAAATAGTATGTACTATAGAAAACCTGTAAACATTCACCAGTGCTCGGATGTCATATCGAAGACCATCCTCAAAGCATCTAGATCTCAGCATCTCATCGGCCACTAGAACATGTGAAAAACGCTGAAGCTCATTGAAATGAGCAGAATATTGCATCACCGACATAGCACCCTACTGCAGATTCATAAACTCTTGAGATATATCTTCCCTCAGCGTCTCTGGAAAGAAGAAGTCATAAATGATTGCCTGAAAATCTTCCCACGCCATGTCTCTGTGATGCTCTGACTAGGTGGTAACATCCCACTATCTCTTGGTGGAATCACGCATCATATAAGTCGCGAGGTTGAACCTCCACCCTGGAGGCGTCTCTAGGTGCTCAAAAATAGTCTGCATAGACCCCAGCAAAGACTCCACAACCTGTGGTCTGCCATCCCCTGAGAACGTAGGCAGATGCTACTGCTGGAATATACGAGTCAGCTCGGCCATAAATGTGGCATCCGGAGGTGCACCCTGAAAGGTCTGCATGAACCGAATAAAGCCTTCATGGAACTGCGCCTCCACACCTGTGTCTGGTATAACAGATAGCGCTGCATCTGGCTCTGCTGGAGGATCCACTGGTAGCCCATGGCCCACCATTTCTGGAGTATACTCATTGCCGATCTCTTGGAGAATAATGCGTGAATGTCTCGGTGGCATGACACTACAAGGTCAAATGCACACCTTAGATCAAGATTTATCACATTCTGAAAATGAAGGAACCAAAAGGGGAACAAGAGGAAGAAGGAAGTCAAGATTTGAAAAACAATACTAAACAACGTGTATACTGACTACACGACATGTACCTGACTTCTCTTCCCTGCCTGGGTCCTTTTACACGGCCAAGCCACACAGATCCCATTGAACAAAACTACACGACGTGTATGTTTTAATTTTCCAACTTCTCGTGTCGTTTGTGACACGACCGACTACTCGGCTTGAACTACACGACATGTTACACCCGCACACGGCGTGTACACTACCCCATTTCCCAGCCACACAGCTAATTTCACATGGTCTGTCCTCGGACAGGAATACACGGCGTGTCCCACAGGTACACGACGTGTTCTAGACGAGCTTCGCCGACCCGTGTTGTTAGTTACACGGCCGAATACACAGCTCACACTACATGGCTTGTTCCAGATGGACATGATGTGTACACTAAAGGATTACACCGACCCATGTTGTTATTTACATGACCGGATCCCAGGTCACACTACATGACGTGTTACACAGTGGACACGACATGTATATATTAAGGTCTCCCCCGTCCGTGTTGTTAGTTACACGGGCGGACTCCGGGTCAAAAACTATATGACATGTACATCTGGTACACGACGTGTTCGCCCCAAGCATTTCCCTTCCCCGTGTCCCCACCCACACAGTCTTTAACATGGGAAGAGACTACATGGCATGTACTTAGGTTACACGGTGTGTACTCAAAAAGTTTTCTTTCCTTCCCGAACAGAAGAACATACGCGACGTGTTTAAGGTACTACACAGCGTGTATACTGGGTTTCCAGACAGTATGCCTCAGAAACTTCTCCGGAACCCAGAATATACTGAAAAACAACACCTAAGTTCCAAATTCTGATCCGTGAGGGCCCATACTCCCCGCAAATCAATGTTTGGTATCTTATATGTGTTATAACCAAATATACAGTCAATGATCCACCAAATTTCGGTCAATGAGGGCCCATACTCCCCAAAAACTAAAGTTCGGCATCCATTCTATAAACAGGTTCACACACTAATACCCTATCAAATAGTAGGTATCTATCAAACAGCTATCACAACAACATGCTTTTACTAGCACACCATCTATCACAACACATGCAATTTCTAATGCACCTACATGGCATGGAAACTATGCATGACATGTGATTTATAGCATGTGCCTAAATGACACATGAGATAGCATACATTCATCTCATTGGGTTGCAACTAAATAGAACCCACGAATAAAATATAAACAACACAATACAAGTGCGTCACCCTTCGGTGAAAATCAATTCAACTGTAAAACCGAAAAATCAGAAAAATTGAAATGCGAGGTAAATTGGCTTTTCCCTGTACATGGGTTAGCTATGCCCGAGCAAAAATTATTACCAACTACTGTTCTCATCATATCCCTGAATAAGGCTCCAAATAGTAATTTAAAGAAAAGAACTCCTCTGATACCACTTTGTAACATCCAGGTTTCGGGTGCCACTCAATGGGTGCCCCGAACCCGGTTTGTCACGTGACCTCAAGCGCATTTCCCCAAATGCCAGAGGCTTCCAACTAGCAGCGAGGGCCCAAGACTGATAGTGGGGAAACTATGCCCTCATTTGTCAAAGTGTAGTGCAGCAGAATAAAATAGAAAGCATACAGAAATAGCTGAAGCAATAAACCATACACATTTAAAATAAACAACTATAGTAAAAGATAACCAATAGTTATATAGATGATGATGCAACATATCTCATGTTCTAAGAAAATAGCCAGAACATGTTACACAACAATATAGTACAGTACAATACATAGTACAACAAAACAAAACTAAACAGAACAACCAGTAGCATCACGAGCTTAGGCCCGGTCCCATGCTCCACTACTTCTCAGTAGCAATGAAGTACCTAAATAGGGACCCATGCCCTTATCCATACCTTCAGAAATGTAATCTGTTTGGGCCAAAGACATGACCCAAACAGGGTGTGAGAAATAAATCCCAGTAGGCACCCACAAAAGACCCGTTCCCAGCTGTGTGAAAAGTATGCCACAAAAGTGTGCAGTAGTAAAATTAAATAAACTAAGAAGTACCCAAAAGTAACTAACTTTACCAGTTATATTTCCATTTTATTATTCATTTTAACCATTTAATTTAATAACATTCTTTGCTCAATAGAACCAAGCCCTCAGGCCAATAAGAATCATGCCCTCAGGCTAATATAGTAAAACCACACCCTCAAGCTTGCCCTCAGGCTATTGAGTATTTCCCTCAGGCATACGAAGTGTCGCCCTCAAGCACATAATATACTACCCTCAGGCACGAAAGAAGTTGCCCTCAGGAGGAATATAACACCGCCCTCAGGCTAAATAGAACACCGCCCTCATGATAAATAGAACACTTCCCTCAGGATAAAGTAACCGGGCTGAGCCCAACAAATAAGAAAGAAATTATATAAAATTCCTCTCAAGGCAATTTAAAGCATGCTACAATTTTATGGTATACCCTCGGGTAACCTGGCCAAATGGCTAAACAAAGGAACGCACCCCGGGGGTGGTCCTAGATCCAAGCAGTGATCCCAAAACATTTATACATGTTTATTAAACTACCTATACAATTATAGGTATTTAATTCAATAAGGACTCAGCAATACGACACCCCATTCATGGGCGCATATCACAACAGTACACAAAAACGCACAACAGTTGGAATTTAAACACCAAGCCACCTACCTCGATCACCCGTGATCGATATACCTGAACGACTCCTTCTGAAACATCCAAGAACTTCGTAGATCTGAGGTAAAATAATTCTTGTTTAACCTCAAATAACATCCATTAGAGAAATAATTGCAAATAACTACGCAAGGAGATGTGAGGGCTTACCCGTTCGGTTCCAACGTGATCAATGGAAGTGGAAACGGATTCCTGATGCTTGATCTGGTGATCCACGAAGGTTCGGTTGTCATCTCCCTAGCTCCCATCTGGCTCTAAGACAATCATGTGAACAGGGTTGTCTACTACCCATTTTAAGCGAAAAAAACAAAGTACACGACATGTACTTTTGATTACATGGCGTGTACTTCCCTCATTTAACTGTTTCTCTGGCAGCACCGCCAAACTGTTCATCTATTGATATGAGTACAAGACGTGTATGCCTCTATACATGGCATGTACTATCACCCATTTGGCCACCACCTTACTATTCGCCTGCCGACTGACTACACGGCGTATAAATACCTATTACACGGCGTGTAGTCGGTTTTTACACCTTTCATCACCGACATGGCTACATGCCCTGTGTAGTCATCCCACATGACCAAAAGTACACGACGTGTGGAAAAGTACATGGCGTGTAGTCCCAAAACTTAGGATTTTTCACATTTTCCTTATTTTCTCAAAAACACTCAAGGAAAGGAGAAAAGAAGAAACACGTACCTCAAAACTAAGAACCAGGTCCTTAGAGTTAAGGTTAAAAATGGTTTACGATAGAGTTAAACTGAAATTTAAGGTTAAAAATGCAATATAATATTGTATAAATTTTATTGGTTGAAGTTATTTATACCTTATATTGTCCTATATTTAAAATTATAACAATTTGGTTCCACTTTACATGATTATGATATATAACATATTTAAATATTTTAAGTAATTCCAAGTGTGTCCTTTCCTGGAATTATAAAAGGAAATCTCCTATTACCCATTATTCACAATTTTTTAGCCTTATATCCTAGAAAATAAATGAGATAATAGATTTATAGATTCATCTACCACTTCCTAGAGCTTATTTTATTTCTAAAAGACCATCCTTTCAAGGATTAAGGTGTAAACGAAAAGAGGTTTCTAAACGAAGAGGTATAATTCATAACCAAGTACTTTCAATTTTATTTCTTATTATACCTCCTCTAAATGCAAGGTATCTATTATAAAATAATTAATTCATCATATTAAATATTATTTTTTATTATTATGATTTAACAAGCATTAACCACCTCTTTTCCATCCGATAGGAAAAGAAAACATCGCTCATGTGTACGTGTGAATTACCACCTCCATAAAGCGATGCATTTATTTCATCACCACTTTATATTGATGGTTATAATGATGTATTCAATAAATATATATATGGTATTTATGATATTAAAGTAGTTCTTTAAATGTGAATTATAATATACTTTTCTTTTATTGCATCCATGGAAAATTGGAAATATCACTCATGCATATGTATAAATTACTATCCCCATAAAGAGATGTAAATCAATTTCTCCCATATTTTTACTTGAATAATTAAATAAGTTTATATAAGGATTACATATAATACTCATTAAATGATTAAAATTTTTGACATGACGAAACCATGATCAAAGTAAAATGATCGGGACCGTTGAATAGAATCACACCTAAAAAATGAAGTAGTTATCACTTGGAACTGTGATTTTAATAAAGAATTGTTAATAAATTAAAGATAATAAATTATAATAAAATCATATATGTTATGATATATATTATTATGGCTTTTAATAGGTTTATAATAAATATTTTATTATTATATAAGAGATTGGAATTCCTGATTATTAAGGTAAGGGTTTCTGTTACAATATCATTTCTTTTCTAGATTATCTATGCTAAATTTACATTAAAGGAAATCTTATGGATTTTATCCTTTAAAACCCGTATAATTTATTCTCTTATATTTTTTCCTTGAATTTTCAATTATTAATACTATTTTCTATCTTTGCTACTTAAAATTATTGATAAAATGTTTTTAAAGAAAAAATGACCTTATTTCTTGGTCCATGGAATTTTTCTTATATTTCCATGATATTCAAAAATTATTTTATAAAATTTATTTCCTATAATTGAATTTTTTTAAAATGTTGACATTAACTTCCCTTGACTTTATTTACAAAGTTTTAAAGGAATCTTTTTAAATAATTTTTTTGGAAAAATTTGTTTTAGAATTTTTGTAAAAGTGCTAACAGAGTTTTATCTACTAACATATATGGTATGAATAGATTTTACCACCATCATGAAAATTCATTATTTTGAGGGTTTCTTTAAAATTTTACATGTTTTTTAAATAACATCATTTTCTCAATATTTTAGTAATATTTAGTTAAAATGTTATCAAAAGAAAATGATATTTTTCTCATGTTTTCAAAGAAATGTTTGAATGTTATTTTAAAGGTATTTTCATCTATGTAATCATTATATAAGGATTGTTATGATTAACTAGATATATAATCTTATGAAACCATACACATTCATTTTTTGGATGGATTATGATGACAATGATTTAATGATGATTCTCAGAAACATGTTTCTTTACCATGGATTAATTAAGTTATGATGAAACCTTTACAAAACAATTTTATTTTCAATGAGTTATGATATTAATAGATGATAAATGTTTTTGAAACAAATTTCATTTCCATGAGATATAATATAATGATATTATAAATTTTTTATGATCTTATGGAATAAATTTGTATGATTTTCATTTTTTTAATGGGTGGGCCTAGAATTATATAACCTTAAATGAATTGGGTAAATCCTTATATATTTTGAGATAAATATGAGAAATTAGTTTATGTGATCAATCCACTACAAGAAATAGACATGGATTTATGATCAAATATGATATAGAAATTAGGTGGTGATGCCAGATCCATTATGATATTGGAAACAAGAGGTCATGGATAATCAAATATGATATAATGGGATTAGTTGTTAACCTTTATATATGATATGGTTTTTAGGTTTATTATGATTCCACACTCTTATGAAATATTGTTATGCTTAATATTTGAACTCATGGATTATGATTGATTTTTGATATTTCCTTAATCGTATGACATGCTAATGTTTTATTCCATGACTCATGATTATGATATATGAATTTTTTGGTATGATTATCTATTGATAATCACTTGTTATCATATGCATATTATCATGATATAATTTTATATGATATTTGATTGATATATATCATGTTTAAATATAATGGGTATCTAATCTCACCCATTCTTATACATTAATTTTTCTCTTAGTTATGAAGAATTTTACTAAGTATGATGAGTCTAGAAGAGTAACTTATGTAATATACGATGATATAGACGATTAATATTGTACTTAAATAATTTTTTTATGTATCGAGTCTCCTTAAACACTAAACCTTTAATGTTATAGGGCATGTAATGTTACTAAAAGAACTGTATATTCATCTAAATGGATGTAATATCTATGTATGTTATTACTGGGTAAACTCAGATCCTTGGTTGTCTGTTATTTCTCACACCAAGCATAACTCATGTGGGATTAGTGATCTACAATGATACTCACATCATCATGAGGAAAGTGCCTCCATTATAGACCTATTTTTCAGGTGTAATTCCCAACCATATGACTAAACTATGCGATCACTGATTCCTGTTATTTATAGGACACACAGGACACATCATTGAGGTTTTAACCTAATGTCTTTTACACCTAACACATTCAATTGAAATATGTGGGTTTTGATTCCTATTTTAATGAAATATATTGGATGCCTCTTTGAGGTTAAATCCCAAATATAAAATATCAACAACCTCCCTAGATAAAGATACTCTAGAGTTCCAAATTGTGTCTATAAACTAAAGTATCATAAATTAATAAGAGAATATTAGAGAGCCTATTATACATACAATTTTTTGCATGGTTTTTATTAGATCATTGGAACTGGGGTAACTGGTATTACATTGTTTTTTGGGAAGGACTCATTAACATATTTTTAATATATAAGAGAGTCCCATATTAGGAAATAATCCTCCCCAATAATGTGTAATTATACCAAAATACCATCCTCTCGGCCAATGTGAGTTGCTGAGTTTCATTGGTAAGAAACCCCAATGACCGTATGCCATTGGAAAGTAGGCCTGTAGTTTGTTACAAAAGTGGGATCCATTAGATGTTTCCATGAATAAAATCCACTAATGTGGATGATTTTGAAAATTTACTAAGGCTCTCACAATTAAGCATCATACCACATTTTATTGGGGAAACAAAAATAGTGAACACTATGTGAATCCTTCAATTGTTTCAACCTTTTAATGAGTAAAAAAAGTTCGATTGTTCCATCCCCATTAAAGTATTTTTCATGACTCATTTCATACTTTTAGTTATTCAATATTTGTAAACATTTCATAGACCCTGAAAAGTATTGCAACTAGATTCAAGGGACTCTGTTCTTGAATATGCATCTATATCCCTAACTCTTACACACAATCCCTTGATCTTTCAACTAGAGGCATATTATCCTTTAAAAATAGGGTCCTATGATTTTTATGATCTCCAAAAACATTATAATGGAACTCCTCACCCCATTTTGATTCATAAGAATCTCCAAAATGTATGTATTATCCCATCACCCTAATTTAAGATCTTAGAGACATAATTCACCTTTTCCATGAATCTATTATTCAAGACACAATCTTTTGTTCTCAACAAATGGTCCATGCTATATGACCTTAAAATACACTAACATGTGGTCCAAGCTATATGAGCTTAAACTAAAACAACATATAGCCCAAGATATATGACCTTAAATGAAAACAACATATGTTCTTAGCTATAAAACCTTATAATTGAGTATTAATGGTTCAAATTTCTTTGATCTCCTACATAAGAAATATTTTTATGACTCACATGAACTTAAACTGCCTAAATAAGTTGATGTAATAATCACTTGGTTGAAAACCCATAAAGGGATGTTTGAGAAAAAGTCAAGTCCATACTCATTGGACACACACCTTATGTGATCTTGAAAAAATATTGAGTTATTAACAATTAAAAAAGCATAAAAATTTTCAGGTCAAAAAATAGTAAAGTGTGGCTTGAGAAAAATCTGAGACCATGCCTACTAAAGCCTCTTCCTCAATGAATTATAAAAAAAAATAAGTTCAATAAAATAAAGTGACACAAATATTATGGGTCCCACCATATGACCCAAACAATATTTGTGCTATTCTCTCTAGGTGACCCCACAAAAGAAAAATTAAGGTACTCATTTTCCATGAAATACTCACCTAAATAACCCCCTTTAAACCAAAATGTTTATCATTATTTCAAATAGAATGAATCTAGTGTGTTAGTGATGGTGCTTATATCAATATCTATCCATGGGAAATTTTCTGGAGAAATCCATTATGTCTCAAGTGTTTGAATTTAGAGTTGGGTTGAATTTACATTTTAGAGAATACTAATGAATCTCAGTGACTTATAAAATATATAGTCATCAAGATTTTAGGATTATTAAAAAATGAAATAGAGGAAGGAGGATTGATAGTAACATATGGAATTCAAAATATTCTATTTAGTAAAGTTTCAAAAGGAGGGAGGAATATCCATGACTTGAAGTCTCTCTCATGATCCCCCAAATAAAAATTGGGTGCCTACAATCTACAGAGACACAAAAACATTTTCTTGGAATTCTCCTTGAGCTCAGCCATGTTATTATCTAGAGAAACTATGGATTTTCATAAAAGATTTACCAATGTAGTCTCCACCTCTAGTGCCTATTATAGTTCCTTTGTACTAGAAATAATGTCAAGTGTGACCTGATCCACCACATCAAGAAGATTCTACTCAGCTTCCACTACCTTCTCCAGAAAAAGTAATCATGTAATTCTAGTGGGAAAAATCTGGTGAAGCCTATCAATATAATATCTCCCATTATTGACCATGTTTTGGTGAGTATCTATTTATATTTCAAGTTGGGAGGTTATTTTATAGGATTAATTCTCACTATGTTTGGAAAAAACTAAATCCACCATAATTGGCACTCTTAGTCGAGGGTCCTATTATTATCCTTGGTGGAGAATACCTCATTCACTATTGTATTAAGTGCTCTATAGTTTAGTCCATTATAGCCAATGGTTGTGAACATATATTATAGGTGGAATAACTGGTCCTTGATCTCTTCAAAAGGTCACTCCATGATAAAGCTACATATATCCCCCCACATTCTTTTCCTTAACAGTTCATGAAATTCAATGTCATCCTTGACTTGAATCAAGAATATCCTAGGAACAAATATATTTTTAGAAACCATTCACTAAGTGAGGAAGTCATAATCAAATCCCATGGAAGGATTTCTGTAGAAAAGGCTTGTATTTTGATGATTTTTAGGGCATGATCCTGAGGAAGATGGATCTGGGACCTCAGAGCTTTGAGGTGGAGCTGCTTTAATTGAACACATAAAACCTGTTAGTTAAAAGATATAAATTATTTTGTCAAATGACTGAAATTTAACCACTAATAAAGTTTATTTTTTACCCATGGAAGTATCCACTTTTATCACCTTAACCTATAATTGAGAGGTGATAAAAATTTACTTCTATGCTATGTGACTCTGAGGCACAAATTATGTCCCTTACACTGATGCAGTGTGCTTAGGAATCATGCTAGGGACATCACCAGTATGAAGGGTTGTAACCATGTATAGAGATCAAACAATTTGATACATAGCTGATTATATACCCAATTTTAGAATAAATACAAACCCTCACCCAATGATTCCTTAATCTTGGCTATATCCATAAGAGAATACCATCCTATGTTGAGGTCTTATAAGGGTTCACTTTCCTATGGTGGAACAAAATTCAATAGGGACAATGAACCCATATTAAACATTGGTACATACCTTGCATGGACCTCAATCATTTCCACTAATCCTAGGAATTTTACCTAGCCCGAGGCCCCAGTGGAGGGATAAAAGGCATATATTTCATTGTAGAATTCTATGTCCTTGAAGGGACTTGATGATAACCTATATGATTAAACATATCAAGATGTTATAATGATATAATTAAAAGAACCAATATAGAAAACATGATACTTACTTGTTAACTTTGGGTGAGGATTCTGAGTCTATGACATTTCCTATTTAAATTTCCTAGTATTTTTTGAGGAAATAATTTTGAAGGTACTGACACTTGAGGTTAATGAGGTGACATCAATAGATGTATGGATAACATTGCTTATAGATCATAAACTACCATTTCTATAAGATCAATTTGACTACAAGAGTCCTACTCATCAACCCCTCATTCATCATGTAGGCCAACCTTATCCTCCATCCCCTATGGGTATATACTAATAAGGTGAGCGGTGATCAAATTTTTATTACCTTTTACAATGTCTAAAAACTAATAATAAGCATGGTTATAATAAAATTAAAATAATATGTAAGTAATAATGGTATTTGTATCACCACTTCACTAGAGATATGCTAGTATCCATTATCTTCAACAGCTACCATTACACTTGAAATTATCATTCATCATGGAAGGGGTATGTAATAGAATTGGAATTTGACAAAATGAATCACCATGTTGAGTTCATAATTGAGTGGCTCAACCTCAGCAGGCTATTGATTATATAATATTACATCATAGCGGTGGCATTCCTGAAGCATTCCATCTTTATCTCCTCCCAACATAATAACCTCAAAGCCTTGACAACCAATGTCTTCCTACTATATTCATCCCATTTTCGATATGAGATAGGAAATTCTGCCATAAATTGATTAGTTTCCCCATCAATTGAAACATTTATCATAGGTTCCCTACCCACTATTTATACATCTTTTAACAACCTTCTCGGTGAATTCATTGGCTAAAAGTTCATAGTTATCTTTTAGGGTATCTATGGAGCTGAAAATCTACTTGAAGATGGGTACTTTCTAGTCCTCTAACTTTTTTTGATTCCACTAAATCCCATATAATATCACCCTTGATCACCATTGGTAGATCTATGAAATTTTTCACTAGTTAATCCAACTAAACATTGAGGTATGACCAAATGCAAGTCTCATCATGGACCTTAGAGATACCGACACCCACACCAGCTGGAGGGAAGGTTGGTTGAATATGGTTATATTCACTAAAAAACATTAGCTAGAACCAGTGAACCACCATTGGGTTCCCCTATAATAATATATAGAGATGATCATGACACTTTTTCTAGACACACTAGAACTTCCTCATAAAAAAACATGCTGTATACCTCTCAAAAAATCTCATCATTGATATGGACGGATAAGGAGAACTAATGAATAACTATCCAATAGGATCAAGTTTCAAGATCACCCTATACGTTTTCAGTAATGTTGTAGGCTAGAACTCTATATAGTATGAATATGAACTGATCATTATGGTTTATTTTGTGCTTTATTTCTTAGTTATTCAATTTAGTGGTCCTAACCCCACTGATGATTTGTAAGAATTGATTATATAAGGACCTAGGAATTACCTGAGTGTTAATAAACTCATAACCCACCATGTGGGACCCCATACAACCCCAGAATACTTGAAAGGGCCCTAAAATACTGAATTGGGACTTAATCTTGTAGATATAGAAAAGTTGATGATATAACCTGGCTAGAACATGAATGGATAAGCCTATGAACCTACCACTTTCCTTCTCTTCCACCAACATGAAGGTGGAACCCCTTACTCCTACCTTCTCTCGAACTAGAAATAGGTAATCACTCAGGTACATCGCTAAGAAGTTTGCTAGCTAGAAATGGCCATGGGTCTAGGAGGTGATTGACTATCCCCAGTTGTTTAACTAACCATATTCAACCATTGTATAATATACAACCTCTGCTCCATGGGATTCCCATGATGGTAAAACCTTTGGAATCTTAGACAGAGTTCCATATGGGATATTATTGATGAATAACTCTATCCAATTATTAAAAGTGATTTCATCCCATAGATACAGGTCCTTCCCATGGTCTGCCTCAGAATTTTTTTTGAGTTCTATTATAATGGGAGGAGTCTAATCAACATATTCCTAAATAGAAAAGAGAGGCATGAATTCATCATACATGCCCCCCAAGATCGGCACACCACTAATATTCTTGACAACCCAAAGTCTGATGCCAACCTCATCATACATCATATGAAATGTGTCCGTGTCCAGAGTTCATCAGCTGACAAGGTCTTCCATTAAAAGTTTCTTACAGTAAACGAGGGCTGGTAAAACCCAAACGGCCTTAAATAAGCCTATATTAATTAGCTTAACTGCAATATCCATGGTGGTATGACGTACCCAGAAGGTCCTATCCCAATATATTTCAAAGCTTCCACATAAATGAATATCCCAATTGGATGACCACTTGAATTTTAGATTTGATATAGACATTTTCATTATTGACCTATTTATGTATGTTTTAGGCATATAATCTCACCAAAACCCTTAAAAATCTAATGGAATAGGCTTAAAACATATCCATAAGAGTAATCATCTATGAGGAATAATTAACCCACATATAAAACATTCAATCTGAATGTGTTGTGGGTCTTCATAATCCAAGAGGAAGACCCTATCCTTGATCATGGTGGAGATATTGGAGCATAATTCTAAAGGCCATACCCATGTACAGGAAACCATTCAAATAATGAATAATCCAATATATTTTTTCCCTCATAAGTTGTTCATGAGAACACTAATTTTCCTCATGCCGGTCTGCTTCAACACTATTAATGATCCTCAGCTTCCTTTATTAAAGACATCTGCAATAGAAAAGGGGTAATATTCAGCTTTAGTATAAGAAGTGTGGGAGTTTGAATCAAGAATAAATTGAATATAATAAGGGGACACATGACTAATTCAATATCATGTAAATCAAATGACTTATTTGAAGTCACATGATCATGTGAATATAAAAGGTTCATGCAAACACATGATCATTGAATCTTCATGTTATCAAATGATAATAAAATAGCCACACATTCACATTAAAATTCCAAGGATACACAACCCTATGGTTTAAGTAAGATACCATTGATTAGTTACATGACAGGGTTACGTGATTAGATCACTTTAAAGGGATTATACGATATGTTCACATGGAGAGTTCATACGACATGACTTATGCAGAGCACTCACACAATGGCTCCAAATCAAAGAGCACTAGAGAGATTTGGACTTTGATGAAAGTTATAAGATATCACATTTACATCATATATATTGGTTGATTCACATAATACTAAGATGTACCCAGAATATAAAAAGGAAAATTGGAGCCTAAGGGACTTAAGTGGGCATTCACTTCCTCAGACCCAAGTACTACAATATTCTTTTAAAATTCTTTTTTAGAGGGGGGAATTTATGAAACCATTAAAAGGAACAGTGGAAAGATAAATTGGTGAAAATACCCAAAATATAAGCACCATTATAGTGAAAATATACTTATAACATTCACTTCATTCCTGGATCATATTACCATTTGAGGGTTATGTGATAAGGTTACATGATCATGCAACCTTTGTAGCTCCACACAAAACCTTGAGGATGGATGAAAGAGGATATCTATGACGGGGACTTATTGTGGTCACATTTATTCATGTTAAACCATATTAAAATGAAATCTACTAATTAAAAAGGATTTATATGACTGAGTATATCTATTATGGGAGGATCTAGCTGTCGTTTTTCTTCAAGTGACACCCCTAGGGATGTGCAAATGCCTAACCCCAAATGGATCATGTGGCCAAATTTTATGAGGATATCTATGAAGGAACCCATTTTGTGATCACTCATTTTCATATGATGCACTTGAGGACGTCATCGATACCATGTGACCTAGTCACACAAGCTGACAAGACATTGCTGACTTATGCAAACACCTTCCACTAACTCAATGTAGTGTACATGGATCACCTTCGTTATGAAGTGGCATAGATATAGGTGGACTAGTGTATATAAAACCTCACTTGACAACATAATAAACACAATCAACATATGGATGAGAATTTATACACAAGGAGAGATAAATAGATTTTTGTGACTTCAAAGTTTTCCATTTGGAAATTTGGTAAGTAATTTTAAAGATTGGGAACCTAATATAAAGGGTGTGACCACTTGAAAATTACATAATCTGATTATGAAAGACCTAGACACATGTATATTTGTTTATGTTTAAATCACATGGTGACCCCTATATCACACAATCATGTAATTCCCATTTGGTTATGTGATTTTACCATGCGATCTCTTAATAAAATACCAGCTAAATGATCAAACGACCCTTATGCCTTTTCATACTCACATGAAACCCTTGATTTTTCATGATCATGAGACCCCCTTTCATTTATGTGATCAAAATAACCTCATTAATTTTTGTGATCACTTGAACCAACCTCCTTTATGTGATAACATGACCCCATGACCTTCATGAAATTGACTAACTCTCAAAAGTGATACTTCAATCTACTTAGTCTCTATTGTATCCTTTTCTTATAAGGCTATATCTATTAATACTATATTTAATATTTTCTAACCCATGGGAAGTATACCTATGATTTCAACCATTCTCCCTTTACCATTGGTGGTATAGTAACTTATAAACTATGGGGACTCTAATTATTATTATAAATAGGATATGTAGGACTTATTTTTAAGGTCCGATCCCCATATCCAGTATGTCTCCAGATCTTGTATTTCTATGTAAATAGCACAATTAATTCACCAAATTCACCATAAAAATTTTATCATACACAATATAATGTCTTCTCACATGGATCCATATTCTCCATGAGAATCATAACCATATTATTCTTAGGGAAGCCTTAGTGTGTAAGTGTTATTTAAATCCAATATTGTTCTCACATATAATGTGTCTGATATTATGCCATATATTATTTATCACATAGAGAAAAAATCATGTGGGATTAAATATCTATGATTATCATGTCACCCAAATGATGAAAATACCTCCACCATGGGCCTCATAATTATGTGTAATCCTCAGATCCATAAAAAATGGCATCCTCATATGTGTAAGCTCTTCTCTAACATCTATTGTCACATATTTTACGACAATGATGTCTAGATGTCATTAGAATTAAAACTACATGGACTCTAATTCCCATTTTATAGGATGTGTAGGAATCATCTCTAAGTCTTGAGCCCTTATGTCCAATATTAAAATGTCCCCGTAGATGTCCTTATCACGCGATGTTAAACATCATGGTATAGTCCTACCAAATGACCTTAAACCATGACACTCGAACTACATGGAACTTGATTACCATCTCACTAGGATACATAAGATGCCTCCTTGAGGTTCAAAACCAACACTATCAATATTTTCTCCCCTATACCATCCTCATTGGGTTATATCCCTTGTGAGATCATTCACATCCTTCCCTCACCTAACCATACTCCCATGAGTCTGTACGTCCCATCCACTGGGGCCATATTCCTTAAAAACTATCCTCATTAGGCTATATCCTTTATGAGATCATTCAAATACACCCCTCGCTTGGACATACTCCTACGAGAATGAACACCCACCTTTTAGGTCCATACTTCCTATGAACAATATTCTATATAGGAATATTCTTAATAGAATCATGCCCCAACTTGGAGGGCTATAGTCACTCCATGTCCCATTATATCATCCTTATTAAGACATACTCCTAAAAAGAACTATTTTCACAAGGCCAGACTCCTCATGAAACCAACCCATCCTTGTTGGTCCACATTCCCATCAATGATAATTTGAAAGGGAATATCATTTGTAAGTACCACATCAACCATTTCTAGGAACCGTCACCTTGTCATCCTTACCGCATGATATTAAAATGCATGGATTAGTTCTTATCACATAACCTTAAAAGGTATTATGTGTCCCATTAAGTGGAACCAAACTATGTGGGTCCTGATTCATTTCATAAGGATATATAGGAATTCCCTTTATGGGATTAATCCCAACACCACAAACTCCCACTACCTTCCCAGACAATAATAAAATATAGAGTGCCCATTTGTATGGATTTTAAACATAAAAAATCCAAAATACAACATCAATGAGTAATAATGGGAAAAAATATAGAGACACTCTAATACATACAGATGGAATCATTGATAGAGAACCTCTAATACATGAATATGTTCACATCGGTGGGATATCCCTAATATGTATAGATGTTCACATCCATATAAGACAACTAATGATTATAAATGTTACTATAACCAGTCTTATATCATGACATAGGAAAGATTCATTAACATGTCTTAAATCTATAAGAGACTTGAAGTAGGAAACAATTACCACCAATAGGGTGTGATGAGCTCAACCATCCATCCAATAGACCAATGTAAGTTCCTATTTATCATTGGTAGAGAACCCTAGTGACCGTATATCTTAGGAATGTAGGAACACAACTCATTATAGATGTGTGAATCATTGGTTGTTTTTGGTTCCATGAATAAACCCCACTAGAAACCATCAAGATTGGTATATTGACCCAATATAAGGATTGTTTAGGCATGTTCATCCCATAATAAAACCAAATATAAGTCTACCCCATATTGGGGTGAAATAAAAATGGAAAACTCAATATAAATGATTATACAACTATACTAAGACTCCCATAATCAAGTGTTAGTCCATGTTTTGTTTGAAATTTTTTTTACAAAAATGACATAAAGACTTCAACTATGCCAAAACTTTCATAGAAAGAAAAGAACCAATATTATATCATTTATTAGTAAAGGTAATAAATTGACCATGAACTCTTATATATGATTCTTCATAGATGGATAACTTGTTTGTATTCCAATAAAGCAATTCCAGGAATCCTAATACCCTAAATGATATCCCTAAATGAAAAAATGAATTACAAGATCATTGGAAAAGATGGATCCCCAAAATACCTCAAGCTTCCACAAACGACCATCTACATGTCGCTCACATCTCCGACACACATTATAAACAACTCAATGCCTCCAGTTCTAGTTGGAGAATGTTTTGTTTTGAGAGTACCATCACAATGTCTCTATACCGGCATTGGAATTTTCTTGAAAAATCTTCTATAGGATGAATCCATATGGGTCTTCTTACCCCTGAAAGGCCATAGAGGAAAATGTAAGCCCTGTAGCCACATCTAACCACTTTGGGATCTTATACATAGAGTGAAGTAAAACAAAAATTCTCTATCCCAGAAATGTATATGAGGGAACTCATCATGTCAACTCAACCACCCAAGAGCTTCCTAAGATAGCCCCTATCCACCTTAGTCATTTTCACTAATGTATGAGCCAAATTCTATAAGAAGCTATAGGAAAATTCATCCCTATGCTAATTATCTAAACTAGGGAACCTAGAAGGGGATCCTGTCATGGGTAGTGTAACACCCCAAGCTTTTATAGTACGTTTCTCTTTAAATAATACAATAGCTTGCGTTGTATGCAACTTTGAGTTCCAGCACACCACAACCAATCTAACTAGCCGTTTAAAAAGAAATTATAAATAGTAATACCACTTTTTAAAATTTTATAAATTTTGTTTTTCAAAATTGTCTTCATTTTTGAATTCGGAATATCAAAATTAGCTTAGGGTGATTTTTTGGTATTTTTTTGAAAACTTTCAATTTTTGATGAATAGTGAAAAACACAGCGTTATTATTTAAAACCACTTTTATTTAAACAATTATTATTTTAATTTAAATTTATTTTGAACTAAAAATAGATACATAATACCTATAATAATCCAATGTAATTCATTGGAGTCATTTTATAATAAGATTAGATATATAAAATTTTATTGAACTTTTTAATGTCTTTTACCCACCTTCTAGGCACATTTGAAAATTTGCATACAACGTAATTTTACCACTTCTGTGAATTTAATTTCAAAAATAAAAGAGACATAATTGACATTAATATATAAAATTTGGTTCAATAAGATGAAAATATTTTTTTTGTGAATAGTAAAATTTGAATTTTATTTACCATAGTTAAAAGTAAATGGGGTAATTAAAGGTAAAAATGATATTATAATTACCCTAAAACATGTCCTAATTCTATTGGATATGTTTAATTTTACCAAAATCAACCTTAGGAATAAAATATTATTATTTTTGATCCACTTGTATTAGATTAGGACATTTATTATATTTTATTTAATGAAGAGTTAAAAGTGTTAAATTCTAATTTTAATAACTAAACCATTTTTAATATTGGGTTATACATAAGATAAATTAGACTATAAATATTCATTAGAAATATAAAAATATTTCCTACATCATGGTATTTTATTTATAATTTTTAGACATTAAATATTTATATTTATTTATGACACAATGATGATACAGTAATTACCTTATTAATGAAAGACAAAAATAATTGATGTTATAAATATTAAAATAAATGTAAATTGAAACTTTTTATGCATTATAAGAACTTTATTTGTTAATATGACATGTTAGGGTTGATTAGATTAATTGTTTTCGATGTAATAATATTGTTACGACTTTCACAAAAACCAAATACTAAATAGAGTTAAAATTGACATAAATGAGTTTTTAAAACCAATACTAGTTTATTAAATTATACAATAGTCCTAAAAATAGACGGTTTGGCCAAAGAACTTATATAATTATATATATGTATTTAATTAACCACTATAAGCTCGTTTTACATTTTATAGTAAGTTTATTAACCATGAAATATAAAAATACAAGAAGACAAGGTAATTGTTAAACTATTTAACAAAGAGTTAAATGTAAAATATAAGGTTAATATGATGACATAAAATTGTATAAAACCTATTGGTTGAGAGTATTTATACACATACTCACCTTAACCTCAAAATAAATCCATTTATAGCTATTATAAACTGAAAATTATTTTATAATAAATCAATGTTTCAAACTTTTCCTAAAGTTCCCCTCACCTCTCTTATAAAAGGGTACTTCACATTCTCTTAACCTCACACCTAAAAATCCATTTGGCTCGACCAACCCTTTCTAAAATATCCTCCCAACTACCCTCAATTCAACTGAGAGGCCTTACTTTGATCATAAAGCAAACCTAAGGATCCCTTTTGTTCAAATCAAAAGAAACAACTCGAAGAAGATGTAATTACTTCATCACCTCTTTCAAAGTTCTTTTCTTCTTCCACTTCCTCTTTATTTAATTTTTACATAATAAAATAATAACTAAATTACCATCTACATACCGGGATGTTATTATAAATATGGTAAAACCATATTCATTATTCTATCCATCTTATGAATGATAAAGTCACCATTTGGGTGTACGCATGACTTACCATCTCCACGTTGTGGCGTAGTTTACTGTTCAACACTTCATTATTTGGATGGGTATAATAATGTGTATAATTGATGTAAGTAATAAATATAACAATTTAATGATTTTTTAAATATAATATACCAAAAAATTACATACAATTTCACCATCAATAGATTGATATTATCACTCATGCCTACGTATGGCTTACCGTCACCACAACACGATGAGATTTCATTCCCCATCATAACCATTCAAGAATAATGTTCATTTTATGATTAAAAAATAATGTTTAGTAACTTAATATCATTTTGTACAAGAATCAAATACATCCTATCCATAACAAACTATACTTATGTAACAAAACATATAAATAAAATGAATCATTTAACACCCAAAACAATGATACTACTAAAATATCACTAACAAAGAAATACTAGGGGATCTTATATGATATCATATTTATTTATGTGTTTTTTTTGTAATTTTATACGAATCATTTAACCATTATACAGGAGGTTAAATTACCCTCAACTAAGGAAAAATAAAAGGTAAGGGTTAATTCCTCAATCTCATTATTATCCGAGATTATTTATGCTTACGTATTTACTGGGACATATTTATCATCCATGTCTATGTTTCATAAAAATATTTTCAAAAGGAATATTTTAAGGTTTTTTGGTAGAGAATCTTTAGCAACATCATCATTTTAAATGTTTTAATGATTTATTTTTCTAAATATTTTTAATTAATGTCCATGTTTTAAAAATGATTTTAATGATTTATTTATATGGACATGATTGTTTTAAAATGTTAATCCCTTTAAAAAGTTTAAAAGTGGTATGTGAAACTTTGATTAGAAAATATATTTTAAATAACTTCCTTTATAAATTCATGACATTTAAATTATTTCACAAAAAGGAATATTTCTATCAAAGAGTTTTACTGACCATTTTCAACTATGTCAACATCCTTTACGGAATATTATTCTTTATTGAGGCTGATTTATTATAATACAATATTCTATTTTGTATTGAATGAGTTATAATGTGTTTGAATTTGTATGTTCTATTTTTATACCATTCTGGGTTTATGGTTAAGTATTTAAATTTCGTATGCTAGTTTTAATAGGAATGTTTATTTTATATTTCAAAATTTTAATATGAGGAATGCATTGGACTTAGTAAGTGATGGGTGGGGCCTGCTATAGCCCCTCGATGCATTGGTAGGTCTCATGAGAAAAACTAGTGTCTTGAAACAAGTCCTTGAAAAAATATTTATTTGTAGTCTTGGCATGAGAGCTTGACTATGTGGTTATGATGTCAGACATAATGCATTCCATCATTATGAAATTAGATATTGATATTACATGTGATTATTCGACTAGTAGAATATTCATGTAAATAAGTAAATGGAATTATTTTATTTATCTTTTCCATATTATTCTGAAGTTTAAGTTTAAAATTATTGTGTTTAAGTCTTATACATTGCCATAAATTTTTATGGTTATTTACGATAGTTTATACTATATTGTTATCCTTACTGATCATCTGATCTCACCCCTTTCTTATGTTTTATTTTTCCCAAGATGCGAATAAGTATATCATGATTGACCTACATGGATAGGATATGAGATATGAGTGTGTTCAAAGGGGGCACAATGTTGTTGTTTTTTCATTTCATAATGTAATGTAAAACTTATGTCTGTATCCAGTAATTCCAAGGCTACTAAACTAATTAGAATTTCAGGACTTAATCTCTTCTGATAATGCCAATGTTATGTAATAATGCACCGACCATGGGTAATTGGGGTTGGGGTATTACAGTTGGTATCAGTGAAAGTTTAGTACAAACCTTGCAAACTAGATTTAGAAAAACTCTGATTAGAGAACATTACCCTAAGATATACTATGAGGATTAGTATAGAAGAACATCCGAATTTTTTTGGTAATGTAGATTTTATGTGGGTTTTACAAGAAAAACATCCATTTCTAGATTCTACAAGTGGATGTGGTTCTAAAACATATGTACCTAGGATTGAAAACTCGGACAAGGAGTTTCAGGCTTGACCCGGGGTATCCTGGTACACAACAACGAGCCTTTCTGCGTACCTGGTTTTACAATCCTAGGGGATATTCTTAGGATAATTCACATTTTATTTACAAACCATTATGAAAGATTTATGAGTAAATACATTCTCAATGAAAACATTTTTATGATTATGGATTATATGCATAAAATATTCAATTTATACTAGGTATTTTACTAGTTTGGAATTATGTATTACGATTCATAAACTAATCTAGTGTATGCCATTGTTTAGATATGGCACCTAGTGGAAGGAACGAAAATCGTATCAACACGTGTAATCTATGTGGGATTTTCCACCTACTCAAGATAATTATAGTAGAGCTGGTGATGCAACTGGTGTTGAACAACTTATAACCATACTGAGAAAACTCACTCAGGTTATGAATAATAACCTTAACCGTATGAAGCACCCTCATCCAAAATGTGGAGGATCAATGTTAGATCACTTCATGGTACAAAAAAAAACCAACATTCAATGAGACTAAAAATCCATTTGTTTCTAAGAAATGGATATGTTTCTTAGAGAAAATATTTCATGCTTTGGGGAGTAGCGAAAGGGAAAAAGTTTTCATGGCAGTTTATTGCCTCATAGGAGATACAGATCAATGGTAATCATTAGTTCAATACAAAAAGGAGGATGAAGAAGTATCAAATATGGAATGGTGGGAGTTTAAAGATATTTTCTTAGAAAAATACTTTCCTCATAAACATCGAGAAGATATAGAAAGACAATTTCTGAGTCTGGGGCCAAAGGAGGATGAGAACTTTTCAAAGTATGTGGTTAACTTTACAAGGTTAGAAAGGCATGTTGCAGATTATATACGTAACCCAAGAAGTAAGATTGATTGAATTCATATACAAAGGTGGAATTTTGAAATTTGGGAAGAGACTCGGTGTTCCCATTATACCTGATCTAAAAAAGGAATTGTTGACGATGTTCATGGCTCTAATTTCTCTATACAACCTAGTAACACTAAGATGTATAGAGATTTGAAGGAACATTTTTGGTGGGACAAAATGAAGAGGAGGATTTTTAATTATGTGTCAAGATGTATGGTTTTTCAATAGGTGAAGGTTTGAAGAAAACATCTTGGAGGAGTCATGCAACCTCTTTCCATAACTAAGTGGGAATGGTATGATATTACAATGGGTATTTTCATGGGGATACAAAATACTCCTAGAAGGAATAATGCAATATGGGTCATTGTTGATCATCTTACCAATTCATCACATTTTCTTGCTATAAGAGAAGATTTACCCCTTGAATGTTTATCAAGAATATATACTAATGAAGTTTTAATACTTCATGGAGTACCCCTATCGATTGTTTCTGATCGTAATCCCCATTTCCCATCAAGATTCTGGAAAAGTATTGAGAAATCCATAGATACTGAACTTCATTTGAGCACTGCCTACCACCCTCAAACTGATGGAAAATTATAACAGACTATTCAAACCTTAGAATAAATGTTGAGATCTTACTCACTTGACTTTTAAGGTATGTGGGATTAATATTTACCTATGGTATAATTTTCCTATAATAATATCTTCCATTCAAGTATTCAGATGGAACCATATGAAGGGTTATATGGAAAGAGATGTCACACACCAACTTGTTGGGATGATTTTGGTGAAAGAAAACTCTTAGGCCCAGAACATGTTGAGGAAACAATATAAAAGGTAAATATTATCCAAACCCACATCAAATAAGCTCAAAGTAGTCAAAAGAGATATGTTAATAACTGAAGGAAGGATTTGGAATTTCAAGTAGGTGATCATGCTTTCTTGAAGGTATCTCCATGTAAGGGTGTAATACAATTCAGTAAGAAGGAAAAATTAAGTCTCAAGTACATCAGACCTTTTGAAATTCTATAATGAATTGGAGTTTTGGATCACCATTTGGAAATTCTACCAAGTATCTCCAAAGTTCATGATGTGTTCCACGTATCACTATTGAGAAAATACATGCCTGACCCAATGCATGTATTCACCTATGAATAAATAGAATCAAAACTCGATTTGCCTTATTGCGAAGATATTATTAGGATTCTTGATACCAGAGAACACATGTTGAGAAACCTAATGACTTGTCTGGTAAAATTTCTTTGGAGAAACCATAAAATGGAAGAGACAACGTGGGAACCTGAGGAACTTATGATGAAGAACCACTCGAATATTTTTATGAATTAAAATTATAGAAATTTAAAGGACTAAATTATTTGAAGGAGGGAAGAATGTAACACCCCATAATTCCATGGTACGTTTCTCTTTGAATAATTCAATAGCTTGCACTGTATGTAACTTCGAGTTCCAACACACCACGACCAATCAAACTAGCTATTTAAAAAGCCGTTATGAACAGTAATACCCAATTTTTGTTATTTTATAAATTTTATTTTTCAAAATGGACTTCATTTTTAGATTCAGAATATCAAAATTAGCTTATGGTGAATTTTTAGTATTTTTCTGAAAACTTTCAATTTTTGATTAATAGTGAAAAACACTGTGTTATTATTTAAAACAGACTTTTATTTAAATAATTATTATTTTAATTTAAATTAATTTTAAAGTAAAAATAGATACATAATACCTATATTAATCAAATTTAATTCATTGGATTCATTTTATAATAAGATTAGATATATTAAATTTTATTGAACTTTTTAACATCTTTTACCCACCTTCTAGGCACATTTGAAAATTTGAAAAAACGTAATTTTACCACTTCATTGAATTGAATTTAAGTAATATAAGAGGAATCTTTGACATCAGTAAGTAAAATTTGGTTCAAAAAGATGAAAATAATTTTTGGTGAGTAGTAATCTTTGAGTTTTATTTACCATGATGAAAAGTAAATAGGGTAATTAAAGGTAAAAATGATATTATAATTACCCTAACACATGTACTAATTCAATAAGATAAGTTTATTTCGACCTATATGAACCATGTGAATAAAATATGATCCTTTTTTATCCACTTGGATTAGATTAGAACATTTATTATATTTTATTTAAAGAAGAGTTAAAAGTATTAAATTCTAATTTTAATAACTAAACCATTTTTAATATAGGGTTATACCTAAGATAAATTCAACTATAAATATTCAGAAATCTAAATATATTTCATACATCATGGTATATTATTTTTAAATTTTTGACATTAAATAATTAAATTTATTAATGACACAGTGATGATGCAGTAATTACCTTATTAATGAAATACTAAAATAATTTATGTTATAAATATTAAAATAAATGTACATTGAGACTTTTGATGAATTCCATGAATTTTATATGTTAATATGACATGTTAGGGTTGATTAAATGATTTTTTTTGAATTAATCATGTTGTTATGACTTTCACAAAAACTAAATACTAAATAGAGTTAAAATTTACATAAATGAGTTTTTAAAATGAATACTATTTTATTAAATTATATAATCATTCTAAAAATATAATGTTCTTCCAAGGAAGTTTTATAATGATATATATGTCATTAATTAACCACTTTAGGTTTTTTTGGTATTTGATAGTATGTTTATTAACCCTGAAATATAAAAATACATGAAGACATGGTAAATGTTAAAATATTTAACTAATAGTTAAATCTAAAAGATAAGGGTACTTCCCATTATCTTAACTTCACAGCTCCAAAGACATTTTTCTCAGCCAAACCCTGATCAAATCTCCTCCCAACTACTCTAAATTCAGCCCAGAGTCCTTAATTTGATCAGAAAGAAAACTTATGGAGCCCTTTTGTTTAAATCAAAAGGAAGAACCCAAAGAAGAGGTAATTACTTCATCACCTCTTTCAAAGTTATTTTGTTCTCCCACTTCCTCTTTCTTTGATGTTTAGATACTAAAATAATAAATCCAGTACCTTCTAAATATTTTTATGTTATTATAAATATGGTACAACCATATTCATTAATCTATCCATCCTATGAATGAAAAAGTCACCATATGTTCGTACGTACAAGTTACCATCTCCATGTTGTAGTATAGTTTGTTATTCAGGACTTAATTATTTGGATGGGTATAATAATGAGTATAATTGATGTAAATAATAAATATAACATTTTAATGATTCTATAAATATAATATACCATCCAAATTACATATGATTTCACCATCAATATAAGTATATTATTGCTCGTGCGTACGTATGACTTACCGTCTCCACGACGTAATGAGATTTCATTCCCTATCGTAACCATTCCAGAATAATGATCATTTGATGATTAAAAAATATTATTTAATAATTTAATATCATTCTGGATATTAATCAAATACATCATATCCATAACAAACAAGACTTACATAACAAAACATATAAAGGAAAATGAATCAGTTACCACCCGAAACAATGATAATACAAAAATATCATTAACAAAGAAATATTAGAGGATCTTATATGATATAATATTTATGTATGTGGTTTTTTAATAATTTAATAACAATGATATCAAAATTATATAGGAGGTTAACACACCCTCGAATAAGGAAAAGTAAAAGGTAAGGGTTAATTACTCAATATTATTATTATCCGAGATTATCTATGTATAATTATTTAATGTGACATATTTATCATCCATGTCCATGTTTCATAAAAAAAATTCAAAAGAAATATTTTAATATTTTTTGGATGGATCTCTTTAGAAAGATCGTCATTTTAAATGTTTTAATGATTTCTTTTTCAAAATCATTTTAATTAATGTTCATGTTTTAAAAATGATTTTAAGGATTTATTTATATGGACATGATTTTTTTAAAATGTTAATTCATTTCAATAGTTTAAAAGTGGTATGGGAAACTTTGATTCAAAAATATATTTTAAATGACTCCCTTTATAAATGTGTGTGTTTTAAATGATTTAACAAAAAGGGATATTTCCCTCAAAGATTTTTACTGATCATTTTCAACTATGTCAACATCCTTCACTCAATATTATTCTTGATTGAGGTTTATTTATTATAATACAATTATCTATATTGTATTTAATGAGTTATGATATGTTTGAATGTGTATGTTCTATTTTTATACCATTCATGGTTTATGGTTAGGTATTTACATTTCCTATGTTAGTTTTAATACGAATGATTATGTTATGTTTAAAAATTTTCATATGAGGAATGTATTAGACTTATTATGTGATGGGAGGGGCCCATTAAACCCCTTCTATGCATCGGTAGGTCTCATGAGACAAACTAGTGTCTTGGCATAGGGCCATGACAAAATATTTATTTGTATTCTTGGAACGAGGCCTTGACTATGTGGTTATGATGTTTGACATTAGGAATTCTATCATTATAAAATTAACTATTGATATGACATGTGATTATTTGACTAGTAGAATATCAATGTAAATAAGTAAATGGAAATATTTGATTTTTATTTTCCATATTATTCTGAAGATTAAGTTTAAAAGGCTTGTGTTTTAGTCTTATACATTGCCTTAAATGTTTTTGCTTATTTATGATAGTTTCTGCTATATTGTTAACCTTACTGATCATCTGTTCTCACCCCTTTCTTATGTTTTATTTTTCCCAGGATGTGAAGAAGTTTATTATGATTGACCTATAAGGATAGGCTATGGTATATGAGTGTGTTAAAATGGGACACAATGTTATTCCATTGATTCATTGGCCTGAAGGCCTTCATTTGTTATTGATTTTGATAATACACCTTTCAAGGGGTGAGGTGTAACCCTTACAAGGCCCGTAGGCGTAAGTATTACATGGACTGTAGGCCTTAGAGGAATTCATTGCCCGTAGGCTTCAAAAATTACATACAACCTAGACTAACTACTTGGAACTTCTCATCCCCAGCATCTTCATTGTGAAATCAGCTCTCCACCATCACATGGTTGTTCGGATAGGCTTTCCCATGAATGTATAGGCCTGTCCCAATGGCAGCTTCCATACCCTGTCATTCTTGCAATCCGTTGAGCTTATGCTATGGTGAAAGCTCCTTGATACTCCTCCTTATGAAGTTTGTTCCTTGTTGGTTTTCTGGTTTGAAACTGCACTTAAGGTGGCCCTAAGGCCTTGAGGTGGCCCGAAGTCCTTACTAACCCAAAGGCCTAGGTGGCCCAAAGGCCTGGGTGGCCCAAAGTCTTAAAGGATTCGGGGACCAAATGGGTGGCCCGAAGGCCCAAACGGGGGAATATTCTTGGAAGCTACAGTGCCAAAAAGTGCCTCCTATAGTTCCCTCTACAGTACCTACTATAGTTCTACACAGTTCCCGCTACAGTACCTACTACAATACTGCTACAGTACTGATAATTAGCCTCCACCTGGATTTGATCTCGGGTCTCCTGGATGCACTTAAGGAGTCCTCACCAACTAGGCTGAGGCTCATGTGCACACAATGTTGTTTTTTCATTTCATAATGTAATGTAAAACTTATGTATGTATCTAGTACTTCCAAGTCTACTAAACTAATCGGTCTTTCGGGACTTGATCTCTTGTGATCATGCCAATGTTATGTAATAAGGCCCCGACTCTGGGTAACTAGGGTCGAGGAATGACAAGTAGTGATACACTGTATCTTTAGAGCTGATTCATATCCCAAATACTTCCAACACATTTGAGGACCATTAGTATATGCCAACAATGGATTGGGGTCAATATCATATTGTCGCTTGATATAATCTTAAATCATCAACATAGCTTGCCTTAGTGACTATAGAATATCAAGAAGAACCCTAGCCAATAGAGATATGGGAATTTTATCATTTTTAAACATAGATTCATATCTAATGTCACAATGTGAGAAGGGAATCACCATGATTATAGACCCCACTACAACGGAATCTATACTTCTTATCGCATGTTTCACATCAGTAAATTTCATTACTGTTAGAACAAATGATGATATAGACCATGATACATTCAAAAAAGAGATATGTGTGGGAAAATACACCACCTATCCACCACCCGACCTTGCTGTATCTATCTCATTATAAGAGAATACTACTTAGCTTAAAGATATAGTACTAGAACTTGAACAATGGGTGATATCCCCCCAAAAGATACAGTGAGAACCTACCCACAAAACAAGATACTAAAATGTTGAGGAGAAAATATTAACTTATGTTTCCATCAACCTGGTATCAACCTAGTTTGAAGGCCTTCCACCTGGTTCTAATGAGAAAACTCTTGATGAATATGATTTTAACCTCATATAATCATTTTATCACTCACAAGTTTCCCCATCCTCAGCTCCCAACATTAGTGAAGAAGGACTCAATGATTCCATTATTACCTATACAAAAGGCATTATTATTCCCATTAATGTTTCAAAGTGTAATTCTAATGGAGAATATTCACGATGTCAAAAGGCAGTTTAGTATCTAGGGTCCACATCACAACTCCTATTTTTATCCACCCATCTTATCATTGATAAAGGAAATATTTTCATCATATCTTCTTTCAGTCAACTCTTTGAGAATGAAAAAGTGATTTATAATAAATAACATATTAGTAGTTGGGGTTTTTCTTAGTGGTAATCACCCTATAATTATACATCGAGGTTGGGGGTTCAAAACCCATTGATCGTATATACTGTAGAAGTACTATAACAGTATTGTAGTAGCACTGTAGCGATGAGAGAACTGTATCACCAGAAGCACTGTAGTAGTGGTGGGTACTTTAATAGTAACTATAATGGTGAAAGAACTGTAGCAGCCTGAGTAATATAGCAGCACTATTTACCATTGGGCCACTGGGTAAAAAATTTGGGCCCATGGGCCATGTAATTGGATTTTATTCCCATTAGGCCTATGGGCCATGTAATGAGCTTCATGCCCATTAGGCTTATGACACTACTACAAAACACACCTATATGAGTGCTGACATTTATCAGCACTAGAAAAATTTGCTGATAAACTTCATCTTTATCAGCACTTTATTTTTAGCACTGATAAATGTTTCCCTTTAACAGTGCTTTTTCTGCGCTGATAAAGGTCCATAATAAAATGAAAAATTAAACAAATAAAAATAAAATGAGAAAATTATGAAAAATATGAATCATTTTATTAATTAAATAATTACTGATATAAAAGAATAAATTTAATATATATATATATATATTATAAATATTAATAAATATTATATATTAAATATAGATATATAAAATGAATAAGTATAATATATATAAAATGTTAATTAAAAACATATTAATGTCTTATTAATTTTTCAATTTAACCAACATCAAATGTCATGTGTTACATTTATTTCACGTACATATATATATGTATATATATATATGTCAATTCATTTGAATACAAAAAGCACACACACAAATATATTTACACTATATATAAAAACACATACACCTAATATTTATGTAATTTATTCAGATTTTATTATATTTTAGAATTTTATTATAACTTGATACATTTAATATATATTATGTTTTTAATCAGTAATTTTTTTTAACAATATAGTAAGGGTATTCATTTTTAATTTTTTAATTTTTAATTTTATTTTTGAATTTGATCATTTTCTATTATTTATTTATATATATCTATTTACTATGTTTTAGTAATTTTAATATTTATTCATCCACTTAAATATATATATATATATATCCATATTTTTTAATATATTATATTTAATTAATAAAACTTATCCATTTTTAAATATTTTTAAAGTGTACTCATTTTGAATTATTCAATTTCACTCATTTTTAAAATGCATGTATTTAAGATTATATATTCATTAATAATGTTAAAAATATATTTGTAAATAAATATATCCATAAATATATATTTACTATATTTATAATTATTATAAATAAATTATTATTATTTTAAATAAGTTTTTATATAATTAAAAATAATTAATTATATATATTTAAAAAATCATTAAATTATAATAAATTTATTTAAAAAATTATAAAATTATAGTAAAGTTATTTAAATAATTATAATCATAAAACTTTTATCCGCGCTTTTTTAGCAATGATAAAGGTCAATCTTTATTAGCGTTAAAAAAGCCCTGTTAAAAGATATATTTATCAGTGCTAAAATGTTAGCGCTGCTAAATATGTCTTTTATCAGTGCTTTTCTAGCATTGATAAAGATCAAGATTTATCAGCACTAAAAATGTACTGATAAATATTCATTTTATTAGTGCTTCTAAATTTAGCACTGATAAAAGGGATCTTTTTCAGCACTTTTCTGAAAGCACTCTTAAAAGTGTCCCTAATTTATTTAAAAAACCCCTAACCACGACTTAGTCACTCGTGATTCTCAAGATCTCGTGGAATTTCTCTTCTACCGGCACGACCCCTCTATGTTCCCTTGGATTAATTAAGGCTATAATCTAATGTATGTTATTTTCTACTCTTCTTCTATCATTGTTTGATGTTTTGGGTTCCACGTTTTTCATTTTTGCGCTGTTCTTAAATGTGACTCACCCTACATCTCTTCTCATTGCTACTGAAATACAATGAGTGTGGTTCTATTTCATAATTTTTATCCTTTCATACGTATTTGAGTGCCTAACCCATTTTTTCCTAGAGACACACATAGATGGTTTACTCTCCTCTTGACATTAATAAGGAGACCTCTCACCCACTCACTTTTCTCTTCATTTGAATAATATAGGGTTCCAAAATCGAGGTAGTTTATCAAATTTAATTAATTTTAAATACTAGATTATAGATTCTAAAGGATTAATTTTGGGGGTTTTTAAGGATTATGTGATACCAAGTTATGGAACTCATTTATGGGTGATGAACATATAGGGATCAAGTTAGGTGTAGAAATCATTAAAACATTCTTTGTGGATTTTTTCTATTCATGTCAATTTTTAAACCGTGAAATGGGGTATTTAGATTTTTGATATTTTTGAATAATTATTCATTGAATTCAAAAAATATTTAATTAGTTAGTCACATTAAAAAAATTATTTTAGTGATGCATGTTGTGAGAGTTTTTTAATTAATACAATATTATTATTAAACTTTAACCATGGGTTATAAAGAGTGATGGGAAATTTCATTGGTGAGAAAAGTATGCTCATTTTTTTTAAATTTCCTAAATTTTATTGAGTTGAGAAATCATTGGGTAAATGGACTTATAAATACACAACAACATATAAAGAGTGTATTTCCCAAAATCAAGTGAGTTATCTATGGTTGGATATCAATAGAAATATGATATGGGATTTATGTTTTACTAATGAAAATAGAGATATAATTAATTCATCGGATAAAAAAATTATTTGAAAGTCATCTAACATGTCGAATAACCATAGAGAGAAAACTTTTTGATTAAAATATAATTTTTATGGTTTGGATATTTATGTCTAATAAGTCATGTAATTTTTTATCCATGTCCAAAATGCACAAAATAGAGATATCGTATTTGATGATATCCTTAAATCATAAATGGAAATTTAAGATTATATATACTTTTATCAGATTCTATGACATGTGACCTAAGTAGATTCTTGTGGGGCATTAAATATATGATTTAGTATAAATAAATTTATAAACTTCTTCCAAATGGTTCCTTATAACTCATTAATCATAAGCAGCATCACAAATGGCTTGAAACATTTATTGAAACACTCAATGAAACAAGTACTATGACTTGATGAAATTATTAGTTTTCATGAGTTGGAAGTCAATACTCATGGAAATATTTATTAAATGTAGAGTTCCTATAAATGGATATGACCCCCTATTGTAATTAACCCTTTGTTTCATTCCATATCCAAACCTATCTTCTTCTTTGATCAGAGTCTATCAAAAGGTTAATGCGTTTGTACTCCTTCGATGATCGAGGGTCCTCAAGAATATTTCTATGATTGAAGGATAGTTTAAACTCCTCAAAGGGTAGAAAACATTTTTTCCTTTTCAGTGTTATAAATCAAACATATTTCATTGAATCTTAAATATAGATTCCACTGATACGATATTACAAGTATACCATAGGTGTTTTTTTTCTTTGTTTCCATTCAAATTTATCCTTAAGATAAATCAGACCTTGTTTAGGTTTTTTATCTCTCTAATGACCATAGTATGATACCCTAAAACTCATAAGTGGTATTATATAATTGTTCTTCAAGGCCTAAATGTATTAATCTACTAGTTTTTTGAATAAAAAAATTTCATATTGTATTATTTCAATATCATATATTATGATATGAAGGATTTATTTTTTTCACCCAAAACATATGGCTATTACATATAATATGGTGTGAAATATAGAAAATATAAGTATTTTAAGTATGTTTTATCATACAATTTTTGATATCATAAAATGTGACTCTATCCATGGGTTGTGTGAAAATAGAGGGTCAAAGAAAAAATACAATATCACCTCAATTCTTAAATATAATATAATAAATACAATATCTTATATAATATTTGGTGAGAATATTCAAGGAGTATGATTAAAGTTTCATCATATAATATGATTGAATTATAGGGATAATTCTCTCCAATATTATATTTTATAACTGATAATGTCATTATCAGTCATAAAGTAGGACATTCCTAGAGTTAATTGTAGATATACTTCAAGCTATGTGGTATAATTTTCAATGATGGGAATAATCTATGGTTCCTATAATATTTTATTGTAATATATGATAATAATAAAATTAGGATTGAATTGAATAGATTTATTTAATTTATAAGAGTAAAAAAAATTCTAAATCCATACTGAGAAAAAGTTTAAAAATTCATCCTTTAATGGGATGTATATTATTAGAGGGATATTATGATAGATTAAAAAAATATCCAAAATTGTAAGGTGAGGAATCCTTGAGTAGAAATAAGTGATGTCTAATGTAGGTGGGGTGAGATTCATTTCTTCAAGATCATTAGAGTGGAGGTATTCCAATTCCTCTTCAATTGAGGAGACTTTTGGAGTGATTTCATTAGTATAGGTTCCTAGGACACTATAATCCTTAGATGATTGATTGTATTACATCTCTTGATGACGTATTAGAATCCTTTTTTCAAACTAGCCTTCCTCCCATCATTGTGGTTCCAAAGTTCATTGATGACATACCTCCCAAACAATGATGGGAGGAAGGCTAGTTTGAAAGAGGGAATTAGTAGCATAATGTCCAACATCAATAGATGAAAGGCAATCAAGAATATAAAGAAGGATTAAATAATTGTTTTGAAGGCTATTTGTACTATAGTATTGAAGTATTACATCTCTATTCAAGATATTAACAATTTTCAAGCAGGATGCATGAAACTGTATACTTTTATGCAAGAAGTGTTTTGTATTGTTGTTATTCATGAAAAATTAAACGTTTGAATACTCATGTAGAGAATGTCTTCTGAACATGATGATGTTTCTAATCTTGATAAATAAAAAATTATTTATGATGAAACTACATAATTATTCGGGGATCAAAAACATGTTGATGAAATAATGAAAAAAATAATGACACATCATCATAGTTTGGAATAAAATTATCAAGGAATGAATTCAGGTTATAAAATTTGAGGTTGGTTGGAATCAACATGAACAAACTATTTACCCCAACAAGTCAACAATCATTAGTTATCTTGGGATCACAATGAGGATGAATGTGTCAATTTATATTGACTCATGGTGTCATGTCCAACCTGTAACGAAGGAAATCCTTTGGAAAGATATAATGGTAATTTTACAATATACTTTCTCAATTTTACTTACAAATTATATAATGAAATGTTGATTATGTTTTCATTATTCCTTGAAGAATTTGTTTATTTTATAATTTTTCCATAAGAAATTAATCTTAATGGATACTGGAAAATTTCACAGAGGCTTCCAGACTCTTCTGATGAAGTTGCATCTTAGGGATGTTGAGGGGAAAATAATTCCCCACCCACCACTTAGTTATACACACATTATAATGCAGAAAACATGGAATGATTTCAATAGTCTTTTTAATGAGAAATCATTTCAGGTGCATTGTGGTTGATAATATATTATTTTTAATAATTTATTTTATCCTACTTGATTAAAAATTGTTAATTTATGAAGCAAAAAAAGAGTGATAAAAATAAATGATGTGCATCAAAACCAGTGTACCCCTATCGAAAAGGAAGGATGGGGTACACTTCATTAGAGAAGAAATTGGTATGTATTTTAAATCAATAATAAAAGTTTAATTATGTGATTTGGAACAACATATTTTACTTTGTTTATATGTATATTGATGAATCCAAATCTAAAACCACTTCCATCCCACAACATGTGCTATGGATGGAGGCTCGTGTTAATAAGGATGGTATTTTAGTTGATGAAAACACAAAATCAGTATGGGATTCATGTTTAAGTATAAAATAATTATAATTAATTATGATTTATAACAATATTACATAAAAATAAATATGTTCATATTTTTATATGGTTTCTACACAAGAATCGGAAATGACTGTACCCTATGAAAAGAGAATTTCAGTAGATTTGAAGTGACTTGAACAATATGGTCGTGTTAGAGGATTAGGTTATAGAGTCTCTCCTTGAACATATTTTGAGAATATAAAACCACATTAAGAAACATATAATATAATGAGACTAATGCATAAACAAATAGAATCACAATAAGATATTATTTTGCGGTCTGGTTTGGAAGACCAATATATAACAAAAGGATCAAAGAGAACTGATGATAGAGAAAATATACACACATGAACCAAATTATCCCCTATCTTTGAGTCTAGTAATCCCCCCAACCGCATACCTTATCCATGGTAATAAATTTTTTCATTACTCTTTCCTATAAAAGTGAATCAAAAAAATTTCAATAACTTTATATTACTAAAATTCTAAAAGGTACAATTGTATTTGATTTTTATCTATCAACATCCACATAACACTGTGTTGTGATGGGTACAATGTATAATATCTCAGGTGAACAACTACACAATCAACCCCTCCCAAAAAATCACATGATATTGGTGATTGAGGAAGCTTATGAGCCGACTACTGAGTTGCATGTTCCACGTAATGATCCAAATATTACAACGGCTGAAGCTTCTATTGGAGCTTTCATAGAATGTCCATCTAATCTTATAAAGATACATGAGGTATGTCTTTAACAAATTTTTTCATATTAAAAACATTTAACAGTTGATGATAAAAGGTCAGAAGTGATGTATAATATTACAAATGGATAAAGAGGATGAGAAACAAGAGGCTGAATCAAGAAAATATAGTGAATCTACTAAGAAAACAAAACGAACTTGTGAGAGTACCTTCTCACCACCAATTCTAGAGTAATATTTACTTTCATCAAAAATTCATGTAGATACCATATTTAAAGATAAAACTATGTGTTACATTTAATATGAAGAAGAAATATATGGAGATTCCATGATAGAAGAAATTGATATCAAGACTCTAAATAAGATTCTCAAGCATGAATGGTTGGGAATCTCAGTTGTGAATACATACATAAGGTACATTTTCATAATACATCTTTCAAAATAGTGAGATAAATATGTTTATTAATGTTAATAACTATTCATTTTTTTGTACAGGTGTTTATATTACAACTATATAAAGGGAAAATTGTGCGAATCACAATTTGGATTCATTAATCCTTGTATCATTTCTATGCCAAAAATTAATTTTAATGAGGAAGAAATTAAGTAGAAAAAAAGACGAGTTACTCAAAGAATTTAATAAAAAATAATCAAATAACAGACAATTTTTGATCCCTAGAATTCAAGGGTAAAACTCAATGATCTAATCACATAAAATATTTTTTTTTGTTTTTTATTACATAATTGTTTTTTAGGAACATTGGATACTGATATCAATCAACATTGAAACCCTGAATATAATTTTTTTGGATCCAATGCATGGATTTCTAACCAACCAACCACACATGATTTATATTTTGAATATGTAATAAACTAAAATAAACATTTTATAGATAAAACTCTAATTAGATGTTCAGTATGTTTTTTAATGTGAATTTTGTTATAATAGAGAGGTTTCTAAATACAGGCTAGATCATGACATGAAGTCGGTGTCTAAAAAGAAAAAGCTTGTGGATTACTAAAAATGGAATCAAATTAATGGATATATAAAAATATTTAACTATAAAAACATTTGAAAACAATTTAATTAATTTGGTCAATGTTTCTATAGTGTCTGAAATAAGATAATGCAATTGATTGTGGAAATTATGTTTGAAAATTTATGAGTGAAATCATAATAAAAGAAAAGACCAGCATACCTCCATAAGTAATTTCTGAAGGTAATTAAAATTTCAATAAATAAATTTCATAAAAATTTGTTTTTTCTATATTTTCTCAGCACTATCAATATCACTGACAAAATAGGTACTGAAAAGAACAAATCAATTTTCTTAGAGACAAGTGGACATTGTATTTTTTGTCAAAATTTTTGCTGAATAAAATTAGGTGATTACCTGTTATGTTTGTGATCTAGTATGATTTATGACCTTTGAAAGATATTTGGGGTGTAAATAATTAGCATCATAATACTTCTATATTATTTTTGATCTCTTTCTCAAGGACAAGAGTAATTGAGAAAATCAAATTTTTTAGAAGTGATGACTTGAAAATAATAAAATTATTGGTAAATCCTGGAGGCATAGGTGGAGGCAGAGGAAAATGTAGATGTGGATGTGGAGGTGAAGGTGAAGGTAGAGTCAGAGTCAGAGACTGATGTGGAGGTGGAGGAAGATGCAAAGACCGAGGTGGATACTGAGGTGGGGAAGGATAAGAAGTGATGGATTGAAAACTATAAAATTGTTGGGAAATGAAGTAGAATAAGGATCATACCATGATTGTGTTTGAGAAAAATTATTTAAAAGTGCACAAAATAATTGTCACTTAAGATAAGATCCATTTTACATCTTTCCATTTTAAAATGACATTTTAGTAGAAAACCCAAGTGGCATACTCAAAACCAAGAAAACACATTCAGATTGTTTTGGTAATTTAGGAAATTGATCCATACATAATTTTTTACATATAGGGATCAACTGTATGGCATGACTGGTATGAATCCAAGTGTCTGGTATTGGTTTAAAATTGACATTTTAATACAAAAAAGTTTTAGACACTGAAAAATAAGAAAAAATGCTCAAATTTTAATGATAATTTGGAACAATGATTCAAAATTAATCTCTGATGTGTATGAATTAGTCTCATGTCAAGACCACACATGATTCCACCTGTATGTCTCAAAGTGCGTGTTTCTAGTTTAAAATTAAATTCTAGTAAAAAACAAAAAAAACATACTCAAAAATATAAAAAAATGTCTCTTGTTTTGATATGTTAGGAAAAAAATCCATGAGTCATTTGGGATGTGTAGAATTTACCCACGGCTCAATCCGGTGCATGGTTTGACTAGTATGACTCCAAGTGCATATTTTTTATTTAAAATTGACATTTATTTTAGTAAAAAAATAACATACTCAAAAATATGAAAATGAATTCAGATTGCTTTGGTAATTTTGAAAAATTATCCAAACACGATTTTTTATGTTTATGGATCATACGTACCTAAATCCAACACAAAGTGTGACCAGTTTGACTCCAAGATTCCATTATCAGTTTAAAATTGATATTTTAATACAAAAAGATGTCACTCATTGGAAACTAAGAAAACACACTCATATTTTCTAGAAAATTTGAGAAAATTATTCATAATTCATTTTTTATGTGTATTAAATATTCTCAGGTCAAACCCACACATGATGCCACCCATATGGATCAAAGTAGGTGTTTCTAGTTTAAAATGACATTTTAGTAAAAAAAATGTAGCATACTCAAAACTAAAGAAACACATTACAAAGGTTTTGATAATTTTGGAAAATGATCCATGAGTTATTTGGGATGTGTATCATTCAACCACACCTCAATCTGAAAAACGGTGTGACCAGTATGACTTCAACTGCATCTTTTTTATTAAAAATTGATAATAATTTTAGTGAAAGAAACAACTCATATACTCAAAAATGAGTATAGACATTAGGATTGTTTTTATACTTTTGGAAAATGATCTATAAATCATTTTTGACATGTAGGGATCAGAAACACCTCAATCCGATGCATGGCGTGAACAATATGACTCAAAGTGTCCATTATCAGTTTAAAATTGACATTTTAATACGAAAAAGTGTCACTCAATGAAAACTGAGAAGATGCACATAGGTTGTATTTATGATTTGGGAAAACAATTCATTTTATATTTTTGAAGTGTATGAGTTAGTCTCATGTGAAACCCACACACGATTCCACTTGTATGGATCAAAGTGCATGTTTCTAGTTTAAAATTCCATTTTAGTAAATGAAACACATGGTATACTCAAAACCAAGGAAACACATTCCTATTGTTTTTATACTTTAGGAAAACTATCCATGAGTCATTTTGGATGTGTAACATTGAGACACACCTCAATTCAATGCACGGTGTGACCAGTATGACTCTAAGTGTGCCTTTTTAATTCAAAGTTGACAGTAATTTCAGTGAAAAAACAATTGACATACTCAAAACTGAGAAAACACATTTGGATTGTTTTGTTACTTTATGAAAATGATCTATACATAATTTTTGACTTGTAGAAATTATCCGAACCTCAGTCTGACACACTTTGTGACCATTATGACTCCAAGTGCGTCTTTTTATTCAAAACTGACATTAATTTTAAGCAAAAAACAACTGACATACTCAAAACTAAGAAAAACATTACAATTGTTTTATTACTTTGTGAAAATGATCCATAAATCATTTTTTATGTTTTGGAATTAGTCACACCTCAATTTGATGCACATTTTAACCAATATGACAACAAGTATGCCTGTTTATTCAAAATTTAAATTTATTTTAGTAAGAAAATAATTGAAATATGCTATAATAGTGTTTTATTTTTATTGTATTTGTTTTAGAAAATTTATTTCATTTAAATTCTTTATTTGTATATTTTTTTGGTAATTGTTTTTATTGTTTATGCTGATGTAGTGTGTTTTTGTAGTAGACTGTACCTATTTCTGGTGATGTAGTGTGCTACAACATTACACTGCAGTTTTCACCTTTATTATCACTACTAAATGCACCGATAAGGATACCCTTTATCAGTGATTCTAAAATAACTAATAAAGGAAACCATTATCGGTGATTATATAGGTGATGAAAAATTCTATCGTTACTAGTACATTAAAAAGAATTGATAAATCACATTTTTATCAATAAAAATAAAGGAAATGATAAATCATACTTTTATCCACGCTAAATAAAAGCGCTAATAAATGGGTTCTTTCATTATTTCTTCTAAAATCATCTATAAATTTATGATTTATCATTGATTTTATTTGTGCCGATAAATACACCCTTTATCAGTGCTTTTTTATCATTGATAAAAGACATGGAATTTTAACCATGCTATGTTAGTCAGTGATTTTGTAGCACTTATAAAGGCTGATTTTAGCACTGTTAAAGGAATTTTTTGTAGTAGTGTTGGCCATTTATTGAATAAAATAAGACTTGATGTGTGGGAGATACCCTTTTGGGGATAAGGACTACCTTTCTAGCCTATGTGTGAGGTGTAATAAAAAAATATCGCTTATCTCTAGTTTGAGAATGAAGATCTTTGAGAAATAATTATGGGAATACTTCAGGGATATTATTCCCATGATGAATACCAGAACCCTCCAATAGAGTTTATCCTTGTAGGGAAATTCCCAAGACCATAGGATTGGGGGAATTTTCAGATTCTTCACCACCTCATGGGGTGAAATTTTTATATCGTTCCACCTCATCAAATACCAAATGTATAAGGGAATTTTTATATTTTTAAGTTCCCAAGCCCATTGGATTAGGTAATTTCTATATTTTCCACCCCTTATCAGGTGAAATCCATATTATGTCTAACCTAAGTAGTTTATATAGTGTTTTCAAAAGAGTTTGAGTCCCCCAATCCAAGGGAGACATCATCAATGTTTAGGGTATCAAATTCTTCATCATCCAACTTTTAATTGATCAAGATTAGGGAACCACATTCTAGATACAAAATTAATCCACGTTCCCATGACAATAAAGACATATGTGATAGAAAGGGGAAGAAATTTTGTTATAAATCTCTTTATGTAATATGAATAAAGGCATATCCCTTCTAACTAAATAATGTCTCCAATTATTTTTCCCATTCCATTGAAAATGATTTGATAAAAATCAAAAGAATAAAGAAATTAGAATAGGCGGAGTTGAGAGGCCATTCCAATTACTTACCCCATAATGGACTTCTCAATAATACAATTATGAATTTCATTTACTTTAAGGACTATATTTAAAAGTAGATAAATGAGGGGATATGAGAGTCACCAATATTTAAGTCTCCATTTTAGTCATGTGGTCACTATGAACTAAACACACAATATGTGTGAAGGAATCTAGGCCTCCCATATCTGAGAAATAGAAAAATTAAGGTTTATTACTTTATTTTTGAGCATTTGGTTGCATACTTTTCATGTTCACTGGAGAAATACCTTCTCATTCTCCCAAGAATCAAGATATCTGAGGAGGTAGTCTGGAATCACCATCTCAATTATTTTACTTATCATTGGATCCTAGGGAATATACTAAAGGGTGATTTTCCATCAAGGACTGGATTTATATGAAATTATATGAAGGATTGATAGAGTTAGAGGATCCCAAGACCCATGTGATAGGCATGAGATATATCCTCTCTCCATCTGAAAATCCTCTTTCCTAATGAGTTTTGTCCACATAAATTCCTTACCAAATGAATTTAAAGTACATGGTATACATCATGGTCACATGAAATAAAATTGTTTGAAATATTTTTTCTTATTTAATGAATTTAAAATTTGTATCCCAATTTCCTCATTTTAAGATGTTAAAATCTATATTCATGGTCCTTTTAAAGACCTTAAGTTTTACAACACATTTATCCAGGCTATAATAACTTAAACTGCATGGCATATTTGTCCTTGTCACATGGTGTTAAACTTCACAAAATTTGGTCACATTGTGGGACCTTATTACCCTTTTATGTATGATCTAGATCTGTATATAAATTTTATATTATATTGTTTTACCATATTATGATTAGTTTTCTCCAACAACTCTACATCAATGAAAACTTACCTCACCTCTTCCTAGCTTTAATAACTCATCCATATCAGGCTTTATTCATTCTCAATCGAGGACACCTATTTATTATAAGTTCCATTGTACATTGTTTAGATCTATGAAGAATATGAAATTTCATCGCCCCTATGTAAGAGTCATATCAACATAAGGACTATATATGAGAACCATATTTGGATTGATTCCTATATTTTGAGATACATAGTGATGCATGGATCTACTATTTTAGGCCCAATCATGAATTTTCATCATTCTCAAACATGTCCCTCAACGATAGAAAAATACATGTAGATATTCCTAATCAAATTAAAATATAAATCCCCCACATGTTCTCTGCTAGGAACTCTTATGTGGTTTATTCAATTTTCTCATTGTCTCTTATTTCTCCCACCAAGAATGGATCATGTGGGCTTATAGGACTTGGCGAGTCTCTTTAACTAGAACAATTGAAGTACATTTTATTGAAATGTAGGAAAAGTAGTCTTGGTTGAATGATCTTATACTATTTTATATAAAGTCTTATTTGTAAGACATTAAACTATGTAGCATCTATGGTCTATCTAACATGACCTAAAACTGTTTATAGGGGGACTATTCTCTATGACCTAAAATTGAAAATACCCTAAACCCTATGTATAAACATGGATTTCATTGGGGGATCACTTTATTTCATTAGGAATCTATGGGTTATGGTAAACCTATAAATCCATTGTGTTAGATATCACTTGGGATATCGATCTCTAGGTTTCCACTAATTTTGTTTCATCTCACTACTTCAGTATAAGTTGACACCAAAGGTACCCACTCCTTGTTTTAACCCTTTGTCAAAATTCAAAAGTTACATCACCTCCTATGTGTACCAGATTAGTATGAATACCTTTTCTTGATATAAATATATTTTTTTATTCCCATTTCTTTAGGGTATATAGTGATTTTGAGACCTCCTACTATAGGACCACTTACAAATTCCAAAAAAATGTATAATAAATTGACATCTTTTCAACCTAGTGTATGGGCCTCTCAAACTGTTCAAGCTTTATATATGACCCAAAATTAGGGTGGAACCCAATTTCATATATACGAGTTTAATATGTATAAATGAAGCCTTATAAAAATGGTTTGTGTCATGATAGAAAGGATCCCCTTTTTACGTATGAGTCTAATCTATGTAGGATACTTTGGCATTGGTTTACACATGAATCTATGATAGAAAAATATTCCCCATCATAATTTTTATCTAAATATATTCATATAAAGTCTTTTATGAGGGCCTATTAAATGAGAATATATTATAACTATATGTGTCTTGATTCCTATACTTATAAGATACATAGTGACACATGAGATTCTTAAACTAGGTATTGCCACACAAAAATTTAAAATTATCTCATGTTATCATGGTTATTGAACCTTAACTCATTTATATTGGGTATTTTTATTAATAAACATAGATAAAGGTTTCATACACTTTTTATAAAAATCAGAACCCTGATAACCCAATAAGAAGGTCTTATTTCATGACTATAAACTACACGAGATGTACGTACTCAAAATATTATGTTAACTTGTATATCTGATGTCAATGATGATTGTACACTCTTAAAATGTACGAGTAGTCTTCCAATTTCCCATATTTCTCAAACCAAGCATGAATCATGTGATTTTTGAGGTTTTGGTTGACTACTTCAAATAGTGTGATCACGATTCATCATAGAAAAAGGTGGAGAGATCTAGGTCCTCATTGCATGAACATAAACTATAGAATATCTCATTCAATGTAACATTATGTTAAACTAAATGATGTATGGTCCATCCAAAAAGATCTTAAACTACTTATATTGGTTAGTTCTATGGGAACCATTACCTATATGAGAGCTATATCTATTTAAGGGTACATGTGATATGACTTGTATATGTAAATGTACGATTGGATTGGATGATCCATTCATAAGGTAACTTTGATCTTTTATTGTAGGAACAAAATATAGATCTTCCCCTAGTTCCATCCCTATTCCAAGATACAATATTTAAATTCCCCTCTCCTATGAAAGATCTTGATCTACAAAGGTAACCCTTTCCTTTTTTAGAAACTCAATGGTTATGTCTATACTAGCTGACCATAGTGTCAAGTTTTAATCAGACAATGACAAAAAATTTCATCTCTTTGTATATGAGATGGATCAATGGAGGAGATATATATAAGAACTCTTTGTGTCTTGATTCACATCTATACGGGATACATAGTTTCTTGTAGGTACTCTGATATGGACTCGACGACCATCCCCTTAATCAAAATATAAACATTCCCCTCTTGTGTATGAGTTCGATTTCTATTATATATTTTAGTATGTTATTTTTTATTCATAGAACTATGTTTGAAATAAAATTATCCTTTCCAATGAATATGAGTTAGATCAGTGTAGCATACCTTTTAATTCAAGAAGTACATTTGGATTGATTCCTATGCATATGGGATATATAGTTAAATCTATTTTTCAGATCCCAAGCCCATCCATAATATCAAGAAAAATTCTCCCCCCTGCACATGAGATAGGTCTATATAGGGGACATCATCTTAAAGAACTACACTTGTCTTGAATCCTATTTATAAAGGATACATAATGACTTCTAGGTATATTTTCTTAGGTAAGACTACATGCTCATTGTAACACCCCAGGTAAATAAAGAATATGACATTTTCATATTTATCCATATTTGTGAATAAAATATTAATATGACTTTAAAGGGGACGCTATGCTCGATGGCGTACCCAACACGCAACAACGAGTTTCTTGGAAATCTTACGTTGCACTCTAATAATAAAAAAATATTATTTCAAATGGTAGTTAACATGTAGCTGTTGTATTGGTGGGAATTGATATAAATAACTAAAATATTATTATATATGTTTTTTAATGTTTTTACATTTATCCAATAAAAGCTAAAGGCTTAAAATACGGAAAGAATTCAATTTTAGGTGTATATGCCCTAGTTTTCCCTAAAGGTTCACTTGTCGTCTTTTGATGGAGAACCGTCATTAAATATAGTTTTGATCACTCTTATACATTATTTTGGACCAAATAAAACTCTTATTAAGAATCGGGACATCAAATTTTACTTTATGTAATTTTTTGGTATTTTTCCGATAAAGTTCATTTTTTAATGAATAGTGTAAAATGTTGTGTTTTAATTCAAAACCTCTTTTTAATCTAATTTATTTATATGATTAGATAATATTTTGAATTGGTTTTAAAGTGAAATTAGAAAATATTTTTACCATTAAATCCAATAGTGGTCGTTGGAATTAATTTCACTTTGAAATCGGACTTAAACTAGTGTCAATCTTTTGATACTTATTGTTTCATAAAAACACGCTATTTGTCATGACAGCGGGAATTACTTATTAAATTAATTAATGTGACTTGTATGTTTTGAATTTTGTAAAACGGACTTCATTTTTGAATTCACAATATCAAATATAGCTTAGGGTGAATTTTTGGGATTTTTCTAAAAAACATCAATTTTTGATGAATAGTGAAACCACTAAGTGGTACTTATAAAAACTGATTTTTCCGTTTAAATTGAATTTTTCCATCTTTGTGTTTTGAATTTCAAAAATCCGACGTACATGGTTGTCATTAAGAAGTAAAATGTGGTTCAATGGGATAAAAATATTTTTTTGGTGAATAGTAACTTATTAAGTTTTTAATCGCGATTAGTGGTAATTAGTGTAGTTTAAGGTAAAAATGATATTATAAGAATGTGAAAACACCATGAAACTTGTCCTACACCTATTGGGTGAGTCATGTCCGACCAAGACAAGCCATGGGCCAACTTGGGGACCCCATGGAGCCACTTTAGTTGGAAAATGACAATAATATATTTTTATTTAATGTTAAAATTAAATTGACAGAAACATGGGTTGTTTTACTAAAATAGTTTTTAAGTAGGGTTACACAAGTCCAAATTTTGATTATAAATAGTCATTGGAAAGATACAAAGATTTCCTACATCATAGTATTTTTTTATAATTTTTAGACATTAAATAAATTAAATTATTTATGACATAATAATGATGCAGTGATGACATCATTATTTGACGATTTAAATAAAATGGAAAGATAATGTAAAATCTATGAACTACACATGTCCAAAACTTGTTGGATGGGTGGATTGTTAACCCTTATCACCTTATCCACGAATTATATCAATGTGGGACCTTTTAAAACCGAAACACATTTTCAAATAAAGTAATATTTCTTACTTTCCAAAAGTGCCCCTCCCCTCCTCTTATAAAAGGCCCCCACCTCTACCTCATTTCACACACTCCTCAAGCCTTTGGCTCGGCCAACCCCTGCCCATTTACTCTCTCCACATCCCTCTACTCATCCTAGAGGATTCCCTTTGGGCAGAATCCTTTCAAAGTAAGCCTTTAGGCTCAAATCAAAAGGAGTTACACTTTTAAAGGTAATTCATTCTCTCATGTTCATTTGTTTTATTTTGCTTCTCCAACCCCCTAAACTCTTTTAATTTATTTATTTTGTAACAACACCAGTATCTTCAATATACTAGGATGTTGTTATAATATTTATTCGAGCTACACTCTCACACAAATACATCAAATGGTTAAAGAACATACGGTTTCCGTGGATGGCGAAATTCTGCCTCCCGAAACGATGATTGTTCAATACTCATCTAACACCTTCAAAGGTGGCCATTATGATGTCACTATTTTTATATATGATATATAATATGTTTATGTTTTCCTTATGCTTCTGTTTTTTTCATTTTGGGCATACCTTTATGGTTTCCATTATGGGTAAACGCGATATCTTCATTTAAGGAAGTGCGGACTACCGCCCCCCTCAAAGTGATTTGATTCGTTAAATACCATATGTGGGACGTATAAAGGATGGGACTATGATATTATATATTATATTATACTGGAATTATAATATACCTTTATATAATTATTATTCCATTCTATAAAATACGAAATAGAAATGAAAGTAGCGTTCATGCGTACGTACGGCTTACCGTCTCCATGAACGGTGCATTTCATTTCTTACCTCTAAATGATTATGTAATGTTATAAATGCATTAATGTACTAGATATATATGACATATATTATATATAAATCATGAATACAATACTGGATATAATAAAAATTTGGCCACACGAACAACATGTAATTGTAAGAAGTCCACTTTCGACTTAAGAACCAAATATCGACAAAACAATCATTATTAACTTAATGATTACATAGTGTTTATAACATGGTAATAAGTGATATAAAAGGAATAATGAACTTGAAAAAGGTTCTTAAGGAATTATAAATTAACTCAAGTTTATTATTCAGGAGATTAAAGAACGATCGAGTCAAGTCGGACCCGAGGTAAGGGATCCTACTCATCTCTTTCTTTTTAAGTACACACTTTTATGTCATTCCTTTTAAAGCTCATCTTTATTGTTATTTGGCTGATCCTTTATATTAAACTTACTGTATTTTTTATGTTAATGTGATGAGAGACCCTATTCTCTCTCATCAATCCATTTTGGAAGTTTTTAGTGGCGCCGTTAGGCTGCCGAACTTTCGTAAGAGATCTAACCTCTCTCTTTCTTTTTAAGTACTCTCCTTTATGTCACTTCTTTTAAGCTCCTATTTGTAATGTTGGGGGATGTTCTTTTATATTCCTCTTTCTGTACATTTTATTTTAATGTGATGAGATACCCTATTTGATCTCATCAATCCATATTCGGAAGTTTTATGTGGCGCCGTTAGGCTGCCGAGTTTTCGTAAGGGATTTTTCATCTCACTTTTTTTCCCGTGATATTTATGCTACATTTTCCACAAATTCCATTGAGTGGTGTATGTACTGCCCATTTTTCTACTATTTTTGTAATATACTTTCGTTTATGAGTATTTACATCAATGATCTATTGTCCTTCTTTCATGGGGTGTATGTTTTGAAAGATACCCAAGTCGGTAAGGGAACCTTTCACCCTCCTCTTTTTTAAAAGACTTCTTTTGTTGGGTCTTTTAATTTACATATTGTTATGTTGGGATATGTTCTCATATATGCTTATTGATGTAAATTTTATGTCCAAGTGATGAGATACACTTTTTATCTCTCATCAACTCATTTTGATGTGATGTCGTTAGGCTGTCAAGGGAGCTTTTTAACCCAATTTCGATTTCTTTGGGTTCAACATGTATTCATTGAATATGTCATCCATTGAATATGTGTGAATGACCTTTTATTGTTTTACACTTAATATCCACTTATATTGGGTGTACTTATATTTGTCACACATATTTTTGAGATTGATTTGTCCTTAATTTAAGGATACCTTCTCTATAAGGGATTTCATCACATTTGACATTTCTATTGAGGGTTCATTGTTGTTATGCACCAATTCACTCTTATATGGTGTATATACTGTCCCTTGGAGTATTATATCATGAATCCATTTATTCTCATGATATTATAAAGTTCTGACTAAATGTTATTCCTCAATTATTGTATTCAAGTTTCTCTAATTTTGGTAAAACCCCTTTAACCAAAATATCGTTTTAAATGTTTTAATTATTTGATCTTATTAATATCCATGATTTCAAAATGGTTTTAAGGATTTATTTATATGGATATTAATGGTTTAAAATTTTAAGCTTCAAGGTGGTATGGGACACTTTGATTCAAAAATATATTTATTAAATGTTTTAAATGGTTTTGGAAATGGTTTCTTTTTGAATGGATTCATTATTTCAATATACTAAAATGTTATATTGTGATTGAAATGTGGAAATGTTATGTTTCCTTTATGCATGTTTTATGTGATACATTTATGTTATGGTTCTTGGGAATTGTTATGAAAATGGGTGGTTCCGTGATAAACTAAGGGCGGGTGAGCCCGATATAGCTCTCCAATGCATTGGGTAACGCGAAGGAGTGAAACGTTAAGGTTTCTCCAAATAGATTTAGGGAATATACTGTGATGGGTATTCCAAACGTAACCAAGAGGGTTACTCCCTACGTAAGAATGTTATGAATGCCTCAAGTTACCTTTTATGTCTTATGTTTTCTATGATTTATTCATGGTTTGATGAGGTATGTTAAAGTGCCTATGTTTTATAGGTAATGTATGATTTCATTCTCATGTATATATGAACTCATGTTTCCTTTCCATATTTTTATAACCCTTACTGAGATTTTTATGCTCATCCCAAGTTTTTGAAATGTTTTTCACAGGACTTAGCGTGGAATAGGGTCAAGGATGGGATCAAGGGGAAAGTCATGCTACCTAAAACATGAAACTAGACATGTTTCTTTTTTTAAGAGTTTTCATTTTATGGAAATTTAGTAGAAGTGACTACTTTGTAATCTTTTGAGATGTAATAGTTATGTCCTAATTCTCTAAAACTCTAAACCTGAAAAGATCCTCAATGTGTAATCTTGTAATAACTCAAGATTAAGTAAGGTTTAAGGCTGGGGCCTTATACTCATCCCCATTATTACCATATTAAGTGATTGGTTTTCAAGATTCATTCATAAGTGAAATCCTCTCCCAATATGATATCACTTGAGCTTTATAATCCAATTAATAGTTAGAAAACATGCACTCATATCATGTTAAAAGTACTACATATGACTTTATTCTAAAATATTTTAGGATATGTTGTGATAATTTGATCATTTTCTTTGAGTCATATCCCAAAATTTACTCCCACTCCACTTTACTATAGTAGTGTCTTCTCTTTTGAGGAAAAAATCCCCCCTCCTCCATAAATATGAGCTAGATCTATGCAGGGTACATTATTTTTAAGAAATACATGTGGATTGATTCCTATCTATACAAGAAATGTTGTGAAACCAAGATTTCCCATCCTAGGCCCAACCAAAATGACTAAAATAATAATACCCCTATTTCCCTATTTATGATCCAGATATACATATGGGATATTTATTCAAGAACTACACATGGATTAATTTTCCCAAATATCTAACCCCATGACCATCCATGTATGTTACCATTGAAAATAAAGTATGATAATTCCAGCTTTCACTACTGTGTGTTGTAATCTATCACCTCACCGAATGGCCATTCATGAAGGTGAAACCACTTTTCTTTTCCCATATATATGAGTCCAATTTGTGCATGGGACATCCACCTTAATAACTTTTTATGGATTGATTTTGATCATCATAGGATATGTATTGATTATCTGATCTTTTATCCTAGTCCCATCTCAAAATTTCAAAAGTATTTCCCTCTTTACATAGTGTTCAATCGTTACAGTGATACTTCAATTTCTTTATGTCATTATACTAAGGTGGGGAATAATTATTGTTCCTTAGACATGAGCTAGATCTATGCAGAGGAATCCCTACAAATATGGTGTACATATTGATAGAAATATCCCTCTCTATACATATGAGTTTGATTTAAGTATAGATCCATACAAGGACTACATGTGGCTTGATTCCTATTACCATAGGATACATAGTGACTCTAGAAGTCACTACCTAAGGACCAATTGAAAAATCAAATTAATTTTCCCATATCTATATGCACGAGTTCAATCTATATTGGTATCTATAAAATAACTATGTCTATCTTGATTCCTATTATCACAGGATACGTAGTGATTCTATGATTATCTATCCCAAGACCAACCAAAAAATTAAACTAAAATTCCCATTTTCTCCTGCATATGAGAAAGATATATGTATAAGATAATATATATAAGAATTATGTGTGGATTGATTCCATCCTTATAGAATACATAACTATTCTTGGATATTCTATACTGTCTCTCTTCATAAATTCTAAAAAAATACCCTTCCCTCTACGTATGAGTTGAATCTATGTAGGGAGTTTATTTGAGGGAGGTGGGATTATCATGGATTGATTCCAGTCCATATAGGATATATAGTCAAACCTAAATGGATCCATCCATAGAAATAGAAAATGACCCCAATTCATCTTGGTGCCCAGCCGAATCACTCTTCATCCATAATGGGTCTCATCGGTTCTCAATACTATGATTATTTGTTTCTACCTCACGTGTGAATAAAATTAATTCAATGATAGAAACTGAAGAAGGCCCCTCTTTTTTAGGTTTCAAATTTTTATAGGATCCCTTGGTATAGGTCCCAGCATTTACAGACCAAATGCCACATAATATTTCTAATATATTTCCTGTCCCTCTTTATCATGTACCCCTAGAAAATACAATACGAGTTATTCTATGACCTCCTCTTATTTATCACACTGAGCATGACTCACCAGAACTTATAGGTATAGGAAGATAACCAAATTTTACAATCTTGGATAAAAATGGGAGGTAAAAAAATGGTCCACCTTGTAAGACCTTAAACTAGTTGGGAATGGTCTAGTCCTAGAGAATCATTTTTCTTATGTACGAATTAGATCTATATAAATGAACCCAGTATATGGATATTTATCCATAAGCCTAGGAAATTAAAAGAATTCCTTATATATCATCCTATATATATGACATTAAACTATATAAAATAGGGTCCTTATTGCATGAACCTTTGTAACAACTTCGAATCCAGTAACCCAAAGCAGGTGTTTATCTTACTACATTATCACAAGATAGCTGAGTTTTAATATGACATGATCGAATAGTTTAGTAGTCTTGAGATACTAGATATATTGATGAATATACCATTAAATTTGAAAAAAATAAAATATAACATAGTATATTCTTAAAGAATTTTTTTATTACCTCTATCATATCATTTCATATTAATCATAGTACAATTATTGACCCCCTTGGGAAAGGGAAAAAAATAAGTGGACGAGCTTAGATGCTCAGTAAGGGAAATCATATAGAGGAATCTATCATATAATAAATAGAGCATAGACACTATGGAAGGAACAAATTATGATAAAATAATTACATATAAAGAATTATATGAGTTTAAAACTTATCCAAAAAAATATAGATATTTAAATAATCACATGGACATCAACAACTGATTTCATAATTACAGAATTCATAATTATGAAAACCACAAACTAACCATTGAGGCCTCATGATAATACAATATACATAAATGAGAAAGGAATATATGAAATACCCAAAAAATTGTCTCGTAAAATCTAGTTATGCATCTAGGGGATATGTAATTACATTACCCACCCATCATTTAATAATTCCAATGCATTTATAATGTTGATAAACAATAAAACATAATCAATATTACTTAATAATCAATAATTATCCATATTGGAAGAACTAACTTATAGAATAATAATAATTTTCCTAGTAAAATGATAATAATACATATAGATAAATATGTAGGATGGTATAATTTTATTGTATCCCCACTAAAGCATAATATTTGTTATAGGATTTTGAAAATAATGAAAATAGTTTTAAAATATCATTAAAAATTTTCTTGAGGAAAATACCCATTTCATTTTAAAATAACTTATTTAAAATATTAAAATTTCAAGAATATTATGAGAAATATTTTATTTGGATAGAATAATAGAAACATTTAAAGTAATATTCAAGGAAAATAATAGACTTTATGGTGGGAAAAACATTTATATGGTAATCATTAAAACAAATATTCTGTGCACAATTTTGGTAAAAAGTGACTCATTCAAAAAATAATAAGAATATTGCTTTTATTTTTTATAGAAATTAAAACATGGGTAAAAATAAAATTAATTAATCATTATATATTAGTAAAAACATTTTTGAAAACATTTTAAAGAAAATAGAGACATTGAAGAAAAATATTCCCAAATAAATAGAAAAACAAAGTAGATTTTCCTAAAAAACATTATTTCAGACATTTGAGTACTTAAAGAGAGAAAAATTAAAGGGAAAGTTGTAATTTTTACATATATATAGAAGAGAATAAAATATATAGGGTTTAAGATAAAAATATAATATAATTCTCCCAATGGGAACTTAAACATAAATAATCGTGAATAAGGATGATATTGTGAAATAAACCCTCACCACTTTGGTAACTTTTGAATAATAACCCATGTGAGAGAAATACATTAAAATAAAACTTGAAATACCATTAATATAAATATATTTATGTTATAAAATATCAAAGGGGTAGTATAAACACCATACAAATGAAATAAGTTGTGAATATGGAATATGTTTCAAAAAATAGATTTGAGACAAGAAACCCTTTACATGATCATAACATTAAAGTGGGAATTTATAAATGAATTGAATATGTGGAAAAAAATTTAAATACACATAAAAAAGTGTAAATAAAACATAAAATAATCATGTCATTACACATATAATATTAGCATAATATAGATAAATAACAATTAATAGAGATATCGTATTTGATGATATCCTTAAATCATAAATGGAAATTTAAGATTATATATACTTTTATCAGATTCTATGAAATGTGACCTAAGTAGATTCTTGTGGGGAATTAAATATATGATTTAGTATAAATAAATTTATAAACTTCTTCCAAATGGTTCCTTATAACTCATTAATCATAAGTAGCATCACAAATGGCTTGAAACATTTATTGAAACACTCAATGAAACAAGTACTATGACTTGATGAAATTATTAGTTTTCATGAGTTGGAAGTCAATACTCATGGAAATATTTATTAAATGTAGAGTTCCTATAAATGGATATGACCCCCTATTGTAATTAACCCTTTGTTTCATTCCATATCCAAACCTATCTTCTTCTTTGATCAGAGTCTATCAAAAGGTTAATGCGTTTGTACTCCTTCGATGATCGAGGGTCCTCAAGAATATTTCTATGATTGAAGGATAGTTTAAACTCCTCAAAGGGTAGAAAACATTTTTTCCTTTTCAGTGTTATAAATCAAACATATTTCATTGAATCTTAAATATAGATTCCACTGATACGATATTACAAGTATACCATAGGTGTTTTTTTTCTTTGTTTCCATTCAAATTTATCCTTAAGATAAATCAGACCTTGATTAGGTTTTTTATCTCTCTAATGACCATAGTATGATACCCTAAAACTCATAAGTGGTATTATATAATTGTTCTTCAAGGCCTAAATGTATTAATCTACTAGTTTTTTGAATAAAAAAATTTCATATTGTATTATTTCAATATCATATATTATGATATGAAGGATTTATTTTTTTCACCCAAAACATATGGCTATTACATATAATATGGTGTGAAATATAGAAAATATAAGTATTTTAAGTATGTTTTATCATACAATTTTTGATATCATAAAATGTGACTCTATCCATGGGTTGTGTGAAAATAGAGGGTCAAAGAAAAAATACAATATCACCTCAATTCTTAAATATAATATAATAAATACAATATCTTATATAATATTTGGTGAGAATATTCAAGGAGTATGATTAAAGTTTCATCATATAATATGATTGAATTATAGGGATAATTCTCTCCAATATTATATTTTATAACTGATAATGTCATTATCAGTCATAAAGTAGGACATTCCTAGAGTTAATTGTAGATATACTTCAAGCTATGTGGTATAATTTTCAATGATGGGAATAATCTATGGTTCCTATAATATTTTATTGTAATATATGATAATAATAAAATTAGGATTGAATTGAATAGATTTATTTAATTTATAAGAGTAAAAAAAATTCTAAATCCATACTGAGAAAAAGTTTAAAAATTCATCCTTTAATGGGATGTATATTATTAGAGGGATATTATGATAGATTAAAAAAATATCCAAAATTGTAAGGTGAGGAATCCTTGAGTAGAAATAAGTGATGTCTAATGTAGGTGGGGTGAGATTCATTTCTTCAAGATCATTAGAGTGGAGGTATTCCAATTCCTCTTCAATTGAGGAGACTTTTGGAGTGATTTCATTAGTATAGGTTCCTAGGACACTATAATCCTTAGATGATTGATTGTATTACATCTCTTGATGACGTATTAGAATCCTTTTTTCAAACTAGCCTTCCTCCCATCATTGTGGTTCCAAAGTTCATTGATGACATACCTCCCAAACAATGATGGGAGGAAGGCTAGTTTGAAAGAGGGAATTAGTAGCATAATGTCCAACATCAATAGATGAAAGGCAATCAAGAATATAAAGAAGGATTAAATAATTGTTTTGAAGGCTATTTGTACTATAGTATTGAAGTATTACATCTCTATTCAAGATATTAACAATTTTCAAGCAGGATGCATGAAACTGTATACTTTTATGCAAGAAGTGTTTTGTATTGTTGTTATTCATGAAAAATTAAACGTTTGAATACTCATGTAGAGAATGTCTTCTGAACATGATGATGTTTCTAATCTTGATAAATAAAAAATTATTTATGATGAAACTACATAATTATTCGGGGATCAAAAACATGTTGATGAAATAATGAAAAAAATAATGACACATCATCATAGTTTGGAATAAAATTATCAAGGAATGAATTCAGGTTATAAAATTTGAGGTTGGTTGGAATCAACATGAACAAACTATTTACCCCAACAAGTCAACAATCATTAGTTATCTTGGGATCACAATGAGGATGAATGTGTCAATTTATATTGACTCATGGTGTCATGTCCAACCTGTAACGAAGGAAATCCTTTGGAAAGATATAATGGTAATTTTACAATATACTTTCTCAATTTTACTTACAAATTATATAATGAAATGTTGATTATGTTTTCATTATTCCTTGAAGAATTTGTTTATTTTAGAATTTTTCCATAAGAAATTAATCTTAATGGATACTGGAAAATTTCACAGAGGCTTCCAGACTCTTCTGATGAAGTTGCATCTTAGGGATGTTGAGGGGAAAATAATTCCCCACCCACCACTTAGTTATACACACATTATAATGCAGAAAACATGGAATGATTTCAATAGTCTTTTTAATGAGAAATCATTTCAGGTGCATTGTGGTTGATAATATATTATTTTTAATAATTTATTTTATCCTACTTGATTAAAAATTGTTAATTTATGAAGCAAAAAAAGAGTGATAAAAATAAATGATGTGCATCAAAACCAGTGTACCCCTATCGAAAAGGAAGGATGGGGTACACTTCATTAGAGAAGAAATTGGTATGTATTTTAAATCAATAATAAAAGTTTAATTATGTGATTTGGAACAACATATTTTACTTTGTTTATATGTATATTGATGAATCCAAATCTAAAACCACTTCCATCCCACAACATGTGCTATGGATGGAGGCTCGTGTTAATAAGGATGGTATTTTAGTTGATGAAAACACAAAATCAGTATGGGATTCATGTTTAAGTATAAAATAATTATAATTAATTATGATTTATAACAATATTACATAAAAATAAATATGTTCATATTTTTATATGGTTTCTACACAAGAATCGGAAATGACTGTACCCTATGAAAAGAGAATTTCAGTAGATTTGAAGTGACTTGAACAATATGGTCGTGTTAGAGGATTAGGTTATAGAGTCTCTCCTTGAACATATTTTGAGAATATAAAACCACATTAAGAAACATATAATATAATGAGACTAATGCATAAACAAATAGAATCACAATAAGATATTATTTTGCGGTCTGGTTTGGAAGACCAATATATAACAAAAGGATCAAAGAGAACTGATGATAGAGAAAATATACACACATGAACCAAATTATCCCCTATCTTTGAGTCTAGTAATCCCCCCAACCGCATACCTTATCCATGGTAATAAATTTTTTCATTACTCTTTCCTATAAAAGTGAATCAAAAAAATTTCAATAACTTTATATTACTAAAATTCTAAAAGGTACAATTGTATTTGATTTTTATCTATCAACATCCACATAACACTGTGTTGTGATGGGTACAATGTATAATATCTCAGGTGAACAACTACACAATCAACCCCTCCCAAAAAATCACATGATATTGGTGATTGAGGAAGCTTATGAGCCGACTACTGAGTTGCATGTTCCACGTAATGATCCAAATATTACAACGGCTGAAGCTTCTATTGGAGCTTTCATAGAATGTCCATCTAATCTTATAAAGATACATGAGGTATGTCTTTAACAAATTTTTTCATATTAAAAACATTTAACAGTTGATGATAAAAGGTCAGAAGTGATGTATAATATTACAAATGGATAAAGAGGATGAGAAACAAGAGGCTGAATCAAGAAAATATAGTGAATCTACTAAGAAAACAAAACGAACTTGTGAGAGTACCTTCTCACCACCAATTCTAGAGTAATATTTACTTTCATCAAAAATTCATGTAGATACCATATTTAAAGATAAAACTATGTGTTACATTTAATATGAAGAAGAAATATATGGAGATTCCATGATAGAAGAAATTGATATCAAGACTCTAAATAAGATTCTCAAGCATGAATGGTTGGGAATCTCAGTTGTGAATACATACATAAGGTACATTTTCATAATACATCTTTCAAAATAGTGAGATAAATATGTTTATTAATGTTAATAACTATTCATTTTTTTGTACAGGTGTTTATATTACAACTATATAAAGGGAAAATTGTGCGAATCACAATTTGGATTCATTAATCCTTGTATCATTTCTATGCCAAAAATTAATTTTAATGAGGAAGAAATTAAGTAGAAAAAAAGACGAGTTACTCAAAGAATTTAATAAAAAATAATCAAATAACAGACAATTTTTGATCCCTAGAATTCAAGGGTAAAACTCAATGATCTAATCACATAAAATATTTTTTTTTGTTTTTTATTACATAATTGTTTTTTAGGAACATTGGATACTGATATCAATCAACATTGAAACCCTGAATATAATTTTTTTGGATCCAATGCATGGATTTCTAACCAACCAACCACACATGATTTATATTTTGAATATGTAATAAACTAAAATAAACATTTTATAGATAAAACTCTAATTAGATGTTCAGTATGTTTTTTAATGTGAATTTTGTTATAATAGAGAGGTTTCTAAATACAGGCTAGATCATGACATGAAGTCGGTGTCTAAAAAGAAAAAGCTTGTGGATTACTAAAAATGGAATCAAATTAATGGATATATAAAAATATTTAACTATAAAAACATTTGAAAACAATTTAATTAATTTGGTCAATGTTTCTATAGTGTCTGAAATAAGATAATGCAATTGATTGTGGAAATTATGTTTGAAAATTTATGAGTGAAATCATAATAAAAGAAAAGACCAGCATACCTCCATAAGTAATTTCTGAAGGTAATTAAAATTTCAATAAATAAATTTCATAAAAATTTGTTTTTTCTATATTTTCTCAGCACTATCAATATCACTGACAAAATAGGTACTGAAAAGAACAAATCAATTTTCTTAGAGACAAGTGGACATTGTATTTTTTGTCAAAATTTTTGCTGAATAAAATTAGGTGATTACCTGTTATGTTTGTGATCTAGTATGATTTATGACCTTTGAAAGATATTTGGGGTGTAAATAATTAGCATCATAATACTTCTATATTATTTTTGATCTCTTTCTCAAGGACAAGAGTAATTGAGAAAATCAAATTTTTTAGAAGTGATGACTTGAAAATAATAAAATTATTGGTAAATCCTGGAGGCATAGGTGGAGGCAGAGGAAAATGTAGATGTGGATGTGGAGGTGAAGGTGAAGGTAGAGTCAGAGTCAGAGACTGATGTGGAGGTGGAGGAAGATGCAAAGACCGAGGTGGATACTGAGGTGGGGAAGGATAAGAAGTGATGGATTGAAAACTATAAAATTGTTGGGAAATGAAGTAGAATAAGGATCATACCATGATTGTGTTTGAGAAAAATTATTTAAAAGTGCACAAAATAATTGTCACTTAAGATAAGATCCATTTTACATCTTTCCATTTTAAAATGACATTTTAGTAGAAAACCCAAGTGGCATACTCAAAACCAAGAAAACACATTCAGATTGTTTTGGTAATTTAGGAAATTGATCCATACATAATTTTTTACATATAGGGATCAACTGTATGGCATGACTGGTATGAATCCAAGTGTCTGGTATTGGTTTAAAATTGACATTTTAATACAAAAAAGTTTTAGACACTGAAAAATAAGAAAAAATGCTCAAATTTTAATGATAATTTGGAACAATGATTCAAAATTAATCTCTGATGTGTATGAATTAGTCTCATGTCAAGACCACACATGATTCCACCTGTATGTCTCAAAGTGCGTGTTTCTAGTTTAAAATTAAATTCTAGTAAAAAACAAAAAAAACATACTCAAAAATATAAAAAAATGTCTCTTGTTTTGATATGTTAGGAAAAAAATCCATGAGTCATTTGGGATGTGTAGAATTTACCCACGGCTCAATCCGGTGCATGGTTTGACTAGTATGACTCCAAGTGCATATTTTTTATTTAAAATTGACATTTATTTTAGTAAAAAAATAACATACTCAAAAATATGAAAATGAATTCAGATTGCTTTGGTAATTTTGAAAAATTATCCAAACACGATTTTTTATGTTTATGGATCATACGTACCTAAATCCAACACAAAGTGTGACCAGTTTGACTCCAAGATTCCATTATCAGTTTAAAATTGATATTTTAATACAAAAAGATGTCACTCATTGGAAACTAAGAAAACACACTCATATTTTCTAGAAAATTTGAGAAAATTATTCATAATTCATTTTTTATGTGTATTAAATATTCTCAGGTCAAACCCACACATGATGCCACCCATATGGATCAAAGTAGGTGTTTCTAGTTTAAAATGACATTTTAGTAAAAAAAATGTAGCATACTCAAAACTAAAGAAACACATTACAAAGGTTTTGATAATTTTGGAAAATGATCCATGAGTTATTTGGGATGTGTATCATTCAACCACACCTCAATCTGAAAAACGGTGTGACCAGTATGACTTCAACTGCATCTTTTTTATTAAAAATTGATAATAATTTTAGTGAAAGAAACAACTCATATACTCAAAAATGAGTATAGACATTAGGATTGTTTTTATACTTTTGGAAAATGATCTATAAATCATTTTTGACATGTAGGGATCAGAAACACCTCAATCCGATGCATGGCGTGAACAATATGACTCAAAGTGTCCATTATCAGTTTAAAATTGACATTTTAATACGAAAAAGTGTCACTCAATGAAAACTGAGAAGATGCACATAGGTTGTATTTATGATTTGGGAAAACAATTCATTTTATATTTTTGAAGTGTATGAGTTAGTCTCATGTGAAACCCACACACGATTCCACTTGTATGGATCAAAGTGCATGTTTCTAGTTTAAAATTCCATTTTAGTAAATGAAACACATGGTATACTCAAAACCAAGGAAACACATTCCTATTGTTTTTATACTTTAGGAAAACTATCCATGAGTCATTTTGGATGTGTAACATTGAGACACACCTCAATTCAATGCACGGTGTGACCAGTATGACTCTAAGTGTGCCTTTTTAATTCAAAGTTGACAGTAATTTCAGTGAAAAAACAATTGACATACTCAAAACTGAGAAAACACATTTGGATTGTTTTGTTACTTTATGAAAATGATCTATACATAATTTTTGACTTGTAGAAATTATCCGAACCTCAGTCTGACACACTTTGTGACCATTATGACTCCAAGTGCGTCTTTTTATTCAAAACTGACATTAATTTTAAGCAAAAAACAACTGACATACTCAAAACTAAGAAAAACATTACAATTGTTTTATTACTTTGTGAAAATGATCCATAAATCATTTTTTATGTTTTGGAATTAGTCACACCTCAATTTGATGCACATTTTAACCAATATGACAACAAGTATGCCTGTTTATTCAAAATTTAAATTTATTTTAGTAAGAAAATAATTGAAATATGCTATAATAGTGTTTTATTTTTATTGTATTTGTTTTAGAAAATTTATTTCATTTAAATTCTTTATTTGTATATTTTTTTGGTAATTGTTTTTATTGTTTATGCTGATGTAGTGTGTTTTTGTAGTAGACTGTACCTATTTCTGGTGATGTAGTGTGCTACAACATTACACTGCAGTTTTCACCTTTATTATCACTACTAAATGCACCGATAAGGATACCCTTTATCAGTGATTCTAAAATAACTAATAAAGGAAACCATTATCGGTGATTATATAGGTGATGAAAAATTCTATCGTTACTAGTACATTAAAAAGAATTGATAAATCACATTTTTATCAATAAAAATAAAGGAAATGATAAATCATACTTTTATCCACGCTAAATAAAAGCGCTAATAAATGGGTTCTTTCATTATTTCTTCTAAAATCATCTATAAATTTATGATTTATCATTGATTTTATTTGTGCCGATAAATACACCCTTTATCAGTGCTTTTTTATCATTGATAAAAGACATGGAATTTTAACCATGCTATGTTAGTCAGTGATTTTGTAGCACTTATAAAGGCTGATTTTAGCACTGTTAAAGGAATTTTTTGTAGTAGTGTTGGCCATTTATTGAATAAAATAAGACTTGATGTGTGGGAGATACCCTTTTGGGGATAAGGACTACCTTTCTAGCCTATGTGTGAGGTGTAATAAAAAAATATCGCTTATCTCTAGTTTGAGAATGAAGATCTTTGAGAAATAATTATGGGAATACTTCAGGGATATTATTCCCATGATGAATACCAGAACCCTCCAATAGAGTTTATCCTTGTAGGGAAATTCCCAAGACCATAGGATTGGGGGAATTTTCAGATTCTTCACCACCTCATGGGGTGAAATTTTTATATCGTTCCACCTCATCAAATACCAAATGTATAAGGGAATTTTTATATTTTTAAGTTCCCAAGCCCATTGGATTAGGTAATTTCTATATTTTCCACCCCTTATCAGGTGAAATCCATATTATGTCTAACCTAAGTAGTTTATATAGTGTTTTCAAAAGAGTTTGAGTCCCCCAATCCAAGGGAGACATCATCAATGTTTAGGGTATCAAATTCTTCATCATCCAACTTTTAATTGATCAAGATTAGGGAACCACATTCTAGATACAAAATTAATCCACGTTCCCATGACAATAAAGACATATGTGATAGAAAGGGGAAGAAATTTTGTTATAAATCTCTTTATGTAATATGAATAAAGGCATATCCCTTCTAACTAAATAATGTCTCCAATTATTTTTCCCATTCCATTGAAAATGATTTGATAAAAATCAAAAGAATAAAGAAATTAGAATAGGCGGAGTTGAGAGGCCATTCCAATTACTTACCCCATAATGGACTTCTCAATAATACAATTATGAATTTCATTTACTTTAAGGACTATATTTAAAAGTAGATAAATGAGGGGATATGAGAGTCACCAATATTTAAGTCTCCATTTTAGTCATGTGGTCACTATGAACTAAACACACAATATGTGTGAAGGAATCTAGGCCTCCCATATCTGAGAAATAGAAAAATTAAGGTTTATTACTTTATTTTTGAGCATTTGGTTGCATACTTTTCATGTTCACTGGAGAAATACCTTCTCATTCTCCCAAGAATCAAGATATCTGAGGAGGTAGTCTGGAATCACCATCTCAATTATTTTACTTATCATTGGATCCTAGGGAATATACTAAAGGGTGATTTTCCATCAAGGACTGGATTTATATGAAATTATATGAAGGATTGATAGAGTTAGAGGATCCCAAGACCCATGTGATAGGCATGAGATATATCCTCTCTCCATCTGAAAATCCTCTTTCCTAATGAGTTTTGTCCACATAAATTCCTTACCAAATGAATTTAAAGTACATGGTATACATCATGGTCACATGAAATAAAATTGTTTGAAATATTTTTTCTTATTTAATGAATTTAAAATTTGTATCCCAATTTCCTCATTTTAAGATGTTAAAATCTATATTCATGGTCCTTTTAAAGACCTTAAGTTTTACAACACATTTATCCAGGCTATAATAACTTAAACTGCATGGCATATTTGTCCTTGTCACATGGTGTTAAACTTCACAAAATTTGGTCACATTGTGGGACCTTATTACCCTTTTATGTATGATCTAGATCTGTATATAAATTTTATATTATATTGTTTTACCATATTATGATTAGTTTTCTCCAACAACTCTACATCAATGAAAACTTACCTCACCTCTTCCTAGCTTTAAGACCTCATCCATATCAGGCTTTATTCATTCTCAATCGAGGACACCTATTTATTATAAGTTCCATTGTACATTGTTTAGATCTATGAAGAATATGAAATTTCATCGCCCCTATGTAAGAGTCATATCAACATAAGGACTATATATGAGAACCATATTTGGATTGATTCCTATATTTTGAGATACATAGTGATGCATGGATCTACTATTTTAGGCCCAATCATGAATTTTCATCATTCTCAAACATGTCCCTCAACGATAGAAAAATACATGTAGATATTCCTAATCAAATTAAAATATAAATCCCCCACATGTTCTCTGCTAGGAACTCTTATGTGGTTTATTCAATTTTCTCATTGTCTCTTATTTCTCCCACCAAGAATGGATCATGTGGGCTTATAGGACTTGGCGAGTCTCTTTAACTAGAACAATTGAAGTACATTTTATTGAAATGTAGGAAAAGTAGTCTTGGTTGAATGATCTTATACTATTTTATATAAAGTCTTATTTGTAAGACATTAAACTATGTAGCATCTATGGTCTATCTAACATGACCTAAAACTGTTTATAGGGGGACTATTCTCTATGACCTAAAATTGAAAATACCCTAAACCCTATGTATAAACATGGATTTCATTGGGGGATCACTTTATTTCATTAGGAATCTATGGGTTATGGTAAACCTATAAATCCATTGTGTTAGATATCACTTGGGATATCGATCTCTAGGTTTCCACTAATTTTGTTTCATCTCACTACTTCAGTATAAGTTGACACCAAAGGTACCCACTCCTTGTTTTAACCCTTTGTCAAAATTCAAAAGTTACATCACCTCCTATGTGTACCAGATTAGTATGAATACCTTTTCTTGATATAAATATATTTTTTTATTCCCATTTCTTTAGGGTATATAGTGATTTTGAGACCTCCTACTATAGGACCACTTACAAATTCCAAAAAAATGTATAATAAATTGACATCTTTTCAACCTAGTGTATGGGCCTCTCAAACTGTTCAAGCTTTATATATGACCCAAAATTAGGGTGGAACCCAATTTCATATATACGAGTTTAATATGTATAAATGAAGCCTTATAAAAATGGTTTGTGTCATGATAGAAAGGATCCCCTTTTTACGTATGAGTCTAATCTATGTAGGATACTTTGGCATTGGTTTACACATGAATCTATGATAGAAAAATATTCCCCATCATAATTTTTATCTAAATATATTCATATAAAGTCTTTTATGAGGGCCTATTAAATGAGAATATATTATAACTATATGTGTCTTGATTCCTATACTTATAAGATACATAGTGACACATGAGATTCTTAAACTAGGTATTGCCACACAAAAATTTAAAATTATCTCATGTTATCATGGTTATTGAACCTTAACTCATTTATATTGGGTATTTTTATTAATAAACATAGATAAAGGTTTCATACACTTTTTATAAAAATCAGAACCCTGATAACCCAATAAGAAGGTCTTATTTCATGACTATAAACTACACGAGATGTACGTACTCAAAATATTATGTTAACTTGTATATCTGATGTCAATGATGATTGTACACTCTTAAAATGTACGAGTAGTCTTCCAATTTCCCATATTTCTCAAACCAAGCATGAATCATGTGATTTTTGAGGTTTTGGTTGACTACTTCAAATAGTGTGATCAAGATTCATCATAGAAAAAGGTGGAGAGATCTAGGTCCTCATTGCATGAACATAAACTATAGAATATCTCATTCAATGTAACATTATGTTAAACTAAATGATGTATGGTCCATCCAAAAAGATCTTAAACTACTTATATTGGTTAGTTCTATGGGAACCATTACCTATATGAGAGCTATATCTATTTAAGGGTACATGTGATATGACTTGTATATGTAAATGTACGATTGGATTGGATGATCCATTCATAAGGTAACTTTGATCTTTTATTGTAGGAACAAAATATAGATCTTCCCCTAGTTCCATCCCTATTCCAAGATACAATATTTAAATTCCCCTCTCCTATGAAAGATCTTGATCTACAAAGGTAACCCTTTCCTTTTTTAGAAACTCAATGGTTATGTCTATACTAGCTGACCATAGTGTCAAGTTTTAATCAGACAATGACAAAAAATTTCATCTCTTTGTATATGAGATGGATCAATGGAGGAGATATATATAAGAACTCTTTGTGTCTTGATTCACATCTATACGGGATACATAGTTTCTTGTAGGTACTCTGATATGGACTCGACGACCATCCCCTTAATCAAAATATAAACATTCCCCTCTTGTGTATGAGTTCGATTTCTATTATATATTTTAGTATGTTATTTTTTATTCATAGAACTATGTTTGAAATAAAATTATCCTTTCCAATGAATATGAGTTAGATCAGTGTAGCATACCTTTTAATTCAAGAAGTACATTTGGATTGATTCCTATGCATATGGGATATATAGTTAAATCTATATTTCAGATCCCAAGCCCATCCATAATATCAAGAAAAATTCTCCCCCCTGCACATGAGATAGGTCTATATAGGGGACATCATCTTAAAGAACTACACTTGTCTTGAATCCTATTTATAAAGGATACATAATGACTTCTAGGTATATTTTCTTAGGTAAGACTACATGCTCATTGTAACACCCCAGGTAAATAAAGAATATGACATTTTCATATTTATCCATATTTGTGAATAAAATATTAATATGACTTTAAAGGGGACGCTATGCTCGATGGCGTACCCAACACGCAACAACGAGTTTCTTGGAAATCTTACGTTGCACTCTAATAATAAAAAAATATTATTTCAAATGGTAGTTAACATGTAGCTGTTGTATTGGTGGGAATTGATATAAATAACTAAAATATGATTATATATGTTTTTTAATGTTTTTACATTTATCCAATAAAAGCTAAAGGCTTAAAATACGGAAAGAATTCAATTTTAGGTGTATATGCCCTAGTTTTCCCTAAAGGTTCACTTGTCGTCTTTTGATGGAGAACCGTCATTAAATATAGTTTTGATCACTCTTATACATTATTTTTGACCAAATAAAACTCTTATTAAGAATCGGGACATCAAATTTTACTTTATGTAATTTTTTGGTATTTTTCCGATAAAGTTCATTTTTTTAATGAATAGTGTAAAATGTTGTGTTTTAATTCAAAACCTCTTTTTAATCTAATTTATTTATATGATTAGATAATATTTTGAATTGGTTTTAAAGTGAAATTAGAAAATATTTTTACCATTAAATCCAATAGTGGTCGTTGGAATTAATTTCACTTTGAAATCGGACTTAAACTAGTGTCAATCTTTTGATACTTATTGTTTCATAAAAACACGCTATTTGTCATGACAGCGGGAATTACTTATTAAATTAATTAATGTGACTTGTATGTTTTGAATTTTGTAAAACGGACTTCATTTTTGAATTCACAATATCAAATATAGCTTAGGGTGAATTTTTGGGATTTTTCTAAAAAACATCAATTTTTGATGAATAGTGAAACCACTAAGTGGTACTTATAAAAACTGATTTTTCCGTTTAAATTGAATTTTTCCATCTTTGTGTTTTGAATTTCAAAAATCCGACATACATGGTTGTCATTAAGAAGTAAAATGTGGTTCAATGGGATAAAAATATTTTTTTGGTGAATAGTAACTTATTAAGTTTTTAATCGCGATTAGTGGTAATTAGTGTAGTTTAAGGTAAAAATGATATTATAAGAATGTGAAAACACCATGAAACTTGTCCTACACCTATTGGGTGAGTCATGTCCGACCAAGACAAGCCATGGGCCAACTTGGGGACCCCATGGAGCCACTTTAGTTGGAAAATGACAATAATATATTTTTATTTAATGTTAAAATTAAATTGACAGAAACATGGGTTGTTTTACTAAAATAGTTTTTAAGTAGGGTTACACAAGTCCGAATTTTGATTATAAATAGTCATTGGAAAGATACAAAGATTTCCTACATCATAGTATTTTTTTATAATTTTTAGACATTAAATAAATTAAATTATTTATGACATAATAATGATGCAGTGATGACATCATTATTTGACGATTTAAATAAAATGGAAAGATAATGTAAAATCTATGAACTACACATGTCCAAAACTTGTTGGATGGGTGGATTTTTAACCCTTATCACCTTATCCACGAATTATATCAATGTGGGACCTTTTAAAACCGAAACACATTTTCAAATAAAGTAATATTTCTTACTTTTCAAAAGTGCCCCTCCCCTCCTCTTATAAAAGGCCCCCACCTCTACCTCATTTCACACACTCCTCAAGCCTTTGGCTCGGCCAACCCCTGCCCATTTACTCTCTCCACATCCCTCTACTCATCCTAGAGGATTCCCTTTGGGCAGAATCCTTTCAAAGAAAGCCTTTAGGCTCAAATCAAAAGGAGTTACACTTTTAAAGGTAATTCATTCTCTCATGTTCATTTGTTTTATTTTGCTTCTCCAACCCCCTAAACTCTTTTAATTTATTTATTTTGTAACAACACCAGTATCTTAAATATACTAGGATGTTGTTATAATATTTATTCGAGCTACACTCTCACACAAATACATCAAATGGTTAAAGAACATACGGTTTCCGTGGATGGCGAAATTCTGCCTCCCGAAACGATGATTGTTCAATACTCATCTAACACCTTCAAAGGTGGCCATTATGATGTCACTATTTTTATATATGATATATAATATGTTTATGTTTTCCTTATGCTTCTGTTTTTTTCATTTTGGGCATACCTTTATGGTTTCCATTATGGGTAAACGCGATATCTTCATTTAAGGAAGTGCGGACTACCGCCCCCTCAAAGTGATTTGATTCGTTAAATACCATATGTGGGACGTATAAAGGATGGGAATATGATATTATATATTATATTATACTGGAATTATAATATACCTTTATATAATTATTATTCCATTCTATAAAATACGAAATAGAAATGAAAGTAGCGTTCATGCGTACGTACGGCTTACCGTCTCCATGAACGGTGCATTTCATTTCTTACCTCTAAATGATTATGTAATGTTATAAATGCATTAATGTACTAGATATATATGACATATATTATATATAAATCATGAATACAATACTGGATATAATAAAAATTTGGCCACACGAACAACATGTAATTGTAAGAAGTCCACTTTCGACTTAAGAACCAAATATCGACAAAACAATCATTATTAACTTAATGATTACATAGTGTTTATAACATGGTAATAAGTGATATAAAAGGAATAATGAACTTGAAAAAGGTTCTTAAGGAATTATAAATTAACTCAAGTTTATTATTCAGGAGATTAAAGAACGATCGAGTCAAGTCGGACCCGAGGTAAGGGATCCTACTCATCTCTTTCTTTTTAAGTACACACTTTTATGTCATTCCTTTTAAAGCTCATATTTATTGTTATTTGGCTGATCCTTTATATTAAACTTACTGTATTTTTTATGTTAATGTGATGAGAGACCCTATTCTCTCTCATCAATCCATTTTGGAAGTTTTTAGTGGCGCCGTTAGGCTGCCGAACTTTCGTAAGAGATCTAACCTCTCTCTTTCTTTTTAAGTACTCTCCTTTATGTCACTTCTTTTAAGCTCCTATTTGTAATGTTGGGGGATGTTCTTTTATATTCCTCTTTCTGTACATTTTATTTTAATGTGATGAGATACCCTATTTGATCTCATCAATCCATATTCGGAAGTTTTATGTGGCGCCGTTAGGCTGCCGAGTTTTCGTAAGGGATTTTTCATCTCACTTTTTTTCCCGTGATATTTATGCTACATTTTCCACAAATTCCATTGAGTGGTGTATGTACTGCCCATTTTTCTACTATTTTTGTAATATACTTTCGTTTATGAGTATTTACATCAATGATCTATTGTCCTTCTTTCATGGGGTGTATGTTTTGAAAGATACCCAAGTCGGTAAGGGAACCTTTCACCCTCCTCTTTTTTAAAAGACTTCTTTTGTTGGGTCTTTTAATTTACATATTGTTATGTTGGGATATGTTCTCATATATGCTTATTGATGTAAATTTTATGTCCAAGTGATGAGATACACTTTTTATCTCTCATCAACTCATTTTGATGTGATGTCGTTAGGCTGTCAAGGGAGCTTTTTAACCCAATTTCGATTTCTTTGGGTTCAACATGTATTCATTGAATATGTCATCCATTGAATATGTGTGAATGGCCTTTTATTGTTTTACACTTAATATCCACTTATATTGGGTGTACTTATATTTGTCACACATATTTTTGAGATTGATTTGTCCTTAATTTAAGGATACCTTCTCTATAAGGGATTTCATCACATTTGACATTTCTATTGAGGGTTCATTGTTGTTATGCACCAATTCACTCTTATATGGTGTATATACTGTCCCTTGGAGTATTATATCATGAATCCATTTATTCTCATGATATTATAAAGTTCTGACTAAATGTTATTCCTCAATTATTGTATTCAAGTTTCTCTAATTTTGGTAAAACCCCTTTAACCAAAATATCGTTTTAAATGTTTTAATTATTTGATCTTATTAATATCCATGATTTCAAAATGGTTTTAAGGATTTATTTATATGGATATTAATGGTTTAAAATTTTAAGCTTCAAGGTGGTATGGGACACTTTGATTCAAAAATATATTTATTAAATGTTTTAAATGGTTTTGGAAATGGTTTCTTTTTGAATGGATTCATTATTTCAATATACTAAAATGTTATATTGTGATTGAAATGTGGAAATGTTATGTTTCCTTTATGCATGTTTTATGTGATACATTTATGTTATGGTTCTTGGGAATTGTTATGAAAATGGGTGGTTCCGTGATAAACTAAGGGCGGGTGAGCCCGATATAGCTCTCCAATGCATTGGGTAACGCGAAGGAGTGAAACGTTAAGGTTTCTCCAAATAGATTTAGGGAATATACTGTGATGGGTATTCCAAACGTAACCAAGAGGGTTACTCCCTACGTAAGAATGTTATGAATGCCTCAAGTTACCTTTTATGTCTTATGTTTTCTATGATTTATTCATGGTTTGATGAGGTATGTTAAAGTGCCTATGTTTTATAGGTAAAGTATGATTTCATTCTCATGTATATATGAACTCATGTTTCCTTTCCATATTTTTATAACCCTTACTGAGATTTTTATGCTCATCCCAAGTTTTTGAAATGTTTTTCACAGGACTTAGCGTGGAATAGGGTCAAGGATGGGATCAAGGGGAAAGTCATGCTACCTAAAACATGAAACTAGACATGTTTCTTTTTTTAAGAGTTTTCATTTTATGGAAATTTAGTAGAAGTGACTACTTTGTAATCTTTTGAGATGTAATAGTTATGTCCTAATTCTCTAAAACTCTAAACCTGAAAAGATCCTCAATGTGTAATCTTGTAATAACTCAAGATTAAGTAAGGTTTAAGGCTGGGGCCTTATACTCATCCCCATTATTACCATATTAAGTGATTGGTTTTCAAGATTCATTCATAAGTGAAATCCTCTCCCAATATGATATCACTTGAGCTTTATAATCCAATTAATAGTTAGAAAACATGCACTCATATCATGTTAAAAGTACTACATATGACTTTATTCTAAAATATTTTAGGATATGTTGTGATAATTTGATCATTTTCTTTGAGTCATATCCCAAAATTTACTCCCACTCCACTTTACTATAGTAGTGTCTTCTCTTTTGAGGAAAAAATCCCCCCTCCTCCATAAATATGAGCTAGATCTATGCAGGGTACATTATTTTTAAGAAATACATGTGGATTGATTCCTATCTATACAAGAAATGTTGTGAAACCAAGATTTCCCATCCTAGGCCCAACCAAAATGACTAAAATAATAATACCCCTATTTCCCTATTTATGATCCAGATATACATATGGGATATTTATTCAAGAACTACACATGGATTAATTTTCCCAAATATCTAACCCCATGACCATCCATGTATGTTACCATTGAAAATAAAGTATGATAATTCCAGCTTTCACTACTGTGTGTTGTAATCTATCACCTCACCGAATGGCCATTCATGAAGGTGAAACCACTTTTCTTTTCCCATATATATGAGTCCAATTTGTGCATGGGACATCCACCTTAATAACTTTTTATGGATTGATTTTGATCATCATAGGATATGTATTGATTATCTGATCTTTTATCCTAGTCCCATCTCAAAATTTCAAAAGTATTTCCCTCTTTACATAGTGTTCAATCGTTACAGTGATACTTCAATTTCTTTATGTCATTATACTAAGGTGGGGAATAATTATTGTTCCTTAGACATGAGCTAGATCTATGCAGAGGAATCCCTACAAATATGGTGTACATATTGATAGAAATATCCCTCTCTATACATATGAGTTTGATTTAAGTATAGATCCATACAAGGACTACATGTGGCTTGATTCCTATTACCATAGGATACATAGTGACTCTAGAAGTCACTACCTAAGGACCAATTGAAAAATCAAATTAATTTTCCCATATCTATATGCACGAGTTCAATCTATATTGGTATCTATAAAATAACTATGTCTATCTTGATTCCTATTATCACAGGATACGTAGTGATTCTATGATTATCTATCCCAAGACCAACCAAAAAATTAAACTAAAATTCCCATTTTCTCCTGCATATGAGAAAGATATATGTATAAGATAATATATATAAGAATTATGTGTGGATTGATTCCATCCTTATAGAATACATAACTATTCTTGGATATTCTATACTGTCTCTCTTCATAAATTCTAAAAAAATACCCTTCCCTCTACGTATGAGTTGAATCTATGTAGGGAGTTTATTTGAGGGAGGTGGGATTATCATGGATTGATTCCAGTCCATATAGGATATATAGTCAAACCTAAATGGATCCATCCATAGAAATAGAAAATGACCCCAATTCATCTTGGTGCCCAGCCGAATCACTCTTCATCCATAATGGGTCTCATCGGTTCTCAATACTATGATTATTTGTTTCTACCTCACGTGTGAATAAAATTAATTCAATGATAGAAACTGAAGAAGGCCCCTCTTTTTTAGGTTTCAAATTTTTATAGGATCCCTTGGTATAGGTCCCAGCATTTACAGACCAAATGCCACATAATATTTCTAATATATTTCCTGTCCCTCTTTATCATGTACCCCTAGAAAATACAATACGAGTTATTCTATGACCTCCTCTTATTTATCACACTGAGCATGACTCACCAGAACTTATAGGTATAGGAAGATAACCAAATTTTACAATCTTGGATAAAAATGGGAGGTAAAAAAATGGTCCACCTTGTAAGACCTTAAACTAGTTGGGAATGGTCTAGTCCTAGAGAATCATTTTTCTTATGTACGAATTAGATCTATATAAATGAACCCAGTATATGGATATTTATCCATAAGCCTAGGAAATTAAAAGAATTCCTTATATATCATCCTATATATATGACATTAAACTATATAAAATAGGGTCCTTATTGCATGAACCTTTGTAACAACTTCGAATCCAGTAACCCAAAGCAGGTGTTTATCTTACTACATTATCACAAGATAGATGAGTTTTAATATGACATGATCGAATAGTTTAGTAGTCTTGAGATACTAGATATATTGATGAATATACCATTAAATTTGAAAAAAATAAAATATAACATAGTATATTCTTAAAGAATTTTTTTATTACCTCTATCATATCATTTCATATTAATCATAGTACAATTATTGACCCCCTTGGGAAAGGGAAAAAAATAAGTGGACGAGCTTAGATGCTCAGTAAGGGAAATCATATAGAGGAATCTATCATATAATAAATAGAGCATAGACACTATGGAAGGAACAAATTATGATAAAATAATTACATATAAAGAATTATATGAGTTTAAAACTTATCCAAAAAAATATAGATATTTAAATAATCACATGGACATCAACAACTGATTTCATAATTACAGAATTCATAATTATGAAAACCACAAACTAACCATTGAGGCCTCATGATAATACAATATACATAAATGAGAAAGGAATATATGAAATACCCAAAAAATTGTCTCGTGAAATCTAGTTATGCATCTAGGGGATATGTAATTACATTACCCACCCATCATTTAATAAGTCCAATGCATTTATAATGTTGATAAACAATAAAACATAATCAATATTACTTAATAATCAATAATTATCCATATTGGAAGAACTAACTTATAGAATAATAATAATTTTCCTAGTAAAATGATAATAATACATATAGATAAATATGTAGGATGGTATAATTTTATTGTATCCCCACTAAAGCATAATATTTGTTATAGGATTTTGAAAATAATGAAAATAGTTTTAAAATATCATTAAAAATTTTCTTGAGGAAAATACCCATTTCATTTTAAAATAACTTATTTAAAATATTAAAATTTCAAGAATATTATGAGAAATATTTTATTTGGATAGAATAATAGAAACATTTAAAGTAATATTCAAGGAAAATAATAGACTTTATGGTGGGAAAAACATTTATATGGTAATCATTAAAACAAATATTCTGTGCACAATTTTGGTAAAAAGTGACTCATTCAAAAAATAATAAGAATATTGCTTTTATTTTTTATAGAAATTAAAACATGGGTAAAAATAAAATTAATTAATCATTATATATTAGTAAAAACATTTTTGAAAACATTTTAAAGAAAATAGAGACATTGAAGAAAAATATTCCCAAATAAATAGAAAAACAAAGTAGATTTTCCTAAAAAACATTATTTCAGACATTTGAGTACTTAAAGAGAGAAAAATTAAAGGGAAAGTTGTAATTTTTACATATATATAGAAGAGAATAAAATATATAGGGTTTAAGATAAAAATATAATATAATTCTCCCAATGGGAACTTAAACATAAATAATCGTGAATAAGGATGATATTGTGAAATAAACCCTCACCACTTTGGTAACTTTTGAATAATAACCCATGTGAGAGAAATACATTAAAATAAAACTTGAAATACCATTAATATAAATATATTTATGTTATAAAATATCAAAGGGGTAGTATAAACACCATACAAATGAAATAAGTTGTGAATATGGAATATGTTTCAAAAAATAGATTTGAGACAAGAAACCCTTTACATGATCATAACATTAAAGTGGGAATTTATAAATGAATTGAATATGTGGAAAAAAATTTAAATACACATAAAAAAGTGTAAATAAAACATAAAATAATCATGTCATTACACATATAATATTAGCATAATATAGATAAATAACAATTAATATTACCTTATGAAAAGAAATTGAGTTAAGAAACCCCTCACCCCATGTTTGATTTTCTTAGTAAGTGGTTTTAACCTCCTATTTGACGAATTTAATTGATTATAATTACCTTATAAATAATTAAAATATCATATATGATCCAATTATAACATTTCATCACCCAATTATTAATAATTATTTATTAAAATTTTCCATTTCGAGTGTTAATTGTTTTGTTTTTCATGTAAGTTTTAATTCGATAGTTTTAGTCTTGTTTATCATGGTTATATCATCTATAGAATGTTAATAATGATATAAATATCATATAAATATTCATTATATACATATTTATAATCATTCTTGAAATATTTACATTAAAAAGTAAGCACATCACTTTGTGGAGGTGGTAGTCCCCACATACACACGAGTAACATTATCATTTTTAAATAAGTGTTAGTGTAAGAAGGTAAATGATATATTATATTTACATAATATTAATTATTTAATAAATATCATATATACTCATTATTTACATATATATTACCATTATATTAATGTGGTGATGAAAAACGAAGTACACCATTATGTGGAGACGATATGCCGTATGTATAAAAAAGCGATGTTTTTATTTTCCATGGATGGAAAGGACATGAATAAGGGTTGTTATAATGAAATACAAAAATTTTAGTATATTTATGAAACTTATTTTATTATATCATAATGGTTATATAATATCTTTAAGTATATATAATAGAAAATAAAATGAAAACACTCAGTTAGGAGTTATACATCTTCTTCAAAAAACCACCTTTGGCTTACACCTTAAGCCATATAGGTTGGTATGTTAATGAGAACATAGACTCTAGGTCATGGGGAGGAAGGTTTGGAAGGTATTTTTTATTTATTGGTTAAGATAAGTGGATCATTTTTTTGTTAGTAATATATTAGAGGTGTTGTCCATTTATTATTTAGGATAGGGGCACCCTTGAAACTAATTAAAGTATTAAATTAATATAAATTATTTTTCATGTTCATTTAGAAAAATGATATATTTAGAATCTAGGATATATAAAATTAAAATTAATATATAATAATAAAATCTAGATAATTTTATGAGTTTTTAAACCCTCATCTATTATTTTTATCCCCCATTGACCCTTTTGAACAATTCTACGACATCAATTTTTTTTTCTTTAGGGGTCATGAAAGTTACTATAAAAGGAAAATTAAGAACTAAGTGGACAATAGTTGATATTATATAACATATTAAACCCTCTTTACCAATTTTAATATTTTTAATATTTTTGTATAATTTTATAAATTATTATTAAACATAAAATACCATTAAAGTCATTTTCAAGACAATTTACATAATTTGACTTTAAAAAATATAAAAATAGTTATGTAGTTAGAATATAAAACTTTAAAAAATAATTAATAAATTAAAATTATCTAAAAAATTCACGGAAAACCATAATACACAAAAAAATGATACTTTGTAAGCTTTTAGAATAATTTACCAGATTTTTCTATAGCTTTCACAAGTACTGTGTTCGGGTTGCGTCAGCATTTAAGGTAATTTTTTCAACAAAAAAATTAAAATTAAATTCAAAATATAAAAAAATTATTAATATTAAAAATAATCTTTTATAACTATTTATAACTTATTTTTATCCATTTCATAAAACATTAAAGATATTAAAAGCAAGAGATACATTTTGGAATTTTTATTTACTTAAAATAATATAAAGGTATTTATCAAAGAAATATAAAAACAACATAACATAGTTTTTATTATATGAATGGATTGGTAAAATAAAGATCAGACAATGAAATAAAGTCAAGTTTATAGATTATTTTGAATTCTTATTTCATAGTTTTAACCTTGTTCTATCCGTTTTACCCTTACCATGGTGACACCATTTTTACCAAGGTTACTATTCATTATAACCAAACATAAATCTGAACTATTTAAATTTTTTTTATATAATTATTATAAATATGGAATTATTTTTTTTAAATTAAATCCCTATATGGTTCATAAGTTACTTTTAAAATAAACTCAAGAAACATGATGAGAAATGATTTTCCATAAAAATTTATTTTTATGTATAAATATGTTTTAATACCAAAATTAAGAATAATATCGATTCCAATGATAATAATTATATTTTTTTTAATAAAAAAACTAATGAAATTTTATAAAAAATTCTAAAAAAATGAGATTTTGTAAATACATGAATAAAAAAACAATTTTCTATAAAATTGGTATTTTTTACTATTCACTAAACAAATAATATTCTCAGAAAAATAATAAAATTTCACATGAATATAATATTAATATAATGATTTCAAAAATAATATCATTTAAAAAATATTAATTTTCTAAAATTAGAATAAATTAATTATAATATTTTCTCACAAAAAAGTAATAAAAATCATTTTTTAAGAAAAAGTATTTTTGAAGAATATAATTACTTCACTAAAAATTGATTACTTATTTATTATTCATATATAAATAAATTTACATTAAGTCTGAATATTATAAATATATTTCATAATGCAGTTACTATAATTCATTCTTGTCAATTCAATGAATATGTTATAATAATCATATTTAAAATAATATCATCTCATGGTTCAATTAATATCAGTGTTTCATGTTGTATATGCTATCAAAAATAGTATTCTTTTCAAATATTTGGGAATTATATTCTCCCCCTAAATAAAATTCATCTTCACAATTTTATCGTGATATTATTAATTTAAGGGTTTAATATTTTAAATCCCCTTTGTTGAAAACCCACTTCATAAAAAGGTTTCATAAAACCTCATTTTGAAAAGAGGTAAAGGAAAATATAAAGGTTATATAGAATAACACATAACTTGGTTTGAAAATTAGAGAATACTATTAGGAAGTGAAAATATGAACATGAAGGAGAAAAAATAACATCCTAGGAATAATTAATTGTGATATAGAACATGATCATGAAAAATTTAATGACCACAAAACCATAAATTAGTAAGGAAAAAATGAGACCTTAAATTCATCAGAAATGAAGGTAATAATATAATTTTATTATTTTAATATCATTTTCCTTGAGTTTAGAGGTTATTTTACCATCAAGTTAGAGAATATTAGAATATATAATTACTTGATTTATTTCCATTTCATAAGGACAATTTTATTCTTTGGTTTTGATTTGATCAATTTCCACTTTTATATCATCTCTTTCTCCATGAAATTAATATTAAAGGTGAATTTTTCATTCCCAAAGCACTAAATTTAAGTTTTAATTGGGTATAGGATACAAAAAATTATGAAAAGATATTCCTTATTTATAAAACTTAAATGGTTAGCCTAAACTAAAATAATAACCAATATGAATAAAACTTCATATTAGGAATTACAACATTAATCTGAAAAGAATCACCTAATGTTCATATTAAATCATTGTATAAGTAAATAACATTATAAATATAAAATATTCCTAACAAAGTTTAATAACTAAGAATTGGAAATATTTAATCACATAATCTTCTTATATCAATCAAAAATTTATCCCTAAACAATATTAATCACTCATAAATTCACTTACAAAAAATGTATATTCCATATCATATAATCTAAAAAATATAATAATTTCCTTATAAATAACTTGAATCACTATAAAGACATAATAATATCTTATTTGCTTCCAAATGATAACTCAACCTTTATTCTTTAGATAAAATCTCATCGTATCCAAAAACATTTTCATTTTTTGTAATAACATAATGCTCCCAATATAGTGATCTTTTTAAAAAAAAACATTAATCACTTAGTCACCAAATCACTTTTTAATCTCATAGTTTTCTATATGATAAAACATATGATCTCAAAATGTAATAACCCTTTTATCCCAATTAACCATAAACATATTAATGATCATATTAAACCTAAATGCAATTAATAACTTTCAAATTATGTCCACAAAATATAAAATCATTCTTCCTCAAATGTCATTTTCACTAAAAACATAATATAAAAATTGTTATATTACCATAAAAAATCCTAAAATATCCTTAATTATCTTAAACTATCATCACATAAAACCTCTAAAGGGTATAAATTTATTTAAATGTATGATAAAACATAGAATTATACACTCATGAAACTTTAGTTTTATCCCTTATCACTATAGAATATCATTGGTTTACATAGGATATATCCTTTAATGCATCATAATAGTTCATAAATAAAATGTGTAATAACCCAGTCATATCCTCTCAGAGTGTCTAGCTCGGTGTGTAGTCTTAGGCCCACTCATCATAGACCAGTGACAATCGAGATAATACCAATCTTTCCCTTTCAGCATTATTAACCCTAGGTTAATTTGTACCATAATCATATCACTTTCCAATATCTAGACAAGGATTTATTTTTTAGTAAAATGATGCAATATCTAGTTTACCAAATCATAATGATATTATCCTATATGTAGACTTATCCTTAGATTCATTCACAAGGTTATGTAATCTAATCTATGTTTTCATAAATATAATTCCCAAGGTTTATAATAAAATGGAACTAAAAAAATTGTAACAACCTCAAGTATAGTAATGAAGTGTTGGTGGTTATCTGATTATAATGGAAAAAGACATAAGAGATTTCATCTGATATGATCAAATAATTTTGTTGTATTGGGAGACTAGGTATATACATGAATCTCATATTAAATTTGAAAATATAAAATAAAAGTAGTATTTTCTTGGATAAAATTATTATTACCTATAGAATATCTTTATGTATCAATCATAATATATTTCTTCACATCATGGGGAATGGAAACAAAATTAAAAGGTGAGCTTAGATACTCAGTAAGGGAATATGTATAACAGAATATATCATAGAATAAATAAATCGTGAATAATTTGGAAGGAATAAATGATGATAAAATAATTCCATAAAAAAATCATATGATATGTAAAATTATCCATGGAAAAAATTAATATTTTAATAATCACATGGACATAAATAAATAATTTTATAATAATAAAATGTATAATTCTGAATATCTTAAAATTACTATTATGACTCATTGAAATAAATCATACATAGATGAAAAAGGAATATGCCAAATAACCAACCTATTTTTTCTCATGAGACATACTAATGCATTAAGGGGTTACATAGTTCCATTAACCACCCATAATGTAATATTTTCAATGCATTCATCATATGAATAAACAATACACCATAATCAAAATGCTTTAATAATCAATAACTATAAATATCGAAAGAATTAAAACAAAACATTTCTATACATTACCAAGTAAAAAATTATCATAATCCATACATAGAAATATAGAGGATGGTATCATTAGATTATCTCCCCATAAAATTATAATATTCATACAAGTATATTTAAATAGATGAAAATAATTTTAAAATATCGCCAACATATTTCTTGAGGAAAATAAACTTTTTAATTTGAAATCACTTATTTAAAATCTAAAAATTTCTAGAAAATTAGGTTTTTTCCTTTTAATGAAAACATGGAAAATGTAAAGGAATTATCAAGTAAAATAATAGTAATGATGGAGGGAAATGTTTTTCATGAGGTAAGAGTTAAAACAACGATTCCATTCACACTTTAAAAAAAGCGCCTCATTAGAAAAAATACAAGAATATTCCATTTAAAATGTTTTATAAAAATTGAAACATGGGTAAAGATGTATTTAATAAATTATAAGAAAAAATAAAAATTATTTTTGAAAACATATTAACAAAAATATGGACATCGAAGAAAAATATTCCTGTCTAAATAGAAAAAGAAATTCGTTTTTTCAAAAAAAAACTTTTGGAGATTAGAGTACTTAGAGAGAGGAAAATGAATGTAAAAATTTTAATTTAGAGAAATATACAAAGGAGAATAAAATATATTTGGTTTAAGATAAAAATATCATATAATTTATAAAATGGTAACTTAAACATAAACAAATTCCAAATTAGGATGAGAGTGTGAAATAAACCCTTACCACTTTGGTAACTTTTGAATAATAAACCCAAGCAAAGAAATAACATCAAATGAAACATTAAATAGAATTGATATAATGATATTAATTATATAAAATATAAATGGTTTTGTATATATACCACATAAATGAAATAAGTGGTGAATATGAAATATATCTCATAGAAATAAAAGTGAGATGAGAAACCCTGACCAATACCATAACATTGAAGTGAGAATTAATCAATGAAGTGATTATGTTTAATAAATTCAAATCCAAATATTTTTTCTGAAATAAAACATAAAATAACCAGAATTATTTATACACATAATCTTGGAAAAATATAGACAATAAATAATTAATATAACCCAGTGAAAATAAATTGAGTTAAGAAACCCCTTACCTCAAGTCTGGATTGATTTGTAAGTAATTTTAACCTCATGTATAATAAATTTAAAATTATTATAATTATTTACAATAACCATATAAAAAATTATAATATAATATATAACCCAATTATAACATTTGAACTCCTATTTATTAATAATTCTTTATTAAAACCATTTTTTATGAGTGTTAACTATTTTGTTTTCATGTACATTTCAATTCATTATTTTTGGTCCTTGCATATTTCTCATGGTTCCATAATATTAAGAATATTATTCATGATATAAATAACACAAAAACACACACACACACACATATTAATTATATATATATATTTATAATCATTCTTTAATGGAATAATTGGTAAATGAATGACATCACCTCGTGGAGGTGGTAGTCTACACGTATGCATGAGCTTTATAATTTTTTAACAGGTGGAAGGGTAAGAAGGTAAATTATATATTATATTTTCATAAAAATATTTATTTCATAAATATCATATAAATTCATTACTATTATCTTTGTAACCATGAAAGTAAAGTGGTGATGAAAAATGAATTACACCGCTATGTGGAGATGATAGGGTGTACATATGCACGAGTGATGTTTTCATTTTCCATTGGATAGTGAAGTGATGACTAAGGGTTGTGAGACCATAATAATAACATTGGAATATATTTAATATAATTATGTTAATATATGATCATTTTTATTGAAATATTTAAGAAGGAATAAGAGGAATTAAAATAAAAACACTCAGTTAAGAGTTATACCTCTTCTTCCAAAAACAACCTTTAGCTTCAAACTTAATCCTTTTTGGTTGGTATTTTGATGATTATATAGCCTATAGGTAGTGTTAAAGAAGTTTGGGAAGGTATTTTGGTACGTATTGTTTTATCTAAGTAGATAATGTTGTGTGTGGAATAGAGGAGAGGCAATATCCTTATATATGTGAGAAGAGGGGAACCGTTGGAATTACATAAAGGGTTAAATTAATATAAATTAATTTTCATGTTCATGTGGAAGAAAATTAATATTTTTAGAATATAATATGTCTATAATTCAAAATCCCCTCATCTAATAGAATTTAGACAATTTTAGGTGATGTTTTAACCCTTACCTCTTAGTTTTAACCCATATTAACCCTTTTGATGATTACCATGATATCAAAATTTTTTAATATTTAGGGGTACAAAAAAGTCACTATAATTTTTTTTAGGAATTATATATAATTTAATTAAATATATTTTATATAAAATACCCCAAAATCCATTTTTAGGACTATTTAAATAACATGACATAAAAATTATCAAAACAGTAATGTTGTTAGAATATAAATTTTTAACACATATATAATGAATTATATTTATCTAAAAAAATTTTAGAACACCATTACCCACCAAAAAAATGTTACTTTGTAAGTTTTTAAAATCATTTACTTGTTTTTTCTACTGCTTGAACAAGCACATTATTGGTGTTGTATAATAATTAAAGGTATGTATTTTATCACTAAAAATTAAAAATAAGTTACCATTATAATATAAATTTATTAATATTAAAAATAAACATTTCTAACTATTAATAACTTGTTTTTATCCCTCTAAAAAAATATGATAGATATTAAAATAAAGAAAGAGACATTTTAGAATTTTCGTTTACTTAAAATAATATAAACATCTTTATCTAGGAAAAATGGCACCAAGATTCCATATTTTTGAATATATGAAGGTTTTGGTCAAATGAAAATCATATAATGAAACATATTAAAATTTATGGACGATTTTAAAGCATAATTGCTTAGTTTTAACCTTGTTCTACCTGTTTTACCCTCACTATGGTGACATAATTTTCACTAAGGTTATTGTTCATTCTGATAAAATATAATGTTAACCTATTTGAAAAATTTATATATACTGATAAAAAATTAATAATTAATTTTATTAAATACAATCCCTATATGTCCAACAAATTACTTTCAAAATAACTCCACAAAACGTGAAGAAAATAGTTTTCTTGAAAAAGGTATTTTTAAGTATAATAATGTTTTTATACCAAATTTAAGCATAATGTCCATTATAATTACATTAATTGGATCATGTTTAATAAAAAATAACAAATAAAATTTAAAAATAAATTCAAAACAAAATTTTACTTTGTAAATAATTGAATGAAAAAAATAATTTTCTATAAAGTTTGCATTTTTTACTATTCACTAAAAAATTTATGTTTTTAGAAAAATAAAAATAAATTAAAATTAATATATTTTTTATATTTTTATTTAAAAAATTATTTCATTTTTATAAAATAAATTTTTTAAAAGTGTATAAATTATTTATAATATTTATTCATAGAAAAAAACCATTTTTGAAGAAAAAGTATTATTGAATCATACAATTAATTCACTAAAAATTGATTGATTATTTCCTAAGAGTAAATAAATAAATTTTTATTGATAAGGATCATTATACATATATTTCATAATGTGGTTACTCCTATTAAGCACATGAGCATTAACCCGATTGATGAGGACTCAGTAGGTGCATCCAACAGACCTGAGATCAAATCTGGGTGTAGAAATATTTTCTAGGTACTGCAGCAGTATTTTAGTAGGCACTGTAGCAAGAACTATTCAGTACTATAGCTGCAGTAACTATTCATCCATTTGGGCCTTTGGGCCACTAGTTTTTGCCTCAGGTTTTGTAAGAATTTTGGGCCACCCAAGGCCTTCAGAATAGTTTATTGTCAAGGCCTTCGGGCCACCTTAAGGCCTTAGGGCCACCCCAAGGCCTTTGAGCCACTTGAATTTAGATGTACCGGTTTGACTACAAGGAACAAGGATTCAGATGAGGATTCAGGGTAGGCGCATTCACTAGAGCAGAGCTAACCAGATTTGGATGAATGAGAGGGTATGGCTTTGCCATCTATACCAAGGATGTGTACCTTTTCATAGTATAGCTAGGTGACCAGCCCTGTGAAGGTGGAGTGCTGATATAATGACATATGCTCGGGAGGAGTAGTTCCAATTTGTCTTGTCCGGGTGATTATCTTTAAGACCTACGGGTCATGTAATTGTATCTAAGTCTTTGGGCCTTGTAAGGGTTCCACCTCACCTCTTGAATGATAGATTATCAAAAATAATAATAAAATGAATGCCTTTGGGCCATTCTGACAATTCTGGTTAATCCTATTCATAATTTACAATTCAATGGCAATGTTATGATGGTCATATTTAAAATAATATTATTTCATGGTTCATTAAGCTCAATGTTGTGTGTCTTATATGTTATTGAAAAAAGTGTTATTTTAAAATATCTGGGAATTAGAGAACCTTCAAATAAATTTCATCCTAAAACATTGATCTTAAGATTGTTAGTCTATGGGTTTTGAATTTGAATTTTTTTTTGAAAACCAAAAATGTAAAAAGGGTTAATTTAAAATAATTTTGAAAATAAGAAAAGGGAAATATTAATGTCATATGGAATAAAACATAACTAGGTCTAGAAATATGACAACATTTGTGGGAAGTGAAAATATGGTCATGGAGGAGAAAAATAACATCCTAGGAATAATAAGGATTCATAGAGAACATGACCATAAAACCATAAATAAGTAAGGGTTAAAGAAGACCATCAATTCATAATAATTGAATGCACTATGATATTTTTTTATTTCAATATAATTTTCTTAGAGTTAAGTGATTCTTTTACCATTAATGTAAATAACACATTAGAATATACTTTATTGATTTCTTTCCATTTTATAAGCACAAATTTTTTTTTTGGTTATGAATTGATAAATTTAAACTTCCATATCATCTCTTACTATAAGAAATGAATGTTGAAGATGAATTTTACATTACCAAATCTCTATTTTCAAGTTTTAACTAGCTATAACATCCAATAATTGATGAAAATTTATCCATTCTTTCTAAAATTGAAATGGTTAACATAAGCTAAATTTATAAAAAATGTGAATAAATATTTATAAGATGAAATTCTTCATTAATCTCAAAATACACACATAAAGTTCAAAATAAACCATTCTATAAGTAAGTAACCTTTAAACACATAAAATATTTTTTACCATATTGAATACCAAAAAATCAGAAAGATTTTATCACATATTTTTCCTAGATCAATTCAACATTTATCTTCAAACAACATTATTCCCTCGTAAAATTACATACCAAAAATTTTTATGACCTATTACACATTCTCCAAAATATTCTAATATTTCCCAAGAACAACTTGAATCACCATAAATCCATAATAAAATCTTACATCCTTCCAAAATATAACTCAAACATTATTTTTCAAATAAAATCCCAACTTTTCCAAAAATATTTTCATTTACCTTAATCATATAATGTCCACAATATATTGAAATTATTCAAAAATAAAATTAATCACTTTTTAATGAAATGATTTTTTTATTCCCATGGTTATCCATACAATAAAACATATGTTCCAAAAATGTAAAAATATAAATATTTGAATGGAAAAAAATAGTTTTCTTTCAAATTGATATTTTATACTATTTACTAAAAAATTAATCTGTTTAGAAAAATCACAAAATTTTACCATAATCTAATTTTAAAATTAAAATATATTTTATAAAATACAATTTCTAAAAGTGGAGGAAATTAAATATAATATTTACTCACAAGAAGAAATATTAATTGTTTTTGATAGGGGTGTCCATGGATCAAGCCGGGTTGGGTATGGGGAGATTTTAGACCCAACCTGAGAAAAATTAGTCAGGTAATATTGGCTTGGATTATAAGAATTTTTCAATAATGGGCCATCCTGACCCAACCTAGGGTGGGTTGGGTCGGGTCAGGTTGAGTCAGGTAAAAATAATATTGTAAATGATAATAAAAAATATATAAATCTATTAAATAAATTAAAACTAAAAAATAAAAAAAAATACTATTGATTTATAAATATAATGTAAATATAATTAAAATATAATGTTTTATAACATTGTATAACATAAATAAAACAACAAACATAACATTATATTTATTTTATAAACCATCATATTTCCGTAAATCAAATGTTATATAAGGTAAATATAATATTATATAATGTAAATGTAATATAATATAAAGTTTTATATTGTAAATATAATATAAGTATTACATAAATATAACATTAATATAATGTAAATACAATGTTATATTTAAATTATATTTGCATTATATAATCTCATTATTTATTTTTAATTATTAATAATTGTTGTTAGTTAATATTTATTATTTATTATAAATTATTATCAATTATTATTAATTGTTTATAAATAATTATCCATTTTTAGTTATATTTATTAATTATTTATAATAAAAAATCTGTATTATATATATTTATACATATGATTGGGTTAGTCTGGTCGAGTTGGGTTAGAATTTTTCCAACCTATGACTCGACTTGACCCAACCTCAACTTGACCTGACTATACTCCATGTGTAATCTGACCCGCCCTGAGGCCACCTAATCATTTTGTGTCAGTTCAAGTTTGGAAACCCCTAATTTTTGATGAAAAAGTATTATTTAAGCATAAAATGACTTCACTAAAAATTTATTTCCTATTTCCAAAGTATTAATAAATACTATTTTGTTGAGTAAGAAAATTATTCAAATATTTTATAATGTATTTACTCCTATTCACACCCTCCAATTTAATGGTTAGTTTATAATAGTCCTATTTAAAATAATATTATTTCATGGTTCGTTTAATATTGGTTTTGAGTGTCGTATAAACTATCAAACATAGTCTTCTTTTAAAATCTTAAGGTATTATAACCCTAAAATGAATAACACCTAAGTTATTATTTCATGAAATTAGAATACAAAATAGTTACATCCTTATTTCATGATTATAAAATGTGAAAACCATCATCCCTTATCTATACTTTTCAACTAAGTTCAACTAAGATTTGGGATACTTCTATCATATTTTTTTACATCCCAGTCCATGAACCAAAGTTTGTGTCTTGAGTGCCTCAGATTTCAACTAACCTTTGATAACCCTTGTAAAGGAGTATATTTAGCTTCAAGGGACCCCCTAATTGACTATAGAAATAAGGCCCACATTGTATCCTATATATAAGCCTGAAACCTATCAATCATAAGGTTTTTCCTTGAAAAAGGTTCCTCTAATCCCTGTGTACCCTGGAAACATTTTATTCGAATCCATTACCTCAGTGTGATTCATGGTCATCCCTTGTGTTTTTATACCATTACATTAATCATGATATGATAACCTTGAGCCACTATGACTACATCTGCATCACTATTAATAAAAAGTTGTTGGAGTATTCTCAAACATGGGAAGCCTTAGTGGGTTGTTACATCACACTCTGCTCTTTTCCTCAGTCCACACATCATGACGTTAAACTATGTGCACTTGTTCAAAGCTATACATCCATAAACTCTATCCATTGATAGTCCATATCACAAGTCCATAAATTTTTTAGGAAATAGATATAAAACTTATCAGTATGAAAACCTAAAATTTTTTTTCTAAGTAAAAGTCATGTTTTTGGTTTCTAAGCATTACACTTTAAGATCTTAGAAAAAAGTTAGAGCATAAGTAAAATAAGCACTTATCTTGTTTGACCCATCTTATGATTCTAGTAAAAGTTGATCCATGCTTTCTAGAACCTTTTGGTTCAAGACAAAGTTAGAGTAATGATTTTTCCATTCCCTCTTTCATGATAACATGTTCTGTAAATGGAAACAAAACTTTTTGGGTTCCAAAACCCTCATTGTATAGACTTTTCCCCACACCCTTCTTGAGTTCGCAAGTGTTTGAATCCCCAAAAAACTTTCACAACCCTTGGAATGGAGAATTTCTAGATTCAAGGGACTCCCTACTTGACTATCCATGTAATCCTTACATTGGATCCTACATAAAAACCTAGGTTCTATCAACTAGAGGCATATTTTCCTTGAAAAAGTGTTTTATGATCCCTTTTTGTCTTGGAAACATTGTAGTGGAGTCCATATCCCTAGTATGATTCTTATTTTTAACGCCCCAACCAGAACCAACGTGTTTGAGATAGAGTTTCACAATACCTCATGTATTCCTCACCATATTCAAGAGGTTTTCAACTAGCAACGAGGACCTGAACACCATTAGTGGAAAAACTATACCCTATAGTGATCATTTCCATACAAAAAAATATTTAAAGAATAACAACTTAAAAATCAAAATGTCTAGAATAATACTAAAGAATCATAATATAATAATGGATGACACACAAGGAATAAAAATAAATAAATCATAATCTAAATGTAGAAATCCAAATCAAAGTATATATTTCATGTAACTAATTGAATAAAAGAAACACTCCAATATCCACCAGAGTCTATATAGTCACCACTAAAATACCCATGATAGACTACTCAGATGTTTACCATAAGAACATTTACCTTACCTAGATCCCCATACATGAAATTTTCATGCACATTTAGATTCTTTTACAGGGTGTGAGTAATAAAATACAGTAGGAATCCACCAAATCATCCTTAAAAAATGTGCACATGTATAAAAAATGTATGACATGATCATTTAAATGTGTAAGAAAGCATACAAAATCATTTTCAAGCACTCATGTGCTAACCAATCCACCACAGGCCTGACTATACCTACTTCAGCTCCATGGATATTGGATAGTCAAAGATGTCATTGGATCAAGAACTAGCCAAAATTATAGTTAAGATGTTCTTGGATATCCACAAGGCATAAAGTGTTGTTCTGGTTGACAAGGACAACTAGTGAACATGTACTCGATTTCCTAAAGGCATCGAGTTCTGGAATGTCTACTAGTTATCTGTAAGGAATCAAGTTCTGGATTGGTCCATAAGGTTTTCATACTACCCCATGTATAGGTCCATTTTCATATCACCGCATGTCATGCACACTACCCCTCCAATGTGTTGTCATACATAATGGTACACCTATCACGAATACCAAGGTGATACCTACAAAGTTATAGAAAATATACAAAGTAAGAAATTGAATAAAATGTAAAAGAATATCATGTCATCATGAGGATATAAAAAAATATATAACAACATGTTATCAACATAAAAAATGGAAACAATATTCTTTAGAAATAATCTTGGTACCTAGAATCATATACAATTTCAAGGTCTACACACACACCCCTAAGAAACACTTTCCAGAATAGTTTACAAGATATTCCATTACAATATGAAATAAAGGAAACAAGAGTATATAAGGGCCTCAAATGGTAAAGAAATAAGTACTCCATTATTCATTAAAAATCGAATCCCGAATCACATAATGTACCCAAAAACCACTAACTAAAATGTCACGGATTCCTATATTGGGTTTCATTTCATTAAGAAAGAGTTTTAGTATAGAGACCCAAGAAGATTTCAAGACAAGAAGAGTTTTTTTAGAATAAAATACCTCTTGGAGTCCATAAAAAGAAATAGTTTAATGTATTTTCAATGGATAGGATGTCAATTTACCAGATTTGTTATCAATTAAGGAGTGGATCATGAATTCATCATCAATTCTATAAAATAACCTCAGGTCTAGCCAATGGATATCGATCCACTATCAATGTCTTGTCAGAAAAGAGGTATAATATGAGAAAAAGGAATACGAGAGTATTAATTTGATTGATATATGGGTATTTACCCAGAAGAATCCACTATTAATGAGATTATAACTTTGGTCAAGGGGGTGCTATTGATACATTAAATCCACCACCATTCTACTAATGTATTATCAATAGATAATAGTTTTATCATCAATCTGACTTAAAGAAGAGGTCTAAAAAGATGATTTATAAACATATACCCATATAACATTTGAAATTGAGGATATATGTCTATCCAATCAAGATACATCATCAACATGCTAGATCTATCACCGATCTATGAAGAAGGAAAGAAAATATCATCGGATCCTCATGGAATTCACAGATCTAATTATATCTCTCAATAAGGAAGAGAATTTTGGCATAGATCTAGAGTGAAAATATCATTATAGAATCACCAAATTGATCCCAAAATGAAGAATTAAGGGGAGATGAATGGGGGGCTCAAGAGTTAAAGAGACAATTATCTAGTTTAAAATAATGGGGTTTGGGTTGGAATTGGGTATTAAACCAGGGTTAAAACCATGTGGAATTTAAATTCATGGGTTTTTTTTAATGAAAACTTGACCAGGATATTCCATCAAGTCAATGGATCTCATCGAATGGCCGATGATTGGTCCCCGACTAGACAATATGATAGGTAGAACCAACTTGGTACTTCCAGTACCACTAGATAGATAACAAGGTCTATAGAAAAGTGAAAACCAATAGTAAATCAACCAGTTGTCTAGTGGTAGTTTACATCCACAATAAGGCCAAACATTAACTTGAATACCAAACCATTTTTACATAGAAACCAATCGTTTGAATACCCATATCAATGATGAATGAAAATAAGAACTAGGAATTCTATAAACTAAAGCTCCTCATACATCATTTTTAAGAACATATGCTATAATTATACCCCTATAATGACTTATAATCCTTAATAATTGTCTTTAATGATTCTTATTTAACAAATCAGTGCATTAATACTGAACAATATAATCCCACTCCCAAGAATCCTCCTAGATTCGTTCATACTTCTATAGGATCCAGAAAAGTGGAATCATCTTCCCTAATAGGAATTTATTTCTTTGGTCTAGAATCTTTATTGGGAATTCCAAGTACGACATAACAAGAACTTTCTTGACATCCATATAGATGATGAAATTCATGGGATCAATAATGTACCTCCATAGATGAGACACATGAAAAAAATCATGCATAAAATTGTAGTGATAAGGAAGATCTAGATGATATGACACTGTAAAAATCCGCTGAGCGATCTCAAAGGGTCCAACATAACATGATACTAGATTACCTCACTTCCCCAAACATCTATGACATATCCAAGGATTCACTCTAAAAAACCTAATTGTTGATAGAAATCTCCAAATGTCTACACATATGAATAGAATAAATTTCATCCTATTCGAAACTATGATCAACCTCTTCAGAATTAGCTGCATTCCCTCAAAGGTATCATGCACTATACTAGGCCCCACAACTATTGCCTCACTAGCCTCATTCTAAAAAATTTGTAAACGACATGACCTTCTATAAAGAGCCTCATAAATATTCATATGAATCAAATATTGGTAACTATTGATATATGAAAACTCAACCATGGCTAGGTGGCCATCCCAAAATCATCTAAAATCTATAAAAATAGGCTCAGATCATATCCTCTAATATATGAATAATCCACTATGACTGTCCTTTTATCTAAGGATTCTACACTGTGGTAAATCTCAGTCGATTATCTAAGGGATTCTTCAAGAAGTTCTAAAACTGTGACATAAAAAGTGAATCTATATTAGATATATTACATAAGGTAACTACATGCAGTACTAAAATCAAATAGGTATAAAACTTTACTAGTTATTATTCTAGGTCAGTCTTATTGATCGAAAAGAATTAATAAATTTTAATTAGTTGGTCAACAATCACCCAAACAGTTTCATGATTCCACAAGCATCGAGGTTACCCTTTCACAAATACTTTCACTAATTCCGACCACTTAAAAAAGGGAACTGGATGTGGTTGTATAAAACCACCAAGACAATGGTTCTTGGCCTTTATCTTTTGGTTTGTTAGGTTTAGAGAAAAAAATATAGCAATGTCCCTCTTCATGCCTGGTCACTAGAACTGACCCCTAATGTCATGGTAAATCCTTTTCACTTTAAGATGATATTTATACTTAGGTGAATTGAAGCATTTAATAATCCCTTCCCCAATAAAATTAGATATTATAAATATCCCATGTGTAAGGATCACATCATTGTTGTCCAATGACCACCTTGGTATCGGGTCCCCACCTACTAGCTATTCCCACACCATACTACACTCTGGTTAGAATTATTGATCAGCCTTCACCCAAGTATACCAAGGAATATATGATCACTATTTGGGAACATGCCATCAATCCATGTTCCTCAAAATCATTCATCCTTTAGTCATATCGAAATAATATTAGGTTCCATTGTTATTACGAAGTCTATTAATAAATATCCTAAGCTACCTAAATCTCATGGATAAGAGTTTTTGCAACAGCATTACCTTTCTAGTACAAAATACATCTCAAATTTGAATGTTTATAGGTATTATACCCAGAATCTCCAACTCAATTTGAGGTCCCTCTATGTGAATATATAATAGGGGATCTTATGGTCTATGTAGACAATAAACTACTCACTGAAGTGATAATGTCACTAACACTTCAATGTGTGGACCCTAATTTCAAGCTTCAAGTCATGGGTAAGAAATTTTTTATCATGTAGTCATAGATTACATGAATTGTAAGCTACTAACTACTCGATTTTCATAAAAACTACTCCCAAACCAATGCCTGATGCATAAAAATATACAACATAACCAAACTTAGGAATAGAAAGAATTAACACTGGAGCTGTATTCTACCTCATCTTTATCTCAAGAAAATACTCTTCACACTTGTATAACCACAAAACATCACCCCATTATTCATTAGAGAATTCATGGGTGATGATAAATGGGAGAAGTACTATATAAAATGTTATTAATAACTCACTAAACCTAGAAATATTCCAATATCAAACAAATTCTTTATATGTGTCCAAGACATCATTTTATTTCTCCAGTTCAACTGATATAACAATCTCAAATAACATATTCTACAACAATTTCACCTTCCAAATCAGAAAGTGACACTTTGATAACTTAGAATAAAGTTTATGTGCTTAAAGTATACTTAGGAAAAACTCTAGATGTCTAGAATTCTACTCAGGTGTTGGTGAGTAAATGAGGATATATTTATTGAACACCTTGATGAATGAGCCAAGATATGGGTGGATGATCTTGTTCATGAGAGATAAAAACACTAATGGAATATTAATCAGTCCTAATGACATCCCCAAGTACTTGTATAGCCTATACATTCTCCTAGATTTCATATTTAGGATGTCCTACTATCTAACATGTAACTGATGATAGCTTGATCATAGATCGATCTTGGACAACCACTGAGATCCCCACAACTAATGAAAGAGATCATTAATCTTGGGTAAATGGTACCTATTTTTTTACCATTACCTGATTTAGATTTTGATAGTATATATAGAGTCAATGACTACCATCCACCTTCTTGGTTACCGAAATTATTTCACCCCATGGTGATGTACATAACATGATAAAACCATTCTATCCCAAGTTCTTGAGTTATACTTTGACATCCATCAAATATACTAGTTCTATACAATAAAGGGGTATTAAAAAGGGTTGCACACATGGTATGAGTTCTATATCAAAGTTAATTCCTCTATTAAGAGGAAGACCTATGAAGTCATCTAGAAATTGTTTTTGATAGGGATCCAAAACTAGAGGAAACAATGAGTGGGATACCACTATTCTTTCTAAAAGATCCAAGACTGTAAGCTACATCATAATAATCACACACTAGATCATGTATATACCAAATCTACCTTCTCTCAACTTCCATTCAGTGATCATGAAAAACTTATATCCAATGGGTGATGTAAATAATACCGTTATCTGATAGTAATCAATGTGGTCTCAAAATTTGGCCAATAATTTTGATGCTCTTTCGGTCTCATATATGTTTAATTTTGATCTTGGTCTTTTTCTTTTGAGGTTTAAGAGGTTTTCAGAAGTTGGAATTTAAAAATTTGGAATTTTAGGAAACATAATCATGGAACACTATTAATCAAACCATGTGGTAACTATGAAAAATGAAACTATGGGTTCTAGTGTAATTCTTCATTAATTGAGCATGGTTTTTCAAATCGTTTGTGTCTTAAGGGAAAACCATGAACATGTCTAGTATATGGACCAAGGGCTATCTCATGGTTTAAAAATGGTTTTTTAAACTGTGTGACCTTCTCCAAGAAAGTGGGAAAATCAATTTTCTATGGATAATAGCTACACATGGTTGGTTCATGATTTAACAAACTGTGTAGCCTAGCCATGTTCCCATATCCAACCCACTTAAAAGTTCTAATTTACCCAAATTTCTATAGATTATTTTATATATAATATTCTCCTAATATCTATTAGGAATGAACAAACCTATCCTCTACACTCGAGAGGGTTCTCTCATTGGTTCTTTTTTTATTTTCAATTGTTCATGGTTGATATATTCAAGCTATGTTCCATTTTTATCTAATCTCCTCTTATATTTCTAGATATTTATTTGATCACCTTTAACCTTGTTATATTAGAAACCAATTGGGATGTGATTTTAAAATCTATATGGTTTTAAGGTTAATTTATATTGATTATTATATATCTAGGTTTTTAAGGATGTTATTTCCTCAATTCCAATCTCTGTTTTTGAAGGTGACAACTTTTCCTCCATTGGTGAGGTAGGTGTTTCTATAAAACAGTGATAACCCATGAATTACTTAATGTTATTGTAAATTCATTTGGTTTGGTTTTTGAAATTTATTTATTTTGTATCAATGATTATTTTTTTATGAAATGTATCTTGGGTTGTATAAAAAGGGGTTTCAATGGTGTTTTTCTTTAAAACCATATTTATGCACATTATTTGTTTGATGAAATGAATGAAAGATTATTTGAACACCAAAATGGTTTTTCAGGCATGGGGGTGGTGATTCTTTGATGTGATTTTTTTTTAAATTTTGAGCATTGTTATTTAATTTTTTGGGAAATATAGAACATTGGGAACCTTGGGTGCATTGGGTTATGGACATATGCAAACCTTAGTGAGTGTGGAACCACTAGATTTTATTATTGTGATATTAATATACTATGGATGGACTTGATATCGATATTATTCATAGTATTCATGTATTGGTGTTCCTTCACATTTCCTAGTATATAACACCATAGGCTAGAGTCCAACTCATGCATGGTTTTATTATATGACAGAATTGTTTCATGTTTGGTTGATTACATGTTATCTTTTGAGATATGAATGTTTTTTTTCATTTTCATATATTTATCTATTGTATTTATATTCATATTATTGTGGTTTTGAATATGGATTGTTTTAAATAATACTAAATAATTCTTTAGGTAAACTATTTTCAATGGGAATTTCTTTATAAAATTGTTTTGTTTTTAAAGATGGAATTAATAGGTGCATGGTGATACACATTTTATAGATTCATGGAGGTATCTTATTGGGAATTTTCCTCACACCCAACATATTCCTTTGGGTGTATGAATATCTTGTTTTTTATGAATCAATTAAAGGGAAGGTTGTTATATATTTTTAACTTATCTTAGTTGTTGTCACCTTCTTAGTGAGATAGATTGGTGGTGACAGTTGATCACATGAACATAGTGTTAGGTTCTTGTTTGGTTTTGTCTTTAGTTTTAGTCATTTTGTATTTTCCTTATATATATCATGGATTTGTACCTTAATTACACATTTACTCTATTTATTTATCTCATTTCAGTTACTCATAAGGCATGTTTTGAGTTTTTTTGATATTATCCTTGTGGAAGGTCTTCTTGAGTGTTGTTTCATGTTAAACCAAGTTGGTTAATTATAAAATAGTATCAGAGATGTACCCAAATAGACGTTTGGTGGAAATTCTTGATTTTTGGTTTAGGTTTCATTATATATAGGAGTTAGGATTTTCATAATTCAAGTATTAAGTGTGGAAGGTGTCTTAGATAGCTCACATTCATGTTTGAAATTGAGTTACCATGGGCGATTAAGGATTTTAATTAAGATTGATATTGGTTTTAGGGGTTATTTAGATGAAACAATTATTTTCAAATGTTTTTTCCTCATACTAGTTTTAACCTTCATTTATTTAAATTCTTGTCATTTAAAGGCTTTAGTTTGGATTCTTAAATTTTTTCCTTTTATTTGGGCTATTTCTAAAAGATAACTGGATATTTTATTTTGTGTTTATTACATAATACCTTCTAGAAGAGATCTTATAAATTTAGGATAGGAAGTTGTGATAAATATTCCATAGAAAAATCCTTTGTTATAACCTTCATTGGTGTAATCCATTATCCATATAATATAAACTCTAGGTAAGGTGGGTGTTAGAAACTAGAGAATAATGGTGGATCATGGCTCAAAATTTATGAAGAAAAATCCACCTATCTTCCATGGTGATAAGGGACCACTAGAATCCAAAAAATTTTATTAGTGGATTGAGAGGGTATTACACTTCTTTATGTCTTTATAAGACTATAAGGTGATTTTTTCCACTTACATTCTCAAAGGAAAGGGTGGAAAATGGAAGGAATCCATCGTGCAAGCGAAGTCACATGTGGGTGTTACTTAGAATTATTTCAATAAATTATTCAACCAACATTTTCATATTAAAAAATTATGAGAGGAAAAGAAAAAAAATTATAACCTTAGGGTAATTGGAGCATTTGGTTATGGAGTATTCCACACATTTATCCAAGTTGGTCCACTTATAACTGAATCTTATTTATAATGATTACCGTATAGATCAAATGTTTGAGATGGTACTGAGGGATAATATTCAATTAATACTAATAATATTTTGGATACTGACCTTTTCTAATGTTTTTGATATAGTATCTATGAATAAGGTCGGCATAGAAGGAAAAATAGGTTTAGGTGGAAGTTTTGTTCCAATGGTTGGTAACCAAGGTGTGTCATCTGGCCTGAATAGAAATTGTGCGGGTGATTAATTTACATAAGGAATAGTTTTAGGGGCTTCTTTGGGAAAAAATCAGGTAGTTTTCTATTAGTGTTGGAGGCTTGGTCATACAAAACCTAATTGTATAGAATCACCCAGTACATGGAATCATTGTGAAAAATCTAGTCACCTTAATCGTCCTTTAGGGAGAAATGTCCCAAGGTATTAGAGATGGATTCACTCTTACCAAAGGCTCTTATGTTTTTATATTGAATCAAAGTGTTTTAGATCTTATTATCACACCAAGGGTATTCTAACATAGCAAAGAAGTATCAATGAAGAGACGAGTTCATATTTCTTTATGTAGTGTAGTATGCACTAGAGGAATCTATGGAGGATTGACTACTATTAGAGGTATGATGTTCATTTAATTATCTATTGAAATAGATTTATTTGATACATGTGTATCTCATTATTCTATATCATCAACATTGATTGATGTATTGGTCTTACACTTTGATCTTATATCATTCATGTTGGAACTTTTCACTCTCTTGATAAAGAGTTCTGAACAAGGTTCTTAATGTCCCACATGTCAGGTGGAAATTGACGATTTTAAAGTGGTGTGAGAGTTCTTAGTTCTTAATCTTGATATCATCAACCAAATTATTTGTATATATTATAAGATCAGTGTTAAGTCCTAGATTAAATGTATACATTTTTGAGTTCTATTTCATTTTATTGATGGAATCTCCCATGTCTTTCAAGGTGCATGGGATCCTAGATTAGGGAAAGTGAGTCCTATTGTTCATTATACATGAATGATCTCATTCAAATTTTCTAAGATGTTAGTTGAAAATGTTGGTCAATGTTTGAGTATCCTACTCCCTCTAATGGAGATTTCATACCCTGATGTATTCCTTGATGATTTTTATAGGTTTCCACCCCAAAGAGAGGTCTATTTAACTATTATCCTACTTCATGGTATAAAGACCAATTATATTGCATCATATCATATGAAACTTTTTGAGTTAAAAGAACTTAAATTTAAGATTTTGGACTTTTAGGCCAAGGGATTTATTTATCTTAGTGAATCACCTTGGGCTTCACCTATTATTTTTGTAAAAAAGGAATAAATAATCCCTAGATTTTATTTTGATTAAAAAATTATTAGTTAGGTGGATAATAAGATTAAATAACCCTTTCATAGGTTTAATGATAATTTTTATCATCTAAGAGGATCTCAATGTCTTTTTATGATTAACTTGTGGTTAGGGTACTATTAGTTAAGAGTTTGAGAATAGGATGTACCTAAGACAATGTTTATGATCCTGTATGGGAATTTTGAGTTCCTGGTTATGCCATTATGTCCTACTAATTCTTCCATAGTATTTATAGTATTTCTTAACTAAATATTTCATCAGTTCTAAGAATCTTTTATTGTTGTTTTTTGGAAGTTATTTTAGTATATTCTAATTTAGAGGAAGAACACAAGTATCATTTGGATTTCATACTTAGAATCTTGAAATAACATCATTTGTATAGAATTATTTCTAAATTTGACCTCTGGATCCAAGAAGTGATGTTTCTTGGTCATTTCATATCTAAGAGTGAAATCTCAACGGATCTTGAAAAGTTTCGGGTAGTGATTTCATGGAAGAAACCCATAAATATGTTTGAAATTTGTATATTCTTGGTCTTATCTAGTTATTATAGGTAGTTTTTTCAATATATCTCCAAGAGAATTTCTTCTATTAAAGAACTAACTCATAAGGGTGTTATTTTTGAGTAGAATTATAAATGTCGAAGATATTTTGAAAAACTAAAGATGATTTTGACTTTGTATCCATTTCTGATTATTCAAAAATCAGGTTTAGGTTACGATTTTTTGTGATGCCTCAGGTTAGGGATTAAGGTGTGTCTAATGTAAGGAAAATAGGTGGTGGATTATGGATTTTACTAATTACAGCCTTATAATAAGAACTATCCTCCCAATGAACTTGAGTTGGTTGCTATGATACACACTCTGAAAACATATCGCCACTATCTATTGGGAGATAAATTCATGATATGTTCATATCATAATATCTTGAAGTATATTTTTACTCATAGGGATCTAAACTTGTGATATAGATACTAGATTTTGTATCTTCAGACTTTCTATTTTGATATTTCATATACATCAAGAAAAGGGAATTTGGTCACTCATGCATTGATAAGGAATTTACCAACTCAATAATTGAAGGAATCAATAGTGGAGTTGTATTTGATGATTTTTTTACTGAGATGATCTTGGTAGGGGAAGAGGATGGTGGTAAGGTGTTATTAGATTCTCTAAAGGATGATTCCCCATTTGATGATCAAATTATTCTCAAATAGGTAACAAACATTTATTTATATAATTTTAGTAAAATTATTAATGGTGGGGATACCTCGGGTGATTTATCTCAGTCTTCCACTGCCCCTTTGCATTTCCATGGTTGGATGATCATCCTGATATCTTTGAGGTGAGAGTTTATTGATATTGGACACTAGTTAAGTTGGTACATACACCATGGGACCACCAAGACGTATCATGATTAGAGATGTTGGTATTCATGGTTGGGGACAAGGTAGTTAATTATATGTTTTATGTTATAATGCCTTACTTTCCCAAAGGTAAAGGTGGAGCACTAGATACCTACAAGTTTTTTGAAACCTTTTACCCTTTTGGTGTGAAAGTATGATGATATATCTTTAGAATTCGTTATCAATTTATCATAGAATCCCCGTGTGAAGGATGTGATCCGGGTTATCATTAATCAAATTACAAAATTAGGTAATTTCCTTCATATTAAGGAGAATATTGAGGTTGAAGAGATCATGCAATTGTATATATGAGAGATCATGAAGCTTCATGGAGTTCCTTTTGCAGTTATTTCTAACAAGGACCCATGGTTTACATCCAGGGTTTGAAAAGGTTTGAAAGAGGTGATCGGTACCCAGTTGAAATTAAGAATAATGTATCACCCTCATCTGGATGGGTGAAATGAGTGATCCATTCATATTCTTAATGACATGATTCAGGTGTGTGTGCTTGATTTTTGTGGTTGATGGGAAAATCATATTTCTCTAGTCTAATTTTCCTATAACAATATTTTTTAGGATTGGATTAAAAATATTCATTTGAAAGATTTTTATGCATGACCATGTAGTTATCCCTTAATCGAGGTTAATTTGAGATAATGTTATTTATCTGTATTGAGTTTTTTTCAAGAGATGGAATAGAAAGTACATATTATCCATGAGAGGTTAGTTATATCTTAGAATCACCATAAATCCAATGCAAACCGTAAATTTCACCCATTGGAATTCGAGGTTGGTGATTAGGTATTTCTCATAGTTTAACCTTGTCTGGGACACCATCAATTGTGTAAGTATGGTAATTCGGAACCAAGGTTTGTTGGCCTTTTTTGGATTTTCAAACATATTGAAAAGGTAGCTTATCAGTTGTACTTGTTGTCATTATTGATATTGATTCCATTTTTTTCATGTTTTATAACCAAGGAGTTATTAATTGTATCTTTACCATGTGATTTAATGAGAAGACATTGATCTTGATTCTAATACCTATGTGGCTAAGCATATGATTTAGATTATAGATGTTTATGAAAAGGTGTTGCATGGTAAAAAAATCACCCAGTTTGTGTACTATGGTAGTGTGGATGGGATAACCATGAGATGTGGGAGTAGTATTCAATGATTAGGTAGTATAGGTCTTATCTTTTTGTGGGGATTGAATCATGAGTTCTATCCAATGATAGAAAATTTCATGGTGGGAATAATTGTTAGATCCTAAGGGTAAAAGGTATATTTAATTTTGAGCATGGTATTTCTATTTTGAGATTCAAGAGGTTTTCAAGATTTTGAGGTTAAAATTTTTTAATTTTAGGAAAAAATATTAGATGCATGGTTTAGTAGAATGGTTAATCAAATTGTACGGTAATTGTGTGTATGTAATTATGGGTTATAGTGGAATTATTCACAATTTTTCAAATCATGTGAGTCTCAAGGGAAAACTATGTGAAAGTTTGGGATATGGTATAGGGGTGGTTACAAAAATTTATCATGGTTTATTAAACAATTTGTAATTCTCTATGAAACATTATGACTTGGTTTCCAAAGGACAAAAACAAAGCATTGTTGGTGTACAATTTAACAGACTGTGAAGCCCAACCGTGTGCCCAGATTTGAACCAATTAAAAGTTTTAATTTACTATATTTACCTTGGTATATATTCTATTTAATATCCTCTTAACCTATCCTAGGATTGAAATAAAATCTACCCAATGATCTAGAGGGTCCTCTTATTGGATATTTAGAGATTTCTCTTTGTTCTTGGTGCATCTATTCAAGGAATGTTCTATTTTTGATATGATCTCGTCTTATCTTTCTAGATCCTTCCTCGATATCTTTTCCCCTTATTTTCTTGGAATCAAATTGGGTTATGATTATTGGATTCAGAGATTTTTAAGGGAAATTGATATTTATTCTTATATATTTTAGTTTTAAATGATCAAATCTTATTGATTCTACTCTCCATTTTTGAAGACGACTAGTTTTCCTACATTGGTGAGGAAGGGGTGTCCATTCAATGATGCTTACCCATAAATTACTAAATTTTATTTTAACTTAATTTGGGTTGGTTAGTGAAATTGATTAATTTTATACCAAATATGATTATTTTGTATGAAATGCATCTCGTATGGCTTGAAAATGGGTTTCAAAGGGGTTTTCTTTAAAAATAGATTTATGAACATTATGTGTTCTATGAAATTCCTAAAAGATGATTTTGACTATAAAATGGATTTTCAAGAAATAGAGTACAAATGATTTTTGATGAAATTTTTTGATGAATTCTTATCAAGTTTAGTTAATTTTTTTGGAAAACATAGCACCTTGGGAACCTTGGGCATGTCAGGTTATGGACATATGCAAACCATATGAAGTATATCACCATTAGTGGTTATTCTTATGATATTGATAGACTATAGAAGTTATATATATCAGTAGGATTAATGGTATTCCTATTTTAGTGTTGCTTCTCATGTCCTAGTATGTATTCTCATAGTCTATAGCCTAACATGTTCTTAGTTTTGTTACATGATGGTAGTGTTTTCTTCTTGGTTGATCACATATTTATCCTTTGAGATATGAATGTTTTTCCTCTTCCCTTTTTTATCACTCATATTTATATTCATATTCCCATGGATTTGAATATGGATTATTTAAAAAAAATCCAAAGTATGATTTATGTAAAAAAATAAAAATAAAAATTATTTGTTTTTAAATCTATTACTAATGGATTCATGGTGATAATATTTTTAATGATTCATGGTTGTATCATACTAGAAATTTTCCTCCCAACCTTAATATGAATTTGAGTGTGTGTAGATATGGTTTTATAGGGATTAGGTAAAGTTAAGTGTGTTATGTAGTTCACCATCTTTTTTGGTTGATTTCACTTTCTTATTTATATGGATTAGTGGTGAAGGATAGTCAAATAGTGAGGATGTTTTGTTTTTATTTGGTTTTGACTTCAGTTTTATCCTTTTTGTATTATCCTTGTATGTATCATGGATGTGTACCATACAAAAAATTTATAATCTATTTATTTATCTCCTTTCAAAACTCATGAAGTATGTTTTGATTTTTTTGATCTCCCCCTTATGATGGATTATCTTAGGTGATGTGTCATATATATCTAGGTTGGTTCATTACATAAATTACATCCCAAAAATCACATCTAGGCTCATCGTCTGTAGAGTCATGAAGTCCCACATATTTCCATAACCAGAAATGACTATAAGACACTCGAGGAATTGTTGAAGATGGAATACTTTCATACCCAGTGGTGTATAAAAGGGAAAGAAAATCATATGATAACTAGAATGGTATATCAGGTCTAGAAATAAATTGTGAAAATATAATGTAATGAGAAGAATGGGTATCAAACCAAGTAGTTGAAAATGTAGAAGTGATCAAGACCATACCTTGAATAGTAAATGGTTCCTCACTAAAATATTTTGGAGTTTTCTCCACTACATATACTTGGTCTACCTTATATCCAAAACCCTATACCTAAGGTATGTGACGTATCTAAGTCGTCATCATCTTAGTATACTACTGATGACCCCAATCAGATCCTTGGGTTATAGATCCCACTTTTCCTCCACCCTTGTGAAAACTTGGAATTAAATATTTGGAGTATAATTATAAAGGATTCCTTGTCTTTCTGTAATTTTGAAACTTTATCTAAGGTACTTAAAAAATATATTCTATAATGTACATCCTTATGAAAATTAAAGCACTATGAAACTCCTCTTAAGGGGGTTAAAGAATCAATACTATTCTCAACCTGTGTACCACTACCTTGATGCATGCCCCCGATTTTTTTCTCGCAGATACTAGAAGGGAACTCATTGTAGAAATAGGTGGTTCACCTACCTTGGTTCCAAAGGGTAGAATAATACCAACTAATCGATCCTACTCCATGCCCTTATCAATAGTTAAGGACTTATACATAACCTCTAGGTATGTTTTTATGTATAAATTTCTATCCTTCCACCTGATGTCAAGAAAAATATTGATTACAAACTTCTTTGAATCTTGTGCTTCATTTCTAGCAAGGCAGGATAAAAAAAAGAAACATTGTGAAATGAGAGGATCATGAAGATACAATCATGTATCCCTAATATATCTCTATGAACTATTTTGATCGGTCCATATTTTGTGTTTGAGAAAACAATTCACTAAAAATTTGGTCCTTGAAGGCCTCCTACGTGAGACCCTAAAGTCTTCCAACCAATCCCATCACAACCCATCACCTCCTGGAAGGTCCCTATATCATGAACACTTACGGATTCACCTCTATTCCCTTAGGAATATCAATGTGGTTAAATTTATCCTCTATGACATATATCAAGTCCTCTATATCCTATATTCCTCTAATTCCCCAAATGGATGGTGGATGATGGTGTTTGTAGTATCTAGAATAGTCGACCATAGACCTCAGTAGCCCTCCACATTGGGTATAAAATAGAATAAGTACTATCAACTGAGGTGGTATCACTTCCCATGATACCAATAAAAGTGTAGGAACCTTCTCTATGACACCCTCTTGTATAAAAGGTGGTGGAATGGGGCGTCCTCCTTGGTGGGAACATCCCAGACCACGTTAACTAGTGGTCCCATCAGTCTTCTTCAAGAATGTATCTTATAAAAAATGAAAGAAAAATTTAAAACATCTTAATCTATTAGGATAGATCCTAACCAATCTATGGGATCATAGAAAGGTTCTCCTAGTATATTAACTATAACCCAAGGAATATACCTCCTAGTACTGACCAAGGATCCCTATCCCTACATGTTATTCATAGTCATATTTATATAAAATATAATAATATATTAATGTTCAAATAACTAATGGTAGTATAAATATTTCACAAAATCATGAAAAATAGATATATCACTCAACAGAAAATACAAGTCTACCTCAAACATATAACATAATTCAATGAATTAAATTAATGAACTAGTGTGTATCATATAACGAGTTTATATATATGGCATGTGATCTTGTGGAATGTGATCTTGTGTGCCTAATCATGATTCAATAACACACCCAAATACTATAAAATTTTAACAATAATCCGATCAATGGTAACTCATAGGTTCAGTACAGATTATATGGTATGGCACTTAGCAAATTCCCTACCCAATTCCCAAAAAACCTTTCTCTTTTCTTCTATATTCTAGTTTAATTAATGGAAAATAAGAAAATTATGCTCTCATACCTTTTTTCAATACCTCAATCCAAACCATTGGGTTCAAGATGGAGATCCATAAGACCTCTTATATACAGGGACGCTCACATAAGGTCTTATGGATCTCTAGATCAGACCTGGTTGTTCATGTTAGTATTATAATGGTCCTACTTGGCATGTATACCCCATATCACCATACTTGGTTCAAATTATTTGAGTAATGACTTACATAGACCATAGTCTAAATAATAAAGTGGATTCAAAATCTTCAACATTACATCACCATGTACCATACTCGTTCTGGAAGAAAGGATGTGGTGCCTCATTCTTGAACCTTTTGGAGTCTCTCATCATGCAACCCTAAAATACATGATATTTAGTCTAAGGTTCATAACCATAAGTTAAATTACCCATTTTTTCATGTGGTTTATACTAGAAATTGTTCCACTATTCATGATGGGGTTCACTCACCCTTTTCTATAGGAACTATCTCTAGGGTGTTAGAACCATCCTTGGATAACCTTTTTCTCATCACCTGCTTCATTTCCCAAGTGTTTGAATCCCCATAAACCTTTAAATACCCTTGGAAAGGATCATTTACAACTTCAAGGGACTTTATGAATGACTATTCATGTAATACTCATGTTTGATCCTACATACAAGCATATCATATGTTAACCAAATGTGTCTTTTCCATGTAAAAAGGGTTCTCTGATCCATGTGAGCCCTTAAAATATTAGAGTGGAGTCTTTTACTCCAGTGTGACTAATTTTCATCCCCGACATGTCTACCCCATGTCATTATCCTCAATTAAAAATAATTGATACATGATTCACATAGACTATAATCCAACTATTCTAGTGGATTCGACATCCTCAGTGTTATGGTACTATATACCATACCCATTCTTGAGGAAAGGATGTGGGATCTCATTTTTTGAATGGTTCAAGATTCATGTAAGAAAACGGAATACCTCCCTTTTAATAGTATAAAATAGAAATCGAACTATATTAATGATAGTATTAAATCATCTATTTTTGAATAAATTATCCCTAGGGTTTCAGAACCCTTCTTCGATAATCATTTCCCATGAATAATTTTATAATTTGAGCATTTTAATCCCCATAAAATCCTCTATGGACACTGGTAAGAAGAATTTCCATATTTAAGGAACTCTTTGCTTTACCCTGCATCCATGACCTAAAATCCTATAGACTATCCCTTAAATAGTTAACCAGATGTTTTTTCCCTGCAAAAAGGTCCCCTAATCTTAGTGTTCCATGACCACATCACAGAAGAACTCATCACTCTAGTGTGATTTGTGATAATCCATAGTATTTTCATCCAATATTATCAACCATGATTAAATAGTTTTTAGAAATGATTTATCTTTTACATGATCCCATCATTCAATATGTGGTGATTTTTTCTTAATATATGGTGTAAGACATATTATCTTAAAATATTGTGACATATAGTCAAAGCTATATAACTATAAACTTTAAAATTATCGGGTCAAAGTTTTTCATCCAAAAATACCAACCATTCATTGGTCCAACTTTTATGATTTTAAACTTCCAATTAAACGTTACATGTAACTCACAAGTTTAAAAACCTACAAAGGGAACCCTAGGAAAGAGTCGAGTCTATGCTCGCCAGGCATAAACCTTGCAGAGATTTGGAAAAATATTGAGTGTTAAAAAACAAAAAAGAAATAATTTTCTTTTGGTTTAAAACCCATAAAGGGGGGACCTAAGAAGAATCTGAGTTCATACCCACTAATCCTATTTCTCAATGGATTAGGAATAATTTACGGTGAAAATAAAATATACAATGTTTTTAGGGCCATTATTTGGCCTTGTAAAAAATTGAGCTATGCTCGCTATGTCTACTGAACTATGGAAAGGTTAGAGAGAATATCTATTCCCCATGACGTATTTGACGTCACTTATCCCTCTAATGAATTGAAAATACATAAACCATGTTATATCTTATACAATGTTAAAATGATTAGAGTGGCTCGCCCCGTGTGACCTGAAATTTTGGGCATGAGAGCCAAATCTATGCGACATCCCCACAGAAACATGTTCCCTTTCCCATGATTCTGTAATAAAGTAATGATATAACCTATCCCATATATGATATATATATATATATATATGTGTGTGTGTGTGTGTGCGTGCGTGTTTTCATCATAGAGATATTCATCCATGAATCTATGTTTAAAATTCTATTAACCTATGTTTGAGATTGATTTCTATAGGAGTCCTTTTATCATAACTACATGTAGCTTGATTCATTCTCACACAGGATATGTAGGGATGTTCATATCTTTTATCTTGAATCCAAATAAAAATTCATTTCTATCGAAATCTCTTTTATTTACTATAATTTATACCTTTACTAAATCAAGATATCTATTACTTGATAATATTATTCATCATGGAAACCCAAACATCATATGTTGAGATTCTACTCTTAGTTATAATCAAAATCCATAGGCCAAGACACTTCTATTGAGAAATCATATCATTTAGTTTAATATATAATTTCATCAGATATTCATGAATGTGGAAAACTTCCCTTTTACCTAATAATTGAATTTTTTTTCTAAATGAATCTAATTCTATGTGGGGGAATTTTTGGCACCACTAAAAATGTGGCGGTCACTTTACCATAAAATATTTGACAAATGTTGAATCCCATATAAAAATTTTTTTATTATTTTTTGAAGTATTTTGAAAATATTTATAGAAGATTGGAAAAATAATTTTTGGGATTAATGGATTATTTTCTGTGATAATGTTATCACACATACTAAATATAATTTTTCTAATCATTATGTTTTGAATAAACAATTAGACAAACATACTAGCCAAGCTAGCCAGCTTGACCCTGCATGTGTATGAGTTTTCTAAACTATGTTTTGGAGACAACATGACTTGCTATTCATGGAATCAGGGTGGTCCACACACGTGCACATGTAGAGCAGAAGAATTTACATTCCATAGGTCAACAATGTAGAGTAAGTTTCAAAATAGGGTGGTGCAAGAGGAATCCCAATATAAACCCAGTTACTCACTTTTTCAATCTTCTCTATGATTTGGTGAATAAACCACCATAATACTAACCAATTATTCAATATGGGATGCATAGTAGTCATGAAACTATTCCAATGTCATTAAATACATGGAAATAATGTCGAACACTCAATTAAATCCATCCATATCATCTAATATCAAGCTCTTCATCTTAAACCTATTAAACCCTATAACATGACATAAGATGAATCCTTTATAGACTGAAGCCTGGATATCTCCATTGGAAAGGCTGAAGAAATGATCCATGGCTGACTATCAGACCACGATGCATTCAATCTATGTCTCTCATGCATGGGTTTTTCCACGGAATGAGTTGTGTCCACCCAATAAATATGCCACATGTGAAACACATGGAGATACACGATCATGAGACCACAACGACATCATGTGATTCACCTGGATTAATGTGATCACTTAATCCTAGAGTCTTATTGTGATCCACTGTAGGATACGTTTTCTAGGATAGTTCCTTCTTGTAGTCTCTTTTTATCATGAAACACACCTGAAGGAAACCATTGATGTCATGTGACCCTGCTCACATGATCTGGATAAGACACAAGCTTTAATGTTTTTGCTTTCTATCCACAAAATTTATCCTACACACATGGTTCACCTACCTTGAAAAGGGACTATGATATTAGAACACATTAACTATATAAACCGTTTCCCATATCCTTTAAAAAGGAGGAACATGAGAAGAAAACATAGAGAGTAGACGAATAGATAAGGATATGAGAGAGAGAAAGACTGTTTCTCTTGGAGAAACCCTCTAGGTAATCCAAAGATCATGTCACCTCCTATACCTTACACAATTTCTTGAAATTTTAGTTTTCATGTGATTCCTTCATAGTGGACCAGGTCACTCACCTATAGTCAGGCAACCATGACCCGTGTGGCCTCAATCGTGCGATGACTCTATGCAGCCCTAACTATGTAACCCAACCTCCATGTGCCTTAATACATGTGACCATGATTAGGTTATAGGTTCAAAAAAATTATCGATGAAAATCCATTCATGTGGTATCTATAAATAATGTAAACCCTTGTTATGTTTTCTCTCATGTGATCTTATTCATTCATTATAGATCATTCACCTATATTCATGTAGCCCTGTAATATGAATACTTGGTCCTACGATGGATTTATAAATCCACACCCATGAAATTATGGTTATGCTCCCATGATTCATTTTCTTACTACCTTGTGAACAATTATTCATGTAGAAGGTCATGTGACTCAGTCATGTAATAATTATCTATACGACTTAGATATGAATAAAATAGATATGTAACATTTTTCAGGTAGGAAATCCATCTCATGAACCCTAAGTCATGCATTGACTTGTGAGAACATGACCCCCTCATGGTCATAAAATCCCTTGACCCTTACTTGGTCATGTTATTTCCAAACCCTTATGTATAAATAGTCCATATCACCACTAATGGGCCTCCATGATATACAATCCTATTCAACTGACCTTTCATGGTCATATTTCTTCACCCATTATAGGACAAGGAAAAAATATATGACATGTGTATCTGTTTTGGTGTGAGAACCTTACTTTTTTAGCTCATAGAGAAAAATTATTAATTGTATGGATAAATTATCCCATGAGTTTTATCATCCTTTCTCATCCATTAGTGGATGAGGAATGGATCTATACATGATCATTATTCTAGGTATAAGCCCCAACCATGATTTTATATGCCTAATGTCGAGATTTCTCAATTTCATTTTATAATATTTACTCATTTTGAGATTCCTCCTTGTGGTTTCCTTATCTAACCACTACACGTCAAGATATCTCTTCATAGTTTTCCTATTATTCCTAAATTCTAGATTCCTCCTTTTGGATTCATCATACATCATGAGTTTAAACTCAAATTCTCCTCCTGTATTGATCCTAATTAGGTTTCCTACTAGGTGTAAGACCTGATCATTCTTTTCTTAACATGATTCAATAACTAGGTTAGGTATTTTTGGCCAAATTCAATGTGTAATACCCACATATTTACCTCATTTTTTAATTCATCCATTTAGTTTTATCAAATTTTCTAAAGTCAATATTCTACTTTTGGATTTGATTATCCACCTTGAGTCGATATATTCTTCTTGGTTCTCATTAATGGGAATCCACCTGGGTGTATGCCCCCACTATTCCACAATATACCTCAAGTAAATATATTCCACTTGGTTATCATGTATGTTAATCCTACTTGGTGTAAGCCCTGACCTTTTCTTAACTTACCTCGAGTTGATATTTTCCTCTTTGTTTTCATTTATGGGAATATACCTGAGTATAAGCCCGAACCATTCCTTACCATTCCTTGAGTTTATAATTTCATATTGGTTATTATCTATGGTCCTCCACCTAAGTGTAATCCTTGAAACATACCTTTACCAAAATCACCTAATGGGTCAGGTATCTCAGGTTATCTCATGTTCAAGCCCTGTTTTATCACATGTTGTTTTCCCTTTTATGGAAAATGAATCTTATTAGGGAAACATAAATGCGTAAAACCCTTTAAAATGTAATGGTGTGATCTAATTCAATGTGGATAATCCTATATTGTCTCTTATTTACCACATTGATCATGAATCACATGGGATTAAATATCTATAATGATCATCCCATTATCATGATGAAAGTGCCTCTATTATGGGCCTCCTTTTATAGTGTATGCACTGACCATATTACATAACTGTGTGGGATTTTATTACTCTTGTTAGTAGGATACATAGGATACCTCTTTTAGGTCTTAACTCGATGTCATTTACAACATAAACATTCAATTGAACTATGTTGTTTATGATTCCTTATTTTGTAGGATATTTAGGACACCACTTTGTGGTTCAATCCCATGCACAAATACCTAACAACCTCCTCAGGAGGTGATAAAATCCATATTTTCCAAATTTAACTATAATCCAAAGCATCATAAATATATAAGATAATAATGGAGAACTTGTAATGTACATAGTTTTTCACATGGTTTTGATCAAATCATTGGTATATGGGAAAAAAGTATTATATTGGGATATGGGAAGGATTCATGAACATATATTTATTCTATAAGTGAGTCCCAAAGTAGGAAATAATTCCCCCTAACAGGGTTTAGTGAGTCCTAACTCCCATCCTCTCAACCAATTTGAGTTCCTAAGTGTCATTGGTAAGAAACCGCCAAGAACATATAACTTTGGAAAGTTTTCTCGTAATTATTTATGAATGCGGGGACCATTGGGTGTTTCCATGAATAAACCCCTCTTATGTGAATGATTTTTCAACCATACTAAGCCTCCCATAATTAAACTCTATACCATGTTTTTTCTGGAAGCACCTTTATTTTTAAAACACTTTTAAAACATATAGTGGGTTTCACTTACTCTTGAAAGATGAAGAATCAATTTCTAAAATCTTGATACCTGACATGGATATTACATGGAGTTTCACAAACTCCTTCAGTTATCAAATACAATTCCAAACTATGGAATAATTAGTACTTCCTTCTAAATTTTATATTTAGGTTTCAATGACCATGACTAACTACTTGAAGAATAATTTCTAGACACTCTAACTAATATTTCTTCATTTGGTTTGAACTTTTGACCACTTTTACTATAGAAACAACACTATAACCTAGACATCACATTCCCTAGTTTAACAATTCCCAACACTTTTAGAAAATAGGATAAATATTTTATTAACTCATTCACACTTTCATGAAATTTTAATCAATGAAAATAGTATAAATTACTTGATTGGGATAATCCTTAATGAAGCCTCTAATCTCACCAAGTCATTTCCATACTCAATCATAAAGAGTATCACCGACTTTACAAATCATGTTGAGTATATGATACTAAAAGTTCTTAGGTTATTTAACATCCAATTCCTTTTAAATGCCAAATGAATCATTTTACGCTTCTCAAAATAATTCAGATTCATCTGTTAATCAACTTTAACACTCGGTTACTCAGTAATGTGTTGTTCTAACAGATAAAATTTTCCTTTACTTAATAAAAAATTCTTATGTTACTTACAATCGGTGTTTCTTATATCAAGTTTATTTTCCTATAAGATATATCTCAAAGATATTTTTGATTATATGATTCTATTTATTTATAATAAATTCTTTTATTAGATGAGTATTGTATTTTACTAACATTTAATAAGGGATTTTGTTAAATTGACTCCAACTAAAATGATGACCCCTTTTAAATTTATCATACCAATTAGTGATCCAAGATCCATATTTCATCATGACTTATATCAAGTATCACATAAAATAATTAATTACTATATCTAGTTGATAACCATTTTCAATCATATAATATATAACTCTAGGATAGTTGAGTGGATAACTCTTTATCCAAATCTATCAGAAAGATATAAAATCAACTATATTTCTCTAGTATCCTAATTGTTATGGTTTACCAATAAGTGTAAACTAAAGAAAATTCTAAGACAAAGACACCTAACAGTTAGGGTCACCTTATCACATTCTTTCCTTACACAAGATAATCTATAGACACCTAATAGTTAGGGTTACTCATATTGAATGATCGAGGTATTGACAAGAATCACTTTGGAAGGAATCTAAAACTTAATATTTTAAAGAGGATTTAATCTTAACATATTATGTTAATTTATCCCCTTTATGTAGGCATGCTTCTAAGGATTAGTTTAGGAATCCTACTTATTCCACAAAACTAATATGTTCAAACCATATTATCATGTCACTCATTACATAACCCACAATTTTCATTACTCACATAAAAATACAATCCAAATATAATTACACATTTAAAAATTCTTCTCATTCATATAGTACATGAAATTTTCATGTAAATCTTTATAATTATATTAAATTTATAACCCCTTCATGAGTAATCTTAGAGAAACGTATAATCGAACCTTACCTTTCTAGAACAAGGAATAAGCCTCCAATGCAATGGGAAGTTTGATCCAAATCCCCTCTAACCGAGGATATTTTAGCCAAGAGATACTCTAATTCATTATAACATAATATGTATAAACTATATTCAATAGTTAAATAAAATCTAATAACATTAATTAAAAAACGAATTCAGTGTAGATGGAAAACTAAATATATTATCATACCTAGCATGTGACTCATTATACACATGTATGATAACTTAGAATATGTTTAATAATTAAACTAAAATATGAATATATTCATAATATAAATAAGGTAACGACTTTTAAATAAATGAACATTTCCCATATTTAAACATGAGATAAATTTTCAAAAATAATTCAAAAAATCTAATTATAAACACTTTATAATTTAACTATACATTATGGCCATTCCATAACCTTTAATATAAACACTTTATAATAATTTTATAATATAAACTCTTTCATATTATTAATTATATAAAATTTATTATATATTTATATACATATTTAATATTTTATGAACTATAAATATTTTGTATCCCAATTTCTATTATGTAAACATTTTACATAATCTAAATATCATATATTTAAAATTACATAAAACCTAATCAAATTGACAATAAAAACTCTATTTATGTGGTCTAAATAATATCCAATATAAGGCCCTTAATTTGAACATTTCAAATTTAGTATTATGAAAAAATTATTATCATAAAATATAAAATATTTAAATTTTAACCTTGTTTTTTAATTTATAATAACATTATAAATTACCAATATGAATTGTAAAAAAAAAAATTATTTATATATCACGAGGAATTCTATATAACTTGGTAAAAGGTATTTTTAATATTAATTCTTAATATTATGGAACATTTATTGTAATGACCTGCCAATTCTCATTGGCTTGAAGGCTCAATGAGTCATTACTAAGCCTTAAGCGATATCCATAAGGTGCCAAAGGCTGGAAATAAATGCCAAAGGGTTTCAAAACAAGTGGGGGGGTTATTTACCCTTTAAGAATATACCACATAGCCAACAAGCATAACCAAACAAATCTACTAAATGATGAATGATAAAAGCTAAGACAACTCAACCATTATTTTATCAAAAACCAACCAAAATTTTCACAGTGGAAACCAACACTAAATTAGATTAAACAACGGAAAGACAAACTAAAATACCACAAGATGACAACCCAACTCCTTGCTCCACAAGCTCCAAGCTCTAAAATCCTGAACCAGCCCAAGCATCATGAAGTAGTGCTATAAACATGTGACGCTTTTCCTTTTCCAACATCCCGGTATATGACATCTGCAAAATCACAAACATGCCAAAGTAGGGGGTGAATAATGAAACTCATTAGGTTTTCCCCGATGACTTCCTAACCCATTCCTGTAGGATAAAACATGTTAGCACATTTATATAAAACAATATATATAAAACAATTCCAAAATAGTTCACAATATAACAAGTTCCTTGTCAAAACCATTTTCCAACAAAAACCATCTTTCTTAAGAAAAGAAACCAAGAAAAGTTTCCAATCAAATTCCCATTTCCAGTTTGGCACATTCATTACATTTCACAAATCCACACAACCAACCATGTATGCAACCTGGACCTCCCTATACTCGTGAGTGGTGATTTATCCTTCCACTAAGTCTTCACTTAGTGAACTACCTTGATGGGGGTACTTCACGACCTTATCCGACCCTATTTGATGGGGGTACTTCTCGCCCTTATCCATCCTAGCCTTTTGATGGGGGGGCTTCTCTCCCTTATCCATCCCAATTCATATGAACACACACCACAACCCATGAAAATATTTTCCCAAACCACATGTGTTCAAAACCATTCAATAAAGCATCACCCTTTTATTGAAAACCATTTCTTTCAAGCAGAAAAACCATAGCCAATTCAAAATCACCATTTTAAATTCACTTCAACAACCACTTTCCAAAAACACACAATTTCCATCACCCACTAATAAAAAGGGGTTTCAACCATTCATTCATAACAGATAACCAAACATTTCAATCAAGGAAAAAAAATTGAAACTAATCCTTCAAGTTCTAAGAACTAGGAATCATGAGTGAAGCCACCTACCTCAAAGGTTTTGACGAAAACCCTAACAAATGGAGAACGCACAAGAAAACCGACCTGATTCACCAAGGATAATCCTTAGATCTCTTCTCATAACACAACCAAGACCAAAACTCATCATGTTTGGCATCCACACACTTAGATTTACCCATAACGAGCGTAGATATAAGAAATCGAGAGAAGATAAGAAGTAGATCTAAGTAGATCTGAGAAATCAAACAAGAACGGTCACATACCTCAAGAATCCGGCTTCAATTCGCCAAGAGAAGCCTTAGGATTGCCTGCGGAACGATGGGAGAACCTTCGTTGACCTTGGGAGAACCAAAATCCAGAGTTAGGGCCACTTAGGAGCTTAAACGAGGCATTTATAGGTGAAAACGCATGAGATCCACTTTTATAGGATCTCATTTAAGTGGCCGCATGGTTAGTTCGCACGGTTTGACAAACCGTGCGCTAACTCTGCATTAGCTACTACCTCATCCACCCTTCATGCACGGTTTGGCCACATGGTTAGACAAACCGTGCACTGACCGTGCAGAAGCCACTTCCTCCAAGACCCACTGCGTATGGTTTGGCTTCACAGTTTAGACAAACCGTGCGCCTCCTGTGCGACTTCCCCTTTCCCTCAAAACATCATTCCATGTTCTCCCGAACCTCCCATTCAACACCTTCAACTTTAAAACCATGAGAAGAATCAAGTAAGGGTTACATACCATAAACTGGGGTACTACATTCTCCCCACCATTGGCCTTTCCATCCCTGGAAAGTAGAAAACCATCGCCTGCCTAAAAGAGTTCTGGTCACTGCTCATTCATTTCTTTCTTGCGTTCCCAAGTCTCTTCCTAAATCTGACCATGATTCCATAAAAACCACACTAGAATGATGATTTTTCCACTCAAGACTTTCTCTTGCCTACCCACTATCCTTACTGGGATATGTATCAATGAAGCATCCGACTCTAGGTTAACGTGATCCCATCTGATCACATGGTCAGGATCGGGATGATACTTCTTCAACTGAGATACATTGGACACATTATGCATTGTACTAAACTGCGGTGGTAATTCCAACCGATACACCACCTCGCAAAACCATTACAGTATCTCAAAAGGGACTATATGTCGAGGAGGTAATTTTCCCGGCTTCCCAAAATGATGTTGTCCATGCCTTGGAGAGATTCCTAAAAGACACGATCACTCACCGCAAACGACAACGGTCTTCGGTGATGATCTGCATAAGATTTATGATGACTTAGAGTCATCTCCATCCTCTTTCTAATCAACTAGATCTTATACATTGTTTCTTGGACAAGGTTTGGCCCAACTAGTGAAGCCTCACCTGTTTCCACCTTGCATAGTGGAGAACGGCAAGGATGCCCATAAAATGCTTCAAACAGAGCCATGCGTATCAAGGCATGATATATGTTATTGTATGATAACTCCAATAAGGGTATATGATCCTCCCATGAGCCCCCAAAATCCATTACACAAGACCAAAACATGTCTTCCAATGTATGTATCGTCCTTTTGGATTGTTCATCCATTTGAGGATGATACGTCATACTCATATTCATATGAGTTCCTAGGGATTTCTGTAAGGATTGCCAGAAACGAGATGTGAACCTCAGATCTCTGTATGACACGATAGAGACTAGTACACCATGCCTCTTTACCACTTCTTGGATATAGATTTTTGAAATATCTTCCATCGTATGAGTTTCACAAATAGGGCTGAAATGGGCGACTTGGTTAGACAATCCACTATCACCCAAATGGCATCATGTTTCCAGACCATTCTTGGAAGACCTGTAACAAAATCCATTTCTATCTGATCCCATTTCCACACTGGGATTAGTAAAGACTGTAACATACCAACTGGCCGCTGGTGTTCTGCTTTAACTTGATGGAAAGTTAAACACCTTGAAACAAATTCAGCTACCTTTCGTTTCATTCCGCTCCCCCAAAACTGCGCCTTCAACACCTTATACATCTTTTGTGTACCCGGATGTACAAACCATATTGAATGGTGGTAAGCATGAAGGAGTTGTTCCTGAGAAGCTAAAGGTACAACCATATGATCTCGAAATCGCCAAACTGAACTCCAATCCAGCTTCCATCTGTCAATGGTCTCCCCACCATTGAGTTTTGAACTCATTGCAACACAGTCTACATTGGATGCCTGTTCCTACTTTACTATCTCCACCAAATCAAGAACAAGCGCAACTAGAAAGAAAAATGCAACATAAGCTGCATATTCACATTCCATACGCATGTCGGATAGGACCGACATCAACTGCCACTCATGTGAAGCTTCTTTCGCCAACTGAGTATATGACTTCCTGCTTAATGCATCAGCCACTGAATTTCCCTTTCCCGGTGTATACATCAAGTCAAAGTCAAAAATTTTAAGATACTCCATCCACCTCCTCTGCCTCAGATTCAAATCTCGCTGTGAGAAAATGTGTTTCAATATTTTGTGATCTGTAAACACAGTAAATTTCTCACCAAAGAGATAGTGTCTCCATGTTTTCAAAGCATGGATGACCTCATCCAACTCCAAATCATGTGTTGGGTAATTTTTCTCATGCACCCTCAACTTCCTTGAGCAATAAACAACTACATGGTATCCTTGCATGAGAACACAACCCAAACCTATTCCCTAAGCATCACATTACACCAAATACCCCTGTCCTAATTTCGGAAAAATCAAGATGGGTGTTGATGTAAGGAGAACTTTCAACTATTGAAAAGATATCTAATATTATTCAGTCCATTGAAATGCACTGTTCTTCTTTTTCAATGTTGTCATAGGTGAATATAGTCATGAGAAGTCACGAAAAAAGCGTCGGTAATAACCAGCTAGACCAAGAAAACTTCATATTTCAAAGACATTTTTCGGTGGTTGCTAAGAAAGAAAATCCTATATCTTTTCTGGATCCACTAGAACATATTTTTCAGAAACAACATGGCCCAGAAAGCATAACTCTTGTATCTAAAAATCTCACTTTGATAATTTGTCATACAATTGATGATCTCTCAAGATTTCTAACAATATCGTCAAGTGTTGCTCATGCTCAGCCCTTGTTCTTGAATACACCAATATGTCAACCACAAAGTCCACAAAAAAGAATCCATATATCACTAAAATATATGATTCATAAATTCCATAAAGACTATTAGTGCATTCGTAAGACCAAAAGGCATGACTACATATTCGTAGTGGTCATATCTACTTTTGAAGGATGTCTTCGGAATATCATCCTTCTGAACTCACAACTGGTGATATCCTAGTAGCAAGTCAATCTTAGAGAACCACTGAGCTCCCCTCAATTGATCAAACAGTTCATTAATGAGTGTAAGTGGATATATATTCTTTATCTCAACTTGGTTAAGTTTAAGATAATCCACACATAGCCTCAAAGTTCCATCTGATTTCTTTACAAACAAAACTGGTGCTTCCCATGGAGACACGCTTGGCCGAAATAAACCCTTGCTTTCCAGCTCCTCTAACTGCACTTTCAATTCCCATAACTCTGTTGGTGCCATCCTATAATACATAAGGGAAATAGGACTGGTCCCTGGAAGGAGATCAATCATAAAATCTACTTCCCTTAGAGGTGGTAACCCTGAGAAATTATTGGGAAATACATCTGGAAATTTATCCACCACAGCTGGAAAACTATTTTTCTCAATATATCCCATTGATGCCAAAGTCAGCGCTGCCAATTGATGAGATATCTTTCCTAGCATTGGTGCCAACAAGATCTTTGAACCCTTCTTTACTATCCTTTCTCCTCTAAAGAGATGGTCGATTCTATCCTCAGTCGTGAAACTAACTTTTCTCCTATAACAGTCGATGTGAGCCTTAAACCTTATCAACCAATACATACCCTGGATTACATCATATAAATCCATATCGAACATGGATAAGTCCCATTCCAGCTCAGCTCCATCAACAGTTATAGCACATGCTCGACACACGAAGGTTTGACATTCTCTTTCACCAAGAATAGTTTGCAGTTTCAAGACAGAAGGCATAATTTCCAGTTTTAAAGATAGCAAGTCAATAACAAGAGAAGAAATGAAGGAATGTGATGAACTAGTATCAAAAAACACTTCAAAAAAGGTATAATTCAAAAGAATTCTACCGCTTACTGTTCATGGTCCAACCTGATCATCAACAATCATCTGCTCAACTCCATATAATTGCTTCATCACTGCATTGTTCTCCTTGTTTCCTTGATGAGATTTTCCTAGTTGAGGAGTCATGGTATTTCTAGAATCACCATGGATAGCTCTGTTATGTTGACGAGTCTGACTCTATTTTCCTCGTCCTGTCGAAGCATACAATGCTTGCTATGTATGGGAAGTGTCATGTGCACCTGACCTCGGAGTATTTCTACAATAGCGCTATAGATGCCCCATCTGATTGTGATTGTGACATTGTCTAGGTTGCGCCATACACTCTCGCTTTATGTGGTCAGTCGATCCACATTGAAAGCAACCTGTTCTACTTTGTGGTTATGGAGGAAGATTCACTGATTCAACTGTCTGGTTCTGATTCACACTCCCATATTGGAAAGGTGTCCCTCTTCCGCTTGTTCCCAACATTAGAGTTCCCACCCATTCTCATGGGTATCATCATACTTCCTCCTCCCATAACTCCTGAGATTTCTCTTTCAGCTACTGTTGCTCTATTTACCATTTCCATATAATCTGTAATACAGATCACAACTATCTTCGAGTGAATCTCCTGTCGCAACCCCGATTCAAAGATGCGTGCCTTTAGCGATGCACTTGCAGCAACTTCTGGTGCAAAGCGCACTAAATTCATGAATTTAGCTGCATATTCCATGACAGAGAGATTCTACTGCTTCAGGCTGAAAAAGTATGTCGTCCTATGGATCTTGAATGTGTGATGATAGAATTGTTTATTGAACAACTCCTCAAATTCCTCCCAGCCCAGGCCTTGATCCAACTTAGACTGTACCACTAGCTCCCACCATTGTGGTGCAAGATCCTCCAGCATATACAGCACCAAATTTACTTTCAGTTCTGCTAGTGTGCCGATGAAATCGAAGATACGATTCATCCTACTCAGCCACACCTCTGCCCGTTCTAGTTCAGAATCACCCCGAAAGATGGGTGGATTCTGCTTATGGAACTGGATAGAATGGTTTACATGCCTTGACTCATACCTCTGATTCCCCATGTCCACAGCCTGAAACACTTGAACTATACTTTGGACTAGCTGTTGGTTCACCTGTGGCTCAGGTGCAACCACATTCTCCGTAGCCTCTTCCATTTTCTTTATACGATGCCTAATGGGTGCCAATTTCTATACAAACAACGCACACCATTAGTCTCACTTCCTAGCAACTAAAGGCTTAGCATTTCAATTTCTATCACATCACTATCGCAACATTGTTTTCCAAACATCCACATTTTCCCCATTTACCCATTTCTGAAAACTATTTTCTTTCTTTTAAAAATCAATCCATTTTCAAAATACATCAATCATTATCTTTTCAAAGTCTTTCATTTGAAAACTAGTTAATTGTTTTTCCAGAAATCACGATTTTACATCAAATCATAATCCATTTCTCAAAATGATATATGAACTCCTAGTGGGAAGTCATTCATATAATGCATGTAATGCTCATCTCATTGGATAAACCCATGACAATGAGATTTGGTATCCTATAAGTGTCTCCAAAACACTTATGTACCCAACTCCCTGGTAAATTGATGTTTAGCATAAACGGGTTATCTACGTCCTTTTATGCTATACATTTCAAGTTCTGACAATCCTACTCCTATCTAAGATTCCAACCCAAGGAATAGATGAAATAGAATTTCAACTCCAAAACTAATAACATCGATGACCACTTGTTAGGAAAAGACCGAACAAGCTGATACCATTTGTAATGACCCACCAATTCTCATTGGCTTGAGAGCTCAATGAGTCATTACTAGGCCTTAGGCGACATCCCCATGGCACCAAAGGCTGGAAATAAATGCCGAAGGGTTTCAAAAAAAGTGGGGGATGATTTACCATTTAAGAATATACCAGAAAGACAAAAAGCATAACCAAACAAATATACTAAATGATGCATGATAAAAGATAATACAACTCAACCATTATTTTATCAAAAACCAACCAGAAGTACCACAGTGGAAACCAACACTAAATCAGAGTAAACAACGGAAAGACAAACTAAAAGACCACAAGATGAAAACCCAACTCCATGCTCCACAAGATCCAAGCTCCAACACCACGAACCAGCCCAAGCATCATGAAGTAGTGCTATAAACATGTGACACTTTACCTCTGCCAACATCCCGATATATGACATCTACAAAAGCACCAACGTGCCAAAGCAGGGGGTGAGTAATGAAACTTAGTAGGTTTTCCCCGATGATGTCCCAACCAATGCCTCTAGGATAAAACATGTTAGCACATTTATATAAAACAATTTATATAAAACAATTCCAAAACAGTTCACAATATAACAAGTTCCATGTCAAAACCATTTTCAACAAAAACCATCTTGCTTAAGAAAAGCTACCAAGCAAAGTTTCCAATCAAATTCCCATTTCCAGTTTGGCACATTCGTTTCATTTCTCTAATCCACACAACCAACCATGAATGCAATGGACCTCCCTATACTCGCAAGTGGTGAGTTATCCTTCCACTAAGTCGTCACTTAGTGAACTACCTTGACAGGGGTACTTCACGACCTTATCCATACCTATTTGATGGGGGTACTTATCACCCTTATTTATCCCAACCTTTTGATGGGGGGACTTTTCACCCTTATCCATCCCAATTAAAATGAACACACACCACAACCCATGAAAATATATTTCCAAACCACATGTGTTAAAAAACTTTCAATAAATCATAACCCTTTTATTGAAAACCATTTCTTTCAAGCAGCAAAACAATAGCGAATTCAAAATCACCATTTTAAATTCACTTCAACAACCACTTTCTAAAAACACACAATTTCCATCACCCGTTACTAAAAAGGGGTTTCAACCATTCTTTCATAACAGATAACCAACCATTTCAATCAAGGAAAACAAACAGAAACTAATCCTTCGCATTCTATGAAAGAGGAATTGAGAGTGAAGCCACCTACCTCAAAGGTTTTGATGAAAACCCTAACAAATGGAGAACACACAAGAAAACCGGCCTGATTCACCAAGGATCCTCCTTAGATCTCTTCTCCTAACACAACTAAGACCAAAACTCATCATGTTTGGCATCCAAAAATTTAGATCTACCCATAACGGGCATAGATCTAAGAAATTGAGAGAAGAGGAGAAGCAGATCTAAGTAGATCTGAGAAATCAAACAAGAACGGTCACATACCTCCAGAATCTGGCTTCGATTCGCCAAGAGAAGCCTTCAGATTGCGTCCAAAACAATGGTAGAACCTTCCTTGACCTTGGGAGAACCAAAATCCCGAGTTAGGTACTCTTAAAAGCTTAAACGAGGCATTTAGAGGTGAATACTCGTGAGATCCACTTTTATTGGATCTCGTTTAAGTGGCCGCACAATTAGTTCGCATGGTTTGACAAACCGTGCGCTAGCCATGCGTTAGCTACTACCTCGGCCACCCTTCTCGCATGGTTTGGCCACACGGTTAGACAAACCGTGCGCCGAACGTGCGAAAGCCACTGCCTACAAGACCCACTACACACGGTTTGGCCGCACGGTTTAGACAAACCTTACGCCTCCCGTGCGACTTCCCCTTTGCCTCAAAACAACATTCCAAGTTCTCCCGACTATCCCATTCAATAAATTTAACATTAAGACCATGAAAAGCATCAAGTAAGGGTTACATACCAGAAACCAGGGGTACTAAATTTATCAATAAATATTTTAATAAATATAATTGGTTAATTATAAAATCTTTAAAATTAATTAATTTATAAACATTTTATAAATTAATAAACATCCCCAAAATACCTTTAATCATTACTTATAAAATATTTATAAATAATATAATTTAATTCTCAATGAAATTTTAAATATTATTTTCTTCATCAATCATATTTTATAATCCATATCTAATAATATAATATGATACAAATCATATATTGCAATCCAGGGGAAATCTTAGGCCTCAATTGATAGGTTGACATGTTTAAATGATTTAAGTTATATCAGTCATACTTCATGACAGATAATCCAATCATACCCTATGATTGATATGTGAAGGTATACCCTTATATATCATATTATATTTTATGATATGACTGGATTTCATAAAGTCAGTACAATGATCTTTTTTTGAAATATGGTAAAGTTATCATAAGATACAATATAACAAGAGTTGAACCCTATGACTAATATAAAACCACAAGTTTTATATTAATTCTGTATTTATGATATCCCATATCATAATCTATGACTCAACTAGCCAGAATATATTTCTATATCATATTTTATAACTGATAGTATGATATACAATATGATATAAGTTTATTAATTTCATTGTATGATTTCACAAATCTAAATGCATGGTTGGATCTGATACCACTATTGGGTTTCTAAGGGATATAGAAGCACTTGTTAAAACCATAAAAATAAATAAACAAACCCAAAACAAAATCTAAAATAAAAGAATAAATAGAACCACACATAATGAAAATAAATATGTAATATACCTTACACAGAAATTGATGCCTACTGTTGTCACTGTCTTATTCCATTATTGATGACGATAACCAAGGAATAATCAAAATATTAATCCCTCCATAGCATATCCATGGGGTGATATAATCCACGAGAAGTTTTTGTGCGACTCTACTTCTCACCACAGTATGCTGTCACTAAATAGTGCATAGTTCTATAAAGAAAGAGTGCCTTGGGTTCGAGGGAGATTCAACCAATAATGAATGAAAAAGAACACAACCACCATTGAATGGTAGTAATATTTATAAATACCTTAAGGATTATTAATAAGAAAACTCACATTTATTCATCCATTTAATTCATGAGTGAATTCCTATATATTATTCATGCATTCATCAAATGAATGTATCTACTCTCTTGCGTTACAACTTATGTAATAGTTATTTAATGATATCTGACATGAAAGACTCTTGAATTATTATTGTTATGATTCAGATACCAAACAAATAGGATTCATATAATATATTATGATATTACTTCATATGATATCCCTCAACTGTATAATATGATTGAGAAAGGTAATGGTATAACTATTCCTTATGATATTGATCAATATTAAGATAAAATTTGACAATGGAAGTGACATGAAATCACATTTCAAGCCTTTATGATATACAATAATCAAATGATATGATATAGCCATATGCATAAAATTCCTAAATGGAAGGTAAAATCATATGCATATCATGTATGTCATGAAAGTTCCCAAGGGTTCCCGTTATCACATCAAAAATTATATCAATATCACAAGTCTATAATTTATTTCATCAAAGATACCCAGGGTATCCTCATCACATAAAAAATTCTATCAAAACCTTTATTTAAGACTCCTAATTGGAATGTAAAATCCACTAGGTAAGCTTCAAATGGTTTTCCAGACCTATTGATGTGGGTGGTATCAATATTAAAATCTTGGAAGAAACTACGAAAGGAATGCATGCTAAACTTGCATGAGTTTTTATTCCTATAGATTCTATGTAGAATAATTTTTTGGCAATTGTTTTCTATGTTCCTGATTTTAATCACAATTTTACAAATTTATCTTCCACATTGTGTTAAAACATACAATCCTCCCTGTTTTTTATTATGGAGCACTTGCGATGGGTGATAGGTCATGGATATATTTTTTCTAGAAAGAAAAATGGGCTGGGAGTTCATTAGTCCACCTATACTATAATAGACCCAGTATCAAATTTAAAATGTCCAAGAGCTTCCCTAACTTTCCTTTATTGTATCCAATATAATTAAAACTAATTTCTCTTTGACAACATCTAGTTGGTTGATATAGATGACTATTGTTGTTTTTCTCTAGAAATTTTAGCGATCTTCAACTACAAAGACTACAATAAACTTCTCTGTGTTTTGAACAGATATGATCATTGGGGTAATGAGTTTCAGTAATTGTATTTACCTAGAAAAAATAACTTCTTTATATGTAATTCTCATCACTATTCACTTCCAAAAAATAATTATTTCTAGTGGAAAGGATTCGAGTTAGCCTCTAAATGTCTTTACTTCTCATACCCGCATCCTAAATTGATAGAGCATCTATTTATTAATAGTGAATGAAATGGGTTTGTCTAGTATTTCTTGGGGGAATGGTTGAGAATCTACCTATAAACTAGGATAGTTGAACTGTTCATGGTCTTGTGGTTTGGAGGTGAGGTTATTTATGTAGATCTTTTCATGGACCATGAATTGGTTTTGGAAACTTACTTTTAGTCTATCTAGGAATCCCATAATGAACATAGATTTAATGATATGTCCTAAAAATTCACCTATATGAATATGAATATTATTTTTCAAAATAATTTATACCTCAATTCCTTATAATGTTTTGAAGAAATTGGCTAGTTTATTTGAATTTAATAGCGACTCACTGGTCACCAACACCCACCCAAGGCACTGGGTCTCTTGTATTATGCCAGTATCTGATTTGAAATTGAATTCATATAGTTCCTATTAAAAATGAATTATTAAAGGTGGGGAAATAATGTGTGATCATTATGGTTCTATGTATTTATATTATAGTGAAATTTATGGAGAATACAACCTTTGTATAATATAATCCAAGGATTCACTCAGTGGTATGTCTATTTACAATGAAAGGAGTATCTTACTTTCCAAAATAAAATTAGGTTTTGATTTAATTTTCTACAATATCAAAGGATGAATTCTTTCACATTAGTCTATACATTACACTATATATAAATATAGAAACCCACTTACTTATAATATAATTATCCAACGTACTTGTCATGATGGAAACAAGGTAATATAAAGTTTGGAAAACATTGGAAATAGATCCTCCCAACTCTGTATTTATTCTTCTTTTGGATATTTACTACATATTTATAATATTGTTGTGATTAAGGATTCTTAAGGGATGAAATATTTTAGGCCCATTATGACATATCTTTATCTATATGTTTTTTATAATAAAAATTTATCCGTCATTTATTCATAAATAGATTTATATAATGTCTCTGTCAGGAAGTTATGAAAAAACCAAATAGTCGAGGAGAAGTCTTAGAAGGAGGTCAAGTTATGATGGTGTTACGTGGACTATAAGTAAAATAATTATAAATGACTATAAAATCTTATGTAAGAGTTCTGGAAGGAAAATTTCTTGAATTAGTGGTTTTAGAAGGAGTTATCTATATAGTGAGTTTCATAGGTCTTTCAAGATTTGGAACCAAGTGTAGAGATGTGGAAGTAACTTGCGGCATTTTATTCTCATGGATTATAGAGAACCCCAGATCTTATAAAAGGTTGAAATTTTTAAAGACTCAAGTTAGATGTATTTAGTGATGAGGGATGGAATATATTACTTTACATGTGTACAGAATATGGGTTCTAACAAAACGACCTGTTGGGAGAAGATTAATTTAGAATAAATGTGTTCATTAGAAAAATGAGGAAGTATATGGTATATTAATAAATAAGGTGAGGCTTATTATGAATAGTTTTAAATAAATATAAGGTATATAATTTTCAAATACCTTTTCTCCAGTTGTTAAAAACATGAATATTCAAACTATGCTCAATATGGTTTCCATATAAAGGTTTTATATATAAAAGTTAGCTATTAAAACCATATTTATTCATGGATAATTATATTTTGAGACTTACATAGGGAAACTAGAAGGATTCGAGGATAAATAGAATTAGGATCTAGTGTATAAGATGAAGTTGAACCTTTATGGTTTGAATTATTCTCCAAGGTAGTGGAATTGGAAGTTTAATACCATTATGGAAAAATTGAAGTTCACCTAGATAAATGTTGATCATTTTTGTTACTAAAATATGTATGATGATGGAGTATTCATCATCTTACTTATTTATATATATGAAATGCTTAGTTTAAAGCTATTTAAGGAAAATATTGATGATATAAAAGATGAATTTTTTAAAAGTTGTTAGATGAAGGATCTTGATCCAAAAAAATGAATCTTTGGGATGTAGATTATAAGGGACTTGAAGTCTGAGAATTTTTTTCCTAAACCTACCTGAATACATCCAAAACATGGTTTAACATATCAGAATGAGTGAGTAAAAACTAGTTACCACTCCCCTGAATTAACATTTCACGTTGAGCATGAAGAATGAACCTAGAGTCTAAGTGAAAGATGATCACATGTAAATTTTTCATTTTACTTATGTAGTCATAAGATTAATATATTTTATGGTTTGTAGACATTTATAAATTGACCGTGTAGTGGAAGTAGTTAATAGGTTGATGGATAATCCAAGAAAAGAGCAATATAATTTGATAAAGTTGATTATTTGGTATCTCAAAGGTTCTTAATTTTTTCCCATTATTTTAGAACTAATGAACCATTATGAGGGTTTTAAAGATTTGGGCTTTGAGGATGATACATACACATATAGGAGAACCATGGGCTATTTTTTAACTTTCAAAGCCATGATATGAGTTGTATTTAAAATAATAAATTGATATTTTCATTTTCCACAATGATAGAAGAGTATTATTCATTAACGGAAGATGATAAAGATTTTATTTGGATAAAAGGGATGATGGAGGATCTTATAAGAAGTCACGATAGTGGGATGTTGATTGTTGATTCATAAAGTTTGATTCACCTAGACAAAAATATGATTTTTCATTCTGGAACAAAATATATTAAGATGAAATATAAATTTATTCAAATTTTTTGGAAGAAATAATGGTGGATTTATATATAGTGTATGGAGTTTGGAATAAAAAAATATCTTGACCAAGCTTGTAGTTAAGGATATGCAGAGGCAACGCTCTAACTGGGTCAATATCAGATAACCAATAGCATGGTGGGTGAACCATGTTAATGTAAAGAAATATTTAAAAGTGGAAGAGGATTTTTACATTCTGATAGAAGACTTAGTGGTTAAGCCTAAAAATGATTCTCAATCAGGAGATTGTTAAATTTAATCCTCTGAAAATTATTTTTTAGATTAGTTATTGGAACTTGTTGGTTGGAATGAGTAACTATAGAGGTTGAGAGGGGAGTGGGGAGGTTAATTGAGATCTCAATTAATTTTCTATTAAAATAAAGTTAGAATAAAATCTCACAATTTATATAAAAATTTCCAGTTAATAAAACAATTTGTTTAACATAAGTGTCACCATTCAAAATATTTATCAAAGTACGATTAGGGATCATTTAAAACTATATTTGATATTAATTTAACTTTTTAAATTTATTTAATTAATAAAATACATTATATAAAAATTGGTTAAGATTAACTATCAAAGTAAATTTTTTGTTTACAAAATTAAAAAAATGAAATTTAAGATTAAAAAATATAAAATAAAAACAAAAGAAAAACACACAATGGAATAAACAAGTGGTTCAATATCAAGCTGAGACTTAATCCCCTCCACTTAGAAATCACCCTCTACCAATCTGATTATTATAACCAATAATATGTTCCACAACCTAGATTAGGTATATAAACAACAATATAAGCTTTGCTGACTCAATTTATCTTCCACAGTTATATATGGGAAGAGAATACACCACATTCTATATAGGGACCTCTTTCATAGTTTTTTGTGGGTATACAAATAATAATGTTTTAGGGAATATCGAGTATTCTATAGTTCAATAACATGATTCAGTGTGTGTAAATAAACATAGAAAAACAATCACACTACTGACAAGTAAATAAAAAATAGAGAGAGAAAGTAAGAAGATATGGAAGATGTAGTTATGCTCCGTCTATAATGCTCCAGGTGCTTGAGGGTCCTCATATTTGGCTTGGTGAGGATCTTGAACAAGTTCTCCAAAATTTTTATTAAAACAGAGTGTTGTTGGATTATATTTTCTATATAAAAGAGCTCTGAAAATATTCTCTTGATTTAGTGTAAGAAAGAAACACGATCTTCAATATGTTCCACACTTTCACACTCATATTTCAGTATGTATTTATCATGTAGGTTCATACTCTTTTAATATTCAATAAATATCATGTCAGAGGGAGATCTTATAAAATATATATCACTAGAGGGTTAATTATATACTGAAGAATAATAATAAATATTTCTTGGATCCTCATACTGATCATCAAAGGAAACTTTGACTTGGTATTCAATTCATTTGTGTAATGGATTAGGAATAATCATTAAAGAAAACCATGTGATACTATCTGAATTAACTCCCATAAACCATTCATTAGAAGTATTAAATTAACACTTTTAAAAACAACAATGGGAGAAATATGATTGTAGCACATTCCAGTAGTAGTACATTTCTAATGGTAGCTCATATATGATGGTAGGGGGCCTATGATGGTAGGTTATCTCTGATGGTGGGTTATCTCTAATGATAGGTCATCTCTGACAGTGGGTCATCTCTAATAGTTGTCCATCTCTAAATAAGTGTCATATATGATTGTAGGTCATCTATAATAGTGGGTCATCATGTATGGTAGTTCATCTCTGATGGTGGTTTGTCTATGATGGAAGGTTATCTTTGATGGTGGCTCAGAGCTAGTGGTGGAAGGACTTTGGTAGTTGCATATGTCCTGTGTTGGAATATAATAGAGGTAGAATAATTTTAATTAACTATGGAATATTTCTATAATTATCAAAATTGCATCAAATTTATTTACATAATAATATTATATCATAAAACAGTAATATTATTATAAATAAAATAAACATGATTTGTGATCATTAAAACAAGGAGGTTCCAATATAAATAACATAAGGAGAAGTTATAGAATTCTAATTTCCAAAATCCTAGATAGAGATAGTGGATCAGTAGTGACAAAGTCTCAAATTCTAGAAGCATAGAAAATAGAATCAACTAATGGAAGAAAAAAGTTAAAAGAAAACAGTATGAAAGAACATTAAAAAGTCTAAAGGTGGAAGTGAAAAGGGATAAAGGACTTGAATAAAGGTTACTTATGATGCTACATTAGTGTCTTCAAAATAATATGTAAGAGTATATTTAGGGAGTTTTCATAAGTTCACACTATTTACTGAAAATAAGACTTATATTAGTGGTTATCTTTGACCAATATAAGTTGTACCTGTGAAGATCAGATCCATGTAGATGTTCACTCCATGGATATTAAAATATAGTTGAATTAGTTACACAATCTAGGATCTACTTTGAGTATTAGGGAGGGTACATCTATTTTGTATGAAGTTTTTCACATTTTAATAATCTTCTATTCCTTAATAAAATTATTTCAAGAATTTATCCTTGTAGAATAGGACTAAGTTTGAACCATGTAAAATAAATACGTTATTCTTTTCTTGTATTTATTTCAATCATTATCTTCTAGAAGTTCTTGTATGTTTGTGTTTGAAGTGTGTGTTGTAGTGTTGTGGCTTACGTGTGAATTTTTATCTAATCTCTGGCACATCATTAGTGTGAGCTCATTTCAGTTCTTTTTTCCCAGAGTTTATGTTCCATAGGGTAACTTCTAGTAGTTGGTACATTTCATAGAACTAAAAAAAATTTATTCGTAAAATACTATATTATTTTGTTTCCCTTTATTTGGTGTATTTTATACCCTATAAGTTATCATGATCAAATTTTCACATTAAAATGTAATTAACAAGTCATTTTCCATAGGGATAAAACATGTTTAATCCAATGATTCAGATATGTATGAAATAATTAGAATCATAATACATATTGTTTGATGCATGTTTAATTTATTATGTTAAAATAAATTCAACCTAGTATGATATTATGAGAAATGTTAAATAGAAACATTGTTTTGAGATTATTTTAATATCAAGTGATATTATAAACTCCCTAGGTTTGTGTTAACATAACCAATATTTTTTCAAAATAACCGCATCACGATACCCTAGACTTACTTTAGAGAATACAAGTCTTTATAAGGTTTCTGTTAATTCTTAATTGAAGTATTTAATAATAAAATAGTTTTTGTTTTTTTAGTTCAATGAAAACCTTCAACACTATTTTCTAACCAAAACCATGTTTAATCGAATTCAACAATTCATAATTCTTTCAATTATAATGTTTTATAATCCAATGATGAAGTGAATATAATAAAAATATTATAAATGAAAAAATAGTTCACAGTCCATTTATTAAATCAAATCATTATAAACACACTAATCCATATCCTCTTTCTCAAATCCTTTTTAGTAAAACCACTTTGAGGTTAAGTGAGATCCATAAAAACAAACGACAAAAGAGAAGCTAAACATAACCAATAGAACCCAAAATTACATTTACAAGAAATAAAAACCCCCTAAAACTAAATATAGAAAAAACCTATTCATCTAACTTGGTCATAAACCTAAAAACAACTTACCTAATTCATCATAAAGTGTTGAAAAATATTAGAATCATAAAAATTCCAAGATAATCACTGAAAAAACAAGAAATAGACCACCACTTCATATTGTAAATGTTTTCAACTTAGAGAGCCAACATAACCCCCAAAAAGAAAACCACCACAAAACTATAGAATGAAGGAGAATAAGACATGAAATAACATCTGTAACACTACAAAAGTCTTTGTAGCACTATAATAGTACAAAATTCCCTTTCAATGTGTAGAAATAATCATTATAGAGAACTGAATGATCCCATGAGAAGAGATCAATAATATTTAAATGATAAATACCTAAGATCAATATTAGGATGTTCTTGTAGATTCACTTTAATGATAGAGGTAATGATGTCAAGGTCTTCTATGTATTATTTAAAATAGAAAATAACATATTTCAATTCTTTAAATGTGTAGTCAAGCTAAACTATAAACCAACTCCATAGATCATCATTTTCCCCTGATGAAACTTTTTATGCTTTACTTTATCTAGATCCTCATTTTTTTGGATGAGAATACTATCCTTGACCTTATTACAGGGTTCACATATAGCTTTTCCAAAATATCTGAAGATGATATTCATCATTTTAGAGAAATGTGAAGGGTATGAAAAGTACCTTTGGTCATACTCTACATAGGCCTTAGATCCATATTAAAGAAGTGGGGTGGGGGGTCATAGGTAGTATCTTTTCCCAAATATTTATCCACATGAGTTTTACAATATGATAGTAGATGCTCTTATGATGGGTTTAGTTGGAAGTACCGTAGACACCTTAATGACCCCATTCATATTCTCCATAGTTCCACTAGATTTACCCACAAACTTAATCATAAATGGTTTAGGTAAATAGGAGTAATACTCAATCCCTTTATTATTAATTCCTAGAGTGATCATGTAACCTATTATATTCAAAATAGATTTCTTCCCTTTATATAAAATTGAACAAAAACACACATTCTCTTGTGAATCCTCCCTAATCTCTGATGGAGATTTTGAAGAAACATCTACCTCAATATCATCAGTGGTGTATAGTACACCAATTTCCACCTATGTGACATATGATGTTAGGTATTCCATAGAAGATAGAACTTGAACCTATTTTTTTCTTCATATAACCTATGAGATACAACCTTTAATCATCTACAATTTCCTCCCAAATAACCTCAAATTGTTATTTTATTTCCATTTTAGAAGAATATTCCTTTACTGGAGATAAAATCTGGGGATACCCATTATAACAAAACTCCTTCAAGTGAAGAGATAAAAGTAGGAAAAGTGATTGTGGAAACTATAAGGTCTCTCCTCTCTTAAAAAAATATCATATATAACCATATTTGAGTGTTGAAAATATATATTATTCCTTAACTTAACTTGAATGGACCCTTTCTATATCATCTCTGACACTTTTTAAGGATACTATAAATTAATACATTTCACTTTCTTTGGGATCACAATATTATATTTAAACCATAGAACTCGTTCAAAAATATATCCTTGATCAAACTAATCACTTGGAACCCCACCATTCTATACCTTTTATTGGTGGGAAATAGATTCATGACCTCATTTCCAAAGAATAATCAAAAAAAATAATTAATAAAAATAAAAATAAGAGAATAAATAAAGTTTCACTAGCTTATAAAATTTATATAGATCTTTATTTAGCTTTTCTTTAAGTCACAATCATGTCTATATCTATATTTAGGCCTTGTAAATCCTATATGATTATAGTTTTAATGTTTCTAAATTTTAAATTATATATTTTTTTAATTTATCACCTAAGGGATACAATAAGAATTTAATATTAAAAATAGTCTCAATTTTTTATGGTTGTGTTAATATTGGAATAGGGTTTTCACACTGGGTTTGAATTATTACATGAATTAGAATATTTTTAATTTTGATACATTTAAGAATTCAATAATTAATCATTTAAAAGTTCATGAATGTGGTTTCCATCTTTTTGGAGAAAAATGTTGAATTAATATGCAATATGATTTTAGAAGGAAAATTGACCATACTATTGATTATAGAATGTAATATTTTCCATAATGTTAAGTTTGGTATGATTTAGGGAATATTTAATTTTCATACAATTTTAATTAATTAAATAATTACATTGAAACACTTTTATTTAATTTTATCTCAAACTATAACTTGGATTTAGATTCCATATGTACCATGATGCACATAATGTTGTGCTTATATCTATGTAAATTTAAATTCATATCATGTTTTGGTCCTAAATCAATCTTATGTTCAAAAATTTATCTATAAATAGTTATTTAAACTCTATTATTCTCTAGATAAACTGGTTCTAGGTGGTTTCTTAGTGTTCATAAGTCAGGTTCGGTTAGGGGTGATAATTCGGGCACTGAGAAATCCAATGAAACTAAGTTCACAATCCACACACTATAAATAGCTGAAAGTATACATTACTTTGTATAACCATACTCACATGTTACCTTCTTCTATAGAAACCAACTAGTAATAATCATTTTCTTGGACCAATATTCATGATAGTTTTCTTGGATAAGGAATAACATGAAAATAGTGACACAAAATTGATCGAGCACACTAAGCCCCCCATCTCAATACCATAATAAAATTAGCTTAAGTTACAAGATCATGAGATGATAAAATTAAATCTTGAGCATATAAAGAAGAATTTACCTATAACCCCCATGATAGGATCTCTTAACCACTTTTACCCTTTGAAAATCATTAGTAATAATATGATTATTAATTTAATTATTTTATTTGAAAGAAATAGTCACTTTCAAAGGAAACTGTAGCTAATATTTTATCATTTCAACTTTAAGACTATCATACTATGAGGTTCTTTCTAGTGGAATGGACATTCTTGGCCTCACTACTTCACTATAAGAAAAATAAGGTCAACCAGTGGTTTCAAAAACCATTGCTAAATGTTTTTTGAAATATAATCCTTTCACTATTTAGTGGTGGTTTTCAAAAGTGTTGCTAATATTTTTATTTATCAGTGTTTTTAATTAAAATCTTCATAAAATAAAAATATATTATCATTTAGTGGTTGTTTTAATTAAAATGTATGCTATTTGTTTTTTTTAAAACTCATATCTCCCCCATTTCCCTTCCTCCTCCCTCCAACACTGACTCCCCTTATTATATCACCATACACCCATCCCTCAACCCCCACTATAGTGTCTCCCTTCCCTTAACCCATGTTTCCCAACTCATGATTCTCCATCATATCTCTTCCCTCAAATTCTGACAACCCCACTCATGATTCCTTCTACCATTGTCATTCCCTTGAAATTTAATCCCTTACTCAGGTTCCCCGTTCTTCAATCCTCCCATCAACCCTTGACCTCCATTCATGATCCTCCCTTCCATCTCCCTCCCCTTGCACCTAACCCCCCACTTTGGGCCCTCCATGTCACCATCATTTCCCTTGACCCCCGACCTCCCACTCACGAGCCTCCCCCTATTGTATCCCTTCCTCAACACAATATTTGTTCAAGAAACTCTCAAGATAATGAATTTAGAATCTATATTTTTGTATCTATGTTAATGTGAAATTATTATTCTTTTATTTTTTTAGATAAAATTTTATAATTTTCATAATGAATATAATGTATTGAGTTGAATAAATTTAATTGAGAGGATGAATCATATGTGTTTACATAGTGATGTTAAGAATTTATTTCACTTCTTTGATTAAAAATTTATATATTTATTTTTAAATGTACAAGTAGAAGAGTGGTAATCCAATACATATGAACAAAATTTGGATTAATTTATTTTTAAACACACCTTTCTATGAAAAGGTTTTAGAATAAATTTTAAATTATTAAATTGAAAATCGATTAGTGGATGGTAGATTAAAATGTCCATTTTTATTATAAATTCACGAGATGAACTAACAAAAATAGAGTATATGAGATACTAGTATTGAAATATTTTATTTCCTGATATGTATGTTGTATTTGGAATGGAGAATCAAATGTTTTGAAAAGTAAAAGTAATGAAAATCCTATTAACAAATCATATAGTGACCTAGTAGAGGATAATTTGGTTCAAAACATGATAACTGGTTCATTTGGATTTATAGAATAAAATTTCTAATATTTTAATAGATAAACCAAACCTTTGAAGTTACCCAGTCAGGATCCAAGTATCACTGAGAGGGGGAGGGGTGAATCATTGATATGTTTTTCTTTTATGTTTCCCTCTTTTTGAAACAGCCTTCACCTCCTGTTAAAGAGTTCTTTCACTGCTGAAAACACACAACCACAAGAACACAAGATTTACAGGTTTCACTACTTCATAAGAGTAGCTACATCCTTAGTATGGTACAAAAAGAATCTAGTACCACACAATCCACTAGTAAACAATCCTTTTATATTGAATACAACTAGTATTATATACCCTTTCACTCATGTAACACTTGGAAAAAAATCCACAAGTATGTGTGCACCCTCTTAGCACAAATAGGGAATTACAGTATTTCAGTGCTTCTTTACAATTGAACATGTATATTATCTAAAGTAAAAAATATTCAGTTTCTTACCCAAAATACATTAAAAACTATCTTAAGAACAAATTAATACATGCAAAGAACCCAAATATTTTGTGCACCCCTATAGGTGTCTTACACACAACATCTATGCCATGAAGGCAAGTTTTGACTTTTTTCATGAAACACCTCTTGTGCACAAATTCAATCTTTCACACAACTTTATTTCTATCACACGCTCCCCTTTACTCAAAATTATTTCACAACTCAGATCTCAGGATTTATATAAGTGCCAATCTTAACAAATATGAGGGGGTCACCACTTATTTATAGACCTCATTGACCCCCGCATGCAAAAACCCTGAAGGGTCGCACCAAACCCTGATGCATCATGCAAAACCCCATTTGATGTTGCATTGGGTGCGTAATTCTCTTTTTCGCCAACCTCATATTTCATTAACTTCTTGAATCTTTCACACATTTCATGCCTTTTCCATTTTTTATGTTTCGACCTTGAATAAAGCCTTGCATACAACATTCCAAACTTCCTTCAATATTTCATGAAAAAACAAATATTTTGCGCAAGCATATCCTTTTATTTATTTTGATGTTTAGATCACTTAGATCCACTTTTGTGAAACATACCAATCCATCTTCAAACTTTCACACATCATCCTTTTCCAAAATCACATTTCTCCATCTCCCGATTTTCAGCCCCAAAAATTTTGCAAACAATGGGAAACAACGCCACCTTAAAATCTATTTTGGTAAGAACACCAATGATTATTCATTATCATCTGGAATATTACAAAAAAACATCTTTCATCATGAGACATACCAATCTTGATATATAATCTTTGATCAAACACCTTTAGCATTATCATATTTTTAATGGGAAGTACTGCAACTTCCCTATATTCTAGCAACATCATTCTTTCCAATAAAAACTGAATATGACTGGCATCATATTTTCTCCCCCTTTACTTAATAAGTATTTCATCACAAGTTCTCTTAACTCATGATATTTGTGAAATACAAAATAGAAATGCATCATCTAATTTTTCAATTCCTTTACAAAGTGAGTTGATTTATCTTCTTTGACAATAAAAGACAACACCCTATAATAGAAAAATATTCTTACTTCCTTTTCCATCTAACTTGGTCCCAAAAACCTTTAATTGTTCTTGAGTAGGTTAATATTTCTTAGACTTCATCAAGGGGAAAAATATTTTCATGAAATAGTTAAATATTAAAATGAAGAATTAATCAAAGGGAATGTCAAGTATTTTATTTTGTATATTCTACTCAAGTTTCACCATATCTAGTCTCTGATGAATTAATGATAAACAAGTGTCCATGATTTTGGAGTTTAGTTTCGATTCATTTAGTGAATATAAGATAACTAAATCATTCGATGGCATGAATAAAATTATCAACAAAATCATCTTTGATTATAAAAAAAATCATGAATGCCCTAATGATTTCAGGCTTTATTAAGGAGAAGATTTTGATAAAAAAAACTTTATAATATATCATACAAGTAGATGGAAATCAATGAGTATATTTTGGTTTACAATTGAATATAAAACTACCAAAAAGAAGAATAATAAAGCCCATGTGTATTTTTTGTGTTTATTTCCACTGAAACCATGCTTTTAAAGATTATTCTTATCATCTAAGACCATATACAATATAAATATGCTTGCTTTAGAAATAAGAATGATGAATTGATAAGACATTCAATATATTCAATGTTATGGAAGGTTTTTTATCATTATATACTGATATTTTTTTAGATCCTAAGAATGTAGGATTGGGATTATTTTGATAGTTTTAACCCTTTTAATACCTTAAGTACTAATTATATCATATGGCGGATTATTTTAATCACTTATAATATACCTCCATGGAAGTGTATAAGGAATAATTATTTAAATATTTATAATAATATTTTGGGAAATAAAATTCCTAAAAATGAAATTTATGTATACCTTCAACCTCTAATAAAAGAATTAGGAGGATTATGGGATGATGAAAGGGAAGAATTTGATGCATCAACAAGAAACCTATTAAAATATTATACTTATTTAATGTAGAAAAATATTTAATTTTCTGGACTAGGAAACTTATCATATTATAACACTCATATTGGATTTGATTTTACAACCTGTAATTTTGATTTTGAGCCTCAATGATTACCTCAAAACCAAAAACGATGAATTATATTCCATTAACTATTTCTTAATTCATGTCATAAATTCAGGTTTAATAAGACACAATTCGATGGATATATTGAATTGGAAAAGTCATCAAAGGTGGTGTCTAGTTCAAAAATATTGGCACAATTAATGAATGTCATTTTAGAATTTTTAACTATAATCAGTTGAAAGAAGAGGGTAAAAGGGTAAGAGGTAGAATATCTAAAGAATTAGGAACAAAATAATAGAAAAAATTAGTATATTTTTCAAACTTTCTTACTGGGAGTTTAATTTTCTATGTCATAATTCTGATGTAATAAATATTGATAAGAATATTTGTGACAATGTAATTTTTTATTTCCTAATAGGTATGGTATATCTAAGGATCTCTTAATTATTATAATGACTTATAAGTAATGAATATAAATAATGGTTTATAGGAAAATGGGCATGAAAAGTATTATTCAATTATTTTTTAATGAAAAATATTGAGAGAGACACATTCCATCAAAATTTTAAAAATATAAAATAACTAGATGGATATTCATGTAACTTTTCAAGGCATGTTAACTTAAAACATCTAAAGGTATATGAATTGAAAATTCACAAATCATGTATTTTGATGGGGAAGTTTATACCCTTGGAATTTCATAATATGTTACCTAAAAATGTAACTTTAGTTCTAGTTGAATTGTACACCTTATTTAAAGACCTTTACAAAAAATCTAAATCCAACTGATCTTGAAAAAATGTATGAAAGAATTTTGTTGACACCTTTTAATTTGGAGATGTTATTTACCCCTTTATTTTTTTCTATCATGATTCATTTGAACATTCATATTGTTTAGAAAGATAAAAGTTTTGGGCTAGTACATTATCTATGGATGTATACAACTGATAGGTAAATTAATATTTTTTTATTTTCATTAATAAATTCAATTTTATCAGATCATTATGTAATTTTTTTTAATATGGTTCTTATATTTATTTTATCTAGTACTAAGGTTATTTGAATTAATATGGGTAGAATAAATCTCAACCAAAAGGATATGTTACTGAAGGTTATATAGCCAAAGAGTGTATGGAATTATGTTCACTGTATTTTGATTTAATTTAGATTAGATTAAATCATATCATACATGTTGATGACATATCTAATAATTATCATTTTGAAAAATTTCATTGATATTTCCAATCATCGGATGACAAGTTGGTAAGGGATCAAATTTTACATCAATTAAATTAGAGTCAAGACAATCACAAAGATATGTGATACTCAACAGTATTATTGAAAATCCATTTATTAAATAATTTATATTGTAAACAAATATAAAACTATGGTGTCGAGATATAAATGAGATATAATTAAAAAAAGAAGTTAATAGGTAGATTTTCAAATGGTTCTCCCACCATGTAAGTACATACTCATTGATATTATTGATGTGTTGTTATTTTTCCTACATTATAATTAATACCTTATATCTCTTTTTATGTAGATAATGAATGTTGATAATCAAGCTGTAATGTCAAATGATTTAAATTTTGTGGCTTGAGGTCCTCTAAGGCATGCTAAGAGATTCAATACCTATACTATTAATGTCTTTATGTTTCATACAATTAATTATGAGGAACACTTGAAAAATCATAATAGTGGTGTATTTACACTTGTAGAGGTGGGATCCTATGGATAGATTATTTATATCACTGAATTAAACTATCGTGGTCTATTTTGTGTTGTCTTATTCAAATGAAAGTGGGTTAATATTGATATAGGTATAATGAAAGACTCATTAAATTTTACTTTTTTCAAATTATCTCACTTGATACATACCAGTGAGAATAAATATCATGATATATTTATCTTGGATCCACGGTAGAAGAGAGGAAAATGAAGATAAAGATAATTGAATGTATAAATTGGTAATGAAATTATATTACAATTTCAGATATATAAGTGTTTTATACATATATTCATTTATTTTTTTAAATTTTATAATTATTTTTATTATACTTTTTTTATATATTGAATGTCTTCTATTGCTTTTTAAATGTAGGAATTCCAAGAATTAAAAAAATTCAAGATCCTAGTTCATCATCATCTCTGAGAACACTGCCTCTACTATCACCTTCAGTGGATCTGAGTGATTCCAATATTCCAGAGATTTTAATGATCCAACAGATTACATAGATATTTTTTGTAGCTCACCATATGATGTACCTTTAGTAGTGGAGAAATTGGACACTCCTCCATCTAGGGGATTTTAGTGGGTTACCATTACTGATATACATGTCATTATAAAAAATTATGTATTTTTATTAACTGTATAATGAATTTATTGAAAAAAAATAGAAGATATAAAAATTTAAATAAAATAGATGTATGGGAACTGCAAGAATTTAAAACCATTGTTCCATTTGATGAGTTGGGGGGGCCTACTGGTGATGCTGCTATAATCTATGGATAGATTCTTGGGAATCTTATTTTCAAGACAATGATATTTACCATTAATTATATAGAACAGAGGAATATTCCCATAAAATGGAATAATGAGGTGTTCTAAAAATGAATAAAGGTAATAATAATTTAATATTCATTTTTTATTAATTTAGAAGGTGTGAGTAGAAGTATTAATATACTTATAAAGTGTTATATTTGTTTTATTTTAAGAAATATTTTTATTTCAATGTCCTTGACTTCATTTAATTCCCATAGAATATGAAAATGTTGGGTAACAATTATATTGTCTTTAAGCCGAGATTATGGAATGATTTTAATGACACTTATCTGAGCACTCGATAGATGTATACGGAAGTTCCTGGAGGCATTTCTCGTAAGTAGTGGAAGTTGTTTATTGATATTAATAGAGATGTATCTCATGATGTATTTTCCTATTTTAAAATAATTCAATAACATAAATATAATAAAATTATAATTTTTATTAATGTTAGGATTTTTTCAAGGAATTATCTATAGAATGAAATGAATTAATAAAAATAAGTAATTCCTCCAATCACCAGGTCACACACTTTTTCCATAAAAGATAAATCCTTGTTATATTTTATTCATTATTATTTACATTAAGTTATTTTACCTAAATTCCTTATTCTAACTCTATATATATATATATATATTAATGTCTCATGATTTAGGTCTCATGGTTGGATAGAAGAAGATGTGGAGTAATGTTCATTGGAAACCAGATGATAGCTTTGTGAATGAACTAACCCAAGAGTGGAGTAATTATTTTTCATTGAAATTTAATGTAATTTTATTACTATAAAAACATAATAATAAATATTAAATAATTTAGATAATATTATGAATTTTTTATATTTTATAAAATCATTATTGATTATTTTTGTATTAATAGGTTAAAATTCAAGAATCTTGGGATGATAACCCTAAACATAATCACCAATATCAAAGAATGATACATCTGCAATAATTTTTGGGAAGAAAAATCTTTCTCAGTATGGGGTGTGATGTCCCAGACCTAGTTCACTCATAAGAAACTGAACTTGGTTGGCCAAATGACCTCAATCAAACTTACCTATATTTCTGAGGCTACCAAATAAAAACAAGGGTCTATGATGGAACATCATAGAGAATATACTCTCTTGTTCATAGTATAGAACAGTGGTATATAAAAATAGTAAGTATAATAAATAGTGTATTAATGAACTATGAAATCATAAATATCCAGATAAAATAAATAGGTGAATGTATAATATTTATCATATACAAAAAATATGATCATGTCATGATGATATACAAAAGCGGATTAACATGGGATACCAAGGAACATGCATATAAAAAATTTTATACAAAAAGAAAAAAATTCAAAAATCCATCTACACTATAATAAAAAGTATAATCTCAGTCCCCTGTTCTCTTACTCAATCTTAGAACATAAATCCAGAATCAAGAGCTATAAGTTTCTCTTTTTCACTACCTACTACCATAATATCTGTTTGATTACCAATCGGTGGCCCAAATAGGGTGTGAGATATATTCAGTAGGACACCACCAATGATGTCTAGTATAATCCATATAGTGAATATTAAATGAGAAATGTGTATGTATGATTATTTAATAAGAAATATAAATAATAAATGGGTTGACCCTGATTCTTAAAGGATACCGTCCCAAAACTACCTACTTCTATTTAAGCCAAGAGATCTCTGAACAAGTGACTATATGTATAAGTGTGTATATATATATGTATGCATATAAATGGTCTATATATGTAGTTATTTTTACATCCATATTTATAAATATACTACTCTTAACCATGACTCGAGGAATGACATAAGAATCCATGGATAGTCATAAGAGTCTCAAAAAAATTCTAGGAATTCTATTTATACATGTCATGAATAATATGGGTCACCATACCCATGTATCACAATATGGGATTCCATTCTTGGTTATCACATTTAATTTGGGATTCCATGACCATATATTACATTTCATTGGGTACTCTATTCCTAGTTATCACTTTTAATTAGGGAAACCATGCCTGTATATCATAAGAACATGGGACACCATGCCCAGTTATCAAATTTAATTAGGGAATCCATTCCCATATATCCTAAGTACATGGGACACCATTCATGAGTATAATAAACATGTGAGAAACCATTCTAGAGTATCATAAATACACGTATCACCATGATTAATTATCAACATGATTATCTAAAGTTGTTCATGCTCTAATACACTATAAAGGATGAATTATAAGCAATTAACATTTCATTTAATTAAGGGATTAATCCACTAATTTTATTGAGGAAACATGATATGATATCACTAATCACTTCCATTTAATTAAAATTAGTCGATTTAATTGTTCATCAAGCCAAGACTACTTAGAAGCTAGTTTTTTCATATAAACATTCAATAAGTCTAGGGGACTTTCATAAGCACACCTCTAGGGGTGGAACTACTCATAGGGGTTATCCTATATCAAAAGAAAGGGTTTATAAGGCATTCCTAAAAAGGATATAAATTTAAAATAAGAATGAATTATAATTTTAAATCAATAAGTTGAAATTACAACATGCGGTATGATGAAACATGATATAGAATGTCTTAGATTCAGGGAAAATTTACTAGACAAAATTTCTTAGTTTAATAGAGTTCTCCTCATCTTTTTTCATGATTTAATTATTTTTAGAATAGAAGAAGATGTCTAAATAGTCAAATTCCATAAAAATAGTGAATATAATATCACATTAAAATGACACGAAATTTGGTGATATGACCCAATAAAAGAAGATAATGGATTCAATCTATTACCTGTATGCTTATAATATGACATAAATTGATGAAATCAGAGCTAGAATGGATAATGAGGGTCAAATTCTAGGATTCGGGAAGGAAGAAGCTACCAAGTAGCCAACAGCTAGAGAAAAATATGGAAAAAGATGGGTTTTAATTTTTTATGGTGAAAATGGAAAAAATTTAATTTTACCCCATTTTTAAAGGGGCACACAGTTTGGATGTATGGTTTTCCAAACTGTGCACCTAACTGTGCAATTATACTATCTATGTTTCACTAAGGTTGCGACCCTAGCTGTATAGTTTGGAAAATGATTACGACCCCCTTTATCCCACTAGAACACCCCACACGACCATGAAACATAAGGTGCACAATTAAAACTAAAATTTCTCCCCTATACAATTCACGGTAGAACCCACACAATTGAGTTGGTTGGTTTTCCATAACCATGCTCTAACCATATAGCTCAATCTACCTCTCCAAAATTTGGATCTCTAGGCCTTAAACGATCCCTAGACACTTCGGAACTACTCTTTATCCACTTAATCATGTTACTATTATAAAAAAGTGGTTTAAATGGAAATTGAAAGTATATGAACCTCTTAGAAAGGTCGATATCTTACAATCTCCCCTAATTAAAATAACTAATCCCTAAACTTCCCTTATTAGGATGGTAAATAATCCTCTTAGAATAACTCATTCCACTAAGCATGTATATTGGCCTCTCTCTCCCAGGTCTCAACCTATATATGACTGCACTTTCATATCACTCATACTAGAGGAATTGACCAACCTTAGAGGGCCTTTTTTTCATTGGTCAACATACCTGATATGATACTCCTCAAAGGAAGAATCATCTTCAAATTCAACATATTTAGGATATAAAGTATGATATGGGTATGAAAAATAATGATGAAAATGAGATATAATGAAGATTTCATACGTGGGCTAGTATATCTGAGGTAAGGTTAACTGATAGTCTATCGGCCCGACTCACTCAAATATCTTGAAAACCCTGATGTAACGAGGTGATAACTTTCTCTATATCTGAATATTTCTATGAACGAATCTATAAAAAACTAATAGAAATACCTAATTTCCCACCTCAAACTCTAGAGGTTTGTGGTGACCATTGAAATAAGATTTATACCTAGACTGAGCTATATCCATATGCTTCTGGATAAATTGAACATGCTCTAAAATTTCTTTAATGAGATAAGGTCCTAATATCGGTTCCTTAATTGCCTCTAGATAGAACAATGGTAAACGACATGACCTGCCATATAGGGCCTAATATGGATCAATTTTTATGGTTTCCTGAAAGTTATTATTGTAGGTAAACTATGTATGAGGTAGGTGTTTCTCCTAAGATCCTCCAAAATCAAGGAAACAAGCTCAGATCATGTCATTTAATATTTGAATCATATGATCATATATCTTTTCAATTTTTGTGTGAAGTGATGTGTTCAGAAGAACCTATGTACCAAGGGACTTCTACAACCCCTTCCAAAAATGTGAAATGAAATAAGAATCTCTATTTGATATAATAGAAATGGAACTTCATAAATGCATACAGTATCTTGAATGTAAATCCTCCAAATATCATCCGCTGAGGTGGTCTCTTTGATATGTAGGAACTGGGATACCTTGGTTATGCGGTCGATGATAACCCATAAAACATCATTGCCTCAAGGTGACCTAGGTAGACCCATCATGAAGTAAATAGCGACATCATCCCATTTTCACTATGCAATGGGAAACGACTACCGAATACATAACAGTTTCTAGGGTTTTTCCTTCACTTATAGGCCGGTGGAACATTGGGCGATAAAACCAACTATATGCCTCTTCATCATTTGCCACCAATACTAGCGATGTATGTCATGATACATATTGGTAACATCAGGATGTACTACCCAAAAAGAGGAATGATACTCTCACATCAACACATCTTGTATATATGTAAGAACCCAAATGCATCCTTGAATTCACAAGACCTCATCTCCTTCAATGACCTAACTAGGTGGTGGGTCCTCACCTGAAGCACTCTCCCACAAGACCAAGCCCTCAGGATCAGAAATCTATCTAATATTAACTTACTTCAAAAGAGAATATTTCAATGAAAAAGCTTTAAGGATAAGATTAACATGATGATCATGGACCTATAAGTGAATATTAAAAAATAGTGCCATTAACTACCACTCACTATAGGACTCCTGCACTGCCTGAGTCTAAGTCTTATGGATTATAGAATCAGTAATGACATTTACCTTCCCAGGAGTATATGAAAGATCAAAATTGAAGGGATTCATGTAATAAAACCACCCATGTTTTCGAAGATTTATTTCATGCTGGTTAAAGATTCGTTTTTATCTTTTATGGTGCATATATTCCCCAAATATATCTCCAATTATATATTACCTCCATTAGCAAAAGGTGTGAACAACAAATTTCAGTTTGAGATCATGTTTACAGTAGCTACGCTCATGAGGCCCCAATTGCTAAGATATGTACTCCATAACATAATCATCCTTTATTAGGACTACTCCTTACCCTATACCTTATGCATAACAATAAACTATAAAACTTCTACCCATATCTAGAAGAATCAAGATCATTTCTAAAGTCAATATTCCCTTCAACTCCTAAAATATTATTTCCTAGGATTCAAAGCATGTGAACTTCACACCCTTTTTTAAAGCCCATGAGAGGTGATTATAAGTGTGAAAATTACTAAAGAAAATGCATGTAGTATCCAACCAACCCTAAGAAACTATGTATGTTAAAGACATTCTTAGGCCTCTCCAAGAAAACTATAATTCTCGCCTTCACTAGGATGATAAATACTACTGCATATGAGATAATGTGACCCATGAAGTTTACCTTGTCAATCCAAAAGTAACATTTGGTGAGATTAATATAAAAAATGTGATCTATCAGTGTATTCATCATGATATGAAGATGTTTGGCATGGTATTTTTGAGTATGAGAATACACCAAGATACATTTCATGAATAATAACAAAAATGAATCCAGATACAGGTGGAAACCTAATTCATTAAATCCATGATGATTGTGGGAACATTTGTGAGACTGAACGACATGAAAAAAATACTCATACATGAAATATATACTATATAATATCATGCATGGTATGTCTGATGGTCTCAAAAGAACATGATGATATACCAACCTCAAACCAATCTTGGAGAAAACCCTCACTCCCTGAATCTAGTAAAATAGGTCATCTATGTGTGGTAGTGGATACCAGTTATTTACCGTGAGCTGATTCAACCTCCATTAATCTATGAAAAATATAAGGGTACCACCCTCCTTCATGGAGAAAAGGACATGTGATCCCCATGGTGAAGTATTAAGTCATATAAAGCCCTTAGATTCTAATTACTCTAACCACTTCTTGAGTTTTTGGATCTCTATAACAGTTATCATATACGGAGTGATGTCCACTAGAGACTCTCTTTGAAACATCTCAATGGTGAACTCCACCTATATTATATGAGGTAACCCAAAAAGTTAATTAGGGAATACTTCTCTAAAATGATCCAAAATAGGAGGGGATTCCACACATCATGTTACATGTTCACTCATGAAAGGCTATCAATTTTCACTAATGAAAAAATTACCTATACCAAAGGTTTGGAACTATTGGTAGAGGTTCCCAAACCATTGGTATAGCATATACCAACGGTTTGGGAAACTGTTGGGTGATTTGACGTGGGGAAAGACTGATCCCAATGGCTTGAATAAAACGGTTGTGAAAGACCTATCCCAATGGTTTTCAAACCGTTGGTATAGGTCCTTCCCAACGATTTTCCAAACTGTTGGGATAGGTCTTTCACAATGGTTTGGGGAAACCGTTGGGATAGGTATATATATATATATAATTTCAGTGGAGGTTTGAACCCACAACCTCCATGTAATATATCAATGACTTTACCACTATCCTAGAGTTTTCTATGTGAATATATTTGGATATATATATTTATATATTTATATGTAATTTATATATTGATTTATTTGATGATATTTGATAAATGTACTCATAAAAAATAAGGGTACTTATCCCAACGGTTCTCAAAACCATTGGGATAGGCCTTTCCCGATGATTTTGAGAACCATTGGGATAAGTACCCACCCTTTCCCAATAGTTTGACCAAACCAATGGGAAAAGTGTCCTCAAAGTGGGATTTCCCAATGGTTTGGCCAAAGTGTTGGGAAAAGTGGCCACAAAGTGGGATTTTCCCAATTTTTTGGCCAAACCATTGAGAAATACATACCCTTTCCCAATATTTTGGCCATACCATTGGGAAAGGGGACCAATACCAACTGTTTTTACAAACTATTGGTATAGTTGCGTTGGTATAGGTCAGATTTCCAGTAGTATTGGACTATCAATTCATGCGGCCTATGATGCTTCAGTCCATCCCACCTTGTCTGGACATCTCATTTTTCTCTTTTGAACATAATTACCACCCTTGGGCGATGTGAAATACACCCTCCATAAATAGTAATCAACTTGAGCATGATAGCGTACTAACCATTCCATCCCAAGTATGATTTTGAAACCTGTTATCTAGAGGAAAAAGTGGATCTATACTATAAGATAACCACTTATCTCAAGGAGAAATTCATTACATTATTGTACACTCTTAGATCAAATACCTAATGGTGTGTCAAGAGTCATTATACACATAATTCCTCTATCTCTAGGCTCAGAATTACGATAATTTCTATAAATATAAAATATTGTGAAGTGCTTATGTAAATTAAGGTAGATATTAAAGTGGATGCTACTAGAATATTACCTGTAACTATAGAAGGTATCACACTCTACTCATATGTGGTAGGTTTCACTTCATATACATAGTTAGACCCACAAACATAAGATACAACATGACTACCTTAGGTAGGTTAACTCTATAGACACTTTATATATGAATCTTGAATACATTTTCCATGAACACCTCCTTTGCTGGATCGTCTAGTATTACAATATCTACATGCTGGATGAGGTGCTACTAATCATGATCATAAAGGAAGAGCTGATACAGATGCTCTGCCACTAGGAATAGATGGAAATGTCTTTCAATAACATTGAATATTCCCCAACCTTCTACATCCTCAACATTCAATGGGATCTTTGGGACACTAAGGATTCATATGTCTGGCTTCCCACATTGGTACCACACTACATAACTATCATTAAGTGTTATCTAACTACCGTTACCCCCACATATGGACTAAAAGGGATTCTTTCTACCGCTCAAATAACCATATCCCAGTCTTAGTACAAAATTACCCTAACACACGCTATTATCTTTTATCAGGTTCTACTCAATGACGAGGCCTTGATTTTCAATCTTAGAAATGGTTGTTAAACAAAAAAAATTCACCCAATATCTAATAGAATAGATGACCTTATCCTCAAAATGTCTCATATTCATCAACTTATCAATAGAATGTATTAGTGTGAAGTAATGAATTTTTTGTGAAATGACCAAAATATTCAATCATAAACATAACACCTTGCAGTAGATGCATAAATTCTCTAGTGTGGTCTACTCTCAATGTATGCGGAAAGATGAAATCATAGAAGGCTATATGGAGGTTTGCCCAAACCATACCATGATGACGACCATCCTGGGTAATCATGTCACATGTACACTTGGAAGAATCACGAATTTTATAGGTCAAAATATTAACCCTCCACTCTATAGGTGGTTATATATGATTTAATATCAATAGTATAAAATATATCCACCACTCAATATCTTAGGGACCATCATCCCCAAAGAAGTTAGAATGATACTTCTACTAAAATTCACAAGTCAATTCTACCATAATAGGTGTAGGTCAAAGATATACTTGCATAGACTGTATAATATTTCTTGGAATCTAGCATCAATTACCAGATTAAGAATAATAGAAGGTTACTCAAGTTTCACTACCAGAGTAAATTACAGTGGATTAAGGCCCACCACCACCAGAGCATGATCGTTTCCACCTTCCTGGTGCCTGACTTGAGGATGCCATGGTTTCATAGCCCTAAAATTTCCAAGAACACATGTTAAGATAAGATTCAACAATATATAGGATCACAAATATCAGAATAGGGTAGATACTAACATTCTTATATAAGAGTGATACATAAATTCCTACTTCTAAGGCCATTTATAAGAGATAAGAATGATCACAAAGGTCACAATATACACAACCTACTACCCACTACTAAGTTCAGGTTAGGCTCAAGGTCTCACATTATACAGTTGAGGTCTCAGTTTATGGAGTATCATTTTCATGGTATAGAAGAAAAAACCCTTAACTCTTTAGTTGGAATACCCATTTAATGATAACCATTTAATTTAAGAGTTTAAATTCATTTATGTTCATACTCATTTAGGTGTATGTAAATATATCATGTTCTAGTTTGATAAGTCATTATTCCGAATTTATAAATGCCTATACAATGTATAAATTGCAATTAAAATGTCTTTTAACTCTGACTTGACCCTTACATCTAGTATCAGGATGTAATGTGTCATATAAAATGATTTGATTAGATGAATCACCATTCAAAATTTATATACATACATTATTCATAAATTATAATTGGAATTCATGTAACCAAATCAACTAATGTTTCAGCCCACACGACCAATGATCCAGGCTCAAACATGGAAAAAATTATTAATTAATGCGCCACCAATCAATATGTATATGAAAAAACCATTTATGTTGATGCTTACACTTTAATCAATACAATTTTTCAAACCCTGTAATAAATGGTAGAACATTTTCATATATAATATTCAAGGAAATTACAACAATCATAGGAAATATAGGTAATGAAATCAACGATATATGTATATATGGAATGGTATAATTTATGACTTGTGACTTCCTAGGTGCCTATTGTGATGCATGAAATGATACCTCCTTACATTACCAGGCCAAAGAAAAATAAAATCACAATAATATACAATTTCACAACTCATGTTGATCACCCAATAAAGAAATAAGTACAGTTGTAACATGCACAAACCAAAACTACAATATTCTAACCCAGGTTATTTGGCTTTCCACAATACATGGGTTAGCTACTTAAAGTAATAAGCTCATCACCAAATTATGACATGTTTATAGTCTTATGTATAATACCTAAATAGTAAGACAAAAGTAAAACATCCTTTGATACCATTTTTTGATGTTCCGAACCCGGTTCACTCATATGTAATTGAAATTAGTTAGCCACATGACCCCAAACATGCCTCCCCATATGGTTGAGGGAGCCAACTAGTTGTGAGGGTCTATAATGGTATGGTGGGGGGGACTATTCCCTCATGTTTAGAGTATAGAATAACATTATACAATAACTGTAAGCAGTAGGAATAATAGAATCAATGAACATCAGAAGCATAAATACCTAGATAAAATAAATAGGTAAAATAAGAATCATTATCATCTGCAAAACAATGTTCATTTAATGATACTACACAAAAAGGATATACATGGGATACATAAGATCATGCATATTCAACATGATATAAAAAAGAAAAAAACCAAAATACATGTCCACTATAATCACAAGAATAAGTTTAACCCTCTTCTCCCATACTCCGTCCTAGTATAAAAGTCATGTATCCAAAGTTGTACACTTCCCTTTGACCCTACCTGGATCCACAAGATCTGTTAGGTTACCAACTGGGACCCTAAATTGGGTGTGTGATATACTCATTAGGCCACCACCAATGGTGTCTAGTATAATTCATTTGGTGCATATAAAACAAGTAGTGTTCATGTATATCAATATAAGGAGAAATAAAAACTATAAATGGGTTGGCACTAGTTTCTAAAAGACACTCAGCTGACACGAACTGCTTCAGTATAAGCTATGAGATCTTTGAATAAGTGACTATATATATAATTGTGTATATATATATATATCTATATATATATTCTATATTAATAGTGACATTTATATCCATATATATATATATATATATATATATATAATACAACTAACCAGGACCTGATGTGTGGCACAGGCATCCATGGATTGTTATAAGAGTCTCACAAAAAGTGTAGGGACTCCATGCCTAGGTGTCATGCATCATATGGATTTCTATTCCTATACATCGCAATATGGGATCCCCTGACCAATTATCACGTTTAATTTAGGATTCCATACCTGTATATCACATTTCATTGGGGGAAATTGTGCCTAGTTATCCAATTTAATTAAGGAATCCATTCCTGTATATCATAAGAACATGAGACTCCATGCTTAGTTATCACATTTAATTAGGGATGTCATGCATTTATATCATAATCACATGGTAATACATGTAAAATTATCATAAAAATGTTGGATTCCATGCCCAAGTATCATAAACATGTGGGATACCAAGACTGAGTATCATAAATACATGGTCTCCATGCCCGAGTATCACCATTATTATTAAAACTCAATTATTCTATAATAAAAGCCAAAGGATGAATTACAATTCATTAAAATTTCTTTTAATAAAGGTATTAATACAAAAACTTCATAGAAGGAATATTATGTGGTCTCACCAGTCACTTAAATTTAATTCAAAGTAGTCGATTCAATTAGGAAACAATCTAAGACCACTTAGAAGGTGGTTGGTTTATATAAACATTAAATAGGTCGAGGGGCATTTTATAATTGAACCTCCATGGGTTGAACTATTTAGAGGGGTCATCCTCCATCAATTTAAAGGTTGTATAAGGCATTATTATCATGGAAAATAATTTAAATTAAGAAAGAATTATAATTTTAAGGAAACACATGTAATTTTTGGTGTGCGGAAGAATGACACATTATATAGAACAACTAACATGTAAGAAAAATTTACAAGACCACATACCATAGCTTGGTCGTTCTCTCCTCATATATTTTCATGCTTTAAATTATGCTATAATGGAATAAAATGATGAAATATAAAAAATACATAAACACAAGGTTTACTAGATCACACCAAAAATAATGTTGAAGATGGTGAGATCAACAAAAACAAAATGTAGCAAATTAATGCTCTTACTGGTATTCTTCAAACATGATAAGCGATGATGAAATCTGAGCTCATATGGAGATATAGGATCAAATCCTAAGAGAGGGGAAATAAAAAGATTCCACAATACCTACTAATGGAGAAAAGGAAGGAAGAAGAGCAGTGTTAAGTTTTTTAAGGTGAAAATAGAAGAAATTCCTTTTTACCTTATTTTTAAAGGGACACCTAGTTTGGTTGCACAATTTTCCAAACCATGCGCTTAAACATTAACCTATATAGTCTAAGTAGAAATAAGAGTGAGACCCTAGGGGAAACGTTTTCGAAAACCATATGGCCCCCTTCAACCCATGGGAACACCCCACACAGCCTTGTGGCCTAAGTTGCATGGTTAAAACTAACCAAGAACCCCTCTAGAATTCACTATAGTAACCGCACTGTTGAGTTTCACGGTTTGGACTAATCATGTGATAACCATGAAACCTATTTTTCCTCAAAACATTTCATTACTTTCCAGATCTAAATGATCCCTCGATTCTTCCAAACCTCTCTTTATTTCATTAATCATGTTACTAGTTTAAAAAAGGAGTTTAAACAAAAATTTAAAGTATTAGTACCTCTTGGAATGGTCGAGCTCTTACACAAGGGATGGGTTTTAGGAATACTCCATAAAATGTCTTTAGTAGGTCACTGTTATCCATTAATACTACACTATCTAGTGGGGATTGAAGTAGTACCATTGATTTTGAAGTATATAGGGAAAATTTTAGGTTAAAAGAAAAGTTCAAAGAATATGATTCCTATGAAAAAACATAGGATCGATGGAAATAATCAATGGAAAATTCCATAGTTTATATATTCTATAGGATGGATGAAAAATTCCTAAATAAATATCTAGTATTATAGCTTATCCTATGGTTGAAAATTCTAGACCCAATTTATGACATGTTTGAAATATTTTTTTCTTTAATTACATTATAATATTGTACCATTTTGGGGTTGTTTCTATGAGATGGAGTTGGAGTAATGTGAGATGAGTATTTTATTTGAATTAAAAAACTGATTTCTTAGGATTAAGGTTTTTTAATTATAAATTTATTTATTCAATAAAAATAATAATAAGTACAATGGAATTTAAAAACAAAACTATAACCCCCCCAAGAATGGTGTTTATTATCCCCCTAAGACCCTCTCACGATCTCCATATAAATTCAAGGACAAATGGACTAATTTTCTATCCCCCACCTATCCTTTAGGTGATTAGGATGAAAATACCAAGGTAAATTAAGTGTTTGGGGGCTAGTTGATAATATGGTGTTGGAAACAAGGTTAGGAAAACATGTCAAAACAATATGCGGTGTGCTCAGAATGAATCAATATATAGTTTCAAAAGATATCAAAGTCTTTAAAATGTTAATTAAGTTATAAAAACTAATAAAAAACATCAAATTGTAGTGAAATAATAGTAAAATGACCATATATTGATTTTTGAAATGTAGGAAGTGATGCCACAACAATTTGAGTTGTGGTTTCCCTGAGCATACAAAAAACACATTTTTAGTGTTTTAAAACTCTAAAGCATGACCAAAATGGTTAAAACCATAGAAAAAAATTATAATGATGAAAAATCATTGGAAAAATATCATTGAATTGTTTTAATTGTGTACGAGTAGACGACACATCAAACCAACATGTGGTATGCTTAAAATTACTTAATAAGCAATTTTTAAAGATATTAAAGTCTTTAAAAACATTAATAATTGGTCAAAATCAAGTTAAAGAACTCATATTACACTAAAATAATAGGAAAAATACTTTGTAATTATTTTTTAATTGTGGGAACTCACACCACATCAATCTAAGTGGTTGTTTTCTCAGGATTTCTATAAACACATTTTTTTAAAACACTAAAACATGCATGTAATAGTAAAAAAACAACCTTGGATTACGGTAAACCCCTAGGAAAACATTCATTGAATTTTTATTGATGAGTATGAGTATAAAACACACTAAAGTTATGTGTGGTGTGCTCAAAATTACTGAATAAGTAGTTTTTAAGATATTAAAGTCATTAAAAACATTCTTCAGGGGGTCAATGCTAAGAAAACAACATCATATTATTATAAAATCAATGTAAAAAGATGATATAATTATTTTAGAAATGTAGGAATTAAAACCACATCAATCTAAGTGATCGTTTTCTTAAGATTCCAATAAACCCATTTTTCATGTTTTAAAACATTACAATATGTGTGTAATGGTGAAAATAATATAAAACAACATTATATTGGTAGAAAATCATATAAAAACTATATTTGAATCAATTATTATCTTTTTAGGAAAATGAAACATTAGTTCCATTTAAAAGGTGCTAAAAATAATTGAATTTGAAATTTTTAATGATATAAATGACTTCAAAAATGTGTTTCGGATAGTCCAAAATAGGAAAATGGTCTTAGATTGATCTAAATTAATAGTAAAAGAATTGTAGATTGATTTGTGAAATATAGGAAGTAACTCCACATTAATCACGGTTTTTTTTTCAGAATGACTAAAAATTCATTTTTAGTATTTTAAAACTCTTAAACTTATATTTAACAGTTTATTACGTTTTGTCCACAAGATACATTCTATAGTGTTTTAAAACATAAAAAATTCAATAATGGACATCATGAGAAAACTACTACTCTAATTTATGTGGTGTCAATTAATACATTTCCAAAATCATTATATGGTAATTTTATATGATTTAATACAAATTTGAGGCAATTTTCATGGTTTTGGTGACAAGAAACATGTTTTAAAAGAGTTTGATATCTTTAAAGACTATATATTGAGTCATTACTAGAATACCACTCATCACATTAAAAACTTCTTAGATTGTTATAAACTTATATATTTTGAGTTCCTTGAGTTTAATAATACCATAAATAGGCAATTTTTAGCTTTCAAAGCATACTTGGTGAGTTTGGAGGATTAATTGGCTCGGTCATTTTCATATCTTCCTTTAATTCATGATATGTGGGTTGATATATCATTTTTTATGTATTGAAATTTCATATTTTTAATCAATAAAATTAAAAAAGTTATGTTATAAATTATGAATACATTTTGTGCCTATTCTATATTATGTTCCTTTTCTTAAATGTTTTATTTTTTTTGTTATAGAAGATAGATGTATTCAGTAGGAAAAAGGTTGGGCATTATGATCCATGAAATCTTTATAAGGAATTGTTAATTGTTTAAAGTTTTTGTGGTATGATTAAACATTGTCATAGATTATACTATAATTATTATTTATTGATTTTAGATATTCTAATTTTTATCTTGTTTTTATTTCATTTAATACAATGATGTGGCCATTGGTTACATGTATGATGAGTCTAGATATGGAGGTTGTTGGATGAAGATGGACATGATGGGTTGAAGGTGGATGTTGGAATTATGTTGTCTGTATGATAATTGCATTTATGAAAGATGGTTGTTGACATGTTTTGATATAAATATGTGTGTTTTATATATTGGTTATATTTGTAAGTTGTATATATATATATATATATTCAATATTATTGTATATTCACCACTATATATTCTAAAATAGTCAATTTTACCTTTTATCGATGATAAAAAAAATAACTCATAAGGGTTAAATTTTAACAGTGCTAAAGAAAAGCGCTAATAAAGACCGCCTTTAATATCTGTTTTTAGCATTGATAATGGTTTGGTGTTTATCAGTTCCAGAGAGATCTTTTACCACTGATAAATGGTAAAATTTATAAAAAACACTTTATATACAATTAAATATTATAATATAGTATATAAATATATTTTTATTGATATAGAAATAATATATTTTATTAAATATGATTTATATAATACTATATATAAATTTACACTTAATATATAATAGATTAAAAGAAAATGGTTTATGAAATAATTAAAAATAGAAATTAATAAATAAATGTACTAATTAGTTTTGACTAATATACATTTAATAACAATTTTTTGATAGAAAATATTAATAAACTAATCAATATCTTAAGACATGTTGACAAAATGACTTGAACTTTAAACTGTAAGATTGGTATAGAGTAAGAGGTTTCCAACCTCTGATACCAATTGTAGAATCGAAATATAGTATGAGATTCTCAATATACAAGAGGGGGGTGAATTGTATACTTTAAAAATTCCTTTGGAACCTTTAAAGTTAGTTAAGAATAACTATGTTTTCCTTAAGCAAAGGAAAGGGATAAGTTTAACAAAGTTAAACTAAGCAAATTCACAACACCTCTAACACCGAACTAAACTTGGAAAGAGATTCCAAAAGTAGGTTCCGGAAATATGGTTCCGGAGATTGAAACTTAACAAACAATTAAAATATGAGATTCTACCTTAAAGAGTATAGAATCTAAATGAATCAGAGTAAGTAAGGAAGTATAAGAAAGTTATACTTTCCTTAAGATACAAATTGCAGTGGAATAAAAACAAGTAGTAAAACTACTAGTAACAAGATATAAGTCTTTTAACCCAAAGAGAAGGGTATCCAACAACCTTGGATAAAGGTCCCTTGATTTATACTTTCAAGCAAGTCTGTCTTACCCACACCAGGGTAAGCCCTCGATACGAAGATCGGAGTCTCTGTCTTGCTATTCTCGCAAGTCCTCAACTTCGAGGTAGTTGGCAACCTCTGTCTTCCTCAGCAAGGAATCCCTCGATCTTCAAAGTAGTCGGAACCTCTGTCTTCCTATCCCCGGAAGCCCTCGAATGTAATCACCAACATTCGGAGTCGCACGAAGCTTTGAGAGTTAATAAGAGCCTCTCTCTCTAGAAATCACTTCAAGCAAATTTTTCAGCCTTTCAGCACTTTCATCAGCTATCAGCCCCGAGATTTTTCAAATGAGCTCCTATTTATAGGTAAGGTTGGCTCTTCTCCAACGGTCATATTTTCGTTAAAGATCGGAGGGACCTGTACACGTGTCACTTAGACAACGGTTAGTTTAAAACAAAACAGATGACATCGTTTTATAACAAAACAAATGTAACAGAATGCACGACATCATTTTAAACTCTAACAAAAAGGTTCGGAATGAAAACTTCGAAGTGAAGGTTCGGAGTGTATAAATTCAGAGTGTATAAAACAAAGATAATCAAGATTCTGTTTAATAGGTGAATTCGGAATGAAAATTCGGAATAGGAATTCGTCATCAGAAATCATAATGAGAATTCATCATCAGAATTCGTAATGAGAATTCATCATCAGAATTCGTAATGAGAATTCTTCATCAGAATTCGTAATGGGAATTCGGAATGAGATTTCTTCATTAGAATTCGTAATGGGAATTCTTCATTGGAATTCGTAATGAGAATTCGGAATGGGATTTCTTTATTAGAATTCGTAATGAGAATTCTTCTTCAGAATTCGTAATGAGAATTCAGAATGGGATTTCTTCATTAGAATTCGTAATGAGAATTCTTCTTCAGAATTCGTATCCTCAATCTGGAATAGAACTTAGTCAGAGTTCATATCCGGAATTCGGAATGAAACTTCCTTATAGTTCTTGTCAAGAATCCGAATCCTAAAACAGAATGCTTTATATCAAAGTTTCAACGATTCCGAGAAAATGAATCCGAATCTCATACTTAAGAAAAATATGGATGAAAATATGATAAGGGTAATTTTTCTTATAAAAGCGATTTTCCTTAAGAAAGCAATTTTCCTTATAAAAGCAATTTTCCTTATAAAAGAAATTTTCTTAAATATAAGGTGTTTGTGATTTTCAAAACAAGAAGGAATGGAAAAGTCATAAGGAAAACCTTATTGACTCAACAATCTCCCCCTTTTTGGAAAGCACAAATATCCTTACGAAAAAAAATTCTAAGAAGAAAGAAACATATTAATGCTTATCTCCCTTGTTTTAAGGATATAGATGAATACGACTAACTCCCCCTTAGTCTTTGAAACTCTGAGGATCGTATTCATATTTCTGGAGTGATATTTCATAAGAAGGTCTTCTTTAAGAAAAACTCCCCCTTAAACAAACTCTTATTAGAGTTCTTTTTCCTTGGGTATTTTTTCTTTCTTACCCCTTTGATAAACTCTTATTAGAGTTCCTCTTTTTCTTAAGGATCTTTTCCTTCTCCCCCTTTGTGATTTTCAAAAAGAATTGGAGGGAATGGAAAAAAAATAACAAAGTGCCTGAAAGATTAGTAATGACAACAATGGAAACGAGATACACAATTTTCATTAGATTTAGAATGTCAGCAACAAATAAATACAACAAAAAGATCGGATTAGGTTATTTCGGATCTTTCTCCTTCAACATGATCCCCTTAAGAATCGTCTTGATCTTCTTTAAGTCTTTATGATCTTCTTCATCTTGCTTCTCTAAGATGACTATTCTTGCGGACTGAGCTTCAATTTTTTCTTCCTGGGCTTTCAGCTTTTCTTCCTGAGCTTTGATCTTCTCTTCCTGAGCCTTCATCCTTTCTTCAAAATCGATCTGATGATCCCTTTCAAATTTCCAATTCCGAGAAACAGAATTCAGCTTGCCATTCAGATCCCTGACTTATTGGATCCAGAAGTTCTTTTCTTCCGTCAGCTTTTCTTCAAAGGAGGAAGTCAGCTCATTTATCTTCTTGTCCTCTGTCTCAAAGGCATCTTTAAAATTTCCTTGAAACTCATCAAGAAAATTCATTTCTTCCACATTCTTCTTCGACCAGCTTGTCATCCTTTTTCAAGATCTTTTATGAGCTTCGTAACCAACAAAGAATGTTTTGAACTGAGCTTGAATCTCAACGCACTTATCCATAACCATAGATACGGAGTCGGTTTTCTGATTCAATGCATGTTGGAGGATCTGACATCTTGAGTCGATACTAGAAAAGGTCGGAATGGTTCCTACCAACTTCTTTAAATACTGGACAACAAAATCATGCCCCAACGATGATGACTCCGAATCTGAAATCTTGCTTGGAGAGTTTTCTTCCTCAATAAGCTCCAAATTCCTTTTAGATGAATCACCATATTCTCTTTTCTTGCTAGCCACTGATTTCAGAGTTTCAACAAGAAGTTTCTTTCCCTTGTCTTTCTTCGGAATTGATTCTTGATCAGGAGTTTTCTGTTCCCCAGTAGATACTTGAATAATCTCATCAACAACTTTCTGAACAACATCTTCCTCATCCTTATCCTTCTCTGGAGTTACTAACTTAGAGGATTCAGCCTCTGAAGTTCAGAGTGATAGATTTTCTGAAGGTGATCCTTTATAATCATCCACTTGTTTCAAAAGATCTCCTGTTTCACCACTTCCTTCAGCAACTTCTTCTTCCTCTCCCACTTGCTGAATTTTCTCAATTTTCTCAACTTGCTCAGCTGTAGTTACTTCCAGAAAATCAAGGTTTCTTCCTGGAGTCTCAGGTAGAGATTCCAGGGAGAAAGATCTCGGAACTGGGATGCTTCCGGATACTATTTCATTAAACTTTAACAACGCTTGGACTGCCTCATCTTCTGTCATCTTTTTCTTGAGTTTCTTCTCCTTTTCTTTTCTTTCAATCTCATCAGTAGTTTTCTCCTTTAACGCCTTAGCTTCCGCAGGGTCCAATCCGAACTGCGGATCCCCTTATTTCCTTTTCTCTTTGTCTGTTCTCCACTTCGCAACGACCTCATCAGGATAGGTCTTCTTCTTCTTTGGTTTGGGAGGTGCGGTTTGAGCTTCCTTGGACTTAGGATCTTCGACTATAGCTGCAACTTCCTTCAACTTCCTTTTCTTCACTGGTTTGGATGATTCCGGTTCAGCAACCTTCGGAATCGTTTCTTCTTGATTAGGCAAGTCAACGAACTCTCCAATCTCCTTGTTGAAAGCCACATCCATTATCTTAAGAGTGTCATCACTAACCAACAAGATTTTACAAACCCTTGGCTTAGATCTGCAGGCTTCCTTGAAAGATTCTAGGCACCGAACTATGAGATTTGATAATATTGCTGGGTACATTACGATCTGAGCTCTGAGATTTCCTTTCTTAAGGTTCTCAATAGTTATAAGGATGTGCCTCATGAGGTTAAACTTCCTTAGATTTATCAGGAAATCTAAGATATAGATCTCACTCTTCTTCAAGCTGTCTTTATCGCCTTTCCTCGGTACGATAAGTCCTTACACCCATAGCTCTAGAATCCGGAAGTTTGTAGGCAAACTAGCAATCTTCGGAGCCTTGTCATCAGAAAGTCCGAGAGTTTCTAAGGCTTTTTCCTTGTTGAAGCTACCCTTGGAATTCGGTAAAACGTGCGAAATAAATTCTGCTTCTCCTTCATAATACAATCCTACCAATCTTGCAGCCTTGGTGTATGAAAGTTTGTAGGTCTTGCCATACGACTTGAAAGAAAACTTCTCCCTATCATCTTCCATAAAGAAGGAAACTGATTCATAAAACTCGACAAGTAAATCTGAATATACTTCATCTTGATTCCCGGTTTTTGAGACCGCAACATCTTCCCAGCCATTCAACTTAATATTCTTTGAAATAAGGGAATCATAGTTGCTGAAGAAATCCGGATGGAGCAATCTTTCTCTGTAAACTAACCACTGAGAAATAGGCTTGGTTGAAGACATTCCTTGAGACGCTAACTCCGCAGACATTCGGATCTGAAGTTCTCTGAGATGTTTGGAACGGAAACAACTGTAGTTCGGAACAGCCTTAAATCAGAGAGGCAGAGCTTCAGGACGCGAGAGCTTTGAGATCGATGTGGGACGAGAAATTGGGACCCCTTTATATAGGCAACGAGATGTCGGTTCAGCTTTCTCGGTTGATCTAACGGTTGGAATAAGCTGAGATCAGATCTGACGGTTGAAAGCTTGAATCCGATCTTTTTGAGGTTTTTATTAAAACAAAGAGTTAAGAAAACTATAATCCGAAATCATAAATCAAGAAAATGCCAGCAAGTAAAATATGACTACGAAAAGTTGAGTAAGGTAATCATACCTTTCGGATTGGCTTAGGAAGATTATTCCTAATGGGTAATATAAAAAGATGACTACGAAAAAAGAAACTTAATTACGAAAAGACAAAGTTCGCAAAATTTTATTACGAAAAACTCACAAAAAAAACTTAGTACGAAAAACTTAGTATGAAAAACCTAGAAGGTTCGGTACGAAAATCTGATTATGAAAATACCAGTACGAAATCTTCCATTCCGGATGTTTTCAATGTGAATACTTCCATTCCAGAAATATTCTGTATGAAAATATCCATTCTGGAAAATTATAGTTCTGGAAGTTCCATTCCGGAAATCTTCGTTCCGAAAAGTTTGAAAACAAATTTTGAAAAAAAACTTTGTTAAACAAACAATCAAATGTACTCCCCCTATGAAAAGGAGTTTATTACTGTAAGGAGATTTTTTCCACAGAAAGTTAATTAAGGAAGATTACCTTACGGTTATCATTCCTAACTTCTGTTTAATATATTCAAATCTATCAGAAGGCAAAGATTTTGTGAAAATATCAGCAAGTTGATCTTGCGTTCCGATAAACTGAAGAATAATATCTCCTTTAAGTGTGTGATCCCTAAGAAAGTGATGCCTAATATCTATGTGTTTTGCACGAGAGTGATGTGAAGGGTTTTTACTTAGGGCAATGGCACTTGTGTTATCACAAAAAATTTGAGTTTTAGTAAAACTCAAGCCATAGTCTGTGAGTGTGTGTTGCATCCACAACAATTGTGCACAACAACTTCCAGCTGCTACATATTCAGCTTCAGCAGTGGAAAGTGCTACAGAATGTTGCTTCTTGCAGGACCAAGAAACTAAAGAATCTCCTAAGAAATGACAAGTTCCGGATGTACTCTTTCTATCCATTCTACATCCACCAAAGTCAGCATCATAAAAAAATTTTAGAACAAAATCATTTCCAGAAGTATAAAATAATCCTAGATCCATGGTTCCCTTAAGGTAGCGAAAAATTATTTTTACTGCCTTTAAGTGAGATTCCTTAGGATTGGATTGATATCTTTCACATAAGCATACTGAAAACATTAAGTCTGGTCGACTAGCTGTTAAGTAAAGTAGACGTCCTATCATACCTCTAAAAGATGTTTGATCTACTGGTTTCCCAGCTTCATCAAGATCTAAAGAGTTTGAGGTACCAATGGGAGTACTTATACTCTTAGTGTTGTCATAACCATACTTTTTAAGAAGATCTTTAATATACTTATGTTGAGATATATAGGTTCCTTCTGGTTTTTGAGAAATTTGAAAACCAAGGAAAAATGTTAACTCACCCATCATACTCATTTCAAACTCATATTTCATTAGACTAGCAAAAGAGTTAGTCAGAGATTGCTGAGTTGAACCAAATATAATGTCATCAACATAAATTTAAACAATCAAAACATTTTTCTTATCTTTCTTTATAAAAAGGGTTGGATCTGCATTTCCCTTAACATAGTTATTTTGAAGCAAAAATCCAGTGAGTCTATCATACCATGCTCGTGGGGCTTGTTTAAGGCCATACAAAGCTTTGGTAAGTCTAAAAACATGATCAGGATGTTTTGTATCTTCAAAGCCAGGAGGTTGTTCAAAAAAAACTTCCTCTTGAACATAACCGTTAAGAAAAGCACATTTCACATCCATTCGGAAAAGTTTGAAATTAAAGAATGCTACAAAATCAAGTAGAATACGGATAGATTCAAGTCTAGCTACTGGAGCATAGGTTTCTTCATAGTCTATTCCTTCTTGCTGATTATAGCCTTTAGCAACAAGTCTAGCTTTATTTCTAACAATGATTCCATTTTCATCACATTTATTTCTGAAAACCCATTTTACTCCAATAACAGAAGTTTCCTTAGGTCTTTCAACCAAGGTCCAGACTTTATTCCTTTCAAATTAATTTAGTTCATCTTGCATTGCTTTAATCCAATCATCATCACCTAAAGCTTCATCAGTGCTTTTAGGTTCTAATTGGGAAAGAAATGCTAGATGTTCTACTTCATTTCTTAAGGAAATTCTAGTCCTTACAGGTTGATTTACATCACCAATAATACTATCACTGGGATGATTCTTAAGAAACGCCTGATTTGGGTTTTGTAAAACCTGTTCATCAACATAGGGTAGAAAGTCTTCTGGGGTAAATGTTTCAGAAGTATCTTCCAGAACAATTTCCTTATCAGAAGGTTCTTCTATCAAAGGTTGACAATCAGTTTTTGAAAACACATCTGAGGATGTAAGTTGAGATGGTTTAAAAACAAAAGGATCAGATTCTGTTTAATAGGTGAATTCGGAATGAGAATTCGGAATAGGAATTCGTCATCAGAAATCGTAATGAGAATTCATCATCAGAATTCGTAATGAGAATTCGTCATCAGAATTCGTAATGAGAATTCTTCATCAGAATTCGTAATGGGAATTCGGAATGAGATTTCTTCATTAGAATTCGTAATGGGAATTCTTCATTGGAATTCGTAATGAGAATTCGGAATGGGATTTCTTCATTAGAATTCGTAATGAGAATTCTTCTTCAGAATTCGTAATGAGAATTCGGAATGGGATTTCTTCATTAGAATTCGTAATGAGAATTCTTCTTCAGAATTCGTATCCTGAATCTGGAATAGAACTTAGTTAGAGTTCATATCCGGAATTCGGAATGAAACTTCCTTATAGTTCTTGTCCAGAATCCGAATCCTAAAACAGAATGCTTTATATCAAAGTTTAAACGATTCCGAGAAAATGAATCCGAATCTCATACTTAAGAAAAATATGGATGAAAATATGATAAGGGTAATTTTTCTTATAAAAGAGATTTTCCTTAAGAAAGCAATTTTCCTTATAAAAGCAATTTTCCTTATAAAAGCAATTTTCTTAAAGATAAGGTGTTTGTGATTTTCAAAACAAGAAGGAATGGAAAAGTCATAAGGAAAACCTTATTGACTCAACATAAACAACAATATCATTTGATCACGATGTTCGTTTGGGTTCCATGAGCTATCAAATCAAATATTTTTAAGATATATACAAAGTCTAGTATAATATTTTCTATATAACCAATTGTTTTTTGATAGAAAAGGCTAGAAATCCTCTTAAATGAGTTTTTATTTGGGACACATTATTTTTGGAGCATTTGATGGAATTTCAAGTTCGTTTCAGAGATTTTTTTTGTCTCGTTTTGATGGAGAGTAAATTTATTCCCTAATATTACATTAATATGGATATTATGGTGTTGATATTCTAATGTTTTTCATATTTTATTATTTTATTTTTTTAGATAAATATTGACAATTTTTTTTTGAATATTTAATTAAAAATCAATTCGTTTGAATATATGCTTTTATTTTTAAACATAGATTACATTAAATATCTTATAATAATGAATGATTTAAAGTTATTTTGAATTATTGTTTGTAACATGTAGGTATAACAATTAAAAGAATTCAAAACTATGGATCAAAAAATAGAAAAATAATGAAAATAATGAATGAAATGTAAAAATCAATGGTAGGTCCAATTTCTAAACTATTTCCTACACTAAGTAAAAAAGAGAGTTCATTTATTTGATATAATAAGAAACTTTTGGATATAAATGTTTTAGAGTGGATGAAACAATCTATAGAAGAACTCGTGACTAAATTTTTTGATATAATAATTGAAAATGGCATGGATGTGAATCATAAGAAGGATGATAACAAAAATACAATTCATTTGATTCGTGATCCTATAGATAAAATTATTATTAATTTCAAAAAAAGATATAGATGTGAAATATGGTCCAGGATTGTGGAAAAGTATTAATGATGTTAAGATAATTTTGTTGGTTCAACATGGTCTATTTAACATATTAAAAAAAAATCATGCATTTCTTAAAGAGGATAGTCCTGGGAGTCACTTTACTTATAATATTTATTATTTCCACCTTTCTAACGGTGAGAAATGTGAAAGAAAGTGGATTGTGTATTCTAATGACATAGAAAAGTTATACTATTTTTTGTGGTAAATTATTTATGTCCAAATTGAAAAAAGGTGCTATGGTTGAAGGTGGAACTAATGACAGGAACAACCTTCCAAATGATCTTAGAGAGAATGAATGAAATTTTGAGCACATTATTAATGTTATGATTTGGGTAGACTTTCAAAATGAACTTGAAAATAAGAGGACAATCGAAAAAATATTGAATGTCTCATTGAGATACAATAAAATCATTGGAACATGATACTTACTCAAATCATTGGAGTTGTCAAGGTACTTGAAAAAACTAAATTACCATTTTGGGGAAAATGATATTATTTACGAGAAGGATAATGATATTTTTTATAAACTTGTTGAGTTTTTTTTCTGAATTTTATTTACTTATACAAGACCATCTTCATTGTGTTATTGATAATGTAGTGAGACACTGCAAAAATGCTGTTTCCCAGTGGTTTGTTGATATTTAGTAGCGGTTTAAACCACCATTAAAAGACGCACATCACTTTCTAAAAGCATTGCATATTGGCACATAAAGAATCATTTCATGACACTTTTGGTGCGGTGATTTTTTATTTCACTGCGGTTTGTTTGGTTGAGGTTTAAACCACTGCTAAATGTTTAGCGACCGTTTTTTTATTTTTTTTGTTTACTTACTTAATTAATTAATATTTATTATTTATTATTTATTTATATTCTTATTTATTATTATTATTATTTATTGTTTATTATTTATTATTTATTATTTATTATTTCTTATTATTTATTTATCCTTCCATGCATGCATACTTATTTATTTATCCAGAAATCCATGCATATTCCATGCATATTTCATGCATATTCCATGCATATTGTATGCATCTCATGCATGCCATGCATAAATTTTGCATTATTGATTTATCCAGCAATACATGCATATTTCATGCATATTCCATACATATTCCATGCATATCATGCATGCCATGCATAAATCTGGCATAAATATGTGCTAGGAGAGATTTGAACCCCTTACCACTTTGACATACTACAAAGAGTTTACCACTCCACCAAGTTCTTCATCTATTGAGTAAATCATATGTAATATAATTATGCATATATAGATAAAAACAAACAATGATATTAAATAATAATAAATAATGAATATATAAAAAAAAGTAATAAATAAATAATAAATAAATAATAAATAAATAAATATTTTATAATAGATTAATAATAAATAGATTATAAATAATAACTAAAGATTAAATAAATATATAATAATAATAATAATAAATAATAATGATAAATAACAATAAATAACAATAAATAATAAATGATAATAATTAATAAATAATTAATAAGAATAAATAATAATAAATAATAAACAAATAATACATAATACATAAATATTAAATAATAAATAATAAATAATATATAAATATAAAAGGAAGAATAAATAATAAATAATAAATAATAAATAATAAATAATAAGTATTAAATAATAAATAATAAATAAATAATAATAAATAAATAATAAATAAGTAATAAAAAAATAATTAAAATTTTAAAAAATAATATATAAATTCGAAATAAATACTAAATAAATAAATAATATTAAACAAATAAATATTGAATAAATAAATATTAAATAAATAAATTTTAAATAAATAAATTTTAAATAAATAAATATTAAATAAATAAATATTAAATAAATAAGGAATAAATAAATAATAAATAAATAAAATAAATAAATAAAAAATAAATGAATAAAAAATGATAAGAAATGATAATAAATATTAAATAATAAATAAGAACAAATAAATAACAGATAAAGAATAAATAAATAAGTGATAAATAATAATTAAATAATAATTAAATAATAAATAAAGAGTAAATAAATAATAATTAAATATTAAATATTAAATAAATATTAAATAAATAGATAGTCACTAAATAAATAAAAATAATGAATAAAAATAATTGTTATTAAATAGTAAATAATAATAAATAATAGATAATTAAAAAAATATATAATATAAAAAAGATAAAAGATAATAAATAAATAATAAATAAATAATAAATAATAAATAATAAATAATAAATAATAAATAATAAATAATAAATAATAAATAATAAATAATAAATAATAAATTATTAATAGTAAATAATAAATAATAAACAAATAAACAAATAATTAATATTAAATTCTAAATAATTAATAATAAATAAATATTAACCACTAAATATTAATTAAATAAAAAATACTTCACTAATGAATAATAATTAAATATTAAATAAGTAATAAATAGGTAATAATATTAAATGATAATAAATCATAAATAATAAATAATGAATATTAAATAAATATTAAATAAATAATAAATTAATAATAATTCATGACCGATCATAATTTAATATTTATTATTTTCTTTCATGAAATTAGCATAGGTTTTATAAAAACCAATGTTACTTCACGACAGTTTTCATAAACCACCGCTAACAAAATTATTTTTTAAAAATATAAACTATAAATTAGCGGTGGTTATAAAAAACTTCTATTAAAAACCGTTGACAAAAATAAATAAAATAAATAACACATTTAGTTGGGGTTTTAAGAACTGTTTCTAAAAAACCGATGCAAAACGATTTTTTTGGGAATATTTAGGAGTGGTTTGGAAAACCGCTGCTAAAAACCCGCCACGAAACCCATTTTTCCTTGTAGCGAGAAAGAATTATCTTAGCCATAAAATTTATAATGAATTGATAATCTTATTGGAGAATTTTATTAAATAAAAAATCTTGAAAAATATCATGGGAGAAAAATATATTTCAACTATTCTGGATTATCCTTCAGTTCTAAGTCATAGAGAATAGATGCTAATTATCCTAAGATGTGTAGATGTTGAGAAAGAATTTATAGTCAAGATGTAATAGTTTTTCCTTGGTTTCATAAAAGTGGATGACACATATGGGCTTGGGATTTCCAGGTCACATAAAGATTCTTTAACTGATCTTAAACTCAACATTGATGAAATAAGAGGACACAATTATGATGATAGATTAAACATGAAATGAAAAAAACAAGGTGTCCAAAAAAAACTTATTGATGTAAATTCTATAGCATTTTACACTTCATGTTCATGTCATATCTTATGTTTTACTATATTTGACATGGAAAAATCTAGTGCAAAAGAATTTTGTTAGGTATATGTGAAAATGATTTATACATTGTCTACAGGTTCACAACATCAAAGGAATGTTCTAAGGACCTATGTTAAGGGTTTTACACCAAAACCATTATCACTATCTTATAGGGAAAGTTACATTTAATGTATTAGATCTATAAGAATGAAAAAACCTAAGTTAAGAAATGAATTGGTTTAAATTTCCAATATTTCAAAAAAAGATGATGTTGTGATGTTGGATGCTAAAGAATGGTGTTCTAATGCATTAGAGAATGTTGAATTCATAATTAACTTATGAATTTTGTATAAAATGTTATATTAAGTGAACCATGTTAGTAAAATATTTAAAATGGTATAGATAGACATCAAAGATGCGCATAAAAAATAAAGGAGTTGATTTTTCTCTTTAGAAATATTTGAGTGGAGGGTTTTGAATATTTAATGAATAAGTCACAAGAACTTTCACTTGAATTCGATATTGATCCGATATTTAAAAAAAGAGTTGTTTTTAGGAAGAAACAATTTGATGATGATGTGGAAGATGATGTAATTAGATATTTATAAATGGAGGAAAAAATTAGAACACATTTTTTCATTTAAATTATTGATCAATCTCTAATGTCATGGAGAGAAAGTTTTTTCAATTTGAACACATTGAAATAATATTTTTATTTTTTGAGGAAAACTTTTATAAATATTTTTTAAGAATGGATGAATGAATATTTCACTCAATTTCAATGTTTCTTGGAATATAACAAAGATGATGATTTTTTTGGAGATGAACTATTTCTAGATCTTATACTTTTAAAATTGGTTTTTCCAAGTGAATTGATAAAATTAATTTATATTATTTATTTTATAAAGATTTATTTGAAATATTAGGGGTTTCAAATTACATGAGTGAAATATCTATTTTTGTTAACTATACCTGTTATGGTTTCACCAGTAGAGATTATAGAAACCCATCCTTAGAATACATGGATATTACATCATTTTAGATAAATATTAATTACATTAAAAAAAAATATGTCTGAGTACCGTAATAGTTTAGTATATTTGGAAACATTGAAACAAAATCATTTATCCTGGTGAAATATCTTCAACAACTCCCATAAAGATCTCCAAATTTAGTACTCATACTTAAAATATTTCTCCATAACCTGGGGAAAGGAAACATTAAAAGGAGGTGTGCTCAGATGCTCAGTAAGGGTAAATAATGTAAATGCGTTAGAAAAACATGAAAAAGGTATATAACTTGAGCATAACATTTCAATATCATACCCTATATATTAGAAATCATAATAATGTTTGGAAGTTCATAAGACATGGATAGTAAGATAATAAAGATCATAATTCATGAAAGCATAACATAGGAATAAGACATGGAATTGTGGCATATACATAAGCATATAATATGATTTCCATAGTAGCTAAGGAGTTACTGCCCATACAATCTCGGTAGTATGGGTTCACTACCCATACCATCTTGGTAGTCATGGTTCACTCCCATGTCCATCTTAGTAGCATGAGTTCACTCTTCATACCATCTTTATAATCATGGTTCACTCTCATGGCCATATTAGTAGAAAAGGTTCATTCCCAAGACTATCTTAGTCTATCTAATGAGATATAAATCTTTAAACAATGCATTTTATGATGATATATATCCCACCCATCTCATAATTAAATCATATATAAATTTTCCACAAGATCATAAATAATCATATCATAACCTACGAAATAAAATGGGTATTATAATCATGTAATCATATAAAAAACTGTGGAAAAAGACGGATATCATAATCATTTCATCAAAATCATAACCCATGAAAGAGAAATTTTTTTATAAATATATAAGTCCAGATAGATAAATGGATTTCATAAAAATTTAACACATGAAAGAGAAACGGATTTGATAAACATATAACCTATGAAAGAGAAACCAATTTCATAAAATTATAACCCATTAAATAGAAACAAGTTTCAAAAATACCATGAATTTAAGCATAAACTATTCCTAGAAAGAGTATGAATGGAACCTTTCGATTATTTACTAGAATGTTATAAGTAATATCAACTAATGTCTTCTTATATGGAAAATAATTTTAAAATATCTTTCAAAAAATTTTCTTAAGGGAAATATACTTTCTTCTTTTAAAAAGTCTTTTTAAAACATGAAACCATTTGAAAATAATTTTCTTAGAAAATAAGTTGAAAACTTATAAAGAAAAAGTGAAATCATTTAAAAAAAACCTTTTCCTTGAAAACATATAAAATAAAACTCAAAACATTTTAAAAATATTTTTCTTTGAAAACACTTTGAAAACTTATAAAGAAAGCATGAAAATGTTTTTAAAACAATCTCTTTGAAATTATTTTGAAAACTATAAATAATCCTTGAAAAATTTTTGAAAATAATTTTTCTAGAAAATTACTTTTAAAAACAGTTTCTTAAAAATTATCCATTTAAAAATAAAAATAAATTTTCAAAGAGATTACGGTGGGTAAATCCGTACATACCATATGAGGTAAAAGAACATTTCTTTTTCACGGTAAAAAGGATAGAAAAATGACTTGTAAGGAAAGATATAAGAATATTAATTTTAAGATATTGGTAAAATTCAAAAGGTTAAAATTTTGTTTTAATGATTATAGGATAATGGTACAATATTCTTGGAAACCCCTTTTAGAAAACAAGGTTTTAAAGGGACACAGATTCCTGATTGAAGAGAGGGTAAAGTCGAGATTTCTTAAAAACACTTACTTAACTATCATATGTTAAAAGAGTATAAAAATGGTACCAATACATGAATACATCATTAATAACATCATTAGAATAAAATTTATGAATTTTATTGAGATATGGATCACAAAATTTCATCAAAGGAAGGATAAATATAAATAATCTCGAGAAGTGATGAGATTATTTCAATAAAATGTTATCACTTAGTGACTTTGAAAAATTATACCCATGTAAGAAATTGAAATTACATTAAGATGAATATATAATTAAAATAATTAGATTCATGATATAACATCTAAAATGGAATTATACACACCTTGAAAAAGAATTTAGCTGCATAACAAAACATGAATCTCAAAGAAGGCAAATTGAGACAAAACCGTTTTATCGATTAAAAAACATTTAAAACTTAAACCCCATGAAATAAATATAATAGAATGGATATGTAAATACCCATAAATATAATTAAAAGAATAACTGAATTAATCCATGGTCAGTATACACACCACACAAAAGGAATAAGTGGTGAATAAATCATGTATCTTACAAAAACAAAGTGAGATGAAATCCCCTTACCTTGTGTCTGGACTCTCATCGTACTCATTCAAAAAACATGTATAATAAATATAAATTTATTATAAATATTTTATATTACTATATTATTACTTATAATACCATATATTGTTTGATTATGAACTTATATTACCCATTTTTTAACCATCCTACGTTGAGGTTTCACTTCAGATAATATTCTCTTTGTTCTTCACATGCGTCTTTATTTTTCATATCATTGGTTCCTATAATTATTTCATGATTCCAGAATTTGAACCATGATATAAATATCATGTACATATATTATATTTTTATTATAATAATATATATAATATATAAGTTTTAAATGGAATACATCATTCATGGAGACGATAATCCGTACGTACACGTGAATATTGTTTTCATTTTAATGTCGTATTGAAAGAAATAAAAAACTTAAATATATGTATATATGTATATAATATCATTAAATTATAATTATGATGTTATATATATCATATAAAATCACTAAATCCATCCTAAATACATTCTATGTAGTGTGTGAACTAATTACATCACTTTGAGGGGGCGGTAGTCTATACTTCCTCAATCAAAATTATCATATTTACACCATAATAAGATATGTATTTAAAAGGAATAAATAATATTAATGTAATAATAAGTATAATATATAATATATATAAACATAGTGTCTATCATAATTTCCACCATGAGAGGGAGTAAGTAAAATTGATCAATCGTTGTTTTGTTAGGCGGAAGTTCACCATACACAAAAACAGTATGTTTGTTACCCATTAGATGGAGGTGTGTATAAGTTGACTATAGGTTCCTAGTGTCGAAGAAGTGCATGTATGGTTGTACCCAAATTTAATTTTACTATTTACAATGATTAATCCTAGATCCTTCATGATGAGAAAACACCGGATCTTCGAAATAGATTGAATAATGAAGAGGAAAGAGGAAAGTCCCTAAACCATAGAGAGGATCATTATATGTTGGTTATAATTAATTTAACTAAAATATAATAATTAAACTGAAGGAATTATGCCCATTTTGTTGTTTCCGGTCACTATCTAATGTGATCCATCATTTCATTACTGAATCCATGTGTAGGATTCCTCTAGTGGTAATCCACACATTCTTCAAGTATCTCTGGATGTCGCCAAAGGGATCTCTAGGTGATAGCATGGAAGAGACTTTTCTTGTGGTTTCCACCTTCGATCACCTTTAGAGCTGCTTCCATAGCATTATCCTTGATCCGATGGAGGAGGACCTCTCTTGTAACTTGACAATGTTATTGGAGTAAAGGAATTATCTCTTGGCTTGAGAGATTTCTCTAGATTCATTGTGCACAATCACAAAGAATGGATAAATCTTAATGAGAATATTGTAATTTGGATTTATATTAATTAGAATAATAAAATGAATTAATTACCCAATGAAATTTATTCATTTAATTTAATTCATAGTAATTACCCATGTCTAATAATAACATTTGACTATTATTATCACTTGACATGCGCCCGAAAAATTACACAAAATATTATTTAATTAATTAAATAAATTTTTTCTCACAAATCTCTAGAAATACTACGAGGTGTGTGTATTAATATACATGGAATGTACTTTTGTTTTTTCATTTTCATTATTTCTTTAACCACATTTACTAGACCTTGAATAATGACTATTTATTTCTTAAATAAATATCACTGCATTATTCACTAATAAATATATCATTTCACCTGCAATATAATCTCTCAAATAACTAGTTTCAAAATAATTGCAATCAGGCATCCTTGAATTATTACTAAACCATAATCAGGAATAATCTTTATTCAACTTATTAAGTGAATATTTAATTAAGATACTTGGATACACATATTGTGTGACCCTCTTGGCCTCTTTCTTGGTGGCATTAGGCAAAGCCTATCTAAAGTCCAAGGCAGTGTCTAACAACATGCCAAGGAACCCATAGAGAATGAAGTTAATGCCACAATGATCATTCACCTCATATAAACACTTACCATGTAATGTAATCCATTTATCTCAATATCTCTAATCAATTAGGTTGTATTCTAGTGCCATCAACCAAGGTGCTAGATTATTATTTCTTTGACTTTCTGGAATTGTACTTCCCAATTCCTCACCATGGTCATGGATTTATTTAAGCTATATCAATTCCATAAAAGGTCCTGAGATATAAACTTCTATTATGGAACAGAAGGTACAAATCCTTTCTCATATTATCTATTAATGCAGTATTACTCATGACGCACCCAACATATTCTACCTCACTATGAAAAGTGTTTCGTCATAGTTTTTGTGAATACATATAAGTGCACAAGTTGTAATACCCATTAATAATAATCTTAAAGTCTAAGGACCAATACAAACATCTATAGATAGGAATATCAAATAACACTATGTAATGCGGATTTCTTACTGGCGGGTCTCATTCTCTTAATATCCTCCAAGATATTACCAAGATAACACACCATAAAGAGGTGCCTCAAAGTTTTATGGGTCCTCACCCCTAATGGCCTGTATTATTTGAGTCCCTCAAATAACATCATTCGGTCATAGAACATATATTCAAGAATAGTGGTATGGCACTTCTGGGTTCTCAACATAGTAGGGATCTTCTCTGACCCTTTAGTGAAATAGATATCCTTAGGATATTATCACATGCATTTTCACATAGAAGAACAATCAAGATGTGATAAAGTATTTATTAATATTCAAATACATGAATACAAGTTTATCATAAATTACAAAGTAGTTGGTTCTAGGCCACCAACTCCAACAGAATCCCTCTTATACTAGATCCAACTGCTAACAACCTTTAACCTTCTAGCTATCACATGATATTCATGCTTCAGCTGAGATATGACTTTAGTCATGGGGTCTGCTGCATTCTCTTCCATTGACACTACAATCACTAAAAATTCACCCATTTGATAGAAATACTTCAAGAGGCGATAATTCTAGATAATGTGCTTTGACTATTGATGTGACCTTGGTTCTTTTGAAAGAGACACTGCTGCACTATTATCATAATATAGTCTGATCAGATCTTTACTACTAGGCACCAAATTAAGCTCTTAGAAAAATTTCTGAATATAGACATCTTGATTCGATACATCAGAAGCCACTATATATTTGGACTCGGCTATAGAATAAGTGAAAAATGGATTCCTTAAACTCTTCCAGCTAATCGATCCTCCGTTGAGACTGAAACCATATCATGATTACAACTTCAGATTGTTAGGATCTGTATAAAAACCATCATCAACATACCCTCTGATGAAAAGATCCTCATCTCCTCTATACACCAGGAACATATCCTTAGTTCTTCTATGATACTTAAGGATATTCTTAACAGTAGACTAATGTTGTTCTCCTGGATCTTCTTGATATTTTTTTTCCATGATCAGTGCATAGGAAACATCCAGCCTGGTACATAACATGTCATACATGATGGATCCTATAGCTGAAGTGTATGAGATCTTACTCATCCTATCTTTCTCCTGTTGTGTTTGACGATACATTCTCTTTGAATAATGTAGGCCATGTGGCACTGGAACCAATAACCACGTGAATTGTTCCATACTAAATCTCTTTATTATCTAATAAATGTTTTACCCTAATGTATTCCATGAAGACTCTTGCATCTATCATGAATGATCTTGATCCATAGAATTTTGGCTGCTTCACCTAAGTCCTTCATGGAGAAACATTTGTTCAACAAATCCTTAACTGACTGTAATACTAGTATGTCATTTCCAATAAGTAATATTTCTTCAACATATACTACTAGGATAATGACTCATTCCCATTAAACCATTTATAAACACATGGAACACATTTATTATTCATGAAACCAAATTCCTTTTTAGCTTCATCAAATATAATTTTCCTTGATCTGGACGCTTTCGTTAATCCATTAATGGATTTATGCAACTTGAATACTTGTTTTGATTCACTTGGTGTCACAAAACCTTCTGGGTGTATCATATAGACATATTTATGAATATTCCCATTAAGGAATGCTATTTTGAAATCTATCTTTTAAATCTCGTAGTCATGGTATGTTTTCATTGCAAGTATGATTCTTATGGAATTAAACATGGGAACTGGTGAGAAGGTTTCATCGTAGTTCATTTCTTGAAATTTTTGGAATCCTCTAGCCACTATCCTTGCTTTATAGGTTCTAACTTGACCTTCCATATCCTTCTTTCTCTTGAACACCCATTTTCAACCAATAGGATATACTTCAACTAGCTCATTGACCAGAACCTAGACTTGGTTCTGATACAAGGAAGCCATATCAAATTTTATAGCTTCTAGCCATCTAGCATCTTCTGAGATCTCTACTACATACTTGTATGAGAGAGGTTCATCATTGTACAACAATAATGATTCACCATCCTTGGTGACTATGAAACCAAATCTCTTTGGTTCCCTTACCACTCTTGAGATCCTACGCAGTACTTGTGTTTCTGGAACCACTTCCACGAGGACTTGCGAAAATTTTTCTTATATCAACTCTTGTCTATCTTGAGAATCAACTTTGTCAAATTCAATCTTTCTACAACTATCCGTTTTGAGGATATTCTCCCTGTCAATAAATATATCTTGTCTGGCGACAATCACTTTCTTATCTGGAGGGTTAGATAGGTAATATCCTTTCGTTTCCTTTGGATATCCTATAAAGATACACCTCATGCCCATGAAGGATAGTTTGTTTCCTGAGAAGGCCTTAACAAACACCTCGCATCCCAATAAACATGTGTGCGAAAAAATGAGTTTATTTCCATTCCATAACTCGAAGAGAATTCCATTTTATGCCTCAGTTAGTACTCGATTTAATGTGTATGCTGCAGTTTGTAATGCATATCCCCCAAAGGATAATAGAAGATCTTTATGACTCATTATCAAACTCACCATGTTCAATAAGGTGTAGTTACTCCTTTCACTAACACCATTCCAATGTGGGGTATAATGCGGAGTGAGTTGAGATAGAATCCCAGACTCCCACATAATTTCAATGAACTCTTGGTTTAGATATTCTCAACCTTGATCTGATTGAAGCTTCTTTATCTTCTTACCAAGTTGATTCTCTAATACATTTTTGAATTCCTTAAATTTATCCTAGGACTCTGACTTATACCTTATTAAGTAGATATATCCATATCTACTCAAATCATCAGTAAAAGTAATGAAGTAATAATATCCACTTCTAGCTTCTACATGAAATGGTCCACACACATCCATGTAAACCAATCCTAGAATATCTTGGGCCCTTTCACCATGTCCACTGAAATTCATCTTGGCCATTTTCTCTTGTAAACAAGAATGACATCTGTTAAGTGCTTTCATATCAGTAGAGTCTAAATAATAATCTTGGTAGAGTTTTTCAAGCACTTTTCATTTACATGACCGAGATAGCGATTCCACAACTGGGTGTTGTATGAGTCATGTGAGTTTGTTTCATTATCGATTTCCAACACTTTATTTTCATAATTTAATACATAAAAATCGTTATTTAAATGTTCCATACCATAACATGTGTTGTTCTTATAAAAGAAACAACCCTTATTTCCAAACTTGAAAATAAATCCATCCATATCAAAACATGATTGAAAAATTATGTTCTTGGAAACACTAGGTACATAATAAGATTTATATGAAACCAAAATCATTATAGTTGGAAATGAGAGATGGTAATCACCAATGGCAAACATATCCATCCTTGTTCAATTGGAAACTCAATGATCCACCTATTATATGGAAATCTTTCTAAATATACCTGGTTCCTACATTTGAATACAGATTTGATCCCCATATTCTATATCTAATACCCAATGTGTATAAATGGAAAGATTACAGTCGATAAAAAACACACATTTAGCATCCCCATGCTTCTGGGTGCAGTTTCTCTTCTAGAGGCTTGGCTTGCCACATGAAAAACATACTTCCTCCCATTCCTTGACCTGCCTCTAGATCTTCCCCATCTTGGAGGGAAGTTTCTCGAGGGCTTCTGACCGTTTATAAATCCTTGGACCCTTTTCCTTGTCCATCCTGTTCTTATTCACCATAAGGACTATGGGTTTGTCATGACCCATGTCCTTATCTACTTGGATAATCAAGGTCAGAAGTTCCAATAGAATCTTATCATTATTTATCATGTTGTATTTGATAATAAATCCAGAAAAGTTCTTGGGTAGTGATGATAGGATGAGATCTATATTCAACTCATCTGGCAGATTAATACCTAAGATGTCATGGTGTTCAATGTAGCCAATAAGCTTGACTACATGAGGCTCAACTGGTGCAGACTCTCCAAGATTAGTTGTGAACAAAGAGTTGGAGATCTCATATCACTCATGTCTCACCTTTTATTGATAGAGATCCTTAAGGTGATACATCATGCTGTGCATGTCCATGTTTTCATATTTCTTCAAGAGCTCATTAGACATGTCTGATAGCATAAAAAATTGGACATATGTGGTATCATACCAATGTTTCATATAAAGAGATATTTTCTCACCATTGGCCTCATTTCTAGGTCTAATTCGAACAAGATCCTCATGTACATACAATTTCCTCTCGTGGTGAAGGATGGCACGTAAATGCCTCTGCCACTTCTAGAAATTAGTTTTGGGGAGATAGTTTTCCTTTTCAAGTATAGATCACAATGATATGTTGGATGTCATTTTTCATTCGGTTTTTAAAAATTATGATGAGAAAAGATTTAGTACTTTGTCATGATAAAACTGAGACAATTAAAAAAATTAATACGTATTAGTCTCCCACTATTCTATGGAAATCCAATAGCCCTCACCATTGACTTCAATATATTTTGTTGCCGGAATATTCTAGTTTCAAGGATCCACATTTCCCTTTGAATTACCCTAACTAAGGATGGTCAATAAACTTGAATGGTTTTATGTAGGCATTCCAAATTCCAACTGCATTTACTCATAACTCCATGATCCGTTGAGTGGACTCCCCAATCCTGAAATCTTTTTATTTTGGATTTCCTCAACATTTCCCTCTTGGTCAAACCAAGTCCTATTGTGGAAGTCAAACCTTGATGTAAACCAAGTAAAGTAAACCAAAAACCTCAAATTATAATTCCCCAATAAGTGAAAGCACCTCAACTAGGGTTGGTCAAGCATTTTGAACTATGGATCAATTTTAACTAAGATTATGGAAGGCAATACTGACTTAATATTTCCTTGAGGGATTTTATCCTTATAAGTAAATTTACATTTTATTATATTTCTTACATTCTTGTTAATATTACGTGGGATATACTTAAGTGATTAACCATGTCTAAGAAAATATTTATGCAAAAGTCGATCTTATTTTAGTTCCATCTTTCATTCTTATTTAATTCAATAATTTTGTGATCATGACAACACACCCACAAAAAATAAACCATAAAACTGAAAAAAATAAAATAAATGGCATGATCATGAGCTCATTCTATTAGTCATTTTATCTAGTGGTTGATAAACTAACCCATTAACTAGAGGAGAAAATTTCTTGAACCATTTGGGTTCGTGTTTATAGCTTTCCACCTATCCACCAATGTATATACATGGATTGGTTTTTCCATGGATCCTAACTTGAGTTTCCTCGACTATCTTTGGAGCTCCATCCATTACATATTCTTTTATCTCACACATAGGTGAGGGGTAAAATGGGGTTTTACATTAATGAAATATTGGGTAAGAAGACCCGACATATTAATGAGGATAAGGAATGCATGCCAACAAATTTAATTTAAATAAATAAATTAAAAGAAACCACACACATAAAAAGATCCTGGTTTATATCATGATCACCCATACCTGAAATGATATTTATGCATAAAAAACCAAAATTAAATTCTTTAATCATTCTTGTTTAAGATAAATCATGCTCAAATAAATTAATTATTATCTTTAATTAATCTATACTATTATATTAAACCCTTTTTTGGATTTCCTAGAGATTCTCATCCATCATAATATTAAACAAATATATTCATTTAAAATTATCTTTGTACATAACTTGTACCATAGAGGCAACCCGGTGAATTACCATTAATAACTACCCAATGAGTAGAAATGAATATTATACAAATATTAAATTAAACACACATATATAAAACACCTATAACGTGTTGTGCCCTAGATTTATGCCTTCACCATGGTACATGTCTCAGGGGTTTATAGAATATAATAATAAATTTTAATAAATCTACGTAATTTGGATGAGTACACGACGTTTAGTTCCTACTAAATGGTGGGCACTATCATTCACCGTCCATCCGAAGTACATTCCTAGGGATACGACATGCTTATGTACTTCAGAAATCTTTAGAGAACACAATGTGTCCAGTGGGCCACACTCCGTGTAGTATCTGCGTTACACAGTCTCCATCCAGGGAAGCTGTGTATGGGGTAAATGGTCTAACCATAATCAGAAGGGACTACATGTCGCGTCTAGTGGGCCACATGACATGTAATCTGGAAACTGTGTGACACCTGTTCTTGGTAAACACACATAGTCATTAAGACTTAGAAAAACTCCAATCAAACGACTGGGTTTTGTGGACCAGTCCTGACACATTGAACCTTAACTACAGAGTGTGTACTACCAAAGACACATCGTGTGTTCTGGTGTTGTCTTTCCAGGAACATTTGACACATTCAAATGATATCCTCTATTCTATTTCGATCAAAATTAAAAAAATAGCGTTTCTATAGCGTGAACGAGAAACAAAAGAGGAGGAATAGATATTGAGATTCAGATTTATAAAACAATTAACTTGAATTGAAACAAATAAATTATTAAATGCGCAAATCATCAACAAAAAACGAAATAATTATAATCAATGATATGACCGCTCTAATACCACTTATAGTTTATGGATGTAGTGGAAGTTCTTGGATGGGTGAACCAAAATTTAATTTTACCATTAACAATGATCAATACAAGATCGATCACGATGATAAAACACCCGATCTATAGAATAGAATGAAGAATGAAAAGAAAATAGGGATGTCCTGGAACCATACAGAGAATCATCATATGTTGGTTATAATTAATTTAATTAAAATACAAGAATTACCTTGATGAAATTCTCTCTCCATTGATGTTTCTGGTCATGATCAAATGTGATTCATCGTTGCGTCGAAGAAGAAAAGTGTAGGATTCCTCTAGAGGTGAACCACACATACTCCACCTATCTCTAGATGTCGCCGAAGGGATATCTGGGTGATATCATGGGAGATACTTCACTTTCAGTGTCTTCCAATATTCACCTAGAGAGCATCTTCCAAAGATCTCTCCTTGATCCGGTTGAGGAGAACCACTCTCATAGCTTGGGAACGTTCTTCGAGGGAAGGAGTTCTCTCTTGGCCTGAGAGATTTCTCCAAATCCATTGTGCACAACAACAAAGAATGTATAGATCTTAATAAGAATAATGTAATTGGTATTTATATTACTTAGAATAACAAAACAAATTAAATACCCAAATGAATTTATTCTTTTAATTTAATTCTTAGTAAGACCCCATGTCTTATAATAAAATTTGACAATTATTATCACTTGACATGCACTGAGTGAATTAAACCTAATATTATTTAATTAAATAAATAATATTATTTTTTCACAAATCCTCATAAATACTATATGACATGTATATTAATATACATAATGTGTACTTTTGTTTTTCCATTTTCTTTATTTTATCTACCAAATTTATCAGACCTTGAATAATGACTACTTATCTATTAAATAAATATTACTTCATTATTCTTTAATAAATATATTATTTCACCCACAATATATTCTCTAAAATAACTAGTGTTGAAATAAATTTGATCATGAATTCTTGAATAATTATTAAACCACAATCAGGAATAATATTTATTCAACTTTTTAAAAGAATATTTAACTGAGATACTTGGATACATGTAGCATGTGACCCTCTAGGGATCTTTCTCAGGGGAATCAGGCAGAGCCTACCGAATGTCCAAGGTTAGCATCTAGAAACTCACCAAGACACCCATAGAGAATGAATTTAATGATGAAATGACGTGTCACCTCATATGAATGATTACGGTGTAATATAATCCATTTATCTCGATATATCCAATCAAGTGGGTTGCATGCTAGTGCCATCAACCCATGTTCTTGATTATTCTTTCTTTGAATTCCAAGAATTGAAATTTCCTATTCCTCATTTTGGAAATGGATTTATTTATGCTATATCAATTTCGTCAAAGGGCTTGATATATCAACTTCCATTGTGGAGAAGACAGGTCAAATAATTTCTCGCATTATCTATTAATGTGGTATTACTCATGACGCACCAAATATATCCTACCTCACATAGAACCGTGTGTCATCACAATTTTCATCAATATATCTAAGTGCGCAAGTTGTAATACCCACCAATAATAATCTTAATGTCTAAGGACCAATACACACGTCCGTAGATATGAACATCCAATGACAATATGAAATGTGGATTTCCTACTGGTGGGTCTCATTCTCATAATATACTCTTAGATATTACCAAGGGTGCACACCATGAGAAGGTGGCTCAATGTTTTATGAGTCCTCACCCCTAATGGCCTGTATTATTTGTGTCCCTCAAATAACATCATCCTGCCATAGAACTTATATTCAAGAATAGTGTTATGGCACTTCTGGGTTCTCATAATAGTAGGGATTCTCTATGATGATTTATTGCAAAAGATATCCTTAGGAAATTATCACATTCCTTGTCACATAGAAGAACAATCATGATGTGATAATTTATTTATTAATATTCAAATCCATGAATACATGTTTATCATAATGTAAAAAGTAGATGGTTCTAGGCCACCAACTCCAACATGTAGGTCAAAACCTTTGCAAAACAAAATCCTAGTTTATTTTGGATACTACTGTTTTTATACAATTATTTAATAAAGAGAGTGGAAGAGGTAGATAAAGAAAATAAAAGAAAGGAGGTTGAGATAAGGTGTTACCTATTAATCGGGTAACTCTTTTTGGTTTTTACCAAAAGGCTTACTTATATTAGATTATTCCCAAGGGAATGATTATAAGAGGAATATAGGGATGTTGGTAAGTGTATTGTGTAGATCCTGAACAATCCTAAGAGGTTTGAGAGGTGTGAAGAAGTGGTAGAGTACTTTCCTTTTAATAGTGGAGGGGGAATAGAACTCTTGTAAATACCAAAAGTTATTTTATAATGGGAGGCCTCATTTACCTAATGTGCCTCAAAAAATGAAAAAATAATGGAGTAATGATGAATTATGGTTGAAACAAATGCCAAATCTACACCACAAAAAAATTTATTCATTTTAATAATTTGGTTCCTCAACTCCTAATATTTTTCAATTTTATTAGTTTGGTTTTTATTAAGGAATATAATTTTATATCAAAAATAATCTAACCATTAAGATTAAAATAAAGTGAGAATTATTATAAAATTTATTTACACTAAATTATTAAAATGACACCTAATTTACAAAAAAAATATCTTGTTTTTATGGAAATTAATTTTGAAAACAAGCACATATGATGTACAAAACACTACTTAAACCCGGACCGTGCTAACGATGTTTTTATAATATATGGGTTAATAAATTAATTATAAAAGATAAATTGTTCTGTTAATAGACCATATTTAATGTTTTTAACCCTTAAAAATAACTTCACTATATATAATATTTTTATTAATTTTAAATTATTTAACAAAATATGATTTATTATAAAATAACAATAATGTAAATTTTTACATTATTTATTTAATTTTAATTATAAAATATCAATATAATATTGGAATTAAAGTAAATTAAGTTTAAAAATGTATAAAATGATATATTAATCTTCAAAAATAAATAAATACAAAAATTAAATCAATTCACTATACTTTTGACACTTATAGTATCATTTATTTTAATTAACTATTAACAAACTAATCTCTACGTTGGCATTTCGTAAGCATTTTAGGTAACTAAATAGTCTCTAAAAATTATTGATAATTTATTTTGATAAAAATAACAAATTTATCATTAAAAATTATATATATAGTTGAGAATATGATGTTTTTTACATATCTCAATGTTTTATAAATTTTAAAGGTAAGGAAAGTTCCCTTTTTGTCGTTTTCCTTACTTAACCTTTTATATAGGGAACTTTCATTTAATAATGTCACAATAACCCATAAAATTCAAACAAAGAGGTAATATGGTTTAATTATTGGCATCCAATTTCCTTTGGAAAAGTGTCTAGGTCATTTTGGTCCTTATGGTTAAGGTTTCTTCCTTAATTATGCTTAATCTCACCTTAATCGCTATGATTAATTTTAATCACTTTCACTAATATTTTTGGTAAAAAATTAAGTTAATATTATTAGAAAAAAAATATTTTACTGATTATAACCATGTATGTTGGTTTTTTAAGATTCAAATCATATAATTGGGAATTTTAATTTTAACGCTAATCCTGCAGATGTAGTGAGAAAGTGGGTTTTTATAGTAAAATGTTCAAAAGTTCAATAAGTGTTTGTATTTAATTTCAATATAAAAATGATTCCAATTACCAAAATTGGATTAATATATGTATAATTGATCTATTTTGATTTTAAAATCCAATTTAAAATATAATTTAACACTAATCATTATTTAAGAGAAAAAGATGTTTTGCCTAAATTACAGTAATTTTTACTATTCACCCAGAAATGATGTTTATATGAAAAATCCAAAAAAAGTAACACTAATCTAATTTCAATGTTTTGAATTCAAAAATTATGTTTATTTTATTAAATTCAATTTCTATTTGTTTCTAAAATTAATATTTTTATTGTTCAGCAAAACTCAGTATTTCGTGTTATGCTTTCCATCAAGGAAAGTCAATCATGTGTGTAATGTACATTAACCTCAATGTTCTGTATAAATCATGTTGAAAATTATGTTCAGTGTAGTTTATGATAACTGGGTTCTTCATATAACATAAGAAAAAAAATATTTCTTCAATATAAAATAAACTATTTTCAGTGTTGTGTGAAATAGAAAATATCAAAAAGATTAAATTAATTTGAAAAAAGTTATTCACAAAATCTCAGGGCCTTAAATTCTACCCCCTAAAAATTATTTTCATAATTAAAATTATTCTGGGCTATCAAAGGGTTAATACATGAACTTTTCATTCATAGAAACCCACATTGTAAAAATGAATACAATAATTTCCCTTAAAAAGGGAATGTTGGAACCATAACTGTTACCCAAAGTAACACATAATGAGATTACCACATAGAAGAACATATGTGGGATGTGAAAACCCGGACATTGAATATAAATATAATAATCAAATATTGATGGAGAGTGATAGAGAATAAGGTCATGATAAAGTTAATAATCACAAATCCATAAATCTATGATGAGCTAAGGGAACTTCTGATTCATCGAAAATGTCGGTATATGACAACATTTTTTGTTTCTAGATCCTTTTTTTAAAATTTGAAAAAATTTCATGAAAAGATATAATTTCATGATTTCAGAACAACATATCCCTTTGTTGTTCATTGATCCACATTACCTCTTTCTATAAAAATGAAGGTGCCTTTTTCATTCCTGAAGTACTAATAGATCATGAGATCTATGATATACCGTCTCATTTGTCATCAATTATCATCAACACAAATTAGTTTGAATTGGCTATCTAATATGCATAAATCCTTATATGGATATATAACACTTTAATCTTACTGAATTAATTTTATGTTTAACTTAAACATTACATAAATCGTTAACCTTATAATCCTTCCAAAATATGAAAATTCAAGGATTTATAAAAATAGTCTGAAAATTAGTTTAACATTGATCCCCCATATACCACAAAGTAGATCTTGGTATTCACATTCATAACATGTTAATATCCTCATACAAAATTATCTCAGAACACGGTAATAACCTGAATTACCATAAATACTTATAGAAAACATGCATGTTTTGTTATTCTAATAATTATTGGATATATCTTTTAAATCCATGAAGTTGTAAATTTCATTCTTGATGACATAGAACACCTTTTCAATCATCGGTTCTAGGGTAATCTGTACTACCCAATTTACTTATTCATATCTAGTATATCATTATCCAAACATCATAATCTCAATGACATACATTAATTAAGTGTTTCCTTCCATTAATCAAAATATCAACTTTCTATGAAATAAAATTTTTATATATTCATCACCATTAAAAATGTCATTTTCAATCCTTAATGAAAACTTCTACTAACAATACTTATATTTTTCAGGATTCATATAATAGAATATCTGAATTCTAAAACATAAATACTTCTTTCATCAAACCATATTCTTAAACTATTACACAAGCTTCATCAACTTATTATTTAACACTTTTTTCTAAGAATATGAAACACGAGTCATGTCTTAAGGTTTCTCAATATCAATTTAATCATGATTATTATTATTAATATAAAAAATACTAGAAGAACATCCCTACCTTTCACTTGTCGTTTGTGGTCTCTTTATCTTTAGAAGTATATCCAATACTTGTACCACCTTCCCGATTCTCTTTATGAAATTTTTAAAGACCTGGAAATTCTGTGAATTTTTTTAAATACATAGAAATTTTTCAAGTTGGCGAAAATTGACGGCGCGTGATTCCGAAGCCCGGTGTGCCCATAATCTATTTCTAAAGTTTTCTTGGGTACGTTCAGTAAAAATACAAGTGGGTTTTTATAACTTTTGAACCGATGCTCATAATTGAAATCCGAGGGCACCCTTGAACTCGCAACTCCAGTATTTTCATAAGAAGACTTTCACCTCGACGGTAGTTGGTCAAGAATAAAAGATATATTTTTTTGGGTTTTTAGTGAAGTAAATAAAAATAAGATTGTGCAAACATTATTTTTATTAGTTGGTTAAAACCTCCACATGGAAGTTGGAGGTGGGACCACCACACCTCAACCTCCCATGAGAGGTTACGATGGTGGGGCCCACCCGAACCTAACCTTCTCTTCATATTTAATATGGTGGTGACCACCTGAGGTTAAAACCTCTTGAACTCCCCATTAAGTGGGGAGAAACCTCTTGAGCTCCCCACTTTATAGTGCCAAATCCTCTTAATTAATTAATTTATCACATCAATTAATTAATTTGAATATTTTTGAATTATGTGCCAAGGATTAAATAATAGGTAAGAATAATCTATTATTTTGGGTTGGCATTTGGTATTTGCGTGGAACTTGGGAGAGGGTATAACTTGGGAGAAGGCTCCCAATGAAGAACGCTCCAACCTACGAAGAACATCGACTTCGACCACGACTTCTACTTCCTTCCGCAAAACCTACATGACGTAGGATGCGTTCGTCTACAATGAATCGAAATCCAACTTTCAATGACTTTGTCAATGATCAAAGAACAATGGTAGGGGTATAACCTTTGTTAATTTTTTCATGTTTATCATTTTCTGTCGAGGATTATAATTCGAAGCCGCATGAAATCACCCTAACGCGGAGGGTTTGGGCCGAACAAAAATGGCATGACCCCTCCAACCTCTTTTTAGAATTTAACGCTAAATGTGGCATGAGACCGAGATGAGAAATTCTTGTCAACAATGATTGTGGATCGAAGGTGATGTCCCGAGAAAGGCGCGACTACTTCCGGAACGAGAATCGGCCACCATAACTTGTTTGGTGACCCGTGAAAAACGTGCCGACGAATGGAGCGAAAATCATCACCGCATGGATGGTGGAAGTGAAATTGTGCTACCGGAGGAGTAGCCGACGACCGATGGGCTTCGGCTATGCAGCGGTGGCTGGTACAAGCCCGGCTGCGAAGAAAACCGGTGGCCCGAGCCACCGGGACACCGGAGAAGGCGAGGCGCAACTGCGCCGCGTAGTGGAGAAAAAAGGAACCATGATCCCCTGGTCACGGCGGTGTGGAGACGGCCGGTGCACGGCCGGCCGCGAGGAGGACTGGTGACCCAAGCTGTCGGGTCGCCGGAGGAGGCGCGGCACAACCGAGCCACGTGGGAGTTGGCTGACCACTCCGCCTACCGGAAGGAGCGGGAACCACCACCTGGGTCCCGCGTGACGCGGACCAGCGCCACATGGCGTTGGTTTTGGAAACCACCCGAACGAATAAGCTGTTCGGGAAATTAGGGGGCATGGCCTCCCCCTAGATGAGGCTAGGGCAGACCCCATGGGCCCCCGGGCTGTCGGGCCGGACCTAGCGCATGCCGGACCCAGCACGGGCCTCACCCAGCGTGGGCCGGACCCAGCACGGGCCTCACCCAGCGTGGGCCGGACCCAGCGCGGGTCATGCCACCCTCGCGGGTCGGGCCACCCCTGTGGACCGGGTTAGACTCGCAGACCGGGTCAGACCCCATTCTGGACCTAGGTCGAGCCGGGTTAGTCCGACTGGGTCGGACCGGACCTGGACTCGTTTGACATATTTCCACTCTTTTTCCCTGTAACCTGAAATACGGGTGTCCGATTGATGAAGCATCTGTGGAGATGGAATCCTTATAGGAAGAAAGTTATTTTGGTATATGCCACTCAAGGTTTGGAAATTGTTGGTGTGAATCTGGGTTGGATCGAACGTAAATCCAACCGGGCCCTTGGAACGGAAATGCCAATAACTCTTAGACCGAGCGTCCGATTGACGCGCCATCTGTCGCATTGGGTTTCTTTTGGCCAGAAGGATCTCTTGGATACATCAAATAGGGACTTCGTGGAAGTTTATGTATCAACACTTTTCTTGAGGATCAGACCCTCCAAGAATCAAGCATGCTTTGTGCGGAACCCTTTGGCTGGTTGTGCACTGACAACTGTTCCTTGATCTTGTGTGGGTTCGACAACACTGATGACTTTTCTTGGATCCTATGTGGGTTCAACAACACTGAAGACCGTTCCTAGATCTTGTGTGGGTTCGACTTCTCCATTTACTATTCCTGGATCCTGTGTGGGTTCGACAGTTTTGATTTATGTTCCTGGATCCTTTGTGGGTTCGATAGAATAGATGATTTAGTGGCTATATATGATCATCTCTATCTCCCTATATAAGTTGTATACCTGTGTGAGATGAGTCGGTAAATTTTGTGTTTATCTCATGATTGAGATGGGTTACTTGATAACTTAAATTCTATGTATGGGTATATACCTAAGTGGGGTTATCGACATATCTCAAACTTTGTGGTTTATCCTTGTTGTATTTTGTGGGACCTTGAGGGTCTTGGGGTCTCTACTGAGTATCATTATACTCACCCCTTCATGGGATATGCCCGCACCTCGTTTTGTTGGATGCAGATGATGGACAACGATAACTAAGGCTAAGTGTACTAGGACTGAACAATACCCATAGGTGGACCATATGACATGTCAGTACATGGAGGAGACTGACAGACGTGGAGTGTTGAGGAGGCTAACTATACATAACCTTTAGGTAGGATCTGTGGTGGACGATCTAGAAGATTCTTTTCACCTTTCAACAGTTTTATCCTTTTTCAGTTGTACTTTTACTTTACAGTTGGTCTTGTATTTCCGACCCCTTTTAATTTTCCGTACTCTTTTGTATATAGTTTTACATAGTGTTTTGCTTCCGGATCATACTCTGTTGTGTGAGTTCTCAAGTTATATAGACAATGCCTTCCCAGTTTAGGGATTTATGCCTTTGGTGTTAGTCTCCAGCCCCTGGCCTATGGAAGGAGGGCTTGGGGTAGTCACGACCCAAGCCCCGGGGGATGGGTCATGAAAAATTGGTATCAGAGGAGTAAGTTCTACCAAAGAACATAGTAATATGATCTTTTCTATAAAGAAATAGTGTTAAGGGTACTGAGTGTAATTTTCAGTTCAGGGATTCCAGTGTTGGTGCGGTGGTCGACGTATCCATACACCAGGACCCTGACTTCTTATTTCCGACTCATTGCATGAAAACAATTATTGTGTGTGTGTTTTGAAGAGTCTTATTTGTGATCACTTTTGAGTCAACTCACCAGGTATAACTAATTGACTGTGGTGCACCTGTTCCTTTTTTGGATGGCCCCACGCAGATAACTAGCCATGGTGCTAGGCTTTGTACGAGATGGAAACCCACCGAGCGAAGAGTCCTCAGTGCAGGGCCCTATTATAGCGAAGGCCCCAATAGTAACACTACTCGTTGGGCCACTGATGCCACCAGCCCTAGCAGTAGACGATGCACGCCACTTGAGCGCATTCCATGAGTTCCAACTCCAGAGGCCACCCAGGTTCAGGGGTGAGATGGACTCGCAGGCAGCTCAGGATTGACTGGAGGCTGTGGTGAGAGTCTTCAGACTGGCAGGGACACCAGAAGACCTTATGGTAATCCTTACCGTGCGTCTCCTTTAGGCAGCAGCAGACAGATGGTAGAGCTAGATGCACCAGGTGCATGACGATGTGACACTACTCTTGGCAGACTTTGAGAGCCTGTTTCGGGTGGAGTTTGTTCCAGCCACCCTATGAGCAGTGCAGATACAGGAGCTACTTCATATACATCATGGTAGCATGATGGTGGAACAATACTCATCGAGGTTCACCGACCTCTCGCGCTACTCCACAGATATGGTGCAGGACCCATTATTCAGGGCCTAAACCTTCAATCCGGGGCTCAGGCGAGAGAGTAGGGCTTCAATGATCTCCCTCAACATCCCGACGCAGGCGGGGGTGTTGGGGTGAGCCCTCTTATTGGAGAGTTTCCTTGCTGAGCAGTCACCAGCAGCGAGACCCACCACCGGGCATCACGTAGTGGAGTATTCTGCAAATGGATGTAGACATATGTCGCAGAGGTCCAAGCGAACCAGACCATCTGGTGGACGACCTCATGACATGGGTTCGGTTGTGCAAGGCACACGAGACATTTCCAGTCATTCGAGGAATAGGTAGTGTTTCACATGCGGTGAGAAGGGTCACATGGCTCGTGACTGTCCGAAACACCGTTCAGATGATCATTAGACAATTGAGGGACCTCCCAGGAAGAGATAGAGGATTGATCGAGGTGTTCTACAGGGAGAAGGTGGACGTGGAAGATGATCTAGCCATGCAACTGGTAGTGGATGACGTTTTGAGATGTTACCACCAACACGACCAAGAGGTCCACCCCAACTGCAAGAAGCATGTGGACATGTGAGAGCTCATCTCTATGCAGCCGAGGCTTACGATCACGGCTCTATGAAGATGATTTGAGGTACGATCTGTTTCTACTTTACCTTAGCTACTGTTCTTATAGACACATGTTCCAGTCACTCTTTCATTTCCACTACCCTCGTTCAGAGCATGGAGATTCCGATGGAGTCGTTGGCTCTATCCTTATGGTTAGAGACTCCTATCGGAGCAGACTCGATGATCACGCACTAGTACCGGCAGTGTGAGCTTACTCTAGGAGGCGAGAGCTTTGGCTAGGATCTCCTCGTAGCAGCGTCGAGGCCTTACGAAGTCATCTTTGGTATGGAATGGTTATCTATAGTCCATGCTCATATTTAATGTATTAGGTGCATAGTACAGTGTGTCCGCACAGATGGGACCCGGTTCACCTTCACCGGTGAGAAGGGAGCTTTTGCAGCACATGAAAGGCTTACTTGGAGGAGGGTGCATCCAATTACTCATCAGTTGGCCTGCCTTAGCCTCGGAGCAGTAGATGTGGAGAGTCCGAGCTATCCTATAGTGGTTGAACACTACGCAGATGTTTTCCCTGATGAAGTACCAAGACTACCTCCTCACAGAGAGGTGGACTTTTACATTGACCTGTACCCCAGGACGACACCGATATCAACACCAGCAGATCAGATGGCTCCCGCTGAGATTTGTGAGCTGTGGGTACAACTAAAGGACTCGTAGGGGAAGGGATTCTTCCAGCCTAGTGTTTCTCCTTGGGCAGCCCCAATTATGTTTTCCAAGAAGGCGGATGGGAGGTTGAGGATTTGTGTCGAATACCATCGCCTAAACTACATGACTGTGAAGAACAAGTACCCACTTCTGAGGATTGATAACCTCTTTGATCAGCTGAAGGGAGCACAGTGGTTCTTGAAGATAGATCTCAGATTAGGCTATCACCAGCTTAGATTTTGAGATGAGGATATGTAGAAGATGACTTTTAGATGTTAGTACGACCACTAAAAGTTCTTGGTTATACCTTTTGTCATAAACAACGCTCCCTCAGTTTTTATGGGACTCATGAATAGGATTTTCTAGACTTACCTAGATCGCTTTTCCGTAGTCTTCATCGACGACATTCTGATCTACTCTACTACTGAGGAGGAGCATGACAGCCATTTGCAGGTAGTACTGGACACACTTCGAGAGAACCATATTTATGGTAATCTCTCGAAGTGCTAGTTTTGGATCCAAGAGGTACACTTCTTAGGACATGTCATCTCAGAGTCTGGAGTTGTAGTAGATCCAGTGAATATTGAGGCGGTACTTTCTTGGGAGACACCGAAAAGTGTGATGGAGGTACGAAGTTTCTTGAGTTTTTCTGGATATTACTAGAGGTTCATACCAGATTTCTCCAGAGTTTCATAACAACTATCAGCCTTGACGAAGAAGGGGAAACCCATTGTGTGGTTGGAGAGATGCCAACAGAACTTTCAGGAGTTGAGGCATAGGCTGAATAGTGCTCCCATATTGAGTCTTCTAGAAGAAGGAGTAGGGTATGTAGTCTACTGAGACGCATCAGGGACCAGACTCGGGTGTGTCCTGATGCAGGAGCGAGCAATGATCACATATGGTTCTCGGCAGCTACAACAGCATGAGAAGAACTACGCTACCCATGACTAGGAGTTAACAACAGTGGTCTTCACCATGATGATGTGGTGACACTACCTGATGGGCGAGCATTTTACCGTATACAATGATCACAAGAGTATCTGTTATATCTTCTCTTAGAAGGACCTGAACCTGAGACAACAATGTTATCTTACGTTCCTCCAGAACTATGACTTTGAGATAGTATATAATTCTAGAAAGGGGAATGTTATAGTAGATGCACTCAGTAAGAGATCTGGTATACAGATGCTAGGCGAGGTGACAGATTAGCTGGCTGCCTTACCGATATCCTATTTTGATAGAGATGGAGAAACATTTCTATAGTATCTTATAGTCACTCCCAACTTCTTTAGAGAGTCAGGGAGGCACAACATGGGGATCCCGACTGTGAGACACGACGTGTTTAGATATCCATGGGGCTGGCACCTGATGGATTTTCTGAAGGTGGGGAGCACGTCATCCTCTTTAGAGGATATAATGTGGTTCCGGTGTCACTACAGGAGGAAGTGTTGAGGGAGTTCCACACATTCCCTCTAGTGGTACATCCAGGAGTGGTGAAGATGTACTAGGACCTTCGACGACAACACTGGTGGCTAGGTATGAAGAAGGCATTAGCGAAGTTTGTCTCTCAATGCCTCACTTGTCCGCAAGTGAATGCAGAGTACCAGGTACCAGCAGGCTTGGTTCAGCCTTTAGAGGTCCCAGAGTGGAAGTGGGATGAGATATCCATGGACATAGTGACCTGACTTCCACGTATATCCAGAAGTAATGACTCGATTTGGGTGATCGTTGATCGACTCACCAAGTCGGCCCACTTCTTACCGATCAGAGAGCATGGTTCAGTAGAGAGCTTTGGATGCCTCTATCTGCAAGAGATTGTGCGGCTACGTAGAGTACCTTCTTCTATTGTCTCCGATCGTGATGCACGGTTTACTTCCCAACTATGGAAGGGGTTGTAGGAAGCTTTTGAGACGTATTTACGTCTGAGCACTTCCTTTTATCCTCAGACGGATGGCCAGACTGAGCGAAACATTTAGAACCTCGAAGACATGTTGCGTGCTTGTGTCCTCGAGTTCGGTCGCAGTTGGTAGGATCATTTACCATTGGTGGAGTTTTCATACAACAACAAATATCACTCCACCATTTGGATGAAACTTTTTGAGGCCTTGTATGGTAGACCTTTTAGATCACCACTGTGCTGGATAGACCCTAGGGAGTCAGAACTAGTGGGACCAGAGATGGTACAGGCTACCCTGGAGAAGGTGCAGATCATCTAGGAGCGTCTGAAGACTACACAGAGCAGACAGAAGTTGTATGCCGACAGAAGATAGAGATCTCTATAGTTTGAGGATGGCGAACATGTCTTTCTATGAGTCTTACCTCAACGATGTTTATGAAGATTTGGCTAAGTCAGAAAGTTATCTCCGAGATTCATCATACCTTTCTAGGTCCTCAACAGAGTTGGCGAGGTGGCATACCGATTAGCTCTTCCACCTTAGTTGCATCGGGTGCACGACGTCTTCCATGTGTCTTAGCTGAGGAGATACATGCATGATCCTTCTCACATCATTGACCATGGAGAGTTGGATGTCAATGAGGGGGAGACTTTCACGGAGGTTCCAGTGGAGATTGAGGATCGACAAGAGCGGGTCCATCATGGATGGTTGATACCTCTGCTGCGCATTCGTTGGCAGCACAATAAACTCTAGGAGAGCACATGGGAGTGGGAGGCTCAGATGCATGTCAGTACCCCCAATTGTTCCCTTAGTTCGGGTTGTAGCTTATGGGGAGGTCAAGCCCAAATGTGGGGAGAATGTGAAGACTCAAAAATTCGGTGGAAATTGTCTTCTTAAATACATGGGAATTTTACGAGTCTGCGAAAATTGATGGCACGTGATTCCGAGGCCCGGTGTGCCCGAAATCAATTTTTAATGTTTTGTTCAGGTATGTTCAATAAATGTATGAGATGGTTTTTATAACTTTTGAACCGGTGCTCGGAATTGAAATATGAGGGCACCGTTGAACTCGCAGCACCAATATTCGCTTAAGAAGACTTTCACCTCGACGGTAGTTGGTCAAGAATAAAAGATAGTTTTTTTGGGGTTTTAATGAATTAAATAAAAATATGGTTGTGCAAACATTATTTTTATTAGTTGGTTAAAACCTCCACATGGAAGTTGTAGTTGTGACCACCACACCTTAACCTCCCATGAGAGGTTATGGTGGTGGGTCCCACCCTAACGTAACCTTCTATTTATATTTAATATGGTGGGGACCACCCGAGGTTAAAACCTATTGAAGTCCCCATTAAGTGGGGAGTTACCTCTTGAGATCCCTACATTATGGTGTAAAATCCTCTCAATTAATTAATTGACCAAATAAATTAATTAATTTGAATCTTTCTGAATTATGTGCCAATGATTAAATAATAGGTAAGAATAATCTATTATTTTGGGTTGACATTTGGTCTTTGGGTGGAACTTGGGAGAGGGTAGAACTTGGGAGAAGGATCCCAATGAAGAACGCTCCAATCGACGAAGAACGTTGACCTAGACCTTGACTTCGACTTCCTTACTCAAAACCTCTAGGACGTAGGACGCATTCGTCTACAACGAATCGACGTCCACCGTTCCATGACTTCGTCAACGATCAACGAACAAAGGTAGGGGTACAAGCTTTGTTAATTGGTGCATGTTCTTCATTTTCTCTCGAGGATTATAATTCGAAGCCGCATGATATCACCCTAACGCGAAGGGTGTTGGCCAAACAAACATGACCTGGAACCTCCTCCTTCTTTGTGGAATTTAACGCTAAACACTGCATGAGGCAGAGATGAGAGATTCTCTTTAACAATGATTGAGGATTGAAGGCCACGTCTTGAAGAATACGTGGCTACTTTCGAAATGAGAATCAGGAAACAGAACTCATCTAGTGATATGAGGAAATCTCATAGACGGATGGAGCGACAATCGTCACCGCATGGATGGTGGCAGCACAATCGCACCGCCGGAGGAGTAGCCCGCGACCGACGGGCCACGACTGTGCAGTGGCGGCCGGCGCAAGCCTAGACTTGAAGAAAACTGGTGGCCCGAGCCACCGGGTCCCTGTAGAAGGGGAGGAATAATCGCGCCGCACGGTGGAGAAAAAATGGGGCCGCGACCCTCTGGCCGCGGCAGTGCAGTGGTGGCTGGCGTAAGGCCGGCCATGAGAAGGACCGGTGGCCCAAGCCGCCAAATCGCTGGATGAGGCATGGCGCAACCACACCGCGTGGGAGCTGGCTGGCTGCTTGGCTAACCGGGAAGAGTGGGTCCCACCACTTGTGTCCCGCGTGACGCGAACCGGTGACACGTGGCACCGGTTTTGGAAACCACCCGAACAGATAAGCCGTTCGGGAATCCAGGGGGTGCGGCCTCCCCCCCAGGATGTGGCTAGGTCGGACCCCATGGACTGTCGGGCCACCCTTGCGTGCAGGTCCACCCCCGCGGACCAGATCAGACCCACAGAACGAGTTGGACTCAGGTACTGGGTTGGACCCGCAGAATGGGTCGGACCCGCGGACTAGGTCGGACCCAAGTCCGGACCCGGGTCGGTCCCACAAAGCCGGACCGGACCCAGACCCGTTTGACCTATTTCCACTCTTTTGCCCATAACCTGAGCTACATGTGTCCAATTGAAAAACCATATGTGGTGACGGAAACCTTGGATGATGATGGTTCTTTTGGTATACCCCACTTTAGGTTTGAATATATTTGAGGAATGACTGGGTTGGATCGAATGTAAATCCAACCGGGCCCTCGAAACGGAAATGCCAATAACTCTCAGATCGGGCGTTCGATTGACGTGTCGTCTGTCACGTTGGGTTTATTTTGGAAAGACAAATATCTTGGATACATCAACTTGGGACTTCATTGAAGATTATGTATCGACACCTGGCTTGAGGAGCGGACCCTCCTGGAATCAAGCATGCTTTGTGCGGAACTCTATGGCTGGATATGCATTGATGACTGTTCCTGGATTCTGTGTGGGTTTGACAGCACTGACGACTCTTCTGGGATCCTATGTGGGTTCAACAACATTGACGAATGTTCCTGGATCCGGTGTGGGTTCGATAGCTTCAACGACTGTTCCTGGATCCTATGTGGGTTTGACAACTCCGTTTACTGTTCCTAGATCCTGTGTGGGTTTGACAGTTCTGATTTCTGTTCCTGGATCCTGTGTGGGTTCGAGAGAATAGATAATTCAGTGGAAACATATGATCATCTCTATCTCTCTACATAATTTGTATACCTGTGTGAGCTGAGTCAGTAACTTTTGTGTTTACCTCATGATTGAGATGGGTTACTTGATAACATAGGTATATGTATGGGCATATACCTAAGTGGGGTTATCAGTTGATCTCATACTCTGTGGTTTATCCTTGTTGGATTTTGTGAGAACATGAAGGTATTAGGGTCCCTACTGAGTATCATTATACTCAACCCTGCACGGGCTATGCCCGCACCTCATTGTGTTGGATGCAGATGACAGACAGTACTGATCGAGGCTGAGTGTACCGGGACTGGACGATACCCGGAGGTGGACCATATGACGTGTCGGTACACAGAGGAGACTAACAGATGTGGAGTGATAAGGAGGATAATTTTACCTACCCTTCAGGTAGGATCTGTGATGGATGATCCAGGAGCTGTTTTTCACCTTTCAACTATTTTGTCCCTTTTCAGTTGTACTTGTACTTTACAGTTGGGCTTGTATTTCCGGCCCCTTTTACTTTTCTGCACTTTTTTGTATATGGTTTTACATAGTGTTTTTATTCCATCTCATACTCTGTTGTGTGCATTTTCAAGTTATATAGGAAATTCTTTCCATGTTTAGGGATTTACGCCTTTGGTGTTAGTGGCCAGCCCCTGGCCTATGGAAGGAGGGCTTGGGGTAGTCACGGCACGGGCCCTGGGGGATGGGTCATGACAAATTTCCACTTGGGAAATTCATTCACATAATGACCACACTTTCCACATCTAAAATATTAAATTTTATCCATGTTCATTATATTTATCTCCATTGACTAAAACTAAAAGCGTAGTGTGAGCATTACTAATAATAGTGGAAAACCACATAGCCATGAAAAGAAATATATATAGGATGCCTAAATTATGAAACATTACTTAATAAATGATACCCAAGGTTCATTATAGTTTATTCATAACTGACTAATATTTAATTCCTTCATGATTGTTTGTGAAGAGTTTGTGAATTCCCAAAGAATATCCCTCGAGAGTGTCCTACTAGGTGTGTAGTAAGGCCTGTTGCCGTGTACCCAATTAGTCTGAGTTAGGCTCGAAACATCTTTTCAGATTTTTTACCTTAGGTAAATCTATTCTAGATCCACATCTACTTATAGTATCCTGAAAAGGATGTATTTCTAGGAAACTAGTCACTCTATTCTTTACTGACATTCCATTACATTTTCCTAAATGTTAACTTATCCTTATACTTATCCTTAGAGAGATCCCTAGATATGTCCTTAGAAAAATACATAGGGATATCAATAGAGTTTTCTCATCATAGTCTCTAAAGGTTGCCTGAAATTTTTTTTTGATACCAACTATAGTGACCCAGGATTAGAATATATGGATATGATATCATTTTAGATTAATATTTAATACAATATAAAAATACATGCTCAAGGACCGTAATAGTTTAGTGTCTTTGGAAACTTGAAAAAAAATATTATATCCTAGTGAAGTATCTTAAACAACTCCCATAATGATATCCACTTTCAGTAATCCTACCAAAACCCATTCTTTATAACCCGGGGAAGGAAACATAAGAATTGGGTGAGCCTAGATGACCGATAAGGGTGAATGAAGGAAATGTGTAAGCATAACATGAACAAAGGGGTATGGAACTTGATCATTACATTTGAAGATCATAACTTACATATTATAGATCATAATAATGATTAGTAGTTTATAATTCATGGATAATAAGATAATTAAAATCATAATTCATGAAATCATAACATAAGAATATGACATGGAATTGTGGTAGACACATAATCATAAAAATATAATTTTCATAATAGCCAAAGAATCACTACCAAGACCATGTTGGTAGTGTAGGTTCACTCTCCATACCATATTTATAGTCATGGTTCACTCCCATGGTCATCTTAGTAGCATGAGTTCACTCCTCATACCATCATGGTAGTCATGATTCACTTCAATGGTCATCTCAGTAGTTAAGGTTCATTACCAAGACCATCTTAGTCTATCTCGTGAGATATAAATCATTACCCAATGCATTATATGAAGATATAAGTACCACCCATCTCATAATTAAATAATAAATAAACATGCCACAATATCATAAATAATCATATCATAACCCATGAAATGAAATGGGTATTATAAACATGTAATCATATCATAACCTATGGAAAAAGACAAGTTTCATAATAATTTCATCAAAATCATAACCTATGAATGAGAAATGGATTTCATAAACATATAACCCATGAAAGAGAAATATATTTATTAAACATATAACCCATGAAAGATAATTAGATTTCATAAACATATAACCCACTAAAGAGAAATGGATTTCATAAACATAAAACCATTTAAAGAGAAACATGTTTTATAAATACCATGACCTTAATCTTAACCCATTCATGGAAAGAATATTAATATAACCTTTAGATCATCTACTATAAAGAAATTGGTAACATAAACCAGTTCTATCTTAGATAGAAAATGATTTTGAAATATCTTTCAAAAACGTTTCTTGACGAAAACACCCTTTGTTATTTGAAAAAACATTTTCAATAAATAAAACTATTTGAAAATAATATTTTTATAAAATAACTTGAAAGCATATAAAGAAGAATTGAAATCATTTTGAAAACTATTTTACTTGAAAAACTATAAAATAAGCTTCCAAACATTTTAAAAACCTTTTTCTTTGAAGAAACATTTAAATATTATAACTAAAGCTTGAAAATATTTTAAAATATTTTTACTCGAAAACATATGAAATAAGATTGAAAATGTTTTATAAAATATTTCATTGGAAATACTTTGAAAGCTTATAAATAGGAATTTAAAACATTTTGAAATAAATTTTAATTGAAAATTAATTTTAAAATCATTTTATTATAAATTATCCATTTAAAAATGAAAAGGAAGTTGCAAATATATGATAGTGGGAAAATTCGAAAATGTCGTATGTGGTCAAAAGAACATTTTTTTTGCACGTTAAAAAGTTTAGAAAAATAATTTTTTTAGAAAGTGACAAGAAGAATAATTTTAAGAGATTGGTAAAATAGAAATGGTAAAAATTTATTTTATGTATTATAGGAGAATTTTACAATATTCTTAGAAACCATTTTTAGAAAATATGGGTTTTAAGGAACACAAATATCCAACCAAAGAGATGGTAAATTCGGGCTTTCTTAATAACACTTACTTTACTATATTATGTACCAAAGACTATAAAAATGTTTCCAATACATTTAATGTAATTAATATCTATAGGATAGTAAAATTAATGAATTTTATTGTGATACGAATCATAAAATTTCATCTAAGGAAGCATAAACATAAATAATCTCGAGAAGCAATGACATTGTTTCAATAAACTCTTATCACTTAATAACTATGAACCATAATACCCATGTAAAAATGTCAAATTAAATAAAGCTTAATATATCATTAAAATAATGATATTAATAATATAACATGTAAAATTGAAGTATATACACCTCAAAAAAGAAGTTTGGTGCATAACAAAACATGAGTCTCAAAGAAGGAAAATTGAGACAAAACTATTTTACCGATTTGGTAACGTTTGAAACTTAAACAATATAAAATAAAGATCACATAATGGATATGTAAATACCAACAAATTTATGAATAATAATAATTTAATAAATCCATTTTCAGTATACACTCCACACAAATGGAATGTGTGGTGAAAAAAACATGTTTTTCACAAAAAATGAAAAGTGAGATTAAATTTACTTACCTTGTGAATGACTCTCATCGTACTCTTCCAAACAACCTGTATAAAAAATATAAATTTATTATAAATGTTTAACATAAACATATTATTATATCTAATACCATATATGGTTTTATTACTACCCTATATTACGCACTTGTTAACCATCCTATGTTAATGATTCACTTCGGATAATATTCGCTATGTTCTTCACATGTGTCTTAATTTGTCATATCATTGGTCCCTATAATTATATCACGATTCCAGAATTTAAAAAATGATATAAATATCATTTATATCCATTATATTTTTTTTATAACAATCTATATAGTATAGAATTAAGAAATTGAATACACTATTTATGGAGACGGTAAGTCGTACGTACACATGAACATTGTTTCCATTTTTATTCTCATATTGAAAGAAAGAAAGAAAATGAAATATATGTATATATGTATATAAAATAATTAAATTATCCTTATAATTTTATATATATCATATAATTTTTCTAAACCCATCTTTAATACATTCCATGTAGTGTGTGAACGAATCACATCGCTTTGAGGGGTAGTAGTCCACGCTTCCTCAAACGAAATTATCGTATTTACACCTAACAGAAAGTAATAAGATATGCATTTTAAAGGAATAAAGTATCTTAATGTAATAATAAATATAATATATAATATATATAAACAATGTATCTATCATAATTTCCACCATGAGAGGCAGTAAGGAAAATTGAATAATCATCATTTTGTGAGGTGGAAGTTTACCTTACACATAAACAGTATGTTCATTTCCCATTAGATGGAGGTTTGTATAATTGTAGATAAAACCCATAGAATAAAAAAATAATAGTATATTTATTATATTGTTGTTTTTATAAAATCATGGAATAAATATCATGATGAGGGTGCAGAAGAAAAATAAAAGAAAGGAGTTTGAGAGAATGCGTTACCTCTTAATCAGGTACCTCTTTTTGGTTTGTTCTAAATTTTTTTACTTGGATTGACTTATTACAAAGAGAATTATTCTAGGAGAAATTTAGGGATTATTGTAAGTGTATTGGGTAGATATTTTAAGAACTTAAGAGGTTTGAGATGTGTGAATAAGGGGCAGTGTGCTTGCCATTTTATAGTGGAGGGGGAATGACACACTTTTAAATACCAAGTGGTATTGAATAATGGGAGGTATAATTTACCTAACGTGCCTAAAAAATAGAAATATAATGGATTAATATAAAATTATGGTTTAACCAAATATACACCATATAAAACTATATTCATTTTAAAATTTTGGTTCATTAACTTATAAGATTCTTCAATTTTATTATTTTGGTTCTTATTAAAGCATATAATTTTCTATCCTAAGTAAATTAATGATTAAGATTTAAATAAAGTGTGATTTATTATAAAATTTTGATCCAATAAACTATAAATATTATTCATAATTTTAAAACTAATAATATCATGTGTTTTGGAAATTAATTTTTAAAACAAGCGCATGCGACGCGGAAAATATTACTTAAACCCGGACTATGCTAACAGTGTTTTTATAATATATGGGTCAATATATTAATTATAAAAGATAAATTTGTACATTAATAGACCATATTTAATATTTATTAACCCTAAAAAACACTTTTATGAATATATTATTTTTATTAATTTTAAATCATTTAATAAAATATCATTTATTTTAAAATAACAATAATGTCAAATTTGACATTATTTATTGAAGTTTAATTTTATAAACCTAAAAATTACATTTTAATTAAAATAAATTAAGTTTAAATATGTCTAAAATGGTGTATTAATCTTCAAAAAAAATTAAATACTAAAATTCAATCAATTCACTTCACTTTTAACATTTACAGTATCATTTAATTTAGTTAATTATTAACTAAATAGTCACTACATTGACATTTCGTAAGCATTTCAGGTAACTAAATCATATATAAAAATTATTTATAATTTATTATGATAAAAATAACCCATTTAAATTTTAAAATTATATCTCTAAACGAAAATATGAAGTTTTTTACATATCTCAATGTTTTATAAATGTTAAATATAAGGAAACTTCATTTTTTATCTTTTTTCTTACTTAACCATTTATACTGGGAACTTCCATTTAATAATGTCACAATAACCCATAAAATTAATACCAAGAGGGTATATGGTCTAATTATTGGAATCCAATTTCCTTTGGACATGTTTCTAGGTCATTTTGTTCCTTATGGTTAAGGTTTAGTCTTTAATTAAGCTTAAGCTCACCTTAATCACTGTGATTAATTTTAATCACATTCAATAATATTTTTGATCAAAAATTAAGTTTATATTATTAGACCAAAAATATTATACCCATTACAACCATTTAATTAAGCTTTTTAAAATTAAAATCATAGAAGTGGGAAAAATAAGTTTAACACTAATCCCGTAGACGTAGCGAGAAAGGGAGGTTTTATAGTAAAACATTCAAAAGTTCAATAAGTGTTTAGATATAATTTAAATATAGAAATGATTCAAATGACCTAAATTGAATTAAAAAATGAATAATTTATCTATTGTTACTTTAAAATAAAATTTAAAATAATTTAACATTAATCACTATTTAAATGAAAAGGTTTTTCTAACTAAATTGCAGTAATTTTTTCTATTCACCTAAAATTGATGTTTCTCAGAAAAATCCAAAAAATTCCCCATAAGCTAATTTAAAAACTATTAATTCAAAAATTATGTTTATTTTATCAAATTAAAATTTTATTAGTGTATAAAATTAATTTTATTATTGTTCGATAGAACTCGGTATTTCGTGTTACACAAACCATCGAGGAAAGTCAATCATGCGTGTAATGTACTCTAACCTTGATATTCTATGTAGAGAATGTTAAAAATTATTTTGCATGTAGTTCATGATAAATTGGTGTTGTGTATAAAGTAAGACAAACATAGTTCTTTAATATAAAATAAAATATTTTTAGTATTGCGTTAAATGAAAAATTTCAAAAATATTAAATTAATTCAAAAAATAATAATTCACAAAATCTCAGGGTGTTATAGAGATAATTTTTTCAAAGGTAAATTTTATCAAAATATATCTTCAGAATAAAATTTCATAAGAGATATTATGTTCCCTAAACATGATTTCATTTGAATTTTTGTTTATTTTTTTTATGATGAGTTGATATAACAATTTTCAGAAAAAATAAAAGTGTAAGTGTTTTCATTTAAATTCAAATACAAAGTACTATAATTTGATTTTTGAAGTGATGAAACTTTCTCTGTTACATCATACTATGTGTTATTTCAGCTTTAGACTTGTCATCCATTTTATTTTTTAGGTTACTTTAGTTTTCTTTATTATTTTCAAATTGGGTTTTTGTTTATTGAAATATTATGATTTATTGCTCTAGATTGCTATTCTACAAAGTCTTCATACTCTGGATCTAATTTTTTAGGATGGAAATGCCACTGATTTTTGTGACTTATTGTAAGAGGGTTAAGAGGATCCAAATCTTTTATTTCTCAAAATTTCCTATTCTATGATTCTTTGGCTCTAATTTTTTAAATTATGTGGATTTTCGTTATTTATAGAGTACCTTATTTTAAGATTTGGAATGATCTTATTTCTATCCTGGAAAATATATTCTAGATATTATAAAAAGGGCTAAATCATCAAGATTAGTTATTTCATTTTTAAAGATAGAAATTATAGGCTTAATAATTTTTTATCTTCCACCTCTAAATCTATTTTATTCTAATTTGAAATTATGGTTCATTATAAGTTGGGATCTTATAGACGTTTTCCTAATTCAGACTATAATTGGAACCCAGTTTCTTAATACTATCTTTCTATTATAACTAATGTTCTTATTTAACATATATTAATGGTGTTATTACCTTATATTGTTATAATGGTCTAGTGTTGTCCCAGTGTGGTTGGAAGAGTATTAGAGAAGCTTATTCCTGGTGGACTATTTATTACACTTATGATTTTTGGTTTACCCTGACCAGGGTGCTCTAGTTGTTTTATTTGGTTGACTAGTCATTTTGATTATTTTATACATAGAGAGGGGAGCTCATTCATCTCCATGGTATCTTCTTTGTCTCAATGTTTCTTTTTTTAATATCTCCATGCTCATGGTGTCATTGTTGTGATTTGAAGGTGTTATGGTTTCTTTGGTTCTTTTTAAGTAGGTTTCTAGTTGTTGTGATTTTGGTTACCCTGATGTATGAAATATTGGACTTTTATAGAGTTTCACAACCTGACCCATCAAAGTCTGACCAATGATTCTTCCAAACCTACCTCCAATAGGCCATGGGATAACGACCAAAACTGAGTTTTCATATCCCACAAATGGGAGGCATTAACTAAATTTATCTAAACACACACACACACACATCTCCAAGCCCACACCATGTTGAAATGTAAAACAACTAAAACCAATGAATGAATACATCTATAATCCCACAAACACAATACGATAGTAAAGTACTAAAAGTGAAAATGGGGAAAATACAATCCAAAAAAAAACCAAAAAGAGTATAACCTTATCCAAGGGAGATAATTATGATTAAATGAAATCACACAAAAAAACATTAGTCTGTAAAGATAAAGATAGTTTCCACAAGCTCATTTTCTTCCCATGACATTGTGAAAAGGACCGTCATTTTTATAATACATGACACATACAGGCAGTTCCCATGCAAGGGTGAGTATAAAAGTACCCAGTAGAACACCCAAAAAAACTAAACATGAAGAATCACGAAAGGTCATATTATAATAGTAATATAGTACTTAATAGAACAAGATAAACACCTAGATATAATCAAGAAAGGACATTGCGCCACTTGACAATCACAACCAACCGCCAACCATAGGATTCTTCTTGAAGAGATGTTTGTTCCAGGAGAATCCACTCCACAAGCCATGGTAACACTATAGACACTCATCCAATTGTTCATGATCATTGGTATCCACCTAAAAATGATCACTAGCCTCTAAAGACCCTAATACATGGATAAAAGTTCATGACCGTGACTGTTGGGGGACACCACGAACCCAATCTAGATTAACTCGATACATAGGGGATCATATACCAATGATACCACAAATTCTACCAATACAACCTTCTAGATGGAGGATCAATTCCTTGCTCAAGCAGTGAATTTTGATTCCACAATCCCAAACTAGGTTATAAAAATGATATAAGATCACACTCTAGTCTCACGAATGGACACCATAAATTATTTTTGGGACTAATCCTCTAGAGGGGATCACAATACTAATACATAGATATAACAATGCATTTTACCCTTGAGGTAATGGACCAAGGGAACAAACTAAACCAAGAATAAACCAAAATGAATAATATAAGAGCTCCAAGTTGTCATGAAAGAGCACACATCACGTAAATAGAGTACACAACATGAATCACTCAACCTAGATCTTCCTATGTGGTGTTATCTCAATGAAATGTAATATATATACACATAGTGTGTAGGTAGATTACACATCATTTATAGATCATTTGATGGACTACCCATGTTTCTGTGTCATTCCCATGTACCACTGTCCATGTTTTGTGTACACCTAGCCATGTTTATATCTGATTACCTGATGTGTATGAGCCTATGGACCATTGGTCATGCTTGTGTACCATCCAAGGTGCATGCTGAGCCACTAGGGAAGGGTCACATAGTGTGTGAAAATATCACAATGCATGTGATATTTAACTCACTTTTGAAACCCTAACGTAACACAAGGGGGCCCACACAATGTGTAATACCAAAATACATGATGTGTACTACAACATTTTTGAAAACCTATAGGTTACTCTCTATTATTATATGCACACCATTGTCGTCTCGATTTTTGATGGAAATCACTCCTTAGATTACTAATTTGGGTCAACCAAGCCCCACCATTTCTTATCAGCCAAAATCCTAACTTTTAAATGGATCAGGAGCACACCTATGATGTTCGTAGCACTACACACTACACGAGAAGATGAAGAAGCCTCAATTTAGTCTCATTATCTCTTGATTTATCCGCCGTCATTTTCAATTCTCAAATAGTAACCTTTATGACGAGTTGTTCCCGTGGTATCGATATGTTGTGTTAAAGACCTAAAATAATGATAAGATACCAGGTATTGGTCAAACTGTTGGCCAAAGAAAATATCAAATATGATCAAACAAATAAACAAGGGACAAATAAATAAGTAATGAAAATGTGAGGGATGAACCTTGACCTTTGTTCATTCATCCTTGATCCATTTTCATAGACTTGATTAAAAAAGAGGGATAAATAAACAGTGAATAATTTAAATCCATCAATTTAATCTACCATTGATAATAGAATAAATTATATTCTTGGAATTGATATGAATTGAAATGGGATAAAAGAATAGGATGAGAAACCACAAATCAAACATCCTATCTAGAGTTTGGATCAATAATTGATGAAGACCAATTCTTAGTTGCCTTCATTAATGGGATACATGAACTACATTGGCATAATGATCCAGAATCTGGTCCTGATCCATTGTCATTCAGAAAGATCTCCTCCAACGCTCTCTCTAATGGATCCTCTTGATTTCTAGGGTTATGAGGCTATCACTGAAAATTTTACATAGCACCGTATAAGTAGAGGAGTCTAGTTTATATGTCAAATAAAATAAAATAAATCATTTTAATTAATTTATTTTTGTTGATTTTTTACCCATGATTAATTTTCCATAAACACCCCATGCCGACAAAGATTCTGTCATGACTAGTGTAAAACCTATATTATGAACTCAATGGTGCCCTCATATTTTTGATTCGTAGCCCATTTTTGGGGTTATTCCACATTTTTTGAAAAAAAATGATTGCACGTGATATTTCATTTATTTAATATATTTTAAGAATTTATTACAAGCACACTGATCCTTATAATCCCATGTCATCTTTGAACTCGATCTCAAAATATTCCATATAATATCCAAAAATAATACATGCAAAATAAAATTCATTACATTCACCCCACATTAGGGGTTTTTATCCTAAAAAAAATACTAAAAAAGATAAGGGTACAAGGCTCTCATTTAGGTCTCCCACCCCCAAGTGCTCTCATAATGACTCTCATACTACCATCAGACACAAAATAGGGGAATCAATCACCCATGGAGGATCTTATCATGTCGATCCTCAATCTCCATTGGGGTACTTAACAATGGTAGATTCATCATCGATGTCCATTTCACCCCAATTGATAACATGTGATGAGTCATGCACTTATCTCCTTAGCTTCCACATGTGGAAGATGTTGTGTACCCGACCCAACTGCAATGGTAGAGCTAAGTGATATGCCACCTCACTACATCCTTACCGTATCTAGAAATGGACAAGTAATCTTAGAGAAATCTTGTTGCCATTGAAAAATATCCATAATCCATGTTGAGGAGAGAACCTTAGTAACACATGGTCTCCCTCTTTGAACTCTAGAGGTCTCTATCATCAGTACTCATAATATATATGATGGATCTGTGTAGTCTTCATGCACTCAAGGATGATTTACACCTCCTCTATTGTAGATCTCACCAACTCAAGGCCCATAAGTGCTGACTCTCCTATATTTTTTCAACAATGTGGTGACATACAGGGTCACCCGTACAAGGGCTCAAATGGTGCCATACCAATGGTGGGATTGTAAGTATTTTTGTACACAGATTATACCAAGGGTATATGATCCTATAATCTATGTCCATAGTCTAACATGAAATCCCGTAACATGTCATCTAATACAAGAATTTTCTGCTTAGTATGACTATCAGTCTTGGAGAAAAACTCTAGGATCAAGTTCAATTGAGTCCCAAAGGCCTTCTAAAAACGTCTCCATAATCTAGCCATGAATTGAGCTTCATAGTAAAAAATTATCATTGAGGTAATCCCATGGAATTGAACTATCTTCTACATGTAGAGGCATCCCAATATCTCTATTAAACTCTTCTCCGAAATTACTATGAAGTGGGGTGACGTGGAAAGTCAGTCTATAATCACCCTGATGGAATCATGTACCTTGGATGTATGTGGTAACCCTATAATGAAGTCCAATGATACCCCATACCACTTCCACTCTATAACCTTAAAGGTTTAGATAAAATCACTGGAACCTGGTGCTCATCCTTCACTTGTTAACAATGTGGCATCAAGAGGAAAAAATCTGAAACACACCACTTCATGCATAGCCACTAAAACTAAAGTTGAAGGTCCCGGTACATCTTTACCACACATGGATGTACAAATAAAGGGGATGAATGAAAATCCTACATAAATTCCTCCCACAACATCAAATATATCATCATATGTCCTCTGAAAAATATTACATGGACCCCACGTTTAGAATATCCATTAAAAGCATGTTCAGGGAATACATTAGTACTCAAGGACTCAAAATCAATATTTCAACACTAAGAATATATTTCACTGTGTTAAAGTGGTGGGGTAATAGACATTGAATGTAGATATTAAGAACCCTTCTTGTCTACTAAGGAAAACTACAATGAGGCTAACTACTCTGATGTCTCAAAAAAACCAAGAAAACATATCTCCTACTGAGAGAATCTTCCACAACTTTCCTATCCCATGATAATAGAAAATATAAAATTTCTAGTCCGAGAGGAAATATAGTAATCACCACTGTCTCTATTTAAGATATTTCTAGGAGAATATATAATTGAGACTCTTTTGGTTAGAGTATATGATAAACTTCTCACCCATCAGGTAGTGTCGCCATATATTCAGTGCGAGGACTAATACTACTAACTCTATATTATGGGTCGAATAGTTTTGATCGTGTGGTATCAAATAATGTTTACCATATAAAATAAATTCCTATCTATAAATTAGAACACAACCATGCCTTGTACCTAATGCATTATAGAACACTATGTACCTGATTCGCTCCTTTGGAAATCTTAAGATGGGAGTGCTCGTCATCCTCAGCCTCAACACCTGAAAGCACTACTGGAACATTTTTATCCATAAAAAGGCTTCCCATTCCAGGTTAAAGATATCAAGGGTGCTTATACCCTTGAGAAATTGGGTAAAAACCTCTGATATTACCCTTCCAACCCAAAAATCCCCACACCTTGGTAATACTCTTAGGTGGATCCCAAGAAATCTCTACCTCAACCTTCATCGAGTCCACTGCTTCTCCTATCTCTATGATTATGTGTCTGAGGAAGTGGACCTCTTGAATAGAAAATTGACACTTTGAGATCTTCCAAAAAATATGGTGCTCTCGAAGTTTGTCCAAGACCATCCTCAAGTGTCTCACATGCTCCTCCCAGGACACTGAGTATACTAGGATATCATCAGTGAAGACCACCATGAATTAGTCTATGAATGGATAAAATATCCAGTTTATGAGACCCATGAACATTTTTGGTGTGTTCGTTACATTGAAGGGAATCACTAAGTACTCATAGTGACTATAGAGACATCTGAATCACATCTTTGACATATCCTTGTCCCGTAATCACAGCTAGTGATAGGCTAATATGTGGTCAATCATTGAGAACAATCGTGCCCCTATCAACTGATCAAAGAGGTCTTTGATCCTTAGTAGTGGGTAATTATTTTTCATGGTCACCTCGTTCAAGTTTTTTTATTCCACACATAAAATCAAGATATTATCCTCCTTCTTGAAGAAAAACACTAGGGATGAAAAGGGTGTAACACTGGGTCTCCCAAATCCATTCTATTGTAAGTCCTCCAATTACACCATCATCTCACGAAGATCTATGAGAGCCATCTGATATAATGGTGCTGATATCAAGTCTATGTCAAGGTGTAAGTATATGTATAAGTATATCTATCAGTGGGTAGGTAAGCTCGAAAACTTTCCAAGAGAGATGTCCTCATACTCTTCCACCATAGTATGGAACTGATACCCCATAGCATCCACTGCTCCAAGAGTCATGCTAGTTAATTGGTGATTGATCAACTACACTTTTCTATGGCCGAGCTCAGCCTATCCCTATAAGGATTATTTTTCATCCACAAAGGAAAAACCTGTCCCATCACTACAAAAACACTCCATCCTCTACCTAAAATAGTTGATATGGGCATGAAATGTGGAAAAATAGTCCATACATAAGATGATGTCATAAATCCTCATTGCTTATAGAAATAAATTCCATAAAAATATCTCACCACTAAGAGTTAGATCAAAATATCGAGAGAAGTGATAAATCACTAAGTCACCACATATTGGAGTCTTTAACCGCAAGGGTCAAGCCAAAGGCTCAACGAGAATCTCTATGTCTTGAACCAGAGAAGTGGAAAAAAGGGAATGAATCAAAAATGTGTCTATCAATATTGTAAATAAGTACTAAAATATATAAAGCATACATTGCATAATCCTTGGATCCTTGAGGTCATATGCCTCCATAGTCTACAATTGAATTTTTCCCTGATCACCAGCTCCCTAAGCCTAGCGTAGACCGCCAGGGGGTGGTGGTGGTAATAGGTCAAAAATCATACCTCTTATTGCTTCTCTACAATCCCATCTTCTATACTCACTACCACAGAAACTGAACTTATATTTCTTCTATCTTTACCTCATTGGTTCCTCGGCCATCTCTTGATCAATAGTACAAAGAGTTGGAAAATCTTGAGCCAGATGTCCCCAAATATCATAAGAGAAACACTACCTCTCTATTTGATGATTCAAGATATCCAAAAATCACTACATAGATGATTTTGTGACCTTGAATTGTATTATGAAGTATTTGACACACTTGAATACCTGTAACTGCCGTTAGCTACCTTCTACCAAGGTCTCAGCTCTTAGGTACCCACTACCAACACCCACTATAAGAAACTGCTCTTCCAAGAAGCTCTCCACCACTAAGGCTCACTCTATTACTCCAGCATAAGTGGGAATGAAGAGATATATATCTGAAACCTAATTATACTAACGTAATTCCCACTCAAAGGGCCATACACTGAAAAATGGATCCTTAACCATATCCACAGAGTATCATGAGAGATCATTAAAGCTCGCACAATACTCTTCCATGGTCAAACATCCCTATTAGAGATATAGAAGCTCTTAAATGAACACTAATCTCAACCTGGATAGATAAAAATATTCCCTAATGTGAATCTTTAATTCTGATTAGGATAGATCTGTCTCTTTGTGTGACTAAGTCACTAACTCCACCATCGCCCAACAGATCCAAGAAGAAGACTAATAGTGGGGACCATAATATGATCTTTAGGTGTCCTCATAAGAAGGAAAACTTGAGTAACTACCTCTATCTTGTTATCATCCACCTAAGTGTCTTTATCACCTCAAAACCGAGGAGGCCACTTCCTTTAAAACTAATACAGTGCACACATCCTACGTGTATCTTTAGTTGGAGATTCTAGTGCTAGATGATACTCAACAGGTAGTGGAATAGTTTTTAAACCACCCATATGTGCTATATTTGGTATATTCCCCTATACCAAATCCTTGTCACTTAGTGGATCATCCTCAAGATCATGTAGTGAAATCCTGACTAGTTATCTTCACAAAGACATCCTGAAATATACAAGATCACCACAATCAAAGAGTATATCTGGGGAACAGACCCAAGAAGGACATGAAAACTACAACCCATTCTTATATGATGCATGTACCAGAACATTCATTGAAACTAATTTCTACATGTAATTAGTAAAAAGGTAGGTGATCGAAGTCCTAGTGTATGGATTTGTTGGCTTCCCCATCAACACTGGATTCCCTAGCCTAAAAGAAGAACTCGAGACAGTAAACATTATTGCCCAAATACAATAGCACTGAATCTGGACCTAAGGTACAACTAACCCATCTAATGCTAATATGTCATGACCTAACCCACCAGGGTCCAAACTATGACTACCCAAAGCCTGTCTCTAATAGGCCAGGGGCTGGCGACCAGCATAGAGTAGGCATATCCCACAAATGGGATGCATTAGCTTAATTCACTGATACACATGCACACATCTCCAAGCCCACACAATGATGAAATTTAAAACAACTAAAAAAATGCATGTATATATTTATAATCCCACAAAAATAGTATGACATTACAATATTAAAAGTGAAAAAGGGATGAATACAATCCCAACCAAAAATTGAAAACAATATAACCTACTCCAAGGGTGAGGACTATGATTAACCATGAGCACCATGAAAACACAACATTCTTTAAATATCAATCTTCGATCCATGATCTCTTTGTCCTCCCAAGACAATATTAAAAGGGCTATTGTATGTATAATACATGACACATGTAGGCATAGCACATATAGGGTTGGGTATAAAAATACCTAGTAGGACACCCCAAAAAACACTAAATATTAATAACCCAGATTAGTCAGTATATAAGAGTAATAATGTACTAAATAGTACAATATAAACACCCATATATATATAAGAAGAACACCAGACCACCATGTGTTCACAACCAACACCCAGCCATAAGATTATACTTGAAGCAATGCTCGTTCAAGGACAATACACTCCACAATCCATGATAACACTGGATAAACTCATCCAAGAGGTCAAGATCATTATTACCCACCCAAGAATGATCACTGGTCTCTGAAGACACTGATACTCATATAGGAGGTCACACCCAGGACCACTCGGTGACACCAAAAACCAAATATGAATCAACTAGCTATGTAGGGAATCATATACTAATGATTTCGTGAACTTTACCGATATAACCTACTATATAGAGGATCAATACCCTGCTCAAGGAGGTCACTCAAATTCTAAAAACCCCTCATAGGGTATAAAAGTTGTTGGAACCATGGTTGTTTTATGCAGGAATTGGAGTTTGGGTTGTGTCTGTATTCAATCCTCAGTGGATGTTCCGAATGTGTTCCAGCAAAGTGATCATACAGTTCAGGCAGACAATAGTATTGAAGGTGGCACTGTTTCCTAGTGTTTGAAAAATTTTTGAGCCTCAAAATCGGAAAATGAAGACATGGATTGTCTGCAAAAGGAGGTGCGCACAAAGAGGAAGTGGTGCGCGGAAAATAAGGGTTGTGCGCGAAATACTTGAGTTGGGCGTGAAAAACAGCGTGGTGCACGAAATAGCGGAGCGAAGTTTTTCGTGCAAACAGTGTTTCAGAATAAAAACGTCGAAAAATGGCAAAGGCATGGGCTGCGTGAAATATCTGGAGAGGTGCACGGAAAACAATACCTGTGCGAAATATTACGCACCAGATGAGAGGTTTTCACTCCGAAGGGGATTTTGCACGTGGGGGTCTCAGACACCTATAAATATGAGGTGAACCCCTTCATTCATGTACGGTTGAAGACTTAGAGAAAAATTGAGGTCTGATGCGTGAAAAAAAGGGATCACGTAAAGGGGTTTGCACGAAATATTTGGTATTGTGCGGAAAATTTCGGGATGCGCAAAAAATGAAGAGTTGCGCGTAAAAATTTGGTTCGCACATAAAAGATCCAGTTGCGCGAAAAAGGGGATTTTTGCGCGACATATTTTTCCGCGCGAAAATAAAATTTGCGCACAATAGGAAGGTTTTGCGCACAAAGGGTTGGTGGTGCACACAATTGTCCGTGAAGTTTGTCTGCATGTTCTCGTTATCCGGTTCAGTGGTTCTGTGCGTTCTAGTGCATCTATTATGGACATTGATGCAAGAAGAGTCTCGTGCTGAGCAGAGGCAAAGACTTCAATGCAAATCTATTGAAGAGACCTTCACATCTATAAACTGAGTGTGACTTCACCAAGGGCAGTGAGCCAGGGGGAGTCAACGGGAGTGACCCAAGGGAAGCAGTGAGCTATCCCTAAACCTTTGTAAAGGCAGTGAGCTTGGGACAGAGTGACGGTGCCCAAACATTTGTAATCCACAGCTGGTGAAGATTAGTGGAATTTGGTATGACCGACAACTTGTCGGCGTATGCTCCTTGGACGTAGCCCTTAAAGGTGAACCAAGTAAAAAGTGTTGTGTCATCTCTGTGCATGTGAATGTTTCCTTTCTGATCATATTCATCATACATGTTCAACAAGTTCCTACAAACGTGGGAACAAGATCCCTCACATTAATAGAAAAAAATTTCACCCTGATTCACCCCTCCCCTCTCAGGGTGTCCCTGGGTCCTTCAAGTGGTATCAGAGGGAGGTTGCTGGTGTTGAATCTATCCTTTATCATCATGGAGAATGCAGTCAATGTCAGGGGAGTCCCTCACTTCGATGGAATTAATTTCCAGATCTAGAAGAACAGAATGAGATCTCATCTAAGATATCTTGTAATGGAAGTTCTTTTTTTTCTACTATGCAAGGAATACAAGTCACTGATCCAACAGACCTGGCTATGACTGAAATTGAAAGGAAAATTCTTGATGCCGATGTTAAAGCACAAAATGCACTCACTGCAACCCTTTCTGATCAGATCTACCTAAAGGTGATGAATTGAACCTCAACAAAATCCACGTGGGATAAAATTGGGAATATTTATTAAGTAGATAGAAAAGTGAAGGAGGTAAAGCTACAAGTGCTGCACAATCGGTTTGATGATTTGAAGATGCATCCAGATGAGAATGAAGACTCATTCTTCAATCGAATTACTGAAGTGGTTGGAGAAATTCGGGGTCTAGGAGAAGAAATCAAAGACATTGATATTGTAAAGAAAATATTAAGAAGACTTCCACCTCTGTACAATGCAATGGTGTCAGCTCTTGATAAAAGAGATCTTTCCAAACTTTCTCTGGATGATCTACTGAGCAGCTTGGTAGTATATGAAATGAGAGTCAAACCAAAAGATGCTACAACTCGTGTGAGAAAGAAAATGGAATTCAAGTCCATGGATAAACTAAAAATCACAAAATATAGTAGTGGTGAAGATGATGAAGAAAAATAAATTCATTTTCTCATTGTAAAGAAGTTCCAGAAGGGAAAAGGGAAATTCAAAGGTAAGTTACCTCTCGCATGTTTTCGTTGTGGAAAAGTTGGGCACATTGCCTCTCAGTGCACAAGAAAGATCAATGATGATGATAGTGAAGATGAAAGCTTCGAGAAGCCTCATAGAAGGTTCTTCAAAAAGGGAGACTTCAAATCTGGAAACAAAATGCAAAGGAAGAGTTTTGTTTGTAAAGAGGAAGAAGATGATAATGAATTCTGTGATGAAGAAGAACCAGAATTCAAAACTGAGAACCATGCTTCCATGATGGCCACTGTTGCAAATTCAGAAGATACTGGTGGATAAAAACAACTGAGAACTTATGTAGATCCCGAGATAAAACTTAAGGATGTGGTTAATAAGCTTAAGACTAAATGTTAGAGTTGAAATAAGTGGAAATCAATTTTAGATGAATCAACTGAATACGTTGATCAAATTGAAGCTGAAATTGAATGACTGGAAGAATTTGTGAAGGTACAATCTAAAATAATTGAAAGCAATGATAATGTAGTGGATATGAAGGTGAGAATTAAAGAGAAGGAAAAGGTCATCAATGACCTCACCTCCAGACTAGATGAAAAATCCAAGACTGCTGAGGGTCATGAGGAGGAAGTTGTTACTCTAAAGAGTATACTAGAGACTGAATCAATACCAAAATAATCGAGGAAGAAAATACAGTTTGGAAGATTCTCAGATGCAGAATTACTGGAAAGATCCAAGTGTGGTTCAGATGGTGTTAGAAAAATCTTGAGTGATCAAAGACCCACTTGCATGAGAATGAGTGGAATTGGCTGTGAAGCTGAGAAATCAACTGCTGGAAGTGAAAAGATCGAAAAGAAAGATAAGATGAAAGTTGAACATGTTAAAACATTGCCTAAAGTGCTGAAAAAGGAACCCTCATTCCAAACTAAAAAGAGAACTGAAAATTATCCTCAAACACTCAGAAATGACAGACAGTCTAAATATTCTCCCAAGGAAGAAGGTATGAGGATAAATTGAAGTGAGAAGACATTTCCTCTCATGAAGTGTCAGTTCTATGGCTATCTGAGACATACCATGTCTTATTGCGAAGAGGCAAGAAGCTATCTGAATGGAGAAGATATAGAAGTTCAACAAAGGAGAACAAATTCATATCTTAATTCTTATAGAGGAAACAATTTATATGGATATTGTTATCTTTGTTCTAACTTTGGTCAAAAGGCTGCTAATTGTAGGCAGAGAAGGGACATGGACACCTCATACCGAAGTTTAAGACAAGTCAAGTCTCGACAATAAGACAATGTTGCTATCTCAAACAAGTTCTCTCCTCTCAAAGAGGATTTCTACTATAATGAACCTGGGTATGCAGAAGAGATAATTGAAAGGACATCAGTTCTATATACTCAATCCAGTGTCTAATGGAAGGAAAGGAAGAATATTGAGAAATCCAACCTTACAGAGGTGGCCCTCAAAGCTACAAAGAACAACAGTACCTAGATTCTAGATAGCGGTTGTTCATCTCATATGACAGGTAATGCCGACCTATTAACGGATATCAAAAGGAAGGTTGATGGTACAATATGATTTGGTAATGATGGAGCTCTAAAAATCAAAGGGAGTGGAATTACAGAATTAGCTAATAGAGAACTAAAGAAGACTGAAGTCCTTTACGTAGATGGCCTACGTCATAATCTCCTCAGTGTGAGTCAACTCTGTGACTCAGGACTTATAGTTACTTTTAATCAGAAAGGCAGCACTATCAAGGGAAAGACATGCAATTCACTTATGAAGGGATGCATAATAGAAGGAAACTTGTATCAGGTTTATAGTGAAGAAAATGTCAGTTACATGACTGTTGAAGAAGAAAACAATTTGTGGCATCAGAGACTAGTACACATCAATCAACAGGACATGGAGAAAATATCAAAATTGAGAATTGTCATGGACATTCCCAACCTGAAGCATGAGCGTGAAAAATATTGTGATGCTTGCATTCATGGGAAGCTGGTCTATAGTTCATATTGGCCAAAGAAGAAAAGGGCATCTCAGCTTCTTGATCTGATTCATACAGATGTATGTGGGCCGATAAATGTTACTGTAACTCATGAAGAAAAGTACTTTGCCCTTCTCATAAATGATTACAGTAGAATGGCATGTGTGATGGTCATTCACAGTAAACGACAAGTCCTTGACTGCATGAAAACATATCGGCAAATCGCCGAGAATGATATTGGACGAACAATCAAAGTGTTGTGATCTGACAAAGGAGGAGAATACACGTCCATTGAATTTGAAAATTATCTGGAAAAGCATGGGATACAACATGAGGTAGCTGATGTGAGAACTCCACAAAAAAATGGAGTTGTTGAACGTAGGAATCGACAGGTGAACAACATGGCACAAACTATGCTGATTGAGAGTCGTATTCCATTACATTATTGGAAAGAGGCTGTTCAAGATGCAGTGTACATTCAGAATCGAACATGACTTTATATGGGTGAGATGAAGACACCATATGAACTTTGGCATGGATATAATCCTTATTTAAAATACTTTCATGTCTTTGGAATTAAATGTTTCATCAGGAACAAAGAAGGAAATCAATGGAAATATGGCGACAATGCATATGAAGGAATTTTCCTCAGTTACTCAATGAACAGCAAAGCCTACACATGTTTCAACAAGCATTTAGGAAGGATTGAAGAAAGAAGTTATGTTAAGATAATTTAAGAGAAACCCACAAATGCTTTAAGGACGTCATACGCTGATGTGATAGAAAGTTAGGAAGAAAGTGAATGTGAAGAAAATACAAATGCAGAAATAGAGGAAGTTGTTCAAAACACTCAGTAGTCACATCATGATGTTGACTCAGAAGAAGAATCTGATGAAGCAAATATGGCTGAAGAGAATGTTATTGAACCTCGCAGGAGAAATCGAAGAGCTAAGATTGATCCATCCAACATAATTGGGGATAGTAATGCACCAACACAGACAAGAAGAATGAGGAATAACACAAAATCTGCATTTCTGTCAGTTGTGGAGCCAACCTCATTTGAAGAAGATGTAAAGGATGAATCTTGGGTAAATTCCATGAATGAATAGTTGGATCAGATTGACAAGAACCAGACATGGGATCTAGTTCACAGACCCTAAGGTCATAATGTGATTGGAAAAAAATGGATCTTCAAGAACAAGTTTGATGAGCATGGAACTATTATTAGAAATAAGTAACAACTGGTCTGTAAAGGATACTCACAAATTGAAGGTGTTGATGTTGAAGAAACCTTTGCTCTACTGGCTAGAATGGAGTCAATTAGGTTATTCCTTGCCATGGAACTCCAAATAGGATATAAAGTATATCAAATGGATGTCAAGACAACATTCTTGAATGGTGTACTCGACGAAGAAGTCTACATTGAACAACCAGTGGGTTTTTTTCTTGGTACTGATGAGACAAAGGTCTGCAAATTGAAGAAAGATCTATATGGTTTGAAGCAGGCACCACAGGCATGGTACTCCCGGCTGGTCTCTTATCTCAAGAAGCTAGAATTCAAAATAGGAGGAGTCGATCACAATCTATATGTGAAAAATTCTTCAAAATATCAATTCATGGTTCTTGTCTACATTGATGATATCATATTTATTGACAGCAGGAAGAAATCAGTGGATGAATTTTCCAATCACATGAAATCAGAATTTGAAATGTCTATGATTGGGGAGCTCACATATTTCATAGGGCTACACGTGATTCAAAAGAAATATCACACCTTCATTTCTCAGGAAAAGTATGCAAGAGAGCTGTTCAAGAAGTTTAATATGCAAGACTCCAAACCAATGTCAACTACGATTATAGTTGGAACTAAACTTGGAATGCATGATGATGGGACCTCTATGGATCCCACCATGTACAGGAGAATCATTGGGAGCCTACTATACCTGATAGTGACACTGCCAGATATTGTCTTTGCCACATGTCTTGCGGCCCGCTTTCAGAGTAATCCAAAGGAGGAACAAATAACGACAGTAAAAAGAATCATGAGGTATATTCAAGGTACACATAACTTTGGGTTATTTTTTGCTGCAGGTGGGGACTGTGAATTATCAGCATTTTCTGATACTGACTGGGCTGGTGATGTAGTTGACAGAAAGTCCACCAGTGGTGGATCCTTCTATATTGGGCAGAAGTGTGTTGGCTGGTTGACCAAGAAACAAGAAAGTACTTCTCTTAGTACTGCTGAGGCTGAGTATATCTCCGCCACAAAGGCATGCACTCAACTACTATGGATGAAACAACAACTAACATATATTGGTGATGAGGTGAATCAACCAATGGTAATTTACTGTGATAACAAGAGTGAAATTGATCTCACGAGGAATTCGGTTCAGCATTATCGTACAAAACATATCAAAATCAGGTATCAATTTATCAAAGAAAAATTTGAGCAAGGGGTGATTAGAATGGATCATGTGGGAACTAATGAGAAAGTAGCTGATATCCTGACAAAACCACTGTCAGTGGTTGTGTTTGAAAAGCATCGGTTGAAGCCCGGTGTTCAACCACCTCTTACTGCATAAAGAGGATCCGAAATTCCCCTCTCCCTGATTATGGTAACTGTATCTATCTGTTTATGGTTGTGATGCAGGTTTATGGGGGAGATACTATCCAGGGGGAGTATGGTTTGAGCTGAAAATTGATTAAATTACTAGCCTTTGGGTTTATTGTCAATGGGAGTGAAAGGAAAGGAATAAATTTAAGAATTCAGGATTGTCTGTGGACATGTAATGCTTCTGTGGTCTGTGGACATGTAATGCTTATGTGACACGAAGAGAATTCAGTGTCGGTGATAGGATGAGACAAAATTAACACTGTAAGAAAATTTTTTGAGCGTCTTTGATAATTCAAAAACACGGGAACCCAATTCAAGCTTCCTCTCTTGTTTTCTACACCGAGCAATGCTCACGTAGACTTAGAGTGTTGGCTGCGTTGATCCTTGCATTTTTGGTATGCATGTGGATGATGATATATTGAATTTATTTGGTGATTGCCAACAAACCCAAAGGGGGAGATTATTGGAACCATGGCTATTCTATGCAGGAATTGGAGTTTGGTTTGTGTATGTATTCAATCCTCAGAGGATGTTCTGAATGTGTTCCAGCAAAGTGATCATACAGTTCAAGCAGACAACAGTATTGAAGGTGGGGCTGTTTCCCAGTGTTTGCCAAATTTTTGGGCCTCAAAATTGGAAAATGAAGACATGAATTGTCTGCAAAAGAAGGTGCACACAAAGAGGAAGTGGTGCATGGAAAATAAGGGTTGTGCGCGAAATACTTGAGTTGGGTGTGAAAAACAGTGTGGTGCACGAAATAGCGGAGCGAAGTTTTTCGCACAAATAGTGTTTTGGAATCAAAACGTAGAAAAATGGCAAAGGCATGGGCTGCACGAAATATCTAGAGAGGTGCGCGGAAAACGATACCTGCGCGAAATATTACACGCCAGATGAGAGGTTTTTGCGCCGAAGGGGATTTTGCGCGCAGGGGTCTCAGATGCCTATAAATATGAGGTGACCCCCTTCATTCATGTACGGTTGAAGACTTAGAGAAGAACTGAGGTCTGATGTGTGAAAAAAGGGATCGCGTAAAGGGGTTTGCGCGAAATATTTGGTATTGCGTGGAAAATTTCGGGATGCACAAAAAATGAAGAGTTACGCGTAAAAATTGGGTTCGCACATAAAAGATCCAGTTGTGCGCAAAAAGGGTATTTTTGCGCGAAATATTTTTCCACGTGAAAAGTAAAATTTGCGCGCAATAGGAAGGTTTTGCACGCAAAGGGTTGGTGGTGTGCATAATTGTCAGTGAAGTTTGTCTACACATTCTGGTTATCCGGTTCAGTGGTTCTGTGTGTTCCAGTGCATCTATTCTGGACATCGATGCAAGCAGAGTCTCGTGTTGAGCAGAGGCAAACACTTCAATGCAAATATATTGAAGAGACCTTCATGTATATAAACTGAGTGTGACTTCACCAAGGCCAGTGAGCTAGGGGGAGTCAATGGGAGTGACCTGAGGGAAACAGTGAGCTATCCCTAAACCTTTGTAAAGGCAGTGAGCCTAGGACAGAGTGACTGTGCCAGAACCTTTGTAATCCACAGCTAGTGAAGATTATTATAATTTGGTACGACCGAAAACTTGTCGCCGTATGCTCCTTGGACGTAGCCCTAAGTGGTGAACCAAGTAAAAAGTGATGTGTCATCTCTGTGCATGTGAATGTTTGCTTTCTGATAATATTCATCATACAGGTTCAACAAGTTCCTACCAACGTGGGAACAAGATCCATCACATTAAAAGAAAAATTTGTCACCCTGATTCACCCCTCCCCTCTCAGGGTGTCCCTGGGTCCTTCAAAAATGACATAGGTTCACACTCGAGTATCATAAAGGGACACCCCAAACTCTATCTGAGACTCAAACACTAGAGGGGATCATAATTTTGATACATATACGTAATTACACACTATACCCTTAAGGGAATGGAACAAGGGAACCCACTTAACCAAGAAAGGTCTAGACTGAAGAAACTAAGAACTACAAGCCATATCTATAGGAGTATATGTCATGTAAGTAGAGTACCCAACACGCATAACTCAATGTGAATCTTACTATGTGGTGATGCCTCAAAATACATGTAATATCCATATACATGGTTTGTAGGTAGGGTACACAATGTGTACAGATTGCTCAAAACCCTTCTTGTGTCTCATGGCCATGCCCGTGTACCATCGACCATGCCCATGTACACATAGCCATGTCCATGTCTGAGTACAAGGTGTGTTTGAGATCATGTACTTCTAGTCGTTCCGTGTATCCTCTAAGGTACACACTAAGATACAAGGGAAGGGTCACACAACATGTGACAAGTTCACAAGATATGTGATAATTAACTCACTAAGGGAACCCTAGTGCCATATAAGGGAGGTCCTACACGATGTGTAATATCGAAATACACATCGTGTACTGCATGATTTTCTCAAAACCACAGTTTCTCCTCTGTTATTCCATGTGAACCACTAATTCCTTGATTTTAACCAAAAATAACTCTGTAGATCATGGATTTGGGTCAACTGAGCATCGTTATCACATGCTGGCTTGAATCTATGCTTCAAAATAGACATAGAACACACCTCTGATGTCTGTATCACTACACGCTTCATGAGAAGATGAAGAACCCTAAATTATGTCTCGTTTTTCCTAGATCTATCTACGATCATTTTTTATTCTCAAATCATAACCTCCATCGGGATCCATTCCTACAGTATCAATCTATTGGACAGAATAATGGTCATACAACGGTCAGATACTTGGTACTGGTCGAATTGTTGGAAAAGGAAAATACCAAATATGATCAAATGATGAAATGCGGGTGAAATCCATAAGCAATGAAAATATGAGGGAAAAATATTAAACTTTTTTCATTCAAACTAAATCCATTTTCATTGAATTGATGAGATAATATGGGTAGATAAACAATGAAAAATTTAAATCCATCAATTTAGTCTACCATCGATGTTTGAATCAATTCTTTTCATGGGATTAGTCCATGTTCAACCAGGATAAAATAACAATATGGGAAAACAAAAATCAAACATCCTACTTGGAGTTTGGATTGATCATTGATAAAGAATCGTTTGTTATTTCCATAATTGATGAGATCCACAAACTTCATTGGTGCAACAATCCTTGATCCAGTCTCGATCTATTGGTTTTCACCAAGTTCTCCTCCAATGCTCTCTCTAATAGCTTCTCTTGATTTGTAGGGTTATGTGGTTAACCCTGAAAATTGTCCATAATAGTGTATAAGTAGATGAGTCCAATATATGTGTCAAATAAAATAAAATAAAATAAAATAAAAAAATGAATTTAATTAAATGAATTTATTAACTTCATGTTCATGAAGATTATTTCACAAACACCCTATGTCAACAAATATTATGTCACAACTAAGGGAAAACCTGCATTTTGAACATAATGATGCCCACATATTTCTGATCAAGGCCTTATTCAGGGGTTATTCTAGTTTTTCAGAAAAACTACACACACATGATATTTAATATGTTTCAAAAATTTATTCTAGGCACAATGAGTCTCATAATCACATGTCATCTTGGAACTCACTCTCAAAAATATTCCATATAACATACAAAAATAATACATGTAAAATCCAAGTCATTACATGATGGGAGAGATGCTGATTGTTATGTTCATATTGGATTGCTGTTTGGATTGGCTCTACTTGCAGTCCATGGGAGCTTTTTCAGTTCCTGTTTGGTGGGATATAAGTTCCTTTACACATACTGCTACTTGTATTTGGTGAGGGGTAGCACATGAACATGTTTTAGTGGTCGGTTGTGGGCCTTTTTGGTGGATATTCAAATTATCAGCTTCACTCTTTCAATATTTGTCTGGATTAAGCATATTCAAGGCTGTGGTGATTTTTTTGTGGGGTCATGTATGATTTATCCATATTCTAGTGATTTAGAGTGACTATGGAGATGTATTTGTGTAGCTATTTTTCTTTTAGTTTCATAGGGGTATAGATAATTTTGGATCTGTCTCCTAGTTTTTTCTCATTATCCTTGTTTGTACCTTTGAATGTTCATTTCCGTTTTAGTGTTTTTTTATATTATGATACATTATATCATCTTAAAGGGATACAATTTAATAATTAGTCTTGGGTAACTTGATTTCTTGGGTTGGTTTCATTAATCATGCACAAGGAGGTCACTTGTTTGGATCTTCATGGGTGGTATTCTAAGCAGGGTTATTAGGGAGTTAATTTATGGAATCAACACGGGTATAGACTTGAACAAGAATTGATAGTGGGGATTATTTGATTACTAGGGTCCTAAGATTGAAGAAATAATTTTTAGTTTAATTAACACTGATAAATTTAGTTTTTATAAGCACTAAAAAATGAACTGATAAAGGTCATGGTTGTTGGAGGCCCGTATGTTTTTAAAAATATTTTTAATTTTATTAGCACTATAAAAATGTTGATAAACTCACTTGTAGAGGGATTCATCATATGAGGCTCTTTGTTTCCCCGCTACAACATGACATAGTGAATGACATAATGAGCCATAGACCAACAATTTTTGGTTTAGACAAAGGAGATGACAATGTATTCTCAAGAGAGGCAAGGTGGTGGTGTTTTCTAGTGGAATATGTGAGTTGGTGGGTCGACATGGTGGTCTGGTGATAAAGGGAAGTTCTTAGAGTTTCAGTGGTTAGAATTTCAAATTATGACGAAGGAGTTATGGTTGGACAAGATGGAGACGATGCTTCCATGGTGATCAAGCCATTGTAGACAAACAACATTCAATATGGGGGGAATGGTATCCACTGGTTGGGGAAAGCAATAAAGTCTTGATATGGGATTTCAGATAACAATAAGTATATATATGTAAATATTATATATAAATATGATTTATATAAACTAATTATAAAACACAATTATCATAAATATTATTTTCACTTATATATAAAAAATATCAACTTTATATTACTCAATAAAAATGTTTAATAATGTATTTTTATACATTAATTATAAAATGTATATATAAATATAATATATTAATATTTTATTTAGATAATTACATAAATATATAAATGAATATATTTATATAAATATAGTTTTTATTTGAATTTATATATTTATATTTATATTAAATAATTTAAAATATACACATATATTTTTATGTATGTGTTTTCATGTGTATGTATATTGATGTATGTGCTTGTATGAGTTTTTACGTGTTGTAAGTGCATATAGGTGTTGTGTGTGTGTACATAGATGTATGTTTGTGTATGTGTATGTTTATGTGTACATGTATGTATGTAAGTGTGTGTATGTATGTATATATATATGTATATGTTTTTATTTGTATGTGTATGTGTATTCATGTGGATGTACGTGCATGTGTGTGTGTGTGTGTGTGTGTATGTATATGTGTATGTGTATGCATATATGAATGTATGTGTATGTATGTATATGTGTATATGTGTATGTATATGTATGTTTATGTTGCATGTGTATGTTTATGTAGTATGTGTATATATATGCATATGTATGTGTATGTATGTGTATGTAATTGTATGTATGTGTATGTATATATGTGTGTGTATGTGTATGTTTGTGTATATTCATGTATATGCATGCATGTGTATGTATGTGTATGTTCATATGTATATATGTCTACGTCCATGTCTATGTGTATGTATGTGTACGTATGTGTATGTATGTAATGTGTATGTCTATTTTTTCATTTAATAATATTTATTCATTTTTAATAATTCTTCATTTTTAATATTTTTTATAATATATTCATTTTTAATATTTATTCATTTAATATTTTTGTAATATATTCGATTTTGATTGTTATTTATACATTTCTAAATATTAATATTCAATAATTTTAATATATATGTAATTTATATAATAAACAGTTTTTCACTTAAAAGTTTAATATATTTTAATTTAATTCTTTATACAGTTATTATTTATTCATTAATAATTAGAAATTCATTATAAATCACTTTTTTAAATTTATTTTTTAATATTTAATATTTTTATTTTAATATTTATTCATTTTTAATATTTCATTAGTTTATATAGTTAAAATTATTAATTATTCTTTTAATATTTTTAGAATTTATTCATTTATAAATATTAAATTCTATTCAATTTTAATATTTATTCATTTATCATTATCTATTCATTTTCACACTTATTCACATTTAATAAATTTTTAATTTATTCATTTAAATATTTATTGATTTAATATTTTTTAATCTAGTCTTTTTTAATATTATTTATGCATTTTTATTTATTAATATTGAGTATTTTTAATATGTTTGTAATTTACATAATTAGTATTTATTCATTTATATTTTATTATTTTTTATTTAAATCTTTGTACACTTATTATCTATTCATTTTTAATTATGAATATATTTTAAATATTTTTTTAATTTAAATGAAATTTTTGGTATTTATTCATTTTTATGTTAATATTTATTCATTAATTTTTTTTAATATATATATTTTATATAATTTATTCATTTTTAATATTTGTGTGCCTTACGTAATTAATATTATTTATTCATTTATCATAAAATTAATACATTTATCCTATTAGTACCACATTTATTAATAACTTTAATATAAAAAATATTGTTCATTAATTTTAAATATATATTTTTTATTTTTTTAATATTAATTATTTTTTATTATAAATTAATTTTTATTTTTCATTCTTATATAATTAGTAATTTATTAAAATTTTTAAATTTAATTTTTAATGATTATTTTCACTAGTATTTATCATCCTATATGAAGTGCTGATAAAATAAACATTTATCACTACTAGTAAAAAGTGCTCATAAAATACACATTTATCAGCACTTTCTATTTTAGCATTAAGAAATGTTTATTTTATTAATTATTTTTTTAATAGTGTTAATAAAATCACTTCCCCTATTTTAAAATAATGTTATGTGATATCAGCCCTACTCACCCCTGTGTGTGTGTGGTGTGTGTGTGTTTAATATAATTGTACCCCTAAGAATGTAATATATATATGTTATTCCTTACTTGATTTTAATCAATCTTTCATCATTTTTGAGATTTTTTTGTTCTTCTCACCAGGTACTTCTTATCTGCATGACCTTTTGGTATTGTTTTTGTGATTTTTGGTTCTTCTCCTTGGTTCTTCTCTTATGATGGATGTTTAACCCCTTTCTTGGATGATTTTTGGCTGTTCTTCTTCTGATAGATGTTTAGCCCCTTGTTTTCATGATTTTTTGTTCTTCCTTCTTTATGACTTTTGGTTTTTCATTAAAATGACTTATTTTCATAATAATAATTTTTTTTCTTTCTATTTATTCTAAAATACATTCATTATCATTTTCCTATTATTAATGGGTTTTCCATTTGACTTAAGATAGCTTATATTGGAATCTGTGTATTATAAATTCATAATCAATATAAAAGCATAAATGCATTCAATATGATCAAATGAATTATTGAGAAACAAAAAAAATGGGTATTAAGGTGTATATAGTATTGATATTAATCATTTTGATTATATTTGAGGGATTTTGGATGTTAGATGTGTTTCATATTTTTTTGATGTACATTGACTAAAAAGAAAAATAGAATTGGTTAAAGTAAAATATTATCTTCATATGGGGAATGGAGTAAGAATTCTTTTTAACCATATAGACCTTCCATCTACCTTTTCATAGAGAATTTATTCCATGCTTATAAAATTTATACTATATTTCTACCATAAAAAATTGATTTGTGTTTATTTTTTTTGGAATAAGAATGTTTTTTCAATGATTAACAAAAAAAAATTAATTTACATAAACAAAAATTTTCACGGTAGTATATGTGATTTTAATGTTTTATATATCTTAGAATTTAAAATATTCCTATAATATATGAAATAATGTAGTCAAAGTTAAATATTAAATATCAATTCGATCATTTTCACCTCAAATATAAAAAAATACATCCAATGGATCCATAAATATTACATTTTAATAATTATTTGATTATGAATCCTTCGATATGTTTGAATGTTTTAAATTGAAAAAAATGACTAAAATTAATTTTAAAAAATTGAAATAGATATATTAATTTAGCATCCCTTAATATACATATGTTTGTGGATCAATAAGTACATAAGTGTGCGGTGTTATATGGTACTTTGTTACCTTTATAAATACTTTTAGTATAAATAAATATGTATTTTTAATGAACCATAAATAATTAATCTTTGAAATGTTGCAAAATATTTAATATATAAGTAGAAAATAATCTTTTAAATTTTATTAAACCGTCTTAAATAAATTTAGGGAGTAAATACCTAAATGTAGAGTTTACCAACTATTTCAAGGGGTGTGGTAATGTATTACAACCCAATTATTTATAATTACCATAATATAATGGTGTGTTAAAATAAAAAAAACATTGTTAAACATGGTTCATGCAATGATGATTTATGATTTATCTTATTATATTAATTTGAGGTTATACTCTAGAAACAATAAGAATAACAGTTAACCAAGTTCTATATATGACAACTCAAAATACACCATATGAGATGTAGACTGGAAAGCATAAAATTTTTTATAAGTATTTTTTTATTAAGGTGACCTCTAACAACTTCTGATGACCTTGATGACCTTTGATGAATTAAATTGACTATATTTGGGGATCTCCATTTTGAAAGTTTACATTATTATCTCCCATAATTAATCCATTTCCAAAAAAGAATGATTTATGATATGTAAATTCTTATAATAAAAATATAAGTGTTATAATAATTTAAGTTCATATAATTCTTGGCCATTATATATTTTTAACTCATTGATGACACATTGAAAATTTATATCAAATATTATGACTATATGTGTGTATATATAAATAATATACTTTTAATATTCTAATATCACACCTTCAATGTATTTTTTTTGTAAAATATGAATATTACTGAATCAATTCAGATATATATGAATTGAAAATTGATGGATTCCAATCATATGACAAAATATTATGAGGGTGGGGATAAATTGTTCATAAATTTAAAACAAATATCACACATATAACCCTAATAAAATCCTTTGTCTACGTTTAAATTGGTTTTATTCATGGATAATTAGTCTAGAGTAGTATTAAGAACACTTGATCTATCAAAAAATAGATGAAAGTTATAAATTTTGGAATAAATGTTGGGAAGAATTGAATGTAGTTAGATAATGTGATAACACTATGTTTTATTGATCATTTGATATGATTACCATTGTGAACAATGATGATGATCATATTGAGGATATGATTACAAGTGTAAATGATGATATAGATTGTATTATGTAAATTAAAATGATAGTTGAAGATAAAATTCTTGATTTTACATATCTATTTTAGAATTTAATGAGTTATATAAAGATTCCATTGTATTACGGTTATACTAAATATAAAAAGGTTTCTACTATACTAAATCTATATAATATAAAATATGGATGATGATGGAGTGACATCAACATTACTAAACTACCTACTCTCTTGAATGTTATGCTACTGGAAGATAATGAGATTAATTTACAAATATATGATGCTAAATGAATGCTACATTCAATGGGTAAAATCTATGAAACAATATATGGATGTCCAAATGTCTCTATATTGTTTTCCAAGAACCATGAATCACTTACAAAATACCCTACGTTTGGTGCATCTTGATACAAGAAAGAAGAATCTAGTACTTCGAATTTTTTTTGATACTTCCCAATCATGATATGTTTAACCTACAATATTTAAGTGAGGATAATACATTTCAATTGACATGGAACACAAATATATGAAATCAAAATGGGAAACTTCAACACCAATAAGACTCTCCTTAGTAAAAGAAAATTGATCACATTTATCCTGAATTTGGAAATGAGCTGTGAAACCTTAATCTTTCACTATATAAAGATAGAGGGAATCCATTTAGTATATAAAGTATCACTCATAGTACATGACCCATTATGTTGGTAATTTATAACCTTCCACTATAGTTATGCATGAAATGAAAATAATTTATATTGTATCTTCTTATATCCAGATAAAAACATATGGGTAATGATATTGATGTTTATTTGGATCCATTAACTAAAGACCTGAAATTAATGTGGGGTCTTAGTAGTGATGTTGTATAATTATTATAAAAATTAATATTTCACATTAAGAGAAATGTTTTATGTGGTGATAAATAACATCATTTCTTAGGGAAATTTTTCAGGATATAATATTAAAGGAATGATAGGGTTCCCCATTTTTGAACAATGTGCACACTCAGTTCGGTTGAAATATTCTTCAAAGATTGTGTTTCCAAGACATCACAAATTTCTACCCTGATGACATAAATACCGATCTTAGATGCCACCCTTCGATGGGAATTTAGAATAAAGTACAACACTATCTTCAATAATAGGTGATTAAATATTTTTGAATTTAAAGGATGTGGTCACTAGTTTTCGTAAAACTTCTTCCAAAAACCTTTTGAAAATCATTTGGAAAAGTGCATCATTTTTTTAAATTACCATACTGGAATTGTTTACATATCATACATGTTCTTGATATAATGAATGTAGAAAAAAATTATGTGATAGAGTCATTGGAATATTATTAATTTCACCTATTAAAAAAGTGGATAAAATTAAGGTTAAGTTAGACATGATTGACATGGGGATATGAGAATAGTTTATTCTAGTAAAGGGTGAAAGGTGAAACTTTCTTCCTCCCACTTCTTACACCATTTCTAGGAAAGTGAGATGTTAGTTTTGAAACTTCTTAAATGATGTAATGGTTTGATAGGGATATTATTCAAAGGTTAAAAATATTGTGTCAATGACTGAGTTAAAGTTAAAGGGCATGAAATCACATAACTATCATGTTTTGATGCAAGATTTAATATTGTTATATTTATGTTGCATTTCTCATAAAAAATGTTCATTATAAATTGACAAATATTTTTTTCGAAGAAATACTCAATAAAGTTATATATTTAAAGTAGTTTTAAACAATATAAAAAATAAATTGTTGTCATATTATGTTAATTAGAAAAGTTCTTCCTTCCATCATTATTTCATATGATGGTTCACTTGGTTAGAGAGATCCAACTATGTGATGTAACTATGGAGTCCTTCACTCAGTTTCCATCAGATTAATTTATGGAACTGGAAACACCAAATGATTCTATATCCAAAGGGACCTACATTCTAAAGGCAGACATTCGTTAGGTTTGTTGAACTATAATACTTAATAACTCACATTGTTCAAGAGGATGGGAGGTCAGGATCATCGCACCCTTTTGGGTGGTATTATTGCCTACTCTGGGACTCTCATATTGATTTAATATATGTTCCTGAATCCTTATTAACATACCAAGTATAAAGTAGGTTTCCCATTTAATTTTCAATATATTATTTTAAGCCACTAAGTGGGGCACTCTATAATTTATCATCACCCAGGGAGAGGGACGTTTGTTTTGATGTTGGGGTCATACCCATAAATGGGCTACCTACATATCCTAGTGAAAGGAATAAAAACCCTTGTAGTCCATTTCCACTTAATAAGAAACATCATACCACTTAAGTTCATTTGATATGGACCGAACTATACATTTTAATGTCATCTGTTAAGGACATCTAGGCAGAAGGTTCCTAGTCAAAGATTGTTGTGGGAATTATACCTACAAAACCCAAGGAACCTATAAAGTATATGAGTTTCCATGTTGGATTAGACCTTTCTAGGAATGTGGTCTAGAAAGAATAGGGTTGATTTTGAGTGTTGGGATTTTATTGTAGGGAGGATTCCTACATATCCCACATGGATGGGAATAAAAGCCCACATAGTTCGGTGTGTCTCACAGGGGAGTATACGCTTTGAGAAAAATATATTGGGGCTTACTCTTAAAGAGGATTCCCTTGTAATAGGGTCCACAAGATATGTATTAACTCTCATATATTAAAGAGGAAATTAATTTAGGGATTATTCCTAAGGAGAATGCCGGAACTAAGGGAATTAGAGTTGAACTCTTGATGAGGATGTTCATTGAGCTCATGCCATGGGTGAAGGCTTCCTACATGTCCCAATTATGGTGGGAATCACAGTTCTCATAGTTCAAGACTTGATGTGGATTGTGAAGATGTTATGATCATAAAAAATATCTAATCCCACATGAGTCATGCTCGATGTTATAAATAAGAGGATGTGAATTATTCAACAAACCAAACACTTTCCCCTCTGATGATGGAATATTTCAGGCTTATGGTGAAATCAGCCAAGATGAAGGTGGATGAAGGGACGAAGAAATGAACCTTTCAATATGGAATGAAATTGAAGGAAATTAGGTCCGGCCAAAAAGGCCAGGGGATTAATCTAGGAGGTATTCCGTAAAATTGGTACCATAGTGGAAAGAGGATATCATTACCCATGTCAAAAGGAAATGCAAGTGTGAACTGTACCTTCCCTAGCAGGGACCCAAGGTTCTGAGTCTTAGAGACGATAAGGGGGTACATATTCTGAACCCTAATCCACTAAAATGGGAACTTACCAATACTGTATCTTGGGTAAGGGTACATGTGAATGTATATATATAAACCTAAAGACTCCCCAAGGATAATGACTCCCTTATAAGACAGATGTGGGAAAACATTGATTGTAAAAATAAAAACCCAAATGGGAGACATGATGATTTGTGTTTCCTAAAGGTTTGGTAAGTCATGAGGTTTTGGTGGAGGTTTCAACTTGGTCCCTTTTATAAAAGAGAGCCATGAATGGAGAGACCCCTCAATGGGTGGATTAGAAGATGCCTTTTAAAGATGGCTCGGGTAGGTAGTCCGCACATGTCCTCTGCGTAGGTATGATGCGTAGGTGTACTGTGCAGGTTTTACCTTGTAGGTCCTAGGAGGAACTAAAATAAAATAGAACACATGAAGTATATTCATTTGAGAGCTTTATATGGCTTGGGAAGTGGACTAGGGACAACAAAACTTGGTAAAGGTTTCAATTTAGGAGGGTCCTTAATTAATATATTTTTTATTTAAAACATTGAAAGGATATTAATTTTTCCTATCCCATATAATTCTATATTCTATTGTATTTTTAGATATCTAAATGAGAAAATATGGGGGACCTGGGTGAAAGAGATACACAATGGGAGCTTTGGAAGTTCTTTCAACTTTTTTAGTTAGAAAAATGTGGAGCCTAAGGGTCCTATTTATAGGCAAGAATGGGTATATATGAAAGGAGATCATCTTAGTAGTTCTTCGAAAAAGATCCACAATGTAGCTATTACACGTAGGGGTGTGAAACTTGTGCTTCTATATTGTCATGCAACGTAGGTCCCTAGAAAAGGTGATCGTTGTAGGGGGTTGTGCATTAGGCTGCACAGACAGATCCTGTGTTGGCTGCTTGATGCATAGCTGTGCCTCATTGGTCCCTTGAACTATTTCAATTACTTCACCATTTTTTGTTACTTTAAGATATCCAAAGAGCTTCTTTATAATCATTTTTCATCCTTTTTAAAAATAATGTCATTAAAATCCACCACTCAATAGTGGATCCAACTAAAAAGAGGGTCTATTCCTAAAGAAATATTATGGGGAAAAGATTATGGAGAATTAATTCTAGACAACACAGGTATACTACATAGTTATGTCATTTAGGTCGGCGGTGTATGTCAATAGTTCAGGTCGGTGGTTCCTATAAGTACTCATGTTCCTTTTGTTAGTTTCTTCATCCACATTCTCAAATTTATACTCTCGTTGCATAGCTCATTCATTCATCTTTCTTGAATTGTTCTCTTATGTAGGTCCCTTTAATATTTCTTAAGGCATAACCAATTGATCGATGGAGTTACATTGAGTTACTTTTTCTAAGGATATATGAAGAAGTAATTTGTCTAAGGACCTGCGTTGGGTACCTTGTTGAAGGACCTACGCGAGTGACCACATCGAAGGAGCTACGCGAAACTTTTCCTTTGAAAAATTCTCGAATTCCATTATTATAAAAAAAAGAACTTTCTTAATTCAATATTCCAATTAAATGAAGAAAATATGGTGATTCTCTTATAGTTAATGGATCTCTTGATGACTTAAACTGAGGAATATAGAGTTCACCAAACCGAAATAACAAAAATCATTGGACCCGACTGTTACGATGTTGTTGAAAGTTCCCTTACTGAGTTGGAGAAAGGATTAATTTCATACCAACATGAATATTCATGAAGACACTATTTGCCACTATATAGGAATGAGATTTTTCAAGATTCCCATATTTCAGCTTACAAGAAATATTTTCCAAAGACTTGGTTTATTCAACACCTCAACTATCATTGTATGAATATTACTGCGAAGGGTATACCTATTACTGAAGAGAAAATATCTATTGGATGCATCCTACATCATATTGGTTTTACTTCTAATATAAAGAATCATATTTTAGAGCCTATTCCACATTTCTATGATTTAACTTTTTGTGCTTCAAGAATATATCGATCTAATGGCTGGAAGGAAGACTGGGACCTTCATTCTGGAGGAGGATTCAAACCTGAATGCATGTAGGAATTTTAGATAAGCCGTACTTGTGCAGATTTTAGGAAAGAGTAGACATATGTTTATATTTATGAAGCTATCTTAATAAAAAAACTTACGTTTACAAAAATTAATTAATTCCTAAATTACTGATCTAATGGAGACTGAAGACATATTGTTTCCACTTGATGCATGGTGAGGTTGGCTTCAGTTTATGGGATATCTACCAAATATCTATGGTTCCCATTCTCAGGGATATGTATGATGAATTCATTCCACCAATAACAATATGGGTTGATGCTAAGAGGAAACCACCATTGGCTCACAAACTATTCAAAATAGTAAATAAAATGCCCAATGAAAAGAAAGATCTTCGCACTAGGGTTGATATTCATGAAAGAGTGTAGTTAGATGATTTTTAGAACCAATGAAAGAGAAGGACACTACTTGATTACATCCTATCATTTTTTCCAACTTTGGATAATTGAGGTGCTTCTGGAACATATTGACCCACATTGGATAAAGGTGACTATAAGAATTGGGGTTACAAAGTTAGTTCTGAAATTGATGAAAATGTAAGCTTAGAAGGCTTCCTTTCCATGTGGCTAATTATTTATTTACTTCCATTCCATGAGTCTAGTTGTGGTGTAATTCCATTGAAATTTTTTATTATATCCAAGTTGATAGAGGGGGAATATATTAGGTTGGATACCTCTGTATTTGTAAGAATCTATCATGTCCTGTTGCACATATACAATTGAAAGGATCCATTTAGACTTACATGGTCATGTCAAGAATTATGGGTCTGGATTGTAGCATATTTTTGTTCATATTCAGTGTTGAATTTTGTTAGAGTCTATGATGGTCAATTTAAGCCATTTTTGTAGAATGTTTCTGGGATTCATCCATTGAACCTGAATCCTGATGTAGTGATGAGGGCACTAAATGCATCTGAAGAATTCAGCTTCTTTCCTTTTGGTAACCCACCAACTAGAATATTTGTTGATGATGGTATGTAAAACAATTATGAGTTGAGGGATTATATGATGGAAGTCAAGGATAGTGTACTATAATCAAGGATTTATGGAGAAATCATCTATGAGGACTATGTCCCTTATATGTTTTCTCATCAGTTCAAATGTATTCAAAAATCAAGCACTTTCCCTCTTACATATGTTAGTCATGAGAAGCACCCAATGGTATCCTAGTAATTATGGATTCTGATAGCTTTAGATAAATCCAAAATTTTTATTACCCTACCTCCATCAGATGCATCAATTGGATTAGAGGATGGATGTTCTAAATCTTGGGTTTATTCATACCCTGATGGGGATTTAACAAAAGAAATACATCAGGTAGAGGCTACGACAACTGTTGTTCGTAGAAATCATGGTAAAAGGTATAAAGCCAAAGTTGATGTAGAGTCTTCAGAAGATTCAAAAACATCAAAACATTCTCACAGAAAAGATGGTAAGAAGATCAAGGCCATCGAGACAACACCTCTAGCAGCAAGGCGATCTAGTCGCTGTCATAAAAAAAAGGTTACCATATCATCTGCTAATTATTCTGAATAAGAAGGGAGGTTTGATGAGGTCTTCCAATCAGAGATTTTTGAGTGTTATCTATAGAAATTTTTATCAAATCCAAATTATGTGCAACCTTTAGTGATCCAGTACTAGGAAATAACGACTCGTGAACTCAGGGATGTATGGGAATTTCTCCAATTTAGTATTTGAATATCGGATGTGAGTGATACTAAAGCACCTTATAATTGTCATCTGGATAATAATATATCTGAAGTATAAGACTATATCATGGATCTGGAGACCTTCATATATGCAACTGATGACCAAGTCCCATCCTCAAAACAAGCATACAACATGATGGATCGAGGGATACGTAAAGGGGTAATTTTTCACACTAAAGAGGAATGGGAAATTTATGTTAATACTGAGAATGTATTACTATTTTATTTTGTTTCAATTATGCTCCATCATCCACCATCATTAATCTCAATGGTATTTCATTTTATTGCCTAAAATTAGAGAAGGAACATCAGGAAAGGTTATTTAATCACATAAATATAGACCTATTGGCACCCCCATTGACATATTGGATAAAAAACTCAAGTCTCCAGAACATTCTCCTGGAGGGAAAACCATGATGGAGGTAATGTTGATAGAAAATCCTCAGTCGTTACCTAAGGTCTCTATTTCCAAGAGAAGTAGTATAATCTCTCAACTATCCTTTGAAAAGAAATGAAAGAAATCATTGATATTGATTTGAAGTGTATGTGAGAAAAGTGGGTGTTTGTGTTTTAATCTAATATTATGACTTTCTTGATAAACCTTGGTGACCATGTTTATCTTTTTATGGGAGCTACATCCCTTTCTTCTAATAATGGATCAAAAACTGGTCCTTCAAGGACTAAGAAGGAATCTTTAGGAGAAGTAAAAATTCTTGGTGATGAATCTGTTACCTAAACATTTAAAGTGTTAAATAATGTGGATGCAGCTAGTCTTGTTTCAATAGAGAGAGAAAAGTGTCACGGTAATATCAAATGCATTTTTTGGGTATCACATGTTGTTTCTAACATTCTTTTATCAATAATATTTCAGTTCTATTGAATGTGTCGATGGATCCTACAACAATCAATGCTAATATTATTATTGATCTAGAAGGAATGAGTGAGGATCCTGTGAAATCTAAGGTAGGTATTGGTGTCGATCCTAATTCAGAAAGCTCAAATGGCATTGCACCAGTTGAAGATATGAGTAATGAAAATTTTAGTGAAGCCAATTTGGGAATCAATCAACAATTTTTGGACACCTTAAATGGCGAGGATGCTATAAAATACAACATCATGTACACTAAAATGATGGATTCTCTTAATCTAGAAATTGATATTCTAGGTTATGTCGAGGATTATAAGGATTTCAATGAGTAATTGAACGGATGTAAGTTCTCATTCATTAATTTTCTATACATAATTGTTCTTTTATCTGATATTTCATATCAAATACTAATTTATGCAGCTTTTTTTTTGCAAATAATTTTGTGAAGACCCTTAAAAAATGGGGAATCCCACTCTATCATGCTTCCACTAATGTTGATGAGATACTGCCTGAAAATCCAATGTTGGGAGATGTATCAAAACCCATAGTTATGGTGACTAGGAAAGCTCAAGAGAAATCATTTCCCCAAGAAGTACATGCTCAAAATACTACAGCTTAGAATATTAGGGAGGAATCTACTGAAGCAGATGACTTATTACTGAGTAAATCCCATTAACTGTCTTGATCATTCTTTTTTTTGCTACACACTTAGAGATGACAACAATTTTAAATTACCATTTAGGGTCAGAGGCTCCCATGATTAGGTTTGAAGATGAATCCCCAATGCTAGCTCAACCAATAATAGAAGATGAAGCACTTGTTGCTTCGAAAGGAGTAGAGCCAAGAATCTCCTTGAGTGATCTGATTATAGAATATGTTCTGCCTCATGGTAGTGATTCTAATTTAGACATAGATCTGTAGTTTTCTCTCAGTATTACATGGTAGAAAACATGGTGAACCATTTGTTAAATAATCTATTAAAACAATTTAGATGATTTTCCCTCATATTTTGGCAGACTTCCAACATTGTTTAGTATATAAATATTTTTTGGGATTTGATTATCTCCCACTTTACAATATGATAAAAGATATTTTTCTTCGATGGGAGCAAGAACACAAACTATGGTTAGATATTTTAAAGGCTAAACTGCTTACCAATGTTGAGGGTTTTCAATATGCAGTATCCAAGGCAGAAGTCAATCATAGAAAAAATTTGATCGAATTCAATCAACAAATTGAGGAGATAATGAAGGAAATGACACATCTTCTACAAAAAATGAATTCTATTCAAAAATGGATTGAGAAATTAAACCAATCATTGTGAGAATCCCAATTAAAATGTTCAACTGCCGAAGATGCACTTTGTCAGGCCAAGGAGGATGATGATGCTCAACTAACAGATCATCATCAAGATATTGATAGGACCCAAGAGGCTATACAACATGTAAAGATTCAATATGAATGCTTTTTGTAATATTTTACAGAGATACTCCATTTTGTGGTTGTTCCCCCAATTTTTTCATTTAAATGTAAATGACTTCATCTCCATTTATATATATATTTTCATCCATACTTTCTTTCTGTAATTACAACATCAAATATTATTTCCATAAAATGTAATATTAATGTTAGATAATCATAATTACACTGATATGGATGAGGGATATTTAACTTTTACCTAAGACAAGAAGCTTAGTTAGCATATTTTAACTGTTTCTAGGGTCATATGGACAACTCTATAGACTTTGTGCCTTTTGGAATTTTATTGCATGATATTTTCCATACCATATAGAGTATATATCTAGCGAGTTGAGATTTTAATTTTATCTAGAATGCCATTTACAGGTTTTGAATCTTGTGAGTATCATGTCTCTTTTGGTAGGTAGTTTAAAGTCATGCATGTGAGACAAATAAAGTTAGCATTTTATTTCGAATAGATTTTCCCATGAATTTTGAGATTAGAACTTAAACAAAGGTTTATGGCTAGGAATGTCTCGATATTTTCTTATATAATTCCAAGTGGAATCTTGAGTCAGGATTTTTTATGGTCACCAATTCCAAAACTTGATGTATGAGAATAGATGAGTTCTCCTCTAAGAACAATGTTAACACTATTTTAAAAACCCATTATGGGAGTCGTATTATGCATAGCCATCTAGGGCATGTGCTACATAGCCATACAATTGCATATTTCAGATGATAGGTATGTTTTGTGGGGGACTTACTCAAGGCCACCTAGGGGAACGTACTGAATTTCCAAGCAAAAGAGCTCTAAAAAATTATGACATTCTTTTACTAATGAACCAATGGGTTAAAAATTTGGATGTCTCTAGACCATAGTGGGTGGATTTTCCAAGGAAAGGTAACTGAAAATAAAAGGGCCATTTGTATAGATAGAAAATTATTAATGAGAAACCATTCCGACATGATTTTGATGTGTGAAGGAAGGTATTTTTTTATAAAGAGGAATTTCAATATTTTTCCTACAATGTTTAAAGTCACGTAGCAAATAAATTATACTGTTTAGTTTTCAATCATGTAGTAAGGAAATTAAGGGTTTTTTTTATAATATTCTATACAGTTTCAAGTCATGATGTAAGGACATTATAGGGATTTATTTTATGGTCTTTAACATTGACCAAAGGTTCATGAATCTCCAATTTCATAGTAATTTATCTAGAAATACACCACCATATTTAGGTATGGAAATGAATAATTATAAACTGTGATATGATAATTTTTGGATCTGAAGAATGACATGGAAAAAGGGCCAAAGGCATTAGAGGAAGTATTTTATAAGAACGAAGTTATCGCTATTTTATGAACCCATTATGTGGGATTTATTATGCAGGGCTAATTTGGGAATATGATGTATAAAAAAACAATTTCATCTTTTGGTTGACATGCTTGTTATGTTGGTGACTTATGCAAGGACACCTAGGGGTACGTACTATATAGTCGAAAAAATAGATCTCAGATATCAGACATTTTATTGGTAAAAGCCGAAGAAAGTTTATGAATATTAAAATTTTACAAATCACAGAGTTTGGTTTATAGAGAAACGTACCTGGACAAGGAAAGAGTATTTCCAGTCATGGTTTCCAAAGAAAAGGAGGAATAGACTTCCTATGAAGCTGTGATCTGAATGTAAGAAATATGGTTTTTGTTGTTTTTTAGGTTATATTACTAGGACCAAAATATTATGGTAACAATGGATGAAATGTGGAAAAATGATCTAAGGGTATTTCAGTATGCTTTGAACAAGTAAAGGGAAAATCATAAACCACTATCTTGGAAACTTTTATGTTGGGAGGAAGGATATGGGAAAAATATGCAATGGATGAATGCATTAAAATATGGGTTTCTACATATATTTATCAAAGCATTAAGGGGGAAGAAAAGGATTCTACCATGAATGAAGTTACTTTTGTTTGACAAACCCATTATGGGGGTTGTATTATAGAGGTCCAACTAGGGAATATGCTATATATTCATACAGTAGAATCCTTTGGCTGAAATGCCTATTATATGGGCACTTATGAAAGGACACCTAGGGACCACTAGTGCAGAAAACGTTTTTTACGTCACCATTTTTTACGTCGGTTATATAAAACCGACGTCATAATATGTAAAACGAGGTTTTTTACGTCGGTTATTTAATAACCGACGTAAAAACCTGTGTTCGGTACACCTTTAACGTCGGTTATTTTTATAACCGACGTTATTAATCGCGCGGCTTCGTTTTTTACGTCGGTTATACATTAACCGCCGTAAAAAACAGAAGCGGGGGGTGTTTGTTACGTCGGTTATTAAATAACCGACGTAAAAAACACGGTTTTTGAAGGCCTTTTTACGTCGGTTATTTTATAACCGACGTTAAAAAAGAATCCGCAGATGTTTTTGACGTCGGTTATGGAATAACCGACGAAAAAAAACGTGGATTTTGAGCCCTTTATAACGTCGGTTATAAAATAACTGACGTAAAAAAAGAATCGGAGGAAGGTTTTTACGTCGGTTATTGAATAACCGACGTTATAAATGTTTTTAAAACAATTATAACGTCGGTTATTGAATAACCGACGTGATAACTCATTTAAAAATTTACCCAGACCTGTGGATTGTCATTCGCGAGTTTTCCTTCGACAGTCGCGTCTCATCTCTCTCGCGCGTAAACCCGAATCGGCTCATCCATTTCGTTGGTTTAGATTCATTTTGCGATCATCGTTTCTCATATTTAATCTCCTTGGATCAATCATCTAAACTCATAGCACTCAGGTAATCCTCCCACTCGTTCGTTTTTTTTACGGATAGTATATATATATGTGTTGTGATTTTTTTGTTGAAACTAGCTAAGATTCTTCGATTGCGAACCCTTTTAACTTGTTTTGGAACCATAATCTTATTTATCATCCCTAGATCTATTAGTTCGACTTGCAATATTGAATAATTTTATGATTTCACTAATTTTTCATCGTTTTCTATAAATCCCCGAGAGGGTTGGGGCATGTCCATTTGGGGGGTGTCCAGGGGGGTGTCCAAGGGGGTAGGGTGTGGGGGGTGGTGTCCAGGAGGGGTGGGGGGCTGTCCAGAGGGGTCGGGGGGTGTCCAGGGGGGTTTATAAGGGGGTGGGTGGGTGTGGGGGGCTGTCCAAGGGTGTGGGTGGGTGTTGGGGGGTGTCCACGGGGGTGTCCAAGGGGGTAGGGGGTGGGAGGTGGTGTTTAGGAGGGGTGGGGGGGGGGGGGGGGCTGTCCAGAGGGTTGGGGGTGTCCAGGGGGGTGTCCAAGCAGGTCGGGGTGGGGGGTTGTGTCCAGGAGGGGTGGGGGTGCTTTCTAGAGGGGTTGGGGGCTGTCCAGAGGGGTCGGGGGTGTCCAGGGTTGTGTCCAAGGGGATGGGTGGGTGTGGGGGGCTGTCCAAGGGGGTGGCGGCCTGTCCAGAGGGGTCGGTGGGGTGTCCAGGGGGTGTCCAAGGGGTTGGATGGGTGTGGGGGGCTGTCCAAGTGGGTGGCGGCCTCTCCAGAGGGTATTTGGGGTTGTCCGGGTGGGTGGGGGGGCTGTCCAGAGGGTTGGGGGATGTCCAGGGGGGTGTCCAAGGGGGTAGGGGGTGGGGGGTGGTGTCCAGGAGGGGCGGGGGGCTGTCCAGAGGGGTCAGGGGGTGTCCAGGGGGGTTTACAAGGGGGTGGGTGGGTGTGGGGGGCTGTCCAAGGGTGTGGGTGGGTGTTGGGGGGTGTCCAGGGGGTAGGGGGTGGGGGGTGGTGTTTAGGAGGGGTGGGGGGGCTGTCCAGAGGGTTGGGGGGTGTCCAGGGGGGTGTCCAAGCAGGTCGGGGTGGGGGGTTATGTCCAGGAGGGGTGGGGGTGCTTTCTAGAGGGATCGGGGGCTATCCAGAGGGGTCGGGGGGTGTCCAGGGTGGTGTCCAAGGGGATGGGTGGGTGTGGGGGGCTGTCCAAGGGGGTGGCGGCCTGTCCAGAGGGGTCGGTGGGGTGTCCAGGGGGGTGTCCAAGGGGTTGGATGGGTGTGGGGGGCTGTCCAAGTGGGTGGCGGCCTCTCCAGAGGGTATTTGGGGTTGTCCGGGTGGGTGGAGGGATGTCCAGAGGGTTGGGGGATGTCCAGGGGGGTGTCCAAGGGGGTAGGGGGTGGGGGTGGTGTCCAGGAGGGTCAGGGGGCTGTCCAGAGGGGTCGGGGGGTGTCCAGGGGGGTTTACAAGGGGGTGGGTGGGTGTGGGGGGCTGTCCAAGGGTGTGGGTGGGTGTTGGGGGTGTCCAGGGGGGTTTCCAAGGGGGTAGGGGGTGGGGGGCTGTCCAGAGGGTTGGGGGGTGTTCAGGGGGGTGTCCAAGCAGGTCGGGGGTGGGGGGTTGTGTCCAGGAGGGGTGGGGGTGCTTTCTAGAGGGGTCGGGGGCTGTCCAGAGGGGTTGGGGGGTGTCGAGGGTGGTGTCCAAGGGGATGGGTGGGTGTGGGGGGCTGTCCAAGGGGGTGGCGGCCTGTCCAGAGGGGTCGGTGGGGTGTCCAAGGGGGTGGATGGGTGTGGGGGGCTGTCCAAGTGGGTGGCGGCCTCTCTAGAGGGTATTTGGGGTTGTCCGGGTGGGTGGGGGGGGGGGGCTGCCCAGAGGATTGGGGGATGTCCAGGGGGGTGTCCAAGGGGGTAGGGGGTGGGGGGTGGTGTCCAGGAGGGGTAGGGGGCTGTCCAGAGGGGTCGGGGGGTGTCCAGGGGGGTTTACAAGGGGGTGGGTGGGTGTGGGGGGCTGTCCAAGGGTGTGGGTGGGTGTTGGGGGGTGTCCAGGGGGGTAGGGGTGGGGGTGGTGTTTAGGAGGGGTGGGGGTGCTGTCCAGAGGGTTGGGGGGTGCCCAGGGGGGTTTACACATCGATTTGTTTTATATTTCAAAATTGTTTACATTCAAATTATGATTTTTTTCATATAAACATATATTTGTCTTATCTAAAAAATATATATATTTTTGCTATTTGTTATAGGTAATAATGAGTCAAAGTTGGATTACGGCACATCGAATGAGCAATGAATATGAGGAAGGTGTTGATGCCTTTTTGGAATTTTCTAAACGAAATGTTCCAAGTAGTGACATTTTTTTCTGTCCATGCCTGAAATGTCTGAATATGAAGAAGTTGAAAAGTAGAGAGATAAAATATCATCTGATTTGTCATGGTTTCAATCCGAGTTACAACCCTTGGATTTGGCATGGCGAAACTGGACAGAATGTCACTGATGATAATGAATCGCAAGATGGTAACTCCGATGTAATTGAAGAAATGATTCGCGATATTGTAGCAGAACAAATTGAGATAGAACCGACAGTTGCACGTCTATATGGTGATGCCAAAAAACCATTATATCCTGGTTGTACAGATTTTACGGTTTTGTCGGCGGTGTTAAGATTGATTAACCTGAAGGCGAAACATGGATGTAGTGACAGAAGTTTTACAGAGCTGCTACAATTGATGAAAGACATTCTTCCAAAAGATAACGATCTTCCAGATTCACATTATAAGGCCAAAAAAATATTATGCCCGATGGGATTGGGATACAGAAAAATACATGCCTGTCCGAATGACTGCATTATATATAGGAAGGAATATGAATTTCTGAAAGAGTGTCCTAAATGTGGGACATCACGGTATAAGGTGAAAGAAAAATCACAAGCTGATGTAGAGATTACAAAGCTCCCTTCAAAGGTATTTTGGTATATTTCTATAATTCCTCGTTTCAAACGTTTATTTGCTAATTCACATGATGCAAAAAGGTTAAGATGGCATGCTGATGAGCGGGTATGTGATGAAAAAATACGTCATCCAGCTGATTGTCCACAATGGAAGAAAATTGATGCCCAGTATCCTACATTTGGAAATCAAATTAGAAATCTGAGACTAGGCTTGTGCACAGATGGAATGAATCCATACCGAACCCTCAGTAGCACACATAGTTCATGGCCTGTTTTATTGGTAATTTACAACCTCTCTCCTGAAGTTTGTATGAAGCGCAAATATGTCATGTTGAGTATCATGATCTCTGGTCCAAAGCAACCCGGCAATGATATTGATGTATACTTGTCACCGCTGATTGATGATTTGAAACTGTTATGGGATGATGGTATTAGGGTGTATGATTCTTATAAAATGGAATATTTTCAACTACATGCAGTGCTTCTATTCACTATAAATGACTTCCCAGCATATGGAAATTTGTCTGGATACAGTGTTAAAGGGCATAAAGCATGTCCAATTTGCAAACAACAGACGTCATATTGTCAATTGCATCATGGGAGGAAAACAGTGTACATGGGTCATCGAAAGTTTTTGCCTATGGATCACCCTTATAGAAGACTAAAAAAGGCATTCAATGGCTCACAAAAATTTGATACTGCTCCAAAACCTTTATCCCTAGATTTTTATTTTGAGAGGGTGAAAAACCTTGATGTGACATTGGGAAAGACACAGAAATCTAGTAATGATAGACATATTTGGAAGAAAAGGTCAATATTTTTTGAGCTACCATATTGGAGGTATCATGAAGTCAAACATAATATTGATGTCATGCACGTGGAGAAGAATATCTGTGATTCTTTGATCGGAACATTGCTAGATATTAAAGGAAAGACAAAAGATGGGTTGAATGCAAGGTTAGACCTACTATCAATGGGAATACGTTTGGAGTTAGCTCCCACTCCTAAAAGAAGACGAACATTTCTTCCCCCGACTTGTCATACATTATCGAAGAGGGAGAAAAGTAGCTTCTGTCAGTGTCTTCATGATATCAAAGTGCCTCAAGGTAATTCTTCAAATGTAAAAAATTTTGTCTCATTGAAAGACTTGAAGTTGATAGGTATGAAATCACATGATTGTCACGTCATGATGCAAAAAATTCTACCAGTTGCACTGCGTGGAATATTGACCATCCGTGTCAGAAAGACTATAATGAGGTTGTGTTATTTTTTCAATTCAATTTGTAACAAGGCGATTGATGTGAATGCTTTGAACATTTTGGAAAAGGATGCAATTTTTATACTTTGTCATTTGGAAATGTATTTTCCTACAACTTTTTTTGATATGATGGTGCATTTAATGATTCATCTGGTTCGCGAAATAAAGCTTTGTGGACCTGTATATCTTCATTGGATGTATCCTTTTGAAAGTTATATGAAAATATTAAAGGGATATGTTAAAAATCCATATCGACCTGAAGCCTCCATTATTGAAAAGTATATTTCTGTGGAGGTAGCAGAGTTTTGTACGAGATACTTGGCTATGGCGCAACACATAGGTTTTCCTCCATCTCGCCATGAACGGGTTAATAATGAGGGAAAGGGGATTCGTGGCTTGAAAGTCAAATCACTGTCAGCTGAACAGATGAAGAAGTTAGAATCATACATCTTGAATAACATAGCTGATGTTTAACCGTATATCACATTGCATATTAATGAGTTGAAACAATGTCATCCAAAGAAGAAAGAAATGTGGATTTTGAATGATCACAACAAAACTTTTTTTCCATGGTTTAAAAAGACCTTGCTTGGTAGATCAGATGTATCAGAGACATTAAAATGGATAGTGGGTGGTCCATCTTTAAATGTGATAACATGGTCCGCTTATGACATTAATGGAATACATTTCATACGAAAGCTCAAGACAACAGAAGTGCAGTTCAGAATAATGGTGTATTGGTGTTTGAAGAAGCAATGCATTTTTCGAGTGCTAAGGACAGAAACCCAATTTCGGCATCAAGTGCATATTATGGAGTGATTTAAGACATATGGGAGGCTGATTACTTTAAAATTAAAGTTCCTGTTTTTAACTGTAAATGGTTTATCGGTAACAACAGTGTCAGACACGATTAATTTGGAATGACACTTGTTAATCTGAATAGATTGGAAGACACGACTGATTCTTTTATAATGGCAACACATGCCAAACAAATTTTCTATGTAGTAGATCAATCAGATATGCAGTGGGCTGTTGTTTTACAAGGGAAAAAACAATATGTTGGTGAGGATGAATTTGATGAAGATGCTGATTTATGTGAGATCCCTACTTCCATGGAAAGATTAACAGAACATAATGATGAGTATGTTGAAGACATGGTTTGTGCCATAAGGAATGATCAGGACGAAGGAATTTGGGAAAACAATCCAACTATACATTCCTAAAATTACAGGTAACACATGTTTATTTCTTGTTTACATTTAGTTTTTTCATATAATGTTAGATATTGTAAATTTTTTACTTATTAAAACATGTATCAAACCAAAATGATAAAACAATAAAAACCGTAAAGAGGAGAAGTCCTGGGCGCACCGGCTGGCCGGTGGAGGACCACCGGTTGGCCGGTGGTCCAGACAGCAAATCTCTCTGGTCCACTGGCCGGCCAGTGATGAGCCAGCGGCCGGACGGTGGTCCAGACAGAGAGGAAGGCTGTCTGGTCCACCGGCCGGCCGGTGGTGATCCAGCGGCCGGCCGGTGGTCCAGAGAGAGGAAGGCTCTCTGTCTGGTCCACCGGCCGGCCGGTGGTGATCCAACGGTCGGCCGGTGGTGAGCCAGCGGCCGGCCGGTGACACTAGGCAGTGGGCAAGTCTACTGCCTGGGTCCTCCGGCTGGCCGGTGAGCTCACACCGGCGGACCGGTGGACTCAGTGAGTCCACTTTTCAGCTTTCTTGGGCCAACTCCTTGGCAACCTTTTCCCTATCAACAAAAACACTTGAAAACAAGTTAGAACATAATAAGAGTGATTGTGATCATTAAAATCCAAGAGAGAGGGGTACAACAGACTATGTTTACCATGTTTATCATTGTTTAACATTCTTACCATATTACCAATGTTTACTATTATGTAATTTAGTACACTTTTCTATATTCTGATTAAGTAGTATTACAATATTTGAATTTGTATATTTGTGAACTAATGTTTGTTTTTTTGATTTGAAGGAAAATGACAGATCAATCAGTTGATCAGCCACATGATTCCGGAGATGAGCATATTGGTCATACATCTGGGGAGGAACATTCACATGCTCCTATTACGAAAAAGAGTTCAAAGGTTGGTATGCGTGGGTGCACACGTTTACCAAAATTATCACTTGCCCGTATGAAGGAGGAGAGGATAGTCGTGGAGTTTGATGATGATGATCTTCCTAGAGGTCCAAATGCTAAAGATTTTAAGGGTTTTGTAGCAACTCAGGCTAAGAGAAAAGTAAGCATTCTCTAGGATGATTGGAGAAGTGTGGATAAGGCGATAATTTCTCAGCTGTGGGAGACCATTTTGGTAAGATCTTTTGCTATTGTTTGACTGTTCTTTAAATGTTTCTAGTATATATAATATTTTTAACCTCTTTTTTATCAGATGACATTTGATATTCCTAACACTGGAGGAGTCAAGAAGAAATGCTTATCGTTGGCTGCTAGGAGATGGAGGGATTTCAAATCAACCCTCTCATCTGATTTCATTTATGGTCATAGGAGTCGTGAGAATCCATGTCGTATATATCCTTTTATAGATGAAGACACATGGAGACAATTTTTTGAAAGTAGAAGAAAAGAATCATTTTTGGTAAGGGCAATGTAAACTTTTATAAGATTTCTTATATAAATGATCTTATTATTGTTTTGTTAATGATTACTTATTCTTAATTTACAGCAAACAAGGAAAGCTCATCAATAGATCCAATCTAAAAATGCATACCCTCATAGTTTATCTCGGGGAGGGTATGCATTTTTGGAAGAACAAATGATGGCAGAAAAATTTCAACAACTAAGAGCTGAGTCTTCAAGCTCTGGAGAGGTGGCCCCTCCATCCCCTCCATCTAGACATGAGAAATGGAAAAGAGCTCGGAAGGGCAAAAAAGGACAATATCTTTCGGAAGAATCGAGACTCGTAGTTGAGAGGATTGTAAGATATCTATTTTATTTATTTAAGTTTACTATTTTTGTCATATATTTCCAATCATTATAGAAATGTTCAATTAATTATTACAGGACTCTTTTGAGGAGCAGAGTTCACAGGGGACATTTACACCATCTGGGAGGGAAGATATTTTATCTGTGGAATTGGGAAAGCACGAACATCCTGGCCGTGTAAGAGGATATCCGGCAGGTGTATCGGTAAGAAAAGTGTTGCCACGTTCCTCAACTTCTAACGTTGAGGGAGTTTATAAAAAAAAAATAGAATCCTTGGAGGCTGAAATCCATAATATTAATGCGACAATGGAGGACAAGATTAGAGCATCAGTGCAGTTTATGTTTGCAGACTTGCAAAGACAATTTCAGGGTGCAGCTCCCACTCCACCTCTCCCAGTAGCTCCCACTCCCCCACCTCAGCCTGCGGACCCCATTTTTGATCCTCCTCCTCCGCCACAACTACCTACTTATTGTAAGTTGTATGTTGATGATCCTCAACATCATATAGTTGCATATGGGATGGTATATTGTATAGGAGATACAGTTCATCATCAACAGTTAGAGGTAGAGAATCAGAGGGTCACTGTACAGGATATTATAGATAGATCAGCTCGGATACCATTACCTACAGATGAGGTGACGACAGTTGGACATAGTATCGGCCATTTTTTACTTTGGCCATCCAGACTTCTTCGACTCATTACCATAGAGGTATGGATGTTATATCTTTTATTTTATATTTTTATTAATGTTTTATCATTTGAAAACTAATATATTTTTCAATTTATTTTTACAGGAATACTTCAAAGGTAAAGAAATACTGTATAGACAACAACAAAGACAGATAGCTATGACATCAGATGCAGATACTAGCAGTCTTGACAAATTTTCAAGATATTCAAATTTGTTGGCGGATCATTATGACTTTACAATGGAAGCTCATGTCTGTGGACGTGAACTAAGTGTGGGGATTATGAAAACTGATATCATGGAGTTTTTCACTGGAGATAAGTTGGGCATCAACGTGGTGTAAATTTTTATCATGTAAGTCTTAACACCTTTTCCTTGCGTTATATTTATTAAAAATGTATACTTATGTCTGCTTTGTATTAGGTATCTGTATAAAATTTGTTAGAGGAATGAGCTGACAGATGTATATGGATTCGTGGACCCACAATTGATTTCCCCTGAAGCATGTGCATTGGATGAGGAACAAAGAATGATTTATATTGCTGATAGATTTGAAAAGAATGTAATCACACAGTGTTGGATGATGCCTTTTTGTGAGAGGTATGAAACACATCCCTCTCAAAGAGTTAATTATCTTTTAACATAAAAAACCACTAACGTTAAATTTCCTTTTATCAGGGATCATTGGATGTTAGGGGTTTTTTTCCCTAGGGAGAAAGCACTTTATTGGATATGCTCTCTCCATGATGATGTGCGAGAAAGTTTTAAGAATATATTGGAAACGTAAGTTTCAATTTCACAATAGTTTTATATATTATAATGAATTTTGAATTTACCCCATTCGTATTATTTTCTAACAGGGCATGGGTCCACTTTCGAAAAAGCGCAAAGAAAAGGAATTTCAAGATCAAATATGTACATGCGAAGGTAAATATCCATTTATAATTTGTACATTTTGATTTATTACATAAAAATAATATATTGAATTTACACTCATTCAAACAGAAATGTCATGAGCAACAAGGCATCATCGAATGCAGATATTACATGTTAAGATTTATGTATGAAATAATAACAACTGGGACAGTTCTGAGTTTTGACCTGGTAAGATTTCCTCTTTCTCATAATATTTCAATTTGATTTATTCATTATACACGTTGAATACTATCCTTTTCCTTTGTAGCTTTTTGATGACCCTCAACCCTTTACATCTGAAGATATCAAACACTTACAAGTGGAGTGGTCAAATTATTTTACAGGTTTGATTGACTTTTAGTTGTTTGTAATGTAAAATGTAATTTTGAATATTGTCAATGTAATTGTGTATTTCGTAGTCATTTAGGTTGGATTTAGTTTTTTTTGAAGTTGACAATGTAAGTTTTGAATGTTATATAATTGAATGTTTAATTTTTCTCTACTTATTATTTTGGTCTACTGTTGATGGTTTTTATGGTCTGGATTTTGGTATGGGGGGAGAGGTTCCAAGGGGGTGGGTGGGTGTTTGGGGGGTGTCCAAGGGATATGGGAGGGGTGTCCAAGGTGTGTTTGGGGCTGTCCTAGGGGTCGGGGGGGGGGGGGGTGTAAATGAGGGTGGGGGGTGTCCAAGGGGTGGGGGGTGTCCAAGGGATATGGGAGGGGTGTCCAAGGTGTGTTTGGGGCTGTCCAAGGGGTCGGTTGGGTGTAAATGAGGGTGGGGGGGGGGGGGGGGCTGTCCAAGGGGTGGGGGGGTGTCCAAGTGGTGGGGGGGGGGGGTGTCCAAGGGATATAGGAGGGGTGTCCAAGGGGTGTTTGGGGCTGTCCAAGGGGATGGGGGGGGGGGGGGGTTTCCAAGGGGTCGGGGGGGGGGGGGGGTTTCCAAGGGGTCGGGGGGGTGTCCAGGGGGTGGGGGGGGGGGGGGGCTGTCCAAGGGGTGGGAGGGTGTCCAAGGGGTGGGGGGGGGGGGTGTCCAAGGGATATGGGAGGGGTGTCCAAGGGGTGTTTGGGGCTGTCCTAGTGTTCGGGGGTGTAAATGAGGGTGGGGGGCTGTCGAAGGGGTGGGGGGGTGTCCAAGGGGTGGGGGGTGTCCAAGGGATATGGGAGTGGTGTCCAAGGTGTCTGGGAGTTCTGTCCAAGGGGTCAGTTGGGTGTAAATGAGGGTGGGGGGGGGGGGTGTCCAAGGGGTGGGGGGTGTCCAAGTGGTGGGGGGTGTCCAAGGGATATAGGAGGGGTGTCCAAGGGGTGTTTGGGGCTGTCCAAGGGGATGGGGGGGGGGGGGGGGTTTCCAAGGGGTCAGGGGGGTTTCCAAGGGGTCGGGGGGGGGGTGTCCAGGGGGTGGGGGGCTATCTAAGGGGTGGGGGGTGTCCAAGGGGTGTTTGGGGCTGTCCTAGTGTTCGGGGGGTGTAAATGAGGGTGGGGGGGCTGTCGAAGGGGTGGGGGGTGTCCAAGGGGTGGGGGGGGGGTGTCCAAGGGATATGGGAGTGGTGTCCAAGGTGTCTGGGAGTTCTGTCCAAGGGGCCGGTTGGGTGTAAATGAGGGTGGGGGGGCTGTCCAAGGGGTAGGGGGGGTGTCCAAGGGGTGGGGGTGTCCAAGGGATATGGGAGGGGTGTCCAAGGGGTGTTTGGGGCTGTCCAAGGGCTCGGGGGGGTGTCTAGGGGTCGGGGGGGGGGGGGGGGGTGTCCAAGGGGTCTGGGAGGGCTGTCAAGGTGTGGGGGGGTGTCCAATGGGTGTTTGAGGCTGTACTAGGGGTCTTGGGGGTGTAAATGAGGGTGGGGGGGCTGTCCAAGGGGTGGGGGTGTCCAAGGGATATGGGAGGGGTGTCCAATGGGTGTTTGAGGCTGTACTAGGGGTTGTGGGGGTGTAAATGAGGGTGGGGGGGCTGTCCAAGGGGTGGGGGGGGGGGGTGTCCAAGGGTTGTGGTGGGGCTCCAATGTGGTGGGGGAGGGCTAGCCAGGTTGTTAGGTGGGTATAGATGATGTTGGGGTTCAGTTGGGGCTTGGGGGAGGGCTGGCATGGTTATTTTTGTTGTTTGGTTTCTGGTTGCTTTTTGGTGAGAGCAGTGCAATTATTTAAAAAAATATATATCACTTTCACGTCGGTTATAAAATAACCGACGTGGTAAATAAATCGATAGGGGTTTATCACGTCGGTTTTTTCTAGAACCGATGTGATAAACCGTTCCTGGGCCTTTTATCACGTCAGTTATTTAAGAAACCGACGTGCTAATAGGCCCGGGGAAGGGTTAATCACGTCGGTTATGTCATAACCGACGTGATAAACGATATCCCTGGCGTTTTATCACGTCGGTTTAGAAAATAACCGACGTGATAACCCCCCCCCCCCCCGCGCATATTTATCACGTCGGTTATTATATGAACCGACGTGATAAACACCGTGATGTTAGGGATGTTACGTCGGGTTTTAAATAACCGACGTAAAAAACGTTATTTATAACGTCGTCCGTATTAACGTCACCTAAAAACCGACGTAAATAATGAAAAATAACCGACGTAAAAAATGTTTTCTGCACTAGTGGACACACACTGTATAGTCAGGAAAAAGAGCTCTCAGGTATCAGAAATTCTATCACATGAAGCTGAAGAAATACTATGAAGATAAGAATGCATTCAATATTATAAGTATGAAATGTGAAAGGGGTAATGTCCAATGCATAAGGGGTGTTTTTGGACCGATATTGGCCAAGAGTTCAGAGTCCTTCACATAGATCAGAATCATAATGGGGGCATATTTTGTTTCCTTGATGGTCCCTATGAACAGAGGGCCCAAAATAAAATATCCTATATAGATTTTGATCATATCCAATAGAAAGGGGAATTTTCTTTTTTTTCATAGATGTTACTAATATTTAAGTCCATGTTTTTACTACATATCTCAATGGGATGAGATCAAGCCATAGGTAGTTCTTATAGGTTCATGCAGTTTATTTTCATGTGGTGAGGATGAAGATGAACTGACGTGAAATGATAGAGATATTTCAACTGAGACTAAGTTAAATCCTAGGCGTCACTGCGTATCTTGTTGGTAAAGGAATCGAGCCACACGTTGTTCATGAAAAAGATTGTTCCCCCACACAAATTGAGCTTGATGCAGTGACGGGTGGATTTTAATACATTCTATAATAGCGGTTATGCTTAATACATAGGATGGTATAAAAATCAACCCATGTATTCTAGCAGAGTACTATATATAAGTTTGATTCATATACAGGAAAGGGGAAATAAATTTATTTATGGTTGCGGTTGGGCCCATGATTGGATATCAAGGCATATCTACAAATCCCATTGAATTGAGAATCAATCCATAAATAGTTATTGAAAAACCATGTATTTTAACATCTTATAGTGAGTACGTAAGTCATCTGATGTGAAGGAAACATTACGGCTGGACTAGGGGATAAGACCCTGGTGTCGCTATGTATCTTACTCGGGGCAAGAATCAAGGCACATGTAGTTCTTAAAAAGGGGGTCCCTATGAATATCTGATTCAAACATAGGGAGATACAGGGCTCATGTTCCACTTGGGAGTGTAAATGACGTGAGCAATGCTTACACATGGAAGATACTCATTTTTAAAGATCCCCCAAAAATTTGAATTTTGGGTATCTTTGGGAATTTATTAACATCAAATGAAGGAGACATTAACTATATATTTTAACATCGTTCAGTGAGGAAAAATGATGGTGTATAGTTTAACGTCTTGTAACAAGGACAAAAATTATACTCATCTTAACATCATGCAGCATGGACGCATATTGTTGTTGTGCAGTTTAATCTCTTGTAACTAGGAAATTACTTGGTGTGATTACACAAAGTAATTCTTCAAGAATTCTACATTGGTTGGAGTTGTAATCAGTTCTCAATCCATTGATATTAGGGAATAAGCTCCATTGAAGAGGACCTTATGTATGTAATAAGGTCCTTCCAACTTTGGTTCAAGCTTTGGAGGATTATTTCTTGGTATCATTAGGGTCCAAATGAATAATACCAATTCTCCTTGGAGAAATGAGCAGAGGAGGACTTTCTTGTTAAAAGATCATGCTATTTTGTTCTAATATACTTCCAAGTGATGAATGGTATGAAATATCTATTCATGTAATTTTTCTATCTCATTGAATCACTTCCAAGACTATTCATCTGTAGATAACTAGTCATAGATGGAAACTTAGAGTGAAGAAAATTGAACTTAAATAGGTAGAAGAACTTTTATCCCATACAAAAATGAATACAGGGTTGAATAAGTTGCAGAACAAGTAGTATTCCAATAATCCCACAAAGTGTGAAAGAGTTTATCAGGAAAATACTTTTTATATTTATCCACAATCTTTTAGAGTATGTTCACAAGAGTTTTATTGAAAGACTCTATATATCCATTGACCAGTAAATGGTAGAGAGATGAATGGTTGGATTTGATATTGTGATCCTAATATAGAATCTTTACCTCAGCTGAAAAAATTGGTACCTTTTTCCATCAATATGGTATTAGGGACACCAAATCTAGTAATGATGTTAGTTTTGACAAAGCTAACAATGATTTAGCCCCCTACATCCTTGAGAGGTATTGCCTCAACCCATTTAGAGAAGAAATAAATAACAGTAAGAATATACATGAACTGCTTAGCCATAGCTAGAGGATAGGTTCCTACTACATCCATTCCCCATGTACCAAAGGACCAAGAGTATTTATCTGTATGTACAAACTTTAGGGGTTGATGAATGAAGTTGGCATGCATCTGGTAGGGATTCCACTTCTTAGTGAAATCAATGAAATATCATGTCATTATAGGACAAAAAGTATCCCAGTCTTTGGATTTGATCAGAAAGACAATGCCTCGACTAGTGATCACCATAATCTCAAACATGTACTTATTTCATGACGGTCACATTTTCATCCCCATCAATGCATCTGAGAAGAATTATGTTGAATTTTCATCTGTAAAGGATCTTCTAGTGATCTGATCCATCATAAATATTAAAATTAAATACTCATCACCAGATATGTTCTCTTTTGATTATATCCAGTGGAAGTACCCCATTTCAGATATATTCCATGATGGGTGTCATCCATTATATGGTATGACAATATGGATCAGAAATGGTAATCATTTCATTGATTTTATCTATTTTGATTTGAAAAAAATGTAAAACCACTCAATGATGAGAAATACTAATTATTTTTTCACCCCCTATATGGATCTTCCAAGGCTGTAGCTGAATTTTCCAATGCATCATCATGAGTATTTTATGACCATGGGACATAATACAATGTCAGATCAGAGGTAAATTCTTTTATTAACCCTAGAACATAATAAAAAATTGGAACTAGTTCTTATTTTCTAATGGATTAATCCCCATTAATTTGTTTTATTACCAATTTTGAATAACCTTTAACCTAAAGGTAATCCATTAGTACATGGAGTGCTAATTCTAGGCCTACAATGAGATCTTGATATTTTTCCTGTAACGCCCCGGCCCCAGTTACCCAGAGTCGGTGCATTATTACATAACATTGGGATGACCACAAGAAAGATCAAGTCTCGAAAGACTGATTAGTTTAGTAGCCTTGGAATTACTAGATACATTCATAAAGTTTACATTATATCATAAAATGGGAACTACAACAATATAGTTTCCATATTCCACACTCATATCCCCATATACTATCCCTACAGGTCATTCATAAATTACTTCTTCACATCCTAGGAAATTTAAAACATAGAAAGGGGGGAGCTCAAATTCCCAGTAAGGATAAAAATATAGTGGAAACTTTCATAAATAAGCATAAACATTTAAGTCAATGTATAACTAAAACAAAATCCTTTTAAAACTAGAACTTTAGCATAATATGGTAGAAATAAAATGAACTAATGTCATATACTTATTCACAGGGATATTCTACTACTCGAATAATCACATGCAATATCAATAACCACTTTCATAATGATGGAATGCATAATGCCAGAATATCATAACCACATAACCGAGGACTCATTCCAAGACTACAAATAAGATTTTGTCAAGGCCTTGTGCTAAGACACTAGTTTGTATCATGAGACCTACCGATGCATCGAGGAGCTATAGCGGGCTCCACCCGTCACATATTAAGTCCAATGCATTCATCATATGAACAGGTTTAAGCATAACATAAACATTCGTATTAAAAATAGCATATGAAATGTCAATACATTCTCCATAAACCATGAATGGTAAAAAAATAACACATCCACAGTCAAACAAATCACAAAACCTTCAATATAATATGGAAGTTTTGTATCATAATAAATCAACTTCAAATAAGCTTAAAATCCAACAAAGGATGTCAGCATAGAAGAAATCAAAACTATTTGAGAGAAATATTTCTTTTTTTGAAATAATTTAAAAGTCACATAATTACAAAATAAAACATTAACTTTGAAAATTTTCTTATAATATTGTAAGGTATGCTTCGAAGATTTTATAACAGCAGAAAATAGCCGCACCCGACGTATAAGTTAAAAAAAGACATTCTTACCTTAATTCTGTCGAAAAGGTTAAAAAGGACCTTGTTTGGAAAATGGCAGAAAGATTCCTTTATAAAATTATTATAAAAGTAAAAAAAGGTATAAATGTCTTTAACCAATATTCTAGTAATATTAAATATGTTTTGAAATATAGTTTTAAGAAACATGGATGTGGATGATAAAGAAGTCCCAGTAGATTACAACCTCAGATAATGAAAAGATTGCAAAATAAACCCTTACCTTGTACTTTTTCATGGTTGGGGGTAGGTTAAACTACTATATAATGGTGAAATAATTGTTATTAAATTATAAAAGAATCATATAAATTAATATTATATCATATTTGATCTTTTAACATTGCTTTGTTAATAATATCTTAATATTATTGTCGTTTTGGGTGTTAACTTACTCATTTTCTTTTATATGTTTTGTTACATAAGCCATGTTTGTTATGGATAGGTTGTATCTTATTCATATCCAGAATTATATTAAGTCCTTCAACATTATTATTAATCATCAAATGATAATTTGACTTGAATGGATACGATGGAGAATGAATCTCATCGCGTTCATGGAGACGGTAGTCCGAACGTACGCATGAGCGAGAATATCATTCTTTTGATATTAAAATAATATTTAATTGGATGTTATATAATATATACAGAATAATTATCATGTTATATTTATTATTTACATGAATTACACATCATTATTATACCCATCCAAATAATAATGTTTTGAATAACAATTACACCACGACGTGAAGACAATAAGTCGTACGTACGCACGTATGGTGACATGTCATTCAAAGGATGGATAAAAAACTGAAATATGGTTGTATCATGTTTATAATAACATCAAAGTATATATTATATACTGGAGTTATTATTTTATAATGGTAATAACAAATAAAGAAGATGTGGAAGAAGAAAGGAACTTGAAAAGGGTGGTGAAATCATTACCTCTTCTTCGAGTTCTTCCTTTTGATTTGATCAAAAGGGCTCCTTAGGATTTCTTTCTGAATAAATTAAGGCCTCTGGGATGAAGTGAGGGATGTGGAGAGACTATTTGGACAGGGTTTGGCCGAAGAAAAAGGCTTTGAAGGTGTAAATTAATGATAAGGGGGAGTGCCCTTTTATAAGAGGGATGAGGGGAACCTTTGGAAAATCTAGAAATATTATTTTATAATAAATTCATATTCTGTTTCTAATGGATTCAAAGGGGATTATTTAAAGGTTAGGGTGGGGATAGGTCTAACACCACTCAACCAATATGATTTATACTGGTTTGGGTTACTATATTAACCTTATCTTTAAGTATTAACTCTTAGTTAATTAGTTTCACTTTTATAATGTCTCTTTGTATTTTTATATTATATGGTTAATAAACTTACTATATACATCCAAGATACCCCCAAGTTTTCCATTAATGATACACCTATCATGATATAAGTCTCTTTTCTGAACCTTATATTTTTATGAATTGAATATAAATTAATAATATAATATTTGTTTTAAAAACTCTTTTATGTCAATTTTGACACTATTGAATAATTGATTTTTGTAAAAATAATAAAAGAATTATTACTTAAAAAAAAGTTAATTAAATCAATCATAACATGACCTATTAACCTATAAAATTATTTTTATTTATAAAAAGTCTCAAATTACATTTATTTGGGTATTTATAATATCAATTATTCCAATTTTTCATTAATTAGGTAATTACTGCATCACCATTGTGTCATAAATAACTTAAATTATTTAATTTCTAAAAATTATAAATAAAATACCATTATGTATTAAATAATTTTATATTTCTAATGAATATTTATAGTCAAAAATAAAACATATATAACCCTATGTAATGTTTTTTTGCTAAAAGATATATGCTTATGTCATTTTTATATTTATTTTAACTTAATTAAAATAAAGTGTCCCTATCACCTACAAGTGGCTCCATGGGGTCCCAAAATAGACCCAAAAATTCCCATGGTCGGAAATGTATCCAAAAATAAGGTTAGGACACATTTTATGGTAATTTAGTATTATTATAATATAATTTTTTAACCCTTATTTACCGGATTTACCCTTTAACCATGGTAAATAAAATTTTTACCGAAGTAATTATTCAAAATGTCTAAAAATAAAAGATACCTATTTAAAAAATTTGGACATCCTGATTAAAAATATGGAATACATTTTTCCAAATTCAAAACACATAAATGGTAGAAATTAATTAAAAATTAATTCCCGTTGTTAAAAAAAGCATGTTTTTTAGAAATAATAACTATCAAAAGATTGATACTTGTTTATGTCCTGTTTAATTGTGAAATTATGTCCAATGACCAAAATTGTATTAAATGGTAAAAATATATTCTAAATATACTTTAAAACCACACAAATTAATAATGTATCACTATTAATTATTTTGATTAAAAAAGTTGTTTTTAATTAAAATTTAATAATTTTCACTATTCATCAAAATATAAATGTTATCCGAAAAGTTCCAAAATTTTACCCTAGGCTAATTTCAATATTGATAATCCAAAAATGAAGTCAATTTTGAGAGATGAAATTTATAAAATTTTAAAAAGTGGGTATTACTATTCATAATGGCTAGTTTGATTGGTTGTGGTGTGTGTTAGAACTTGAAGTTGCGTACAACACACGCTACTGTATTATTCAAAGGGAAGTGTACCATTGAAGATTGGGGTCTTACATTCTCCCCTCCTTCAAATAATTTCTTCCTAAAAATTTCTAGATACTACCGCATGAAAAGACTCAGGTGGGTCTTCATCATAAGTTCATCGGGTTCCCACGTTGCCTCTTCCATCTTATGGTTTTTCCACAAAACTTTTACCAGAGGAGTCGTCCGGTTTCTCAGCACCTGTTCTCTCGTATCAAGAATCCTGATGGGCACTTAACAATAAGACAAATCAGGTTCCAGTTCTAATTCCTCATATGTGATTACATGCGTTGGGTCATGCATGTATTTCGTTAACAGAGATACGTGGAACACATCGTGAACTTTGGAGAGACTTGGCGGCATTGCCAAATGGTAAGCTACAACCCCTATTCGTTCTAGAATTTTAAAATCTCCGATATACCTGGGACTCAATTTACCTTTCTTACCAAAACATATGACTCCCTTCCTTGGATATACCTTCAAGAAAACATGATCACCGACTTGAAATTACAAATACTTCCTTCAATTATCGACATAGTTCTTCTGCCTACTTTGAGCTACTTTGATGTGGTTTTGGATTACCTTTACTTTTTCCATTGTTTCCTCCACTAGTTCTGAGCCTACAAGTTTTCTTTCACCAACGTCATCCCAACAGGTTGGTGTGGAACATCTCTTTCCGTATAACGCTTCATATGGTTCCATCTGAATGCTCGAATGAAAGCTATTGTTATTTGAAAATTCTACCAGAGGTAAATATTGATCCCACATATCCTGAAAGTCAAGTGAGCATGATCTCAACATGTCTTATAAGGATTTAATAGTCCATTCTAATTGTCCATCTATTTGAGGGTGGTAGGTAGTGCTCAAATTAAGTTCAGTATCCAAGGCTTTCTGAAGACTTTTCCAGAATCTTGAAGTAAAACAGGGATCAAGATCAGAAACAATCGATAGAGGTACTCCATGAAGTATCATAACTTCATTAATATATAGTCTTGCTAGCCGTTCAAGTGTTAAATCTTCCCTTATAGTAAGAAAATGTGCTGAATTGGTAAGACTATCAACAATGACCCATATTTCATCATTCATTCTCAGAGTCTTTGGTAGCCTCATGACGAATTCCATCGTAATATTATCCCATTTCCACAAAGGTAAGGGAAGAGGTCACAATACTCCACCAAGCTGTTGCCTTCCAACTTTCACTTGTTGGAAAACCATACATCTTGACACAAAATCAGCAATCTCCCTCTTCATGTTGTCCCACCAAAAATGTTCTTTCAAATCTATATACATTTTGGTGCTCCCAGGGTGTATAGAGAATTTGAAACTATGAGTATCATCCAACAATTCCCTTTTTAGGTCAGGTATATTGGGAACACAAAGTCTCTTCCCAAATTTTAAAGTTCCTTCTTCATACACAAAGTATCTCAATATCCCATAATTTATAGCTTTAATCTTCTTTTTAAACTCTTCATCATCGGTCTGAGAACTCTATATCCTTTCTAGTAAAGATGGTTTGGAAACCATTTGAAAAATCATTGATGTTTTACCTTCCATGGTGATTCCCAAATACAACTTTACTAGATCCATAAAAATATGATCCCTTTCAATTCTCATCATGTTCAAAACTCCATGATCTTCTCTGCTCAAAGCATCTTCCACCTTATTTGCCTTCCCTGGTTGGTAGTGTATCGTGCAATCATAATCCTTGAGTAGTTCATGCCATTGCCTTTGCCTCATGTTGAGTTCTTTTTGTGAGAAAATATACTTCAAACTCTTGGGATCAGTATAAATCTCACATTTTTCACCATAGAGGTAGTGTCTCCATATCTTCGAAGCAAAGATCAAAGATGCTAACTCAAGATCATGAGTAGGATAGTTTTGCTCAGGAATTTTCAACTATCATGATGCATAGGCAATAATCCTATCATTCTGCATAAGGACACAACCAAGTCCTTTCTTCGATTCATCGCTATAAATAACGAACTCATCATTCCCCGATGGTAGAGTCAATATAGGAGCATTGACTAATCTTCTCTTCAGTTATTTGAAACATTCTTCACACTCTTTTGTCCAAAAAAATTTAACCCCCTTACGTGTGAGCTTTGTTAATGGGTTAGCCAATCGGGCAAAATTCTGGACGAAACGTCGATAATAACCTTCTAAACCAATAAAACTGTGTACCTAATTTATACTCATCGGTGCAGGACATTCTTAGATTGCCTTGGTATTAGAAGGATCAATAGAGATTCCATCTTTATAGAAAATATGGACAAGAAAATAAATCTTCTAAATCCAGAATTCACACTTGCTAAACTTCCCATATAATTCATGTCTTCTCAGAGTCTTCAAGATAATGCGCAAGTGATTTTCATGATCTTAGTAGCTTTTGGAGTATACCAAGATATCATCAATAAATACCACCACAAATTCATCTAAATATTCCTTGAAAACTCTATACATTAGATCCATGAATACAGAGGGCACATTAGTCAGCCCAAAAGGCATTACTGTAAACTTGTAATGCCCATACCTTGTTCGAAATGCTGTCTTCGGAATGTCTTCCTTCTTCATACACAACTGATGGTATCCAGACCAAAGGTCAATCTTTGAAAAGTATTGAGCTCCATGCAGTTGGTCAAATAAATCATCAATGCAAGGTAGGGGATACTTGTTCTTTATTGTTGTAGCATTAATCTCCTTGTAGTAGATACATAACCTCATAGATCCATATTTCTTTTTAACAAAAAGAATAGGGGCTCCTAGAGGAGAAACACTAGGGCGAATAAATCCCTTATTACCCAATTCCTCTAGTTTTTTCTTTAGTTCAACTAATTACACTGTGTCCATTCTATAAGGGGTCTTCGATATAGGCCTTGATCCAGGAATTAAATCAATGGAAAATTCAACTTCTCATTCTGGAGGATGTCCAGGTAAATCTTCCGAAAACACATCTACATATTATTTCACAATAGGTACATCCTCTATTCGAAGATTTCTTTCCTCACCCACAGTAATTTCATTCTCTTTCTCCCAAATAATTGAATTTAGTTGAGCTACTGGGGGTGGACCTAGATAATAATTAGGTGGTGACGATTCTGCTCTAAAGATAAGTTATTCCTTATGATCATCATCAAAAATCGTAACCTCCTTCTTCTTACAATAAATCTTCGCATCATAGTCCAAAATCCAATCCATACTGAGGATTATATCAAACTCAATCAAAGGTATGACGATGAGATCAGCAGATAAAGAACATTTATGTGCTCTAATGGGGACCAATTCACAAAACTTCGTTGCAATGATACTTCCCTTAGGAGTTTTAACTGACAACTCCCTTGTTAAATCAAATTGGAAATATCTAATTTTCTTAGAAAAATGGGATGATATGAAACAATGCGATGATCTAGAATCAAATAATTCATTTTATAAACTTGAGGGAACCATTAAATTACCTGCCACCATGTCTTTCAGAGCTTCTCCCTCACCAGTAGTGATAACATAATCTTTTCCTTGATCCCATGGCCTTTTCTGAGGTAAGTTTCCTTAACTCTTAGGAAATTCATTTTCATAATGTCCCATCTCCCTGTAATTGTATCATTGGACATTGGTAGCTTCCTTCCTCCCCTTGCAATCACGAGCTTGGTGGCCTTTTTCACCACACTTGTAACAGAACCCCGGTCCTTTTAAGAAAGTACTGGGGTGTTTCTTCCCAAATTTACTGTAGGATGGATATTCAAATTTTCCCTTCTTCCCTTTATTTCCATTCCCAAATTGATCAGCAGATCTCTTCTTCTATTTCTTTGCTTTAATTTCATAATACTTAGAGAATTATTTCTCTGTCTTGATAGCACATGAGACAATGTCTTCGTAGGACGAGAAGGATTGTGAGACTAATGCTCGATAGAGAAATGGTTTTAACCCTTCAAAGAAATGATCAATATTACTTCTTGGGTTACGTATATAATCTCCAGGATACCTTTCTAACCTTGTAAAGTTAGCCTCATACTTTGCGACATTCTCATCCTCCTTTTGTCTCATACTCAGAAATTGCCTTTCCATATCTTCTCGATGGTCACGAGGAAAGTATTTTTCTAAAAAAATATCTTTGAACTCCCTCCATTCCATATTTGATACTTCATAATCTTCCTTCGTGTTTGGAATCAATGACCACCATTGATCAGCATCTACAGTGAGGTGGTAAACTTCCATGATAACATTTTCCCTTTCACTTCTCCCCAAAGCCTGAAATATTTTCTCCAGGGAACTTATCCATTTCTCAGCTACTAATGGATTTGTACTCCCATTGAATGTTGGTGGTTGCTGCCTCACAAAGCGATCTAACATTGATCATCGATGTTGTGGATCAGGGTGCTCCATATGGGTAAGGTTATTATTCATAACCTGAGTGAGTTGTCCCAGTATGGTAATTAGTTGATCAACACCATTTGCATTACCAGCTCCACTATAATTATCTTGAGCAAGAGGGAAATCCCTACATGGAGTGCGTGCATTGATACGTTTTCCATTTCTTCCACTAGGCGCCATTTCTAAACAATGGCATAAACTAGATCAGTTTATGAATCAAAATACATAATTCCATACTTATAAAACACTTAACATGAATTTAAATATTTATGGATATAATCCATAATCATAAAAATGTTATCTTTGAGTACGTATATACTCATAAACCCTTCATAATTATTTGAAAGAAAATGAGAGTTATCCTAAGCATATCCCCCGGGAGTGTCGTAACCAAGAGTGCAGCAAGGCCCGTTGTCGTGCACCAGTTCCCGTTCGAGTATAGATCAAAGCGGTGTTTTTGGGTTTTACCCATAGGTACATCTGTGCCAAAGCCGCCTCTACCTTCTCGTATCCAGACAGGGATGTATTGCTCGGAAAACTCACAAAATCTCTACAATACAAAAATTCTAGGAAGTTCTTCTATACTAATCCTCAAAGTCCATCTTAGGTTTATGTGATCTAATAAGATTTTATCTAAATCTAGATTCCAAGGTTTGTACTAAACTTCAATTGATACGAACTATAACGCCCTGACCCCAGTTACCCAGAGTCGGTGCATTATTACATAACATTGGCATGATCACAAGAAAGATCAAGTCTCGAAAGACCAATTAGTTTATTAGCCTTGGAATTACCAGATACATTCATAAAGTTTACATTACATCATAAAATGAAAACTACAACAATATAGTCTCCATATTCTACACTCATATCCCCACATACTATCCCATTAGGTCATTCATAAATTACTTCTTCACATCCTGGAAAAAATAAAACATAGAAAGGGGTGAGCTCAAATGCCCAGTAAGGATAAAAATATAGCAGAAAATTTCATAAATAAGCACAAATATTTAAGGCAATGTATAACTAAAACAAAAGCCTTTTAAAACATGAACTTTATCATAATATGGAAGAAATAAAATGAAATAATTCCATATAGTTATTCACATGTATATTCTACTAGTCGAATCATCACATGCAATATCAATAACCACTTTCATAATGATGGAATGCATAATATCAGACTATCATAACCACATAGCGAAGGCCTCATGCCAAGACTACAAATAAGATTTTTTCAAAGGCTTGTTCTAAGACACTAGTTTGTCTCATGATACCTACCGATGCATCGAGGAGCTATAGTAGGCTCAACCCGTCACATATTAAGTCAAATTCATTCCTCATATGAACAGGTTTAAGCATAACCTAAACATTCGTATTAAAACTAGCATACGAAATGTCAATACTTTATCCATAAACCATGAATGGTATAAAAATAACACATCCACAGTCAAACAAATCAAAAAACCTTCAATACAATATGGAAGTTTTGTATCATAATAAATCAACTTCAAATAAACTTTAAATCCAACAAAGGATGTTGACATAGATGAAATCAAAACTATTTGAGAGAAATATCTATTTTTTTGAAATCATTTAAAAGTTACATAATTATAAAATAAAACATTTACTTTGAAAATTTTCTTATAAGATATTAAGGTAAGCTTCGAAGATTTTATAATGACGGAAAATAGCCACACCCGCCGTATAAGTTAAAAAAAGACATTCTTACCTTAATTCTGTCGAAAAGGTTAAAAAGGACCTTGTTTGGAAAAAGATGGAAAGATTCCTTTATAAAAATCTTATAAAAGTAAAAAAAAGGTATAAATGACTTTAACCCATATTCTAGTAAATAGTAAAAACGTTTTGAAATACATTTTTAAGAAACAAGGATGTGGATGATAAATAAGTCCTAGTAGATTACAACCTCGGACAATGAAGAGATTGCGAAATAAACCCTTACCTTGTACTTTGCCTTGGTTGGGGGTAGGTTAACCTCATGTATAATGGTGAAGTAATTGTTATAAAATTATACAAGAATCATATACATTAATATGATATCATATTTGATCTTTTAACATTGATTTGTTAATAATATCTTAATATTATTGTCGTTTCGGATGTTAACTTACTCATTTTATTTTATAAGTTTTGTTTCATAAGACATGTTTTTTAGGGATAGGTTGTATATTATTCATATAAAGAATGATATTAAGTCCTTAAACATTATTATTAATCATAAAATGAGAATTATACTTGAATGGATATGATGGAGAATGAATCTCATCGCGTTCGTGGAGACGGTAGTCCGTACGTACGCACGAGCGACAATATCATTATTTTTATATTAAAATAATTTTTAATTGGATGTTATATCATATATACAGAATAATTATCATGTTATATTTATTATTTACATGAATTACACATCATTATTATACCCATCCAAATAATAATGTTTTGAATAACAATTACACCACGACGTGGAGACGGTAAGCCGTAGGTACGTACGTATGGTGACATGTCATTCAAAGGATGGATAGAATAATGAAATATGGTTTTACCATGTTTATAATAACATAAAAGTATATATAATATACTGGATTTATTATTTTATAATGTTAATAACAAAGAAAGAAGAAGTGAAAGAATAAAGGAACTTGAAAAAGGGTGGTGAAATCATTACCTCTTCTTCGGGTTCTTCCTTTTGATTTGATCAAAAGGGCTCCTTAGGATGGCTTTATGACTAAATGAAGGCATCTAGGATGAATTGAGGGAAGTTGAGAGAGTATTTGGGCAGGGTCTGGCCGAACCAAAAGGCTTTGAAGGTGTGAATTAATGAGAAGGGGGAGTGCCCTTTTATAAGAGAGGGGTGAGGGGCACCTTTGGAAAAGCAAGAAATATTATTTTATAATAAATTCATATTCGGTTTATAATGGCTCAAAAGTGGATTATTAAACGTTTAAGGTGGGGATAGGTAGAAAACCACTCAACCAATAGGATTTAGATAGTTTTGGGTTACTATATTAACCTTATCTTTAAGTATTAACTCTTAGTTAATTAGTTTCACTTTTACATTGTCTCTTTGTATTTTTTATGTTATATGGTTAATAAACTTACTATATACATCCAATATATCTCCAAGTGGTCCATTAATGATAAAAATATCATGATATAAGTCTCTTTTCCTAACCATATATGTTTAGGAATTGAATATAAATTAATAATATAATATTTTTTTAAAAAACTCTTTTATGTCAATTTTGACACTATTTAAAAATTGATTTTTGTAAAAAAAATAAAAGAAATATTACTTCAAAAAAAGTTAATTAAATCAATACTAACATGTCATATTAACCTATAAAATTATTGGTATTTATAAAAAGTCTCAAATTACATTTATTTGGGTATTTATAATATAAATTATTCTAATTTGTCATTAATTAGGTAATTACTGCATCAGCATTGTGTCATAAATATCTTAAATTATTTAATGTCTAAAAATTATAAATAAAACAAAATTATGTAGGAAATATTTTTATATTTATAATGAATATTTATAGTCTAAAATCCAACATATATAACCCTATGTAAAAATTGTTTATCTAAAAGATATATGCTAATGTAATTTTTGTATTTATTTTAACTTAATTAAAATAAAGTGTCCCTATCACCTACAAAAGGCTCCATGGGGTCCCAAAATCGACCCAAAGGAGCCCATGGTTGGACATGTATCCACCAATAAGGTTAGGACATGTTTTAGGGTAATTTATTATTATTATAATATTAAATGTTAACCCATATTTACCGGATTTACCCTCTAACCATGGTAAATAAAATTTTTACCGAAATAATTGTTCAAAATGTCTAAAAATAAAAGCTACCTATTTAAAAAATCTGGACATCCTTATTAAAAATATGGAATCCAATTTTCCAAATTCAAAACACAGAAATGGAAGAAATTAATTTAATATTAATTCCCGTTGTTAAAACAAAAAGTGTGTTTTTAAGAGATAATAACTATCAAAAGATTGACACTTGTTCATGTACGGTTTAATTATGAAATTATGTCCAATGACCAACATTGTATTAAATGGTAAAAATATATTCTAAATATACATTAAAACCACTCAAATTCAAAATTTATCACTATTAATTATTTCAATTAAAAAACTTGTTTTTAATTAAAATTTAGTAATTTTCACTATTCATCGAAATATAAATGTTATCCGAAAAGTTCCAAAATTTTACCCTAGGATAATTTTGATATTGTATCAAAAAATGAAATCAATTTTGAGAGATTAAATTTATAAAATTTCAAAAAGTGGGTATTACTATTCATAACGGCTAGTTTGATTGGTTGTGGTGTGTGTTAGAACTCGAAGTGGCGTACAACACACGCTACTATATTATTAAAATGGAAGCGTACCATGGAAGCTTGGGGTGTTAAATTTCTTCATTTTTTGTACCAACTTTTGAATAAAAACGGAATATAACAACACTACTTTCTCTCATGAGATAAGAACAATTTCTACCCCAACATTTTTGAGTTTAGGGTCATCCATTCTCTTCCATGTTGGACCTCTAGAAGCACCCCCAATCTAAATTTCCCATATTCAGGGACTTTCTTGAATAGAAAATATATCATCATTAGGTAGTTTAGTATTCAATGATGTATCTTCCGTAGATGAGTGTTCATCAATGAAATCTGCTAAATCTTTGACTTTTACTACGTTTTGAGGCACAAAATCTGTTTCAACTATTAAAAATTAACCGCCCACCATGCCAGGCGTTCTGTAAGCATAGAACGATTGAGGGAATATTTTTTGGTTATTGTGAGATATCAAGGGGACCTCATGATTCTCCAAATAGTGTCTTAATTTCTAAACTGCAGAGATTAATGTTAGGAATATTTTATCAATATCTTAATATTGAGTCTCTACATCTATCATGATAAGACTGAGATAATAATGTTTGTTTTCATTCCCATCATTGATATTTTGAGCAAGTAAGTTACCCATTGATCGCTCTAAGGCTTCCAAAAAAAGAATTAGCATCTTTCCTTCCATAGGTTGCATCAATACTGGTGGGATCAAGAGGTATTCCTTGAGGGTATCAAATTTTTCTTGGAATTCATTGGTCTATTTATATGTGACCCCATTCTTCATCAATTTTGTGAAGGGAAAACACTTTCCTACTAAATTTCCTATGAAACGTTAGATATAAGAGAAGTATCCTTGATGTCCTCTCAAATATTTCAAGTTTCTATGAGGTAAAATTTCAAGGATATCGTTAGTCATCTCAAGATCAACTTCGATGTCAGGATGGAATACAATAAAACAGAGCAATTTTCCCGACGTTACCCCAAAATAACATTTCAAGGGATTCATCTTCAAATTATGCTACCCAAGTTTACAAAATATGGTCTTCATATTAGCCGAGTGATCAAATTGTTATTTGGAATGAACCACTAAATCATCCACATAACATTTAATGAATTTCCCCATGAATGGTTTGAAAATGTGGTGCATTTCACGTTGATATGTCGCACTAGCATTCTTCAAGCCAAAGGGCATTACCTGATAGAAAAATATTCCATGATGAGATCTGAAAGCTATAGACTCCTCATATTATAGGTCCATTCAGATTTGGTTATACCTAGAGTATCCATACATGAAGGAGAGAGCTTCATAGCTAGCTTTTCCATCAATCACATGTTCTATGATTAGAATCAGAAAGTCATCTTTAAGACAATGTCAATTTAGATCTATGAAGTCAATGAAAAATTTGAATTTACCATTATTATTTTGAACTAGGAAAATATTTTTCATCCATTTGGGATACGGAACCTCCCTAATAAAAGTATCTTTAATAATATTGTTTACTCCAACCTCAATTTTGGAGGCATGTGTTTGGTGCGTTCTTCTTGCTGCCTACTTAAATCCCCAATGATCTTCTGGAAAAACCAAATTATGGGTGACCAAATAGAGTTCAAGGCCTGGAATTTCAATATAGTTCCAAGAAAACACATCTTTATGTTTCTATAGAAATTAATTATACACATATTTCTCTTTAGAATTCATTGATTCACTAATCATATTAGGGCATGTATCTTCTTATGTACCAAGATTTCATCATTTGAGTTCATCCACAGTGGTGGAGATGCCTTCCTCAAATGTCGGAGGAATGTCCCTGAGATCATATTCTTATTATTCCTCACATGTTACCTCTTTTGTCTCTTCTTGAAAGGTAGGTGATGGATCAAGATATTCAAATCTAGGAGATGAGTTAGTATTTGGAAATCCAGAAGAAGAGGCAACCATTTCTGACCCTAATGATGAAGAAGGGTATTCTTAGAGAATTTAAGAGAAAATGATGGGTTGAAAATCATCATCCATATCTTTCTTGATTAATGAAACAACTTATTCTAGACCAACTAATGAGGAAGAGACTTAATGAAATTTGGTAGTTGGAATGAAGACATCTTAATTTAATATTCTACCACTATTTGGTAAATAAATAATTTTCCATGTGTTGTAAGGATTAATTAACACTACTGAAATTATGGAATCCACTGAAAAGTGATTTGAATTGAGACTACCCTTTAAATTTGATTGTTATTCATCACATAATCTTCACTAAAATTCTTAAATGGGTTAGCTGAGATCTTTTCCAGACCATTCATAGCATTTATTAATATATATTTTGCTATAGATTGTGTTCCCTTTTCATGAAAACAATATTCCTAAATATACTGAGATCCTAAAGTTTTTAATGAGGCTTTATCACTGTGAAATGTCCCAATTTGGCCGTTTAAGAAATACATGATACATTGGTGGTATGCTGAAGGAATGGTCGTATGTTGATGTATCCAAGGCCTTCTAAGAAAAATGTTAAAAGTTATATCCATCCGGACAACCATAAAATCCAAATTAGATACAAGATCCCCCAAATGAGTTCTGAGTGTAATCTCACCTATAGTTTCTTGTTCATTCTTGTCATAACCTTGAAACATCATAATGGAGGGAGATAAGTCATATTCAGCAAGACCCAACCGACAAAGTGTATAGATGGGAATGAGGTTGATTCTTGGGCCATTATCAATGAAGTATCGTCAGATGTTTGTATTATTAACCTTTCCATATAAGTACAAGGTATTAATGTATCCATGTACAACATCATCTTCATATTGGTCCTTGAAAGATATAAATTCATGGAATTTTATAGGATCATTATCTATACAATATACCTCAGCAGTATCAAACAAGGTTTCAAACTCTTGAGGACTTGACAAAGACTTAATAAGTGCTTTCTGAAGATCCTTTGATAGATTCAAAGCATCCATAATTGATAACCTGGCTGGTACTTGGTCCAGTTCCTTCAAAATGTCATACTTCTTGTCCAAAGGTCTGCATTTTTCAGTATAGAGATGTGATTTTGAAGGTTCCTTGGAAGTTGATAATCCTGATGTAGATGGACCATGTGTTAGGGTAGAAGTTGTAAATAGTTATTCTTTGGGTGGATTAGGCTGACCAGGTCTATCTAGCTTCCCTGAGAGTGGTGTTATATCCTTTAATCGATCTTTCAAGATGATCATGTTAGGGCTGATCCTATCTTTTGTGGGAGAGTTCCCTGGTTCTTGCTGAGCCCGCTGAGGGGCTCTCCCATGAGTTTTTGCTTCATTAATGGTTAGAGTAGGGGTGTAATTAAAATAGTGGCTTATAGAATACCCATGTCTTCCCCTATATCCTTGACCTTGACTTATTCCCCTAGTTCCCCAATCAAGTATCAAGAATTCCAGTTCATAATCATATTCATAATTTGTATAGGGGTCCGTTAAGTCGATAACATTAAATAAAATAAATAGAAACTCCTCATCTGATGGAGATTCTTTCCTTATAGGTCAGTTCTTTTTATTCCATTTGGTGGGGGATGTGCCCATTATTTTGAAACATATTGAATGAAATTTTCCAAATTCATGGACAACTTTGTCATTAACATGATCTCATCTTCTTCTGGCTTCTCTTTATCATTCTGACCATGTCCTTTCCTTGAGGATTGGTCTTTGGAGGACTGGCCTTTTGATAAAGATAACCTAGTAGCAACATGAGTGTTAGAAGGAATAGTCAGTTGTTTCAAATATGTTCATAGAATGATAGGAGTTCGATTGATCATTTTCTTAACCATCCAATCATTAAATTTCTGTGCATTATTGTTTTTAGCTTTCTTCCATTCACCTTCTTCCTATGGGTTGGTAAGAGTAACACATGCTACTTTGGATAATTATCTTTTTAGTTTCCCTTGTCCATATTCCACCATATTTTTCAATAGATATTCGAAAAAAACACCCATGGACAGGGTTTCCCAAAATTTGATGAAAGGTACAATATTTTGGGATATCTTCATCTTCATATTTATTAGGTTTCTTGGGCCTTGTAAACTGAACTAAGTTATTTTACAAAGATTAAATGAAGTATCCAGGGACTTGTTTATTTTGAAAAGAATAGACCTCGCTTTTCATCTACTCAAATCGTCTTTGCCTTAGATATTTTTGATCATCTTAACATGAAAGTCATTGCTGCTGATGCTTAAGAGGTAGATCCCTATGGTACGATGATGGATTTGAAGTAGAAGCAGGTACAAGTGATTTTTTGTGTGTAACTACAAAATCATCTTCTTTTATTTTTCTCCTTCCTATATCTAATGGGATTTCTCGAGATTTATATCTAGTATCTATTATAGTGTTTTACACTTATTGAGAAAACGAGGCCAAATCCCAAAACCCTCCTGTGTATTTCACAGGGATTAATGGTGTGCACATCTCATCATGGAGGTTTGTAACACAAATGGGCAACCACTCTTCTAGAGGGAGTCGTATATTTAAGGAGTATGTTAATCCCTTCCATCAATCAATGAAATTTGAAACTCTTTCATTCTCTAGTTGTTTTCAGTTCATAAGATCTAAGACTATTGTCTTCTGTAGTGTTGATCTAAATTGGAAATGGAATTTCTAAAAGATGTATTCCCATACAGTAATTAACCTGGACTATAAACATATATACCAGACAAAGGATGTCCCCTAAAATGATTGAACAAAACATCTATTTTTTACTACTTCTTTTTGTTGATGGGTTCCCATCATGGGATCACAAGGAGAAACGAAATTTATTAATTTCTTCTCCGGATCTCTTGAACCATTAAATATTGGAAATGTGGCATTCACAACATTTGGTAAGAGAGGAATCAGATCTACCCATTCATGGTATGACTTATTTTCTGGTTTTATTGGTGCAGATCATCCTTACATACCTTCAAATAGATTCTTTAATGACTCAATGTAATTCATATGAATTTTTGGGCTATCTGGATGAGTTGGAACCTATACAGGTATAGTAGCTAGAGCCTGAACTTGTGAGGCAACTGGTAGGACCATCGGTGGTGGTTATTCTAGTATTTTTCTTGGATAACCCATAGTGAAAGGCCTATAAGGATGTGATTAACCTTGTTATGGTTGTGTATCTAATAGAGGGAATTAATTATCCACATTAGTATTTACAATAAACCCTATTTGCTGAGGTGTTTTTATTAGAAGTTTCAACCAAGGATCTTCTTGTAGAGAATGTATGACATGAATATTTCTTTGGAGTAACTCTGCATTGAGTCTTTTTAACTCATTAATTTCATCATCTTACTGGTAAAACATTTCTTCAAGTGAAAGAGATTTTCCTTCTCTAGAGGGAAGGTCAAACATGGTTTGACCTTTACCTTTTTCCCTGTTAGGTGCATTTTGAAATGGTGGAGGTGAATTATTTGAGGGGATTCCTTGATTCTCGGAAAGCCTTTCATTTCTGGGATGTGCACCTCCTTTATTTTCTTTGTTATGGACTAAATTAAGAATAGAAACTTCCTCATATTATTCCCCTTAACTAGACTCATTTTCTATAGGATCTTCCATAATGGAATTAATGGAATTCACCAATTCATAATGCATTGATGACATTCTATTATTATCTTTGTGAGATTGCCTTCTTCTTCATCATCCACAAGAATTTTTTCTTCTATTTTTTGGTTCTCTAGGAACTGTTTGAAGAATAGTAATCTGAAGAGAATACTCAGATATTTTAGTTGTAAGTTCACTTTTTTGGATTCTTCCTTAATCAGAAGAAAACTAATTTCCATTGAGGAGGATATTGTGGATTTAAAAAATCCCCCATCCCTATAGACTGAGGTTGTTACTTTTCTTCATCATCAACCCTTTGGGATTTATTTATTGACTCTAAAGGATGGGTTAAAAAATCCCCCAACCCTATGGGTTGGGGTGATTCTTGAAACTCGATAGTTTATTTTAGCGCAGATGTTCTTTTAATTTTTCGAATTTTTTGTCCAAACGTTGGCGGGGTGCATTATCCAGCACCCACTTAAATTTCCTATTTTAGAATTCTATTGTGATATTTCAGAAATATTTGGGATCTGATGGATAACATATTCTAAGTAAGGAGCCTAATAAATGTTTTTAGATTCTTGATGTAGAAGCATCTCAACAGCTTTCTCTCTTTATGCCTTACTTTGGTGGAAACCTTTTGATGCATGTTCTTGCTGAGCATCTGCAAAATTTGTTTTTTATAGCCAGACTGAAGAAATAACATTGGATAAAACCACTTTAAATGGGATTTTTTTTATTTTGTAGTGTAGTAAAATGAAATTCTCCATGTGCAACCTATCCTATGATATGAACTCTAGATGTGGTTTCCTCAATTAATTTTTGCAACCTCATTAATGAATTAAGGCATATACATTGAAGGGCCTCTTGTTGCTTCTTGATACTTGGATGTCAGGATACTTGGAGAGATTCCAAGTAAATTTGACACTGAAACCATTCTATTACCTTGACATGACTTTTATATTCATCATATGGTAATATTTTGGCTTTCAAATGATGAATATTATTCCATATGTTGAGGTCGATATCAGGAATACAATATTCCACCAAAATCTCTAGAATATTGTATTGAGAGGTTTCCGAAGGCCAGAACACAACTAGTATTTCACCCTTCTCAAGTTGTTTTCTCATATTCAACATATCCTATTCATAATTTACTAGAGGTTTCTCAACTTGGTCTGACCAGAGGGGTTGATTTCTGATTTATTTGTCATAAGAAATGGAGTCAGTTGGTATTTTCTCAGTTATATTATAAGGAAAATGACCCAAAGGGGTTCAGATAACAACCGTCTCCTTTGGTTGTCTTCTAGATGAGAAAATATTTCACCTACCAATAACGGGGAATCATACATGGCTGGCCTTATGTTTGCAAGTGCCTCAAGATATGCGGGATTTATCATCACTATATTATCAGTTGGAAAATTTTATTGATAATGAAAAATACTACTACAGAGATAACATTCGAAGAAAATACCATCATGGGGAGGACCACCATGGTGGATTACAGCAAGGGATAAATACTCTTACTCCTTAGTCTTCTAGCCACACAGAGGGTTTTTTGTGGATCTCATCTAGAGATAGGTTCTCTAGATTAACTGAATTGTCATGATTCAAGTCTTCATGATGAAGTTTCTAATGAGGAAATTCATAATTACTACTACTACTCAATTTTTTTTGTAATGGGAAGGTAGGATCTTGAGTTACAATAGATAAATGTTTGAGGATTTTTGAACTCCAACATTAAGAGGAGCCAAATTGAAAATCAACTCTTGATTCTCTTATAGTTCTTGGTGAGACTTATTCATAGACACTTTATTACAAGTATTTGGGGCCACTTTCTGGGAAAAATGATTATCATGAGTAGGTTTATGTGCATGCTTTGAAATGGCTATCAGAACAGACTGAGTATCTTCAATTGGAATGAGTGTATGTGCCTGATCCAGGTGTATGTATGATATGGGGGGTTTATTCCCCATAACCCTCATGGATTGGAACAAAGGTATATATATGCTCTCGGATGGATTGATGATTAGTCATCCCATGTGTGGGAACATAATTATGTGTTCATCCTTCTGGTACTACTGAAGTTTTTGTTATAATATTTCGGCAACCTTCCAAGATATGGGAAGGAATTTATGTCTTCCCATTTACCATTACCAAAATGTGTTTGGTGACTTCAATGGCCAAATGAGAATATAAATCCATTCCATATCTAGATTAGGTGTATGTACTGGCTCTTATCCTCCATTTACTATAATTTGATATTGAAAGTAATCATTCATGGGGAAGAGAGTTTATTCTACCCCAGGTTTTTCATCAAAGCATTATGACTTACTTTTCCAAGTGCTGCTAAATGAGACTTTTGGCAGGCCTGATTTATGCTAGTAAGTATATTTTCCTACTCACTATTTACCAGAAAACATGGTCAAATGACTTCATTCAATACTAAAAGATGATAATACTGATAGTCTTGGTGATTATAGGTAGGTGTATATCCCTACATACAAGTTATTGCCACATTTGGTTGATGGGATTCCTTGAATTCTGCCAGACAAGTCTGCTGGCTAGGGAAGTTTAGGAGGATTGGTGTGTGTTCCCATTCTATATTTTCCACCAAACTAGGTTGATGGAATTATCTAGAGGTGGAAAAGGTTGTAACCTAATCCCAATTGGATGGATGTTGTCCCCGGCGGTTCATCTTGTGTGCCCGGGTCTGGAGGACCTAGGTCGGACAACCAAAGATAACACCCTCATCATGTTGAGGGTTTTCTAATGCGTGACATTGGCAGATGTTATTTTTGGAAGGATCCTTTTGGTAAGGACCCATGTGTCTTTAGAACGAGGTCAGGGGTGGCCTCTTGGTCGACCTCCAAGGAATAGGGGAGGGATTGATGATTTCCTTCTAGGGATAAACTCTCAAAACAGTTTAATACGGTGGTTGGAACCCTCTACTTATGAACCATCGATCATCATTGACTGGATAACTAGGGGTTATTATTGATTTGGAGGAACTATCATACAACCTCTAAGGAAGGGATAGTACCGTGTTTATGGTACTCTTAGACCAATTCATTGGAGACCCAATGTTAAAGATGTTGATTTGGTGACAAAGTCTTTTGAGTGGAGGAGGATCTAGCTTGAGTAGCTGTTGTGGCATTCACGAGTGAAAACATAAAGGAATCCATTTGGAATTAAGGGAGCTCCTAGGATGAAAATTCCGTGTATATATAAAAAGTTCAAAAAATGAACTCCAGTAAAGCAGAATCTTTTGGATGAACACATGTGTGATTTATTCCCTTGTCTAACCCTCTTTTATCAATTGATAGAGACCTAACTGATGGGTAACACTAGAATATTGGTTAAGGATTCGTGTCGGGTTCACCATTTTTGTTTCCCCCATTAAACGTGTGTTCTAGTGAGGATTTACTACTTCTAGACGATTTCCATTAGATTTATTTATGGAAGTGGAAACACCCAATAGTTATGTATCCAAAGGGACCTAACTTCAAAAGGTAGGCATTCATTAGGTTTGTTGACCTATGATACTTAAGTACTCACATTGGTCTAGAGGATGGGAGGAAAACCTCATTTTCACACTTTTGGGTGGTATTATTTCCTACTCTGGGACTCTCTTATAGATTTAAGATATGTTCATGAATCCTTATTTATTTACTAAGAATAATGAAGGTTTCTCTTATAATTTGAAATCAATTATTTAGCATGTGTGGAATTCAGAATCATTCATATGTATTTAAGGTTCTTCATAAAAAGAGATATTCTTATGTATTCGAGGTTCTCCATTAATGGAATCCTCTCATATGCTACTTAGATATTCTTTAGTCATTGTTACCATGATGCTGGTTTTTAATCCACTTAGTGGGGCACTGTGAAATTTATCATCACTCAGGGAGACATAATTTTGTTTTGATGTTGGGATCATACCCATAAATGGGATACCTATGTATCCTCATTAAAGGAATCAAAACCATCATAGTTTGGTTCCACTTAATGGGACACTTCATACCTTTTAATGTCATGTGATAAGGACTGAACCGTAAAATTTAATGTCATGTGGTAAGGACATCTTGGTGGAAGGTTCCTAGTCAAAGATCGGTGTGGGAATTATGCCTAAGCATCCCAAGGAACCTATAAATGATAAAAGTTTCCAAGTTGGATTAAAACATTCTAGTAATGTGTACCAGAAAGAACATGGTTGATTTGGAGTGTCGGATTTGAACCTTAGGGTGTATTTTTACATATCCAACTTGGATGGGAATCAAATACAATGTAGTTTGGCATGTATTACAAGTGAGTATACCCCTTGAGAAAAATATATTGGGGAATACTTCAAGAGAGGATTCCCTTGTAACAAAGTCCATGAGAGATGTCTTAACTCATGATGATTCAAGAGGGACATAATTTGGGGCTTATTCTTAAGGATAATAACCAAACTAAGGGAATTAAGGTTGGAATTATTAGGAATAAGTCTATTGAGCTTGGCAAATGGGTGAAGGCTTCCTACATATCCCAATTATGGTGGAAATCAGAGTTCTCATAGTTCAAGACATGGGTGGATTGTGCAGATGTTGTGATCATAAAAAATATCTAATCCCACAGGAGTCATGGTCAATGTGAGAAATAAGAGGATGTGAAAGATTCAACAAACCACACACTTTCTCCTCCACTGATAGAAGAGTATGTCCATACGATGAAAGAATCCAAGGTGACAGTGGATGAGGGTTCAGAGAAATGAACCTTTAATTGTGAAATGAAAGTGAAGGTTATTAGGTCCAACCCAAAAGGCTAGAGGATTACTACAAGAGGGATACCCTAAAATTGGGTCCATATTAGAATGAGTATATCATTCCATGTGTCAAAATGAAATGAATGTGTGAACCATACCTTCCCTACCAGGGACCCAAGGTTCCGAGTCTTTGAGACGAGATGAGGGGGACATAGTCTGAAACTTAATCTTCAAAACTGGGAACTTCCAAACACTGTATCTAGGGTAAGGGTCCATGTGACTATAGATATGAAAACCTACATGCACCGAATGATCCTGATTCCCTTATTATATAAAATTGGGAAACCTCTAAATGAATAAATACAAACCCAAATGGGAGACACACTGATGTGTCTTTCCAAAAGGGTTGGTAAGTCATGAGGTTTTGGTGGAGGTTTCAACTTGGTCCCTTTCAGAAAAAAGATCCAAGGAAGGAGAGGTCCCACCATGGGTTTAATGGAAGAGGCCGTTAAATATGGATCGTGTAGGTGGTCCGCACAGGTCCTCCGCGTAGGTATGCTGCATAGTTGTGCTGTACATGTTTTACCACGTAGGTCCTAGGAGGAACTAAAAAAACATAACATAAGAAGTATAAGTCTGTGAGAGATTGATATGCCTTTTCTAGTGGACTAGGGACAACAACACTTGGTTGAGGTTTTAACTTAAACACGCTAGGGATCCCTTGATATCCTTGGAAGCATCCTACATATTCCCTTTCTTAAGGAAAGGACCATGCATAGAAGAATTCTTCCTATGGAAGAAGGGTTCTTAATCAAATGTTTTCTAATTAAATCTTTTAAAGGATATTGATTTTTACTATCCAATATAATTCTCTATTCTCTTTTTTTTAGAGAGATACCTGAGAAAATTTGGGGGACTTGGGAGAATGTGTTATGCAATTAGAGTTTTGGGAGTTCTTCTAACTTTTTAAGTTATAAAAATTATGAGCCCAAGGGTCTTATTTATAGGCAAGGATGGGGGATGTTCAAAAGGAGATCATCCACGTAGGTATTCGGCATAACTCCACATTATCTCTCTTCTATGGAGGGGTGAGAAAATTATGCTTTCACATAGGTCCCCAGTGTAGGTGATTGGCATAGGGGGTTTCGCATTAGGCTGTACAGACAGAACCTGCACTGGCCGCTTGATGCATAGTTATATCGTGTAGTTCCCTTGAACTATTTTACTTCATTCACAATTTTTTGTTACATTAAGATATCCAAAGAGTTTATTTATAATATTTTTTCCTTCCTTTATAAAAAATAATGTCAACAGTCACGTTAAAGGTGCTAGTTTTTGAGTGTCACTGAAAATATAGTTTGAGAAAGAAATTCACTAGGGGATAATGGTAAGAAAATGGACGAGATGTAAGAATGAAAAAAAATTATAGGAGAAAAACCTAATTGGAAATATAAGTTGTTGGAGTATATTATGGGGTTTTTCAGTGGGTTTCCGAGAACCAACTCGTGTATGTACTTTGATTACAGTTACAATTATAGAATTAGATATATATACAACTATTTATATTACCATAATATTGTTGATACTTCTACATACATGATATTTATATGGTAATTTCCTTAGATTACATGTCATGCCAAAAGGGTTATTGCAGTTCCCTAGCTATAAATAGAACCTGGAGATACCGTTCTTGTAATATTAAACTTATGTCATATGGTCTAGATACTTCAAGATGGCAGGTCATAGATGATATTTTACTATTTGGTGTTGAGTTCTCATAAGCATTGATACTTATTTCATCAAGTTTTCACATGGTGGTATTGAGTAGAAGAGATCATGAGGATTGACCCGCCAAAAGGAACACTACATATTTCATGTGTCATTGGAAGTTCCTATCTACCAACATGTGTACTGGTCTCCTAACCTGAGATTATTAATAGTGTACTATTTGATCACATACTTTGATTCATGATGAAATACAATATATTTATTTTGTGGTGATGTGGATAGCATTGTGTGAGCCATTGTTGGTATGGAATTTATTGCTTGATCAAGATAGAATATTTCACTTATGAAAGGAAGTGATATCATAGACCCGGCTGATTATGATATTAGTACCTTCATTAAATTGATTGCCATAGTAGAAGAAGGTATGTCCATCCAGTGTGGTCAATAAATAATAAATAAAGGACGATGACATAAAGTACACATCTAGCTTTATGAGATATAATAAAAAAAAGATATTATATTACATGATGTGTGTTCGTAAAAAAGATTTTCATTACTATGAATTTTCATTATCTCTTTAGGGTCCTTGATGAGATGCTAGAATCTTCTCCTAGTCTGTGAATAATATTCATTGATATCAAGATAAAGGGTTGAGAGGCTCACCCACTATGTGTATTCAAAAATTTTGGTCTATTCTATTGAATAGGTGTATAGAAAATGGTGGGCCACACCACAGGGTTTGAGAGATGTTTGAGAATAAATGAATTCCAATGAATAAATTAATTAATTATTTCTAAATTATATAATAAATAAATTTTATTTTATTTAATTAATTTATTTAATAGTATATAAGTGAATACATGGAAAAATATTTAACAAACAATGATTATTTTAATATTCAAGGTTTATTTAATATTTAAAGGAATTACGAGGCGAGATAATGAATCACATTAACCATGTACTATATTTACTAGATTACAAGTAAGAGATAAAAATATAAATGACATGTGAGATATAGTTAGTTTGTCATAACATGTTTTTTTATGGAGTATTTAGTGACCATTACTTATATGACGACCAATGAGCCTTTTTTAGGTGTTTAATTTTCTCTATGTAAGAAAAAGGGAGATCTTTTCATAGAAACTATTCATCTACTCAAATTTGAGAGCTCCTCTCTCCTCCCCCCACATCCTAGAGAGATAATAACTCATTACAAGCAATTGATCCAATATTTCCTTCAAGTATCAAAGGAATGGTGTAGTAGTGATCACCAGGATGTCGAAGGTGTCATCAGATCTTCGTTCTAGCACCCAGATATCGATGATCGACATTCTTATAGACTTTGAGGTGTTTTTGGATGATCAATTGGTATATGGCCTCGATCCCTTTGAGAAATGGTTGCCTGTGAGGAGTGGTTATCAAATTCACCTTCAAATAAAATGAGGTACTATTCATTTTTTTATGATTTAATAAATTTTAGAAAGATTATCAGTATTTTATCAGGGTTGAATCACCAAAGATGAAATTATTACTTCAACCAGGTGATGAAATTTTTTAAATACCCATCCCATATGATTCCATTGTGCACCTCTATAGCTTCAATTGGTATCAAAGATACACTAGATGGTTTAATCCAAAGGGAAATTAAATTTTCATTAAATTGGAGGAGATGGTGTTGGAACATTTCCATTGTAATGAACCATGATTTTATCTGATATTGGATGATCAATTTACTATCATCCAAATTTTTAAATTGGATCAATGTTGGTGTTATTGTGGGTTTAAAACAAAGAACACAAAACACACACACACACACACACACACACATCATTTTACCTGAAATATATTACCGATCATTTTTATGGTGAAACCATGGTTTCCAGTCAACCCCGAAATTTTGGACAAGTTTTAGGTAGTCATAATAATATTTTCCAGTTGGGCCATTTTCCACAATTCTATGTCACAATCCTAAATAGGGTAGGCATAGAAAAATAGTAATGGCATTGGTCCTAATCCATCCAAACAATTAGAATAAGAAAATTAAAAAATTTAAAAATCAAGGGTTGGTGGCGTTTTTTGGAGGGTCAATAAAGAAACAAAAAAAGGTGAAAGGGTTGGGGGTGGCATCCAACCCATAGAGAGAAAAGGAGAAAAAAATTAAGGGGTGATTACTTAGCTACCCCTGTTATTTCATTGTCCCCCAAAAAATTATGGGGGGGGGATGTTATAGTCATATATATTACAGGAAACACTTATTAAAAAAACAAACTTTTTAACTAAGGTAGTCGTAGTGTCACTACCTCCCTTCCCCTCCACTTCATCCATGAGGGGAACCTACTAATAGATGACCCTCCATCCTAGTTAGGCCTTCCTGACCCAGAATGGGCTGGGTTAGACCCGTCTTGACCCACTCAGCCCCCTTTGGGACCATAATCCCATTTTAGGGATTTTCAGGCCCCCAGAGGCTATAAAATTTTAAAAGAAATCTTAAAAATTCTAAATTCCTATTGAAATGAATTAGATTTTTCTTGGGGTAAAAGGAAACTAATATTTTATGAATTAATATTATAATATATTATTTTAATTAATTTAAATTTCCCTCAGGTAGAGTTTATTAGAAAATTAATTTTACATCACATGTATATTTTCTACCGACTGATCCTGAGCATGAAACCACCTATGTATGTCAAGTATTTAATTAAATTAATTAATTATTGCAATTTTTTAGACTAAACACAATTTTTTTATTGTGTATACATTATTTCCCCTACTTTATATGTATTAGGGTCTGTGAATCCATGCGTATTTTTCCATCAAGTATTTTTTACTTTCACAAGTTTTTAAATATAAATTAGAGGATTTTATAAGATACAGATCATGCCAAGATGAGGTGATATTCTAGATGGGACATTATTACATGGGATATGGGTGAAATATACAATACAAGTCATACATGACTCTGGTATTTAACCACTTAGGTAATGGTTTATGCATTTAAATTTTAATGGATCAACCAATACCAAATTTTCAGAATCAATTGGGTAGTGTATTTAATTAATGCATGGATTATTATTATTTTATGGATATTAATGTTTATGAGATCAAATAAAATAATAAATTTAAATGTATAGATTAAAAATAAATAAATATTTGACAAATGTTTTCTATTTAACACATTATTATGTTGTGAGTGTTATCACATTGTATAGACATATAAAATAGATAATGAATCCATTCATCCAGTAACAATTAAAACCCCCAAATAAATATTATGTTGCAACTTCTTTCATTACTTACATTTAAACAAAACCACGTGTATGAGGTGCTCCTTAGCCCTAGTTGTGGTTGACTCATACTAATTTGTAGTTATTATGATATTTATGAGTCTAATTAACTAAATATAGTGGAAAATAAATATCCATAGATAACTTTTTTCCACTTTAGAGACAAAGTGTTGAGTGTATCAAGGTTATGAATCTTAAAATCCGATACTTCAATTAAAAATTTAAGGTTCCACGAGTCAATATGGTTTTCCAGTCTAGTGACTACCTTAAAACTCTCCAAGTAGTGTCAAATCCATATCCTGGAATATACGGATATGTTTCATGGATCATTTTACCTATAATACTCAGGAAATAGAGTATTTTGAATCTAATAGTGAGGGCTACTAGTGTTCTATAAAGTATTCAGAGACATTTTATGATTTGATTAATCGGTAATGTATAAGGAATAATCAAGATAAATTATTGAACACTAGGTTTATTTTTCTAGATAAAATGGAGATCACCACCACCAGTCCATTATCACTATAATCAATTTTTGATAAAGATAATATCCTAAGAGGTCAAAACTTCCAGGAGTGGCACCGGTTCTTGCACATAGTACTATACCAAGAGAGGAAGATAGATGTACTAGATTCCTGACATCATATTAGCCTCCTTCAAGAGAAATAAATTGAGATAAATAAAAATATAAGAAGCATGTAGATGATGCTATAGATGTAAATTTTATCACGTTTTCATCGATACCTAGTAAACTATTGAAAACACATGAGGATGAAGATGCCAACAAAATTATATCTCATATATAAGAGATGTATAATGAGAGAGCAGGGTAAGAAAGATATGAGATATCAAGTTCTCCATATATGTGAAAGCTAATAGAATGGAATCAAGTAGGAGCTCATGTACTAAAGATTATTGGGTACATCAATAGACTTGAATCCCTTGGGTTTAAATTGAACCAATAACTAGAGACTGATCTCATCCTTGCCTCTTTACCACACAAATTCGCAACATTTATTATTAATTATAAAATGAATTAAATGAGAAAGTAACACATGATCCTACTGGATTTAGTTATCCAAGATGATAAGGATATTAATAATACCAGATCTTTAGTTACTTATGGTGAAAATGAGGAGGAAGGGAAAAGATAAGTGGTATAAATACAAACCGATACCAAAGACACTGATTCTGAATCCTTTAATGAATCCAAATATATTGAGGGGGGAAATGAGTAGGAGGTTTTTTCTTTTCATGGGTCTAGAAATTCTACTGAAATAAGAATTACATGGTTCAGAAAATAAATAAATTTTATGCTTCTATGTAAGGTATTTTTTTCATTGATTGTAATCTATCCATATCAAAAAGTTGGGCTTTGGATTCAACATGTGGCTCATACATTAATATTCATATATAGGAACCAAGTAGTTTCTAGAATATAGAAAAGGGTGAGTTGGATCTGTTCGCCATAAATAATACAAGGCTAGTAGGCTTGGAAGTGGGATATTATCACCTAACCTTCCTAGTGGTTTGGTTCTTATATTAATTTTTTTATTATGCTCATTTAGTTACCAGAAACATAATCTCAATGCCGATTTTGGAAAAAAATTGTTTTTCTTTCATATTTAGAGATAAATGTTATCTCTATTATAAGGATAACATATGTTATGATATGGTACATATTAAAAATGGCATGTATATACTTTAATTCATAAACCATCTAATTTAAATCAATGGAAAAAAGTGAAAATAACTAATATAACACCTATTAATGGAACTTTAGTCTTGGTCATGTCAATGAGAAGTGTTTAAAAAATTACATCGAGTAGGGTATTTTTATTCTACTGAGTTAAAACCCTTGGATGTATTGAACACTTGTTTTTAAGGTAAAATGTCCAATAAAACCTTCATTAGGAAAGGATTAAGAGTCACTAAATATTGGAATTAGTTCATAATTAAGTATGTGGACCATTTCTAGTAGAGGAATGTTGTAGGTTTTTATACTTCATTACTTTTACTGATGACTATAGTAGGTATGGATATATCTACTTAATGAGGTATATGTCACATTCATTTAATATGTTTAAAGAATAGCAACATGAAGCAGGAAACCATATTGGTATGAAGATTAAGGCACCCCACTTAGATAAAAGAAGAGATTATCTAAAACAAACATTAATTGATCACTTAAAGGAGTGTGGGATAATATCCCAACTAACTCATTCATGTAAACCTCAAAGGAATGGTGTTAGTGATAGGATGAATCATAACTTTCTAGACATGGTCAGATCAATGATGAATCTGGAAACTCTTCCATTATCCATTTGGGGATACATGTAAAAGACAATAGTATATACCCTCAATCAAGTACCAACTAAATAAACATATGATATTTCATATGAGTTGTGGTGTGTAAAGAAACCAATTCTATCACACATATGTTTATGGGGATGAGAGGATTTTTTCATTACTATAACTAGTGAAAAATAAGCATCTTGAATAATAAAGTTCATATTTTTAATTTATCCTAAATAAACTAATGTATTTTACTTATATAAACCTTTCATTAGAGAAGTAATTGTGGAAATACCTTCCATATTTATAGAAATGAAACACATATCGAATAGAATTAGTGGGATAAAGTTTGAATTTAATGAAGTAGATGTCCCATATATGCAATAGTTTATACAGGAATAATCTCTGCAAGAAATATTGGGAGATTGAGATGTTCTCAAGACACAAGTGCCGCATAGGCATACTCAAGAGGTTAGAGAACCAGAGAGATATGGGTTTCTTGTAACTGAGTTAGGTAACATATAACTAATAGATAATAATAAACCTATAATATGCATGTAAGCTGCAAAAGCAAATGATACTACTAAATTGAAAGATGGCATACATTCTGAGATGGAGTCCTTGTACCAAAACCATGTTTAGATTTTGGTAGACCCTCAAGATGATATAAAAACCATTGGGTGTAAATTGGTATTCAATAAAAATATTGACATAGATGTTCATGTAAATACCTCTTATGAATCTCGAGAATTTAATGGTTTCAGGAAATGTCTAGGAACAAACTATGATGAAATATTATCACCAGTTATGATGCTAAAATCCTCCATACAATTACTTGCAATAATAACATTCCATAATTATAAAATTTTCAAAATGGATGAAAAAATTACTTTTCTATATGGGAAGTCAGTTAAATATTTCTATATGTCTCAAATCAAATGGTTCATTAAGTCAAATAGTTGCAATAAAATATGAAATCTATAGAGATCTATTAATGGGTTGAAGAGGGAATCATGACCATGGAATACCTGTTTTGATGAGGCCAGAAGAGAATTTTGTTTCATCAATAATGAAAATGATCCATGTGTCTACAAGAAGGACAGTTATAATGCCATCATTTTCCTCAAATTAAATATTTATGACATATTAATTATGAGAAATGAAGTGAAATTATTACATTTAGTTAATACTTGGTTAAATGAATGCTTCTCCATGAAATACTTCGGTGAAAAATCCTAGATCCTAGGGATAAAAATCTATCCAGATAGATTGCAGAGGATGATTGGGATAACTCAAAGTACATATATTGAAAAATTACTCAAAAGTTACAATATTAAATAGTCCAAGAGAGGGTTGTTTCTAATGACATATGGTATTAATCTGTCTAATAAAATATTCCTATAAACTCCAAAGTGATTGTAAGAATGAATATGATCCCATATGAATCAATGGTGGGATCTATCATATATTTCATTCTATATACTAGGTTTGATGTTTCCTTTTATTTAAGCATAATGGGTAGATATCAATTTAATCTTGGGGAGATACATTGGTAAACTATAAAAACAATATTCTAGTATTTGATAAGTACAAAGGATATGTTCATCGTATGTAGAGGAGATGAGGAACTAGTAGTGAGGGAATACACTGATGCTAATTTCTAGAAAAATCAATAAAATCTAAATAGATAGTAAAGATAGGTCTTTTTCCTAAATGGTGGTGTCTTGTGCTGTAGAAGATCAAGGAAACCTATGATCGTCAATTCTATTATAGATTCTGAGTATATAATGAATTCTAATATAGCTAATGATGTAGTATGGATACACATATTGGACTCATATAATGATTTTCTTCCTATAAGTTCACACCATGTTCCATTTTATTTTGATAATACTAAAATATAGGTTCTTTCCAACTAGATCAAGTCAAAAAAGAGGACATATAATATAATTCTGAAGTTCAGTCTCTTAAGGGATTTTACATAGAGAGGTGAAGTTAAAGTTAAGAGAGTATCCATAAAGGATAATGTGGAACTCCTATTGAATAAGGCCATATATCATCAAAAGCATGATTCTCATGTGATACCTATTTGGTTGATACTGATTAGTAGTTATCTCTAGTGAAAGTGGGAGTTTTGTGAGTGGGTTCCCTAGACCAAACTCATGCATGTTCTTTGATTACCATTACGTGTATGTAGTTTGATATATACATGTTTTTATCTTACTATAATATTTTTTATACTTCTATATCTACTATATTTTATGGAAATTTACTAATATTTCATGTCGTATTAAAAGGTTTATAGAAGTTCCTAGGCTATAATGATAACTTACAGATTCCATAACATTAATCTTAAACATATGTCCTATGATCAAGAAACATCAATTAGAAAGGAAATGTATAATGTTTGACTATTAAGTGATGGGGGATAATAAGCATTATGACTTCTTACCATTAAGTTCTCACTTGGTGATCTTGAGTAGATGAAATCATGAGAACTAACCCACTAATAGAAACACCACACAGTTCAGGTTTCAATGGTAATTCTTATTAAAAACACTTGTAACTGTCTCCTGAATTGAAATTATAATAAGTGCATACTTTTTGATCATGTAATTTGATTCAAGTAAAAAACCATGATATTTATGTCATGGAGAGGTGGCGAGAATTGGTTTCTCCATTGGTAGTATGAAATTTATTGAATAATCAAAATAGAATTTGTTATTTCTAAAAGGAAGTAATATCTCTAGCCCAGTTAATTATGATGGTAGTACCTTCAAAAAATACATAGATATGGTAATAGATGTCAAGTCCATCTAGTGAGGTCAATAAATAATAAATAAATAAAGGATGATGACACAAAGTGTGTTTCTTACTTAATGAGATATCATACAAAATAGAGATTATATTACATGGCCTGTGTTTGTAGGAAAGGTTGTCATTGATTTAAATTTTTTTCTTATCACTCTAGGGACTTGATGAGTTTTTTTACTCCACTCCTAAGACATGAATAATTTTCACTTCTGTCATGATAAAGGGGAAAGAGGGTCACACATTTAGTGTATTAAAAGTTTTGGTCTATTCTATTAAATATGTGTATATAACATAGTGTTCCCCACCATAGAGATCAAGAAATGTTTGGAAATAAATGATATCCAAAAAATAAATAAATTCATCATTATTAAAGTATAGAATAATTATATTTTAATTTATTTATTTAATTTATTGACTAGTTTTTAAGTTAATACATGGGAAAATATTTAACGAAAAAATATTCTTTTAATATTAATGCTCCATTTAATATTTGAAAGAATTATGAGTCTAGTTATTGATTCAATTTTATCATGTTATATACTTATTATATAAAAATTAAGTGATAAAATTATAAATTATGTTTATGTCATAGTTAGTTGGTCATTACATGTCATTTATGGCGTATTTACCGAGCATTACTAATACAGGGGCCATATAGCCTTCTGGGGTGTTTAATTTTCTCTATATAAGCGAGAAGGAGATATTTTCTGATGGAATATTCATATAATATAATTTAAGAAATCCTATAACCTCCCTCCCATATCCTAGAGAGTGAATTTCCTCTTCCTATAAATCGATCCCAGACCGCCTTTACAGATCAAAGGAACAACATAGTGGTTTTCATCGAGACGTCAAAGGTATCTTCAGATCTCCATGCTAGCTTTTACATATTGACATCTAATAATTTTTTTATTGAATATTTTATTTATAATAAATGATATAATTCCCTCAAATTTTAGTATATGTGTTCACTTAAGGAAAATTTGGGATTAGATCATTCATTTGTGAATTTGATTAAAATTCCAAATTTACCGTTTTAAAATTCACTGTAGTATTTCATATATTAATATTTTAATTTAAATTATTTGAACATAATGAATTTAAACATGTTACTATATGAATATTATAAAACTTTTACTCAGTATAATAGAGCTAAATCGTGAATTTGGTTGGAGTAAATGGGCCATTAATTCAAAGGTGTACTGGAAACGCATTATTGGATATCACTTCAGTATTTGGGCCATAACTTCTTAATACATGCATTAATTGGGACCAAATTTGGAGATAAGATCTATGATCCATTTTTTCACAAATAATCATCCTATAATAAAAGAGTGTTAATGAGTTTTGGTTTCAAAATAGGTAGTTAATGTTGTTTTAATATATTTGGATGACTTTCTCCATTCATACATGAAACATTTTAAAACTAAGACTCCCCTAAACTCTATAAATTAGTGTTTTTTTCATTTGGAGGGGTCGGGACATGAATTCGTAGATTTATAGAATTATAGAAGTGCTTAAATACATTTTCAATTCACAATTAGAGCTGGAGAGATACCAAGTTTGGATCTCCACAAAAATGATATTTTGTTCCTCTTCTTTGTTGTAATGTTTTTGTTCTTTCAATAAACTTCTTAGTTTGTCTTCCATTTCTTATATTTTTCTCAATTATATTCTTACTAAATTCTAATTTTTTGTATTTAACTAATATGTGTAGAAAATATTGGGTTTTTTCTTTTCATTCCATTTCTTAAGCAAAACGTCTCCACGATGACAACCCCACCCATGGATGAGTAGTTTTCTTTGTGATAGATCCACCTCTTAACTTCTTAGTTAATTTATTTTTAATCAAAGAGATACTATATATAAAGTAATATTATATGTTAATTTAGTTTTTAATTTTAGTGAAACTAATCAAAAAATCAACAATAAACACAAATCACGTTGGGTTATGAATTGTGTGAATTATGAAAGCGTGATTTTAATCAGTAATACAAGACCACACATGAACAATTTGTAAAGTTAAAAAATAATCCATAAACTCAATTAATTTTAATTTATAGAGTGGATATGTTCCCTAATTTAACACTAATGATAATATATCATTAGAACAACAATCAAAGTAGGGTGTTGTGATTTCATGTTCTGAAGCTACCCTAGGTTTTAATTAATTTAATATGTGTGGTTATATTAACTCCTGTGAGGTTCGAGGGTTAAAAAAATAGGGGATAATAATTAAGTGGATATTAATTTAAATTATAATTATTACTAATTAAATTAATAAGTAGAGTTATATTTATTATTCCCTATAAAAATCCTTTCTAAAAAACATGTTGTTATTGTATCTTATTAATCGAATTTCATTTAAAAATATAAAAAAATTAAATCTTCTTCAAACTTCCTTATTATTCTTTTATAAATGATTATCAACCCCCATAAATTTAAGAAGTGTGTTTATTTTATTTTATTTTATTTTTAAAAATACCTTTAATAAGATGTTTTAATTACCACCTCTTTGAGAGATGACCTTGATCAGCCACTTTGTTGCACCTAAGTACCCACAAACAATACATCATTTGAATGAACCCACAATAATGCATTTCAATGATTGATATTATCATATAATTTTAAAGAATATATGGATGATTAATAGGGATATGACCTCGTATCATTTGATCAATGATCACCATTGAGGAGAGGTTATCGAACATTCCTTTAAATTGAATGAACTATATGTTCAACTTTATTTTTGTGTATAGAATAATTAACTTGGGATTATCAACTTTTTACTAGGTTTCGAATCACTAGAGATGACGCTATTACATCAATCTAGTGAAGAATTTTATAAACCCCCAACCCATTTTCTTCAGTTTTTCACCCCAATACCATCAATGAGAAAGGATAATACAAAAGAAACAATATAAAAACAACTACTACAATACATTCCTATCCCCTTAGGTTTGTGGCTAGAAATTCCCCTCAAAGTTCTACCTTACCAGAGGTAATAAATTTCTTCACATATCATTTTGAAAAATGTGAATCAGGAATATACTGATATCTTTCCTTTAATAATATTCTACAGCGTGAAATTGATTGTGATTTATATCTATCAGCACCCACCCATCATCTTATTGTTAGGGGTACAATTTACAATATCCCTAGAGATATTGTACACAATAAATAACTTCCGAAATATCTTACGAGAGTAGGGATTCATATATCTCACTTCTTGAGCAATAAGATACCTATTCCCCTTGATGACATGGATGTTCACATGGATGAATATACTATTATAACTTTCGTAGAATTTCTATTTGATCATGCGAATGTAATTTTTGTTAATGAGGTATATCCTTTATAATTTATTTTTTTATGAAAATTTTTAAACAATTAATGAAAAAGTCCTAAATCAAGGATTTTATTAGAGAAATAGAAAAGTTAGAGGAAATAATTTGTAAAATCAAAACAATATAAAGGATCAACTAATCTATAAGAAAGACCATCAGAGAGTACAATTACCCTTCCAGTTAAACTACCTCATTTATTAATATTATAAGTTTATGAAAGTATAATTTTCAAAGATGGTAAAATAACCATAATTGATTCTGAAGAAAAAATGTATGTATAGAACATTATAGACTATCTTTTTCCTATGAATGTAGATTAAATTATCAAGAATATATGTCTTTAATTGTTAATGAATACATTAGGTATGTTTTTATAATATATTTTTCCAATATAAGATCTACTATGTCAATTATAGTTAAATTTTATTCATATTCTTTACTGGTGTATATATTAGTACAATGTAAAGGGAAATCCCTGTGAAAAAAATTAGGACTCATTCATCCTCACATCACTTTTACACAAAAAAATCATTGGAAGAAGAAAAATATTTTGCAATAATGGAACAACATACCACAAGGTTTGAATAAAAAATTAAAGATGAAAAAATTTTCTTAACATATATGATATAGGGGTAAAAATCTAAAATATAATTATATATAATATATTTTCTTTTCTATCATTACATATTCTTATTTTTAGGAAGCATTGGTTTCTCATTGAAATTAATATGGATACCCTAAATATTTATTTTTTGGATTCAGTGAATATATAAAAAATAAATTAAACGTACATGATGATGTTTGTGAATTTATAATACATTACATTCAACATTTTACAAATAATATTCATGTTATATGATTTATATTAAGTTTTAATGAAAATTTTATTTTGATTGGGTGGTGTTTAAATATCATAAATGTCAAGGTATAGAAACGGTCCATGAGCACAATTGTAAGATCCCAGGTATTCCTATGAGGTAATTATTCCATTAATTTTAGTTTAGATGCTTACTTACAACCTAATGTGAATACCCTTTGATGTCATGTGGGTATCAGAGGTGTTTAGGGTTTGTTTGGAGCTCAAATCCTAACTTTTTAGAAAAATAAGATAGGACACATGGTTAGTAGAAACCATGAGAGACATACTGCATGGTCTAAATAACCATGAGAGACTTGGGAAGATGAAAAAATGAGCTTTTATAGTTTTCAAGGTGTGTGGATGGAAGTTCATGCCTATACAGTCACCTAAAATGGGTTTTGGGAGCTTCTATTGAAAACAATTCTTTGTCTTGGCTACCGTTCTTCCATCCATGCTTGGAATAAAGAGACGATCATATCATTGGATCCACACCAATAAGTAATACATTAATTTTTTCTCTTCTTTATTGGTATTGATATTAGCTGCACTATTTAGGTGCAAGCTAATATTCCATATTTTTATCATTTTCATCTGTTCTTCATTTTTTTCTTATCTGAGCTACATTAGAAGTTGATATTGGATGATCACTCTACCACATACCTATAGTAGGTGGTGTATAATTATTTTGAGTGGTTTTATGATTCCTAGAGTTAGTTTTCATAATTTTTCTCCCTAAACATTTTAGTGTGGACCTAAAAATGAATTGAATAATTAAATTGAATGCAGTGGAACCTGTTAGGGATGGCCACTAGTTCCTTGAGACGAATTGGAGATTTTTTCCCAACCAAATGTCACCCATGGGGTGTGCCTTTGATATTTTACCTTTGTTGTACCACTAGAGTGTTGTTCTTTCCTAGTTATAGGATGATTGTAATGAACTTTATTGAATTGAGTTGATTTTTAGGATATTGATATTTCATCTTTTGCATTTTTATGATTTTGAATAAATGGTTTATATGGAATTGTTATACGAGTGGGTAAACTCAAGTATTAAGAAATGTTACGAAATGTGAAATTGATGAATGAATGAGATAAATTGAGATGGTAGAGGATGACTTAGTGGGTATACCTTGGATCCTAACTCCATCATATGCCATGGAAGGCACTTACGTGGATCCTGATAGCAATTGTGGATTCCTTGGATGGGATTGATCCTCGGTAATGATTTCAAGGGTTGTATTGGGCCTTACTACCCCTTGGATTTAGATTGTCTCGGCTCATATTGGACATGGTATTTTGACAATCTCCTTCAACTCATTATAATCAAACCATATTTCCATAAATATTATCCTAGGACTCGATGAGAATTCCTTGGTCCACTATACCTTGGATCCATCCCCATGGGGTCTAACAATTATATTTTTATGGCTCTACCATGTTAATTTTGAAATGATTGATTATACGACTCGATCGTGGTTAATGTGACATTTAAAGTTATAAGGAAAGGACATGGGTGATATCATATACTTTTATATGGACTGTTCATGGTGTTTATTTCTATTTTATCTACAACATCCTTGGGTTATGATATTGACCTATGTTTTATAGTGAACCTTACATGGATTTACAATATCACTTGTTTGGTTATTTTTTCCATGGGAACTTTACTTTTAGTTCTACCATACCTATTATATTATGCACTCTTCATTAGATTGTATTTCACATTCGTGAATTATTATATACACCTTGGGTGGTAAACTTTTGGGATTGTATCTCACACCATATCCGGGCTATCGTTGGGTACCCAGATAGACTATATGGATACATGTAGGGACCGAGGGAAGTTCACAAAGTTTGATGCCTTACTTTGTTCTATGCTTAAGAGTAGGGGAGAGTGGGACCGAGATGAGGCTCGTGAGGCTATCAGGAGATAGTATTTTTTCGTCTATTTTTTATTTTAATACATGTGTTGTTATGATTAATGTATACATGTTTTGGATTCTTTGTAGACACATTACATGAAACATCATTGTATATGATATTCCTTTTGGACTTGTCTATATATTCCTATTCAGTTATTATTTTATTTTCACTAAGGCGGGTTATTGGTCTATTGGTCTTAATGTTTATTACTTCTACTTATTTCATTGTTATACCGATCCATCTATTTGAATGGTATGATATTCCACTATGTTACACTATGAAAAGAGGGAATATTCTCCCAACATACACTCCCTAGGACCTTGCTGGTAGTCATCGTCCTCTTGCTTTTGGGGAGATGTGCTTGAGGTCATGTGGCCAACAGGGCTTGAGGCACTATTCAATGAAATATTGGTACGAGAGGTTAAAAAGTGGTATCAAATCCATGTTTTATTTTCTACCTTACTATTTAGCGATATTATAAAGAGATAATAAGGAAGTAGAATTTGGAAATGGGTTGTTCCCATGAGTAGCTAACCCATGTATGGGAAAAATCCAAATTGCCTCAAATGGAAATTGTTGTTTTCAAGATTTTTCATATTATAATTGATTTAATTCCACCATTGGCTGATGAAATTTAATTGTGATGTTATAATTAATGTGATTTTGGGTTATATTCTGTTAGAAAATGATGAGATGAGGGTATTACATCTCATACATTGTTGTAGGCATCTGTTAGGATTCAAATGGTATTCCATATAGGGTACATTGCTTGATTTCATAACTTTGTGATATGATCCTTATTTTATATACCTACTATTGTGATATAATTTTTTATAGGGAATAAGACAACATGTTTTTTACCTAGAGTGCCTTTTTTAACCTACGAATTTTTTTGATTAGGCTTTAAAAGACACCCTAAGCAGCCAATTGTGGCACGTTAAGTCACGGACCCAGAGTCACATGGATTGGAACATGTTATTGTGTGGACTAGGTGTACAACATATTTAGGTTCAAGAGGAGTATGTGACCTTATAGATCAGAAGTGGTGAACCATTTTGTTAAAGCATATAAAATGAAATGTGAAATAAATATGAATGGAAATGGGAATTGAGAAATATACAACTTAAAGTAGGCCTGACGTTTGAGTGGGTAGTAGGAAATGTCTCTAGTGACATTTAAGACTTTTTATTTTTACCAAGTAATGTATTATGGAGTAGGATATGAGGTACTACCTGGTTATAGAAAGGTTTAGACCTGTTCTAAGATATTACATGTGAAGTTTTCTTTTTTATCTTTTTTGAGGTGTGTGTTCGGCATTATAGAGACATGAAACCATGAAGACCTCCAATTATACATCACGAGGTGGTGAAGACCATACTATAGAGGTAGATATCCATGATATAATAGTATATACTCATATAGGTATAGTTACTACATCGATTGTTTTATCAGAAATAGGTGCTGAGGCATAATTCTATGAGAGTTTTACGCAGATTATGTAGATTTTTTTGGGAGCACCACATATTGCCTCATCTATGTAAGAGATATCACGTGTTTTCTAGTAGAAAAATCCTCCCACATTCTTGGGGGATGATAGTCCACTAGCTATAGAGCTATGGATTGAGACTAATCTGTCAATATTTGATCATCTAAAGGTACCTACTGATAGAAGAGTGAACATCGCATTTTACATGTTTCGGGTAGCAGTAAAGGGCTGGTGGGATATTTTGAACCAGGATGATGTGTTACATGATATGGTTTGGAAGGACTTAGAAACTAGATTCTATGAATACTTTTCATCAAGATTCTATGAGCACAGCGAACTAGTGAGTTTATGCATGTATAGTAGGGTGCGATGACAATTATGGAATATTCTATATTCTTTATAGAGAAGTAGAATTTTGTGATGATATATATTGAAAAAGAGGCATCAGGGGAGAGATATTTCAATGATGGTCTCAAAAATTCCATTTGATCTTGGGTCAATGTGTTCAAATTGACCTCTATTACAAAAATAGGTAATCCAGATATGATTACTGAGTGGACATGAGGGAAGATGGGGGCGTAGATAAGATCAGTAAAGTCTCTCAATCTAGTAGTTGAAACTCCACATGTATAAAATAACATTTTGAGACTTCTTGTGAGATGAGTACTATCCACACCGCTAGTGATAGAAGTTTAGTTTTCTATCATTAGTGTAGTAGATGGGTTCATGTGAAGAATTAGTGAAATGACGACCTAGTGGAGTGCTAAGATTTTTGAAAGATGGGCCTGATACAATATTTTTCAGGAAATTTTCTCCAATAGTTAGTGGGAGAGGTTTATCCTTGACTCTATGTTCAATAGTGGGTTATACAGCTCTATGTCATGTAGGGAGCTGGATTAGTACCGGTCGTTCATGATAAGGTGGTGGTGGATGTGGCTATGGAATCCAAGAACCAGTATACCTATACAATAGAGTAGGCTTGATCCAGGTAGTGAGGTTGTTTTATAGGGTTATATTTCATACCATATCTATTATTTGTATCCTATCCCTAAGTAGTAGGGAACCAAATTGTCTATGGTGAGAGGAATGATTTTAGTTGCCTTAACTCTTGTATCTACTCTTTTTGAAATATGTTCTTAAAATAATTTCATATCTTTACCTATGGTAGAAAGACTTGGGAATGTGGTTTAGTTTTCCAGGGAGTTATGATGCTATAAATTCTGTAGGGGATTAGAAGGGAGGATGTATGTCAGTGCAGAGAGTGCCCCCTTGAGATTGGTTAGTGTCATTTTTTCTAGAATCTTTTTGTCCTAGAGATGAATGATTTTGATTATATACTTGGTATGGAATAACTAGTTTCTTATTGATACTTCATTGATTTCTATAAATAGAGGGTGACTTTCAATTCATGAGAGGGATGAATTTATATTCACAAGGGTAAATGGGATGTCCAGGTGATCCGAGATAGACCAGAGCATTGTGGGCTAGGCGGGATGAAATCCCTGATTGCTAGTTTGTATCTCAATGATTAGGGAGTGAGTCATATTGAATTTCCTCTAGTAATTTATGATTTCATGGAAATTTTCCTAAATGAATTTTCTATTTTACCTCTTGAGATAGAGGTGGAGTTCTCTATTGAGATAATCCAGGAGCTGCACTGGTATCCATTCCTCTTTAATGGATGGCTACTATATAGTTTTAGGAGTTCAAGATATAGTTAGAGGCATTGGAGACAAAGGGGTTTATACGGACCAATACTTCTATGTGGTTCAATGGAATTTTTTGTGAAAAAAGAGGAATTTACCCTTAATATATGTGTGTATTATTGAATATTTAATCAGCTGATGGTTAAGAACTAGTAACCCTTTCCATGGATAGATGACCTATTAGATCAGTTCCAAGGAGATCGTGTTTTCCCAAGAATTGATTTGATATCAGGATATCACCAGGTACATGTTATATATATATATACATACATGAAATAATCTTTTGCAGTTTGTATTATCTATATGAGTATCTAGTTATGTTTTTTGCTCTCATGAAAGCGCCAACAATTTTCATGGCATAGATGAATTGAGTCTTCCGTCCTTATCTAGACTCGTTTGTGGTGGTTTTCATAGAAGATATATTGGTGTATTCTCACAATATACATGACCATTCCAAACATATTGAGATCATTTTTAATACACTAAGAGAGAATCATTTATATTCTAATCTCCCAAAGTGCCACTTTTGGATTAATAAGATTCAATTTCAAGGTCATATTATATCAGATACAAGAGTATCTGTTGACTTAAAGAAAGTATGATCTATATTTTACTCTGACCATCCCATGAATTTCTTTGAAATATAGGGTTTCTTGAGGCTATATGGATATTATAGGAATTTTCTATAGGACTTATCACACCTATAGGAACCACTTACTGGATTAACTAAAAAGGGTGTAATGTTTGTATAGACAGATACCTACGAGACAACCTTTCTGGAGATTAAAGGGTGGTTGACTTCACCACCAGTTCTCATTCTTCTAGATAAGGTTATAAGGCACAATGTGTATTGTGACCCATAAGTTATAATTATAGGATTGGTTTTGATGTAGGGGATAGATTCATAGTGTACAGGTCTTGACAGTTCAGTCCACATGAGAAGAATTACCCAATGCACAATGTTTAGTGAGATGTAGTTGTTCATTTATTTCATTATTGGAGACATTATTTATTGGGAGAGTGTTTTTTGGTGCACACATACCATAAAATCCTCAAGTATATATTTACATAGAATTATTTGAATTTGAGGTCAAAAAGGTGGATTGAGTAGCTATAGAATTTTGACTTCGAGCTTGCCTATACGCCTAGAAAAAGAAATGTGGTGACCAATTCATTGAGTAGGAGGACTCAAATAAAGGTTTTTAATAGGACAGTGGTGAGTGGTAGCTTATGGATTTGTTCTATGAGATGCACTTGGAAGTTAAAGATGGTTAAAGATAAAGTTTCCTTTCATCCTTAGATATGACCCATACCCTAATATATAGAGTGAGGATAATGCATCTATCATATTCATAGGGCCTAGATATATGGAAGAGTATGGAAGGTGAGGACCTGCCTTCTGGTTGGTCCATAGGTGAGGATGAGATCTTATGTATATATGGTCCTATTTGGGTTCTAACAGACATACATGAGAACATGATGTGGGACATTCATGCCTCATTTTAGGTAGTACGACCTAGAGTTATTGAGATGTATCATGTTTTACATCATTATTATTGGTGGATGGTAATGAAACAAGTGGTAACTGGTTTTGTTACGAGGTATTCTACCTATCATCAGGTGAAAGAAGAACATTAGTGACTATCCATACTTTTACAGAAGTTTACTATTCTTGATTGAAAGTGGGAAGATGTCACGAATTATTTTTTTTATTGGTTTTTTGAGGTTACCTCAAGGAAGTGATGCATTTTGGGTTGTTATTGATAAGATCACAAAGTTTTCTCATTTTATGCTAATAAAGGAGACCTTCAATGTAAATGAGTTTGAGAGGTTGTATTTCTGTAAGATAGTATGACTTCACAGGGTCCTGATACTTTTGTTTAAGATAGGTATGTCTGGTTTACATCAAATTTTTAGAAGAGTTTGCAGAGGGCCTTGGGCACATGGATTCTTTGAAGAACAATATACGAGCCTCAAATAGATGGCCAATCAGATAATATGATATAGGTGTTTGAGGAAATACTGTGAGAATGAAATATGTATTTTAGGGTCTCTTGGGAGTGGCATATAACCCAAGTTGAGTTCACCTAAAACAATATTTGTCAGGAAACCATACAGATGGAAACTTATGAGTATTTTTACAATAGGACATGCTGATAATTGATGTGATGGTTATAAGTAGGTGAAGAAGCTTTACTGGGATCACGTCTCATGCATGAGACTTTTGGGTAGGTCTAGTTGACCAGGAAGTAGATGGCTACTGTACAGTCTTGATATAAATCTTATACTGATTGCAATAGATAACCTCTAGAGTTCATGGTTGGCGATCTGGTCTTTTTATATACCCCACCATGGTAGGGATATAGAAGGACCAGGAGATAGGGTAATCTTTCACCGTGATATGTTAGGTCGCTTTAGATTCTGGAGAGATTCGATTAAATATACTAATAGTTGTAGTTCCCATTGAGGAATAATTCCATGCATGATGTCTTTCATATATATCTAATAAGATGATATCACTCATATGTATATCATATTTTGTATCCCAAGGAGGTGGAATTATAGGTAGATGCATCCTTTTAGAAGCATTTGATTAGTATCATTGATAAGAGCAAGAAGGATCTGTAAGTCCAGTCAACTCCTATTGTATGGGTGATATAGAATAAAAAATGTTTATAGAATGACACATGGGAGTGGGAGGCATATGTATGTGATCAGTTGTTGGAGTTATTCTTAGATGAATCTTGACCACCCTTGAGAGTGAAATTAATGGATGAATTGATTTAGGGTGGATTGTAAGATCCCGGTTTCCTTACGAGGTACATATCCCTTTAATTTCAGTTTATATGATTAATTATGGCATAATGAGAATAAATTATGAGTTCATGGGGGTATAAGGGGTCTTCGAGGATTCTTTGGAGCCTAGAGCCTAATTTTTTTAAAAAACCAGACAGGATACACAGGTACTAGAAACCACGTGGGACTGGCTGCACGGTCTGACTAACCGTGTGAGCCTTGGGTAGAGGCAAAGAGGATTATGCATGGTTTTTAAAACTGTTTAGATAGAAGTTCACACCCAAGAAAGAGTACCATTAGTTTTTAATATAGGTATTTTTCTTGGTCTGTTCATGGTTAATCAAACTATGCACAATAATCGTGTGGTTTCCCTCTTAGTATAGTAGAGGGTGCACCATTGTCACATGGTTTTCCCAACCACTCGGCCAAATCGCGTGTCCCATTATAGTTGGGTAAAATTAAAATTTCACCATTAAATTTTTTAGAAACTAAAATATATTTGTTATTATTCCTCTATTGGACATCAATGGGTTTTGGGAGCTCCTATGAAAGACAATTCTTAGGATTGGCTACTGTTCTTACACCCAATTTTGGAATCAAGAGCTGATCATCTTGTTGGATCTATGCGAGTGAGTAATCTATTCTTTTTGTGGTATTATTCATTTGTATTGGTATTGGATGATCTATTTATGTGAGATATAATATTCCATATTTTTAGGGTTTTGATACGTTCTTCATTTTTCTTTTTATCTGCGTAGAATTAGACGCTGATATTGGATAACCACTCAATTATGTACCTACAGAATGTGGTTATACTTTTCCTGAGTGGTTGGATATTTTATTGATCTAGTTTTCTTTTTTACCCTATGTAGTTTCATATTTGGACACAAAAATGAATTGAATAATTAAATTGAACATAATGGAAACTGTTATGGATGACCACTAGTTCCTTTTAGACTTTTTGATGGTTGTTTCCCCAATCAAGGTCACCCATGGGGTCTTACTTTGAGATTTTTCCTTTATTATACCACCCATGGGATGATTATTATGCTTGCCTAGTTAGAGGAATCCCATAATGATCTAAATTTAATTGAATTTATTATTAGGAGATGGATATTGCCTCCTTTTCATGTTAATTCTGATTAATGGTTTATATAGAATTTTTATATGACTGGTTAAACTCATGGATTGTGAAATGTTATGACATGTAAAATTGAGGAATGAATGTGATAAATTGAGATGGTAGAGGATGACTTTGTGTGTATGACTTGGATCCTAACATCATATGATTCCATGGATGGCACTTACATGGATCTTGATAGATGTAGTGGATAACTTGGATGAGAATTATCATTTGTTATTGATTCCATGGGATTAATTAGGCCTTTATACCCCTTGGGTCTGGATTTTATAGGCTTGCGGTGGACATGGTATGTTGACATGCTCATTGAACCCTATTCTAATTCTAACCGAGTTTCTATTGAGATGATCCTAGGACTAGACGATGACTCCTTATTCTAATAGACCTCTGATACGACCTCATGGGTTTTGACACTTATGTTTATATGGATATTCCATGGTAATTGTGACATGCTTGATTATACATCTCGACTATGGTTAATGTGACAGTATAGGTTATATGACAAAGACATGGGTGATATCATATACTTGTATATGACATCGTCATGGTGTTTATTTTTTTCTCTACACCATCATTGTGTTAGGATCTTGACCTTTGTTTTTCAGGGATCCTTGAATTGATATACAATATCATTTTTTTGGTTTCTTTTTCCTCGGGCACTTTACTTTCAATACTACCATACATATTATATTATGCACTCTACTTTAGCATGTATTTCATATTTAGGACTAATTATAGCCACCTTGGGTGGTGACCTACTGGGATTGTATCTCACATCCTATTTGGGCTATAATTGCATACCCAGACACACTATATAGATGTTATTAGGAACCGGGGAAAGTACCCCCAATTCGATGCTTCAATTTATTCTATGCTTAGGTGTAGGGGAGAACATAACCAAGTTGAGGATCATGATTCTATCTAGAGATAATAATTTTTTCCATTTCGATATTTTAATAAATGTATTTTACTTATGATTGTATACCTATTTTGGCTACATTTTAGACATATGAATAGACACATCATTTTATATGAGATTCATTTAGGAATTGTTTATATATTCTTGTTCAGTTATTATTGTGCTTCTTCTAAGGACAGTTACTATCCCACCAATCCTAGTGTCTATTACTGCAACATATTTCATTGTTAAATTGATTCCTTTATTTGATTGGTATGATATTACACTATGTTACACTCTAAGAATAGGTCATAATATATCCACAAACACACCCTAGGGCCTTAATTCTAGTCGGAAGTCTCTAGAATTTGGGGAGATGCTCTTGAGGCCATGTGGCCAACCGGGATTTGGGAACCATTCAGTGGAATCCGAGTTTGGGACCTTACAAAATGAATCCTAAGAAATTTTAAAACTATACAATTATTAGGGTATATATAATAATATTTCTCTATTAAAAAATATATCAAAACAAATTAATTATTTTTTCCAATGTTTCCATAGTGTCTAAAATAAACTAATGGAAAATATTGTGGCTATTATGATTTTAAATTTATGAAATATATTGTATCCCATCAAAAAACTAACATCCCCAATGAGGTATTTTTTATGATAATTACAATTTTATTCAAAATATTTATTAATAATTTATTTATTTATATTTTAATAGTACTACCAATACTATATACAATCCAAATATTCAAAATTTAATAAATATTTGTTTATAAATGAATGGGAAGAATACTTGGTGTCATAATTTAGACAGACATCATGAATAGGTGAATTACTACTACTTATTCAGATAATTTTTTCATCATTTTCCCAATTTATTTTTTAGTTAATTTTCTTTTCATTTTTATCGCTTACTTGTTTAGATAATTTTAATAGATATATTAAAGTGGTGACTTTATCAAAAATTAATTTCTCTCCAATCATATTGTGCTCTATATTGAGAAAAAATTATTTGAGAAAAATAAATTCATGGTAATTTATTCGATAAGGGTGATGCACTTATGTACTATTAATTCTCTTCATAGAGTTATTTATTCTTTATATGATCTTTTTATATTATGTATTGTGTGTTTTTAGTTTAAAAATGACTTAAAGTGTGTGGTTTAAATCTATAAATTAAATTTTAGTCAAAAATATGAACCACTCATAAGAAATTAATAAAAAATGCTCAGGTTATCTTGATACCTTAGAAAAAAGAATCATATGTCATTGATGACATGTAGGAATAATCTGTACATCATGATGTATTCAATATGGATCATTATTCATGATTTCAATTTAATGGAATCATTTTATCTCAAAACATGTGTAAATCACTGAAAAATAAGAAAAAACCCACACATTATCATGAAAATTAATTAAAATAATTCATAATTAATTTTCGATGCTTAATATTTATCCATATATCAATATGACACATGGTGTTGTTTGTATGATTGAAAGTGTGGGTTTTTTAATGTTAAATTTTTAGTTCAAAACACATATCACTAACTAAAAACAAATAAAAAATCGTTTCATTATCTTGGTACTTTAGGAAAATGGTCCATAAGTCATTTTTGAAGTACACAAACCTATTTTATATGAATAAAAAAATTATATAGATGGTGTGATTAAAAATGCATATTTTTATTTAAAAGTAACATTTTAGTTCAAAATAAGTATCACTCAATAAACACAGTGAAAATATGCTTGAATTTACTTAATAATATAGGAAAATTATTGGTAAATATTTTTTGAAATTTAGTAATCAACTACATATCAAAATAACACACATTGTGATCAGTATGACTCAAAGTGTTTGTGTTTTAGTTTAAAAGTGAAATTTTCATTCCAAATGGGAATTACTCACTAAAAACTAAGAAAACACACTTAGGAAGACTTGATACCTTAGTAATATTATCCATACAATATCCGTGAAATATAATAATCAACCACACATCAATTTTACACATGTTTTACCCAATATAACATGAAGTGCTTGTTTCTAGTTTAAAAAATATATTTTAGTTAAAAATGTTTATCACTCATTAAATATAGAGAAAACAAACTGAGGTTATCTTGAAATATTATTAAAATGAAATATAATGAATTTTGACATTTAGAAATTGAGTACATATTAATATGACACACGGTGTGTCCAATATAACTCAAAGTTCATGTTTTTAGTCTAAAAGTTATCATTTAGTTTAAAACATGCATCACAAACTCAAAAATGAGATAAAATTCTTGGATTGTCTTGATACTTTATCAATACTATTTGTAAGACACTTTTGATGTGTAATTATCAAATATACATCAATTTGATACATTATGTTCTCAGATATTATTGAAAGTGTGTATTTTTATTTTAAACTGAAATTTTAATTCAGAACATGTGTCACATAATTAAAAATGAGAAAAAATGATCTGATGGTCTTGATAATTTTAGAAAATGATCCATACAACATTTTTGACATTTGTGAATCAATTGAACGTCAATCAGACACATGATGTGTTAGATATGGCTCAAAGTGCATGTTTTCGGTTTAAAAGTAACATTTCTATTCAATACATGAGTCACTTATTGTAAACAAAGAAAAAACACTCATATTGTATTGATAATTTAATAAAACAATCCATAATTCATTGAGGATTCTTAGGAATTATTCATACATAAATCTAACATATTGGGTGTATTGATTGAAAAAAAGTTCATGTTTTTATTAAAAATAAACATTTTAGTAAAAAACACACTCTACATACTCAAAATTGGGGAAACACACTCATATTATATTGAAAATTTAAGACAATGATCCATAATCCATTTTCAATGCATAAGAATCAATCACATATCAATATAATACAAGGTGTGAATAGTATTACTTGATGTGTATGTTTTCAATTTAAAAATAAAATTTTAGTTAAAAACATTAATCATTCACTTAAAACTCACAAAACATATTCAAATTATTTTTAACCTTTAGGAAAATGATCCCTAAGTCATTTATTTTTATTTTTATCAATTAATCACATGTCAATTTGATACAAGGTGTGACCCATATGACCCAAACTACATGTTTTCAGTTTAAAATGATATTTTAGTTAAAAAATATCACTCAATAAAAAATAAGAAAAACCACTATGATTGTATTCATATTTTATTAAAATGATCCATAAGTCATTTTTGATGAGTAGAAATTAGTTTCACATGAATCTAATATGTGGTGTGACCAGTATGACTTGAGTGCATGTTTTATATTTAAAAATGAAATTCTACTTGAAAACATTTTTCACTCACTAATAACCAATAAAAACACTATTTTTGTCTTGATACATTAGGATAATGATCCATAAGTAATTTTTGATGTGTAAAAATTAATCTGATATCAATCGAACATACGTGTGTCTACGAAGACTCAAATTTCATGTCTATTATTTAGAATTTAATTTTTTGTTCAAAAGATGAATGACATAATAAAAACCACTAAAACACATTCATATTGTTTTGATACTTCGAGAAAATTATAAATATTTCAATTTCACACATCGGAATCAAGATCACCTCAAACTGATGCACATTGTGATTGATCTAACATGAAGTGAATTTTTTCAATTTAAAAGTGATTTATTTTAAAACATATTTAACTCATTCATAACCAAGAAAACATATTCATATATTTTTTGAAAATTTATGAAAATGATCTATAAGTCAGTTCTGATGTTTATCAATCATTCATAGGTTAATAGAATACATTTTGTATCTGGAATGACTAAATGTGTCTGTTTTTAGTTTTAAATTACATTTTAGTTAAAATCATTCCACTCATAGATATCTAATAAAAACCCTTATATTATCTCGATATTTTAGAAAAATTATCCTTATATAATTTGTGATGAGTAGGAATCAGGCATCATATCAATAAGATATACAATGTAACCGGTTGACACAAAGGGTATGTTTTCAGTTTAAAAAATACATTTTTGTTAAAAAAATGTCACTCACATAAACCAAGAAAAAACTAATATTGTATTGATACTTTAAAAAATTATACCTAAGTCATTTTTGATGTGTTGGAATCAACTGACTATCAATCAGACACATAGTGTGGCCAATATGACTCAAAATGCATGTTTTTATTTAAAATTGATTATTTTGTTCAAAAGACACATGAAATACTAAAAAATGAGTAAATAAACTTATATTATTTTGATACATTAGGAAAATGATGCATAAATAATTTGTGATGATTAAGATTCAGTATTACCTTAATCTGATACACGGTGCATCCAATATTACTTGAAATGTATGTTTTCTGTTTAAAAGTAACATTTTAGTTAAAAAAGTGTATCAATGACTAAAAAATAAGAAAAAAACTTGTGTAGCATAAATAATTTAATAAAACGATATATAATTAATTTTTGGCATGTATAAATTATCTATATATTGATCCTATAGACAGTGTCGTCGGTATGACTTAAAGTAAAAGTTTTCAGTTAAAAATATGCCTCTAATTAAAAAAACTTATATTATATATATATATATATTATGAAAATTTCAATAAATAATTTTTAATTATTATTAATTATCCACAAATCAATCTGATACATGATGTTACTGGTATGTGTAAAGACCCAAAGATTCCATGTAATTTTATAATTAAATGGAATTATTACGAGTTTGCAAAAATTGACGGCACATGATTCTGTGGCCCGTAGATCCAGGAATGAATTTTTAACTTTTTTTAAGTAATTTTTAGTAAAATTATGAGATTAAATCTGTATCTTTTGAACTGGTGTTCAGATTAAAAGTCCAAGGGAACCATTGAATTCGCAGCACCGATATTTTCTTAAAGGAAGCTTAAAATTGTTTGGAAAAAGTCGGACGAAAAAGTTGATTTTTGGACATTACAAAAAAATAATATAATAACTCCATGAGTTTTTTTATATATTTATCTGTAACTGATGGGTGAAGGTGGTAGCATCACTGGAATGTTAGATCATTTAATGGTCGGTTACACTTGGTTGTATGACCACATCGTCGAGAGATTAATGGGTTCATTAAATAAACCCATTAATGTACCACGTTAATTGTGCGACAAGTTAAACTCCAATATCATTTAATTAAACAAGAGTTTGGTGTGGGTTTTAGGAACCCATTGGATAATTTTTGATGAAGTGTTGGTGACGTATTCCACCATCATAGAATAGAGCTTCAATGCCTTTGATGATTTAATATGGAGATCAATAAACGCCAACAAACACGCTTCGAACAAGGACCTCTCATCCTCATATGAACCTTTTAAAAACATATTCAAGGTAGAGGGTTTCATTGTTTAACTAAGAGTTATTCATTCTTGAATTTCTTCCCAAGTTATAATTCTAACTTGGAGGGAACAGGCCGAACGAACAAGGCCCACACCCTTCTCTGATCCCGATATTGGTTGCAGTCTTCTTGGGCAACCAAAAAATATGGCGGAAAGGTGAAACCAAGGGCCACTTAATGTAGGAGCCATCCTGGGAGGCCCGTAGCTGCAAGAAGAAATAAAATCAGACCATTAGATGTTCACTGGTGGCCCACGGAAGCTCCTCCGGCACGGTGGTGCTAACATCTGGAGGAGGCGGGGGTCAGTGACCACTGGACGTGAAGGGATAGAGGCACCCAAAGGCACCACATCGGACAATGGTGGCTGGCCTTTTTCATCCATGTTGAAGATGGGCGGCACGTTGTGACGATGTGCCGCGAAGGAGGGCCACAAATCCGAGTCGTGGTGGAAGGTGGACACATACCCACAGGTGCACAAATGACCTATCCACACGGACCAGCCTGGTGGAGTAGTGCCAACTGGCACCGCTGATTGAAGGACCCGAACAACCAAGCTGTTCAGGAGGGGAGTAAACCCTTGTGCAAGCCCGTGGGCTGGGCGGTTTCGTGGCTTTCCAGGCCGCGCCCAACCAGGTGGGTTGGTCCAAACCCACAACCCAGAGGGCCGGGCCAAACCTGCAACCCAGCAGATAGACTAGGTCCAACCGAATTGGGTTGAGCACAGCGGGCTGGGTCGGGACGGTTCGACCGTGTTGGACCAGACCGAGACCCACTTATGGCGCAGTTTTGATTAATGGAATATATCTCATAAATTGGACATCTATTTGATGAACTGTCTGCATTTCCAGGAACCTTATGAAGAGGAAAACCATTTTAGATACTTCACTTGGGTTTTGGGAGAAATTTTTAGTACATCTGGGTTGGATCAAACTCGAATCCAACCAGGACCTTGGCACTAAAATACCTATAACTTACACATCAGGCATCCGACTGATGCACCGCCTATAGCATTAGAAACCTTGTGATGTAGTGGTTTATCAGGTTACTTCTTCGTGGAAATTCATGGCGATTGAGTTATGAACGACAAATTGAGGAGGGGATCCTCCTAGAATCAAGCATGCTAAGTGCGGGAATCCAGTGGCTGGCTCTGACATGAATAATGAATAGTGATCATGTGTAGGTCATTACCTATCGATCCCATGTTAGTCATCACTCATCTATCCTATGTGGGTTAGGGATCAATGATCCTATGTGGGTCAGTGCTTATTGATCCTATGTGGGTCAGTGCTCAACGATCTTGTGTGGGTCAGCACCTAGCGATCCTATGTGGGTCAACATCTATCGATCATGTGTGGGTCAGTAGTAGAGTCTCTTGACAGAATAAAATGATTTAACTTTACAACTAATCATTTGTACTTCTGTACATAGGTTATACCTGGTTTGAGATGAGTATTTCTTTGTGCTTTGTGATTGAGATCATGCTTTTTGGTTTTTCCTTTGTGGAATTCTGAGATACCTTCGAGGGTCTCAGGGCCCCTACTGAGTATTTTTATACTCACCCATACACGGGCTTCACCTGTACCTTGTTGTGTCTTGTGTAGATGACATATAACTTTGAATGAGACTCGGGGATCCCAGACATGACAGTGTATGGAGGTGACCAGTTGATGTGGAAAGCTGTAATAACGAGTTGTACCTACCCTTCTGGTATGATCCTTTGTAGGTGACCTCAGGAGTTGTTTTTCCTTTTACGTGTAATTTTATTATAGTTGGGTTTTTATTATGGCCTAATTTACTATTATTACATACTTTTACAATCAGTTGAGGTTTTTAGTTTTGGTTGTGCCTTTCTTCTAATGTTGTGTTATACTTGTGCACAGTGTTCCCTGTCTGTGTGTGTATAGGTTTTGAGGACATTCTTTCCCTTTTTAGAGATATTCCTTTCTGGTAATAGTCACCCAAGACTTTCCTATGGAAGGTTGGCTTCGGGTAGTCACTGTTACACTCAAAGATTTCATAGTATGTTATCTCTTCAAAGTAATTCAATAACTTGTGCTACACGCAACAACGAGTTTAAGCTCATCACGACTTACCAAACTAGTCGTTCAAAAAGCGGTTATGAATACTATTAACTAAATTTTGAATTTTATATATATCGTATATAATTTTAACATTTTTATTTTTTGTTTCTTAGACATAAAATAAGGACCAATTCAATTTTTTAGATAAAAAGGTATTTTTTAAAAAATATAATTTTACCACCTATTTAATAAAGAATCATTTTTAAAACAAATATTTGACACTTATATATATTAAATTTAATAAAATTAAAATTTCTTTATAATCGAGACATAAAAATTTAATTTGGATAAATTTTTGTTACTTTTCTGATAACTTTCATATTTGGATGAATAGTGCAAAATAGAAAATTTTAATTAAAAACAACTTTTTTAATCGAAATAATTTATAGTGTTAAATTATGAATTTTACTGGTTTGGAATTATAATTATATTATATTTTTATCATTTAATACAATTTAGGTCATTATAAGTAATTTCACATTTAAATTTGACATAAACACAAGTCAATATTTTGATAGTTTTAACTTTTTAAAAACCCGCTTTTTAGTTTTGACAACGAGAATTAATTTTAAATTAATTAATGAAACATATTTGTTTTGAATTTCATAAAATAGAAATAATTTTTAAATTCAGAATATCAAAATTATCTTAGGGTGAATTTTTGGCATTTTTCTGAAAATATTCAATTTTTGATGAATAGTGAAAAACACTGCGTTATTGTTTAAAACCGACACTTTATTTAAATAATGATTTATTTTATTTAAATTTATTTTAAGTCAAAATAGATATATAAAACCTATATAAGTTAAATGTAATTTATTGGAGTCGTTTTATAATAAAATTAGATGTATATGTTTTTATTGAACTTTTTATCGTCTTTTACCCACCTTCTTGGAGCATTTGCAAATTTTCAAAAAACCAACTTTTACCACTTATGTGAGTTGAATGTAAAAAATATGAGGGACACGGTTTATATCAATAAGTAAAATTTAGTTCAATAAGATGAAAATAATATTTAGTGAATAGTAACTTTTGACTTTTATTTACCACAGTTAAAAGTAAATAGGGTAATTGATGGTAAAAAGGATATTATAATTACCCTAACACATGCCTGAATTCTGTTGGATAACTTTATTTCGGAAAAAAAATCCTTAGGAATAAAGTATGATCTTTTGGGTTCAATTGGATTAGATTAGGACATTTATTATTATTTTATTTAAAGAAGAGTTAAAAGTATTAAATTCAAAGTTTAATAAGTAAACCACTTTTAATATAAGGCTACACAAAAGATAAATTCGAATATAAATATTCATTAGAAATATAAAAATATTTCCTACATAATGATATTTTATTTTTAAATTTTAGACATTAAATAATTAAATTATGTATAACATAATGATGATGTAGTAATTTCCTTCTTAATAAAATATTAAATTAATTGGTATTATAAATATCCAAATAAATATAATTTGAGACTTTTGACAAATTTCAATAATTTTTTAGGTTAATATGACTTGTTAGGGTTTAAAAAATAATTTTTTTTTGAAGTGATAAGGTCGTTATTACTTTCACAAAAACAAGATACCAAAAGTGTCAAAATTGATTTAAATTTGTTTTTTAAACAAATACTATATTATTGATTGATATAATATTCCTAAAAATATAAGGTTCAGAAAAAGGGATTTAATAATATTATATATGTCATTAATGAATCACTTGAGGTTATATTGGCAGTTTAGAGTATTTTTATTAACCATATAGTGTATTAATACAAGAAGAAAAGGATTAAGTTAAACTATTTAACTAAGAGTTAAATCTAAATGATAAGGTTGAAATGGTAAACTAAACTTATAAAAAACCTATTGGTTGATTTTATTTCTACCCATAACCACCTAAGTCTATAAATCAATTCATTTTGAGCCATTATAAACAGAATATGATTGTATAATAAAATAATAATTTAATCTTTTCTTAAAGTGACCCTCACCCCTCTTATAAAAGGGCACTTCCCCTTCTCTCAAAATCACACCTCCAAAGCCATTTGTCTTGTCCAAAACCTGCCCAAATATCATCCCATATTCCCTAAAATCAACCTATAGTCCTTACTTTGATCTGAAAGCCAACCCAATTAGCCCTTTTGATCAACTCGAAAGGAAACACCTGAAGAAGAGGTAATAATTTCACCAACCTCTTTCAAGTTCTTGCCTTCTTCCACTTCCTCTTTCTTTGTTGTTTCCATAAAAAATAATAACTCCAGTAAATTATCCATATTATGATGTTATTATAAATATGATACAACCATATTCATTATTCTATCCATCCTATTAATGATAATGTCACCATGCGTGCATACGTACGACTTATAGTCTCCACGTCGTGGTGTAATTTGTTATTCAACACTATGTTATTTGGATGGATATAATGATGACTAATATGTATATAAATAATTAAAATAACATGATAATGTCTCTGTGAAATTAATATACCATCCAATTCCACACCTTTTTAATCATTAAGGAAATGACATCGTCGCTCGTGTGTACGTGCAGCTTACCGTCTCCACGACGCGATGAGATTCATTTCCACATTCACCATTAAAAAATGATTATAAAAATATATATTATTAATAAGTATGTAATATATGACATAATAATTATAATGAATATATATATATATATATATTTATATATATATATTTATGTATGTATGTACTTACATATATCTTATTCACTTACTTCCATTGAATACGATATCAAAACGGAAACAACATTTATACATTCATACGACCTACCATCTCCATACATGGTGTTTTACATTTAATATATCTATATAATATACATATTTATATTATAAATATATATGATATATAAATCATGTGTTATATTCTGAAGTATTTAAATCATGATCTAAATGATACAATCAAGAATAACAAGTTAAAACATGTGCGATAAAGAAAGCAATTATTACCCAAAATGTTAATTTAACATTAAAATCATTATTAGATGGGTAGTATAAATTCATAAATGAATCATTTATGATATAATAAATATTAATATGGTTCTGGTATAATTTAATAACATAATACGGTCATTTTACAATAGGTTAAACATACCCTCGACCAAAGGAAAGTGCAAGGTAAGGGTTAATTCCACAATCTCTTTATTATCCGAGGTTGTTTTAACATAATTATATACTGGGAAATATTTATTATCCATGTCCATGTTTAATAAAAGAGTTTTTAAAAGGTATTACTTTTAATGGACTTTTTTAATAAAACATCATTTTAAATGTTTTAAATATTTATTTTTCTAAACCTTTCTCATTAATTTCCATGTTTTCAAAATAGTTTTAAGGATTTATTTATATGGACATGAATATTTTAAAATGTTAATTTCTTTCAAAAGTTTTCAATGTGGTATGGGACACTTTGATTTCAAACTATCTTTTAAATGACTTCCTTTTTAAATTATGTGACATTTAAATGATATCATGAAAAAGGTATATTTCTCTCAAATATTTTTACTGATCATTTTCAACTATGTCAACATCCATTATAGGATATTATTTTTGATCGAGGTTGATTTATTATGAGAAAAATCTTCCATATTGTGTTTAAGGGTTTGTGATATGTTTGACTGTGGATGTGTTATTTTTATACCATTCATGGTTTAGGGATAAAATATTGACATTTTGTATGCTAGTTTTAATAAGAATGTTTATGTTATGTTTAATACCTTTTATATGAGGAATGCATTGGACTTAGTAAGTGATGGGTGGAGATCTCTATAGCTCCTCGATGCATCGGTAGGTATCATGAGACAAACTATTGTATTAGCATAAGTCCTTGACAAAATCTTATTTTTAGTCTTGGCACAAGGCCTTGAATATGTGGTTATGAATTCTAGCATTATACATTCCATCATTATAGAAGTGGCTATTGATATTGCATGTGATTATTCGACTATTAGAATAACAATATGAATAAGTAAATGGAATTATTTAGTTTATATTGTCCATATTATGCAGATGTTTATGTTTTAAAGGCTTATGTTTTAGTTTTATACACTTCCTTAAATGTATATGATTATTTATGAATTTTTTCGCTATATTGTTATCCTTACTGAGCATCTGAGCTAACCCCTTTCTATGTTTTATTTTTCCCAGGATGAAAAGAAGTATATTATGAGTGAACTTAAGGGATTGTTTAAGGGATGTGAATGTGTTCAATGGAGACAATTTTTTTTGGTGTTTTTCATTTTATAATGTAATGTAAATTTATGAATGTATCTAGTACTTCCAAGGCTACTAAACTGATCGGTCATTTGGGATTTGATCCCTTGTGATCATGCCAATGTTATGTAATAATTACCGACTCTAGGCTTATGGGGTCGAGGTTTTATAGTTGGTATCATAGGAATTTTAGTACATAACATGGAAACTAGACTTAGAAAAACTATGATTAGAGAACATTACCCTAAAAAAATACTTTGAGGATTAGTATATAAGAATTTCCTATAATTTTGGTAATGTAGAGATTTTTTGTATTTTTAAAGCAGTACATCCCTGTATGGATACGATCAGGTAGAGGGAGCTCTAGAATAGATGTACCTAGGAGTGAAAACACAGACAAGGAGTTTCAGGCTTGACCCGAGGTATCCTGGTACACGACAACGGGCCTTGTTGCACTCCTGGTTACGACACTCTCAGAGGATATGTTTAGGATAATTCACATTTTCATTAGAATACATTATGAAGGATTTAAAAGTAAATACTTCCCCAAAGAAAACATTTTATGATTATAAATTATATGCCTAATATTTTCAACTTAAGTTAAGTATTTTACTAGTTTGGAATTATGCATTGCGATTCATAAACTAACCTAGTGTATTCCATCATTTAGAAATGGTGCCTAGTAGAAGGAATGAGAACTCCAGAAATTCGCATGATCCAAAGATTAAGAAAGATCATATATTTCATGGAATTAAGCCAATATTTAGAATGGAAATAGTCTCCCATGTATTCTCATCATATGAAGAAATAATATCATGTGTTAATAAGATAAATAAATAATTCTATAAGTCCAATGTCTTTAAAGGGAAGCAAGAGAAGAAAAGGATGGAAGAGAGAAAGATGGATAAATGGAAGAGGGGAAAGAAGTATTTTCCCATATGTGATAACTGTGGAAAGAATCACCTTGGTAAATGATTGTAGGGAATGAGAGTTTGTTATAAGTGTGGAGAAAAAGGACACTAATTACGTGATTGAAAGTGTAAGAAAAAGGTTTCAAATGTACAATTCTTCATCTGGAAGGAGTTGTGACACTACGCGAATCAATTTCCAAATCATCAGAGTATACCCCAAATGATGCTATTGGATAATAATCAAGTTATGATACTACCAAAGATGAATAGGAATGATTAGGGTTCTTCTGTTGTTATAAATGTATTGTGTCATTTGAGTATTGTATTAATGATGTACATGTTATAAGAATTATAGAGTATATAAGGATTGTACTGCAGTACTATTTCATTAAGGACTTGAGATTCTATGGAACCAAGAAAAGTGACTCAATGGAAGGTTAATTTTTTTCAAAATATATGGTTGAGATAAAGTTAAACCATAATATAGTTTTGATACTGATGTAGTGATTTTGGAATAATATTTTATTGATTTGGATAAATTATATTGAATATATTTGACTACCTTGAAACTGATTAATGATTTGTATATTCCATCATTGTTGAAGTTTACAACATTTTTGGATAGAAAAAGTATATCTAGTATCCTATAAGAAATAAGGGAGAATGAATGTAATCAATAAGGTTTTATGGTAATTCAGGGTGTTAAAATGTTTTAAAAGAATACAAGATGAGGGTATTCACATGTTATTACATGAAAAAAAGTTATTCACGGTGTTTACATTCATTATAAATTTTGGACTATGAGTTTGGATATAAGTATTTGGGATAAGTATAAAGGTTGGAATGGATTAAGTTTGATATTGGATATTATTCTTAAGTTTAAAGCATTTCTTAAGATTAATTTTGGATTGTTATAAAAAGGACAACCTAGAGGTCGGGTGATAACCCATTGCGTCCGGCAATGCCACAAGACCTGAACCCGCAACCGAAGGGCGACAATGGTGCATCACCTACCATTGGCCTACGTGATGTTCTGGTTTGTGTAATGTAGTTTTTTAAATAGTTTAACAAATGAATTATAAATTCCTTATTTTTGGAACCCTACAGGATTATGATAAATAGAATATTTTTGAATTCTATTATCTTTTGGAGTGAAAGATGAGTTTGTGGTAGGAATTAGGTGAAGGATGAAACTCTACTTATCAATTATATTTTTTCCTCTTATTCTATGAATTAATTCATTCTTAAACATTAGGGAAGGGATCTTTAACCAAAAATGTGTTATCATAAAACCTTATGTTTTGTTGAACTGACAATATTTTAAATCATCATAGATTGATAGCTTTGAGGCCCTCAATTTTAAAAATGTTTGTGATTGATGACCTTAATCACTCCCTATAAATATTTATGTTTTCCTCCAATTATATGTCTCTAATTGACACCAATGTTCTCCTAATTGAGATCATAATTTGGTGGTGACTTTTTCATTTCCCTTTCCTTCTTATTAAGACTAAATTTTATTAAACCAATTTCCGATGTGGGTTTCCACAAAAATATTTTTCTATATTTAAGATTTTATTTTCTAAGAACAATTTCAAATTGTGAGGACACAATTTATTGATGGAGGGTATAATGTAACACCCCATGATTTCATAGTATGTTATCTCTTCAAAGTAATTCAATAACATGCACTACACAAAACAACGAGTTCGAGCGCACCACGACTTACCAAAATAACCATTCAAAACTCGATTATGAATATTATTAACTGAATTTTGAATTTTAAATATTTCCTATATAATTTTAACATTCATATTTTGTGTTTCTTAGACATAATATAAGACCAAATTCAAATTTTCAAATAAAAAGGTATTTTTTCAAAAAATGCAATTTTACCGCCTATTTAACGTAGAATCCTTTTTAAAAAAAATATTTGAAACTTATATATATTCAATTTAATGTAATTAAATTTTTCTTTAGAATTGGGGAATAAAAATTTAATTGGGATACATTTTTGGAACTTTTCTGATAACTTTCATATTTTGATGAATAATGAAAAATACTAAATTTTAATTGAAAACAACTTTTTTAATCAAAATAATTTGTAGTGTTAAATTATGAATTTTAATGGGTTTTAAGTACAATTAGATTATATTTTTATCATTTAATACAATTTAGGTCATTATAAGTAATTTCACATTTAAATTTGACATAAACACATGTCAATCTTTTAATAGTTTTTACTTTTTAAAAAACCGCTTTTTGGTTTTGACAACGGGAATTAATTTTAAATTAATTTACGAAACTTCTATGTTTTGAATTTCGTAAAATATAATTAATTTTTGAATTCAGAATATCAAAATTAGCTTAGGGTGAATTTTTGGTATTTTTCTGAAAACATTCAATCTTTGATGAATAGTGAAAACATTGCGTTATTTTTTAAAGCCGACTTTTTATTTAAATAATTATTTATTTTATTTAAATTTATTTTAAGTAAAAATAGACATATAATACCAATATATGTTCAATGTAATTCATTGGAGTCATTTTATAATAAAATTAGTTGTATAATTTTTTATTGAACTTTTTACCGTCTTTTACCCACATTCTATGAGCATTTTCAAATTTGCATAAAACTTAATTTTACTGCTTCTATGAGTTTAATTTCAAAAATCTAAGTGACACAATTGATGTCAGTAAGTAAAATTTGGTTCAATTAGATGAAAATAATTTTTGATGAATAGTAACTTTTGACTATTATTTACCACGATTAAAAGTAAATAGGTAATTAAAGGTAAAAATTATATTATAACTACCCTAACACATGTTTTAATTCTATTGGATAAGTGTATTTAGACCAAAAAAACCTTAGGAATAAAATATGATCCTTTAGGTCCACTTGGATTAGATTACGACATTTATTATTATTTTATTTAAAGAAGTGTTAAAAGTGTTAAATTCGAAGTTTAATAACTAAAAAATTTTAATACAGGTTATACATAAGATAAATTCGACTATAAATATTAATTAGAAATATTAAAATATTTCATACATAATGGTATTTTATATATAATTTTTAGACTTTAAATAATTAAATTATGTAGGACATAATGATGATGCAGTAATTACATTATTAATAAAATATTAAATTAATTTAAATTATAAATATACAAATAAATATAATTTGAGACATTTGATGAATTAAACTAATTTTATCTATTAATATGACATGTTAGGGTTGACTATATAATTTTTTTCTAAGTGATAAGGTTTTTATGACTTTTACAAAAACAAAAAACCAAATAGTGTCAAAATTGTTATTAATTAGTTTTTAAAATAAATACTATAATATTGATTGATATCATATTCTTAAAAATATAAGGTTAGGCCAAAAGGATTTAATAATATTATATATTTCATTAATGAACCACTTTATGTTCTCTTGGAGGTTTAGTGAATGTTTATTAACCATATAGTGTAAGAATACAAGGCGACACGGTAAACATTAAACCATTTAACTAAGAGTTAAATCAAAATGATAAGGTTAAAATGGTAACCTAAACTTTTCTAAAACATATTGGTTGATAGTATTTCAACCCATAACCAACTAAGGCTCTATATAAACTCATTTTGAGCCATTATAAAACGAATATTATTGTATAATAAATTAATCTTTTAATCTTTTCCAAAAGTGACCCTCACCCCTCTTATAAAAGGGAAATTCTCCTTCCCTCAAAATCACACCTCCAAATCCATTTGGCTCAGCCAAACCCTGACCAAATATCATCCAAACAATTCTAAAATCAACCTAGATTCCTTAATTTGATCATAAATCCAACCTAAGGAGCCCTTTTGATCAACTCAAAAGAAAACACCTAAAGAAGAGGTAATAATTTCACAACTCTCTTTCAAGTTCTTTTCTTCTTAAACTTCCTATTTCTTCAATGTTTCCATACCAAAATAATAAATCTAGTACCTTATACATAATTTGATTTTATTATAAATATTTTACAGTCATATTCATCATTCTATCCATCCTATGAATGATAATGTCACCATGCGTGCATACGTACAGCTTACCGTCTCCACGGCGTAGTGTAATTTTTTATTCAACACTATTTTATTTGGATGGATATAATGATGAATAATATGTATATAAATAATGAAAATAAAATTATAATGTCTCTCTAAAATTAATATACCATCCAATTCCACACCTTTTAATCATTAAAGAAATGACATCGTCGCTCGTGTGTACGTACAACTTACTATCTCCACGACGCGATGTAATTCATTTCGACATTAACCATTCAACAATGATTATAAAAATATATATTATTAATTAGTATGTAATATATGACATAATAATTCTAATTAATTGATATATATATATATATGTATGTAATTACATATATCTTATTAACTTACATCCATTCAATATGATATGAAAACGGAAACATCGTTTATGCGTATGTACATCCTACTGTCTCCATAGATGGTGTTCTACATTTTATATATCTACATACTATACATATTTATATTCTAAATATATATGATATATAAATCATGTGTTATATTCTGGAATTATTTAAATCATGATCTAAATGATACGATAAAAAATAACAAGTTAAAACGCGTACGATAATGAAAGCGATTATTACCTGAAATGTTAATTTAACATAGAAATCATTATTAAATGGGTAGTATAAATTAATAAATGAATGATATATGATATAATAAATATTAATATGGTTCTGGTATAATTTAAAAACATACTATTCTCATTATACAGGTGGTTAAATGTACCCTCGACCAATGAAAAGTGTAGGGTAAGGGTTAATTACACAATCTCTTTATTATTCGAGGTTGTTTTTACGTAAGTATCTACTGGGACATATTTATTATCCATGTCCATGATTCATAAATGAGTTTTTAGAATGTATTCTTTTTAATTTACCTTTTTACTAAAACATCATTTCAAATGTTTTAAAGATTTATTCTTCTAAACCTTTCGCATTAATGTCCATGTTTTCAAAATAGATTTAAGGATTTATTTATATGGACATGAATATTTTAAAATGTTAATTCCTTTAAAATATTTCAAAGTGGTATGTGACACTTCGATTCAAAACTATATTTTAAATGAATTCCTTTATAAATTATGTGACTTTTAAATGATTTCATGAAAAATGTATATTTCTCTCAAAGATTTTTACTGATCATTTTCAACTATGTCAAAATCCATTACAGGATATTATTCTTGATCGAGGTTGATTTATTATGATACAAATTTTCCATATTGCATTGAAGGTTTTGTGATATGTTTGACTGTGGATGTGTTATTTTTATACCATTCATGGTTTATGGATAAAGTATTGACATTTCGTGTGCTAGTTTTAATACGAATGTTTATGTTATGTTTAATCCTTTTCATATGAGGAATGCATTGGACTTAGTAAGTGATGGGTGGAGCTCGATATAGCTCCTCGATGCCTCGATAGGTCTCATGAGACAAACTAGTTTCTTATCACAAGGACTTGAAAAAATCTTATTTGTAGTCTTGGCATAAGGCCTTGACTATGTGGTTATGAGGTCTGGCATTATGCATTCCATCATTATGAAAGTGGCTATTGATATTTCATGTGATTATTCTACTAGTAGAATATCCATGTGAATAAGTAAATGAAGTTATTTAATTTATATTGTCCATATTATGCAGAATTTTATGTTTAAAAGGATTATGTTTTAGTTTTTATACATTACCTTTAATGTTTATGCTTATTTATGAATGTTTCTGATATATTTGTATCCTTACTGAGCATCTGAGCTCACCCCTTTCTAAGTTTTATTTTTATAAGGATGAAAAGAAGTATATTATGACTGACCTTCAGGGATAGTCTAAGGGATATGAATGTGGTCAATGGAGACAATATTTTTGTTGTTTTTTATTTTATAATATAATGTAAAATTTTCAATGTATCTAGTACTTCCAAGGATACTAAACTGATCGATCATTCAAGATTTGATCCATTGTGATCATGACAATGTTATGTAATAATTCACCGAATCTGGGATTCTGGGGTCGAGTCATTACAGTCACGACACATGACCAGTTGGATAGTTCATGACAAAGTGGTATCAAAGGGGTTAGTTCTACAAGAATAACTAAGAGTCTATGTTTTCAATAGAGCAATAGTGTTAAGTGTCTTGAGTTCGGGTTTCAATTCAGGGAGTCCATTGTTGGTACTGTAGCCGACGTATCCATATTCCAGGACCCTGAATTCTGATTTCTGACATAGTACAAGAAAAAAATAGTTGCGTGTGTTTTGAAAATGTTGTTTTCTTTTTGATCTCTTTGAGTCAGCTCAATAGTTATAACTTATTAATCGTGAAACAGTTGTTTCTTTCATGATGTCACCACATAGACAACCAGCTAGGATTCCAGAGATAGATCACGATGATGGCCTACTGAGTGGTGAGGTGACGGTACATAGACCTCTTACTGTGATATCACCTTCGGGTTGTGTACCAGCAGCACCACCACCCATGTGGAAGTAGTTTCCACGATCCCCACCAGCAGACTATGCACACTAAATGAGGTCATTTCATGAGTTCCAAAGACAGAGGCCTATGAGGATTCGAGGCGAGACAGAACCATAAGAAGCTGAGTACTGATTGGAGGCTGTGGAATGAGTTTTTCTCTTGGTTGAGACACCAACAGACTGGATGGTGATCCTAGCTGCTACCCTCTTTTAGGGCGCAGTAGGGAGATGGTGGATCCTGACACTCCAAAAACACAAGGATGTGACACTCACCTAGTTGTATTTCGAGACCCTTTTATAGGTTTAGTTCATACCAGTGACTCTACGCTCTATGCGTTTTCAAGAGATGCTGAACTTAAAGCATGATAGCCTAACAATGGCCCAGTACTCAGTGAGATTCACTGACATCCCTCACTACTCCACCGATATGGTATGAGACCCTTTATTTAGGGCCCAGACCTTTTTTAGGGTCTCCAACGAGATATCAGAGCATCGATGAAATCACTTAATATCCCAACGTAGGATGGAGTTCTTGAGCAAGCATTATTGGTGGTGATATTTCTAACAGAGCAGGTGCCAATAGTGAGAGCCACCACTAGAGGACAAGTAGTCGAGTCATCTATAGCATGCAGTAGGCAGATAATGGAGGGGTCCATGTGGGCCAGAAATTCTGAAGAGATACCCGAGGATGTAGGGTCGGAAGTGCGGAAATCACAAGATAGTGGGGCTCACCAGAGGATTATGTTGTGCTTCACATGCTGGGGGAAGGGTCACATGGCTCACAACTGCCCGACCCGCCATAGAGATGATCAATAGAGGGTTGAGGTATCACCTATGCAATGGCCGAGGTTCGAACGAGGAGATCCATAGGGCATCAGATGTGGCAGAGGAGAAGGACATGCAGCAAGTGGTGGATAATAGTTTGAGGTTCTACAGCCACCACCCCTAGGTGGTCCACCCTGACCATAGGGAGCAGGTGGACATGGCCGATCTCAACTTCAGGCAGCATAGGACTATGACCACAGTTCTCTAGGGTTGATTTGAGGTATGATTTGTGTCTGTTCCACCCTATCTGTAGTTATTATAGAAACAGTTGGTAGTCACTCTTTCACTTCCACAACACTCATTTGGATCTCGAAGCTTCCGATGGGGCAGTTGGATCAATCCTTATATTTAGAGACTTTTACGGGAGATTATTCGATGATTTCACATTGGTGCAGGCAGTGTGAGATACCTCTATGAGGTGGGAGATTCAGCTAGGATCTCTTAGTAGCATCATATAAGCCTTAAAATGTCATCCTGGGTATGAAATGGATATCCACAGTCCATGTTCAGATCGACTATTTTAGGCGCAAAGTGTAGTGTGTCCGCAAGGATGGGATCAGGTTTTCCTTCACCAGTTAAAAGGAAAACTTTACAGGACATGATGGACTTTCTTAGAAGAGGGTGTAGCCAATCACTCATCATTTGGCTAGCCTCACCCTTAGAGTAGTGTATGAGAGGAGTCTAGGCTATAATGTTGTGGTGGGCCAGTATGTTGATGTCTTCCCGGATGATGTTCTAGGACTACCTACCCATAGAGAGGTAGACTTTTACATCAAAATGTACCACGAGATGAAACCGATATCTACACCATCATATCAGATGGCTCTCGTGGAGCTTCGTGAGTTGAGGGTACAGTTGGGGGACTTGTATAGGAAGGGGTTCATAATGACCAATGTTTCTCCTTGGGCAGCCCCGATTTTGTTCAACAAGAAGGTAGATGGGAGTATGAGTCTTTTCATGGACTATCGACGCCTAAAATAGGTGACCATGAAGAACAAGTATCCTTTGTCGAGGATTGATGACCTCTTCAACTAGCTGAAGGGAGCACTATGGTTTTCATAGATAGACCCCATATCTGACTATCATCAGCTGAGGATACGGGATGAGGACATACCGAATATATCCTTAAGATGTCAGTATGGCCATTAAGAGTTCTTAGTGATGTATTCTGGCATGAACAATGCTCTGAAAATGTTCATGAGACTCATGAACAAGATCTTTGAGCCTTACCATAACCGCTTCAAGGTAATATTCATTGAAGATGTCCTGGAATAATCCACGACAGAGGAGGAGCATGCCACACATCTGTAGATAGTTCTTGATACAATCTGAGAGCACAAAATTTATGGCCAGCTCTCGAAGTGCCAGTTTTGGATATGGGAATTCCACTTAATTCATGTTACCTCATAGGCTAGAGTTCCATTGGATCCAAAAAAGATAGTGGCAATGCTTTCTTGGGATCCACCTAGAAGTGTGACCGAGGTGCGGAGTTTTCTAGGGTTGGCTGGGAACTATTAGAGATTTGTACCTGACTTTTTCAGTGTAGCATCACCCTTGTCTACTTTGATGATGAAGGGACAACCTTTCTTGAGGATGGATATGTCCCAACAGAGTTTCCAGGAGCTGAGGTGGAGACTAACAAGTTCCCCCATCTTGAGGCTACCAGAGTAGGATGTTGGGTATATAGTCTACTGTGACACATCAGGGAACAGACTTGGGTGTGTCCTGATGCAGGAGTGAGTAGTGATCACCTACGGCTCATGGAAGCTGAGGCAACATGAGCTGAACTATGCTACACAAGACATGGAGTTAGCAGTAGTGGTCTTTCAACTGAAGATTCGACAACACTACTTGATGGGTGAATGATTTACTGTTTACTCCTTTCACAAGATTAACAGGTATATCTTCTCCCAAAAGGACCTCAACCTGCGATAGAAATGATGGTTGGAGTTCCTCCAAGACTATGACTTTGAGATAGTGCACACTCCTTGGAAGGGGAACATAGTAAAAGACACACTGAGCAAGATGTCTGTTCTTCATTTGCTGAATGAGGTGACATAGAAGTTAGTTGTGTTGCAGATATCCTTCATGGATAGTGATAGAGAAACTTACCTCTAGTATATGATAGTCACTCTCCCACTCCTTCAGTATGTTCGGGAGGCACAACTTGAGTACATGGACTATGAGACCTGACAAGCTCAAATATCTTTAAGACAGGCTCCTGAAGAATTTTATAATGGTGGGGAGCATGTCATCCTTTTTAGAGGATGCACCATGGTACCAGGGACACTACAATAGGTGGTTTTGAGGGAGTTATACACATTCCCTTTGGCAGTACATCTTAGAGTGGAAAATATGTACCAGGACCTCCATCGTCAGTACCGGTGGCCAGGGATGAAGAAATAAGTGGAAGAGTTCATTTCATGATACATCATTTTTTAGCAAGTGAAGGACGAGAATTCCAATGGGATTAGCACAACCTCTTGAGGTTCCAGAATGGAAGTGGGATGGTGTCTCTGTGTACTTTGGGACATGAATACCACATACGTCTAGGGTCTAAAATTCCTTCTGGGTTATCATTGACCAACTCACCAATTTGGCCCAATTAATACCCATTCATGAGTAGGGATCAATAGATGGATTGAGATGCCTCTATATACATGAGATTTTGTGGCTTCACGGGGTAACATTGAGGGTCGTCTCAGATCGCGACACTCATTTTACATCCCAGTTGTGGGAGGTATTATAGGAGGCGTTCAGGACTCGGCTATGCTTGAGCACCGTCTTTCATCCTAAGATATATAGTTAGACGAAGAGGACTATACAGACACTTGAAAACATGATTCATGCTTGAATCCTTGATTTTGGCCACAATTGTGAGGACCACCTTCCATTGGTGGAGTTCACATACAACTAATGTTATCACTCCACCATCGGCATGGCCCTGTTCAAGGATTTTTACTGACGACCATTCATATCACCTCTATGCTGGATGTACCCAAGGGAGTCAGCACTTATGGGTCCATAGTTTGTATGGGATACCACTGAGAAGGTGAAGATCATCCAGGAGCAGATTAAGACAACACAAAGCTAGGAAAAGTCTTTTGACAACAGGAGATAGAGACCCTTGGAGTTTGAGGAGAGATACCATGTCTTCTTACGAGTCTCACACCGAAGAGGATTGTAGAGATTTGACAGGGGAGACAAGCTATCTTTGAGGTATATCAGACCTTTCGATATTCTCATAATAGTGTCCAAGGTGGCGTACCGTCTTGTTCTTCCCCCGTAGTTTCACCTGGTGCTAATGTTTTCCATGTGTAGGAGCTGAGGAGGTACATGCATGATCCATCAAACTTTATCGACTAGGGTGAGCTGGACATTGACGATGGGGAGACATTCACGGAGTTCCTGGTGGAGATAGAGGATCGACGGGAGTGAGTCCTTTGCGGATGTTCGATCCCTCTGGTGTGAGTTTGGTGGAAGCACGAGAACCTCCAGGAGTGAACATGGGAGCAGGAGGCTCAGATACATGTTTAGTTCCCCCATTTGTTTCCCAAACTTTTGTTGTAGATTTTGGGGAAGAAAATCCCTAAAGTGGGGAGAATATAAAGGCCTAGAAATTCCTTTTATTTTTTAATTAAATCAAATTATTATGAGTCTGAAAAAATTGACAAAACGTGATTCCAAGGCCCGGAGAGACCAGCATTAATTTTTGAAATTTTTTAAGGTACGTTTAGTAAATGTATAGGAGATAATTTGTTTATTTTAAACTAGTGCTCGGATTAAAAATACAAGGGCACCATTGAATTAACGTCGTTGAGATTATCTTAATGTAAGCTTAACATTGTTTGAAAAAATTCGGACGAAAAAGTTAATTTTTGGACTTTACCAAAAAATAATAAAATAACCCCATGAGTTATTTTATTTCATTCTTTGTGACCAATGAGCGATGGTGGCAGGACCGCTTGGTTGTCAGATCATTAATGGATGGTTACCCAAGGTTGTGTAACAAAACTGTCAGGAAATTAATGGGTTCATTAATTAAACTCATTAATGAACCAAATTAATTGTGTGACAAGTTAAACTTACCTTTATTTTATTTTAAAAAGAGGTTGGAATGGGTTTTGGAAACCCATAGTAGAATTCTTAATGAAGTGATGGCGATGTCTACCACCATCGTAGAATAGAGCTCCAATGCCTTTGGGGATTCAATCTAGAAATCAAAAAATGAAAACGAACATGCTTCGAATGTGGAACAATCATTCTCATCCGCACTATCTACAAATGTATTCAAGGTAGGGGGTTTCTTTGTTTAACTAATAGTTGTTCATTCTTGAATTGCTTCACATGTTATAATGATAACATAGAGGGCGTAGGCCGAACAAACAAGGACCAGACCCTCCACCGATCTCGGTATTGGTTGTGTTCTTCTTGGGCGGCCAAAAAATATGACGAAAAGGTGAAACTGAGGGTCGCGTAGTGTAGGTATTATCCCGGGAGGGCCGTAGGTGCAGACAGAATGAAAATAGGACCACTGGAGCTTCACCGGTGGCCTACGGAAACTCCGTCGGTGACCAGAGGAGGCGACAGTTGGCTCCCACCGACTGTGAAGGGATGCTGGTTCCCAAAGGTGTTGCGGTGTATAGGGGTGCCCAACCTTTTCTGGTCGCGTTGAAGCTAGGCAGCGTGATTCGGTGGTGTGCCATGGAGGAGGGCACAACTCTAAGCCATGCAGGAAGGTGAACCAGTGGCCGCGGGGCCGTAGATGATCGATCCACATGGACCAGACCGATAGAGCGGTGCTAACTGGTGCTGATGATTGAAGGACCCGAACAACCAAGAAATTCAGGAGGGGAGCGGACTCCCGTGCCAGCCAGTGGGTTGGTCGGTTCTGCGGCTCAACAGGCCACACCCGTGGTATAGCGGGCCGAGCCCATGGCCCAGCGTGTCGGGTCGGTCCGACCCGGTCGTACCGTACCCAGACCCACTTATGGACCAATTTTGATTAAAAGGTTATAATTCCTAAACCAGGATATCAATACTAAAATGCCTATAAATTACAAAATAGACATCCGACTAACATTCCGCCTATTGCATTGGAACCCTTTTGATGTATTTGTTCATCATGTTACATTTTCATGGGACTTCATGGTGGTAGAGGTATGACCAATGGATTTAGGGGAAGATCCTCCCGGAATCAAGCATGCTAAGTGCATGAATTTAGTGGCTTAATATGATGTGAAGAATGAATAGTGATCCTATATGGGTCAGTATCTATCGATCTTGTGTGGGTCAACGCTCAACGATCATGTGTGAGTCAGCGCTCAGCGATCATGTGTGGGTCATCGCCTATCAATGTTGTCTGGGTTAGCACTCAATGATCTTGTATGGGTTAGAACATAGAGATAATGTGTGGGTCAGCATCTATCGATCTTGTGTGGGCCATCATCAGAGCCTCTCTACATAATAAGATGATCTAGATTTATGACTAATCATCTCTAATTCTATAATTAGGTTATACCTGGTTTGAGTTGAGTCATTCCTAGTGCTTTTTGATTGATATCATTCTTTGTGGGTTTTACTTTGTGGAATTATGAGAGACCTTCTTGGGTCTCGAGGTCCCTACTATGTATTTTTATACTCACCCCTTCATGGGATTCGACCTCAACTTATTTTGTTTTGTGCAGACGACGAAAATACTTGACTGAGACTCGGGGAGCTAGGACTTAATGGTGTATGGAGGTGACATGTTGACCTAGAGAGCCGCAGTGACGAGCTGTACCTACCCTTCAGGTAGGATCCTTGGAGGGGAACCTCATGAGCTATTTTCTTCTTTTACCTATTCTTCTATTTTAGTTGGGCTTGTATTCTAGCCCCTTTTACTTTCAGTACTTACTTTTACAGTCATTTGTGGTTTTTAGTTGTGGTTGTACGTTTCATCTTCCATTGTGTTATACTTGTATGCAGTGTTCCATGTTTGTGTTTGTACATGTTTTGAGGAAATTCCTTCCATTTTTTTGGGATATGCCTTTCCGGTGCTAGTCTCCAACCCCTAGCCTATGGAAGGCAGGCTTGGGGTGGTCACGACACGGGCCCCGGGGGACGGGTGATGGCAGTCTGACACAAAATGAGTATTTTTAGTTTTAAAATGGCATTTTTGTTGAAAATTGGTATCACTCACAAAAAATCAAGAAAACATATTTATATTATATTGAAACTTTAGTAAAATTATCCATACGTACTTTTTAACATATAGAAATCACCTAAAAATCAATCATACATATATTGTCGATGATTTGAGTCATAGTGGGTGATTTTATTTGAAGTTGACATTTCAGTTCGAAATATGCGTGAGATACTAAAAACCAATAAAAAACATTTAGATTGTTTTTATTCTTTATTATATAAATCCATGTCTTCTAAGATTTTTAGGAATCATCTACACCTCAATTTAATACATGTTTTGACCAGTAAACTTGAAATGTGTATTTTAGTTTAAAAGTGACATTTCAGTTGAAAACATGTTTTACTCATTGATAAATAAAGAACACAATAGCTTGATGTTCACACTTTAATATATCCATCAATAAGTTATTTGTTTCATGTATAAATTATCCACAAAACAATTTGAGGCATGGTGTGACCAATATGACTTAAAATGTATGTTTTAAATTTAAAAAATGACATTTAATTAAAAAAATTCTACTCACTGAAAACCATGTTAAAGCACATAGATTGTGACAATATTTTATTATAATGACCCGTTAATCATTTTTAATGAGTAGTAATCAGACACATGTAAATCCAATACATGATGTGACTCATATGACTCAAAGTGTGTGTTTTCAATTTAAAAATTAAATTTTAGTAAAAAAATGACTATCAATCACTAAAAACTAATAAAACACACTCATATTTACATTATACATTAGAAAAATGTCATATAATTCATTTTTGATTTGTAGGAATTAAATGTAAATAAATCAGATACACGGTGTGGCCGAAATTACTCAAACTGCATAATTTATAATGTTTTGATACATTAGAAAAATGATCCAAAAGTTATTTTTTACATGTATGAATTAGTTTCACCTAGATCCAATGCACAATATGAATGGTATAACTTCAAATGTGTGATTTCAATTTAAAAGTGATATTTTAGTTAAGAACTTGTGTCACCCATGGAAAACAAATCAAATACACCTGTATAGTTTGGATACTTTATGAAAATAATCCCTAAGTCACTTATGATTTTCATAAATCAAGCACACATAAATATGATACATGGTGTGACCCATATGACTCAAAGTGTATGTTTTTAGTTTAAAAATGACTGTTTAGTTAAAGGCAAGTGTCACTCACTGAAAACCAAGAAAACACAGTCAAATTTTATTCATATTTTAGTATAATGATCCATAGATCATTTTTGATGTGTATAAATTATCCACATGTTAATCCAACACATGGTGTAGATGGTATCAATCAAAGTGTATGTTTTAATTTAAAATTTACATTTTAGTTCAAAACACGCGCTACATACTCAAAATTGATAAAATTTTCTTTGATTGCCTTTATACTTTAGGATAATTATTTATAAATAATTTGTGAAATTTAGGAATCAACCCTACCTTAATCTGGAACATGGTGTGCCCAGTATGACTCAAAGTGTATGTTTTTAGATTAAAAGTGACATTTTATAAATGTATTGTATCATATTTATGTTATTTTTTTCATTATAGTATTACTAACATAATAATATTTTATATAGGTATGCTATTTTTTTCAAGATGGGTGGTTTTTTTAGATACCAATTGCATGATCGGGCTCTTTTGAGAGGGGGTTTATAGACAACAGAACAATATTTTTGATTTTTTTGAAGTTTGTGATAAATTGTACATACAAATGAAATTGTACATATCATTGTTTGAAATGTTTATAAGAATTTTATAATATTTATTTTTGTATTGTGATGTAAATTTAATCAAAATTAAATTGTATATTTGGTATTATATTATGCTATAAATTTCAGAAGTACACTACTATAGTTTGACTTTTATCAGCACTAGAAAAAGCATTCATAAAAGTTCCCTTCATCATCGCTAAATAAGAATAGATAAAAATACTAGTTTATCAATATTAATAAAGAACTTCTAAGGGGACCATTTTATTGGTATTTTTAGTGTTGATTTGGGGAAAGTTTATCTGTGATATTTTTAGTACTGATGTCATTGGATTTTAAAGGAACTTACAACATCAACACTTTTTAGTACTGATAATGGAAATTTTCTAGCACTGATAAAGATTGTGTCTTCATTAGTTAGAATTTATAAGGTTGATTTATAATATAATAATTATTTATGAATATAAGTGAAATAATTGATTTAAAATATATTTATTTATAAATATAATTGTTATAATTGGTGTATAATATATTATTATTATTATTATTCTTTAAATATAATTGATGTTCCAATGTTTATTTTTTTTCAAAAACATGAACACACCACTCATGTATTAAAAAAAACATTGTACATTTTAAGTTTTTTTTATTTTATTAAATTAATTATACCAAAAAATAAAAATTACAATAATAATGTATTTTATTTTTTTATATCATTGATTTATAACATATTAATAATGTAATATAATATATATTTTTTAAAAAAATTATTGATTTTTTAAATATATTATAAGTATTATTATTTATAAATACAATTGATATGATTGATTTATTATATATTATTTTTAAAATATGATTTTTATTTAAGAATATAATTGATTATAATATATTTATTTATAAATATAATTGATCGAATTGGTTCTGAATAAAACAATTTTATATTATAATATTTATTTAGAAACATAATTGATATGTGCCATAACTTAGACCCCACTTGAACCACTCATCAGCCTACAACAAAGGTGAGAGTGACCCCCGAGGCCCACCTCCAATAGATATCAGATTAGTGACTAGAACTATGGGTATAAAATGCACATATGAGAGACCTTACCCTAATAAAATCTCAAAAATACATAAATAAAACAAAAACAACCAACTGACTCCAAGTGAATCCCATTCCAAAATATAAATAAATTCTCATTACTTAAATGATACTAAGATGTAAAATGTTCAATAATCAATGGTATATAAGAAAAAATATCTTTAAAACTCTAATTAGTCTTCCAATTATATCCAATCTATTTGAAAAACATATTAAAACATTGATGATCTACCCTGAAAATAATTAACAACCTATAGTGGGGTGAGTACTTATGAGAACTGAGTAGGATCATCCATCTAAATAAATCAAATTCTATGTGAAATAAATATGTAACTGTAAGAAAGATATAAATCAACCAAGAAAATAAATCTAGGCCTAAATGGAAATGTAATTACAATAACCAATAATCAAAAGAAACCAAAAATCCTTTGCCATTCCCACAATATCTCCAACCAATCCCCCCTCATCATGAAATCCATTCAATCCCACTTCCAACAAGCATACCAAACCAAAAACCAAAAACCATCACCACAACACCTCATACCCTAGGCCTAGTTATTTTTATCACTACTCTTACATATCAGTTGAGTGGTGTTTTCTCTAGGAAATAACAAACTATCATGATGACCTCTCTATATATAATTAGGAATGTGAGAATGAAACCACATCAATCAACACCACTACCACATATCACATCACATGTATCTAAAATATCATTATCACATACCCACAACCCATAATTTATATATCATTCTATGAAATCATAAGTGTAAGAGTAATGTAAATATGAAGTAAATCAATCTCATACCCTTATCCTTATGTGTATATCAACCACCTATAACCATCACTACCCCCATAATCAGAACCCCATAGGGTTTTTTATGTACACCACACGTTCAACCTCAATCCATTACATCCCACATGATCACACCTACTATTATACATCATATAACATATGAAAAATAACAACTATGATCTATTTCATCCCATAAATAATGTTATAAAAATAAGAAATTACAACCCATTAAATTTCCTCCGCATTATCATCTCTCTCTATACCATCTCCCAAATCTGTTTCCATAATACATCAATAATTCAATGACCATATCAATAAACATATTTCAAAAATATAACCGCAAAAAAATACAACTATATTTTATAAAAGAAAACTAAACAAACAAACACTTCATATATCACATTAATTTAACCGTTGGTAATTACCATTTACCTGCATCATTATAAATATTATGTGATTTATTATCCCATGTAAACCCAAAAAACCACCCAAAAACTTATGTAAACATTTCTTACCTTTCTCATCATAATTACCCCGACCATATCAACATATTTCATAAACTTCGAGATTATTTAAAACCCATTATTTATTTAGGTCTAGATATATATCATTTTCATTTATATCATGTGAAATTCATAACCATCCCCTAATCATACCAATATTTAATGGCAACAATTCACAAATTTAACTAACATTCCAAATTTTTATTTATATGAATGTATTATTAAGCATGTCATATTTTGTATTCTATTTGTTAGCATTGGTTCCATTGGCTTCTCAAACCATGAAATAAATTTCTTCCATAATAAAGGGAGAAAAATCAAAACACAAAACAATAAAAAATATATTTATTTAAAATAATAATACTACAATTTCAGATTTTGGTCATCCTTTCTTTCAATTACCAGATTTAATCAATCATCCATTCATGGAGACAACAATGTTCATCATTGAAAACAATAATAGGGTAGTCAAAACAATATCATATCGAGTAATAAGATTAATTCATAAAATAAAAATCATAAACATATGAAATAACCCATCCCCTTTAAATTCACATATCAAGTAATCCATTATTTTAAACCAATTCATTCTCTAATTATTTAGTGTTTCCCATGCATTCTTACTTTTTCCTATAGACCAAAGAACCCCCATTATGAATCATAATTAAAATGAAAAAAATTTCTAGTGTGGAAGAAAAAATAATAATTTTAATTGAGGATATTATTCTAGAAGTTATAATGATAGGTCTAGAAATCCCCTACCTTAACAGATGATTTACAATCACTGCGAATCTAATGATAAGGGGGATGAATGACCACTAGATCTAATCCAAACTAGTAGAATATAAAAAAACCTAATCACAACAACCCCTATAAAAACTAAATCAAACCCTCTTTAAATCACTTTCACAATTGAAGAAAAAATGGAAGATGAAGGAAAACTAAGAAGAAACATGTCTCATATAAAGGGATATCAATATCATGAACCATGGATCAAAGGATACAAAATAACGTTTTAGAGAGATCCAAATAGGCACCCCGAGTCACCTAGGATTTGAGGAAAAAGAAGGTGAATAATGTAATTCAGGTTGTCTCTTGAATTTATAAATGTTTTGAAAAAACACTTATTCTAGGTATGAAGCCCCTATTCATGTCGTGAAAGGTTTGAGTTAAGAATCCATTTAAATTCATGTCTACTATTAATGTTGTGAATTTTAGATTCACACTATGAATATTTAATTGACAGAACCAAGTAAAATCGTCGCTTAGTCCTTCAATCTATGACCATTATCTCATGACATGAATTAAAAAACACCAAAACCCCTTAATGTACCCAGATTCCTTCACACCATGGACCAAACAGTCACATCATGAATGGAAACCTCAATTAGAATTTTCATATCCATATCACCCTTCCCTACTCTAGAATATTCACAACATGTCAAACTCTCAAAAATTACAATGTAAAAGTTTAGCGTGATTCAAGATGTTACATTAGAAACCTCTCAAATGATTAGAGTCCCCAAGAATAAAAACCCACCCTAATAAATAAAAACATAATCCTATCATCAAAATGGAAAGATACATCTCAAATGGAAGAAATGAACCAAACCATAGGGAAAGGATAAACACATCTCCATTAGTAAGAAAAACCTTTGGAGAATCCAAAAAACACAATATATACCTTTCAAAAGGTAAAACCTCCACCAAAAGGATCCAAACCTAGCACCAACCACCTCTACACATGAACAACTCCCCACTTTACACTACTTCCACTTTCATCCATGTTTTAAATCACCACCCCATTTTAATAACAACTTTTTTTAATCAATTAAAGTAATTCAAAATTCAATTTCAAATAATTATTAAATAAATCATAGCTATTATAACATTAAATTTTGATCCACAAAAATCTTTAATATGAGTTCAAAATTCCCAAAAATTATCCAATGAAATTTGTAGACATACCCAAAACACCCTTACAAGTAATTCTACACAGAATACTTAGAAACTTGTTGAATATTTGGGTATTCATACTAATGATGTACCATAGTATTATATTAGAAATTTGTTAGCTCACCAGACACATGAAACCTTGAGCTACTTATACCCAAATCAAAAAACTATGATTAACTTTAGAAGATCGTGTCACTCTCTTCTTTTGTGAACTAAGTGTTCCGTAACTCAAATCATTTATCTCAACCTTCCCAACAGCTTGGGAGGGGCCTTTTCCAGAACCCTCTATCATAGTTAAAACCATCTTTATGACCTCTTCTTGGTCCCTCACAACTTCCAAGTACTCAAACTAAAGAGGCATGATAGATTACAGGATCCAAACCCTCAAGGAAGACTTAATGAACTATGATCATTCTTTCTCATAAAAAAAACAAAAACCAATTAAACAGATCAATAAAACAATTCTCAAAGATACTCACACTCTGATCCTTGTACCGAATCTCCAAAATATCCTCCATAAAATCTATCACTTTCACTTCAGAGAAAAAATACAACCTGAATAACTTAAGGAATTTCTCCCAATAAATATTCTTTGAGCATCCACAATTAATTTCCCACCATCTTTGAGCCACATTATTATACAATACAACCACCAACATAGTCAAGAACCAGTTAAAATGATTTAATAATATGAAATGAATCTCCACTTATTCCAAAAAATACTTATAATTGGGGATAGAGACTCTACCAACTTACTTCAATACCTCTTGTCACTAAAATTTCAGAAAGGCCTTATCATCAGATTCTTATTTCCCCATTCTATGACCAAAATCTCGATAACATTTTGATCGAATAACTTTTAACCAAAAAAACAAGGTTAGAATAACCACACATTGAACAGAATCCTAAAAAAATTAAAAACATTTCCCAAAAAAACACAACAACTCATACACATATCTATCCAACCAAATTGACACACAACACTCTACATATCTATATCACTACTCTCCATCATGCACACCAACATTCCACCTCTATCAGCTCACCCACATCACCCCATGACAACTAAAGACAACAAACCAAAACAACCATGACCAAATTATATTATTAAACTAAAGATATCCCCTAAATCAATATAAAAAAGTGTTTCTACAAGAATACAATTTAGGGAAACCAATCTACCGTATAATGATATTTCTAGTTTGGGGTGGTCCTGACTCACCTACACAACTTTAAAATGTGTCACAAAAATATTGAGTATTGATGCGATAGTTTTTCCATCTATTTATATAATTGAGGCCATAAAATATGTTTCAAATTGAATATAATTACAATTTATAAAACAACTCTTCTATTTTTTAAGTAAAACATATTATTAAATAAGCACACAAATATCATAGAAAATAAAAATATTTTATAAAAAACACACCTGGGCACACATAACAGTTGATTTCAATATTCATAAACACCACCATTTAAATCTAGAAAGGTTTTTCCTAATATATAATTCTCTATTATATGTTTGTTTAAAAAAATCTGGTTTCAGACAAAGACAGTTTATTTCCATGTTGAAGTGTTTATACATTCATGGAAGGTGAGTCTATACAACCAATAATAATGAGGGATTATAAATTTTTTGGTTCAATAATCAAAACACAATTCACAAAGATATCTTCTTTTCATTGATTTTAAGGGTCAAGTGTAGACAAAAAGACATTATTATTATCTTTTAATATTTTTTTTCAAACAAATCTTTTTATCACCAAAATTAAATGATTATCATTTCATTAAAGGTGATTACATAAATTCAATCTTAGCAATAAAATAAACACTCTGGCATGAAAATCTGGAGTATAAAATCACTTCACACTAATTTAATAGGAAACATAGAGTATATAATCATAAATTCCTTTTGGGGAATCATCACAACATTAATTTAGTAAAACTATGATACATGATTCCTAATAAAAATCATACACATACTTTATGTTTTATTTGAAAATTTTCACATGTTGGGTTCTCATGCTTGATTTAAATATTCCATCACATATAAAACATTATTTAATAATAAATAATAAAACATTATCCCACATATATTCTTATATAATAATATTTTAATCAGTCATTTAAAAAATACAACTTGCTAAAATAAAAATTGCACAACCTTGATTTCATGTTATTCATTCTCATATTAAATGTTCATTATTACTACCAGGGGAAAATGATTTAAATTGAAAATTTAGGTATAAAATTATTAGAACATAACATTATTAAGAAATATGTACTAGAAATCATATGAAAATCAATGGAAATATCTTTAAATCTTAAATATTCTTACAATATCAAATAAAAATATGCACATAGTTCATGCTGATCATGCTCAGTTTAAATTTTTTTTTGAAATTTTCTTATCATTAATAAAACAAACCATATGGAAACATAGAATACAACATTATTGATATGAAACATGATTTTAGAAAACACGAATTTAAATATCATTGTTAATCATGAAAGCACATTTAAATTTTATACATCCTTTCCATAAAAAATTTATTTTTTCCCAACTCATGATCATTTATATCTAATCTACAACAAATGGAATGAAAATCATGATTCAATTTGTAACAGATATTCTTATAATAATAATTTTTTTTAATCTGTTGAAAAGAAGAAATGTATTTTTTTCACATAAAATTTTCTAATTCAAATATTTTTACACTAATTGTGATTATGATTCATTATGAACTATATGGGAAAATAACCAAAATTCAGTCCTAAAAATTATTTATAACACATGAATATAATAAAAGGTGGAACATGGGATATCAAATTATAAAAATAATAACATGGATGGTTTTTCAAGAATTACTAATAGCACACAATGAGGTTACCTCCAAACATAAATCACTAACAATTATAAATATCATTGAAATGGGCCAACATGTTACAAATCTTAACAGTAAAAATGAAAAACAAACTTGTTTGAAGAAAGGTTATAACAAACATATGTTAATACATAATAGATTCAATAAATTTTTAATTAATCAAAATATTCAAATGAGTTCCCAATTTTACAATTTTAAATAAAGTTATGTTATCAATTCATCAAACAATGAAAATTATTAACAATCAATTCATATAATGTTAATAACAAAATCACTTGTAATATTTAGGATGGAAACTTCATTGTAACTAATGAAACGATGCCTGTACCTCCCTTTAATTTACACCCTACAGTGACTCTGATCCTTCCTAAACATGTTTATTTGGTTTTAAAAGTCCTTGAACAAGATCATATGGGCCCCAAATACATATTTCATAGTTTGTATCCTTAGTGTAAATCACTTGATAGGATTATACTACACTAGTTTCCTACCATTCCCATACTAAACTCACATATGCCTAACTCCAAGCCCCACCATAAATCTCAAAATAAAAATAAAAATATGATAACACTCTATCATGACCCGCCCCCACTAAAACCTATCCCAAACCTACAATGAAAGAAAGACTGACCCCCAAGTCTTACCTCCAAAAGAACTCAGGTTAGAAGATGACATGAAGAGTATAAATTGAATGCATGGGAGGCCTTAGCCTCATAAAATATTATAAAGATAAAAATAAAAGAACAAACACCAAAAAACTCCAAGAGACTTCCATTCTACAAGATAAATAAATTCCCATTACCAAAAGGATATTAACTTTTCAAATGTGTAATAATCAATGGAACACATAAAACACCATCACTTAATATCAAAGACATCGATTAACTCTCACTAATCTATCAAAAAAGATACTCTAAACATATGTGGTTTATCCTATAAATTCCTAACAAACTTTGGCGAGGTTAAAACTTGAGGGTAATCAATAGGATCATACCTATAAAAAATAAAAAACTATGTGTAATAAATAAAAAAAGTGAAAGAAAGAGAGAAATAAACAAAACAAAGAAATCAAGGAATAAATGTAAACAAAAGCATAATAACAAAATAATTAAAAGAAACCAAAACTCAACTACCATGTTTACAACATCTATAACCAATCCCCCCTCATCATGGCAGATATTCAATTCCACTTCCAACAACCATACCAACCACAAACCCAAAACCATCACTAAAACATATAATACCTCAGGCATTGTTATTTCTATTACTTATCTTACTTGTAAGTAGAGCCATGTTTATTCTAAGTAGAAGCTAATAAATATGATGACTTATATATATTGGATCAAGTACACGATAATTGAATCATATTATCAAGCATACCATCAGACATATTCCACCACGACATACCACATCACACATATCCTTAACCTCATTATTATGTAACCATAACCAAATCATCACAATATCTACCTTTCCAATCATAAGTTGTAGGGTAATATAAAAATGAAGGACATAAACCTCATGCACTCCTCATTCACAATAATAAAATTTCATCTTAATGGTGGTTTTTCTCACTACTACTGGTGGTTTAAATTACCACTACACAGTTTAGAGGTATCTTTTTAAACCACTGTGTATTTCATGGTTAAAAATAATTTAGTGAAAATTATTAATATTTATTAGCGGTGTTTAAATGTGTAATTTTTATGTATTTAGTATTGGTTTCAAATTTATTTGGTGGTAGTTTTTTTTGAAAAAAACATGGGGTAAATTAAAAAAATTAATAGTAAATAATTTAGCGACGGTTCCCTTTTCTAGTCATAAAATTTAACTAAAAGCACCATAACCACCACTAAAACAATTAGAAGTGGTTATGGATAGGTTTCATTATAAAAACCACTGTTTAATATATTAACTAATTATTATTTAAAAAAAATTAATAAAAAATAATATGCATACTAACAATTTATCCACATAATAATATAAATCATAAATAATAAATGAACTCATCATAAATCCACTTCAACATTCATACATCCAAAGGTATAAATAAATAATCATCAATCAATCATAAGCTCAATAATAATAAATACACATATATATATATATATATAATATTTTAAATAACCACCATTAACCCATGAAAATATTTATATCCCATTACTTTCACTGGATCTAACTACCTCAATATCCAGAGATATCATACATGAAACCAACCACATCATGTCATCAAATGGATTAGCATAAATCACTAATAAACCTAGTAAATATGTATTATAGTATAATAATTGATAATATTTGACCACCCCACAAATACTATGACCCATCATGACTGACTTCTAAAGAGTTTCATGGATCAGAATAGTTAACCTTCTTCCTATCACTGACATCTTTCACCTACAACAAAAATAAGAACCATTAAGAAAACATATACAGAACATAATATGAACAAAATATATTTTTAATTTTTCACATAACATTCATTATTTTTTAAATAAAAAAGTTGATATTTTAACATATAAATTTTAACATAGAAGAAATAATATATCATGAATAACACTTCGAAAAAATAAACTTTCCAACTTAAGATATGATTCAACACTTAGAAATCAAAAGGTATAAGTATATAATAATCTAATAAATTCTTAAACATACATGTGTTATGGTAGATATTACATAATAAATTTATTTTAAACACTTTGATAGTGTATCAATTCATATATTTAAAATAAAAATCAACGTGGGTTTTCTCATGATTTAAAGTCAATATGCAGTTGTTTTCTAGGGTTTTGAACGTAACACACACATTTTAGTGTTTTGAAACACAAATAAAAAATTTATGGGAACCTTTGTAAAACTATAAATTGTATTGATGTAGTGCCAGTTAATAAATTTAAAAAATAAATATATGGTAATTGTTTTATGATTGCATGTCTATAAAATGTCGTTTTCTTGGTTTTATCCCCCTCTAACACATTTTTAAGGATATTGATATCTTTTAAAACTACTTATTGAGTCATTCTATGAACACCACATGCCATAAAGACATTTTGTCTACTCTTAAACATCCTAAATAATTAAAATATATTTTTAACATGATTTCACATTTATATGAAGTCATATTCTATGGTTACGACTATTACACACATTTTTTAGGGTTTTAAAAAACTAAAAATGCATTTACAATCATCCCTGTAAATTCATAACTAAAATTTACATGGAGTGAATTACTAAATTTAAATAATAAATCTATAGTTTTTTTCTATGATTTCATTACCATACGATCTAATTTTCTTGGTTTTGACACCTTAATGATTTTTTAAGGATTTTATATCTTCAAACCTACTTGTTGAGTCATTATGAGCACACCAAACATCAGATTGCCATATTTTCTACTCATACATGTTGAAAATAATTTAATATTTGTTTTTCCATGATTTCACATCAATTTGAGGTTGTCTTATATAGTTTTTACCATTACATTCTTGTTTTATTTTTTTAAAACATTAAAAACATGTTTACAACCATCCCGAGAAAACCATAACTCAGATTGATGCATTGTTAGTTCATACATTTAAAAAAACAATCTAAGTTCATTTTCTTGAGATTTCAAAGCAATTAAATGTTGTTTTATTGGGTTTTAATGAATAAAGACTATTTTTAAAAGGCTTAGATATATTTTAAAAGTGATTATTGAGTTATTTCGAGCATACTGCACATCAAGAAGATCTGTTGACTAATCATACATGTAAAAAATAATTAAAATTTAGTTTTTCAATAATTTCACATCATTATGTGGTATTTTCTTTGGTTTTTACTGTTTGATTCATGTTTTAGTGTTTTAAAAAACTAAAAAACATTTACGACCATCCTAGGAAAACCCTATCAAAGATTGATGAGGCATTAGTTAAAAAATTTTAAAAATCAATATGTGATTGTTTTCATTTTATTTTATATCCATATCTTGTCATTTTATTGGTTTTGATCCCATATAACTCATTTTTAAAGACATTAATTTCTTTTAAAACTACATATTGATTCATTGCAAGCACATCACATGTTGTATGGATGCATTGTCTTATCATACACATCCAAAATAATTCAAATGTAGGTATCCCATGATTTTACATAAAACAGAGGTTATCTTCTATGGGTTTTAGGATTACACACATATTTTAGTGTTTTAAAACACTAAAAATGCGTTCACATGCATCCTGAGAAAACAATATCGTATATTGATGTGGTGTTAGTTCCCACATTTAAAAAATCAATATATAGCCATTTTTTTATGATTTTATGACCATATGATGACGTTTTATTGGTTTTATCCCAATGATTCATGTTTTATACACTTTCATATCTTTTAAAACTAAATATTGATTCATTATAAGAAAACCACATTTTGGATGGATGTGTTTTGTAACATCCCTTGATTTGACACTCTCTTGCGTAGTTGAATCAATTTGGTTTTGGGACCTCAATCACCCTCCCAGTATGATAGAGGTTACTAACTAACAGTGGGGGTGTGATGATTATAGTGTGGAGACTATACCCATTTTTTCAAAATAACAGTATAATGAAAATAAACAATATAAATGAAAATCATTATAATAGAAAAAGAAGAGAAAACATTATATCATACATTTGGGAAGAAAAATTAAGATCCAACAAATTAAATAATAGAGAACCATATAATTAAAGGATGATATGTATTTATATGGAAAACTGAAAGCAATAGAAATAAAATAACCCACTAACAAAAAAACTCAAAATACCCTGGTCCTGAACCCCATGTCGGTACTACATCTAAACTCTAATATATTCATCAAGCAATATTTAGAAACATCGTCCCCTTCCTTGTCTAAAATTTCATCTATGTATTATTCTCGGGTACTAAGCAGTGACCCAAATAGGGTGTGAGTAAATCTTAGTAGGTCGACACCACCGTGTCTAAACAAAACCAGTATGATAGTTAGTGTATGTAGTGAAGTGAAAAACATGTGTATTAATTAATCAAATTAATATAATACAATAATAAACCTTCTTATGTGCCATGATAGAATGTCTCTAAGAATGTATCACAACCATGCCAACCTTAACTACACCACCATGGCATAATCAAATAACTGCGGAAATCCGTATGTATACGAATTTAAACATCTGGGCATAACCCTCAATATAAGCATTTCTACATCCAAGAATATTCCTATATATAATAATTTCAACATTTAAGAATAAACATCTATATAAGTATTTTTACATCCAGTATATCACACTATATAAGCATATCATCATATGAGAATATCCTTATATATAATAATTTTAGCATGAAACTTTTCCAATCCTACTATATAATCATTAATGCATCACACTCAACACAAGTCACAGTAAAAAGGATATCAAAATATCATTTCATAAGCCTTAATGGTTAATTATGAAAATTACTATTTGTCTTTTAATTTCTCATTTATTTATTTATAGAGTTATCCCCATCCATTTCAATAAAAAAAATCTATCACAAAATTGATTCTATATCAATAAATCACATAGGTTTTCATATCATGATAAACACACTTTACGCCATTATCCTATTAAATATTATTGAAGGGTTCACTCACACAATGAGTAAACACACTCTATGTCACAACACCTTTGAATCCAAAGGGGTATAAAGAATAATTCAATCCATGATTTATCATCATTCATCATTTAATTTATTATTTCGCATGTTTTATTGGAGAAATTACCTTATTTCACATTCTTGAGAGTTAAACAGACCACATAGATAGGTTTATAGCCACCTAACTTAAATCAGGGATCAAAAAATTATTTTAATAGGAAACTCTAATAAGAACGAGGGTAAAAATGATTTCAAGAAGAAATAGATCAATCAAGAACAAGATCAACACCCATAATAACCTTGGTCAAGAGATTCCACCCCCATAATTGGAGAATAATAAAATAGAGTGAAAACCTAAGAAAATCAGATCACCCGAGATTGATTTCATGATCATGACATCTAGAATATAAGAAGCTTCTCCAAAATTGCATGGAAATCACCTAGTGCTTGAGAGAATCGGGATTGCCTCAAAACGAATGAATAAAACATATGCATTTTGGGTTTAAAACCACCCAACCTATTAAATACATAGTATGTAACCCCCTTTCACATCATGTAATTTCTATTGAACAGTTACAATTAAATTCATGTTGCGAAGAGTGAATTAAAACCTTCTTGAGCATAACATGTCATGTAATATATATTCACAATGTATAACTAGTGCATGACCTTTATTCCTTTCATGAAATTTTCCTGGTGATAGTTACATGGTGCGTAATGAATTTACACAGTGTTTAAATATACTGTATGCATCTTTAAACCCAAAATCCATAGAAGAACCCAAACTACCTATGAAAACCTCTAAACAAAAAGGAAAACATTATAATCCCATTTAACATATTTATAACCACACTTCATTAATTCAAACAAATATCCATCCCACAACTTTAGGTAATTTTCTCCAACAAAAGTCTCTCTATCTATGAATGGGACTCAATTAATAAGGTGTAAAGACAAGGAAAAACCCAAACAAAATATATTAATTGAAAAACTAAAATATTGGCATACTTTAAAGAATATTTAATCTTACAAACTCCCCATCATATAATATATCATCCTAAGATGCTTCAGGAATTACTGTGGGGTCTCAACAAAAGAGTTGGGCCACTGTGCTTTCATATCAGACTCCCTCTCCACGGTATCCTCTAGAACACATCCATGAAACCACTGTACTCAAACCAAAGGCATTTCCCTAACCTAGGGATACTTTTTACTATGGTCCATAATCTATATCAGATACTTCTCAAAGGATGCATCTTCACAAATCTCACTATACTCATTATCTTCCGCATGAGAAGGGTCGAGATAATATCTATGAATCTATGACATGTGAAACATGTTGTGCATGGAATTGTAGAATTGTGGAAGTGTTAATGGGTATTATAATGGACCAATCCTATTGAGTATCTCATATGGCATGAAAAAACAAGGTTATATATTTCCCTCTTTCCAGATATAGTGTTTCCCCAACCTTAGTGAAAACTGAAGGAAAACACGATGACCAACCTTAAACTCGAGAGGCCATCTCTGATGGTCAGCATATGATTTCCTCCTACTTTTCATAGTCACTAAATACCTATTAATTAGATTAACCTACTCAGATGTATCATACATGATACAAGGTCCAACAAGGGTTGAATCGCCAACCTATAACCAACAAAGAGGTGAATGAAATGACCTTCCATAAAAATCCTTAAAAGGTGTCACCTGGATCAATGCAAGGAAGATTTTATTATATAAAAACTCCATGAATATCATATAATACTCCCCCAAACCCCTAAAATCCAAAACAAATGCTTATAACATATCCTCCATAACCGTAATAGTCAACTGAGATTGACCATCATTCCGAGGATGATAGGTTATACTTAGAAGAAACTATTTTACCATATCCTTCTAAAAACCTTTCCATAGCTGTAATATGAAATGAGGATATCTATCAGAATCAATAAACATTGTAACTCTGTGTAACTGAACAATAACATGTATGAAAATACTACCTATATTTTTAATGGTGAAGGTCTCCCTAATAGGTAAGAAGTGGGATACATTTTTAAGTCGATCTACAATCACCCAGACTGCATTGTTCTTATCAGTTTTCTTAGGTAATCCTATCACAAAATGCCTAGTGAAATTATCCCATTTTTACTCTAGAATGGTAAGAGGATGTTACAACACAACATTTATTTGATTATCAACCTTAACCTACCGATAAGTGAAATATATTTCCATAAATCCCACTACCTCCTTCTTCATTCTTAACCACCAGTATTGTCTATGGATGTCATGATAAATATTTATCAAATTATGATGTATTACCCTTCTAGAATCCTAAAACTGTATTATATGATCCTCACACAAGCCAATAAAAACCCATACACATCCATTAAAAAGAAGATATTTTATTCTGCCAAGAGACCACCCTTATGGTGTCTCGCCACCATATAAGAAATGTCTTAGAACTAATCACTTTAGATTAGATAACCAGTCTATCTTTATCCAGTCTAAAATCATGTGTGTAAAATATTTATAAGTCAAATATACTCATCCGCAGGGCTCTTGAAAATATAAATGCTAGTCTAAAAAGTGTTCCTACACCTGACACTCATTACAAGACTAACACACTACCTCTGTCTGTATCTTTTAGCTCAAGGCATCGGCAATAACATTACCCTTACCTAGTGTATAATCCAAATTGGAGTCGAAATACTATACATATATAACCCACATCCTCCTTCTAAGGTTTCGATACCACTAATAAAATTTATACTTAATTATTTTATAGTTTGTGGATACCAAAAACCTCTCAACCATAAGATAATGTCTCTAACATTTTAATACATACCACCACAACAAACTTCAGATAATGAGTTTGGTAATTCCTCTCATGAGGTCTCAGTTGTCTAGACCCATAAGAAACCACTCAATCCTACAGCTTTAGAACTACTACAATTATAAATCTAAATGAATCACAATGAAAAATATATGATTTACCCAAAATAGGTAGATTGAGGGCAGGTTTTGAGGCCATCCTACTCTTTAGTTCTTGAAAATCACTCTCACAAGAATATGAGGAGACAAACTTCATTCCATTCATTCTAAGCCCTAAAATTGGTGTTTTCAAAGATAAAAAATCATTGATAAAGTATCAATAATAACCTTATAAACCCAGAAAACTCCAAATATAGAAGGAACTCTTGGGTTGCTCCCAAGATACCACAACCACAACCTTATCTGGGTCTATCAAAACTCCTACCTCTAATATGACATGGACCATGAAGTGCACTTTATAAATACATAAAATTCTTTTAGTTATATTGGTGTGAATCCAATGGTCTCTAAATGTAACCATGATGATGTCAATATCTGGAGAATGATTTTCTACTATCTAAGCATACACCAATATTTCATCAAAAAAAATAACGAAAAACTAATGTGGAAAAGAATGAGAGATCTAATTAATTAAGGCCATAAATATCACTGGTGCATTTTTCAAACCAAAATAAATCACTATGAACTTATAAAATCCATAACTACTCCTAAAAGGAGTTTGAGGTATGTCTGATGGTCTTACCCTCAACTGGTGGTATCCTGATCTCAATGTAATCTTGTATAAAATATTAGAACTTCTCAACTGGTGGAAGAGATCACCAATACATAGAAGGGGATATCGGTTCGTGATCATCATCTAATTCATTATCTAATAATACAAACATAAGTGGAATGTCCCATAATTCATCTTTGTAAAAATAACCGGAGAACCCCATGGAGATGTACTAGGAAATATGAATCTATTAGCTTCCAGATCTTCTAACTGAACTTTCAACCCCTGTAGCTCTGCTGGTTCCATTTTTTAAGGTGGGATAGAAACTGGATCCACCCATGAAACCAACTTGGTCATGAAATCGACCTCTCTCTTGGGTGGTAAGTGTTATAAATTTTCAATAAATACATCCTAATTTTTTTCTACTACTGGGGTAAAAGTATCCTTGTACATTCCACCAACCTATAAGGAAATACCTATTATTTGATCTACGAGACAATCCAATATACAATGAATTGTTCATGTATGACCAGCCGAAAGATCCCACTCACCCTAGTATGAATATCTATCTCCTTATCAAGATAAAAAAGAAAATCTCCTCCAATAACTATCTATATAATCCTTCTATAGAACCATTCAATTCATACCAAGAATCAAATTGAAACCTATCATTTCAAGCAAAAATAGTTTCCAAAGGAAATGATAAATACCAATTTCTAGAGAACACACATTGAAAAATTTTATATTAACTAGTCACACTCCCAATAGTGTATCAATGGTCAAGTATCCATCCAATATTTCCATAACCAAGACCAAACCATTTGAAAAAAGATCAGATAAGTAGAAATGTGATGCTCTAGTATCAAAAATATGAATGTAAGGTAATATGATACATGAATCATACCTATTATGATAGAAGGTCCTATATCCACAGAAGCTTGAGTAGTCAGAATAACATGGAGTGGACCCTCCCCTATTACCTGGCCTTTAGTCTGACTCCCTGATCTATTCCCTCTTCCTGGTACTAATGCTCTTTCACTAGGGTACCATGTCCCCTGTCTCAACCTGAAGGACCTGTGGAACTCTAGCTACCTTTCTTCTGAGGAGTATTTGTGTTCTTCCCAAACTCTGGTACCTATCCTGATCCCCTATCACTACTCTTCTATGAGATGTTACTAAAAGTTTTTTGAAGATGACCCAACAAATGAAAAGCATGAAACTCCAACAATGTGTATAGACACCGATGCCACTTGTGACCCAACATTCCACATTAATAGCACTGCAGTAGAACATGGTCTTGAGATGGCTTCTTGCTGCCTTGATTGCTCTGAATTCTATTGCCTTGGTGATAACTATCATAGAAATTCTTATTTCCAACCAAAGAAGTGCTCCTGGTTCACCCTATTGAAATTTCTTGGACATTTATCAGGGCCTCTCATAGATTTCCTTCCATGATAAGTTCAAATTCATCACATTTGAAAAGATACCGGAGTGAGAAATGTTCATCTATAAACTGATCTCATAGTGAATCTTATCATGAAAACACATCTCCGTGTATATCTCATAAGTATCTAATGAAAGCATAAAGAACATAAAGTTTTTTAAACATTCATTGTAGTCCATCACTAACATTCCATTCTATTCTAGATGCATGAACTCGTGAGCCTTCCCATCCCTCAGCATATCTTGATATAAGTGGATCAGTAATTTTACCTCTGATTCCATCCAAGGTAACTCATCTTGCTACCCATATTACTCCATAATATCCCCCTAATTCTTGGCAGGTCCATGAATCATATGTACAGTGTTCTTCACCATCCTATCTTCAGGTATCTAAAGGTTCTTGAAGGTCATCTAGACTGAATCCATTCAAAACATGGCTACATGAGGGATTCACTCATCAGTGAACATAGGTAAAAGCTTCAGATAAAACTCTATCTTCAGCTCATACATCAAAGGGAAGGTGTGAATATTCACCCTTTCTATGGATCACATGATCCTCAAGAAGCTATCATGATGCTAAACATCTATATGGTCTATAATCTCTATAGGAAGCTCTGGACTAGCTATATTAGGAACTTTTTTTCCACTCTCTTTATGCTCAAATTGAAGATAATGAGAATGCATTTTATCTACAAGATAAATGCACTCTTTATGACACTAGTTAAAAACAAGCACAACCTCAATAGGTGATACCAACAGAGAACCACTGGCTCAGGGTCTCTCTATAAATGTCTTAAAAGTGTTTTATCTTGAAATAATAATTCCATCTATCCATTTATCAGATATAAAAGGTATCTCATTTTACAGTTCATATAAGAAAGTGTATATCACTTGAAATAAATATATCCTTATCATTAAAAATGCTTGTCAATATATATATATATATATATCCCTTGTTCCTATTATGATTCATGCACACTCATATCATTCCATATAGGTTCATGAGTAGAAATCTCCAGAAACAATAACAACACGCAACATGTGAATCACCCTTGGTAAAGTAACATCAATCACAAAATGAGAACATCTTGAACATCAATTCTATCCATGGGTAATAATATTTTTCCTCATACATGGGTTTGTTATTCCCATGTACAAGATCATTAACAAGTATGGAAACATCATAGTCTCCTTTATACATTTCCCAAATATTAAAGTAATAGAAAGAACAAAAAAACTATGAAATTTTATACCACTTTTTAATGTCCCCAGATCTAGTACTCTCTCACGTGTTACAGGATCTTGAGAGTGCCTCCCTATATGACAGAGGCTACAAACTAGTGGTGGGGGTGTGATGAGTATAGTGGGGAGACTATACCCCTGGTTTAGAGTGAAAATAAAACGATGAAAACAATATAAATAAATATCAGAGTGACATAAAATAATGGAAACAATATAGCATAAAACTGGGAAGAAAAAGTAAGATCCAATAAATAAAATAATAGCGAACCATGTAAAAATAGGATGATATTCATACAAATGTAAAACTAAAAGAAATATAAATAAAAGAACAAGCTGACAAAAAATAAAATAAAAAACTCAAAAGAACTTGGTCCATAACCCCATGTCGGTCCCATATACAAACACCAACCCATTTAGAAAGAAACAATCAACAACTTGGTTCCTTTACCATATCCAAACATAAATCTTTGTAATCTACTTGGGTACAAAATGGATGCCTAAATAAGGTGTGAGTAAAACCGAATAGTTTGACACCACTATGTCTTAACAAAACTTTTCTGATAGTAAGTTCATTAAATAAAGTGATAAACTAGTTTATTAATTAATCAACTTAATATAATAAAATAATAACAAAGCATCAATACTATTCCGATATGTCTCTTAGGATGTCGTACGACAATTCCAACCATAACCACACAACAATGGTATAATAAAAAAATAAGAAAATCCTTATGTATATGAATTTCAGAATCTAGGCATAACCCTCTATATAAGCATTTTAGCATTTGAGAATAGCCCAATATATAACTATTTCATAATCAAGGCATATATCTCAATATAAAAATTTCATCATATAGGCATAAACCTCTATATAAACATTTCAACATTCGAGTATAACCCTCTATATAAAAATTCCAGCATGAAACTTGTCCAAAACCCTATACAAGCATTACAATTCCACACTCAACACAAGTTATAATAGAAATTATTATCACAATATCATTTAATAAGACTCAATGTTTAATAATGAATATTAACATTTGTCTTTTAATTTATCATTCATTTATTTATCAAATTATATCTAGAAATTTTGATAAACAAAACCCATTACCAAAGTGATTCTACATAAATAAATCACTTCAGTTCTCATATCATGATAAACAAACTTTAACCCATTATCAAATTCAACATTATTAAAGGGTTCACTCACCCAATGAGTAACCATAATTTAGGTCACAACACCATTGAATCCAAAGAGATATAAGGAATAATCCCATCAATGATTTATCATCATTCATCATTCAATTTATTATTGGGCATCTTGTGTCAGTAAAATCATAGTATTGAACATACATTACAGTTGAATAGACCATAAGGTTAGGTTTTAGAGAACCTACCTTAAAATGATGATCAAAAAATTATTCCAACAGGTAACTCCTACAAGTATAAAGGCACATAAGATCGTAAATAGAATTCATAAAAAAATGTCAATATGAACAACCAAAACAACCGTGAGTAGAAGATTCCACCACCACAACTGGATAAAAAATGGAATAGTTGGAAAAACTAAGAAACATAGCTCATCAGATATTAATTTCTTGATTGGGACATTTGGAATTGAGGGAGGCACTATAAAATCTTCTAGAAATTTCATAGGGCTTGAGAAAGGAGGTATGCATGTCAAAAGAATGAAGAAAACATATGAATCATGGGTTTAAAACTACCCAGATCAAGAAATATATGGAGTGTAACCTCTATTCACATTATGTATTTTCTATTTATGAGTTACACATAAATTTACATCACCTCAGGTTAATTTTACCATGCCTGAAAACTACACGTCATGTAATATAGATTCATGATGTGTAAGTAGTGAATTACATGAACCAGATTGTCGCTAATATTCGTTTCATAGTACCTGCCTGGATATAGTTACATGGCATGTAATGAATTTACATAATGTATAAAGGTCATGCAGGAATATTTAATCCTAAAATCTACAAAAGAGCCCAAAGCACCTATGAAGCCTTCTAAACACATGAGAAAATTTCATAATCTCATTTAACACATTTATACCCAGACACCATTGATTCAAAAAAACTTACATCCCAAAAATTTAGGTTATCTTCCCCAATAAAATCTCTCCATCTTCAAATGAGACTCAACCAATGAGGTTTAAAGATAAGGAAAACCCAAAAAAAAGTTCAATGTAAAAGTAAAAGAGGAACGTACCTAGAATGGATTGAAAGTTATATTTTTTGTTTATACATGTTTAAAATAATTTAAACATAGTTTTCCCATGATTTCACATAAATATGAGCTTTTATTTTTATGGTTTTGATCATTACATGCATGTTTTAGTGTTTTATAACACTAAAAACTCATTTACTCTCATCCTCGAAAAAATATAACATAGATTGATGTGGCATCAGTTACAAAATTTCATAAAAAAATCTACATTCATTCTACTATGATTTCATGTATATATGACACTATTTTTATTGGGTTTTACCATATTATGCACACTTTTTAAATACATTGATATCTTTTAAAACTAATTATTGAGTCATTCTGAGCACATCAAATGTTGGATGTATGTGATGTATACTCTTACACATGAAAAATAATGAAAAAACATTTTCCCCAATATTTCACATCAATATAAGATATTCTTCTATGATTTTGGCTATTACACACACATTTTAGTGTTTTAAAACACTGAAAATGCATTTAAAGGAATCCTATGAAAAACTGTAACTTTGATTGATTTAGAATCAGTTATTAAATTTCAAAAATAAATATACGATAATTATAAAATAATTTCATGTCCATTAGATAAATATTCTTAGTTTTGACCCCCTGGTGCATGTTTTTAATGATTTTGATATCATTTAAAACAACTTATTGATCCATTTTGATCATGTCATATGTAGGATGAACGCGTTGTCTACCTATACACATTGAAAATAATAAAAATGCGACTTTCCCATTATTTTACTTCAACATGAATCATTCTTATATGTTTTTGACCATTAGACTCATGTATTATTGTTTTAAAACACTAAAAATGCATTTACAACCATCCTAAGATAACTATAACTTGTTGATATGGTGTCAGTTCCTACATTTCAAAAATCCATATATGTCCATTTTACTTTTATTTTATAGAAATATGATTCCATTTTCTTTGTTTTAACCCCCTAACACATGTTTTTGAAGGCATTGATTTCATTTAATATTTCATATTGAGTCATTTAGAGAACATCACATTTCAGATGATGGTGTTTTCTACCTCTATACATAATAAATAATTAAAACATATTTTTTCGATGATTTCACATCAATATGAGGCCATTTTATAAGGTTTTGACTATTTCATGAATGATTTAATGTTTTAAACCACTAAAACATGTTTACAGTTATCTTGGAAAAATCGTAACTTGAATTGAAGTGGTTTCATTTCCTATATTTTTAAAAAAAATTTATGATCATTTTATTGTGATTTCATTGAAATATGACACTGTTTTCTATGTTTCAACCCCATTATGCATTTTTTTAAAGACTTTGATATATTTTAAATGACTTATTGAGTCATTTTGATCACTCCACATATTGAATTGATGTTTTTTCTACTCATTCAAATTGAAAATAATTCATATGTGGGTTTCACTTGATTTTACATCCATATAAGATGCATTATATGGATTTTCTTATTACATTCATGTTTTATTGTTTTAAAACACTAATAATGCATTTACGACCATCTTAAAAAACCATAACTTGGATTTACATGATGTAAGTTCATACATTTTTATTATTTAAGAATATATTGTATGTCAATGAAACACATGATGTGGGAGGTGTGACTCAAAATACATGTTTTCAATATAAAAGTGATATTTTAGTTTAAAATTCCTATCACACCGCCAAAACAAAAATAATGAGCTCAAATTGTTTTCCAGATTTAGAAAAAGGATTCACAATTCATTTTTAAAATGTACTAGTTGATCAAAAATTAATACAATACATGATGTGGGTGATATTAATTCAATTTCACATGACATGCTTTGTTTAGAATACCTAATGCACGTTTTTATGAACTTTTCTATCTTTTAAAACTATTTCTAAGTCACATAGTGAGTTTGAAATTTACCTTAGTTGGATGAGCTGTATGACTAGAAACTTCCTTAGGGATTAATCCTATTATAATCTATAATACATTAACTAAATCATTTACCATTTTTGATCACCACTAATAAACTATTTTCATATAAGAGTCGTGTTATTCCACCTTTTATTTCAACCTTGAGATTTATCTATGTGCTTTTTTATCAACAAAAATTCTTGAACCCCCACTGGGTGTAGCAATAAGTGATGAAGATTCATTACAAAATAAAACTGATGGAGTAGGCCCATAAATTATCCCCATTACATACCTGATATTCTCCTTCTCTAAAACGACTACAACTGTATCATTTCAGAAAATCGATGAAGATTGTGAAGGGTTTACATCCCAGGATTCTTGAATTTTAACCGATTAATATGATAATATTAACAATGATTTATCAAATGATTCAAATTTCATAATATTACGAAATTAATAAAATTTTCATTATTATTTATTATTTTTTCATTATTTTAAAAATATAATAATGAAAAATAAATTACAACAACAAACAAGCCTCAACTCCAATTAATGGGGTCAACTACATGGATTAAAAAACACCAATAGATCTAATTGGAACCATTTTAACTACATAGCCGACCCTAATTAATTTGGTTCTAGGATTTTTTATTCTTATAATTTATTTTTCATTGTTATATTTTTGTTTTAATGAAATAACATTAAACAATAATGAAATGTACTTTCTATAATGACTCCGGTAGGTTTATTCATAAAACTATTATCAGGTTTCTTATAAACATTAATCCACCTCCCTATCTAACCAACCAAGTGAAAAAATTCATTAGCCTTTATTAAAAAATATATATAAAAGGTTGAAAAAAACCTTTAGTTATAATAAAATAAAATAAATAATATGGGATTAAAAACAACCAAGATTTTTCTTGTTCTATAAAAACTATGAGACCCATAAATCTGAATAATGAATTATTTTTCATGATTTACATATTTTTTTAGATAATTCATACAAAAAATAGAAACTTAATAAAAGTTATAATTTTATTGTGTTTATGTTATTAAGATACTGTAAAATATACAATTACATCATGAGAAACATCTTTGTTAATATCAACATACATCATCCAACGCTCATGATACATGCCTTCATGAACTTTATCAAACATTTTTTGAGATCTTATATGTGTGTCATTAAATAAATTCCATAATTTATATTTAAAATCTCTTCATTTCATACCCCAATTTTTTAGATTCCATTGGCATAAAATAGAGTTAGGGACATAAAAATGATTAAAAATCTTGACCTATATACCCATAAAATATATAGTTTTTATATAATGACCTATATACCCATAAAAAATCCCATTAATATCCCTTTGATAGAGGGGTGAACAACAAATCCATATCTAGAGGTGAATTATATGGTGGGATACCAACAATATCTAGGGAAACTATTGTCATGGTAGAAATCTCTAGTATAATGAAATCCCTCAAATCCGCCGATGTTGATGGTAGTGGTGGTGTGCTACAAGATATTGATCAACTAGGATCTAATTGTTCTTCTCATAATTCAGATTATTGAAATTTTTTATAATATATTCAATTTATATAAAAAGAATAAGTAAATGATATTTACCAAAAAAATATAACAATGTATATATTTATGAAACACTTATAAATGAGAAATTGTATTATAGTTTCATTACCAATTTATACATTAAATTATATTCATCTTCATTTTACTCAATATTATCAACCTCCATTATGATGAGTACTTAATTTTCACCCTCTCCTACAAGTTCTATTGATTAATTTTTTTAGGAAAAAACTAAGGAATGTTTTTTAGTTGATGAGGTTTACAATCAAAAAGTACCAATTGACCTTTATCACCCATATCATACAAGTATCTATATTTAAAGTGTACAAAAACACTTCAAAATTCATGTATTTAATTATAAACATAATAAAACATATTCTCCTATTAATCCAAGATAAAAGGATCATTATTTTCATGCTAACCAGTACAGATAAAGATAGATAATTTGATAGAAGTAAAATATAATTTATCTTTCATTATACCCTATCAATGTTGACACACTTTTATTTTAATAATATAACTAAAAATTTACCATGATAGTTTAATTTGATTATATCAATATAATTTCCATAAAATCCCACCTCTGTATGTGTAAATATACTACTATTTTCATTTTTTAATCCTTCCTCATGATAATTTGTACAAAACTTCAAGTCATGAATACTATAGGCATCTAATATCTTAGCTTTCGTTAGAGGACCTCGAACCAAAAACAACAAATCATTTGTATTTCATCTCAATTATAAAAATTCATTATCTAAAGAAGAATATATAAGGTGTTTCATTTAATATAGAAAAAATAACTACACAAAAATAATATGAATATGATTATATACATACAAGATGGGATAACCATTTGGAAATCTCCTTTCTAAAACATTTTGTTAATTCCAAATCATTTTTATCTTGGTCCATTAGTTATCTATTTATATGAAATCTCAATTATTCGATAAATGGATCTTCAGTATGAATATTGGTTAGCACATATCTATACACATGTAGCAACTCCAATCCAATTAGTGTAAAATTTTATCTCCTTATAACTGGTTATCCAATAGTTGGAAATAAAACTGTCTAGTTATCCGAATTTGAATTAATTTGGATATCATCAACATGATTAACACAATTTCATATAGTCTTAATACCATCCAAATACATAGGATAGTAGGTTAATCACTCTTCGGATATGTATCCTTCATCAATAGAGCCATGTGGTTTAGATTTATTCGTCATATATGATTTTAAATGACTTAATTACCTAATGAAAAAATAAGAATGATATTAAAACAAATTACACAATGATTTGATACAATTTAATTCATAAATTAAAATAAAAATAATATCATTGTACCTATAAATTAGATACAGCCTTTGAAATTTAACTATTCCATCGAGTTTAGCTTCTTCAACCAAATGAATAGTCAAATGAATCATGGCAATAAAAAATTAAGGGGAATATTATATATCTAAATAAAAAAGTTTCCAAATAATTCCTCTTTTAATTTTATGAAGCTTTTTTGGATTTAGAGTTTTTACAAAAATTTCTCTTATGAGTCTACACAACTCAACTATAACTATATTTACTTTTTTGGTAATTTATTACGCAATGACAATGACGACAACTACTCTATCAGAATATGCGAGTCAAGAAATTTCAATCCATGTAACTATTGATATTTAAAATCATCATACCTTGAAATGTTTCATGAATATCCATATAGTAGTTTTTTATTCTTTAAATTTATAAGGAGTACATCTTTCTCATAATTTTTCAATATAAAAATAGTCTATGAACACTTTACATTCTTATTTTTTCATAGACCAAGATTTATATACATTGATTCTAAATCTATATGAGCATTATGTCGGTTCTTTAATTTACCCTTCTCATTAAGAAATGTAAAAATTTAATTACCATATAATTTCTTATAAATAAACATTATGTGAAATTTATAATATATAAAATTAAATTACCAATAAATATGTTTGAAAAATATACTCATTTTCTTCCACTATTGTATTCCATCTCCTTAAGATATTGTACCGTATACCCTTTTCACCCCTTCTCTAAACTGGTTACATTTTATGAATTCTATAATGAAATTGATTAATATTCCAATGATTTATAAGACCAATAACCCCTTCAAAAACTTTTTCAATTCAAAATATCCATTTAATTGTGTCTTTTTAAACATTAATTTAAGAGAATCATAAAAAAATCAACGATTACACATAAAAATCTATTTTCTATTATGATGTAATCGTTATGGTTCAAAATAAAAATTATAAAATGGAAAATCCAATCCAATTTGAGTGTTCCAATTGGATAATTTTACAAGTCTTGGAATGTCATTAATTATTTCCATTAAAGTATCATGTATTTTGAATAGCCTTTTCATTAAAGAATTATATGTTTCCACTCCATCATCACATAATTCTCAAAATTATTTGATTATAGGTTGAACATATACATAAATTTCATTTACAATAATTTTATTTCCATGAATAATAATCAAAATAATGAGAAAATTATTATTTATACACATCTATGGAGGTAGATTATATGGGATCAAAATAACTGGCCATATGCTATAATTAGTACTTAAAGTCGAAAAAGGGTTAAAACCATCAGAAGACATTACCAAACATACATTTCTAAGATCCAATAAAATTTTGATATAATAAATCAAAAACCTTAAATAATGTTTAATATTTTCAATTTCCATCAATCCATCATTGTTACTATCTTGAGAATGCCACTTCACGTCACATGGAGTCATAGATTACATGAATAATATTTACAAGCGTGGTTTCAATGGAAAGTGACATAATACCTTTTCATGAGTTTTTTTATTTTATCCATCCCAATGTTTCATTGATTTGTACTCTCATTATTACTAATGGAATTCCATATACTTATATTATATCATATACACTCTTCTTTATCAGACTCTTATCCCTAATAAAACATGTAATCACCAGTGCATGCATGTATCTTTACATAATAACTCCATATTTTCTTATTATTTTATTCATATCATAGAATGATGCAAGGATTTTGGATTTAGTAAATTCATTATGAGAAACTCTAAAATCATGGGTAATTATTTGTCAGTAGTTCCAAAGAGACTTGATATGATACAACTTAAGTAGCAATGAAAACTTTGAATACATGGCACACCCTTTATACAATTCATATTTTTCGTCTTCAAATAATTCATCAAACTAATTTTTTGATTATTTTGGTTTCCATAAATATTAATATAACAAAGATCAACTTAAGGTTATATTTATCTATTAAAATATTGTACATTGGATCTTGTAAATCCAGATGCATCATTTATCATGTTTGGAACTAAATTCTCCTCTAATAGGTCACATTTTGTTTCATTGACAGGATATTCATTATTTTAACATTCTATAACATTTGATTTTCTATTCCAAATCCAACATATATAACAAGTAGACAATTGTTTCAACATTAAGTGCTCAAATAATTATTTTATATTCAACCATAATTTGAATTTACAATTAGGACATGAAAACATTATTCTACCATCGATTAATCTATTTTTAGTTTCATAATCTAAAAAATTTTCCAAACCCTTTGCATACTAAGGTATTTTTTTAGGAAAGTTAATCCATATTTTATCCATAAGAATCGTATTACCACACTTCTCCCTATATATTCAAAAATAAATCTATAAATATTTAATATAACAAGTAAAATCAATTATTAACATCATTATGTAAAAAAAAATTCTTCAAAAAAACTGTAGTTATATGAAAACTCAATTTTAAATAAAATATTAAAAATAAATGAAAACTATTGGTAACATAGAGTAAAATTATTAGAATATTGATAACTATTTAAATTTATTTAATGTAATAATATTAAAATAAAATTATTCATGAAAATTTCAACATAGTATATTTTTTATATACACTGAGAATCTATAGCATAATATAATTAATATTAAAAATAAGAATATGAATACATAAGTGTATATATAATTTCAATAGATATGAAACATAATTAAATTAAAAAAATGAAATATAAATATTATACAATTAATAGTAATTTATCATGGTAATAAAGATTTATTTAAGATTTAATCACACTTTAATGTATGGTTATGAATTTATATGAATTTATAATATATTTTTGGGTCATTATCAGAGGATAATAATTTCTATAAGTGTGATTTTTTGGAAATGTTTTTAGGGTAGGGTTCACCCATCTTTTTTGTTAACTAGTGTAGGACCTTGATTTGAAAAAACACAAATCCAATTGGAATAAATGTTGATCGAATCCAACATTAAGAATACAACAAGAAAAGAATAAAAAAATGGACAAAATATTACCACTCAATCATGGGGGTTGTATGTCATGGAATAAGGCCAATGAGGCAATCATGATGAGGAGAGGGAAATAGACGGTGTGGGGGTTGGGAAGGTGATGTCGCTGATGTTTGGCTCATATAAGGATAGGGGTTTGACAGATCTTTGTCTAGAAAAAGGGGAAAGGAGGAATGGCATATGGGTCATGGGGAAAAGGGGTTAGGGTGATGTTGGAGTGGGGGTTAGGGTTTCAACGGACATAGGTCTTATGAAGAAGAGTAATTTGGAGAAACCATTAGGGATCATGGTCATGGTCACCATCGTAGGGTGTCAGGTGGGGGTTAGCATCAAGGGGAGAGGGTGAATGAGGGATGATGGGGATTTATGAAATGGAGTTCAGGGATAAGGGACACTATCAAGGTCACTACCACTGGGGGGTAAACATTGAGGGGAAAAAGAATATGAATGTTAGGAGGGGTTTCCAGGGTGTGGGAGTGGGGTGTTAAATTTTTTTTTTAATATTTATTGATGGTTTTAATTAATCCATCAATATATCAGATAGTATTTATTATCATTTAAATAACAAAAATTATTTTATAAAACTATTTCTATATTTTTATATATTTTTAGTTTGTTATTATTACTATAACCACCACTAATACACCACGGCTAAACCCTATTTTTTAGTGGTTCCATGTACACCCCACTTATATCCATCACTACACCACCATCAATAACCCATTGTATCTTCCTGTAAATCACATTGTCTACCTCAATCCATTACGTCCCACATGATGGTACCTACTATGAGCCATTACAAACTATAAGGAAATTAAATACTGCAAGACATTACTGTAACACCTGAGACTTTTATGTTATATAAATCATCAAAGGAATATTATTCTACACACAACACTTTCTTGTCTTGCTTTACACGAAGTCTCAACCTTCCTCGATAGCTTGCGTCGTACGCAATACCGAGTTTCACTAAACAATGATATGCTATTAAAATATTATTAAAAATAGCCGTTATGAATAGTAATAACCACTTTTTTAAATTTTATAAATTTTATTTTTCAAAATGGACTTCATTTTTGGATTCGGAATATCGAAATTAGCCTAGGGTGAAATTTTTTTATTTTTCTAAAAACTTTCAATTTTTGATGAATAGTGAAACCACTAAGTGGTAGTTAAAAAAACTGAATTTTTCATAAAACTTAATTTTACCGCTTCTGTGAGTGGAATTTTGAAAATCTAAGAGACACGATTGATGTCAGTAAGTAAAATGTGGTTCAATGATATGAAAATAATTTTTTGGTGAATAGTAACTTTTTACTTTTTTTTACCACGGTTAAAAGTAAATAGGGTAATTAAGGGTAAAGATGATATTATTATTACCCTAAAACATGTCCTAATTCTATTGGATAAGTGTAATTCGACCAAAAACAAACTTAGGAATAAAATATGACCATTTAGGCCCACTTGGATTAGATTAGGATATTTATTATTAATTTATTTAAAGAAGGGTTAAAATAGTTAAAATCAAAGTTTAATAAGTAAATAATTTTTAATATGGGGATATACATAAGATAAATTCGACTATAAATATTCATTAGAAAGCTAAATATATTTCCTACATAATGGTATTTTATTTATAATTTTTAGACATTAAATAATTTAATTTATTTATGACACAAATATGATGCAGTAATTATCTTATTAACGAAATATTGACATAATTAATGTTATAAACACCAAAATAAATGTAATTTAAGACCTTTTATGAATTCCACTAATTTTATAAGTTAATATGACATGTTAGTATTGATTTAATTAACTTGGTTCGAACTAATAATTATGTTATGATTTTCACAAAAATCAATTACTAAATAGTGTCAAAATTGACATAAAATAGTTTTTAAAACAAATATTATATTAGTAATTGTTATTTTATTCCTAAAAATCAAAGGTTCGGACAAATGACTTAGATAAGGTTATATATAATAATAATAAACAACTTGGGGTTCGTTTGGCTGCTTATAGTAAGTTTATTAACCTTATAGTATAAGAACACAAGAAGACACGGTAAAAGTAAACTTATTTAACTTAATGTTAAATCTAAATGATAAGGTTAAAATAGGAACCTAAACTTGTCTAAATTCTATTGGATGAGAGGATTTCGACCCATCCCCACCTTATCTTTGAAATATATCCATTTGGAGCTATTTAAAACTGATGTTGACTTTATAATAAAATAATAATTTTAGTTTTCCCAAAGGTGCCCCTCTCCTCCCTTATAAAAGGGCACCTCCTCCCCCTCTTCCTCACACCACTTTGAGCCTTCAAGCTCAGCCAAACCCTACCAATTTCTTCTCTCCACTTCCATAAAAACATCCTAGAGGTTCCATTCTTCTTCAAAGACCTATTTTAGTGCCCTAAAAGGAGGTATCAAAGAAGCACTTCAAAGAAGAGGAGGTTCAGACACGTACAAAGCATATCAGACCTAAGGTAAGGGAAATATCACAATCTCATTTTTATCTGAGATTTTTTATACTTGGGTATTTACTGGGGTGTATTTTATCATCCACATCCATGTTTCCTCAATATTTAATATTTATATCCTTCTAAAATAGTTGATATCCTATTTTACCCTTCGTTGAGTTTTTAGTAAAAGATATGAAGGGAATCTTTTGTCATTTTTCGTATGAGGTACTTTTTGACTTTTCCAACAAAAGTACGAGAAGAATGCTTTTTTAACTTATATAGCATGAATGGATTTTTAAAACATTATTTCCAAGAAGCTTCCTTTATAAGTTTTCAAGTTTATTTTTAATCAACTTCTTTTAGTTTGAAATTGTATGACATGTTAAGAAAGGAAAATGTTTTTGAAGTGGAAAGGATATTTTCCTCATGAATGGAGTTCAAGAGTTTTATCAAAATTATTTTACATCTAAGATAATAAAGGGTTCTGTCTCTATTATTACATTGATTTGATTATGTTGTGATGGAAATATTTTTATGAATTCCTTTATCTTATATGAATTGTTTTATGATGTCACGATGTTTAAGATTCCCATTTTTATTACATGGGTTATGCAATGATGTATGATTTATGATTTTGTGGCACACATAATAATGGTACCATTATGAGATGGGTGGGAACTATATCTCCCTCCAATGCATTGGGTAAAGATTTTATATCTCATGAGATAGACATGGATGGAACGGTAGGTTATACCGGTTCAGTGAAACAGGACTGAAACGAGGAGTGAACTCAGTTCAGAAATGGACTTTGTCCACTAAGATAGTCTTGGAAATGAGTCTTGACTAACAAGAAATGATTCTCTATGATTATGTGTGTATGCCAAAAAGTTTCATGTTTTAAGTTATGATTATTGGGATTTCATTTCACTACTATGATTTATCCCATGTTATGAAATTATGCTCTCTTTTGCAGGTTAAGATTTCCAAAAAGTTATGTTCTTAAGTATATGATGTGATTGAAATTTCTTTTGTTTACCCTTACTGAGCATTTGAGCTCACCCTTTTGTATTTTTTATTTCCCAAGGTCAGGAAAAAGGTTATTAAGTAGGATATGCCAAAAAGGGACTCTAGATATGATGAAATAAGTGGGAGGCAAAGTTGATGCTTTATGAACCAGTTGTTTATGTTTCCCAGTTTCTAAAGACTCTATACCTATAAGGTCCTTTCGTGGTTTTGTTATATTTTGTAATAAGTATGCTTCAATTTTTAAGTATTAACAATGTATATAAATTATGGGTCGTTATAGTTGGTATCAGAGGAAAGGTATAGTCAACCTTTGGAAACTAGGATGTGAAAGCCTTAGTAAGAACCCTAAGGATAAGTCTAAGCATAGAACACAATCTTAGTGTTTTAGAAATGGCCATGTATAACCTAGGATAAGACCTTAAGTGTGAAATTTTATTCTTGATTATGTGGTTTTCCTATTATAATTAGTGTTGCTCACACTATTCTTCTTGGTTTTAGTCAATGGCTGGAACCCGAAGGAACCGTGTTAATGCAGAATGTGATGGGAAATGCAATGATTGTCCCCCGGAGCAACCAAACGTTATGGGAGCTGGAATGAAAAATCTTGTAGCCATGCTCACACAACTTTCTCAAGCTTTGAATCTTGCAGGACTTCCAAACGAGCAAAGGAAGGAGCAACATTCTGTTGAATCCTTCATGAGACAGCGTCCTCCTTCATTCAGCGGGTCTACTGATCCATTAGTTGCTGAACAATGGATTAGTACTACTGAAAAGATATTTTCAGTTCTTCAATGTTCTGAGCATGATAAAGTCATCTTAGCAGTGTATCGTTTGGAAGGTGATGCTGATCAATGGTGGAATCATATTAAGAATACGAGGCAAAGGGATGAAATTGAGTCCATGGAATGGGACGAGTTTAAGAACTTATTTTTCAATAAGTAATTCCCTCATATTCTCCGAAAAAAGATGGAGAAAGAGTTTCTTGAACTGAAGAAAAAGGATGATGAATCTGTTGGTACCTATGAATCAAATGTTACAAGACTTGCAAGGTATGCTTCTGGTATTATTATCCAACCTGAGTGTAAGATCGATCGATTCTTTAGTGGCTTAAAACCTAGTCTTCTAAGGTCGTTAGCCATAAGGGACTTCAATAGTTACGAGGAAATCGTTCGATGTGCTCTCAAAGTTGAGATGGAGATTGGAGTAACCCATCAGTCATATGGGTTTGATAAGAAGAGGAAAATGGAATTCAAAGGAAAATCTAAAGAGCACACTGAAAGAAGATGAGATTTCCCTTATGCTCAAAGTGTGGAAAGAAACAAGGAGGGATTTGTCTTAAAGGGACAAGTAAATGTTTCAAATGTGGAAAGGAAGGTCATCGGGCATTTGAATTCCGCGATGATGGGAAGAATATGTCTAATGATGCAAACAAAGGAAGGGATACACAGAATGACCCTACTACACATCAATGTTTCAAGTGCAAGGATATGGGACATTATTCCAATAAATGCCCTAATACAAGGGTTGATGATGATGGTCGACGTCAACAAACTCTTATGGCTAAAGACAAAGGAAAGTCACATGCAATTTCTATCAGCGATGTGGAGTATGATAACGATGTGGTGAAAGGTACACTTACCATCCACTCTAAATTAGAAAATGTTTTATTTGATTCTGGATCCACCCACTCCTTTATTTCTGAAGAATTTTCTAAGGGTATCACCGTATTACATCAACAATTAGATGTTGAGTTAGCTGTGACAACACCTAATGGCACAACAGTCGTATCAAAAGTTTATAATTCTTCTCCGATCGAAGTTTGTGGGAAAGTGCTTCCTGCAAATCTTGTGATCCTTCCTATAGTGGAATTTGATGTGATTATTGTCATGTATTGTCTTTCTTTATATGGAGCTCATATCAATTGCCAAAGAAGGGAAGTCACATTTCTTATTCCAGATCAATCTATGATCGTCTATCAATGCAAGGATGAACATAACCTTCCAGTGGAAATTTCTTCCATTTTATGGGTATTGATTACACTAAATGAAGGTTATTTATCTCAAATGGTTGGTGAGAAACTCCGGATTAATAATATGCCCATTGTACAAGAGTTTGATGATGTCTTTGTGGAGGAATTACTGGGTCTTCCACCGAATCATGAAGTTGAGTTTTCAAAAGAACTCGTACCGGGTGCTTTGCCTATTTCAAAGACACCTTATAGAATTGCCCCAATTGAGTTGCATGAATTGAAGAAGCAACTCCAAGAGAATCTTGATAAGGGGTTCATATTCCCTAGTGCGTCACCTTGGGGAGAACTTGTTTTGTTTGTTAAGAAGAAAGATGGGTCAATGAGACTCTGCATTGATTATTGAGAACTTAACAAGATCACTATCAAGAAAAAATATACTCTCCCGTGCATTGATGACCTATTTGACTAACTATACAGAGCTCAATACTTTTCCAAGATTGATCTTCGTTCAGGGTATCATCAATTAAGGGTCAAAAGGGAGGATATACCAAAGACGGCATTCCGTACAAGGTATGGACACTATGAATTTATAGTGATGCCATTTGATCTTACTAATGCCCCTGCTATCTTCATGGATCTAATGAATAGAGTCTCTAGAGACTATCTTGATCAGTTTGTGGTAGTCTTTATAGACAATATTCTTGTCTATTCAAAGAGCAAGGAAGAACATGAAGATCACTTGAGAATTATATTGAAAACCCTGAGAAAGGAGAAGCTTTATGCCAAATTTACCAAGTGTGAATTTTGGCTTCAAAAAGTTGCATTTTTGGGTCACATAATCTCAAAAGAGGGGATATCTGTGGATTCAGCAAAAACAGAGGTTATCAAAATATGGTCGCGACCAACAACAGTAACCGAGATCCGAAGTTTCCTTGGTTTGGATGGATATTATCGACGTTTTGTGAAAGATTTTTCACAATTATCTAATCCACTCACCAAGTTGACTCGGAAAGGAGTTAGGTTTGTTTGGACAGAAGAATGTGAAGAGAATTTCAAGGAGTTGAAAAGAAGGTTATCCAGTGCACCTGTGCTCACACTACCTTGTAGTGGAGAAAGGTTTGTGATCTATAGTGATGCATCCAAGAAGGGATTGGGGTGTGTTCTTATGCAAAATGATATGGTGATAACTTATGCCTCACGACAGTTGAAAATCCATGAGAAAAATTACCCGACACATGATTTGGAGTTAGCTGCGGTAATCTTTGCATTAAAGATTTGGAGGAATTATCTTTATGGTGAAAGGTGTGATATTTATACTGATCATAAAAGTTTAAAGTATATTTTCATAAAAAAGGAGATGAATATGCGCCAAAGAAGATGGTTGGAGCTGATTAAGGATTAAGACTGCTCAATCCATTACCACCCTGGGAAAGCAAACAAGGTGGCAGATGCATTAAGTCGACAAGACCATGCTAGTTTATCCATGATGAGGATCACAAAAGATCCAATATTTTTGGATTTACAAAGGATGGATCTTGGAATTATAATTAAAGTGGATGAATCGTATATTTCTCAAATGAATGTTCAACCATCTATACATGTGAAGATTAAAGAGGCACAGAAAGAAGATGTCGAGTTACAAAATAAGGTGAGAAATGTTCCTGAATTCAACCTTGATTGTGATGGGATAATAAAGTTCAGGAATTGGGTTTGTGTTCCTCCCATCCCCGAATTAAAGAAGGAGCTGCTGGATGAGGCTCATAGTTCTTCATTCTCTATTCATCCTGGAAGCACAAAGATGTATAGGGACCTGAAAGAGTACTTCTGGTGGGATGGTATGAAAAGATATGTTGCTGAATATGTCTCTCGATGCTTGGTTTGTCAACAAGTTAAAGCTGAGAGACAGAAGTCCAAGGGTATGTTACAACCATTACCCATACCCGAATGGAAATGGGAAAACATCACTATAAACTTTGTCACAGGACATCCAAAAACATCCAAAGGCAATAATGCTATCTGGGTCATAGTTGATCATCTTACAAAGTCTGCACACTTCATTGCTATTAGAGAGGATTTCTCTCTGGATCAGCTTGCCAGGATATATGTAAAGGAAGTGGTAAGATTGCATGGAGTACCACTTTCTATTATATCTGATTGGGATCCGAGATTTACCTCGAAGTTCTGGCGAAGTCTTCAGCATACTCTAGATACAGAGTTGAGTTTTAGCACTGCTTATCATCCTCAGGCAGACGGTCAGTCTGAGAGAACAATTCAAACTCTAGAAGATATGTTGAGAGCTTGCTCTATTGATTTCAAAGGTGGTTGGGATCAACACCTACCTTTGGTGGAATTTTCTTATAATAATAGCTTTCACTCCATTATTCAGATGGCTCCTTATGAAGCTCTCTATGGAAAGAAATGTAGGACTCCAACTTGCTAGGATGAAGTTGGGGAAAGAAAGCTATTAGGACCCTATCTCATTGATGAAATGGAAGAAAAGGTCAGATCTATTCAATAACACATAAGAGCAGCTCAGAGTCGACAGAAAAGTTATGCCGACAACCGAAGAAAAGACCTAGAGTTTGAAGTGGGTGATAAAGTGTTCTTATGAATATCTCCCTGGAAGAGAGTCATGAGATTTGGAAAGAAGGGGAAGTTGAGCCAAGATATATCGGTCCTTTCGAAATACTGGATCATGTTGGGAAGGTAGCTTACCGATTGGCACTTCCACCGAATCTCTCTCAAGTTCATGATGTGTTCTATGTATCTCTCCTGAGAAAGTACATACCTGATCCTTCACATGAACTTAGCTTAGAAGTTGTACCGCTGGAGCAAGATCTTTCTTATGAAGAACAACCGATAGAGATTCTGGATCATAGTGAAAAAGTCATACGAAACAAGACCACTCGATTGGTGAAAGTTTTATGGAGGAACCACCAATTAGAAGAAGCTACATGTGAGCTTGAGGATATGATGAGGGAGAGGTATCCTCATCTGTTTGTTACAAAGTGACGAATTTCGAGGGCGAAATTCATTTTAAGGGTGGTAGAATGTAACACCCGAGACTTTTATGTTATATAAATCATCAAAGGAATATTTTTCTACACACAACACTTGCTTGTCTTGCTTTACACGAAATCGCAACCTTTCTCGATAGCTTGCGTCGTACGCAATACCGAGTTTCACTAAACAATGATATGCTATTAAAATATTATTAAAACTAGCTATTATGAATAGTAATAACCACTTTTTGAAATTTGATAAATTTTATTTTTCAAAATGGACTTCATTTTTGGATTCGGAATATCGAAATTAGCATAGGGTGAAATTTTGGTATTTTTCTGAAAACATTCAATTTTTGATGAATAGTGAAACCACTAAGTGGTAGTTAAAAAAACTGATTTTTTCATAAAACTTAATTTTACTACTTCTGTGAGTGGAATTTCGAAAATCTGAGAGACACGGTTGATGTCATTAAGTAAAATGTGGTTCAATGAGATGAAAATAATTTTTTTGGTGAATAGTACCTTTTTACTTTTTTTACCACGGTTAAAAGTAAATAGGGTAATTAAGGGTAAAGATGATATTATTATTACCCTAACACTTGCCCTAATTCTATTTGATAAGTGTAATTCGACCAAAAACATACTTAGGAATAGAATATGACCATTTGGGCCCACTTGGATTAGATTATGACATTTATTATTAATTTATTTAAAGAAGGGTTAAAATAGTTAAAATAAATGTTTAATAAGTAAATAATTTTTAATATGGGGTTATACATAAGATAAATTCGACTATAAATATTCATTAGAAAGCTAAAAAGATTTCATACATAATGGTAGTTTATTTGTAATTTTTAGACATTAAATAAGTTAATTTATTTATGACACAAAGATGATGCAGTAATTATCTTATTAATGAAATATTGACATAATTAATGTTATAAACACCAAAATAAATGTAATTTGAGACTTTTTATGAACTCCACTAATTTTCTAGGTAAATATAACATGTTAGTATTGATTTAATTATCTTGGTTAGAACTAATAATTCTGTTATGATTTTCGCAAAAATCAATTACTAAATAGTGTCAAAATTGACATAAAATAGTTTTTAAAACAAATATTATATTAGTAATTGTTATTTTATTCCTAAAAATCTAAGGTTCGGACAAATGACTTAGATAAGGTTATATATATTAATAATAAACAACTCGGGGTTCGTTTGGCGGCTTATATTAAATTTATTAACCTTATAGTATAAGAACACAAGAAGACACGGTAAAAGTAAACTTATTTAACTTAATGTTAAATCTAAATGATAAGGTTAAAATAGGAACCTAAACTTGTCTAAATTCTATTTTATGAGATTATTTCGACCCATCCCCACCTTAGCTTCGAAATATATCAATTTGGAGCTATTTAAAACCGAACATGACTTTATAATAAAATAATATTTTTAGTTTTCCCAAAGGTGCCCCTCTCCTCCCTTATAAAAGGGCACCTCCTCCCCCTCTTCCTCACACCACATTGAGCCTTCAAGCTCGGCCAACCCCTGCCAATTTCTTCTCTCCACTTCCCTAGAAACATCCTAGAGGTTTTGGTCTTCTTCAAATACCTATTTTAGTGCCCTAAAAGTAGGTATCAAAGAAGAACTTCAAAGAAGAGGAGGTTCGGACACGTACAAAGCATATCAGACCTAAGGTAAGGGAAATATCACAATCTCATTTTTATCCGAGATTGTTTATACTTTGGTATTCACTAGGTTGTATTTTATCATCCACATCCATGTTTCCTTAATATGTAATATTTATATCCTTCTACAATAGTTGATATCCAATTTTACCCTTCGTTGATTTTTTAGTAAAAGATATGAAGGGAATCTTTTGTCTTTTTTCGTACGAGGTACTTTTTGACTTTTCCAACAAAAGTACGAGAAGAATATTTTTTTTAACTTATACGACATGAATGTATTTTTAAAACATTATTTCCAAGAAGCTTCCTTTACAAGTATTCAAGTTTATTTTTAATCAACTTCTTTTAGGTTAAAATTGTATGACATGTTAAGAAAGGAAAATGTTTTTGAAGTGGAAAGGATATTTTCCTCAAGAATGGAGTTCAAGAGTTTTATCAAAATTATTTTCCATCTAAGATAATAAATGATTCTGTCTCTATTATTACATTGATTTGATTATGTTGTGATGGAAATATTTTTATGAATTCCTTTATCTTATATGAATTGTTTTATGATGTCATGATGTTTAAGATTCGAATTTTTATTACATGGGTTATGCAATGATGTATGATTTATGATTTTGTGGCACACATAAGAATGGTATCATTATGATATGGGTGGGACCTATATCTCCCTACAATGAATTGGGTAAATATTTTATATCTCATGAGATAGACATGGCTGGAACGGTAGGTTATACCGGTTCAGTGAAACAGAACTGAAACGAGGAGTGAACTCGGTTCAGAAATGGACTTTGTCCACTAAGATAGTCTTGACAATGAGTCTTGACTAAAAAGAAATGATTCTCTATGATTATGTGTGTATTCCAAAAAGTTTCATGTTTTAAGTTATGATTATTGGGATTTCATTTCACTAATATGATTTATCCCATGTTATGAAATTATGCTCTCTTTTTCAGGTTAAGATTTCCGAAAAGTTATGTTCTTAAGTATATGATGTGATTGATATTTCTTTTGTTTACCCTTACTGAGCATTTGAGATCACCCTTTTGTATGTTATATTTCCCCAGGTCAGGAAGAAGGTTATTAAGTAGGATATACCAAAAAGGGACTCTAGATATGATGAAATAAGTGGGAGGAAAATTTGATGCTTTATGAACCAGTTGTTTATGTTTACCAGTTTCTAAAGACTATACCTATACGGTCCTTTCGTGGTTTTGTTATATGTTGTAATAAGTATTCTTCAATTTTGAAGTATTAACAATGTATATAAAGTATGGGTCGTTATAATTACAACCCATAAATAATGTGTCAATCATGAGCCATTACAGAATAAGAAATTTCCTCCACATCTTCACCCATTTCCATTCAAGATTTTTATGTTATAATGTTTTTTGACATTATAGGTAATTATGATCCTCCAAAGGAGAAATGGAAGTAATATAGAACCCACCTTTTATTAGGTGGGTCAAATAAAACTCCAACGGTTCTTCAATAGAGAATCTAGGTCCTTAAAGTTTGGGTGATGTTTTTAGAGTCCAAAATGTTTAGGTTATTAGTTATCCTTATAGACCCTATGGGATTGAATCATCCATCAAGAATAAAAGTGGTGGATATTGTTAGGCAGTAAGGATTGTGCAATTTACGGTTTGAATAAGACTTTACTTTGATAGTGTAAGGTGATAGATCTGATAATTATTAATTATCCTGGAAGAACACTAAACCAGGGATAAAGTCCTTGGAAGTTCTCTAATACATGAATTATTTCTTCACACAAGTTTTTTTGGGTGTTAAATCACTTTTTTAATGGACTTGAAAATAACGGGGTGATTTTTCATAATATCATTTCATCTAATATGATTCCTAAAGAGCTAATACCTCTCTTTAAAAGTGATTATTATAAAATCCCTTCCTTTAGACTGTTGTAATTTTTTTCTCTTTTCAATATATGTAGCTTTTTAGTAAAAAAATATAACCATATTTACTAAAGTGAAACCCACACAAACAACAACTTCATAGATAACATTAATTTTTTCCCTTGTATTTATCATTTTTATAATGACCCAAAGTTTTTCAATGGAAATTTCCTTCTTATAAATATCTCATAAAATCACATGAAAACCCAACATAATGAACTACTATGTGCTAAGTGACCTTTAAACATATGTTTTTCACTTCTGTGTTTGTAATTTCAAAAATCTGACAAACACGGTTGTGTTCAAGGTGATTTTCGGAGTCTAATAAAACCAACATAATTTTTGGTGAATAGTAACATACCCTTATGAATAGTAACCTACCCTTATGAATAGTAATATGACCGTTATAAATAGTAAATTACCCAAAATAATATTAACCCCACCCATGAATAATTAAATAAAATTTAGGCGTATTATAAGAAATGGTATTTTGTAAGACATAAATAAACAATTATAATTAATTAATTAATTTAAAAGAAAACTCGTTTTCCTAAAATGTATTCATAAATTGACATATCTATTTATTCTTTATTTATGATAATTTTATAAGACCTCAATTATTTTTTTGAAAGCATTATAAAATCAGTTTTAATTCTAATAACTGTTTTTTTCAAGTAAAATATGATTTTAATTAAAAATTAAATCAATAATATATAGAAATTTATTTTTAAAAATGGAAATAATTTTTGGATTAGACACCTCAAAAAATGGTTGGAGTGAGTTTTTGTTGTTTTTCTGAAATACATGAATTTTTATGAATAGTGAAATTCCATAATTTACAAAATAAGCTAAATAAGCTAATTATAGAGTCATGTATGATGTAATGATGATGTAAGACCACTTGGTTTTGGATAAAATTATAAAATTACTATTCTTTTTCATGGAATACTCACTATTCTTTGTCTGGTGGGGAAATAATAAATTAATGAATTTTATAATGAGAAATCCCTTCTCCCATCCACTATAAATACCACCCTTCACACCCTCATTTCCTCACACCTCTCAAGCATCAATACTTCTCTAAACTCTACCCAATAATCTTCCCTAGCACATACCCCACATCCAAGAGCTTCTGGTATCATCAAAATACCATGACTATTCCTCTTAAGGAGGATCTCAAGAGGAGTATTCAAGAGGTAATTTCTCTCCCTCTTCTCCTTTAATTCTCTTTAAATTTCAAGTTCTTTCCTTATTCTATCCCTACCTATCTTTGTCCAAATGGCATGGTAACTCCATTATCATAAATATAATGGAATTTTATTATACTAATGGGATGTTATACTATCAAACCCACTTATCCTCATCCTTTTATTTTATAATAGAAAACGTTGTTCGTGAGGTGTTAATCTATCACCTTTAAGAGAGACATTATTTTTTCGTTTCTACTTTAAGATCTGTTCATGATACCATTTTTATGTTTGAACCAGAATATGTTATCTGTATTAATTCCTATTTAATGTTTTGGAACTATCTTATGTACATATTACTAAATGATTAATCAAAACAAGTTCGTTGTTGTCGAAAAACCACCCAAATTAACTCAAACAAACATCATTTAATTATTATCTAAAGATTCATCCACATGGAATACAATGTAATTCATTATAAGAACATTTTAACTTCTGTAATATCATTAATAACATGTAATATATGTTCATTGATGTTTATCCATGTTCTTAACTAACATCAATTCAATAATAAATGTGAAATGCTCAGGAAAACCATAAAAACAAACATTCCTGAACAATGTTTTTAAACTCTATAACTCATCAAAAGGCCCATAAAATAAATAAATGAAACCAAATGACCCATATTAAGGTATAAAAGGTTCTTTAATTTCTAATTAAGGAATATATTGTCATTATATAGGAAATTAAAGTGAAGGAAACGTTCAGATATAAGGTAAGGGGAAATTCTTGAACCCAACTTTCATCATTCGGGTTCTCCCTCTTTCACTCGTTTTTGATATAGTTACTCCTTAAAAATCTTTATATAATCATTTTATTTCCTTTTTTGGGATATATATGTTTGTCACTGGTATTTATGTCAAACCAAATGTTTTCCAAAATAACTCTTCTCTTAAGAACACAACTTTCACTTCTTATGTAGGTTATTTCCTCTTTCTTTTGAGAACCGAATGATTATGAATGTGTTCTTATGAGATAAAACCCATTCATTTTTATGGTTTAGTTATGTTAATTTTTGTTATATTTTAATTTTGGCCTTCATGATAAATGATAATGTTACGATGTGATGGGTGCGCCCAAAATTATATAGCTCAATATGAATGTTTCAATGTGACAGGTTCACTCAGAATTATACAGCACTCCAATGCATTGGTTAAAGTGTTGAATCTCATGAGTAAATGTGAAATTATGTGTGAAGAAGATTCTAGCAATTTTCACAAGTATGCGTGGTAGATAACCACTAAGACATGATGTTTCATTTTTTTAATGGATTTCCACATTTCAATTATTTTTATTAACGATCCCCTCATGTTAATGATTCTTTACCTATGATATGATTATGCTCACCCCATGCTATATTTTTCTTATATTTCCCCTTACTGGGCCTCTAGCTCATACATTTGGATTTATATCCTCAGGCGACTACATGTACTAAAGTATTTTAAAGTTCCATTAAGAAGCCAGAGAAAAATAAATTGAATAAATGTTTATGCTTGATGTTGTAATTGTAAGGTATGATCCTAGTTTTCCCAATACACTAAACCTTTGGATCCTATATGTGTAATTATATTATGTTATTTATCTTTAAAATGTTGTAATAGTAATTGAAGAAGTGGATGAGTCATTATAGTTGGTATCAGAGGAAAGTTTTAGTTAATTTGGGAATTAGGATTAGTGAACCCTAGAGAAAACCTCTAGAATGAGACTAAGTACCAATATGCACACAATAATCAATACATAGGGATCCCATATGTTATGATTTTAGTATAAATTGTTTAAATTAATAATTTATTCCTGAATTGTTGACTTATGTTTTGTTCAAAACTTTTCTATTTTAGAAAATGGTGGGAACCAGAAGAAACCAGGCCAACGACTCATGCGAGAGTCAATGCAACAATTGCCCGAATGACATCCCCAATGATTTTAGAGGTGGTGTTCAAAACTTCATGAATATGCTTACCCAATTATCTTAGTTCATGAAAAATAACCATAACAATGGTGAATTTCCTCCTTCACCAAAGAGGGAGCAACTGGCTATCAAATATTTTATGTGGCAACGACCACCGACGTTTAGTGGATCTTCTGATACACTAGTTGCTGAACAGTGGGTCAACTCCATGGAGAAGATCTTTTCTATTATTCACTATTCTTATATGGAGAAAGTGACACTATCCATTTATCGTCTAGATGGAGTGACCAATCAATGGTGGGGTTTGATTAATAACACCCATCCAAGGGAGGAAATTGAATAGATGGAATGTGAAGACTTTAAGATAATGTTTCTTTATAAGTATTTCCCAAGAACTCTTCACACAATTATGAATAGAGAATTCATATATCTCAAGAAAAAATAAGAAGAATCTGTCACAGCATATGAAGAGAATTTCACAAGGATTTTAAGGTACACTTTGGGTTTTCTTATCAACAGTGATTGAAAAATTATTAGATTCATTAGTGGATTAAAACAACACCTTCGAAAGGCTCTTGGAATTCAAGACTTTGAGAGTTATGAAGAAGTTGTTCGATGTGCTCTCAAAGTAAAGAGCAGGAAGTTTTTATCGACAAGAAAAATCAAATAATTTGTCGGGGGTTTCAATCAAAGAAAAATATATCTGGAAGAATTCATTCAAAAAATGGACAGGATGATCTCTCACCTCGAAGAACCTCTTAGGGAGGATCCAAACACACAAGTTAGCACTTTTCACTGGGAATTATATAGAGTAGATGATTCAAATAACCTTAGTCTGGTGTTTAATAACTTTGTGAGTTTCTTGAGCATGTAGTGGTTTTGGTTTTTCGAACGATGGTTTCCCACTTGTCCATAAAGTGGATTTTCAATAAAAATTTATATTTGGATGGATGGAAGTAGAGATGGAGTTTGGATAATGGCCCCATGTCTATGGTGATAAGAAATAAAAGATGGAGTTTTCGGATGGTGGATCTAATGACAAAGGTTAGAAGGAAACTCAACGACCCACATGCCAAAAAATATGGGAAGTTTCACCATGGGAACTACCTCAAAGGGACGGGGAAATGCTTCATGTCTGGGAAAGAAGGACACCATTCTCAAGAGTGTCTAGAAGACATAAAAAGAAAGGAGAATGTGGCAGAAGAAAGGAGAGAACCACCCATGGTTCAATGCTACAACTATAGGAAGCTAGGTCACTATGCATGATAGTGCACTGAACCATGAGTTCTCGAGGGTAATCATCTTCATCAGCCACCAAATTCAATGGAACAAGGGGAGGCTTATGACATCACTATTGCAGAAGTGGAGCAATATAATGATGTCAAATAAGGTACACTTCCTATTCACTCAAGAATGGAAAAAGTCATATTTGATTCTATTTCTACGCATTCTTTTATATCATTCAATTTTTCTAGAACTATAGAATTGAAGCCATGAAACCTTGAAGTAGGGATATCTATAAAAACACCAAGTGGTGAAATCATTGCAACCCAAGTGTTTGACTGTTATTCTGTTGGCATATGTGGGAATATTCTTCTATATAATCTTGTAATACTTCTCTTTATGGAATTTAATACTATAATGGGAATGGATTGGCTCTCGTTATATAGAGAACATATCAACTGTCTGGAAAAGGAAATATCTTTGCATATTCTAAACCATCCCATGCTCCTCAACAAATGCATGGAAGATCAGGAATGTCTTTTGAAAAATCCTTCATATGTGTGGGTGTTGATTCCCCATGAAGAAGCATACCTCTCCCAAATGGTTGGGTCAAAGGATAGTTCCAACCTTGAAGAAATTCCCATCGTGAGGGAATACAATGATGTATTTCTTGAAGATTTACCTGGAATTCCCCCAGATCGTGAGGTAGAGTTTTCAATTGACCTCATACCCAGAGCTACTCTTATCTCATAGTGTCCCTATAGGATGGATCCTGTCAAATTGGAGGAGTTAAAGAATAAACTGCAAGAGCATCTGGACAAAGGGTTCAAACTCCCTTGTGCATCACCTTGGGGTGCGCCATTTCCCTTTGTGATAAAGAAAGATGGAACAATGCAGCTATGTATCTAATATTGGGAACTCAACAAGATCACCATAAAGAAAAAGTATTCTTTTCCAAGGATTGATGGCTTGTTCGATCAGTTAAGAGGATCTCAATAGTTATCAAAGGTGGATCTTCCTTCTGGAGATCATCAACTAAAGGTGAAGAAGGAAGATATTTAGAAGGCTGCCTTCCGTACAAGGTATGAGCACTATAATTTTTTTGGTGATTCCCTTCATACTTAAAAATGCCCCTACCATCTTCATGTATTTGATGAATCAAGTCTTTAGACATTACCTCGACAAATTTGTGGAAGTTTTTATCAATGATATTCTCATCTACTCTAAGAGAAAAGAGGCACATGAAGAACATATAAGACTTGTATTGGAAAAACTGAGAAAGAAGAAGTTGTATTCCAAGTTCAGAAAGTGTGACTTTTGGATGAATAAATTCATGTTTGTCGGAGATGTGATCAAAAGTGAGGGAATTTCTATGGATCTTTCAAAAAAAGGTGATTGAGGAATGGCCCAGGCCCTCTAGTGTCACTAAAATTCGTATTTTTCTTGGATTAGATGGGCACTACTGTTGTTTTGTGAGAAATTTCTCACAATTTTCAAGCCTGCTAACTGAGTTAATAAGGAAAGGGGTAAAGTATGTCTGGATGGAAGAATGTGAAGGAAGCTTCAAGGAGCTCAAGAGAAGGCTGATCACTGTACCTGTACTCACACAATCAAAAAGTGGATAATGTTTTGTGATATACAGTGATGCTTCAAATAAATTCTAGCACTGCGTATTCATGAAAAATGATAATGTGATAGCCTAAACCTCACGGCAGTTGAAGATCCATGAGCAGAACTACCCAACGCATGATCTAGAGCTAGCATCTGTGATTTTTTCCTTGAAAATATAGCGGCACTACATTTATGGTGAGAAGTGTGACATATAAAATGATCACAAGAGCCTAAAGTATATATTCACACAAAAGGATCCCAACATGCGTCAAAGGAGATGGTTAGAGCTAATAAAGGATTACGATTTCTCTATTCAGTATCATCTTGGAAAGGCGAACAAGGTAGTTGATTCTCTAAGTATAAAAGAACCTGCTACTCTATCCATGGTATGGATTGAGAAAGACCCTATATTCTTTGATATGAAAAGGATGAATTTAGAAATCATAAGGGAAGGGGATACATCCTACCTTGCCCAAATGATTTCGAATCCATCCAACCAAGAGAAGATTAAGGAAGCACAAATGGATGATGTGGAGATACAAAAGAGGGTGAATGCAGTAAAGGAAGGGAAGCTGTAAGAGTTCCATATCGATGATTATTGTGTGATTCGGTTTGGAATACGGCTTTGTGTGCCTTCATCACCTGGGATAAAGAATGAGCTATTGGAAAATGCACATAGCTCAACATTCTATATCCATACTTCTAGAAACAAGATGTATTGTGATCTCCGAGAACACTTCTGGTGGGATAACATGAAGAAGACGATTGAAGAATATATATCAAGGTGCTTGGTATGTCATCAAGATAAAGAAGATCGAAAAAATTCTGAAGGTTTGATGCATCCATTTTCTATACCCATGTGGAAATGGAAGAATGTTACTATGGAATCTGTCATGAGTCTTCTGAAGACGTCGAAGGGAAATAATTTGATATGGGTTATGGTTGAATGACTCACTAATACTTCCCACTTTATCACTATTCAGAAAGACCTCTCACTTGAAGAACATTCATTGTTATATGTGAAGGAAGTGGTGAGACTACATGGTGTTCCACTCTCAATTGTCTCTGATCATGATCGAAGGTTCACATCTAAATTATGGAGGAGCCTTCAACATGCTTCGAGTACTTAATTAAATTTCAACATGACCTATCACCCCCAAACCGATTGCCATTCTGAAAGGACTATTCAGATGCTTAATGATATGTTAAGAGCCAGATCTCTAGAATTCAAAGGTGGATGGGATCATCATCTCCCATTGGTTTAGTTCTCATATAACAATAGCTTCCACTCGAGTATTCAGATGGCTCAAAATGAAGCATTGTATGGAAAGCGATGTAGAACTCCAACCTGTTAGGATGAAGATGGAGAAAGAAAGCTACTTGGACCCAATCTTGTAGAAGAGATGACAGAGAAGGTTCAAGTCATCCAAAAATGCATCAAAGATGCTCAGAGTCGGCAAAAGAGCTACAATGAAAACTGTCAAAGGGACTAGGAGTTTGACGTTGGAGAAATATTCTTCCTTCGAATATCACCATGGAAGAGAGTAAAGCGATTTGGAATGAAAGGGAAGCTAAGATGAAGGTACATTGGCCCCTTTGAAATATTTGACTGCATAGGAGTCATGGCTTATCAACTTGCACTTCCACTGAATATGGCTCATGTTCATGATTTGTTTTACATGTCACTCCTAACGAAGTACATACCTGATCCCCCACATGTATTGAACTCAGAGGTGGTACAACTGGAATATGATCTCTTCTAGGAGGAGCAGCTAGTAGAGATTCTGGACCTGAGAGATAAGGTTCTACGAAACAAGACAACCCACCTTGTCAAAGTTTTGTGGAGGAACCATAAGTATGAAGAAGCTACATGGGAACCAGAGAATGTAATGAAGGATAAGTACACTCACAAGTTTGGGTAAAACAAAATTTCGAGGGAAAAATTTCAAAAGGAATGAAGAATGTAACGACCTAAATTTTTTCAATGGAAATTAAATTATTATAAATATGTCATAAAATCACATGGAAACACAACATAATGACCTAGTAAGTTCTAAGTGACCTTTAAACACAAGTTTTTCACTTCTGGGTTTGGAATTTCGAAAACCCGACATACACAGTTGTGTTCAAGATGATTTTTGGAGTCTAATAAAACCAAAATAATTTTTGGTGAACAGTAACATACCCTTATGAATAGTAACCTACCCTTATGAATATTAATATGACCCTTATGAATAGTAAATCGCCCAAAATAATAGTAACCTCACCCATGAATAATTCAATAAAAATTAGGCATCTTATAAGCAATGGTATTTTTGTAAAGAATAAATTAATAATTATAATTAATTAATTAATTTAAAAGAAAATATATATTATTAAAAATTGTTCATAAATTAAAAAATCTATATATTCTTGATTTACGATAACTTTATATTACCTCATGTAATTTTTGAAAGCATTATAAAATCTGTTTGAATTTTAAAAACTGTTTTTTCAAGTAAATTAAGATTTTAATTAAATATTAAATTAATAATATTTAGAAATTTATTTTTCAAAAATAGAAATAATTTTTGGATTATAAACGTTGAAAAATGGTTGGGGTGAATTTTTGTTATTTTTCTGAAATACTTGAATTTTTTATGAATAGTGAAATACCATAATTTACAAAATAAGCTAAATAAGCTAATTATAGAGTCGTGTATGATGTTATGCTAATGTAAGACCACTTGTTTTGGGATCATATTATAAAATTACTATTCTTGGTCATGGAAGAATCACCATTTCTTGTCTTTTTGGGAAATAAAAAATTAATGAATTTTATATTGCAAAATCCCCTCTCCCCTCCACTATAAATACCACCTTTCACACCCTCATTTCCTCACACCTATCAAGCTTCAAGACCTGTATAAACTATGCCCAAGCATCTTTCATAGCCCCTAACCCACGTCCAAGACCTTCTTGTCTCATCAAAATACCAAGCCTAGTCCCCTTAAGGAGGATCTCAAGAGGAGGATTCAAGAGGCAATTTCTCTCCCTCTTCTCCTTTAATTCCCTTTCAACTTCAAGTTCTGTTCTTATTCTATACATAAATATATTTTTCCAAATGTTATGATAACTCTAGTATCATACATATACTGGAATTTTATGATACTAATGAGGTATTATACCATTCAATCCCCTTCTCCTCTTCCTTTTATTTTATAAAAGAAAACGTTGTTCGTGAGGTGTTAATCTATCACCTTCAAGAACAACATGTTTTTTTTTCATTTCTACCTTCAGATCTAGACATGAAACCATTTTATGGTTGAACCAGAATATTTAATATGTATTATGTCCTATTTGAAGTTCTGGAACTAACATATGTGCATATTACTAAATGATTAATCAAAATAAGTTCGTTGTGGTCGAAAAACCGCCCAAATTAACTCAAACAATCATCATTTAATTCTTATTTAAAGATTTATCCACATGAAATACAATGTAATACATTATAAAATAATTTTAACTTCTAGAATATCATTAATAACGTGGAATATATGTTCTGTATTTTTATCCATGTTCTACATTAACTTCAATTCATGAATACATGTGAAACGCTCAAGAAAACCATAAAAACAAACATTCCCGAACAATGTTTTGAAACTCTATAACTCATCAAAAGGCCCATAAAATAACACAATGAAACAAAAATGACCCCTATTCCTTTATAAAAGGTTATTTAATTTCTAATTAAGGAATATAATGTCATTATACTAGACATTAAAGCAAAGGAAGCGTTCATATATAAGGTAAGGGGAAATTCTCGAACCCAACTTTCATCCTTCGGGTTCTCCCTTTTTCACTCATTTTTGATATGGATACCCCTTAAAAATATTTTTTTCATCACTGTATTTTATTTTATGGGATATACAATTTTATCACTGTTATTTATGTCAAACCAAATTTTTTCCAAAGGAACTCTTCTCTTAAGAACACACCTTTTACTACTCATGTATGTTATTCCCACTTTCTTTTGGGAACCTAATGTTTATGAATGTGTTCTTATGAGATGAAACCCATTCCTTTTCATGTGTTAGTTATGTTAATTTTTGTTTTATGTTCATTTTTTAATGCATGATATGTCACGACCCATCCTAGTGGGGCCCAAGCCGCAACTCCCCAAGCCCGCCTCCAATAGGCCAGGGGCTCGTGACTAGCACCGAGTGGGCATGCTACTAACATGGGAGGAATTTCCTATAAACCTGTATGCACGCACACACATCTCCAAGCCCACAAAGCTGAAAAGTAAAAACTACTAAAAGGAAAAGATGCATGCATACACTAAAACCCAACCAACAGAGTACGACATGAAAGTAAAGTACAAGAAAGTAAGAACCTGGTCCAAAAGTACAATCCCACCAAAAGAGAGTCCGTAACAAAGTCCAACCTGTAAAGAAAGGTGTTGGGACTGTATTCTATAGCCGTAGGAACACACCTCGGCCTTTTTGATCTCACTGAGTACCGTTCGGTCCTAGTCCGCCTAGAATCCTGTCAAAGGCTCTCTCGTCTGCACAAGACACGACACGTGCGGGAAATGCCCATGTAGGGGTGATTATAACAATACCCAGTAGGACACCCATAAACCACAAAGAAAACACAACAAGGGAAAATACCACAAAGGAAAGATACAATCAGCTCTACACAGTATATGTCTACAGAATATATAACAAGAATATCCAGATATACTCATACACGATTGACTACCGTGAAACCACTACTAAGATCCAGCTCAAAGATTCCACTAAGCACACAACAAGGAGAACACACTCCTAGGTCTGAAGAGAGAGATACGAAGTACTCATTCCAGGAGAACACACTCCACAAGTACTTTGAGAAAATGATGCTTGTATGAGGATCACAACCAAGTCAATGGGTGATTCCGAAAACTCAGTATGTGCTAACCCGCTAAGCATAGGATCGACGCCTGAGTAAAGTTGGTCACATCGATACCAGGAAATCTACCTAGGGTTTTAGGAATGAATAGAGGATCTGGCTCTTAGTCTCATAGAGGGGATTCCAAAAACTCTATTCAGGAATTCCTGCTGAAGGGATCATACTCTTGTATATAGGAAATGATATTGGGAACCTTTAGGAGAAATACCAAGGGGACGAACCCTAAGGAAAGCGGTCCAAGTCACAGAAGGAAACTGAATCAAGCCATGAAGAATTGGTTACGCGGTGTGTAGTATGGTTACACACCATGTTCCAAGACCCCGGGTAATGCCCATGTAAATGGCCCGTGTCATCTGTTCAAGCTGTGTAAAACTCAACTACACGGCGTGTAGAAGAAACACACGGCGTGTAGAAGAAACACACGCCGTGTTCCTTGACTCCGGGTGCTGCCTGTGTAAACGACCCTTGTAATTCATCTTGTTGGATAGAAAGTAACTACATGACGTGTAGAAGAATCACACGCCGTGTCCCAACACCTGGTGCGTGCTCCATATACGCTGGCCATATGCCCGTACACGGTCTCTGTCCGTGTTCGTGTCGCCTGCCCGTCTACCAGCACAAGGGGTATCCCGTGTATCTGGTCGGGTCTGGCCGAGGAGGGGTATACACGCCGTGCCCTTGTCCATGTACCCAACCCATGTACGTTTACTCCCAGAGTACACACCAGGTGGTCCCCCAACGAACACACACTGTGTAGCCCATACTACACGCCGTGTAGTCGGGAAATTTCCACAAGCGTCGTCTTCCTCCTCGTGCCTTAGCCGATTCTCCAGATCACATTTCTATGGTCTGTTTTCCACAAAACTCAAGATCATGGGTCACTTCATCGTCGTGATGCCGAATCCATGGTTTTTGGGCCTTCGATCGGCTGCAAAATCCGATTCCGGCCATCAGTGCAGAAATCGTTCGAAGAACGATATTTTATGATCTGCTTTGATCCATCCATCGTCACCACAGCCACACCTCTGTATGGTTGTACCGACGCCAGATCTTCAATTTGGGATCATTGCGTCGCGCAACGGATGCACAACGTTCCATCGTTCATATCCCCATGAAGAACGTGTAGAATGTGCATGAAGAATGTGAGAAATAGGGTAAGAGAGGCACCAAAAATCGAGAGGGACGAACCTCGATCGATGTTTGTTTCGATCTTGGTTCGTCACCGTTATAAGATTAACGAACCAAAATAACTGAAGAATCAAAATCCTCAAAATCCTCACAAAATCCCATCCCAAAAATACGATCAATCCGCGGCTAATCAGTTCGGGGATTAGTCCACGTTCATCATAGGAATCAAGAATGAGAAAGAATTCACAAGGAGATCAAACTCCCTACCTAGATTCACGGTGTTTTGGTGAAGATCAGGTCACCGCGTCGTCGTCGCCGGTGAAGCTCATCAAGAACATCGTCTCCGCATTGGGAGGTTTTCTCCAGTGCTTCTAGAGCCTCCAAGGGTTTCAGGGTTATGAGGTTTGTAACCCTGGACCCCTGCGTAGCCCTTTATTTAAAAAGGATAAGAGATATCTGTTGCAGATGATTTAAAAGTTTTCATTGTAGATTAAATATTTTTTTTAAATATTTTATGACTCTTACGTCCAAAAATTGGATTTCACCACCGACCTGCGGCGGCCAATTTTAGGCCTCACCTAAGGTAAAATCACTGTTCTGAATGCAACGGTGCCCTCATATTTTTGATCTGAGTACTCGTTCTGGAGATTTCCCACTTTTTCAGGAAAACCTCATGCGTACATTATTTAATTATTTAGTTAAATTCAAACATTTGTTCTTGGATCATCGGGCCTCAGAATTTCACGCTGTCTTGAAGACTGGTCTTGAAATAATTCCCTTTATATTTTTAAGAATAAAGTATGGAAAATATGAGACATTACATCACACCCAGATTCAGGATTTTATGTCCTCAAAAAGCCAAAACAAAGGCTACTCAAAAATACGTGGGTATTGCACCCGAATCTAAGCCTCTCGCTCCCACATGCTCCCTGGAGATTCCCATGCTGCCATCAGACACGCACCAAGGGAATAGCTCTCCTGCGAAGGATCTTCTCATGCCGATTCTCTATCTCCACTGGGTACTAAGCAAAGGTCACTCCATCATCGATGTCCATCTCTCCCCAGTCATTGGTGTGCTATGGATCATGCACTTACCTCCGTAGCTACAACACATGGAAGATGGTGTGTACCCGGTTCATCTGAGGAGGTAGAGCCAAGCAATACGCCACCTCTCCAACTCTATGCAGAATCTGGAAAGGGCCGATGAACCTCCGAGATAGCTTGCTACCTTGGCCAAACCTCCTCAATACCCATCGAGGTGAGACCCGAAGGAATACATGGTCTCCTTCCTCGATCTCCAAGGGCATCCGTCTCCATTCGACATAAGACTTCTGCTGACTCTGTGTAGTCTTCAGCTTCTCCTGGATGACTTGCACCTTCTCTATAATAGATCTCACTATCTCTGGGCCCATGAGTTCTGACTCTCCTGGGTCAGTCCAGTAAAGTGGTGACCTGCAAGGTCGCATGTACAGATCCTCTAATGGTTCCATACCAATAGTAGAATAGTAACTGTTGTTATAAGCAAATTCCACAAGTGGTAGGTGATCCTCCTAGCTACGACTGAAGTCATGTATGCACGATCGTAGCATATCCTCCAGAGCCTTGATGGTCTACTCCGTCTAACCATCAGTCTGAGGATGAAACGGTATGCTCAAGCGTAACTGAGTCCCAAAATCTTCCTACAATCCCTTCCACAACCGGGATGTGAAACGAGCATCATGATCTGAGACAATCGTTGATGGAATCCATGAAGTTGAACTATCTCCTACACGTAGAGGCGTCTGAGGATCTATACTGAACTCTTCTCCCGTATGGCTAGGAAGTGGGGTGACTTGGTGAGTTGATCAACGATCACCCAGATGGCATCGTGTCCCCTAGATGTACGTGGTAAACCCGTCATGAAGTCCATTGATATCCCATACCACTTCCACTCTGGCACCTCAAGGGGATAATTCAAACCTACTAGAACCTGTTGGTCAGCATAAAAACTTGTAAGTTAGACACCGAGAAACAAACTCTGCCACAATCTTCTTCATTCTTGGCCACCAGAACTGACGTCGGAGGTCCTAGTACATCTTTGCCATGCCTAGATGCACTACCAAAGGAGATGTATGGAACTCCCTCAGAACCTCCTCTTGTAACGTCACTAGTACTACTGTACGCCCTCTGACAAGAACAACGTGCTCCCCACCTGTTGAATATCCATCAGTAGCATCCCCCACAGATATCTGAGCACGTAGAGTCTCACAACTAGCGTCCTCATGCTATGCTTCCCAGACTCGCTGCAAGAGTGGAGGGGTAACAACCATCGACTGAAGGTAAGATCCCTCATCCCTATCCACGAAGGATAACTGTAAGGAGGCGAACTGCCTCATTGCCTCCTCCAGCAACTGCAAACTGGATTTCCTTCTTAGAGCATCTGCCGCAACGTTCCCCTTTCCAGGTGTGTAAATGATCTCAATGTCGAAATCCTAGAGGAACTCAAGCCATCGTCTTTGTCTCAAATTCAGATACTACTGAGAAAAGATATATCTGAGACTCTTGTGATCAGAGTAGAAGGTAAAACGCTCACCCATCAGGTAGTGCCGCCACATATTCAATTCAAAGACTACCGCTGCCAACTAAAGATCATGGGTCGCGTAGTTCTTATCGTGTGGCCTCAACTGACGTGAGCCATAGGCAATCATCGCTTGCCTCTGCATCAGGAAACAACCAAGCATGGTTCCTGATGCGTTGTAGAACACCACATACTCGACACCCTCCTCCGGTAATCTCAAGATTGGGGCACTCGTCAAACTCTGTCTCAACTACTGGAATTCATGCTGGCATCTCTCAGTCCACATGAAAGGCTTCCCCTTTTGGGCCAAAGTTGTCATGGGTGCTGAAATCCTGGAGAAATCAATAATGAATCTCCAATAGTAGCCTTCCAACCCAAGGAAACTCCGCACCTCCATCACACTCTGGGGTGGCTTCCATGCTAACACTACCTCTACCTTGGCTGGGTCCACTGCTACACAATCTGCTGAGATAACATGTCTCAGAAAGTGGACCTCTTATATCTAGAACTGACACTTCGAGAGGTTCCCGTATAACTGGTACTCTCAGAGTGTGTCCATGAACCATACTCAGGTGTCTCGCATGCTCCTCCTCGGACGTCGAGTACACAATGATATCATTGATGAAGACCACTAAGAACCAATCTAGATAGGGCTGGAAGATTCGGCTCATGAGTCCCATAAACACTACCGAGGAGTTCGTCCTGCCGAAGGGCATCACTAAGTACTCATTGTGACCGTAGCGACATCTGAAATCCATCTTCGGTACATACTCATCACGTACTCGTAACTCATGATAGCCTAATCGTAGATAAACCTTCGAGAACCACCTTTCCCCTCTCAACTGGTCAAAGAGGTCATCAATCCTCGATAGTGGATACCAGTTCTTCACGGTTACCTGATTCAAGCACCGGTAATCCGCACATAGCATCAATATCCCATATGAATTCATGGAAAATAGTACTGGGGCCGCCCAGGGTGAAACACTGGGTCTCACAAAGCCCTTCTTTTCCAAGTCTTCTAGCTGCACCCTTATCTCATGAAGCTCTGTAGGAGCCATCCGATATGCTGTTGCTGATATTGGTGTCATCCCGGGTTGCAAGTCAATGCAGAAATCTATCTCCCGATGGGGAGGTAGTCCGAGGACATCCTCCGAAAAGACTTCCTCATACTCAGACAATACTACTAGAAATTGGAAACTCGTAACATCTGCTGTGCCAAGGACTAGGCTAGCTAACTGATGTGAAATCAATTGTTCCCTATTATGCACGAGTCCATCCTGCGCTGTTTGGGTCTCTCTTTCACTGACAAAAGAGAACCTCGTTCCATCACTGTGGACACACCACACCCTTCACCTAAAATAGTCAATCTAGGCATGAACTCTGGATAGCCAATCCATACCATGAATGAAATTGTAAGGCCTCGATGCTACCTCCAAGAGGTTCCAACCGAAACTCTCGCATCCAAGGGTCAGTTCACACTGTCTACAAAGGTGTGTGATCTATGAATCTTCTCAAGTCGGTGTTTCTATGTGTAAGGGTCGATTCAATAGATCAACTATAATCTCAAGGTCTTGAACAAGATAAGCAGGCATAAAGGAATGTCTAGCACCTTTGTCTATCAGTACGGAAGCCAAAGTAGAAAAGACACAGATTGTACCTCTAATCATTCCGGGAGTGCCTGGGTCATAAGCCTCTACTGCCTGCAGTTGTCCCTGCCTCTGTCCACCAGCTCCCTAAGCCTGGGGTGGACCTCCTCGGGGTGGTGGTGGTAAAAGGTCAAAATTCTGTCCACCTCCAGCTTCTCTCCCAACTCCCCTACCACATCCGCTGCCCCACAGATCTTTCTGCTCCACACGTTGCCTCTGCCTCAGGGGTCCATCCACTACTCCCATGTCAGTAGTACGACGGGTCAGACAATCTCAGGAGAGATGTCCCCTACCATCACATGAGTAGCATCGCCTCTCTCGAGGATGGCTGGATGCACCCTGCGAACCATGTACGACAGATCCCCTATGCTGGGATCTCCTCTGAAAATGTCTCCCACGTCTGGGTCCCTGGCATCGACTCCCTGCTGCCAAGGTCTCTGCTCTAGCTTGCCCACTACTAACAACTGCCGGTTGTCTCTACTCTGCCAACAAGCTCTCGACTACCAAAGCCCGCTCGAGCACCCCAACATAAGTAGGAATGCTCATAGGGAAGATGCTAGGTCGGATATCTCTGCGCAATCCCCACTCAAAAGTCCGAGCTTTGAAGTACTGATCTCTGACCATATCCATTGAGTACCGCGAGAGGTCAGTAAACCTCGATGAATAGTCAGCCAACGTCATGGTTCCCTACAAGAGATGAAGAATCTCCTATATATGTACTGCTCGCAGGGTAACTGGTGAAAACTCCTCTCTTAAGAGACGCTCAAACTCTAACCATGCAAGAGTCGCCTCATCGTGACTCTGGATAACCAAACTCTACCATCGTCCTTCCGAGCCCCACAGAAGGCTCGCTGCCATGATCACCATCTGGTCTGCTGGTGTCCTGACCAAAAAGAAGACTCTGGCCACTACCTCAAGCTAGTCCCCTCCTGCCTAAGGGTCAGGCTCGCCTCGAAACCTGAGGGGTCTCTATCTCTCAAACTTGTGGAGTACGCTAATCATGCACTCCCCCTCCATAGGTATAGCAGGCACTAAACACTGCTCCACAGGTGGCCGGATAACTGGAACACCACCCGAAGGTAAAACTGGGAGATCCGGTCTCTGTATCGAAGCCTCATCACTGAGGGGGTCATCCTAATGATTGACCTGCTGGATCCTAGCAGGAGCACGTTGTGGAGGCATCCTGTAACGAAACAAGATGTATCTCAGTCAATGAGTATACTTGGAGAGCTGAAATAAGAAGGACATGGAAACCACAACCCATTCCTATATGATGCATGTACCATGACTTTCTCCCCTGCAACTAGTTCCCTCATGTTACGAGTATAAAAGCAAGTTATTAGAGTCCAGGTGTATGGATACGTCGGCCGCCCACACCATCATTGGGGTCCTTGGCCTGAAAGCCGAACACGAAACACTTAACACTGTTGCCCCAAACCAACTCACAGACTCTTAGTCCTAAGGTAGAATCAACCACCTCTGATACCACTCTGTCACGACCCATCCCAGTGGGGCCCGAGCCGCAACTCCCCAAGCCCGACTACAATAGTTAAGGGGCTAGTGACTAGCACCGAGTAGGCATGCTACTAACATGGGAGGCATTGCCTATAAACCTGTATGTACACACACACATCTCCAAGCCCACAAGGCTGAAAAGTAAAAAATACTAAAAGGAAAAGATGCATGCATACACTAAGACCCAACCAATAGAGTATGAAAGGAAGGTAAAGTACAAGAAAGTAAAACCCTGGGCCAAAAGTACAATCCCACCAAAAGAGAGTCTGTAGAAAAGTCCAACTTGTAAAGAAAGGTGCTGGGACTGCAGTCGGTAGCCGTAGGAACACACCTCAACCTGTCTGATCTCACTGAGTATCGTCCAGTCCTGCTCCGCCTAGAATCCTGTCAAAGGCTTGCTCGTCTGCACAAGACACGACACATGCGGTAAAAGCCCGTGCATGGGTGAGTATAACAATACCCTGTAAGACACCCCAAAACCACAAAGAAAACACCACACGGAAAAATGCCACAAAGGAAAGATATAGTCAGCTCTACACAGTATATGTGTACAGAACATATAACAAGAATATCCAGATATACTCATACACGATTGACAACCACGAAACTACTACTAACATCCAGCTCGAAGATTCCACTAAGCACGCAATAAGGAGAATACACTCCTAGGTCTGAAGATAGAGATGTGAAGTACTCATTCTGGGAGAACACACTCCATCAGTAATTTGAGAACATGATTCTCAGATGAGGATCAAATCTAAGTCATGGGGTGATTCCAAAAACTTAGTCTGAGCTAATCCGCTAAGTAGAGGATTGACGCTCGGGTAAAGTTGGTCACGTAGATAACAAGAACTCTACCTAGGGTTCTAGGAATGAATAGAAGATCCAGATCTTTGTCTCACAGAGGGGATTCCAAAGACTCTATTCAGGAAGTCCTGCTGAAGGGATCATACTCTTGTATATAGGAAATGATACCGGGAACCTTCAGAAGAAAGACCATGGGACGGACCCTAAGGAAAGCAGTCCAAGTCACAGAAGGCAACTGGCTCAAGCCATGAATAATTGGTTAAGAGACATGTAGTTTGGTTACACACTGTGTTCCTTGACCCCGGGTACTTCCCATGTAAATATCCCGTGTCATCCTTTCAAGCTGTGTAAAACTCAACTACACAGCATGTAGAAGAAACACATGTCGTGTTCCTTGACTCCGGGTGCTGCCCGTGTAAACGGCCCGTGTCATTCAGCTTGTTGGATAGAATGTAACTACACAGCGTGTAGAAGAATCACATGTCGTGTCTGAGAACCTGGTGCTCACTCCGTGTATGCTGGCCATGTGCCCGTACACGGTCTCTGTCTGTGTCTGTGTCGCCTGCCCATGTACCTGCACACGGGGTATCCCATGTATCTGGCCGGGTCTGGTCAGGGAGGGGTATACATGCCATATCCTTGGCCGTGTAACCAACCCATGTCTGTGTACTCCTGGAGTACACTCCAGGTGGTCTGCCGACGAACACATGCTGTGTAGCCCATATTACACGTCATGTAGTCGGGAAATTTCCAGAAGCGTCGTCTTCCTCCTCGCGCCTTAGCCGATTCTCAGGATCACGTTTCTCTGGTTCATTTTCCGCGAAACTCATGATCATGGGTCGCTTTGTCGTCGTGATGCCGAATCTGTGGATTTCTGGCCTTCGATCGGCTCGAAAATTTGATTTCGGCCATCCGTGCGGAAATCGTTCGAAGAACGATATCTTCCGATCCACTTTGATCCATCCGTCGCCACTGCAGCCGCACCTCCATAGGGTTGTATCGATTCCAGATCTTCAATTTGGGATTGTTGCATCACAAAACGGATGTGCAATGATCCGTCATTCATATCCTCGTGAAGAACACGTAGAACGTGCATGAAGAACATGAGAAATCGGGGAATAAAGGCACCACAAATCGATAGGGATGAACCTCAATCGATGTTCGTGTCGATCATGGTTCATCACTATTAGAATATTAATGAACAAAAATATCTCAAGAATCAAAATCCCCAAAATCCCCGCAAAAGCCCATCCCACAAATACGATCGAACTGTGGCTAATATGTTCATGGATTAGTCTGAGTTTTTCATAAGAATAAAGAATTAGAATGAATTCACAAGGAGATCAAATGCCCTACCTGGATTTGTGGAATTTTGGATAAGATCTGGTCGCCGCGTCGTCGTCACCGACGAAGCTCGTCAAGAACATCGTCGTCGTGTTGGGAGGTTTTCTCCACAGCTTTCCAGAGCTACCAAGGGTTTCAAGGTTATGAGGTTTATAAATCTAGACCCTTGTGCAGGCATTTATTTAAAAAGGATAAGAGATATCTATTGCAGCATATTTAAAGGATTTCGCTGTAGAATAAAATATATTTTTTTAAATATTTTATTACTCTTACGTCCAAAAACTGGATTTCACCACCGACCTGCGCCAACTGATGTTAGGCCTTGCCTAAGGTAAAATCACTATTCTAAACGTAACGGTGCCCTCAAATATTTGATCCGAGCACCCATTCGAGAGATATCTCACTTTTTCAGGAAAACCTTGTGCGCACGTTATTTAAATATTTAATTAAATTCAAACATTTGTTCTGGGCTCACCGGGACTTGGAACTGCACGCCGTCTTGAAGAATGGTCTCAAAATAATTCCCTTTATTTTTTAAGAATAAATTATGGAAAATATGAGACATTACCTGATAAATGATAATGTTATGATGTGACAGGTGCGCCCGAAATTATATAGCACAATATGAATGTTTCAATGTGATGGGTGCTCCTGGATTATACATAACTCCAATGCATTGGGTAAAGTGATGAATCTCATGAGTAAATGTGAAATGATTTTTGAATAAGATGATATCTTTTTTCACAAGTATGTGTGGTAGTTAACCACTAAAACATGATGTTTCATTTTTTTATGCATTGCCACATTTCAAGTCTTATATTAATGATTCTCTCATGTTAATGATTCTTTGCCTATGTTATAATTATGCTCACCCCATGCTATATTGTTCTTATTTGTCCCCTTAATGGGCTACTAGATCACCCATTTTGATGTATATTCTTGGGTGTCTACATGTATTAAGGAGAGGTCAAGTTCTAGTTAGAATCTAGAGAAGAAGAAATTGAATAAATGTTTATTCTTGATGTTGTAATTGTTATATATGGTCCTAGTTTTCCCAAGACACCAAAACTTTGGATCCTCTATGTGCAATACTATTATGTTATTTATCGTTAAATTGAAGTAATAGTAATTGAAGAAATGGCAGAGTCATTATAATTATCCTTCCTCAGTATATCCATTAATCCATTCATTAACCCATATAAACCCAACTATCAACCCAAAACCCTCTATGGGGCATTCATCCCTTTCTCATCACAATTATCCTAACCATATTAAAAAATATCTTCAAATACCATCTTATAAATATCTCACCATTCATCTAATTCTATCCCATTATTATTTTCACTTCTCCCATGTAAAATTCATAACCATTCCCTCATCATACCCATGCTTAATTTCATCAATTAATCAATTTATGTCACATTACAATTAGTTATTTACAGGTGATTGATTATTAATAACATCATGTTTTTATAATTTCCCTTATCAATTTACTTCAACCTCTAAGCCACAGTTTTGTTGGATTCTCAATGCATGAACTAAAATTCATCAACAATCAAGGGATAAAAAATTAAACCACAACACATCAAACACAAAAAGTGGTATATAATAATATTACTCCAACTCTAGATTTAAACAATCTTTTTTTCCATTACCATATTTAATGAACTATCCATTAATAGTGATGACAAGGTCCATCAATGATAATAAGAATAGGGAAGTCATAAAAATAAGATATCCAGAAATAAGAGTAACGTATAAAATGAAAATGAAAACACATATGAAATAACCAAAACCCTTTAAACTCTCCATTCAAATAATTAACTATATTTAACTAATTCATTCTCTATGTAATTACTGCATCCCATGTGTTCTTACTCATTCCCATAGACATAAGAACACCCATTAAGCATCATAATTAAAAGGAGTGAGATTTAATTCATGAAATAAATCTCAACAATTTTAATCAGACATATTATTGTGCAAAAAAGAATGATAGGTCTAGAAATTTCTTATATAAACCAATTATTTACAACCAAAAAAATATATGGTTAAAATGAGAAGGGATTTATGACCAACAAATCTAATCTACTCTAGAGAAATATCAAACAAAACCTTATCATACCAGTCCTCCATGAAATCCAAAGACAACCCTCTATAAGTCCCTTCAATGATGGAAGAATAAGGAGAAGATAAAAAATAGGAAACTCACCACAGATGAAGGGATATCAATGTCACACATCATAAATCAAAGGATGAGAAATGAGAGCTTAGATAGATAAAATAGGTACCCCTGGTTTCATAGAGTTCGAAGGAAAAAAAGGGAAATATAGGAAATTGTGAAGGCTCCAAAATTTATGAAAGTTCTATGAAAACACACACCCATGTCATGACTCCCCCATTCATGTTGTGATTTAAACCTTCTCTAAAATTCATGAAACTCTTTCATTCATTAAAAAATTGCTTCACAGTGTGAACCTTCAACTGATAGAACAAAGTAAAATTAACCCCATACCCTTCATGCTACAATTTCTCTCTCACACCACGAATCACAAAATACCAAAACCCTTGAATCTATCCAATCCTATTTCAGTCCACAACCCTAAAAATCACGCTATGAATATTTTCCCTAGTTGGAATTTTTTGACTTGCATCACCCTTCCTACATCTAGTCTCCTCCAATTACCCTGAACACAAAAAACAAATTAAGTAATGGGTGAGAAGGGTCCATAACATTAAAATATAGTTAATTTATAATATATTAACATTGTAATTGTAATGAACCCTACCCCAGTAACCCAGATCCAGTGTTCGACTGATTACATTGGCATAATATAAAAAGAATCACATCCCTAAGGAATGAATAGTTTAGTAGTCTTGGTAAACTAGATACATACTTGAGTATTATATTATATTTGAAAACACAAATTACAACATAATGTTTTTAAATGAATAAAATTATTTCCTATTTCATATCATTGCATTTCAATCATAGTACACTTCATGAATTCTTGGGAAAGTTAACAAAATAAGAGTGAGCTCAAATTCTTAGTAAGAGTTAAGTATAGTAGAACATACCATGAATAAATGAAGCATAATCAATAAGGAATGAGCAATATGGCAAGGTACATATCTGAACACACATGACATTTAAATAATTGACCATCATAATCAATGATAAGGTAAATAAATTAAAACAAATTAAATTTAATAAAATATATGACTTCTATAACTTGATAAAGAATAATATATATAGAAACTCAAATAATTTAAAACACATAAAATTAAATCTATAAATTGAGAATGAAATTCATCTAGAGATAATATCATTTTAAAGATCTCATGAATAATAATAACTAGATTCTAAATAAAAGAAATTATTAATTATTCGATGTCATGATCTTCGGAATCATGATGCATCCACCATCAAGATCAGTCCTCAATATAGATTAAAATTGATGGGTAGGTCTGTACCACAAACCCATTTATCTAAACCCAGCTGACTAATTCATATCATGAGACCTATTGATAAATAGAGGGGATATATATAACCAGTCCCCCCCCACATATATAAATGTCAAAATAATTCCTCATATTTTGAATAATATATTTAATTCATGAATAATGTTCCTTACCATCAACCATCAAATATCTGTATTAAGTAAATAATACATTTTTATCAATATTTCCACAAATAAAAAATTATCTTCCAATATACAAAATTGTATGTAGAAATGATATATGGTCTAAGAAATAAAAATATCCATGATAAATACTATTTATATTTATGGTAAATTTAATGTCCAATGATATCAGGTAATTAGATATTTCAAGGGAATGTTAATGACTACAAAAATGAATAAAGAAAGTGAATTTCAATACGTTCCATGGTTAAAATGATCACAAAACACCCATATAAAGAATAAGTATATTATTAATACAATATATACTTATTGAATTAACAATAAAGGGTTATTTTCATTTATGAATAGGAATATTATAAAAAGGATATTTAAAAAATCTTGAGGAAAATAAACTTTTTTTTAAAATATCATCTTAAAACTAATAGCTAACGAATTTTTTTTGAAAATTCTTTTACATCAATATAATTTTTGAAAATTTTAAAGAAATATTGAAAAAATTGAGTGGTCATAATAATAGAAAATTTCATACATGTTGAGTATGTCAAAACAACGATTCCTTTGACATTTTTGGTAAAATAAAAATAATTCTTGTTTTGTAAATGACATGAATATTTATTTCAAAAAGAATTAAAAATAAAATATCTATAAAAATTTATTTAATAAATAATTTAGAAAAGGGTAAAAATATTATTGAAAATATTTTTAGAATACATGGTTTTATAAGAAAACAGATTTCCAACTGAAGAGAGAAATAAAGTCTGATTTTTGTAAAACAAATTATCAATTATTTTAAGTAATGAAGAGTTGAAATGTAGTTCTATTAATTTAATATATAATGAATAACCTGATTATTAGAAAATTAAATTCCATTTTTAGACAATGATCATATAATTTCATTTATCTTAAATTCAAGAATAAACAATCTCAATTAGAATGCAATTTTAAAATAAAACCTTATAATGATCGTAATGTTGAAGTAAAAATTAATTATTGAATAAATTATATGTATTAAATTTAAATCAGAATAAAAAAAGTTTAAATATAACATAATACATTAATAAGTAATTACACACATAATTTTTGAATATCCATGATGTTGAAGAAGTAATATAACTCAATGAAAATAAATTGAGTTATAAAATTATTCCCTACTTGGTAACTTTAGATTCAAATACCATTGGATGAAATAATTTCAATTGAAACTAAAAATAGCAAGAATTATTAATTATTAATGATATTAAATATGAATTGGGTAGTGTATACACCATATAAAATATATTGGTACATAACATACAAATGTGCTTCAATGGATGGAAATTGAGGCAGAATTCATTACATCATCATTCATTTTTGTTGATCATGATTTAAACTCATTTATAGTGGTTTTAAAAATGTTATAAACTCTTAATATAACCATATAAATATTTATAATATCATATATAATCATATTATAACATCTTATCACCCTTTTCTATTGATCTTTCATTATTTTCATTGTTTCGGGTGTTTAATTTCCTTATATTATCATGCATGTTTTGTCATAAAGGTTTTGGTTATTATGTATATTATATAGTTTCACATTCTAAATAATTATATTCATGAAATAATTATCATATTTATGCATAAATTATAATTTTAAGACCAATTTTGAAAGTTGATTTGGAGAAATTAAGTACGTTACGATCATGGAGACGGTAGACCATACATACGCATGAGTAACGTTTCCATTTTTCAACAATCATTATGCAAAGAAGTTAAGTAATATTTTTACTTTATCAAATTATTATAATGTCATATTATTTATTTAAATAAACTTATACATATCATACATGTGTTTTGGTGATGAAAATAGAGTCACATCACTCTGTAAAGGTGGTAGTCCACATATACATGAATGACATTATCATCTTTCAGTGAATTAAAAGGTAGAAAATAAAATGCGATATTATATTTTAAAAAAGATAAATATGTTATGAATATCATAATTATTTAACTAATATCATATATATTAATTAAATTTATACTTATTGTCTTCCATGTAAAACGTAAGTGAAAGCAAATCACATCGCTTTATGAGGCGGTAGTCTGCCATACACATGAGTGATGTTATCGTATCTCGTATTGAATGGAAAGTAAAATAAATAAATAAATGATATAATAAATTCTGAGTTATAATTATATTATAAATATAATAATTATTTCTTGTATATAACATATATTTATTACCTTTATCCTTACTATCTTCAATGTAAAATATTAGCGCAAAACGAATCACATAGTTTCACGAGGCGGTAGTCCATCATACACGTGAATGATGATGTCATAGAACATTTGATGGATGTGGGTATGGTTATAGGTAATTAAAATAACATAAAAACATATAATTAAATCGAATAAAAATTATTATATCATCATGGTTTTATAATAACTGAATGTGGTGGAGGAATAAATAAAATAAAAATGCTAGTTGAAAACATATACCTATTCTTTGGATAACCTCCGTAGGTTTGCACTAATTGCCATCCTATGTTGAATTTATCAAAAAATAATGATTATAAGATTATTTTAGTGATGTTGGGAAGTGATATTTTTAGGTATTGTCCAATCCAAAATATCTTAAAGGTGTTAAGAGGAGAGGAGAGGGGGTTACCATTTATAAGTGAGGTGAGTGACACACTTGAAATATAAAAAAAACGGTTTACCCACATTTTTCACATGATAAAAGGGTTCAAAATTGAGTATTATCTTTACTTATACATGTTATGGTCTAAACATATCCATAAAATATATTTTATAAAAGTTTCTAGGTCTTTTTAACCCTTATCTTTTCAGTTTAACCCATGGTAAATCTATTTTTACCTTAACCATGATAAATAGTTTTTACTGTTTTCACCACTAATTTGGGTAAAAAATTAATTTTAGCTCATTAGATAGTATAATTTATTATTATTAAAAACATGGAATCAATTTTTCCAAATTAAATTCACATAAGTTGGATATTTTAATTCTAAATTAACCCCGTAGGTGCAACGAGAAAGAGTGTTTTCAGAGGGAAAATGTTCAAATGTTTGCAATGTTTTATGTAAAAATTAAATATTAAAATGATTATTATGAAATTGATTTTATTAATAAATATATAATTGAACTAATTTTACTTTTAAAACAACTAAAAAACTAATTTACCTTTGTAAATAATTTAAATAAAAAATAAGATTTCAATTAAAATTCAATATGTTTTACTATTAAAAAAAGAATGAAACATTTTAGAAAAATTCTAAAAAATTAACCCTATGTTAATATTGATATTATAATTTTAAAAAAGTTAATTTTATCAAATAATTTTTCATCAATTTATAAAATTCAATTTTAAATTATGTGCGTAAATCATGACTAAATCATCTATTGAGAAAATTACATTTTTTTAAGAAAACTTTTATTTTTTTATTTTAATTAAATACTATTTCATATATAATCTATATATAATCATAATTTTCATAATTTAATTATTAATATCCATACCTTTCAATTTAATGGAAATTTTATAACAATATACTCCATTATAATACATTTATACTTGAGGTTGTGTTTTCCGCAAGCAATCAATGATATTAAATATAATGTTCTTATTTTATAATTTATGAGTGTTTCATTTTTATTTAAATGTATCATAAATTCTTTTTATTTTTCTTAATTATATGGAATTTTTCTAACACCACATGCTTTGATGAAACATGAATCTGAGGCCTAGTGATCCCAGGATGTAATTTTGAGCTTTTTTAAGGTATACTCAGTAAACAAGCGAGAGTGTTTTTCTAACTTTTGAACCGATGCTCAGATCAAAAATCTGAAGGCACTGTTGAACATAAAACATTGAGATTAACCTAGAAATTACTTAACATCAGCCATCAAGGGCGGAGAAAAAAAATTTATTTTCAGAAATTTTGGAAAATAATAAAATAACTATAAAAAATTTATTTTATTTATTTTGTAAACCGATGAGCGGAAACACAGTGATGCTGTGGTGCAGGGATGAGGCAGCGACAAGGTGCATTAATGAGGTCATTAATGTCTTATATCACACAACATAACGATTAAATAAAATAATCGTAACAACGATGTTGTTTCATAAATGAAATAATGTAACAACGCAACGTTGTAGCATAATTGAAAAATTGCGAAAAGTTTTCTATTAATTGTTTGGTGCATTGGTGGAAGAAGGAATAAACCTTGCAGATTCTTTAAAAAACCACCAATGGTCTTCCTCTCTAAGGAATAACGATGCACCGGTGGATCATCACTGACTTGGATGAACGTTAAATAATGGAGCCGAAAGAGACGAGCGCCATCTTGAAACCTCAATGAGGAAACACTACGACTTTGATTTTTAAAGATGTAGGGGTTATTTTATTTTGATGTTTTTCCCATTCTTTTCTAAAGATGATGAATACAGATCAACCCATGAATAGGTTGATCTGCGATTTAGGCATTTATGTGGGATGATAACTTTATTTTGGGATTTTTATATCAGGGATTCAAACCTTACATAATATGACTAAACAATAATCCACGAGCCTCCACCTAGTTTTAATCTCTAACATGGAGGGTGCAGGCCAACATGAACAAGGCCTGAGCACCTCCACCATGTGCATTCATGTGGTTGTACCGTCGAAATATAGGCAAGATGATTTTTGGACTTTCGTAGTGAGGAGGACGCTCTCTAGAGACCATAGGCATATGCGACGCGAAGAAAAGACCACCCGAGCATGTTCGGTGGTCCGCCCATGGTTCTACAGCTGCGTCGGTAGCGGAAACACGAGGTGGGACAGGAGGCCACAAGCCATGTCGGCAGCCTGGATGAGCAGATCCAGGAAAAAATCATGGTTCCAGGTAGAAGTAGTGGTGCTTGGAGGGTGCCACGTGGAGAGAGGGCCCTCGTTCGGGCCATCCGGGTGGCTGGCGAGCCACAGTCCATCGACCGCGACAGGAAGCGAGACCTTGCATCCACGAGGCTAGCTGGATCTGGACGTGGCAGCCTAACATGTCTCGGCTGGATGGCGCACCTCTGGCCACACTGAGTAGCCGATCCTCAGGCTAGCGGGCCGGTCACAACCGTAGTGGACCGGACCCGCACCAACAGGCTAGACTCATTCCCTTCGGGCTAGGTTGCTGGGCAACCCGGCGGGCTGGACCCTCGACCAAACTGGGTCATGTCCAACAAGGTCTATTAGGCATGTCCCGCTATCTAGGCCAGACCAGATATACCCAGACACAAACCTTGTTAGGCTGAGTTAGTCGGAACTAAACCGGTGTATGTGGGACCCCTGGGTGGGGTTGGTCGAGTCAGTCCGACCAGGTTGGACCAGGCCCATACACAACCGTCACCTATCTACTAAAACACTTGTATCTTGGATGCCTCATGTCTGATTGATGATCCATTTGTGGTGTTGGGACCTTATTGACAAGGAAAGGCTTTTTGAATGCCCTGGGGAGGCATCATGGAAGTTGAGATGTGACGAATGGCATGAGGAGTGGTTCTCCAATGCGCACCATGAACGGAACCCCTGCATTTGGATGAGACTTGAAGACTGCTGACTTTCTACTTTGTATGTCTCAACTATGGCCCAATGGGAAGCACTTATTTGTGACTTTGTAGGCCCATGGTTGAAATCACTTCTCTATGAATTTTTAGGCCCACGGTACGTGAGAAGGAGTACCTTATATGGACAAGATTAGTGGGAATCACTTCTCTGTGACTTTGTCAGCCCATGGTATGCAGTGGGGAGGCATACCTAAGTAGTGAAATGTTATTGGGGATAAATTAATCATTACTTGGAAGGCCCACTGTACTCAATAGACGAAGAGTTCTACTACAACTGAGGTGTTCGATTATGTGACTATTGTTTCTTCTATTTCTACCCTAAATGTATACCTGGTGAGATTAGTATTGTGATTCATGTTTTAATATGAGGATTTTTGTGTGGTTGTTCTCTTTTTGTGGTCCCTACCGAGTACTTTGTTATTCACCCCTGTATGGGCTTTGGTCGCACGTGTTGTGTTCGGTGCAGATGATCAATATTTCGACAAGACTTTGGTGGAAGATGAACTAGAGGTTTTCAGGGAGACAGGACTGACAGACTCTATGATGGTAGACATGGTGTTCAAGGACCATTCATGGCCCAGTAGGAATGGGTGGACAAGACATTCTACTTTGGCTTCCAGTAGCTACTCTACTCTCACAATCTGGTTTGGTTTTCCCTAGATGGCCATTAGCGTTTCCTTTGAGTACTTTTCTGTTTCTAGTTCTTTCATTGTGTTTGTATCTTGTCCCCCTTTTATTAGTTGTACTTTTACACAACTTTGTTTTTAGTGATACTTGTTCTTTTTCAATGTGTGGGACTTGGTTGGGTGTGTATGTGCATAAAGTTACTCAGGTGAATACCTCCCACTTGCAGGTTGAAGCCTTCGACTCTAGTTGCCAGCCCTTGGCCTTTGGGGGGCAGGCTTGGGGTGGTAATGAAATGGGCCTCGGGGGATTGGTCATGACAATTTGGTATCAAAGGATGGTCGGTACTACCACAAGGATCGAGAGTCTATGTATTGTTTTGGGGAAATTGTGTTGAGTGTTTTCAGTCTGACTTCCAGATTCTAGGAGTCTAGTGTTGGTATGGTAGCTGATGTATCCATACACCAAGACCTTGAATTATTCTTTTTGGTTCTATACAAGAAAAAAATGATTGCATAAGTGTCTCCTGATGTTATTTCAAATAAAAGGAAGATCACCAGGTATAAACTTCTAACCATTGTACATCTGGATCTATCTTAGGATGCCTCCACATAGACGACTAGCTAGGATCCTGATACGAGTTCGTGAGGATCGCCTGCCTAGTGATAATACATCCATTTAGGGACAAGTTCTAGAGATGTCCCCACCAGGTGGTGCACCAGTTCTACCACCACTCGATCGTCAGCCTATACTGTTAGCGGTTCTGGAAGAGGATATGCATAGACTCATTGCCATGCACGAGTTTTAGAGATATAAACCACTCAAGTTTAGGGGAGAGATAGGTCCTTGGGTCTCTGAGGACTAGATGGAGGTGGTGATATGGTTCTTCCACTTAGTGAGGTCAATGCCTGACCAGATGTTTATTTGGAAGTGAGCCTTCTACAGGGCTCGATAGGGAGATGGTGGAGCTTGAACACCCCAACACACGATGAGGCAACCATCATCTAGGTAGACTTCATGCAGATATTTTGAGAGGAGAATTTTCCCACAACCTTGTGCTCTATGTGAATTCAGGATCTGACTCACCTTCAGCAGGGCAACATGATGATGGATGAGTACTCAGTGAGGTTCACTGAGCTATCTCACAACTTGACAGATATGGTGTGAGACCCTTTCTTCAAGGATTGGTCATTTGAGCATGAACTTAGGTGAGAGATCAGGGTGTTAGTATTTTCTCTTAACATCCTTACTCATGATGGGGTACTGGAGTGATCCATTCTTTTAGAGAGCTTCTCGATAGAGAAGAATCCCACAACAAGAGCTACCAGTAGACCCTAGGCAGTGGAGTCTTCAACAGGAAGCAGACAACATACGTGAGGGCCCAAGAAAGAATGGTCTTTCAGAGGACGACCGTAGGATTAGGGTCAACAGTGGGGGGATCTTAGACTAGTGGGAGTCATCCAAGAACCATTATTTTTTACTCATGCGGTGGGCAAGGACACAAGGGACATGACTTCCAGACCCGCCTTACAGATGACCAGTAGATGGTCAAGGGGCCGATGAGGAAGAGGAAGCAGTTCAAGTGAGGAGGTCCACAGGGTGGTGGACGTGATAAGGGAGCATTCCGAGCAGTAGGTGATGGGATATGGTTTGAGGTGTTACTGCCACCACCCCTAGGTGGTCCACCCTGACCTCAGGGAGCAGGTAGACATGAGAGAGCACAACTTTGGACAACATAGGTTTATGACCATGACACTTCATAGATGATCCGAGCTACGATTTGTGCCATCTCCACCCTAGTTGTAGTTCTTATAGACATAGGTTCTAGTAACTCTTTCCTTTTTCCAAGTCTCATTAAAAGCTCATATATTTTGGTGGAGTCATTGGCTCGATCCTTATGACTTGAGACTCCTACGAGAGGGGATTCAATGATTACACACTGGTGTCGATAGTGTGATCTTACTCTAAGAGGTTAGAGATTCAGTTGGGATCTCTTAGTAGCAGCATCAAGGTGTTATGATGTAATTTTGGGTATGGAATAGTTATCCACATTCCATTCTTAGATAAACTATTTTAGGCGTATAGTGCGGTGTTTTCATGGAGATGGGACCAGGTTTTCTTTCACCAATGAGAAGAAAACCCTTATAGCACATGACATAATTTCTCAAATGAGAGTGGATCTGATCAGTCACTAGTTGGATAGCCTCACCCTCGATGCAATTGATGAGTGGAGTCCAAACTTGTCTGTAGTGGTGGATGAGTATGAGGATGTTTTTCCAAAGGATATTCTAAGACTACCAGCTCATATGAAGGTAGACTTCTGCATCGACCTATACCCTGAGATGATACTGATATACACTCTAGAATTTCGGATGGTTCCCATAAACCTTCATGAGTTGAGGGTATAACTAGAGGACTTGCATAAGAAGGGGTTCATAAGGTCCAATGTTTCACCATGGGAAGCCGCCGTGCTTTTTTACAAGAAGGAAAACAGGAGTTTGAGGTTGTGTGTGGACTTTTGGTGCCTAAACTAGGTGAATGTGAAGAACAAGTATCCACTTCCAAAGTTCAATGACCTATTTGGCCAACTGCAGAGAGCAAGGTGGTTCTCGAATATAGACCTCAGATCGGGCTATCACCAGTTTCGGGTATGAGATGAGGATGTACCAAAGATAGACTTCAGGTGTTGTTACAACAAATATGAGTTCTTGGTGATGCCTTTTGGCATGACCAATACCCCAGAAATATTCATGGGAATCATGAACAGGATCTTCCAGCTATACCTTGACCAGTTTGTTGTGGTTTTCATTGATGACATCTTGGTGTACTTTGTGTTAGAGGAGGATCACACCACACACCTACGAATAGTCGTGGATACACTCCGAGAGCACCAGATTTATGGGAAGCTCTCATAGTTTCAGTTTTGGATTCAAGAATTCTACTTTATGGGACACATCATCTCAGAGGTTTGAGTTTCCATGGATACGGAAAAGACAGAGGCATTGCTTTCTTTGGAGACACCCAGGAGGATGACTAAGATTCAGAGCTTCTTAGGGTTGGTAGGTTACTATCAGAGGTTCGTGCATGACTTTTACAGAGTAGCAACACCCTTATTTGGTTTGGCATGTAAGGGAAAACCCTTCGTGTAACACCCCAAGCTTCCATGGTACACTTCTCTTTGAATAATACAGTAGCATGTGTTGTACGCAACTTCGAGTTCTAATACACACCACAACCAATCAAACTAGCTGTTATTAATAGTAATAACCACTTTTTGAACTTTTATAAATTTTATATTTCAAAATGGGCTTCATTTTTGGATTCGGAATATCGAAATTAGCATAGGATGTTTTTTTTGTATTTTTCTGAAAACATTCAATTTTTGATGAATAGTAAAAAAACAATGTGTTATAGTTTAAAACCAAATTTTAATTTAAATAATTATTTATTTTATTTAAATATAATTAAGGTCAAAATAGATATATAATACCTATATAAGTTCAATGTAATTCATTGGAGTAAGTTTGGAATAATTTTAGATATATAAAAATTTTATTGAACTTTTCACCGTCTTTTACGCACCTCCTAGGAGAATTTTGAAATTAAATAAAACATAATTTTACCGCTTCTATGAGTGGAATTTCGAAAATCCAAGAGACATGGTTTATATAAAGGAGTAAAATTTCGTTTAATGAGATGAAAATAATTTTTTGGTGAATAGTAACTTTTTACTTTTATTTACCACGGTTAAAAGTAAATATGGTAATTAAGGGTAAAAATGAGATTAATATTACCCTAAAACATGTCATAATTCTATTGGAAAAGTGTATCTCGACCAAAATCATCCTTATGAATAAAATATTATCATTTAGGACCATTTGGATTAGATTATGACATTTATTATTATTTAATTCAAAGAAGAGTTAAAAGAGATAAAATCAAGGTTTAATTACTAAAAAAAATTTAATATAGAGTTATACATCAGATAAATTCTATTGTAAATATTAATTATAAAGATAAAAAATTTTTCTACATAATTTTATTTTATTTATAATTTTTAGACATTAAATAATTTAATTTATATATGACATAATGTTGATGCAGTAATTACCTAAATAATGAAATATTAAAATAATTGATATTGTAAACACCCAAATAAATGGAGTTTGATACTTTTTATAAATTACACTACTTTTCTAGCTAAATATGACATGTTAGTATTTATTTAATTAACTTTTTTCGAATTAATCTTTCTGTTATGATTTTCACAAAAATCAATTACCAAATAGTTTCAAAATTTACATAAAACAGTGTTTAAAACAAATATTATATTATTAATTGTTATTATATTCTTAAAAATATATGGTTCATCTAAATGACTTAGATAAGGTTATATATATTAATAATGAACCACTTGGGGTTCTTTTTTCTTGTTATAGGATGTTTATTAACCATATAGTGTTAGAAAACAAGAAGACACGGTAAAGGTAAAATTATTAAACTTAGAGTTAAATCTAAATGATAAGGTTACAATAGTAACCTAAACTTGTATAAAACCTATTGGTTGATAGTATTTCGACCAATCCCCACTTTATCTTATAAATAAACCAATTTGGAGCTATTATAAACCGAATATCACTTTATTATAAAATAATATTTTAAGTTTTTCCTAAAGTGCCCCTCTCCTCCCATATAAAAAGGGAACCACTTCCCTCTTCTCTTCACACACTTTTGAGCCTTGAATATCGGAAAACCTATGCCCATTTCTATTTTAATATTCCCTAGAAACATGATAGAGGTTCTGGTCTCCTCGAAAGACCAACCCTAGTGCCTTAAGAGGAGGTTAAGAAGAGGCGCGTCAAAGAAGAGGTAATATCCTTTACTGATTCATTCCAATTTATTTCTTCTTATACTTCTTCTTCTTTATTTGTTTCATCATAAATTAATAACATCAGTATAAATAATATACTTATATGTTATTATAAATATGAAACAACCCAATTTCATCTTCTATCCATCCTACGAAAATGAAATCCCTGCGCGTGCGTACGTTCAGAATATCGTCTCCACGCTGTGGTGTAATCTGTTTTCCACCACCAACATACTTGGATGGTTATAATGGTGTAAATAAATAACTATATATGATTATTTTAAAGTGATATTGATTCTTAAATATTATACATACACTTCAAAAAAATTCCACGATCATGGGAATGATATCATCGCTCGTGCGTACGTACGAACTACCGTCTCCACGAACGTGATGAGATTCATTTCCCATGATTAACCATTCATGTATGATTATAAAGTATATATAATAAATAATCATGAAATATATTACATAATAATGATACTATATTTATGTACATATATGTTTCATTTACTTAATTCCATTTAATTCAATAAGGAAACGAAAACAGCCTTCATGCGAAAGTACGACCTACCGTCTCCATGAATGGTGTATTTCATTTAATTTACATATCTATTATATATATATATATACTGAATATAAATATGATATATAAATCATGATTTATATTCTGGAAGTAAGTAAACCAATATATAAGTAATAATAATATCAAGAACAACAAGTCCAAATACGTATGATAAATAAAACGATTTTACCCAAAACACTGCTTTAACAATGAACTTACAAAAGAACGGGTAATATAAAGTCATAAGCGAACCATATATGATATAATTACAATGAATATTATTCTTTAATATTTCAATTAAATTATTTAAATCATTATACAAGAGGTTTGGATACGTACGAATCATATCAGACCTAAGGTAAGGGATAACTATTCCAATCTCGTTCTTATCCAAGATTGTTATTCGTAAGTATTTACTGGGGTTATTGTTATCATCCATGACCATGATTTCTAAAAATGTTTTCATGTATTTTTAAAGTCCTTTTTACCCATTTTTGTAATTTACCACATGTTATTAAAGTAATCTTACTTTTTTACCACACAGGGAACTTTTTTACTTTTTCGAGAAAAGTATGAGAAGAATGTTATTTTTAACTTACACGGCATGAAAGGATTTTTACAGTTTCATAACACCTCATTTTCATGAAGATTACTCTACAATATTTTATGAATATTTTCAACAAAAAACTTTTCTTTTAAAATTTAATGGAATTTTGTGAAAAGAAAATTATTTTGAAGAAGAGAGGATATTTTCCTCAAGAATTCATTTCAAGTGTTTTATCAAAACAATTTTCCATCTAAGATTCCATTATTTCATATGTGTATGTTTCAAGTATAATTTCTCAATGATTTACATGGTTTCACTTTTCTTATGATGAAATATCCATTTGTTTTATATGGATTATGTGATGATGGGATGATGCTTATGAAACCCATTTTATTCTTTGAGATATGATGAATGTTTTAAGTTTATTTTGTGTCACAAGTAATAATGATTTCATTATGAGATGGGTGGGACCTATATCTCCCTCCAATGAATTGGGTAAAGACTTATATATCATGATATTGACATGGCTAAAATGGTAAGTTAATCCGGTTTAGTGATACAGGACTGGAACGAGGAGTGAACTCGATTCAGAAAGGGACTTTGTCCCCTAAGATGGTCATGGCAGAAATGCCTTGGATACTATGGAAATCATATCATGCGCTTAATGTTTTTCCATAATTAAATGTTTTATTCCCATTTCATTTTATCATGATTTATGTTCCTTTATGATCTATTCTTTATGTACTGCGAAGATTTATTTGACAACTCAAGATTTTGATGTTTAAACTTTATGTTCATGTTTTGATGTTCAAATGTATATGGTTTGTTTTATTTTTTTCCATGCTTACACTTACTGAGCATTTGACCTCTCCCTTTACATGTTTTCTTTCCCCAAGACATAAAAAAGGTTTTAGGTATGAAAAAAGGGAAGATCATTATGGGAGATGTCGAAGATCTTTCACCGAGATTAGAAGATTATGTTCAAGTTTCCAAAGACACTAAACTATTACGATTCTTTGGTGTATGTTTTTGTTATGTATTAAGTATTCCACAAAAGTAATGTAATGTCCATGTACATCAAGCTTTGGGTCTCTATATTTGGTATCAGAGGAAAGGTTTAGTTAACCTTTGGAAACTAGGATGTGAAAAATTTAGTGAGATCCCTAGAGATATTTCTAAGGTATGTCTAGGGATGTCCCTAAGGTTAAGTATAAGTGTAGGTTATAGTCCTAGAATTATGGTAACAATATTATAATTAACCATAAGATGTTATATATTGAAGGTACACCCCCTTTATTATGTTGTTTTCTGTAACATGATTTTTACCTCTCATACTATTCTTTTTCGGTTTTAGATGATGGCTGGAAACCGAAGGAACCGTGTTGATCAATGTAATGGAAAATGAAATGATTTTCCTCCTGAACAACTAAATGTGATGGGAGATGGAGTGAAAAAATATTATTTCTATACTTACACAAGATATGAATCATTCTAGATTTCCAAATGATCAAAGAAGAGAACAATATTCTATTGAGTCCTTCATGAGGAAACATACACCTTCTTTCAATGGGTCTTCTGATCCACTTGTTGCTGAACAATGGATTAGTACCATTGAAAAGATATTTTCCATACTTCACTATTCGGAACATGATAAAGTCATTCTAGATGTTTACTGTTTAGAAGGTGAAGTAGACCAGTGGTGGACTCTAATTAAGAATACAAGGCCCCAAGATGAAATTGAATCCATGGAATGGGACAAGTTCAAGAACTTTTTTTCAGTAAGTACTTCCCTCGTATTCTTCGAACAAAGATGAAAAAGGAGTTCATTGAGCTTAAGCAGAAGGATGAAGAATCTGTTGGTATATATGAAGCTAATTTTAAAAGACTTGCAAGGTATGCATCTGGTTTTATCATCCAACCTGAAAGTAAAGTTGCTCAATTTTCAGTGGCTTAAAACCATGTCTTCGAAGGGAATTAGCTATAAGATACTTCAGTAGCTATGAAGAAATTGTGTGTTGTGCTATCAAGGTAGAACTGGATGTTGGTGTATCATATCCATTTCATGGTTTTGACAAGAAATGAAAGATGGAGTTCAAGGAGAAGTCTCAGAACAATGATGAAAAGAAGATGAATGTTTCTTTATGCTAAAAGTGTGGAAAGAACCATGGTGGAGATTGTCTTAAAGGGACTATAAAATTTTTTAAGTGTGGAAAAGAAGGTCATCGAGCAGCTGAGTGTCAAAGTAATGGAAAAAGGGTTGCTAATAGAGTGAATAAAGAAAAGACTGTAGAGAATGCACCACCAACACTTCAATGCTTCAAGTGAAAGGAAATGGGGCATTATTCTAATCAATGCCCTAATCCAAGGGTTAATGATGATCAACGTGAGCGACCACTTAAGTCAAATAATAAAGGGAAGTCACATGCAATCACTATTTGTGATGTTGAGTATGACAATGATGTTGTTTAATGATTAAGTGTTTATGTAATGGGATTTCAAAATAGTATCATGGAATCTCATATATAGCATCGAAGAATTTTGGAATATCTATGTATTGGTTTTCAATAATTATATGGTACCGATAACCATGAAAAGTGATTGTAATATTTTTGTAAAGTAGATGATATGCGCATAATGAAGGGATAAACAGATAATGAAATTTTTGATAGTATTATTGAGCTCATGGCTGATGTAAGGACAATGTGATATCATGGTTTGAGTATATAGAATTTTTGGGATTTTGGTATGTGGAAAGAGTTACCTTTTGATAGAATTCATGTTTTCACTAAGGTTCTATAGTAAATAATGTTTCAAGAGAATACATGATTAAGGTATTCACATGTTTGTAATGTGACCAACAAGATATATCATATGATATGTGGGGGATAAATGATGGTATTAACATGATCGGTAGATGACATTTCTAGTAATTGTTTTCTTTATACTATGAGCTTGGACAGAAGTATTTTAGAAAAGCCTAAAGATTGGATTGAATTATGTTGGTCTTAAGTTAGTATTGTTTAAGGCTAGAACTTTTTTTTGATATTATTGATGAAATGTTATAATAGTGTAGTTTAAGAAAAGGGACAACATGAAGAACGGGCGACAACCCATCGCGTCGGACAAGGCTGTGGGAATCGAACCCAAAACCGAAGTGCGACAGGCCTTTATCGCCTACCACTGGCCTACAGGAAGTCCCCGGTTAGTAAAAGATAGTTTTATTATATTAAGAGGTATGATATATGAAGTATAAGTCCATTTTAGAAACCATATACGATTAATCTCACTATAGAGAGACTTATGTATATTTAATAACTTTTACTATCCTTTTTTTGAGATACATGGAATGACCTATCATTCTATCGCATGATCTTCTAACACTTCATAGAAGACAAATTCAACTTATTTTCTTTAAGAGATGATGTGGAAATTGTTCAAGGCACAAACAACAGTAAGATTGTTACAAAATCAAGTAAGTATTTCTTTTAATTCAACAATTCTTAAACTTTAGGGAAATGATCTTGAATACAAAAAAAATGTTGTTCTAGTGTTCTTATATCCGATGAATCAGATGGAACCTTAAATCATCACAAATTTATAGATTTTTGATTGTTGGATTTTTCATTTCCATGTTCTCTACAACTCTCCATCAGAACATGATGGTTATATTTCTCTTCCATATAATTATTTTCACCTATGTTCTCTTATGTGGAAACCCAGTGATTATTTAATTTGGGTAACCGTTATGTTTCATACTTTAGTTTTTAAAGATAAGTTTTGGTATTCCTTTTTACGATGTGGGTTTATATTAAAAAAACTTTCGAGTAGTAAACCATTTATAACCCCGACGAATTTCTAGGGCGAAATTCATTTTAAGTGGTGTATAATGTAACCCCTCAAGCTTCAACGGTACGCTTCTCTTTGAATAATACAGTAGCGTGTGTTGTACGCAAGTTTGAGTATTAACACACACCACAACCAATCAAACTAGCCGTTATGAATAGTAATACCCACTTTTTGAAATTTTATAAATTTTTTCTTTCAAAATGGACTTCATTTTTGGATTCGGAATACCTAAATTATCTTAGGGTGAATTTTTTGTATTTTTTTGAAAATATTCAATTTTTGATGAATAGTAAAAAACAATGAGTTATAGTTTAAAACCGAATTTTTATTTAAATAATTAATTACTTTATTTAAATTTAATTAAGGTCAAAATAGATACATAATACCTATATAATTTAAATCTAATTCATTGGTGTAATTTTAGAATAATTTTAGATATATAAAAATTTTATGGAACTTTTCACCGTCTTTTACCCACCTCCTAGGAGAATATGGAAATTCACATAAAACTTAATTTTACCGCTTATTTGAGTGTAATTTCGAAAATCCGAGAGACACGGTTAATATCAAGGATTAAAATGTGGTTCAATGAGATGAAAATATTTTTTGGTGAATAATAACTTTTTACTTTTATTTACCACGGTTAAAAGTAAATAGGGTAATTAAGGGTAAAAATGAGATTAATATTACCCTAAAACATGTCCTAATTCTATTGAAAAAGTGTATCTCGACCAAAAAAACCTTAAGAATAAAATATTATCATTTAGGTCCACTCTGATTAGATTAGGACATTTATTATTATATAATTCAAAGAAGAGTTAAAAGAGTTAAAATCAAGGTTTAATTACTAAAATATTTTTAATATAGAGATATACATAAGATAAATTCAATTGTAAATATTAATTAGAAAGATAAAAAGATTTCCTACATAATGGTATATTATTTATAAATTTTATACATTAAATAATTTAATTTATTTATGACACAATGGTGATACAGTAATTATCTAAATAATGAAATATTAAAATAATTGATATTATAAATACCCAAATAAATGTAATTTGAGACTTTTTATGAATTACACTAAATTTATAGGTTAATATGACATGTTAGTATTGATTTAATTAACTTTTTTCGAAATAATCATTATTTTATGATTTTCACAAAAATCAATTACCAAATAGTGTCAAAATTGATATTAAATAGTTTTTAAAACAAATATTGTATTATTAATTGTTATTATATTTCTAAAAATCTATTATTCGGAAAAATTACTTATATGAGGTTATATATATTAATAATGAACCACTTTGGGTTTTTCTTGTTATAGTAAGTTTATTAACCATATATTTTAAGAAAACAAGAAGACACGGTAAAGGTTAAATTATATAACTTAGTGTTAAATCTAAATGATAAGGTTAAAATAGTAACCTAAACATGTATAAAACCTATTTTTTGAGAGTATTTAGACCCATACCCACTTTCTATTCAAAATATATCAATTTTGAATTATTATAAACCGAATATGACTTTATTATAAAATAATATTTTTTGTTTTTCCTAAAGTGCCCCTCTCCTCCCTTATAAAAAGGGCACCCCTTCCCTCTTCTATCAACACACTTTTGAGCCTTGAAACTCGGCCAAAACCTTCCCATTTCCATTATAATATTCCTTAGAAACATTATAGAGATTCTGGTCTCCTCAAAAGACCAAACCTAGTGCCTTAAGAAGAGGTTAAGAAGAGACGCGTCAAAGAAGAGGTAATATCCTTTACCGATTCTTTCCAATTTATTTCTTCTTCTAATTTTCTTATTTATTTGTTTCATCATAAATTAATAACATCAGTATCAATAATATAATGTTATGTTATTATAAATATGAAACTACCCAATTTCATTTTCCATCCATCCTACGAAAACGAAATCACCGCGCGTGCGTACGTACGGAATACCGTCTCCACGCCGTGGTGTAATCTGTTTTCCACCACCACCTTACTTGGATGGGTATAATAGTGTAAATAAATAACTATATATTATTATTATAATGTTATATTTATTCTTTAATATTATACATACACTTCAATGTAATTCCACGATCATGGGAATGATATCATCGCTTGTGCATATGTACGGACTATTGTCTCCATGAACGCGATAGGATTCATTTTCCATGATTAAGCATTCAAGTATGATTATAGAGTATATATAATATATAACCATAAAATATATTACATAATAATGATACAGGGTTTATGTACATATATGTTTCATTTACTTAATTCCATTTAATTCAATAAGGAAACGAAAACAACGTTCATGCATACGTACGGCCTACCGTCTCCATGAACGGTGTATTTCATTTCATTTATATATCTATTATATATATATACTGAATATATATATATATATATATATGATATATAAATCATGATTTACATTCTGGAAGTAAGTAAATCAAGATATAAGTAATAATAATATCAAGAACAATAAGTCCAAATACGTAGGATAAATAAAACGATTTTACCCAAAACTCTGCTTTAACATTGAACTTACAAAAGAACGGGTAATATAAAGTCATAAGTGAACCATATATCATATCATAACAATGAATATGATTTTTTAATAAGTCAATGAAATTATTTAAATCATTATACTGGAGGTTCGGATACGTACGAAGCATATCAGACCTAAGGTAAGGGATAAATATTCCAATCTCGTTCTTATCCGAGATTGTTATTCATAATTATTTACTGAGGTTATTGTTATCCTCCATGCCCATGTTTTCTAAAAAAAATTTCATGTATTTTTAATGTCCTTTTTACACATTTTTGAAATTTACCACATGTTATTAAAGGAATCTTACTTTTGTTTACCACACGGGGAACTTTTTTACTTTTCCGACAAAAGTACGAGAAGAATGTTATTTTTAACTTATATGGCGTGAACGGATTTTTACAGTTTCATAACGCCTCATTTTCATGAATATTATTCTACAAGATTTTATGAATATTGTCAAAAAAATACATTTCTTTTAAAATTTCATGGAATTTTGTGAAAAGAAAATGATTTTGAAGAAGAAAGGCTATTTTCCTCAAGAATTCATTTCAAGTGTTTTATCAAAACCATTTTCCATATAAGATGACATTATTTCATATGTGTATGTTTAAAGTATAATGTATCTATGACTTACATGGTTTCACTTTTCTTATGACGAAATATCCATTTGTTTTATATTGATTATGTGATGATGGGATGATTCTTATGAAACCCATTTTATTCCTTGGGTTATGATGAATGTTTTATGTTTATTTTGTGGCACAAGTAAGAATGATTTCATTATGGTATGGGTGGTACCTATATCTCTCTCTAATTCATTGGGTAATGATTTATATCTCATGAGATAGACATGGCTAAAATGGTAAGCTAATCCGATTCAGTGATACAGGACTGGAACGAGGAGTGAACTCGATTCAGAAAGAGACTTTGTCCACTAAGATGGTCATGGAAGCAATGCCTTTGCTACTATGGAAATCATATCATGTGATTAATGTTTTTCCACAATTAAATGTTTTATTCCCATGTTATTTTAACATGATTGATGTTCCTTTATGATCTATTCCTTACGTACTACCAAGATTTATTTCGTAACTCAAGATTTTGATGTTTAAACATTATGTTCATGTTTTAAAGTTCAAATGTATATGGTTGGTTTTATTTTTTTCCATGCTTACCCTTACTGAGCATTTGAGCTCACCCTTTATATGTTTTCTTTTCCCCAGGATATAAATAAAGGTTTTAGGTAAGAAGAAAAAGGGAAGATCTTTATGGGAGATGTTGAAGATCCTTCACCAAGATTAGAAGATTATGTTCCACGTTTCCAAAGACACTAAACTATTATAGTCCTTTGGTGTCTATTTTTGTTATGTATTAAGTATTCCACAAAAGTAATTTAATGTCCATGTACATCAAGCTTTGGGTCTCTACACTTCGTGTGGATGGAAGAATGTCAGTAGAGTTTCTAGGAGCTAAGGAAAAGACTAACTAGTTCCCCTATCTTGAGACTAACAAAGGAGGTCATTGGGTATGTAGTTTACTACGATGCATCAAGGAACATAATAGGTTGTGTTCGGATACTGGAATGAGTAGTGATCACCTACATCTCATCACAGTTGAGGAAACATGAGTGGAACTACATGACCCATGACCTAGAGTAAGCACTAGTGGTATTTTCCTTAAAGATGTGGTTCCCCTACTTGATTGGTGAAACATTTACTCATTACTCCAACCACAAGAGTCTCAGGTATATCTTATCCCAAAAGGACCTTAACCTGAGACAACAACGATGGATAGAGTTCCTACAAGACTACAACTTTGAGAAAGTATATACTCTTGGAAAGGAGAATGTGGGGGAAGACACGCTCAACAGGGGGAACAGTTTTCAACTATTGAGTGAGGCGACAGAGTAGTTATCCACGAGGAAGATATCCTTCGTGGATGATAGTGAAGCTACTTACCTTCAGTCGATGACTATTAATCCCCCACTCTTACAACAATTTAGGTAGGCACAACTACTGGATGTTGTCTACAAGGCCTGACGTGTTGAGTTATTCTTAATATGGGTTCCTAATATATTTTAGATAGGTGGGGAGCATATCATCCTTTTCAAAGAGTGCACCATAGTACCAGTGATGTTACAGGAGGAGGTATTGAGGGAGTTTTATACATACCCCTTGGTCTTACATCCCAGAGTGGTGAATATGTACTAGGGCCTCCGGCGTCAGTACTAGTGTTCGAGGATGAAGAAAATGGTGGCCATGTTTATTTCAGGATGCCTCACTTGTCAACAAGTGAAGGTTGAGTATCAGGTTCTAGTAGGCTTGGCCCAACCACTTGAGGTAACATAGTGGAAATGGGATGGAATCTCGATGGAAAATGTGAGGGGTTTACCACATACATCCAGGGGCCATGACTCTATCTGGGTGATCATTGAATGACTCACCAAGTCGGCTTACTTCCTACCCATCCAGGAGTAGAGACCAGTAGAGGGATTGGGACGCCTCTACATCTAGGAGATAGTGCAGCTTCACGGGGTGCCTTGGGGGATCGTCACAAATTGTGACACTTGATTTACATCCTAGCTGCAAAGGGCATTACAATAGGTGTTCGGGACACATCTGCGCTTGAGCATAGCTTTTCACCCACAAACGGATGGTCAGACAGATCATACCATACATACCTTGGAGGATATGTTATGTGCTTGCCTCTTGGATTTTGGTCGTAGTTGGGAGGAACAAATTCCACTGATGAAGTTTTCATACAACAATAGCTATCACTCAACCATTAGTATGAAATAGTTTGAGGCCTTGTATGGGCGGCTTTGCAGATCACCCATATGCTGGGCAGACCCAGGGGAGTCAGCCCTCAAGGGTCCGAAGTTAGTACGGGCTACCACTGAGAAGGTGCAGATCATCCAAGAGCAGATGAGGATGAAAAAGAGTGTAAGAGTATGTGTACTAGAACCAACTGGTTTTACTTTGATTACATGGATATTTAATGTATTATTACATGTTGATCATTGTTCTGCATGATTATGATTTAATGTCTTAGAGTATTTGTTGCATTGATAAGGTCATGGAAGTTTCCTGCTATGATGTGAACCTTGAAATGATATAATAATATTCTTAAATAGATTTTTGTAGTTTCATGACATGCTAAGATGGGACACATATCATACAGACAGTCAGGTGCGAGTACTCGTAAGCAGATGAGACTTACTCTCATGAAGTTCTCACTTAGTAATCTCCAAGACATGATATTATGAGAACAGACCCAGTAGTAGGAATTCTTCATGTTTTGGTGTCATCAGATAATTCTATATGCGAGCATGTGTAATGATCCTTATACTTTTATATTATCATTAATACATGTCATGACTTATGCACTTTGAGTTACTGATAAAAACTGTTATGCAGACAGTTGGCGGGAAGTAGGGTACGTTGGGTGAATCACGATTGGCATGTTATTAATGTTTATGTCGAGGAAGTATTTGTCCCTTCCATTTATGGAAGTTGATATCTCAGACCATTGATTTAAATATAACCGTAATGCGAAATTCCATGGGCATGGTGTAACAATGAGTTTAATTTAGGTAGTCAAAGAACGACGTATCAAGCATAAAAGTTGATGACACAGTCATGAAGCTTGCATGATGAGATATTGCGACAAAGGGATTATATTACACAGTGAGAATTCATATGTGGATGTCATTGTTGTGACTTGATGTTCTTTCTCTTGGGTGCCTTCACCCGTTGCAAGATAGTACTCTTGGACATTAGGCAAGCCTACCTAATGCCAATGAGAAAGAATCCTAGAGGGTCGCACACTAAGTGTTTTTGGTGGTATCAATTAAATTCTATTTGAATTTAATTAATGAAATAAATATTATTCTAAAGACATTGTAATAATTTTATTCAAGTTAAAATGATCGCATAAATTAAATAAAATATATTTATTTATTTTATTGAACATTTAATAAATATTTATTTACTAGTTTTTAAATAAAATATTTATTTAAGAGAATAAATTATTTAGTTATTTATTGAGGTGTTCAATAAATGGAAGTGGAGTTAGAGAGGACCAAGTTTGGTCTGGTAGTAAAATAATTATTTTCAAGATGGTAAATAATTATTTAACTAGTTGGCACAAATTAAAATAACGCTGCTATTATTTTGTGATGCGGGATTTTATTTATAATTTCATTTTTCCAAAGTTGGCGCACCATAAATAATGACACAATATTATTATTAAATGCATGGGTTTTCTCTAAGTTCATGAATGTATTTAATTGTTTCTATGCAATTAAATATTGTAATTGAAATTCCATGTATATAAATAGGAAAGTACGCCTATTGTTCCATACACCACACCATATGCCTGGTGAATTGAGAATTGTTGAGCCAAACAATTTCTCCCTCGAATTATCTTCTCTCCCCTCTCAAGAGTGAGAGACGCTCTTCAAGGATGAAGAACATGTGATCAAGAATGACCGACACAAGACACTCGATTCTCTGCGCTAGCACCCAGAGAATGAGCGGTGTCGATTGAAGGCCATTGGAACACATGTGGATCACCGCTATATGGATTCTAGTTTGGATATTTAAAAGCATAATGAGATAATCCAGAAGGGTTATTCCAGATTATAAACATCATCAACGAAGAAAAATACCAAAGATCCAAGTATTATTTTTCTTTATGAAATTAATTAAATTAATTGTAAACATGATTTGTAAGATCCTCTCTAAAGGATCCATGCCTCTTTTTTATTTATCTAAATATTTCATTATATTCTGGGGAGACTGGCATTCATCATTGTATTGATCCCGAAATAATCATTGATCATGGTAAAAATCAAAATTGGGTGTCGTCCCAACCACGCTTCCACTGCACCCAGAACCTTCAAGTGGCATAGGGTGGTTACACCATAGTTTATAATTATTTAAAAATTTATTTGATTAATTATGCATTTAAAAGTTTTCTGGTTTCAATTAAAGTTAATAGTTTTTCAAATCTGAATATCTAAATCTATTCATCCTCTTCCATTTCTCATTCACCTTATAAAAATGAGCTTTTCTTTTAATTTTGATTAAAATAAAATAGAGGATCTCATACGGAGGTGCCAAAGATTCTTGGTTGTACAACACCAGAACACATGACGTGTATTTGGTAGAACACTCCATTTATTCAAGATTCAATGCATCAGACCGGTCCACCAAACCAAGCCATGTGTTAGAGTATTTCTAAGTCTTAAATGACTCTGTGTGTTGATCAGGAACAGGCGGCACATGGTTTCTGAATTACAAGCCATGTGTCCTAATGGACACGGTGTGTAGTCCCTTCAGGTTAGGGTTGTGCCATGCACCTCATACATGGCTTTCCCGGATAGAGACCGTGCAATGAGGAACTACACATTGTGTGGCCCACTAGACACGCCACGTACTATGATGATTTCCGAAGTATACTCAGACCCCGTTTCCCTGGGCGTGTACTTCAGATAGACAGTTAAAGATAATACATGCTATATAGTTGGAACTAAACATCCTGTACTCATCCAAATTATGACGATTTATTAAAATTTATTATTATATTATACAAACCCTTGAGACATGTACCATCATGTGGGCATAAAGCTGAGGCACAACACGTGATACATGTTATATATATGTATTTAATTTAACATCTACGTAATGTTCATTTCTACTCATTGGGTATTTATGAATAGGAATTCACTGGTTTTCTCCAAGGTACATGTTACGTACACAAATAATTTTAAATGAATTTATTTTTTTAAAATTATGATGGATGAGAATCTCAAGGAAATTCAGAAAAGGGTTTAAGATAAAAGGATTGATTAATTAATGATGATAATTAATTCATTTGAGCATGATATATATTAAACAATAACTATTAAAGAATTGATTTCTAGTTTTATTTATGTATAAATATCGTTGCATGTATGGATGATCAAGATCTATACCAAGACCTTTTTATGTGGACGGTTTCTTTTAATTTATTTATTTGAATTATTTTTTAGCCTATGAGCCTTCTCCTCATTAATATGTAGGGCCTGTGTTCCCAAGGTTTCTTTTATATAAAACCCATTTTCACCCCTAACCTACATGTGAGTAAAAAAAGGCATATGTAATAGATGTAACTTCCAAGATAATTGAGGTGGTTCAAGCTAAAGATAAGATGAAACTTATCATAGGAGATACAGAGGTGGATAGGTGGAAGCTGTAAACATGAAAGGTTCAAGGTGTTTCCCCCCTAGGTCAGGGTTAGTCTATCAACCGCGAGATAAACTAACTATCAAAAAATCTCATGATCATGCCAATTAATTTATTTTATTTCTTTCAGTTTCATGGTTTATCATTATGGATGTGTTGTCACGATCCCATAATTAATGAATTAAACAAGCATAAAAGATGGAACTAAAATAAACTAGACTTATGCATAAATATTATAAAGACATTTTTCATCATGTAAGTAAATTCCAATTAATATTAACAAGCATGCGATAATGATAATAAGAAATCCATGAATAAGAGATAAAAAATCCATCAAATAAAATATTAAGTCAGAACAAGCATTCTGTTACTTGATTAAGGGAAAAATCAATAAAACTATGTGTTTGACCAACCCTTGTTGGGACACTTACTTTTATACAGGAAGCCCTTATGAAATGTTTTGGGTTGAATTAGCCATATTACATCAAGAGGAGTAGCCCTTTCTAGACTTTGTGTAATATTGGAGGCAATATTTGAGGTAATCCAAAGTCATGATTTCAGGATTGGGGAGTCCACTCAACATATCAAGGAGATGCAAGCCTGCAGTTGGAAAAGACTTGGCTACCTAAATACCTTTTAATAGCTTGACCAACCCTTGTAAGGGTTATTCAAAGGGGAATATGGATCCTTTCCACTAGAATGTCATGGAAACTGAACATTTTTAGTTCAATGGTGAGGGAGATTGGGACTTGATAAAATAGTCGGAGACTTAATAAAATTTATTATTTCTTATAAAATGTAATCAAGAAAGTACTAGTGATCTACTCTTTTAATTGTAGAATGAAAATGAAAAAATTATCATCCACACTATCACTACAATCAATTCTGGATAAAGACAACATCCTCACCGGCAGTAACTTCCAAGAATTGTCTAGATGCCTTCGGGTTATCCTACACCATGAATGGATGTCTTACGTGTTGTAGTCAGCATTACCTGATCCACCAGCCAAAGAGGTGAGTGATGAGGATTTCCTAGTCTATGAGAAACATATGAACGATGTGGTCTATGTTCAATGTTTGATGTTATCATCAATGTCTAGTGAGATCATGAAGTCTCACGAAAACATGGATGCTTATAGCATGCTCAAGCACCTCCATGGTCTTTAATAGGAGAGAGAAATATATGAAAGGTTTGAGATTTCTAAGGCACCCATTCAAAGTAATCTTAGAGAAAGTACCCCAGCTGGGCCTCATGTAGTCAAGTTCATTGGCTATATTGAACGCATGGAGGTTCTAGGGTTTAAACTCCCTAAAGAACTAGGCACTGATATCATTCTTGCATCAATCCATCTGAGCTTCTCTAACGTTGTTGTCAATTTCAATATAAAAAACATTTAGAAGTCTCTATATGATCTTTTTATCCTCATTCGCTACGTGGACAAAGATATGAAGAGCAAAAAGACTTCTCTCCTTATGGTGAATAAGAGTAAAGGGAAGGTAAAGAGATTTAAGCCCAAATCTTCTTCACCACCTTCCAAGAAAAGGAAGATCAAAGAGAATAAAAGGGAACATGAGGTTGTTTGTTTCACATGTGGCAAGAATCTCCACTAGAAGACGAACTTCACCCAACATAATAAGCAAGGGGAAGCTTCAAGTGCATTTGTTATCAAATGCAATCAATTTGTTTCTAAAAATTGGGTACTGGATATAGATTTTGGTGCTCATATATGTATCAAAATATAGGAACCAAGTAGATTTAGGAAGATTGATTGAGAGGAGGTAGATCTGCGAGCAGCCAACAGAGCGAGACTTGCTATCATAGCTGTTTGGGACTACCACCTAATGTTTCCAACTGGGATGATATTGGTGTTAAAGGGTTGTTATTATGTGCCTTCTGTTACTAACAACGTTATTTCTGTATACATATTAGATACATATGGATTTGTTTTCAAGTTTGGAAATGAATATTGCTTCTTTTACAAAGATAACATTTTTTATGGTAGGGAATATTTATACAATGAACTTTACGTGTTAGATTACACAAACCAAGTAATGGCAATCGATAAAAAAGATACTTCACATGACTCATACCCCACGCAACATTGGAATCACCGGCTAGGTTATGAAAATGAGAAAAACTTGACAAAGTTACATCAAGATGGATATTTAGATTCTTTCAAACTAATACCACTTGGATTATGTCATTCATGTTTATAAGGAAAAATTACCAAATCCCCATTTAGTGGGAAAGGTGAAAGGGATAAAGAACTTCTTGAATTGGTTCATACTGATGTGTGTGGACCATTTCTGGTTGAATCAAGGAGAGGGTAATCATACTTAATAACTTTTACTGATGATATAAGTAGATATGGATACATCTACTAAATGAGGTATAAGTAGGATTCTTTTGAGAAGTTCAAAGAATACAAGAATGAAGTTAAGAACTAGCTTGGTAAGAAGATTAAGAAACTCCGCTCAGACCAAGGTGGAGAATATTTTAATCAAGAAATCATTGATTACTTAATGGAGTTTGGGATCCTATCCAAACTCACTCCTCCAAACACGCCCCAATGGAATTGTGTGAGCAGAAGGAGAAACCGCACCCTGTTGGACATGGTGAGATCAATGACGAGTCATGCGAGTCTTCCATTATCCTTTTGGGGATATGAATTACAATCAGCAGCACACATTCTAAAACAAGTACCAACTAAATCGATAAATAGTATTCCATAAGAGTTCTGGAGCAGAAAAAAAAGCCATGTTATTGAATTTATATGTGTGGGGTAGCGAAGCGTTTGTTAAGGCCTCTTCATGTAACAAACTCTCACCCCGAGGCAGAAAGTGTACCTTTATAGGATACCCCAAGGAAACAAGGGGATATTATATATACAACCTCTTAGAAAAAATGCTATAGTGGCAAGATATGCCATATTCCATGAGAGGGAGCACATAACTAAAAGATATAGTGGGAATGAGATAGAATTCGATGAAGTCGAGGCTCAAGGTACATAACATTTGGTATAGGAAGAGATTCCACAAAGCCCCATGGAAGAAGAATACGTTCCAGATACACAAGTACTTCATATGAGTACAAGAGAGGTTATAGAACAATAATGGTGTATTTTTATAGTTACTGAGGAAGGTGACTTACTATTAGTTGATAATAATGATCCTCTAACCTATAAGGAAGAAGTAAGTGGCACAGACATTGCCAAGTGGTAAGAAACCATGAATTAAGAAATTTATTCCATGTTCCAAAACGAAGTCTGGATTTTGGTAGATCCTCTAGTAGATGTAAAGCCTACTGTTTTCAAATGGGTATTCAAGAAGAAACTGGACATGGAAGGACAAGTTAGTACCTATAAGGCACGAATGGTTGCAAAAGGTAATAAAAAGTGTCAAGGAATTGACTACGATGCAACTTTCACACCAGTTGCAATGTTGAAATGCATCAGAATTATACTTGTCATTGTGACTTACCATGACTATAAGATTTGGAAAATGGATGTCAAAACAAAATTCTTTAACAAGAACCTTCAAGAAGATGTCTACATAACACAACCTGAAGGTTTTGTGACTCCAAATGATGCCAATAAGGTATGTAAGTTGCAGAAATCCATTTACAGATTAAAGCAAGCATCCAGGTCATGGAACATTCATTTTGATGAAGCCATAAAAGAATTTGGTTTTATCAAGAATGAATGTGAGCCTTGTGTCTACAAACGTTTTAGTGGGCGTGTAGTAATTTTTCTAATAATATATGTTGGTGACATATTACTTATTGGAAACGAGATACAAGTCTTTCATTCTATTAAGGCATGGTTGAATCAATTTTTCTCCATGAAATACGTGAACAACACAACGTATATTCTTGTGATCAAGATAAATCATGACAGATCCAAGAGATTGATGGGCCTAATTCAAAGTACATACATTGATAAGATATTGAATAGATTCAGTATAGAACAATCCAAGAGGGTATTGTTGCCAACGTCACATGACATTCATCTTTCCAAGAAAATGTGTCCTCAGACACATAGGAAAGAAAGATAATTGCAAGGACTCCATACTCATCAGCGATTGGGTTATTCATGTATGACATGCTATGTACTAGGATGAATTTTTCCTAAGCCTTGAGTACAGTAGGAATATATCAAGCTGACCCAGGTGACCGCCAATCGATGGCAGTCTAGACTATCATAATGTATCTGAGGCATACTAAGGATATTTTCTTGGTTTATGGAGGATACAAGGAACTAGTAATTAAAGGATATGTATATTCTAGTTTCCGAACTGATCAGGATGACATGAAGTCACAAACATGATACATATTCTCTTTGAATGGGGGTGTAGTGTGCTGGAAGATCTCAAAGCAGAGTGTGGTCGCAGATTCTACAGTAGAGTCCGAGTATATCACAAATTCTGAGGTATCTAAAGAAGCAGTTTGGATGTGAAGTTTCATCCAGGATCTAGATGTGGTAGCTAGAAATAAACATCCCATAACACTGTACTGTGATAACACTATAGTGGTGGCTCTCGCCAAAGATCCAAGGTCACATCAGCAGACGAAGAACATACTTCGGAAGTATCCTATCTTGAGGGATTCTTCTCAGAGAGGTGTAGTTTCAGTGAGAAGTATTTCCACAGAAGACAACATGGCAGACCCCTTGACTAAAGACTTGACTCAGCAGAAACATGATCACCATGTGAGGTCTAGTGGACTGAAAGTCATAGGAAGTTGGCTCTAGTCAAAGTGGGATTTTGTAATAGTTGGTGTCCTAGAACCAACTGGTTTTAATTTTATTACATGGATATTTAATGTATTATTACATATTGTTCATTGTTTTTCATGATTATGATTTAATAATGTCATAGAGTATTTGTTTCATTCATAAGGTCATGGAAGTTCCCCGCTATGATGAGAACCTTGAAATGTTATAACTGTATTCTTAAATATTGTTCTTCAGTTGGATGATATACTATGATGGGACACATATCATGCTGACTGTCAGGTGCGAGTACTCGTAATCATATGAGACTTCTTATCTTGAATTTCTCACTTGGTAATCTCCAAGATAGGATATTATGAGAACAAAAACACTAGTAGAAATTCCGCATGTTTTGGTGTTATAAGATATTTATATCTATGAGCATGTGTAATGATCCTTAGACTTTGATATTATCATTAATACATGTCACGACTTACACACATTGAGTTACTGATGAAAACCTTCATGATGATAATTGGTATGAAGTAGGGTATGTTGGGTGAGTCACGAGCAGCATGTTATTAATGGACATGTCGAGGAAGGACTTGTCCCTTCCATTTATAGAAGCTACTATATCGGCCCTTTAATTGAAATAGAACCGTCGCGCGAAATTCTATGGCCATGGTGTATCGACGAGTTTATTTCAGGTAGTCCAAGAATGACATACCAAGCATAAAAGTTGATGACAAAGTCATGAAACATGCATGATGAGATATTGTGACAAAGGGATTATATTACACAATGAGAATTCATATGTGGATTTTGTTGTTGTGACTTTAGGTTCTTTCTCTTGGGTGCCTTGACCCGTTGCTAGAAAGTACTATTGGACTTTAGAAAATCCCACTTATTGCCAATAAAAAGAATCATAGAGGGTCACAAACTAAGTGTTTTGGGTGTTCTTATTTAAATTCTATCTGAATTTAATTAATTAAATATACATTATTCTCATGACCGTGGGAAAATTTTATTCGGGCTAAAATGATCTCATAAATTAAATAAAATATATTTATTTTTTTATTTAACATTTAACAAATAATTATTTACTAGTTTGTAAATAAAATAGTTATTTAAGAGAATAAAATATTTATTTATTTATTCAGGTGTTCATTAAATGAATGTGGAGTTCTAGCGGACCGACGTCGGTCTGGTAGTAAAATAATTATTTTCAAGATGGTAAATAATTATTTAACTAGTTGGAAGAAATTAAAATAATGCTGCTATTATTTTGTGACGTGGAATTTTATTTATAATTCCATTTTGCGCAAGTTGGTACACCATAAATAATGATGCGATATTATTATTAAATTCATGGGTTTTCTCTATGTTCATGAATGTATTTAATTGTTTCTATGCAATTAAATATTGTAACTAAAATTCCATGTATATAAATAGGAAAAGTATGCCTATTGTGCCATACACCACACTACACGCCCGATGAATTGAGAATTGTTGAGCCAAATTATATCTCTCTCGAATCCACTTCTCTCCCATCTCAAGAATGAGATATGTTCTTCAAGGCTGAAGAACTGGTGATCAAGAACGACTGACACAAGACACTCGATTCGCCACACTAACACTTGGAGAACGAGCGGTGTCGATTGGAGGCCATCAGAGCATGTGTGGATCACCGCTAGAGGGATTCTAGTTTGGATCTTTACAAGTGAAACAAGATAATCTGGAAGAATTATTCGGGATGATCAATATCATTAATGAAGAAAAATACCAAAGATCGAGGTATTATTTTTCTTTATGAAATTAATTAAATTAATTATAAACATTATGTGCAAGATCCTTTCTAAAGGTTTCAGTCCTCTTTCCTCTTTATCTAAATCATTGATTATATTCCATAGAGACTGCGGTTCATCATCATATTGATCCCGGAATAGTCATTGATCACTGTAAAAATAAAAATTTGGTGTCGTCCCAGCAATTCTTCCGCTACACCTAGAACCATCAAAGAGCAGGAATAAGTCTTATGTCAAAAGGAGACAGAGACCCATGGAGATTGAGGAGGGAAATCACACATTCCTTTGAGTCTCACCCCGACAAGGATTGTAGAGATTTGGATGGGGCAACAAGATATCTTGGAGGTTCATCGGACCTTTTAAAATCCGGATCATAGTTGTAGAGGTGGTGTACTACCTAGCTCTACCCCCATAGATGCACCTAGTGCATGATGTTTTCCATGTGTTTAAACTGGGGAGGTATGTGCATGATCAATCGCACATCATCAACTAGGGAGAGCTGTGCATTGATGATGGGGTGATGTTCGCAGAGTTTTCGTTGGAGATAAAGGATCGACAGGAGCGGGTCCTACATGGGCGGTCGATTCATATGGTGTAAGTTCGGTGGCAGCACATGAATCTGCAATAGAGGACATGGGAGCGAGAGGCCCATATTCATGCTCATTATCCACATCTATTTGATTAGTTTCTATTATATATTTTGGAGAAATAAATACCTAAGGTGGGGAGAATGTAATGTCTCAAAAATTATATGTATTTTTTTTAATTATATGTAATTATTCTGAGACCACACACTTTGACAGCACGTGATTTCGAGGCCCTGGGAGCCTAGGAATGAATTTTGATCTTTTTTTGGGTATGTTCAGTAAACATGTGAGCGAGTTTTTATAACATTTGAACTGGTGCTCGGATCAAAAATATTAGGGCACCTTTGAACATGGAATGCCATGATTTACCTAAAAGTGACTTAACTTCAACCAGTAAGGGCTGAGCGGAAAATATGTTTTTGGAATTTTTGGGACATAATAAAATAACTTTAAAAAAGTTATTTTATTTATTTTGACAACCGAAGAGAAGTGAAACGACGACACTGTGGTGCAGCAATGAGGTAGTGATGAAGAACATTAATGAGGCTCATTAATGGCCCGCATCATGCAATGTAACATTGAAATAAAGGAACCGTAACAACAACCCAGTTTTATAAATGAAACAACATAATGACATGATGTCACAACGTAATTGAAACACTGCAACATGTTTCCATTTAATTGTTTGATGTGTTGGTGGAATGAGGAATAAAATTTGGCTATTCTTGGATGAACCTCTAAAGGTATTCTTCTCCAATGGATAATGATGCACCGATAGATCATAACCAACTTCAACACACCTCGAATAATGGAGCCGTAAGTGACGAACGATGTCGACATCATCAGATCTCGAGGACGAAATGTCGTGGCTTCGAACGTCAAAGAGGTAGGGGTTGTTTTATTTTGATGTTATTCCCCGTTATTTTCTAGATATAACAAACGCGGATCAACCCACAAACATTTTGATATTCTATTAGTGCGTTTATGTGGGAGGGTAACTTTATTTGTAGATTTCTCTATCTTGGATTCAAAAATTAATTAATATGATCTAACAAAAATGCCCAATCCTCCCCCTATTTTAAACTCAAATTCAGAGAGAATGGGCTGATGTGAAAAAGGCATGCGCACCACCTCCATGTTCATTCTTGTGGTCATACCCTTAAAATGAAGGAAATATGATTTATTGACCATCACGGTGAAGAGGATGCCCCCTGGAGACCTTAGGCGCAAACAATGCGAAGAATGTACAACCAGAGTGCGTTTGGTTGGCCACCGAGGGTTCTGATGGCACGCTACTACCAACAATGACGTCGGTGGAAGTGGCAACAGTGGCATGCAGCACCGTCGTCCACGTTACGGAATGTTGAAAGGAGGACGCCGGTCGTGTTGCCATCCGGGAGGAGCAGGGCACCCGTTGGCGCGCCACAATGGCAAGAGGGCGCAACCAACTAGCTGCGGTAGTGGAAGTCACAGAACCAGGTGGGCGCTACGTGGAAGAACGACCTGCGTCTGGTCCCTCTAAGCAGCTGGAGAGCCTCAGCCCATAAACCGCGGTAGGAGGTGAGACCCCACGTTCGCGGGGCTAGTGGGGGAAGGACAGGGTAGCATGTCGCATCCTGGCTAGACGGTGTGCTACTATATGCACTGAGTGGCCAGGCTTCAGGTTAGCGGTTTGTGTCCTCAGCCAGTGGGCCAGTCCTACCACTACTACAAATAAGGATTATAATAGTGCTAAAAACCACCTTTAATAGCACTAAAAAAGTGCTGTTAATCTGGGTGAAGATAAAGGGGGTCCCCTTTATCAGCACTAAAAATAGTGCTGATAAAGGTGGACCTTTATCAGTGCTAAAAAAAGAGCTGCTAAAGGTGATCCTTTATCAGTGCTATTTTCAGCGCTAATAAATGTATAATATATGAGCGCTCAAAATAGAACTGATAAACACTACCTTTATCAGTGCTATTTTGAGGGATGATAAAAAGTACCTTTATCAGTGCTCAAAATAGCACTGATATATTATCCATTTATCAGCACTTAACTAGCACTGATAAAGGCCAAATATCCTATACAAAACCAAAACCTGCACAGAACCTGCACACATGAAAGAACCTGCACACAACACAAACAACACCCACACACAAAGCACACAAGAACAAAAATGCTACATACATTTACTTGAAATCATAAATACAAAACAACACACTACTATATACAATTGAAACAATGTTTAATTTGGTTAAAATTACAATTATCGAACAAATTGTTAAAAAAATTGATGTTTCATCCTCTTTGCATCCATCCGCTCTAAAAAATTGTCGTCCATGGCGGCGATTTCTGAACAAAGAATTCGAACTCAAGGAAAAGTTTTCACCTACATAAGAAAAAAAAATATTATGTGAGTAATACAATAATGAAATAAATGAATCATTAATATGAAATAATACATTAATAAAATGTCAATTGTTACATGTTACAACATTTATTTTCATTAGTTCATAGGTCTAGGAGAGATGACTACAGAGTGAGAGTTCCTTCCCCATTGTGATGTGATGACTTGAGTAGGTAAATATTTGAGGGATGGTTTATGGATTGTGGGGAATTTCATGAGGATTTCAGTCTATGATGACACATAGGGGACCCAATAACATTACCAAGATATATGCGCTCATTTTAGTTTATATAAGAAATGAAAAACACTCATGAAACGAGACCCTTATTTACTCAGATTGCTAGAAAACTATCGTGATGCCTAAATAGTAGAAGAGGACTCAGTCTAGTTGTACCTATAAGATGATTTCATACTTCTTTTAGACAATCTTGGGGTATGTACATCCTATTAGATTCAAAAAAAGATTCTATTCCAAAATAGATTGTATAAAAAGAGTGGTGGATACTAGGGGAGAAGTCCTACAAAAGAAATGCACTATTGAATGCCTATAAAACATAACATAGAGAACGAAGCACCCGGACTCTTACAAAAACGTTTCAGTACTCAGATCAGTGGGTAGGGAAAGACCTCCATAGCCAGATACCTAGATAATAGAAAGGGAAGCGCTTAGCACACATACAAGATTCACCTCACTCTATTCCTAACTAGCGGCATGAGAGGGAGGACTTGGGGAGCTCAGTTGGGATCAGAGGGGAAATACCTCTTCTGGTAAACAAATAGTTATAGACTCATATATAATGATCTTACTTATATTGATATTTCCCTCTAGAAGAGACTCCTTGTAAATATACTCGATCGAGATACCCAACTCGAAAATGACTCCATTTATTCCTTTTGTTAGGCCTACACCTTATAGATGGAAGAGGTCTTTCAACACCTGATTGTAGCCCAACCATAGGAGGGTATGAAAGAGAGAAACCTTTCAAATATTCTTACAGGATGTAAAAAATACCTTACCTAATAAGGATATAAAAAATTAAAATTTCAATTTATAAGAGAGATCTTCAGGAACTATAAAGGAGAAGGCGACCAGAGGGAGGATGATAGGTTGTTGTTGTTGATCACTTATAGGTAGAAAAATACACAAAGACGCTAGGCCTCAAGATATTTAGGTTTTAATTAATGTATGTTTATTTTAAAAATAATCTAATAATATGTGTTAAAGAATGGGGTTGCTAAATGGAATTATACTAGTGAGGCAAAAAACATAAAATAACCAATTAACCAAGAGACACAATTAGGTCAATTCCCTTACCTCAACCAGAAGTCAAATAAACTATTTTAAGTTCATACCAAACAAAAATGAGTACAATATCATATGTATTAATGTCCAACAACATTAAATTACATAATTAGTTAATTTTAACCAAAAATCAAGCATGGTATAATAGGCGCCAAACTCACCGTGTAATCCAAAAAAGCCAGAATGCTGAGAAACTAGGTGCGATAAACTCCTGAAGCACCCCTAAGACTAGAAAACACTAAATCCCCAATCTATATTACTAAATTTATGAAAAAGTAAGCCTAAATTTTTGAAAACCCATAAATAAATCTTCCACAAAATATAATATGTGTCAAATAATGATTGATTACTAGTTTCTGAAATTTTGAGACATGCTCTAAGAGTCATATATAAATGTCCCACGAAGAACAATGATTTATCAATACTATGGTATAATAATTACACCTAGAACCCTAAAAACTGGATGCAAATTATTGAGAAAGAAGTTAGAGAAGCAAGGAAGATGTAGGGGAAGATGCCACATTGATTAGAAATGATGAACAACTGATAATCCACTCATGTCTAAGGGGAAGGAAGGAGGGGAATGGGGTTTGGACACCCCTAAGAAATTGGTGCCCAAATGAAGAAACCTGAGGAGGTTTACACTTTATCAACCCATCACCCACATAAAAATAAGTTTTAAATCATGTTACATGAAATGAACCAAGTGGTGACATCACTATTTTTTGGGTCCAAAACCTTACTTCACTCCTTTTCCCCATTCACAACCATTATCACCCTATTAAATGTATTCATGTTGTAAATTACCCTTTCACGGTATGAGTAGCCTAATGATACTACATTTCAATAGAATGACTACCCAAATCATCCTTGATATCCTCCCAAAACCCAATGACATCCCTCTAGCCCCAATACATGTCTGAAACACCTATTATAGACATTAAGACTCTTAACAACCCAACCTGAGACCTGGTTCAAAAAATGAAACCATCAATAAATGAAAATTCAATTTCCCTTAGTAATTTCTAACCTAAAATGATGTGGGTCATTAAACGCTTGGGTTATCAACAAGCCTGTTCTTTTATCCATAGTTCTACATAGTATCAGGGCCAACTCACATTAAATCTAATGCATGATAAATCCAGTGAATGAAATTCAGTCCCAAATTCAATTATTTTAAATAGGGTACTCAATATCATATTCTAAAATCTGGTTCAATGTACATACATTAACCCTCAATCATAATTTGATTAAATAGATATTATTTAGTAACTTAGTTTATTTTAATGATCACTTCATCAAAAAAAACATAGGTGAGTGTTTATCCATACTTTAAGGCATAACATAATCATCTTGGTCAAGATTTTGTTTTGAATCTTATTTCGAGCAACAATAGGATCATCGTGAAGGTCAACAATAGCAACCTATCATCCCGACCTTCCATCAACAGGTGCTAAAATAGAGTTTTTACACTATATAAGAGTTTAATGTCCATTATTTATATTGTGTGTATCTAATTAGAAAATCCATATGTATGTATGGAGTGACATGGGTATCCATATTAGGAGATCATCTCCCAGGGGAAGAAACTCCCTGAGATATTTAGGAAGTGAACGACCTCAATCATAATAAATGATTTATGATGGTTCAAACTTGTTTATTAAAGGGATAAAAGGACTGTCTGATATATCCATACTTCTATCCCCCTATCTCAGGTTGAACTGGAGTCACATCCTCCTCACTGAGTTCCTCGAAGCGATCCCCTTCAGCAAACAACACCGACCTTTCCAAGGCATTCACCCTGCCAAAAATAACCACAGTTCCCTTTCCATCCTCGACCAACTCTCTACTGACCTCCTCTCCTCCTTATGATCAGCCACCACTATAGGTTGAGCCTCCCTTCCACTTCCTTCTGGTCTTTCTTCCTCTAGAACAGGTACCACCCTCGCACCAACCTCTAACGCCTTGCTCAGGACATCTCCTTCTCCTTGAATGGAGCCAAGACCAGCCACAACCTTCATTCTATAGTCCTCAACCGGTTGTTGTTCTAGACCCCTCCTTTATTGAAAAAAGCCACTAAATGACCCAAGAAGTAACAAATAGAACAATAATCCATCTAGTCATCATAAACCACCTGTTGTTTTCACCTATACTCGTCCAATTGTAATCCATACATGATCAAAAGGTATCTGGGAAGCATCCAATTCCTCACAGCGTGTAGTCGAGTTTTCTCCAGATTCTCAAATACTATCTCTCCATGTTGAATTTGATAACTCTACTTTACTTTAAGAAATTTTTATATTTAAGACTTATATCTAACTGAAAATGGGGGATATAGACCATATTTTTTGTTTCCATCCATCATTTGTTGGAAAATGGATTTTGTTGATCCTCAGTGGTTTCGTCGTTCACCCCATATGCACTACACACCATCATGCCTTACTTCAATATTGATTTGTTCAAAGATCAATAATATGATTCCAGGTATAGAAAACATTGAGTAATAAATTAATATTTCAACATATCAGAGTATTCTCATTCCACAATTGGTACATATCCATAGAAGGGATCGATCTTCTCAAACTATTTAATCAACAAGGGTGTAAACATAAAATTTAAGATTCCTACTCGAATATTGGATCATTTTTCATTAAAAAATCATGATATCTAATGATTGAAGGAAGTCATTGTGTTCATTGTATCTCGATCTGCTCTAATATGTCATTTCTTCACCATCCAAGGTTATTCACCAAAGAAGGTTGGAGGATAATCAATGATCATATATAGATAACATAAGTAGTAAGAATTCATATTTATCTTATTTGTGTACCATCTTCCATCCGGTATGCTGCCCATTCGTTTCTAAACTCATATATAACATCTTTTGAATATGAGTTTTTGCGACAGTCATGGTAGTACTGAAAAAATATAAATACGTAAAGTATTAATAAATATTTTAAATGAAATCATAATTATTTTCGAAAATACCTCGTCAGGGATTCTAGTTTGTTGATGAAATACGATCTGTTTCATAAATTTACAAACATAATAACCACAGTCTTTTCTATTTGTTTGTTTTGGACACTGCAGAAACATCGACAACAACAAGTAATTTGTTTTGATATGTGTTTGGATAGTGCAATGTTATTATATATACTAGGATACTTTTCCAGTTTTAGATCTTTTAGGCGTTATTATCCTTTGGCCTTGGATTCATTCCATGAATTAGAAGATATTGATGCACCGCCCTATCAAAACGGAATCCTTATTAAAATATAACATAAATTATATAACTAGTTGTTTAGTTTTAAAATATTGCATCTAGTGTTTTTCAAATTATCAAATGCCATCATGTGTGGTAGGTTTGTTGGATATCCATGCATTGAATCTAGAAAATAAATCTTTGGAGTATCCAAATTGACTGCAATCAGCATCCAATGGTTTCTAAAAATAAAAAAATGAACAAGTAAAGAAAGAAATGAAAATATAGTTGATATGATTAAATTTTGGAGTTTTACCCCTGTATCGTTGGTATTAAAAAGAGTCTATCATCCATAATTTTTTTTTCAAATTATTTGAGCAGGGATGACATTATTACATCCTCTTTATCAGAATCTATTTCGTCTTTTGAAGAGGTTATGTGAGGACCAAGGAGTCTAAATTTTTGTTCATGGGGAAATCCCTTCAATTGTTTTTAATATATATGCCTGCGAAAAATAAAAAATTTATTTAGTCATAATTATTAGAGTATATCAGCTTTTGTAAAATCAAATCATGAAAACATACCCCATGTATACATTTACAACTAAGGCACCTAGCCATTAATACACGAGGAGTTCATTTTCATTTTCAGCACTAATGAAATCTGATTTTTCCTCTCCATACATATTTTTTTTAAAATCAACTGTGTGAGTATTGTCGTCTTTCAACATTGTATCCACATGAGCCTACAATGATATTAACTATGGATATAGAACTTGTGGGGTGAGGGTGCTCTCAGTAGACCATTTCAATCGGTTGGTTGATCCTTGAGATAGTTTTGAGATGATATTTTGTTTTACCCCACTTTCTTTGTCATTATGTAATAACATTCATTGGTTCAGATCTTTTTTCATTAAATGTTAAAGGTCCAGCTTAAAAAATCAATTAGAAATGGATACCTTTTTGTCGAAATATTTTTTACAAGAACTGTCGGCCATGAGATAAATGTTCTAACAGCTTCTTCAACCGTATTAATTTATTCATCGTCATTTGGAATAGGTAGCTTGGAAATCGGCTCATTAGATATGTTAATTGAAACTCTAAAGTATCATTAATATGTTCCCCCTGAGCGCTAGCATCTACATTGGGACCAGCAGCAACAGGTTGAGAATCCTTTTGTACCTCAGCACTAGGACCAATAACAATAGGTTAAGAAACATGTTGTTTCTCTACACTAGGACCACTAGTATCTGGTTGAGAAACCTGTTGTTTCTTTGTAGTGGGAACACCAGCTGCTGGTTGAGAAACTTGTTGTTGCTCTACACTGGGACCACCAGAAGGTGGTTCAGAGAACTTTTGTGCCTCGAGATTGGGTGCATCAATAGGTGCAGAAGTCATTATCTGCAGAAGTGGGTTAACATTTAATTTATATTACATTAAAGCAGCAGAGGACAAATAACAACATAACGTAACACAATGTATACTATAATAAACAAATAACCTGATTATTGTACTCTCTTTTTTTCTTTAATGGCTGAATAGATTTGAATCCTCTATCGACTATGTAAATACCTTCATTGTGGTCTCCTATGACATAAAAAACTCCATCTACATTGGGACCACTGCAAAATGATTTTGAAGTCCCTATAAAAGGGTCAACCTCCATTGAACTTTCATCTGATCCTTTAGTTGTTTTGGTTAATAATAGAACAATTGACCAATTTCGGTTTGCGAGGTCTGGAACATAAAAGACTTGTACTGCCTATGATGCCATTATAAATGGTTCATCTTTCTCCCCTTCCTTTCTGAAATCAACTTTCACGAATCCTAATTCATCTATTTTAACAGCACTCCTATTATCAACCCACTTTCATTGAAAAATCGGCACTTTTAATTTCTTATATTCCAACTCCCATATATGTTTGATGATGCCAAAGTATGACATATTTGCATAAATTGGATTTTTGTCCTTAGCACTAGAAACATGCATCACCTCATCCACAAGTGTAACCCCACTCTTATGCATGGCACTATCTTCATCATGTTCATTAGTATAGATTGTATAACAATTAACTTCATAAGAATTGTAAGATAATATGTACACACTTGGTCCTCCGGCTAGCCATCGAAGTCATTCTGAAATTGAGTCTGGATTTTCATCTAACTGCTTAAAAATATGGTCTCAAAACCATCCTATAAATTGTCTATTATGTGTATCTGATACCCATTTTTCATCCTTAGAAGGATTCAAATGCCTAATAATTTATTTGTGGGTTTGAACATATGGGTCAACGTCAAAACTGTTATGAAAAACGTAAAGATGGTCCTGTTCCCGATCTATAATATTGATTGTAACAACCTCTCTTCCAGAAATTCCTTCACCCTCAAGCCACTCAATGTGATGAGGTTCCAGTAGGCCAACGATTTCCACACCAGACAGGTATTCGGAAAAAAATTCAACTGCTTCCTCAACAATATATTTCTCCGCAATACAACCCTCTGGCCGACTTTAGTTTTTGACATACCCTTTCAAAATCTTCATATACCGTTCAATGGGGTACATCCATCTATAATGTACAGCACCACATAGTCGAATCTCTCTCACCAAATGAACCATCAAATGAACCATCATATCGAAAAAAGTCGGTGGGAAGAACATTTCCAATTCACATAATATGATGACAATTTCTTTTTCCATAGTTGGCAATTTCGCCGGGTCTATAACTTTGCTGCATAGAGCTTTGAAGAAGAAACAAGAGCTTCGATAATGTATGGTGGAGATTATTGGAAAAAATGCAACGTAAAGCTATAGGAATTAGATCTTGCATCAAAACAAGGAAGTCATGTGATTTCAGACCCTTTAATTTTAAATTACCCATTAACATGATGTTCTTTATATTTGATGAATACCCCTCTAAAACCATTACGTCATTCAAGAGGTTTCAAAACTGATATCTCTCTTACATGAAAAGAGTGTAAGCAGTAGGAGGAAGAAATGTTCGTTTTCACCCTTCATTGGTGCCAACTCTTATCATATTCCCATCTCAACCATACCCAATCTAGCCTTAATTCCATCCTTTGTTTTTCCTGGTGAATTTAGAAATGTTTCTATGACATTATCACATACATTTTTTTCAACATGCATAACATCATGAAAGTGTATGACATACAGACAATTCCAGTATGGTAATTAAAAAAACTGATCTCTTTTTCCAACCTATTTTTGTAAGGTTTGTTGAAAACGGTTTACCAAAAGTAGTGTCCAAATATTTTACTTTCTCAACCAATTGATCACCTGTTAGTGGAGATGGTGTTGTACGTTCTTCTGAACTTCCGTCGAATGATGTCGTCCAAGATCGGTACTTATGTCATTGGGGTAGAAATCTACGATGTCCTAGAAACACGGTTTTCGATGAATGTTTCAACCTAATTGACTGTGTACCTTGTTCACAAACAGGACACCCTTGAGTTCCTTTAATGCTATATCCTGAAAATTTTCCATAAGCAGGAAAGTCATTTATCATCCCATACAACATGGATTTCAAAGTGAAATATTCATTTTTGTAAGAATCATACAACGTAACACCTGAATCCCACAATATTTTCAAATCCTTGATCAATGGGGCCAAATAAACATCAATATCATTACCCGGTTGTTTTGGTCCTGATATAAGAATATAGAAAATGATGTATTTTTATTTCATGCATAACCACGATGGTACGTTATAGTTTACGAACATAACCGGCCATGTACTATGACTGCTGCTTTGAAAACCAAAAGGATTCACCCCATCTGTAGATAACACCATATGAAGGTTTCTCGGCACATTCCCAAATTCAGGATACTATTGATCAATTCTCTTCCACCGAGGAGAGTCTGTCAGGTGACGTAGTTTCCCATCTTTAATTCTTGTATCTGCATGCCATTTCAATTGTCCTGTAGTCTCCTCACTTTCATATAGGTTCCTAAACCTAGGAATGATTGGAAAGTATCATACAACTTTTGTAGGCCTAGAATAATCTTTCTTGTATCAAGAAGAACCAAACTTTGGGAATTATTTAAGTGATTTTTGGTCCTTGAGAAACAATATATAGGTATTCGGGCATGCATTTATTCTTTCAGAGATCATACCAATCGATCATAGCATTCGTTTGGCATTGTATGTTCAGCTTGGGAGTTCATTATCTTATGGGACCATGTCATTCAAGAGAGCATGTGGTTCTATAAAACTGGAGTCACTCCACCTGTTCCCTACTTTCAAATTATACAGCTTCAATACGGCTGACAATGTAGTATATTCAGTGCAACCAGCATACAATGGCGTTTTTGCACAACTCTTTAACTTCTCAAACAATTTTGGGAAATCACGAAGTTCATCTTCAACTGTCCTTGTCATTTCCTCAATATGATCTTCATCATCATTCACATCTGTAATCACACCCTCCATATGATTGTCTTCATTGTTCACACTTCTAATCATATCAGATGATCTATAAAATGTCGTGTTATATGAGCTACTACTTATATTCATTTTTCCCCATGTTTATTCCAACATGTATAACTTCAATCTATTCCATGAAATATCAGGTGTTCTTCTAACTCCTCTAGACTAATTTATCTTGAATAACAACAGCATAAACACAGAAAAAGGACTTGAGAAGGGTCACATGCATGATCTTCTGCAAACTTGATAAACTCTTCCACACCATCTTCATACTCTTTTTTCAATCGATTGGCATTCATCCATTATTTATTCATATTCATCGTCTTTATGGGTTTGATCTCAAACTTTCCTAATATTATGTTTTAATTAATCAGGTAGCATTGCTTGGGTTTTATAAAAACAAATCATGGTACAAATTCCTCTAAACTCATGTGAAATCCATATACATGGTGTGTCCAGTAGGGTGAACATTGTGTATGGATAAGATACCTGATTTAATCTGACATATATCAAATTTAATCCAAGTTAGTCTTACAAAGAACGAATGATTCCTTTGAAAATACATGACATATAGAACAACGTGAGATAAAGGCGTGTACTTTAGATACATATTGAGTCACCTCACCAGCTATGCATCACATTTTTGTGGAATACACGGTGTGTATTCCTTACATGCCCACTAGGGGTGTATAGTCTATACACATCATGTTTCTATGGTATCCATACATGTTGTGAGTGAAGTAAAACACATGTCAAATGGTTTTACCATTATTTCATGGCATGTACATGGTTTCATGCTGAAGTATCTGTCTTGGAGAGACATTGTGTGTGACCTAGGTTCACATGACATGTAACATTTAAAATGAAACTTATTCCAAGTCTGAGTCAGAATATTAGTCATGCGGTGTAAATTTTGGAGATAAATGTTGCATGGAATTAAAATCTATATAAAATCCATGTATGGTGAAGCATGTTCCATTTAACAAGACTACATACCATGTATTTTAAAGTGTCTCATAAAGTCCTCTAGAAGTGGTTTTCTAGGATTCAGTGGAATTGAACTAGTAACAAAGTGGTGGTGCCATTGAAATGGGTAAAGTTTGGATTGATATTTAATGGTGGAATAACAACAACATTGAAAAAATGGCATATCAATCATGAAAACAACCGCAACACCATACAAAAACACAATCGTGATCACAGTCGCAACACCATACAAACCAAACAATCAAAATTTTAGATTTTAGAAAGCATCCCTTATTCAATTTTGTTTTTAAATTCAGGGGTTATCACAGAAGTTTTATCATCCTAGGGTGTTCATTCATAAGTCAAGTATACATAAATTACCAATTTTTATATTGTAATGTTCAATAAGAACCAACCAACATTCAATTCATTTAGTGCGCAAACAAGGACCACCAACAGTCACGATTTTCAGCGGGGAGTTTAGTCCATACACTTCACATTATAACCATCAATATAAAACAATAATAACATGAGAACAAGAGGAAACCAATGAGTAATAGGATAAAACTCACCGCAAAGGTGTCATTAAGCACACGACAGAGGTGCGTTCATGGAAGAGGAGAGGCGCACATCAGAGGAGATTTCCAACTGAAAATAAAACATAAAATAGGGGAAACCCATGAGAATAAAATAATCTAAAACTGAGTACACAATTTACCACATCCCACAAACACCAAGAACCCACTAAAACCGAAATCAACCAACACCATGGTTAAACACACCTTAAGATAATAAGAAAATATAGAATCCACATTTGATAGAACGATTTCAACAGACTTTTAAATTATAAAAGATGAACATACAATGGGTAAGACATGACCAATAGGTCCTCCTTACTAGTTATAATCCCCAAGTTTATTCTAGATAGTATATCCCAAATGAGTAAGCCTTGATCAATCCTCTGTTATCACACCTTTCACGACATGCCCTATCCTAATGATAGTCATTATTAAGAACACTACAATCCCACCCTGATGGTGGTTGTCATCCTTAGATGATGGAATGTCCCAACCAAATTGTTTGACATAATTAGATAACACATCACCCTTGCATGAAATTCTCCCACCTCATCCTATATCTGATGGATTCTTGACCCATGCATGTTCTACAGGTAATTCAATAGCATAAAAATTATACACTATATAAAGAAAAAATATGGAATATCAAGAATAGTTCACAAGGGTATATAAACTAACCATTAGATCATATATATAGAACGTGTTTCAAGGCCTACTCACACTCTTTCAAGAAATGACATCATGAAAGGGAATCAACCGTAAACCATTACATTAACATTAATGGAACCCAAAAAACAACCAATGGGATAAAAATAAACTCCCATCAACCCTGACATACTAGTCCGGTCAAGCTCAACCATCAAAATCCTATTCATCACATCATCATTAAAAGATAGATTCAATAATAAAACCTAAGAAAATAATCATATCGAATACACTTATTAAAACATCAAATATTCATCTTCTCATTAGACCCAATCATAGGTGAAAACAATAAAATCTTAGAAAAATTGTTGACATATATCATAATGGTCATATTAGCATGTTCGACATTCAAAATATCCATTGCCTTTTCTATCAATAAAAATTGTTGAAGGGTTTTTTTCTTTTGAAAATAAATATATGATCCTGCCACTCAAATCCCGCATAATACATTTTTATGACAACCGAATCCCACTATCTTCTGTTAGGGCCTTCTAACATGAAGGGGGAAAATTTCACCTTATGAAAATCTTAAATCTACAATTAAACATACAAAAGCTTTAACATTCTACAAAAATACACATTAATTTGGGGATCATTATAATCGTGTAAATAGTGTCTTCTAGAAGAGTAACTCATAGGAAATATTCCAAGATTCATCCCTTCAATTTTCCAAAATTGGTGACTCATTGTGAAGGTGTGGAGTTTCTTATACCTTTGTTTAGATAACACAGAAAATAATCTGAATAATATGATGGTCTATATGATTATTATCCCATTGTGTGACATCAAAATATTATTCACAGAACATATTCATGGGTCTTCGTAGAGGAATGATGCAAAACATCATTAGAAAAATCATTGGTGACATCAAAATATTACTCAGATTAACAACTCAGACTAGAGAAATGGTAAAATAAATCAAATTACATAACAAAAACAGATTTGGATTATGAATCTATCAATGTAAAAAAATAATGGAAATTTATAAAATTATATCATATTATTTCTACAATTTCCTTTCCCAAACAACCCTAGTCAATTAAGGATCATTATGATGAAACCTGGATAAATAGTTTCAAAAACTTACCTCATATCCACCAAAAGATATCCAAAATTGTGTACTGCCTTTAATGTAAGATGCTGAACCTACACCTCTATTACAAATTCGTCACAAAATAGCTATGATACCCGAGTTCCTATATACCTGAGTTAGAACTAAAAAATCCTTATGGGTTTCACAAAGTGTTTCATAACCGATTACATAATAAAAAAATAAATCACAAGTTCAATTAAAGCTGTAGAAAAAAAATTTACCTGAAAATGAATATCAATAATGGTAGTGGCGGCTGCGGAGGTAGCGGCGGCGACCGAGGTAGTGGTGGCGATAGAGGCAGCGGCGGTCTCGACAGCGGGGTCGGGAGTGGAGGTGGCGATAGTGGTGGAGGAGGATGGGGATGAGGAGGAGAAGGATGAGGAGGATGAGGACAAGGGGGAGGAGGAAGAGGTCACGGCGGACGAGGGGCTTGGTTCAGCTTCTGCGAAAGCTTGACCGTGTTCGAGCAAGGAGGGCCTGTTAGGGTTATTAAATAAAAACTGATGGAAACTTTATCAGCGCTCGTTAAAAGCTCTGATAAAGGTATGTTTTATCAGAGCTAAAATAAAATCACTGATAAAACACTCATTTATCAGCTCTTTTTTAGCGTTGATAAAGAGATCCCTTTATCAGCGCTAAAAAAAGCGCTGATAAATGTTACCTTTTCTCAGCCCTAAAAAAATCCCTAATAAAGGGTACACCATTATCATCGCTTATTTTAGCACTGATAAATGTAACATTTAACAGCGATTTTAGCTAGCGCTGATAAACACATACCCCTTTATCAGTGCTTTCAGTTTAGTACTGATAAAGGGAAGCGCTTCCCTTGCCCTGTTTTGTGGTAGTGTGCACCTAGCGGGCCGGAGCCGCAACATCAGGCCAGACCCACGACCCAACAGGCTGGTCCAACCCCCAGCAGGCCGGACCCATGCCAGGAGGCCAAACTCAATCCCTTTGGGTTGGGCTGAACTAGACGAGTCACCGGGTGACCTGGCGAGCAAGACCCTCAGCTAAACTGGGCTGGGTCCAGCAAGGCCCACTGGCCCTGGCCCATATGTCAGGCCATACTGGATCGACCCATACCCAAACCTGGTAAGACCGAGTCATTAGGAACTAAACTAAGGTATGTTGGACCTCTGTGTTAGGTTGGTCGATTTGGTCCAACCGGGTCAGACTTGGCCAAGACGCAACTGGACCCTGTTTACTAAAATGCCAGTAACCTACAAACCGTGCATCCGATTGACGAGTAGTTTGCAGCATTGGACCCTCTCGACTAGGCGGACATTTTAGAATGTCATGAGGAGGCTTCATGTAATTTAGGATGAGATGAATTTCTTGAGGAGCGGTTCTCTCAGGCGCACTATGTACGGAACCCCTACGGTTGGCTGAGACCAGAAGACTGGTGACTTTCGACTCTGTATGAATCGACTATGGCCCAATGGGAAGCACTACTATATGACTTTATAGACCCAAAGTGGGAAGCACTTCTTTGTGACTTTGAAGGCCCTCGTTTTGAGATGAGGAGGAGTACCTCAGTTGGCTGAGATTAGTTGGAATCACTTCTCTGTGACCTTGCAGGCCCACAGTATGCAGTGGGGAGGTGAAATTAAGCAGTCTAAGGTTAGTGGGAATCACTTCTTCAAGGCTTTGAAGGCCTGATGTACTTGATAGAGTAGGATTTCTCCATCAGGCGAGGTGTCTAATGATGTGACTAATGTTTCTTTTATCTGTACCCTAAATGTATACATGGTGTGATATGTCTTGTTCTTTGTGTTTTAATTTGAGGATTGTTGTGTGGTCTTTCGCTTTTTGGGGTCCTATTGAGTAATTTTTTTATCACCACTACATGGGATTCACCCCCACATGTTGTGTCCGATGCAGAAAATTGACATGTCTACAGACACTTTGGGGGACCAGGACCTAGTGGTGCACAGGGAGATGAGAACGACAGATGCTACATCGGTGGACTTGGTTGCCTAGGACCGAGACGGGGCCAGTAGGATCAGGTGGATAAGATATTATACTTTGGCTTCTAGTAGCTACACTACTCTCATGATCAAGTAGGATTTTCTGTGGATGGCCATTGGAGTTTTCTTTGAGTACTTTTTTGTTTCCTGTTCTTTTGTTGGGTTTGTATTTTGAACCAATTTTATTAGTTGTACTTGCACTCGGGTTTGTTTTTAGTGATACTTCTTCCTTTTCAGTGTGTGGGACTTGGTTGGGAATGTGTGTGCGTACAAGTAATCATGAAAATTCCTTCCACTTGCAGGTTGACGCCTGCAAAGCTAGTCGTCAGCCCCTGGACTTCAGGAGGCGGGCTTGAGGTAGTCACGTCACGGGCTCTGGGTGACGGGTCGTGACATTTATCACCTTAAATAAGTATCATCCTCGCTATTTAAACATGATCTCAGAAATAAATGGTTTGATATTTAATTTTTTTTGAAAACACACATCTTAAAAAATTATTAATAAAGAAACCTCTTAACCAAAAAGAAAGGGAAGTACAATGATCATATGGGATAACACAAAACTAGGTTTCCATGTATGAGAGAAATGGTGGAATGTGAAGATATGAACATGACAGACAATCATAAATAATTATAGAGACTAATAGAGGTCATTGATCACAAGAAAGTTAATGAAAAATGGAAATTTAATGACCTAAAAACTATAAATTTGTTATGATTTAAAAGAAAATAGGTTCAGCATAAATGAAGGTAATGGGATAACATTTTTCTAATGATACTTTCCCTAAAGAATCTGAATTATTTTACTATATATGGATATATGGAAATATAATTACTTGATATGTTTTAATTTCATAATCATAATTTAATACTGTGGTTGTGTCTTGATCATTTTACAATTCATCACTTACTCAATGAATAGAATGACCTAAAATGATTTTTTTTAAAAAGTAGTAAAATTCACATTTAATGGATCTTAAGACCCATAAAAGTGTGATAAGTAATTCCATGTGTCTATAACTAGTTTTTAAAATCAATATGGTTAGAAAAATTTATCTAATATAATAAATTAATTGCTAAATCTCAATAGTAAGACCACTGGTTGGACATTAATATTTATCTATTAAATTATTTAACTAAAAACAATGACATATAATCTACGACGTCATGTTGGATAGTGGTTGGAGTTAAACACTTATCGCCCTTTGATTGTGTGTTCAAGCCCTACAACCTTGTCGGATGTGATGGGTTGTCACTCGAAATGTGGGTTGTCATTTTTATAAACTTATATTATCATAATTCTTATACATTTCTCAAAAACATTGATGGACATATTTGAAATAAAACTAATCAATAAATAACTTTTTTATAAGGTTTTAAAGGATTTTTTCCCATAAAGTCTAATAATATTATTTTTATTTTATTACAATGTCATTAATGATCATATTAACCCCAATGGTTATCCATAAAATTAAACTTATATCTATAAAATGTAAATTAATTATTCTTAAAATATTTTTTTTTACTAAAACATAGACTAAACCAGTATGTTTTATTCCCTTAAATTTCTCACAAAATATCTTTAATATTGGTAGAATCCCATCACATAAAACCTAAAAAGTGTTGTTTAAGACTTTGAATTTATGATACATCTTAAACTCATAAACCCATGATGGTATCCATAACTCATAAGTTAATAAAGACATATATGTTTTTGATTTTTTACACAATCCTTAGATGTTTCATGATTCTTAAAACCAAGATACCATTGGTAAAATACATCTACATTTTAATTATTGAATCAAAATACATAAATACTTAATCCATTTTATTTAAACATAATTTCTTCCCTATTCTATATGTTAACCTATAAAAGAGGTAATTGACTCAAATAATTCCTAGGTTCTTCACATTTAATACGAAAAACTATAAATGGATTCCTAGGATGAGATTTATTTCCTTCCATCATGATCTCCATTTTTCCTTGGAAAAATATTTATGACCTTATTTTACACACATAAAGAATATTACCATTTCATTGAGAGACTTTCCTAGGGTCTATTTCAACATTTATGGCACGAATTAAATCAGTACTTCTTTCCTCTATGGTCTCCACCACTCGAGCTCTTAAGAAAATTCCATCCATCTATTCTTTGGTGAGTACGTGTGTTGGTAAAGGTATTTGTTGTTAATTATTTTTCAGGATAATTGATTAGGAAGAATTACAATATATTTCACTCCAGTCATCATTCCATTTGGTTACCCATAGTACCAAATTTTCCTTCATGTTCAAATTTCAGAAGACTATTTCAGGTTTCATCCACTAACTAAAACCAAAAATCATAGTGCAAGAAACAATAATCATGGTGGGAAAACCATATAATCATTTATAGGGTGTCTAAATCATGGAACATTATATTCAATATAATAATCCTTAGGTTTAACCTGGGCCATTAATTGGAATCATATATTAAAATCCTTTATAATGGTTTGTAAGGAAAATGTGAATTATCCTAAGCATATCCCTGAGGAGTTTCAAACTAGGTCTGCAGTAAGACCCATTGTCGTGCACTAGGTGAAAATCAGGACATGCCCAATACACCTTTTAAGAGTAATTAACCCTAGGTACATATGTTCCAGAACCAAATCCAATTGTAGTATCTATAAATATATGTATTTCTAGGAAAAAATTCATAATATCTTGCTTAAAAAAGTCCAATAAGTTATTCTATACTTATTCTCAAAGTCTATTATAGGTCTATAATACATAATCTATGTTTTCCAAAATATAATTCCCAATGTTTATACCGATCATCCTCTAATACTAAATATAATGAACCCAAACCCAGTAACCTAGATATGTTGTCTTCTTTATAAAATTAGCATGGGCTATAGAGAATCACATCCTAAAGGGCTGAATAATTTAGTAGTATTGGTAAATTAGATACATACTTGAGTCTTACATTACATTTGAAAACAAAAATTCCAATATTTTTTTTCGTGAATAGAATTATTATGTATATCATATATTTCTATTTAAACCATATTACACTTCATGGAATCCTAATAAATGTTACCAAATAAGGGTGATCTCAAAATATTAGTAAGGATTAAGTACATTGGAAGCTATCATGAATAAATGAATCATAATCAGTAAGGAATGAACAATATAGAAAGAAAATATCTAAAAACACATTAAATTTATATAATTGAATATAATAATCAATGAAAAGGTAATTATTTGAAAAAATATTCCATTTAATCAATTAATTGACTATAATAACTGGCTAAGGCATAATCAATATGGAGAGATAAATATCTCAAAACACATTCTATTAAAACAATAAACTGAGAATGAAATGAATCTAGAGATAATATCATTATGAAAACATAGTGGATAAAAATAACTAAATTATCAAAAAGGATATGTTTAATTATTGTATGTCAAGATCAGAAGAATCTCTATCATCAATATATTTCCTCAAGACATTTTAAAACTGATGCGTAGGTATACAATAGAAACTCATTTTTCTAAGTCCAGACAACTGATTCATCTCATGAGACGTGTATATGCATCAATGGACTGTATCTAACTAAGATCCACCCATACCTATATAACCAAATCATTCATTATATATCAATTAATTAATTTAATTCGTATACAATGTGCCTTATCATCAAATATCTTCATTGAGTAAAGAATATGAATTTATCAATATTTCACTAGAAAAAAATAACAATCAATGTATAAAACCGTATGTAGAAAGTATATATTATTTAAGAATGAAACAAATATACAGAAAATAATAATTATATTCAAGGGGTATTTAATGTTCAATGATCACAAGTAAGTGAATATTTTAATGGATATTTAATTACTATAAAAATGATTCAATAAAGTGAATGAAAATACATTCCGTAGTAAAAATGGTCATAAACCATCAATAGAAAGAATAAGAATAATATCAATCCAACATATAACCATTGTATCAATAATAAAGGATTGAAGTCATTTATGAATAGAAATAACTTAAAAGGATCTTTGAAAACATTCATGAGGGAAATAACCTTTTCATTTAGATATTCAGTTTTTAAAACTAAAATTGCAAAAAACATTTTCGAAACTATTTCCATATAAAATAATATTTGAAACATATAAATGCATATTTAAAATATCTAGTAGTCATGGTGAAATTAAATTCATTACATGTTGTGTATGTTAAAGAAACATTAATTTCACATTTTCGGTAAAAGATGAAAGACCCTTGTTTTGAAAAGTACATGAAGATACCTTTTAATTTTTTTTGTAAAAATTAAAAATTCATAAATATATCTTTAATAGATAATTTATAAAATGTTAAACCCATTTTTGAAAACATTTTAAGACAACATGGTTTTGGAAGAAAGTTTATTTTCGACCTAAGAGAGAAATAAATTCTGATTTTCATAAATACAATTTATCATTATTTTATATAATAAAGAGTGCAAAAATTGTTTCTATTAATTTAAAATATCATTGAAAACTATATCATAATAAAATTAATTGGGTTTAGTAGATAATGATGAAAAAAAATTCCTTCAATTGATGTTCAGGATTAAATAATCCTAATTAGAATGAGATTATGAAATACTCCCTTACAATGATCATAATGATGAAGAGGAAATTAATCAATGAATCAATCATGTGTATCAACATATAAATCTAGGTAAAACAAAAGTAAATAAAACATAATTATAACTTATTAAATGATCAAGGAGTTTGGAATACATATATTTTATGGACCCAATAAAAATTGTTATGTGAATAAATGTGAATACCATTAATAAAAAATGGGTATGGTATTCACTAAACAACTGTTTTAGCATGGAAAAATCACAGTAAAATCTTGAAGCATATCTACATCAATTAAAGATTCATAAAAATGGGTTAATGAGAGATATGGGGGTATCTAATCCCATATAAATAAAATAATAAGTAATAGGGACATGGAAAAACATATCCCAACATTAGAAATTGGAAATTGAAGGCATAAGTTAATGAAAAAACTTGAATAAATAAAAGAATCCTAATTATATTTCAGCATGGTAGAAAGTGTACATAAAAGATCATGGGAGGATTAATAAGAGTGAAATGGGTCTCTCATAATTTAGATATAAAACTAAAATTGATGGGGTCATAGTAAAACATACCTAAACAACCGCAAGTTCAATCTAATAATCATAACTTAAAATAGGTTCATGAATGGAAATGAGACGAGAGAAATCCTTTACTTGAGGGTGTGACTTAAAATGCTTGGGGGGGGGATTCTTGAGATATCGAGGGCACATTAAAAGGACTCTAGAGAGTGGAGTATAGGGTATTTATGTTCTCCAAGTAGTTTGAGTGAAGATAAATGGGATCTTGGGTGGGTTTATATAGGAAAACAAATGAATTTATTTATTATTTAGGTTTTGGGATCTACATAATAAAAAAACCAAAACCAAAACCCATCCCATGGGTTTTCCCAAGGATTAAACCAGATGAGATTTTTTATCATTATTTTATAATTCCAATGGACTAACATAATAAAATAAGTCATTTTCTTATGTGGAGGTGAGTCATACTCTTAAACAAATGATTTTAAAAATGTTAAAAATATTAATTATTTTTGGAGGATTCATAATGGATTTATAAAATTAATTAAATCAAAATAAAATTGAATCATTTTAAGTATAAAACATATATTTGGTCATGTATATCATTTATAGTATTTATTACATCACTTTGTTTTCATTATGATGTCATAATACACAAATTATTTATATATGGAATTTAATTTTTACCTGAAATTCTACTATCTTAGAAAATTATAAAAAATTAACCATTGGATAATTTTTATTTTCTTATTCCAAAAATAATATTAATTTTATTTTAATATTTTTCAAAATATTTTAATTTCAATTTTAAAATACAGTTGACATTTATTAGGAAATTTTGGGGGTTTTTTGACAATAACATATTTCAAACCCTTATAAAAATTAAATTTGAATTCATAAAAACTATCTGATAATTTTTACTTAATGAAAAATATTTAATAACAATATTTTATAATAATATAATTTTTTTAAAAAATCAATTAATTCATCAAAATAAATTCCTTAATTGAATTTAAATATTAACCAAAAATACTATTTGTTTTTTATTGAATCATAATAAAAATCATTTATAATGCAATAACAATAGTATGAAAATATATTTATTATTATATTAAAAATAATGTACATACTCATATTTCTAGGTTCTCGATATACATCCCTTCAATACACCAGAAAAGTCTCTAAGGGTAAGGTTTGTGATGGTGGGACTTTCTTGGAGTGGGTCGGCGAACATGGTTTGGGCCATGATCTCGATAAGCTTGAACTTCTCCCATAAAAAGTTTCACTCATGCTTGAGTTACTAGATCTCATATTGGGATTAGTCAAGGTAAAATCCTAGAGATTATATATCCCTCTAAATCTATCATAAATGGGATTCATAGGGTATGATTCTACTAGTTGAGCCATAAATTCATTTGTATGTGTCAATTGGATTTCTTAAAATCCTATATTTATACTAATTATGTGATCACTATTAAATAACTATATTATCAAATATAACGATTCTTAATATTCAATTAAATTTTATAGGATATAATAAAACCAAATAATTGCATTTTTTTCTATAACCATAGTATATAATAATATATTTAAATTGATTTCAATGGGAATTTTATTTATAACAGGTTGGGTCATTACAATCTCCCTCCCTTAAGAAATTTCACCCTATAAATTGTATTTTCCCATACTAAAATAGATAAGGGAAACTGAATTTCATAACCTCCTCTAGTTACCACATTTCTTTTCAAACTTTTGGTTTCTCCCCAACACTTTAACAAGGTGAATTGTCTTATTTCGTAGAAATTGTTATCTATGAACAAAGTTCTTCACCAGCTTCTCTTAATAAGAAATATTATTATCCAAAGGCACCACCTCCAGATTGAGTATATGTGAGGGGTCTCGTTTATACTTCCTTAATAGGGATACATGGAATAAATCACCTACCTGAGATAGGTTCAGTGAGAGTTCTTGTCGATATTTCATCGCTATGATATGATCAAGGTTTTAAAAAGGGCCAATGTGTCTTGGAAGGAACTTCCATTTCATCCCAAATATCATCAAATTATTCCCTGGAGATATGAGGAGGATTAACATGTATCAAAAATCAAACTCTAGGACTCATCTATGATTGTCAGCAATGTTCTTTTATAGACTCTGAGAAACCTTTATATTCAACTAAATGTTATTAACCTTTTCCACCATTTCCTTGACCATTTTAGGACCTAAGAGTTTGTGTAACCTAATATCATACCAACATGAAGGTGTTATTCACCTCCTCCCATAAATATCTTCATAAGGAGCCATTTGTATTCTCGAGTGAAATCTATTGTTGTATGATAATTCTACAAGAGGATGATTTTGGTCCGTCCTTCTTTTAATCATATAGAACTTACTCTCAACTTTTATTCCATTTTCAAAATAGTTTGTTCAGACTAGAAACCGGTTTGAGGATGATAGGATGTACTAAAGTTTAGCTCAAAGATTAGAGTCTTTTGGAGACTATTATTTAACTTTGAGGTAAATCTCAGATCTCAATTATATACAATCAATAATCATACTCCATGTAGCCTCACTACTTCTCTAATGTATATCTGTTCAAGTTGATCTAATTATAATTCATCTCAAATCACAATGACGTGAAAAGTATTTCAAAGATGATCCACCACAACCCTTATATAATTATTCCCTCTTGATATCTTCATAAGACTAGTGAAAAATTCCATGTGGATGTTTTCCCATTTACATATAGGTATGGGGAATGGTTTCATCATACCCTTGGTTTCTTTCTTATAATATTTCACTTACTAGGATACAAGACATCTTGATGTATACTCCATGATCTCATTCTTCGTATTGTCCTACCAATAGTGTTCTTAGATATCTTGATACATCTTTGTGCTTCCTGGGTGGATGGAGATGGTTGAGTTTTGTGAAAAATCCAATAGATCCTTCTTTAACTCGGGATTTTATGGTACACATAGTCATGACCCAAACCTCACAACCCCTTCTTCATTAACAATGAACTCTGAGGATTTCCTTTTTCCTATAATTTCCTCTTTCTTATGAATTCCCAGATCATCCCTTTGAAAATATTTTAACCTCCCCAGAAGGGATTGTTGAGAAATAATTTGTGAAAGGATTGATGATCTTCCATCCTTTATGATTTCCATGTCCATCATTTGTAAATATAAGATGTTTGGATCTCTATCAATTCTTATTAATGACAGAATTATTGGATCATTTCTACTTAGAGAATCCACCAATTTATTCTCTTTATAAGGATGGTATTGGATTGAGTAGTCATAATCCTGAACAGATTTAACCATATTCATTGGTTCAGATTTATCTCTTTATGTGTGAATATATACTAGAGTCTTTTGTAATATGTATATATTTTACACTTCTAGCCAAAGAGATAATGTAATCATATATTAAAAGGTAACATTACTACCTCCAGCTCAAGATCATGTGTTGGGTAGTTCTGTTCGTGAAATTTCATCTCCCTTGATGAAAAGGCTATGAAATTGTCATTACACATTAACACACAACACAATCCCCTCTTTAAGACATCACTGAATACCAATAAAATATCTCTACCTATGGGTAGTGTGAGCACAAGTGCAATGATAAGCCTCCGTTTCAGTTCTTTGATTCTCTCTTCAAATTCATTGTTCCAAGAAAATATTTCTCCCATCTAATTTAGCCTAGTTATAGGGGTTTAAAATCATTATAAATTAATCATCAATTGATGATAATACCCATATAATCCATGGAAACTACGGATATCTATCACAAATTCTAGCCTCGACCATCCTTCAATTGCTTATATCATTGAAGGGTCTAATGATATCCCATTACATAGGATGATGTTCCCCATGAACGATAATTCCTTCAACCATAACTCTTATTTTCTATACTTGGCATAAATATTCTACTTTTGCAATGTATTTATCACACTACTTAGATGGTCGTCATGTTCCTCCTTGGTTTTAGAGTTTATTAGAATATCATTAATAAAGACTGCAAAAACATTTGTCGAGGTAATATCTAAAGACTCTATTCATCATGTCCATGAAAATTAATGGAGTATTAGTGATTTTGAATGTAATTATTATGAACTCATAGTGCCCATACCATGTATGAAAAGCAGTCTTGTAGATATCCTTCTTTTTTACCCTAACATGGTAATATCCCGACTACAGATCCACCTTAGAGAATTATTGTTCTCTACGTAGCTGATCGAACAAATCATAAATACGTAGGAAAGGACAATTTTTCTTTATCATCATATTTTTGATCTCACGATGACCAATACGAAGGAGTATTGACCCATCCTTCTTCTTGATTAAGAGGACTAGTGTACCCCAAGTTGAATCACTTAGGTATATGAACCCTTTTTCTAGATTCACCTATTGTTGTTTCTTTAGATCCTCAAGTTCCAAAAAATCCATTCTATAATGATTCTTGTATAATACTAATGCCCTAGGTATAATCTCAATTTCAAATTCAACCTCTCATCAAGAAGGAAGACTAAAAAATTCCATGGGAAACATGTCAGCATATACCCTCAAAATGGTAATTTCTTATAGGATGATTCGTTTCTTAAAACAATAATTTTATATAAATATTCTTGATCATAGGGAAACAATATCCATTCTTGAGATGTTTTTTCTAAAGAAGATTCAACATCCTCCCTGCAATTGTACATAATTGGGGATCGATTCGTAATACAACGAGTGATTTACTTCTCATGAAAATTTATGTTGGATCTATATAGGTAAGGTCGATACATGCCCAAAATTGCATAAAATTCCAAAAAAAGAGAGTTTAAAAAGTTTATATAGAAAGTTCATCCCAAAATTGTGATAGGGTAGGAGTTATATACTCAGGATCTAATAATTTCCCCATTTTTCATTTTCCCTGATAACTCAACATTAAAGATTTGTGGTGGTGTTTGAATAGGTATACTAATATTTCATGATATGAAGGGATATGTAGAATCATATTCAAAAAGTACATTCTCTATCATTGAAGTAATATGTAGTCAACCTTTCACCACTTCATTATCGAAATCCACCTCAGTGGTTGGGATGGAAAATCTCACCCTTACTTCCTTGGAGGTTATTGGTTGTCTTTGAAAACCCATGGATTAGTGTATTGGTTTGTAAAGTGTAGTCGCTCCTTGCAGTTGTAACAAGAAATAATTAACAGATGGTTTAATGAAGCATTTAATTCATTCATCACATTTCAAGGTTTCTTTGGTTAGAAATCATTAGCTAGGTTCGCTTCATTCCCACACTTGAATTATTTCCTCTCCCCCATTAGGAAATTTATGGGGTGCTTCTTTCCACACCATTGACAAGTGGGATGCTGAAATTTCTTAGAACCATTATATTTATCCATAAGACTGCCAGAATTAAACTCCACCTTTTTCTTCTTATCCCCTTGATGCCCTTGTGATTCACTAATCTCCATTTCAACTTTGAGGGCACATCAGAAAATTTACATAGAGATATCAAAGTCAAGGATCACGAGGGATTTCGTAGATAATGTTTTATTCCACCAAAGAACTTTCCAACATTGCATTCGGGGGTAAGGACAAAGAAGAAGTAATATCGTGCATGTCTTGTAATTTTTTCCTCATATGCCTCAATAGATTCATTATATTTGTTATTGAGGAAAATATTTATCAAAAAACATTTTTCAGAATTCCTTCAATACCATAACATCGATCTCTTCCTCATGCTTTTTATTCTTTATCAATTTCCACCATTAATAGGCTTATATTTCCAAACAATAAAAAAGCATTAGAAACTTCTCTTACTCATAACATTAAAGGGTGGTGAATATCTTCTCAATAGATTTGATCCATTGTTCCGCGATTAAGGGATCATATGATCTATTGAAATTATTAGGACTTTGTTAGGTAAATATGTTAATTATATATTTATATTTCATAGGAGGATTTGGAATCTCATCTTGATCAATTTCCACCATTAATAAGATTCTATTTCTAAACAATAAACTGCCAGTAGAACCTTCTCTTGCTCAGAACGTTGAAGGGTGGAGAATATCTTCTCAATAGATTTCATCCATTATTCCGTGATTTAGGGATCAGGTGATCCACTGAAATTATGAGGCCTTTGTAATTTAAATACATCAATTATAAATTTATATTGCATAGGGGTATTTGTAATCTCATCTTGATCTAGGTTTCTATTCATAAATCGAGTCAGTTAAGGGAGTATTTTCACAAAGTTCATGATTCCTTCTCCCATTGGGTTGGACATCTCATTGGGGTAGTCATCATAGTTCCTATCACATTGATTTTTTACCTGATTCCTCATATTTTTAGCCATTTTGTATAATAAAGGGAAAATTAGAGATGTGTATTTTTAAACTATTAAACACATAATGTGATAATCCGATGACATTAAGGGGATAACTTATAAATTACATTTATTTCCATAACTTATGATTTTATAGGCATCAATATATGTTATCCACAATTTATTTCCTAACATATAATCTTATGAGTATTTTTTTTCATCCCTTAATAACGGTTCATAATGAGCTTATGAATTTACCTAGGAATATCCCAATGGAGTGTCAAACCAGGTGCATAGTAAGGTTTATTGTCTTGTACCAAGTTATACTAAGTCAGGCCCAGCACACCTTGTCCGAGTTGTTACCCCTAGGTATGTCTATTTCAGGACCACATACACATTTAGTATCTAAATAGAGTTGTATTTTCTTGATAAAATACTTACTATATACTTACCAAAATTTAGGGATGTTTTCTTATACTTAGTCTTATACCTAAGGATTTTGATAGAGTTTTCTTATCCTAATCCAAAAAATAACTAAAATTTTTCTCTAATACCAAATATAACAAACCTTTTTTTATTACACATTAATTAATGAATCTTTACATAAAATAAAACATAATATAAGCCAAAACATCATGAATTATATTGTATTTGGGAATTAGGTACATAAATCACCCTCTTGAACATTGGATACAACAACATTATTGAAAATTTCCATAACATGCATCTAAAATTCCATGGATTTTTAAAACTACACAGGATAACCTAGGAATATAATAAAGGGGTGAGATATAAATCCAATTAAGGGAATAAAAATTGAATAAGTTGATACATGTTATAAAATAGACTTTTCAATGGGGTATAAAAAGAGTCAGAATCATAAACATGGAAAATGATACATGATGTAGAATTATAATCATAACATGGAAAATGTGGCAACATCCTGAAACATTGCATCATAAAAATTGGTCAAAACTAAACTTCCAAGACATCATGGTAGAAAATTTACCATAAATTAATCATGGAAAATCTCCATCCTAACATGATGTATCATAAGACTAAATATTACCCAATTCATTAGAGCGCTATATAATTCAGGGCACACCCGTCACATTCCTTTCATTCTCATGCATAAGTGTGCCACATATATCATACAACATGTAGTAATTCATAATAATAATTCAATAAAATTTCAAGGAGTTTTGAATACTAATATGTAATTCCCTAATAAAAATTTATATGTGTATAAATTTGAATACCCCTGATAGAAAACGAGCGTTGTATTCACAACACAATTGTTTCGACATGGAAAAATCACAATGAAATTTTGGAATCATAACATCATCACCCAAAGATTTATAAAAATGGGCTGATGAGAGATCATAGGGTGTATCATTACATATAAATAAAATTATAAGTAATAGGTGCATGTAAAAACATATCCAAACATTATAAATTAGAAATTTAAGGAATAAGTTAATGAAGAAACTTGAATAATGAAAAGAATCCTAACTATAATTTGGCATGATAAAAGGTGTACATAAAGGATAATGGGAGTCTAAATGAGAGTGAAAGGGGTATATAATAATTAAGACATAAAATTTATAGTAATGGTTTCATATGAAAACATACCTAAACTACCACAAATTGAAACTAAGAATCATAATATAAAAGAGGTGCTTGAATGAAAATAAGAAGAGAGAAATCCATTATTTGAGTGTGTGACTCAAATACTTGGGAGTGGAATATTGAGAGCTTGGGGGAACCTTGGTAGAAATCTAGAGAGTATAGGAAAGATTATTTATGTGCCACAAGGAGTTTTAGTGAAGAGAAATGGGAGCCTGGGTGGGTTTATATAGGACAAGAGGGAGATTTCTTTATAATTTAGGTTTTAGAATCTACATAATAAAATAACCAAAACCACAAATAAACCCATGATTTAAGCCAAATGAAATTTGTTCTAATTATTTTTTAAGTACAAGGGCCGAACTTTATAAAATAATTCCCTTTCTTTTTTGGAGGTGAGTCATACTCTTAAAGAAATGATTTCAAAACATTAAAATATATTAATGGTTTGAGAGGATTCATAATGTCATTATAAACATAATAAAATAAACATAAAACTAAATTATTTTAAATTTAAAACATATATTTGGTCATGGATACGATTTATATTGTTTATTACATCACGTTTTCGTCGTTATGAAGTCATAATACACAAAGTATATTAATATGGTATTTAATTTTTACTCGAAAATTGGACTATCTTGGATAATTATGAAAAAATCATTGTTGGATAATATCAACATTATTCTCCCAAAAATAATATTCATTTTATATTGATAATTTTTTAAATATGTGAATTTTCAATTTGAAAAAAAGACATTTATTAAGAAATGTTGGGTTTTGTTGACAATAATAGTTTTTGAACCCTTATAAAAATAACATTTGAATTAATTAAAATTGTATGATCATTTATATTTAATAAAAATTATTTCATAATAACATTTTACTATAATATTATTTATGTCAAAAATCCATTAATTAATCAAAATAATTTCCTTATTTGAATTTAATTACGAATAAAAAATATTATTTGTGTTTTATTGAATAAAAATAAAAACAACTTGTAATGTAAAAATATTAGGATGAAAATATATTCATTATTATATAAAAAATAATTTACATAATAATATATCTTGGGTATTGATACATATCCATTTAAGACACTAGTAAAGTTATTAAGTGTAAGGTGTGTGATGGTTAGACTTTCATGGGGTGTTTCAACAAACATGGCTTGTGCCATGATCTCAATGAGCTTGAAATTATCCCAAAAATTGTTTCACTCATACTTAAGTTATTTTATCTAAGTTTGGGATTTGTAAATGAAAAATCCCATAAAATCTATCTCCCTCGGAAGCTCTAATAAGTGGGATTTATAGGCTAAGATCCCAGAGGTTAAGGACATCACTTCTTTTGCCCGTGTCTTTTGGATTTTTATAATAATATATTTATACCAATCATTTTATCACTATTAAATAGAAATATTATCAATGGTAATTATTCTTAATGGTCAATTAAATTGGTTAGGATATAATAAAACCAAATAAGTGAATATTTTTTCTATGACAATATTACATAATAAGATATTTAAATAAATTCCAAGGGGAATTTTATTTATAATAGTTTGGGTAATTATAATCCATGTGGTGTGTTAATGAAAATATAGTCACATTGCTTTGTGAAGGCGGTTTTCCTCACATACATGAAGAAGGTTATCATCTTTCAGTGAGTGAAAAGGAAAGAAAAAAATCAAATATTATATTTTAAGAATATTAAATATTCCATTAATTCTTAATTATGTCATGTATATCATACATATTTATTAATTTTATCCATATTATCTTACATATAAAGTGGTAGTGAAAAATGAATCACATTACTTCATGAGGTGGTAGTCCGCCACACACATGAGTGGCTTTATCACATCCCCTAAAGTATAAAAAGTAAGAAAATGATACAATGAATCCAAAGGTATAATTATGTTATAAATATCATATATATACTTTATATCTATCTTGATACCAAATTTTGAGAGGTTTTAATGGAAAAAATGTCACCAGTTTTTGAGCTAATTGTCCACCATACACACAAATGATGATTTCATAACCCATTTGATGGATGTGGGGATAGCTACAAGTTATGTGATTAGCATAACAAAATCTAAGTATATGGAAGATAATTCCGTTATTATATTAGCTTGGTTTAATAATAATTGAAGGAGGTGGAGGAAGAAATAAAATAAAAATTATCACCGAACCAAAAGGTTTAAACGTGTAAAAGGAGAGGGGGTGACCTTTTTCAAGTGAGGTGAGTGACACACTTGTAATTTTAAAAAATAAAAAGGTGTACCCTATTTTTTCACATGAAAACATTGAAAAAAATGGAGTATTCATGAGTCTTATAAATTATAGGGTAAAAATATGGCTATTAAATATATTTTACACAAGTTTTTAGGTTATTTTAACCATTATCATTTTAGTTTAATCCCGTGGTAAATCCATTTTTTACCTTAGCTGTGGTAAATAATTTTTATAGTTTTCAATATTAATTTTTTCCAAAATTAATTTTAGCATATTAGATAATATAAATTATACTGATTCCAAATATAGAACCCATTTTTCTTAATTCCATTAATATAAGTTGGAAATTTTAATTTAAAATTAACCTCACAGATGTGATGAGAAATCGGGTTTCCAAAGATAAAATTTTGAAAATTTTGAAAATTTTTATATCAAAATTATATATAAACATGATATCAATGGATTAAACTGGTCTAATAGATATATAATTGAACATATATTACTTTTAAACTAATTAAAAATATAATTTAACATTTTAAATAATTTAAATGAAAAGACAGTTTTCAATTAGAACTTAGTATTTTTCACTATCCATCAAAAAATGAAGCATTTTATAAAAATTCTAAAAATTCACCCTAGCCAAATTTTGATAATCAAATTATGAAGATGAAGTTCATTTTATCAAATATAATTCTTAATAGTGGTAAAATTAATTTTAAATTATATACTTAAAGTGCAACCAAATCGTTTTTTAGAAACAATATAGTTTTTCAAAAAACATTTCTTTTCCATTTAAATAATTCTTATTTTATTTATAATCAATATATAATAATAATTATTTACTTAGTAATATTAATACCCTCTAATTTAATGACTAGGTTATAACATTATACTATATTATAGTTCATTTAGACTCAGGGTTGTGTTCCCAACAAGTGATCGAGGAGATAAAACTTAAATAGATATATTGTGTGGGTTGTTTAAGCTTGGAATGTTACAATAATATAATTTTTTAATGGAATCTATAAAATTATTCAAAAATATAATATTACTGTGACAATATATTATAAATCAATTACTTTTTTCTAAATCAATTATAATTGATAGAATATAATGTTTAAATAAAATTGATTATAAATAATTTATAATAAATATATTTTCTTATTAAATTACTTATTATAAATAAGCATTATCATTGATTCAATAAACATGTGTGAATTAAAATTGATTATATATATAATAAATAGGTATTATAATTTATTTAACGTATATAACTATTATATAATGTTTTATATATTTATTATAAATAAATATAATTGATTTTTAATTTATTATAGTTATATTAAAAATAAAATGTATACATATAGTTAATAAATACATAATAAATTATACTAATACACCGTATTTGTTTGATAAATGATAAGTCAATTATAATTGATTTAAATAATTATATATGATTTATAATATAATATTTCATAATATTATAAATAAATTTATATGAAAACATAATCTATATAATTGATGTATAAATTATATTTGAAATCTATTACAATATTTATCTCTTTATAAATTATATATTTTTAATTTAAATTAAATACTAGCATTGACTTGAATACATATCATAATTTATTTAAGAAAAATAATTGATTAATAACTAATTATATTTACATGATAATAAAATAATATTTATTTAAATAATTTATAATTGATTTAATATATTGTTTAAATATATAATATTATGTATTATGTATTTATATTTAAATTAATAATAATATTCATTTATATAATGCTTTATATCTATAGTGTAAATGTAAATACATTTATTAGATCAATTAAAAATTATTTAAATTAATATAAATGATTTATATTGTAATATATTATAATATTATAAATATATTATTATATTTGTTTTATCTTTTAAGGTCAAATAATTTAATAATATAAAAATAATAATTTTTAAAAATTGTACAATATTAATATTGTAATATTTCAGTGTAGTGCAGTATTTAAAAAATTCAATTACAGTCCATATATCATATTTAAAAATAAATAATAACAACAATGATATATTATAAATCAATTATATCAATTATATTTATAAATAAATATACCATCAATCAATTATATTAGTTATATTCATAAATAAATATAATATTATAATATTATTACATTGTAAGTCAGCCATATAAAATGTTTTAATAAATAAAAATAGCAATAGTATATTATAAATTTAATATAATTATATATTTTATAATATTAATATACTATAAATAATTTATGACATATTATTACAATTATTTTACATTAATGTATATTTAGATAACTAAAATAAAACATACTATTTAATTTAAAAAATATGCAATATATATATATATATATTGTAATATTTCAGTGTAGTGAATCAAATTCTAAAATAATGAATTTTACTCCACAACGCAGCATGATATGATGGAATATTTAAATAACTTCTATTCAAATCACAATAATTTTTTAATGTATATGACTTTTGAAGGGAAGTGAAAATCAAACATAAAAAGAGAAACCCCTATAATTGAGAAATAAATTTTAAACTAATCCAATTAAATAAACTTGTTTTTAAAACAACCGACCCTATTAATCCATTGAACGCAAACGTAAAGGGTATGTTATCCCTAACTGCTTCATGGGATGAAGATTCATGACCGTTTGAGCCACAGAGCTAGTAGATCGGAACAGGCATGCAGAGGGGTGGAATAAATGGCATATCAAGCATCAAGATCAGCAGTGATGCCGACCATAGAGAAATTTTCAAGTAACCTACTTGATTCTTTTTCATGAGTAGATCACAATGGTTCTCTCTATTCAATGATAAATCATATAAGATAATGAAATTAATAAAATTAATTTTAGATGTGAGAATCTGGTATAATCAAGAATATATTCATGTTGACTTTTATCAATAAGGGATTTAATTTTATATGAATATTTAAATATTTTATTCACAACAGAGAGAGAAACCTTACAGAGTATTTAGGTTGAGAAACAACTTTATGAGAATAGAGATGATTAATGTGGTTTATATGAATAATCAACTGAGAAATAATTTTTTTACAAGTTTGGAATAAGTGATATGGGGAGAAAATAAATGATATTGAGGGGAGAAATAGATTTTTTATGTTTGATGAGATAATGTTAATAGGGGAGAATTGGTAAGGAGAGAAATTGAAAGAAACATATTTCACTCCTATTCTTTTTCAATCATTCGAAAATTGTGATGATTAGGAATAAAATGATTACATAGGGTTATTAATATTTTTAAATTCCACTTTTATCCCTCTTTTCTACATGTATCATAAAATAAATTGTTTTTTTTCTTTTAAAAACATTCACCAAACAAGATGGAGATAAATTCAAACAATTTCTTTTCTTTTACTAAGTTATTGATCTAAAAAACAAATAGATAAATCATAATAATTTCATTTTTAATTTTATTTTATAGACTATTAAATTATTTATTTTCATTTACTAAAATATAACAAGACATAGTTTTATTCTTCTTGTAATATAAACATGTACTCATTAAGGATATGAATTGAACTTAATATAGTGGAGAGTTTAACCATTATGACTAGACGATGCTTGAATATGATATGACGTTATTGAAATGGAATTATTACTAAAAAAATATATTATGATCCAACAATGTTCATTATTTTATTCATGACCCTACACTATTAAAAGAGGGTGGTATAAGTAGAGTGTGGTTCTTTGATAGGTTGTAAAATTATCCAAAAATTGGTTGTGTAACCATGATCAGATACCTGATTGCGATCAATAATAGTTTGGGGTATTATTATAACATCCCGGTTTCGAGTGCCACCCAAAGGTGCCCCATACCTGGTTGGTCACATGGCCGCAAGCGCATTTCCCCAAACACCAGAGGATTCCCACTAATAGCGAGGGCCTTTGGTTTGATGGTGAGGAAACTATACCCTCACTGGCAGAGTAATTCAGCTGAAAGACACAAATAACAATAGCGAAAGCAATAGTAATACCATACAACATTAAACAATGGAAGACTGAAATTAAATAGAAAATTGTAGTATATATATATCAATAATGATGCATGTATAATGTATCTTGGAACGTAGCCAAACAAGTAACAATGCTGGAATATAGTAATAAACCAAAGTACAAGGAAAAAAACAAGTAAACAACTCCAAAAACTTCGCAAGCCTAAACTTGGTCTCATGCTCTCCAGGTCGACATTGGTCATGTACCTGAAGTAGAAGGGCGCTTTCCATTATCTATACCGAAAAAATATATTTTGTTTAGGCCCAAAAGCATGAACAAAATAGGGTGTGAGACAAATCCTAGTAGGCAAACACCCAATGATCTGTGCCTAACTGTCGATGAATATATATAGAGGAAAAGTATGTCAAAAATGATGTAACGTACAAGAAAGTACTCAAAAGTGAACAATACTATAGTTTGAACTATATTCATTTAAATTTATCAATTATTCAACCAAACAAAAATAACCAACCCTCTGGGATGTTCTCATAGCCTATCCCCTCTGGTTCAACCGATCAACCTCAAGAAACCCTCTTGGTAAGTTCTCACAACATAACCCCTCTGGTTTAACTTATAAGAGGACATAATGACCTCCTGGGTAGCTCACATGGTCAAACCCTTTTGGTCTCATGCAAAAAAAGACACTCTGAGGAAGAACTCACTATTAATGACTCCTATAGACTTTTAAATATAATATATAGACACTTTTAGGAAGCACTCAACATTAATTCCCCATGTGGTCTCATAACTATAACTACAAACACTCTGAGGAAGCCCTTAACGCCAATCCCCCCTATGGTGTCCCAGTGTGATAAATATAACATACACTCTTGGGAAGCCCTCAACATCAATTCCACCTATGGTCTCACTACACCAGGTTTCCACAGCCTTATGTAAAGGAATCATGCAAAAATAATGTTCAACAGCCAAAGTAAAACTCCAGAACTACTTGGATAAAGGGATACAAATCATATCACAACATCAAATAAATCACTCCATCCTAAAAACACTAGGCATGGAAATCAAGTATCATAACATGAAATACTAGACCAAATGGTCAATATCAAATCAAATATGGGAAAACACCTTCATAGCATGGAAAAATAACCCTATTCACAATCAAGAGCCATAACTCAAGAAAAAAAGTATAGTAGACATCAACAGGGTTAAAATCCCTAAACATGCAATACCATAAATGACGGTATTGGGAACCTTTGCATATAAAACTCAAAAAACTTTATAGAAAGGCACAAAACACCTACCTTGGCATTTTACGAATGATATACCCCGACATTGGACCTTGAATCATCCGAGAACTAAATAGAACTACAAAAACATAAAAAAAAATCAACCAAGGATATCTTGTGAATGAAGAGAAATCAAGGAATGAGGCTCTAGAATAAGGAAGATCACTGTGACGATTCCAATGCAATTGAAGAAGGTTGATTCGAAGAACAGATGGCAGGTTGGGGGCTCAGAGAAGATTCGTTAGCTTCAGTCACTCCTCGACGAAACAAACTAAGAAGAAGGCATTTCTGCCAATTAGACGCGACCCTGGTCTGATTTAACAAATAAAAATAAAATTACATGGCATGTTATTTAATGGTACAAGACATGTACTTTCCATTATTGGGCCTCACTTTAGGTGACCTTCAAGTCACCCCACACAACCATTCACTCGGCCATTACACGGCCAGTACGTTGCTACCTGCGACAACTGGGTACACAGCGTGCGATCCTAAGTACACGGTGTGTACTTCTAAGTACACGACGTGTACTCCTAAAATTTTAAAAAAACTCCCATTTTCTTAAAAAACACTAGAAAACAAGATCCATACCTGAAAATATGATCCAGGTTCTTAAAAACATCCCCCCTTAATAAAATTTGTCCATAAATTTCCCTAGAAGGGCGGTATATAAGAAGAATCGTCGAAAAGCCCCGACCACTGCGATCGTACATCGACCTCCCTCTCCTAGGTCTCGTACTGTACTCGCCTGTGATGCCATAGAACCATTACCAGAGAAACAGACTGACCACAAAGATCTTTTGCATTGTGATCAATAATCCTTGTAGGATTCTCCTCGAACGATGCGTCCACTTCCAACTCAACCTCCTCAGGTTAAAAAATATTAGATGGGTCTGCGAAATAACACCTTAGCTGAGAAAAGTGGAAGATTTAATGCATATCTCAGAACCTCTAAGGTAACTGCAACCGATAGGAAACCGGCCTGACTCTCTTCAAGACCTCAAATGGTCTGATGTATCTCGCTTAAATCCTCCCATGTCTCCTAATCCACCTATGTCCCAACCTTGGTGAGACATATATGAACACTTGATCTTCGAACTCAAAGTCCAGAGGTCATATCCATCAATTTACATAAGACTTATGTCATGACTGTGCAGTATCCATCATCTTCCGAATCAACTCTATCTATTCTGTGGTCTCCTAGACAAGGCGAGGTCCCAGTATAGCTACCATTCCTTCTTCCAGCCAATATAAGGGTAATTGGCATTGCCTACCATAAAAGTCCTCATAAGGTGCCATATGAATAGTTTCTTGAAAACTGTTATTATAGGAAAACTCTATAAGAGGTATGTTCTTCTACCAAGTACCTCCAAAATCTAGGACCCATGCTCATAGCATGTCCTCCAGCACCTGAATCATATGCTCAGACTGGCCATTTTTTTGGGGATGGTAATTTGTACTCAGAATTACCTGTGTACCCAAATCCCTCTGTAGTCCCTGCGAGACCTGAGAAGTAAAACGTTTGACCCTCTCTGAAAAAATGGAGTGTGGAACCCCATGTAGATGTAAAATCTCTGGGATGTACAATCTTCCTAGCTCATCAACACTAAATGTATCCTTGATTGGTAAGAAGTGTGAAACCTTCGTGAGTCTATCAAGGACAACACAAACTATATCATTCCCTCGAGGCGAACTCAGAAAACCTCTCATGAAATCCATCTCAACGTCATTACACATCCACTCAAGAATGGATAACTACTGAAAAATACCAGCTTGTCATTGATGATCTATCTTTACCTGCTGACAGGTGGAACAACTCATGACAAACCCATCAACATCTCTCTTTATACTTGGCCACCAATACTGACGGTGTAGATCACAATACATCTTGGTGACACCATGATGAACTGCCCAAATTGAAGAAGAAAAGTCCCACATCATCTCCTCACATTTGTCTACGGACACCCATACACATCCATGAAAGCTCAAGATCTCATCCTTGCCTATGGTCCATCCAGGAATAGGGTCCTCTCTTTATAGACTCTCCCATAGAACTAAGCCTTCATAATCTGATAGTTGCCTAATTCTCACTCAATCATATAGAGTATAGTTAACAACTACAAAAGAAAGAAATGTCTGCCCCTATCTATTGTGGACTTCCAAATTCATCTCAGAGAATAGAGCCACAAGCTTCCACTCACTACTGGCTTCCTGAAATGCTTGTATCTGTGTTATCCTAATCAATGCATTAGCTACTACGTTTCCTTTCCCAGGTGTGTAGGAAAGCTCAAAGTCGAAGGAATGAAGGTACTTGACCCACCTTCACTATCTCAAGTAAATATCACTCTGAGTGAAGATATACTTGAGACTTTTGTGGTTGGTGAAAACCAAACTATGATCTCCCAACAAATAATGTGTCCAATAGCATAAAACATGATGAACTGTAGCCAACTCAAGATTGTGCATCAGCTAATTCCTCTAAAGTGGCCTCAACTACTAAGACCCATACACAATGACTCTTTCTCCCTGCATAAACACTACACCCAGCCCGATACCTGATGCATTATAGTAAACTATATAACTCTGGCCTAGCTATGAAAAAACTAGTATCGATGGTGAAGTCAACCTCCCTTTCAGCTCATGTAAGGTTGAGTCACAAGAATCTGACCACAAGTACTTCACACCATTCTTAGTCAGGCCCATCAGTGGAACTACTAACCATGAGAATTCCTGTATGAAATGTTTGTAGTGACCAGAAAACCCTAGAAAACTCTGTATCTCAAAGAAATTATTCGGATTCTCCTAGTAAACTACAGCTCTCACCTTCTCCAGGTCTACTGATACTTTTGTCTCTGAGATGACATGACCCAAGAAGTGAATCTGGTTAATACAAAAGTTACTTTTTGAGATCTTATCATATAACTGATTCTATCTCAGTGTACTCAGAACGATCTCAAGATGTGTGGCATGGCCGTGTCAAGTGTGAGAGTACATGATGATATCGTCCACGAATGTAACGCCCCGACCCCAGTTACCTAGAGTCGGTTCATTATGACATATCATTGGCATGATCACAATAAAGATCAAGTATCGAAAGACCGATTAGTTTAGTAGCCTTGGAATAACTAGATACATTCATAAACATTACATTATATCATAAAGTAAAAACTAATACAAAAACATATTGTCTTCATATCCCCTCATATTATTCCGGCCAGTCATTCATAAATTACTTCTTCACATCCTGGGAAAAATAAAACATTGAAAGGGGTGAGCTCAGATGCTCAGTAAGGATAACAATATAGCAGAAACTTTAATAAATAAGCATAAACATTTAAGGCAATGGATAACAAAAACAAAATCCTTTTAAAACATGAACTTCAGCATAATATGGCAGAAATAAAAGGAAATAATTTCATATACTTATTCACATGGACATTCTACTAGTCTAATAATCACATGCAATATCAATAACCACTTCCATAATGATGGAATGCATAATGCCAGACTATCATAACCACATAGCCAAGGCCTCGTGCCAAGACTAAAAATAAGAATTTGTCAAGGCCTCATTCCAAGACACTAGTTTGCCTCATGAGACCTACCGATGCATCAAGGAGCTATAGCGGGCTTCACCCGTCGCTTATTAAGTCCAATGCATTTTTCATATGAATAGGTTTAAACATAATATAAACATTCATATTAAAACTAGCATACGAAATTTCAATACATTTTCCATAAACCATGAATGGTATAAAAATAACACATCCACAGTCAAACATATCAAAAAACCTTCAATACAATATGGAAGATTTGTATCATAATAATTAAACTTCAAATAAGCTTAAAATCCATCAAAGGATGTTGACATAGATGAAATCAAAACTATTTGAGAGAAATATCACTTTTTTTTAAATCATTTAAGAGTCATATATTTATAAAATAAAAAATTTTCTTTGAAAATATTCTTATAATCTTCTAATGGAAGCTTCGACAATTTTATAATGGTGGAAGATAACTGCACCCACCGTATAAGTTAAAAAAACATTCTTACCTTAATTCTGTTGAAAAGGTTAAAAATGACCTTGTTTGGAAAATGACAGAAACATTCCTTAATAGAATTATTATAAAAAGTCAATAAGGGTATAAATAACTTTATCCCATTGTCTTTAAAACAGTAATAATGATTTGTAATACATTTTTAAGAAACATGGATGTGAATAATAAAGAGGTCCCAGTAGATAATTACGTATAAACAACCTCGGATAATGAAGAGATTGTGAAATAAACCTTTACCTTGTACTTTTCCATGGTTGGGGGTAAGTTAAAGTCCTGTATAATGGTGAAAAAATTGTTATTAAATTGTACAAGAATCATATACATTAATATGATATCACTTATGATCTTTTTACATTTCTTTCTTAATAATATCTTAGTATTATCGTCGTTTCGGGTGTTAAATTACTTGTATATGTTTTGTTACATAAGCCATGTTTGTTATGGATATTTTGTATCTAATTCATATACTGAATCATATAAAGTCCTTAAGAATTATTTTTAAATCAACAAATGATAATTATACTTGAATGGATACGATGGAGAATGAATCTCATCGCGTTCGTGGAGACGGTAGTCCGTACGTATGCATGAGCAACAATATCATTCTTTTGATATTAAAATAATATATAATTGGATTGTATATCATATATAAAGAATAATTATCATGTTATATTTATTATTTACACGAATTACACATCAATATTATACCCATCCAAATAATAATATATTGAAAAACAATTACACCACGACATGGAGACGGTAAGCCGTACGTACGCATGCATGGTGGCATGTCATTAAAAGGATGGATAGAATACTGAATATGGTTGTACCATATTTATAATAACATCACAGTATATATAAGATACTGGAGTTATTATTTTAGAATGGGAATAACAAATAAAGAAGAAGTTGAAGAAGAAAGGAACTTGAAAGAGGATGGTGAAAACATTACCTCTATTTATGGTTCTTCTTTTTGATTTGATCAAAAGGGCTCCTTAGGTTGGCTTTATGATCAAACTACAGCCTCTAGGTTGAATTGAGGGAAGTTTAGAGAGTATTTGGGCAGGGTTTGGCCAATCCAAAAGGCTTTGAATGTTTTAATTAGTGATAAGGGTGAGTGCCCTTTTATAAGAGGGGTGTGGGGCACCATTGGAAAAGAAAGAAATATTATTTTATAATAAATTCATATTCAGTTTCTAACGGCACCAAAGTAGATTATTTAAAGTTTAATATGGGTGTGGGTCGAAAACCACTCAACCAATAGAATTTAGATTGGTTTGGGTCATTATATTAACCTTAACGTCTTGTTTTAACACTTAGTTAATTAGTTTAACATTTACCATGTCACATTGTATTTTTATATTATATAGTTAATAAACTTACTATATACATCCAAGAGACCCAAAAGTGGTCCATTAATGATAAAAATATCATTATATAAGTCTCTTGGCCGAAACTTATATTTTTAGGAATTTAATATCAATTAATAATATAATATTTGTTTTAAAAACTCCTTTATGTGAATTTCGACACTATTCAATAATTGATTTTTGTTAAAGTCTTAACAACTTTATTAATTAAAAATAATTCATTTAAGAAATCATATAATGTCATATAAAGCAATAAAATTCATGGATGTTATCAAAACTTTCAAATTATATTAATTTTATCATTTATAATACCAATTATTTGATTCTTTCATTAATAAGGAAAATACTGCATCATTATTGTGTCATAAATAATATTAATTATTAAATGTATAAAAATTATAAATAAAATACCATTATGTAGGAAATATTTTTATCTTTCTAAAGAATATTTATAGTAGAAAATAAAACATATATAATCCTATATAAAAATTGGTTTCCTAAAAGATATATGCTTATGTCATTTTTGTATTTATTTTAACTTAATTAATATAAAGTGTCATTATCACTTACAAGTGGCTCCATGGGGTCCCAAAATCTACCCAAAGATGCCCATGGTCGGAAATGTATTAAACAATAAGGTTAGGACACGTTTTAGGTAATTTATTATTATTATAATATTATTTTTATTACCCTTATTTACCGGATTTACCCTTTAACCATGGTAAATAAAATTTTTACCGAAGTAATTATTCAAAATGTCTAAAAATAAAAGTTACATATTTACACAATTTGGAAATCCTGATTCTGAATATGGAATCCATTTTTCCAAATTCAAAACACAAAAGTGGCAGAAATTAATTTAAAATTAATTCCCGTTGTTAAAACAAAAAGCGTGTTTTTAAGAGATAATAACTATCAAAAGATTGACACTTGTTCATGTCCGGTTTAATTGTGAAAATATGTCCAATGACCAAAATTGTATTAAATGGTAAAAATATATTATAGATATACTTTAAAACCACTCAAATTCATAATTTATCACTATTAATTATTTCGATTAAAAAATTTGTTTTTAATTAAAATTTAGTAATTTCCACTATTCATCAAAATATAAATGTTATCCGAAAAGTTCGAAACTTTTACCCTAGGCTAATTTAGATATTCCGAATCCAAAAATAAAGTCAATTTTGAGAGATTAAATTTATAAAATTTCCAAATGTGGGTATTACTATTCATAATGGCTAGTTTGATTGGTTGTGGTGTGTGTTAGAACTCGAAGTTGCGTACAACACACACTACTATATTATTCAAAGGGAAGCGTACCGTTGAAGCTTGGGGTGTTACATTCTCCCCTCTTTCAAATAATTTAATCCTAAAATTTTTTAGAATACTACCGCATGAAAAGACTCAGGTGGTTCTTCATCATAAGTTCCTCGGGTTCTTACGTTGCCTCTTCCATCTTATGGTTTCTCCACAAAACATTTACCAGACGAGTCGTCCGGTTTCTCAGTACTTGTTCTCTCGTATCAAGAATCCTGATTAGCTATTTGCAATAAGAAAGATTGGGTTCCAGTTCTAATTTCTCATAGGTGAGTACATGCGTTTGGTCATGCATGTATTTCCTTAACAGTGATACGTGGAACACATCGTGAACTTTGGAGAGACTTGGCCGCATTGCCAAACGGTAAGCTACAACCCCAATTCATTATAGAATTTCGAAAGGACCGATGTACCTGGGACTCAATTTACCTTTCTTTCCAAAACGTATAACTCCCTTCCATGGAGATACCTTCAAGAAAACAAGATCTCCCACCTGAAATTCCAATTCCTTTATTCGGTTGTCAGCATAGCTCTTCTGCCTACTTTGAGAATCTTTGATGTGGTTTTGGATTACCTTCACCTTTTCCATCGTTTCCTCCACCAGTTCTGGGCCTACAAGTTTTTTTTCACCAACTTCATCCCAACAGGTTGGTGTGAGACATCTATTTTCGTAAAACGCTTCATATGGTGCCATCCGAATACTTGAATGGAAGCTATTATTATAGGAAAATTACACCAGAGGTAAATATTGATCCCACATTCCTAGAAAGTCAAGTGAGCAAGATCTTAACATGTCATATAAGGTTTGAATAGTCCGTTCCGATTGTCCATATGTTTGAGGATGGTAGGCAGTGCTCAAATGAAGTTCAATATAGAAGGCCTTCTGAAAACTCTTCCAAAATCTTGAAGTAAAACGGGGATCACAATCCGAAACAATCGATAGGGGTACTCCATGAAGTCTCACCACTACATTAATATATAGTCTTTCTAGACGTTCCAGTGGTAGATCTTCTCTTATAGAAAGAAAATATGCTGACTTGGTAAGACGATCAATAATAACCCATATTAAATTATTCCTTCTAGGAGTCTTTGGTAGCCCCATGACAAAGTCCATCGTAATATTGTCCCATTTCCACTCTAGTATGGGAAGAGGTTGCATGACTTCTCCAGGTTGTTGCCTTCCAGCTTTCACTTATTGAAAAACCATACATATTGACAAAAAATTAGCAATATCCCTCTTTATATTGTCCCACCAAAAATGTTCCTTCAAGTCTCTATACATTTTGGTGCTCCCAGGGTGTATAGAGAAATTGTAACTATGAGCATTGTCCAACAATTCCATTTTTAGATCAGGTATATTGGGAACACAAAGTCTCTTAAAAAATTTCAAAATTCCATCTTCATACCCAAAGTCATTCAATCTACCATTATTCACAGCTTTAATCTTCTTTTGAAATTCTTCATCATCAGTCTGATAACTCTTAATAATTTCTAGTAAAGATGGTTTTCAACCATTTGAAAAAGTATTGATGTTTCACCTTCTATTGTAATTCCCATATCCATCTTCACTAGATTCATGAAAATAGGATCCCTTTCAGTTATTGTCATGTTCAAAACTCCATGATCTTTTCTTCTCAAAGCATCTGCCACCATATTTTCCTTCCTCGGGTGGCAGTGTATCGTTCAATCATAATTCTTGAGTAGTTCAAGCCATCTCCTTTGCCTCATGTTGAGTTCTTTTTGTGAGAAAATATACTTCAAACTCTTGTGATCCATATAAATCTCACATTTTTCACCATAGAGGTAGTGCCTCCATATCTTCAAACCAAAGATCACCTTTTCTAACTCGAGATAATGAGTAGGATAGTTTTTCTCATGAATTTTCAACTGTCCTGATGCATAGGCAATAACCCTATCATTCTGCATAAGGACACAACCAAGTCCTTTCTTCGATGAATCACTATAAATAATGAACCCATCATTCCCCGATGGTAGTTTCAATATAGGAGCATTGACTAATCTTTTCCTTTGTTCTTCAAAACATGCTTCAAAATCTTTTTTCCAAACAAATTTAACCCCCTTACGTGTGAGTTTTGTTAATGGGTTAGCCAATCGGGCAAAATTCTAGACGAAACATTGATAATAACCTGCTAAACCAATAAAACCACGTACCTCAGTTATACTCATAGGTGCTGGTCATTCTTGGATTGCCTTGGTCATAGAAGGATCAACATAGATTCCATCTTTAGAGACAATATGGCCAAGAAAAGAAATCTTCTGAAGCCAGAATTCACACTTGATAAACTTCCCATATAATTCATGTCTTCTCAGAGTCTTCAGGATAATGCGCAAGTGATTTTCATGATCTTCATAGATTTTTGAGTATACCAAGATATCATCAATAAATACCACCATCAAATCATCGAGATATTCCTTGAAAACTCTATTCATCAGATCCATGAATACAGAGGGTGCATTAGTCAGCCCAAAAGGCATTACCATAAACTCGTAATGCCCGTACCTTGTTCGAAATGCTGTCTTCGGAATGTCTTCCTTCATCACACACAATTTATGGTATCCAGATCGAAGGTCAATAATTGAAAAGTATTGATCTCCATCCATTTTTTCAAATAAATCATCAATGCGAGGTAGGGGATACTTGTTCTTTATTGTTATAGCATTGATATCACAGTAGTCGATACATAACCTCATAGATCCATCTTTCTTTTTAACAAAAAGAATAGGGGATCCCCATGGAGAAACAATAGTGTGAATAAATCCCTTATTACTCAGTTCCTCTAGTTGTTTATTTAGTTCAACTAATTCCACAGTGGCCATTCTATAAGGGTTCTTCGATATAGGCCTTGATCCAGGAATTAAATCAATGGAAAAATCAACTTCTAGTTCTGGAGGATGTCCAGGTAAATCTTTTGGAAACACATTTACATATTCTTTCATAATAGTTAAATCCTCTACTTGAACATTCCTTTCCTCACCCACAGTCATTTCCTTCACTTCCTCCCGAATAATTGAATTTAGTTGAGCTACTGGGGGTGGATCTAGATAAGAATTAGGTGGTGGTGATTCTGCTCTAAAGATAAGGTGTTCCTTATCATCATCATCAAAAATCGCAACCTCCTTCTTCTTACAATAAATCTTTGAATCATGGTCTAAAATCCAATCCATACCGAGGATTATATCAAACTCAATAATAGGTATGACGATGAGATCAGCTGATAAAGAACATTTATGTGCTCTAATGGGGACTGATTCACAAAACTTTGTTGCAATGATACTTCCCTTAGGAGTTTTAACTGAAAACTCCCTTGTTAAATCAAATTGGAAATATCTAATTTTCTTAGAAAACTGGGAAGATATGAAACAATGCAATGATCTGGAATCAAATAATGCATTTGCTAAACTTGAGGAAACCATTAAATTACATGCCACCACTCTTTCGGAGCTTCTTCCTCAGCAGTAGTGATAGCATAATCTTGGTCTTGATCCCTTGACATTTTCTGAGGTAAGTTCCCCTGATGCTTAAAAAATTCATTTCATAATGTCCCATCTCCCTACAATTGTAGCATTGGACATCAGTAGCTTCCTTCTTCCCCTTGAAATCACGATCTTGGTGGCCCTTTTCACCACACTTGTTACAGACTCCCATTCCTTTTAAGAAAGTACCAGGGTGTTTCTTCCCACATTTACTACAGGATGGATATGCAACCTTTCCCTTATTCCCCTTATTTCCATTCCCAGATTGATCAGAAGATCTCTTCTTATCTTTCCTTTCTTTAAAGTCATAAGACTTAGAGAATTCCTTTTCTGTCTTGATAGCACATGAGACAATGTCTTCGTACGACAAGAAGGATTGTGAGACTAATGATCAATGGATAAATGGTTTTAACCCATCAAATAAATGATCAATAATACTTCTTGGGTTATGTATATAATCTCCAGCATACCTTGGTAACCTCTTAAAGTTAGCCTCATAATTTGCGACATTCTCATCCTCCTTTTGTCTCAGACTCAGAAATTGCCTTTCCATATCTTCTTGATGGTCACAAGGAATGTATTTTTCTAAAAATAGATCTTTGAACTCCCTTCATTCCATATTTGATACTTCATCATCTTCCTTCTTGTTTTGAATCAATGACCACCGTTGATCAGCATCTCTTGTGAGGAGATAAACTGCCATGAAAACTTTTTCCCTTTCACTACTCCCCAAAGCCTGAAATATTTTCTCTGGGGAACTTATCCATTACTCAGATACTAATGGATTTGTAATCCCATTGAATTTTGGTGGTTTCTTCCCCATGATGCGATCTAACATTGGTCCTCCACGCTGTGGATCATGGTGCTCCATACGGGTAAGGATATTATTCATAACCTGAGTGAGTTGTCCCAGTATGGTGATTAGTTGATCAGCACCAGTTGCATCACCAGCTCCACTATAATTATCTTGAGCAGGAGGGAAATACATACATGGATTGCGTTCATTGATAGAGTTTCCATTTCTTCCACTAGGGGCCATTTCTAAACAATGGCATAAACTAGATCAGTTTATGAATCAAAATACATAATTACATTCTTATAAAACACTTAACATAAATTGAACTATTTATGGATAAAATCCATAATGATAAAAAAAATTCTTTGAGGACGTATATACTTATAAACCCTTCATAATTGTTTATAAAGAAAATGAGAGTTGTCCTAATCATATCCCCAGGGAGTGTCGTAACCAAGAGTGCAGCAAGGCCCGTTATTGTACACCAGTTTCCGTACGAGTCTAGCTCAAAGCGGTGTTTTCGAGTTTTACCCCTAGGTACATCTGTGCCAGAGCCTCCTCTACCTACTCGTATCTAGACAGGGATGTATTGCTCGTAAAACTCAAAAAATCTCTACAATACCAAAATTCTTGGATGTTCTTCTATACTAATCCTCATATTCGATCTTAAATCTATATGCTCTAATCAGAGTTTATCTAAATCTATCTTCCATGTTTTGTACTAATCTTCCTCTGATACCAACTGTAACGCCCCGACCCCACTTACCTAGAGTTAGTCCATTATTACATATCATTGGCATGATCACAAGAAAGATCAAGTCTCCAAAGACTGATTAGTTTAGTAGCCTTGGAATAAGTAGATACATTCATAAATCTTACATTACATCATATAGCAAAAACTACTACAAAAACATATTGTCTTCATATCCCCTCATATTATTCCTACAGGTCATTCATAAATTACTTCTTCACATCCTGGGAAAAATAAAACATTGAAAGGGGTGAGCTCAGATGCTCAATAAGGATAACAATATAGCGGAAACTCTCATAAATAAGCAAAAAAATTTAAGGCAATGTATAACTAAAACAAAAGCCTTTTAAAACTTGAACTTCAGCATAATATGGCATAAATAAAATGAAATAATACCATTACTTATTCACATGGACATTCTACTAGTCGAATAATCACATGCAATATCAGTAACCACTTTCATAATTATGGAATGCATAATTCCATACTATCATAACCACATAGCCAAGGCATCGTGCCAAGACTACAAATAAGATTTTTTCAAGGCCTAGTTCCAAGACACTAGTTTGTCTCATGAGACCTACAGATGCATCGAGGAGCTATAGCGGGCTCCACCCTTCACTTATTAAGTCCAATGAATTCCTCATATGAACAGGTTTAAACATAACATAAAACTTTGTATTAAAACTAGCATAAAAAATGTCAATAAATTTTCCATAAACCATGAATGGTATAAAAATAACACATCCACAGTCAAACATATCACAAAACCTTGAATACAATATGGAAGATTTGTATCATAATAAATAAACTTCAAATACGCTTAAAATCCATCTAAGGATGTTGACATAGATGAAATCAAAACTATTTGAGAAAAATATATCTTTTTTTAAATCATTTAAGAGTCATATTTTTATAAAATTAAAAATTTTCTTTGAAAATATTCTTATAAGATTTTTAGAGAAGCTTAGACGATTTTATAAAAGCGGAAAATAGCTGCACCCGCCGTATAAGTTAAAAAAACATTCTTACCTTAATTCCGTTGAAAAGGTTAAAAAGGACCTTGTTTGGAAGACGACAGAAAGATTCCTTAACAAACCTCTTATAAAAAGTCAACAAGGGTATAAATGACTTTATCCCATAATCTTTAAAATATTTAGAATTATTTTTAATACATTTTTAAGAATCATGGATGTGAATGATAAAGAGGTCCGAGTAGATAATTACGTATAAACAACCTCGGATAATGAAGAGATTGTGAAATAAACCCTTACCTTGTAATTTTTCCCTAGTTGGGGGTAGGATAAACTCCTGTATAATTGTTAAATAATTGTTATTAAATTATACAAGAATCATATACGTTAATATGATATCATATATGATCTTTTAACATTTCTTTGTTAATAATATCTTAGTATTATCGTGGTTTTGGGTGTTAACTTAATCGTATATATTTTGTTACATAAGCCATGTTTTTATGGATAGATTGTATCTTATTAATATAAAAAATTATATAAAGTCCTTAAACATTATTTTTAAATCATTAAATGATAATTATACTTGAATGGATATGATGGAGAATGAATCTCATCGCATTCGTGGAGACAGTAGTCCGTATGTACGCACGAGCGACAATATCATTATTTTGATATTAAATAATATATAATTGGATGGTATATAATATATAAAGAATAATTATCATGTTATATTTATTATTTACATGAATTAAACATCATTATTATACCCATCCAAATAATAAGATATTCAATAACAATTACACCACGATGTGGAGACGGTAAGTCGTACGTACGCACGTATGGTGACATGTCATTCAAATGATGGATAGAATAATGAATATGGTTGTACCATATTTATAATAAAATCACAGTATATATAAGATACTGGAGTTATTATTTTAGAATTGAAATAATGAAGAAAGAATAATTTGAAGAAGAAAGGAACTTGAAAGAGGGTGGTGAAAACATTATCTCTTATTCGGGTTATTCCTTTTGATTTGATCAAAAGGGCTCCATAGGTTGTCTTTCTGATCAAACAAAGGCCTCTAAGTTGAATTGAGGGAAGTTCAGAGATTATTTGGGTAGTTTTTGGCCGAGACAAAAGGCTTTGAATGTGTGAAATAGTGAGAAGGGGGGGTGCTCTTTTATAAGAGGGGTGAGGGGCACCTTTGGAAAAGCTAGAAATATTATTTTATAATAAATTCATATTCGGCTTCTAATGGCTCCAAAGTGGATTATTTAAAGCTTAAGGTGAGGAGGGGTCTAAAACCACTCAACCAATAGAATTTAGATAGGTTTGTGTAATTATATTAACCTTAACCTTTTGTTTTAACTCTTAGTTAATTTGTTTAACATTTACCATGCCACTTTGTATTTTTATATTATATAGTTAATAAACTTACTATATACATCCAAGAGACCCAAAAGTGGTCCATTAATGATACAACTATCATTATATAAGTCCCTTGTATGAACCTTAGTTTTTTAGGAATTTAATATCAATTAATAATATAATATTTGTTATAAAAACTCTTTTATGTGAATTTTGACACTATTCAATAATTGATTTTTGTTAGTCTTAAAAAAGTTATTAATTAAAAAAAAATTCATTTAAGAAATCATATAATGTCATATTAAGCAATAAAATTCATGGATGTTATCAAAACTTTAAAATTATATTAATTTTAACATTTATAATACCAATTATTTGATTTGTTCATTAATAAGGAAAATACTGAATCATTATTGTGTCATAAATAATATTAATTATTAAATGTCTAAAAATTATAAATAAAACACAATTATGTATGAAATCGTTTTATCTTTAGAATGCATATTTATAGTAGAAAATTCAACATATATAACCCTGTGTAAAAATTGTTTTCCTAAAAGATATATGCTTATGTCATTTTTGTATTTATTTTAACTTAATTAATATAAAGTGTCATTATCACTTACAAGTGGCTCCATGGGGTCCCAAAGTCGACCCAAAGATGTCCATGGTCGGACATGTATCAAAAAATAAGGTTAGGGCATGTTTTAGGGTAATTTATTATTATTATAATATTATTTTTGTTACCTTTATTTACCAGATTTACCCTTTAACCATGGTAAATAAAATTTTTACCGAAGTAATTATTAAAAATGTCTAAAAATATAAGTTACCTATTTACACAATTTGGACATCCTGATTCCAAATATGCAATAAATTTTTCCAAATTCAAAATACAGAAGTGGCAGAGATTAATTTAAAATTAATTCCCATTGTTAAAACAAAAAGCGTGTTTTTAAGAGATAATAACTATCAAAAGATTGACACTTGTTCATGTCCGGTTTAATTGTGAAATTATGTCCAATGACCAAAATTGTATTAAATGGTAAAAATATATTCTAAATATACTTTAAAACCACTCAAATTCATAATTTATCACTATTAATTATTTCAACTAAAAAAGTTGTTTTTAATAAAAATTTAGTAATTTTCACTATTCATCAAAATATAAATGTTATCTGAAAAGTTCCAAAATTTTACCCTAGGATAATTTCGATATTCCAAATCCAAAAATGAAGTCAATTTTGAGAGATAAAATTTATAAAATTTCAAAAAGGGCATATTACTATTCATAATGGTGAGTTTGATTCGTTGTGGTGTGTGTTAGAACTCGAAGTTGTGTACAACAAACACTTATGTATTATTCAAAGGGAAGTGTAACGTGGAAGCTTGAGGTTTTAAAATGAATTATACCATGAAAGAATCCAAGTATGTATGAAACAATCGGTTCATTGGTGCCATGAAAACTGCAGGCATGTTCGTGTGACCGAATGGCATAATGACATACTAATATATACCATACCTGCTCCGAAAGGCTATAAGAGGTATATCATATGGTCTAAAACACAACTATTGATAATCGATTCTAATGTAAATCTTCAAGACCACTCGGGCTCCTCAAATCTTATCAAAGAGATCATCAATCATCGGCAACGGATATCGTTTCTTGACTGTCAACTAGATCGGCCTCTGATAATCCACAAAAATTCTGGCGGTATCATCCTCCTTCTTCACAAACCAGAAACGAAAATCCCAAGGGGAAGTACTGGGTCGGATGAAACCCTTTGCCTAAAACCCCTCCAACTACTTCTTGAACTCCTGTAACTCTGGGGTAGCCATATTATAAGGAGAAATGAACACCGATTCCACTTCTAGAACAAGCTCAATAAAAAAGTCTACCTCTCGCTCCAGAGGAAAACCTGATAATTCCTCCGGAATGAAATCCCTAAAAAAATCCACCACTAGAGGAAAGTCCATCTGTGAAGTCCCTTGGTCATCCAATTATAGACTAAAAAGCTGGGCTATAACTCCTCCCAACCCATGATGATCAGGTCCTGCTCTGCTCTCCTGGACATCCCATTCACCCTTTTGTAAGAAGTATCCTCCCTCTAGGGACATGAAACCTACCCTACTAAGATAGTAATTGATAACATCCTAGAGGAGAACTTACCAGTCCATTCCGAGAATGACATCATATCCTATCATCTCTAGGACATAGAGGTCTCATAAGAAGTGAAACCCACCATCCTCAAGAGGGAAATCCTTTAATTGATGTACACTAGTTGTTCTTGTCTCCAATTGAGTGTCTAGTGTTAAGATATCCCAAAAAGTGAAGATAAAGAGCCCAAGTATCTCCACAATAGAAAAAGATGTAAAAATATGAGAATCCCCTGTATCGAAAAGTGTAGAAGGTAAAAATGAGGCAACTAGGATCATACCTCAAACTGTAAAGGTTCTGGGATCCTACTCTTGTAGGGTCTTCTACATTACAGAAGCCTAGCCTATACTGCGTCCCTGTGACCCTGCCTGAACATACTGATGTAATCCACCCTGTTGTCGCTGAAAGCCTACCGATTGGATACCAAGGTTGCGACCTCCACCTCGGCCCGAACGACTGGAAGAACTCCAGTTTGCAGACTGATGAAAAAAATGGTGGTGATAATCCTAAACGAGGAGTCATAGAAGAACCCCTGTCACTAGCTGGTGGTGAGAAAAACTGACATAAGCGCTGAAGATCACCCATCATGTTGCAGTATTGGCACTCAACTAGGACTCTCAGGCATTGTGGCCTCATATTCTAACCCTTCTCGCACTGGTAGCATACCACCTAGCTACCTGAAGGTGTATCTTGGATACTCGAATCCCTATGTGTAGATTCCCTACGATGATTCCTACTATCAGCTGTAGAAACACCAACTCTGGATGCTGAACCGCCCTAGACTACATCTCCATAATCTCTAAAGTTGCGCTCTGTGATTAACACCTGGTTGGCTATTGAAGATATTATAGTCAACCTAAAGATGTTCACCTAGGATTTGATGTCATTCCTGAGACCATCTTCAAACATTCACACCAGGAATAACACATCACACCCAAGAATGGGTGTAAAGCACTGCGGCTCTGTGAACCGAGAAGAATACTCAATGACTGTAAGAGTTCCCTGATCAAGACTCTTGAACTCTCAGGCTCGATCAGCCCTCAAAGTCTCCCAATAGAAGTAATCGTAGAAGGAACACTGGAACTAATCTCAATCTACACCCTGCTAACACCCTACTATTGAGATCACATACCACCATCACTTAGAGGAATCCTAAAGAATATAAGTAGCGATATTCACCCTTATCTCTAGAGGCATCTCCAGATGATCAAAGATCAATAACATGGATTCAAATCCCGACTCTACAGCCTGGGGTCCTCCATCCCCTAAGAAAGTGGGAGGATGCTACTACTGGAAAACGCACATCCACATAGTCCTTGATGGGGCAGGAGGCGGTGCTACCTGGAAGGTCTACAAAAACCCCAAGAATCCCTCTCGGAAATGTGTATCATCACCTGTATCTGGGATAACGGTTGGTGCCAAGATATGAACAACTATAGGATCTATTGGTAGTCCCCAGTCAGCCCTATCCGGTGTTTGATCACTACCCTGTATCTAGTATACAACTGGAGGATGTATCGGTGGAATGACTCTACAAGTTCATGCACACACCTTAGTTCAATATTATCATGGACTGAAATTTAGAAGTGTAATAAAGGAACGAGAGATGGAAAGAATTCAAGTTTTTCAAAACATGGATACATAGTGTGTATGGCCCCTACACAACGTGTTCCCTAAATACTTAACATGGTCATGTACTCCTGCCAACCCTGGTCGTGTAACAACCCAAACACAGAGTGTGTTCTCCAAAGACGTAGTGTGTAGTTGAATCGTTTTCCCCTACCTGAGTTTTTCGACACAACTAACACACACAGTTCTCCTAGAATAAGACAACACATAATGTTTTCTCTGAACACGGTGTGTACCACTTAAATTTCAACCGTTCATGTAATTTGTCACATAGGTGGACACACAATCCTTAAAACATGGTGTGTACGTCTGATACACGTTGTGTACGTCCGATACACGACGTGTACTATTTAAGTTCAATTGATGACGGTTGATTCAGAGAACAAACTACGAGTCAGGGGCTTATACAAGATTCATCGGCTTCGATCACTCTTGGATGATACGAGATGAGAAGAAGGCGTTTCTGCCAATTAGATGTGACCCTGGTCTGATTTAACAAATAAAAATAAAATTAAGTGGCATTTTCATTAACTGTACATAGTGTGTACTTTCCATTACCAGGCCCTGATTTAGGTAACCTCCAGGTCACCCCACATGGCCATGTACTCGTCTGTTACATGGCCAGTACACAACTACCTATGGGAATATGGTACATGACGTGTACTCCAAAGTACACAGCATGTACTCCTGAATTTTTTTAAAAAAAATAATATTTTCCTCAATAACACTAGAAAACAAGATCCATACCTAAAAACGAAGATCTGGGTTCTTACAATTATTCACTTACTTGTTTGACTATCGAGGATTGACCTTGAGATTTATACCCTAGATACATAATTATGATGATGATGTAGATTATGTATAATGATGATATGCATATGGTTCTCCTTAGAGGCATCTTTTTAGGTGAAGGATAGTTTAGTGATTATTGACGAGACTCCATTGAACTTGAAATAAATTCATGTAGAAAGATTATTACGACATGTATGGTATGATGATGATGATGATGATGTTAGTACCATATTATTTTAGTGAATTTCCATATATTTTTTAGTGATAACTTATGTTAGTATAATGATTATGGGTATTTGATGTTGTAAGATACTTTTTATTGTATTTTGAAGTTATTTTAGTAATGAGAGTACCACTCACTATGAAACCACCACCTAAGGAAGATTCTCTCAGGTGTGACACAACACACACTGAGTTACCAGACTAGTGTGATTATGTGGGTATTATGATTATTTGGTTTAAATGTAACACCCCAAGATATTACGAAAAATATTTTATTTAATTTCATTAATGTCTTGTGTTGTACGATACACCAAAAAGAGCTTCCACAACACACATCCCTAACTTGGCTTGCATTACACGCAAGCGCGACCTTCCATGATAGCGTGTGTTGTACGCAATACCGAGTTTCTCTAAACAATGATATGCTATTAAAATATTATTAAAACTAGCCGTTTTGAATAGTAATACCCACTTTTTGAAATTATATAAATTTTATTTTTGAAAATGGACTTAATTTTTGGATTCGGAATATCGAAATTATCCTAGGGTAAAATTTTGGTATTTTTCTGAAAACTTTCAATTTTTGATGAATAGTGAAAACACTGGGTTACTATTTAAAAACCAAATTTTTATTTAAATAATTATTTTATTTAAATTTATTTTAGGTCAAAATTGTTAAATAATACCTATATATGTTCAATGTAATTCAGTGGAGTCATTTTATAATAATTTTAGATATATAAAAATTTTATTGAACTTTTGACCGTCTTTTACGCACCTCCTAGGAGAATTTGCAAATTTACATAAAACTTAATTTTACCACTTCTGTGAGTGGAATTTCAAAAATCCTAGAGACACGGTTGATGTCAGTAAGTAAAATGTGGTTCAATGAGATGAAAATAATTTTTGGTGAATAGTAACTTTTTACTTTTTTTACCACGGTTAAAAGTAAATAGGATAATTAAGGGTAAATATGATATTATTATTACCCTAACACATGTCCTAATTCTATTGGATACGTTTAATTCGACCAAAAACATCCTTAGGAATAAAATATGGCAATTTAGTCCCACTTGGATTAGATTAGGACATTTAATATTAATTTATTTAAAGAAGGGTTAAAATAGTTAAAATCAAAGTTTAATAAGTAAATCATTTTTAATATAGGGTTATACCTAAGATAAATTAGACTATAAATATTAATTAGAAAGATAGAAATATTTCATACATAATTATATTTTATTTGTAATTTTTAGTCTTTAACTAATTTAATTTACTTATGACACAATGATGATGCAATAATTATAGTATTAATGAAATATTGACATAATTGATGTTATACATACCCAAATAAATGTAATTTGAGACTTTTTATGAATTAAAATAATTTTATATGTTAATATGACATGTTAGTATTGATATTATTAACTTTTTTCGAACTAATCATTCTGTTAGGATTTTCAAAAAAATCAATTACTAAATAGTGTCAAAATTGATATAAAATAGTTTTTATAACAAATATTATATTATTAATTGTTATATTATTCATAAAAATCTAAGGTTCTGCCAAATGAGTTAGATAAGGTTATATATATTAATAATAAACAACTTGGGGTTCTTTTGGATTTTTATAGTAAGTTTATTAACCTTATAGTGTAAGAAAAGAAGAAGACACGGTAAAAGTAAAATTATTTAACTTAAAGTTAAATCTAAATGATATGGTTAAAATAGAAACCTAAACTTGTATAAATTCTATTAGATGAAATTATTTCGAAGAATCCCCACCTTAGCTTAGAAATAACTCAATTTGAAGCTATTAAAAACCGAATATGACTTTATAATAAAATAATATTTTTTGATATTCCAAAGGTGCCCCTCTCCTCCCTTATAAAAGGGCACCTCCTCCCTCTCTTCCTCACTCCACTTTGAGCCTTAAAGCTCGTCAAACCCCTACCAAATTCTCTTCTCCACTTCCATAGAAACATACTAGAGGTTTTGGTCTTCTTCAAAGAGAAATTTTAGTGCCCTAAGAGGAGGTCTCAAAGAGGCGCTTCAAAGAAGAGGTAATGTCCGTTACCGATTCTTTCAACTTTATTTCTTCTTCCACTTCTTATTATTTAGTTGTTTCATTATGAATTAATAAAATCAGTATAACTCACATACTTATATATTATTATAAGTATGAAACAACCCTATTTCACCATCTATCCATCCTAAGGAAAATGAAATCACCACGCGTGTGTACGTACGGAATACCGTCTCCACGTCGTGGTGAAATCTGTTTTTCCACCAACACCTTCTAGGGATGGGTATAATGGTGTAAAGAATAACTATATATGGTTATTATAACATCATACTGATTCTGATATATTATACCATCCACTCCAATTCTATTCAATAATTATGGTAATGATATCATCGCTCGTGCGTACGTACGGACTACCGTCTCCACGACGCGATGAGATTCATTCTCCATGTTAACCATACATGAATGATCATAAAGTTTATATAATTAATAATAATGAAATATATGAAATAATAATTCTACTTTATTTATGTATATATATATGTATTTCATCTTTTTAGTTTCATTCAATTCAATAAGGAAACGAAAACAACGTTCATGCGTATGTACGGCCTACCGTCTCCATGAACGGTGTATTTCATTCCTTTTATCAATCTATAATATATATATGTATATGATGAATATATATTATATATATAAATTATGTTTTACATTATGGAATTATGTAAATCATGATATAAGTAATAATATCAAGAACAACAAGTCGAAATACATACGATAAATGAAATGATTTTACCCAAAACGCTGCTTTAACATGGAATTTACAAAAGAACAGGTAATATAAGTCATAAGTGAAACATATATGATATCACAACAATGAATATGATTCTGTAATAAGTAAATCACATTATTTAAATCATTATACAGGAGGTTCGGATACGTACGAAGCATATCGGACCTAAGGTAAGGGATAATTTTTCAAATATCATTTTTATCCGAGATTTCTTATTCGTAAGTATTTACTGGGGTTATTTATATCATCAATGTACATGTTTTATAAAAGTGTTTTCATGTATTTTTAAAGTCCCTTTTACCCATTTTTGACTTTTACTACATGGTATGTATGGAATCTTTCTTTTACGAGTAACTTTTTGACTTTTCCGACAAAAGTACGAGGAGAATGTTTTTTAACGTATACGGCATGAAAGGATTTTAATGGTTTTATAAAGCCTTATTTTCATGAAGCTTCCACCAAAATATTTCATGAATATTTTCAAAAAAATCCTTTTCTTTTAAAATTGCACGACATTTTTTGAAAATAAAATGATTTTATAGAAAAAAGGATATTTTCCTCAAGAATTCATTTCAAGTGTTTTATCAAAACCATTTTTCATCTAAGATGACATTATTTCATATGTGTATGTTTCAAGTATAATGTCTCTGTGATTTACTGGGTTTCACTTGTAAAGACCCGTAAAATTCAAGGGAAATTTTTTCTTAATTTTCTTTGGAATTTTACAAGAGCGCGGTTTCTGACGGCACCTGATTCCGAGGCCCGGTGTGCCCGGAATCAATTTCCGAAGTTTGGCTCGGGTACGTTCAGTGAACGAACGAGCGGGAAATTCTAACTTTTGATCCGGTGCTTGGAATTGAAATACGAGGACACCGATGAACTCGCAGCGCCGATATTCGCTTAAGGAGACATTTTACAAATTTGCGTTTATTGCGGGACGAAAGTTAGTTTTTGGGAGAATTATAAAAAGTTAAATAAAAATGTGGAAAACTTTTTATTTTTCTTACTTGTTGATTAACTCCTCTCAAAGGAAGTTTGGGGTGAGACCCACACCCACTTAACCTCCCTTGAAAGGATTAAGTGTGGTAGGGCCCACATGAACCCCAACTTTTCATCTCCTCTCAAAACTCCCTTAACTCCCCTTTTAAATGAAATTGACAACTTAGCTTATTAATTGGGTTGAGTTGTTTAAACATTTTCAAACCTTTGAAATTCAAAAAGGTTTGGTTGAGTAAATAAAATAAGCTCTTAGCTTATTTTATTTGGTTAGAATTCTCTAGCCACTTGAGACTTTTGAAGCCTTCTCCTTCTCCCCCTCCTTCTTCTTCTTCTTCTTCTTCTTCAAGCTTGACGAAGAATGCGAAGAACCTTCGAGCTCCGACGAAGAACACCGCTCCTCTCTTCTTCGTAGCCGATTGTATCCAAAGATCGACGATGCCTTCCATGTCAACGAAAGGGAACGCCGCTTCCTCCTCGGACTTCCTTCGCCGGCTTACAAAGATTCTCCAACGACGTACCTCTTCGGACGTACCTCTTTGTCAATGGATTTGAAAAATGATTACCGCGACGCCCGACCTCCGCGACGTTGTCTTCCACGAGTCGTTGACGATCATCGATCTTGAACAAAGGTAGGGGTTGTTGTTGGTTAATTATTTATTCTCGTTCTTGGTTCTAGCTTGAAAATTTTTGAGGGTTATTGTTAAGTGTTATCGACTAATGAGAGGGGGGCCGGACCGCACAAACACGGCCGAATTCCCCCACCTCTGTTCTTGAATATTTTTTCCTTGCGGATGTACGAGATGGCGTGGTGCCGTCGCACCACGCGGGAATCGCAAGGCTATAATCGCGCGGCGCCGTCGCGCCGCGCCACAGGAAGTTTATCATGAACGTGACGCCATCGCGCCGCGTCGAAGGGGATCGAAGGCGCCGCGGCCGGAGCGGGGCCGCGGCGGAGGGGCGCGGTGTCGTCGCACCGCGCCGGACGACGAACACCGCGGCCGGTTCCGGGCCACGGCGAGATGGGAAGACTGGCGGCTCGCCGGGCCGCCGGTGTCGGAAGCCGGAAGGGGACCGGCTTTGCCGGTCCGTTGAAGAAGAACCGGCCGGCCAGGTGGGCCGGCCGGAAGGGGAAAACCGGGGGAATTTAATTCCCCCGGTCAACTCAAATGCCCCCCCATTTATGAGGGGGGGGGGTTCTTTAAGGGGGGCAGGCGGCCCCCCGGTTTCCCTCAAAGCAGGCCCCCACGAGGGGGGGCCGGTTCTCCAAAAAGGGGCGGCTCTTAAGCCGCGCCGCCAGTTGGAAGCAGGGGCCATGCCACTCGCGCGTGGCACCAAGCAGCGCCAGGCCGCGCCGCCGGCCGGGCCGGGTCGGACCCGGGTCGGGTCGGCCCGGACCCGGACCCCCCGTTTTCGAGACGACTTCGGTCTTTTGCTCATAACTTGAGCTACAGACCTCCTATTGACGAACCGTCTGGGCAACGCGATCCTTGGATCGAGACGGTCGTTTTGGTATATTACACTCAGGGTTTCAGAACACTTTGAGTTCGGCCGGGTTGGTTCGTACACGAAACCAACCGGGCCTTCGGAGCGGAAACACTTATATCTTGAGCTACGGACGTCCGATTGACGTGCCGTCAGCTTTGTTGTGTTCCTCTTAGTGAGACAGATATTTTGGCATACTCCGCCCGAGTTTTGGACGATGGTGGAGTACAGTCGGGTTGGTTTTGCCTTAGAAACCAACCGGGCCCCTGAGACGAAAAAGCCAATAACTCTCAGACCGGGCGTCCGATCGACGCGCCGTCTGTTGCGTTGAGTTCCTGTTGACGATACGGAACTTTTGGATACATCAACTCTGGACTTTGTGACAGTTGATGTATCAGCCTCTCGGCTCGTGGAGTGGACCCTCCGAACGAGCTTGCTATGTGCGGGAACCCTAGTGCTGGCTGCGACTGTGACTACTACTGCTACTGCTACTACTACTGTTATTGTGACTGCGACGACGACAATACAGAGATCTTGTGTGGATTCGGCGACGATGACTACAGCACTCAGCGATCCAACGTGGATCAGTGCTACAGGTCCTGTGTGGGCCCGATCCTGTGTGGGTCCGATCCTGTGTGGGTCTTTGCGCTCAGCGGTCCTGTGTGAACCAGCGCCTACAGGTCCTGTGTGGGCCCGATCCTGTGTGGGTCTTTGCGGGGGTTAGTTACCTATCGATCCTTCGTGGGTCCGACGACTTAGATGGATCAGAGATCATCTTTATCATCCTTTGAAGAAGTATACCTGTGTGAGCTGAATCCTGTTGCTTTCCTATGTGGATTGTGTTGTGCTATCCTATGTGGATTACGTTTTGCTTTTCTGTGTGGAATACGTTTACTTTTCGGTGTGGACTGAGTTGTACTTGGGCTCGGTGGTTGGAGCGTATTTGAAATTGATGACTTAGGTATATGTATGGGCATATACCTAAGCAATGTCAGTTTTTACTTCGTGATTGTACCTTTCTTTGTGGTTTATCCTTTGTGGATTTCGAGAGACCTTCAAGGGTCTCGGGGTCCCTACTGAGTATCTTATACTCACCCCTGCACGGGCTATTCCCGCACTACGTTGTGTTGGTTGCAGACGACGGACATCGTTGATCTTGGCTGAGGCTTGCAGAGCAGGACGATACTTGGAGGTGGACCACTGGGCGGGACGTGCTCGGAGCGGACGGCGGGACGCGAGGAGCAGTGGAGCTATCTGTACCCACCCTTCAGGTGGGATTTCCAGTGGACAGCTCGGTGTAGCGGCTTTTACTTTACAGTTGTTGTTTTCCCTTTCGAGTTGTAATTTACTTTTAGATTGGGTTTGTATACTGGCCCATTTACTTTTCCGCACTTTCAGTTGTACTCTGTTCTTACTTAGTGTTTAATTTTCCGCTTGTTTACTCTGTGGTGCTTGTTTACTTTTCAAAGGCAATGCCTTCCCTTTTTGTTGGGATTTACGCCTTGGTGCTAGTCGCCAGCCCCTGGCCTATGGGAGGCGGGCATGGGGTAGTCACGGCACAGACCCCGAGGGTGGGTCGTGACCAATTGGTATCAGAGAAGTTCGGTTCTACCGTGAACTCTGATCTTTTCTTTGTGAAGCAATAATGTTTAGCGTATTGAGTGTGGTTATCAGTCCAGGGAGTCCAGTGTTGGTGCGGCGGCCGACGTATCCGTACACCAGGACCCTGACTTCTGATTTCCGACTTAATGCACGAAAACATTGATTGCGTGTGTGTTTCAAAGTTTTCTTTGTGATTACATTATATCAGCTCACCAGGTATACTGTTCTGACCGTGGCGAACCTGTTTCCTTTTTAGGATGGCCCCATGACGGCAGCCAGCTAGGGTTCCGAGAGTCGAGTGTGACGACAGCCCACCGAGCGACGAGGCCTCGGTGCAGGGCCCTTTGTCAGCAGTGGCACCGGCGGTAGCTCTACCCGCCGAGCCCCCTATGCTTCCAGCACCAACCGCTGACGATGCACGTCGCCTCAGCGCATTGCATGAGTTTCAGTGCCAACGCCCGCCCAGGTTTCGTGGGGAGACGGACCCCCAGGCAGCCGAGGACTGGCTGGAGGCAGTGGTACGTGTGTTTAGGCTAGTGAGGACACCAGCAGACCTCATGGTGATCCTCGCTGCGAGCCTACTACACGCAGCAGCAGGTTCACCTTCACCGGAGAGAAGGGAGCCATAGCAGCACAAGATGGACTTCTGCGGAGGAGAGGAAAGCCCATCAGTCATCATATGTCTAGCCTCATCCTTGGAGCAGTTGATGTGCAGAGTCCTGGTTTTCCTGCAGTGGTGGATCAGTTTGCGGACGTTTTTCCCGACGACGTTCCAGGGCTACCTCCTCGCAGAGAGGTAGACTTTTATATTGAATTGTACCCCGAGACAGCCCCGATATCCACTCCAGCATATCGGATGGCCCCCGCCGAGCTTCGAGAGCTACGGGTACAGTTGGAGGACTTGCAGGGCAAGGGGTTCATCCGACCCAGTGTTTCACCCAGGGCTTCCCCGATATTGTTCTCCAAGAAGGCGGACGAGAGCTTGCGACTTTGTGTTGACTATCGTCGCCTGAACCAGGTGACAGTGAGGAACAAGTATCCGCTACCGAGGATTGATGACCTCTTTGATCAGCTCAAGGGAGCACGGTGGTTCTCAAAGATAGACCTCAGGTCAGGCTATCATCATCTCAGAGTCAGAGACGAGGACGTGCAGAAGACGACCTTCAGATGTCGGTATGGCCACTATGAGTTCTTGGTTATGCCTTTCGGTGTAACCAATTCTCCAGCAGTGTTCATGGCTCTCATGAACAGGATCCTTCATCCATACCTCGATCAGTTTGTCGTGGTCTTTATCGACGACATTCTGATTTACTCGACGACTGAGGAGGAGCACGCCTATCACTTGCGAGTTGTACTAGACACACTCCAAGAGCACCAACTTTATGGTAAGCTATCGAAGTGACAGTTCTGGATACGTGAGGTGCACTTCTTGGGACACGTTATCTCTGAGTCGGGAGCTGCAGTGGATCCTGTGAAGATCGAGGCTGTGTTAGCTTGGGAGCCACCCAGGAGTGTGACTGAGTTTCGGAGTTTCTTGGGATTAGCTGGGTACTATCGGAGATTCGTGCCAGACTTCTCTAGAGTTTCATCACCACTCACATCTTTGACGAAGAAGGGGAAACCCTTCGTGTGGTCAGACAGATGTCAGCAGAGCTTCCAGGAGCTGAGACAGAGATTGACCAGCGCACCTATCTTGAGGTTTCCTGAGGAAGGAGTAGGGTACGTAGTCTACTGTGATGCACCAGGGACCGGACTCGGATGTGTTCTGATGCAGGAGCGGGCAGTGATCGCCTGTGGATCACGTCAGTTGAGGCCGCATGAACAGAACTATGCTACCCATGACTGGGAGTTAGCAGCAGTGGTCTTCGCTCTGAAGACATGGCGACACTATCTGCTGGGCGAGTGCTTTAAAGTATTTTCCGATCATCATAGTCTCAGGTATATCTTCTCACAGAAGGACCTGAACCTGAGATAGCGGTGATGGATCGAGTTCTTCCAGGACTATGAATTTGAGATAGTCTATACTCCTGGGAAGGGGAACGTAGTAGCTGATGCCCTCAGCAGGAGGACGGGCATTCAACTACTTGAATAGGCGACGGAGCAGCTAGCCTCTTTGCAGATATCCTTCGTGGATAGAGATGGAGCAGCCTTCCTCCAGTCTCTCACAGTCACCCCTCCACTACTGCAGCGGATCAGAGAGGCACAACGTGAGGACGCTGACTGTGAGAAACGGCGTGTACTGATATCCTCGGGACAGGAACCTGATGGTTTCTCCCTTGGAGCAGAGCACGACATCCTTTTCATAGGACGTACCATGGTACCAGTCGCTTTGCGAGAGGATGTGCTGAGAGAGTTTCACACTTCTCCTTTGGCGGTACATCCTGGAGTGGCGAAGATGTACCAGGACCTCAGACGATAGCACTGGTGGTCGGGCATGAAGAAGGCAGTGGAAGAGTTCGTTTCTCGATGCCTCACCTGCCAGCAGGTGAAGGCAAAGCATCAGGTACCAGCAGGCTTGGTATAGCCCTTGGAGGTCCCGGAGTGGAAGTGGGACGGCATATCTCTGGACTTCGTGACTGGACTTCCATGCACTTCCAGAGGTCACGACTCCATCTAGGTGATTGTTGACCGACTCACCAAGTCGGCACACTTCTTACCCATCAGAGAGTAGGGCTCAGTGGAGAGCTTGGGACGTCTCTACATTCAGGAGATTGTGCGGCTCCACGGTGTGCCATCATCTATCATCTCCGATCGAGATGCTCGCTTTACTTCCCGGTTTTGGAAGGGGTTACAGGAGGCGTTCGGGACGCAGCTACGTCTGAGCACAGCCTTTCACCCTAAGACGGATGGTCAGACGGAGAGGACCATTCAGACTCTCGAGGACATGCTCCGCGCATGTGTCCTCGACTATGGTCGTAGCTGGGAGGACCACCTACCCTTGGTGGAGTTTGCGTACAACAACAGATACCACTCCACCATCAGGATGGCACCGTATGAGGCGTTGTACGGCCGACCTTGTAGATCTCCTTTGTGCTGGACAGACCCTGAGGAGTCAGCACTGGTGGGACCGGAGATGGTCCAGGCCATGACAGAGAAGGTCCAGGTCATCCAGGAGCGGATGAGGACAGCTCAGAGCCGGCAGTAGTCATATGCTGACAGGAGGCGGAGGCCACTAGAGCTCAAGGATGGCGACCACGTCTTCTTGCGGGTCTCACCTCGACGTGGTATTCGGAGATTTGGCCGAGGCGTCAAGTTATCTCCGCGCTTCATCGGACCCTTCCAGGTCCTCAGCAGGGTTGGCGAGGTGGCTCATCGCCTGGATCTGCCATCTCAGTTGCACCGGGTGCACGACGTCTTCCACGTATCCTAGCTGAGGAGATACGTGAACGACCCGACACACATCATTGACCATGAGGAGCTTGACGTTGACGATGGGGCGACTTTTACGGAGGTCCCGATGGAGATAGCGGATCGACAGGAGAGGGTCCTACGTGGGCGATCGATTCCTCTTGTGCGCATCAGATGGCAGCACGGGAATCTCCAGAAGAGCACATGGGAGCGAGAGGCTCAGATGCGTGCTCAATACCCTCATTTGTTTCCCTAGTTTTTGATGTATCTTTAAAGGGACGTAAATCCCTGAGGTGGGAGTATTGTAAAGACTCGTAAAATTCAAGGGAAATTTTTTCTTAATTTTCTTTGGAATTTTACAAGAGCGCGGTTTCTGACGGCACCTGATTCTGAGGCCCGGTGTGCCCGGAATCAATTTCCGAAGTTTGGCTCGGGTACGTTCAGTGAACGAACGAGCGGGAAATTCTAACTTTTGATCCCGTGCTCGGAATTGAAATCCGAGGACACCGATGAACTCGCAGCACCGATATTCGCTTAAGGAGACCTTTTCCGAAGTTGCGTTTATTGCGGGACGAAAGTTAGTTTTGGGAGAATTATAAAAAGTTAAATAAAAATGTGGAACACTTTTTATTTTTCTTACTTGTTGGTTAACTCCTCTCAAAGGAAGTTAGGGGTGGGACCCACACCCACTTAACCTTCCTTGAAAGGATTAAGTGTGGTGGGGACCACACGAACCCCAACATTTCATCTCCTCTCAAAACTCCCTTAACTCCCCTTTTAAATGAAATTGACAACTTAGCTTATTAATTGGGTTGAGTTGTTTAAACTTTTTCAAACCTTTGAAATTCAAAAAGGTTTGGTTGAGTAAATAAAATAAGCTCTTAGCTTATTTTATTTGGTTAGAATTCTCTAGCAACTTGAGAGTTTTGAAGCCTTCTCCTTCTCCTTCTTCTTCTTCTTCTTCTTCTTCAAGCTTGACGAAGAACGCGAAGAACCTTCGAGCTCCGACGAAGAACGCCGCTCCTCTCTTCTTCGTAGCCGATTGAATCTGAAGATCGATGACGCCTTCCGTGTCAACGAAAGGGAACGCCGCTTCCTCCTCGGACTTCCTTCTTCGTCTTACGAAGATTCGCCAACGACGTACCTCTTCGGACGTACCTCTTCGTCAACGGATTTGACGAACGATTACCGCGACGCCCGACCTCCGCGATGTTGTCTTCCGCGAGTCGTTGACGATCATCGATCTTGAACCAAGGTAGGGGTTGTTGTTGGTTAATTATTTATTCTCGTTCTTGGTTCTAGCTTGACAATTTTTGAGGTTTATTGTTAAGTGTTATCGACTAACGAGAGGGGGGTCGGACCACACAAACACGGCCGAATTCCCCCTCCTCTGTTCTTCAATATTTTTTCCTTGCGGATGTACAAGATGGCGTGGTGCCGTCACACCACGCGGGAATCACAAGGCTATAATCGCGCGGCGCCGTCGCGCTGCACCACGGGAAGTTTATCATGAACGCCACGCCACCGCGCCGCGTCGAAGGGGATCGAAGGCGCCGCGACCGGAGCGGGGCCGCGGCGGAGGGGCGCGGTGCCGTCGCACCGCGTCGGACGACGAACACCGCGGCCGGTTCTGGGCCGCGGCGAGACGGGAAGACCGGCGGCTCGCCGGGCCGCCGGTGTCGGAAGCCGGAAGGGGACCGGCTTTGCCAGTCCGTTGAAGAAGAACCGGCCGGCCAGGTGGGCCGGCCGGAAGGAGAAAACCGGGGGAATTTAATTCCCCCGGTCAACTCAAATGCCCCCCCCCATTTATGAGGGGGGCGGTTTCTTTAAGAGGGGAAGGCGGCCCCCCCGGTTTCCCTCAAAGTAGGCCCCCACGAGGGGGGGCCGGTTCTCCAAAAAGGCGTGGCTCTTAAGCCGCGCCGCCAGCTGGAAGCGGGGGCCATGCCCCCCGCGCGTGGCACCAAGCGGCGCCAGGCCGCGCCGCCGGCCGGGCCGGGTCGGACCCGGGTCGGGTAGACCCGGTTCGGGCCGACCCAGGGGGGGGGGGGGGTCGGGCCGGGTCGGCCCGGACCTGGACCCCCCGTTTTCGAGACGACTTTGGTCTTTTGCTCATAACTTGAGCTACGGACCTCCGATTGACGAACCGTCTGCGGAAACGCGATCCTTGGATCGAGACGGTCATTTCGGTATATTAAAATCAGGGTTTCAGAACACTTTGAGTTCGTCCGGGTTGGTTCGTACACGAAACCAACCGGGCCTTCGGAGCGGAAACACTTATATCTTGAGCTACGGACGTCCGATTGACGTGCCATCAGCTTTGTTGTGTTCCTCTTAGTGAGACGGATCTTTTGGCATACTCCACCCGAGGTTTGGACGCAGGTGGAGTACGGTCGGGTTGGTTTTTCCTTAGAAACCAACCGGGCCCCTGGGACGAAAAAGCCAATAACTCTCAGACCGGGCGTCCGATCGACGCGCCGTCTGTTGCGTTGAGTTCCTGTTGATGATACGGAACTTTTGGATACATCAACTTTGGAATTTGGGACAGTTGATGTATCAGCCTCTCGGATCGTGGGGCGGACCCTCCGAACGAGCTTGCTGTGTGCGGCAACCCTAGTGCTGGCTGCGACTGTGACTACTACTGCTACTGCTACTGCTACTGTTACTGTGACTGCGATGACAACAGTACAGAGATGCTGTGTGGATTCAACGACGACGACTACAGCACTCAGCGATCCTACGTGGATCAGTGCTACAGGTCCTATGTGGGCCCGATCCTGTGTGGGTCCGATCCTGTGTGGGTCTTTGCGCTCAGCGGTCCTGTGTGAACCAGTGCCTACAGGTCCTGTGTGGGCCCGATCCTGTGTGGGTCTTTGCGGGGGTTAGTTACCTATCGATCCTTCGTGGGTCCGACGACTTAGATGGATCAGAGATCATCTTTATCGTCCATTGAAGAATTATACCTGTGTGAGTTGAATTCTGTTGCTTTCCTGTGTGGATTGTGTTGAGCTATCCTGTGTGGATTACGTTTTGCTTTCCTGTGTGGAATACGTTTACTTTCCTGTGTGGACTGAGTTGTACTTGGGCTCGGAGGTTGGAGCGTATTTGAAATTTACGACTTAGGTATATGTATGGGCATATACCTAAGCAGTGTCGGTTGTTACTTCATGATTGTACCTTTCTTTGTGGTTTATCCTTTGTGGATTTCGAGAGACCTTCAAGGGTATCGGGGTCCCTACTGAGTAGCTTATACTCTCCCCTGCACGGGCTATGCCCGCACTATGTTGTGTTGGTTGCAGACGACGGACAGCGTTGATCTTGGCTGAGGCTTGCAGAGCAGGACGGTACCTGGAGGTGGACCACTGGGCGGGACGTGCTCGGAGCGGACGGCGGGACCTGAGGAGCAGTGGAGCTATCTGTACCCACCCTTCAGGTGGGATTTCCAGTGGACAGCTCGGTGTAGCGGCTTTTACTTTACAGTTGTTGTTTTCCCTTTCGAGTTGTACTTTACTTTCTGATTGGGTTTGTATACTGGCCCATTTACTTTTCCGCACTTTCAGTTGTACTCTGTTCTTACTTAGTGTTTAATTTTCCTCTTGCTTACTCTGTGGTGCTTGTTTACTTTTCAAAGGCAATTCATTCCCTTTTTGTTGGGATTTACACCTTGGTGCTAGTCGCCAGCCCCTGGCCTATGGAAGGCGGGCTTGGGGTAGTCACGGCACGGACCCCGAGGGCGGGTCGTGACATCACTTTTCGTATTATTAAATGATATCCATTTCTTTTATATGGATTATGTGATGATGGGATGATGTTTATGAAACCCATTTTATTTATTGGGTTTTTATGAATGATGTATGTTTATTTTGTGGCACAAGTAAGAATGATTTCATTATGAGATGGGTGGGACCTATATCTCCCTCCAATGCATTGGGTAAATATTTATATCTCATGAGATAGACATGGCTGGAATGGTAAGTTAATCCGGTTCAGTGTTACAGGACTGAAACGAGGAGTGAACTCGATTCAGAAAGGGACTTTGTCCACTAAGATAGTCTTGGCAGCAATGCTTTAGCTACTATAGAAATCATAACAAGTGATAAATGGTTGCCACAATTACATGTTTTATTCCCATGATATTTTATCATGATTGAGGTTCCCTTATGATATATTCCATATGTACTTCCAAGTTTCATGTCTTTTCTCAAGGTTTTCATGTTTAGATTTTATGTTCAAGTTTTTGCATTCAAATGTTTATGGATTGTTTTATGTTCTTTATGTTTACCCTTACTGGGCATTTGAGCTCACCCCTTTTATGTTTTCTTTTCCCCAAGATATAAGTAAAGGTTTTAGGTAAGAAAAAAAGGGAAGATCTTTATGGGAGATGTTGAAGACCTTTCACCACGATTAGAAGATTATATTCCGAGTTTCCAAAGACACTAAACTATTACGGTCCTTGTGTGTGTGTTTTTGTTATGTACTAAGTATTATGCAAAAGTAATGTAATGTCCATGTACGTCAAGCTTAGGGTCTCTACATTAAATATTCACGAGGATAAGAACATTAAGGTTTCAGGCACATTAGAAGCACCTATTGGGTAATAGTCAACTCAGATATTATTCATAATCATTGAATTATTCAAGTTGTGCATGATGAAGAAATTTCATGGACAATTAAATTAATTCAAATATTAATTAACATAAAGTTCAAAACCAAGATGACATTATCATCACATATAATTTATAATTATTATTCTTAAATACATAATTACCTTACATTGTAATTATTTATTCATTAAAGATTTTATAGGCCACATACATTTATATTGCCATTGAATTGAGAGGATTCAATGGTAGAATCCATCTATCTATGATCCAATTGTTCCCCATGAACATTCAAACACTGTTATAGAAATCCATGGGTACTTGTGAAAAATATTCTGATGCTTTCATCTTCCATTGATGATCACCACAAGAATGGATTTGAGGTAGAAAAGATTATTCTTATTTTCTCTAGAGTTGAGAGGGGGGAGGATGAAGATTTTACTCTATTATTTAGAGAATTATAGTAGGATATCTATATAGGGATTCATATATACATTCATTATTCACAACAATGATTAAGGATGAGAATGTAATAATCCTGTTTAAGTAAAGCTAAGGTTAGAAAAAAATTGCATTTAAGCCCTTATATATATATATATTAGAATTTATAAATTAACATTTATTCAAATAATACTTAATATATGATTTATTACCAGAACTGTTAAATCATTTCATTAATCCTCATCTATATTTATTGAACCTTGAATAATGACTATTTATTTAAATAAAAAATTGTCACAACATTACTCATTGATAAATAAATATGTTTTATATCAAAAATAATAGATCATAAATACTTATGGAATATTTAACAGATATTTATTCTCTCGAATAACTAGTGATTGAATTTTTACGATAAATCCAAACATGAATAAATATTATAGAACATGAAGGAATAATATTTTTTAAACATGTTAAATTCAACAAGAATTTCAATAAGGTTTTGGATACACTTAGAGTGAGACCCTCTAGACCCCTTTCATAATGGAATTAGACCGAACTGCATAGATTTCGATGTTAATTTCTAGTAATTTTCTAAGGAAACCATAATGAATGATGTTAATGTTATAATTACATAAAAACTCACACAAAAATGGAATATTTAATTTAACACATTTATTACAATTTATATTATCATGTAGTTTGAATATTGGTTTCATCATTGTAGACAATCGATTCCACTTTCCTTGACTTTTCAGAAATTAACATACCAACATAACGCTGTAGATTTGGATGAAATAAAGTAGTTCTATTTCAATTAAAGGGCATGTGAAATAAAATTTTGTTTAATAAAATAATGAAAAATCATTTCTCACATTATTCATTAATGTAATATCAGTTTTTATGCACCTAACACATCTAACTTTTACAAAAACATATGTCATCATGGTTTAAGAAAATGCATCAAAGCACATGACTCATGATATGCATTAATACTAACCTTAAATTATAAGGACCATTTCACACTTCCATAAATAGAAACATCAAATGAAAAATATGAATGTGGATTTCCAAACAGCTGGTCTACTTATCATATCCTCATTTTTGGAGATTACCAAGGATGAACATTGTGAGAAGAAGTTTCAATGTCCTATGATCCCCCAACCCCTGATTTCGTGCATCATCTGTGTCCTATAAAATTATATCATCCCACCAGAGAACACAAAAAAAATACACACAAACACAAACATATATATTTTCGGGAATACAACCATTTTAATTTCGGGTTCTCAGTATAGTGGGGAATTATTATGGCATTTTAGTGTAATATTTACCCTTTGAACATTATCAAATACAATGCCATGCGAAAAAAAGAATTATGAAGTAAAAATGTATTAAAATTCAAATTACATGGATATAGGTAATCATAATGTACATATAATTTTTTTCAATGGTTTATTGCTCCATGAATTTACAATAAATATTTTTAAGAATACATTTAATTTTGTCAATAGCTCATAATGCATGCAACAGTGAGTTTAAACAAAATATTTTCTAGTCACACATTGTAAACTTAATTTACAATTAAATTTCAAAACTATTATAAAATTTATATTTTTATTCACACATAAATTTTTTAATTTTATAAATAAATATGTAAACATATTTATATATAAAATATATTTCTATGTATACAAACAATATGTAAATAATAATAATATACATTTTGTTTAAAATAAATGTATGATTGTATTCATGATCTTACCATATTCTCAAATTTCTGTGTCTGTGTGTTTTTATTTTAAAAGCCTTATAATTTTCAATATATTAAATTAATAATAAATTTAATTTCATTAATATTTTTAGTTGCACACAACATCGGGTTAAAACAAAGAACTGTTTAGTTACGTTTTGCACACATAATTTAAAATTAAATTTTAAAAAATCTAAAAAATCATTTAAAAAAATAATTTTCAAAATTAGAATATAATAATTATATTATGGTGATTTTTTTGGGATCTTTCTGAAAAGTTTCATTTTTTTGTGAATAGTGAAAATACTGAATTTTAATTGAAAAATGTCTTTTCATTAATATTAGTTAAAATGTTAAATTGTAATTTGATTTAGTTTTAAAGTAAAATTAATTAAATGATACATCCATTAATCAATTTTAGGTCATTTAGATCTATTTCATATTTAATTTGGATATAAAAACATTTCAATCTTTGGAACATTTTCACTTTAAAAATCGGATTTATCATCTTGTATGTGAGATTATTTTTGAAATATTTTTTTTTCAATTTTGTGAACTAAAATGGTAAAAATGGATTCCATATTTTTAATCATAATAATTTATTATTTATAATAAGTTCAATATAATTTTGGACTAAAATGAATTGTGAATTCATTAAAAAATTAATTACTGTGGTTAAGGTAATAATGGTTTTACTTGTGAATTAAACAAACAATATTAGGGTTAAAAAGATCAAAACAATTATCCAACACCCATTGGTTCGCCATATTTCAGCCTTTATGAACTTCTGATATATTTTTATGAGCCTTTGGGACCCTTTTTATCCAAATTTACCCGTATAATAAGTTAAGTAAAGAAAAAGATAAAAGGGAACTTTATTCCTTTTAATATCTATAAACATTTGAATTAGGGGAAAAAAAACACATGTTCACTTATATATATTATTCAGAAAGATAAATTAGTTTTTTTATTATAATTATTTATCTTTAAATTTTAGTGATGAAAGAATTACTAAAATATCTTAATAAATTTTGACACAGTTATTATTTAGTTAACAATAAACACTAATTTAAAAATAACCTATACCAACAGTTTGGAGGACCATTGGATGGTTTGGATTTGGGATAGGTCTATACCAATGGTTCTGGGAAAACCATAGGTATATACCTATACCAATGGTTTGTCAAACCATTCGTATAGGTCATTTTAATAACCCATACCAACCGTTTCATAAAACCATTGGTGTAGGTAATTAAAAAAATAAACTCACCTTGGTTTTCATCCCAGCACCTCACATTTATATTCCAATGATCTAACTACTAACCTAACATGAATTTTTTAAACATAATTTTAGATATATATATATATATTCATAAGTTTATTAAATTTTTATTTATTTAATTTTATTTTAAAAAATATTCCAAAAACATATGCATACCTATACCAATGGTTTTAAGAATTGTTGGTAAAGGTTCATTGAATTTTTGAGCAATAATAATGGTTTTGGTGAAACTTTTGGAATAGGGGGGACCTATACCGACAATTTGTCTACACCCACTATAATAGACATATGCCAATAGTTTTTGGAAAAATCACTGGTATAGGTCCATATAAGGGACCTGTACCAATAGTTTTGTCCAAACTGTTGGTATAGGCCTATTATAGTGACCCTATACCAAAGGTTTTGGCCAAACCATTGGTATAGGTCCATATAAGTAAACTATGCCAATATGTTTTGCCCAACCATTGGTATACATTCAAATTAGTGCTCTATACCAACAGTTTAGCCAAAAATGTTGGTATAGGTCCTATTTCTAGAAGTGAAAATAAAATAAATGATATTGAAAATATTAAAAGTGAAGTAAATTTAATGAACTACTACGTACCATTATTTTTATAGATGAATATATAATTTTAAATATGTTTTAAAAAAATAAATTCTAATTTTATCATTTTATTAACATTTTTAAATTTAATTAAAGTGAATAATTTGAAAATTGATATTATTGCTATTTTATTATAAATTATATTTCATTAAATGATTTCAAATTATTAAAAATTATATATTATTAAAAGTGACTCTTAAATAATAATAAATATAAAATATTTTCTATTTAGGGACCAATTTTTCTTTTATAATGAACTTTTTAATCCCTAAATATAAAAACTATGTTTTCACAGTTAAGGTTAAATCAATGCTTTTTCACGTTACATCGCTTGTGTTAAAACTAATATATAAAACATATCATATTTTTTTATAAACTAGATATTATAATTTTAATCAATTATTATAAATTTTAAAATTAGGCTCAATTTAATTTATTCTTAAAGGATAAATTACATAGGTTAGAAGACTAATTACTGAAGTAAAAAACCAAAATGATAAAAATAAGAAAACTTAGATGTTAAGGAAAAGATGTTTAAACATTTGTTTTATTATGTAGTTGAGGTTTGGATGAATTTTATGAACCATAAAATCCAATATTTATCAATATTTGAGCCACCTGAGGTAATATTGACCTCCCAAAAGTGAATACTTTTGGGTATTTACAAAAATGCCACTACTTTTCAACTGTAAAAGGGAACTCACTCCCATCACTTCTTTACACCATAAAACAAATTTGGTTTGATAAATCCATGAAAACATAAATTCATAATTCCATCCCCTTATTATAGAAGCCTTATTTTGGGTATAAATTCAACATTTGAATGTTTTAGAGAAATCCTAAGGAGGATTCCTGAAGAAGCGATAATGTTCTTCGACAAGAGTCTTTATTTTAATTCTTCCCACACCTACATCAATCATTGTTAAACCATGATGATATAATAACAATATTATATTAAATTTACTGTTATTTTTTTTATAATAAGTTAATGACCAAAAACCATCTCCAATTCAATAAAATGGGTTACAAAATCTTCGTTCATATGTACAATGGACTACCACCTCGTGAACCGATGTTATTTGTTTTTCCATTAATACCTATCATGGTTGGGTATGATGGTAAATTTAAAGAATACATATTTTATTTATGAAATATTTATACCTATAAATTCACTATATCATATATATAGTTTTACCTTCAATTCCTTTGGAGATACGATAACGCTGCTTTTGTGTATGGTGGACTACCACATCGTGATGTAATGTGATTTCTCTTTCACTAAAACATCACATGGAATATTATGAAGGTAAATTTAAATATTATTTGTTATAAAAATGAAATAATTATAACTTTAATTATTATTTTTTAATTTTGAAAAAATAATATATCTCAATTTTTTTTTCTTTTTCACTCATGTAAAGATGATAACATCATTCGTGTGCGTGTGGACAACCTCCTTTAGAAAGCAATGCGACTATCTTTTCAACACCACACCACGTGGATGATATATATATTTATATAATACATTATTAATGATATTATGATCATTTTTTAATGTAAAAATATTACTTACCTTTATTTTATAATGATCAGTGAAAAATGGAAAGGTTACTCATGTGTACGTACAACTTACCATCTTCATGATCATAACATACTTATTTTTTTTCATAAATATCATTCATGATTAGTTTAAAAAGTATTGATGTAAAAATATGATAATAATGTAATTATTATTTATCTAGTGATGATTAATCTCTATTATATAAGTAATAACCAAATCATTAATGAAAACACACCTAAGAAAATTAGGCGATTAACACCCAAAACAATGAAAATAATGAAAGATTATTAATGAAAGGGTGATAAGATGTTATAAAATAATAATATAAAATATTATTAATATTAATATGGTTATGATGTAAGTTAATTAAATATTTAAAAACACTGTATAGGAGGTTAAATGATGTTCAACTAAAAGGAAGTGTGAGGTAGATATTTCTTCTTAATTTACATTCCCTTGAAACTTATTTGTAATTATTCACCAATTCACTTTTATGTGGCGTATATAATTCCCATTTTACATGTCATATCCTAAATACATCATTTTTCATTGTATTTTATGTTTCAATTTAAATTATTTTATCCATGGGGATTTGAATTAAAAATTATTAAGTAGTAAAATTTATCACTACGAGAAATTAGAGCAATACCAATAGAACTACACCCATGGATTAGATAGAACTGATGGAATATGTACCTTAGAGAGACCTTATACCAAAGGTTTTGGAAAAAAATATTGGTACCCATACCATGGTGAGACCCTATACAAATGGTTTTGTCCAAAACTGTTGGTATAAGTCCATTGTAGAGACTCTTTATCAATGGTTTTTCCAAAACCGTTGGTATAGGTCGACCCAATACCAATAGTTTTGGAAGAACCATTGGCATAGCTCAAAAAATAACGGTACCTATACCAATGGTTTTTAGAACTTTGGTTTAGGTACCATTATTTTTTTAGCATTCTTTTTTCAAATAAAATTAAATAAATAAATAGTTAAAATACTTATATATATATATATATATATTTATAAAATTATGTTCAAAAAATTCATCTTAGGTTAGTGGTTAGGTCATTTGGTTATAAATGGAAGGTGTTGGGATCAAAAACAATTTTTTTTTATTTTTCAATTACCTATACCTATGGTTTTCTAAAACCATTAGTATAGGGTTTTTGTATGACCTATACCAACACCATAAAAACCAACACCCCTCCAAAACATTGGTATACCATATTAAAAAGGTTAGGAGACCTATAATAATGGTTCCAAACTATTGGTACAAGGTTTTTTCAAGTAGTTTGTACAATCTCAATTTATTTTTTGATTGTTATATTTATATTGAAACAATCAATTTCTTATGATAATTTTTCATGGGACATTAAAATTATCTTAAATATAGATATCCTTGTTTGATGGATATGATTATTTCCTAAAATTTATACATTTTTTAAATACAGTGTTTAATTTGAATGTTATTTGATTAACTAGGGAAATATTGATAAATCTGAATCCTTCAATTAATACAGATATTTGATTTTAAGGAATATTAATTCATGAATTAAATCAATTATTCAAAATATATGGATGGTTTGTATATGTAGTGAAGGGTGGGTCTTGGTATAATTTATCACCTCGATGCATCGGTAGGTCTCATGAGACAAATTAAGTTGGAAAAATTAAATGAGTTTCTACCTATAGTATTTAAACCATCTTGTGAAAGGTCTTGATGATTGAGGCACCATGATTCCTTATATCATGTATTCCAATAATTAAGCATTGGATTCATTAATATTTTTGTTATTACTATCCATGATATTTTCACAATGATATTATCTTTGTATGCATTTAATTATCTATTTATTAATTAAATGACATGAGTTTCAGTTATTTACCTTTCCATATTGATTATGACTTAATTATTCATGAAGGATTACACTCTACTTGACCCTTACTAAGCATTGTAGCTCACCCTTATTTTGTTTCCCATCCCAAAGTTTTGAATATGTATTTGTTGAATTATTTTTCAAGGATGATAATCATTTTATTTTGTTATGTATTATGTTTATTTTCTTTTACCTATGTAAAATTAGAATCATGTATGTATCTGGTTATGAAAAAATAAAAAATGGATCATTTCTTCAGTATTCATCCCATTGTATCTATTCCAATTTCATAAAGAAAGACACCGGCTCTAGAATACATGGGTCCTGATCATCAATGTTGGCATCAGAGAATGTTTAGTAAAAACATTGGGAAATATATTTAGGAAAAAATATATTAGGGAACATAAAACTAATAATTAATTTGAGGATAGGTATAGAAGAACATCCCAATGTTTTGGTATGGTAGATATTATGTGGTTTATTCTAGAAATATATTCATTTCTAGATACTATGTAACACCCCAGGTAAATAAAGAATATGAAATTTTCATATTTAACCATATTTGTGAATAAAATATTAATATGACTTTAAATGGGATGCTATGCTCGATGGCGTACCCAACACACAGCAACGAGTTTCTTGGGAATCTTACGTTGCACTCTAATAATAAAAATAATATTATTTTAAATGGTAGTTAACATGTAGTTGTTTTAATGGCGGGAATGGATATAAATAACTAAAATATGATTATATATGTTTTTAAATGTTTTTACCTTTATCCAATAAAGGATAGAGGCTTAAAATACGGAAAGAATCCAATTTTAGGCGTATATGCCCTAGTTTTCACTAAAGGTTCACTTATCACCTTTTGATGTTGAACCATCATTAAATATAGTTTTGTTCACACTTAAAAATTCTTTTGGACCAAATAAAACTCTTATTAAGAATTTGGACATCAAAATTTACTTTGTGTAAATTTTTGGTATCTTTCCGATAAAGTTCATTTTTTCAATGAATAGTGTAAAATGTTGTATTTTAATTCAAAACCTCTTTTTAATCTAATTTATTTATATGATTAGATTATATTTTGAATTGTTTTTAAAGTGAAATTAGAATATATTTTTACCATTAATTCCAATATTGGTCGTTGGAATCAATTTCACTTTGAAATCAGACTTAAACTAGTGTCAATCTTTTGATACTTATTGTTTCATAAAAACACGCTATTTGCTTTGACAGCGGGAATTAATTATTAAATTAATTAATCTGACTTATATGTTTTGAATTTTCTAAAATAGAATTCATTTTTTAATTCAGAATATCAAATATAGATTATGGTGAATTCTTGGGATTTTTCTGAAAAACATCAATTTTTGATGAATAGTGAAACCACTAAGTGGTACTTATAAAAACTGATTTTTCCGTTTAAATGAAATTTTTCCATCTTTGTGTTTTGAATTTCAAAAATCCGACATACATGGTGGTCATTAAGAAGTAAAATGTGGTTCAATGGGATAAAAATAATTTTTTGGTGAATAGTAACTTATTATGTTTTTAATTGTGATTAGAGGTAATTAGTGTAGTTTAAGGTAAAAATAATGTTTTAATAATATGAAATGAACCTGAAACATGTCCTAACCTCATTGGATGTGTAATGGCCGACCAATACAAGACATGGGTCAACTTGGGGACCCCATGGAGCCACTTTGGTTGGGAAATGACATAAATAACTTTTTATTTAATGTAAAAGTAAAAATGACACAAACATGATATGTTTTACTAAAACAATTTTTAAGTGGGGTTATACAAGTCAGATTTTTTATTATAAATAGTCATTGGAAAGCTAAAAATATTTCCTACATCATATTTTTTTAGACATTAAATAAATTAAATTATTTATGACATAATAATGATGCAGCGATGACATCATTATTTGACGATTTAAATAAAATGGAAAGATAATGTAAAATATATGAACTACACATGTCCAAAACTTATTGGATTGGTGGATTTAGAACCCTTATCACCTTATCAACTAATTATATCAATGTGGTACCTTTTAAAACCGAAACACATTTTCAAATAAAGTAATATTTCTTACTTTCCAAAAGTGCCCCTCATCCCCTCTTATAAAAGGCCCCCACCTCTACCACATTTCACACACTCCTCAAGCCTTTGGCTCAGCCAAACCCTGCCCATTTACTCTATACAGATCCCTCTCCCCATCCTATAGGATTCCCTTTGGGAAGAATCCTTTCAATGGAATCATTTAGGCTCAAATCAAATGGAGTTACACTTTTAAAGGTAATTCACTCTCTCATGTTCATTTGTTTTATTTTTCTTCTCCAACCCCCTAAAATCTTTTTATTTACATATTTTGTAACAACACCAGTATCTTAATTATACTAGGATGTTTTTATAAGATTTATTTGAGCTACACTCTCACACAACATCATCAAATGGTTAAAGAACATATGGTTTCCGTGGATGGCGAAATTCTGCCTCCCGAAACGATGATTGTTCAATACTCATTTAACACCTTCAAAGGTGTCCATTATGATGTCACTATTTTTATATATGATATATAATATGTTTATTATTTCCTTAGGCTTCTGTATTTTTCATTTATGGAATACCATTATTGTTTCCATTACGGGTAAACACGATATCTTCATTTTAGGAAGTGCGGACTACCGCCCCCTGAAAGTGATTTGATTCGTTAATACCATATGTGGGATGTGTAAAGGATAAAGTTAATGATAATATATATGTTATTATACTGTAATTATAACATACTTTTATATAATTATGATTCCATTCCAGAAAATATGAAATAGAAATGGAAGTAGCGTTAATGCATACGTACGGCTTACCGTCTCCATGAACGGTACATTTCATTTCTTATCTCAAAATATTATGTACTATTATAAGTACATATATATAATGGATATATATTATGTATGATACATCTGAATGATTAATATAATTCTGGAATTAAAATATCCATACCTCTCATATAGTTTTAATTCCATTAATACGACATAGAAATGAAAGTAGCGTTCATGCGTACGTATGGCTTACCGTCTCCATGAACGGTGCATTTCATTTCATTCATCTAAATGATTATGTGATATTATAAATACATGTATATTCTGGATATATATGATATATATGATATCCAAATCAGGAATGTCATTCTGGATATAAAGAACCTTTGACCACACGAACAACATGTAATTGTAAGAAGTCCACTTTCGACTTAAGAACCAAATATCGACAAAACAATCATTATTAACTTAATGATTACATAATGTTTATAACATGGAAATAAGTGGTATAAAAGGAATAATAAGCTTGAAAAAGGTTCTTAATCAAGTATAAATTAACTCAAGTTTATTATTCAGGACGTTAAAGAACGATCGAGTCAAGTCGGACCCGATGTAAGGGATCATACTCCTCTCTTTCTTTTTAAGTACACTCTTTTATGTCTTTCCTTCTAAGATCATATTTCTTGTTATTGGGATGTTATTTTATATTACTCTTACTGTAATTTTTATGTTCATGTGATGAGAGACCCTATTCTCTCTCATCAATCAATTTTGGAAGTTTTGAGTGGTGCCGTTAGGCTGCCGAACTTTCGTAAGAGATCTAACCTCTCTCTTTCTTTTTAAGTACTCTCCTTTATGTCACTTCTTTTAATCTCCTCTTTGTAATTTTGGGGGATGTTCTTTTATATTCCTCTTTCTTTAAATTTTATTTTAATGTGATGAGATACCCTATTTGATCTCATCAATCCATATTCTGAAGTTTTATGTGGCGCCATTAGGCTGCCGAGTTTTCGTAAGGGATTTTTCATCTCACTTTTATTCCCGTGAGATTTATGCTACATTTGCCACAAATTCCATTGAATGGTGTATGTACTGCCAATTATTCTACTCTTTGTTTAATATAATTTCGTTTATGAGTATTTACATCAATGATCTATTGTTTTTCTTTCATGGGGTGTATGTTTTGAAAGATACCCAAGTCGGTAAGGGAACCTTTCACCCTCCTCTTTTTTAAAAGACTTCTTTTGTTTGGTCTTTGTATTTACATATTATTATGTTGGGATATGTTATCATATATCCTTATTGATGTAAATTTTATTTCCAAGTGATGAGATACACTTTTTATCTCTCATCAACTCATTTTGATGTGATGCCGTTAGGCTGTCAAGGGAACTTTTTAACCCAATTTCGATTTCTTTGGGTTCAACATGTAGTCATTGAATATGTCATCCATTGAATATGTGTGAATGGACTTTTATTGTTTTACACTTAATATCCACTTATATTGGGTGTATTTATATTTGTCACACATATTTTTGAGATTGATTTGTCTTTAATTTAAGGATACCTTCTTTGTAAGAGATTTCATCACATTTGACATTTCTATTGAGGGTTCATTGTTGTTATGCACAAATTCACTCTTATATGGTGTATATACTGTCCTTAGGAGTATTATATCATGAATCAATTTATTCTCATGATATTATAAAGTTCTGACTAAATGTTATTCCTCAATTATTGTATTCAAGTGTCTCTAATTATGGTAAAACCTCTTTAACCAAAATATCATTTTAAATGTTTTAATTATTTGTTCTTATTAATATCCATGTTTTAAAAATGGTTTTAAGGATTTATTTATATGGATATTAATGGTTAAAAATTTTAATCTTCAAGGTGGTATGGGACACTTTGATTCAAAAATCTCTTTATTAAATGTTTTAAACGGTTTTGGAAATGGTTTCTTTTTGAATGGATTCATTATTTCAATATACTAAAATGTTATATTGTGTTTGAAATGCGGAAATGTTATGTTTCCTTTATGCATGTTTTATGTGATACATTTATGTTATGGTTCTTGGGCATTGTTATGAAAACGGGTGGTTCCGTGATAAACTAAGGGCGGGTGAGCCCGATATAGCTCTCCAATGCATTGGGTAACGCGAAGGAGTGAAACGTTAAGGTTTCTCCGAAGAGATTTAGGGAATATACTGTGATGGGTATTCCAAACGTAACCAAGAGGGTTACTCCTTACGTAAGAATTTTATGAATGCCTCAAGTTACCTTTATGTATTATGTTTACTATGATTTATTCATGATTTTATATGCCTATGTTTTATGGGTAAAGTGTGATTTCATTCTAATGTATATATGAACTCATGTTTCCTTTACATATTTTTATACCTCTTACTGATCTTTTTATGCTCATCCCAAGTTTTTGAAATGTTTTTCACAGGTCAAGGGAAAGGTACATGATGTGATGATAGTGTCAAGGTTGTGTCAAGAAAGAATCCATGTTTTATTTTCAATATGTTTCCATTGATGGGAAGAATGAATACTATCTTTTATGTAACCACTTTGTTTAAATGTGGAATGTAATGCAAGTTTCATGATCTAATTCTCTAAAACTCTAAACCTGAAAAGATCCTCAAAGTGTAATCTTGTGATAACTCAAGATTATGTAAGGTTTAAGGTTGGGGCCTTATAGTTGGTATCAAAGGTCGGTTTAGATAACTTTAGAGGTTAGGGTATTCTTTAAGCATAAGTGACATTACCATAATGGTTAGGATTTCAGAAAGAGTCCTAGTTTTAGATAAAGTGAATTAGTAAGTATATCTTAGTGTTTATCTTACTCATTAGTACATGATGGTTTTTTTGATATACTCACACTGACCTTTTTGGTTTTAGTAAATGGCTGGATCTAGCAGGCACCAAAGTGACAATGGGTTTGAAGGAAACTGTTGTGGTTCTCTGATTAAGAGACTGGATGAGATGGGGGATTCAATGAGGAATCTCATGGTTGTTCTAAACCAACTATCAAAGAGTCATGATCAACCACTTCAACCTTGGTGAGTTCTCTAATGCATCATGTACGAGATGACTAACTCGATGTGGAAATTCAGGTAATAATTATTAAGGTAACCATTAGGGTTTATATGATCCTTACTTTTGAGGTAATTATGGGTTATTATATGTTATGATGGAAAATGAAAGGAATGAGATAAACATGAGGTTAAAATATGTTATGATCATCTTTGAAGATTTTATCTCATTTTGGGGAATGTTTTAAGAATTATATAGTTTTGGAAAAAGGACAACACGCAGACCGTGTGACTACCCGTCACGTCGGACAAATCTGCGGGAATCGAACCCACAACCAAAGTGCGACTAGTATTTATCGCCTACCACTAGACTACGTGAAGTACCTGGTTAGTTTGACTGATTCTTTCTAGTTATATGATTTTATGAATTATGAGTAAGATGATTTTGGGTTATTTATGAAAATGATTAACCTATCATGGAGGATATGTGATTAGGATAATTACTTTTCAATGCGAGACTTTAGGAGAAACTGATGTTGTTTGGAGATAAATGTTACGATTTAACTTGGAAGACTATGTGACTAAATCCTTCAAATATTTGGGTTTCAATCTTAGTTTTTTTTACTTTGAAGAATTTTATGGACAAATTGTTTATCGGATGGTCCTCGTTGAACTTTGGGTTTTGTTGGACAAATTTTGGAGATTTAGAATAGATTTTCTTTTTATAAAGTGTTATCCTTTTCTGGATTATCTGATCTTGTACAAACCTTTTGGGTTTTGGTTTTGGTTAAAGTCTAAAGACATGGGAAGTATATAGTTCTCTTTATTTGGGTTAGGTGATTCTCTAGAAGTTGATTATAGTACTCTTAATGCGAACAAGTCTCCCTAAATACTCATCTTTTGGAAAAAATATGAGTTTGATTAAGGAATATAGTAAAAGTTGAAAGTCAACATTATAAGTGATTATGTTTCCTTATAAATAAATTCCTCAATAAAAAGTAACTTAAAAAAAATGTTGTTTATTAACTTTTCCTACTGGGGAATCGAATACCGTTTAACCCATCACATGTTTGTGATTTTCTCATGGTTAACTTTCTCCTAAACATGTTTTCTATCACTCTCCATTAGAACATGACCCTATGTTTTCTCCTCCATGTCCATGTTTTCCTACACGGAATCCTATTATGGGTTAACTCGGGTGACCTTTGTACTTATCTTTCTTTATTTTAAAGTGATTGTTTTACCTACTCTTCTTACGATGTGGGACTTTCAAGGATGTTTCCAAGTGCAATTTTAAAATTGCGAGGACGCAATTCCCAAAAGGGGGGAAGGATGTAACACCCCAGGTAAATAAAGAATATGACATTTTCATATTTAACCATATTTGTGAATAAAATATTAATATGACTTTAAAGGGGATGCTATGCTCGATGGCGTACCCAACACGCATCAACGAGTTTCTTGGGAATCTTACGTTGCACTCTAATAATAAAATAATATTATTTTAAATGGTAGTTAACATGTAGCCGTTGTAATGGCGGGAATGGATATAAATAAATAAAATATGATTATATATGTTTTTAAATGTTTTTACATTTATCCAATAAAGTATAGAGGCTTAAAATACGGAAAGAATTCAATTTTAGGCGTATATGCCCTAGTTTTCACTAAAGGTTCACTTATCACCTTTTGATGTTGAACCATCATTAAATATAGTTTTTTTCACACTTAAACATTTTTTTGGACCAAATAAAACTCTTATTAAGAATTTGGACATCAAAATTTACTTTGTGTAAATTTTTTGGTATCTTTCCAATAAAGTTCATTTTTTTAATGAATAGTGTAAAATGTTGTATTTTAATTCAAAACCTCTTTTTAATCTAATTTATTTATATGATTATATTATCTTTTTAATTGGTTTTAAAGTGAAATTAGAATATATTTTTACCATTAAATCCAATAGTGGTCATTGGAATTAATTTCACTTTGAAATCAGACTTAAACTAGTGTCAATCTTTTGATACTTATTGTTTCATAAAAACACGCTATTTGCTTTGACAGCGGGAATTAATTATTAAATTAATCAATCTGACTTATATGTTTTGAATTTTGTAAAATATACTTCATTTTTGAATTCGGAATATCAAATATAGCTTATGGTGAATTTTTGGGATTTTTCTGAAAAACTTCAATTTTTGATGAATAGTGAAACCACTAAGTGTTACTTATAAAAACTGATTTTTCCGTTTAAATGAAAATTTTCCATCTTTGGGTTTTGAATTTCAAAAATCCGACATACATGGTTGTAATTAAGAAGTAAAATGTGGTTCAATGGGATAAAAATAATTTTTTGGTGAATAGTAACTTATTATGTTTTTAATCGTGATTAGAGGTAATTAGTGTAGTTTAAGGTAAAAATAATGTTTTAATAATATTAAATGAACTTGACACATGTCCTAACCTCATTGGATGTGTAATGGCCGACCAAGACAAGCCATGGGTCAACTTGGGGACCCCATGGATCCACTTTGGTTGGGAAATGACATAAATAACTTTTTATTTAATGTAAAAGTAAAAATGACACAAACATGATATGTTTTACTAAAACAATTTTTAAGTGGGCTTATAAAAGTCAGATTTTTTATTATAAATAGTCATTGGAAAGATAAAAGTATTTCCTACATCATATTATTATTTTTAGACATTAAATAAATTAAATTATTTATGACATAATAATGATGCAGCGATGACATCATTATTTGATGATTTAAATAAAATGGAAAGATAATGTAAAATCTATGAACTACACATGTCCAAAACTTATTGTATGGGTGGATTTCGAACCCTTATCACCTTATCCACGAATTATATCAATGTGGGACCTTTTAAAATCGAAACACATTTTCAAATAAAGTAATATTTCTTACTTTCCAAAAGTGCCCCTCCTCTCCTCTTATAAAAGGCCCCCACCTCTACCACATTTCACACACTCCTCAAGCCTTTGGCTCATCCAACCCCTGACCATTTAATCTCTCCACATCCCTCTCCTCATCCTATATGATTCCCTTTGGGCAGAATGCTTTCAAAGGAATCCTTTAGGCTCAAATCAAAAGGAGTTACACTTTTAAAGGTAATTCATTCTCTCATGTTCATTTGTTTTATTTTTCTTCTCCAACCCCCTAAACTCTTTTTATTTACTTATTTTGTAACAACACAAGTATCTTCAATATAATAGGATGTTTTTATAAGATTTATTTGAGCTAAAATCTCACACAACTTCATCAAATGGTTAAATAACATACGGTTTCCGTGGATGGCGAAATTCTGCCTCCCGAAACGATGATTGTTCAATACTCATTTAACACCTTCAAAGGTGGCCATTATGATGTCACTATTTTTATATATTATATATAATATGTTTATTCTTTCCTTAAGCTTCTGTATTTTTCATTTATGTCATACCATTATTGTTTACATTATGGGTAAACACGATATCTTCATTTTAGGAATTGCGGACTACCGCCCCCTGAAAGTGATTTGATTCGTTAATACCATATGTGGGATGTGTAAAGGATAAAGGTAATGATAATATATATTTTATTATACTGTAATTATAACATAATCTTATATAATTATGATTCCATTCCAGAAAATACGAAATAGAAATGGAAGTAGCGTTCATGCGTATGTACGACTTACCGTCTCCATGAACGGTACATTTCATTTCTTATCTCAAAATATTATGTACTATTATAAGTACATATATATAATGGATATATATGATGTATGATACATATAAATTATTAATATAATTTTGGAATTAAAATATACATACCTCTCATATAGTTTCAATTCCATTAATACGACATAGAAATGAAAGTAGCGTTCATGCGTACGTACGGCTTACCGTCTCCATGAACGGTGCATTTCATTTCTTTCCTCTAAATTATTATGTGATATTATAAATACATGCATATTCTGGATATATATTATATCCAAATCAGGAATGTCATTCTGGATATAAAGAACCTTTGACCACACGAACAACATGTAATTGTAAGAAGTCCACTTTCGACTTAAGAACCAAATATCGACAAAAAAAATCATTTTTAACTTAATGATTACATAATGTTTATAACATGGAAATAAGTGATATAAAAGGAATAATAAGCTTGAAAAGGTTCTTAATCAAGTAGAAATTAACTCAAGTTTATTATTCAGGATGTTAAAGAACGATCGAGTCAAGTCGGACCCGAGGTAAGGGATCCTACTCCTCTCTTTCTTTTTAAGTACACTCTTTTATGTCTTTCTTTCTAAGCTCATATTTCTTGTTATTGGGATGTTATTTTATATTACTATTACTTTAATATTTATGTTCATGTGATGAGAGACCCTATTCTCTCTCATCAATCAATTTTGGAAGTTTTGAGTGGCGCCGTTAGGCTGCCGAACTTTTGTAAGAGATCTAACCTCTCTCTTTCGTTTTAAGTACTCTCCTTTATGTCACTTCTTTTAATATCCTCTTTGTAATGTTGGGGGATGTTATTTTATATTCCTAATTCTGTAAATTTTATTGTAATGTGATGAGATACCCTATTTGATCTCATCAATCCATATTCGGAAGTTTTATGTGGCGCCGTTAGGCTGCCGAGTTTTCATAAGGGATTTTTCATCTCACTTTTATTCCCATGAGATTTATGCTACATTTTCCACAAATTCCATTGAGAGGTGTATGTACTGCCCATTATTCTACTCTTTGTGTAATATACTTTCGTTTATGAGTATTTACATCAATGATATATTGTCCTTCTTTCATGGGGTGTATGTTTTGAAAGATACCCAAGTCGGTAAGGGAACCTTTCACCCTCCTCTTTTTTAAAATAATTCTTTTGTTTGGTCTTTTAATTTACATATTTTTAGGTTGGGATATGTTATAATATATCCTTATTGATGTAAAGTTTATGTCCAAGTGATGAGATACACTTTTTATCTCTCATCAACTCATTTTGATGTGATGCCGTTAGGCTGTCAAGGGAACTTTTTAACCCAATTTCGATTTCTTTGGGTTCAACTTGTAGTCATTGAATATGTCATCCATTGAATATGTGTGAATGACCTTTTATTGTTTTACACTTAATATCCACTTATATTGGGTGTATTTATATTTGTCACACATATTTTTGAGATTGATTTGTCATTAATTTAAGGATACCTTCTTTGTAAGGGATTTCATCACATTTGAAATTTCTATTGAGGGTTTATTGTTGTTATGCACAAATTCACTCTTATATGGTGTATATACTGTCCTTTGGAGTATTATATCATGAATCCATTTATTCTCATGATATTATAAATTTCTGACTAAATGTTATTCCTCAATTATTGTATTCAAGTGTCTCTAATTATGGTAAAACCCCTTTAACCAAAATATCGTTTTAAATGTTTTAATTATTTCTTCTTACTAATATCCATGTTTTAAAAATGGTTTTAAGGATTTATTTATATGGATATTAATGGTTTAATATTTTAAGCTTCAAGGTGGTATGGGACACTTTGATTCAAAAATCTCTTTATTAAATGTTTTAAACAGTTTTGGAAATGGTTTCTTTTTGAATGGATTCATTATTTAAATATACTAAAATGTTATATTGTGTTTGAAATGCAGAAATGTTATGTTTCCTTTATGCATGTTTTATGTGATACATTTGTGTTATGGTTCTTGGGCATTGTTATGAAAAAGGGTGGTTCCGTGATAAACTAAGGGCGGGTGAGCCCGATATAGATCTCCAATGCATTGGGTAACACGAAGGAGTGAAATGTTAAGGTTTCTCCGAAGAGATTTAGGGAATATACTGTGATGGGTATTCCAAACGTAACCAAGAGGGTTACTCCCTACGTAAGAATGTTATGAATGCCTCAAGTTACCTTTATGTCTTATGTTTACTATGATTTATTCATGATTTGATATGCCTATGTTTTATGGGTAAAATGTGATTTCATTCTAATGTATATATGAACTCATGTTTCCTTTACATATTTTTATAACTGTTACTGAGCTTTTTATGCTCATCCCAAGTTTTTGGAATGTTTTTCACAGGTCAAGGGAAAGGTACATGATGTGATGATAGTGTCAAGGATGTGTCAAGAAAGAATCCATGTTTTATTTTCAATACGTTTCCATTGATGGGAATAATGAATACTGTCTTTTATGTAACCACTTTGTTTAAATGTGGAATGTAATGCAAGTTTCATGATCTAATTCTCTAAAACTCTAAACCTGAAAAGATCCTCAACGTGTAATCTTGTGATAACTCAAGATTATGTAAGGTTTAAGGCTGGGGCCTTATATACTACAAGTGGATGTGGTTTTGTCACAAAGGTACATAGGGGTAATAAATCTAAAAAAGGTGTATTGGGATTGACTCGAGCATTACCTGGTACACAAAAATGGGCCTTACTCTACACCAGTTTTGACAGCCTTGAGGTATATTCTTAAGAAAATTCACATTTTCTCTACAAACTATTATGAATTATTTTAAAAAACGATATCCCTTAATATACCGTGTTTATGATTCTGAGATTACCAGTACATAAATTTTAATTTATGAAAAGTGTTACACCATATTTGGAATTATAAATTATGATTTAAAATTAATAATCTTTTGAGCTAATCTAGAATATTACATTATTTAGAAATGGCATGAGGAAGGAAGAATGGATTCAAAACTCCTTACCAATATAGATATTTCCCTGCAAAGGAAACCAATATAGATAGTACTGAAACAGATAAGATTGGGTATATACAAGGGAATCATAACTTGTTTATGAAAATAACCTTGAACAGATGTAGAAACCTATTATATAGTGAGAATTTCCTATCTTGGATCACTTTATATGATAGAGTCCCCCATCATTTAGTGGGTCTACTGATACAATGGGTTCTATGTATTGGATTAAGTCACTCGAGAAGATATTTACGGCATTGGGATGCACTAAAAAGGAAAAGGTTACAATTTATGAGTATTTTATCAAACATAATGCTGATCAATGATGGATGTTGACCTTGAATACTAGGGATGAAGAGGAAATAGAACTCATGTAATTGAATTATTTTAATGAGACATTATTCAAAAAATATTTCCCTTGTGAACATCAAACAAAGATGAAGAGAAATTTGAATATCTTAAATAGAAATGATGAATAATTTGTTTTAGAGTATGAATCTACCTGTATAATTTTAGCTAAGTATGCTATATATTACACACAATAAATAGGGTGAAAAATTTACCATTTCTTTAAAGTAATTAATAAAATTATTTGAACACTACTAGTCTCTCAAACCTTTTATTTATATTATTAACTAGTTTTATATGATATCAAGAAAAAGAAATAATTCTCTAAATCTAATGTATTCAAAGGGAGGAATTAAACGAAGAGGATGGTGGTGAAAAATGGAAAAAGGGAAGAAGGGAAAGAAGGATTTTCACACATGTGATAACTGTGGAAAGAATAACCTCGGGAAATCATTGAAGGGTTTGAGAGTTTTTTATACGTGTGGAGAAAAGGGTCACTTGGAAAAATAATTAAATTGGAATAAATAAAACACTTATATTCAGTGTTTAAACTGCATAAAGAATGTGAACTATGCATAAAAACGCCCCAAGAATCATGGGAATATATCACAAAAGAAGCCAAGGGAAAAAGGACATGCTTAAACTATTGATACAACCTATGAGGAATGATTATTGTTCTTGTGTTTTTGGATCAAATAAATATGTTGTAAAAGTATTTTATTTATTACATTCTCATCATAAGAGTTATGAAATATATACGAATTGTATTCAAGTACTATTATATTAAGGATTTGGGAGCATATGTTGAACGATATCAATGACCAAGAAAAATTATCCAGTGGGATGTTTTTATTCTAAAAAAACCCATGATTTATAGAAATATATCCGTTAATATGTTAATTATGTTGAGATAATGATTTTGGGATAAAGAGATGACTGATGTGGATAATGTAAATTGGATAGTATGGACTACCTTGGAACTAATTAATGATTTGATGACGAAGTGGTTTATGTTATAATTAATGGAGTAAAAAACTTTTTTTGGATCTACGGAATACATCCAATAATGTATGATTTATTTATGGAATAAGGAATCACTCACGTTTTCAATATAGTTTTATGGTAATTTAGGTAACTACCATGTTTCAAGAGAATACATGAGGAAGGTATTTACATGTTTGGTATGTGGTGATTAAGAGCAAATTTATTTTCTTTGGAGTGTATAATGTTGATTTAGTAACCTTCCTTCTTAATTTATTCAATCACATCTTCAATGATATTTATAGTTAACTATTTATTTAATGGATTATATTAAACTCCAGGTGTTATTGGATATAATTTTATAACCATTTTTGTTTCATAAAATATAGGAGGAATATGTTGTTACTCTGTTGTGGATATTTCAAATCATCAAAAATGAATGTTAGTGATTTAGGCATAACAAAATCCATTTTGGACATTAATTTCTTAGTGTAAGGGATGAATTGGAAATTTTTCAAGGAACATAAAATGGATGAAATTGTTCTAATAAAATATAAATGTATCAAGTAAATATATTTACTTATATTCATAGAATGTAAAATAATTCTTCAACTCTAGTAAAATGAGCTTTAAACAAATTTTTCTTTTGATTATCATTATTTTTGATGATATTGGTGACCCTTTTCACACCAATTTGGATTATGGTTTTTTGGTCATTAACCTTCTTTTGATCAACCACTTTTTTTGATTAATTAACTCCATCACTATTTATTAATACTTTGGTGTTAGTATTTTCTTCTATGTCTATGTTTTAATTTCCAACCTATAGTCTCTTACTTGGAAAACTAGTTATTCTATAATGGTATTTTCAAATACCAATCCCTCAGTTACTAAGATAAAGTTTCAACAATGAGGATTAATTTTATATTATGTGGGAGGTAATTTAACACCCCAATACTTTAAATTATATTTAGTTAATAATAAATTTAATTTTGTCGATAGGTTACGATGCACACAACACTAGGTTTAAATAAAACACATTTTAGTCGCACTTTGTACACTTGATTTAAAATTAAAATTAACACATTTAAAATCATTATTTGAAAAAATAATTCTTTTTTAAATTAATCATATCAAAATTATCTTAGGGTGAATTTTAGGGATTTTCTAAATTTTTTCATTTTTTAATGAATAGTAAAAAATAATGAATTTTAATTGAAAACCCCCTTTTCATTAAAATTATTTATAATGTTAAATTATATTTTGAATTTGTTTTAAAGTAAAAAATAGTTCAATTATACATAAATTAATACATTTTAGGCCTTCGGTATCAATTTCATATGGAATTTCGATATGAAACCATTTCAAAATTTTAAATATTTTCACTTTAACAAACCCCCTTTCTCATTGCATTTAAGAGATTAAATTAAAATTAAAATTTTTGACTTATGTTAATAGAATTTATAAAAATGGATTAAATATTTGGAATATGAGTAATTTATAATTTTTAATAAGGTTAACTTAAATTTTGACCAAAATTAAAAGTGAATACTGTACCAACAAATTACCGTGATTAATGAAAAAATTGTTTTTACTTGGGGTTTAAAAAAGTAATATTGGGGTTAAAAACAACCTATTAATTTTAAAAAAACCCTTTTAATGGACATATTTCAATCCTTATGATCGTAATAACTATTTTTATGTGTTTTTGGGAAACATTTCCATGAAAGTGACCCATATAATAAGTTAACTAATGAAAAAGGAAAAAGGAACATTTCTTCCGTTTAATTTATATAATGATTCGGAATACGACAAAAATATGTTATGTTGTACTTAATATTTTTAAATATTAAATAGTTTTTTATCATAAAAATTTATTATTAAATTTTCAAGGTAAAAAAATACTTAAAATGATTAAGAAATTCAAGAGTGGTAATTATTTAATGAAAAATTAAATAAAACAATAATACTAAAGCCGTTAAAAGTGATGTAAATTGAATGAATAATTGTGTTCTGTTATTTTTTAGATGAATATATCATATAAAAAAGTTCTAAAAAATATACTCTAATTCCATCATTATATTGATATTTTTTAATTAGACTTAAATTAATAATGTCAGAATTGACATTAACAGTATTTCCTGATAAATTATATATTATTAAATTATTTAAAATTACTAAATACCATATATTTTTCCATGTGGGTTTTAAATGGTAAACATTATCAATATTTTTTCATTAATTGATTATTTTTTCTTTTATAATGAATATATTGACCACTATGTTTTAAAAACTTTGTTAGCAAGATTTAGGTTAAAGTAGTGTTTTTTCACGTTACATTGTTTGTGTTTAAATAAATCTCCAACACACATTAGATTTATATTTTTTAAACTATATTTTATATTTATAATAAGTGGAAAAAAATTTCTATTATTTATTACTTTAATTTAGTCTTAAATGATAAATTACCTTGGCTGGAAAACTAGTAACTATACTGAAAACCCAAAATCGTAAAAATAAGGAATCTTATAAGTTAAAGAAAACAATATTTAAAAAAAGTATTTTTTGTGTTTCGTAAGTGTGGATAGACTATAAAATTCATGAAACCAATTAATTATCACTATTGGATCCACTCAAGGTAATATTGACCTTGCAATAGGGAATACATTTTGATATTCACAAAAATTCGACTCCTCCTCAACTATAAATGGGAACTCATTCCCCTCAGTTATTCACACATTCAAACCACTTTGGTTTGGCCAATAACTACCCAAATAACTTCTAAATTTTACTCCCCTAATACAAATAATCCTTATTTTTTATTAATCCATTCATAAAAGTATTTATGGATAACTTAATGAGGATACCTGAAGAAGAGGTAATGGTATTCATCAAACATATTTATTTTACTTATTTCTCAACCTCATTCAATTTTTATTAAAACCTGATGAAATAATAACATAATTATATTACATATAATTATCTTATTTTTTATTAATTTTATTACCTAAAACCATATCAAATTGCATCAAATGCGTTATGAAATCATCATTCTTGTGTACAGTAGATTACGACCACACAAAATGATACTGTTAATTTTTCCGTTTCCACCTATCATTGTTTGGCATGATAATGAATTTAATGTATATATATGATATTTATAACTTATTTATACATCTTGAGTCACTATATCATATATATATATATATATATATCTTTTCACCTCTATTCCATATAAGATACGATAACGCTGCTTGTGTGTACGATACACTACTGCATCACGAAACAATGTGACTCTCCTTTCCCTAACACCTCACATGGAAGGTTATAAAGATAAAGTTAATGATTATTTGTGATATAAATTAAAAAATTATTATATTAATTTAATATTTATAGTTCTTGAAAAACAATATATATCATTTTATTTCATTTCTTCTCCCTCATGTAAAGATGATATCATTGTTTGTGTAGATATGGATTACTACATTCATAATGCTATGTGACTATTTTTTCACCACCAAAACATATGGATGATACATGTAAGTATATAATATATTATTAATTATATTATGATCATTATATAAATATAAAATATTAGTTCCCATTTTTCATAATTATCGGTGAAAAATGGAAACATTACGCATGCATAAGTAAAACCTACCATCTCTATTATTGTAATGTACTTAATTTATCATAAACACATTAATGATTATTTATAAAAGTAATATTGATGTAAAAATATGATAATTATTTAAAAATTATTATTTTGGATATTACTAAACTCTATAATATTTTCAAAAACCGGATCTTTAATGACAAAACATGCATAAGAAAACAAGGGAATTAACACCCAAAACAATGAAAAAAATGAATCATTATTAAAGAATGAGTGATAAGATGTTATTAAAGGATAATATATGTTATTATAAATATTAATATGGTTTTTTTTTAAGTTAATAATATTTTTAAAAACAATTTACATGCAGTTAAATCATGTTCAACCAAAGAGAAGTGTGAGGTAAGGGATTTGATCTCAATTTATAATTTACTGAGTCTAATTTTTAATTATGCACAAAATCACTTTTATGTGGTGTATAAAATTCCCCTGTGATATGAAATATCATTAATAGTTCATTATTCATGGTATTTTATATTTTAATTTGAAATATTTTATCCAAGGGGATTTGACATGAAAATTTATATATTTTAAAAGTTATTCTACAATCTCACTTTATTTTGGGATTGTTAACATTCTCATAAAACAATAAATTTCTCGTGAATATTTATTGTTATATGTTACATTTATCTTAAATATTCAAATTATTTTATGATTTATATTATTATTTCCTAAACCATATTTAATTTTTACATACAATGTTTACATTGAATGATATTTGATTAACTAGGAAAATAATGATAAATCTTTATCCTTTATTAAATATTGATATTTGATGTTATGAAATATTGATTCATGAATTATGTTGATTATTATATATACACAGAATGATTTAGACTTGTATTTATGGGTGGTCCCTAGTATAATATATCCCCTTGATGCATCGGTAGGTATCATGAGATAAATCTAGTTGGCCAAATTAAATAGGTTTCTACCTGTAGTATATAAAATGTTTTGTCAAATGTATTGATGTTAAAGGTATCATGACACATGAGACCATGGAATCCAATAATTAATAATTTCCTTCATTAATATTTCAGTTATTATTATCCATGATATTTTCACAATGATATTAACTCTGGATGCACTTCATTCTCATATTAATGATTAAATGGCATGATTTTGAATTTTTCATCCTGCCACATAGATTATGTCTTGTATAATCATGCATCCAAGTTATGTAAATAGAATGTGTGTTCAGTTATTTACCTTTACATATTAATTATTATTAAATGATTCCTCAAATATTCTACTGTAATTAACCATTACTAAGAATTTTATAACACCTTTATTTTGTTTCCTCCCCTAATTTATGAAGATGAGTCATCTGAATTATTTTTCAAGGATGATGAAAATTTTATTTTGTTATGTATTATGTTTATTTTATTTTACCAATTTAAAATATTTATCAAGTATTTATCAATTTATCCAAAACTCCAAAACTGATAGGTCTATCATGATTTGAACCATTGTATATATTCTAATGTAATAAAGTAAGACACCAGCTCTAGGATACCAGAGTCGGGGTCTCTACATAAGGCACCAATTCCAAAAAAATATCAATTGAACAATATCCAACTTCTAGAAACATGTTTTAATCTATCTCTTACATGATATTCATACTTTTCCCAAGACAATACTTTAGTCAATGGGTCCAACACATTCTCTTATGCGGAAACATTACTCATAGTAACTTTAATCCTCTGAGAAAAATCCATCAATAGATGATATCTATAGAGTATGTGATTCATCCATTTATGTGACCCCAACTCTTTTATGAGGATCACAAGTGTAGTATTATCAATTCAAATTTTGATAGGGTATCTACTTGTAGGAAGTACATCTATATTTTGGATGAGGTTTTATTTCTAAACTACTTATTTGGCCTCATCATAAGCGGCTATATCCTCATAATTTGCTACTGAATCGATGATAAATAACTACTTTAAACTCTTACAACTAAAATATCCTCCATTGAGACTAATGGAATATCTATAATGTGAATTAAAAAATTTCCGATCTATTTGGTAGCTGTAATTAGTCTAACCCTTGATTACTAGCTCCTCGTCTCCTCAATACACCATGAACATATACTTAGTCTGACTCAGATACATATAGGTATCCTTAACAATGAACCATTATTTTTTACCCAGATTAACATGATATATTCCTACCATTTTCAAGGAATATGCAACCTCAACCCTACTACATAATATAACATACCTGATAAAACCTATCTGAGATTTTTAAGGTATACTATTCATCCTCTCTCTTTCTTGTTGTGTGTAAGGAGATATTTTTTTTAGAAAGATGTACACCATTTGACATTGGAACCAATCCGCACTCAAATTTTTCTATATTAAATCTCTTTATTATATGATTAATGTACGTACATTTACTTAGTCCAAAACAACCTCTTGGATATCATGAATGATCCCATTCCTAAAAATATCACCTACTTCACCTAATTCCTTCATTGAGAAGTACTTCTTTAACCAGTAATTATAAAACTATAACGATGATTTGTTGCTTCCAACAATTAATAATTTATCGATATATATTACTTAGAAAATGACCGCACTCCCACTAAAATTCCAGTAAACACATAAATCACGATTGTTCTTTATGAAACCAAATTCCTTTAACATTTCATTGACCGAATGTTCCATGACCTAAATTATTTCTTCAATACATAAATGGATACATGTAACATACATACTTGATTGGAATTACATATAATCATAAACCCTTTTTTACGTCATATGTATATATCTTCCTAGTTGTTCCCATTAAAGAAATCCATTTTGAAATCCATCTTCCAAATTTAATTTTCATGGAAAGATTATTTAATAAGTAAAACCCCTATGGATTTAAACATGGGTACCAGATAAAAGGTTTCATAATAGTCAATGATTTGATGTTGTTTAAACCCTTTAGACACTACCCATTGTTTATAAGTACTTTACCTATCATGAAAAGTTTTATCTTAAATACCTATTTTCACACAATGAGTATTACATATACTAGTGGGTTGACCAGAACCCATAATTTGTTCTGATACATGAAATCTATCTCCAAATGTGTACATTCTTTCCAACATGCTTCTTTTGAGTTTTCTACTGTCGAGAATTTTATATTTATCTACTTTTTTAATTACCTACATTTTAAAACATATCTAATGAATTTATCTGCATTTCTAAAAAAACCTCGAAAAATGTGGTGTCAATAATTAACTATGTTTTTAAATGTAGCTAATTGGAAAATTATCTATGATTTTCAAAACATAGCTAATTACTTTTTTATGTAATTTTTTATAAACATCAATAAATATTATAGGATAATTTTTTTTGGATGTCATACTGAATTTTATGTGTGAACATTTTTCAAAATGATGGTAATTAATTTGTTTTTATAATCATAGGTAAATATATTATTTTATAGATTTTTTTTATCGCAGCTTCCGACCCCCGTCGACCCTACGCCACCATGCCCCACCCCGCAAAAACCCTGAACCCCCTTCCCTCTACTGCTACTCGACCAAAGGACGATATGTGCCATTAAGATGTTGCAAAGACCCTAACCCCCTCCCCTCAAACTTTTTGTGGTCGCTGCTCGATGAGATGTCAACCCCCATTGCCGCAACACCGCACAAACCCCAATCCCCACACCCCTACCATTTCCAACGATGATCCAAACCAACACCATTGCTACTCGACAAGACTACTGTTGAAATTGGTAGACGATATGATGACCCTCACCTCTGTGATGCCCTATAAACGAGTAATTTTTTTGGGGTTTTAAAAACAAATCGGGAAAGGGGATCAGGGTTCCTGTATTTTTAAAATTGGGTCTGGGATGCGTGAACGTCATTCACGCATTCTTTTTTGTGGAAGGATTCATAAATGGAATTCAGATATTCGAGCCATGAAAGGGATGTGTGAACCCCATTCATGTATCCTTCATAGACCAGCTGAGGGGTGCAGGAACGGGGTTCACGCATCCCACTGAGAAAGTTTATAAAAAGAGGCCCCGTCCTCAAAAACCATTGTTCTCCTCTGGATTTTATTGCAAAGCCCTATAGAAATTCTTTTTTAACAAATATTTCCTACTTTTATAGAGATAAAATTTCTATTTGACATTTTAATTGTTTTAATTGTGTTTATTTATTTAATTTTTATGTTTAATTGTGTGTATGATTTATTTATTTCATATGTTATGCATGATGTGTAATGTTTTATATGATTTAATTTTCTAGATTTTGAATTTTCGTATGATTTAATTTTTTGAATTTTTGTTGTCTAAATATTGAATGTTTTATGTTATTTCTAAAATGTTGAATGTTTAGGAAAAGTAATTTATGTTAGAGTTGTTTATTTTAATGAATGGTTTTGATGTAAGTGTAAATTATGTTACTTTTATTTACTAGTAATAATATTTTTAATCAATAACGTAGAAAATATATTTACTTATATTTTGAAAAGTAGAAGAATGGCCAAAAAACATTACAATTTCATAATATTTAAAATAAAAAAAATGTTTATTATGTATATCTCAATTATATTAGTTATAATAAAATTTACTAAATGTTATTAATAATTATATATATATATACACATGAAGTTAAATTTTTGGAAAAGAGGTGTTGTATTTAATATAAATTTCATTTAGTAATAGATAAAGATATATAATATGGATAATATAATAATTATACCAAAAAATATGGTATGAGGGATGACTGATCGTGAGATGACCGACCATGCATAATTGAAATTTCATGTTTTATTTTTTGTATGTGGTTATTCAATTTGTAATAATTTTTTTTTCCACATTGATGACTTGTGAGTCATCTCTTAGTAAGTGTAAGGACCTACGTGTCCGCTTAATTTTTTTTTCTATTTCATACCCCTAGACCGCCTCACATTCATGAGAGAAAATTTGTAATTAAAAGACAGATGAACCCGAAGAGGTGTCCCCGAACAGGATTCCCCGAAGAGGTGTCCATGAAGAGGCATTTGAGAACTCGTTCGAGAGGAGGCGTTTCTATTTGACAGGAGATTGGAGGTTGCTGAAATATTTGATAATAGAGACAGGAGTCCACCCATAGGTTGTGGTTAGTTTATCAGATAATGATAAACTAATCGTAAGTCTCAAGATCAAGTCCTGATTATATATTCATAAGTAATTAAACTTTATGAAATGTTATATTAAATTTTCTTTTGTGATAATATCACAATCACTATACCTTAACAGTGATAAATCAATACAGAAAAAAGTCTCACGATAATTAATTATTCCAAACCAAATTGAATAAATTAATATATTAATGAAGTATATAATATTTTTTAAATTATTTTTTTATAGGTAATTATGTCTGTGCAAATATATTGCAACTGTGAGAAAATTTAAACCAAGCATGGTTTTAGCTATAGTGTCCCACCTTCCAGAGTGGTAAATCTCAATGGTTGTATGACATTGGATGCAGTTATTAATAATATTCATAGTCGGTTAAAACTGAGGGCTGAACAAGCAATCACTTCAATTATATACAGACATCTTCAATATCCTAAGCGTCTGTGGTATAGTGAGTACCCTATAGTCAATGATGAGGATTTGATGGAGGCTTATCTGTTATTCAGGAAATAATGTATTAATGGTTTGATGGAATTATTTTTTGTCATTTATGATATTGATATGTGGACTTGAAGAAATCATGAAAAATATTATTGATCTCAATGATTTAAAATTAGATGTAAAATTCTAGAATATCATGGAACACAATTATTTGTTTAAAAAAATTTAATTGCATGAAGAAGAATTTGAATGAATAATGGATATTTTTGAACAGTATATGATTATGATAAATATCAGAATAACTACAATATGAATTAGAAGTTCATTTTGCTAATTTTGAGAAGATACATATTCAGACTTTATAAAAGGAAACAATTTTTACTGGTATGAAATCTTCACTCGAGGATTTTACTGTTAAAATACCTCCATCATGTAATAAAATTAAGGATATTATGAAAAGTATTGAATTCATATTCGTCCAAAATAAGAAACAACCCTTAAAATCATCAGATAACTCACTACTCTCTCACAATTTGATAACTCATTTCTCTCTCAACTAAAGTGTACTCTTAGTTCATTTATAATAATCTTCAGATATACATGATCAACATTGTATACACTATAATAATGGTTTCATGAAGCTCATATTTAATCCAAATGATGAATTCCTCTTTACAGAAAAAAAATCTAGACAATTTTATTGAAGTCTACATAACCGCCCTTTTGCACAAATGTTGTTCTCATAAAATGTGTCCACCAAACTCTTATTCACTTAATTTAATCACCTTTATATATATAATTGGTATTCACATTAATTATTTATTTAATGAAATATTTAATTGTATGTAAAATATGAAAATTGAGAACATTAATCCCCTATAGTTATATTATTATTATTAACAATGGGATTAGTGGCATATTTATATGTAAAAATCAATTCTTCATGGAACCCTTTTCACAACTGTAAACTGTATCACCTTTGTTCTTGAACACCACTAAGTTCATGAAATTAACTTATATGAGTTTGTCTATATTACATGTGTTTGTTCATAATATGAGTGAGAATCATACCATATATTTTAAACCCTTCAAAATCGTCTCAAATAGACTTTAAACTTCTATAAATCATTTAGTTCTGTAATACCCCACAATTTTCTCTAGTCTGTAACATTTTCAAAATTATTTGTTAACAAACACAACCAAAAATATCCAAAACATCATCTATATGTATTTTTTAAATAATTATTGAATAACACACATATATTATCATTATCTACTTTCCCTATAATCAAATAGATGTATAGGGATCTCAAAGATCATTTTCGATGGGACAACCAAAAGAGTGAGATTATTGAGTATGCACCTCAAATCATAGTTTTACAGTATGTAAAGGACGAATGAAAGAGATAAAAGAGGGTGATTAAACTACTACCAATTAAAATATAAAACATAACCATGTAATTTATCACAGGTCTTATAAAGACCTACATTATAAATAATTCCATTCTGTTTATAGTTGATCAACTTACAATGATTTCTTACTTCATTAATATTTGAGAGTATTTCACACTCTATCAACATACCAATATATAAATAAAGAGGTAAGTTTACATGGATTAAATATTTATATTATATCTAATAGATACCCAAGGATCTTTATGATGTTTTTGGGAATTATTTAACAAGCATTGGATACAAAAATGAAATTTGAACTACTTACCACACATAAAATTATAGTAAGTCTAAAAGGATCATTCATAGGCATGAAGATCATCTAATATATTTCTTGATTCATTTCAAGGGATATTTTGTTCGACAAAATTTATAAGTGGAATTAATATATAATATTAGTTTCCACTCTATAATTAAAATGGAAACATATGAGGATCTTTATAGAAATATATGTATAACTACAACATGTTGGTATGATGTGAGTGAGTGAAAGATGCTAGAATTATATCTTTCTCAATATATGTTAGAGAATACTCTATCCATTCAAAAAAATATTATGTTAATATAAATTACAATGAATATACATGCTAGGATTCATAGGCTTACTCACAATGTTTCTTATAAGAGCCTCTTTTGATATTATACAACTTCATCATTGTTAGATCATGTTTTGATATCCTGAAAAATATGTATTGAAAAAGATTATCCTTGATGAAGTTATATAAGTTTTAAAATCTTGACATTCATAAGCCCAAGATAAATTCTAGTGTATTCTCTGTATTAGAACATCTTGAAAACCATTATTGAAAAAATTAACCATTATAAAGATGTTTTTGAGTGTTTCCATTGAGGGAGAGATAAATGAAGAAATATAAAATTACTACCAGAATTAGTATATTCATTAGAATCAAACCTAATTACTATAGAATGTTTCGAAAGATCATGTTATTAAAAGAGGAATGTTTTTATAAATCCCTCTTCCTTTGTTAACAAAAAAATAAACTGAATAAGAAGAGGTTTTAATTCAATTAATCAAAGAAATACAAAAATTTCAAGTATTAATGCACTCAGAGGCCACTTTTCCTTATTTTTTTTCATTTTACTATTTTTGATCTATTTTTTAAAGTTAGTGCATGAGTTTTAGGTTGATTATTCTAATAAAAGTTACATATCACATTTAATATCTTCATCCTGAAATAAATTTGGATTACCCTTGATGATAAGTGTATAAGTTCTTGTTTTATGTGGTATGATGACTAGTTGGTAGGGGACGACATTATTTCCCAAATCGAGCAGTGCACCAAAAATATATATTAATAATTATTTAATGAATATATATTATTCATGATTATTTATTAATAAGTAATAACATTATTTCAATATTTTCTATTATTTAATTGATATTTATTAATATCTCTTAACTTTTACTTTAAGTGTATTAGTTTGTAATGACTATTTATAAATATTGAGAAATATTTAAGCTCTCTGTGGGATGCATGAACCTTGTTCATGCATCCCTCCTCTCGGAAGGATGCGTGAATGGGGTTCACACATCTTCAGTGGGGGCTTGTATGCGTGAACACCGTTCATGCATCCCAGACCCAATTTTAAAAATACCGAAACCCGGATCCCCTTTCTCGATTTTTGTATAAAACCCAAAAAAAGTTACTCCCCACAAACCATGACCCCCCACCTACTCGACTAGATGATGACACCCGTTGCCCCAGTGCTTTCACATCTCCACCACTCACCGACCCAACCAACCCCTACTTGAACACCAACCCGCCTCCTATTTAATTATTAAGAGGCGGACTACCCACTTCATGTTTAAATCCAGGACTTCATCCCAAAGACACCATTTTATATTATTAATACATTATATAAATTATTAATATATTATTATATATAATAATAATAACATATCCATTTATATTAGCAGTATTTTATAATAATAAAATATTTTATTAATAAAATATATATTAATATAATAAAAATATATTATTATTAACATACTATAAAACAAAATATATATTTATGTTATAGATTATATAAATATAAGAATATATATATATGCTACATATATATTCTTACATATATATATTGTTACAATATTATATAGTTATAATATTATATTATATTATTGATATATTTTTATTGTTATTATATTATTATACATTTATTTTTGTATATCATTGTTATACAAGGTCATTATTTATTATTATATATTATTATTTTTATATTTATATATACTATTATTTATTGTTATATATTGTTATTATATTGTTAAAAAAATATTTTGTTTTAAATATACAGTTATATATTGGTATTATATTCTTATATATAAATATTGTTATATTTTTTTTTATATATTTTTTATTATATATACATAGTTATAAATTTATTATTATATATTGTTATATATTTATGTATATATATTTTTCTTTTATTATTATTATATATATATACACATATATTTATTGTGATATATATTTACTGTTATTATATCACTATATATATATTTATATTATATATATATATTGTTATAATATATTATATATATATATATATGTTGTTATATATTGTTATGTATATATTCTAATATATATACATATATATTTATTATTATATATTGTTATATATATATCACCTATTTATTGTTATGTATTGTTATAAATTATATTGATATATATATTGATATATATATATTCATGTTAAATAAGTAAATATATATACTTATATTATATATAAATATAAATAAATATATAAATTTATGTAATATTTATGTATATATTGATAGTAATTATTATTAATAATACATTAAAAACAAACAAACACACACACACACACACACATATACATATATACGTAAAAATTATTTGCAATGTTTTCGAAAAATCATGGCTAAAATAGCTGTGTTTTAAAGAAATCCTTTCAAAATAAAAAATTAGTAACATTTTAAAACATTTATAAATTCAACATTAGAAACATTTTTAGGAAATGTAGCTAAAAATATAGCTAAATGTAAATTATTTCGTACTGAATACTACATCCTTGTAAGAAAGAGCGTCATTATTGTCAAACAATAATATGTCACCATCTTTAGTGAATAGAAAACCATAAATTTTTGGTTCTCTAACCTCTTTGGTGATCCTACAAAGAAATTTTGTTTCATAAAAAACCTCTTCCATGGGTACCTATGGAATCAGTTACTTCACAATCTTCTATGTGTCTTGTACATCAACTTAATCAAAGTAAATCTTTGTACGACTATCCTTCTTGATGATGTGTTCCCTCTCTAGAAAGGTAGGATGTCAGTTGACTAAAATTATTTTATTTGAAGATTTGTATATGTAGTATCCTCTATTTTCATTAATATAACCTATAAAAATATGATTCATGCCTTTTGGTGATAGTTTTTCCCCAAATGATCGTTAAAAAATGCCTCAAAACACAAATCATGTATGTTATGTGATATCGATTTCATTCCATATATTAACTTGTATGGTATACCATTTTCTACCTTATTTGGCACACATTTTAGAGTATATATTGCAGTCTGTAATGCATATTCCTAAAATAAAATTGAATTCTTTCTTAAATCATCATCGAAAACACCATGTCAAGAAAGTTACAGTCCCCCCTTTCATTAACAGTACTCAAATTTGGTGTATAAAGATGAGTGAGTTGGGGAAAGGATTTCATACTCCCACAGAAATTCAATAAAGTCTTGTTTAAAACACTCAAAGCCACTATCAGATCGATGCTTCATTAACTTCTTACCAAGTTGATTCAGTACATTGTTCTTGAATTATTTGGATTTTTTAGAATTCTTGAACTTATACATAATTAAGTATATATATCCATATCTTCATAATTAACCAATAAAAATAATAATGTAAGAATAACCACAAATAGTTTCTACTTAAAAAGTTGGCACAAATATATGTACCAATTCTTGAAGATCTATGGATCTTTCATCTAGTCCACCAAATGGTATATTTTTCAATTTCCTTGTGTATAATCATGAAATATTTCATGTGGTTTTAATTCAAAGAAGACTAAATAACCATCTGGATATAGATTTGTCAAATGATTCTCAGTTACATGTCCAAGATGGTGATTCAACAACTGGGTATGATATAAATCATGTGAATTTGGTTCATTATCAATTATCAATACTTGGTTTTTCTAATCTAATACATAAAGACTATTATTTAAATGAACAACACTTTAACATATATAATGTTTTCAAAATAAATAGATATTATTTAAAAATTTAAAAATAAATCCATCTATATCTAAAAAAGATAAAGGAATCATGTTTTCTATTAACTATGGGTATATAATAACAATCTCTAAATACCCAGATCACACCTATTGGAAAAATAATGTGGATGTATTTTATATGAAAAGTAGTAATCCGTTCTACATTGGCTGCTCAAAGATCCACCTATCCTATAGAAATAATTTGGAGTCTACTTGGTTTTTACATTTTTATTTAGATGTCAGAATCACAAGCTATGTATAATAACTAATTAGTAAATATAGAAAGATTACAGTCGATAATAAATGAAACAAAAGATTTCCCTTACTTCTTTAAATAGGTGAAATTATTTTTCCAATGGCCCAGCTTGACACATATAAGGAATACTGTGTCTGATTCCTTCTCCTATCTATGGATCACCCTATTTTGAGAAGGAAAGTGCTCAAGAGCCTTAGAATTGGAATGAGTATTTGGCCCATGCGACTTGTTCTTCCATTTATTAACCATATTGACCGTAGTATTTTCACACCCCATAAACATGTTAAATTAGTGAATCAATGTAACAAGTTTCTAGATGTACATATCATTATTGCACAAATTATAATTAATAATGAAACTAGATAAACAGTTAGGTTTTGGGGACAGAATGAGATTTTTATGAAACTCATTTTGCATCTTGAAACCCAAGATATACATGCACTATTTGTATCTTGTCATCTTAACTACATGTGGCCAAACTAGTACTGACTCTCAAATATTTCATGTGAACCATGCATTGAATATAACCTATCTCTCTTGTCTAACCTTATGTTACTAATGATCATGAAGGTGAATGCTCCACACATCCATATAGTTAGGGTTTTTTTAGAAGATCACTAGAAATAAATGGTAGCATAAAACATTAGAAATATTTGTCATAATCCAAAAGTTTTATGTAGATAAACATTTCTTCCCTAAAATCCTATTTACTAGGTGCTTTTCGAATATGGGTTTCCACCACGTATAATTTTCGCTCACAGCATAGTATAACGCACAAGAACATATAACATTCTAGGAAATTCGAACTACTAAGAAGGTTATCCTTCTCTAATATAGATAACAATGATATAATTTAACTCATATAACATTCCATTTATAAAATAAATAATAATTGGTCTTTAGTATTTTATTTACATCACAAAAATATATAATAAATTTAATTTATTAATCTTTAAATATTTTATCAAAATCCAACAGCCCTCACAATTGGTTTTGAAATATCTCATTTGATGGATATTATAGTGGAAATGATCTATATTTTCTTTCATATAACCCATAATTGGTCCTACCAATCTATTCAAAGGTATCCGACTAAATTAACTCATATCTCCTTGAATGGTTTAGTGGAATCCCCAATTTCGAAATCATAAACTTGGATTCCCTAAAAAATTACATCTGAATTTTTATTGGATAGTCAAAGGCCATTACACGCAATATACATTCAGTTAAGTCAACCAAATGTTTTATTTTAAACTCCCCATTAGATGGAAATTTCCTAAGGTGGGATAAGAAAACACTCTTATCTAGTGGTTCCACAATAAATCACATAAAAGAAGGCTATACCGATATAATATTATAATTGAGAGATTTTTATCATTATGGGTAAATTTCCCATTTTATCTTAGCACATTATTTGTTAATATTACATGGATTTTATTAAAGTGATTAACCATGTGTTTGGAAAAAATTATAAATATTTGAATTTATTTTCATTCCATATTTTGTGCATGTTAATTCATTTATTAGTTGATCACAATAAAGAATCCATAAATAATTAATCAAGAAAGTGGAATAAATATAATAATAAAGTGGCATGATCATGAGGTTTTATAATGTTTTGTTTATTAAGAAGGCGATAAATCAGCCCTTGAACATAGTGAATATATTACTAGAACAATGTATGGCTCAAGTTGAAACATTCCACCCATTATTTTTTGTATCTCATAGATCGATTTCAACTCATTTCTAAACATAAATCACCTCCACTCGGTTGGGATCTCTATCAATTTCATAAGAATTACTCACACACAGGTTTGGAGAACCAAATGATTGGTTAGGAAGTTTAACTAAAATAAACCATGTGCATGATGACCCTAACATAATGAGAAAGGGAAGAAATAGAGGGATATAATTTAATTTAACAAATTATTACAAAAATCCATCTAGTAATAATAAATTAAAATATCCAATCACACACATTGGTTTATTAAAGATCATCACCATCTACGTATATGCAACGACTACAAATTTAATATATTATCAATTATTTCAATCATTCTTAATTAAGATCAAAACCCATTGGGCGCAGGTACTGTAGAAGTACTGTAGCGGGCACTGTAGCAGCGGAGGTACTATTGATCGGCGAGTACTGTAGCAGCGGCAGGGCACTGTAGTGGCGGCGGTACTGTGCGGGTACTGTAGCAGCCGGGTTTCTATTCACAGAATAAGAATTTGGCCAAAAATTTGGGCCTACGGGCTATGTAATGGGCTACAACCCGACTAGGCCTTCAGGCTATGTAATGGGTCTCCCTCTATCCAGTTAAAAGAGGTATTTGCTTTGCTTTATTAATAAAAACGAGGCTTTGACCCCAACATTTAAAAAAATCATTCTTAATTAAGAAACCATGCGTGAAAATTAATTATTTATACTAATTAATTAATTAATTCATCTATATTAATTAAAATCCATATAATCCTTTACATTCACATCCAACATAATTTTAAAAAAATTAACATAATTATAATAATTTAAAATTAACTAATTACAAATCATGTGCTTAGAGGAAACATGATGAGTACCCTTCTGAACTAACCCTAATATATTATGGTTGTATACTGTGTAGTCATATAGTGTATAGAATATGTGTTATGTCACATAGTTTCATGTCATGTAATTATAATAGATTACACATATACTTTTGTAATTTATATAGCGTGTAATGCTTTTAATGTGCATAGAGTAGTCAGCATACTCTAACAATACAGAGTAGATAGTTTCAAATATTAACAAAAATTAATATATGTATATATATATATATAAGTTATCACGCAATGTGTACTATCAATAAATGACAAATGGGTATGTGTTGATTAGGTTTAAATTGAATAATTAATTAGTTTGACTTTTTGCGTAAATAGGTAGGTTACAAGACATGTAAATGCCAACTACTCACCATCTATAATCCATTATTGACACATGCCTGGGGAATGGGCATCTATATCAGCCATAAATATTTATAAGTTACATGAAATTTATGTGAGATACACACCATGGGATCTCATAGTTACATGGTTTCCAGTTACTCATGTTGTGTACTAAATGCATACCATGTCTTTTTTCACCACAAAACTACTCAAATACATGTACTTTAAGTTATTTACATGATGTGTAGTTTGAAATACCTTATTCCATTTTATACCAATCATCATGAAGTAAATATTAAATCGACACCATGTTTTAATAACTAGTATCCAACCCGTTCATTTGAATGATATAATCATAATTAACATTCATATAATTTTGAGTTACTGAAACCTTTAGATCCATGAAATATAGAAGGGAAATAAACGTAATAGTAAATAATTATTGATACATAAAAAAATCTAATAAAAATTCAATAGTTGAACATAGTAATAATTTTTTGGTTGGTCTGTTCAATTTTTATTTTTAGCTTGTATTTATCTTCATTGATCTATATTTTTTGATCATCTATAGATGGAATATTTCTACTGAATTTAGTGTTGAATTCTTCACCAGTATCAAATATTTATGGATAAAATTCATCTTCTAAATGTGTCTCCAAATAAAGTAAAATGTCAAAAACATTTTATTGTTTAAAATCAAAGTGTGTATAGTTATAATTTCCCCAATAGTAGAAAAATATACTAATATATGTACCAATAGTAAATTGAATCATTAAAAAAATACAAATGAAACACCACTAGCATACTATATATAATCACATGTAAAATGAATGTGAGGTATTTTAGTTTTCAGATGTGTGGGATTCATGTTTTCAAATGGATTCAATGTGGAATAACTATTTTATAATTTTTCTAATTATATCGATTTTAGTTGATTTCTCGCATACCTTTATTTAAATAAATAAGCTAGTTTTTCAATGTAAATGTGTAATATTAGGGTTTATGTAGATTAATTTACACAAAATATATTTTATAAATGGAATCTAATCTGCACCAAATGATACAATAAGTAGAATTGAAACAAAAGATAGGATTGAAAGAGTTGTAAAATGAATAATGGTATTGACTAATATAAAAATATTATTAGTTGTTATTTCATACTATAAAAGTATGTATATAGATGTATGTTGTTAAACTATGGATAATGATTCATATTGTATGCGTACAAGTGTAAGTACTTTGAAAAAATATCATAGACCTTCCCTCGTATTGAATGGACCAAGATTGAACAACTTGTAATCCTGTATATCTAAGTTCATTTCATCCTCAAGAGTTCTTTCAACATAATAATCATTTGTATTGGACAGGGATAGATATGATCAGGAATCAATGTAATTTTTTCAGAAACTCTTCTTGGTTAATGATAAATATCCACATGGCAATTTATTTGGTTGTCATTGTATCCCGCAAACACTTCAACTATCTCACAAGCTTCATAATTTTGTATATGTTAGTGAACATGTGATATATTGAGAACCTCGATTTCCTAGGGATTCTTCAAATCATGAGGATTATTTTATGGTAGAGGATATTTTTTTCTTTAGGAAACCTAAAACCCAAAAGAGGCCACCATTCCTTAGTTCCATTAGGCCACCAGGGTGGATTAATTAGCTTTTCCAGTGGAAATCACCTCTATTCGGGGTTGTAGTACTGCATCAGAGATGACAAGAGTGAGCCCAAAGAGGTGTCCTAGATCTCTTTCAATTTATGTGACGTGTGACAGACTATGGTACACCAAATTTATTTTCTTAGTATAATATTATCATCTTGGTACATGGAAATGGTTGCAGGGCCATTACAGTCATACCAAACCTTGTCCTTCCACAGTTCCCAATGATTGTTGGAAGAACAGTTCTAAGGTTTTCCTTTCCCTAGAATGTTTCCATTAACAAATCCCTAGGCATTACAGACCTCCATCATCTTTAACATTTATTTTCGGATCTCGTCCTAAAATCTTGGCATCTTCTTCCTCCTTGAATGCTCCTGGGATTCCCTTTTATTTTCCATGTCAAAGCCTTATTTGGCTTTGTAATGTTCATTGATCCACATCAGAATAATTTTATCCCTCTAATTATACGTCATAATCAATATACTAACATAATTATGTTGGATATCTTATGATTATAATTTAATTACTAGTTTAAAAATGTTTCAATAACAAACTTGATCATATGAAAGATTATAAACAACTCTTCCTCTAATTTAATAAATAAGGATTACATGGTTATTATAAATACATCGGATTGTTACATCATATATATATAATTGATGATATACAAATAGTTTAAAAAAGATCGAATTTATATTTATCAAAGATTTATTTTTTAGGATTTCATCAATTATACATTTTAATTTGTTAATATAAAAACTCAAGTATTAATTCTATCATAACTGATTCGCTTGAATTATGTTAAATTTTTTGAAGTGATTATATTTTAGAATTCAAAATGATTCAATTTGAGATGTACTGTTTGATTTCATTTTGATGTAGTGTTGGTATATTAACATAACTATGTATGTATTATGATGTACTATTTCATCATAATTCTATTGGATTTCTTCTCTAGAAATACGTCTGATGTTTTATTTAATATACCAATAGTAAATCATAAGTATGGAAACAATATACTAATAGTAAATCAAAATAAATACATCTGATGATATATATTTTTTATTTTTCACTCAAAATATTTCTCCTCTATATTTTTTACTCTTATATTTCTATATAAGATTTTAAAAAAATTTATAATATAAATTCACTTATATATATTGTATTTTTTCCAATATAAAATGATGGAAAATATGTTCATACATGAATTAACTAATATGAACGCACTTATATTCTATATAAGTGCATATAGGTACTATATAGTGGAAAATCGCTGCATATAGTTGTCATGTCACACTTTTTTCATATATAAGTAAAACCTAGTAATGCATACTTGAAAATAAGAACCTATATAAATATTTATACTAGAAAATAAATACAAATATGAATCTAGATAGAGAATAAGTGCATATAGAAAATGAAAGAACATATAATTTCATATGGAAATCAACTTATTTTTTATAGGTATTTCCATAAATAAAATTGACTTTCAATGACACAGAATTTTGATATTATTACATAGATAATACAAGATGTATACCTTCCATAGGTTACACCAATATTGGTTTGTTAGGATATCAAAAATCTCCATGATCTGTTCATGTTGTCCCATAACTTGTTGTTATCTAGATGATCTAAAACCAGGATGATCCAATGACTACAAAGATAAAGAAACCGAGAACCCAAGAAGGATGATCAAAACTGGGTATCTACTCCTTTATTTGGTGAGGATTTAGAAACCAATCCACTCCCCAAGGTATTTTTTGAAACATCCAAAATTTCCTATTTGAGGGGTCCTCAAAGTCATCATTGGGCCTTCCAATGAAAATCCTAAAATAGTGATATGCAACACTGTCAGCACAATGAAAATCATAAAATAGTGGCTTATAATTTGATGGTTTTTTATTATCATAAGGTGTTTCAATAGTACTACACCTGAATTATAATTTAAATTTTTTTTCCAAAAACACTAGCTTATAATTATATAGAATATTTCATTCAAAATAACTAAAATTCATAACAAAATGCACTTGAATAAAAAAGATATATTATGAGTTACATGTTTAAAATTGGTGAAAAATAGTATATACACATATGGAAGCTCAATTTTGGAGACGAGATGGGTAACTCTAGAATTTTGATGATAACTTGAGAACTCACAACTCAGGTAGGGTATGGATTGGGAATGCGTTGAAGATCCTCATACTGTACTCATTCTTGAAGTATTTAAATGATATAACATGATCAAAAAAACTATATTATTGTAATTTCTGTCCTAGAAATTAGATAAGTGATTATAAGAAATAATATGAGTGATTTTGGGAGGTAAATAAATTAGAATATTTGGAAAGAAAATGTAAAATATAACTATAAAATTAAAAGTATGTTGAAATTGGAATAAATTTTATATAGTTAGTCAAATTTGTGTACCATGGGTAATCCATAGTTTGAGAATGAAAAAATCAAAATTAAATTAAATTCATTAAAATAAGGTATAAATTATGAGAAACATTAAAATTAAACGATGTGGGAGATTAATTCAAAAATGATGTAATGCTATAGAAAAAAATGTGAATGCGATAAAAGCAATATCAATGTGATAAAAATATGCAATGATATAGAAATAATGTTAATGAAATAAAATTAATATATAGGCATTCCTAAAATAGATAAGTAATATAAAAAAGAAACATGATATGATCCTCATCTTAAATTGATCTAAGTATAAATCCAAAAACATGTGCTATATATAAAGAGGAATACATGCATAAAAATCCAAGACAAATACAATGCACAGTTAAATAGAACCTGCAACCTAATAAAATATTATTAATTTTATGAAAACATTCATGAAATATACATTAAATAATTACTAAAATAAGTACAAAAAACTAAGGAAAAAATATTCATGTGCACCATCAATACATATTTCTTAAAAAAAGAGTAAAAAATTTCCATTGGTAAAAGAATAATTTATCATGGAAACCACACTTAAAATAATTAAAAATTCTTCCATTTGGACGGGTGTTAATTAAAAATGATGTAACAAAATAGAATATAGCATCAATAAGATAAAACCATTATTTAGATATGATAATAAATAGATAATAAACATCACTAGAGAAACATGATATGATCATCTTATTAAATAGAACCTAGTATATAAAAATATATAATTTTCTATAGATCCCACATCATAGAATTTTTTAGAGTGATAAGAAACCCAAATAAATTAGTTAAATAATATAATTAAGGATATAGATAATGAGTAATACAAGTATAAAAATCTATAAAAATAAACTTCTCAGTTAAACAAAACCTACAACTTCATACAATCTAGGAAATATAATAAAACTTTTAATTCACACCATGGATTAAGTCAATCTAAAATAAAACATATCTGGAGACAATTATGGGTTAAATAGATAATTTGGAATAATAATTATTAATTATATTGGAAGTAATTTAAAAAACATTTTAATGAAATATATTAAAAAATTGACCCTTCAAGAGAGTAAAAAAGTAATAAAAATCTATATTTAATTATTCTTATAGTTGATGGTGATAGTTTTTGTTACCTTTTGGGAGTCTGTTTGTAGAAGGAAGGCATAGATTATTGTAAAATGTATAATGAAAATAAATATCATATATCTAATAAATTAAGAAAATTAATTTAAATTAATATATAATTAAAAAACCTATCAAAAATATGATGGTATTATGATGATGCCTTATAATTGTAGCATTCGATTTGGGATGCCATGGAAATTAGCTTTGAGAGATGATGAGTTTCAAAGATAGAGTGAGTAATTATAGTAATGAGGTTTTTTGGAATTGTTCGACATGGTTATAGAACATGTATTAGATATATGTGTTGACCATACCTTTGAAATTCAACAGCCTTAATTATGTAATGATATATATATATATATATATATATATATTTCAATTTTAATTAAAATATAATAAAATAAGGGGTGTCTATGTGTTAAAAAAGGTGGGGCATCTTAGAAAATAGGGTTTGGGTAGGACCAATATTCTTATACATAATGAATGGTACATCATAAGATAACCAAATGAAATACCAATGAAGGAAATATGACACGATGAATACCAGTATAGAAATTGACTTACATAAGGACATAAAATAAGAATAATTTTCCAAATGCTCAAAGAACAATGTATAAGAGGTATGTTGTAAAGGTTAAGAAAGATGTTAAGATGTTACATTGAAAATCTGACACTCTCTTGACATTGCCTTGTAAATCTAGTAGTCTTTTTGTGATGCCTTGGTGAATATATTCGATAGACGATGCCTATAGAGGATAGAGTTATAATTTTAATGAGTCGTGTTAGTAGGCCTTATTCTATGAAAATTAGAAACTATTAATATAAATATTTATTGGTCATACCTTGGAAATATAGTGGTCAATAAATGATACTATAGAGAAAATATTTGATAGATGGTTTATTGTGAAGTTAGGTAACGTAGCTAGAATCAGTGTTAGAGATATTTATTGACCATACCTTGGAACTCTAGCAGTTTATTAACAATTATTTTTGAAAGTATTCTATATAATGTGTGCTTCAATGATAGGGAACCTATTTGTTGGACATAGGTTTGTAGGGCTCGTTCGAAAAGTATCCAAAAACAATATCAGGGGTGGAGAACAAGGATTCCTAGATCTAGATTATGATATAGTAGGAATTTTGGTTGAATGTATGAAAGGAGATAAATATTTAAGGAGGGATACAAGATTGTTGGGTAAGGGAGATGATATTTGAGGATATGGTTTTCACAGAGCCCTAACCAAATATAATTGTGAGAGGAGATTATATGGTGATTAATATGATATTTGAGGAATGGTATTTCATAGATCCTTAACAGTTTGGAGGGGAAGAGATATAATTTTCTAAGTATTCTAGTTCGAGGGAGGGGAAATTGTGGACATGATTTGTGGGGGTATCAAAATATGTATAGAGATGGACAAAGTATGAAAATGGTATGAGAATGAACAAGGTTGGGACACGTGGAACAAAGGGAACATGATTTATTATACATAATGGATATTTTGTTTTATTATGGATTATGCTGTAATGGGCTAGTGATTACCTATAAAAAATCAAGAAAGCTGTGAGAATGATTGAAGGTAATGAAGCATTATGTAATATACAATATCAAATTTATAACTAATATTTATGAGTCCTATTATTAGCTGTCACAAGAAAGTGTTACCAATTTTAACATATATAATTAAAACCCACATAGAACATAAGTAATTGAAATAGACAAAGATCATATTTAATTTAAGCATATGTAATCAAAACACACATAGATAACATTTAATCAAAAGACACACAAAACATATGTAATTGAAACGCATATAAAATATGTAATTATCACATAATTATGTTACCAACTTGAACATATATAGTTAAAACACACACATAACCTATGCATATAATATTAATTATTTAAAAATTGATCAGTTTTCATTATAAGAAAAAGTAAATTACATAATGATTAAAATTCCCAAGTAATATCTAAAAATAATTTTCATAATTTAATGGAATAGTTCACTTGAAATAATTAATTTTATAACAAAATGAACTAGTATAAAAATTCAAATGTATTATGTGTTATTGGTTTCAAATTGAGGAAAAATAGTATAAACATAGATAGAAGGTTGACTTGGGATCCAGGATGTGTAACTCATCATGTTGGATGACAGATTGAAGACTTGTAGCTTCTGGAAGGGGAGGATCGAGAATGCATTGAAGAACCACATGATGCAGTCATTCCTAATGTCTTTGAATGATAAAGGATAAAAAATGTATATATTTTTATTATTACATATAAAATTATATAGAAACTAACATATAACATAATTTTTTAATAATCATCATCAACAACTAGGTGATTCCATAAGTTTCACCACATATAACATTATCATTATGAGTATATTAGGTCAGCTTGTGTTTAAGGAAATTAAATGCATTTTTAGAAAAAAAATACAAGTGAAGCAATAAAATGTTGAACAAATGAATTAATTTTTTTTGAAGTTATATCCATAAAATAATGATATGAATCCATAAAATATAGAAAAAATTAATTAAACTAGAACTAATTTATAACCAGTCCACCAAGAGAATAAAAACTTTTTCTTCCTTATTATAAATTTTTAGATAGAAAACCCAATGTGATATGTTTGTTTCTAATTAAATTATAATCATACATTGAAGATAAATGCTAAAAATTCAATTTGAAATTAACCTATAATCGACCAATTCCATAAACAATTGGTGATCTGATGATTGATTTTTAAACAATTTTGGTTAGTTGTCTAGAAAACATGTATAATTGAAAAGAATAAGTGGGTTTAGAATGAAATGTAAATAATTTAATTATAATGTAATAAAAATAAATAAATTAACAATTCATTGGTTTATAAACATACAATGATTGTGTATAAGAGGGATATTAGTATATAAGAGTTTTGATACTAATTCCATGGGTTAAGGTAAACATGATTTTATATGGTAAGGTTACATTAACATTGTTTGTATTTATATTCTACTAAAATCCGGTGAAATTTATCCTACAATAATTATAAATTTATTCTTCTTATCATTTTTATATTTTATTAAATGAATAATTAAATTTCAATTTTAATTTTCAAGTTATATAGTCAAAGGAATCATATTTCATTTAATTTGAGGCTTTGTAATGTAACAAATGTTGGTAGATGAGACACCATCAGTTAAACTATACATTCATCCAATGTAGGGAAATAATTCACCCACAAAGCTTAAAAAATGTAGATAGGAAATTCAAGAAGTAGACATTAGTATTTAATTATAAATAAATCTTAATTCAATATTTAAATGAAAAATATAAAGGATTTTTTTAAATTGTAAAATATCACTCCAGATGGATGTTATGTAATATTATAACCTCAATTTCATTCAAGTCAATGTCACTGATGAAATCAAAGTTGATCATCAAAATCACAGGTAACAAAATATGACCTAAAAGTTAAATATAGATATAAAAAACACAATAATCCAAAACAAAACTGCTCTAAAATTATCTAGAAATAACATAAGAAAACAATTTTGTTTTATAAGCATTAATTTAAATGGAAATGTAATCAAAATTTTAGTAGATAATAAAACATAAATGTAAACAAAAATAAATGTTCCATTTAAATTGAATTGTAAAAAATATATAAACTACAATTATATATATATATATATAATAAATTCAATTCAAGGAGAATACAAGAAGAAGATATGCAGAAAGTGAAATATTTCATAGTAGTGGGATATAAATACATTATTAGAGTGTAGATTAAAGGCATAGGTATCATCAATGATTGTATCCAAGGAAGATGTTTTTCCCAAGCTAGTTATCTCGATATTATAATTTAAAGTTACACCATTTCTAATCTCCTAGAAAAACCAAATATTGTTAGTTTGTAAGGGATTATAGGAATATATTTTTTCATTGATTGTGATGGAATGAAATAGTGAATACCTATAAACATTCATGAATGTAATGAAAATTATTAAAGGTAATGAAGCATTATGTAATATACAATATCAAATTTATAACTAATATTTATAGGGCCTATTGTTAGGTATCACCTGAAAATGGTACTAGTTTGAACATATATAATTTAAACACACATAGAACATATTTAACTGAAACACACAAAATTCATATGTAATTGAAATATATGTAATTTAAACAAACACATAACGTATGTAATTAAAACACATAGAACATATATAATTTTCACATGAGTATATTACCGGCTTGAACATATTTATTTTAAAGAATGTAGTGGATGACCAGTAAATAATACTTAAATATTTATCAGTACCAAATATGCACCATTATATAGAAGTGGAATCAATTTTTTTTACATATATGGAAAATTTTGATTTAATATTTAGGTGGGATGAAAATGATCAAAAAAATCATAGTAGAAGTAATAGATCAAAAAAATTCTTATTCAAAAAAATAACATAAGAATAAAAAGTCATAATAGAATTTGATAAATAAAAAAATAAAAAAACTTACAAACTAACTATTATTGGATTTAAGATAACACAAATTGGATAATAATTTATGAACAAATTAAAAAATGAATAAACCGCTACTGAAGAGGAATAAATTTATTAAATAAATGAAAAATTATTCTACCAAACATAAAAAATTTACCTATGTGAAAAATATATCACAATAGAAACATGAAAACTAAATTTTGAAAAAAATAATTGATTGGGTTCAACAACCCCAATCAGAACACAAATTACTGAGGAGGATTGTTTAAAGAAGGAAATTTATGACTGGTATTCAATGAAGAAATAAAAAAAGAATATTATTAAAAAGATAAACCTAATCAGTAAAATATTCCTCTAATGAAAGATTGTTGAACCAGAATAAAAATATGTCGATCCCTTAGATTATAGATACCAATTCACTCGATATTTATCCACCAAATGAAATAAAATCCGGTCTAATAGAAGAATCAGATGCCAAAACACTGGATGTGTAAATAAGATGATCTATAGAGAAGATGAGCATAGATTAACAAAAAATTATCCGTAGAGATTATGATCAAAGCCCAAAATATGTGAATCAATAGATAAAAATAATTAAAGATTAAGAAGGCAATCCTGATTCAAAGATGCAGATCACCACATTAGAACCAATGGATATGAATCAAAAATGAGAATCACTACGAAATAATCACCAGATGTGATACACCAAATGAAAATCACCAGATCTATCTACATCAGAGAATAAAATACTAAATGATTACAGAAGATGATCCCCAATCTCGGAGAAGATGATCCCGATTCATCTCTAAATGTGATAGATACAAACCTTAAATGCATATAATCAATGAATAAATAACAAAATAAGATTCTTAAAAAGATAAATAAAATCAGTAAGAGATACCTATCACAACATCAAATTGAAATCTGTTCCACGACGATGGAAATAACAGGAAAAAACCAAGAGATAAAAACAATCATGGTGGATACCATAGTGGAGGAGGAGGAAGAGGCGTGATGTAGTATTTTGACGAAAACATGAGAGATTTGCAGAGTTAGAGGCAGAGACGAGAGATTTTCAACATTTCTAGATCCTGATGGGAGAAGAGATTTGATGTCTTATTATGATGTAGGGGTAGGAATGTTTTTGTAAACATGATGGTGTTCGATGAATGATAGGATTTAGAACACAGAGAATGAATATTTTGGGGTGGTATCATGAGTCTATGATGTGGAGGAGGAAGAATGAGCGGAGGTGTGAAGCGGGAGAGTTTTGGTGGTGGAGGTGGAGAGGGGAGTTGGGGAGGGATATGGTTAATTGATAGGGGAGGGAGAGGATAGTTGGGGGGTGTAGGGGAGGAATTTGGGAGGAAATATAGAGAGGGTGAGAATATTTGAAGGACATGTAAACACATATGGGAGAGTTGATGTGGAGTAGACAGATGGAAGAAATTTTTAAATATTTAGTATAGAAAATGGATTACACAATGAACTGGATTTCTTAGGGCTTGTCTCAGTTCTGTGAAGATGGGAACATGAAATGTAACTTTGGGACACATGTCGTGTACTCTTGAGAAAGTTTTCCAAAAACCTCATCACCCCTAGATGGATTCCTTCAATGTTTCTCATATATAATTAATCTTTTTTGATTATATAAGTGATAAAGAAGGTGGATAAGAGAAGTTCTTAACATTCATATTTAAGAACGATTAAATTAAAATGCAAATCATAATAGTAAATTTTTTAATCAATCAAAAATCAATAAATTATTATAAATTATTATGAGACCATTTTGATTCCACTAAAAGGTTCCACATGGATTGAAAATGCTTATTGGATAGTAGCCAACTTATTTTTTCACAATAAAATAATAGTATGACATGTACATGTCAAAGAATGTCATTACCAATAATGTTAATTCAAATATTATTTCCATAAAAACTAGACCCAATAAGATATAATCATCACATATAATTTATTATTAATTTATATAAGTAAATAATTACCTTTCATTGGAATTATTGATTTTTGAAGAATTTGTTGAAAAATTATTGTTATACATTCATTATGGTGAGTGGATTAAAACATATAATTTCTCTAGAATTGATATATACATTAATGAAAAACCTTATAATATCACTGAAGTTACCCAGACATGCACTCCTATGTTTGATACTAAAAAACATTTCTTCAAACACTATCTTTAATACAAACCAAGATGACCAAGATAAATATTTCTTTATTTCACATCAATTCCACAAGTTAACTATTACATATCACAAATAAATAGAAAATTACAAAAAATAAAGGTTTAGTGTCTTTGAGGATCAAATATAGAAGCATCATATTTTATGATACTTGTGATCATAACTCCAGAATTTAGCCACACTGGATTCCATTTTAACCGTATCTTATTTTATACCGATATTCATAACCTAGGGAAAAGAAATCATAGAGAGGGGTGTGGTAAACAACTCAGTGAAGGAAAACAATAAATATGTCATGATGGGTTTGATCATAAGCATATGTGAAAACAGGATAATGGGATAAATATATCACCACAATACATATTTTTTTATTTAAAAGAACACTTTTAAGGGGTAAGTGTAAACCCCTCATACACAATCCATCCAAATTTAAAACTATCAAGAAAACCACCATTACACCCTTCCCACATCAAATTAAACTACCTGCGTAGGAGAGAACTTTCAAAATTCAAAAAACAAAAGGAACATCGTGACTTTATTTGGGCCACATGACTATATGCATCACCCACTCATCAATGCCTGACACATCGCTATCACCACCATCACCAATCTGCACATCAATGTCAACCTCGTCATTAGAAGGGCAACGTCGACGACCACCAAAACGGGCATCATCTGCGCACACTCTGATGCGACTATCTCCAACAGCCCGAGCCATAGAACCGTCGGAAAATCCACCAGAACCCTCCCAAAAACTGCAAGACATAGTCGAAGTAACCAGTGAGCCAACCAAAGGCCATCCTGCCATCACAACCCTTCACTATTGACATCCCCGGCTCATTACTGACTCTACCCAGAGCCATCGACGCAACACCCACATCGAACCACCACCTTCGACGCATCGACCAAAACCATCATCATCGTCATTGACCAAACATCCAGCAATCAATACATCCCCACCGTTGAACACCTGGAGATGACCGCATGAACTCACTTCCCAAAGAACCAATAAGACCACCACCTGCTTCACCTTGAAGATATTGGAGGAGTACTAGAACAAGAGTGGAGAAACAAGTGGACAATGGATAGACAAATTTACAATGATGCAACATCTCCACACCATCGCTATACTAAAACCACCAACATAAAGGAACAGGGGATGAAACCCAAGCAACAGCCAAAACCTAGAACGATAAGGGAGAAACTGGGGGATGGAAACCTAAAGAGAATAGATGAATATTCCATGAAAACCCACAGCCATCGAGCTGCTAAGCCCAAAACTTCAAAAATCTAACTCTCCCAAACCAACCTGGAGGGGAGCCAAGAATCTTGAGATCAGAGTGAGGAGCGGAAGCTACAGAAAAGAGGTAGTTCCTTTATCGAAGAGGACAAATCTTGAAATAGAGGAGATGAAGCGATGAGAAGAATAGAGAGTAGAGAGGAGATTTAGGAGGAACCCTAGAAAGGAGTAGCAAGGGGAGTGAGAACAAACATTGTGAGAGACGATTCACCATTGAGCCAAAGATCAGAGGAAAACCTAAAGAGCGGTCGCCGAGAAGAGAATACCTAAAGTATAAGGACTTTATGAAAAAAATGTAATTTGAATTATGAAATAAAAATTACTCTCAACAAGTCCAACTAAATCTTTGTAGTGATGTTGAACCAACCTATTATTATATATGAAAAGAATCCAAGTCCATGAGAATGTAAACTATGTGATGTTTTCGATGTCATTGAAACTCACCCTAAGATTTGAAGAATCTAACCATTATTATATTGCTTATAAATAGAGTTAAAACTCATGGATTAGAAGAACAAAAATACACATACATCATTTATTTTTAAAGTTGTTATTCATTTTTAGGAATTATAATTTCATTTTAATCAAGTGATTTCATTCAGTGTAATCCTTTTCTTTCTGAGTGTTTCTATTAAGAGAAACCACTGTGTTATTTTTTCCATGTAAATATTTTATTATTATAGTTTTATTCATTTTAACTGAGGAATTGGTTTAAGTAGTAGGCTAACCAAGATATCAGTTAAAGTTTCTTGATACTATGTTTCTAGTTGTAGTAGTTGAATCACTAACCTAATAGTCTTAGTAGTATGGGAATACTGAGATATCATTTTTAGTAGATGTAAATTCCAATAGGGTTGATCGATGTATTACAATGTTTGGAAGGTAGAGCCAATATTTAGGATTTAATAAGCCAATACATTTAAATAGGTTTAAAGTTGGCGATAACATAGATAAGGTCTATAGATCAACCCTTCGCTTTGGTCTAAAAGTGAGGTTTTTAATAATACCCTTTTAAAAGAGTACTTAATTATCTAATCATTACTCTTTTTTAGTTATTAAACTTAAAATGTATTTATCAATTTAGTTTATGTAATATAGTTTGTTTCTATTTCCAAATAATAACCATTTTATCAGTAATTTATATAATGAATTTTCTTTTATATTTCCACCAAAATGTGAAGTGTCATTGTTGAATCTTTCACGTACTCTTGTTTCTTACACCAAGCCTGACTCACGTGGGCTTAGAGATACATGATGGTTGCAACATGTGCACACACACTCACTGAAGGAACTACGAGAACTCTGATTCCTGTTCAAACGAGGATATATAGGAATCCCTTTCAGGGATCGATCTCACTTGATATCCTCCATATGAATCCAACCCTAAATTCCCCCAATTTGGGAATCCTCCTTAAGAAATAAGCCCCAGATTCAATCCTCAAATCATCAAGACATCCTTTTTTAGGATGTAAGCCCAAACTCATCTCTCTCAGAGGACTATACTCTCTTATGAGACTCATTGAACTACAAGGGCTTTGATTACCATCCATATGGGATACATAGGAAGCCTCCTTGAGGTTCAAATCAAACACTTCAGATCAACCCTGTTCTCTTTGGTCCATATTCCCAAGAGGGTTTGATCCTATTTGGAAACCCATATCCTTTTCAATGTTCCTTGGAATGCTTCAGCATAAGTCCCACACTAAGTTTCAACTAAGAACATTCCACTTAGAGGTCCTAATCTCATGATCTTAAAAGGTATGATGTGTTCTATTAAGAGGCACCGAACTACGAGGGTTATGATTCCTTTAACAAGGATACGTAGGTAGCTCATTTTATGATTACGATCCCAAGAATAAAACAAATCTCCATCTCCCTGGATGATAATAAATTCCAGAGTGCCCCACTGAGTGGCTTAAAAACCTGTATCATCATAAAGATTATTAAAATAATCTCTAATCGGTATATTAGAGGATACCATTAATGGAAAACTTCAAATGCATACATATTTTTACATAGATGAAGAACCATGAATGCATGCTAATGATTCTAAACTTTAAACATGTTAAATAGGTGATTGTAAATTCAAAGGGATACTTATGATATACTTGGTGAATTATAAAGGATTAATGAAAAAATATTTTAATTTTATATAGAGAGTCCCAGAGTAGAGAATAATTCCCCCCAAAAGGGTGTGATGATTCCGACCTCCCATCCTCTCGAACAATGTACGTTCTTAATTATTGTAAAGTTTAAAAGATAACGAACACATGCCTTTGGAAAGAAAGTCCCATTTGGATAAAGAACTTTTGAATGTTTCTGTTTCCATGAACAAATCCAATGGAAATCGCCTTGAAACAGTTATTCTTATATCTAGAACACACATTTCAAGGAACTATGAAACAAAAAATGGTGAACCAGATGTGAATCCCTAACCAAGTTAATAATGTTACCCACATGTTATGCCCCAATAAATTGATAAAGGAAGGCCAAATAGAGGAATTAATCACGCATGTATCCATATGATAAGATGTCACATTAATTGAACTTGTTGTTGTTTATGTTTTCCACAGAATTCCCTTCAATACAAAGAATAGATTTCTCCAAGACAACATCTGTGAACTTCCTGACTTCTAATCAAGCTAGATCTCCATCCATGGGAAGGATGTTATCACCAACCCAACATCTTCAATGTTGGGTATCTAATGTGTTTATAACGAAATATCGCCAGCACAATACAATCCCTACTTTGGTGGTTGCTCGACATGCCCTCCAGGTCAACAATAATACTTGATCATCTGGCCAACAACGACCAATGATCAAGAAGAAAATGGTGCCAAACACCATCTCAAACCATTTAAAGTCTTTATCCCAAAAACTAAACAATAAATCCCTCCCATACTACAGGGAGGTGGATCAAGAGGTCACTGAAGGCCTCAATTCAAAAATACAGGAGTCCTTCTTGAGGACTCCCACCAGCAATCGCCGCCAGAATCACGCGATAGTGTATCCCCAACATGATGGGGTTGTTTCCTATGGATGTTTGGCCCAGGTCTCTCAGACCCGGGAATACAATAAGAACCATCAGGGATAACGTCCGGTTAACAGGAAGCAGGTTCTCACCTCTACCTCCACCAGAGAAGTCCATCGATCAAAATTGATGAAAAAAAACGAGCGGGCACATACACCTGTTCATCCTAATTTTGATTCTCAGAAGTCTTGTCTGACAGAAACCCACCAATCCCACCAGATAAACATGATGGAGTACTGTGAATAGGCACATACACCTGTTTACAAGTTATCATCCAGTCAGCAGGCTCCTCTGACTGCATTTAAAGAGACCCACCAATCTAATACGGTGGCAACTAGTAAACAGGAACGTACACCTGTTTACAATCACCAATTTTGTTAGCAGTATCGTATACCAGTATTGAAGGAATCCCATCAACAATACTTGATAGAGAATATCCAGTAGGCACATATACCTCCAAATGTTCATCAATCCTGCCAATAGTTTTTTTTGGTAACACTCGGAGAAGTCAGTCGGAAAGCTCTGACGACAAATATGAGGCAGACCCAAATCTCTACCCCTATGCATGAGTACTATCAATATTCATTGATATGAAAAGGAGGACTGGAGTAGACACATATACCTACTAAAGATATAGAACAGACGTATATTTCCGTTCTGGCTATTGAAGTCACCAAATACATATTATCAATGGTGAAAAGGTAGAAGCAAATCCCTTACCATATTCTGGAAGCATGCCAAGATATTTTAACAACTACTTCAGTTGTATAAGGGGAACACACACATTAATCTATCCCCACACATGGGATGACACATTTACATGCCATCCTATAGCAGATACAAACCTCTGTTCCAGTCGAGGAGGGTCATGGGGTATACTCCCCCATATCATATGGACAACAAGAGCGGGAACATACACCCTTTCCAATTAGAGGTAACTGGTATGTTCCAGTAACTAATCCAAGGTAGACACATATACCTGCCCATGATAACCACTTTTCTCATAAAGTTTCCCCAACAAGTATAAAAGAACATCCAATAATAAATCACACCAAATACCGTTGGAAAATCAAGATTTAATATGTAATTTAGCTCCTCTTAATGCTGATGTTCTTTAAGCCCTTAGTCATTTATTTGTTCCTGCTCAAGATCCAACCCTCTCATTACCATATTTTGGGAGTTGTAGTTGTAATTATAATGTTTCTCAATAGACACTTCATCATGAAGGCTTACTTCATGAAAATTCGGTCATCCAGAGTGTCTATCTTTGGATGAGATCCACGATAACCCTTTGTGTGGCTAGAAGACCAAGGAGAAAGAAGATTTATCTCTAGCTGTAATCTATCATGGTGATCCTCCCCATGATGGCATTCGCTGCGAAATTCCTCCCCACAATAGTTTTTTTTCATTGTCAAAACAATTCTATAATTGAAAATGTAGCAACAAGAAATCCCTCTTATCTCGAGGCATTGCAAACACAAGGCCAGTCATATCTGATTCCTTTTCAATTATAGGTGAAACACTTTCTAAGTCAAGATACATCTTAAGGGAACAGTCATTCTCCGAACCTCCATTGGGTCATTTATCCTCTAATGTAGAAAATACACTATTGTCGGAACAAATGGAGAAACTATTAGTAGAAGATGATGAAGACATGTTGAACATGAGGAAATAATTACCTAAAGAGAAATACCAGTCATGTTCTGGACTTTAGAAAATTCTCATTTTGATATTCAAGAATTGATGATAGAAGATTGCATTCATTACATTCGTCTCAACTTAAGGAAAATTCTTTTTCATTTGAAAACTAAAGAATTACCATATGATGAATGTAAAAATAATATAAAGGTAATAGATGGATTACAATGCCAAAATGACATGAAATCTTTTTCAGATTTCCAACATCCAAGGGTTGATATAAAAACAGAGAACCCTTCAGTGCGCATGTCTCAATGCTCGGAAGAGGCTACACCAATTAATTTTTTATTACCCATCTAATGTTCGCATTAGAGGATGGGGTGCATATAGAGCATTGCATTTTACTACACTCCAAAATCAGCAAAGTCCACCCATAGTGGTTTCATGAAGTGTTATTTCCCATGACCGACCATAGTCTAAAGGTTTTGTGTGTAATCAAATGTGTTCTCAAGAATAGGCCTCAACCAGTTCTCATCAGAATTAGGCCCAAAGAAAAGAAATTGTTGAACTAATTCTACATCAGGCCTCTAAAAATCTTGAGTAGGCATCTCATTTAGAGGACGTCAGGCGTCATAGGATGAAAATGTTTGAAATAGAATAGTGATATTCTGAAATAGGTGATTCAAGTAATTTTTGGATGATGCATCCAGCTAATGTCTGAACCAAAATCCGCAAAATCAAAAGAGTAGTTGCACGAATTTCAGTTGTACCAGTTCAAGAATCACCCCAATTTGCCAGGCTGGGGGATCATTTAATGTAACCATCAAATTCATTAAACAATGTTAAAAAATTTGAAGAACAAGAATAATATCAACCCCAGCCTGCAAGGATGGGGGCTATTTCGCATCTATAATTCTCCCCTCAACAGAAGTCAGTTTTCTCCCAATTAGGGAAGAATCCACAAGGAAAGAGTACAACTGAACTATCCAATCATTCCCTTCATGTTACTAACCACCATATAGTTTCAGTAAATTCTAAACATAAAAGATTATAGTTTTGTGAATGAAAAAAGGGAGACGATCTACCAGAAACACTGATAGAATGACATTAATGCGTTATGCATTAGTGAATGTTATCAATTCCATTACAGAAGTTACTCTTGAAAATAATTCTAGTTCATAGGAATTAGAAGATGAAGTTATTTTCCACAATGCGGTACACTCCTAGACAAATGAAAAAGGTGTGCGTACTTGAAATCAAAGGCTTACCCAGAATCTAGGTATGCCTTCAAATAACCAAATCCCCCCTCTCTGAAAGGCATCCAACAAGGGAAAAGGAAAACGTCAGATTGCATCTCACTTTTCCGCTAGAGAAGGTCAATCTATTTCACTTGAAGAGAGACTTGAAAAACAAGAAGACGAAATGAATGAGTTAAAAAGACTCAACATAGAGTTACTTTGAAATAGAATTTCTACTAGACGATATCCCCAGGAAAGTCCAAATCTTGAAAAAGATTGTAGTAGCTTCTCAGCAAATGCGATTTGTTGTAACTAAAGAGGTAGATAATGAATTCCCTCCATTGGGTAAAAAATAAAGATAGGATCATGTACATCCTGAAAGACCTGTTTCTGTGGGTTATCAAGACAGATATTAGAACCATCATCAGCGGTCTTACAGGTTATTGCACCAGCCCATGTTTCAATTGAAATACCTGCACAGAATCCCACTCATCCAAATATTCCCCTAAATTCTTATGACCACAATTAAGGAATTAACGACTTGATTGGAAGCTATGGAGGAAACAAGTGCACCAGTTAAACCGGAAATGGGAGATTACCCTGAATGGGTGGATGCAATTCCTCCCCCATAAAATTTTTCAAATACCACATTCCAAATTTTTAATGGTTCGGGAGATCTGGAACAACACATAACACATTTTTTTCTCTATGTGATCCTATGATGGGAACTTCTCAACAAAAAGAAGCAGTTAAGCTCAGGTGTTTTGTACAGTCATTACAATGACCAACATTCTTTTGGTATACAAGTTTGAAATCTTGATCAATTACTGGGTGGGAAGATCTCCGTCAGAAATTCCTTCTTCAATTTAGCTCAACATTACCAAAGATGACAGTTTTTGATATCACCAATTGTAAACAAAAGATAAAATGAAAGAGTTTCAGATTTCATTACTCTCTGGTAGGGATTAACATATTCATTACGTTTAGCACTCCCTCAAGAAGTGTTGCTTCCAATCTGTGTGGAAAAGCTGCGTGATGAATTACGCACACCATTGATCCTTGTGAAATACACAGGAGGGTTTCAAGACCTTAATTTAATCGCTCAGCAGATAGAAGACTCTATTATAGAGACTAGGGTTAAAAATCGTGTAATTACATCAGTTAAAGGAAGGATAATAGGAAAGGCATAAGCTGCTACAATTACACTCAAAGAGGCACATGTACCAGCTTCAACCTCAATACCTTCATCATACCGAAGGGCTCCACTTCCTGAGCATCAGCAGCAACGACCACCTCGTCAAGATTATCAAAGATATAAAAGGAGGAAACAGTTTGAGGAATTAAATAATAAAATCTATTCTTTTATGAATGATCAAGTTCTTGGCTACTTCATCTCAGCCTAAGAAAAAATTTGGTTCAGTTTCCAAGGCTAAAGAAGCCAAATAAATATGGAGATTAAGATCATCGGAATTATTGTCCCTTTCATCAAATTTTGGGACACCCCATTCAAGAGTGATTTGTTTTGAAAGACCTTTTGAAAAATATGGTAGACTCTGGAAAAATGAAATTTAAAAGTTCATCAGCTCAAGTAGCATGTGTTACTGCCACCAATCCATAGGAAGAGGGGGAATGACAAGAAGTCAAATATAAAAATGTGAAAAAATATGATGATTGGATGATCTAGAAAACGATCAATCAAACTCATTCTCTTTTGAGAACATAGTTGAAACAACCAATTGTGTCTTCTACCTCTCCTACCATAGAAAAACCATCTTCATCAAAGGTTCGTTCCTCAAAGAAAAATAGTGGTCATAAGGATAAAGAGTAGTCAGAAGAAGACGAGCTCACATTAAGGACAAAGTTGTCCTTAACCTTTGTAGATTTCATGCCATCTCTTTCAAAATCATGGGCACCACCCCACCAAAAAGTACAACAAGAAAAAAAAATTTAGGTAGAATCCTCATTAGATGAAGAGTTGATCTTTGGTCTTGTTAATGTTATCCATTTAACAGATCCTTATTCCAATAGTGATTCTAATTGTATTGATCCAAAATTTATTGTGCCTAATTGGGGAACTAGAGGAGGATTCCAAGGTTGAGGATACATGGGAAGATGTGGGAATTCCATAAATAATCATTTTAACTCTACCTCTTCTCAAACCATATATGCGGCAGAAACTCATGGAAGAGCCCTTTTGTGAGCTCAACAAGAACAAGGGGTTTCTTCCATGAAAATCAAGTCTATTTCTGGCAAAATTATTCTAGAAGACCGATTAGACGCTAAACCATCTTCTTCTCAGCAGATGAATAAACATAGTCAGTCTAATTTTCCAAAGTCAACAGTATTTCCCACTTATGTTTCAACACAGAATACATCTACAACAGAAGCATCAACTTCCAAAGCACCTGAAAAACCACATCTCTATGCTAGGAAATGAAAAACATTGGACCAAAAATACAATGTATTGAAATAATTGGCCCATGTATCGGCCAAGTTATGAATTTTGGATGCTTTGAATCTGTAAAAAGATCTTCAACAAGCACTCATTGAGGCCTTGTTAAGTCCTCAAGAATTGGAAACTGAAGTTACTGCTACTGAGGTTTACCTTATAGAGAATGATTCTGCAGAATGTCATGCAGTCATATCTTTTACAGTTGAAGATGAATACCATGTGGTACATGGACACATCATATGTAACACCCAATGATTTCATAGTATGTTATTTCTTCAAAGTAATTCAATAACTTGCACAACACGCAACACCGAGTTCTAGCGCACCATGACTTACTAATCAAGCCGTTCAAAAGTGATTATGAATAGTATTAACTGAATTTTGAACTTTATATAATCCTTATAATTTTATAATCCATATTATTTGTTTCTTATACATAATGTAATAAGAAATACATCTTTCTGATAAAAGAAGTATATTTCAAAAAATGAAATTTTACCGCCTTTTAATGGGGAAGCCTTTTTAAATACAATATTTGAAAATTTTATATATTAAATTTGACAAAATAAACTTCTTCTTTAGAATTGGGACATAATAATTTAGTTTCAATAAGGTTTTGGTGTTTTTCCGTTAACTTTCATATTTGGGTGAATAGTGAAAAATACTATATTTTAACTAAAAACAACTTTTTAAATAAAAATAATTTATATTGTTAAATTATACATTTTAATGGTTTGGAAGTATAAATAGATTATATTTTTACCATTTAATCCAATTATGGTCATTGTAAGAAATTTCACTTTGAAATTGGACATAAACAAGTGTCAAAATTTTGGTTGTTATTGTTTCTTAAAAATACGCCTTTTGGTTTTGATAGCGGGAGATAATTTTAAATTAATAAATGAAACTTATATGTTTTGAATTTGGTAAAATATTCTTCATTATTGAATTTGTAATATCCAAATTATCTTAGGGTAAGTTTTTGGTATCTTTCTAAAAACATTTAATTTTTGATGAATAGTGAAAAACACTGAGTTATAGTTTAAAACCAAATTTTTATTTAAATAATTATTTATTTTATTTAAATTTATTTTATGTCAAAATACATACATACTACCTATATAATTTCAATGTAATTCAATTGGAGTCAGTTTATAATAATTTTAGATATATAAAAATTTTATTTAACTTTTCACCGTCTTTTACCCACCTCTTTTGAGAATTTGCAAATTCACATAAAACATAATTTTACCGCTTCTGTGAGTGGAATTTTAAAACTCTAACAGACATCATTAATTTCAAGTAGTAATATGTGGTTTAATAAGATAAAAATAATTTTTGGTGAATAGTAACTTTTGACTTTTATTTACCGTAGTTAAAGGTAAATAGGGTAATTCAAGATAAAAAGTATATTATAATAATAAACAATTACATTAACACTTGTCCTAACCTTATTTGATGAGTCATGGCCGACCATGGTCATCCTTGGGTCGATTTTGGGACCCCATGGATCCACTTGAGAGTGATAATGATTCTTTAGATTATTTAATTTAAAGTAAAGACAAAAATGACACAAACAAATATCTTTTAGTAAATTACTTTTTACATGGGGTTATATAAGTTATATTTTCGACTATAAATATTCATTGGAAATATAAAACGATTTCCTACATCTTGTTATTTGTTTTGAAATTTTTAGACATCAAATAAATTATGTTATTTATGAGATAATGATGATGGAGTAATTACCTTATTAATGAAACATTAAAACAATTGATATTATAAATACCCAAATAAACATAATATGAGACTTTTAATGATTTCCAAGAATTTTATTAGTTAATATGACATGTTATTAGTGTTTAAATGACATTTTTTGAATTAATAATGTTGTTAAGACTTTAACAAAAATCAATTATTAAATAGTGTCAAAATTGATATAAATGAGTTTTTAAGACAAATATTATATTATTAATTGATATTCTATACCTAAAAATCTAAGGTTCAGAAAAAGGACTTATATCATGATAGGTGTATTGTTAATGGACCACTAGGGTGTCTCTTGGAAGTATATAGTACGTTTATTAACTATATAATATAAAAATACAATGTGACATGGTAAAAGTCAAACTACTTAACTAATAGTTAAATATAAATGATAAGGTTAATATAGAGACCCAAAACTGTCTAAAATCTACTACATGAAAGTATTTTGACCCATACCCACCTTATAATTTGAATAATCCACTTTGGATCCATTAGAAACCAAATATGAATTTCTTTTAAATTAATATTTTAATTTTTTTCTAAAGATCCCCTCCCCCCCCCCTTATAAAAGGACACCACTTCTAACCAATTATTCATACCATAAAAGCCTTTTGGTTCGGCCAAACTCTGCCCAAATAACCTCTCAACAATAATCCCTTAATTATAGAGGCCTTACTTTAGTCATAAAGCCAACCTAAGGAGCCCTTTTGATCAAATCAAAAGGAAGAGTTCGAAGAAGAGGTAATGTTTTCACCACCCTCTTTCAAGTTCCTTTCTTCTTCAACTACATATTTCATTGTTATTTACATTATAAAATAATAAATCTAGTATCTTATATATAATTTGATGTTATTATAAATATAGTACAGCCATATTCAGTATTCTATCCACCCTTTGAATGACATGTCACCATACGTGCGTACGTACGGCCTACCGTCTCTACGTCGTGGTGTAATTGGTATTCAAGAAATTATTATTTTGATGAGTGTAATAATGATGTTTAATTCATGTAAATAGTAAATATAACATGATAATTATTATACATATATGATATACCATCCAATTATATATTATTTTAATATCAAATGAATGATATTGTCGCTTGTGCGTACGTACGGATTACCGTCTCCACGAACGCGATGAGATTCATTCGCCATCGTATCCATTCAAGACTAAATTTTATTTTATGATTAAAAATAATTTTTATAGACATGATATCATTCTGGATATTAATAATATACATCCCATTCATAAAAAATATGGCTCACATAACAAAACAATATAAAGAAAAACGAATCCGTTAACACCTAAAACGATGATAATACTAAGATATTGTTAACAAATCAATGTTAGAAGATCATATATGATATCATAATAATGTATATGATTATTCTATAATTTAGTAACAATTATTTCACCATTATACAAGAGGTTAACCTACCCTCAACCAAGGAAAATTACAAGGTAAGTGTTTATTTCACAATCTCTTCATTATCTGAGGTTGTTTATACGTAATTATCTACTGGGACCTCTTTATCATCCACATCCATGCTTCTTAAAAATATATTTCAAAACATTTTTTACTATTTAATAAAAAATGTGTTAAAGTCATTTATACCCTTCTGTGTTTTGAAATGAATCTTTTCTTTGTTTTCAAAACAATGTACTTTTTGACCTTTTTGACAAATTTAAGGTAAGAATGTCTTTTTAACTTGTACGGTGGGTGTAGCTATTTTCTATCGTTATAAACTCATAAAAGATTCCCTTAAAATATTATAAGAATATTTTGAATTTAAATGTTTTAATTTAAAATTATGTGACTTTTAAATGATTTCAAAATGAATATTTTACGAATTTGTGGAAGGTACTCTTTATCAATATCATAATTTTAAATGTTTTAATGATCTATCTTTCTAAATCTTTTTCATTAATGTCCATGTTTTCAAAATGATTTTACGGATTTATTTATATGGACATGAATGTTTTGAAATGATATTTCTTTTCAAAATTCTCAAAGTGGTATGATACACTTTGATTCAAACATATCTTTTAAATTACATCCTTAATAAATGTGTGACTTTTAAATGATTTCAAAAAAGAGATATTTCTCTCAAACAGTTTTTATTTCATCTATGTCAACATCCATTGATGGATTTTAATATTATTTGAAGTTAATTTATTGTGATACAAACCTTCCATATTGTATTTAAGGTTTTGTGATATATTTGACTTTGGATGTGTTATTTTTATACCATTCATGGTTTATGGAGAAAGTATTGACATTTCGTATGCGAGTTTTAATACGAATGTTTATGTTATGTTTAAACCTATTCATATGAGGAATGCATTGGACTTAATAAGTGACTGGTGGATCCCGATATAGATCCTTGATACATCGGTAGGTCTAATGAGACAAACTAGTGTCTTGGCATAAGGCTTGACAAAATCTTATTTGTAGTCTTGGCACAAGGCCTTGACTATGTTGTTATGATAGTCTGGAATTATGCATTCCATCTTTAAGAAAGTTGTTAGTGATATTTCATTCGATTATTTGACTAGTAGAATATCCATGTGAATAAGTAAATCACATTATTTTATTTTATTTTTTCCATATTATGTTGAAGTTCATGTTTAAAAGGATTTTGTTTTAGTTATACATTGCCTTAAATGTTTATGATTATTTACTAAAGTTTCTGCTATATTGTTATCCTTACTGAGCATCTGAGCTCACCCATTTCTATGTTTTATTTTTCTCAGGATTCCAAGAAGTGTATTGTGATTGATATGCAGGGTTAAGACAAGGGCATAATGGCATTCATAAAGGATTATTTATGTTTTTTTTATGTTATAAAGTGTAATGTAACATTCATGTTTGTAATCTATTTTCCAAAACTACTAAACTGATCAGTCCTTCGGGACTTTATTCCTTGTAATCATGCCAATGTATTAAAATAATGCACCGACTCTGGGTAACTGGGTTCGTGGCGTTACAGTTGGTATCAGAGGAAGTTTAGTAATAACCTTGGAAACTAAATTTAGATAAACTCTGATTAGATCACATAGCCCTAAGATAGACTTTGAGGATTAGTGTAGAAGAACTTCCTAGAATTTTGGAATTGTAGATATTTTGTGAGTTTTCCAAGCAATACATCCCTGTCTAGATACGAGCAGGTAGATGCGGCTCTAGCACAGATGAACCTAGGGGTAAAACCCAAAAACACCACTTTGATCTAGACTCAAACGGGAACTGGTGCACGACAACGGGCCTTGCTGCACTCTTGGTTATGACACTCCTGGGGGATATGCTTAGGATAATTTTCATTTTCTTTACAAATCATTATGAAGGGTGTATGAGTATATACTTCCTCAATGAAAAAATCTTTATGATTATGGATTATATCCATAAACCGTTCAATTTACGTTATGTACTTTACACATTTGGAATTATTGCAATTCATAAACAGACCTAGTTTATGATATTATATAGAAATGGTGCCCAGTAGAAGGAATGTGAACTCCAGCAATACGTATGATCCAAAGAGTAAAAAGGATCATATCTTTCACGGTATTAGGCCAACATTTTGAATAGAAATAGTCTCCCATGTATTCTTAACATATAAAGAAATTTTATCACATGTTAATAAGATAAGAAAAGAATTTTCAAAGTTCTATAGCTATGATGGGAAGCAAGAGAAGAAAATGATGGAAGGGAGAAAGTTGGATAAAGGGAATATGGAAGAGAATAATTTTTTCATATGTGATATCTATGGTAAGAAACACCCTAGAACTTTCCTGAAGGGAATGGGAGTTTGTTATAAGTATGGAGAAAGAGGAAACCAAGTATGTGACTGCAAGGTTATGAAAATGATTTCAAATGTACAATGCTTCATCTGTAAAGAGTTGGGACACTACGCAAACCAATGTCCAAATAATCAGAGTATTCCCCAAATGATGCTATTGGATAATAATCATGTTATGATACTACCACAGATGAAGAGGAATGACTAGAGTTCTTATTTTTTTATTAGAGAATTATGTCATTTGAGTGTTGTATCAACAATGTTATGATTATAATAATTATGGAGTATATAAGGATTGTACCGTAGTACTATTTCATTAAGGACTTGATATTGTGTGGAACCAATAAAAGTGACTCAATAGCAGGTTAAATTTTAGGAAAATATACGGTTGAGAGAAAGATAAACCATAATATGGTTCTGATACCGAGGTAGTGATTTTGGAATAATACATGATTGATTTGGATAAATTATATTGGATATTCTTAACTACCTTGAAACTGATTAAATATTTTTATATTTCATCATTGTTGGAGTTTACAACATTTTTTTGATAGAAGGAGTATATCCATTATTTTATAAGGAATAAGGGATCAGGAATTTAATCAATAAGGTTTTATGGTAATTCAGGATGTTGTATTGTTTTAAATGAATACATGATGAAGGTTTTCACTAGCTATTAAGCGGAAAAAAGTATCTTCCTTGTTTTTTTCTTCCATATAAATTTTGGACTGTGAGTTTGGACAGAAGTATTTTGGATAATTCCAGTTTGAGATTATTTTTGGATTTCCATAAAAGGACAACACGGAGGTCGGGCGGCAACTCGTCGCATCCGAAAAGGCCACAAGACTTAAACCCGTAACCGAAGGGCGACAAGGGTGTATCACCTACAACTAGCCCACGTGATGTCCTGGATTGAATAATGTAGTTTTGTTTAAAAAAATGTTTGGTAGATAAATTATAAATTCATATTTTTTTTGAACCACATACAAATAAGATAAATAGAATATTTTATTAAGTTCTATTATCTTTTACAGTGAAAGATGAGTTTGTGGTAGAAATTATTTAAAGAATGGAACTCTACTTTTCAGGTATATATTTTTCTTTTTCTTTTATTCCATGAAGAAATTAATTCTTATTCTTTAGTGAAGGGATATTAAAACAAAAAATGTGTTATCCCAATACCATATGTTTTGTTGAACCGATGGTATTTAAAATCATCATAGATTGATCAATATAAGGCCCTCAATTTTACACTTGTGTGTGATTGCTGACCTCAATAACTACCTATATATATTTACATTTTTCCTCCAATTAGATGTCTCTAATTCCCACCAATGTTCTCCTAATCGAGATCATAATTTGGTGGTGACCCTTTCATTTCCCTTTTCATGTTATTAAGACTAAATTTTATTAACCTATTTTCTGATGTGGGTTTTCCAAAAGGTATTTTCTATTTTCATCCTTTTATTTTCAAAAGATAATTTTAAATTGCGAGGACACAATTTATTGAAAGAGGGAAGAATGTAACACCCCAAGATTTCATAGTACGTTATTTCTTCAAAGTAATTCAATAACTTGCACTACATGCAACACCGAGTTCTAGCGCACCATGACTTACCAAAAAAGCCGTTCAAAAGCGGTTATGAATATTATTAATTGAATTTTTAACTTTATATAATCCGTATAATTTTAGAATCCATATTATGATTTTCTTATACATAATTTAAGAACAAAGACTTTTTTTCAGATAAAAGAAGTATTTTTTAAAAAATGCAATTTTACCACCTTTTAATGGGGAAGCCTTTTTAAATTTAATATTTGAAACTTTTATATATTCAATTTTGATAAAATAAACTTCTTCTTTAGAATCGGGACATAATAATTTAGTTTCAATAATGTTTTGGTGTTTTTATGATGACATTCATATTTGGGTGAATAGTGAAAATTACTATATTTTAATTGAACACATCTTTTTAAATCAAAATAATTTATATTGTTAAATTATAAATTTTAATGTTTTGGAAGTAAAAATGGATTATATTTTCATCATGTAATCCAATTATGGTCATTGTAAGTAATTTCACTTTGAAATTGGATATAAAAAAGTATCAAACTTTTGGTTGTCATTATTTCTTAAAAATACGACTTTTGGGTTTGACAACGAGAATTAATTTTAAATTAATAATTGAAACCTCTATGTTTTTAATTTGGTAAAGTATACTTCATTATTGAATTCCTAATATCAAAATTAGCTTAGGGTAAATTTTTGGAATCTTTCTGAAATCTTTTAATTTTTGATGAATAGTAAAAAACACTGAGTTATAGTTTAAAAATGAATTTTTATTTTAATAATTATTAATTTTATTTAAATTTATTTTATGTCAAAATAGATACATACTACCTATATAATTTAAATTTAATTCATTGGAGTCAGTTTATAATAATTTTAGATATATAAATATTTTATTGAACTTTTCACCGTCTTTTATCCACCTCCTAGGAGAATTTGCAAATTCACATAAAACAAAATTTTACCGCTTATGTGAGTGGAATTATGAAAATACGAGAGACACAGTTAATATAAAGGAGTAAAACATGGTTCAATAAGATAAAAATAATTTCGGTGAATAATAACTTTTGACTTTTATTTACCGCGGTTAAAGGTAAATTGGGTAATTCAAGATAAAAAGTATATTATAATAATACAAAATTACCTTAAAACTTGTCCTAACCTTATTGGATGATTAATGACCGACCATGGGCATCCTTGGGTTGATTTGGGGACCCCATGGAGCCACATGAGAGTGATAACGACTCTTTAGATTAATTAATTTAAAGTAAAGACAAAAATGACAAAAACAAATATCTTTTAGTAAATTACTTTTTACATGGGGGTATATAAGTTATATTTTCGACTATAAATATTTATTGCAAAGATGAAAATATTTCCAACATCATGGTAGTTTTTTTATAATTTTTTGACATCAAATAAATTAAGTTAATTATGACATTACGATGATGCAGTAATTACTTTATTAACAAAATATTAAAACAATTCATATTATAAATACCCAAACAAATATAATTTGAGACTTTTAATGAATTACATGAATTTTATTAGTTAATATGACATTTTAGGATTGATTAAATTAATTTTTTTCGAATTAATAATGTTTTTAAGACTTTAGAAAAAATCAATTATTAAATAGTGTCAAAGTTGACATAAATGAGTTTTTAAAACAAATATTATATTATTAATTGATATTCTATTCCTAAAAATCTATGTTTCAGAAAAAAGACTTCTATCATGATAGGTGTATAATTTTTGGACCACTTGGGGGTCTCTTGTAAGTATATAGTAAGATTATTAACCATATCATATAAAAATACAAAGTGACATGGTACATGTCAAACTATTTTACTAAGAGTTAAATATAAATGATAAGGTTAATATAGAAACCCAAAACCGTCTAAAATCTATTGGATGAATTTATTTCGACCCATACCCACCTTATACTTTGAATAATCCACTTTGTAGCCATTAGAAACCGAATATGAATTTTTTATAAATTAATATTATAGGTTTTTCCTAAAGAGCCCCTCCTCCACCTTATAAAAGGAGACCACTTCTAACCAATTATTCATACCTTAAGAGCCTTTTGGTTCAGCCAAACTTTGCCCAAATTCCCTCTCAACTATCATCCCTTAATCCTATAGGCCTTCTTTTAGTCAGAAAGCCAACTTAAGGAGCCCTTTTGATCAAATCAAAATGAAGAACCCGAAGAAGAGGTAATGTTTTCACCACCCTCTTTCAAGTTCCTTTCTTCTTCAACTTTTTCTTTCTCTGTTATTTCCTTTCTAAAATAATAAATCTAGTATCTTCTATATATTATGATGTTATTATAAATATGTTACAACCATATTCAGTATTCTATCCACCCTTTGAATGACATGTCACCATACGTGCGTACGTAGGGCCTACTTTCTCCACGTCGTGGTGTAATTGTTATTCAATACATTAATATTTGAATGGGTATAATAATGATGTGTAATTCATGTAAATAATAAATATAACATGATAAATATTCTGTATATATGATACTCCATCCAATTATATATTATTTTAATATCAAAAGTATGATATTGTCGCTCGTGCATACGTATGGATTACCGTCTCCACGAACGCGATGAGATTCATTTCAAATCGTATCCATTCAAGACTAAATTTTATTTGATGATTAAAAATAATTCGTAGAGACATGTTATAATTCTGGATATAAATAATATACATACCATCCATAACAAAAATATCTCACATAACAAAAAAATAAAAATAAAAATAAATTCGTTAACACCTGAAACGATGATAATACTAAGATATTATTAACAAATCAATGTTAAAAGATCATATATGATATCATATTAATGTATATGATTATTTTATAATTTAGAATAAATTATTTCACCATTATACATGAGGTTAACCTACCCTCAACCATGGAAAATTACAAGGTAAGGGTTTATTTCAAAATCTCTTCATTATCCGAGCTTGTTTATATATAATTATCTACTGGGACCTCTTTATCATCCGCATACATGTTTATTAAAAATATATTTCATAACATTTTTTACTATTTACTTTACAATGGGTTAAATTCATTTATACACTTATTTGTTTTGAAAGGAATCTTTCTGTCGTTTTCCAAATAAGGTACTTTTTGACCTTTTCGATAAATTTAAGGTAAGAATGTTTTTTTAACTTATATGGTGGGTGCACCTATTTTCTACCATTATAAACTTGTATAATCTTCCCTTACAAGATTATAAGAGTATTTTGAATTTAAATGTTTTATTTTATAATTATATGACTTTTAAATGATTTCCAAATGAATATTTTAAGAATTTGTGAAAGGTAATCTTTAGCAAGATCAGAATTTTAAATGTTTTAGTGATTTATCTTTCTAAATATTTTTAATTAATGTCAATGTTTTCAAAATGATTTTGAGGATTTATTTATATGGACATGAATGTTTTGAAAAGCTATTTATTTTCAAAGGTTTCAAAGTGGTATGGTACACTTTTATTCAAAAATATCTATTAAATTACGTCTTTAAAAAATGTGTGACTTTTAAAAGATTTAAAAAAAGAGATATTTCTCTCAAATAGTTTTGATTTCATCTATGTCAACATCCTTTGATGGATTTTAATCTTATTTGAAGTTGATTTATTATGATAAAAAACATCCATATTGTATTTAAGGTTTTGTGATATGTTTGACTGTGGATGTGTTATTTTTATACCATTCATGGTTTATGGAGAAAGTATTGACATTTCGAATGCTAGTTTTAATACGAATGTTTATGCTGTGTTTAAACCTATTCATATGGGGAATGCATTGGACTTAATAAGTGATGGGTGGAGCCCGCTATAGCTCCTCGATGCATCGGTAGGTCTCATGTGACAAGCTAGTGTCTTGGCAAAAGGCCTTGAAAAAATCTTATTTGTAGTCTCAGCACGAGGACCTGACTATGTGGATATGATAGTCTGGAATCTTCATTCCATCATTATTAAAGTTTTTAGTGATATTTCATGAGATTATTTGACTAGTAGAATATCCTTGTGAATAAGTAAATGGAATAATATTATTTTATTATTTCCATATTATGTTGAAGTTCAAGTTTAAAAGGATTTTGTTTTAGTTATACATTTCCTTAAATGTTTATGATTATTTATTAAAGTTTCTTCTATATTGTTATCCTTAATGAGCATCTGGGCTCACCACATTCTATGTTTTATTTTTCCCAGGATTCCAAGAAGTGTATTGTGATTGATATGCAGGGTTAAGTCAAGGGAATAACGACGTTCATAAAGGATTATTTATGTTTTTTTGTATGCTATAATGTGTAATGTAACATTCATGTATGTAATCTATTTTACAAGACTTCTAAACTGATCGGTCCTTCGGAACTTGATTCCTTGTAATCATGCCAATGTATTAAAATAATGTACTGACTCTAGGTAACTGGGGTTGGGGAGTTACAGTTCGTATCAGAGGAAGTTAAGCAATAACCATGGAAACTAGATTTTGATAAACTCTGATTAGAGCACATTTCCCTAAGATAAACTTCGAGGATTAGTATAGAAGAACTTCTAAGAATTTTGGTATTGTAGAGATTTTGTGAGTTTTCCTAGCAATCCATCCCTTTCTAGATACAAGCAGGTAGAGGTGGCTCTGGCATAGATATACCCAGGGGTAAAACCTGAAAACACCGATTTGAGCTAGACTCGAAAGAGAACTAGTTCATGACAATGTGGCTTGCTGCACTTTTGGTAACAACACTCCCGGGGGATATGATTTGGATAATTCTCATTTTCTTTAAAACTAATTATGAAGGGTTTATGAGTATATAATTCCTCAATGAAAACATCTTTATGATTATGGATTATATCCATAAACCATTCAATTTACGTTAGGTATTTTAAAAGGTTGGAATTATTACAATTCATAAACTGACCTAGTTTATGCTATTGTATAGAAATGGTTCCTAGTAGAAGGAATGTGAACTTCAGCAATACGTATGATCCAAAGAGTAAAAAGGATCATATCTTTCATTGTATTAAGACAACATTTGGAATAAAAATAGTCTCCCATGTATTCTTAACATATGAATAAATAGTATCAGGTGTTAATAAGATAAGAAAATAATTATTTGGGTTCTATGGATATGAAGGGAAGCAAGAGAATAAAATGATGGAAGATGGAAAGATGGATAAAGGGAAGAGGAAAAAAGAAGAATTTTCCCATATGTGATAACTGTGGGAAGAAACACCCTGGAACTTTCCTGAAGGGAATGTGATTTTGTTATATGTGTGGAGAAAAAGGACACCATGTACATGACTGAAAGGGTAAGAAAAAGGTTTCAAATATACAATGCTTCATCTGCAAGGATTTGGGACACTACGCAAACCAATGTCCAAATAATCAGAGTATGCCCCAAATGATGCTATTGGATAATAATCAAGTTATGATACTACCACAAATGAGGAGGAATGATTAGAGTTCTTATGTTGTTATTAGAGAATTATGTCATTTTAGTGTTGTATCAAGAATGTAGTGGTTATAATAATTATGGATAATATAAGGATTGTACTGTAGTACTATTTCATTAAGGACATGAGATTGTGTGGAACCAATAAAAGTGACTCAATGCGAGGTTAAATTTTAGGAAAATATATGGTTGAGATAAAGATAAACCATAATATGGTTCTGATACCGAGGTAGTGATTTTGGAATAATACATGATTGATTTGGATAAATTATATTGGATATTATTGACTACCTTGAAACTGATAAATGATTTTTATATTCCATCATTGTTGGAGTTTACAACATTTTTTTGATAGAAGGAGTATATCCAGTATTCTATAAGGAGTAAGGGATCAGGAATGTAATCAATAATGTTTTATCATAATTCAGAATGTTACAGTGTTTTAAAAGAATACATGATGAAAGTGTTCACTTGTTATTAAGCGGAAAAAGGATCATCCTTGTGTTTATATTCCTTATAAATTTTGGACTATGGGTTTGGACAGAACTATTTTTCATAATTCTAGTTTGAGATTATTTTTGGATTTATATAAAAGGACAACCCGAAGGTCAGCCGACAACCCGTCATGTCCGGCAAGGCCGTGATACATGAACCTGCAACCGAAGGGCGACAAGGATGTATCACCTACCACTAGCCCACGTGATATCTGGGATTGAATAATGTAATTTTTTTTACAAAGGTTTGGTAGATAAATTATAAATTCAATTTTTTTGATCCCCATACAAATAGGATAAATAGAATATTTGTTTAAGTTGTATTATCTTTTAGAGTGAAAGATGAGTTTGTGGTAGAAATTAGTTAAAGGATGGAACTCTACTTTTCAAGTATATATTTTTATTCTTCTCTTATTCTATGAAGAAATTAATTCTTATACTTTAGTGAAGGGATCTTAAAACAAAAAATGTGTTATCCTAATACCATATGTTTTGTTGAACTGATGGTATTTCAAATCATCATAAATTGATGAATTTAAGGCCCTCAATTTTACAAATGTTTGTAATTGATGACCTCAATCACTACCTATAAATATTTATGTTTTCCCTCCAATTATATGTCTCTAATTCCCACCAATGTTCTCCAAATCGAGATCATAATTTGGTGGTGACCCTTTCATTTCCCTTTTCATTTTATTAAGACTAAATTTTATTAACCTAATTTCTGATGTGGGTTTTCCTAAAGGTATTTTCTTTTTTCAACCTTTTATTTTCAAAAAATAATTTCAAATTGAGAGGACACAATTTATTGAAGGGGGAAGAATGTAACACCCCAAGATTTCATAGTACGTTATTTCTTCAAAGTAATTCAATAACTTTCACTACACGCAACACCGAGTTCTAGCGCACCATGACTTACCAAACAAGCCGTTCAAATGCGGTTATGAATAGTATTAACAGAATTTTGAACATTATAAAATCCTTATAATTTTAGAATCAATATTATGAGTTTCTTTGACATAATGTAATAATAAATACATTTTTTTCAATTAAAAGAAGTATTTTTGTTAAAAATGCAATTTTAGAGACTTTTAATGGAGAAGCCTTTTTAAATCCAATATTTGAAACTTTTATATGTTAAATTTGACAAAATAAACTTCTTCTTTAGAATCGGGACATAATAATTTAGTTTCAATAAAGTTTTGGTTTTTTCTGATAACTTTCATATTTGGGTGAATAATGAAAAATACTATATTTCAACTGAAAACAAGTTTTTAAATCAAAATAATTTATATTGTTAAATTATACATTTTAATGGTTTGGAAGTATAAATAGATTATGTTTTTACCATTCAATCCAATGATTGTCATTGTAAGTAATTTCACTTTGAAATTGGACATAAACAAGTGTCAAACTTTTGGTTATTATTTCTTAAAAATACGCCTTTTGATTTTGGCAGCAGGAATTAATTTTAAATTAATAAATTGAACTTCTATGTTTTGAATTTGGTAAAATAGACTTCATTATTGAATTCATAATATCAAAATTAGATTAGGGTAAATTTTTTGTATCTTTCTTAAATCTTTTCATTTTTTGATGAATAGTGAAAAACACTGAGTTATTGTTTAAAACCAAATTTTTATTTAAATAATTATTTATTTTATTTAAATTTATTTTATGTCAAAATAGATACATACTACATATATAAGATCAATATAATTTATTTGAGTCAGTTTATAATAATTTTAGATATATAAAAATTTTACTGAACTTTTCACCATCTTTTACACACCTCCTAGGAGAATTTACAAATTCATATAAAACATAATTTTACCGCTTCTGTGAGTGGAATTTCAAAAATCTGAGAGACATGGTTAATATCAGGGAGTAAAATTTTGTTCAATAAAATAAAAATAATATTTGGTGAATAGTATCTTTTGACTTTTATTTACTGTAGTTAAAGGTAAATATGGTAATTCAAGATAAAAAGAATATTATAATAATAAATAATTACCTTAACACTTGTCCTAACATTACTGGATGAGTCATGAACGACTATGGAAATCCTTGGGTCAATTTTGGGACACCATGGAGAAACTTGAGAGTGATAATGACTCCTTAGATTAATTAATTTAATGTAAAGACAAAAATGACACAAACAAATATCTTTTAGTAAATTACTTTTTACATGGGGTTATATAAGTTATATTTTCTACTATAAATATTAATTGGAAATATAATAATATTTCCTACATCATGGAATTTTTTTATAATTTTTAAACAAAAAATTAATTATGTTATTTATGATATAATGATGATGTAGTAATTACCTTAATTATGAAACGTTAAAATAATTGATATCATAAATACCCAAATAAATATTATTTGAGACTTTTAATGAATTACACGAATTTTATTAGTTAATATGACATGTTATTATTTATTAAATGAATTGGTTTTGAATTAATAATGTTTTTAAGACTTTAAAAAAAATCTATTATTAAATAGTGTCAAAATTGACATAAATGTATTTTTCAGACAAATATTATATTATTATTTGATATTCTATTCCTAAAAATCTAAGGGTCGGCCAAAGGACTTATATAATGATATTTGTATCATTAATGGACCACTAGGGGGTCTCTAGGAAGTATATAGTAGATTTATTAACCATATAATATAAAAATACAATGTGACATGGTAAATGTCAAACTATTTAACTAATAGTTAAATATAAATGATAAGGTTAATATAGAGACCCAACCTATCTAAAATCTATTTGATTAACTTATTTGGACCCTTACCCACCTTATACTTTGAATGATCCACTTTGGAGCCATCAGAAACCGAATATGAATTTATTAGAAATTAATACTTTAATTTTTTCCTAAAGAGCCCCTCCTCCCCTTTATAAAAGGACACCACTTATAACCAATTCTTCATACCTTAAAAGCCTTTTGGTTCGTCCAACCACTACCCAAATACCCTCTAAACAATCCTCCCTTAATTATAGAGTCCTTCCTTTAGTCAGAAAGCCAACCTATGGAGCCCTTTTGATCAAATCAAAAGGAAGAACCCGTAGAAGAGGTAATGTTTTCACCCCCTTTTTCAAGTTCCTTTCTTATTCAACTTCTTCTTTCTTTGTTATTTCCATTATAAAATAATAAATCCAGTATATTATAAATACTATGATGTTATTATAAATATTTTACAACCATATTCAGTATTCTATCAACCCTTTGAAAGACATGTCACCATACGTGCGTACGTATGACCTACCATCTCCACACCGTGGTGTAATTGTTATTCAATACATTATTATTTGGATGGGTATAATAATGATGTGTAATTCATGTAAATTATAAATATAACCTGATAATGATTCTTTATATATGATATACCATCAAATTATATATTATTTTAATATCAAAAGAATGATATTGTCACTCGTGCGTACGTACTGATTACCGTCTCCACGAACGCGATGAGATTAATTCCCCATCGTATCCATTCAAGACTAAATTTTATTTGATGATGAAAACTAATTTTTTGAGATATGATATCATTATAGATATGAATAATTTACATCCCATACATAACAAATATGGCTCACATAACAAAGAAATATAAAGGAAAATGAATCCGTTAACACCTAAAACGATGATAATACTAAGATATTATTAACAAATCAATGTTAAAAGATCATATATGATATCATATTAATGTATATGATTCTTGTATAATTTAGTAAAAAAAATTTCACCATTATAAATGAGGTTAACATACCCTCAACCAAGGAAACGTATAAGGTAAGGGTTTATTTCACAATGTCTTCATTATCCGAGGTTGTTTATACGTAATTATCTACTGGGACCTCTTTATCATCCATATCCATGTTTCTTAAAAATATATTTCAAATTTTTTTTACTATTTACTAGAAAATGGGTTAAAGTCATTTATACCATTATGTGTTTTTAAAGGAATCTTTTCGTCATTTTCCAAACAATGTACTTTTTGACCTTTTCGACAAATTTAAGGTAAGAATGTTTAATTTAACTTATACGCTGGGTGTGGCTATTTTCTACCTTTATAAACTCGTCGAAGCTTCCCTTACAATATTATAAGAATATTTTGAATTTAAATGTTTTATTTATAATTATATTACTTTTAAATGATTTCAAAATGAATATTTTAATAATTTTCGAAAGGCACTCTTTATCAAGATCATAATTTTAAATGTTTTAATGATTTATCTTTCTGAATCTTTTTAATTAATGTCAATGTTTTAAAAATTATTTTAAGTATTTATTTATATGGACATGAATTTTTTGAAATGATATTTCTTTTCAAATTTTTCAAAGTGTTATGGGACCCATTGATTCAAGAATATCTTTTAAATTACTTCCTTAATAAATGTGTGACTTTTAAATGATTTCAAAAAAGAGATATTTCTCTCAAATAGTTTTGATTTCATATATGTCAACATCCTTTGAAAGATTTTAATATTATTTGATGTTGATTTATTATGATACAAAACTTCCATATTGTATTGAAGGTTTTGTGATATGTTTGACTACAGATGTGTTATTTTTATACCATTCATGGTTTATGGATAAAGTATTGACATTTCGTATACTAGTTTTAATACGATTGTTTATGTTATGGTTAAACCTATTCATATGAGGAATACAATGGACTTAATAAGTGATGGGTGGATCCCGCTATAGCTCCTCGATTCATCGGTAGGTCTCATGAGACAAACTAGTGTCTTGGCCCAAGGCCTTGACAAAATCTTATTTGTAGTCTTGGCATGAGGCCTTGACTGTGTGGTTATGATAGTCTGGAATTATTCATTACATCATTATGAAAGTGGTTAGTGATATTGCATACGATTATTCGACTAGTATAACATCCATGTGAATAAGTAAATGGCATTATTTTATTTTATTTTTGCCATATTATGTTGAAGTTCAAGTTTAAAAGGATTTTCTTTTAGTTATACATTGCCTTAAATGTTTATGATTATTTATTAAAGTTTCCTCAATATTGTTATCCTTACTGAGCATCTGAGCTAACCCCTTTATATGATTTATTTTTCCCAGGATTCCAAGAAGTGTATTGTGATTGATATACAGGGTTAAGCCAAGGGAATAATGGCGTTCATAATGGATTATTTATATTGTTTTGTATGTTATAAAGTGTAATGTAATATTCATGTATGTAATATATTTTCCAGGACTGCTAAACCGATCGGTCCTTCGAGACTTGATTCCTTGTAATCATGCCAATGTTTTAAAATAATGCACCGACTCTGGGTTACTGGGGTCGGGGCGTTACATCAGACCTTTGTATCTGTCTGGTATGGTCAATGACATGGATATCTAACAAGTCTTCATTGATAATGGCTCTAGGGTCAATGTTATTACCATTCATAAATTTCGTCGATTAGTCATGACTGGATCTGAATTATATCCTTCGACTTTAATGTTTAAAGGATATGATAACAATAAACAAGAACCTGTGGGTGAAATTACACTTAGAACTTAGTTTGGATATCTTGTGTCTAATTCAGATTTCATGGTTGTTCTTCAGGACACAACATTCAATATTCTTATTAGAAAGCCTTGGTTGCATCAACATATAGCCATACCTTCATCATACCACCAATTTATGAAATACTATTTCAATGGTCAAATCAGAACATTGTATAGTGACAAGGATCCATTCAAAACATGTGAATCACAATATATTGAGGGAGAGTTTTATCACACAAAAGGAACGAAGTCCATGACCAAGAAGATAGCCAGAGTTAATTATCTAAATGGAATGGAAAAGATTCCAGCAAATCCATTCATGAATTTGAGTACAGATTATGTTCTACCCATCAATCAAGTTGAAAGGGTAAAGCCAAATCCATGCACTCATCCAATAATTCTCTTAATTTCAATTACGACAATTGAGCCTGATAACATGGGAGAAATTATTGAGGTACCAAGCAATGATGGAAGCTTCAATGGAGATTTTTTTATTTCATCTGCTGAAACACAACGAAATTATATTTCATTAATCAGAATATAAGAAATTTTAGCAATATTAGAGGAAGAAAAAGATGTTGATTCTCAATCCATCAATCCCTCCTTACCACAGGAAGACCCTTCTTTGTCAGTGGGGTCTGATATGGTGGCTTCTTCTTTGATATGTTCTAATATTGATTCCTCCCCTAACTTTGGGAGATTTTACTTGTCATCTACCATGAAAATGGAAACAAAATAAGTGGAACATAATGAATAAGAAGAGGAAGATCTTAGGTATGCTCCTCCATCATTTGAAGAAGGTGTTTCTACCATCGTGGATGAACTCAGAGAAATAATTCTGGGTATAGGAGAAGATCCACACCCCACCTTAATTAGTGCGACCATGACCTATAAGGATCAAGAGGTGTATACTTATTTTATAAATGAAAATCTAGATATATTTTCCTGTAATTATACGGAAATTCCAGGTCTTAATCCTTATGTATCCACCCATCATTTGGGTTTTCCAGAAGAACATTGTGGGTTCAAGCAAACATCAAGGAGAACACACCCAACTCACAACTCTAAAATTAAATTTGAAGTTGATAAGATTATAAAGGATAATTTTTTAGGGAAGTTCAGTATCCAAAATTTATGGCCACTATTTTCCCAATGAATAAGAAGAACGAGAAAATTAGAGTCTTCATTGATTTCAAAGATCTTAACCGGCATTTTCCTAAAGATGATTTTTCAGTCTCGATTACAGAACTTCTAATTGATGAATATAGCGACCCGGCCTTTTCTTACATTACTATTATATCATTTCAAAGATAAAAAACATAATAGTCTTCCACATAGAGGATCCAAAGGTTTAGTGTCTTGGGAAAACTAGGACCATACATAACAAATACAACATCAACCATAAACATTTATTTAATTTCTTCTTCACTAGCTTCTTAGTGGCACTTGTCCTCTCCTTAGTACATGTATTCACCTGAGGATATACATCAAAAGGGGTGATCTAGAAGCCCAGTAATAAAATAGATAAGAATAATATAGCATGGGGTGAGCATAATCATGACGTAGGCAAAAGATCATGAACATGAGAGGAGCATAAACAATAAACATGAAATGGGGCAATGCATAAAAATGAAACATCATGTCTTAGTGGTTAACTACCACACATACTTGTGAACAAAGCTAGCATCTTGTTCAAACATCATTTCACATTTACTCATGAGATTAATCACTTTATGCAATGCATTGGAGCGCTCTATAATTTCGGGCGCACCCGTCACATTTACACATTCATATTGCGCTATATAATTCCGGGTGCACCCGTCACATCATAAAATTATCAATATCATGCTTGCCACATAGAACACATATAAAACATTTACATAAATAAAACATGGAAAGGAATGGGTTTCATATCATAATAACACATTCATAAGCTTTGGGTTCCCAAAATAAAGAGAGAACAACATACTTTATACAAGAACCATCAACCGTGAATGAGAGGTAAAAGGTGAGATCTTGAAAGAAGAGTTCATTTGGAAAACATTTTTATGGACATAAAAACCAGTGACAAACATGTATATACCATAAAAGTAAATTAAATGATGAACAAATTATCATTGAGGAGTAACAATATCAAAAATGGAGTGAAAGAGGGATAACCCGAAGGAAGAAAATTGGGTTCGAGATTTCCCCTTACCTTGTACTCGAATGCCTCCTTCTCTTTAATGTCCTGTATAATGAGATTATATTAATTAATTAGAAATTCCAGAACCTTTTATAAATTAATAGGGTTCATTCTGGTTTCATCATTTCATATTATGTTCCTTTGGATGACTTATAGAGTTTAAAACCATTGATCGGGGATGTTCGTTTTCATGGTTTTCTTGAGCGGTCCACTTGTATTCCTAAATTGATGTTTGGGTAGATCATGGGTAAAAATAAAGAACTAATATTACATGTTATTAATGATATTACATAAGCTTTAATGGTTTTATAATGATTAATATTAGATCCATGTGCACGAATCATTAGATAAGAATTAAATGAAGATTATTTGGGTTAATTTTAGCGGTTTTTGGATCACAACGAACTTGTTTTAACTTGTAACTTAGTAATTTGGCCATGGGATATTTCCAGAACGTAAAATAGAACATAATACATATAAAATATTATGGTTCAACCATAAAAATAGTTTCATGACCAGATATGACGGTAGCAATGGAATACGAGAGCATATTGTTTTTGAAGGAGATAAATTATCACCACATGAACAACGTTCTCTTTAATAAAATAAAAGGAAGAGGGAAAGGGTGTGGGGTGATATAATATCCCATTAGAATCATAAGAAAATAAATTATATGTATAATACTGGAGTTACAAAACAATTTGGATGAGTATAGGTGGGGAGAGATCAAGAAAGGAACTTGAACTTGAAAGGAAATTAAAGGAGAAGAGGGTGAGAAATTACCTCTAGAATCTTCCTCTTGAGATCCTCCTTAAGGAAGATAGGCTTGGTCTTTTGATGAGACCAGAAGATTTTGGACGTGGGGGATGATCTAGGGAAGGTGTTTGGGCAGATTTTAGAGAAGTCTTGGAGCTTGATAGGTGTGAGGAAAAGAGGGAGTGAGGGGTGGCTTTTATAGTGGAGTGGAGAGGGGTTTCCTTAATATAAAATTGATTAGTTTATGAATTTCACCTAAGAAAAGGAATAGTGAGTCTTGGATGACCAATAATAGTAATTTTATAATGTAATCCCGAAATATGTGGGCTTACATCAGCAGAACATCATCGAGGAATCAATTAATACATTATTTAGCTTTTATTGTGAATTATCGGATTCAACTATTCATCAAAAATTCAAGTATCTCAGAAAAATATAAAAAATTTACCCCAACCATTTTTTGACGTGTAGAATCCAAAAATGAAGTCCATTTTTCAAAAATAAATTTCTAAATATTATTAATTTAATATTTAATTAAAATCATAATTTACTTAATAAAACAGTTTTTAAGATTAAAACCAAATTTATAGTTCTTTCAAAAATTACGTAGGGTCTTATAAAATTATCTAAAAACTAGTAGAAATTGATTCAATAATTTATGAATACATTACAGGAAAATAAATATTCTTTTAAATTAATTAATTAATTATAATTAATTATTTATGACTTATAAAATTCCTAAAACGTTTACTAAGGTCAAATTACCACTTTCTATGATGTCTAAATTTTATTTTATTATTCATAGTTAATTTTACTCTTATTTACAATTCATAAGGGTCATATTATTATTCATAACTGTAGTTTACTATTCATATGGGTAGGTTACTATTCACAAAAAATTATTTTTGTTTTTTAGACTCCAAAAACCATCTTGAACACAACCGTGTATGTCAGATTTTCAAAATTCCAAACATAGCGGTGAAAAATTTATGTTTAAAGGTCACTTATCACTTAGTAGTTCATTTTTTTTGTTTTTATTACATATATATAAGATGGAATTTTCCATTGAAAAACTTTGGGTCGTTACATTCTTCCCCCCTTAAGAAATTTCACCCCCGAAATTTCACTTTACACAAACAGGTGAGGTTACTTCTCTTTCATTGCCTCTTCTGGTTCCCAAGTTGCTTCCTCAAACTTATGGTTCCTCCACAACACTTTGACAAGGTGGGTTGTCTTGTTGCGTAGAAACTTATCACTTTGGTCCAGAATTTTTACCAGCTGCTCCTCATAGGAGAGATCATCTTCCAGCTACACCACCTCTGAGTTTAGTACATGTGAGGGGTCTAGTATGTACTTCCTCAGTAGTGATACATGAAACACATCATGAACTTGAGCCATATTCGGTGGAAGTGCTAGACGATAGGCCACAGCTCTTATGCGGTCAAGGATCTCAAAGGGGCCAATGTACCTTGGGCTTAACTTCCCTTTCTTCCCAAATATCATGACTCTCTTCCATGGAGATATTCAAAGGAAGACTTTATCTTTAACGTCAAACTCCATGTCCCTTCAACGATTGTCAGCATAGATCTTTTTCCGACTTTGAGCAGCTTTGATGTGTTTCTAGATGACTTGAACCTTCTCGATCATCTCATGGACAAGATCGGGTCCAAGTAGCTTTTTTTCTCCAACTTCATCCCAACAGGTTGGAGTTCTACATCGCTTCCCATAAAGAGCTTCATACGGAGCCATCTGAATACTCGAGTGGAATCTATTGTTGTATGAGAACTCAACCAATGGGAGGTGCTGATCCCAACCACCTTTGAATTCAAGAGAGCAGGCTCTTAGCATATCTTCAAGCGACTGAATAGTCCTTTCAGACTGGCCATCAGTTTGGGGGTGATAGGCCGTGCTGAAATTTAATTCAGTACTCAAAGCATGTTGAAGGCTCCTCCAGAATTTAGATGTGAACCTTGGATCGCAGTCAGAGACAATTGAGAGTGGAACACCATGCACTCTCACTACTTCCTTCACGTATATCCTTGCAAGTTGTTCAAGCGATAGGTCTTCCCGAATTGCGATAAAATGGGTAGTCTTGGTGAGTCGGTCAACCACAACCCATATCGCATTATTCCCCTTTGACGTATTCGTGAGACCCGTGACAAAGTCCATAGTAACATTTCCCATTTCCACATGGGTATAGGAAATGGATGCATTATACATTTGGACTTTTGTCACTCATCTTTAACTTGCTGACATACCAAGCACCTTGATATATATTCTGCAATCTCCTTCTTCATGTTATCCCACCAGAAGTGTTTTCGGAGATCACGATACATCTTGGTACTTCCAGGATGGATAGAGAAAGTTGAGCTATGTGCATTATCCAATAGCTCCTTCTTTATCCCAGGTAATGAAGGCACACAAAGCCGTGTTCCAAACTGAATCACATCATCATCGTTGATATGGAACACTTGCAGCTTCCCTTCCTTTACTGGATTCACCCTCTTTTGTATCTCCACATCATCCCTTTGTGCTTCCTTAATCTTCTCTTGGATGGATGGTTGTGCAATCATTTGGGCAAGGAAGGATGTATCCCCTACCCTTATGATTTCCAAATCCATCCTTTTCATATCCAAGAAGATTGGGTCTTTCTCAATCTGTAACATTGATAGAGTAGCAGGTTCTTTCATGCTTAGAGCATCAGCTACCATGTTCGCCTTCCGAGGATGATAGTGAATAGAGAAATCGTAATCCTTGATAGGCTCTAACCATCTCCTTTGACGCATGTTGAGCTCCTTTTGTGTGAATATATACTTTAGGCTCTTGTGGCCGGTGTATATGTCACACTTCTCTCCATAAAGGTAGTGCCGCCAGATTTTCAAGGCAAAAATCACGGCTGCTAGCTATAGATCATGCGGCAGGTAGTTCTGCTCATGGATCTTCAACTGTCGTGAGGCATAGGCTATCACATTATCATTTTTCATGAGTACACAACCCAGGCCTTTCATTGAAGCATCGCTGTATATCACAAAACATTCTCCACTTTTCGGTAGTGTGAGTACAGGTGCAGTGATCAGACTTTTCTTTAGCTCCTTGAAGCTTCCCTCACACTCATCCGTCCAGACATACTTTACCCCTTTCCTTGTTAACTTAGTTAGCGATCATGACAATCGTGAGAATTTTCTCACAAAACGTCGATAGTACCCAGCTAATCCAAGAAAACTACGGATTTCTGTGACACTAGAGGGCATGGGACATTTCTCAATTTCCTTTATCTTTGAAGGATCCACATAAATTCCCTTACTTTTGATCACATGTCCCAAGAACGTGACTTGATTCATCCAAAAGTCACACTTTCTAAACTTGGCGTATAGCTTCTCCTTTCTCAATGTCGTCAACACAAGTCTTAGATGTTCTTCATGTTCCTCCTTGCTCTTGGAGTAGATGAGAATATCATCGATAAACACTACCACAAATTTGTCGAGGTAATGTCTAAAGAATCTATTCATCAAATCCATGAAAATTTCAGGGGCATTAGTAAGTCCGAAGGGCATAACCAAAAACTCATAGTGCTCATTCCTTGTACGGAAGTCAGTCTTCTGAATATCTTCCTTCTTCACCTTTACCTGATGATATCCAGAATGAAGATCCAACTTTGATAAGTATTGAGCTCCTCTTAACTGATCGAACAAGTCATCAATCCTTGTGAGAGGATACTTGTTCATTATGGTGATCTTGTTGAGTTCCCGATAATCGATACACAGCCGCATGGTTCCATCCTTCTTCTTCACAAAGAGCACTGGCGCACCCCAAGGCGATGCACTAGGGAATATGAACCCTTTGTCCATATGCTCATGCAGTTGCTTCTTTAACTCCACCAGTTTGATAGGAGCCATCCTATAGGGGCACTTCGAGATAGGAGTAGCTCCGGGTATGAGTTCAATTGAGAACTCTACCTCACGATCCGGGGGAATTCCGGGTAACTCTTCGGGAAATACATCGCTGTATTCCCTTACACTGGGCATTTCCTCAAGGTTGGAAATTTCCATAGACTCAACCATTTGGGCGAGGTATGCTTCTTCATAGGGAATCAACACCCAAACCATTGAAGGATTTATCAAAGGAGATTCATGATCATCCTTGCATTGGTAGAGGAGCATGGGATGGTTCGGAATATGAAAATATATTTCCTTTTCCCGACAGTTGAGATGTGCTCTATATGACGAGAGCTAATCCATTCCCATTATAGCATCGAATTCCATCAAGGGAAGTATTACGAGATTTTCCGGAAGAATCTTCCGACATACGTCAACAGGAGAAGAGTCAAACACTCGGGTTGAAATGATTTCACCACTTGGTGTTTTTATAGATATATCCACTTCAAAGTTTCGGGGCTTCGATTCTATAGTTCTAGAAAAACTTCAAGATATAAAGGAATGCGTAAAACCAGAATCAAACAAGAATTTTTCCATTCTTGAGTGAATAGGATGTGTACCTTGTATGACTTTATTATCATGTTCCACCTCTGCAGTAGTGATGGCATAAGCCTTCCCTTGTTCCTTTGGCTTTGGTGGTTGTTGGCGCTGATTACCCTCAATAGCTCGAGGTTTAGTGCACTGGTTTGAATAGTGCCCTAGCTCCCTACAGTTGTAGCATTGAACCACGAGTGGTTCTCTCCTTTCATCGGCTACATTATCCTTCCTTTTCATGTCTTTCTGACACTCGTGAGCAAGGTGTCCTTCTTTCCCACACTTGAAGCATTTCCCCGTCCCTTTGAGGCAGTTCCCATGGTGCAAATTCCCACATTTTTGGCATGTGGGTCGTTGGGTTTTCTTCCCATCTTTATCACTAGATCCACCAACTTGAAACTCCATCTTTCTTTTCTTATCACCATAGCCATGAGACCATTCTCCAAACTCCATCTCCACTTTGAGAGCACACCGAACAACTTCTTCATAACTCCCAAAGTCTCGAATTGCAAGAGCCTTTCGAAGATGTGGTTTTAATCCACTAAAGAATCTATCAATTTTGCTATCATTGTTGATAACAAAACTCGAAGCATACCTTGCGAGCCTTGTGATATTTTCTTCATAGGTTGTGACCGATTATCCTTCTTTTTGATTGAGCTCTATGAATTCTCTCTCCATCTTCGTGCGAAGAGTTCTTGGGAAGTACTTATTAAGAAACATTATCCTAATGTCTTCCCATTCCATCTCTTCAATTTCCTCCCTTCACTTGGTGTTCTTAATCAAATCCCACCATTGATCAGCTTCTCCATCTAGACGATAAACGGCTAGAGTCACCTTCTCCGTCTCGGAACAATGAAGAATAGAAAATATCTTCTCCATGGAGTTGACCCATTGTTCCGCAACTAGTGGATCAGAAGATCCACAAAACGTCGGTGGTCGTTGCCGCATAAAACATTCGATTTCCAGTTTCTACCTCTTTGGTGAAGGAGTATGTTACCTATTATTATGGTTATTATTCATAACGTGAGATAATTGGGTAAGCATCGCCATGAAGTTTTGAACTCCACCTCCTAAATCATTGGGGATGTCGTTCGGGCAAACGTTGCATTGGCCCTCGCAAGAGTTGCTAGCCTGATTTCTCCTGGTTCCCACCATTTTCTAAAATAGAAAAGGTTAGAAAAAAACATAAGTAAACAAGTCATGAATAACATATTCATATAAAAAATTATACCAAAAACATAACATATGGGATCCCTAGGTAAATATTCTTGTGTACATATTTGTACTTATTCTTATGCTAGAGGTTTTCTCTAGGGTTTACTAATCCTAACTCCCAAATTAACTAAACCTTTCCTCTGATACCAAATATAGTGACCCGGCCTTTTCTTACATTACTATTACATCATTTCAAACATAAACAACATAATAGTTTAACACATAGATGATTCAAAGGTTTAGTGTCTTGGGAAAACTAGGACCATACATAACAAATACAACATCAACCATAAACATTTATTTAATTTCTTCTTCAATAGCTTCTTAGTGGCACTTGTCCTCTCCTTAGTACATGTATACACCTGAGGATATATATCAAAAGGGGTGAGCTAGAAGCCCAGTAAGAGGATAGATAAGAACAATATAGCATGGGGTGAGCATAATCATGATGTAGGCAAAAGATCATGAACATGAGAGGAGCATAAACAATAAACTTGAAATATGGCAATGCATAAAAATGAAACATCATGTCTTAGTGGTTAACTACCACACATACTCGTGAACAAAGATAGAATCTTTTTCAAACATCATTTCACATTTAGTCATGAGATTCATCACTTTACCCAATGCATCGGAGTGCTATATAATTCTGGGCGCACTCGTCACATTTACACATTCATATTGTGCTATATAATTCCGGGCACACCTGTCACATCATAACATTATCATTATCATGCTTTACACATAGAAAACATATCAAATATGTACATAAATAACCCATGGAAAGGAATGGGTTTCATCTCATAATAACACATTCATAAGCTTTGGGTTCCCAAAAGAAAGAGGGAACAACATACTTGATACAAGAACCATCAACCTTGAATGAGAGGTAAAATGTGAGATCTTGAAAGAAGAGATCTTGTGGAAAAAATTTTGATGGACATAAAAACCAGTGACAAACATTTATATCCCAGAAAAGTAAAGGAAATGATGAAAAAATGATCTTTGAGGAGTAACCATATCAAAAATGGAGTGAAAGAGGGAGAACCCGAAGGAAGAAAATTGGGTTCGAGATTTCCCCTTACCTTGAACTCGAATGCCTCCTCTTTAATGTCATGTATAATGACATTATATTCATTAATTAGAAATTCCAGAAACTTTTATACATTAATAGGGTTAATTATGGTTTCATTATTTCATATTATGTTCCTTTGGATGACTTATAGAGTTTAAAAACATTGATCAGGGATGTTCGTTTTCATGGTTTTCTTGAGCGGTCCACTTCTATTCTTAAATTGATGTTTGGGTAGATCATGGGTAAACATCTGGAACTGATATTACATGTTATTAATGATATTACAGAAGCTCTAATGATTTTATAATGAGTTATATTAGATCCATGTGGACGAATCATTAGATAAGAATTAAATGAAGATTATTTGGGTTAATTTGAGCGGTTTTTGGATCACAACGAACTTGTTTTAACTTGTAACTTAGTAATTTGGCCATAGGTTATTTCCAGAGATTAAAATAAAACTTAATACATATAAATTATTCTGGTTCAACCATAAAAATGGTTTCATGACCTGATCTGATGGTAGAAATGGAAGAAGAGAGCCTGTTGTTTTTGAAGGTGATAAATTATCACCACATGAACAACATTCTCTTTAATAAAATAAAAAAAAGAGGGAAAGGGTGTGGGGTGATATAATATCCCATTAGAATAATAAGAAAATACAGTATATATATAATACTGGAGTTACAAAACAATTTGGATGAGTATAGGTGGGGAGAGATCAAGAAAGGAACTTGAACTTGAAAGGAAATTAAAGGAGAAGAGGGAGAGAAATTGCCTCTAGAATCATCCTCTTGAGATCCTCGTTAAGGAAGATAGGATTGGTCTTTTGATGAGACCAGAAGCTTTTGGACGTGGGGTATGATCTAGGGAAGGTGTTTGGGTAGAGTTTAGAGAAGGCTTTGAGCTTGAGAGGTGTGAGGAAAAGAGGGAGTGAAGGGTGGCTTTTATAGTGGAGGGGAGAGGGGTTTCCTTAATATAAAATTGATTAGTTTATTAATTTCACCTAAGACAAGGAATAGTGATTCTTGGATGACCAATAGTAGTAATTTTATAATGTAATCCCGAAACAAGTGGGCTTACATCCACAGAACATCATCGATGACTCAATTAATACATTATTTAGCTTTTATTGTGAATTATCGGATTCAACTATTCATAAAAAATTCAAGTATCTCAGAAAAATCTCAAAAATTTACCCCAAACATTTTTCGACGTGTGGAACCAAAAAATGAAGTCCATTTTTCAAAAATAATTTTCTAAATATTATTAATTTAATATTTAATTAAAATCATAATTTACTTAATAAAACAGTTTTTTAGATTAAAACCAAATTTATAGTTCTTTCAAAAATTATGTAGGGTATTATAAAATTATATAAAAACTATTATAAATTGATTCAATAATTTATGAATAAATTACAGGAAAATAAATATTGTTTTAAATTAATTAATTAATTATAATTAATTATTTATGACTTATAAAATACCAAAAACGTTTACTAAGGTCAAATTACCACTTTTTATGATGTCTAAATTTTATTTTATTATTCATAGTTAATGTTACTCTTATTTACTATTCATAAGGGTCATATTACTATTCATAAGGGTAGTTTACTATTCATAAGGGTAGGTTACTATTCACCAAAAATTATTTTTGTTTCATTAGACTCCAAAAACCATCTTGAACACAACCGTGTATGTCAGATTATCAAAATTCCAAACATAGCGGTGAAAAAATTATGTTTAAAGGTCACTTATCACTTAGTAGTTAATTTTTTTTGTTTTTATGACATAAATATAAGATGTGAATTTTCCATTGAAAAACTTTGTGTCGTTACAATGAAACAGCTGGCTATGAAGCAATTTCCTTCATGGATGGTTATTCTAGGAATAATGAAATTCGAATGGCCCCAGAGGATGAAGAATCTATAGCCTTTAGAGCTCCTCATGGTGTGTTTTGTTTTCATGTAATTCCCTTTGTCTTAAACAATGCAGGCGTGACATACCAACGTGCCATGAAATATATCTTCAAACCCTTCTTAGGGAAATTTTTTGAATGTCATGTGGATGATTTGGTAGTCAAATCCAAACAACATTACAATAAATTGGCTGATTTGGAAACCATATTTTACAAACTTCGGCAACATAATTTGAAGATGAACCCCTTAAAATTTTCTTTCAGGGTAACTTCATGAAAATTACATAGCTTCGTTGTATGCCATCATGGTATCGAAGATGATCATGAGAAAAAAAATCAATCATTGGTATGTCACCTCCTTGAAATTTGAAAGAATTTAGAGGACTTTAAGGACACTTAGCCTATATTCGGTACTTTATCGCCAAATTGGTAGGAAAATGTTTACCTTTCACCAAATTAATTAATAAGGGAGTAACTTATAAATGTACTAAAGATATCCGAGAATCATTTCATATACTCATGAAATAACTCTTGAGTCCACCAGTATTGATGCCACCTATTGAAGGAAGACAACTCATTCTCAACATGATAGCTTTAGAGAGATCACTAGGTTCCTTCCTCGCCCAAAAGAATTATACTGGAAATGAAAACATCCTTTATTAACTTAGTCACATTATGCTTGATGTGGAAACTTGACATTCAAGTATTGAGAAGTGCTATTTGGTATTAATATTTGCTGTTAAGAAATTGAGACATTAAATGCAACATCATGATGTCCAATTGGTATCTCGTAATAACCAGCTCAAATTTATCCTCAGTCGTCCTATGCTTACAGGACATCTTGCACAGTGGGCGGTCATTTTTCAAAAGTTTGATATCCAGTTTGTGCCTCAAAAGGCAATAAAGGGCCATGATCTGGCTGATTTCCTTACTGAGCATCCATCTGTGGAAGATACATCATTTAGTACTGAACTTCCTAATGAAAAGGTCTTCTCTATTCAAGATAATTCCCAAACATGGGAAATGTATTTTGATGGTGCTTCTAGAAGTCCAATAGGGAAGAGACTGGAAAATCCTAAACTCAACAAGGTTGGATTAAGAATAGTCCTTATCTCCCCAGAAAAGGAAGTATTTCCTTATTATTTTCTATTATCAGAAGGTGGTACCAATAATGAAGTAGAGTATCAATCTCTCATCGCAGGTTTGGAAGTGTCCCTTCAGGTGAAAATGGGTCATTTAAAGGTAAAAGGTGATTCATAATTAGTGATCAAAAAAATCAACGGGGAATACTCTATCAGAAAAGAAGAGTTGAAACCATTGTGTGATTACATTAGAGAGATAATGGCTAAATTTTCCTCAGAGCTGACATTGTTCTATGTTTCGCGATCACAAAATTCCCAAGCAGATGCACTGGCTAATGCAGATACAGCCTTGGAAAATCCAAATCGAGATGATAAATTTATCAGTATAACCCATCGCCACATGTTTTCACATTTTCTTCAAACCATAAGAGAGGAGATTAATGAAATTTTCCCTATTTCTAAACTGTATGTTTATACCATGGGTTGAAGAACATCCATCATGAAATATCTTTAATGTGGGATACTTCCACCAAATAGGGCTGAGAAAGAGCTGATCCTGCGACGAGCGGCTAATTTTACTCTTTATAATGGTCCAAACCACCAAAAGATCCTTTACAAATGAGTATTTGATGAAATTCTCTCCAAATTTATTGATGGAGAAGAGATAGAAGTTGTCAAGAAAGAAGTCCATTAAAGAGCTTGTGGTGCCACCAATCTGGGCACCGACTCTCCGATTAGATCTGAAGGATTGGATACTTTTGGCCTTCAATGACACATGATTGTACATACTTTAGAAAACAAATGTCATCCCTATCAAGTGCATGCCAACTTCATTCATCAACCCCCAGAGTTGCTACATACTACTAAATACTCTTGGTCATTTTCCACATGGGGAATGGATATAGTAGGGCCTTATCCTCCAGCCACAGCTAAGAAGTTCATTTATATTCTCACTGCTACTGATTTCTTCTCTAAGTGGGATGAGGTGATACCTCTCAAGTAAATAGGAACCAAAATCATTGTTAGTTTTGTCAAAACTAATATCATCACCATATTTGGCATCCCTTATTCTATTTTGATGGAAAATGGAACCAATTTTTGTTCTGCTAAAGTAAAAAAAGTTATATCAGGAATATAACATCAAATCCAACCATTCATCTCGCTATCATGTGATGGCCAACGGACATATAGAGGATTTTAACAAAACCCTATAAAATATACTCCAGATGACGGTGGATAAAGATATGAAATCATGTCCTGATAAACTTTTGAATGCTTTATGGGATTATTAGACAACTATTCATACTACAACCCAAGCAACTCCTTATTCGTTGGTATATGGAACTGAAGCAGTTTTTCCAATCGAAATATAATTTCCTTCACTTAGAGTTGCAATATTTGATCAGTTGTCTAGAGATGAAAGATCTCAGAAACAGTTTAATGAGCTAGAACGATCAGATGAGAAAAGATTGCATACTTTGAATCATCTCAAAGTCTATCAGAACCGAATTACATGAGCTTTTAATAAGAAAGTTCATCTTCGTTCATTACATCAAGGGGAATTGGTATTAGTCCTTAGGACTCCAATGATACAAGGAAAGAAACCACCAAAACATGAACCAAAATGGGAGGGACCTTATTCCATACATAAGGTCTATTCAAATGAAGCCTATTCATTAATCTCAATGGAAGGAGAGCTCATTACATCTCCAACCAATGCGATATTCTTGAAGAAATACTTTTTATAATTATGAACATTAGTCCTCATTGAAAGACTTTAAACTGTACAATACCATGTCCTTGCTGTAAGACTTAAAACTACACATCCCCCATGTCCTAGTTTTAAGACATTAAACTGCATAACAACCATAAGCATCCATGATGTGTGATGTTAAAGTGTATAACATTGTTGTCCTTGTCACATGACGTTAAACTGCATGAGATCATTTGTACAACTAATATTTTCTCTATAAGATGCTAGAAGTTTCCATAAGAAAACATCATTGACGTCATCACTACTCTTTAGTAGTACATGAGTCCCTCTCTTTCCAATGTCGGATTCAGATCTGTATAGAAACCATGTTTCAAGAACTACGTATGGCTTGATTCTCATCTTCAAAGAGATACGTAGAGATGCCTGAATGTTCAATTCTAGGGCCAACCACAATCAAATTTTTTTCTTATTTTCTTTTCTCCTCTTGTATATGAATCAGATCTATACAGAGTGTTTCCTTAAGATATATTATTTGGTCCTTATACTATTTCACATCTTAAAATTTATTATTCTCTCAGAACGTATCAAGAGACCCCATTCCTCATAAAAAACATAGTGTGAGGAATGATTGTTTAAAGAACTACATATGGATTGATTCTCAGCTATTTTGAGATACGTAGAGACGCCTATATCTCCAATATTGGGCCCAACCACCCACAATAAAACCCCCCAATTATTTCTTGTATAAAATCAAATCTACATTGGGAATGTTTTAAAAACTATGTGTGACTTTATTCTTTCCCCAGTAAGACATATAGTGACACTTCAGTTTTATACCTTAATCCAGTTTCAATATGTATTTCCTTTCATATCAGTTCATTGTCATCCTTACTTCATGACGTTACACTAACTAAAAATATAATACCCCTATTCTTAATTTGAATCACCTTTGCATTATATAAGAAACCCTTACTGCTCCTTGTTTCTCACACTGACTGTAGCTCACGTGGGCTTAGGAATTGATTAAATGGCATCTTTATATAATGTGTTTTCAATTTCTTATGGGGTTACCCATGTCCTCACTGCATGACTTAAAATTGCACAGTACCATATTCATTAAAAGGAAGTAAAGAAAGCCTCTATTTTACATATGAGTCAAATCTATGTAAAGGACATCAAATTCATGGTGATTATTGATTAAAATATTTCTCATATACATTTGGCACAACCCCCTTCTATATCTCACACTCTTAATCATGAATTTTTCTTTCAGATTTTCATAATCTTTCTTACGGTTTCTAGTGACAAGGTTTGCAATATCTGAGATCTCTTTTTCCTGACTATGCTGCATATTCCCTTAGGTGGCCTTGCATAATTTGCCTACATCACAGGCCTGTCATCCAAAAGATTCCACTATTTGGCTATACAACATATTCCCCAGTTGGCCTTGCATAATATAGCCCCTATAATAGGTTTTTCAAATAATGGTAACTTCATTCTTAGTTATATTATATTTTTCCCCTTTAATCTTTGATGACAATATTCATGAATCTATATTTTAAAATAGTCATTCAAGTATACTTGTCCCATTATCTTTCTCACCATCTGAAAGTCTTCAAGACCTTAGTTTACACATTTCCCTTATCATGTGTTTGATACACTATGAAATAAATTTGAAATCACTTGGCCACATGTTATATATATTGTTTCCATTTTTTCCTAGTTGTATGAACTAAAACAACAGACACCATATCTTTTACATTTGTGTGAGACCTTTTTAAAAGTCATATTCCTCTGATTCTTTGGATATCTTGATTCAAAATAACGTTTCCATATTTAGGTACCTTTCGCTATAAATCAATCTCTATGCTCTGGAAAATCTAAATCTCCATAAACTTTCTTAGACTTTTAGCAATAGAACATTAAATTTCTGAGATCTCTTTTTCCTTACTATGCAGCACACTCCCTTAGGCGGCCTTGCATAAGTTGCCTACATAACAGGCCTGTTAGTCAAAAGATTCCACTATTTGACTATGCAATGTATAACCCAGTTGGCCCTGCAAAATACAGTCTCCATAACGGGTTTATCAGTAATGGTAACTTAGTTCTTAGAAAAGACTTCCTCTAATGCTTCTAGCCCATGTTTATAACATTCCTCATTTTCAGAAATTATCAAATCACAGTTTACAATTTTCCATTTCATACATGAATATGATTGTATATTTCCAAACAAATTATCAAGAAATCGGGGAGTTTCATACTTTTGGTAAGATCAAAAGAACTTAAATTAAATCCACCCAATGTCCTCACTACATGGCTTAAAACAACACAGTACCAATGTCCCCACTGCATTACTTAAAACTGCACAGCACCAATGTCCTCACTGCGTGACTTAAAACTGCACAGTACCAATGTCCTCAGTACATGACATAAAACTGCACAACAGCAATGTCCTCACTGCATGACTTAAAACTGAACAGTACCAATGTCTTCACTGCATGACTTAAAATTGCATAGTACCAATGTCCTCACTGCATGACTTAAAACTGCACCGTACCAATGTCCTCACTGCATGACTTAAAACTTCACGGTACTAATTTCCTCACTGCATGACTTAAAACTGCATGACACCATATCTTCACTACATGACTATTGGTTTGAAACAGCGTTATTTCATTCTTAAAATTAATTTCTTTAACAAAACCACCTATTGTGGTCTTGGGTCACCCAAATCTTATTTCCCCTATCTATCAACAGCAAAAAGTTAAATACTAAAGAGATCTTTTGTCTGACTATGCAACACGTTCTCATAGGCGGCCTTGAATAAGTTACTTACATAACAGGCCTATCATTTAAAATATCCCACTATTTGACTATGCAGTATATGCCTCAGTTGGACATACATAATAAATCCCCCACAACGGGTATGTCAAATAATGGTAACATAGTTCCTGTAAAATACACACATTATGTTGATACATGCTTTAAGATTTGGTATCCCTAAAAATTCATGGCCCAAGATTCCCCTTGGAAATGTTTAAATAATTTTAAAGAAATTTTTAGACATAGTGTTTTGTTTTGGATTTAATTAAAACTTTATGGTGAATGCTATTTAGACCCTAAATATTAGCCCTTTATAGTCTAACATGCATGACTTTAAACTGCCAGAAACAAAAGACTCAATACTCATTAGACTGAGAACCTACAAAGGGAACTATAAAAAGAAGTTGAGTCCCATCTTACGAAAAATACATTTTTTATGGTTCATGTAATATTGAGCAATAATAGTTATAAGACACAATTTATGTAGGGTTGTCCATATGACCCTAGCAACAGTCAAAATATGATCGCTAAAGACCTATGGATTAGGCAAAATTCGAGCATCCTTCCGGGCTTTATGGAACACCAAATCTTACAAAATGATGTTTTAATGCATCAATGTTCCCTTCTTTCCACTTAGAAAAATATTATTTTCATTCAGAATGAATAATATTCAAAGGGGGGGGGCTTCTGTTAACATAATTAAATGTGTTCCATGCACTTTTCCGTAGAATGAAGATATGATTCTCACATAGACAAAAAATGTCAAGTATAATTAATGATCCTTTCATCATGAAGGAATAATATTCAGGCTGGATTTATATGTTCCAAAATAATACTCCATACCCGATGGATAATTGGTATGATATCCCCATCTAGATGTAGACAATGGATTTTCAAGATATATGACGAAAAGGTGTCAACACATTAAATTAAACTTTTTAGTTTCATAAGAGAATACTTGGTGTATTTACCATATCAATAAGTGTATATATATTCAAGACCTTCAATTTTACTGGTCGCAAATCCCAAACAGGCTTACAGATCAAAAGTTATGGCACTCAGAAGATGGATAAAATTTCACCAAGGGACCTACGCGAGGGACCTTCACGGAGGACCTACGCGGAGGACCTGTGTGGAAGAGTAATTTATACACCCATAAATGAAGGAAATACACAGAGGACCTATTTGTAGGACCTGTAGGAAAAACATCCCTTCGTCTAGGTCCCTTTCTTGCCTATAAATAGGATCCTTGGGATCCACATTTCTGGGACGAAAAAAGTTAAATGACATCCCAAAGCTCACATTGCATAGATCTTTCTCCAAGATCCCCCAATTAATCACAGGTAAATCTCTAAAACATGAGAGAAGAGAGAATTGAATGGGGAAAAATGGTTCAAAGTCCCATACGGGTCTAGAACATCTGGAGATGCACAGATCACCTGCACGGTGCACTAGCACGGTACACCTATGTAGGGAACCTAGGCGGGGGAGCTACATGAACCACATTCATGGAGCATCAGCGCGATGCACCTTCATGGCGATCCTATGCAGCCATACTGGTCCATACCACAGGGTTTGTGCACCCGCACCCCTACTTGGGTTCCATGCAAGGCTGCGATCTCAGCACTCCAAACTGGTGCCTTCACTTCCGTCTCTGACCCCCATTAAAAATGGGGAGTAGCACCGCAAAATTTACGGATATCGTCGACGCCATTTTCCATTGTGACCTTTATGTGGGCCAAATTCCATCCTCAGAATACCATGATTTGATACACTCCATCACACTCAATGAATTGCATTGAGTCGACTTACTCCTCTTGGATTCTTTCACATGTTATTATTTTGGACTCTCCTTATGGATTCCTTGAGTACCTTGAGTCGATAAAATCCCCAAGAAACTCCTCAAGCCTCCTCACCTGACTCATATGCTAGGTTAAACCTCAAGGGACATTCTTTTTTACGGAGTAATACCCAACCCAAACTCAAATGGGTATCCTACTTAGGAGTAATCCCCAACCAATCTCAAATAGGGCATCCATCCTGGTATAAGCCCCTCACTTCCACCCCTTCTTCCTTACATTGGACCCTTGTCTAATGTAAGTAGAACAGAGGGAAGGCTCGTCTCCTTTCTATCTTCCATGGTTGACATGCCCACTTCCATCAGCGGGGGAGGAAATGTGTGAAGTGTTATTGTTGAATCTTTCACATCCTCTTGTTTTTCACACCAAGCATGACTCACTTGGGCTTAAAGATACATGATGGTTGCAACATGTGCACAAACACTCACTGAAGGAACTATGAGAACTCTGATTCCTGTTCAAACCAGGATATGTAGGAAGACCTTTCAGGGCTCGATCTCATTGGATATCCTCCTCAAGAATCCAACCCTAAATTCCCCCAATTTGGGCATCCTTTTTAGAAATAAGCCCCAAATTAAATCCTCAAATCATCAAGGCATCCTTTTTTCAAGAATTAAGCTCAAACTCATCTCTCATAGAAAACTATACTCTCCTATGAGATACATTGAACTACATGGTCTTTGATTCCCATCCATATGGGATATGTAGGAAGCCTCCTTGAGGTTCGAATCAAACACTTCAGATCAACCATGTTCTCTTTGTGCCATATTCCCAATAGGTTTTGATCCTATTTGGAAACCCATATCCTTTCCAATGTTCCTTGGGCTGCTTCAGCATAAGTCCCACACTATGTTTCAACTAATAACCTTCCTCTTAGTGGTCCTTATCACATGACCTTAAAAGGTATGATGTGTCCTATTAAGTGGCACCGAAATATGAGGGTTTTGAATCCTTTCACAAAGATACATAGATATCTCATTTTATGAGTATGATCTCAAGATTAAAACAAACCTTCACCTCCCTGGATGATAAAAAATTCTAGAGTGCCCCACTGAGTGGCTTAAAAACCAGTATTATCATAACAATGATTAAAAGAATCTCTAATTGGTATATTAGAGGATACCATTGATGGAAAACCTCAAATATATACTGATGTTTCCATTGATGAGGAACCTTGAATGCATACTGATGATTCTATACTTTACACACGTTAAATAAGTTATTTTAAATTATAAGGGATACTTATGATATACATGGTGAATTAATAAGGATTCCTGAAAAAAAATATTTTAATTTTTACAAAGAGATTCCCAGAGTAGACAATAATTCCCCCCAAAAGGGTGTGATGAGTCTAACCTCCCATCCTCTTGACCAATGTAAGTTCTTAAGTATCGTAATGTTTAAATGTTAACGAATTCTTGACTTTGGAAAACAGGTAATCTTTGGATAAAGAACTATTGGAAGTTTCTGGTTCCATGAACAAATCCAATGGAAACATCCTGGAAACAATGTTTCTTAAATCTAGAACACATGTTTCCAGGAACTATGAAACATCGATACATTTGCGTGTTTCCTTGGTGAGTGGAGAAATTTGAACTATGTGCATCATCCAAAATATACTTCATTAACTCCGGATTCGATGGAACACATAGTCTTAACCAAAATCTCACAATTCCTTCTTCACTAACATCTAACTATTAGGATTTCCCTTTTCTTATAGTTTCCACCATATTATGAATTCCCAAATCATCTTTTTTATCATCCTTTAAGCATTCCAAAATAAATGGTTGGGAAATCATTTGTGGAGGGATCGATGTTATACCCTTCTTTATGATTCCCATTTCCATATTCATAAAATATAAGAAGATTATATCCTTTTCAATTATCATCAATGATAGAATTACTAGTTCTTTTATACCTAGAGCATCTGCCACCATGTTAACTTTACCAAGGTGGTAATGGATTGAGTAGTCATAGTCTTTGACTAGATCTAACCACCTTCATTGGAACTTGTTCAACTATTTTTATGTGAATATATACTTGAGGCTTTTTTGGTCTGTGTATATTTCACACATCTCCCCAAAGAGGTAATTTTGAAATTTTTTTAAAGAGAAGATTACTAAAGCCAACAACACATCATGCATTGGATATTTTTTATGGACTTTCAATTTCCTTGAAGCATATGCAATGGATTTGTCATTTTGCATCAACACAAATCTGAGACCCTTTTTCTATGCATCATTGTATACCACAAAATGTTCTACACTTGTGGGTAGTGTGAGCACAAGTGCGATGATAAGCCTCATTTTTTAACTCGTTGATGCTCTCTTTGCATTCATCACTCCAAGAAAACATTACTCCCTTCCGAGTTAACTTGGTAAGAGTGTTGGACAATTGTGGGAAGATTCTAAAAAATCAGTGATAATATCTAGCTAACCCTAGGAAGATACAGATATCTGTTACCGATGTGGCCCTCAACCATCCCTCAATTTCAGCTGTCTTGGAGGGATCCACAGGTATCCCATGGCTTGTGATGATGTGACCCAAGAATAAGACCACCTTCTAGGAGAACTCACACTTGTTGTACATGTAATAAAGATTAACCTTTCTCAAGGTCTCTAGTCTAGTTATTTGATGCTCCTCACGATCCTCCTTGGTTTTGGATTATATTATAATATATTCTATAAATCCTACCAAAAATTTTTCGAGGTATTCTCTAAAGACACTATTCATCAATTCCATGAATATTTCTGGAGCATTAGTGAGTCCAAAATGCATTAATATGAATTCATAGTTCCAGTACCTTGTACCAAAAGTAGTTTTGGGGATATCCTCCTTCTTCAACATTACATGGTAATATACTGAATTCAAATACACCTTGAAGAAGTATTTCACTTCACATAACTAATAAAAAAAGTTATTAATTCAGGGTAGAGGATACTTGTTCCTTATCTCTATTTTGTTGATCTCATGATAATCAATGCAATGACACATTGACCTATCATTCTTATTGATGAAGAGGACTGGTGCACCCCATGGTGAAGCACTTGGGCGTATAAACCATTTATCCAGATTCTCATGTATTTGTTTCTTCAACTCCTCAAGCTCCACAAAATCCATTCTATACAGAGTCTTGGATATTTAAAATTCCCCAGGTAAAAGATCAATTGAGAATTCAACATCTCTTCTAGGAGGAAGACCGGGCAATTCCTTTGGAAACTCTTCAACTAATTCCCTCGCAATAGGCCTATCTTCAAGGATGGTTTCTTCCTTGGACTCAATCGTCTGAGCCAGATACAAATTCTCATAGGGAAATAATATCCATTCTTGAGATGATGGTTCTATGGAATATTCATCCTCCTCCTTGCACTTTTATATAATCGGGGGTTGATTTCCATATGAAGAGTGATTTCCCTCCCATGAAAATTTATGTTGGATCTAAATAAGGAAATCCATTCCACAACAAAATGTGCATCAAATTCAATAATATTGAGTATGAAGAGGTTCATCGAGAAGTTAAATCCACATATTATGATTGGGGAGGTGTTATATTCATGAGATGCAATTATTTCCCCATTTTCCGTACTCACCGACATATTTACGTCCATGATTTTTGTTAGTTTGGGGATTGTTCTACTTAACCTTCAAGATACAAAATAATTCGTAGAACTATAATCAAAAATTAAATTTTCTGTTCTGGAATGAATAACTTGCATACCTATCACCACTTCATTGTTGGGGTTTACATCGGTGGTAGTGATGGAAAAATCTCACCCTCAATGCCTTGGAGGTTGTTGGTTTCCTTTGAAAACCCTTGGCTTAGGGAACTTATTTGCAAGGTACCCTGGTTCTTTGTAGTTAAAGTAATGAACAAGGTGTTGAGAGTCGAATAGAGCATTCCTCTCCTCTATCAAAGCTGTGGGTTTTTCATATTGGCAGTTAATGTATAGGTTCCATTATCTTCCACACCTAAAGAATTTCCTTGTCCCATTCAAGAAACTTCTAGGGTTCTTCTTTATTCACATTTGGAAAGTGGGGTACTGGATTTTCTTATCACTATTTGATTTATCCATCGAAATACTAGAAATGATTTTCACCTTATGCTTCAAATCCCTATGATACTCTTGAGATTCTCCAATCTCCATTTCTACTTTGAGGGAACATTGGATAATTTCCTCATAGCTATCAAAGTCAAGGATCTCTAGGGATTTCCATAGGCTTGGTTTTATCCCACCAAATAAGTGGTCAACCTTCCATTCAAGGGTAACGACCGAGCTAGAGGCATATCATGCAAGCGTTGTGAAGTTTTCCTCTTACTCATGGATGGATTCATTATCTTTTTTTCTTTATGTAAAGTAGGTCCCTTTCTATCTTAAGTCAAAGGGTGTGAGGAAAATATTTATCCAAAAACATTTCCCAGAAGTCCTTCTATTTCAATGGCTCGATATCCTCATCATGCTTCATATTTTTGAACAATTTCCACCATTGATCATCTTCACCCTCCATAAGATAAGCACCCATAAGTACCTTCTCTTGTTTAAAACATTAATGTAAGGAAAAGATATTCTCAATGGAGTTAATCCATTGTTTGGAGATTGAGGGATCAGAAGATTCATTAAAAGCTGTAGGCCTTTGTCTCATGAAGCTCTCAATTGTGACTTTTTCTTCCATGGGGGGGGGAGGGGTGGGGGTGGTTGAACATTCTTCTTGACCCATGATTGTATTAAAATCACGAGTTAACTAAGATAGTATGGTGACAAAGTTTGTGATTCCCACTCCCATTTGATTGGGAATCTCATTAGAACAGTCATCACATTGATCTTGGAAGAAGTTCTTAGCCCGAGTCCTCTTATTATCGGCCATTAGATAGAATAAAAGGGATGTTATAGGTAAAATATAAAGGGTAATCAAAAGAAAAAAGATGACTTATAAATAACTTTTCTTTTTTAACTTATGAATTTATAGGCCCCAATTTATGTTATCCATGATCTACTTCACAACATTTATTCTTTGGGGAATTTTTTTATTCCCATAACAATTTTTCATAATATTCTTGTGAATTTAATAGAGAATATCCCCTAGGAGTGTTTTAACCAAGAGTTCAACAATGGCCATTGTCATGTACCCGGATACCCTGGGTCAAGCCCAAAACTCCTTGTCGGGGATTTCACTGCTATGTACATCTATGCCAGAGCTTCCTCTACCAGACTATGTAAAGATAGGGATGTATTTGATTTAAAAACCACCTACTCAATACTCACAAAAACATAGGGATGTTTTTATTATACTTAGTCTTATCCCTAAGGCTTTTACTAGGGTTTTCTAATCCTAATCCCCAAAATAACTAAACCTATCCTCTGATACCAACTACAACAACCCTTTTTTTATTAAACACTTAAACATGATTTATTACATAAAATAGTCACTTGATACATCATTAAATATCAATAATTCAAGTGTCTTTGGGGATAATGAACATTACATAATTACTTAAAACATGAAACCCAACATCTTTATTGAAAACTTCTTTTACATGACCACTATATTCCCTCATATGTAGCATTTCATGGGATAACCTGAGAACGTGCACAAGAAAATGGTGAGCTATAAATCCCATTAAGGGGTTAAAAATAGAATAACATGAATAATACAATACATGTTAAGAAATAGGAATATCAAAGGTGCATAAGATAAACATTAACATAAAGGCATGGTATAACATGATTATCATAACATGGAAATGTGGTAACAACACTTAACATGGTATTAGCATGAGCCAAAGATTATTGCACATGGAGCATAATTGAACACTAATTTTACTTGAATTATAATGAGTAAACCCTCATTTCACTTGACTTATCATGATACTAATCATTACCCAATGCATTTGAGTGCTATCAGGACACACACTTCTTAATCATTTCATTTCATGCATAAGTGTGCCACATGGATCATATAACATGGATTCATTAAAAATAATAATTTATGCCATGATAAAGTAATGTGTAATTCATACATTAAACTATATAATAAATAGGTAAATGTGAATAAAGTTGAAAGCCCTTGATAGATAAATGATAACGGTATTCACTACACAATGACTTTGGCTTGGAAAATCGAAGTGCAATTTTGGCAGCATAACAACGTGACATAAGATTTCATAAAAATGGTTGATGAGAAAGAAAGGGATGTATCATAATATTTAAATGAAATGGACAGTAAGGGGGTCATATATACACTTGTCCCAACATATTAATGGAATTTAGATTCATAATACAAAATAATTTCCTGAATGTAAATGTGAAGAGAGAAATTCGTTACGGAATTTCGGCATGGTAACAAGTGTACATGGGAGGAATTAATGAGAGAGAAAGGGGTATCTAATAATTAAAAAAAGAAGGAAATTATGGGGTTGGTGTTAATTCATACCTCAATATTTTTAATTTTAATTAAAAGGGAATGACAACATAAAGAAATCTGGACAAAAAACGATAAAGGAAGAAAATCCCTTACTTGGAAGTGTGATCCCAAAGGCTTGGGATTGTCTTGAGATAGGCTTATTAGGAGCTTGTGTAACCTTGGGAGGACAATATAGGGTTGAATTAATGGGTTGGTCATTCTAAAAATGATTTTAGTGAATATGAAGTGGGGTCTTTGGTGGGTTTATATAGGAAAGGAGAGGTAATTCTTTATTATTTAGGTTAGGGACACCACACATTAAACTAATCAAAAACACAAACCAAAGCATGGTTTTTGCCCATGATTTTTTCAAAAGATGAGTGAAAATAATATTTTATAAGGCCAATTTACTAACTTCTTATAATATTAAGCTTTTTTATGTGGAGGTGAGTCACACTCTCAAGGAAATCTATTTAAAAATCTAAAATGTTTTATAAGTATTGGAGCGTCCACTAAAGCTTTGTAAAATAAATAAATAAACCAAAAATCAAATTTTTTTAATGATAAAACGTATATTGGTCAAACAAAAAGTTTATAGTATTTGTTTACATCACTATTGGGTCATTATTATGTCATAATAACTTTATATATTTAAACGGTATTTAACGTTTACCAAAAAATTTGACTGTCTTAGAAAATTATGAAAAATTCACTATTGAATAATTTCAACGCCCTGATTCCAAAAATAATATTTATTTTACCTAAATAATTCTATAGATATTATAATTTATTCTTTTAAAATAAAAATCTATATTTATCAAAAATTAATAGGTTTTGAAAAAATCAGCTTTCAAACCTTAATAAAAATTATAATATTATTCAAAAAAATTATACGATTATTTATATTTAATAAAAAAATCATAATAATTTTTTATTAAAATATTATTTATTTCAAAAATCCATTAATTCATCAAAATATATTTCTTAATTGAATATTAAATAAAAATACTATTTGTGCTTTAAAAACGAATTACAATGTAACAATAATAAAATAAATGTATACTATTTATCTTATACAAAAATAATGCACATACTAATAGTGATAAGGTCTTGTTACATAACCCCTTATACCACTCGCATAAGACCGAAGGTTATGTTATGCGATGGTGAAACACTCTTGGAGTGGCTCTATAACATCGCTCAGGTAGTAATCTCTATTAACATCCACTTCTCCCGTAGGTGATTCCATTCAAGATTAACATGTTCAAGATCAGCATGTGCTTGGTTAAGAGTGAAGCCCAATAACACCAAATAATTTATGAGCTCTAAAAAATGGGCTTTTTATGAAGCAATTCTTCTAGATGAGGCCATCACATCCTTTTTCTAAGTAAATTGTCTTTGTTAAAGCCCTATACTTGTACTAATCATATGAACATTGTTCAATAGATATATTTTCAATGGTCATAATTCTTAGCTGTATTTTAAAATCGAAAAACATAAAACCTAGGAAGTGAATATGTTTTACAAAACCATTTTACATAATAATAAATTTAATTAGATAAAGAGGAATTTTCACTAATTAATGTTTGGGTCGTGACAGTTTATTAGGTTTAAAGGTCGGTTAGTGACCTGTGAGTATTTTAGCTTAGAAGTTTAAATTTATTTATCAAATTATTCCAAGTGTGGATATTACTATATTTGTATAACTTTCCTATATTTTAATATAATTTCTTATGTTAAGACCATTAAAATATTTAATTTAGATAAATATTATTTTACTTAATTCATTTACCTTATCAAGGGTGCATTATATCTATAGTGGTTGAGGATAGATATACGGTTGTGGCAGTTTTAATAGGGGAGGGAGTTAGGGATAACTGGTGGGATTCCATTTACATTAAATTTTTTATATGTGTTGACTGCTCATTTATTTTTTCATATATGATTTTTTGTCATGGACTTCTGACTTACATATATGTCCTGCTAGAATTTCTGGAAAAAATATATTACACTTTATCTATTATTTAAGGGATAAATCATTCCCACTAAATATATTTGATAATTTTGAAGCTTTTCATCAGCCCAAGGGGTTTGAGGATTCCCCCTAGGTAATTCAAAAACTGGATTAAATGTTATTTCGATGGACATCTTAGGTCAATTATTAAAAAAATTGAATTTGAGAAATGCATTCTTATATTAGATCCCAGGTTATTTAATGTTACATATTTCATTTTGGGTGTCATGGTTGAATGAATTTATTATTGTATATTGGAAATCATGAGGTTTTTTTGGGAGTTTCTTCCTGATCACCACTCATAATGATGACACTTAAGTTACCACAAGTTGTGGGGATTTTAATTTTGTGGTTAGAATTTTTTTTTTCTCAGTTTACTATTGATCATATGTTGATCTTTATTAGAATTATATGATATTTCATGGAGGTTTTTATGGATTTTTTCAAGAATATAGGGGGATTTTTGGCATGATATTAGTTTTTATAACTTGATAAATCAAGAAATGAAAAATCAATCAATTGGAAAATATTTTTGGGATTATTTCATGATTGGATCACAACCCATCAAACCGTGTTCTTTGGACAACCTGGTCCATACATCCTTCTTGATTTGGAAATTTATACCCCTTGATTCATGGATCCCAATAGTGTGAAAAGAGTCAAGTGGGGCCTTTAATATGATAAAAATGTTGTACTAATTCTCTGATTGGATTTTGGTGTGCTTTGGGTTGTGTGCATATTGTGAAGTTGGTTTTTGGTGAAAAAATGTAATTTTTTTAGTAAAATCATTTGAAAATATTTGGTATTATTTAAAAACATTGAAAGTGTTTTGATATTGAAATTGTATTTAGAATTTTTTTAAAAAATGCAAAATTTTGTAAAGGAGGTTTGAGAGGAATTTTTTGAAATGGGGGTGGTTTTCAAAAATTAAATTAAGTAATTTATTAAATTCTGATTCCAAGTGAATGTATTTTTTAAAATAGTTATAAATTCTTTCTAATAATTTATATTTTAAAAATAAAAGGGGTTTTTAGTGTGCTATTGATTTAATATGCTTTATTATATTTGTTATTTTGGTCTTGTCCCTTAGTTTTGTGGGAATATTTGTCTTGATGGATGAGACATGAACTATTTTCGTTCTTATTTTACATTATTTTAAACTCTATCTCATTGAAATTTTATTGAAATGATAAAATTCTAATTTCACGGGATAAGAATTTGAGTGATTTCCTTCCTTGTTAGGTGTAGTTTCTATTGTTGATGACCCTACCCATAATCAGAATCGACTGGTAGAGTTAGAATATTCTTGTATTTAGAATCTAGTTTAGGGTTTATTATATAATTTACCTTTCTTTTATGTAGTGGTCTTGGTTCATTGTAAGATTTGGTAGATCTTTTATTCTTAAGAAGATTATTTGATCTAGTGGATTCTTTTTCAATGGTTTGGGAGATAATGATATCATTTGTGGTATCTATGATTCAGGTTGTGCTTTGGATAAATTTTTGATTGTGGTTATAATACATTGGTTGTTTTTGATGTTCATGACTCATTAGTGTTTGGGCCTAGGAGGGTTTTCCTGGGTTGTTTCTTGGATATGGTGAATTGATATTTATTTGGTTGGGATGAATATAGGAGACCTTTGTAATTGTTTCTCATGTAACTATGTGTAGAACTATTTTTAGTGACCACATGAGGCATTGGTTATTTGGTGGGATTCCTTGATATGGGTCTTGTATGGTTGAGGTACTAGTTGTCTGTGTGGAGTAAAGTGACCTGGATCTAAGTCCCATGTTGGTTCGAGAATTCAAGGTATCTTATAGTTTATGTTCATTTAGTTGGTTTTAAGGATCAATGGGTTTTCCTTGGGTGTTCATTTGAATTTTATTTCTCTGAGTGGTGTGTATTCTAGATAATGTGAGTGTGGTTGAACCACCATTTTAAATGAAGTATAAATGGCGGGGAGACTCAAGTTGGTCTTGATGTTAGTGAAAACTATTATCACTGTTTGGTGGGTTGAATTATATTTAGATACATTATATGTTGCTCTAGGATATTTTATCATGTTTGGATGGGTATTTATACTTGGTGTTTTCTTGTTTTTTATAATCTTGGGTTCAAAGGCACTTATTAAACCAAATAAAATACCCTATTACTTTTTTATAGGAATAAAGGACCCATTTTAGATGATCAATGGCCCAATGGGGGACTAAATCCCATAATTGACCAAAAATATCCACCCAATAAACCTGTCACATGAGCTACTTTAGTAGGTGGAGTGGTCCCCGCCATACCTTAAAGCCCATCGGTGGACCTACCGCATCACGCCACCTAGGCCTTGCTTTGATTCCAACTCCCTGCATCCTGCTGGACATCCCACCCACCAAGAATTCCCACGCCTAATAGGTGATCACTGTCGCACTGAGCAGCCCCCTGTCATGAGCCTAACCCTCCATGAACAAGACCCCCACCCACTATATGCAGGGCCCTTCTACCATCCTCATCCCTTAAATCCTAAAATATTAGGGAAGATAGGTTTAGAACCCTAATTAATGTAGGATTATGGGGTCTCCATAACCACTAGGCTTGAACCCAAAATGTAGTTGGTGTTTTCTTTTATTTAGTGTCTATTTGAGTTTCTAATCCCTAATAATTCTCTTTTATAGTGTTTAATTTTTAGTGCCCTCTTATCATCCACTATTTATCTATGGATTTATAGGGATAAAAATCATTATATTGCGGAGTTCTATCATAAAATTACAATTTATATTTTTATTATTTTATTTATTTAAAAATTATTTTGAGTTATTTTGAGTCTCAATAATTTTTTAATTTTAAAATTTTAAAATTTTAAAGATTTTAAAGTCACCACTGTTAGTAAACCATGCAACAACCATCTATTTGACTCTCTAATTGGGAAATGAAATTTGAAATGGTTAGTTCATGGTTAGGTAAACTTTGTGGGAATCTATGAGTAACCATGTGAAGCTATTTTTTTCTAGGTAGTTTAAGAAGCATTTTTGACACATGGTTTGGTAAACAATTAGGTTTTCTCAAAAAAATTATTTTTTAAAAATACTCATCAACACTTTCCTCTGTTTTCTCCACCTCCATGTTTTCACTACACATCCCTCTACTAAGATAATTCCTCACGCGTGACAACTCCCCCTCAACCTCCTTTTCTCCTTCAATAAAAGCCACCATCTCCTTGTATTTTCCCTTGAAATATCTAGAAATCTTTTTATATAACCATTTTCTTGAGTTCTACTTCATCCTCGACATGGTTCTCGAATGTAAGAACCCTAAGGGCGTCGAATCGAAAAGTTTTTTATTTATTTCATTCTTCAAGCATGTGATCTCTATTTTATAACTCATTAATCTCATTATCAAGGTGTTGGACCTTCCACAATTTATTTGAGGTAGGTTTTACAGATTTTTTACTATTTAATTTTGGAGTAGTGATTTGGTTGGGTGTTTAATTTATTTTTTAATTATTATGTGATATTATTTTTTTATGAATTATTTAAAATGAAAATAACGTTCTACATGATTGTCATTTCAATACAGAGGGTTTATACATTTTGAAACATGTTGAAAACCTAATTATATTAAATTTAATTCAACTATTGGTTTTTAAGTGTCCTGAATGGATCTTTAGAAATTAAAGTAAAATTATGAATTTTTTGGGGGTTTCCAAACTCATTTATAATTGTTTTACTTGGAATTTAGAGTGTCACATGAAATAAAAAATATTTATTAGTTATTTAAAGAGTTAATATAAATAAAAATATATGATTTTTTTTTGAGGATATTTGGATCATGGGTAAATTTAAGGAGGGGTGTCTGATATAAAAAATAGTTTTATAAAAGTGAGTTCAATTTATGTAATTGATTTAAATGTAAATTACAAATAAAATGAATTACATAATTTATGTTCTTTGATTTTAAATTTTTTTAATTTTAGAATATTTTTATAAATCAATTTTCTTTAGAAGTTTTTTTATAAATTGGATTTAAATGTATTTAATTTAAAGAGTCATTTAGAATTGAATTTAAAATTACCAAAAAATGGCTTGACATTCTGATCCCATTTTAGCGATGGTATGTATGGAACATTAACCCCTTTTTGAATTATGATACCCAAGGGGGATATTGGTTATTATTTTGATAGGTACTATAGCCGAAGTGGTATATTTTATATTTTGATTTAAATGTGAAAAGGGATATTTCTTTTTAGGGAGTAGGTGGTGAGATGAGTTTTGCGACTTTATATTATATTTATGCTTCTGATTTATCACTGCCCATTTATTAACATGCATGGGGATGCTAGACATCTTAGTGAGGGTTAAGATATATTTTAATCAAGTCATGATTTGATGAATTCGATCCCTCATGATATGGAAATTCAATAGGATATTGTTCTGCAATTAAAGATAGTTTAGGGTATCCAGGTTTGTTATAGACTTAGGAACTTCATCGATAGGCCAGTAGATGGTTCTGAATCATGTTCCTCTAGGATAAGATAATGAGAAATTTAGGAATTGCACATTATTACCAAATTATTCTCTTTTGGGGGTGTTCATTATTTATGTTCCCTCGTTCTATTAAAAATTACGGAATCATACTCTGTTTCTTGCTTCTTTATTTGATACCCGAGTTGTTAGTTTTTATTATTTTTTAATTTTTCCTTCATCCTTAAAATGTACTAATAAGGGTATTTATAATGTTATTTCAAAATTTTATAAAAATGAATGTTTTTATTAAAATAGGTTATAATCCTCATAAAATGCCTTTTAAGTAATTTTTTTCATTTTGAAAGAAAAGAAAAGATTTTTTTAATAGGTATTATATATATTATGTTGGTTATTTAGAAATTATATAAGAAAAACTCATTTTATGGTTTCATTTTAAACTGGAATGAAATGATTTTATAATTATTATTTTTGCATGTTCAAGTGTTTGAGGTGGCATACTATGTATTTATATTCTGAGGCATATATTATAACATTTTAGTTTTGGCCTCTTATTTAGTTTTTGTTTAATCTAATGAGTGTTCCCACCATAAATACTAGTTAGTGATTAGTGGGGATTTGAAGTTAGTGATTTCAGATTATTTATTTCATTCATCAAAGTGTTCATAATACATTATTTGTAAGGAATTACATTTTTTAATATAATGTTTGGATTGTATCCCATTAACTGATTCACTTCATCCAAATAGGCCTTTAGTGTTTCAATTCACCAAATCAGAGGTGCATTATATTTTTGGTTTCCAAGGATAGGGATCTTGTTATGGATGTTTTTGAAGGGGATAGAGTTAGTAGTGAGAGAATGAATTAAATTTTTTTTTATATCATCTAAAAATTTATTAATTGTTTAATATATTAATTTAGAATGGACACCTGTAATGGCCCGGACTCTCCTGGTCTAGTACTTTTCCATAATATCGGTTCCATCAAATGATTCCACCAGAACGGTGGCACCGGTCACAGTCACACACTAAAATGGCGGCACTACTTACAATGTGCCACCGAACTGGTGGCACCACAATGGTGACACCATAGCGGTCACACCATCACGACCGTACATTGAAATGGTGGCACCGTGAGGGTGGCACCGTGAGGGTGGCACTGTGAGAGTGGAACCATGACGGTGAAACTGAAATAGTCGCACCCTCACGGACGCACACCCAAACAGTGGAATCTTCACTATGGCACAGTGACGGTGGCACTGTGATGGTGGCACCGTGATGGAGGCACCATGACCGTGGCACCGCTTATGGTGTCTCACCAAATGGTGTCCCATCCTTGTTTCTTTTACAATTCCACTCCTGAAATAAATATTTTTATGTAAAAGTGTTTTAATACCCATTTATAATCCATTAAAATCCCATAAAGGATATCTAAAATTCCCCAAGAGTTAGGAGACCCTTGAAATACCAATATGTGTGGATTTTCCCTCGGGGTCCCACCCTTTTCCTATACCTACCATTTCCACCCATGTTACGTGTTTCCTCTAATTAAAGGAAATAATTTAACACACACCTATTATGGCTACCTCTCCGAGGAGAATTATTAAATAAAAATTAATTCCATCATGTTTAACCATCCAACTACATGGAGAAATCATGGCCCGCCTTTAAAGACGTTCAAGATTTCATATCTCATAACTATAGAATGTCACCTTTTTATTGTAGGTGAATTATTACTTCTTATAGGTTGGTCTCTTTTACTTTCCTTGGTGCATTTGGAGCCCCCCTTCTCGACCATAGTGGTTCACCTATACTGGAGCCTTTCTTACTCACCCTTGGAGTCCCTGAAATTCTTCCCCTACAATTCATGCATTCCCAATTCTTGGCATGTAGAGAAAAACCTTTATTTTTGATCATCTAGGTAGGGTTATTACTTTATCTCTCTTTACTGTGTATCATGCGGGGTAGTTATTCTAATGTTTCTTTGTGGATGGATGAAACCAAACCTTAACAATGAAAACAAACATACATATAATTAATGAAGGGGGTGTGTTTGATAATATTGTTGTTTTATTTCTTCCTTTATTATATGATGTAAATTATATGGGCTTCTTTCCATTGAAAATCATAGTCGTTGGTGGTCTTTCATTACACACTAATGGACCCCCATTTTTGTGATTATTTAATAGATGTAACATAGAAATTGGACAATCACATAAGATCAGTTGATTAAATGGATGTCCAGTGAACAAAAATCCTTGTGTGATCACCCCGGTTAACCCAACAGAAAAAAGGAACTCGGTGAATAGTGTGTTTAAATATGGAAACTCCCTTGCTCTATATTGTTAATATGCATGGTTGTTCTTCTTGATTCTTATGGGGTGACATGGATAGGAATGGGATCCCCTCTTGTGGTGCAGTTATTGGTTTTTGGATCAAAGGATGTGTGGGGCCATATGGTGATGCTGGGATTGGTTCCAGTAATTTGAGGGATCTCACGAATCCATTTTTTTGTGACTTATAAGAGAACCGAGTGTGAATGTTTAAATTGATGGTTGCTTGTTTTTTTCCTTATTTGGCTTGTGGCTATACCTGCTAGTTCTTATGGGGAGTTGTTTAAATGGAATAGAATAAATATTTAAATGGAATCATTTGAATATGAAAAAATTAAAAGTTTCAATGGTGAATTTTTTTTCAAGAATGAGTTGTGACTTGGTTGTGGCTGTTGTGAATTTTTACGAATGAATTGTAATGAGGGTGTTTGTGTATGGGCTAGTATTGGAACCCCTAGGTTAGGATGAGCCTTTGTTTACCAATATGTATATTTATTTATTATGTTTCTTATTCATGCCCACCCAAGTTGATCACTTCATGATGAAGAACCCAATTTCATGGGGGAGGGTGTTTTCCCCCACACTTTTTTGAGTGGCTGGTTATTAGCTCATTTTCTGCTCCCTTTCACGAGTAGCCCAAGACTCTTTGAGTAGGATGTGATGGACGGAGGTCTATTATAACCTAAGATTCATTAGGTAGGGTACATTTTGGTGGTTGGCCTAAGTGTGTATGGGCATGTTGTTTCTCAAGTGTCTTCGAGATGAGGCCCAGATGTCTTTGGGCATGACAGTAGTTGTTCGAGCCCAGGTGTCTTTGGGTGTGGTAGTAGTTGTTCTTGCCCAGGTGTCTGTGGGAGTGGTTACGTGTGGTTGTGGCCCAGTTGTTTCCGGGTGGGATGTGTGGTTGTGGTAGCCCAGGTATGTGTGGGTGTGGTATGGCAGTGGGACTGCAGTGAAAATAGTGGGAGGGTCTAATGCGTAATATATCTTCAATAACTAGTGGGAAGGTGGTCTGGGGTAACCAAACATCAATGTGTTATTACTATTACTTTACTCGACTTGCGTTGTTTGGGGAGTGTGCCTTGGTGAGGTTTGGGTGGATAATATTTTTACTAGGTGCTTTGGTTATCTCCTTTTCTTATAGGGAATTAGAATGCCTCCCCACTTGTGCATGAGAGCTTTTGGTTTTCTCTAATGAGTATACCTGTATACCCACCCGGCATATATAAAACTGCTTTTAGGTTTCTAAAAGGACATTGAGGACCATTCTGGACCCTATTAGCTCGAATGATCGCATTGTCGACGTTGTTATGTATCTTTTCTTTTGGTACTTCCCTTTTAAGTTTTTTTTGTACTTCATTGCACATCATTATTAGAACATGCATATGGGAATGGAATTTTTGGCCTTACTTTTACTTCCAACTTTGGTGTTGTTTTGGATTTACTATCTTATCTCATGATCCTACTAAATAAAAGGGTAATGCCTTCCATTTTACACTTGATTATATACCCTTGGGGCTAGTTTCCACTCTGGGATCTATTGCAGGCGGGTCTCGGGGGTCATTATTTCTCCTACAACTTGAAGAAGGAAGGGTAGGACATTCTGTTGTCCCTTCCCTCATCTGGGTGAAGGCAGGTTGTGTTAGAATGGAATCAAAGGAAGAGGTTGAGAGATAAGATGGAGTTCAGAGCTAGGAACAATGAGTATTTCATTGGATGGTAGGGAAACTTTGTTAGACTATCTTGGCGCGTTAAATAGGCTAGAGGAGACCTGCTAGGACACAAGATTTTAGGGCCCCCATGATTCGATGTAAAGACTCCAGACCTACCGAATGGCCAAGTGAGGCTACACTGATTATAGGGTAGAGACCCTAGGAAAGGTACATGCATCATAATGAATTATTTTCATGTGTGTCTTGGGAATTTTTGGGATTTTTAAATAAATAAAAAGTCTAAGAAAAAATTAAAAGCAATACTCTACACTACTCGGGCTTAGACATTCCTTGTTTACCATACATTTGTGGCACCCAGACGGTGACCACGGGTAGTGCAAGTGATCGAGGCCCAGGAAGTAGATTTGGCTGATCAAAAAAGGGCTGATTGGAAGGTGGAGGATGAACAGTGGAAGACGATGATTCGTGCCATTCTGCAGTAGACCCTTGGGAGGTACGAGGGCAGTATCTCAGACATGGAGATAAAGAGAAGGCTCGAGGAGTTGGTGATAGTTTTCATCTTGATCCAGGATCCGATAGAGTACTGGGTTTCTCTCATTTTAATCATGATGTGGGTAGCAATGTGTTAGTGGTGGATGCTCTATCTTGGGGAGAAGAGGGAGGATATGGTTTCGTGAACTGAATTTAAGAGGGAGTTCTGGGATGAATTTCTCTATTCCACAATGAAGTATGAGAAGAGGCAAGAGCTTATCTACCTTTATAAGGGTAGTATGTCAGTGAGGGAACTGGGGATTAAGTTCAAGGATCTTTTTCGTTTTTCTCTTGACCTCTTTCTGGAAGTGGCGTCTCTGGTGATACATTTAGAGGAGGCACTCCAACCTTCTCTTTAGTATGCTATTACTCCCTTTACTCTACCAACATACTTGGGGGTCCAGAAGAAGAATGAAGTGGTGGAGAGGATTCACATGGTGAGAGGTGTTCCCTAAGAAGGGATACCATTGGGCTCATCAAAGGGGAAGGTCTTCAGCAGTAGGCCTCCAGCGTCAGAGCCTTCTTGGTTTCGGCCAGTGGTGAACAAGCCCCAGTAATTCCAGTTTTGATATCTTGATCCTTGACCCTTATTTGAAAGCCTAGTACTGAGATGCTTCATCTGTGACAGTCAAGGGAATCTTCATAATCGGTGCCCAGAATGAGTGCAGTACAGTGGGGGTGGGCAGGTTCCGCACCCATCTCAGCAACAACAGTTTCTAGCCAGACCCTTTCTGCAGTAGCAGCATGGACATCAATCTCTTGTTCCTATGAGAGCATATGTTGTAGGAGGAGGTCGAAATAAGGGTTCTCCTTAGGGACCTTGACCAGGGCATGGTCAGGGAGGTGGACGACAACCGAGGGGCATGGGATCAGGGTGTGGGTAGTTTCACTCCACGAAGGCAGTAGTTCTACTAGGGACACAGGTTGTCCGAGGTACGATTATCTTGTTTAGTACTCTTGCCTATGCTATGTTTGATTCAGGTGCATCACACTCCTTTTTCTGCCCTGAGTCCAGCCCATGCTCTGTGTCTAGACATAGAGAGACTTACTATACCCCTAGTTTTGAGTATGCTAGATAAAGGTCAGACCAACTTGTCTCATGTTTTTCGGGGATGTAGACTGATGTTGGGACAAAATCAGTCTATTGGGGACCGTATTTCGCTACAGATGCAGCTCTATGATGTCATTATAGGCATTGACTAGTTGTTCTCTATGTGTCCCCTTATCCACTTCTTCCAGAGAAGGGTTGGGTTTTCAGATAAGGGTGGCTAACGTGTGACTTTAGTCGGTGAGTGTGGTTTCTAGGAGGGAAGTCGGTGAGAGGAGCCCTTTATTTCATTGTTATCCAACGTATCATTGGAGTCAGTGGACATAAAGATGGGGGAATCTTTGGAAATTTTTAGTGAGTTCATGGGCGTCTTCCATGAGGAGGTGGTGACTCTACCCCCTCAACGTGATGTTGAGTTCAGGATAGACTTACAACCTGGTGCCCACCCAATTTCGATGGCTCCATATCAAATGATGCCTTCTGAATCGTGGGAGTTATAAGATCATATTGATGATCTAATGAAGAAGGGTTTTATTAGACCAAGCGTGTCACCATGGGCTGCTCTAGTCTTTTTCACAAAGATGGTAGATGGTGGTCTCGGGCTGTGCATATACTACCAGAGACTAAATTAGGTAACAGTGAAGAACCGTTACCCTCTCCTGAAGATAGATGACCTCTTTGATTAGTTGAAGGGGGGAGATTGATTTTCCTAGATCGACATGTGGTAAGGATATAACCATTTGAGGGTGAAGGAGGGTGGCATGTCGAAGGTTGCCTTTAGGTTCATATATGGGATATTTGACTATGTGGTCATGCCTTTTGGCCTTATGAACCCACCAATAATGTTCATGGGACTCATGATCATTGTCTTCCAAGAATATCTAGAACGGTTTGTAGTTGTGTTTATTGAAAACATCATAATCTACTCAATATTATAGGAGGATCCCACCGAGCATCTAAAAATGGTTTTAGGGGTCCTCTGACAACACCATCTCTACAAGAATTTGTCCATGTGAAAGTTCTACACACAAGAGGTGAACTTCCTTGGACACATGGTGTCCTAATAGAGGATAACAGTGGACCCATCAAAGGTAAAGGAAATTATTTCTTAGTAAGTACCCAATAATGTTGCAGAGGTTCATATTTTCCTAGGTTTAGTCAGTTATTATCGAAGGTTCGTTCCCAAATTCTCTTGATTTGAAGCTCCTTTGACATCTTTGACCAGAAAGGACCAGGCCTTTGTGTGGAGTGAACAGTGCTAGGCAACCTTCATTTATCTAAAGGGGAAGCTGGTTAGTGCCCCGTACATAGGTTTCTAGAAGAAATATTGACATTTGAGGTTTTCTGTGATGATTTAGGCCAAGGATTGGGGTGTGTGAAGATTCAATAGTAGGGGAGATCTCTTATGGGTCTAGACAGTTATGTACCGATGAGCATAAATATTTCACCCACGACCTGGATGTTGTAGCATTTTTTTACACTAATGTTGTGGTGCACTTCCTCATCGGGGAGAACTTTGTGGTCTTCAAGGATCACAAGATCTTGAGGTATATCTTCTCCCAGTGAGATATGAACATGCGGTAGTGGAGGTGGATGGAGTTTCATCAGGACTATGACTTTAAAATTTATTACACTTAAGGTAAATAGAATGTGGTGGCTGATGCCTTGAGCAGGAAGTCCCATAAAAATGTGGTCAGAGAGTCTGAAGATTCATGGAAGGTGATAGAGGAGTTGGAAAACCTACAACTAGATGTAAGTGTGGAAAATGGAAGAGGTTGTCTATTCCAGATAACAGTGCAGTCATCTCTACTACGGTAGGTGGAGGAGTCTCAGTGGGGGGACTTAGAGGCTGAAGTGATGCGCGATCGTGTTAGCTAGGGAAATGATCCAGAAGAATGGTCAGAAGATTTCTAGAATCGAATGTTGTTTCATGGGAAGTTGTTCATCCCCATGGGAATAAACGAGAGAGTTCTTGGTGAGTTCCATAACTCACCCCTGGTGGAATATCCAGAAGTTTCCAAGATGTATCGGGGCTTGATGGGTCAGTTTTTTTGGCTCAGGGTAAAGCGGATAGTGGTAGATTTTGTGGCAAGTGCCTATTGTTTCAGCAGATGAAGGCTGAACACCGTGTCCCAGGGGGTATGTTACAACCTTTAGATGTCCCCGAGTGGAAGTGGGATGATATCTTGATGGATTTTGTCATGGGACTACCCAGAGTTCATGGGGGTTGCTTTTCTATTTTGGTAGTGGTGGACCAGTGGACGAAATCAGCTCACTTACTAGTAATCAAGGAGTCGAGTGTGGTGGATTCCATATCATAGAAGTATGTGGGTGAGGTGGTTCAGTTACATGGAGTTCTGAGGTCCATAGTCTCCGATCGGGATACTCAGTTTACCACACGGGTTTAGAAAGGATTGAAAAATTCTTTTGGCACCCCGATATGCTTCAACACTGTTTTCTGCCACCAGACATATGGGAAGATAGAGCACACCATACAGACATTGGAGGACATGCTACGGGCAAGTGTATTGGTCTTTGGGCGATTGTGGGTGTGACACTTGCCTTTTCTAATATTTTCCTATAACAATAGATATCACTCTACCATTGGAATGGATCTATTCGAAGCCTTGTATGGGAGGCCATGTCGCTCACTCGTATACTGGACAGAGGTCGGGAAAGCAGGTGTTCTTGGCCTAGAGGTAGTGTAGGGAACGACGGAGAAATGTCAGCTTATACGGGAGAGGATAAAGGCGGCTCTGGATCAATAGAAGTAATATGCCAACCATAGGAGGAGACCTCTAGAGTTCAAGGTTGGGGACCACGTGTTCTTGAAGGTCTCCCATCAATGTGGGAAAATGGTTTTCTAGGGGGAGTAAGATTTATCCCATGATTGTAGGGCCCTTCGGGGTGTTACAGATTGTTGGTGAAGTGGCTTATTAGTTGGCGCTAGCACTGCCACTACTAAGAGTGCACGATGTCTTCCATGTGTCTCATCTCCGTCAGTATCTACATGATTATTCACACGTCCTCAGCTGGGGAAGGCTGGATATCAAGGATGATGCAACATTTGTAGAAAGACTAGTGAGGACTGAGGATTGTGAGGAGAAGGTGTTTTATGGATGAACTATTACCTTGGTTTGTGTTTTATGGATGCATCATGTCCTCAAGAAGAGTACCTTGGAACAAGAGGAAAAAATGTGCGCTCATTACCCAAAGTTGTTTTGAGTATTATTCTATTCTATTTTTATACTTTTTTGAGATGTAGTGTTAAACCTTGTTAACTATGAAATGGATTGTTTCCTTGTTCTCTAGATGTGTGTGAAGAGTCCTGACAGTGGAGAGGGGACGACCTGATCCCTAATCAAGACACATTAAAGTGGATGTGGATAAATGCGTGTGGGTGAGTTAGTGCTGCACAAAGTGGATAGTATCTTGAAATGGATGAAGGGACCCCCTAATATATATGTCTGGATAGTATGAACTTTACAATTTGTGTGGTAACTTGAGGGAGAGGTGTTCCTAGATGTCAAGAAGGTTTTCTCTTCAGAGGTATCTTCCGAGGTGGTTGTTCATACCCCTATCTTTTATTCAGGTTTATCCTTGAATTGTCGAGGAAAATAATACATTGAGTGGTATCTGATGTAATTTCCCAGACCATCCTGGCCCAGTAATTCTTCAAAATCTCAGTTCAATCAAATCGTTCCACCGAAATGGTGGCACCGGTCATGCTTGGACACCGAAATGGTGGAAACATCAAGGTTGCACCATCAAAGTCTCACACTGAAATGGAGGCACCATGAGGGTGACACCGTAATAGTCGCACTATCATGGTCTCACACCGAAATGGTGGCACCGCTTACAGTGGCACTGTGACAGTGGAACCGTGACCATGGCACCGCTTACTGTGTCTCACCAAATGGTGTCATACCCTTGTTTCTTTTCCAGTTCCACTCCTACAATGTATCTTTTGATGCAGAAGTGTTTTAATACCCTTTTCAAATTCGATAAATTCCCATAAATGATATTTCAAATCCCCCACGATCTGGGATACCCTTTAATTACCAAAACATGTGGCTTTTTCCTCGGTGTCACACCCTTTTCCCATACTTTCTAGTTCCACCCCTATAATGCATTTTACTCTAATTAAAGGAAATATGTTAACACAAAACTGTTATAACCACCTATATAATGATAATTATTAAATAACAATTAATTTCATCGTGTGTAACTATCCAATAGTGTGGTGGAACCACAATCCTCCTTTAAATATCTTCAAGATTTCATATCCCGCAACTCCAAGATCTCAGATTTTTATCACATGAGAATTATTAATTCTTATTGGATGGTATCTTTCCATTTCCATGGTGCATTTGGAGCCCCCCTTCTCGATACTAGTGGTGTGCCTGTACTAGAGCCTTTCCTACTCACCCTTGGAGTACCCAAAGATCCTCCCCTGCAAGTCACACATCCACAGTTCTCAATAAGTGGACAAAATATTCGATCATTGATCATCCTGGTAGGGTTCTTCCTTCGTATCTCTTTAATGTGTATCATGAAGGGTAGGTATGCTAATTTTTCTATGGGGATGGATGAAACCAAACCCTAACGAAGAAAATAAAAAACTTTTAGTGAATTAAGGGGGTGTGTTTGATAATGATTTTGTACTCTTTTAACCATGATTATATGTTGTAAATTGTATGGGATTTTTTCCATTGAAAATAATAGTCGTTGGTGTTCCTTCATTGATCACTAATGGACCCATGTTTTCTGTGATGATTGAATGGTTTTTATTTGGAAATTGGTTAATCACATAAGCTTAGTTGATTAAATGGATCTCCAATGAACAATAATCCTTGAGTGATCACACCGGTTTACCCAACAGAAAAGAAGGAACTCAATTAATGGTGTGTTTAAATCTGGAAATTCCCTTGATCTGTTCGGATAATAAGTGTGGTTGTTCTTTTTGATTCTTTTGGGGTGATATGGATGGGGATGGGATCCCCTGTTGTGGTGTAGTTGTTGTTTTGTGGATCTAAGGCCATTTGGGGTTGTATGGTGTGGCTAGGATTGGTTCTAGTACATTGAGGGATCTCACAGATCCATTTTGTTGTTGTGACTTATAAGAGGACCTGGTGTGAATGCTTAAATTGCAGCTTGATTGTTTTTTTATTCTTTGGCTTGTGGTTATGCCTATTAGTTTCCTGGTAGTGAAGAATTATTTAAATGTAATCACTTGAATATGAAAACAAGAATGTTTTGAATGGGGAATTATTTTCCGGGAATGAGTTGTAACCTGGTTGTGGGTGTTGTGCTTTTTTATGAATGAATAGTAATGAGGGTGTTTGTGTATGGGATAGTGTTGGAACCCCTAGGTTGGGATGAGTGTTTGTTTACCTATATGTATAATTTAGTTCTTATGTCTCTTATTCACGCCCCACCCAAGTTGAGCACTTCGTGCGGAACACCCCCATTTCAAGGGGGAGGGTGTTTTTCCCATCACTCCTATGAGTGGCTGGTTATTTGATCATTTTCTTCTCCCTTTCCCGAGTAGCTCAAGAATCTTCAGGAAGACTATGATGAATCGAGGTCCATTATATCCCAAGATCCTTTGGACATGGTACATTGTGGTGGTTGGCCCTAGTGTGTGTGGGTAGGCTGTTTCCCAAGTGTATTCGGGATAAGGCCCAAGTGTCTTCAGGCATGGTAGTAGTTGTTCAGGTCCATGTGTCTTCGGGTGTGGTGGTAGTTATTATAGCCTAGGTGTTTGTGGGCGTGGTTACATGTAGTTGTGGCCTAGGTGTTTTTGGGCGAGATGTGTAGTTGTGGTATCTCAGGTGTTTGTGGGTGGGGTATGGCAGTGGGACTGCAGTGAAAATGGCGGGGAAGGTTTGAATCATTGGATGTATTTAATAACCAGTGGGAAAGTGGTGTGGGGTACCCAAACATTGATTTGTTATTACTATTACTTTACTTGACTTGTGTTATTTGGGAAGTGTGCCTTGGTGAGGTTTGGGTGGATAGTTTCCTTACTATGTGCTTGGGTTATCTCCTTTTCTCATGAGGCATTAGAATGCCGCCACACTTGTGCATGATAGATTTTTGTTTTCCCTAATGAGTATATCTGTATACTCACCCAATGTATATAAAACTTCTTTCAAGTTTCTAAGAGGATTTTGAGGACCGTGCCATGCCATATTAGCTTGGATGTCGGGACTGTTGATGTAGTGGTTTTTCTTTTCTTTTGGTACTTCCCTTGGGAATCTTTATTATACTTCATATAACATCATTATTGGAACATGCATATGGTAATGGATTGTATTGGACTTAATTTTACTTCCATATTTGGTGTTGTTTTGGATTTACTATCTTATCTCCTGATCCTACTAAATAAAAAGCGTAATGCCTTCTATTTTGGGTGTGATTATATACCCTTGGTGCTAGTCATCAGTCTGAGACCTTTTGAAGGTGGGTCTTAGGGGTCATTATCTCTCCTTAAACATGAATAGGGAAGGGTCTGGAATTCTTTTGTCCCTTTCTTCATCTTGGTGAAGGTAGGTCGTGACAACACATAAATTAAAAATGGTCCATTCCATATTTTTTGGATAAAATATATTGGGCTCTAAATTTATGGACAAATCATCCCCTATGATTATATTTGATACCCATGATTATTTTTGCATCCAGTGGGGTAGTTTAGAGTGAAACTTGGGTATTTTTTCAAGGGGATAGGGTGCCCATCATATGGAAGACTTGGGTATTTCAGGATAATTTCCATAAGTTAACAATTATATCTTAGAAATAAACACACAATCCCAATAATGAAAGGATTTGTTTATTTAATGATCAGCTACATAAAAAAATTATTTTATGATACATATAATCATATCTTTATAATTTACCCACAATAAACTCACTTTGAGACCTCTGATAAGTTATACTCATCTGTATAACATTGGGAAATGAAATATAAGAAATGGGTGAGGTCAAACACTCAGTAGAAGAAGACATATCAATATATCATCAAGGGTCAGATCATAAGATTATAGGAAAATGATATCAAAGGAGAAATGTCTATTTAAAAATAACATTAAACTATATGAGTTCTCCATCATTAATTATAGAAATACATTTAATCTCAAATGTATAAACATATACCATAGAAAAAGAGGTCACAATCATAAGATATTAAACATGATCCATGGATCATAATATTAGGAATATAACATGGAAATGTAATATTACCTTGAAACATAGAATAATAAATAACATTTTCACAACATAAAAACATGTTATATTCACATTCAGGAGTCACTACCCGCACTCACGTTTGGTGGGAAAACATAATTGCACACACATATACATTTCTCATGAGATATAAAATTCCAACCAATGCATTAGAGGGTGATATAGGACCCACCCATCAATCATATATACATATGTGTACCACCTAAAATCAATCATTCAATATATCATAAATAACCCTTCAAAAAAAATTCTTTTTATTCATAAAATCATAAATAACCCATGGAATGATAAATGAGTGTCAAAATATATCTACATGGTATCACCAATATTGATCTCAAGAATATAAAAGGTTGATACAAAATTTCAATCACTACAAAATATATTTCATAATAACATTTAAATAGATATTCATGAAAAATATCTTTCAAAGAAATAAATAATTTAGATATAAATAGGAAAATGGTAGCGAAATCATAAAAGAGTTTTAGAAAAATGTATCTAATAGTTTCATAAAAGAATAAAATAGATATCACATTGAAATGTAATTTTTAAAAACATTACGATAAAATAGTTGAAAAATTTTACATTTAAAAATAATCTTCAATAATAGTTACTTAAAAATAAATTAAGGTTTTTAAAAAAATTTGAATTAGAAGATAATGTATTTCGTTATCATAGGATGAAAAACCTTTTTCAAATTTTGAAATATCTTTATTGAAAAATCACATCATAAAAACAGTTAAAAAACTTCATTTTGGAAAGAGGAAAAGAGAAATATTAAGGTTACATAAAGAAACACATGATTGTGTTTCAAAATATAAAATAAAAAATTGGTGGGAAGAGAATATATTTCCACAAAGGTAAAAATACATTTTAAATCATGGGTATTGATCTTAATAATGTCATAATTTGTAGAAAGAAGTCAATCAATAAAGAAGTTTTTTATTTTAAGGAAGTAATTATCCTAACAGAAAAATAATAATTTACATAGAGAATAAAGAAATGGGAGAATAATATACTTAGAAAATAATAGATAAGAAACATATATCCAAACCCAAATGTAAAGAAAAATTGAGTCATCAAACAACTTATAACTTTATTGTATTCTGAATCAAAAACCCATAAAGTTTAAAGGTGATATGAATTTCTAAATCCATTATATTTTAAAATTATTATGACAAAAATACATTAAAGGGTAATATTTATATCACAAAAGGGTATAAGTTGAAAATAAAAATCATGGCTTGATGAATTGAAATTGAAATTCAGAAATAGTTACAATATTGGTAATGTATGAATCAAAATAATGTAAGAGAGTTACCAGGAAATAAACATTTAAATATTGTGAAATGAAATATATTCATTATTATTTAAGGTATTAGGGAAATTAATAAAACATATAAAATAAATCAGGGTGTATAATATCAAATATTTCTCTTGTAATTGAAATTAGAGACAAATAACCTTACCTCTGGTTCTGATTCAATCTATACATGTTCCTAGAAACATGAATAATAAAATTAAGCTTATTAAAAATATAATTAAGAACATCTTTCATCTATATTTAATTTTATTAGTATTAATTATTGTCATGTGTTATTCATTTATTAAATATTTTTCACTTATGTCACTTACAAGAGGTGGTTTGGTCATTTTCTTTGAAACATCCTCAATATATTGACCATTGTCACAAGTGTTATAAAGTAGTTTTATAATAACCATAATAATATTTTAGTATATCTTTTATTATTACATTAGAACAAAATTTATGCAGTTTCATAATTTTTCTCAAAATAAACACAAATTAAGAAAAGTTCCTTGATATGTTTATTTAAGGCACATAAATATACTATGACCATTTATTATTAATATCACATATCAAATGTAAAATATTAACATTCAATAATACATAGTGTCATAAATACCATGTTTATAACTTAAATCTATTTTTAAGGGAATCTATGTTAAGTGTTTCTAAAAAAAGAATATTTCATTCATAGAGGTGGTAATCTTCACATATACATACCAACATCCTCAATTTTTGAAAGGTTTTATAGGATGGATAAAAAGTGATATTTTATAAATATAATGACATTTATTTATATTATAAAACTAATTTTATTATACATTCATGGATTGAATATATTTTTGGGAGTGAAATAATGAAATAATTAAGAGTTCTTTGTTGAGAACATTGCATCTCCCTTTGGATGTTCTCCCTTGGGAAACACATTAAGGATCCTTAGTATAGGATTTTTGAATAAAAAAGGATTTTAGGAAGTGGGGAGATAATTGATGAGAGATTAGGGTATATTTTTTTGGTGAATACATGGCTTTGGATTGGGGTTAAAACTATGGTGGATGCGACATCCTTTTGCAATTGAAGAAAAGATTTTTTTTGTAAATACCCACTACTTTTCAAATTATGGAATGCCACTATTGAAGGGTAAATGGCTTAAAAAGTGGTAAATAATGAATTGTGTGACAAGGTGTGGTCTATATTAGCCTCAACTATACGTTACAGAGATAACTTTGACTGATTTTAAGACCCCCTTAGTTTTTAAATTTTATAATAATTATGTTTTACTGTGATTACTACATTTTAGACTTGGTAATTAATTTTAATGACCAAAATTTAAATTGAAATTGTTATATATATTTTAAAATTATGATAATAATTTTAATTTAATTTTATAAAAAAATTTCAATGGTCGAGAAATGTTAATTTCAATATAAATGCACATTGTGTGTAAAAAAAGTTTTTTTAAAGAAAAGTGATTTTTTATGTTTAAAATTCATGTATAGGATAAAATTATCTATGTCATTTATTTTCATGAAATATATTTGTTTGTTATAAGAAATAAAATTTATGTAGATTCCCAATAAATCCATAACTAAATTTTATAAAAATAATATTTAATCTGAAGAAAGTAGAAAAAAAATTATTTAATAGAATGTATTTCTTAATTAATTAAAATGTAAATAAAATATTTTTAAAATTTAACTTAGTATTTTTAAATGAATTAGTTTAATCGTTAAATTATTTTTTTATCAATAAAAAAGTTTAATTAGTTTTTAATTTATACTTTCTTCTTTCTATAGTCATAAATGCTCTCGTTTTAGTAAGAACTATAATTTTCATTATTAACCTAAAGTTAGTTATTTTGGAAAAAAATATAAAAATACACTCTAATACAATTTTTACATGATGAATTATATAATTAATTTAATTGAAAATATTAAAATTATAAAAATTATTAATTTATATTTTAAATGAAAATAAAATACATAAAGAAAAACATATTATATTGAAAAATGACCTATTTAAGCATTATGTTTTCCTAGTACCATTTTATACGAATTACTAACTAAAAAATGTTAATATATTATTTAATATAATGAAATATTATATGTTAAAAAAATAACATTTTAAAAGTGGTTGATTTAATATATTAGGATCAAATACACAACACCTCTATAAAATAGTACTTATTAATAAAAGAATAATATTTTATATTAAATCACATTAATTGTTTTTCTTATAAATTGATGAATTTATAGTTGATTAAAATATTTTTATTTACTTGGATTTTTATTGTTTTTATAATTTTCATTATATTATACTTATTATATGTCATGAATCATTTTAGTTCAGTGTTTCATGTGTAGTAAGATATCAAAAATAATAGATTTATTTAAGGATATATATATAAATATAATAAAATATTAGGGTGTTACTACCACCATTGAAATCCCTAGGTTCTAACAGATAATATTCTGATTCTTGCAGCATTTTTTGTTGATAGTCACAAAAATCACATCATGATAGGAAGGATTATTCTTATTTTCTCTAGATTTGAGAGGTTAGAGGAGGAGGATTTATCTCTATTCTTGAGAGAGTTATAGGATAAGATATCTCTATGGATTAAGAGAATTATATATAGACATTCGTTACAAACAACGACGATTAAAATGATAATGTTATAATTTGTTTTAAATAGAGATCCAATTATAAAATAATAATTGAATATGAGATCTTATTATTGATTAAATACTTGATTAACCCAACTTCTAGATAATAATAATAATTCTTAATTAACATATGTTAGAATCACAAATGAATAAATATATTTTCTGGAATAAATAAATTATCATTTATTCAAATAATATTTAATATATTATCCCTAACTATATCATTTATATCAAACCATTAATGCACTAAATATATATTAAAAATTGAATAATAAATATTTATTTAAATAAATAAATATCAAAAAATTACTCACTAATAAATAAATAAAATATATATTCACTAAAATAAGGAATAAATATTTATTCATCATTCAACTCAAATTTATTTCCTTGAATAACAGGTGATTGGATATTTTAGATCAATATAATCATGAATATTTATTAATCCATGTGTAGGAATGATATTTATTCAATATGTTATATTCAAATATGGTTTTAAATATACTTAATATGTGACATAATAGGCCCATTTATTAGTGGAATTAAAAGAAACCACATAAAGTCAAAAGTTAACATCTTGGAACATGGAATGACACCCATAAAAAAAGAAGTTAACATCCCAACGATGGAAAACATAATAAAAGAATACATTGTTTAATATAATTCCATTATAAGTATATTTATGAGAATGTAGGTTTTATACTACTGTCATCAACCCAAATTCTCCTTTTCTATTTCTTTGAATTTATAGAAATTTACTTTCTAATAGAACACCATGTCTATGAACATATAAGGTAGTTCAATTTCCATCATATATTTTAATATATTTGATTCTATTAAAGAAGCAAAGATAGAAATAATTTTGGGAATTATTCATTAATTCTATATCAGATTTGATTAACCTAACATCTCTATAAACATATATCATTATGGTTTCTAACAATACATCAAATAACACGACCCATAATATGCATTAAAAAACATTAATGTATTAGGACCATTACACATGTTTATAGATAGGAACATTAAATTTCACATATAAATTTAGATTTCCTACTTGTGGGTAAACTTCTCATAACCTAATTTATTATTATTATCGTGTATGGACTTCATGGAAAAAAGTCTCAATGTCTTATAACCCCCCTATACATAATATATTGCATCATTTGTGTCCCATTAAATGATATCATATAGAAATAATATATATATATATATATATATAATTGTAACAACCCGAGATTTTATAAGGTACATTCTTTTTAATTTCATTCATATCTTCTATTGTACGACACACCAAGGTTATCTTGCGCTATACGAAACACCGTATTAGCTTGCAGTATACGCAACACTTTTCTTGGCTCTTGTTACACACAATTTCAAGTTTGTTTGATAGAAGTTATTCTACGCAACATTGAGTATATATATATATATATTCAATGTATAAATAAAATATAGTTGGATTCTGTTATACGCAACAACAAAGGAGTTGTGTACTACACGCAACCCTGACTTGGCTTGCATTACACGCAATCACGACCTTCCTCGATAGCGTGTGTTGTACGCAATACCGGGTTTTACTAAACAATGATATATTATTATAATATTGTTATAAACTAGACGTTATGAATAGTGTTAACTAAATTTTGAATTTTATAACATTATTATTCATCTTACACATTTCTAGAACATGGTATAAGAACAAAATAAATTTTTCGGGTAAAATAAGTATTTTTAAAAAAATGCAGTTTTGCCGCCTTTTGATTGCTCAACCACTTTAAATCTAGTTTTTGACATGTTTATAAGTTCAATTTTACAAAATAAAATTCTTACTTTGAATCAGGATATAAAAACTTTACATTAGATAAAGTTTTGATATTTTTCCGATAACTTTCATATTTTAATGAATAGTAAAAACACGCTATATTTTAATTAAAAATATCTTTTTTCATCATAATATCTTATGTAGTTAAATTATAATATTGAATGGTTTTAAAGTATAAATATAATATATTTTTACCATTTAATATAATTTATGTCATTATCATTGATTTTACATTGAATTCGTAGGTTAAATCAATTCAATCTTTTGCAATGTTTTAAAGAAAAACCCGTTTTCTTTCGACAACGGGATTAATTTTAATATAACTTTTGCATATTTTGTGTATTGAATTTGGAAAAATGGATTCCATATTTGGAATAAGTGGGTCCAAATTATATAAATAATCTAATTTTTAATTTTGGGCATTGTGAATAGTAACTACGGTAAATTTTATTTACTATAGTTAAAGGTAAATCAGGTAATTAAGGGTAAATATAAGATTATAAAATTACCCTAACCCTTGGAAAAATCCTATTGGATGGCTAAAAGTAGACACATATAACCTAAGGGTAGGATTAGATTCATTTTATGGACTTTTGTCCATGAAAATAATTTAATTATTATTAAAACCAAAGAATGTGACAACATGTCACTTTCTTAAATCTTATAAGTATAATAATTTTAATTTAGTGATAAACTTCATGAAACTTAGAACATGAATAGTCTCCAGAAATATAATACAATTATCTACAACATAGGAATTTATTTAGAATTTTAGGGATTAAATAATTATCATTTATTATGAAACAAAGATGATGCAGTAATTATCTCATTAATAAAATATTGACATAATTGATGTTATAAAATCCCAAATAAATGTAATCTGAGACTTTTTATGACTTACATTAATTTTATAGGTTAATATGACATGTTATTGTTGATATAAGTAAATTGGTTTGAACTTATAATTATTTTACGAATTTCATAAAAATCATGTACCAAATAGTGTCAAAATTGACATAAATTACTTTTTAAAACAAATATTATATTATTAATTGTTATTTAATTCCTAAAAATCTAAGGTTCATAAAAATAACTTATATAAGGATAGATATATTAATAATAAACAACTTGGGGTTCGTTTGGCTTGTTATGGTAAGTTTATTAACCATATAGTGTAAGAAAACAAAAAGACACAGTAAAATTTAAATTATTTAACTTAGAGTTAAATCTAATTGATAAGGTTAAAATAATAACCTAAACTTGTCTAAATCCTATTGGATGAGAGTATTTCGACCCATACCCACTTTATATTCGAAATAAGACCCTTTGGGACCATTATAAACCGAATTTGACCTTAATATAAAATAATATTTTGAGATTTTCCTAAGGTGCCCCTCTCCTCCCTTATAAAAGGGCACCTCCTCCCTCTCCTCCTCACACCAATTTAAGAATTCAAGCTCGTCCAAACCCTGCCAAAATCTCTTCTCCACTTCCCTAGTATCATCCTAGAGGTTCCGGTCTTCTTCAAAGACCATCCTTAGTTCTTTAAGTGGAGGTTAAGTGAAGGCACGTCAAAAAGAGGTAATATCCATTACCGATCTTTTTCAATTTCTTTCTTCTCCAACTTCTTCTTCTTTAGTTGTTTCATGATAAAGTAATAACATAAGTATTTATTATATACTGATATGTTATTATAAATACGAAACAACTCTAATTAACCTTATATCCATCCTACGGAAAAAGGAAATCACCGCGTGTGCGTATGTACGGAATACCGTCTCCACGCCGTGGTGTAATCTATTTTCCACAACTACCTTACTTGGATGGGTATAATGGTGTAAATAATGAATATATATGACTATTATAAATTGATATTGATTCTGAAATAGTATACAAACACTCCAATACAATTCCACGATCATAGGAACGATATCATCACTCGTGCGTACGTACGGAATACCGTCTCCATGATGTGATGTGACTCGTTCTACATGATCTTCATTTAATAATGATTATATAAATGAATTGAATGAATGAAAATGATATCTGTTACACTAATACCATTCTGGAAATGAGGTATCTATAACCTAAATATAAGAATAAGAATTTATTCGACAAACACGCATAAGAACAAAAAGTAATAAACACCCGAATAACAAGTAGTAATGAAATATTACTAATAATAAGCTAAGAATATGACCATATATGATATCATAATAATTAATATGATTATTTAATAAGTCAATGACATGATTTAAATCATTATACAGGAGGTTCGGACACTTACGAATCAAATCAGACCTAAGGTAAGGGAAATATCACAATCTCATTTTTTTATCCGAGATTGTTTATACTTTGGTATTTACTGGGGTGTATTTTATCATCCACATCCATGTTTCCTCAATATTTAATATTATTTCCATCCACCAACAATTTTTTAAATCTAATTTTACCCTTCGGTGAGTTTTTAGTAAAGGATATGAAAGGAATCTTTTGTCGTTTTTTGTACGAGGTGCTTTTTGACTTTTCTGAAAAAAGTACGAAGAATGTTTTTTTAACTTATACGGAATTAATAGATTTTTAAAAAATTACTTCCAAGAAGCTTCCTTTACAATTTTTCAAGTTTATTTTTAATCAACTTCTTTTAGTTTAAAATTGTATGACATGTTAAGAAAGGAAAAGTGTTTTTGAAGTAGAAAGGATATTTTCCTCAAGAATGAAGTTCAAGTGTTTTATCAAAATTATTTTCCATCTAAGATAATAAAGGGTTATGTTTATATCACTATTTTTAGATTGATTTTTCTATGTTGCGATGGAATTATTTTTATGAATTCCATTATCTTATATGAATTGTTTTATGATGTCAGGTTGTTTAAGAATCCCATTTTTACTACATGGGTTATGCAATGATGTATGATTTATGATTTTGTGGCAGACATAAGAATGGTATCATTATGGGATGGGTGGGACCTATATATCCCTCAAATTAATTGGGTAAAGATTTTATATCTCATGAGATAGACATGGCTGGAATGGTAGGTTATACCTGTTCAGTGAAACAGGACTGAAACGAGGAGTGAACTCGGTTCAGAAAGGGACTTTGTCCACTAAGATAGTCCTGGAAATGAGTCTTGACTAACAAGAAATGATTCTCTATGATTATGTGTGTATGCCACAAAGTTTCATGTTTTAAGTTATGATTATTGGGATTTCATTTCACTACTATGATTTATCCAATGTTATGAAATTATGCCCTCTTTTGCAGGTTAAGATTTCCAAAATGTTATGTTCTTATGAATATGATGTGATTGATATTTTTTTTGTTTACCTTACTGAGCATTTGAGCTCACCCTTTTATGTTTTCTTTTCCCCAGGATATAAAAAAAGGTTTTAGGTAAAAAAGGAAGATCTTTATGGGAGATGTTGAAGATATTTCACCACGATTAGAAGATTATATTCCGAGTTTCCAAAGACACTAAACTATTACGATCCTTGTGTGTGTGTTTTTGTTATGTACTAAGTATTCTGCAAAAGTAATGTAATTTCCATGTACGTCAAGCTTCGACTCTCTACAGTTGGTATCAGAGGAAAGGTTTAGTCAACCTTTGGAAACTAGGATGCGAGAACTTTAGTGAGATCCCTAGAGATATTTCTAAGGTATGTCTAGGGATGTCCCTAAGGTTAAGTATAAGTATAGGTTATAGTCCTAGAATTGCTCTAACGATCTTAGAATTAAACCTAAGATGTTAGATATTGAAGGTACTCCCCCTTTGTTATGTTGTTTTCCCTAGCATGATTTTTGCCTCTCACACTATTCTTTTTGGGTTTTAGACGATGGCTGGAACCCGAAGGAACCGTGTTGATCAATGCAATGGAAAATGAAATGATTGTACTCCTGAACAAACAAATGTTATGGGAGATGGAGTGCAAAATCTTATTTCTATACTTACACAATCTATGAATCATTCTGGACTTCCAAATGAGCAGAGAAGGGAACAATATTCTATTGAGTCCTTCATGAGGCAACGTCCACCATCTTTCAGTGGGTCTTTCGATCCACTTGTTGCTGAACAATGGATCAGTACCACTAAAAAGATATTTTCAGTTATTCAATGTTCTGAACATGATAAAGTCATCTTAGCAGTATATCGTTTGGAAGGTGAAGCTGATCAATGGTGGAATCTTATCAAGAATACGAGGCCAAGAGATGAAATTGAGTCCATGGAATGGGAAGAGTTCAAGAACTTGTTTTTCAGTAAGTACTTCCCTCGTATTCTTCGAACAAAGATGGAAGAGGAGTTTCTTGAGCTGAAGCAGAAGGATGATGAATCTGTTGGTATATACGAAGCGAATTTTACAAGACTTGCAATGTATGCATCTAGCATTATCATCCAACTTGAAAGTAAAGTTGATCGATTTTTCAGTGGCTTAAAACCAAGTCATCGAAGGGCATTATCTATAAGAGACTTCAGTAGCTATGAAGAAATTGTGCGTTGTTCTATCAAGGTAGAAATGGAAGTTGGTGTTACTTATCCATCTCATAGTTTTGACAAGAAACGAAAGATGGAGTTCAAGGAGAAATATCAGAATAATGGTGAAAAGAAGATGAATGTTTCCTTATGCACAAAGTGTGGAAAGAAGCATGGTGGAGATTGTCTTAAAGGGACTAGAAAATGTTTTAAGTGTGGAAAATAAGGTCATCGAGCAGCTGAGTGTCGAAGTAATGGAAAAAGCGTTTCTAATGATGTGAATAAAGAAAACACTGCAGAGAACGCACCACCAACACTTCAATGCTTCAAGTGCAAGGAAATGGGGCATTATACTAATAAATGCCCTCATCCAAGGGTTAGTGATGATCGACATGAACAACCACTTAAGGCAAAGGACAAAGGGAAGTCATTTGCGATCACTATTGGTGATGCTGAATATGAAAATGATGTGGTGGAATGATTAAGTTTTTATGTAATGGGATTCCAAAATAATGTTGTATCATGGAGTATTGGAATATTTATTTATTGGTCTAATGCGGTATTCAAAGTGATTGAGATATTTTTGGAAATAAGATGATATGCGCATAATGAAGGGAAAACGAGAAAATGAAATGTTTAACAGTATTCATGAGCTCATGATTGATATAAGGACTAAGTATATAGAATTTTGAGGATTTTGGTATGTGGAAAGAGTTATATTTTGACAGCACTCATGTTTTCACTAAGATTCAATGAGTATTCATTTTTCCAGAGATTACATGATTATGGTCTTCACATGACTGGAATGTGACGAACAAGATATATGAGGGATAAATGATGGCATTCACATGATCATTTTCTCTATACTATGAGCTTGGACCGAAGTATTTTAGATAAGCCTAAAGATTGGAATGGATTATGTTGGACATATGTTAGTATTGTTTAAGGAAAAAACGTTTTTTGATATTGTTGATGGGATTTTATAATAATGTAGTTTTAGAAAAAGGACAACCTGCAGGATGTGCGACAACCCATCGTGTCGGCCAAGGCTATGGGAATCGAACCCACAACTAAAGTGCGACGGGCCTTTATCGCATACCACTAGCCTACAGAAAGTCCCTGTTTAGTAGAAACTAGTTTTATTATATTAAGCAGTATAAGTCCATTTTAGGAACTATATAAGATTAATCTCACTATAGATGGACTTATGTATTTTTTTTGATAACTTTTCTAACCTTTTGTTTGAGACATATGGAATGACCCATCATTCTATCACATGATCTGCTAACACATCACGAATGAAAAATTCAACTTCATTTCTTTAAGAGATGAATTGGAAATTGTCTAAAGAATGAAAAACTGTGAGACTATACCAAAATCACGAAAGTATTTCTTCTAATTCCAATTTCATCAAATTTAGGGAAATGGTCATGAAAAAACCAAAAATGTTTCCCTACTGCCCTTATATCCGATGAATCATATGGTACCTTAGATAATCACAAATCTATGGCTTTGTGATTGTTGGCTTTTTCATAGCCATGTTCTCTACCACTCTCCATCAGAACTTGATGGTTATATTTTTCTTCCATATCTATATTTTCACCTATGTGGAAACCTAGTGATTAGTTTATTTGGGTAACCATTACATTTCATACTTTTGTTTTTAATGATTGGTTTTGGTATTCCTTTTTACGATGTGGGTTTCTATTAAATTTTTTTTTGAATAGTAAACCATTTATAACCACGACGAATTTCGAGGAAGAAATTCATTTTAAGGGGGGTAGAATGTAACAACCTGAGATTTTATGAGATACATTCTTTTTAATTTCATTCATATCTTCTATTGTATGACACACCAAGATTATCTTGCGCTATACGCAACACCGTATTAGCTTGCAGTATACACAACACTTTTCTTGACTCTTGTTACAGACAATTTCAAGTTCGTTTGATAGAAGTTATTCTACGCAACATTGAGTGTATATATATATATATATATTCAATGTATAAATAAAATATGGTTGGATTCTGTTATACGCAACAACAAAGGAGTTGTGTACTACACGCAACCCTGACTTGGCTTGCATTACACGCAATCGCGACCTTCCTCGATAGCGTGTGTTGTACGCAATACCGGGTTTTACTAAACAACGATATATTATTATAATATTGTTATGAACTGACCGTTATGAATAGTGTTAACTAAATTTTGAATTTTATAACATTATTATTCATCTTACACATTTCTAGAACATGGTATAAGAACAAAATAAATTTTTTGGGTAAAATAAGTATTTTTAAAAAAATGCAGTTTTGCCACCTTTTGATGGCACACACACTTTAAATCTAGTTTTTGACATGTTTATAGGTTCAATTTGACAAAATAAAAATTTTCTTTTGAATCAGGATATAAAAATTTACATTAGATAATGTTTTGATATTTTTCCGATAACTTTCATATTTTAATGAATTGTAAAAACACGCTATATTTTAATTAAAAACAAATTTTTTCATCGTAATATCTTATGTGGTTAAATTATAATATTTAATGGTTTTAAAGTATAAATAGAATATATTTTTACCATTTAATATAATGTATGTCATTAGCATTGATTTTACCTTGAATTCGTAGGTTAAATCAATTCAATCTTTTGTAATGTTTTAAAGAAAAACCAGTTTTCTTTCGACAAGGGGATTAATTTTAATTTAATTTCTGCATCTTTTGTGGATTGAATTTGGAAAAATGGATTCCATATTTGGAATCAGTGGGTCCAAATTATGTTAATATGTCACTTTTTATTTTTGGGCATTGTAAATAGTAACTACGATAAATTTTATTTACTATCGTTAAAGGTAAATTGGGTAATTAAGGGTAAATATAAGATTATACAATTACCCTAACACATGGAAAAATCCTATTGGATGGCTAAAAGTAGACCCATATAACCTAAGGGTCCTATTATATTCATTTTATGGACTTTCTTCCATGAAAATAATTTAATTATTATTAAAACCAAAGAATGCGACAACATGTCACTTTCTTAAATCTTATAAGTATAATAATTTTACTTTAGTGATAAACTTCATGAAACTTCTAACATGATTAGTCTCCAGAACTCTAATACAATTATATACATCATAGTAATTTATTTATAATTTTTAGGGATTAAATAATTATCATTTATTATGACACAAAGATGATGCAGTAATTGTATCATTAATGAAATATTGACATAATTGAAGTTATAAATGCCCAAATAAATGTAATTTGAGACTTGTTATGACTTAAATTACTTTTCTAGGTTAATAGGACATGTTATTGTTGATATAAGTAACTTGGTTTGATCTTATCATTCTGTTATGAATTTCATAAAAATCATGTACCAAATAGTGTCAAAATTTACATAAATTAGTTTTTAAAACAAATATTATATTACTAAATGTTATTTAATTCCTAAAAATCTACTATTCTGCCAAATGACTTAGATAAGGATAGATATATTAATAATAAACAACTTGGGGTTCGTTTGGCTTGTTATGGTAAGTTTATTAACCATATAGTGTAAGAAAACAAAAAGACAAGGTAAAAGTTAAATTATTTAACTTAGAGTTAAATCTAATTGATAAGGTTAAAATAATAACCTAAACTTGTCTAAATCCTATTGGATTAGAGGATTTAGACCCATCCCCACTTTATCTTCTAAATAAGACCCTTTAGAACCATTATAAACCGAATTTGACCTTAATATAAAATAATATTTTGATATTTTCCTAAGGTGCCCCTCTCCTACCTTATAAAAGGGCACCTCCTCCCTCTCCTCCTCACACCAATTTGAGCATTCAATCTCGTCCAACCCCTGAAAAAATCTCTTCTACACTTCCCTAGTATCATCCTAGAGGTCCTGGTATTCTTAAAAGACCATCCTTAGTTCTTTAAGTGGAGGTTAAGTGAAGGCGCGTCAAAAAGAGGTAATATCCATAACCGATCTTTTTCAATTTCTTTCTTCTCCAACTTCTTCTTATTTAGTTGTTTCATGATAAAGTAATAACATCAGTATTTATTATATACTTATATGTTATTATAAATATAAAACAACTCTAATTAACCTTATATCCATCCTACGGAAAAAGGAAATCACCGCGCATGCGTACGTACGGAATACCGTCTCCATGCCGCGGTCTAATCTATTTTCCACCACCACCTTACTTGGATGGGTATGATGGTGTAAATAATGACTATATATGACTATTATAAATTGATATTGATTCTGAAATAGTATACATACACTCCAATACAATTCCACGATCATAGGAACGATATCATCACTCGTGCGTACGTACAGAATACCGTCTCCACGATGTGATGCGACTCATTCTACATGATATTCATTTCATAATGATTATATAAATAAATTGAATGAATTAATATGATATATGTTACACTAATACCATTCTGGAAATGAGGTATCTATAACCTAAAGAGAAGAATAAGAATTTATTCGACAAACACGCATAAGAACAAAAAGTAATAAACACTCGAATAACAAGTAGTATTGAAATATTACTAATAAGAAGCTAATAATATGACCATATATGATATCATAACAATGAATATGATTCTGTAATAAGTCAATGACATGATTTAAATCATTATACATGAGGTTCAGACACTTACGAAGCAAATCGGACCTAAGGTAAGGGAAATATCACAATCCCATTTTTTTATCCGAGATTGTTTATACTTTGGTATTTATTGGGGGGTATTTTATTATCGACGTCCATATTTACTCAATATGTAATATTATTTCCATCCACCAACAGTTTTTTAAATCCAATTTTACCCTTCGGTGAGTTTTTAGTAAAGGATATGAAAGGAATCTTTTGTCGTTTTTCGTACGAGGTACTTTTTGACTTTTCCGACAAAAGTACGAAGAATGTTTTTTTAACTTATACGACATGAATGGATTTTTAAAACATTATTTCCAAGAATATTCCTTTAAAAGTTATAAATTTTATTTTTAATCAACTTCTTTTAGTTTAAAATTGTATTACATGTTAAGAAAGGAAAAGTGTTTTTGAAGTAGAAAGGATATTTTCCTCAAGAATGAAGTTCAAGTGTTTTATCAAAATTATTTTCCATCTAAGATTATAAAGGGATCAGTTTATATCCCTATTTTTACATTGAGTTGACAATGTTGTGATGGAATTATTTTTATGAATTCCTTTATCTTATATGAATTGTTTTATGATTTCATGTTTTTTAAGAATCCCATTTTTACTACATGGGTTATGCAATGATGTATGATTTATGATTTTGTGGCACACATAAGAATGGTATCATTATGAGATGGGTGGGACCTATATCTCCCTCCAATGCATTGGGTAAAGATTTTATATCTCATGTGATAGACATGGCTGGAATGGTAGGTTATACAGGTTCAGTGAAACATGACTGAAACGAGAAGTGAACTCAGTTCAGAAAGGGACTTTGTCCACTAAGATATTCTTGGCAATGAGTCTTAACTAATAAGAAATGATTCTCTATGATTATGTGTGTATGCCACAAAGTTTCATGTATTAATTTATGATTATTGGGATTTCATTTCACTACTATGATTTATCCCATGTTATGAAATTATGCTCTCTTTTGCAGGTTAATATTTCCAAAATGTTATGTTCTTATGAATATGATGTGATTGATATTTCTTTTGATTAGCTTACTGAGCATTTGAGCTCACCCTTTTATGTTTTCTTTCCCCAGTATATAAAGAAAGGTTTTAGGTAAAAAAAGTAATATCTTTATGGGAGATTTTGAAGATCTTTCACCACGATTAGAAGATTATTTTCCAAGTTTCCAAAGACACTAAACTATTACGATCCTTGTGTGTGTGTTTTTGTTATGTACTAATTATTCTGAAAAGGTAATGTAATGTCCATATACGTCAAGCTTCGGGTCTCTACAATAATAGTGTGATTTCAGTTCTAGGTTATCATCATAGCAGGGAACTGCTATGACCTTTCAGTGTGATTGGTACACTTAAGACATTATCAATTATAATTTCATTATGAAGAACTTTCTTGATGTGATCATAAATTATTAATATTAAAATACAATTAATACATGTAATCATGAAGTTTATAGAAGTTGGTTCTAGGGAACCAAATAAAATATACATGGGGTCGATGTCTTTTATGATGCGTCATTGTGGTAGATGTGGTCATGAGAAATAGGGAATGATGTTAGTTTTCTTCATGAAAAGTAGAATTTATACTTTTAGTGATTGAGTTAGTGAGAGTTGGTTTAATAGGGTCCTACTATATTTTATCAATGTGTGTTATATTATACATATAATGTTATTTGATGAGTAGTTTTCATGGTGAGTGTAACAACATAGTTATTATGAAACATTTTATTTCCTTACACCATATGTCTATCAGTCATGAATAAGTTTTTTTCTATTCAATTAAAACATTTTAACTTAAGTAGGAATTAAATCATACAAAATATGAATTGGAATAACCACACTTTATTCATCCAAAATGGAAAATTAAAACAAAGGTACATTAAACCATTTATTATACAACATGAAATATTATATACCATTACTGTTAACATTCATTAAAGGAGTATAAATTAAAATGAGACAATAAATAGAAATAGAACAATATCTTTGAAACTATGAGATCCCTTGGATGATATTCACTCATGAGAATCACTATTATAAAAACTAAACCAACAATGAGATATAACATCATCAAAGGGGGAATCACGTTGAAAAATTTACAAATAATGGTAATGGGAAGTATGTTTTAAGATGTTGGAATAGAATGATCTTATAAGATATAATGTTATAAATATAGTTCTAATAAAGGGATATATGGACATTGGAAATATGGTTTATTAAAATATAGTTAATTGATATAAATATATCTAATAGGTATATTAATTGTTTTAGTATTTTTTTGTGAAACATTTTAAAAAATATAATTCATAAATAATAAATAATGAAAAAAATTAATGTTTAATTAAACTATTTATTTACAAAATATTATTACACATAACATACTATTATTAAATAATGATATGATGTATTTATAAAATAAAATGAAATATTTTAATATAAATAGATTGATTTAATTAAATATTTATGATATAAGTAATCAATTTTTATGATATTTGGAAATTATTATTTAATATAAAAATAATAATTTTATTTCAAAGAACTATTTTTAAAGTGTTGTGTATATTTAGTTAATATTTACTAGAGTAATTTTAATTAAATTTACTGATAATGTAAATAATAAAATAAACTAACATCCTCCTAATTGTTATTTCTAGGTAATTAATAACATTAAATTCATTTAGTGCTTAAAAATTCATTTTTAAATTTTTTTAGGTGTTATGAATTCTTATATTATCATTAAATTTGTATCACCTCTAGAAGTTGAATTTTATAAAATGGTTTTTGTATTTATAATTATCAGGTTTAAATTTTTAAATTTGGTTAATTTTGTTTTTATGCATAAGAAAAAGATAATGAGGTTAAATTTAATTACCATATTAATGGTAAAAGGGTTATTTTCAAAGAATTTTTTTAAAATATTATTTATTTTTTAAAATAAAATAAACTTATCTCTATTTTATAACTCTAATATGATGTTTAAAAATCTAAAATTATTTATTAAGACTCATTTAATTTTAAATTTATAAGAAATAAGAATAAACATACTTATTATATAAAAAGACACTTTCTATATAAACAATTTGTTTTATATATCATTAGTTTTAATTTAAAAAATAATTTTAACCTATTCATAAATTGAATTAGATAAAATGGTATCCAAATTTTAAATCAAAATATAATTATTTAAGAAAGTTCATCTACAAGTCTTAGAAAAATATTTATTGTTGTGGTAAAAATTTATTTAGCGTTAATAAGTGTAAAAAGTGGCAACTCAATGCGGTTAGAATTTTTCTAAAATAATTTGAAACTTAGATATTACTGAAGAACTTTTTTTATATATTTTAAATTGACACCCACATGTCTACCTAAACATTATTCACATCACTGACCTAACTCCCTTGTGATTCCATCTTCACCCCACACTAAACTATCATTTCCAAGGAAAAGTACGACTTTTACCCTTTAAAACGAGCTTAATGATACCGTATTTGAAAAAATCCATCCTTTATAATTTATCATAAAAACCTACCTATTTTACCTCTACTAAAATTATCTTCCACTTTTTATGTCCCCCTTTTACAAGATAGTGTTCCATGTCCTCCATTTGCAAAAGGACCTCTAAGAGTTGAATTATGTCCTAAACATGAGCATTATCCTCTCCCTAAACATTTCATCTCTATATTTCTTCAAAAAACTATTATAAAAATAATAATATAATGAAATTAGAATCATTATTATGGTAAGATTTTATTGTATTAATTTAACAACCATTTTCTACCATCCTCCCATCCATTAAAAAAACTGATAATGTTGCTCGTGTTATATGCATACTACCACCTCCCTAAAAGGTGTATTTATTTTTTCATCAATACCTTTCAAGAATGGTTATAAAAATTTACTTTACAGATTAATATGATAAATATTATATTATTAAGAGTATAAAAATATAAATTAGTGATTATGGTGAAAATATTGACAATAAGCGATCATTGTAAATTTAATCACCTTAAACTAGTATACCATGAGTAAAAGCAATTTATTCTTTATAATTAGTATATTCTTATCATTATATTCATTTATTTTATTATTATAAATATTAAAAACTTTATTTATGAAATTAATTACACCTAAATAAAATCATTATACTTATTTAAAAATAAAACAATCACCTTAATAACCATACACATCCATAGATTATAATATGTTCTTGTTTTGACTGATTGAACCACCTACATGAATGATGTTGTAAACATCAATCATGGATGAATATGATGCATTCTTGTCGTAGGGTGTGAAAAAATAATTTTTCTGATATTCCCTAGTGTATTCTAGTGATTAACCATAGGAATTATTATGAAGAGTAGTGCACACCAAACAGTTTGTCACTTTAAAATGACGGTAAAAAATGGTGTGTTTTTAGAATAAATTAACGAGAAAGTGATTGAGGGAAAAATTAAAATTAAAATTATTAAAAAACTATGAAATTAAAAGGGTGATTATTTTGGGGCCGGTTTCTCAATTTTTATGTTGTCCTTGTTCAATTTAATTCAAACATATTCTTCTTAGTTGATTAAAGTGAGTTTCCACAATCGTTTCCTCTCACTTCCATGGTGAAATTATGATGGTGAGAGAAAACCATACCAAGATCTTTGTTTGGTCAAATCTCCTTCCATGTTCAAAATATTTGTATTGAATATCCTCAATTGACATGGGCAATACCCAAGCAGGTCTTGTTTATCCCAAACAATCAATAACATTAACTACCCCTTTTACACGTATTGACGATCGTCGAGTACTTCACCGCTATTCCCTGGTCTATTCCATCGTATATAAACCAGAAATTAGTGGAGGGTTATAATGATTATTTTATAAAGGCAAAATAAATAATGGAATTAAAATTCCAGAACGACATCAGTTGATAATAAAATCCGCTCTATGAAATTGTAAACAACATTGAAGAAGACAAAAATTTCATTCAATTACATCCTAGAACTCAAGCATTAAAAAATAGAAAACCATCCCTTCCCCAATGACTCTAAGTGTTTACCCCACCATGGTAAGGGTAATCGAGATGAATGTGGAATAATAAAGAATTAAAAAACTCTGTAAACTAAAATAAATAAAGGAGAAAAGACGAAATGTTCCCCTCCTTGGTGTCCCATAAGGAATGGGATTGAATGAGAGATGCTTTGAGGGAGAGAAGCTCCCCTCCTTTTATAGATAGAATATGTCACCTGAAAGATGACGTGTTTTAGACCCATTAAATGACCTCTACACAAATTACACCCTTCTTGAATGTTGTTCATATTTATCTCGTATGTCTCCCCTCAAATGATTAGCGTATTTGGACCAATATTCATAATGTTATATCCGTTTTACTCTCAAAATTTATTCTGTCCAGTCAGACACTCCCAATCGCAAACCTCCAGATTAGAATGCTTCAATGACCATTAGAATGGATAATTCACAAGACCCTACCTTCATGAAAGATGTTCCAAAACTCTCTATGCGTCTACCCACTGACTTTCACAATGATTGGGCCCACCCTGAATGAGTGATATACCCCACACCAAAACATGGATGATTTGTAAACAGTTTTTATTCTCCCACTTGTGAGATTATTTTGAACTTCCATATGGCAAATTCTGCATTTGTGAAGAAGGATGAAATTAATCCCTTAATATTTGCATCATTAAAAAAATAACTTTTAGACAGGTATTACTGTAGAAAATGGTATGGCCAAAATACATAAATGATTTAAAATAGTTAAAAATATGAAATGGTCTATTTTTACTATTAAGATCAAAGAATTACCAATATCATAAAAATGTCACAATCTATCTTAAAGTAAATCTTTTTTGGGTTTAGATCAATTAAATTAAATGTAAATTTAATTGAAAATATTTTCTCTATCAATTCTACCAAACATATGACTTATACTCCTAGACAAGTAAACATAAAAATTAAATCAAATCAAATCCAAAACACATAGCCATGAGATCTACTAAATCAACACCAAGAAACAAAAATATATCATGCCTCATCGTATTTTTTTCTTGGAGTTCTCCATTTTATATTATTTAATATATTTCTACTTTATTTCTTATCCCATGCACACAAAACACCTACCTCACATGAATGTTCTCTTATCTCACAAATGTAAATGTTCAACAAGGCTTTTCTAATCCAAAATCACACAAGAGTCACCATAGACTTGATAAATTCCTAATTATACACCCAATGTGAGTCAAGGACATGTGTTTCTTATGAGGACATTTTAGGGATTTTTTGTGGATTTCGGTTGGTAGGATTTAGATGTTAAAAATTCTGAGGTCAAAAAAAGGTGGCTTGGATCTTTTTGAAGAAAAATTGAATGATTCAAATTTCCACTCAAGAATGGTCTCCTTCTCTTCCCATTTGTAGAAAATAGGCTTCATCATCATGAGAAATCAAGGAATTTTCATTCCATTCAGCATTTTACTAGCAAAAATGTCTTCTTGAACATTGTTTTTTTGAAAGCTTCAGATAGGCCCAACTTTCTTTTTTTACATTAGAATATCCATAAATGAACAACTTGTTTTATCATGAAATCTCTAGAAAAGGCACAACTTTTAACAAAATTAAATCCTTAGTAGAAACATCAACTCTTAAATATTTTAATTTCCTCCCAAAGTATCACCAAATGAGGTAGTACACTACCATACATCTTCCCCCAAACTTATGTTCAACTAGATCATGCAATTTTATTTCAAGAGCAAGTTGGATAGAGAAAATTGGATTATAATGCAGATAAAATAATATGATTTTCATGGATTCTATGGGATAAAATGATTAATTTATAAGTTAGGCCATAATAAAAATGATTATTTTGAATAGGTGGCTTAAAACCGAATAAATGCCTCAATCATTTAGAACACAAGTACCTCAAACCCTCAAGTTTTAACAGGAATAAATAAAATTCTAGTTAATGTAAGGATGGTATGGTTCTCTCAAGAAATGATGTGAATGTAAAGAATATGACAAAAATAGTAAATAAGCCTCATATGAAAGTTATTTAAAAAATAAAGACAGTGAGATGTAGCATGGTATTTAAAAATTAGAGTAATTTTCATAAAATTCAAAGTGACTTAAAATTGAAACAAAGTTATTTCAGAATTCATTTAAGCTCAGTTTCATGAATATATTTATTCACTCATTGAAACGGGTTTCATAAATTTAAATTATAATAATTTTTGCTCAAAATTTTTAAAAACAGACAAACTTTTAAAAATAAACACACAAATATCTGAAAAACAATTTTTTTATGCAAATAGTAAACCAAACATAAAATGGAAATCCTAAACTATAAAAGTTCCCTCCCCCACACATAATTGATGAAATTTCCTCAGTGAATTAAAATAGTTTTAATATTTAAGTAGATTTTTGATTGATTCACAACAAACAAGTAAGTATAAAGGATATGTATGACCTAACTTATTAGAAGCGCAACATTGAGTTAGGCTCCTAATTGTTTCTCTGTGAAAATATAAATAAAATTAAATAGATAATATAAGGAATTTATTAAAATAAATGAAAATATAATTTGAGTCAGAAAATAAGGATAAATAATGGGTTAATCCCTCAAGTGGGCTGTAACGCCCCGACCCTAGTTACCCAGAGTCAGTGTATTATAACAAAACATTGTCATGATTAAAAAAGATCAAGTATCCAATGACAGATTAGTTTAGTATCTTTTGAAATACTAGATACATTCATAAGTTTTACACTACATTATAAAATGAAAAACAAAACAACATAGTCTCTATAGTCCACACTCATATCCCTTAGACTATCCCTGTAGATTAGTCATAATATACTTCTTCTCATCCTGGGAAAAAGAAAACATAGAAAGGGGTGAGCTCAGATACTATGTAAGGATAACAATATAGCTGAAACTTTCATAAATAAGCTTAAACATTTAAGGAAATGTATAACACTAAAACAAAAGCCTTTTAAACATAAACTTTATCATAATATGAAAAAGATAAAATCAAATAATTCCATTTACTTATTCACATGAATATTCTACTAGTCTAATAATCACATTCAATATCAATAGCCACTTGCATAATGATGGAATGCATAATGCTAGACATCATAAGCACATAGTCAAGACCTTATTCCAAGACTACAAATAATATTTTTAAGGGCTTGTGTCAAGACACTAGTTTGTCACATGAGACATACCAATACATCTAGGAGATATAGCGGGCTCCACCCGTCACTTACTAAGTCCAGTGCATTCTTCACATGAAAATGCTTAAACATAACATAAACATTAATATTTAAATTAGCATATGAAATTTCAATAATTTATCCATAAACCATGAATGGGGTAAATATAACACATCCACAGTCAAACATATCACAAAACCATCAACACAATATGGATGTTTTGTATCATAATAAATCAACTTCAAATAAGATTAAAATCCATCAAAGTATGTTGACATAGATGAAATCAAAACTTTTTAGAGAAATATCTCTTTATATTTTGAAATAATTTTAAAGTCATATAATTATAAAAGAAAACATTTATTTTGAAAATATTTTTATAAGCTTGTAAGGGAAGCTTTGACGATGTTATAACTGTAGAAATTATCCACACCTGCCGTATAAGTTAAAAAACATTCTTACCTTAATTTTGTTGAAAAGGTCATCAAGTACCTTGTTTGAAAAATGACAAAAAGATTCATTTCAAAACATATAAGGTCAAATAAGGGTATAAATGACTTTAACCCATTGTCTAGTAAATAGTAAAAATATTTTGAAATATATTTTTTAAGAAAACACAGATGTGGATGATAAAGATGTCCCAGTAGGTACTTAAGTAAAAACAACTGCAGATAATAAAAAGATTGTGAAATTAAGCCTTACCTTGTACAGTTCCTTAGTCGAGGGTATGCTAAACTCTTGTATAATAGTTAAATCATTATTATTAAATTATACAAGAACTATATACATAAATATTATATCATATATGATCCTCTAATATTTCTTTGGTAATGATATTTTAGTAGTATCATTGTTTCAGGTGTTAACTGATTCGTTCTCCTTTATATGATTTGTGATGTAAGTAATGTTTTTTATGGATAGGATGTATCTTATTCCTATTCAGAATTATATTAATTCTTTAAACATTATTTTTGTAACACCCTAAGCCTCCACAGTATGCTTCTCTTTGAATAATATAGTACCGTGTGTTGTACGCAACTTCGAGATTCTAACACGCCGCAACCAATCAAAGTAGCCATTATGAATAGTAATACCCACTTTTTGGAATTTTATACATTTTATCTTTCAAAAAGGATTTCATTTTTTGATTTTGAATATTGAAATTATCATAGGATGAAATTTTGGTACCTTTCGGATAACTTTTATATTTTTATGAATAGTAAAAATTACTAAATTTTTATTAGAAAATTCTTTTTTAATTGAAATAATTAATAGTGATAAATTATGAATTTGAGTGGTTTTAAAGTATATTTTAGAATATATTTTTACCATTTAATACAATTTTGTTCATTGGAAATAAGTTCACAATTAAACGTGACATAAACAAGTATCAATCTTTTGATAGTTATTATTTCTTAAAAACACGCTTTCTGTTTTGACAACGGGAATTGATTTTAAATTAATTTCTGCCACTTCTGTGTTTTGAGTTTGGAAAAATGGATTCCATATTTGGAATCAGGATTTCCAAATTGTTTAAATAGGTAACATTAATTTTTAGACATTTTGAATAATTACTTCGGTAAATATTTTATTTACCATGGTTAAAGGGTAAATCCAGAAAATAAGGTAAAAAAAATAATATTATAATAATAATAAATTACCCTAAAACGCATCCTAACCTTATTGGTGGATACATGTCCGACCATGGCGATATTTGGGTTGATTTTGGGACCCTATGGAGCCACTTTTAGTTGATAGGGACACTTTATATTACTTAAGTTAATGTAAATACAAAAATGAATAAGCATATATCTTTTAGAACAAAAAAGTTTACATATAGTTATATATGTTATATTTTAGACTATAAATATTAATTAGAAATATAATAAGATTTCCTACATAATGGTATTTTATTTATAATTTTTTTACATTATATAATTTAATTTATTTATGACACAATGGTGATGAAGTAATTACTGTATTAATGAATGATTAAGATAATTGATATTATAAATACCCAAATAAATGTAATTTGAGACTTTTTATAAATTAAAATAATTTTATAGGTTACTACAATATATTAGGATTGTTTATATAAATTTTTTTCTAAGAAATAATGCTGTTATAAAATTTTCAAGAACAAAATACCCTATAGTGTCAAAATTGACATAAAAGAGTTTTTACAACAAATATTATATTATTAATTTATATTCAATTTATAAAAATCTAACGATCAGACAAGAGACTTATATCATGATATGTGTATCATTAATGGACAACTTGGGGGTCTCTTGGAGGTATATAGTATGTTTATCAACTATATAATATAAAAATACAAAGTGACATGGTAAGTGTCAAACTAATTAACTAAGAGTTAAAACTAAAAGATAATGTTAATATAATGACATAAACCTATCTAAATAATATTGGATGAGTGGTTTGAGACCCATACCAACCTTAAACTTTAAATAATCCACTTTGGATCCATTAGAAACCGAATATGAATTTATTGTAAAATAATATTTCTAGATTTTCCTAAGGTCCCCCTCCTCCCCCTTATAAAAGGACACCACTTCTAACCAATTATTCACACTTTCAATGCCTTTTGGTTCGGCCAAAACCGGACAAAATAATCTCCCAACTTCTCTAAATTCAACCTAGAGTCCTTATTTTGATCCTAAATCCAATCTAAGGAGACCTTTTGACCAAATCAAAAGGAAGAACCCAAAGAAGAGGTAATGTTTTCACCACGCTCTTTCAAGTTCCTTTCTTCTTAAACTTCTTATTTATTTGTTATTCCCATTATAAAATAATAAATCCAGTATCTCCTATATACTATGATATTATTATAAATATGGTACAATCATATTAAGTATTCTATCCATCCTTTGACTGACATGACACCATACGTGCGTACGTATGGCTTACCGTCTCCACGTTGTGGTGTAATTGTAATTCAATATATTATTATTTGGATGGGTATAATAATGATGTGTAATTCATGTAAATAATAAATATAACATTATAATTATTCTTTATATGTGATATACCATCCAATTATATATTATTTTAATATCAAAAGGATTATATTGTCGCTCATGCGTACGTACGGACTACCGTCTGCACGAACCCAATGAGATTCATTCCCCATCGTATCCATTCAAGACTAATTCTCATTTGATGATTAAAAGTAATGTTTAAGAACATTATATCATTATGGATATGAATAAGATACAACCTATCCATAATAAACACGACTTATGTAACAAAACATATAAAAGAAAATGAGTAAGTTAACACCTGAAACGACGATAATACTAAAATATTATTTACAAAGAATTATTAGAAGATAAAATATGATATCATAATTATGTATATGGTTATTTTATAATTTAATAAGAATGCTTTAAATATTATACAGGAGGTTAAAATACCATCGACTAAGGAAAAGTACAAGGTAAGGTTTATTTCACAATCTCTCTTATTATCCGAGGTTGTTTATATGTAATTATCTACTGGGACCTCTTTATCATCCACATCCATGTTTCGTAAAATGTATTTCAAACCATTCTTACTATTATACAAGCTATGTGTTAAAGTAATTTATACCCTTTTTGACTTTTTATAAGATTTTTTTAAAGGAATCTTTCTGTCATTTTCCAAACAAGGTCCTTTTTAACCTTTTCGACAGAATTATGGTAAGAATGTATTTTTTTAACTTATACGACAGGTACGACGATTTTCCGCCATTATAAAATCTTAGAAACTTCCTTTACAAGCTTATAAGAATATTTTAAAAGTAAATGTCTTATTTTATAATTATGTTACATTTAAATGATTTCAAAAAAATAGATATTTCTCTCAAATAGTTTTGAGTTCATCTATGTCAACATCCTTTGATAGATTTTAAGCTTATTTGAATTTGATTTATTATGATACAAAACATCCATATTGTATTGAAGGTTTTGTGATATGTTTGACTGTGGATGTGTTATTTCTCTACCATTCATGGTTTATGGTGAAATTATTGACATTTCATATGCTAGTTGTAATACGAATGTTTATGTTATGTTGAAACCTATTCATATGAGGAATGCATTGGACTTAATAAGTGATAGGTGGAGCCTGCAATAGATCCTAGATGCATTAGTAGATTTCATGAGATAAAATAGTGTCTTGGCATGAGGCCTTGACAAAATCATATTTTTAGTCTTGGCACGAGGGCTTGGCTACGTGGTTATGATAGTCTGGCATTATGCATTCCATAATTATGAAAGTGGTTATTGATATTGCATGTGATTATTCTACTAGTAGAATATCCATGTGAATAAGTAAATGTAATTATTTCAATTTATCTTTTCCATATTATGCTGATGTTCAAGTTTAAAAGGATTTTGTTTTAGCTATACATTTCCTTAAATGTTTATGCTTATTTATGAATGTTTCCACTATATTGTTATCCTTACTGAGCATCTGAACTCACCCCTTTCAATGTTATATTTTTCCCAGGATGCGAAGAAGTAATTTATGAATGACCTGCAGGGATAATATGAGGGGTTAAGAAGACAATATTTTTTAGTAGTAGTTTTTCACTTTATGATGTAATGTAAACTTTATGAATGTATCTAGTTAATCCAAGGATACTAAACCAATTAGTCTTTTGAGACTTGATATTTCTTGTGATCATGCCAATGTTATGTAATAATGCACCGAATCTGGGGAACTGGGGTCAGGGCATTACAGTTGGTATCAGAGGAAGTTTAGTACAAACCATGGAAGCTAGATTTAGGTAAACTCTGATTAGAGCACATAGACCTAAGAGAGACTTTGAGGATTAGTATAGAAGAACTTCCTATAATTTTGGTATTGTAGAAATTTTGTGAGTTTTCCGAGAAATACATCCCTATCTGGATATAAGCAGGTAGAGGCAGATCTGGCATAGATGTACCTAGGGGTAAAACCCGAAAACACCGCTTTGAGATAGACTCGAACGGGAAATGGTGCACGACAACGGGCCTTGCTGCACTCTTGGTTACAACACTCCCAGGGGATATGATTAGGATAATTCTCATTTTATTTATAATCCATTATGAAGGGTTGATGAGTATATGATTCCTAAAAGAAAACATTTTTATGATTATGGATTATATCCATAAACTGTTCAATTTATGTTAAGTGTTTTACAAGTATGGAATTATGTATTTTGATTCGTAAACGGATCTAGTTGATGCCATTGTTTAGATATGGCGCCTAGTGGAAGAAATGGAAACCATATCAATGCACACACTCCATGTAAGGATTTCCCTCATGCTCAAGAGAATTATAGTAGAGCTGGTGATGTAACTGGTGCTGATCGTCTAATCACCGTACTGGGACAACTCACCCAGGTTATGAATAATAACCTTACCCGTATGGAGCACCCTGATCCACAATGTGGAAATCAATGTTAGATCGCTTCATGAGGAAACAACCACCAACATTCAATAGGAGTAAAAATCCATTGGTAGCTAAGCAATGGATAAGTTCCCTAGAGAAAATATTTTATGCTTTGGGGAGTATTGAAAGGGAAAATGTTATTATGGCAGTTTACCGCCTCACTAGAGATGCTGATCAACGGTGGTCATTGATTCAAAACATGAAGGAAGATGATGAAGTATCAAATATGGAATGGAGGGAGTTCAAATATCTGTTTTTAGAAAAATAATTTCCTCGTGACCATCGAGCAGATATGGAAAGGCAATTTCTGAGTCTGAGGAAAAAGGAGGATGAGAATGTCGCAGAGTATGAGGCTAACATTACAAGGTTAGCAATGTATGATGGAAATTTTATATACATAACCCAAGAAGTAAGATTGATCGTTTCTTTGATGTGTTAAAACCATTTCTTCGTTGAGCATTAGTCTCACAACCCTTCTCGTCGTACGAAGACATTATCTCATGTGCTATCAAAATAGAAAAGGAATTCTCTAAGTCTTATGACTTTAAAGAAAAGAAAGAGAAGAAGAGATCTGCTGATCAATATGGAAATGGAAATAAGGGGAAGAAGGGAAAATTGGAAAATCCATCCTGCAGTAAATGTGGGAAGAAATACCCTGGTACTTGCTTAAAAGGAATGAGAGTCTGTTACAAGTGTGGTGAAAAAGGCCACCAAGCTCATGATTGCAAGGGAAATAGATTTTTTGTCAATGCGGAATGCTATAATTGTAGAGATATGGGACATTTTGCAAATGAATGTCCTAAGAGTCAGGGGAACTTGCCTCAGAAAATGCCAAGGGATCAAGGCCAAGCTTATGCTATCACTACTACTGAGGTAGAAGCTCCGAAAGACGTGGTGGTAGGTAATTTAATTATTTCCTCAAGTTTAGAAAATGATTTATTTGATCTTGGATCATTTCATTGTTTCCTATCTTCCCAGTTTTCTAAGAAAATTAGATATTTCCAATTTGATTTAACAAAGGAGTTGTCAGTTTAAACTCCAATGGGAATAATCATTGCAACAATGTTTTGTGAATCAGCCCCCATTAGAGAACTTAAATGTTCTTTATCCACTGATCTCATTGTCATACCTATGACTGAGTTTGATATAATCCTCGGTATGGGTTTTCTTTCGAACCACGATGTGAAGATTTATTGTAAGAAGAAGGAGGTTTCAATTTTTGATGATGATGATAAAGAACACCTTATTTTTAGAGCAGAATCATCACCACCTAATTCTTATCTAGATCCACCCCCCAGTAGCTCAACAAAATTCAATTATTGGGGAGGAAGAGAATGAAATAACTGTGGGTGAGGAAAGGTATGTTCAAATAGAGGATGTACCTATTGTGAGAGAATCTGTAGATGTGTTTCCAGAAGATTTACCTGGACATCCTCCAGAACGAGACGTTGAGTTTTCCATTGATTTAATTCCTGGATCAAGGCCCATATCGATGATCCCTTGTTGAATGGCCACTGTAAAATTAGTGGAACTAAAGAAAAAACTAGAGGAAATGAGTAATAAGAGATTTATTCACCCTAGTGTCTCTCCATGGGGAGCCCTTGTTCTCTTTGTTGAAAAGAAAGACGGATCAATGAGGTTATGTATCGACTAGAGGGAGATCAATGCTATAACAATAAAGAACAAGTATCCCCTACCTTGCATTGATGATTTATTTGACCAACTTTATGGAGCTCAATACTTTTCAAAGATTGAACTTCGATCTAGATACCATCAGTTGTGTGTGAAGATGGAAGACATTCCGAAGACAGCATTTCGAACCAGGTACGAGCATTATGAGTTTACAGTAATGCCTTTTGGGACGACTAATGCACCCTCTATATTCATGGATCTAATGAATAGAGTTTTCAAGGAATATCTCGATTATTTTTTGGTTTTATTTATTGATGATATCTTTGTATACTCCAAAAGCTATAAAGATCATGAAAATCACTTGCACATTATCTTGAAGACTCTAAGAAGACATGAATTATATGGGAAGTTTAGCAAGTGTGAATTCTGACTTCAGGATATTTCTTTTCTTGGCCGTATTGTCTCTAAAGATGGAATCTATGTTGATACTTCTAAGACCAAGGCAATCCAAGAATGTCCAGCACCTACGCGTATAACTAAGGTACACAGTTTTATTTGTTTAGCAGTTTGTTATCGACGTTTCATCCAGAATTTTTCCCAATTGGCTAACCAATTAACAAAGCTCACATGTAAAGGGGTTAAATTTTTTTTGGAAAGAAGAGTGTGCAGAATGTTTTGAAGAACTGAAGAGAAGATTAGTCAATGCTTTTATATTGACTCTACCATCAGGGAATGATGGGTTCGTTATTTATAGTGATGCATCAATGAAAGGACTTGGTTGTGTCCTTATGCAGAATGATAGGGTTATTTCCTATGCATCACGACAGTTGAAAATTCATGAGAAAAACTATCCTACTCATGATCTCGAGTTAGAAGATGTGATCTTTGCTTTGAATATATAGAGACACTACCTCTATGGTGAAAAATGTGGGATTTATACTCATCACAAGAGCTTGAAGTATATTTTCTCACAAAAAGAACTCAACATGAGGCAAAAGAGATGGCTTGAATTACTCAAGGATTATGATTGTACGATACACTAACACTCGGGGAAGGCAAATACGGTGGTAGATTCTTTGAGAAAAAAAGATCATGGAGTTTTTAGCAATATGATAATTGAAAGGGATCTGAATTTTATGGATCTAGTGAAGATGGACATGGGAATAACCATGGAAGGTGAAACATCAGTGCTTTTTCAAATGGTTGACAAACCATCTTTAATAGAAAGGGTTAAGAGTTATCAGAACGATGATAAAGAATTTCAAAAGAAGATTAAAGCTATGAATGATGGGATATTGAGAGACTTTGTGTATGAAGAAGGAATTTTGAAATTCGGGAAGAGAATTTGTGTTCCCGATATACCTGATTTAAAAGGGAAATTGTTAGACGATTCTCATAGTTCCAATTTCTCAATACACCCTGGGAGCACAAAAATGTATAGAGATCTAAAAGAACATTTTTGGTGGGACAACATGTTGAGAGAGATTGGTGATTTTGTGTCAAGATGTGTGGTTTTTCAACAAGTTAAAGCTAGAAGGAAACAGCCTGGAGGAGTCATGCAACCTCTTCCCATACCTCAGTGGAAATGGGATAATATCACTATGGACATTGTCATGGAACTACAAAAGACTCTTATAAGGAATGATGGAATATGGGTCATTGTTGATCGACTTACCTATTCAACACATTTTCTTTCTATAAGGGATGATTTACCACTTGAACGTCTAGAAAGACTATATATTAATGAAGTTATGAGACTTCATGGAGTACCCCTATAAATTTTTTCAGATCGAGATCCCCATTTTACTTCGAGATTCTGGAAGACTCTTTAGAAGGCCTTGGATACTAAACATCATTTGAGCACTGCTTACCTCCCTCAAATAGATGGAAAATCGGAACAGACTATTCAAACCGTAGAAGAAATTTTGAGATCTTTCTCACGTGACTTTCAGGGTATGTGGGATCAATATTTACCTCTGGTAGAATTTTCCTATAACAATAGCTTCCATTAAAGTATTCAGATGACACCATATGAAGCATTATATGGAAAGAGATGTCTCACACCAACCTGTTGGGATGACGTTGGTGAAAGAAAACTTGTAGGCCCAGAACTGGTGGAGGAAACGATGGAAAAGGTAAAGGTAGTCCAAAACCACATCAAAGTAGCTCAAAGTAGGCAGAAGAGCTATGCTGACAACCGAAGATAGTATTTGGAATTTTAGGTGGGAGATTATGTTTTCTTGAAGGTTTATCCATTGAAGGGATTTATATGTTTTGGAAAGAAATGTAAATTGTGTCCAAGGTACATCGGTCCTTTCGAAATTCTAGAACGAATTGGGGTTGTAGCTTACCGTTTAGCAATGCCGCCAAATCCCTCCAAAGTTCACGATGTGTTCCACGTATCACTATTGAGAAAATACATGCCTAGCCCAATGCATGTACTCACCTATGGGGAATTAGAACTGGAACCTGATATCTCTTATTGCGAAGAGCCCATCATGATTCTTGATATGAGAGAACAATTTCTGAGAAACCGGACAACTCGTTTGGTAAAAGTTCTATGGAGAAACCATAAAATGGAAGAGGCAACGTGGGAACCCGAGGAACTTATGATGAAGAACCACCCGAGTCTTTTAATGCAGTAATATTCTAGAAATTTCAAGGATGAAATAATTTGAAGGAGGGGAGAATGTAACACTCCAAGCTTCCACATTATGCTTCTCTTTGAATAATATAGTAGCGTGTGTTGTACACAACTTCGAGATTATAACACGCCGCAACAAATCAAAGTAGCTGTTATGAATAGTAATAAAAACTATTTGAAATTTTATACATTTTATCTTTCAAAATGGACTTTATTTTTTGATTCGGAATATAGAAATTATCCTAGTATGAAATTTTTGTACCTTTCATATAACTTTTATATTTTGATGAATAGTGAAAATTACCAACTTTTTATTAAAAACATCATTTTTAAACGAAATAATTAATAGTGATAAATTATGAATTTGAGTGGTTTTAAATTATTTTTAGAATATATTATTACCATTTAATACAATGTTGGTCATTGGACATAATTTCACAATTAAACCGGACATAAACAAGTATCAATCTTTTGATAGTTATTATTTCTAAAAAACACGCTTTTTGTTTGGACAGTGGGTATTAATTTTAAATTATTTTGACCTAAACCATCATTGAAGCCGGTCAAAGTTTAATATTTATTTTCCTACTAACTACAGTAAATGTGGAAAGCAGGGTCAATCCCAGAGGGAAGGCTATTTTGGCCACTATTCTCTAAAAAACTAACTAAAGACCCCACTGTTGTCAGTAGTGAGGTTGAATTTCTAATCTTTCTATTTTTTAATATTTTTTATAAGGCCCAAATTAAAAAACACATTTTTTTAGTTTTTGTTATAAACTGTATCAACACAAAGAAATGGATTAAAACAGCAAGTAACAGAGAATCAGTGCACTGAAAAGTAAACAATCTCGAGAAAAACGTTCGGGGAGTATTTCAAATCTACTGGTTTTGAAGGTATACTTTATCACGATATTGATTACAACTAATACCACTAAAAATGAGTGATTTATTTCCCTCGCCAGTATATGATCACTCAAGCCAGCCAATTTCAATGTTTTCCACCTTTAGATTAACCAACATGAAAATTCAGGTTTGAAAAGATCACAGAACTAACTCATCGTATGTTCTGTAGTCTTTAATTTCCATTTAAATGTTCATGAGAAACAATCCACATTTAAACTCACCGTATAAATGTGGAAATCTTAGATTAAGAACAAGTGGTACGTTGCAATTGAATATAATCAGAATTGACCTCGCCGATCAATTCCAATCACATTAAGAGGATGGTGAGAAAAGAAAAGAACGATAACCAGTAGACTCGATTTATCCCCCAAACTGTAAGTATTTACCCAAACATTGCATCCTTTATGTATTTTAAAAACATTCAATTACAGAGGAAGAGAATTAAAAGAGAACAGAAGAATAAAACTCCCTCTTCTTGCATGAATTCCTCCTGCTCCAGGCCCTCGGGTCTCCAAGGAATGGTTCTCTGATAGTCGATCCAGGTTTTCTGCTCTCCAGTAGTGTGCTTATTCGAATGAGTTCCCCCCCAATACTGCTGCTTGATCTATTTTTGTATCCACTGTCTTCTATTGTATGTCACCGCTTTACTTCCACTGACATTAAGTTTCCTTCATGAGCTCACCGTACAAGTTCATTTTTTCACGACAGGCACATCGCGCTTGAAATTCCCTCGTAACTAACTCCCAGTGGGTTAGTTAGATGAATCTGAATGGGAACTCTATTACTGTATGAACTTGCACAGCTAAACAAAATTGAATACACAAAGAAAGTAATGTAGTTAATTTTTTAGTTTTACTATTATAATACTTATTAAAAGTAATTAATGTTAAATAATAAATATCTTAAAATGATAATTATTATCTAATTTTATATTATTTATAATATTGTCCACTTAATATTACTATGGTAATAGATAAATTAATTAATATGTTTTTAATTTAATTAAGTTAATAAAAACTAAAATTTTTTAGTTTAACACTTTTAACTCATTTATTAAAAATTGACAACATTATTAAATACGTAATTAAGATAATATTTTATATTGTATTAATAATTTTATTATTACTATTTAAGAAATTAATTTACTAGATTAATTTATTAATTATTTTATTGTAATGTTGTGATTAGAATTATTACATAAGTTTTAAATATTTCTAAATTATTAAGTACATTTCATATTTTATTTATATTTATTATTAATTAAATATTTATACTATTAACAGTATATTAATTGATTATCAACACTTATTATTAATTTAGTTTTATATTTTAATTCATGATTTATTCATTTATTAAAATTATAACTGTTTTGAATTATAATTTTAACAAATTCTATTCTATTAATTTAATTAATTAAAGTTAACTTTAACTTTTAACATTAATTTAACTTTATTTTTCATTAATTTACTTTTATATTAATTTTATTATTATATTTTTATCCAATTTAATTCTTCTTCCTCCCCCAATTTCCACGCTGCATAGAAGGAAGGGGGAGGGTTTGCAGATCTGCTTCTTCCCGCAGAGCAGTGGCGTGACATGCTCCCACAGCACCAGCGCCGCACGAATCTCTTGCTCATCAAGGCATCATGGAAACTCAGAAAGACTCCTCCTGATTCTTCTTCACCATCACGACGACTCGAGGTCATCTCCTACTTCAGCCTCCAGCGCAGTGCGGCCTCGGCTTGGACTCAGAATCATCCTCTGCGGCGTCCTCTTCTTTTCATCCAGATTTGAAGTACACCCACAATAGAGGTCTCGGTTTAAGAAACAAAGGTGGCGGCTAAATCCTCAGATGCGGCGCGAAACAGGCTCCTCCAAGAAACGACGAGACTTCAAAAGTGAAGCTAGGACGTCGAACTCCTACTACCTTTGCAACACGGCCTCAGTTCCATCCAGCAGGTGGCGCTTCTTCAAATGGAAGACATGCGTGCACCTCCTCAGCTGGGCAACCGGTCACAAGAACAATCCAAAGGATGAGTTCCTTCATCCGTAGAAGCTTCACCAGGGCGTCCCCACAGTTTTACTCTGTGAGGGTGCACAACTCCAAAGGTGATGATCCTGTTATGTGGCAACGGAAGTGGTGAAGCAGCACGTAAATTTCCCTTGGCGGCTTCGGTTGTGGTGATGAGATGGTCCCAGTGGACGATGACAGGGTGCGCAGAGAAATGGTGTAAGGGGAAATGGTGTGTGAAAGGGATACAATGTCATGGGTGAGTTATGCTTGCAGTTCGTGAAGAGTCGATGTGGAAGAGGAAAGAAGTGGTAAGCGATGGGCTAGAACCGGTGTGAGAATACGGTTGCAGGAACGGTGAGTCCATGAAAATGAATTCACGGAGGCACCATGAATGAAACACACAGCGAGACAGTGAAATATAGTTCATGGTGGGACAATGAAGAATCCAGTGCGTGGAGTAAAGGATGTCACGATGAGTCCTTGAAAATGAGGTCACGGTGCAATGGTTTACGGTGCGTCCGTGATAAAGGTCATGGTAAGACTGTGAATGGGAAATGGTAGCAAAACTGAGACACCGTAAAGGAATACAGTGAGACAGTTAAAGAGGTGGGTGGAGACACCATAACTGTGGACCTTCAAAATAAACAGAGTAAATAAATTAAATTAAAACTTAAATAGAATAAGAACAAAGTAATTAATACAAACTAAAACTGAATTAAAACAAATGCAAATTTAAATAAACTTATACAACCAAATAAACATAAATTAAATTATTAATTAATTCATTAATTAAAACATGCAATATTAAATTAAGTCTACATTAATTATGTGCATAAGAATACTTAATTAATTATTTAATTATTGTTAAATTATTAGCTATGCAGAACAAAAACAATAATCTAAGTAAAAACTTATTAGTCTATAAAATTAAAGTAACAAATAAATTATTTATTTTAAGGATTAAAATACACAATTAATTATAAAAATATATTAATTATTAAATTTAGTGATAAAATTACATAAGTGTCATTATTTATCAAAAAGTGTTAAAATAAGTAATTAAATTGATAAAAATTAATTAAAAAGATGTGAAAAAACAAGTGTTTTTAAGGCCACATCAGAATTTCTACCACTTCTGTGTTTTCAGTTTGGAAAAATGGATTCCATATTTGGAATCAAGATGTCCAAAATTTTTAAATAGTTAACTTTCATTTTTAGACCTTGTGAATAATTACTTCGGCAAATATTTTATTTACCATGGTTAAAGGGAAAATCCGGTAAATAAGGGTAAAAAAATAATTTTATAATAATAATAAATTACCATAAAACGTGTCCTAACCTTATTGTTGGATACATGTCTGACCATGGGAATCTTTGGGTCGATTTTGGGACCCCATTGAGCCACTTGTAGGTGATAGGGACACTTAATATTGATTAAGTTAAAGTAAATACAAAAATGACATAAGCATATATCTTTTACCAAAACAATTTTTTACATAGAGTTATATATGTTATATTTTTTACTATAAATATTCATTATAAATATAAAAAAATTTCCTATATAATTGTATTTTATTTATAATTTTTAGACATTATATAATTTAATTTATTTATGACACAATGATTTTGCAGTAATTACCGTATTAATGAATCATTTAGATAATTAATATTATAAATACCCAAATAAATGTAATTTGAGACTTTTTATAAATTAAAACAATTCTCTAGGTTACTATGACATATTAGGATTATTTACATAATTTTTTTTTTCAATTTAATAATGCTGTTATAAATTTATCAAGAACAAAATACCCAATAGTGTCAAAATTGACATAAAAGAGTTTTTAAAACAAATATTATATTATTAATTTATATTCAATTCCTAAAAATCTAAGGTTCGTCCAAGAGAATTATATCATGATAGGTTTATCATTAATGGACCACTTGGGAGACTCTTGGAGGTATATAGTAATTTTATTAACTATATAATATAAAAATACAAAGTCACATGGTAAGTGTCAAACTAATTAACTAAGAGTTAAAACTAAAAGATATGGTTAATATAATGAACCAAGACAGTATAAATTATATTGGTTGAGTGTTTTTAGACCCATAACCACTTTAACCTTTAAATAATCCACTTTGGAGCCATTAGAAACCGGATATAGATTTATTATAAAATAATATTTCTAGATTTTCCTAAGGTGCCCCTCCTCCCCCATATAAAAGGACACCAATTCTAACCAATTCTTCACACTTTCAGAGCCTTTTGGTTCCACCAAACCCTACCCAAATACTCTCTAAAATTCCCTAAATTCATCCTAGATGCCTTATTTTCATCAGAAAGACAACCTAAGGAGACCTTTTGATCAAATCCAAAAGAAGAACCCGAAGAAGAGGTACTGTTTTCACCACCCTCTTTCGAGTTCCTTTCTTCTTCAACTTCTTCTTTATTTGTTATTCACATTATAAAATAATAAATCCAGTATATCCTATATACTATGATATTATTATAAATATGGTACAACCATATTCAGTATTCTATCCATCCTTTGAATTACATGTCACCATACGTGTGTACGTACGGCTTACCTTATCCACGTCGTGGTGTAATTGTTATTCTATATATATTATTTTTTGGATGGGTATAATAATGATGTGTAATTAATTTAAATAATAAATATAACATTATAATGATTCTGTATATATGATATACCATCCAATTATATATTATTTTAATATCAAAAGGATGATATTGTCGCTCGTGCGTACGTACAGACTACCGTCTGCGCGAACGCAATGAGATTCATTCTCCATCGTATCCATTCAAGAATAATTCTCATTTTATGATTAAAAGTAATGTTTAAGAAAAATATATCATTCTGGATATGAATAAGATACAACCTATCCATAAAAAACATGACATATGTAACAAAACATATAAAAGAAAACGAGTAAGTTAACACCCAAAACGACGATAATACTAAAGTATTGTTAACAAAGCATTATTAGAAGATCATATATGATATCATAATTATGTATATGGTTCATGTATAATTTAATAAATTTTTTTTAACTATTCTAAAGGTGGTTAACATACCATCGACTAAGGAAAATACAAGGTAAGGGTTATTTCACAATCTCTTCATTATCTGAGGTTGTTTATACGTAATTATCTACTGGGACCTCTTTATCATCCACATCCATGTTTCATAAAAATGTATTTCAAACCATTATTACTATTTTACAGACTATGGGTTAATGTAATTTATACCCTTGTTGAATTTCTACAATATGTTTATAAAGGAATCATTCTATCATTTTCCAAACAAGATCCCTTTTAACCTTTTCGACAGAATTAAGGTAAGAATGTCTTTTTTTAACTTATACGGCGGGTGCGGCTATTTTCCACCGTTATAAAATCTTAGAAGCTTCCCTTACAATCTTATAAGGATATTTTCAAAGTAAATGTCTTATTTTATAATTATGTCACTATTAAATGATTTTAAAAAAATAGATATTTCTCTCAAATAGTTTTGATTTCATCTATGTCAACATACTTTGATGGATTTTAAGCTTATTTGAAGTTGATTTATTATGATACAAAAAATCCATATTGTATTGAAGGTTTTGTGATATTTTTGACTGTGGATGTGTTATTTATATACTATTCATGGTTTATGGTGAGAGTATTGATATTTCGTATGCTAGTTTTAATACGAATGTTTATGTTATGTTGAAACCTATTTATATGAGGAATGAATTGGACTTAATAAGTGATGGGTGGAGCTTGCTATAGCCCCTCGATGCATCGGTAGGTCTCATGAGAAAAACTAGTGTCTTGGCACGGGGCCTTGACAAAATCTTATTTGTATTCCTAGCATGAGGCCTTGGATACGTGGTTATGATAGTCTGGCATTATGCATTCCATCATTATTAAAGTGGTTATTGATATTTCATGTGATTGTTCTACTAGTAGAATATCCATGTGAATAAGTAAATGGCAATATTTCATTTTATTTTTGCCATGTTATTCTGAAGTTCAAGTTTAAAAGGCTTTTTTAGCTACACATTGCCTTAAATGTTTATGCTTATTTATGAATGTTTCCGCTATATTGTTATCCTTACTAAGAATCTGAGCTCACACCTTTCAATGTTTTATTTTTCCCATGATGTGAAGTAGTAATTTATGAATGACCTGTAGGGATAATATGAGGGGATATGAAGACAATATATTTCTTTAGTAGTTTTTCTATTTATGATGTAATGTAAACTTTATGAATGTATCTAGTTAATCCAAGGATACTAAACTAAACAGTCTTTTGAGAATTGATCTTTCTTTTGATCATGCCAATATAATGTAATAATTCACTGAATCTGGGCAACTGGGTTCGAGGCATTACAATTTTTAATCATCAAATGAAAATTCGTCTTGAATGGATACGTTGGGGAATAAATCTCATCGCATTCATGAAGACATAAATCTGTATGTACGCACGAGCGACAATATCATTCTTTTGATATTAAAATCATATATAATTGGATGGAATATCATATATACATAATCATTATAATGTTATATTTATTATTTAAATCATTTATACTCCTTATTATACCCATACAAATGATGAATTGTGTGAATAACAAACTACCCCACGATGTGGGGACGGTAATCCGTACATACGCACATATGGTGACTTTATCATTTATAGGATGGATAGAATAATAAATACGGGTGTACTATTTTTATAATAACATGATAGTATATAGAATAAATTTGAGTTATTATTTTATAATGTAAAAAACAAATAAAGAGGATGTGGACGAAGAGAAGAATCTAAAATATGTGACGAAATATTTCCCTCTTCTTCGAGATCTTCCTTTTAATTTGATCAAAAGGGCTCCTTAGGTTGGCTTTCTAACTAAAGGAAGGCATCTAGGATGAATGTAGGATAGTTTATAGGATATTTTTCCAGGTTTTGGCGGAGCCAAATTACATTTAAGGTGTGAATTTTAGAGAAGGAGAAGTTCCCTTTTATAATAGGGGTGAAGGGAACCTTAGTAAAAGATTAAAATATTATTTTATAATAAATTACATTTAGGGTTATAATGGCTTGAAAATGATTTATTTCAAGGATAATGTGGGTATGGGTCTAAAAACACTCAACCAATAGGTTTTAGACAAGTTTGGGTCACTATATTAATGTTATCTTTTAGATTTAACTCTTAGTTAAATAGTTTGACATTTACCATGTCTCTTTGTATTTTTATATTATATTGTTTATAAACATAATATAAACATCAAATAGAACCTCAAGTGATTCATTAAAGACATATATAATATTATTTAAGCCCTTTATACTAACCTATGATTTTTAGGAATAGAACATCAATTAATAATATAATATTTGTTTTAAAAACTCTTTTATGTTAATTTTGACACTATTTGGTATTTTGTTTTTGATAAATTTATAACAGCATTATTAGTCCAAAAAAAATTCATTTAATCCACCCTAACATGTCATATTAACCAATAAAATCAGTTTAATTGATGAAATGTCTCAAATTAGATTTATTTGGATATTTATAATATCAATTATTTTAATCATTCATTAATAAGGTAATTATTGCATCATCATTATGTCATAAACAAATTAATTTATTTAATGTCTAAAAATTATAAATAAAATACCATTATGTAGAAAATATTTTTATCTTTATAATTAATATTTATAGTCAAATTTATATCATGTATAAACCTATATTAAAAATGTTTTAGTTATTAAACATTGATTTTAACTCTTTTAAATCTTCTTTAAATAAAATAATAATAAATGTCCTATTCTAATCCACATGGACAAAAGGGGATCATATTTTATTCCTAAGATTTTTTTGGTTGAATTATACATATCCAATAGAATTAGGACATATGTTACGATAATTATGATATCATTTTTATCCTTAATTACCATATTTACTTATAACCATGGTAAATAAAAGTCCAAAGTTACTATTCACCAAAAAATTTATTTTTATCTTATTGAACCACATTTTACTTACTGATTTCAACTGTGACTCTCGAATTTTTTATATTCAAATAATAGAATTGGTAAAATCATGTTTTATACAAATTTGTAAATGCTTCTAAGAGGTGGGTAAAAGATGGTAAAAAGTTCAACAAAGTTTTTATATATATAAGCTTATTATAAAATGAATCTAATGAATTACATTGAACTTATATTGGTATTATATATATATTTTGACCTAAACCAAATATAAATAAAATAAATAATTATTTAAATAAAAAGTCGATTTTAACCAATAACGTAGTGTTTTTCACTATTCATAAAAAATTGAACATTTTCAGAAAAATAACAAAAAATAATTTTAAGCTAATTTCAATATTATGAATACAAAAATGATTTCCATTTTGAATGATAAATTTTTTAAAATTTAAAAAAAGTGGGTACTATTATTCACAACGGCTAGTTTTATTGGTTGCGGTGTGTTGGAACCTCAAAGTTGCATACGATGCAAGCTATTTCATTATTCAAAGGAAAATATACCGAGGAAGCTTGGGGCATTACATTCTTCCCTCCTTAAAATAATTTCATCCTCGAAATTTCTAGAATATTACTGCATAAAAAGATTCGGGTGGTTATTCATAATAAGTCCCTTGAGTTCCCAAGTTGCCTCTTCCATGTTATGGTTTCTCCATAGAACTTTTATCAGACGATTCATCCAGTTTTTCAACACTTGTTATTTGGTTTCAAGAATCTTGACAGGCTCTTCACAATAAGATAGATCAGGTTCTAGTTCAATTTCTTCATAGGTGAGTACATGCATTGGGTCAGGCATGTATTTTCTCAATAGTGATACATTGAATACATCGTGAACATTGGGGAGACTTATAGGCATTAACAAACGATAAGCTACAACTCCAATTTGTTCAGGAATTTCGAAAGGCTTGATGTACCTGGGACTCAATTTACCCTTTTTACCAAAATGTATAACACCCTTCCATTGATATAACTTCACGAAAACATGGTCTCCTACTTGAAATTCCAAATCCTTTCACTTGGTGCCATTTATAAACAATGGAATACACTAAATTAGATTATGAATTACAATACATAATTACAAACTTGTAAAACACTTAACATAAATTGATTAGTTTTATAGATATAATCCATAATCATAAAAATGTTTTCTTTGAGGAGGTAGAAACTCATAAACCCTTTATAATGGTTTGTAAAGAAAATTGGAATTATCCCAAGCATGTCCCCTAGGAGTGTTGTAACCAAGAGCACAACAAGGCCTGTTGTTGTGCACTAGTTCCCATTTGAGTCTAGCTCAAAGCAGTATTTTTGGGTTTTACCCCTTGGTACATATGTGCCAGAGCAGCCTCTACCTGCTTGTATATTGACAGGGATGTACTTCTTGGATAACTTACAAAATCTCTATAGAACCAAAATTCATGGAAGTTACTCTATACTAATCTTCAATGTGTATCTTAGAGAAATGTTACCTAATCCGGGGTTTTTCTAAATCTTGTTTCCAAGGTTTGTACTAAACTTCTTCTGATACCAACTTTAACGCCCCAACCCTAGTTACCCAGAGTCAGTGCATTATTAAATAACATTGTCATGATCACAAAATATCATGTCTCGAAAGATCGATTAGTTTAGTAGATTTATAAATAATAGATACATTCATAGGATTTACATTAAATTATAAAATTAAAAACTACAACAACATAGTCTCCCTAGGCCACACTCATATCCTTTAGAATATCCGTGCAGGTCAGTTATAATATACTTCTTCACATCCTGGAAAAAACAAAACATAGAAAGGGGTGTGCTTAGATGCTCAGAAAAACTAAAACAAAATCACTTTAAACATCAACTTCAGCATAATATGGTAAGGATAAAATCAAATAATGCTATTGAATTTTTCACATGGATATTATACTAGTCGAATAATCACATGTAATATCAATAGCCACTTCCATAATGATGGAATGCATAATGCCAGAATTCATAACCACATAGTCAAGTCCTCATGCCAAGACTAAAAATAATATTTTTTCAAGGCCTTCTTCCAAGACACTAGTTTGTCTGATGAGTCCTACCGATGCATCGGGGAGCTATATAGGGCTCCAACCGTCACTTACTAAGTCCAATGAATTCCTCATATGAAAAGGTTAAAACATAACATAAACATTCGTATTAAAACTAGCGTACGAAATGTCAATACTTTGTCCATAAACCTTGAATGGTGTAAAAATAACACATCCATAGTAAAACAAATAACAAAACCTTCAATACAATATGTAATCTTTTTATTATAATAATTCAACTTCAAATAAGATTAAAATCCATCAAAGGATGTTGACACAGATGAAATCAAAACTTTTTTAAGGGAAATATCTATTTCTATTTTGAAATCATTTAAAATTAATATAACTATAAAAGAAAAAATTTATTTTAAAAATATTCTTATATGATTGTAAGGGAATCTTCAATGATGTTATAACAGCGGAAGATAGCCGCACTCGCCGTATAAGTTAAAAAAACATTCTTACCTTAATTTTGTCGAAAATGTCATAAAGTACCTTGTTTGGAAAATGACGGAAAGATTCCTTTCAAAAAATATAATGTAAAACAAGGGTTTAAATGACTTTAACCCATTTTCTAGTAAATAGTAAAAATGTTTTGAAATATATTTTTTTAAGAAAAAACAGATGTAGATGATAAAGAGGTCCCAGTAGATACTTACGTAAAAACAACCTCTGATAATAAAGATATTGTGAAATTAACCCTTACATTGTACTTTACCTTGGTCAAGGGTAATTTAACCACCTGTATAATAGTAAAATCATTGTTATTAAATTATACAAGAACTATATACATAAATATGATATCATATATGATCTTCTAATATTTCTTTATTAATGATATTTTAGTAGTATCATCGTTTCAGGTGTTAACTGATTCGTTTTCCTTTATATGCTTTGTTACGTAAGTAATTTTTGTTATGGATAGGATCTATATTATTCATATTCAGAATTATATTAAGTCTCTAAACATTATTTTTAATCATCAAATAAAAATTATTTTTGAATGGATATGATGGGGAATGAATCTCATCGCATTCGTGGAGACGGTAATCCGTACGTACGCACGAGTGACAATATCATTATTTTGATATTAAAATAGTATATAATTGGATGGTATATAATATATACAGAATAATTATTATTTTATATTTATTATTTACATCATTTATAATCATTATTATACCCATCCAAATGATGAATTGTTTGAATAACAAACTACACCATGATGTAGAGACGGTAATCCATACGTATGCATGTATGGCGACATTGTAATTTATAGGATGGATAGAATGATAAATATGTTTGTACCATTTTTATAATAATATAATAGTGTATATATTATACTAGAGTTATTATTTTTTAATGTAAACAACAAAGAAAGAGTAAGTGGAAGAAGAGCAGAACCTGAAAGAGGTGATGAAATATTTACCTATTCGTCGGGTTCTGCATTTTTATTTGATCAAAAGGGCTCTTTAGGTTGGATTTATGACTAAAGTAATGCCTCTAGGATTAAGGGAGGATAGTTGAGTGGATATGTTTCTAGGTTCTGTCTGAGAAAAATGGATTTTAGGGTCTGAATTTAGGAGAAGGGGAAGTGCGTTTTTATAAGAGGGGTGAGGGGCACCTTAGGAAAAGATTGAAATGTTATTTTATAATAAAATAAATTTCGGGTTATAATGGCCCAAAAAAGATTTATTTCATGTATAAGGTAGGGATGGGTCTAAAACCACTCAACCAATAGGTTTTATATAGGTTTTGGTTACTATAGTCACCATATCTTTTAGATTTAACTCTTAGTTAAATAGTTTGACATTTACCATGTCTCTTTGTATTTGTATATTATATTGTTAATAAGCTTACTATAAAATTAAAAGAAAACCCCAAGTGGTTAATTAATGAAATATATAATATTATTTAATCCCTTTGTCTGAACCTTATATTTTTTAGAATAGAATATCAATTAATAATATAATATTTGTTTTAAAAACTCGTTTATGTCAATTTTGACACTATTTGGTATTTTGTTTTTGTTAAATTCATAACAGAATTATTACTTCAAAAAAATATCATTTAATAAACCCTAAAATATCATATTAACCTATAAAATTAATGTTATTCCTGAAAAGTCTCAAATTAGTTTTATTTGGATATTTATAATATCAATTATTTTAATCTTTCATTAATAAGGTAATGACATCATCATCATTGTGTCATAAATAAATTAATTTATATAATATATAAAAATTATAAATAAAATACCATTATGTAGGAAATATTTGTATATTTCTAATTAATATTTATAGTTGAATTTATTTTATTTATAACCCTATATTAAAAATAGATTCTTTATTAAACATTGATTTTAACTCTTTTAACTCTTCTTTAAATAAAATAATAATAAATTTACTAATCTAATCCAAGTGGACCAATGGGGATCATATTTTATTACAATGGTTTTTTTGTTGAATTATACTTATCCAATTAAATTAAGACACATTTTAGGGTAATTATGATATCATTTTTACCCTTAATTACCCTATTTACTTTCAACCGTGGTAAATAAAAGTCAAAAGCTAATATACACCAAAAAAATTATTTTCTTATTATTGAACCAAATTTTACTTACTGATTTCAACCTTGTATCTTGGATTTTTAAAATTCAACTCCCAAAAGAAATGAAATTTTGTTTTATAAAAATTTGCAGATGCCTCTAGGAGGTGGGTAAAAGAGGGTAAAAATTTCAATACAATTTTTATATATTTGAGCTTATTATAAAATGAATCTAATGAATTACATTGAAATTATATAAGTATTTTGTATCTAATTTGACCTAAAATAAATTTAAATAAAATAAATATTTATTTAAATAAAAAGTCGGTTTTAACCAATAACGTAGTATTTTTAACTATTCATCAAAAAATGAAAGTTTTTAGAAAAATACCAAAAATTTACCGTAAGATAATTTCAATATTCTGAATCAAAAAATGAAGTCCATATTTAATGATAAAATTTATAAAATTTCAAAAATTTGGTATTACTATTCATAACAGCTAGTTTGATTGGTTGTGGTGTGTTAGAATCTCGAAGTTGCGTACAATGAAAGCTATTGCATTATTCAAAGGGAAACGTATTGTGGAAGATTGGGGTGTTACATTCTTCCCTCCTTAGAATAATTCCATCCTCAAAATTTCTAGAATATTATTTCCTAAAAAGATTTGGGTGGTTCTTCATCATAAGTCCCTCGGGTTCCCAAGTTGCCTTTTCCATCTTATGGTATATCCATAGAAATTTTATCAGACGTGTCATCCGATTTCTCAACACTTGTTCTCTGGTATAAAGAATCTTGACAGGCTTTTCACAATAAGACAGATCAAGTTCTAGTTCAATTTACTCATAGGAGAGTACATGCATTGGGTCAGGCATGTATTTTCTCAACAGTGATATGTGGAATACAACGTCAACTTTTGAGAGACTTGGAGGCATTTCCAAATGATAAGCTACAACTCCATCTCGTTCTAGAATTTCGAAAGATCTGATGTACCTGGGACTCAATTTACCCTTCTTACCGAAACATATAACACCCCTCCATGGATATATTTGAAGAAAACCTGGTATCCAACTTGAAATTCCAAATCCTTCCACAAGGCGCCATTTCTAAACAATGTCATACACTAGATTAGTTTATGAATGGAAATACATAATTCCAAACATGTAAAACACTAAACATAAATTGAACAGTTTTATGGATATAATCCATAATCCTATAAATGTTTTATTTGAGGGGGTATATACTCATAAACCCTTCAGAATGGGTTTTAAAGAAAATGAGAATTATCATAAGCATGTAACTTGGTAGTGTCGTAACCTAGAGTGCATCAATGGTTGTTGTTGTGAACCAGTTCTCGTTTGAGTCTAGCTCAATGTGGTGTTTTTTTGTTTTACCCCTAGGTGCATCTGTGCTAGAGCCACCTCTACCTACTCATATCTAGACATGAATGTATTGCTTGGAAAACCCACAAAATCTATACACTACCAACATTATAAGAAGTTCCTCTATACTAATACTCAAAGTCTATCTTAGGGTAATGTTCTTTAATCAGAGTTTTCCTAAATCTAGTTTCCATGATTTTTACTAAACTTCCTCTAATACCAACTGTAACGCCCCGACCCAAGTTACCCAGATTTGGTTCATTATTATCTAACATTGTCATGATCACAAAATATCGTGTCTCAAAAGAATGATTAGTTTAGTATCATTGGAAATACTATATAAATTCATAAGATTTACATTACATTATAAAATGAAAAACTACACCAACATAGTCTCCCCAGGCCACACTCATATCCCTTAGACTATCCCTACAGGTCAGTCATAATATACTTCTTCACATCCTGGAAAAAAATAAAATATAGAAAGGGGTGAGCTCAGATGATCAGTAACACTAAAATAAAATCCTTTTAAACTTAAACTTTAGCATAATTTGGCAAAGATAAAATCAAATAATTCCATTAACTTATTCACATGGATATTATAGTAGTCGAATATCCACATGAAATATCAATAGCCACTTTCATAATGATGGAATGCATAATTCCAGACTTCATAACCACATAGTCAAGGCCTTGTGCCAAGACTACAAATTGGATTTCTTCAAGGCCTTGTTTCAAGTCACTAGTTTGTCTCATGAGACCTACCGATGCCTCGGGGAGCTATAGCAGGCTCCACCCATCACTTACTAAGTCCAATTCATTCCTCATATGAAATGGTTTAAACATAACAGAAACATTCATATTAAAACTATCATATGAAATGTCAATACTTTATCTATTAACCATGAATGGTGTAAACATAACACATCCACAGTAAAACATATCACAAAACCTTCAATACAATATGTAAGTTTTTTATCATAATATATCAATATCAAATAAGCTTAAAATCCATCAAATCATGTTGACATAAGAGAAATCAAAACTTTTTTAGGAGAAACATCTATTTTTATTTTTAAATCATTTAAAAGTCATATAATTATAAAAGAAAACCTTTATCTTGAAAATATAATTATAAGCTTTTAAGGGAAGCTTTGACGATGTCATAACAACATAAAATAGCCGCACCCATCATATAAGTTAAAAAAACATTCATACATTACTTTTGTTGAAGAGGTCATAAAGTAACATGTTTGGAAAATGACAGAAACATTCCTTTCCAAACATATAAGGACAAATAAGTGTATAAATTTTTTTAAACCATTGTCTAGAAATTATTAAAAATGTTTTCAAATACATTTTTTAAGAAAACACGGATGTGGATGATAAACAGATCCTAGTAGGTACTTACGTAAAAACAACCTCGGATAATAAAGAGATTGTGAAATTAACCCTTACCATGTAATTTTCCTTGGTCGAGGGTATTTTAAACTCTTGTATAATAGTTAAATCATTTTTATTAAATTATAAAAGAAATATATAGATAAATATGATATCATATATGATCTTCTAATATTTCTTTGTTAATGATATTTTAGTAGTATCATCATTTCGGGTGTTAACTGATTCATTTTCCATTATATGCTTTGTTATGTAAGTAATGTTTGTTATGGATAGGATGTATCTTAATCAAATTTATAATGATATAAAGTCGTTAAACATTATTTTTAATCATCAAATAAAAATTATTCTTTAATGGATATGATGAGGAATGAATCTCATCGCGTGCGTGGAGATGATAATCCGTACGTACACACGAGTGACAGTATCATTATTTTGATATTAAAATCATATGTAATTGGATTTTATATCAAATATAAAGAATAATTATCAGGTTATATTTATTATTTACATCATTTATACTCATTATTATACCCATACAAATGATGAAGTGTTTGAATAACAAATTACACCACGACGTGGAGATGGTAATCCGTACATACGCACGTATGGTGACTTTGTCATTTATAGGATCGATAGAATAATGAATATGGTTGTACCCTTTTTATAATAATATCATAGTATATAGTAGATAATGAAGCTATTATTTTAGAATGGAAACAACAAAGAAAGAGGAAGTGGAGGAAAAAAAACTTGAAAGAGGTGATGAAATATTTACCTCTTCTTTGGGTTCTTCATTTTGATTTGATCAAAAGGTCCTTCTAGGTTGGCTTTATGTATAAATGAATGCCTCTAGGATGATGGGAGGATAGTTGAATGAATGTTAAATTTTTTATTCTAAAACAATTTTATAGAAAAAGTTTGAAACCATCAAGTTCTACCAAGAGTATAAAACATTATAGCAGATGAAAAAATTGTTAAAAGCCAACTTAAATCTATTATAAGTTTCCTCCCTATATAGTTTCCAGGAAATATCTATTACCTTTTTATATGGATCATATATGATCATATCTTCAAATTGATAGGCCACTTTGTTCCATGCATGTATTAACTCTTCCACTGTTATCTTCTTAGCATTAAAGCCTCTGGTAAGGATTAAATGTTGCTTGTCGATCCACTCGCCCTGTTCTTTGTTTGTGTGGACCTGAATCAGCCTCCTGTTCATCCTTTCTGCCTCCTCATGAGAGGAAAGAATAATTAGGACCTCCTCTAGCATCTCCTCCTCAGAGTGCATAATAAGGACCCATGGGTTTTCCATGGTCTTTGCATCTGCATCCCGCTGCGAGCCAACAGTAATAACCAAAGCAAGGTCACCACCATCAGCCTCATTACCAAACATATCCTGATGATCAGTTGGGGGATCATCAAAAACCACAGAGACTTTCTGGATCTGAGACCGTTCTTCAACCAAAACATCCTTCTTCTCCAAAGCAAGATCCTTAGGAGAACAACCTTCAAATGTTTCGCTTCCACTCACCAAATTCAAGCTAACCTCCTTCACCTATTCATTTTTAGATGGCTTTCACTCCTTAATCTTGGTCCCATATTTTTTAGCTGATCTTGTTTCCATAGGTCTTGGAAGATATGATTAGTCCTTGTGGCCTTTGTATTTCTTCCTCTCGCTCACAATGCAACTACCAAGGTCCCTATTTTCCTTTTGTCCCTTCTTCTTCCTTCGAATGTGAAGACCTCTATTAGACCCTCCCTTTGCACTGTCTTCAGAGAGTTGGATATCACTCCCCACCTCCAACTCTAGCCCTGAGAAACACCCTGAACCAATTGTATTTTTATCAGGAGTATCATATCTCATACCAAAGAAGCGATTACTAATGTTAATCAGGGACAAAATTGATTTCTAATTTGCTCTTCCCCCAACATTCACCCACTTCCCCAACCTGTCTGGTAAAGCCTGCATCTGAGAATTATGGCTCTTGTTTTGAGTTTCCCCTAATCCATTTCCAATTTGGGCAACATCAGCATAAGAAGGATTCTTAGAAGGAAAGTTCTCAGCCTGCAAAGGCTCAACACCACCAGCAACCCCTGACCCCACAACAGCCTGCTCAGACAAATCACCCTCAGCCAAGTAATTCCTCAACCTATAGAAAATGTCCACTACCTTTGGATTAGGATTGAGTGGTCTTGCATCCTTCTGTAAGGGTATGGCACCAGAATCCGAGTTGATCAAGTGATCCACTGGGGGAGCACTAGATCACTATGGCACAACAGATTTTCCAACATCGAGCAACCTTTGTCGGTCCCTGAGTCCCCGAAGAGAGGAGCGGGAAAAATGCCCCAAGAGGTTACAGATCAAGCAAAACTCTATCCAAGATTCAAATGAGACCTCCTACTTACATATGAATTCTTCCCCAGCAACGATCCAGAACCACTCCACTGGTGGTCCTGACACATCAACTTCCACGCAAATGTGTGGTGAAATTGGGTGACATACATCATCAGTCCTACTATTAGAGCACAAGTAGCATCCAACCATATTCCCAATCATGCGTAAAATTGATGGATTTGAAAGGTCAATGGAAGATTTGGGATCCTTACCCACAACGTCATGATGGGAGAATCACGATTCAGGTGAAAATCATACGACCAACGAAAGAGATAGAAGGAACACCCGTGGAAAACTTGCAGCGCTCTGGACTAGGCAAGAATCATGTCTTCTTTCGAGCCAAATTAGACCATCAAGTGACATTTGTCAAGAAGTCCCAAAATTGCACGATCCTGAAGACCCCAGGATCCAAATATGAACCTGTCAAAGGAGTCGACCGAGGTCATGTGTCTACTTAAATGATCCTCCAAGGTAAGATTAAGAAGACCAGAAGCAGCCGAAAACTCCGAAGGTGAGAGCGCAAGTTGGGGCGAGCTGTTGTACAGATCTAGAACCATCGGGCTGAGAGAGATAGCGGGGAAAGGAGGAAGGAAATCTAGGTTAGAAAAGGGGAAAAAAGGAGGTGCCTGGGTTGGGATTGCGGGATGATGAGGCAAACCCCCCCGCTCCGGAGGGGGGGGGGGGACGGCGGAGCCGCCGCCATCCACCTAGGTCATCGCGGAGCAGTGACACGGAAGAGAAGAAACACACATGGGAGGATAGTTTAGAGGATATATGTGAAGAGGTTGTTTGAGCCAAATGGCTTTGAAGGTGTGAATTTGAGAGAAGGGGATGTTCCCTTTTATAATAGGGGTGAGGGGCACCTTAGGACAAGATTCAAATATTATTTTATAATTAAATAATTTTCGGTTTCTAATGGCTAAAAACTGATTTATTTCAAGAATAAGGTGGGGATGGGTCGAAAACCACTCAACCAATAGGTTATAGACATGTCTGAGTCACTATTTTAACCTTATCTTTTAGATTTAACTCTTAGTTAAATAGTTTGACATTTACCACGTCTCTTTGTATTTTTATATTATATGTTTAACAAACATACTATAAACTTCCAAGAGATTCTCAAGTAGTTCATTAATGACATATATAATATTATTTAAGCCCTTTTGATGAACCTTATATTTTTATGAATAGAATATAAATTAATAATATAATATTGTTTTAAAAACTATTTTATGTCAATTTTTATACTATTTGGTATTTTGTTTTTGTTAAATTTATAACAACAATATTACTTCCAAAAAAAAATCATTTAATCATCCATAACATGGAATATTAACATATAAAATTACTGGAATTCATGAAAAGTCTCAAATTAGATTTTTTTGGATATTTTTAATATCAATTATTTTAATCTTTCATTAATAAATTAATTACTACATTATCATTTTGTCATAAATAAATTTAATTATTTGATGTTTAAAAATTATAAATAAAATACCATTTTGAATGAAATATATTTAGCTTTCTAATGAATATTTATAGTTGAATTTATCTTATGTATAAACCTATATTAAAAATGATTTTGTTATTAAACATTGATTTTAACTATTTCAACTCTTCTTTAAATAAAATAATTATAAATGTCCTAATCTAATCCATGTAGAAGAAAGGGGATCATATTTTATTCCTAAGGTTGTTTTTGGTCTAATTATACATATCTAATAGAATTAAGACATGTGTTAAGGTAATTATGATATCATTTTTACCCTTTATTATCCTATTTACTTTTAACCGTGGTAAATAAAAGTCAAAAGTTGCTATTCACCAAAATATTATTTTCATCTTATTGAACTGCATTTTACCTATTGATGTCAACTGTTTCTTTTGGTTTTTTGAAATTCAACTCACAGAAGTGGTAAAATTAAGTTTTATAAAAATTTGCAAATGCTCCTAAGAGGTGGGTAAAAGACGGTAAAAAGTTCAATAAATTTTTTATACATCTATGATTATTGTGAAATGAATATAATGAATTATATTAAACGTATATAGGTATTATGTATCTATTTTTATCTTATTATTTTTCAATAAAATAGATATTTATTTAAATAAAAAGTCGGTTTCAACCAATAATGTAGTGTTTTTCACTATTCATCATAAATTGAATATATTTAGAGAAATACCAAAAATTCACCCTAAGCTAATTTCAATATTCCGAATCCAAAAATAAATTTCATTTTGAAAGATAAAATTTATAAAATTTCAAAAAGTTGGTATTACTATTCATAATGGCTAGTTTGATTGGTTGTAGTGTGTTGGAATCTCAATGTTGTGTACAATGAAATCTATTACATAATTAAAAGGGAAACATCTAATGGAAGCTTGGGGTATTACATGGGCCCTAGGTTTTGACTGCCACCATAGGGGCAGTTCGAATCGGTTATCCCCAATCTGAGGGTTAGTGGTGTTTCTTTCTCACGAACCAACAAGAATTCTCCTTTCCACCATTCATTTGATCTTTTTTGTTGAGGAATCCATGGAAATAGTATTCCAAATCCACCTCCATGGGAATAAAATAAAACATGAATGGTGGAGGAAGGATAATGAATGATTCCTCCTCTTTCTTGGCTTCCATTTTCCAAATTTTTTCTTCGTTAACCAGTATGTTCTCAAGGAATGCAAAGTATTCCCTTTCTAAATACACATCTTGTGTCTCTATTTCCTCATGGAAATCCACCATGATATCCTCTTGATCTCCCTCCAATAAATCATAAAAACTTATGTGTATCTCCAGTTGTTCCTCTTCAGGTTATAATTATTTTTCATAATCATCCCCCAAGGGAAAACATAAGTTGTTTGAATCTGAAAAATTAAAACAAGGGGAGGAAATACTCAATTAATTTTCACAAAAATCAAGAGATAATGAGTTCAAAAAAATATTATATCCCTGCGTTTGTTCATATTAAATCTATTTTTCATTGGAAAGCACCTCTTGGAGTTGATTATTATCAAATAGATAGAGGGATTCAGTCTCCACCATTTCTTGGATCTCCATAGAAAAATCAGGCATGAATGTGGGGGGGGGGTCTTTTTGGACCTTGAAAACTTCATAAAATTCTAATACTTAATGGGAGAACTCAATTAGATTTTGGGACATCACTTCAAAAACATCATTGTTCATGTCCTCCCTTAGTCCATCTATGAATTCTATGAATTTTTTCTTCTCATTATTTGTCTTTGAAAATAACCTCACATATTTTACAATAGAAGAAATAATATCCTCTGTAGAAAAGGTTGAGTCAATAATTTTTTCATCTCTTGGTTGGTAATTTTTCCATGAATTAAAGAAATAATCATTTTAAAACAACATATAAAGTGTTATATTATATTTTATTTTAATTTTCAAATGGTCAAATATTTACTATTTGATTGTGGAACTACCTCCCCGTCAACAACACCAAGTTTGATGCATGCCTATCGTTTTATGTGGCAATTTTATTTTATTATAATCCTTAGTGTTGTCTAGTGACAAACCATATGAAGTCTCTTGAAGAAGAGTACACACAAAATAGTTTTTCACTTTAAAATTATGGTAAAAATGATGTGTTTTTAGAATAAATAAATGAGAAAGTGATTGAAAGAAAATTTGAAATTCAAACGATTGAACAAATATGATATTAAAAGGGTGATTAGGTTGGGGTCGGTTTCCCAATTTTAATGCTATCCTTGTTCAATTTAATTAAAATATCTTCTTATTAGTTGATTAAAGTGAGTTTCCACAATCATTTCCTCTCACTTCCTTAGTGAAATTAAGATGGTGAGAGAAAACCTTACCAAGATCTTAGTTTGGTCAAATATCCTTCTATGTGAAAAATAGTTGTGTTGAATATCCCCAATTGACATGTGAAATACTCGATTGGGTCTTGTTTATCCCAAAAAATCAAGAACATTCACTGCCACTTTTACACGTACTGATGACCTTCGAGTACTTCACCACTAAACATTGGTCTATTCCATCGTTTATAAACCAGAAATTAGTGGAGGTAGATAATGATTATTTTACGAAGGAAAAAATTAATAACCAAATTAAAATTCATGACCGATCACACTTGATAATAAAATCCTCTATATGAAATTGAAAATAACATTGAAGAAGAAAGAAATTTCACTCAATTACATCCAATAACTCATGCTTTTAAAAATAGAAAACCAACATTTCCCCAATCACTCAAAATTTTTAGCCCACCATGGTAAGGGTAATGGAGATGAATGGGGAAGAAGAAATTTTAAAAAAACTATGGAAAAGAAAATAAATAAAAGAGAAAAATTCAGAAAGTTCTCCTCCTTGGTGTCCCATAAGGAATGGGACTGAATGAGAGATGCTTTAAGAGAGAGGAGCTCCCCTCCTTTTATAGCCAGAATATATCTCCTGAAAGTTGACATGTTGTAGCGACATTAAAGGAAATCTTCTTGTGTTTCACCCTTATTGATTGTTTTTTAAATTTATCTTGTCCGTTTTACCCAATCGATCAGTGTATTTGGACAAGTATTCCGAGTGTTATACCTGTTTTACTCTCATAATATATTCTGTCCAGTCAGACTCTTCAAATCACAAACCTCCAGATAAGAGTGCTTAAATGACCATTGTAATGACCATTTCACATGGCCTTATGTTCATAAAATATGTTCCAACACTCCTTATGCATTTAAACACCTAATTTCACAACCATTGGTCCCACCATGAATTAGTTATGAACCCTACACCAAAACATGACATATCTATAAACAGTTTTCATTCTCCCACTTATGAGCTTCTTTTGAGCATCCATATGGCCGATTCAGATTTTGGCCTAGATGGATGAAATGAATCCCTTGATGTGTAGAATATCTAAAACAAATAATTTTTCAATTGGGATTAGTTTAAAAACTGTTATGTCCAAAATACATAAAATATTTAAAATAATAAAAAATACAAAATGGGCCATTTTTACAATCAAGCTAAAAATATTACAAATATCATATAAATGTAGCACTCTATATTAATGTAACAATTTGGTGGGTTTAAAACAATTAAAGTCCATGTAAATTTAATTGAAAATATTTTCTCTATAAATTATCCCACACTTAGCACATGGACTCCTGGACAAGTAAACATCAAAATCAAATCAAATCAAATCCAAAACACATAACCATGAGATCTACCAAATTAGTAACAAGAAACAAAAATATATCAAGCCACATCAGAAACAATTTTTTCAAGTTCTACATTTTAGATTATTTTATATATTTCTACTTTATTTCTTATCCCATGCACACAAAACACCTACCTCAAATGAATTTTCTCTCATCTTACATATGTAAATGTTTAACAAATATTTTCTCATCCAAACTCACAAAAGAGTCACCATAGGCTTTATAAATTCCTACTTCTCCACTCGATGTGAGTCAAGGACATATGTTTCTCATGAGGACTTTTTAGGGTTGTTCTGTGGCATTCGGTAGGTAGGATTTAGATGTCAAAAATTATGAGGCTGAAAAAGGAGTGCTTGGATCTTTTTTAAGCAAAATTGCATGATTCTAATTTTCACTCAAGAATAGTCTCCTTCTCTTCACCATTGTATAAAATTGGCTTCATCGTCATGAGAAATCAAGGAATTTTCATTCCATTTAGCATTTTACCAGCAAAAATTATTTCTCAAACATTGTTTTTATTGAAACAAATTGATAGTAACAACATTATTTTAACATTGGAAGCTCCATAAAGGCACAACTTCTTTTATCATGAAAGCTCCCGAAAAGGCACATCTTTTAAGAAAATAAAATCTTCAATAGAAACATCAACTCTTAAACTTTTTAACTTCTTCCCAATGTATTACCAAATGACTTATTACACCACAAGGCATCTTTCCCCACAATTATGATCAACTAGATAATTCAATTTAATTTCAAGATCATGTTGGATAGGGAAAACTGGATTATAATGTGGATAGCCTAACATTATACTCATGGATTCTAAATCCTACACAGATTAATGTATAAGTAGGCCATAATAAAATGGATTATTTTGAAAAGGGGGATTAAAACAAAATAAATCCCACAATAATTTAAAACACAAGTACCTCAAAACATCAAGGTTGGACAAGAATAAAAAAAAAATTATAGTTAATTAAAGCACGATATGGTTCTCTTAATAAATGAGGAGAATTTAAATAATTTGAAAAAAGTGGTAAATAATCCTCACAGGAAAGTGATTTAACAAATAAATATAGAGAGATGTGGCATGGGATTTAAAAATCAGATTAATTTTAATGAAATTACAAAATATTGGAACTTGAAACAGAGTCATTTTAGTATTAATTTAAGCTCGGTTTCATAAAATAGATTGGTTCACTCACTGACATGGGTTTCAAAAATTTAAATGATAATAATTTCAACTCAAAATATAAAAAAAACAAACAAAAAATTAAAAATAAACACACAAATATCTGATTTTGTTTTATGAAAACAGTAAACCAATCATCAAATGAAAATCCTAAAATACAATTGTTCTGTCCCCCACACTTAAATGATGTAGTTTCATCAGTGAATTAATATAGATATAACATTTGAGTAGATTTTTGATTGATTCACAACAAACAAGTAATTATAAAGGAGAGGTACAACCTGACTTATTAGAAATGAAACATTGAGTTAGGCTGTAACGCCCCGACCCCAGTTACCCAAAGTTGGTTCATTATTTTAATACATTGGCATGATTACAAGGAATCATGTCCCGAAGGACCGATCATTATAACAGTCTTGGAAAATAGATTACATATATTAATGTTACATTACATTTTATAACATACAATACAACATAAATAATCCTTTATGAAAGCCATTATTCCATTGGCCTAACCCTGAATGTCAATCAAAATACACTTCATGGAATCCTGGGAAAAATAAAACATAGAAATGGGTGAGCTCAGATTCTCAGTAAGGATAAAAATATAGCGGAAACTTTAATAAATAATCATAAACATTTAAGGCAATGTATAACTAAATAAAAATCCGTTTAAACTTGAACCTCAACATAATATGGAAAAAATAAAATAAAATAATTTTATATACTATTTCACATGGATATTATAACAGTCGAATAATCGCATGCAATATCACTAACCACATTCATAATGATGGAATGCATAATGTCATACTATTATAACCACATAGTCAAGGCCTCATGCGAAGACTTCAAATAAGATTTTGTCAAGGCCTTGTGCCAAGATACTAGTTTGTCTCATGAGACCTACCGATGCATCGAGTAGCTATAGTGGGATCCACCCATCACTTATTAAGTCCAATTCATTCCTCATATGAATAGGTTTAAACATAACATAAACATTCATATTAAAACTAGCATACGAAATGTCAATACTTTCTCTATAAACCATGAATGGTATAAAAATAGCACATCCACTGTCAAACATATCACAAAACCTTCAATACAATATGGAAGTTTTGTATAATAATAAATCAACTTCAAATAATATTAAAATCCATCAAAGGATTTTGACATAGATGAAATCAAAACAATTTTAGAGAAATATCTCTTTTTGAAAACATTTAAAAGTCACAAATTTATTAAGGAAGTAATTTAAAAGTGTTTTTTGACTCAAAGTGTCCCATACCACTTTGAAACTTTTGAAAAGAAATATCATTTCAAAACATTCATGTCCATATAAATAAATCCTTAATTTTATTTGGAAAACATGGACATTAATTAAAAATATTTAGAAAGATAAATCATTAAAACATCTAAAATTCAGATCTTGATAAAGAGTACCTTTCACAAATTCTTAAAATATTCATTTTGAAATCATTTAAAAGCCACATAGTTATAAAATAAAACATTTATATTCAAAATATTCTTATAAAATTGTAAGGGAAGCTTCAATTAGTTTATAATGGTAGAAAATAGTCGCACCCACCGTATAAGTTAAAAAAACATTGTTACCTTAAATTTGTCAAAAAGGTCAAAAAGTACCTTGTTCGGAAAGTGAAGAAAAGATTCCTTTCAAAACACATAAGGGTATAAATGAATTTATACAATTGTCTATTAAATATTAAAAAATGTTTTGAAATATATTTCTAAGAAACATGGATGTGGATGATAAAGAGGTCCCAGTAAATAATTACGTATAAACAACCTCAGATAATGAAGAGATTGTAAAATAAACTATTACCTTGTACTTTTCCTTGGATGAGGGTAGGTTAACCACATGTATAATGGTGAAATAATTGTTACTAAATTATAAAAGAATCATATACGTTAATATGATATCATATATGATCTTTTAAGTTTGATTTGTTAACAATATCTTAGTATTATCTTCGTTTCGGGTGTTAACGGATTCGTTTTTCTTTATATTTTTTTGTTATGTGTGCCATATTTTTTATGGATGGGATGTATATTATTCATATCCAGAATGATATCATGTCTCTAAAAATTATTTTTAATCATAAAATAATATTTAGTCTAGAATGGATATGATGGGGAATGAATCTCATCGCGTTCGTGGAGATGGTAATCCGTACGTACGCACGAGCGACAATATCATTATTTTGATATTAAAATAATATATAATTGGATGGTATATCATATATACAGAATAATTATCATGTTATATTTATTATTTACATGAATTACACATCATTATTTTACCCATCCAAATAATAATGTATTGAATAACAATTACACCACGACATGGAGACGGTAGGCCGTACGTACGCACGTATGGTGACATGTCATTCAAATGGTGGATAGAATAATGAATATGGTTTTAAAATATCTATAATAATATAAAATTATATATAAGGTACTGAAGTTATTATTTTATAAAGGAAATAACATAGAAATAAGAAGTTGAAGAAGAAAGGAACTTGAAAGAGGGTGGTGAAAACATTACCTCTTCTTCGGGTTCTTCCTTTTGATTTGATCAAAAGGTATCCTTAGGTTGGCATTATGACTAATGGAATGCCTCTAGGATTAAGGGAGGATAGTTGAGAGGGTATTTGGGTAGAGTTTGGCCGAACCAAAAAGCTTTTAAGGTATGGAGAATTGGTTAGAAGTGGCGTCCTTTTATAAGGGGGGATGGGCTCTTTAGGAAAAACTTAAAGTATTAATTTATATAAATTCATATTGGGTTTCTAAAGGCTAAAAAGTGAATTATTAAAATTCTAAGTTAGGTATGGGTCGAAATAATTTCATCTAATATATTTTAGACAGGTTTGGATCTCTATATTGACCTTACCGTTTATATTTAACTCTTAGTTAAATAGTTTAACATTTACCATGTCACTTTTGTTTATATTATATGGTTAATAAACTTACTATATACTTCCAAAAGACCCCTAGGTGGTCCATTAATGATACAAGTATCATTATATAAGTCCTTTTGGCAAATATAATATTTTTAGGACTAGAATATTAATTAATAATATAATATTTGTTTTAAAAACGCATTTATATCAATTTTGACACTATTTAATAATTGATTTTTGTAAAAGTCTTATAGTCATTATTAATTCAAATCACATTAATTTATAAAATCCTAACATGTCATATTAACTAATAAAATTATTGTAATTTATTAAAAATCTCAAATTATTTTTATTTGGGTATTTATAATATCAATTATTTTAATATTTCATTAATAAGGTAATTAATGCATCATCATTATGTCATAAATAAATTAATTTATTTGATGTCTATAAATTATAAAAAAAATACCATGATGTAGGAAATATTTTTATCTTTCCAATGAATATTTATAGTTTAAAATATAACTTATATAACCCCATGTAAAAATTAATTTACTAAAAAATATTTGTTTGTGTCATTATTGTCTTTACTTTAAATTAATTAATCTAAAGAGTCATTATCACTCTCAAGTAGCTCCATGGGGTTCCCAAATCGACCCAAGGATGTCCATGGTCGGAAATGACTGATCCAATATGGTTAGGACAAGTGTTAAGGTAATTTTGTATTATTATAATATACTTTTTATATTGAATTACCCTATTACCTTTAACTGCGGTAAATAAAAGTTAAAAGTTACTCTTCATAAAAAATTATTTTTATCTTATTGAACCACATTTTACTCCTTGATATTAACCGTGTCTCTCGGATTTTCAAAATTCCACTCACAGAAGTGGTAAAATTACGTTTTATGTGAATTTCCAAATTCTACTAGGAGGTGGGTAAAAGACGGTGAAAAGTTCAATTAATTTTTTTATATCTAAAATTATTATAAACTGACTACAATGAATTAAATTGAACTTATATAGGTATTATGTATATATTTTTACCTAAAATAAATTTAAATTAAATAAATAATTATTTAAATAAAAATTTTGTTTTAAACTATAACTCAGTGTTTTTCACTATTCATCAAAAATTAAAAGTTTTCAGAAAAATACCAAAAATTTACCCTAAGATAATTTTAATATTATTAATTCAATATTGAATTATATTTTACCAAATTAAAAACATAGAAGTTTCATTTATTAATTTAAAATTAATTCCCGCTGTCAAAACCAAAAGGCGTATTTTTAAGAAATAATAACAACCAAAATATTGACACTTGTTTATGTCAAATTTCAAAGTGAAATTACTTACAATGGCCCTAATTGGATTAAATGGTAAAAATTTAATCTATTTATACCTCTAAACCATTAAAATTTCTAATTTAACAATATAAATTATTTTTATTTAAAAAGTTGTTTTCAGTTAAAAGATAGTATTTTACACTATTCACCCAAATATGAAAGTTATTAGAAAAACACCAAAATAGTATTGAAACTAAATTACTATATCCAGATTCTAATGAAAAAGTTTATTTTGTAAAATTTAATATATTAATGGTTCATATATTGTATTTAAAAAGGCTTCTCCATTAAAAGGTAGTAAAATTTCATTTTTGAAAAAATACTTCTTTTATCTGAAAAAATGTATTTGTTTATACATTATGTGTAAGAAACTCATAATATAGATTCTAAAATTATAAGGATTTTATAAAGTTCAAAATTCAGAAAATACTATTCATAACCGCTTTTGAACGGCTTGTTTGGTTAGTCATGGTGCGCTAGAACTCGGTGTTGAGTGTAGTGCAAGTTTTTGAATTAGTTTAAAGAAATAACATACTATGAAATCTTGGGGTGTTACATTCTTCTCTCCTTCAATAAATTGCATCCTCTCAATTTGAAATTATTTTTTTGAAAATAAAAGGTTGAAAATATAAAATACTTTTGGGAAAACCCAAATCGGAAATTAGGTTAATAAAATTTATTATTTATAAGATGAAAATGGAAATGAAAGGGTCACCACCAAATTATGATCCCGATTAGGAGAACATTGGTGGAAATTAGAGACATATAATTGGAGGAAAACGTAAATATTTATAGGTAGTGATTGAGGTCATCAATCACGAACATGTGTAAAATTGAGGGCCTTAAATTAATCAATCAATGATGATTTAAAATAGCATCGATTCAACAAAACATATGGTATTAGGATAACACATTTTTTGTTTTAATATCCATTCACTAAAGTATAAGAATTAAATTCATCATAGAATAAGAGAAGAATAAAATTATATACTTGCCAATTAGAGTTCCGTCCTTTAACTAATTTCTACCATGGACTCATCCTTCACTCTAAAAGATAATAGAACTTAAAAAATATTCTATTTATCCTATTTGTATGGGGTTCAAAAAAATGAATTTATAATTTATCTACCAAACCTTTTTTTAAAAAAACTACATTATTAAATCCAGGAAATCACGTGGGATAGTGGTAGGTGATACAACTTTGTCGCCCTTCGGTTGCGGGTTCAAGTCTCGCGGCCTTGCCAGACGTGACAGGTTGCCGCCCGATCTACAGGTTGTCCTTTTATAGAAATCCAAAAATAATCTCAAACTATAATTATCCAAAATACTTCTATCCAAACTCATAGTCCAAAATTTATAAGGAAAGGAAACACAAGGAAGATCCTTTTACCGCTTAATGAAAAGTGAACACCTTCATCATGTATTCTTTTAAAACACTTCAACATCCTGAATTACCATAAAACCGTATTGCTTAAATTCATGATCCCTTATTCCTTATAGAATACATGATATAATCCTTCTATCAAAAAAATGTTGTAAACTCCAACAATGATGGAATATAAAAATCATTAATCAGTTTCAAGGTAGTTAAGAATATCCAATATAATTTATCCAAAGCAATCATGTATTATTCCAAAATCACTACCTCGGTTTCAGAACCATATTATGGTTTATCTTTCCCTCAACCATATATTTTCCTAAATTTTATCCTGCTCTTGATGAAATAGTACTGCAGTACAATCCTTACATACTCCATAATTATTATAACGAGTACATTGTTGATACACCACTCAAATGACATAATTCTCTAATAACAAAATAAGAACTCTAATCCTTCCTTCTCATCTGTTGTAGTATCATAACTTGATTATTATCCAATAGCATCATTTGGGGCATACTATGATGATTTGGACATTGGTTTTCGTAGTGTCCCAAGTCCTTGAAAATGAAGCGTTGTACATTTGAAACCGTTTTCCTACCCTTGCAGTCACGTACATGGTGTAATTTTTCTCCACACTTATAACAAACCCCCATTACCTTCAGGCAAGTTCCAAGATGTTTCTTCCCCCAGTTATCACATATGGGAAAATTCTTCTTTTCCCTCTTCCCTTTATCCATCTTTCTCTCTTCCATCATTTTATTCTCTTGCTTCCCTTCATAGCCATAGAACTCAGAGAATTATTTTCTTATATTATTAACACATGATACTATTTCTTCATATGTTGAGAATACATGTGAGACTATTTCTCTTCTAAATGTTGACTTAATACCATGAACGATATGATCCTTCTTACTCTTTGGATCGTACGTATTGGTGGAGTTCAAATTCCTTCTACTGGGCGACATTTCAATACAATAGCATAAACTAGGTTAGTTTATGAATTGAAATAATTTCAAACTTGTAAAATACCTAATGTAAATTGAACGGTTTATGGATATAATCCATAATCATAAATATGTTTTCATTGAGGAAGTATATACTCATAAACCCTTCATAATTATTTGTGAATAAAATTAGAATTATCCTAAGCATATCTCCCGAGAGTGTCGTAACCAACAGTGCAGCAAGGCCCGTTGTCGTGCACCAGTTCCTATTCGAGTCTAGCTCAAAGATGTGTTTTCAGGTTTTACCCCTAGGTACATCTGTGCCAGAGCCATCTCTACCTGCTCGTATCCAGACAGGGATGTATTTCTTGTAAAAACTCACAAAATCTCTACAATACCAAAATTCTAGGAAGTTCTTCTATACTAATTCTCAATGTCTATGTTAGGGCTATGTGCTCAAATCCGAGTTTGTCTAAATCTAGTTTCCAAGGTTATTGCTAAACTTTCTCTGATACCAACTGTAACACCCCGACCCCAGTTACCCAGAGTCAGTGAATTATTTTAATAATTGGCATGATTACAAGGAATCAAGTCCCGAAGGACTGATCAGTTTAGCAGTCTTGGAAAATAGATCACATACATGAATGATATGTTACACTTTATAACATTCAAAACAACATAAATAATCCTTTATGAACGCCATTATTCCCTTGGATTAACCCTACATATCAATCAAAATACATTTTTGAAATCCTGGGAAAAATAAAACATAGATAGGGGTGAGCTCAGATGCTCAGTAAGGATAACAATATAGCATAAACATTAATAAATAATCATAAACATTTAAGGCAATGTATAACTAAAACAAAATCCTTTTAAACTTGAACTTCAACATAATATGGAAAAAATAAAATAAAATAATTCCATTTACTTATTTACATGGATATTCTACTATTCTAATAATTTCATGCAGTATCACTAACCACTTTCATAATGATGAAATGCATAATTACAGACTATCATAACCACATAGTCAAGGCCTCGTGCCAAGACTACAAAAATGATTTTCTCACGGCCTTGTGCCAAGACACTTGTTTGTATAATGAGACCTACCGATGCATCGAAGAACTATAGCGGGCTCCACCCATCACTTATTAATTCCAATGCATTCCTCATACGAATATGATTAAACATAACATAAACATTCATATTAAAACTAGCATAAGAAATTTCAATACTTTCTCCATAAACCATGAATGGTATAAAAATAACACATCCACAGTCAAACATATCACAAAACCTTCAATACAATATGGAAGTTTTGTATCATAATAAATCAACTTAAAATAAGATTAAAATCCATCAAAGGATGTTGACATAGATGAAATCAAAACTATTTGACAGCAATAACTCTTTTTTGAAATCATTTAAAAGTCACACATTTATTAAGGAAGTAATTTAAAAGAGATTTTTGAATCAAAGTGTCCAATACCACTTTGAAAATTTTGAAAAGAAATATCATTTAAAAACATTCATGTCCATATAAATAAATCCTTAAAATCATTTTGAAAACATGGACATTAATTAAAGTGATTTAGAAAGATAAATCATTAAAACATTTAAAATTCCGATCTTGATAAAGTGTACCTTTCAAAAACTCCTAAAATATTCATTTTGAAATTATTTACAAGTCACATAATTATAAAATAAAACATTTAAATTAAAAATATTCTTTAATCTTATAGGGGAATATTCGACGAGTTTATAACGGTAGAAAATAGCCGCACCTGCTGTATAAGTTAAAAAAACATTCTTACCTTCAATTTGTAGAAAAGGTAAAAAAGTACCTTGTTTGGAAAACGACAAAAATATTAATTTAAAAACACATAAGGGTATAAATGAATTTAACCCATTGTCTAGTAAATAGTAAAAAAGGTTGTAAAATATACTTTTAAGAAACATGGATGTGGATGATAAAGAGGGCCCAATAGATAATTACGTATAAACAACCTCGGATAATGAAGAGATTTTGAAATAAACCCTCACCTTGTACTTTTCCTTGGTTAAGGGTATGTTAACCTATTGTATAATGGTTAAATAATTGTTACTAAATTATACAATAATCATATACATTAATATGATATCATATATTATCTTTTAACATTGATTTGCTAATAATATCTTAGTATTATCATCGTTTTGGGTGTTAACGAATTCGTTTTTGTTTATATTTGTTTTTGTTATGTGATCCATATTTGTTATGGATGGGATCTATATTATTCATATCTAGAATGATATCATGTCTCTAAAAATTATTTTTAATCATCAAATAAAATTTATTCTTGAATGTATACAATGGGGAATGAATCTCATCGCATTCGTGGAGACGGTAATCCGTACGTACTCACGAGCGACAATATCATTTTTTTGATATTAAAATAATATATAATTGGATGGTATATCATATATAAAGAATCATTATCATTTTATATTTATTATTTATATGAATTACACATCACTATTATACCCATCCAAATAATAATGTATTGAATAACAATTACACCACGACGTGGAGAGTGTAGGCCGTACGTACGCACGCATGGTGACATGTCATTCAAAGGGTGGATAGAATATTGAATATGGTTGTACCATATTTATAATAACATCACAGTATATATAAGATACTGGATTTATTATTTTAGAATGGAAATAACAAAAAAAAAGAAGAAATTGAAGAGGAAAGGAACTTGAAATAGGGTGGTGAAAACATTACAGCTTCTTCGGGTTATTCCTTTTGATTAGATTAAAATGGCTCCTTAAAATAGCATTATGACTAAAGGAAGGAATATAGGATTAAGGGAGGATATTTGAGAGGGTATTTGGGAAGATTTTGGCCGAATCAAAATTCTTTGAAGGTATGAAGAATTTGTTAGAAGTGGTGTCCTTTTATAAGGGGAAGGAGTGGATCTTTAAAAAAAACTTAAAGTATTAATTTAAAATAAATTAATATTCGCTTTATACTGGATCCAAAGTAGATTATTCAAAGTCTAAGGTGGGGATGGGTTGAAAGTTTTTCATCCAATATATTTTAGACAGGGTTGGGTCTCTATATTAACCTTATCCTTTATATTTAACTATTAGTTAAATAGTTTGACATTTACCATGTCATTTTGTATTTTTATATTATATGGTTAATAAACTTACTATATACTTCCAGGAGACTCCCAAGTGGTCCATTAATGATACAAATATCATGATATAATTCCATTGGGGGAACTTTATATTTTTAGGAATATAATATCAATTAATAATATAATATTTGTTTTAAAAACTCATTTTTTACAATTTTGACACTATTTAATAATTTATTTTTGTTAAAGTTTTAGAAACTTTATTAATTAGAACCAAATTCATTTAAGAAATCCTAACATTTCCTATTAACTAATAAAATTCTTGTAATTCATTAAAATTGTCAAATTATATTTATTTGGGAATTTATAATATCAATTATTTTAATATTTCATTAATAACTTAATTACTACATCAGCATTATGTCATAAATAACATAATTTATATGATGTCAAAAAATTATAAAAAATTTACCATGATTTAGTAAATCTTTTTATATTTCCAATGAATATTTATAGTAAAAAATATAACTTATATAACCCCATGTAAAAATTAATTTAATAAAAGATATTTGTTAGTTCCATTTTTGTCTTCACTTTAAATTAATTAATCTAAAGAGTCATTTTCACTCTCAAGTGGCTCCATGGGGATCCAAAATCTACCCAAAGATTCCCATGGTCGGCCATGACTCATCCAATAATTTTAGGACAAGTGTTAAGGTAATTTTGTATTATTATAATATACTTTATCTTGAATTACCCGATTTACCTTTAACCGCGATAAGTAAAAGTCAAAAGTTACAATTCACCAAAAATTATTTTTATCTTATTGAACCACATTTACTCCTTGATATTAACCATGTCTCTCGGAGTTTCGAAATTCCACTCACAAAGCAGTAAAATTACGTTTTATGTGAATTTGCAAATTTTGCTTGGAGGTGGGTAAAAGACAGTGAAAAGTTCAATAAAATTTTTATATATATATAATTATTATAAAATGACTCCAATTAATTAAATTGAACTTATATAGGTATTATGTATATATTTTTACATAAAATAAATTTAAATAAAATAAATAATTATGTAAATAAAAATTCGGTTTTAAACTATAACTCAATGTTTTTCACTATTCATCAAAAATTAAAAGTTTTCAGAAAAATACCAAAAATGTACCCTAGGATAATTTTAATATTATGAATTAAATATTGAAGTATATTTTACCAAATTAAAAACATAGAATTTTCATTTATTAATTTAAAATTAATTCCCGCTGTCAAAACCAAAAGGCGTATTTTTAAGAAATAATAACAACCAAAAGATTGACACTTGTTTATGTCAAATTTCAAAGGGAAATTACATACAATGGCCCTAATTGGATTAAATGGTAAAAATTTAATATATTTATACTTCTAAACCATTAAAATTTCTAATTTAACAATATAAATTATTTTGATTTAAAAAGTTGTTTTCAGTTAAAATATAGTATTTTACACTATTCACCCAAATATGAAATTTATCAGAAAAACAACAAAACATTATTGAAACTAAATTATTACGTCCCTATTGTAACGAAGAAGATTAATTTGTCAAATTTAATATATAAAAGTTTCAAATATTGGATTTAAAAGGCTTCACCATTAAAAGGTTGTAAAATTACATTTTTTGAAAAAAAACTTATTTATCTGCAAAAAAAGTATTTGTTCTTACATTATGTCTTAGAAACTCATAATATGGATTATAAAATTATAAGGATTATATAATGTTCAAAATTCAGTTAATACTATTCATAAACACTTTTGAATGGCTAGTTTGGTAAGTCATGGGTCGCTTGAACTCGGTGTTGCGTGTAGCGCAAGTTATTGAATTACATTGAAGAAATAACGTACTATAAAATCTTGGGGTGTTACATAGGCTCATAATTTTCACTCTTTGAAAATGTAAAAAAATGTAAAAAGATAACATAATAAATTTATTAAAGTAAATAAAAATTCAATTTGAATAAGAAAAGAAGAATAAATCTTGGTTTAATCCCCCAAGTGGGCCTTGGTTTTTGACTACCTTTAGAGGGGCAGTTCTAATCAGTTATCCCCAATGTGATGGTGGGTGATGTTTCTTTCTCATGAACCAACAAGAATTCTTCTTTCCAGAATGCACATGATCCTTTTTTGAGGAATCCATGGAAATATTATTCCAAATCCACCGCCATGGTTGTATGATAGAACATGAATGGTGGAGGTAGGATAATAAATGATTCCTCCTTTTTCTTGGTTTCCATTTTCCCTATTTATTCATCTTTAACCAGTACATTTTCAAGGTATGAAAATTATTTCCTTTCAAAGTATGGATCTTGTGTCTCTATTTCCTCATGAAAATCCACCTTGATCTCCTCTTGATCTCCCTTCAATAAATTATTAACATGTTTGGGGAGCTCCAGTTGTTCCTATTTAGTTTTATCTTGTTTATCATAATCATCCTGCAAGAAATAACATAAGTTTTCTGAATCTGAAAAATTCAAACAAGGGGAGGCTATACTCAATTAAGTTTCAATAAAATCAAGATATAATGAGTTCAAAAATATATTATCTCTCTATGTTTGTTCATCCTCAATCTTCTATTCATTGGAAATCACCTCTTGGAGTTGATTAGTAGCAGATAGAGGCAGGTAGTTAGTATCCACCATTTCTTGACTCTCCATAGAAAATTTAGGGATGACTAGGGGGTCTTTTTGGACCATGGAAACTTTATAAAATTTTGTAATGTAATGGGAGAACTCAGTTAGATTTCAGTACATAGATTCAAAAACATATTTGATCATTTCTTACCTTAGTCCAACTTTGCATTATTTGTATGTTTTCCCCTCTTTATTTGTCTTCCAATATAACATCACCTGTCTAACAATAGAAGAAACACCATCCTCCGCAGAAAACGTCGAGTTAATAATTTGATTATTTTTTGATGGGTAATTGTTCCATAAATTAATGAAATATTTATTTGAATACAACATGTCAAGTGTTTTATTTTATTTTATTTTAATTTGAAAAGGTCAAATATTTATGACTTTATTGTGGAACAACCTCCTAGGAAACAACGCCAGGTTTGACGCATTCCTGTCATAGGGCATGGAAATTTCTTATTATATTACCTATTGCAGTCTAGGGATTAACCCTAGGAAGTCTCCTGAAGAAGAGTGCACAGAAAATAGATTTTCATTTTAAAACGATGGTAAAAATGGTGTGTTTTTCGAATAAATTAATGAGAAAGTGATTGAAAGAAAATTTGAAATTAAAATGATTGAAAAAACTATGATATTAAAAGGGTTATTTGGTTAGGATCAGTTTCCCAATTGTAATGTTATACTAGTTCAATTTAATTAAAAAATATTCTTCATAGTTGATTAAAGTTAGTTTCTATAATTATTTCTTCGCATTTACTTGGTTAAATAAGGATTGTGAGATAAAACCATACCAAGATCTTAGTTTGGTAAAATCTCATTCCATGTAAAAAATAGTCGTGTTTAATATCCTAAATTGACATTGAAAATACCCGATCAGGTATTATTTATTCTAAACAATCAGGAACATTCACTACCCCTTTTACACGTACTGACGATCGTCGATTACTTCACAACTAATCCCTGGTCTATTCTGTCGTATATAGACCATAAATTAGTGGAGGGAGATAATGATTATTTTACCATGGAAAAAATCAATAATAGAATTAAAATTGAAGACAAATCACACTTTATAATAAAATCCTCAATATGAAATTGAAAACATCTTTTAAGAAGAATGACATTTCATTCAATTGCATCCAAGAACTCAAGCATTACAAAATAGAAAACCAACCCTTCCCCAATCACTCCAAATGTTTACCCCGTTATGGTAAGGTTAGTCGAGATGAATGGGGAAGACGAAGGCATTAAAAAACTATGGGAAATAAAAGAATTAAAATAGAGAAAGCTAAAAAGTTCTCCTCTTTGGTGTCCCAAAAGGAATGGGATTGAATGACATATGCTTTGAGAGAGAGGATCTCCCCTCCTTTTATAGCTAGAATTTGCCACCGAAATGGTGACGTGTTGTAGCCTCATTAAATGAAATCTTCGTGCATTAAACACTTCTTTAATGTTGTTCATATTTATCTTGGTAGTTTCCCCTCAAATGATCAGCATATTTGGACCGGTATTCTGAGAGTTGTGCCCGTTTGACTCTCACAATTTATTTTGTCCAGTCAGAATCTCCAAATCGCAAAACTACGAATTATAATGCTTTAATGAACATTATAACGGCTCATTCGCATGTCCTTTTCTTCATGAAATATTTCCAGAAACTCCATGTGTGTCTACCCACAAAATTTCACAACCATTGGAGCCACCATGAATAAGTTATCAACCCCACACCAAAACATGACAGATCTGTAAACAATTTTCATTCTCCCATTTGTGAGCTTCTTTTGAGCTTCCATATGGCCGATTCAGATCTTGGTCAAGAAGGATGAAATGAAGACCTTGATGGGTTTAATCTGTAAAACAAATATTTTTTTAGTTTGGATTAGTGTAGAAAATTTTATGGACAAAATACATAAATAATTTAAAAAATTTAAAAATCTAAAATGGGCCATTTTTACTATTAAGCTCAAAATATTATCAATATCATAAAAATGTTGCAATCTATCTAAAACTAACAATTTGGTGGATTTAAAAAAATTAAATTCAATGTAAATTTAATTGAAAATATCTTCTCTATCAAACTATAGAAAATAAATTACTGGTAATAGTTTATTTCAATAATTTAATAAATATATTTTTTGGAATGATAATATTAATATCTAACCTAATTTAAGTTACCACCTTTTGTTCATTAAAAATCACAAAAACAAGCTCACCATTTATTTGTTAATCATAAATAGTAACTAAATCTCTCATGAAATAAAATTATAAATTAATAACTAATCATATAAAATTTATTACAGTACCACAATTATCTATTAATTATTTACTTTGTATCAATTCAGGGGGATTGAAATTGATATTACAAAGTGGGTGTGAAACAATCAAAATTAAAAAAATCCAATGAGGAAAATAAAAACCAAAAAACTAATAAATAGATAATAAATAATTATAATTAAAGAGTATAAATTGTAATCAATATGAATTAGGTTCTTAAATATGTCATTAAAATGGTAATGTTTACTATAAAATAGGTTAAATTAGATGTAGATAATAATTGTAATGATTTTCCTATCCTAACTTTCTTTCTTTAAGATATATTCCATAATCATTAGTTGTATTATTTTCTGCAGGGTATTTACTAAACTATGGATATTTATATCATAACTTTCATTCAATTAAATTCATTTAATAATATATCACATGTTCCAAATCGCATGTTCTTTTTATTCAAAAGATACAAAATTTGTATGGGGTTTTGTTAACTAGAAATACATTTCATTTAGTTATAATATTAATAATAGAAATTACTTCTTCTTTATATATCATAAATAGCCCTCTATTTTAATTATATAGAAAATCTCCACTATATCTATGGTAAAATGAAAATTTTAATTCCAAGTTTCTTCCTTGATGAATTTATTTCACTTAAAAGTATAAAACTATTAAGAGTATTTCTTATCCTATTTAAATAAATATTTTCCTTCCATATTCCTATTATTTCTTCCCAATTTTTTTCCATCCTTATTTTAGAACTTGAAATATTTATTATCTCGTATGATATTAATTTTTATTCTCTCATTTTTTAAAAAAGAGTTTGTATAATATTTTTTAGGAAGTGGGTTTCAATAATGATATTTTAAAATTAAAAAAAAAAGATTTCTTTTTATGATCAAATCTTTTATCATAAGACACCCATTTTTTTACTTAAGAATTTGAACACCCCAAGATTCCATGAGTGCTTCATTTTTAAATAATTCAATAGTGTGCGGTGTATGCAACATTGAGTTCAAGCGCACGACGACCTATCAAACAATCCGTTTAAAAATTATCGATGAATTTTATTAAGAAAATTTTGAATTTTATGTATCCCATATAGTTATAATATTCATATTTTTTTTGTTAGACATAATATGAGGACAAATTCAATTTTTCAGATAAAATAAGTATTTTTTTCAAAAAATGTAGTTTTTCCCCTTTTAATGGGAACCCTTATTAAATCCAATATTTAACACTTTTATATATTAAATTTGATGAAATTAAATTATTTTTTAGAAGTGAGACATAATTTTTTTTGGATAATGTTTTCATACTTTTCTGATAACTTTCATTTTTTTATGAATAATGAAAATACAAAATTTTAATTAAAAACAATTTTTTAATAGAAATAATTTATAATGTGAAATTATAAATTTGAGTTATTTTATAGTATAATTGGATTATATTTTTATCATTTAATATAATTTAGGTCATTTTATGTTATTTTACATTTAAATTGGATATAAACACATGTTAATGTTTTGATAGTTTTTACTTCTTAAAAACCCATTGTTTTTGTTTTGACAATAAGAATTAATTTTAAATTTATAACTGAATATTCTATGTTTTGAATGTATAAAAATGGATTAAATATTTAGAATCAGATGTTCCAAATTGTGTAAATATGTACCTTTTATTTTTTGACATTATTAATAGCAACTTCTGTAATTATTTTTAATAACAATGGTTAAAGGGTAAATCATGCAAATAAGGGTGAAAAATATAATTATAATAATATAAAACTACCCTAACACATGTCCTAATTATATTGGATGAGATATATTCGACCAACATCATCCTTTGGCTGAACTGTTGGCATTTGGGGACCACTTGGGTGTGATAATGACATGTTATAAAAATTAATTTAAAGTAAATATAATTATAACATAAACATTTATATTTTACTAAACCATTTTTAATATAGGGTTATACATATGATAACATCAACTATAAATATTAATTAGAAATATAAAAATATTTCCAACATCTTTGAATTTTATTTATAAAATTTATACATTAAATAAGTACATTTATGTATGACACAATGATGATAAATGTATTACCTTATTAATGAAAGAATCAAATAAATGATATTATAAATATTAAAATAAATATAATTGGAATGTTTTGAGAACATAATTTTTTTTAAGTAAGACATTAACATATATGGTATGAATGAATTTTTTTTCTAAGGAATAATGTTTCTAGGACTTTAAAAAAATCAATTACTAAACAGTGCCAAAATGGACATAAATGAGTTTTTAAAACAGATGCTATTTTATTAAATGATATAAAATTATAATAAATAGATATTTCATAAAATAACATTTATAGTGATAAAAATTTCATAAATTATCCATTTTATGTTCTCTGGGAATTTTATAGTAATGATATTAACCATTCAGTATAAAAATACAAGAGGACATGGTAAGAGTTAACTTATTTTACAAAGGCATAAATATAAAAGATAAGGATACCTTTATGACCCAAACATTTCTAAAACCTATTGGTTAAAAGAATTTATACCTATATTAATATTATCCTGATATTATATTAATTTTGAGCTATTATAAACATAAAATAATTTTATAATAAATTAATATTTCAAGATTTTCCTAAAGCGCCCCTTACCTCTCTTATAAAAGGAATCCCCGCTTTCAATTTAGTTCAAACCTCCACATCCATTTGGGTCAGCCAAAACCTGCCAAAATATCCCACAAAAATCCCTCGCTTTATTGTAGAAGAAATGTTTTTGGTAGAAATCCAACTTAAGGAGTCCTCTTGTGATAATCAAAAGGAGACACCAGAAGAAGAGGTAATCATTTTATCTCTTCTTTCAGAGTTCATTTCTTCTTCTGCTTCCTCTTACTAAGTTGTTACCATACTAAAATAATAACTCTGGAATATAATATATACTGAGATTTTGTTAATATTATAGGACATCCATATTCATCTTTTTACCCATCCTATGAAAAACAATACCATCATGTGTGCGTACGTACAACTTACCATCTCCACACCATGGTGTAAATTTTTTTTCATTCACAATTTATTTATATGGGTATAATAATGAATATAATTGTTTTAAATAATACATATAACATGATATTACTTCTGTAAAAATCGTATCCATCCAATTCTATACTATTTTACCATTAAGGAAATTGTACTATTGCTCATATGTACGTACAACTTACCATCTCCACAACGCGAGGAGACTCATCTTCCATGTTCACCATATAAGAATAATTATAAGAATAAATATTATCAATAAGTTTAGAATATATGAAATAATAATGCTACTGGTAATATAGATATATATACACACATGTATATTTCATTCACATACTTTCATTCAATACGATAAGAAAACAGAAACAACGTTCAAGTGTACGTTCAGACTACCGCCTCCATGAACGGTGTGTTCCATTTTATTTTTCTATCAATTATATTTATTTATATACAGGATATATATGATATATATATATATATATATCGTATTTTATATTTTTGAATTATGTAAATTATGATCTAAGTAATATGATCAAGAATAAAAAGTCAAAACACGTACGATAAACAAAGCGACTATAACCCGAAATGTTGAATTAACTTGGAATTGTTAATAAATAGGTAATATAAATTCATAAAAATCATATATGATATCATAAATATTTTTATGATTCTTATATAAGTTAATAATATGTTTAAACACATTGTACAGAAGTTTCAGACCCGTACAAAGAGTATCAGACCTATTGTAAGGGTTAATTCTTCAATCTCATTATTATCATTGATTGTTTATGTGTAAGTAATTTCCTAGAAATATTTATAATTCATCTCTATGTTTCATAAAAATACTTTAAAATGAAATATTTTAATTTTTTATGGATGAAAATCTTTATATAGATCATCATTTTAAAGGTTTTAAATATTTATTTTTCAAAATCTTTTTAAATAGTGTCTATATTTTCAAATGATTTTAAAGATTTATTTATATAGAAATTATTGTTTTAAAATGTTAATTCCTTTATAAAGATTAAAATTGTTATTGGAAACTTTTATTCAAAAATTTATTTTAAACCAATTCCTTTAAAAATTGTGTGACTTTTAAATGATTTCCTGAAAAAGGGATATTTCTCTCAAAGATTTTTACGTATCATTTTCAACTATGTCAACATCCTTTACTGGATATTATTATTTATTGGGGTTTATTTATTATAATACAACCTTCCATAATGTATTGAATGAGTTATGAAATGTTTTACTGTGGTTGTGTTATTTCTATACCATTGATGGTTTATGGTTCAAGTGTTGACATTTCGTATGCTAGTTTTAATATGAATGATTATGTTATGTTTCTACCATTTCATATGAGGAATGCATTGGACATAGTAAGTGATGGGAGGGCCCCCTATAGCCCCTAGATGCATTGGTAAGTCTAATGAGACAAACTAGTGTCCTGGGACAAGGCCTCGACAAAATATTAGTGAATAGCCTTGGCAAAAGGCCTTGATGTAGTAGTTATTATGTCCAATATTATGCATTACCTCGTTATGAAAGTAGTTAGTACATGTGATTATTAGATTATGTTGTGCCCAAGTGAAGTAATTGCATTTGTTGTCAATAACTTGTCATGGTGTGCCATCTGATGAAGTACATCTTGAAGATTGATGATTATAGAAGCATAAAATCTGACGATTGTTGAGCTGTTCTTAAAGTCCCAAGAACTTGTATCAACTGGATACAAAGTCACAACACTTTTTGAAGACCATGCATTGTCTTCACAATGCATGAGGAGTTGAATAAGCAAGATGATCCATTCACTACTTCTAAGTGGATGAAGTGGTTTAATGAAGTCCATGCACTATCACTTAGTGCATGTGAACATGAAGATGATCCAATTGATCTCTGATTAGATCAATAAAGAACATTGAAGATTATAAGTGATTCAGGAGTTCGATTGACAAAGATGAACCTTTGAATTCCATATCCTAAGTGAAGATCATGTGAGAAGAAGAAATGGAGGAATTCTTAAGATGAAGAAGAGAAGATAAGAAGAATAGAGGAGGAGGAATTTGGCATTTTGAATTGGTATTTTTCATGGAGGACTTTGTTTTTGACAAAGTCTTATTTGTTACTTTGCCAAAAAAATTGGCCAGCCAAGGCACCTTGGGGGTTCAACCCCAAGGCATGGGCACTAGGGCACCACGCCCGGGGGAACCCGTGGGGCGAGCCAGGGCGGCAGGGCGCACACCCAAGACACCGCATGGGTGCCTGGGGCACGCCCGGAGGAGCGCGGCAGGGACGCATGAGCGCACCCGCGGGTGTCAGGAGATGCATAGTGGGCGCTAGGAGCGCGCCCGCAGGGAGAACACGGTGCGGGGCGGCACCGTGGAGGGAGAGAATTCAACTGAGCCAGTTGGGGGAGCGCTTAGTTGATAAAGCGCGGATAAACCGCTGGAGAATTCGATGTGGGACGCGCATTTTTCACCGGGATTGAATCTGAGCTGCTCGATTGATCGCGCGGACGATCTAAGCCGCACATCTGATCCGCGGCGAGATGATCTGATCCAGGCCGTTGAAGATCTGATCCAACAGCTCCCGGCTCATCTCCTTCCTCGAGCTCGAGCTGAAGTCTCCCGCGAGCAGCCGCTGAACCAGAGGCATCCCGAGCATGGTTTTTGAGATTCCGGCCATCTCTCTTGAAGCCGAAGACACCCTCATGCTCGTCTGGCCATAACGAACTCATGCATGCATTAAAATGTTGCATGCATGCATCGAGGGAGAATTTGAGTGAGGCCGAAGGCAAACGAAGTGCCGAGGCCTTGAGGGTCTGTGTTTTGCATGGATGGGCCTAAACAGAAGGCTTGCATGCGTTCAAAAGAATGCATGCACGTGAGGAAAAATGAAGGAAAAGAACCCGCGTGAACAGAGAGAGAGAAACGTGATTTTCGGATCGAGTTTAAAGATTTTCAAGAACCGAAAATATCGGTGGCTCAAGATTTATCCCACGCGGATGAACCGAGGCATTCCTCTGCCTATAAAAGGAGAGCCCGAGGCCTTGGAGTGCTTTCTGATGTGCTGATTTTTTGAAGTCCCGTGAGCGCATCTCTCTGCCTCGCGATGTATTGAAGCCCCGCGCAAGTATCTTGCATGGCTGAAGTCCCTTGCGCGCTGCTCCTTTGCACGACAAGAAGAAGAGGTTGGGCTGCACCAACTTGCAAGCCCCCTCTGTGCACCGCGGCCCCCTGCGCGGCAAGCACTTGCGCAGCAGTGGCCACCCGAGGCCTTGCGCGCCTTGAACTGCTTGTACCCGTGGCTTGCGCGGCCCTTGTGGCTTGAGCCTTGCGCGGCAGTGTTGAGGAGGAGGCTGCACCTTGCATCCCTTCATTTGGTTGGTGTTCGGGTGTGTGCAAGTGGAGGCCGAGACTACACATTGTGTGTGTTTAAGAATTGGAGAAGGCCGCAACCAAGTGTGTGTGCAATACAAGTGAACAAGAAGCCGAGGCCTTTGTGTTTGTATGCCAAGTGAAGAGGAGTATACGGGTAGAGTGTGTGCACAAAGAGGAGAAGGCCGAGGACCTTTGTGCTTTGGGTGCAAAAGGAAGACCACACTTTGTGTTTATAAATTGAAGAAGAATGACAAGTCAAGTGTGTGCACTAAAAGAATGAGTAGTGTATGTGTGCACATGTGAAGAAGATCAACTTTGAGAAGAAGAGGAGTACACACTTATGTGTATGAATACAAAAGAACTGATCATTCTAAGTGATTGGGTTTTTTGGTGATCAAGACCAACGAGATATTTTGAAGACTGTTGAAGCTACTTGAAGTTTTGAACAACACCATTGAAGAAGTGAAGTGGAGCCATGATGAAGATGATGCTGTGGAGTTGGGGGGTTTAACCAACTTGTAATTGGGGGGGCAACCAATTACTGTGTAATCATCTTTTGGCATAGTGAAGAATCCGTGTTGGGGGGTGTAACCAACACGGCAAGGAGTAGGTCTTTGTACCGAACCTTGTAAATCTCTGTGTTCTGTGCTCTCATTATTACTGCACCACTAAAAGAGTAGATCTAGGCTTTAACCAGCTGCAGAGGTTGAATTGATAATCCAAAGGGAACAATTCATAAAAAGAAAAAGTTATCACTGATTCACCCCTCCCCTCTCAGTGATCACAACCGATCCAGGCATTTCAAGTGGTATCAGAGCGAGGTTTCCTCTGTAAGGATCTACTTCTGAGAAGATGGACAATCTGAATTCTGTTAATAGTAGGGGTGTTCCTACATTCGATGGAAAGAATTACCACAGCTGGAAAAATCGGATGTTGCCTTACCTTCTATCTCTCGGCCTTGATGTTAGAAATGCAGCCTTATTTGGATTCCCTCCTCTTGCTAATGAAGCTGCTATGACACTCGATGAGAAAAGAAATATGGAAGTTATGGTAAAGCTCAAAATTCCATTCTTATGTCACTCTCAGAAAAGGTATACACAAAAGTCATGGGACTCAAGAATGCTAAAGAAATTTGGGACAAATTGGAAAGTAGTTATGAAGGCAACATGAAAGTCAAGGAAGCCAAATTACAAATTTGGAGAAGCAAGTTTGAAGATGTCAAGATGGGAGAAGAAGAAAATATTGATGATTATTTCACAAGAGTCAATGAAATTGTCAGTAACATTCGGGGCTTTGGAGAAAAGTTGGAGGACTCCACTATTGTTAAAAAGCTAATGAGAAATTTTCCTGACAGGTTTGACCCCAAAGTCTCAGCATTAGAAGACAGAGATGATCTCTCTCTTGATGAACTACACAACATTCTCATTTCATATGAAATGAGGAAGATCCCAGTATTCAAGAAGAAGATCAAGGATGAGATGGCTTTTGAGGCCATGAGACAACTCAAGATAAAAGATGACGAAGTCCTAGAATCAAGTGATACTGACAATGAAGAAAAGGATGAAGATCTCAACACGATTATTTCTCTTTTTTCTAAAAGGTTTGGAAAAACTAAATTCAGGGGAAAAGGGAAATCACCATCGAGATGTTTCAATTGCAGTAACATCGGACACTTTGCTGTAAACTGCCCCAAGAAGAGATATAGTGCTCCAGAAGTTGAAGATGAGAAGTCACAAAAGAAGAAATGGAGTAGATACCCAAGAGAAGGAAAGAAATCAGGTGTAAGAAAGAAAAGGTTCGTTCCAGGTGAAAGAAGAAGCTATGTAAGCAAAGAGGAAGAATCAGACTCTACTTCAGCCAGTCAATCAGAAGAAGAAACGAATTTTATGGCTCATGTAGAAAAAGGGTTTGATACCTGCAGCAGTGAAGATGATGAAAGTGAACGAACAGAGCTTGAATACAGATTGAAAGATGAATTAGTGGCTTGCCTTGAACAGAACACTGGACTCAAGAAAGAGAAGAGATTGTTACAAAAGGAAACCAAAAGGATGACTGAGGAGTTGGAAGAATGTATGAAGAAAGAGACAATGTACATTGATGAAATCAAGAGACACAAACTGAAGGTAGCTGAGCTGGACAAGATAGCAAATGATCTTGAGGAGAAACTTCACCTCAAAGAAGAAGAGAAATCACTGACACATTCCAAGTGGATTGAAGCACAGAATAGCTTGACAAAGATGAGAGAAGACTTCAACAAGGCTGTTGAGGTCAAGGCAGAATCATCTCATGCTGGTGCTCAGAGGCAGGTCAATTTACCACTAAGTAAATCTCAAAATACATCTGTTATTTCTAACAATGCAGGTTCAAAGATAAAATTGAGACAAACATGGCATGAACCAATCTGTGTAAAATCATCTTCAATGGAAGAAAAGAAATCCTCAGGAAGGACTACTCAAATCTTGGACAGAAAATTACAACATGACTCTTATCAACAAAGAAGGTCAAGGTTCAGAGGCTACTGCTGGTGTTGTGGTGTGTTTGGACATAAGGCCTATGCATGCTGGTATAACATGTCTCGTCCAAACATGAGGCATGAGTCAAGGGGGAGACATCCTGAAACCCATAGTGTTTTGCAGAAAGCATCAAAACCACCAACTCAGAACACATTTGACTGCCTGAGTGAAGCTTGTGGAAGATGTGACCAACAAGGTCATAGAGCTGATAAATGTATGACAACTCTTCCTAAACAAAAAGTCAAAGACATGAAAGGGAAAGGCATTCAAGAAACCAATGATGAAATCACATGCTTTGCTGAAGTGGCTCTAAAAGCCAGCAGTAAAACCAAGTCATGGATTCTTGATAGTGGATGCTCATCCCACATGACTGGTGATACAAAAATTCTAAGCAACCTTGAAAGTCATGAGGGGGGAACCGTGGTGTTTGGAAATGATCGTTCTCTGAAAATCAAGGGAGTTGGAAAGGCTATGATTGCAACAACAAATCTAAAATCCAATGATGTGTTGTTTGTTGAAGGATTAAAGCACAACCTACTGAGTGTTAGTCAATTATGTGATGATGGACATGAGGTGTTGTTCCAGAAGGACTCATGCATCATCAAGAGCTCAAAGGATGGAAAAATCATCACTCAAGGAAGAAGAACCACTGGAAATCTATTTCAAATTGGTGATCCCATCAATTCTTGTTTTCTTAGCTCTAAAGATGAAAACAACCTCTGGCATAGAAGACTTGGCCATCTTGGTCAAAGGAGTATGAGTAAAATTCTGAAGTACAATGTTGTACGAGATCTACCCAAATTAAAGAGAGAAAGAGATGAAGTCTGCGACACATGTCAGAAGGGAAAACTGACCCATAGGTCACACAAAGGAGTTGATATCATGTCTACTAGACCTCTTGAACTCATCCATACAGACATATGTGGACCAATGAGACAGAAGTCTACAAGAGGAGATTTCTATTTTATAACCTTCATTGATGATTACACTCGGATGACCAATGTCATGTTCATGAAACACAAGTCAGAGGCAATCACGATGTTCAAGACTTTCAGAAGGCAGGCTGAGAAGGAACTGGAGCTCTGCATCAAGAAAGTAAGATCAGACAACGGAAAAGAATATACCGGTGATGTCTTTGAAAGCTATCTGTTCAAGCATGGAATCAAACATCAATATAGTACACCATATACTCCACAACAGAATGGAGTGGCTGAACAAAAGAATCGAAGCATAGTTGAAATGGGGAGGACTATGTTAGCTGAGCATGATATCTCTAAGTTTTTCTGGAGATAAGCAGTATGGACTGCTATACACATACAGAACAGATGTCTCCTGAGACCAGAAACACAAACGACAGCCTATGAAATGTGGTTTAACAGAAAACCAACTGTTAAATATTTCAAAGTCTTTGGCAGTCTTTGCATCATCAAGATTAAAAACATCAATCTGGGAAAGTTTGAAGAAAAAGGTGAAGAAGGAATCTTTATGGGTTACCTACCTAATGGAAGAGGCTACAGATGCTGGAATAAGAGGTTGAATAAAATGACTGACTTCAGTGATGTCATAATAATTGAAAACAACACCAAACCATACACTGTGGATGATGATGACTCAAAGAATGACACAGCCTTGGAACAGAAGAATGCAGAATTACCTGAGCCAACACCAACTGCTGGTGAGATCAACTCTGAATATACCAGTGATGAAGATGAAGGTAATGAAAATGGAAGAAGAAGATACAACAAATTGAAGAAGCATGTTGACACAGAAAATGTCCTTGGAGACCTACAGTCCTCAGTAAGAACTAGAAGAAGATTGAGATTGGAAGATCAGACTGCACTGGTTTCTCAAGTTGAACCTCACACAGTGGCTGAAGCAGTTGTACATGAGGAATGGATACAAGCTATACATGAGGAACTCAATCAAATTGAAAAGAACTCCACTTGGGATCTTGTGCCAAGGCCCAAAAATAAAAATGTTATTGGGACAAAGTGGGTGTTTAGAAACAAACTCAATGAAAAGGGAGAAGTTTCCAGAAACAAGGCCAGACTTGTATGCAAAGGATATTCACAAATGGAAGGAATCGACTTTGAGGAAACCTTTGCACCAGTTGCAAGACTGGAAACTATCAGAATGTTCTTAGCAGTTGCAGCACACAAGCAGTACAAGGTCTATCAGATGGATGTGAAATCTGCATTTCTGAATGGAGATCTTGAAGAAGATGTGTATATTGAACAACCAGAGGGATTTATGCTGGACAAAGATGGTAGTATGGTGTGCAGATTGAGAAAAGCCTTGTATGGATTGAAGCAGGCCCCTAGAGCCTGGTACTCAAAATTGGATGGTTGTCTTAAAGACATGAAATTTGTCAAAGGAACAGTTGACAGTAACCTCTATGTCAGAGAAATGGCCAATGGTACCCTCATAGTCATTATCTATGTGGATGATATCATTTTTGCTGGTAACAAGGAAGGACTATGTGAAGAATTTGCTGAGCAGATGAAAAGAACTTTTGAAATGTCAATGCTTGGTCAAATGACATATTTTCTAGGATTTCAGGTGGAACAAAGACAAAACTCCATATTTCTTTCACAAGAAAAGTACACAAGGGACTTAGTGAAAAGGTTTGGAATGGAAAGTTCAAAGGAAGTCTCCACACCCATTTCTGTCGGAACCAAGCTATGCAAGGATGAAGAAGGCAACAATGTTGATCAGAAAGAGTTCAGAAGAATTATTGGCAGTCTACTTTATCTCATGGCTTCAAGGCCAGATATAGCATATGCAGTGACTTTGTGTGCCAGATTCCAAAGTGCTCCAAAAGAATCTCATTTAACTGCAGTCAAAAGAATCCTGAGATATGTTAAAGGAACCCTCAACTATGGACTCTTATACAAACACAGTGAAAACATACAGTTGTTGGGATTCACAGATGCTGATTGGGCTAGTGATTGCACTGATAGATGATCCACATATGGTGGAACCTTCTTTCTGGGAGATGGATGTGTTAGCTGGTACAGCAAGAAACAAAATTCTGTAACATTGAGCACAGCTAAAGCAGAGTATGTGGCCGCTACACATGCATGTACTCAAATGATTTGGATGCAGGTGCAGCTAGCAGATTTGAGGATTAAATCTGAAAAACCATTGAGGATCTTATGTGATAATCAAAGTGCAATTGGGTTGTCTAAGAATCCTATCCAACACTCCAGATCCAAGCACATTGATATAAAATATCATTTCATCAAAGAAAGGGTCGCCAGTGGAGACATCAAGCTAGACTACATTCCTACTCAAGATCAGGTGGCAGACATTTTCACCAAAGCTATGCCTACGGAAAGATTTGTTGAATTGAGGCTGAAACTTCATGTCCAGCCTTCTACTCTCACTTGAGGAAGAAGAAGGTCCCTCCTTATTCCCTAAATTTTTGTATTCTTGTACTTACATGCAGGGAATTGAAGGAGATGAGTGCATCCCCTGAGGGGGAGCATTGGTACTTGAAGATGTGCAGATTCCAGAAGCTCTATACTCTGAGTATGGCTTTCATTCATCCCTTTGCATTTGTTGGCCAATAAGGGGGAGAAATCATCAGGCACACACGACATTCTCTCAGTGTGCTTCGGAGTATTGACAACCAAATACAAAGGGGGAGATTGTTGTGCCCAAGTGAAGTAATTGCATTTGTTGTCAATAACTTGTCATGGTGTGCCATCTGATGAAGTAAATCTTGAAGATTGATGATTATAGAAGCATAAAATCTGACGATTGTTGATCTGTTCTTAAAGTCCCAAGAACTTGTATCAACTGGATACAAAGTCACAACACTTTTTGAAGACCATGCATTGTCTTCACAATGCATGAGGAGTTGAAGAAGCAAGATGATCCATTCACTACTTCTAAGTGGATGAAGTGGTTTAATGAAGTCCATGCACTATCACTTAGTGCATGTGAACATGAAGATGATCCAATTGATCTCTGATTAGATCAATAAAGAACATTGAAGATTATAAGTGATTCAGGAGTTCGATTGACGAAGATGAACCTTTTGAATTCCATATCCTAAGTGAAGATCATGTGAGAAGAAGAAATGGAGGAATTCTTAAGATGAAGAAGAGAAGATAAGAAGAATAGAGGAGGAGGAATTTGGCATTTTGAATTGGTATTTTTCATGGAGGACTTTGTTTTTGACAAAGTCTTATTTGTTACTTTGCCAAAACAATTGGCCAGCCAAGGCACCTTGGGGGTTCAACCCCAAGGCATGGGCACTAGGGCACCATGCCCGGGGGAACCCGTGGGGCGAGCCAGGGCGGCAGGGCGCACACCCAAGACACCGCATGGGTGCCTGGGGAACGCCCGGAGGAGCGCGGCAGGGACGCATGAGCGCACCCGCGGGTGTCAGGAGATGCATAGTGGGCGCTAGGAGCGCGCCCGCAGGAGCAGAGTGGGCGCAGAGCGCGCCCGCAGGGAGAACACGGTGCGGGGCGGCACCGTGGAGGGAGAGAATTCAACTGAGCCGGTTGGGGGAGCGCTTAGTTGATAAAGCGCGGATAAACCGCTGGAGAATTCGATGTGGGACGCGCATTTTTCACCAGGATTGAATCTGAGCCGCTCGATTCATCGCGCGGACGATCTAAGCCGCACATCTGATCCGCGGCGAGATGATCTGATCCAGGCCGTTGAAGATCTGATCCAACGGCTCCCGGCTCATCTCCTTCCTCGAGCTCGAGCCGAAGTCTCCCGCGAGCAGCCGCTGAACCAGAGGCATCCCGAGCATGGTTTTTGAGATTCTAGCCATCTCTCTTGAAGCCGAAGACACCCTCATGCTCGTCTGGCCATAACGAACTCATGCATGCATTAAAATGTTGCATGCATGCATCGAGGGAGAATTCGAGTGAGGCCGAAGGCAAACGAAGTGCCGAGGCCTTGAGGGTCTGTGTTTTGCATGGATGGGCCTAAACAGAAGGCTTGCATGCGTTCAAAAGAATGCATGCACGTGAGGAAAAATGAAGGAAAAGAACCCGCGTGAACAGAGAGAGAGAAACGTGATTTTCGGATCGAGTTTAAAGATTTTCAAGAACCGAAAATATCGGTGGTTCAAGATTTATCCCACGCGGATGAACCGAGGCATTCCTCTGCCTATAAAAGGAGAGCCCGAGGCCTTGGAGTGCTTGCTGATGCGCTGATTTTTTGAAGTCCCGTGAGCGCATCTCTCTGCCTCGCGATGTATTAAAGCCCCGCGCAAGTATCTTGCGTGGCTGAAGTCCCTTGCGCGCTGCTCCTTTGCGCGACAAGAAGAAGAGGTTGGGCTGCACCAACTTGCAAGCCCCCTCTGTGCACCGCGGCCCCCTGCGCGGCAAGCACTTGCGCAGTAGTGGCCACCCGAGGCCTTGCGCGCCTTGAACTGCTTGCACCCGTGGCTTGCGCGGCCCTTGTGGCTTGAGCCTTGCGCGGCAGTGTTGAGGAGGAGTCCGCACCTTGCATCCCTTCATTTGGTTGGTGTTCGGGTGTGTGCAAGTGGAGGCCGAGACTACACATTGTGTGTGTTTAAGAATTGGAGAATGCCGCAACCAAGTGTGTGTGCAAGACAAGTGAACAAGAAGCCGAGGCCTTTGTGTTTGTATGACAAGTGAAGAGGAGTATACGGGTAGAGTGTGTGCACAAAGAGGAGAAGGCCGAGGACCTTTGTGCTTTGGGTGCAAAAGGAAGACCACACTTTGTGTTTATAAATTGAAGAAGAAGGACAAGTCAAGTGTGTGCACTAAAAGAATGAGTAGTGTATGTGTGCACATGTGAAGAAGATCAACTTTGAGAAGAAGAGGAGTACACACTTATGTGTATGAATACAAAAGAACTGATCATTCTAAGTGATTGGGTTTTTTGGTGAGCAAGACCAACGAGATCTTTTGAAGACTGTTGAAGCTACTTGAAGTTTTGAACAACACCTTTGAAGAAGTGAAGTGGAGCCATGATGAAGATGATGCTGTGGAGTTGGGGGGTTTAACCAACTTGTAATTGGGGGGGCAACCAATTACTGTGTAATCATCTTTTGGCATAGTGAAGAATCCGTGTTGGGGGGTGTAACCAACACGGCAAGGAGTAGGTCTTTTTACCGAACCTTGTAAATCTCTGTGTTCTGTGCTCTCATTATTATTGCACCACTAAAAGAGTAGATCTAGGCTTTAACCAGCTGCAGAGGTTGAATTGATAATCCAAAGGGAACAATTCATAAAAAGAAAAAGTTATCACTGATTCACCCCTCCCCTCTCAGTGATCACAACCGATCCAGGCATTTCAGATTAGTAGAATATTCTTGTGAATGTTTATAGGGTAAGGTTTAATTTTGTTTTGATGTATTTGGTTTAAATTTATGTTTAAGAGGCATTTTTTATTATACATATTAACTTAAAAGTTTATATCTTTTTTTGAATTATTTACTCTTACTAAACATCTGAGCTCAACCCTTTCTAATGTTTTATTTTCCCAGGATGAAAAGAAGTATATTATGATTGATATGAAAGATAAATCTAGGGTAATAATGGAGTTTTAAAAGGATTAATTATGCTGTGTTTTATGTTAGAAATTTTAATTTATCGTTCATGTATGTAATCTATTTTCCAAGACTGCTAAATTGATCTGTCATTTAGGACCTGATTTCTTGTAATCATGACAATGTATTAAAATAATCCATCGAATTAGGGTAACTAAAGTTGGGCTGTTACATTTGGTATCCGAGGAATTTTAGTGATGACCTTTGTAATATATTTATAGAACATAGAATAGGGTTCACAACCCTTAGATAGACTTTGAGGATAAGTAATGAAGAACCACGTAGAATTTTGGTAAAGTAGGTATTACGTGAATGTTACAAGAAATAAATACCTATCTAGATTCTACAAGTGGAAGTGGTTCTAGCATAGATGTACCTAGAGGTAAAAACTTTGACAAGGTGTTCTGAGCATGACTCGAGGTAACCAAGTACTTGAAAAAGGTCCCTACTGCAAACCTGGTTTGACACCCTCGGGGGATATGCTTAGGATAATTCATATTTTATTTAAAAACCATTATGAATTATTTATAAGTAAATATTTCTTCATAGAAACCATACTTATGATTATGTATTAGAGATTCATAAATTTTTTCATTTATGTTATATATTTTACTAGTTTGGAATTATTCATTATGATTCGTAACCTTATATTGTGTATGTCATTGTTTAGAAATGGCACATAGTGGATGAAATTCAAATCATATCAATGCATGTAATCCATGTATGCATTGACCTCCTATGTAAGATAATTATAGTGGAGCTGGTGACACAACTGGTATTGAATGACTATAACCATACTGAGACAGCTGACACGGGTTCTGAATAACAACCTTACCCGTATAGAGCATCACAATCTCCAACACAGATAATCAATGTTAGATAGCTTCATGAGACAACAACCTCTGACATTCAATGAAACTACAAATTATTCTGTATTTGAGAAGTGGATAAGTTCTTTAGAGAAAATATTTCTTAATTTGGGGAGTAAAGAGAGGGAAAATGTTGTTAGGGAATTCTATCATCTTTCAATAGAAGCAAATTAATAGTGATAATTGATTCAAAAGACAAAGGTGGTTGAATATGTAAGAAATATGTAATGGATGGAGTTTAAAGAACTTTTCCTAGTGAAATAGTTTCCTTCTGAAAAAAAGATGATATGAAAATAAAATTTCTAAGTTTGGGAAAAAAGGGGATGATAATTTTGTAATTTATGATGCTAACTTCACAAGGATAACATGGTAAGCTTAAGACTACATTTGTAACCCAAGATGTAAGAATGCTAGATTCTTTGAAGGGTTAAAACCATTCCACCAATGGTCATTGGTCTCAAAATATTTATCATCATACAATGATATACTCTCAGGTGCTATCAAGATAGAAAAATAATTCTTTAAGTCTTATGAAATTAAAATAAAGAAATAAAAAAAGATAATGGTGGTGTAAGAGACAAATAACAGGAAAATGGAAAGAAGGTTTTTCCCTTATGTGTTAAATATGGGAAGAAACACCCTGGTATTTTCCTAAAAGGAATAAGATTTTGTTACAAATGTATAGAAAAAGGCCACCAAGATCATGATTGCAAGGGGAAAAAGAGGTTGTTAATGTTCAATGCTAAAATTTCCAAGAAATATGACATTATGCAAATGATTTTCCAAATATTCAATAAAATATAGATTAGAAAAAATAATGGATCAAGTTCAAGCTTATACTATTACTACAATCGAAGTGTAATAATTAATGTATTTGTGTTTTTGGATTGAAGAATTATATATTGGTTATAAGAATAATGTGATATATATATATAAGGATGGTACTGAAGTACTTTTTTTCATTATGGTTTTAATATGATGAAGGTAATAATTTTTTCAGCATATAAGAGAAACTTTACATTATTTTGGGAATATGATGTTAGAATTGATTTTAGAAATTTATAGACCTTTTAGAGAGTTTTTGGAAAGATGCATATTGGATAAATTTATAAGTTGGAATGGATTAATTTGAACTTTGGATGGTATTTTTTAAGGTTAAAAATTTCTTAGGATTATTTTTGGAATGTTATAATACTATAGTTTTAGAAAAAGGACAACCTACAGGTCGGGTGATAACTCATCGCATCACACAATGATATAGGAATCGAACCCACAACCAAAGTGCGACAATGATTTATCGCCTACCACTAGCCTACAAGAATTCCCTAGTTATTATAAAACAGTATTCTTCATTTAAATGGTAAATGTTTATATTTTTGAACCTTATAAGATTTCGATAAATAGAATATTTTTTTGTTTTATCTTTTAAAGAGAAAGATGGGTTTGTTGTAGAGGATTAAGCTCTACATATGATTCCTTATTTTCTTAGTCTATGAATTCAATTAATTATACATCACCAGGAAAAGGATCATAAAACAAAAAATATTTTCCTAGTACCTTCACATCCAATGAATCAAATGGTTCCTTAGATCATTATAGATTTATAGCTTTCTGGTTGTTGAATTTATCCTAATAATATTCTCAATAACTCTCCATCAGAACATGATGGATTGTTTTCACTTCCATATCTATTTTTCCAACATGCAACCCTACTGTGTGTTATTTCATTTAACCTTCATACATAACTTTTTTAAAAAATAGTGGCCTCATTAATCCATATTTTGATGTTGGATTTCAAATAAGATAATTTGAAATGTAAAGCCCATACTTTTCAATCATTATTTTAAATTTAGAGGATGAAATTTATTTAATGAGGGGATAATGTAATACTCCAAGCTTCCATGGTACACCTCCTTTTTAAATAATTCAACAACGTATGATGTACACAACACCGAGTTTAAGCGCACCATGACCTATCAAACAAGCTGTTTAAAAAGATGTTATAAATTGTATTATTTTTTTTGAATTTTAGATATCCAATATAATTTTAGAATCCATATTTTTTGTTTATTATACATAATATGAGAAAAATTTAAATTTTTTAGATAAAAGAAGTATTTTACCAAAAAAATGTAGTTTTCCACCTTTCAATGGAGAACCCTTATTAAATCCAATATTTGACACTCATATACATATAATTTGATGAAATTAAATTAGTATTTAGAATTGGGAAATATGTATTTAGTTTGGATAATTTTTTCGTACATTTCTTATAGCTTTCATATTTCGATGAATAGTGAAAAATACTAAATTTTAATTGAAAAAATATTTTTTAATTGAAATAATTTATAATTTAAAATTTTACATTTGAATGGTTTTAAAGTATAATTAGATTTTATTTTAACCATTGAACATAATGTGGGTCATAGTAAATGATTTCACATTTTAATTGGACATAAACACATGTCAATCTTTTGATAGATTTTATTTCTTAAAAACCTGTTTTTTGGTTTTGAAAATGGGAAATAATTTTAAATTAATTTTTAAAACTTCTGTGTTTTGAATTTTAAAAAATTGATTCCATATTTGGAATCAGAATTTCCAAACTATATAAGTTGGTACATTTTATTTTTTGACATTATGAATAGTATCTTCAGTAATTATTTTTATTTACCATGGCTAAATGGTAAATCAGGTAAATAAGGGTAAAAAATAATATTATAATAATATAAAACTATTCTAACATGATTTTTAATCATATTGTATTATATATATTTGACCATGAGAATCCTTAGGCCAAAAGTTTTTCATTTGGGGACCACTTGGGTGTGATAATGACATGTTATAAAAATTAATTTAAATTAAAGATAATTATAACAAAGACGTATATATTTTACCAAACCATTTTTTAATATAGGGTTATAAATATGATAAATTGGACTATAAATATTAATTAGAAATATAATACATTTTAAAACATCATAATATTTTATTTATAATTTTAAGATATTAAATAATTAAATATATTTATGACACAATAATGATGCATAAATTACCTTTTTAATGAAAGAGTCCAATAAATGATATTATAAATATTTGAATAAATATGATATGAAGTTGTTTATGGCGTAAAATACTTTTATTGACTAAATTGACATATTAGGTATGATTTAGGGTCATTTTTTGAAGGAATCATGTTTTTAGGATGTAAAAGAAATTCAATTTCAAAATAGTGTCAAAATTGACATAAACGAGTTTTTAAAATAAATACTATTTTATTAAATGATATAAAAATCTTTAAAATATATAGTTCATAGAAATAACTTGTATAGTGATAAAAATTTTATAAATGATCTACTTTATGTTCTATTGGAATTTTGTAGAAATTATACTAACAATGTAGTATAAAAATACAAGAGGGCATAGTAAGAGTTAACTTATTTTACAAAGGGTTAAATATAAAATATAAGGATATCCTTATCCCCAAAACATGTCTAAAACATATTGTTTGAGTGGTTATAGACCAATAATCTTCTTAGACTATAAATAAATTCATTTTTAGATATTATAAATAGAAAATAATCTTATAATAAATTAATATTTCAAGAATTTCTTAAAGTGCACCCACCACTCTTATAAAAGATAATCTTTCTTTATCTTTAGTTTACACCTCCAATTTTCATTGGATCTAAAAAAACCTACCCAAATCTCCTTAAAATCTCTCTCAATTCATCTTATATGAATGAAATTTGGCATAAATCTAACTTAATGTTTCATTTTGCGCAAATCCAAAGTAGACCCCCAAAGAAGAGGTAATCATTTTATCCCTTCATTGAAAGTTCATTTATTCTTCTACTTACTCTTACTAAGTTTTTACCATACTAAAATAATAATTAATGAATATAATATTTGATGAGATGTTTTTTAGATTATGGGAAAACCATATTCATATTTTTACCCATCCTATGAAAAGAAATACCACAATGTGTGTGTACGTATGGATTACCATCTCCACGTCGTGGTGTAAATTGTTTTTCATATAAACTTTATTTCTATCGTTATAATTATGAATATAATGGATGTAAATAATAAATATAAAATGATATTTATTCACTAAAATTCATATTCCATAAAATTACATACAATTTTACCATTAAAAAATTGATACCAACACTCGTGCGTACGTACAGCTTACCGTCTCCACGACGCGATGAGATTCATCTTCCATGTTCACCATACAGGATGATTATAAGAATAAATATTATTAAAAAGTATAAAATATATGAAATAATAAAGATACAAGTATGATATATATATATATATATATAAATTTATATTGCATTCACTTACATCCATTCAATATGATAAGAAAACAGAAACAATGTTCAAGCATACATGCGAACTACCACCTCTATAAACGATGTGTTCCATTTTATTTACCTTTATATTATGTATATTTATATACATAATATCTGTGATATATAAATAATAATTAAATTTTTTAATTATGTAAATTATGATCTATGTAATATGATCATGAATAGAAAGTCCAACCACGTACAATAAACAAAGCAATTATGATATGAAATGTTGCATTAACTATGAGTTTTTAATAAATGGGTAATATAAAGTCATAAAAGAATCATATATGATATCATAAATATTATTATGATTCTGATATAATTTAATAATATGTTTAAACACATTATTAAAGAGTTTCAGAAATGTACGGAGAGTATCAAACCTAAGGAAAGGGTTAATTACTCAATCTCATTATTATCTGAGATTGTTTATGTGTAAGTATTTACTGGGGAATATTAATCATCCATGTCCATGTTTCATAAAAATACCTTCAAAAGAAATATTTTATGGTTTAATGGAAGGGAATATTTTACTATATTATCATTTTAAATGTGTCAAATATTTATTTTTCTAAATATTTTAATTAATTTCCATATTTTCAAATGATTTTAGGGATTTATTTATATAGACATGATTGTTTTAATATGATAATTCCTTTAAAAAGATTAAATGTTTTATGGAAGACATGGATTCCAAAATCCATTTTAAATTAATTACTTTTTAAACTGTGTTCCTTTAAATGATCTCATGAAAAATGGATATTTCTCTCAAAGAGTATTACTGATCATTTTCAACTATGTCAACATACTTTACTGAATATTATTCTTGATTGAGTTTGATTTATTATAATAAAATATTACATACTGTATTGATTGAGTTATGATATTTTTGATTGTGGAGGTGCTATTTCTATACCATTTATTTCTTATGGTTAAAGTATTGGCATTTCTGTTTCTAGTTTTAATATGAATGATTATGTTATGTTTCATGCTTTTTATATGAGGAATGTATTGGACTTAGTAAGTGATGGGTGAGGCCTGCTATACCCCCTCGATGCATCGGAAGGTCTAATGAGACAAACTAGTGTCTTGGCACAAGTCATAGACAAAATATTCATGAATGGTCTTGGTAAAAGGCCTTGACATTGTATTTATTATGTACGACATTATGCATTCCCTCGTTATGAAATTAGTTATTACATGTAATTATTTGATTAATTGAACATAATTGTGACTGTTTATATGGTAATGTTTAATTTTTTTTCCATATTATGTTCAAGTTTATGTTTAAAATGATGTTGTTTTTATTATAGATCTTTCTTTAAAAGTTTATATCTTCCACTGAATTAGTTACTCTTACTGAGCATCGGATCTCACCCCTTTTTTATGTTTTATTTTCCCAGAATGGTAAGAAGTGTATTATAATTGATATGTAGAGTAAATATAGGAGAATAATGGAATTATAGAAGGATTATTTATAGTATGTTTTATGTTATAAAGATTAATGTATAGTTCATATATGTAATCTATTTTCTTAGACTTCTAAATCGATTGGTCCTTTAGGACTTGATTCCTTGTAATCAAGACAATGTATTAAAATAATGAACCGGATCTAGGTAACTAGGGTTGGGGTATTAAAAAATTACATCCTTTAAAATATAAATTTTATTATTTCTTTTAAAGGTAGTTTTTAAGTAGGTTTTTAAACTACCTTTCAAAAAATATATTTAAAATGGGACACATAAGTTTTTATTTTTTACAAAAAAGTTGAATTTTTTTTATAAAATCTATTTTTATGATATTTCTTCCATTTTAAACTCTATATATAAAATACTAACCACCAATATACTTATTTTTGATGGATTTAACTCGAAATTATCTTATAGAGAACTTGTTTTTTTGGTTATTTTTATTGTAACTACAAATATAATTCATAACGTCATTTTATGTGATACCATTTGGAGATGTTTTAAAATCAATTTGCTTTCCATGTATTTTTTATGATATAATATATTATTGATTTCATATAGCCACATATGTATTTATTTTAGTTGTTGGGGTCCTATATCTACCTCTAATGCATTGGTTAATGTTTTATATCTCATGAGATACAGATGTATTTGTGTGTACTTGATTGAATATATCACTATTCATGAGTTTTTTAAGTAAACATGATTGTTATAACTTTTTTCATAGGTTTGTTGTGTGGACACGATTTAATATTTATTTTTTCACCAATTTTATGTATTGAAATGATTAAAAATTTCTTTTTTCATAAGTGTTTTTGTGAAAATGATCATGTGTAACATTATTCACATGATTTTCCATGGATATAATTTCGAATAACCTTTTTCACAATGTTATGATTTCATATACTTATAATTATAATAGATTAATACCTTATATTATTATGATATTATCCATGTATCATGATTATTTTCTCATGACCCCTCATTTTAATTCCATTTTATATGTGTCATTATTTGTGATTACATTCCCTTCTATCTTGAATTGTGGAAAACTGTAAAGACCAAGAAATCCTGTGGAAATTTTTTCTCTTAAATACGTGGGAATTTAACGAGTCCAGAGTTTCTGACAGCACCTGATTCTGAGGCCTGGTGTGCCCGGAATAAATTTCTAAATTTTTGTTCGGGTACGTTCAGTGAACATACGTGCGAGATTTTATATCTTCTGAATCAATGCTCGGAATTGAAATACGAGGGAACCAATGAACTCGCAGTGCAGTTAATCACTTAAGGAGATCTTTACCGCAGTTGCATTTTATCGGGAGTGGAAGATAATTTTTAGGGGATTTCTAAATTTAATAAAAAATATGTGTAGCATATTTTTTTTAAATCTGTGGTAGTTAATTTCTCCCAAGGGAAGTTGGAGGTGCCCCCCCACATAACCTCCCATGGGAGGATATTATGTAGTGGTTCCCACATGAGCACCTTATCCCTCAACTCCCCTTGAACCCCTTTAACTACCCTTGAATTTATTAAATCCACCTCTCTTCATTTTTTTGGTTGAACTCTCCACCTTCCTCCTTTCATTAAGTGTGCCAACCATATAATTAATGAATTGAACTTATTCAATTTAATTAAGTCTATATTTTGAATTTTGAAAAATCATGTAAAGAATAAAATAATAAGAGAGCCTATTATTTTAGTTTGGGGTGCCGAACTTTGAGATGAATTGTGAGGAACTTTTGGAGAAATAATATTCTCTCAACAAAGAACACCGTTCTTCAACAAACAATGCTCCACGTCTCGAAGAACGTGAAGAAACACCTTCTACCTTCTTCAACCGGAGCAAGGAAGGGAAGCACCACCGCCCATGAAGTACACTGACGGTGTCGACTCGACTCAACTAAATTGGGATCTACTCCTTCTGATGTAGACAGAACGACGTCCGTTATTTGCGACGTCTATTTTTTACACCTCATCAACGATCAACGACAATTGAGGTAGGGTTTTGAATTCAGGTTTGAATTCCTTTATTTTATGTTCTTCTTTCCCCTTGGATAAAAACAAAAACCACGGATCGGCCCCCATACATGTAGATCCGCTAAATGGATGTTGATTGCGGGATGGGTTAGATATTAATATGGGGTTTGTTTCTGGTTTAATTATGTCCTGGATTACTGTTTGAGCCTCTAATGTGGAGGGCACGAGCTAACAAACAAGTCTGGACCCTCCGCCAATTCGTTCTTGATGCACGGTTTTATGGGTGATGAGTGAAAAGAATGACAACCCTGATTTGAGGCAGTCGCAGTGAAGAACAGGACCCTAGGAGGCCGTAGGTGTAGACAACATGCCAAAATGTCCACTAGAATGACCCCAGGGACCCACGGAAGAGCGCGGCAGCGCCCCTCGAACGCCGACGGTGGAAGGCCACCACGGAATAGACCGAGGCAGAGCAGAACCTGCATCCGCAGGTTCCTGTAAGGCCGGGTGGCGCCAGATGGAGACTCCATTACAGAACCCCCCCCCCCCCCCCCCCCGCTGTGCACCTTACACGTGACACGCTGGGCCAACCGGGTCGAGCTGCGGCCAGGCTTCCTGCTGCGTGGGTAGGGATGCCCGCTGCGAGGGCTGGTCCACCCTCATGCAGGCTGGGCCTATAACGACCCATACTTTATATACATTGTTAATACTTCAAAATTGAAGCATATTTATTACAACATATAACAAAACCACGAAAGGACTGTATAGGTATAGAGTCTTTAGAAACTGGGAAACATAAACAACTGGTTCATAAAGCATCAACTTTGCCTCCCACTTATTTCATCATATCTAGAGTCCCTTTCTGGTATATCCTACTTAATAACCTTATTCCCGACCTTGGGAAATAAAACATACAAAAGGGTGAGCAGAAATTCTCAGTAAGGGTAAACAAAAGAAATATCAATCACATCATATACTTAAGAACATAACTTTTTGGAAATCTTAACCTGCAAAAGAGAGCATAATTTCATAACATGGGATAAATTATAGTAGTGAAATGAAATACCAATAATCATAACATAAAACATGAAACTTTGTGGCATACACACATAATCATAGAGAATCATTTTTTGTTAGTCAAGACTCATTGCCAAGACTATCTTAGTGGACAAAGTCCATTTCTGAACTGAGTTCACTCCTCGTTTCATTCCTGTTTCACTGAACCGGTATAACCTACCGTTCCAGCCATGTCTATCTCGTGAGATATAAAATCTTTACCCAATGCATTGGAGGGAGATATAGGTCCCACCCATCTCATAATGATACCATTCTTATGTGTGCCACAAAATCATAAATCATACATCATTACATAACCCATGTAATAAAAATGGGAATCTTAAACATCGTGACATAATAAAAAAATTCATATAAGATAAAGGAATTCATAAAAATAATTCCATCACAACATAATCAAATCATTGTAATAATAGGTATATAAACAGAACCCTATATTATCTTAGATGGAAGATAATTTTGATAAAACACTTGAACTCCATTCTTGAGGAAAATATCCTTTCAAATTCAAAAACATTTTCCTTTCTTAACATGTCATAAAATTTTAAACTAAAAGAAGTTGATTAAAAATAAACTTGAAAACTTGAAAAGGAGGCTTCTTAGAAATAATGTATTAAAAATCCATTTATGTCGTACAAGTTAAAAAAACATTCTTCTCGTACTTTTGTCCGAAAAGTCAAAAAGAACCTCGTACGAAAAACGAAAAAAGATTCCTTTCATATCATTTACTAAAAACTCACCGAAGGTTAAAATTGGATATAAACTATTGTAGAAGGATATAAATATTACATACTGAGGAAACATGGATGTGCATGATAAAATACACCCCAGTAAATACTAATGAATAAAGAATCTCGGATAAAAATGAGATTGTGATATTTCCCTTACCTTAGGTCCGATATGCTTTGTATGTGTCTGAACCTCCATTATAATGATTTAAATAATGTTATTGACTTATTACAGAATCATACTTATTTTTATGATATCATATATGGTCATATTCTTAGCTTCTTAGTAGTAATATTTCATTGCTACTTGTTATTCGGGTGTTTATAACTTTTTGTTCTTATGCGTGTTTTGTCGAATAAATTATTATTCTTATCTTTAGGTTATAGATACCTCATTTCCAGAATGGTATTAGTGTAATATATATCATATTTATTCATTCAATTCATTTATATAATCATTATGAAATGAAGATCATGTAGAACGAGTCGCATCACATCGTGGAGACGGTATTCCGTACGTACGCACGAGTGATAATATCGTTCCTATGATCGTGGAATTGTATTGGAGTGTAGGTATACTATTTCAGAATCAGTATCACTTTATAATAGTCATATATAGTCATTATTTACACCATTATACCCATCCAAGTAAGGTGGTGGTGGAAAATAGATTACACCACGAAGTGGAGACGGTATTCCGTACGTACGCACGCGCGGTGATTTCTTTTTCCGTAGGACGGATAGATGGTGAAATAGGGTTGTTTCATACTTATAATAACATATCAGGAATATGAGGGATACTGATGTTATTACCTCATAATGAAACAACTAAAGAAGAAGAAGTGGAAGAAGAAATAAAGATGAAAGAATCGGTAATGAACATTGCCTCTTCTTTGAAATGCTTCATTGATACCACCTTTTAGGGCACTAAAATAGGTCTTTGAAGAAGACCAGAACCTCTAGGATGTTTCTAGGTAAGTGGAGAGAAGAAATTGGCAGGGGTTGGACGATCTTGAAGGCTCAAAGTGGTGTGAGGAAGAGGGGGAGGAGGTGCCATTTTATAAGGGAGGAGAGGGGCACCTTTAGGAAAACTAAAAATATTATTTTATTATAAAGTCAAGTTCGGTTTTAAATAGATCCAAATTGATATATTTAGAATCTAAGGTGGGGATGGGTCGAAATTCTCTCATCTAATATAATTTAGACAAGTTTAGGTTCCTATTATAACCTTATCATTTAGATTTAACATTAAGTTAAATAAGTATACTTTTACCATGTCTTCTTGTGTTCTTATACTATAAGGTTAATAAACTTACTATAAGCAGCCAAACGAACCTCAAGTTGTTTATTATTAATATATATAACCTTATCAAAGTCATTTGGCCGAACCTTATATTTTTAGGAATAAAATAACAATTACTAATATAATATTTGTTTTAAAAACTATTTTATGTCAATTTTGACACTATTTAGTAATTGAGTTTTGTGAAAATCATAACAGAATTATTAGTTCGAAAAAAGTTAATTAAATCAATACTAACATGTCATATTATCCTATCAAATTAGTTTAATTCATAAAAAGTCTCAAATTACATTTATTTTTGTGTTTATAACATTATTTATTTCAATATTTCATTAATAAGATAATTACTGCATCATCTTTGTGTCATAAATAAATTATATTATTTAATGTCTAAAAATTACAAATAAAATACCATTATTTAGGAAATATTTTTAGCTTTCTAATGAATATTTATAGTCGAATTTATCTTATGTATAACCCCATATTAAAAATTATTTACTTATTAAACTTTGATTTTAACTATTTTAACCCTTCTTTAAATAAATTAATAATAAATATCCTAATCTAATCCAAGTGGTCCTAAATGGTCATATTTTATTCATAAGTTTGTTTTTGGTCGAATTAAACTTATCCAATAGAATTAGTACATGTGTTAGGGTAATAATAATACCATCTTTACCCTTAATTACCCTATTTACTTTTAACCGTGGTAAAAAAAAGTAAAAAGTTACTATTCGCCAAAAAATTATTTTAATCTCATTGAACCAAATTTTACTTACTGACATCAACCGTGTCTCTTGGATTTTTGAAATTCCACTTACAGAAGCGGTAAAATTATGTTTTATGAAAAATTCAGTTTTTTTAACTACCACTTAGTGGTTTCACTATTCATCAAAAATTTAATGTTTTCAGGAAATTACCAAAATTTCACCCTAGGCTAATTTTGATATTCTGAATCCAAAAATGAAGTCCATTTTGAAAAGTAAAATTTATAAAATTTCAAAAAGTGGTTATTACTATTCATAACGGCCAGTTTAAATAATATTTTAATATTATATCATTGTTTAGTGAAACTCGGTATTGCGTACGACGCAAGATATCGAGGAAGGTTGTGATTATGTGTAAAGCAAGCCAAGCAAGTGTTGTGTGTAGAAAAATATTCATTTGATGATTTATATAACATAAAAGTCCCGGGTGTTACATTCTACCCCCCTTAAAATGAATTTCGCCCTCGATATTCGTCACTTTGTAACAAACAGATGACGATACCTCTCCCTCATCATATCCTCAAGCTCCCATGTAGCTTCTTCTAATTGGTGGTTCCTCCATAAAACTTTCACCAATCGAGTGGTCTTGATTCGTAGGAATTTTTCACTACGATCCAGAATCTCTATCGGTTGTTCTTCATAAGAAAGATCTTGCTCCAGCGGTACAACTTCTGAGCTAAGTACATGTGAAGGATCCGGTATGTATTTTCTCAGGAGAGATACATGGAACACATCGTGAACTTTAGAGAGATTCAGTGGAAGCGCCAATTAGTAAGCTACCTTCCCAACACGATCCAGTATTTCGAAAGGACCGATATATCTAGGGCTCAACTTCCCCTTTTTCCAAATCTCATGACTCTCTTCCAGGGAGATATTCGTAAGAACACTTTATCACCCACTTCAAACTCTAGGTCTTTTCTTCGGTTGTCGGCATAACTTTTCTGTCGACTCTGAGCTGCTCTTATGTGTTGCTGAATAGATCTGACATTTTCTGCCATTTCATCGACGAGATCGGGTCCTAATAGCATTCTTTCCCCAACTTCATCCCATCAAGTTGGAGTCCTGCATTTCTTTCTATAGAGAGCATCATAAGGAGCCATCTGAATACTAGAGTAAATGCTATTGTTATAGGAAAATTCTACAAAAGGTAGGTGTTGATCCCAACCACCTTTGAAATACATAGAGAAAGCTCTCAACATATCTTCTAGTGTTTGAATTGTTCTCTCAGACTGACCGTCTGTCTGAGGATGATAAGCAGTGCTGAAACTCAACTCTGTATCCAGAGTATGCTGAAGACATCGCCAGAACTTTGAGGTAAATCTCGGATCCCGATCAGATATAATAGAAAGTGGACTCCATGCAATCTTACCACTTCCTTTACATATATCCTGGCAATATTTTCCAGAGATAAATCCTCTCTAATAGCAATGAAGTGTGCAGACTTTGTAAGACGATCATCTATGACCCAGATAGCATTATTGCCTTTGGATGTTTTTGGAAGTCCTGTGACAAAGTCCATAGTGATGTTTTCCCATTTCCATTCGGGTATGGGTAATGGTTGTAACATCCCCTTAGACTTCTGTCTCTCAGCTTTAACTTGTTGACAAACCAAGCATCAAGAGACATATTCAGCAACATCTCTTTTCATGCCATCCCACCAGAAGTACTCTTTCAAGTCCCTATACATCTTCGTGCTTCCAGGATGAATAGATAATGAAGAACTATGAGCCTCATCCAGCAGCTGCTTCTTTAATTCGGGGATGGGAGGAACACAAACCCGATTCCTGAACATTATTATCCCATTACAATCAAGGTTTAATTCAGGAACATTTCTCACCTTCTTTTGTAACTCAACATCTTCTTTCTATGCCTCTTTAATCTTCACCTGTATAGATGGTTGAACATTCATTTGAGAAAGATACGATTCTTCCACTTTCATTATAATTCCAAGATCCATCCTTTTTAAATCCATAAATATTGGATCTTTTCTGATCCTCATCATGGATAAACTAGCATGGTCTTGTCAACTTAATGCATCTGCCACATTGTTTGCTTTCCCAGGGTGGTAATGGATTGAGCAGTCATAATCCTTAATCATCTCCAACCATCTTCTTTGGTGCATATTCAGCTCCTTTTGTGTGAAAATATACTTTAAACTTTTATGATCAGTATAAAAATCACACCTTTCACCATAAAGATAATGCCTCCAAATCGTTAATGCAAAGATTACCGCAGCTAACTCCAAATCATGTGTTGGGTAATTTTGCTCATGGATTTTCAACTGTCGTGAGGCATAAGCTATCACCATATCATTTTGCATAAGAACACACCCAAATCCCTTCTTGGATGCATCCCTATAGATCACAAACCTTTCTCCACTACAAGGCAGTGTGAGCACAGGTGCACTGGATAACCTTCTTTTCAACTCATTGAAATTCTCTTCACATTCCACCGTCCAAACAAACTTAACTCCTTTCCGATTCAACTTGGTGAGTGGATTAGATAATCGTGAAAAATCTTTCACAAAACATCGATAATATCCAGCCAAACCAAGGAAACTTCGGATCTCGGTTACTGTTGTAGGTCTCGACCATCTTTCGATAACCTATGTTTTTGCTGGATCCACAGATATACCCTCTTTTGAGATTATGTGACCCAAAAATGCAATTTTTTGAAGCCAAAATTCACACTTGGTAAATTTGGCATAAAGCTTCTCCTTTCTTAGGGTCTTCAATATAATTCTCAAGTGATCTTCATGTTCTTCCTTTCTCTTTGAATAAACAAGAATATCGTCTATAAAGACTACCACAAACTGATCAAGATAGTATCTAAGGACTCTATTCATTAGATCCATGAAGATAGCAGGGGAATTAGTAAGACCAAATGGCATCACTATAAATTCGTAGTGTCCATACCTTGTACGGAAAGCCGTCTTTGGTATATCCTCCCATTTGACCCTTAATTGATGATACCCTGAATGAAGATCAATCTTGGAAAAGTATTGAGCTCCGCGTAGTTGGTCAAATAGGTCATCAATGCGTGGGAGATGATATTTGTTCTTGATAGTGATCTTGTTAAGTTCTCGATAATCAATGCAGAGTCTCATTGATCCATATTTCTTCTTAACAAACAGAACAGGTGCTCCCCAAGGTGACGCACTAGGGCATATGAACCCCTTATCAAGATTCTCTTGGAGTTTCTTCTTCAATTCCTGCAACTCAATTGTGACAATTCTATAAGGTGTCTTTGAAATAGGAAAAGCACCTGGTACGAGTTCTATTGAAAACTCAACTTCATGATTCGGTGGAAGACCCGGTAATTCCTCTGGAAAGAGATCATAAAACTCCCGTACAATGGGAATATTCTTAATCGTGAGTTTCTCACCAACCATTTGAGATAAATAACCTTCATTTAGTGGAATCAATACCCATAAAATGGAATAAATTTCCACTGGAAGGTTATGTTCATCCTTGCATTGATAGACGATCATAGATTGATCTGGAATATGAAATATGACTTCCCTTCTTTGGCAATTGATATGATCTCCATATAAATAAAGACAACCCATGACAAGAATCACATCAAATTCTACTATAGGAAGGATCACAAGATTTGCAGGAAGCATTTTCCCACAAACTTCTGTCGGGGAAGAGTTATAAACTTTTGATGCGACTGTTGTGCCATTAGGTGTTTTCACAGCTAACTCAACATCTAATTGTTGAGGTAATACGGTGATACCCTTGGAAAATTCTTCAGAAATAAAGGAGTGGGTGGATCCAGAATCAAATAAAATATATTCTACTTTAGAGTGGATGGTAACTGTACCTTTCACCACATCGTTATCGTACTCCACATCACTGATAGAAATTGCATGTGACTTTTCTTTGTCTTTATCCTTAAGATTTTGTTGACGTTGACCATCATCATAAACCCTTGGATTAGGGCATTTATTGGCATAATGTCCCATCTCCTTGCACTTGAAACATTGAATTGTAGTAGGGCCATTCTGTGTATCCCTTCCTTTGTTTGCATCATTAGATATCTTCTTCCCATCATCGTGGAATTCAAATGCCCGATGACCTTCCTTTCCACATTTGAAACATTTACTTGTCCCTTTAAGACAACTCCCTCCATGTTTCTTTCCACACATTGAGCATAAGGAAAAGCTCATCTTCTTTTCAGTGTGCTCTTTAGATTTTCCTTTGAATTCCATTTTCCTCTTCTTATCAAACCCATATGACTGATGGGTTACTCCAATCTCCATCTCAAGTTTGAGAGCACATCGAAAGATTTCCTCGTAGCTATTGAAGTCCCTTATGGATAATGCCCTTCGAAGAATTGGTTTTAAGCCACTAAAGAATCGATCGATCTTACTCTCAGGTTGGATAATAATACCAGAAGCGTACCTTGCAAGTCCTGTAAAATTTGCTTCATAGGTACCGACAGATTCATCATCCTTTTGCTTCAGTTCAAGAAACTCTTTCTCAATATTTTTTTGGAGAATACGAGGGAAGTACTTATTGAAAAATATGTTCTTGAACTCGTCCCATTCCATGGACTCAATTTCATCCCTTTACCTCATATTCTTAATAAGATTCTACCATTGATCAGTATCACCTTCCAAACGATACACTGATAGGATGACTTTATCATGCTCAGAACATTGAAGAACTGAAAATATCTTTTCAGTAGTACTAATCCATTGTTCAGAAACTAATGGATCAGTAGACCCGCTGAATGAAGGAGGACGCTGTCTCATGAAGGATTCAACAGAATGTTGCTCCATCCTTTGCTCGTTTAGAAGTCCTGCATGATTCATAGCTTGAGAAATTTGGGTGACCATGGCTACAAGATTTTTCATTCCATCTCCCATAACGTTTGGTTGCTCCGGGGTACAATCATTGCATTGCCCATCGCATTCCACATTAACATGGTTCCTTCGGGTTCCAGCCATTGACTAAAACCAAGAAGAATAGTGTGAGCAACACTAATTATAATCGGAAAACCACATAATCAAGAATAAAATTTCACACTTAAGGTCTTATCCTAGGTTATTCATGGCCATTTATAAAACACTAAGATTGTGTTCTATGCTTAGAGTTATCCTTAGGGTTCTTACTAAGGCTTTCAGATACTAGTTTCCAAAGGTTGACTATACCTTTCCTTTGATACCAACTATAACGACCTATAATTTATATACATTGTTAATACATCAAAATTGAAGCATACTTATTACAACATATAACAAAACCACGAAAGGACCGTATAGGTATAGAGTCTTTAGAAACTGGGAAACATAAACAACTGGTTCATAAAGTATCAACTTTACCCCCCACTTATTTCATCATATATAGAGTCCTTTTTGGAATATCCTACTTAATAACCTACCTCCTAACCTGGGGAAATAAAATATACAAAAGGGTGAGCTCAAATGCTTAGTAAGGGTAAACAAAATAAATATCAATCACATCATATACTTAAGAACATAACTTTTTGGAAATCTTAACCTGCAAAAGAGAGCATAATTTCATAACATGGGATAAATCATAGTAGTGAAATGAAATCCCAATAATCATAACTTAAAACATGAAACTCTGTGGCATACACACATAATCAAAGAGAATCATTTCTTGTTAGTAAAGACTCATTTCCAAGACTATCTTAGTGGACAAAGTCCATTTCTGAACCGAGTTCACTCCTCGTTTCAGTCCTGTTCCACTAAACCGGTATAACCTACCGTTCGAGCCATGTCTATCTCATGAGATATAAAATCTTTACCCAATGCATTGGAGGGAGATATAAGTCCCAACCATCTCATAATGATACTATTCTTATGTGTGCCAAAAAATCATAAATCATAAATCATTGCATAACCCATGTAATAAAAATGGGAATCTTAAACATCGTGACATCATCAAACAATTCATATAAGATAAATGAATTCATAAAAATAATTCCATCACAATATAATCAAAACAATGTAATAATAGGGATATAAACAGAACCATATATTATCTTAGATGGAAAATAATTTTGATAAAACACTTGAACTCCATTCTTGAGGAAAATATCCTTTCAAATTCAAAAACATTTTCCTTTCTTAACATGTCATACAATTTTAAACTAAAAGAAGTTGATTAAAAATAAACATGAAAGATTGAAAAGAATTCTTCTTGGAAATAATGTATTAAAAATCCATTTATGCCGTACAAGTTTAAAAAAACATTCTTCTCGTACTTTTGTCGGAAAAGTCAAAAAGAACCTCGTACGAAAAACGACAAAAGATTTCTTTCATATGTTTTACTAAAAACTCACCGAAGGGTAAAATTGGATATAAACTATTGTAGAAGGATATAAATATTACATATTGAGGAAACATGGATGTGGATGATAAAATACACCCTAGTAAATACTAAAGAATAAACAATCTCGGATAAAAAATGAGATTGTGATATTTCCCTTAACTTAGGTCCGATATGCTTTGTACGTGTCCGAACCTCCTGTATAATGATTTAAATAATGTTATTGACTTATTGCAGAATCATACTTATTTTTATGATATCATATATGGTCATATTCTTAGCCTCTTAGTAGTAATATTTCATTGCTACTTGTTATTCGGGTGTTTATTACTTTTTGTTCTTATGCATGTTTTGTCGAATAAATTATTATTCATCTCTTTAGGTTATAGATTCCTCATTTTCAGAATGGTATTAGTGTAATATATATCATATTTATTCATTCAATTCATTTATATAATCATTATGAAATGAATATCATGTAGAACGAGTCGCATCACATCGTGGAGACGGTATTCCGTACGTACACACGAGTGATGATATCGTTCCTATGATCGTGGAATTGTATTGGAGTGTATGTATACTATTTCAGAATCAGTACCACTTTATAATAGTTATATATAGTCATTATTTACACCATTATAACCATCCAAGTAAGGTGGTGGTGGAAAATAGATTACACCACGACGTGGAGACAGTATTCCATACGTACGCACGCGCGGTGATTTCTTTTTCCGTAGGATGGATAGATGGTGAAATAGGGTTGTTTCATACTTATAATAACATATCAGTATATGAGTGATACTGATGTTATTACCTCATAATGAAACTAATAAAGAATAAGAAGTGGAAGAAGAAATAATGATGAAAGAATCGGTAATGAACATTGCCTCTTCTTTGAAGTTCTTCTTTGATACCTCCTTTTAGGGAACAAAAATAGGTCTTTGACTAAGACCAGAACCTCTAGGATGTTTCTAGGTAAGTGGAGAGATGAAATTGGCAGGGGTTGGCCAAGCATGAAGGCTCAATGTGGTGTGAGGAAGAGGGGGAGGAGGTGCCCTTTTATAAGGGAGGAGAGGGGAACCTTTGGGAAAACTAAAAATATTATTTTATTATAAATTCAAGTTCAGTTTTAAATAGCTCCAAATTGATATATTTCGAAGATAAGGTGGGTATGGGTCGAAATCCTCTCATACAATAGAATTTAGACAAGTTTAGGTTCCTATTTTAGCCTTATCATTTAGATTTAACATTAAGTTAAATAAGTTTACTTTTACCGTGTCTTCTTGTGTTCTTATACTATAAGGTTAATAAACTTACTATAAGAAGCCAGAAGAACCCCAAGTTGTTTATTATTAATATATATAACCTTATATAATTCATTTGGATGAACCTTAGATTTTTAAGAATAAAATAACAATTACTAATATAATATTTGTTTTAAAATCTATTTTATGTCAATTTTGACACTATTTAGTAATTGATTTTTGTGAAAATCATAACAGAACTATTAGTTCGAACCAAGTTAATTAAATCAATACTAACATGTCATATTAACCTATGAAATTAGTTGAATTCATAAAAAGTCTCAAATTACATTTATTTTGGTGTTTATAACATTAATTATGTCAATATTTCATTAATAAGATAATTACTGCATCATCTTTGTGTCATAAATAAATTACGTTATTTAATGTCTAAAAATTACAAATAAAATACCATTATGTAGGAAATATTTTTAGCTTTCTAATGAATATTTATAGTCGAATTTATCTTATGTATAACCCGATAGTAAAAATTATTTACTTATTAAACTTTGATTTTAACTATTTTAACCCTTCTTTAAATAAATTAATAATAAATGTCCTAATCTAATCCAAGTGGGCCTAAATGGTCATATTTTATTCCTAAGTTTGTTTTTGGTCAAATTACACTTATCCAATAGAATTAGGACATGTGTTAGGGTAATAATAATATCATCTTTACCCTTAATTACCCTATTTACTTTTAATCGTGGTAAAAAAAGTAAAAAGTTACTATTCACCAAAAAATTCTTTTCATCTCATTGAACCACATTTTACTTACTGACATCAACTATGTCCCTCGGATTTTCGAAATTCCACTCACAGAAGCGGTAAAATTAAGTTTTATGGAAAATTCAGTTTTTTTAACTACCACTTAGTGGTTTCACTATTTATCAAAAATTGAAAGTTTTCAGAAAAATACCCAAATTTCACCCTAGGCTAATTTCGATATTCGGAATCCAAAAATGAAATCCATTTTGAAAAATAAAATTGATTAAATTTCAAAAAGTGGTTATTACTATTCATAACAGCTAGTTTTAATAATATTTTAATAGCACATCATTGTTTAGTGAAACTCAGTATTGCGTACGACACAAGCTATCGAGGAAGGTTGCGATTTCGTGTAAAGCAAGCCAAGCAAGAGTTGTGTGTAGAAAAAGATTCCTTTGATGATTTATATAACATAAAAGTCTCCGGTGTTACAGAGCCACCCTCACATGGGTTGGGCCGCACCATATGGGCCTGACCTGGATCTGGGTCCGGTGGACCCGGTTTGTGTCCACCCAGGGCGGGTTGGGCCGGGTCGGACCGAACCAGACCTCCCTCTTCAGACCAATTTTGGTTATTTCTCCCATAACATGAGATACATACACTCTATCGATGCACTGTCAGTTGCATATGATTCCTTGGATCGAGAGTGTCGTTTCGGTATATCACACTGAAGGTTTTGGCGAGGGCTAGGTATGGCCGGGTTGGTTTGAACCCGAAACCAACCAGGCCCTTAGAGCAGAAACACTTATAACTTAAGGACCGGACATCTGATTGACGTGCCATCAACTAAGTTGGATTAATTTTTATGAGATGGCCTTTTTGGCATACTCCACTTAGGATTCAGAAGGGCTTGGAGTTTGGCCGGGTAGGATTGTACCAAAAATCCAACTGAGCCCTTGGAACAGAAATGCAAATAACTCTCAGATCGGGCATCCGATTGATGCACCATCTGTCGTGTTGGGTTCCTTGGGATGAGACTGAACTATGAGATACATAAACTCAGGGCGTCGTTATATTTGATGTATCGACACTTGGCTCGAGGAGTGGACCCTCCCGTAATCGAGCGTGCTGTGTGCGGGAACCCTAGGGCTGGATGCGACTGAGATGAAGAATTCCTCTGTGGGTTCAACAGTGACGACTTCTGTACTAGGAACCTACGTGGGTTTGACAGCGATGAATTATGTACCAGGATCCTATGTGGGTTTGACAACGATCACTACTGTACCGGAATCCTACCTGGGTTCGACAGCGATGACTACTGTACAAGAATCCTACATGGGTTTGACAATGATGACTTATGTACCAGAACCTATGTGGGTTCGATAGTGACTTCTGTACCAGGATCCTACATGGGATCGACAGCAATGAATACTATACATGAATCCTACGTGGGTTCAATAATGCTGATATTGTTCCAGGATCATATGTGGGTTCGATAGAGGAGATGATTCAGAGGCTACATCTAATCATCTCTACCCTCTTTGTGATTTGTATACCTGTGTGAGCTGAGTCATATCCTTAAACCATTATCAACATGGTGATTGACTTTACTTAATTTGTGGAATGGTTTGTGATTGGGCTCGAGAGTTAGAACTAGAATCTGATTGATAACTTAGGTATATGTATGGGCATATACCTAAGTAGGGTTAGTTGATACATTGTGATTGTATCTATCTACTGGTTTATCCTTTGTGGATTTGGTGAGACCTTGAGGGTCTTGGGGTCCCTACTGAGTATCGTTATACTCACCCTGCACGGGCTATGCCCGCACCTCGTTTTATTGGATGCAGATGATGGACAACGCTGACTGAGGTGGAGTGTATGAGGAATGGATCGTAACCGGAGGTGGACCTCAACACGATTCTGTACTCGGAGGAGACAGACGGACGTGGAGCACAGAGGAGGCTATATGTACCAACCCTTCAGGTAGGATCTGTTGTGGATGATCGAGGAGCTTCTTTTCACCTTCTAGTGGTTTGTTTTTCTAGTTGTAACTGTTTTTCCTTTCCTTGTACGTTACTGTTGGGCTTGTATTTATGGACCTTTTAATTTCTAGCACTTCTTATGTATCCAGTTATTACTTAGAGTTTGCTTCCGCTTGTTCTCTGGTGGTGTTTATTTGCAGTTATAAAGGAAATTCCTTCACAGTTTAGGGATTTATGCCTTTCGTGGTAGTCTCCAGCCCCTGCCCTATGGAAGGCGAGATTGGGGAAGTTACGACACGGGCCCCAGGGGATGGTTCATGACAAAAACTTTTATTATTCTATGTTAATTTAATTAGAATTTTCTATGATGCTCATTTTTTCTTATATTTTTATTCTCTAACCCATTATGACTCATTGGTATGTTTTCCATTAATTAATGTTTTATCTAACACCATACTTATATTTTCTATTCCCTAGGTTACAAATATGAGTATAACGCAAGAGAAGTGTTAAAGGAGATCTAGTATGGGGTGATTTTTAGAGAAATGCTCACAATAATGTGGAATAAGTTTTCTATACAGATAATCTCTAAATTAACTAAACCTTTTAGTTATGGGATTATGATATTACTGTGAGACCTATTGTTTAATTAATGTGAAATATTTTCAGGTTTATCTTAGGTTTCATTAGTTTTTATTAAATCTGGTATGTAAAGTATGTGTTTTTATAATGGGACCCCAGAATGTGTGTTGGGGGAATGTTGGTTGGCGTCAGAGTAGGTTAAATTTTTTTGGGGATTAATATTATAAAAAATTAGTAAAAATTTTAAGGATAAGTATAAATATTGGAAAACATCCTAAAATTTTGTTATATTATGGAGTGTGGGATAATCTATCAAGGACATCCCTGCCTGGATAAAAATAGTGGATGTAGGTGCTAGATTAGTTTCACATAGGGGTAATAACTCAAAAAAAATATGGTCTGGTATTAACTTACTCTTCCCTCAATGAAAAAAATGGACCTTACTATACACCTGGTTTGACACTCTTATGTGATATTATTTGGTTGATTCACATGCATTTATAAACCATTATGATGGATTTGATATGAAATTTGATGATATAATAGATAAACTTTAATTTCAGAGAACCTAATCAAAAAATAATCAATTAAAATCTAGGTTAAACCGAAATAGCTATAAATTGATCCAATTGTATCATTATAGAACTGAAATTATCAAAGTTTGAAATGAAGGTACAAAAGGAGAATACATTTTAGGAGTGAGTTTTCATATAATTTTATTTGATATAATTTTTTTAGATATTATCATAACCATTTTGGTTTTAGTATTTGGTTAGACAAAAGTTCTTTAAAATGTATCTGTGGAAGGTATATATATAAAAAATCATAATACTTATATAAAACTAAGGTGAAATATTGGTAGAAAATGGTTGATAATCTCATTATATTCATATTATAATGAAAAATAAGAACATTATAATATCACACATGATAGTTATTTGGAAATTATATATTGCGTCATACACTTTTATATATTTAATTATTGAATGGTAATTAAAATCATGAAGGTGTAATTTATTTTTGGAGGGAATAGGGGTTATGATGCAACAATTTAACATCCTTAGTCTATATAAGTCACTTTTTATTTTTAATAGGTAATTTTTTTGAGTTCTAGTAGTGTATGTAGTGATCCAAGGGGTTTTCTATAGGGCATGGGATGAATAGTGAAAAAACGGAATCATATGAAAATAAGTATCTTCAGAAACAACTATATATAGATTTTGGTTCCACAATATAGCTAATATGCTTCCATCGGCCAGCCAGTAAGCCAACCAATATCAACTTCATGACTATATTGGCCACTTTATACCTAGTTACATTAGGTTTAGCTATTTAAGAAAGAGTATTCATTTAACAAAACACCCATAAAACCCTTAATTAACTCAATAATCCCTCATTCTAAAACAAAATTTAATTAGTTCTCCTATAGAATCTCTCCCTTTTCATTCTAATCTTTTTTGAACTTCTTTGATTGGAATTTTGATCATGGTTTGATTGGTTTTCAAATAATTATAAGGTTTGATTGATTATTTCTTATTACTTCTTAACTCCTCCATATCTATAGAAATTTTAAAAAATTATAGGCTATATTTGTGGGATCTATTTTTAATGTTTTTTCCTTATACAATCGTATATATTTCCACTATTTTATTATCTTCTGAATGTTAGTTCTATTGTCTTTTGTGGTGTGAAATGTCTGATTACCAATGTATGTGTTAATATATCCTCTACATCAACCTATTTATTAGGTAAACATAATTATAAGTTGGAGAATAATTTTTAGGGCCTCCACCCATTTTCTCTTGCATCTCTTTTCCATATAGTGGGTATATTTCTTCGCCCCTGTGATGCGACCCAAGTTTGAGGTACATGGTTCCATATATAGCCTATATTCTATGAACCATGAATGCTATTGGTTTTAAAAATGGTTTTATAAATATATTTCTATTATCTTGGAATTTATTGATATATGTGTGTACAATGTTTTTTCAAGAAAATATAGTTTTACACCTCATTTTGGTAAAACAAAGGTGTTTTCAATGAATTGTGAAATGGATTATAAAATAGGGATTCAACGAATGTTCTTGAATAAAAGGGTTTTTTTTAAGAATATTCTATGAATTGTGATAAGCCATTTGAAATTGATTTGATATATTCCCCCCATGGGAGCCTTAGGTACTTAAGTGGAGTGTTTAGTTTTGGACCCTATCCATTGAAATTATAAGGGGGCACACTTTTAGGGATGTTCTTTCATTCGAATATCATAGATATATTTTCTCTAGGAACACGACCTTGATATTATTAGGGGATTGATTTATGTGCTATTACTCTATACCTATTTTTTGGATTCATTGAATTCTGGGACTTGGTTGTATAGTAGTTGTTGTTAGTGACAATGGTAGGAGTAGACTAGCTATCCCAAACAATGTTATCCTTAGGGTGATTACCATTGTAATTTTCTCCCTTTATTGGATTTTATATGATATGGTTCATTCTTTAATAAAATGATAAATGGTTTATTGAAATTATTCTTTGTAATTTATATTACCTAGATTTTATTTCACAACTATGAAAAATCAATTTTTTACCATGAATTTGATATAAAACTTATACTTCTTATCAGGCTTTGATTTATTCTAAATTATTTTTATTTGGATAATTATATAGAAACTTGTTATGGAACACCTATATGGGATCCTATTGAACCTATTCATATCACACCATATTCACTCCATCATGGGTGTGTAGACCTTTTTTTATTTATCACAACAAAGGGAACGATGTCGTTGTGAGGTGGTGATCCTTTTGGCCAGCTGGGTATAGTTAGCTAGTAGTGAGATTAGGGGATGCTGACCACATATCACTCAAAGTAATAACAGATAATTTGGGGTGTCCATTATTTTGGTCATTTTATAGACATGTAACTTTGTTTTATCATTTTAACTCTAATTTTATCACAACTATTTTCACTCTTCAGATTATGGGATATTTATTTTTTGGAGTCCATTATATATATATATTCTATATATCTTGTTTTTGGTTAAGAAAATTGTCCCCTATGGTTGTGGTTGGGTGCCTGAGTGCTAGTTTTCTAGCATGTGGGGATTAATAATCCCATTTGTGAATTTATATAGTCCATTTCAAAGCGTAGTTAAATGGGATTTAGAGGTTGGGATGTGACAATTTGGTATATGATCATGGTTATTCTCAGTATTGTGATGTTAGTAGACAAGAGATAAGATTTTCAGGACTTGATAGGTCAGTTATAGTGACTTACTAACCATATCTTACTATGATGGGTCTTAATTCACTATGGAATTTTGGGTTTCATGCCTCCTATGTTGGGTTTTGACCGTGATTGTAGTTTCTTTTTATGTTATTTTCGTTTGAGACGATATTATTTTTTTATCTAATCATTTTTTTCTTTTGTAAAAAATTAATATCTATTTAAAACATATTCCATAGGTTCTTTAAGAGGGTGTAGTGGTATATGGTCTGTAATGAGATCTTCCTTTAGATAATAATCACTTATATTATATCATATAGAATGTTTATTACATGGACTAGAACATAATAAATGTTCAGAACCATGCTATTGAGGTGAAACCAAGAGCTTGAGAAGACATGGATTGAATAAGGGGGTTACTAACTGAGAAGGCCATATCATTTAAGGGTTGGAATGGACCCAAAGAGTTGTAGGACTGGATCAAAAAGATCAAAATAGTATTCAATTTTTTGGAGACAACTGATTTTTTCAAATTGAAATACACAACATTCAATACTGAGGGTCCTAATAATATTTGGTTGGATTCCATGGTTCAAGAAAACCATTATGTGGGGAAAATATGGAAGGTATTAAAGACACTTTTTTATGTAGTTCTACCCAGAATATTTGATGATAGAAAATTAATTATATTTTGTCTTGTTACAGTAGGGAGAGTTTTTAGTCTTAGATTATACCAATAATTTTACAGATATGGTTTAATTTTCACTATCGGTATTAATGAATGATCATAATTAGGATCAGAAGAACTTGTTGGGTTTGTGACATGACATTTGATTGTAGGTATATATATTGAATATCACCACCAATGATTTCATGGTCGATAGGGCTATGATGGTATAAATGGATATGGAAGTCAAGATTTCATTCTTTACCTCTTATCTTATACCCAATGGTTGTTGTAGTGTTGTTTAGGTAAATAAGAGTAAGTGGCCTGATAATTGTATGGGTAGTGGAGGCGGTTCTTAGTAGTGGGATTTCTAAAAACTATCGAATGATTCAAATAGTTTTCCATTGAGTTACATTCATTTTTAAAGGGTCGGGAATACCCAACAGGCTTCTCCTGCACCTAAAAAGAATGGCAGTTCTTGTGGCCATCGAGGCGATATGCATAGAGTTTGTCGAACTTTTTCTATATACTAAAATGGAAAGAGATATTAAACTCCAAAGGAAACTAAGATGTATATAATAATTCAAAATCTATCATTATCTATACACGTGATTTTAGAGTGAAAAAACTTCATGCAGTGGATGATTTTTTGGTGGAATTTTATACAAGACAAACTACAGTGAGAGGTACAATCTTTGTTGCATCTTCTATAGAAATTGCTTTATTTAATATAGGTTTCCCACCCTATTTTATGTCTTCACATTTTATGGATGTGATAAAACTTTTAAGGGATCTCATATCTTTTATTATGAATTTGGAAAGACCTATTGGAAAGTGGAAAGAGTATGGGTTTTGATGTCTTTCATGTTCTCATTTGATAGCTGATCCAGAGCATGCTTGGGACTTCTTGGATCTATATTTAGATATTTTTGATCTAGTCATTGGTATGGATTGGATTGTATCTCATCAAGCTTAGAATGATTTTTATCATCTACATGTTTCGTTCTTTAATACTGATGGGAGGTCTTAACTATTATAAGTTGAGTGGGATTCAAGGTTTAGTCATGCAATACCTTCTCACCCATATCTCAGTTTTCTTATATTTTCCATTCAATCTGAGACTAGTTATGTTTCATTTGTTATTGATCTCTCCTTGGTTGTTTATGGTTTCCCCAATTCTTTCATAGCTAAATTCTATAGTAATTTTCTATAAATGGAGGTAGTGTTCTTGATTGGTATGGTGCTGAGCATATTGTTGATGTCTCTACCCTCTTACTATATATAAACTTATGATCTTGAAGAGATTAAGATTTAGTTGGATGAATGGATATAAAAAGAGTTCATTCATCATCGTTTTTCACCATGGATAACCCTAATGATCGTTTCTAGGAAGGATGATGGTTATTTGTGTCTTTCCATGGACTAACAAAAGATGAATTGGGTGACTATTAAGAATAATTACCCTTTTACCCATGAGAACAACCTATTTTAAAAGTTAAAGGGGATAATGTGATTTTGGAAAATTAATTTTCAGCTGGGTTATCACCAGCAAATTTTTTGAGAGTTAGATATCCTGAAAACGAATTTTAGGAGTAGGTATAAACATTATTAATATCTTTTAATGAATTTTTCCTATGTAAATATCTTATGGTGTTTTTGGATTTGATAAAATAGATATTACATTAGTATGTAGACATATTTGTTGTGATGTATGCAGATAAAATTATTGTTTATTTGAGATCCGAGCATGATAATGAACAAAATATAATTTTGGTTATGAAAATATTGATGAATCACCTTCTTTATGGGAGGATATCGAAATTTACATTTTTGATCTAAGAAGTAATGTTCTTGGGGCACATGATTTTGAAACATTTCCTTTCAATTAATCATGAGAAGGTAAAGGATGTCTTGTCATGGTAATAACTATGAAACATTTTTAGGACACAAATATTCATTGGTATGGTTGGATAATATTATTGGTTTAATAAGGTTTTATAAAAAATTACATCTCCTTTGACTACTATAACATAGAAAGGGGTTAAATTTTCTATGGATTCTAAGTATCATGCCTCTTCTAATGAGTTGAAATAATATTTGATACATACTTCTATCATAATATTACTTGATCCTAGTAAGGTCTATGTGGTATAAAGTGATGATTATGGTTCTTGAACAGTATGTGTTATCATGTAGGATGATCATGTTATGGCATACTGCTCTCTTTTTCTTCGACCACATGAGAAAAATGACCCCACTCATGATTTAAGGTTTTTCACAGTTATGAATTAACTTATGTTTTGGAAAAACCATATCTCATGGGATATCTTTATAGTTTTTTATAATCATAATATCATGAGTTACATATTTTCTTCAAATAAATTGAACCACACATAAAGGTGATGGGTATAATGCCTCCAGACTTTTGAATCAAACATTTCCTATGCCCCATAGAAATGGAATGTCATCATTGATTCTATTAGTAGTAATTATACATCTCATGAATTCTCAAAATCAAAATGGGAGTGAAACATTATTGTGATTTTCAATTAATTTCATTTAGGAACGTACGAGAATGATTCAGGTTTGATTTTAGCTGATGTTTAGTTGTCATCATCCCTCTTAATGTTTATTTTTAGGACAAATAGTTAAATGATGAGTTCATAGGAATCAATGAAACCGTATATAGTGGGGTGAACATTTCTAGTTGTTCTCTTCCTTATGATGTGATTATTTTCTTTTGGAATATATTTTCAGCCCATTATATATCAAGAACTCAGTGTTATATGATTTTCATAGTTATTCATGGGTCCTTTATCCTAGAACTATGAAAGGGTATTATATCATGATACAATATTTTTGGTGGATGGGTATAAAGACAAACAATACATATTATGTGTCACACTATTACACCTACCAGCAGATAAAGACAGAGAACCTAAAGCCTTCAAGTCATCTGTATCATATTCTAGTGTTAGTATAGAAATGTTAATGTGTGTCCATAAACAATATCATAGGATTACTAAAGACACTCAGATCATTTCATTTTTTATTAGGGACACTGCTATGGTTGAATACGTGGATAAGCACTATGTACATGGGATTATGAGATTTCATGGGGTCCCAAATGTCATTGTCTTTGAAGGGGATCCAAAGTTCACTTTCAGGTTCTTGAAGAGTCTGCAATAGGTGACGAGAACCTATTTTTGAAAGAGTAAAAATTATCATACATAGGTGGATGGTTAGACGAAGAAGGTTTTTTATATTATTGCAGATATACACCATGAATGATTTTATATTTCAGTGGATCAGGGAAAAAACTTCAGGGATAAGAATATTAGCTCATAATAATAGTTAATAGTCTTTGAATATAATGGATCCCTTCAATGATTTGTATGATCATGCATACATGTAACTTATTTATGATTTATAGGTGGGTGAAGCCTATATTGTCGGAACAAGTCTCATTCAAGAGATATTGAAAATTATCTATGATATATGTTGACATCGAGTTATAGATCTGAGTCAGTATAAGTCTTATACAGATCATTGATTCCAACCATTGGAGTTTTTCATTGGTGACCATGTCTTCTTGAAATTTTCTCTATGGTTAGGTCACTTTTGGCTTTGGAAATAGGGGAAATTGGATTTAAGACATCTTGAACCATTTTAGGTCATTTATCATATTGGAAAGGATTCTTATCGATTGGTTTTAGCATCTTAGTTGATAGTTATACATGATGTTTTAACCATATCTCAACTTAAGTAGTATCATTTTGATCTTTCCTGTATTATATGTTTAGAAGACATTGAGTTAGAGATAGATGTTTTTGTTGTGGAAGTTCTTGTAGATATCATTAATTCTCATAATAAAGTTTTATGTGGGAAGTATATTCCATTGGGAAAAGTGTTATGGTGAAAAAGGTCGGATTCCCATGAGACACGGGAATGTGAATTTTTAGTGTGGGTGTAGCGGCCTCTCCTATTTCCGGACCATCCTTATTTTTAATGAATTTATGGCGACAAAATGTATTATAGTGGAGATAATTGTAATCTCCTGCCTTAAGTACAACTCTTTTTATGTTTAAGCTATTTTGTTTTGGGTCTGAGTGGTGTTAGACTGGATTCAGTGGATTTTATAAAGGGATCAGGATTAACAGTGGATATAGGGATCCACCGGCTAGCTGGTGGATTTTGAATCAACAATATACGGGTTATAGTGCCACTATCCAACCTGTTGGCGTTTACCAAATAGCTAGTAGGATAACCTGTAGCCACTGCATGACTATAGTGGTTGTAAGGAACTGACCATAAACATAGTTTATTCTAGTTAACTTAAAACATAAATCACTTTCCTTTTCCAATTATCTTTTAGGTTTAGAGTTGTAAATAATTAGGACAATATCTTATATAGTAAACCCATACATTAAAAGTGGACACTAATACTTAATATCCATTTTTTATATAAAACTAAAATAATTTAAAATAAAATAATATTTATTATATTTATATATCTTCATAATTTTCTCCTGATCTCATCCTTTTTACAAATCTTCCTTAAACCCTTCAGTTTGACTCATCACATACATTCTTTATCTTCTATTTCTTTAAGCAAACTACTTTTATTAACACCTTAATACAACTAAGGGTGATGTTTTTTGTAAACTAATAGCTCTAGAATATGGGGAGAGATTATAGGAAGGGATTTGGATAGATATTTTATTATCAAAATAGATTTTGAGGTGTGAAAAAAAAGATGAATGAGTTCCCCTTTAGTGGAGATGGTTACACTCTTGGAAATATTCAAAATATTATATTAATACAAATAAATTTTATAATAAAATGGATAAAAAATTATTAATTTAGATATTATGATGATTTTTGTTTGAAATCCCTTCACCAAATAAATATTATATTTAATTTTTATTATTTTTAATCCTTATCTTTTAGCATTAAACCATTTTATTTCATACCATATGAAATTTACAATTTGAGGGTTAATATAATTACTATAAAAAATGGTCAATGAACGAGTTATTGATGAAATTTTAAGACATATCCCAACCAGTTTTCCGAATTTTCGTTTTTTTATAAATTTTATATCATTTAATAATTTTTTTTAAAATAACATTAATGTCAATTTTTACACTATTAATCACTTGACTATTTAAAAATATAATAAAAACATTATATCCTGGATAAAAATAATTTTACTCACCATTAACGAGTCAAATTCATCTATAAAACTCATGGGTGGCATTAATTATATTAAATTATATATATTTTTCAATTTTTCATTTCATTTATTTGGTTCTTCTATTAATTATACAATTACCACATCATCATTGTGTCACCATTTAAGGTAATTATTTTATCACATAAAATTATAAATAAATTACCATTATGTAGATATAAATTTTATATTTATAAATACTATTTATAGTCAAACTTATCCCTTATAAAACCCCGCATTAATAATATTTATCTTGTTAAAAAAATTATTCCAAAATTTACTTTCCATTAAATATAATATTATAAAGGATACATTCTCACCCAAGAGGCCATAAATAGTCTCATAATTTATAATTTAATGCTTAGGTATAAAAAAAATTCTTATAATAAAATTAGAATAAGTTTTATGGTAATTTTAAAGTATTTATTATATTATATTTACACTTAATTACTAGATATACCATTCATCGTGGTAATAAAAATTAATAGTTACTTTTCATTTTTTTCCAAAAATTAAGGGGGACAATTTAATAAATATGGGAATTATGATCCCCTATATAGAATCCATTTTTCAAAATTTAATGTATATAAATTTCATAAATTGATTAAAAATTAATACCATTTATAGGACAAGAAAATAAGTTTTTAAAGTAAAAACGTTCAAATGTTCACAATATTTTTTATATCCAATTTCAAATTTAAATTTATTATTTTTAACTTAATTATATTAAATTATATAAAATTTATCTAATTATAATTTTAAACCAATTTAAAATATAATTTACAATAAAAAATTATTTAGATGAAAAATATGTTTTCAATTATAATGCAAAAGTTTTTCACTATTCATAGAAACATGAAACTTATCCGAAAAATACAGAAAATTCAACCAAATTAAAATTAGATATTTTTATATAAGATAATAAGTTTAATTTTCCAAACCAAATTTATTAATTTTTCATAACCCCTATTTAAAACAAGCGCGCCATAAAAAATAAAAAAACATTCTTTTTAGATAAATACATGTTTTATACATTAAAATGGAATTATTATTTTAACTTGACTAGAAAACACATTATATAAATGATAAAATATATATTTATATTATATATTTATATATATAATTAATATAATCCAACAGGATTGATTTTATTATTTATTGGTATTAAACACACTTGTAAACATTTAAATAGTTTTTTAGAAAAATATTTCCTTTTATTTTAAGAAGGATTTTACATTAATTTATAATTAATTATTAATAAAATTATATATACATGTATAAACCATATTTTATAATTTTGTTAACCCTATTCGTATCTTCTATTCTAACGACTAGGTTATAACGATATCATTTAAATAATAATATTTAGTCGTTTGTTTAAGCTCGATGTGGCAGATCATGTATGATATATAACATAATATTAAATTTTTAAAAACATTGGATGTTACATTATCCACATTTTGGAAATTTTATCCATGAAATTTTGAATTCGGGCTCAGTAACTATGATTTTTCATTTCAAAATTTCTTTATTGAAATCGTATATCAGAAAAATGATTAATGAGACATCCAATTTAAGACAAATTATAGAGTTATGAAGGTCACCTCAGATAACACATAATATGGTTCCATGTTAGAAGACCTGGACATAGAAGAGAAAAATAACTCTCATGTTCTGATATAAAGTGATATAGAACATCGACATGATAATGTTAAAAATAAAAAAAAACATAAGTCTATGATTGGTTAAAAGGGAACTGATTTCTTAGTAAGAAAAGTAAACAAATAAAGTTTTTGTTTTAAAATAATTTTGATAGATTTGAATAATTATTTTATTACTCGGACTAATAATATAAGGAAACATACATACTTGAAAATTATAGTTTCATATATAATAAATTTCCACCCCAAACTCATATTTTTCTCCTAATGGCATGTATTCATGATGAATTTTTCATGCCTGAATCACTAGAGTCAACATATATAGAATAAATTAACCCAAAAATATTAAATATCAATTTTCCTATCTTTATAAATTAATCAAAAACAAAATGGTTATTATAAGATAAGGTAATTCCCAAAAAATGAAAAACTATATATGACAAAAAACTACTTCACTATCTAAAATTCAGTAGTAATACCCCAAGATCAACATAGACCACTCAACAAATAAATGATATTAAAAATAATAAAAATAATATAATATTATATTGACACTCAAAATTCAGAAAAAATTGATAATATAGTCTTCCAAGAGAAATTTTAACATTCATCTCTCAATAACATCAGTCATTATTAATGTCTCATACGAAAAATGCAATTTACTAAATCATATAATCTCTAGGATATGCTAACTATTTCCCAAAATTACATGAATAACAATAAGTATACAGTAATATCATATATTTTCTGAAAATATAATTAAAACATTACATATCAAATAAAATCGAAAATTATTCTATTTACCTTGATCATATAGGGTCCAAAAAATAGAAAATATCTTCCAAAATAAAATAATTCAATTAATCACCACATACTTTTCCAATCCCAAGGATTAATATTTTATAAAACAAATGTTCACAAAATAAACAAGTTCTTTATCCCTCAAATTAATTAACTAAGAATAACAAGTCATACTAATAAAAACTTCATGTTGGATAGTGGTAGGCAATGAGTCCATATCAACCTTTGGTTGTTGCTTAGATTCTCGCAACCTTTCTAGACATGATGGGTTTTCACCCATCTAATGGATTTTCCTTTATATAAAACTATATTTATTTAATGTTTATAAAAGTAAAAAAATGATATAAAAATCATAAAAAAATCTTAATAATTTTTAACCTCAAATTTTTTCTCACACCATTCATTTTTCATCCCCAAAAGTAATAACCCATAATTTACTCAAAAATAAATGTATCCAAAAATACAGTTAATAAACATAAGATTTCATAACTTAAATCCTAAAAAATGGTTTATAATACATTGAAATTATGAGAAAACTTAAAATTATTATCCCATTATGATATCCATAACTCTTAAGAAAATATCCTAATCTCCATAGATATTTAAACACTACTCTGATGATAACTTTAAGGAAAAGAACTTAAACACAACTCTTTCTAGTAAACACATACATTACAAGTGGACACCTATACTCAATATCAATTTTCCATAAAATTATAATCATTGAAATAAAAAATTATTTCTTATGTTAATATATCTTCATAATTTTCCATTGATCTCATCCTTGTCCCAACTCTTCCTTAAACTCTTGAGTCTGACTCATCGCATATGTTCTTTTTTTTTCATTTTTTTTCGGAAAAACAACTTTTCTTAACACCTTAATAATATTGAGGGTGGTGTTCTACCTAGACTAGGAGATCTATAAAATGTGGTTGAATTATAGTAATATATTTGGATAGATATTATCTAGAAAAAATTGATTTTGAGGTCTCAAGAAAGCAGAATAATGGGCGCCCTTTTATTAGAGAGGAATGGGACACTCTTAGAAATCATTAAAATATAAAATTAATATAACATATTTTATAATACAATCAGCTCCAACCTTTTTAGTTTTTAATATAAGATGATTTTGGGTCAAAATAACATTATACATTTAAAATTATACAAGTATTGACTATTTTTTAATCCTTATCTATTAGATTTCTCCCATATTTAACCATTTTAATTCTTACCATGATATCATGTAATTTACAATTTGAGGGTTAAAATAATTACTATAAAATTCCAAAAGACAAATAAAGTAGTCATTGATGAAATTTAAAGTATTAACCCAATTATTTGGATGAATTTTAATTTTTATAATTTTTATATCATTTAATAATAAATTATTTATTTTAAAATATCATTAATGTCAATTCTGACCCTATTCATCAATTGATTTTTTAAAAATATAATAAATACATGATATTTTTGAAGAAAATAATTTAAACAATCTATTAAAAGTCAATGTCATCAAACAACTATGTTCATGACATTAAGTATATCATATAATTTTTATTTTAACATTTTTAATATCAATTATTTTATTATTCCATTAATTAAACAATTACTGCATCATCATTATGTCACAATTTATAGTAATTATTTTATCACTAAAAATAATAAATAAATAACCATAATGTAGATAAAAATTTTATCTTTATAAATAAATTTTTGTGTCAAACAAATCTCTTATATAACCCCATATTAAAAATATATCTTTTGGTAAAAACAAAAGTATAACTAAATGGAATTTCCTTTGAATATAATATTATAAAGGTTATATTCTCATAAAAGGCCATAAATGGTCTCATAACCAATAATTTAATTCTTATGGATAAAAACTATCCATTGAATAAAATTAACAAAAGTGTTATGGTAATTTTATAATATTTATTATATTTTTTTACCCTTAATTATTCGATTTACCCATAACTATGGTAACACAAACTATCAATGTTTCTATTCATATTTTTTCCAAAAATGATGATTTTATATTTAGTAAATTTGGATCTTATTATTCATAATATGGAATTCATTTTTCAAAATATAATTCATATATATTTTATAAATTAATTAAAAATTAATCTCATTGACAGAATGAGAAAAGTGGTTTTTAATGTGAAATCCTTTGATAGTTTAAAAAGTTTTAATAACCAATTTCAATGTGAAATTAATTATAAATGCATAAATTATATAAAATGATATAAAATTTATCTAATTTTTATTTGAAACAAATTTAAAATATAATTTATAATAATAAATTATTTAGATGAAAAAAATATTTTCAATTAAAATGTACTATTTTTTTCTATTCTTAAAAACATGAAACTAATAAAAAAATACCAAAAAATCAACCAAAAGAATTGTTCATTTTATAATTTAATATAAGAATTTTATTTTGTAAAATATAATTTATAAATGTGTCAAAAAGTCAACTGAAAGCAACTACACCATCAAAATGCAGCAAACTACATTTTTAGAAAAATGTTAATTTTATACATAAAATTTGATTTGTTATTATGTCATTTATAGAAAACACTTAAGATGAATTTGAAAAAATATTATATATATATATATATATATTTCATTATTATAGTCAAAAAATATTAATTTTATTATTTATTGGAACAAAACACAATTGTACAAATTTAAATTGTTATTTAGAAAAACATTGCATTTCATTTTATGAAGGGGTTTAGATTTATTTATAATTAATTGTTAAAAGAAATATATTTTTAAGTGTAAATGATATTTTTATAATTCAATTATCCCTATTTATACCCACCATTCTAATAGCTAGGTTATAATGATAATAATTGAATAATAATATTTAGATCGTTTGAGCTCGATGTTCAGTATCATTTGTGATATCAAATATTTCTTTTTTTATAACTCAAGATGTTATAGTGGCCACTGGTGGCATTGGTCTGTGGTTCATAAGAAAGGGTCTAAACATAATTAAATTCCCTATAAAACTTTAATTATCCCTCTAATATATCTTCCTCAAACCTAATCTAACCAGTGAACATAGAGAAGCTCTCCCTTGGAATTCTAAACTCTATTGAACTTCTTTGATCAACGATTAAATCCCAGTTTGATCTTTCATCAATTAATTGATAATTTAGATTAATTATTTCTTATTCCATCTTAATTCCAAAATTTCACTTAGAATTATATGTTGTTTTAGGATTCATTTTGTGGTTTTTAGTCTTCTTATGATTATTATCCAATATATTATAGATTCATTTGACATTTTCTTCTAGAGGTTGGTTCACTTATCAGTTGAGGTGTAGTGCATTTGATTCTTGAGGTATGTGTTGATCTATCCTCTCCACCAGCATATTTATTATGAAACATGATTCAAATTTAGAGGAATCAATGTGTATGGTCTCTGATTTTTTTTCTCTTGGGTCTCCTTTCATTCTAGTGGGTGGGTTCCATTTGGGTTGGTGTGAGACTTGAGTTTTAGATAGGTGGTTCCGTCTCTAGAATATGTTATATAAACAATAAATGATCTTGGTTTTATAAATTGGATTCTAAATTAATTTTAATGGTCTTTTAATTTATTGATATGTGTGTTTAACAATTTTATTTGAGTAAATATGGGGTTTCCCCTCATTTTGGTGAAGGATAAGTGTTTTCCAAGTAATATGAAATGGATTATGAAATAGGGTTTTAAGGTTGTTTTTGAATAAAAGGTCTAAATATAAATTCCTGAAAAATTTAATAATGTATTTGTAATTTATTTGATATATTACGAATATAGTATCCTTGGGTAATTAGGTGTAGGGTTTAGTATTAGGGGTAATCCATTGAAATTGTAAGGGGGTTGAATTTCGTGGATATTTTTCCATTCCTTGATCATAGATACACTGGATTTAAGAACTTGATCCTTACATTATAAGGGGTTCAATTATTGGGGTGTTCTCATATCCTTAGTTTATATATTCATTAAATCTTGGTACTTTGGTGAAAAATAGTCATTGTTTGTGATTGTGGCATGAATTACATGACTAGGATAACCATTGTCATCCAAGGGGTGGTTACCATTATGATTTAAATTTTGTACTATTTTGGATTTGATACAATATTATGCATAATTTTTTAAAATGCTACATGGTTTATTTAATTTATTCTATGAAATTTCTATTATATGTATTTTATTTTAGAATGATGACAATGGAAATTGTTTACCTTGATTCCGATATAAATCTATATAAATTATTATCATGCAATGTTTTCTTTTAAATTGAGAATACTAATATTATTGTACAAAGACTTTTTTTATAGAAAACCTAGATTGAATCCTACTAAAACCATTTATATCACACCATTCACACTACCTTCGGGGTGTGTAGACCATGCTTTATTTGTTGTAGGAAAGGGAAAATTTCTATAGTGAGGGGATAATGTTTTAGGTCAGCTAGGCATGCTTAGATAGTGGTGAGACAATGTGATTTTATAAACGCATCACATGGTGTTTCATTAAATTTTGTAGTATATAATACCCTGATATTTTAAAAGTACAATATTTTCAATAGCATATACAACACACAACCCTAAGCTTAAATAAACTCAAAATATTATTAATTATATATGACTGTAATAACCTAGTCATTAAATTTGAGGGTATGAATATAAATAACCAAATTGTGAAATATATATTAATTTCATACAAAATAAAAATTTAATAATTAATAATTATAATATAAAAACAAAATTTCTAGTAAATTCATTTTTATTGACCAGAAATCAGGTTTTCTTCAAAGAATGACTTATTTAATTTTTTTTTGTAAATTTAATATTATTAATTTTTACTAATTAAATAAAATTTATTTTATAAAATAAAATTCATTTTAGAAATAATTATATAAAAATATTTATAGGGTTATTGTTTTGGGATTTTTCGAAATTTTATGATTTTTTAATGAATAGTGAAAAATACTGTTTTTAATGGAAACTGTCTTTTTGTAACAAGAAATTTAAAAAGTTAATTTTAATTTTTATAAGATATAAATTTGGGAAATATAACCCTCAATCACAATTTTTTCTTCTTTGGTTCACTCTACCACAATCTTGTTCTTCAATAATGCCCTCTACAGATCCCTCTCTAAAAAGGACTTGTTATGAGGAGAGGATCATTGGGGATTATATAACATGAACAACACCACTCAAAGCCTTGATGTGTGTCAAAGGACATGGATTCAAGACTTGACACCGATATTTCATTTTATTACATAGTTCAGTCATAATTATTTGACATGTAGGGCTAAAATACATACATTTAGGACTCTAGGAATATCACCATCATGACACTCCATCAAAATACATTCTACTTTGGGTCACTCCATCATGGTTTTGTTCTCCAGCATAGATCACTTCCTACCAGGGTGGCTAAATACCATTATCCATCTAAAAATACCATATAATGGGGAGATTATTTATTGGTATTATATACCATTCCAAACACCACTCCAATCCCCAATATTGGGAAAGGGATAATTTGTTACGATTTGACACCCATATATAATGTCGTGACATACTAATGCCAACCATCCATGAATCATAAGGATTAAATGCATTCATTTTGTACTCCCATAGTTTTAAAATGGTTTTAATGAAAAATTATTTCAATTATATAATTTATAAAATGTTTATGGTATTTAAAATAATTTTTATCCCTGCATTGGGTAAAAAATATTTTACTTAAAAGGAATTTTTCTAAAAATCCATTTTACATCATTTTTTATGTTTAAAATTTAATTAAATTCAAAAAAATTATTGAATTTAATTTTATAAAATGGATTCAAACTTTTAATCAATATTATATTTTTTTAACAATTTCATCTCATTTTTTGTCATCATGAATAGTAAAAATATTAAGAATCTATTACCATGGTTTGGGGTAAAACATGTTTATTGAGAGTTAAAATACAGAGATACGGGATAAAATGACCTAATAACTTTTATAATTTCTATTATATGGACCTATTTTGACCCGATCTAATATATGATTCAACAATGGTCCATTTGGATCCATTTATCTTGATTAAGACGTTAATATATTTTATTATTTTGAAACATTGAATGTGTCTCCTCTCTCCAACTTATAAAAGGGAAACCACTTTACTCACCTATACATACTTAAATATCCTTTTGGTTTGGCCAGTACGTACCCTAATAAATTATGTATATTCCCTCACACATGATATACTTACTAGTTTAATTAAAAAAAAACCTAGGAAGGCTTTAGGTCTAAATAGAATGATGTGGTCCAAAGAAGTGGTGTAGTTATTAATCACAGGTTTTCATTTAATTTCTTCTTCCAAATCCATAAAATATTCTTATATAATGATAAAATAATAAAAAATGTATCTTACACATATTTTTATTGTTTTATGTTAATGAAATACCCTATATCCACACCCTCTTCCATCAAATAGAAAATGAAACTGTTGTTCATGGGTACGGTGTACTACCGCCTCATGAAGCGGTGTAATTCATTTTTCATCACCAAATCTCATGGATGGTTAAAATAGTTGATTTAATGTATATATATGTTATTAATGACATATTTATCATTATGTAATGGTGGTTTATTAAATATTTTCTTACATTTTCATTCATCGAAAAATAATAATGTCTTTCGTGCATACGTGTGGACTACCACCTCCATGAGGGGACACAATTCGTTTTTTACCAACACATCATATGGATGGTACATTTATTCTTATTTAGTGAAATAATATGATATTTATGATATAATTATAATTATCATATGATAAAATAATACTTAATTTCTTTCCACCATGATCGTTAAAAAATGGAAAATGATACTCATGCGTACGTATGACCTAAAGTTTCCATGATTGTAACATATTCCATTTTTATGACTATATTTATTGGTTTTTTTACATAATAATTGAATGATAAAAATTATAAATAATTAATTATTATTATTATTATAGAGGTTATGTAACAAAGACCAATTTTACCATTGTCAACCTACCGAAGTCATTTTAGTCATATGAACCAAATATCATCGAAATGTATGACATGGACATAATTAATTATTTAAATAAATATAAAATGATGATAAATAAAATAAAATGGATAATAAAATTTTAAATTTTTTAAATCTAGATAATAATTAACTTAACTTTCTTATTTTGTAGGATAAAGAACAGACATGTTAAGTTAGACCTAAGGTAATCGATTTCTTCTCAATTTCCACTCTATTGAGACATATTTGATATTATGAAACTATGTACTTTTATTTGGTGCATATACTACCACATTGAGGTTTTTGACATGAATATATATTTATTCATGATGATAAATGATTCAATTCAATTCAGTCTTTCAATAATATTGTTTAAAAGAAAAAATGATCTTATTTTTCTTTTGATCAGGTATTTTTTTCCACATCCAATTTTTTTAAAATTGTTTTAAAAAAGTATTTTTTAGTTATAAAATTATTTATTAAGTTATTTTTAAATTTTATTGAATTTTTTAGATTGTTTTAAAGGAATATTTCTAATTTCTTATCGAATGGGTCATTTTCGACCTTCATTTAAAAATATCTATGTGGTATTTTCTTTTATTGTATATATCATTAAATTACTTTCCCGCCACTATAACTACTCTAAATCTTCTAGATTCCTCCATAATATTTCAATTAATTTTAATAGAAACTCTTTAAGAAAAATTATTTTAAATTTTTTCAATTCCTTTTTCATCAATTCTTTAAAATAATTTATTTTACTAAAAAAATATACCTTTTTTATGACTTTCTCCCCTATATAGATTATTTTGTAGATATTATAATTTCCTTGCAACAGTAACTTTAATATGATCATTGGACAATAAATTTGTGTTAAATAAATCTATTCTTTATTATGTATATGCATATTTCTTACACCATATATCATTTATACATGTATTGTTTTACATTGAACGTTATTTGATTGGATGAGGAACACTTGATTACGTTATATTAATTACATTATAAATATATTTTTTACTAAGGTATATTGTTTATAAATTTAATTGATCATTCAATATATAAAGAATGAATTGGACATGCAGTGATGAGTGGAGCCCATAATTATAATCCACTTGATGAATTAATAGGTCTCATGAGACAAATTAGTAATCTTGTATAAAATGGTTTTCTAGTGTATATTTACCCATCAATTAAACTATCCTGGAACAAGGATTTAATGATATATATATTAAGACCTCTAAAAACCTGATTCTTAATATTAAACATTTCCTCCACTAAGAATTCAGTGATTATTATCTATGAGATTACATCATTTATATTATCCATGGATTCATTTTGTTTTCACTTTACTAATTAATTTACATGTTCTTTCAATTATTTACCTTTCTATATTGATTATACCTTATTGATTCATGATAGCTTCTTCGGTATACAACTCTTTCTGAGCATATGAGATCACCCTTATTTTATTACCATTTCTCTAGGATGTGAATATATATGATAGGAATAATATTAGAGATGAAATAATTTTTTATACAATGTATTTTATACTTCCAATGTAATATGGGAATGAAATATGTATATAGCTAATCAGGACTACTAAAATGATTGACCCTTTGGGATGAGATCCTATTAATCATATACCAATGATATAAAGTATTCAATAGATCTATCTTACTAGAGTTGAGATTATTATAGTCGGTATTAGAGGGAGGTATAGTAGAAACCATTCGAACTAGATTTTAAATAAACATAACTAACATGAAAATTTTCATAACACCTTATAGTATTTTATAACTTTTTACATTAGAGGGAATTTTATTTTGTGGATAAATAGTAATTATTATTATAAGAAAACTCACTATTTATCATTAATCAGTAATAGATCATAATGGAAGAAATGGAATCAACATGTATATCCAATATAGATATTACCACGATGAGGAAGAAAATACAATTGCTATCATAACTAAGTAGATCATGGCTATATTAAGGTAGCTTACTCATGTAATGAAAAATAAATAGACCTAAATAGAGTAACTAGATGTTCCATTGCTTGATTCTCCAATGTTGAATCACATCATTACCCAGAATCCCCTATCTTTTAGTGGAACTATTGTTAAATTTGTTTCTTAGAAATGGATTAAGTCTCTAGAAAATATATTCCTCACTTTGAAATATGATGAACACGAAAAGGTTATCTTAGTAGGTTATTTTTAAATGGATATAATGATTAATGGTTGTTGTTGATCCAAAATACTAATGAGTATGAAGAAATAGAAACCATGTGATAGATAATTTTTAAAGTGGTTTTATTTGAAAAATATATTCCTTGAGAACAACGATTTGAGATGGAGAATAAGTTCCTTACATTAAATAAAGAGGATGAAAGTGTGACAAAGTATGAGTCTAACTTCAAATGATTAGAAATTCATGATTTATACTATATACATAATACAAAAAACAAATTTTGGCCATTTATTTGATGGGCTTAAGATGAGTCTTCAAAGGGAACTTGTTTCACAAATGTTTTTATCATATGATGATATGGTATAATGTTATTTTAATATAGTAATGTAATTTTATAGATTCTATATATTTAACGAAAATCACGATAATAAGAGTTTTTTTAATAACTAAGAATGATTTTATTTATCAAAGAGTAAGAATAAAATGAAGAAATTTCCATCATGTGAAAATAGTGGAAAGAAACATCCTAGAAAATTTTTGAGGGGAATGTGAGTTATTTATAAGTGTCGAGATATGTTCACTTGGAAAATTAATTTAAGGGGAAAAAATACCACCCCTATCTAGTGCTTAAACTATACATAAATGGTAAATTATAGTAACCAAAGTCTCAATAGTCAATGGATTCTACCACGAATAGGCCATGGGGAGAAGGCCATGCTTAGGTGATAACTGTAGTTAAGGATGATGTTTTCAATGTTGTGTTGGTAGATGAATTAATAATATCATAAAATTTATCCAATGATTTTTTTGATTATGGATATCCATATTATTTTATATCTAAAATATTTTCCAATAAAATTATATATTTCTCTAGTAGCTTAATAAGGGAGTTGTTAGTAAAAAATACATGTGGAAATATCACTATAATAAGGATGTGTTAATCAGTTCCAATTATAACCAATAAGCATGCCCTATATATAGAATTGGTTGTTTTACCTATGGATGATTTTGATAGAATCCTTATTTTATATTTTATTTCAAAATATAATGCAAAAATTTATTGTAAGAAGATATAAATTATGATTTATTATGAGGATGTAGAATTAATTATCTTAATAGGGGAAACAAAATATTTAGATTCATTTCAAGATCCACGCCCAGTAACTCTTCAGAATGATATTATTGGTAAAGAATAATAGATAAATATATAGATGGAAATTAAAGTAATCAAATTTATAATGTACATATTTTTCATGAATACAATGATGTATTTCATGAGGAATAATAAGGACATCCACCAAGGCATGATGTTTTGTTTTCCATTGATTTAATATATAATGAAAGACCAATATCAAATAAACCCTACATTGTTGAAACATCTGAATTAGTGGATTTAAAGAAACAAATATAGGAGTTATGTTTTAAGGGATTTACATACCCTAGTGTTTCACCTTGTGGAGACCCTATTATAGTTGTTAAGAAGAATGATGGATCTATGAGGTCATGAATTAATTTTAGGGAAATCGATGATATTATAAATAATAATGAGTATCAACTTCCTCATATTGATGAATTATAAGATCAAATTCATGGAGATCAATATTTTTAAAATATTGACCTTCGTTTTGGGTATCAACAATTTTGAAAAAATAAAGAATATATTCTTCACAAAGTATTTAAAATGATGTATGGAAATTATGAGTTTACAGTAATGTAATTTGGGTTGTATAATGATATATATGATTTTATGGATCTAATGAAAATAGCATTAGGGAAATATATCAACAATATCATTTTGGTATTTATTAATGATATCTTTGTGTATTGTAAAATCTATAACGACAAAGAGAATCAATTTTTGATCATTCTTGAGACTCTTAAAATAAAATACTTCTATAGAAAATTTAGCAACTATGAATTATAGCTTCATAATGATTGTTTTCTTGCAAATATTGTGTCAAAGGATGGAATCTCAGTTGATCCCATGAAAACAAATGTAGTCCAATAAATTCATACACTAACAAACATAATTGAGGTACATTGTTTTATTCATTTGGTAGGTTACTATTAATGATTTGTTAAAAAAATCCAGATTGGCTAACCCATTAACCAAAATTAAACGTATAGGGGTTATGTTTATATGGATAAAAGAATGTAAATAATGTTTTAAATAATTGAAGAGGAGGTTTCTGAATTATAATAAATTGACTCTACCATTAGGAAATGAATAATTCTTGATATATAGTGATGTATCGAAGAGGAGACTTGGTAGTTTCCTTATATAGAATAATAAATTTATTTCTTATATAAAAAGGTAGTTAAAGACTCATGAAAATAACTACACCACTTATGATCTTGAGTTGGTATCCATAATATGTTTGTTGATGATATAGATATAGTATCTCCATGGAAAATGATTTGATAAATACACAGATCATAAGAGTCTAAATTAAATATTTTTTTAGAAAGAAATTAACATGTGGAAAATACGATGGATTGAGATACTCAAGGATTATGATATATCAATACAAAACCACTTAGGTACGATAAATAAGGTAGTTGATGAATTGAGTATGAAATATCATGGTGTCCTGATAAAATGATTCCCAAACCATATTTATTGGAAAATTTTAAAAGTTATTAGTTTGATGATGAGATTTTTCAAAAGAAAATTAAGTCCCTAAATGATGGGAAATTTGAAGACTTTTTATATGAATATGGTGTTATGAAATTTGAATATAGGTTGTGTGTTCCATCTTTACCTGAGCTAAAAATGGAATTATTATATTATTCTCATAGATAAATTTATATATTCACCATGGTATCACCAAAATATATAGATACTTGAAGGAACATTTTTGATGGTAAAGTATGAATCAGGAAATTACTGACTATGCATCTAGATGTTTGGTTTTCAACATGTTAAGGCTAAGAGACAACATCCTAGAAGAGTCATTAAAACTCTACACATCCTTATATGGGTATGGGATGAAATTTCTCAAGAATTTGTAAATAGATTAAAAAATAATCCTTTAAAGAATGATGAAATATGGGTTTTTGTTTATTGACTTACTAAATTTTTACATTTCATCACTATAAGAGATTATTTACCTTTGAAGTGCAATTAAAAGATCTATATTAATGATTTTGTAATACTTTTTGGAACACCACATTCAATTGTGGATGATCTTGATCCCTAATTTACAATTAAATTCTATAAAGGTATTTAGAAGGATCTTGATACTGAGATTAATTTGAGAAACACCTATAATTATCAAACTAATGGGTAGTATAAAAGGACTATTCAAAACATGTAAGACATGTTGAGGTCTTAATAACATGAATGTCAAGGATTGTGGGAGTATTATTTACCATTGGTAGAGTTTTCTTATAAAAATATCTTATATTCAAGTATCTTAATAGGGTCATATGAATAATTATATGGAAATAGATATAGATATCCATCTTGATGGGATGAATTCAGTGAAATGAAACGTGTAGTCTTTTAACATGTTGAAGAGACAACAAAAAAGTTGAAGACAATTCATGCTCACATTAAAGTCGTTGAATGTATGAAAAATAGTTAAACTAATAACTAAAGGAAATATTTGGAATATAAAGTGAGAGATCAGGTTTTCTTAAAGGTAACATTATGGAAAAGTGTTATAATATTTAGTAAGAAAGAAAAATGAGCCCTAGAAAAATAAAACCTTTTTAAATTGTAGAAATAACTAATGTTGTGGTTTACCAAATATAAATTCCACAAATCCTCTCTAATGAAAATGATGTGTTCCATATCTCTTTGTTAACAAAGTATATGAAAAACCAAATTCATGTACTCACCTTTGAAGAAATAGAATTGGAACCCGATTAATCATTCTATAAAGATCCTATCAAGATTCTTGATACTAGAGAGAAAGTGTTGAGGAATCAGATGACTTGAATGGTAAAGGTACTTTGGAGAAATCATAAAATTGGGGAAGAAATATTAAAACCTAAGGATGTTATAGAGAATAAACTCTATATTTATATTAGAAATTAATATCCAGGAAATTTTCATATAACATTATTATAAGAGAAAATAATGTAATATATTGATATTTTAAATAAACATTATGTTTGATAGCGTATACAACATCCAACACTAAGAAAAAAGGAACCATAAAATATTATTATTTAAATATGACTATTATAACATAATTATTGAATTGGAGGGTATGAATAGGAATAACTCAATTCTGAAATATATATTAAGTTCATACACAATAAAGTTTTATTTCATAATGATTAAGAAAAAAACACTCAATTTTTAATTGCCATTTTATTCTTAAAAAAAAATTTCTTCAAAAATTGATATTTATTTCTTTTTCTGAGAATATAGTATAACTATTTTTTGTCCAATTTAAGAAAACTAATGTTATTAAATGAACTTAATTTTTCAAATAAACATATGAAAATTATCATAGGGTATGTTTTTGGTAATTTTATGAAATGATTGATTTTTTAAGGAATAGTGAAAAATACTTCCTTTTATTAAAAACAATATTTTTGTTTCAAGAGTATAAAAAGTCAAATTTTAAATAAATATTATTTAAAAGAAAATTTGGTTTAATTATATTAATTATAATTAAATTATTTTATTTTAAATTAATTTTTTACTTGCTTTTTTATTAAAAACATTTTTACCTCAAATAGACATTTTTATGAAAAACAATTCACCAAATTTTATGGGTTTAGTTTTCAATTAAATTATGCCACTTATATGAATTAAATTCAATAAAATAGATTAAATATTCTGAATTAGAATAATTAAAATTATTTAATAAGGTAAATTTTTTATTTTTTTCATAATGAATAGTAAAATAGTGAAAATATATTTCCATGGATAAGGGTAAAACTGGTTTACTAGGGGATAAACTATACAGATAAGGGTTAAAATGGAAAAAAATCTAGTCTATATTTAATGGACATATTTATAACATATATTATATAAAAATATTTAATGGACCATTTTGGATCAATTTTTCATGACTATGAAATTAATATATTTTATTCTTTTTAAATATTCCAAGTGTGTCATTTCTCCAACTTATAAAAGGAAACCATATTTCATATCCTATCTACACTCCAATAGCCATTTGGTTTGACCAATCCGTATCATAATAAATTCATTACATACCTAACTATGCCATGTAGTCTCCCTATTAATCAGAAAACCAACCTAGGAATGATTTCATTGTATACATAAATATGTTGTTCAAAGAAGAGCTATAGTTTTTAATCATGAATTTTCATTTGATTTCTTCTTACACCTCCTTCATTTTTTCTTCAACCAATATAATATTATAAAACTAGTGTATTATATATACTGGTATGTTTTCATGGAAATGGAATACTTTATATCGATATCCTCTTCTATAAAATGAGAAATGAAATCATTGTTCGTGTATACGTTGGATATCAGCTTGCTAACCGATGTAATTAGTTTTCCATCACCACCTCTCAGGAATGGTTATAATGGTGAATTTAATATATATATATATATAATATTCATGATTTTTTAATAATTATATAAAAGTAATATATTTTATATTTAATTACCTATCCAATCATTGAAAAATTATAATGTCATTTTTTCGTACATGTGGACTACCAACTCTGTGGAACAATGTGACAGGGTTTTCACTTCCACATCACATGGATGGTATATACATGTTTATTTAATGAAATAATATGGTGTTTATGATATAATTATCATTCTATAATGATGACATCATTCTATTTTTATTTTCATCTTGATCATTGAAAAATGGAAAATGTTCATGCCTACATATGATCAACCATTTCCATGATTATAACATTGTTGATTTTTATTACCCATTTGTATTTATTTTTTAAAAGTATATTTACAGTGTAAAATTGATAATTATGTCATAATTATTATTCTAATGATGATGAAATAAAGGTCTATTTTACTATATTCAACCTTCTAAAGTCATTTTGGGAAAATAGAACAAATATCATCAAAACGTCTAACATGAACTTAATTACTATCAAAGGTTTAAGATATATTGAGCCAGATCCTAAATATTTATTAAATAAAACATAATATAGAAGTTAAATCATTATAAGGGGTTTTACATGGGTAGGAGTGGATCATAACCCACATATGTGCATCAATAAGGGATGCGTAGATATCTAGGAACCCCAAGGAAAACAATGATCTCATCTCATTAATCAATATATTCAATATGGAATAAAAAAATATGATGAATTCTATGAATGTATGTGAGAAAAAAGGTGATATGACAAGTGGATTTAAGGAATTCAATACCAAGGTTTAACAATATCCAAGTAACATTCCCGGTTATATATTTCGAAGAATCAATACCATGCTACAAGTCAGAATCAATCCATAGAGATTTCCATTATTATTAAAAAACATGGTTAATTTCCTGGATAATGTCCCATAACATGGATACATAGGCAATTATAATTATAAAGTAATGGTAGAAACATAATTTTATGAAACCATGATGGGTTCAGAAGACACCTACACATCCATATGGTCATGAAATATGAGAGGATACAACATTAACTTTTACCTAGATCCATTATAGAAATAGAGGGATCTAACAAATGAATTTTAAGACCAAGGATTTTTTGGTCATCCATTCCCACCCAGTACTCATATTATATATATATTATAAGTGTTATAGTTCATCACACCTATTTTTACTTTGGAGGAAGTGAATTAATCCCAATTCATGGATATCATTCCCACATGAATGGAGGGATTATTTTCTTCCAAAATAATAGTCGTTTGATCTTTAAAAATGTAGGAAATGTGGGATGTAGGTCCTTTTAGAATCAAATTTTGAACACGTTCACTATTGGAAACATTTATAATGGAGGTTAGTAGATCCTCAGTCTAATTATTTTTTTAGATGTTAGTTCCAAACATTTCATTCAAATGATTTTATTTACTCGAAGAAAATTATTATCCAAAAAAGTTATGATGTATGTTTTTAAAAGCTTCTAAACATATAGAATAAACCAAAACAAGTTGAATCCTAATGCATTGGAGCTGATCCTCTATGGATAAATGATTTCTACAGATATTCTAGATCTGTAGCTATATTGTATATTTAATGAATGTAATTATGAAATTGGTAATCCATGAGGGGATATGTATGGATCAATAATATTCCAATATATATTTTTAGTTAGTTTTGAAATGGCCATTTCCATGCATCTTCATATGACAATGTCCCTGTCTATAAATATGTATGTCTGTAATTATAAACATGCTTAATATGGGAGAGACTCACTAAAATTATTGCTACTATAGAAAATTTTAGTAATGAACATATGTTTTATGCTTGGGGAACAACCATGATTTATTTAATGGGGTTTTCAAGCCATTGGGTCTCTAAAAATTCATGTCGTATTTATTTATAACCATCCATTTGGAGGTGAAAATAATTCCGTTGAATGATTATTTTATTTTCAACTATACAGAGACAATATAATGATAATATCCATGATCATCTACACATGAAACATGAATTATAGAAAATCACAATATATATCATCATATTCAATGATTTTATAATATAAAATGGAGAGTAGATCATTATTAATTATCTTGAGATCTTTGATTTCTAAACCCCCATATCAATTGTAATTATTAAATCTTTCCATGCCACTGTGATGAGATTAAATTCATGGACAATTCTAGTCTATATGGAATTTTTAATCATGATTTTTAGATTTTTGAGGAGACTCCTTGTCAATTTTTAATCTGAAAAAGCATATACAAATATGATTGTGAACATCAAGTTTACTAGAAAAATTATTCCATCATGTAACATATCATTCACTTTCCATATAGTTATCAAAATAAATATATTGGAGTATATACCCCAAAAGGGACCCCAAGATAAATAAAAGAGAGGAAACAACTTTTAAATCTAAGAGTTCGAGTGATCGTGTTTTTCTTCTAAAAATAAATTTCATCCCCAAAAATGAGGATGGTATTGTTCCAACTGATGGCTTGAACTACCACCTAATCATAATGAAAAAATCGATTTTATAGAATTTTAGGGTTCTATTATAGACTTATCCAAAATGGATAATGTCATCTTTATATAAGAGGTGTGAGGGAGTGAAAAAATTCCTTCAATTCTTGATCTACTAATAAAGACATATTTATAAAATCTCATTAATGAATCTACTGATGTGTTATTTAGCAATGGAAAAGAGAATGTCTCAATAGTGATATCCTTTCATAAACCCATATAGCATTGGAAGAATCCTATAGGGGAACCATTAATAAGAGTGTAGATCCTTTTACTATTAATAATGACATTATTATATCTAATGAAGGATTTGGAAAATCCATAACTTTTGAGAATATAAGATATGGAACTCTATTTCACTGTGTTAAAAAATTTGAATATATCAATCTTAAGGGAAATATTCCCACACCTCACATTATTTTTCATCATGTTTATTCTTTTTGATTTGGTGAATAAAAATATATATATGTTCCTACTAGGTACAAAACCAAACTAATTTGGAGTGATGATGTCTCTAGTGATAGTCTATCCTAGTTATAACCACATTGCTAATGATTTTTGGGGATATAGTTCCCAACTGAAATAGGCCAAATGTATTTGATGTCAATGGAATTCTATTTTTTAGGTATAAGAGAAATAAATCTAGAGTTAATACCAAAAGGGAATTTAGGCATGATTGAATAATTACATAAAATCGTTGCTCACTACACTATGAATGAAGTCCCAATAGAACATGAAAAATTTATTGGTGAATCTATTAGAAACAAAAGAACTATCCATTTGGAGATAGAACATTAGTTTCTTGATTTAATTTTCATATATATTCATAATGAAAAATAAATTTTTATGATCTTCAATGTAATTTGGAATATTTTTAATTATCCTACTAGTGTTGTCAACACCATCGTCAGAATATAAACCTTGAAAGTGATTTATTACAACATTTGAGATGTCATTTTTAGAGGTGAATGTACACCATTAAAAATAATAGAACTATCTATACTTATAATTTTTCCCTAGATCATATTATTGAATAATTTGGAGTTCCTATCACCATATTTCATCCATTTTACATTATGGTGGAGATAGTCAATCCTTTGTTTGGTGTTCAAAAGATCCTCAATCTTTGAGAGGGCCTATATTTCTTACCAATAGAGGATATATTACTGATGGTTACTTTTCTAGAAATATGAATGATACTCATAACCCCTGATATAATTCTTAATCTTAAAGAATAAATTTTTACCCCACACCCTCAAGAGAATTTTTAGTGTTTTTTATTATTCAAGTATACTTTTAAAGTGAACTTAAAAGGGAGTCTAGATTCAATGATTACAAGATCCCTTCCTGAATCATGGTCACACAAGCCTTATTTTATTTTATTTAAAAGGTAGTGGGGATATCCTGACATGCAGAATAGAAACCTTTATAATGACTATACAATGGACAAAATGGTATTTGGGAAGTGTAAAACCATATACCCCAATGAAATCACTTATATTATCCCTTTGAAAAAATAATTTTTAAAGATTACCAGCTTTTATTCCATTTATAATATATCTTGTCTAGGTGAAATCATCCTCAGAAATTTTTACTTCAGTAAGGTTGCAACAATCAACTAATGATGAAAATTCATGAGAAGAAATTCTATTAGAATTGGTTCAAATTTTCTTCTCTGGTTTTAAGATAGTGTGAAAGTCTCCCAAAATAATCTATTAATGATTCATTCCATTATATTTCATTTATAACTTTTTCCGTAAATCCCTTATCTTTATATAAGAGGTGGTTTCATTAATAAAGGATATAGTGAGTCTGTGACACTGAATATATATTGAGGCAAACATGTGTTGGTTCCTTTTGATGTAGCCAAAATTTGATTTCTATCACGGTTGAAGAATAATACATTATCTACACCATTCCCATGTTCATTCTATGAAACTAAAATCTATCCATGGGTGACCAACATGAAAGAATTTCAGTTCTCACACATCATTTTTGGATAAAAACTCAAATTAAGAGACTATTTTAGTAAAAATATGTTATATAAGGGTTGTTACCATGGGAGAACTCTCAATACTTTAACAATTATAGTAAATTGGATTCCTTTTAAGAGGATTTATTCTCGTTAGATGCTCTACCTATTATTTTATATCCATATGGTTCATATTCCCCTTTACTTTTCATTTTACCCTTTTCTTTTAGTGGATGGATTCTCCTATTTATGATCACATTCTATGGGAGTTATGGTATCTTACATGATTATTTTAAATGAAAGAAAATCCTCTATGTCATCAACCTAAAATTTTCCACTAAGAGGGATGAATTTTTTATTAGACTGTATTGGTTCACTAGGGGTGTCTATGGATTATTTACTTCTAGAATCCTTTGAATATGATACCTCTATGAACAACCCTTGCAATTCATCAGGATGAATGATTTGTATGCAGGTTATCCAATGACAATATATTTCTCTTGGGCGTGGATCCCTTATCCTATAGGAAATCATTTAATATCCCCCATGGGTTATTTAAAGAGTAAGAAGAACAAAAACTGTACCATCATTGTAATTATATTTTAGAATATTGAAAAAGGGGGAGTCATTATATAAATAGTATCACACCTACACAACATGGGTTACATTTGGTGCTAAAGTATCATTTGTTTTATATGGTCCATGATCACAAATCATATCCATGAAATTTTTTAGAGATTAAAGGACTATACTTGTATCCCTATACTCAAATTTTCCAGGAATGTTGAATTCCATTAGGGAATTAGTTGTATATAGGTTGTCTAGTTGAATTTGTAAATCCTTAGTAGCTGCTTCAATATAAATCATTCTATCAAGATCTATAATTTCGGTATCCATATCATTCTCATTATCATTGTAAATTGAGCAGGGCTATGTAAAATTTCCCATATCTATAACCATGTTTAGATTCATGGTCATATCCCAGGATAAAGGCCCATGGGATTTAACCGTGGTTGGGATAGTTCCTAGAACATTTTATTTAACTTTTTTCCTTATGAAATATGATTATTCATGTCTTGTTAAGTTATAGAAGCTATGGATTTTTTCCATATTAAATTCATATATCACATGGATAAAGATAAATAAATTCAAATAGTAGTGAGTCATTGTTTTTATTAAATTTATTTTTTGATGTTGTCACCACTTATTGTTCGAAAAACATATTCTACTAGGGTTCTATTCATGTTAACTTCTTCCAGAACCCTCAATTTGTGCCCAAATATTGGTTTTTCAGATTGATGGTCCATCCTAATCATGTTACAAACCACTGATGAAATTTCCCATAGTATAAGAGGATGCTATTATATTGAATTTAGTTTGAAAATTCATATCCATACCCATGCGAAGGTGTTTTTAAAATTTCTAGGAACAAATATTTTATTAAAATTCCAAGATTTTATGGAAAATGGGATTCATCACAAAAAGAACTGGAAATACATGCTCTCTTTTTTCATTCAACTGAATGGAAAACAATGTGATAGTATCATTTTCCCTTTGCTGTCATCTTCCATTCCTTAATACCCCAAATATCCATGAATCCTATAAGGATGTAATTGAATCCTGACTTATTATTTTTGGTTTATGACCCTTATGATAATAGAATACCTTCATAGGTTTATTCACTCATTGAAATCATTTTGTTTGGCCACGACATGCATGGTATAACCCTTTTTATGACATTTTTTTGGGATGGAATATCAAAATTATATAAGGATATATTTTTGGCTGATTTGAGCACCTATAATAAATTCTTATTCAGTCTAGTTTCTCAAAAAGTATTGTTTAACTTCATGGTTTTTTTCAGCATAGATAGATGAAATAGGTCTTTATAGACAATATTCTCTTCTTTTGAAGGGTTCTGATTTGTATTGGAATTTTTTTAATATTTGAGATTTATTCTTATGGGTGAGGGTCAGGTACACCTTGTATCTCCCCATGCTCTACCATAACATGAAATCGATTAATTAATTAATTAAATATTACATGTTGATAAATATTATAAAAGGAATAATACACTTTACAAATGTATTTAAGAAAGTAAATAATTAACATACATTTATTATTAATATATAATGAACATAAATGGAAATTCGGACCTGAGCTATGGGGTTTCAAATCAATTTGAACTCAATTATGAAATATTTGGTATTATTCTCCTATTTACATTAATGTGATGTATATAGTTCTCCTTTGTGGTTTTTTACAGGAATATTTTTTATTCCAAATGATTAATGATTTGATTCAAGTAACTCTTTCAAGAAGAATGTTTAAAAGAAAATATGATAATATTTCACTTTTGATCGAGTATATTTCTCATCAATATCCATATTTTTAAAATTGTTTCACAAAATTCCTTTTTAATAATAAAATTATTTGTTATGTAAATTTTAAATTACTTTTGAATTTTTATATGGTTTTAAAATAATATTTTTAATTATTTCATGAAAGGATCCTTTTCCACTTTCCTACTAAAAAGTAAAAGGAATGTTTTATTTTAATGTATATGGTGTTAACAGAATTTACCTCCACAATAACCATTTTACACCCTTTATATTTTTATATAATATTTTAATGATTATGTAATGGAAACTCTATGATTTTTTAAATTTTTCCATTAAAATTTCATATAATCTTTAAAAGAAATGATTTCACTAAAAAATAAACTTTTTTAATGATCATATCTCTTAAATTGACTGATTTATGGAGCATAAACTTTAATTGAAACATTAAATTTATTGTGGTTATTAGAAATTACATTTGTCTTAAAAATGCATATTCCTGATCATTGATATGTTTATTTCATAAATGATATATCATTTCTATATATAGTGTTATACTAAGAAAGTTATTTGATTGACTGGATTAAACATGATTTATAGAAAACCAGTCATTTTGCACATATTATTACATGCTTTTAATCATAATTAATCACCATGTACAAAATAGGGATCGTAAAGCCAAGTGTCTTTCAAAAATTAAGTACGTAATAGTGAAAACATGGAAACAAAATAAATCATATTTATATTAATCCTCCATAATGAGACCCTTACTACCTTTTATATCTTAAAAATGAATAGTATAACCTAGTGAATACATGAATAATGGGATGATTTGAAAATCATAGTAAGGTAATAAACAAAGGAATAAAGAATAACACATGGGTTTGAACGCATAATATGATGACATAAAAAGAAATTGAACATGAATAAAAATATGGAAGCATTAAATATAGAACATGGGATCATGTAATCAGGGAAACATTGAAATTGGGTAGCAACATAAAACATTACATAAACACGATCCATGGCTAACTGCCAAGTCTATATCACATGGTGGATAGAGTACCATAATGGAATCATATTTACTCTCACTCCTAACATGAAGTCTCAGAAGACTAAACATTCCCAATTGCATTGATGTTATATCTGGGTGCACCCATCATAACATGTTAATGCATATGTGTTTTATATTAATAATCAATCATAATGCTTACCCATGGAAGGAATTAGGTATCATAAACATGTCATAAGTCATTACTAAATGGTGTGTCATAATGGTGTACAAGAAATAATGGGTTTAAGTCTTTATTATACATTAATAATGGAAATTACGAAGTAATAATGATAAAATATTTCCATCTTATGTGAAAACATGTCAAAAGTGTGTTTATGTACCTTTATAATTGATCAACATTAGTACATTTTAAGGGAAAATATTAAAGAGTCAGTAAAAAATATAAAGGAATAATTTTTCATATAAAAAAATGAACAAATTTAGTTTTTCATGATAATATGAGAAATTTTATAAAAATAATGTTAGATTAAAATATATTATGTATTATACTTGAAAACAGGTAATAAATTGGGAAGTTCGCTTTAACAGGGCTTGGAATCCGGAGGAATTGAGAAGGGATCCTTATAAAAAAATTATTTCCCCATAAAATAAAGAAGAATTGATCTAGGTATATATTTTTGGAACCTAAAAATGAAATTTAGGAGGAGTATATAATAATAATTAATAATTATATTGGATTAAATAGAGATAAATCATAGCCCAATGGAAAGATAGAGGTTCAAAGAGAATCCATTACTTTATGTGAGAAAGTGTTCTTAAATTACACTTAATGTTTTGGATAATCAATTAAATTAATTAATTAATCAACTAATAATATATTATACTACTATTTTATTTATTATAATTTTATTAAGTTCATTTATGGATTTTTTTATGAGTTATAAGATTTAATTTTCTTATTCCTGGAGGGTTCATTTCATGATTTTATGGTCAGTTCCCTTGAGATTAATTATAGGAGTTCTTATAAAATGGAAGAAAATCTCCAAATGTGGAATTATATGATACAAATAAAGAATTTTAAAAGGTACCATATATTATTTTGTTTTAATATATGATAATTTTTTATTATATAAAATTATAATGATTAATGTTAGTTTATTTTTGTGAATTTTTTATCACCATGAAGTTTTTTAGTTTTATTATTTAATATTATGTATATATATATTAGTTAAAAAACATATTTTTTTAATATTCATATTATAATATATTTTAACCATTATAATGGCTTTAAGACCGACCATGAAGGTGGTAAAGAAAAACAAAAACTCATCATCCATGAAGGCAGTGAATCGACACCTCACGAACGACCTTTTCATTTTTAGAATAAATGGAGAAGAGAAGGGATTTGATGATTGATATTAAATTAATGCATTTAAATTAGTTTATATATATGATAATGTAGTTATCATGTAACTTTGGATTATGGATGAAAGGATAAGGTATAATAAAGAAAGAATATAAAATTAGAATGTGGGGGGTTTTAGCTATTGTATGTCATATCTTTGAGAACCTCAGTAAGGCACTTGGGTTTGGTATTTTGGTAAGAAAAGAAGGAATTGTACATGGAAAAGATTTTTAAGGGAGGAATTGGAAAAAATATAAACAATATATATGTTTTATAAGGTTCAAGTGGAAGAGGTGGTGAGTGGGGGAATTTATAGAAGGAGGAGAAGGGTGTATTTGAATTTTTTTTCATTTGTTAATTATTTTGGATCATGACTATAAATAGTGTTGATTCATGTGGATAATTATAGTAAATAGGTAATGTGATTTATATTTAATGGATTTTTACAAAAAACATGACTCAAAAATTCAGGCATTTGTCTTAAAATTTTAAATATCATAAATCAATGTATTTCACTATTCAAAAAAACATTCAACTGTTTTAGAAAATTTCCAAAAAAGCACCCCAAATTTTTTTCGACATGTTGATTTCAAAAACGAATTCCATTTTATGAAAAAAAATTCTAAATTTAAAAAGTTATATTTTTATTTAAAAACATCATTTATCTGATAAATAGAGATTTTAATATTATATGTGATTTCATGACACTTTGAAAATTTAATTAAGGTCTCATAAAATTATTTTAAAATAATAAGACCAAAAAATATTAATTTATGAATATATTTATAATTTTTTAAAATTATTATATTAATTATAAAATTGTAAACAAAAAATTATGTATCACAAAAATACGAAATCATAATTTATCATTTTGAAAACAATTATTTACTTATTACATGTTATAAATATATCATATTTTCATCATTAATATGATTACATATTTATTTACTTTTATAGGTGATTTTACTATTTTAATGGCTATATTACTGTTTATAATGTTCACATTACTTGTCCAATGATCAAGATACTATTATATTGTTATAGTTTCCTCAATTTCAATAAATACCACTTATTTCATTCTTAATTTATGAGAATATTGTTTTTTGGGATCTCTATGATTTGTATCTATTTTATATTATATATAATAATTAAAATAAGTTAAATTAATTTTATAAAATTTTGGTTTATTAGATTCTCCACTATTAAATTTCACCATTGAAATTTTTGTTTATACATACTAAAGTGAAAACAGGTAAGGGTACTTCTCTTTCATTGATTCCACTTGTTCTCATGTCACCTCATCATACTTATGGTTCTTTCATAGAACTTTGACCATGTTAGTAGTCTTGTTGTGTTGAAATTTATCACTACGGCCAATATCTTCACTGGATACTCTTCATATGATAGTTTATTCTCCAATTGTACCACCTTTGGATTTAGTACATGTGAGGGATCTAATTTGTACTTCCTTAATTGGGATATGGGAAATGCATCACGTGCTTGAGACATAGTAGGTTGAAGTGATCATTGATAGGTCACAGCTTTAACATGATCATGAATCTCAAATGGTTCGATGTACCCAAGACTCAGCTTTTCTTTCATCCCAAATATCATGATCCTATTCTATGGAGATATATAGTGTAATACCATGTATCCAACCATAAAATCTTGGTCCCATCGACTATTTCTTTCATATCTCTTATATTGACGTTGGGTAGTCCAGATAGGTTGCTGAATGTTTTCACCTTTTCTACCACTACTAAGACTATTTCATGTCCTAGTAGCTTTTTTTATTGAATTCATCCCATCATTCATGTGTTATGTGTATTTTTATATAAATAGATTTATATGGATTCATTTAGATTCTTGAGTACAAACTATTGTTGTAAGAGAAATTGACCAGAAGTAGATGTTTGTCCCAACCTCTTTTGATGTCTATAGAAAATTCCCTCAAAAATTTATTCATGTTTCTGAATAGTCCACTAAAATTAGAAATTATTTTGAGGATGATAATCCATACTAAATTTTAACTTGGTGTTTAGAGCATGTTGGAGAATTTTCCAAAACATGGAGGTAAATATCGAATCTCAATTGGATAAAATCGATAGTTTTACACCATGTAGCCTCACCACTTCTCGGTTGAATATAACTGAAATTTTATCAAGTGAGAATTCCTCTAAAACTAAAATAAAGTGAGATATATTTATAAGATTATCCAAAATGACAGATATAGAATTATTTCCCCTGGATGTATTTCTATGTCCAGTGATAAAGTCTATTGTAGTGTTTTACTAATTTCAAGTTGGTATAGATAATAGTTGTATTATTCCCATACAATTTTTCCTTTTAGCATTCACTTGTGAACATACTAGGAAAATTGATTTACATTCAATGTTATTCTTCTTTATATTGTCCTAATAATAATACACTTAGAGATCTCGATACATCTTTGTGATCAATGGTTGAATAAAGAAAGATGATCTATGCACGTCATTCATAAGATTTTAATTTATATCTATATTTAATGGTACATAGAGATAAAATTCTTACAACTCATTCCTCATCAATTTTGACCTCTAAGGATTTACCATTTCTGATAGCTTCCACCTCCTTTTGAATTTCATCATCATTTATTTGAGGATGCCTTATTTTATTCATATGGGATGGTTGAGAAATAATTTGATAAAGGATTTATGATGTTCCTTCTTTAATGATTCCCAAGTCTATCCATTGAAGGTCTAAGAAGACGGGATCCTTCTTAATTCTCATCATTGATAATGTTGTATGATCCTTCCTATTTAGATCATCCGCCACGTTATTTTTGTTACAAGGATGATAGTAGATTGAGTAGTCATAATATTTCATGAGATCTATCCATCTTCCCTCGAGCATATTAATCTCCTTCTATGTGAATATATATTTTAGTCTCTTAGGATCGGTATATATCTCACACTTCTCCCCATAGAGGTAATGTTTTCATATTTACACTACAAAGATAACAACTACCATCTCCAGATCATGTGTGGGATAGGTTTCCTCATGTAATTTACACTTCTTTAAGGTGTAGGATATCACATTATCATTTTTAATTATTATAAAACCCGATCTATTTTTTGAAGTATCTCTTTATACCACAAGTAGTTCCCCACTTTTTGGAAGGATGAGTACTGGTGCAGTGATAAGCCTATTTTCAACCCTTTAAAGTAGTCTTCACACTCACTAGTCTTGACAAACATTACTACCTTCCAAGTCATATTAGTTAGTGGGTTAGAAAATCATGAGAATTTATTCAATAATCATTAGTAATACACAGCTAGACCAAAGATACTATGGATCCTCATTATTGATGATGGGTTGGGCCACTCCTCAATTTCCATTATTTTAGAAGGGTCCACATATATTACCTTAATAGTGATATCATTCTCCAATAATGATACATCCCACATACAAAATTCATATTTTCTGTACATTTCATAGAGTTTCTCCCTTCATATGGTCTTTTTCATAGTATTAAAATGATCCTCATGTTCCTCCTTTCTCTTGGAGGATATGAGAACATCATCAATAAAGAATATGGAGAATTTTTCAAGGTAACCTATAAAGACTCTATTCATCATGTCGATAAAAAATTCAATTTTATTAGTGATTATAAATTGAATAACTATGAACTCATAGTTTCCATACCTCGTTTGAAAGGACATCTTGGGAAATCATCCTTCCTATCCTTTAATTGTTGATATCTCAAAAAAAGGTCCACCTTAGAGAAATACTTGGCCCCATGTAGTTGATCAAACAAGTCATCTATCAATGGTCAGAGATAAATGTTATTTATTATTATTTTTTGAGCTCATGATAATCAATATAAAGGCACATTGGTCCAACCATATTCTTGACAAATAGGATCACAGAAACCCCTGGTGAAGTACTAGAGCATATAAAACCCTTTTTAATATTCCCTTATAACTGCTTCTTCTGTTCTTCAAAATAAATTTGGAAACACTATATGGAGTCTTTGAAATAAGCATATATATTGGAATATGTTCAATAAAGAACTCAATGTCCTTGTTAGGAGGAAGACTAGTAAATTATTTAGGAAAACATTTGTTTAGTCCCTCATAATTGGAATGAATTTAAGCATGATTCCGTCCTTTTTCTCAATCATTTGAGCTAGATATGATTACCCATAAGGTAATAATATCCACAATTTAGATGATTATTTTAAAGGGTATTAATCATCCTTTCATATTTATATAATTGAAGGGTTCCTTGGGTTGTGAAGAGTGATCATCTTTTCTCAAAAACTGATGTTAGATTTGTCTAAAGATAAAAAATCCATTACCAATATAGCATTAATATAGACCAAAGGATGTAATATGAGATTAGTGGGAAGGTTCAATCCAAAAAATTTAACTAGGTAGGATTTATATACTTTGGATGAAATAATTTCTCCTTTTTCTATTCTCATATAAAACTAATACTCTATATTTTGATCTTGTGTTTGAATAGTTATACTAAACATGAAAGATGCGAAAGAATGCAGAATCAAATAGCATGTTCACTATTATTTAATGATTAATTAGCATACCTTTCACCACATCATTGTTGGCTTCCACCTAGACGATATTGTTAACATATTCTCTTCCTTTTTTCTTTGGAGTTCGTTATTTTTGATTGCCTCTGAAAATTATTAGATTACGGAACTGAATCACATAATGCCCATGTTCGTTGTAGTTGAAACAATACACTATATAATGAGAATTGATATGAAACTTGTTTTACTCCTCCATATATTTAGATTTATTCATATCCCCTCAGTAATTATTATCCAGATGCTCATCTCTTCCACATTTTATGCATCTTATAGTTCACCTTAGGTAGTTCCAATGATGCTTCTTCCCACACATCTGACATGTCAGATGTTGGGTATTATTTCCATCATGGAATTTATCTATTGATCCTCCCATATTAAAATCTATTTTCCACTTTTTATATCTAGAACCATGCTACCTCCGATAGTATTAAATATTTATTTCAAACTGAAGGGAAAAAATAGAAAATATCCTCATTGCAATATAATTATTGAATTGACAATGATTTTTATAGACTCGACTTTAGTCTACTAATGAAAAAATCCAACATGCTTTCAGTGTTCTTGAGAAATCAAGAGGCTTATCATCAAATCAATGTAATTTTTTACCCATACTCACCAATAAACTCATGTTAATTTGGATTCAGACTGAGTATCTACTTCTCTATATTGATATAGTGTGTTCTGAAAAAAATATTTATTTAAAATTTTTTATAATTCATCACAATCCATGGAATCAATTTCTTCATTGGAATATTTTTTTACCTGATTCCACCAATAATAAACTTCCCCATAAAAATGATAATCTTCCAGTACAATGTTCTCCTTCTTTGATCATTTATGGACAAAAAATATCTTCTAAATGGAGTTAATCCATTGTTTCGTGATAAAGGGATCACATGATCCATTAAATCTAGGAGGCCTTTTCCTATAAAGGATTTGACCACAACTTGATATTTATTAGGAGAAGGGGGTTATTCCACATGATTCAAGTTATTATCTATAACTTGAGGCGATTGAGCATGTACTTCCATGAAGTTTTGAGCTCCCATTCTCAATAGATTTAACATTCCATTAAAAAAATACTCACATAAACTATAAATTTTATTGTTTTCACAAGTTATTATATATTCATCCATTAAATAAGAAAATTAAAGTACAATTATAGGGGATTGAATACTTATATAATAATAATAATAAAAGGATAATTTAACATAGAAGCATAAAGTTATAAATGAAAAATATATCATAACTTGTGATTACCTATGGTTCAATCTTGGTTTTCCATTGCGGTAGAATAATCACTAGGGTTCATACTAAAGTCATATAGTTATAATAATAAAAATAAATAGATAGTTTTCTGATACCAACTATAGAGACCCTATCGTTTTACACATATTATTACAATTTTTAAGCATAACTAACTATCAAATACAAACCAAGGATCGTAATGTCTAGTGTCTTTGAAATATTTTGTACATAAACTTGAAAACATGGAACTAGAATATAAAAACATTATATTAAAAATATATAATGAGATCCTCAAATTATTTTTACTCTTATTACTACATAGGATAACTTGGGGAATACATGAACAAAGGGATGAGATAAAAACCTCAGTAAGGGAATAAACAAAGGAACAAAGTAGATCACATGAGTTAGAAGGCATAAAATGATAAAATAAAAATCCATGAAACAATAATAAAATTATATAAGAATAACATATGGAATATGGGATCATGTAATCATGTAAATATAGAAATTTTGAAGCAACATAAAACATGACATAAACATGAGTCAAGGAAAACTTCCAAACCTATATCACATGGTGGAAAAAGTCCTACAAAGGAATCAGGTTTACTCCCGGTCCTAACATGAAATATCTTGAGAAAAAACATTACCCAATTAATTTGAGCTCCATATAGTTTCATCCATTAAAAACATTTCATGAATACATCTTCTATATGAGAAATCAAGAATAAGGGTTACCAATGAAAGGAATTGGGTATCATAAACATGTCACAAGTCATAACAAAATGGTGTATCATAATGGTGTAAAAGAACGATTGGGTTTAACTAATACATGTACATTATTAATGTAAAATAATTATATATCATGATAAATTATTCCCATGTAAAGTGAAAACATGTAAAAATTGCATTTAGGATACTTTATAAATGAGCCTATTTAGTTTGGTTTAAGGAAAAATATTAAAGAGACATTAAAAAAATGAACAATTATTTTTATAAAACAATAAATAAAAAAGATGTTCATTAATGATAAAATGAGTGATTTTATTAAAATAATGGTGGATTATAATAGATTATGTATGGTACATAAAAATGGCTTAGAAATTGAGAATTTCTCTTGAATCAGGATATCTTATCAGGGGGAATTGAGAAGGGAACCTGATAAAACATGTATTTCCCAATCAATTAAAGAATAATTGATATAGGTAAATATTTCTGAAACATAAAAATAGAATTTTAGGGGGGAATATATGAATTATAAATAATTACATTGTGGTAAAGAGAGAGAAAGTGTAACCCGAAGGAAAGATGGTGGTTTAGTAAGAATCTCTTACCTTATGTCCAAAAGTGTGCAACACTGGAAGATAATGTACTCGATAATAAATTTAAATACATTAATTAATTAAATAATTAAGAAACTACTGTAATAATATTTTAATTATTATAATTTTATTATTTTCATTTTGGAACTTTTTTAGGAGTTATATGATTCAATTTAATTATTTAGGGATCATTTATTTCATGATTTTATGATCGGTTCCCTTGAGTTTAATTATTGGAGTTCTTATCCAATGAAAAAAACCATAAGTGTAATTATATAATATTAATTGACCTAAATACTTTTAAATTGTCCTATATATCATTTTATTGTATATTATAATGATTTATTAGATAAAATATTAATGGTGAACGTTAGTTTATTTTTTGTGATTTTTTGAACATCCAGAACTTGTTTTGTTTTATTATTTAATATTATGTATATATATAAGTTCCAATAAATAATAAAAATTATTAATAAAAATTTTTATTTTTTTAAACATTATAATGTTTTTAAGGCCTTCCATGATGGTTTTAATTAAAAAAGAATGCTCATCGTCCACGAACGAGGTGGACCAACACCTCACAAACAAACTTTTTATTTTTAGATTAAAATGAGAAGAGAATGGATTCGATGATTGATATTCCATTAAAATAATATAATTATAGTACACATGATACTATAGTTATCATGTAACATTTTTTTGTTGATTAAAGGATAAGGTATAATAAGGAGAGAATTTAAAAGAGAATGGTGGAGGTTTTTACCTCTTATATGTATCCGCATGGAGATCCTTCTTAAGGAACTTGGGTTTAGTATTTCAGTGATCCTAATAATACCAAGATTTTAAGAGGATATTTGGGAGATTAATTGTGCAGAATATAATCAAGATAAATTTCTTAGAAGGTGTGAGGAGAGGAGGTGTGAGGGGTGGCATTTATAGTGGTTGGAGAGGGTTGTTTTTAATTATTTTAATTATTTGTTTATTATTTTGGATCAACGCTATAAAATGTTTTGATTATTGTGACTAAGTATAGTAAATGGGGCAAGAGATTTCAAATTAATGGGTTCTTATGTCATCCATGAATTAAAAAGTCATGTATTTATCTTAAAATGTTAAATACATTAGATTACAGTATTTCGTTATCGCCAAAAATTCAAAAATTGTAGAAAAATACAAAAAAAACACCCAAATTCTTTTTGGACACGTATATTTTAAAAAATGGAATCGATTTTATGAAAATAATTTTCTAAACATAATTTTTTTTAATTTTTACTTAAATTATTCATTTATTCGAAAAATATATATTTTAATTATTATTCGATTTTATGACACAATAAAAAACAAATTAAGGACTCATAAAATTATACAATAATTATAAGATAGAAAAATATTAATTTATGAATCTATTTATGATAATATGTTTTATTTTAAGTCATTAAATTAATAATAAAATGTTAAATAAAAAATTATGTTTCGCAAAAATACCAAAAATTACATTATCATTTTTAAAAAAATTATTTACTTATTCAGTGATATAAATAAATAATATTTTTATATTTGAGATACATAAATTTTATTTATACTTTCATTTGTGAGGTTACTATTCTAATGGGTAAAATACTATTCCTAAGGGTCACATTACTATTCGAATGACTAGGTTACTATTCAATTTGTATAGGTTCCTTAATTTCGATAATTATAACTTATTTCATTCTTAATTTATGAGAATAATGTTTTTATGAGGTTCTCTATGTGATGTATGTGTTTTATACTATATAACATAATTATAAGAAGGGAAATTCGATTGATTAAATTATGGGTCGTTATATGATTAATATGAAATCTTTAACCAATATGGTTATTTTTGGACAAGGAATATTATTTGTAATATTAATTTATATTTAAATATATGAGGAATTATTTAGACATGTAGTGATGAGTGGGGAGCATAATAATGTACCCCATCGATGCATTAATATGTCTCTTAAGACAAATTAGTAAGCTAGCATTATATGGTTTTATTTTTTATACCTAAACATTAATTAAACATTATGGAATACAAATTTAATGGTATATATATAATTCTGTACAATATTATGACAACCAACACTAATAATTTCCTTCTTTGAGAATTAAGTTATTATTATACATGATATTACTTCTATGATAATATCAATTGATGCATTTTGTGCTCAATATATTGATTAAATGACATGTGTTTTCCGTTATTCACCTTTCCATATAAATTATTCCATATTGATTAATTATAGATTCTATTGTAAATAACTCTTACTAATTATTTTATCTCTCCCTTTGTTTTTATTCATTTTCCTGGAATATAAAGAAGAATATTATAAATAATATCAAATATACAAGAATGTTTTTATGCAATGTATTTTACATTCCCAATGAAATATGGGAATCATGTATAGTGTTTTTATGGACGAATAAAATGATTGTTCCTTTAGGATTATATCCTTTTTAACTTATTCCAATGTAATAATGTAGACATCGATTCTAGGTTACTTGAGTTGGGGTTGTTATATCGGGTGTAATTTCTTTTGGTCTTTTTGTAGACACATACATCGGTTTTATCTTGTTGTCTTTAGTTTTATCATTACCATTGTCACTATTCCAATTATAGAACATTTACATTATTTATTACTTCATATATATAAGCCACATATCATTTTTATGTTTGGAAAATTATTTTTGTTGGTTGTGGTTGGGTGCTTAGGTGATAGTCTCCAGCCCGTGTGAATCAAGAATACACTTATGGTCTTGCTGTCGTTTAGTATGGATCCTAGTTGGATGGATTTTTTGGGCCACGACATGAAAAAATTTGTAGGTTTTAATTCAAATTTTATTTCCTTAAACCATATATCAATCATTAAAAACCCATTATTCTATTCCATTAAAATATTTGAACTATTATGGGAATTAAATGATATAGGATATGAATTAATCAATAAACAATCTATTCATGCATAGTGGTACACTAAAAAATATGTACATTAAACAATGTATTAAATATAATTGAATATTACATTACATGTATGATTATATCCATTAAATTCACATAAACCAAAATGAAACAATAAATAAAAAAAATAATTTCTTTCAAAGTAAGAGATTCCATGGATTATATTCACTTTTGAGAAACAGCATTACTGTAATTAAACCACAAATAAGAAAAACATACATCAAATAAGAAATAATTTTGGGCATTTTTTAAATAAAGGGAACGAGAATTATTATTTAAAAAACTAAAAGGGAATGAATTTATCAGATGTAATTTTTGAAATATAACCTTAATAAGGGCAAATATGACTATTTGAAATATGGCTAGAAATATGATCATTTGAAACATTTTTTATTGATATACATGTATCAAATAATTATAATTTTCCTTTCAACTATTAGTAACAAATTTAAAATAATATAATGCAAAATTAATAAATAATAAAAAAATATAATATTTGATTAAGATATTTATTCATAATAACATTTTTATGTATTATATATTATTATTATTAATGTAGGATACGATGTATTCATAAAATTAAAATAAATATATTAATATCAATACATTGATAAAATTAAATGGTTATGATATAAATAAACAATCTAATGGTAGTTTGGTAAATATTGTTTAATATAAAAGTAATATTTTGTAAAAAATCATTTCATAAAATGTTGTGTATTTTTAATTATTCATTAATAATGATTTACTTGAATTTAATATATAAAAAATATATAAAATAAATAATTAACATATATGTAATATTTATTACAAGGAAGGTAATAAGGGCAATTTTTTATGCTTAGAAATACAATTTGTTTTCTAAAAATTATTTTATGCGTTTTGCATACCAAAATTAATATTAATTTTTTATCACCTCTAAAATTAAAATATGATAAAATTTTATTCATATTTTGAACCGAGATATTCAAATTATGTAATAAGGTAAATTTTTGTTTTTGGCATAAAAATAATATATCGAGGTTAATGTAAATTACTAATGTACTGGTAGAAGGTATATTATCAAAGAATTATTTTTGATAAATGTTGTGTATTTTTTTAAAAATAAATTAAAATTATCTATATTTTATAAATATAATTTAATTTTTATACTTTTAAATAAGTATTTTAACATGCATTTAATTTTTATTTGATAGGAAATAATAATAAAAACACTTATTATATACAAACACATTTTCATCTAAAAAAACTTTTTTATATCATATATTTTAATTTAAAAGTTTATTTTATCATATTTATAAATTGGATTAAATTAATTCGAGTCAAAATTTAGAATCAACACATCCCAATTTTGTTATAAGGTTCATATTATATTTTTAGTTGAATAATAATTACCATAGTAAAAATTTAATCATGGTCAATGAGGATAAAAAGTTTTGACTTATTGTTTCTTGAATTTTCGTCAAAAAATTCAAACTTATACCTTATAGGAGACATTTTTTTAGTTTTTAAATTCATAACCATTTGTATTTCCATCCTTTACCCTCATAAATTACTTAATTCGCATGTGATTCAATCTTTACCCCTGACCCATCTTTAATTTCCAGGGGAAAGTATGTCTTTTTTACCTATAATATAAGCTCATTTCCACCATCATAAAACCAATATATCCTTTATAATTTCTTTAGAAAACATAGATATTTTACCTATACAAGAAAAATCTTTCAAATTTTTAATTCTCAAATTATATGTAGGTATCTGACATAGTTCATTTTCTAGAGGTCCTCCAAGTGAAGAATCAAGTCCTCAATGTGAGTATTAACCACCCCAAACCTTTTATTCCCTATATTCCCCTAAAGAAAATTATAATGATAATAATAGACCGAAATAAGTATCATTATTATAATAAAATTTTATTACTTTAATTTAATAAACATTTTATACATACCTCCCATCTATTCAAAAAAACAAAAACATCACTCATGTTATGTCCAAACTATCGCCTCTATGAATGATGCATTTTGTTTCTCATAACCACCTTTTATGGATAGTTTTAAAATTTTATTTATGAATAAATTTCATAATTTTGATATTTTAAAGACACTCTGATGTTAAATTTGGCATTTTTTTAATAATATTAACAATAAGTGATCATTGTGAATTTAACCGCTTAAAACGAGCATACCACGAGAAAAACAATTATTTCTTCTTTGTAAGTATTAGCTTCTTAACATAAATTTTAATTTAAATTGTTCTAATAAATCTTAAAAAATATTATTTATAACATTAATAATGATTAAATAAGTTCATTTTAATTATTTAATAATATAATTATCATTTTCATAACCATACTCACCCATAGATTATAACATGTGCTTGTTTGGCCGGTTTAACCACCTACATGAACGATGCAGAAAATTTTCATCATCTCTAACTTGGAAAACATAAATAATAATAATATTGTATAAAAATAAGTAAATTATTTTTTTTGGGTTCTACACCAAAAATATAAATATCAAACCTGTTGTTAACATTTCTTTTTTCTCTCTTAAAAATTACTTAAAGAAGTTCATCATTGATTTCATCTTCATGAATCATAACTAAAATTATCATGGAATTAAATTATAACGTTATAAATAATCATTCAAATAATATTCTATTAACTTGAATAATATTATATGGATGAAATTGGTATAAAATTATAGGGATCTTCATCAACCTTACAAAGAAAGTATGAAACAATCCAAATTTATAACATCTACTGAGAAAAATACATTATGACTAATAATAAAGGAATAATGAATGATTATAATTAAATAATGTAAATGTTAATATATATTAGTAATTTTCTGAAATAATTTATATATATGGTTATTTATATTATACATGAGGTCAAATAACTTTTATGCAAGTCGATAATAAAGGTAAGGGTTTTTTATGTTTAATTTGTTTTTCATTGTGTCATATTTCATATTAACCAATTTTTTGATTATTTGTGATGTATATACTGAAATATATATGTTTTTCTCATAATTTTTAATTTAATTTAATTTATTTTCAAATCAACTTCATCATCTAACTATCATGCGCTTTTGATTCAAAAGATATCAGTATTTTATTGGTTTTTTCCAACTCAACTCCCCTTTATTGAGTTATAAGACTTATTCATGAACTTATTTCTTATGTTTTTAGTATAATAAACCATAGTATTTGATTATATGGAACGATGTATTTATATCTCAGTGAAAATCAAAATTTTAATTCAAATATTCGCCTTTGATGAATTTATTACACAAAAAATTATAACATCATTAAGAATAATTCTTATCCTATTTAAAGACTATATTAATTCCATATTTCCATCCAAAAATGATATAATTTATTATTCTGGGACCCCAAATATGTATTACCTCATTTTATATTTGTTTTCCCCTTTCTATAATGACCCAATATTATATTATATATTTTCTTTTAGAAAAACACTAAGTTCTATAAAATTCGTCGCTTACAACACTAAGCTAAATAAGAAATAATGATAATTTTGTAAATTAAATAATATAATTTGAGATATTTTTATTATAACATATAATAAATAATTTTATAAAATTAAATATTATTAATATATAATTATAAAAATTGTAACAAATAATATTAAAAGCACTTAATGTTTCAAAATTTCAATTTGTTCAGTAAAAGCAGTTTATCTATATATTTTTTGTATTTTATTTTAAAAGACAAAAATAAAAACATTATAAAAATTAAAATATTTTTTTTTAATTTATAATTTTTAAATTATCTATGTATAAATTTTATAGATTTTTTTTCCTAAAATAATTTTTTAGGTAAATAGTTAAACATACCGATTTTTTCTGATACCGTTAGTTTTAACACAATTTTACTTGAATGTTTTCAGAAACTTTTTACACTAAAAATATACTTCATAAAGTGAAATGAATCATTTTAAAAGGATATGATTAATTTTTAAAATCAATGTATAACATTTTAGAAAATTTATTTATATTTTATGAAAACTATCTTTTGCTTGTTTTTTAATTAAGACTGAACATGGAGAAATTATGTTATAAATTTTTTTCATTATAAAATATTTATTCTTTTATCAATAATAATAGTTTTTAATATCATTAGGTTCAATAAAATTTATAATTTTATCATATATATAGAATTTATGCGTAAAATTATACTTTTCTTACATACATGGTTTAATACATTATATGCACTCATTTTAAGATTAATTTCATTAATTTGATAACATTAGTCTTATATTTGAGTTAATAATGTCTATATTATTGAATATATCCAATTTATATTTTAAGTTTAAAATTTAGATTATTGAGATTAATTCTAATAACCCAGTTAATAGTGAAATAAAAACTTTTAAATTATTTTTTATTAATATCATGTAATTTATATCAACCAAAATAAAATAAAATGCAACTCACAAAAAATATAATGTAGGAACATTTTATTCGATAATGTGTATGAAACACAAACCAAAGCACGTTTGGGAATATAATATCCCAAGAATATATAATATATATAATATTTTAAATAAATTCAATATATTTTTTAACTTTCAATTCACACAACACTAAGTTATAGTACATTGCATGAAACGATGATTTTCTTCAATGGCTTGTGTTACACGCATGACCCAGTTTTACCGTAGAAAAAATATATTATTAAAATATTATTATTCAATGTAATAATATATAACATAGCCGTTAGATTTGAGGTTATGGATATTATTTACTAACTTATAAAAAATATATGGTTTATAAAAATATAAAATGAATTCATAGGATACTAATTAATTAGAAATGAATATAAGAACCAATTGAATATAAAAGGAATATTTTTAATGAAAATGATTTTTATTCCATAAAAACTCTATTATAAAAATAAATTAAATTAATTAGCGAGAGATATTAATTTAATTTATATGTTATATATTCCATAAAATATTTTCTACATTCATCCAATGTATTCGATAGTCATGAGATAAGAATAAAGCCACTATCACACATAGAAACCTACATTTTTATTAAAGGTACTTTTACAAAATTTTATTGAATAACCTATTTTAAATAAAACATTTGGCACTTTTATAACTAAAATATTTAAAAATAAACTTAATATTTTAAATAAAAACATAAAAAATAGGTTAGGATTATTTTTTTGTATTTTTTTGTGATGTTTCAATTTTTTATGAATAGTGAGAAATTCTATATTATAACTAAAAATAAAATGGTCATATAATTTATTTATAAGGTTAAGTTGTATTATTAAATAGTTTTAAAGTTTAATTAGATCAATTTTTTTACAATTAATCATATTTATGTCATTTTAATCAATTTTATTTTGAAACTGAATTTAAAAATAATGAAAACTTTTGAACATTTTTACTTTAAAAATCCTTATTATTGTCCCGTTTGTTGGATTATATTTAAATTAATTTATTCAACTTTTTTGATTTAAATTTTGGAAAATGGATTAAATATTTTGAATATGTATAATTTATATTTTCTAATGAGTTTAAATTAAATTTTTTACTGAAAACATTAGTGAATGAAATTAAAATTAATTACAAGGATTAAGATGAAGTTAAGCCTAACAGGGGACTAAACCTTAAACTTAAAGCCACAAATTACCATGAAACTTCTAAAAATGAAATTGTATTGTCATATTTCAATCCTATACTCTATTTTATTGAATTTTTTACATTATTGGATCCACAGCCAATATGAAAAATTTGGGTGGAATTACCTTTTTCAAAATTTACATGAGTACTACTCCTCCTCCACTATAAAAAGGTCTCCCATCCTCCAACATACAGACACCTCTGAACACAAGTTTGATGGAAAAATATGTAACCAAGTTAATTATAAACATATCTAAAATCAACCTAGAATCCTCACCTTGTTCATAATTCCATCCATGGAATCCCTTTTGTGCAAACCAAAAAGAGTTACCTCATTAAGAGGTAACATCATTCCCCAAGCTCATTAGATCTATTTGTTTCTCCATTATTTCAATTATTATTATTATATGATTTTATAATAACACAAAAATCATAAATATACTAATATGTTTCTATAATAAATGTTCTACCTACACTTACACACTCTTCTATATAATGGGTAACGAATATACCATTTATGTGTACGACAAACTACCGCCTCACGAAAAGAAGTTGTTCATTCTTACTTTACAAACTCTCTTGGTGGGATTTAGGATAAATAATATATTTATATATGTTATGAATGAAATTTATAATATCTTTATATTTTTTAATTCTTTTTTTGCACATACATTTAGGCACTATATTTATTATAAATACTATAACATTGTTTATGGAAGTGTGGATTGTCTCCCCTCAAAGAGATGAGATTCATTCACACAAAAAATGGAATGCATAATAGGTTATTTTAATAAATCTATGTAACATATATGAAATATATATTATAATTCAATTATAATATTTTTATATAATTCAATTATCATTCATTATCTTTGACAAATATATGAAAGTTGTGTTAATGTATACGTATGACTTACCATATCCATAAACAATGCATTTCATTTCTTATCTTCTAATATTACATATTATTATAAATATATATATATATATGATATTTACATAATGATATACATTCTGGATATGATGAAACCATGATAGGAATAACAAATAACATGTCAAAACATTTTAGAGAAACTAGACAATTAACAGTCCAATTAGTGAAAATAAAGAAGGATTATTAACAAATAAGTAATAATATATAATAATAAGATCATATACGATTTCATAAATATTAATATGGTTTAGGAATAAGTTAGTAACATGTTTAAAATAATTATAAAATAATTTAATTGATGTTCACCCAAAAAATTGAAGTGCAATGGAAGTTATTTCTTCTCAATTTACATTCCATTGAGACTTATATATTGTTATGAACATAATTTTTATTATATGGTGTATATACCACCCTTTGACATGCTATATCAATAATATATTTATTCTAGTGATATTATATGTTTCATTTAATGTTATTCCTTCTTTGAGATTATAATTCAAATGTTTTAATGTGCGTGGGACTCTTTGGAATGATTAAAGATTATTGTCATCGAGAATTTTTGTTAATTATTATATTTGAAATCTCACTTTATTTTGAGATTATTAACATTATATTAAAAAATTCACTTTATTTTTATGCACTTAATTTATTATATAATATGTCGACACTGTAATGTTTCCATATAATATCATGATTCATTCATTCTTCAGGATATTTTGTGTATCAATTTTAATTATGTCATGAAAAGGTGTTTGAGTTAAAAGGTAACAAGTAGAAAAGAATTTAAAAACACAATTTATTTTCACTGGGTTATACTAATACTTATTTATCATTAATATTATAATATTCTATGTATAATTAATTTTTCTATCTATTTATTTATTTCCACTTCCTTATGTAGATTTAATATTGATACACATAATATAATCCTTGATTTATTCTCACTTCATCATTATAATCTCTTAAAGGGTATACTTTACAATCTCATTTTGTTTGGTATTGTTTACAGTTGATTTTCCATAATAATAAATTATTCGATCACTGTCTAATGTGTCCTTTCATTTTCATCTCTTTTTTTATTCATGGACTTTATGAAATAATAGAACCCTTTTCCCACTCTTTGGTACTTAAAATGGTTTTGAAAATATTTTAAATTATACCCGACGTGATTCTCTATTTAGTTAAAGAATATGTTTTCATATAAAATCCCTATTTTCTAAAAAAAATTCAAATTTTTTTATCCTTTTCAAAATGAATTATTAAATATATTTTTACCATTTTTTTCTTTTACCCCTATTTTCAAAATAATAAATTCATCACTTCCAAAACAAGGTATTTTTATAACCATTTTATTGTGAAAAAATAATCTTATTTTTACATCACATTGAATTTATATATTTACCCACAATAATTTCATTGAAGAATCCTTTGTATGTTTAAAAGGAATCATTTTAAAGAAAATGTTTTCAAACATGATTGTAAAAGAACATGTTTTTTAAAACAAAAGGATGTTTTCTTAAATAATATTAATAAAATATATTTTTATCATATATCAATTAATCAATGAAAAAAGGCCTTTATTTTTACTTCACATGGGACATGTTGCATTGATACCATCCTTATTCCTCTTTTGAATATTTTATGATTGATCTGATGAAGGATAGAATTGACATTAAATTCCTTGATTCCTTTTCATTCCCTTTAAAAATTAGATTTCCTATGGTCATTTGAAATTGAATTTAACCTAAATATACACATCCTTTTTAATTGTTATTATTATTGCTAAAAAATATAATATTTTTAATATGGTGTTTACTTGTAAATTTATATGATTATCTTTTTTGGAAATATTGATAAGTATGTATTCATTATTAAGTATGGATATCTGATAAGGTATGTTATTTATTTTTGATTATTATATATGGGGAATTATATAGACATGAAATTATTGGTGGGGCCTAGACTTTATATAGCCCCTTGATACATCGAATGGTTCTCATGAGATAAATAAGTAGCACAAATTAAACGGGTTTCTATCAGTCATTTTAAAGAACCTTGTGAAAGGTATTAACAATATAGGTTTTCATGTTATTCAGACATGATGTAAAATAATTACTAATTTTTATCATTTAGTTTCAGTTATTATTCATCCATGAGTTATTGTGTCGACATATCTATGGATAAATTTAATTTTCAGGTCATTGATTAAATGGAATGTGTTTCAATTTCTTACCATTCCATATTTAATTTTCCTTATCTATTTATTAAATGGATTGTTTGTACATTTATTTACTTTTCAATATTGATTATACACTTCCTTATTAGTTTATTGATATCATAATATGTGTGTTTAGTTATTTACATTTCCATTTTATTATTATATTTGATTCATTGTTTCTTATATTGTACTTTTAACATTATTGAGAATTTGTGCTAACCCTTATTATGTTTCCTGTCCCCAAGAATCCAAGAAGTGTACTATGAAATATAATTATGTATATACTATATGGAATAATTTTATCCATGATATTAAAAAAATCATGTTTAAGTTTGTGTATTCATTTGTAAATCAAGACTCATGCATCCATCTTGTTTACCAATACTACCAAACTCTTTGGTCCATCGAGATTTAATTTCTTGTAATAATGTAAATTTACTGTTTGTAGACACTCGCTTTGGGTTTTTTGGGTTGGTTCACTACAGTTGGTATTAAAGGAAGTTTAGTAGTAGCATTGTGGACGAGATTTAAGAAATCATAGATTAGAGAACATAACCTTATGTTAGAATTTTAGAATAACAGCCTAGAATTTTATTAGAGTAGAGATAATGTAATTATTAATAACAATACATCTCTATCTAGATACTGAATGTATAAATGATTATGAAATAGATGTTCCTAGGTGTAAAAAAACTGACAAGGTGTGTCAGGCCCTATACGACATTACATGGTACATGAAAACATGGCTAAATGTGCACCTGGTTTGACACTCTCGGGGGATACAGTTAGGATAATTCACATTTTCTTTACAAAACATTATAAAGGATTTGAATAGATAATGAAAATGAATTACCAATGTAAAATATGAGGCCTATTAGATTGAAAATAACGTGTCAAGATTTAGACATCCTAAAAAATGATCATTTTGTTTTTCCCTATATGATAATTGATGCTCAAGCTATGGTTTTCAGTTTTATGAAATCTCTTATTCTAAAGAATAGACTGTAGACCAAGGTGGGACCTATGTGGAAATAAAATGGATTAATTATTTATGTAATGGTGTTATATTGAAAACCTTATATAATATGATAATTAGTGACAACCTAATTTCAATGTTGTCTACCATATTTATTTTGAAAATTATATTTATATGGTTTATGAAAAGGATAACCTATATTCCAGGTGATAAAAAGTAAAATCCGGAAAGGCCACATGACTTTAACCCATGAACGATGGATGCTAGGAGTTTCATGGCAACCAATGACCTATGCAATGTCCAACTAAATATGATATTTTTTTAGTTGAATAATTTGATGAATTTTTTTATAATGAACTAATAGGGTAAATTTTTAGGATTAGATATTAATGTATAAATAAATTGGCTTTGGAGAATAGTTAGAGAAAAAATTAATTATTTTTCACTCTTTTACTGGACATATAATCAATTAAATTTCTATTTTAGTGATGTAGGGATAAAAAATAATTTTTGGAAACCCATTTCATGAAGTAAGGGATGAATTATAATTTGATCGAAGAATAACCAAAATATGGAAAATTTCATATGAAATTAAAATTTATAATGTAAGTAAATTACATTTTATTCTTAGGAAGTAGAGTAATTACTCAAAATTTGGAAAAGGATCTTGAAATTTTTTTTATCATAATACATTAATTTTTCATTGAACTGATGGTCTTTCAAATCATTTCAGATTTATGGATTTGAGGCCCTCAACATTCAATTGATTATTCGATTGTTTATGATTTATGATATCAATAACTCCTTATATATATTTATTGTTTTTATTCAACATATGTATCTATACTTTTCACTAATGTTCTTCTACATAGTGGCCTAGTTATATATTATTTTATGTGACCCATTTACTTCACATTCTCTATTTTCCAGTGTTTTTATTACAAACCCTTCTCATGATGTAGGATTTAAAACATATAAAATATCAAAAATCTATCCCAATATAGATTTTATATTGTGAAGAAGAAATTTTCTTAAGTTGGGGAGAATGTAATGTCACGCAAATCGAAAGTAGGATCATTGTGTTCCATAGCATGTATGACACACAACACAAAGAGCGTAAGGGAATATAATATCCTATGAATTTATAATATATTTACTATTATAAATAAAATCAATATATATTATATATTTCATTTCATGAAACACTGAGTGATTCTATTTCACGTGCAACAACGAGTTTCTTCAATGTTTGCATTATACGCAAGAGAGAGTTTTACTGAGAAGAAATATATTATTAAATTACTACTATTTAATATAATATGATATAACCTAGCCATTAAATTAGAATTTATTTATATTATTAATTAACTTACAAAGTATATATGTTTTATAATAATATAAAATAAATTCATAGTTTACTAATTAATTTGATATAAATATAAGAACTAAATGAATATAAAGGGAATATTTTTATAGAAAACTATTTTTATAACCAAAAAACCATTTTTTCCTAACAAATTTAGTCAATTAGTGTGTTATATTAATGTAATATATATGTTATATATTCAATAAAATATTTTCTACATTCATCCAATAGATTAGATAGTCATAAGATAAAAATAAACCAAGTATTACACATAAAAACCTATATTTTTATTAAAGGCACTTTTACCACCTTTTTATGGAAAACCAATTACAAATCCATTTTTTTGAAATTTTATAAATATTATATGTCACAATTAACATAATATTTGATATTAAAACATTAAAATTAGGTTAGGGTGAGTTTTTTGAATTTTTTTTGAAGTTTCGGTTTTTAATGAATAGTGGGAAATACCGAATTTTTAATCAAAATTACTTTTACATATAAATTATTTATTAGGATAAATTATTTTATAAATTATTATTTAATATTTAATTATATCAATTTTTTATCAATTAATAAATTTTTTTTTATTTTAATCAATTTCACATTGAAATTGAATATAAAAACATAGTAAAAGTTTGAAAAAATTTACTTAAAAAATCCACATTGTCATCCCATCTGGGGGATTAAATTTAAATAAATTTATACCACTTTTATGATTAGAATTTGGAAAATATGGAATCTTTATTTGGAATAAGAATAATTTATAATTTATAATAAGGTCAGCATTGTTTTTTACCAAATAATATTAGTGAATTTAATTAATATTAATTGCAACGATTAAGGTGAAACTAAGTTTAACATGGTACTAAAGGGGTCCAAATGACCTAGAAACTTTTCTAAAAGACATTGGATGGTCATATTTTGACCTTATCCTCCTTTGGATCAATTTAATTCCCATTATTAGACCCACTTTATATAGAATCCTTGACTCGATTAGCCACCCGAATAGTGCTATAAGATAGTGTACCACTGGTCATAAGCGCAACTCCCGGAACACCGAAGGCTTCCAACTAGTAGAGAGGATATAAAGGGGGAAATTGGGGAGGATATAACCTCAAGGATAAGATATAATAATAGTCTATGAATAAATATGACATGGAGAAAATAACATTAAGACTCATCATACTTGAACCAGACCCGCCAATATTGGAAGCGAAATGCAATAAAAATAAACAGCAAAATCACTATAATAATAAAAGCAGCGAAAAAAAAGAAAGTAATAATGCACCACTAATAGTAACTAAATAGAGAATGCATAACAATATAGGTCAAATATACAAATATATAAAAGGAGGGTCACCCATTGAAAATAAACAATACAATACATATATAGGCATGATGATACAAAAAGAGAAAAATGAAAAATATAGCTAAAAAATACCTTATATTCCTATGCCAACATCCATGCGAACATATAGTAAGATCCAGGTCTTGAAATCGTACTCTTTCCTGAATGCAAAAACATAAAGTTTACATGAATCCCAAAGATCCCTTGTATGGTGTGAGAATGTACCTCAGTAGAATACCACCCATGTGTGCATACCCAACATATGTGTTTAAGAAGTTGTAAACTAATAATTAAATAAATAGAAACTCATTATATTTAATTAAAATAAACCTCTCGGGTTCTCAATAGCCACCAAGAAGTTGGCACCTTCATCATCTAATTCCAAAATAAATGAGAATAAAAGGATAATTTTCCCATGTACCATGGTATCCCTATGATGTATAATATCCCAGGTGAACCCTTAAGTTCCTCCTTTAAAAAAGTATCATGTCACCTCATTAAAACCAACCCCTAATGTCCCATGTAAAATTAACAACATTCCAAAGGCATTCCCAAACAAAGTAACTGGTCCCTCAAAACCCTAATCAAAATCACTCATCGGCTCAAACCCTGGCATACAGAGCCACAATGATATCCATCCTCAAATAAAATTCACCATCATCCCCAAGAATGATTTCATGAAAAATAGAGATATTTTCCTCCAATATAAATATTGCCCCAACAAACTCAATATGTTGAGACCCATCCCTAAATTATAGCTTCATCACTATAAACTGATGGTTCCTCACCTTCCAAATTGATCTATATGGAAGGAATCCTCGAACCAAAATCAACTAAGACACAAATACTAGGGGAATATACTCACACGTGTGGTCCAACCACCACATCACTGGGTCCTCCTATGTACACATGACTCCTATCAGCACTTTGGCCATCATGGGTGAGAAAAAATCACCAAGAAGCAACCTAAGACACATCAACCAGAAATTTCAGACCCTCATGACCATATTTCTCAATCCCAATGGCCATTCCATCCAATATCTTGGTCCATTCCTTCAACATGATGACCTTTATGCCTTATCTGATGTCTATGATCACCAACTAATGGATAAAAACACCCATGTAATCTGGGTGAATCCCAAACAAACAATCAAATCTACTCAATTCTGATCTTCATGCCACCTGAATCCCTTGGTCCAAGCCCATTACAACACTTTGGGTTCCAGTAATATATCACAATCATTCTATATATGCCTTTCACATTAATTAAGAAATTTAATTTAATACGATTGAATTGTGAAATTTAAATAAACATATCACTTCAATTCAATTGAATTTTCTAACTACAATTAAAATATTCAACTCAATATAAATAATAAATTCAATTTAATTGAATCGATGTTTTATTTAATCAATCGAAACCAATTTAAATCCAAACAAAACAAATTGCATCAAAGCACACCCCAACCTATCTACCCAAAGTGGGTGACAAACTCTAACCCAACCACACATGAATCAAAAGGGTTAGATAATTCCTAGAGGCATCCCACATAGTCATATGTTCAATTTAAAAGTATGAAAAATTATCTCTCTTGAAAACCCACCAACGCAATAAAAGACACACCCACAAAACATCTATGAAAACACAACAAAAGTATACACGAACTACCTTGGACCCTTAGATGTTTCTATGCCTAGTATTAAGATATAACTTGAATCCATTTGCATAAAAATGATGATTACATCAAAATCATTAAAAATAAGAAAAAATGGATCAGATCAATTTAGAGGTCCCTGGGGTAATAGAATAATTAAGGAGAGGTATGGGTGAGGTAATCATTACTGAGGAGATTCTAATGCAGCTGACTGATTGACGAATAAATCCCCAATTAAGGAAAGAGTGAAAAAAAGAATAGTAGGAGGAAATGGAGGGTTTATTCTTTCCATGTACACAACCAACAAGAATAAAAGGGAGAATAAGTACGAAAATGTGAAAAAAGAGGAATGGGTAAAATGTAATTTTTCACCACTAATGGTGATGTACTATTATCTCACACAATTTTCTAAAATGTGGTCAAACTGTGTGGGATAAAGTTCATAGAAACTACCTAAGTGAAGTACCATTGATTATTACCACATAATTTGATTTAACCATGCAAAAACCATGCAGTATCCCTATATCAAAACTATAGAGAAGGAAACATGTTCATGTGCCACCCGCACGGTTTATCCAATGTTTTTGGTAGTTGAAAACAATGTTGTAATGTTATATGGAAGTGGCCGCATGATTTACCCTAAACTATGCACCTTAGTGTGTAACTACAAAACTTTTACTTTGGGCCTTCGATGCTCGTGTATCCCTTCCAAAAACTAGAGGCACTCTCTAAGCTATAAAGACCATTTAAAAATAAAATAAAAATATAATATAACTCTTGAATTTGATATTCAATGGCCAAAAAAATTAATGGGAATACCCACTAATTGAAAAGTTAAAAACATGAGTGATTTTTTACCAGACTCAAGACCTAGAATGTTACAATATTCCCTCCTTAACATACCTCATCCCCAAGCTATCAAACAAAAACCAGATATACTATTGAACATACTTATCCCATTAGAAGAAACCAAAACTACACTAGGCTAAAGGGTATACCAACTACCTTAGGTGGGGGGGAACCCCACCTAAGGGGTGACCTACCCCAGTCCATACTGATGAAAAATAAAAGGAATCAACTAGTCCAAGGACAATTCTAGGACTCAAAAGTCCACCCGTGATTCACCTTCACTCATTCACCTAATTAGGTTTTCCAGTTCCATTCTGACTCCCATCAATGTTATGCAATACATTAGTTTCCACCTCACTACCATGACACACATGGCACCATTGAGGCCCACAATATGAACAGATACCAAAATAAAACCCTTATGACTCACACCTCAATCAAGTATCACACCACAATGGAGCCTAGATGCCTCAAAACTCAAGTAACCACATCTCCTCGATGCTCCGATGCCAGAACACCTCAATATAGCACATCCATCGATACTCAACCTAAAACAAAATTTCACACTCCTTATATATATATATATATACATACACACACATATATATATATAACGCATCTGATACGAAGACAACCAATTTACCAGTGATTGGTCATTCTATTTACATAGCTCGTGTACTTAGTACACTCAACAAACATTCCTCAATTGGACATGAAAAAGATAAAACTGAACCAGGATACACCAATGAAATACCTCTAACTCTCATCGGATCACCAAACTAGTCAGACCCTAGTGGAAATATGACTTGAAAATGGAATGAATCTCAACATCTTGAATCATAATCTGTCTACGATGCTGCCCCACCAACCAGCCAGTAACATGACAATTGAATCCTACTTTCTATGGCATGACCTCTTGGATACTCACACCTGGAACTGATCACAAACTGATCTCAGAACCCTGCATCTCTCAAAGTCCCTAACTATCGACTATTCAAGAAGGATTCTTATAGAAAATCTTCAGATTATTGACTTTAACACATTCCCAGAACCCCTTTCGAGACCACTTGCAAAGAGTCCGGACATGTCATAGTTTTCCACATTAGAAGAAAACCATAGAAGATCCACTACTAGGTAGCCTGCTCACATCCTTGTTGAATTTTCTTACTAGAAATCATCTCTACCACACCTTGTTCCATATAATTTGTCACCACTAAAGTCACCTGATGCCACTTATTGGATCGAACAAGACCTATCTATCATGTTTCCCTCATATATGAGCACATAGGTCCCCGATTTGAGAATGAGGACAACATAAAGACATTTACCTACTCCTAAATTGTGTGTTTTAAGCCATATTTGAAGTGAATCAACCCTGAGGTGTCATTTATAACCATGAAAGGTGAAAAAAAAGAAAACTCAATAAACATCATTTCAAAGTCCAAGATATACATGTCGACCTGCTGAAGGCTTAAGAACTCTATAGACCTTTCCATCCTAAGCATATCTAGTGGGAAATACTCGATGAACCTGACCTGAAAGTCTTTCTAGGCTTTTCCCTCATGACTTCCTTCCTACAAATGACTATCTTACCAATGCTATGCTTGTCCTCTGATTGTTTATGATTCCAATTTGACCCTCCTCCCTATAGGCGCTTCTAACTTCTCAAATATCATCTACATACACTCGATCCAATTCTCATCGTCCTAGGGACTACCATCACCCTGAAATAGCAGATGGGGGGGTGACCAGATTTCCCAAAAATGATACTCCATAAAGGATTATACTTCTTGAGAACCACTATAGATACATAGGATTACATTTATTATGATCGCTCTGAGATACTTCTCAAGCCATGACCCAAACACTGTTAATTGTGGAAGATTCCATACATAACCTAGAACTTGATCGTGAGCCTGTAACTATGACTGAACCTATGGATCATGCTTTGAATAACTCTAAAGGGCATAAACCTTCTCTACCTCATGTGGATCCAAGATTTCACCCGCAAGATGCTCCATCTGATCTGTCTAGGAGGAAACATGCTAGATACCATATGTGGTCATACAAACCACATATATATAACACAGATAGAGAATGAAATAATAGGTAGTTAATTCTCGCTACCCATACAATTTCCTATCACAACCATACCATAAATAATATCATCCTCATGGACTCTCTAACCACCCTCAACAGAGATAAGTATCAATTATACCCTGGGCCATGCATGTCTAGATAAACTACATTACCTCAATTTGATGACCATGTGACCCAACCTGGTGATAAAAATCACCCTATTTTATAATACATGTCTTCTCCTATAAGATCCAGACCCATTTCACATAATAAAATAAATTCATTTCATTAGCACATGAATATAGTTATTACCCATCACAATTTATAGGGAAATATAATATCATAGAAAATAACTTATTTAAAATTTAAACATCTCATCATGTGCCTAATCATATGAAAACAATAAGAGAGTGAGAAACAAAAATTTCCTCACCAGAGCAAGGGTACATGTCTCATACCTTTCCATACCTGGCCATGGTCACATATCAAAACATATAAAATCATATTCCTAGAAAACCACTCAGGGTGGAAATCATATAAACTATAAACTCGGAAAAATTGGACAACAATTCCCATTAATGGTAACTTGATAATTCCCTCATAGATGGATCTACGACCACCCAAACATGAGTTCTAAACCCAGTTCTGACCATGTCACAAACCAAACTGGGTCGACCCCAAACCAGTCACCTGAGCCAATCCAAACATAGCCCAAAGGGCATTTCTGATCCCCATGATCTGGAAACTAGTACTGGGCATCGATAGAGAAATACAAGGGAATTATTTTGGCCAACATAAATAAGTAAACTGAATAGTTGAAACAAAATATAGTTTTACAATAAATATAAATATACCAACTGACTATCTTTTTCAAGGATGAAAAATAGAAAAAAAATATAAAACCAAACTCAACTAATGATTAAAAATAAATATCTCCATGTGACCCAAAGGGTCACCCTAAAAAACTATGATGAACTATGACTAATGACGATCAAGACCAAGATGATTACTACAAAAAATTATGAAAAAAATTAACTATAGCCATGAGTATTAAAACATTGTAGGTGTGCCCAAATAAATCTATTACCAATGAACATATTTTAAAATAAAATAAACATAAACATCATGTTTGAAATAAAATATATAAAAATATACTATTCAAACATTTTTCACATTAAAATAAATCATTATATATTTCCCTTTTTCATTTCAAAATCCATGTTATTTTCTAAAATGAAACCATTTACATTTTCAAGGGGAGTGGTGAATCCATTTTAAAACTAAAATAAGCGAGTATAAAACAACTCTAAGAGGAAAAATTTTCCATAAACCATTGAAATCCATATCATCACTTCACGAATAAGAATACCACAAATGAAAGAATCATAAAAGTCACAATATAAGGGTAATGGAAATGAGAACATAGGAGTAACTAAAAAATCATGGATCTTAATCACCCAGTGTATGTAACTGAGTGAAAATAGACATGGTCGAAACCTAGTATTTCATGAATAATAAAAAACATGCCAATATATGTTGAATTATCCTGGAAATGATTCCCCCCTACATGAAATCAAAACACCCTAACACACTTGGCCACACACCACATGGAACAACCTAAGGGGACAAATCCCATTGATATAAAACTTAATAAATCATCATGTTATGGGCCACTAGCTGGTGCGTAATATATGATAGTAAAATAATCGTTCATAGAAAATTATATCATTATTCTAGGTTCCCATGTCAAGAGTATAAATAGGTTGAACCAACTGATGCCATTTGGGAATCCAATCACTTGCACATATACAATAATATTTCACAAAACATGTGTCCCTAAGCCAGCCCATGGAACAATCCCATTCCATGCAACTCATATGATATAATTGAATCCAGAATAAGGAACTCCCCTTCCACACAAAGTAAATGGTTCATGAGGATTACATAGTGAGGAAATTCCAACCAATCAATATTTATATAAAAAATGCATGATTATTGTTGAAGGAAAGTTCACATGATAATTTTTTTAATATTTTTCACAAAATACCAAATTGGCCACAAACATACTTCACAAAACCATCATTTTAAAAGAGTAAAATACTCCTTTCTAAAAAGGTAAAAGACACCATTTTTAATTTTACAAGAATTTTATAAAATCCCCTTTCGAAAAATCCTGTCACATTTTCATGTTAAGAAATTTTCACTAAGATGAAAAATGGGCCATTAACCACCACCATATGACAAAACAATTTTCAGGGGCCAAATACAAATGTCATTTAAATCCAAAACCACATTAAAAACCAATTAATGGAACCCAAATCATTATTTCATACATCAAAAATATATTTGAAAAGAAAAAACATGCTTTAAATTCCACAAATCACATACAAAAGTTAACCAGTTATTAAATCAAACACTTATTATGGAACATTTAATAATAAAATATCAATTTACTACATATCAAGAAAGAAATCACTACTTTGAAAACCAAAAAAGAATTTCAAATATCACACAACACTATTGAAAATATAAGGATGGTGCGAAGAGCAAGAAACCATTGAATCTGAAATTAAAATGGAAAGTGCAATGGGAATCCTACCTTAATTTCACGAAGCTTAAAAACCACACACCCGAAAATATACCACGAGTGTTCTAAAATCCACGATCTATGAAGTGGAACCCTAAACACAGAAAACCCCCAACATAATCTAAAGGAAAGAAAAAACCCAGATCCACATAACCATGGGGGGAAGATATCTTCGGAGGAAACAGAAGAAGAATGATGATGGAGGAGAATGGAAGAGATTACCTTGATATATCTAGCCCTAAAAATTAATAATATTCATAGATATACCATTGAAGGAGGAGGGGAGGCTTGGAGAAGGATGAGGAATCATCCCTAGGGTCGCACAAACCAGCGGGAGGAGAAATTGGGTGGTTGGGTTAAAATTGTGAAAGGGGTAGAGTTGGAGCTTCACAAATTTTTACATCTGGGTAACTCATAAAGTTTGGTGGGATAGTTAAAACTATACACCAACTGTGTGCCCCTTATTGGACACACATAAGAACCAACATGGATTAACCACACGATTTAAAAACCATGCTCTTACTGTGTGGAATGGTTCTATCCTGAGATAGTGGATTCTAGTATGCTTGATGCATGGTTTGATAAATAGTGTGTGGGTTGTATTACCTCAACTAAGAGCACCCCAAATATTCCATGATTTCCTAGAGCATGCCACATTGGTTTCTCAAACTGTGCATAGACCATGTGCCAAGAGAAAAAAAAACCCTGAAATTAAAAATTCAAACACATCACACACTAAACACGATAAAAATACCCAATACTAAAAGATAAATTGTAATAGAGGGAAAAAATAAAATTCTACATGTGAAAATTCTCTCAACCAAAATCATTTTGGCCCCATAAAGCCACAAAATCTTCCAGTTGATTGATCAAAGGATACAAAATTCTACATTTTTTTTGATCTGTCCTCTCGAGAAAAACATATCAACCACCAAAAAATAGAACATACACTTCTAGACCAAAAAAAAAGAAACAATCCAAACCACTTCTTGAGAAACCATGGGAACATTATCTACAACCTCCAAAACCTTGCTTCTAATAAGACCATTGGGAATGATTTAGAGAGATCCCAACATTCATGAAAACTGAAAAGAACTCAAAATCAATAACATCAAAGAAGCCACTTAAAACTGGAATTACACCAAAACAAATAAATCATCTACATGGGAGGCTAGAATGTTCTCTCTACTATTAAAAATCATCTAAAACTGATAAAAACTAAGAAAAAACCACAATGAGACCCGTGGTGGGTCTCCTCACCATTTAGAACCTCCTATATTTAACCGATAAAAAAAGAAAACATAAGAAATTTTCAAAACATTACAACCACCCCCACCATAAGGGTCCCTCACCAATTTAAACACTATCTAAACAGTAATTAATCCATGATAACGAAATCCAAAATAAGGAACCATAATCTATCCCCATTCCTACAATAAAGAGAAAACAATACCAAGGTCCCTCACACCCTTGGGACTTATGACTATGTGTGAGCTTCATTTATGAGTCCTACGACTAGTGCATGTATGTTTGAAGAATCTCTTAGCTCACATCAATAATAAATAAATCTTTGATCATTATAAAAATAATTAAAAAATATACACACTAGAGACACATCTATTTAGAATAGGGAAAGTCAGAAATTCAAAAATAAGAAAACAATTGTATTAGAATAGAATTTATCAGGAGATTCACAACATCCCCATACATAAAAAATAGAGGAGAACGCCACCAAGCATAGAATCCACAGTAGAAGGAATCATTAAATCAAAATGGCCTTTAAATTGAGCCCAAACAATAATATACTCATACAAACTGGCCCAATGTCGCTTCCTAGAAGCACCCTGACATAACAGCTACAAGTGGCCAAGGTCCCACAAGGAAGATAAGTATTTAGTGCTCTAAAAAACAGTGAATTATAATGATATATCTTTACACATTGATAAAACAATAAAATTCCACACTCAAAATAAGTTGAAGAAACATCTAGATATTTTTTAATTCCACGACATGCTCCAATAGCTTCTAAATGCTTCCCCACATCTTTACTATAAATCCCTTAACCCCTTCTAGGATTGGAGGGATGTATAACCACATCAAGAACTCCTTCCATAACAGATTAAAAATGAATATCTAGCCTCAAAACCATAGAAAAAGCGGTCAGATTGACCTATAGTACCTCGAATTTTAGATCGGGATGAACCACACACTCGAAATACCAAGCCTTTAAGGAATCATCCGCAACATTCCTTTAGGTAATACGGAACTAGGTATAAAATGTGATGATATAAATCAAACACAAACCATCACCCTACTTTAGGAAGCACTTCTCCATTACCTTCCTCTCCTTTGTCATCTCAGTGAAGTATTATCAGATGAATGAATCCTTGATGAACTCTTAGGTAAGATCTTCTTGAGGTTTCTTCTGAGAGACCAACTTCCACCATTTCTAGTGTGAAACTTCATCCATACGGGTAACAAACTTAAACTTCAAATATTTGGGAAAATCAATGAGGATAAATTTCCTTTCGATATTCTATATCCACTCTTCCTCTATGATATGATCTTTTTGACCATAAAGGTGGATTTAACATTAAAAACTCATGAACAAAATCCATAGATTGATCAAATGGAATGCCTGCTAATGGGGAATAACCCATAGCTTCCCCATAGATATCCATTTAATTTCTATGGGAGTATATAATAGGAAACAAGAAAACCAAGATCTCAGTTAGAACCAACTCATGAACAGGAGTTTTCAAGCTCAAAACACCACACCAGGAACATTCCCAAAACATAAGAAAAACAAGGCATACCGCCATTAGATATCAAACATTGAAACTTTCCACTTGAATAAACTTTAAAAAAGAGAACAAAAATGGTGGATTTTTACACTCACAAATGGTATTCCTTAGAGTCTTACTCACATGAACATTCCCATGCCATCCAAGGACTGTCAACTAATGTTATACCAGGAAATTATCCACACACATCATCTTCAATCCACTTTCCACACACATAAATGATAGTGAGAATCCAAGGAGATACCAAAGGTCGACACAAAACTTTTCCATTTTCCAAATAAAAACATTCCACCAATATTTTCACAATCACAACCCATGCCATATTTTAAAAATTTATATAATTTTAAAAAATATCACCCCCACCTATCCAAAAACATCTTAAAAAATTCACACATCAATTCATTTAGTTATATTCAAATTCTCAATTCATACCTTTCATAAAAAATTAACAGATTACAAATCCCATTCCTAAAAAATCATTTGATTAAAACCCAAATACCTTTCATTTAAAACATGTTCCAAAAAACTACTAATTTCCCTTTATTTTCATCAAAATGAAACTCAAAACCCATTTTCCATCATCCAAAAACCAATCCATTTATGTTTAATAATATTGTTTTCAAAATTCTAATGAATACTTTTTCAAAAGAATTTCAAATTCAATAGGTACTCAAAACACCTCACAATGGAAAAGTAGTTTGGATGGGTGACTTGTCTATTTGGTTAGCGGTCATATTCCAAACACAACACCATCATAGAGTGTACTCTAGGACAATTTACCCAACTCCACATGGATTTCCAGGCCCTGTGAGATCATGGATGTCACTATCCAAACTCTAATGTCATATCTGAAACACTAAAAGATCCACAAGATCCAAAGAAATGAAATAAAATCAAACTTATCATGGAAACCAAAGGCATAGTATAGAATGTGTTGGCTATACACTCCCTCATACCTACACCCGAGGTTCTGATAGTCCTACTGCATATACCTTGACATCCCCAAATAAAAAAGGGTGATGAAATATAAAATTACTCTAAGGGAACCTCCTGTGATAACATATTGACATGAAGCAACCTAGGTTGATCTCAAACAGCTCACCCGAGCCAATCCTCAACATGGCCTGAAGAGTATTCCTAATCCCCATTGGATCGAAACTAGTTCTAGGGATTAATAGATAAATATGAGGAACTTATTTCTCCTAATATAAGTAAGTAATCTGAACAGAAAATACAAAACTGAGTATCCTAATAAATATAAATAAACAAATTGAATAAATATTACAAGGATGAAAAACAAAAAAAAACTATACAACCAAACTCAACTAATCCAAAAACACAATATCTCCATGTGACTCCAAGGGTCACTCCCCCACACTATGACAAACCATTTCCCATAGCAATCATGAACATTCCGAGACCTATTGAAAAGGCTGAATATAATAAATAATTATAGGCATGAGTATTAAAACTCAATAGGCATTCCCAAACCAAACTATTCCCAATAAACATCCTTTAAAATTAAAGAAACATCAAAATAATGTTTAAAATACAATATATAAAAGTAATCCTTACCCCACAGTTTCCACATTAAAATAAATCATGGGTTTTATTCGTTTTTCATTTCCAAAACCATGTTCTTTTCCCAAAATCAACCCTTTTCATTTTCTACTATAGAAGTGATGCTTTAATTTCAAAATAAAGACAAGTGAGTATAAAACCTTTCTAGGAGGAAACATTTCCATAAACTTTTGAAACCAAAATAATCATTTCCCAATGAGGAATACCAAACATGAGATCATCATAATGATCATAACATAAGGAAAATTTAAAAATCACACAAGAGTAACCCACCAATCATACATCTCAATCCTCCACCATAAGAAACTAGGTTCCAATAGACATGGGAAAAACCTAGGAGCTCATGAATAATAAATAACATACTAATATATATTGATTCATCTTAGATATTATTCCTCACTAAATTACATCAAAATTCCCTAACACGTTCGACCACACCCCACATGGAATAGATTGGGGGGACCAATCCCATAGCAATAAAACTAAATATATCCCTGTGTTATGGGCTATTAACTAGGGCATAATCTATGATAGTGTAACAATAATTTATAGAAACTTCAATCACTATGCTAGGTTCCAATGTCAAGAGTATAAAGAGGGTGACCCAACCAATGTCATTGGAGCATCCAATCACATGCACATATATAATAATATTTCACATAACATGCATCACATGAGTAACCTCAAGGAACAATCTATTTCCATAGAACTCATAGTTCATTCCATACTGAGGATATCCAATTATACACAATGTAAATGGGTCACAAGAATTCCATAGAGAGGACATACCACACTTTCAATATTTATATATTAAGGCATGGGATTTTCCAATGAGAGTTTTCATTATAAACACTTTCTATATTTTCAAGAAATTCCTAACGGGGCTCAAGCATACTTCATGAAACCATGATTTTAGAAGAGTAAAATCATTCTTCTTAAATAGGTACAAATAAACTATTTACCATTTCATGAAGATTTCATAAAACCCTATTTTGAAAAATAATGTCTCATTTTCATGTCAAGCCATTATCACTAAGATTTCAAACACGCAATTAACCACCACCACATTCAAAACCAATTTTTAAGAGACAAATACATTTTTCAATCAAATTAAAAAATTATTTAAAAACCTATTCATGAAACCCAAATCATCATTTCATACATCAAAAATATATTTACAAAGATAGACCAGGATTTATAATCCTCAAATCCTAAGAAAAACCAACCCGACATTAATCAAACAGTTGGTGTGAAACATCTAATAGAAAATTACCATTTATCACTTTATAAGGAAAAAAGTAAGATCTTTTCAGACCAAACCAGCATTTCATAGATGAGACAACACTGTTTGATATATAATATTGGTGAGAAAATAATGAAACCAATGAATATTAAATGAAAATGAAAATTACAAAGATAATCCTACCTAAATCTAACATCACTTCAATAACACACAACTGAAAACACACCACAAGGGTTCAATAATCCAAGATCTATTAATATGAACCATAAATATAAAAAAACCCCAAAAATAAACCAAGGGAATAAAAAATCCTAGATCTATATGACCACAGGGTAAAGAGATCTGAAGAGGAAATGGAATAAGAATGAAGAGGTAGGAGAAGATATGAGATTACCCAAAGATATCTATACCCAAACATGAATAATATCCCTATATCTACTATAGAAGGAGGAGGGTAGGATTAGAAAATGAGGGGGAAGCACCCTTAGGGTTGCACAAACTTTGTTCCGAGAAATGGGGAATTTTGGGTTAAAATATAAAAAGGTGTAGAGTTTAATTTCAAAACCATTTTGATATGGTAAGCTCACGCATTTTGGGAAAAAGGTTCACCAAACCATGTAATAATTGTGAGCCCCTTACAGGACACACTAGGGAAACTGCATGGTTTAGCCTCTTGGTATGAAAACCATGATCCATCCATGTGGAATGATTCTATCCTGAGATAGTGGATTCTCACACACTTCAAGAACGGTTTGAATAGCTATGTGTGGGATATGCAACCTTAATGAGAAACACTCCAAGTCTACAATGGTTTATTGTATCACACCACATGGTTCTATTAAATTTTGCACAAACCATACACTATCAGAAAAAACCCCAAAATTCAAAATTTAAGCCCATCACACTTGAAACTAAAGGGAAAAACTGAAGACCAACTGATAAATAGGAACATAGATAAAAAATAAGAATCTAGTAGTGAAATACCACATCCCAATCTCTAGTATACAATATCCCAAAATGTAAAACCCACTAAAAATAAAAGTCAGTATTGATATCATTTGTATCCATCCTTATAATAATTCTAAATACCAATCAAGAACTCATATGATACCACTTTTATCATGTTGACATAATTATCCACCCTAATAGTATTATCAGACCAGGTTTAACTGACCTTAGGTGAACATCCCCGAATGTCAAAGGATTCAAACTAGTAGAGAGAGTGTAAAGAGGGAAGTTATGGAGGATATAACCTAATAGATGAGATATAATAATGGTCCGTTTTTTAATCTAACATTCATTTGAAGAATTTGAAGACTCATAAGACTCAAAACACACCTTCCAATGGAAGATTCAGAATACAATTTCAACAAACAGTGGATATAGTATAATAAAAAATCTATGGACATAAAAAAGAAAATATTAATGCACCACTTGATGAATCTAAATAGAGAATTCATATAAATAGAAGTCATTAAAGTAAATTTATAAAAGGAGGTTCACCCATGGATGACCTAAAATAAAATATATATGTAGGCATACTGATACAAAAATATAAAAAAATAAAACTCCAACAAAGGAAATACCTTAGGATCAAAAGCCAACATCCATGCTAATAACTACTAATACCCAACTCTAGAAGCTGATCACTTACATAAACATAGTTATATAAATACTACGCACATCCTAAAGGGAATGCATAGGGTGTGAGAATGTGTCTCTATAGGATACCACCCAAGTGTCCATCGCAAAAACATGTGTTAAAGAAGGTGTGAACTATTAAATAAATAAAAAACAACTCATACTATTTAATTGAAATAAAAAAACTTATTTGCTGCCTGAAAACCACCAAGATATTGTCACTTAGTTTATCCAATTCCATAATCAATGGGTAGGAGAGGATCCTTGGTCTATGACCGAGGTGTCCCTCTGATGTATGATAGCCTTGGTGGACCCTTAGGTTTCACCATTAAAATAGTAACCTGGAACCTTGTTCCAACCAACACCTCATTTCCAAGGTAAAACTATCAATGTCCCTATGGTTTTTCAAAACGATGTAATCGACCCCTTAAACCCCTACTCGAAATCACCCATATGCTCGAAGGATGATATTTGGAGGCACATAGATATCCTTCTTCAAATAAAAGTCACCTCCGACCCATTAAACAAAGTCATATGAAATGGAAATATCCATCCTTCAATTTAAATCTATTCCCAATGTCTTCAATACCATGCACATCATCCCCCAACTGATAGCCTCATTTATAAATATCAAAGTCTTCTATCCTTCCATGTGTCTTTCTATGTAAAGCACCCTTAAACCAAAATCACATAATCCACAACTACCAGTGGACTCTTCCACATGAGTGGCCAAACAACATCATCAATGAGTCCCCTTGTGTCCACAAAACTCTTATCATTACTTTGATGATCACATGTGCGTTGTAATCACTAAGAAGTAACCTAAGCTACATCAACCTGACACATCATACCCCTGAGACCATGTCTCTCAATCCTTATGACCATGAAATCCAATATCTTAGGCCATTACCTCAACATTAAGGCCTTGTCGCCACATCCAATTCCCATGATTCCTAAACGATGGTCAACACCACTTAAGAAATATTGGCCAAGCCCAACGAGTTGATCAACATCACCTAAATAATAATGGACCTGCTATCCCAATCTCTTAATCCACGTCCATCACAACCCATTGGGTACAACTAATATATCACAAGTATTTTATATATTAATTTCACATAAATTGAGAAATTCAATTTATTAAGATTTAATTGCACAATTTAAATAAACATATCAATTTAATATAATGAAATCTTCTAAATTCAATTAAAATATCAAACTAAAATTAAATAATAAATTTAATTAAATTTAATTTCACAAGATTAATTAGACAAAGAGAACCAATTTAAATAAAAACAACACCAATTTTATAAAAAACATGCCTTGACCTAGAGAACCAAGGTTGTTGATGACCTATAACCCATCCTTACACATATGTAAATAGTCAGGGAATTATTAGAGGCATATTACATGATCATAAATTCAATTTAATAACAATAAATAGGGTATCTATCTAAAACCCACATACGCTCTAAAATCAACACCTCAAAAAACATTTTCTAAAATACATAGAATGGTATGAAACACCCACATTGGACTCGTAAACCCTGGAACATCTGGTATTAGTATCTAATTTGAATCCATTTGGAATAAATATATTATTCAAATAGAATCCCTGAAAATATGGCAAAATGGCTCAAAAGTATTTAGAAGCCGAAGAGGCACAAGAAAAATAATGTAGTGGTATGGGTGAGGTAAGCCTTACCGAGGCCATTCAAACTCACCGAAAAGATCGATGAACAGATCACTGATGAAGTAGGGACAATCAAAACAAGATGATGAGGAAATGGAGGATTTCCACTAACTGTGCACACATCCAATAATAATAAAGGGGACAAAATAAGGAAAAAAGAAAAAACATAGGATGTGAAAATTTAAATTTTCACCTTTAATGGGGCCGCACTATTAGATCATACAATTTTAAAAACTATGCACATAACATGTGGGATATAATGCATAGATATTTCTTAATTGGAAGTACTTTTCTATCATAATCCATGGGTAATGAACACATCCATATAATGGGTAATGAACATACCATTTATATGTATCATGAACTACCGCCTCATGAAATGAAGTTGTTCATTATTAATTTACCGCCTATCAGTATGGGAATTATGATAGAAACTCTATTTATATATATATATATATTACATTTTATATGTAAAATATATTTATACTTATTTTATTCATTTATATCACATATAATTATGCAATTCATTTATGTAAATATGATAACATCGTTTGTGAAAGTGTGGACTACCACCCCTCAAAGCAATGTGGTTTGTTCAGACTAAACATGGAATTTATAAAAGATGATTTTGACAAACCTATGAAACATATATGAAATATATATGATACTGAAATTATAATATAAATATATTCAATTCAATTATACATCTTTTAATACAATTAATCAATGAATGTTGTGTTCATGAATATGTATGACATACCATCTCCATGAACAATGGATTTCATTTCTTATCTCTAAATATTATATATTATTTTAAATACATATATAATAGATATATATAATATTTAAACCGTGGTTTATGTTTAAGAGATAATGAAACCATGATAATAACAACAAATAATATGATAAAACAATCGAGAAAAACTAGGCAATTAACAGCTAAAATAGTGAAAATAATGAAATATTATTAACAAAGGAGTACTAAGATATAATTAGAAGTTCATATATGATATCAAAAATATCAATATAGTTCTAGAAGAACTTATTAACCTGTTTAAAATTTTTATACCGTATTTTAATGGATAATCACCCAAAAAGGAAACATAAGGTAATGGATTTCTTCTTAATTTACATTCTATTGAGACTTATTTGTTGTTATACACACAGTTTCATTTTTATGGTGTATATAATTCCCTTTGAAATTTTGTATCACAAATATATTTATTCTAATGATATTATAAGTTTCATTTGATGTTATTATTTATGTATATTTTGATTCAAATTCTTCAATGTGGTATAAGACACTTTGGAATGTTTAATTATTATTCTCATCAAGAATGTTTTTAATGATTATCTTTTCAATTTCACTTTCTTTTGGGATTGTTAACATTATCTTGAAATAATAACTTTATTTTTGTTCTACTAATTTCTTATATATGGTGTAAATAATAAAACTTTTTCATATAATATCATGATTCATTCATTCTTAATTATATTTTGAGTTTCAATTATAATTATTTCATCTAAGGGGATTTTAGTTAAAAGTTTCCATGTAGAAAATAAATTCATTTTAAAATTTCTTTCCATTGGGTTATACTACATCCTCATTATAATTAATATTATATTATGATTTGTATAAATAATTTTACATTCTATTTATGTATTTAAACATCTTTTTTTGGAATTATAGTTGATACACATAATCTACTCATTGATTTATTCGCAATTCATCATTATAATTTTTTCAAGGGTTTACTTTACAATCTCATTTTGTCCGAGACTATTTACCCCTGAATTTACACAAGAGGAAATTATTTGATCATTATATAAGAATACCTTTATTTTTATTTTTCTATGGTTATCCATGAATGTTTTTAAATAATACTACCATTTTCCCACTCCTTGGTACTTAAATGTTTATAAAAAATGTTTTTAAGAAAACCTGACATCATTCTCTCTTAAGTAGGAGAACCCATATTATTCTAAAATACCCTTTTTATAAATATATTTTCAAAGAAATTTTTGTATCCTTTATAAAATGTATTATTAATGAAATTTTAACACTTTTTTTACCCATGTTTTCTAAAGACTATTCTTGTCAAATTCCAAACAAGGAAATTTTCTAACCATTTAACCATGAAAAAGGAATCTTATTTTTATCTCAAACAAGTTATACAGATTTAACAACCATAATTTCTCTGAATCTTCCTTTTCATTTTTAAAATTATAATTTAAAAAAAATGTTTTCAAAAGTGATTTTAAATGAAAAGGGTTTTTAAACCAAAAGGATATTTTCATGAAGAATGTTTTTAAAAGAACTTTTTATATTAATTATATTAATCAATGATAAAAAACCGTTTATTTTTAATCCCCATAGGATATGTTGTATTGATAATGTCCTTATTACTTCTCTAGATTGTTTATGATATATTTGGATATAGATAATACTGAAATTCACTGCTTTAATTCCTTTTATATAGTGACCCAAGCCTTTTACATATAACATTTCATGATTTTAAGCATAATTAATCACCAAAGTACAAGAAAAGGATTGTTAAGTCTAGTGTATTTGCAAACTAGGTACATAAAACATAAAACAAGGGTATAAAAAAACGTCTTTACTTAATCTCCATAAATAGATCCTAACTTCCTTTCACCCCTTACATCTGTATATGGTACCCTGGGGAACACATGAACAAAGGGATGAGCTAAAAAGCCTAATAAAGAATGAAGATACATCTTATGCACTAGAGTTAAGAGGCATGACATAATGATATACAAATAATGGAACATATAAAATCATATAATATAAGAATTGGTTAATATAAACATAGAATCATATAATTGTAGTAGAATCATAAAATATTTATTTGTTATGGGTCAAGGCTAACCACTAATCCTATATCCCATTTTAGTACTGGTCAAGGCTAACTGCCAATCCTGTTTCACATCACATCTCGTGAGACTTAACTTTACCCAATGAATTGGAGCAATGTCTGGGCGCACCCATCTCAATATTTTATTGAATATTCTTTCCACATCAATAATCATTCATAATCAACCATACCTAAACATAAGTGTACCCAAGGAAACAATTGTGTACTACAATCATGACATAAAGCATAACAAATGGGTGTATCATGACAGTATACATGAAATAAAGGCTGCAGAACATACATGGACGTTCATAACATAAAATAGTAATATAACACTACAAGAGATGTCAAATATAAGTTAAAACATATAAGAAATGTATTTGAGAAACATTAACATTAAAAATGTTTTTTGCGATTTTAAGGAAAATACATTAGATATTTTAAAATAGAAAAGAAGAAAATATCTTATATAAAACTAGAGTTTAACCAAGAAAGTTTTCATAATAAAATTAATGATTTTATAAATGAAATGAGGGATTAAAACAGGGGATAGAGTGCATTGAAATTGGGTAAAAATTCAGGATGTTCCCTTAAAATTGATTTTCTTATCCGAAAGTTCTATGGAGGGAATCTTTTAAAAACATGTATATCCCCAAAAGAGAGTGATGAAAGGGTACTCATAAAAAAATTCTATACAACTAAACATATTTTAGAATATTCACAAAAATAGATAAGATAACTCCATTTTGATATAAATAAAGATAAGGAAACCCCAATAAACAAAAACGGTTGGGATAGAGTTCATTACGGTTTATGGGCATGGAGTAGGGTGTACCTAATAGGGATTGATTAGTGAGAAAAAGGGTTTCTCATAACTTATAAATCATTATTGAATTACGGGGTATGTGTGAAAACATACCATATCATTTTATATTACACATAAAAAAACATAACATTGAGGACAGTCTTGATTAAGAGTGAAATAGAGAGGATCCCTTGCCTTAAATATGTTGGCGTTCTCCACTTGTTATTAATGAAATGAATAAAAAAATTAGGTTTATTAATAATTAATTACATAACTTCTTATACATTTAATTGGTTTAGTATTATCATTTTAAGTTCATTTATTACCATTTTTTGGGTATGAGGTTCAATTTCATTGTTCTGGCTCGTTTGATTACTTGGTTTAATGCCTGGTTCGCTTATATTCATGTTTGGATAAACATGTAAGATGAAAGTAGTTGTACAGAATTGATGTTATATGATATTATTGAGAATACAAGAGATTATATGGTTTTAAATTTATTTATTTATTTTCATAGAGTGACATTGAATTATTATATAACACCATAGTGACAACTGTTTTTGTTAATCGGTGGGGTTGATTACAAAGAACATGTTTTTTTATTCTTCAAATTAATTCCATTTGTAAAAAGGAATACAAAACCAAAATATGATATATATTACCTATATAATAATCTGGTTCAAACATAACAAAAATGATTTCAGGACCAGAATTAATGATAATAATAGAAATTGATAAATTGTTGTCCTCGAATGGGCTAAATTAGTACATCTCAAACAGTTCTTTCATTTATTTCAAATAAAAGTTGTGGAAAGGAGAGATGATAATGAAATATCCCATTAGAATGAAAACATTCCAGTACATGTATGTTACAAGATTAATAATTCTATTTGGGATAAGGTAGGTGAGGAAACAAACAAAAATAAAACAACTTAAAAGAAATGAAGGAATTGGAAAGATGAATTTACCTCTTGAGACTTCTTCCTTTGAGAAACTCTTATGAGGATAGGTTTCGATATTTTGAAGAGGCAGGGAGATTTTGGATGTGGGGGAGGATCTTTGGGAGAGTTTTGGGATGAATATTGGCAAGGAACAAGGCTTGAGAGGAGTGAATAAAAGAGGGAGTGAAGGGGGGTTTTATAGTGGAGGAGAGGAGGGTTTTCATAATTTTTTAATCATTCTTTTATTATTTCTTCACAAGAATAAGGAAAGTAAGTATTCCAGGACCAAAAATAGTACTAAATTCATGTGAGTAAGATATTTGGGTGCTTACATCACTTGTTATGTCAGGAATAGTGGATTTTTACTATAATGTATTTATACGGTAAATTAATGTATTTTACAATTCACTAAAAATTCCAGTATTTCCGAAAAATCTAAAAAATTCACACTAACCATTTTTCGATGTGTAGAATCCAAAAATAAAGTCAATTTTTCAAAAATAATTTTCTAAATATGGTTTTTTTAATATTTAATTAAAATTATAATTTACTATAGAAACCCAATTTTAAAACATTCATTTACTTATTCTATAATATAGGTCTATCATACATTCAACGTGAATTTTTTTTATATAATATCATATATAATGTTAATATTTATTAGGGTATAGAACTATTCATAAGGTTATGTTACTATTCAAATTGGTATGAAACTATTCACAAAAAATTATGTTTTCCTTATCGAACTCCAAATAACTTACTAATTGAAACCGTGTATGTTAGATTTTCAAGATTACAAACACAGAAGTGACAAACCTCTGTTTAATGTTTACTTATAACTATTTTGTTCATTATGTTGTGATTTAATGACATATTTATATGGAAATAATTTCCTTTGAAAAACATTGGGTCGTTACATTCTTCCCCCCTTAAGAAATTTCACCCTCGAAATTTCATTTTACATTCTCGGAAAAAAACAAGTGGGGGTACTTTTCCTTCCTTGCTTCCTCCAATTCCTATGTTGCCTCTTCGTACTTATGGTTTCACCACAGTACCTTGACCAGATGAGTGGTCTTATTCTGTGGAACATTGTCTCTATGATCCAAGATCTTCATTGGATTCTCCTCATAGAAAAGACAATCTTCCAAATATACCACCTATGAAGAGAGTACATGTGAAGGGTCTGGTATTTACATACTTAAGAGGGATACATGAAAGACATCATGTACTTCTGACATGGTAGGTGGAAGTTCTAGTAGATAGGCCACAACTCTGACTCGATCAAGGATCTTGAACAGGACGATCTACCTGGGACTTAACTTCGATTTCTTTCTGAATCTCATGACCTTCTTCCACAGAGACATGCATATATATACCATGTCTCTTACTTTGAACTCAAGGTATCATCTACGGTTATCTACATAATTATTTTGTCGACCATGGGATTCCTTAGTATGATGCTAAATGGTATTTACCATCACCACCATTTCTTAAACCAATTCAGGGCCTAGAATCTTATTCTCACTGACTTTATCCCAACACGCTGGTGTTCTTTGCCTTTTCCCATAAAGGACTTCATATGGCGCCATTCAGATGATCAAGTGGAAACTGTTGTTTTAGGGGAATTCATTCTATTGAATATGTTGGTCCCATCCTCCTTTGAATTACATAGAACATGCTCTCAACATGTCTTCCAGTGTCTAAATAGTTCACTCAGATTGGCCATCAGTTTGAGGATGATAGGCTATACTGAATTTTATTTTAGTGCTCAGTGCTTGTTGGAGACTTATCCAGAGCATTGTAGTGAATCTCAGATCATGATAAGATACAATAGATAGTGTTACTCCATACAACCTTACCACTTCTTTGAAGTAAATCAGTTCATTTTAATCTAAGGATAAGCCTCTTGAACCCCGATAAGTTGAGCTATCTTTGTAAGATGATCCCCAATGAACCATATAGCATTATTTCCTCTATATGTTCCTGGAAGTCCAGTGAAAAAGTCAATGGTGATGTTCTCCCACTTCCATGCTAGTATGGGTAGTGGTTATATCATCTCCTTATAATTTTTCCTCCTAGCCTTCACTTGCTGACATACCAGACACTTTGATATATATATTCAGAAATCTCACTTCATATATTGTCCCACTAAAAGTTTTCTCGAAGATCTCAATACATCTTTGTGCTCCCTAGGTGGATAGAGAAGGTATAGCTATTTCCATCATTCAATAGCTCCTTTTTTATCTATGGATCATTGGATACACATAATCACTTCCCAAATATTACAACACCTTCCTCATCAATTTTGAAATCAGAAGATTTCCCATTTCTGATAGCTTCCACCCTTTTCTGAATTTCCACATCTTTTCTTTGAGCATCCTTTATTTTCTCCAAAATGGATGGTTGATCAATCATTTGAGAAAGTATTGACGATGTTCCTACCTTAATGATTCATATTTCCATGCTTTGAAAATCTAAGAAGATCAGATCCTTTTCAATTCTCAGCATTGATAAAGATGCTGGATCCTTTATACTTAGAGCATCTTCCACCTTATTTTCCTTACCAGGATGGAAGTCGATTGAGTATTCAAAATCCATGATGATCTCTATACATCTTCACTATTTCATATTAATCTCTTTTTGTGTGAATATTTATTTGAGACTCTTTTAGTCAGTATATATCTCACATTTCTCCCCATAGATATGATGCCTCTAGATTTTCAACGCATAGATCACCACAGCTAACTCCAGATCATGCGTGGGAGAGTTTTTCACATGGATTTTCAGATACCGAGAGGAATAGGCTATCACTTTATCATTTTGAATTAGCACAAAACCTAATCCCTTATAGGAATTATCACTATACACCACAAATAGTTATTCACTTGTAGGGAGTGTGAGTACTGGTGTAGTGATAAGCCTCATTTTCAACTCCTTGGAATAGTCTTCACATTCCTTTGTCTAGACAATCTTTAATCCCTTCCATGATAACTTTTTCATTGGGTTTGAAAATTTTTAACATTTATTCACAAATTGTTGATAATACCCAGCTAGACTCAAAAAGCTGTGGATCTCCGTCACAGAAGTAGGCCAGGGCCACTCTTCAATTTCCTTTTTCTTGGAAGGGTCCAAATATATCCATTTTCTGGTGATAACAATCCCCAATAATGATACTTCCTCTATCTATAACCCCCATTTATTTTACTCTGCATACAACTTATCCCTTTGCAAAGACTTTAACATATAAAGAAAATGATCCTCATGTTCCTTCTTACTCATGGAATATATCAGAATATCATCAATAAAGGATACCACAAATTTGTTTAGGTAATATCTAAAGACTATATTCATTAAATCCATGAAAATTTCTGGAGCATAAGTGAGTCTGAAGGGAATCACTATGAACTCATATTGTCCATACATTGTTTGAAAGGAAAAATTGGGAATATCTTCCTTCATCACCTTTAATTGGTGATATCCCGACCGAAGGTCCACCTTAGAGAAATAACTAGCCCCACAAAGTTGATCTAACAAGTCATCTATCTGTGGAAGGGGATACTTGTTCTTTATCGATATTTTATTGAGCTCACGATAATTAATGTAGAGTCACATTGATCCATCCTTCTTCTTGACTAAGAGAACTAGAACAGCCCATGGTGAATCACTCAGGTGTATAAAACCCTTCTCCATATTCATCTGTAACTCCTTCTTCAGTTCTTCCGACACTAATGTGGCCATTCCCTAAGGTGTATTTGATATAGGCAGATATCCAAGGATAAGTTCAATTGAGAACTCAATGTCTCAGTTCGGAGGAAGACCACTCACCTCTTCAGGGAATAAATCAGTGTAATCCCTCACAATGGGCATGTCTTAAAGAATGATTATCTCATTTGTCTCAATAATTTGAGAAAAATATGATTTCTCATAAAGCAACAATATCCACACTTCAGATAAGGATTCGAAAGAAGATTCATCTTCCTCCTTACACTTGTAAAGGATTGGATGATGCTTCTTGATGTGAAGAGTGATCTCCCTTTCCTGACAGTTGATATTGTCTTTGTATAAAGGCATCAAATCCATTCCCAAGATAGCATTGAACTACACTAAAGGAAGTATGATGAGATTTTTAGGGTGGTTTAGTCCACAAACATTAATCAGTGAGGAGTAATAAACCAAGGACATAATAATTACCCGATTTTCTGTTCACACAGATAACTTTTCATCCAAATTATGAGGTGGTGTTTTAAAAGTACTACAAAACTTTCAATATATGAAAGAATGTGTAGAACCAGAATCCTATAGTATGTTTTCTATTCTTGAATAAATAACTAGCGTACCACTCACCACATCATTTTCTAGCTCCACCTCAGAAGTAGTGATAGCATAATCCCTTACTTGTTGTCTTGGAGGTTATTGTTGATTGCCTCTGAAAAAACTCGACTTATGAAATTGTTTCCATAATTCCCATGCTCCTTGCAGTTGTAAAACTTCACTCCAGGATAAGTGTTGTCTTTAACCTTTCATTCTTCTTTAACATCAGTGGAATTTTTCATATCCATTTGACAGTTCTTGTCTAGATGACCAAACAGTCCACATTTGAAGCAATTCTCGGTTACCTTTATACTGTTACCGGGATACTTTTTCCCACAAATGTTACAAGTGGGAAAGTTAGGCGTATTTCTATCATGAGATTTTTCTGATGGAAAACCCATGTGGTTCTCAATTTTTTTCTTCGTTTCACTGGGCCTACAAGACCAATAAGTGTCTCTAATCTCCATTTCAACCTTGAGGGAACAACAAACAATATACTTATAACTGTCGAACTCTCAAATCACCAACCCTTTTCATAGAATCGGCTTTAGTATTCTAAAGAAGAGATCCACCATGCTTTCAGTGTTCCTGAAAAATCCAGAGGCATACCTTGCGACCCTTGTTAGGTTTTCATCATACGCCCCGATGGACTCGTCTTCATTTTGATTGGGTTCTATGAAGTCTCTTTCCATCATGAGATAGAGGGTTCATGGAAAATATTTGTTGAAAAAAATCCCCTTGAATTCCTCATAATCCAAGGAATCAATTTTCTCTTCGGACTTTGTATTCTTGATCAGTGTCCACCACTGATCAACTTCTCCATCAAAACTATAGACCGCCAATACGACCTTCCCTTTTTCCATGCACTGGAGGACAGAGAAGACCATTTCAATGGAGTTAATCTATTATTCCAAGAGGAAGGTATTAGAGGATCTTATAAACATGGGAGGCCTGTATGGAATGAAAGATTCTATGACAACTTGATCTTTCCTTAGAAGAGGAGGGTGTTCTACATGATTCAAGTTTTTGTTCATAACTCAAGCCAGTTGAGCAAGTACTTCCATGAAGTTTTGAGCACTTGTTCCCATCATATCAGGCATATCATTAGAGGAATATTCACATTTTCAATCACATTGGTTGGTGGAACGTGTTCTTCAATTTCCTCCCATTAACTAAGAAAAATAACGTATAATTAGAGTTCTTGAATACTTAAATATTGAGCATAAAAAGGAAACTGTATACATAAAAGGATAATCTTATTGAGAAGAAGTATATCCTTACATATTATTCCATAGGTTTAAATCTAGGTTATCCTCAATCTATTTCTAAACTTATATTCTTATGGGTTTTTTTCCCTTAATAATGTTTTTTAATGTGTTCTTGAATATACCAAAACATATCCCCCAGGTGTGTTATAACCAAGAGTGAATCAAGGATCATTGTCATGTACTAGGATACCCCATGTCAATCCTGATACTCCTTGTTTAATTTTTCGCCCCTAGGTAAATCAGTGCCATAGCCACCTTTACCTTCTCATATCCAGACATGGACATATTTTCTTGATAAATTACTTACTGAATACTAACCAAAATATAGGAATGTTTTCATATACATAGTCTCATCCTTATGGTTCTCAATAAGGTGCTCTATTCCTAATCTCCAAAAATAACTAGAGCATCATCTGATACGAACTATAGTAACCCAAGACTTTTACAGATAACATTTCTTGATTTTAAGAATAATTAATTACCAGAGTACAAGCCAATGATCATTAAGTCTAGTGTCTTCGAAGACTGGGTACATAAAACATAAAACTAGGGGAAAAACACATCTTTATTTAATCTCCATAAATTTCTCGTAACTTCCTCTGAGCCCTTACATCTTCATAGGGTACCATGGTGAACACATAAACAATGTGATGATATAAAAAGCCCAGTAAATGAATGAACATAAGGATACATCTTAAGCACAAGAGTTAGGAGGAATGACATAATGATATCCAAAGCATGGAACGTATGAAATCATATCATATAAGAATGGGATAATATAAAAAGGGAATCATATAAATGTGGCAGAATCATAAAAAAATTATTTAGTATGGGTCTATACTAACCGCCAATCCCGTTTCCCATTTTAGTACGGGTCAAGGGTAATTGCCAATCCCATTTCACATCACATCTCACGAGACTTAACTTTACACAATGCATTAGAGTACTATCTTGGTGCACCCATCTCATCATTTTTATGAATATTTTTTTCCACATAAATAATCATACATAATCAAACATACATAAACATAAGGGCACCCAAGGAAATAATTTGGTACAATAATCATGACATAAAGCAAAACAAATGGTCGTATCATGAAGGTGGCCTTGAAAGAAAGGATTTATAACATACATGGAAGTTCATAATGTAAAATAAGAATATAACATGGTAAGATATGTCAATGAAAATTGAAAACAAATAATAAATGTATTTGAGAAACATTAGCAATAAAAATATTTTGTGCGGTTTTAAGGAAAATACTATAGAGCTTTTAAAATAGAAAAGAGTATAATCTATTACATAATCCTCTAATGGCCCGAAGGCCTTCATTTTTTATTAATTTTTGAAAATACACCTTTTAAGGGGTGAGGTGCAACCCTTACAAGGCCTGTAGGTGTAAGTATTACATGGCCCGTAGGCCTTAGAGGAATTCATTGCCCGTATGCTTCAAACATTACATGCAACCAGACTAACTACTTGGAACTTCTCCTCCCCAACATCTTCATCGTGAAATAAGCTCTACACCTTCGCACAACTATTTAGCTAGTATTTCTCGTTCATTCACAGGCTTATCTCGATGGAAGGTGCCATACCCTCTCATTCTTGCAATCTGTTTAGCTTCTGCTACGGTGAAAGTTCCTTGCTTCTCCTCCTTCTGAAGCTTGTTCCTTATAGGTGGTTTGGTTTTAATCTGCACTTAAGGTGGCCCAAAGACCTTGAAGTGGCCCTAAGTCCTTACTAACCTGAAGTCCTGGGTGGCCCGAAGGCCTTGAAGGACTTGGGGACCAAATCGGTGGCCCGAAGGCCCAAACATGGGCATATTCCCGACTACTACAGTGACAAACAATGCATGCTACCGTTCCGCTACAGTTCCTACTACATTTATGCACAGTTCCTACTATAGTACCTACTATAGTACCTGCTACATTATATCCTACAGTCCCTGCTTCAGTACTGCTACAGTTTGTAAATTATCCCCCACCTGGATTTGATCCCAGGTCTCTTGTATGCACTTAAGGAGTCCTCACCAACTGGGATGAGGCTCATGTGCCTCTTATATAAAACCAGAGTTTAACCAAAATGGTTTTCATAATAAAAATAATGATTTAATAAATGAAATGGTGGCTTAAAACTGAGGATAGAGTTAATTTTAAATTGGGTAAAAATTTGGGAAGTTCCCTTAAAACATGTTTTCTTACCGGAAAGTTCTTAGGAGAGATTCTTTTAAAAACATGTATATCCACGAAAGAGAGTGATTAAAGGGTCCTCATAAAATAATTTTGTTCAACTAAAAAATATTTAGAAGATGAAAAAAAAGATAACTCCATTTTTATATAAATATATACAAGGAAACTGAAATGAATCAAAAGGGTTCAAGTACAATTCGTTATAGTCTATTAGCATGGTGTCGGGTTTACCTAAGAGAGCTTAATGAGAGAGAAAAAAGGTTTATCAACACTTATAAATCATGATGTCTATATGGGGGTGGTTTTAAGACATACCCAATCATTTTCTATTACACATAAAAAGGAATATCATATAGGACAATCTTGATTAAGAGTGAAATAGAGAGGATCCCTTACCTTAAATTCATTGGTGTTCTCCACCAGTAATTAAAGTATTGAATAAAAAATTAGGTTTATTAATTAATAATTACAGAACATATTCTATATTAAATTGGTTTATTATAATAATTTTATGTTTATTTATAACATTTTTATTGGTTATGAGGTTCAATTTCATTATTCAGGCTTGTTTGTTTACTGGATTTAATGACCGGTTTGTTAATATTCATGTTTGGATAAACATGTAAGATGAAAGTGGTTGTCCATAATTGAAGTTATATGATATTAGTGAACATCTAGGAGATTACATGGTTGTAAATTTAATTTGGTTACTTACAGTGAAGTTAAATTATTATATAAAACCATAGTGCCAACCGTTTTTATCAATTGGTGGGTTTGATTAAAATGAACATGTTTTTTGATTTTTAAAATTAATACCATTTGTAAAAAAGGATAAAAAACCAAAATATGATATATTACCTATATAATAATCTGGTTCAACCATAACACTAATAGTTTCATGACCATAACTAAGGATAACAATAGAAATTTACAAACTGTTGTCTTTGAATGGGCTAAATTATCACATCTCAAATGGTGCTTTCATTTCATTCAAACAAAATATGGGAAAAGGATAGAAGAAAATGAAATATCCCATTAGAATGAAAACATTCGGGTACATATATGTATGATGAACTACCGCCTCATGAAATGAAGTTGTTCATTATTAATTTACCGCATATCAGTATGTGAATTATTATAGAAACTCTATTTATATATATATATTACATTTTATATGTAAAATGTATTTATACTTATTTTATTCATTTATATCACATATCATTATGCAATTAATTTATGTAAATATGATAACATCGTTTGGGAAAGCGTGGACTACCTCCCCTCAAAGCGATGTGATTTGTTCAGACTAAACATGGAATGTATGAAAGATGATTTTGATAAACCTATGAAACATATATGACATATATATGCTACTGGAATTATAATATAATTATATTCAATTGAATGATGCATATTTTAATACAATGAAGCAATGAAAGTTGTGTTCATGCATATGTATGACATACCATCTCCATGAACAATGGATTTCTTTTCTTATCTCTTAATATTATATATTATTTTAAATACATTTATAATATATATATATATATATAATATTTAAATCATGGTTTATGTTTAAGAGATAATGAAACAATGATAAGAACAACAAATAATATGTTAAAACAATCGAGAAAAACTAGGCAATTAACAGCTGAAATAGTGAAAATAATGAAATATTATTAACAAAGGATTAATAAGATATAATTAGAAGGTCATATATGATATCAAAAATATCAATATGGTTCTGGAAGAAGTTATTAACATGTTTAAAATTTTTATACTGGATTTTAAATGATGTTCACCCAAAAATGAAACATAAGGTGATGGATTTCTACTTAATTTACATTCTATTAAGACTTATTTGTTGTTATACACACAGTTTCTTTTATATGGTGTATATAATTACCTTTGAAATGTTATATCACAAATATATTTATTCTAATGATATTATATGTTTCATTTAATGTTATTATTTATTTATATTTTGATTCAAATTCTTCAAAGTGGTATAAGACACTTTGGAATGTTTAATGATTATTCTCATCAAGAATTTTTTTAATGATTATCTTTTCAATTTCACTTTCTTTTGGGATTTTCATCATTCTCTTGAAATAATAACTGTATTTTTGTTCTACTAATTTCTTATATATGGGGTAAATACTAATACTTTTTCATATAATATCATGATTCATTCATTCTTCATTATATTTTGAGTTTCAATTATAATTATTTCATCTAAGGGGATTTTAGTTAAAATTTTCCATGTAGAAAATAATTTCATTATAAAATTTCTTTCCATTGGGTTATACTACTTACTCATTATAATTAATATTTTATTATGATTTGAATAAATAATTTTACTTTCTATTTATGTATTTAAACATCCTTGTTTGGAATTATAGTTGATACACATAATCTACTCATTGATTTATTCGCAATTCATCATTATAATTTTTTCAAGGGTTTACTTTACAATCTCATTTTTTCCGAGACTATTTACACCTGAATTTACACAAGAGGAAATTATTTGATCATTATATAAGAATAAATTTATTTTTCTTTTTTTATGGTTATTCAGGAATGTTTTTAAAAAATAGTACCATTTTCCCACTCTTTTATACTTAAATGTCTATAGAAAATGTTTTTAAGAAAACCTGACTTCATTCTCTCTTAAGTAGGAGAACCCGTATTATTCTAAAATACCCATTTTATAAATATGTTTTCAATGAAATGTTTTTATCCTTTCTAAAATGTATTATTAATGAAATTTTAACACTATTTTTACCCATGTTTTCCAAAGACTATTCTTGTCAAATTCTATACAAGGAAATTTACTAACCATTTAACCATGAAAAAGGAATGTTATTTTTATCTCAAACAAGTTATATGAATTTAACCACCACAATTTCTTTGAATCTTCCTTTTCAATTTTAAAAGGTTAATTTAAAATAAATGTTTTCAAAAGTGATTTTAAATTAAAAGGGTTTTTAAACCAAAAGGATATTTTCATGAAGAATATTTTCAAAATAACTTTTTATATTAATTATTTTATTCAATGATAAAAAACCGTTTATTTTTAATCCCCATAGGATATGTTTTATTGATACCATCCTTATTACTCCTCTAGATGTTTTATGATTTATTAGGATATAGATAATATAGAAATTCACTTCTTTAATTCCTTTTATATAGTGACCCAAGCCTTTTACATATAACATTTCATGATTTTAATCATAATTAATCATCAAAGTACAAGCCAAGGATTGTTAAGTCTAGTGTCTTTGAAAACTAGGTACATAAATCATAAAACAAGGGTATAAAAAGCACTTATTCACTTAATCTCCATAAATATATCCTAACTTCCTTTCAGCCCTTACATCTGCACAGGGTACCCTGGGGAACACATGAACAAAGGGATGAGCTAAAAAGCCTAATAAAGAATGAAGATATATCTTAAGCACTAGAGTTAAGAGGCATGCCATAATGATATCTAAAGAATGGAACATATAAAATCATATAATATAAGCATGGGTTAATATAAACATGGAATCATATAATTGTAGAAGAATCATAAAACATTTATTTCTTATGGGTCAAGGCTAACCACTAATCCAATATCCCATTTTAATACTGGTCAAGGTGAACTGCCAATCCTGTTTCACATGACATCTCATGAGACTTAACTTTACCCAATGAATTGGAGAAATGTTTGGGTGCAACCATATCAATATGTTCTTGAATATTCTTTCCACATCAATAATCATTCATAATCAACCATACGTAAACATAAGCATACCCAAGGAAACAATTGTGTTAAAAAATCATGACCTAAAGCATAACAAATGGGTGTATCATGAAAGTATACATGAAATAAAGTTTGTAGAACATACATGGACATTCATAACATAAAATAGTAATATAACACGACAAGAGATGTCAAATATAAGTTAAAACATATAAGAAATGTATTTGAGAAACATTAACATTAAAAATGTTTTTTGCGATTTTAAGGAAAATACTTTAGATATTTTAAAATAGAAAAGAGGAAAATAAATTATATATAACTATATTTTAACCAAATATGTTTTCATTATAAAAGTAAAGATTTTATAAAGGAAATTAGGGCTTAAAACAGGGGATAGAGTGCATTTGAAATTGGTTAAAAATTCCGGATGTTCCCTATAAAACTTGTTTTCTTATCCGAAAGTTCTAAGGCGGGAATCTTTTAAAAACATGTATATCCCCAAAAGAGATTTATGAAAGGGTAATCATAAAAAAATTATATACAACTAAATATCTTTTATAATATTCACAAAAATAGATAAGATAACTCCATTTTGATATAACTAAATATAAGTAAACCCCAATGAACAAAAATGGTTGGGATAGAGTTCATTACGGTTTATGGGCATGGTGTAGGGTGTACCTAAGAGGGATTGATTAGTGAGAAAAGGGGGCTCTCATAACTTATACATAATTATTGAATTATGGGGGATGTGTGAAAACATACCATATCATTTTATATTACACATAAAAAAACATAACATAGAGGACAGTCTTGATTAAGAGTGAAATAGAGAGGATCCCTTACCTTAAATATGTTGGCGTTCTCCACTTGTTATTAATGACATGAATAAAAAAATTAGGTTTATTAATTAATAATTGCAGAACTTCTTATACATTTTATTAGTTTAGTATAATCATTTTAAGTTCATTTATTACCATTTTTGGGTATGAGGTTCAATTTCATTGTTCGGGCTCGTTTGTTTACTTGGTTTAATGACCGGTTCGATTATATTCATGTTTGGATAAACATGTAAGATGATAGTAGTTGTCCAGAATTGATGTTATATTCTATTAGTGAGAATACAAGAGATTATATGGTTTTAAATTTAATTTGGTTACATATAGTGATGTCGAATTATTATATAACACCATAGTGAAAACTGTTTTTGTTAATCGGTGGGGTTGATTACACAGAAAATGTTTTTCCTTCTTAAAATTAATTCCATTTGTAAAAAAGGATTATAAAACCAAAATAGGATATATATTACCTATATAATAATTTGGTTCAACCATAATTTTTTTTTCATGACCAGAATTAATGTTAATAATAGAAATTGATAAATTGTTGTCCTTGAATGGGATAAATTAGTACATCTCAAATAGTTTTTTCATTTATTTGAAATAAAATTTGTGTAAAGGAGAGATGATAATGAAATATCCCATTAGAATTAAAACATTCCAATACATGTATGTTACTAGATTAATAATTCTATTTGGGTTAAGGTAGGTGAGTAATGAAACAAAAATAAAACAACATAAAAGAAATGAAGGCATTGGAAAGATGAATTTACCTCTTGAGACTTCCTCCTTTGAGAAACTCTTATGAGGAGAGTTTTTGGTATTTTGAAGAGGCTGGGAGATTTTGGATGTGGGGGAGGATCTTGGGGAGAGTTTTGGGATGAATATTGGCAAGGAACAAGGCTTGAGAGGAGTGAATTGAAGAGTGAGTGAAGGGGGGTTTTATAGTGGAGGAGAAGAGGGTTTTCATAATTTTTTAATCATTCGTTTCTTATTTCTTCACAAGAAAAAGAAAAGTAAGTATTCTAGGATCAAGAATAGTACTAAATTCATGTGAGTAAGATATTTGGGTGCTTACATCACTTATTATGTCAGGAATAGTGGATTTTTACTATAATGTATTTATACGGTAAATTAATGTATTTTACAATTCACTAAAAATTACAGTATTTCAGAAATATATAAAAAATTCACCCTAACCATTTTTTGAAGTGTAGAATCCAAAAATGAATTCAATTTTTCAAAAATAATTTTCTAAATATGGTTATTTTAATATTTAATTAAAATTATTGTAGAGACCCGAAGCTTATCGTACATAGACTTTACATTACTTTTGCGGAATACTTAGTACATAACAAAAACACACACACAAGGATCGTAATAGTTTAGTGTCTTTGGAAACTCGGAACGTAATCTTCTAATCGTGGTGAAAGATCTTCAATATCTCCCATAAAGATCTTCCCCTTTTTTTTTACCTAAAACCTTTCTTTATATCCTGGGGAAAAGAAAACATAAAAAGGGTGAGCTCAAATGCTCAGTAAGGGTATACAAAAGAAAAATCAATCACATCATATTCATAAGAACATAACTTTTGGAAATCTTAACCTGCAAAAGAGAGCATAATTTCATAACATGGGATAAATCATGGTAGTGAAATTTAATCACAATAATCATAACTTAAAACATGAAACTTTGTGTCATACACACATAATCATAGAGAATCATTTCTTGATAGTCAAGACTCATTGCCAAGACTATCTTAGTGGACAAAGTCCCTTTCTGAATCGAGTAACCCTCGTTTCAGTCCTGTTTCACTGAACCGGTATAACCTACCATTCCAGCCATGTCTATCTCATGAGATATAAAATCTTTACCCAATGCATTTGAGGGAGATATAGGTCCCACCCATCTTATAATGAATCCTTTCTTATGTGTGCCACATAATCATAAAACATACATCATCGCATAACACATGTAACAAAAATGGGATTCTTGAAACATCATGACATCATAAATCAATTCATATAAGATAAAGGAATTCATAAACATAATTCCATCACAACATAGTCAAATCAATGTAAAAATATGGATAGAAACAGAACCCTCTATTATCTTAGATGGAAAATAATTTTGATAAAACACTTGAATTGAATTCTTGAGGAAAATATCCTTTCTTCTTCAAAATCAATTTCTTTTCACAAAACATCATGAAATTTTAAAAGAAAGAGATTTTATTGAAAATAGTCATGAAATCTTTTAGAGGAAGCTTCATGAAAATAAGGCTTTATAAAATAGTAGAAATCCGTTCGTGCCGTATAAGTTAAAAAAAACATTCTTCGTACTTTTGTCGGAAAAGTCAAAAAGTACCTCGTACGAAAAACGACAAAAGATTCCTTTCATACATATTACTAAAAACTCACCGAAGGGTAAAAATGGATTTAAACAATTGTAGGTGGATGGAAATAATATTACATATTGATGAAACATGGATGTGGATGATAAAATACACCCCAGTAAATACTTACGAATAAACAATCTCGGATAAAAATGAGATTGTGATATTTCCCTTACCTTAGGTCCGACTTGCTTTGTAAGTGTCCAAACCTCCTGTATAATGATTTAAATCATGTTATTGACTTATTACAGAATCATATTCATTGTTATGATATCATATATGGTTCACTTATGACATTATATTAGCCGTTCTTTTGTAAATTCCATGTTAAAGAAGCGTTTTGGGTAAAATCGTTTCTTTTATCGTAGGTGTTTTGACTTGTTGTTCTTGACATTATTATTACTTATATCATGATTTACTTACTTCCAGAATATAAAATATGATTTATATATCATATATATTCAGTATATATGTATATATATAATAGATAGATAAATGAAATGAAAAACACCGTTCATGGAGACGGTAGTCCGTACGTATGCATGAACGCTGTTTTCCTTTCCCTATTGTCTTGAATGGAAGTAAGTAGATGAAATACATATATATATATAAATAAATCCAGTAGCTTTATAATGTCATATATTTCATTATTATTTCTTATATATACTTTATAATCATTCTTAAATGGTTAACATGGAGAATGAATCTCATCGCGTCGTGGAGACGGTAGTCCGTACGTACGCACGAGCGATGATATCATTTCTATAAATATTGAATTGAATTGGAGTGGATTATAAAATATATCAGAATCAATATGATGTTGTAATAACTATGTATAGTTATTCTTTTCACCATTATACCCATCCATGTAAGGTGGTGGTGGAAAATAGATTACACCACGGCGTGGAGACGGTATTCCGTACGTACGCACGCGCGGTGATTTCTTTTTCCGTAGGATGGATAGATGGTGAAATAAGGTTGTTTCATACTTATAATAACATATCAGTATATGAGTGATACTGATGTTATTACTTCATAATGAAACAACCTAAGAAGAAGAAGTGGAAGAATAAATAAAGATGAAAGAATTGGTAACGGTAATTACCTCTTCTTTGAAACGCCTCTTTGAGACCTCCTCTTAGGGCACTAAAATTGGTCTTTGAGGAAGAACAGAACCTCTAGGATGTTTCTAGGGAAGTGGAGAAGGGAAAATGGCAGGGGTTGGCCGAGCTTGAGTGCTCAAATTGGTGTGAGGAGGAGGGGGAGGAGGTGTCCTTTTATAAGGGAGGAGAGGGGCACCTTAGGAATATCTCAAAATATTATTTTATATTAAAGTCAAAATCGGTTTATAATGGTTCCAAAGGGTCTTATTTCGAAGATAAGGTGGGGAGGGGTCGAAATACTATCAACCAATAGAATTTAGACAAGTTTAGGATATTATTTTAACCTTATCAATTAAATTTAACTCTAAGTTAAATAATTTAACTTTTACCATGTCTTTTTGTTATCTTTCACTATATGGTTAATAAACTTACTATAACATGCCAAACGAACCCCAAATTGTTTATAATTAATATATATATCCTTATCTAAGTCATTTTGCCGAACCTTAGATTTTTAGGAATACAATAACAATTAATAATATAATATTTGATTTAAAAACTATTTTGTGTCAATTTTGACACTATTTGATATATGATTTTTGTGAAAGTCATAACAGAATTAAATGTTCGAAACAAGTTTATTAAATCAACATTAATATATCATAGTAACCTAGAAAATTAGTGGAATTCATAAAAAATCTCAAATTACATTTATTTTGGTGTTTATAACATCAATTATGTCAATATTTCATTAATAAGATAATTACTGCATCATCGTTGTGTCATAAATAAATTAAATTCTTTTATGTCTAAAAATTATAAATAAAATACCATCATGTAGGAAATCTTTTTAGATTTCTAATGAATGTTTACAATCGAATGTATCTTATGTATAACCCCATATTAAAAATGATTTACTTATTAAACTTTGATTTTAACTATTTTAACCTTTCTTTAAATAAATTAATAATAAATGTCCTAATCTAATCCAAGTGGGCCTAAATGGTCATATTTTATTCATAAGGTTGTTTTTGGTCGAATTACACTTATCCAATAGAATTAGGACATGTGTTAGGGTAATAGTAATATCATATTTACCCTTAGTTACCCTATTTACTATTAACCGTGGTAAAAAAAAGTAAAAAGTTACTATTCACCCAAAATTATTTTCATCTCATTGAACCACATTTTACTTACTGACATCAACCGTGTCTCTCGGATTTTTGAAATTCCATTCACAGAAGCGGAAAAATTAAGTTTTATGAAAAATTCAGTTTTTTTAACTACCACTTAGTAGTTTCACTATTCATCAAAAATTGATGTTTTTCAGAACAATGCCAAAATTTCATCCTAAGCTATATTTCATATTAAGAATTCAAAAATGAAATCTATTTTACCAAATTAATAACATAGAAGTTGCATTAATTAATTTTATAATTAAATCCCGCTGTTAAAATAAATAGCGTGTTTTTAGGAAACAATATATATCAAAAGATTGACACTTGATTATGTCTGGTTTAAATGTGAAATTACAACCAATGAATAACATTGTATTAAATTGTAAAAATATATTCTAAATATACTTTAAAACCACTCAAATTAATAATTTATCACTATTAATTATTTTTATTAAAAAAGTTTTTTTTAATTATAATTTAGTAATTTTTCACTATTCATCAGAATATGAAAGTTATTCGAAAAGTACCAAAATTTCACCTTAGGCTAAATTCGATACTCCGAATCCAGGAATGAAGTTCATTTTGAAAAATAAGATTTACAGAATTTTAAAAAGTGGTTATTACTATTCATAACGGCTAGTTTTAATAATATTTTAATAGCACATCGTTGTTTAGTGAAACTCGGTATTGCGTATTACACACGCTATCGAGGAAGGTCGCGATTGCGTGTAATGCAAGGCAAGACAAGGATGTGTGTTGTGCAAGCTCCTTTTGGTGTAGCGTACAACACAAGACATTAATAAAATTAAAAAGAATATTTCTTTATAAAATCTTGGGCTGTTACATTCTACCCCCCTTAAAATGAATTTCGCCCTCGAAATTCGTCGGGGTTATAAATGGTTTACTATTCGAAAGTTTCTTTAATAGAAACCCACATCGTAAAAATTAATATCAAAACCAATCATTAAAAACAAAAGTATGAAACGTAACGGTTACCCAAATAAACTAATCATTGGGTTTCCACATAGGTGAAAATATGGATATGGAAGAGAAATCTAACCGTCATGTTCTGATGGAGAGTGGTAGAGGACATGGCTATATAAAAGCCAATAATCACAAATCCATAAATTTGTGACGATCTAAGGTACCATCCGTTTCATCAGGTATAAGATCACTAGGACAACATTTTTGGTTTTCAAGATCATTTCCCTAAAGTTGAAAATTTGAATTGGAATAAATAATTTCTTTATTTTGGTACAATCTCACTATTGTTCGTGCCTAGAACAATTTCCACTTCATCTCTTAAATAAATGAAGTTGAATTTGTTATTCGTGAAGTGTTAGCAGATCATGTGATAGAATGATGGGTCATTCCATCTGTCTCAAACAAAAGGTAAGCAAAAGTTATTAAATATACATAAGTCATTCTATAGTGAGATTAATCATATATAGTTCCTAAAATGGACTTATACTTTATATATCATACTGATTAATATAATAAAACTAGTTTCTACTAAACAGGGACTTCCTGTAGGTCAGTGGTAGGTGATAAAGGCCAGTCGCACTTCGGTTGTGGGTTCGATTCCTACAGCCTTGTCCGAAGCGATGGGCTGTCGCCTGTCCTGCTGGTTGTCCTTTTTATAAAACTATATTACTATAACATCCCATCAATAATATCGAAAAAACTTCTATCCTTAAACAATACTAACTTATGTCCAACATAATCCATTCCAATCTTTAGGCTTATCCATAATACTGCAGTCCATTCTCATAACACAGTGGAAACGATTACCAGAGATTTAATACTGTCGTTGATCCCCACATATCATAAGATATGTCTTGTTGGTCACATTCCAAACATTCAAAGTCCTTAATCGTGTATTCTCTTGAATACCTTAGTGAAAACATGAGTGCAGTTAAAAGTTAACACTTTCCACATACCAAAATCCTCAAAATTCTATATACTCAAACCATGATATCACTTAGTCCTTATATCAATCATGAGCTCATGAATACTATCAAACATTTAATTTTCTCCTTATCCCTTCATTATGCGCATATCATCTACATTCCAAAAATATCTGAATAACCTTTCATGGATAGTGGTACCATTAATCATACACTTTCATAACTCGAGGAAAGACAACAGTGTAACAATCCTCAGATGTCTCTTTATTCCATAGTACCATGAGATTTCTTATACAACATTACACATGATAAACATGTAATCATTCCACAACATTCTTAAACCATTGACCGAGCTTCAACAATTCTTTCATCTCACATATCATTTGTAGTCTCTTCATCATCATCCACATAAATACTACCCATATGACCATACTGATTCTCTTCATGAGTCTTTCCCTTAGGGAATTTGTTTGCATAATGCCCATACATTCCACATTTAAAACACTTAACCATTTTTGATGTCATAGCAATACCATTATCCTCATCCATGGTGTTAACCGACCCTTTTCCTTTGCACTTACTTGCTTTGTGTCCTTCTTTTCCACACCCAAAGCATCTTCCAGTTCCCTTGAAACATTCTCCTTGATGCCTCTTCCCACATGATTTACATAGGGGAAATTGAAATTTCTTTCCTCTATGATCATCATGGAACTCCATCTTTCTCTTATTAGTCGAGTCAGGAAACTTACCAAATTTTACTTTATTGATCATGTTGTGAGATTGCTGATTCGGCATAATAATGATGTTTGGACATCCAAATCCCATTTCATTTGGTTGCTCATGAAGAATATCATTCCATTGTCTATCATATCCTCCATTATTGTGAATCATCTTGTTTCCAGCCATTTTCTAAAACCCAAACAGAATAGTGTTAGATGCAAAAATCGTAATAAAGGGGGAGTAACTTAAATATCTATCATCTTTGGTTTAATCTAATATCGTTACCATAGTTCTAGAACTATATCCTATACGTATACTTATCCTTAGGGGAATCCCTAGACATACCTTAGAAATATCTCTAGGGATCTCACTAACGTTTTCGCATCCTAGTTTCCAAAGGTTGACTAAGCCTTTCCTCTGATACCAACTGTAGAGACCCGAAGCTTATCGTACATAGACATTAAATTACTTTTGCGGAATACTTAGTACATAACAAAAACACACACACAAGGATCGTAATAGTTTAGTGTCTTTGGAAACTCGGAACGTAATCTTCTAATCGTGGTGAAAGATCTTCAATATCTCCCATAAAGATATTCCCCTTTTTTTTACCTAAAACCTTTCTTTATATCCTGGGGAAAAGAAAACATAAAAAGGGTGAGCTCAAATGCTCAGTAAGGGTATAAAAAAGAAAAATCAATCACATCATATTCATAAGAACATAACTTTTGGAAATCTTAACCTGCAAAAGAGAGCATAATTTCATAACATGGGATAAATCATGGTAGTGAAACGTAATCACAATAATCATAACTTAAAACATGAAACTTTGTGGCATACACACATAATCATAGAGAATCATTTCTTGTTAGTCAAGACTCATTGCCAAGACTATCTTAGTGGACAAAGTCCCTTTCTGAATCGAGTAACCCTCGTTTCAGTCCTGTTTCACTGAACCGGTATAACCTACCATTCCAGCCATGTCTATCTCATGAGATATAAAATCTTTACCCAATGCATTGGAGGGAGATATAGGTCCCACCCATCTTATAATGAATCCTTTCTTATGTGTTCCACATAATCATAAAACATACATCATCGCATAACACATGTAACAAAAATGGGATTCTTGAAACATCATGACATCATAAATCAATTCATATAAGATAAAGGAATTCATAAACATAATTCCATCACAACATAGTCAAATCAATGTAAAAATATGGATAGAAACAGAACCCTCTATTATCTTAGATGTAAAATAATTTTGATAAAACACTTGAATTGAATTCTTGAGGAAAATATCCTTTCTTCTTCAAAATCAATTTCTTTTCACCAAACATCATGCAATTTTAAAAGAAAGAGATTTTATTGAAAATAGTCATGAAATCTTTTAGAGGAAGCTTCATGAAAATAAGGCTTTATAAAACAGTAGAAATCCGTTCGTGCCGTATAAGTTAAAAAAAACATTCTTCGTACTTTTGTCGGAAAAGTCAAAAAGTACCTCGTACGAAAAACGACAAAAGATTCCTTTCATACATATTACTAAAAACTCACCGAAGGGTAAAAATGGATTTAAACAATTGTAGGTGGATGGAAATAATATTACATATTGATGAAACATGGATGTGGATGATAAAATACACCCCAGTAAATACTTACGAATAAACAATCTCGGATAAAAATGAGATTGTGATATTTCCCTTACCTTAGGTCCGACTTGCTTTGTAAGTGTCCAAACCTCCTGTATAATGATTTAAATCATGTTATTGACTTATTACAGAATCATATTCATTGTTATGATATCATATATGGTTCGCTTATGACATTATATTACCCGTTCTTTTGTAAATTCCATGTTAAAGAAGCGTTTTGGGTAAAATCGTTTCTTTTATCGTAGGTGTTTTGACTTGTTGTTCTTGACATTATTATTACTTATATCATGATTTACTTACTTCCAGAATATAAAATATTATTTATATATCATATAATTCAGTATATACGTATATATATAATAGATAGATAAATGAAATGAAAAACACCGTTCATGGAGACGGTAGTCCGTACGTATGCATGAACGCTGTTTTCCTTTCCCTATTGTCTTGAATGGAAGTAAGTAGATGACATACATATATATATATACATAAATCCAGTAGCTTTATAATGTCATATATTTCATTATTATTTCTTATATATACTTTATAATCATTCTTAAATGGTTAACATGGAGAATGAATCTCATCGCGTCGTGGAGACGGTAGTCCGTACGTACGCACGAGCGATGATATCATTTCTATAAATATTGAATTGAATTGGAGTGGATTATACAATATATCAGAATCAATATGATGTTGTAATAACTATGTATAGTTATTCTTTTCACCATTATACCCATCCATGTAAGGTGGTGGTGGAAAATAGATTACACCACGGCGTGGAGACGGTATTCCGTACGTACGCACGCGCGGTGATTTCTTTTTCCGTAGGATGGATAGATGGTGAAATAAGGTTGTTTCATACTTATAATAACATATCCGTATATGAGTGATACTGATGTTATTACTTCATAATGAAACAACCTAAGAAGAAGAAGTGGAAGAAGAAATAAAGATGAAAGAATTGGTAACGGTAATTACCTTTTCTTTGAAACGCCTCTTTGAGACCTCCTCTTAGGGCACTAAAATTGGTCTTTGAGGAAGACCATAACCTCTAGGATGTTTCTAGGGAAGTGTAGAAGGGAAAATGTCAGGGGTTGGCCGAGCTTGAGAGCTCAAATTGGTGTGAGGAGGAGGGGGAGGAGGTGTCCTTTTATAAGGGAGGAGAGGGGCACCTTAGGAATATCTCAAAATATTATTTTATATTAAAGTCAAAATCGGTTTATAATGGTTCCAAAGGGTCTTATTTCGAAGATAAGGTGGGGAGGGGTCGCAATCCTATCAACCAATAGAATTTATACAAGTTTAGGATATTATTTTAACCTTATCAATTAAATTTAACTCTAAGTTAAATAATTTAACTTTTACCATGTCTTTTTGTTTTCTTTCACTATATGGTTAATAAACTTACTATACCATGCCAAACAAACCCCAAATTGTTTATATTTAATATATATATCCTTATCTAAGTCATTTGGCCGAACCTTAGATTTTTAGGAATACAATAACAATTAATAATATAATATTTGATTTAAAAACTATTTTGTGTCAATTTTGACACTATTTGATATATGATTTTTGTGAAAGTCATAACATAATTAAATGTTCGAACCAAGTTGATTAAATCAACATTAATATATCATAGTAACCTAGAAAATTAGTGGAATTTATAAAAAATCTCAAATTACATTTATTTTGGTGTTTATAACATCAATTATGTCAATATTTCATTAATAAGATAATTACTGCATCATCGTTGTGTCATAAATACATTAAATTATTTTATGTCTAAAAATTACAAATAAAATACCATCATGTAGGAAATCTTTTTAACTTTCTAATGAATAATTACAATCGAATTTATCTTATGTATAACCCCATATTAAAAATGATTTACTTATTAAACTTTGATTTTAACTATTTTACCCTTTTTTAAATAAATTAATAATAAATGTCCTAATCTAATCCAAGTGGGCCTAAATGGTCATATTTTATTCATAAGGTTGTTTTTGGTCGAATTACACTTATCCAATAGAATTAGGACATGTGTTAGGGTAATAGTAATATCATATTTACCATTAGTTACCCTATTTACTATTAATCGTGGTAAAAAAAAGTAAAAAGTTACTATTCACCAAAAATTATTTTCATCTCATTGAACCACATTTTACTTACTGACATCAACCGTGTCTCTCGGATTTTTGAAATTCCATTCACAGAAGCGACAAAATTAAGTTTTATGAAAAATTCAGTTTTTTTAACTACCACTTAGTAGTTTCACTATTCATCAAAATTTGATGTTTTTCAGAACAATGCCAAAATTTCATCCTAAGCTATATTTCATATTCCGAATTCAAAAATGAAATCTATTTTACCAAATTCATAACATAGAAGTTGCATTAATTAATTTTATAATTAAATCCCGCTGTTAAAATAAATAGCGTGTTTTTAGGAAACAATATATATCAAAAGATTGACACTTGATTATGTCTGGTTTAAATGTGAAATTACAACCAATGACCAACATTGTATTAAATTGTAAAAATATATTCTAAATATACTTTAAAACCACTAAAATTAATAATTTATCACTATTAATTATTTTGATTAAAAAAGTTGTTTTTAATTATAATTTAGTAATTTTTCACTATTCATCAGAATATGAAAGTTATCCGAAAAGTACCAAAATTTCACCTTAGGCTAAATTCGATACTCCGAATCCAGGAATGAAGTTCATTTTGAAAAATAAGATTTACAGAATTTTAAAAAGTGGTTATTACTATTCATAACAGCTAGTTTTAATAATATTTTAATAGCACATCGTTGTTTAGTGAAACTCGGTATTGCGTATTACACACGCTATCGAGGAAGGTCGCGATTGCGTGTAATGCAAGGCAAGACAAGGATGCGTGTTGTGCAAGCTCCTTTTGGTGTAGCGTACAACACAAGACATTAATAAAATTAAAAAGAATATTTCTTTATAAAATCTTGGGCTGTTACAATTATAATTTACTATAAAAACCCAATTTTAAAACATTCATTTACTTATTCTAAAATATAGGTATATCATACTTTAGACATGAATTTTATTTATATAATATCATGGATAATGTTACTATTTATTAGGGTATAGCACTATTCATAAGGTTATGTTACTATTCATATAGGTATGAACCTATTCACAAAAAATTATGTTTCCCTTATCGAACTCCAAATAACTTACTAATTGCAACCGTGTATGTTAGATTTTCAAAATTACAAACACAGAAGTGACAAACCTCTGTTTAAAGGTTACTTAGAACTTCTTTATTCATTATGTTGTGATTTAATGACATATTTATTTGGAAGGAATTTCCTTTGAAAAACATTGGGTCGTTACATTCTTCCCCCCTTAAGAAATTTCACCCTAGAAATTTCATTTTACATTCTAGGCAAAAAAACTAGTGGGGGTACTTTTCCTTCATTGCTTCTTCCAATTCCCATGTTTCCTCTTCGTACTTATGGTTTCACTATAGTACCTTGACCAGATGAGTAGTCTTATTCTGTAGAACATTGTCTCTATGATCCAAGATCTTCATTTGATTATCCTCACAGAAAAGATCATCTTCCAACTATACCACCTCTGAAGAGAGTATATGTGAAGGGTCTGGTATGTACTTACTTAAGAGGGATAAATGAAAGACATCATGTACTTATGACATGGTAGGTGGAAGTTCCAGTCAATAGGCCACAACTCTGACTCAATCAAGGATCTTGAACGGGACGATGTACCTGGGACTTAACTTCGCTTTCTTTCCGAAACTCATGACCTTCTTCCACAGAGACATGTATATAAATACCATGTCTCTTTCTTTGAACTCAAGGTCTCATCTACGGTTATCTACAAAATTATTTTGTCGACTATGGGTTTCCTTAATATGATGCTAAATGGTTTTCACCTTCACCACCATTTCTTCAACCATTTTAGGTCCTAGAATCTTATTCTCGCCGATTTTATCCCAACACGCTGGTGTTCTTTTCCTTTTCCCATAAAGGTCTTCATATGATTCCAATCAGATGCTCAAGTGGAAACTGTTGTTTTACGGGAATTCAATCTGTTGAATATGTTGGTCCTATCCTCCTTAGAATTACATAGAACATGCTCTCAACATGTCTTCCAGTGTCTAAATAGTTCACTCAGATTGGCCATCAGTTTGAGGATGATAGGCTATACTGAATTTTAGTTTAGTGCTCAGAGCATGTTGGAGACTTTTCCAGAACATCGTAGTGAATCCAGGATCATGATCAGATACAATAGATAGTGTTACTCGATATAACCTTACCACTTCTTTGATGTAAATCAGTGCATGTTAATCTGAGGATAAGTCCTCTTGAACCCCGATAAGTTGAGCTATCTTTGTAAGATGATCCCTAAGGACCCATACAACATTATTTCCAATATATGTTCTTGGAAGTCCAGTGAAAAAGTCAATGGTAATGTTCTCCCACTTCCATGCTAGTATGGGTAGTGGTTATATCATCGCCTTATAATTTTTCCTCTCAGCCTTCACTTGCTGACATACCAGGCCCTTTGATATATATATTCAGCAATCTCACTTTTTATATTGTCCCACTAAAAGTTATCTCGAATATCTCGATACATCATTGTGCTCCCTAGGTGGATAGAGAAGGTCTAGCTATGTACATCATTCAATAGATCCTTTTTTAACTATGGATCAGTGGCTACACATAATCACATCCCAAATATTACAACACCTTCCTCATCAATTTTGAAATGAGAGTATTTCCCATTTCTGATAACTTCTACCCTTTTCTAAATTTCCACATCTTTTCATTGAGAATCCTTTATTTTCTCCAAAATGGATGGTTGATCAATCATTTGAGAATGTATTGACGATTTTCCTACCATAATGATTCCAATTTCCATGCTTTGAAAATCTAAGAAGATCATATCCTTTTTAATTCTCAGCATTGATAAAGATGCAGGATCCTTTATACTTAGAGCATCTTCCACCTTATTTTCCTTACTTGGATGGAAGTGGATTGAGTATTCAAAATCTATGATGAGCTCTATAAATCTTCACTATTTCATATTAATCTATTTTTGTGTGAATATATATTTGAGACTCTTTTAGTTAGTATATATCTTACATTTCTCCCCATAGATATGATTCCTCTAGATTTTCAATGCAAAGATCACCACCGCCAACTCCAGATCATGCGTGGGAGAGTTTTTCTCATGGATTTTCAGATACCCAGAGGCATAGGTTATCACTTTATCATTTTGAATTAGCACACAACCTAATCCCTTATAAGAATTAGCACTATACACCACAAATAGTTCTTCACTTGTAGGGAGTGTGAGTACTGGTGTAGTGATAAGCCTCATTTTCATCTCCTTGTAATAGTCTTCACATTACTTTGTCCAGACAATCTTTAACCCCTTCCGTGATAACTTTTTCATTGGCTTTGAAATTTTTTAACATTTATTCAGAAATAGTTGATAATACCCAGCTAGACCCAAAAATCTGTGGATCTCTGTCACAGAAGTAGGCATGGTCCACACTTCAATATCCTTTTTTTGGAAGGGTCCACATATATCCCTTTTCTGGTGATAACAATCCCCAATAATGATACTTCCTCCATCTGTAACTCACATTTATTGTACTCTGCATACAACATATCCCTTTGCAAAGACTTTAACATATAATGAAAATGACCCTCATGTTCCTTCTTACTCATGGAATATATCAGAATATCATCAATAAAGACTACCAAAAATTTGTTTAGGTAATATCTAAAGAATATAATCATTAAATCGATGAAAATTTCTGGAGAATAGGTGAGTCTGAAGGGAATCACTATGAACTCCTAGTGTCCATACATTGTTTGAAAAGAAACCTTGGGAATATCTTCCTTCATCACCTTTAATTGGTGATATCCTGACCGAAGGTCCACATTTGAGAAAAAACTAGCCCCACATAGTTGATCTAACAAGTCATCTATCCGTGGAAGGGGATAATTTTTCTTTATCGTGATTTTATTGAGCTCATGATAATTAATGTAGAGTCGCATTGATCAAACCTTCTTCTTGACGAAGAGGACTGGAACACCCCACGGTGAATCACTCAGGTGTATAAAACCCTTCTCCATATTCATCTTTAACTTCTTCTTCAGTTCTTCCCATACTCCTATGTCCATTCTCTAATGTTTCTTTGAGATAGGCAGTTATCCAAGGATATGTTCAATTGAGAACTCAACATCTCAGTTTGGAGGAAGACCACTCAACTCTTCAAGGAATAAATCAGTGTAATCCCTCACAATGGGCATGTCTTAAAGCATGATTATCTCATTTGTCTCAATCATTTCAGATAAATAAGCTTTCTAAAAAAGCATGAATATCCACACTTGAGACAAGGATTCGAAAAAAGATTCATATTCCTCCTTACACTTGTAAAGGATTTGAGGATGCTTCTTGATGTGAAGAGTGATCTCCCTTTCCCGACAGTTGATACTGTCTTTGTATAAAGGCTTCAAATCCAGGCCCAAGATAGAATTGAACTACACTAAAGGAAGTATGATGATATTTTCCAGGTGGTTTAGTCCACAAACATTAATCAGTGAGGAGTAATAAACCATGAATGCAATAATTACCCGATTTTTTGTTAACACAAATAACTTTTCATCCAAATTCTGAGGTGGTGTTTTAAAAGTACTACTTAACTTGCAAGATATGAAAGAATGTGTAGAACTAGAATTCTATAGTATGTTTTCTATTCTTGAATAAATAACTTTCATTCCTTTCACCACATCATTTTCTGGCTCCACCTCAGTAGTAGTCATAGCATAATCCCTTGTTGTCTTGGAGGTTGTCGTTGATTGCCTCTGACAACCCTCGGCTTATGAAATTGTTTGCATAATGCCCATGCTCCTTGCAGTTGTAAAAATTCACTCCAGGATAAGTGTTGTCATTAACCTTTATTTGTTCTTTAACATCAGTGGTATTTTTCATATCCCTTTGATAGTTCTTGTCTAGATGACCAAACAGTCCACATTTGAAGCAATTCTCATTTACCTTCATACCATTAGCAGGATACTTTTTCCCACAAATGTTACTAGTGGAAAAGTTAGGCCTATTTCCATCATGGGATTTGTTTTATGGACAACCCATGTGGTTCTCCATTTTTTTCTTCATGTCACTGGGCCTACGAGACCACTAAGAGTCTCTAATCTACATTTCAATCTTGAGGGAACAATGGACAATATACTTATAAATGTCGAACTCTCAAATCACCAACCCTTTTCGTAGAATCGGCTTTAGTCTACTAAAGAATAGATACACCTTTCTTTCAGTGTTCATGACAAATCCAAAGGCATACCTTTCAACCCTTGTTATGTTTTCATCATACACCCCGATGGACTCATCTTCATTTTGCTTGAGTTCTATGAAATCTCTTTCCCTCATGTGACAGAGGGTTCATGGAAAATATTTTTTGAAAAACATCCCCTTGAATTCCTCATAATACATGGAATCAATTTTCTCTTGAGACTTTGTATTCTTGATCAGTGTCCACCACTGATCAACTTCACCATCAAAACAATAGACCGCCAATACAACCTTCTCTTCTTCCATGCACTGGAGGGCAGAGAAGATCATTTCAATGGAGTTAATCTATTTTTCCAAGAGGAGGGGATTAGAGTATCTTCTAAACATGGGAGGCCTTTAAGGCATGAAAGATTATATGACAAAATGATCTTTCCTTGGTTGATGAGGGCGTTCTAAATGATTCAAGTTATTGTTCATAACTCAAGCCAGTTGATCAAGTACTACCATGAAGTTTTGAGCACTCGTTCTCGTCATATCACGCATATCATTAGAGAAATATTCACATTTTCAATCACATTGGTTTTTGGAACGTGTTCTTCAATTTCCTTCCATTAACTAAGAAAAAGAAAGAATAATTAGAGTTCTTGAATACATAAATATTGAGCATAAAAAGGAAACTATAAACATAAAAGGATAATCTTATAAAGAAGAAGTATATCCTACCATATGATTCCTTAGGTTTAAATCTAGGTTATCCTCAATCTATTTCTAAACTTATATTCTTATGGGTTTTTTTGTCCCTTAATAATGGTTTGTAATGTGTTCATGAATCTACCAAAACATATCCCCCATGAGTGTTATAACCAAGAGTGCATCAAGGCCCATTGTCATGTACTAGGATACCCCATGTCAAGCCTGAAACTCCATGTTGAATTTTTCACTCCTAGGTAAATCAGTGCCATAGCCACCTCTACCTGCTCGTATCCAGACATGGACATATTTTCTTGATAAATTACTTACTGAATACTAACCAAAATATAGGATTGTTTTCTTATACTTAGTCTCATCCTTATGTTTCTCAATAAGATGCTCCATTCCTAATCTCCAAAAATAACTAGACCATCATCTGATACCAACTATAGCAAACCAAGCCTTTTACATATAAAATTTCTTGATTTTAAAATAATTAATAACTACGGTACAAGCCAATGATAATTAAGTCTAGTGTCTTCGAAGACTAGGTACATAAAACATAAAACAAGGGGCTAAAAAACACTTCTTTATTTAATCTCCATAAATTTCTCCTAACTTCCTCTGAGCCCTTACATCTTCATAGGGTACCCTGGGGAACACGTGAACAATGTGATGATATAAAAAGCCCAGTAAATGAATGAACATAAGGATATATCTTAAGCACAAGAGTTAGGAGGCATGAAATAATGATATCCAAAGCATGGAACGTATGAAATAATATCATATAAGCATGGGATAATATAAACATGGAATCATATAATTGTGGAAAAATCATAAAAAAAAACTTTAGTATGGGTCTATACTAACCGCCAATCATGTTTCCCATTTTAGTATGGGTCAAGGCTAATTTCCAATCCCATTTCACATCGCATCTCATGACACATAACTTTACACAATGCATTAGAGCACTATATGGGTTCACCAATCTCATCATTTTTATGAATATTTTTTCCACATAAATAATCATACATAATCAACCATACATAAACATAAGGGTACCCAAGGAAATAATTTGGTACAACAAAAATGACATAAATCATAACAAATGGTCATATCAGGAAGGTGGCCTTAAAAGAAAGGATTTATAACATACATGGAAGTTCATAATGTAAAATAAGCATATAACAGGGTAAGATATGTCAGTGAAAAGTGAAAAAAAATAAATGTATTTGAGAAACATTAGCATTAAAAGATTTTTGTGTGGTTTTAAGGAAAATACTATAGAGATTTCAAAATAGAAAAGAGTATAATCTATTATATAATCCTCTAATGGCCCGAAGGCCTTCATTTTTTATTAATTTTTGATAATAAAAATTTTAAGGGGTGAGGTGGAACCCTTACAAGGCCTATAGGAATAAGTATTACATGGCCCGTAGGCCTTAGAGGAATTAATTGCCCGTATGCATCAAACATTACATGCAACCAGACTAACTACTTGGAACTTCTCCTACACCAACATCTTCATCATGAAATAAGATCTCCACCTTCGCACAACTGTTCGGCTAGGCTTTCCCATGCATGCACAGGCTTGTCCCGATGGAAGGTCCCATACCCTCTCATTATTTCAATCCGTTTAGCTTATGCTACGGTAAAAGCTCCTTTCTCCTCCTCCTTCTAAAGCTTGTTCCATATATGTTGTTTGGTTTTCATCTGCACTTAAGGTGGCCCAAAGACCTTGAAGTGTCCCGAAGTCCTTAATAACCTGAAGCCCTGGGTGGCCCGAAGGCCTTAAAGGACTCGAGGACCAAATCGGTGGCCCGAAGGCCCAAACGGAGGCATATTACCGACTACTACAGTGACAAACAGTTCCTGCTACAGTTCCGCTACAGTTTCTGCTACATTTATGCATAGTTCCTACTACAGTACCTGCTATAGTACCTGCTACATTACCTGCTACTGTCCCTGCTTCAGTACTGCTACAGTTTGGAAATTATCCCCCACCTGGATTTGATCCTGGGTCTCTTGGATGCACTTAAGGAGTCCTCACCAACTGGGATGAGGCTCATGTGCCTATTATATAAAACCAGAGATTTACCAAGTAGGTTTTCATATTAAAAATAATGATTTAATAAATGAAATGGTGGATTAAAACTGAGGATAGAGTTCATTTGAAAATGGGTAAAAATTTTGGAAGTTCCCTCAAAACAGGTTTTCTTACTGGAAAGTTCTAAAGAGAGATTCTTTTAAAAAAATGTTTATCCATGAAAGAGAGTGATGAAAGGGTCCTCATAAAATAATTTTGTACAACTAAAAAGTATTTAGAAGATGAAAAAAATATAACTCCATTTTGATATAAATAAATACAATGAAACTCAAATGAAAAAAAAGGGTTCAAGTACAATTCGTTATAGTTTATTGGCATGGTGTCAGGTTTACCTAAGAGAGATTAATGAGAGAGAAAAAATGTTTCTCAACACTTATAAATCATGATGGAAGTATGGGGGATGTTTTAAGACATACCCCATAATTTTCAATTACACATAAAAAGGCATATCATATAGGACAATCTTGATTAAGAGTGAAATAGAGAGGATCCCTTACCTTAAATTCATTGGTGTTCTCCACTAGTAATTAAAGTATTGAATAAAAAAATTAGGTTTATTAATTAATAATTACAGAACCTCTTCTATATTAAATTGGATTATTTTAATCATTTTATGTTTATTTATCACATTTTTTGTTTGTTATGAGATTCAATTTCATTATTCAGGCTCGCTAGTTTACTGGATTTAATGACCGGTTCACTAATATTCATGTTTGGATAAACATGTAATATGAAAGTGGTTGTCCAGAATTGAAGTTATATTCTATTAGTGATCATCTAGAAGATTACATGGTTGTAAATTTAATTTGGTTACTTAGAGTGAAGTAAAATTATTATATAAAACCATAGTGACAACCGTTTTTGTTAATCGGTGGGTTTGATTACAAAGAACATGTTTTTTGATTTTTAAAATTAATTCCATTTGTAAAAAAGGATTAAAAAACCAAAATATGATATATTACCTACATAATAATCTCGTTCAACCATAACACTAATGGTTTAATGACCATAAGTAAAGATAATAATAGAAATTTACAAACTGTTATCTTTAAATGGGCTAAATTATCACATATCAAACGGTGCTTTCATTTCATTCAAACAAAATCTAGGAAAAGGATAGAAGAAAATTTAATATCCCATTATAATGAAAAACTTCTAGTACATATATGTATGATGAACTACCGCCTCATAAAATGAAGTTGTTCATTATTAATTTACCGTCTATCAGTATGGGAATTATGATATAAACTCTATTTATATATATACTACATTTTATATGTAAAATGTATTTATACTTATTTTATTCATTTATATCACATATCAATATGGAATTCATTTATGTAAATATGATAACATCGTTTGTGAAAGTGTGGATTACCGCCCCTCAAAGCGATGTGATTTGTTCAGACTAAACATGGAATATATAAAAGATGATTTTGATAAACCTATGCAACATATATGACATATATATGATACTGGAATTATAATATAAATATATTCAATTCAATGATCCATCTTTTAATACAATGAAGCAATGAAATTTTTGTTCATGCATATGTATGACATACCATCTCCATGAACAATGGATTTCATTTCTTATCTCTAAATATTATATATTATATTAAATACATATATAATAGATATATATAATATTTAAATAATGGTTTATGTTTAAGAGATAATGAAAACATGATAACAACAACAAATAATATGTTAAAAAAATCGAGAAAAACTAGGCAATTAATAGCTAAAATAGTAAAAATAATGAAATATTATTAACAAAGGAGTAATAAGATATAATTAGAAGGTCATATATGATTTCAAAAATATCAATATGGTTTTGGAATAAGTTATTAACATGTTTAAAATTTTTATACTGGATTTTAAAGGATTTTCACCCAAAAAGGAAACATAAGGTATTGTATTTCTTCCTAATTTACATTCTATTGAGACTTATTTGTTGTTATACACACAGTTTCTTTTATATGGTGTAAATAATTCCCTTTGAAATGTTATATCATAAATATATTTATTATAATGTTATTATAAGTTTCATTTAATGTTATTATTTATTTATATTTTGATTCAAATTCTTCAAAGTGGAATAAGACACTTTGGAATGTTTAATGATTATTCTCATCAAGAATGTTTTTAATTATTATATTTTCAATTTCACTTTATTTTGGGATTTTTAACATTCTCTTGAAATAATAACTTTATTTTTGTTGTAATGATTTCTTATATATGGTGTAAATACTAACACATTTTTCATATAATATCATGATTCATTTATTCTTAATTATATTTTGAGTTTCAATTAGAATTATTTCATCTAAGTGGATTTTAGTTAAAAGTTTCCATATAGAAAATAATTTCATTATAAAATTTCTTTCCATTGGGTTATACAACTTCATCATTATAAATAATATTATATTATGATTTGTATAAATATTTTTACTTTCTATTTATGTATTTAGACATCCTTGTTTGGAATTATAGTTGATACACATAATCTACTCATTGATTTATTCGCAATTCATCATTATAATTTTTTCAAGGGTTTACTTTACATCTCATTTTGTCCGAGACTATTTACACCTGAATTTACACAAGAGGAAATTATATGATCATTATATAAGAATACCTTTATTTTTCTTTTTCTATGGTTATTCATGAATGTTTTTAAATAGTAGTACCATTTTCCCACTCTTTGGTACTTAAATGTTTGTAGAAAATGTTTTTAAGAAAACCTGACTTCATTCTCTCTTAAGTAGGAGAACCCATATTATTCTAAAATAACAATTTTATAAATATGTTTTCGAAGAAATGTTTTTATCCTTTCTAAAATTTATTATTAATGAAATTTTAACACTTTTTTTACCCATGTTTTCCAAAGACTATTCTTGTCAAATTCCAAACAAAGAAATTTTCTAACCATTTAACCATGAAAAAAGAATGTTATTTTTATCTCAAACAAGTTATATGGATTTAACCACCATAATTTCTTTGAATCTTCCTTTTCATTTTTAAAATGTTAATTTTAAAAAAATATTTTCAAAAGTGATTTTAAATGAAAAGGGTTTTTAAACCAAAAGGATATTTTCATGAAGAATGTATTTAAAAGAAATTTTTATATTAATTCTGTTAATCAATGATAAAACCCATTTATTTTTAATCCCCAAAGGATATGTTGTATTGATACCATACTTATTACTCCCTTAGATGGTTTATGATTTATTTGGATATAGATAATATTGAAATTCACTTCTTTAATTCCTTTTATATAGTGACCCTAGACTTTTACGTATATCATTTCATGATTTTAAGAATAATTAATCACCAAAGTACAAGACAAGGATTGTAAAGTCTAGTGTATTTAAAAAATAGGTACAGAAAACATAAAACAAGGGTATAAAAAAACTTCTTTACTTAATCTCCATAAACAGATCCTAACTTCCTTTCACCCCATACATCTGCATAGGGTACCCTGGGGAACACATGAACAAAGGGATGAGCTAAAAAGCCTAATAAAGAATGAAGATACATCTTAAGCACTAGAGTTAAGAGGCATGAAATAATGATATCCAAAGAATGGAACATATAAAATCATATAATATAAGCATGGGATAATATAAACATGGAATCATATAATTGTAGCAGAATCATAAAACATTTATTTGTTATGGGTCAAGGCTAACCACTAATCCTATATCCCATTTTAGTACTAGTCAAGGCTAACTGGAAACCCTATTTCACATCACATCTCATGAGACATAACTTTACCCAATGAATTGGAGCAATTTCGGGGCGCACCCATCTCAATATTTTCTTGAATATTCTTTCCACATCAATAATCATTCATAATCAACCATACGTAAACATTAGCGTACCCAAGGATAAAATTGTGTTCAACAATCATGAAATAAAGCATAAAAAATCGGTGTATCAGGAAAGTATACATGAAATAAAGGCTGCAGAACATACATGGACGTTCATAACATAAATTAGTAATATAACACGGAAAGAGATGTCAAATATTTGTTAAAACATATAAGAAATGTATTTAAGAATCATTAACATTAAAAATATTTTTTGCGATTTTAAGGAAAATACTTTAGATATTTTAAAATAGAAAAGAAGAAAATATATTATATACAACTAGAGTTTAACCAAGAATGTTTTCATAATAAAAGTAATGATTTTATAAAGGAAATGAGGGCTTAAAACAGGGGATAGAGTGCAGTTGAAATTGGGTAAAAATTCCGGATGTTCACTTAAATATGGTTTTCTTATCCGAATGTTCTAAGGAGGGAATCTTTTAAAAACATGTATATCCCCAAAAGAGACTTATGAAAGGGTACTCATAAAAAAATTCTATACAACTAAACATATTTTAAAATATTCACAAAAATAGATTAGATAACTCCATTTTGATATAAATAAAGTTAAGGAAACCCCAATGAAAAAAATGGTTGGGATAGAGTTCATTACGGTTTATGAACAAAAATGGTTGGGATAGAGTTCATTACCCATTTATATGTATGATGAACTACCGCCTCATGAAATGAAGTTGTCTATTATTAATTTACCACCTATCAGTATGGGAATTATGATAGAATATATATATATATATATATTACATTTTATATGTAAAATTTATTTATACTTATTTTATTCATTTATATCACATATCATTGTGCAATTCATTTAAGTAAATATGATAACATTGTTTGTGAAAGTGTGGACTACCGCCCCTCAAAGCGATGTGATTTGTTCAGACTAAACATGGAATGTATAAAAGATGATTTTTATAAACCTATGCAACATATATGACATATATATGATACTGGAATTATAATATTAATATATTCAATTCAATGATCCATATTTTAATACAATGAAGCAACGAAAGTTGTGTTCATGCATATGTATGACATACCATCTCCATGAACAATGGATTTCATTTATTATATATAAATATTATATATTATTTTAAATACATATATAATAGATATATATATTATTTAAATCATGGTTTATGTTTAAGGGATAATGAAACCATGATAAGAACAACAAATAATATGTAAAAACAATTGAGAAAAACTAGGAAATTAACAGCTAAAATAGTGAAAATAATGGAATATTATTAACAAAGGAGTAATAAGAAATAATTAGAAGGCCACATATGATATCAAAAATATCAATATGGTTCTAGAAGAAGTTATTAACATGTTTAAAAATTTTATACTGGATTTTAAATGATGTTCACCCAAAAATGAAACATAAGGTAATGGATTTCTTCTTAATTTACATTCTATTGAGACTTATTTGTTGTTATACACACTGTTTCTTTTATATGGTGTATATAATTCCCTTTGAAATGTTATATCACAAATATATTTATTCTAAATATATTATAAGTTTCATTTAATGTTATTATTTATGTATATTTTGATTCAAATTCTTCAAAGTGGTATAAGACACTTTGGAATGTTTAATGATTATTCTCATCAAGAATGTTTTTGATGATTATATTTTCAATTTCACTTTCTTTTGGGATTGTTAACATTCTCTTGAAATAATAACTTTATTTTTTTTCTACTAATTTCTTATATATGGTGTAAATACTAACTCTTATTCATATAATATCATCATTCATTCATACTTCATTATATTTTGAGTGTCAATTAGAATTATTTCATCTAAGGGGATTTTAGTTAAAAGTTTCCATGTATAAAATAATTTCATTATAACATTTCTTTCCATTGGGTTATACTACTTCCTCATTATAATTAATATTATATTATGATTTGTATAAATAATTTTACTTTCTATTTATGTATTTAAACATCCTTGTTTGGAATTATAGTTGATACACATAATCTACTCATTGATTTATTCGCAATTCATCATTATTTTTTTTTCAAGGGTTTACTTTACAATCTCATTTTGGTCGAGACTATTTAAACCTGAATTTACAGAAGAGGAAATTATTTCATCATTATATAAGAATACCTTTATTTTTCTTTTTCTATGGTTATTCATGAATGTTTTTAAATAATAGTACCATTTTCCCACTCTTTGGTTCTTAAATGTTTATAGGAATTTTTTTTAAGAAAACCTGACTTCATTCTCTCTTAAGTATGAGGAACCATATTATTCTAAAATACCCATTTTATAAATATGTTTTCGAAGAAATGTTTTTATCCTTTCTAAAATGTATTATTAATGAAATTTTAACACTTTTTTTACCCATGTTTTCCAAAGACTATTCTTGTAAAATTCCAAACAAATAAATTTTCTAACTATTTAACCATGAAAAAGGAATGTTATTTTCATCTCAAACAAGTTATATGGATTTAACCACCATAATTTCTTAGAATCTTCCTTTTCATTTTTAAAATGTTAACTTAATTTTTTTTGAAAGTGATTTTAAATGAAAAGGGTTTTTAAACCAAAAGGATATTTTCATGAAGAATGTTTTTAAAATCACTTTTTATGCTAATTCTATTAATCAATGATAAAAACCATTTATTTTTAATCCCCATAGGATATGTTGTATTGATACCATCTTTATTACTCCTCTAGATGGTTTATGATTTATTTGGATATAGATAATATTGAAATTCACTTCTTTAGTTTATTTTATATAGTGACCCAAGCCTTTTACATATAACAATTCATGATTTTAAGCATAATTAATCATCAATTTACAAGCCAAGGATTGTTAAGTCTAGTGTCATTGAAAACTAGGTACATAAACCATAAAAAAATGGTATAAAAAACTTATTTACTTAATCTCCATAAATAGATCCTAACTTCCTTTCAGCCCTTACGTCTGCACAGGGTACCCTGGGGAACACATGAACAAAGGGATGAGCTAAAAAGCCTAATAAAGAATGAAGATACATCTTATGCACTAGAGTTAAGAGGCATGACATAATGATATCCAAAGAATGGAACATATAAAATCATATAATATAAGAATGGGTTAATATAAGTGTGGAATCATATAATTGTAGCATAATCATAAAACATTTATTTGTTATGGGTCAAGGCTAACCACTAATCCTATATCCCATTTTAGTACTGGTCAAGGCTAACTGCCAATCCTGTTTCACATCACATCTCATGAGACTTAACATTACCCAATGAATTGGAGCAATGTCTGGGCACACCCATCTCAATATTTTCTTGAATATTCTTTCCACATCAATAATCATTCATAATCAACCATACGTAAACATAAGCGTACCCAAGGAAACAATTGTGTACAACAATCATGACATGAAGCATAACAAATGGGTGTATCATGAAATTATACATGAAATAAAGGCCGTAGAACATACATGGACGTTCATAAGATAAAATATTAATATAACACGATAAGAGATGTCAAATATAAGTTAAAACATATAAGAAATGTATTTGAGAAACATTAACATTAAAAATGTTTTTTGCAATTTTAAGGAAAATACTATAGATATTTTAAAATAGAAAAGAGGAAAATATCATATATAAAACTAGAGTTTAACCAAGAAATTTTTCATAATAAAAGTAAAGATTTTATAAAGTAAATGAGGTCTTAAAATAGGGGACAGAGTTCATTTGAAATTGGGTAAAAATTCTAGATGTTCCCTTAAAACTAGTTTTCTTATCTGAAAGTTATAAGGAGGGAATCTTTTAAAAACATGTATATCCCCAAAAGAGACTGATGAAAGGGTACTCATAAAAAAATTATATACAACTAAACATCTTTTATAATATTCAAAAAAATAGATAAGATAACTCCATTTTGATATAAATAAAGATAAAGAAACCCCAATGACCAAAAACGGTTGGGATGGAGTTCATTACGGTTTATGGGCATGGTGTAGGGTGTAACTAAGAGGGAATGATTAGTGAGAGGGGTTTATCATAACTTATACATCATTATTGAATTATGAGGGATGTGTGAAAACATACCATATCATTTTATATTACACACAAAGAAAATAACATAGAGGATAGTCTTGATTAACAGTGAAATAGAGAGGATCCCTTACCTTAAATCTGATGGCGTTCTCCACTTGTTATTAATGACATGAATAAACAAATTAGGTTTATTAATTAATAAATACATAACATCTTATACATTTAATTGGTTTAGTATAATCATTTTAAGTTCATTTATTACCGTTTTTGGGTATGAGGTTCAATTTCATTGTTCGGGCTCGTTTGTTTACTTGGTTTAATGCCCAGTTTTCTTGTATTCATGTTTGGATAAACATGTAAGATGAAATTAGTTGTCCAGAATTGATGTTATATGCTATTAGTGAGAATCTATGAGATTATATGGTTTTAAATTTAATTTTGTTACATAGAGTGACGTCGAATTATTATATAACACCATAGTGACAACTGTTTTTGTTAATCGGTGGGGTTGATTACAAAGAACATGTTTTTTTCATCTTAAAATTAATTCCATTTATAAGAAAGAATTACAAAACCAAAATAGTATATATATTACCTATATAATAATCTGGTTCAACCATAACAAAAATGGTTTCATGACTAGAATTAATGATAATAATAGAAATTGATAAATTGTTGTCCTTGAATGGGAAAAATTAGTACATCTCAAACAGTTCTTTCATTTATTTCAAATAAAATATGTGGAAAGGAGAGATGATAATGAAATATCCCATTAGCATGAAAACATTCCAGTCCATGTGTGTTACTAGATTAATCATTCTATTTGGGTTAATGATGTGAGGAAAGAAACAAAAATAAAACAACTTAAAAGAAATGAAGGAATTAGAAAGATGAATTTACCTCTTGAGACTTCCTCCTTTGAGAAACTCTTATGAGGAGAGTTTTTGGTATTTTGAAGAGGCTGGGAGATTTTGGATGTGGGGGAGGATCTTGGGGAGAATTTTGGGATGAATATTGGCATGGAACAAGGCTTTAGAGGAGTGAATAGAAGAGGGAGTGAAGCGGGTTTTTAAAGTGGAGGAGGGGAGGGTTTTCATAATTTTTTAATCATTTGTTTATTATTTCTTCACAAGATCATTTTGGCTCCATAAAGCCATGGGTAATGAACACATCCATATAATGGGTAATGAACATACCATTTATATGTATGATGAACTACCGCCTCATGAAATGAAGTTGTTCATTATTAATTTACCGCCTATCAGTATGGGAATTATGATACAAACTATATATATATATATATATTACATTTTATATGTAAAATGTATTTATAATTATTTTATTCATTTATATCACATATCATTATTCAATTCATTTATGTAAATATGATAACATCGTTTGTGAAAGTGTGGACTACCGCCCCTCAAAGCGATCTGGTTTGTTCAAACTAAACATGGAATGTATAAAAGGTGATTTTGATAAACCTATGAAACATATATGACATATATATGATACTAGAATTATAATATAAATATATTCAATTCAATTATCCATCTTTTAATACAATTAATCTATGAAAGTTGTGTTCATGCATATGTATGGCATACCATCTCCATGAACAATGGATTTCATTTCTTATCTATAAATATTATATATTATTTTAAATACATATATAATAGATATATATATAATATTTAAACCATGGTTTATGTTTAAGAGATAACGAAACCATGATAATAACAACAAATAATATGTTAAAACAATCGAGAAAAACTAGGCAATTAACAGCTAAAATAGTGAAAATAATGAAATATTATTAACAAAGGAGTACTAAGATATAATTAGAAGTTCATATATGATATCAAAAATATAAATATGGTTCTGGAAGAAGTTATTAACATGTTTAAAATTTTTATACCGTATTTTAAAGGGTGTTCACCCAAAAATGAAACATAAGGTAATGAATTTCTTCTTAATTTACATTCTATTGAGACTTATTTGTTGTTATACACACAGTTTCTTTTATAAGGTGTATAAAATTCCCTTGTAAATTTTATATCACAAATATATTTATTCTAATGATATTATAAGTTTCATTTGATTTTATTATTTATTTATATTTTGATTCAAATTCTTCAAAGTGGTATAACACACTTTGGAATGTTTAATGATTATTCTCATCAAGAATGTTTTTAATGATTATCTTTTCAATTTCACTTTCTTTTGGGATTGTTAACATTATCTTGAAATAATAACTTTATTTTTGTTCTACTAATTTCTTATATATGGTGTAAATACTAACAATTTTTCATATAAAATCATGATTCATTCATTCTTAATTATATTTTCAGTTTCAAATATAATTATTTCATCTAAGGGGATTTTAGTTAAAAGTTTCCATATAGAAAATAAATTCATTTTAAAATTTCTTTCCATTGGGTTATACTACATCCTCATTATAATTAATATTATATTATGATTTGTATAAATAATTTTACTTTCTATTTATGTATTTATACATCCTTTTTTGGAATTATAGTCGATACACATAATCTACTCATTGATTTATTCACAATTCATCATTATAATTTTTTCAAGGGTTTACTTTACAATATCATATTGTTCGAGACTATTTACCCCTGAATTTACACAAGAGGAAATTATTTGATCATTATATAAGAATACCTTTATTTTTATTTTTCTATGGTTATTCATGAATGTTTTTAAATAATAGTACCATTTTCCCACTCCTTGGTACTTAAATGTTTATAGAAAATGTTTTTAAGAAAACCTGACTTCATTCTCTCTTAAGTAGGAGAACCCATATTATTCTAAAATACCCATTTTATAAATATATTTTCAAAGAAATGTTTTTATCCTTTCTAAAATGTATTATTAATGAAATTTTAACACTTTTTTTACCCATGTTTTCCAAAGACTATTCTTGTCAAATTCCAAACAAGGGAATTTTCTAACCATTTAACCATGAAAAAGGAATGTTATTTTTATCTCAAACAAGTTATATAGATTTAACCACTATAATTTATTTGAATCTTCCTTTTCATTTTTAAAATGCTAATTTAAAAAAAATGTTTTCAAAAGTGATTTTAAATGAAAAGGGATTTTAAACAAAAAGGATATTTTCTGGAAGAATTTTTTTAAAAGAACTTTTTATATTAATTATATTAATCAATGATAAAAAACCGTTTATTTTTAATCCCCATAGGATATGTTTTATTGATACTATCCTTATTACTTCTCTAGATGGTTTATGATATATTTGGATATAGATAATATTGAAATTCACTTCTTTAATTCCTTTTATATAGTGACCCAACCCTTTAACATATAACATTTCATGATTTTAAGCATAATTAATCACCAAAGTACAAGAAAAGGATTGTTAAGTCTAGTGTATTTGAAAACTAGGTACATAAAACATAAAACAAGGGTATAAAAAAACTTCTTTACTTAATCTCCATAAATAGATCCTAACTTCCTTTCAGCCCTTACATCTGCATAGGGTACCCTGGGGAACACATGAACAAAGGTATGAGCTAAAAAGCCCAATAAAGAATGAAGATACATCTTAAGCACTAGAGTTAAGAGGCATGACATAATGATATACAAAGAATGGAACATATAAAATCATATAATATAAGCATGGGTTAATATAAACATAGAATCATATAATTGTAGCAGAATCATAAAACATTTATTTGTTATGGGTAAAGGCTAACCACTAATCCTATATCCCATTTTAGTACTGGTCAAGGCTAACTACCAATCCTGTTTCACATCACATCTCATGAGACGTAACTTTACCCAATGAATTGGAGCAATGTCTGGGTGCACCCATCTCAATATTTTCATGAATATTCTTTCCACATCAATAATCATTCATAATCAACCATACGTAAACATAAGCTTACCCAAGGAAACAATTGTGTACTACAATCATGACATAAAGCATAACAAATGGGTGTATCATGAAAGTATACATGAAATAAAGGCTGAAGAACATACATGGACGTTCATAACAAAAAATAGTAATATAACATGGCAAGAGATGTCAAATATAATTTAAAACATATAAGAAATGTATTTGAGAAACATTAACATTAAAAATGTTTTTTGCGATTTGAAGGAAAATACATTAGATATTTTAAAATAGAAAAGAAGAAAATATCTTATATAAAACTAGAGTTTAACCAAGAAAGTTTTCATAATAAAATTAAAGATTTTATAAAGGAAATGAGGGATTAAAATAGGGGATATAGTGCATTGAAATTGGGTAAAAATTCAGGATGTTCCCTTAAAACTGGTTTTCTTATCCGAATGTTCTAAGGAGGGAATCTTTTAAAAACATGTATATCCCCAAAAGAGAGTGATGAAAGGGTACTCATAAAAAAATTCTATAAAACTAAACATATTTTAGAATATTCACAAAAATAGATAAGATAACTCCATTTTGATATAAATAAAGATAAGAAAACCCCAATAAACAAAATCGGTTGGGATAGAGTTCATTACGGTTTATGGGAATGGTGTAGGGTGTACCTAATAGGGATTGATTAGTGAGAAAAGGGGTTTCTCATAACTTATAAATCATTATTGAATTACGGGGTATGTGTGAAAACATACCATATCATTTTATATTACACATAAAAAAACATAACATAGAGGACAGTCTTGATTAAGTGTGAAATATAGAGGATCCCTTGCCTTAAATATGTTGGCGTTCTCCACTTGTTATTAATGAAATGAATAAACAAATTAGGTTTATTAATTAATAATTACATAACTTCTTATAAATTCAATTGGTTTAGTATAATCATTTTAAGTTCGTTTATTACCATTTTTTGGGTATGAGGTTCAATTTCATTATTCTGGCTCGTTTGATTACTTGGTTTAATGCCCGGTTCGCTTATATTCATGTTTGGATAAACATGTAAGATGAAAGTAGTTGTCCAGAATTGATGTTATATGATATTATTGAGAATATAGGAGATTATATGGTTTTAAATTTAATTTTGTTACATAGAGTGACGTCGAATTATTATATAACACCATAGTGACAACTGTTTTTGTTAATCGGTGGGGTTGATTACAAAGAACATGTTTTTTTCTTCTTCAAATTAATTCCATTTGTAAAAAGGATTAAAAAACCAAAATATGATATATATTACCTATATAATAATCTGGTTCAACCATAACATAAATGATTTCATGACCAGAATTAATGATAATAATAGAAATTGATAAATTGTTGTCCTTGAATGGGCTAAATTAGTACATCTCAAACAGTTCTTTCATTTATTTCAAATAAAAGTTGTGGAACGGAGAGTTGATAATGAAATATCCCATTAGAATTAAAACATTCCAGTACATGTATGTTACAAGATTAATAATTCTATTTGGGTTAAGGTAGGTGAGGAAAGAAACAAAAATAAAACAACTTAAAAGAAATGAAGGAATTGGAAAGATGAATTTACCTCTTGAGACTTCTTCCTTTGAGAAACTCTTATGAGGAGAGGTTTTGGTATTTTGAAGAGGTAGGGAGATTTTGGATTTGGGGGAGGATATTGGGGAGAGTTTTGGTATGAATATTGGCAAGGAACAAGGCTTGAGAGGAGTGAATAGAAGAGGGAGTGAAGGGGGGTTTTATAGTGGAGGAGAGGAGGGTTTTCATAATTTTTTAATCATTCATTTATTATTTCATCACAAGAATAAGGAAAGTAAGTATTCCAGGACCAACAATAGTACTAAATTCATGTGAGTAAGATATTTGGGTGCTTACATCACTTGTTATGTCAGGAATAGTGTATTTTTACTATAATGTATTTATACGGTAAATTAATGTATTTTACAATTCACTAAAAATTCCAGTATTTCTGAAAAATCTAAAAAATTCAAAGTAACCATCTTTCGATGTGTATAATAAAAATATAAAGTTAATTTTTCGAAAATAATTTTCTAAATATGGTTTTTTTAATATTTAATTAAAATTATAATTTACTATAAAAACCCAATTTTAAAACATTCATTTACTTATTCTAAAATATAGGTCTATCATACATTCAACGTGAATTTTATTTTTTTAATATCATATATAATGTTAATATTTATTAGGGTATAACACTATTCATAAGGCTGTGTTACTATTCATATTGGTATGAAACTATTCACAGAAAAATTATATTTTCCTTATCGAACTCCAAATAACTTACTAATTGAAACCGTGTATGTTAGATGTTCAAAATTACAAACACAGAAGTGACAAACCTCTGTTTAAAGGTTACTTAGAAATTTTTTGTTCATTATGTTGTGATTTAATGACATATTTATATGGAAATAATTTCCTTTGAAAAACTTTGGGTCGTTACATTCTTCCCCCCTTAAGAAATTTCACCCTCGAAATTTCATTTTACATTCTCGGAAAAAAACAAGTGGGGGTACCTTTCCTTCGTTGCTTCCTCCAATTCCTATGTTGACTCTTCGTACTTATGGTTTCACCACAGTACCTTGACCAGATGAGTGGTCTTATTCTGTAGAACATTGTCTCTATGATCCAAGATCTTCATTGGATTCTCCTCATAGAAAAGATCTTCTTCCAACTATACCACCTATGAAGAGAGTACATGTGAAGGGTCTGGTATTTACTTACTTAAGAGGGATACATGAAATACATCATGTACTTCTGACATGGTAGGTGGAAGTTCCAGTCGATAGGCCACAACTCTGACTCGATTAAGGATCTTGAACAAGACAATGTACCTGGGACTTAACTTCGATATCTTTCTGAACCTCATGACCTTCTTCCAGAGAGACGTGCATATAAATACCATGTCTCCTACTTTGAACTCAAGGTATCATCTACGGTTATCTACATAATTATTTTTGTCGACTATGGGATTCCGTAGTATGATGCTAAATGGTTTTCACCATCACCACCATTTCTTCAACCATTTCAGGGCCTAGAATCTTATTTTCACCGACTTTATCCCAACACGCTGGTGTTCTTTGCCTTTTCCCATAAAGGGCTTCATATGGTGCCATTCAGATGATCAAGTGGAAACAGTTGTTTTAGGGGAATTCAATCTGTTGAATATGTTGGTCCCATCCTTCTTTGAATTACATAGAACATGCTCTGAACATGTCTTCTAGTGTCTAAATAGTTCACTCAGATTGGCCATCAGTTTGAGGATGATAAGATATACTGAATTTTAGTTTACTGCTCAGAGCATGTTGGAGACTTTTCCAGAGCATTATAGTGAATCTCGGATCATGATCAGATACAATAGATAGTGTTACTCCATACAACCATACCACTTCTTTGATGTAAATCAGTGCATTTTAATCTAAGGATAAGCCTCTTGAACCCCGATAAGTTGAGCTATCTTTGTAAGATGATCCACAATGACCCATATAGCATTATTTCCTCTATATGTTCTTGGAAGTCCAGTGAAAAAGTCAATGGTTATGTTCTCCCACTTCCATGCTAGTATGGGTAGTGGTTATATCATCGCCTTATAATATTTCCTCCTAGCCTTCACTTGCTGACATACCAGGCACTTTGATATATATATTCAGAAATCTCACTTCTTATATTATCCCACTAAAAGTTTTCTCAAAGATCTCGATACATCATTGTGCTCCCTAGGTGGATAGAGAAGGTCCAGCTATGTCCATCATTCAATAGCTCATTTTTTATCTATGGATCAGTGGCTACACATAATCACTTCCCAAATATTACAACACCTTCCTCATCAATTTTGAAATCAGAAGATTTCCCATTTCTGATAGCTTCCACCCTTTTCTAAATTTCCACATCTTTTCTTTGAGCATCCTTTATTTTCTCCAAAATGGATGGTTGATCAATCATTTGAGAAAGTATTGACGATGTTCCTACTATAATGATTCATATTTCCATGCTTTGAAAATCTAAGTAGATCAGATCCTTTTAAATTCTCAGCATTGATAAAGATGCATGATCCTTTATACTTAGAGCATCTGCCACCTTATTTTCCTTACTAGGATGGAAGTGGATTGAGTATTAAAAATCCATGATGATCTCTATACATATTCACTATTTCATATTAATTTCTTTTTGTGTGAATATATATTTGAGACTCTTGTAGTCAGTATATATCTTACATTTCACCCCATAGATATGATGCCTCTAGATTTTCAACGCATAGATCACCACAACCAACTCCAGATCATGCGTGGGAGAGTTTTTCACATGTATTTTCAGATACCGAGAGGCATAGGCTATCACATTATCATTTTGAATTTGCACACAACCTAATCCCTTATAAGAATTATCACTATACACCACAAATAGTTCTTCACTTGTAGGGAGTGTGATTACTGGTGTAGTGATAAGCCTCATTTTCAACTCCTTGAAATAGTCTTCACATTCCTTTGTCCAGACAATCTTTAATCCCTTACGTGATAACTTTTTCATTGGGTTTGAAAATTTTTAACATTTATTCACAAATTTTTGATAATACCCAGCTAGACTCAAAAAGTTGTGGATCTCCGTCACAGAAGTAGGCCTGAGCCACTCTTCAATTTCCTTTTTCTTGGAAGGGTCCACATATATCCATTTTTTGGTGATAGCAATCCCCAAGAATGATACTTCCTCCATCTATAACCCCCATTTATTTTACCCTGCATACAACTTATCTCTTTGCAAAGACTTTAACATATAATTAAAATGATCCTCATGTTCCTTCTTACTCATGGAATATATCAGAATATCATCAATAAAGGATACCACAATTTTTTTAGGTAATATCTAAAGACTCTATTCATTAAATCCATGAAAATTTCTGGAGCATAAGTGAGTATGAAGGGAATCACTATGAACTAATAGTGTCCATACATTGTTTGAAAGGAAAAATTGGGAATATCTTCCTTCATCACGTTTAATTGTTGATATCCCGACCGAAGTTCCACCTTAGAGAAATAACTTTCCCCACAAAGTTGATCTAACAAGTCATCTATCCGTGGAAGGGGATACTTGTTCTTTATCGATATTTTATTGAGCTCACGATAATTAATGTAGAGTCGCATTGATCCATCCTTCTTCTTGATGAAGAGAACTAGAACACCCCTTGGTGAATCACTCAGGTGTATAAAAACCTTCTCCATATTCATCTGTAACTGCTTCTTCAGTTCTTCCAACACTACTGTGGCCATTCCCTAAGGTGTATTTGAGATTGCCAGATATCCAAGGACAAGTTCAATTGAGAACTCAATGTCTCAGTTCGGAGGAAGACCACTCACCTCTTCAGGGAATAAATCAGTGTAATCCCTCACAATAGGCATGTCTTAAAGCATGATTATCTCATTTGTCTCAATAATTTGAGATAAATATGATTTCTAATAAAGCAACAATATCCACACTTAAGACAAGGATTCGAAAGAAGATTCACCTTCCTCCTTACACTTGTAAAGGATTGGATGATGCTTCTTGATGTGAAGAGTGATCTCCCTTTCTTGACAGTTGATATTGTCTTTGAATAAAGGCATCAAATCCATTCCCAAGATAGCATTGAACTACACTAAAGGAAGTATGATGAGATTTTCAGGGTAGTTTAGTCCACAAACATTAATCAGTGAGGAGTAATAAACCATGGACACAATAATTACCTGATTTTATGTTCACACAAATAACTTTTCATCCAAATTATGAGGTGGTGTTTCATAAGTACTACAAAATATGCAAGATACGAAAGAATGTGTAGAACCAGAATCCTATAGTATGTTTTATATTCTTGAGTAAATAACTATCATACCATTCACCACATCATTTTCTGGCTCCACCTCAGCAGTAGTGATAGCATAATCCCATACTTGTTGTCTTGGAGGTTATTGTTGATTGCCTCTGACAACCCTCGGCTTATGAAAATTTTTGCATAATGCCCATGCTCCTTGCATTTGTAAAACTTCACTCCAGGATAAGTGTTGTCTTTAACCTTTCTTTCTTCTTTATCATCAGTGGGATCTTTCATATCCATTTGACAGTTCTTGTCTAGATGACCAAATAGTCCACATTTGAAGCAATTCTCGGTTCCCTTTATACTGTTACCAGGATACTGTTTCCCACAAATGTTACAAGTGGAAAAGTTAGGCGTATTTCTATCATGAGATTTGTCTGATGGACAACCCATGTGGTTCTCCATTTTTTTCTTCATGTCACTGGGCCTACAAGACCACTAAGTGTCTCTAATCTCCATTTCAACCTTGAGGGAACAACAGAAAATATATTTATAACTGTCGAACTCTCAAATCACCAACCCTTTTCGTAGAATCGACTTTAGTCTTCTAAATAAGAGATCCACTATGCTTTCAGTGTTCATGAAAAATCCAGAGGCATACCTTGCAACCCTTGTTATGTTTTCATCATACGCCCCGATAGACTCATCTTTATTTTTCTTGGGTTCTATGAAATATTTTTCTATTATGGGATAGAGGGTTCATGGAAAATATTTGTTGAAAAAAATCCCCTTGTATTTCTCATAATCCATGGAATCAATTTTCTCTTGGGACTTTGTATTCTTGATCAGTGACCACCACTGATCAACTTCTCCATCAAAACGATAGACCGCCAATACAACCTCCTCTTCTTCCATGCACTGGAGGACAGAGAAGATCATTTCAATGGAGTTAATCTATTATTCCAAGAGGAAGGGATTATAGGATCTTCTAAACATGGGAGGCCTTTAAGGAATGAAAGATTCTATGAAAACTTGATCTTTCCTTAGAAGAGGAGGGTGTTCTACATGATTCAATTTATTGTTCATAAATCAAGCCAGTTGAGCAAGTACTGCCATGAAGTTTTGAGCACTCGTTCCCATCATATCAGGCATATCATTAGATTAATATTCACATTTTCAATCACATTGGTTGTTGGAACGTGTTCTACAATTTCCTCCCATTAACTAAGAAAAAGAACGTATAATTAGAGTTCTTGAATACTTAAATATTGAGCATAAAAAGGAAACTATAAACATAAAAGGATAATATTATAAAGAATAAGTATATCCTAACATATGATTCCTTAGGTTTAAATCTAGGTTATCCTCAATCTATTTCTAAACTTATATTCTTATGGGTTTTTTTGTCCCTTAATAATGTTTTGTAATGTGTTCGTGAATCTACCAAAACATATCCCCCTGGTGTGTTTTAACCAAGAGTGAATCAAGGCCCATTGTCATGTACTAGGATACCTCATGTCAAGCCTGAAACTCCTTATTGAATTTTTCTCCCCTAGCTAAATCAGTGCCATAGACACCTCTACCTGCTCGTATGCAGACATGGACATATTTTCTTGATAAATTACTTACTGAATAATAACCAAAATATAGGAATGTTTTCATATACTTAGTCTCATCGTTATGGTTCTCAATAAGGTTCTCTATTATTAATCTCCAGAAATAACTAGACCATCATCTGATACCAACTATAGTAACCCAAGACTTTTATAGATAACATTTCTTGATTTTAAGAATAATTAATAACCAGAGTACAAGCCAATCATCATTAAGTCTAGTGTCTTCGAAGACTGGGTACATAAAACATAAAACTAGGGGCTAAAAACACTTCTTTATTTAATCTCCATAAATTTATCCTGACTTCTTCTGAGCCCTTACATCTTCATAGGGTACCATGGTGAACACGTAAACAATGTGATGATATAAAAAGCCCAGTAAATGAATGAACATAAGGATACATCTTAAGCACAAGAGTTAGGAGGCATGACATAATGATATCCAAAGCATGGAACGTATGAAATCATATCATATAATCATGGGATAATATAAACATGGAATCATTTAAATGTGGCAGAATCCTAAAAAAATTTATTTAGTATGGGTCTATACTAACCGCCAATCCCATTTCCCATTTCAGTACGGGTCAAGGCTAATTGCCAATCCCATTTCACATCGCATCGCATGAGACTTAACTTTACACAATGCATTAGAGCACTATCTTGGTGCACCCATATCATCATTTTTATGAATATTTTTTTCCACATAAATAATCATACATAATCAACCATACATAAACATAAGGGTACCCAAGGAAATAATTTGGTACAATAATCATGACATAAAGCATAACAAATGGTCGTATCGTGAAGGTGGCCTTGAAAGAAAGGATTTATAACATACATTGAAGTTCATAATGTAAAATAAGCATATAACAGGGTATGATATGTCAATTAAAATTGAAAACAAATAAGAAATGTATTTGAGAAACATAATCATTAAAAAATATTTGTGGAGTTTTAAGGAAAATACTATAGAGCTTTTAAAATAGAAAAGAGTATAATCTATTATATAATCCTATAATGGCCCGAAGGCCTTCATTTTTTTTTAATTTTTGAAAATACACCTTTTAAGGGGTGAGGTGGAACCCTTACAAGGCCCGTAGGCGTATGTATTACATGGCCCATAGGCCTTAGAGGAATTCATTGCTCGTATGCTTCAAACATTACATGTAACCAGACTAACTACTTGGAACATCTCCTCCCCAACATCTTCATCGTGAAATAAGCTCTACACCTTCGCACAAATATTTAGCTAGGATTTCTCGTGCATGCACAGGCTTGTCCCGATGGAAGGTGCCATACCATCTCATTCTTGCAATCCGTTTAGCTTCTGCTACAGTGAATGTTCCTTGCTTCTCCTCCTTCTGAAGCTTGTTCCTTATAGGTTGTTTGGTTTTAATCTGCACTTAAGGTGGCCCAAAGACCTTGAAGTGGCCCTAAGTCCTTACTAACCTGAAGTCATGGGTGGCCCGAAGGCCTTAAAGGACTCGGGGACCAAATCGGTGGCCCGAAGGCCCAAACGGGGGCATATTCCCGACTACTACAGTGACAAACAGTGCCTGCTACAGTTCCGCTACAGTTCCTGCTACATTTATGCACAGTTCCTACTATAGTACCTACTATAGTACCTACTACATTACATCCTATAGTCCCTGCTTTAGTACTAATACAGTTTTTAAATTATCCCCCACCTGGATTTGATCCCGGGTCTCTTGTATGCACTTAAGGAGTCCTCCACAACTGGGATGAGGCTCATGTGCCTCTTATATAAAACCAGAGTTTAACCAAGAAGGTTTTCATAATAAAAATAATGATTTAATAAATGAAATGGTGGCTTAAAACTGAGGATAGAGTTCATTTGAAATTGGGTAAAAATTTGGGAAGTTCCCTTAAAACATGTTTTCTTACCAGAAAGTTCTAAGGAGAGATTCTTTTAAAAACATGTATATCCACGAAAGAGAGTGATTAAAGGGTCATCATGAAATAATTTTGTACAACTAAAAAATATTTAGAATATGAAAAAAAATATAACTCCATTTTGATATAAATATATACAAGGAAACTCAAATGAAACAAAAGGGTTCAAGTACAATTCGTTACAGTTTATTGGCATGGTGTCAGGTTTACCTAAGAGAGCATAATGAGAGAGAAAAAAAGGTTTCTCAACACTTATAAATCATGATTTCAGTATGGGGGTGGTTTTAAGACATACCCAATCATTTTCAATTACACATAAAAAGGAATATCATATAGGACAATCTTGATTAAGAGTGAAATAGAGAGGATCCCTTACCTTAAATTCATTGGTGTTCTCCACTAGTAATTAAAGTATTGAATAAAAACATTAGGTTTATTAATTAATAATTACAGAACATATTCTATATTAAATTGGTTTATTATAATAATTTTATGTTTATTTATAACATTTTTGATTGGTTATGAGGTTCAATTTCATTATTCAGGCTTGTTTGTTTACTGGATTTAATGACCGGTTCGCTAATATTCATGTTTGGATAAACATGTAAGATGAAAGTGGTTGTCGAAAATTGAAGTTATATGATATTAGTGAACATCTAGGAGATTACATGGTTGTAAATTTAATTTGGTTACTTACAGTGAAGTTAAATTATTATATAAAACCATAGTGACAACCGTTTTTATTAATCGGTTGGTTTGATTACAATGAACATGTTTTTTGATTTTTAAAATTAATACCATTTGTAAAAAAGGATTAAAAAACCAAAATATGATATATTACCTATATAATAATCTGGTTCAACCATAACACTAATAGTTTCATGACCAGAACTAAGGATAATAAAAGAAATTTACAAACTGTTGTCTTTGAATGGGCTAAATTATCACATCTCAAATGGTGCTTTCAATTCTTTCAAACAAAATCTGGGAAAAGGATAGAAGAAAATGAAATATCCCATTAAAATGAAGACATTCTGGTACATATATGTATGATGAACTACCGCCTCATGAAATGAAGTTGTTCATTATTAATTTACCGCATATCAGTATGGGAATTATTATAGAAACTCTATTTAAAAATATATATATATATATATTACATTTTATATGTAAAATGTATTTATACTTATTTTATTCATTTATATCACATATCATTATGCAATTCATTTATGTAAATATGATAACATCATTTGTGAAAGTGTGGACTACCGCCCCTCAAAGCGATGTGATTTGTTCAGACTAAACATGGAATGTATAAAAGATGATTTTAATAAACCTATGAAACATATATGACATATATATGATACAAGAATTACAATATAAATATATTCAATTGAATGATCCATATTTTAATACAATGAAGCAATGAAAGTTGTGTTCATTCATATATATGACATACCATCTCCATGAACAATGGATTTCATTTCATATCGCTAAATATTATATATTATTTTAAATACATATAATATATATATATATATATAATATTTAAATCATGGTTTAGGTTTAAGAGATAATGAAACCATGATAAGAACAACAAATAATATGTTAAAACAATCGACAAAAACTAGGCAATTAACAGCTAAAATATTGAAAATAATGAAATATTATTAACAAAGTAGTAATAAGATATTATTAGAAGGTCATATATGATATCAAAAATATCAATATGGTTCTGGAAGAAGTTATTAACATTTTTAAAATTTTTATACTGGATTTTAAATGATGTTCACCCAAAAATGAAACATAAGGTAATGGATTTCTTCTTAATTTACATTCTATTGGGACTTATTTGTTGTTATACACACAGTTTCTTTTATATGGTGTATATAATTCCCTTTGAAATGTTATATCACAAATATATTTATTCTAATGATATTATAAGTTTCATTTAATGTTATTATTTATGTATATTTTGATTCAAATTCTTCAATGTGGTATAAAACACTTTGTAATGTTTAATAATTATTCTCATCAAGAATGTTTTTAATGATTATCTTTTCAGTTTCACTTTCTTTTGGGATTGTCAACATTCTCTTGAAATAATAAATTTATTTTTATTCTACTAATTTCTTATATATGGGGTAAATACTAAGACTTTTTCATATAATATCATGATTCATTCATTCTTCATTATATTTTGAGTTTCAATTATAATTATTTCATCTAAGGGGATTTTAGTTAAATGTTTCCATGTAGAAAATAATTTCATTATAAAATTTCTTTCCATTGGGTTATACTACTTACTCATTATAATTAATATTATATTATGATTTGTATAAATAATTTTACTTTCTATTTATGTATTTAAACATCCTTGTTTGGAATTATAGTTAATACACATAATCTACTCATTGATTTATTCGCAATTCATCATTATAATTTTTTAAAGGTTTTACTTTACAATCTCATTTTTTCTGAGACTATTTACACCTGAATTTACACAAGAGGAAATTATTTGATCATTATATAAGAATAACTATATTTTTCTTTTTCTATGGTTATTCATGAATGTTTTTAAAAAATAGTACCATTTTCCCACTCTTTGATACTTAAATGTCTATAGAAAATGTTTTTAAGAAAACCTGACTTCATTCTCTCTTAAGTAGGAGAACCTGTATTATTCTAAAATACCCATTTTATAAATACGTTTTCGAAGAAATTTTTTTAACCTTTCTAAAATATATTATTAATGAAATTTTAACACTTTTTTTACCCAGGTTTTCGAAAGACTATTCTTGTCAAATTCTATACAAGGAAATTTTCTAACCATTTAACCATGAAAAAGGAATGTTATTTTTATCTCAAACAAGTTATATGGTTTTAACCACCAAATTTTTTTTGAATCTTCCTTTTCAATTTTAAAAGGTTAATTTAAAATAAATGTTTTCAAAACTGATTTTAAATTAAAAGGGCATTTTAATCCAAAAGGATATTTTCATGAAGAATATTTTTAAAAGATCTTTTTATATTAATTATTTTAATCAATGATAAAAACCATTTATTTATAATCCCCATAGGATATGTTGTATTGATACCATCCTTATTACCCCTCTAGATGTTTTATGATTTATTTGGATATAGATAATATTGTAATTCACTTCTTTAATTCCTTTTATATAGTGACCCAAGACTTTTACATATAACATTTCATGATTTTAATCATAATTAATCATCAAATACAAGCCAAGGATTGTTAATTCTAGTGTCTCTGAAAACTAGGTACATAAAACATAAAAAAATGGTATAAAATGCAATTCTTTACTTAATCTCCATAAATAGATCCTAACTTCCTTTCATCCCTTACATCTGCATAGGGTACCCTGGGGAACACATGAACAAAGGGATGAGCTAAAAAGCCTAATAAAGAATGAAGATACATCTTAAGCACTAGAGTTAAGAGGCATTCCATAATGATATCTAAAGAATGGAACATATATAATCATATAATATAAGAATGGGTTAATATAAACATGGAATCATATAATTGTAGAAGAATCATAAAACATTTATTTCTTATGGGTCAAGGCTAACCACTAATCCAAAATCCCATTTTAGTACTGGTCAAGGCTAACTGCCAATCCTATTTCACATCACATCTCATGAGACTTAACTTTACCCAATGAATTGGAGCAATTTCTGGGTGCAACCGTCTCAATATTTTCTTGAATATTCTTTCCACATCAATAATCATTCATAATCAACCATACGTAAACATAAGCATACCTAAGGAAACAATTGTGTACAAAAATCATGACATAAAGCATAATAAATGGGTGTATCATGACAGTATTCATGAAATAAAGGATTCAGAATAAACATGGACGTTCATAACATAAAATAGTAATATAACACGGCAAGAGATGTCAAATATAAGTTAAAACATATAAGAAATGTATTTGAGAAACATTAACATTAAAAATGTTTTTTGCGATTTTAAGGAAAATACTTTAGATATTTTAAAATAGAAAAGAGGAAAATATATTATATATAACTAGATTTTAACCAAATAAGTTTTCATAATAAAATTAAATATTTTATAAAGGAAATGAGGGCGTAAAACAGGGGATAGAGTGCATTTGAAATTGGTTAGAAATTCAGGATGTTCCCTTAAAACTGGTTTTCTTATCTGAAAGTTCTAAGGCGGGAATCTTTTAAAAACATGTATATCCCCAAAAGAGTTTGATGAAAGGGTACTCATAAAAAAATTCTATACAACTAAATATCTGTTAGAATATTCACAAAAATAGATAAGATAACTCCATTTTGATATAACTAAATATAAAGAAACCCCAATGAACAAAAACGGTTGGAATAGAGTTCATTACGGTTTATGGGCATGGTGTAGGGTGTACCTAAGAAGGATTGATTAGTGAGAAAAGGGGGATATCATAACTTATACATCATTATTGAATTATGGGGGATGTGTGAAAACATACCATATAATTTTATATTACACATAAAAAAACATAACATAGAGGACAATATTGATTAAGAGTGAAATAGAGAGGATCCCTTACCTTAAATATGTTGGCGTTCCCCACTTGTTATTAATGACATGAATAAAAAAATTAGGATTATTAATTAATAATTGCATAACTTCTTATACATTTAATTGGTTTAGTATAATCATTTTAAGTTCATTTATTACCGTTTTTGGGTATGAGGTTCAATTTCATTGTTCGGGCTCGTTTGTTTACTTGGTTTAATGCCCGGTTAACTTATATTCATGTTTGGATAAACATGTAAGATGAAAGTAGTTGTCCAGAATTGATGTTATATGCTATTAGTGAGAATACAGGAGATTATATGGTTTTAAATTTAATTTGGTTACATAGAGTGACATTGAATTATTATATAACACCATAGTGACAACTGTTTTTGTTAATCGGTGGGGTTGATTACAAAGAACTTGTTTTTTCCTTCTTAAAATTAATTCCATCTGTAAAAAAGGATTATAAAACCAAAATAGGATATATATTACCTATATAATAATCTGGTTCAGCCATAAAAAAATGGTTTCATGACCAGAATTAATGATAATAATAGAAATTGATAAATTGTTGTCCTTGAATGGGCTAAATTAGTACATCTCAAACAATTTTTTCATTTATTTGAAATAAAAGTTGTGTAAAGGATAGATGATAATGAAATATCCCATTAGAATGAAAACATTCCAGTACATGTATGTTACTAGATTAATTATTCTATTTGGGTTAAGGTAGGTGAGTAATGAAACAAAAATAAAACAATTTAAAAGAAATGAAGGAATTGGTAAGATGAATTTACCTCTTGAGACTTCCTCCTTTGAGAAACTCTTATGAGGAGAGGTTTTGGTATTTTGAAGAGGTTGCGAGATTTTGGATGTGGGGGAGGATCTTGGGGATAGTTTTGGGATGAATATTGGCAAGGAACGAGGCTTGAGAGGAGTGAATAGAAGAGGGAGTGAAGGGGGTTTTTATAGTGGAGGAGAGGAGGGTTTTCATAATTTTTTAATCATTTGTTTATTATTTCTTCACAAAAAAAAGAAAAGTAAGTATTCCAGGACCAATAATAGTACTAAATTCATGTGAGTAAGATACTTGGGTGCTTGCATCACTTGTTATATCAGGAATCGTGTATTTTTACTATAATGTATTTATACGATAAATTAATGTATTTTAGAACTCACAAAAAATTCCAGTATTTCAGAAAAATCTAAAAAATTAACCCTAACCATTTTTCGATGTGTAAAATCCAAAAATGAATTCAATTTTTCAAAAATAATTTTCTATATATGGTTATTTTAATATTTAATTATAATTATAATTTACTATAAAAACCCAATTTTAAAACATTCATTTACTTATTCTAAAATATAGGTATATGATACTTTCAACATGAATTTTATTTATATAATTTCATATATAATGTTACTATTTATTAGGGTATAACACTATTCATAAGGTTATGTTACTATTCATATAGGTATGAAACTATTCACAAAAAATTATGTTTTCCTTATAGAACTCCAAATAACTTACTAATTGCAACCGTGTATGTTAGATTTTCAAAATTACAAACACAGAAGTGACAAACCTCTGTTTAAAGGTTACTTAGAAATTTTTTGTTCATTATGTTGTGATTTAATGACATATTTATATGGAAGGAATTTCCTTTGAAAAACATTGTGTCGTTACATTCTTCCCCCTTAAGAAACATTACCCTTGAAATTTCATTTTACATTCTAGGAAAAAAACAAGTGGGGGTACTTTTCCTTCATTGCTTCCTCCAATTCCCATGTTGCCTCTTCGTACTTATGGTTTCACCATAGTACCTTGACCAGATGATTAGTCTTATTCTGTAGAACATTGTCTCTATGATCCAAGATCTTCATTGGATTCCCCTCATAGAAAAGATTATCTTCCAACTATACCACCTCTAAAGAGACTACATGTGAAGCGTCTGGTATGTACTTACTTAAGAGGGATACATGAAAGACATCATGTACTTCTGACATGGTAGGTGGAAGTTCCAGTCGATAGGCCACAAATCTGACTCAATCACAGATCTTGAACGGGACGATGTACCTGGGACTTAACTTGGCTTTTTTTTCCGAACCTCATGACCTTCTTCCACAGAGACATGCATATAAATACCATGTCTCCTACTTTGAACTGAAGGTCTCATCTACGGTTATCTACATAATTATTTTGTCAACTATGGGCTTTCTTAATATGATGCTAAATGGTTTTCACCTTCACCACTATTTTTTCAACCATTTCAGGTCCTAGAATCTTATTCTAACAGACTTCATCCCAACACGCTGGTGTTCTTCACCTTTTCCCATAAAGGGCTTCATATGGTGCCATTCAGATGCTCAAGTGGAAACTATTGTTTTAGGGGAATTCAATCTGTTTAATATGTTGGTCCCATACTCCTTTGAATTACATAGAACATCCTCCCAACATTTCTTCCAGTGTCTAAATAGATCACTCAGATTTACCATTAGTTTGAGGATGATAGGCTATACTGAATTTTAGTTTAGTGATTAGAGCATATTGGAGACTTTTCCAGAACATCGTAGTGAATCTCGGATCATGATCAGATACAATAGATAGTGTTACTCCATACAACCTTACCACTTCCTTGATGTAAATCAGTGCATGTTAATCTAAGGATAAGTCATCTCGAACTTTGATAAGTTGAGATATCTTTGTAAGATGATACCCAACGACCCATATAGTATTATTTCCTCTATGTTCTTGGAAGTCCAGTGAAAAAGTCAATGGTAATGTTCTCCCACTTCCATGATAGTATGGGTAGTGGTTATATCATCACCTTATAATTTTTCCTCCCAGCCTTCACTTGCTGACATACCAGGCACTTGGATATATATATTCATCAATCTCACTTTTTATATTGCCCCACTAAAAGTTTTCTCGAAGATCTCGGTACATCTTTGTGCTCCCTAGGTGGATAGAGAAGGTATAGCTATTTCTATCATTCAATAGCTCCTTTTTTATCTATGGATCAGTGGCTACACATAATCACTTCCCAAATATTACAACACCTTCCTCATCAATTTTGAAATCAGAGGATTTCCCATTTCTGATAGCTTCCACCCTTTTCTGAATTTCCACATCTTTTCTTTGAGAATCCTTTATTTTATCCAAAATGGATGGTTGATCAATCATTTGAGAAAGTATTGACGATGTTCCCACCTTAATGATTCCTATTTCCATGCTTTGAAAATCTTATAAGATCAGATCCTTTTCAATTCTTAGCATTGATAAAGATGCAGGATCTTTTATACTTAGAGCATCTACCACCTTATTTTTCTTTACTAGGGTGGAAGTGGATTGAGTATTAAAAATCCATGATGATCTCTATACATCTTCACTATTTCATATTAATAATTTTTTGTGTGAATATTTATTTGAGACTCTTGTAGTCAGTATATATCTCACATTTCTCCCCATAGATATGATGCCTCTAGATTTTCAATGCAAAGATCACCACCTCCAACTCCAGATCATCCGTGGGAGAGTTTTTCTCATGGATGTTCAGCTACCGAGAGGAATAGGCTATCACATTATTATTTTGAATTAGCACACAACCTAATATCTTATAAGAATTATCACTATACACCAAAAATAGTTCTTCACTTGCAGGGAATGTGAGTACTGTTGTAGTGATAAGCCTCATTTTCAACTCCTTGAAATAGTCTTCACATTCCTTTGTCCAGACAATCTTTAATCCCTTCCGTGATAACTTTTTCATTGGGTATGAAAAATTTAACATTTATTCACAAATAGTTGATAATACCCATCTAGACCCAAAAAGCTGTGGATCTTCATCACAGAAGTAGGCTTGGGCCACTCTTCAATTTCCTTTCTCTTAGAAGAGTCCACATATATCTCTTTTCTGGTGATAACAATCCCCAATAATGATACTTCCTCCATCTATAACTCACATTTACTGTACTCTTCATACAATATATCCCTTTGAAAATACTTGAACATATAATGAAAATGATCCTAATGTTCTTTATTACTCATGGTATATATCATAATATCATCAATAAAGACTACCACAAATTTTTTAAGATAATATCTAAAGACTCTATTCATTAAATCCATAAAAATTTCTGGAGCATAAGTGAGTTTGAAGGGAATCACTATGAACTCATAGTGTCCATACATTGTTTGAAATGAAACCTTGGGAATATCTTCCTTCATCACCTTTAATAGGTGATATCCCGACGAAGGTCCACCTTAGAGAAATAACTAGCCCCACAAAGTTGATCTAACAAGTCATCTATCCGTGGAAGGGTATAATTTTTCTTTATCGTGATTTTATTGAGCTCACGATAATTAATGTTGAGTTGCATTGATCCATCCTTATTCTTGATGAAGAGGACTGAAACACCCCACGGTGAATCACCCAGGTGTATAAAACCCTTCTCCATATTCATTTTTAACTACTTATTCAGTTCTTCCAACACTACTGTGGCTATTCTCTAAGGTGTCTTTGAGATAGGCAGATATCCAAGGATAAGTTCAATTGAGAACTCAACTTCTCAGTTCGGAGGAAGACCACTCAACTCTTCATGGAATAAATCAGTAAAACCCCTCACAATGGGCATGTCTTAAAGCATGATTATCTCATTTTCTCAATCATTTGAGATGAATAAAGCTTTCTCATAAGGCAACAATATCCACACTTGGGACAAGGATTCGAAAGAAGATTCATCTTCCTTCTTACACTTGTAAAGGATTGGAGGATGCTTCTTGATGTGAAGAGTGATCTCCCTTTCCCGACAGATGATATTGTCTTTGTATAAAGGCATCAAATCCATGCCCAAGATTGCATTGAACTACACTAAAGGATGTATGATGAGATTTTTAGGGTGGTTTACTCCACAAACATTAATCAGTGAGGAGTAATAAACCATGGACGCAATAATTACCCGATTTTATATTCACACAAATAAACATTCATCCAAATTTTGAGGTGGTGTTTTAAAATTACTACTAAACATGCAAGATATGAAAGAATGCATAGAACCCGAATCTTATAGTATGTTTTCTATTCGTGAATAAATAACTAGCGTACCTTTCACCACATCATTTTCCGGCTCCACCTCAGCAGTAGTGATATCATAATCCCTTGCTTGTTGTCTTGGAGGTTGTTGTTGATTGCCTCTGACAACCCTCGGCTTATGATTTTTTTTTTCATAATTCCCATGCTCCTTGTAGTTGTAAAACTTCACTCCAGGATAAGTGTTGTCTTTAACCTTTCTTTCTTCTTTAACATCAGTGGAATTTTTCATATCCCTTTGACAGTTCTTGTCTAGATGACCAAACATTCCACATTTGAAGCAATTCTCGGTTCCCTTTACCGTTACCAGGATAATTTTTCCCACAAATGTTACAAGTGGAAAAGTTCGGCTTATTTTCATTATGGTATTTGTTTGTTGGACAACCCAAGTGGTTCTCCATTTTTTCTTCATGTCACTGGGCCTACGTGACCACTAAGAGTCTCTAATCTCAATTTCAACCTTGAGGGAAAAACAGACAATATACTTATAACTGTCGAACTATAAAATCACCAACCCTTTCCATAGAATCAGCTTTAGTATGCTAAAGAAGGGATCCACCTTGATTTCAGTGTTCATGACAAATCTATAGGCATACCTTGCAACCCTTGTTATGTTTTCATCATACGCCCTGATGGACTCATCTTCATTTTTCTTGAGTTCTATGAAATATCTTTCCATCATGAGACAGAAGGGTTCATGGAAAATATTTGTTGAAAAACATCCCCTTGAATTCCTCATAATCCATGGAATCAATTTTCTCTTGGAACTTTGTATTATTGATCAGTGTCCACCACTGATCAACTTCTCCAACAAAACGATTAACCGCCAATACAACCTTCTCTTCTTCCATGCACTGGAGGGCAGATAAGATCATTTCAATGGAGTTAATCTATTGTTCCAAGAGGAGGGGAATATAGGATCTTCTAAACATGGGAGGCCTTTAAGTCATGAACGATTCTATGACAACATGATCTTTCCTTGGAGGAGGAGGGAGTTCTACATGATTCAAGTTATTGTTCAGAACTCAATCCAGTTGAGCAAGTACTACCATGAAGTTTTGAGCACTCGTTCCCGTAATATCAGGCATATCATTAGAGCAATATTCACATTTTCAATCACATTGGTTGTTGGAACGTGTTATTCAATTTCCTTCCATTAACTAAGAATAATAGTGTATAATTAGAGTTCTTGAATACTTAAATATTGAGCATACAAAGGAAACTGTAAACATAAAAGGATAATCTTATAAAGAAGAAGTATATCATAACATATGATTCCTTAGGTTTAAATCTAGGTTATCCTCAATCTATTTCTAAACTTATATTCTTATGGGTTTTTTTGTCACTTAATAATGGTTTGTAATGTGTTCGTGAATCTACCAAAACACATCCCCCAGGATTGTTATAACCAAGAGTGCATCAAGGCCCATTGTCATGTACAAGGATACCCCATGTCAAGCCTGAAACTCCTTGTTTAAATTTTCATTCCTAGGTAAATCAGTTCCAGAGCCACCTCTACCTGCTCGTATCCAGACATGGACATATTTTCTTGATAAATTACTTACTGAATACTAACTAAAATATATGAATGTTTTCGTATACTTAGTCTCATCCTTATGGTTCTCAATAAGGTGCTCTATTCCTAATCTCCAAAAATAACTAGACCATCATCTGATACCAACTATAGCAACCCAAGCCTTTTACATATAACATTTCTTGATTTTAAGAATAATTAATAACCAGAGTACAAGACAATGATCATTAAGTCTAGTGTCTTCGAAGATTGGGTACATAAAACATAAAACAAGGGGCTAAAAAAACTTATTTATTTAATCTCCATAAATTTCTCCTAACTTCCTCTGAGCCCTTACATCTTCATAGGGTACCATAGGGAACATGCGAACAATGCTATGATATAAAAATTCCAATAAATGAATGAACATAAGGATACATCTTAAGCACAAGAGTTAGAAGGCATGACATAATGATATCCAAAGCATGGAACATATGAAATCATATCATATAAGAATGGGATAATATAAACATGGAATCATATAAATGTGGCAGAATCATAAAACAATTCTTTAGTATGGTTCTATACTAACCGCCAATCTCGTTTCCCATTTTAGTATGGGTGAAGGCTAATTGGAAATACCATTTCACATCTCATATCACGAGAATTAACTTTACACAATGCATTAGAGCACTATTTGGTTGCACCCATCTCATCATTTTTATGAATATTTTTTCCACATAAATAATCATACATAATCAACCATACATAAACATAAGGGTACCCAAGGAAATAATTTGGTACAACAATCATGACATAAAGCATAACAAATATTCGTATAATGAAGGTGGCCTTGAAATAAAGGATTTATAACATACATGGAAGTTCATAATGTATAATAAGCATATAATAGGGTATGATATGTCAATGAAAAGTGAAAAAAATAAGAAATGTATTTGAGAAACATTAGCATTAAAACATTTTTGTGCGGTTTTAAGGAAAATACTATAGATCTTTTAAAATAGAAAATAGTATAATCTATTATATAATCCACTAATGGCCCGAAGGCCTTCATTTTTTATTAATTGTTGATAATACACCTTTTAAGGGTTGAGGTGGAGCCCTTACAAGGCCTTTAGGTGTATGTATTACTTGGCTCGTAGCCCTTAGAGGAATTTATTGCCCGTATTCTTCAAACATTACATGCAACCAAACTAACTACTTGGAACTTCTCCTCCCCAAAATCTTCATCATGAAATAAGCTCTCCACCTTCACATAACTGTTCGACTAGGCTTTCCCATGCATGCACAGGCTTGTCCCGATGGAAGGTGCCATACCCTCTCATTCTTGAAATCCGTTTAGCTTCTGCTACGGTGAAAGCTCCTTTCTCCTCCTCCTTCTAAAGCTTGTTCCTTATAGGTTGTTTGGTTTTAATCTACACTTAAGGTGGCCCGAAGACCTTGAAGTGTCCCGAAGTCCTTACTAACCTGAATTCATGGGTGGCCTGAAGGCCTTAAAGGACTCGGGGACCAAATCGATGGCCCGAAGGCCCAAACGGGGGCATATTCCCGACTACTACAGTGAAAAACAATGCCTATTAGAGTTTCACTACAGTTCCTGCTACATTTATGCATAGTTCCTACTATAGTACCTGCTATAGTACCTGCTACATTACCTGCTACAATCCCTGCTTCAGTACTACTACAGTTTGGAAATTATCCCCCACCTGGATTTGATCCCGGGTCTCTTGGATGCACTTAAGGAGTCCTCGTCAACTGGGCTGAGGCTCATGTGCCTCTTATATAAAACCAGAGTTTAACCAATATAGTTTTCATAATAAAAATAATGATTTAATAAATGAAATGGTGGATTAAAACTAAGGATAGAGTTCATTTGAAATTGGGTAAAAATTTGGGAAGTTCCCTTAAAACATGTTTTCTTACCGGAAAGTTCTAAGGAGAGATTCTTTTAAAAACATGTATATCCACAAAGAGAGTGAGGAAAGGGTCCTCATAAAATAATTTTGTACAACTTAAAAGTATTTATAGGATGAAAAAAAAGATAACTCCATTTAGAAATAAATAAATACAAGGAAACTCAAATGAAACCAAAGGGTTCGAGTACAATTCATTACAGTTTATTGGCATTGTGTCAGGTTTACCTAAGAGATCTTAATGAGAGAGAAAAAAGGTTTCTCAACACTTATAAATCATGATGGAAGTATAGGGGAGGTTTTAAGACATACCCCATAATTTTCTATTACACATAAAAAGGCATATCATATAGGAAAATATTGATTAATAGTGAAATAGAGAGGATCCCTTACCTTAAATTCATTGGTGTTCTCCACTTGTAATTAAAGTATTGAATAAAGAAATTAGGTTTATTAATTAATAATTAAATAACATATTATATATTAAATTGGTTTATTATAATCATTTTATGTTTATTTATCACATTTTTGATTGGTTATGAGGTTCACATTCATTATTCAGGCTCGTTTGTTTACTGGATTTAATGATCGGTTCGCTAATATTCATGTTTGGATAAACATGTAAGATGAAAGTGGTTGTCCAGAATTAAAGTTATATGCTATTAGTGAACATCTAGGAGATTACATGGTTGTAAATTTAATTTGGTTACTTAGAGTCAAGTCAAATTATTATATAAATCCATAGTGACAATCGTTTTTGTTAATCGGTGGGTTTGATTACAAAGAACATGTTTTTTGATTTTTAAAATTAATACCATTTGTAAAAAAGGATTAAAAACCAAAATATGAAATATTACCTATATAATAATCTAGTTCAACCATAAAACTAATGGTTTCATGACCATAATTAAAGATAATAATAGAAATTTACAAACTGTTGTCTTTAAATGGGCTAAATTATCACATCTCAAACGATGCTTTCATTTCTTTCAAACAAAATCTGGGAAAAGGATAGAAGAAAATGAAATATCCCATTAGAATGAAAACATTATGTTACAAATATGTTAATGGAGTTATCATATTATTTGGTTGAAGGGAGGTGAGTAAAGAAACAAAAAGAAACAAACATAAAAGAAATGAAGGAATTGGAAAAAGGAATTTACCACTTGAGACTTCCTCCTTTGAGAACATATTTAGGGGATATGATTTGGTATTTTGAAGAGTATAGGAGCATTTGGACATGGGGGAGGATCTTGGGGAGATATTTTTGTAGAATATTGGCAAGGCATAAGTCTTTAGAGAAGTAAAAAAGAAGAGGGAGTGAGGGGGGGGGGTTATAGTGGAGGAGAGGAGGGTTTTCGTAATTTTTTAATCATTAGTTTTTATTTCTTTAGAATACAAGTTATATCAAATATTCCATGACCATGAACAATAATAAATTCATTCAAGTTCTAGATTTGGGTGCTTACATCACTTGTGATTCTAGGAATAGTTGATTTTCACAATAGTGTATTTATAGGGTAAATTAATGGGTTTTACTATTCAATAAAAATTCAAGTATTTCAGAAGAATATCACAAATTTACTATAACCATTTTTCGATGTGTAGAATCAAAAAATGAATTCCATTTTTCAACTTGAATATTATTTAAATAATATCATAGGAAATGTTACTTTTTATTTGGTTATATCAATATTCATAAGGGTATGTTACTATTCATAAGGGTAGGTTACTATTCACCAAAAAGTAAGTTTTTTTATTGAACTACAATTAAATTACTGATTACAACCATGTATATGGGATTTTAAAAATTCCAAACACAGAAGTGATAAACATATGCTTAAAGGTTACTTATCACTTATTAGTTCATTATGTTTTGATTTAATGACATATTTATAAGTGATAAATTTTCTTTAAAATGTATTGGGTCATTATTTTTTATTCCCCTTGAAATATTAAATTTCTTATGGTTATTTGAAATTGGACTTCCTATAAATCTCCAAGTCACTTTTCATGTACATGATTATTAACTGAACCATTTTATATTTTACATACGGTATTTAAATTGAATTTTATTTGACTATTTGTGTAATTATTGATAAATATATATTCTTTATTCAATATAAATATTTGATAAGTCATATTTTTTATTTTTTATTATTTGATATAAGGAATATTTTAGATTTCAAATGTTGGGTGGTTCTAAAAATTAATATATACCCTTGATGCATTGAAATGATCTTAAGAGATAAATAAGTTTCAAAAAATAGAAAAGTTTCAATCTGTAGTTTTAAAATCCCTTGTGAAATGTCTTAATGGTATAAGTTTGCATGTGTCTGAGATATGATGTCCAATAATATATCATTTACTCATTTAGTTTTAGTTATTATAAATCAATGATATTTATTGTTGACATATCTATAGATATATTTCATTTTCAGTTCATTGATTAAATGGAATGTGTTTTAGTTTCTTACATTTCCGTATTAATTTTTCCTTATCTAGTTATTTTAATGGAATGTGTTTCCATTTTTTTACCTTTTTTCATATTGATTATACACTTTATTATCATTTTATTGATTTCATTTTATTATTCTCATTGATTTGTTATTTCTTCATATGTAATTTACCCTTACCGATCATTTTATCTCACCAATATTATGTTTTCATTCCCCAAGAATCCAAGAAGCGTTGTATAAAAGATATGCAGGGAAATACTAGATGGAATAAATTTATCCAAAAAATAAAAATATTATGGTAAATTTTATATTAATTTTTAATAAAATACTCATGTATGTATCTGGTTTACCAAGAATATTAAACTCTTTAGCCTTTTTGGATTTCATTCTATGTAATCATTTCAATGTAATTGTATCAGAAACTGGATCTGTGCTTTTGGGGTTGGGTCGTTACATAAAATAATTTTAATAAAGAATCTAATATTATTTATAAACATATAAAGAAATATTTTAACACATATTTAATTGGTAATCAATAATAAACAAGATTAATAATCCATAATGGTAAAAATGTCATTTTTCAACCAAAAAAGTGTTCTATACATTATTCCTTTTAATTTAAATGTTAATTTTATAATATTTAGAATTTTTATTAGATTAAATAGAGGTTAAATTGTTTTCCATCACACCCAAATTTTTTTATATGGGTAAATTTATATTATTAGTAGAACATAAAATAATTGAGTTAAAAAATAGTTACATAGTTTAAAAGTAAAAGAGTGAAATACAAAATGCTTAATTGTAAAGACATTTTATGATGTTTAAATAATGTTTTAAAAGCCTTTTTTAGTATTTATCAACCCAAATACACACTATAATATATTATGTATAATCTCTGAATCAATTTACATGGAATATTTGTATGAAATTATTAAAATATTGTGTGTGTTTGAAACAGTTCCATTTACATCTCTTATAAACATGGATTAATTAAAACCATACAAACGTACACATCCCAATTTAAATTTCAGTTAAATTATGAAAAAAATATCCTATCATATAATTATATCATATACTCTTAAGCCCATGGACACCCATAATTAATCTATATCCTTCATTTTTAGAGAGACTTTCTAGTGAAAGTTCAAGGTCCAATAGTGAGTATCACTTAATACTTATAATATTTAACTAAATATTTATCTTAAAAAACCTCTAATAACCATTTTTATATAATTAATTATATATAATTATTATAATAAGATGTAATATTAGTGTCAAAACCATCATTTATTCATTTCCACCATCTGTGAAAAACAAAAGAATGTTTTTAGTGCCTATGTCTGAACTACAACCTCCACGAAGTGATGTTGTTATATTTTCATTACCAAACATGATGGATTCACATAATTGTGATAATAATGAATAAATATGTTATATCTAATAAACTTCTGATTCAAAATTTTCAATTTAATATTCTCCTTCAGTCCCTCTCATGCGTTAAAAAATGAGAATGGTAATCATGGGTACGTGAAGACTACCGCCTCCCCAATGTAGCATTTTTCATTTATCATATAGTACTTCATATATTATATAAAAAAATCCAAAAGGGTTCGACATAAAAAATAAATAAAAATAATATAATTATACTTTGGATATAATAATATAATTTCAAACAAAACACCAACTTGACCATACAATCCATTCATGAAAAAGATGATTATGTTTTGGATGATTTAAAAACCAACATGAATGATTATTTAAAAATAAAATTATGGATGAATATGGGAAAAATAATGATATTATTATATGTTAAAATTATAATAATTTATATATGATATTTGTAATGATGTATAAGGTACATGACCCATATTCAATATATCATATTTAGTCATTAAAAAAACTAATGAAATTATTCGTTACCAATTTTTTTACACCATGTTCCCAAAACCTTTTGGAATAAACTATGAAAATTGTAAATAAATATAATATATACATATTAGAACCATTAATTATATATTAATAATGAAATTGGCCTCAAATTATGATTAAATATATCAACATTATCAAACACACGCAAAGTAGTTAAAGATATTAACACTATATAGTCAAAATACACTATAATTAATTAATGTAATTATGATAAATAATTGCAAATAAGGATTATAAAATGGTAATTCATATGATTAATTTTATTCAATGGGTAATAAAGTTATTTTTTTTGTTTTATAGGAGGTTATAGTTTGACCAACTAATAGATAAAATAATGTAAGGGTTTATGGTATCACTTTTTATGCCTTGGGACATATTTCTCATTATGCTCAAAGTTTTCATTTATATGGTGCTATTTATATCATATTTCATTTTCTAGTTTTTATTTAAAGTTTTTTTAATGATATTTATATTTACACTTTATAGAACTTTCTTTATACCCTTTAATTTAAATTTTTATCTTATTTGTAATGGTTTTTGTTGTCTCAAATTACTTTCATTGAAGCATGATGATTTATTTTACACCTAATGTTCTTTTTTGTGTGTAAATAATACCCCATTAGATTATTTCATCATATATCACCCATAATAAAGTAATTTTCATGTCCATTTGAAAATATTTCCTTTATTATCCTTCGATTCCTTTTCTACTCAATATGTAAGATTTTATTATCTTAATTTCATTATTTTAAGACATATAACCAAATCACAACTGTTTACTTTTTAATAGAGTATAATCTATCATATAATTGTATTGTAATATTTATTTTAAATTTCATGGTGTTTTCAAAACTCAGTTAATGATCTACCCATTTCCATTCCTTATTTAATGGTCACCCAAACAATAAGAGTTCAATTTCAATATTTATTATATGAAAAAGATTGTTTTCTCAATAATGATAACCCATCTAGGGAATTATTATGAAACCAACATCATTTTATTATTCTTTAGATATTCATGTGGAGTTTTTATTTTGAGCCATATTTATTTCAAAATTATTTTTTAAAATATCTTCAAATAATTTACGTTTTTCAATTTAAGTGTTTTTAAAAACATAAAGAAGGAATTTATTATATGCTCATATTTTTACCTTATACATTACATTTTTGGGGTTAAATTTATATTTAATTTAAAAATTACATAATTTAAATTTCAACTTCTTTGAAATTAATTTTAAATATTTTAAAATAAACATATTTTAATGTTTTCTGAATTGGGAATTTTTAGTAGAAATAATCAGTTTACACATTACTGTGTAAACACATCTATCCCACATTTTTCATTTTACATGAAACTTATTTTCTACATTTTCATATTTTAAAAATGAAAATATTTCTAACATATATTTTTAGAATTTTATTTTAAATATTTTAATAATTCCATGGATATTTTTTATTCTCTAAAGTGATCTCACTAATGTTCATCTAACATTGTTTTTTTCATTCCAAAAAAATAGAAAATATTAAAAAAATTGATTTCCTTCAAATGAAATTCTTTAGTGAACACAAAATATTTCCTTCCATTAATGGAACTGTGTTCACCTAGATTTCAATCACTAGTTTATTGGGGAAAATATTGACTTAACTTTATATCCTGTATCTATATGGTGAAAACCCCTAATCATCTTCATCTTAACTGAATTTTATTTACCAAAAAAGATACTCAATTTCATTGAATATATATTTTTTCTTCATGGATTGATCATTATATTCTTGTATTCTTGAATATATTTAATTAAAATGGTATTTGAAACTCATTTTCATTCCATGGGTTCTTTATGATATGATGATTCATATGAATCATATATAAATATATGTATTATGATGTAGAGTAACCTATTTTATGATGGGTGAGTATGTTATATCTCTCCAATGCATTAGGTAATATTAACGTCTCATGAGATTATATGAATGGAACAATGGTGGTTTAACCCAATCATACTAAAAAATGGTACATGGAATATTATCCATATAACACTATATTATGGTCATGGTTTTTTAGAGCATACATTGATTATGAATACAATTATCCTATGTTGTGTTGTCATGATAGTTAACCTTAACATATTATTATGATTTCTATAAGTATATCATTAACACATTTTATGATTACATGATCTTATGATATAATTTCATTATGTTATTATTCTATGATTGAGATAATTCTTTCATTAATATCATTTTATTCTGTCAGACATATTTTATTGTATTTCCATCATGTTATAATTTTATTATTACCTTATTGAGCATTTTTACTCACCCCTTATTTTGTTTTCTCTTCCCCAAGTTAGGTAGATGTGTATAGATTATTAGATATCAATAATATTTTTATTATGTGTGGATTATGTAGAAATGTTTATGAGGGAGTAGATTAAGTTTTTATGTATGTAGTCTCCAAATACACTAAAACTTTTGGTTATTAGGTTTTCGAAAAATATTATGTAATGTAATTTTTAATTTGTTTAAATTATTTTAATTAAATGAATTCTAGAGTGATGATCTTTAATTGGTAAGAGAGTATGGCTTAGCTAATTTTTTATATTAGTTTAAATACCTTGGTTTTAGGTTAATAATAACCTTAGTGAGAACCCCAGAGATAATCCTATGCCTTAGAGAACATACATATGTTTTGGTATAGTAGACATTATGTGGTTTTACAAAAACGTACATGCTTTTATGGATGCAGGAAAGTGGTTTTGTTTTCAAAATAGTGCATCTAGGGTAAATAACTATGAAAAGAGTTGGTTGAGTATATCCCACTCATCTTTCTGGTGCATGATGAATGTTACTTTAATGTGCACCTGGATAGATACTCCATAATGATATGATTTGGTTAATCCACAGTCTCTTTAATTAACCTTTATGAAGGATTTTAGTGTAATGTTAACTAGTTTGGTTTGAAAACATTATATGATAATTTTCTCAAGTAGTAGGATCAAAATATGATGTAGATTCTCAATTTACAATAGGGGTGAATTGTGTACATAAAAAACTCCATTTGAACCTTTAAAATTGGTGTAAAAATTTCATTTTTATCCTTAAGGAAAACGATGTTTAACAAAGTTAAACATGGTAAATTCACAAGGCCAATTAGATTTACAATCATTGCTAGGTTCTGGAGAAATGGCTTCGGAAATGAAACTTAAGAAAAGTTTATAAGGAAAAGATACTAAGATAATGCTTATAGTATATTATTAATGAGAGTATATGATGAAGCATGGATTTTCACATATTAAATACTGTATTTAAATGTTATAAATCTCACCAAAGTGTTATTTTATGGTAAATTGTCACATATTTATGTTTTAGTGGAATTTTGAGCTCAAATGCAAAAATGACTTAATTTTGAGATTTTGTTGTTTCATTTGTATTAGGTATTTCGGCCATATCATTTTATAAACTAAACCAAATTATTAAATTACTTTTCTATAGGTTTCCTTACCTCATAGGATGAATTTCCTCCTTCTGGACCCTTAGCTCAATCATTCATTGGAAGGCCCAAAATCAGCTCACAATCTGGACCTCGTAAACTGTGCGCAGATAAGAAATGTTTTAAAGCTGAGATTGTATCGCGAATTATACCAGTCCTTTGGAGCTGAAAGGCAACAAGGAGCTGGAAGAGGAACTATTTAACATATTTCATTAAGGATGACACGTCTGAATTAGCTGGATAAATGGTATTTATGGCATGTGAAGTTGGAGTTGTGGAATACGAAGAGTCAAATGGACAGATTAAATGTGCCACACTAAAAGATCCATAACTCATTCATATGTAGACCAATCAGATTGAATTTGTTTGGGGGGAAGAGGAAGACAATTTGGAACAACCTTGAATAAGGGAAAAATTCCCAATTCTGGCATTAAATGGGTCTAAAAGTAGATGCAATATGGAGGAAACAATTAAATCGAGATTTCTTATCCATTTCCCCTATAAATATGTGTCTCCTCCCCCTTTTACAAGAATATCCATTTTCTGGGGGAAAGGTTGAGTATTTTTATTGTAATAGTTTTTTTAATTTTTAAGATATATTAGTTTATCTTTCTTCTTCATAGCTCCTTTCTCCAATATATCTTATTTTATGTGTTCTCCCACTGTTATTCCCTTCTCAACTCCAAAAAAATGGAGAACTAACCTCAGCGCATGTTTGAGGGATAGAATGGTGGTTTGATTGAGTTCATTGTACATTAATTTTTAATCTCTTTATTAAATTCTAAGAATTTTGGTGGTGGTTAAATCGATTACAGTGAGCGGACTCCCTATTTTCTCTACCACCAATTTATTCTTCTTGTTTATCAATTTTCCTGCCCATTGCTATTTGTGTCGTGCATACAGTGGAGCATGACATGAGTAGTGATGGTTAGAAAAGAGGTTTCCTATATGAATTTAAGAATAGAATTACCCCATATGCAGAGGTCTCGGTATGGGGTGATGACATTTCAAATGAGAAGGTGAGGCGTGACAAGTCTTGATCACCTCATTGAGTTGAATATTGAGATTATTTTTAAACAATGATATCAACCACCATGACCTCCTAAGAATAACTGCCTTCTTTCTTTCTTCTAACTTCATTCTGTATTGCATCGCATTATTATTTTTTATATTTATATTTTATTCATTTGAAATGTTCCCCCCATTTATATAAGTATTATATTTTTATATTAGTTATTTTTAATAGTGACACTGGGAAAATAGTGTATTGTAGTGGCCTCATTATGATTTACCCCAGGGTTTGCCACTATGGCATATTTTTAGGTAAATATGAATTTAATTGAATTGTGGTTCGCGAAAAAAACACTCTCATCAGTATACAAGTACAAGAATGTATAAGATAGTTTTACTTACCTTATTAATCAAAATGCAGTGCAAATTAAACATGAAACAAAAACAAGTAACACATATGGAATATTTTAACCCAAAGAGTAGGGTATCCAACAACGTTGGATAAAGGTTACTTGATTTATACTTTTATGAAAGCATGTCTTACCCACATAAGGGTAAGCCCTCGATATGAATATTAGAATCTGTCTTTCTATCCCTGCAAGCCCTCAAACTTCATAGTAGTCAGTCCATCTATCTTTCTAATCAAGGAAGTCATTGAACTTTAATGTAGTAAAAACCTCTATCTTCCTATCCCCAGAAGCCCTCTATTGTACTCAGAAATAATTGGAGTCACACGAAGCAAGATGAACAAGATGTTTTGTATGAAAAAGGCATGAGAGTCTCTCTCCATAGAAATAAATTCAATAGTATGAAGTATCATGAATGATAGATCAGTTTTCTGTTATTACTGGATCGTTTAAATGAGCTCTTACTTATAGGAACTTCTCCAACAGTCATCTCCCTCCTCCAACAGTAATATTTTTTCATGAATCTCAGAGGGACCTATACACGTGTCACTTAAACAACGGTTAATTAGAAACAGATAGCACGATATCATTTCATAACTATAATAGGGTTAAGTAAAATATGGTTGCATAACCAAATCCAATTTTCTAGAGAATAAGGAAAAATAATGTTCGGAGTCTACGAAAATAAACATTCAGAGTCTATATTACAAGGACATACAGATTCTGTTTTTCAAGGAATTTAGAATCATAATTATATAGACTTTGGATTATAAATTCCAATTAATTCAGAATCTAAATTCTAAGGAATTCAGAGTCTAAATTATAAGTATTTTGTAATAATAATTCTATAGAATTCGGTGTCTAAATTACAATGAATTAAGAACGGAAATTCTGAGGAATTCGGAATCTTAATTCTGAGGAATTCAGAGTCTAAATTTAAAGAAATTCGGTGTCCGAATAATAAGGAATTCAGAAATGGAATTCGGAGGAATTAGAAACCAGAATTTGGAGGAATTTGGAATCTAAATTTCAATGATTTCAGAATCTGAATTTCAGAAATCTCAAAATATGAATTTCAGAGAATTCAGAATCAGAATTTCAGAGAATTCAGAATCTGAATTTCAGAGAATTTGGAATCTAAAAATAGAATACTCTATATCTAGGGATTTATAGGATTTCGAGGTTTTAGGTATGAAACCAATTTTTAAACATTATAAATAAAAGGAATTAGTATAATTGAAACAATACAATGAACAATGAAATCAAAGGTAAGGAGAAAATTTCATTGGGAAAGGAAAATTTTCCTTAATAACATAAATCTTAGAGGAAATAATATTTTTCTTGAGATAGAGTGTTTGTGAATTTCAGAACATAATGGAATAGAAAATTCATAAAAAACCATATTGACTCAACAATCTCCCCCTTTTGGAAAGCACAAACATCCTTACATAAAATAATATTAGAACATAGAATTTTTCTGGCCTTGAAAATAAAAACTTATCACCCTTTACTTATGGATAATAGTTAATATTAATAACTCCCCCTTAATCTTTTAAATCCCCAAGGATTTTATTCTCCATTTCTTGAATGATATTTCTCATTTTTCTTGCATACAAAAATAGTTTTTGATAAAAACATCATCTTAGATGAACTCCCCCTTAATTAGAGAAATATCTTATTACTTAGTATTAATTTTTCCATTCCTTTGTCCCAATTTGTGATTTTCAAAAAGAAATAAAGGGAATAGAAAAATTGTCACCAGAAACATTAGTACTAAACATCCAAAAATATATGGAGAATAAAAAAAATTTCATTAAGATTGAAAGAATTTGTACAAGGAATAAATACAACAAAAGGTCGGATTGGGAATAAATTAATCTTCAATCTCCTTCGGTATCACCTCCTTCCCAATAGTTTTCAGCTTCTTTAACATCTTATGATAATCTTCCATATGCTTAAGAAATTGTTTATGATCTTCACTTTTCTTCTCTAAGGCTTTTATCTTTTCTTCCCAAGCATGAAGAGAATCTTCTTAAGCCTTCAAAACTTTTTCTTTCTTAACAATATTCTCTTAAAATTTTATTTAAATATCCCTTTCTATCTTCCAAATGATGGCCAAAAAGATAAGAATTCCATTCAGATCCTTAACTTCTTGCTTCCGAGTAGTCTGTTCAAGAGTCAGATTTTCCTCAAATCTCTTAGAAAGATCATTAATCTTGTCATCTTCACTGTCAAAGGCATCTTTGATATTATCTTGAAAATCATCAAATTCTCTAAGGTCTTAGATATTCTTCTTTGACCATCTTGTAATCTCCTTGCATGATCTTTTATGAGCCTCATAACCAATGAGAAAAGATTTGAAATCTACCTCGAGTCTGACAAACTTATCTAAAACCATGGAAATTGAAGTTGATTTATGATTCATCATATGATGTAACATCTCGTATCTTGAGTCTATCCTTGGGAATAAAGGAATAATACCAACATGTTTTTTTAATGACTGAACAATAAAATCATGTCCAATAGAAGATGAATCCAAATCCGAGTGTTTGGTTGGTGTGGATTCTTTTTATATGTCTTCATCTTTCCTCTTTGATGAAGCACCAACATATTTCTTCTTCACCGCAAATTTACTAAGTGTGTCTACTACCACCTGCTTTCCCTTATCAGCTCATAGAATGATGTCTTATGCTTTGGGTCATTCATGTTCACTATCGGATAGATGAAAAATATTATCTTTCTCATGATTTTCTATGTCGGTTACTGCCACAACATCCTATGGTTGAATAAAATCATGATTTCTACTTTACTCTTTAGATAGTTTATTCACTTCTTCCTCACCCTTTTCATCTTTTGTTGGGTAGCATGTTTTAAAGACTCGGCTTCAGAAGTTCAGATTGGGAGCTTCTCAGAAGGACTCTCCTTCTCAGGATAATACTCAACTTTCTTTATAATGTCCTCAGTATCACCACTTCTTTATTCTTCTTCCTCTTATTCCACGTCTTCTTCTTGCACTATTTCATTTTCTTGATCTCCTTCTAGAATCACCATGTTCTTTCCCAGAGTCTCTTGTAGTGATTCATGTAGAAAGGATTGTGGTTCTATAATTTTCTCAGAGGTTTTTTCAGCATCCTTAAGAAGAGATTGGAAAATTTCAACTTCTAAAAATTTCTTCCTCTACTTATTTTCATTCTCTTGATTTTCAATATTCTCAACAACATTTTCCTTAAAATGTTTTGCCTTAGGAGGATCCAAGCCAAACATAAGCTCCCCTTCCTTCCTATTCTTCTTATCTTCTGTCCACTTAGCCACTAGTTCATCAGGGTAGGTTTATTTATTCTTTGGCTTTGATGGCGAAGAATGAGTTTCTTTAGCCATGAGAGTTTTTCTTTTCTCTTCCAGCTTCTCGTACTTCCTCTTTCTTCCACCTTTCTTGTAATTTTTAGCCACTTCTAGATTCTTTGATAATGATACTAATTCTTCTTCAGATAGGTCATAAAACTATCCGAATTGAATTTTAAAGCCAATCTTCATCCTCAGAGTATCATCACTCAAAAACATCACCTTGTAGTTTCTCAGCATGGAACTGTAAGGGATTTTGAAAGATTCTAAACAAAGAACTAAATTATTCGAAAGAATAGTCGAATACATGATAATTTGAGACTTTAGATTTCCATTCTTGATGTTCTCAATCGTATTCAAGATATACTTGACCAAGATTGTCTTTCTGAGGTTAAAAAAGAAATACAATATATAGATATCACTCTTCTTCAGATTATCCTTATCCCATATCCTTGGAATTACAATTCCTTGAACCCAAAATTCAAGAATCCGTACGTTCATAGACAGATGAAAAATCATAGGAGTCTTCACTCCTTTCAGGACAAGACACTCTATAGCCTTTTAATTATCATAAGATCATGATATATCAGATAATTTTTGAGTATATAATTATACTTCTTCTTCATAAGGAATTCCAATTAAATTTACTACCTTGCTGTACGAAATAGAGTCTGTCTTTCCATAAAACTTAAAAGAAAACTTTCATCTTCCTTTATCCTTGAAGAAACATGTTGTCTCATAGAACTCAATCAACAAGTCCGGATATACTCGATCATGTTATTTTGGTTTCAATACATATACACTCTCCCAACCATTCATCTTGATATTCTTAGATATGATAGAGTTATACTTACAATAAAACTTTGGATCGATTAAACTTTCTCTGTATATATGCCATTCAGATTTTTCTTTAACAGTCAAAATTTATTTATAAGGAGAGGCTTCAGCAGACATTCGGAACAGAGGTAACTTTGAAGAATCAGACCAGCCTTAAGTATAGGGGATTAGCTTCAACATGCAAAATATTGAAAAAACAATGTGGGACAACAATCAAGGAAGCTTTATATAGGCAATTGATGTTACAATTCAACATCCTTACTTGATCCAATGATTAAAATACTATTGATCATATCATATGGTTGAGATGATAACTGAAGAATATTTTTTATAGGTTTCGATATTTTGAGTATTTTAAGGTAAACATTCAAATTTAAGAAAAAAAAGAATCCAAAACCGTTTCTTAAACTAGATAAAAATACCAACATACTAGAAGATAAATATGAAAATTTGAGATAGAAAAAATACATTTTGGATTTCTAGGAAAATTATTCTGAATGAGGAAAATTCTTCTTGACTACAAAAAGTTGACTACAAAGAATTTTGACTACAAAAAATTTGACTATGAAAAATTTTGACTTTGAAAATATTGACGATGAAAATATTTGGCTTAAAAGATAATGTACTCCTCATATGAAAAGGACTTTCATACTATAAAGAGATAGGTTTCAACAAGAAGTTAATATAGAAAAATTACCTTACAGTTATCAGTCCTAACTTCTATTTAATATATTAAAATCTATCAGAGGGTATCGATTTTTTGAAAATATCACCCAATTAATCTTGTGTTCTGATAAATTAAAGAATGATATATCCATTCGTACTAATAACATTTTCAAAGAAGTTTTTGTTTACATTCATGTGTCAAGAACATCCATTATCCATGTACAATGTATTTCAATTGGTAATATCTTTATTTTCCTGAAAATAATTGTGTCATACTTTTAGAACCCAACCTTTCTTGGATTTAGAAACATTCGAAAGAAAAATTTTAGGAGTCCACATTTTCATAGAAAAATACACTGTATAAAAACCCAAAGACTGAGATTTGTTTAAGGAACAACTTTTTACCCAATTACCACCACATTGACATTTCGTATAGAATGGATCACTTTGAGGAACAAAATAATTATTTCTAAAAACTGGTTTTGAATGAGTATAACAGAATCTAGAATTATTCCTTAGAGGTCGAATTTGGGAATATAACTTATCAAATTTTTCCTTACCCAAGGTAATGTTTGACAAAATGTTCCTCAAGGAAAAAATTTCTATCTTTAGTCTAATAACTATGATTTCATCCTAAAAATATTAGCTTTAGCACTAGAGTTAGTCTCCAAAATATTTTTCTTAGAAATTACTTTTTCTAGATCCTTAGAAAGTTAATCCTTTTCATAATTGACTTCCTCAAAGTTTTTTGAAGCACTTTAAAAATCATAAATTTTCTTATAAATATCTTTAGAATGATCTTATATTTATTTAGTAAGAATATAAATCCATGAATTTTCCTTATCATGTTTTTTCTTGATTTTATAATTTTCATTCTCAAAAAGATTTGCAAACCAAGAAACTTATCCATAAGTTGTTTAAGTATTATCTTCATCTAAAGAAAATTCTTCATCCAAAGATTCATAATATTTATTATCACTATACTTATCATTCAAGGATATATTGGTTATAAATTAAGAATTATGTACCTTGGCCATTAAACAATGATTTTTAATGGGTAACTTGGGAATTAAACCAAGATTATTCTGACCTAAAGATTCATACTCTGAGGTTTCATCAGAAGGGTATCTAGCACTGGCACTCAAGGTTTCATTAGCTTTATAAACATTCTTAGCTTTATATTTGTAGTAATTATTTCTATTTCTCTCAGAATTCTTTTCCTTTCTATCCATTTTCTTAAGCATAAGACAATATGTCCTTATATGCCCTGCCCATTTACATTCATAACAAGTGTCTTCAGATTATTTCTTGTGTTTTTATTCTTTCTTCTTAAATTTATACAGAAAGTATTTCTTCCCAAAAAACTTGTTCATCCTTCGAGTAAGATTATCTTGCTCATTCTCATAATGTATACATTCAATAGATTCAGATAAAACAAGGAATTTCTTTGACTTGGATCTTGTAACCCTTTTAGGAGTCTTAAATTTGTTACTAGTATAGGATTCACTTCCATTTCCATTATTCTTTTTATTCAAATCATCATATCTTTTCATTATTGTCTAATGTTGAATAAGAGTTCCAAAAATCTCATCAAGAGTAATCTAAGATACTTTCCTATTCTCAGCAATAGATTTACTCTTAGAATCCCACTCATTAGGCATGATATCTATAATTTTTTCCACTAGTGCCTCATCATCTAAACCTTTCTCACCCATGGATTTTAAACAATTAACAATACTCATAAACCATTTTTAAACCCTGCACAATGGTTCTCTGTAAGGAAATAGAAATCTATGATATTCTTCTCTAAGCATAGCTCTTCTAGTTTCTATAAGCTTAGATGTACCAGAATGAGTAACCTACAACTTCTTCCTAATAAAATTTGCAGCTTCATAAGAAAAAATCTAACTATATATATTCCTGGTCAAAGAACACAACAAAGTATTGCATACCTTGTAGTTTAGTTGATATTCTGAATTTTCTTGATTAGTAAAATTTCGGACATCCTTATCAATAATCTTGTAATCTTCGATAAGAAAAATGAAGTTGTCCACTCCAATATTAATAAAAATAGTATTATTACGATCTCTCCAATATTCTTGATCATTACCATCAAATATAGGTGGTCTAGTAGGATTTATATTTTCAATTGAACCAACATTAATTCTTTCCATATAAAAGAAAATATATTTCCATAGAATCTTGTTAATAGTAAAAGTTTGTAAACAAGGATAAGAATCCTAAAAAAGGAAAATATTTAGAACAAGAATAATAAAAACTGGGCAAGAAAACATATATGTGAATATATGTATTTTAGATACGTCCTCTGATACCAATTGTTGGATCAAAATATTATGTAGATGCTCAATTTAGAAGATGAGGGGGGGGATGTGAATTGTATTCCTAAAAAATTCTTTTGTAACTTTTAAATTTGGTATAAAACATTCGTTTTTTACCTTAAGAAAAACTATGTTTAACAAGGATAAATAAGGTAAATTCACAAGGCCTCTTAGTTCTACAAACATTGCTCGGTTCTGGAAATATGGTTCTAGAAATGAAACAGAAGAAAATATTACAAGGAAAAGATTCTACCTTAAAGAATATAGAATCTTATTAATCAGAGTATTAAAGTACAGGAAAGTATAATGTAGTTATAATTTATTTATTAATAAAATTGATGTGGAGAATAAACTTGAAACAAAAACAAGTAACAAGTATGTAATCTTATAATCCAAAGGGTAGGGTATCCAACAACCTTAGATAAAGGTCCCTTGATTTATACTTTCAAGAATGTCTATCTTACCCACACCAGGGTATGACCTCGATAAGAATATTGGAATATGTCTTGTTATCCCCACTATCCCTTGAACATTAAGGTAGTTGGCACCTCTGTATTTCTATTCAAGGAATTACTCAAACATTAATGTAGTCATCACCTCTGTCTTTATATCCCTAGAAGCCCTCGATTGTTCTCATGAATAATCGAAGTTGCACAAAGAAAGATGAACAAGATGTTCAGTATACATAAGGCATGAGAGTATCTCTCACTAGAAATCACTTCAACAACATGTGGTCTCTATAATGTTAGATCATTTGTCAAGTTTTATTGGATAATTCAAATGAGATCTTATTTATAGGTGCTTCTCCCACGGTTGACTCCCTCCTCCAATAGTCATATTTTTTCTTGAATCTCAGAAGGACCTATACACATGCCACTCAATCAATAGTTAATTAGAAATGGAATGCACGACATCATTTCATAACTATAACGGCGGTAATAAAAATATGGTTGCTTAACCAAATCTATTTTTTTGTTGTCTAAGGAAAAATAAAGTTCAGAGTAAAAGAAAATAAAAATATGGATTCTATAATACATGGATATTTGGATTCCATTTTTCTAGGAATTCATAATCTGAATTCTATAGAATTCATATTCTGAATTCCAATGAATTTTAAATCTGAATTCTAAGTTATTCAGAGTCTAAATTATAAGGAATTCGGAATAAGAATTATATAGACTCCAGAGTCTGAATTCCACTAAATTCGAAACATGAATTTTGAGGAATTTGGAATCAAAATTCTAAGGAATTAGTAGTCTGAATTTTAAGTAATTCGGAGTTTGAATTCTAAGGAATTCGGAACCAAAATTCTGAGGAATTTAGGACCGAATTCTGAAAAATTCGGATTCTGAATTATGAGGAATTTATAATTGGAATTTTAGAGAATTTTAGAATTTCAATTTTAGAGAATTCAGAATCTGAATTTAAGAGAATTTGGAATCTTAATTTCAGAGAATTCGGAATCTGAATTTCAGAGAATTCATAATCTAAAAACAGAATAATCTATATCTAAGGATTTATAGGATTCTTAGGTTTTAGATATGAAACAGATTTTTAGAATATTTAAATAAAAGGAGTTTGGATAAGAGAAACTATAAAATGAAGAATAAAAACAAAGGTAAGGGGATAATTTCCTTAGGAAAAGAAAACATTCCTAAATAAGATAAATCTTGGAGGAAATACAATTTGCCTTCAGATAGAGTGTTTGTGATTTTCAAAACATAAAAGAATGGAAAAGTCATAGGGAATCCTTATTGACTCAACACAGGTAACCAAGATAGAGATATAGGTTGATCCAATTATTTCATAGTTCAAAATTAAGGTTTCATTAGATTCATGTTTTTCTCTTCATGTTTTATATGTTACCATAATAATTTTGGTTTTAGTGTTTGGTTGAAATTGGATAATTAAAATGAAGCAAAGAAAGGTATGTTTCTAAAAAAACTTGTGTATGTTTCTAAAAAACCACTATGAAGAATAATTAAGTGGTTTAATCTTAGTATATTATTATTAATATGAAAAAGTTAGTTACCTTTTATTTCCTTGGGTAGTGAGGTTGATATGTTAAATGAAATTATATCTTGATACTCTTTGATATTTTATTAGTGAATTGATATTTATCACTGAATTTGTTTTTGTTTTATAATAGTTATTAAGAATTATGTATTGAATATAAGGATTATTCTTAATAATTTTTTCTTTAATGGATGAGAATAATTTTTAATGGTATTTATAAACATAAAGAGTAAATTTTTTAATACGTTCATATGTTTCTAGATAACTGTTGAGGAATGCATAATCAAATATGGATAACACATATGTTTAATATATGATTGTTATTTAAGTAATAAAGGGTTGATTCATTTTAAAATATGTAAATTATATATTATAAGTATCCAAGAGATTTATAGTAAATTTATGATCTTTTTTTGATAAATTTATCACATCTTGGGATTATTGTGTATATAGGATAGTGAGTTATTTTACATGATGATTGAATAAATGATTGTTTTTAGGGATAAAATTTGAATTTGTTGTGGTTTTATGTCTTGGTGATTTATATGGTTCAGGGAGGCATTTATTTTTGAGAAAATATGATTATAGTATATATATATATATTGATATATGATAGTATCAATATTGTTTGAGTAAACATAAGTATATTTGTCTGGCTCAAGAGTATAAGGTAGATTTTATGTTTGATGTTAAATTTTGGAATTATGAATTTGTTAAGAATACCCTCACCTAATTTCCTAAACATGATATAATTAAAATTAGAGGTCTTAATTTATTAAATGGGGTAAAATGTAAGGCCACTTGATTTTACTATATAATTTTCTTTAGATAAACCCAAAGTTCAATAAATTTCACCACTCTTAATACCAATGTAAAACAGATATAATGATACTTTAGTAATATAAATTAATCAAATTTAAAATATTTTTAGGAAAATAATAATAAATAAATATATTAACTAAAATATTAACACTTTTTAATTTAGAAAAAATAATAATAGATAATTTTAAAAACATTTAATATTTTAAAATGTCATTTTATTCAATAAAACAAGATTACATTTATATATTTGGAATTTTATTTTAAGAAAAAATATATCAATTTTACCATAAAAATTAAAATTTTTAACCTTTACATTAAATTTATCTACGTATAAATTTCTCATATTTTTTATAAAATAAATGATTTTTAGGTAAATAGTAAATCAAATCTTCTTTTTTCAAATACCATTTGTTTTAATAAGAAATTAAATGAATTTTTTTAAAACCCTGTTAATATAAAAAAATATCATAAATTTAAATGGATAATTTTAAAACACTACTTATAAATCTTAAAATAATTGTATATCATTTTTGAAAATTTAATTATATTTCATGAAAAGTATTTTTTATCTATTTTACAATTAAGTTTGAAACCGGGAAAAATAAATTATTTAATTATTTATCTATAAAAAAACTCTTATTTTACCAATAATGATATTTTTAATATCATTTGAATAAATAAAATTGACTTTTATATCTTATACATAAAAATATGCGTACAAATACACTTTTCTTAAAAATGTGGTTTTATGTGTTACATGTGAAAACATTAAGATTAATATCTTGAAACATAGAATGTTAATTTGATAAAAATATTGTTATGTTTTATATATTAATTATCATATTTTTTAATATGGTCAATTTCATTTTTAGGTATATTATTTATATTATTAGGATTAATGATAATTACTATGATAATAGTGAAACAATTATTTTGAAATTATTATTTTATTAACATAATGGAATTTATATTGAACCAATTAAAAAATAAAACATTTAAATATTGAATATAATATGGTTTATATATAAAAAATTAAATATATTAATACTCTTTATTTGTAATCAATGATAAATAATATTATGAATCCATAATGGTCAAAATTTCATTTTTCTACAAAATCCTTTTTCTACACATTATCAGTTTTATTTCAAATGTTTATTTTATAATGTTTATAGATTTAATTGGATTAAATAAATATAAATTTATTTATAAAAACCAAAATTTGGTTATATGTGTTATTTACAATTTTAATTAAACATAAAATCACTTAGTTAAAAACAAGTTACTTTGCTTAAAAGTAAAAGAGTAAAACGTAAACAGATAATGGTAAAAACCATATAATTTATTTGAAAATAAATAAGTGAAATTTTTAGAACCAAATAAAATAAATAATAAATTATTTCGAAACATTGGATCCACTATCCATGGTGTAGTTTCATAACATTATTATAATATAAAGGGTGTTTCCAAAAGTTTCCTTTTCGTCTCTTATAAAAGGGTATTACTTACACCATATAAAACACACACCCACCATTTGAATTTTACTTTAAAATATATAAAAATACCCTCTCCTATAATTCCATCACACATTTTTATCCCCTTTCCACCCTTAGTTAGTCTAATGCTTTCATTTCTAAAGAGACTTTCAAGAGAAATTTCAATGTCCCAGAGAGATTATCACATAATTTATATCCTTTTCCTTAAATATTTCAATTCCAAAATTCCCATAAGAAGTAATATATAATTAAATATGTATCAAAATAAACTAATATATTATTAAATCAATGTAACAACCACCATTTATTCATATCTACCCACTAAGAAAAATAAATGAATGTTATTAGTGTATATGTGTGGATTACTAACTCCACGAAGTGACATTGTTTGTTTTTCATTACTATATTTCATTGTAAATGATGAATAAATAAGATATATATAGATATATATCATATCATATTATTATTATTATTAAATTTTATTTAAAATTCTCCTTTAACCATCTCTCACCTGTTGAGAAAGGGAAACACTAATCATGTGTATTTGAAAACTACCACCTCTACAATGAAAGCTTTTGTTTATTATATTTTCATACATTAATGAAATGTAATATACTAAAAATAAAAACAATATATTGTTAGTTATATTAAATTATTGGTACAAAGTAAAAGAGTTCCCAAGGGATCAAACAGTTTAGTAGTCATGGAAGAGCAGATACATACAAGAAATACATTTCCAAACACGAGACATAACATGAACAAATGGAATGAACACGATTATCCCTTCCCCCATTTTCCTAAAAATTACACATATCCCCTATTGGTTTCCTAGGAAAAGGAAAAATAATTAGGGTGATCATATATTCTCAGTATCAAGTAGAATACAAAAAAATCATACATAAAATAGACCCGACATAAGTGATACGGTAGGAATAAGTGAACAATATGAATATGTAATCAACTAAAACTGATGGAATTATATATCCATGATAATAAATTAAACATGTATAACAATAATAATTTATCTCATACTAATGGAATGTATAATGATCAACATTAAAACATTCTATCAAGGACTTAGGATAAGAAACCTATCATATTTTGGGAAAGGGGATACATTAAAACCAAACATGTTTTGTCTCACAAGTCAAATCAATACATAAAGGGGGTATATAAATCTAAGACCACCTATCACCTGATATATTCTAATACATTCACCATAATATTCTTCATGAAAATCCATAAAATTATTATAGTAACCTCTTACTGAATAAAACTAGGCTATCCATATAATGATAAATATGAAATTAAAATACTTCCCCATTCAATACAATCTTATGGTTGTCTTTGGTAACATAACATACTAAACTTAGAAGCTATGGGGCATCATCAAAGTAAAATGAAGTAACCTCATCAAAGAAATATAAAGTATAGGGGAATTTCAATGTGCTAATTTATACATAGAAGATTGTAACTTGGATTGCTATTTTTAATCAGTAGGATACCAAGGTATTAGTAAGAAAAATACTTCATTAGGATCCATTAAGTGTGAATAAATTCTTCAAATCATTTCTCCAAGGAGTGTCTCACTGGATTCTTAGTCCAAGGGCCATTTTTATACATCAGGGTGATTATTGATTCAATTGTCGAAGAGCCTGATTTTTTGTGATTACCCCTAGATAAGTTTTCCACAACTATATCCACTTTCCAGTATCTAGATAGGTATTTATGTAATGGGAAATTAAAAACACTTTTACTCTACCAAAAATTTGGATGGTGTTTCTAAAATGAAAAAGTAAAATCTTGAATAAAAAGAATATCGGAGTGGGATAACAATATATATATATTTTTAAATATATTAAATTTCATTATTATTATGGAAAAACTTATTTCATGGATGTGTATGAACCCCAAAAAATAAAATATGTGGTGATTATAACATGAATCATAATGAATAAAAAATGAGATTGAAAAACCCCACATTTGGATTGGAATGAAATTTAATCATAACCACTTGAAAGTGTGGAATTAAAATTGATATTTAAATACCATTATTAAATTAATTTCATGATATAAAATCTCACATAGGTAGTATATACACCTCATAATGGAAATTTGAGGAATAATACAAAACTTATGTCAAAGGGAGGAGTTTATGATGAAAAACACTGACCTTTTGTCATGGATTACTTGAATTAAATTTAAATTCCTAAAAAACAAACAAATCTTTCATAATAACTTAATTTAAAACCATACTCATCATTAATAGTCATTCTATATATTAATTATTTAGATTATTTAGATTAATGTTTGTAGTTTTGATCATTTGAACTAGTTTCATAATAAAGTGTTCATAATCATTATTTTTCAAATTTAAATCATTAATAGGTAATTAAATTTACTTTGACAGATGATTTATAATAATTTATTATGTTTAAAGTTTTTTTCATGATTGTTTTGGCATAATCATTGAAGATTATGATGATAAAAAAATGTTTTGGTCATAATTGACTAATAAAGGATGTTTACTTAATTAATTAATTAGATATTGATATAAACACTCTCGAAAAAAAATCAATATTTACACATTGATAACTTATTATAAAATTAAATAATTTTTATTAGTCATCTATGATATAAATGTATAGTATTGTTAATATAGGCGGTTAAATAGACCCAAACATTAACATACCATGATTTTATGAATTATTATGAGATGGTTTTGTCCTAATATAATTATAAAAGATATATAATTGTCTTTTTTAGTGTTTATTAGTGTTATATATTAACTTTAAATATATGTATAATAATAATTAATGGATATTAAAATATTAAAGTATTTGAATATAAGATAATATTTTTAGCACACTTATTTTAAGTGATTGAATTATTGATGACCGTTTATCGATCATATCATTAATTTGTACTATAATTTTCCACAATATATCCTTAATGATAAAATAAAAATTATATTTATCCTTTAATAACCTCATTATTTATATCCTTGTAAATTAGTGAAGGAAAACAAAACACCTTCTGTCATGGAGGCGGTATTCCACACAACAGACAAACAACAATTTTTTTTATTAATGAATGGAGTATATGAATAAATAACTAAAATACCATTAATATAGAAACATTAAAATAAATAAATGATAAAAATATAATTACATAAGTGTGGATATAATAAACATTAAATAATATTATTAAGAGGAAAACTATGTAGTTGATAATACTCATGTCGGGGACTTGAATTTTACTTGGAAAATTCATAGGAAATCCTGGCCTTATGCTTTGTAATGGTGAAAAAAGTGGTAGAGGGCTGTAGGAAGAAATCAATTGTAACTCCCCATGTATTTGAACTAAATGATGACCAAAGAAATTTCAATTTTTTATTTATCATATTATACTTTTATATAATCGAGCTGCAAAACATATTTTTACGTGATTTGTAACACTACATGTTTGTATTTTAAGAAATTAAATTAAAATTAAAATGGGAATAAATTAAATGGGGGTAAATAGAAAATAATAATTATAAAGAATTTGTTTTATAATAATAATAAAATATTAATAATAATAATAATTTAGTAAATTTTAATTAAACCCCGTAAGAAGTCTCCCTTTTCTCCCCATCACAATTCACCCTCCCCATGGGGGTTATCTAGTAGTACACGATACACCCCTGATGGCATGACTCCTTCCTCACAGCCTTCTCCATTCGCCAATTATTCTCTATATTTCCATCATTTTATCCTTCGATCCTTCATGGTATGACCTTATGTTTTCATCTCCATACTTATTCTGGACAATTTTTGTGTCCCCAACACCCTCCTTGAATCGGCCGAACCTTAGGGTTTCAGTTTTTCAAATTTTGATGCCTATTTTGTTCATATGGAGTGTAGTGAGTCTCTTGGGTTGGTATCATTCATATTTCCACAACAAATGCCAAAGGAGATGTGATTCTAATCATCTTGGTCCGCTATCATCAATTTTGGGTAAGGTTTTCCCTTCTTCTATGTCCTTGATTAAATGGTAATTGAGTTTTTCATTGTTTTTAGCTTACCAATATTTTTTCTTTAAGCGTGTAGACCTTGTTGTTGGAATTTGGGTTGTTAACTCCATCCGAGGTAGGCTTTTACTTCCAGTGTGTTGTTTCATGTCTTCCAAATTAGGTTAATTAATGTGTTATTGAGTCCACAGCATTTCAACTATGTGCGTTGGTCCTTACTGCAACATTTTGAGTTCTTTAATAATTTCTGTAGAGTATTTGAAGGTCTTTTTTGGAACACACACACATACATAGGTATGCATATATATATATATATGTATTTATATATATATATTCCTTATATATTTTCCTCCATGGAGAGGGGAATATGTATTTTGGATTAAAGGATATATATGTGTGTGTATATAAATGTATTTGTGTGCAAGGGTGGGGCAGTTTCGAGTGGTGTCCACCAAATCTATCAAGCACTGAGTGCCATATTGGTCTAAATATTAAGTCAGGGTCCCATTTCATTGCTTATAAATTTAACTAAACATTAATTAATTGTCTTCACAACATTAATGAATGATTTTCCGTGTATGATAGCTTTTCTAATAACATTTCCTTTTGTAAATTGTATATGATGCTTAATTGAACAAATAAATTGTTTTATAAAAAATGTTTTTATTTAATAATAAAACCCCTCAAGAAGAGGTGTCTTGTCTTCAAGATACAAAGTAATATATAGATATTATTTCTTTTCTGTCATATTTAATTGGTGTTTCTTTATGCTTTAGGTTGTGTTTGGAATATGCGTTGTTTTGTGTATGACCATTTTAGATATTCAAAAATGGAGTTGTACACCCTTGGGAAGATGTTTAATTAGACAAATATCATTTTTTATTTGAAATATCTTATAAATTTAATGTCTTGATTTATAAATGGTAATTACCAATGTAGGTAACTTCTCTTTTCCAATGACACTTTCCATTTGACCGATTGATCCTTGTAAATGAATTTTCCATATCTTGGTAAATTGATTGAGTTGTTTTAAAAGAAATGGCTAATTCATGATAGGGTAGCTTTCTTAAAATGAATCCAATTTTCTTAAATGTATTGACCCCTATGGGTAGTAAGTCTATTTCTTATTTCATAGCAATGAGTAAATTCTTATAATTAAATTTAATGCCTCAATGGATTTGGCCTCAGGTAATGATGGTAATGGGAGTCCTTTGACTCATTTATTAAATTATTAACATGAAGATGTGTCTTATACCCTATGATAAGCTTTATTATTACTTATTAGTTCCACAAGTGGGTGGTATAAACTAAATCACTTTTTATCTGATACAATTAATTATATTTATTGTGATATGTGCGATCACACTGGCATGCCGATGAAATGACTAGATAAATTGGATAATTTGATTGATTGTTGGCCAAGAATTTTGAATTGGAAAAAAAAATTGATTGAATAATTATGGAAGAATCACCCTTTAAAACATTGGTTAATTGATATATTAATTTACTTATGATAAAATAATTAATTAAATAGGTTTTAGATAATTTTGATCATAAATAAGAACATAGAATATTGAAATAAATTGGTTTGATAGATGAAAATTTAAATAAATTTATTGTTGTATCTTATGATGATAAATTTTGTATGTTTGATACTTTTTTTGACTCATTAGATTTTGAGATTATGTGATATTGATATGATTTATACCTGAGGTTTTTATGTTAATGTCTTGTGGAGTTTGTCTCTATATGACTCATGATTATTGCGGACACCTAAGATATTGGTGAATGTTCTTCCGTATTGCCTTAGGGAAAGAAATAGGTACATGATGCCTAAGGGAAGAGTATATGATTTTAAAGGATGTCTAAGTACTCATGATTGGTGCTGATTCTTAAGGTCTTGGTGAATTGTTTCATACCTCTTGAGGGATATATAGACTGGTACTAAATGCTTAAGGGCAATGTATATGATTATGTAATTTGCCTAAGGGTTAGATGTATAGTTACATGATGCCCGAGGGTGAGATTCCAATTATGTGTGAGAGAAGAGTTTTTTTAACCTAAGAGAAAAATCATAGTTATTGATGAGGGTAATATTGTAGATATATTGAGGAGATATTCTATTTATGCTTCAGAGTGAGGTTTTGCTTAGCCTAAGGGAATAGGCTTTATGTTTACGGTATATTCTAAGTGATTTATTCTCATCAGGATAATATTCCAATGATATGGGTTATCCTTCCTGAAGTAGGAGAATATACCGAGAGACATAGATATTCATCGTAGGATAATGTAGGTGGTATTTGATTGGAGTGATTTAATGATCCAAGAGAATGTTTTTTACTATTTAATTTTTTATCACTTAAATTTATAATGTGTTTCACACTTTAATTTATTATTAAATGCACGAAATGGATTTTGATTGACACTGTGGGTTCAGACCGACTAGTATTTATATCTCACACCCTACTCAAGAAACATTTATAACCATAGTCGATATTCTTTATCATATGTCATTGGATTCATTACTTGTGTTGTGATTTGTATATGAGAGCTAATGAGAACAGGATGGGGATCTTGATCAAGATTATCGAAGTGTTTACTGTAGGGGTTTTTATTTCTTTTTTTAAATATTAATTCGTGTACTTATAGAATCATTTGTCATACATGCAACGTTTTAAGTTGGAATTGTACAGTTTTATTCAGATATTATTTTATTCTTCCACTACTTGCCTTTCCTTTAATACTATTTCCACTACTAATTTTTGTTTTCATATTATTATACCATTTATTCACAATTATTTATAGGGTATAGTCTCCCTACCGTACTATCAATAGATCCTCACTACTAATCGGAATCCTATGGCATTCATGGATACATGCTTGAGGCCATGTGACCCACCGAATCACACACTATTAGGGTCCAACTGAGCTTGTATGTTATATAAATTCTAGTGTTTCAAGTAGAAATTTTAATGATAGGTGAGTCCTAAAACGGTAAAGATGTTACCCTTTTTTAAGTGAATAGAATGTTGTTTTTGGGAGTAACACTAACAGTTTAAATATTTTATTGTTATTATTCATGTTTCAAAGGAAAAAACTAGAAAAATAAGGATCGAAAAATGATTGGGGGCTGAAACTCACATCGACATTCCTTTTTGAGAAAAATTTGAGTTTTCTATGGATTTTTGTTTTATCATTTTTACCCAAAATAACTTTTTCAATGGTAATAAAATTTTAGTCATAGTAATTAATATTAATGAAAAAAATTATGATAATTTTTTTAACTAATTGGATACATAAAATTTCAAATTTTAAAATAATTTAATCAAATATAATTTCTAAATGTGTGAATAGTTAATTTTTAATTAAATACACATAACCACATAAAACTAGTTTTTATATAAATAATTTTTTTATGATTTTAATCAATTTATAATATACAAGTATCTTGGATATTGATTTTAATGTCGTAAATTGATTATTTTAGAAAAATAATGGTTATTATTCTCTGAAGGTAATCCAAAATATAATATCCCTTGAAAATTCTTGATTTAAAGAAGGTATGAAAATTAGTTTTTTATTAAAATAACTTCTTAGTTAGTTCTAAAAACATTGGACATAGGATTTCTAAATTCAAAGAATATTTTAAAATGAATATTTTTATTTCTTAAACTCATTTGTTATTACTTAAAAGTATTTCAAAACATCATGGTCATTCTTATATAATAATAAATTCTTAAAAATTATATGTTTCATGAAAACCATATTTTTCAAATAAACACCAATGTTTTCAAAAAGGATAAAAAATTTATAATAAGATACATTTGATATGATGAATTAAAAAATAGTGCTAGTTTGGTCAATTTAAAATGATTAAATTAAAATATCAAATAAATTCATTATTGAAGTCTCTTTAATGGGTACATTACTTGATTTTTCAGGATATGGTGGTTACTTGTTATATTAGAATCTCAAGTGTTACATTATCCCCTGACTAAATAATTAATCCTCAAATTTTGGTATACATCAGTTTTTGAAAAAATGGGTATAGTCTTTCATTATAGATTCTTCCAGCTCCCATGTCACCTCATCAAATTTTTGGATTCTTGAATGGACATTCAATAAATGATTTGTATGATTCTACAATAGCTTCTCTATAATATTAAGAATATAGACATGATCATCATTATATGAAAAGTAATGAGTCAAATAGATTCCCATATATATGAGCACATGCATTGGATATGTCATGAATTTTATTAGTAATGAAACATATAAGATTCCATGTGATTTAGAAAGGTTGGGAGACATATCCAACAAGTATTCTACAACCCCAATTCGTTCTAGTATTTCAAAATTCAGAATTTCACTTGGGATTAAATTCCCCATTTTAAAAAATCTTAGATCTCCATTATGTGATGAAAAATTCAATAATAGATTAATCTTAACTTAAAATTTAATTCCTTTTATTATCAACATAGCTCATGTTTATGCTATAGGATGATTTAATATGACCCTAAATAGTTTTCGCCTTTACAGTATTCATCTTCATAAGATCTACGACAACTAAATTACTTTCTCCAACTTATTCCCAACAAGTTATAGTGTAAAAAATATTCCTATAAAATGATTCATATGATGTTATCTGGATTATTGAATGTAATATATTGTTATATAAGAATTTTATAAATGAGTGATACTAATACTACATACCATATAAATCATGAAAAAATGATCCCAACATGTCTTCTAATGTATGGATTGTCCTTTTAGACTGCCTATCAATTTGGGGATGATAGTCGATGCTTAAATGAAACATAGTGTCAAAATACCTTGAATTAATCTTCTACAATTTCAATTTGATCTAAGTGTATTGATCTAATATAATTAATGGTGGTTCCCTATGAAGCCTTATGATTTTATTGATATAGATTAAGGAATTGAGATGATAGGATAAAATATATATTCTTTATAATTAATGGAAAAAATTAATAATAATTTAATAATGAATTATGAGGAATCTTTATTCAATGGAGTGTTTGGGATTATAGTGATAAATTCCATTATAATATTTCCCAACTTCTATATTGGTATAGGTAGAGGTTTTATAACTCACTTAGGATGTTGTCTTTCTACCTTTACCTTCTAGTATACTAAGAATCTGGGAAAAAATCCTATAATTATCTCTTCATACCATACCACCATAAATGTTCTATTAAATCCCTATATAATTTTTTTCCTTCCATGGTGTTTAGAGAAATTTGTGTTTTTTTCTTTATCTTGAAGTTCCCTTTTCATATCTAGTTTGGATGGAACACATTACCTATTCCCAAACAATGACAATCTATCTCTAATGAAAATGTCAATAAATTTTCCATCATTCACTGCTTTAATATTCATTTTTATGTTCTCATCACCCTATTGGGAATACTCTATCCTTTCCAGTAAGCATGGTTTAGTAATTTTTTGGAAAATAAATGATTGGTCACATTTTAAAAAAACTACCATATCGATCTTTACTGGATTTCTATATATGGGATTCTTGTTAATCCTCATCATGGTCAAAACATTATGGTGTGTCCTAAAAATGAATCAACCACCTTGTTTTCCTTTTTATGGTGGTTTTGTATCAAGAAATCAGAGTCCATGAGTAGTTCCAACAAAATTTATTTCCTCATGTTGACATAATTTTGAGATAAGATATACTTCAAATTATTTGGTCTATATATATCTCACATATTTCAATATAGAGGTAGTGTATCCATACTTTGAATAAAAATGATACTTATTTCACCACATGTTCATTATTTAAATAGTTTGTTCATGGATTTTTGATAGCCTTGATATATATGAAATCACCCTATCATTAATTATATGGACACAAACAAGTCTATTCTAGGTTTCTTCATTATAAATTACCAATACTTCCATACCTGATGGTAGATTAGAAATAGTCTATTATACAATATCAAATTCAGCTCATGAAAACATTCATCACATTCCCTTGATCATGTGAATGTAACCCCATTAAGTGTTAGCATGAGAAATGGGTTGGTTAACAACATAAAATCATGGATGAACCACTGATAGTAACATGAAAATCCTAAGAAAATTTAGATCTTCATTATGTTCATCTTTTTAATACATTATTTGAGAACATTCTCCTTTGATGGGTCAAAAGATATTTCATCATTTTAGAAAATGTGTCCCAGAAAAGAAACTTCATTGAGATATAATTCCCACATACTATACTTGTCATGTAAATTATTTCTGAGTGTCTCTAAAATTAGATTCATATAACTCTCATAAGATTCAACGATATTAGAGTATATCATGCTATCTTTAATGATGGAGAACAACAATTTTCCAAGATACTTCTTGAATACCTTACATTATAATATTCATAATGACATAATGTGCATTAGGGAATCCAAAAATTAAATACCATAACTCATAATGTCCATACCTTTTTCAAAAATGCATGTTTTGTTTATAATTATTATTAACCCTTAGTTGATGATAATCAAAGATAAGATCAATATTTTAATAGTTGTGGGATCCTTGAAGTTGATAAAATAAGTCATCACAACATGAAAAATGATACTTATTATATGATGTATTGGAATTGATCTCTTTATAATTGATACACAATCTCATCAACCTATCCTTGTTTTTCCTATATAAAATAGGGGATCTGCATGGTTAGACACTACGGTATATAAATTATTTATTTCTAAACCACCTAAACTTTTTATTTAACACTACCAACTATACTTGTTACAATTTATAAAGAGTATTATATATAGTATTTTAATGAGGATTGGGTTCAATAAAGAACTCAAATTTTTTCTCTGGTGGAAAACTAGGTAATTATTCTAGAAAAAAATAAATGAAATATTTAACCATGGGAACTATCTTATTCTTAGGATATAGTAATTTTCTATAGAACATGATTGATCCTTCAATATAGTTTATTGAATTACCGACCACCATTGTTCCGTACATCCCATAAGATAATGGACTTCCATGGTGAATATTTTCAATTAAATACCTACCAATGTAAGATAGATCATATTAAGGACTGGATCCCTAGTGAAAATACCAATGGATTATTAGTTAAACTAAAGTAATTTGTTTTTTATCACAAGAAATGATCTAACATAGTTACGCCATATTTTGGACCAGCAATACACCCAATATGGGTAGGATTATTTTTCATATCCTAGGACAACTGCCCTAATATGATTGTGATATGATTTTTATCTACTTTAAATTCATTTAGTTGCTTAGGAGGAACATACCTACTTTTATTATTGGTGTTGATATATTTTCTATTATCCCTATTAGTCACTATGTCACTTATAATGACATATACATAATTAGATCACAAAAGTGAATTTTAAAATATAATTTCTATAATTTTTTCTAGAGTGTTACCTAGAAATATTTATGGGTTTTCATAGAAATTGTTATAAATAAAATTTCCCTTCTAAGTAGAATCACGAAGGCTTTTAGTAAACTTCCTTTAAGACCAACTACATCATCACATGCTACATAAACATAAAGTAAGAATTTATATTACATTATTGGTCAAATATACAAGAGTTACTAACAGATTGAAAATATTAGTATCATTAGATCACCAAAAACATAAACAAAATACTTTTCATTACATAATATACAACATGAAAATATTTATAGAACACAATTAAACATTCTATTATAGCTCCGATAATTACACATATTCCCTTATATGATTCATGGGGAAAGATAAACAAGTAAGGATGAGATCCTCATCTTAGTAAGGATTAGTATATATTAGAATCCTACATAACATGAACATGAAATAAGCGATACAACAAAAATAAATAAACACTGTAAACCCATAATCAACTGAATGAACAGAAAAGGCCACATTTAATAATATATTTCTAAAATATGATCCTGATATATGTCTGTACGCTAAAGACTGACTGGGGAAGTTTATATGTAGGGTTTACTGGTAAAGGGATCATGAAAGAAGTGGAGTGGATATTTGGGTCTCAAAACATCGGTGTAAGGAGATTACTTCAAATTTTAAATTCTTAGTGTAGAGGCTGAGAAACAAGGCTATTCTGACTAATGATAATTTAAAAAGGATGGGGGTCATCCTGGTTTCATGGTGCTGGTGTTTCATGTCCCCATGTAATGAAATTATCTGACACTTATTCTTAAAATGTTAATGGGATACCTACATATGGATATCTCTGGAACATGGAATGGGGTTATCTCTGCTAGGGGAATATATTATAGATGTTGTTTCATATAGAAACCCTAATCTTTATTTCACACTTAATCATTATTTATTACATAAAATAATCACTTGATACAAGATATAAAGTAAGTGGTCTAGTATATTTGGTGCTTAAGAACATTACATAAAAACACAAATCATGAAATACACACCTATATTTAAAAAATCCTTTACTTGACCATACACATTATTTCATACATAGCATTGCATGGGATAGCCTAAGGACATCCGTGATAAACAGGTGAGCTATAAAGCCCAGTAAGGGAGTAAATAAGTCATATCATAAAGAATATATTACATGTTAGGCAATAAAAATATCAATGGAGAATAAGAGAAACATGAACATAAAGTCATGATATAGAATGATTATCATAACATAGAAATGTGGCATCAACATTTAACATGATATTAGCATGAACCAAGGATCATTGAAAATGAATCATGAGTAAAACCTCATTCAACATTAATTATTAGGAGTAAACCCTCATTTTACTTGATGTATCTTGATACTGGTATTCACCTAATGCATTGGAGCTCTATTAGGGCGCACCCTTCTTAATCATTTCATTTGAAGCATAAGTGTGCCACATAGATCATGGATTAATTAAACATCATCATTTATTCCACAATAAAGGAATGAGAAATTCATATATGAACCTCTATAATAAATAATTATATTTTAATAAAGGTTAATACCTTTGATAGATAAATGGATATGGTATTCACTACCTAATGACTTTGTCTTGGAAAATTGTAGTACAATTTCGACAAGATAACGGCATGACTTAAGAATTCATAAAAATAGTTGATGAGAGAGAAAGGAGTGTCTTAGAATATGTAGATGAAATTGAAAGTCAAGGGGTCATATAGATACATTTTCAAACATATTTAATTTAATTTATATTCATAATATAAAATAATTGCTTGAATGTAAATGAGGAGAGAGAAATCCCTTATGGAATTTCTGTATGGCAATGGGTGTACATTGGTGGAATTAATGAGGTAGAAATGGGTCTTTAATCATTAAATCATAAAGAGGGAATTATGGGGGAGTTGAGAAATCATTCCCAAACATTTTTAATTGAAAACAAAATAGTATAATAATACAATAAAATTTGGAAAAAAACGAGAAAAGAGGAAATCCCTTACTTGGAAGTGTGATCCCAAAGGCTTGGGAGAGTCTTGAAAGAGCCTTATCATGTTCTTGGGAAACCATGGGAGGATTCTATAGAGAGTAGGGAAGATTTTGGTTTAGCTTCAATGGTTTTGAGTGAAGAGGAAGTTGGATATTGGGAGGGATTATACATGAAAAGAGAGGGAATTATTTATTATTTAGGTTTTAGACACTACATATTTAACTAATAAAAACCAAAAACCAGACCATGGTTTTTGCCCATGGTTTCTTCCAAAGAGGATTTTAAAACACAATTTTATAAGGAAAATTTCTTAACTTATTAAAATATTAGGGTTGATTATGTGGAGGTGATTCATACTACCAAATAAAATAATTTTAAAGGTTAAAATGTTTTATAAGTCTTGGAGGGTCCACTAAGGCACTATAAAATTAATCAAAATAATATAAAATTAGATTATTTTAAAGATAAAACATATATTTTATGAACACCTCATTTATCGTATTTTATTTCACCACTATTGGGTCATTATGTTTTCATAGAACACATTATATATTTAAACAGTTTTTAATTTTTACCCAAAAATTTGAGTGTCTTAAAAAAATATGAAAAATTATCCAATGGATAATTTTGACCTCATGATTCAAAAAATAATATTAATTTTATCTAAATAATTATCTGAATATGTGATTTTTTAGTTTTAATATTAAAAACTAACATTTATCGAAAATTCAAGGGTTTTGACAAAAACAACTTTGAAACATTAATCAAAAATACTATTTTATTCATAAAAAGTATACTATCATTTATATTTAATAAAAATTAATTTCTTAATAATATTTTCTAAAATATTATTCAATTTAAAAATACATTAATTCATCCAAATAAATTTTTTAATTTAATATTAACTAAAAAATACTATTTGTGCCTTAAAAACTATTTACAAAGTAAAAATAATAAAATAAATGTATATTATTTATTCTACACAAAGATAATGCACATAATCATAGTTATAGGGTCTCGTTACATAACACATTATAACACCCGTATATGACACAAGGGTAAGGTGTGCGATGGTGACAGACATTTGGGGTGGATCAGATGAGGCCATCGCTTCCTTTGTCTTAGTAAATTAAATTTTTTAAAGCCCAATATATATTATAATCAATTGATAACTGTTCAACGACTATATTAGCAGTAATAAAAATTATTAACATACATTAGAAATCCAAAAAAATAAAAATAAAGTTCATATGTTATATAAACATTTTACATTATAATACATTTAATTAGATCACGAGGAATTTTCATTAATTAATGCTTGGGTCGTTATAATATTCCCCCCCTAAAAAATGTCTCCCTCAAAATTTCATTTTCATGCACTAAAGAAGATGAACTTAAATCTGATTCATCACTTCCTCTAATTCCCATGTTGCTTCTTCAAGCATGTGGTTTCGTCACAACACCTTAACGAGTGTAATTTTCATATTTTGTAGAACTTTTTACCTACAATCTAAAATCTTCATCGGATTCTCTTCATAGGAGAGGTCATTCTCCAATGGTACCACCTTTGGATTGAGTACATGCGATGGGTCAAGTATTTACTTCCTCAAGAGTGATACATTTAATACATCATGTACAAGAGATAGGTTCGGTGGGAGTGATAGTCGATAGTCCCCTGCTCAAATGCGATCAAGGATAAAAAAAGGGCCGATGTACCTTGGACTAATATTTCTATTACAAAAAAATCTCATAATTCTATTCCATGGTGATATGCAGAGGAATACCATGTATTCAACATCAAACTCTAGGTCTCATTGACAATTATCAATATTGCTCTTTTTTTAACTTTGAGAATCTTTAATGTGCTGCTAGATGGTCTTAACCATCTCCACCATTTCATCGACCATTTCTAGACCTGGAAGTTTTCATTCCCCAACATTATCCCAATATGCCAGTGTTCTAGAACTCTTACCATGAAGGGGTTCATAAGGAGCCATTTGGATGCTTTAGTGGAAATTGTTATTGTAAGAGAACTCAACCAGATGAAGATGTTGATCGCACCCTCCTTTAAAATCCATTGAGCATGATCTAAACATGTCCTCATGTTTTTGGATAGTCTACTCAAATTGGCCATTAGTTTGAGGTTGATATGTCTTATTAAAGTTTAGCTCAGTATTTAGATATTGTTGGAGAATCTTCTCGAACATAAAGTAGAATCGTAGATCTCGATCAGATACAATAGATAGTGGTACTCACTATAGCCTTACCACTTCTCTGATATATATATATGTTCTAGTTGATCCAATTAGAAATACTCTAGAATTTCAATGAAGTCTGTAGTCTTTGTGAGATGACCCACAACAACCCAGATTTCATTTTTTTCCTTTGGATGTCTTCGGAATCCCAGTGAAAAAGTCCATGGTGATGTTTTTCATTTCCATGTAGGTATGATTAATGGTTGCATAATACCCTTAGTATTTTACTTCTTAGCCTTCACTTGCTGACATTTATGACACTTTGATGTATAGTCAGATATCTCCTTCTTCATCTTATTATACCAATAATTCTCTTGGAGATCTCGATACATCATGGTGATTCCTGGGTGAATGGAGAAATTATAACTACGCGAATCATCCAAAAGTCCATTCTTTAACTTCAGATTTGATAGAATACATAGTCCTTTCCCAAATCTCAAAACTCATTATTCATTAAAATTGAACTATGAGGATTTCCTTTTTCTAATAGTTTCCACTTTCTTATGAATTTTACCATCATCCTTTGATCATCCTTTGACATTTCCAAAAGAGGCATTTAAACAATCATTTGTGAAAGTATTGATGATGTTCCCTTGTTTATGATTTATATGTCCATATTCATCAAATATAAGAAGATTGGATCCTTTTAAACTCTCATTAATGATAAAATCATTCGTTTCTTTATACATAAAGAATATTCCACCTTGTTCACTATCCTAGGGTTGTAATGAATTAAATAGTAATAGTCTTTGATCAGCTCTGACCATCTTCATTGGGTGATGATCAACTCATTCTATGTGAATATATATATATATATATTAGGTTTTTGTTTTATATGTATATTTCATACATCTCCCCAAAGAAGTAATGCTGTCAAATTTTCAAAGTTATGATTACTGCAGCTAACTCCAGTTCATGTGTTGGATTGTTTTTCTCATGAAAATTCAATTGCCTTGAATCATAGGTAATGCCTTTGTATTTTTTCTTCAAATTCCATCCAATAGAGACTTATAAAATTTTCAAAATTAACATTCCCAGAAACATCAACATGTGATGAAACAAATATAGATGTTTTTTCCCTAATGATTTAATATAATTTCTTATGTGGACTCAATATTCTTAGAAAACCTAAAAGATATACTAACATGACATGCATTGAAATACATTTTGATGAAAAAAATTTTCTGTAGTGGTTGCATTTAATTCTTTAATCATTTTCCATATTAGCATATTACTTCCCATGATTCCTTGATCATGGAGATTGTTGAAGCTCATCATGATTCTCATTCATTGAAATATAACATTGTCTTGGGAATGCCTGACTTCTCCACATTTTTGGCATAAAACTGTGTAAGATTCCATAGATGGAACATTGTTTCCATCCATCAAATTATCCATTATTTTATGGAAATTGGATACGTTATGCTCTTTATTTCTTCACTTAAAAATATATCCTAGTCCCTTTGAGACATTTCCTTTGGTGCCTCTTTCCACACTTGTTTCATAAAAAAATTTGGTCTTCTTAACCTTATCAACATTATCAGATGGAAATTCATAAGATTTAATCTTCCTATTCCTTAATTTCCATTGGAATTCCACGAATTTCCAATTCATAACTGTGATTTTTGATAACTCGTTTGTAATAATCACGATATGTCATATTTGTCACCCTTTTGATTAGGAATCATGTTGGGATATTCATAATGTTTCCCTTGGCATCAGTTGTTGGCCATATTCCTCATATTACCGATCATTTTCTAGAATAAAACAAAAATTTGGGATGGGTATCTTAAACATTTTAACACATAAAGGGTAATCCAATGACATTAAAGGGATAAATTATATATTACATTTATCTCTTTAAAATTTAAATTTATAGGCTTACATCTATGTTATCCATTATCTACATCCCAAAATATATTCTTAGGGGATTTTTTTATTCTATTAATAATGTTTCATACTATGATTTTGAATTTACGAAATCATATCCCTTGGGAGTTTCGTAACCAAGAGTCTAGTAAGGCCCATTGTTGTGCACCAGTTCCTGTTCAAGTCTAACTCAAAGCGGTGTTTTTGGGTTTCACACCTAGATACATTTGTGCCAGAGTCGGCTCTACCTACTCATATGCAGATAGGGATTTATTTTCTTGATAAACCCCGTAATCAATTATCACAAAAATTTAGGGATGTTTTTATTATTCTTATTCTTATCCCTAAGGATTTCACTAGGGATTTTTAATCCTAATCCAAAAAATAACTAAACCACTCTTTGAAACCAACTATAACAACATTTCTATTTATTTAAAACTTTAAAATAATTTATTACATAAACAATTCACTTGATACAACATAGAAGACCGATGGGTTTAGTGTATTTGGGGATTAAGAACTTTACATAACAACTTAAAACATGAAATAAACATATTTATTGAAAACCTATTTTAGATGACCAATTACATTCCTTCGTACATAGTATTGCATGGGAAAAATCGAGGACATGAATAAGAAAAGAGTGAGATATAAATACCAACGAGGGAGTAAAAAAGTCATAACATGTATAATATAGTAATTTTTTTGAGATATGAATATCAATGGATCATAAGAGAAAAATTAACATAAATTCATGATATAACATAATTATCATAACATGGAAATGTGGAAACAAAATTTAACATGATATTAGCATGAGGAAAGAATCATTACAAATAGTTCATGAGTAAAACCTCATTTCACTAGAATTATCATGATTACACCTTCATTGCACTTGACATATCAGGATACTTGTCTTTACCCAATGCATTGGTGCGCTATCAGGGCGTACCATTCTTAATCATTTCATTTCATACATAAGTGTGCCACATGGATCATGGATTCATTAAACATAACCATTTATCCTAGATAAAGGAATGTGGAATTCATAAATGAATCTCTATAATCAATAAGTAAATTTTCATAAAGGTTAATACCCTTGATAGGAAACAAGCATGATATTCACTACAAAATGAGTTTGGCATGCAAAACTGCGGTGTAATTTCGGCAACATAACAACGTGACATAAGAATTCATAAAAATGGTTGATGATAGAGAAAGGGGTGTCTCATAATATGTACATTAAATGGAAAATAATGGGGTTATATGGATACATGTCCCAACATATGTAATTTAATTTATATTCGTAATAAAAAAATAACTTCTTGAATGTAAATGAATAGAGAGAAATCCCTTATAGAATATCAGCATGGTAAATAGTGAACATGAGAGGAATTAATGAGAGAGAAAGGGGTATATCATCATTCAAAAAAATTATGGTAGTAAGGGGGAGGTTTGAAATTATACCCCAATATTTTTTATTGAAAAAAAATTGGTATAACAATATAATGAAATTTGAACCGAAATGAGAAAAGAAGAAATCCCTTACTTGGAAGTGTGATTCCAAAGGATTGGAAGAGGCTCGAGAGAGGATTATTGGGATACTGGGGAACAATGGGAAGAATCTAGAGAGAGGAGGGTAGAGGTTGGTCTAGATCCAAAGGTTTTTAGTGAAGAGGAAGTGGGAGAATTGGTGGGTTTATATAGGAAAAGAGATGGAATTGTTTATTATTATGGTTTTGGACACTACACAATAAAGTAATCAAAACCAAAAACCAACCCATAGTTTTTTCCCATGGGATTTCCCAAAGGGGATTGGAAATTAGTATTTTCTAAGGACAATGGTATAAATTCTTAAAATGTTAGGGTTCATTATGTGGAGGTCAATCACACTCTCAAGGAAATCATTTTAAAAGTTAAAATGTTTTATAATTCTTGGAGGGTCCACTAAGGCACCATAAAATTAATCAAACAAATATAAATCATATTATTTTAAATATTAAACAAATATTTTCCAAAAATCTCATTTATAATATTTTATTACATCATTATTGGGTCATTATGATGTCCTAAAAAACCTTATATATTTAAACAGTAGTTAATATTTACCCCAAAATTTTATTGTCTCAAAAAATTATGAAAAATTCACTATTAGATAATTTTTACATCATGATTCAAAAAATAATAATTTTTTTTATCTAAATATTTTTTTAAATATTTTAATTTTTTACTTTTAAAATTAAAAACCGACATTTATAAAAAATTAATGGGTTTGGAAAAAAACCGACTTTCAAACCATAATAAAAAAAATAATTGTATGAATAAAAATTATATGATAATTTATATTAAAAAAAGTAATTTAGTGATAATATTTTATTAAAATATTTTTTAATTCAAAAAAAACATTAATTCATCAAAATAGATTCCTTAATTGAATATTAACTAAAAAAATATTTGTTCTTTAAAAACTATTTACAAAGTAACAATAATAAAGTGAATGTATATTCTTTATTCTATAAAAAATAATGCACATAATCATAGTTATTGGGTATTGTTACATAACCCCTGATAGCACCCACATTTGTCTTATGGGTAAGGTGTGCAATGGTCACAGACTCTTTGGGTGGCTCAGATAACATTGCTTAGGTTGTAATCTCTATCAACTTCCACTTCTTACATCATGGAATACATCATGATTATAACTATTAATGAAAAATGATCCTTTTCTATTTACTCATCCCATGCATCTATTCTAAGTGCCTTCTCCTTACCCAACCTAAAGTGTTTGTCTAAGAGAGTAGTAAGCAATTTATCATCAATAATTACGATGTATTCCACTACCTTATATATGTATTCATACTGAGTAAGGATCAATGTTCTAGAATTTAATTCCCTTACAATCTACATCCCAAAAAAATATTTTTCTGGATTGATACCATTTATCTCGAAACCTCTAGTCAACTTAGATTTAATCTAGTCAATATTTTCCATTATAGGTATAGTAAAAATAATATCAACCATATAGAGAATCGAATGATTAAAATATGATCAACATATATCTTTTTATAGTTGTAATTATTTGAATTGATATAAATAAACTTCTATTCCACCATAATTTTGTTGAACTTCTAGTTGCACATCATTGGTATCAACTTCATACAAAAATTATTCGATATAGATTACGTACCAGGAACTCGATACATTTAACTATGAAAGTTTTTATTTTCTCTATATAAATATATTAATCTATGTCTCCATGAAGAAATTTAGTTTTCATATCTAATTCCTCTAGACATAAAAATTCAATAGAAACAAATAAGAGTTTCATAAGAATTGCCTTATAATTAAAAACTAATGAAAATATCTCAAAAAAAATACACACCTTATATTTGATGAAAAACATTCATGACAATATTGCACTTATATAACCTCTTATTTTGAAAATACCAAGAGCACCAATGAAAGTCGATTCAAAAAATCATAGTAAATATGATAAAGAATGATATAATGAAGAAAAAGAACAAAAAGAAGTATTCACATGATTTGGGAATAATCCCTACATGTATGGTGAGGTGTAATCCTCTCACTACATCTGAGAGAAAAATCGGGGGAACACAATCAACTTAATGAAACCCAAAACTAAAAATAATCACATAACAAAATTTGATGTTACATGAATGTTTATTTTTATAGTGCCAAATTTTAACATTAGGTTTAATATGCTACTATAATGGTGATATTAAGTTTATAGAGCTAAATTATTCCATCAGTGTCGTCGATCTATTCTAATATGAACACCCACTAACATTATCAATGAGAAATAACTAGGGGTGAATTAGTTATCATAATTTTTATGTTTTTGTTCAAACAACCTTCACCACCTATTAAATTATAGAGATGTTAACTATCGAACATATCCAAATAACATAGAAAAAAATGGAATAATATATTTAAAAGGTTCATCACTCAAAATGAAATGGTCAATCCTTGGTATAATTCAAATTCATCTTAGTTTATATGACCTAGAAGTATCAACCTATGAGTAAATGATCATGATTTATCCATAAAATCATGTTTAAAACTCTCCCAAATATGTTTAGTGTGTCCCATATAGGTATAATGAAATCTTTCTAATCAAATGAAGAGTTTTCAATTCAATTAAACAATATTAATGTTATTCATGTGCAGAATGATTCTTATTTTTCATTCCTTATATAGTGTTATTTCACCACATTAATTATTATACGAATTAGTATATAAAACCACTTCCAACACATACTACTTATTCCCATGAATCAGGTTCTAAATAATATTATAGTTGTAATCAATTTTTTTTTAAATTTTATCACTCGCTATAAATATTTTAATGTCTCACTTTTTTCTGATATCTTATTATTACAATTTATATTCCCAAAACCACCTGAATATAATTCCCATAATTTCCACTTCCATTTTTAGTCATCAAACCATAGTAAAATAGGTCTATTATAAATTAATTTTAAATCCATAAAGACTCATCCCATTATACTCCATGATATCTATATTATAATATCCTTATCTCTCCCATTTAAAAAAATTACATAAAAATGCATGAAATGACTATATGAGAATATATCATTGCTGTGAAATGCCCCTAAATATTGATTCAATCATGACATAACATATTATCTCACACTATGGAATATTCTTCAACTTTCATCAATAACAATTATGTTGAATTATGAATTAAACTAGTGTAACATGATATATAGTCTTTGACATATAATTAATCCTAATAAAATTCATTCCTCAAAATAATCCTATTTTTCATTCTTCACACATTCCATTCTTTACAATTTCATAAAAAATGTTGAAACATATGAAGGGACCATAATTTAGAATTCATAACTGACTCCTACATAGTCATGGATGATCCTTGAAGAGTTATAAAATAATTCTTAATTTTTAAATCATCCTTAATAATAAATGCATACCTCTTAAGAAATAATGGATTATCCTTAAAAATTATAATATTATCCTTACAAAGTATTATTTTAACTTTATAATCCTAGAAACCATGTTTATAAATTTTATAATATTTTAATTTCCATCTTTTGTGTGATATTATAATGTTTTGGAATTGAAAAAAAAATCCTATTCAGATTCAAGAAATCCAAAATACTTCAAAACACAACTAGATTATTCTAAATTAATCCAAAAAATCCAAAAATCCTTCAACATACATATTATAATTTATATTATTTGATTTTGAAAATGATTTATGTATTGATAAAAAAATCAAACATAATAAATATATCTATTTTATTTTTTTTAATTCATCTTTAGTAGGAAAGATACCAAATCCAATATGAAAAATCAATATTCTCAAATAAAAAATACTTCCATTATTCCATAGAAATATCAACTTATTTTACAACAAATCTTGGGATCAACAATCGCCATTATGATTTTGTTGTTAAAAAAGGAACATAAATTACTATTAAAAATATAATTTAGAAATGAATGACTTTTCAATTATTCTAAAACTATGTGAGTCAATTAAAGTTTCTAAACAATGATATTGAATAACAATATCATGTTTTCATTAAAAATAGTGATTTAAATTCATCTGAATCAAACACTTAATCATATTTTGTTCACTCGATAAAATTATTCCACTTGAAATAATTTGACCTTAAATATTATTTGCATATATATATATATATATTTATTTATTTATCAAAATACATCTTTAGATTTACAAATATGTCCATGTAACCTGTAATAAAAAATTACACATAAAAAATATATATGGAACGGTTAGAATAGTTTTCACACATGCTAATTTAATATATTTCCAATTTTAGAAACTATCTCCAAATACATGTTCCCCCTATAAAAGGTATCCCTTCCCTAAATATAACAACCTCATATATTTTAAATACCCCTGCGATATTTTCTCCATATTTTTAACTAAAGTTTAAAAATAAATAGATAAATAAACACATGACAATTTAAATTATCATTTCTATGAAATTAATTAAAAATTCCAATTCCTTATATGATAGAGGGGACTAAGGAACAATACTTTAGCATTAAAATTAATAAGAAAGAACTCATATATTTATCATTAATCATTGAAATGAATCCCTTGGCATTGTTTTGGTGATATAATATACGATATTCTCTAAGGATGGGATAACATTCATATTTAACTGATCCTTCTCTATAATAACTTTGATGAAGTTATATTTGATATCAATTTGAATGAAGAGTGTTATTCCTTAACATGTTAATGACACATTGATTATCATAACCCAATAGTAATGTTATCTTCAATTACAACTTATTACATTATAACTAAGAATTCATCAATATCATTTAAGTTTTTTATTATGGTGAACCTATATATTATTCCTTAGTAGTACCAAAAATATTAATATGAAGTATAATTACATTTGTAAAAATGATTATTTTTATAAATTGATACCTGTATTGAAACCTTATTTGAGTCACTAGTTGTAGCTCCATTTGGGAACCGAAGTTATTGTAAACTAGTAACGTTTTTCTTTCAAATTACTATTATTCTCAACCACTTATGAGTGACCATTTATAGTAGATTTTGTGGTTAAATTAATGTTCCTTGAATTTCTATGATTTTTATGGTTACTATAATTATCAACAAACATGGTAATTTTGACGTTCTTATTCTTATATGCATTATTTACTAGTTTTTAGGGTTATATTTCCTCATTTTAACATAAATCATCTTTATTTAAACATTACCCATCTTCATGAATATAATTTTGATATTTAAACCAGGATTTTATCAATTCATCTTTAGCATTGCCCAGCTTCTATAGACCATTGCCAAGATCCTTCTTCTTATCATTCATACATTCTTCCATCTTGATGTCCAAAGTCAATGATCACTAATCACATTTTTAAGTCATCAATATTTTTTTGGAACATAAAATTTTCTATTAAATGATCAAATTATTTACTTTTAATAAATAAATCATTTTTCATCAACTTTCTGTTAGCCTTTTCAAGAATTATGAACATTGAATGGTATTATTTCAATTATTTATTAATAAAAACCCTATTAAAGTCTCTTAAACATCACTTATATAATTAAAACATTAATAAAAATTGAAATATTCATCATTTAATTTTTTGATAAGTATTTTTTCATAAAATTTATTACTAGAAGTCTCGACATCTTATATATCTTCACTAACATAACCTTAATCACACTTTTACAAGAAATTCTTCTTTTTTATTTAGAGAACTTCTTACCATTAACTTTAGAATAATTCTTAGACTTGTTTTCATATTTCTTTTTCATTATTTATATTATACTTATTAATCCATCATCATCTCTATCTTCATTATCTTTTATCTGTATATTTTTTTAAACAAAGTATACAATAGATATGAATATAAAATATATTAGTGGGAGATTACCTTTAAATTTTCCCTTAAGAGATCTCTCACTTTTTGAGAAAAGAGAAAAATGTTCATAAAACATTTCATTCACTTATGAATATGAACTACTAGCTTTAACATCATCAAAGTATGTCTTAAAATTTAATTCATTAAGGATTTAAAAGAAATCTCCATTTCAAAATTTCAATTTCTTGACAATATTTTCCTTTCTTATATATTAATCTATGATAATTCTATATAAGTGATGGAGAGGAAGTGAAACCAAATCTATATATTACATATTTGAGTCTTATATAAAAAAAATTGTTTCGTCTAATATGAATGATATTCTTATAATTATGGAATCCTTCATCTTATCACTAAATATTCTAATTTTTATCACAATCTCTTTAATCATTTTGATGAATACATCTTGGGATTCATCATCATCAATGTTATGTTCTTTATCTTAAAACATATAGATCAGTATATTTTCCAAATCTAATTTGGTATTTACATTTTAAATATATTCATGATTTTAAAATATTCCATTAGTGTATTTGATTCTTTGACCTATAAAAATTATTTCTCTAAATGGGAAAACAATATGGTATTTTGAGTACAACTATAATTTTATAGATTGTTTCTATCTATTACTGTCATTGTATTATTTTTATAATAGGGATGAAATAAATTTTTTCACCTTCAAAGACATCCAAACCAATTGATTTAATATTATAAAACATATACACATTCCAGATATGATAATTATTCCCATCAAAGGTGGGTATCACACTAATATTCATTGAATTAATAATTCCCATTGTGAATTGATAAATTTTATGATAAGATCATAAAATGGAGAAAAAATATATACCATCAAAGTAAAAATTACTAATGAAGGTAACATGGATCTGATAACACTGAAAAGAGACTCCCAAGATCAACATGTGATCACTTGGGAGGGGGTGAATTAGTTATTTTAATTTTATTTCTTTCAAATAAAATTTTCCACCTACTAGAGTGTAGTGATATTAAATTTTGAACACATGAAAAGTATAAACACACAAAGGGGAAAACAAATTTACAAGGTTCACTTCTCAAAATGAGAAGGATAATCCGTAGTATGATTCAGATTTACCTGTGATCATACAAACCACTAAAATCATCCTATGAGTTCACGAGGAAGGTGTTAACCTTTAAATTTTTTCTAAATGTCCCTAAAATTTGTTTAGAGTATCCCAAAGAGTTAAAATAAAATATTGGTAAATAATTGAAGTGTCTTACACTAAATTAGACTATTTTCATTTTGTTAATGTGCTAAATAATTATTCATATTTCTTATCATAGTGGCAATTCACCACTTTTATTTTTATGGATAGAACTACATATAATAGCTCCTCACACTTACTGCTTCATCTCATAAATTTGGTTATTCAAAATATTATATTATTAGTGGAACATTATTTTTTTAATATTTCACACTCTCTTAAAAAATTTCAGTGTCTCACTTTTTCATTATTTCTTTGTTTAATTAATATTGACTAAACCACATGAATATAATTTTCATATTTTAATCCATATTTTTGTGTAATCAACATATCATAAAAAAATTCTATGATATTTAAATTTGAAACCCTTAACAATAAGTCAAATTATAATCTCAGATTTCTATTTTATTATGGACTTCTCTTTGTTTACAATATGGAATAAAATTCATAAAATAACTACATGAGAATATATCATGATTGAAAACATATCCTAAAAAATTATTCAATCATGACAAAAACACATTATACAACATTTTGGAATGTTCTTCTTCTTTTATTAACAATTATTATCTGGAATCATGGAATAAAAAAATTATCATGACATATAATCACTGATAATTAGTAAATCACCGTCATATTTAATGATTTAATATATTTCATTTTGATATTCTCCGTACTTTCCATTCATCAAAAAATCCCACAAATTGTTGACCGTTTAAAATATATCATCCTTAAAAATTCCAAAATTATTATCCAAAAATCATGGATGATCCTTATGGAGTAATAGAATCATTCTTACATAGGTATTTGACCATATGAAAAACTATATAAATATTGAGATTTCATGGATGATCCTTATAAAATTACAAAATAATCCTTATGTAGTATGATTCATCCTTACAAGTTCAGAACCATCCTTATGACTTTCATCTGTTGGTATTTTTTCTTATAGGTTATACTTATAAAGATGGATGATCATCATTATGATGTTTGAATATCAGCCTTCAAAATTTATACTTATCTTTACATACATCATTAATCATCATTATAAAGTAGATAAGGATCCTTATAATGTTATATAATTAACCTTAAAAGGTAAGGATTTATCCTTATGAAGTTAGTACTTAATAATATTCCTTTATCCCACACATATCTATCCTTATGAAGTATAAATGCATAAAAAATATTCCATTTTCTAAGAATATAATCCTATCCTTATAATGTTTTGGACATAGAAAAAAATACTTCAAAGTCTAAAATTCCAAAAATCATTAAAACACATCCAAAATTAACCGAAATTACTCAAAACATTCACAAATATTTTACCTAACATATTATAGTTTATTTTATGTGATTTCTAATATTATTTATGAATTAGAGAATAATCTAACATAATAAACATATACACTTCACCTTTTATTAATTTTTTTCTCCAGTAAAAATACCAAATATTGTTGGAAAAAACCACAACATCTTATATTATTTCACATAAATATAAATTATTTTAAAACAACACTTTTTTCTCAACATGCTAAAATAACTTGTTGAAGTACAAACTTCTAGGACACCACTATCAGAATTGTTGGTAAATGGTTCTATAGTTGGTAAAAAATTCCACGTTACCTCCAAAATTTAGTTTGGGTCTCTTAAAAACTCAAAATAAGGGATGGGTGGGCACTTCCCCCATAGAACCACTAACTAGCTTACTAAAGAAGTCAAATTATGAGAGATGTAAACTAGTGTATAGTATGGTCCACTTACCTTTGTTTCACCTTTTTCCAAGGAATTGGGGTCAACTATTCTAGTACTCTTACACTTAGAGGATGATCTAGAAATCTAACATCCTTTAATAGTTAAACATTAAACAACTTACTTATTATAAGATGCTCATATAATTTACTCAGCAATTGGTTCATTACCATAAATGATTCGATTTTAAGTTGGTGATTCAGGAAATACCTACTGTTTTCCCATAAAATATTCAATTTCCAACTAGCGATTCATGAAACAACATATTTCGTCCCTTTCCTGATACTTCAATTTTTTTTGTATTATACCTCTCATACACTATTCATAAAAGGCATAATAGTGTGTTGACTATTAGTTCACCATTGATTTCTTCATCATGTTTTCGAGATTTCTAGCTCCACAAATATTTTGTAATGTTAATAGCCCATTATATTCTAAACCTCTAATAAAATAGTACATTAATTGAATGTACTTCATTTTTGAGTGAATCACTATGTCATTTGAATGACACATAACAATATGACTTTCACAATTCAATATTTTTTCCTCTTGATTTCTATGAATCTATTCTATGAAATTATTTTTCCATAAATTCCCATTATCTACTTATTTTACAAAAATATACAATAATTCTATATTAAATAGCTCCACCAAATTCTATAACTCATATATCAATGTTAATTATGTTCCTAAACAAGTAAAAATAAAACATTTTGTACTCATCCTATTTTTAATTCCACCTCCAAAATCATCATACACATACCACTTTAAAGACATTCCTTCCCCAATGTACAAAGATACTTCCTTCCTATAGATACCTCTTTATATACTTTATATCTTCCCTTAAAGTTCAGAATATTGAATACATCATGATTATAATAGTTGATGAAAAAAAATTTATATACCAAACATCTTCTGTTTTTTTGTCTCATAATCCTTAAAAAATTTAAAACGGATTTATGGGGTAATAAATAAAGAATTTTATTACAGTATGCTAAATCTATTAAAAAGATTTACAATATAGCTATCCTAGGATAAAATCAATGTTACAAATACATGGTAACTTTTTATCTTAATACCAAAAATCTTACTATCTTCTCCAAGATCTTTCATCTCAAACTCCTCAATCAACATCCCTTTTAGATCTAATATTTGTAGCAAACAGGATATTATAAAGAGTAATCCATCCATATATAGAATCAATATAATGTATTGATCACAAAAATCAATGCACTAATTTTATTTATCCATTCTCTACTATTTTATTTACTCATGAATAAATCAAACTTTTTATTTAACAACAATATTCACTTCATTTATCTTTGGATTGAATAGTTATCGCATCTGGTATAATTTTTTTTAACGTAGATGGATTCCCATATATATTCATGATAACTTTCATAAACCCATAAATCATCATATTCTTTATGTATTGAATGTTAGGTCATTTTCAAAAATAAGTTTCACAACTCCCAGAACCATCGATATGGTAACATCCACTCGGTCTTGTCCATATCTATTAGTTTAACCCATAGAAGGGGAAAGAACATCCTAATTTGATATGGATGATATTATATTAGTACCACCATATAAATAAATTATTACCCTTCAAAATGATCAATATTAACCTTAATTTCTTTTATATCCATCATTTAGTTGCACCATTCTGTATTGGTGAACCTGGAAGAGTCTTCTCCCACTGAATTTAATGATCCATCCTTAGATAGATACAACTATCGATCCATGTACCAATATTTCCCACAATCTATTATAGTCCATCATCATATAGATAAACCTTTATAATATTTCAATACACATAATCTTTGAAGAAACACTTCTATAACATTAAATTGAAGGATTTACCCATGTCTACAATGAAAACCTCTATAAGGCTATTCACCTTTTGCAAAAACACATCATAGATTCCTTGGACCTCAATGTTTGCCTCATTGGTTTCATTTCCCTTTTATTTTTATCTCCACTTCTTCTTAACATGTCCCTTCTTCCCACAATTCTATTAGATATGACCCACCACATTTAAATTCTCTTATCTATTTACTATTTTTTTGATTTTCCCTTTTAATTATCTCACTATATTTATTTACCCCTTGTTTCCATATATAAGGAATAGATATAGATTCTAATAAAATCTATTATCTAAATATCATCACTAACAATCAGATCCCAAAAATTATTAAAATTCATCTTTTTATTCCCGGAAGAACTACTCATGCCGATTAAAGTGGTTCCCAACTATTATCTATCAATGATAGTAAAACCAGTAATCATACCTTATGATATCGATTAATTCTTCTTGATGTCAACTGATCAATGATGGTGTTCCATTAAATAATAAGATCAATAAAAATAATTCCTTCATTCATATTAAGATTCAATAACCATAAAATCGAGTATACATTGTTCAATGAAGATGGATTCTCATACGCATTCAAGAGAGTGTTCATAAACCCACCCATCATCTTCTTCATTCTAATATTGAATTCCAATTTATTTTCCAAAATAACGTGTACAACTCTCAAAGCCCATTGATCGGGTAATTTCCACCCGACCTTATCCATATTTATTGGCTTGACACCAAGAAGTAGCAAGTGAATATTTTTTTGATAAAGATAATATTATATTTTTATACTTTTTTAACTAATTTAGAATTCATAAAAATGATTAATATTCACCTTACTTTCTTCCACAACCATTGTTAAATTTAATAAATAGAACCTTCATCTTATGTACTCATAATTTGATATCAGTTTTTATTGAAACACTGGGAGAAATAAGGCAACCAATTTATAAAATTAGAGTAAAAGGGATAAAAGGAATAATGGAGACAAAGAATACGAACATAAGTATTTATATGGTATTGGAATAATCCCTTCCTCCATAGAGAGTCATAATCATTTCACTATTTCTAGGTTTAAAATTATAAGGAATGAGATCAACTTATAGAAAACCTGTATCAAAATAAGCTCATAAAGAAACATAGTTTTATATTAAACTATATTACTAATGTTATAAACACAAACAATATGTACACTATGAAAAAAATATATTGATAGAATGTCCACAATGCTTTAATAATCTGTGTGTGTCGCTAGTTAGTATTGCTACAATACCATATCAAAGTCTATAATATAATAGTACCACCATCTCTATCAATAATCATATATATTGTTTATATTTGTTTAGACTTTCAATAGTACATCGAAAATTTTTCATGGTGTATTTGACCCCCATACCTCAAAACATTGCAAAGATACCCCTAGAACCTTCAACAACCTCAACACAAAGTTTGAATCGTGAAAGTTATAAATTGGTGTACAACATGGTCCACTAGAATTTGGATCACCATCACCTAATGGATCGAGATGCACTATCCCAAAACCTTATACCATCTTCTTCTTCATTCAATTAGTAAACCATTTTATCCTAAAATACCCTCCTCTCAATAGTTCATTCTATTATATTCCATGTCCTCAAAATATATAATGACTATATCTAATCACTAATGAATAAATACCACTAAATTGAGTCCTTCGTAATTATAGTCCCTTCTATTGTTTTAGGTTATATATAATCTATCAAAATAAAAATGTTTATGTCATTTAGGTATCCCTTAACTTGGTTCAGAATCATGTAAGACCTTTGCAACTCAATCTACTGCTCAAATACATTAAAAAATACTACTTTTGGAACTTCTCCATCTAGAGATCTTCCCCATGATTCATACATGTTTAATATTTTTGGAACTTATAACCTTGGAAACACCACCCAAACCATACTATCATCAAAAACAACTTTTAAACAATCTTGTTTTTATAGATATGTTATATTCACTGAGCTTTCTAGAACATACCTATCTTATTGAATTATATTCATTCATACATTAAATGTTTATGAATCATTGATCTCATAAATATATTTGAATTAGTATTAAAAATTTAAAATATATATTCATTTAAGATATTTTTATTTTTATTTTTAAACCTCATTCCAAGTTGTTATCTCAGAGATGAAATCCAAAGCCTTCATCGCCATACCTGATAATGAAACACACATGGGACTTAGCCTATAATATTTCCATTTATATTGCATCAATGTTGACAGAAATGAGTGAAATTTTTTTTGTGATGAAAAATCTCAATATTATTAAAAATATAACATTCATACATAGGTTCTTACTCTAAAAAAGTCGATGGGATTCAATTCACCACACTAGAATCAGAATTCATGTGTTCCGCCCAATATTCCTTAGGAAAACCATTTTCAATCTTCAAGAACATTTCCTTTTACACAAAATTCCAAATTATACTATCTATAAACAATTTTTTTTCTAGAGTAAATGGTATGTTATTCTAAAATTATATTCATTTTCCCCAATAGAGCCTTCATAATTCCCTATTTCCATAATCCCTACCATTATCAGATCTCAAACATTTCAGTTTACTTTCGATCTCCCTTTACACTATGTATCTTCATTAAACAAATGTTCTAAAAACATTAAGCATGTGCTAAATAAATGACACCAACAAATTCCATGTCACATCATTGATGATGGTAACATTATATAATAAATATATATGATAATGGACCAGATTATACCTCAGTACTTTCTTATGGGCCAACACAAAATTATGATTTTTAAGTGTCTTACATTTTTTTGGAATAACTCCTTCCACTGATATCCATGAATTAATTTTTCACTTATTTCATACTATATTTTTATAATATTCAAAATTTCTTTAGTATCAAGGACTATCATAACATTATAACTTATGTTTACATGATGTTCATGCCAGAATTTTACAAAATATATTTTTCTGGAATGTATTGATCCTTCTTAAAATACCATCAAATTCAATGTTCTATAAATCAATACATTATCCAATAACGTGTGGAAATTTTTAACATTCAATATTATATTGGTAAAAGTATTATATTAACTTAAATCATCAAACTCTTGTATAAAAAATTATGTTCTTCTATTACCTTGGTATGTTTCAAAATCAATACAAATCAAGTAATCTTCTGTTTCTTTTCTAGATATAAAAATCAACACTATCCACTATCTTGAGGTTATAAATATCAGAAAATATAAATTTTATTTATCTCAATGATGTAAAATTTGAAATACTATTTTTATAAATTATAGATTGAAATGAATCTCTAGAGTTGTAATCTATGACTGAAGTGAACTTATAGAAATCATAAAAAAGGAAACTCATATAATTTGAAATGGGATTTTCAGATGCCCTCTCAAAAGTATATATTACATATCAGAATATTTACACATTATAATAATTCATTATATGACCTTTAATCCCACAATGAAAACACATGGGTAAGACACCTTTACCCATGGTACTATAGATCCTACTTCTTTTTACTTTTCATTCCCTATGACTCTTCCATCCTATGAAAAATCATATACCTTCCACACTATATGAAATCCAAGTATTTTATTGTATCTCATTCGAAAAAATAATTTAATTAATAATTAGATCTTAAACATCTATAAATAATATGTTTTTATAACCACTTGAGTTACTCAATATAGTGACCACCACATCGCATGATTATAAGAGGGACCCAAGTAATAACAACTCCCACTCCTGATCCCTAAAACATACCTTCATTGATTCCAAATAACTTTGAATCACATGTATGTGATTGATATGACCATCCACTAACTTTCCACAAAAGAGTTTCATACCAAATAGTCTTCCCAATAGGTGTCCATTGTTCATTGAAGTTTTATTCTCGCACACATTGATAAGAGTGATTATAATTTTTGATGTTATCTCTACTCCACTAATGTTATATTTCACAGTTCAATATAGTGAGATTTGAATCATCACTAGGTATTTCTATTCCATCCTTTTTCATTCATCATTATTCATCACTTTTGTCATGGTAACCATCAATAGAACATCAAAATCCTTCTATAGAGAGTATCCCACATAGATCTGATCGTCATGAGAATCCCTTTACACAGTCAAAAGCATCCACTTCATTACATTCTCATTCCACAGAATAGTGAATGAATCAATAAGATCTGTTTTTTACTCTTTTGTATCCTTATAATGAAGCCTATATATCCCTTATAAATATCAAGAACAAATAATGTAACTAGATAATTGAATCTTATGAAATTACATTGTATCTATGCACTTCCACCTTCAAGACTCATCAATGATTCTTCTAATTAACTATTTTCAGTTAATCCACATTAGTTCTTCTTGATTCTATATCTACTACTCCACCATATACATTATATTTCAAAAAAAATTCTATAATCACTCATTTTATATGTTCTAATACATATTTATAAAATGTTTTTCACACAGATGAACTTAACATGTCCTGAGTCACAACTAGGTACATTCATACATTTGTTCAGTTTCAGTGGTTCATTTTATATTTGATATATTTTCATAGATGTATTTTAATTCCATCAAGGAAAAATTATCCTCAAGCATGACTATGATCTTCCTTTTAGGTGACTGTGAGTTCATACATGGTTTTAATTTTTTCAAGATTCTCCTATGTTGATCAGTAATGGTCTATTCATCTCATAGTTACCTTCCTTTGAAACCACAACACAGTGGTGATTTGAAAAAAAAATTGTTTTAATATTGGAATGAAAAAATATTCCCACAACTCCATTATCTATAAATATTTAAACAATTGTTTATATAATCTATAAATATAAATTTATTTAAATTCATAGGTATTGAAAATAAAAAGACCAAAATATTCAACCAATAAATATAATAAAATCATTAATTTGTTACATTAATAACATTACCACACAATTTTGTTTTACATTAATATTTTAATGCTTTAACAATTTTCCAAATTAATTTATAATATTTACTACTTTATGAAAAATTTCAATGACCTCCAAAATATTATGAGTTTTATTAAATCTTTTAGATAACATGCACTATATTTTCTCAAATCCATAGGGATTAACCAATTTTTTAGATCAATATGATTAATTTCCACAAATAACATCCATATAATAAATACTTGATACTTGAAATTGAATCTTCGTTATTTGAGAAAGTCAAATACCTTTTTCTCCACCTTAACTTGTAAATTGTCACGAAAACTCATTTTTTATTTTTTTGTGATGAATTATTTTTTATATGAATTTGAGTAAAACTGTCGGATCTCTTATTCTCATTATATATATTTTATTAGGGACTACATGTTATAGTTACAATATACATGATAGTGTAGAAAAAACTTAGACACTCTATAACATATGAGTATAAATAACTGAAACTAAAAAATAAAATAAAATTTATCCTCTAGGTATGATTGTTATATTAAAACAATGAATGTAACAATAATTACCACCTATCAGTAAATTTGAGACTTTTATTTATTTCAACATTTATTCATTTTATATCCACATGTTCCAATATTACAATAAACCAATTTTATATTTATCTTCAACATGATCATATTACTTCTGTTGGAACCATGGTATTCAATGCATGATTTGGAGTATGGTTTGTGTTTGTTGTCAATCCTCAGTAGAAGTTCAGAATGTGTACCATCAAAGTGATCATACAGTTCATGCAGACAATAGTATTGAATGTGGCACCATTTCCCAGTGTTTGCCAAATTTTTGGGCCTAAAATTTGACAAATGGAGAAAACTATTTTTGGAAAATACACTTGCGTTCTGTGTACTTGAAGGAGGGTAAACTTTCACGCCATATGTTTTTCATGATCAGAACATGGGAAATGGCAAAGGGATAAGGGTCGCGCAAGTTTTGGGCTGGTCGCGCAAGTGACCTCCGCGCCGTGAAGAGACTTGTGCGCCGATGCCTAGGTGGATTGGAATATTGCGCGTCTATTGTTTTTCAAGAATATGACTTCAAAATATGGCAACGGAAATAAGGTTGTGCAAGTATTTGTGTGGTTACGCAAGTGATTAGCGCGACAGAGGTTAGGGAGGATGAGTTGCGCACCGGAACCTGCGCGCTGAGGGAAGACTTGCGCGCCACCGCACAGGGGGTCCAGTTTTCCTATAAATAGAGGACCCCCCTCCTCATTGGTAATGAAGTTCAAGACTTAGAGATTTTTCGATCTCTCGTCTCGCAAGTGGTTGAGTCGCGAAAGTGGTTGTTGGGTCGCGCATGTAGAGGCCGCACACCAATTATTGGTTGTGCGACCAAGGAAGTTGGGGAGTTAAAGGAGGAACGTCAAGTAAGTTTGGTGTTGAAGGAGGCAGTGTCACGCAAGTTGTTTGGTGTCACCTGTGCTCCGATTTTGTATCACGCAAGTGACTTGCGCACCAGGATTGTGACTTGCACGCCAGGCTTGGATAAACGCGCTGGGGTTGTTAAAGTTCATCTGTCCTTTTGAAGCTGCACGAAAGTTGGAAGATCGCCCAGTACCCTCAGCGCAAAGTGAGATCCATCTTCTGGTGAGAGTAGGACTTCAACAGAGCATCTATATATGACAGAGGATGCATTCTTATGCAATGATGATGAGACCTTCATGTCTATAAACTGATCGTGACTTCACCAACGGCAGTAATCCAGGGGGAGTCAACGAGAGTGACCCGAGGGACGCAGTGTGCTATCCCTAAACCTTTTTGTAAAGGCAGTGGGCCTGGGATAGAGTGATTGTTCCCGAAACATTTTAATCCACAACTAGTGAAGATTAGTGGAATTAGGTACGACCAGAAACCTATCGGCGTTTGCTCCTTGGACGTAGCCCTTAGTGGTGAACCAAGTAGAAAGTGATGTGTCTTCTCTATTCATGTGAATGTTTTCTTTCTGATCATATTCATCATACAGGTTCAACAAGCTCCTACCAACGTGGGAACAAGATCCATCACAGTAAAAGAAAAAGTTCTCACCTTGATTCACCCCTCCCCTCTCAGGGTGTCCCGGGGTCCTACAATTGGTATCATAGGGTAATGGTTGCTAGTTTTGAATCTGTCCTTTATCGTCATAGAGAATGCAGTCAATGTTAGGGGAGTCCCTCACTTCGATGGAAGTAATTTCCAGATCTGGAAGAACAGAATGAGATCTCATCTAAGATCTCTTGGAATGGAAGTTCTCTTTCTCTATTGTGCAAGGAATACAAGTCACTGATCCAACAGGCCTGGCTATGACTGAAACAGACAAGAAAATTCTTGATGCAGATGGTAAAGCACAAAATGCACTCACTACAGCCCTTTCTGATCAGATCTACCTAAATGTGATGAATTTCACCTCAGAAAAATCCATGTTAGATAAACTCGAGAATATTTATGAAGGAGATAGAAAAGTGAAGGAGGCAAAACTGCAAGTGATGCACAATCAGTTTGATGATCTGAAAATGCATCCAGACGAGAATGCAGAATCTTTCTTCAATCGAATTACTGAAGTGGTTGGAGTGATTCGGGGTCTAGGAGAAGAAATAAAAGACATTGAAATTGTAAAGAAAATATTAAGAAGACTTCCACCTCTGTACAATGCAAAGGTTTCAACTCTTGAGGAAATAGATCTTTCCAAACATTCTCTAGATGATTTACTGAGCAGCTTGGTAGCTTATGAAATGAGAGTCAAACCAGAAGATGCTACGACTTGTGTGAGCAAGGAAATGGCATTCAAAGCCATGGATAAACTGAAAATATCAAAAGATATTAGCAGTGAAGATGGAGAAGAAAAGGAAATTATTTCTCTCATTGCAAAGAAGTTCCAGAAGGGGAAAGGGAAATTCAAAGGGAAGTTACCTATCACATATTTCCGTTGTGGAAAATTTGGGCACATTGCCACTCAGTTCTTAAGAAAGATCAATGATGAAGATAGTGAAGATGAAAGATTTGAGAAGCATCACAGAAGGTTCTTCAAAAAGGGAGACTTCAAATTTGGAAAGAAAATGAAAAAGAAGAGCTTTGTCTGTGAAGATGAAGAAGGTCATAATGAATTGTGTGATGAAGAAGAACCAGAATTCAAAACTGGGAACCATGTTTCTATGATGGCCACTGTTGACAAGTCAGAAGAAATTGGTGGAGAAAAACGACTGAGAACTTGTGTAGATCCCGATATGCAACTTATGGATGTGGTTAGTAAGCTTAAGAATAAATTTAAGAGTTATAATAAGTGGAAATCAATTGTAGAAGAATCAACTGAATACGTTGATCAACTTGAAGCTGAAATTGAATGAATGGAAGAATTTGTGAAGGTACAGTCTAAAATAATTGAATACAATGATGATGTAGTAGATCTGAAGCTGAGAATTGAAGAACAGGCAAAGGTGATCAATGACCTCACCTCCAGACTTGATGAAAAATCCAAGACTGCTGCGGGTATTGAGGAGGATGTTGTTAATCTTAGGAGTAAACTGGAGACTGAATCAATTCCAAAAGAATCGAGGAAGAAAATACAGTTTGGAAGATACTCAGATGCATAATTACTAGCAAGAGACAAGTGTGGTTCAGATGGGGTTGGAAAAATCATGAGTGATCAAAGACCCGCTTGCATGGGAAAGAGTGGAATTGGATGTGAGGCTGAGACATCAACTGCTGGAAGTGAAAATACCCAAAAGAAAGATAAGATAAAAGTTGAACATGTTGAAACATTACCTAAAGTGCCGAAAATGGAACCCTCAATCCAAACTAAAAGGATAATTGAAAATTATCCTCAAACATTCAGAAATGATAGACAGTATAACTATTCTCCCAAGGAAGAAGGTATTAGGAGAAATTCAAGTGAGAAGACATTTATTTTAATGAAGTGTCAGTTCTGTGGCTATCTGGTCCATACCATGTCTTATTGCGAAGAGGCAAGAAGCTATCTGAATGGAGAAGATATATAAGTTCAACAAAGGAGAACAATTTCATATCCTAATTCTTATAGAAGAAAAAATTTCTATGGATATTGTTATCATTGTTCTAACATTGGTCATAAGGCTGCTAATTGCAGGCAAAGAAGGGACATGGACACCTCATACCGGAGATCGAGACAAGTCAAGTCTCGTTAGCAAGACATTGTTGCTCTTTCAAACATGTTTTCTCCTCTAAAACAAGATTTCAACTATGAAGAACCTGGGTATGCGGAAGAGATAATTGAAAGGCCATCAGTTCTATATACTTAATCCAATGTCTCATGGAAGGAAAGGAATAAGATTGAGAAATCCAACCTTGCAGAGGTGGCCCTCAAATCTACAAAGAACAACAGTACCTGGATTCTGGATAGCGGTTGTTCATCTCATATGATAGGTAATGTCGGCCTGCTAACGAATATCATAAGGAAGGATGATGGTATAGTATGATTTGGTAATGATGGGGCTCTGAAAATCAAAGGGAGTGGAAGTACCGAATTAGCTAATGGAGAACTAAAGAAGACTGAAGTCCTTTATGTATATGGCCTACGTCATAATCTCCTCAGCGTAAGTCAACTTTGTGACTCAGGACTTATCGTTACTTTTAATCAGAAAGGCTGCACTATCAAGGGAAAGACAGGAAATTCACTTATGAAGGGATGAAGAACAGAAGACAACTTGTATCAGGTTTATAGTGAAGAAAATGTATGTTACATTACTATTGAATAAGAAAACAATATGTGGCATCAGAGACTGGGACACATCAATCTACAAGACATGGAGAAAATATCAAAATTGGGAATTGTCATGGACATTCCCAACCTGAAGCGTGAGCGTGAAAAATCTTGTGATGCTTGCATTCATTGGAAGATGGTCTACAGTTCATATCAGACAAAGAAGAAAAAGGCATCTCACCTTCTTGATCTGATTCATACAGATGTATGTGGGCTGATAAATGTTGTCGGAAGTCATAGAGAAAGGTACATTGTCCTTTTAATAGATGATTACAGTAGAATGGCATGTGTGATGGTCATTCACAAGAAATGACAAGTCCTTGACTGCATGAAAACATATCGGCGAATCGCTGAGAATGATACTGGACGAACAATCAATGTGTTGAGATCTAACAATGGAGGAGAATACACATCCGTTGAATTTGAAAATTATCTGGAGAAGCATGGGATACAACATGAGGTAGCTACTATGAGAACTACACAACAAAATGGAGTTGTTGAACGTAGGAATCGACAGGTGAACAACATGGCACGAACTATGTTGATTGAGAGTCGTATTCCACGACATTATGGGAAAGAGGCTGTTCAATCTTCAGTGTACATTCAGAATCGAACAAGACTTTATATGGGTGAGATGAAGACGCCATATGAATTGTGGCATGGACGGAAGCCTTCTTTAAAATACTTTCATGTCTTTGGAAGTAATTGATTCATCAGGAACAAAGAAGAAAATCAAGGGAAATATGGCGACAATGCAGATGAAGGAATTTTCCTCGGTTACTCAATGAACAGCAAAGCCTACAAATGTTTCAACAAGCGTTTAGGAAGGATTGTGGAAAGCAGTGATGTTAAGATAATTGAAAAGAAAACCAAAAATTCTTCAAGGATGTAATATGCTGATTTGATAGACAGTCAGGAAGAATGTGAACACGAAGAAAATAAAAATGCAGAAATAGAGGAAGTTGTTCAAAACACTAAGCAGTCACATCATGGTGTTGACTCAGAAGAAGAATCTGAAGAAGAAATTATGGCTGAAGAGTATGCTACAAAACCTCGCAGGAGAAATCGAAGAGCTGAGATTTATCCATCCAACATAATTGGGGACAGGAGTGCACCCACTCAAACAAGAAGGATGAGGAATAATACACAATCTGTATTTCTATCAATTGTAGATCCATCCTCATTCGAAGAAGCTGCAAATGATGAATCTTGTGTTAAATCCTTGAATGATGAATTAGATCATATTGACAAGAATCACACATGGGATCTATTTCAGAGACCCGAAGGTCACAATGTGATTGGTACCAAATGGATCTTCAAAAATAAGTTTGATGATTATGGAAGTGTCATCAGAAATAAGGAATTACTGGTATGTAAAGAATACTCCCAGATTGAAGGCATTGATGTTGAAGAAACCTTTTCTCCAATGGCTAGACTGGAGTCAATCAGGATTTTCCTTGCCATGGCACTCCAAAGAGGATATAAAGTATATCAAATGGATGTCAATACAACATTCTTGAATGGTGTACTCGAATAAGAAGTCTACATTGAACAACCAGTGGGCTTTGTTTTGGGTACTGATGAAACAATGGTCTGCAAACTAAAGAAAGCTCTATATGGTTTGAAGCAGGCACCATGGGCGTGGTACTCACGGCTGGATTCATATCTCAAGAAGTTGGAATTCAAAAGAAGAGGAGTTGATCACAATCTCTATATGAATAATTCTCCAAAAGATCAATTCATGGTTCTAGTCTACAGTGATGATATTATATTTGGTGGAAGCAGGCAGAAATCAGTGGACAAATTTTCCAACCACATGAAATTAGAATTTGAAATGTCAATGATTGGGGGGCTCACATATTTCATGGGGCTGCAGGTGATTCAAAAGAAGGAATACACTTTCATTTCTCAGGAAAAATATGCAAGAGAGATGTTGAAGAATTTTAATATGCAAGACTCCAAATGAATGTCAACTCCAATTGCAGTTGGAACTAATCTTAGAAAGCATGAGGATGTGGACACTGTTGATCCCACCATGTACAAGAGGATCATTGGAAGCCTATTGTACCTGACAGCGACACGTCCAGATATTGTCTTTGCAACATTCCTTGCGACCCGCTTTCAGAGTAATCCAAAGGAGGAACATATGGCGGCAGTAAAAAGAATCATGAGGTACATTCAAGGTACACATATCTTCGGGTTATTTTTTGCTGCAGGCAGGGACAATGAATTATCAGTATTTTCTGATGCTGACTGGGCTGGTGATGTAGTAGAAAGAAAGTCTAATAGTGGTGGAGCTTTCTATATTGGGAGGAAATGTGTTGGCTAGTTGAGAAAGAAACAAGAAAGTACTTCTCCTATTACTGCAGAAGCTGAGTATATCTCTGCCACAAAGGCATGCACTCAACTGCTATGGATGAAGCAACAATTAACATATATTGGTGATGAGGTAAAGCACCCTATAGTGATTTACTGCGATAACAAGAGCGCAATTGTTCTTACGAAAAATCATGTTCATCATTCCTGTATGAAACATATTGAAATCAGGTATCACTTTATCAAAGAAAAAGTTGAACAAGGGGTGATTAGAATGGATCATGTGGGAACTGATGAGCAAGTGGCTGATATCCTGACCAAACCACTATCCGTGGTTGTTTTTGAGAAGCATCGGTTGAACCTCAGTGTTCACCGACCTCCCAGTGCATAAAGAGGTTACGCATTACCCCTATCCCCGTTTGTGATAACGGTTTTTAACTATTTATGGCTATGATGCAGGTTTATGGGGGAGATATTATCCCGGGGAGTATGGTTTGAGTTGAACGTTGAACAAATTACTGGTCTTTGGATTTATTTTCAATGGGGGAGAAAGGAATAAATTCAGGCATGTAATGCATCTATGATGAGAAGAATGAGAAGGAAAGGAATAAATTAATTCAAGTAATGCATCTGTGATGAGAAGAATGAGAAAAAAACTAGAAGTAATGATTCTGTGATGAGAATCACTGAGAATTCCAAAACTATGGAACCCAATTCAAGCTTCCTCTCTTGTTTTCTACACCAAGAATTTCTCACGTGGACTTAGAGTTTTGGCTGAATGGATTCATACGTTTTTGGTTTTCACATGGATAGAGATCTATTGAATTGATTTTCTGATTTCCAACAAACCCAAAGGGGGAGATTGTTGTAACCATTGTCTTCTATGCATGATTTGGAGTATGTTTTTTGTTTGTTGTCAATCCTCAGTGGAAGTTCAGAATCTGTACCAGCAAAGAGATCATACAGTTCAAGCAGACAACAGTATTGAAGGTGGCGCCGTTTCCTATTGTTTGCCAAATTTTTGGGCCTAAAAATGGAAAAATGGAGAAAAGTGTTTTTGGAAAATAGTCTTGCACGCCGTGTACATGAAGGAGAGGAAACTTGCACGCCATATGTTTTTCATGATCAGAACATGGAAAAATGGAAAAGGGATAAGGGCCATGCAAGTTTTGGGCTGGTCGTGTAAGTGACATGCCCGCCGTGAAGAGACTTGTGCGCCGATTCCTAGGAGGATTGGAGTCTTGCACGTCTATTGTTTTTCAAGATTATGAATTCAAAATATGGCAAAGGAAATAAGGTCGTGCAAGTATTTGTGTAGTCGCGCAAGTGATTAGCGCGACAGAGGCTAGGGAGGATGAGCTGCGCGCCGGAACCTGCGCGCCGGGGGAAGACTTGCACGCAACCGTGCAGGGGGTCCAGTTTGCCTATAAATAGAGGACCCCCCCTCTTTATTGGTAACAATGTTCAAGAATTAGAGATTTTTCGAGCTCTCGTCTCGCAAGTGGTTGTTGGGTCGCACAAGTAGAGGTTGCGCACCAATTGTTGGCTGCGTGACCAAGGCAGTTGGGGAGTTAAAGGAGGAACGTCAAGTAAGTTTGGTGTTGAAGGAGGTAGTGTCACGCAAGTTGTATGGGGTCACCTGCGCGTAGATTTTGTACCACGCAAGTGACTTGCGCGCTGGGATTGTGACTTTCACGTCAGGCTTCGATAAACGCACCGGGGTTGTTAAAGTTCATCTGTCCTTTTGAAGCTGCACGAAAGCTGGAAGATCGCCCAATACCCTCAGCGCAAAGTGAGATCCATCTTTTGGAGAGATTTGGACTTCAACAGAGCATCTACATATGAAAGAGGATGCATTCTTATGCAATGATGATGAGACCTTCACGTCTATAAACTGATCGCGACTTCACCAACGGTAGTGAGCTAGGGGGAGTCAACGGGAGTGACCCGAGGGACGCAGTGTGCTATCCCTGAACCTTTTTGTAAAGGCAGTGAGCCTGAGATAGAGTTACTATTCCCAAAACATTGTAATCAACAACTAGTGATGATTAGTGGAATTAGGTACGACCGGCAACCTGTCAGCGTATGCTCCTTGGACGTAGCCCTTAGTGGTGAACCAAGTAAAAAGTGTTGTGTCTTCTTTGTGCATGTGCATGTTTTCTTTCTGATCATATTCATCATATAGGTTCAACAATCTCCTACCAACGTGGGAACAAGATCCATCACATTAAAAGAAAAAGTTGTCACATTGATTCACCCCTCCCCTCTCAGGGTGTCACGGGGTCCTTCAACTTCAAACATAGTTTCTATATTAAGTCTATATATTTAAGAATGAAATTTCAAATATATTAATTATAAAAAAACTAATTAACTAAATTAATAGTTTTTAAATAAATTAAATTTATACAAAAGACAATATTCAATTATAATACATTAAATTATATTTATAAAATAGTGATACTCAATACTTGCAATAATGTGAATTCTAATTGAGGATATATCATCGGTTATGATTAATATTAAACCCAATTATATTTTAACCATACTTATTCCCCCATAATTATATTATATTGTATCTATTTTATTCATTTAATGAGTGTATAAATAGATCATTTTCTGTTAATTTCATTTAGATAATAAAATAAAATGGAAAGTAGAATACTCCTCTTAGGTATTGTAATTACTTATAGTGGGTCCATTAATACTATCTTTTCCTTGTTAATTTTTATCAAAATAAATAATGCTCGATTAAATTTAGAATTTGGGGAAAATAAAATTAAATAAATAAATAGAAAAAATAATTAACGTCTTTGGTTTCCTTATAGGATAATTAATATTCAATACTTCTATAATAGTTATTAATCATAGTATTTTAAGACTGTGAAAATTGGTTTCTCTATATAATAACCTTAAATGTATTATTTTAGTACATTATCATTAACTAGAAATGTTATTTAATCATCTAAAATAATTTCCATATCTTTATAGGGATAGATTTTAATTATTTTAAATGAGATAGACTATCTTGATGTATAATTTCCTAGATATATATTTAATATGAAATATAGTATACACACTTGATGTTTCTCTTTTAACACATTCTTTTTAATATAAAAATAATGAAATGCTTTGTTATTTTTCATAAAAATGATTTCATTTTTAAAATATTCCATTATTATATCTTGTAGCTCATTAATTTATATTAATAAATTCTTATAATTGGATTTCATTTAATATTCGTCAGTTTTTACAACACAAAAATATTTGTACCCTATTAAAATTTACATAAAAAAATTCACAAAAAAATATATGTTGGTGAAATTACAAAAGTATTTTAATTTTATCTTGTAATATTATAAAAGTTATCCATATTATATAACAAATATTTTATTTAGTTGTTCACAATTTTTTAATATATACTTAAAATTATTATTTGAGACATCTTTTTATCCACCTTTCCGAGGGTGGTATAATGTTATTATTTTGAATTTTCACCAACACTTTCACATTAAGTCTTTAAAATTTAAATTCAATAATTATACTCTATTAACATTAATTATAACTCTTGGAATTATAAATTAGTAGGATATATTTTTTCTTACAAATTTCACATCATTAGATTCAATATTATTAGGTTATATACATACTTCATCAAACATATAGGCATAATTTGTTGACATAAATATATATTTACATCCTTGTGATTTAGAGAATTCCCCATGAATCAAATCCCCACACATAAAAATTTTCATCATATAAAATTCAAGATTGTGGAATTTCTATTCTTCTTCCAATGATTCCAAACCATCAGAATATGTCACATGCATTGACATATTGTAAGGAGTCTTTGTGTATGTTTATCCAAAAAAATCCATAACACAACACCTTTTTTCTATCTTCTCACTCTCATAGTGGGTCCATGTGGTTATAAGTGACAAAGAAACGAAATTGAAATCATCTCTTCTCATGGAATACAGCTTGCAATTATTCCACTATCCCCTTACATAAATGACAATTGACCTTTTTAGATATAATTCCATGAATTTGAAATGTACTTCTTTTTTTAGTTTAAATATTGTTTACTTAGAAGGATACAAACCATTTGGAAGTTTATCAAATATAAAAACTATATAAGTAAACTTTTTTACTATTAATGACTATTTATCTATAAATGATGAAATAATAGAGGTAGAATTAAAATGTTTGGTATCCTCCAAACAAAAAACTGAACTACCAATAACATTTAAATTCATTTCACAGTCTATATTTCAAAATCAAATTATATTTAATTAAAAATAGAATGAGTTAACCTTCTGGTTTTTTGTAAGGAACAAATATAATCTAAAGAAAATAGAAACAAATAATAAAAATCCATTTCCCATAAGATTAAATAATTTTACTGAATTGGAAAAAAATTAAGTACTCAACTCTTTCTATATCGAATATGTTCCCCATCTATATAAATTTTATGATGATAAAATAGAGACAAAATTATCCCTCCTCTGAGGGTAGTCCATGTTCTATTGTGAATTTCCCAATTTTACTAAGTTTTCTTTTTGATCAAAAAATTACTATAAACATTGTATTAAATTGTGGAGATAAATAAGAGCTATAAATTTAGATTTATTCTAGCTGTATATCTGTATTCACATGAAGAAAATTTTACCATTCTTAAACCACATTATATATATAAGGCCCCGACCTTAAACCTTACTTAATATTGAATTAAATGAATAATTCACATTGAGGATCTTTTGAGGTTTAGAGTTTTAGAGAATTAGGGCATTACTATTACATCTCAAAAGATTAGAAAGTAGACACTTCTACTAAGTTTCCATAAAATAAAAACTCTTAAAAAGAAACATGTCTAGTTCCATGTTTTAGATAGCATGTATTTTTCTTGATCCCATCATTGACCCTATTCCACATTAAGTCATGTGAAAATCATTTCAAAAACTTGGGGTGATCATAAAAAGCTCAGTAAGGGATACCCAAAGAATGAAAACTGTTAGTTTTTCAAAACAACAAGTAAACCATATATACTTTACCAAATTAATACTTTTCACCTTTATGAAGTAGTAAAAAATCTTCACTGAATAAAAGAACATTACTTACCCTTTTTGTAACCAAAAGATTACCATAAAACCCATATAAAGAACACATAACATATAATGGTAACTTGGGACATAAACATACTTAAATGGAATAACCATATGCTCGACTTCTACACATATCACTTAATGGAATAGTCATACGACCGACTTCCATACCTAATGCATTGGAGGTTATAACGTAACCACACGTCCTGGTATTCACGACACCACCCTTCATATGGTTTATCACGTAACCACCCGTCAAATGTTCAAGTACCATTATAGAATCATAAAACTTAAAACAAATATAATGGAAAGAAAACATTTCCACACTTTGACCACAATATATCACTTAAATATATTAGCATAACAAATCCATTATGAAAAACTAGTTTCAGTACCAAAATACATAAAAGTGTATATGGTATTTATTTCATTTAAAAAAAACATCACTGCTTGTTGAGGATGCCAAAGACCAAATAATACTCACGGCGGCGGAAAAGGTCGTTGTCACCGCGTACGTTATAAGAAACATTCCTTTTTGTCGTTTTATAAAACACTTTGTAGAAAAATATTCCTTTTGTATAAAATTAAAAGTCAAATGATTTTATACACTGTATAAAAGAAAGTTGTGTATAAAACAAAATATGCCTCAATGAAAGGAGATTGAGACGAAGTCCCTTACCTCGGGTCCGACTTGACTCGATCGTTCTTTAACGTCCTGAATAATAAACTTGAGTTAATTTTTAATTGCTTAAGAACCTTTTTCAAGTTCATTATTCCTTTTATATAACTTATTACAATTTTATTAACACTATGTAATTATTTAAGTTAATAATGGTCGTTTTGTCGATCCTTGGTACTTGAGTCAAAAATAAATTCTTTATAATTACAAGTTGTTCATGTGGTAAAATATCTATTATATCAAGAATTATATTCATGAAATAGATATCATATATATCATATATATCCAGTATATACATGCATTTATAATATTACATAATCATTTAGAGGTAAGAAATGAAATGCACTGTTCATGGATACGATAAGCCGTACGTACGCATGAACGCTACTTTCATTTCTATGTCATATTAATGGAATTAAAACTAAATGAGAGATATGTATATTTTAATTTCAGAATAGTATTCATCATTTATATTCAACATACATGATATATATCCTTTATATATATGTACTTATAATAGTACATTACATTTGCAGATAAGAAATGAAATGCACCGTTCATGGAGACGGTAAGCCGTACGTACCAATGAACGCTACTTTCATTTCTATCTCATACTTTAATGGAAAGAAATAATAATTATATAAATGTATATTATAATTCCAGTATAATATCATATATAATATCATTAAATCTATCCTTTATACGTACCACATATGGTATTTAACGAATCAAATAACTTTGAGGGGGCGGTAGTCCGCACTTCCTAAAATGAAGATATCGTGTTTACCCATAATGGAAACCATAAAGGTATTCCATAAATGAAAAATACAGAAGCTTAAGGAAAAGATAAACATATTATATATCATATATAAATATAGTGAAATCTTAATGGCCACCTTTGAAGGTGTTAGAAGAATATTGAACAATCATCGTTTCGTGAGGAAGAAATTCACCATCCATAGAAACAATATGTTCTTTAACCATTAGATGTAGGTGTGTGTAAGTGTAGCTAGAATGATTCTTATAATAAAATCCTATTATATTTTATATATTGGAGTTGTTACAAAATAAATGAATAAAAAGAGTTTAGGGGTTGGAGAAGAAAAATAAAACAAAAGAACACAAGTGAAGACATTACCTTAAAATCGGTTCACTCTCGTTGATTTGAGCTCAAAGGATTCCTTGGGAATCCTTATACCCAATTTGAGGCTTCTAGAAGTAATATAAGGATGTTAAGAGACAAAATGGGCAGGTTTTCGCCGAGCCAAAGGCTTAGGAGATGTGGGTAAATAGGTAGAGGTGGGGGCATTTTATAAGAGGGGAGGAGGGGAACTCTTGGAAACTTAAGAAAAGATACTTTATTATAAAACGATGTTCGAATAAAAAGGGTCCCACAATTATATATTTAGAGGATAACTTTATAAGGGTTTTAAATACACCCATCCAATAGGTTTTTGACAACTTTAGGTCGTATATTTTACATTATCGTCTCATTTTATTTAAATCGTTAAATAATGAGATAATCGCTGCATCATCATGGTGTCCTAAATAATTTAATTTATATAATGTCTAAAAATTATAGAAAAACTATCATTATGTAGGAAATATTTTTATCTTTCTAATGAATATTTATAGTCAAAATTATGACTTGTATAACACCATTTAAATTTTTTTTTAGTAAAATAACTCATGTTTGTGACATTTTTATTTTAACTTTAAATAAAAAGATATTAATGTCATTTTCTTACCAAAGTGGATCCATTGGGTCCCCAAGTTAACCCATGGATTGTCTTGGTCGGACATGACACATAAAATAAGGTTAGGACATGTGTCTGCATCATTTAATATTATTAAAATATTATTTTTACCATAAACTACACTAATTACCTCTAATCGCGATTAATAAACATAAAAGTTACTATTGACCAAAAAATTATTTTAATCCCATTGAACCAAATTTTACTTTCTAATGAAAACCATTTATGTTGGATTTTTTAAATTCAAAACACAAAGGTGGTAAAATTTCATTTAAACGAAAAATCAATTTTTTAAGTGCCACTTAGTGGTTTCACTATTCATCAAAAATTGAAGTTTTTTAGAAAAATACCAAAACTTCATCCAAAGATATATTTGATATTCTGAATTAAAAAATGATTTCTATTTTAAAAAATTCAAAACATATAAGTTACATTAATTAATTTAATAATTAATTCCCGCTGTCAGGACAAATAGCTTGTTTTTATGAAACAATATATATTAAAAGATTGACACTGGTTTAAGTCCAATTCCAAAGTGAAATTAATTCCAACGACCACTATTGGATTAAATGGTAAAAATATATTCTAATTGAACTTTAAAACGAATTCAAAATATAATATAATCATATAAATAAATTAGATTAAAAAGTGGTTTTGAATTAAAATACAACATTTTTCACTATTCATTAAAAAAAATGAACTTTATCGAAAAAATACCAAAAATTTACACAAAGTGAATTTTGATGTCCTGATTCTAAAGAAGAGTTTTATTTGGTCCAATATAATGTATAAGAGTGACCAAAACTATATTTAAAGAGGGTTCGCCATCAAAAGGCGATAGTTCGACCTTTTAGTGCAAATTAGAGTATACATGCCTAAAATTGAATTCTTTTCTTATTTTAAGCATTTATCTTGTATTGGATAAATATAAAAACATTTAAGAAACATATATAATCATATTTTAGTTATTTCTATTCATTCTCTCCAATACAACGGCTAAGTGTTAAATACCATTTAAAATAATATTATTTTATTACTAGTGTGCAAGGTAAGATTTCAAAGAAACTCTTTGTTGCGTATCGGGTACGCTATCGAACATAGAAACCCCTTTAAAGTAAAATTAATATTTAATTCACAAATATTAATAAATATGAAAATGTATTATTCTTTATTTACCTGGGATGTTACATCCTTCCCCCCTTTTTGGAATTGCATCCTTACAATTTTATTCACTTATCAAAATAAGTGGGGTATTTATCCCTCATAGCATTTTCAGATTCCAACGTTGCCTCTTCAACCATATAGTTTTTTCAAAAAACCTTTACCTGATGAATTACCTTATTTCGCCACACTTTCTCTCTTCAGTCAAGAATCTGGACTGGTTGTTCTTCATAAGAAAGATTCTCTTCCAACTAAACTACCTCTGGGCTCAAAACATGATATGGATCTGGCATGTACTTTCTCAACATCGAAACATGAAAAACATTGTGTACCTCAGATAAACTCGGAGGTAAAGCCACTCGGTATTCAAATGATCCAACTCTCTCCAAATTTTCATATGGTCCAATGAACCTTGGACTCAGCTTTCCTTTTTTACAAAATCGCATCACACTTTTCCACGGTGAAACTTTGAGAAAAACATGATCACCTACCTCAAAAGATAGATCCTTCCTCCTATTGTCTGCATAACATTTCTGTCTGCTCTGAGCTGTTCTCATGTGTTTCTGAATCAACTGAACTTTTTCTGCCATCTCTTCTACCAATTCTGGTGCCATCAGCTTCCTTTCACCGACATCATCCCAAAAAGCTGGAGTTCGACACCACTTCCCATATAATGCCTCAAATGGTGTCATCTGTATACTGGAATGAAAACTGTTATTATATGAAAATTCAACCAAAGAAAGATGTTGGTCCTAACTTCCCTGATAATCCATCGAACAAGCACGTAGCATATACTCCATAGTTTGATTTGTTCGTTCTGACTTCCCATCTGATTTAGGATGAAAAGCTGTACTAAAATTTAATTCAGTACCAATGGCTTCTGAAGGCATTTCCAAAAGTTAGAAGTAAACCTGGGATCACTATCAGAAACAATGGAGCGAGAAACTCCATGTAACCTGACTATCTCTTTAAGATACAAATGATAAAGTTGATCTAGGGAAAAAGTATCTCGAATAGGAAGGAAATGAGCTGATTTAGTCAAGAGATCAATAATAACCCAGATTACATTATTACCTCGAGATGTCTTCGGTAATCCCACAATAAAGTCCATGGATATGTTTTCCCATTTCCACTCTGGCACTGGTAAAGTCTGAAGCATCCCTTTCGATAACTTCCGCTCTGCTTTAACATGCAGACAATTCAAACACTTCACAGTAAAATCAGCAATATCTCTTTTCATTCCATCCCACCAATAATACTCTGGTAGATCTTTGTACATCTTAGTACTACCAGGATGAACTGAAAACGGGGAACTATGAGCCTCACATAACAACTCTGTCTTCAAATATGAATCGCAAGGCAGACACAATCTCCTCCCAAATCTAAAAAAAATCATTATCAATGTTGAATTCAGGCAACATACCCTTCTGAACCAGCTCTACCCTTTTCTGCTACTCACTGTCTTGCTTTTGTTCTTGCTTAATTCTGTCTGATAGAGAATATTTCACTGATACCTGAAACAAAACAGAAGGACATCCTGCACCAACAACTTCTATTCCAAAGATCATCAAATCCTTAACCAAAGGATCACGTTCCAAACGCAACATTTTTAATGATGCATTGCTTTTTCGACTCAAAGCATCAGAAACTTTATTTGCTTTTCCCGGATGGTAATGAATTTTACAATCATAATCCTTGATTAATTCTAGCCATCTTCTCTGTCTCATGTTCAATTCTTTCTAAGTGAATATATACTTTAAACTTTTGTGATCGGTATATATTTCACACTTTACTCCATACAAACGATGCCTCCAAAATTTTAAAGCAAAAACAACAGCAGCTAATTCCAAATCATGTGTAGGGTAATTTACCTCATGAGTTTTCAACTGACGTGAAGCATATGCAATTACCTTATCATTCTGCATTAGGACACAACCAAGTCCTTTCAATGAAGAATCACTGTAGATAACAAACTCACTATTCCTGTAAGTTAGTGCCAAAACTGGAGCATTCACCAATCTTCTTTTCAGTTCCTGAAAACAATCACCACATTCTTTTGTCCAAATAAACTTAACACCCTTCCGAGTTAGCTTAGTCATTGGACTAGATAACCGAGAAAATTTTCTAACAAACCTTCGGTAATAGCCTTCCAAACCAAGGAGCTACGAATCTCAGTTACATTTGTGGGACTTTTCCATTCTTCAACAACCTTTGTTTTTGCACGATCAACAGTTATCCCATCTTTAGAAACAATGTGACCAAGGAAAAAAAATTTTGCAACCAAAACTCACACTTTTTGAATTTCCCATATAATTTTTTTTCTTTTAAGGTTTGTAAAATAACCCTTAAATGTCTTTCATGTTCTTCTTTAATTTTATAAAACACCAAAATATCATCAATAAAAACAACAAAATTTTTTCAACTAAGTCAACAACGCCATTACTGCAACAAACTGTTCAGTTCCAATTATGACCATCCCAGGATGCTGATTCGGAAGGTCATTTCCTTCTATATTCCTTCCCAGGAAAGCTGTTATATTTCCTCTATGTAAAACCATTCTTAAAAAACATGTCTTAGATGAAGAAACATGGTAATCTTCAAATTCTATATCATTTAAATTTTACCCAAAAAAATATTTTTGGATAATCATTTAATAGAATTCTAACTCCTAAAGTTATCTAAACCGACCTCTGATTACAACTATAAGGCCTAGGCCTTAAACCTTACTTAATATTGAATTAAATATATAATTCAAATTGAGGATAATTTCAGGTTTAGAGTTTTAGAGAATTAGTACATGACTATTACATCTCAAAAGATTACAAAGTAGACACTTCTACTAAGTTTCCATAAAATAAAAACTCTTAAAAAGAAACATGTCTAGTTCCATGTTTTAGATAGCATGACTTTTCCTAGATCCCATCATTGACCCTATTCCACATTAAGTCCTCTAAAAAACACTTCAAAAACTTGGGGTGATAATAAAAAGCTCAGTAAGGGATACACAAAAAATAAAAACTGTTAGTTTTTCAAAACAATAAGTAAACAATGTATACTTTACCAAAGTAATAATTTTCACCTTTATGAATTAGTAAAACCTATTCGCTGAATAAAAGATCATTACTTACCCTTTTTGTAACCAAAATATTTCCATAAACCCATATAACGAACGCATAACATATAAAGGTAACTTGGGACATAAACATACTTAAATGGAATAACCATACGGTAGACTTCCACACATATCACTTAATGGAATAGCCATACGGCCGACTTCCATACCCAATGCATTGGAGGTTATAACGTGACCGCCCATCCTGGTATTCATGGCACCACCCGTCATATGGTTTATCACGTAACCACCCGTAAAATGTCCAAGTACAATTATAAAATCATAATACATAAAAAAAATATAATGGAAAGAAAACATTTCCACACATTGACCACAATATATCACTTAAATCTATTGACATAACAAATCCATTATAAAAACCAATTTCAATACCAAAATACATAAAAGAGTATATGGTATTTATTTCATCTAAAAAAACATAACGACTTGTTGAGGAAGTCAAAGACCAAATAGTACTCGCGGCGGCGGAAAAGGTCGTTGTCACCACGTACGTTAAAAGAAACATTATTTTTTGTCGTTTAGTAAAACACTTTGTAGAAAAAGATTCATTTTTAAAAAAATTAAAAGTCCAAGGGGTTTATACACCGTATAAAATAAAGTTATGTATAAAACAAAATATTCCTCAATGAAAGAAGATTGAGATGAAGTCCCTTACCTCGGGTCCGACTTGACTCGATCATTATTTAATGTCCTGAAAAATAAACTTTAGTTAATTTATAATTGCTTAAGAAACATTTTCAAGTTAATTATTCATTTTATATCACTTATTACCATGTTATGAACACTATGTAATTATTTAAGTTAATAATGGTCGTTTTGTCGATCCTTGGTACTTGAGTCAAAAATAAACTCTTTATAATTACAAGTTGTTCATGTGGTAAAATATCCTTTATATAAAGAATTATATTCATGATGTAGATATCATATATATCATATATATCCAGTATATATATGAATTTAAAATATTACATAATCATTTAGAGGTAAGAAATGAAATGCACTGTTCATGGAGACGGTAAGCCGTACGTACGCATGAACGCTACTTTCATTTCTATGTCATATTAATGGAATTAGAAATAAATGAGAGTTATGTATATTTTAATTTCAGAATAATATTCATCATTTAGATGAAACATACATCATATATATCCATTATATATATGTACTTATAATAGTACATTACATTTGGGGATAAGTAATGAAATGCACCGTTCATGGAGACGGTAACCGTACGTACCCATGAACGCTACTTTCATTTCTATATCGTACTTTAATGGAAATAAATAATAATTATATAAAGGTATATTATAATTCCAGTATAATATCATATATAATATCATTAAATCTGTCATTTATAAGTACCACATTTGGTATTTAACGAATCAAATCACTTTGAGGGGCAGTAGTCCGCACTTCCTAAAATGAAGATATCGCGTTTACCCATAATGGAAACCATAATGGTATGACATAAATGAAAATACAGAAGCTTAAGGAAAACATTAACATATTATATATCATATATAAATATATTTACATCTTAATGGCCACCTTTCAAGGTGTTAGAAGAATATTGAACAATCATCGTTTCGTGAGGCAGAAATTCTTCATCCACAGAAACAGAATGTTCTTTAACCATTAGATGTAGGTGTGTGTAAGTGCAGCTCGAATTATTATTATATAAACATCCCAGTATATTGATGATACTGGAGTTTTTACAAAAGAAATGAATAAAAATAGTTTAGGATGTTGGAGAAGAAAAATAAAACAAAATAACAAAAGTGATGACATTACCTTAAAATCGGGTCACTCTCTTTGATTTGAGATCAAAGGCTTTATTGGGAAGACTTCTGCCCAAAGTGAGGCTTTTAGGAGTAAGAGAAATATGTGGAGAGACAAAATGGGCAGTGTTTGGACGAGCCAAAGGCTTGAGAGGTGCGGGTAATGAGGTAGAGGTGGGGGCCTTTTATAAGAGGAGAGGAGGGGCACTCTTGGAATGTTAAGAAAAGATACTTTGTTATAAAATGATTTTCGGATAAAAAGGGTCCCAAAATTATATATCTAGATTATAATGTGATAATTTTTCGAAATAAACCCATCAAATGGGTTTTTGGCAAGTGTAGGTATTATATTTTACATTATCGTCTCACTTTATTTAAATCGTTAAATAATGAGGTAATCGTTGCATCATCATGGTGTCATAACTAATTTAATTTATTTATTGTCTAAAAATTATTAAAAATATATCATGATGTAGAAAGTCTTTTTATCTTTCTAATTAATATTTATAGTCAAAATTATGACTTGTATAACCCCATTTAAAAATTGTTTTAGTAAAACAAATCATGTTTGTGACATTTTTATTTTAACTTTAAATAAAAAGATATTAATGTCATTTTCCTACAAAATTGGCTCCATGGGGTTCCCAAGTTGACCCATGGATTTTATTGGTCGTCCATGACACATCCAATAAGGTTAGGACATGTTTCTAGGTCATTTCATATAATTAAAACATTATTTTTACCTTAAACTACACTAATTACCTCTAATCGCGATTAATACACATAGAAGTTACTATTCACCAAAAAATTATTTTAATCCCATTGAACCATATTTTACTTCCTAATGAAAACCATGTATGTTGGATTTTTGAAATTCAAAACACAATGGTGGTAAAATTTCATTTAAACGAAAAATCAGTTTTTTAAGTACCACTTAGTGGTTTCACTATTCATCAAAAATTGAAGTTTTTTAGAAAAATACCAAAACTTAATCCTAAGATATATTTGATATTCTGAATTCAAAAATGATGTCTATTTTAAAGAATTCAAAACATATAAGTTACATTAATTAATTTAATAATTAATTCCCACTGTGAGGACAAATAGCGTGTTTTTATTAAACAATATATATCAAAAGATTGACACTGGTTTAAGTCCAATTTCAAAGTGAAATTAATTACAATGACCACTATTGGATTAAATGGTAAAAATATATTCTAATTTAACTTTAAAAACAATTCAAAATATAATCTAATCATATAAATAAATTACATTAAAAAAAGGTTTTGAATTAAAATACAACATTTTTCACTATTCATTAAAAAAATGAACTTTATCGGAAAAATACAAAAAAATTTACACAAAGTGAATTTTGATGTCCCGATTCTAAAGAAGAGTTTTATTTGGTCTAATATAATATATAAGGGTGGCCAAAACTATATTTAATGAGGGTTTTCCATCAAAAGGCGATAGTTCGACCTTTTAGTGCAAATTAGAGTATACATGCCTAAAATTGAATTATTTTCTTATTTTAAGCCTTTATATTTTATTGGATAAATATAAAAACATTTTAAAAACATATATAATCATATTTTAGTTATTTATATTCATTACTGCCAATACAACGGCTATGTGTTAACTACCATTTAAAATAATATTATTTTATTACTAGTGTGCAACGTAAGATTTCAAAGAAACTCATTGTTGTGTATCGGGTACACTATCGAACATAGAAACCCCTTTAAAGTAAAATTAATATTTAATTCGCAAATATTAATAAATATGGAAATGTATTATTCATTATTTACCTGGGATGTTACATCCTTCCCCCCTTTTAGAAATTGCGTCCTCGCAATTTTATTCACTTATCAAAATAAGTTGGGGTATTTATCCCTCATAGAATTTTCAGATTCCGACGTTGCCTCTTCCACCATATAGATTTTCCACAAAACCTTTACCTGGTGAATTACCTTATTTCGCAACAATTTCTCTCTTCGGTCAAGAATCTGGACTGGTTGTTCTTCATAAGAGATATTCACTTCCAACTGAACTACCTCTGGGATCAAAACATGAGACGGATCTGGCATGAACTTTCTCAACATCGAAACATGAAATACATTGTGTACCTGAGATAAACTCGGAGGTAAATCCACTCGGTATGCAACTGATCCAACTCTATCCAAAATTTCATATGGTCCAATGAACCCTGGACTCAACTTTCCTTTCTTACCAAATCGCATCACACTTTTCCACGGTGAAACTTTGAGAAAAACATGATCACCTACCTCAAAAGATAGATCCTTCCTCCTATTGTCTGCATTACTTTTATGTCTACTCTGAGCTGTTCTCATGTGTTTTTGAATCAACTGAACTTTTTTTGCCATCTCTTCTACCAATTCTGGTCCCATCATCTTCCTTTCACCCACTTCATCCCAAAAAGCTGTAGTTCGACACTGCTTCCCATATAATGCCTCAAATGGTGCCATCTGTATACTGGAATGAAAACTGTTATTATATGAAAATTCAACCAAAGTAAGATGTTGGTCCTAACTTCCTTGATAATCCATCGAACAAGAATGTATCATATCCTCTAGAGTCTGAATTGTTCGTTCTGATTTCCCATCTGATTGAGGATGAAAAGCTGTACTAAAATTTAATTCAGTACCCAACGACTTCTGAAGGCCTTTCCAAAAGTTAGAAGAAAACCTGGGATCACGATCAGATACAACGGAGAGAGGAAGTCCATGTAACCTGAATATCTATTTAAGATACAAACGAGAAAGTTGATCTGGGGAAAAAGTATCTCGAAGAGGAAGGAAATGAGAAGATTTAGTCAAGAGAACAACAATAACCCAGATTACATTATTACCTCGATATGTGTTCAGTAATCCCACAACAAAGTCCATGGATATGTTTTCCCATTTCCAATCTGGCACTGGTAAAGGCTGAAGCATCCCTTTCGGTAACCGCCACTCTGCTTTAACCTGCTGACAAGTCAAACACTTCACAGTAAAATCAGCAATATCTCTTTTCATTCCATCCCACCAGTAATACTCCCGCAGATCTCCGTACATCTTAGTACTACCAGGATGAACTGAAAACGGTTAACTATGAGCCTCACATAACAACTGTCTCTTCAATTGTGAATCGCAAGGCACACACAATCTCTTCCCAAATCTCAAAACAAAATCATTATCAATGTTGAATTCAGGAAACTTACCCTTCTGAACCAGGTCTACCCTTTTCTGCAACTCACTGTCTTGCTTCTGTGCTTGCTTAATTCTGTCTGATAGAGAAGATTTCACTAATACCTGAAACAAAATAGAAGGACATCCTGCAGAAACAACTTCTATGCCAAAGTTCATCAAATCCTTAACCAAAGGATCACGTTCCAAACACAACATTGTTAATGAAGCATTACTTTTTCGACTCAAAGCATCGGCCACTTTATTTGTTTTTCCCGGATGGTAATGAATTGTACAATCATAATCCTTGATTAATTCTAGCCATCTTCTCTGTCTCATGTTAAATTCTTTCTGAGTGAATATATACTTCAAACTTTTGTGATCGGTATATATTTCACACTTTACTCCATACAAATGATGCCTCCAAATTTTTAAAGCGAAAACATCAGCATCTATTTCTAAATCATGTGTAGGGTAATTTACCTCATGAGTTTTCAACTGACGTGAAGCATATGCAATTACCTGATCATTCTGCATTAGGACACAACCAAGTCTTTTCAATGAAGCATCACTATAGATAACAAACTCACCATTCCTGGAAGGTAGTGCCAAAACTGGAGCATTCACCAATCTTATTTTCAGTTCCCGAAAACAATCATCACATTCTTTTGTCCAGATAAACTTAACACCCTTCCGAGTTAGCATAGTCATTGGACTAGATAACTGGGAAAAATTTCTAACAAAACTTCGGTAATAGCCTGCCAAACCAAGGATGCTACGAATCTCAGTAACATTTGTGGGTCTTGGAAATTCTTCAACAACCATTATTTTTGCAGGATCAACAGTTATCCCATCTTTAGAAACAATGTGACCAAGAAAAGAAATTTGTTGCAACCAAAACTCACACTTGCTGAATTTCCCATACAATTTTTTTTAAGGTATGTAAAATAACTCTTAAATGTCTTTCGTGCTCTTTTTTTCTTTTATAAAACTCCAAAATATCATCAATAAAAACAACCAACATTTTTCACCTGAGTTAATTGCGCCATTACTACAACTAACTGTTCAGTTCCAACTTTGACCATATCAGGATATTGATTCGGAAGGTCATTTCCTTCTGTATGCCTTCCCAGAAAAGCTATTCTGTTTCCTCTATGAAAAATCATTCTTAACAAACATGACTTAGATGAAGCAACATGGTAATATTCAAATTCTATATCATTTAAATTTGACCATAATAAAAATATTTTGGGATAATCATTTAGTAGAATTCTAACTCCTAAAGTTATCTAAACCGACCTCTAATAACAACTATAAGGCCCGGCCTTAAACCTTACTTAATATTGAATTAAATGAATAATTCACATTGAAGATCTTTTCAGGTTTACAGTTTTAGAGAATTATAACATAACTATTACATCTCAAAAGATTACAAAGTAGACACTTCTACTAAGTTTCCATAAAATAAAAACTCTTAAAAAGAAACATGTCTAGTTCCATGTTTTAGATAGCATGGAATTTCCTTGATCCCATCCTTGACCCTATTCAACATTATGTCCTGTGAAAAACATTTAAAAAACTTGGGGTGAGCATAAAAATCTTAGCAAGGGATACAAAAAGAATGAAAACTGTTAGTTTTTCAAAACAACAAGTAAACCATGTATACATTACCAAAGTAATACTATTCACCTTTGTGAAGTAGTAAAAACTCTTCACTGAATAAAAGATCATTACTTACCCTTTTTTTAAACAAAATATTACCATTAAACCCATATAAAGAACACATAACATATAAAGGTAACTTGGGACGTAAACATACTTAAATGGAATAACCATACGGTCGACTTCCACACATATCACTTAATGGAATAGCTGTACAACTGACTTCCATACCCAATGCATTGGAGGTTATAACGTAACCACTCGTCTTGGTATTCACGGCACCACCTGTCATATGGTTTATCACGTAACCACCCGTCAAATGTCCAAGTACCATTATAAAATCATAAGACATAAAACAAATATAATGGAAAGAAAACATTTCCACACTTTGACCACAATGTATAAATTAAATATACTGACATAAAAAATCCATTATAAAAACCATTTTCAATACCAAAATACATAAAAGAGTATATGGTATTTATTTAATTTAAAATACATCATGGCTTGTTGAGGAATCCAAAGACCAAATAATACTCGTGGCGGCGGAAAAGGTCGTTGTCACCGCGTACGTTAAAAGAAACATTCCTTTTTGTCGTTTTGTAAAACGCTTCGTAGAAAAACATTCCTTTTCTATAAAATTAAAAGTCAAAGGGGTTTATACACTGTATAAAATAATGTTTTCTATAAAACAAAATATGCCTCAATGAAAGGAGATTGAGACGAAGTCCCTTACCTCGGGTCCAACTTGACTCGATCGTTCTTTAACATACTGAATAATAAACTTGAGTTAATTTCTACTTTCTTAAGAACCTTTTTAAGATAATTATTCATTTTATATCACTTATTACCATGTTATGAACAATATGTAATTATTTAAGTTAATAATGGTCGTTTTATCGATCCTTGGTACTTGAGTAAAAAATAAACTCTTTATAATTACAAGTTGTTCATGTGGTAAAATAGCCATTATATCAAGAATTATATTCATGATGTAGATATCATATATATCATATATATCCAGTATATACATGCATTTATAGTATTACATAATCATTTAGAGGTAAGAAATGAAATGCACCGTTCATGGAGACGGTAAGTCATACGTACACATAAACGCTACTTTCATTTCTTTGTCATATTAATGGAATTAAAACTAAATGAGATATATATATATTTTAATTTCAGAATTATATTCATCATTTAGATGTAACATACATCATATATATCCATTATATATATGTACTTATAATAGTATATTACATTTGGGGATAAGAAATGAAATGCACCGTTCATGGAGACGGTAAGTCGTACGTACGCATGAACGCTACGTTCATTTCTATCTCATACTTTAATGGAAATAAATAATAATTATATAAAGTTATATTAAATTACAGTATAATATCATATATAATATCATTAAATCTATCCTTTATACATACCACATATGGTATTTAACGAATCGAATCACTTTGAGGGGCGGTAGTCCGCACATCCTAAAATGAAGAGATCGCGTTTACCCATAATGGAAACCAAAAAGGTATGCCATAAATTAAAAATACAGAAGATTAAGGAAAACATAAACATATTATATATCATATATAAATATAGTGACATATTAATGGCTACCTTTGATGGTGTTAGAAGAATATTGAACAATCATCATTTCGTGAGGCAGAAATTCGCCATCCACAGAAACAGTATGTTATTTAACCATTAGATGTAGGTGTGTGTAAGTGTAGCTCTAATTATTCTTATAACAACATCCTAGTATATTTAATATACTGGAGTTGTTACAAATTAAATGAATAAAACGAGTTTAGGGGGTTGGAGAAGCAAAATAAAACAAAAGAACACAAGTGAAGACATTACCTTAAAATTGGGTCACTCTCTTTGATTTGAGCTCAAAAGCTTCTTTGGGAAGACTTCTGCCCAAAGTGAGGCTTCTAGGAGTAAGAGAGGGATGTGGAGAGACAAAATAGGGAGGGTTTGGACGATCCAAAGGCTTGATAGGTGTGGGTAAGGAGGTAGAGGTGGGGGCCTTTTATAAGAGGAGAGGAGGGGCACTCTTGGAAATTTAAGAAAGATACTATATTATAAAATGATTTTCAGATAAAAAGGGTCCCACAATTATATATTTAGAGTATAATTTGATAAGGGTTCAAAATCCACCCATACAATAGGTTTTTTACAAGTTTAGGTCTTATATTTTACATTATCGTCTCATTTTATTTTAATCGTTAAATAATGAGGTAATCGCTGCATCATCATGGTGTCATAAAAAATTTAATTTATTTAATGTCTAAAAATTATGAAAAAAATATCATGATGTAGAAATAGTTTTATATTTCTAATTAATATTTATAGTCAGAATTATGACTTGTATAACCCCATTTAAAAATTGTTTTAGTAAAACATCTCATGTTTGTGACATTTTTATTTTAACATTAAATAAAAAGATATTAATGTCATTTACCTACAAAAGTGGCTCCATGGGGTACTCAAGTTAACCCATGGATTTTCTTTTTCGGCCATGACACATCCAATAAGGGTAGGACATGTTTCTAGGTCATTTCATATTATTAAAATATTATTTTTACCTTAAACTACACTAATTACCTCTAATCGGGATTAATAAACATAAAAGTTTCTATTCACCAAAACATTATTTTAATCCCATTGAACCAAATTTTACTTCCTAATGAAAACCATGTATATCGTATTTTTTAAATTCAAAACACAAAGGTGGTAAAATTTCATTTAAACGAAAAATCAGTTTTTAAGTACCACTTAGTGGTTTCACTATTCATCAAAAATTGAAGTTTTTTAGAAAAATACCAAAACATCACCCTAAGCTATATTTGATATTCCGAATTCAAAAATGATTTCTATTTTACAAAATTTAAAACATATAAGTTACATTAATTAATTTAATAATTAATTCCCACTGTCAGGACAAATAGCGTGTTTTTATGAAACAATATATATCAAAAGATTGACACTAGTTTAAGTCCAATTTCAAAGTGAAATTAATTCCAACGACCACTATTGGATTAAATGGTAAAAATATATTCTAATTTAACTTTAAAAAAATTCAAAAGATAATCTAATCATATAAATAAATTAGATTAAAAGGAGATTTTTAATTAAAATACAACATCATTCACTATTCATTAAAAAATGAACTTTATCGGAAAAATATCAAAAATTTACACAAAGTGAATTTTGATGTCCCGATTCTAAATAAGAGTTTTATTTGGTCCAATGAAATTTATAAGAGTGACCAAAACTATATTTAAAGAGGGTTCGCCATCAAAAGGCGATAGTTCGACGTTTTAGTGCAAATTAGAGTATACATGATTAAATTGAATTCTTTTATTATTTTAAGTCTTTATCTTTTATTGGATAAATATAAAAACATTTAAAAAACATATATAATCATATTTTAGTTATTTATATCCATTCCCACCAATAAAATGGCTACGTGTTAACTACCATTTAAAATAATATTATTTTATTACTAGTGTGCAACGTAAGATTTCAAAGAAACTCTTTGTTGTGTATCGGGTATGCTATCGAACATAGCAACCCCTTTAAAGTAAAATTAATATTTAATTAGAAAATATTAATAAATATGAAAATTTATTATTCTTTATTTACCTGGGATGTTACAATATATCCACTAAGGATTCTCTTTTTACTTCCAAATTTCTTAAAATCATTCTTCTATAATTGATGCATTTCAAAAACATTTTAATAAATTAAAAATAATTATAAATTTTGATTCAATATGAAATTGGTTTTTTTTCATTTAAATAATAAATATAAAAATTTAAACACATTGAAAATCATCAATTTTTGGTTAATCTGATCATGATTGATTTTAGTGGGTAGAAAAAATTCAATATGTGGTTTCATATAATGTTTGTAATTCCATGCAAAAAAACACAGTGCATAGATCTTAACTATGAAATTTTTTACCACATCAAAAACCATGAGAACGTTAATACCACCATTTTATGGTTTAAATTTAGAGTATATTTCGATAAATCCAAAACATTCACTCATAGGCTATATACACTTTCACCTTATGTCACATCATATGAAACAAAATTGTGAATTAATATCCAAAACTAACTTTGGATATCCATCAAAAAATTATTTTTAGAAATTATAATTCATTTTTACTATATGTTACAAAAAGAGATGATATTTATTAAATCCAATTTGTTTGTGATATAATAGGACTATTAAAATTTTATGATGTGAGAGATATCGTATGATATGAAATTTGATCACATGCCACTGTCCAATTCAAGCACATGATATGATTAAATTCTATAATAATTTTTTTACCATGGTAGTTGTAGGGTATGTTTTATAATATTGTATTTCATTTCAATTCTTCTATTTTGAATAGTTTTGGGTGGACAAAGTGTAATTTTTACCATTATATAGAATTGATCTATGTATTATATAATTTATAAACTTATAGATAAGATTTAATGATTTAGAATCAGATGAATTCATGCAAGATATGCATGAGTGGGATTGGATTTGAACTCATGAATTATAATAAAAGAGTTTTCATGTACTATTGAGATGTTTCATAAAAGTATATATAAATATTTCAACCATGTGATAGTTTTTGTGTGTATTCGTGATTCATAATTGGATGAATATCCCTCCTACCAAATTTCTCTTTTTTACTACCTCCTTATAAGGCCTCGACCATAATGATTACTTAAAATAGAGTTGAGTCAATAATTTGACTTTAATTCACATGTTGGATCTTTCCAGGTTTACTGTTTTAGAGAATTAGGCCATAAATATAACATAACAACTAAAAATTGACAAAGTGTCCACTTCCAAGAATAACCATTTCTTCCATACCAAAACAACATTTAAAAATAAGAAAGGTTTCTTTTCATGATTAATCATCATAACTTTTCCTTGATTGTATCATGAAACTATTCTACCTTAAATCTTTTGAAAACATTTAAAAACATTAGATGACCAAAAAATATCATTAAAGAAAAAAGATAATGAAACCCCATTAGTCTGGTTAAAACATAATAACCCATTCAGTGTTCTTTGAGCAGATGAAAAAAATATTTTCATATGAATAAAACTCATACTTTTTTCTCAATTAAAATACCTAAAACCAATGGTAAACAATTGAAACTCATTTAGGAAACTTAAAGCATAATATACATAAAACCATTTCAAACATCTTCTAATTGAAATAACCATATTGTTGACCTCCAAATTATTGATCTATAACAAGGATAACCCTTTGTATAAGATATATTGGTCTCACCAGTGAGCTATAATGGGCCCAAACCCTTATTATAAGACGTTACATGCTCACCCATGAGCTATAATGGGGTTATACCCTTCGTATAAGCTATGTCGCGATCACCTGTGAGAAATAACAGGGCTCAACCCTTCGTATAATCTATATCGGGCTGACCCATGAGCTATAATGGGGATCAAAACTTTGTATAAGATATATTGGGATCACACGTTTCATATAATTCTCATGTACCATTTCACGAATAAAAAACGTTCATCACAAAACCTTTTTTTGAAATCTACCTCTAATTCCATATGAAATAATTTCAATATAAAAATACCATTTTTATTTAAGAACCCATTTTGAATAACAATATACCCAAATAAAGGAATAATATATTTATTTTCATTTTAAAAGTCATTAATTCTTATAGAAGTAGCCACATATCAAATAAAGGTTATGGTGGAAGGGAAGTCATTATCGCCGTATGCGTTAATTTTTTTCTCTTTTGTCATTTTGTAAAGAATTTCAAATGCTTCGTATAAAAATAATCCTTTTAAAATATTTGAATGAAATTCAATAGTGACATAAATTTTCCTATATATTCCTTTAATACCAATATAAATAAATATGTAATTCAAAATTAGGAAGAAAAAGATTTGATAATTAAATACTTAAATGCTCAAGGTGTCCCATACAACTTTAAAAATTTAAATATTAATCTCCATTATTTTGTAAATAACATTATTATAGATAAAACATGGTTATGAAATGTAATAGTGGTTTTATATACACCTTATATAATAATAATGGTTCAAATTGTCAAGAAATGCCTCAATGAAAGGAGATGGAGATGGAGTCTCGTACCTTGAGTCTGAATCGCCACATACAGTCATTATGTTCTAGAATAATAGACATAGGATAATTTATAGTATCTTTATAACCTTATTAAACTTTATTAATCATTTTATATCACTTATTATCATGTTATAAAAATAACATAATTATTGAAGTTCATATTCGTTATTTTGTCGATATTCGGTACATGAGTAAAAAAGAAATTTGTTTTGATATAACTTTTCCATGTGGTAAAAATATCATCATCTAAAGAATATTATTCATTATATAAATATTATATATATCCATTATATATGTATTTATAATAGTCCATAACATTTGGATATAAGAACTGAAATGCCTCGTTCAGGGAGATGGTAGGCCTTACGTATGCATGAACACTACTTACATTTCTTTTTCATATACAAGGAATGAAATCTTAAGAATATATAGGTATATTATAATTAAATTTTAATATCAAGGTTATATATTTTACATAAGTTAATTAACTCCATCCTTAATGTCTTCCATGTATGGCATGAAAGAGTAATATCACTTTGAGGGGGCAGTAGTCCACATTTCCTCGAATGAAATTATCATATTTACACATTATGAAAAGCATAAAAGAATACTGTAAATTAATATTAAATAAAAATTAAGACAAAGTAAATATAATATATTTCACATATAAATAAATTTCTATCGTACTTTCCACCATGAGAGGTGATAGGAGAAAATTGAACAATCATAATTTCGTGAGGCAGTAGTTTGTCGTACATAGAATCAATATCTTCATATCAATTAGATGGAGGTGTTTGTAAATTTGATTCAAATAATTATCATAAATAAATACTAGTATTTTTAGTATACTTGTGTTGTTATGTAATTATAGAATATTAATAGAATAATGAGTGAAGACAGAAAATAAAGGAAAAGAACTTGAGAGAAGATGTTATCTCTAAATCAAGTAACTCCTTTTGATTTTAGCCAAATGACTTTCTTGAATTGCATTATTCCCAAGCTAATGATTCTACGAGTAAGAGGGAAATGTTGTGAGATTATTTGAGAATAATTTTTATGAGTCAAGGGGCTTGATAGGTGAGAGTAAATGGGTAGAGGTGGTGGCCTATTATAAAAGGAAGGAGGAGCGCTTTAGGAAAGTCTTGAAATATTGTTTTATTATAAATTGGTTTTCAAATTATAGTAGCTCCAAAGTGATAAATTTATATGATTAGATAAGTACGGGTAAGATTCATATCAACTAATATATTTTATTCATTTTTAGGTCACAAAATTATCTTTATATTTTATCTTTAACCCTTAGTTAAAAACATTAACTCTTACCATGTCTTCATGTATTTTCGTAATATATGGTAACTATAGTAACTATAAAATACCAATAAAAGAAAAAGTGGATGATAAATGAAAAGTTCAACATTATATAATTTAGTTGGAATAATCTTATAATTTTTGGATGATTATATTATTTAATAAAATAGTATTTTTCTTAAAAACCCATTTATGTCAATTTTAACAATATTTATAAATTGATTTTTTTCAAACTCATAAAAACTTAATTACTTAAAACCAAAGGAATTAAATCACCCCTCACATATTAATGTAAGAAAAAAATTATTTATGGAAAAAAAATGTTCAAATTAAATTTATTTTAATATTTATAATATCATTTACTGGAATATTTCATTAATAAGGTAATCACTACATCATCATTGTGTCATAAATAAATTTATTTATTTAATATCCCAAATTTATAAATAAAATACAAAGATATAAGAAATATTTCTATATTCCTAATTAATATTTATATTCTTTTATATCATTTATTTAAACAAAATTAGAATTAATTTATTGAGGAGATACTTGTTTATGTTATATTTATATTTTCTTTAAAATAAATATTATAAATGGTCATTATCACACCCAAGTGGCTCCACGGGGTTCTAAAATCAATCCGAGGATGCCCATGGTCAGCCATATCACATCCAATAGTATTATAAAATGTGTTAGGGTAGTTTAATATTATTATAATATTATTTTGTTACCCTTATTTACCTGATTTACCCTTTAACTGTGTTAAATAAAAATATTTACTAATGTTACTGTTCATAATGTCCAAAAATAAAATGTACCTATTTACAAAATTTTGAAATTATGATTCCAAATAAGGAATAAATTTCTCTAAATTTAAAACACATAAGTTTTAGTAATTAATATAAAATTAATTCTCGATGTCAAAACCAAACAGTGGGGTTTTAGGAAGTAAAAAATATGAAAATATTGACATGTGTTTATATCAAATTTAAATGTGAAATTAAATCAAATGACCATAATTGGATTAAATGATAAAAAATAATCCAACTACAATTTAAAAATAATTAAAATAACAATACAACAATATAAATAAATTATATGAAAATGGAGTTTTGAATTAAAATGTAGTATTTTGCACTATTTATGAAAATAAATATTTTATCAGAAAAATACAAAAAAACCACAGAATTAAATTTTGATATAATTAATATAAATAAATAGTTTATTTTATCAATTAAAACATATAAATGTGACGAAAACTATTTTTAAAATAGTGTTTACCTTAAATGGTGGGAAAAAGAACTTTTAAAAATATTAGATTATTTAATGATTAAAATTGATTAGGTCTTATTTTAAGCCTCTAAAATTAATCGAATTAGTGTAAAAACATTTAAAATAATAATATAGTTATTTCTATTCACTCTTTCCAATACAATAACCAGGAGTTAACTTCCATTAAAAATAATAATATTGTTGTATTATTATTTTTTTGTATAACTTTGTGCTATGTGAAACGTATGATTTCAGAGAAACCCGTTATTGCTTTTTGGGTATGCTATTGTACATAATGTCCCATTTAAATTGAAATTAATATTAAATTAAAAAACTTTAATTGATATAAAAAATTCTTTTTCAATAAATACCTATAATGTTAAATCAATATCCCCTTTTGGAAATTACATCCTTGCAAGTTGAAAATTGGTCTTAGAAGCTTTATTTATAATTCCACATTAGAAGAAGACTCAATAAAACAGTCACTTAAAAAAATAAAGAGACATACAAAGGTAACCTGGGATAACACATAATAGGATTCCATGTTTGAAAACATGGATATGGATGAAAAACTAACCACATTGTTTTGATGGATAGTGATAGGAAACATGATTAAGAGAAAGTTAAAAACCAGAAAACTATAAACATGTGATGGGTTAGGTAGTCTTTGATTTCACAGTAGGAAACATAAATGGAAAATGATTTTTTTAATATATTTTTTAAAAAATAGGAATTTATTTATGACATTTACTAACAACACATGGAAACATACTTACTTTTCAAGTAGATTTTAATCCTTTAATAAATATATACCCCAAAATCATCTTTTCTCCAAAGGATTTGTATTGAGGATTTCATAGTCACACCTAAAGCACTAGAATAAACATCTAAAGAATCACATAATCCAAAAAATATGAACAATATATTTTCCCTATCTTTAGAAATTAACCAAAACAAAAATGTTTAGTAAAAGATCAGATAATACCCAAAAATAATAATATTTTCTAAATAATACTACTCTTAATCTCTAAAATCCCACTAACAATACCCAAAGTTCAACAAAGACCATTCAATAAACAATTGTCCTTAAAATTATTCAAAATAATAAAAACAATGATTGAAACCCAAAATTTAGAAGTGTTTGATGACATAGTCTTCCACAATAAATCTTCACATTTATCTCCAAATAATATCGATTACTCTTAATGTCTCATAATTAAAATCAATTAATCTTATCACATGTTCTAGATGATAGGTTAATCATTTACAAAAGTAAACTAAACCTATATTTGTCCATAATAAAACATATAATTTGATAAAATAAAATTCAACCATTACTCCTCCAATTAAATTATATAGTATTCTACTTTCCCTAGTTATATAGTGTTCTTAAAAGTGAAAACATCTTTCAAAATAACATTGATCACTTAATCCCCAAATCATTTTCCTATACTAAGGATATCCATTTGATAAATCAAAAGTTCCAAGAAAACTTATTCATTATCCATAAAATCATTTTACTAAAAATAATAAGTAATACTCACTAAGGACTTCATGTAGGTTAGTGGTAGGCGATAAATCTCAGTCGCACATCGGTTGTGTGTTCAATTCCCTCAGCTTTGTCCGATGTGACGAGTTTTCACACGGTCTGCATGTTTTACTTTTTTAAAATATATATAATTTTATAACATTAGAAAATATGAGATAAAATATTCAAAAATAACCATAACATATTTTAACCTAAAAAATTATCACATACCTCTCAATTTTCATCCCTAAAATTAATAACCCATTACTTCATCAAAGGATAACATCTCTAAAAATAACATTAATCACCTTAATATTTCAAATCATAAATCCTAAAATGGGTTTCTAAGACATTGAACATATGATCTACCATAAAATAACAAACCCATGATGATATCCATAACCCTTAAAAAAACATCATAATCTCCAAAGATACCTAAACCATCCACTGATAGCAACTATAAGTCCCCAAACACAAACATTAATTAATCTAGAGTTACGTCAATAATATGAATTTAATTCACATCAAGGATCTTTTTAGGTTAAGTGTTTTAGATAATTGGACCATAACTATTATATAACAACTCAAAATTTACAAAGTGGACACTTATAATAGTACCCATTTCTTCTATAAAATTAAAACATTTAAAAATAAACATTGTTTCTTTTTTTGATTAATCATAATAACTTTTCTTTGATTCCATACGTGACTCTATTCTCTCTTAAATAATTCGAAAAAATTTAAAAAAAATGGATGATCACAAAATGTTCAGTAAGTGACATAAAAATTATGAATAACCACTAGTATAGTTAAAACTTAATGACCCATTAAATTTTATTATAGAGGATGAAACAAAACATTTTCACATGAATAAAACTCATACTTTTTGCTCAACTAACAACTATAAACCCAAAAGTAAAAAAATTAAAAATCATTTAGGTGACTTCAAGCACAATATAAATAAAACCCTTTAAAAAATATTCCAATTTGATAAACCATGTGGTTGAATTCCAAATTTGAGATATATAATGGGGACTACCATTTATATAAGCTATATCGGGCTCAACATTGGGCTATAATGGGGCTCAACCCTTCATATTAGCCATGTCAGGATCTCCTATGAGCTCTAATGGGGTTCAACCATTCGTATAAGCTGTTTCGGGCTCACCCGTGAGCTATAATGGGGCTCAACCCTTTGTATAAGCTATATCGGGCTTACCTTTTTCATAGAATTGTCATGTACCATTTCATGAATAAAACGCGTTCTTCACAAAACCCCTTATTTGAATTCTTATTATAATCCCATATGAATAACATTTCGGTATAAAAAAAAATTCATTCAAGAGCCCATTTTCAATACAATGATACCCAAATAAAGAAATAAGATATTTATTTTCATTTTAGAATATATTAATACTTATATAGGAATCCAAATATTAAATTACATTTACGGTGCCAGAGAAGTCATTGTCGCCGTATATGTTAAAAACCCATTCATTTTGTGGTTTTCTAAAGAAAGTAAAACACTTTTTATAGAAATATTACATTTGAATACTTTTAATAAAATTCATGAGTGACATTTTTTTTGAATATTTCTTTTATACCCATATAAATAAATATGTAATCTAACATCAGGATGAAAATGATTTGATAAATAAATCATTGAATGTTCAAGGTTTTCCACACCACTTTGAAAATTTAAATATTAATATTTATTATTTAGTAAATAACATTAATATAGATAAAATATGGTAATGAAATTCCATAATGACAGCATATACACCTTATAAAATAATAAAGGTGTATATTATCAAGAAATTCCTCAATGAAAGGAGATTGAGATCAAGTCCCTTACCTTGAGTCCAACTTGTCACATACTATCATTATGTTCCTGAATAATAAAACTAGGTTAATTTATAATTTCTTGGGAATATTTTTAATGTTTTAATTCCTTTTATTTAACTTATTACCATGTTATAAAAATCACATAATTATTTAATTTCATATTGGTCGTTTTATTGATATTTGGTACTTGAGTTGAAAATGAACTTATTTAGATTTTAATTGTCCTTGTGGTCAAAATTCAATAATATCCAGAATATTATTGATGATTTAAATATCATATAGATTTATTATATATGTATTTATAATAGTCCATAACATTTGGAGATATGAAATGAAATGCAACTTTTATAAAGACGGTTGACCATACGTACACATTAATGCTACATTCATTTCTCTATCGTATTAATGGAATGAAAACTAAATGATACGTAAGTATATTATAATTATATTACATTATATATATATTATATATGTTACATAATTTCATTAACTCCATAATTTAAATGTTCCATGTATGGCATGAACGTGTCATATCACTTTGAGGGGGTGGTAGTCCACAATTTCTCAAATGAAATTATTGTATTTACACTATAAAAAGCATAAAGGTTTATTGTAAAAAAATTAAAAAATAATTGATAAAAAATAAATATAATATATTTCCATCATTATAGAAACCATGAGAAGTGGTATGAGAAAATTTAACAATCATCGTTTTGTGAGGCAGTAGTTCTCCATACACAGAAAATTTATATTCGTATCCATTAGATGGAGGTGTGTGTATGTGTGGATAAAATTATTCTCATAAAAATAACATTATATTTGGGATAATTTTTTTGTTATGTAATAATTTTATAATAAGATAATAGGGAGAGAAGAAGGATAATGAAGGAGAAGAACTTTAGAGAAGATGTTACCTCTAAATCGGAAAACTCTTTTTTATTTGAGAAAAAATGATTTCGTGATTTTACTTTTCCCAAGGAAAAGATTATTGGATTAATGGGGGAATGTTGGGATATTACTTGGGCTAAAGTTGGATGATCCAATGGGATTCAGTTCTGTGAGTAAATGGGTAGAGTTGGCGACCTTTTATAAGAGGGGGGAGGGGCACTTTGGGAAAGTCCTGAAATGATATTTTATTATAAATTTATTTCCAAATTAAAATCATTAAAAAGTGGTAAATTTTGAGGATAATAAAACAATGGGTATAAATCACCTCAAACAACAAGTTTTATAAATTTTTAGTTCAAAAAGTAACATAATCTTCTAGCTTTAACCCTTAGTTAAAAACCTTAACTCTTACTATGTCATCTTGTATTTTCATAATATATGGTTACTATAGTTTCTATAAAATGAAAATCTAAACCCAAGTGGATTATAAATGAAATTTTAAACATTATATAAGCTTGTTTTTATAACCTTATAATTTTAAGACAATAATAATATTCAATAAAATTGTATTTTTTTGAAAAACACATTTATTTCTATTTTGACTCTATTTGGTTATTGATTTTTGTTAAAGTCATAATAACTTGATTACTTATAAACAAAGGCATTAAATCATCCCTAGAATGTAAATTTCACCCAAAAAAACGTGTATAGAAAAAAAAATTCAAATTAGGTTTATTTTAATATTTATAATATCATTTATTTGAATCTTTCATTAATAAGGTAGTCAATGCACAGCCATTTTTTCTTAAATAAATTTATTTATTTTAGGTCTAAAAATAATAAATAAAATTCCATGATGATGAAAATATGTTTATATTTCAAATGAATATTTATATTCTAAGACATCATTTATATAAACCAAAGTAACATTGTTTTAGTTAGGAAATACAAGTATATGTTATATTTCCATTTTCTTTAAAATAAATATAAAAAAAGGTCACTATCACACCCATGTGGATCCATGGGGTCCTAAAATAGACCTAAGGATGCCCATAGTCATAAATATAGCATCCAATAGTATTAATACACAAGTTATGGTAGTTTTATATTATTATTATATTATTTTATACCCTTATTTACTAAATTTTTCCTTTAAACATGGTAAATAAAAGTAGTTACTTAAGTTACTATTTATAATGTCAAAAAATAAATAGTTCATATTTTAATAATTTGGAAATTATAATACAAAATATTGAATCAATTATTACATGTTCATAAAATAAATGTTTCAGTAATTAATTTAAAATTCATCCCCGCTGTCAAAACCAGAAAGCGTGTTTTTAAGAAGTAAAAACTATGAAAATATTAACATGTGTTTATGCCCAATTTAAATGTAAAATTACATAAAATGAACATATTTGGATGAAATGATAAAAAATCAAATTAAACTTAAAAACCAATTAAAATAAAAATATATCTATATAAATAAATTAGACCAAAAGGTATTTTTGGAATTAAAATGCAGTATTTTTCACTATTCATAAAAATATTGGTTTTATCATAAAAATAACAAAATTTCAGAAAAAGTAAATTTTCTACTTAAATATTATAAATAAGTAGTTTATATAATCAATTAGAACATTTAAAAGTGAAAAAAACTATTTTTAAAACCGGCTCTCCATCAAAAGGTTGTAAAATGACCTTTTAAAAATATTAGAGTATTTTATGCTTACAATTGGATTCATTCTCATTTTAAGCCTCTAGAATTCACTGGATAAATGTAAAAAAATTTAGAATAATAAAATTCATAATATAATTATTTCTATTCATTCCCTCTAATACAATGACTAGGATTTATCTACCATTTAAAATAATAGTAATATCGTTATATTAGTTTTTAGTACAACTCAGTGTTGTGTGCAACATAAGATTTCATAGAAAACCGTTGTTGCATGTCAGGTATGCTATCGTTCATAGTTTCCCTGTCAAACTATAATTAATATTAAATTCAAAACATTAATAGATATAAAAATTTATTATTCTATAAATACATTGGATCTTACACACCTCTTCATCATGAGGTTTTAGAACACTATAGAGCATGGATTATCAAATCTGAGCGTCAAATGATTTAGTATAACCTATATATACCTCTATATGTGTCATTAATTTTGGATAAAAATATGGTTGTCTATATCAAACCCAAAAAAAGATAATGAATATTATTATAACCCTACAAATCCCACCTCTAGTGGTTTCCAATGGTTTTATTTTCGAACCATGGTGATCTTAGTTTTAGTATTCTATTTTTCCTTCCACTCCAACTAATAAATTTTATTAGATTATTACTAATCCCATTAGTGGTATCAGATTCTAACTTGAAATTAGTTTTTTGAAATCTTATAAGAATTTCTGTTTTTTCATATCATAATCTCTTTTATAAAAAAATTATAAAATATAATACATTATATTATTCAATGGGTGATTTGATCATGGTTTGAATAATGATGAATTTGTGATATTTAGATTATGTATAATGTTTACATAACTAAATTTAGAATATAATTATTTTTATTATTTATAAAATATCACATCTTTAATGCAAATTCTACAAAATTATTAATATGAAACATTTAATATTATGAAATTAATATGAAGTGTTTATATTAAATATTATATATTATTAATAATCCTTAGTTATATTATAAAGTATTTATATTTATTTTTTATTAATTGTTCCTAAAAAATATATCATGTTTGAATATGTTAAAGTTTCCATTATTTAATAATTATTCTTTACTTTATTTATAGTTATAAATTGTTTATATAATAAATATGTGTATACATTAGTTTAAATTGTTTAACTACTTATAAAGATTATCATGTGCATCTAATTATATACATTCTTAGTATGGTAATCGATTTAGTTCACATATAACATGAATTAATCATGAAATTAATGTTATTAGAATTTATTTAGTAGTAGAATATAATTTATATATATATAAATTTATTATTATTATGAATTTGAATTTCACTTGAGTAAAGAATACTTTTATAGAAAGAATTTGGGTCAGACCTCCCATTATCTAGGAGGCATGTTCATTATTATAGAATGGTGAAGTTTAAATATCTATTTATCCTAGATTAATCATATTGATATTGCTGATTTCATATATTTCTAATACATTAAATAAAAATTTCATATACATTATGCATTATTTTCCTTTGGATATGATTAAATATGATTGATATTTATTTTCTAGTGAGTAAATTTAACTAAAAAATATGTAAAGAGATGCAAATAAATATGGATTGAACATATTGATTTAGTGAAAGGAATATGATTCAAAAACAATTTACTTTAAGCATGAATGCATAATGTGAATAACATGAGAAAATATGGAGAGATTAAATACCCTTATAAAAATAAAGTATTAGATTTTTTCTAAAGATATACTTTGCTGTGGACGGCGCGGTGTTTCCCTCTCGAGCTCAGTGCGTCGGTCAGGATCTCTGCAGCATCACGCGGATTCGTGGTCTTCCCATGTTGTGGATCTTTTGTTTGGGCTTCGGTAGTTGCTGGTTCGGACCTGCGGGTCTAAGACCGGTCCTCATCAACGACATTCTCTTTGGATCGCTCCTGTGTTCATTCTCGGCAGCTCACTGGTGACCTGTGGTGAGCTTCTCAGCATATGATGGCCGCACTCTTGTGTCGGAGTGCTTGGGTTCACGGACTTCCTCAGGTGAGTGTGGTGGGGTTTCTTCGTGTCTGAAGCGGCCGTTTTGGTTGGTGGCGACGGGATCTTCAGATTCAGGGCGTGGCTTGTGCGGTTGGGTGGTTGCTGGGTTTCTGACCCTTCGGTAATGGCGTTGAAGTTGAATATGGTGATGGCATCTGCGGTTTTCTCTCGCCGGTGATGATGTTGAAGGTGTGAGAATGTTAGTTCCCGCTGTGTTTCCGCCAGTGGTGATTAAGTGGTGTTGCCGGAGGGACATTGGCATTGTGGTGTCAACGGATGCCGGAGAAGGCGATGTGGTCTCGGGGCTTGAGATGACGGACGATCCCGTCGCCAGTGAAGAGTGGTGCGTGATGGTGGCTCGGGCTGTCGCATGGACTTCATTTGGCATGCGGACTGACGACATGGACTGATGTGGTAGGTGTGTGGCATGAGGCCTGTCTGCACAGACGTTGACGCAAGGGTCGCGACTCGAGACGAATGGCGGTGAATGTGAATTTGTGTTTGAAATTTGAAATGGCGTTCGGCTTTGGATGTGGTGAAGTGTTTTTATGGATGTGATGAAATGATGTATGGGTACCGGAAACCCCTTAAACCGGCCATATGAAAATGAAAAAAAATGATTTGCATGCAATTATCTAGGAAACCATTTGGAAGGCTAATAAGGTAATAGATTTGATTTAATGAATATTTTTAATTGGAAAGAGAGTTATTTTTTCAAATAACCATGATTCTTATATGATATTACAGTTATAAAACCCTACCGTAATAGAAAAGTGGTGAGAGGAACGCCAAAATATACTCATTTCTAAGTGAAATATAGATCTTTTCTCACTAATGGGTATGATGAATTGAATAATGGTTGTCATTTTTATGTGAACTCAGTTAAAAAAATACCTTATTAAAGGATTTTAAAATATGATACTCATATGATAAAATATTATACATTGATAACAACATCTTCATCAATAAAATTTATATTGAAATTAATCATTTAAAAGAGAATATTGTTATATGAAACTCATATGACTTTTAACTAATGATAAATTATTATGAAAGAAATATTATATGAGTTATAAAAACCTATTAATGAGTAATCACGTATTGAAGTAATTTAAAAATTGAATCAATAATCTTATGAGAATAATTTACTGATTTTAAAAATGTTTCATGGGAATTATATATAAAATAAATTAATGAATTTTACTCTCAGAATATTTATCCAATATGATTTGGTATTCTAATAGACTGGAGAGACTAAAAGTTTCTTTAATGTTTTTAAATAATTAATTTTATTTTAATTGATGGAAATGTAAAAAAATGTTAATGAATTAAAAAAATACCCAATATTCCAATGTTTAGAGATTTGACAAAAAGGTATATAATATCAATGTTCTAGTGCTGTGTAAACAATGGAATTTGGAAAAAGATTAAAATAGAAGAAGAAAAGTTAGTTCAATATTCAAACGATGTTTCTTCAAGAATCCATATAAGGTCATTAAAATTTAAGGGTGTTATCTAGAAGGAGTGATTCAATAGTAGGGAATTGTTAATGATATCTAAATGGGTTAGAGAAAATACTTGGAGTTTCCATGTCATGTGTCCGTGTTATAGAAATTGGTCCTTCAATTTTAAAGGGTGTGCGATATGAAATGTATGCTTTAGAAGTGAACTTGGGGTGATGCCTGAGTGGTAAACCCTATAATAATGCATAAAATACTAAAACTCAAAACCAGTTAGGGGAGATTTATTGAGTTACTATAGAAGTATTGTACCATAGAAATATAGTAGTGGTGGAACTATATAAGTGGAAGTACTATAGATAAAGTGATTACTATTGAGAGGAATCTAGTGGTGGCACTACTATAGAAAGGAATGAAGAAGTCTATGTATTATAGTGGTACTATTAATCATGGGGGTATTTCAACCAAAAATTGAATTTTATGATTGAAATTAGGGATTTTATACCCTAGGGACATCAAGCCATACTCATGGGAAACATGGCAATGGGAAACTTGGCTATGGTCCTAAGAGATATGTAATGGGTCTACCTCTACCTATATAAAAAGAGTTATTTTCGTTGATAATAAAAAGAGGCATCGACTATAAATTTATATAAAAAATATATGTTATACAAGTGTTGTAAATATACTAGATTCAAAAATTAGGGTAAGAACTAATATATCTTATAGTTTTCATTCAAGTGTTTAAATAATGAGTTGTTACAAAAATATAATTGAATGTGAAGGAATGTATTGAGATTTGAAAGATATAAGTAACAAATTTATATCTTAATAACTTTTACTCTTATATAAAAAGATAATTTTCTTATTAAAAAAATTATTATGTACGATATAAGATGGAAGAATTAATATACATGGATTATGATTCATCAAACACTATAACATACTTGAAAATATGACATGGATAAACTTGTTTTATCTAGAATAATGTGATTATCATGATGTTTGTTAAAATATGATGCAAGGTGTTCTCACCACCCATTAATGTTATATATTATAAGTTTTATTTTTGGAGTAAAATAATATAATCACATATAATACTATATATGATATGAAAAGAATGTTTTGATTTTCAAATATCTCTAATTAAAGGAAAAAGAATTAGTTCCTAGCATTAATGGGTTTTTGTTTCTTAACATGATATTATTTAGAAAATACGGTGTCTAAGAATCTAGTGGGAGTATATTTGAACATAATAAGTTCAAAGATAATAAGTAAAAGATTATTATAATCTAAATATTAATGTTTTTTTCTCATAATATCCTATAATGTTTATTATATGTGATGATAAATAAAAATAAAAGCACTATATTTATTTATAATGAGAATAGTAATTTTATTAATCATTAAAGGATTATACCAGTCAAAATGAGTAGTTAATTTCAATTAACATCCTAAAAGATATTTTTGTACGAAGGTAAATAAGAATTTAAAGAGTTGCATTTAGTTATCTTAAAAAAGTGAATGTCACTTTTTGCTAAAAAAGATTAAGATGTACTAGTAAGTGATAATTTAAATAGTTATATTATTTTTCATATCATTTAATGGAAATGTTTTGATGTAAATGGTTTCAAGAATAATGTTGACATATTTATAAATATTTATAAGTATATATAAGATGTTATTAGCATCATATAATTTTATGTTTTAATGTTTTAATGTTTGAATATGTTCAATGATTTGCATATTAAGAATATGATTTATAAATCTCATTATTATTCAATCTTGATTTCTTTATTTATGTCAATTACTAAAGACTTTATTGGGAGTATTTTATCAAGTGTTCACATAGAGACATGTCATTAATAATATATAGATTCAATAAGTAAAGAAAATCCTTGAAATTGTAGCAATCATATGTCTAATTTGGGAGATTAACTTATATGATTGGATATACATTAACATATATTTATTTTTATGCATTCTTAAAATATTTTAGGGGATTTAAAATGCATCATATAAAATAAAATCTATAATTTATCAATATTTCACAATAGAAACATAATGTATTTATTTATTTACTGTTCATGAGAAGTAATAATAATTGACATCTTAATGTATGGATTTTAGATATCCATAACTCATGTACATTATTTTATATTATAGGCTATATATAGTTTATGTTTAGTAGTACTATGATTCTTATTCCAAGATATGGAATATGGTCATAAGATATAAAAAGTGTTTTTTTCACGGGATGAACCACTATGTATACCAAAAGTATTATCATAAACATTATATTCTATATAATATGGTTTCATGGATTATATTTTCACTCTCACCTATGGTTTGAAAGATACTAATCATGATAACCATCATACCATGATGCCTTTCTTATCCATGCCTTCTGGTATATCTAATTAGGGGTGATTGGGTCAGTTTTTTTATCATGTTGTCAGTTAGTGCTTAATCAATATGATATTTTATCTCTCATATAATGAGTATAGAATTTAGTACCTTGATTGAGATATACTGAGGAGTGTGTGGTTGCAACTAGATAGTATATATGATGTGACTAATTATTCATATGAGAGGAATTAGATATAAATATCCATTATGGTGAATGACATGTGATGTATTCATCAACATGGCTAGTCTATACATGAAGAATCAAGACAATATGAGTTGGTTATATGGGATTGAAATACATAGTATCCTATGTTCACTAAATATATTAGTCAAAGGGAACATATTAAATTGTATTCTAGCATGTGATATGGTTGATGGACATAGGTATAATGATACATGTTCTTGATGGAGATCATGCTAGATCCCTTGGTAGCTTGCGTTTCATTTTCATTGATAGATGATGCTCTACACTTAAAAATATGAATATGAAGAATCATATTTATTTTTATCACAATAAATTTTCATGAAGTCACACTTTGAATATGATTTTTCTAGATATGTGGGACCAATCCCTTTTATTAAAGAATAAAAATATAAGAAAATGGGAATTTGGCTAGACAAAAACACTTAGCCACATTCAAAAAACAAATTATGGTCAAAAAGATCTTTAAAAATCAGAATCCAAAAAATTATAATTATCGATATACCTGTTATATTGATCTTCAAAAATAATACATTGGTTACACTGATATTTTATCTATCATGTTATAGACCTAGTGTTCATGTCTTGATTTAAATGTAATTAATCTTTTCTTAGGTTTTACTTCTTCATTTTAACCAAAGAAAAAATGATATTTTCCACTAACATTCCTTTTTCAGTAGCATACCACTGAGTTATTTTCAATTAGAATTTATTATCCTCTATGTTTGACCAATTTCCCCCAATTCTATTTAAACTCTATTGTTTATTGAGTTCCTTCATGATCTTTGTACCTTTAATTGAAAATAATTGTAAGTCATATTCGTGTATTGCATTAAAAATATCCCTCTCTTAGAGGCCCCAAAGAGTTCCATGTGGATAGAGTTTAGTTATAGATATCCTCCTACCTATTATGATGAACCTATACCATTGATGGATGGAAACCGTCCTAAAATTGCATAGAATCACTAAACGGAAGCTAAATCCTTTGATGCACATGAACAGCTCCAACAGTAGTTTTTGGTGTAGCCACATCCCTACCTTTTGGAAGTTCCTCATCTTGTAAAATACCAAGCTGTTTTTCAGGAGAAACACCCTTTTCCTAGGTTCTTACACTTAATCAATTCTAACATTATCTGACCTAGGCCCTTTATTGTCTTTTAACTAACCAACATTGTTATTTCTTCTAGATACATGTTCTAGATAATTAGTTGATCCATGCATTAATTTTTTAAAAATTTTCTACATGTTTGTTAAAAATGTTCATTAAAATAAAAAAAATTAAGAATCATCATTCCAAATGTATTATTTCTTAACATTCCCAATACCTCAAAGGATAATATATACCACAATTCCTATTTTTTTGTAATAAAAATGCCCTGATAATATTTTATAATTAGAGGGATATCAAAAGGAATTAAATATTAGAAACAAGGATAATCTTTTCTCAAAATGGAGAATAATTTGGGTTTGTTTCCAATCCTCACATGGATGATTGAAGAGTTTTCAAAGAGGGAGGTCTTATAGTTTAATGAAACAAAAATTTTGAAGGTCATTCTGTTTCCCTATGTTTTCCAAATTTTTGAGGTCCAAAATTTGGTGGATGGATTTAATTGTAAAAGTGGTTTTCTTTGAAGGGCTTATAAAAATATGGAAATGAAATTTGTTTTTTGAGGATGTGCATCGCATGTGGTTTGCTATGAAGGATGAATGATTTCTAACGGTGATCTACTTGATAACAAAAATCATTGCGGATGATGAAAAATTAGAGAATCACAATTGATGATGGAAATTTCCATGATTATGAAAATCATCACAAATGTTTTTTACGGAAAGATTCATGGTTATGATATTTATCAAAAACAGTGAATTTCCATGGAGCTTTACAATATAAGTATCTAGGATATTATATTTTTTAAAAATCCAAAAAATCCACAAAGTGGTAGTGGAGCATCATGAACAATTAAACCTATAAATATGAGGCTACCCTCTTTACTCACAACGATGTTTATCAAGTAAAATCAATAAAAACTATAATTTCATGAAGATAAGGGTGCTTCATGAATATATATTTCTATGCAAGAATGATCATTGGTAAAAGACTATGAGTCTTGAATGATACCATTTTTTTGATTAAATAGTTCTTCATGGTTATATGGTATTCCATGTTAACTAATTGAGCTTCGTGATGGAGTTTGGGCTGCAATGTCTGGGGTGCTTTTCAAAGGTAGTTTGTCCCATGAAGGTAGAGATATTCACAAATGTATTGTGCTTCACGAAGGAGCTTCACAAAAGGTAGTTTTTATCATATGTTTTTTAGTGAATAGTGCTTCTAGAGTGCATAAATTCAGTTCTATTGTGAATGAAGATTATTGTGATGGACACAGATGAAGACTTTAATGTCAATTAATTGAGGTGACCTTCTAGTCGATAAATTGTGTTAGAGTTTTCTTAATGTAGTGATACATGGGAAGTGAATAGAAGTGCTCTAAGGGACGTAGTGTGCTACCCCTAAACCCTAGTAAAGGCAGTGTTCCTAGTATAGAGTGACTCTGAAAAAACTTATGTATTCCCATCTAGTAAATATTAGTGGATTTTGGTATGACTGATACACTTTCAGTGTATGATCCTTGTACTCGCCCTTAGTGGTGTACCAATTTAAATTTTCGTATTGTATTTCAGTTGGTGAATGTTTTAATTACTTCGCATTACTATTAGACAAGTTTAACATGTTTCTCCCAACATGGGAATAAGATCCATCAACTAATAAGAAAATGTCGACAGTTTGATTCACCCCTCCCTATTAGGGTGTTCATAGGTTATTTATTAAATATTATTACGTTAAACTAACTTGTCTAATTGTATAGTACAATTAGATTATATAAGAAGGTGTAACCCCTGAAATTCATAGGGTTCAATTTCCCATATCATATGAAATTTTCTTGCAACTATATTTGATATTTTTTGTGTGGAAAATAGTAGTTTTTATAATTCAATATTCTTGCATGAATGCTATCATTTAAGAACTATAACATAAGATGTAATTATTGAGAGATATTTACATTGAATAATTAGATTTTTGGGTTGGATGAGGCACAAAATCATGAATTGTAATGCATGAGTTGATGCATGAGATTTTTAGGAGGGTCCTTAAAAGATTTATAATTTCTATAACCATTTTATGTGGAGTTTATATGGTTATACTTCACGGATTGATAAATATACCTTCTAGATAAAAATATATTTCTCCAAACACTTTTGTTTCATGAGGTGATAGCATTCCATGGAGGATTAAGAATTCAATTCGAATGTATAATGATTCTGTATAACCCATTGATACCTATGGAGGAAGGAACCACATTGGATTCCACAATGATGATCATCACTAAAAACATAAAAATTAATGAAGATGGATTCTACTATGGCTCATTGGTGTATACTACATGCGTTTTTATCTTCAGTTTCTTCATTTATAGTTTCTAAGGTTTAATTATCTATAAACAGTGATATTTATTTTTGGATTATTTTATTTATTACACTATAATGAATAAGTTATATTTTGTCCCTACAAATCCAAATAGTTACATTATATCTAATTACTTATGAGAATCCATCCAAAATTTTTTTTTTGGTAACATCTAAAACACTTTTGGAGAAACTCTCAAAGTACCATAAAAAATATGTAAAAAATTTAATCCTTATCCATACAACCAAAAAATATAACCCCGTAATATTTTATATCATTGGAAATATTTATTTGTTCTCTATATCCAATATCAAAATATCAATGTTACTCAATCTATAAAGTTATTTATCATGACCTCAAAAAAACAAATTCATCTTCATACATGTTTCCGCAATACGAATCATATATAATGTATAATTATGTAATTAATTTTTATAGGATATCAAGGGACCATGAGATTGAAATTATATTTATCTCATATAAGAAACTAATAAATTCTTGGTGATTTTGTTATATAAGGGATATATTAATGAACACCTGACACATCATTCAACAATATGGATGGGAATATAACATGATCCTCACCCAAATAGAGAAGAATATCATATATCACATTTCTATGTATTTACAAACACATCCTCAATGTATTTCAATTGAGTGTATAGATATCAAATTCATTATATGAGGGGATAATGATGGAAAGAATAACATTATTCCAATATATCCAACATTATCATATATTTTAATGATCAAAAAAACACTAATTTTTTTCCCAAATTATTTTTATTGATGTACTCAAATAAATCATTAATGTTTCAAATATGTTTTTTTATAATTTATTTACCTTTGATTTGAAATATTTTTCTAAGTGTTGAAGTCCTACGATAATGATTTAGAATTAGAAGAAATATTTTCAGATATAGGGAGGTCATACAATCCTGAAATTCATATGAATAGAAAGGTAAGAGGAAAATACTTATGATCAGTCTATAGAGTATTATGATAGAAGGAAATCCTTATATTCAGAATAATGTAACAAGATATCAATAAAAATTATGATAACCAAAAGAGTTGATAACCTTTTTTATGATTAATATTTTTGAAACCTTTATATATAAAAATAATTGGTTTTTAATTTTTTATACAAAAATTTTAATTATTAATCATCCTATGTGTGTGATTTATATTTTTAAACAGAATTGTTGAAAACAAAATATAAAAGTTAAAATACATGAAATAGATTTTATATGTAATTTTATATTTATTTTGGTAAAAAATTAGATATAATGGAATGGGACTTAACTCATATAAGCAAGCATCTTATCCACCCAATGATGGGTAGATGGATAAACTACCTAGAGGGAGGTTTGTATGGATGCAGTGTTGTGGAGAACCGTGTAAAAACATGGGCACATAAGCACACTGGTGCATGGGGCTCAGGTCCATGCAACAGTGGGAGGATATAATCACCATAGAAAGGTGGTGTATGATGGTGTTAGATATCATAAGACACACATATGGATTTATGTAGAAGTAAGGGAATGTGTTTTATTATATAGAAACCTGAATATGTAATATTTTACAATGTGGGATGTCTCTTCACTGGGAAATTATTCACACTAATACAATGTTATCCCGGGTCATCTACGTATCTTCATTCTCAAACATTCCTAGCCAAACCCCCACTATAATTTCTTTGTTAAAGTCTTCCATGGCCGATAAATGGATTGATCCTTATCTACTAGATATTCAACACCAGGTATGCCACAATCTCTTTCCATACATTATATGGAACCAGAGAGCTCGAGACGATGAAGAGAGTTGTGATATCACCCACATATGTTGAACTATAAAACATCTTACCAAATTTTCATGTAAATAGAGTAGTTTCCTAGTTTTATGAATTTTTTCCTGGTGAAACATGTAAAAGTAGATATCTTTAAGGCTAAGGCATCATAAGAACCAGCTGCACCAAGGATTTTGAGAAGGAGATTGTGTGAAGCCCATGAAGCATATGGTTTTCACTATATCATGGAAAATAAAGATATTGTTGTTCCCGGGTATTTGAGTTAAGGAAGAGCTGTGTCTTGGGTGCTATATTGCACTCTAGTCATGAAAGACATGAAATAAGGGAAAAAGATATGCCATGTGAATGTTTTCACCATCATAGTAAGGGTAAACATACATATATATATATACCTATATATAAAAATTTAGATGCATTTATGATATAGATGGGATATAGACTAATTATTGAGGGGAAACATGAAGAGGATCAAATGCAGCATCCTTACCTACCAATAAGGATTCAAAACACTCTTTAAAATAAGGGGAGAAATGAACACAACATAAGGATTGAGGAGGTCTTAATAGATTAGACCAAACCCACTCTTATTAATCAAAAACAAGATAAATTAAAATATAGTGAATGGATTATTTTTACAAAAGGGAAGGTTTTTTATGAGAAAAAAATTTTATATTCAATAGAGGTAAGATAAATTATAATATAAATAATTGATGATAAAGTAGTTGTGAAAAAAATAAAACATGAATAAATTTACTATATAAATAGAGAAGAAATATTGTCATACAAGGGGATTTGACCCTAGAGTTGAACTATCCACCCAAGGTAAGGATCCCCTACAAAATTAAATATTGGAATCTAACACACAATGAGATAGTGGAAAGAGAAGGACCACCATCAGCTATACCATTTTTTTGTATTTTTCAAATAAAACAATTTAAGGTTAAGTTAGAACCATACATATTATATCCATTTGGAAGGAAAAAGTAGAATTTACAAATAATCCAAGAACCAAAAAACATAAATGTCCCCAGAATTAAATCTTCCAAAATCCACCTTAGCCTATGAAAGACTTAATAGTAGAAATAAATCTACACACCCTTGATGTTCCTAAATAGTGAAATCACACCAAAGAATGAGGATACTTTCATTTGAAAAAACTACTATCTAATCACTATCCTATGATTCACTTTAGGACACAACACCTCCAACCCATCAAAAGGGAACCCTAACTCTGGTGTAATGCAATAACATTGAGTTGCACCACTGGGGACCAAATAAATGAGAAAATATGATTAGTAGGCTACAACTATAACACCCATAGAGCCACCAAGAATGATTCCATGAAGTGAAAACATCGCCAAATTAGATCTACCCCAACTGAAGCATATAACATAGTTAAAATGTAGTGAAATCCATCCCACCAAATAAAAATGGGGACATTCATGAAGGATCATGAAGAGATAGTATAGTAAATGATGGGGAATAGTTGACTATTGGTGGATAAGTTTCATGGTAAATGGTAGAGATGTGGGAAAATGATGATTTCAAACTTCATTTATTATTTCAAACAAGGTAATTCATCTCATTATGTTATAATACACTAAGATTAATTCTCCCGATATCCCTAACTACTAACAATAGTGAAGGTAATAATGGGAGGAAACCCAATGTAATTAAGGGATGTGGAAAGAGAGAGTCGACATAAATTTTTCTATAATTTATAGATTAAACATAATTAATAGATGATAGTTATAGATTAACCTTGGATAAAGGTCATCTATCTCATGTTTTTAAATAAACTATATAAATGCTAAGATTTTTACTCCAATAATTCATGTAACATTTAATTTTATACTATCTCACAAGTTTTGATTAAATAGTTTTTTATTTTAGAAAAACCATCCTTTTATATCAAATCTTTTCTCTTCATCCTTGTTTAATTTTTGAGTCAGTTCATCACACCCAAAAATAGTTTAGTTAAATTTTTTTTTATCAATTCACGAAATCATCAATACTATTGAATTGTATAAACATACTCCTTATGGGATCTACCTCGCACCCACAACTACACTACCCATTGTATCTAGTATAATTTAGATACTATAAATTTCTAGATTAATATGATGGATGGATTTAACAATATATTTTGGGTGGGCTATTGAATCCTCCTATCATATCTATTTATGAAACTTTCTCTCAAAAAAAGGAGGTTATAAATTTAGTTATTAAATAGTTAATTTTTCTTCCCACATTTTGTTTTTTTTGTCTTAGGATTTTCTTGATTTTGTTCTATTTTATGTGCAAGTTTTTATTTTTAGGGATATTAGGTAGAAGAAACATGAAGGCCCAAATAAAAATGAATATTAATCTAGAAAACCTATTATAGAAAATTGAATAACTAGAAATGGGAATCCAAATACAAGGATGTGATATTTGAGAACCACAAGAATACTAAAATCTTTAAGAGTCACATATACACATGTAATTATATTTTGATGAATGATTTATACTCCTCTAGAATATAGTAAACGAATTTGAAGAATTGATGTTAATAACCATAGATGGGGCCCATTTTTAAGATCAAGTTATTAGAAATAATTATTCTTAAGGAATAATATGATGTAAGTTCCTATTATAATGATTTTTTTAATGTTCCATAGAGGAAACATACAAATGTGTTGAGGAACATGAAGAAGAGGATCTATCCAATTCTAAAAAATAACACCATGATTATGAGAAAGATATTTCCTCTTTAAGAATTTGTGACTTTAATATAAATATTATGGATGATAATCCCCATGAATATGATGAAGAAGTCCCAATTTATACTGAAATAGAGGAGTTAAGTTCTAAATTTGAAGAACTACAACTACTAGAAGATTAAAAAAGTGGATTAGTATATAGTTTGGGAAACCCATGAACTTATAAAAAAATCAATGGGGATATTGACCACTGAGAACCATTCACCATGTGAGAAACTAGTCATAAAGAAGAGGAAAAGTATAGGAGCCACACTAGATACATTTTAAAGGAAAAATTAGTTCAATGTGAGATGATTGGATATATACCATACACATACTGTGTGATTGAATGAGGCGTAATCAAACTCGATAACATTAACCAAAGAACATTACAAGAGGAAAACTGAGATTTTTTTAAATTTATTTCTTAGGAATTATTTAATTCTTTATTAAAGGATTTCTTAAAACATACCCTCTCTTCATTTATTAACATTAATTTCATAGACCATGTGTTTTCACTATTTTTATTCTTTTATAGGTTCATGAATCCCACATATGAGAATGAAAAATGAAAAGGTGCATCAAATGAATGGGGATAAAGATTTAAACTTTATCATTAATTTATACACCTTTATTTTCAAATATATTTCCGTTTTTAGTGAAAACATGTATACCTACACTTAGATTATTTCTACTATTTTAACCAATGACATTGAAAATTTTTATGAACTCTGTGATTCCATGTTTTATTTTAATATAAATAAAATATTATAAGTAATTTGAATGAATTGAATGATTAAGGTGACACATATAATTTTTTAATTAATGAATCATGATTATTTATTTTTAGCTAAATGGAGATATATTTTTTCCCTACCTTTTTTTAAGACCCAAATCTCAAAAATTCATGTGGATAATTTTTATTTTCACACATGCATTGAGTGATTGAATTTAAAATCCTATACTTCTATTCCCTTGAGGTTTCTAGAAAAATAATTTTATAATGTCTAATAGTAAATATCTTGAGAGAACTTGGGAAATTTTCCCTAAAAGTACTTAATTTTTATCACATAAAAATGATGATTAGATAAAATTCATGTTAAATATTATTTATGGATTTTAGTGATTTATAAACTATCCTTGAGATATACCTTACATTAATACAACTTTTATCCCATATATACCATGAATGTAATTGGATAGGAATGATGCACACTAATATAAAATTATTTCCATTCCCACCCTTCCTCTAATACTTTTCATGATTTTCAAAGTTCAAGGGTGGGGGAGAGGGAATTACAGGTAATAATGGATATTCATTTTTGAGAGGAGAAATTTCTTGGTTGTTTTAATTAGCTCATGGAAAATGGATTATGTCATTTTTCATTGAATAAATTTGATATGACACTAAAAAAATCTTTAAAAACGTGAAAATATTTTATTGAGATGTGGAGGGTAAAAAATAACCATCACTTTACCAATTATTTTCTTTATTTGGGGTTATGTGGTGAATCTAGGAATTTCCGAAGACATAATTTTGAAAATTAAAAAAAAATTAAAATAAATATAAAACAAGAAAACATATATATGGGGTAAATAATTCACCATTCTTTTATTATTCATGGGCTTCCTTTGATATTGGGGAAGTGGGTGTTGTCCTTTCTTAGAGAGGGAAATGTCATTTGTCTATGATTTGACTATAATAAATAATACAGAGTAATAAAACTCAATTTTTGTGATTTTAATTTTTTATGAATTAATTACATACATTCCCATAACCTCCGATTCATATGATTATAATTAGAAGTCCCTTATGATATTTAGTGATATTTTACTCTAAAAAATAGAGAATGTAATTATTTTTCATATTCAAAAGAAAGTAAATGTACTCTAGGTATAAACTAAAAAATATTTCTATTTTACATTGAGGGATGAAATAATAAAAAAATGGTGAGTTAGATTAGGATTGACATTAATAATGATAAATTAAAAGACTTTAATGAAAGAGTGCACAAAATCCATAATGGTTCTTTGGAAAATTAAATACATTTTTTCTGGAAAAGATTTGGAAAAAGATTATTATGTGACCCTAAAAAATTACTTCCTCCCCATTTATAATTATTTACTTCATTATTTTTTATTATTGGTATCCTATGAAGTCCTTAGATATTATTAATGGAGTAACATTTTTAAGGAAACCCATTTTTAATGTGTGGAGGATTTGATAACCTTATTTTATGAAAAATATTTTTAAAAAATTAAATAGTAAAATTAGGTTTCATTAAATTTTTATAACAATGTTTTAATTATTAATCATAATTTTATTGTAATTTGTATTTTTCAATAGAATTATGGAAAATTAAATTAAAGGAATTAAAATAAATGAAATAATGTTTCTAAGTATTTTTTATTTTTTAGTTAAAAAGTTAGATAACTTGAGCTAGCCCTCATCCTATAAAAGAAAGCCAATTAGAATCCCAATAAAAGGAAAACTAATAATAAACACATAGTGAAGGATGGACACATATGGTAGAGAAGAGAAGAACACACAATATATGGGCACATGTGTACACCGACACATGAGGTTAGGTCTAAGGTGAAAGAATAGACTAATGAATGAAAAGTGGATGATAATAGTGTAGGGAATCCACCAACACTGATCTATCTTGACTGAAACTAAAGGTAGCTGAGTTTATTATATCGAATCAAATGGCTATTATATTTTATGATGGGGGATGTATCCTCACCTATGAGTTGTTTATACATAATGAAGAAAAATCATCCTAATCAAGGTTCGTATTATTCTAAAACACACCATACCATGCGACCTCCATCATCATTACACTATAGTCCTCCATGGATGATGAAGGGGGGTATCATGAGACACTGGATATTTGACACCCACTACATCATATACTTTGACCTTGCAACGTTGAAAACCATATATATTGATTTGAAATATCATATAGATACGTGGTATCCTAACCACTATTTATAAATATTGAAGTAAATGAATCTATTCTATAGTTTTAAGATATGTGGCAGCTTGAAATATAGATGAAGATAACAAAAAGTATTTTGTGTCATGAGAACCTATTTCACCTTGGCTGGTTGATAAGGAGTACTTTATGAAGCCTTTATGGTATATGGTTTTCACTATGTCATGGAGAGCATTTCACTATGCCATAGAGTGGCGAAAACGGAAGTGTCAAGGTATTTGAATTAAGGAATTATATTCCATGGGTGACACAATACAACATATCCTTGTGATAAACTAAATGAATGTTCCAGTTATGCAACATGATGTTAGCAATATTGTAGTAAGGTTACCTATATATTTCAAAATCATGAAAATTTTAGGCCTCTAAAGTTTGTAGACCAAGTCTACATGGGGAACTTGAAGAGGAACAAATTATGGAGAATCGCCTCCAAATAGGGAGTCAAAACAAACCCTAAAATAAAGGGAGAAATGGATTTTCTATGAGGATGTTGAAGGGTTTAACAAATTTGGAAAACCCCTCTCTCATTAATGGAAAATGACATATATTTAAAAATAGAAAGAAAATAATTTTCACAAAAGGTATGGATTTGGATGAGAGAAAAATATGATATCAAAAATAGGGAAGAAACATTCAAATATGTATATCAGACGACGAAAGAGTTTGGATGGTTGACACATGAGGAAATTTCATCTATAAATAAAGTAGAATAGGTCTTGTGCAAGGGGATCCGAACCTAGAGAAAAACTGACCACCGTGAGGGAGTTTCCCCGATCGAATAGAATATTGGAATTAAAAACCTAATGTGTCATTGGAATAATGAGGATATTTATCAACTATCATGTCAGTGTAGTGTAGTATTTTTTTTCTATTTTTCTTTTCATTTTTTAATAATCAATTTCATATATAGGTTTTTTCAATAAATTCAATAATTCAACATTAGTACACGATTTGTTTTCTAATCCCGCATCACCAAAATTAAATTATTCATTTATGATTAAGAAATTTATTATGAGTGACAATGATTCATGAGAAATGGTAAATGATGAGTAAAAAATAATTTAACTCTTTTTAACATGGTAATTTATCTCATTAACTTGTATTAAAATATGATAAATTTTTACAATATCCCTAAATACCTAGATTGAGTAAAGGTAATCATGGGATGAGACCCAATGAAATTAGTGTAAGTTTAAAGTGAGAGCCAAATAAAATTCACCTCTCATTTAATGATTAAACTTAATTATCCTAAGATTGCAATAACCACACCTTGAGAGAGGGGTCGACTCTCTGAGGTTGTTCTAGCTAATGGTGAGAGGCTAGAATAGATACTCTAAGAAGTATTGAAAATCTAAATTTGATTTAATATCATAAAAAATTATTATATTGTTTTTTATTGATGAAAAACTATTTTTATATATCCATTATCCCCTCATAGTGCTTGTTTCATTTTCGAGTTAGTCTATCATAACTCAAAATAGTTTAATAAATTTTAGTTCAATAATTCATGAAAACCTTAACAATCTAGATTATTAAAAACCTTTTCCTCATGGGAATAACCCCTCAATTACCTATACTATACTCATTATAGCTTGTGTAATTTGGGCATTATACATTTCCAAATTGGCTTGACTGGTGGATTTAATGATGTCTGTTGGGTGAATCAAAAGTTATATGATTAGATGAATACTTCTGACACTAGACATCTTTCAGTATGTTTAATATTTTTTATTATAGTTGTTAGGAGATTATTACTATTGTTATATATAAATGAATGTATACACATTCAATAGTTTTACATAAATCAGTTATGGATAAATAATGAAAATATGGAGTAATTAAATCTATTATTCCATTTAAGTGTAATGTTCAAAGGAATGAACAAGCTACACCAACATGTCTATATCCATTTTTCTATATTCAAAGAATAAATTCATGTGAAAAGTATAGAAAGTTAAATTCATAATATTATGTTCTTTTCTTATGATGATTTTAATTAGAGAGAGATGTTAGGATTCAAAAAAATTAAAAGTGAATTGAATATTTTGTGGTGTGAGAACAGTTCGGATAATGAGCACGCATATGCTATATTTTTTAAATCAATCCTTAAAATTCTTATAGAAAAAGAAAATATATGATTTTTTTATTATATCTATATCTATATGAATTGATGGACTTTAGTGATGTACTAAAATGATTATTCATTATCCAAAAGGATACATCCTTAATTTTTAGTAATTTCTTATGACTTTGTGATGAATCCACAATCTCGCTTCACATTTCTTTCAATATGGATTACAATAATTGATCTGAGTGTGTAAATTCCAAGGATATTTATTATGAATGGGATATTATTTTTGAAATATCTTTTATCATTTTTATTTTGTTTCAATATCTTTCATATAATCCTCAACGTACACCTAAAAAACAACATGCTCTGTGAATATAACTAAGCATGCTAAAAGAGTGTGTGTGCAGAAATATTGGTATTTTTGGTTCCCTGAACCACTATAAAATACACATGTTATATTCCATCAAATTTTTTATATTCCACTTCTTATTATATTTTATGTTTACAATTAATTAATTTAATGTTTTATAGAGGCTATTTGTTTTGGTTTAGAATATTAAATAACTAAATTCACCCCCTTTTGAATCAGTGTGGAATACCCACTAGGCCAACAGTTGGTTTTCGAAAAGTATCTTTTGAAGTTCTCATCCCTAATCAGTTTAGGTACAAATATCAGTCTCTAAAACTAAAATAATTTTATTCTTGAAATAATAAACATCCATGATCAGATTTCCCTACATTAATGGCGAAAAAATGATTGTTGGAAGGAATGAGTGATCATATATTTAAAGAATATTTGACTTAATGTCTATTTTCAAGTAGTTAATCCTTATAAATATCATATTATTAAGAGAGAACATGAGAGTGTCGATCAAGAAGATGACTATTATTTTAATTCTGAGGATATTAATGTTATCATTTATGATATTAAAGAAGTTGAATTTAATATATTACATCAGTGTCCCAACACCCATGAAATGTGGAATACTATCTTAGTTTCTTATGGTTGAGGTGAAATATTTATAAAGTTAGGGTACAAAAATAGAAATAATAACATCAAAACATTTAGATGGTTTATGGTAAGAAAATAAATCAGAAGAGTGTAAGGTTGAATAAAATTATAAACAATGTTTATAACTTAAGAACTCTTTTTCTTGAAATAAATAAAGATATTAAATTTCTTACAGTCGTAACTATAACATAGAATGGAATTTTATGCTTACATTTGAAAATATACACCTATGAATGTTCTAAGGATAGAATACATAATTAAAAATCATATGACATATAAGGTCATTATGTAATATAAGTTAGGTGGTAAAAAGATATTAAAAATGAGAATTATGACTTAAAAGTGTATACCTTAATGTATGAAATAAAACTCAAAAACAATTATTATCTAACTAATCATATGAATAAGATCCACGTTCCTTAGAATCAAATGGAGAACTTGATCTATTTTTAAATAATAAAATTTATTTATAGCATGTGTAGAGGCTTTAATATGTCTTTAGAGAAGTACAATAAACTCTATGAAAATACTAAAGAGGTAAGAGGATGTGAATAGCATAATCTTGGGAAAATAAGGCCTGACTACCCTTCATTGAAACATTGGAACAAGACGGAAAATAAGTTCAAAAGAAAACTAGATTATAAAAAATATAAGAATTAAATGAAGGATACATTGACTGTTCTTAAAGATTCCAATAGTGACTCTCATTATAATTTAGAGGCTGATAATACAAATCAAATATCTAATATGTGATTCATGGATATATTTGAATAGTTATAACCAGTTTTTTATATATTCTAAAAATCTAGATCTGGAAACAATTCTTTTGATGAGTTGAATAGATATTGTCCAATGTTATAAGATAAATATGAATCATCAATAAAAAAGAACAATTTTATTAAAAAAATTATAATTTTTGTGTTAAAATAAAAATATTAACATACTCAAAAGATTTTAGAATTAAAATCTAATTTTTATAAATATGTATCATTTTTTTCCATGAAAGAAAAATTAATGAAATAATGGATGAAGTATAATATTTTAAAATTTTTTCTACAATATTTACTAAGTGTGAAAATTATATAAATCAAATCCCTGGTATTAACAAATATAATAAATAAAAATATTTCATAATAAGTAAGGGGAAAAGAAACTCATATAATTTTTTTTGTGTCTAGTTATATGAAAAAAAATGTCAAACATTATTTTTTCTCACCATGGTACAAAAGTCCATTATATTAATGATTATAGTTTAATATATCTTTTTTTGTTAAGAAAGCTTTTATTTTATCAAAATTATCTAAATTTAAATCTATAATTTAAAAAAGTTCTAATCATTCTGAAAAGTGTAAACTGATTTTTATTCCCAAATATTTTATAGATAAAAAAGGTGGACACAAGATAATTTGGCCCCCAAAACATCCTATTATTTAATTTTTTTGGGAGAAAAATTATATAAGAACAAAATTAAAAAATGGTTTATGGATAAGGGATATTTAAGAAATATGAGTGAATTTTCTTCAAACTTTCATCCACTATATAATGTTTATGGATGCTATATCACATTTTTTGGTAAATATAAATTAAATATTAATGGGTTTGGAATTTTTATAAGTTAAAAATTTATTTCTCATCAATGAAGTACTTTCTGTTGAAGTCTTAAAGAACTATCTAAAAAATATTTCTCCATTTTATGGTAAAATATTTTATTTTTTTATAATAATTCCAATTCAATTTTAAATAATAAATTTTATTAGTTTAATGAATCAATAGCTAAAAAAATAAACAACTTAAATCTTCATTTTTTATGTTAACAAAATTTGAGCTTGTTTAATTCTAAAAGAAATGAGTAATTAATTTGGAATAGACGTGTCCAACATTATAATGTTTTTTATTTATCAAAATAAAGTACTAAAATTTTGTTTTATATTTTGATAAAAATAAATTGGATGAAATGGTGTTATGTGATGCATTCCAAATAAGAAATAAACATAAACAATATTTTATAATAATAAAAAAATTTCTACTTATTCACCCCTATAACATATTCACATGGATCTATTTGGGACATCTAGAATAAAATTCTTTGTAAGTAAATAATCTATTTAGGTTTTTATTTATTATTTTTCTTATTTTACAAGGATTTATTTCTTATAACCTAAGAGTGAATTTTTTGATACTTTTATATACTTATATAAGTTAGTATATAAAGGTAGAGATTCTAAAATTATGAATTCATTAAGTGAGAATGGGGGAAAGTTTGAGAATCATGAATTCAATTTATTTTTCTTAAACATGGGATTAATCATATATTATCTTCTCTTTGGACACCTTAGAATAAATATGTGGTTGATATAATGAATACTTCCCTAAAATGTACTAATATAATAATGTTTTTTGAATACATATTTCCCAATCATGTTTTCGTTGAAGATATTAATTGTATATTCTATATCATCAATAGAGTTTTAATACAGATAATCTTGAAGAAAACAACCTATGTGCTTTATAACAATAGAAAAAAAAAGATTTAATGCCATAAATATTTTGTATTCAAAGTGTATATATTTAACACTAATATATTATTTTTAATTCTAATTCATATGATGGTGAATGAATCTTTAGAGGTTATGGTTCTATTTCTAAATCATATAGAGTTTTCAATAAGAAGTCCAAGAGTATTAATGAGTATATCATGTGAAATTTGATAAGTGTGATACCTTTGATCAGAAAAATAATCTAGTTGATGACCTATGTGATTCTTTAAATAACATGATACTAGAACCTATCATTGATGAAAAATGAATGATGTTTTGAGAAATGATCTTGAACAATCTATTTTATAATGAATATAATTAGAATACCCCAAATGATTTCTACCTAGAAAACATATAAACCTTTAAAAACATCCAATAGAAATTGGTACAGAAGGATTTTATGAGGGAGTTAGTACTAAAAAATTATAAAAAAAATTTTTTGACTTTTTTTACTTTACATCTCAAATAAAACAAAAAACTATTGTTAAAGCCTTTAGTTATGAGAGTTGGGTTGTTTACATGAAAGAGGAAGTAAAATTATTCAAGAGGAAGAAGGTGTGATATTTAGTTGATATAATATATGACTATCTTGTTATATGAACTAAATGGGTATTTAGAAATATGCTGTATCTTCAATGTCTAATCACTATAAATACGGATAGAGTAGTTTAAAATGGTTATAACCAAGAGGAATGAATAAATAATGAATAACCATTTTCCTCTATTTCATGGTTAAATGAAATTAGAATCCTATTAAAATAAGATTATTATTTTAATTCTAAATTATATTATATTGATGTAAAGTATTATATTTCAAAATTATTTTAATGGATCAAGATTATGCTTCACAACATCAATGTTTTGAAGAACCTCATTTAACAAATTTTATTTTCAAATTTACTAATGATTTTTATAGTCTTAAAAAATAATATTGAGCATAATATGAAATGATATGATCAATTATTCAATCATATGGGATTACTATGGGTTTGGTAGACCCCACTAATTTTATGAAAACCTATAAAAATATATTTTTCTTGTACAATTTTTTGTTGATGATGTTAATTTGGATTCAATAAAACAAAAAAATTGGGTTTTTAAAACACAGTAAAAATGAATTTGAAATGATTATAATGGGATTTCTATATTTCATTCTTAGTTTTTATATTTAAGAAAAATATTTTGGAAATTTTTGAAATAAATTTTAATAAATACAGGACTTTCTAAATATTTTGACTTAAAATCTATAATAATTATTCAAATTATATGAGTTATAATACTAATTATGAAATAAGTAAAGCTAGGAAAAATTTTGAAAACATGTTATATCATGGAAAAACTAAGAGATTTATTTATCTCTATACAAGTATATTAAATATCATGTTTTCATATGTATTTGTGTTATATTTTTAGAAAACCTAAAGAGTCACATTTAATATATTCTAAAATAATTTTAAGGTATTTAAAAGGAACCATTTCCTTATCCATATAGTTCACAAAAACATTTAAATTTTATTTAGTTTTATATTTTGAAAAAAAATTGGATGTTATAGGTTAGATTATAAGAGTGTATCTATAAAACTCCACTTACTATAAAAAATTTTACTTTCATATTCTATTTAGAATAAATATTCTATTACAATATCTAGTACTTAAGCTGTGTAAATTGAAACTTGAAGTTTTTTTGCCCAAGTTTTGTAGATAGTAGATAACCTGATAGATTTTAGATTTAATTTTGAATATCCGCCAATCAAATGTGATAACACTACAATTAACATAATTTCAAAAAATCTAATAATTCATTATATAAGCAAAGAGAATTTCCTAAGGAATCATTTCCTATGAGATCATTCATGAAATAGATATATAGGTTTAGATTTTATTTTCCTTAAAAATCATATTTATGATATATATTTACGAATCCCTTACTAGATAATATATTTGATTTTATATAGAGTTAATTAGGAATTTTCTAGTATTAGTGAACTTATTATAAATTGTTAGGTAATAATATTTATCTTCTTGCAAGTTATTTTAACTAGTTCAATTTCATTTTATTCACTTTTTAAACATGCAGAGTAATTGTTTGATTATTATTATTTTATGACCTTGAATCCACATAAATGTAAATGAATACTGATGTTTCTCTATTTTTCCCATGTAATATTTTATAAGGAGAATGGTCGCTTTGATAAAAATCACCTCCTCCTCAATCAATTTTGTTCTCTCTCTTTCACCCTAATATAAAATATAATATTTTTCCATTTGAACAACCTATATATATTGCACGAATTGTGAAATCAAAGAGATATGATGATGGAGTTGTGATAATTTTTATTAATGCTAATCTTAGCAGAAATTATCTAAAAGTGTTACTTGGGTGAGCTATAGATATTGGGTGGTTATATTAACCGTGTATCATGTTGAAAATTATACTCACTTTCCAAAAATGGGATTGAATATTTGATGATAAGAATACATGATCTATAATAAAAAAGGTACTTTTTATAAAATTATAAGTGTAAATTTTACCCAAATAGATATGTTATTCAATTTAATGAAAATTGAAAAGAAATCACCATTACATCTGAGTAATAGGTAAAATTTTCTAATTTCAACATGAAGGAAGGTATCTGTACAACCACTTTCTAATCTCCAAATTCGTTATAAAAAAATTAGTTGTCGTTAAATATTTGTTTTGGAATCCAGATAGAGAAAATAAATATCAATAAGACTAATTTCTTCAACATAGGTTCCTTTCAAATTTTATTGAAACTAAAATACATTAGAGATTCAGGGAATGATATAAAGTAATTTTTTAGGGCATCAATCTGATGAATTTATTACTGAATGATTTGAAAGTGGGCATTATTAGGTATATGATTTATTATATACATAATTTTTGTAATCCTATGATATGGATGATGGTTTACACTTATATAGTTTTTTTAGTTTGATCCTTAATAGGTAAGATGTTAACCTATCTGATGATGAAGTGACATGACATCAGTTGAATCGTACCCTATCTAAAGGAATACGGAATAACATGACATTATTCCGGTATGCCTACATGAATGATATGGTTATAAAGAATATGCGTGATAAGTAATTAAGAGGATATGATGAAGAATATATCATTTATATTACTTATGGGGAGAAAGTTGTTCATGGACATCCTCTGGATGTAATTAGATTTGGGGGGTAGAATTCTAAGGTTATCGAGGAAGAACCTGTTACTAGTCTCGAGGTTGAATATGTCAATGTTAGTGGTTGAAATGAAGTTACTAGCACTCATTATTCAAAATAATATGGGGGTGACCAATGATCGGTGGAAGAGGTTTCTCTTAAAGAGAAATCTCTAATGGTGAAGTGAACCAGGAACCTGTAGTTGGAGACAATGATGAACTATAACATAGAGTTAAAGATTCTATGATGTAAAAAGTGAATAAAAAATCATAAAATATGGGAATACTAAAGTATATAATTTTATAATTTGTCATAAAGTTCTTTCAATACCTTCCGTCATCAGTTTCCAAATAACTATATGGTGAGATACTTTTAGTTGATGACACATAGATGTTACAATTATTGACTCTAAAAAAAATAAAGCAACATAGTTAACCAATCCTAATTAATATGATTCATAGTTAGAAGATTATTCTAGAACCATTATTTTTTATGTTTTAAATGAGTTCGAGATTGAAAAGGTGTACATCCATGATCTTAATGATGGAATTAAAGAATCAACGGATGAGCTACATAGCCTATAAGAGTATTAAGTTTCCAAATCCAATTTATCTAACATGATTGATATGTTGGATACCAAAAAAATTAATGAGAATTAAAAATATTTACATAATAAGTTCTCAAGTATCTAAAAAATATGTTGAACATATCAAAAGTCATTTGAAATAATTTAATGGAATCTTGGTTTTTAATTTCAAGTTGGATGAGTTGAAAAAAATGATAAAGGATCAATCTGATTTCATAAGATATTGAAACCTATTAATTTCGGTCAATTAATAAAATTAATGAAACATGTGAGATATTTAAAGTATCATTTGATATAATTTTAGTAAAATTATATTACTAGGTTTGAAATTTATTAATTTCATGTTGATTTGAGTGGTATAATAGAGAATTATACTTTGAAAACTGATTTTCATACATGGAAGAGCATTATGATATCTCAATTTTATTTCCTGAAATGTATTTATTTTTTCTCCAAAAAATATTTTCTCTAAATCCAATATTGATGAATTAAAAGGATTGGTGAGACATCTGTATAATATTCCAATCAATATTAAACTGTTAAATTAATTATTTCCTTTGTATCCATTCATAAAACTACAAATTTGATGGATTCATTAATTATTTTTTCATTTTTTTAAATGGTATGTTGAAGGATACAATATTTACAATATGATGTTATTTATATGGATAACCCACAAAAAATTAAATGATATATAATTACAGATATAAAGAAATAAATTGTAGATAATAGAAATTATGTTATTTTTTTGAAAGGATGGGAATCTACAATGAATTATAACTTTCATTTTTTTACCAAAAATTATAGGGGATCAAAGTAAAAATATAAAATGTAGTGATTATAAATGTTGGGAACTTTTTTTTATGAAACCCATCCAAAATGATAAAATGTGAAAATATATTCTTCTAAGAAAAATAAGTTGGTGGTTTCTCATTATAAAACCTCTATATCTCTACCTATTCGGTTTGAATCTTAGTTGGAATCCTTGATAAAGAACATATCTAAGTGATAGTCTCAAGATATAGCAGTTTTACCACTTCAAATGTTGTCTCTAGATTCCATGATAAAGGGTTTCTTGATACTCATCAACTACTGTGATTATGTAATTATACTAAGACTCGAGGACCATTAATAAGACTTATTTTATATTAGATGTAGGATACCAATTGGATATGCTATTCCTATGTAGTTTTCTACGAATTAATATTTTTTTAGAAAAAAATTACTATAATAGAAGGAAAATAAGTATCATGGACTTCTTTATAGGTTTACCCTTCTCTTTTGTACCATGAATCTCCAACCCAATTAGAAACAAACTCTATAAATTTTCAATAGGTTTTCATAAAATAATTTCATTACATCAGTATTTTGTTTATATACCTTCTTGTTGAGATCCTTAAAATGAAAAATTCATTATATGAAACTATTCATGATTTGTTTTATAGTATATTGAATTTATCATTTTTAAATATAGATACATTTTAATAATGTACTTAATAATGGAGATAAAATTATTCATTATTACTCTAAGGATGAGCTTAAGAGACAGTTGGATATGGTTTGAAAAGGATTGTTTAAAATGAGAAGTGGCTAATCTATAGTTTAGGTACCACTAAAAATTATACTTTCTCTAGGAAACTAATGGAATAATGTTTTGATCCTTTTGACTTATACACTAATCCTGAATCCTCGGATACTAAACTTACTTGGAGCTAACTATTTATAGCATCTAGATCAACATATCCTCATTATATTAATATATACACTAAATCTTCCAAATTTTATGAATCTAAATATTCCAATTATGATAAAAATAAACTAAAAATATATATAAAAAAATTCTGTTAGTTTAGACTTGTAGAGGTAGAGATACAACAATACTTGGAGATAATAGATCTGAATGGATCCCCATCATTCCTAATACTGGTATTCTTATAAAAATACCTCTTGGTCCCAATACCAATGCTACTTCTTATGACCAACATGATTTTTCAATACTAGAACCATCACGATCTAAATGAATACATTTTCTTTGTTATATCATCGTTGTATATTTTTTCTTTATATAATGTTATTATTTATTCAATGGATTATCCATTTATTTGTATAATTGATAATAATTTTTTAATTTGTTTATAAATGTTACATCCAAACTCTTATTCCTTTTAGTGTTATGTTCCTACATTTATACATTTAAGTCTACCATATTAGCTGTGTTAACTTTTTATACCTTATTTTGATCTCCTAGAAATAGGGAGATGAGAACAATTTTTTTATTTAGACCTATTATTTTGAATATTCTATTTAGTACTCACTGACATATACTGTTTAAGAAAATATAATTTTTTATTCATGTTTTATGAGGGTTGAGATTATAAAAAACGTGAGATTATTGAACACACTATTGTTTTTAGATTTCTTATATGATTTTAAGAAAATGACATATTAATTTCACATTTTAGAGAGTATATTTATTTTGGGCTTAATTTTTTTTAAAAAATAATTCACACCCTCTTCAATCATTGTGCAATGCCCACTAGGCCACAGATGAATACCATCTTTGTTAAAAATCAACTCATGACATGATAAATAATATAATTAACCACACATTCATTAGGTTATTCTCAAGGATAATTTAATAAAGGTATCAATGTATTATTACTTTCATAATAGATATCACTTCGGACTTAGGAAATAAGGATTCAATATGAAAGATTCATCTATAGTATTCTAATGTAATTATACATGACACTCCATGTAGTATACATAGTGGGTCATCTAATATACCAAACTCCTTTATAATACATGAGTGAATTTGTAATATCTATATGAAACACAATCTATACTAATTTTATGATATTATCAGAACCAATAATACTCCTTGATGACCATTGGTTTTGGATAACTCAACGTCATATTTGGACTGATCAATTATCATTTCACATCATCTAATATATAAAACCAACATGAAAGTATATTTAAGAAAAAAATTCATTTTTATATAACATGATACATTTTATATATTCTTAAAATCCATTAATAATGATAACTGAACCATAGAAAATCGTTAATAAAAATATATATCTTATGTTTTCCCCAAAAGGACACCTTGTATTTTTTATATTTCTAAGACGTGGTTAAACACAATATATAATCATGTCATTCCAACTACATCTCCATACGAATATATGATAATTCCTCTCAATAAACACATTTAATGGGATAACATCTATAAGGAAATATAGTTTGAATAACATTGATATTAAGATCTACAATTCTAATGTCCAAATATTTAAATAAAATATTCAAACTTGTTTACTTCCCAAAATATGATGTTTTGATGTTAATAACTTATATTTACTTAAATCCTGAGAATTATTTGTAAGTTAAACTCCATATTTAGAACATTTAAATTAAAACTTTTCTTTGATACCATTTGGTTATAAACTAAGACTATTCTTTATATATACAAATAAATATGATATAAAGTGAATTTAACTTTGAATTAGACAACTATAATCATTTATTTATTACACTTTAATCTTTTTTTAAACTACATTCACAATATTTTTAGAAACTGTATTTTCTATAAAATATATTTCTAATATATAAACTCTTTTAAGTTTAGAAATAACATTTATCTTTTTTATTGATAATATTTTACAAATAAACCATTGATAACCATATCTTATACATAATTTTGTTTTATTATAGTAATATTAAAAACATTTTATTATTTGAAACATTCCCTTATTGGGTATTGTGAATTATTTCCTTCATATTTTAACAAATAAATTCGATAAAAAATTTGATCCTAAAGAATGCTTTTACTTATCTTATTCTAAAATAATTTTATTAATTGAACCAATAATAAACCATATTTTTTAAAATAAACCATCTCATTTTATATAAAATGATTCATTTTTAACAATTAATCTCTTATCAGAAAATATAAAATAAACCAGATTCTATAGAAATTCTTAATTATTTTAGAATCTAAGAAATAAATTGTATTCATTTCTTTAATGTATAACCGTTTTTTTAATCACATGAATGAAATTTCAAGATCCATCCAAAAACTCTACCATTTTAAACTCTTTTATATGTTAATAATATTTTTAAATGTATCATGGATATTATATACACTTAATAATAGAAGAATTGATAACTATAACATTAGTACCAGATGTGGAATCTCTATAGAGATTATAACACCCCTTCAGGTATTCTAATTTTTTTAATGTATATGTTTTCTATAATTTTAAATCTATCACCCATTCATGACACCTCCCATATATTTAAATAACCTATACTAACTATTGGACCCTCTAATATTCTTATTCATGCTTTAAAGTTCACCCTTTTATACTATCAATGAAACACTAGATCCTACACCACCATATATTTCTTAGCTATCCCCAACATTTTTAGAAAACTAGGTAAAATTTTACTAAATGAAATCACTTTATTTTTTATTTAATTGTTTGATTTTTCTATAATGGATTTTAGAATAAAGGCCGTGGTTAGATTCATCCTCAATGGGGACCCCAGTCATTCCATGGTATTGATGCAACCAATCATATTTAGTACATTGGTAGATATTGAAGTTACATCAATAAATTTGTATTTATTTTTTTAAATTATCAAGAAATTATTTTTTTATAATTCTCTTGAGTATCTAGATTCTCTTCTTGAATAAATTTACTAGTCGACTGCTCATGAATGGTTTTTTTATAAAAAATAAAATTTTCTTCTCGGTAATGAATTATCCTTATGTTTATATAATTTTCCAAGAAGTACATTTATTAGGCTTCCCTCCCTCTAATATCAATATTAAAGACATGTTTGGGGATAATTTCATTTATATCAACAACCAATGTTTTTATCAAGTGAGTAATGGGTTTTTATATTAATTAATAAAAACTTTTATTAAAATTTCTCTTATTAAAATGGTGAAAATTTTTACATAAATCACATCTATAAGAATGGTATATATCATGGTTCCATTAATATGATATTTATATATATATAAGATTATTTTTTGGGTAGATAATTTAATGATTTATAATTGTGGTATTGAATTGAATATGTTATACTCGGTGTTATGGGAAATTTTATACAGAAGAGTAACCATGGATTTTAAAAAATAATTTTTAATAGTGGGAAAATATTTATATTTCATTATGATTTGGTTTACATTTATCATATATTATACTATATATTTATATAGGTAGATAAAAAAGTGAATCATATAATATACAACACATGGACAATTTAATGGATTACTCCATTCCCAAATACATTATTTAAACTTGTCACAACTTTATCCCCATAGTATCCAAAATTACAAGGTTTCACAATTAAGAGTTACCCAAATCTCAAAATTGTATTTGGTTACCTAACTTTTAGGGTTATCCATTTTCACTATGATTTAAAAAATATAATCCATGTGATCTGTTCAGGGAATAAATAATATGTTTGAATGATTGAGATCCAGAAATCTGTTTTCCTAGGAAGGAATATAATAATTAAATTTAAAGGGGGTTTATATTCCCACAATATTATCCCATGTATTCCATTGATGTATTCAGTATTATAATGATTTAGTTTTTTATTATATACCTTAAACCAATTTTCTATTCAATTAGATTTTGTAAAAATACATTATTACAAATTAAATCAGACAATACATGTAATTTTATAAAATCATAATAGTGAAAATCAAAATTAGAGATTTAAATTCATTATAACCATATAAAGTAGTGATATAAGACACATAAGAGGATAATAAAACACCAAAATCATGAACTCTAGATTATCATTTTCTATAAATAATATTAAGAAAAAAGATACACTTCTACTATAAAGAAAAAAATAATCAATGAAATTGATTTTTTTAAACTAAGATAATAAGTTGAATAATTTTGGAGGTATGAATGAAGTGTTTTTAGAGATAAATATATAAGATCATTGGGATCTAAACAATGGGAATCCTACTATTGGAACTGTAAGTTGATCATTGTAATAAAAATGTGGCTATTATGAGTAACATAAAAGTGTCCAATAAAATAAACCACATAATTTGTTAACATTATATTATATAATTAAAAATAATTTATATTTATTAATGAATACAAATGTAATAATATAAATATTTATATATATGTTTAATAATTAATATAATATTTAATAACAAGTTTTTTTAATTTTTTTATCTCAAAATTCATGATTTTAAAATATACTTATAATTTTATGTAATAATGTTTTTATTATATATATAATATTAAATTCATATAAATATCATTAAATTTATAATAAACACATTGAAACAATCAAACTTCAAATAATTAATAATTTTTTGAAATAGTTTATTTTTCATAAGAATAGTAAAATACATTATGTATATGTTCCATGTTTTATAAATTCAATTTTATTTGGAAAGTGAATTAATAAATGATATTAATGAATACAATGACTAAACAAATTAAATTGTAAAAATAATAAATTTTAATATATCAAAATTATTTTCAAAAACTACAATGGACGTTCCAATGTCATAAATAGTAGTAAATGTTTTAATAAAACCATTATTTATGAAAAAATTATAATTCAATGCACATAGTAATATTTAAAAAGTGAATCTAGTTTTAAATCAAATAAATATAAGGAAACAATCCTAAATGTAAAATAATTAAATTTATACCATGATAAATCCCAAGATTTTTATTTTTCTAAAAATATATTTTCAAATCCCTTAACCCAAAATTTATAAACAAATCTCTAAAATTTTTTATAAATAACCACCCATCATCACATAAAAATTCACTATGAAACTAATGTAACTGTTATTCAATATATTTTTCTCTCCATATTCCACTAATGGAGAGCTCAAGGATCTTGGGTTTTCTTTCTCAAGTTCTAGGAAATCACTTACACAGATAGAGCTTCTTAACCATCCCTTCTAATTTCATTTGTGTATTAATTTTCAATTATTTTCATTTTCAATATCAAATACTATTATTATTCATTATCATATATACCTTATTACAATAAGAATGGCTGATAGATATTGCCTCTCATATACCAACTTTATAAGTCCTTATAATGCTAAATTTTTATGTAGTCATAAACTATGTTATCCAAATCCATTTGTATTCCATGTATTTATAGTATTTTTGATGTGTTATTTATGATAGAGATATTTTTTATATGGATTAAAATGATGTATTTTGTTGATCCTCTATTTGGTCCCATGTTTGTGAAGCTAAATTTTTTCATAAGTTAAACTTTTAAATCTGAACACATTTTCCTGAAAGTTTCTACTTAATAAAATATTGCATCCAAAATGCATATCAAATATGTGTGTCATATACCCTTATTTTAGAGTGTATTTTTCATTCAATAGATTCATTTCCTTCCATTTCGAAATATTAATTTCAATGACTACTTTCCATTTATATCTATTTGATGAAAGTATCCTACATTATTACTACATTATCCTCCCTTTTATAAGGATTCTTTTAATTATATTGTGAATATCATATAGTTTATAATTTTAATGCGGGATACATACCTATGTTTATATATTATTTTGTTGATCATGGAAATATTAAAAATCTATATATAAAATATTTTTATAAAAATAAATATTGATTATTTTTTTAGGATAATGAATATGATTCTTTAGGTAACACTATGAAATGTATTGTTAACCATTCTCTTAGTAAAATAGATACATTGGAAATATTATGGGATTGAAAGGGACTTGAATTACAGAGATATTCTATCAATTGAAAGGTCTCATGAGAAAACTATCCTAGTTATTTTGTGTATACATTCCCATTTATATATGATGTCTTAGCATGAGGCATTAACAATATAATTATGATGTCCGAAATTATGCATTACATAACTATAAAAGCATTTATTTTTATCAATCTGATTATTTATTTCTATTTTTATTCCATCATAGATATATTATTCCTATTCTATCATTTATATGGAATTATTTGATTATTTATATTGGAAATATTATTCATGCCACATTTACGACAAGTTATCTTCTACAGTTCAAAACCCCCTATGGAGCCTCTCAGCTCACCCTTTCATATTGTTTCACCATTTCCATAAGAAACCATAAAGACTAATATGTTTGATCTTAAAAATATTGAATAATTAATAAACATTATTGTATTCATACGATTTATTTTTAATTTCCAATTAAATGTAACGATCATGTTTCTATCTAATCTCTTATGAATACTAAACTGCTTGATCCTATATGTTATGAACTCTTGTATTATATACCAATACTATAAATTTCAATTGGATAAATGTTACTAGAAATAGCCTTGAATAAATTGGTATTATAATTTTTTTTAAAAACCTCAAGAATTATATTTAGAAGAACATAAAAAGAGAATAAAATGTTATGAAACCCCTTAGGAAATTATATAAATTTTCATAGAATAGATAGAATAATTGATATGTATTGGTAGTGAATGTATAACAATTATTCATAAATCAATGTGTTATTCACGATCTAAATAAATATATTTCATTTTTTTAGAAATTGTACAAAATGAAAAGAATGAAAATTATGTCAACAGTGACAATCAATATAGATATTTACCTTTTGAATAAACTAATGAATCATGTATTGGTGATATCTATATTATCACTATATTAAGATATATAACTTATGTTATGATAAATATACTTTCCTATATTGAATTAATTGTTTTCCCTCAAAAATATATAACAATATTGAACTATTTCATGCTTTGGAAACATCCAACTTTTAATGAAACCACTTATCCATTAGTGGTAGAGTAATTAATAAAGTATTTAGAGAATATATACCATGTTTTCTAATATAAATTAATGTTGAAGGCTATCATGGATATTTATTATGTATGTGTAGTTGCTAATAAATGGTGTTCATTGAATCAAACTCTAAGAATTTTAAAGAGATAGAAAATATGTAATGAAATAATTTTAAATATATATTACTTGAATAATATTTTACTCAAAAGAAAAAGTTGATATGGAATTATTATTCTTGAATATAAGAAAAAGGAAGTGGAAAATATTTTGTATTATAAGGATAACTTTTCATGGTTATCAATACATATTGTGTATTATATATTGAATATTTAAAGAAATAACTACTGATTAATTGATGAGAATAATCCAAGCCTTTGAAGGGTATTGGATTCTTAAACATCTTCATCATATTAGGAGATAGGGAAAATGTCTATCAATATTGAGAAATATTTGTTTATGTCTTATATTTTCAAAGTAATTCTAGAGATTAAGAGGATGAATGATTACTATATAGAATTAAAATTTTCAAAAGAGAATAACGGTCTAGTTTCTAATATTCAATAATTTTCAAATGAAACACCATGGGTCTTGATTGACATGGTTATGATTTTTCCTAAAATATGTAAATAATGCCCATATTGATCACAAGTCAAAGGGTAAGAGAGAATCCATTAATGTCTATCCATTCAATTATAATATGGTGAGACACTATTTGAATCAATAACCCATGATTCATGGGAATATACGTTAGTGGAGGTTTATAGAGAAACATTGGGCTTATTTAATTTCTATGATGGATGTTGAATTTCCGAATGATGTGATAGTAGGTATTTAGATCATAAAATAAAATTGAACCGATAATTTATTCAATTTTAGATCTAATCACTGTTTTATAAATTGAAAATTTTCTTTAAATATTGAATCATTCCTTTATACATTAATGAAGGTGTTTCTAAAAAAACTAGTGAAAATAATAGTGCACCTAAAATATATTAGGCTTCCTATATTAGAATTCATTGAAGTTATCTCGTAAAAACCCTGTAATATAAACCGATGGTTGAATTTGATATAATAATTATAATGTATTGGATCTTAATGTATAATTAATTAACAAATACATATGAAAAGGAGTTTGTAATTTATAAGGTATAATAGGATACCTTATTTTTGAAGAGACTTCATTACCCGTGTCATTCCTAGAACAACCACCTATGAACCATATTTATAGGTCGGAGTGGAATATCAAGATGGGGTGAATTGAGTTCCTGCTTAAACTTTTTGTTAAAGACTTTATATTAATTATCCCCCAAATTTTGAAAACAGCCCAGTTAATTAAGGAAGTAGAGATATAGATTTCTAATTTTTCAACAGATTTATCAAAAGGGTGATTAGTTCTCACTTGAATTAGTGTAAATCACTTATTCAACTTTTGAAACAAGTTTATTGAATTAAACACATACACCAACATACCAAAACTAACTATCAATGTGAACTCAAAATAGTTTAATGATTTAGAAATAAGAAACATAAAATAGATAAAATAGAGTATAAAAAAATATATTTCATAGAAATATTAAACAAGAGGTTAAGTCTCAAGCCTAGACTTAATCCTATCCACAGGGTGATCACCTGACACCAAACATTTAAAATTAATAAACTACATACACATTCTATATCAGGATTTACAACCATTTTTACAAACTGTCCAGGGTTTACACCCTCTACCATAGTTCGTCATGAGAAAAATAAACAACAATGACCACACACTATCTTTTACACAGTTATATGTGGGAAAAATAGAGTAAGAGAAGTTTGATGTGAGTATTTTTGTATCCTCCAGTTCAAGAACATGATATAGGGTGTATGAAACAAATAAAAACCTCTAACAAATGTAAAACAAAAGATCACAATAGGGAAAATATGATGATATTGAGTTTAGAAGTCTCTATGTGTTTTTAGTTCAGCTCTCGACTCCTTGAAGTGAAGAATTTGATGTTTGAGTCTTTCTCTGGAAGTTATCTCCAAAACAAAGTTCCGCAACTCCATGTTCTGGATTTCAGAAATTGAGTGTTCTGGTTCTATTATTGATTGAGATTTGATGAAGTACAGAATGTAGAAGATAGTTTTTCCTCAAATTATCATCTTGGGGATTGTGAGTTCTCAGTGTTAGTGATGAATGGTCCGTCTTTGATCTAGCGTGTAAGTTTCTTTAAATTCTCATACGTGCTCCAATTCCTATCCGAATATTCACACATTCCTCTTTTTCTTCTTTTATATTTGAGGTCCGATAATAGATATAACTATATCACGTGTGATCTTTCTCATACCTAGTATTGTCCCCATATATGGTCTCTCGATATGTCTACAATAAGCATTAATTAATGTAAGAGGCATTAAAGTTGGAAAATATGACCGTTATAATAATATTACGAATTTGACAATGTATGGAGTATAAGAGTATTGTAGACTGGTAACAGTAGCCTTCACAACTGTAGGATTCAAACGGTAAGTGTACATCGGAAACATTCATCGGTAACCTCTCCAATGGTACACTTCCATAAATAACACTCCATCGGTAACCTTAAATTGATAATTCTCCATCAGTAACATTAAATTAATAATTCTCCATCAGTAACCTTCAACTGATAATTATCCATCGGTAACCTTCAATTGATAATTCTCCATCTATAACCTTTAATTGATAATTCTCCATCTGTAACCTTCAATTGATAATTCTCCATTGGCAGCCTTCTCAACAGTAGCCTTACATCGGTCACCTTGCATCAGGGACCTTTGCATCGGTGACTATTGCATCGATGACCTTTGCATCAGAGACCTTTGCATCAGTGACCTTTGCATCGTGAGCTTTAAACAGGAGAGCAGTGAGATTAAACATACATAGTTATCACTTTGATATAAACATGGTTTTCACATAAATGATTATCAAGTAAGAGAATCATAATTAATATATAAATAAATCATGATTTTGATGATTTTTTATTATAAAAAAAAGATATGGGATTATCAAAACAGGTGAGTCCAACAATCTACCCCCTTTTGATAATCACAAATTATGTCACTATTTTCTAAATTAGGGTTAATCACATTTTCTAAAATCTTCAGAGATGTGTATAAGAACATTTGAAACATGATTATTATGAACAAAATTTAGATATTCAAATTCAACTTAAAAACTTAAGCATAACATGTAACCTGACCTCTTTCTCCCCCTTTGTGTTTAACAAAATGAATGTAAAATACAAAAAGAAACAGAGGAGGATTTTCCATTAAGGAAGAATAAGTACAATATACAAAAAAGTTTACAAAGTTCTCTATCAACTAAGACAACCAACATTCAATCCACATTAGAGATGTCTAAAAGAGATTTTTTTGAAGTGGAGGAATGAGGTTCTGAATATGGAGGGATAGGCTGAGGGATAACAGTTAGGAGGGTAGGAGGAGCTATAACAAAAGAATAAGTAGACCGATAGTGAGTAGATCTTTGAGGAATGGTGGGGGTTAAGAATCTGATTGCCTGTGCAGAAGTCATCAATACTACAACACTGGCAGATCATGAGGCACCTGTGGTAGAAGGAAAGGCTAGAGGAGCAATGATGGGAGTGCAGTCCACATGAAGGAAGGGAGAAATAATATTTCTAAAACCCATAATAATATTTCCCCCTCTCTCCATGACTAAATAAAATCATCCTTATTCTCCATAAATTTTTCCAAGGTAGGTGTCAATTCTTGAAGCCTGCTAACCCGATCTTTAAAGGCTTGAGTGACAGGTGGAATCCTTAAGTTCTCTAACAGCAACTTGAAGAGACCATCCATATGATTCTTAGCGTATATCCTTTTTTATCAGAAATCAACTCATTACTTGATGGCCTTCGGATCTTGAGAATCGTCCCTTAGATAATTTCCCACAAGATTATGAATTTCTCTTATAGTGGAAATAACCTAAGTCATTGAGTGAGAATCTGAGGTACTGGTACCAAAGAACTTCTTAACTTCTTCTCAAACAACCGAACTGAAGGCTTCTAGAAAAAAAGTAGGAGAGGCTAAAGATGAAGAAGATGCACACAGAGGTTCCATAGTGAAAGATATTGTCTCCTTAAAATATCTATTCATCCCACTGATCAATCTCTTCACATCATCATCTTGGCCAATCACATGTGTCTCCATGGTCTTTTTAATATCCTCAAACACAGTGACCATTTTCTGAACCAGACTATTAATATATTGAAGATATTTGTCCACATAAACCCTTGAAACCATATAGGACTCTATTCTAGCAATAGACTACTTCATAGACTGTATATAATTTTCCAAGGTTCTGATCTGATTATTATAGTCATTTACTTCCTCTAACAGGATGGAGTGAGAGATAGAAACTAGACTTTCCATTGCAGAAGTAAAAAATTCTTGATTGTGAGTCATAGCCATATCTAATCCAAAAAATATCTAATCAATTTAGCTCTTTAGATATGATTTTGTTGACTCTAAATATTCTGTCTTCACATAGTCTCGAGGTAGAAGTACTATAGGCTGAAAAATAGTAGTCTCTGTAACTAAAGGGATTGGAGGACTTCTGATAAGCTGGTCATCATCAGAATCTCCATAATCTAAACCCAACACCACAAATACAGGGTCTTATAAACAATATTTTATTCCACGAGCTACAACAACTGAACCTATGGAAACGGGTTCCTTCCCCTCACTTGGAGCATTCTCCTGATCAACCATATCCATCACTTCTGTACCTCCTTGAGAAACCTCATCAACAGGAGGGTCCACTGCCACTTCTTGTACTAAATCATTAACTACTTCCAAAGCAATTCTAGTTTCAAATGAATCAGCAATGTCTTCATCTACACCTTCATCCATATCTATATTTCTTATAAAGGGATCGAGACTAAGGAATTCTTCTCCACATACTTCAGCAGCTGTCTCAAAGTCATCATGAGTAGATTCAGTGTCGTCATCCTCATCTATGGTCCCTCTAATGTCACTTAAAACATTTTCTGCCCCTTCTTCCACACTGGTCTCTTCATCATCACTGCCCCTTAGAATAGTCTCCCTTCTAGGCAATCTCTTTGCTGGGATAGGCTCACCAAAGGATAAAGTATTAGCATTAGGATTGTAGGGATGGTCTGGATCACTCCTATCATCTATTGGATAGTCCTCTCTTTCTGGAACACCTTCATCTTCTCCTTCTTCATCAGAATATGCATGCTCTACTTCACTAGGATTTATACCCGGATCTCTCTTATCCTTAGGCCTAGTAATATAAGTGATAGGATTGAATTCCCCATATAACATACCTTCATCATGTACCCATTTTCTTTTACAGGGGTTCCAATTTATCTTCATCAACATGTAAATTAACTTTGTAATGCATAAATTGTAACTGACTACAATGGTTTCCTCCTTTTCTCTAGAAACTCCTTTCACCTTCATCATCAATGATATCAATCTAGCATGAAATATGGCATTTGATTTTGAACTGGGCTTTATCATATCCTCTAATTGAATCATCAACAGCCTATATAAATTTATCTTCTGCCCATGATTCAATAAATACAAAAGAAATACATCCTGAAATTTCAATGTTCCAAATTCCCCTCTTCTGGGACTCAGGACATCCTAAACGACAATCATCGGTAACCTTCCCAATGGAAAAGTCCCCTCTTCTAGTAACTATAGGCTTCACAATAGTAGGCTTCAATAGTAAGTTTACATCATCAGCATTCATCGATAACCATAACAATGGTAACGCTCCATCAATAACATTCCAATGGAAACCTTCAATTGATAATTATCCATTGGTAACCTTTAATTGATAATTCACCATCGGCAACGTTTAATTGATAATTCTCCATCGGTAACCTTCAATTGATAATTATCCATCGGTATCCTTCTTAGTAGTAGCCTTGCATCGGTGACCTTGCATCTGTGACCTTTTCATTAGTGACCTTTGCATCAGTGACCTTTGCATCAGGGACCTTTGTATCGGTGACCATTTCATTGGAGACCTTTGCATTGGTTACCTTTGCATTGGTAACCTTTGCATCGTGAGATTTAAATAGGAGAACAATGAGATTAAATGTACATATTAATCACTTTGATATAAATATGATTTTCACATAAATGATTATCATGTAAGAGTAACATAATTACCATATAAATAAAACATGATTTGGATGATTTGGGATTATCAAAACATTATTTGGGATTATCAAAACAGGTGATTCCATCAATATTTATAAAATTATTACATAACAAGAAGATCAAATGTAATCAAACAATTAGAAGTAAATACTGAGAATATCAGATGTATATATTTTATAAGAGTATGTTGATATATTTCTTAAGTAATAACCGGGACATCCATATGATCCTGTGGAGGAAGTTTACATTGACCTTATCCTAAATAAATATCTCATATCTTGGAATCCCTATAAAATAACTCTATCTAAGTTAGTGGAGTTAATTATTAAATTACAAAAGTTCTGTTATAAAATTTTATATATCCTAGTGTCTCACTTTGGATATTCACCATATTATTTGTAAAGAACAATTATGTGTATATGATGTTTTTCATCAATTATAGTAAAATATACACCATTAAATTTAATAATAATCACCCTTTACCCCTTAGTGATGATTTGGTTGATTAAAAAAAGGGTGTAAATTATTTTCAATGATTGGATTATATACTGAAAGAAACTTTTCATATGAGTTATGGACATCAAGAGATTATAATAATTTCTTTTAGATTAACAAATTCACCCTCTATGTTTTGGATATGATTGGTATAGTATTTAAGGGGTATGTTGATTACATTATTATATTTATTAATGATATATGAATATACTCTATGGTTGGTGAAGATCATAAGAACCACTGATGAATTATTCTTTAGAACCTTAGATAAAAGGGGTTATATGGGAAATGGAATAAGTGTAAATTATGGATTGAAAAATTTTCTTTTATTTTCGATATATTTTTTAAATATGGGGTATTTTTTGAACTGTTAAAGGAAAATGTGGTCAAATAATAGCCTATAATAATGAATATATCAATTATATAGAGTTTCCTTTATTTAGCTAGTAAATATTAATTACTTGTTGAAATTGTTTCCTATTTTTCCAATAAATTAACCACATTAACAAGTAAAGGGAAAAAATTAAAATATTTAAAGGATCGTGGAGATAATTTTGAAGAACTAAAGAGGAAAATAATTCATTCACTATAATTAAATATATTATATACAGTCAAATAATTTGTGATATATAGTAATGTATTAGAGAAAGGGCTTGGGTGAATCCTTTAGTAAAGGATAAAGTTATTTATTATGCATCAAGGAAATTATATAACGAGGAATATAATTATGTAAATCATTTTATAGAGTTATAATCTATATTATTTTCGATCAATAATTGGATACATTATCTTTATGGTTAAATATGTGATAAATATATATATATATCAGAAGAGTTATAATTATATATTCACATAGAAAGATCTATACATGAGATAAAGGATATGGATAGAACTAAAGAATATGAAACATAAATGACTTATTTTAAAGGCATTTCTTATTTAATTTCCATCTATGATTTGTTATGGGGGGGGGGGGTTTCTATTCATTTTGGTGGAAATGTTGGGTTTTCAAAATTTGGGATAAATAGTGAGCTCATTTCCATATTTAAAAATTAATTTTTCTTCTTTTGTAACTCTTTAATTTCTTAACAGTTTAAACCTAGTTTACTTTTTAATTGAAATCCCCTGGTATATTAAAACCACCATATCAATTTTGACCCTATATACATCCATAATTATGATAGATTTGGGGTTTTTATTAAGGTGTTGGGACATCCTGAAATTCCATTTCCTACTTTAAATATATTTTTTCATTCTTTAATATATCATTGAATTTTAAGGTTTTTTAGTGATTCCAACTCTCACCCAAGAACACATACCAAAGGCGTGCCCCCATGCTCTCCTCCCCCTCTTTAGAGCATAGTTTCATCCATAATATGGGAGAAACTTCCTTGGATTCAAAAAATCTCCCATATTTGAAAAGGAAAATTGATTCGTTCATAACTAATTCTACTTTAACTCATTTTCACTCATTCTAAATCCTAAATGACATCATTTTATTTATTTCAACCACACATTCATTTATGGTTGTTTTTAAAATAATCTAATTGTGTATTTGGGTTGTTTTCATCAGGATTTATTTGGTTAACTGTTTCTCTCTCCATTTCCATCCTTCTCATTTGGGTTTCCTTCCCCTTTAATGAATTTTTATAGTTTTAAGAAGTTGGAGTTCATACCTAGGGTTTGATTTGGGGTCTTTGTGGTGATATATTATGGATTAGGTTTCATTTTCTCTTCCTTTAAATGTAGCACGGGTGTGGTTGATGTTTCTCACCAAGATTCAAGGGTTTTGACTCAAAATATATGTAATTCTAGGTGTAACCATTTCTTGATGAGTTAGTTTTCTTGTTTTACTGATTTTTCATGTTACTCATATGTTATGTGTGGTGAAAAACTTCTTTTTATTGATTTGGTTTAGAATTAAATTCTATTGTTTCATTTTTATTTAAATTGGGTGTATTTCAATGGGAAACTCTTGTGGTATTATTTGGGTTATTCTCTAACATATGCAACTGGTTTAGTAAATGTTGTTTCAGATGCCAATTCATCTTTGATAGGGTCTTGGTGTGCTTCTGGGTTTTAAAAAGGGTTTTGAAAAAGGTTTTCATGTGCAAAGCATGGATATACACCTTATAATTGTTCAATGAATGTTTTTAGTAGTTTAAGGATTTATGTAAGAGGTCAAACCGTATTGGAAAACTTTTTGGTATTTTTATATTTTGAAATGGTCCATTTTAAATGTTATAGGGTTTTTTGATGTTTACCATAATGGAAGTGTTTTATAAAAATGTTTAAAAAGTTTACTAAAATGTGAAAGAGATGTGAACGTGGTGTGAGTTGTTTTGTGAGGGTGTGATGTGAAAAAAATGATTTTTTTTGTGAAATGAGTACTATGTGACATGTGCATGAGGTGTTATGTTACTTTTACTATATTGGAAAGGTTTTCTAATTTTTTTTAAAGGATTGGTGGAAGTGTTAATGAAATGTGAAAAGTATTGTGGGTTATTTTGGTGCGAGTTTTATTTCAACATCAATTTGAATATAAAGGGGGAAGATGTGGCTTGTGTGATGTACGTGTGGGATGTTTTGTGATTGTGTAATGTGAATGGGGTATTTTCATGTGTAGATTATATATTTTGGCTTCTTGAACGTGTTTGAGAACAAGAGGGAAGCCTGTGTATCTAGGTGAGTGGACGCGTACTAGTATGCTAGTGATTCTGTGGGGTTTGGCCTCAATTTCCTATAGCAATATTGAAACATACTACTCTAACTAAACTATGATGATGATGATGGGGGACCAATAGGTTTTGGGTATGTTTCATACTAGTGGCTCACGCTTGAGAACATATATTTGTGATGGTTACATTCACTGAGATACGAGGTACCTGGGACCCACATCGATCTAGTGCCTATGGGTTATTTCCTATTTCATGTGGTCGTTAGTTACATTGTGCTTACCGTCGTCATATGGTATGATAAGATAAAAAATTAAAAAGATTTTTCATTTATTTTAAATGTTTTGATTATTTAAAATATCCAACTTGAAAACTATTTTTATTTAAAGTTTCATCTTGTAGAAATTGTAGCTTGCATTTACTGTTTTGGAAACTTGAATGCATTTCATCTCTAAATGTTTATCTCATCGAATCTCCGAGTAATGGTATCCTACTATGATTTGGATCACACCATACTTACACCATTAGGTGTATGTGGACAACGTTGTTTTTTGTTGCAGGTTTGGGTATAATTTTTAGTTCCAGTGGTTTGAATTTATAGCAGGTCTTTTTGGGTGTTGTCTTGTTGAGATGGTTTGAGGGCGGTGCCTCTTTCCATGAGGATGGTTCTTGGGCTATCATTTTTTTGTTTTAATCACTTTTTATTGTCTTTTAATGTTGTTTTAAACCATGTAATTCAGTTCAGAAATTTTGTAAAGGATTGGTTTATTTTAAAAATCTAGATTTTTTTGGGTTTGTTTGTTGTTTTATGTTTATAATCATAGGTAAATCATTCCCAATTTTTAGTTTATTATACTCAAAAACTTGTGCCAGCCTATGGGGATTGGGAACACCCTTCAAAACTTTTCGTGGATCGGGTTGGGTGACGGTTTTGATGGAGACCATATCTAGTTCGTGACAAAATGGTATCAGAGCTATCTAACTACCAAAATAATACTTGGGTAAATGATGGGATTGGAAGGCTCCCAACGGTTTAGTTAAATTAAGGTCAGTGCAACCCTGTTCAACATTGTTATTCGTTTGGGTAAACTGATTGAGTCTTGTTCAGAGGGTGTTTGAGTTTTTTCGTTTGAGATGAATTCGGAATGTGATTGATCATTACAGGAAAGTGGAGTATGTTTTGGAATTTGAGAGTTTTCATTCCTTGATTTATCAACTGGATATATCTTATTTTTTAGTGGTGGAGAAACATGGGAAATGAGTCCATTTTGTTCTTTCAGTTGGGTTTGGTTTTTCCCATTGGCCTTATTGTGGCTTTCCAAGGGCGTAAAGTTTTATGGTAGGAATATTTTTCACATAAAATTATTATATTAAATATATTTTTTATTTAATTTCCATCCTTTCATTGTTATAGGTTTTTTCCATGCTTTTTAGTGGAAATGGTGGGTTTTCAAAATTTGGGCCGAACTGGGAGCCCATTTTCAGATTTAATAACAAATGTTTTTCTTTTATAACGCCTTCATTTTTCAATAGTTTACACCCATTCCACTTCACAATTGAAATCCCCTAGTATATGAAAAACACCATATCAATTTTGACACTATAATCTTCAATAAGAATGATGGATTTGGGTTTTCTATTAAAGCATTGGGAAAGCCCGATAGCTCATTTCCTATTGTAAATATATTTTTTAATTATATAATATCTCATTCAAGATTTAAGTTTTTTTTGTGATTACTGCTCTCACCTGAGCCCAATTACCCAAGGCAGTCTCACATGCTCTCCACCCTCTCTATGCTCTCCACCCTCTCTTTAGAGCTCATTATCATCAAGAATTTTGGCAAATATTCTATGGATTTTACAAATCTCTCATATATGAAGAGGTAAATTCATTATTTCATAACTCCTTATATTTTTACACTTTTTCTCCCATTAAAATTTAAAAATGACCTCCTATGACTTATTAGAACCTCACATTTCTTTATTGTTGTTTTTAAAATCATCTATTTGTGTATTTGGGTCATTTTCTTCAAGATTTATTCGATTAAGTGTTTTTATCTTCATTTCGTTACTTATTCTTTGAGTTTCCTCCATATTTGATGAATTTATAGGGTCCAGAAGTTAGGTTTTATACCTAGGGTTTGATTTGGGGTCTTTTTTGTAAAATATTATAGTTTAGGGTTCGTTTTCACTTCCTTGTGGTTTAACAGAGGTGTGGTTGAGGTTTCATACCAAGATTCAAAGGGTTTTGACTAAAAAGGTAGATGATTCCATGTGTAACCATTTCTTGATGAGTTTGTTTGCCTGTTTTACTGATTTAACATGTTACACATATGATTTGAATGGTGAAAAAAACTTCTTTTGATGGATTTGGTTAAGCATTTAATTTTATAGTTTCATTTTGATTTAAATTGTGTTCATTTCCATGGGAAAAAATTGTAGTATTATTTGGGTTATTATATAACATATGCATGTGGTTTAGTAAATGTTTTTTGGGATTACAATTCTACTTTGGTAGGGTCTTGGTATTCTTTTTGATTTTAAAGATCATTTTTAAATGGGTTTCATGTGAGGTGCTTGTTTATACTTCTTAGAATTTTTATATGAATGTTTTGAAAGGTTAAATGATTTTTGTAAGGGGTGAAACGATATTGGAAAACTATTTTGGATTGTGTAGATTTTGAAATTTTACATTTTAAATGTAAAGGGGATTTTTTTCATCTGTTCCATCTTGGAAATGTTTTATAAAAATGTTTAAAGGATTTACTAAAGTGTAAAAAAGATTTGAACGTGGTGTGGGATATTTTGTGATGGTGTGATGTGAAAAATTGAATTTTTTTAAAGGAGTATTATGTGACATGGGTGTGGGATGTTATGTAATTTTAGGTATCTTGTAAAGGTTTTATATATATTTTAAAATAATTTTTGGAAGTGTTAAATAAATGTGAGAAGTGTTGTGGGCTATTTTTGTGTGAGTTTGATTTCAAAATCAATTTGAGTATAAAGGGGGATGATGTGACTTGTGTGATGTACATGTAGGATGTTTAGTGATGTGTGATGTAAAAGTGGTATTTTCCTGTGAAAATTATAATTTTTTCTTGTTGATCTTTTTTGAGGACAATAGGGATGCCTGGGTATTTAGGTGGGTGGATGCGTACTACTATGCTAGTGATCCCATGGGATTTTTCTTCAGTTTCACGTAGAAATATTGATCCTCACAACACCAAATAACTATTATTATGATCATGGGGGACCACTAGGTTATGATTATGTTCCCTACTAGTGGTATGTTCATGAGAATAGATATTTGTGATGGTTACTTTCACCGATATACGAGGTACCTGTGACCCATAGTGAGCTAGTGCCTTTGAGTTATTTCCCATTGTTTATTCTCATTAGTTACATTGTTCTTACCATCGGCATAAAGTATGATTTGTTGAAAAATTTAGTATATTTTTCATTTATTTTAAAAGTTCTGATTTTTTAAATCATCCCACTTGAAAACTATTTTTATTTAAATTTTCATCTTTCTTAAATTGTAGATAGCATTTCATGTTTTCGAAAATTGAATGCTTTTTGAATCTAACTATTTAGCACATGGAATATCTTAGTGGTGGTATCCTACTGGGCTTTGGATCTCACCATACATACACCATTGGGTGAAAGTATACTTGGTTATTTTTGTCATAGGTTTGGGTACCATTTTTAGTGCCAGCGGTTCGAGTTTCTAGAAGGTCCTTTTTGGTGATGTCTTGTGGAGATGGCTTAAGGTTTGTGCCTCTTACCATCAGAATGTTTCTTGGGCTGTCATTTTTGGTTTTAATCATTTTTATAGTCTTTGATAGTTGTTTTAAAAAACATAATTTAGTTTGTAAATTTTGTAAAGGATGGTTTTATTTGAAAAATCCAGATTTGTTTTATTGGGTTTGTTTGTTGTTTTACGTTTATAAAATCAGTTAAATAGTTCCCAATTTTTAGTTTATGATATTCTAGAACATGTTCCATCCCATGGGGATGGGGAACACCCCTCAGGCCTTGGCATGGACCGTGTCTTGTGCCTCTTTTGATGACAATCAGATCTGGTTCGTGACAAAAAGGAATTACAGCTATCTGACTACAAAAATCTTCTTTGGGTAAATGTTGGGATTGGAAGGTGCCCAACAGTTTTGAAAAATTTAGGTTAGTGTAACCTTGTTTGATGTTGTTTTTTAATTTGGGTAAGCTACTTGTGTCTTGTTCAGATGGTGTTTAAGGGGTTTCGTTTTTGATTAATTTGGAATGCTGTTGTTCATTAAAGGGAAGTGGAGTGCGTATTGGATTGTGAAAGTATTCCTTCCATGACTGTTCAACTGGAGGTTTCTTAGATTTTTCAATGGCGAAAAAACATGACATATGATTCCATTCTGGCCTTTCAGTTGGGTTTGGTTTTTACCTTTGTCATTGTTGTGGCTTTTCGAGGGTGGAATGTTTTATGGGGGGGGGGAGAATTGTCACATACATGACTTCTTTTAAAAATATTTTTCATTTAATTTCTATCCTCGCTTTTTTTATGGGATTTTTCCATGCATTTTGGTAGAAATGATGGGTTTTAAAATTTTTGGCCAAACCATGATCCCATATCTAGATTTAAAAATAAATTTTGTTTCTTTTATAACTCCATAAATTATAATAAATTAAATCCATTCCAACTCCCAATTATAATCTCCTAGTATATTAAAACTACTCTATCAATTTTGACCCCATAGGAAAACATAATAATGATGGATTTGGTGTTTTTATTATGGTGTTGGGCAGTCCCAAATTCCCATTTCTTGATTTAAATATAAATTTTAATTACTTAATATCTCATTCAAGATTTATTTTTTTTATGCCAACTCTCACCTTAGCCCATTTACCCAAGTCGTGCCCCCATTCTCCTCTCCCCTTCTTTAGAGCTCATTTGCATCGCAAAATTGGGTGAAACTTCTTTGGATTTCACAAATCTCCCATATTTGAAGAGGTAAATTGATTCTTTCATAAATCCTTCTATTTTTACTCTTTTCCCCCATCCTAATTCCTACATGACCTCCTATGCCTTATTATAACCTCAAATTCATTCCTGGTTGTTTTGAAAATCAGCTACTAGTGTCTTTGGGTCGTTTTCTTCAGGATTTATTTAGGTAAGTGTTTCTCTCTTCAGTTATTTCCTTCTCCTTAGGGGTTCCTCCAACTTTAATGAATTTCTAGAGTTTCCATACGTTAGGGTTCATAACTAGGGTTTGATATTGGATCTTTTTGGTTAAATATTATAGTTTAGGGTTCGTTTTAACCACGTTGTGGTGCGGCAGAGGTGCTATTGCAGTTTTTCACCAGTAATCAAGAATTTTGACTCAAAAGGTAGGTGATTCTATGTGTAACCATTTTTTTATGAGTTAGTTTTCTTGTTTACTAATATTTCATGTTACACATATGTTATGTGTGGTGAAAAAAAAAACTACTTTTCAGGGATTTGGTTAAGCATTTAATTATATAGTTTCATTTTGATTTAAATAGGGTGTATTTCCCTTGAAAACTCTTGTGGAATTGTTTGGGTTATTCTATAACATATTCATGTGGTTTAGTAATTGTTTATAGGGATCCCAATTCATCATTGGTAGCATCTTGGTGTGATTTTTTGTTTTAAATAGGGTTTTTGAATGAGTTTCATGTGAAAATCTAGGGTATACTCTTTAGAATTGGTTAGTGAATGTTTTGAATGGTTTAATGATTTATGTAAGAGGTGAAACCATATTGGCGAACTATTTTGGTTTGTATATATTTTAAAAAGGTCCATTTTAAATTTTAAAGGTCCAATTTTTTATGTGTTCCATCTTGTAAATGTTTTATAAAAATGTTCAATGGATTTACTAAAGTGTGAAAGATATGTGAACGTGGTGTGGACTATTTTGTGAGCGTGTGATGTGAAAAAATGATTTTTTTTATGAAAGGAGTATTATGTGACATATGTGTGTGATGTTATGTTATTTTAACTATCTTTGAATGTTTTTATAAATTTTTAAATAATTTTTGGATGTGTTAATGTAATGTGAAAAGGGTTGTTGGCTATTTTGGCGTGAGTTTGATTTCAAAATCATTTTGAATATAAAGGGTGATGATGTGACTTGTGTGATGTGCATGTGGGATTTTTTGTGAATGTGTGATGTGAAAGTGGTATTTTCATGTACAAATTATATTTCATGGCTTGTTGAACTTATTTAAGCACAAGAGGGGAGCCCAGGTATCTAGGTGGGTGGATGCATACTTGTATGCTAGTTATCCCGTGGGGTTTGGACACAGTTTCACATATCAAGATTGATTCTTACAACAAACCTAAACTACGATGATGATGATGTGGTACCACTAGGTTATGGGTATGTTCCTTACTAGTGGATCATGCATGAGAACATGGATTTTTTATGGTTACTTTCACCGAGATATGGGGTACCTGGGAACCACAACAAGGTAGTTCCTAGGGGTTATTTCCCATTGATTATGCTCATTAGTTACATTGTGACTACTGTTGGAATATAATATGATTCGATGAAAATTTAATATCTTTTTAATTTATTTTAAAATTGTTTTTTCTTTAAATTTTCTCACATGAAAGCTATTTTTATTTAAATTTTCATCTTTCATAAATTGTAGCTAGCATTTCATCACTACAAAAAATTTGACTTATACCAACAAAAATTTATTGATAGGTAATATATATGTTGGTAAAAATTAGTAATTCCAACAGATATTAGATTTTATTGGTATTTATTTTAAATACAAACACTTGTTTTTAACAACAGATATATCTATTGGTATTGATCACTTAACACAAACAAATTTTTTACCAACAGTTAAATCTATTACTTTATCAAAATAATATAACATTTTTTTTACTAACAAATAAATATTTTATTAATAAAAAATATTACCAACAAATATTTTTCCTTCAATAAAAAATTTTTACAATATAAAATTAAATAAAAACATATATTTTATCAATCATCAATTAATAAAAACCATGTTTATATATATATATATATGATTGAAGTCAATATCCATTTCCTTAGGATTTTTTAAAAACAACTTATTACTTTATTTTAATTTACAAATTTATATAAATATCAATAGTATTTATAATTTTTAATATTACTTATTTGATAAACATTTAAAATAATTTTTATAAAACTTATAAACCCTAATTTGTGCCTCCACCCCACTGCCACTATCTCAACCCTCCCGCGTTTGGTCTCGCATCCCGGTGTCCCGCCTCGCGTCCCACTACCCCACCTTTCATTCCTTCTCTATTATATCATCACCTTCCAACAGATCACTCTGATGTTCTTTTGGATGGCTGGTATTGTGCGGCTACCTATAGCTGAAGCTGCGATGAAGAATTTGTTGCATTCACCCAGACATTATCAGATTCAGAGAAGAGGTATAAAGCATTAGACCCATTCAAGAATATAAATGGCATGGGAAGGAACACATACATGAAAACGGTAAACATAGTCCTCGATTATTGTAAAGTGCACATGCCAGAATTTCCAAACAATCCCTCTGGAAACCAAAATTGTGAAATCTAGAATATGTGAAATCTGAAATTTTCATTGCGGGGAGAGCGTGAGCGTCGAAGGTCTACCCTATACAGTCTGGTATTATGATGCAACATTGACATCTTCATAATGGTGGTATGAGGTTACAAAGAAATGGTTCGATGTCCTGCCCGTATGAAGATACAGGCTGAACTGGTAGCTGGAAAATTTATTTGATGGATGAATCAATATTGACATACATTTTTGAACATCTAGGTACAAGGAAAATACATCCTTGAGAAAAAGGTACATTCACTTATCCATCTCATAATTAATCAATTACCATATTTTAGAGAACCACAAGAATAATGAAATGTTCATTAGTTTAGAATCCATACATCAATTACAAGGAAGAGGGCATATTTTTAGACCTGTGTATATTATTATTTGGTATAAATACATTGTGAAGTGTTATATGTGCGATTTATCCACTCAAATGTTTTTCATCATGGTTTCATAGTGTTCTACTTTGTACACATGGCATGGAATCTTCCTAGATTCCAAACCTAGCATGTGTGTGAAATTTGGAATCTTGAAATTTTTTAGTGTTCCCATTTCAATCTCTCTAGAATTTGGAATCTATTTTAGTGTTCTCATCGTCATTGTTGATTGTAAATGTGAATAAGAGAGTGATTTGTAGTATATTGGGAAATTTTTTTAACCAACAACAAACATGTTTCATTATTCAATCAGTAAGCATGGGAGCACTACCTAGGTCTGTGACATATAGTTTGGACCCAACACCATGATCATGGAACTGTAAAACCATCATCATAACCAACACCATAAATGACATAAAATTATGACATGCGAAAATAGAAATCCAGATAGGTATTGAATATTTATTAGAACCAGTCACCAGCAGCATCTAAACAGAGTACCCAGGATGGAAGGGAGAGACAAACCCATCATCCAGGTGGAATCCGGTCACCTTGTGTAAAGATCCTGACTTTCCTAAACAAGGTAACTGCAACTCCATGCCGATGGCCCTGAGTGATTGAATAGAATGGAATAGCTGGTCAGGTGATAGATCTGCAAATGGTGATATAGCAGTATTAGTTGAGCTGGATGAATCCACTGTGAGCAGATCTGTGACCGCCCATTTTCAGTCTTCCTAGATTTTTCTTGATTCTTCGGTTCTTTTTTGACATTATAGTGGCTAGGTGTACATGTACTAATCATTTAATTTGAGGGAGGGTAACCCAAGTTACATGGTAGAATGATTACTTGTGACTTATATAAAAATTATGTTGATTGCAATATAATAATAGGATGGATGGTTCATCATTTTCTAGAGGATAACACCCTCTCATTGTAGGTAAGTACTTTCTTCATTTCATTTTATTTGGAATAGAACTTCTCGTTCCTTTTTTCACTTATTGGGATTCCCTTATTTATGATGGTTGCGTGTTGGTGCCTAATATTTGCATTCCAATAATCACTACACTAAATCTGTACAACTTGGTTATTACAAAACTACTTGGTTGCTTGTAAAACATATTGGGTGTTGAGTCTAAAGGCATGCTGGTGTTGTTTTGACATTTATTTTTCATGGGTTGTTTGTTGAATATCAGATTGAATATCCATTTGTTAAAATCATGTACGCTGAAATACCTTCCTGCATTCTTTTAGAGCACTGTAACAAGCTGATTTAATGTGATCTTTATGGTAAAGAGATTTTCATGCAAGATGAATCCATGTTTGTTTGATATACTCATGAGCTGTAATTATAACATGAAATATTGTCCGTAGATTCATTTATCAATGGTTGGAATTGAACTTTATGGATTCTTTTATGATAAATTTGATGCCCACTCAACCAGAAGGACAAAGCTACACTTTTTAGGGAGTTATTGTTTTTTTCTTTACCCTTTTTTCTCAATTTCTTAAAACTGTGTTCACCATATCTCAAAATATCATTGGAGTACAGACTTGTTTGCATTATTGTTTTTTCAGAATTATAATATCCAACTTCATGGGTTCCAAATAACACATATGGGATGAGTTATAGTTCCCTTTCTAACTACAATCTATATGTTCAATGATATAAAGTACACAAAACATTGAATAAACATGATCTTTAATAACATTTTCATTTTTAATTTATCCAATAAAACTTATCATCGTAGGGTGGATGCGAAAATACCCTAAAGAAGAAGCAGTCTAAGCTTCTTCATGGTGTTGTAACATGAGAAGGCTTTACCTTTCCATTTACCTCCACCAGTCTCTTCTTCACTCTCACTGACTCGTCGTTAAATTTTATGTTTGTACAGATTCATGCCAACCATATCCATGTGGAATGGGGTTTACATAATAATGAAGGAATGGGTACCCAAATACCAATCCATTCAGCTGAAGAACATGACACAGGTGATAATGAAGAATCAAAAGATGAACATTAAGTATTAATTTTCATTGGGCATTGATCCTACTACTTTGTCTCTCCATGAAGACACAACACGTCAAAGGCTTGCCCTGTGATTGGGAGACGAGGAAGGAAAGAGTCCATCAGGTGTTGTCAAGTATTATACACTACAATAAAATATCATTGAATTCTGAATTGGATTACAGTGATAAAGGCAGATATGAGCTTCCAATTCAAAGATCTATAAATAAATTCCAGTTGATTTTGGGGGATTTTGGAAAGCAGACAATATTGCCGCCAGCTTGGAAGGGTGGGAAAATCAAAGTATGTGATGGATTAGAGGAATCCATTAATAGGTTATCAAGAATTATACATGTTCCTTGCATATGTGGATTGAAATATCTATTGTATAGTTTAAAAGTTTTATTCTCTTTGAACAGGGAAAAGTTTAATCTTCGTATATTTTTTGTTTTGATTTCTGTAAATTATTTCTATGTGGCTTGTATTTTTTTATACTTTATTATTTTTTTGGTTTCAATTAATGTAGGTATTTTTCTCTGATTTTTGGGTATGATTTTTGACTGTGTGTGGTGTAGATCTTGGAGCTGAATGATGTGGAATAACATTGACTTGAGGTTCCTTAATGGTACTGATGTTGACATAGTTTTTTTCTTCTGGCGACTTGGGGGAGATGAATGATCTTTGGTGGTAGTAACTACTCTTCTACCATGATGAGTGTTGGAGGATTGCATTCAAGATATGACAGGAGGATTGCAGTCAAGAGACTACATGGGTAGTTGGGGTGCGGTGGCGGCAATGGAATAGATAGATCTTGGGTTTTTGTGTTTTGTTAAATCAACTTCATCTATGTATTGATTCATTTTGTATTAAACTTCATTATTAATATAATTAATGTTTTTCAAAATTTGAACATGTGTGAAAATTGTATTGGGATTCATAATTAAAACAGGTGTATTATTTATGATAAATTAATAAATATAACATGAAATTTTAATAGCAATAATAATTTATAATTTAAATTTTGATGTAATTTATAAACATATAATATATGTTAGTAATATTATTACCAACAGATATATTCGTCACATGAATCTGTTTCCAAACACTTTGAACAACATATATATTATCTGTTGGTATTAATATAATAATAACAGACCTATTTTATCCATCGCAATAACATTTAGTGACAGAATTTTTACCAACAGTTTAGTGATAGGAAAATTTTTGTTGGTAAAATGTTTTACCAACAGAAAATGCAATTTTACCAACAGATATACCTTTGTTGGAAATAACTAATTTTTTTTAGTGCATGTTTTGGAAACTTGCATGTTATTCATCTCTAAATGGTTATCACATGGAATCACATAGTGGTGGTATCCTACTAGGATTTGTATCACACCATACATACACCATTGTGTGTAAGTAGACTTTTTTTGTCGTATATTTGGGTACATATTTTAGTTCCAGTGGTTTGAGTTTCTAACAAGCCCTTTGTGGTTCTGCCTTGTGGAGATGGCTTGATGACAGTGCCTCTTGCCAAGAGAATGGTTCTTAGGCTGTCATTTTTGGTTTCAATCATTTTTATAGTCTTTTATAGTTGTTTTAAAACATGTAATTCGGTTCTGAAATTTTGTAAAGGATGGTTTTATTTGAAAAATCTGGATTTGTTTTATTGGGTTTGTTTGTTGTTTTAAGTTTATAAAATCAGGTAAATCGTTCCCAATTTTTAGTTTATGATTCTTGGGCACCATTTCAAGCCCTTGGGGATCGGGAATGCCCTTCGGGCCTTGTCTCAAACCATGTCGGGTTCCGGTTTTGATGATGACTAGATCTTGTTCATGACAGAAGAACTATAACTGTGAAATATATTACCATACTAGAAAGGATAACAAGGTGGTGGATGATTTGAGTAGGAATATAGTTCCATCATAATATCCCATATTTTATTGGTACTCCCCACTTTGAGTTTTTTAAACTACACTGAGATAATTATTTTTTCTGGTTTAAATCTTGGTTGTCGAGCCTTTGTCTAGATGAGTTTTTAATTGGGATGTTCTAAGTTGTTTTATGAATAAATAAGGGATATTTGGTCAAATTTTTTTAGTTGAATGAGATTCTGTAATGTGGAGCTTTGGGCGGCACCATAAGGCTAGTGGCTACACCGTAGATCTCCATGTTGCAGTGTAGGGTTTTTAGAGGAGGATAATCTAAAGTTATATAATATTTAAAATAGATATGGAATGGTGGAAGGCTATAGAATATTCCAGTTGGGTGCTAAAACATGGATGGTGGGGCTACTGGTCCAGGTCATTGTAGAGGGTTTTGATCATTTATTCCTTTTTAGAGACCCATATTCTATATATATCAGCTAAAAAATATCTATCATGAGGGGTTTCTAGGTCCTCTAGTGTGGTGTTTTAGGCTATTCGATAGTGAACCCATCATGTATATGGGATCTATGGTGTGGGGATTTTTTCAGATCTCAGTGGTAGTTTTATAAGGGAGGTTGTAGCAAGGTCACTTGCATTCTTTTATTGTTCCCCAGTGTCAGAAATTTCTATTGTGTAGACCTTGAAGTCGTGTCATGTTTTTTTTCAATATACCTATAAATAATCGCAATCCAATGAAATAATTTTCCTTTCATCTCTCCCCTAGGCCCCAAGTAACCCTAAATAGATTTTATAAGGGTCTTAAATGTCCTCTAACTTGTAGGGATCAATCTGTGGGGACTCGAGCCATCCAATATTGGTATAACAAGCCAACAGTTTGAAGGTATGCCTTTCGGTTTATCTTCATGTTATTTTTCATTGGTTTTCTATTGGATAACTATTGATGGATGAATTCTTTATCATCATAGAATGCGAGGTATAAGGAACCAAATGATACGTTGGATGTCGAGAGTTTGACTGATTTATGATCAATTTACTATAGGTTGTCTGACAATCTCATTATTGTCTATTTTGTTCAAATATAGTATGTGTGATAATTGTGATCACATCGTTTCAAAATTCACCTAGCCCCATTAATTAAAAAAAATCCATGTTTCATGATATGAGTTTCTATTGACTTTCCTTTGGATATTGTTGGGTCCATTGTGGTTGTGTCCGAGTTTTCTGCGACCAGTGATGTGATCCATCCCTTGAAATTATATTAAACCAAAATTTTATAAATATAGTCACATGCTTAACAATGTTAATTGTTTATTGGAATATCATTTTATTCTTACATGACATGTTTTATGGTGATTTAGCATAATATAATCTCATGGACTAAAATTAGAAAACTATAATTTATATCATTATTGACTAAACTAATAAATTAATCTAAATTGATGAAATTAATATGATAACTGATATCTTGAGATTAATTAAATGTAAATGTATATATCTATTTTAATTGGATGAATTGACCATTAGGAATTATGAATATTTTTTATGATACTTTCTTTCTATATTTTTTTAATTAAATGATTTGTTATGATTTATTTTTGAGGGTTAGATGTTAAATGACCTTTTGAGATCTTGTTTTACATGAAATTTCTTGCGTGATTGAAATCACACATGTGATGCACGAGGGTATGGTTCATGGCTAAAAATCCTCCTAAGTGTAAGATTCATGGAACATATTTCTGACTGAGGGTAAGATTTATTTTATTCAATTCCACCTAAGGGTAAGATGCATGGGATATGATACCACCTAATGGTAAGCTGTATGGGTTTTGAACTACCTGAGGGTGGGATATACAGTCATTAGATACCTAAGGAATTTTTTTTTGCTATCCTAAGGCTAGGGACCATTTTTATGATATTTTATGTGTGATACATCCAAATAATTTGAGTCAAGAATTGAATTTATTCATCTATCCCAATTAAAAATATCCTCCAAATATAGTGGCATAAAAATTGGTTTTGAAGAAGTTTTGGATGACCTAGGTGTAAACCTGGATCTCATAGTTAGGATTTTTATATTATGTGCAATATTAATTTATTTAATTAATATCATGTGTATCACCTCTATTTCATACATTATATATAATCAAATTGGATTTTTCAGACTATATTGGTGGTGGCCTATTGAGTTTTACTCACACCTAGTTCAAACCACTATTTGGAACTTGAAATGAATTCATAGATGCAGGCATGGAAAAGGAAAATATAAAATGTTGTTTAGTGTTTTCCTGTTAGATGGGATAGATATTAGTGGTGAGACCAACACTAGTATTAGAACCAGTGCATGGATTCAATTTTTTGTTATCTGTTTTGTTTATATTTTTATAACATACAACATATCATTTAGATTCATTTTATCCTAACATTACATGGTTTATTATTTATTTTATATATTTTTATTTCTTAACCTTATGTTTATATACTTATTATTTATATTATTTACACTATTTTATGATACTCTATTTTTGTTATTATTATTTTATGGTTTTATTACTAATTGTTTACTATAGAGTATAGTCTTATAACTATATTCCTTAAACCCTCAATGCTAGTAATAACATGTGGTGTACGAGGAGCTGCACCTAAGGCCACGTAGCTAACTTGACTAGGTCAGATGAGGGAGCACCAGGTCAGAGGATGTTATAAAGTTGTGTCATGTGTTATATTTTTATTTTCTATTAATTTATTTTTTGGTAATGTTGGGAAGGATACAATGATTTTCTTAGGATGGGTAATGAGATTTTCCATGGGAGTACATAACCCATGCAAGGGGTTAAATCTGAGTGACCAGGGAGGTGATTGATGTGCATGATGGTCACTTTTTATTATTGATGTTTTTCACCATGGGAGACCCTCATGTTGTGTGATGTTCTTTATAATTGATATTTTTATATGTGGGCCTGTATAGAATGAGATGATTATGAGTATACCATGATCGGCATATAGGGATATATGTTGATGAGAATTGTTCATGTTAGGTACATATATATTTCATCTGAAATATAATGCCATATAAACCTTGAAATGGAAAACATGTTATACCTTATAAAATAAATGATATTGAGATCTTATGTTATTATAATCTAACTATTATAAATTAGTGTATAAGAACATTGAAGTAGATATTCACCATTTATTTCACCAGTTTAGGATAATTATGTTGTGTAACCCATGTTATAAGGTGTGTGTTAAACCCTTATAGAAGAAATGAATCCCTTTCATCCTCAGATTGAGCACCAGGAGAGTGTTAGTTAACACGATTCTAATGAAGTCAATCCAGAAATCATTAGATATCTGGGTAGTCAGATGAAATATCATCATTTATACATCCTACTTAGGGTCATGCAATCCATGGAAAATGAGACAATTAACACTATACCTTTGATGAATGAGATGATAAAAGAGTTATAACTACAACATCTACCTAATTTTACAATGGTGAGAGGACCCTAGAAAGGTGAGTTATGGATTTATTAAATCCATAAAACCATCAAGCACCTCGATACACATGCAGAAAAAATGGAAAATCATGGAGATAAAATTTTTCAAGGACCAACCAATAATTTGTGGTATATATTACACCAATCTAGTGAGCAACAGAAGTTACCCTCAGAGGATTAATGGTTAATTTTATGATCCAATTCTATTTATATTAATTGAGGTATTATAGGGATCATGAGTTCATTCTTTTGACAAAGGAATTAATTCAATTGATGAACTATGATGGAGGCTTCATCAACCAAAAACAATTTTATCTATATTTGTTAGATGATGAGGTTCCCTAGGAAAAATAATTTTTGGATGGGCCTTTGTATGATATATGTTCAGAGGTGATCATATTTATCTTGATAAGAATCCTAGATGTGATGAACCATGATCTTGTCAGGGATTTAAATCTATTAGGGTCTCTGAGTGTCGACAAAAAAGTTACAGTAGGATGATCTAGAAGTTTTTTTTAATACAATATTTTCTTCTGGGATGACTACTATTAGTGGTGTCGTGGGTAGAGAAACCAAGGTAGTGGGGAAACATCTTAGGATCATGATTGGTTTCAGTGATTTCTATGTGGGAAGAAAGGATGCATACATCCTTAGTGTCCATACCTTATAGTGGAGTTCCATTATTGTAGTAGGTTGGGCCATATAATGAGGTTATATAAGAGTACTCAGTAGAAGAATAATGACATGGGATATATAAAGACACCTAAGTCAAGGAGGGACTCAGCGACCCCTCATAAAAATGGTAGTGGGAGTTCCATTTATTTTTTTGGATGAGGATGCAGATGTGGTACTCCATGGAAGAAGTAGGAAAAAATCCAATAGGATCAGTACAAGGAAATCATATAGGGTCCCAGATAAGAGGGGTGATCTGGTTTCATTATATTCAATCTACTCTAAGTGGTTTGGATACAAAATATTCTACATTTAGATATATTATTCTTATAAAATATACCTTTTCATATACTTTTTTGATATGTGAGAATCAAATATTTTTTTATTTATATTTTTTAAGACATCACGGGATTGGTTATGGAAAGATTTGATGACATTATGTCCATCAACACACTTTTGATATTGTGGTCTGATGGTATCATGAATTATAGAGAATGTTCTCTTTAATTTTGTGCCTACCATTTCTTTAGGGTTTTTTTGGAAATGATACTCTTCGATTTGATTTGTGGTATCGATTGGATAGTTCTACACTAGGCTCACATTGACAATTATTTGAGGATATTTACTTTTATATCTCCAAAATGTGGATAATATCTTCACTAGGGTGAGTGACATCTTCAAGTTGGAAGTGTAGAACAAATTAAATGCAGATTATGTTATCTCATGGATCAGATAACAAGTCTTGTTTTGGATGATGATAAAATGAAGGAGATTTTTTCCTCAAATGGTAAAACATTTTAGGATATCTTTACTGAACAAATAATTAGATTTCTACATGAGAGGGATATCAGGTTCATGACCGAGTAGGTTCTAGGAGTTTTTATATTTTTTAGTCAACGTTATAGAATCACACAAGTAGATCATCATGAGTTGAAATTTTAGTTGGATAATTTATAAGTGAAAGGATTAATATGACTGAGTAATTCTCCATGGGGTTATCCCAATATTTTCACCAATAATAATGACAATATATTTCACTTATGTATGTATTATCAAAGGATGGATGAAATTATTGTTAAGAATCTATATCCTAATCCATGAATTGATGATCAATTTGATCAGCTAAGAGTTGCAAGGATCTTCTCTATGTTGTAATTGAGGTTAGGGTACCATTAATTAATGGTGAAGACATCAGATATACTCCAAACTACTTTTAAGAGAATTTATAATTTATATGAAGTCATAGTGACATCATTATGTCTAAATAAGACACTAGTGTTATTCATGGCTTGAATAAAATATATTTTTCATTAATTAATGGATCAATTTTTTTTAATTTTGGTCTTAAATATTGGTGTACTCATAGTCAGTAGAAGATCATTCTTAAAATCCTAACATCATCTTGAGTATATTGAGAGATAGTCAAATTTATGCCAATCTATCTAAATGAATTTTTTGGATTGATAAAAGAGAACTTCCTCGGCATTGTCATATCAGAGGCTAGAGTTTCAGTCGACCCAGAGTAGATTTTAGTTGTGTTATCTTGGGATTAAAACAATAACGACATCCAGATTAAGATATTTTTGTGTCTAGTGGGATATTGTTGGTGTTTTATCTATGACTTTTCCCCTTTAGTAGCACCAATTTTGGGATGACCAAATGTGGGTGATGTTTGTTTGGTCAGATTCTTGTGAGAGGTATTTATCAGAGCTGAATTATAGGATGACATCAATATTGATCCTTACATTTTCCATTTTGGGAAAATAATATATCATTTTCTATGATGCATTCAGATTTTGAATCATAGTAGTTCGAATTCAAGAGGACTGAGTGATTTTTTATGGCTCAGGACATCTAATATTTCATGAGTGGAATTACCATACTCGTGATCTATATTTAGCTGTGATGGTGAATTCCTTGAGTTTTTGAAGAAACTATATGACTCGTAAGATGTTTTTGGTGTACACAGACCATAAAATCCTCAATTATGTATTTTCTCAATGAGACGCAAACATTTGAAATATGAGGTGGGTAGAGTGTCTATAGTCATTCAAATTTGGGTTGGCTTACAAACTAGGGAAGGTAAATGTGGTTGATAATAATTTAACCTAGAAGACACAAACAAATGTAGAAAGGGAGACATGGAATGATTATCTGCTAATGGGGTTCTTTTTATACATGCATCTAGACATTCAGGAGTCTCATAGATGATTGGATGTGAATTTTACATTTATTATACCCATTCTTTTGGGATAGATCAAGAATAGCAGTTATCTGAATTGGAGGGTTAAGCTAAAAGAGAAATATTATATAGCAGGGAGACACCATCAATAATGTCTCATTAAAATGATGATGTTATAATTTTCCATGGATTTTTATGGGTTTCTATGGTCTTTCACGAGGAGATGATAAGGAAATTTCATGTTTCTAGATGGTAGGTACTTTTGGGTATGAAAAATATGTGTCATGATCTCCATAGATAATAGTGGTTGCTAGGAATGAATAAGGAGATAGTGGGCATCATGGTGATTTGTTTAACCTTTTAGTAGTTGATGAACAATCCTCCGAGGCATGGTGGTTTATTTCAGCATCAACCGATTCTAGAAGGAAAATGTGATGATATCAAAATTGATTTTTTGATTGGATTATGTAGGACACCTTTAATGAATTATGTAATGTGGGTGATCATGGGTTGATTGAAAAAGGTATCCCACTTCTAGACCACCAGGGATGTTTTCACCATTGATGATCTGGGTAGTATCTATGGGTAAGATACAATTTAGATACATGGTGTTCCAAGGAGTATCATGTCTGATCAATATCCTTGTTTCAGGTATGTTTTTGGCAAGTCGTTCAGAAGGATTTGAGATCACTTATTATTTAGAGTATATATTATCATCCTCAGACTAACGACTAATTTGATATCATTATTAACATTTTGGAGGATATTCTATGAGACTGTGTTTTGAACATCAGTGGTTCTTGGGAGTAATATTTTTCACAGATGGAGTCTTCTTATAAAAATACCTTCTAGTCATCGATCTAGATGTCCCCTATAAAGGATTTGTATAGAACGTAATACTATTCTTCTATTTAATGGATAGATGTAGGTTAGTTAGTTTTCATTGGACATAGTCTCGTATAGGAGACATCTCGGTAGGTCAAATTGATCCAAAAGTTGTTAGGGAGAAAACATAGTCTCATATAGGATTTGAGATCACTTATTCTTCAGATTATATATTATCATCCTCAAACTAACGAATAATCTAATAGGATTATTATGATTTTGGAGGATATTCTATGAGACTGTGTTTTGAGAATCAGTTGTTCTTGGGAATAACATTTCTCATAGATGGAGTATTCTTATAAAAAAATCTTCTAGTCATTAATGTAGATGTCCCCTTTAAAATATTTGCATAGAAGGCCACCTTGTTCTCCTATTTAATGGATAAAGGCAAGATAATAAGTTCTCATTGGACATAGTCTCATGTATAAGACATTTGGGTGGGTCTAATTGATCAACATGTTTTTAATGAGCATACATAATTGATATAAATCATATACTAACCATTAAATATGACCTCTAGAGTTTTCGTTTAGTTATAATTTTTTGACTGTCACCTAGGATAGGAAAAAACCATATAAATAAGAAAGGGAATGTATCAAAAATGATTTTTGTGTTGTTAATGATAGTTAAAATGATCGGTTTTATGGCTCACATTTGGAACCTTTTACAGTGTTGTATCACCATGTGTGATGTGTTTCATGTGTCAAATATTCAATGATATCAACCTGAACACTCACATGATTGAAATTTATGACATAGAGATGGATGTTGTCTCATCCTTTAAGGATCATCTCATTCGTATTGGGGAACATAGTTAGAAGAATCTCTGGGGGAATACCATAACTCTTCTAGGAGTGTAGTGGAAGTATGGTCATGTGTGTGATCAGACATGGGAAATGGATTCCATTATACATGAACAATGGAAATACATGTTCATTGATACCCCATTAAAATTCACAAATAATATCGAGGATAAACTGTTATATATTAGAGAGGATTTAAGATCCAATATTTTCTAGATATGTCCCGCTTTAATGTTTTCATAAACAAGTTAAAGCTGGGTTTTTTATTGGATTTAATATTTTTTTTGATAAATAGTACATAAATTCCTTGAATTGGAATGTTCTAAGGTGTTTTCAGAATAAAAACGGGGTGTTGAGAAAATTTTCTCATTTGTAGAAGATTCTATGCCATGGAGCTCTGGGACACATCATAAGGCTGGAGTTTGCACTGTGGATCTCTAGGTTATGTCATAGGTTTTGGGGAGGAGGTGAATCTGAGCTAATATCATATTTGGTAATATTTTGGAATGAAGGAAGACTATGAATTAGGCTAGTTGGGAATTACAATGATTAAGGGGTTTCTGCAGCGCAAGGTACTCAAGGAGGACTTTGGTTGGTTCTTCTATTTTAGACTCCCATTTACCAGGGATCATGATAATGGAATAACCATCATTCGGGATTTCTATTTCACATGTTCTCGTGGTTTAGGTTTCCCCATATCGACCCCCCTGAGTTTATAGGACTTATAGTGTGGGGGACACCATGGTTCTTGAGGGAAGCTTGTCGAAAGAGGATATAATGTGGTACCTCCCACTACACAATAGTTCCCCTATATCAAATATTATTTGACATTATCTAAATGGATGAAACATGTTCATTTTTTTGTCAATCTATAAATACCCCCAATACTTTAAACTCACATTTATCTCATCACTTACCATTATCCCTATGAAACATGAATATATTTTCTAAGGGTATTAATGTTCTATTCAATTAGATTCAACCCCCACCTTCTAAGGATCAATACATAGTGAATCAAGCCTTCAAATCATGGTGTTCCGGGCCTAGATTGGGACAAAAATCCTTCAACTTTATATTCTACTTCTCATTCATTAGTTTCTTATTTGGAAAACCTTGTTGAATATATCCATTTTTATCATCAAATGGTATCGATAATGAACCAAACACTAACTTGTAAATCAAGATTTTGACCCCATTATCTATAAGTTTTAGGTAGGTAATCTAAAAATAACCTTGTAGTCTATTTCGATAAATTCTAGATTGAGTAATAATTGTGATTGAGTTGTCACATGATGCACATGGTGAAAATAATTAAACAAATATCTATTTGATGATATTCATATTCATCAATATTCCTTTGTACTTCATTAGGTCACTTGTAATTGAAACTAGGCTTGTGTACACTAATGAGGTGATCCTACCATTGAAATTATATTAAACTCTCAGTTTCTATATATAGTATCTGGAATAACATTGTTAATTGTTTGTTGACATATTATTGTATTCTTTCATGACATGTAAATTGTGGAAATTTATTGTACTAGTATCATATGAACTAAAATGGTTAACATAGCATGTATATGGCCATCAGTTAAGTTGATAAATCAATGAAAATGAAAGAAATTAATATAATTAATGGTATGCTAACCTTAATGAAATATAAATGTATATATAAATGATAATTTGATGAATTCATCAATATATATTATGTTGATTTATAATGAGTGTTTTTATTTCTTTTTATCCATAATATTATTGTCATGATTTATCTGTAATGGCTAGATTTTATATAACATTTTGAGATCTTTTTTGACATGACACTACTTGTATGATTGAAAGCACACATATGATGCCTGAGGGTAATCCTCATAGTTATGAATCCCCCTGAGGGTAAGATAAATATTATAAAATTATTCTTATTGTTAAGGTTCATTGTATTCGATACCACCCGTGGGTAAGAAGTATGATATGTTATACAACCATAAGGTAAGGTTCATGGAATTTGAACCACATAAAGTTAATCTACACATTCATTGGATTTAAGAGGGAGAGATTATTATTTTCCTAATGTAAGGGACTATTTTTCATGATAAATTATGTGTGATCCATCCTTAGAGAATTTTGATCTAGATTCTAGGATTTTTCCCTTACAAAAGGATCCACCCAAGCTAGAGACATCTAGAATAATGAGGATGTAGGTTTGGATGACATGAGTTTAATCTCAGAACTCAAATTCAGTAGTTTTATATCTTTGAATGTATTAAAATTTATAATTAATACCCTATTTTCCCTATATTTAGTGCCATATATATACTCATACTGGAATTGTTTAGAAAATGTTAGTGGTGGCCTATAATGTTTTACTCATACCCTATTTGGGCCACTATATTTTACCCAAACATACTTGATGGGTGCTAGTATAGACAAGGGAAATGGAGATTTTTTTATTCTATTTTTTCTATATGGGATGGATATTGGGTAGAATACTAAAATGGGGATTATAACCAGGGCTTGTAGTCAATTTTTCATTTTTTTTCTTACATGTATGACATTAAATACATCATTTTGATTCATTTAAGCTTAATATAATAAGGTTAATTATTTAATTTGTTAAATTTTATTTTATTTTTAATGTAGTAATCTATTAATTATTTATATTGTTTTTACTGTTTTTTATTCTCATTTTTTATATTTTTTATATTATCACTTCTAAATTATACTAGAGGGAATAGTCTTCCCTATATATTCTTTACACCCTCACTTCTGGTCAACAGCCTCTAGCATATAGGTAGACATGCCTAAGGTCAAATATATAAATTGACATGATCAGATGAGGGAACACTGGGTTAGGGGACCTTACATGTAATAATGATGATGAAAAAAATGTATAAAATGTTCATGTATTTACTAATATTGGTTATGAAAATTATTAGTGAAGTAGAAAAATCATTCCGTTTTTTTGTAATTTCCCAAAAATACTCACAATAGATGTTAAATAAATCTATACAAGATGGAAAGGTTCTATAAAAGATGATTAAATCCATGAATGATTTGAGATTGATAGAATTCATTTATATATATAGTATATTGAATGTAAATAAAAGACTATATCTATCATCAGTAAATGATTCAAAGAGGGAATTTATAGATGAAATTCAAAAATCCAATTTATCTATACACTTTTGTATAACTAATATGTATATCGATTTTATTCAATTTTTCTGGTGGACTAACATGAAATAAAAAATTATAGACTTTTTTAAGATTCATTCTCTAACAATAATTAAAGGGTCAGAGAAAACAACCAAATGGTTTCATGAAATATGTCTTTGTATCTATGTATAATTGCGATAACATCATATTGGTATTTTTTTACTAGGATATATATGATATCTAAGAAAAATTATGTAATACAAGACACTATTTTTCCCCTTATAGAGTCTTCATAATTTATAAAAAGAATGGGAATAAACCCCTTCAGTTACTAGAATAACTATATATTAATGATTTTGTGAAACATCATGGTGAACTTAAATCAATTGTATAGGATCATGACCCACATTTTATACATAAATTTTAGTGGTACCATTAGACGGATTTAAACACTAAGATAAATTTGAGCACTTCCTATCATCATTAGATAGAATTATTTATTGAATATAATATTCAACTATTAGAGAATATATTGAGTCAATTCACAGTAGACATCTAATTAAGATGGGAATAAAATATACCTCTAGTGAAATTTTTATACAAAAATACAATTCATTCAACCATAAAAGTATGACCATATAAGGATTTTTATGTAAAAGTGATTTTTAACTCCAATATGATTGGATTAATTTTGGGAAAGATGGATACTTAGTCTCGAAATTATTTATGAGAGAATAGATAAAGTTTGAGCTATATATAATAATATCAAGATGAATAAAAAATAAATAAATAATATGTGGTGATAATTAGAGGAAGGACATGGAATTTAATGAACGGGATCATGTATTATTTAATGTATCTCCATGGAAGGGAGTTATATGTTTTAGTAAGAAATAGATTCCAAGTTCTATGTACACTGGGCCATTATGTATTTTTAAGAGAATTAAATTTAAGGATTTTCCTTTGGACATGCCAAAGAACCTATCTTGAGAAACATAAATCTTCTTGTGTATCACTTTTATGGAAGTACATGTCAGGACCAACACATGTACTCACCACCAAATAAATTGAGATAAAGATTTATTTTTTCTATAATGAAGACTCTATCTAGATTATTGATATTTGAGGGAATGTGTTGTGAATTGAAAAAATTTATTAGTGAAGGTAATTTGGAGGAATCATAAGTTAGATGAAGCAATGTGGTAGTCCAAGGAATCTATGATGAATAATTATCCACATTGGTTCTTGTGTTGATGTAGACCACATATTTAAAAGATGAAATCACTTAAGGGGGAAGAATATAATACCAAATAATATTCTATATTAAATATACACATAATTATAATAGCTATCAAGAAAAAAAAAATATTTTATTTTATCATAATAGTATAACACAAAAACAAAAATTTAAATTGTAAGGCGTCGACCCTAGTTACCTAGAGTCGGTGCATTATTACCTAACATTGGAATGATATAAGGAATCATGTCCCAAAAGACTGATCATTTTAGTAGCCTTTGAAATACTAGATACATTCATAAGTTTTACATTAAATTATAAAATGTAAAACTACAACAAAATAGTCTCCATAGGCCACACTCATATCCCTTAGACTAACCCTACAGGTCATTCATAATATACTTCTTCGCATCCTGGAAAAATTAAACATAGAAAGGGGGCTCATATTCTCATTAAGGATAAAAATATAGTAGAAAATATCATAAATAAGCATAAACATTAAAGGCAAATTATAAGACTAAAATAAAACCCATTTAAATGCGAACTTCAGCATAATATGGAAACGATAAAATAAAATAATGTCATTTACTTATTCACATGGATAATCTACTAGTCTAATATGAAACAGAAGTATCCAATTTCATAATGACAGAATGAATAAATTCGGACTTTAATTTCAGTGTCAAGGCCTCGTGCCAGGACCTAGGGGCTTACTGTAACCAGACCCCAACCCGGAGAGCCACTGTAACCAGACTCCAACCTGGAGAGCCTCTGTAACCGGACTCCAACCCGGAGAGCCTCTGTAATCTGACTCCAACAAGAAGAGCCTCTATAATTTGACTCCATCCTGGAGGGTCTTCTATAACCAGACCAAAACCCTTAGGGATTACTTTTATCGGTCCCCTACCCGTAACATTCTAGTCCAACACACTAATCTTAAGAAGAGGTTGAAATATAACATAAACATTCATATTAAAACTAGCATATGAAATGTAAATACTTTAACCATAAACCATGATTCACATTAAAATAACTCAACTATTGTCAAAAATATCACAAAACCTTAAACACACTATGGATGATTTGTATCATAACAAATCAACTTCAAACAAGTGTAAAATTTATCAAAGGATGTTGACATAGATGAAATAAAAACTATTTGAGAGAAATATATCTTTCTATTTTGAAATCATTTAAGAGTCACATAAATATAATGAAAACTTTTATATTGAAAATATTCTTATAATCTTTTAAATGAAGCTTTGATGATGTTATAATGGCATAAAATATCTGCACCCGCAGTATAAGTTAAAAAAACATTCTTACATTATTTTTGTTGAAAAAGTCGTAATGTACCTTATTTGGAAAACGACAAAAATATTCCATTCAAAAACATATAAGGTCAAATAAGTCTGTAAATTACTATATCCCATTGTATTTTAAATAGTAAAAATGTTTTGAAATATATTTTTAAGAAAACATGGATGTGGATGATAAAGAGGTCCCAGTAGATAATTACGTATAAAAAACATCGGATAGTGAAGAGATTATAGAATTAACCCTTACATTTTACTTTTCCTTGGTCGAGGGTATGTTAACCTCATGTATAATATTTAAATAATTGTTATTAAATTATAAAAGTACTATATACATAAATATGATGTCATATATGATCTTTAAATATTTCTTTCTTAATGATATTTCAGTAGTATCATCGTTTCGAGTGTTAACTGATTTGTTTTCCTTTATATGTTTTGATACATAAGTAATATTTGTTATAGATAGGATGTATCTTATTTATATTAAGAATTATATTAAGTATTTAAACATTATTTTTAATCATGAAATAAAAATTATTCTTGAATGGATACGATGATGAATGAATCTCATCGTGTTCGTGGAGACGGTAATCCGTATGTACGCACGAACAACATTATCATTATTTTGATATTAAAATCATATATAATTGGATGGTATATCATATATAAAGAATTATTATCATGTTATACATATTATTTACATAATTTATAGTCATTATTATACCCATACAAATGATGAAGTATTTGAATAACAGACTACACCACGACGTAGAGACGGTAATATGTATGTATGCATGTATGGTGACTTGTCATTTATAGAATGGATAGAGTAATGAATATGGTTGTACCAATTTTATAATAATATCACTATATATATAATATACATGATTTATTATTTTATAATGGAAACAATAAAGAAATAGGAATTGGAAGAATAAAAGAACTTGAAAGAGGTGATGAAATATTTACCTATTCTTCGGGTTCTTCCTTTTTATTTGTTCAAACTGGATCTTTAGGTTGCATTTTTGACTAAATTTAGGCCTCTAGGATGAAGGGAATAAAGTTTGGAGGATATATGGGTAGGGTTGGGCCGATCCAAATGGCTTTGAACGAGTGAATTTGAGAGAAGGGGAAGTTCCCTTTTATAAGAGAGGTGAGGGTCATTTTAGGAAAAAACATGAAATATTATTTTATAATAAAACCATTTTCGGTTTTTAATGGATCCAAAATGAATTATTTAAAGGATAAGGTGGTTATGGGTCGAACAACTCTCAACCAATAGGTTTTAGATAGGTTTAGGTCACTATATTAACCTTATATTTTATATTTAACTCTTAGTTAAATAATTTGACATTTTCCATGTCTCTTTGTATTTTAATATTATATGGTTAATAAACTTACTATAAAATTCCAAGAGAACACCAAGTGGTGAATTAATGACACAAATATCATTATATAAGTAATTTTGAAGAACCTTATATTTTTAGGATCATTATATCAACCAATAATATTGTATTTGTTTTAAAAACTCATTTACGTTAATTTTGACAGTATTTAATATTTGTTTTTTTAAAGTCCTAAAAACTTTATTACTTCTAAATAAATACATTTAATAAACCATATCATGTCATAGTCACCTATATAATTTGTGTATGGCATAAAAATGTTCAAATTATATTTTATTAGTATTTATAATATCATTTTTTATTGTTTCCTTAATAAGGAAAATACTGCATCATTATTGTGTCATATATAAATATAGTTATTTTATGTCTATAAATTATAAATAAAATATTTGGAGGTAGGAAATATTTTTATATTTTTAATGGATATTTATTTTCAAATATATCATCTATATATCCCCATATTAAAATTGTTTTACTAAAAGATATTTCCTTTTGATATTTTTGTATTTACTTTAGATTATTTAATATAAAATGTCATTATCCCTCCCAAGTGGCTCCATGGGGTCCTAAAATCAACCCAAGCATTCCCATGGTCGGAAATCTATCAGAAAATAGGGTTAGGACACGTGTTCGGGTAATTTAATCTTATTATAATATATTTTTTAACTTTATTTACTAGATTTACACCTTTAACCATGGTAAATAAAATATTTACTGAAGTAACTATTCATAATGTCCAAAAAGAAAAGTTACCTATTTAAAAAAATTGTACCTCTTTATTCCAAATATGGAATCCATTTTACCAAATTCAAAAAATAGAATTGGATGAAATTAATATAAAATTAATTCCTATTGTCAAAATAAAAAGCGTGTTTTGATGAAATAATAACAATCAAAAGATTGACACTTATTTATGTCCAATTTAATCATGAGATTACATACAATGACTTAAATTATATTAAATGATAAAAATATAATATAATATTTAAAAAACATTCAAATGTATAATTTAACACTAAATTATTTCTATTAAAAAAGTTACTTTTAATTAAAATTTAGTATTTTTCACTATTTATAAAAAATTGAACGTTTTCAGAAAAGTACCAAAAATTTACCCTATGCTAATTTCTATATCCCAAATCCAAAAATAAAGTCTATTTTAAAAGATAAAATTTTAAAAAAAATTTAAAATCATGTATTACTATTCGTAACGGCAAGTTTGATTGGTCATGGTGTGTTAGAATCTCAATGTTGCGTACAATGCAAGCTATTACATTATTCAAAGGGAAATATAACGTTGATTCATGGGGTGTCTTACCTCCTTAAAATAATTTCGTCTTTGAAATTTATAGAATATACCACATAAAAAGATTTTGGTGGTTTTTCATCATAAGTTCCTCGGGTTCCCACGTTGCCTCTTCCATCTTATGATTTATGCATAGATCATTTACCAGATGAGTTGTCCGATTTCTCAGAACTTGTTCTCTGGTATCAAGAATTTTTATAGGCTCTTTATAATAAGATAGATCAGGTTATAGTTCCATTTCCTTATAGGTGAGTACATGTGTTGGTTCAGGCATGTATTTTCTCAACAGTGATACATGGAACACATTGTGAACATTGGAGAGACTTGGTAGAATTTCCATACTATAAGCTACATCCCCAAATTGTTCCAGAATTTTGAAAGGTCCGATAAACCTGGGACTCAATTTACCATTATTACCGAATTGTATAATTCCCTTCCATTGAGATGTCTTCAAGAAAACATGATCTCTTACCAAAAATTCCAAATCCTTCCTTCGGTTATCAGCATAGCTCTTCTACCAACTTTGAGATGATTTGATGTGGGTTTTGATAAACTTAACCTTTTCCATGGTTTCCTCAACATGTTCTGGGCCTATGAGTTTTCTTTCACCAACATCATCCCAACAAGTTCGTGTGAGACATCTCATTCCATATAATGATTCATATGGTGCCATATGAATACTTTAATGGAAGCTATTATTATAGGAAAATTCAACCCGAGGTAAATATTGATCCCACATACCTTGAAGGTCATGTGCGAAAGATCTCAACATGTCTTCTAAGGTTTGAATAGTTCTTTCTGATTGTCCATCAATTTGAGGGTGGTATGCAGTGCTCAAACGAAGTTCAGTATCCATGGCCTTTTAAAGACTTTTCCATAATATTGATGTAAAACGAGGATCATGATCAGAAACAATCGAAAAGGGTACTCCATGAAGTCTTATAACTTCATTAATATATATTCTTCCTAGATGTTCAAGTGGTGAATCTTCTCTTATTCCAAGAAAATGTGCTGACTGGCTAAGACGATCAACAATGACCCATATTACATCATTCCTTCTAGGAGTTTTGGTAGCCCCATGACAAAGTCCATTGTAATATTATCGGATTTCCACTTGGGTATGGGAATAGGTTGAATGACTCCTCCAGGCTGTTTCCTTCCAGCTTTCATTTGTTGACAAACCATACATCTTAAAATAAAATCAGAAACCTCCCTCTTCATGCTGTCCAACCAAAAATGTTCCTTCATATATATATACATATTAGTGATCACAGGGTGTATACAGAAATTGGAGCTATGAGCATCATCCAACAATTCCCTTTTTAGATCAGGTAAGTTAGGAAAACAATGTCTTTTCCCAAATTTCAAAATTCCATCTTCATGTATGAAGTCACTCAATCTTCCATCATTCACAGCTTTAATTTTCTTTTGAAATTCCTCATCATCAGTATGAGAACTCTTTATCCTTTCTATTAAAGATGGCTTGGAAACCATTTTAAAAAGTATTGATGTTTCACCTTCCATGATTATTCCATATCCATTTTCACTAGATCCATGAATATAGGTTCCCTTTCAACTCTCATCTTGTTCAAAACTCTATGATCCTTTCCGCTTAAAGCATCCTCCACCTTATTTTCCTTCCGTAGGTGGTAGTATATTGTGCAATAATAATTTGTGAGTAGTTCAAGCCATCTCCTTTGCCTCATGTTGGGTTCTTTTGGTGAGAAAATATAATTATAACTCTTTTGATTGGTATATATCTCACATTTTTCACCATAGAGATCATGTCTCCATAAAATCAGAGAAAATATTAAATCTGATAACACATGATCATGAGTAGGATATTTTTTCTCATGATTTATTAGCTTTTCTGATACATAGGAAATAACTCTATCATTCTGCATAAGGACACAACCAAGTTCTTTCATTAAAGCATCACTATAAATAACATACCCATCTTTCCTGGATGGAAGATTCAAGATAAGGGCATTGACTAATATTATTTTCAGTTATTCAAAACATTATTCAAACTTGTTTGTCTAAACAAATTTAACCCCTTTACGCGTGATCTTGGTTAATGGGTTAGGTAATCGGGAAAAATTCTGGACGAAACACTAATAATAACCTACTAAACCAATAAAACTGTGTACCTCAGTTATACCCGTTGGTTCTATCCATTCTTGGATTCCACTTGTCTTTGAAGGATCAATATAGATTCCATCCTTATAGAAAATTTGTCCAAGAAAAGAAATCTCTTGATTCAAGAAGTCACACTTGATAATCTTCTCGTATAATTCCTTTCTTCTGAGGGTTTTTAGAATGGTGCACAAGTGATTTTCATGATCTTCATAGATTTTATAGTATACCATGATATCATTAATAAATAACACTACAAATTAATCAAGATATTCCTTGAAAACTCTATTCATTAGATCCATGAAAATAGATGGTTCATTGGTCAGCCCAAAATGCATTACTGTAAACTTGTAATGCCCATACGAGGTTTGAAATGCCGTTTATGGAATGTCTTCCTTCTTCTCACACAATTGATGATATCTAGATCGAAATTCAATCTTTGAAAAATAATGAGATCCATGAATTTGGATGAATAAATCATCAATGCGAGGTAGAGGATACTTGTTCTTTATTGTTATAGTCTTGATTTCCCTGTAGTCAATACACAACCTCATAGATCTGTCTTTCTTCATAAAAAAAGAACAGGGGCACCCCATAGAAAAACACTAGGGAAAATAAATCCCTTGTTACTCAATTCCTCTAATTGTTTCTTTAGTTCCACTAATTCCATAGTGGCTATTCTATAAAGGGTCTTTGATATGGGCCTTGAACTAGGAATTAGATCAATGGAAGAATCAATTTCTCATTTTGGAGGATGTCTAGGTAAATCCTCTAAAAACACATCAACATATTCTTGCACAATAGGTACATCCCCTATTTTAAAATTATTTTCCTCACCCATAGTTATTTCATTCTCTTCCTCCCAAATAATTGAATTTAGTTGAGCTACTGGGGGTGGATCTAGATAAGATGTATGTGGTGACATTTCTGCTCTAAAGATAAGGTACTACTTATCATCATTGAGAATTCTAACCTCCTTCTTCTTATAATAAATATTTGAATAATAGTCTTAAATAAAATCCATACCAAGGATTATATCAAATTCAATCATGGGTATGATGATGATATCATCAGATAAAGAACATTTATATTCCCTAATGGGAACTGATTCATAAAAATTTATCTCAATGATACTCCCCTTAGGTGTTTTGACTGATAACTCCCTTGTTAAGTCAAATTGAAAATATCTAATTTTCTTAGCAAACTAAAAAGATATGAAACAATTCGATGATCCAGAATCAAATAAAGCATTTGAAAAAGTTGAGGAAACCATTAAATTACCTGCCACCATGTCTTTCAAAGCTTCAACCTCATAAGTAATGATAACATAAGCTTAGCCTTGGCCCCTTCTCCCTTTTTAAGGTATGTTTTTTGGCTCTTAGGACATTCATTTGTATAATTCCCCTTTCTCTACAATTGTAGAATTCAACATTAACAGCCTCTTTCATACCCTTTAAATCACGAGCTTGGTGGTCTTTTTCACCACACTTGTAATAGACTCTCATTCCATTTAGTCAGGTACCGGGGTGTTTCTTCCCAAATTTACTGCAGGATGGGTATTCAAATTATCCTTTATTCCCCTTATTTTCATTTACAGAGTGTTCAGAAAATCTCTTCTTCTCCGGATTTTCTTTAATTTCATAAGACTTAGAGAATTCTTTTTCCATCTTGATAGCACATGAGACAATATCTCTATATGATGAGATGGACTGTGAGACTAAAGCTTGACGAAGAAATGATATTAACCTATCAAAGAATTGATCAATCTTATTTCTTGGGTTACATATATAATCTGTTGCATGCCTTTCTATCCTTTTAAAGTTAGCCTCCTATTTTGGGACATTCTCATCCTCCATTTGCCTCACACTCAGAAATTACCTTTCCATATCTGCTCGATAGTCATAATGATTTTTTTGAAGATAATTTCTTTAAACTCCCTCCATTACATATTTGATAATTCATCAATTTTTTTTTGTATTTTTAATCAATGACCACCATTGATCTACATCTCCCGTGAGGCGATAAACTGCCATGATAACTTTTTCTCTTTCCCTACTCCCCAAAGTGTGAAATATTTTCTCTAAAGAATTTATCCATTGCTCAGTACTAATGGATTTGTACTACCATTTAATGTTGGTGGTTTTTTCCTCATGAAGTAGTCTAACATTGATCTTCCATATTGTAGATCAGGGTACTCCACACAGGTAAGGTTATTATTCATAACCCGAGTGAGTTGTCCTAGTATGCTGATAAGCTAAACAGCACCAATTCCATCATTAGATCCACTATAATTATCTTGATTAGGAGGGAAATCCCTACATGGATTACGGGTGTTGATATAGTTTCCATTCATTCCACTAGGTACCATCTCTAAACAATAGAATACGCTAGATTAGTTTATGAATAGAAACACATAATTCCAAACTTGTAAAACAATTAACATAAATGGAGTAGTTTATGGATATAATCAATAATCATAAAAAAAATTCTTTGAGGAATTATATACTCATAAATCCTTCATAATGGTTTGTAAAGAAACTGATAATTATTCTAAGCATATCCCGTGGGAGTGTCGTAACCAAGAGTGCATCAAGGCCCGTTGCCGTGCACCAGTTCCCATTCGAGTCTAGCTCCAAATGGTGTTTTTGGGTTTTACCCCTAGGTACATCTGTTCTAGACTCTCCTTTACCTTCTCGTATCCAGACAGAGATTTATTACATGGAAAACTCACAATATCTCTACAATACAAAAATTATAAGAAGTTCTTCTATACTAATCCTAAAAGTCTATTTTAGGGTAATGTTCTCTAATAAGAGTTTATCTAAATATAGTTTCCATGGTTTGTATTAAACTTCCTCCGATACCAACTGTAATGCCCCGACCCTAGTTACCCAGATTCAGTGCATTATTACATAGAATTGGCATGATATAAGGAATCATGTCCCGAAATACCAATCAGTTTAGTAGCCTTGGAAATACTAGATACATTCAAAAGTTTTACATTACATTATAAAATGAAAAACTACAACAACATAGTCTCCATAGGCCACAATCATATCCCTTAAACTATTACTAAAGGTCAGTCATAATATACTTCTTCGCATCCTGGAGAAAATAAAACATAGAAAGGGGTGAGCTGAGATGCTCAGTAAGGATAAAAATATAGTGGAAACTTTCATAAATAAGCATAAACAGTTAAAGCAATGTATAAGACTAAAACAAAAGACTATTAAACTGGAACTTCAGCATAATATTAAAAAAATAAAATGAAATAATTTTATTTACTTATTCAAATGGATATTCTAATAGTCTAATATAAAATATCAATATCCCCTTTAATAAATATGGAATTTATAATTCCGATCATTAATTTCTATGTCAAGGCCTCGTGCTAGGACCTAGGGGATAACTGTAACCAGACTCCATCCCGGAGAGCATTTGTAACCAGACTCCAACCCGGAGAGCCTTTATAACCAGACTCCAAGCCAGAGAGCCACTGTAACCTGACTCCAACCCGAGAGAGACTCTGTAACTGGACTCCAACCCAGAGGGTCTACTATAACCAGACCCCAACCTGGAGGGCTTACTTTTACTGGTCCCCATCCCAGAACATACTAGTCCAACACATTCATCTTAAGAAGAGGTTGAAATATAAAATAAACATTCGTATTAAAACTAGCATAAAAAATGGTAATAATTTAACCATAGACCATGAATGGAATAAAAATAATTCATACACAGTAAAAAATATCACAAAACCTTAAATACAATATTGAATATTTTTATCATAATAAATCAACTTCAAACTAGTGTAAAATTTGTCAAAGTATGTTGACATAGATGAAATCAAAACTATTTGAGGGAAATATCTTTTTCTATTTGGAAATAATTTGAAAGTCACATAATTATAAAGAAAACATTTATTTTGAAAATATTCTTATAAGAATGTAAGGGAAGATCTGACGATGTTATAATGGAAGAAAATAGTTGCACCCACTATATAAGTTAAAAAAACATTCTTACCTTAATTTTGTCGAACAAGTTGTAAAGTACCTTATTTGGAAAACGACAGAAAGATTCCTTTCAAAAACATATAAGGTATAATGAGGGTATAAATGATTTTAACCCGTTGTCTGTTAAATAGTAATTTTTTTGAAATATATTTTTATGAAAACATGGATGTGGATGATAAAGATTTCCCAGTATATAATTATGTATAAACAACCCCGGATAATGAAGAGATTGTAGAATTAACCCTTACTTGGTACTTTTCCTTGGTTGGGGGTACGTTAAACTCTTGTATAATAGTTAAATCATTGTTATTAAATTATACAAGAACAATATACATAAATATGATATCATATATGATCTTTTAATATTGCTTTGTTAATGATATTTCAGAAGTGTCACCGTTTCGGTTGTTAACTGATTCATTTTGCTTATTATGTTTTGCTACGTAGGTAATGTTTGTTCTGGATAGGATGTATCTTATTCATATTAAGAATGATATTAAGTCTTACAACATTATTTTTAATTATAAAATAAAATTAGTCTTGAATGGATACGATGAGGAATGAATCTCATCGCGTTCATGGAGACGGTAATCCGTATGTACGCACGAGCGACAATAACAATCTTTTGATATTAGAATCATATATAATTGGATGTTATATCATATACACAGAATAGTTATAATTTTATATTAATTATTTACATCATTTATACTCATTATTATACCCATCCAAATGATGAAGTATTTGAATAACAAACTACACCACAACGTTGAGAGAGTAATCCATACGTACGCACGTATGGTGACTTTGTCATTTAATGGATGTATAGAATAATTAATATGGTTGTATAATTTTTATAATAATATCACAGTTTATATAAGATACTAGATTTATTATTTTATAATGGAAATAATAATGAAAGACAAAGTCTAAGAAGAAAAGAACATGTAAGAGGTGATGAAATATTTACCTCTTTTTCGGGGTCATCCTTTGGATTTGATAAAAAGGGATCCTTAGGTTGGCTTTATAAATAATGAAAGGACTATAGGATGAAGGGAGGAAAGTTGGGAGGATATTTGGGTAGGGTTTGGTAGAGCCAAATGGCTTTGAAGGTGTGAATTTGAGAGAAGGGTAAGTGCCTTTTTATAAGAGTGGTGAGGGTCACGTTAGGAAAAGCTTGAAATATTATTTTTTTAATAAAATAATTTTCAGTTTCAAATGGATCCAAAAAGAATTATTTAAATTATAAGGTGGGGATGGGTATAAAACCTTTTAAAAAATAGGTTTTAGGCAGGTTTATGTCAATATATTAACCTTATCTTTTAGATTTAACTCTTAGTTTAATAGTTTGACATTTACCACATCTCTTTGTATTTTTATATTATAAGGTTAATATAGTTACTATAAACGTCCAAGAGAACACCAAGTGATTAATTAATGATAAAAATACCATTATATATGAATTTTTTCTGATCCTTAAATTTTTAGGACTATTATATCAACCAATAATTTTGTATTTGTTTTAAAAACCCTTTTATGTCAATTTTTACACTATTTGATAATTGATTTTGTTAAAGTCCTAAAAAATTTATTAATTCAAAATAAATACATTTAATCAACCATAAAATGTCATAGAAACTTAAAAAAAAAATTTATGGCATAAAAACTTTCAAATTATATTTATTTTAGTATTTGTAAAATCATTTATTTGATTGTTTCATTAATAATAAAAATATTGCATCATTATTGTGTCATATATAAATATATTGATTTTATGTCTAAAAATTATTAATAAAATATAATTAGTTATAAAATAATTTTAGATTTATAAAGTATATTTATATATTAATAGATAAATTGTATATTCTCATATAAAAATTGTTTTACTAAAAGATATTTTCTTTTGTTTTTTTTCTTTACTTTAGATTATTCAATATAAAATGTCATTTTCACTCCCAAGTGGCTCCATTGGGTCCTACAATCGACCCAAGGATGTCCAGGGTCAGATATGTATCAACCAATAGGGTTAGTACATGTGTTAGGATAATTAAATATTATAATAATATTATTTTTTAACCTATTTTACTGGATTTACCCCTTTAACCACGGTAAATAAAATATTTACTAATGTAAATATTCCTAATGTATAAAAATAAAAGTTACCTATTTACAAAATTTTTAAGTCCTAATTCAAAATATATAATCCATTTTTTCAAATTGAAAAAATATAAGTGGCAGAAATTAATTTAAAATTAATTCCCATTTTCAAAACAAAAAAAGTGTTTTTATGAAATAATAACTATCAAAAGATCGACACTTGTTTATGTCCAGTTTAGTCGTGATATTCAATCTAATTAATTAAATTATATTAAATGATAAAAATATAATATAATTATACTTAAAAACCATTCAAATTTTTAATTTAACATTATAAATTATTTTGATTTAAAAAGTTGTTTTAAATTAAAATTTAATATTTTTCACTATTCATCAAAAATTGAATGTTTCCAGAAAAGTACCAAAAATTCACCCTAAGATAATTTAGATATTATGAATACGAAAATCAAGTCCATTTTGAAAGATATAATTTATAAAATTTAAAAAATCTGGTTTTACTATTGATAGCGGCCAGTTTGATTGGTCGCGGTGTGTTAGAATCTCGAAGTTGCATACAATGAATGTTATTGCATTATTCAAAGGGAAATCTATCATAGAAGCTTGGGGTGTTACATATGTTCACTATAATAGATGAATCCAGTGATACAAACACATAACAATATAGATAAATACAATAATCTTGAACTCTAGGGGATCGTATTTTATAATGAATAGTAATAATAAAAAGTAAATTACTATTTTATAGAAAATAATAATCATAAGAATGAATTATTTAGAAACTAATTGAATAAGGTGATTTATTTTTTATATAAGAATGTAATAAATTTATCAGAAGAGAAATATAACCACTAAAATATGACTCTTGGGAATCAGACCATTGGAATAGTAAGACGACAATTATTATATTAGTGTGACCATTATGGGTAACATACATGTATCTAATAAATCAAAAAACATAATTTTCTAATAAAACTACAAATAATTAAACATAATTTTAATTAGTTATTGAATAATAACTTAATTACTTTCAAAAGTTTTAGAATAAAAATAACTATTATTTACTAATAATTTTTAAATTTCTAGTTCCAAATGTATGATATAGAAACATACAATGATTTTTATTTAATAATATAATATCTCATATATAAAATATTATTTTCATATAAATGAATTAAATTTTATAATAAATGTCTTGAAATTATTCAATGGTTATTTCTTGATAATAATATAAAATAGTATATTTATAGGTGAATAGAAAACAAAGTTATGCATATACGATATGTATTAAGGATTTAATTTTATATAAAAATGATATAATAATTAATATTAATGAATGAACTACCTAAAATAAGTTAATTTATAAAATTAATAAATTTGATAGTATTAAAATAAACTCCCCAACCTATAATAGTCTTTCCTAAGTACAAAATGGAAATTGAGGTTCTGAAAATATTTATTTCTAGAAAACTAATAATTCCATGAGTTGAGTAATTTAAAAACAGTGTTTGGTTCTCAAATTAATTAATTTAATAAAATGAATCAAAAAAATAGTATGAATTAAAATAATGGTAAAGCTAATGGTTTTTAATTTTATACATCCAATTTTTTAAATCCTAAGCCCATAAATTAATAACAAAATGTCCAATAATATTAATAAATACCCTCCCATTATAATGACATAAGATCTTCATTCTTGGGTATTACATATTTTTGGATGAATATTCATTAAAATACACAACACATGCCAGAGGACCATCATAGATTAGTGCCTTTGGAATCATAGAACACAAAATTCTAGTTTGGTGAATGATCTTCAATGTTTACCACAAATATCATACCCTTTAGTACTCATAATTAAAATATTTCTTCATAACCTGGGGAAAGGAAACAAAATAATGGGTGAGATCAGATTACCAGTATGGGTAAATAAAGGAAATAAATAAATTATAACATGTACATAAGGTTATAAGAACTTAAATATTACATCTAGAGATCATACAATGCATGCCAAAGATCATATACATCATTCAGGGCATAAATTTTGGTTGTTCATAAGAAATGAATCATAAGGGATTCAATAGAATATTCCATGAAATCATAAAATATGAATAAGAAATGAGATTATAGAATACACAAAAACATAAAAAATTATTTACATAGTATTCAAGGATTACTTCCAAGGATATAATAGAGGAATGTGTTCTCTCTCCAAACCATCTTAGTAGTCAAGGTTCACTCCAAAGACAATATTAAGAGAAAATGTATTTTATTGAACGAGGTTCACTCCCCATTTATATCATGTATATCTCATGATATATAAATAATTTCCCAATGAATTATTTGGAGATATAGGTCCCAATAATCACATAATGAAACCATATATACCCATTCCACAAGATAATAAAATATTTATCATATAAGGTCCCATAAAAAGATATGGGTTTTATAACCATCATATCATATCCCATGAAATGAATGGGTATCTTAAAAAATTTCATCTTTTCATAACCAGTGGAAATTAGAATGTTTTTATAATAATTTCATCATATAATAACTTATTAAAGGAAGTGAGCCTCATAAAAAACTAGTCATCTTGAACATAAACCTTTCAAATAATATGAATGGAATCCTTATAGCATATGCCTAGTAATGAATAAACTATATCAAAGGATATCCTCATAGAAAGTGAAGGATTTTCAATGATCACTAAGGGATTTTTTTTAAGGAAAATAACCTTTATATAAAAACAATTTTTTAATATATATAACATTTTCAAAATCCTTTAGTTTGAAAACCACTTAGAAAACATATTACGTAATCATTAAAAATCATTTAAAACATTTATTGAAGGAAATATCTTTTGCACATTAAAAAATAAATTTTAAATAATAAAACATTTTGAAAACCTTTTCAATTGAAAATAAACATGAATATTTATAAATTATTCTTCAAAACCCATTTTAAACATCTTTTAAACACTTTCCCATAAAAATTATAAAAATATCATTTATAAACATATTTGATTTTTTTTTTCAAAAACATGGTTTTTGAATAAAATAATCTTCTAAATGAAGAGAGATTAAAATTTAATGAAATGTATAATATCAATAAAATTAATATATTTATGATAATAAATTTCAAAGGTAATTATATAAATCTTTTAAAATAATATATGGGCATAACATGACATGTGTCTCAAAGTAGAAAAATGAGGAAAAATTACCATACTGATTTGTTATATTTTGAACATTAAACCCCATGAAAGAGAGATCATAAAATAGATATGTAAATAGTCATAAATTTTAGGATAAGGATCATATATTACATTCATGGTCAGTATATTCTCCACACAAAAGGAACAAGTGGAGAATATTTCATAAGTCTTGTAGAATTAAATGTGAGAATTGAAATCCCCTTACCTCAAGTATTGGATTCCTCAGTATATATTCAAAAATCCAGTATAATAAATATATTTTTATTATATATAATATTTACAACCATATTGATATATATATATATTACCATATATGATTTAATTATGACATTATATTTCTCACTTATTAATAATTCCATGTTAAGGTTACGTTTCGTGTAGTAACTATATTATTTTTTGTATATGTTTTCATTTCCTATTTTTGATATTATTACATAGATATTTATTTAATAATTTAAATAATGATAAAAATGATATAAATATAATATATATTAATTTAATATGTATTTACAGTGATTCATAAAAGTTATAGGTTGAATGTAAAATAAACTGTTCTTGGAGGCGGTATGTCATACGTACGCATGAACGTTGTTTTCATATTTTTCAGATTAAATAAATAAAATTAAATGATATATTATCATTAAAGAATAAATTTTATGTCATATATATCATATTATTTTATTAAAACCATAATTAATAAAATTCTTATAATGTGTGAATGAATCACATCACTTCGCGAGGGGTGGTAGTATGTTGTACTCACGAACGATGTTATCATATTACCACAAAATTGAATGTGTAAGGGTATTTGTGATTTAAAAAAATTATAATGGAATTATAAAATCCTAAAAATAATATATATAATATATAAATTATGAATCCATCATTATTCCTATCCTTGAAAGGTAGTAATGTAAGAACAAATGATATCGGTTCGTGAGGCGGTAGTCCGCCTTACACACGAACGATGACTGTGTATCCCATTTGATGGAAGTGTGTGAAGTTATAGTTAATAATATTATAATAAAATAAAATAATTATATTTAATATACTTAGGTTATTATATAAGAATTATATAGAAATAATTTAATGGGTTTAAGGAAGAAATAAAATAGAAATTGTCATTGATGAACGTTGCCTCCTCTTGAAGTATATCCTCTTGTTTTCACCAAAGGACATCCTTTGTAGGATTTATTAAAAAGGTAAGTATTATAATATTAAGGGAGGGTATTTGAGAGTATATTTATACAATGTTTTTTTGAAAAAATAGGTTTTTATGTTTGAATAAAAGAGAAGAAGAGTTTTCTTTTATTACATAGGTGGGTGGCACTATAGAAATATCTAAAAATATTAAATTAATATAAATTAATTTTTAATTTTAAAAGGATAAAAATGGATTAATTTATAATATAGAAAGATTATGGGTTAAAATTAATTCATCCAATGAGAATTATAAATATCCTGACTATTTTTTAATCTTTATTTTTAGGGTTTAACCATTATTTAACCCTTTTTATTCTTATCGCGAAAACATGACTTTTTAATATTTATGTATGAATATTATCAATAAAAAATAAAAAAATAACCATTAACAGATCATACATGTAAATTTAATACTTATCCAAATAAGTTTTATTGATTTCATGTTTTTAAAAATTTTATATCACTAAGTAAAAAATTAATTATTTTAAAATATTTTTAATGAAAATTTTGACAATATTCCTTATTTTTACTTTTTCAAAAATATCAATACAACAAGATATCATTGAAAAAATAATTTTGTGAATAATTCTAATTGTCTATGTATAAAATTCATGGATAAAATTAATTTTCTCAAATTATATTTAGTTTTATATTTTTTATATCATTTATTTGATATTTCTATTAGTAAAATAATTACTACATTACTAATGTGAAATCATTCAGTGTAATTAATTATTCAATAAAAATAAAAAATATATTCTTATGATTTATAATAATATTTTACCTTTAAAATAATATTTATTTTCAATGATATATTATAGATTAAAACATATTAAAAATTCTATACTTATTAAAAACATTAGTATGACGATTTTGACTTTTCATAAAATAAAATACTATATGGAATTAAAGTGATCCACATGTCTACAGGTGGTAATAATTTTAGAAAAAGAACTATTTTGGTCGAAACTCACCCTTACAATAAAATTCGGACAATTCTAAAAGTAATTTTTTCAATATTTAAAATATTATGTTTAACCTTAATTGCGTAATTTACCCTTAATTGTGGTTATAAAATTAGTAAGTTTAATACTGATATTTTCCAAAAAAAACTATTTAATAAGATTTTAACTTTTACTTAAAAATATTTAATAGATTTTTCAAAATTCAAATGACATAATTGGATAAAATTATTTGAAAATTAATCCCATAGATGGCGTGAGAAAGAGGGTTTTTGAAATTACAATGTTCAAAAGTTTGAAATATTTTAGTATCCAAATTTAAAAAGACGAATATTGAAATTAACATAACATGACTTATATGTGATTAATTTATCTAAATTTAGTTTAAAAAAATCAAAATATAAATTAACATTATTATTTATTTTGACTAAAAGTCTATTTTCAAATAAAATATAGTATTTTTCATTATTCATCAAAAAATAAATCTTATTAGAATACACCAAAAATTCAAAAAAATTAAATTTTTATATTAATATTAAAAATATTATGTTATTTTTTTAAAATAAATTTTATTCATTTTTAAAAATTTAGTTTCAGAACATGTTTTCAATTAAAATGCAGAAAACCATTCTTTAAAAAAACATAGTTTTTTATGCTAAAAAATGGATTTCGTTTTATTTTATTTCTAAAAAAATTATTGGACTAATTTTAAAGAATTTCATTGAAAATATAATATATAAATTTTATTAATATTTCTTACCAATTTTGAGAAATTTAATTTACTAAGATAAAATGAAATTATGTTAATAAAAATAGTTCTTTCATAAGAAAAATACAATTTTCAATTGTTTTTTATCTTCAATTATAGATATTTTTTTAACAATTTTTAATATTATAAATATTTGTAAACTATATTTTCATAATTCATTTAATCTGATTCATTCCCGCCATTCAAACAACTAGGTGATAACTACCATATTTAATATAAATAGTATATTATTGTTCGGTTAATCTTGGTCGTGCGTGTAACACAATCCATCAAAGGAAATTATTGTTCTGTGTACCATGATAAAAACAATGTGTTGTATGTAGATCAATCATAACATGACCTTATCTTAAAATAAATCTTGATTTGGTGTAGTGTGCAATTTAATCTATCTATGAATTTTAGTTTCTTCGAAAAAAAAATCATAAAACTTATGGTGTTACATTCTACCTCCATTAAAATGAATTTAACCATTGAAATTTGTAAAGGACATCAATGTTTTAATGCATGAAAGTTAATTTAATAGAAACCCCCATTTTAAAAATTAATACTAAAACTTATTTTAAAAAGGATGTGTTGGAAACATAATAGTTATCCAATGTAACTCATAACTCGGTTTCTACATTGGAAAACATATGAGGAAAGTGAAAAGAAAAGACATAGAAGATAAAACTAACTATTATGTTATGATGGAGATTGATAGAGAACATGGTCATTATTAAGTTAACCATAAAAATAATAAAATTGGGATTATTTAAGGGACCATTTAATTCATTTGAAATTAAGGTACTAGGATAAAAAAATATTTAAATATAGTTTTCTAATTCTCAATATTTTTCACAATACTGTATAAATAATTGATTCCATTTTATAAGCACAATCTCATCCATCAGTTATTCCTTGATCAAATTCCCACTTCCTCTCTTACTCTAGTAAATTGTGGGGAACTTCAAATTCATAAAGAACTAATGAATCATAATATCCATATATAGATAATAAGTAATTTCATTTACCTCTTGTATTAAGAATAAAAAATGGATAGAAAATGTTGTCTAATACACATTAATCTTAATATTATTAAACATTAATATCTAAAACCTAATTCAAAGGACAACAAAAACAATTTCAAAAATGGGTAATCTTTTCTACCTTCTAAAAGATGAAAATAAAAAAATATAAAAAAGGTCAGTAGATTTTTCAAAATTATATTAACATTAATCCACCATATATCATAATTTACTTCTTCATTGTCACATGATAAACATGGGAATACCTTCATCATGCATTTTCTTGAATCATATTAATAACTATAATAGCCATAATTCCATATTGAAACATTCATTATTCCTTATTCATAATACATATTTTTATACATTATCATTAAATGAATAAATGTTGTAAGGTCTATATATAACATCATAAACCACTTTTTTCAAAAATTCAATAATTTATAATAATGAAATTAGTATTAAAAAAATTACTTTATCCAAATAAATCATCACTTTATCCCAACATTACTATCTCAACATCAAGGACATATTAAAGGTTACCTACCCTTAATAATATTTTCCCCACAAAATATATCATTTCCATTAAATCACTTATCTAGGTCATCAGTACCATTCAACATATTATTTGAAATAATTATCCAAAAACATATACTTAAAAATACTTATATAATTCACCAGTCAAAATTCATGAATTGAAATACATAAATACTTAAATCCTTTCACTTCAATTATTTTCATGAAATAACAACTTACATGGCCTATAAGTAAATTTTTTGTTTACGGTATTGAGTTGGAAAATTCCCATGTTATCCAAAGATGAGACATTGAACACCTTGGTAGTTTTTCAATCTATATCCCTTTTTCTATATATATATTTAATCTTTCACTCCATTTGAAATATTCCTTTAGGTTTTTATTTCCACCTTTTTTACATGTTGTAAGATTATATTACATACATCCATGTTTATTACCTTATAAGGTTCCATAAAAGTCCATCTTCCTCTATTTTGATGTGTCAGGAGCCTCACTACTATTTATATTGTTAATCATATATCAAGATATCCTATTAGGAATAATTACAACATCATTTACTCAAGTCGTCATCCCATTATCAAATTATTCGTCACACTTAGCATTAACACGGTCTCTTCGGGTTCCAACCATTGAATAAAACCAAAATTATAGAGTGAACATAACTAATCATATTAGGGAACCAAATAAGCATGAGAAATAACCTATAGTCCAATTCATGACAACTTATTATTTACTCTATAAATCCTTAGGCTTATCCAAGTTCATTCATATCCATTTTCTAGTTAAGTAATTCCTAATGGTTTGTAAAGAGTTTGTTAATTTCCATATAATATCCATTGAGAGTGTCAAACTAGGGGTGTCGTAAAGACCATTGTTGTTCTCCAGTTATCGACTGGGTATAGCTCAATAAAATGTTTTTTGTGTACTTACCATAGTTACATCTATTCGAGAGCCACATCCTCTTATAGTATGCAAATAGGTATTTTTTTCTAGGAATCCACTTTCTCTATCCTTTACCAAAAATCCAGGACATTTTCCTATAATTTAACTCATCCTTAGACTTATCCTTAGATAAATCCAAAGAAATATCCTTATAAATATATCTAGTGATCTCAATAAAGGTTTCTCTTCCATGTTTCCAAAGTATGACTAAACATTTTTTATGTTACCAACTGTAAAGACGGTTGATTTTATACATGGATATTCAATACTTCTAGATGAATATTAACTACATGACAAAAATAAATCCATGAGGACCATAGTATTTTAGTTCCTTTGGATATTTTGAACACAAACTTCTCTTCTAGTGAATGATTTTCATTTATTCCATAAAAAATCGCCCCTTTGGTACTCATACTTAAAACCTACTCAAATATTTTGTTTTTCTTTTTCTAATTAAACAACTTTATGGATTGAGTAAGAACATCAAAAAATTTATACCATATTTGAAAAACCACAAACATTAACATCATAAAACGTTAAACATACATCTCCAAATATAAAAATTCCAATTTTAATTTTAAAACAAATAATCCCAACCCATCATCTGAAAAATCACACATAGCATCCATGATCCACCTCGAACCACAATCCTTGATGTGTAATTAACCCATCTTAATCATCAGATAACCGATATTCATAATTATCCAAAAGTAAACTACATCATCATTGTTGAAAACTAAATACTATCGAAATAGAAGGGGGATCGACCTATCGTAGCTTTAAAGAAATAAAATTAGAAAATTCATCAACCTTGCCATCGACCTATCCAGAAATAAGCTTAAAATCAAAAAGAAACAAGAGAAATAATTCCCTTTTTATCACCACTGATAAACTGAGACTAACACCAATAATCACTATGGAACCTCCACTAAAAATAAAGAACAAACATCAGAAAACAACTATGAAGGAACGCGAAGAATACAACACCAAAAACACCAAAGATCGAAGAAAATAGTAGGAAAACAACAATGTGAGATATTCCACAATTCACATCCTTAAACACTATCCCAATCCTCTCACTCAACCACCATGGATAACTAGAATAGAGTAAGATATGATGGTTTAGGAAAGAATTGTAAGATAAGAATCACATGGCGTAATGTTGCTCAGAAAGAGGGAACAATGCTATGAGACTTCACCTACAATCCCTCACCACAATCCCAAATATACCTTCAGCACCATAACACTGACCATATATGTGGATGGGTTATAGTGAAAGAGGAAACATAAGAAATGGTGAGATTAGATTCTTTATAAGGGTAAAAAAGATATCTTTAAGAATAACATGAACATATGGGTTGGAAAAAATAATTATAACATCTGGATATCATACCATGCATGTAAAATATCATATTAATGAGCCATGGAATAAATATTTTAAGTTCATATGAAATGAATCATAAGGTAGTCAAGTGCATAATCCATGAAAGGAAAACATAAAAATAATTTAGGGAAATGTGGAAGACACATTAACATATAAAATGATTTTCATAGTAGTCAAGGCATATTACAGATTCCATCATAGTATAATAGATTCACCCCACATATCGTATCAATAGTCAAGGTTAAATCCCAATACCATATTAGTGGATAAATTCCATTACTGAATCAGGTTCACTCCCCATTTTATTCGTGTATATATCAGGATATATAGATCATTACCCAATGACTTGGAGGGATATATAGGTCACAAACATCACATAATGAAATCATTTATGCGTGTTCCACAAGATAATAAATCATTCATCATATAATAACTCTTAAAAATAGATGAGTATAATTAATATTACATCATAACCCATGAAATGAAATTGGTATTATAAAAATTTCATCATATCATTACCTTGGGGAAGGTGAAATGTTTCATAACAATTTAATCATTGAAAAACAAAAAAATGAATTGGGTTTCATAAATAACTTTTTATAATAAACATAAACTATTAAAATAATGAATAAAAATGGTGTTCTTAGATCATATCCCCAGTAAATCATAAACTAGGTCAAATGATCTCATCTTAGATGTAGTATTATATTATAAGATCGGTTGAAGATTTTGTTATGGAAAGCAACCTTTATTTAAAAATATTTTTTAATACATAAAACATTTTCAAAATCCTCTTATTTGATAACCACCTTGAAAACAAATGAATTAATATTTAAAAATCATTTAAAATATTTCTGGAGTAAAGTACCCTTTTCGATTTGAAAATTAATTTTTTAAAAAGAAAAATTATAAAAACCTTGTTATTTAAAAATAACCTTGAAATTTTTTCAAGATTTATTTGAAAGATATTTAAAATAAATTAAATCCCTTTCCTTCAAAATTATGAAAAAATGATGTAAATTGTTTTTTGAATTTTTTTTAGAAAACTTGGTTTTTGAATAGATCAATTTCTTACCGAATAGAGAATAACATGCATGAAACTTATAATAACATAAAAATAATTATATTCATGATAAAACTATTAAATTTTCAGTATATACATGGTGTAAAATAATATAATTGAATAACATTACTTGTATATAAAAGAAAGAAAATTTAGACGAAATTACATTATTGATTTAGAAGCTTTTGAACCATAGTACCCATAAAAGAGAGATCTTAAAATAGATATGTTAATACCAATAAAATAAATGATAAGTATTGTATATTAAATTCATATGAAGTAAATAAACCATATAAATGAAAGGAGTGGTTAATATGACATAAGTCTCGCAGAAATAAAAGTGAGACCATAAATCCTGTTACCCTATGTCTTGAAATCCTTCGTATACATTCATATCTCCTGTATAATAAATATATTTTTATTATAAATATACCAAAAACCATATTAATTTATATAATAACATATATTATTTACCAATTACTTTATATCACTTTATTTTTAATAACTTCTTGTTAATGTTATGTTTCTTGTAATAAATGCTTTGTCTTTCATACACGTTTTGATTTGTTATTCTTGGTAATCTTACTTAGATATTGATATAGTCATCTAAAAATGAGAAACATGATATAAATATAATATATATTTATTATATATTTATATATTGTGAAATATAAATGTTATGGGTAGAAAATAAAATTCATCATTCATTGAGATGGCAGGCCGTATGTACGAATGAACATTGTTATCATTTTATTGTTGAATTAAAGAAAAATAAGTGTATTATATATTTTCTTTACAAGATAATTTTCATGTCACATATATCACATAAATTTAATAAAACCATTCTTAAATCATTATATTCAATCAATGAATGTATCGCATCACTTTGAGAGGAGGTTGTCCTCCAAACACATGAACAACGTTATCATATTCCAAAAAATGGAAATCATGAATGTATGTGTGATATAAAAATTAAGGAATCATAAAAAAATTAGAAAAGTAATAAATTTAATATATAAATTATAAATACACCGTTATTCCCAAACTTCAATTGTTGTAATGCAAGAATGAATGACATTAGTTCGTGAGGTTGAAGTCCTCTATACGAATGAATGATGATTATGAATCTCATTTGATTGAAGTATGTAATGTTATAAGTAATAACCATAAAATAAAAATATATATTTATATTTAATAAACCTAAGTTACTATATAAATATGATATAAAAATATTTTAATAAGTAATAAATAAAACAAAAACATTCATTGATGAGCATTACCTCTTCTTTGGGTATCTTCTCTTGGTTTGCATCAAATGACTTTCAAAGTTATATTTTGTCCTAAATTAATCATTATTTGATGAAGTTATGTAATTTGGTAGGATATTTTGATATTATAATTCAGATTAAAATAGATTTTTATGTATGATGAAAAGGGACGAATATGTGCCTTTTTATAAGAGAGGGAATGGGCAGTCTTGAAATTTCAAAAATATTAAATTAATATAAATTAATTTTCTATTCCAAAATGATCCAAAATTATGTAATTTTAAGATATAATTATTATGGTTCTAACTCAATTAATCAAATTAAAATTTTGACAAATTTTGACTATTTTTCTATCCGTATCTTTTGGTTATAACCCTTATATAACCCCTTTTATTTTTATGATGGCGTCATGAATTTTTACTCTTTGAGGGTTAATATTGTAACAATAAAACATTAAAAAATCATGTTTTAAATTTTAAAAATTTTCCCAATCACTTTAATAAATTAAGTTTTTATGAATTTTAAATGATTTAATAGAATATAACTTATTTTAAAATATTATTAGTGTCAATTTTAACATTATTCATTACATTAACATTAAAGAAGTCTAAATACAACAAGATATATTATAAAAAAATATATTTTAATACATCCCTAATATGTAAATATATTACCTAACGTTATTTTATGTCATTAGTTATCCAAAATTTTATTTATTTTAATATTATCAATATTATTTATTTTTTATTTGTATTTTAAAAATAATTATTTCACCACTATTTTGCAATCATTTATGGTAATTATAACATCAGTAAAATTAAAAATAAGTTTCCATGGTAATGAAAAATATTATATCTTTTCAATTACTATTAATTGTTTTAGATATATTTTGGATGACTACATATTAAAAATGTTGTAATTATTTAAAACAATACTGTGACAAGGATGAATTTTCATAAATAAAACTACTAAAATTCGATTAAAGTCATCCATGTCACTCAAAGTGATCATAAATTCATTTCATGTATTATTTTTTATGGAACTAACCAATAAAGTAAAATTAATACAAGTTTTAGTGTAATTTTATAATATTTATAACATATTTTTCACCTTTAATTACATGTTATACCCTTAACCGTGGTAATAAAATTACTATGTTTTCTTTTCATATTGACCAAAAATAAAAAGGAATTGATGATAAAGTTTTAAACTTCTGATTAAAAATATTGAAACTTTTTTTTGAAATTCAAAAAATAGAAGTTATTAAAATTAAATGAAAATTAATCATGTAGACACAGTGAGAAAGATAGTTTTTAAAGTGAAAATGTTCAAATGTTAGAATGGTTTATATGTACATATTTAATATGAAAAATATTCAAAAGACATAAATTTTATTAAATAATTTATAATTAATATAATTTTAATTTAAAATTTTTATAATATAATTTAATTTTATAACTTATTTAGAAGAAATTTCAGTTCTTAAATAAAATGCAGCATATTCATTATTCATCAAAAAATGAAACATATCATGAAAATAACAAAAATTAATCCAAAGTAAAATTTTGTTGTCAAATTTTAAAAATGATTTTTATTTTTTAAATTAATATATGAAAATGTTTCTACATCTAATTTTAAAACAAGTCTTCCATTAAAAGGTAGTAAAATGACCTTTTAGAATAATAGAACTTTTTATGCTTTAAAATGGAATGGTTGAAAATTATTAGATGGATTTTAAAATATATTATTGAATATATAACATATAAATCTCATTAATATTATTCAGTAATAGTTATTAATTTAATTTACCAAGAATTGAATTCTTTTTTCAGAATAAGAATAATTTTCAATAAAAAAACACATCCTTTATATTCAGTTGGGTTTTATCTTCATTTCAAATTATTTAGTCGACAAATAATTTTATTTATAAACATGTATTAACCATATTTTTAGAATTCATATTATCCTATAAATTCATTCCATTCTAATAACAAGGTGATAACTATGATATTAAATATTAACATTACATTGTAGTTTGGTAAAACGTGGACTTGCGTGTAACAAAATGTGTTGAAGGAACTCATTTTTGTATGTGCAAAAAAAATACACGGTTCACATAACACAAACATAACTAGAAGTTTTTTTAAATCAATTTTGACTTGGTTTATAATGCAATACAATATGTCAAAAAATTTTAATTTATTATAAAAAACATTCATAAGAACTCAATGTATTACACCCATACCATCATTACCCATCACTATAAAAGTACAGAATGTGTAATAAACCAACATAGTTAAAATGAACAAGTTAGCATATATTTCATTCCATAACCCATAAAGCAAATTTTTTATCATCATGGGATATTGATAAAAACCTTCTTATCAAACAAAAAACCCCTGGGAATGATGTCACTATGAGAGATAACAAAACATGTCTCATGTATACCAAGAAAAAGATAAATAATGATATTAAAACATAAAAAATGATCCAAAATGATAATATAGGAATAAAAAAAATACCAAGACCAAATCCATGTATCTGTGAGACCATCCATCACCCGCAAGCAAACTCACTATGCAGACAGCATCAACCAAGAGAATCTAACAAGATACATGACACACTTTCATTTACTTGTTTTGTAAAAAACCAAATCTACATACTCCCAAAGGCTTATGGAGGGTCTGGGAAAAACGTATAGAAGGATACCTCCATGAATATAAACAATTTCTTCAACTATGAAACCATTTTTTTCATCTAAATAAAAAAATATTCATAATGATATTTAATATTAATATATTTTAAAGAAAATAACATTTTTTTTTAAATTTAAAACATTTCACATTAAAAGAAAAAATAATATAAAGAGAAACATGAATAAAAACATATTTGTAAGTAGTAATAATATCCATATCTCAAAATATATGCACTTGGACAATAAAATAATAAAAAATACCATCAAGTACAAGTCAAAGAACTAATGTAATCTGGCCTATGATAATATAAAACCAGAATAGAAAAGAAACACATAGCTTTCATAACATAATTACTAATAATATTGAGTCCTATCATAGTTTTTTAGTATTAGAAAAACACATTAGTTTCGAAAACATAATGAGAAGCTATCCATAATTCGTAGTGGTGCCACACTATCATTACCCATGCCTGAAAACCCATCTAACTAGGAATTTAAAAATATATTAAAAAGGCCCAAAGGGTGTTATTGATCCCATGGGATGGATATTAGAATCAAATCATGCAATTAAAACCAGAGGTAATAATTTTCCAAACCCTAAATAAGACACATAACATACATATAAATATACATAATCATAAGTGAAATATTCCTTTTCCAAAAAAATCAATAATTTTTGTGTTATATCCATGGATTTAAAACAAAACAAAGATAACTGCCCTTCAAAAAACATAAAGGAAAACCAAAATTTACTATAGTTACACCATGTGATACATGGGAAATAACCCATCGTCTCACTACCAGCTAACCACGCCCAACTGACATAAACCTTAATACTCCATAATATAACCATATTGTTTCCCAGAAAAAAACATTGTATATACAACCTTGATAGAGTGTTAATGGTGTGATATAAACATGAGTTGTTAGATCCAACCAATCTGTTCTAGAAAAAGTCTCTCTAAAATGACCACATATGCTCATGATAAGAAAAAAATGGAATGATAATGAATTTTTCATATTTCTATCAAAAGAAATGTAAAATAATTCCCCTTTTCAATGGTTCTAATATAATACCAATATAAATTATTTTCATATAACATTTTAGGTAAAACACATTACAATTATCAAATCATGCATCATATATCATTTCAAATAAAAAACTGTGTAAAAACAAAGCATAAAGAAGATCACCTCTATGATAAAATAGGGATAGGAGAACTAGGTAACCTGTTCCATATAAATCAAAATCTAGTGTGAACATAAAGAACATGAAGCCAAAAAATCTATGATCTAGTGATGGAGGAAAACACTATAAAGTGAATCCCCACATGGTGTTATGGTCAAGTTCCCAGATCCAATGAATATACGATATAGTAATGGAGGAAGAGACCAAAATGTGATCCCCCTTAGAAAAATGGGTAGGTCCCAATACTAGACCCCGACTAGGTTTATGAGACCCCTATGAACTATATTTGTTAAAAAAATTAAAAAGTTCCTATCAAATTTAAAAATATAATTTCCAAACAACACATTTTATATAAAAAATAATGATTTTTCAAACCAATTTCACAAGTAATTTAATAATGATTTGGAAACACAGGTCTTATACATAAACATGACTAAACACATATTTTATTAAAATAACATTTACACATACATAAATAAAATCAAGGATAATTCTAATTATCTAGTATAAATGCATTTATAAAACTAAGAAAATTCACAAATATTCAAACATAGTCTAGAGACATAACCATTAAACAAAAACATGGGTTACATGCTAACCACAGTAGAATTGACATGTATGAAGGAAATGAGACAATTAAAAAATGAGCGGAAATTTATTCTCATATATTATAGTCAAGTTTCTATAATAAAAAATTCAATGGAGAATATAGATTATCATAATACTCAAATTTCATAGGTGCTACACCACAACCAATAAGATATTATGACTATAGAAGATAAACATATTAAAAATCTATAAGGGTTTGATAGGTATTATAAATTGATAAATAACTTCCAACAACATATCCTCAAATTTCTTCAAATTCAATGATAAATAGAGTAAATGAGAGGGATTCCATAAAACATACCAAAGGAGAAACAACTAATTGACCACAGATCAATTATCAAGAAACACATATGGAGATATACTATGCTAATTCTATAAATCCCATAAATTCATATAATTAAAATTCAGGTCAAATTGGGTGATTAAAAATGGTAAAAAGGGTTTCAAGGGTATAAAAGACCAAGATTCCATTGATTAAATTGATCTAGAAATAGGACACTAGTTACCCAATGGCTACAACAGACGAGCTAATGGTTCCAATTTGTAAGTCCACACACCTAGAAGTCTAACTGGTTAGATGATGGAGTTACTATAGGATCTTCCCTATACCAACATGCAACCAGCTGGCTAGTGACCTTCAGCTTCAACCAAAAATCCCACATTCCACCCCCCCTCTTCCAAACACCCAATGCCTAATTCTCAAAGCTCCAGAAAATATCCAAAACACAAGGAAATAGGAAAAAATATACTATGATAGGGTTATACATGATGATGATATGGGATGTTACAATATCCCCACCATATGATTTAATTCCCATATAAATTCACACAATTAATGGAATATTTGTAAAAAGTGAGGCCATTTATCCCTCACTAATGATTCACTCTCCCATGTCTAGTGAGAATCAGATCTATTTCACCAGAAAAAATTAACTAATATTATAGATTTTACATAAAGGACTTTCATATGAGATACAATGATATCCATTGGTTTTTTCACAACTAAAATTTCAAGTTATATCTCAATCTCTTCCAAACTCAAAAAATGGTAATAATTATGATGGTATTTCTTAAGATGAGATATGTGGAAAACAACATCAATACCAATTAACTATGATAGTAAAATCAACAAATAAAAAGCCATTCCAAACTGATTAGTGATACAAATTGTATAACATATCATAGATCCAACATTACTATGTTCCCAAGTAGACAGTGACCCAACTGAGGAGAATCATTTAAAAATACATGGGAAAAACATAAAACTCCAAAGGATGGAATAAATGACCAGAATAGTATTTTTGACAACTCAGAGCTATTACCATGAATTTACATATATCTATAACCCTTTTTGATTTCTCCTAATTGATACTCAATCTAATGAGAGAGGCCTCACCCACCTCTAGCTAATAAATAGGTAACCCGTATGAGTTACCATACAATGCCTCCAAATAAGATATTTTGATTGGTGACTGGTAACTATAATTATAAGAAACTGAATCATACCCAATTTCCTATCCTAAGTTCCTCTGATATCTAAGACATTTTAAGAAATACTATCCTCTAGAACATCTATTTCAAACATTGTCTGGCCATCTGTTTGTGGATGTAAAGCAATAATCAACCTGAAAGGACTCCCAATTGCCTCTTGGAGAGTATTCACAAAATATATAAGTAATCCGTGGATCTCTATTAGAGATAATGGAATAGGGGACCCTATGTACCCTCAAAATATCCAATATGTATAGTTTTCCCATATCTTCTACCTTGGCGGTGTCTATATTTAGAAAGAAATGCGGCTATTTCATTAAACAATAAATCTACACCCAGAAAAAATTATTTCTTTAAGGTTAATATGATATTTCAATTGTGAAGTTAATGGACACATCCTACCATTTTCATATTGACACAGAAACAAGCTGTAGGAGACCAAAAGGCTTCTGGTGCATGTCTTAATCTTTAAATAGTTGTAATAGTAGCATAAATATTTAAAAATTTCACACATAATACCCAGCCACCAAAAATTCAACCCCATGTCATAATACATCTATGTTGTTCTAAGATGAACAACCATTTAGGAACAATGAGAACCATGAAACAAAGAATTATTTGTAGAAGAAGGGATAGTGAATTGATTCTTAAAAAGAATAATTCCACGATGGGAAGGTACCGAATAAGAATTTTCTCCCCACCATATAAGTATTCTCTAATTCATTTGAAATTATCATCGTACTATTAATCATGTAGAATAAAATCAATGAGATGTGATTAAAATGGAACATTGGTCAAAACCATACATGAATATTCTTCATATGGATCCAGAGGTAACTATGTGAAATGAATAATACCATTCCACTCCTATTTTTATTCCATCACATTATAGTATGTAAATTTACTACTAATAGAATTAGAAACAACATTTTCCTTCCAAGTGGTGTAGGGGATGTGAAATATAAATATCTATAGGTACTCCACCCATTTTCTATACCTTTGGTTTATATCCTTATTGGAAAATATTGAACTCAATATCTTATTACTATAAAATTCTATGAACATATTATACTACGAAGCTTTAAAACATTTTAATTTCATTGTTGAAATTCATATCCTTTTATCTGGTTTGTTTTCTTTGATCACTATTCAACACCCTTCATCAGGAAGATAAAGATAATCATCAATCGGTGTAATGATATCATTCACACTTGGAGGTATGGAAATTTCATAGATGTCCCCATTACCAAAAAATAGTGATCGAGTGAATTCATCATTATTTACCAAGGCAATAGTTCTTTATTACATAATAATAACATCATCATAAGTGTTGATTCCCTTACCATAAATACTGCCATCTCCCCGAGTTCTAGTTTTTTTGAATAAAATTTCATTTTTGAGTAAGTGGGTGAGAAAATACTTTGATATTCTCGACAAAGAGATAGTTTCACAATCAATTAAGAATATTCAAAACAATATCATGTTGCATGTCATGAGTTGGGTAATTCTTCTCATGAAGTTGAGAGGATTTCGACCCATCCCCACCTTATCCTTGAAATAAATCCATTTGGAGCTATTATAAACCGAAAATGATTTTATAATAAATTAATATTTCTAGTGTTTCCTAAAATTTCCCTCACCACTCATATAAAAGGGTAGTTACCATTATCTTATCTTCACAATGAAGATAACTACAATATTGGCTATCACTCCACCTATACCATGATTCTTTGGTCTAAATCTACTAGCCTGGCCATCCCACTCACCCTTATATAGATAACTGCTGCCCTTTTGTGACATAAATGATACCCTACAACAATAGAAATATAAAAAATCATAACACATAACCAAACAATCCAAACCAAGAATGACATCAAAGACTATCATCACAATAATAAAGAGGTTACATAAGAAAGGGTGAATTACTAACTCAAGGGGAAGCCACTACACTAGCGTAATCCCTCTATTTGTACCCCTAATAACATATCTAGGGACATTGAACTATATTAATATTGTATATCTAGTTCGTGAATTACCATTGTAGATACATAGATAAAAGTGTTTGAAGTGCCTATATCAAATAAAGCAGATACTAAAGTAGATTCCACAAATATTGCACCTTGTTCTATATATTGCCTTGTGGCCTTATCCTCGGGTATTGGTTATAGTGCATGCAACTGACCTGATCCACATTATTTTTTAACAACTTGACTACCTTGATCATAACTGATCTATTGGTGTTGCTGGTGATCAGGGGTCTAGCTTCCACAACCACATCCTCCTCCTCGACCAGTCCTACTGGTGAAATTCCAAACCCCACCAGATGCTGTGTAAATAAACTCACTCCAGAATATGGATGTTGTAAAGATCCTTTTCCACTAGAATATGGAGGAATGGTCCTATAGAAATGTGGGAGATGGCCCATATGACCTCAATATTGACACTCTATTATGTCTCTATAACAATGAGGCTCCATGTTCCCTCATCGTCCACACTAATGACACACTTTGGGGCTATTGAAACAGACATTCTGGTTGTCACTCCCATGATGAGAAACCCCAAGAGAACGTTGTGTGCAACTGGATGAACTACTGGTCTGATGCGAAACTATTCATATATTCCTACTCTTAATTTCACTCCTCATGGTACGCTTAGTGATAAGATAATTATTTACTATTGAAGGAACTTTATGCAGGTGATAGTCATTCACCTGCGTATGGATTATTTACACAAGACTATCCATCATGTGTCTTGAATGTGCAATCTCATCACCAGCTAGAAGTGGGGAAAAGAATGATAAATCCATGAAATTTGATGAATACTCCATGAATGATATAGAAGCCTACTTGAGATTCATGAACTCTCTAGCTATGTCAGCTCTTTGTGTCTGGGAAAAGAAATTATCATCGTAGGTAGTCTGGAAATCAACCTATGATTTTCCCTAATGTCCACTAGCCTAGGTAATCACATTTAGCCAATGCCTGGATAAATCCTGAAGCATGTAAGTGGAAATATTAACCTTCCATTTAGTAGGCATATTCAGATTTTCAAAGATAGATAGGGTGGATTCTACAAAATAATCAGCTACCTGTGGACCAATATACCCTAAAAAGGTAGAATGATGCTGCTTTTAGAACTCCAGAGTCAGATCAGCCATCATATGTGAAATATGTGGGTCACAATTCATGTAATGCATAATATGTAAGAAATTATCACTAACATTGTCATTATTTATCATATTAGGTATAACAGGAAATTACTTGGGTGTTAGTCCTAGAGGTAAGAGTGGTGGCTTAGGGCCCACCATGTCTAGAGCATGGTCGATGCAACCTACCTTGCATACGATATGAGGATGTCTGGGTGAAATTGTTCTATAAATGCCAAGAACACGCCTCAAGAAAAGATTAAGCATAATGATATCATCACTAGCATAAGTTGATTATAAGAAAACTCACTACCAAAGGAATACTACCCCAACTACCCACTTATAAGACTAGTCATTAGTTAGTGATGATGTATAAGTTGAATTTCAGTTTACATTTAATTTTCCTAGTTAACTCCTTCACATATCATAAACGTGAAAAAGTGGTATAAGGATATACAACCAACTCATTTTAGATGTCATGAATCACTATATAATGGATAGATATTTCTGGTAAAATAGTTTTGATACACATTTTCATTGAAAATAACTCCCATTTATATATGACAAAATATATACACTTGGTAAATTACTCATTCCAACACATGAGGGCCCATAGACCTCATGAATTGAGACAAGAAATCACCCAATAACAACCAACAATAATTTAGGAATAAGCTAACTATTAGAGCATCACTCAACAACTAAAAGAATATAAATCTCTGAAAATCAGTTAAATGCACCTATATTTCATGGAAAAATTAATGACATGCAAATTCTACGTGCCTATATTCATGTTTGTTACAACACTCCTTGCCCTAATATCATTGGGCCAAATATGAATGAAAATCCCCAAAAAGAGTAATAATAAACATCACCACACATCATGTGTGTCACCCAATGGTGAAATAATGTCAACTATAATAGGATTAATAGAACAAAAATTATAATTTAGGAAACTCATATTTTACCCTGATTATGGGTTCACAACTCCCACGAAATAATTATGAAGAAGTTCCCAGTGCTCTTAATCTCCAATCGGTTGTCTCCATATATTAAAGAAAGAATTTAAATTCCCCTAAAACAACATTGTGACATCTCAGACACAGATTCCACTTAATAGGTTCCTCGAGCCTATTGGGCCACATGGCATCAAGGGAATATCCCAAAACACAAGAGGCTACATACTAACAACGAGGGCCTGAACTGTGTCAATGTGGAGAATATGCCCTCATTACTAAATTGTAGTTCAGTTGATAAATATAAATAGAGGTAAATAGATTAACCAATATAATTAAAGAATATGAATAATAGAAAATTGACACTGTAGTAAAAATAACTGAAATAAATAGAATAACATAATATCATACAACAAATATTGATGATATTTCATGTCTCTAGAATAATAGAAAACATGGATACCAAATAATAAGAATAACATGTTCCACCAAAGTATAATTGAAATAAAAATATTTTCCCATGAATCTCGATCTTTGTCTTGGGCATCTACTACCATTCTTGATCCTATATAACAAGCAATCATGTGTTCTGATCTATATGTTTCCCTTTATCAAAACATGTATGCATGTAATCTACTCTGGTTTCCTAGTGGCACTTGATGAGGGATTGAGATAAATCTTAGTGGGTCACCACCAACGGTGTCTATAACATGTTTCCCATGTAATGAAAATGAAAATTTGTTCAAGAATTCACATATAAAGTAATGTAGTGCAATTTAACTAAATATCCATATACCTACTTCAACCATTGGTTAGCGTATGAACATAACCAGTCCATTAATTTATTATTACCTGTTTTAATATATCACATGTTAAAAATTGTGAGGTTTCCATGTTATGATATGGAAATCTATAATTAATTTTAATAATGATGTGCCAAAGTAATAAACAAGGCAACATAGAACTCAGGGGTCACCAACTCATTAATAATAATAGTTTGGCTAAGGGTTAGAGTTTAATACATGGAAAATATTCCGTGTCATTCCAAAAAAAGATGTCCAATGAATTCAAGGTGATCATCCAAGATAAAATGGGGTTAAATGGAGACAGGGCCCTATTGTCTGTAACCAAGGAACCAATATTTCAATGTTGGATCTAAAGAGTTTATTAATGGTATCCTTTAATACTATGGGAGTGATCCTATGATGTCATACCGGGAATGAAATAATAGATAATGATTGGGATCTAGGTGGGTCTCAACCTAAGTAAGCCATATCATTGAATCGGAATGGGGTTATCTAGTGCTCATGGAATACCTTGATAAGAATCCAAGGTGAACTTGAGTTAGGCCATTTCTATTTAATTATAAATTCATGTAATATTTCATTTGGTTAAATCCATTCCTTCTAATAGTGTGATATGGTCAAGTAGCCTTCGACCTTTATTAATTCCATTAAGTGAATATTTAATAATTAAGTTTCATCCTGTTACCTTGCATTAATGTGGTAAGGGGTTCTATGGACATGAATCCTATATTTCATTCACATTTATTATAGTAAAGTCATATATATAATAGAAATTTCCATTTCCATTTCACAATTAATTATCAACTTCATTCACTTACCTAATGTGGGTCAACTGTTGATCACACATGGTACATTCCATTATGAAATTAGCAACATAAATTAAACTATTTAATATATAAAAGATTAACCTTAGAAGGTTCAATCCAATTCGCACTCAAAAGGTATCTCAGATGTGTCAACTACTAAAAACCCAGTTATAGAATAACATCCTACATGGGAAGAGCATAATCATATTGTTGGATTTGTAGGAAAAACCACCAAAAATTAGTCACATTCATGGGAAGAGAATAACCATATGGTTATAATGATATAATGTATAGAATATAAATTCAATAAATATAACCTGATGAAATTAGTGTGCCCCAAACCTCAATTCCCATATAAACAAACTTGTGGGAAGAGTTATGGACCACCCACCTTAGGATTGTAAAAATCTCTTCCTCTGGTATCAACCATTGATTTTTCTCAGATAAAAGTTAATCTAGGAAAAATAAGAAAAACACTCACAGAATGTTAACTGGGTCGAGAGAAAAAGAGTAGGATAAAGAATACACAAACTCAAGTACATACTATTACACATCCAATGTGATGAATGAAATGTTGATGAATTCTAAGACAAAGTAAATCTATCAATCCCTAGATTTTCCCATCAAAAAATCTCCAAAATGAGAGAAAAATAGGATAATCCCACTGAATCTCATATTAGGGAAGATGAGGTGGATTAATTAGATCATTAAGGAAAAAATATACATTTTACCCAAAAAATTGGCATCTGAACAGTTTGTCTACATGGTTTGAAAAACCATTCATAGGTACCTATAAAAAAAGTTAACATGCACGGCTATGATACATGGTTATGTGCCAACCATGTGAAATGGTTTTTCCCCAAAACATAAACCATCCTAACAGTTAGAAAAATCATGCACTAACCATGTGCCAAATGTGTCCCAACCATGCGACATGACCAGTTTCAAAAAAATATGTGTTCTAGGATTCGAACAAGTCTCATACAACCTTAAGACCTTTGCTATCATATTATTTAACCATCGTAGGCACAAAATAATAAATTAGACCAACATTTAATGGTTCTATACCAGAGTTAAAAACCCGGTTCTTATATAATGTTTATATTGTAAATAAATATATGCCTTTTGGCCATATAATTACAAGATAATCCTAAACATATATCTTAAGTCCATAATTTTAAAATTATTAAAATAATACATAGAGGTATTCAAAATATTCAATATACTCACCATTGATATACTCATCAAAAATTGTTTTTTGTACTTCAAGAGGATTAATTTTTTTTAAAATAATAGGTTTATTTTTACTATATTAATCACATTATATTAGTATTAGATCATACTTTCCATAGATGATATTAATTAGGTTTTTAGCCTATCTATTCTTCTTTTTTCAATGTTCTGGTAAAAAATAATTATAAGAAGAATAAAAAGTGACATCCATTTTCACCATACATTGCATCTCAACATCATGTTAAAATATATCTTTATGGTTAATATATTTAGATAACTAAAACATAAAATTATATCTAACTAGGATGATGTTGGTTAGATATTAATCCAAGCCTATGAATGTGTGTAGTCATCTTATTGGGGTGGTCGGCGGGGGGTGAATCACCATAATATTTTTCTAAATTACTTATTATACATTTAAATTGACTCTCAATGTTCAAATATATGTTATATACTAATACAAAATTAAGAATAATTATCCAACACACATAAATCACAAGAAAGATAGATAATGAAAGAAGAAACGGGTATACCTTATTTTTATAGGCATCAGTCTCAATGTGGTTAAATGATTCAAGATATGTTTGGTTCCAACTAAGAACTATATTATAACTAATTATTTTTAATTGATTAAAATTGGTTGTGGAGTTCTGAAACATTATACATGTCACACTAGGTATAGATAGTTATCATCACTCATTCATGTCATATTCATGTATATCAGAAGTGGTATGGTATTGTCTTAGACATTTATATAGGTTTAATCTACTTCCAAAAATTTATATCATGAGAATGGTTTATTTGTGAATAGTAATTATTTTAATTAATATAGTTGGATAAATTATGACTTCTATTTATTAAATTTTACACCATAAATATTCATGAAAAGCATATTATTATGTACTTTAGATGACACTGAATCTATAAAAAATAATATAAATTCCCATTAATAGGTCTTTGACTACCAATATATATTCTTAAACCAATATATTTCTAATTATTTTTATACCTTACAAGTATCATAATCAAAAGAATCACCATGTATCAAAAATAAATTCACTTTTTCTTTATTATATTAAATCATTATCTTTGAAATAAGAAAATAATAAAATACCTACCCTAATATTTCTTTGACATATAAGACATGTTCATTCTAAATCTACTTTTCATAATTTCATTATATATAGGGGTATTCCTCTTAAATATATATTTTATTCCCCTCACATTCTTAAACATATAAAAATTTTCAATCAATATAGAAGAAATGTCAGAGTCACCTATATAATTAATATTCTCTTATTATATTTTAATAGAACCATGTGAATTTTATCTCAGTAATATTTTTACATTAATTCTCCTCATTTAACGATATTAAAATTGATAAAAAATTAATCATTCTGATTCTCCAAAATACTAATTTTATAATTTTTATAAGGTAATAGAATTTTCACATCATACATTCTCTCTTAATTAAATATCAAAAAATAAACTATTATAATATTTCATACCTATATAATGATAAGTAACAATATTTGTCATTTTCATGGAATATTATGTTGTAATAAGAATATCATTGTAACTATTTATGAATCAAACCCCTTGGTCTGATCTAATTAATGTGTAAGGACTACTCCATAAATCACATATCTTTTTTAATGGGTTTTAAGGTTCATCCCCTTTCATGACATGGAATTTCACCTCAAACAATGAAGGTAACTCAGCTAATTAAACCATTAACTAATTTTTTCTTCCCTAAATATATCTTGAATAGCTATACTGAAAATTAATATGACATTTAACAATGAACATAAAAAATCATGAGTCATATGATTTAATTTTCAGAATTCTTCTTAAAATCACACATTTCTTCAATCTACTCATTCCAACACTAAATATATATTATCTATTGTATCTATTTGTAAGTTAAAAAATATATTATATAGGCTTTCTAATTTCATATTCCCCAGTTTGTGAGTTTATACATTGAATAAAATTTATATCTATTGAAAAATTCATTATGTTTAAGATAAATTCATTCTTATGCACCTCCTAGAATAACATCCCTTTTAAATCATTTCAATAATATAATGACATATATATAGGATATTTAGAAAATATTAGGTACTCAAAAATGTTTTTTAATTTTAATAATTTTAATTAAATATTAAACATGATGATATTAATCACTTTCCATTTTTGATTTCATCGTCTCAATATAGATAAAACTACTATTCTTACCCTAAATAGGATACAATATGTACTAGCTGTTCTATCCTTTATGAATTCTAAGAATTTGTCAAAGAATATATTATATATCCAATTAAATTATTTTATTTATAGTACTATAGAAACATAATACTTTATAACATATTACAAACACTTAAAATATATGAATATTTCCCCCTTTTCAATTTATTGAGGTCTTCAACATGTAGAAACATATCTATATAGGGAATAATAAAGACATTGACAATTTAATATTGTGAGTAATGTAGTATGCATGGAATTTGTTGGATAAGTTTCACCATGAAATAAATAATTCTATAATTATTAATAAGATATAATAATATCATCAATTATTATTAAGTAATATACAATAACTAATTAAAATAAATACAATACCTTTCACTTTGGAAATTTATGAAAATATTTGATGTTATCTTCTATAATACCAAATTCATCTGCATCATATAAATACTTAAAAATAATTATATCAATAACATTATATTCTCTAACAGCTTTTTTCTCAATTTTAATCAACTACTGCCTTAATCCTAGAGATATTGATCAATAATTCCAATAGATTTCATTTAATATACTCTTGTGATGGTGTCTCAAAACTTTTGAGTTCCTCCATGAACCACTTTTTTATTTTTGATAAATAAAAAGATTGATATTTTCCCATATAAAAGTATTTATACATTATATCTTCTATTTCTTATTTCTTTCTTAACCTTGATCATATCATAATATTTATATAATTAAAATTTATTATTATTTCATGTTTTAATTGTCAAAAAAGACTCTACAAGTTTCATATTGAGTAAATTTAATAAATATGTCATTATGAACCATAAAATATCATTTTAAAACAATATTTATAGTCCCTACATAGGTGGTTCACATATCCATTTCTCCCTTATAGCCGATTCACATAGTCATTTCTATTACATATCCAAACCCCATAATAGATTTTCTAGAATCAGTAATATTATGCATTTTAATCATATACTTTTATAAATAACTCCAATTTGAGTTGTTATTTTTTCTTTTTGAATATATTATAATTAATTACATTTTATTTCTATACATAAAACATTTAATTCACCTATATCATTTTTAAAAATAGATTAATAGAAATTAAATGTATTTAGTCTAAATTTAATATTATATCAAAATATGTTTTATACTTTATTTTATGTGTAATAGTATATAGAGAGGTAAAATTTATATGATTCATGTTTTTTTAAAACTATTGTAAATTTCAAAATATAAGTCAACTGGATATAAACATGATTTTTATAGTAATAATTTTATTTATATCTAAAATTAGACATGTCAAGTAATTATAAAATTTATATAATTCATCTGCGAATTTGTTATGTGAATCCCTTGTGTAAACCTCATATGTGAACAACGCCTATGTAGTGAAAAATAGTTTACTGAAAAAAAGCCAATATGAATGTCCCTACTTGGTTCAATGAAATTCTACAAGTTGATATAAATCCTATAAATATAATCTATGTTAAATATTTTCATGAATGTTTTCATGATTCGTGTTATCTATAAACTTAAATTGTGTTTTTTGTTGTCCTATAAATACTCATTACTTATCTAGAATTCATGTGAAAATGTTCTGAATTGTTATTTCATGAATTAAATTAGTTTTGTATTAAGCATTTATAAATATTCACAAAGTATTTATATAAATTTAAAATTAAAACATTGAAGCTCATGAATTATAATGGTCCTACCTCGATTATTATCTGGAATTATTCCAAAGATTTTAATTATTTATATTTACTATTGTGGTAATTATTTTAAAAAAATTTCAATTTATAAGATTTTAATTTTAATATATGATATTGACGAATACATGTATGAATATTATTATTCATTTAAAAAATATTTTTATGTGGAATATTATTTATAAAAAAAGTTTAGAAAAATTAGATGCATATTATTGAATAAATAAATATGAAATAGATTTAAAATTTTAAAGTGACAATGTAAAACTAAACTATATATATTCATTGAGTCGATATAACAAAAAATAAAGAGTTATATGAGTTTGGTTACACTTTTTAACCCTATATGTGTTTTGTTTTTCTTGTGATAAAATTCAATTCCTTGATGAAAAAAATCATTTCATTACATTACAACTATATAACTAATGTTGCCTCAAAACTCAGATGTTGATGCTTTCATCATGTTCAGTGGTGTCACATCTTCATATTATATTTTCTATGTGTTTAGTTATAAAGGATTATATAAACCATTATAAATGTAACAAAGTGGGTTGTGAGTCTCGAAAAGAATTATGAAATTATATTTCCACTCTAGGTGGGAAAAATGTAGACTTTCATGTTGGGTCTCAAGTTATTAAAAAGGAATTAATTATTCTATTTAATATTGCATGATATCATGGTTTATTAATTTTTCTATGAATCTAGGGTGGAAGAAATCATTGAAATATTCCATTATATTGTATATAGTGGGTTCTATTACTCTTAATTCATTAGAGGGGAAAGGAATATAGTAGGATGTAATGGGTCGTACCTTCTCAACACATTACATTTCATATTATGGTGGTTAGAGGGTGATAAGATTCATCTTCATGGGTTGTGAATAAGTTTTTTTGTCCTACAGTCAGTGGGAACATGCAGTTATTTATTCATTCATTGTGATTGTTGTTCATGTGGCCAGTTGGTATAGTGACTAGTTTGTTCATATTATAGGATGGTTGGTTGTTATGACATTTGAAATGCAAGGTTTATTACTAAATTAGCTATTTTAATATGCTAAATTTATAGATCAATGATATGGTAAATTGAATATATCGTTGGATCAATGACATAGATGGTTGGAGACATGAATTAGTTATGTTGGTGGATTGACTACATGAATTAGTTACTTGGTTAATGGGATATAATAATTGTATACATAGATGAATTGAATACATAGAATAATATACCACATTTCTAAGTTTTATATATTATAATAGTTATATATAGGTTTTGGATAGGTGGGGCTTTTAGATGTTTGGAATTATCCATGAGGATTTCTCCTCCAATTACATAAAAATTGTCACGTAAGACTCCCATGAGTGTGAATCAAGGAGATTCAAAGGCCGATTCATCATGGATAAATATATCATTTATTTTCTATGATGAATAAGATTGAAAATTAATGTCTGCTCAAGTAGTTCAATGTGGTCCATGAAAATTGGTTACTTAATTGTTTTGTGATATAAAGTTTTTATTGTCTCATATTTGTTATCTTGAATGAGATGATAATTAATTAATTCACTCCTTCTTCCATTCCCTCAAGGTTATAATTTACGAATATATTTGTTCGGATTCATGGAACACTTACTCTATTAGTTATTGTTTCTTCCAACAATTATTAAATTTTTTACGTTGCATTCTTCTTTGTGCAGTGAATTGGGTGAAGCTTATCCCTTCATGAATTTTGGAATCCCATCAATGAGGGTCGATTATAGGGTTCCATGTTTGATATAAGTTGATTCAATGTGAGTTCTATATATTCTCTAATATCATTTCCCTATGTTTGGTCAAATTTTATACCTTCCCTTCATTCAATTATTTTGTGTTTGATCACTGGTATTCTTATGGAGTTTATTTAAAGTTTTCTAATGTGCCCCTAGCATGGAGTTCCTCAGAGATCATTTTTCTTTACAGGAGAGGTAATTAGGATCTACATCATTATGCCATTATCATGTGAATAATGTTTAAGGAATTGATATAGGGTATTTATTTCTTCTCAAAGTTGTTTTCATGAATCATAGAGTTACCATGATTTAGCCATTTGGGTTGTAAGGTAATTATGATAATGTAAATTAAACTATATTGATGAAGAAATTTTTTTGGGATCTCATGTTGATGATTTAAACTATGATAAAAGATTTCTACTTTTTTTGAAAAAAATAGTGTGATATTTACCCTATGATTCATATAATATTTGTTATTTTATAGATAATAACTTCATTCTTGATGTAAAATTAATGAAAATTATACTCTAGAAACTCTTATCTAATAGTATTATGAATTAAATGATGAGTCATGTTAAATTAATTTTTTGATTCTTATATTTTAATGAAAATTAAAATTAATGAAACTGAATAATTAGATTAATAAGTTATTCTATGATTTTATATTATTTTATAAATTATGTTAATCAAATTAATTAACATTAATAATAATAAAAAGGCATTTCAAATGATTACAATACTCCTCTATGTTTATTTAAATAAGAATTAATGTTATGAAAAAATGTTACCATTTAGTTGCTTAATATATCCTGATTTCTCATTCTTCTCATAGTTGGTACCTATAAATAATTAATCTATTAATTAAATATAGTATAAGAACCAGTAGTGTGATAAGTATATTTCATCAGGTATAACATTCAATATTCTAGAGAAGGAAATCAACCATGTGTATAGAGATGCAAGAGATCATTTATGTGTGAAGTATTGATTCTTTTTTTGGTCATAGATTCCCATATTGATTGATTTTTTTTATTCTTTCTTTATGTTCTATGGATGTTATCCTCTTTATGATTAGTTAAATAAGAATGGGTTGGTTGAACCAGGGATGTCTGAGTTGATATGGATAGGGAGACCTTGATGATGTGGCATTTGTTGATTCCTATGTTGGAGAGAATCATAGAGATATCTCTCTGGGTGTTAGGGATAACATTTGAGATTATGAAACATGTTGATGGCAGTGTTACTGATTAATGTTTTAAATCTAGTTGATTGTATGACATTAATTTATATAAGGTCGATGGTTGTGTTGATAGTTTTGTCTTCAACCCATTCCCCTCTAATTGAGGCATATTGATGTGCTTGGTTTCATGTTTCCACTTGGTGGTAGCATGGGATGGTTGTCTTTGAGTACATGGACTTCATAATGATGTTAATATAGAATAGAAAATTCTATTCATATGGGTTTTCACTTTATGGAATGAAAATACAAAAATGATGGTGTCCTTGAAAAAACATTGAATCATTTTGGATTATTCATGGAGGTCATGGAAATCATTATTTTATTAATAAATGTTAATTGAATAATGTTTTTGGTTAATAAAATATCTTATTTGTTAAATATAAAATGAAAATGATAAAAAATAAATTATTTATTTATTTATCTCTTTAAATTCTTATGTTCATATAGGATATTTTGTCCCTATTAGTGGTAGTTGGGTTTTTTAGAGAGGATAGATTTAGTCGAACATTTGACTATATTGAGACCATAGTGTGGTTTTCAAATATATAATACCATGTATATAATATTATTTCATAAACTAACCCACCTTTTTGTATTATGTTTACCTACACCAATTTGACTCTAGGAGTTTCTTTTCCATAACATCTAGATTGGAGGATAGAAGGCTGACTATACCGTCTATCCTTGCTCTCTTCCCTTGGTTGATATGTGTGAAAGTATGAATAGTTTTTAGTTTCCTCATCTTTTTGTTTAGAGAGATATGATGGATTCTGGTTAAATTATATACCTGTATCTCTGAATATATTATCCAAAGGATTATTGTATGTGTGATGTGTATAAACTCTAATGGATTGTGTATTGTTACTCAGCTTATGAACTCTAATGGATTGGCATGTAATACCTGATGTATGATATATTCCCTATAGGATGTGTATGATCCTATAATTAATTGGATTCAATATAGATATGTGATATGGGATGATATAATGATGTGATGCATGATTTTACTGTTGGGATGCATTTCGCAAGTGTCTTCGGAAGACAATATTTTAGAGAGAGGTGGGTCGGGATGAGCGATGTTTGGACATGGAGAAAAATAATGAGGAATTTATAGTGGGGTTCCCCATATTTAAAATATTTTATTATATTCTCTCTTTCATTTGATACTTGGTGATGGTTAACCATGGTGAAGATGGGAACTTTGTATACTAGTTTAGGTGATGTGTAATATTCAATGTTCTTGGTTGTGCTATAGCATGCCTTCATTATAATTTGTATGAGATGTTTTATAGAGGACCATACATATTATATATTTATACTCAACCAAGTTATATGTAAAATATATTCAGTTCATCGAGATAAAATATAATATTTAGATAGATATTACTATATTATGGTTTTTAGGAGTTGTTTTGGAATCTTTGTCAATGTCATCATCACCTTTTGGTGTTTGTAGTTTTCTTTTGAGTCATTTAGTATTGTATAAAATTGAATTTTAATAATTTTTTATTTCATTATATATGTCTAATAAGTTTTTGATCAGTTTTTCTACATTATATCACTCATCTATATGTTTTCCAAAATGGTAATTTCTCTCATAAATATGCCTATTATACACTCGGTGATATTCACCAACCTGATTCCTACTCTATGGGGACTCATGTAGTCACTCATACATTCTATCATTTCTGGAGAAAGAGGGATACTATTTGGGGGGAGGGGTCATGATAGATTGTTATCTTATAGAAAATTTTGAGGGATATGATGGAGTTTTGAGTTTGGAACATGTGAGATCTCATTGGTTGGTAGAAAGATTGTGCCATATATTATTTGTTGGAAATGTAAACATGAGTGAACATATGACATGTGGGTATTTAGGGACCCATATGATATGATGAATGAACATTTGTGAGTACTAAGACTAATAAATGAATTTATTCTAATTTCTAGAGAAAACCTATGGAAGGATCATACATCATTATTCTTTTCACCAACGTTTGAAATGGTTAGACCGTGGGATAAGTTAAAACAATAACATGATAACCAATAATTATTTAATTTCAATTAAATATTCCATATTCAATTATTAGGAGATCTCACATTATTTTATTGTCAAAGGCTTGTATCTGTTATGATATCCTCATCATTTTCACATTTAATATACTCTGTATGATCTTCCATATGATCACTATAGATGGGTGGTTCAAGACAATTAAAATTAGAGGATGACACTTTGAATTTTTTATAGATAGTTTCTAAAAAATTATGAGTGATCCATTTTATAATCAATCCTATAATAATGGTTTTATTCTTTGCATATATCATGACATTGATTTGTACCAAGATTAATCACTATGTTTTATTGGTTTTGTCAAATTTTTATGGAGGAATAATGAATTTCATGTTCATGTATCTCGAGTATCAGGAATGGTTGACAGTCTCATGGGAGATGCTTCATGAACAATTTTTGTAGTTACTCATTTAATTTTCCGTAATGTTTGTAAGCCTCTACGAGTAATTTACCATTAAATATAGGATATATAGAATGTTAGATTAAGGGACCATTTTAGGAAAATTCTAAGAAATTATTTTGAAACATTTCTAGATGGGGAGGCTAAATTAAAAAGTTATTATGTAAATTTGAATTCATATATTGAGTCTCCATTAATATTATTTATGGTGAAGGTTTATATTAGGGTTTTGGGGAGGGAAAAACTCAATGAGAGGCTATTGGCCGAAACCTGGTCATAATGAGAGGGGAGTTGTTAGGATTCCAATGAAAGTAGATCTCTGATATGGGGTTCTTATTTTCATAGATGGAGGAGATTTGTTTCAGGTGGGAGTATGTCTAATACCTCATCGTATCGTTTCGTTATGGTTATAACTCTTAGACCTCTTCCAAAGGTCCATAAAAGGGTTTTTCTTATAGATTCCAAGGATATCTAGGGTGACAGTGCCAGAAACTTATGTGAATTTAACATGAATATGGTGTTTTTCATCATATTTCTACATTGAGGGAGTTTCAGCTAAGGTTCTAGTAGTAGGGTGTTCTATTTTGGGTTTATTGGATAGGTTATGGTACTTGTAGTGTACATCCCTACGATATTCATCTTCTTTAAATATTAGATAACAAACTGTTGAGTCAATAAGGTTTTCCTTATGACTTTTCCATTCCTTATTGTTTTAAAAATCACAAACACCTTTTACTTAAGAAAATCTATGTTTTAACTGTAATATAGTTACAATCTGAATTATGGATATGAACTCTAATAAAGTTCCACTCTGAATTCTGGATACCAACTCTAAAAAAGTTCAACTCCGAATTCTGGACTCCGAACTTTTACTAGTTCGACTCCGAACTTTTACTAGTTCGACTCCGAAATTTTACTAGTTTGACTCTAAACTTTTACTAGTTCGACTCCGAACTCTGTGATTTCAGATTCTGAACTCTTATGAAACCAGAATCCGAATTTCCTTAGAAATTCGGACTCCGAATTTCTACAGAATTCAGGTTTTGAATTCCTATAAAATAGAATTTGAATATCCTTTTTATTATAAACTCCAAATTCCATTTTTGTTAGACTCCGAACTTTTGTTTTCTTACATTCTGAACATCAGTTTTTCTTATGCTTAAACTCTCTTCATTATAAAACTATTTCATGCTTTCAGTTACACATATTTTGTTATAAAATGATTTCCTCCATTTTGTTTCTAACTAACGGTTGGTTGAGTTACACGTTTACAGGTACCTCCTAAATTTAAGGAAAATATGACCGTTGGAGGAGGGAGCTGACCGTTCTAACTGTTCCTATAAATAGGAGCTCATTTGAATGAGCTCCACATAACATTGAACTTTCAAAACTTGTGCTTACATGTTGTTGAAGTGACTTCTAGAGAGAGAGTCTCTCATTAACTCTCAAGCTTCATGAATAATGTTTGAACGAATTGTTCAAACTTTTCCTTGTGCATATTTCTTCGTGAAACTCCAATTTTTGATGATTACAATCAAGGGCTTCCAGATATAGGAAGACAGAGGTGCCAAAGCCTTGAATTTGAGGTCTTCCTTGCTAAGGAAGAGAGAGGTTCCAACTACCTTGAAGTTGAGGGCTAGCGGGGATAGAAAGACAGAGACTCTGATCTTTATATCGAGGGCTTACACTGGTGTGGGTAAGATATACTTTCTTGAAAGTATAAATCAAGGGACCTTTATCCAAGGTTGTTGGATACCCTTCTCTTTGGGTTGAAAGAGTTATTGTTTGTTACTTGTAGTTTTACTACTTTTTTATCCACTGCATTTTGTATTGTAAGGAAAGTATAATATTCTTGTATTTCCTTACACTTGTACTCTGACTTAGTTAGATTCTATACACTTTAATGTATAATCTCATATTGTAAACTTTGGTTAAGTTTCATTTTCTGGATCCATATTTCCAGAACCAATTTTTCAGAATCACTTTCCAGATTTAAGCAAGTGTATAGAACATGAATTTTGTAACTTCATACTTTTTCCCAATCTTTTAATCGGTGTTAGAGGTGTTGTGAATTTTCTTAGTTTTACTTAGTTAAACTTCGATCTTTCCTTGTTTAAGGAAATTTTTAATGTGTATAATTCACCCCCACCCTATTGTATATTGAGCATCTACATCATTATTTTGATCCAATAATTGGTATCAAAGTTTGGAAACCTCATAATCTATACCAATCCTACAATTGGTATCGGAGGAAGTCTCTGAAATACTTATACTCACACATAAGTTTTTCTTGCTCAGTTTTTCATTGATCCATATTTTCCTTGAATCCGAACTTTTGTTTTTAACAAGTTTTTGTGTAGAAAGATTTTATTAAAGATGGAAGGTATCAATGTTGGTTCCATAGACAACCTAAATCCTACAAGACCACCAATTTTTTATGGTAATGATTATGAGTATTGGAGAGATCGAATGAAGACCTTCGTTATCAATACTGGGGTAGATAACTTTGTTATGCTTACTGGATGTTATCAAATTTTAGATAAAGAAATTAGTACATTCACCAACCATTAGAAGCATCATTATAAATTAAACTATAAGGTAGGAAATACTCTACTATGTTCAATGACTAGGAACATATATAGCCAAATTTCTTCTTGTGAAACAGCTAACTGTATATGGAAGAAACTTGAAGTTATTCATTTTGGTACATCTAATGTGATTGAAACTAGAAGAGCTATGTTGAGAGATGAGTATCATGGTTTTAATTTTCCTTATGGAGAACCTATAAGCAATGTATAGAAAAGGTTTATGACTATCGTGAATATCTTACAATATATGGGAGAGAAAGGTCTAGATGGTGAAGCTCTTGTTGACAAGATTATAGATATTATGCACAATGAGTGGGAATCAAAGAGAATAGCTATTCATGAGAACATGAAGGTTACTCAAATTTCCTTAGATGAACTATTTGGAACTCTTCTTCAACATGAAACAAGGATGGAGAGAGATGCTGACAACATCAATAAGAATAATGGGAATGGTAATATTACTTTTACTACAACGTCAAATCACATGAAAGCTAAGAATCCTGAGAGAGTAACTATATCCATTTCTAAGAAGGTTAATATCCAATCTGAATCTAGTGAGAGTGAAGTCTTAGAGAATAAGTTAGCAAATATTTCTCAAAGAATGAACAAGATAGCTGGTCAAAGAAATTTCCAATCCAGTTATAAGAATAAGGAAAAGAAATATAAGAAAGATTCAGAGGTCACATGCTATGAATGCAAGAGAAGTAGACACATACGACCTAATTTCCCTATGATCAAAAATAAAGAAAGAAAAGAGAGGCATTCTGAAATGAATAGGAAGAAGTTCTATAAAGCTAAAGCTAAGAAAAGTATAAAAGCTAATATTACTTGGAGTGCTAGCTATGTAGACTCTTCAGAAATTAAATATTTAGAATATGATTCATCAGCTCAAAAGAATATGGGATTCATTGCTAATACTTATTTTCCACATAAATGTCTTATGGACAAGGTACGCTCTGCCGAGGCTTTAACAAATTTATCTCTTTATTAGAATAACTCTTCTGAAAATTGTACTTCTAATGAAGACACTTCATCCTCAGAAAATGAAGAACCTTCATATGAATAAGAATCCAAATTTACCAAGTTACATGAACCAAAAAATTGTAAAATTTCTATGAAATTATACAAGGAAAATACTAGGGAACAAGTTCTTACAAAAGAGATTTCAGATCTTTCTACAGATCTTAAAGATAAATAAGAGCTTTTATAAAGTCTTTCGAAAGACCTTGGAAAGCAAATTATGATAAGGAAGAACTTTATAAAGATCTTAAGAATGCTATTTCAAAAATAAAAATTTTTGAGGAAAAGTCTAACTCTAAGGAAATGATTCCAGAGGATAGAAATTTAGTAATTAGACTAAAATCTGAAATATTTTCACATAAGAAGCTCCTTTCAAAATTTACTTCTGGGAAGGAAAATTTTGGCAAGATTTATTCTCAAATTAAACCTAACAGAAACACTACTGGATTAGGTTATACTCCCCAAAAAGCAGTTTTCAAAAACAACTATTTTGTTCCTTCTAGAGCCCCTTTTTGCACTAAGTGTAAAAGTTGTGGGCATTGGAAGAAAAACATTTCTTTGAATAGAGTTCAATCTCTTGGGATTCATAAAGCATATTTCTCTAAAAAAATTTGGATACCAAAAATTTTGTTATCTGAATATCTCGGATCCAAACAAGTTTGGATTCTGAAAGTCTAATCCTTTTCTTATTTTGAGGAAGATAAAGGAAGTACCAACAAAAATACTTGGTAAATAGATATTGGATTTTCCTGACACATGACTGGTAACAAAAACTATTTCGAAAAGATTATCAAGATGAGAGGAGGAAAAGTAACATTCAGAGATAATGCTCAGGGAGAAATTTTTGGTATAGGTAATATTGTTCTTCTTGGTAAAACTTTGATTTCAAATGTTCTGTTTGTTAAGGGTCTTAAGTACAACCTCATTAGGATAAGTCAATTATGTGATGAAGGATACCTTGTGAATTTTAGGAATGATAAGTGCTTAATACACAATTTCAAGGAAGAGTTTATTCTTTCAACCCATAGGCAAGATAATTTTTACACATTAAACTTAAAAGATATTATATGCCAAGACATACCTTGACTTAGTGGAATGAAATATCATTCTTGGTTATGGCATAGAAGTCTAGGTCACTGTAACCTTAGAAACTTATTCAAACTTTCTAAGAAAGGTTTAGTTTAGGATCTACCGGAGCTTATATTTGATTCTTCTAAAGTCTGTGATCCTTGTCAATATGGAAAGCAACATAAATCTAGTTTAAGTCAATTCGTGAAGTCTCAAAAACTGATGCATTACAGTTGGTTCAAATGGATCTTTTTGGTCCAACACAAACTGGAATCATCAGAGGCTAATACTATGTGTTTGTTCTAGTTGATGATTACAGTAGATTTACATGGGTCTATTTTCTAGAAAATAAGTATGACGCTTTTTCTTATTTCAAAAGTTTTAGAGCCCAAGTTAAAAATGTGAAAAAACTTCCATTGAAAACTATTCATAGTGATCATGGAGGAGAATTTCAAAATTCTGATTTTGAAACTTTTTGTAGTAGAAAAGTTATTACTCACAACTTTTCAGCACCTAGAACTCCTCAAAAAATGGTGTAGTTGAAATAAGAAATAGAATTCTACAAAAGATAACTAGAACCATGTTGAGTGAATATTCTATAGCTAGAAATTTTTTGGCTGAAGCTGTAAGTACTACTTGTTATAATATAAATCGAGTTTTGATTAGACCTTTTCTTAATAAAACACCGTATGAGTTATGGAATGGTAGAAAACCTAGACTTTCCTACTTCAAGGATTTTGGTTACAAGGTATTTATCCTAAATACAAATGATAATCTACACAAATTAACACCAAAATCTGATGAAGGAGTTTTCTTAGGCTACTCCACAACTTCTAAGGCTTATAGAGTTTTCAATAAAAACACTTTTACTATTGAAGAAACAGTGCATGTAAAATTTGATGAATCTGATTGTTTTGTTTTTAAACCATCCCAACCTACAACTTCAGATGTGTTTTCAAAAACTGATTATCAACTTTTGATAGAAGATCCTTCTGATAAGCAAAATGTTCAAGAAGATATTTCTGAAACATTTACCCCAGAAGACTTTCAATCCTATGTTGATGAACAGGTTTTACAAAACCCAAATCAGGTGTTTCTAAAGAATCATCCCAGTGATATTATCAACGGTGATGTAAATCAACCTGTAAGGACTAGATGTTCCTTAAGGAATGAAGTATAACATATAGCATTTCTTTCCCAATTAGAACCAAAAAACCACTGATGAAGATTTAGGCGATAATGATTGGATCAAAGCCATGCAAGATGAGCTAAATGAATTCAAAAGGAATAATGTCTGGACCTTGGTTGAAATACCTAAGGAAACTTCTGTTATTGGAGTAAAATGGGTCTTCAGAAACAAGTGTGATGAAAATGGAGTCATCGTTAGAAAAAAAATCTAGATAGGTTGCTAAAGGCTATAATCAGCAAGAGGGAATAGACTATGAAGAAACCTATGCTCCAGTGACTAGACTTGAATCTATTCGTATCTTACTTGCCTTTGCAGCATTCATCAATTTTAAACTTTTTCAAATGGATGTGAAATGTTCTTTTCTTAACGGTTATGTTCAAGAGGATGTTTTTATTGAACAACCTCCTAGATTTGAAGATAAAAAACATCCTAATCATGTTTTTAGACTTACAAATTATTTGTATGGCCTTAAACAAGCCCCATGATCTTGGTATGATAGACTCACATGATTTTTGCTTCAAAATAACTATGTTAAGTGAAATGCTGATCTAACACATTTTATAAATAAAGATAAGAAAAATGTCTTGATTGTTCAAATTTATGTTGATGAAATTATATTTGGTTCAACTCAGCAATCTTTAACTGATTCCTTTGCGGATCTAATGAAATATGAGTTTGAAATGAGTATAATGGGTGAGTTAACATTTTTCCTTGGTTTTCAAATCTCTCAAAAACCAGAAGGAATATACATATCCCAACATAATTATATTAATGATCTTCTTAAAAAGTATGGTTATTAAAACACTAAGAGTATAAGTACTCCTATTGGTACCTCAAACACACTTGATCTTGATGAAGCTGGGAAACTAGTAGATCAAACATCTATTAGAGGTATGATAGGAAGTCAACTTTACTTGACAGTTAGTCGATCAGACTTGATGTTTTATGTATGCTTATGTGAAAGATATTAATCCAATCCTAAGGAATCTTATTTAAAGGCATTGAAAAAAAATTCTATTTAAAGGGAACCATGGATCTAGGATTATTTTATACTTCAAGAAATGATTTTATCTTAAAAAGCATTTTGGATGCTGATTTTGGTGGATGTAAAATGGATAGAAAAAATACATCCGGAACTTGTCATTTCTTAGGAGATTCATTAGTTTATTGTTCATGGAAGAAGCGACATTATGTATCACTCTCTACTGCTGAAGCTGAATATGTAGCAGCTAGAAGTTGTTGTGCTCAAGTGTTGTGGATGCAACACACACTCATAGACTATGGCTTCCATTTTACTAAAACACAAATTTTGTGTGATAACAAAAGTGTCATTGCCCTTAGTAAAAACCATTCCCATCACTCCAATGCAAAACACACAGATATTATGCATCGAATTCTTAGGTATTACACACTAAAAGGAGATATCATTATTCAATTTATCGGAACGTAAGATCAACTTACTGACATTATCACAAAATCGTTACCCTCCAATAGATTTGAATACATTAAACAGAAGTTAGGAATGATAACCGTAAGGTAATCTTCCATCATTAACTTTTTCTTAAAAAAATCTTCTAATAGTAATAAACTCTTTTTCATAGGGGGAGTACATTTTATTAAAGAGTTTTTCAAAAAAAAAATTGTAATGATTTTTTCAAAAAAATTAGTTATGATTTTTTAAAAAAAAATTGTAATGATTTTTTCAAAAAATTTCGTAATGAGTTTTTCAAAAAAATTTGTAATAAGCCTTTTAAATTTTGTGGAATTGAAATTTCATAATAAAACATTCATACTGAAACTTTTGTAATGAAATTTTCGTATTGAATCTTTCGTAATGAAATTTTCGTACTGAAACTTTTATAATGAAATTTTCATACTGAAATTTTCATAATGAAGTTTTCAGAACTGAAATTTTCCTAATGAAGTTTTCGAAACTAAAATTTTTGTAATCAAGTTTTCAAAACTGAAATTTTCGTAAATGAAATTTTTGAAACTAAAATTTTCGGAACTAGAATTTTTGTAATGAGAATTTTCGTAATGATAATTTTCATAATGAGAATTTTCATAATGGAAATTTTCGTAATGAGAATTTTCATACTCATATTTTTTCGTAGTTAGTTCTCTTTTCGTAGTCTAATTTTTCTTCAAGAAGAATATTACGAATTATGAACAATATTTCTTTCCAATCCAAAAGGTATGATTTCCTTACATAAATCATTGAAATCATATTGTACTTTCTTGTGTTTTCTTAAGTGTTTTAAAATTTTTCAGATTCTAGTTTTCTTAAATCTGAATGTTTTTCTTAAAAACTCAAAAGATAGGAGTCAAGTTTTCCTTGCAGTTTGTATCTCAATCGTCAGATAAAATCTCAATGTATCTTAACCATTCGATCAACCGTGGAAACAGAAATGTTGTCTCAACGCCTATATAAAGTGGACCCTTAAGGGTCGTCCCACATCGGTTTATCAAAGCTTTCGCATCTCGAAGCCCTGACTCTCTTCTTAAGGATTTTTCCGATCATTGTCAAAGCCCGTTCTGAATCTTCCAGAACTCTCCATTCCGAATTTCTGTTGAAGATACTTCCCCAGATATGTCTACCTCAAAACCAATCTCAAAATGGTTAGTCTACACGGAGAGGTTAGTGCATCCGAGATTCTTCAAGTATGATTCTCTTATATATAAGAATATCAAATTGAATGGATGGGAGGAGGTTTGCATGTCGAAGCCAGAGAAACATGATCCAGTTTATAGAGATTTACTTGTTGAGTTCTATGAGTATGTTTTCTTCCTTGAGAAAGATGGTAGAGATTTATTTTCTTTCAAGTATTATGGGAAGACTTAAAAATTACCTTACACCAAGGCTGCAAGCTTGGGGGGTTTAACGTATGAAGGTGAAGTTGGGTTTTGTTCACATAAGCTTCTGGATGAGTGGGGAAGTTTCATCAAAGTGAAGGAATTGAAATGTCTTGGACTTAAAGATTCCAAGACTGCTAAGATTTCTCATCTCTCTCTGAATAATCGGATTCCACAACTGTGGGTACATGGTTTTATCGTACCAAGAATGGTTGATAAGGATAATCTGAAGAAGAGTGACATTTACATCATATATTTCTTGGTAAATCTAAGGAAGATAAATATGATGAGGCGTGTTTTGATTACAGTTAAAAATATTAAAGAAGGGAATCTGATAGCTCAGATCAAAATGTATCTGGCCTTGCTTTCTAAACTTATCATTGGGTGTCTTGATTCATTAAAAGTTGCTTTCACATCCAAGAAAATAAATTTCAAGGTAATTCTGATTAGTGATGATACTTTAAAGAGAATGAATATGGGGTTTTCTGATGAATCTGGAGAATTCTACCCTTTACCAGAGGAATAGGCTAAGACCACTCCAAAAAATGTGGAGAAGGCTAAACCAGTGAATAAAGTTACTAAGAAGAGGAAGCTTAAGGAAGTGGTTGTTGATGCAAAATCCCCCAAAGCTAAGGAAACCCATTCCAAACCTCCCCAACTGAAAAAAAGCATACCCAGATGAAGCGGCTGCTAAGTGGAGGGAAGGCAAAGAGAAGAGAAAAGAAGGGGATCCTTAGTTCAGATTGGACCATGCTGAGGCTAAGGCCTTAAGAGAAAAAGATACGGATGAGTTAGAAAAACAAGAAAAATAAAAGAAGTTAAAGAAAAAGATGTCAGAAGAAGAGATTATTCAATCTCATTTGAATGCAACAGAAATGGCTTCTGAGAAGATTCCCATTCCGGAAACCTTTGACGTCCAATCTTTACCAGAAACCCTAGCAAGAAATACCACACTTCGGAAATGTCCAAAGGGATAGAAGTTGTTGAGATAGTATTAGAAGAAGAAGAAGAAGAAGAAGAAGTATGTGATGATCCTGATGACTTGATCAAGCATGTAGAAGATTATCAAGAAAAGGCTGAATCCACAAAATTAGTCACTCCGAGAAAGGGAGTTGAGAAAGAATGTACGAAGGATGATGATGAGAATGAGGAACAAAAGGAAAATGTTTTTTTATGATGAGGAGGAATCCAATGAGAAGAATTTTCTTGAGGAAGGATAAGAAAAGGAGAAAATAGATGAAGACTAGATTTTTCAACTATCAAAGAGTGAGGAAGTGTCTCCAGATGAACAACCCATTCCAAAAATAGATAAAGGTAATCAAGTGATCATGGATACACAAATAAAATATATCATCAGAAAGAAAGAATTTGGTGGTTCTTCTAAAATAAAGTTGGTGCATATTGAGGATGAACAATCTCCAAGAAAGGTCTCTGATTCGGAGTCATCAGCACACGGTCATGACTTTGTTGTTGAATGTTTGAAAAAGTCGGTGGACACCATTCCGATATTTCCCACTATAGACTCCAGGTGTCAGACGATGCAACATAGTTTGAATCAGAAGTTAGAATCCTTATCTTTGGTGATTTATAAGTGTATAAAGATTGAGGCCGACCATAGAAATTTCCGTATCAATTATGATGTTCACAGGAAATCATGCAGAAAAATCACATTGTGGTCTAAGAAAATTGAAGAAAACATGGATGAGTTTGATCACTTTCAGAATGAGGTAAAATATGCCTTTGACACCGAGGATAACAAGATTAAGAATCTTTAGGATGAGCTGATCATTTTGAAAAGTTCTCAGATTCAAAAAGTGAATGAACTGAATGATAAGGCTAACTCTCTTGCTCAAAATTTTATAAGGGAAAGAGATCTCCAGATTGAGCTTGAGAAAACACTTTTAAAGCAATATGAGTTAGTGAAGATGCAGGAAGAAGAAATCAAGGCTTAGGCAGAAGCTTTGAAAGATCATGATGAAAGGATAAAAGCTTTGGAGAGGCAAGCTGAGGAGGATCAGAGAAATTTTATGAAACTAAAAACCTTGTTGAAGAAGCTAATCCTGAAGGAAAATGAAGTCAAATAAACTCACTCTGATCTTTTATTGCATTTGTCTTTCCTTGTAAAAATTTTCTCAACTCTAATGAAATTTTTTCTTGGTTGTATCTTGTGTTGTTTTATACTAATGTTTCAGGTAATCTATTTGTTTTCCATTCCCTTAAATTTTATTTGAAAATCACAAAGGGGGAGAAGGAAAAATGAACTACTCAAAAGAGGAGAAAGAAAAATTTAAAATAGAGAAGGAAACATTTCTAAGTGAAATATCCTTAAAGTAAGGGGGAGTTTCTCATTACGAATTTTTTCATTCCCATGATAATTAAAACTCAACTCTAGAAATTCAGAATACAATCCTTAGAGTTTCAATACCTAAGGGGGAATAAGTTGTATTCACTATCATCCATGAACAAAGGGAGATAAGTTTTAATTTCAATGTCTAATGAAAATTTTCAAAATCCTTATATTCTTTTTTGTAAGGATGTTTGTGCTTTCCAAAAAGGGGGATATTATTGAGTCAATAAGGATTTCCTTATGAATTTTCCATTCCTTCTTGTTTTGAAAATCACAAACACCTTTTACTTAAGCAAACTTATGTTTTACTTATATAATAAAAGTTTCCCTCCTTAAGGAATTTTACCCTAACTTAGATTTCCTTATACATATCTATATTTTTCTTAAGTGTAAAAATAAAATTCATACCCAAAACCTCTGAATCATATAATTCTAAGATATGAAGCATTCTGTTTTAGGATCCGAATTCTAGATGTGAACTGTAATGAAGTTCCACTCCAAATTCTGGATATGAACAGTAATAATGTTTCACTCTGAATTCTAGATACGAACTCTAATAAAGTTCAACTCTGAATTCTAGATACGAACTCTAACAAAGTTCAACTCCGAATTCTAGACTCCGAACTTTTACTAGATTGACTCTGAACTTTTACTAGTTAAACTCTGAACTTTTACTTGTTCGACTCTGAATTTTTACTAGTTCGACTCCGAACTTTTATGAGTTCCACTCCGACCTTTTACAAGTTCTACTCTAAACTCTGTAAGTTCATACTATGAACTCTGATGAAACCAGACTCTGAATTTCCTTAGAAATTTAGACTCCGGATTTCTACATAATTCAGGTTCTGAATTCCTATAAAATAGAATCCGAATATCCTTTTTATTATAGACTCTGAATTCCATTTTGGTTAGACTCCGAACTTTTATTTTATTAGATTCCGAACTTTAGTTTTGCTTATTCTTACACTCGCTTCATTATAAAATGATGTCAGGCTTTCAGTTAAACATGTTTTGTTATAAAATGATGTTGTCCATTCTGTTTCTAACTAACTGTTGGTTGAGTTACACGTGCACAGGTCACTCTAAAATTTAAGGAAAATATGACCATTGGAGGAGGGAGCTGACCATTCCAACCATGCCTATAAATAGAAGCTCATTTGAATGAGCTCAACATAACACTGAACTTTTACAACTTTTCCTTACATGCTGTTGAAGTTATTTCTATAGAGAGAGGCTCTCATTAACTCTCAAGCTTTGTGCAGAAAGTTTGAACGACTTTTTCAAACTTTTCCTTGTGCAGGTTGCTTTGTGTGACTCTGATTATTGATGATTACAATCGAGGGATTTAGGAGATAGGAAGACAGAGGTGTCAACACCTTTAGGTTGATGGCTTCCTTGATGATGAAGACAGAGGTTCCAACTACATTGAAGTTGAGGGCTTGCGGGGATATCAAGATAGAGACTCTGATCTTCGTATCGAGGGCTTAGACTAGTGTGAGTAAGATAGAAATTCGTGAAAGTATAAATCAAGGGACCTTTATCTAAGGTTGTCTGATACCCTTCTCTTTGTGTTAAAAGAGTTATTGTTTGTTATTTTTAGTTTTACTACTTGTTTTTCCACTACATTTTTTATTGTAAGGAAAGTATAATATTCTTATATTTCCTTACACTTGTACTCTAACTTAGTCAGATTCTATACACTTTAAGGTAGCATCTCATATTGTAAACTTTGGGTAAGTTTCATTTTTGGGATCCATATTTCCGGAACCTTTTTTTTGGAATCACTTTCAAGATTTAAGAATGTGTATAGAACTTGATTTTTTCAACTGCATACTTTGTACAAATATTTTAATTGGTGTTAGAGGTGTTGTGAATTTTCTTAGTTTAACTTTGTTAAACTTAGATCTTTCCTTGTTTAAGTAAATTTTTAAAGTGTACAATTCACCCCCCTCTTGTATATTGAGCATCTACATCATTATTTCAATCCTACACAAACATGTAGGTGGTCTTCAGATGGACATAATATTCCATAGAGCAAGTCATTGTTAGCTTAATGGTTTAGCATTACGAGCTCCAGGTGAGGATGATTTCATTCAAGGTACATTTTATTGTTTTCTAAAGTGGAAATTATTTTTTATACAGTAGTTATTAACTCCTATATATAAAATACCATCCTAAATGAATTGGGATTTGTGGTAGAGAGACATCCAGATCCCATGGAATAGACAATTCTAATCAGATTCAATCTTACATGAATGGAGTATATAAATACATTGAGATAGATCTAGGGAAGAACCTCTCTTGGGGAGATTTCCTATATTTTCTCGTACATCTATACAACATCATCTTTGACATAGATTGGATATATTTGGTTTATGTCATCATGGATATTTTCAAGAGACATGTTGTGTTCTATGATACTAATGTAGTTAAAATGTAATTTTTTGGTATGAAATCCCCTCATATTGGGAAGAAGAATAATTCATCCATTTCTTCTATGTTGGACAATTTTATGATCATTTCATCAGATGTTTAGTCGTTAATTATTCCATGGGTTGTGGAAGAATACTATGATTTTTTTTCTAGTGGAGGTTGTGGAATTATCCCCTCAATGAGGGTTTATGTTTGGGATCAAAATATAGATTGGATTGTCATATATATAGTTTTATTTTTATAGAATGGTATATTATATGTTTATAGAGGATCATTTATAGGTAAATGAACTCATACATTGAGGTTTTTTTCATTCGAGTGTCTCACCATGCGGTGCACCGTTTTTTCATGAAGAAGGATAATTGTGGCATATGAAATTATAAAAATTGTCTTGAAATGGACCAGTTGATGGTGAAAAACCTTTATCCTCTTAAATATAATAGAGATATATTTTATCAACGGAAGGGACTATTGTTTTCTCAAATATTAACATTTGGCTAGGATACCATCCGATGTAGAAGAAGGAACATGATATTTAGATGTCCTATTATCATTGAAATTATGGGAATTATGTGTTCATTGTGATGTAATTTGGTGTAAAAAAATGATCTAGCTATGTTAATGGGTATTCTGAACATTGTTTTTAGATAGTTCCTTGATATGTTCTACATAATTTTGTAATCCATGTATGAGTAGGTGATTACAATGAATTTTCATTCCATTTGAAGGGTACTTCATTCGGAGAAGCTATTTTGGGAGTTATATTGTGAGGGTTATGGGGTCATGAAGTATGTTTCATGGAACCTGTTATGTCTCAAAATGTAGTATATGTGGATTCCTAGAAGTTAAAAGTGGTTGTTTATTGGGAATCAAATCAAGTAGTGGCATTGGTGCATATTTTCTTTATCTTCCAGGATTTTATAGATGGGTATTTGTTGTGTTCACTAGGGATGCCACTCATCTGATAGCTAGAACCATAATGTATCAAGTTTTATTTTGTATCTAACAATGTAAAGAAGTATTATATTACCAGATAGAGAAGTTTATTAGCACTCCAATCATTTATTTTCTAGTAGAAGGAATTATGTATGAGTTTTTTTGATACTTTACACCATGGGTTGGGTTGTGTACGAATGAAATATATATCTATTGTTTCTTATCGATCTCGATATTTATGTCCTACATATCATAACTATGCCACCCGTGATCTTGAGTTACTGTTAACCTTGTTTGTCATGATTTTTTGGTAAAATTTCTTCATTGGTGATATTTTTTTACATATCATGAGATCCTAAGTTATGTCTTGTCTTAGTGTGGCGTGAACCTGTACCAATGTTTCATAATGAAATTCATACAATATTACAACATAAAAGTTTCGTATACACTAGTAATGTAAAATTTTATATCTGATTCTCTAAGATATATTTCACGTAGATATGTCGTGAAATAATTTGGTGATTCCAAGAGTGTGATGGAAAAACTCTCAATGAAGAATCATTATATTAGAGACATTGGGGGAAAAGGTTGTATTTTACAAATTATAGTTTAGTCATGTATGGTGTAGCAGGTGGTGGATTTTAGTGGGGGAGATTAGGAGATTTAGGTCTATAGAGATAGATTAGTTTCTTGTGATGCCCCTAACAATTGGTAAAATGATGAAAAGAATAGGGTTTTGTTTTAGGGAAGTATTTTAAACCCTCTAGAGATTCCCAAGATATTTCATCATGAGTTACATTGATATCCTTTATAGATACATCCCAATTTTAAAAATATGTACTGATTCCTACGAGTTCAGTTTTGATGGCATTGGTTGAAGCATTTCGTGTTAGTGTTTTTTTATCGATGATTGGTCTTTAAGAAGTTGAAGGACAACCAACATGTCCTAGTGGCTCACACATACAAATAAATACCACCTATTGGAACATGGATGAGATATTAATGGGATTCATACCCGTTTACCTCGACATTAGGGATTCTATAATTCTCTATGGGTGATACTAGATTATTTGATGTAATCATATCACTTTATAATGATCATGGAGTAAATATCCATGTTTTTTCTGTCAAGGTAGTACTTAGATGAGGTTGTTAAAATCCCTAGATTTCCATGCATGATATTATTTGATCAATATCCTCATTTTACCTCAAGGGTATTGAGAAATCTCTAATATTATTTTGCCTCCAATTTATGACATATAACATCTCTTCATCTATATATGGGATTTCAGATAGGTTGGACCATCTAGAATATTGATGACATGTTGTGTTGTTTTTTCCTAGATTTTCGACATTCGTGGATAAGGAACCTTACCTTGGTTGAGTTTTATTATAATAATATTTTCCCCTCTTCCATTGGTATAGAACTTTCTAAAGCCTTGTACGATATACCATTACAATCTATGTTGTGTTGGACCGGGGATAATGAGGCCATAATTTTTAGTCCAAAATTGGTATAAAATACGATATAGATAGTTTAGGTAACTTGTTAGAGGATTAATGTAGTTTATTATTGTAAAAAATACTATAATGATAATAGGAGGCGACCTCTAGAGTTCATTTGTGGAGATCACATGTTTCTGAAGGTGACTAATTATTGAAGATGATGATGGTTTTTTCAGGGGATTAAGAATTATCCCTCGTTTACTAGGACTTTCAAGTTGTTGGATCATGACAGAGTTTTGGAAAATAAGATAGCACTTCCCCCATAGATAACAATAATAATGGTTTTTTTCAGGTGGAACAACTCCATAGTTAACTTGATAAGGAATCACATGACATCAATTGGGGGAGTTCGATATTGAGGATGATGTGATCATCAAGGCGTGGCCAATGGATATCTAGGAATTCTATCAAAAGGTGTTTCATGGGAATTATATACCCCAGGATTGTGTCTTGAATCAGAATAATGGTGTGGTGGATACTAACTAGGAACGTAAGATATATATGTGCACTAGGTACCAAGATATATATTATTTTTAGATCATGTCTTGTATTTTTCTCATTTTGTGGTTATTGAATTATTTTGGATTTATGAGATGGTTTCCACCAATTTATTATGGGTTTCTCAATATAGTTTGAGAGGTATCTAACTCGAGATAATGTTTAAGAGTATGTTATTTCTTTTTCATGGTTTCACACACATCCCATAATGAGGATTTTTTGCACCTGTGAAGGTGAGATACTTTTGAAATATCATGATTTATGGTTGTTCAGTTGACCAATTTTCATTTTGTCTCTTATTATAGTATAGATTCTGTAACACCCCAAGATTTTACGAAAAATATTCTTTTTAATTTCATTAATGTCTTGTGTTGTACGCTACACCAAAAGGAGCTTACACAACACACATCCCTGACTTGGCTTGCATTACACACAAGCGCGACCTTCCATGATAGCGTGTGTTGTACGCAATACCGAGTTTCGCTAAACAACGATATGCTATTAAAATATTATTAAAACTAGTCGTTATGAATGGAAATACCTACTTTTTTAAATTTTATAAATTTTATTTTTGAAAATGGACTTCATTTTTGGATTCGGAATATCGAAATTAGCCTAGGGTAAAATTTTGGTATTTTCCTGAAAACATTCAATTTTGGATGAATAGTGAAAACACTGGGTTATTATTTAAAAACCGAATTTTTATTTAAATAATTATTTATTTTATTTAAATTTATTTTAGGTCAAAATTGATACATAATACCTATATAATTTCAATGTAATTTATTGGAGTAATTTTATAATAATTTTAGATATATAAAAATTTCATTGAACTTTTCACCGTCTTTTACCCACCTCCTAGGATAATTTGAAAATTTACATAAAACATAATTTTACCACTTTTGTGAATGGAATTTCAAAAATCCGAGAGACATGGTTGATTTCAGTAAGTAAAATGTGGTTCAATGAGAGGAAAATAATTTTTGGTGAATAGTAACTTTTGACTTTTTTTCCCACGGTTAAAAGTAAATAGGGTAATTAAGGGTAAATATGATATTATTATTACCCTAACACATGTCCTAATTCTATTGGATAAGTTTAATTCGACCGAAAACAACCTTAGAAATAAAATATGACCATTTAGGCCCACTTGGATTAGATTAGGACATTTATTATTAATTTATTTAAAGAAGGGTTAAAATAGTTAAAATCAAAGTTTAATAAGTAAATAATTTTTCATATATGGTTATACATAAGATAAATTATATTATAAATATTCATTAGAAATATAAAAAGATTTCCTACATAATGGTATTTTATTTGTAATTTTTAGACATTAAATAAGTTAATTTATTTATGACACAAATATGATGTAGTAATTATCTTATTAATGATATATTGACATAATTGATGTTATAAATACCCAAATAAATGTAATTTGAGACTTTTTATGAATTAAACTAATTTTATTGGTTAATATGACATGTTATTATTCATTTAATTAACTTTTTTCTAACTAATCATTCTGTTATGATTTTCAAAAAAATTAATTACTAAATAGTGTCAAAATTGACATAAAATAGTTTTTAAAACAAATATTATATTATTAATTGTTATTTTATTCCTAAAAATCTATGGTTCAGAAAAATGAGTTAGATAAGGTTATATATATTAATAATAAAAAACTTGGGGTTCTTTTGGCTTCTTATAGTAAGTTTATTAACCTTATAGTGTAAGAACACAGAAAGACGCGGTAAAAGTAAAATTATCTAACTTAAAGTTAAATCTAAATGATAAGGTTAAAATAGTAAACTAAACTTTTCCAAATTCTATTGGATGAGAGGATTTCGACCCATCCCCACCTTATCTTCTAAATAAATCAATTTGGTGCTATTTAAAACCGAATATGGCTTTATAATAAAATAATATTTTTTGTTTTTCCAAATGTGCCCCTCTCCTCCCTTATAAAAGGGCACCTCCTCACTCTCTTCCTCACACCACTTTGAGCATTCAAGCTTGGCCAACCCCTACAAATTTATTCTCTCCACTTCCCTAGAGACATCCTAGAGGTCCTTGTCTTCTTTAAAGACCAATTTTAGTGTCCTAAAAAGAGGTCTCAAAGAAGCGCTTCAAAGAAGAGGAGGTTCAGACACTTACGAAGCAAATCAGACCTAAGGTAAGGGAAATATCACAATCTCATTTTTATCCGAGATTGTTTATACTTTGGAATTTACTGGGGTGTATTTTCTCATCCACATCCATGTTTCCTCAATATGTAATATTATTTCTATCCACCTATAATTTCTTAAATCCAATTTTACCCTTCGATGAGTTTTTAGTAAAAGATATGAATGGAATCTTTTATCGTTTTTCGTACGAGGTACTTTTTTGACTTTTCTGACAAAAGTACAAGAAGAATGTTTTTTTAACTTATATGGAATGAATGAATTTATAAAACAATATTTCCAAGAATATTCCTTTACAGGTTTTCAAGTTTATTTTTAATCAACTTCTTTTAGTTTAAAATTGTATGACATGTTATGAAAGGAAAAGTGTTTTTGAAGTAGAAAGGATATTTTCCTCAAGAATGGAGTTCATGTGTTTTATCAAAATTATTTTCCATCTAAGATAATAAAGGGTTCTGTTTCTATCCCTATTATTACATTTATTTTATTATGTTGTGATGGAATTATTTTTGTGAATTCCTTTATCTTATATGAATTTTTTTATTATGTCACGATGTTTAAGATTCCCATATTTATTACATGGGTTATGCTATGATGTATGGTTTATGATTTTGTGGCACACATAAGAATGGTATCATTATGAGATGGGTGGCACCTATATCTCTCTATAATTCATTGGGTAAAGATTTTATATCTCATGAGATAGACATGGATGGAACGGCAGGTTAAACCGGTTCAGGGAAATTGGACTTAAACAAGGAATGAACTCGGTTCATAAATGGACTTTGTCCACTAAGATAGTCTTGGAAATGAGTCTTGACTAATAATAAATGATTCTCTATGATTATGTGTGTATTCTACAAAGCTTCATCTTCTATGTTATGATTATTGTGATTACATTTCACTACCATGATTTATCCCATGTTATGAAATTATGATCTCTTTTGTAGGGTAATATTTCCAAATTCTTATGTTCTTATGAATATTATGTGATTGATATTTCTTTTGTTTACCCTTAATGAGAATTTGAGATCACCCTTTTATGTTTTTTCCCCAGGATATAAATAAAGGTTTTAGGTAAGAAAAAAAGGGAAGATCTTTATGGGAGATGTTGAAGATCTTTCACCACGATTAGAAGATTATATTCTGAGTTTCCAAAGACACTAAACTATTACAGTCCTTGTGTGTGTGTTTTTGTAATGTACTAAGTATTCCACAAAAGTAATGTAATGTCCATGTACGTCAAGCTTACGGTCTCTACATTTGGTTTCAGAGGAAAGGTTTAGTCAACCTTTGGAAAATAGGATGCGACAACTTTAGTGAGATCCCTAGAGATATTTCTTAGGTATGTCTAGGGATGTCCCTAAGGTTAAGTATACATTATAGTCCTAGAATTATGCTAACCATCTTAGAATTAAACCTAAGATATTAGATATTGATAGTACTCCCCCTTTATTATGTTGTTTTCCCTATAATGATTTTTTCCTCTCACACTATTCTTTTTGGGTTTTACACGATGGCTGGAACCCGAAGGAACCATATTGATCAATGTAATAGACGATGCAATGATTGTCCTCCTGAACGTAGCAACATTATGGGAGATGGAGTGAAAAATCATATTTCTATGCTTACACAAGCTATGAATCATTCTGGACTTCAAAATGAACAGAGAAGGGAACAATATTCTATTGAGTCCTTCATGAGGGAACGCCCACCTTCTTTCAGTGGGTCTTCCGATCCACTTGTTGCTGAACAATGGATCAGTGCCACTGAAAAGATATTTTCAGTTCTTCAATGATCTGAACATGATAAAGTCATCTCAGCAGTATATCGTTTTGAAGGTGATGCAGATCAATGGTGGAATCTTATCAAGAATACGAGGCCAAGAGATGAAATTGAGTCCATGGAATGGGACGAGTTCAAGAAATTATTTTTAAATAAGTACTTCCCTCGTATTCTTTGAACAAAGATGGAGAAGTAGTTTCTTGAACTAAAGAAAAAGGATGATGAATATTTTGGTATATACGAAGTGAATTTTACAAGGCTTTCAAGGTAAGCATATGGCTTTATCATCCAACCTGAAAGTAAAGTTGATCGATTTTTCAGTGGCTTAAAACCAAATCATCGAAGGGCATTAGCTATAAGAGACTTCAATAGATATGAAGAAATTGTGCGTTGTGCTATTAAGGTATAAATAGAAGTTGGTGTTACATATCCATCTCATGGTTTTGACAAGAAACGAATGATGGAGTTCAAGGAGAAATCTCAGAATAATGGTGAAAAGAAGATGAATGTTTCCTTATGCTCATAGTGTGGAAAGAAGCATGGTGGAAATTGTCTTAAAGGGACTAGAAAATGTTTTATGTGTGGAAACGAAGGTCATCGAGCAGTTGAGTGTCGAAGTAATGGAAAAAGGGTTGCTAATGGGTTGAATAAAGAAAATATTGCAGAGAACGCACCAACAACACATCAATGCTTCAAGTGCAATGAAATGGGGCATTATGCTAATCAATGCCCTAATCCAAGGGTTAATGATGATCAGCATGAGCAAACACTTGAGGCAAAGGACAAAGGGAATTCACATGAGATCACTATTGGTGATGTTGAATATGAAAACGATGTGGTGGAATGATTAAGTGTTTATGTATTGGGATTCCAAAATAATGTTGTATATAGTATCGTGGAATATTGGAATATTTATGTATTGGTCTATTGTGGTTTTCAATAATTTTATAGTACTAGTAACCATGGAAAGCGATTGAGATATTTTTGGTAAGCAGATGATATGCGCATAATGAAGGGATAAGAAGATAATGAGATGTTTGATTGTATTCATGAGCTCATGATTGATATAAGGACTAAGTGATATCATTGATTGAGTATAAAGAATTTTGAGGATTTTGGTTTGTGGAAAGTGTTAGATTTTAACTGCATTCATGTTTTCACTAAGGTTCAATGGGTATTCATTATTCAAGAGAATAGATGATTAAGGTATTAACATGTTTTTAATTTAACCAAAAAGATATATCTTATGATATATGGGGGATAAATGATGGCATTAATGTGATTGTTATGTGACATTTCAAGTAATCATTTTCTTTATACTATGAGCTTGGACAGAAGTATTTTAGATAAGACTAAATATTGGAATGGATTATGTTGGACATAAGTTAGTATTTTTTAAGGATATAACTTTTTTCGATATTATTGATGGGATGTTATAGTTATATAGCTTTAGAAAAAGGACAACCTGTAGGACGGGTGATAGCCCATCGCGTCGGACAAGGCTGTGGGAATCGAACCAACAACCAAAGTGCGAATGGCCTTTATCGCCTACCACTGGTCTACAAGAAGTCTCTGGTTAGTAGAAACTAGTTTTATTTTATTACACGGTATGATATATGAAGTATAAGTTCATTTTTGGAATCGTATACGGTTAACCTCACCATAGATGGACTTATGTATATTTGATAACTTTTTCTAACCTTTTGTTTGAAACAGATGGAATTACTCATCATTCCATCACATGATCTGTTAACACTTCATGAATGGCAAATTCAACTTCATTTCTTTAAGATATGAAGTGGAAATTGTTCATGGCACGAACAATGGTGAGATTGTACCAAAATCAAGTAAGTATTTCTTTTGATTCGAAAATTCTTCAACATTAGAGAAGTGATCCTGAAAACCAAAAATGTTGTCCTAGTGCTCTTATATACGATGAATCATATGGTACCTTAGATCATTGCAAATATATGGCTTTGTGATTGTTGTCTATTTCATAGCCATGTTCTCTAACACTCTCCATCAGAACATGACGGTTAGATTTCTCTTCCATATCCATATTTTCACCTATGTGGAAACCCAGTGATTAGTTAATTTGGGTAACCGTTACGTTTTATACTTTAGTTTTTAAAGCCATGTTTTGGTATTCCTTTTTATGATGTGGGGTTCTATTATAGAAACTTTCTAGTAGTAAACCATTTATAACCCCGACGAATTTCGAGGGTGAAATTCATTTTAAGGGGGGTAGAATGTTACACCCCAAGATTTTATGAAAAATATTCTTTTTAATTTCATTAATGTCTTGTGTTGTACGCCACACCAATTGGAGCTTGAACAACACAAATCCACAACTTGGCTTTCATTACACGCAAGCACAACCTTCCATGATAGCGTGTGTTGTACGCAATACTGAGTTTCGCTAAACAACGATATGCTATTAAAATATTTTTAAAACTCGCCGTTATGAATAATAATACCCACTTTTTGAAATTTTATAAATTATATTTTTGAAAATGGACTTCATTTTTGGATTTGGAATATCAAATTTAGCCTAGGGTGAAATTTTGGTATTTTTCTGAAAACTTTCAATTTTTCATGAATAGTGAAAACACTAGGTTACTATTTGAAAACCGGCATTTTATTTAAATAATTATTTATTTTATTTAAATTTATTTTAGGTCAAGATTGATACATAATACTTATATAAGTTCAATGTAATTCATTGGAGTAATTTTATAATTATTTTAGATATATAAAAATTTCATTGAACTTTTCATCGTCTTTTACCCACCTCCTAGGAGAATTTGCAAATTTACATAAAACATAATTTTACCGATTTTGTGAATGGAATTTCAAAAATCCGAGAGACACGGTTGATGTCAGTAAGTAAAATGTGGTTCAATGAGATGAAAATAATTTTTGGTGAATAGTAACTTTTGACTTTTTTTACCACGGTTAAAAATAAATAGGGTAATTAAGGGTAAAAATGATATTATTATTACCCTAACACATGTCCTAATTCTATTGGATAAGTGTCATTCGACCAAAAACAACCCTAGGAATAAAATATGACCATTTAGGCCCACTTGGATTAGATTAGGACATTTATTATTAATTTATTTAACGAAGGGTTAAAATAGTTAAAATCAAAGTTTAATAAGTAAATAATTTTTAATATAGGGTTATACATAAGATAAATTTGACTATAAATATTCATTAGAAATATAAAAAGATTTTCTACATAATGGAATTTTATTTTTAATTTTTAGACATTAAATAATTTAATTTATTTATGACACAAAGATGATTCAGTAATTATCTTATTAATGAAATATTGACATAATTGATGTTATAAATACCCAAATAAATGTAATTTGAGACTTTTATGAATTACACTAATTTTCTAGGTTAATATGACATTTTAGTAATCATTAAATTAACTTATTTAGAACTAATCATTCTGTTATGATTTTTAAAAAAATCAATTACTAAATAGTGTCAAAATTGACATAAAATAGTTTTTAAAACAAATATTATATTTTTAATTGTTATTTTATTCCTAAAAATCTATGGTTCGGCCAAATGACATAGATAGGGTTATATATATTAATAATAAACAACTTGGGGTTCGTTTGTCTTCTTATAGTAAGTTTATTACCCTTATAGTGTAAGAACACAAAAAGACACGGTAAAAGTAAAATTATCTAACATAAAGTTAAATCTAAATGATACGGTTAAAATAGTAAACTAAACTTGTCCAAATTCTACTGTATGAGAGGATTTCGACCCATACCCACCTTAGCTTCGAAATAAATCAATTTTAAGCTATTTAAAACCGAATATGGATTTATAATAAAATAATATTTTTAGTTTTTCCAAAGGTTCCCCTCTCCTACCTTATAAAAGGGCACCTCCTCCCTCTCTTCCTCACACCACTTTGAGCCTTCAAGCTCGGCCAAACCATACCAATTTCTTCTCTCAACTTCCCTAGAGACATCCTAGAGGTATTTGTCTTCTTCAAAGACCAATTTTAGTGCCCTAAAAGGAGGTCTCAAAGAAGCACTTCAAAGAAGAGGAGGTTCGGACACTTACGAAGCAAATCAGACCTAAGGTAAGGGAAATATCACAATATCATTTTTATCCGAGATTGTTTATACATTGGGATTTACTGGGGTGTATTTTATCATAAACATCCATGTTTCCTCAATATGTAATATTATTTCTATCCACCTACAATTGCTTAATTCCAATTTTATCCTTTGGTGAGATTTTAGTAAAAGATATGAAAGGAATCTTTTGTCGTTTTTTGTACGAGGTAATTTTTTGACTTTTCTGACAAAATTAAGAGAAGAATTTTTTTTAACTTATACGGCAAGAATGTATTTTTAAAAAAATATTTCTAAGAATCATTTTTTACAAGTTTTCATGTTTTTTTAATCAACTTCTTTTAGTTTAAAATTGTATGACATGTTAAGAAAGGAAAAGTGTTTTTGAAGTAGAAAGGATATTTTCCTCAAGAATGGAGTTCATGTGTTTTATCAAAATTATTTTCCATCTATGATAATAAATGGTTATGTTTCTATCCATATTATTACATTGATTTGATTAAGTTGTGATGGAATTATTTTTATGAATTCCTTTATCTTATATGATTTGTTTTATGATGTCACGATGTTTAAGATTCCCATTTTTATTACATGGGTTATGCTATGATGTATGGTTTATGATTTTGTGGCACACATAAGAATGGTATAATTATGAGATGGGTGGTACCTATATATCCCTCCAATGCATTGGGTAAATATTTTATATCTCATTAGATAGACATGACTGGAACGACAGGTTAAACCGGTTCAGTGAAATAGGACTGAAACGAGGAATGAACACGGTTCCGAAATGGACTTTGTCCACTAATATAGTCTTGGAAATGAGTCTTGACTAATAATAAATGATTCTCTATGATTATGTGTGTATGCCACAAAGCTTCATGTTTTAAGTTATGATTATTGTGATTACATTTCACTACCATTATTTTTCCCATGTTATGAAATTATGATATCTTTTGCAGGGTAAGATTTCCAAATTGTTATGTTCTTATGAATATGATGTGATTGATATTTATTTTGTTTACCCTTACTGAGCATTTGAGCTCACCCTTGTATGCTTTCTTTTCCCCAGGATATAAAGAAAGGTTTTAGGTAAGAAAAAAGGGAAGATCTTTTTGGGGGATGTTAAAGATATTTCAGCAGGATTAGAAAATTATATTCCGAGTTTCCAAAGACACTAAACTATTACGGTCCTTGTGTGTGTGTTTTTGTATTGTACTAAGTATTCCGCAAAAGTAATGTAATGTCCATGTATTTCAATATTATGGTATCTACAGATTCTCATGGTTGATAATTAGTTAAATGGTATATGATATAACATATCATACCATACCATTGAATTATGTTTCTCATTTTGGTGGCTAGAGGGTGTTGGGATTATTTTACTTTGATTTTTCATGTGGTAGGACAGATAATCATGTGATCAGATGGAATAACGAACTATTATTCATATGGTAGGTTGTCTAGTAATGTGGTAAATTTTCACAATCAACTATTTTTAATAGAAGTTAGTCGGTTAGTAATGTGTTCTATTAGAACAATCGATTATTTCTTCTCATGGATAGTATAATTATCTACACTGATGGATAAACTTAATGGACGATCATTAATATGGATAGCTTGGATTTTTGGCTAATCAACTATATCAATTGGTTATGTGGATGGATAAACTATATTGTTGATCAGCTACGTGAATTGGTTACATGGTCATATCATCTATGTGAATCATCTTCATGGTAGAATTGGCTATTTTGGTGATTCTTCTACATGAAAATGGTTACATAGATATTTTGGTTCTATTTGGATTTTAGTAATTTGGAATCATCGATGTGGAGTTTTCCTCATGTTATGATAACTAATCTGTGAGTTTCTCTCAGTAGAAGGAATAATGTTCTTTTGATGGATAATTCATCAAGGATAGTTACACTCAATATTTTTAGAGATGGTTGATTCTATAAATGATTCTTTTTATGTAGAGATTCATGGGATTCCCAATATGTGTTAAAGTAAGTATATTATGATATGAAATTTGGATAATATTGTATCTTTTCACTCAAAAACAACGATACTTTATTTTATCCTACCTACTTGTTATTCCTTGAGTATAGAGGTTCCAAATACTATACATTGGTTTTTTGGAACATTGATACTATTAAACTTATTTTCTTACATCAAATAATTCCATCTTGTGTTTTCCCTCATTTTTGGTACAGTGAATTTCATGGTGCTTTTCTCTTAAGGAATGTTGAATTCTCTTTTATGGGAATTAATTATTTTCATCCCATTTTATTGGAAGGGTGGTATAAGATGATTTATACCTCATATCTATAGTGGATTACCTTCATTTTATCTCTTTCCTCTTGTATCATCTTTCCATTATTTTGAATTTGATCTTCACTATTCTTATGGAGTTTTGGTTTTCATTTTTTAGTGTGTCTATGGCACAACATTACTTAGAGATCATAGTACCTTGTAAGAGAGGTGATCATTTTGAGGTTGGGGATTCATTAAATCTCCTATATATTTATATGAAATCATAATGTTACCATTATTTATCACATTGAATGGATTTGGAATTAAAACAATAAAAATTGATCCCGATTAAAGATAAAATTGATTATCAATCACATGTTGATGATTTAGAATACTGTATATTCTTTGATATTTAGAATAGTTATTTTTTATTAATTAGATGATTAATATTAGATTAATTTATTTAGGAAAATAAAGGTTAAAATTATTATTTAATTGGATTAATAATTAAAATAAGAGGGATGTAAAATGAATATGTTGTTTCCTATATTTTGATGGTAATAAAAGGTGATAATTTTTTTTATTTAATTGAATATATTATTCAATTTGTTGATGGAATATAATAAATAATTATAATAATATTAATTTTTTATGATAATTTGAATCCATGTTTATTGAAAATAATACTTCCGTTGGATTGCTAAAACAGTAAATAATTCTTATAGCATTATTATTGTTCTATATCCTAATATAGCTTGATGTATTTTGTCTCTCACAATTATAACTAATGAATAATGAATTAAATAGTTCATGTTAGATTAAGAACTAGATTTTTCATAAATATAATTGATGTGGTGCAATTTTCCCATCTACTAGTGAAGGTCGAGTGCCTTCTGTTTGGATCCATAAGAGTTCATTTATGTTTGAGGGTTGGATGCATTGTTTTAGGGCCTAGACCTACCTATAGACCATTATTCTTGTTTGGATTATAATTTTTAATGTTTTATGGACTTGATATACAATACATGATGCCATATGTTCATGTTATAGTTTACGTGATGTGGATGGTGAGCCCAAGATTATGTAGTAGAAGTTTACCCCTGTGATGGACATATGAATTGGTATATGCATGTGAGGTTCAGAGAAATAAAAAGAGATGATGGAACTAGATGAAGAGGGTCTTACCTATTTATGTGAAAAAATATGGAATCTTTCTTGATTTAAATTTTTTTAATTTCTAGTGGCTAGTATTATTGTTTTACTGGCACTCATTTCCCCACTGGCAAAGGAATTTTCTTGTTCTTGGTTTCATGTTTCTTAATGGTGGTGGAATAATATATTTTTCCTAGATCACATGAATTATTTAATGTTATTAATAATAAATAATTAATTATAATCCCATGGGGTTGGTTATGATGGAATGAAAATTCGGAAAATCTGTTAATATTTAGTACCCATGGAACCTGTTTGGATAGGGACTAGAGGGAGTGGACATCAGGATATTAGTTATTGAATGTAAAATGAATAGTGTTAATGGTAAATTAAATGGATACAAAATAAAGTAATTATATCAAAAATAGAAAATTAATGAAGTAATTAATTTTTTTCATTAAATGCTTGTCTAATAATGGGATATAAAGTTCCAAATAGTTGTTGGTGGGTGCCTGAGAGTTGATTTCTAAAGTAGATCTTATGAATATGTTATTCACGTAGTGTGGTTTTAAGATATGTTGTATCTTATATATTATTCCATTTAATACACTAACCCACCAATGTATATTAGGGATAGTAACCCCCAGTGGAATTTTTGGTTGGGTTTTCCCTAAATATGACTGTAGAGGGATGTGGTGACTTTTGGTAGTTTCACACACATGTATCTCCATATATTGTATCAAAAAGAATTATTATAAGTATGATTTATATATATGATTTGATTTCTTGTGGTTATATACTCTGGATATAGTATTTAATGGACTGTGGTATAATAATTGATGAATGATACCTATCATATGGGTTGTGGTGTATCCTAGAAATAACTTCATTTATATAAGGATATGTTTAATGGGATTATGTGATGATGTGATACATGGGGTGCATGTTTTGATGCCTTTTACTAGTTTCCTCAGGATGTATTATTCTTGGAGAGAGATATTAGGACATGCGATGATGGGGAAGAGCGTAAAATCAATGGAAAAGCTATAGTGGGATATCCTTGATGTTGAATTTTATATTATATGATTTCTTGTATTATATTCCCTATGAGAGTTATACATGGTGAATTTGGTTACATTGTAAACTATTTTAGGTGATGAGTTACTTTTCCTATAATTCACTATGCTTTGTTATGATTTAGATATCTTTTAAAAGGGATAATTCAAGGGGAATACAATAGAGTATACATTATACAAACTCTACATATATATAATCTTTTTTTTCAGTAGGAGTATGTTTGAGATCTGGTTAGATATTCCTAAGTTGTGGTTTTCTAGGATATATTTGGTATTCATGTTGGTATATGATGTTTCCCTTCCTATTGTTTATTACTGTATGATATTACAAGTTAGAACATTTTATTTATTTATAAATTTTTGTGCTTATATTGATAGATATTGATGTTTTATCTCTCTCTTATGTATCTTATCTTAATTATTAATGCATACCATATGTATTTTTATTACACCTTCAATGCTACTTTCCATCCAACGGCCTACTAGAGGTGGAATCAGGTAGTCACAATCTCCCTCCCCCTAATTGTTATCCAATAAGGGGTTCTATTGGGGGGGGGGGGGTTGTGACATAGGATCATTTAGATATGAAACATTATAAAAATATATTATGTCCATTTTTATATATTTTTATTGTACTTACATTAATAACTCAAAAAGTTCTTAAATTTAAAATTATTTTTTAAATAGTCCAATTCACCTCTCACCCCATATGGGAATTGTTTCTATCATAAAACCATAAAAATAGTTTGCATTAGAGGTTGACTCATAGATTCATTTTTTTAGTTGTGATGTCAATTTCCTACCTAAACCATCAAGGTTAAAGGTCATTTTTATATTCCAGGTACAAGCATGAATGATTGATGCATTCAGAATAAACAACTTTATTTTGATTTTACTAACTATTAATATTGGAAATTATTGATAGAATCATTCTTAACAAAACATATCAATGATATTTTTCAATAATGGATAACCAATACAAAACTATTAAAGGGTAAATAGAAGAATTAGTTGGAAATTATTTATTGAAGTTTGTTATAAATTACAATATGATGAATATTGTATAGTGTGATAAATAAAAATTTATATAGTCATGTTTCTACATGTAAAACTACACATGAAATCTATAAAGTTCTATAAGTTACATATCTAGGATTACATATTCTTATTGGAACTATATTATCCAATTTTAGGGATAAATATAAAGAGATTAAAATGGTTGAAAGTGAAACTATTAATCAAATGATCTATATATTAACTAGTATTGAATATGGTATGAGTTATTTAGGATACTCACTTAAAAATTATATTCTTCATGAAATAATACATAGATAACTTATTAATAATTGATGTTCTATAAAGTATATTATTTATGAACATAAAAACATAAAATAATAAATAATTAATGATCTTATTGGATCATTATTATAGTAGAGATAGAGATTCAAAGTCTCACTAAAAAAGATAATTCATAGAAAAAGGGAATTTCATTTAACGTAAAAGATTCTAATTACACTTCTGATTCAAATTTACATAGTAATGAAAATAATTATACATTAAATATTATAATGGTTAGATATATAAATAATATTTGTTACTAATATAGATCCAAAAAAGACTATCCTAAGGAGGAATAAAAGGTGACAGATAAAATAAATTTTACATATAATGTTTGTAAATATGTATTTATTTAAGAGTGTAGGAAAAGTGGGTACATTAATTATGATATACCATAATTAATGTAGAAAAAATAAATCAATGATAATTATATAAATTAGAAAAACAATTTAATATGGATTGAGTAGAAATGAGCATTCAAGTAAATCTGAAGAATACAGTTTTGAAAATGATGTTCTGACCATGTCCTTAATGGATCCATCATGTTAAACAAGTTACTTTACTAATTATTCATCATCTGAATCTAAATGTAAAATTCAAAAAATTGAATAAATTCTTAATGAAAGTTAATTACTTTATTATATGGTTTAAAAAGATCAATGGTTCATATAAGAACATTAAGAGACAACATGTGAATGTTATTAATGAGAATAATAGATGAAGAAATAATAATAGGAAAGAAAAAATAATAAAAAATTAATAATTATTGTATGGATATAGAAAATACTCAATTGAATATTTAAATTACTCATACTGAATATTTAAAGTTAAAACTAGAACTGATTTCATGTCAAAATTATATGAAACATAAAAAAGTAATTTTAATATTGTTGTTAATTGGAATGAATAACTCAAAAATGAAATTAATATTTTTATGTAAAATCAATCCTTATTATTCAAAGGTAGGGAAAATTTTATAAAATTATGAGATAAAATAAAATAGAAATATTTTGGATTCTACCATTGTAAACAGAATATTTTGGAGTCTACCATTGCAAATTGTCTATTCTCAATAGTAAAAATTATTTAGAAAAATTTTATAAAAATATCATGAAGGAGTATTCATAGGATAGTTTAATAATATCATGATATATTGAGTATATAATAAAAGAACCATTTTTAATTAATAATAAATTAATTTTAAATTTTATGGAAAATAACTAAATAAAAGGGATTGTTATTTTAATCAACTAAATGATGAATTAAGAGAATTTAATTTTTATGAATAAGTACCTCTAGATAAATATTCACATATTGAGGCAGAGAATATTTTACCTCAATATAAAACTATTCATTAATGATCATTGAAAAATCATAGAGACTATATTATAGATTATGTAGTTGGAAATGTATAATGAAATATTCAAACTAGAATTTCATTTTTGAACATTTGTTCTTATAATGATTTTATTTTTGATATTAAAAATATAGTTATTAATGATTTATTGAGTAAATCAGATTAGATCATAGATTTTCCAGATGATTTAAATTATTTTACTAGAAATAATGCATGAACATTGTTTTCTTAACCAAATGATTTACATATTATTGGAAAAAATGGATCATTATAGAAAACCATGATGAATCATGATATATGGTTAAAAATAAATATTGATTAGTTACACATGTTTATTATTAAAAAGGTGGTATTGATTTTGAGGAAAATATTCAACTCTTTTTAGAGAATAATTAATTATTATTTAATTATCTTATTTTAAATTTACAAAAATTATATTGTTTCCAATGGATTTGAAAACAACTTTTATAGGTGTTTATATTTTTTTTTGAAAATTTACATGTTATAAAACCCTATAGTATCAAAAATTAAAAACATATGATTCATGTTTTTAAACAATCTATGGACTTATATAGTTTTTATCAAGAACATTGTGTATTCTATGAATGATTAAGTAGTTTTCATTTCCTAAATAATTGAAAAATGAATGGTCGATCCAAAATTTCTTATTAAAAAATATGTTGATTTGAAATATTATTGAGGAATGATAGGATATTTTTATATATATTAATGCTTATTAAAATTATGAATTGTTTTCATTTCCCTGTGTTTTATATATCAAATTGACCCTAATCTGTGTATCATTATGTATGTTAATAGTATTAATACATTTATTGAATGAATTTTAAATCTTGGTTTATTTTAACATTCAAATCTAACATTGAATTGATAATTTAACTGATTTCAGAATTTTTGGATGCATGATTGATCAAAAGAGAACCTCATGTATGTTTTATTTACATAGAAAAATATTTGGATTCTTTGGATTCAATGAAAACATTAAATTTCCCTTTCAACTACTGAATATAAATATGTAGCTTATATATATTATTATGTTCAATCATTATTATTTATAACAATACTTTTTGATTTTGGTTTTGATTTTCATATGATTCCTATTTTGAATTATAATAATACTATAGTTTCTTTCTAAAAACCTAAAGCACTATATTACTAATCAATTTGTTTATAAATTTTTTTCTCAGATATCATGTTCTAAATTTTTATATAAATATATACATTTTTTTGAAATACTACCCATATTTTAGTTTATTAAAAATGATATTTTTAAGGGTTCATCATTATTATAAAATTATATTTTAAAAAAATCCCATTATATAGTAGAACCATGATATATGTTTTTGAAAATTAGAAGTATTTGTATTGTTTCTGTGAAATATTTTTTAAAAAATTAATTTTTTAAATTTCTTCTTGCACTACATATATTCATTTGGAAGAGATAATTTTTTGATTGTAACATTATATTTTTAAAAATTTCAAAAGGGGTATATGGTTTTAGGTTATTATTGGTTTAATAATTATCTAAAATATGGATAATTTTGAGTGTCTCCTTGAATGATGTTATTTTGGGACAGTTAAAAATATTTATTTGTTTAATTTTAAATATAATTTTTGAGATAATTTATTGTTTATTGATTAAATTATGCTTAAATTTGATAATATCATTATATTTCAATGTTTAAAATGTCATTTAACCTTATTTTTATTGGAAATAAAATTTTCTACAAGTTTTGTAACATACTAAGAGTTGGGAGTGATATGTAATAAAAAAAATAAACTAAGTTTCTTTAAATTTTAGATAAGTCAAAAAGAATATTTATTTATTAGTTAAGAAAAAATATATATAATAAATATTACTTTAAACTATTTATAGGATATTAACATTGTTATGAATGATATATAAAATATTTCATCCATTTATATTTTTCAAATCAAATGTTTAATATGTTATTATTTAAATATATATAATGATGTATATTAATATTTATAATTGGATATTACTTTGTTTTAAAGAATTAGATATTTGTTTTATAATATACATATATATATATCACCATATGATATTTGAAAAGTTAATGACCTTTTTTAATGAAACATTTATTTATGGAAATATTTTTTTAAACATAATGTAATTTTGTAATTTTAAAATATGACTATGAATTGTGTGAAATAATAATCTATAAATATGAGAATTTAACCAGAACCAAAATTTATAGTGTAGAAAATATAATTAATTCATTTATAATGGAAATAAAAATTGTAAGATTTCAAAAGTATTTTTTAGAAACATAATTTTTTCAAGTAATGTATTTTTATATTTATTTTATAAAATTATATGAATATGAAATTATAAATATGATTATAATCATAATTTTATTAAATTAATAATAATTAAAATTGGTTAAATAATAAATGAAATAAAAAAAATTAAAATCAAAGTCGGGTTTAAGTTTGGGGGGAAAGTGAATCACAATGTGATGTGAGGGATTCAGCAGGTCTGGCTTTGGGAGAGCAGCATAGGTGGAAAGTGATTTTCGTAAATTCTTCTACAACCTAAAGATTAATGGAGGTATAGTGATGGATGGGAGTTTGAGGTCGAGTGCGATGATGAGAGGTTTCGATAGCCGAATGAAGTCTGTGCATTGACCTAAGTTGATGCAGAGGGTTTTTAGTAGCGAGAATGATGAATATCGAACCATGTATGAATTTAGATTAAAGTATGATGAGTTCTGTGATGTTCTGATCGCAATTTGGCTCCGATATTCTGAGATCTACATTGTTTTTTCTGGTTTTGCGACCAAGTATTGTTTATCAGATTTTTAGGTATCAAAATCTGATTTCTAGATTCGAATTTTGATGTATTAATTTCCATGCTTGTCTATTTCATGATTTTTTCAATAACCTCTATAAGTTGGAGTGTTTAAATTTATTATATTTTTTTAGTATTGTATTGATTCTTTTTTATATATAATTTTCATCAATTTTAGTTCATCTGATGATGATTTCAATAGATTTTGGATTATTATTTATCCATTTTCCATCATATAGTTGTAATTAAAGTGTCTATAATATTTATATATGTCCTCTGACAGGATTTATTTATTTATTCTATATTATATTTTTTATTTCCATTGTTTTTTGTTGTCTATGTTTGACTTAATAACTCAATTGTCTTCTTCTGGACACTAGATAACTCACTAAATGGATTCAATGATTGGAATTAAGAGGAATTAATTTGGTGTTAATAATTTCTTTCTTTTTGTTTTTAAATTATCAGTATTATTTCTTGAATTGAATGGTGGGAAATACATATAAATTATATATATATATATATATATATATATCTCACTTGTCAATGAAGGATACAATCAGAACCACATGTCCCATTCTATCATGATCTTCATTCTAAGATGGTGCACCTATAAAGAACCTTTGCTGGGAAAAAAACCACCATAGATTGTATACTTTCTTTTGTGTGTATTCTTCAATCCCGATTGTCCGGTGACAAAAGTGCCATGTAAACACCTGGAAATTTCAAGTAAGGGGATGTTTTATTTGATTTTCACATTTATCTTTTTTAAAATTATTAGTAACCAATAGAGAGTTTATTTATTTCAAAATTATGATTTTATTTTTTCTAGTTATTTGTAAGGAATATTTGTTTTAAAACATATTTTAGTTTATCCTATATATATATGTTAATGGTGATTTAATCATACTAAAATAATTTATAAATTATTACTGTTAAATTTTGAAACTGCTATTTTATTTTAGAAAATTGAAATTTAATAGAATATCATTTTATTTAGAAGTCGTGCATATTAGAGGAATTTCCATTCCCTATAATTGCATATGTTATTTAAGAATTTGGTTTATTTTAAGTATATGTTTATACTTTCTTATTTTATACTGGAATAAATTCCAAGACCTTATTTGTATTTTACGAATTGAATATGTGTGTTTTTTGTTTAAAATTTTATGTTCATGCTATATATATATATATTTATAGTTATTTTTTTAATTCTAATAAATATTATTAATATCTAACATGGGTATAAAATACATGTGTACATATTAATCAAATGCAAAAAATGATTTATTCTATGTTTGAGAACATTACCCTATAACTTCACTTATATTATTTATTATATAAAAATTTATATATGTTCTTATTGAAGTTATTCTCTTCAAAACACACACACACACACATATATATTCATTAAAGAGTGAATTCATATGAAATGTTACTGATAATTTCATGTGTGACATACAAACTGCATGTGATTATTATTACATTATATATTCATGATATTATTTCAGGAATAAAAGTTATTAAACAAATATTTTGCTTTAAATATTTAATCAAGATAGAGTTCTAAAAATGGTTGAAGTTATAAAAATATGAAACCATGTACTTCATAAAAACGTTTGGTTATAGGGATATTTATGAAATGTATATGTGACAAATGTTTTGGTGAGAACCAAACATGGAAATGAAATGAAATAAAAGTTTATATATTTATATATATATACTTATATTTTTATATATAAATATAACCTGTATTTTAATGCAATGAAATGTTTCAATATCAAACTACAATGGAAGTATATATATAAGTAAAGAAAGATTAAAAATGTTTTAATTATATTTGTCACATAAATGTTAGAAATTTGGTTGGGAATTGGGGAGTGACCACAATACCTCAATAAGTGGGTAGTCCCAAGATAGCATTCAATATTTCAAGTTTCTACAAGCCACAATGTTTTGTTTTCAAGAGCATGCGTAGTGTTTTGAGAAAAATCACTTGATTACTTTTAAATCAATTTTTGTACTTAAGCTAATTCAAAAGTGGTATATTATTTTAAACTTAAGTAATTTAAATTATGATTTAAAATAGGTATTTTGAAATGTATTTTTTGTTATTATCCAAATAACTTTTTGAATTTTTTTTCAATGAATAAATTTCTAAAAAGTAGTTCATCAAACCCCTTACTATGCAATTGAATTCCCACCCATTTGTTTTTAAATGATTTTCACATTAATAATGTATGTTCTAAATTGATCTTTGATGCTTTTGGTGTTAGCTCATATGGAAGCATATTATGAAATTGTTTTATTTGTTTTCTAATATTATTAATGTAAGGTTTTTTATAATCCTATAGAACCTAGATCTGTAAAATGTCATTGTTTGGGTAATTTTTTGTATAATTTTTCATATTCCTTTTTATAAAAAAATTACACAACATTTCGAGCTCCATGTCTAGAATAGTGGGATTGGGGCGTTAAAATTTGTATTAAAGGAATGTTCTAGACAACATTGTAGATTAGGGGTCATATCTTGAGGGAAAAAATCATCACATTTTAATATTCATTAGTAAGTTTCATCTGCATAGAAATAATTTAATTCTGATGTTGAAAATTCTGAATTTTTTAAGTCTAATACCTGAATTATGAGGGCACAATTCATCTAGGGGAGAATGTAACATCCTAGTAGTTGAGAATGATAAGTGATAAAAAAATAAAGTGACTTTCTTTATATTTTAGATAAGTCAAAAATAATATTTATTTATTAGTTAACCTAAAATATATACAATAAATATTACTTTAAACTATTTATATAATATTAACATTATTATGAATTATATATTAAATTTTTTCATCAATTTATCATTTTAAAATCCTATGATTAATAAGTTAAAATTTAAATATAAATAATGATATATATTAAAATATATAATTGTATATTACTTTGTTTAAAATAATAAGTGATTATTATTTTAAAATAAATATATATATATATATATTAACTTTATATTTTAAATTTAAGGATATTTTTTAAAGAAAAGTATAATTTATGTTAATATATTTTGTTAAACATAAAGTAATATTTATAATATTAATGTATGTCTATGAATTATGTGAAATAATAATTTATAAATATAACAATTTAACCACAACCACAATTTAAAATGTTACAAATATAATTATTTCATTTTTATAGGTTATAAAAACTATAATACTTCAAACTTATTTTTTATAAAAATATTATTTTCAAGAAATGTATTTTAAAATATGTTTTATAAAATTATATGAATATGAAATTATAATCTGGATTATAAACCTAATTTTATTGAATAAATAATAATGAAAATTAGTTGGATAAAAAAATAAAAATAATTAAAAACAAAATTGGGTTTACCTCTGGGGGGAAAGAGAATCACGAAGTGCTATGAGGGTTTCTACGGGTCTAGTTTCACAAGAGCATCATAGTTCGTGACCGATGTCCGTAGAAGCTTCTTCAACTGAGCGATTCATGGAGGTCTAGCGATGGATGCGAGGATGAGGATAGGTGCAACAGTTAGTGGTGTCGACATCCGATCAAAGTTTGAACACAGACATAAGTTGATGTTGAGGGTATCGAGCGACGGTAAGGATGAAAATCGAACCATTTTTTATGTTCAATTCATGTATGGTGAGTTGTGTGATATTCTGATAAAAAATTTGCTCTAATTTTCTAAGATCTACCTTCTGTTGTCTGGTTTTTCAATTAGGTATTGTTTATCGGATTTTTTGGTATCTGAATCTGATTTCTAGATTCAAATTTTGATGTATTAATTGCCCTTCTTGTCAATTTCATGATTCTATCAAAAACCTATATAAGTTGGATTGTTTTAATTTATTTCATGTGTTCAGTATCATATTAATTCCACTTTTTCAATCATTTTTATCAATCTGTCTTTATCCGATTATGATTTCAATTTATTTTGGATTATTATTTATCTGTTCTCCATCATATATGTGTAATAAAATTATCAAAATTCCATCTATATATCTAGTGATGGGTTTTAATTACTTTGTCAATATTTAACTTTTTCTTCCCATCATTTTCGATTGTCATTGTTTGATTTAATTGCTGTATTTTCTTCTTCTGGACACTATATAACTAATTGAATGGATTCAATGATTAGAAATACGAGAAATTTATTTGGTGTTAATAATTTCAGTGGTTTTGTTTTTAAATTATCAGTTTTATTTCTTGAATTGATTGGTGGGGAAATATATATATATATATTATAGTTGTCAATGAAGCATGTAATTAGAACCACATTTCCTTATTTGTCATGTTCATCTCTCTATGATTGTGCACCTATAAAGAGCCTTGGTTGGGAGAAATAATCAATATGGCTTGCACACTTTATTTTGTGTGTATATTTCATGAATGGTAATTTGGTGAGAAAAGTGGAAAGTAGTAATTTTCAAATTTCAAGAGATTGTTTTATTTGATTCTCAAAATTTTTTATTTCAAAATTATTAGTAGGAGATAGTTAGTTTTTATAATTCAAAATTTTAATTTTAATTTTTCTGGTTATGTGTAAGGAATATTTTTTTAAAAAAATATTTTAGTTTTAATTTATATATATATATATATGTTAAAGGAGATTTAATCATACTAAAAGAATTTATAAATTGTTAATGTTAATTTTTGAAGATGTTGTTTTATTTTTGAAAGTTGAATTTAATAAAATATCATTTAATTTAAAATTCATGAATATTAGAGGAATGAATATAACCTATAATTCCATATCACATTAAATAAAATGAATAATTTTAAGTATATTCTTATAGTTTATTTTTTTTACTGGTATGAAATTCATGTCCATATTTGTAGTTTATTAATATAATATGTGTTTTTTTTAATTTTTATGTTAATCCTATAAATATATGTATGTATGTATATTTACTATTCTTTTACTTCAATTAAATTATATAAATATCTGACATGGGTATAAATTACATGGGTACATATTAATCAGAGATAAAAAATTATTTATTCAATGTTTGAGATCATTACCCACTAACGTCACTTCTATGATTTCGTATATATAAATTTATATATGTTTTTCATGAATTTAGGTTCATCAAAACTTATATATATATATATTCATGAAAGATTGAATTCATATGGAATGTTATTTCCAATTTCATGTATGACATATAAATTGCATGTGATTATTACTACATTATATATTCATGTCATTATTTCATGAATAAATGTAATTAAAAAAATATTTTGTTGATTTTTTTTATAGATTGGTTTTTAAAAATTTCTGAAGTTATAAAAATATGAAATCATGTATTTCATAAAAGAGTTGGGGTGTAGGGATGTTTAGGAAAGGTCGATGTGACAAATGTTTTTATCAGAACCAAACTTGAAAGTGAAATGAAATAGAAGTTAATATTTATATATATATATATATACTCATATATATATATAACATGTATTTTAACGTAGTGACATGTTTCATAATCAAACTCCTATGATAGTATATATATATATATGTAAACCAAGCTTTAAAAGTTTTTCAAAAAATCTGGTACGTGAAGGTTGTAAATAAGGTAGGTAATTGGGGAGTGAACCAAATCTCTCAATATATAGGTAGGCCCAAGATAGAAATCAATGTTTCAAGTTGTCACAATCCACAGTGTATTCTTTTCAAGAGCTTGCATACTGTGTTTATAAAAATCCATGGATTACTTTAAAATCAATTTTTGTATGAAAGAAATCAAAAAGTGGTATATTATTTTCAACTTAAGTAATTTCAATTATGTTTTCAAATGGTATTTCAAAATTTATTTTATGTTATTATCCAATGATATTTTTGAAATTTATTTTCAAGTATTGAATTTCTACAAAGTACATCCTCAAACCCCTTACTAGGCATTTGAATACTCACCCTTTGTTTTTGAATGTTTTTCACATGAATCATATAATATCTAAATTCGGCTTCTACACCTTTGGTTTTAGAGAACATGGAAGTATAGTAAAAAATTATTTTATTTTTGATCAACTATAATAAATGTAAGTTTTTTTCTAATCCTCCAGAACCTAGACCGATAAAAGGTCCTTGGTTGTGTAATATGTTGTGTAATTTTTCAGATTCTTTTTATAAAAAATTAAATAGAATTTCCAGCACCAATTCTGTAAGAGCGATCTTGGGGCGTTAAAAGTTTTATATTAGTTTCTAAGATATATTACTTTATAGGGTCCTTAAAATAAAATAATTACATGAATATTTATATTCATTTTCAGCTAATTAGCATTTCCATTTATTCCATAAAACGTATTCATGTAGGTGTTTCTCCCACATAGCCTATATTCTAGAATAAATTATATTATTTTTTTACCATATCATGGGATAAAAACTACAAAACGAGTGATCCTAATTTATTTAGAAAAGAAATTATCATTATTTCTTTTGAATACATGAAACTATTAATTGATATTTAACATGTCATAATTTTCATGATAATCCAATCCATGTTTTTAGTATATAATCTGTAGCTATTCAAAATTATTTATACAATGAATTTTAAGGAATACATGTATTATCATGGTTTTATTAAATACGTGCTTGATCATATTAAATGATAATGATATTTTATAAGTATAAGTAAACTACAGATAAAGATAATTATGCCTTTTAAAATTTCTCTTTTGAGTATGATTTTTAAAAATTCATGTTATCTTCTAAATTCTAAAATTCATCAAGGTGGGAAATTAATCTACCTAAGAAACTTCTCTACATTAAAAATTTGTCTACATGAGAAAATATATAATTTTTATCCCTTATGTGAATCCAATATTTTAATTCATTATGTGATTCAACATAATTAAAATCACCTATGTAGTAAAAAATGATGACATGAAAAACACCTATATTAAAGTGATGATAATGTTTAGTGAAAATATATAGCTTGAATAAAATAATATAAATATGATCTATTTTTAATATTATTAAACATTCCCTTTTTCATGTTTGATATGAAATTTTTTAGTGTTTTATTTTTTCTATAATTAATTATAAATTATATAGAATCCACACAGACAGTTTATAAATTTTATTATGTCGACTAAAATGAGATTAATGTTTTATTTACCATGTATTCATATTCACAATTTAATTTTTGAAATTAAATTACATAAATTCAAATTTTTTGAAATATGAAGAGGCGTCATTGATTACTACCAATACGAATTCAAAGGATATTAATGAATTATAATTACTGTTTGATTTGGATCATTTGTAATTCTTTTTTCCACATCATTTTTTATATTTTTTTGACTTTTGAATATCAAACTATTGTATTTTGTGTAATATTTATCAATTGTTTTATTTCGTAAATTACATTATAAAAAAATGTGTTTATGTGTTAAAAGTGTGTTTCTATTGTTTATTTTTTATTTTTTTTCAATAATAAAATTAAGTTTTTATTTTTTATTTCATTTAATTAATTATTTTTGTTACTAGTTTTCAATAATTTTTAATTCATTAATTAAATTGATTAATTCTGTATTCTTAAATTGTAAATAAATAAACTTTACTTGTCAGTTTTTAATTGTTTTAATAATTTAATTAGTTGAACACTTTAATTTTATTCAATTGAGATTTTTTATTCCTTAATTAATTATTTAATTTATTTATTAGTTAATTAATTGGTTGATTAATTTAAACAAGCGACTTTAGTTATTATAGTTTGTTTTAAATTAAATTGGTTTATAATTTTTAATACAAATAAATTCATTCTTTTAAATTAAGCATAATTAATTTTATTATTTAACATTGTCTTATTTATTTAGTTTTTTATTTTATTCTATTTTATTTAATCAATGAATTTATGAATCTATTTCTCGGTTTAATTAATGTTTTAATTTATTTTATTTGTTTTGTCTTATTTGTTTGACTTGCAGGTGTGGTTGCGTGCTACAGTTTCTTCGCGGTCATTGTGTCACCACTTGCCTCGAACTTGTCTCACGGTTTCATGAATTGTGGCACATCGTACCATTATATAACCATATAATTGTGGCCCCATTTAGGAACTGGTGGTACAACATATCTTCTCGCCATCACCGCTTCTCCATTCCCCCACACATCGTTTTTCCTCACTGTCTCACTGTTTCCCACGACCACCGCTTCCTCACGGTGCCACTTCCATATCCTTTCACGGACACACCGCTCCTTCTATGCTCCCACCACCTTCCCATCTCACCACCATCACAACAACACACCGGCTATAACACCAAAACCACCAACAGCAAGACACAAAACCAAAGCTCGAATCTCAACAACAACATTCCCCTCAGTAGAAAATCAAAACATTGAGATCAAAATCACGAATCAATAAACTAGAATAAAAATAAAACCCAAGGATAAAATCGAAACACCAATTTCTGATCCTACCAGAAAACTTTGCCTCAAACCTCACCAGATTCAAGTCTGAGCTTGCCCATTCCTCCTTGTGCTGCGTTTGTTTTCCATAGCTCAGCACCCCATTACCCAAATCGAACCCCACCTCTACTCATCATTCTTTTGCTCGAAGAAACCCTAACCTGCATCGTTGCCCTGCTGGAACACCCGCATAATGCCGCCTCGATTCCCAGGTCGAGCCACTACCTTCTGCCCCTATATCCAAAGTTTCCACTCACTGATCCTCCACCCACACAATGCCGAATCCCCTTTCCTTCTTCCATAAGTTTTCATGTCGCTTCTCCCCTACACTGAGACTTCCCTAACGCACTCCTCCCCTTCTACCCCTGCGTCAAACCAGACCCCCCCAATTAAGCCTTTTATTTTATTTTATTTAATAGAATTATAATATTATACTAATTATAATTTTATACTAATTATAATATTATAATAATTATAATAATAACATCATAATATATATAATATACATAACATTTAATAAAAAAATTCATATATATATATAATATTAATTACTTTTGTTTTATAATAAGTAAATATTAAATAAATATAGTAGTTATTGAAACATATATTAGTAATAATAATATTAGATAGTATAAATTGTATATATAAGTTTCTTCATTTATTTTAAATTAGTGATATAATATATGGTAGTTTCATTTTATATTTATTTGTCTCACATGCGTTTTTTTAGAGGGAGGATTATGGCTCGTCATGCGCACACTCATCATTTAGTTAGGATAAACTGGTCCAATGACTAGTGTGGGAGACATGGAACTATTAAAGCTCCATGTGGAGGCCAAGAAACTCCTCAGGCAATATTCCAAAGACTTCAACTGGGTTATTAGTATTCATCACGAGCACTAGATCATTCATTCCCTGAGGAGGGTAAGATGTGGGACATATTCTAGGATCTATCCAGGGAGAGTGAGAGTGGAGCAGGGGGATTCCATAACATCATTATATGGGGGAAAACATCCATTCATCCATCCTATCAACCCTCAATCCATCTCATCATTGAAAGAGATAAAGACATGCATTGAGTAGGAGATCAGTATCAGAGTAGAAGCTAGAGAGAGGAGAAATCTTGCTGGAGATGCTTCTTCATTCATTTTCTGTTTCTATCTGTTTGATTGATTTAATGTGTAGTTAAATATATTAGGTGAATTGGGTTGTAAAGAATTGATCATCCATATATTCTTCATGTTTTGTTAAACTAATTTCTTAGTGCAATTTCGTTGTTCAGTTTTCTCTTTTATTCATTTTGAGTATCATTTTACATTTCCTAATGACCGACGGGTGTGGTAGTGAATCATTTCATTGTGGATCATTGACCGAAGTACCAAGAATTGGAAAAGGTCAATGCATCTCTTTTTAAATTTAAATAGATTTATCCAAGGGTTAAGATCAAAAGATCGAGACTCGGGAAGTTAATCGAGCTGTGTTGATCCAGAAAAGTGGAAACATAGTATATTAGCACCATTTTTCTATGCACTGAGTAATTTAATTAAACCATCAAAAAGCATAGAATAACTTTTTAATCAGTTCAAAGTATCCCAAGGACCCTAAAATCATCATTGCTATTTTTTCTCTATTCAAGCCATATATTTCACCATTTCACATTCGTTTTCACACCCACTCTCAGTGTTTGTTTCATTGTATCCATTTAGTTATTTTTGTTATTGATTTTTTTTAGTTTTAATTTGGTCTAGCACAACCTAAGTCATTCTCTGTGGCTCAATACCCTTCTTACCACAATAATAATAGTTTGTAGGGTTTATAAATTATAAATTTGCATGTACTCAACGACTAAGCGGCCACTGTTCTATTAATTTTTAAAAAAAATTGATTTACATGTAGTTAATTGTTTTATATATTTCATGGAGACATGCATGAATATTTTTACTCATTTAAAAAATATTATTACCTCAAATATTATTTAGGAATCAAAAATGGAAAAACTATATTAGTTAATAGTAAAAACAATGATGTGATAGATTCAAAGTTTAAATGCTGTTGTAAAAAAAGAAAATCCATATTTATATCAAGTTGATAATACCCAAAAAAAATTGTGATAAGTGGTTTAGGATACATTTTAACTTTACAATTTCAACATTTTCATGGTGATAAAATTCTATTCCTAGAAAAAATAAATTAAATTTGATCCACTTCTTATGGAGAATTGATGTTACCTTAACACCCAGTCATTAGTGCTTTCATCTATTTTGGTGGATTTTCATCATCCAATACTCTTTAATTTTGTTAAAAGGTTAAACTAAATAATAAAAGATAGAATTATTGGTTTTTATGCCTAAAAAAATACAATAATTTAGTTATCCATTTAGGTAGAACAATGGAAGATTATTTGGGGTGTTACTCCATGGGTTAAAAATGAAATAATTTATGTTTTTTTACCTCTAGGGGAATATTCATTATAATTTGGTTGTGAATCCATGTGGTAAAAATTCATTCTAAGATTCTATCATAGTGGATATAGAGTGTTCCATCACTCCTAGTTAATAGGAGGGGTGAATAGTTTACTATGTCCATTTAGTCCCAAAACACTATAGTGATCTATTATATCCATTTTATTTTATTTCAAATATATGTAAATGAATAAATATGATATAACATGAAAATTAAATTCATTTTTAAAAATATTAATTCACCCTCCCCCTCTAGTATATTTTTTTATCATAACTGCCTACCTACAAGTTCTTTAACAGACCCATATATTCCTTAATCCATCTTTAATTAGATTTTCATTTTCCTTCTTCCCTAAATCCATTAAATCATATATTTATGGTGGATTTTCCTAATTATCATTTTTAAATAAAATATTTATGTAATAATATGTTATTATAATTTAAAAAGGAATCTATTTATGATTGAATATATACCATTCATTATTGGTTTTAATACTTAGTATGTTATAATATTAAATTATTACTATTTAGACTTGACCATTATATCCTAACTATTGGATTCTTGATAATGTACAAGAGTATTTTTATTATGAAATATATATATATATAATTTTCCGTAACTAAAATTTTACTAATTAATTCCTAGGAGATGAGAACTAATTTTTTTTATAAAATCATATCATATTAAAAGATATAATTTTAGAAAACATATATATGTGGGAAATGTAATATTACTAATATAAATTATTGAAATACATATATATAAATATATTTAATAAAATTTAAATATTATATATTTAATTATAGAAATTAATATTTATTTCTTTATGTTTACTAGCTATTTAAGTAGTATAAATTAATTTTATACAACAAAAAATCATTTCCATCAAAAACATATTTCATATTAATTTTGTGTGTATATATTATGATTAATTTCCACTAAATATATAATTTTAATTTTATTAAAGAGAAATAATTTTTGAAATATTAATCTCTAAATAATCTTATGATAATGCTTTTGTATTTTTTAGAAAGTTTGTATTTTTTATTAAATTGTGAAAAATGTTGTTTTTTTAGAAATATTACATTTGTTTTCATTAAATTAAGTAATATTTGGGTTATATTATATTTTAAGTTTATTTTAATGATATATAACATTAACTTTATTATAAATAATATTATTAATATTTTTTGAATTAAGATTAGATGTCATTTTTCAATAAAATCATTCTTACACATAAAACAAACATCTTTTTAAAAAAGGGTTTTTCATTGCATTGGGCGAAACTTTGTTATATTTTATTTTTTTCATATTCTAAACATAAAATAATATTAACTAGATTAGTTATTTTTAATTATCATATTATAATTATTTAAAAATGTCTATTTTTTGTCATTATGAACAGAAATCATGGTAAAATTCAATTCCGATTGTAAATGGTAACATGGGATAATCAGTTATGAAACTATTGGATATGGACTCAAAATATCATAAAAACATTCATTTATTTCCTTGGATGAGTTTAATTTTACTAAAATAATATTATATTCTAATATATGGAATTTTGGTGAAACATTACATTAATTAGAGGATTGATATTTTTTTATGATATGAGTATATACATGATGTAACTTTATCTAATAATTTTTTTCATGAAATTAATATAATTTAAAATTATATAGTAATAATAATATGTAATAAATTTAATTATAAAAAATCATATATATTATAGTAATCTATTTAAATTATTAGTGATGGTATAAATACATCGAATATTTACACAATGCGGGTGAAGAAGATATGCAATGAGAAGAAAAATCAAGTAGGTGATTTAAAAAAATATTAAAAGGAATATTTCATTGAAAAAAATAAATTTTATATCAATTTATTATATAATATTAAGGTATTAGTTATGTTATTTTTTTTTCTAATTCAGTTTAAATATTAATGCCTTTAAATTCAAAATATGTGAGTAGTTAAGAAAATGACTTTAAATGATATTTGGTGATTATGATTTATCTTTACATAATTATAAAATCCATAATAATCCCATAATAACTTTTGTTTATGGGAAATTAAAGAACATATAATGAATTTTCATGTATGTTTCACTTTATATTTTTGAAATTAAACACATTACTCTTAATGAATAAAATATTATGAAATTACCATTAAAATTTTTCATATTTAAATTGGTTGAATTCAGAAATAGAAAAATAAAAATAAAATTATGTTTTCCCTCATAATATTTCCCAAATAAATACATAAATTTAAAATCCCATACCCTCAATCGCATGTGGTGACCATAAAATAAACATACAAAGGCATTACGCTCAATCAAAAGTGGGATATCAGAAGAGTAGGTATATGTATTAACAAAATAATTTTAAGTTTATTTCTTATTTTACATCCTTAAAACATATTATGATAATTATAATATATTAACATCAAAATATCCAATATATCTATATGTTATTATGTTGATGGTCAAACCCTTCTACATCAACTTTTCAATCTATTGTACAATGATAATGTAACTTATTCGAAGCTACAGACTAACACCTCCACAATGTGATGTGATTCAAATTTCATTTCCGACTTAAATGAATATTCATAAGGATTGGAATAATGAATAATTATAACATATATAAAATATTTATAAAATTTTAAATGTAGTAAATTATATTAATTATTTATTTAACATAGAGTAGAAAAATTAAAATTCCATACAGGAAAACATATGGACTACGGCCTCTAAAAATTAATGTACCTAATTTCTCAAAATAACATACACAGAAGGTTTTAAATATGTATTTAAAAAAAGGATAATTATTACATCATTAATATTCTAGATATGACCAAAATGTGAACCAATTGACCATGGTCAACCTACCAAAGTAGTTTAGGGGTTATGAACTAAACAACTTAAAAAATATTAGATAACATAACTGATTTAGACACAAAATTAAAAGATAGAATAAATGAAATATAAGATATAATATTCAGTTAATTAACAAGTACTTTTTTTTATATAACAATGGTTTAATAATAAAAAAAATATTATGGAAAATACTTGACTTAAGTGGTGATTCAAGAGATGTGGTATGTTAATTTTCATTAAAACATTGTTATATATATATATATATATATATATATATATATCCACCATGTACATATTAATTTGTATGTCAGAATAATTTTATTATATATACATAAATAATTGTTTAAATCTATTTTCCAATACCATTTCATTTATTTTCAATTTCATTAAAAGTAATCCTTTCATTATTTTCTGATCAAGTTTTTTTACATTCAATATAGTAGGTTTGAAAATAATATTTTTTATTGTATATGTTATAAAACACCCAGACCCCAGTTTCCTAGAGCCAGTGAATTATTTAATAACTTTTCATGATTACAAGGAATATAATCCTAAAGAAATGTGTTGTTTATTTTTTTTTGGAAAACCAGATACATACATAGGTTCAATATTACTACATGAAATTAAATGAAACATTTATTTTTTATTGGACCATCCACATATCTATGTTTATCCCAAAAGTTCATTCATAATAAACTTATTCATGTCATGATAAAACAAATAATAAGAAAGGGGTAAGATCAAATGCTTATTATGGTTATAAAATTTAGTGGAATATATCACAAACATTAACATTGGGCATGGTGAATAACCAAAAACACATGCCTTTAAAAATAAACATGAACATAATATGGCAGGAATATGAGATGAGTAAATATTCCATAATAAATCACTATGATAAGTATTATACTAGTAAAATAAAAAATTTAAATTTAAATTACTAGTTTCATAATGAGATAATGCATAATTAGGGATATCACAACCATACCATCAAGGCCTTATTCCCGGATTGTAAATAACCAGTTTGTCAAGGCCTTGTGTTAAGACCATAGTTTATCTCATTAGAACTAACAATGAATTGAGAGGATATAGTGGTCACCAAATGTCACTTACTAAGTCCAATTCATTCTTCATATGAATGGGGATAAACATAAAAAACATACACCTTCATATTCAAACAAACATATGTAATGTAAATCCAATCACTGATCATTAAACATAAACACTAACCATTCTGTATATTACGGTGAATGGTTTCAATATTGCACATCCAAAATCTAAATAATCATTAACCATTCAATATAACATGGTGGATGATATCATAGGGGATAAACCTCTATTATATACATTATTTAACAATGTATTTTGACATGAATGAATATACTTTTAAATGAGACCATTGAAAAATACATGGGGAAATAATCATTAAACACTATAGAGTTTCTAATACCACTATAAAACATTCAAATAATAATCCATTAGAATATCATTATAATAGTTATACACTTGATATGATATACCAATGGGACGTATATACTCCAAAAAATATATAAGTGGTCAACAAGTCATATATCTCATTAAAGTTACAATGAGATGACAAAAATCGTTTTTTACTTTGAAAAGAAAAGTTCTTTTGGAAAATCAATTTTATTTGTCATGAAATCATATTGTAAACATAAATATACTATAAAATAAAATTTAAGGTCATTGAAATTATATTTTAGGATTAAATAATGTTTTATTGAGGTGAACTCATTTAAATAAATTAATCAATATTTAGATATAAAACATTTAATGCGGTTTAAGACAAATATTAAATTACTTTAAAGAAAAAAAGGAATGTTTTTTTTCATAAAACCATAAATAAACCAAAATAACTTTTATATATTAAATTTTTTGACTTTATTAAGGTAAATAATTCATAAAACAGATTATATACTGAACTTAAAAATAGTAAATAATTCAATAAGTTCATTAAATCCGGCTTGCATTTCAAAATAATTTTTGAATTCTTATATAAAACATGTTTCTCCCAATAAAATAAAGAAGGATTATGATTTGTATATATATATAGTACATTTAAATATAATTGTTTAGGAGTACATAATAATAAATAAGAATTTTATTTAGGTGAATATAGAACAAGAGGACTCGAATGAAAATGAAGGTTTAGGTAAATAATACTTACAACATTATAATAAATTGAATCATATGCCCCATAATTAATAATCATAAAATGATAAATTTAATATCCTAAAAATAAATAGACTAATTATATTAAAAAAATGAAGTTTACATACGACATACACAAGTAATAGTAATGAATATATAATATGTCACATAAATGGAAGTGTGATGAAGAAACCCCTTACCTTTAGTCTGATGGTGTTCTTATCTTTAACATAATGACCAGAATAATAAAATTTAGGTTCATTAATTAATAATTCCATAACCTCATATACATTTAATTATTTATTATAATGGTATTAATCTCACTCATATCATTTTTCATGGGCTAATAGGTACAGTTTCATTATTCGGGTCTGTTTATTTCATGATCGGTATACTAATATACATGAATGGAGAATTATGTAATATGGGGATGGCTATCCAGAATTAAAGTTATATGTTTTTATTTGACATCAATAAGGTTACATGGAATTAAATTTCATTTTCTTACCTGTATTGAAAATGATTCATTATATAAATTATTTAATTATAATTGTTTGTGTGATTTGGCATTTTTTGAACACAACGTACTCATTTTTCTTTATAAATCAGAACCATTTTTATAAAATGATTCTAAAACCATATATGAGACATAATAAATATATTATAGTTTGGATCAACCTTATGAATGGTATCATGCAAAAAATGTAATATGGTAATAGTAATTGAAAACCCATCATCCTTAAATGTTGTAAATTAACACATCTTGGATGGTGTTTTCATATCTAGTATAAAAGTAGGGGAAAATAGAGATGATCTATAATTATTCATTTATCATAAAAACATTCCAATACATGTAAGGTACGTGAGTCATCACAACAATATTTTGGAGAGATATGAGGAATGAAAAATAAAATAAAGGAACATGAAATAAGATAAATGAAAAGAGGAATTTACCTATATAATTAATTTTCCTTGAGTGCCTTTTTAGGGGATAGTTTTTGGTATTTTTATGAGACCAAAAGTTCATGGATGTGAGGGATGTTATTGGGAGTATATTTGAGTAGAATTTCGAAAAGTAACATGGCATTAGAGGAGTAAAGAGAAGAGGGAGTGATTGGGGGTTTTATAGTAGAGGAGAGAAGGATTTTCCCATAATTGTATTCATTATTTTATTATTTTTCGAAAGACAACCAATAGTATTGATTCATCTGACCAAGAATAGTAATATGTTCATGTGGGTTCAAAAAAAATTATCTTACATCAGGAAGGATTATTAGAATATTTAATTTAACTGATAATTTATATATATAGTATATTACCATAATTCACTATTCATCTAAAAATTTAAGTATTTAAAAAAAATACCAAAAATTCACCCCAACCAATTTACAAAATTTAGAATGAAAAAGTGAAATAATTTTTTGAAAATAATTTTCTAAATATTGTAAATGTAATTTTCAAATAAAATAAGAATTTATTCAAAAAACATTAAAATTATTAATCGTTTTATAACACCTTTAAAAGTTAATCATGGTCTCATAAAATTATTTCATAACCATAAGAAAATAAAATAACAATTTATGATTACATTTTATGAAAATAAATTTCAATTTTAAATTATTAAATAAATCATAAAATTGTAATTAAAATATTTATGACTTTTAAAAATACCATTTCTTATCCTCTGATTATTTTTTCACTTATAAGATGTATAAATTGTATTTATACATTCATGGGTGATTTTTTTTGGCTAAATTACTATTCATTACTATTCATAAGGTTATGTTACTATTCATACGGGTCATGTTTTTATTCACCAAAAATGTAATTTGATCCGATCAGACTCTATATATCTTACTCAATGCAATCGTGTATGATATTTTTTTGAAATTCAAATCATAGAAGTGACAAAATTATGTTTATTGGATAGGTTATAACGAAGTGTTGTTTTTTAAAGACTCTGTGTTTCATGAATTTTATATTAAATCTATTTCTAAATTAATATGGTGTTACATTCTACCCTCCTTACAAAAATTTCGTCCTAAAAAGTTAATAGTTGATACTTGAGAATTCCATTATGGGAAATCCACATTAGGAATATGGTTAACATATCTTCATAATAAGAGGGAAATGGAAATGCATCAGCTACTACAAAACTACACATTCTAATTAGAAAACATGGCTATGAAAGAATAATCAAACCATCATTTTATGATTGAAATTGATAGAGAGCATGATCAGATGAAAGATCATTACCAAAAAAACTTAAACTGATGTTATGAAAATTTTCATTGATATCATGAATAAAATTGATATTAGGAAAAATTTCTTTTTTAAAATTCTTTTCCTAGACTTGATGAATTATTCCACTCTATAAGAGTATAAATATACGTTTCTATTTCATAAACAAAATCCTATCCTTTGATTGTTCCTTAAACTATCTATACATCATCTTTTATCACATTGGTGCAACATGTAGTGAGATTAATCTCTAAAACCTCATACAATGATCAACTTAAACCATTTCAAAAATGTTTTAAATTTAAAAAATATCATGATCCAATACTTTAGAATCATTCTCATATCTATCCTTGCAAGATCCATATAGACAAGTTCCTTGTAAATTATTTTTTTATTAATAACACCATGATCTATCATGCTCAATACATCTACTAACTTATTTAAATTGAATCAATATGATGTATCCCTAAATTTTCTCATTCCAAACATGTTAATATATTCATCATTATAAATATATTAATGTTTGTATTTCCCTCAACCATATTCTTTCCCAATATATTAACTTTCTATTGAGTCACTTATCCTTTGTACAATTTACTATATGTCCTCAAATACTTAATGAAATTGTATCGTAGTACAATCCTTATATATTCAATAATTAATATAACCAGTACATTACTGAAAAAATAATCAAATGACAGGATTCCTGAAGAGGCATATTAACAATTCCACTTCATCTGTGTAATTGTCATGACTTGATCATTATCTAGTAACATTATTTATGTCATATTCCTTTGAATCTTAGAAAATTGATTCGCATAGAGTTGCATCTCCCTGTATTTGAAGTATTGTACATTGGAAACTTTTTTCATTCACTTGAAATATTGAAATTGTGTCCTTTTTTCCACACATATATGAAAGTACCATTCCTTTCAAGAGTTTACTAGGGTGATTCTTTCTATAGTTATCACATGTGGGAGAACCCTTCTTTCCCTTGTTCCATTTATCCATGTTTTTCTCTTCTATCCCCTTCTTCTTTTGATTCCATTAAAATACATAGGACTTAGATATGTCCTTAAATATAATATTAACATATGATTATATTTCCTTATATGATGAGGATACTTGGGAGACTATCTTCCATTGAAATGATAAATTAATATTATAAGATATGTGATCCTTCTTACTATTTGCATCACCTTCATTGGTGAAGTTCTCATTCCTTCTATTGGGAACTATTTCTAAAAAATTCTATATAATATATTAGATCATAAAATTATGAACTTTATATAACTCAAAAAAATTTATAACACATATCATAAATTTATTCATCGTAAATCCTCGAACCATGTACTTTGGTTAATTTTGAAGAATAAATCCTACATAATTGTATGTAAGAAAAAATTTGAATTATTCTAATCATTTCCCCTAGGAGTGTCAAACAAGGTGTGGATTAAGGACCATTATCATGTACCAGGATATGCCATGTTATGCTCGAAACTCTTTGTCAGAGTTGGTACAACTAGGTACACCTATGCCAGAACCACGTCAACTTGTAGTATTCAGACATGGATGTATTGGCTAGAAATATCCGCATAATCTATTACTTACCAAAATTATAGAAATTTCTTGTATGTTTATCCTCAAATTATGTCTTATGGTTTGTTTTTGTAATCTACATTTTCTAAATATAGTTTCCTAGTTTTCTACTAAAATTCATCTGATACCAACTATAATGCCCCGACCCCTGTTGCATGAAGCATGTGCATTATATAATACATTTTCATATCCTGCGAAATGAAACACAAAAATAATTGAGCTCAAATTCTTAGTATTTCTATGAAATACAATGGAATATGTCATAAATATAAACATTAGTCACGGTGTATAACTAAAAACATGTGCCTTTAAAAATAATCTTGAACATAATATGGCAGGAATATGAGGTGAATAAATATGCCTTAATAAAGCACTATCTTGGGTATTCTACTAGTCAAATAACCACATGAACTTTCTATTACTAGTTTCATAATGAGGTAATGCATAATTCGGGATGTCAAAACCATACCGACAAGGCCTCATTCCAGGTCCCTAAATAAACATTTTGTCGAGGCCTCGAGCCAAGACTGTAGTTTGTTCCATGAGACCTACTGATGCATTGAGGGGATATAATGGTCCCCACCCATCTATTACTAATTAAAATTAATTCCTTATTTGAAAATGGATCGACATAAAAAACATACACATTCATATTGAAACTACTATATGAAATATAAATAACATTCTACAATCCTTAAACATAGACACTAACCATTTAGAGTAATATGGTGAATGGTTTCAAGATAGCACATCCACAGTCAAAAAATAACAAAAAATTTAATAAAACATGGTGGATGACATCATTAGATATAATACTCAATTAAGTACAAGATTCCAAGAAGTATATTGACATAGATGATGATACTATTAAATGAGACAATTGAAAAATCCTTAAGGAAATAATCCTTTAACATTCTAGAGTGTCCCATACCACCTTGAAATATTCAATTCATAATCCATTATAATAACATGAGAATAAGTAGACTCCTGATATGATATAACAAATGTCATTAAATAAACCATAAGTAATAAATAATTGGTGAAAAGGAATATGTCTCATAAAAGATAAAGTGAGAGGAGAAAATTCCTTTTTTTACTTTGGAATGAAGAGTTCATATGGAAACGCGTTTTTATTTTTCATGAAATCTTATATAATACATGTAAATCTCAGGAAATAAAATTTATGGTCATTGAAATTATATTTTATGAATAAATAAAGTCTTATTAAGGTGAAATAATTTTAAATTTTTTTTTTAAATAATCTTTAGAAATTAAAAATTTTAATGCGGTTTATAGAAAATATTAAAGTATTTTAAATCACAAAGGCATCTATTCTTTAAGAAAACCACAAATTAACTAAAATAGAATTTTCATTTTAAAATTTTTGACTTTAGAAAGATAAATATGGCATAAAAATATTATAGAGGGAACATAAAAATAGGTAACATTTCGAGATGTTCCTTGAATCGGACTTGCATTTTGGAAAAAAATTGAAATATTATTTTAAAAAATGTTACTCCCCAAAAAATAAAGAAGTATTATTATTGGTATCCATATATAGATCATTCAAGAAAACTTTTACGATTATTATATAATAATAAATAATAATTTCATTTAGGTTAATTTAGAATAAGAGAAACCTAAATGAAAATAGAGGTTCGTGTAGAAAAACAGACAACTTTGTAATCAATTGAATAGTATGACCCAAAATTAATAATCATCAAATGATATATTCAATATCATGAAAAGAAATAGATTCATGGTTTGAAACATAACTTGGATGTATACATACACCATACACAGGTAATAGTAGTGAATACAGAATACCATACAAAAATGGAAGTGAGATGAGGAAACCCCTTACTTTAAGTCTAATGATGTTATTCTCTGGATATTAATGACCTGAATAATAAAATTTACATTCATTAATTATATTTAAAGAAACTAATCTTCATTAAATTATTTATTATTGCCTTATTTATCTCATTTGTTTCCATTTTTATGGGTTAAGAGGTTCAATTTCATTGTGTGGATCTGTTTGTTTCATTATCGGTCTACTAATATACATGAATGAAGAATCGTGTAAAATGAGGATAGTTTTATATAATTGATGTTATTTGATATTATTTACCATCCATAAGGTTACATGATTTTAAATTTCATTTGGTTACTTCGATTGAAGATAAACCATTATATAAATTCTTTAATGATAACTAGTTGGGTTGATTGGAGGTTTTCAAACACAACAAACTCATTTTGATTTATAAATAAAAACCATGTGTAAAAAAAGATTATATAACCATATATAAGAAATAATAAATATATTAGAGTATGTTTAAATTATATAAATTTCATAATGTCTATAATTTAATACGGTAATATAAATTGAAAACCCATGGTCCTTGAATGCGGTAAATTAACACATCTCAGATGGTGTTTTAATTTCTATTATAAAAGTAGGGGAAATGAGAGATGAATAAGAATTATTCAGTTATCATAAACACATTAGAGTACATATAAGGCACTGGATTCCTCACAACATTTGGATAAAATTATGTGAAGAAATAAAAAGAAAATAAAGTAACGTTAAATAAATGGAATGAAAAGAGGAATTAACATGTTAAAGTAATCTTCTTTGAGAGTCTCTTTAGGGGAGTGGTTTTGGTATTATTATGAGACCAAGGGCTGATGGAAGTGGGAAGGAGATTGGCAGTATGTATGATCAGAATTTAGAAAAGTCACAGGGCTTGATAGGAGTGTAGAGAATAATGGGTGAGGGGTTTTTTTATAATGAAGAGGAGGGTTTTCCCATTATTTTACTCATTATTTTATTATTTCTATAAAAATAACCAATAGTACTGATTCTTGTGACCAAGAATAGTAATATGTTTATGTGAGTTTAAACAAAGTGTGCTTACATTATACATGATTCTATGAATAGTTAATTTAACAAATAATGTACATATAAGGAAAATAATTGTATTTCAATATTCATAAAAAAATCAGTAAATTTAGGACAATCCCAAAAAATCACCCAAACCATTTTTTGATGTGTATTAGTCAAAAATAAAATCCATTTTTTAAAATAATTTTCTAAATATATTTAATTTAATATTATATTACAATAATAATTTATTCAAAAGACAACTTTAAAACTCTAACTTGTTTTATGACACCTTAAAAAGTTATTCAATGTCTCATAAAATTATATTATAACCATAATAGAATAAAATAACAATTAATGATTACATTTTATGAAAATAAATTTCCATTTTAAATAATTAAATTAATTATAAAATTATATTTAAATATTTATGACATATGAAAATAATAATACTTATTATATGATCATTTTTTACTTATAAGATGTTTAAATTGTATATATATGTTCATTGGTGAAGTTTATTTTTTTGCCTGATTTAGTATTCATTACAATTCATAAGGGTGTGTCACTATTGATAAGGGTCAATTTACTGTTCACCAAAAATGTATGTTGATCCTATGAGACTCTATATATCTTATTTAATGTAACCATGTACGTCAGTTGTTCGAAATTCAAATCATAGAAGTGAAAAAAAAATTATTGGATATGTTATAACAAAGAGTTTTTTTGTGGAGACATAGTGATTCATATATTATATATTAATTATATTTTTAAATTCTTAGTGTGTTACATGACATGAATGGAATCTCTATCCAACATGTAATTTTCTTAATTATAAATAGAAATCAATAGGTTACCATGTTTTTTCAATGAATAGACTTTTTATACTTTTCTTGTAATTTTGAGTTTGAATATTTTTTTCAAAAAATTATTATTTCCCTTATTATTAATTCAAGTTAAATAATGTGGATTTTCATATTGGTTGATATTAAAATTTAATGTTTATTTAGGATGAATATGGATAGTTATTAAATGTTTTAATTTATAAACATGATCATTTTTTTATTATAGATGAATGTTATATTGATGAGTGAACCAAAACCCTTATGGGTGAAATATCCATTATGAGATGGGTGGGTCCCTTAACGCCATATAATGGGTTGGGTAAAGAGAAAGACTAAAATGATGCCAGTTACCCCTATGAGAATATGAAAACATTTATCTAATATTATTAAGTTATGTTGTTAACTGATTTATGTTATTCCAATAATAATTTAGATAGGTTAAAATTTAATTTAATCCTATGATGAGATGGGTTTAACTAATATATGTTACACCTAAAGGAATGTTGGAATGGTCATTTTAGGTGATTCCATGATGATGGTATGAATCCCCAACACACATTCATATATTTTATATTATTTATATATTTAATGAGGTTAATAATATTATTTAATCATGTACTTTTTTTGGTTTATGAATGGTTTTTACAATCAAAAGACCGAATGTTTTATTAAGAAAAAGGTTTTTGATTTGTTCCCTTGTCTTCAAAAGTATCTCTCTCGAATATCATTTTTCCTATATTATTTTTTGTAAAAAGATATATGAAAACATTGGTCATCGATAATGAATTCTAGAATAAGAAAAATATTCTTTATCTCATTTATATTTATGTAAAAATTGAAAAATTCTATATTTCCCTAATTTCAAACATACAAATATGTTTCCTTTTTATTATCTGATACAGAGTTTTTCTCTTGTACCGTATATTCAAGATTTTCTCTTAGGACCTGAGGATGATTAGGAACAATTATGATGTCTACTAATTAACAAATGAATTTTTCCGTGAAAACTTAAAGTGTTTCATGAATGAAACAAGACTGTAAACATAAAAATATTTTTTATGTAAAACATAGAAACTTAAAGAATGATTTCAATATATAATGTAATGGTTTTCTAAATTCTATAATAAATTAAACCACAATGATAATGTGAATGAAATAAAATGAAATCATTTATATTAAAATCTGAGTTATGAAATTTTAATTCCATGTGTTGTTATAGTTGGTATCAAACACATGATTTTTGATACAATTAACGTTTGGTATTTTATTTATAAATAAGTTAAAAGTAATCTATAACCTTTAATATAATTATGTTTTAGTTTTTTTCTGTTATTTTTTAATGAATAAAACTAAATTAATATAATATGACACTATTAATGATATTGTAGTATTTATACACATCCTATAATGGGTTGTCTTGGTTTTATTTGATATACTCACACATATTTTTTTGTTTGAATAAATGTTTTTAACTAGGGAGAACCAATGTAACAATGTATACGAAGGAAAATATGGTTTTTGTTCTAATTAGAAACCAAATAAGATAAGGGTTAGGTTAAAAACTCATGTGGTCATATCTAATATGCTATAATGAGTTATAATTAACATCCTGAACATATGTGTGTATTATGATACAACAAATAAAAGATAAATAATGATTCCTGGATTCTCAGGTGAAAATAACAATAAATTTACAAGGAATATAATTTCTAAATGTCATGAATTTTGGTAGATCCACATAAGAAAAAGTATCAAAGAAAAATATATATATTTTTGATATGGGAAGTATGTGAATTATTCAATGGCATGTGCATGTAGAAAAACAATATAATGAAGATTTAAAAGATAATATTAATAGATGATTATCAATATTATCTGATAATGTTGTTGAAACTTAATATAAAATATAAATATTATAATTTTTTTAACAGTGTTGATAAAGGTAAAAGTATGATACATGATGTGATTAAGATTGTTAAATCTTAGGAAATGATTCATATTTTTAATATAAGAAGGAGGTGACATGTAATAAGATATAAAATATTGGATAATTGTTAAATAATTATTTTGAAATATTTAAGTGTATATATAAGTATTTTCAACTATTATGATGTAGTATTATTATATTTAAGGTTTGATAAATATACAAAAATGACCATAAGTATAATTTAAGTTATAATGTGTTGATTTTTTTTGTGATGACTGAACATTTGGAGTAATTTCATGATATTTAATATATGTTTGCGGTATATTTATCCTATAATATTATCTCCAGTTTTATTAAAAAGGTAACTGAGAAAAATTATTATAAATTTTTGGACATTTTTTAATTGTCTTTAATACCATTATGGTTTATATTATCGCGATGTTAGGGTAATTAGGGTTATTTGGGATAAATATGTTATAACATTGTGGAAACATATTTTTTTATCAAATTGGTAACTATTGGATATGAATTTTATTTGATAAAGAAGTAAATAAATATATTTTTGTTTATTTTGACTATATTGTTACCACTATTTGGTCAAGGAAAATATAAATATTGTAGGCTATGATTGGAGTATATTTTAGGAAAAATTGATGACTTATATTTTGAAACCTGTATGATTTTGTTGAGGGTTTCTGGAAATTCATGTAGTTTATGTTAATGATTAACATATATTATATATTAAATTATTATAGAATATATATTTTTTATATGGGACTCCATGAGTGAATACTTATTTTTGGAGAAAATAATAAAATTTACCCCAAAAGAATATATAACCAAATATTTGTTTTATTATTATTATTTGATTGTGGATATAAATATGGATAATAAATATTCATTCTTTTTGTGGTCATTGGGATCTATTAGAAGTACTTTTTAGTGATTTGTGCTGGAAAATTTCATCTTGAATATTCACTTTATTGAGTATGATATTATATAAAAGTGAAAGATAATAAAAGCCAACAAAATATATTAAATTGAAATTATTTTGTCAAAATAAATCAGGTATAAATAATTAATTAAAATCTATATCTTGATTGTAAAATAATTTTTCAAATAAATAAAGACTTATGTAAATGTAACACTCAACAATATTGGTATTATTTTTGAAATACATATTCATGTATGAGTCTTATAAAAGTATATTCATTTATCAAATAAATCATTTGTTGGAATTAACATGAAAATTAAAGTACATGATAAAATCTATATCAGGTTTTATTATTGTGTTTTGTTTAATGGATTTGGAAAGAATCGCATTAAAATTATAGGGATGTAATTTCAAAAAGTTTGGTAGAATATAACACCCCAATATATTTTTAAAAAAACATTAATATATCTTATTTTTAATACCACATGTAATACAATACTTAAAGGGAACTATGATATACTTTTATAATCATATTAATTAAATATGATATTTTTAACTGAGTAATTGGATTTGTGAGTTGGAAATGATGAAAAAAATTGAAATGTATGTATAATAATGATCCATAATCCAAATTTACTATTTAATTTCTAAGAAATTTGGACTGAGTTTTAAATAAAATATTATATGATTAAAAGTTAAAATTGTTAGAAAATTGAATTACCTTGATAATGTAATTTTATAAAAATTAATAATTTTAATAAATAGAGATATATAATTTTATATAAATGAATATTTAATACTTTTATATAAAATTTATAATTATTATAGTGGTTATTTCTAGAAAAATTAATTTTTATACATTAAATTTATATATTAAAAATAAATTTTCATAAAAAGGTTTATTATCTATTTTTTTCATAAAAATAATAACTAAATTAACCTATTTTATTTATTATTTTTTTTAAAAAATAGAACAAATTTATTATATTATTATATTAAAATAATATTAAGATTATTTTTCAATTTCCATAGAGGATTTATTTTTCAACGAAAAGTAAAAAATATGGATTTTTCCAATTCTGTTACTTATATTCAATAAATAATATATTAGAAATGTTATACTATCATTTGGATTTTTATTAATGTCATGTAAGTATACTTTTTTTAATATAATAAAATTAATCTCATGGTAATTTATATTATTCATGATTATTTTATAAAATCATTTTTTATGCTAGAACATGTATTTTTTAAAAGGTTTTCCATTGCTTTGAGAGAAAATAAAGAAAAAGATATTTTTATAAACTATATAATTAAAAAATTGAAAATAAAATCCATATTTGGAATATTAATATTATAATAATTTAATAAGGTCTGTTTTATTTTTATAAACATTGAATATTAACAATGGTAATATTTTGTCACCGTATTATAGATTAAAATTTGTTAGTCATTGTTAAAAGCGTGAGATAAGGTTCCAAAATCTATCAAACATATTAATTTGTTTCATTTTATAAGTATTATTTTTACAAAATTGTATTATTTTTAAATATGTGGCCTTTTTGGGATACATTCCATATATTAAAAACATTAAAATAATTTATGTTAAGTGTAATTAAAAAATTTAACTCTTTATCATTTATTATGTTATCAGGATATGGATATATATAAAATTTATCAATGAATTAATATCAAGAATAAAATTTTTTAGTATTAAATTATATTATTTATTGTAATTTTTTATTCTTAGTGATAGTATAATGATTTTTCACATTTACACAAAGTCATTGTAGATATTCTATATATAGTAAAAATAACAAGTAAATGATTTTAAATACATTAAATGTAATATTTTATCATAAAATCCGGGAATAAAAAGATTTTAATATAAAATTATAAGTTATTATAGATGGATAAATGATATATATTCTTCTTATATTGATATATTTATGCCTTTAAATAAAAAATATATAAATTTTTATGAAAATTACATTAATAATAATAAATGCATGAAATTTAATGTTAAAGAATTATAAAATAATAAAAAACATGAATTCAGTAGTCATTAAGGGAAATTGTAAATTCTATCATTAATGGTAAATTTATATTCCACTTGTAATTTTTTAAGATACACCCATGAAACATAAATAGTTAAAAATTATGGAAGTTCCATTAATTTTTTTCTTATAAAATTAGACTCACTTAAATATTTTGAAAAACAACCCATGTATATTTATCTCTAAAAAACAACTCAATCCCCTCTATAAACATCCATTATGATGTCCCCAATCACCTAGACTATCAATAAACCTCTCCTACAAACTTCTTAAGTACAATTGAAGAAGGATATAACAAGCTCAGGTATAAGTCATACCCAATTTATATAATAATTCTTTCTTCTTACACATCTATCATATAATTGCTAAAAAATATTATGAAAGTAAAAAGGTATCAATAATATAATTAAATTTTATTATTTTGATGGTAAAATAAATTTCCATCACTTTTCACGTATATTGGAAAATTATAATGTTGGTTGTTCATATTTTATGACTACCACATTCATCAAGCCATATGATTAATGCTCACATGGATGGTCATAAGGAGATAACTTATGATAAAAAATGCATTCATAGAATATTTATTACTCAACAGAATTAAAATATTATCTACATTATTCCTATTCTACCCATTAAAAAAATAATTTCATTCATTCCTATCATGGACTACTACTTCCAGGAAATACTGTGCTTGATTTTTCATGAAATCGTTTAATGGGTGCGATAAAAACTATATTTAAGGTATAAAGATGATAATTCTGGAACTGATTAATTTTATGTAGATTATTATATAATATAAATTTTGATCATTGATGACCAACCAATGTTTTTTGGGGATATATGTTGAACATCCTAAAAACTACAAATATGAACATCACTAATTTTGTAAATAAACATTATATTATAACAAATGATAAAATAATAATAATTGTAAGGGAGTGAAATTTTTTTTTACTAAAAAATTTATAAAAATAATAAAAATTATTTAGGAAAGAAAATAACATATGTGGACTCTTAGGAGATGAAGTAATAGATTTTTTAATAAAATTCTCTTTAAAATGACTTACCTCTATTTCCATGTACTTTTAAATGTTTTAATAATGTTATTTCCCACATATAAATAAATTTAAAAATAAAATTTAAAATATATTGACATTAATTTCAATGGTTTTAAATTTAATTTATTAAATATTTTTTGGAATAGGTCATTTTTTACTTTCTTTATAAGAGGAGTGAAAATAATATATTATATTTATATATGAAATGAATGTATTTTAATGTTTTCATGTATATACATCAATATCTTTCATTCCATGTATTATTTCATGTCTTGTTAGATAATATTAATTTCATGTGGTCTTGAGATATTTTATTTTAAAAAAAAATCAAATAAAAATAAAATTTATTCTTATTTTTGTGAGATAATATAATATTATTCTACTCAAGGGATGAAATTATAATTTTAGTGTTTTTAAATTCAATATACAAAACTCTTAAATATATTTATTTAAAATCGTATCTTGTTTTTTATTTATGAATGATGGAATGGGGAGTAAAACCATTCTTCTATAAGACTATGTCTATTATATGACATATCGGTCAGTAAAAGCACTCTAATGAATTGTGAAAAGTGATAGAGTTAATGAAAGTATGTTAACCCTAATAGAGTGTTGATAAGTATAATTATTCCTATTACATCACCTGGTTAACTGATTTATGTTTATACGATGATAATTTATAGACTTATTATTTTCCTTATAAGAATTTCAAATATTTCTATATATATTTTAAGAAACTGGCATTGAGAATGTGTGTGATTCCTAGGCCGAATGTGCCTAAAATTAATATTAATTTTTTTTAAAAATATTATTATATAACACACATCAATTTTCTTATTAAAAATTTGATTACTCCTAAATGGAATCATAGATTAGAAATCTGAGACCGTGTTTGACTCCATAACATGATATTTATACTATATGTGATTTAAAATATTTCGGCCTAGGGTATTTGGATATCTTGTCAGTTATTAGTATGTTCAATTGAATAATTAATTATTAATATTAACAAGTTATTTCATTTAACCTAAAATTTTTCCTATAAATATATTTCTATGGTGAATTGTATAGTGTTATCCTCATAACCATAAGACAATTGATAACTTCTTCTTCCTCTCCATCAGTTGATGGATCATATCTTACAACAATGAAACTCTGGATCAGAGTAGACTAGGACGTATAAAACACACGGACTTCCTTTAATTATTTTCATGTGTGTTACTTGATGAAGATAAATCTATAATATATCATTGACTCATAAAATTTCATATTACACGATTTTTGATTAAATTGAATGAGAAGATTAATCCCCTCATTTGATTTGTTCCAATTGTGGCTTTTACATGTGCCCATATACCCAATATTTAATTATTCTTTGATTTGTCTATCCTAAGTTATCCCCATTATATATCACTCTCTATAACACCTTTAAATGATATATAAAACTGTTTTTTGTACCATCCTCTCTTCAGTTGGACCCAGTGGTTCCAGATCAACATTGTTGGGTTGTACAGAGCCCTACTAGAGCACCAAAATCACGTTGACACAATGTGAGAGTGATGAATAAATGAAATAAAGATATATATATATATATATGTGTGTGTGGGATTTATTTTGGATCACAATTTTCCATTTTAATGATATAATGTTAAACATTTGAGTTTTTATGGATCATAGGTGTAAGAATTGAGTGACGAACCTATAAGGATCGACAGAACCAATTTTCGACCATTGGATGTCTAAAAATGATATACCCAGACCAGATCCACTGATTGTGGATGGTGTGGAGGAAATATCTATGATGGAATAGAAATATTCAATTATTGGAATTCATAAATTAACATATGTGAAAAAGGATACTACACTCCATATACGACGATGAACACACTCCATGTAGCCTCAATCATGTTGTGGCTGGGGTTTTGGAAATTAATAAGGTTGGAACAAAGTGTACTAACTAAGAATTGTTTTTATTATTATAAAAGGATGGAAAGTACCCATAAATAATTATGTTTAAACTAATGCGGACTAAATTTTTACATCCCAAGGGTATCCTCCAAGAAAATGATCTTACAATCAAGCAGTAAAGATATGAAACTGATGAAAATGATGAGAGGATACTCAACACTTACAATCTGATAGCGAGCATCCACAAAATTTTTTTCCTCCATCCATGTATGGTAGATGATACTCCCTTGATTGGATTCCAAAGAAAATCTTTTTATAATATATAATATGTCACAAATAGGGGAAATCATCCTTTGCATTGAACGCACCAACATCTCGGAATCTGACTCTATCTCCGATTTTTGAAAACTAATGTTTTTCAATACATGATTCCCAAAGTCATCACTCTAACCTCCACACACATGGGGTTCCCTGGGAAGTAAAAATAACTAATGGAAATAAAAAACGAATCAATGGTTTCCTTGAGTAGACCTCCCCCACAAATTTTCCCATTCATAAAGGATCCATCGATTTTGAGTTTAAAACCAATTATAGGTGGCCTCCAACTAACCCCATAACCCTGAGTAGCTACTAAACAACTGTTCTGTTGAGAAAACTGCACAACTTCATCAATTTGTGACATCCTTTAATCAATGTCCCCCTTCCATTAACTAAGGCCCTAATTCAAACCTATATTATGGAGTTCGAGTGAGGTGAAAACATTGTCATCTGATTCCTGGCCTCCCAAAGCATCCAACAAACGGATGATAAAAAGATAATATATATCTTAAGCTCCATATATTTACACTCTAAGTCATGAATCTAGTTAATGATGAAGCCATGCATAGAATCACTACTGAAGAGTGATTGATGGATTACAGATGACCAAAGACTAATTTCATATTTGCATTGTATAAATAGGTGGAGGAAAGACTCCATCTATGGTTGATCACAGTAAAAGCATAGAGTGGCTTAGAAAATACCCTTCCTTTGGAGGAGATGTGTGCTGAAGTTCTTTAGAAAGATCCCATGGGGGATTACATAGCTAGTTACTTGGCTATGTTCCAAATTATACGGACATACAGTAATGCACATAGAAAAGGGTTTGGATATAAGGACACGAACAAGCACATGGGTGGGACCTATGTGGCGGAGAGAGACATGTATATCCCTTAAATATTGTCTATACATATAAAGTAGGTTATCCATGTACCTCTAGGTATTATAATAAGTGATTGAGTAGGACCACACATTTTGTTGGTACCCTTACACATTGTGTACCACTAGGTTCCTTTTGAGTAATATTCAAACTCTAAAAACTCCATTATTTGTGCTCGGATGTGGGCCTATGAGTAGAATATCTTGAGTTATTTTCCATGTATAACATGATGGTTCCCTCAGTTGTTGATTTTGGTATGTTATGCGATATTTTTTTGGCATGTTTCTTGTTTAGGTGACACTCAAAGATGACGGTGACCGCATTGGATTACTAGAGGCATTCTGAGTGGAACCTTCCAACTGGGTTAGGAATTGGGTCCTTGATGACTATAGTGGATCCCTCTAACTAGGATAGTCATGGTTCCTCTATATAATTCCAATGTGAAACAATCGATCTAGCCTAGTATGGGTCCTTTATAGAATTACAAAGTGGAACACCCTATTTGCATAATGAATGGGTCATTGAGGAACTTTTATAGTGGAACACTCCAGCTGAGCTGAGCATGGTTCCTCTACCCCCATAGTAGAATGCTTCTATTAAGAAGGTAATGTGTCCTCTATTGACTCCTAGTGTGGAATACTTCAGCTAGGCTATGTATGGGTCCCCTGTTATCATATTGGAACTATCTGTTTGGCATATGAAATGAGTCCTCTATTGACTACCAGAGTTGAACCCTTCATAAGGGAAAGGAATGGGTCTTGTACCACCAGAGTGAAACCCTCCTACTGGGAGGTTCATGGGTCCTCTATTTATCTATTGAGTGGAACCATCCTTTTGTACCATGGAATCATTCCTCTACCAATAATTGTTTTCCCTCGACTATGATTCTAATTCGAAGGCATAGATTGACATAGATCGTCTGTATGTTGAAAACATGTGAGATGTTGGGAATCATTATTGAAAATATATAATAATTATTGAATCCTTTCAAGGGATAATATATAATATGTATGTCCCCTTTCAGTCTCATTTAGGATTCAATAATTGGTAATATATATATAATAACATCTATATCTATAAGTTTGGAATTGGTTTCACTCCCACATTGGGTTTTAAAGACATGTTGGGTATGCCATATGCTTTAAATGTTTAGATTCCAATGGTGGGTTGAGTTTAATCTTCTATTATTATTGGTAATTAATTGAAATGTTATTCATATACATACCAGTATGATCACATTTTTCTTGGATGTGGTTACTCTTTATCTTTCCTAGGGATGTGATGCATACTATTTTTTATCAACTGTCTTTTTATTCCAATTGTATCTCTTAATTATTCCTCTTATGATTTCATTTTGTACTAATAAGTATTTATTTACTCACCCATACATGGTATTTTCCATCACATGTCATATATTATAAATTTGATGGATATGTTGGTGGTGGACTTATATGTTCTTAGGGATACTGGGTACTTTGCGATACATATGATGTTCGTAGCATTGAGGTTGATAGGTGGGATCTATTATCTATTTAAATTAAAGATTATTTTAGGATGGTTAATATTTCTAGTTGTCATGTATTTTTTCCCACTACTTTAATTCTTTCACTTTCTTACTCTTGTAAACCTGAGATTTTTTTCATGCTTATTTTTATTTTTAGGAGATGTATATTATTATTATTATTACTCTGAAATTTTTTATTGATATGCACAGGTGTGGGAATATTGGTATATTAGGTAAATTCCTTGCATATATTTTATTCCTTTCATCTCTTATCACCACCCCATGGCCTATGGAGGTGGTCTTGGGGTTGTTCCCTCTCCAGCCCTAATTAGTTTTGGGTTGTGAATGATTATTATCGGAGAAGTTCATTATTTGGGAAGTTGTTTGGAGTATTCTCACTATAAGTCTTTAGATGAGATTAGTGGAATATTTTCAATGTGTATAATGTATGGATCTCAATCTAGGGAATGAAGTGATGGTACAATAAGCTAAAAATTCCAATCACTAAGACCTTGACTAACTTATTCTCACCTTCACAAACTGATACATTGTTTACAGGGATCAATAGTGAATGATTTATATAGTATTGAGTCCATGACTATCCTTATTGTGTTATCTCCCCATTATATATATATATATATATTCCCTTATAAACATGGCACATCATGAAAACTTTATGGATGCCTCCACAAAGATGGACAGTCATGATACCAACTTTGAACTATGACAAAAGGTCTGATGATAGATGATGCCTTAGTTCATGGTACATCCCATGAATTTAATACTATTGGTAGGAAATTATCAACACTTCCACCTATTGAGTAAAAGATAATCCTTCCAGAGAAGGATGGTAATGAACATAGTCTTTTCATGCTCCCCGAGTTCTAGCACCAAAGGATGATAAGGTTATATGGTGAGCCAGATGCCCAGGTAGAAGAGGATTGGCCGAAGTCAGTGGTCCTTATCTTCAATCTTACTAAAACACCAATGGATATGGCTGTTGTGTTAGAAGCTACCAATATCCATGGAGAAACTGAGAACTGGTTGGTTTTATTACCCAGATTCATGAAGAGTTAATACTCTTATGACCTGACTTCTAGAAGCTATTATGTGAGGGGTACTACCCCTCATTTCTATGATTAGTTTGGATTATAGTGCTTCTAGAGTTACAATAGGGATGTATTATTGTGGCTGAGAACACAACAAGGTTCATATACATTACCTGATATTACATTTTAATGATCCACAATGGATACTTTATACCACAACATCATGAGAAATGACTCTATTGAGAGATCTATTTCAGTATTACTAACTTTTCCATTCCCACCTATATCGGGGTGATTAAGGTAAAATATTGAGAGATGTAAATTTTTTAAAGGTATTCCATTTACATGGAGATGGTAGTTGTCTTCGTCGAGTTGAGTTGTGTTTACCAGCAAGAATGTACCATTCTGAAGGATCTTAGTGTTGGAGATCCTATTGGGTATAGGCTCAGAATCATGGTCAGAAAACACATGAACTTCATAGACAACCATCACAACATAAAAAGGGTAATTTTTTCATATGATGGATAGGTCACCTAGGGAATGACTTTTGGACTAATGTGATGAGGATCACCTGAAAGTAGCTTAAAGACTTCCACTAAAGATACAATGTCATGATCTGGGATCTCCCAAGAGAGATTATGGATGACCCCACAAAGGTAGAATTAGAAGAGGAGTAGGATGAAATTTGGGTGATAGAATATGGTATGATAACATTCCATAAAAACAACTAGTAATCCCATGTTAGGATCAATGAGATGGAATCTAATTCCATGGGAAGCTGCAGGCTCTAGAGGCTTTTGACCCCGCAACACATGAGATGATCAGTGGTATAATCTATGTATTTTATAGTATTTTTTCTATGTTGGTAGACACATGTTCTTTTATTTAATTCATCTATATACTCATTATCTGAGTGATTTAGATATCTGTTGATGCAATAGCCTGACATCATTTTCTTCGGGTTCATACAAGGAACTCTCCTCTATATTTCATCTATCGGCAGTGCAAGCTATCAATTGGTGGAGAGAATTAAACATGTGTATTATTGGTATTCATGATGAAACCCTAGGACAATATCTTGGGTATGGATTAGTTTTCCATGTTCTACATCCATATTGATTTTTAATGATGATGAGTCCAACTTCTATGAACTGATGTGGTGAGATTCTCCTTTATGGGTGAGAGAGATGTCATGGAGAGACTAGTGGGATAATTGAGCTAGTGGTTGTAGGCCATCACCCATAAGTTGGAGAGTATATCCTTTGTTGTAGAAGGATCATCAGGAAATAGGACCCCTTCATTTGGAGATGATTACGTGGAAATCCTCCTTGAGGAAATTCCAACACTAAATCCAAGTCTATAGATGATTTGTTTTCATTAACATTCACGCTGATATAGTTTTTGTATCTTCTACGGCATATCAGATGGCCCCTACTGAACATTGGGATCCACGACTGAATTTGGAGGACCTAAGAGAGAAGGGTTTCATCATTCCCATTGTGTCCCCTGGGAAGATCATGTTTTTTGTGAAAAAATATAATGGTAGCATGTGGATTTATTTTGATTATGGTATCCAGAATCAGGACATGATAAATACCATGTACTCATTTTCCATGGATTGAGGACCAAATTTCCTAGTTATGAGGAAAGAGATGGTTCTCGAAGATCATTATCTATTCTTTCTACCACTAGTTGAGGGTTTGAGATGTTGATATTCTAAATATGGAATTATATTGTCACTATAGACACTATGAGTTACTAGTGATAAAAATTGGTGTGAAAAATTCCCCCAACGTGTTAATGTATTTGATGAACCATATCTTCCTACTATAATTGGACCAATGTTTTTCACCATCTTCGATGAAATAATCATATACTATACATCATGGGATGAGACTTCAGAGAAATTAGGGACGGTTGTAGAGTTTCTTCAAGAGAACCATGTTTATGGGTAATCCACAATGTTCCAGTTCTAGATTTATGAGTTTTACTTTTTTGAGCAATTCATTTCTAAGGATAGTTTATCCATGGACCCAACGATGATAAATGAGGTTCTTGATTGGGATCCGCCCAGTAGTGTGTCAAAAGTGCATATATTTTTTCACTTTAATGGGTACTGTAGTAGTTTTGTGGAAGAATTCTATAGGATTGTGTCCCGTTTGGCTACCCTGATGCGATAAAAGAAGTCATTTACCTAGAATAGGAACTACTAAAGGGTCTTCGATGGGCTGTGGTTATTATTGAAAATTTATCCTCTATAAATACTACCAGTGTACGGTTTGGAGTATATAGTGTATTTTAATGCGTCAAGATACGAACTCATGTGCATGTCAATGTCACGGATGGTATTTATCACATATGGTTTGGTTTAGTTGAAACCCCATGATCAGAACTATGAAACACATGACCTAGAGATGATAGTGGTATTATTATCCTTGGTGATGTGAATGCGCTATATTCTTGGAGAGATAATTATGGTATACTCATAAAATTATATTATAATGTCCATATTCACATATAGAGACATGAAACTAAGGTATTGTTTCTAGTTAGAGTTCTTACAGGACTACGACTTTGAGATTTCAGGTACTCCATATAAAGGAAATGTAGTTTTAAATTTCTTTACTATGATTTCACATGATCACCTGGTCCAATATGCTTTGTAACATTTGGATTCAATATCGATTACATTGGTGGATGATGAGAGTAAAAATTTTCATTAGTAGATGGTATTGAATCCACTGTTTATTAATCATGTGAGAGAGTCCCATTTTGGAGACATCAACTATGAGTTCTTATGTGAGAAGGTATACACAGGGGATTCACTATATGGATATTCATAAAGAATGAATCTTTTTATCATTTTATAGGGATAGATGGTGGTTCCTATCATGATCTTGGAGGAGGTGGTGCTAGAGTTACACACTTATCCCTTAACTGTACATCCTAGTGTGGGGGATAAGTGCATATACCTTTAGCATCATTTTTTATAGTCCATCAAGAGATGATACATTTCAATGTTCATCTCTTAGTTCTTCTCATATCTATAGGTGAAGGACATGAACCAGGTTCCCATATGTTTTTTTTCATCCCCTTGTGTTCTCATAGTGGAAGTGAGATGAAATATACCTGGAATTTTTTATAGGTCTTACATATACAATGAAGGACCATAAAACCATCTGGGATATTTTTGGCCAACTGAGGAAGTCATGAAAAATACTTCCTATTAGGGAGATGATATTAGTGGATAGTGTTGTGTAGTTGTATGTTTGGGGGATTGTTCACCTCTATGGGGTTCCCTTGATGATTCTATCTAATCATGAAACATGATTTTTATCATGATTTTGGATAGGCCGGAAGGTTGATTTGATACCCAAATGAAAGTGATTACAAAATATCTCCCCAAACTCTTGGGTATGATGAGAACACTATCCATGTGTTGTAGCATATCCCGTAGGATTTCATTCTAGACATTGCGTAGAGTGGGGATGATCATTTCCCCTTTGTAGTGTTATCATACAACAATAGCCACCACTATACAATCGACATTGAATCTTTTGAGTCCTTGTACAGGAGACACTACTGGTCGCCCTTGTGCTAGGAAGAGATTAAAGAGACATCTCTCATCAGCCTATATATGGTGAAAGTGATGATAGAGATGGTCTATATTTTTTTTGATTGGATAAGGATGGATCATAGAAGGTAGAAATCATATGAATATCTCCATCATAGGCCCTTGTATTTTGAGAAGGGATACAATGTTTTCCTATGATTCACCCCATGATGAGAATTTTAGAGGTTTGGCCAGGGATTCAAGCTATCCACAATGTTAATCTAGCCATTAATAATCATACAGGGTGTTGGATAGTTTTCTTACCACCTCACCCAACCCCCAAAGCCTGAGCAGATGCACAACAACTTTAATCTATCATAGCTGAGGATATACATGAATAATAGAATGCATGTTATCTATTGGGGATATCTATAAATAGAGGATGAATCTACATTTTTTGAGAACCTTGTAGTGATTGAGGATTGATAGGATAGGGCTATGTGTAGATGGAAAAATTTTAGATGGAATGTCACTGAGGTTCGCATGTTGTGGTAGCATAAGAACATGTACGATATCTCCTAGGAGTGGAAGAGCCAGATTCGAGCTCAGTATCATGAGTTTTTTTGATTAGTTTTGAATTTCAGAGGAAAATTTATTGAAGGATGGAATAGTTAAGAGACCCAGTTTTTCTTTAAATACATTCAAATATTTCAACATATATATATCCAAATCCATGCACCGCGATGATATATGATCCTGAGTCCTAGTGTACCCATAATTAATTTCATAAAAATATTAAACATATTTTTATATTAAGCGCATGTATTTTTAAAAATAAAATGAGATAAATAATAAATACAAGCTCAGAACAGAAATGTGAGACCATATCTGAGTATGGAATATGATTTTTACACTAGGTGTGACCTAAAATTCGATGGAATGTGGTGTTCTGATATTTCTCTCATCGGTGGTAAATTCAGTGCGTAACACCCCAAGCTTCCACGGTACACTTCTCTTTGAATAATATAGTAGCATGTGTTGTACGTAACTTCGAGTTTAAACACACCATAATCAATCAAACTAGCCATTATGAATAGTAATACCCACTTTTTGAAATTTTATAAATTTTATCTTTCAAAATTGAATTCATTTTTGGATTTGGAATATCAAAATTACCTTAGGGTGAATTTTTTGTATTTTTCTGAAAACTATCAATTTTTAATGAATAGTGGAAAACACTGAGTTATTGTTTAAAACCAAATTTTTATTTAAATAATTATTTATTTTTATTTAAATTTATTTTTGATCAAAATAGATACATAATACTCATATAAGTTCAATGTAATTCATTGGAGTCAGTTTATAATAATTTTAGATATATAAAAATTTTATTGAACTTTTCACCGTCTTTTACCCACCTCCTAGGAGAATTTGAAAATTCACAGAAATCTTAATTTTACCGCTTCTTTGAGTGGAATTTTAAAAATCTGAGAAACACGGTTGATATCAGTAAGAAAAATTTGGTTCAATAAGATGAAAATAATGTTTCATGAATAGTAACTTTTTAATTTTATTTACCACGATTAAAAGTAAATAGGGTAATTAAGGGTAAAAATGATATTATTATTAACCTAAAACATGTCCTAACTCTATTGAATATGTAACACCCCAAGATTTCGTAGTGTGTTATTTTTTCAAAATAATTCAATAACTTGCACTACACGCAACACCGAGTTCAAGCGCACCATGACTTACCAAACAAGTCGTTCAAAAGAGGTTATGAATAGTATTAACTAAATTTTAAACTTTTTATAATCCTTATAATTTTATAATCCATATTATGAGTTTCTTAGACATAATGTAAGAACAAATTCCTTTTTTCAGATAAAAGAAGTATTTTTCAAAAATGCACTTTTACCAACTTTAATAGTGAACCCTTTTTTAAATCCAATATTTTAAACTTTTATATATTCAATTTGACTAAATAAATTTATTCTTTAGAATGGGGACATAAAAAATTTAAAATGTAACACCCCAAGATTCCACGGTACGCTTCTCTTTGAAAAATACAGTAGCATGTGTTGTACGCAACTTCGAGTTCTAACACACACTACAACCAATCAAACTAGCCGTAATGAATATTAATACCTAATTTTTAAAATTTTATAAATTTTATCTCTAAAAATGGACTTCATTTTTGGATTCAAAATATCGAATTTATCCTAGGGTGAAATTTTGGTACTTTTCGGATAACTTTTATGTTTTGATGAATAGTGAAAATTACTAAATTTTAATTAAAAACAACTTTTTTAATCAAAATAATTAGTAGTGATCAATTATGAATTTGAGTGGTTTTAAAGTATATTTAGAATATATTATTACCATTTAATACAATGTTGGTCATTGGACAAAATTTCACAATTAAACCGGACATAAACAAGTGTCAATCTTTTGATAGTTATTATCTCTTAAAAACACGCTTTTTGTTTTAACAACGGGAATTAATTTTTAAATTAATTTCTGCCACTTCTGTGTTTTGAATTTGGAAAAATGGATGCCATATTTGGAATCAGTATGTTAAAATTGTGTAAATAGGTAACTTTTAGTTTTAGACATTTTGAATAATTTCTTCGGTAAATATTTTATTTACCATGGTTAAAAGGTAAATCTAGTAAATAAGGGTTAAATAAATAATATTATAATAATAATAATAAATTACCCTAAAAAGTGTCCTAACCTTATTGGTTGATACATTTCCGACCATTGGCATCTTTGGGTCGATTTTGGGACCCCATGGAGCCACTTGTAAGTGATAGGGACACTTTATTTTAATTAAGTAAAAATGAATACAAAAATGACACAAGCATATATCTTTTAGAAAAACAATTTTTACATATGGTTATATATTTTGGATTTTCTACTATAAATATTCATTAGAAAGATAAAGAGATTTCTTACATAATGGTATTTTATTTATAATTTATAGACATTAAATAATTTAATTTATTTATGAGAAAATGGTGATGCAGTAATTACCATAATAGTGAAAAATTAGAATAATTGATATTATAAATACCCAAATAAATTTAATTTGAGACTTTTATAAAAAAAAATTATTTTTTAGGTTAATATGAAATGTTAGTATTGATTTAATTAACTTTTTTTGAAGTAGTAATTCTTATATGAGTTTTAAGAAAATCAATTATTGAATAGTGTCAAAATTGACATAAAAGAGTTTTTAAAACAAATATTATATTATTAGTTGATATTAAATTCCTAAAAATCTAAGGTTCGGCCAAAATACTTATATCATGATAGGTGTATTATTAATGGACCACTTTGTGGTCTTTTGGATGTATATAGTATGTTTATTAACCATATTATATAAAAATACAAAGAGACATTGTAAAAGTGAAACTAATTAACTAAGAGTTAATACTTAAAGATAAGGTTAATATAGTGACCCAAACCTGTCTAAATTATATTAGTTGAGTTATTTTTGACACATCCCCACCTTAAACTTTAAATAATCCACTTTGGAGACATTAGAAACCGAATATGAATTTATTATAAAACAATAGTTCTAGCTTTTCCAAAGGTACCCCTCACCCCTCTTATAAAAGGGCACTCCCCCTTCTCACTAATTCAGACATTTAAAGCCTTTTGGTTCGTCCAACCCCTACCCAAATACTCTCTAAACTTCCATTACTTCATCATAGAGTCCTTAATTTAGTCATAAAGCCAACTTAAGGAGACCGTTTGATCAAATCAAAAGGAAGAACCCGAAGAAGAGGTAATGATTTCACCACGCTTTTTCAAGTTCCTTTCTTCTTCCACTTCTTCTTTATTTGTTATTCCCATTCTAAAATAATGAATACAATATATCCTATATACTGTAATATTATTATAAATATGGAACAACCATATTCAGTATTATATCCATCCTTTGAAGGACATGTCACCATACGTGCGTACGTACGGCTTACCGTCTCCACGTCGTGGTGTAATTGTTATTCAATATACTATTATTTGGATGGTTATAATAATGATTTGTAATTCATGTAAAAAATAAATATAACATGATAATGATTATTTATATATGATATAAAATCCAATTATATATTATTTTAATATCAAAAAATTATATTTTCGCTCGTGCGTACGTACGGATTACCGTCTCCACGACGCGATGAGATTCATTTCCAAGTTCACCATTCATCGACAATTATAAAAATATATATTACTAATAAGTATGTAATATATGAAATAATAATGCTACTTGAGATATATATATATATATATAAGGATTTATGTACTTACTTATATCTTATTCACTTACTTCAATTCAATACTATTTGAAAACAGAAACAACGTTTATGCGTACGTACGGACTACCGTCTCCATAAACAGTGTTTTCCATTTCATATATATGTCTATTATACATATTTATATTCTAAATTTATATGATATATTTATCATGTTTTATATTATGTAATTATTTAAATCATGATCTATGTGATACAACCAGGAGTGACAAGTTAAAACACGTACGATAAAGAAAGTGATTATTACCCGAAATGTTAACTTAACAAGGAAATTATTATTAAATGGGAAATATAAAGTCATAAATGAATCATGTATGATATCATAAATATTAATATGGTTTTTTTATAATTTAATAACATACTACGATCTTCGTACAGGCGGTTAAACTTACCCTCGACTAAAGGAAAGTGCAAGGTTAGGGGTTTTCATCTCACTCCTTATTCCCGTGAGATTCATTCCATATTTCCACTATTACCTTTTGTGTGGTGTATGTACTGTCCATAATTGTATTCTTAGTGTAATACACTTTAATTTATGTGTATTTACATATTCATTGTATGATACCTCTTTCATGGGTTGTATGTTTTATAAGTTACCAAATTAGTAAGGGTTACTTCCTCAGTCTCATCATTATCCGAGATTGTTTATGTGTGAGTATTTACTGGGACATTTTTATCATCCATGTCCATTTTTCCTAAAAATGATTTCAAAATGAAGATTTTAAGGATTTTTAATGGTATTATTTATCAAGATCAAAATTTCAAATGTTTTAAAGATTTATCTTTCTAAATCTTTTCAATTAATGTCCATGTTTTCAAAATGATTTTAAGGATTTATTTATATGGACATGAATGTTTTGAAATGATAATTATTTTCAAAAGTTTCAAAGTGGTATGGGACACTTTGATTCAAAAATATCTTTTAAAATTACTTCCTTTATAAATGTGTGAATTTTAAATTATTTTACAAAAAATATATTTCTCTCAAAAATATTTACTCATCATTAGATAGATTTTAAGTTCATTTGAAGTTGATTTATTATAAAAAACTTCTATTGAAGGTTTTATGATATGTTTGACTGTGGATGTGTTATTTTTATACCATTCATGGTTTATGGAGAAAGTATTGACATTTCATATGCTAGTTTTAATACAAATGTTTATGTTATGTTTAAACCTTTTCATATGGTAATGCATTGGACTTAATATGTGACGGGTGGAGCTCGCTATAGCTCCTAGATGCATCGGTAGGTCTCATGAGACAAAATAGTGTCTTGGCACAAGGCCTTGACAAAATATTAATTGTAGCCTTGGCACAAGGCCTTGGCTATGTGGTTATGATAGTCTGGAATTATGCATTCCATCATTATGAAAGTGGTTAGTGATATTACAAGTGATTATTCGATTAGTAGAATATCAATGTGAATAAGTAAATGGAATTATTTCATTTTATTTCTGCCATATTATTCTGAATTTCAAGTTTAAAAGGCTTTTGTTTTAGTTTTACACATTGCCTTAAATGTTTATGCTCATTTTTGAATGTTTTCGCTGTATTGATTACCTTTACTGAGCATTTGAGCTCACCCCTTTCAATGTTTTATTTTTCCCAGGATTCCAAGAAGTGTAATGTGATTGATATGTAGGGTTAAGACAAGGGAATAATGGTGTTAATAAAGATTATTTATGTTTGTTTGTATGTTATAAAGTGAAAATGTAACATTCATGTATGTGATCTATTTTTCCAAGACGGCTAAACTGATCGGTCCTTCGGGACTTGATTCCTTGTAATCATGGCAATGTATTAAAATAATGCACCGACTCTGGGTAACTGGGGTCGGGTCGTTACAGTTGGTATCAGAGGATGTTTAGAAATAACCTTGGAAACTAGATTTAGATAAACTCTGATTAGAGAACATAGCCCTAAGATAGACTTTGAGGATTAGTATAGAAGAACTTCCTAGAATTTTGGTATTGTAGAGATTTTGTGAGTTTTCCGAGAAATACATCCATGTTTGGATACGAGCAGGTAGAGGTGGCTTTGGCACAGATGTACCTAGGGGTAAAACCCGAAAACACCGCTTTGAGCTAGACTCGAATGAGAACTGGTGCACGACAATAGGCCTTGCTGCACTCTTGCTTACGACACTCCCAAAGGATATGCTTAGGATAATTCTCATTTTATTTACAAACCATTATAAAATGCTCATGAGTATATACTTACTCAAAGAAAACATTTTTTATGATTATGGATTATATCCATAAACTGTTCAATTTGTGTTAGGAATTATTTATTGCAATTCATAAACTGACGTAGTTTATTCTATTGTATAGAAATGGCACCCAGTAGAAGGAATGTGAACTCTAGTAAAACATATGATCCAAAGAGTAAAAAGGATCGTATCTTTCATGGTATTAAGACATCATTTAGAAGGTAAATAGTCTCCCACGTATTATCATCATATAAAGAAATATTACCATGTGTGGATAAGATATCTAAAGAGTTTACTGGGTCCTATGGATTTGAGGGGAAGCAAGAGAAGAAAAGGATGGAAGAGAGAAAGATGGATAAAGGGAAGAGGGAAAAGAAGAATTTCCCCATATGTGATAACTGTGGGAAGAAACACCCTGGAACTTGCCTGAAAGGAATGAGAGTTTGTTATAAGTGTGGAGGAAAAGGGAACAAAGTACGTGACTTCAATAGTAAGAAAATGGTATCAAATGTACAATGCTTCATTTTCAAGGAGTTTGGACACTACGTGAACCTATTTCCCAATCATCAGACTATGCCGCAAAGGATGCTATTGGATAATAATCAAGTTATGATACTACCACCGATGAAGAGGAATGATTAGAGTTCGTATGTTGATTATTTCATTTGAGTGTTGTATCAACAATGTACTTGTTATAATAATTATGGAGTATATAAGGATTGTGCTACAATACTATTTCATTATGAACATGAAATTGTGTGGAACAAAAAAAGTGACTCAATAGTAGGATAAATTTTTGGAAAATATATGGTTGAGATAATGATAAACCATAATAGAGTTCTGATACCGAGGTAGTCATTTTAGAATAATACATGATTGATTTGGATAAATTATATTGGATATTCTTAACTACCTTGAAACTGATTAATGAGTTTTATATTCCATCATTGTTGGGGTTTACAACATTTTTGGATTGAAGGAGTATATCCACTACTATTTAAGGAATAAGGGATCATGAATGTAATCAATAAGGTTTTATGGTAATTCAGGATGTTGTACTGTTTTAAATGAATACATGATGAAGGTGTTCACATGTAATTACTCAGCAAAAAGGATCTTAACTTTTGGACTAAAACATTTTGGATAGTTCTAGTTTGGATTATTTTTGAATTTCCATAAAAGGACAACCCGGAGGTTGGGTGGAAACCCGTCGCGTCTGGCAAGGCCGCGAGACTTGAACCCACAACCGAAGGGCGAAAAGGGTGTATCACCTACCACTGGGTCACGTAATGTCCAGGATTAAATAATGTAGTTTTTTTAAAAGATCTGGTAGATGAATTATAAATTCTTTTTTTGGAACCCTATACAAATAGGATAAATAGAATATATTTTTTACGTTCTATTCTCTTTTAGAGTGAAAGATGAGTTTGTTGTAGAAATTAGTTAAAGGATGAAATTCTACTTGTCAAGAATATATTTTTCTTCTTATATTATTCTATAAAGAAATTAATTAATATACTTTATTTAAGGAATCCTAAAACCAAAAATGTGTTATCCTAATACCATATGTTTTGTTGAACCGATGGTATTTTAAATCATCATAGATTGATGAATTTAAGGACCTAGATTTTACTCATGTTTGTGATTGATGACCTCAATCACTACCTATAAATATTTACATTTTCCCTCTAATTATATGTCTATAATTTCCACCAATGTCCTCCTAATCGAGATCATAATTTTTTGGTGACCCTTTCATTTCTCTTTTCATCTTATTAAGACTAAATTTTATCCACCCGATTTCCGATGTGGGTTTTCTCACAAAGATATTTTCAACTTTGAACCTTTTATTTTCTAAGAACAATTTCATATTGCAAGGACGCAATTTATTGAAGTAGGGGAGAATGTAACACCCCAAGATTTTATAGTGTGTTATTTTTTCAAAACAATTCAATAACTTGCACTACACACAACACCGAGTTCAAGCGCACCATGACTTACCAAACAAGCCGTTCAAAAGAGGTTATGAATAGTATTAAATAAATTTTAAACATTATATAATGATTATAATTTTAGAATCCAAACTATGAGTTTCTTAGACATAATATAAGAACAAATTCCTTTTTTCAGATAAAAGAAGTATATTTCAAAAATGCACTTTTACCAACTTTAATAGTGAACCCTTTTGAAATCCAACATTTTAAACTTTTATAAATTCAATTTGACTAAATAAATTTATTCTTTAGAATGGGGACATAAAAAAATTTTCAATGTAACACCCCAAGCTTCCACGGTACGCTTCTCTTTGAAAAATACAGTAGTGTGTGTTGTACGCAACTTCGAGTTCTAACACACACTACAACCAATCAAACTAGCCGTAATGAATAGTAATACCTACTTTTTAAAATTTTATAAATTTTATCTCTCAAAATGGACTTCATTTTTGGATTATAAATATTGAATTTATCCTAGGGTGAAATTTTGGTACTTTTCGGATAACTTTTATATTTTGATGAATAGTGAAAATTACTAAATTTTAATTAAAAACAACTTTTTAAATCAAAATAATTAGTAGTGATAAATTATGAATTTGAGTGGTTTTAAATTATATATAGAATATATTTTTACCATTTAATACAATGTTGGTCATTGGACAAAATTTCACAATTAAACCGGACATAAACAGGTGTCAATGTTTTGATAGTTATTATCTCTTAAAAACACGCTTTTTATTTTTACAATGGGAATTAATTTTAAATTAATTTCTGCCACTTTTGTGATTTGAATTTGGAAAAATGGATTTCATATTTTGAATCAGTATGTTAAAATTGTGTAAATAGGTAACTTTTATTTTTAGACATTTTGAATAATTACTTCGGTAAATATTTTATTTACCATGGTTAAAGGGAAAATCCGGTATATAAGGGTTAAAAAATAATATTATAATAATGGAAAATTACCCTAAAACGTGTTATAACCTTATTGGTTGATACATGTCCAACCATGGGCATCTTTGGGTAGATTTTGGGACCCCATGGAGCCACTTGTAAGTGATAGGGACACTTTATTTTAATAAAGTTAAAATGAATACAAAAATGACACAAGCATATATATTTTAGAAAAACCATTTTTACATAGGGTTATATATGTTTAATTTTCGACTATAAATATTAATTAGAAATCTAAAACGATTTCCTGCATAATGGTATTTTATTTATAATTTCTAGACATTAAATAATTTATTTTATTTATGACACAATGGTGATGCAGTAATTACCATAATAGTGAAAAATTAGAATAATTGATATTATAAATACCCAAATAAATTTAATTTGAGACTTTTCATAAATACCAAATAAAATTAGGTTAATATGAAATGTTAGGATTTATTTAATTAACTTTGTTTGAAGTAATAATTCTGTTATAAGTTTTACAAAAATCAATTATTGAATATTGTCAAAATTGACATAAAAGAGTTTTTAAAACAAATATTATATTATTAATTGATATTAAATTTATAAAAATATAATGTTCGGATAAGAGACTTATATCATTATAGGTGTATCATTAATGGACCACTTTTTGGTCTCTTGGATGTATATAGTAATTTTATTAACCATATAATATAAAAATACAAAGAGACATTATAAAAGTGAAACTAATTAACTAAGAGTTAATACTTAATGATAAGGTTAATATAGTCACCCAAACCTGTCTAAATTATATTGGTTGAGTGATTTTCAACCCATACCCACCTTAACCTTTAAATAATCCACTTTGGATCCATTATAAACCGAATATTAATTTATTATAAAACAATATTTCTAGCTTTTCCAAAGGTGCCCTCACCCCTCTTATAAAAGGGAACTCCCCTTCTCACAAATTCACACATTCAAAGCCTTTTGGTTCGGCCAAACCCTGACCAAATACCCTCTAAACTTCCCTAAATTCATCCTAGAGGCCTTCCTTTAGTCATAAAACCAACCTATGGAGCCCTTTTGATCAAATCAAAAGGTAGAACCCGAAGAAGAAGTAATGATTTCACCACCCTTTTTCAAGTTCCTTTCTTCTTCCACTTATTCTTTCATTGTTATTCCCATTCTAAAATAATGAATACAGTATCTCCTATATACTGTAATATTATTATAAATATGTTACAACCATATTCATTATTATATCCATCCTTTTAAGGACATGTTACCATATGTGAAAATGTAAGGCTTACAGTCTCCACGTCGTGGTGTAATTGTTATTCAATATATTATTATTTGGATGGGTATAATAATGATATGTAATTAATTTAAATATAAATATAACATGATAATGATTCTGTATATATTATATAACATCCAATTATATATTATTTTAATATCAAAATAATGGTATTTTTGCTCATGCGTACATACGGATTGCCGTCTCCACGACACGATGAGATTCATTTCCAAGTTCACCATTCATCGATGATTATAAAAATATATATTACTAATAAGTATGTAATATATGACATAATAATGCTACTGGAGATATATATATATATATATAAGGATTTATGTACTTGCATATATCTTATTCACTTACTTCCGTTCAATACTATATGAAAACAGAAACAGCGTTTATGCGTACCTACGGACTACCGTCTCCATAAACAGTGTTTTCCATTTCATATATATTTCTATTATATATATTTATATTCTAAATATATATGATATATTTATCATGTTTTATATTCTGGTAGTATTTAAATCATGATCTATGTGATACAACCAAGAGTGACAAGGTAAAACACCTACGATAAAGAAAGTGATTATTACCCGAAATGTTAACCTAACATGGAAATTATTATTAAATGGGTAATATAAAGTCATAAATGAATCATGCATGATATCATAAATATTAATATGGTCCGGTTATAATTTAATAACATACTACGATCTTCGTACAGGTGGTTAAACGTGCCTTCGACTAACGGAAAGTGCAAGGTAAGGGGTTTTCATCTCACTCCTTATTCCTGTGAGATTCATTCCATATTGCCAATATTACCTTTTGTGTGGTGTATGTACTGCCCATAATTGTATTCTTTGTGTAATACACTTTAATTTATGTGAATTTACATATTCATTGTATGATACCTCTTTCATGTGTTGTATGTTTCTTAAGTTACCAAATTGGTAAGGGTTAATTCCTCAATCTCATCATTATCAGAGATTGTTTATGTGTATGTATTTACTAGGAAATTTTTATCATCCATGTCCATTTTTCATAAAAATGATTTCAAAATGAATATTTTAAGGATTTTGAAAGGTATTATTTATCAAGATCAAAATTTCAAATGTTTTAAAGATTTATATTTCTGAATCTTTTCAATTAATGTCCATGTTTTCAAAATTATTTTAAGGATTTGTTTATATGGACGTGAATGTTTTGAAATGATAATTCATTTAAAAAGTTTAAAGTTTTATGGGACACTTTTATTCAAAAATCTCTTTTAAAATTACTTCCATTATAAATGTGTGACTTTTAAATGATTTTACAAAAATTATATTTCCCTCAAAAATCATTACTCATCATTTGATGGATTTTAGGCTCATTTGAAGTTGATTTATTATAAAAAATTCTATTGAAGGTTTTGTGATATGTTTGATTGTGGATGTGTTATTTTTATACCATTCATGGTTTATGGAGAAAGTATTGACATTTATTATTCTAGTTTTAATACGAATGTTTATGTTATGTTTGAACCTTTTCATATGGGAATGCATTGGACTTAATATGTGACAGGTGGAGCCCGCTATAGCTCCTCGATGCATCGGTAGGTCTCATGAGACAAACTAGTGTCTTGGAACAAGGCCTTGACAAAATATTATTTTTAGTCTTGGCATGAGGCCTTGGCTATGTGGTTATGATAGTCTGGCATTATGCATTCCATCATTATGAAAGTGGTTAGTGATATTGCATGTGATTATTCGATTAGTAGAATATCCATGTGAATAAGTAAATGGAATTATTTCATTTTATTTCTACCATATTATGCTTAAATTCATGTTTAAAAGGATTTTGGTTTAGTTTTATACATCTCCTTAAATGTTTATTCTCATTTTTGAAAGTTTTCGCTGTATTTCTTACCCTTACTGAGCATTTGAGCTCACCCCTTTCAATGTTTTATTTTTTCCAGGATTCCAAGAAGTGTAATGTGATTGATATGCAGGGTTAATCCAAGGGAATAATTTCGTTCATAAAGATTTTTTCTGTTTTCTTGTACGTCTTAAATTGAAAATATAACATTCATGTATGTGATCTATTTTTTCAAGACTGCTAAACTGATCGGTCCTTCGGGACTTGATTCCTTGTAATCATGCCAATGTATTAAAATAATGCACCAACTTTGGGTAAATAGGGTCAGGGCGTTACAGAATAAATATAATTCAACAAAAAACAACCTTAGGAATAAAATATGTACCTTTTTGGTTCACTTGGATTAGATTAGGACACTTATTATTATTATTTTTAAAGAAGAGTTAAAAGAGTTGAAATCACTGTTTAATAACTAAAATATTTTTAATATAGGGTTATACATAAGGTAAATTAGACTATAAATATTAATTAGAAAGATAAATTTATTTCCTACATAATTTTATTTTATTTATAGTGTTTAGACATTAAATAATTTAATTTATTTATGAAACAATGATGATGTTGTAATTACCTAATTAATGAAATATTAAAATAATTTATATTTTAAATATCCAAATAAATGTAATTTGAGGATTTTTATGAATTAATCTAATTCAATAGGTTACTATGACATGTTAGGGTAGGTTAGATGATTTTTTTCTAAGTAATAATGGTTTTATGAATTTATCAAAAACAAAATACCAAATAGTTTTAAATTTGGCATAAAAGAGTTTTTACAAAAAATATTATATTTTTAATTGATATTCTATTCATAAAAATATAAGGATTGGAAAAAGGACTTATATTAGGATAGTTTTATCATTAATTAACCACTTGGGGTTCGAATGGAAGTATATAGTAAGTTTATTAACCATATAATATAAAAATACAAAGAGACATGGTAAATGTCATACTATTTAAATAAGAGTTAAATCTAAAATATTAGGTTAATATAGTGACCCAAACCTATCTAAAACCTATTGGTTGAGTGGTTTTAGAACCATACCCACATTATACTTTAAATAATCAACTTTGGAGCCATTATAAACCGAAAATTATTTTATTATAAAACAATATTTCTAGCTTTTCCTAAGGTGCCCCTCACTCCTCTTATAAAAGGGCACTTCCCATTCTCTCTAATTCACACATTCAAAGCCTTTTGGATCAGCAAAACCCTACCCAAATACCCTCTAAAATGTCCTAAATTAATCGTATAGGCCTTACTTTAGTTATAAATCGAACCAAAGGAGCCATTTTGATCAAATCAAAAGGAAGAACCTGAAGAAGAGGTAAATATTTCATCACCTCTTTCAAGTTCCTTTCTTCTTCCACTTTCACTTTCTTTGTTGTTTACAGTCTAAAATAATAAATCTATTATATTTTATATACTTTTATGTTATTATAAATATGGTAAAACCATATTCAATATTTTATCCATCCTTTGAATGACATGTCACCATACGTGCGTACGTACGGCTTACCATCTCCACGTCGTGGTGTAATTGTTATTCAATACATTATTATTTAGATGGATATAATAATGATAAGTAATTGATGTAAATAATAAATATAAAATGATAATTATTATGTATATATGATATACCATCCAATTATATATTATTTTAATATCAAAAGAATGATATTTTCGCTCGTGCGTACATACGGATTACCGTCTCCACGAACACGATGAGATTCATTCCCCATCATATCCATTCAAGACTAATTTTCATTAGATGATTAAAAATAATTTTTAAAGACGTAATATCATTCTAAATATGAATAAGATACATATTATCCATAACAAACATTACTTACTTAAAAAAGCATATAAAGGAAAACGAATCAGTTAACACCGGAAACGACGATAATACTAAGATATTATTAATAAAGAAATGTTAAAAGATCATATATGATACCATATTAATAAATATGATTCTTGTATAATTTAATAACAATTATTTCACCATTATATAGGAGGTTAACCTACCATCAACCAAGGAAAATTACAAGGTAAGGGTTAATTTCACAATCTCTTTATTATCCGAGGTTGTTTTTATATAAGTATCTACTGGGACCTCTTTATCATCCACATCCATGATTCTTAAAAATGTATTCCAAAACATTTTTACTATTTACTAGAATATGGGTTAAAGTCATTTATACCCTTGTTTGAATTTTTATAAAATGTTTTGAAAGTAATCCTTCCTTCATTTTCCAAACAAGGTACCTTATGATCTTTTCGTAAAAATTAAGGTAAGAATGTTTTTTTAACTTATACGATTGGTGTAGCTATTTTCCACCTTTATATCATCGTCGAAGCTTAACTTAAAATCTTATAATAATATTTTTAAAATAAATGTTTTATTTATAATTATGTGACTCTTAAATGATTTCAAAATAGAAAGAGATATTTTTTTCTAAAAAAGGTTTTGATTTCATCTATGTCAACATCTGTTGATGGATTTTATGTTTATTTGAAGTTGATTTATTATGATAAAAAACTTCCATATTATATTGAAGTTTTTTTGATATGTTTGAATATGGATGTTATATTCTTATACCATTCATGTTTTATGGATAATGTATTTAAATTTCGTATGCTAGTCTTAATACGAATGTTTATGTTATATTCAAACCTTTTCATATGAGGAATGCATTGGACTTAGTAAGTGATGGGTGGAGCTTTCTATAGCTCCTCGATGCATCGGTAGGTCTCATGAGACAAACTAGTGTCTCGGAACAAGGCCTTGACAAAATATTATTTGTAGTCTTGGCACAAGGCCTTGACTATGTTGTTATGAAAGTCTGGCATTATGAATTCCATCATTATTAAAGTGGCTATTGATATTGCATGTGATTATTCGACTAGTAGTATATCCATGTGAGTAAGTAATTGGAATTATTGGATTTTACCTTTTCCATATTATTCTGAAGTTCAAGTTTAAAAGGATTTTGCTTTAGTCTTATACGTTGCCTTAAATGATTATGCTTATTTATGACAGTTTCCGCTATGTTGTTATCGTTACTGAGCATCTGAGATCACCCCTTTCTATGTTTTATTTTTACCACGATGCGAAGAAGTATTTTATTACTAACTTACTGGGATAGTATGAGGGGATATGAGCGTGGTCTATGGAATCAATGTTGTTGTAGTTTTTCATTTTATGATGTAATGTAAACCTTATAAATGTATCTGATACTTCCAAGGCTACTAAACTAATCGATCATTCAAGACATGAGCTTTTGTGATCATACCAATGATATGTAATAATTCACTGACTCTGGGCTTATGGGGTCAGGGCATTACAGTTGGTATCAGAGGAAGTTTAGTACAAACCTTCGATTCTAGATTTAGATAAACTCTGATTAGAGCGCATTACCATAAGATAGACTTTGAGGATTATTATAGAATAACTTTATAGAATTTTGGTATTGTAGATATTTTGTAGGTTTTCCAAGAAATACATCCCTGTCTAGATACGAGAAGGTAGAGGCAGCTCTGGCACAAATGTACCTAGGGGTAAAACCCGAAAACACCACTTTGATCTAGACTCAAATGGGAAATGGTGCACAACAACGGGACATGCTGTACTCTTGGTTACGACACTCTCGATGGATATGCTTAGGATAATTCTCATTATATTTACAAACCATTATTAAGGGTTTATGAGGATATACTTCCTCAAAGAAAACAATTTTTATGATTATGGATTATATCCATAAACTGATCAATTTATGTTAAGTGTTTTACAAGTTTGGAATTATGTATTTCGATTCATAAACTAATATAGTTTATGCCATTGTTTAGAAATGACACCTAGTGAACGTAATGGATACCATATCAATGCATGTACTCCATGTAGAAATTTCCCTCCTGCTCAAGATAATTATAGTGGAGTTGGTGATACAATTGGTGTTGACCAGCTTATCAATATATTGGGACAACTCACTCAGGTTATGAATAATAACATTACCTGTATAGAGCTCCCTAATCCGCAATGTGGAGGATAAATGTTAAATCGCTTCATGAGGCAACAACCACCAAAATTCAATGGGGGTACAAATCCACTAGTAGCTGAGCAATTGATAAATTCCTTAGAGAAAATATTCCATGCCTTGGGAAGTAGCGAAAGGGAAAAAGTTGACATGGTATTTTACCACCTCACTAGAGATGTTGATCAATAGTGTTCATTGATTCAAAACAAAAAGGAAGATTATGAAGTATTAAATATATAATGAAGGGTTTTTAAATATTTTTTCATAGAAAAATACATTCCTCGTGACCATCGAGAAAATATGGAAAGGAAATTTCCGAGTCTGAGGCAAAAGGAAGATGAGAATGTCACAAAGTATGAAGCTAACTTTACAAGGCAAGAGAGGCATGCTGTAGATTATATACATAACCCAAGAAGTAATATTTATCATTTCTTTGATGGGTTAAAACCATTTCTCCATCTAGCATTAGTCTCACAATCCTTCTCGTCGTACGATGATATTGTCTCATGTGCTATCAAGACAGAAAAAGAATTCTCTAAGTCTTACAAAATTAAAGCAAAGCAAGCGAATAAGAGATCTACTGAACACTCTGGAAATGGAAATAATGGGAAGAAGGAAAAATTTGAATATCCATCCTGCAGTAAATGAGGGAAGAAACACCCTAGTACTTCCCTGAATGGAATGGGAGTCTGCTACAAGTGTGGTGAAAAATACCACCAAGCTCATGATTTCAAGGGGAATAAAGAGGCTGTCGATGTTTAATGCTACAATTGTAGAGAAATGAGGCATTATGCAAATGAATTTCCTAATCTCCAAGGTAACTTACCTTGTAAAAGGCCAATGGATCAAGTCCAAGCTAATGCCATCACTACTGCTGAGGTTGAAGCTCCGAAAGACATAGTGGCAGGTAATTTAATGGTTTCCTCAAGTTTAGCCAATGCTTTATTTGATTCTATATCATCAAATTGTTTCATATCTTCCCAGTTTTCTAATAAAATTAGATATTTCCAATTTTATTTAACAAGGGAGTTGTGAGTCAGAACTCCTAAGGGAAGTATCATCATAACAAAGTTTTGTGAATCAGTTCCCATTAGAGAATATAAATGTTCTTTATTTACTGATATCATAATCATACCCATGATTGAATTTGATATAATCCTTGGTATGGATTGGATTTCGGACCATGATGAAAATATTTATTTTAATAAGAAGGAGGTTACTATTTTTGATGATGATGATAAAGAACACCTTATCTTTAGAGCAGAATCGTCACCACATAATTTTTATCTAGATCCACCACCATTAGCTCAACTAAATTAAATTATTGGGGAGGAAGAGAATGAAATAACTATGGGTGAGGAAAATAATGTTCAAATATATGATGTACCTATTGTGTAATAATATGTATATGTATTTCCAGAGGATTTTCCTGGACATCCTCTTGAACGAGAAATTGAGTTTTCCATCGATTTAATTCCTGGTTCAAGGCCCATATCAAAGACCCCTTATAGAATGGCCACTATGGAATTAGTGGAACTAAAGAAAAAACAAGATTTATTGAGTTATAAGGGATTTATTCACCCTAGTGTTTCTCCATGGGGATCCCCTGTCCTTTTTGTTAAGAAGAAAGATGGATATATGAGGTTGTTCATTGACTACACGGAGATCAATTCTATAACAATAAAGAACAAGTATCCCCTACCTCACATTGATGATTTATTCGACCAAATTCATGGAGCTCAATACCTTTCAAAGATTGAACATCGATCTAGATATTATCAGTTGTGTGAGAAGAAAGAAGACATTCTGAAAATAGCATTTCAAACCAGGTACAGGCATTACGAGTTTACAGTTATGCCTTTTGGATTAACTAATTCACCCTCTATCTTCATGGATCTAATGAATATAGTTTTAAAAAAATATACTTATGACTTTGTAGTGGTATTTATTGAAGATATCTTGGTATAGTCAAAATTCTACAAAGATCATGAAAATTACTTGTGCATTATTCCGAAGACTCTTAGAAGACATGAATTATATGGGATGTTTAGAAAGTGTGAATTTTGGATTCAGGAGATTTATTTTCATGTCCATATTATCTCTAATGATAGAATCTCTGTTGATCCTTCTATGACCAAGGCAATCCAAGAATGTCCAGCACCGATGAGTATAACTGAGGTACGCAGTTTTATTGGTTTAGCAGGTTATTATCGACGTTTCTTCCAGAATGTTTCCCAGTTGGATAACCCATTAACAAAGCTCACACGAAAAGGGGTTAAATTTGTTTGTAAAAAAGTTTTTGAAGATTTTTTTAAAGAACTGAAGAGTAGATTAGACAATGATCTTATATTGTCTCTACCATCGGAGAATGATGGGTTTGTTATTTATAGTGATGCATCAAAGAAAGGACTTGGTTGTGTCCTTATGCAGAATGATAGAGTTACTGCCTATGCATCACGACAGCTGAAAATTCATGAGAAAAACTATCCTACTCATGATCTTGAGTTATCATCTATAATATTTTCATTGAAGTTATGGAGAAATTATCTCAATGGTGAAAAATGTGAGATTTATACTGATCACAAGAGTTTGAAGTATATTTTCTCACAAAAAGAACTGAACATGAGGCAAAGATGATGGCTTAAACTACTCAAGGATTATGATTGCACGATACACTACAACCCGGGGAAGAAAAATAATGTGGAAGATTCTTTGAGTAGAAAAGATCATGGAGTTTTGAACAATATGAGAGTTTAAAGGGATCATATTCTCATGGATCTAGTAAAGATGGATGTGGGAATAATCATGGAAGGTGAAACATAAATTCTTTTTCAAATGGTTTCCAAACCATCATTACTAGAAAGGATAAAAAGTTATCAGGCTGATGATGATGAGTTTCAAAATAAAATTAAAGCTATGAATAATGGGAGATTGAGTGACTTCGTATATAAAGGTGGAATCTTGAAATTTGAGAAGATAATTTGTGTTCCCGATATACCTGATCTAAAAAGAGAATTGTTGGATGATGCTCATAGCTCCAATTTCTCTATACACCCTGGGAGCACCAAAATGTATAGATATTTGAAAGAACATTTTTTGTGGGAAAACATGAAGAGGGGGATTTCTGATTTTGTGTCAAGATGTATGGTTTTTCAACAAGTGAAAGCTGGAAGACAACATCCTAGAGGAGTCTGGCAACCTCTTCCCATAACTGAGTGGAAATGGGAAAATATTACGATGTACTTTGTCATGGGACTACCAAAGACTCCTAGAAGGAACGATGCAATATAGGTCATTGTTTATCATCTTACCAAGTCAGCACATTTTCTTTATATAATGGAAGATTTACCACTTGAACGGTTATAAAGACTATATATTAATGAAGTTGTAAGACTTAATGGAGTACCACTATCGATTGTTCTTTATCGTGATACACATTTTACATCAAGATTTTTTAAAAGTCTTCAGAAAGCCCTAGATACTGAACTTTATTTGAGCATTGCCTACCACCCCCAAACTGATGGACAATTAGAACAAACTATTCAAATGTTAGAAGACATGTTGAGATCATGATCACTTTACTTTCAAGGTATATGGGATCAATATTGACCTCTGGTAGAATTTTCCTATAATAATAGCTTCCATTCAAGTATTCAGATGGCACTATATGAAGTGTTATATGGAAAGAGATGTCGCACACCAACCTGTTGGGATGATGTTGGTGAAAGAAAACTTGGAGGGCCAGAACTTGTGGAGAAAACGACGGAAAAGGTGAAGGTAATCCAAAACCACATCAAAGAAGCTAAAAGTAGGCAGAAGAGCTATTCTAATAACCAATGGAAGGATTTGGAATTTCAGGTATGAGATCTTGTTTTATTGATGGTATCTCCATGGAAGGGTGTTATATGTTTTGATAAGAAGGGTAAATTGAGTCCCAGATACATAGGACCTTTCGAAATTCTAGAATGAATTGGGGTTGTGACTTACCATTTGGCAATGCCGCCAAGTCTCTCCAAAGTCCACGATGTGTTCCACGTATCACTATTGAGAAAATACATGCGTAGCCCAATGCATGTACTCACCTATGAGGAATTAGAACTGGAACTCGATCTGCCTTATTGTGAAGAGCCTGTCAAGGTTCTTGATACAAGAGAACAAGTACTGAGAAACCGTATGACTTGTCTGGTAAATGTTCTATGGAGAAACAATAAGATGGAAGATGCAATGTGGGAACCTGAGGAACTTATGATGAAGATCCACCCAAGTATTTTATGCAGTAATACTCTAGAAATTTCAAGAAGTAAATTATTTGAAGTAGGGTAGAATGTAACACCCCAAGCTTCCATGATACTCTTCTCTTTGAATAATAAAGTAGCGTGTGTTGTACGTAACTTCGAGTTATAACACACCATAATCAATCAAACTAGCCATTATGAATAGTAATAACCACTTTTTAAAATTTTATAAATTTTATAATTAAAAATGGACTCTATTTCTGGATTTGGAATATCGAAATGAGCTTAGGGTGAATTTTTGGTATTTTTCTGAAAACCTTCAATTTTTGTTGAATAGTGAAAAACACTAAGTTATTGTTTAAAACCGAATTTTTATTTAAATAATTATTTATTTTATTTAAATTTATTTTAGGTAAAAATATACACATAATACCTATATAAGTACAATTTAATTCATTGGAGTAATTTTATAATAATTTTAGATATATAAAAATTTTATTGAACTTTTCACCGTCTTTTACCCACCTCCTAAGAGAATTTGCAAATTCACATAAACTTAATTTTACCACTTATGAGAGTAGAATTTCAAAAATCCAAGAGACACGGTTGATATCAGTAATAAAAATGTGGTTTAATAGGATGAAAATATTTTTTGGTGAATAGTAACTTTTTACTTTTATTTACCACGGTTAAAAGTAAATAGGATAATTAAGGGTAAAAATGATATTAATATTAGCAGAACACATGTCCTAATTCTATTGGATAAGTATAAAACAACCTTAGGAATATAATATAAACCACTTTATTCCACTTTGGTTAGATTAGGACACTTATTATTATTGTATTTAAAGAAGAGTTAAAAGAGTTAAAAACAAATTTTAATAACTAAATTTTTTTTAATATAGGGTTATAAATAAGATAAAATCGACTATAAATATTCATTATAAATATAAAAATATTTCATACATAATGGTATTTTATTTATATTTTTTAGACATTAAATAATTTAATTTATTTATGACACAATGATGATGCAGTAATTACCTAACTAATGATATATTAAAATAATTTATATTATAAAAATCAAAATAAATTTAATTTGAGACTTTTTATGAATTAAAATAATTTTATAGGTTAGTATGACATTTTAGGGTTGGTTAGATGATTTTTTTTCTAAGTAATAATGTTTTTATGAATTTAGAAAAAACAAAATACCTAATAGTGTCAAAATTGACATAAAAGAGTTTTTAAAACAAATATTATATTATTAATTGATATTCTATTCCTAAAAATTTAAGGATCGGACAATGGGCTTATATAATTATATTTGTATCATTAATGAACCAATGGGGGTTTTCTTGGAAGTATATAGTAATTTTATTAACCATATATTATAAAAGTAAAAAAGATACATGGTAAATGTCAAACTATTTAACTAAGAGTTAAATATAAAAGATAAGGTTAATATTGTGACCCAAACCTATCTAAAACCTATTGGTTGAGTGTTTTTTGACCCATCCCCACCTTATCATTTAAATAATCTACTTTGGATCCATTAAAAACCAAAAATTATTTTATTATAAAATAATATTTCTAGCTTTTCCTATGGTGCCCCTCACTCCTCTTATAAAAGGACACTCCCCCTTCTCTCTAATTCACACCTTCAAAGGATTTTTTCTCAGCCAACCCCTACCCAAATACCTTCTCATCTGTACTAAATTAATCCTAGAGGCCTTCCTTAAGTTATAAAACCAACCAAAGGAGCTCTTTTGATCAAATCAAAAGGAAGAACCTGAAAAAGAGGTAAATATTTCATCACCTCTTTCAAGTTCCTTTCTTATTCCACTTCCTCTTTCATTATTGTTTACATTATAAAATAATAACTCTAGTATATTATATATAATATTATGTTATTATAAATATTTTAAAACCATATTCATTATTCTATCAATCCTTTGAAGGACATGTCACCATACGTGCATACGTAGGGCTTACCGTCTCCACGTCGTGATGCAATTGTTATTCAATACATTATTATTTGTATGGGTATAATAATGATAACTAATTGATGTAAATAATAAATATAACATGATAATTATTATTTATATATGATATAACATCCAATTATATATTATTTTAATATCATAAGAATGATATTGTCACTCGTGCGTACGTACGAATTACTGTCTCCACGAATGCGATGAGATTCATTCCCCATCGTATCCATTCAAGACTAATTTTCATTAGGTGATTAAAAATAATATTTAAAGACTTAATATAATTATGAATATTAATAAGATACATCCTATCCATAATAAACATTACTTACATGACAAATCATATAAAGGAAAACGAATCAGTTAACACTCAAAACGATGATAATACTATAATATTATTAACAAAGCAATGTTAAATGATCATATATTATATCCTATAAATATATATGATTATTGTATAATTTAATAACAATTATTTCACCATTATTCAGGAGTTTAACCTACCCTCAACCATGGAAAAGTACAAGGTAGGGGTTAATTTCACAATCTCTTTATTATCCGATGTTGTTTTTATGTAAGTATCTATTGGGACCTCTTTATCATCCACATACATTTTTCTTAATAATGAATTACAAAACATTTTTATTTTTTACTAGAATATGGTTTAAAGTCATTTATATCATTTATTTACTTTTTATAAAATAGTTTGAAAGGAATCTTTTCGCCGTTTTCCACAAAAGGTACCTTATGACCTTTTCGACAAAATTAAGGTAAGAATGTTTTTTTAACTTATACAGCGTGTGCAGCTATTTCCCGCTGTTATAAAATAATTGAAGCTTCCCTTACAATATTATAAGAATATTTAAAATAAAATTTTTATTTATATTTATGTTACTCTTAAATTATTTCAACATATAAATAGATATTTCTCTAAAAAATGTTTTGATTCCAACTACGTCAATATCCTTTGGTGGATTTTACGTTTATTTGAAGTTGATTTATTATGATAAAATACTTCCATATTGTATTGAAGGTTTTGTGATATGTTGGTTTGTGGATGTGATATTTTTATACCATTCATGGTTTATGGATAAAGTATTGACATTTTGTATACTAGTCTTTATATGAATGTTTATGTTATATTTAAACCTTTTCATATGAGGAATGCATTGGACTTAGTAAGTGATAGGTGGAGCCATCTATAGCTCCCCGATGCATCGGTCGGCCTCATGATACAAACTAGTGTCTTGTCACAAGGCCTTGAAAAAAATCTTATTTGTAGTCTTGTCACAAGGCCTTGACTATGTGGTTGTGAAATTCTGGCATTATGCATTCCATCGTTATGAAAGTAGCTATTGATATTGCATGTGATTATTCGAAAAGTATAATATCCATGTTAGTAAGTAAATTGAATTAATTGATTTTATATTTTCCATATTATGCTGAAGTTCAAGTTTAAAAGGATTTTTCTTTAGTCGTATACATTTCATTAAATGTTTATGCTTATTTATGACATTTTCCGCTATATTGTTATCCTTAATGAGCATCTGAGCTCACCCCTTTCTATGTTTAATTTTTTCAAGGATGCGAAGAAGTATTTTATGACTGACCTACAGGGATAGTCTTAGGGGATATGAGTGTGGTCTATGGAAATATTTTTTTTGTAGTTTTTTATTTTATGATGTAATGTAAACCTTATGAATGTATTTATTACTTACAAGGCTACTAACTAATAGGTCTTTCGAGACTTGATCTTTTGTGATCATTCCAATGATATGTAATAATGCATCGACTCTGGGCTTTTAGGGTCAGGGAATTACACATTGGATTAATTAATTATTAAATTTAAATAATTAATTCATTTGACCAACCAGATTTTCCGAAAAATCTGTGACTGTGGTGAATACCCAATGGTTATCCTCATAAAATTGTGACCTTTGATATCTTATTCCTCATATCATTCAATTGGTAGATCATATTTGATGATGAAAAAATTCTATATTAGTGTGTATCATGATTTAATTATTTCAACGTCTTCCATAAATCATCAGAAAGTATAATTTTCTGTGATGAATGATCCAATATCATGGTAGGAATCATCAATATGTGAATTGTTCCTAGTTTGATTAAGTTGGTCTAGATAATCAGTCCCCTTATTGGTGTGATCCAATTATGGAATCTATATGCACCATTATACTGAATATTTATTTATTCTTTGGGTTTTGTAACCCCTGTTATCCTTGTTCGTGATTTTTGCCAATAAATGTTGACAATAATGTATAAAATTATGTTATTTTTTACTTAATCAACCAACTACTTTGTGTTATTTATTAGTTGGACATTGCAGTACTATTTTTATGTTTCTAATAATTACCTAGCCTAATAAGACCCCTTAATCCTGATAAAATGATGCATAAGGGATAGTTTGATGAATAAATGATAGATTTATTATTTTTTCAAGATTAGAGTGGTATTTTTATGATCAGATATCATTACATCAATGGTAGATGATTTAAAGGTGTTTTGTTTGAGAGACTAACCATTGAGAAATGATGAAACTGATTTTTGGCCATCAAAGGAAAAAATATATATTCCAAAAAAGATCAACCAATTTATAATGGTTTGAAGGTGAGTTATTTAGTGGAATTTTCAAATTCAACGTGTATAATTTTGATCTAATGTTCCATGAAAAACATTACTACACACCATGTATCATGATGAGCACACACTATGTATCCCCTATGTTGCAGCGATTATGTTTTTTAAAATTTATATGTATATAGCACAATATAGGCTCCCTACAATCCAAGTGAGAATTCCCTGGGTTGATTAGATGTGTTATGGAGAACATTATAAGGATCCTGTGTGGGAGTATAGGGATATAAAGATGATTTTGTATCAAAATAAATAGATGTGTGGTAAAGATCACAGACATAGGGTTGATACATGGACATAACCAAGAACATGAGAGGGTCAGAATTGGAATAGGAACACCTTGTATATCTATTACATTTTTATTATACCTACTCGGTAGGGGATATATGTTCCTCCAAGGAAACGACCATGTGAATTAGAAGGACCACAAACTGTGTATATCCTCTCACATGTTGTGTACACCATAGTTTCTTTCGATGAAACATCAATATCTCAAATCTTCTTTATTTGGACTTAGATTTTAGCATGTTGTTGGACTATCCTTTTTTATATAATGTCATGGTGCACTTGGTTATAGATTTTTGGGAAATAATGTAAGCTTTTTTCTAACATAGAATAGGTTTAGTCGATGCTTGATAATAGTGTAGATCACACAAAATCACCAGAGGCATTCAGAGTAGAACCCTCCAGCTGGGATGGGCATGGGACCTCTACTATCATCAATAGTGTAACCATCTAGTGGGGCTATCAATCATTGCTCGTAAAAATTATTATTATAACACTCCTATTGTAACTGTTCATGGTTCCTCGATAGGATTATAGTGTATAACCCTCTAGCTTAGTTGGGCAAGGGTCCTCTACCACTATAGTGAATCCTTATTACATGGTTTGGCATGGGTCCTCTATCAATTCATAGAGTGGAAACCACTAGCTAGGATGGGCATGGTTCATATACATCAGGGTGGAACACTCCTATTTTCATAAGGAATGGTTCCTATATCGAATACTAGAGTTGAACCTTCTAGTTGGGTTGGGCATTGGTCCTTTACCACAAGAGTGGAACCCTCTTGCTGGGTAGGTTATGGGTCCCCGATATATCCAATTAATGGATCATTTTATATTACTATCTAATGGGTCATCTACCATGGTATTTTGGCCCATCGATGGTCTATCACATTTAAAAGGAATGGCCTTACATGGATGGTTTCTAGAAGCCAGATGCGTAACATGCTGGGCATATTTTTTGGACTTATAGAGCTATTAGAGACTCTTTTCTTAAGAGGAGCTATGAGATGTAGATCCCCATTCATGGTCATTTGATATTATTCTAACAATAATATATATAAATATGTATCCATAACATTGTATTTATTTACACTCTGACTATGGGTTTTGAAGATGCATCTGGTATGCCACGTTCTTTCTATGTTTAGATTCATTTGGTTGGATGAATTTACTCTCCATGATATGGGCGAAAAAGATTAGATGTGAATTTCATATAAAATCTTTATTGAGCCCCTTATAGTTGAACAAGGGTAGTCTTTATTTTTCTTTGAGTTTACCTACATCATATTTACTATCCACTTCCTTTTTATTTTTGTTGTATATCTTACTAATACCCCTTCTGCATTGATGAAATCCTACTATGTATGTATATACTCACCCATGAATGGAATTTTCCCACATGTGTCTTGTATTATGAAGAAAAATGATTGGTATTTAGTGAATTTAGATGATCTTAGGGATATTGTGTTCTTTTTACCATGTACGGAAGATATTGATTGGAGATCAAGATTCGAACTCAGTCTACAGTATACATTCCATTTTTTGTTAGGTTGGGCCATATTTTTGGTTGGACATTACTTTTTCCCCTTTACTTTTCATTTTTCACTATAGTACCCATGTAGACCAAAGAGGGTTTTCATTTTGGTTTTGCATTCTATATGTTTTGACTTTTGTTATTATTATTATGTGTTTATTCATTGAGATGGTCAGGTGTGTGTGTACATGTACAATAGGAGAAGGCCTTCTATTTAGGTTATACCATTTACTGTATGTCACCACCTCTAGAATATAATGGATGGATTAGGTTAGTTTCAGGTATATCCTTATTTAGGCCAGTATTGTGAAAAATAATGTGGATTAGGTTGGATTTTAATAAGTTACTCATATTATGTGGTGTAGTTAACTAATATATATTACCCAAAAGAGAATATTTTAATTATCCTATTCATGTATTCCAAGATTAATGTATTATTACTCATTATTCCTTAAAGGTTATTCTATTATTTTTATGAGTATAAATGTGATTCATTGAATTTCCTCAGGTAATTGAACCTGTTAATGAGTGGATTTTATTTTTAGATGTGAGTGGTTATTCTAATATAATATGGTTTTTCATGATATCTCACTTTGTTACATGTAACTCTATTGATTATGATGTTTCATTTTTTCATTTAACGAATCTGAATTGTAAAAAAAATTGGATCATATATTGATTTTAAATGTATGTAAATTATTTTTTAACTTAATGATTACTATATAAAATGGGATACTTGAATATGTGTTTTTTAATTATAGATGGATCAATTAGTTTACTTTATATTAATATCCTAAATTGTATTTGTATTGTTCATCCAAAATTTTCATCTTCTTCCAAAGGGTCAATGGATGGTAATGAAATGTTTCATTATGTAGCTTTAGTGAATGGAAATTTCACATGATTGAAGTATGTGTGTCCTGAATGAAACATAAATTTGAATATAAGTATCCATTGTTTATGTAGAAAATGGAGGATGAATATCTTTATTCCCAATATTATGTAATGTTTATCCTAATTTCCAATAAATTCATTCCTAAATGATAATGTGAATGTAATAAATATAAAACAATTAAAATAAACAAATAATAATTTTTTGTTAATGGAATCTGTATTGATAATGTATCTATTCAACAATATTCTAATGTATGTGGTTTCTTCTAAGATTTTTTAGGTAGTTATTCCCTGACAACCACTCAATATCCTTTTTTTATAAAAATTTATGTTGGAATCCATTTAGTGACCTATAACCATATATATAATAGAAATATATTATATTAATTTATATATTACTCCATCCCACAATACACCAGATCATATTGGTTTCCATATTAACAAAAAATATTCCAAAAGAATACTTTATGTTATTCAATTATGATGCAAAAAAAATGTAAATGATTATGAGGATAAATTTTATAAACATTCAAATAATATATCGATGCAAGTTTATTAAATCTATCATTGTTTTGTAGAAAAAATATTAACAAAAAATAATATAATTACATTAATTAAAAAAAATATCTATAAAATTGTTATCATGAAATTGATTTAACCTTTAAACTATTTATTAGTTGAAGGAACACTAAATGTAGTTTTTTGGTAGATAATTTTCACTACATTGAGTATAAACTATGTTATAGTGAGGTATTATTTCTATAAATATAATGACTTAAAGAATTTATGTTTTATGGGTTATGGGTTATGTAAAATTTTATTATTTTTCTATTGATTTAAATCATTATATTCTTTTTCCAATAAAATTTTATGGACTTTATTTTAAATAACTATTGATTATCAATTCTAAATGATATTGTCTACAATAAACATTTTCTAAATTATAAATTTTAGAAAAAATATATGATATAAAATATATATAAATCATTTAAAAATTTATTTAAAACCCATATGTTATATTTTAAATGAATTACATGTTGTAATATTTTCTAAAAATATATTTGAATTATTTTTAATTAAATCATTCTTAATGTAATCAATTGTTTTTATAATTTTTAAAATATTTATATTCCAAATGTGGTAACATTAAAGCTATTTCCAATAACAAATAACATAAATTCATAATAAATAATTATATTAATTCTTTAAGTAATTAAAGTAATGAATTATTGACTGTAAAAAGTTATCACATATAAAAACAATACCATCCAATAAACCTAATTTTTTCAGTGTTAAATAATACAGTAACATGAAAAAACATACAAAATAACTACATAAAAATAAATATATAGTGATCGTTCTACAAGAAAAATAAAAAAATTATTGTCTTATATATTGTGTTGCCCCCTTATTTTACTGATAAAAAGGTGTGAAATATAATTTAGACATCATCGGTAAACCATAATTAAATTAGTATAATGAGATATATTCTTCATAAATAAGAATGTGAAATTTAAATAAATCATAAAATGATTATTTAATATCAAATTCAACATAGATTTATTATTTATTTAATAAATATGAAAAAATTGAATGCTGAAATAAAAGGAAAAACATGTTGATTGAAAGAGAGAACAAATGGATTATAAATATACATGAACATTGAATATAACGATGAATATTGGAAGTCATTTCTTATTGATTCTTGATCATTTGATGTCATATTTTTTAACATAAAATTAATAAATATTTTTTTAATATTAAACATCTCTTAGATATCCTCAATATATTTTGATTTATTTAATAAACACTTATGATAAATATTTCCATAAAAAATAATTATATTATGAAGAACATTATCATTTAGAAGATAGTGGAGTGGAAATATCTCTTTGTGAGTCCAAGTTATCATAATTTTCTTAACCCATGTCCTATTTCAAAATTATATGACATTTTTAGAAATTTAATTTTTGCAGAGATATTATGTAATGAGTTTTAATTCGCTTAAAACATTATGAAAAAAATTATTCCAAAAAATTATTTTAAAATACAATATTGAATAACCTTATACCAATACTATGAATAATGGTTAAAATATCATCCATACTGTATAATATCAGCCATAATTACAAAGTAATGGGAGAAATATTATATCTTAAATTAGCATACATTAATATTCTTATAAATTACTTCCACCATCATATTCACTATAAATAAAACCATTATATATAAAATATTTATTTTAATTTCAATCTATTTAATGAAATTATTTAAACTTCTATAACACAATAAATGGTTTTAAAGACTTGTTCAATGTTTTAACATTTAAATATATATATGACTTATTATTAGAATTTGAGTAATTATAACAAGATTTAAAATTTTATGGTCACTATTTTTCTTCATTATCGTAATAATGCATTCAAATATTACACTATAATAGCAATTTATATAGATCTAGCCTCTAAATTATAATAAATAGTCTGTGTAATTTATAATCACATTGGTGGAGTCTAAATTATCATATAAAAATAATTTAATATGTTAAAATTAAACAAATATATCTCCATTCATCTAAAATAACATTTCTCAAATTCCTAAAATCTATTTTCAATATTATATTCTCATATCTAGATAGTAATTAAACCATTAATACCAAAACATATAATCTTAATAGGGGATTTATTTTAATTTTAAAATTTATAATTTACAATCACGTTCTTATACTTTATTACAATCTTTTTGTAGTAAATATTCAGATTTAAAAGATTATCTCACCTCTTATGGTTTGTCATTGAAAACCAAAATTATTCCTTCATTACCCCATTAAATAGAAGTAGATGGATATATAATAATGATGATATAACGAATATTTAGAATAATTTAACTTAGTTGTTTATTTTTAATGTTCATTAAAAATTCATCTAATAATTTATATTCTAAATTTAATCATATTCTCATCCCCCCAATTCCCATGAAATAACATAAATATCAATTTCTATTGGATTATTTAACTCTATCAGAACATTTATTATAAGTTATTGTTTCTCCTCTTTTTTTCCCTTATCCTCCTTAAACTCATCACCAGCTAGAATATAAAATAATATATTAATAGAAGGACCTTGTAAATGTGTTATTTTAACTTGGGGAACAAACTATTTTTTCTATTTTTTGGGATTCACCAAATATTCACCATTGAATTTTTTTATGTAAATAATGATGTTACAATTAATCTATATGAAAATAAATATATACATTCATTTTTGGAAATATAATGGTCTATATAATTGAACTTATTGAATAAATAAAATCTTATTTAAATGATAAAAATATAAATTATTAAAAATCCTAATATTGTTCCTTTTCAAAAATTCTCTCAGTTATAATTTCCCCGGTACATTATACCCAAATGAATAATCCTTTAATTTTTTTTGAGAGAACGATTGCATTTTCGTACAACAGCACATTTCCATATATAGTGGAATAATAATTAAAACATTTTACCATGAGATCTTTCCATGTTTTATTTTAAGTCAATATAAGAAACTATGGATTAAAAAACTACCTATTTTGAAGAAATTTTATACTTATATGAGATTCTACATTTTCCCATAGTCTACAAAAATATTAGGTCAAATAGAAGATAGAAACATATAGCCATGAAATAATTATGTTTCTTATGATCATATACAATATATATTATCTTGTATTAGTATGATATAAATTCTCAAAGGTATTATTTAATGGATATCCAATTAATATAAAATGTTTAATTAATATTCTTTTCTAATTGTATATATAATAATTTTTTTAGTATAAAACCATTTTTAATAATTTAATGTAATATATGATTTATATTTGTTTTAGGAACCTTGATGATCTATTTTAATTTTGAATAAAACAATATATTGATAGTATGTTTTAATTGTATCCATAACCATGTGTTATCTCATAACACATTTTATTCTATACATGAATTTCGGAACCAAACCACAACATTGGAACATTCAGTGAATTATTATTTTATTATGCATAGACCTTGACATGGTGAATATAACTAATTCATGGGTTTTCTATGGTTTATATTTCATCCAATCCACTACATTTACTAATAAACATTTCTGATGTCTTCCTAAATTAAATTTCAATAATTTATCATTATTATCTAAACATTTTGTAGGAAACATGTGAAATAAATAATATAATTATTAACAATACCACAATATCTCACCTAATGGGGATTCATAACAATGAAATAGAGCTTTAATAATACAATCCATAATTTTATATAGGAAGTATCCATCATCAATGCATCAATTATACTAATTTTATAACAGTATATAATTAAATCATCATCAAAAAATATATCCATAAAGTCATATCCTTCAGATATATTTTATACAAAATTTATAATCATACACAAAATTTTATAAAGGACTGGTGTTTCTATGTTATGAGGATATTCTCAATCTTGTATATCCCTATTCATACGCACTCAATTATCTACATAAAATATATCATGTCATTTATCCCAATAGATATTTACAACACATTCCACTCATCTAAATAGATAAGACATGACATTCCACATATATTGAGATGACCATACACTTACTTATTATTTCTCAATAAAGGATTAAGATTCCATATATACTAAAAAAATATCTAATATTAATTATTAAAAACAATCCACATGATCAATAACATACTAAACCACCATATAATTATATAATAGTCAATTATTACAAATGTAAGGTTTATATTAACCATATTTAATTTTGACCATTATGAAATATATATGAAATTTTAAAATTGATTGTATTAATGACACTCTATTTAATATACTCGGGTGGGATAAGATAAAAAAAATATTGTTCTTAATGACATAAACATTATCCCTATATTACCCCCACTTAGGATCATCCTAACATCTCAGCAAAACCTATGTCATTCAATTATGATCATCGATCAATGAAAACACAAATGTATACAATGGGGGGTAGATTATGACTCCAAGTGAATGATGTTTTTCTCACTTATGATAGATATATAAACAATGAATTCATTTTTATAACATGATACATTTATATTTAATATTTTTTTTATAAAATATTAATGTAACCATATATATATATAAGTATTATTACTACAATACAGAATATATAAAACATTTTGGTATTTATGTTTAAAAAATTAAATGGTTTTTATAAACATTTCACTTCATACTTAACACTTATTGAAATAATTATATTAATAGAATCATATATATATGTTTAACTATAGGATAAAATCATAAAAAAATATCTTCTTTGGAGAATATCTATTTGCATATATAAATATATATATACAAATATAGTTGTGAGATTAGGATATAAAATTTGTATATCCTATACTAGAACATTCTATATAAGCTTTTATAACTTAATAATGACTGTTATTATTACGTTCTAAATTTATTAATGTAAAAATGGGAATCACATATAATCCATTCTACTAATAAAATCATACTTTCATATCTCATGTAATATGAAATTGTAAAATGGTTATATTATATTCTAATTTTTCTAAGATATCATAATATCTTGTAAAAAATATCAAAATTAGTATTTTATCATTCATATTTTTTACTTTTAAAAATCTCTATTTTGAAATATATCCACATTAGAATATTTGAAAACACTTTTATTATTATATATTGTGTGAAAAAACACAATCATTTAATTAAAATAAATTTTCCTTGATTATGTTAATATTAAATAAATATACTCATTTTGGATAAACCTTATATTCTCTTTATGACATAATAATGTTGTATTAATTTATATTCCTTTATTTTATCTTCTCTATGTTCAAACATAAACCCATTAATAACATATAATTTATATTTTAAAAATATATCATTTCATAACACAAAAACACTTTATATTTATAAAATAAAACATATCTATTTTATGGGAATATATTTAAAAATTATTCTTAATATTAGTGTCTGAAATGAAATTTTGTGTTTTTGGTGAAACGAGTTAAAAAAATATTTATTTGTTAAAATATTTCACTAATGTCTGTTTGGGAAATTATTCCTCATTTGATAAAAAATAATAGGGATAAAACATTTTTTCCTGAACTAAACACATTTTATCCAACATTTTTAAACTATTTTATATATAGAATCAAATCACAAAAAACATGTAAAAAATGATAACACATTTTATTTAAGAAATAAATTGTTTAATAAATAAATAAATATGTATATAACATAATATAAAAATAGGATGATATTATGTAAATATATATATATGTGATTAAAATTTCTATATACATAATGTATAATGTAAGCATTTGAAATATTTTAATTTGAAAATCCACTATTACAAATTTTTTGGAAAATAATATGGTTTATTTTAAATCTATTAATTTCAACCTCTAATTAATATATAAAACAATTCATTAACATGCATGTTTTATCACAAACACACACACACAGAGATATATATATATATATATATATCAAAATAAATGAATTAATTTTTATAACATTAACTCATATTTTGGACTCTCGAGGGAGTTTCTAACAAAATTTCATTTTTTGGAAATTAAATTTCCAATCATTGTACTTAATAAAAAGAAGAACTATCCATGAACTCCTGACACACCCTTAAGGATTTAATGGCCTTGAATGAATACATAATCCTCTAATATTTTTCATGTTTTTTGTGGCCAAATATTAATAGCATTATATTATTATCACATTGAATGATCATGAACCCCCAAAGTATTTTAAAACTATCCTCACCATATTGGGATAATTGGGAAAAAAATTGTGAGGACTAGTTGTATTTCATGTATAAATATCTTATAAGAACTTTTTTTATAATGGTTATAGTATATTATAATGAATTGACTAAGAATTAATGAAAATTAAAAACAATACATTTCATCACTACTGGAAAACTATCCTTTACCAACGGTTTGGAACCGTTGGTATAGGCCTCCAAACCGTTGGTATAGCCTATACCAACGGTTTGGAGAACCGTAGCCAAGTAAGCCACTGGGATAGGTCTATACCAATGGTTGTCCAAAAACCGTTGGTATAGACCTATACCAACGGTTTTCGAAACCATTGGTATAGGTAATATCAAATCTATATCAACGGTAATGGAACCGTTGGTATATAAATTCCAAAAATAAAATCACCGCTGGGATTTGATCCCAGGACCCCTCGTTTATAATCGAACGACTTAACCACTAAGCTAACATCACTTTGTAAACATAATTTCATAAATATATATATGTATTATAATAATTATTTAAAATTTTGATTTATATAATGTTCTCGGTTAGTAGATCTGGAAAAAAATTAAAGAACCTATCCCAACAGTTTTGAAACCCGTTGGGAAAGGGATATCCCAACGGTTTTCAAAACCATTGGGATAGGTTTGGATGGGTTGAATATATGTTGGACGAATGTTGGAATTTTCCCTCCACTTTCCCAACGATTTTGAGGAACCGTTGGGAAAGAGGACACTTTCCCAACAGTTTTGATGAACCGTTGGGAAAGAGGAGGGAAAGAGGACCCTTTCCCAACGGTTTTGGTGAACCGTTGGTAAAGAGGACTCTTTCCCAATGGATTTGATGAACCATTGGGAAAGAGGAGGGAATGAGGACCCTTTCCCAATGGTTTTGGTGAACCGTTGGGAAAGAGGAGGGAAAGAGGACCCTTTCCCAACGGTTTTGGTGAACTGTTGGGAAATGGTAGCTATACCAACGGTTTTTACAAACCATTGGTATAAAAGTGTTGGTAAATATCATCTTCCCAGTAGTGCATTATCATAGTCAACAATATTGAGTAAATGAGATGAAACTGATGGTTTTTTGACATATTTTGTCTAAATAATCAGTCATGAGGAATCATTAATTCATAGCGTGATTCATGTATAATATATATATATATATATATATATATATATATTCATGAAATAAAAAATAAAATAGTATAGTATATACCAATTTTTTTTGATCCCAAAGATACATGTGAACTGTGTCAAGATTCATCATTTGAAAAAGAAAAATCTTTTGAATCAAATGATTTTAACCAAAAACAAATTAAATAAACTATAAATGAAGGATACCATATTACTATTTTTATAAATTCTTAGTCATTAGATCACTAGTATTATAATTCTTTTAATGAATGGTCACTGTATTATTTAAATTAAAAAATAAAAATTTGAAATTGGTTACTATTATCTAATTAAAAAACATAAATTTTGATATGATAGAGTATATTGATACATTTATTAAATTGATGACCCAAATTTTTTTAACATATATACTAAAACATATTTATTTTTCATGAATTAATTTATATAACATTTCTATACAAATTTTTTTGATTCATTATCAATTAAAATAGAACACGAAAAAATAATAAGTAAAATAACTATAATAATTTTGGAATGTATGATCCAAATGATATTCAATATTAAAAAAAAATCAATCACCCAATCAACTATTATTACCGAACAAAAAAAATAAATCTAACTCTTCAATTTATTAATGTGGCTAAAATATTGAATCTTTTTTGAAATTTAATAGAATACATAATTTAATAAACTAAATAATTACCACATTATTATATACCTCATATTGATTGGTTTATATCCATTAAAATTGATATAAATATTTTCATATTTTACTCTGAGGAGTTTTCTTATATTGTGAATAAAATATATCAAGATATATAAACATTTTCTCACACATCTTTTACCCATTTTATATAAATTAAGTCCCTTCAAAATAGATCATAAAAAATATTTTACATACACTAAATATATCACAATATTTATAAAAATGTGTTCATTACATCATAAGATATAAATCCATAAAAATATTATTAATGTAACAAAAAATGGTTTGAGCCATAAAAACCAATTAATTTTTCCTTTCCATATTGTGACCATAGTTCTATAAATAGTCTATGATAAATACAAAATTACCAATAATTAAAAAACACCAACCATGATGGTGTAAATTCTTATGAATTTTTGAAATCATTCTAAATTAACCCAAATCACCTAAAATTACAATGAACAATTTATTTAGGCCCCTTAAAGTAATATATTTGTTAAATTTTACAAAATGAACCTTTTATTACTTCAAATAAACCTATAAATGTTTTTCAATATTCATTATGTTTTTATATTTTTTTCCATTAAATTATATAAAACCCATTACTTGGTAGGAATCACTAGGATGTGTTCTTTATATAACATCAATTTTATTTTCAATCCTCCAGAATAAAATATTTTTTTATACTAATTTAGTCATAGATTTATATCTCACGTATCAATATATCATTACTACAAAATGTATTATTTTTTAAAACATGAAGACTTCTTCATTTATACTTAAAATTTCAACCATGATCAAGGAATGATCATCCAAAATTTATGTTCTCGACTTCACTAATAACATAATGATTTAAATTTAATGTTTTACTGGACCTCATAGTTTTTTTGAAAAAACATTCTTTAGATTGTGGAGACTTTCAGAATATTTTCATTATGAAATTATTTTTTTCTTATATATAAAAACATCTTCATTTTCCCTCACCAATAAATATTAATTTTTTAAAAAATTATTCACTTATATTATTGAGTTATTAAAATTATTCTCATATAATATAGTACATTTTTAAAATTTTAAAAAATTATTTTCATATGACTTGAATAATTATTTATTATAAATTTATTATGAATAATCCTAGAAAAATTTTAACAGTCAAAATTTCATACAATTAAACACATTCATTAAATTATTTATAGATATCCAAATTATAACATTAAAAATCTACCATATAGAATCATTAATCTTGACTATTAAATGAATAAAAAAATAACCATTGAATAATGAACATTAATAAATCACACAAAATTATATATTTAATAATCATAGTTTAAGAAATCCAATTTATGATGTATATAAATTTAATTATATATTCTTAATAAAAAAAATTATTTATTTTAACTCATTAATTGAGAACAAATTTATTTTACTTTAAATTAAAAGACATAATTATTCCCATAAACACACTTTTTATGTTATGTTTCTAAATAACTTTTTTTCAAACTTAATTTTCAATGGAATTCACCTAAATTAAAATTATCACACCCACCAAAATTCCTTTTTATGTTCCCCATCCAACTTAAATAATAATATTATGTACAAGATCATTGGTTAATTTATAATTATCCAAAATGAATCAAAACATTATCCGCTGAATTCGAAAAAACCTAGAACTTATATATGAACCATTAATATTGATAAAAAACTAATTTTAATATTAAAAATAATATTTGGTATTTTTTCTTTTTATATGTAAATCTGGGGGAATTATAAAATATATAACCCAAAAATTTTCACATTTACAATATTTTTTAAAAAAATAACTATTCAGAAATATTTAATAAGATTTAATATTTCTGATATATCCCAAAATACTCCATAAAATTTTGAAATAAAGTCTTTTTTGTATTAACAATGTAATATTAATTAATTACAAAAATCATTCAATCTTTCTATATTAATCAATTAACATAAAAATGTTAATATTTTTACATTTTCTAGTAATCATACAAATTTAAACCAAATAAAAATTATTTTTAATCCAAGGTATGAAGTTTTCTAGAATAAAATCTTGTGTAAAATATATTAAATATAAAAAACAATCCAATCATGGAATGAAATTTCTTTAACAAATATAAGGTATGAAATAAAAAAAATATTAAATAACACTCACTTGTCCATTAAGGTTATTCTTTATTAAATATTACCCATTTTTAATTTCTCCATAATATTAATAGTTTTATAAATACAAAATACACCATTTATATTTTATGTATAATTAAATTAAGGCTAAAAGAAATAATGGTGATCAAAATCATGAATCCAAAATATATTCATGAATAATTTCATAAAAATAAATTAGATGTGGAAATGATCTTATATAAACATATATGTGATCTATTTAACATTATTTTATTTTGAAGAAACCTTTTTATTTTATATCAAAGAAGAAAACAAATAATTTTCTTGAACTCAATTATTGAATGATGTAAGTTGAGACTCCTCCGCATAGATTGGTCGTATTGTTTTATATGAAATAATTTATTGAATTCATAGTGTAAAAACATTTCCACATCATTATGATTAATCCATTAATAATTATTTTATTCTAAAATTTTAAATCTACATTCATGGTTTAACCAATCTAGTTGTACATACTTTATCTATTCATAGAAAATATTTATTCTCACATTCTATATCGACTATATTATTCATATTTTCGCATTCCTATCCTAAATTTATATCTTTTTCTAATTTAAACATTATCAACCTCATCAAATTCATAAATTAGCTTTCATATAATAATTTTCATCCAAAATTCCTTATAAAAATATCAACATAATCATAATATATTTTCATCTTCCAATTAATAACAAACATAAATTTATTACGAAACACAATAAAAAATAATTCAACACTTTAAACATTTATTAATGTCTTGATAATTATGTCATTTAATTTTTTGAATCATTCAATTTATTTATTTTTAATTTTCCTCAATGATTTCATATTTTTCTTTGTTTCTATTATTTAATATAAATTTCAATTCTGAGAAATATTTTTATCTTACCATGAACAAGAGAGGTTATTCAATGACCCGACATATACTAAGTTATAATATTTCAAAATAGTTGTGTATCTACATGACCATAGTAGGGTATGTTGTAACCCAACCTAGGAAATATGCCTATATTTTTGAGATATCGGTTCATACCTTGAAAAAGGGTTGTCACGTCCCAACCAATCCTATGAAGTAGAAATTTTTTTTGGTAGTTAGTAAACATCTAATCTACCATTTTTTTATCGAAGGCGTAAACCTAGAATAGTTGGGTTTTTTTGTGAGGTGTTTTTTTATAGGGTATGGAAGTTCACACAATGACAAAATGTTCCCATGTTCATTAAAAATGTAAAATTCTCTTTTACATAATGTTATTTAATCCATTTTTCCCTAATATGACCTCCAATTCAAACCTCATGGGTATCTCACATAATGGGACTCTACTCTCACTATATAAGGGTTGATTTTTGTTTGTTTTTCCTCCTCATTTATTCAATAAAACACCATAAAACTCTTTTATCCCCTCGATCATGTTTCCCCTCTACTTTATTTCTTTCAATTAATAATTTCCTATGGCTATATATAAATATGTTATTCATTAATTTAATTTAAATTTTTTTTCATGTTAGGGATTGCATTTGAAATATATGGATTTTATTCAACCTTTTACCAAGGATTCATATAATTGGTAAGGGTTTCAAAATATTAATGTTGATAGTTCGATTAGAACTCGTTTTCTGAAAAACGACATGTGTTTGGTTATTTTCAAAGGGTGATCAAAATTTATTTAATGAATGCTTTGGTATTTTGATGAATGATATTATATTCTATTATTGTTTTAAATAATTTCCTATTTACTTGGGAATGTAAAATATTCTTAAAGACGTATTTTTATATGAAATAAAAATAACTTGTTTTGTATTTTTTGAAAAACAATTCATTAAAAAAAGTATATTTAGAATTTTTTTTGATAACATAATTTTTAATCCTTGAACATATAATAAATATGGGAATTTTTTGATATTTTTTTGGATACTATGATAGAAATTCTATGCATAACGCATGTTATCTATACATGGATTACAAAATAGTAACTAAAATTTAATACGATATTGATGTGGAACCATATAATAGTTGTCCTAATGCCACTAGTCCAAAATGTTGTTCTACTCTTTGTCATGTAAAAACAATATATATGATTTTTTTCACACATTAGATAGTATATAGATACTTGGGTTCCCATAACATGTTCCATGTTATGGGTATACCCATGGAATGTTTTTTGGATTTATTATTAATATGTGAATTTTCATTTTTTATTAAGATTATTTAGGATACTGTTATATAATTTATTCCATTAATAATATTAAAAGAGTGCATTGATATGGTTAATTATTAATCTATCATACTGGGTTATATATATATAGATAATTTTACATATCAAAAGAATTTTAGTATCCTATTAGTTTGCATTTTCACACACCATTCACACACCTGATAGCTATATGTTAAACATGTTTTTATATATACAAGTAACAATGCGATGCTTACAAGAGGCTATGTAGTTCCTTAACTTCTAGAATTGAGATAGAGGGAGTGGAATAGATTGAGTGATCCCTAATATCTTACAAATATGTTTTTTATCAATTTCATATATTATAGTTTTGGTCGTTGATATATGATATTGTGTCTCACTTCCTTATCCCATCATTTTCCTTTTGTATATATCCATTTGACCCCTTTTTCATTTTTATTGGATGAAACTAGATGGGTTTATTTTTTAAATTTTCATTGATATTTAATTTATTTTATGGTATGATGAGGATTAATTGGTTTTGTTTTTTCATTTTAGGGAAATACTCAATAAATCATGGGGAGGTTAGGTCAGGTTTAGGGTAACATCTCACATGGTGGTTTTATCATAAAAAATATTACCAGGGTATGTTTTCTCATAACTAGACACTACTTCCTTGTAATATGGGATCTAGAATGCTGTATGGTAATTCACATAGATTGAATAAGGTTCTCAGGTATGTGTATAGAAGTTGTTCAATGATATAATTATTTTTATGTTCATATTTTATTTATATATTATACAAGGTAGTTAATATAAAGAATTTTATTAACTCATGAAATATTTTTTAAGGTATGTATGTAAAATATATTTATTTATGATTATAGATTTTAAATTTGGTGTTTTTCATGTAAAGTATTATCTTTCAGTCGATGATTTACAACTATTAATTTATAAAAAAATTATATGGTCTACAAAACACATAAACATGCCTCTAACCATAGAAATTAATGGGTTAACTTTCATTTATTCTGGCCTTCTTCCTATAATATCTAATTAATACAAAATCATCATTAAATTTTAACTCATATTAGTTATTTTACCTGTTAAATTTGACATTTTACATCTTCATTATTATATTTTATTTAGTAACTTTACACCTCATGGTCCTCCAGTGAATACATTTGAGGTAGATACAAATAAGAATCCCTATGGTGAATTTTTAGTGTTTTAAAATATCATAAAAACTAGTGTATGAATAGTTCATGCTATTGAATATAGAGTTGATATTATCCCAAACATAGGAAAAGAGGATGGTTATGGTCTATGTAATGTTAAAGGATCAAGAACTTAAATTCCACCATGATAAGTCTATATAATTCAAAAAAATCAATGTTAATATGGATGTAGATGACTTTTTTCAAAATGAGATTAGATATTTTACATTTTATTATGTTTTTAATGGTTATTATGTGATTTATTCAACATTAATCCTTGAATATCCCATACAAAAATGGTGGAAAAATTTTATTAAGAAATTAAATGTGAGAAATGGGTAGAAAATAATTTCACAATGATCTTTACCTAATAGTTCTATAGAGATATGATGGCCTAAGAAAATTCAATTTCGTTTGTGTTACTAAATAAATAAGAAACATCTATTATAGAATATAAAAATTGGTTTTATAATCTTGTTGTTTTCACACATTAAATTTATTACAATTAAAAAGTAAAAGATTGAGAATTTTATATTCAAATTTTTCATAAAATTAGCTATCATGTATTCTTAAAGAATAATTATAGTTATGTTGTGATTATTGACTAAAACATGACTGTATTGATAATGTAGATATAATTTGAGTTTATAGTGGGTATCTATCCATATTTTTTTGTTATGATAGTGGAATCTCAATGAAGATGAGAAGGTTTGATGAATTACGAAGATGACCTGGAAGATGTTGGGCATCCCTCCCAGTCTTCATCATCAACTATTTTGATTAGTGTATTTGAATATTACTACAAATGTGGAGTAACATGGAATATTTAGTTATTATGTTTTAAATTAGAAAATATTTTCTATTATAATAGGTTAATATTCCATATATATTGATTTTAAAATTCCAACTTGTTTACTAGAAGTTTTATTGACTCATCAGAACATATAGGATCTGTAGTTCTTTTTAATTACACTAATAAAACAAGGCCTCAATATTGTTTGAATATATGGTGTGATAGTTCATCATATGGGTAGATTAATATGAGGATTTGTCCCCATTTTATTATTATCCCATGTGATTATTATTATTTTTTGATGTTTCATGCAGTAAGTCAGGTGACTATAGATATTGTGGAATGATCGACATTAGTGACTGGTACTTTTCTCATTGCATCAAATATAGTTACCATTTTATTTTTTATAGAATCCTCATATTTAATTATATTTTTATGTTTCTTATAATTTTAATGATTCACCAATTTAAGATATGTTTTATCTCATGGATATATAGATAGGTATTATAAATAATGTGTACCGAGTCATTCACTTTCGTCTATATATTATATCCTTATCAAAAGTTGAGTTGTCATGAGATTTTCTATCTTGGAGATAAATCTATTTTATGCAATCAAATGGAATGATTTTAAGACTATCATTAATAATCATGTTGATCTCTATCAATTAAGGCTTATTGTTACCACCCTCTCTAACAGTTCCCTTGTGTTTATAACTTAATTGGATTAACAATCTTGTCGCAAATAACCCCTAATTTCTCAGACTAGTCGACTGATAAAAAATATTCTAGTTATGAATTATGTAGGGGTCTTCTAGATAAATATTCCTCTAATGGTTAAGGATAATATAATGGAATTATGGTATAACATATTGGGTTTACCCATAGAGTAGGATGTTTAGTTTTATATAAATTTTGTTCCTCATACATAGATGATTTCTTTTCCTTACACTCCTTATAGAACTTATGTGATTTAAATAATTGAATATTATTTTTTGTTACATAAATGAAATGAGTTTCATTATCTATATTATCTAAATATGGGATGGCCTTGTTTCATTTTAATAGAATATTGATGACACATTCTACATGTTCCTTCATTATCAAAAGCTAAATCAAGTGGATCTTATGAATAAATATTTATTTCCCTAAATCTATCACCACTTCAATCAATTAAATGGTTAGTTGTTTCTTCAATACTAACCTCGAATGAGGTTATAAAATAATTAGAGTATGAAAGTATAATATTATTATTACTATATTTAGGATTAAGTATACCCACTTTAAGTATTTAGTAATGATTGATTGGTTAACCAATTCTCTAATAGTCTTTTTGGAACTTATGAAATGATTATTTTATAGATAATAAAAACCCATAATTATAGTATATATCAATAATGTATTATTTCTTAAAAAAAATTTATGGACCATGGGTATCATCTAAAATTTTTATTAAATGAATTGTGGGACATTATTCTTTATAAAAAGTAATCAAACACAAACATCTTGATTCAGAATGTAAAATAAGTAGGAAATGTGGAATTCATACAAGGAATGTAATATGATGCTAAAAATATGAGACATGTTATGTCTTGGGATGAAAAATAAAATATTTAGAAATATGATACATCTTAGGTTTGTATGGTTACTTCAAGTGATTCATGAATGAAATTTATAGTCTTACGTAACCTCTAGATACTCTCAATAAGAAATAACTTAAATTATTATATAGTGGTAATTATTAAATATTCCACATTAAGTGGAACTAGAAATTAAAATGAACCCCAATCCTTATTTTACCTAAGGGTAGTTATTTTTATGTAGTTTATTACATTTCACAAGGTTTGGGATTGGATTGTGTCATTATACATGGAAATCATGATTTATAAGATGGTTCTCTCCATTTTTTATCACAAAAAATGAATAAAAATACCCATACCATCGAGAAAATATTATATATGAATGCTATTATATGATTGCAACATATTTGTTTTAGTATATTGATAGAGTAGTTTCATTATAATGGTTTCAAATAATTTTTTTTCTAAAAAATAGTCAAATATTATGAAGAGGATATTGGTTGAGTACCTAAATGAATTTTATATGGAACATGACTATATATTGTGACAAATAATTTTGGTCTTTGATAACTTCACTAGAAAAAATACCATCTCATTGTATGAATGAGTCTAGTGATGAGTAAAACATGATGGGTATCTTTTTTACTATATTCATTTAATAAACATGGTAATATAAAGAGGGTGTGTTTATTACTATCATTTATTTTAATATATATCTTCTTTAGATAATTAATCAAGGGAAATTGTAATATGTGATAATATAATTAATTGATAATTTTATATATGATTTTGGGACAACTAATGAGTGTTTTATATCTCCTAGGGTTATTTTGTACTCTTAAAACCAATATGTGGTCCCCTTACTAATAAAGAATCTTATTATGAATAATTTCCATTACTTTTATTTTCTATTATAAGTACAAAAGAACAAAAAAAAATTTTATATAAAACCAAAAAAATTACCTTTTATGAGTCATGACCCAATAGATATTGTTTCCTGATATTATATCTACTAGATGATTAATAATGTACATTATATCCATTTCATTATGCTCAATCCTCTACTAATAACAATATTGAAAAGGGGAAATATATATTTGAAATTTATCATTGGAAAACATCATTCCACTTATAGTAATATTTCCATATAGTTCATGATTAAATCAATTAATTTATTAGAAAATTTTATATAGATTAGATATAACAATGTGGTTGTTGAAATTAATAAAATCTATATGTAGGAGATCGTGATGTTAAATGTGGTTATTTACACCATAATTTTAGATTGTGATTAAATTATCACCTCCTTATTTTGAAAATTACTTTTAGAGGTGATGTGATCCCAAGTGAAATAGACAATGACCTATAATCCATATATGCAATTCATGAAGAGACAATTTACCATATTTTACACAACATGCACCAAGGATGTATCTTAGAAATTTGAGGCTTAATGGACTCTATCCTAGAACTAATGTTTATGATTATAATGAAATTTATTATTATTATAAAAGGATTGATCCTATTAATAGTTTATAAGAATTACTATATAAGTATCCCAAAAAATAAATTTATGTGGGAGATATTTAATTCATCGGACTAAGAATTGATGTGGGAGGTTGCTCGGAGCTGGACTTAGACGGGACATACCTCAGGGACGACTTGATCGAGATCTATACCTACCCTTCAGGTAGGATTCCCCGGTGGAAGATCCAAGAGCTGTTTTCCCTTTTTCATGTACTTGTACTTCAGTTGTGTTTGTATACTGGCCCATTTACTTTCAACACTCTTTACATTATTATTACTTTTTGGTTATCTCTGGTTGTGTATAGTCTATGTGAGTTGCAGGTTTAAAGGTAATGCCTTCCCTTTTGCTGGGATACGCCTTTTTGGTGCTGCCTAAGGAAGGTGGGATTGGGGTAATCACATAACGGGCCCATAGATGGGTTGTGACAACCATAATATTTATATAAAGGCACTAAAATTAATTATAGTGGTTAAGGTAAAAATGAATTTACATAGTAGTAAAACTTAAATCTTATTGGGGTAAAATTAAATATAAAAATTTCCAAAACCCATTATGAACATATTTAGAATATATTCCCTATTTTATTGGAAACTATTCAATATTTAATGCACATTTTTTCAGGGATACCTCCTAATAGTAGTTGTTTTTTTATTTATAATAATACCACTCCACATCAATTAAAAAAAGGGAATTAAATTTCCCCCATTATAAACAACTATCAAGTATGTTGGATCATCAAAACCTTGACTAAATCATCTTATAACACCAAAAAACTTATACTAGATGATTCATTTTTAAATAAATAATACCCAGGAAGGATTTTGGTATAAACCAAAAGGAGTTACTCGAATAAGAGTCAATATTCATCAATAATAAATTTTGTGTTATTTCATTCTCCACACCTTCAATTATTCCTAATTAATTATTTTATATAGCCTAATTATCATAAATTTACTATTATGAATTTATTATAGGTGTAGGACCTAAAACATTATAGTCATCTATCAAATGGGATATGCAATCATCACACATGTGCATGGTGGACTACCGCCTCACGAAACAATGTCATTTGTTTTTTCATTACCACCATTCAAACTTGGGAATAATGATTTATTTAATTTTTATATAAAATTTATACTATCTTTTATTATCACACACCTTTATTATTTTAATTTTGTGGTAATATGATAATGTCATTAATGGGTATGATGGACTATTGTCTCGCGAAGTGATATAATTTTTTTATACCGTAAATGGAATATAATAAGGATGAGTTTAATGAATATATGTGAAATATATGACATAAAAATTTATTTTGGAATTATATAATTCATTTATATTATTTTTTTACATCTCATTTGTTATGATAAGTAAATTGAAATAATTTTCACATGTATGTTTGACCTATCATCTCCGTGAATGTAGTATTCTATTTTCTATTACAAAATTTTATTGATTAATATAAATAAATGTATATTAAATATATATATTGATTACATACTTCTTTAAATTATAGAGATAATAAAATAAATATCTAATTAAAAGGAACAAAAATGAAATTTCAAAACATACTCGAAAAATTTCATAATTAACACCCAAAATAATGAAAACAATGAATGATTATAAACAAACAGGTGATATAATATTATAAAAGGGTAAAATATGATATCATAAAAAATAATATGTTTATATTATGAGATAATAACATGTTTAAATCCACTATATAGTATGATAAAGAATTTATGGATAAAAATAATGTACCAGGTAAAGGTATTTTAAGTCTCACTTTTATTTCTATGGGATTTAGTAAATATTCTCCCCTCATTTATTTGGTGTTCTCTATATAATACCCTATTCCATTTTATATTATGAATTTATTTTATTTCATGATATTGAAATGTTTTATTTGTTTTATTCTATCACAAATATCATGATACAAAAGTTACATGGTATATAACGGATTTCATCTCAATTTACATTCCCTTGAGACTATTTGTTATTATGATCAAATTCATAGGAATGCTGTTTTTATACTACAACTAATGACATATAATATCATCGATACATATTTCATGATTAATTTTTAATATTAAATTTTAATTAACTCACCTAAGGGTATTTGACTTTATAATTACAAAATGGTAAATGTTATTGTGCAATATCACTTTCTTTGGTGATTGCTAACATTATCTCAAAATAATCAATTTATTGAAAGTATATTCCATTGGAAATAAAATTTAAATGAAATATACATATTATATTGTAATGGATATGATTATTTATAAAACTATATACAATTTATGAATACAATGTTTAATTTCACATTTATTTGATTACTTGGGGAAATAATCTTGGAGATGTATCCTTTACTCTATTTAGATACATGGCGATGAGGATAATTGTTTATGAATTAAATTGTTTATTAGATATGTGGGGAATTCTTTGAACTAGTTTGATAAGGGTATGGGAATGGTTAATGAAATACCCTTGAGGTATTTGTATTCTCAGGAGATGAAATCAGTTTGACTATCCCTACACGGTTTTAATCTGTATGTTTTAAACTATATTGTGAAAGGTTATGAGATTATTGATAAGGATGGACAAACCAAATCAGTTGGTAAAAAATACATTTTAAACCATATTGTGAATGATATTACTGTTAAAGGTTCTATGCACCTAGGAAACATGATTTCCATTAAATAAGTAGGTTCCTTCAATCAGAATTTAGTTCTTACTATCCATGAGATTTTCACTATTACAAAATAAATGAATTAATTTCATAATCAGTTTAATATTTAAATGGAATGTGTTTTCAATTATTTACATTTCCATATTGGTTATGAATTCTATATTTATTTAAATGTAATGTATGTCTATAAATTTACCTTATCATATTTATTATTGATTATTGATTCATGATTGATTCCACTGTACTTAAACCTTAACGAGAACTTAATCTCACCATTATTCTATTTCATTTCCCAAGGATATAAAGATGAATTCTTGAAATGATTTTTCAGTAGTTCTTATCATTTTATTTTTTCATGTATTATGATTCATTTTATATTCCCAATATAATATGGGAACCATATATGTAACCTGGTTTTCCAAATACAAATACTTTTCAATAATTTGGGATTTGAATCTTGTATCAATGCCCATATAATATTGTATGGAAGCGACTTTAAGCTATGGGGGTTGGGGTCATCGCAGTTGGTATCAGAGAAAGTTTTATAGAAACCATTTAAACTAGATATATAAAAACATAACATAGGTAAGATAAATATGTGATAGACTTTGAGGATATGTATATAGGAACATCTCAATGAAACCATCTTTATGTTAATGAGACTATCTATAAATACATGTTTCAATTTATTCAATATAATTAAAATGTTTTGGTATTGTAAATTATATTTAATAATGATAAAATATAAAATATTGTATTACCTTATTTAGAAATAGTGACTTGAATGACGAAGTATATCAATACTTGAGAAATATGTACTATTTTCCTACTAACGGATCTAATACAACATGTTTTTAAATGGTGAAAATTATGGATAAAGTAGAGAATCATAATAAAGTTATAAAAAATAAACATTATTGGATAGAGTTACATGTGCCACAAATATATTATCTTATGTTGGATCACAGTTTTCTATATAATCCCCTCATATTTTAATGGAACTAATAATCCAGTAGAAGTCAAGTAGTGGGTTAATTATTTTGGGAACTTATTTGTGGTGTATGGATGCCATCATAAGAAAACTTTTACAATAATAATGTATTTTATAAAAGTAGATGGTGTTAATTTGTGTTTGTTGATATATAATATTATAGAGTAAGACGAAGTAGAAAGTTTTTAATGAGATGGTTTTAATGAGACATTATTCAATAAATATTTCCCTTGTGAGAAAACAATTGAGATGAAAAGAAAGATACTTATCCTATAGAAAAATGATGTCAAATGTGGTGTGGATTATAAATATACATTTAAGATGTTATCTGTTTATTCTATGGATTACATATGAAACACATAGTTAATTATTCACTATTTATTTAATTACATTAGGCCAAGTCTTCTGAGGGAACAAGTCTCTCAAAAAGATTCAAAATACTATGAAATAGTTTTATGTGCTATTAAGATAGAGAATGAATTATATATGTATGATGGATTGTAATTGAGTCCAAATAATAGTTTAATGGAAGAGACAAAATGGTTAAGTGAAATAAACTTTTAATCTATATTCTTACCATAAATAATTGTGCAAAGAACCATCCCAGTACCCGATTGAAGGGAATGTTGGTTTTATTTATATTTTGAGAAAAAAACAATCATGCTCATGATCTAAGTGGAACTAAATAAAATTAAATTATCTAATTCTTAAACTCTAAGTATATGGGGTACTATAAATATAAATTCCCTAAGAGTAAGTGAAAATTACTTAGAAGAAGTTAAATAATCCCAGTCAAACTTATGCTACTGATACAACTAAAGAAGAATGAATAAAGTGATTTTGTTTGTATTAAAGAATTGTTTCATTTGATTACTTCATAAATTATTTCTTGATTATATGAATTATGAAATAAATAAGGATTCTACTATAATAATTTTTTGAAATAATATAATTAACTATATAATTTACCAAGAATAATTATTTTGTGCAATGTTGAACATCCTTTAAAACACTTGAATGACATAATGATAACCCTTGTTTTGTCCTTAATGTTGAGATAATAATTTTGGGATAAATAGATAATTGATTTGAATAAATTAAATTTAAATGTACTACATAACATTGGACTGAGCAATTATTTTTGGAAAAATTGGTTATTTTATCAATGATGAAGTTTATAGAGTTTTTTGATTTAAGGAATATATACAATAAAATAAGTTTTACATAAAGAATAATGAATAATAAATTTTTAATAAGTTAGTTGAGTGTATTACCTTGTATGAAAACAATTCATGATGAAGGAATTCACAAGATTGGTATTTGATGATTTAGAGCCACTTCATGTTCTTTTGATAAGATCATTTTGTAAATTCAGTGACCTTCTTTCTATAGTTTTGGATCATAATATTTTTGGAAATTGTAATGATTTCTGAAATGGTTTAAGTATATTTTCAAAAGTAAATTAAAGAATAATGTATTACTTCACTGTATGATGCAACATCTGCTAAGAGATTATGTATAAATAGTTCGAGAAACAACTGAAGGATAATATTGTGATAATGAAATAGATTATTTTCATGTAAGTAAAATCCCTTCTATTTATAGAGTGTGAAATAATTCATTATCTCTAGTAAAATGGTCTTAAATGAAAAAAAATTCATATTGTCATCATTTTGAAGATATTAATTACATTTTTCACACATATAGATTATGATTTTTTGTTCATTAACTTTCTTCTAAACATTTTTTCTATAACTCACCATCATCATTTCAAAGTTTTGTTCTCTTTCATGCCTATTTTTTCATTTCCATCATGTATCCTAATATTTAGAAATGATGTTATATGACTATTCCATATAAATTTATTACTTATTTTCTCTCTTATTAGGAGTATATTTTTTAACTATTTTAGGATATGGATTTACCAACAAATATTATTTCCAGAAATTAACCCCTTGATTACTAAAATATTTTTTTAATAATGAGGATGAAATTTAAATACAGTGAGAAGAATGTGACACCCTTATATTTTAATGTATAATCATCAGATTTAATTGTGTATATGACATGCAACACCGAGCCTAAAAAGAAATTTAAAATCACAATACATTAAAAATATTTAATATTTTAATTAAATTAAATCAATTATATAGCTTCCAATTCACACAACATTTATTTGTCTTGTGTTACACATATTGATGACTTTCGTCAATATCTTACATTACATACAAGACAGTGTTTTTCTGAAATAAAATATACTTTTATTATTATTATCTAATATGATAATAATCAACTATATGTTGAAATTAAATGCATGAAAACAATTAAATAAATATTGAAAATAGTTTTATATATTTTTATATAATTCATTGGCGAATGATTAATTAGAAATAAAAGTAAAAACCAGTTTAGAATAATTGAAGTGTTTTTATAATGAAATATTTAATGAAACAAATGTTTTTTTACATTTATTAATTAATATTAGTGAAAGATATTAAAGAATTTATATATTATATCTTCAATAAATTTATTTTTACAATATTCAAATAGACTTTATTAGCTTAATATAAGAACAATCCAATTTTAAACATACAAAACTCTATTATTCTTAAAGGAAGTATTTATTCCTTTTAAAGACGCACATATTTCAAACCTAAATTTTTTAAATTTTTTAAATTTTATTTAATATAATAAACATAATTTTTAATGTATAATATCGAAATTATATTAGGGTGATTTTTTTTTATTTTTCTGCGATGTTTCATCTTTTTGATTAATATTGAAAAATACCAATTTTTTATTAAAAACTAACTTTTCATCTAAATAATTTAATATGATACATTATTTTATTACTTTGTTTTAAATTGTAATTAGATATATTATTCAAATTTTAATAACGTTTATGTAATTTTAATCATTTTTATATTTAATTTAGCTATAAAAACTTAGTAAACCATCGAACATTTTCACTTTTAAAATCCTGCATTCTCATCCCATCAGCGGGAATGACTTTAATTTAATTTATACCACATATGTGATTTGAATTTGGGAAAATGGAATAAATATTTGGAATCATATTAATCTATAATTTGTAGTATCATAATCTTTTTTACCAAAAATAATAGTGAATGAAATTAATTTTACTTATAGTGATTAAGTTAAAAATGATTTTACCTAGTGGTTTAAAAAATATTTTAAATAGAAAATAAGATAGAATCAGGAACAAGACACATTTTTTGCATTCATTTCGACCATATAACCTCTTTTATAAAACAAATATTCTATACTAGAGGAAAATTATGAAAGGGATGCCTCCAAACAATGTTTTCTTTTTTTATATATTTACAATAATGTTACTACTCCTCATTTATAAAAGGGAAATCACTCTTCCCCACTATAAACACACGTCAAGCCTTTTGGATTAGAAAATAAACCCCCAAATAAACTCCAAATATTCTTAACAAAATCTTAAAATATTTTTTCGACATTAATGACACCTTGGAAGGCTTTTGGTATAACCCAAAAGGAGTTACCTGAATAATAGGCAACGTTCATCAATAAGGAGTTTTGTTTTATTTATTTCTCCACTCTATTTAATTATTATTATATAATGATTATATAATCACTCCAGTATCCTAGATATAATAATTTTATTGTATTCAATTATTAAAACTGATAATTTCACCCACTTCAATCAAATGGGATACATAATCATCATTTTTGTGTATGGCTGACTACCGGCTTGCAAACTGATGTGATTTCTTCATCCATTAACACATTTAAAGGTTGTGAATAATGATTGATTTATAATTTATATATGGTATATATGATATTAATAATTTTATAATGTTTTAATAATGATTATATCAAACAAACCTTCATGGTTTCTATTTTTTTGGAATATAATAACGTCGTTCATGTTATGACTGACTACCACTATGCAAAGCGATGTGATTCGTTCATGTATTACATGAAATGTATTAAAGATAATTTTATTAAAAATATGTTACATATATGAAATATTAATTATACTAAAATTATAATAAATATATATATATATATAAATTTCTTATCATTATTTTAATATGAAATGAAAATGTAAAACAAGGAAAATCTATTCTAATTGAAAATATATTCTCCGTGAATGGTGTATTCTATTTCCAATCAACAATTTTTGTTATTAATAATTGAAAATACATTATAAATATATATATATTAAAATAATATCATGGTTTAAATTTTTTATAAGACTAAAAAATAATCTAAGTAAGAATAAAAAATAACAAGTCAAAACATACTAAAAAACAAGGAATCTTACAATAGAAATGAAGAAAATAATGAATGATTATTAAAAAAATGGGGGATAAGATGTCATAAAAGGGTAATATATGATATAAAAATATTAATATGTTTTCGGTATAAGATAATTACATTTTTCACACCACTATATCAGATGTTACATCATGTATGACCACAAGTAAAGCGTGAGGTATGGGGATTTCTAGTCTTAATTTTATTTCTGTTGGAAAAATTCTATACACCAATCGTTTATTTTTTGTGGTGTATATAATTCTCTAATGAATTTTATATAATGAACCAAATTTATTTCATTATATAAAAAATTTATATTTATTTTACTCATTCAAATATCTTAGGATTCATAATCTACTCAAGAAGTAAGATATTTCGTCTCAATTTAGATTCTATTGAGTCTTATTTGTTACTATAAACCAATTCACAATTTTTTGGTGTATATAAATCCCCTTGAAAAGGTTTTATAATTAATAATTCATTTTTCATGGTCTTCTTTGTTATAATTTGAATTATCACACTAAAGGTTATTTGAATTTAAAATTACCAAATGTTAAAAGTTATTGTGAAATCTCACTTTCTCTTATGATGGTAAACATTCCCTTAAAAAAATAACATTATTATAAAAGAGTTTTATCAGAAATTAAATTTCTCTTAAATATTCATACTATTGTGTAATGGATAATATTATTTATGAAAGTGTATAAATTTTTTACATATGATGTTTACTTTGATATTTATTTGATTAACTGGGGAAATATTGAAAATTTAATATCCTATACTCAATATGGATACATGATGATAAGTAAAAAAATTTATTAATTAAATAAATTATTATATATATGATGATGGATTTTCACTATCATGGCATGGTTTTTTGATCAGTAAATGGATGTACTTTGAGGCATCAGTAGTCTCATTAGATGAAATCATTTGTAAACTCAGACAATCTGTAAATGATATATTATAAACTATATTGTAAATTATCTGGACAGTAGTGATATGGTTAGAAAAACCATATTGGTACATAACCAGTTTGTTTTATTATATATTTTTAATTTTCTTTATGGTAAATTTGTAATTTACCTAAGAGACATGAGGTCCAAAAATTAAATCATTACCATCATTTGAAATTTATTTATTATTATACAAGTTATTTTCACAATGAAAAAATATATTGATATATCTTATTATAATATTATTATTTAAATTGAATGTGTTTTCAGTTTCATACCTTTATGTATTGATTATTCATTATCTATTTTTTAAAATGTAATGTGGGTTTAATATATTTACCTATCTATTTTTATTATTTACTACTGATTCATTATATTATTCTATTTACTTAACCCCTTCTAAGGATTTTAAATCAAAATTATTTTGATTCATTTAACTAACATATGAAGTTGAATTCATTGGATGTTATTTTAAGGATGAAAATAATTTTACTTGTTTATATATTATGTTTTATTTTAGGTTCCCAATGTATGGTTACCATGTAAGTGATCTGGTTTTCCAAAACTGCTAATATTTTTGGAACATTGGGATTTGAATATTGTATCTATTCCAATGTAAAAAATCAAGGCACCTACTTTAGGGTATTAGGGACATGATAATTACTTATTATCTATATTATTATAGTTATATCTATTATAAAATCTAAATCTACTAATGTGTACATGTGGAAAACCACCTTCATAGATCTTTGTGATTCATTTTTCAATATTTATTTACATATACTAATGTAAGGATAGATTAAATTAACATATATTATATCTATGGTATAAGTATAATTCTAGGGGAATTATTTAATTTATAATTTCTTTCCCCTCAAATTACTAGGAAAATGAAAACTTCATCAGGTGTTTGCAACAACTATCACCTTCACAAATGAAATATTTCATTTAAATTTTACTAACATGAAATATTTCTTTTAAAATTAATCTAAATGAATAAAAATAATATAAATTACAATATTAAAATTTTAGTGATTTTGGAACTATTTCATGACACTTTAGTCCATGGTCAACATAATAATGTAGTTTTTAAGAATTTTAATGAACAAAAAGATCTCGAAAATGTAAGGAAAAAATATTAAATGAATTTATATAAGATAATTATAAAAGGAACATAAAATGAAAATGAAAAGTGTTTTTTAAAAATGTATTTAATAAATTTAAAATGAAAATTTTGGATTATGTAATGTATCTTCCCAAGGAGGAATCAATGGTATGTTTTTGGGTGTCTTAATTTCAATACACTATGAAATATATGAAAATATAAAGTTTATTACTTTTATATTGTTCTTATACTTCCCCTTTTAATTGTTATATATGTAATAGACCTCAATTAATAATATATAATATTTTATTTATGTTTTCTATAAAAATAGGTTTTGATTCAATAGTAATTAGGATCGTAATGTTTTCTTAAATCTATTATATATTCATGATATTTTATCATTGAATATAAGTTGAAAATTTTATTTTATATATCATTAATAAACCGCATCTATATTCTTCTCCTTTGGTTATTCATGTTTCTTCCATATTTTCAGCCAAATTTTCCTGTATTTGTCACTCAATCACCAATAAAATTATTTGTGAGAAACTTTGATCATATATTTCACTTGTTATGGGTATATTTTTCTTCCTAGTTATGATTTTATAAAAAAATTTCATTAATAATATTTTATTAACTAATTATTTTTAAATTCATTTAATAAAATTTCTTTATATACATTGGTTAAAATGGATTATTTTTAATAGTTAATAAATAATCATTTTTTTACATTTATTGTATATTTGTGAATGGAATGTTATTTTTAAAAAATACATAGTTAAGGGATTTATCCATCTCCGTGTCTGTAACTAAGAATTTATCTTTCACTATATGTTTATATGGGTTTCATATATAATTTGTTTAAATTATTTTTTGAATTAATATGTTTTATAAAAGAAATTATATTCTAAATGGATGGAATGAATTTACAAAATTATTTATAACATTATTTTTACAAAAACATTATAAAATAATTTTGAAATATGTGTCTAATGTTGTTCTTCCATTTTACACTCTAATTCTAATAAGAAATTTCTTTTTTGCATAAAATTATTTTTCATCCCCTTTATGTGATAATGCTCACATGAACTCATCATTATGAATTGTATTTTTTTATTATATTTATTTAAATCATTTATATATTTATCAAATAAGAATTGAAATTATTCCATATCTTTTCATTATATAGTTCAGGTTGAATGTATCATTTTAATAATGTTACATCATTAAAAAGGGAAATATTGATGTTCCATATTCGTGATTCAATACAGATATTTATTGATTGATAAGTCATATTTATTATGTATTATATTTTTGATTCAATATATGAGTAATTAATTAAGAATATGTAAGTGATATGTGTGACCTGGTTATAGATCTCTATTATATGCATCAATTGGTCTAATTAGAAAAATAGTTTTCTAAATTCATGGGATATTTTTTTCTAACTATCAATTAATTTAAATTTTATGACACAATGATTAGATAGTGATGTTCCAAATTTCATGGTGTCCATCCTTGACATAAAGATCATGGTGTATGAAATTATGTTCTCCTTTATGAAAAAATTATTTAATATTATCAATGGGATATTAGGATGACATTTTCTGTTTTTATATTATTAATAAAAAATTAATGATATTTTTTAATATGATTTTATTATCAAATATTCTATATTAGTATTCCTTATCTACTAATGATGGACATAATTTTACATAACCCTTTATGAGAATCTAAGCTCACTTGATTTTTTTTCTAGGATTTAATAACGGAATAATTAAATAATTTTCAATGATACAATACCATTTTTATGACATTTTTATATTTTCCAATATAATATAGAAATAAGGAAGTATATTTTTTTCAAAACAATCGATTGATAAATCCTTTGTTCAGTGATCCATTTTACATTTTAACATTGCAATAATGTAAAACATTCTCTAGTAGCTGATAGTCAGGTTGTTATATTTTTTTATCAGAATAATAATAGAAGGGACATTGGGATATATATTTTAGAAAAACATTATTGTAAAAATATTTATGATCATACCATATGACATTTTAGAACCTTTTCATTTATAGTTTTTACTATTTCATAGTTAAATATACACGATTTTTAGAGATTTTTATGTGTGTTTTATATTTGATAAATTAATTCTAGTGTAATAATATGAAATAATATAAAAAATTGTATTAAATGTTGTTATTTACCTTATGAGAAGTTCAATATGGTTGGTGTTGGAGTTGAGTAGATCAGGTATATTCATCGAAATAGAAGGATGTTTTGATAAAATAAAATGAATTTATAGAGAAATATATTTATATATAAATAGAATTAAAAGATTGGTATCTATTTATATTATATATGTCTCAATATATTTATTGAACTACTAATCTATATGTGGTTGAAAAATGAATCTTCTCCTCAAAAAAGTTATTCTAGGATTTCGAAAGTAGTGAAATGTAAAATTAAATACTGAAAGTGTATTGGTTATTAGGATATGGAGAATAATAGAGATCATTGATCGAGAATACAAAATGAGATCAATAAATATAATTTTTTGAATGGAAAACAACATAGTGATATTTTAGGACATCTTTTTCATCAAAATAAAAGAGCTAAAGTAGAGAGAGTGTTCCTAAAACTAAAGTAGAAGGAAGAGAAGTGTGGTACAGAATATATTTCTATTTTTAAAATATTAAAAAGTCCTTAAATAGACTATATATGTAATTTGGAAGGAATTATTGACCATTTATTTGATCTCATTATAATGAATATTTAAATTTTAATGGTCTCCTAATCAATTTCATCATATGATATAATAGAATCATATACCGTAAAGATACTGAATTAACTCTCAATGCCTTAAATAATTTAAGAATATAATGAAATGAAGAGGGTAGTATAGCTCCAAGTAAAAATAAACATGTCAATAAAGATGAATAAAAATATTTTATTTATACAATCAGATAATTTATTGAAAGAAAAACTAATTTGAATTTCCAAATAGTGTTTTAGATTTTTATAAATTATTATATAATGGGAATAGAGCAAATGAATACAAATGGGAGAAAGAATCCATTGTTATATAGTGATTAAAAATTATGGTGACGGGAAAATATTTGAATTAATTTCAGAATAATCAATAGAACCAACTACATATTATGCCAAGGGCCAAGGATGTTATTATGCAATTATTATAGTTGATGTATAAGCTCCTAAAATTGTGGAAGAAATTACGTTGACCATGAACTCATAAATTAATTAATGATATCTTTTATTCTGGATCATCACATGAATTTTTTTATGTTTTCCTTGAAAATAAAATCATTCCCTAAAACACTATTAAGGGAGCTTTAAAATAATACACTTAGTGGAAACTCTACAGAAATGTAGATATTTCAGTCAATCCCCATTATGTACAATATTCATATAGAATTATAATATTTTTATTATACCCATTGTTGAATTAGAAATATTCCTTTGTATGGATATGGTTTCCATATTTAATATGAATTCTATTCCAAGTTATATTGATTAATTTTCATAAAGGAGATTTTCAATCCCTTATCATTAGATCGAATATATCATTTTGTGCATCTTGTTTGGACCCACCATATATTTCTTAATAAAAATACATTATCATAAATTAATATAATACATAACCTATTGATGGTAACATTATCCTGATTATAGATTATGTTTCTGCCATACCAGAATATATTGATTTGTTTTCAAAAGATATTCCAAGAAATCCACCTGATTTTAAAGTTGTTTTTTTATATTTAACTCATCCCTAGTGAGAAACGTTTTTCTAAAAAAGCCTAAAAAATAATCAAAATAAAATTAGTTTATTTAACAAAATAAATATATAGGTTGGTTAATAAGGTATTATTTTTTACTTGATTTTCTCCTAAAGAGGCACCTGTTCATTTTGTTATGAAAAAGGGAGGTCTTATGTTATTTTTAATTGGTTATAGGGTAATAAGTGCAATAAAAAAATAAAAATTATCTCCTTATTCACATTGACGTTTTTTATCAACCAAAATTAAGATCACTATTTTTTCCATGGTTTATCTCTATTTTCGGAAAAATAAGGTGTGGGTATGTAAGGAATATATTCAAAAGGAATATTTTTTTATAATGTATGGACATTGTTAATTCATTATAATTTTATTTAGATTAACTATTCTCCTAATTATTTTATAGATATGATTAATATAGTATCAAATTATTATCTTAATAATTTCAATGTTCTATTTTCCAATGATTATGTGGCACTATATAGAATATTTAAATTGTATAAAATCAATTTTATAGGTTTCCTTGAAACTCTCCTATGAATGATGTTATATTTGGAATTTATTGTGTGTATATTCTAAGATTGTGAATTTATGATTAATTGAAAAGTTTTTTCAATGGATGGAATTCCATTTGTTCATTTAAAGAACAGTTTTGATAATGAATCACCTAAATCTGTGAACATAAATAATTTATATGGTTTCCATGGATTATCTTGTTACTATCGATGCATTATTGAAAAATTACAAACACACTAACCCATTAATAAAAATTTCACACACAAAAATATTATGTTAATATGGCATTGAACTATATATAAAATTTCAAAATAATTATTGAGGTTATTTTTGAGTGTAAAAATATTGAATTTGTTATATGGAATGGGAGGATTATGAAATATTGCGATTAAATCTATTTAAGTACTTGGATTAATCCTTATAAAGAAGGATTGATTTGTTTCTTATATATTACAATAACTCGATATTCATGTAAAGAATAATCTAACACATGATTTTAATATGGAATCCATACTAATATAATTTATAATGTGGATGGATTATCATTGTTGTGATATATGTGAGATATAACTACATCACAAATGTTTGAAGTTATTTTTTTTAGAAAAACCTCACAAAATGGGAGAAGGGTGATAGTTGGAGTCACTAACAGATTATGATTTCTTAATACAATACTACCCTAAGAAGGAAATTAAGTTGTAAGATGCATTGTATTGAAAATATCGTTTATTTTTTACTGAAATGATCATTTTCATATATTCAATATAAAAATATTTATTAAGGTGGATATGAGAATAAATTGTAAAGGGTAAAAATACTCATTTTCCAAATATATTCCAAACCATCATTACTATAGAAAACAAATACTTACCTATTTTATGATAAGATATTGACAAATAGAATTATCTTTTTTAATGATAAAAATTTAGAATACAATAATTATTAATATGGTGTAATAAAAATCAAAAAAAATTTATATGTTCAATAAATACCTATAGAAAAGAGGGAGATTTTTTATGACACCAATATCTCAATATTGTTTATAAAAATATGTAGTATAATTATATACTCATATATAAGATAATGTTTTGGTGGGATAATATGAAGTAGGAAATTTTTTACCATGTATCAATATTTTTAGTATTTCAATAGGTAATGGAGAAGGGAAAGCATAATTGATCTCCTTATAAATTCCATAAATTTTATTGAAATAAAGGATGAACTACCTATTTAGTGACTCACAATGCTCAATATCAATGATGGTGTGATAATTCATACTTAACCTATTTCAATTGTTTCTAATAATTACTTATGATTTACATCAAAGTTGTTGAAAATTCATCAGATGTCCCTAAAAAATGAACTGAATTGAAGCACTTATACCATGGTCGAATAGATGGACAATCCAAAAATACTATTCAAACCCTGAAAGACATGTCAAGTTCATTCTTACATGACATTCATGGATTGTGTAATCGGTACTTACATTTGGTTGATTTCTCATATTAAAATTGATTCATTTCAAGAATTCAAAAGGATTTGTATAGACTCTTTTATGGGGAAATAAGTTGTAAACCAAAATAATGGGATGGAGTTTTTTAAATGGAATATTTTTTCCCTGGACTATGTTGAGGAGATAATTATGATAGTGGGATCTATTATTGGTGATATTAAATAAGTTGAAACGAGGAAAAATGGTAATTTTGATAAATAAATGAATAAATTAGAATTTAAATTAGGGGTTAATGTTTTATTGATAGTACCTCCATGGAATGGGGTCACAAGGTTTTTAAATAAGTTGATACTATGTCCTATTGATCTATACCCTTCTGTGTTTGAAACAAATTGGAGTTATAACTTAATATCTAGAAATGCCACCCTGCCTCTTTGAAGTGCATAATGTGTTCGATATCTCATTATTGGTGTGGTATATTCCTGACCCAACACATGAACTAACCTCTAAATAAATATAATTTAATTATCATTTATCTTATTATGTATTTCCTATCTTAAATCGGTATAGTAGAGAATAAGTTTTACATAATAAAATGACTTGGGTACTAATGGTTCGTTAATTAAATGTGGCAACGTCAGATCCAGAATAGTTTATGCTGAAGAAATTCCATTATTTATTTATGAGGTGAAATTACAGAATTTTTTAAGATAATTTTTTAATGGGGGAATAATGTAACATAAAATATTGAATTATAGTAATTAAGAATTTCATTTTAAAGAATGTATCACATAATGCATATAATTTTATTCTAAAAATTGTTTAAAATTAAAATTACATTGTATTGTTTTTTTAATTCAGTGAAATTATTTTACCTTATTAATTGTTCATATGAAAATTAAATAATTATTAACTTTTCTGTTTTTGGTTATGATAATTTTGAGGTGAATATTGAGAAATATTGATTTTATAGATAATGAACCTTATATTTCATTATCATAATATAAGAAATATTTTAATGTTTTCAAATTTTTATAAAACCAATTATATAATAAACATTTAATACGAATAATTTAATAGTATAATTTATTACATATAAATCAATTTTTTATATTTTTAAAATCTAAGTTATCTTTTTAAATACACTTTTCTTATTAATTTATGTAAATAAAGTATTCAAGAGGAACCATTCATTTTTTCATTTTTTTAATGTAAAATAAGTTTTGTTTTATATATCATAATTCAATTAATTGCATTGTAATAAAAATTATACTTCATTTTGGTGAAAAAAATTATGATTAAAAGTATCATTTTTCTAAAAATCGGTTGTCATAGAATATGGTGACTTTAGATTAATAATAATGAATAAAACCCAATGAAATTGAAAAATATAAAATAAGTTTCATATTTTGAATCTTTATTTCCATGTTTGGTAAATTAACTAATTACATTTTTTTATTAGTAGTAACCATGGTAAAAAATTATCACCATGGTTAAGTGTAAAATAGTTTCAATGGGTTTAAATAGAGTGATAAGGCATCAATATAACACAAAATACTATTTGAGATATCATGGAATTCTTTTATATAGATCTAAAACATCATATAATTGGATCTATTTCATTTTAAATCCACTTTAATAGAGTAAGTAATATATTATTTAATAATTGTTTGTGTATTTACATGTTTTTTACACACCTCTCTTATAAAAGGGAACCTTCTACTCCCTATTATATACACTTCGTGAAAAAAATATCATTAAAAATTTGGTCCCAAATATGTTGTCAACATCCTGATCCATATCCTATATGTTTTATCAATGAAAATGAAATCTTTATAAATGATTAATGTGTTCACCGAAAAATATTTTTCAAACAATAGGAATGTTCCTTAACCGACTAATTTCAATTTATTTATTTTTTTAACCACATTAAATTTGTTTTCTACATAACATAATAAAATTATTATAATAAATATAAATCTGTTTTATTATTTTCATAGAGTTATATTATATAAATTTTTTATTTATGATGTATATCAAAATGTCCACTAATTTTTACGTGTGGACTATATCTTCCACAACGTGATGTGTTTCCTTTTTTACTCACTACATCAAATGGATGGTTATAATGAAATATTTAAATGAGATATGTGATTTTTTTCATAAAATAACTATTATGAAATGGAAAATATTATGTACCTGATTATGACCCCATCCATTTGAAAATAATAACGTCTCTCATGTGTATGTGTTGAGTATTACCTCCCAAAAGTGTTGTGATTCATTGTTCATTTCTACATTACATTGATATAATAGCACATATATGTTATAGTGTCCTAATTACATAACATAAATAAAACATTTCAAAAAAATACCTTCCTATAAACTTTTTGGTTTATTATTTATGAGTGAAAATCCAAGATATTAACTAAAAAACACATTCTTTTTTCGATTTACAGCCAATTTTCCCACTATGTGAGAAAATTGTTAAATAATTAAAATTATCCAAAAACCCCAACTAATTATCCACACCATTTACACTTTTATACACATCAGACACACTAGTGTTGGTTATATACTAGGAAAATGGAAACATGTGATGTGGGAGAGCTCGGATTCTAAGAAAGGTTTATCAAAAGTGATGACAAACAATGTTCACATGTAAACATAAGCTAAGAATAAGGTTATAATCTGGATAGATAAAATTTTCTTACATAAAAAACATTGACCATAAATGATGGAATAATGAAGGGAATAACATGAGAATATATCACAGAATTTACTTATATTACTAAGTTGAAAAAATTATAGTTATGATTATAATCTTAAAACAATAATACCAAATAATCGGTGAAGACGGCGGTCACTGTGCCGGATCCTCCCCCCTTGGTGGGGGAGGGGGAATCTCCATCTATTGGGAGAGCTAGGTCCTTTAGAACTTTCTCTAAACCATAGTGTCTTCCCCCTTTTCTGAAAGTTTCACTTAACCCTAAGGTTCCTGATCTAATCGATGGATCTATGAACCTTCATCTTTCTTTATCCAAGTTCACGGAGTCCTCAGCCTTGCTGAATCTCACTCTGGTGGCTTTGTTCAAGAACATAAGTCCTTCAGTGGATGACTCTGAACGATTTTTCTTTGGATCGTGGGATCTTCGTGAACAAGAGGTGGTTGTCTTGCTGGAGAGTAAGTAATTTATGATTAGATTTGAACCAGTGTCAGATCTCATCCAGGCTTGGGCGAGGGCACCTTGAAATTTAAATGGAACTCACTTTATGCTTCTATGGTGGTCCTTCGATATTTATATGAATCGGGACTCAACTTCCATCGTCATTTGTGTAAGTTTCCCTAAACTCCCTTTACCGTTTCAAAACCCTTCGGTTATTCGCTTGTTGGGCAACCTGGTAGGCAGATGCCTTTGTTCTGATTGTCGTACCGAGGAGTTTTGCGATCCGGTAAACCCTCGGGGGTGTGTTGAAATGGATTCATCACGCGTCCCTTTTAATTATGTTTGGATCATAATCAGCGAGGAGTAAAGATGCAAGAAGAGAGTTTTCTATGAATTTTGGACTGAGTTTTGTGGTTTTTGCAAGCGTTTGGGTCACTCAGTTGAGGCCTGTCAAAGCGGACTCCTTCCACGATTGAGGGAGGCTAGTTGTAGTGGGAAGGATTCTATTATGATCACTAAGGGTGGCTCAAGGAAAAAGTCATTGGACCACGGTGTGAAGGTGGGTTGGGTTACGATGAATAAGGATTCGGAAGAAGGAGGGAAGGGATCTCAGCTGACTGTTTCAGCTGGAGATAATTTTTCCTCTGGATCTCATAAATTTTCCTTTGATAAAGGCTAAATAGTTGGAACTGCCAAAATTAGGATGAACCAGGATAAAGCGAAGTATGCTCAGTCCTCTGATGTTGTGGGTCCAGAATAGGTTGAAGAGGAACGGAGCTCTAGTTTTGTAAAGGTGGTCAACACAAACAAAAAGAAGGATGTTAAAGGTCTTGATCCTCTAGAGAAACCGTTTTTGTCTTTAAGTAATAGGTTTGAGGGGATGGCTGGGGATAGATTGATAGCAGACCTAGAGGAGGAGGTTATTACAGAAGGTGAGTGTGATGCAGAGGTCTTGGAGTGTATACCGGTTGATCTTATGGGGCAGGATCTAGTTGCATGACCTTTGTAAGATTCCCTCAATGTGGCAAGGCGTTCTCTCTTGCTAGAATGTGCGAATCAGGGGCCGGGGGATAGTTCCAGTCAGGGTTTTTCTATTTCGATGGTTAAAGTTTACATAGAGAAGGATTGCTTTGGTGGTGATAAGACCGTGGAGGGTCTTCTGATTGAAGGTAAGGTGAAGGAGGTATGTTATATGGCTGGGGATGAACACCCTTTGTAGGAAAGGAAACAACCCTTGATGGAAAGTAACAAGTCAGATCAGAGGCTGGGTCATAATACTGGGTGTCCTGAGTCTGCGTTGAGGGAGCAGTTCGGGGAGGGAAGGGAGAACTCTGGGGGAAGAAAAGAAAACTTGTGTACCCCTATCGGCCGTTCATTTAGCGATATCGTTCATAATGGGAATCAGATGAGGTTGGAAGGTGAAAGACCATTATCTGCACTATTAATAAGGCGACCAATGAAGGACTATTCATATCTTCCACGGCCAATGCGGACTAGGTCTTCTTCTAAATGGGATAACCAGATGGTGCTTGCTGTTAAAAAGGGCAGCGGGGTTAAAAAGGCATCACCAGATATGGCCGCTCTTGACCAGCTTAGGAATTGGGTTCAAAGTGAAAGTTTCTGGAGACACCCGGCGTGGGAATCAGCCACTGGAGAAGAAGAATCCTACATGGGATGCGGGGATGACTATGGTTATTATGATGTATAACTTTGTGCTGATTTGTGTTGCTTGTTGTTTTTGGTTCTCTTGACCATGTTTGGGGTTGTATTTTGGGCACCGAACACCCTTGAACTGACTTTTATAAAATGAAAAAAAATGATTGGTAATATAGAATAAAATGAATATCAATATATAAAGGTGGAAAAGTCATAAATGTTCCAAATTTTTTGATTAAACTCATTATACACAATAATTTATTATCAAACTAATTATATCAACCTAATAAAATATGGGAGAACTCATTATACCAACACCATGGTGAAAAATATCATTGTGACAACATTTTACTATCCCATTAGTTATAAAATATATCCATTTTATCATATGGAAATATAATACCCCACCCATATTTATATGTACATATGTGTGACACATTGTAAAATCCTAAACCGAATAACCATGTTTATGATAGATTTTTACATGAACTCAAGAATGCCTCATCATAAACCCATGGCTATAGACTACCTGAGTAGTTTAATGTGCACTCATTGGGAAACTATTCTGTCTTTTAATATTAATAATGATAGATATATAACCCATCATGTAAAATAATAAAATCAAAGTATTTGGACGTTTATAAACATATTATATTTAATTATTCAATATAAAAAACATATACATGAATAGTCATACCTAATTATAGAACATAAATTACCCACTTTGATAATCATAGATAAAAATATTGAATTAAAAAATTCCACTAACCCCAAATCCAAACCCCACCTTCATATAGTCTTCAGAAACATAGTAGGATATCATTATCAATGATTAAACCTAGTCCTCATCTTAAACTTTCCCCCACAATAAATGAGGTTTATTGAGTACACATGTTCCATGGCTACCAGTGTAGTGTGTGAGTACAATGTAATAGGAAACCCAAAATATTTTCCAATACCTAACCAATAAAATTCATTTTATGTGAATGTGATATGATCAGTTGGATGTGAACAATCAATATATATATAAATGAAAACAAAATAATCACTAAATGATTAGTTAAGAAATACGACCATATGTAGTGAGTAGCCATGCACATAAAAATACACTATGAAACCTCAAACATTACTACATTCACTCCCTGTAGGATTGTTAATCAAATAATGTTATAAATTATATAAAATTATAAAAAAAATATTTGTCCAAAATGAATCCACACAACATGAATCTTGGAATACACTAGGAAACTAGTGTACATGGCACTTAGATTCAACTAGGATTCAATTTAACTTGTCACCCTACATCAAAAATGAATCGATAACTCATATGAATTAGAATCTATGTTTATTAGAGAAGAAATGTCACACTGTGTCCACAAGGAATCATGTGAACATATCAATAGACATCCACAAGTGAATCATACCCTCAAACAAAATTTCATGAGTCTGGAGTCAATTCCATTATGCCCCTACACTATGAATAGCTTTATCATCATCATCATCTCACCACAAGTGAACTCCCCCAAAATGAGATAACCATTTCATGATATACTATGTTTTTTCTTTACTAAATAAATTACTTCAAAGCAATGACAATACATTCTAGTGTTTAGAGGAAAAAAATGTAGTACATACTATTTTTTCAATATAAATAATTTTAATTGATAAAACATTGGATCATCATAAAATATCACAGAAGAAGGTTTATAATAACATTTATAGATTCAAGCATAATGTATGGGTATCACATCTACAAAGACACACATATATGATAACTAAAAAGGATTTCTAAACATGTTACCCCAACTATAGTATCTCATTAAGTAAAAAAGTATATATTTAAATGGGGTATGACATATCTGCATGAGTCATAAGGGAAAACAATATGGTCAGTTTCAAACATGGTATTCTATCCTATTTAATAATACTCATGGAATAAATCATCATAAATCATAACATGGGATATGTTTTCTCACATATGTGATCAATACATCAGTATGGTATCATGAGGTCTAAAACACATGTATAATAAGAATACATCTAAGGGGAGTCCATGTAATCTAAGGAATATATTAGTTGACAGCCTCAACAAACAATGTCTATAATCAAGCTTGATAACGAGTGCCTATTATTTTCCATGACACTTTTTCCAATTAAATTAGGTATGGTACGTTTATATAATTAATTAACCTTATGTCATAATAATTAAACATTATAAAATAAAGGGGTATTTAAGTAAAATAGAAAAAATCATATTGTATACCAATAAACATACATAATAACATAGGTTGGAGTACACAATACCACCTTCCTCAAAAATAGTCAACAAAAATTAATGAAAATCGTAGCTGTAACAGAATAATCTATGTTAATTTAATTATAATCTTGATTTTTTCATCACATGGAGTGGTTAAAATGAATAAATAAAAGTCTTAAATATAGTAGAAATAATAAATAAAATCATCATACAAAGAGGAATAAAAATATAAAACAAAAAACTATACAATCAAATCCAAAAAAAAGTTGAAACTAAAATTACAAAAATTATCTATATTACTAATAGTCAACTCCAAATCACGCTATGATGAAGGAAATGAAAAAAGAGACTCTAAATTTATACAAGATAAACATACCATTACGTATATTCTATAATACAACCTCCAAAACTTCGCAAATAAAAAAGTATGTTTGTTTATAATGCCTATTATTATACAATGGAAAATTATATACAAAGTCTAATATCAAGAATGTCATAAGACTATCTTTTAAAACAAAAGTGGTTCACAATAAATTTTCATAAATAAAAAATCGTTTATAACTCATTTTACCTTATTTAAAAAAATCCATTAATTTTCTCAACCCATAAAATTGAAAAGTATAAATGATAAAACATGAGTTTGTATCAATGAATCACAACATATTCAGTTAAACATATATCCATGAATTACTATGTTTTGATACTATGTGATACAACCATATATAAAAAAATGAGAAACAATCCATGAGAAAACCCATCATGTGAAAGAAAATCTATAAATGAAAAATCACACTATCATTTAGGCTCTATCCCATTGGAAAAATATTTAATATACATAATAGTGCGTAAATAAGGAGAAAAAATGGATCCAACATATATCGAGTCCTACCGTAATTTACCGATATCAACAAAAAAATCACTTATAGAACCACACACACAATGGTTTCTTGTGTTTGTTTATGGATACACCCATGTTTCTCATTGTTACAATAATATAAAATTACATTTCAAAATCATGCTTTCAATTTATAAAAAATTCAAAGCCTTGTGTATACTCCTTGATGTTGGAAACCCTAATTCTAATTCAGAACAAATCAATTTTATAGAAGACCCATTTAAAAACATTTATTTTTAAAAATAATCCCTTAAAACAACAAGTGACATCAACTCAATGGAAAACATAAATAAATTTATCATGATTGATATTATGCTAATAAAATTAATGAATTTTATAGAAACACCTACGTCAATGTGGTGTAAACCTTTCCGCCATAAACAATGGTGTCTAGAAACTAAAAGAACACCCTTTCAAAAAACGTTAACACCATGAAACTAAAAATTATTGATAGAAAAAACTATATGATCATTAATAAAATCCATAAACACTTCCATTTAAGTATCCATGATGATTTAAATGATGAACCATAACAAAAACTCACCCAGAGAGGCACACCGTAATAACCCTGAGGATCAATCAACTCAAAAATTATCTAGAAAAATAATATATCTCTAAAATAACGTAGGGTGAGATCTAGGTCATGATACGGATGCTACATGTTGAATGAAAGAACAATTTCCCCCACAGAAACCTAAAAACAAAATCCATGAGACTTAGATGGAATATGATCCCATTAGTTGACTTGAATTCTACAAAGTATGAAAACAATTAAAATAAATTTCAATTTATTAGAATTATTATTTTACATAATACATAACATGAAAACTCAATACATGGTATGTAAGCATCACACTAGAAAATAGATTCAAGAATCTTCTTTATGATTATTATGTGAGGTGAAGTCCCATGACATGGTGTGTACTCCCTTTGGAGATAGTAAACCGGAAAGTTATGAAAGAACTCCCAAAACCTCCTTCAGCATTCACTTAATGGTATAGAAACATATAAGGCCTCTGAAATAGTTATACACACAATCCATTAATTCGAAAAAACATAAATCCATGAATATTAGGTAATTTTCTAAAACTAAGGAATTCCATCCCCAAGAAGCCCACAAATACACCCAAACAAGGATGACATTCAAATAATTAAAAAATTGGTACTAGAAAAATATAATGGGATGTTACTATCTCCCCGTCGTAAATTATTTATACCCCCATAAATCCCTCAATATCATTGAATAGAAAATGTGAAGTCCATTAGTCCCTCATCAACAATTACCTCTCCCATGATTTATAGTTATAACATACACACTACCATAGTACTTATACCATATAAATCACATTATTGTGCCATATATTCTCTTATAAATCTATAATATGAACATTTTACTCATCCAATGTGGTTTTGATCTCAAATTTATCATCCTATCATCCAACCACAAGAGAAGGATTTTTTATATAGATCCTCAACTAAGAAACATGAATCATGTTGTGGGTATAAGTTAAAACTGATAGAAATTATAAATGATATCCCAACCATCCTAGGGGTCAAATGATATAAAAGGTGCTCATAGACCTTTGCGTCAACTTACCCTATAGACCCAACTGAATGTGTCAATAGTGAAGTGAATGTATAAAAAGCATGATCCCCAACCTGAAACTCGAGTAGATGACTATTATGTCCCACATAATATGTTTGATGGCCCAGTTCCATGATCAAACTCCTTTGTAATAACTAAAACCCCACCATAATCTCTTAAAAAAGGATCTACCAAGCCATGGAATTATCTCCCATATTTGTACAACATAAGGGAGATAAACATGGCTTCACATACAATGACATAAAGATATACAACATTATTGTAACCTGATAACTATTGTTATAGGATAATTAAAAAGTGTAAAATTTGTTCACGATGGTCCTAAAAAATGAAACACACAAGCCCAATGTATATTTTCCATAACTAGGAAATGCCTCCCAATATTCCCATCCATCTGCAGAATATATGTCATCATTAGTCTAATTTTGTAATCCATCTCTTCATACAAACTGCTAAAAAATTGGATATGAACCATTATTCCAAATTAGAAACAACCATAGAGGGGACCCTGTGAATTCTCATAATCACATGTGTTAAAAAGTAACCAAGATATGACACATTCATCATCTCCTTAATAGTTAGGAAATGTCTTGATTTTATATTTTGATCAATGATCACCTAAATTGCATCATTAACACTAGGAGCCCATGAAAAACTAATGATGAAAACATTGGAAATATCAGGACACATACATACAGTAATGGGTAATTACTATAGAAATCCCATAGTTCTATATTGTTCCACCTCAGTTAACTTATTTGTAAGACATCACAACACAAAATCTTCAATCAAAATTCTCATTCCAATATAATAATTCTAATGCTTCGAATCATGATACATCTTTGTAGAGTGAATGATCCAAAAAGTCAGGTGTCTGCTTTCTATTAACATATACCTTATAAAATATGAAACAACCAACCAAATATAGAATAATAAAATTCCACTAAGAGACAGAGACTACACACTCGAGGCCTCCCAACCATAATGGATTTTACCCAAGTGTTGTAAGCCGATGGCCGTCACCTTCTTGAGCCAAATTCACTCATCAAAATATGAGTCATCTTTCACTGAATCTAAGAAAACCTATCCACTATCCTCTTCAGCCAACAGGTTCGTATCACTAAACAAACTTATCAAAGAATAATCATCATATAATTCTATCAAGTCTTATGTTGGAAATTATATGTTCAACACATCAGTAACAACATTCACTTTTCAATGTGTGTACACAATATCAAAATAAAATATCTAATGTTATTCAACCCAACATCTCTATCAAAAGATAAAATCCATATGAGTAAAAATATAAAATAGGCTCTTATGATTGTTATATACAATAAATATCTCCCAAAATTAGTAGTGTGGCCATGATAATATTAAACCCATAAGGCTAAACAAATCAATAATGATGACATAGTGGAGAAATCCTGAACAAAACATACATTGTATCCATCCAAACCCAAGATTATTAGTATCTCAAACATATTTCATGGATTCTCCTGGGCCATATCTACCTATACCTTTTTAGGATCCACTAAGACTCCCCTCTTAGATTTGACATGCCATATAAATTTCACGTATGAGTTTCGAAACTCGTGTTTGGAAAGAATATTATACAAACTATGTTCCACCAATGTTATAATAATGATATCCAATATATCATAGATTATACCAAATTTTCATCCATAAAGATAATAAAAAAATTATTCTAGAAATAGATTAGTGATTGAATTCATCAAATATATAAACACATAATGACTATTAGTCAGATCGAATGGAATAACCAGAAACTCATAACTCCCATAACATTTCCAAAACAATTTAATATGTATATCATCTTCTCAAAAACACAACTGACTGTACCTTTATTGACTCCAATCATTAAAAACCAAAATTCAACTATATGTTTCTCAAAAACATCCACAATCCTAGGGAAATTTTTTTATTCTTAAAAATCAAAAAATTCAACATTCTATAGAATATAAAATGTTTGAGGCTATCTTATACATTTTAAACAAATAGGATAGGTGAAACCCATGGTGACATGCTTGGAAGAATAATTCAATTATCCTCTAGGACCTCCTGGTGGACATTAATTTATAACATCAATTTAGTCACCATTCGATATTATGGTATATAATACATGGGATAATTTATACTGTATTCTAAACATGTATCTAGGGTGGTAAAACATATAAATCATCTGAAAATATATTGGGGTTTCCAAAAACAATTGAATGAAGTCAACAACCAAAAATTTATCAATTGTATCAGGAGTAATTAATGTCAACTAGAATGAGATTACCTAAGTGTAAGTAACAAAATTCAATTTCCTTCCCAATATAGAGTCCCTCTCACCCTAAAAAACAAGATTGGTGACATCAGTAGGTAATAAGTGTAACCAATGATAATAATATAATATATGTGACTTAACACTAATCATCCAATGCATCTCAATAGTCAATAAAATGATGCCAATATCAAGAAAAAATTTCCTAGTCCACCTGAAAGTCATCCATCATCACTCGACATATGGACACTAGAAACGTTATTTAGAAAAATTTCCCAAAGGTGTGGAATCATCAAAAAAGTACAATATAAGCTCCAAATTTAATCTAAACACAACATATAAGTTTTATGACAATAAATAATGAGTGTTACTAGTATCAAACAAATATAACACTATAGAAGATGAAACAAACACCATACCTCTAACTTACATAGACCTACATTAGATTCCTCTCATTTATGATTCAATGCAAAAAGATATTTGGTATTATATCCTACTATATCTTTCATAATCATATGAAATTACCCCTTATCCTAATGATATGATTCAACACCCTTGGATTAATTTTCATGAACTAGAGAACCCTTACTGAATCTGAATAATGTCTTACTTCCATGAGATATCATATCACCAATGTGTCTCAAATAAGCAAATAATTAACAAAGATGACATGTCTTGGGATCCTCCACAAAAATTTTCATAACATGAGAAGTCATCGAACACTGATAGAAAAAATATGTTGTTGTCCAAATAAATCTCTCAAAACTATTCCTAAAGAAAATTGTCCACTATTAATATTTATTTTCTATCCATATGATACTCTCTCGCTAGCAACTGTACCAACCAAAGCTCTGCCCAAATATTTCCTCCCATCTATTCCAAAATTATGAAAATATTCATTTCCAACTACCTATATAAATTTAATATGGAACATGGGAATCATAATCTATTTAATATGAATCCTCAATCTCATCTAAAATCTCTAAGTCTTTTATGTAATCATTAGTGATAGGATCTCATTATATATGCACCCACTTAGAAAAATTCCTAGAATAATATATATTTGCACACTCCCCCTACACCATGGTTATAAAAATATAGGTATTATTCGCATTTAAAATCATAATATTGAACTACTGGTTAAAGAATTTATATATGAATTCCCATATGTAATTCTCTTGAAACTTAGCATGCACAATAAATTCCCAACATCTCCTTTGTTTTACATCCAATATGTATATTGAAAAACCCACCTTATAGTCTTTAGGAATATTCAATAAATTCAAGATCCACTCCATCCTCTCAATACACTCATTATATTCATGTGGTCCCTTATCACCATATGATATGAGTGTATTATTCTTGTTAAATTTTGAGCTATTATCCACCATACTTCTTGGGTTCCAGATATCCACATGACCTAGAGTTTGAATAGTGCGTGTTATATCTTCATCTAAAGAAGGTTATTATAGAGTATTTTACTGAAAACCTAATCTTTAAACATCCCCTCTCTGTTTTGGAAGTGTAATTATCATAGGAATTTTCTAATAAACACATAATAATAACCCATTATATCGAGAGAACTTTCCACAATCGTAGGACATCAATTATAATTCAAACTAATGCTTTAAAAAATAATAATTTAAAAAAATTAAATTATACCAATGGAAGAAATTAAAAAAAATAATAGGTAATATTAAATAAAAATCTCATATAGTTCATTAAAATGAACCCAAACCTCAAGTCTCAATCCTTGTAAAATTTCCTGACCACCCATGGTATCTCAAGTTCACTCCTGGAAGCGAGATGGCCATGTGCCATTTCTAGAAATACTATTTGAATATCAATGATCTAAAATACTATCTATATAGGATACGAAACCAAATATATGTAGTGTTAACATGATTTAGGATGATTTATTCCACTAATTTCAAATTGTAACTGACCAACCCATGTTAACCAAGCGATACACTTGAGCCAACAAACACATAGAGTGGTGATACAATAAGAAAATAAAAAAGTCATGAATATAAAGATATAAAACTAGTGTAAAAAGTAGAAGAAAATAATACAACTAAAAACCACAAATCCCATGAAAATATACTAATCTTGGAAGTATAATAAATCTACATGTGATTATCATTCACCTCCAAACTACACCACTTTTAAGGGAATGGCAAAAAAAGAACCCCCCTCACTATAATTTGACTTTCCATTTACTTATATCTTATAATATGGAATCTTAAACAACCCAAATGAAAAATTAGGTTTTGATATCAAAGACCAGTAGGATACCACCATTAATTCTATATATATTTTAATATCAATAATGAAATATATCAATATTTTAAAATAAAATATTTTCAAAAAACAATTTCATATTTCCATTCCTATTTATAAATCATTTTCCCATTAGTATTTCATAGAATACATTCACATTATAAAACTAGAAATATGAAAAGTAGAATTGATGATAAATTATATCATGTCCATGCAACATAATATATAAAAGTAAACACATATTCAAGAAATGTTATCATACGATGTCATGTGACATAACAACATATAAAAACTTGCTCAAAACCACCCATGATAAAAACCATCCTGAAATAAAAATCCATAAATGAAAATGTACACAATAATTTTTCCACTAGAATATAGAAAAAATATATGCCATAAATAAAAGATTCTAAACAAATACAAACATTGGATAAATGAAATATCATATCCTTCTACATTTTGTTGATATCAGTAAAACAACTGCTAGTGGTTCCACACATACTATGGTTTTCTATGTATATTTCCCGACACATATAAGGTTCAAAAAGTTCAAAATATGTCAAATTACATTTAAAAACCATTATTATATATAATAAAATATATTTCCATGTGAATACTAACTGGTTTGGTGATTGAAAAATCAATTTAGGAATCAAAACAAATAATTTTTTAAGAAAAAAGTTTAATAACATTTTTCTTTTCATACATTACTCTAAAACCACAAGTTAGTTCTATTAAAAGGATATACTAATGGAATTTAACATAAAAAATAACTAGTTAATCAAATTAATCAATTGTATAAAAATAACTAACTCAAAATGGTATAATCCTAGCTTCCTTCATAAATTGTGATTGGAAACTAAGATATCAGACTTCAAAACACAATAAACATCAATAAACTATAATATAAACATATAGAACACTATATAATAAACATGAAAAAACATAAATGTAACCAATTAATTAATAGTGATCACGATATTGAATAAATATAAAGAATTGTTACCTCAAGGGTCACACTATAACAAACCAGATGAAAGAACACAAAATAAATGATTAGAAAGGAGAATAGATCTAAAAAATTGCCAAGGGTTAGATCTAAGTCATGATAGGGAATCTATATGGGGGATGGAATAATAAATTTCTATATAGTTTCCTACTAACATAGGTTATGAGGTATACACGGTGTGTAATATCATTACATGATTGGAATTCCAAGAAGTCTCATGAATTTGAGAAATAAATCTACTTTTTATAAATAGTTAATTCTATCCATCACATGATGATAAATCAAAATACACATAGTGTAATGTTTATACACTAAAATAGATTAAATGAACCATACTATTGACCAATACATATTATTAAATACATTTACATGGAATGTAGTCACCCAACATGTATTAAATAAGAAAATTCTACAAAGAATCCAAAAAAGAACCACTAGAATTCTCTAAACTCGGTGAGAAACTTTTAAGGTATTTGAAACATTTATATATAGACTCCATTAATTAGAAAAAAACATAAATCCCAAAAAGATAGTTCATTTTTACCAGAAAAGTCTCTACATCTCTTAGGATCCCACAAATGCACCAAAACAAGGATGAGAGACAAATCATAGCCAATGTAGTATCTGAAAATCATAACATGATGTAACACAAGTCGCTTGATCAAGTTCATCCATGTCAATTGGTACTCCTCCACTCATAATGAGGTTCAAACTCATTCCCAATTACTCTAAATTAATAAATTATAAATTAATTATAATTATTAATAAGAATACAAATATAATCACATTAAATGGTTGAAGGACTATTTTTTAAAAAGACTTATCATCTACCACCTCCTAGTTAGAACCACGTCCAACCACCCATTGTGGTTAGTGAAATGATTATGACATTATTTTGGGATAAATACCAAGAATGGAGCCAAAATACAAGGAAAACATAATAATATTTAATTTAAAACCTTATAATAATTAATCCATGTGATTTATATTAGCCAAAACTTTTTCTATTATATTTTGTTCACTCTCGGCACACTCCCATTTCTAAAGAATGTAATGTCCCCAATTCAATCCAATATTATGACGATTTATTCAACTAAATTGACAAAACAAATATGGGGGAACCTCAAGGGATATATCTTAAATTACACATATTAATCATTTTACATTATCCTAAAATAAAATCAATCCAAATACACATCATTCTCTAATAATTCCATCTAGAACCAATGTAATTGTTATTAAATTTTCTAATATATTTCCTAAAAAGAAACAATACTGGATCACAATGATTGAGGGGAATAGTATTCAATGATAATTGAGAATTTTATGTATCTCACTGTTCATGAGATATGATTAAAATCATCCATGATGGTCCAGAGAAAAATATACAACCTCATGGGGAATAAGGAGGAAGATAATGATGAAAAATAAAGAATACAGCTCAGATCCACAAATGATTTCCATATATATATCTATAGTAGATCATTAGAAGATCATGGGGGATATATAGAGGGGTACATGTAATAATGATACTCAAACTTTTGAGCAAAAGCTTATAATTTTTAGATGGTTATATAACAAAATTACAAAACTTACCCCCATGTAAATTTTACAATGAGCATCCCATAAATTTGTTGGTCAAATTCAACTAAAAATAAGGTGTTTTCCTACTAGGAAAAAGGTTATATATATTACCCACAAGATTGATGTTGTAGGTTCACTATATATTCATTGAGTAAATATAATTATCACAATTTCCTCTCACCACAATAGCTAGTGGTTAGGGGATACCAGCTAAATCGAGGAAGAAGTATCATCCCCATATGCAGTAAGACTCCTTGTTGAAAATTCATGCCACGAGTCACCCATAAAGATTTCTCCAATTCAAAAAAGACCTATTTTTTATGTTCATAGTGGAATCATATTGATGTGAACCCAATTTATATGAAAAATCCATTCCATAGATTAAAATATCAAAACTCCCCCAAAATTAATTTTATATAACAATGATGGTTGTTATAGTCTCCCCACAAAATCCTTTCCTATATCTGAAAATTTTATGTAGAAAATGAATCATTTCTCCTAAAAATGCGAGGATATTATTCAAATTGATTTATATATTTCTTGTCACTGAACACAAAAATATGACCTCAAGGATACACTCACTTATAAACATCTCTCAGTCGTTTGATGTATAACTCCAAGAAAAATCATTAGAAGTCAATAAAAAAGCTCACTACCCTTCAAGATCATGATCACAATCAATGTGTCTATTTAAATTAAAATACCATAGTATCCTCAAATAATTCCTCTGGAATCATCATGGTGATCCTCATAATATGGATCATAGTAAATAAAATTATTAATGTGGTAATATGATATTCATTTTTTGGTTCAGTTACATTGTGATTGAAACACTGCAGGTCATAGATTAAGAGTTTGTTCCAAAAAATATTCATTGATCAAAGCCCAGATAAAAAGCGTATACTAACAAGATTTTACCAGATCATTCAAAACATTATAGAAATGCACTAGAATATTCATAACCACATAAATCATACCTAAAATTAGAAAACAAAATAATTTCAAACCACTGAATCTAGGATCATGTGGAAACAACACTCAGAACACTTCCAGCTAGCTACTTACAAATGTTTCACACCTAAAAAAATGATGCTCAAAGAACAATCTATCTATATTCCATAAGCCTCATAGGAATCATTAAATCATTTAATGAACCTTTTTTAAAGTTAAAATGTACTTTGAATCGATTTCTTTGTTTGATTAATCAATTATTTGCAAGTGACATGGATCTGATGCATGCACCAATGCATTACTAACACAACTCCATGTTGGTGAACACCAATTTTTCTTCTGCATCTGAACCCTATATCAAGTCTATATATAAAAACTACATTTAAATAAAAAATCATGAATTAATCATAGAACCAGTTACATTCAGGTGTATTTACATTGATCTTTCAGATTGACTGTGATATTCAAACATCTAGTTATATGAAAGACCATGAACCTTCCCCTAAGAGAGGTTATTTATTATGACACCAGGTGGATGTTCCTCGCTATAAGAGTTTCATTATCATCACCTCACAATGATTAAATAAATCTGTATATACCCTGACTAGTCCATCTTCAATCACAATAACTAGACTTGACCATCTATTCATATATGACTGTTAGTAAAATCACCATGCATTTTACACTCATGGAACTCTCAAAAATATAGTCCAAAACATTCAATGATCTATTCCTAATATGAATGATGTTATCTATATTCATAACCATGGGTTAAAATCCTTTAATAAATTGGTGTTATCCTTCTTTATTAACTCAATTCCATATCCGAATATATTCATCAGATGAAAAACATAGGTTAACCCCACAATATTACACCAATAAATTGATGTTACCATATTATACCATAAAGACACCTCCACATATAAAAACATTATGCTTCAAATCCCTATGATATACATATCTATTTCATTGGTTAATAATTGAATTAGTGAATGTAAACTCAATTCATTAGTGACCTAAAATAACTACTTCATCTGGGATCATATATAGAACTAGAACAATTCTCTACTTGCATCTCATTACCCCATGCCAATAACTCAATTGAGTCTGTAAAAAATAACACCATGAACACAAATGCTTCATTGATTTACCTTTAAGGCATGAAAATATATAAAAAAATCCATATAGGTTGATTTCCCCTTAAGTCATAGATATCTGATCATAGGATCACGCACATTTTTGTTATCCACATGTTATAAGTATCTAACTCCACCAATACTAAGTACTCTAAATTATCATGATAATTAATAAGAATATCAATCCTTCTTGACTCACTGAGTAGAACGCAACAAATGTGTTTCTGTTCATGATTTTAGATTTTCCCTCTCTCTAACATTCTTATCTTTGACCACCTATGACCTTGACTCGTAATCAACTTAGATTCACAATCTAAGATAACTATTAATGAAAAACTTTTCCTCTCCCATAATGAAAAAGGTGTCCAAATGATCTATACCCAACCTTGTATCATGAGTACTAGTAATATAGGAACTATATACTATTTTTTAATTTAGTATTGAAATATCTTAATCTCATCCTTGCAGAGTTCACTCACATGAACATGGAATTTTCATCAACAAAAACTACCCAAATTGTATTATCCTTAACTATCCATTCATAATTGACATTCCCATTTTGGGATCATTCCTCAAATAAGGGACACCATATCAATGGATACCATAGTCCCATTTTATTCCACATGGACTTATTCATAACATGTACAAGGTTTAGATATGGTCCATAGCCCATATAACCCCACATAGAAACATCTCTATAGACATACCATGATGAATTCTCCCTTATACTAACCATGTCGAGGGTCATATTCACCTTGTTCGATTAAAATAAATGTTAATGGGTACTATATAGATAACTCATAATAGACTATATTTAGAACATTAATTTATTGGACATATCCCTTGGAAACTCACATAAGATTAATTACTATGGATTTTCAGTCTATCCAATGACCTATAAAGGTACATTTCACCACCAATAAATTATAGGTTCATACATTCATTATCATCAACATCGTCACCTTGGTACACCACACAATATTCTTACACAAACTTATATTTGTAGGAAACAAACATAGGTTTCCATCTGAATAGAATTTTATCAAGGAATCCTTCCAGATAAAAGAGAAAATGTTACTGAAACTATGAATTTTATTCCTATGTAATTAGTACAATAATGCAAAAGAAACATGTATTTAATTTTTAATATACATGAAAAATATGATGCATGTCACTCTTCTTGTAAATATAGCCTATAGTGAAATCCGTATAGAGTTAAAAAAAACTATGATCATCAGTCCCATTCTCTAGAAATCCATACTTCTCATTCAAAAAAATCATATTGAGCTATACCATTATCAAACTTAGAACTCATCCCATCATTTATTCATGACAAGTGGGAGATGTTCAGTAACCTAAATGAAATGGCTACCCATGCTAGAAGAATAATAAATTGATATTAAAAATTATAAAGAATAATTCAGTAGGTTGGTCCCAAAGGTATATTGGAAAATTTTCACTCAATTTTCACAGTTCATGAATTGAATATGTCACCTGATATCAATAAGGAATTGTTAAAAAAATTATTTGGCATCAATGTGAAATTGAGAGAATACATAATATGATATCTCAATGGTATTGAGTGAACATCTCACATGGCATCCAAAAGGTCATCATACCACGAAATTTTTTATCATGATTCTAACATCAATGTTTTTTTCCTCAACCTATGATTAGATTTATCATTACTACCATTTCAACCCATGCACCCTCATCTTTTAATGTATAATAAAATCATGATGGTCTAACTATTCAAGGTACCATATAAATTCATATAAAGGTGTAAGAACCCAAGTTTTAAATTAGGTATGGGTCCTTTAAATTTTAGTATAATTCCTTATCATGGACCTAATTTGTATTCCAAAACAATTGGAAAATTTGACAATGGTTTAATGGGATTTTTTGGGGGCCGAAACACATATTTTTTGGGAAACTAGCCAAGTTTCATGGTTGGCGCACAGTTGGATCCTGATTTTCCTAACCGTGAAGATGATGTTTTTGGGATAGAGAGACCTCACATAGTTATAAGATGGTCATGAAAACTAATAGTGTAAGTGTCCCTACATCGTATTTTATTGTGAAAAATTTTCATACAGTTTGTCAAAAGGTGTGGAAAATCCATAAAAAGGTCATTTTTTGGGCAAAATGTCTACCTTTTCCTTAATGATCTATTAACCTTACATATTAATCCTAATATAATAACCAATGGAATTAAACCATTTCAATCTCAAATTTGTGCTTTTTGAAGTCCAATTCTTTGGATTTAAAGAGCTCCTTCATCTGTGATCGATTTGAGGTTCTGTTCATCACGTTGGATGCACAACAATAATTACTCAAGTCTGTTTAAGCCTTTCTCCTTCTCTTTTTCTCTCAATAGAGATATATGGGTATGATAAATTCTCACCCTTTCATAGAACTACTTTAATCTAATCCTAATTATAGGACGATATAAATTGAGAGGGATTAGACAACCCTAAGGTGTGTGGTCTATAACTCCTCCCAAATGTTCGTTGATTTTGGAATTGTCATGTGCGGCCCACCGATTTCATTGGGATCTATTTATTTAATTTTTATGCCAAACATATAATACTTAGAACCATATGTCTATTCTATTTCCAAATATATTATTCTTTTTTTTGTGTGTGTTTATACCCAAAACTCTATCCATCATAGGTAGGATGTTATTCCATAATTTTCATTTTTATGTTTTGACACATTTTAGATACCGTTCAGGTGTGCATTGGCTTGACCCTATTAAGGGTAAGTGATTATATATTAAATGGATAATTTATAATGATAATTGAATAATGGAAATTATCATGTGTGATCACCACTTAACCCACTTAAGGTAAGTTCATTAATTTGACAATGAAATGTAAAATGTAAATTGAAAGTATACAAAGTATTTGACTTGTCCATAAATGTAAATGGATAGTAGGTTACATATCAGTAGCTCCAATTACCTCACTAATGGAAGGTAGAATAATGAAAATTTAATATGTAATATTCTTTAAATGGATTAAAAGAATGGTTTCATGATATTTGGCCTTGTCACACAAATTAAAGGAAAGGCTTGAACCAAAGGACTTGATTAAAAGGTTATATTCTACATGAATTTATCACACTAATGAAAGGCAAGGTTCGAACCAACTGACTTGATAAAAAGGTTACATGATACATTACCTTATCACAATAATGAATGTAAATTCTTGAACCAAATTAAATACTATATGACTTCAATAACAAATAGGAGTGGACTGACTCGAGCTTTCCTTGGATTCTGATCATAGAATTCCATGAGCAATAGGGAACCCCTTTCTAATTCAAGGATACAACATGTATAGGTTAAGACCCACCTTGATCCTGACCCTGTTCTATAATTTGGATGCCCGATATGACAATGTAGGATTCCTTACATATTATCATAATATTCCTCAAATAAACTCATTGGATCCAGCATTGACAAGTAGATTCCATGGTTAAATCCCATTGTACCGAGTCATTTCATAGCCCCCTTTTACCTTAGATGGATTCCTTGGACTTGGTATGAGTCTCATTATGGAATTAGTTGGACTATGCTTTTTGGATTACACTTTTACCCCATTAAAAGATAGAATTAGTGTTGATTTAGAGACCCTTACGGTTTATTTTTCTAGAGTTATTACCATAGGACTTCACAATTAATTATCATAAGAGGTTTCCTTGTAACATCATGGAACCTTTATTATTACTAACATGTGATAAATTTATAAACTGGTAATAATAAAATAATGAACTAGTTACATGTTAAGTCACCAACTAAGGGATGAAGTAGGTACTTGGTTATTTAGTTACATTTTACTATTTTGCGTTATATATACATGCTTTCACACTGTTACATTTACATTTTACAAGACAGATGTTATAGACACCATTGGTCGTGGCCCATTGAGATTTATCTCAAACCCTCTCTGGGTGTCGTTTGGTACCCATATTAGATTAAAATAATGTAGTTTTTTTTAAAGGGAATAATACAGCTTCAAAAACAATATTTATTGTTGTTTAGGATGGAGATTGATAGTATATGACCAAGACGGAGCTCAGGATTCTTGCGATAGACTTTTATTTCCTTTATAATTTTTTGGAACTTTTTATTCCTGCTATATTTTTCCATTTTTTCCAGTTCGCTCATGAAATGACATATAATGAGTTATTGAATAGTATTCTAGTTGTTTCAGTTATTTCTATTATTGACTTCAATTTTTGATGTGCCTTATGTTTACTTATATTTCTTCCACAATTTATCATTTTCGACATTCATCTGATGTGCTAAACTTTGGTAATGAGGGAATAATCTACCCACAGAAAAACTTAAGGCCCTCACTACTAGTTAGATGCCTTTGGAATTCAGGGAGATACGCTTCAGTCCATGTTGACCTCCGGGCTCAGGGTACCTGTTAAGTGGAATCCAGGTGCGGGACATCAAAAAGTGGTATCAAAGAAGATTCCATTATTTAAATACTATTTAGAGATAGTAGACAGATGATTAAGAATCCTTGGGACATGGTCATAACCATGATTGAGCATTGTGAATCCATATTCAGGGTAAAATCCAAGTCACCAAAAATTATAATTATTATTCTATTTTTCCTAGTATAATTGACATTATTTCACCATTGGGTGACGTACATATTGTGTGGTGTTGTTGATTATTAATCTGATTGTTTATTTTCTTCCATACATTGCCTAATTATATGTGGGAAAGGATAATTTTTACATGCACTATTATAGGCACCTAAAATTCACATTTTATGCATATTGAAATTTCATATAAGATAATTTAACTGTTTTTCATTGATTTATATGCCTGTGATTGTTGAGTGATGTTTTGATAGTTAGAATATTATTGTATTAATCTCGATTGGAATTGAGTTATTTCATGTCTCAATTCATGAGTTTTTTGGGATCTTGTTGGATGGGATGAGTAATTTACCAAGTCAAGTAATTATGTTATATATAAATGGGTTTCATTTCTAGTGATAGGTGTATGGGCACTAATTCATATAAGATGAAAAACCATTATAAAGTGAATCATGACATATAAAATGAATTGTTTTCACATCATTATCCCTTATTTTCAAGTTTATGAAAGGTAAAGGAGTGAACTTAGAAGTTAAATGTAAAATTAAATGAAACTTATACTTGATGAATTACCAATACATTGTCTTCTATGCTAGTATTTGAGGTAGTATACCTTAGGTGGTGAGTTTTCATATGATCAATATCCAATAGTAATGCTATAATTTTTCTTAAGCTTGTTCTGAGGTGTGTGATTAGAAGTTTTTGAACAATTCAGCCATGAAGTCTTCGTGTCATTTTCTTGGAATGTGGTGACAACCATTCTCCAGACATTGTGGGCCATTAGCCTCCATTCTTACCTCTAAAAGTTTCAATTGGGGAACTTCCTATTGTACTTGACTTGAGAATTGATTCCCATGTTTGTGATAGTTTTCAATGTCTAATGATGTACATGCATTTCTCTCCATGAATGGAATATATGATGGTTGATCTGACTTGTTAGTTCCATAAGTTGCATCTTTATACCTTCTCATGGGATAATTGTCTATAGGCTATTGAGTCTTAGATAGAGGAAATCCTATCTATCTTTGATCATCTATAAATTCCTCCACAAAGGAGACTTTAGAATTCTACATACACCATTGGTATTCAGCCAAGAGTTGGTGGGATGTTACTTCCTAGGATGGTTGTCATCAAATCGTGTTATGGTTTTATTTTCAGACAACCTCCTATAATCAATTATTTCCTCATATGATGAGTAATAATAGATCTAGAGAGGTCATTTATATCTATCAGAGTTATATGTTAGTTATGTAATATTCATCAATTTTCATGGAGTTGCAACAATTTCCACCACTTCTAACTTGTGACGATCTTTCGCATGCTAGCCTCTTTGAAGATGGCATCCAGTATGCCATCCATATATAGGTGAATGTATTTTTCCTGCCTAATTTCTATGAGATAGTCAACCAAGCTCTTATCATAAGCGAAACCATAGGGATAGAAATAGCACCAGGTATAGAGGATCAGTGCCGAGGTAGACCAATAGTTCCTCCAGTGGTAGGAAATGTTCCCTGGAGGTTTCTCTTCAAGGTAGTGACCACCATAGTACCAGTTTCGATAGCTATAAAGTGTTTCATTAGTGTGAACCATGCGGAAATTTTAATCCTCGGTGTGATAGAGACCCACTATATTTCGGATATTGTGTTTTAATGGGGCATCATTAGCATTTTGGTAAGACCTTTCTACTATCATCGAGTGGAAAAGGATCCCTGACAGCTCCAAATTCAGTAGCAAGTTCTTTTACACTGCATCAGTTGGGGAGTTGGAATAGTATTGTTATGTAAAAACTATAAGGATGTCATGGACATGGTATCTCGATCTCTAATCCCTAGCTGTGACAATAGAGCAGTTATAATTGTGGTATTCCATCTATTCCACAGGGTCGTGGATCAGTACAGTTGCATGCACTATAGTTGATACCATAGCATCACGCTTTAGGACCATCTATATCACAAGGTACTATTCTAGTAGCCTCATTCCTAGTATATTCATTATTTGATATAGGTTCTTAAAAACTCTTTTATCTCTATATCTATCTTGAAATGTCTCAGACTAGAGGTACATTTTTACTATGGTGTAATGACCCTAGATACACTGGGGCAGGGACTGTACCCTTGAGGTTAGAAGGTATCCTTAATTATGGACCCTCTTGGTTCCTGAGATGAAAATATTAGTTGTCATACTCAAGATGGATTGGTTGGTTTAGTATCATGCTTTTTTAGACTTCTATTGATGTAGGTTATTTTTTACAAAACCAAAGGGAAGCAGTTATCTACGCAAGGGTGAGTGGGATATCCAGGCTGGTAGATTTGTACCGAATCATCATGGTCTATGTGAAGTTACCACCTAGTTTGAAAATATCTTCATGGAGGATCATGGTTTAAGAAATTTTGATTTCACTCCAATAGTGGGTCGTGTTAGGGATGTCTTACCCAAATATTTTTATAGCCTACATCTTAAAAGAGAGGTAGAGTTTACAATTGATCTTGTTTCTAGAGCATATCCAGTGTCCATTCCACTAAAGAAGATGGAACCTACAAAGCATCAAGATCTCAATAACCAGTTAAGGGATTTATAGGCCAAAGGGTTTATATGGCCTAAATATCCTCTTGGGGTTCACCTGTGCTTTTTCTCATGAAGGCGGTTAGAAACATACATATATTCATGGATTACATAATGTTGAACTAGCTTATGGTCATGGACCAATATCCACATCCTCAAATAAATAATCTCTTTGAATATCTTTTAGGAACAAAGGTCTTCAATAAGATCGACCTGAGATAAGGTTATCATTAGGTATGAGTTAAACCATCAAACATAACTCATATATATTTTCCTAGAAGGTGTGGTCTATATGAGTGCCTTGTTATGATGTTCGGTCTTACAAACGCACCCACTATTTTCATGGCTCTGATAAATAGGTCATTCCACCGCTATTTAGACTACTTTTTCATGTCTTTGTGGAAATAATCTTGGTGTATTCTCACACTCATAGATACCATGAAAAAAATCATGAAATAGTTATGAGTAAATTGATAGAGCATATTATTTAAGCCATGATTTCTAAGTTCCACTTCCGGATCGACAAGGTTCACTTATTGGGTCATATTATCCCAGAATCAGACATATCATTTGACATAAAAAAGATTAGTGTTGTAGTTTCCTAGGAGAATCCCGAGAATGTGTTTGAAATAAATATTTTATTAAGGATATATGGATATTACAATAATTTCGTCTTTCTTTACCTCTAACTAGACTTACAAAGAAGGGTGTCATGTTCCTATGGTCAGAAGCATGTGAGGAAGACTTTTAACAACTGAAAGGGAGGCATTTATCATCACCTATTCTGACTCTTCTATATCCATGAATGGTTATAACGTCTTCTTTGATGCATCAGGAATTGACCTAGGAGTAGGGATGATCTAGGAGGATAAAATAGTTTTGTATGGATCTTAGTGGTTGAGACCTCATGAGAGAAACTACCCGATGAATGACCTCGAGCTAACAACAGTTGTCCATGCAATACGTTACGAGATACATTTTATATTGGGTGAGAAATTTTTGGTTTACATAAACCAAATGAGCCTCAAATATATGTTATCGTATCATGAATTGAGCCTCAGATAGCAGAGATGGGTTGAATATATACAATATTTTGATTTTGATCATGCTTATATGCATGGGATTGGAAATGTAGTTGTACGTGCGTTGAGTAAAAAAACTCAAACACATGGTGTAAAAGAAGCCAATGATGAATAGAAGTTAATGATTTTATTTTCTAATATGCTTTTAGAGTTTCATGATAGTCATGAGAAGTCATATCTCTCATCCTTCTCAGTTACCTCTTTCATCCATGAGAAGGTGAAGAATAGATAATTTTTAGATCTTAAAGGATTGGTACTCCATCATAGAATATCAGAGATAACACACCTCTATATTAGTATTTGGATAGAGACGACCCCTTGCATCTACATAGACATATCTAGGTTCCTGTAGATATAAGAGTGGAGTTAATATGCGAGTCCCATGCTTCTCAGTGGTAATTTCGTCTAGAAATCTCCAAGAAGTATCGAGATATTTGATACTAGTATTAGTGGACTGGGATGAAACTTTATATAACATACTTTATCACTAGGTGTTTCATCTATCAATAGGTGAAGTCAGAGCACCAAATACCACTAGTTTTAGTAGAGCTAATTCTAGTCCCATAATGGAAATGGGAAGATGTTGATATAGATTTCATAGTAGGCTTACCATGTTCGCCATTGGGTTGTGATTCTATATGGGTTTTCAATGAGAGACGAAAAAAATCACCTTATATCATTACTATTTGATATATTTTCTCAGTTGATGAGCTAGAAAGACTATATGTCTTTGATATTATACAACTATACGGGGTTCCTCGTACTATCATTTCAGAATGGGATTCTTGTTTCACTTCACATTTCTATAAAGGTGTACAAAAGGCTATGGGAAAGCAGGTGTTTCTATTCTAAACATTTTACCCTCAGATTAATGGAAAATAAAAAAATACAATATAGGTCCTAGAGGAAATGATTTGAGAATGTGTTCTTGATTTCATTAGTTCTTGGGAGAATAATATCACTCTCCTTGATTTAACCTATAATAACATCATTCAAGTGACAATTCAGAAGGCTCCAATTGAGTGCTTCTATGGTAGGCTATGTCGTTCACCCCTATTTAGGATAAAGGAATGTGAGGAAACCCTAATAGGTCCCCATCTCATTTTGATGACTTTATATAAAGATTATATGATCATAAATAATATGACTAGTCATTTGTATATAGAAAATCTCATGACACTCTCCATCGATGACCTTTTTAGTTTGAGGTCAGGGTTCATGTTTTTCTTCGGGTATCACCCAGGTCAGGGGATAAACAATTATGAAATTAGGGAAAGTTGTCTTCTCATTATGTAGGTTTTTTTTGATATTCTGGAGAGAGTCAGGTCAGTAGCCTATTGGTTGATACTACTTCATGTGTACTCCTATATGCATGTCATCTTCGATGTTTCATAGCTTATATAGTATCATATTGATCTGTCTCATTCCATTGATCCTAAGTAAGTTTAGTAAAATACTGATTCCATCTTGGAGAAGTATCCAGTATACATCATTAACCAGATCATGAAGACTCTCTATAGTCGGTTTGTTTCCCCTGTACGAGTGTTATAGAAAAACAGTCTTGTGAAAGGTGAGATATGGTAGTGGGAGGCTTACATACATGTCCAATTACCATATTCGTTCTCAGATAGTGTTTCTCAACCCTTGGAAGGTGAACTCATGGATGAGTTCTTTTATGGAGTGAGGACTGTAAGAACCCCGGTTTTAACTCATGTATGGATCCTTTAAATTTCAGTCTAATTTCTTATTATAGGCTAAAATTAGATGCTAAAAGAGTTGGAAAAAGTCCAATGTGTGTTAGGGTATTGTTCAGATCTTGAAACACATCTATTTTTGGGAAAATATCCATGTCACATGGTTGGTTCATGGTTGGCACACGATTTTCATAATCATGTGGGTGGTGTTTTTCTTGATAGTGCCACCTCGCATAGTTGGTGCATGATAATTTGGACTAACTATGCATGTTCCACTTCTATCTAGGTAATCGTTCATGGTTTGCGAATGGTTTGTCAAGCTGTGTGGGAAAACAGTGTACAAGCTATTTTTCTAGGTAAAATGTCAAAGTTTACCTTAATTATTTATTAAACCCCCTTCTTCCTCCAAATAAAATAACCACCAGGATTAACCCATTTCTCTATAAAAATAGATCTTTTTGATACCCAAAGTTAGGAGTTTAAATATCTATTTCATCCAGGATCCGTTTTAGGTTATTTTCATCACGTTAGATGTGCAAAGGTAAGTACTCCTGACCGTTTAAGGCTTTCTCCTTATCTTTTTCTCTTGACCAAGTTATCGGGGTATGTGTGTTTTTCTCCTATTCTTTGATCTACTATAATATGATCATAATTAGAGGCTTATATAAAAGTTTAAGTATCATACAAACCTATGGTGGGTGGTCTATAACTCATCTATAATGTTCATTTATTTTTGAATTGTTGTGTGGGCCCCACTAATTTCATTAGGAGTCGTTTAATGAATTTGTATGCCATGATTATATTAATTATAACCATATTGTTATTATATTTCAAAATGTGTAATAAATTTTGGGTGTTTATTCCCAAAACTCTATCCATACCATGAAATATTTTATTCCATAATTCTTGTTTTAGTGCTTTGAAACATTTGATCCCTTGTTCGTGTGTGCCATGGGTTGAACTTACTAAGGAAAGTTCTTTTATATTTAATGTCTTCTTTATAATGAGAATTTCATAATGAAAAGTACCATTTACGACCACCACTTGAACTGTCTAAGGTATGTTCTTCATTTAGAGAGTGAAATGTGATATGTGAATTGGCATGTTTACTAAGTATACGGTTTGGTGATAAATGTAAATGAATGGTAGGTTTCATATCTGTATAACCCCTTACCACACTAATGAAAGGTATCGAAATTATCAATGAAAATTTAATATTCATTAAATGGATTAAAATAATGGGATCATGTTATAGTATTTTCTAGACTAATGAAATGCAAGGTATGAACCAAATGACTTGATTAAAAGTTTGTATTCTACTTGACATTGTCACACTAATGAAAGGAAAGTCTTGAACCAAATGACTTGACTAAAAGGTTTAATTATACGTAATATTATCACACTAATGAAAGTAAAGGATTGAACCAAATGAAATATTACATGAATTAAATATAAAATAGAAGTGTTCTGACCCAAGATTACCTTGGATTCTAATTGGAGAATTCCATGAGCACTTAGGAACCCCATTATGATTCAATGATATGGTTTTCATAGGTTGATACCCATCTAGATTTTGATTCTTTTCTATTCATGGGATGTCTGGTATGAAATTTTAGGATCCCTTATATATTATCATAGGATTCCTTGGATACACAACTTGTATCCAACATTGACAAGTAGGTTCCATGGTTAAATCCCATCGGGCCCTGTCATTTCTTAGCCCCCTTTTACCTTTGATGAACACCTTATATGTGGTCGGAATCTCATTGTTTAATGTTTTGGACTATGCTCCACGAATTACACTTTTACACCATACGGGGCTACAATTATTACAGAGTTGGAGACCCTTGAGGTCTATGTCGCCTTGGTTATTACCTTGGGACTTCACTATTAAACATTATTACAGGTTTCCCTGTAACATATTAAAACCTATATTATTATTGACATTTCACATATTTATAAACTAGTAAAAAAACAAATAATGAATTGGGAACATGTTTATATGCCTGTCGAGGGCTGAAGCATGTACGTGTGAATTTAGTTACATTTTACTTATTTACTTTATATTTGCATCCTTGCACACTATTATATTTCTATTACACGGGACGAATGTTATAGAGAATTATGGTGGTGGCCCACATAGATTTATCTCACACCCCCTATGAGCACCATTTGGTACTCGAACTAGATTCCCTGAATGAAGGTGTTGATAAATAGAAGAATATGGATTAAAAAACTTGAATTCTTACTATTTAAGATAGATCATGAAAATAGATGACCAAGTGGGAGCTCAAGATTCTTTGTATAGACTTTTATTAACTTTATACTTTTGGGGAAATGTTATGCCTTCTATATTGTATCCATGTTTTCCTGTTACTATTGACATGACATATCATCAGTTGTTGAATTTCATTCATGTTGTTTTAGTTATTGTTACAATTGTCTCAATATTATTTTTTGCCTTCTATTTACATATATTTCTTCCTCTATTTATCTATGTTGGCATTCATATAATGTGGTAAAATTTGGTATTGATGGAATTTTCTTCCCACGGACACTCCCAAGTCCCTCGTAGCTAGTAGGGAACCTCTGGCATTCAAGGAGATATGCTTTAGGCCATGTGGCCCACCGGGCTCGGGGAACCCATTAAGTATCATCTGGGACTGATACATCACAAAATTTGTGATACTATATTAATCTAAACCAAGTATATAAAGGTAACACAATACATGCTAACATAAGAAATCAAATTTAATAAACCTGACATGTGACCATTATGAAACATAATATAATAAGATAAAAAGAACATTCCTGGAATCAAGGATAATATATGGGTATTAAGGGTAGATATTCACCCACATGTTATTACTACATTTGATGGTCAAATAATATAGGAAAATAGAAGTATCACATAAGGAAATCATGTGTATAAATATAAAAAGTTCATGACATATCCTCACAAGTCATAAAATATATGTATGTGGTAAACTAAAAACACAATCTATCAGAATAAACAAGATAACTAATGGAATAAATCAATATATATAGTAATAAAGACTAATATTCTTCACAAATATGATCAATAAATCATTATAAATTAACATGATCTCATGGGTTAAAGGAATCATGTATCACTACCACACTCTCACATAGGGTCCATATAATCTAAGGCACGAATTATTGGTTAAGTCAGGGACATTAAAAACATACATAATTAAATTGAACAGGGTTCCTTTTATTACATTATAACTTTTCCAAATTTTATTAGTAATAAACCCTTTAATTATTTAATTATTGAGGATTGTTAAATAATTAGCCATTTCTTTTTATTCATACACATTCTAAGATTGAGGTTCATTAATCCTATGGTTGTGACACGAATAACATGTGAAAAAAATACCAAATATTAGAGTATACTGTAATACCTAACATACATAGTGACAACTAAAAACTATAACAATCACAACAGCTTATCCAAGTAAATCTATGTCTATTCATCCTCAACAGATTTCCATGAAGTTATAACTGATGAAAAGGAATTAAAATTTAATTATAAAAAAATAAATTATAATTAAATAAATTATTATAATGAATAATACAATTATTGTTGAAATTCATACATTCTAAAATACATAACTGTTTTCACTGACCAGCTGAAAATACAACAAACCAACCATAGAATATCTATGAAAATCATCCAAAATTATTTTGGGAAACATCATTATTTTTCACTAACAATAAAAAGTCCATTTTAATATAATCAAAATTTTAAACAATAATAGAATTTAAGAAAGATACATACAAAAGAAACAATTTTTCCTAATAAAGTTCTCCCACTCTCGGAAAAATCCAATTTATAATGCATTCTAAGGCCCGGTTTCAATTCAATTGTATGTTGGTTTTCTAAACAAAATTGAATAAAGACATATAAGAAATCATAAAGGGGAATTTATTAAATGAATCAACCAATATTAAAATGCATTAATCAACATGTAATATCCTATCCCAATATTGAACCTATGACTCACTATTCTCGGAAAACTATATTAATATTATATAAAACTTTCAACAAGTATTATAATAAATATTATGGCAGGAATAAAATAATTATGAATTTTATCCTGGGGAAGAGGATACGTGGAGATATGGGATATTAAAGGTTATCACAATCCAAGACATACTTATAGAATCATACGCAATGAAAAACCAGATGATCCACCACCGCACAAGTGATAAGTAGGAAATGATTCATCAAGAAGGGGAATTAGCATAGATTCAACAATTATTTCTAATATATACACCTCAAATCATGGTAATGACATATAAGGTAGAATATTTGAGGACTTTGACAGTTTCTCCTATTAATTTCAAAAAAGGAAAAAATTTATATGGTATGGGGGCCAAAATGGTGAAATTGACCCACACTTATATTAAACAAAACATGCCAAATCGGATGACTAGTGTCCCACCAGAAACCTCATGTAAGCTTCTAAATAATACAATGAGTCATTCAAGGAAGCATGGGTTATACCTTCCCCAAATGTTGTCGTGTGAATGGTCACAGGATGGTCGATGAGTTATGTTGGGTGGAATATTTTATGCATGACCCACCAAATAATTGGTTATAGCTACAACAACCCCCAGTTCTTCAAGACACATCCACTAAAAACTAAATTTTTAGGTCACTTACTGATCATTATTATAAATCTATGAACTCATCTATATGATTCTAAAATAGGATGAATATTTTTTTGAAAATATATTCTTTGAATGATCCATCCAGCAGATGAGAATATCTACCGTTCTCTAGTATTCAATAAAAATACAACACTAGTAGTTACACATATAATATTAGTCACCATATTATAATAATAAACCCATAATAAGATAATGTTTTCATTAAAATATAAGAAATTCTATATCATAAAAATATGAAATCATTGTTCATAAAATGTCTCGTTTTTAAATGGATACCATTTAATCAAGTAGGTGATTTTATAATTCCTCCACGTGGAAGAATACATAGATGAAAATGGTGTTGAATGATGGAAAGTGTTCAAATGTCCTTTTAAAAAATTTCACTAAAAATTAAAATATTAAAAAGAAATAAAAAATGTAGGAGCTAAAAAAGACCATTGGAAAACATATAATAAGAGTTCCAACTATTATATCATCGAAAATAAACAATGATCAATCTAATATATTTTGAGAGGAATTTTTTTTTAAATATAAAAAATTTTATTTGTTTAACATTAGAGTTATTATTAAAGGAATTCCACATAAGAGAAATTTTGTAATGTTTTAATTTTTAAAAAATGAGGTATTGAGAAATATGAAGAAAAAAAAACAATATATATTTCTATTATACTATAGAAAATTATTTTTATCGGAAAAATATAGACATGTAAGATAATGATCTATTGGTAAAAATGGGAGTAAGTCTTAATAAAGAAATACTTTCGTTTGATATGATAAATCACAAAAAAAGATAACTAATTTCTGAATTATGAATGAGAATAAATTATTTAATAGGGGAATGATAGAATATAAAAAACCATGATGAGAACATTATAATAACAAATCTTATCACCTAATGAATATGATGTTGATTCAATGAAAACCTTATAAAATTAGTCTCTTTTTAATTGAAGAACATTTAAATAATGTCTAATAAATGGATTAGTAATAAAAATTAAATTAAATTTGTAAAATATAGTTATTAGTAATTAATCACACAAAAACAATGATATTATAGTGTACAATATGAAAAATTTCCCCTGAAAATAAATTTGTGGCAAATAACCCCTTAACATATATCTTGATTTCCAAAAAAGAGACAAAATATTCTATATAAATAATTGATATCCTAATAAAATATTTTTAGACCTTATTAATTTATTTAGTCTCTATGAAACATCATTAAAATAATTTATTATGAATATATTTGTTAGTTATATTTGATTTTCATCACCAGATGTCATTAGTTTTGGAATGTTTGTATAATTATAGTCTCATAATGGTGGTGTAAAATGATTACTATAGATTAAGTGATCATCATCATAAGATCAATTTATATTCAATTATATATGTTTTAAAATTGTTTAATATGTTTTAATTTCATTTCATTGGTTTTATATTTATGATTCATGATGACGAAAATTATAGGGATCATTTTTTGGTAATTTTAGTGAACAATGGATAGTATATTAATGAAGGGTTAAATATTTAATTTTACCTATCTAGAAAATATTATTTACTTTTTATTTTGAAATATGAATATTAATATTGGTTTTCTAGTTATTCATGACAAACATTAATGGTGTTGTTATTATTGGTGGGTAAAAGAACCTAAATAAGGACAATCTACTATCTCGTAGTGAGTATGGCTATCAAAGTGATTATTCTATGATAATATCACTATTAAAGAGGCATATTGAAATTATTTATATGGTATTAAGATATATAATAATATTATAATAAACATTAATAAACAACAAAAAATTGATGAAAAATGAGACTATGTCTTCATGGATGTGGTAGTCTGTATATGCACATGGTTAGCGATTTCATTTCAAAATAAGTTATAGGAATGAAGGTAGATGTCAGTTTTTTGTATTCATAATCATATTTATATTATATATATATATATAATTTATTTATCAATTATATGTTTATAACCATCTATAAGAGGTAGTAGCTAAAAATAGAAGACATAAGATTGTGGTGATGATAGTTCACACATGGACTCACAAAATTTCATTTTCATTTTCCTTACGAAAATAGAGGAAAGGTTATTAATATTTGTTGCAAAAATATAAAACATATCATTTAATAAAAATAAATAATTAAACATATTTTATTTGAATAATAACTTTGAAAAATAATGATGTAAAGGAAATAACATTTGGGAAATTTTAGTACTTCAGTTGAGAAAATATATGTTACCTTAGATGATTCTTATTAAATAGAGGACATCAGATTAATTCCTACATCTATATTCATAATTATGTGAATATGGATTCTAGGGGAAATAATGTGGATATATTTTCAAGAAGAAATATTAAATTTTTTGGGTACGTGAAGGGGTTGGGAGATGACCCATTTATAAGAGCTGAGAATAGATTTTTTTTAAAATTTCATCTTAATATAACAATATAACATGCTCATACTGACATAAGGACAAGAAAAGAACGATAATATATTTGAGATATTTGTTTCCATTAATAACTAAAAAACTAAATTATGAATATATTTTTATCATTTTAGACCTTTTAACACATATGTTAACCCTTTTATCCAATGGGATTTTACAGTGGTAACCAGATTCATCGAAGTAACTATTCTTATTCCTAAAAATAAAATTTTTAATATATCATAATATAGAAATTATAATTTGAGTTTTATATTAACTTTCTAAAAATGATGTAAAATAATTGTAATATTAAAAATTTAAAACATATTAGAAAATAAATTTTTAATTTTTTTTATATAAGTTCAAAAATAATCAATATCATTTTATAAATTAAAGGTAATATTTTGACATCTATATTATTACTGATAAAATACAATATTTCTCATAATATTTAGGTTATTTTTATATCTTCGGGATATTAAAAAAATCAGGGTATTTGTAAAAAATATATTTTTATTATTCCCCTAAAAATAAATATTTTATGAACAAATAAAAAATAATCATTATAAAGTAACATTGAGATTCTAAATTTATAAATTATTTTATTCAAATGTAACTAAAATTGAACAATTTATAATATTTTTATTAATATAAAACATTAAATTTAAACTATTTTACAGGAAAATGTCCCCTTGAATTTGAAGTGATCTAGATATTATTCAATACCAATTACATATTTAATGAATGTAATGTTTTATATTATTATAATAATAATTTAAAATTTTCCATTTTAAAAAAAATTAAATTGTCTCTTGTGGGAGAAAATTATTATTTTTATTTAAGATACTTATCCTATAAATATAAGAATATAAATGGATTTATGTATTTTTGTTTACTAATGGATTTATTATTCCAAAAATAAAATTATTAATTCTCATATTATTTTTCACATAATCGTTTTATTTTTTTTAGTTGTCAAAAATATAATATTTATTAAAGGAAAATAGATTGTAAAATATAGAGTCATTACATTCCCCAACATTAAATAAATCTAGTCCACAAAATTTAAATTAGTCTTAACTAATGAAATAGTTAAGGAACCTTATAAGATAAACACGAACTTGAATTTAATGGTAGGACTCTAGATATTGATATATGTCTTCCTAAAAATTATCCTAATGAATTTTATTCCATCATCATTATGAAACATCAAATTAATGTGACAATTTGATATGTTTGGATATAAATATAATTATTAAGTATGTATGAAAGAAAAATCCATTGAATTTATTAGATATTTATGTAGTAAAAAATTTATGAAATTTCTATAAAATGAAAAATTAAATCTATTTTTAATATGAATGAAATTAAATTATTTTAAATAAATTTACTAATAATATCATTAATTATTTAGAAATGTATTTTTCTAAAAAAATTATTTTTATGAGATATGAATTTCTATTTCAAGAAATGTATGAATAAAATTTATTAATTATGTTAGATATTAGTATTTTATTAATCAAAATTTAATTAGTAAATGATATTAAATAATGAGGATTTTAGTTCATATTTAAAAATTTATTTTTCCAAAAAAATAAATTCAATATATTTTATGAATTTTTTATTGAAATATAATTTAAAAAATTTATCATATTAATTTTAAAAAGTGGACATATTTTTCTTATTTCTAATAAAAATATTATCTTAATATGAAATGTTATTATTTATTTATTAATGAATTTTTAGGTGAATATTTAAAAAAATACTGATTTTTTTAAAACTAAAATTTAAATGACTCATAAAAAGATAATATTTTCATATATAATTTATTTTTTTTATTATAAAAATATTTTTTATGGAAAGATTTGTTAATTTTAAAAAAAATATATTTTCTTAAAAAAAATATCATAGCATTATAGAACTTGAGTTAATGTCTTCCCTAATAAAAATTGTTTTTAGTATTTTTATTTAATTAAAAATTATATATTAAAAATTAGATATTGGAATAATTCTAGGTGAAATAACCTGTAATTTATTTTTAATAAATCTATTTATGTCATAAATATTAATTATATTAATAAATTTTATCAAAAATATATATTATATTCTTTAAAACACTTATTTCTTAATAAATGTTTTAATGTGCCATACACGTTTAGATAAAATTACAGTTTAAAAATATTAAAAATATTATTTGGTAAAATGCTTTAAAATTTTAAATCAAAATGATAAAATTGGGTAAATATTCAATAATTAAATTTTCCATTAATTAAAATTATTAATGATATAAATTAATTACCAATGAATAATGTAAATTAAGATAAAAGATAAAAAATAAATTAAATTTAAAATACATGGTCTATTATATCAAATAATGAAGATATTATGATAATATCAACCTATAAAAACATCCCCTAATCTGTTTATATCTTTAGATATTTATAATGGAATAGAAGGATTACATTTCAGAAAATATAATGGTTACTTCCAAAAGTACCCTTATCTTCTCTTATAAAAGGTAATTCTTTCACTACTATATGACTCACCACTCAATTAAATTTATTTTAAAAATTATGGAACCAAGATACTACTATAACCTCATACCTCATAAATTAGTGTAATATCCATTCTTTTTCATGGTATGTCCCTCATTGGGTTTTTCCTCTATGAATTGGTTGTAGAGTCTGGTACAAAGACGAAGATCGTTTGGAAATGTTTTATCATGGTTCATTGGTATTTTTATAAGCTTTAAAGGGGGTTGGAACTATTTAAAGTGAAAATGGGTTGAAAATGTGTCTGTAGAACATTTACACTGTAAATGGATTACTCTTCATGTAATTTTTAGTTGTTTTAATAGAAATAATATTAGTTTACAAGTTTATTAGTGTATACCATTAAATATAATTATATGATGTGTAACTATATTATTCAACATGTAATTTGACAACCTTTTATTTTAAAGTATGATGTGATACTGAATTTTTTCTAATTCACTACTTCTATTCTCCTCTCAACCTAGGGAAACCCTCCATAGGATTTTGGATTTCCAACCTTAATTCTTGATATTTTTCTAACAACCTCAATACATTTTTTGATCTAGGAAAAAAAATTAATCATCCACACCTTCTTCCTCATGGGATATTTCCATTGGTAGACTTGTTGTATTGTAAGTTAAGGTAGGGTGTATAAATCATAACCTTATGGTTCTATAATTGCCATGTTTCAAAAATATTGTAGTTGAGACAATATATCTTTTTCATGAATAAATTAAACAGTTAATGTGATCATTCCTTGATTTCCTTTGCTTTGAATTGGATTCTGACATGGCTTATGGCTTGTCGTTGGGTGTGCTAACCATGAATTTAATTAAATTGGCTAGTTTTTTAAAGTGTTTTTAGCATGACATGATACAATATATGATTTCTTGATATAGAATCCATAAATTTTGGTTTTATTTATATTGATATATTTTTTAATCACTTTTAATTAATTGAATTTTCTATATTAATGATATATAGAAATTCACTTAAATAACCATTAACATTTTTATGTGGTATTTTGATATCCATGTTTTATGAAATGACATCTATTCCATGCTGAAATATGTATATATTCGGCTTAACCATGGAACCTACATACTTATATGTATTAATGTTGATATTGAGTGGTATCAATCAAGTTTCATGTAGTAATTCTTATAGAGACCTGGATTTTCCCAGTCCCGTATTGTAAATTTTATAAGGATTTGACCCAGATGATGTAATGCTTAAAGGTATTTGACCATGATTTTTTTGACTAGACCATGGTTATATGGTGGTTGATAGAATGGTTAAAAGATATTCTCTATGGTATATTGGAATAAAACAAATGCAGGTTATTTTACCTTGGTTGTATGTTTGTGGTTGGCATGGTTATAAGACTTTCTCAATGATATTCCAGCATGGAGTCAAAGTAGGTTATTGTTGTATTTTAATAAAATTAAACAAATTATTACACATGTTTATCACTTTATTTCATACACTTATTATTATAATAGTTTTTTAGACACATTGGTTTCGGTCTATTGGGTTATACTCACACCTTATTCGGGCCCCAGTTTGGTAGTCGAGAAGACTATGTGGATGAAGGTTTATAGAAGGCAAAATGACCTTTGTAATGATTATTTTCCTACTGGATGGGTAGGATTTTGAAGGTGGTAATAACATGGGTTTTGGGATAGGGTAATTCTAAGTCATTATTCAATTATACATTCTTTTACTTGTATTGTTTCTATCATGAAATTTAGTTACATTCCAGCACATCATCACATTATCACTTTATTATTTATTTGATTATTTAGTTTTCTTTTATAATTGGTTTCCACTATGTCTATGAATATATTTATAATTCTTATAACATTAAATTATTCTACTATGACACTTTGCAGTAGGGGATATAGTGTCTACACTATACATTTGACACCTCCCCTTCTAGTCTGTAGCCACAAGAGTTTGTGGATGCACACTTTAGGTCTCATAACCAACACTTTTTGGCCAAAAGAAAGAGCATCAGACAGATCATTTGAACCTTGTATTCCACTAGTTCCCAAGGAATATATATATTTTCAACTTAGAGAAAGCTTCATGGGGTCATGTTATCCATGGAAAGGTATACTATTCATATTATTCCATCAATGAATAATCTGATAATAATTTCAGCTGCAACACCTTCCAATGTCAATTATGTAAAGGAGACCTCAAGTCACCGAGTTCTGGATTGAGTCAGTCTATACAATATTCAATCATCTTGAAACACCTACATATTAGAGGGTTAATCTTACTACAAATATGATTTGTGGACTAGAGAATAATTGGTGGGATATACTTTATTAAGGTGGGAAGTATGATGGGTTATCTGGTAAGGAATTTGAGATGGATTTCCTGATCAATTTCTGTTTTGAGATGTTAAGGTATGAAAAATTGTGTAAGTTCATGAATATTATATGGGAGGTAATTTTAATTTTAGAATGTATTAGATGTTTCACTGACCTATAGTGATTTTCACCAACTTCAGTAACTAATGAGACCTCTAGGTTGAGAAATTATGAGGATGATCATCGATATGAGATCAAGTCATAGGAAAAAAAATACTTGATAATTTTCAATGACATTATGAAATAGGAAGACATCACAAAAGAGATTATAATAGAAACCTGAGCAATGGTAAGGTTGTATCAGAAGAGATATCTAGGATCTATTCTTTGAGTAATAAGAAGCACTACTATGAATGTTTTCACTAAGGAAATTATGGGACAAGCATTTAGGGCACTAGAAAACCATCTCATGACCACAATCCATTCTAGTGTAATCATTGTGGAATTTGTTTACATATGACACCATAGTTTCTATACCCCACATTCTAGTGTAATATTTATGACAGAGTTAGACATATTTAGATGTTCCTTGCAATGTTTCATTAGCATACTGATGGAAGGGGATAAGTATAGAAACATGAGTCAGGAAAGGGCTTAGTTACCCCTCAAAAGGTTGGTAGCTAGAGTTCCACTAGCTATTTAGGCCGATTCAGGGGATGTGGTACCCTAGTACATGAGTTGTAGTACCAGGAAATGATAATATCCCATGGTAGTAAAACTAGAATCCAAGGAAGAGGGAAAAGATACATTCATGTTTTTCAGAATACTCTGAAAATCATGGATGCATGCCCATCCACCTTCTGAGGTAAGATTATAGTAAAATCTACCATATATTTTTTTTGATATTGGGTAATCGCATAGTTTTTTATCTTTTTTTTTGAAAGGTTTTGGATTGGATGTGGAGAAATTGGATGATTCCTTTACCATTGAAACACTATTTGGATTGCGATAAGATAATATCAAACATCACAAGGAATTATCCAAATAGATTGGTGGTTAATGTTTCATTTAGGAACTATTACTATTATAATTGATAAGCTTAAACTTGATTCGTGATAGGGGTTTGATAGCTCTATATTGGGATAATTTCATATATTCTAGTATGGGAGTTACTTTCTATCTCCAGAATGAGGAATTTATTCTCACATGGGTGAGTGGAATCTTTAGCCTGGTCGTGCAGGACCAAGTCAATTCAAATTGGGTTCTATCACAGATTAGATATACTATCTGTCTCGAGATAAGTTTGGATATTTAAGGATTATTTTCCCCATTATTTTAAATTTTTTCTGGATGCCTATATTGATGAGATCTACATCATTCTATCCAAGGTAGAGATTGAGTTCAAAATAAAATTGGTGTTGAGAATAGAGCCAGCTTCTATTACGCTATAAATAATGGAATCAACATAGATTCATGATTTTAATGTTCGACAGGAATAACTATAATATATAGTATTTTACATCCTAGTACATCTCTATTTTTCTCTATGGTTCTCTTCAATAAGAGGTTGGATGGTATTTATGCTTATGTGTGGATTATCTGAGGTTAAACCAGCTGGTGGTAAGGAGCTGATATCCTCTTCCATGCAGTGATGATGGTTTTTATCATTTGAGAGGTTATAATTTCTTCTCCGTGATTTGTTTTGTGATTAGGATTGCACCGGTCATGTTTGAGACCATCAGACACACTTCAATAATCTTATAGGATCGGGTATGTCTTTTGTGAATTCATAGTGATTCTGTTTGGGATGAATAACGCACCATCGATATTCATGGCCTTAATGATTAGGATAATTCTTCCTTTTCTGGATTAGTTTTTGGTGGGTTTTTATGCCATATTAGTGTACTCTTATTCACCATATGATAATTCCAATCATGTTGAAATTATCCTAAGTGTATTGAGAGAGAATTTAATTTATGCCAAGCCAATGAACTACTTTTGTGGATTAATAATGTGCACTTCTTGGGCCATATCATCATAATGAAATGAGTTTCAGTGGACCTAGATAAATTTTAATCCATGGTATCTTTGAAGTGGACATAGAACATTTTTATATTAGATGATTTCTTGGTTTAGCTAGTTATTATCATCAATTTATTTTGGATTTATCCCATTTGGCAGTGCCAATGTATGGTATGACAATGAAATGGGTGAAGTCTGTATGGTCTGATGCATGTGAAAGATATTTTTAGGAATTTAAAGGAAGGATAAAAGAAACACATATCATCAATTTACCTATGACATGTAATAAATAAATGATGTATTGTGATGTATCCAAAGTTGGACATATAGCAGTTCTAATATAGGAGGACCGAGTAGATACTTATGGTTTATGAAGATGAGACCACATGGGAGGAATTACCCTACTCATGATATGGAGTTTTTAGAAGTGGTACATGATTTGAGATATTAGTTACATTGTCTCATATTTCCGTGGTTTTTTGTATACATGAACCACAAGAGCCTCAGGTACACCTATTATTAGTGATACTAGAACATTCAGAAAAAAAGGTGGGACTATTATTCACAGTCTTTCGACAGTGAGTTTTCTTATACTCTGGTCAAGGGAAACATTGTTGTAGATGAATTTAGTCCCAATAAATAGTTAGTGGAAGTACATGATTCATCAATTGAGGGGTAGATAATGTCCCTCTTTGCAGACATGCATCATGATGTTTAGGATTCTTAGGGATGGTTAGCTCTAAATTAGATATATATTATACCCTTGTGTTTGGACCAGATTAAGAAAGAGTAGCTCCCTCCTCCTTGAGGTTCATGTTGGAATGATAAATTATATGGAAGGGAGACACCATCATGATGGTCTATCGGTACTGGAAGTTATCTTATTTTCCATGAACATTTATGGGTTCACGTGACCTTATATGAGGATTTGATGAGAGAGTTTGGATGATTCACAAAGGGTAGTGTGTCGTGTTATTAAAAAGATATATTGTGATCTCTATAGATTATATTGGGAGATAGGAATGAAAATGTGTTTGAAATATTCATGGCTTGATACTTCACTTTTCATAAGGTGAAATCTGAAAATTATAGAATAGCTAGGCTTTTGCAACTTTTTCCCATTCCTAAGTGAAAATGGGATGATGTCATAATAAATTTTTTGATAGGATTACCTAGGTAATACCATGAGAAAGTTATTGTATGGGTAGTTTTGGATCCACTAAAAAATGTAGATCACTTCATACCAATCGGTGAAACCATCATAGTTGATTATCTGGGAAGTTATAATGTGCATGTGGTTGTTCGATTGAATGATGTTCTGATGAGTATCATTTTAGGAATAGATCCTTATTTCACATCGCATTTATAGTAGGGATATTACAAGGCTATGTGATTATAGTTTCTTTTGATTACAACCTATTATCCTCAGATTGAAAGTCCATCTAAGAAAACTATCTAGATTCTAAATGATTTGCATGAGCATGTGTTTTAGATTTTTGTGGTTTATGAGAGAATCATATTGAACATGTTGTGTTTTCATGTAATTATAACTTCTAGGAATTCATCAAAATGAAAACATTATATAACTTGTTTAGAATTCCATTCCACTATCCTCTATGTTGTTTGGAGTTAGGTGGGTAAGAACTAGTTTGGAATAGTCTTGTGCATGAGACATATGATCATGTTTTTTTGATTAGATAGATGTTTGTGACCATGTAGAGAAAGAATAAATTATATGATTACAATGAGATATGACCTATAGTGTTCAATGTTGGTCATTTTTTTCACATGTCTCCAAGATTGGGGGAAACTATATTAGGTTGTACAAATAGATGGATCCCAGTTTTTTCAGGCTATTTGAGACAGTGGCAAGGGTCATTCTAATGGCATACCGATTATCCCGTCCACAATACTATTGTTCCATGAAAAAAATCACATAATTCATACTTGGATATATTTTCCTAACACATCCAATGATATATATATAGAATATGCCAAGATTTTTTTGGATGCATGATTTGAGTATCATCTGATATAGGTTATTTGTAATAGTGATAAATATCTTCGGGGTAGGACTATACTGGTTGTTCATGTGTAGTGGGAACATGGGTGAGTTCATGAGGTTACCTGGGAGATGGAATTTGATATGAAAATAAAATGGCTAAACATGTTCATAGATATCTCACATTAATTATTGGACCAGTCGAGTGATGATCTGTTATATAGTGGGGAGGTTATAAGATTTAAAATTTTTCTAGTACGTCTCATTATGATTTTTCCACTTATACCTTCATGGCCAAGTCATTTTTGGATATGAATAGTATTATAGGGTAAATAACCTAATTATTGGAGATTTATGTATGATTGAATTAATGGATTCCATGTATAAAATGGTTATGTGCGATAACAGGTCTTGGTATGATGAGAATATTTAAAGGGGTTTAGATTGTTTAATGGGAATATAGGCTGAAAAATTGTTTTCATAACATTTACATAAATTTTAAATGTATTACACATGTAATGTTCAGCATTTTAAATAAAATTATTCATAGGATATGGGTTTTTTGGTGTATCTCATTAAAAATACTACGTGACGGGTAACTATATTACACACAATGTAATTCCTCAAAATGGGATTTTATAATTTAATTTGTTACTGAATTTTATATTAATTCACTGAATCTCTTCTCCTATAAACCTATGGCAACGCTCCAGAAAATTCTAGAGTGAAAATATTCCTTATGTATGTTTTGATAAGTCCTTAAAAACATTTTTTGATAAATGGACTTATTTTTTTATCATTCACACCTTCTTTGTTACGAGCTATTTCCATTGGAAGTGTTTTTGGATCCTTAGTTAAGGTAGAGGGTCTAAATCGTAAACCTATGGAATGATAATTTCAGTTTTTTTGAAATATAATGATCATACCAATGTAACTCACACCTAAATCAATTAAATAATGAATAAGATTATTCCTTGATGTTCATTTCATTCAATTGGCTTGTGTCCATTCTTATAGCTACCCATGGGGTGAGCGAATAGTGAATATAATTAAATTGACTAATGTGTTTATCATAACATGAGACCATAGGTGAGTTATTACAATAAAATTACTATGTTCTGTCATATTTATTATTTATATAATTGTTAATAAATTTTGATTGAAATGAATGTGGTTTTTGAAATACTGTAAGTAATTCACATATTTCATAGTAGATATTTGTGATGCAATATTGTGATATCCATGTTATATGATAGGATATGTGTTACATGCTTACATGATCATATATCAAGATTGGCCCTTGAACATTCACAATTATATATTATAATTTTGACATTGAGTAAGATCGACCTAGTCCCATGATGCAATTCTTATACAGAGTGGGCATTGCCAAGTAATATACTATAATAATTATAGGGTGTTGTCCAATATGTTGTAATTCGTATAGGTATTTTACAAAGATTATTGGGACTAAACCATGGTTATATGATTTTAATTCACATTTTTGTATGAAAGGCTCTGATATATTCCATCATGGCCCCAAAGTAAGTTATTTTACCATAGTTGTATTGTTGTGGTGACATGGTTCTAAGACATGCTTAAAAATATTCCGAAATAGAGATAATGTATGATTATATTACATTTTATTAATTGTTGAATAAATTAATAAACCTTTTTATTTATTTATTGCATACAGATCTTATCAGACTATTCTATTTTTAAATAGTGGTGTCAACCTACTGAGATATACTCACACCCAATTTGGCTCATCATTTTGGTACCCGAGAGGATTTCATGGATGTGGGTTTGGGAAGGGTAAAAGGGCCATGTTTTTTATTATTATCATGTTGTATGGTCTGAAGAATAGAGGTGTGACAAACATAGGGTTTAAGACAATGGAATTTTGAGCCATTATTTATAATGCTATTCTTTTACTCATATTTTTTCTAATATGAAGTTCATTTACATTCCATCTTGTTATTAAATTATTTCATTATTTTTTATTGGATATTTTTGTTGGATCTTGTTGTGGGATTATTATTTTTATAGACATTGATTTCATTCATTTATATTGATAAATTATTAGGATATAACACTTAATACCATGGGGTATAGTCTCCCCACTATACATTTCATCCCCACTACAAGTCGGTAGCATCTCACATATGAGGAGGAGCGCATGAGGACTTGAAACAAACCATTTTTGTCATGTGAGAGATTTCAGGATCAAGGGACACTACAATAAACTATTATTAACCCATATTTTTATTAAACCCTTCAATTATGATGAGTTTTATATGAGAAAACTAGATGTTCCAAATATGTTATATAATGTTTAGTAAGAAAGAAAAAATCAACATCTTTTTATCTTAAATTTCACTCTCTTAGACATGTTTGGTATTATGAAGATAATTTCATTTATATTATGTATATTATACCTATTTTAGATATCATGTATTTAATTATCATCAAATCGTAGTATTTAATATTTAATTAAAACCATCTCTTTAAAAAGGTTATGATTCGAATGTTTCCACCATTATAAGGATTTCTACAAACATAACTTTCTTACATTGATTTACAAACATCCTGATTGACCATTAATGTTGAATGATTGTTTTTTTCTACGAAATGAGTAAATTTTAAGGTATTTAATATTTTTTATGGGTTCTTCAATTCATCTTTACATCCTCATAATCAAATGATTATTTCCTTGATAATTATGTTACATATAAGATGTTTCATTTGAATAAAATATTTCCTTATGTCATCATCACTCTATTCCAAATATAATCATTCAATATTGAATTATCATGCACTAGGATATTGATATGTTATATTTCCATATTTTTTATAATGAAATCATGTTTCCCCCCATATACCCTTTCGTTGATGATTCTACTATTTCATGAAAATCCATTTTTTATGAAAATTTATAAATTTATAATTTTATTTTATTTTATTCCATTGTTTCTACATCCTTCCATCATTTAAAATTAACTAGTTTAAAGTAAAAAAAAATTAATATCTCTAATTATCATTATATTCCCTTTAATTCATTTCAAAAAGTTGTTTTTATATTTTTAACGATGTGAATTTCCAATAAAAATGTTTTAAAATATTTTAAAGTAATTTTCATTGAGTGATCATATTATATTTCCTTCTATTAAAAAATATAAAATATAATTTATCTATTATCAAGGTCTATTTATATGAATATGTTTTGAATTAATATTTTATGAAATTAGAGTTTTTTTATTGTTTTTAGAAGATGACTTCAATAGAAAATAATTTTATGATGATATTATGAAATGAATTTTAATAAAAGTTAATTTTTTTTGTTTCTATTCTATTTTAAAAAGGATTATTTTGAAATGAATTAATGGTTAATAAATCACCCTATATGTTAACATTATTAATAAATCTATTTGGTTATCATGTTTTTTATTACAAATGATCATGTTTTTATGTGATAACATTTAAAAAAATAATTAAACCCATTTACATCCCATTATTTGTTTTTGATAAAATGAATGATTTTATATTACGTGGCACTCATATAAAATGATAAACTATTTTGGGGTCCTATATTTTCCTACAATACATTGGTTGGGGATTTATATATCATGAGATAAGGATGTTAAGTGTGGACATGATTATTCTTCACAACATGGAGTGTGAACATTTTTTCATCACAATATGAAAAATGAACTTTTTAATTGTTCAGAATAAAATTCAAGGGAATTTTATGTGGTCATAATATAAAATAATAAAATTATCTTCCACAAATTGATGAGTTAAATTTTGTTTTTTTATGAAGTGATGTGTGAATAATTTTTCAAAACATGAAGCATGTAAATTTTGTCTTTTCACAACATGAAGTTTGGAAGATTTGTTTTTTCACAATGTTGTAATTTTGGAATGATATTTTTTCCAATGTTCTTGAATATTTCATATTTAATGTTTATGTTACAAAACCATTCCATTTTACAATGATTATTCTAAATAAATAATTATTAATATCTATTAATTTTAGAGTCATTTTCCAAGGTATAGGTTTTTTCATTTTGGATCATACATACTTCTATAGTGATTTTTTAAAAACACTTATTCTTCCATGTTCATTTTAATAAGAAATTTCACCATTGTAATGTTTTCTCATATCCTTATTATATATTCACTGATAACATGAGGATGATTTGTCCACTTATTAATCATTAGAGCTCAGCCCTTTCCTATGACTCCATTCCATATGTTGTGAAGATGAGTATAATATTTGAGATGTAATGAAGGTGTATTAAATAGTTCAATTATGGATAATGGTTCCCATGTTTTTAAAAAAAATTCCTAGAAAAATGGTCTTCAAAGTTACAAAACCAATAGGTTCTCCTAATTATGTTATATATTGTGAACATAATTTTTAAATTATGTAAATGATTTAAAGTAATGCAATTTTTATCTTCTATCATTATAGATAGTATTTATAGGTTTAAATTTAATTTTGATGACTATTGCAATTATATTTTTTAATAGAACGGTAGTGGAATACTAAATGGTAAGCCAAATAATAGGATAAAAAGTTTATTTATGTTTTCAGTATGTTGTTTTCCAATAAATGAAATCCATGACTGGATACTAAAATTATGGTGCAAAAATTGTTGTAACAGAGGGTTCCATAGACCCAACTATGTAGTATATTTGATTACCATATCATGTATATAGTTATTTATACACGATTTATTATTACCATTATAGTGTACACTTTTATTATTCCACTATTCAAGGGTAATTTCCATAGATTAATTATAATATCGAAAGGTTATAGAAGATCGCAGACAATAATAAGAACCTAGAGATACTTTTATATTAAACATAAATAGTGGTCTGCTAGTCTATATACATCTTACTGACTGTAGAAAGTAGATGTCTGACTATCAGGTGTTGGGGGATCTTAAGAATTGATACATCTTCTCATGAATTTCATACTTTGTGATCTTTAATGGGGAGATCATGAGGATGGAACTGCCATTAGTAACACCACATGTTTTGGGTGTAATTGATTATTCCTATCTATGATCATGTGTAATGGTCTCTTGACTTTATATCATTGCTGAGGTATTCCATTTGATTGTGAACATTGATGCAAGATGAAAAGTATTATATTTGAATCATGGTGACATAGTTTTTTTGGGTTCATTATTTGGTGGAATCAAATCGGTCGAATGGTCATGAAATGATTTGTCGCTTCCAGGGTAATGGAATTATATATCTCAAGACACATTGATCAAGATGGTAGTACCATCATAAGTACATAGACATAAAAGTAGATCTTAAATCTATCCAGTTAGTCCAAAAAATAATAATGAATGAAAATTAGGATGACACAATCAGTACTCTTGCTTTATGAGATATTGAAGACAAAGATATTATATTACACAATCTTTTTTTGTAGGTTGGTTGTCACTGCTATGATAATTATTATCTCTTTATAGGCCATTATGGGTTGCTACATCCCAACCATGGTCACTGAATAATTTTCATTACTATCGAGATAACATCATAGAGGGTCACAAACAATATCGTATTCAAGAATCTTCACTATTAAATTGAATATGTATATTGAACATTATGGGACCCACCACTAGGGTATGAATTTTTTCAAAGAGATAATATCACCAATTAAATAAATAAATTAAAATTATTAAATTAAATATTAATTGGTATTGAATTTATTTATTAAATTTATTTACATGTTTATGAGTAAATACATGAAAAATATTAAAAGGGAGAATATTAGTATTCAAGCATAATAAATTTAATGACTTACAAGAAAGTGATAATAATATTTATTAATTAGTTAAGAAGTAAAAAATTTATTTAAATAGAGTTTTAACTAATTGGGGGTCATGATGAAATTTTCAGGTGATTCAATTTCACAATTTAATTATTGGAGAAGAGGTATTTTCCAATGAAGAATCATGGACACTATCTCTCTCTCTTCATCCCTCTCCCACAATCTATAGATATAGGATCTAGAACCAAGATATCAGATCGGTGTCTCTCTCTCTCTCTCAAGTATCATAATCAACGTGATGTGGTGATCATTAGAATGTCAAATACATCATCAAAAAAAATTTCTAGCACCCAGATTTTGATGATCAGTTCTCTCAATAATTGTTTAAGCGTTTTTAGAAGATCTAGAGGAATTTAGCATTAGATTCTTCGTGAAGTGATCACCAACAACGATATTATGTCAAGCACGTATTATGATCTAAACTAGTTGTTATATTATTTTAATAATATGATTAATCACTTTCATACATGATCCCAAGATATTAATTATGCAGTGAATCACCAATGCTGAAAATTTCATGTCAATCGTAGGTGAAATTTTATAAAATCCCATTTTTTTGGAGCTTCGGATGCATATTCATACCTTCAATTAGTATCAGAAGGATGTTTCAAATATTTAAGACAATAGAAAAAATAAATTTTCATTAAATATAAAAAGTTATTCGTTATGATTTTATTTCCATAGACGGTTTTTGAATCTTATTTTTGATGGCCAATCTGTGGCCATCCGATATTTTAAAATTAGATGAACATAGTTTATGGTGAATTTATCATCATATAAAATATTATTTAATGGTAAGACCATAAATAAATAATATGATTTTAATAATAAATTTATTTACATATTTAATTAAATAATTAGTTGATTTAATTTAAATTTTTCTAAATAATATGTTGTTTGATCAATTAAACGGGGCAAAGTCTTTCGTTGAGTGTGTTAACCAAACAAAACATGTGAAATACATTGAGTGAAGCTTCACCATGAAAATTAATACCAAAAAAATCCAATTCCTATCTATTTGTTTTTTTTAATTTTTTAATTAAAAACAACAAATATGGTCCTTAGGGAGGTTGACTATCATTGCACCCTTTCTGGAAAACCGGCCTCACCCTCACAAGTGGATCTCTCATCCGACATATGTTCTGTTGTCCACCTCCCCTTTCCATATTCACCACTAAACACTGAAGTTGATGCCCTATCAATCATCCTCCTCCTGGGATCTTTTCCTAGAGCCTCCCATGGAGCCTTCCTATCAGAGAACTAAGGCATCTTCTCCCCTTCGCGGAGCAGCCTTGTCGGCCAGATTGTAAGGACCTGACCCCGATTTCCTAGAGCTGGTGTCTTATTTTATTACCATGGAATATAAACAAATAATATGCTTCCTGATGGACCAAGTGGTTTTTTAGTGTTTGGAAACAAGATATATAAATAATTTTAACATTAAAACTTGAAAATAATAACAACATAAATGTTTTGTCAGAAATAGCCACCACTTTATGATTATCCCTACAAGTAAATCATAATATACCTCTTCATGTCCTGGAAAAATGAAACATAATAAGGGCTGATATCAGATGCTAAGTAAGGGTAAATATTACAGTGGAAGATAACATAAAAATTACATATAGTGAATAATTTAAAACACATGCCTTTAAAAAAACTTGAACATAATATGGTAGGAATATGAGCTGAGTAAATATTACCATAATGAAACACAATCATGGGTATTATACTATTTGAATAACCAAATGAACTATTAATTTATAGCTTCATAAAGATTTAAATAAATATTATTGATAGTATGAAACATATCATCAATTCCTCGGCTCATATTTCTAAAAATGATTAAGGCCTTGGCCAAAAACATATCTCAAAATGGGCAAGGCCACATCCAAGTCCGTATCTATTTGTGTTGTGGGACATATTAATGATTCAAGGAGATATATAGGGAACCTCCCATAACATAATAAGTACAATTAATTATTCACATGAATGGGGATAAAAATATACAACATATACATTCATATTGAAACTAACATATTAAATGTAAATAACTTTCCTTGAACATTAAGCTTAATCACTAAACATTCATAGTAAGTTGGTGAATGGTATTGGGATATAACATCCACATTCAAAATAATAAAAGTCCATTAAATTAAATATTAAGTATGATATCATAACATATTATTCTTAACAATACATAAGAATCAACAAGAGTGTTAAAATAGATGAAAACACTATTATAAAAAAATTGAGTAATTTTGGAGATAAATACTCTATTACATTGAAAAGAAGATTTATTTTGGAAAATTATTTGTATAAAACAATAAGTTAAGTAATATATTATTTTCATAATAAAATGAGTTATTTTAGAAAAATAATGGTTTCTAAAAATGTATTATAGAGTGCCCTTGAAAAAAGGGAAGAATTTGGGAAATTCCATTGGATTGGGATTATATTTCAAAAAGTATTTTGATAGTTCCTTTTAAAACATATAACTCCACCATAAATGAAGGTATTATTAAGGTTGGTACACATATATATAATTAAAATAGAATTTATGTGGAGAAAAGATGAATGAATAATAATTATATTAAGATAAGTAGATAATAAAAGTAACCCAAATGAAAATGAGGTTCGGGTAGGAAACCCTTACCTTAAGTCTGTCATTCTGGAGTGTTTGTTTCCTTGGTTTTCATGATCAGTATATTTTTATGTGAGTATGTATGTTCATGTGGAAATAATGTAATTCATTGTAAATGAAATTATATATTATTTAATAACATTAAGAAGTTTTAATGGTTATATATACCATTTTTTATGTGTTATGAGGATAAATCATTTGATTAAATGACAATCACTTAGATTATTTGGTGGTATTTGGATTATTATGAAGTAGTTTTTTCATATGAATTAATATTATGTACATATACTACATAATTAATGTTAAGTAGGTTATAATACATATATTAGATTCTATTTAAACCATAAAAATGGTTTCATGACCATTAATGGATGAGAAATTAAAGATTGAAACTTCATCATCCATTATGTTTGTAAATTGGAACCAACGAGACGATGATTTAATTTATGAAAGATAGAGAGATAGAGTAACATGATTGTTAATGATTATTAAATTAACCTGGTATAATTATTTTATATAGATGATACTGGAGTTATACGGATAAATTTGATAGAGTATTTTAGGATAGAATAATAAAATAAGATAAATTGAAATGAAACTAAATGAAAAATAAATTTTCTTTACCTCTTCAAATAACCTCCTTGAGAACCTCCTTAAGGGTAGGGGTTTTGGACTTTTGGAAAGAACAAGAGCTCTTATACATGGGGAGTTACTAGGTAATGGTATTTTAGATGAACTTTTAGGATCTTCAAGGGTTATAGGAGTGAAGAGAATAGGTATTGAGGGGGGGGGGGGTTATAGTGGATGAGAAGAGTGATTTGTGACTATCTTATTCATTATTTAATTATTTCCCTCAATAAAACCAATTGTGTTGATTAATGTGACACCTAATAGTAAGAAGTTAATTTAATGTCTAACTAAGTTTTCTTACATCATTCATGTTGTTATGAATAGTGAATTTAACTAATAATGTATAAATATAGTAAATTTTCGTATTTTACTATTCATAAAAAATCGTATATTTCTGAAAAATCCCAAAAATTCTTCCTATCCATTTTTCGATGTGTTGAATTTAAAAATGAACTCCATTTTTTGAAAATAATTTTTTAAATATTATTAATTTAATTTTAAATAAAATCATATTTTATTCATAAAATAACAATTTTAAAACTATAATTCTTTTTAAATCACATTGAAATTGTAATCAATATATCATTATACTGTAACCTTAAGAAAATAAAATAATATTGTTATTTACTATTCATAAGGGTCATATTACTATTCATAAGGGTATGTTATTATTCAACAAAAAATATTTTTTTCTTATCAGACTCAAAATATCTTACTAAACGCAACTGTGTATGTCAGGATTTAGAATTTCAAAACACAGAGGTGGAAAAAATTGTGTTTGTTGGATAGGTTTTTAAAAAGTGGTGTTTTATAGAGAATAAGTGTTTCAGGCATTCAATATTTATTTTCAAAACCGTGGGGTGTTACATTCCCCCCCTTTCAAAAATTTCACCCTCAAAATTCATAGAATGTTACCTCACAAAAATATTTGGGTAGGTCTTCATCATAAGCTCTTCAGGCTCCCAAGTTGCCTCTTCAATTTTTTGATTTCTCCAAATTATCTTTACCAGTACAGTCATCTGATTCCTCAACACCTATTCTTTAGTGTCCAAAATCCAGATTGGATCATCGCAGTATGATAAGTCAGGTTCCAATTCTAAACCTTCAGAAGTGAGGAAAAGCATTGGGTCTGGTATGAACATCCTCAATAGTGAGACATAGAACCCATTCTGTACTTTAGAAAAGGTAGGTTCCATAGCCAAATTATATTCAATAGCTCCAATTCTTTCCAAAATTTCAAAATGGACTATGTACCTATGGCTTATTTTCCCTTTCTTCCCAAATCATATAACACTCTTCCACAAAGATATTTTAATAAAACATGATCTATCACATGAAATTCCAAATCCTTTCATCGAATATCAACATAGTTGTTTCATTTAATTTAAGATGATTTGATATAGACTTGAATAGTATTTACCTTTGTTGTTGTTTAGTTCATAAGATCTGGTCCCGCAATCATCCTTTCTCCAACTCCATCCCAACAAGTTGGTGTATAACATCTCCTTCTATACAATGCTTCATATGGTTCCATTTAAATACATGAATGGAAACTATTATTGTAGAAAAAGTCCACTAAAGTAAAATATTAATCCCACACACCTTTAATGTCAAGTTAACATTATATCCACATGTCCTCTATGGTTTAGATCATCTTCTATTATTTCATTTCAGTTTAAGTGTGACAAGCAGTACTCAATCAAAGTTTGATATCCACTAATTTTTAAAGAACATTCCATTATTTTGATGTAAATAGTTGGTCACAATCAGACACAATTGATAGAGGTTCCCCATTAGTCTCACAACTTCATTGATATAGATCCGCATTAGGCACTCTAGTGAAAAATCCTCCCTTATATTAAGGAAATGTGCAGATTTCATGAGTCGATAAATAATTACCCATATTGCATCATTCATTCTCAATGTTTTGTGTAATCAAGTGAAACAATCCATTATGATGTCATCCCATTTAAATGTAAGAATAAGTGGAGGTTTCATGACTCCTTTTGGATATTTCCTTTCAGCCTTCACTTATTGACATACTAAACATCTTGATACATGATATGCATTTTCCCTCTTTATGTTATCCCACTAGAAATTTTCCATAAAATATCTATACATAATAGTTCTACCAGGATATATGGAGAAATTTGAACTATGGTAATCATTCATTAACTCCCTTGTTATCTTGGGTATATCTAGAACAATAATCCTCTTCCCAAATTTTAGAACACCATCATCACACACAAAGTCATCAATCTTTCCATCTTTCACAACATTAATTTTTTTGAAGGTTGTAGTCATCAGGATGAGAACTTCTAATCCATTATAATAATGATGGTTGGGAACCCAAATGAAAAATTAGTGATGTTTCACCAACATTAATAATTCCCATATTTATCCGCATTAGATCCATATACAATGGATCCTTTCTAATCCTCATTTTTTTAGAACTCCATGATCCTTAATTCTCAATGCATTAGCTACCTTTTTTCATTTATTGGGTGGTAGTATAGAGCACAATCAAAATCCTTGATTAGTTCGAGCCATCACCTATGCCTCATGTTGACTTTTTTTATGAGAATATATATTTTATAATCTTATTATCTTTATATATATCACATTTTTCTCCATAGAGATAATGTCTCCATATCTTCAGAGAAAATATTACAATTTATAACTCAAGATCATGAGTGGGACAATTTTGTTCGTGAATTTTTAACTTCCTTGATGCATTGGAAATAAATCTATCATTCTGTATAAGGACATAACCAATTCCTTTCATTGATTCATCACTATAGATCACAACCCCATCATCCACCAATGGTTGATTTAGGATCGAATCATTCACTAATCTCCTATGATATTCATCGAAACATTCCTCACATTATTTTCTCCAAACAATCATAACCACTTTATGTGTATGTTTGGTCATTGGGTTTGATAAACGGGTGAAGTTCTGAATGAAATGCTGATAATAACATACTAAACTAAAAAAATATGTACCTCATTTATTTTCATTAGAGTAGTCCATTATTGCACAACCATTGTCTTAGAAGGATCAACAAATATTTAATAATTAGAGACAATGTGGCCATGAAAGTAAACTTATTGAATCCAAAATTCACACTTTCTAAACATCCCATATAACTCATTTATTCTAATAGCCTTCTTTATAGTTCACACATGATTTTTATGATTCTCATAGATTTTTTAGTATACTAAGATATCATCAATAAATACCACCATAATGTCATCAAGATATTCCTAGAATACACTATTCATTAGATCCATAAAAACTGAGGGTGCATTAGTTAGTCCAAAAGGCATTACTATAAACTCATAATTCCCATACATGGTTCGAAATATTGTCATTGGAATATCTTCTTTCTTCATGTGCAACTGATGATACCCAGATCGAAGATAAATCTTTAAAAAATATTGGGATCCATGATTTTGTTCAAAAAAATCATCAAAGAAAGGTATGTGATACTTTTTATTTATTGTTATAGTATTGATCTCCATGTATTCAATGTATAAGCTCATAGATCCATATTTATTCTTAACAAAAAGAACATACGCTCTCCATGGAGAAACACTAGAGAGAATAAATCCTTTATCACTCAATTCATCTAATTTTTTCTTTAGTTACATTAACTCTGTAGTAGACATTCAATAAGGGGTCATTGATATAGGAATTGAATTAGGAATTATTTCAATGGAAAACTCAATTTATCACTCTGTAGGATGTCCCGGTAAATCCTCTGGAAACACATCAACATATTCTTGCAAAATAGGTATGTCCTATATCTGAATATTCCCTTCCTCACCCATAGTTTTTTAATTTCCTTCCTCACCCATAGTTATTTCATTCCCTTCCTCCTCAATAATTGAATTTTGAAGAGATAATGGGGATGGATCTATATGAGAATCATATGGTGATGTTTCTTCCCTAAAGATAAGGGATTCCACATCATCCTCAATAATTATAACCTTCTTCTTCTTGCAATAAATTTTCACATCATAGTTTGAAATACAATCTATATTGAGGATTATATCAAACTCAATAATGGGTATGACCATTAAATCCATAGATAAAGCATGTTTATATGCCATAATGGGGGCTGTCTAACATAACATTATTTAAATGATACTTCCCTTGTAACACCCCAAGCTTCCTCGGTATGTTTCCTTTCGAATAATGCAATGACGTGCATTGTACGCAACTTCGAGATTTTAACACACCACAACCAATCAAACTAGCCGTTATGAATAGTAATACCTACTTTTTGAAATTATATATATTTTATATTTCAAAATGGACTTCATTTTTGGATTCGGAATATCGAATTTATCCTAAGGTTAAATTTTGGTACTTTTCGGATAACTTTCATATTTTGATGAATAGTGAAAATTACTAAATTTTAATTAAAAACAACTTTTTTAATCAAAATAATTAATAGTGATAAATTGTGAATTTGAGTGGTTTTAAAATATATTTAGAATATATTTTTACCATTTAATATAATGTTGGTCATTGGACATAATTTTAAAATTAAACCGAACATAAACAAATGTCAATCTTTTGATAGTTATTATCTCTTAAAAACACGCTTTTTGTTTTGACAGCGGGAATTAATTTTAAATTAATTTCTGCCACTTCTGTGTTTTGAATTTAGAAAAATGGATTTCATATTTGGAATCAGGATGTCCAAATTGTGTAAATAGGTAACTTTTATTTTTAGACATTTTGAATAATTACTGCGGTAAATATTTTATTTACCATGGTTAAGGGTAAATCCGGTAAATAAGGGTTAAAAAATAATATTATAATAATACTAAATTACCCTAAAATGTGTCTTAACCCTATTGGTTGATACATGGTCGACCATGGGCATCTTTGGGTCAATTTGGGGACCCCATGGATCCACTTGTAAGTGATAATGACACTTTATATTAATTAATTTAAAATGAATACAAAAATGACACAAGCATATATCTTTTAGAAAACCAATTGTTACATAGGGTTATATATGTTGGATTTTAGATTATAAATATTCATTAGAAAGATAAACAGATTTCCTACATAATTATATTTTATTTATAATTTTTTGACATTAAATAATATATTTTATTTATGACACAATGATGATGCAGTAATTACTAAAATAGTAAAAAATTAACATAATTGATATTATAAATACCCAAATAATTATAACATGAAACTTTTAATGAATTAAACAAATTTTCTAGGATAATATGATATATTAGGATTGATTTATTTGACTTTTTTCGAAGTAATCAATCTGTTATGAGTTTCACAAAAATCAACTAGTGAATAGTGTCAAAATTGACATAAAAGAGTTCTTAAAACAAATATTATATTATTAATTGATATTAAATTCCTAAAAATCTAAGGTTCGGACAAGAGACTTATATTATGATAGGTTAATCATTAATGGACCACTTGGGGGTCTTTTGGATGTATATAGTATGTTTATTAACCATATTATATAAAAATACAAAGAGACATTGTAAAAGTGAAACTAATTAACTTAGAGTTAATACTTAAAGATAAGGTTAATATAAGTACCCAAACCTGTCTAAATTCTATTGGATGAGTTGTTTTCGACCTATCCCCACCTCAACATTTGAATAGTCAACTTTGGAGCCATTGGAAACCGAATATGAATTTATTATAAATTAATATTTCTAGCTTTTCCAAAGGTGCCCCTCACCCCTCTTATAAAAGGGCACTCCTCCTTCTCATTTCCTCACACCTCTCAAGCCACTTGGCTCGTCCAAACTCTTCCCAACTAAGCTCCCCACATCCCTCTCCTCCTCCTTGAAGCTTCCCCTTAGGCAGAAAGCATTTCAACAAGTCCTTTGGTTCCAACCAAAGTGAGTTACCTAAATTAAAGGTAACGATTTCTCTTAAATTATTTTCATTTATTTTGCTTCTTCAACCCCCAAACTCTTGTTATTTCCCTTCTTTTGTAACAACACCAGTATCCTCAATATACTAGGATGTTGTTATAAGAAGTATTCAAACTACACATACACACAACTTCATCTAATGGATGATGAACATAATGTTTCTGTGGATGGCAAACTAACGCCTCACGAAACGATGATTGTTCAAAAACATCTTACCGCCTCTCATGGTGGCCATTATGATGGCACTGTAATTAAATATGATATTAATGATATATATTTTATATATAAGCTTCTGTAATTCCATTTTATTTCATACCATTATTCGTTTCATGTCGTATATACATACGATAATTTCATTTGAGGAAGTGCGGACTACCGCCCCCTTAAAATGATATGACTCGTTCATACCACACATGGAACGAATAAAGGATGGTGTTAATGAACTTAAGTAACATATATAAAATATTATATTATACTGTAATAGTAATATACCTATGTATCATTTGGATTCGATTCTTTTAAAATAAAAAATTAAATGGAAGTAGCATTCGTGCGTACGTACGGACTACCGTCTCCACGAACGCGATGAGATTCATTCTCCATCGTACCCATTCAAGTATAATTATCATTTAATGATTTAAAAATGATGTTTAAGGACTTGATATCATTCTGGATATGAATAAGATACAACAAACATGACTTATGTAACAAAACATATAAAATAAAATGAGTAAGTTAACACCCGAAACGGCGTTAATACTAAGATATTATTAACAAATCAATGTTAAAAGATCATATATGATATCATATTAAAGTAAATTATTCTTGTATTATTAAATAACAATTATTTCACCATTATACAGGAGGTAAACCTACCATCGACCAAGGAAAAAGTACAAAGTAAGGGATTCTCTTATCTCACTTTCAATTCCGTGAGATTTCCATTGTTCGCTACTAAATTATTGAAAGTGGTGTATTGTGTACTTCAATTTGATATATATTATCATGATTCACTTTATATTAATGTTATTCTGTAAATCATTTGGTGGTTATTAACTTTTGGCCATGCGACTTAGTTGATTAACGTGGTAAGGGATTTTCTAATCTCACTTTTAATTTCGTGAGAATTCTATTGTTCACCACTTAATTATTGCATGTGGTGTATGTGTACTGCCCATGATTGTACTCATTGTGTAATATAATTTAATTTATGGGTATTTACATCATCATGGTATGATACTTCTTTCATGGGTGTATGTTTCGAAAGTTACCTAATCGATAAGGGAATTTGAGATTTCAATTTCCACTCATTTGGCTTTACACATATTTCATTGATTATATTACCCCAAGATTATGTGTGGAATCACTATTCATTTGATTATGTCATAATTTCCACTCCCCTTCCTATGGATATAAGTTTGATGCACATAATCACTCCATTGGTAATTCTCAAGTCATTGATATGAATTTGATAAGAGTAATTTTAACTCATTCTCCATTTGTTGAGTTAAACATCCAATTCGATGGTATTGTTTTTACAAGAATATGTGTGAATGTCCTTTGATTGTTTTACACTGAATATCCAATCATATTTAGTGTATTTATATTTGTCACACATAATTATGTCATTGATTTATCCTTAACCTAAGGATACAACCTTTATGAGAGATTTCATCTCATTTTACATTCCATTGAGACTTCTTTGATGATATACACCAAATCACTTTTATGTGGTGTATATATAATGTACTTTGACATAGTATATCATGATTCCCTTTATTCTCATGATATTACAAAGTTTTGATCACCTCAATTATTTGTATTCAAGTGTCTCTTTTGGTAAGAATCTCTAACTAAAATACCATTTTTAAATGTTTTAAAGACTTATTCATCTAAACCTTTCTCATTAATGTCCATGTTTTAAAAATGGTTTAAAGGATTTATTTATATGGACATTAAAGTTTAGAAATCAAAACTCCTTTTAAAAAGTTTCAAAGTGGTATGGGACACTTTGATTCAAAAATCTACTTTTAAATGGCTTCTTGACAAATAGTGTGACTTTTAAATGTTTTCAAGAAAAGGGGGATATTTCTCTCAAATAGTTTTGATGATTATTTTCATCTATGTCAACATCCTTCATTATTCTTGATTGAGGTTAATGTGATACAATACAATCTTCCATATTGTATTGAATGAGTTATGTTTGACTGTGGATGTGTTGTTTTTATACCATTCATGGTTTGTGGTAAAAGTATTGACATTTCGTATGCTAGTTTTAATACGAATGTTTATGTTACGTTTAAACATGTTCATATGAGGAATGCATTGGACTTAATAAGTGACGGGTGGAGCCCGCTATAGCTCCTCGATGCATCGGTAGGTCTCATGAGACAAACTAGTGTCTTGGCACAAGGCCTTGGCAAAATCTTATTTGTAGTCTTGGCACGAGGCCTTGGCTATGTGGTTATGATAGTCTGGCATTATGCATTCCATCATTATGAAAGTGGTTATTGATATTTCATGTGATCATTCAACTAGTAGAATATCCATGTGAGTAAGTAAATGGGATTATTTCATTTTACCTTCGCCATTTTATGCTGAAGTTTAAATTTAAAAGGCTTTTCTTTTAGTTATAAATTGCCTTAAGTGTTTATGCTTATTTATGAAAGCTTCTGCTATAATGTTATCCTTACTGAGCATCTGAGCTCACCCCTTTCAATGTTTTATTTTTCCCAGGATTATGAAGAAGTAATTTATGAATGACCTGCAGGGATAGTATGAGGGGATATGAAGACAAGATGTTTTTTTTATGATGTAATGTAAAAATTTATGGATGTATCTAGTTATTCCAAGGCTACTAAACTAATCGGTCTTTCGAGACTTGATCTTTCTCATGATCATGCCAATGTTATGTAATAATGCACCGACTCTAGGTAATTAGGGTCGGGGCATTACAGTTGGTATCAGAGGAAGTTTAGTACAAACCTTGGTAGCTAGATTTAGATAAACTCTGATTAGAGCACGTAGACCTAAGATGAACTTTGAGGATTAGTATAAAAGAACTTCCAAGAATTTTGGTATTGTAGAGATTTTGTGAGTTTTCTGAGCAATACATCCCTATCTGGATACGAGCAGGTAGAGGCGGCTCTGGCACAGATGTACCTAGGGGTAAAACCCGAAAACACCGCTTTGAGCTAGACTCGAACGGGAACTGGTGCACGACAACGGGCCTTGCTGCACTCTTGGTTACGGCACTCCCGGGGGATATGCTTAGGATAATTTACATTTTCTTTACAAACCAATTTAAGTAATATATATATAAGATGAGAGTAAATGACCTTGGTTAATCCTAATATGTTTCAAATTGAGAATATGGTGACATTTTAATCTCTAAATGATTTTACGACTACTATTACTCACACAATGCTTTATGGTTTTAGTCAATGGCTGGATTCCAAGGAAGTCATAGTGACTTTGAGAATGATGTACAAGATGGGAACGGTGGTGGCAATGAGCAACAAAATGGAATGTTGATAGGCGTAAAAGATATCTTCTTTATGCCAAATCAGTTTTCCAAAAATATGATCAACAACATATATATTAACCAACTCCCAGACTCAACAAGGAAGAGAAAGGTGATAAATGATAAGAGCTCCAGCAATGGAGACCATGGAGAAAACAACCCTAAATTTTCATCATGCAGGAAATGTGGAAAGAGACACCCAGGAAAGTGTCTCAATGGGACAACGAAATGTTTTACGTGCGGGAAGGAAGGACATAAAGTAAAGAATTGCCGAAGAAAAATGAAGAGTACTATGGAAGAAGATAAAATTGGTCCCAAGAGTCCATTTACAGTCATTTGCCGTAAATGTAGGGGACCTGGCCATTACCCGAGTGAATGTCCTATTCTATAGGATATTTTTTTGGTCAAAGAAGAAGCTATGTGGGAATAAATGGTTGGAGAAATGTTTAAAAAGTATTAGCACTCCTTGTTGATGGGTACTATGGAATAATTTTCTCTTGTATTTGTAACCCCGCAGTTTTCCATGTGAGAATGATATTTGAGGAAGAATTGTCTCTTCTCTTGTGAATATGGGTATAAATAACCATTTGGATTTATATGATCATTGGTGTTTGAGAGAATTATAAGTTATTCTAATTTGGGATGAAGATTCAAGGTATGATATAACATTTGTGGTTAAATTTATGATATAGTATTTTGAGGAATTTACCTCATTTTGGTAATATTATAAAATATAGTTTTTGAAAAAGGACAACACGTAGACCGTGTGACAACCCGTCGCGTCGGACAAAGCTATGGGAATCGAACCCACAACCAAAGTGCGATTGGGATTTATCGCCTACTACTGGACTACGTGAAGTCCCTGGTTAGTGTGACTTTTTTTAGTTAAATGATTTTATTGATCAATAATAAGTTGATTTGGGTTCTTATTTCATATCAAAAGAATACCCTTGGTATAGGAAAATGATTTGGTGATTAAGTGATAAATGTTATTTTGGAAGATGTTCGCTTTGTTGGGAACACTATATGCCCAAGGAAAATAGAATACTATGGGGTTTCATTTGTGGAGTAATGATAGATTTTTATCTATGTTTTTATTGTGGATTTATAGTGATTTGGGTTATTTATGGAAATGATTAACCTATAATAGATAATATGTGATTAGGTTAATTACTTTTTAGTATGTGACTTTAAGAGTATCTGATGTCATTTGGAGATACAATTTAACATGGGAGACTACATAATCAAATTATTCTATGTTTTGGGTTTCAATATTAGTTTGGATTATATTAAAGGATTTTAAGGACAATTGGTTATTGAATGGTATCTATTTAACTTTGGGGTATTGTTGGTTTAATTTTAGAAATTAAGATTAGTGCATATTTATCTCAATGAATATCCTTTTGGGGGAACATTAGATCATTTACTGACCATTTTGGTTTTGATTAATCTTCAAATACAATGTAAATATATGGTTTATCCTTCATGGATCATGTGATTCTATAGAAGTTTATTCTATCTCTTCCAGTGTGACCAAGTCTTCTTGAATACTCATCGTTTAAAAAAAATGAGTTAGTGGTGGAAATTTATTAAAGAATTAAAATCTACTTAAAATGTAAGTATATCTCATAATTTTCTTAGTCAATATCATAAATGAATTCCTCTTCCTTATGTAATGTAACTTAAAAAAAAATGTTGTCCGTTTACTTTCCTACTAGGAGACTAATGGTCGTTTGTCCCAACACAAGTTTGTGGTTTTCTCATTGTTAACTTTCTCCTGATCATGATTTCTATCCCTCTCCATCAGAACTTGACACTTAGTTTATCATCCATATCCATGTTTTCTTACATGGAATCCTAGTATGGGTTATCTTGGATGACCCTTATACCTCTCTCTCTTTCTTTTAAAGTGATAGTTTTATTGACTCTTTTTCCGATGTGGGACTTTCCATTATATTCCCAAGAAAAATTTTAAAAATTGCGAGGACTTAATTTATTGAAGGAGGGGAGAATGTAACACCCCAAGCTTCCTCGGTATGTTTCCTTTCGAATAATGCAATGACGTGCATTGTACGCAACTTCGAGATTTTAACACACCACAACCAATCAAACTAGCCGTTATGAATAGTAATACCTACTTTTTGAAATTATATATATTTTATATTTCAAAATGGACTTCATTTTTGGATTCGGAATATCGAATTTATCCTAAGGTGAAATTTTGGTACTTTTCGAATAACTTTCATATTTTGATGAATAGTGAAAATTACTAAATTTTAATTAAAAACAACTTTTTTAATCAAAATAATTAATAGTGATAAATTGTGAATTTGAGTGGTTTTAAAATATATTTAGAATATATTTTTACCATTTAATATAATGTTGGTCATTGGACATAATTTTAAAATTAAACCGAACATAAACAAATGTCAATCTTTTGATAGTTATTATCTCTTAAAAACACGCTTTTTGTTTTGACAGCGGGAATTAATTTTAAATTAATTTCTGCCACTTCTGTGTATTGAATTTAGAAAAATGGATTCCATATTTGGAATCAGGATGTCCAAATTGTGTAAATATGTAACTTTTATTTTTAGACATTTTGAATAATTACTGCGGTAAATATTTTATTTACTATGGTTAAGGGTAAATCCGGTAAATAAGGGTTAAAAAATAATATTATAATAATACTAAATTACCCTAAAATGTGTCTTAACCCTATTGGTTGATACATGGTCGACCATGGGCATCTTTGGGTCAATTTTGGGACCCCATGGATCCACTTGTAAGTGATAATGACACTTTATATTAATTAATTTAAAATGAATACAAAAATGACACAAGCATATATCTTTTAGGAAAACAATTGTTACATAGGGTTATATATGTTGGATTTTAGATTATAAATATTCATTAGAAAGATAAACAGATTTCCTACATAATTATATTTTATTTATTATTTTTTGACATTAAATAATATATTTTATGTATGACACAATGATGATGCAGTAATTACTAAAATAGTAAAAAATTAACATAATTGATATTATAAATACCCAAATAATTATAACATGAAACTTTTAATGAATTAAACAAATTTTCTAGGATAATATGATATATTAGGATTGATTTATTTGACTTTTTTCGAAGTAATCAATCTGTTATGAGTTTCACAAAAATCAACTAGTGAATAGTGTCAAAATTGACATAAAAGAGTTCTTAAAACAAATATTATATTATTAATTGATATTAAATTCCTAAAAATCTAAGGTTCGGCCAAGATACTTATATGATGATAGGTTAATCATTAATGGACCACTTGGGGGTCTTTTGGATGTATATAGTATGTTTATTAACCATATTATATAAAAATACAAAGAGACATTGTAAAAGTGAAACTAATTAACTTAGAGTTAATACTTAAAGATAAGGTTAATATAAGTACCCAAACCTGTCTAAATTCTATTGGATGAGTTGTTTTCGACCTATCCCCACCTCAAACTTTGAATAGTCAACTTTGGAGCCATTGGAAACCGAATATGAATTTATTATAAATTAATATTTCTAGCTTTTCCAAAGGTGCCCCTCACCCCTCTTATAAAAGGGCACTCCTCCTTCTCATTTCCTCACACCTCTCAAGCCACTTGGCTCGTCCAAACTCTGCCCAACTAAGCTCCCCACATCCCTCTCCTCCTCCTTGAAGCATCCCCTTAGGCAGAAAGCATTTCAACAAGTCTTTTGGTTCCAACCAAAGTGAGTTACCTAAATTAAAGGTAACGATTTCTCTTAAATTATTTTCATTTATTTTGCTTCTTAAACCCCCAAACTCTTGTTATTTCCCTTCTTTTGTAACAACACAAGTATCCTCAATATACTAGGATGTTGTTATAAGAAGTATTCAAACTACACATACACACAACTTCATCTAATGGATGATGAACATAATGTTTCTGTGGATGGCAAACTAACGCCTCACGAAACGATGATTGTTCAAAAACATCTTACCGCCTCTCATGGTGGCCATTATGATGGCACTGTAATTAAATATGATATTAATGATATATATTTTATATATAAGCTTCTGTAATTCCATTTTATTTCATACCATTATTCGTTTCATGACGTATATACATACGATAATTTCATTTGAGGAAGTGCGGACTACCGCCCCCTTAAAATGATATGACTCGTTCATACCACACATGGAACGAATAAAGGATGGTGTTAATGAACTTAAGTAACATATATAAAATATTATATTATACTGGAATAGTAATATACCTATGTATCATTTGGATTCGATTCTTTTAAAATAAAAAATTAAATGGAAGTAGCATTCGTGCGTACGTACGGACTACCGTCTCCACGAACGCGATGAGATTCATTCTCCATCGTACCCATTCAAGTATAATTATCATTTAATGATTTAAAAATTATGTTTAAGGACTTGATATCATTCTGGATATGAATAAGATACAACAAACATGACTTATGTAACAAAACATATAAAAGAAAATGAGTAAGTTAACACCCGAAACGGCGTTAATACTAAGATATTATTAACAAATCAATGTTAAAAGATCATATATGATATCATATTAAAGTAACTTATTCTTGTATTATTCAATAACAATTATTTCACCATTATACAGGAGGTAAACCTACCATCGACCAAGGAAAAAGTACAAAGTAAGGGATTCTCTTATCTCACTTTCAATTCCGTGAGATTTCCATTGTTCGCTACTAAATTATTGAAAGTGGTGTATTGTGTACTTCAATTTGATATATATTATCATGATTCACTTTATATTCATGTTATTCTGTAAATCATTTGGTGGTTATTAACTTTTGGCCATGCGACTCAGTTGATTAACGTGGTAAGGGATTTTCTAATCTCACTTTTAATTTCGTGAGAATTCTATTGTTCACCACTTAATTATTGCATGTGGTGTATGTGTACTGCCCATGATTTTATTCATTGTGTAATATAATTTAATTTATGGGTATTTACATCATCATGGTATGATACTTCTTTCATGGGTGTATGTTTCGAAAGTTACCTAATCGATAAGGGAATTTGAGATTTCAATTTCCACTCATTTGGCTTTACACATATTTCATTGATTATATTACCCCAAGATTATGTGTGGAATCACTATTCATTTGATTATGTCATAATTTCCACTCCCCTTCCTGTGGATATAAGTTTGATGCACATAATCACTCCATTGGTAATTCTCAAGTCATTGATATGAATTTGATAAGAGTAATTTTAACTCATTCTCCATTTGTTGAGTTAAACATCCAATTCGTTGGTATTGTTTTTACAAGAATACGTGTGAATGTCCTTTGATTGTTTTACACTGAATATCCAATCATATTTAGTTTATTTATATTTGTCACACATAATTATGTCATTGATTTATCCTTAACCTAAGGATACAACCTTTATGAGAGATTTCATCTCAATTTACATTCCATTGAGACTTCTTTGATGATATACACCAAATCACTTTTATGTGGTGTATATATAATGTACTTTGACATAGTATATCATGATTCCCTTTATTCTCATGATATTACAAAGTTTTGATCACCTCAATTATTTGTATTCAAGTGTCTCTTTTGGTAATAATCTCTAACTAAAATACCATTTTTAAATGTTTTAAAGACTTATTCATCTAAACCTTTCTCATTAATGTCCATGTTTTAAAAATGGTTTAAAGGATTTATTTATATGGACATTAAAGTTTAGAAATCAAAACTCCTTTTAAAAAGTTTCAAAGTGGTATGGGACACTTTGATTCAAAAATCTACTTTTAAATGGCTTCTTGACAAATAGTGTGACTTTTAAATGTTTTCAAGAAAAGGGGGATATTTCTCTCAAATAGTTTTGATGATTATTTTCATCTATGTCAACATCCTTCATTATTCTTGATTGAGGTTAATGTGATACAATACAATCTTCTATATTGTATCGAATGAGTTATGTTTGACTGTGGATGTGTTGTTTTTATACCATTCATGGTTTGTGGTAAAAGTATTGACATTTCGTATGCTAGTTTTAATACGAATGTTTATGTTACGTTTAAACATGTTCATATGAGGAATGCATTGGACTTAATAAGTGACGGGTGGAGCCCGCTATAGCTCCTCGATGCATCGGTAGGTCTCATGAGACAAACTAGTGTCTTGGCACAAGGCCTTGGCAAAATCTTATTTGTAGTCTTGGCACGAGGCCTTGGCTATGTGGTTATGATAGTCTGGCATTATGCATTCCATCATTATGAAAGTGGTTATTGATATTGCATGTGATCATTCGACTAGTAGAATATCCATGTGAGTAAGTAAATGGGATTATTTCATTTTACCTTCGCCATTTTATGCTGAAGTTTAAATTTAAAAGGCTTTTGTTTTAGTTATAAATTGCCTTAAGTGTTTATGCTTATTTATGAAAGCTTCTGCTATAATGTTATCCTTACTGAGCATCCGAGCTCACCCCTTTCAATGTTTTATTTTTCCCAGGATTATGAAGAAGTAATTTATGAATGACCTGCAGGGATAGTATGAGGGGATATGAAGACAAGATGTTTTTTTTTATGATGTAATGTAAAAATTTATGGATGTATCTAGTTATTCCAAGGCTACTAAACTAATCGGTCTTTCGAGACTTGATCTTTCTCATGATCATGCCAATGTTATGTAATAATGCACCGACTCTAGGTAATTAGGGTCGGGGCGTTACATCCCTTATGACATTTGAATGACTACTCCCTTATTAAATAAAATTTGAAATATCTAATTTTCCTAGAAAATTGAGAATATATGAAATAATTTTATAATAAAGAATCAAATAAAACATTGTCTATATTTTAGTAAATGATTAAAGTACCTATCACAACATCATTAGGAACTTCAATGTCAACAGTTGTGATCAAATAAACTTATCTCTACTCCCCTGGACTTTTCTATGGCATGTTTCCTTGAAAAATTGTACAATAATTTGTATATTGTCTCATCTACCTAAAATTATAGCATTGAAAATCATTATTCCACTTAAAATAACTAGAATGATGGACTTTATTCCCTCATTTGTAGCATACTCCTTTTCCTTTTAAGAAGGCACTATGGAGTTTCCTTCTACAATTATCTCAAGGTGGAAATTCAACTCTTCCCTTATCCATCATTTCTGTATTTATTTTTCTTGAGTTTTCAACAACCCTCTTCTTCTCTTTCATTTCTTTAAATTAATAAGACTTAGAGAATTAATTTTCAACCTTAATAACACATGAAACTATATCTTCATATGATGGGAAACATTGGGAGACTAGTGCCCGTCAGAGGAATGGATTTAGGCCATTAAAGAATCGATTAATCATGATATTTGGATTTCGTATGTAGTCCACAAAATTACTTTCTATCCTTGTGAATTTAGCTTTATACATTGCAAAATTCTCAACTTATTTTTGTGTCAAATTAAGAAACTGCATTGAAATATCCGCTTGTTGTTCACAAGGAATATATTTATGTAAGAATATTTCTTTAAAGTCCCTCTATTCCATCTCTCCTATATCTTCCTCCTCCTTTATGTTTTGGATTAATGCACACCACTTATTTTCATCTCCCTATAGAATATAAACTTCCATGATGACCTTATCTCTTTCATTAGATCTCAAAGAGAGATATATCTTCTCTAGGGAACATATCCACTACTCAGGTACAAATGGAATTGTACTCTCATTGAATGATAGAGGTCGTTGTCACGTAAAGCGATGCAACATAGCTCCTACACATTGTGGATCAGGATGCTCAATATGAGTAAGGTTATTGTTCATAACCTAAGTCAGTTTTCCCAGTATAGTTATAAGTTTCTCAACACCAGTCGTAGCTCTAGAGCTAACATCATTATCTTTCATTGGAGGGCACTACCTACATGGGTTACACGTGTTCATGTGGGTTCCATTTCTTTCTCTAGGCTCCATTTCAAGATAATGGCATACACTAGATTAGGTTATGAATCATAATGTATAATCAAAACTTAGTAAAATACATAGCTTAAATTGGAATCCTATTTATGGCTAATCCCAAAATCAAAAACATGGTTTCTATGAGGAAAAATTTACATTTAAGTCCTTAAAAATGGATTGTAAAGAAATTGTGAATTATCCGATGAATTTCTCTTAGGAGTGTCAAATTAGGTGTACAGTAAGGCTTGTTGTCATGTACCAGGATACCCTGGGTTATATTCCCAAAACTTCTTGTCGTATTTTTCACTCTTAGGAACATCTATGCTAGAACCACGTCCACTGGTAATATCCAAAAAAGGATGTATTTTCTAGAAATATACACATAATTTATTCCTTAAAAAATATCAGGATGTTCATGTTTGTATATCCTCAAATAGTCTCATAGGGGTTTATTCCTTAATTTATGTTTTCTAAATCTATTTTCCATGTTTTCTACTAAACTCCCTCTGATAACAACTGTAAGGACCTGACCCCAGTTTCCTAGAGTTAGTGCCTTATTTTGTTACATTGGAATATAAACAAAGAATATTCATCCCGATAGACCATGTAGTTTAGTATAATTGAGAAACAATATACATAAATAAGTTCAACATTTTAACTTTAAAAGAAAAACAACATAAATTTTCCACTAGAAACAACCACCACTCTATGATTATCCCTGAAATTCAATCATACTATACCTCTTTATTTCCCAGAAAAAAAAAGAAACATAAGAAGGGTTGAGCTCAAATGATCAGTAAGGGTAAATATTACAATGTAATATAATAGAAACATTTTACATGGTTAATAATTGAAAACACATCATTTAAAAAAACTTGATCATAATATGGTAGGAATATGAGATGATTAAAAATTCTCATAATAAAACATGATAATTGGTATTATACTACTCAAATATAAAAATGAAATATCAATTTATAACATCATTATGAGAGAAATTCATATGTCGGAAATTATGAAACTTATCATCAAGGCTTCATCAAATACTACTAAAATGATTAAGGACTCGGCCAAAACCATATCTCAAAATGGGAAAGTTCTCAGCCAAGTACGTATCTATTTTTCTCATGGGACCTACCGATGCATCGAAGGTCTATAGTAGGCCCCAACCATGGAATAATAATCCCAATTAATTCTTCATATGAACAGAGATAAACATAAACAACATATACATTCATATTGAAACTAACATATTAAACTTAAATAACTTTCCACAAACATTAATCTTAAACACTAATCATTCAGAGTAAATTGGTTAATGGTTTTAGGATAGAAAATATCTATTCAAACTAATACTAATCAATTAAATTAAATATGAAGTATGATATCATAAGATATTAGTCCCAACAATAAATAATAATCAACAAGTGTGTTGAAATATAATAAAATTCTCTTATAAAGCAATCGAGTAATTCTTGAGATAAATACTCATTTACATTGAAATGAAGTGTTATTTTAGAAAAAAGTTTCTATATATATAGAAGTGAAGTATTATAGTAATTTTATAATAAAATTAGTGGTTTTATAAAAATATTGGTTGATAAAAACATATTATAGAGTTTCCTTTAATGTATGTAATAATTTGTGGAATCCCCTTGGATTGGGATTGTATTTCAAAAAGTATTTGGAATGTTCCTTTTAAAAAATATAACTCCCCCATAAATCAAGGTATGATTCTTATTGGTAAACATATATATAACTTTCAAAAATAATTTTTTAGGAGTAAACATGAATGAATAAGAATTAAATTGAGGTAAGTAGATAATAAAAGTAACTTGAATAAAAATGGGGGTTCGGGTTGGAAAATCTAACATTAAGTGAAAATGTGTTCCACTCTTGAACATAAAGTACGAGAATATGAAATTAGACTTATTAATAAATTAAATAACAAAAATTCATATATGTATTTAGTTTATCATAAATTTATTAAGTTCATTTATGTCTTTATTGATAAGTTATAATATTTAATTTTTTCATTCCAGAGTGTTCGTTTCATTGGTTTTCATGATCATTATATTTGTATATGAGTATGGATGTTCATGTAGAAAGGATGTAACTCTCTAGAATTGAAACTACATATTATTTATGAAAATACATAACTGTTAATGGTTATATATATCATTTTTATCATGATATGAGGATGAATCATTGAATTAAATGAGAATCAGATAGATTATATGGTGGTATTTGGATTTTTATGAACTAGTTTGGTCTTGTGAATTAATACTACGTACATACACAGGTTCATGAATATTATTTAGGTTATAATAAATATATTATATTCAAGTTCGACCATATAAATCGTTTCATGACTAGTAATTAATGAGAAATTAAAGAACGAAACACTTCATCCATGAAGGTTGTAAATTGAAACCTCACGGACGATGATTTCATTTATAAATGAGAGAGAGTAATAAGATTTATAATATTTATTACATATACATGGTATAATATATTATATAGGTTATACTGAATTTATAAGGATCAATTAGATAGGGGATTTTAGGAGAGAATAAGAAAATAGGATAAATTCAATTGAAACTAAAGGAAAATGAAAGATGTTTTACCTCTTGAAATAACCTCCTTAAGATCCTCCTTAAGGGAAATGTTTTTAGTCTTTTGGCACGACCAAGAGGTCATGGTATTGGAGAGTGACATGGAAAGGGTATTTGGGAAGAAATTTTGGGAGATTCAAGTCTTCGAGGAGAGAAGAGAAGAGGTGTTATAGTGTAAGAGAGGAGTGATTTGTGAATATCTTATTATTTATTTTGTAAATTCCCTCAAGAAAACTAATAGTTTTGATTCATATGACCCCTAATAGTAATAATTAAATGTGAGTTCGAACTAAATATTCATACATGTTCCATAATTCTAGGAATGGTGAATTTAACTGATAATGTATATATACGGTAAATTAACATATTTTAATATTCATAAAAAATTCGAATATTTCATAAAAATCCCAAAAAATCACTCTAAACATTTTTCAACGTTTAGAATTAAAAAAAACTCCATTTATTAAAAATAATTTTATAAATATTATTTATTTAATTTTTAAATTAAATCATGGTTTTTTTGAAAATAACAATTTTAAAACAATAATTCATTTTATATCACATTGAAAATTTAATCAAGATCTCATTATCTTATAACCTTAAGAACATAAATTAATATTATTATTTACTATTAATAATGGTCATATTACTATTCATATTACTATTCCTAAGTGTGTGTTACTAATCACCAAAAATTATGTTTGTCTTATCAGACTCTAAATATATTACTAAACGTAATTGTGTATGTCAATTTTTTGAATTTCAAAACACAAAGGGGGGGAATTATGTTTAGTGAATAGGTTATAAAAAATTGTTGTTTTATATAGAATTAGTGTTCCATGCATTTAAAATTTATTTTCAAAGCATTAGAGTGTTACACAAACTCCCAACTCGTACCAGCATCACCGCCGCATGAAGTGCCACCCCTCGACCCCCTTATGGAATGCATCCTTGGTGGGAACTTCCTACCACTATGACCTTGGACCACTACCTACAAAGGATATGGTTGATGTGTAGTAATATTTGGATTTACCCTGTCGACCGACCTCTTCTGTGAGGGTGGTTGCGGCCTTAGGTCACTCCCCGATTTGCGTCATCAGACTTCGTAGTATGCCATACGTGGACCAGCCACCCTCAGTTGTTGCCATCCGCTCCCACTGGGTTAGCCTCCTCACATGGTAGAACTTCCCCACCATCCTATATTCCACCAAAAAGCCATGATGATCCCACCATCCAATGATGTAACCTGACTTATGGGCCTATGTTTCCCCAAAACAGGCCCGGGTGGGTGTTCTTAACCTGATATGGTTTTGGATGGGCCTTCCTGGCCCAGAACACCCCTTCATAGGGTCTACAAAACCTGGGATGGGTCGGCACGGGTTTGGCCCAACTCACACAAGCCTTGTCTTGGGTTTTCGGGTCCCGTGTAATTTAATTTAATCAAAATATAATAAATTTAATTTATTTAATTTTTCTTGTAAATTAATTTAAATAAATATAAATTTTTAGTAAAAATATAATTATATCTTAAATTAAATTATTTTTGGTGTTAAATTAAATAAATTATTTAATTTATATTTTGGTTTTAATATTAAATTAATTAATGAGACTGAATGATGCAAAATATTATATTAATATAACATTGAATTTTAATTCAATAAAAATTCCCTCAAGTATATATTTTTATGAAATTTTAGTTTATTTATGAAATTGCTTTAAATATGTATGTTAATGTGTGTTGACTGATCATGAGCCTTTGGACCAATCAATACGTGTTTGGTGCCTTTTAATTTATTTATTTAATTATTGTCTGCTAGTTTGTAAATATTAATTTATTAATGAAGATCTATGTATCATGTCAGAGTCCTTATATATATAAGGGCATGGATATCCACTTAAAAGTTTTATTTAATTCTCCCCAGTTCCCCTCACCTTCAAGCTAGTACAGTTTTATAATGACGAGATAAGGAGGATAACTTTTCAGGATAAGTTATGGTGATAATCCAGATAAGAGCTTATGCATTGGATTGGAAGATGTTGCAATTAGAGTCACAAGTGATGAAACTCAAGGTATATCACCTAGGGTCTAGGTTGATCCATTATTCACTAAATGAATCAACCATTAATATTTTCTTATGATTAAGTCACCATTTTATTTTTTTATAGTGTATTATTTTTTGAATGTGTAGTTTAAGTGTGGTCACATTGAATAATATACAAGCATACATAGAAAAAAATGAACATGTGACATGGTATATTTTTCTATTTCATGCATGGCTAGTTGTGAGTGTAATAACATAGTTCATGTTAAGAAGATATTAAATGATTTATTTCTTCAAATAAATATAACAAAAACCTTCAAACAAATATTAAGTCTAAATAGCCTTCAATCATTTTACTTTGAACAAAAATGGTTGTACAGGGTTCTCTTCATGAAAAAGATGAGGTTTCCTCTTACTATCAGGGTGTTATTATATGTGTGATGAGTTAAAATAACAAAAATTAAAGTGAAGAAGTATCCAATGGTAGCTTGTTGTAATTTTAGAGTAAATTATTGAGTGAATCAAGTTATGATTTTAGAATATGGAAATTCACTCAATAGATCAAGGAACTATGAGTTAATGTGGTTGTCTGGCATAATTCCTACCTTGAACCCTCTAAGTAGTGGCATAACCAATGAATTAAGACTATAAGGGGAGTATCATAGATCCTTACCACATGAATACTAATTTAATTGGGTAATTTGGTTCTATAATAGAGGGTCATGGAAATAGATAGAAGAGTAGGAGACATTTAACGATTTAATTAATATATCAAAATGTTTAAAATGGTAGTCATGATAAAAGTAATGACCCATTAGATTTTGTTTTTGTAGAAAATGGAATGTTATACTATAATAATTAATGAAAAAAATAATGAACAAATAAAATTTCCACGCCAGCATGAGTATCTAAGAATAGTATAGAGCTTGTCCATTTTACTATGATAAATGAAACTCAGGGTTCCAATGTCCCAAACACTTATTATGTCTCCTCAAGAATAGATGTTGGGAAATTTATAATAATAGACACATGTATATAACATATGATGGCTATGTAATTTTGGTATCATCAATGTCCAATGCTACTTTTGATCACTACATTAAGAAATGGATGATATAACATGTAGTCTTCTATCTGAGAAATTTTCATGGGGAAAGTGAATCAAGATATTAATAAAGTGATGATTACACTAGAATGTGTAAATTTAATATTTAATCATAATCTTTCAATGGATTATTTTCTCGTATTATTTTCACCAACATACTAAAGTTTTGTATAAGGATACAAAATGAATATTATTGATTAAACACTTCATTACCTATAATGTTAAGGGTTTCCATGTAAATATGAATTTGAAGGACATATTAATCATTAATTATTATGGAAGAATTTTTTAAAGGAAGAGGAAAAGGCCAATGGCTTGTAATGTCAGAAGAAAATTTTCAACAAAATTTAATGATTGAGGTATTAACATGGGTTTTTTTCTTAGCATATCATAAAAAAACAATATAAGATTAAATAAATGAATTAAATGAGAAATTTACCAATTCTACTTCAATATTATTCATTAATGTGAATTGTAATGTTTCTTTTTAACTTCTTTTTTATTTAATATTGTATTCTAATCACATATGTTTAATGATATATAGTATTCAATTAAGTATATAAATATTACTCAATGTATGGTTTATTCTCCATGTGGTTAAGAATGGGTGATAGTTTGTCCAGTGTTGAGAATTACACAACTTCATTATTTCCAAGTGATTGTTTCTTGTATAACTTTTAATGAATATGGAAAAATATATATATCTTCTGTTCTCATTTTGTTAAAATGAGAAATTATTCATACTTCCAGAATATATGTTGTTTTGGTGTTGAATACTCAACCAATAGTTCAATAATACATGAATAATAGGAAATACCTAAAGAATATGAAATATATAAATTTTATAACTAGTTGGGGAAAGATAATTATTTCTCATGTAAAACTAAACGTGGGTCAATGATATACTAGGTTTGGTATATAGTCTTGTTAATGCTCAACACCGTTGTTATTATCGATGTCTTTAGTTTAGACAAATAAAACATTAGAAATAATGGAATGACACAAAGATTTTGGAATTAGTTTAACTATAGAGCATGAAATATTCCAAGGGTAAGATAGAGGTATATATACTTCTTTAGGTTCCTTATATTTTTTTAGGAATCATAAAGTTATGTATAAGTATGGTCAGAATATATATATTTCTTCAAGTCGGCTTGCTGAAGAATATATTGACTATGCTATCATCGTTCATGATAATGTAGTGTGGAGAAATTATTAAATGCCCACTACCTTATCTACATCATGTGATTGATGTTAATAAGGAGGATCTATAATGATGTATTTCATGTAAGAATTGAAAAAATTGTAGCATTTAATATGTCAAAACACACATTTTATGCATCTGAGTTGTGATGTAGGTAGTATTGATGTTGTAACACGCAGAACCATCAATTATATTTTATGATGTGATTTGAAAAAAAGGATATATCCCATAATAATATTCCAACTAATATGAAATATGGATATCATAAGAGTTAATGTATTATGGAAATCCATTTGGTCATAAAAAACATGTGTTTAAATGCAAAGAGATTGTTAGGATATAAAAAAACATCAGGAATAAACAGAAAGTTCATATAAAAAAATTATCCTTATATTTGTTTAGGGTATTACATAAATCCCTTAGATATAAAGTTGAAGACATGTGATAGACTATATTTATACAAAAGGGTGCACATCTATTTTGAGATAGTGACAGCCAGATTGAATTGGGTTTAGTCAATGCCAGAGATGGACAAATATTTGGAATAGGAACTAGTTCCACAATATCATGTGGATTATAGTGTGTTTTAGAGACACATATTATGTAGGAAGGATAAAATTGTGTTTATGGTTTTTTTATTCACCAAGGAAGGTGATATATTATTAATTGAGAAAAATGATTCCAAAAATTAGGTAGTATATGGAAATTAGATAATATTGAAAAGATCAATTAAAATTCAATAATTGACTTCATGTATTAATTGAAATTGGATTATTATAATGAATAATACGGTGGGTATTCAAGTGATTTCATACATGGAAGGTACAAGTGTAGTACTAATAAGGATCAGTTTTTTAATATAAGGTCATTATACCTAAATCCATTATAATTTTACATTTTATAGATATAATCTATAATCATATTATATTTATAATTATATGTCATGACCACAAAACATGGATGGTGTATATAATATTCAACTAGAAATAGATTGTCATTAGCATAATGCTAATAATGTTTTCAAATTACTATATCCCTTTTAGGGTTGATGTAAGCAACAAGATAATAGAATATACATTTGAAACAAATGTTTTCCTTGTGTCTGCTATAGGTTAGTGGGAGGGATATGGTTTTCAAGGTAAAATAATTTCGACAACATAAGAGAAACATATTGGTATTCAAGGTAGGTATGACCAGGATGAAATTTATTATCATGTGATTGATATAAAGTAGAAAACTATGATTTAGGTAACATGATATATTGAGGTATATCTAAAAGCATTTTTGGACTTATTCAATCATATATATAGTTAAATAGTATTGAAAAATACAAGGTGTATATTTTCTATAGAGGAATTAACACTAATGTGACATGGAATATATCACTCTAGGTTGACATGTTTGAGACATGGGGGGAGACTAACATGGTGAGTTGAATCCATGTGCTCAAGTGTTGTATTAATCATGTATTCCATGATATGTGTAATAATTGATATTTCAAAGATATGATTTTTAGTAGGTAAATATCAATTATACCTAGTAGAACTACATTTGAAGTAGTCAAAACTGTCATATTATACATTGGAATGTAAAAAATATATATATACATGGTAAGTGTATAATAAAGGATACTAGTTTTTAGGAGAATAAAACTAGTCTACCTAAGATCATTTTGATAGAATTTGATAGTAACATTAAGATAATGAGTGAGGCTACTCATATAATCCTATGGTATCCATACATACAAATACTGAGTACATTACTACTTCTATGTCAACTAGGAAGAAGTTAAATGAAATGATTTTTTGCAGTTATTAGAATCACCACTAGTTACTAATGTTATGGAATAATGTATATTACAATAAACTTACTTTCCAAGATTTCATTTTATGAAGGTGGAAAAAAGTGATATTCTAAAGGATTACATGTCTTGAGATGTTTTACTCAAGAACATGAGGTATCTATAATGTATTTTTCATAATGCAGAATCATGGACGGCCCGTCAACTAAATTTGTGACTCAACAACAACATGGTTTTGATCATGTGAGAGGTAACAAGTTCGGTTAGTATGTTGGCTCTAGTGAAAGTTGGAGTTCTATAATAGTGGGATCCCAAGACCCAACTATTTATTACATTCGATTACCAAATAATGTATATAATTATTTATAGATGATATATTTTTACAATTATATTGTAGAATTTTTTATGTCAGTTATTCAATGATAATGTCCATGGATTGATTTTCATATCAAAAGGTTATGGAAAATCTCATTCAAAAATTACAACCTCAAGATACTATGACATTAATCTTAATCAAATGTCTTATAGTCTAGATACATATAACCTGCTGGATATAGTAGATGTTTGACTATCAGGTACTAGAGTATCATATGAATTGAGACATCTTATCATGATGTTTTCACTTGGTGATCTAGAGTAATGAGATCATGATAACTGACCCCACCAATTGGAAGAGCACATGTATTTGATGTAGTTGGTTATTCCTATCTATGATCATGTGTACTAGTCTCCTGACATGAGAACATTTTCAATATATTCTATTTTTTTGTGTAAATTTATGAAAGATGAAAACCATGTTATTGAAATCGTGAAGAGGTTGTCTGTGTTGGGTGCATCATTGGTGGTATGACATTGGTCGAATGGTCAATAAAGGATTTTATGCATCCAGGTTAAGGATGTTATATATATCAGGACACTTTGATCAGGATGGTAGTACCTTCATAAGATGGTGTACATGTAAGTTGATGGTAAATCCATCCAGTTAGATCAAAAAATAATAAAGAAACAAACATACGATAACACGGGCATGCGTCATGATTTATGAGTTACTAAAGACAAAGATATTATATTACATAATTCGTTTTTATAGGTTGGTAGTTGCTTCTAATAAAATCATTATCACTTTAGGGGTTTTGAAGAGTTTCTATATCCCACTCTTGGTATGTGAATAATATTCACTACTATCGAGATAAGGTTCTAGAGGGTCAAACACAATAGCGTATTCAATAATCTTCCCCATTGATTTGTATAAGTATATTAGACATGGTGGAACCCACCATTGGGGTCTGAGGTTAGTCCAAGTAGATATGATCACCAATGCAATAAACAAATTCATATTATTCATGTTAGGAATAATGGGTATTGAATTAATTTATTAAATGTATTTTTGATTTTTTGATTAAATGCATGAACAATAATAATGTGATTAATATTAGTATACAAGGTTCAATTAATATTTTTGTGAATGAAGAGTGGGGTTAATGACTAATTTATTATCACACAATACAGTTAATTTATTAAAATAAATTGATAATTATATTTATGACTATATTTAGTAGTTAAAATATTATTTATATTATGTATTAAATATTTGGGGGGTGGGTAGACATATCTGGGTAATTTTATTCCACTCTATAAATCGAGGAAAACATGTATTTTCCAAAAAATATTCATGTCCTATATCTCTCTCTATATCTCATCATATATTTCCTAAAATATAGTGGGAGAGGCTCTGGATCAAGGAGTTCAAATGTAGATCTCTCTAGGTTGTCGCAAGTAAGGTGACACAATGATCATCAAAGAATAAAAAGAATCATCGGAACCCTATGTTATCACTTTGATTTTGACAATCGGTGCTACTGTATATTTTTGAAGCACATGTGGATGATCTGGAGGAATTAGACTTCAGGTTCATTGAGCAGTGATTTCCAACAATGAGTAGACATTGAGAACAACTTTAGATATAAAGAATGTATTTTATGGTTTTAATATTGTGCTCAATCTATTTCATGTGTGATCCTGAGAAATTAATCAAGTAGGGATTCACCGACGTCGATAAGTTCATGTCGATCGATAGTGATAATTTTAAAAACCAATTTTTGGGGAATCCGCTGCATGCCCATACCTTCAAATATGACATTAATTCCCTTAGGGGAAATCACCCTAAAAATATTTTGTTGATAATTAAATCAACGGTCACTTTGATGCATGATCAGTGTCCCTAAGAATGGATATCAAGATAGAAACTATTATGGGATATAATTTGGATGATTATATTAACATTAAAAATCTATATGATCGATAGATTTTGGAATTACTAAAAGAAACTATGTTAATATGTAAATCTGAACCCAACCTATGGTATTATAGGATGAATCAATAATAATATATGTTAAAACAAAGATGAAATATGTTTATCTGAGAATTATATTACCTAAAAAATAAATAATATATGTTAAAAAACAGTGATATAATAAAAACAAAAATAATTATAGCATAACATCGTGGTATTATATTGTGAGAAAACAACATGATATATATAATTTTTTTAAATAGGATACTTCTTTCATGATCATAATTTTTCATTATTAATCTTTACCCAATTTGGATTTAGTAATTTATAGAACTATAAATAACTGAGTAAAAGATTTTATCAGGGAATAATATAGTTATTATCAAAATCATCATCCCAAATAATTTGGATATAGACTATGAAGTCTAGTATTAATTAAAAAATATCATGAAATATGGTTAACCATGTTATAATGATTACAATTATAAACCCACCAATGATGTATAGTATATATTTGTATGGGAACATAGGAAATAAAGATGAGGATGTAATGAGTCTTCAGTATCCCACATGGAAGAAATGTATGATGAAAATGAAGGGAATATTCTCAAGGGGATTTGAATATGTTATACTTGAGGTAAATTAGGTCATAGAGAAACAAGATCACTCTTGGAATAGAATTATACAATAAAGGAATATAATTGTTTTCATAATGATCCACTAACTATTCATTGATTTAGATGTGAGTATTTTAGTCCTTTGAAACCCAATACACCAATACGAGGGTCAAAGAGAAAAAATGAAACCAAACACATCCTAGATCTTGGGTGTAAGGAAAAATATATGCAAAAAACACTATTGAGGAAGGTAGTGACTTTTCATTATATATTTTACAATTTCTTATCACATGTATGATTTAAAAAAAATGTATAGAGATATAAAGAAAAAAAATCGGTGGTATAATTATTATATACATGGTAAATAAATTTCATCAATGTTTTATGAATTTTGTGCCTTATAGATTTATATATTATTAACTAATTAAATTGTATTTGGAAAGGACTATCCCTTTTTAAAATGGACTTGTATTTTATTGTAAATTAGGGATTATCACTTCATATCTTGAATCATCCAATGATCAATTAGTAGTGTATTGTTACTTAAGAGACACTGATAGAAATTACATCATTTCATGTGTTTAAAAATTTCAAGGATATAATGTATTTAAAGGGAGATAATATAATGACCAAATATTTTGATATCTGACTTCCATTATTGATCCGTATGTGTTCAATAACACACACCACATACAATATCAACCTAAAATTAAACAATGATATTTTTTTTAAAAAGTATAATGTATGAACATTATTTATTAGACATTAAATGAGTAAGAATTAATAATAGAAAAATATTTATAAAATATGTGAACAAAAACATAGAATATAATTTTTATAAGAATTCAATTCAATTAGTTTTCCTAAAATGACTAATATGGTCATTTAGTGTATCAAAAATTATTTTTTCTAAAAATCGTATATTTATGTGATATGAAATTATATTTCAAGAAAATAATTATTAATAATGAATAATTATATTTGATATTGATAATTATTTAACATTATTTTTATGAATATTTTGTTTTTCAAAATTAATGAAAATAATTAATATTTGAACATTTCATTTTATAATTATAAATGGGTTTCCTTATATTTTCAGATTCTATTCAATAATTGAATAAATAAGTCTTAGAATTTTGGTTTAAAATAATTAAAAAAATTGGACTTAGAAAAAAATATATTATCTGATTATTAGTTTTTGGATTTTAAAATGGTAAATAATTTTTAGTTAATTAGTAAAAAATACTAATTTTGTTTAAACCGTAAAATTTTTACATTGTTATAAGATAACAATGGCATATAAATTTATAAAAATTATTTAATAATTATAATACATATTTTAATAATAAATTATGTATTTAAAAAAATTATATTTATCTTATAGAAAATTTTCAAAATAATATAGAACATAAATATATATTTTTTCTAAAAAAAATAAGTTTTTTTCTTTTTTTAATAAAATATTATATTTGAAAATTTCTTTTTTTCATTGATTCCAAACTCACATAAAAATAATTTTATTTATTTTAGGAATATTTATTTTATATAATGAATAACAATGTTATATTATATCCCAAACATATATTTTATGGTTAAAAATAAGCTTTTCATCAAAATATTTTTAAATGTTATGTACATTTATTTATTTAAAATTAATGTTAAAAAACATAATTTTTTTAGAATCACATAAAAATTTAGAATATGAATAATTAAATTATATATAAATTACAATATTAATTTTTTCATTAATATTAATTAATATTGTTAAACTATAATTAACAACTAAAAATAAATTATGAAAAAAGCACAAAATTTAAATGACAAGGCATAAAAACACTCTAGGTTTTCTCTAATTTGATTAGATGAGAAGAATATAGACCAAAAAAAACTCCTACACTTATTTTCCATTTTTTACTCTAACTATTGAATAATAATATTATTTTACTAATAATGAAAATGTTACATTCAAAAATGTCATTCTATTAACTTATAACAATATAACACCTATACCACTTCAAGACTAATCGATCCATATAATTTCAGGTTAAAAAACATCCACATGGATCCTACTATAACCCTACAACATAACTAATAATATTATCACCTTTATTATTATTATTACTTTATTTATTATGATTATTACATTAGAATACTCAATCTACCTATGATGTTAGTTCACGATCGAGTAAGAGATTATTAAATGTATGGGCTTTCATATCAAATTCCTCTCTTTGATATATGTTTTAAATTGTTAACCTAATATCATTTTCATACTATATATTAATCCTATTATTGATCCTTTATCATTACTTATCATTTAATCATGTAATTTTATGTTTATATAGAATCTATATCTTTCATGGAATTTTGATCCGAATGTTTTTAACATCATAAGGGTTTATAAAAACAAAGTTTTATTCTATTAAGTTCGAAAAATTGTAATTTGACAAAAATATTACATTTTTTATTTATTATAACAAATGATTAGTCCATACTATATTTCTTCCTTATTTTTAGACTTTGATCATAATTCCTTATAATCTAAATTTCAAATGATTCATTCCTCAATGAAAATTATACTTTTAAGAGCTTTTCTAGATTCAAATTTTTTAATGTTTCAGAATCACTCGACCTAAATTTTAATCTTTAAAGAAATAAAAATACTACCTAGTAATAATGTTATGTTTTATCTCCATATTCCTTTATAGGTAAATCATGCTTCTAATTAAACAATTCATCCTTAAATATTCTATGTTTTGAAGAAAATACATTTTGTAGAATAATTATTATTTCTTTTAGAATATCCTCCTTCTATATCCATGTTATAACTTCCCTCTTATGTTCCCCATTTCAGTGTTAAAAATGAAATTCATTTTATCTTTAATAATACTTATATTCACCTGTATTATTTTAAAAAAAATCATTATACTTTTAATAATTTTTTATCTCAATAAACATGTTTTAAATTATTTTAAACAATTTCACTTAACATGATCATATAATCTAACATTATACATCACATTTTATCATCTATTTTATTTTTAATATCTTAGAATTTCTGTATATTTTTTTAATTATATGGAATTATTTAGATACCGTAAAATATGACGCCGCATAATTCCAAGGCCTGGAGTGCCCAGAATGATCTGTCGATGTTTTTTTAAGCTTTAATTAGCATGTGTAAGCAGTTTTCCAAAAAAATAGAATAAATCCTAAACGGTTGCCTGAATTAGAAATCTGAGGTCATTGTTGCATTCAGGATGGCAGGTTATCTTAGCTGTGACTTAAGTTTAGTCGGCGCAGGCCTCCTGTGAGAAAACCCAAAAATGGAATAACCGTGAATAAAATAATTAAATAAAGTTATTTTATTTTTCAAATGCTTATAACTCGCGAACGGTAACTCGGATTAAAAATCTGAGACCATTGATGAGATCATGATGTTATGATCTCTTAAGGAATATACTAAAAATTTCCATCACAGACCACTATTGAAAGTTAGTTTTTGGCCGTAAATGAAATAATTAAGTGACAATTATTTTATTGTAAAATCCGTAACTTCTAAATGGTAACTCAGATTGAAAATCCGAGAGTACAGTTGAGTTTTTTGGGGCGTGGTCTCTTTATTTTGAGCCTAAACTTGACCGGAGCGGGTCAAGGGTGAACGTTAATAATTTTTTGACCTTTTTTTCAGGTGCGTTCAGTAAACCCGCGAGTGGCATTTTCTAACATTTGAACTAGTACTCAGATTAAAAATCTAAGTGCACTGTTGAATCAGCATCACTGAGATTCGTTTAAGGGAGACTTTACTTTAACCGAGTAGGTCTGGAGAAAAGTTATGTTTTGTGACTTTTTAAAAGAAATGAAATGAAATTATTTTATTATTTTATTTTATTTCATATCCTCCAATGTTCAAGAGGTGTGTGGGGCCAGTGATGTGTTAAGCCAAAAAATGTCATGACCTTCCAACCCTAAGTAATGATGTTGTTGGAGAATTAGGAAGGTTTCTAATTTATGAGCCCCCATTAATTCCTCACATCGTTACTTACCCTCCCCCACTCCTATTTATATGGAGCTTGGGGGGAGGTACTGACACAGCTTCGCCAAGAAACAAAGTATTGAAGGAGAGATATGATTCTGAACACTTAGAGGATGGAGCTGATCCTAGAAGGAGATGGCGGGCGACACCGAACCACGAACTAAAGGACGACGTATGAGTGGCGTCGTTGGGAATCGGTTGCGGAAACGAAGAACATGATCCACCTTCAAGAGTAGATGCTCTCTAATTGGTTTTTGAGGTAGGGGGTTTATTCGGTTATGCATTTTAAATGATTTTACTCTTCCTAGTTCTTGAATAATATGCAGAACATGGGTCAACCGACTAACGGGTTAACACGAAATTCATTTGTTTTTGCAGGAGGTTGTTGCAGGGTACATTTGAAAGGTTTAACTTGATTTAAATTCCAAGAGTTTATTGAACCCATTATCTTCCCTTATGTTACGAGCTAACACGGAGGGTGTGGCCCTAATAAACCCAGCCCGAATCCTCTGCTACATTGTTATACCATGGTGTTATCTGTGAAATACTGCCAACACAGCGACACTGACTGGATACAAAGGAGGAAATGTGCCAACCCACACCACAAGAGGAGACCAAAATGGTTATCAGAGTGGCTGGCACCGGCCGACCGTAGAGGAGGTGTGGTGTGTTGTCGCGTGCTGCTGGTGAGAACGGGTGACCGCAGCTTGTCAGCTGCGACAATTGGAGGAGTCAGTCATCACCTCGGCTGTCCGTGGAGAGGAAGGGAAGCGCGACCAATGTGTCACCGATGTGAGAAGGAGCTATGGTGGAGGAGATGGAACCCACGCCTCCGGTGGCTTCTATGGCGACCAGGCGGCACCCACGTGGCATCACCGCTTCAAAGGTCGAATGGCCTTTGTCCATTAGATATTCTGGGGGAGAAACTCCCCCGAGACGTCTGGCGGAAGCCCTATAGGTTGTTCCCTACGCGGTCGGGCCGCTCTCCTGCAGGCTTCCGCCGGTGGGCTGGGCCACCTGCCCAATGGGCCCGGCTATGCCCCACCACGGGCTGGGCTGCCCCTTTGCGAGTTTGGCCACCCGTTTGAGGTCAGGACGCCCTTGTGGGTCACCCATTTTTTTGTTCAGGCTGAACCTCAGCCCAGTGAGTTGATTCTTCTACGACCGAGCCTAGATAGGGTTGGGCTGGGTCACTCCGACCGGGTCGGACCGAACCTAGGCCCAATGGGCCCCAGAAACACTTAAAGGGCCTTATCTTGAGAACCGAACATCTGTTTTATAAACCGTCTGTGACATTTGGATCCTTGGAGTGAGATGGTCCTTTTGACTTACTATATGAGAGTTTTTTAGAATCTTGGATTATGTTCAGGTTGGATCGCACATGAATCCAACTGGGCCCTCCGCACTAAAATGTCAATAACGCACAGATCGGGCTTCCGATTGAAACACCGCCTATTGTGTAGGAACCCTTATGACAAGGAAAATCATTGGGTTTATCCTTTGTGAGGATTTGACCCAGTTTTAATGTGACTACTGGCTTGAGGATCGGTTCTCCCAAGCGCTCTACGTACGGAACCCTATGATTGGCAGAGACTTGACGAATACAGATTATTCGACTCTGTGTGACTCGAAAGCCTAGCAGGGAGTGCCTATGTGTGATGCGGAAGACCCACGATACTCGACTGGAGGCGTACCTCAGCAGGACATGATTGGGATCACCTATTCGTGATGTGGAAGACCCACGATACTCGACTGGAGGAGTACCTCAGCAGGCCAAGTTGGGGAGCGCCACTGTGTGACGTGGCAGACCCACGGTACTCGACGGGAGGAGTACCTCAGCAGGCCATGGTGGAGAGCATCTCTGTTTGATGTGGTAGACCCATGTTACTCCACATGAGGAGTAACTCAATATTCTAAGGATAGTGGGAAGCGCCTCTGTGTGACGCGGCAGACCCACTATACTCGATAGAGGAGGAGTTATCCAGTAGTTGAGGTGTTCGATGTTGTGACTGAGGATGTGACTTGTTACTATCCCTAGAGAATCACGTGGATGTCTATCATCATTCCTAGCGATCCTATGTGGGCCAGCATCGAAATCCTATTTCTTTGAGTTGTATTCCTGGTATGAGTTGAGTCTTACCTATGTGGTACTTTACCTTCATGGTGTTACCTTCGTGGTGTTACCTTTGTGGTTTTTCCTTTGTAGAACACCGGGAGACCTTTTGGGGTCTCAGGTCCCTACTTAGTATTGTTATACTCACCCCTGCACGATCTATGCTCGCACCTTATTGTGTCTTGTGCAGACAAAGAGCATTTGGGTTGTGGTTTGAGGGAGCCAGGACTAGGTGGTAAGCGGAGGAGACAGGTGGATGTGGAGTACTAAGGAGGAGATCTGTACCTACCCTTCAAGTAGGATCCTTGGAGGATGACTCAGTATGTGTTTTACCTTTTTTAGTTGTATTTTTCCTTTCTGTTTTATTTTTACTTTTAGTTTTACTCATACTTTTTTTGGGGCTTATATTCCAGCCCCTTTACTTTCATCACTCTTTTACTCCAGTAGTTTACTTCACAATTTCTTCTTGTTGTGTTCTCGGACCATGTGTTTGTGCAGGTTTAAAGGAAATTCCTTCCTGTTTTAGGGAATACGTCTTTCGCTTCTAGTCGCCAGACCCTGGCCTATGGAAGGTGGGCTTGGGGTAGTCACTGCATGGGCCCCGGGGGACGAGTCGTGATAAAGTGGCATTAGAGGAGTAGGTTCTACCGAAGAATTAGGACTCCGATATTTTTGATGTAGTAATACTGTTAAGTGTTATGGGTGTAATTTTCAGTTTGGGGAGTTAATATTTGGTGCGATGGCTTACGTATCCATACACCAGGATCCTAAATTCTAATTTTGGACTCAGTGCAAAGAAACACTGATTACGTGTGTTTTTGAAGATTTTTTCTTGTGATTTATTTGGAGTCAGCTCACCAGGTATAACTTAATGACCGTGAAACACCTGTTCTTTATCAGGATGTCACCTTGTAGACAAACATCTAGGATTCCCAAGAGATTACATGATGATGGCCCACTGAGCAACGAGGCTTCGGTGCAGGGTCCTCTTGCTGTGTTGGCACATTCGGGTGGTGTACCGGTAGCACAACCACTCGTTGGGCAGTAGTTACCACCAGCCACATTATCGAATGGTGCATGCCAACTGAGTGTGTTTCATGAGTTCTAGGGGAAAAATCCTCTGAGGTTTCTAGGTGAGACAGATTCCTAGGCAGATGAGGACTGGCTGGAGGCTGTGGCTTGTGTTTTCCACCTAGTTGGGACACCAGTTGAGTAGATCCTGATCCTAGCTACTGGTCTTTTCCAGTATGTGACCATGAGGATGATTTTCAGGGTAATGAGGCTTCAGTACTTGGACCGTTTCCCGATATGGTACCTTCATATAGTTTTCTAGCTATATCACTGCCTGTTGGTCAGTAGTTAAAACCGGTGGTACTGGTATAGGACACATGTAGGCTTAGTGCCTTACATGTGTTTCAGCATCAGATACTCCTCAGGTTCTGAGGCGAGCCCGACTCACAGGTGGGTAAGAACTAGCTTGAGGAGGTGGCTAAGAGTTCCATAGATCTTCTATAGCTTTGGCATGTCATCCTGTCAGTAGCTGAGTATTCATCGTGGCGTACCGACCATTCGTGGTACTCGATGAATATGATATGATCAGTGCTTCAGGGCTCATACTTACGAGCGAGGTATTTTTAAGGACATCCGAACCAGCACTATTACTCTATGAATTCCTACTTATGTTAGGGTTCTAGAGAGAACCTTTTTGGTTGAATGTTATTTGGATGAGCGGATACAGCTAGTGAATGTTAGTAGTGGGAATGCAAGAAACCAACACCAGTCTCAGAGACTTGGGCATGTAAAATGTTTTGGGAAGAGGATATGACAAGGATAGATGAATCTGCAGGACTGCAAAAGTGGAAGCAGAGCTAGGAGAGAATCATGAGGTGGTGTACATTTTGACATGTTAGAACCACCCCCTTTGTGGTCCCCATCAGGCTCAGGGAGATGCAGGATATGGGAAACGAGTAGCTGCATGTGGTCAAAGAGTGTGACCCAAGGGCTCTAGGAATGATTCGAGGTACATTCTGTGTCTACTACTAGCTGTTTTATTAATAAACGTAGGTACCAATCATTCTTTCTTTTCGTGAATATTGTCTAAGGCCTAGATTTTCTGATTAAACCGTTGACTTGACCCTCACATCTAGAGATAACTTTGGGAGGAGACTCGATAATCACACTTATGTCGATGGTTTGATCTGACCCTTGAGGAGATAGTTTTGGTTGGAATATCTTGGTGGAAGTTTAGATCCCATACAACGTTAGTTTTTGTATGGACTGGACATCCACAGTTCATACTCAGATTGATTGTATCAGGAAAAAAGGTTGTGGTTTATCTACAACGTTGGAATGGGGTTTTACTTGGTCAGCAAAAAAGGAAACCCAGACAGCACAAGATAAACTCATGAAAAGGATGGTTCAGTCGATCAATCTTGATTCAAACAGCCTTACCCTCATGGTAGTAGGAGTTTTAGGTTTTTAGTTCCCACCAGGAGTGGAAGCATGTGGGGAAATTTTTTAAAATTTGTTTCTAGGATTACCTCCTCGAAGGAAGAGGGGATTCTACATGAGATGGGTACTACTGGAGTTTTGAACAAGACTTCTCTAGGGTAGCTGAACACTTTTCACCTTTGACGAAGAAGGGGGAGACTTTCCTGTGGATGTAGAAGTGTCAGCAGAGATTTTAGGAGGACCTGAACATGATATAGTGATGATGGATAGAGTTCCTCCAGAACTATGACTTTGAGATAGTCTATACTCCTGGGAAGGGAAATGTGGTAGCAGACGCACTCAGCAGGAGGTCTGGTCTACAACTTCTGAGTGAGGTGACAGAGCAGCTAGACGCATTTCAGATATCCTTCATTGATAGAGACGGAGAAACATACCTCTAGTCTATGATAGTCACTCCCCCACTCCTTTAGCGATTCAGGGAGGCGCAACTTAGGGACACTGACAGCGAGGCTCGACGTGCTCATATATCCTCAAGATAGGCACATGATGGATTTTAAGAAGGTTGGGAGCATGTCATCCTATTCAAAGGACATACCATGGAACCGGTGGCGCTACCAGAGGAGGTTTTGAGGGAGTTCCATATGTCCCGTCTGGCGGTACATCCTAGTGTGGCGAAGATGTACCAGGACCTCTGGTGTCAGCACTGGAGGCCAGGGATGAAGAAGGCAGTGGGATGGGATCTCCATGGAATTTGTGACAAGGCTTCCATGTACGTCCATGGGACATGATTCTATTTGGGTGATTGTTGAGTGACTAACCAAGTCGGACCACTTCATACCTATCTAAGAGAAGAGATCAGTAGAGGGATTAGGACACCTCTACGTACAAGATATTGTACAACTTCATGGGGTGCCATCGACGATCGTCTTTGACAGTGATTCACATTTCACATCTCGGTTGTAGAGGGGATTGCAGGAGGATTTCGGGACTCAGCTAAGTTTGAGCATCGCCTTTCATTCTCAAATGGATGGTCAGATGGATCAGACCATTCAGATGCTATAGGACATGCTTCGTGCATGCATCCTAGATTTTGGCCACAGTTGGTAAGATCACTTTCCCTTGGGGGGATTTCTCTTTCAACAACAGTTATCACTCAACCATTTGTAAGGAACCATTCGAGGCCTTGTACGGTTGACCCTGCAGAACACCTCTATGCTGGACAGACCTAGGGGAGTCAACACTTAAGGGTCCATAGTTGGTATGTACTACCACTGTGAAGGTGCAGACCATCCAGGAGCGGATGAAGATAGCACAGAGTAGACATAAGTCATATGCCAATAGGATATGGAGACCTCTAGAGTTCTAGGAGGGGGAACATGTTTTATTGCAAGTCTCTCCTCGATGGGGACTACAGATATTTGGCAGAGGTGGCAAGTTATCACCAAGGTTTATCAGGCCATTTATGATACTTTGGAGGATAAGTAAGGTGGCATACCTCTTTTCACTTTCACTATAGTTAGGGAGGGTGCACGGAATTTTCCACGTATCCCAGTTGACTAGATACGTGCACGACCCTTTTCACGTCATTGACCATGGTGAGAAGGACTTAGATGATGGGGAGACATTTACAGAGGTTCCAGTGGAGATTGAGGATCGATAGGAGTGAGTCCTTCATGAGAGATCGATACCTATTATGCGTATACGCTGGTAGCATGGAAACCTTCAGGGGAGAAATGGGAGAGAGAGGCTCATATTCGTGCTTAGTACCCTCATTTTTTTGTTTTTACTTTGTTTTGGATTTCGAGGACGTAAATCCCTAAGGTGGGGAGAATGTAATGTCCCATAATTTCAATGTATTTTTTTTAATTATAGGAAATTATTTTGAGACCGTGAAATCTGATAGCGCGTGATTATGAGGTCCGGAGTTCTCGAAATGATCCTTCGAAGTTTTGTTAAGATTGAATTAGCGTGCATAAGTAGTTTTCCTAAAAAAGTTGAATAACTCTTAAACTGTTTCCTGAATCATAAATATGAGGGAAAAATTGCATTCAAGATAGTGGTTTTACCCTAAATGACTTAATATTAGTCGGCGTAGGCCTCCTGTGAGAAAACCTAAAAATGGAATAACCATTAATAAAATAATTAAATAAAGTTATTTTATTATTCAAATGCTTATAACTCATGAACGGTAACTCAGATTAAAAATCTGAGACCACCATTGAGCACCTAAGGGTATTCTCTCTTTAGGAATATACTAACATTGGCCAGCATGGGCCACCAGTGAAAGTTGTCTTTTGGCCATAAATGAAATAATTAAGTGACAATTATTTTATTGTAAAATCCATAACTTCTAAACACTAACTCGGATTGAGAATCCGAGAGTACCGTTGAGTTCTTTGGGGCGTGTTCTCCTTAGGCAAAGCCTAACCTTGACCAAAATGGGTCTTAGGTGAATGTTAATAATTTTTTTAACTTTTTTTCAGGTACATTCAATAAACGCGTGAGCGGAATTTTATAACTTTTGAACTGGTGCTCAGATTAAAAATATGAGGGTACCATTGAATCCACAACACCAAGATTCGCTTAAGGGAGACTTTACTTTAACCGTAGTAGGTCTAGAGAAAAATTTTAGTTTTGTGAATTTTTAAAAGAAATGAAATAAAATAATTTTCTTATTTTATTTTCTTTCATATCCTCCAACGGACAAGTGGTGTGTGGGGCCAGCTATGTATCAAAAAAATAAATGGCTTGACCTGAAAACTCTAAGTAATTATGTCTCTGTGTAATTAGGAAGGTTCCTAATTTATGATCCCCCATTAATTCCCCACTTTGTTACTTACCCTCTCCCTCGCCTATTTATATGGAGCTTGGGAGGAGGTAGCGACACAGCTTTGCCAAGAAATGAAGTGATGAAGGAGCGACGTGATGTCGAGTCCTTAGACGATGGAGCCGATCCTAGTGGGAGGTAACAGGCGGCACTGAACCACAAACCGAAGGATGACGTACGAGTGGAGTCATTGGGAACCAGATGTGGGAATGAAGAACATGATCTACCATCAAGTGCGGATGCTCTCCAATGGGTTTTCAAGGAAGTGGGTTTATTCGTTTATGCATTTTAAATTATTTTCCTCTTCCCTATTCTTGAATAATACGAAGAATGGGGGTCAACTGACTAACGGGTTGATCCACGATTCATTCGTTTTTTAGGGAGGTTGGTGAGGGGTATCATTGAGGGGTTTAACTTGATTTAAATTCCAAGAGTTTATTGAACGCATTATACTCCCTTATGTTATGAGCTAATGTGGAGGGCGCGGTCCGAACGAACTCGGCCCAAACCCTCCGCTACTTTGTTATACCCTTGTGTTCTCTGTGGAATATCTCCAGTGCGGTGACACCGACCGGCTACGAAATAGGAAATATGCTGACCCACAATGCAAGAAGATACCGCACCGATCATTGGAGTGGTCAGCACTGGCCGGCACTAGCCAGCCGTGGAGGAGGTGTGGCGCGCCATCACGCAATGGTGGTGAGAAAGAGGGACCACAGCTCATCAGTCGCAGCAATTGGAGGAGGCGGCCGACACCTCGGTCGGCCGTAGAGAGGAAAAGTGGTGTGACCAGCACGCCGCTGTTGTGTGAAGGAGTTGCAGCCAAATCCATAGTGAAGGGGGTGAATCCTGTGCCTCCGACGGGTTCCACAGCGACCAGGCAGTGCCCACGTGGTGTCGCTGCTTCAAAGGTCGAACATCCTTTGGGTGTTCGGGATTCCAAGGGAGCAGCTCCCCCAAGCCACCTAGAAGAGGCCCCACAGACCGCACCCTATGCGGATGGGTTACCCTCCTATGGGCCGCTGCCTGTGGGCCGAGCTGCCTGCCCAGTGGGTCGCCACCCAGCGGGCCAGGCCACGCCCCACCGTGGGCTGGGGCGCCCCTTTGCGGGTTGGGTCACCCCCTTTGCGGACCGGGTCTCCCTTACGGGATGCCCCTTTTGCGGGCCGACCCGGACCTTGGCCTAGTGGGCCGAGTCTGCCGCGGTCCAGCCCAGACCGGGTCGGGCGGGTCGGTCGGGCCGGGTCGGACCGGACTTGGGCCCGACCGAGCCTAGAAACACTTAAAGGGCCATATCATGGGAACCAAAATTCTTTTTGACAAACTGTCTCTGGAATTGGGATCCTTATAGAGAGACATTACTTTTGAATTATTTCATGAGAGTTTTAGAGAAACTTGGAGTACGTCTGGGTTGGATCGCACCCAAATCCAACCGAGCCCTCGGCATAGAAATGACAATAATGCACAGACCGGGCATCTGATTGGCATGCCGTCTGTTGTGTTGGAACCCTTATGACATGTAAAATCATTAGGTTACTACTTTGTGAGGCTTTTTGGTAGTTGTAATATGACTGATGGCTTGAGGAACGGTTCTCCCAAGTGCGCTATGTATGGAACCCTGTGACTGGTTGAGACTTGACGACTGCTCATTATTTGACTCTATGTGACTCGACGGCCCTGTGGGGAGAACCTCTATGTGATGAAGCAAACCCACGGTTCTCGATAAGAGGAGTAGATCAGTAGTCCATGATGGGGAGAACCTCTGTGAGATGCGGCAGACCCACGGTACTCAACAGGAGGAGTACCTCAGCAGGCCACGGTGGGGAGCGCCTCTGTGTGAGGAGGTAGACCCACGGTACTCGACATGAGGAGTACCTTAGTAGGAAATGGTGGGGAGTGCCTCTATGTGATGTGATATACCCATGGAACTCGATAAGATGATTACCTCAGTAGTCCAAGGTTAGTGGGAAGCACCTCCGTGTGACATAGTAGGCCCACTGTACTCGATAGAGGAGGAGTTCTCCAGCAGCCGAGGTGTTCAATGTTGTGACTGGAGATGTTACTTGTTACTATCCCTATATAATCTTGTGGTTGGCTGTCAGCATTCATAGTGATCCTATGTGGGTCAGCATAAAAATCTGGTTTCTATGATTTGTATGCTTGGTTTGATTTGAGTCTTACCTGTGTGGCACTTTACCTTCGTGGTGTTACCTTTTTAGGGTTTCCTTTATGGTTTTTCTTTTGTGGAACTCTGGGATACCTTCAAGGGTCTCGGGGTCCCTACTAAGTATTGTTATACTCACCCCTGCATGGGCTATGTTCACTCCTTGTTGTATCTTATGAAAACGCTGAGCAGTTGGGATAAGGTTTGAGGGAGCCAGGACTAGGTGGTATGCGGAGGATATAGGAGGACATGGAGTGTTGAGGAGGTGATTTTTTCCTACACTTAGGTAGGATCCTCAGAGGAAGAATCAGTAGTTATTTTCCTTTTTTTAGTTTCATTGTTCCTTTTAGTTGTATTTGTACTTTCCAGTTGTACTCGTATATTCAGTTGGGCTTGTATTCCTGCCCTTTTACTTTCAAAGATTTTTTACTCGAGTAGTTTACTTTACAGTTGTTTATTATTATGTTCTCATACCATGTGTTTGTGCAGGTTTAAAGGCAATGCCTTCCCGTTTTAGTGAATATGTCTTTCGGTGCTAGCTACCAGCCCCTGGCCTATGGGAGGCGGGCTTGGGGTAGTCACAAAACGTGCCATGGGGGATAGGTTGTGACATTATTTCTTATCAATGACTATTTATATTAAACTATATTGAATTAATTTTTTAATAATAATTTTCTTAATCATCAAAAAAATGGTTTTGGGAATGAGATCTATAAATTCATGGCTTTTTTATGGTGATATTAAGAAAAAAAATTTATAAAAATTCATTTCTGTTATTTCTCTTTCATTATCAATGGATTGTTTTTAAATTAATTAAATGTTCATGAATCATAATATATGTACACTTTTTTAATAATACTATTTTCTGATTATGTTTTTGGTATCAAATGATATTTTTTTTCTAAATGATACCATTTTTAAATTTTATGAAACTATTTTTCCTTCCAAAGGTTATTCATGATAAGATGAATTATTTTATTTTATATGGAACTCATATGTATGGATGATGAGGGGTGGTGTCCTATATTATCCTCTAATGAAATGTACAATGAATTATTTCTTATGAAACAATGAGTTTATGTGTGGATTTATTGTTTTTTAATAACATAAAACAATAATGTTTTATTCTCTACAATATAATGCATGGAATTATTTTATAAAAAAATCATGAATATTATATTACAAAATGAACCATGGTTTTTTTTCACAACATTAATCATGGAAATTGAGTTTATTCATAGCCTGAATCATGGAAATGTTTTTATTTAAAACCAGAATCATATACATTTTTATTTTTCAAAATAATTTTGGTTAAATTTCATTGTTCACAATGATGTAATTTCCATATGCTATTGTATATTTCATGGTTCCTTGTTAATATATATTTCATGTACATGCTACCTATCACTTAAAATAACCATGGTTATATTCCTAGGATCATATATATATATCTTGATTCTAAACCCTTGTTCCATTTTATAATTTTGTTCATTTGGGGTCACAAAACCTTCTCTAATTACTTGTGAATGAATATTATTTTTCAATTTCATTTTTAATATGAAATTTATTTCTAGTCGTATTTTTTAATATACATATTATCTTAACCTTGAAGAAATATATTTGATTCTTTACCTTACTAAGCATTTGAGATCACCCCATTTTTATGTTTTCACTCCTCATGTTATGAAAATGAATATAACATATGAAAAGTCTATAAGGGATCCAAAAGTGTTTTATTTTTGATAAAGCATCCTGATCATTTAATATATGTTTCCTTTGTAAATTCTCATCAATGTCAATAAAACAAAAGCCTCTCCGAGATATATATGATACTTATGGGATGTGGTTTTAAATTATCATAAATATGTGAAATAAATACATGTTTAGGTTGAGTCCCTATATTTAATTCATAATGTGTATTCATCTTCATTTTCCTTGGAATGAACAGGATTCCCTAATTTTCAAACATAATTAGAATATATGTATTTTTCATCATCCATTTGTGTTATATACCCTAAGCATAATGGGATTAATTTTTCAAAGAAATGTCATAGCCAACCTCATATTAATTGATGACCACTAGTTGAATTGTATGTGTGTTCTTCCCAATATTGAAATTATCATGGAACATATTTCAAGGGATCCAATCCATGCTTATATCAAATAAAATTTTAGTAATGTATCATTGGATTTTATAGGATGAATATAATGAAAAAATAAATTATAGGGGATTTATATACATTGGAAACAATAATCATACCATTGTAGTTTTTATTAATAATTCATCATGTAGTCATAAGGGTTAACATTATAGGTATATAGTAGTAGGTTGAATAAGATATGAATAAAACACTAAAAGTTCCTGAGTGGGTGATTAGTGTTCCTCCTTTAGTATCATTTTCAGAACCCACATCCATAGTTTTGGTTACATATATAATGTCATTCCCTTTATTTTTAAGAACAATATTCATTCCATAAAATATTTATTTATTATTCTGAACCATTTTTTAAATTTTCAATGGAATTGAAATATATTATGTGAAAAGTAAAGAAAATATATTGATTAAAAAAAATACACATTATTCATTCAATGATAAATGTAACACAAAAATCACACAAACCAACATATGAAAAAGTATTTGTTCCTACATGCATTGAAACTTCTAAAATTAACATTGTACAACAATTTGAAAAGATTAGTATCATTAGAATTAGAATCTACACAAGACAAGTGTCACCTATAAGAATAATTATTAGTATAACATGGATTAAATTGAAATATAAGTAAAAGATAATTTTTGTTGTGATCTTTAAATGAAAACTGTTGAAATTGGAATTAGAATTTGAATATGTTTAGTAAGGTTATATACATAAGAAAAAACTCTAGACATTTAAAATACATTCATTGCTAATATAAAATTTTAAAATATAGATGTTCCAAACAGGTTCACTGCAGATATAGTCATTTTCATAAATCCAATAGTTATATTGTAGTTCTTTTATTGTTTAATTTTAAATTTAAAACAGTATAATTCAAAATTATATAAAAAATTGATATTGAGATATTATATATTTATAAATACTAATGTCATTCATAAATATATTTATATTAATATTAATATTAATATATTTTATTACCAACATATATAATTAAAGTAATTATTTTAATATCAATCAAGTAGGATAATTATATTTTAGAATATATATAATTAATTTTAATTGTATTGGTTAAGAAATATTTATTATAAATTTATTTTTTTCAATGTATCATTCTATTAATTATTTAATATTATATTATAATTGGATAAATTGAAATATTTTAAAATAATATTTTATATAATATAATATATTATCATTTTTTAAATTAATAATTTATATGAAATAATATTATGAGCACATAATGTTTAAAAACATTATTTTTTCAAAAAAACCAGTTTATCATTATATTTTAAATTATCATTTAAATATTTTATATGTTTATGAATAATAATTAGATTAATATTAATTTATTTTTGGAATTTTATATTCTTAATTTTTTTAGCATGAATTTTTATATATTTATTTAATTTTTTATTAGGTGAATAGTGGAGCATACTAAAACTACAACTTTTAGGCCATCATTAGAATACACATATGAAATTGGTATTTATGAAACATGTTGAGAGAATAAATATCTAATTTATCATTGAAATATATAGTTTAAAATTCATTATATAGTTTATAGACAATTATATATTTTTTTTAAAAATATTTAATATTTTTTTGAATAATTATTTCAATACATTATTTATTTGATATTTTAAAAAAATAACACATTTGTAAATTTAAATAGTCTTAAATGGATAATAGATTTAGATATAGTGGCTCAAACTTTTATTATAAGTACTCCTTTACTTTGATAGATAATGATTTTTCAAATATAGTTAAAAACTAATTAGCACAGTATAAACTAAAATGATAATAGAAAACAATTCAATACTTAAAGGGCTTAAAACATGTAAAACATGTTTTTAATTGAGTTTTTGAGAGATTATGAACCTTATCACGCATTCCAATCAAATATTACATGGTTCTGTTGATACACATGACATGTTTCTCATGTGATAGCTTTATATGAATTGAAATATTAAATAAATGCCATTCTCACCACTTGTAAAATGGGCCTCTCCACACACCTTCAATACATGTATAAAAATTTGGTTTACTCTAGAAAATCTATAATTTTTTGTCCCTTATAATTATATTTCTCTCTCATAATCTTCTTGTCATGTGATATTATCATAATTCATTCCTTTCTTATAAATCCACTAGGAAAATTTCAATACTCTTAATACAAGGTCAGTCATTTCACTCACATATTTTCATTCAATACTTCCATTTAAAATATATTTTTCACAATATTATATTATTAATTATTTATTTATTATATATTTTGTTTATTAACATTTTTGATATAATTATTAACCACATATCCCCTACCTCTTATGAAAATTGAAAACTCCAATCATGCTTATGCGCAAATTTTCACCTCCATGACATTACATGTTTTATTTTGAAACAATTCTTTGAAAGGTTGTTTAAAAATGAATTTAATATATAATTATAATATATATAACATAAGTTTCTAAAAATTATATAGTGTAAAAAAATTTTATCCCTTTCTATTGAAGAAAAATCATTATCCATGCATACAAACATACTACCGCCTCCAGGGGATAGTATATTCCATTTTTTACAACCACCTCCATGTTTAGTTATAAGTTATAATTAATGATTATATATGATATATTAGTGTAATAAATATCATAAATATTATTATCCACGAATAATAGAGAAATTAAAGATCATTATTAAGTATTACATTGATGTTGATAAATAAACTAAAACTAATTCATCCTCGATTCCATTGCAAAAAATACATAAGAATCATATATGATTTGATTATAACATTATAGGTAATTATAAAATATTAATTAAAATTGTTTATAAGACCTCATAATTGTAACCATTATATAGACAATGGGGTAAAAATTAAATATCATATCTAATGTGTGAAACATTAAAGATACCGACTCTTGATTGAAAAAATAAGCGACAATTAAATTATATATTCATAATAAATGGCCATAAATGATCTATAAAAAATTGATGTGAATGAATGATATTTTTAAATATATTATAAATATTTTTATAGTTTGTTGATTGTTTATTATATAAATTTTTATTAAGTAAGAATAACAATAATGTATTTTTTTACTCAAATATTTTTTCAAAATTCGTATCATTCTACATATATTATAATATCAATATATTAGAATATACTATAACATGAAGATGTGACATTATATTTTCATATTAGTTTTTGAATAAATCATGTTTAAGTCCAATTTATACTTCGTTTATGAATCTATTTTTTCGTGGAAAATGAATTTTTTTATAAAAGTTAAAATTTATTTTATTAGCTTTTTCCTTTATATACGTGATTTTACTTTATTTTCCAGTCATCCATTCCTTATTGGGAAATAATTTTTTTATTTTATGATCCTATTAATCCCACTTGAAATTTTTTTTAATTATGGTTTTATTATCATTTTAATGATGTGGGTTTAAGATAATTATTTTTAAAACACTTAAATGGATTTTTATTTCTAAAATCTTATATTCTTCAATTATGCATTTATTTTTTATATATATTTCATTTGTTATCAAGATAAATTGATTCTAATTTTTTGAAGTAATATTTTAATGTATTTTCTATTCATCTTAGAAAAATGGATTATACACGGTGATTGCAAAACAATATCCCTTTGAGATGATATTATAAATTATTTTAAAGAATATTCATTTTTTTATTCCTATAACTTTTTCATTGAATTCTTATCTAGTAGTGTAATGGTTCATAAATTAACGTATATTATTAATTAATAAAAAACTAATTTTAGGCTATTATATTTCTGGAATATTATGATAATTATTTTTTAGGTTATACTAAATGGAAATGTTATGAATCACATTTCCTTCTCATAGGTTATTTTTGATATGATCAGCAATTTGAATTCAAGAGGAACTCATATGTATTGATTATAGTGGTTGTGGTCCTATATTGATCTATATTTATTTTTTTGTTCTTTTATAAATAATGATATAACTATGCTAATCATATAATAAATTCTCATTTCACTATGGGAATTGAGTATGGAAGGATCACTCAACTATATGATTCAGGTAGGGATGTATGTGCTACTATGTTATGGGAATTCAGTGGTGATGCCTAAAACACTATGATATGATTACCCATTCATATGTTTTTACATACATATATATATATCATTATATATTATTATTTAAAATCTATTCCCAATGATTATGAAATTCCTTATTCTAATGGTGTTAAAAATTATTATGTTATTTTATCATGTCTTGTTTGGTTTATATTGTTTGTTTATAAGATATTATTCAATAACAATTATTTGGAATTTTGTCCCAATTCCATAATCCAGAATGCTTAATTAGGTTTTATGATTTAATATTCTGATCGAGTGAAATTTTTGTCAAATATTTCTCTATTTCACATGTTTCCCTTCTTTATTTTGTTCAAACTGTTATGACTAGTTAAAAAGTTTCTATTATTGACCATTTGAGGTCTCCCATTCATATGATTTCATTACCATGATAATGAAGTTGATTAAAAATATTATATGTGTAGAGGAGGATTTTGAGAATCAATGATGTGTTGAAATTTTACATGTGATATAAAACCAAATGTTTTTATATCTAGTCACTAAGAAACTAATAAATTATGTCCTTGAGTTGTGATTCTATTTATTAGATATATTAATTAAACCAAGGTTTGAATCTATTATCTAATAATTTTGATATAAGTTTTCAATATGGTTTCACTCATATTGGATGTTTCAAATGCTTATAATCCTTGTTATACAATATATTATGATTTTTTCCTCAATAATATCTATGATTCCCATATTTATGTGAGAAAATTATCTATGGAAATGTATTATGAACTCATTTTTCATTCAATATGTTGACTGGAAGACTCATTATTTTGTAGAGACTAATGTATCTATGATCCAAATTCCAACCAATAAAAAAAATATCATTATTCTATTACGACACATTTTGTAAAAACCTGATATTTTAAATGATCACTTTGTTCTATTGGGTAAATGTAAAATTATATTATATGATTTTAAGTATTCCTTGTCACTTGATTGTTTCACTTTTTGGTTAGATCTTTTTTAGGTGTGCTTCAGGTGAATTTTTTAAAATCTAATAGGTTTTTTAGGTTATGAATTGTTGGTACATCGTTCTCTCAAACCATGTTCCCCTGGTGAAAATTTTATAACCCTATACAGTGAGGGTTTTCAATGTTGGAACATGGTGAAAATAATGGTGATCTGACTTAGGAGAAATCGTGCACCCCAGTTTTGTGGCGTATGGTTAGTGTGCACAATTTTTCTTACCAAGTGTCTCTTTCTAGGAAACCAAGCATATAGAATATTTTTATTCCAAAAAATTGATTTAAACTAATTAACCCCTAGCTTAATCATCGCTTGACCCACATTTGACCTAATACAAATAAATTATATTAGGAGGCTACAAATAAATGGTTTTTAATCCTCAACCCCTTCTCTTGGAATATTAAATCATGGTTGATCAAGATTAATCACTTCCAGGTTTTCGAGTCTTCTCTCATGATTATTTTTCATGTCTCTTATTCTACCCTCATTATAGTTTATTAAAATTAATTTGTTTTTGAGGGATATAAATTCCATTGGATTGTATATTTATTCTTGATTTTATAGAGTGATCTCTTCCTCCTTCGATCTTAGTTGGTGAGTCACATTGTGGGCTTTGATTCATGATTGTTTATTAAAGATAAGAGGTTATATTTTCAATTTTCCATATAATTTAATTCATGATTTACTAGATTTGTTAGAAATAAATTTCAATTGATTTATGAATTCCAAATTTTATATAAATGATAATCAGAACATGAAATGGAATAGATTTTGGAAAACCTCAGAATTATAATTTAATTGTAATTTTAGATATATTTTGGAATTGATGGAATGATCATAGAATTGATGTAATAAAATGGATGGATATAAAATGGTGATAACCTGTGACTTTTTTTAAGAATGAATGAAATGATTCAAAACCTATGTTTTGATTTTGAAATTGAATTGGAATGTTGAAACATAAGATTTTGAAATTTAATTTTAATTAATGATTAATTTTAAATTAGATTATTTTAACATTATTTATTGATTTATAGATAACATGGGATCCAATATAGTATGTGGGTTATATGGGATTAGATTGCTAGACTAATGATTCCTTTTAAATGGTAGATGATGAAAACTCTAAAAAACCTATTATGGAATATTTTATCAGTAATGCGATGTTGATGAGCCCTATTCATCCTAAGTGACGTGTGTATACAAAATCTCCATGATCACATATTCAAGAAGTGTGAGGATACTATATCCAAAAACTATAATACTATTGGTAAGATGACAATGGGGTTTTTTGTGATTATTTATATTTTATTTTTCACTGATTACAAAAATATTTTCTTCATTCTAGTTGATTTATATAAATTATTTTATAATAAATATATATTTAATTCATGATTTAAATGTTTTATATTATTTTGGAATGAAATAATGTTTTTTGAATAAGAAAATACATTTCCATGTCCTATTTCATTAAAATATAATTAATTGTTTTGTTTATTATTATGGAATATATTATGTAAAAATTGATGAGAACCCTTCGTGATATATTGATCACACTCTACCTTATCCTTCAGGTGCTTCAATACTTTCTTCTATTAGGTCAAAGATAAGGTAAAGAACCACTAGGACATGTGGGAGGTTTTAAAACCTTTGGGATTTGAGTAATGCTTGATTTGGGATGTTTTTATTTATGTTGAGAACAATGGTTATGTACTGCATTGGGTTTTATTTACCTGATTGGATTCTGTTACATTCTCCCATTTTAGTGTTGAAAACACTGACACATAAATTTCTTCTTTATCTATTTTGTGGAAAACTATTTTCCACTTTTATCTTGTACGAAACTAGGTGAAAGAATCCAACCCGTGTGGATTGGGAACAACCATCAAAATATTTAAGTGATGGTTTGGGTATCATGGTACCAGTGTATCTGGCTAGTTTGTGACAATGTGGTATTATAAGTGAATGTTTATCATCTTTCCTTGATGTTATTATTCATTTTGGAGTATGTTTCTAGGGAATATTTCTTTGTTTCAAGCGGGTTCATAGTTATCTCTCACTCTAAAGAGCCTAAAGTCATAATGGGTGGTTTAGAAATAGTTTCATCATGAATAATTTTTACATATTCTATTATTTCCATAATTTTTATATGGATTGGTTGAAATACAAAAATCTTATTGTCTTATATAATGTTATTAATTTATCCATTAAACCTGTTTGAGTTGTTGATATAAGAAATATTCTGATTCCTTAAATGAATTTGTAGATTTTTTTAAGCATCATGTTTCTATTAAGAAGTTTTAATAGGCAACATAAGGAAGATATTGGTGAACCATTGTGAGAATACCTTCTATGGACTCAAATCATGCTTTAAATATTGTGTATAATTCCCATGATCTGGGGCAGGAACCTACTTCTATTCCAATTGAGGATCTAGTTGTGAAACCTCATTAGGATGAATCTCATAATCATGATCAGAAGTTCCTTAACTAGAATACAATAGTGTTCCAATTCTCTAATGATCTTAATTAAGCTGAGGATTTGTTTATGAAGGAATATATTTTATTTTATTTCATATAAATGGCTAATTTAATTATGGTGTAATATGACAACACTGATTTTTATTACAACTTAAACATGATTCATTATATAAAACATCACTTGATACAACAAAAAAGATCGAGAGGTTTAGTTTCTTTGGGGCTTAGGATCATTACATAAAACATAAAAATTGAAATACAACATCTTTATTGAAAACTTCCTTTACATGACCACTACATTCCATCGTACTTAGCATTGCACGAGATAACTTGAGGACATGCATAAGAAAAGGGTGAGCTATAAAGCCTAGTAAGGGAGTACACATGGAATAACACGAGGAGTACAATAAAAGTTAGAAAATAGGCATATCAATAGAGCATAAAAGAAACATGAACATAAAGGCATGATAAAGCATGATAATCATAACATGGAAATGTGGCAACAACACTTAACATTGAATTAGCATGAGTCGTGGCTCAATGCACATGGAGAATGAGTAAACCCTCATTGCACATGAAGCATGAGTAAACCCTCATTGCACATGAATTATCATGATTCAACACTCATTTCACGTGACGTATCATGATACTATTCTTTACCCAATGCATTGGAGCGCTATAAGGGTGCACCCTTCTTAAACATTTCATTTCATGCCTAACTGTGCCACATGGATCATAAAACATGGATTCATAAAACATAATAATTTATTCCACGATAAAGGAATGTGGAATTAATACATGAAACTTTACAATCAATAAGTAAATGTGTATAAAGGTGAATACCCTTGATGGAGAAATGGGCATGGTATTCACTACACAATGACATTGGCTTAGAAAATCGGTGCGATTTCGGCAGCGTAACGGCGTGACATAAGAATTCATAAAAAAGGTTGATGGGAGAGAAAGGGGTTACTCATCATATTTACATGTAATGGAAAGTAAGTAGGTAATATAGATACATTTCACAACAATTGAAATTGAATTTAGATTCATGATACAAAAGTATTGCTTGAATGTAAAAGAAGAGAGAGAAGTTCCTTTCGGAATTTCGGCATAGTAACGGGTGTACATTGGAGGATATTAATGAGAGAGAAAGGGGTATCCCATCATTCAAACAATAAGATGGAAGTATGGGGGGGTGAAAACCCATACCCAAACATTCATTATAGTAATTAGAAGGGCAATACAACTTAAAGAAAATTGACAAAAATGAGAAAGGAAGAAAAAACCCTTACTTGGAAGTGTGCTTCCAAAGGCTAGAGAGAGGCTTGTGAGAGGATTCTTGGGATCTTGGGGAACCTTGGGAGGATTATAGAGAGAGTAGGGCAGGGGTTGGACGAACTCCAAAAGATTTTAGTGAGGATGAAGTGGGAGCTTGGGTGGGTTTATATAGGAAAGGTGAGAGAATTCTTTATTATTTAGGTTTGGGACACCTTATATTAAACTAATCCAAACCAAAAATCACCCCATGGTTTTTGACCATGGTTTCTAGAAAAGGAAAGAGGAAAACAATATTTTACAAGGCCAAGGTCCAAACTTATTAAAATAATAATTTTTCTTATGTGGAGGTAAGTCACACTCCCGTGGAAATTAATTTAAAAAGGCAAAGTGTTGAATATGTCTTTAGGGGTTCATTAATGCTTTTAAAAGTAAGTCAAACAAACCCAAAACCTCAATATTTTAATTATAAAACATATATTGGTCGAAAATAAGGATTATGGTATTTTATTACATCACAATTGGGTCATTATGATGTCATAAAACACATTATATATTTAAATGGTATTTAATTTTTACCCAAAAATTTGACTGTCTTAGAAAATTATGAAAAAATCACCGTTGGATAATTTCGACGTCCTGATTCCAGAAATGACATTTATTGTATCTAAAAAAATTTCTAAATATGTGAATTTTCACTTTTAAAAAAAACCGACATTTATAAAAAATTCACGGGTTTTGAGAGAAATGGCTTCCAAACCTTAATAAAAATTTTAATTGTGTTAATAAAATTATAAGATAATTTATATTTAATAAAAATTAATTTAATATTAATAATAATATTTTATTAAAATATTATTTAATTCAAAAAACCCTTAATTTAATAAAATATATTTCTTAATTAAATAATAACTAATAACACCATTTGTACTTTAAAAACTATTTACAATGTATCAAAAATGACTAGAAATTATATTCATTATTATATAAAAAAAATGTACATGAACATAGTACTACTTATTTGTTACATAACCCCTTAAAATAGCCACATAAGACCTCAGGGTAAGGTGTGCGATGGTGACAGACTCCTGGGGTGGCTCGGATAACATCGCTCGAGTGGTAATCTCTATCAACTTCCACTTTTCCCGTAGACGATCACGTTCGAGCTTGACATAATGAAGCTCAGCTTGAGCTTGGTCAATGGCAAAGCCCAAAGATGCCACCTCTTTTCTGAGCTCCGACAAATGGGCTTTGTATGGGGAAATTCTACTGGATGAGGCCACTGATTCCTTTATCTGAGTAAAAATCGGGTTCATTAAAGCCTTATATTTATACTAATCATGTGATCATTGTTCAACGACTATATTAACAAAGGTAAAAAATTATTAACATAAAACCAATGAAGTTGACATCTTATAAAAACATTTTTCATAAAGAGACATTTAACTGGATCATGAGGGATTTTCTATTAATGAATCATTGGGTCGTTATAATATTTCCCCCTTAAGAAATTTCGCCCTCGAAATTTTCCTTTTCCCACACTAAAACAAATGTGGGTAACTCAGCTTCATCATATCCTCTAATTCCCAAGTTGCTTCTTCAAACTTGTGGTTTCTCCACAACACCTTGACGAGGGGCATTGTCTTATTTCGTAGAACTTTTTCTCTACGATCTAAGATCTTCACTGGTTTCTCCTCATAAGAAATATCATCTTCCAATTGTACCACCTCGGAAGAGATTACATGTGAAGGGTCCAGTATGTACTTCCTTAAAAGGGAAACATGAAAGACATAATGCACCTTGGCCATAGTAGGTGGAAGTGCTAGTCGATAGGCCACAGCCCCAACACGATCAAGAATCTCGAAGGGGCCGATGTACCTTGGACTCAACATCCCTTTCTTTCCAAACCTCATGACCTTCTTCCTTGGAGATATGCATAAAAACACCATGTCTCCAACTTTAAATTCAAGGTCTCATCGACGATTATCTACATAACTCTTTTGTCGACTCTGGGCTGCCTTGATATGCTGCTGAATGGTTTTCACTTTCTCTACCATTTCGTCGACCATTTCTAGTCCAAGTAGCTTACGTTCACCGACCTCATCCCAACATGTCAGTGTTCTGCACCTTTTCCCATACAGGGCTTCATATGGTGCCATTTGGATGCTCGAGTGGAAACTGTTATTATAAGAGAACTCAACTAGAGGAAGATGTTGATCCCATCCTACTTGAAAGTCCATTGAGCACGCTCTCAACATATCCTCAAGTGTTTGGATTGTCCGCTGGGATTGGCCATCAGTTTGAGGATGATAGGCCGTACTGAAGTTCAGTTCAGTATTCAGAGCATGTTGAAGACTCTTCCAAAACATAGAGGTGAATCTTGGATCTCGGTCAGACACAATAGATAGTTCTACTCTATGCAACCTTACAACTTCCCTGATATATATTCGTGCCAATTGATCCAATGAGAAATCCTCTCAAATTGAAATGAAGTGTGAAGTCTTTGTAAGATGATCCACAACAACCCAGATTGCATTGTTGCCTTTGGATGTCCTTGGAAGTCCAGTGACAAAGTCCATGGTGATGTTCTCCCATTACCATTATGGTATGGGCAATGGTTGCGTCATCCCCTTAGACTTTTTCCTCTCTGCCTTCACTTGCTGACATGCCAGGCACTTTGATGTTTATTCCACGATCTCCTTATTCATATTATCCCACCAAAAGTTTTCTCAGAGATCTTGATACATCTTTGTGTTCCCTGGGTGAATAGAGAAATTTGAACTATGTGCATCATCCAAAAGTTCCTTCTTCAGCTCCGGACTTGACGGAACACATAGTCTTTTCCCAAACCGCACAATTCCTTCTTCATTAACATTAAACTCTGTGGATTTTCCCTTTTTGGTAGTTTTCACTTTTTCTTGAATTCCCACATCATCCTTTTGAGCATCCTTTAACCTTTCCAAAAGAGATGGTTGAGCAATCATTTGTGAAAGGATTGATGATGTTCCCTTCTTTATGATTCCCACGTCCATCTTCATCAAGTCTAAGAAGATTGGATCCTTCTCAATTCTCATCATTGATAGAATCGCTGGATCCTTTCTACTTAGGGAATCTGCCACCTTGTTCGCTTTCCCAGGGTGGTAATGTATTGAACAGTCATAATCCTTTATGATCTCTATCCATCTTCTCTGGTGCATATTAAGCTCTTTCTATGTGAATATATATTTAAGACTCATGTGGTCAGTATATATCTCACATTTCTCTCCATAGAGATAATGCCGCCAGATTTTCAAGGCAAAGATCACAGCCGCCAACTCTAGATCATGTGTTGGATAGTTCTGCTCATGGATTTTCAACTGCCTTGAGGCATAGGATATCACTTTATCACTCTGCATCAGCACACATCCTAATCCATTCTTCGAAGCATCACTGAATACCACAAAAAGCTCCCCACTTGTGGGTAAAGTGAGCACGGGTGCAGTGATAAGCCTCCATTTCAACTCATTGAAGCTTTCTTCGCATTCATCACTCCAAGAAAACATTACTCCCTTTCGAGTTATCTTGGTAAGTGGGTTGGAAAATCGTGAGAAATTTCTCATAAATTGTTGATAATATCCAGCTATCCCCAAGAAGCTACAGATATCGGTTACCGATGTTGGCCTTGTCCATCCCTCAATTGCATCTGTTTTGGAGGGATCCACATATATCCCATAGCTTGTGATGATATGGCCCAAGAATGAGACCTCCTTCAACCAGAACTCACACTTTTTGTAATTTTCATAGACCTTATCCTTACGCAAAGTCTCCAGTATAGTTCTTAAATGCTCCTCATGGTCCTCCTTGGTTTTGGATTATATTAGAATATCATCTATAAAGACTACCAAAAATTTATCAAGGTAATCTCTAAAGACTATGTTCATCAATTCCATGAATATTGTTGCAGCATTGGTGAGTCTGAAAGGCATTACTATGAATTCATAGTGCCCATATCTTGTAAGAAAAGCAGTGTTGGGGATATCTTCCTTCTTCACCCTTACCTGATAATATCCCGACCGCAAGTCCACCTTGGAGAAGTATTGTGCTCCACGCAACTGATCGAACAAGTAATCAATTCTTGGGAGTGGATACTTGTTCTTTATCATGATTTTGTTAAGTTCACGATAATCGATGCAGAGCCGCATTGACCCATCCTTCTTCTTGACGAAGAGGACTGGTGCACCCCATGGTGAAACACATGGGCATATAAACCCTTTATCCAGATTCTCCTGTAGTTTTTTCTTCAGCTCTTCAAGCTCAACAAAATCCACTCTATATGGATTCTTGGATATTGGTAGCGCCCCAGGTATAAGTTAAATTAAAAAATCAACATCTCTTCTTGGAGGAAGACCAGACAGTTCCTCGGGAAATACTTCTGCGAATTCCCTCACAATAGGAATTTCTTCAAGTATGGTTTCTTCTTTGGAATAAATCATCTGAGCCAGATATGCATGCTCATAATGTAGTAATATCCTTGCTTGAGATGATGGAGCTAAAGGAGATTCATCTTCCTCCTTACACTTGTAAAGAATCGGGGGTCGATTCTCCATATGGAGTGTGATTTCCCTCTCCCGACAATTTATGTTGTCTCTATACAAGGAAAGCCAATCCATGCCAAGAATTGCATCAAATTCCACCAGAGGGAGTATGAAGAGGTTCACTAGGAAATTAAATCCATAGATTATAACAGGGGAGGACTTATATTCATGGGATGGAATTATTTCCCCATTTGTCGTACTCACCGACATCTTTACTTCCATGATTTGTGGTGGTGCTGGGATTGTTCTACTAAACTTTCTAGATATAAAAGAATGCATAGAACATGAATCAAAAAGTACGTTTTCTATTCTTGAATGAATAACTAGCGTACCTATCACCACTTTGTTGTCGAGGATCACTTCGGCAGAAGTGATGGAAAAAGATCTTCCTTGCTGTCTTGGAGGTTGTTGGTTGCCTCCAATAACCCTTGGATTAGGGCACTGATTTGCAAAATGACCCAGTTCTTTTCATTTGAAGCATTGAACAACGCGTTGAGGTTCGAACGGAGTGTTCCTCTCCTCTGTCGCAGTCGCAGGTCCTTCTTGCTGATAATTAATAGCTAGGTGCCCCTCTCTTCCACACCTGAAGCATTTTCTAATCCCCTTAAGGGAATTTCCAGGGTGCTTATTTCCGCACTTTTGGCAAGTGGGGTGCTGGAACTTCTTAGCACCGTTGGATTTATCCATCGGACCACCAGCATTGAAGTCCAACTTACACTTATTGTCCCCATGATACCCCTATGATTCTCCGATCTCCATTTCGACCTTGAGGGCACATCGGACAATTTCCTCATAGCTGTCGAAGTCACAGATCGCTAATGCTTTCTGCAAGCTAGGCTTCAGCCCACCAAAGAAGCAGTGAACCTTGCATTCAGGGGTAACGACAAAGCCGGAAGCATATCATGCAAGCCTTGTGAAGTTTTCCTCGTATTCTCCCACAGATTCTTCATCTTTTTTCTTGAGGGAAAGGAAGTTCCTTTCCATCTTAAGGCGGAGGGTGCACGGAAAATATTTATCGAAAAACATCTTCCAGAATTCCTTCTATTCCAAAGCCTCGATCTCCTCCTCATGCTTTGTATTTTTGATCAACGTCCACCATTGATCAGTTTCACCCTCCATACGATAAGCCGCCAGGAGAACCTTCTCTTGTTCAGAACATTAGAGGATGTAGAATATCTTTTCAATGGAGTTGATCCATTGTTCAGCGATCGTGGGATCAGATGATCCACTAAAAGTAGGAGGCCTTTATCTCATGAAGCTCTAAATAGAGACTTTTTCTTTCTTAGGGGGGGTTGAACGTTCCTCTTGACCCGTGTTTCTATTCAAAACTTGAGTTAGCTGAGAGAGAAGCGTGACAAAGTCCGTGATTCCCTCTCCCATTGGATTGGGCATCTCATTAGTACAATCATCACACTGATCTTCACAATGGTTGTTAGCCCGAGTCCTCCTATTATGGACCATTGGCTGGAAAAAGGAAAGTTAGGGGTAACACATAAAGGGTAATCCAAAGACAAAAGTTGATGACTTATAAATAAACTTTAATTTATTCAACTCATGAGTCTATAGGATTCAATCTAGGCTTTTCATGATCTACTTTCTAACATATATTCTTAGGGTAATTTTTTCCTTAATAAGGGTTCATACCAAGATTGTGAATTTATCATAACATATCCCCCCGGGAGTTTCGTAACCAAGAGTGCAGCAAGGCCCGTTGTCATGCACGAGTTCCCATTCGAGTCTAGCTCAAAGCGGTCTTTTCGGGTTTTACCCCTAGGATACCTCTGTGCCAGAGCCACCTCTACCTACTCGTATCCAGAAAGGGATGTATTTGTTTGATAAACCACTTAATTAGTATTTACCAAAACATAGGGATGTTTTTATTATACATAGTCTTGTATCTAAGGCTTTACTAGGGTTTCCTAATCCCAAAAATAACAAAACCTATCCTCTGACACCAACTATGACAACCCTGCTTTTTATTACAACTTAAACATGATTCATTACATAAAACATCACTTGATACAACAAATAAGATCGAGAGGTTTAATGTATTTGGGGCTTAGGATCATTACATAAAACATAAAACTTTAAATACAACATCTTTATTTAAAACTTCCTTTACATGACCACTACATTCCCTCGTACTTAGCATTGCACGGGATAACCTGAGGACATGCATAAGAAAAGGGTGATCTATAAAGCCCAGTAAGGGAGTACACATGGAATTACATGAGGAGTACAATACATGTTATACAATAGGAATATTAATAGATCATAAAAGAAACATGAACATAAAGGCATGATAAATCATGATAATCATAACATGGAAATGTGGCAACAACACTTAACATTGAATTAGCATGAGTCGTGGCTCATTGCACATAGAGCATGAGTAAACCCTCATTGCACATGAAGCAAGAGTAAACCCTCATTTCACTTGAATTATCATGATTCAACACTCATTGCACTTGACGTATCATGATACTATACTTTACCCAATGCATTAGAGCGCTATAAGGGCACACCCTTCTTAAACATTTCATTTCATGCATAAGTGTGCCTCATGGATCATAAAACATGGATTCATAAAACATAATCATTTATTCCACGATAAAGGAATGTGGAATTCATAAATGAAACTTTAAAATCAATAAGTAAATGTGCATAAAGGTGAATACCATTGATGGAGAAATGGGCATGGTATTCACTACACAATGACATTGGCTTAGAAAATCGGTGCGATTTCGGCAGCGTAACGGCGTGACATAAGAATTCATAAAAAAGGTTGATGGGAGAGAAAGGGGTTACTCATCATATTTAAATGTAATGTACAGTAAGGAGGTCATATAGATACATGTCCCAACAATTGATATGAAATTTAGATTCGTGATACAAAAGTATTGCTTGAATGTAAAAGAAGAGAGAGAAGTTCCTTTCGGAATTTCGGCATAGTAACGGGTGTACATTGGAGGCATTTAATAAGAGAGAAAGGGGTATAACATCATTCAAAAAATAAGAGGGCAGTATGGGGGAGGTGAGAAACCATACCCCAACATTCATAATTGGAATTAAAAGGGCAATACAACTTAATGAAAATTGATAAAAATGAGAAAGGAAGAAAAAACCCTTACATGGAAGTGTGCTTCCAAAGGCTAGAGAGAGGCTTGTGAGAGGATTCTTGGGAGCTTGGGAAACCTTGGGAGGATTATAGAAAGACTAGGTCAGGGTTTTGACGAACTCCAATGTATTTTAGTGAGGAGGAAGTGGGAGCTTGGGTGGTTTTATATAAGAAAGGTGAGAGAATTCTTTGTTATTTAGGTTTGGGACCCCTTATATTAAACTAATCCAAACCACAAAACATCCCATGGTTTTTGCCCATGGTTTATGGAAAATGAAAGAGTAAAAAAAATATTTTACAAATCCAAGGTCTGAAATTATTAAAATAATAATGTTTCTTATGTGGAGGTGAGTCACACTCCCATGGAAATTAATTTAAAAAGGCAAAGTGTTGAATATGTCTTGAGGGGTTCATTAATGCTTTGAAAAGTAAGTCAAACAAACCCAAAACCTCATTATTTTAATGATAAAACATATATTGGCCGAACATAAGGATTATGGTATTTTATTACATCACCATTGGGTCATTATGATGTCATAAAACACATTATATATTTAAATGGTATTTAATTTTTACCCAAAAATTTGATTGTCTCAGAAAATTATGAAAAATTCACCGTTGGATTATTTCGACGTCCTGATTCCATAAATGAAATTTATTTTATCTAAAAAAAATCTAAATATATGAATTTTCACTTTTAAAATAAAAACAGACATTTATCGAAAATTCACAGGTTTTGACAGAAATGGCTTTCAAACCTTAATAAAAATTTTAATTGCATTCATAAAATTATAAGATCATTTGTATTTAATAAAAATTAATTTAATAATAATATTATTATTTTATGAAAATATTATTTAATTCAAAAATCCCTTAATTTAATAAAATAGATTTCTTAATTAAATAGTAACTAAAAACACCATTTGTACATTAAAAACTATTTACAATGTATCAAAAATGACTAGAAATTATATTCATTATCATATAAAAAAAATAATGTACATGAACATAGTACTACTTATTTGTTACATTACCCCTTAAAATAGCCGCATTAGACCTAAGGGTAAGGTGTGCGATGGTGATAGACTCTTGGGGGGGCTCAGATAACATCGCTCGAGTGGTAATCTCTATCAACTTCCAGTTTTCCCGTAGACGATCACGTTCGAGCTTGACATAATGAAGCTCAGCTTGGGCTTGGTCAAGGGCGAAGCCCAAAGACGCCACCTCTTTTCCGAGCTCCGATAAATGGGCTTCGTATGGGGAAATTCTACTGGATGAGGCCATCACTTCCTTTGTCTGAGTAAAAATTGGGTTCGTTAAAGCCTTATATTTATACTAATCATGGGATCACTATTCAACGGCTATATTAACAACGATAAAAAATTATTAACATAAAACCAAATAATTTTACATCTTATAAAAACATTTTTCATAAAGAGACAATTAACTGGATCAAGTGGGATTTTCCATTAATGAAACATTGGGTCGTTACATGTAATGTGTCACCTTGAAGCCGATGGGACCTATCAGGGAATAGTGGGATTACAAGGTTACAATGAATAATCAAAAGTGTTTAGATTATAAGTATAAGGCCCCAGCCTTAAACCTTACTTAATCTTGAGTTATTACAAGATTACACATTGAGGATCTTTTCAGGTTTAGAGTTTTAGAGAATTAGGACATAACTATTACATCTCAAAAGATTACAAAGTAGTCTCTTCTACTAAATTTCCATAAAATGAAAACTCTTAAAAAAAGAAACATGTCTAGTTTCATGTTTTAGGTAGCATGACTTTCCCCTTGATCCCATTCTTGACCCTATTCCACGCTAAGTCCTATGAAAAACATTTCAAAAACTTGGGATGAGCATAAAAATCTCAGTAAGGGTTATAAAAATATGGAAAGGAAACATGAGTTCATATATACATGAGAATGAAATCATATTTTACCCATAAAACATAGGCACTTTAACATACCTCATCAAACCATGAATAAATCATAGAAAACATAAGACATAAAAGGTAACTTGAGGCATTCATAACATTCTTACGTAGGGAGTAACCCTCTTGGTTACGTTTGGAATACCCATCATAGTATATTCCCTAAATCTCTTCGGAGAAACCTTAACGTTTCACTCCTTCGTGTTACCCAATGCATTGGAGAGCTATATCGGGCTCACCCTCCCTTAGTTTATCACGGAACCAACCGTTTTCATAACAATTCCCAAGAACCATAAAATAAATGTATCACATAAAACATGAATAAAGTAAACATAACATTTCCACATTTCAATCACAATATAACATTTTAGTATATTGAAATAATGAATACATTCAAAAAGAAACCATTTCCAAAACCATTTAAAACATTTAATAAAGAGATTTTTGAATAAAAGTGTCCCATACCACCTTGAAGCTTAAAATTTTAAACCATTAATATCCATATAAATAAATACTTAAAACCATTTTGAAATCATGGATATTAATAGGATCAAATAATTAAAACATTTAAAACGATATTTTGGTTAAAGGGGTTTTACCAAAATTAGAGAAACTTGAATACAATAATTGAGGAATAACATTTAAAACGATATTATTGTCATTTTCCAACTAAAGTGGCTCCATGGGGTCCCCAAGTTGGCCCATGGCTTGTCTTGGTCGGCCATGACTCACCCAATAGGTGTAGGACAAGTTTCATGGTGTTTTCCCATTCTTATAATATCATTTTTACCTTAAACTACACTAATTACCACAAATCGCGATTAAAAACTTAATAAGTTACTATTCACCAAAAAAATATTTTTATCCCATTGAACCACATTTTACTTCTTAATGACAACCATGTACGTCAGATTTTTGAAATTCAAAACACAAAGATGGCAAAATTCCATTTAAACGGAAAAATTAGTATTTATAAGTACCACTTAGTGGTTTCACTATTCATCAAAAATTGATGTTTTTTAGAAAAATCCCAAAAATTCACCCTAAGCTATATTTGATATTCTGAATTCAAAAATGAAGTCCGTTTTACAAAATTCAAAACATACAAGTCACATTAATTAATTTAATAATTAATTCCCGCTGTCATGACAAATAGCGTGTTTTTATGAAACAATAAGTATCAAAATATTGACACTAGTTTAAGTCCGATTTCAAAGTGAAATTAATTCCAACGACCACTATTGGATTTAATGGTAAAAATATTTTCTAATTTCACTTTAAAACCAATTCAAAATATTATCTAATCATATAAATAAATTAGATTAAAAAGAGGTTTTGAATTAAAACACAACATTTTACACTATTCATTAAAAAAATGAACTTTATCGGAAAAATACCAAAAAATTACATAAAGTAAAATTTGATGTCCCGATTCATAATAAGAGTTTTATTTGGTCCAAAATAATGTATAAGAGTGATCAAAACTATATTTAATGACAGTTCTCCATCAAAAGGTGACAAGTGAACCTTTAGGGAAAACTAGGGCATATACACCTAAAATTGAATTCTTTCCGTATTTTAAACCTTTAGCTTTTATTGGATAAATGTAAAAACATTAAAAAAACATATATAATCATATTTTAGTTATTTAAATAGATTCCCACCAATACAAAGACTACATGTTAACTACCATTTGAAATAATATTATTTTATTATTAGAGTGCAACGTAAGATTTCCAAGAAACTCGTTGTTGCGTGTTGGGTACGCCATCGAGCATAGCGTCCCCTTTAAAGTCATATTAATATTTTATTCACAAATATGGATAAATATGAAAATGTCATATTCTTTATTTACCTGGGGTGTTACATCCTTCCCCCCTTTTGGGAATTGCGTCCTCGCAATTCTAAAATTGCGCTTGGAAACATCCTCGAAAGTCCCACATCGGAACAAGAGTCGGTAAAAACAACCACTTTAAAACAAAGGAAGATAAGTACAAAGGTCACCCGAGTTAACCCATACTAGGACTCCATGTAGGAAAACATGGACATGGAGGAGAAAACATAGGGTCATGTTCTGATGGAGAGTGATAGAAAACATGTTTAGGAGAAAGTTAACAATGAGAAAATTACAAACTTGTGATGGGTTAAATGGTATTCGATTCCCTAGTAGGAAAAGTTAATAGACAAAATTTTTGTTTTAAGTTACTTTTTATTGAGGAATTTATTCATAAGGAAACATAATCAATTATCATGTTGACTTTCAACTTTTACTAGATTCCTTAATCAAACTCATATTTTTTCCAAAAGACGAGTATTTATGGAGACTTGTTCGCATTAAGAGTACTATAATCAACTTCTAGGGAATCACCTAATCCACAAAAGAGAACTATATACTTCCCATTTCTTTAGTCTTTAACCAAAACCAAAACCAAAAGGTTAGTACAAGATCAGATAATCCAGAAAAGGATAACCCTTTATAAAAAGAAAATATATTCTTAACCTCCAAAATTTATCCAAAAAATCCCAAAGTTCAACGAGGACCATTCTATAATCAATTTGTCCATAACATTCATCAAAGTAAACCAAACTAAGATTGAAACCCAAATATTTGAAGGATTTAGTCACATAGTCTTCCAAGTTAAATCGTAACATTTATCTCCAAACAACATCAGTTTCTCCTAAAGTCTCGTATTGAAAAGTAATTAACCTAATCACATATCCTCTATGATAGGTTAATCATTTTCATAAATAACCCAAAATCAACTTACTATTAATTCATAAAATCATATAACTAGAAATAATCAGTCAAACTAACCAGGGACTTCACATAGTCCAGTGGTAGGTGATAAATACCAGTCGCACTTTGGTTGTGGGTTCGATTCCCGCAGCTTTGTCCGACGTGACGGGTTGTCACACGGTCTGCGTGTTGTCCTTTTTCCAAAACTATATAATTCTTAAATCATTCCCCAAAAAGAGATAAAATCATCAAAAATGATAATAACATATTTTAACCTCAAGTTTATCTCATGCTTTTCATTTTCCAGCATATCATATAATAACCCATAATTACCTCAAAAGTAAGGATCATATAAACTCTAATGGTTACCTTTATAATTATTACCTGAACTTCCACATCTATTGGTCATCTCGTACATGATGCATTATAGAACATACCAAGGTTCACGTGGTTGATCATGACTCCTTGATAGTTGGTTTAGAACAACCACGAGTTTCCTCATTGAATCCCCCATTTTATATAGTATCTTAATCAGAGAACCACCACAGTTTCCTTCAAACCTTTTGTCTCTTTGGTGCCTGCTAGATCCATCCATTCACTAAAAATAGAAATGTCAGTGTGAGTATATCAACCAAACCATCATGTACTAATGAGGAAGGTAAAAACTAAGATATACTTACTCATTCACTTTATCTAAAACTAGGACTCTTTCTGAAATCCTAACCATTATTGTAATGTCACTTGTGATTAGAGAATACCCTAACCTCTAAAGTTATCTAAACTGACCTTTGATACCAACTATAAGGCCCCAGCCTTAAACCTTACTTAATCTTGAGTTATTACAAGATTACAAATTGAGGATCTTTTCAGGTTTAGAGTTTTAGAGAATTAGGACATAACTATTACATATCAAAAGATTACAAAGTAGTCTCTTCTACTAAATTTCCATAAAATGAAAACTCTTAAAAAAAGAAACATGTCTAGTTTCATGTTTTAGGTAGCATGACTTTCCCCTTGATCCCATCCTTGACCCTATTCCACGCTAAGTCCTATGAAAAACATTTCAAAAACTTGGGATGAGCATAAAAATCTCAGTAAGGGTTATAAAAATATGGAAAGGAAACATGAGTTCATATATACATGAGAATGAAATCATACTTTACCCATAAAACATAGGCACTTTATCATACCTCATCAAACCATGAATAAATCATAGAAAACATAAGACATAAAAGGTAACTTAAGGCATTCATAACATTCTTACGTAGGGAGTAACCCTCTTGGTTACGTTTGGAATACCCATCACAGTATATTCCCTAAATCTCTTCGGAGAAACCTTAACGTTTCACTCCTTCGCGTTACCCAATGCATTGGAGAGCTATATCGGGCTCACCTGCCCTTAGTTTATCACGGAACCACCCGTCTTCATAACAATTCCCAAGAACCATAACATAAATGTATCACATAAAACATGCATAAAGGAAACATAACATTTCCACATTTCAATCACAATATAACATTTTAGTATATTGAAATAATGAATCCATTCAAAAAGAAACCATTTCCAAAACCATTTAAAACATTTAATAAAGAGATTTTTGAATCAAAGTGTCCCATACCACCTTGAAGATTAAAATTTTTAACCATTAATATCCATATAAATAAATCCTTAAAACCATTTTGAAATCATGGATATTAATAAGATCAAATAATTAAAACATTTAAAACGATATTTTGGTTAAAGGGGTTTTACCAAAATTAGAGAAAATTGAATACAATAATTGAGGAATAACATTTAGTCAGAACTTTATAATATCATGAGAATAAATGGATTCATGATATAATACTCCAAGGGACAGTATATACACCATATAAGAGTGAATTGGTGAATAACAACAATGAACCCTCAATAGAAATGTCAAATGTGATGAAATCCCTTATAGAGAAGGTATCCTTAAATTAAGGACAAATCAATCTCAAAAATATGTGTGACAAATATAAGTACACCCAATATAAGTGGATATTAAGTGTAAAACAATAAAAGGTCATTCACACATATTCAATGGATGACATATTCAATGACTACATGTTGAACCCAAAGAAATCGAAATTGGGTTAAAAAGCTCCCTTGACAGCCTAACGACATCACATCAAAATGAGTTGATGAGAGATAAAAAGTGTATCTCATCACTTGGACATAAAATTTACATCAATAAGGATATATGAGAACATATCCCAACATAACAATATGTAAATTAAAAGACCCAACAAAAGAAGTCTTTTAAAAAAGAGGAGGGTGAAAGGTTCCCTTACCGACTTGGGTATCTTTCAAAACATACACCCCATGAAATAAGGACAATAGATCATTGATGTAAATACTCATAAACGAATTTATATTACACAAATAATAGAACAATGGGCAGTACATACACCACTCAATGGAATTTGTGGAAAATGTAGCATAAATATCACGGGAATAAAAGTGAGATGAAAAATCCCTTACGAAAACTCGGCAGCCTAACGGCGCCACATAAAACTTCCAAATATGGATTGATGAGATCAAATAGGGTATCTCATCACATTACAATAAAATGTACAGAAAGAGGAATATAAAAGAACATCCCCCAACATTACAAAGAGGAGCTTAAAAGAAGTGACATAAATGAGAGTACTTAAAAAGAAAGATAGAGGTTAGATCTCTTACGAAAGTTCGGTAGCCTAACGGCGCCACTAAAAACTTCCAAAATGGATTGATGAGAGAGAATAGGGTCTCTCATCACATGAACATAAAAATTACAGTAAGTTTAATATAAAGGATTATCCAAATAACAAGAAAGATGAGCTTTAAAAGGAATGACATAAAAGTGTGTACTTAAAAAGAAAGAGAGGAGTAGGATCCCTTACCTCGGGTCCGACTTGACTCGATCGTTCTTTAATCTCCTGAATAATAAACTTGAGTTAATTTATACTTCCTTAAGAACCTTTTTCAAGTTCATTATTCCTTTTATATCACTTATTACCATGTTATAAACACTATGTAATCATTAAGTTAATAATGATTGTTTTGTCGATATTTGGTTCTTAAGTCGAAAGTGGACTTTTTACAATTACATGTTGTTCGTGTGGCCTAATGTTTATTATATCCAGTATTGTATTCATGATTTAGATATAATATATGTCATATATATCTAGTAAATGCATGCTTTTATAACATTACATAATCATTTAGAGGTAAGAAATGAAATGCACCGTTCATGGAGACGGTAAGCCGTACGTACGCATGAATGCTACTTTCATTTCTATTTCGTATTTTATAGAATGGAATAATAATGATATAAAGGTATATTATAATTCCAGTATAATATAATATATAATATCATAGTCCCATCCTTTATACGTCCCACATATGGTATTTAATGAATCAAATCACTTTGAGGGGGCGGTAGTCCGCACTTCCTTAAATGAAGATATCGCGTTTACCCATAATGGAAACCATAAAGGTATGCCCAAAATGAAAAAAACATAAGCATAAGGAAAACATAAACATATTATATATCATATATAAAAATAGTGACATCATAATGGCCACCTTTGAAGGTGTTAGATGAGTATTGAACAATCATCATTTCGGGAGGCAGAATTTCTCCATCCACAGAAACCGTATGTTCTTTAACCATTTGATGTAGTTGTGTGAGAGTGTAGCTCGAATAAATATTATAACAACATCCTGGTATATTGAAGATACTGGTGTTGTTACAAAAGAAATAAATTAAAAGAGTTTAGGGGGTTGGAGAAGAAAAATAAAACAAATGAACATGAGAGAATGAATTACCTTTAAAAGTGTAACTTCTTTTGATTTGAGCCTAAAGGATTTCTTTGAAAGGATTCTTCCCAAAGGTAATCCTCTAGGATGAGTAGAGGGATGTGGAGAGAGTAAATGGGCAGGGTTTGGCCGAGCCAAAGGCTTGAGGAGTGTGTGAGATGAGGTAGAGGTGGGGGCCTTTTATAAGAGGAGGGGAGGGGCACTTTTGGAATGTAAGAAATATTACTTTATTTGAAAATGTGTTTCGGTTTTAAAAGGCCCCACATTGATATAATTAGTGGATAAGGTGATAAGGGTTCGAAATACACCCATCCAATAAGTTTTGGACATGTGTAGTTTATAGATTTTACATTATCTTTCCATTTTATGTAAATCGTCAAATAATGATGTCATCACTGCATCATTATTATGTCATAAATAATTTAATTTATTTAATGTCTAAAAATTATAAAAAAAATACTATGATGTAGGAAATATTTTTATCTTTCCAATGAAAATTTATAATCAATATTTGGACTTGTGTAACCCTACTTAAATACTGTTTTAGTAAAACAACCCATGTTTGTGTCAATTTAATTTTAACATTAAATAAAAATATATTATTGTCATTTTCCAACTAAAGTGGCTCCATGGGGTCCCCAAGTTGGCCCATGGCTTTTCTTGGTCTTCCATGACTCACCCAATAGGTGTAGGACAAGTTTCATGGTGTTTTCCCATTCTTATAAAATCATTTTTACCTTAAACTACACTAATTACCATTAATCGCGATTAAAAACTTAATAAGTTACTATTCACCAAAAAATAATTTTTATCCCATTGAACCACATTTTACTTCTTAATGACAACCATGTACGTCAGATTTTTGAAATTCAAAACACAAAGATGGCAAAATTACATTTAAACGGAAAAATCAGTATTTATAAGTACCACTTAGTGGTTTCACTATTCATCAAAAATTGATGTTTTTTAGAAAAATCCCAAAAATTCACCCTAAGATATATTTGATATTCTGAATTCAAAAATGAAGTCCGTTTTAAAAAATTCAAAACATACAAGTCACATTAATTAATTTAATAATTAATTCTCGTTGTCATGACAAATAGCGTGTTTTTATGAAACAATAAGTATCAAAAGATTGACACTAGTTTAAGTCCGATTTCAAAGTGAAATTAATTCCAACGACCACTATTGGATTTAATGGTAAAAATATTATCTAATTTTACTTTAAAACCAATTAAAAATATTATCTAATCATATAAATAAATTATATTAAAAAGAGGTTTTGAATTAAAACACAACATTTTACACTATTCATTAAAAAAATGAACGTTATCGGAAAAATACCAAAAAATTACATAAAGTAAAATTTGATGTCCCAATTCTTAATAAGAGTTTTATTTGGTCCAAAATAATGTATAAGAGTGGTCAAAACTATATTTAATGACGGTTCTCCATCAAAAGGTGACATGTGAACCTTTAGGGAAAACTATGGCATATACACCTAAAATTGAATTCTTTCCGTATTTTAAACCTTTAGATTTTATTGGATAAATGTAAAAACATTAAAAAACATATATAATCATATTTTAGTTATTTATATCGATTCCCGCCAATACAACGACTACATGTTAACTACCATTTGAAATAATATTATTTTATTATTAGAGTGCAATGTAAGATTTCCAAAAAACTCTTTGTTGCGTGTTGGGTACGCCATCGAGCATAGAGTCCCCTTTAAAGTCATATTAATATTTTATTCACAAATATGGATAAATATGAAAATGTCATATTCTTTATTTACCTGGGGTGTTACATCCTTCCCCCCTTTTGGGAATTGTGTCCTCGCAATTCTAAAATTGCGCTTGGAAACATCCTTGGAAGTCCCACATCGGAACCAGAGTCGGTAAAAACAACCACTTTAAAACAAAGGAAGATAAGTACAAAGGTCACCCGAGTTAACCCATACTAGGACTCCATGTAGGAAAACATGGACATGGAGGAGAAAACATAGGGTCATGTTTTGATGGAGAGTGATAGAAAACATGTTTAGGAGAAAGTTAACAATGAGAAAATCACAAACTTGTGATGGGTTAAATGGTATTTGATTCCCTAGTAGGAAAAGTTAATAGACAAAATTTTTGTTTTAAGTTACTTTTTATTGAGGAATTTATTCATAAGGAAACATAATCAATTATCATGTTGACTTTCAACTTTTACTAGATTCCTTAATCAAACTCATATTTTTTTCCAAAAGACGAGTATTTAGGGAGACTTGTTCGCATTAAGAGTACTATAATCAACTTCTAGGGAATCACCTAATCCACAAAAGAGAACTATATACTTCCCATTTATTTAGGATTTAACCAAAACCAAAACCAAAAGGTTAGTACAAGATCAGATAATCCAGAAAAGGATAACCCTTTATAAAAAGAAAATTTATTCTTAACCTCCAAAATTTATCCAACAAAACCCAAAGTTCAACGAGGACCATTCTATAATCAATTTGTCCATAAAATTCATCAAAGTAAACCAAACTAAGATTGAAACCCAAATATTTGAAGGATTTAGTCACATAGTCTTCCAAGTTAAATCGTAACATTTATCTCCAAACAACATCAGTTTCCCCTAAAGTCTCGTATTGAAAAGTAATTAACCTAATCACATATCCTCTATGATAGGTTAATCATTTTCATAAATAACCCAAAATCAACTTACTATTAATTCATAAAATCATATAACTAGAAAGAATCAGTCAAACTAACCAGGGACTTCACATAGTCCAGTGGTAGGTGATAAATACCAGTCGCACTTTGGTTGTGGGTTCGATTCCCGCAGCTTTGTCCAACGCGACGGGTTGTCACACGGTCAACGTGTTGTCCTTTTTCCAAAACTATATAATTCTTAAATCATTCCCCAAAAAGAGATAAAATCATCAAAAATGATCATAACATATTTTAACCTCAAGCTTATCTCATGCTTTTCATTTTCCAGCATATCATATAATAACCCATAATTACCTCAAAAGTAAGGATCATATAAACTCTAATGGTTACCTTTATAATTATTACCTGAACTTCCACATCTATTGGTCATCTCGTACATGATGCATTATAGAACATACCAAGGTTCACGTGGTTGATCATGACTCCTTGATAGTTGGTTTAGAACAACCACGAGTTTCCTCATTGAATCCCCCATTTTATCTAGTATCTTAATCAGAGAACCACCACAGTTTCCTTCAAACCTGTTGTCTCTTTGGTGCCTGCTAGATCCATCCATTCACTAAAAATAGAAATGTCAGTGTGAGTATATCAACCAAACCATCATGTACTAATGAGGAAGGTAAACACTAAGATATACTTACTCATTCACTTTATCTAAAACTAGGACTCTTTCTGAAATCCTAACCATTATTGTAATGTCACTTGTGATTAGAGAATACCCTAACCTCTAAAGTTATCTAAACCGACCTTTGATACCAACTATAAGGCCCCAGCCTTAAACCTTACTTAATCTTGAGTTATTACAAGATTACACATTGAGGATCTTTTCAGGTTTAGAGTTTTAGAGAATTAAGACATAACTATTACATCTCAAAAGATTACAAAGTAGTCTCTTCTACTAAATTTCCATAAAATGAAAACTCTTAAAAAAAGAAACATGTCTAGTTTCATGTTTTAGGTAGCATGACTTTCCCCTTGATCCCATCCTTGACCCTATTCCACACTAAGTCCTGTGAAAAACATTTCAAAAACTTGGGATGAGCATAAAAATCTCAGTAAGGGTTATAAAAATATGGAAAGGAAACATGAGTTCATATATACATGAGAATGAAATCATACTTTACCCATAAAACATAGGCACTTTAACATACCTCATCAAACCATGAATAAATCATAGAAAACATAAGACATAAAAGGTAACTTGAGGCATTCATAACATTCTTACGTAGGGAGTAACCCTTTTGGTTACGTTTGGAATACCCATCACAGTATATTCCCTAAATCTCTTCGGAGAAACCTTAACGTTTCACTCCTTCGCGTTACCCAATGCATTTGAGAGCTATATCGGGCTCACCTGCCCTTAGTTTATCACGGAACCACCCGTTTTCATAACAATTCCCAAGAACCATAACATAAATGTATCACATAAAACATGCATAAAGGAAACATAACATTTCCACATTTCAATCACAATATAACATTTTAGTATATTGAAATAATGAATCCATTCAAAAAGAAACCATTTCCAAAACCATTTAAAACATTTAATAAAGAGATTTTTGAATCAAAGTGTCCCATACCACCTTGAAGCTTAAAATTTTAAACCATTAATATCCATATAAATAAATCCTTAAAACCATTTTGAAATCATGGATATTAATAAGATCAAATAATTAAAACATTTAAAACGATATTTTGGTTAAAGGGGTTTTACCAAAATTAGAGAAACTTGAATACAATAATTGAGGAATAACATTTAGTCAGAACTTTATAATATCATGAGAATAAATGGATTCATGATATAATACTCCAAGGGATAGTATATACACCATATAAGTGTGAATTGGTGCATAACAACAATGAACCCTCAATAGAAATGTCAAATGTGATGAAATCCCTTATAGAGAAGGTATCCTTAAATTAAGGACAAATCAATCTCAAAAATATGTGTGACAAATATAAGTACACCCAATATAAGTGGATATTAAGTGTAAAACAATAAAAGGTCATTCACACATATTCAATGGATGACATATTCAATGATTACATGTTGAACCCAAAGAAATCGAAATTGGGTTAAAAAGCTCCCTTGACAGCCTAACGACATCACATCAAAATGAGTTGATGAGAGATAAAAAGTGTATCTCATCACTTGGACATAAAATTTACATCAATAAGGATATATGAGAACATATCCCAACATAACAATATGTAAATTAAAAGACCCAACAAAAGAAGTCTTTTAAAAAAGAGGAGGGTGAAAGGTTCCCTTACCGACTTGGGTATCTTTCAAAACATACACCCCATGAAAGAATGACAATAGATCATTGATGTAAATACTCATAAACGAAAGTATATTACACAAATAGTAGAACAATGGGCAGTACATACACAACTCAATGGAATTTGTGGAAAATGCAGCATAAATATCAAGGGAATAAAAGTGAGATGAAAAATCCCTTACGAAAACTCGGCAGCCTAACGGCGCCACATAAAACTTCCGAATATGGATTGATGAGATCAAATAGGGTATCTCATCACATTACAATAAAATTTACAGAAAGAGGAATATAAAAGAACATCCCCCAACATTACAAAGAGGAGCTTAAAAGAAGTGACATAAAGGAGAGTACTTAAAAAGAAAGATAGAGGTTAGATCTCTTACGAAAGTTCGGTAGCCTAACGGCGCCACTAAAAACTTCCAAAATGGATTGATGAGAGAGAATAGGGTCTCTCATCACATGAACATAAAAATTACAGTATGTTTAATATAAAGTAATATCCAAATAACAAGAAAGATGAGCTTTAAAAGGAATGACATAAAAGTGTGTACTTAAAAAGAAAGAGAGGAGTAGGATCCCATACCTCGGGTCCGACTTGACTCGATCGTTCATTAATCTCCTGAATAATAAACTTGAGTTAATTTATACTTCCTTAAGAACCTTTTTCAAGTTCATTATTCCTTTTATATCACTTATTACCATGTTATAAACACTATGTAATCATTAAGTTAATAATGATTGTTTTGTCGATATTTGGTTCTTAAGTCGAAAGTGGACTTTTTACAATTACATGTTGTTCGTGTGGACAAATGTTTATTATATCCAGTATTTTATTCATGATTTAGATATAATATATGTCATATATATCTAGTACATGCATGCATTTATAACATTACATAATCATTTAGAGGTATGAAATAAAATGCACCGTTCATGGAGACGGTAAGCCGTACGTACGCATAAACGCTACTTTCATTTCTATTTCGTATTTTATAGAATGGAATAATAATGATATAAAGGTATATTATAATTCCAGTATAATATAATATATAATATCATAGTTCCATCCTTTATACGTCCCACATATGGTATTTAACGAATCAAATCACTTTGAGGGGGCGGTAGTCCGCACTTCCTTAAATGAAGATATCGCGTTTACCCATAATGGAAACCGTAAAGGTATGCCCAAAATGAAAAAAACAGAAGCATAAGGAAAACATTAACATATTATATATCATATATAAAAATAGTGACATCATAATGGCCACCTTTGAAGGTGTTAGATGAATATTGAACAATCATCATTTCGGGAGGCAGAATTTCGCCATCCACGGAAACCGTATGTTCTTTAACCATTTTATGCAGTTGTGTGAGAGTGTAGCTCGAATAAATATTATAACAACATCCTAGTATATTTAAGATACTGTTGTTGTTACAAAAGAAATAAATTAAAAGAGTTTAGGTGGATGGAGAAGCAAAATAAAACAAATGAACATGAGAGAATGAATTACCTTTAAAAGTGTAACTCCTTTTGATTTGAGCCTAAAAGCTTTCTTTGAAAGGATTATGCCCAAAGGGAATCCTCTAGGATTAGTAGAGGGATGTGGAGAGAGTAAATGGGCAGGGGTTGGCCGAGCCAAAGGCTTGATGAGTGTGTGAAATGAGGTAGAGGTGGGGGCCTTTTATAAGAGGAGGGGAGGGGCACTTTTGGAAAGTAAGAAATATTACTTTATTTGAAAATGTGTTTCGGTTTTAAAAGGTCCCACATTGATATAATTCGTGGATAAGGTGATAAGGGTTCGAAATACACCCATCCAATTAGTTTTGGACATGTGTAGTTTATAGATTTTACATTATCTTTCCATTTTATTTAAATCGTCAAATAATGATGTCATCACTGCATCATTATTATGTCATAAATAATTTAATTTATTTAATGTCTAAAAATTATAAAAAAAAATACAATGATGTAGGAAATATTTTTATCTTTCCAATGACTATTTATAATCAAAATCTGGACTTGTGTAACCCTACTTAAAAACTTTTTTAGTAAAACAACCCATGTTGTGTCAATTTAATTTTAACATTAAATAAAAATATATTATTGTCATTTTCCAACTAAAGTGGCTCCATGGGGTCCCCAAGTTGGAACATGGCTTGTCTTGGTCGGCCATGACTCACCCAATAGGTGTAGGACAAGTTTCATGGTGTTTTCCCATTCTTATAATATCATTTTTACCTTAAACTACACTAATTACCACTAATCGCGATTAAAAACTTAATAAGTTACTATTCACCAAAAAAATATTTTTATCCCATTGAACCACTTTTTACTTCTTAATGACAACCATGTACGTCAGATTTTTGAAATTAAAAACACAAATATGGAAAAATTCCATTTAAACGGAAAAATCAGTTTTTATAAGTACCAATTAGTGGTTTCACTATTCATCAAAAATTGATGTTTTTTAGAAAAATCTCAAAAATTCACCCTAAGATATATTTGATATTCTGAATTCAAAAATGAAGTCCGTTTTACAAAATTCAAAACATACAAGTCACATTAATTAATTTAATAATTAATTCCCGCTGTCATGACAAATAGCGTGTTTTTATGAAACAATAAGTATCAAAAGATTGACACTAGTTTAAGTCCGATTTCAAAGTGAAATTAATTCCAACGACCACTATTGGATTTAATGGTAAAAATATTATCTAATTTCACTTTAAACAACAATTCAAAATATTATTTAATCATATAAATAAATTAGATTAAAAAGTGGTTTTGAATTAAAACACAACATTTTACACTATTCATTAAAAAAATGAACTTTATCGGAAAAATACCAAAAAATTACATAAAGTAAAATTTGATGTCCCGATTCTTAATAAGAGTTTTATTTGGTCCAAAATAAGGTATAAGAGTCATCAAAACTATATTTAATGACGGTTCTCCATCAAAAGGCGACAAGTGAACCTTTAGGGAAAACTAGGGCATATACACCTAAAATTGAATTCTTTCCGTATTTTAAACCTTTAGCTTTTATTGGATAAATGTAAAAACATTAAAAAACATATATAATCATATTTTAGTTATTTATATCGATTCCTGCCAATACAATGGCTACATGTTAACTACCATTTGAAATAATATTATTTTATTATTAGAGTGCAACGTAAGATTTCCAAGAAACTCGGTGTTGCATGTTGGGTACGCCATCGAGCATAGCGTCCCCTTTAAAGTCATATTAATATTTTATTCACAAATATGGATAAATATGAAAATGTCATATTCTTTATTTACCTGGGGTGTTACAATAAGTAATTTAATGTTATTTTCATTGTTCAAATATATTTGGATTCTATGGTGCTGGCTATGCCTATAGAGTTTTTCAAACTTGAGTTGGATGATAGAGTCATGGTAGTGTTTGTGAACTTCTTTATTGGTCATGTGTAGTTTCCACATAAGATTATTTCAAATGAGATGATAAAGATTTGATGGATTGAGATCTATATTCTAAATGGTATATTATTTTTTTAGAGAGAACATAGGGTCCAGCTGGTTAAAAAAATAGGAGATCACCCCAAGAAGCCCCTCAGAAATCGAACAGCAGGACTTCCAACACAATGCATGATAGACAGTTGTGTCAGAAGAATACATATCACACGAAAAACTGCAGAGACAAAAAAGCAGGATTCTTAAACATCAAAGTCATAGGGGAGATCATTGCCATGGAATCTCTTTGAAGTTGAAATTTTGGTCCTTCTTACAAAGAATATGAAAAGCTCCAAATAATAGGCAAAAACTCAGAATCTGATCTCAACCAGGCAGAAAAGCTCCATCAAAAAGTCCAAAAACAGAAATATAAGTCAGCTTAAGAAATCTTTCCTGTTTCTTTCATTGAAAATCTCCTGCTTTGCAGCCAAATAGGCGCTCTTAGTGATCTCTCCTTTCTTAAAGGAGTTGTATAAAATTTCATCACTGAGTCCCACCGAAGAAATAGGAGCTTCACATGTTGGTACAGTGCATTTATCATCCCTTTCAGCTTGTTTCTCCATCTCAACATGTTGATTTCCAATAGGGGCAGAAACATTATGTCTAGCAATGTCCAAAGAGCGAGTGACAATAGTCCTCTCCACATGTGAAAAATCCCTTCGTTTTCTAGTTTTTTTTGGATTGGGTGTAATGAACCCATCCTCATCCACTATTGGTTTCTTACCTTTCCTGGCCATGTCCCTTAAATATTTCTCCTCAATATCAGTAGATTTATCTTTTTTTGCGCTTAGTGAGAGGCAGTCTTCAGATTCCTCACACCTCTCCTTTTCCTCTTCTTCTTGAGTGCCATCTTTAATTTTCACTATCGACCACTTTTCAAGTAAGGGTGAGGGCCTATGATGTACATTTGGATTCACCACAGAGGGTGGGATCTCCTTCTCGCCCAAATTCAGAGAACCATCATGATCCCTTCGTGAAACACAATGTTCTGGGGGCACATTAGATGTCCCAGAGACATCCTTGGCAAAATGATTCACAATGTCATCAGCAGGTATTGAATTAGAAGGATTCAAGTTAGTTTTAGCACTGTACTTTTCTACCCAAACTGCTTTGCCGTGAGGTTGAGGTGGTTCAGAGGTTTTTGACTCACATTCTCCCATAGAGTGACCAACTTTGAGGCAGCAATTACAATAAGGTGGAACATTTTCAAAAACCACCTCTTGAGAAAAGCCTTTATCACCATTCTGGATCCAAAATCTGGAAGGCAATGTTAGAGAAACATCAACCTCAGTGCAGATTCTAGCAACTGAGGGACGAGACAAGTTCAAGGTGGCAGAATCTAATCTGATTGGAGTTCCAAATAGACTGGCAATGGCAGTAAGAGCATGCTGTTTAAATAAATGTAGAGGCAAACCTGGAAAACCGATCCAAAGGGGGACAATAGGGGGCTCAAAACCTATTTCAAAATCGGGAGACCACTTGAAAACCTTCATAAATGCCCCCCCAAAAGACCATGAACCTCGAATCCAAAATCGGTAATAGTCCTTGTCCGAGGAAAACCGAAACACAACATTCAAAGTGTTCAGAAGGCCAATCTGGAAGTTTGAAAAACCTATGTTCTCAAGAGTTTTGCGCAAAAAGTACAGCGAAGGTCGATTTTTGATGATGCGGCCTACAAGAACAAAACGTAGGTCTGAAGCAAGAGCGTTTACCTCATCCTTAGAGAAACTAATCGCTGATAGACCTCTGTGCCGGTAGGTTTTTGGAGCAAAAGAGCTGGAGGCCTTCGATTCTGTGCGGGGGAGTCCACCCGAGACAACATCTGCAAAAGATCGCTCATCTTGGAACCCTTGATCAGCAGAGTTAGGGTTGAGACGCCTGTCGCCTGAGAGCGTCGCCTTTCCGCGAGCCGTCATCCACATATTCGTCTAGCTCTTTTTCAAATTTTCCATATGGTCTTCTAAATGGTATATTATTCTATGGTTTCCTTACTGAATCTCACTTCTTATGTTTACATAATGGATATGGAATATATGGTTTGTCTTATCCCAAATTGTAGGTTAAGGTTTAAAGGAGTTCATTTATCTCTTGTGTCAGTTCTATGGTTTAATTTAATGGAATGATAATTCATGTAGAGTCTCGTTCCAATTCCTGATATGAGGGTTCTTCTTGACCTCTTGTTATTCCTGGTAGGGTCCCATTGAATTGAATCTAGTTTGGAAATATTAGGAATTTAAAACGTGTTTGTACTGAGGCACCAAATATTTGTAGTTCCAATATATTCTCAGAACACCTGTACACATTCTTTTATATAATTTCTTCTACACTTAGGGGAATTAAATCATCCACACCTAAAATTATATAGTGAAATATGATGATTCTTGAATAAATGAGTTCTAGCCAAAGGCATTTAGAATAAATCTTCACGAGGCAGTTGAAGAATATCTAGAGGATTCTTATACTAACCTGCGACATTGAGAGGAACCATCACTATAGCCTCATATTTATTGATTTCAATATTTAATAATGGTACCTCTCATTCATTTATATTGACTCATATTATGTTCTTGCTTAATATTCCTATAATTATTTTATCTTATGTTATAAGCATTGTTATGACCCTCATAATGAAGAATGGTAAGGGTATATGTTGACCTACTTGAGTCATATCATTATAAAGGATTGAACCTATAATGGATTTTCTGTTTCCCCGTATAAATCCTCTTAATGTTACTATTATTATGGATTAGATCATTAATAATAATCCCCAAATTTACTACTTTCTTTAACTAGTCTCATTTACAACACCTAATAGGGTTTTCCATATATTTCATAGAGAATGGCCCACACATTTGAGTAGACCATGACCTTATTTTATATATTTGGGGAAAGTAATATAAATATTTTCCTTTGATATGGATTGAGAGTATTTGAGCGATTATCTCCCTAAATTTTTCATCGATTCTTATGAAATTTTTCCTTTTGATGCCTCTTTTTTCCACCAGTAAGAGATGTGGATTTTATATTGATTTAGTGTCAGGTGCTCAACTAGAATATATTCCTTGTAATAGCATGTAAATAACTAAAATAAAAGAGTTAACAACTCAATTGGATTATTTTTTAGGGAATTGGTTTGTACACCCTTGTGTGTTACCTTTAGATAATCATGTTTTCATTTCTATGTATATTTATGGAACACTAAACTTATGTGTAAAATACCAGAAATTAAATCAAGTTATAGTGAAGAAAAAGTATATATTAACTTGGATTGAAGAAATATTTAACTAGTTGAAAGGGGATAATTGGTTCTCAAATATTGATATTCGATCTAGTTATCACAAGCTAAGAATAAAAGAATATGACATTTAGAAAATTGATTTCTACAGTAGGTATAGACAATAATAGTATAATTTCATTCCATTTTTTCTAACCAATACTCTTGTAGTATTTATGGGTTTGATGAAAAGGATCATCCATGAGTGTCATGAAATGTTCCACATGGTCTTTGTGGATGACATCCTAGACTACTCTAAGATAGAGGAGGATCATGTGCATCATCTGAGAGTTTCTAAAGAATTTTTGAGATATCACTAAATTTTGGAAAAGATATCAAAATGTGATTTTAGGATTCCATAAGTGATTTTATTTGGAATTAGGCCTCAAAAAATAGAATCTTAGTTGAACCATTGAATTTAATGGATGGTTTTTATAGGAAAAACTATAATATTTTTTCAAGATTTATAGTTTATTAGGATAAGATATGTATTATTAATAGTTTATAACATATTTCACAATGTTTTATTCTCTAATTATAGCTCTCACTCATAAGTGTGAATTTTTTATAGAGAGAGAATATTCATTGTTATTTTTTTAAGCTGAAACATCTTTTGAATTATACACTAGTATTGTCTCATCTAGAGACTGAGTAGGGATATTTGATCATTTTTTATGCATCAGGTATGAGTTTGGGTTTTTTTAGAAAGTTCGGTCATGTGGTATCCTACGGTTCCTGTAAGATTTTCCCACTTGAGAATAATTTTCTGTCCCATGATCTCAATATTGTAAGGGTTGGTGTCCTGATAAACAATTGTTTTGTACTTTTATTACATGAATGTGCTCTGATTATATATTGTTAATTGTTCCGCATGACTATAATATAATAATGTCATGTAATATTTGTTGCATTAATAAGGTCATGGAAGATCCCCGCTATGATTAGAACCTTGAAATGATATAACAATATTCTTAAATAAAGTTCTATGGTTGGATGACATACTATGATAGGACACATAGTATACAGACCGTCATGTGCGAGTACTCGTAAGAATACGAGACTCTCTCTCATGAAGTTCGCAATTGGTAATCTCCAAGATGGGAGATTATGTGAACAGACCCGCCAGAAGCAATTCCGCATGTCTTGGTGTCATTGGACATTTATATCTATGAGCATGTGTAATGGTCCTTAGACTGGAAGATTATCTTTAACTCATGTCATGACTCATGCACTTAGATTTGCTGATGAAAACCTTCACGAAGAGAGTTGGCAGGAAGTAGGGTATGTTGGGTGCGTCACGAATGACATGTTGTTAATGGATAAGTTGAGGAAGGATTTTCACTTAAATATTTATGGAAGTACATATCTCAGGCACTTTGATTGAAATAGAACTGTCGAACAAATTCCATGGCCATGGTGACACGACAAGTTTATTTCTAGAAGTCAAAGAATGACAGATCAAGCATATAGGTTTATGACACTGCCATGAAACCTTCTTGATGAGATATTGAGACAAAGGGATTAAATTACACAGTAAGAGTTTGTATGAGGTGACACGTCTATTCAGCGTCAACTTCTTTCTCTTGGGTGCCTTGACCCGTTGCTAGACAGTAATCTTGGACATTAGGCAAGCCCGCCTAATGCCAATGAAAAAGAGTCCTAGAGGGTCACACACTAAGTGTATCCAAGTATCACAAGTAGAATAAAGATTATTCTCGTACATGATTTAAAAATTTTTCAAGGAAGCCTAATTCGTTTTAATGATGGAGGATGAAGGAAATGAAAAACAAGATATACACCCTGTATAGTTTTTATTTTGGAAAGGAAATGAAAAACAAGTACACGTCGTGTATTAATGATTACACACCGTGTGGTTTTATATAAAACAAGTACACGTCGTGTATTAATGACTACACACCGTGTAGTTTTCCAGTCGGTATTTTGGGAATATAATATCGTTTTATTAAATGATATTTATTATAATCAGCGTGGGCGCATGTCAAGGAATTAATTATTCAACATGGAGGTTTTCAATAATAGTCAACGAAATAAATAAAACACGTAACAAATTTATTTATTATCATAACTCTACAACCTCAAGGCCGAATATAAATATCCTAACAACCCCAACTCTTTTTCGACACCACAACAATTATAGAGAATTATTTCAAGGCCGAAAGAACCTCTTCTCCAAGAACGCTCTCAAGACTGAGAGAGATCCTCTTCCATCGGATCAAGACGATCTAAGGATGATAATTCAAGCAAAGGTTTCTCCACGCTGACACCCGGATACTTTTCTGGTGACGTCCAGAGATACAACGTGCGCATGTGGATCACCGCTAAAGGAAGTATACACTTGGCTTCTGCGACTCAATGACGAATAACAATGGAATGTGATCAGAAATATCAACAAAGAAAGAACGTCAAAAATTTACTTCTTTTCAATTGATTAAATTAATTATAATCAACCTGTAGTGATCTTACTTTGTGGTTCGAGGACATTCCTTTTTCATTGTCTATTTCTGGGATTCAATCTGTGGAGACTGGCATTTATCGTCGTATTGATCCCAGATTGATCATTGTTAATGACAAAAATCCAAGTGGGAACATCCACCCATGCGCTTCAGCTACGCCCGGAACCTTCAAATTGGTATCAGAGCCAGGTTACAACATTGATTATAGTTATTTCATTTTCATTGATAATTTACGCATTTATATTTGATTCAATTCAAAATAAATCTTTCTATAAATCTGAATAAACAAGATCTGTTCTTCCTCCTTCGTTTTACGATTCACATCACAGAAACGACTTTTTAATTTTAATTTTTATAAAAATAAAAACAAGGAACTCAACCGAAGGAGCTTCTCTTTCTGTCTGTACAATACGGGAATACACAACATATAATGAAAAACTACACGCCGTGTACTTACATTCAATGAACCGGCACAGGTACGCCAAACCACGCCATGTGAATTGAGTATGCCTAAGTATTTATTACGCCGTGTTGACCAGAATGGAACAACACGTGGGAACCGGAATACACGGCGTGTATGTTGGAGCAACACGTCGTGTTATCTGATCCAACACAAGTGAAACCGTGTACAAAGGAGAAGTTGTGTACCACGTACAAGGGATTTCCAGGCCGGTTACCGCGTTACAAGGAAGTACACACCATTTATGATTTATCTACATGCCGTCTACTCCAAAAATTCTAAAGTAGAGAAAACAAGACAAATCCCCCTATGTGTACTTTGTATAAAGGTTGAAAAGAAATGCATGTTGTGTAAATATACACTACACGCCATGTACATTCCATAAATGTAATTTCACCATGTTTCCTCCAAAAGTACAAAGACCTGTACAAGGAATATGGATGAGAAGAATCTCAAGGAAATTCAAAAATGAATTTAAGATAAAGAATTGATTAATTATAAGATCATAATTAATTGAATTCAAGCGCGACTTATCTTAAATAATAGAATGATTAAAATAATTTTAATTCTAAATATGTGTAAATGTCATTGCATACTATGGATGATCATGAGCTACACCAAATACCCTTTGTATGTGTGTATGGTTTAATTTAAATTTGTTTAATTTAAATTTTTTGTCCTACAAGACTTCTTCCAATAAAATGCAGGGCCTGCGTGCCCATGGTTTCTTTAATGTAAACCCATGTAATGGAGTATCTCCCAAGCCAGAGGAGATGGTTCAAAACCTGATGTGGAGGAAAAACCGACCAAAGAAGATACAAAGGTGGAAAAGTGGGATCTGAAAAACATGAACCATCAGTTCAAGGTGTTTTTCCCAAGGTCAGGGTTAGCTTATCAAACCGCTAGATAATCTAACCAATAGAAGCTCATTATCATGCCATATTATTTTATTTCTGTCTAATTTCATTGTTTATTTACTATTTATGTGTTGTCGCGATCACATAATTAAAAAACAAGCATGCAATGATGGAATAAAATAAAACCACACTGTGAGTAACATTATCAGAACATGGTTAATCACTTAAACAAACATCACTTAATATTAACAAGCATTTGATAATGAAAAACTATGCATAAAGGATTAAAATCCCTGAAATACCTTATTAAGTCAGACCAAGCCTTCCATTACTTGATTAAGGGAAAGACTCAATAAACTAGGAGTTTGACCAACCCTTATTCGGACACTTACTTTTATAAAGGAAGACCATATGAAAGGTTTCTGGTCGACTTAACCATATTACATCAAAAGGAGTATCCCTTTCTAGACTTGGTGTAATATTAGAGGCAATAGTTGAGGAAATCCACGTCAGGATTTCAGAATTGTGGAGTCCACTCAACAGATCATGGAACTGTAAGCTCATAGTTGGAAAAGACCTGCCTACCCAAATACCTTCAAATAGATTGACCAACCCTTGTTGGGGTTATACGAATGGGAATATGGATCCTTTCCACTAGAATGTCAAAGCAACTAGAAATTTCAGGTTCAATGGTGAGGGCCATTGGGACTTGATAAAATAGTGGGAGACTTAATAAAATATATTATTTCTCATAAAATTTAATCAAGAAAGTACTGATAAATTTGCCCTTTTAATTTGTAGAATCGAAATGAAAAACTCGTGAACCACATTTTCTCTGTGATCAATTTTGGATAAAGACAATATCCTCAACGAAAGTAACATTCAGTAATGGTTTAGGTGCCTTCAGGTTATCCTACGCCATGAAAGAAATTTTTACGTGCTAGAGTTCTCACTTCCTAATTCGCCCGCCCAAGGGGAAAGTGATGAAGAATTCCTAGTCTATGATCTACATTTGAATGATGAACTCGACGTTCAATGTTTGATGTTATCATCAATGTCTAGTGAGCTCATAAATTCTCATGAAGACACAGATTCCTATAGAATTCTCAAGCACCTCTGTGGTCTATACCAGGAGAGTGTAAGACATAAAAGGTTTGAGATCTCCAAAGCTCTATTACAGAGCAAGCTTGGAGAGGGTTCCCTAGCTGGGCCTCATGTAGTCATGCTCGTTGGATACATTGAGCGCTTAGAGGTTCTGGGGTTTAAAATCCCTGAAGAACTGGGTACTAATCTCATTCTTGCATCACTCCCCCAGAGCTTCTCTAACATTGTTGTGAACTTCAACATGAACAAAATTGAGAAGTCTCTGTCTGATCTTCTTATCCTCATTCGCCAAGTAGACAATGACATGAAGTGTGAAAAGCCTTCTATCCTCATGGTGAATAAAAGGAAAGGGAAGGTGAAGAGATTTAAGACCAAATATTCTTCAAATCCATCCAATAAAAGGAAGATCAAAGGGGAGGAAAGAGAACATGAGGTTGTTTTTTCGCATGTGGCAAGAAGGGCCACTGGAAGAAAAACTACACCCAGCCAAGGAAGCAAGGGGAAGCTTCAGGTGAGTTTGTTATCGAATGAAATCTATCTGTTTCTACCAATTGGGTATTAGATACTGCTTTTGGTTATCACATCTATATCCAAATATAGGAACCAAGTAGATTTAGAAAGATTGATTGAGGTGAGCTGGATCTACGAGCATCCAACAGAGCCAGACAGGATGTTGTAGCTGTCGGATACTACCACCTCACATTGCCTACTAGGATGGTCTTGGTTTTTAAAGGTTGTTATTAATTACCCTATGTAACTAAAAACATTATTTTAGTATCCAGATTAGATACTAATGGATTCATCTTCATGTTTGGAAGTGGATGTTGCTACTTTTATAAAGATATCATTTGTTTTGGTAGGGCACATTTATATAATGGAAATTATGTGTTAGACTACACAAACCATGTAATGGAAATTGATGACAAAGTTAATTCACATGACTCATACCACACCCAACTTTGGAATCATCGAATAGGTCATGACAATGAGAAAATTTTGACAAAATTACATCAATATGGGTATTTCAATTCTTTTGAACAAAAACCACTTGGTGTATGTCATGCATGTCTACAAGGCAAAATGACCAAAGCCCCATTTAGTGGGAAAGTTGAAAGGGCTAAAGAGATTCTTGAATTAATTCATACAGATGTTTGTAGACCATTTCCAGTTGAAGAAAGGGGTGGGTTCTCATACTTTATAACTTTTACTGATGATTTTAGTAGATATGGATATATTTACTTCATGAGTTATAAGTCAGATTCTTTTGATCGGTTCAAAGAATACAAGAATGATGTTGAGAACCATCATGGTTAGAAGATTATGAAACTTCGCTCAGACAGAGGAGGATAATATCTTAATATGGACTTCATTGATTTCTTATGGGAGTTTGGGATTTTATCTCAACTCACTCCTCCTTACACACCTCAGTGGAATGGTGTAAGTGAAAGGAGGAACCGCACCCTGTTGTACATGGTGAGATCAATGATGAGTCATGCAATTCTTCTATTATCCTTTTGGGTATATGCATTACAAACTGTAGCACACATACTAAACCAAGTACCAACTAAATCGATGAATGGTATTCCTTACGAGTTATGGATCGGATGCAAATCCGTGTTATCAAATTTACATGTGTGGGGTAGTGAAGCATTTGTTAAGGCCTCTTCAAGTAACAAACTTTCAAACCGAGGCACAAATTGTATCTTTATAGTATATCCCAAAGAAACAAGGGGATATTACCTATACAACCCCTCAGACAAAAAGGTTACAGTGGCAAGACACGCCATATTCCTTGAGAGGGAGAACATCTCCAAAAGAGATAGTGGGAGAGAGTTAAAATACGTTGAAGTCGAGGCTCACGATACATAGGAGTTGGTGTAGGAACAGATTCCACAAAGCCCCGTGGAAGAACAATCTATTCTAGAGACACAAGATCTGTGTAGGAGCACGAGAGAGGTGAGAGAACCAGAACGATGTGGTTTTTATTCACTGAGGATAGTGAATCATTATTGGTACACAATGATGATCCTCTTACCAACAAGGAAGCAGTTGAAGGCACAGACGCTGCCAAGTGGCAAGAATCCATGAATTCTGAAATGGATTCCATGTACCAAAACCAAGTCTAGATTTTGGTAGATCTTCCAGTTGATGTAAAGCCTATTGGTAATAAATGGGTATTCAAGAAGAAACTGTACATGGAGGGGCAATTCAGCTTCTATAAGGCACGACTGGTTGCCAGAGGTTTTAGATAACGTCAATGAATTGATTATAATGAAACCTTTTCACTGGTTGCGATGTTGAAATCCATCAAAATCCTATTGTTCATTTCCACTTACCATGACTATGAAATTTGGAAAATGGATGTCAAAACAGCAATCCATAATAGGAACCTCTAGGAAGATTTCTACATGACACAACCTAAAGGGTTTGTGACTCCAAAGGATGACAACATGGTATGCAAGTTGCAGAAATCCATTTATGGATTAAAGAAAGTATCAAGGTCATGGAACATTCATTTTGATGAAGCCATAATGGAATTTGGCTTTGTTTAGAACTAATGTGATCCTTGTGTCTACAAAAGCATTAGTGGAAGTGCATTTTTTCCTAATAGTATATTTTGATGGCATATTACTAAATGGAAACAAAGTATATGTCTTACAGTCAGTTAAGGCATGGATAGATAAATTATTCTCCATGAAAGACTTGGGAGAGGTAGCATATATTCTTGGGATCAAGATCCATCGTGATAGATCCAAGAGAATTTTGGGCCTGAGTCAAAGTAAATACATTGACAAGATACTGAAGAGACTCAGTATGGAACAATCCAAGAGGGGATTATTGCCAGTGTCACATGGCATTCATCTTTCCGAGAAAATGTGTCCTCAGACACATGAGGAAAGAAAGAAAATGGCAATGATACCTTACACATCCGTGATTGGGTCAGTCATGTATGTTATGCTATATACAAGGGTAGATGTTGCTTACGCATTAAGTGCGCTAGGTAGATATCAAGCTAATTCAGGAGACCTCCATTGGATGGAAGTCAAGACTATCCTTAAGTATCTGAGGCGTACAAAGGATATGTTCATGGTTTATGGAGGAGATGAGGAACTAGTCATCAGAAGACATGCAGATGCTAGTTTCCAGACTGATCAAGATGACATGAAGTCACAGAATGGATACATCTTCAATTTGAATGGAGGTGCAGTGAGCTGGAAGAGCTCAAAGTAAAGTGTGGTGGCAGATTCTACAGCGAAGTCTGAGTATATCACAGCTTCTGAGGTAGATAAAGAAGCAGTATGGATTCGAAGCTTCGTCCAAGAGTTGGATGTAGTACCTAGCAGTAAAGATCCTATCACACTCTATTGTGATAATACGGCTGTGGTGGAACTTGCAAAAGAGCCAATGTCACATCAGCGGACAAAGCACATACTTCGGAAGTATCATCTCTTGAGGGATTTTTCTCATAGAGGTGAAGTTTTAGTGAGCATTATTTCCATGGAAGACAACATGATGGACCCCTTGAATAAATCCTTCACTTAAAAGAAACATGATAATCATGTGAGGTCTAGCGGACTAAAAGTCATAGGCAGTTAGCTCTAGTCCAAGTGGGAGTTTGTAAGGGTTGGTGTCCTGAGAACCAACTGCTTTGTACTTTGATTACATGAATGTACTCTTATTATATATTGTTCATTGTTCTTCATGACTATAATATAATAATGTCTTGGAATATTTGTTGCAATAATAAGGTCATGGAAGATCCCCACTTTGATGAGAACCTTGAAATTCTATAACAATATTCTTAAATAATGTTCTACGGTTGGATGACATACTATGATAGTACACATAGTATACAGACCATCATGTGTGAGTACTCGTAATAAGACAAGACTCTCTCTCATGGAGTTCGCACTTGGTAATCTCCAAGATGGGAGATTATGTGAACAGATCCGCCAGTAGCAATTATGCATGTCTTCGTGTCATCGGACATTGCTATCTACGAGCGTGTGTAATGGTCCTTAGACTGGAAGATTATCATTAACTCATGTCATGACTCGCGCACTTAGGTTTTCTGATGAAAACCGTCACGAAGAGAGTTGGTGGGAATTAGGGTACGTTGGGTGCATCACAAATGAGATGTTGTTAATGAATAAGTCGAGGAATGATTTGTCCCTTCCATATATATGGAAGTACATATCTCAGGCCCTTTGATTGAAATATAACTTTCGAACAAATTCTATGGCCATGGTGACACGACAAGTTTATTTCTGGAGAAGTCAAATAATGACAGATCAAGCATATAGGTTTATAACACTTCCATGAAACCTGCTTGATGAGATATTGAGAAAAAGGGATTAAATTACACAGTAAGTGTTCGTATGAGGTGACATGTGAATTCAGCATCAACTTCTTTCTCTTGGGTTCCTTGACCCATTGCTAGACAGTAATCTTGGACTTTAGGCAATCCTTCCTAATGCCAATGAGAAAGAGGCCTAAAGGGTCACACACTAAGTGTATCCAAGTATCTCAAGTAGAATAAAGATTATTCCTGTACAAGGTTTAATAATTATTCAAGGAAGCCTAAATCATTTTAATGGTGGAGGAATAAGGAAATGAAAAACAAGATATACATGCCATGTAGTTTTTCAGGTAAAACAAGCACACACCATGTTTTAATGATTACACGCCATGTAGTTTTCATTTTGGAAAGGAAATGAAAAAAAGTACACACCGTGAATTAATGATTACACGCCGTGTAGTTTTAGGGAAAACAAGTACATGTCGTGTATTAATTACTACATGTCGTGTAGTTTTCCAGTTAGGATTTTGAGGATATAATATTATTTTACTAAATGATATTTATTATAATCAGTGTGGGCGCATGTCAAGGAATTAATTATTCGACATGGTGGTTTTCAATAAGAGTCAATGAAATAAATAAAATGCGTAACACATTTATTTATTGTCAAAATTCTACAACCTCAAAACCGATTATAAATATCCTCACAACCCCAACTCTTTTCTGACACCACAATAATTATGGATAATTCTTTCAAGGCCGAAATAACCTCTTCCTCTAAGAACGCTCTCAAGACCGAGAGAGATCCTCTTCCATCGGATCCAGACAATCTAAGGCAGATAACGCAAGCAAAGGTTTCTCTATGCTAGCACTCGGGGACTCCTTTGGAGACGTCCAGAGATACGAGGTGCACATGTGGATCACCGCTAGAGGAAGTATACACTTGGATTCTGCGATGCAATGAAAAATCACTACGGAACGTGATCAGAAATATCAATAAAGAAAGAACACAAAAAAGGTACTTATTTTCAATTAATTAAATTAATTATAATCAACCTGTAACGATACTACTTTGTGGTCCCGTGACTTTCTTTTTCTTTGTCTATTTCTGTGATTCAATCTTTGGAGACTAGCGTTTATCGTCGTATTGATCTAGGATTGATCATTGTTAATGAAAAAAATCCAAGTGGGAACATCCACCCACACACTTCTGCTTTGCCCGGAACCTTCAAATATATCAACCATGATTCATGGTCTCAATTTTTATGGAATAGATCTTTTTGGATATAGGATTAACTTGTATTTTCTATATATTAGTGTGAGTTCTATATTTTCTTAAATAGTTTTCATTCTCTATAAAGGGTGTTCGGTAGAGTACCTGATATATTTTGATGTCGATATAACAAATACCACAGGGATAGGGAATGTAATTTTTGATTCCTTAACCCTAAAAATTCTAACCTAGGTTTTCAAAGAAACATAATAAGAGTGGAACATTATGGATCATTTTATGATGTTTCATATGGGTATTCAGGATAGATGAGGTGATGTTTTACTGGAAAATGTGTCATTGAAATAAACTCTTCTCAAGATTATTCTTCTAGAGAAGAGTATCGATGATGAATTTTTAAGCATTAAGAACACCCTTTATAGAAGATAGACTATTATTGAATTTTTTTCTCTACATATTTTCTTCATTATTCCTAGAATCAATATATTTCACCATTTCTAATTATAAAATCTAAAATTGGGGATTGTCATAATTTCTAGTGGTTTATTCCCCCCAGTAACAAAAATTATGTTCTATGACATGAAATTTCAATTTGGGTGGTCAAGTATCAGATGAAGCATTAATAATTATGTCTCTCATTATTAAAAAATTTTACAGGTCAATATTGTGCACCAAATACCATTTGGTTTACTTTATCCACTTCTAGTGTTGACTCGAAAGTGGGATGAGATATCCCTAGAATTTTTTGTTGAGTTTTTTTGTACCACTAGAATGAATAATGTGATAAGTTTTTTGATTGATTGTATGCTCATATATGATCACATTGTACCCATTTAGGATAAAATGAAGTTTATTGGTTGGTAAAAAAACTCTATGAAAGAGATTATTCAGTTTCAAATGGTTCCACCTACTATAGTCTCTGATAGAGATCACTATCTCACCAATAATTTTTTGGTTAGGCCTTGAGGACGCGATGAGATATCAAGTTTTTTTAGTATAAAAAACCATCTATAAATGGATATCTAGACAGATAGTGAAATATATTTTTTGAGGATATTTTATGTGTCTTCATTCTTTAATTTTCTGGATCTTGGGATGTCCATTTGGGACTTATTGAGTTCACTTAAAATAATAATTACTAGTCCAATACTAAAATGGATCTTATTGAGTCCATGTATGTCCATAAATCTAAATCTCGGTTTTGTTTGTTGGATATTATTGTAAATTATTTTGTTTGATAGATTATTTTCCAAGATATGACTACAGGTATTCTTTTGATTCATCAGATAATTTTGACCACACATATCCATTATAAATCTTATTTTAATCTTCTTCATTGACTGTTGGATTTATCAGTTGGTGAACATGTTTTCTTGAGAGTTTCACCTCAGTTTAATCACTAATTTCATGATATTTAAGGAAATAATTCTCTTTTTTTGGGATTAGGCTAAAACCTTTATATCCTATTAATTTCAATATTGGTCTACAACGTGTTTTCCCTCCTACTTTTAGGCTTGGTATACAACCTCCATGCACTCTTAATTTCAGTCTTGGTATATAATCTGTGTACCCTCTTTCTTTCAGGGTTGGGATACAACTTTTCTACCCATTTAATTTCATCCTTGAGATAGACCACATGTACCCCTTGCGCTCATTTATATCTTATCATTACACATTGAATTGGAGGGAGATATAGGTCCCACCTATCTCATAATAAAATTAATCATACATGTTCCACAATATAATATAAAACATTCATCATATCATGACAGATTAAAAGAGATTGGTTTTTATAAACATCAAATCATAACCCACGAAATGAATTGGGTATTATTAACATTTCATTACTTCATAACCCATGTAAAATTGATACTTTTACTAATCATTTAATTAAATAATATCTCTTAAAAAGATATGGTTTTATAAATCATATAATTTTTGTAAGAGAAATGTGTTTCATAAGTAATATTCTATCAGAACATTAACCATTCAAGAAAGAGTAAAATTGTAACTATTATGTCATTTTCTATAAGGGAATGAGTAACATCAATAGGTGTCATCATAAATGGAAAATAATTTTTAAATAGAATTAAAAACATTTTTGGATGAAAAATATATTTCTTATTTTAAAATGGATTTTTAAAACAAAAAAACCTTTTGAAAAAAATTCATTGAAAATACATTGAAAACATATAAAGTAGTCTTCAAATCATTCTAAATATCTTTTTACATTAAAAAATATTAAAAAAATATTAAAAACACTTTGAAAACTATTTTACTTGAATATAATTTGAAAACATATAAATGAACCATTTATATCATTGAAATTATTTTTCTTTGAAAACAATATTTAAAAAAATACAAATTATCATTTTAAAGTCATTTATTACATTTTTTGGACACAAAATATTTTTGAAAAAAAATTCCTTGAAAAATAATTGAAAACTAAAAAATTACAGAATATCAAGAAAAATTTTATTTTAAATAAAAATAACTATATAGTCTTGAAATGAAAGCTTCAAGGGAATTTAAATCATGATGGTGGGTAAATATGTAAATGGAAACCATTTATTTTGCACAGTAAAAAGATTAGAAAAGTGCCTATATTAGAAACAATAAGATGATTAATTTATAAAAAAGTTTCAGTTTAAATGGAAAAACATTGGTAAAATGAATTTTAAAGATCATAGGGTGATATTATAATATTTTTTGGAAATATTTTTGAAATTATTGTTTTGAAGGAACACAGATTTCTGACTGATGATATATGTAAAGTCTGACATTTTTAATACACTTTATTAATCCCAATATGAACTAATGAGTGGAAAAAAGGTAGAAATGCATGAAAATATCATTAATATACATTTTATAATAAAATTAATAAGTTATATTGAGAGATATAACATAATAGTTCTACAATGGATGCATGATCATAAACTATCTCGATGAATGACGAGACTCCCTCAATAAACTCTTACCACTTTGTAACATTGAATTATACTCCCCATGTAATAAAATGAAAATAAAAAAATCTTAATTTATCATGAAAATATGGATATTCATTATCTAAAATTTTAAAGGTAGTATATACACCACATAGAAAAATATAGTTTCACAACATGTCATGTGTCTGAATGATGTTAAATTGAGACAACCTTACTTTACAAATTTAGTATCGTCTAAAACATAAACCCCAATAAAGAAATATCAGAAATTGAATATGTAAAAATGAATAAATTTAAGTATAATATTATTATAATAAATTCTATGGAATTTTATATACCAAAAATAAATAAATGAGTGGTTTATATTTCTTGTATATCACAAAAATAAAAAGTGAGATGAAATTCTCATACCTTATGTCTTCACTCTCGTCATACTCATACAAACCACGTATATAATAAATGTATGTTAATTATAATTATTTTTTATAACCATTTTATTATACATATACCATATATTATTTTATTATAACTTTTTATTACCATCATATTAACAATTATGTGATTCTGATAATATCTGCTTTGTTTTTTATACATGTTTTGACATATTATTTTTTATCTTCCTACATTAATCAAGATCTTCATACTTCAAGAATTTAAAAAATTATATAAATATAATAAATATTAAGTATATATTTATTTATATAAATCTATAAAATATATAATGTTGAAACGGAATACACCATTCATGGAAATGGTAGGTTGTACGTACATATGAACGTAGTTTACTTTTTGTTGTCATATTAGACGAAAGTAAGTAAATGATATATATATATATATTTATATATGTATATAATATCAATAAATTAGAATTATTATGTTATATATATTATATATTTTCACTAAATTCAACCTTAAATCAATCCAGGTAACATGTGAACGAATCGCATCACTTTGAGGAGGCGATGGTCCACACAACCAGAAACAAAGTTATCATATTTACACAATATGGAATGTATAATGGCATGTGTTATAAAATAATTAAATAAGAATTAATATATAATAAATATTATATATATCATATATAAATAGTTTTTTCATCTTAATTCCCATCCATGAGCATTGATAAAGGAAAAACAAACAACATCATTTCTAAGGCGTCTATTCACCGTATAGAAGAACAGTATGTTCATTACTCATTAGATATAATTGTGTGTATTTTTATGCCTAACAATTAATATTAAAAAATATCACCATATTTAGGATAATTTTTTTATTATATAATACTATAATAACAATATTTCATGTGTTTTAGAAAGAAAATAAAATAAAGAATCTTGAGGATGAATGTTAACTCTTTTATCTGTAACTTCTTTTGGTTTGCACAAAAGTGATACCTTTGAGGGATTTTTTATAATAAAAGTATACAAGGGGTATGGTATGGATTTCAGGTAGTGAATTTGGAAGATATTTTCCTATCATAAGTGGTTTGATTAATTTAAATAAGCGAGAGGAGAGGTGTCCATTTTATAGTGGGGGAGGAGAGGCATTGTTATAATGTTTGGGAAAAGGAATTAAACCCTTGATTTCCCTTGTAAATTGGATCCAATAATGGAAAAAAATATAAAAAATTGACAATAGTGTATAAACATGTCCATCTAATGGATTTTTACAAGTTTCTAGGTCGTTTTGGGTATTACTGTTATGTTTAAGTCATTTGGTAAGAAAAGTTTCTTCTTAATAATTGCAATTAATTTTAATAACTTTCATTAATAGTTTTGATAAAAACTAATTTGAAATTATTTTATATTATAAATTACTATGATTTAAAACATGGACATAATTTTTACAAATTCCAAACTTAGAATTGTTAAAAATAAATTTAAAATTAATCTTGTAGATGGGATGTCACTATGTGTTTGTAAAAGAAAAATTGATCAAATGTTTTCTATGTTTTTATATCCAATTTAAATGTGAAATTGGTTATAATCACCTAAATTAGATTAATTGATTTATATTTTATCTAATTATACTCTAAAAAAAAATCCAAATATAATTTAACTATATAAATAATTATTAGAAAATACATTTTGAATTAAAATTTAGTAGTTTTCAATATTCTTCCAAAAATGAAGTTTCTCAAAAAAAATCTCTCAAATTCACCATAATCTAATTTATAAATTAAAAATTAAAAAACAAATTTTATTTTATAAAATTAAATTTATAAATATTTCTAAAATTAACTTTATTACTTTTCACAAAAGGATATAAAAATTTGTTCTTTTGGGAAAATATTATTTTTAAACATATAATGACATTACAATAAATTATATTTTTCATTATCATTAAGTTTTATTTATATAGAGCCATTAAAAATAATTTTTAACATTTATTTACTACTGTTAATATTAAAACATTTAATGACTCGGTTATAATTATGTCATTTAAATAATTATATCAAAAAAGATGTTTCGTAGAAACTCAATGTTGCATGTAACACATGCCATGTTGGTGTTGCATGTAGAACAATCCATGTTGATGTTTCATATAGAGCAAGCTTACCCTAGTATTGCATATAATGAAAATATGACTTAATTTTTTGATATATTAAAAAATATTTCTATTGTTTTTTTAATTTATAAATATAAAAATGATAAAATTATATTAGAAAAACATTTCACAAAATTTCAGGTTGTAATATTATACCCACCTTAAAATGAATTTATCCTGAGAAAATCATATGTTTTTTAGATGTTTAATACTTGAATGTTCCATTAATAAAAACACACATTGTAATGATTAATACTAAAAAATCCTTTAAAAGGGATTTTTGGAACCATAAAGGTTACTATATGTAACTCATAACTAGATTCCTACATAGGATAACATATGTTGGAATTGAAAACAGGGACACAAAAAAGAAAACCAAACCCCATTTTCTGATGGAGAGTGATAGATATCATATTTAAGAGAATGTTAAAAATCACAACTCCATAAATTAGCAATGATCAAATCTTCCATTCTATTTATCATATATTAAGGTACTAGGATAACATTTTTTGTTTCAAGATCTTTTTTCTAATGTCAAAGGATTTTAATTAAAATATATACTAAAATGATTTCAGGACAAGCTTACCCTTTTTTGTGTGATGGTTAACTTCGACTTCATATGTAATTCCATGTAATGAAGAAGAATATTTCAGCCATAAACCATTAAAATACCATGATATCCGTGATAATTTATTCCATATGTCTCTATATACAATAAATGAAATGTGTATATAATAATTCCTCAAATATAATTGAATTATTATGTGGTGATAATATACTTTAGTCTCACAAACCTCAACTAAATTTTAACATCTCCTTTCCATAAATTGTTATCCTTGTAAACCTTTTGAAATTTAAAAGTGAAAAAAATATAAATAAGGTTATGAAATTATATTCACATTGATCCATCATATATCATAAAGTAACTCTTGGTTTTTGTCTTACAAACATGTGAATACCCTCAACTTATATTCTCTTGAAACATGGTAATAAGCTATGTAACCATAAATCCTTTTGGAAAACATGGATGTTTCATTATTAAAAAGAGTATTGGATATATTCCTTAAATACAAGAAGTTATAATCATAATCCATGATGATATATACAACTTTTTAAAAAATTAATAATTAATTCTATGGTCATTTTTATTATCCAATTTACTATTATCAAACAATCATCTCTTTATCCAATATTTAGAAAAATTTTCCTATATCACGAACACATTAAGGGTTACCTTCTCATAATCATAATATAACTGTTAAATTTAATCAATTTCCTATGTATTTAGCACCATTAAATATATCCTTAAAGAAAAATTCTATAGGAAATACTTGTATATTTCATGATTCATATAATATAGTCTTTAAATTCCAAAACATAAATACTTCATTCATCCAAAATTATTCTTAATCCACTAATCAGGCTTCATAAAATTATTACATAATACATTGTTCATGGAATATGAAATATAAATCATGTCTTAAAGTTATTCAACCTTAATATAATCATGATTCTTACATTTAATATAAACAATATTGGAAGAACGTCACATACCTTTCACGTGATTTTTGTGGTCTCATTACCATCTTAAGTATAAAAAATACTCTTGGAACTTCCTAATTATCTTTAAGATATTTCCAATATATTTTCATCATTACCATAAGTTCCACATATGAAAAATTTAATATTTATTCATTTCCTTGTCATTCTTACCATTGAATAAAATCATAAAGCATAGTGTGAGCAATAATCATCATACTGGAAAACCACATAATCATGAAATGGAATTACTTACAAAAAATTTTAATCATAACACCTTACTTTATCTATTAAACCATATATTTATCCTAATGTATTCATATCCATCGTGTTATTAAATCTTTCATTATGGTTTGATAATAGTTTTTGAATCCCCAATGTATAACCTCAAGGAGTGTGAAAACCAGGTGTACAACAAGGCTCGTTTTTATATACTAGGTTATGATTAGTTATACCTAACACAACTTGTTAGATTTGTTACACCTAGGTACATATCTTATATATCCACATCCACTCTTATTATCTATATAATTTTGTATTTCTAGGAAACTAGTCACTCTATCCTTTACTAAATTTCTAAGTCATTTTCCTATAGTTTTCCTCATCCTTAAACATATCCTTAGAGACATCCCTATATATGACCTTAAAAATACCCCTAGGGATATAACTAAAGTTTTCTGATCATAGTTTTCAATGGGTGACTAAACCATTACTCTAATACAAACTATGGTGGCCCTTAATTTTCATTCATAGACATTACATCCTTTTTTGGAATACTAAATAAAATAAAATAAAACTCCCAAAGACCATGATAATTAGTTCCATTAGAATATTAGAAAAAAAATCTAACATAGTGAAATATCTTCAATGTTTCTCATAAAGATATTCTCCATCATTAATCCTACTTAAATCCCATTCTTTATAATCTGGGGAAAGAAATCATATGAAATGGATGAGATCAAATTATCCGTAATATTAAATAAACTAACTACTTAAGTATTACATGAATATAATGGTATGGGAACATGATAATAACATTTTAAGACCAAACCCTCTATATCAAATATAAAAAACATGAGGCATGAGACAATGGTTGTAAATTCATAATAAATGAATCATATTTGAATCAAAACAATAAGTCGTGATATCAAAAAAAAGGAATAAGACATGTAATTTTCATAATACACGTAAGAATAGAATATCTTATGTCATAAATACTAACCAAGAACATTATAAAATGTTTGTAACCCTTCTGGAAGATTATTTTTAGGCTTAGGTTATAACACATGTACCTTCTCATTTTCATACATGGGATATAACTATTATAACCTATTAATTAAAGTATTAGGATATAAACATTGTTACCCCATAGTGTGAGGCTTGGGCTGCAACCTATGTAACCATTTACTTTAGGTATTGGTCTACAACTCTTGTACCCTCTAACATTCATTTTTGGACTACAAAATGTGTACCCTTTACCTTTCAGGCTTGGGATACAAACAGTGCAACCCATGAGATCAAATTAAACATAATATCTCCAAATGAATTGGAGGGATATACAGGTACCACCCAACTCATAATAAAATCTTTCACACATTTTCCAAATGATAATGAAACACTCATCATATCCGACCCATAAAAAGAGACGAGTTTTCTTAAAATCAAATCAAAAACCTTGAAATGAAATTGGTATCATTAGCATTTCACCACATCATAACATATTGAAAATATATTGTTTTCTTAAACATTTCATTAAATAATATCCCATAGAAATAATTTGGTTTCAAAATAATATAACATGTGGATGAGAGATAAGTTTCATAAGTATTATTCCATAAAAATAGGAACCATTCAATAAAGAACATGAATGGTATGTTAGGATCATTTCCCACAAGGGAATGTGTAACATCAAAAAATGTCATCATATAAGGGAAATAAGATGTAAATGTCTTTTAAAAAAATCATGAAGAAAATATAATTGTTTCTTTTAAAATGGAATTTTAAAACATAAATCCTTTTTAAGAACATTTTCATTTTAAATACATTAAATAAGGCATGGAATCATTTAGAAACCCTTTCACCTTAAAACGTGTAAAAGAGTATTATAAAAATATATAAAAAATTACATGATAAGAATTTGAAAAAATATAAATCGAAATTTGATATCATTGAAATAATTTTCATTGAAAACATATAAATGATGTTTTTAAAAAAAATTAAAGTAATTTTAAAATAGAAAACATGTTTGAAACCATTTTTTGTTTAAAATTACAATAAAATAAAAAGTTTCCATAATATTAAAAAGTGAAATTATTCTAAATAAAACCTACGTATTATTGTAAAGGAATATTTTAAATAATAATAGTTATCATGGTGGGTAAATCTCCAAATTTCAAACATTCCTTTGGCACCTTATAATGTTTAAAAAAATTCCATGAACGTAAAATTATAAGAATATTATTTTTTTAAACCTTTTGTTTAAGTGGTAAAAATGGGTAAAAATTTCTTTTAATGATCAAAGGATAATAATAGAATATTTTTTAGAATCCTTTTAGAATAAATAGTTCTGAAGTAAAATAGATTTATGATCTAATAGAGGGGAAAATAGTACTTTCTTGATACACTTGATTTATCACCATATGCAACAAAGAGTGAAAATGGTAAAAAAACATGAAGATGTCATTAATATACATTAACTATTTAATATCATGAGTTCCCATGTGAGATGGATCATAATATTTCATCAATGGAAGAATAATCATATATGATTTTAGTAAATGATGAGATTGCCGCAACAAAATCGTAATATATGGTAACGTTGCATTATATTCCCCATGTAAAAAAATGAAATTAAATTAATCATAAAAAATAATTAAAATAAGGAGATTCATGATTTACCATTTTAATTATTGTATATAAATCACATTGAAAAATATACGTGCATAACATGACATGTGTCTCAAAGAACGAAAATTGAGACAAAATTACATTAACAAATTGGTAACCTTTGAAACATAAACCCCATGAAATAAATATAATTAAATTGATATATAAATAGCCATAAATTTATTTATATTATTCATATAATACATTCATTGGCAGTATATATTCCATGCAAAATAAATGACTGGTGTAGATGGAATGTATATCATAGAAATAACAAGTGAAATGAAATTCCCTTTAGCTTATGTCTTGAATCTCTTCGTTCTCTTAGATAACTTCTCTATATTAAATGTACATTTTTTATAAATATTTTAAAGAAATATATCTTATACCATATACCATATATTATTTTACTATGTCTTTTTATTACCCGTTTATTAACAATTCTATGCATTGGGTAATATCTGAGTTGTTCCTCTTACATGTATTGACTTATTATTCATGATCGGTATAATTAGATCATGATTTACGTAGTTAAAGTATGTGAAAAATTATATAAATATAAAATATATAAAAAATATATATATATTTATAATAATATATACAATGTATAATGATGAAGTAGAATACACCGTTCATTGAGACGGTAGACCGTACGTATGCAAGAAAACAATTTTTGTTTTGTTATCACATTGAATGAATTTTAATAAATTAAATATATGTGTATATGTGTATAATATTTTTAACTTATATTTATTTATTTATTTTTATCATATATGTTCACTAAATACAACCATAATATGTTTTATGTAAATTGAAAATGAATAATATCGCTTTAAATAGGTGGTAGTTTACATATTCACAAACGATGTTATTGTATTTATAAAAATAAACGTATAATATAATGTATTAGAAAAGAATTAAATAAGAATAAATATATAATATATTTCATATATTTCATATAAAAACATAATGTTCATTAAAATTTCCCTCCATGAACTATGTTAAAGGAAAAACGACCAACATCATTTTTTGAGGTGGTAGCTCACCATACATAATAACCCTAAGTTCATTACTCATTAGATGAAAGTGTGTGTAAGTGTTGTTATAACCATTTATATAAAAATAAATCAATATATTTTGGATTTTTTTATTATATAATCATGAAATAAAGAGATGATGGGAGTTTGATAAATAATATAAAAGAAAGGTTCTTGAGGAATGATGTTACCTCTTCCTTGGGTAACTCCTTTTGGTTTTCACCAAAGGGATTACTTGGATGGATTTATGAAAAAAGAATGGTCTAAAAAAGGAAAAAAGGGTTTTGGTAATTAAACTTATAAGATATTGGTAGAACCACGGTTGTTTTATAGGTGTGAAGAAGTGGTAGGATATGAGGCCTTTTAACAGTGGAGGAGTGGCACTCTTGTAAATGTTTTGAAAAACAATTTCACCCATGTTTTCCCCCTATAAATTTATTCCAATAATGTTTCAAATTATAGAAAAGGGGTTATATAGTCTAAATAAGGCTATATAATGTATTTTTTACAAGATTCAAGTATTTTTTGTGTCACATGATTTAGGATCAGTACATTATAAGCCTAATTTTATCTTAATCATTATAATTAATTTTAATCACTTTGAATAATAATATTGGAAAAAAACTAACTTAAATTTAATATAAATATAAATTATGATGGTTAAAAATATTTAATCCATTGTACCAAATTCCAAACACTTAAGTGTCGGAAATTAATTTAAAATTAATATTTCAGATGGGGTGACACTCTAGGATTTTAAAGTAAAAAACAATCAAAAGCTTGTTATCTTTTTATATCCAATTTAAATTTGAATATGGTTCTAATGACATAAATTATGTTACTTTTTTCTAATTTTTTCTAAATATAAATTAAATCCAAATTAAAATATAATTTAACAATATAATTAAACTAGATGAAAAAATAGTTATTAATTAAAATTCAGTATTTTTCACTATTAATCCATAAATGATGTTTCTCAAAAAAATATCAAAATTTATCCAAAATATAATTATGAAATTATAAATCAAAAAATTAATTTATTTTATCAAATTCTATTTAAAAATTTCTCTAATGTGAATTTTATTTTTTTCAAAGAAATCTGTGAAAAGTTTTTCATTTTAAAAAATTGTATATTAAAACATATAATGACTCCCAAAATTTAAATTTTTCATTATAATTATTTTTTTAAAATGAAAAAATTATATATAATATATTATTTTAATTTGTTAATATGCATATTACTATGATTAATGGTAAGGTTTAAATAATATCTTTTAGATAATTATAACAATAAATTGATGTTTCGTAGAAACTCAATGTGGCGTGTAATGCATATCAAGTCAGTGCTTAATGTAGCGCATGACATGTATGAGTTTCATTTAGTGAAATAATACCTTGGAATCAATTATAATTAAACTATGACTTAGTCCATTTATATATTAAGAAAAAACTATTTCCCATGTTTTGTGAATTTAAAAATATACAAAAGAAATAATTAGTTTGAAAATAAATATTTCAAAAAATTTCCGGGTGTTACATTCTAACCCATTAAAAAGAATTTATCATTTGAAATTCATTTGTATTTTCATAGTTTTAATAAATTAATATTCCTTTAATTGAAACACACATCATAAATATTAATACAAAAACATACTTTTAAAAGGAAATGTGGAAACCATAACAGTTATTCAACGTAACTCATAAGTAAATACCCACATAAGAGAACATATATGGGAAGTGAAAATAGAATCACGGAAGAAAAATTTAACAATCATGTCTTGGTTGATAAAGATAGAGAACATGATTCAAAGAAAGTTAAAAATAAAAATTACAAAAATCAGTGATCAACTAGGGGACATTTGATTCCTCAAAAGTGAAGGTACTAGGATAACATGTTTGGTTTTAGGATATTTTTCCTATTATTGGAGGATTTAATTTAAAAAATATTCTTACATGATTTCAGGAAAATCTTACACATTGTTGTTCCAATCTCAACTTCGAATTAATCTCTCATTTCATGAAATGAAGGTGCATTTTTCATTCCTAATTCATTAACATAGAATGATATCCATGATGTGTCACCCCATATATTTTTATATACCATCAACACAAAGTGGTTAGAATAGTTCAACCAATATACATGAATCCTTAAGTGGTGAGATAATAAATTAATCTCACTAACATCCTTTGATGTTTAACATAGACTTTCCATAAATACAGAGCCTTATAACTCTTTTGAAAGATGAAGATTCAAAAAAATAAAAATATGTCCATGAAATTATATTAATATTTTTCCCAAATAAATCACACAATATCTCTTGGTTTTTACATTCTAAACATGTGAATACCATCATTTTATATTCTCTTAAAACATGGTAATAACATAAATTACAGTAAATAAGTTTTGGAAAAAAAATCTTCATTATTCCAATGATTAATGGATATATTTCTGAAATCCAAGAAGTTATATACATAATCCATTATTACATAGACCACATTTAAAACAAATCCTTAACTGGTTTTATGGTCATTGATAATATCTAATTCACTTTGTCCAAAAAATCATATCTTTATCCAAACTAAACACAATTTTCTCTATATCATAAAAACATTAAGGGTTATATTCCATTAATCAAAATATAACATTTTAACAAAATCAATTTTATCTCACTTTATCACTATTAAACATATCGGTAAAGAAAATATATACTAAAAATATTTATATATTTATTGACTTATATATCAAATTCTTTGAATTCAAAAACATAAATACTTCATTAATCCAACATTACTATTAAACCATTAATCCATCTCTATCAACTTATTCCTTAGTACCTATATCCTATAATATGAATTATGAATCATGTATTATAGTTCTACAACCTTAATCTAATCACGCTTCTTACATTTAATGTAAAAAAATAATAGAAGGGAATCACCTTCCTTTCACATGACTTTTTCAATCTCATAACATTTTGCAGTATAAAAATGCTCATGGACTATCCTAATTCTCTCCATGGTATTAAAAATCAATTTTTGTCATGCAAAAAAATTCCTCATCTACAAAATACAATGTTAACCTAGTTATTTTTGTTCCCTCTATCGAGTAAAACTAGAAATCATAGTTATAGAAACACATATCATGGTGGAAAACTACATAACCATGACAAGGAATTACTTATTGGATGTCTAAACCATGACTCCTACCTTAATAAATGACAAAAAAGTTTTCTCATAGGTTATTAATTTCCATATTCTATTTAAATACATCATGATGTTTTTTAAATAGTTTTTGAATTCCCAATGCATATCCACTGGGAATGTCAAACCCGGTCTGCAGAAAGGCTCATTGTCATGTTACAGGATACGCTGAGTTAGGTCATACACACCTTGTCAGAGTTTTTACCCCCATGTAAATTTATTCCAAATCCACATCCACTTGCAGTATCTAGACAGATATATATTTCTAGGAAAACACTCACAAATATAACTTTATTTTTATACTTCTCTTCATCCTTAAACATATATGTAGAGAAATCCCTGGATGCATACATAGAAATAACCACAGGGATCTCACTAATGTTTTATATTCATAGTATCCAAAGGTTGAATAAATCTTCTCAATGATACTAGCTATAGAGACCTTCTATTTTCATACATATACATTACATAATTTTTCATGAAAACATAATATATTAAAAAAAACTCCAAAAGACCATGATAGTTTAGGTCCTCTAGATAATTGGAACAAAAATATTCTAACTTAGTGAAATTTTGTCAATTTTTCTAACAAATATCTCCCACCTGAGTATTCTTACATAAAAACATTTCTTCATAACTCGAGTAATGGAAAAATAATAAAGGGGTGAGCTTGAATGCGTAGTATGGTAAAATAAAGGGAATATATAATAATAACATGAACATAATGATATGAGAACATGATAATAACATCCTATGATCAAACTTTATATATTAATGATTATAAACATAAATCATTGAATAAAGTTGGGTTGTTCATAAAACATGAATATTAAGTGAATAATGATAAAAAGAAATGAAATAAAAAATAAAGAATAAGACATGGAATTTATGGTATGCACATATGCATTAAAAATATTTTGTCAAGGAATCCTACCAAGGACTTTTTAATATGTTAGGCATGGGTTATGACCTACATACTTGATTATTTTTAGGCTCAGTTTACATCCTATATACCGTATTGTTTTTGGGCATGGGATAAAACCCATGTAACATCTTACTATTAGGTATAGGATATAAATCTTTTGTCTTATTACATTTATAATTTGGGTATAACTTATGTACCCTCTAACTTTAGGTCATGGGATACAACCTGTGTACCCTCTTACTTTTAAGATTGGGCTACAACCTGGATGCCATCTTACCTTCAATATTAGTGTAAAACACTTAAACCCCTATAGATCATATACATTTTATCATTAACCAATGAATTGGAGGTAGATATATGTCCCACCAATATCATAATAAAATCATTCATATATGTTCCATAGGATAATAAAACAATCATCATATCATTATCCCAAAAAAGATATAGGTTTTATAAACATCAAATCACAACCCATGAAATGAAATGGGTATAATTAAAATTTCATCACATTATAACATATCTAAAATAGAATGGTCTCCTAATCATTTAATTAAATAATTTTCTATTTAGAGAAGTCGGTTTCAAAATTATATATCCCATAGAAGATAAAAAAGTGTCATAAACATCATTCCATCTCAAAAAAACCATTCAAGAAATAAAATGAATGGAATATTTGGATCATTTCCCAGAAGGTCATGAGTAAAATCAACAAATGTTATATTATATGGGAACTAATATAGAAAGACCTTTTAAAAACATTTATTAAAGATAATAACCTTTCTTCCTTTAAAAGCTATTTTTAAAACATAAAATCTTTTAAAAACCATTTTATATGAAAATATTTTTAAAACATTGAAAGAAGGATTGAAATCATTTTGAAAACATTTTTCCTTGAACATGTATAAAATAATCATAAAAAAAATTTAAAAAAAAACTTTAAAATAATTTGAAAACATATAAAATAACCTTTGAGATCATTAAAATCATTTTCTTTGAAAAATTCCTTCTTCAAAACATATAATGGATGTTTTGAAAATAAGTTCATGTACTTTTTAAACATAAATAATTTTTTAAAACAAATTTATTTGAAAAAACATTAAAATAATTTATATAATATTATGAAAACGATTTCATTTAAATAAAATAACTATGTAGTCTGGTAAATAGTGCTTTAAAAGAATGATAGACATGACAGTGGGTAAATCCGTAGAAGGCGAATGTTCTTTTTATATAATAAAATATTTATAAAAGTTCATTGATCAGAAAATGACAAGATGAATCATGTTTAAAACTATTTTTTATAAAACATAAAAAATGGGTAAAAATTTCTTTTACTGATCATATATTAATAGTATAATATGTTTTGTAAAAAAATTTAAAAAAATTGAAGGAACATCAATTTTTGACAAAAGGGAGAGGTAAAGTCCAACATTCTTAAAACATTATCTTAATATTTTTATGTGATAATGAGTATAAAAAATAGTGCAAATATATGAATAAATAATGAATATAAATAGTATTGTAAATTTAATTAGTTATTTTGAGATATGGATCATAATATTTTATCAATGGAATCCTAATCATAAACTATCTTGAAAAACGATGATATTGTCTTAATAATATCTTACCACTTGGTAACATTTAATTATATCTCCCATATAACAAAATTGAATCAAATATAGGTTAAAATGTCATTAAAATTTGGATATTCATGATTTAACATGTTAAATGTAGTATATAAACCTAATATAAAAATATAAGGGCACAACATGGTTTGTTTCTCAAATAAAACAAATTGACACAAAATTACTTTACCAATTTGGTATCGTTTGAATCATAATCCCTATGAAACAAATATTATAAAATTAATATCAAATAATAATAATAATGAAGTATAATATTCATATAATAAATTCATGTGAATTATATATACCACACATAAGAAATGATTAGTGTATAAGGCATATATCTCATTGAAATAAAAAGTGAGATGTAATTCCTTTATATTATGTATTGATTCTCGTTGTACACTTAATAACCTCATGTATAATAAATATAAGTGTATTATAAATATTTTATAGGATCATATTATTTTACCTGTTACCATTTTTTTATTATTACATTATACTACCCTCTTATTAATAATTCCATGTTTCGTGTAATATCTACTTTTTTCATCGTACACATTTTGACATATTATTCTTTATCGTCTAACTTATGTTATGATTTATTTAAATCATGAATTATTTGAATTATATAAATATCATATATATTCATTATATAACTATTAATAATAATCAATAAAATATTTAAAGATGAAATGGAATATACCATTAAAGGAGATGGTAGGCCATACATATGCATGAATGTTATTTCCATTTTGCTGTCATATTGAATGAAAGTAAGTAAATAAATTATATGTATATATTCATATAATAAAAAAATATAATAATTAATATGTTATATATATAATATATAATATATGTTCACTAAAACAATCCTTAATACATTCCATATAATGTGTAAACAAATCACATCACTTAGATGTGGCAGTAGTTCACACATGCACAAATGATGTTATTATATTTACGCATGATGGACAGTATAAAGGTGCATAAAATATTTATAGAAACATAAATTCATATTAAATATTATATATACCGTATATAAATACATTTTCCATCTTAATTCCCAAACTTGAAAGGTGGTAATGTAAAAATGAACAACATCGTTTTGTGGGGTGGTAGATCACCGTACAAAAGAATTGTAAGTTAATTTCCCTTTGATGGAAGTGTGTGTAAGTGTAGATATAAAACATAATACAAAAACATATAAATATATTAACGATTCTGGTTTAATTATATAATAATTTAATAAGAAGATATGTTGTGTTGGTGAATGAAAATAAAATAATGGAGGTTGAGGAAGGATGTTACCTCTTCTTTGGGTAACTCATTTTGGTTGCACCAAAGAGATAACTTGGATAAATATATGGAAAAGGGGGGATTAAAGTTCTAAGGTAAGGATTTTTTGATGTTAATTGGGAAGATATTTCCAAATCCTAAGTGTTTTGGGAGGTGTGAAGAAGTGGGAGGAGAGGAGGCCTTATTATAGTGGAGGAGGAGTGGCACTCTTGAATTTTTTTAGAAAAGGAATTCTACCCACGTTTCTCCAATGTAAATTCGATCCAATAAATAAAAATAGTCAATAAAAGGATTTATAGATTCTAAAATTTCCATCAAATAGATTTTGGAAAAGTATTTAAGTTTTTTTGGGTGTTACGCTTAACATTTTTTCCTTTGGTAAGCTAATTTTTCTCATAATCATTGAAAGTAATTTTATTCACTTTCACTATTATTTTTTTAAAAAAATAATGATGAACATCATAGAAATTATAAATTAATTTTATTAAAAATATTTAATATATTTTTAAAAATTCTCATCAAATTTGGTAGAAATTAATTTAAAATTAATCTTGTAGATGGGACGACATTACAGGGTTTTAAAGTAAAAATGGTGAAAATATTACAATTCTTTTATATTAAATTTTAATATGAAATTGGTTCTGATGCTATAAATTTTATTAATTTATGTATATTTGATATAATTATACTTTAAAACTATATTAAAATATAATTTAGCTTTATAAAAAAATTAGATGAAAAAAGCTGTATTAAATTAAAATTCGTTATTTTCACTATTCAACAAAAATTAATGTTCATTGAAAAAATATAAAAAATTCACCCTAATATAAATTTGAAATTATAAATTAAAAAATGAGGTTTATTATATCAATTTAAATTTATAAATTTTTCTAATATTAATTTACTTGTCTTTCAAGAAGGACATGAAAATCAGTTCATTTGAGAAAATAATATTTTTAAGCATATAAAGACATTACAAAAATTATATTCTTCATTACCATTATTTTTTAATTATATAAAGAAATTATAAAATTTGTTTTAAATATATTTATTACTATTGATATTACTATGTTTAATTTCTGGGATATAATTATATCATTTGATTAATTATAACAAAAAATGATGTTTCGTAGAAACTCAGTGTTCTGTGTAATGCATGCCAAGTCAGTGTTGTGTGTAGTGAAATATTACCATGGTATAGTGTAATATTAATTTATTAATAAGTTATTTAATATATTTTAAAAAAATCTTGTGTTTTGTTAATTGATAAATGTAATAAATTATTATTTATTGAAAAAAAATGTATTTCCCAAAATATTTGGAAGATACAATTTCAGGGGACAAAATGTTCTTATGATGGGGAGGTAGTATGTGACCACCCAGGTATTTATAGAACAATAATTTTTATTTATATTAATAATTATTAATAATATATTTATTTTAATTTAAATAGGATTCTATGTTCGATGGCATACCCAACACGCAATAATGGGATTCTTCGAATTCTCATGTTGCACACAAGGCTGAGTCATACTGAAAAATTATAATATAATATTATTATTTTAAATAGTAGTTAATTATTAGACGTTGTATTTTTTGGAATGAACAGAAATAAACATATTATTATTAAACAATTTTATTAAATGTTTTTACATTTATCTAACCAAATTTAGAATCTTAAAATGAGAATTAATCCAATTTTAAGCATAAATATTCTAAATTTCTTAAAAGGTAGTTTTACTGCCTTTTGATTTCAAACCCATTTTAAATCTAGTTTTTGTCAGTTTTATAAGTTCCATTTAAAAGAATAAACTTCTTCTTTAGAAGAGGGACATAAAAATTTACATTGGGTAATCTTTTGGTATTTTTTAGATAAAGTTCAATTTTCAATGAATAGTGAGAAATACTGCATTTTATGTCAAAACTATTTTTTCATATGATTTATTTATATGGTTATATTGTCTTTTTAATTGGTTTTAAAGATTAATTAGATTATTTTTTTACCATTTAATCCAATTTTTGACATTGGAATTAATTTCAATTTTTAATTAGACATAAACACATGACAATCGTTTTATAGTTATTATTTCTTAAAAAGACGTTTTTTGGTTTTGACAGTGGGAATTAAATTTAAATTAATTTCTACAACCACTGTGTTTTGAATTTGGAGAAATTTATTCCATATTTGTAATCATGAGTTCTAAATTATATAAATAGGTATCTTTTATTTTTAGTTATTATGAATAGTAACTTCAGTAAATATTTTATTTACCATGGTTAAAGGATTAATCTTGTAAATAAGGGTAAAAAATTAATATTATAATAATATTAAATTACCTTAATAAGTGTCATAATCCTATTTAATGATACATTTCCGACCATGGAAATCCTTGGGATGATTTTGGGACCCCATGTAGCCATTTGTAAGTGAAAATGACATTTTATAAAAATTAATTTTAAGTTAAGGAAAATGTAACATAAACATATATATATATTAGTAATACAATTATTATATGGGGTTATATAAGTTATATTTTCAAATATAAATATTATTTAGCAAGATAAATATATTTCCTACATCATGGTATTTTATTCATAATTTTTTAGATATTACATAAATAAATTTAAGTATAATATAATAATGATTTAGTGATTGCTTCATTAATAATAGATTTAAATTAATTATATTATGAATGTAAAAATAAATATAATTTGGTTATTTTGATGTCATGTAGGAATTTTATAGATTATATATTCATTTTATTTTCGTATTAATGGAGTTTTTTCTGAATCAATCAAGCTTTTATGGATTTTTAAAAAGTCATGATATGAATAGTGTTAAAATTGACATAATTCATATTTTCAATTATAAAATATTTTATTAAATATTATAAAATTTGAAAAAATATATTATTATTCCAAATATTTATAATAGGTCTAAAATTTTATTATTGACTTTTTAATTCAATATTTATCATGTTTTGGTAACTATTTTGATCCTAAAGGTGTTAAATGCTTGATAAAATGGTAAAAGTAAATAAGGGTTAAATAAAAAAGGATTAAAAATATCCAAAACATTTCCAATTATTATTGGATGATTTTATTTAGAACAATAGTCATCTTATCTTATAATTTAATGAGTTTTTGATCTTTTGAAACCAAAAATAATTTTATAATAAAATAATACTTTCAAACATTCTTAAAGATCTCCTCCTCCCTCTTATAAAAGGAAACCACCTCTAATATATTACACACACCACTCAAGACCATTGGATTGTACAAACTTAGATCCAAGAAGCTATAAACATACCACTCTTCCTCTTAGAAGCATTCCCCTAGTCATAAGGTAATTCAAGAGATCCCTTTGGATCCAATGAAAATAAGTTACCTGATTTGAGGTAACGTCTTCTCTCAAGTTTCTTTCCATTATTTTTCATTCTCCACTCCCTATGATCTTCTTATTCTTTGTTTAAAAAAACACCAGTATCCTCAATATACTATGTTATTTTATGATAAGGATTCAAAATAAACATACACACACCTCTATCTAATGGGTATAGAATGTGTTGTATCTGTGGACGAAGAACTACTGCCTCACGAAATGATGATTCTTCAATCTTCTACTACCTCATCTTATGGTGGACATTATGATGTAAATATATTTATATATGATATTTATGATATTTATTTTATCTATATTATTCTTAATTCTCATTTATAACATCCCTTTATGATTTTCATGTTGTATAAAATATGATTATTTCATTTTAGGAAGTGTGGACTACCGTCCCCTCAAAGTGATATGACTCATTGATGATATACATGAAACATATAAATAATTGAATTAATGAAATTATGTAACATATATAACCTATATATTATAATATAATTATAATATACCTATGTATCATTTAGTTTTCATTCCTTTAAATTTGAAAAACAAATGAAAGTAGCATTCATGCATACGTACGAATTACCGTCTCTATAAACGGTGCACTCCATTTCTTACATAAAAATGCTATGAACTATTATAAATACATATATAATGGATATATATGATATACATGATATCTAAATAAATAATATCATTCTTTAGATAATGTAATTTTGACCACATGGACAATTTATAATTATAACAAGTTCATTTATGACTCAAGTTCCGAACATCGACAAAATGACTGATATGAACACAAATAATTAACTAATTGTTATAGTAAGGTAATAAGTGATATAAAAGGAATAATAAAAATTTAAAAAGTTTCTAAATCAAGTAAAAATTAACTTATATTTATTATTCAAGAAATTAAAAAACGAACGATTCAAGTTGTACAAGAGGTAAGGGATTTCATCTCAAACTCCTTTCATCGAGGTATATTTTGATAATATACACCTCCATATTTTATATGGTGTATAATAAAACTCTTTTACTTTTACTTTCATTCAAAGAGAATCATTTTTATATGAATTTTTTTACTAAATGAAAAAAGGTATTTTTTAAAGTATGATGCCACAATGACCTCCCTTCCGCAATAATAGTTATTTTGCATCCTCAATAATACATAATGCCTTTAAATGGAAAAGAACTACCTTATTCAATTTTTGGGTGATTTCATATTGAAAATGGTTTTTGAAATGGATTTTTTATTTCAATATCTTCAAATGATTTTTTTATTTCAAATAATTTTTTTTATTGAAATGTTGATATTTTCAATATTTTATCTTTTATGATTATATAATGATACATGGACATTTTATGGGTGGTTACGTGATAAACCAAATGATGTGTGGTTCCATGATAATCCAATTATGGGTGGTTATGTTATAACCTCCAATTCATTCGGTATAGAAGTTGGTCATATGGCTATTCAATTTAGTGATATGTGTGGAAGTCCACCATATGGTTATTCCATTTAAGTATGTTTATGTCCCAAGTTACCTTTATATGTTATATGCTGTTTATATAGAATTTATGGTAATATTTTGGTTACGAAAAGGTTGAGCATTGAGATTATATTCATTGAAGTGTTTTTTCTACTTCTTAACGGTGAAAAGTATTATTTTATGATTATATATACATGGTTTACATGTTTTTTTGAAAAATAACATGTTTACTTCTTTTTGTATCCCTTAATGATATTTTTATGCCCATCCCAAGTTTTTGAAATATTTTTCATAGGACATATGGTGTAATAGGGTCAAGGATTGGATAAATGAAAAGTCGTACTATTTAAAAATGGAACTAAACATGTTTGATTTATTTTAAGTGTTTTTAATTTATAAAAAAATGGATACTGAGTAGAAGTGTCTACATTAAAAATTCAAGATGTTTTTTTATAAGTTATGACCTAATTCTATAAATATATAAACTTAAAAATATCCTCAATGCGAATTATTAACTTAATTCAAAAATATGTAATGTTTAAGGATGTGGCATTATAGTTGGTATCACATGTTAGTTTAGATAACTTTAGGAGTTATAATTTTTTTAATATAATATAAATAAATTATTTTTACTTTATGGTAATATTTAAATGATATATCATTTCAAGGTTACCATGTTTCTTCATCTAAAATATTTCTATGTTCAATATGGTTTGTCGTATAGGAAACATTTAAGCTATGATGGAATGCCATCAAGAGGAAAAAAACGTTCAAAAGCAGAAACCTGAGATGGTCAGAATCGGAACAGAACAGTTTGTTGTAGTGATGGAACCATTGAATCATGCTATAAATGGTGTTGGTATCCATGTATGAGATTAATGTTGTCAACCCCTAAGAATATATCAACATTGTATCATTTCATGAGGAAACATCTGCCATCATTCATAGGATCATCTGAACCTGTTCAAGATGGAGGGGAGATCAAAGCACTGGAAAAGATTTTTGATGTCATGGGTTGTAAAAACAATCAAAAGGTTAGTGTTGATGTTTATAACTTTTAAGGAGAAGCATATCAATGGTGGTCGATGGTTAAAAATATCATGGATAGTGAGGAAATTGATGCTCTTTGTTGGGAAGAATTCAAAGTTATGTTTCTTGAGAAATATATTCACAAGGTTGTTCGACTTAGGATGGAAAAAGAATTCTTCAAATTGAGGCCTGAGGAATTCTCAGTGGATTATTATGAAGAAATGTTCACTCGACTGGAAAGATATGCTCCGAATTTCATCTGAGATCTTGATAGTAAGATAAATCAATTTTACTCAGGACCGAAGACACGATATCAAATAGCATTAGCTTCTCATGAATTAAAATGCTATGAGAAAATTTTCAGATGTGATGAGAAGGTAGAAATAGAGTTTTATGATGATCAGGTGTTCAAATAGAGTAGGAAAAAGAATAGGTCCAGTAGGTATGAAAAGGGAAATAATTCATCAAAGAATCCTAGAAATAAGAAAATTAATTTTTCATCTTGTGAGAAGTGTGGTAAAAAGAAACCTGGAGAATGTCTCTCAAAATCTGGAAAGTTCTTCCAGTGTGGAAAGACTAGCCATATTGCTCATAATAGTAAGAAATATGATCAATTAGGCAATGAAAAAAACAGCATTAAGAAATTTTAGTTTCAATGATTTTGGAAATTATGCGAATGTGTGTCCAAATTTGATTACCTAGGGTAGAAACCAAGAAGATTAAAAGCATAAGGGTGGGGAAAAATCTTTTTCTAATACTACAGTTGATGTGGGACCATAAAATGATGTGGTATCAGGTAATTTATTTGTTTTTTCAGATTATTCCAATGTGTTGTTTGATTTAGGATCTACACATTATTTCATTTCTGAGATTTTTTCTATTAAATTGGTAATTCCATATCAAGATATGAATCCTGAACTTGTGTTAAAAACACATGGGGGAAATTATGAGGTAAAAAGAAATTATAAGAATCTTTCTATCCTTATTAGCAGAAAAAATTTACATGAAAACATTGTTTTTTTCCTATATTCGAGTTTGATGATATTTTGGTAATGGTTTGGCTTTCTATTTACCATGATAAGATTGAATGTAGAGCTAAAGAGGGTTATTTTCAGAAATAAATTTGTGTAAAATAATGAACTCTTATCTCTGATAACATATTAGGAATCTAAGAAACTACTGAAATATGTAAATGAATGTTACCTTGCACACATTTCTAAAAACAATGAAACTGTTAAGATTAATGATGTGCTAGAATTAAATGAGTATAATGATGTTTTTTCTGATGAGTTTCATGGTATTATACTTAATTGGGAATTTTAATTTTCTGTTGAATTAGCTTCTGATGCTAATAGAATTTCAAATCCCCTTTATCGAATTACTCATATTGAACTTTTAGAGTTAAGGAAATAATTGGAGGAGTTTTTAGATAAAGTTTTCATTCGACCTAGCATATCACTATTGCATTCTAGAGTCTTTTTTGTAAAGAAAAATAGTTCAATGAGACTTTTCATTGATTATAGAGCCTTGAATAATATCACTATTACGAACAAGTATCCTTTTCCTCATATTAATAATTTTTTTGATCTGATCCAGAGATCTTAATATTTTTCGAATATTGACATGAGGTTGGGGTACCATCAGTTGAAAGTAAAAAAATTAGATGTTCCAAAAACAACATTTCATACTAGATATGGTCATTATGAATTTGTAGTTATGCATTTTGGGTTAACCAATGCACATGTTGTATTCATTGATCTTATGAATATAATTATCCATGAGTTATTGGATAATTTTTTTGTTGTGTTTATTGATGAAATTTTTCTATATTCCAAAAGTAAATAGGAACATGAAAGTCACTTAAGGTTGTCTTACAAACCTTAAAAGAACAGAAATGATATAGTAAATTTAGCAAGTGTGAGTTTTTTTTATAAAAAAATTTCATTCCTTGGTCACATTGTTTCAAAAAATTGTATAACTATTCATCCCTCTAAAAAAAAGTTGTTGAAGAATGGACAAGTCCTACAAATATAACTGAGATTCGTAGTTTTCATGGTTTGGTTGGCTATTACAGAAGGTTTTCTGATAATTTTTCATGGTTACTTAGCCCACTGACTATGTTAACTCAAAAAGGTGTTATGTTTGTCTGGTAAAAATAATGTGATGATTGTTTTCATGAATTTAAAATAAGATTGGTGAATTCTCCAGCATTGGAATCACCTTCAAGAAATTGTGAGTTTTTTAACTATAGTGATGCTTCATTGAAAGGAATTTATTGTGTCTTAATGTAGAATTATTAGGTAATTTCTTATGATTCATGTCAATTGAAACCTCATGAGTTAAATTACCCTACATATGATTTGGAATTAGCTACTGTTTTTTTTTCTTTAAAAATTTGTAGGCGTCATCTGTATAGATTAAATTGTGAAATATATACTGATCAAAAAAATTTGAAAGTATATATTCACTCATAAGGAATTAAACATGAGAAAAAGGATATGGTTATAATTAATCAATGATTATTATTGCATTATCCATTACCATCCAAAAACGGAAAATAAATTGGATGATGCTTTGAGCCGAATGAGTAATGCTAAATTAACCATGATACCTTTGGAATAATATCCTTTGATTAATGATCTAATGAGCTTTAGAATATAAGTTGTTGGTGAAAGAAAAATTCCTCTTTTTTGTTTTAGGTGGTAGTGAAATCATCTCTAGAAGACAGAATAAAGCGATTGTAGAAAGAAGATAGTGAGTCACTGAAAAGGGTAGAGTTTGTTCAGAAGGGTATGTTAACAGAATTTAACATTGATAAATATTGTATTTTGAGGTTTGGGAAGAGATTATGTGTGCCCTGTGATTCATTGTTGAAGAAAGATTTGTTATGTGAAGCTTATAGTTCTCCATTTTCAGTTCATCCTCATAGTACTAAGATGTATAGAGATCTTCGAGAGTATTACTGGTGGGATGGAATGAAAAGAGATTTTGACGACTTTACTGTGAAGTGTTTGACTTTTCAACAGGTTAAAGAAGAGTGGAAGTTACAGAAAAGGATGCTTCATACTTTACTAGTTCCAGAGTGTAAATGGGAAAATATATCCATGGACTTCATTGTGGGATTACCGAAGTCATATCAACGTAATAATGCAGTCAGGTCTATTATTGATTGAATGACTAAATCTTATCATTTCCTTCCAATTCGATATACTCTTTCTCTATATCAAATTTCTCGGTTGAGTGTTAAAGAGATATTTAGGTTACATGGAGTTCACCTATCCATTGTATCTGATCATGATCTGAGGTTCACTTTTAACATTTTTAAGGGCCTTCAGAAATAATTGGGCACTGAATTAAATTTTAGTATAGATTTTCATCCTCAATTAGATGGGCAGTCAAAACGAACAGTTTAGACTTTGGAAGATTTTATAGGTGCTTCTTCAATTGATTACTATGGAATTTGGGGCCAACATCTTTATTTGGTTGAGTTTTTTATAATGACAGTTTTCATTCCAGTATACAGACGGCTCAATTTGAGACATTATATAGAAAGTGGTGTCAAAGTCCATCTTTATCGGGATGAAGTAGATAAAAGAAAGTTGATGGGACCAGAATTTATAGAAGAGTTGGCAGAAAAATTTTAGTTAATTCAAAAGCACATGAGGACAACACAGAGAAGGCAAAAAAGTTATGTGGATAACTGGAAGAAGGATCTTTCATTCGAGGTAGGTTATCATGTCTTTCTCAATGTTTCTCCATGGAAAACTATGATGCTTTTTGGTAATAAGGGAAGGTTGAGTCTGAGGATCATTGGACCCTACAAAATCCTGGAGAATGTTGGATTAGTTTCCTACAGAGTGGATTTACATCCATTTTTATCCTAGGTACACAATGTTTTTTGTATTTCAATATTGAGAAAGTATATTCTGGATCTATCTCATGTTTTGAGTCCAGAGGTAGTTCAGTTGAAGATAATCTCTCTTATAATAAAAACTAGTACATATTCTAGAATGAAGATAGAAAGTGTTGTATAATAAGGTAATTCATTAGGTGAATGTTTTGTGGAAAGACCATATCATTGAATATGCATCATGGGAATCTGAAAATGTTTGGAGGGATAAATACCCCCACTTATTTGATAAGTGAATTGAAGTGTGGGGACATAATTCCCAAAAAGTGGAAAGGATGTAATGACCCATGTATTTATAGAATAATAATTTTGATTTATATTAATACTTATGAATAATATATTAATTTTACTTTAAATGGATTCTATGTTCGATGGTTTACTCGACACACAACAATGGGTTTCTCGGGAATCTCATGTTGCACACAAGGATAAGTCATACTAATAAATAATAATATAATATTATTATTTTAAATGGTAGTTAATGCCTAGATTTTTTATGGGTGGGAATTAATATAACTAACCATATTATGGTTAAATATTTTTGTTAAATGTTTTTAAATTTATCTAATAAAATTTAGAGGCTTATAATGAGAATGAATCCAATTTTATGCATAAATACTCTAATATTTTTTAAAGGTAGTTTTACCACCTTTTGATGGTGAAACCCTTTTAAATATAGTTTTTATCATTTTTATATGTTAAATTTTAAAAAATAAACTCTTTATTTAGAAGCGGGACATCAAAATTTACATTGGGTAAATTTTTGGTATTTTTCTGAAAAAAGTTCATTTTTTAATTAATAGGGAAAAATACTGCATTATAAGTCAAAACTGTATTTTCATTTGATTTATTTATATGAATAGATTATATTTTTAATTAGTTTTAAAGTTCAATTAGATTATTTTTTTACCATTTAATCCAATTTTTTCATTGAAAATAATTTCTCTTTTTAATTAGACATAAACACATGTCAATCTTTGGATAGTTATTATTTCTCATAAACACGCTTTTTGGTTTTGACAACGAAAATTAATTTTAAATTAATTTCTACAAATTATGTGTTATGAATTTGGAGAAATGGATTATATATTTTTAATTAGTAGGTCCAAATTGTGTTAATAGGTAACGTTTATTTTTAGACATTATGAATAGTAACATCATTAAATATTTTATTTACCATGTTTAAAGGGTAAATCTAGTAAATATGGGTAAACAAATAATGTTATAATAATATTAAATTACCCTAACACATGTCCTAATACTATTGTATGATACATTTCCAACTATGGTCATCATTGGGTCTATTTTGGGACCCCATGGAGCCACTTGTAAGTGAAAATGACATTTTATAAAAATTAATTTAAATTTAAGGAAAATGTAACATAAATATTAATTATAAGTGATAGATTAGATTATAAATATTAATTATATGGGGTTATATAAGTGATAGATTCGATTATAAATATTAATTATAAAGTTAAAAATATTTAATACATCATGGTATTTTATTTATAATTGTTATAGATTATTACAATAAATTTAATTATTACATAATGATGATGCAGTGATTTCTTCATTATTAAATGATTCAAATAAATGATATTATAAATGTTAAAATAAATATAATTGGGTTATTTGGATGTCATCCACGAATTTTATGGATGATAGGTACATGTTATATTTCTATTAATGAAGATTTTTAAAATCAGTAAATTTTTTATGGATTTCTAATAAGTCATGATATGAATAGTGTCAAAATTGACATAATTCATATTTTAAATTATAAAATATTTTATTAAATATTAAAAAAACCCAAAAAAGATAATATTCAGCTAAATAGTTATCATAAGTCTATAATTTTATTATTTACTCTTTAATTGGATATTTTTCTCTATTTTTATAACTAGTTTGATCCCCAATGTGTTAAATTCATGATAAAATGGTAAGAGTAAAAAATAGTTAAATAAAAAATATAAGGATTAAAATATATCCAAAACTAGTCCAATTATTAGGGAAAATTTTATTTAGAACAATAGTCATCTTATCTTATAATTTAATGAGTTGTGGTCATTTTGAAACCAAAAATAATTTTATAATAAAATTATACATTCAAATTATCCTAAAGAGCCCCTCCTCCCTCTTATAAAAGGAGACCACCTATAACATATTACACACACCTCTCAATCACCTTGTCTCATAAAAAATATAATACAAAAATATATAAAAATCCCTCTATTCCTCTTAGAATCTTTTCTCTATGAATAAGGCAATTAAAGAGATCTCTTTGGCTCAAATCAAAAGAAGATACCCAATTTGAGGTAACGTCTTCTCTCAAGTATCTTTCCATTATTTTTTCTTCTCCACTCCCTATGCTCTTCTTCTTATTTGTTTACATAACAACACAAGTAACCTCAATATAAAAGGTTATTTTATGAGAAGGATTCTAACTACACTTACACACACCTCCATCTAATGGGTATAGAACATAATATTTCTCTAGACGACGAACTACTACTTCACGAAACGATGATTGTTCAATATTTTCCTATCACCTCTTATGGTGGAAATTATGATGTCTATGTAATTATATATGATATTTATGATATTTATTTTATCTCTATGATTCTGTAATTCTCGTTTATAACATACCTTTATTCTTTTCATGTTGTATAAAATACTATAATTTCATTTGAGGATGTGCGGACTACCACCCCCTCAAAGTTATATGACTCATTCATATTATACATTGAATGTATAAAGGATTGAATTAATGAGAATTTTTAATAGATATAACATATATATTATAATGGTATTATAATATACCTATTTATAATTTTATTTTCATTCCTTTAAATATGAAAAATAAATGAATGTAGCATCCATGCGTACATACGGCTTACCGTCTCCATGAACGGTGCATTTCATTTATTATATCCAAATGCTATGGACTATTCTAAATACATATATATTAGATATATATGATATATATGATATCTAAATGATTAATATCATTCTGTAGATCATGTAATTTTGACCACATGGACAATTTATAATTATAATAAGTTCATTTTTGACTCAAGTTCCGAACATCGACAAAATGACCGATATGAAATCAAATAATTAACTAATTATTATAGAAAGATAAAAAGTGATATAAATGAAATAATAAAATTGAAAATTGTTTTTAAGCAAGTAGAAATTATCTGAAGTCTATTTTTTAGGAAATTAAATTACTAACGAGTCAAGTCGGACACAAGGTAAGGGACTTTGTATCAATATCCTTTCATTGGGTCATATTTTGATAATATAAACCCCCTTATTTTATACAGTGTAAAATAAAACACTTTGAACTTTACTTCCATTCACAGGGAATATTTTTTCTATGAATAATATTACTAAATGTCAAAAGAAACATTTTTAACATATGTGGCGACAATGACCACCCAACCGCCTTAATCGTTATTTGGCTTCCCCTATAATCCTTAATGCTTTTAAAAGGAAAAGAAATACATTTTTTCCTTTTTGGGTGTTTTATATTGAAAATGGTTTTTGAAATGGTTTTTTTATTTCAATATCTTGAAATGATTTATTGTGATTTAAAATGAAATGTTATTAGTGAAATGTTGATATTTTCAATATTTTATGTGTTATGATTATATAATGGTACTTGGACATTTGACGGGTGGTTACATGATAATCCAACTGATGGGTGGTTCCGTGATAAACCAAGGATGGGTGGTTACATTATAACCTCCAATGAATTGGGTATGGAAATCATCCGTTTGGATATTCCATTTAGTGATATGTGTGGAAGTAAACCGTATGGTTATTCTATTTAAGTATGTTTATGTCCCAAGTTACCTTTATATGTTATATGAAATTTTATATGGGATTTATGGTAATATTTTGGTTAAAAAAGGGTAATCAATGAGCTTATATTTAGGGAAGTGTTTTTGTTACTTCTTTAAGATGAAAATTATTAATTTATGATTAATTGTTCATGTTTTACATGTTATTTTTTAAAACTAACAAGTTTCCTTATTTTTGTATCCCTTATTAATATTTTTATGCTCATCCCATGTTTTTGAAAAAAAATTTACATGAATTAAGGTGGAATAGGTTCAAGGATGGGATCATGGAAAAGTTATTCTATTTAAAACATGGAACTAAGCATATTTATTTTCTTTTAATAGTTTCTATTTTTTTAAAAAAATGATACTGAGTAGACGTGAATACATGTAATATTCAAGATGTTTTGTATAAGTTATGACCTAATTCTCTAAAGCTCTAAACCTAAAAAGGTTCTCAATGTGAATTATTAACATAAATCAAGATTATATAATGTTTAAGTCGGGGGCCTTATATAGTAACAAATTTTTATTTGTTTTAATGTATTCATTTACCCTTTTATGTTTACCTTTTTTTATTCATATTTATTTTATTTTTCTTCGGGTGATGTTTTGAAACTTTTCAAGGTTTTCCTGGTTGTTCACAGTTCAATAATCTCTTTTCCAAACCAAGATCCACAAGTATTATTTGTACTACCATGAAGAGTTATGGTTTCCAAGTTTTTCACATGGTATGAAATACCATTCACCAAATTAGAAAAAACCATACGTCCTAATGTAGGGGAACATGGTTTGGACAAACAGTTTTTCAGACCTTGCAAACCTCTCCAAGAAACTATGGTCAAGTAATTTTTTTATCATGGAGAATTGTTTTAAAATCCTGATCCCTATATTTTAACCCTTTAATAACCCCCATTATAACTAATACCAATATGTAGATTAGAATCCTTTCAAGAAGTTGATTTTTATCCTCCAATCCCTTCTCATGGTGGATTGAAGTGTGGTTGATCATGTTTAATATCCTCATGTTAAGTGAAACTCTTTTCGTGATTATTTTTCTATTATCCCATTATATATTCCATAGAGGGTATTAAATAATCATTTTTTATGGATCTAAACATAGGGAGATTGAATCGTTATTCTATGTTTGATTTATTGACAACTTACAACTTCTTTTCTAATTGGGACTCCCATTTCATGTGTCGATTCATGATTGTTGATAAAGTTTGGTGGATCCGTTTGATTTTTCTATATAATTGATACCTTTATTTTAAAAATTTATTTTAAAAAATACAATTAATCTATGAAAAACTATATTGATATAAATTTTAATTAGAATTTGAAATGTCATGTATTTTTTAAGAACCCACCAATCCCAATGGAATTTTATTTTTGTGTTTATTTTAAAATTAATAGAATTGGTGAGAAGATTTGAGAATTTATTTTAGAATAATATATTTCATTAATATAATTAAAACCTATGATTGGTTTAATAATGGAATGTAATGAAATGATAAGAAAATATTTTGTTGATTCTGAAATTGAATTGTCATACTGAAACTAAAAATTGGTAAATATAATTATAAATGATGATTTACATGAAATGATATGATTTTCACATTATTAATTGATGGATCGAGAACATAGAATACTGGGTAGTTTGTGTGTTACTTTGGTAAAATAACATTAGGATCATGATTCCCTAGTATGGATTGATTATAAAAACTCTAAAAAACATAGTTCTGTGTGAAATATTCTATATGGGAGGTGGATGAGTCATATTCAGCCTTAGCCTATGGGATATGTGTATACATACTTGTCATGATCCCTAATAAGAGAAGTATGGGGATCATATAGTCACAAGTTATCATACTGAAGGGAATATGACCTTGGTTCTTGTTTTATTTGTTCTGATGTTATGTAGAATTTATTATAGAACTATTTTCTTCATTATAGTTGATTCATATAAACATTTTAACATAAAAATGTATATTAAATCCTTGTTTGAAATGTTTTCCATCAATTTGAAATGAATGGTTATTTTATTTTAAATATAAAAATGTCTTTATAGACCCAAGTTTATTTAAAATGAAAGAAATTTTTGTTTATTATTTTGAAATCTATTATGGAACATAGGGTGAGACCCTAATGGTATTTATAGTTCACACCCTACATTTTCTTTCTGGAATTTGTAGAATACCATCTATGAGGTCCATGTGAAGGGAGATTTCTACATGGAGGTGTTGTATGTTCTTGATCCTTTATTCACAGAGTTATGTTTCCTTTTGAATGTTTTTATTTGAAAAGATTACATTTTTTTGTACTACATTGGTTTTTAACCTTTTTCATTCTTGTACTTTTTCATTATAGAGTGTTGATGATTCTGACTTGTATCGTTAATATTTCATTGATTTCATGAAAATTCATTCCCTCTTATTTTTTATGATTTCACAAGCTAGTTTCAATCCATCGGGGATTAGAAATTCCATTTAAGGTAGGTTAGTGTTTTCTCGAATATAAATTACCAGTGTATCCACGATGGTTTATGAAAGTATACGGAGACAGACTACATGAGAAAACAAAATATGAAATAATTTTTTTTAAAATATATATGATATGAAAAACACATTGGTTTCACGAGTATAAAAGGGAGTAAATATGTTATAAAATATATCTAATATTATTATCAATAATTTAATGAATAATAAATCAATCATTTATTATGATTTTGTTGAAGAGGATGATAAAATAGTTTAAAGGTAAAAGATATTTTTTTCGTAAAACTTTTTTTTTGCAATTTTTCTATCATATTATATTAAATTATTCTTATTTTTAAATTATTATAATTATATAAGATGATTATATATAAAATTTTGTGAATTATAATTCATTTAATTATTGTTTTTCTGTAGGAAATGACAAAAAAACATGTTATCTTTCAAAAATACATTTTCATTTAAAAATTTATTTTATTTCATTTTTTTATGGATATTATTATTAATTACCTTCAATTTTAGAAATTATACTGGAAATAATTTATATAATTTTTGGTATCAGTATATAAAAATTTTCATACGTATAAATTTTGTGTTTTTATTCAAATTTTGATGTTTTAGTGAAAAGTGAAAATTATGTTTCTTGTATATTTTATGTAAAATTTTCATTTACTTTTTTTTTATTTTGTATGATGACATTGATATTATCAAAATGTTATATATGTATTAATTAATTATATATACTCTAATTAACTAAATCTGTTTCAATATTAATTCTAATTTTTATATAAGTTCATTCTTAGTCTTAAAAACGCATCTATCGAAAGAACTATTTTCCATTTTGTTCTTTGTTTTTATCCTAAATTAATTTATTCCACATTAATTAAATCATGAAAATTTATTTAATATTTACAGTAATGAGGATCAAATTTGGTAAATAGGTTTCATTTATTATTGTTACTTATGAGTAGTAACCATAGGTAATATTTGTCACATTGGTGAGGGTAAAACAGGTAAATTGTGATTAAAACTAATCTAATATGGTTTAAAATACATTGGAAAATATTATTTTATTTCATTTATTAAATATATGTTGACCATTATTATCCAAAAATATAAATTTGTACATTCTTTTCCACATCAGATTGATTTTAGCCTTTCATTTATTTAATGTAAGAATAAATACAAAATGACTCTATTTTGTAGTTAATTTATTTTATAGGTTCACGTAGGTATAAGAAGATGTTATAAACAGATATTACTTTTTTTTAAACTTTTATAATCTATTTAATGGTTGTTAATTTATTTTTCTTTTATAATGATGGTATAATTAACGTAGATGATTACACAACACTGATATTGTTCTTACTAAAGTAGTATCAAAATCATTGTTAATAATTTTAAAAACACCCAATGTAATTTTATTTTGATTAATTATATTTATATATATATTTTATTGTTAATAATTATGAATAATGTATTTTTAATTACTTAATATTCTAATTCCATTCCAATATTGATGTCATTAATGTAAAAATATTTCAATTGATCTTATAATGACATTAATGATATTTTATGATAAATAATGTCCTAATAAATAATTTAAAAATAATAATATTCATGAAATAGGGAATTATATATTGGATATGGTCTATAGTCACATAAAATTATCTTTTTTGAATAGTTTCATTGGGAGTAATTTTATAACCGTTTATGAATGAAAATGTTGTTACCGTGATTAATATTAATATTTGTTAACTATGGGTTTAAATAAAAGTATATGTTTTATGATTACACATAAACCAATCCAAATATTATTGTATGAAGGAATGTAAAATATATCATATCATATATTCAATGTTTTTTACCCTTGGTTCGAATTTAAAATAAAATTTAAATTTTTTATTAAAATATTTTAAGTAATTACATGTTTGTCTATTCAATCATTATAAATCGACACCACCTCTCCTCTATTCTCCACACCACATTGATAAATATATAATGGAAATATATTTACAAAAAAAATTCCAGAAATTATTTTCCATATTTTAGAGGTTTTGGAATCTTCAATATAACATCTCTTGGGACCTTAAGGATACACATATAATAGGTTCTTAAAAGATGATCTAATCACCTGAACCGATCATTTTTATTTTACTTCATCACCCACCTCCTTAAATTATATCATTACCACTCTAATATAATAAAATATGTATATAACATATCCTGAGGTGATATTTTATTAATTTCATAACCTTATTCCACTCTTTTTCCATCCAATATAGAATGAAAATATTGTTTTTCACAATGTGTGGATATCCACCTCAATATGGAGATGTATTTCGGTTTTCATCACCAACTCTCAATTTTTTGTATTATGAAGGATTTTTTAAATATATTTTATATTTAGGAAATATTAATAAATATTTAAATATATTATATTACAAAATTTCTTACCATTCCACCCATTAAAAAATGACAACGTCTCTCCTAAATACATGTGTAATTCTACATCCATGAAGCGATGTGATTCTATTTTCATGTATGTTATTCTTAACTTATAATAAAAGTGTAATATTTAATTAAAATGATATTAACTTTAGTATTACTATTATTTTTAATAATATTTAATGGTTAATTATTTGAACATAGTTCTCATTCTAATGTCCTTTTTGAAATTATCAACTGAGCATACTTAAAACACCAAACATGGACCTAACAAATTAAGTAATTAAATATATCATTTAAATAAATGAAATAAATGGTTTAATTATAAGTTATATTTCTAGGAAAATATTTTTTAAAAATTAAATAATCACTAAAATATTATTCTAAGGGAGATAATAAATATACATGAGAATTCAGCTTCCATGTATTAAATAAATCACCTTAAAACACTCATTTTAAATGTTATAAATATTAATTTTATAAATAATATTATTCCATAGATATATTATTAAAATTATTTTATTAATTTATCAATATTTTTATATATTAATTATAAAGGATATTTTAATTCACATTTAACACATTTCAATTTCTATTATGATGAATATTTCTATATATTTTATACAGGAGGTTTTATAAAAATGGTAAAAGGTATGTTTTATTTTAACTTATATAACATAGTTTTTCTCATCATGGTAATTGTTATTTGATGTTTGGATTCAATAATAAGTTTAACTTTTTTCTTCAAATAAAAACACCACCTCAATCTTTTTTGGTATTTTAAAAAAGTATTTTAAATGGAAGGGATATTTCGATACGTGAAAATGTCTTTCTTATGAGACATGTGATATTTTTTCATTAATATTTTGTAAATGTTATCATTAATGTGATATTATTATTTTATTTTTTAAAATTGTTTTAGATGATGAGTGATCCTAATATATCTCAAGATAATGTGTGGTCCAGTTATAACTCTCCAATGCTTTGGGTAAAGGGATAGAGTTGACCTATTATATGTTTTCTCAATTAGATTATTTGTATTTACTTAGTATGTTAATACTTTTTTAAGATTTATCTAATGAGTGATATGAAATTGATGTCCCAAGACATGAATATATATTTTCAATTATTTATATTTAGTTTTCCTATATATTTATGGGTTTTATGGTTTGTAAGTGTTCTTATAATTTAAATTAATGAATATCCCCTTTATAGGTAAAATTGTTTGTTTTTAGGAAACCTTTTTCCAGCATTTCTCATTAGTTATAATAAACCCTCAAGATTATTTATTTTTTAATTTTGGGTTTATATAATGTTTTTTATTAAAATAATTGGACAGTAATGATGACTTCATGTGTATATAAATGATAATTTTATATTAGCTTTTATTATGCTGAAGATAAATTCACATTGATGATTTTATGGTAATAAAATGGACTAACTGGTTTCCTAAATCTTTTTTATGTGAATTATTATTATATTTTCTTTTTCTCATCCCTAACATTATGATTATTTTTCATAGGGATTATACAACTGATGAAAATTTATTAAATCCAAAGGTCCTGATAATGATGATACCATTAATAAAGTAATCATGTATTTATAAAAATGTGTTTTGTGGGAAAATAGATACTATTTTAAAATGAGAACATTAATATATTTTGTAAAAATTATCTAAAACTCAATGTATAAAAGTACATTAGTGTTTAATATGATCAAAAATTTATGTTCGTTGTTACATGATTACGAAGAATAAAACTGGGTCATGATTATTAGTAAATTAAACAAAAAATTAATAACTATGTTGTTAACACCAGATACAATAGTACACGTTAATGCTTGTTATTATTGGTATCAAAATAGGGAGAAGTTATCTTTTTATATTAGGTTTTTTTCAGGTGATTCAACTTAATATATATAGATACCATCACCAGTTTATTATTTTATGTATGACCATAAGTTAAAATGCTTGTATACCCCTTTTTGTGTTTTACTTATGGTATTTTAATGCTATTAATGATATTTTGGGAGCTTTTTGGGTCGAGTTATAAGAAACAATTCAATGTAGCATGGAATTTTACCAGAATAATTAAATAGGATTATACATATTAATTTTTTTTGGATTTATATGGAAGTTTATTATATAACCATTTAGGCCAAAAAATTATTTAATGTTGATGTAATTGATGTTCTTTTGAATGATTTGTTATTTATTTTTAGAATTACATTAAATAAATCATTATAGTTATCTTGTAAATTTTGATGTCAAATGTTTTTTTCTTCATCTGAAGGTTTGTACATTTTGGATATTATCATACCTTGTTTAAAAATTTTAGTTTTTGTTGAAATCTTAAGTTAATATAAAATATTATTTATATTTTCATGGATTATGTGATACATTTAATTTTTTTTTAGTTATTTAGATTAGAAACTTTAAACTTTATTATTCATTATTTGAATAAAAAATTGAGACTGTGTTGGAAATTTTTTAAAATATAAAATTATATTTTTTTCAATAATATATATTATGTTATATTATGTACCTAGGTGGTAAAGAAATTATTTAACTCTTTGTAAAATATCATGAAATAAAAAAAATATCCTTACAAATTCATTTTAGATAAATTAATGTGCTTTTTGACATGTCATAGTTTTATGATTTTGAGGCCACTGAATTTTTCATGATCAATCTCATTATTTTGATAAATGTCATATATCACCCTCCATCAATATTTGTAAAATAATCAACTCCACTCTATACATTTTTTCCCATTCCAATAATTTTCTCTCATTTTTAAACCTAGTTATGTGTTACTGCAGATGTCCATTATATTTCCCCTTTCATTCTTTCCAAAATAATTTTTATCAATCCCTTTTTAGATGTGGGTTTTTACAAAGGTATTTTATAAGGATAAACCCATTACTAAAAAGATAAAAATAAAATATAATGTAAAAGGTATATCAAATGGGGGGTAAAATTTATACCATATATATTTTAATCTAACACTAAATTTTATAGCATATACAACATGAAACATAAGGATTAAAGGAACTATTAAATAATATTATTTTAAATATGATTATTTAAATATATCCATTAATTTGGAAGGTATGAACATTTGTAAATTTTTTATGACATATACCTTGAATGTTTTCCCTAAATTATATAAATACTAAATCATGAATTTATTTTCAATTTTTTGGGGAATGAAGATAAATTTTTTAAAGGTAAAGGAGAAGTTTTTCAAGAAACTATTTTAATATGAGAAATAAATTATTATCCTAATGAATAGAATTTTCACTATTGAAAATTTATTTTATTTAAATAAGTATATTATATATTCAATTTAATGAATTAATATTATTTAATTATGACCATTAGGGAAATAATAAAAATAATGTCATTTTATACATTAGAAAAATATTTTCATCAAAAAAGAAGTTTAATGCATTTTTTCTGTGTGGAAATTATGAATAATTACATGTACATTTAAAAATATTATTTTAAAATTTTGAATTATTACTTAAATAAAAATATAAAAATTATATTTAGTTAAAATATAAGTATTTTATAAAAAAATTGATCTTTAGTGAATATATAAAATGTTGTTTTTATATATTTTTAAAAATATTAACTATTTTATTTAAAAAGTATAAATATGATTTTAATTTTATCATGAAGTAAAATAAGACCTAATTAATTTGATATAATTTAATTAATTACATTTTGGCCATCATTATACCCGATTTTTGTGTAAGTCTATTTTTGGGTTTTAAAATGCATTTTTGAAAAAATAATTTCGTCTTTAGGTTATTTTTATTATCATAAATTAATTTATACAAATTATAAATATTAAATTTTAAAAAATTAATTATATATTTACAACTAGTACGTTCAAATATGGTAAATAATAACCTTTTATATTTGATCATTTTAAATAGTTACCTTAGAAATATTTTTCACCTCGATATGGCTGAAATAGGATAATTTGTGTTAAAACCAAGTGATAAGGCATAAATTTAATTATAAAAATTTTATAACTGTCATTGGTTGAGTATATTTCATTCATAATAATCTTAAATTTTAAAATATAACCCTTTTCATCTCTTTTCTATGATTTTTACCATTATAATGTTTATTATATAATAAATACAAAATGTAACTCTCTGGATATTAATTCATCTTATACATTAACATATGGAGAATAAGATTTTATGTATGAATATATATGTTTATGTTTAACATTATTAATTTATTTTTATGAATGTTAATTTATTTTATATTTTTAATTAAAGTATATTCACCATAAATTCTACGATAACCTTGACACATTCTACGTGTTAGTAGTAAAATGATAGGGGTAAATTAATTTAAAAACATAAAAAGATATATTTTTTATATTAATAATAAATTCAAACTAGTTTTAGTGTTAGTAATATTGTATAATTAATTTTTCAAATCACTATATTCTAATTCATTTACTACTGTGACATCTTTAATGTCAAAATATGAGAATAGTTCTTGAAATGAATTTAATTATATTATGTCAAATAAAATACTATTAAAATATTTAAAAATCATAAAAATATTCAAATAATACTAGGTGGATAGTATTTGATCTAAAATTTCATAAAATTACCCTTTATAATCCACTTCTAACGTATAATTAATTTTATATGCTATTAAGAATGAAAATTTTTTCACCATTGTTGTTGTTAAAATTGGTTAATAAAGTGGTTAAACCCAAAAATGATGTCTAAAATTACTTAAATACCTATTTTAATTTTATAGGTTTAATTTATATAAAACATATTTTATCTTATTTTTTAAATTTTTTCCACGTGAAGCCACATTCACATGGAGATGAATTTATTATATCTAAATATATTAAGTAATTAATTATCTCTTCTTTACTTCACTATAAAATTACACCATCTCTCATTAATTATTCACACCACTATGAGCCATGTATCTTGATCAAACCCAAAAAATCATCTTCTGAAAATCCATATTTGTAATGTCTCGGACCTGGATTCCACCCGAAACCGTGCCCCTAGCCCAGTTGACCACATAGTCGTAAGAACATATACCCAAACACCAGATGTTGTCGACTATCTGCGAGGTACTAGGTGAGTCAGTGGGGAGATTATGCTCTCATTACTATAGTGTCACAATAGAAGTCCAATATATAATAAATAGTTTAATTGAACTAAAAAGCAGACAACTCAAAGTAAGAAAAGACATGAATACATATAGGTTTTAGATTTCATGTATTTGGATTTTGGATGTAGTGGTTTGGGACTAGGATTTTGGATTTTGTGGTTCAGTTTAGTGGTTTTGGTTTATGATTTCTAGGGTAGGGTTTATGTTTTAAGGTTTAGAGTTTAGAATTTTGATAATAGTGTATGTATTATATACAAAAATGATGCAGATGGTACAAGTATCTCTAAAGCAGTGAGAATAGTACATGGCATTACAATACAATACAAGTATCCCAAAAAGAATAAAATACCAAAAAGGTATCCCACCATTGAAAGCCTCAGCATGGACCTATGCTCCCCTACTTCAAAGAAACAGTCGACAAACTATACTAGGGATCTTTCCCTATCATCACCTGTGACCATATAATCTATTTTGGTCCCCGGGGATTCCCAAATAGGGTGTGAGATAAACATCCCAGTAGACAACCTCCCAATTTTATACAGTCTGAATAGCGATTCTACAAAAGTAATAGTAAGTGTAAAAAACTATTAAAGTAAGTGTGTATGCACATGGAATAAGTCTACTTTAGTAATTGAAACCAAACATCCCTCAAGGATACCTAGAAAATAGAGTCATCTCCTAAAATGGAAGCTATAACATGTAAACAATCAAGTCACATGGTCACGCCATACATCCATTTATATCAATAAATCCACATCCATGCTGAATATAGAGTTAGATTATCCCATGAAAACTCCATATAGTGAAGTCTAATATCCCATGACCATGTTGTATTGTAAAGTGTAGACCGCAAGGGTCAGATTCAAGGTGTCAATAGGCCAAGGCATCCATGTAAAATAATTCTAAACCACAGATGGTCAGCTCCAAAGAGATTGTCTAAGGCATCCCATCAAGTCCCATGGGAATCCCTCATGGAAACTCTATTAGGTACAGTTTGGGGTCCTAGAAACATAGAAATATCAAGTCCTATGAGAGCCCAAGAAAGTGGGATCCATGGGGTAGAAATTCCTAAGGCATGCCACAGAATCAAGACCCAAGGGGCAGAGTCAACCCGAGGCATCCACTACTGCATTCTAGGTCTATGGATAGAAGTCCAAGGAATATATCAAACCATTCAATAAGCAATTCAATCATTCAAATTAAGCACTCATTCAATGTGAGTATACCCACTCAAATCAACCTGTACAATCCATGAGTATACCCACTCATGCAAACCATTTATCAATTACAAGAATATGGGCCTACCCTCCCATATAAACCATTTCAAAATCCATTAACATTTTCATATCGGTATACCAACCCATATTATCTATTTGACATGCCAAACAATCAAAATAGACAAGGAATAACATGATACTCATTAAGAAAGGGGGGAGTACAACTGCTAAATAACCTACTCATGCTATCAAAGCATTGATAGTCTCCCTATAACTAGGAAAGCACAAGAACACACCCCTTAGGTGGTTTAAATAGAAATAAACATGTAATTTCCTTAAGTTGGACCCCTTGGGTGGCCCTAAAATGAGAAATGGGTGTCAACGCACCTAAACAGAACCTACGGGAATCCTCACTAGGTCTGGCTAAAACTATGACAACCAACTCACTAAACAATGAGGCCTCACCCGAATGATCGATGGACAACATATTGGTCAAATGACCGAAAAGCATAAGAAAAAGATGAAAGAATGTATAGGCCACCTACCTCTCCTCAGTAGTAGACAACTCATCTAGTATCAATTCTTTATTTTTCCAAGTTTGGAATAAATATGAAGAAAGAACGAAGAACGAGATATTTGGGCATATGAGAAAAAATCCAAATAGTTCATTTGTTGCTAAAAATAATCAAGAACGACTAAAAAAGAATCAAGTACTTACCAATGTGGTTCCAACATGACTAAAACGCTCAAATTGAAGTCTGGGTAGCTCTAATATATAAAAAACAATATGAGGGTTGTTTTGGCTCTCAAAAATGGAATAAATAGCTCTGTTCGTCAAAAATTGAGACTACTACCTATTTTATAAAAAACCCGCTGGGCAAGTACACTGCATGTACTTACAATTTTTTGGATCTAGATTGGCTATATATCATGATAGGCAGGTTCACAACATGTACTGAAATTTCATGGCATGGAGGCCAAGTACACGACGTATACTTGGACTGCAGGCATATTTCATTCTTTCTTCCCTGTTCATTCCTAAAAATAACCCAATTGTCCCATGACCTTGCTTAGGGTCTAATACAAAAATAAAAGAAACAAAATTTACCAGAAAAGAGAGATTTGTACCTCAAGAAAAACTTAAGATGTTACAATCTTCCCCTCTTATTTCCATTCGTCCCCGAATTTCTCTCAGAAGGGTGGTCAAGATTCATTCAATAACAACTTCGGCCAGTAAGAATGTACGTTGTCCTCCCTCTCCCATGTATCATCCTATAAACGATCATGATACCATAGAACCCCTATTAGAAGAACTAATCGACCTCAAAGAACATTCGTGCTCCTATCATTTATACAAATCGGATGCTCCACAAATGAGAAATCAACCAGAATCTCAACCTCCTTTAAATGAAAAATGTGAGATGGGTCAGAGTGATAGTGGCATAGATGAGTTATATGGAAGACTTTATGAATAGATCAGTACCATTGAGGTAACTACAATCGATAGGTAACTGAACCGAATCCCTCCAAAATCTCAAAAGACCTGAAATATCTCCTTGAAAGTTTACCCTATATATTGATCTGTCTATGTCCCATTCTCGATGAAAAACATAAGAAAACCTGATCCCCGACCTTGAACTCTATAGGTTATCTATGAAGATTGGCATATGATTTTTGAAAAGACTTTGCAGTAGCCATCCACTTATGAATCATCTGGACCTTCTTAGAAGCCTCCTACATGAGACGTGGTCCCATGTAAGCTTCTTCTCCTACTTCTAACCATCACTACATAGAATTACATGGCCTAACATATAAATATTCATAAGGATCCATCTTTATCATTGCCTGATAACTATTATTGTTGAAGTACTCAACTAGAGGAATGTGACTCTCCTAAGAGCCCCCAAAATCAAGCACTCATGCTTGGAGTATGTCCTCTAGAACTTGTATTGAATTCTTTGACTGTCTATTAGTATGAGGGTGGTATGATGTGCTCTGAATCACTTATATACATAGTACCCTATGGAAACTCTTTCAAAAACGAGATGTAAAGAGGGTGTCCCTATCTGAAATCAGAATTTGCGTTCGTACCACCTCTTGGATGTACAACTTTCCAACATCATCAACACTGAAGGTCTCCTTGATTGCGACGAAATGTGTTCCCTTTGAAAACTTTTCAACAACAACGCAAACATCATCATTACATAGAGGAAACCTTAGAAAAACTGTTACGAAATCCATCGTGATACCTTCCCATTTCCACTCCAGGATAGGTAACTACTTTAAAATCTCAGCTAGTCACTGATGTTCCATGTGCACATTCTTACTGTTGGAACACCTAGTAATAAAACTAGTTACTTAACGCTTCATTCTTAGAAACCATTATTGTCGTCACATGTCACGGTACATCTTGGAAACTCTGGGATGCACTGCCCAAGATGTATCAAGAAACTCCCACATCAACTCCTCACATATATCCACTAGAACCTAGAAACATTCATGAATATGCAAGATCACATCATTGCCTACCGTCCAACCAGTAGGAGGGTCCTCACCAGCCACACCTTCCCTTGGAACTAAGACTTCTGAATCTGATAGCTACCTCATCCTAACTTTGTCCAGTAGGGTATAGGTCACAGATAAGGATGATAAAAATGTTTTTCCCTGTCTATCATCAACCTCCAAATTCATCTCAGAAAACAACACCATAATCTTCCACACACTACTGGCCTCTTATCCAGCATGTTTCTGGGTCATCCTTCTCAATGAATCGGCCACTAAATTTCCCTTACCAAACATATAGGCAAGATAAAAGTCATTTAATGTAGGTACTCCACCCACCATAGCTTCCTAAAATTTATATCACGTTACATAAATATATAATTGAGTTTTTTTTGTCTGTGTAAAACACATAATGATCTACCAGTAAATAGTTCCTCCAACAGCACAATGAACAAACAACTACATCTAACATGAGATCATATATAGGGTAATTCCTCTCGTGAAGCATCAACTGCTAAGACCCTTACTCCACGACTCGATCTCCCTCCATCAGCATTTCCCCTAGCCCAATACTTGAAGCGTCATAGTACACCGTGTAGCTCTTTCCCTACTCTGACAGTATTAGGACTGGTGCTGATTCCAACCTCCCTTTCAACTCCTCAAAGGTTGTATCACAAGTTTCTGGCCACACAAACATCAAACCTTTCTTGGTCAAACCTATCTTTGGTGTTGGTAAGTATAATAAGTCCTATATAAAATGCCTTTAATAGCCAGATAACCCTAAGAAACATCGTATATCAAAAACGTTCATGGGTTATTCACAAAAAACAATAGTTCTCACTTTCTCTAGGTCCAATAAAACTACTATCTCCAAGATGATGTGACCTAGGAAGTGAATTTGATACCTCCAAAATAGGTAGTTTGTGATCTTAACAGATAACTGATTATCTATCAGTGTATTCAAAATGATCCCAAGATAGTTGGCATGGTCGTGTCAATTATGAGAATACACCAAGTTATTATCCATAAAAACCACCACAAAAGAATCCAAGTAAGGATGGAACACTCGATTCATCAAATCCATGAAAAATTATGGTGTGTTCGTGAGATCGAACAACATAACCAGATACTCGTATAACCCATACCTGGAATGAAGGGCTATACAAGGTATGTCCGTAGGTCGAACATGCACCTGGTAATATCATGACCTCAATTCGATCTTTGATAACACTCGATCTCCTCGAAGCTAATAAAAAAGTTCATTTATCCATGGAAAAGGATATCGGTTTTTAACCATCAGCTAGTTTAGTTTCTAATAATCTAAACATATCCTAAGAGTTTTATACACCATTTTTTCAAAAGGGACCGGTGAACCCCCTGGATAATTATTGGGTCTAATAAACCCCTTACCTTTAAATACTCTAACTGCCTCTTGAGCTCCTGTAACACTATCATAGACATACTGTATAGAGGAATGGATATCGGCGCAGCTCCTGGAACTAGCTCGATAGAGAACTCCACCTATATCTCAATAGGTAAACTAGAAAAGTCATTGGGAAATACATACCTGGAGCGCTCAACCACTGGACAAAAGTATGCCTGACTCACTCCTTGATCATCCAAAACAAACTGGAAATATAGGCTATCAACACACCCATACCATGATGCTTGGGGCCATCTCTACTCTCCTAGACATCCCATTCACCATTTTGAATAAACACTACACCCTCTTGTGATGTGAAAGTCACCGTTCGGTGATAGTAGTTAACATATTCTCAATAAGCTACTAACCAGTCCATTCTGAGAATGACATCAAACCCTGTCTTCTCAAGGACATATAAACTACAGATGAAGTTTCACCAACAAACCTCAAGGGTAAATTCCATACACTAGTGTACATCACCCATTCCAACTCCCAATGGCGTCTCTAGCATCAAAACTCCCTTAGAAGGAAAAACCACAAGCCTAAGGATTTTTACCACTCATGAAGAGATAAAACTGTGAAAGGAACCTATATTGAAAAGAGATTACCAAATAGTAGAATCTACTAAGATCATACCTTCCGGAATGTCTCTACAATGCCAAACACATGCCTCAGGAAAGAACAACATCAAAGCACAATTCTCAAAAGTCTGGGATATGTAAAAACCCTCCTACAGCCAAGTCAAACCCACAGTCTTCTCCTAAATCCAAGATTGTATAACAAACAACCAATGAACCACAAGAAACAATGCCTCTTACCCACTCAAAAGTCAAGTATATGTCAAGTATTTATTCACCATTTCACGTTCCATTACAATTTGAGTTCACATTTAGTTACCTAGGAAATTTCATAAAGGTTTTACCAATTTACGAATCCATGAGGGACCATAACACCTCATGAACCCAAAACATGTTTCCCATTCATACAATACATGTAACAAGTTCATTTAACATTAAATTTAATTGGTGTGTCATTTCCAAATTCATAAGGGCTTACACTTCTTATGGATTGAATGTTGATGTCACTCCGGTATCTACTGCACCCAACTAACAAAACATCAGACACATTTATCATATCAAATATCACAACAACATGCAATATCTAATGCATCCTAGATGGCATGGAATAATGCATGACATGTGATTCTAACAACTGTCTATATGATGTATGATATGAGACACCCTCGTCTCATCAAGTTTCCACTAAAATAGAACCCACAATTTCATCAATAGTAATAGTATAAATCATGTGCATCACCCAACGGTGAAATCAAATCAACTGTAATAATCAAAATCTAGAAAATAAAAACTCAATTAGAGGAAATTTAGATTTATCCTATACACATGTTAGCTACTCCATAGAATAGTTTATTAGCAAAATCCATTTCCTTACTATCCTTTTATATTGTCTCTAACTAATAAGTCAAAACAGAAAAGAAAAAAACTGATCTGATACAACATTATAACATCTCGGACTCGGATATCACCCAAAATAGTGCCATGATCCTGTTTTACCACATGGACTCAAGATCATCTTCCCAAACTACAGAGGCTTCCAAATCCTAGTGAGGACCTAGGTGAGTCAGTGGGGAGATTATGCCCTCATTACCAGAGTATCACGATAGAATACAAACATATAATAAATAGCATAAGAGAAATAAACAGAAGACAACTTGAAATAAGACAAGACAGGAATACATATCGATAAATAGAAGTGTATCATATACAAAAATGATTCAGATGGTAAAATTATATAGAAATAAGATAGAACAGTACATGGAATTACAATACAATATAAGTATCCCAAAAAGAATAAAATACCAAAAATGTATCCCAATATCGCAAGCCTCATCTTGGTCATATGGCCCCTCCTCCAAAACCACAGTAAACAAACTGTACTAGGGAACTTTACCCTATTATCACCTACAACCATATAATCAGTTTGGGTCGCCGAGGAGGCCCAAATAGGGTGTGAGATAAACATCCTAGTGGACAACCACCTAAGTCTATTTAGCTCTAACAGTAATTCTATAAAAGTGCAACTATGTGTAAAAAAATAGTAAAATAAGTGTGTATGCCCATGGAAAATGTTTACTATATTAATTAAAACCAATCAACCCTCAAGGATACCTGTAAAAGAGAGTCAACTCCTATTAAGGAAACTATAACAAGTAAACAAGAAATTCACATAGCCATGTCATACATCCATGTGTATAAATCAATCCACATCCACACTGTATAGAGAATTATTATATCCCATAACCACACCATATAGTGAAGTCTAATATCCCACAGCCATACCGTATAGTAAAGTGTAGATCGCAAGGGCTAAATTTAGTGTGCTATAAGACCAAGGAATCCATGTAAAATTATTCTAGAATACGGAGGGTCCAATCCAATGAGCTTTTCCAAGGCATAAAAGCATGTCCCATGGGAGACCCTACTGAAAACTTGGTTAGGAACTAGTTGGGGTCCTAGGATCACAAAAATTACATGTCCTACGTGAGCCCAAGAAAGCTGGATCCACGGGGTAGCAAGGCTTAAGGCATACCATAAAATCAAGACCCAATAGGAAATGTCAACGTAAGGAATCCACTATTGCATTCCATATCCATGGAGAGCAGTCCAATGAATCTATCAAACCATTCAATCAAGCATTAAAGTATTCAAATTAATCATTCATTCCATGTGAGTATACCCACAAACATCAACCTACACGATCCATGAGTATACCACTCGTGAAAACCATTTATCAACTACAATAATATGGGCCTACCCTCCCATATAAACCATTTAACATGCCATTATAATTTTCATATAGTTATACCCACCAATATTATCTATTTAACATTATAAACTATAAAAATAGACAAGGAATAACATGATATTAATTAATAAAGGAAAAAATACATCTCTTAAATAACCTACTCAAGATACCAATGAATTAACATGATCCCTCTAACTAGGAAAGCACAAGCACACACCACTTGAGCGGTTTAAAAAAATCACAAACAGGTAATTTAATTAAGGTTCACCCCTGGGGTAACCCTATAATGAGAAACATGTGTCATATCACTTAAATAGAACCTACATGAATATTTACTATGTCCGACTACAACTACAACAAGAAACTTTCTCAAAAATAAGGCCTCACCAGAATTTATGACGGGCGACATATCAATCGAACACATGAAAAAAATAAAAAATATATACGAAAAAAGTATAGACCACATACCTAACCTCAATTGTAGACATATTTTCTAGTATCAAGAACTGATTCATCCTAGTTTGGAAGAAATCTGAAGAATAGAAGAAGAACGGGAAATTAGGGTATATGAGCCAAAATCCAAATAGTGCACTCGTTGTTCTGAAGAATCAAGAACTAAAAAGGAATCGAGTACTTACAGATGTAGTTACAACGTGACTGACGAGACTCGAATCATAGTTCATATGGCTTCAACATATGAAAAAACTAGATTATGGGTGTTTTGGATTTCAAAAACAAAAATAAATAGCTATGTCTATCAAAAATTGAGGCTGCTGCAATTTTTATAAAAAAACATGCTAGGGAAGTACATGACGTGTACGTCAAGTACATAGTGTGAACATACCTTTATATTTTTTCTAATCCAGACTAGATACACGTTGTGATGGTCCAATTGAAGGTGTGTACTATAAGTACACGATGGGTTGACCAAGTACACGACGTGTAACTGACCTATAGCCATATTTCATCTTATTTTCCCATTTCATTCCCAAAAACAACCCAACCGGCCCACGACCCATCTTAGGGTCTAAGACAAAAAGGAAAGAAACAAAATTAACCCTAAATGAGAGATCCACACCTTAATAAAAATCTGGGATCTTACAATATCCATTTATAAAAGTTTTTTTCTCTTAAAAATACCATCTCTAGGGTCCTTAAGCAGATATCCAAAGGATGTTCCTCAAATAGGTGGTAATCGTCTCAACTGTGGGTTTTTATTTAACTTCTTATTTGAACTCCTTAAATTATTTCCTATAAATTTTAATATAATAACACATATATATTCCATATATTAATTTTCTATTATGAAACTTTTTAACCTTATTCATCTCTTTTTCCGTGGTATATGGAATAAAAACGTCTTTCATGTATATGTGTAAAATACCATCTCTATGGAGTGATGTATTTCATATTTCATCACTGACTCAAAATAATCATTATTATAATGGATTTAAAAATATATTATAAATATAAATTACTTATTATTATTGAAATATAATTTATTTCTTAACTTCTTATAATTCCACCCATTATAAAATGATAACATTGATCACACATATATGTGTGGGATACCACCACTATGAAGCGACGTGGTTATTTTTTAAAATAAACCATTCATAGGTTCTTATAAATATTAATTTTATAAATAATATGATAATTATTTACTAATTAGTATTCTTTTAATTATTGAAAAGTTATCTCTTTGACTATAACCAACATATCAATGTTGTTATTATATTATGAACTAAACATCCTCAAAAAAACCTTGTGTCCACATAATGGATTTGGTTATTAAATATGAAATTAAAATAAATGAAATAAATTACATAATTATATCATATTAAAAATATTAATGTTGTTTAATAAATTAAGTAATTTAAGAAATATAAATTATATAAGAGATAATGAACGTACGTGATAAGTCAAACACCTGCTAAGGGACACTTTAACTTAAAGAACTAATTTTAAATGACATAACAATAAATTTTTTTAATATGTTTCACACATGTCCATATTATTAAAATTCATTACTTAATGTATTTATTTGTAAATAAATGAACAATAAATGAAATTTTATGAATCCTTTTACATTTATTCAATGAATTTCAAGAGGGGTATTTTTTACTTATTTTGTACCAAACATTTTTCCAAATAGGAAAAAAGGAATATTCTATTTTAATGTATATGGATTAAATGGTATTTCCAAATTAGATGTCCATTTTTAATGATTCAATTCCATTATAGTATATTATGTATTATACAAAATAACCATCCTTACAATTATTCTTGGTATTTTCAAAAAGGGTTTTAAATGGAATGGATATTCCAATATCTTAAAATGTTTTTTGTATGGGTGTGTGGAATATTTTAATTATAATGATGATATAAATTCAATATTTCATGTGTCATATTTTATGTTTCTTGGAAAAATTTTATGATAATGGGAAAACATGATTTATCTAATGAAAATTGGTGATCCTAATCTAATGAATTGGGTAAAGGTGAGAAGTTAACCAAGTATTGTCTTATCCTACATAAATATGGGAATTGACCAAGTAGGTAATTAATAGTTTAATAAATATTATAAAATTTATATGAAAATGATTTCCCATGTTACAAAAATGAATTTTCTAGGATTGAATATGTTTTTTATAAAATTATTTTTATTTCATGTGGTACACAATTTATCATTTTATATAAATAAATGATCAGTCCCTATTGTGTAATTATGTACACTTTTATGAAAAAAAAATCCTTCGTTTCTCATGTTTTATAAAATAATTAAATGATTGTGATTTTTCCATAATGTTTTATTATAATTTTTTTATGAAAATAAATTCAATAATGTTGATTTTATGTGTATATAAACAATTTTTTATGTTCTATTATTATTATATCAACATAAAGACTATCTGTTATGATTTTATGGGTTTGAATTTGGCTAACATGATACTTTCATCATTTTTATGTCCATAAATAATATTTTTTTTTATCCCAACTATTATAAAAATTCTTAGGGACTAAGGTTGACTATAAAAGTTATTAATTTCATAGTTTTATATATGTAAGTTACATTGTTCGAATAATGAATGTATTTATAATGAAATTTTATTTTTTTGGAAAAAATTGATACTTTGTAGAAATATCCACATTAATATATTGTGTCCAAATTACATAAAAATATAAACATAAATGGTCCTTCGGTATGTAAGTAACCAAATATTTAAGTTCACTGTTATGTGTTTGGGAAGGATTCATTAGGGAATTTTTATCAGTATAAACACTAGAAAAATAATGATTATGTTTTTTAGTATCAGATATGAGAGTATGGGTTACAGTGGAGTTATGTGTTCCTTGGTTATTCATTCAAAAAACCTGATATATAAAAATTTATACATTCATTTCTTCCTTATCAATGGAACCCAAACAGTTGAGAGATTCCATTGATCCCTTCATTGGTTATTTTATAAATTCAATTATGTTCATGTTTTAAATCATAAATCATGATAATTGGTTTGGAAAAATCATAAATTTTATCACTCTTTTTCTTATCCCATTTGTTTTATCATTGTGAAAATATTAAATTATCCATAGAACCAATAATTAACTTGATTATATCATAATATATACATTACTAAAAAATATATTTAACATGAATGATGACGATTTAACATTAATAGAAAATTATTTTTAAATAATTAAGGAAAAATCGAACATAAATTTTTCAAACTATTAAAAACCATCACATTAACAATTAGTTCCACATAAGTCACTCTTATTTCAATTTTTATTTCATTATGTTTGATTATCTAAAATTCCTTAACATAATCCATTAAAATAATAAATATTTCATAATGTATTGTACATAGAATGTGATTAACCAAATCATTTCCACCATGATTTTCTATAAATTAATGCATTATTAGGCACACTCATCATTAACCAAAGTGAGAATTATATTGATACTCATCTTGTCATTTTCATGTTTCTTACCCCAAGATGCATATATTCCATAATATCATTAAATTGTAGTATCTATATAGGGATAAAATTCCTAGTAGAATCATATAATATATTCATTAACAGATAATTAGGATGTTATGATATATTTAGACTAACATCATATACATATCAATGGGATTTTAACTATTGATTTATTATCAAAATTATTAAATAATTTTAAAAATTATATATTAACCCATATAATTTAAATTATTATCTATACCTTTGAAATTATGATCCACCATAACATATCAATCTGTTATAACATTTACAATTTTCCAAATATCATTAAAAAACATCATCTTCAATGTTATATCATCATTATCTCCTATCAAATATAACATCCCCTGGATGTGATCATCTCATAATTACATAATATAAATAAAATTTTGCATTCAAATTCATTCCTATGATATTTTAAAATTAAATTTTAAAATATTTAGGAGAAAATATTAACTAAAAACCCTATGCCAGCGTAAACTAAGCGACATTTTTTCCACTATATAAGCCACTACATAATCCCTAACAAGAATTAAATATATCACAAAATTTCTTCACATAAGATACTCTTCTATAATGATAATATATTTCAATTTTTATTAAACCCTGGGGAAATAGAAACATAATAAAGTTTTTATTTAAGATGAACCCTAAGGGTAATCAAAATAGATAATAATCAATGACCCTAAGTGAATGAAAGATAAGAAAATTGATAAAAATATGTTACCTAATATTTTCATACCTAAGAAAAATATTGGTAAAAAATAAAGCAATAATCAGTGGTATAAATTCAGAATATCTCAATGAAATGCTACATTTTAAAGTGGGAGACCAATAAAATCCATTTTTGAAATAAAAATAATAATAATCCTGAATCACAAGATCATAACATAAAATTGTTCAGTGTGTTAAAAAATAGAAAGAAAAAACGAATGTAACATAGTGTAAAAACAATTGATAATTATAAATTAGGAATAATCATATTAATAATTTATATTTGAGAAAAATTATTATGGAGAAACATTCTAAATAAACTCATCATGTCAATGATTTAATTTGTGAGAAATACTTATTCTTAACACACCTTCATGAAAAACCTCAATATGCATGTGGTTAATTCCATAAATATATATATAAGATAACTAATTAATTATATTGAGATATAAGTCACCACTTATCATTATTCATATATAAGTTTACACATAAAATCAATCATTATGAGATCACAATTAACCCATATAATGAGAATGAGGTTCATAAACTTGTAAAAACACATAATATGAACATAAAAATAATATAATATCTATTTTTCCACATAAAAATGTAATTGTATCATAATTTAATGTAGACGGTGATCAAAATAATAGTTTTAAAGAGAAAATCCTTGGTGGAAAATTGTGATGAAAATGTGAATATTTTCATAAGAAATTTTATCCAATATCATTAAAAATTCTAAGATAAAAGTTAGAATCACAACCCTATTTGTAAGGAAAATGAAATATTTTTAATATTTTATTATAATAGCTCCAAATAATTGATCATAAAAATGATAAATAAACCATGAATATAAATTCATAAGAGAAGTTATGATATTGAAAGATCTAATTTCATTATATAGGTTTTGTAGTTATGATTCCTCATGATGACACAGATGATGACCTTGATTTTGTAATTTTAATGAAAAAGTGGTGATTTATTAATAATTAGTAAGTTATTTAATTTTAGAATAAATTGAAGGAAGAAATAAATTATTTATTATCATTTTAAAATAAAAAATTTAATTATGCTTTCTCACGTATATGTGATAAAAACTAAGCTCATTTTTCATATAATTCATTAAACTAACCTAAGATGGAACATGTTTAATCTTAAGATGTGTATTGTCAAGTGTGAGGTTATTTTGTAATAATTCAATTATTATATAGGAATAATTATATTATTTATATTTTGTTATGGTGGTGAATTATATTATACCCATGTTTAATAAATAAGAAAAAAACAAGATGAAAATGTGATATATTACCTCTTTGAGATGGTAATACACTTGAATGCATGATTAACATTTACAATTATCAATGAATGATAATGACTTGTTATAGATAATAATTTACATTAAAAATTCTAGTTATATTATTTATTTCACAATTATTCATCGATTTCATCCTTATATCAAGCCAATAGTGGTGGTGGTGAAATCAGAATACAACGCATCATAAAGTTTATAGTCCACACATATGCCTGATTGTTGATTTCATTATCCACAATTGAAATGAGGAAATGTGGTTAATGGTTATTCAAATAACATGACAGCATATAGTATAATATAATTAATTAGTTCATCCAATATTATTAGGATTTTTTTTGAAACGGGTTGATAGTAAAGTGCAGAAATTATGGAAATTATAGTACATAAGTTGAAAGAATTTAACATCCCATGAGGATTCTTTAGAAACATTGAATATATGTCAAACTCAAATTTCAAAAATCCTATCGATGTCAAATAGGATTATAGTGGATTAAATTTGGTATGATTTTCAAAAGGAAACCATAATTTTGGAATTGTAGTTATGTGGTGGTGAGGGAACATGTTTCACACATCAAGACGACTCCAAAATAGGAAATTAATGATTGGATATAAGGATCAGTCATGAATAACATAATTTTTTTATTAGAAACATTTTTCAACCTGTTATTCCAATTTCTATTTTTATGAAATTTTTTTCACCTTTTGTAAATTACTATGTTGAATAGTGTTTACCTAAGTAAATTATCATTTCTGTGTAAATATAGAATTCTCTTTATTATATAATATGGTCCTTATAATTCCCAAATTATGATTCACTATATAAAAGTGGTCAAAATTAGTATTAACATTATAGTTTCATAATATATTAAATATAATATATGAAAAAATATAACTTATGTTCTAAAATTTAATATATAGTTTAGTTAATTAAACATAATATTTTAAAATATATAATTCAACTTATAACATATATATATATAGTTAATAAATAGATTTCATATGTTTTAGGTTATTCTAATATCCTAGTGATGTTATAAAAGACATAGTATTTTTAAAGATGATAATATTATCCATTCATGTATAATTCATTTTTTAGAATTATCTAAATAAAATTATACTACTCATATTAATACATTATAAATTTAAAAATTATTTTCATTTTCTCAAATTCAAATTAATAAATTAATAAATTTTGTTTTTAAAATAAAATATAAAATATAAAAAATTGTAATATTATTGGAAAATATTCTTGTTGACCATGTTTTCTTCTTTATAGTATTCCACACCAATATCTAATTTTAAATATGACAACCTTCCATATTTTGATAAATTATCATATAAATGTTTTGGATGATAATTATTGTGACATTAAACTATTATTTGAGAAATAACAATTGATTTTAATCATATAAGTACTTTATCTTCTAATTTTATTAAAATATAATAAATTACTATATTTTTATTTTCATGATGATTTATTATTCTTAATATTATCATTAATAGTGTTCGACAAATATATCATGACTCATTTTAATTTTTTATTTCATGTAGAGCATGTTAGTATTTATTTAACGAAAATACATAGTGAAATACGAGGTCATCACAATGGATGATTATGTGGAAATATTTAATGAATATATATATTTATTTAATGTATATATTTATATGATTTTGGGTGATTAATAATAATACAAGATCTTTTATTTCAAACAATTAATAAAAGTAAAACATTATCATGTATATATGCATACAACTACCTCAATGAAGGATGTATTTCATTGTTCAATTACACCCATTCGTGGTAATTTTTAAAATTAAAGAAAATGAATAAAAATTATATTCATGAAATTTTTAAAATTATTGAGATTATATGACTATTTAATGACACAATTAACTATCTTCATGATATAGATGCATCTATGGATAAATTGACTTAAGGTCCATAATTTGTAAACATAAAAAAGAATTATATATTGAATTAATAACAAGTGATTATAAAAGGAGAATAAAATGGAATATGTAAGAAAATTGTGTTTTATAAAGTATTTATTAAATTTCATATGACTATTCAATATAATATTAGGATTCTGAAAAATTACAAATCCAAGGTAATGGTTTTTTCTTTTTCATTTAATATTGTGAGAAAAAATTAATTGAAATAAATTTCAAAAAATAAATCTTTTTCAACATTATTCAGTAAGTAAAATATGGATTAAAATTACCAAACATGATCATGGGAGAATAAAAAATAAATTTATAATTAAAAAAAATAAGTATTCCTGGAAGATAATTACACCCACACAAAATGAAGAAATTTGGTTTGTTTTACTAAAAAAACAAACTTTTCTATTTGAGTACCAATGATAGAAAATGATGGAATAGAATCATTGAAACCACAAAATAGCTAGAGGATAAGAAAATAAGATTATTATGAATTATATATTATAAAATTACTTTAATATATCTTCAGATAATAAAAAATTTATTCATAATGACATTGTAAAATAAACCATTGTGGGTTTAATCTATTTTTAATCAAAACTAGTTAAAAGAGAAAAATTTATTAAAGTCATGAAATAAAATTAAAAATGTGCAATTAATTGTATAATATTTCAATGGGTATGTTTAGAGAATATAATTAAAATTAAATGGTCTTCTTACCTAAACCTCCCTCCAAAGACAATCTAATGTGTCCTGAGGGATAGAAGCCCAGTCACGCGTGATCAATGGAAATTGATGTGGATCACGTATGATATGTCCCAGCTGACGAATAAATGCAAAGGCATTCCATCCCACAAGATGAAATATCTCATCAAATGAAACATCAAAAGTCGTGTCGGAATTCCATGATAATATGCCACGACCAGGGCCTCTCCTACGAGAGGAAGAAGCAGTCGAGTCTGATCCTGTTGAAAATAATTTTATATACCAATTTCCAGATGTTATAAATATATATATAAATATATATGTTTATTAATTACATAAAAAATAGAGACAATGACATTCCAACATACCTAGACCCTGAGACATAGATGCCTCAGATGGATGATGTGGATCTTCTGCCTCTTCCCCTGACATGCCTGCAGTCATGGAAAACATTAGTAAGTGGGACCGGGGACAGGGGGAGCCATAGTGGATGGGCGGAAGCGGCGAGGGGACGAGTAGCGGTCGTGCGGGGAGGGAGGGGACCGGGCGGCGGCGGTGCGGCAAGGGGGAGGACGGTGAAGGAGGGTACGGGTGGCAGTGGTGCAGCGAGGGAGGGGATGAAGAAGGAGGGGACATGGGGTTGGAAGGGTGCGGGGGGTGGGGGGTGTTCGGGGTGCTGGGGGGGAGGGACGAGGGGGTGGAGGGCCGAGGGCGGAGGTCGGAGGCCAGAGGGGCTGGAGGCCGAAGGCCAGAGGGCGGCCGGAGGGCTGCCGGAGGCGGGTGGCGGGAGGCCCGAGGGCAGAGGGAGGCCAGGGAGGCCGGAGGGCGGAGGGCGGCCTGAGCTGGAGGGCAGAGGCGGAGGAAGCCCGGAGGAGATGGAGGGCAGGGCGGAGGGCGGCCGGCGGAGGGCGGCCGGCAGAGGGCGGGGCGGCGGAGGGCGGTCGGTAGAGGGCGGAGGGTGGAAGGGATACAGGAAGGTGAAGAGGGATGGGGTGCGGCGGCGGGGCAGGGCGTGCGGTGACCGAGGATAGCGGCGACGGGGAGGGCGCGCGATGACGGGGAGGGTGGAAGGGTTCAGGGGGGGTGCGCTTTGCGAGAGGAGGGAGGAGAGGGTTCAGGGGGGGTGCCGAAGCCAGGTTTTTTTAGGGAAACCTAGCGACTCCCATTGGTGGTTGCTATAGGTAAAGAGCCTCAAAAGCCCATATTTCTAGTAGTGAATTTTAGTATTATCTCAAAGAGCATGGTGGACTTTCCCCACACGTAGCGTCTATGGTTATGGTTTCTTGGAGGCAGGTATCTAGTCAGTTTCATTGTGTGGGCCACCCATTTGGTGAGTGTTTTTTGTCCGTGCGGGAGGTTTCAGTTTAGCTCTTGTCCCCTCCATACTGAAGTTGTTGGTTTAAGTGTTTATGTTGTGTTCTTTTATCTTGGGAAAGACCGAGATTTGGGTTTGAGTTGAATTTATGTTTAGTCATTTTTATTTTGGTTCTTAATGGTGAGGATACTCACCATGGGTCTCATTGAGTTTTCTCGAGGCGTTAGATGCTAGTTGAATTCTAATGTTGGGTGGTCGATAAAATGTCCTCGGATTGATAGGTTCGATCGTGTTGTTGTGGAATCCTTAGGTGTTGATCAATCTACTTGAAAGTGTTGTGGCTTTCTGGGGGCGAAAAACATTATAGTGGGGAGAATTTTCACACCCCGACCTATGTGATTCTTGTATTTTATTATTTTCTTGGTTCTGAATTATTTTTTGTTGAAGTTCGGGTACGTCCCGGATGAAATTTTTGAATTTATGTTAAAAAATTCCTGTTTTGGGTATGACGTCATTGGGCACACAGGCGATGCATGATTTGGAAATCATGCGGCTTCACCAAGAAAACTGTGCGCCATGTTCGTCTTCAAAAAATTAAAATGAGCAATAACAATAGAATTGTTCGAACTACTTTGTGTATAAGGTTGTATTTGTTGTCAATAATTGTCAATGAAGATCAAAATGAAGGAGATCAAGAAGTACTCTAATGAAGTGGAGGAATGATAATTCAGACAATTGTTGTACTGATCATAAGTTCAAAGAACATGTGTCAAAGGTGATACGTTGTTTAGAACAATGAATAATGTGATGTGTAATCCATCTGAGGATGATTAACGAAGAATGAGGTTTTTGGATGAAGACCATGCAATTCCTCCTTATTGCATGAGAACCATGAGTTTTTATGAAGACCATGCAATTCCTCATTATTGCATGAGACCCATGGGTTTTTTAGGAAGACCATGCAATTACTCGTGATTGCATGAGAACCATGAAAGAGACTTCTTGAAGAAATGAATCATATGGTTTGCATGAAGTAGATCATGATGGTTGATGAAGAAGACAATGTTCAAATGATTGGAATTCTAAGATGGCCGTGCGTGGATTGAGATTCTGAGATAGCCATGCACATCACATGGCCATAGAAGATGATGATGCTAAAGTTATTCCTTCAAAGAATACATATCACAATAGTGGAGTTTGTGATAAAATCAGAAGAGTTGCTGAAGGATTCAAATCACTGAGAAGTGTTTTTGAGGTGATTGTTCTTGTTGAAAAAGCAAACAAACGACATACAAATTTTTTGACAAAGGGGATTTTATGATGGAATGTCGAGTTCAAGAGTTGTGGTCAACGATCTATGTTTGTTTCAAGATCGTCGATAGAGGAATCTAGAATCTGGAGGCGGTACAAAAAGATCTGATACAAGGTGGCGTCGTTTTCCAGTGTTTGTCAAATTTCAGGGCTTCAAAATCAACAAATGAAGAATAGTGATTTTGGAAAAGGGACTTGCGCACCGTACACTTGAAGGAGAGGAAACTTGCGCGCCACATGTTTTTGAGGATCAGAACATCAAAATATGGCAAAGGGAACAGGGTCGTGCAAGTGTTGCTTAGGTCCCGCAAGTGGACTTGCGCGCCGGTACCTAGGAGGATTGGAACTTGCGCGCCTATTGTTTTCCAAGGATATAACTTCAAAATATGGCTAAGGAAATAAGGTCGCGCAAGTATTGGTTGGGTCTCGAAAGTGAGTTGTGCGATAGAGGCTAGGGGAGATGAGCTGCGCACCGAGATTTGCGTGCCAAGGAGGGACTTGCACACCACCGCGCAGGGGGTCCAGTTTTCCTATAAATAGAGGACCACCCCTCCTCATTTCTTATGGAGTTCAACACATAGAAAAATCAGAGCTCCCATCCCGCTGGTGTGGAAGTCGCGCAAGTATTGCATGTGGTCGCGTAGGTGGACGTGCGCGCCAATATTAGAGGTTGTGCGCCGGTTGTTGGCTGCGCGCCCAAGGCGGTTGGGGAGAGAAAGGAAGTGGGCCACACAAGTTTGTATTTGGGGAAGGAAGCATCGCGCAGGTGATTTGGTGACACTTGCGTGCCAGTTTGGACTTGCGCGCCGTATTGGGACTTGCACTCCGGGCTTGGAGAAAAGCACCAGTTGCTGTTGGAGTAGGTCCATCCTTTTAGAGTTGAACGAAAGCTGAAAGATTGCACTATACCTTCAGTACAACAGATGATGCATTCGTTTGCAAAGAAGGAAGAACAATGAACAATCTGGTTTTATGAATAGAAGTGGTACCGCACACACATGACTGGTGTTTAACATCCTCATTGTGCTTTGCGAAGAGAAGAAGAACGGTTCATGCAACTAAACTCATATCTGCACAGAAAGAGGGGAATATATCAATACACTCAGGTGTTAGTATTGAGAATCAAAGGAAGAGAAGAAGAATATATATTTCATTCAGTTAATGCACTAAAGTAGATGGTTGAATACAAAAGAGCATCAACTCAGGACTCTGATGCAAGAAAATTCTCATTATGAAAAGGAGACAAAGACTTCAATGCAAATCTATTGAAGAGACCTTCACGTCTATAAACTGAGTGGGACTTCACCAATGGCAGTGAGCCAGGGGGAGTCTACGGGAGTGACCCGAGGGATGAAGTGAGCTATCCCTGAACCTTTTGTAAAGGTAGTGAGCCTGGGACAGAGTGACTATTCCTGAACCATTGTAATCCACAACTAGTGAAGATTAGTGGAATTTGGTACGACCGACAACTTGTTGGCGTATGCTCCTTGGACGTAGCCCTTAGTGGTGAACCATGTAAAATTGATGTGTTACCTCTTTGCATGTGAATGTTTCATTGCTGATCATATCCACCATACAGGTTTATGTAGTTGCTACCAACGTGGGAACAAGATCCACAACTTTAAGAAGAAAGAGTTGACACCCTGATTCACCCCTCCCATCTCAGGGTGTCTTGGGGTCCTACAAGTGGTATCAGAGTGAGTTTTACGTATGTTGGATATTCTCTAGTAATTCTATTCAGAAGAGGATTTGAGTTTCTTTCCTAAAGTCAACAATGAAGAGAAGTCTTTATGAATATTCAGTCATTTCTGAGGAGAAGTCTACATCTAGAAAGACCATGACAAACAAGAAAAATAAAGAGAAGCAGCTAAAGAAGTCCCTCATGACCAAAGAAGATAATGTTTCTTGTTCTCCATGCCATTCCAATGATGAAGAAACATCAGGCTTGGAAAGTATCAAGTAGGTGGCTCAGGATTCTGCCAGAAGAAATGATGACACCCCTAATTCAAGATTTCAGGAAAAACTCAAAACATATCTGCCTGATATTTCTGAAGAAAGGGTTGCTATTATTTGTAGCCTATTCCAATCTATGCAGGTTGAGATCACTCGACTAGAAATAGAAGCTGACAATATGGAAAAGGGGTTGGAAAGAAATTTTATGGAAGGTATGAAGCTCACCAAACAGGTGAAAGTCTTTGAGGAAAAAGAGGAAGTCAATAAGACTCTAAAAGAAGGGATCCATGCACTTGAAGCTGAGCTGAAGAAGAGCAATGAAGTCAATAGTTTTTGTTTGGATGGAAATTCCATTAAATTCAGGGAACTTGACTCTTTGTTACAAAACAAAGTTAATATGCATGAAGATGAGGTTGAAATATTGAAGATGATTGTGAAGAGAAGATGATCATGATTGAAGATCAGAAGATCATCCTTAATATTGAGTGTCAAAAATTGGAAGCCCAGTTGACCAAGATTTAGAATACACATATTGAGACATCACAAAAGAATGAAATGAGTGATGCTTGTACTCAATGTTCGTTGGAGGAATCTAAAGCTGAAATACCTCCACCATGTGATAAGAAAATCATGACTTCACTCATTGATCTATCACAAGAAACTGAGAAAGTGAAGGTACCATCCAAACCATCTTGTACTCATGTTTTTAAATACGTTCTTACAATCAGTGAAAGTTGGAAGAAAAGTTCTAAACAAGTATGGATGAGGAAAGGAGAGAAGAAGAAACCTACCACCATGGCTAGGGTGGATGGGAAGAAAAAGGAGGAAGTTGGTTCCTCAAATAGAGGACAAAAAATTAAGAAGAAAGCCCAACAACCTCATACAGAAGATACAAAGAAGAAAAGATTTGTGGGTCAATGTTGTTCCTGCAACAGATTTGGGCATTGTGCGCTGGATTGTTGGTACAATCCCTTTAACGGAAAAGCACAAAGAAAGCATGTATCAAAGGGATGAAATCCATAGAAGAAGAAGCAACATCTTCAGGTCCAGAAGCATCTGTTTACAGAAAACAGATTTGGAATGCTTGATAACATCTGTGATGTATGCAACGACAGTGGTCACAAGAATGGTGCATGCCTATGTCAACAGATATCTAGAGTTGATAAGAACAAAATACCACACAAGCGAGCTAAGAAAGAAGAATATTCCTTGGGATGAAATTAGAAGAATATTGTGAACACACATTTCCTCAAGAAGATCTCAAGTAGGGAAGGTGAGGAGACCCAAGATTTTAGATCCATGAAATTGAAGGGCCATTCATCCAAAAGAAAAACTAAGTGGGATGAAACTCAGATGAACTCATGTGGAAGATCCAAACCTGCCACAAATATTCCAAATGAAATATTGGTCATCTGGCCATAAGATTTGAAAAGAATGAGGAAACTTGAAGATGAAAAGGCTATGGTTAGTACTAAAGGAAAAGGAAAACTTTCACTTGATGAAGACAGAGTGAAGGAGAGATTGCAAACCAAGAGAAACACATGTGTCAAAGAAGTTCTGTGTGAGAGATGCAAGAAATCTGGTGACATTGCAAAAGGTTGCATAAATTTAATACTAGATCAAGAAGCAGTCCTTAAGAGGAGTAAGAATGTATCATTCATGATGGCTGTTAAGCAGAATAATTCCTCACTCAAAGTAGAAGAGAATGTGAAGAAAGCCATGCCACATCAACAGATGTCAGAAAATATGTTCCAATGTGCAGGCATAATGACTGGAGTGAACAGAGGAACTTGGTTGAGAAAAGAACCTCAACTATACAGAACATGTTGATGAAGCAAGGAGGAACCACCTTATTCCCTTATTCATTTGTGTATTGTATTTGTGCTGATAATGCAAAGAATTGAAGGTGAAGCATGCTCTCAGGGGGAGAACCTGAGAAGTAGTGAATGCTGTCAACTCTTGATAGCCAAGCTAAAGAAGTTTCCATCCTTAGTAGATTCTTCAATTGATATTCAATGATTAAGATGATGAAGGATCACTCTTGATGAAGATTATGATAAGTGTTTCCCTTGAGGGGGAGAAAAAAGAAGAAGCTTCCAAAATCACTATTTCAATAAATATCAAATCCAGCTGGTATCAAATGCAGTTACTTTGAAAATTTATTGAATAACATGTCATTGGAGAAGGTATGTCATTTCTCAATATCTTAACCATGGTTACTCAGATCATTTTACAATGGGGGAGTAACTTAATTGATCAGTGACATGAAAAGAATGGAAGTGCCCCAAGGCCACTTATCCTGCCGATTACACTTGAATGTTTTTTGTCCTATTTGCTGATGTGAGTGCACGAGTTTCAGGTTTATTATTCCCTATCACATTTGATTTTCTTCTACCTAAAATTAAAGTGGTAAGCCCTTGAAGACAAAATATATGAGTTCTCATCTCATGTTGGTATCATGATCTGTGAATAATAGACAGCCTTGTTGACTTAATCAAATCCTCTTGTTTTATACATCGGGCATTGATCAAGTAGACTTAGAGTGAAATGATTAATGAAACATTGCTTAAGTTTGGATTGATACCCTCCCTACCATGCACTTTGTATTTCTTGTCTATAAAGGGGAGAGAAAGTGAAATGAACGTTTGAAAAGAAAAGTTGATTGAAGAGAATATTCTCATTTTGACATTGACGCATTAATTTCAGAAGATGTATAAGGTATTGAAAACAAAATACAAAGGGGAAGATTGTTGGAACCACTTTGTGTATAAGGTTGTATTTGTTGTCAATAATTATCAATGATGATCAAAATGAAGGAGATCAAGAAGTACTCCGATGAAGTGGAGGAATGATAATTCAGACGACTGTTGTACTGATCATAAGTTCAAAGAACATGTTTCGAAGGTGATACATTGTTTACAACAATGAAGAATGTGAGGTGTAATCCATCTGAGGATGATTAACGAAGAATAAGGTTTTTGGATGAAGACCATGCAATTCCTCCATATTGCATGAGAACCATGGGTTTTGATGAAGACCATGCAATTCCTCATTATTGAATGAGACCCATGGGTTTTTGATGAAGTCCATGCAATTACTCATGATTTCATGAGAACCATGCAAGAGACTTATTGAAGAAATGAATCATATGGTTTGCATGAAGTAGATCATGACAGTTGATGAAGAAGACAATGTGCAAATGATTGGAATTCTAAGATGGTCGTGCGGGGATTGGGATTCTGAGATACCCATGCACATCACATGGCCATACAAAGATGATGATGCTAAAGTTATTCCTTCAAAGAATACATATCACAATAGTGGAGTTTGTGATAAAAGAAGAAGAGTTGCTGAAGGATTCAAATCACCGAGAAGAAGTGTTTTTGAGGTGATTGTTCTTGTTGACAAAGCAAACAAACAACATACATATTTGTTGACAAAAGGGATTTCTTGATGGCATGTCGAGTTCAAGAGTTGTGGTCAACGATCTATGTTTGTTTCAAGAATGTCGACATAGGAATAGATGATCTGGAGGTGGTACAAAAAGATCAGATATAAGGTGGCGCCGTTTTCTAGTGTTTGCCAAATTTCAGGGCTTCAAAATCAACAAATGAAGAAAAGCGGTTTTGGCAAAGGGAATTGTGCTCTGTACACTTGAAGGAGAATAAACTTGCGCGCCACATGTTTTTGAGGATCAGAACATCAAAATATGGAAAAGGGATAAGGGTCAAACAAGTGTTGGTTAGGTTGCGCAAGTGGACTTGCGCGCCGGTACTTAAGAGGATTGGAACTTGCGTGCCGATTGTTTTCCAAGGATAGAACTTCAAAATATGGCTAAGGAAAGATGGCCGCACAAGTATTGGTTGGGTCACGAAAGTGAGTTATGTGATAGAGGCTAGGGGAGATGAGCTGCGCGCTGAGATTTGCGCGCTAAGGAGAGACATGCGCACCACCGCGCAGGGGGTCCAGTTTGACTATAAATAGAAGACCACCCCTCCTCATTTCTTACGGAGTTCAACACTTAGAAAAATCAGAGATCCCGTCGCGCAGGTGTGGAAGTCGCGCAAGTATTGCGTGTGGTCGCGCAGGTGGACTTGCACACCAATATTAGAGGTTGCGCGCCGGTTGTTGGCTGCGCGCCCAAGGCGCTTTGGGAGAGAAAGGAAGCGGGTTGTGCAAGTTTGTAGTTGGGGAAGGAAGCGTCACACAGGTTCTTTGGTGACACTTGCGCGCCAGTTTGGACTTGCGCGCCATATTGGGACTTGCGCGCCGGGCTTGGAGAAAAGCGCCAGCTGCTGTTGGAGTAGGCCCGTCCTTTTAGAGCTGAACGAAAGCTGAAAGATTTCTCTATACCTTTAGTGCAACATATGATGCATTAGTTTGCAAAGATGGAAGAACAATGAGCAATATGGTTTTATGAATAGAAGTGGTACCACACACACATGACTGGTGTTTAACATCCTCATTGTGCTTTGCGAAGAGAAGAAGAACGGTTCGTGAAACTAAACTCAGATCTGCACAGAAAGAGGGGAATATATCAATACACACAGGTGTTAGTATTGAGAATCAAAGGAAGAGAAGAAGGAGATACAATGCATTCAGTTAATGAACTAAAGTAGAAGGTTGAATACAAAAGAGAATCAACTCAGGACTCTGATGCAAGCAAAGTCTCATGCTGGACAGGAGACAAAGACTTCAATGCAAATCTATTGATGAGACCTTCACGTCTATAAACTGAGTGGGACTTCACCAACAGCAGTGAGCTAGGGGGAGTCAATGGGAGTGACCCAAGGGACGCAGTGAGCTATCCCTGAACCTTTTGTAAAGGCAGTGAGCCTGGGATAGAGTGACTGTTCCTGAACCATTGTAATCCACAACAAGTGTAGATTAGTGGAATTTGGTACAACCGACAATTTGTCGGTGTATGCTCCTTGGACGTAGCCCTTAGTGGTGAACCAAGTAAAATTGATGTGTTATCTCTTTTCATGTGAATGTTTCATTGTTGATCATATCCACCATACAGGTTTAAGTAGTTCCTACCAACGTGGGAACAAGATCCACAACTTTAAGAAGAAAAAGTTGACACCCTGATTCACCCTTCCCCTCTCAGGGTGTCCCGGGGTCCTACAAGAATAATTTATAATAATTTCAATATACACATTATAATTGCTATGTGTATTTATTAGTATAATTATTCTGAGTAAATTTTGTAATTTAAGAAAATTTTAATTATTTTTTCATTTAGAATTTTTATTGTTATTATTAAAGTTATCATGATTATTTAGAATCTTATAATTGTTATTATAAATAATATAACGATTATGAATAGTAACTATTATTACTATTATTAGTATATTATTATTATTAGTATTATGAAATTATAAAGATATTTTTATTAATATTATTATCTTGTAAACCTTTAATTAGTTTTTAGGTGTTTTTAAGGGAAAAAGTGAAAAGCCTAGTTGGATACCCCCCTCACTTCTTCATGCGGCATGGACCCGACCCCCACCCATGGTGTGCTCTCTTCATCTAGAATAGTTTTATCTCTTATAGAATCCCCAACGCCACCCCACTCCCTGTGGGTGACCTATCTGGCCAGCACGCCTCCCATCTGCCATCGGCGCAACCCCCCCTAGTCGACCCACCTCTAGTCGTGCGTCCCTCTCCTGGTTGGTGTGCATAGCACCGGTGCCACCCCTGCTGATCTTGCCCCCCCTCTTCAGTCCCATTTCGGGCTGTCCCTCCTTTGGCCACCCTAGCTGGAATCACTTTCTCCTCCTACCAGCACCCTCGTCGTCTGATCCTGCTCCGATGAGCACCACCCTCACACCTCTAGCAGCCCCTTCCCCGTATATTTTTCATTTTATGTGATGAGAGTTTTCATTGTTTAGGGGTTATTTTTGATATTTTAGGATTTTTATCCATATATTTGGGTTTTTGAAACCCTCGTCGAACAATCTTTATCATGCGTCATTGTCGCCCCATGAAATCAATGTAGTATTCCCATGCACTAGCCCCTTTTAATTTAATAATCACAAATTTAATTCTTTTCACACCTCCTATAATTTATATTTGATAACGTGAAAGCCTTAGTTTAGTCTTTTGGTGTGCAAATGTTTTTTAAAGACTTGTTTTGTGATAATCGTCATTGTTTCGTTAAATAACACACACCAAATGTATGTCCACAATGCCCGATTGGCCCTTGTGATTTTTTTGAAATATTTAAATCATTGTTTTTAATTTTTAATATTTTTTTTGGAATGTGAAATGACGGTCTTGGGGTTTCTTGAAAGGGTTTCAAATGTTTTTAAGCTAAAAGAAGTGTGAGGTTGGTCTTTATAATTGGTTTATCATGTGATGTTGAATTCTATCCCGGTTGGCTTTCATAAAAGATGGTTTCAGTTCGAAAGTGGAACAAAAATGTCTTATAAAGGGAATTTATAAATGATTATATATGAAAATGGTGTATTGTCACCTCTTTTGAAATTTGGATTGCATTATTAATAAAGGTTGGTTTTATTGTATGTTTAAGGATTCGTTTGGCCACTTTGGAAAATGATGAAAAATGTTTTCCATAAAACCCACGTTCAATGTTCCTTGTACCTTGTTGATATGGAATGGTTGGGATGTCCTAGGTATGAAATCCCCAGGATCCATTATATGGGTTCCTCGGTTCGGAACCCTTGGTAATCTATTGACTTTAAGGAATGAGAGCATGGGGAGACTCAGGGTGATACATGCTGTGAATATTATTATAAATATTGGTTATAATTTGATGATTGGTGGCATTTGATGGATCACCCCCTATAATACATGCGACATAGGAACCTTGCATATTGAGAGAATTTTCCAATATGAGTAGTGTCTTGGTGGGTTGTGGTACTGATCAGTGGCCCATATTAAGAGGATATACTGAGTTCATTGCTATGGGATTTCCCCTCATTCTATTTTGAGAATGTGTGGATGTGCATATAGAGCATTTGATTTCATTGTGTGTGGAATGCTACTGTAAATGTGGTCACATGTATTTGTGTTGTCTAGATTACTCTTGTTCTCCCAGGTTCGCCTATGCCTAGTGGCTTTTAACTATTTGAACTATTCTTGAGATACTTGTTTACTTATTTACATTTCACATTTCATAGGACTTTGTTGGTAATCTTTTGTGGTGTTTTTCATGGAATGTGATGTTTTGGTTTCCTAACTCCTAAGAATTTTTTTTTCAAAATAAAATGTGTTTCAAACTCTTTAGTGCCGGTTTTAAATGAAATCATCACTCCCCATGAAATAGTATAGTAAAACTTATGGATAGAATCTGGTTTTACAAATGATTAAGGGAAATGGATTGTAAATTGATTTTAAGTATAAAAACTGTAGAAATGCATACTTTAATATATTGTAGTTCAAACATAGAATTAATGTTTCATTAATTTTAAAGTTAGTGAATTGGGGAATAGAATATCTCTGTATCCTACTGAGTTTTAATACTCACAACTATAAATCATTTCTATTTTTAGTCCTTGTGCAGGTTCCAACTTGGGTGCTTTCACCTTGGGAGACGTTTGATCATTGAGTTGGAGGGCGACCCACATGGTCACACAGAGATAGTGGTTGTTTGGTTCGGTTAGTATAGTTGTGATTCTCAGATGTTTTATTTTTTAGTTTCTTATTTATAACATATTCAGTTCTGTCTTATTTATATTTTTTGAGCTACATGCACTTTATTTCTACTATTTAGATTCTGAATTGTTTATTAGGAGTAATCATTCCTTTACTGTACTCTATTGATGCCTTGGCGCTTGTCGCCAGCCTGGGAGGATCTGGAATGCCTCTTGGATCTTACTGCGGATGGGATTGGGTGACCGGTTCAGGGTTGATCATGGCTGGTTCGTTGCACTTGTATCTTTCCCCAGGAGAAGTATCATCAACCGACAGATGGAAGCATAAAAACAATTAGTAATCAAATATAAATAAATAATAGATGGAATATAATAATACATAGATACGATATGATGGTCATTGTAACGTGTTGATAAAAAATTGTTCTCTGGAGTTAGGGGATACAAGAATATACCACATGCTAACTAAATATATTAAAAGGAAAAAAACTAATAATATAATCTAAAGCATAGGCTAAGTTCTCATCCCTTAAACTCTAACCTCGAAATCAATTTCAAATATCAGAAGCTCAATGCTTCACTATTTATATTCATACAGCCATAATGCCTAATTGGGTAACAAAAGTGGCTCGAGTAGGGTGTGATATGAAATCCCAGTAGGCCACCACAAATGGTGTCTAAAATCAGTCTAATACAAGAAAAAGATGAGTAGTGTTCTATGAATAATGAAAGACTCAATTAAATAAATAAGTATAATGGAATGGGTTCCACATCATATACCCATCCAAATCTTACTTCTTCATCCTAAACTAAGTGATTCTGAATGGAATGTCATGCATGAGAAAAGTTAGTAGTGTAATATATAAAGAGATGGACTATCCCTAAGAATCTTATTTGGATAAGAAGAAACGTTCCTGAATTTATAATTCATTGGGGGAATTTCTTATATAAAGGAATTTAATTACTTTTTAATTAAATTTACCTGTTTATAATAACCTTGGGAGTCACAATGTTCCTTTCAATGGAAATTCTATGATAATTCCATGTGTCGCTCTAGGTGCATGTTAGAAGCCCATTTCCAAGCAATTCCTCCCATGGAGACTCAATAATGAGATCCCAAGTGTCACTCCAGGAATGGTGTGAAGGAATCATAAACTATGGCATTATGAAATGACATCTGATTTTCCCATCGTATCATATGTAAGGGATCTCTTCTCTCTTATGGAAAGGTAAAACAATCATTCGACTAAGCCCATCCACAGATCTCCCCTAGGGATTTATTGTCACTCTCATGGAGGTAAAAATCTAATGCACTATGATACCATCAAAGAAAAATCTATTGTATCCCCTATTGTGTTTACAAGGAATTAATAAATTCAACTGAAGGAAAAATGATCCCATCCAGTAGGTCCATAATTCAAAACCCATTTTATCACCCACAATAGAAGATAATGGTATTATTCGTGTAGGAAACCCTTTCTAATTAAATGGAAATCATTTATAACATTATTTAACATGGATTCCATGTCATTTAATCATACAATCTATTTATTTAACAATTACATTCATAGAATTAAGGGTAAGGGCCCAACTTGTGGAGTACCCTTCTAGAAATTACATTTTAAATTCAATGTATTTACGATTCTCATTACCCCTCAAGGGGTGTTATGAAATTTAGAGAAAAGTTGAAAAGATGCCTCTAAGGTGGATCACACCCATTGTTGAGGCCTAATAAAAGGTGATAAACCCAAGAAGCTGATTCTCCACTATATTGGGTCATATTTGGAAAGGTAAGGCATTCTATTTAATCTAATTAGCAATTACGAGGAAACACTAGGAAGGCCCAGTTCAAGAAACTATGGCCCATGATATAGGATGAAATGAAAAAAGGGAAAAGAATCTAGACAACCTTTCTTAGAACCATAGCACTTCCCTCATCTATCTTTGGCATTTTATTCGAGTTAGAATGGAAGATATCAATGAAATCATCAAATTATTTGAAAATGGTAACATGATATCGAATCAAGATAGGACAATAGAGATGAATAAAAAATTGATTTTAAAGGGAGAAGATTGATGATCATACCTATAGCTTTCTGATGGATTTAATAGTGTTAGATTCGAAGTTCATATGGTGAAGTTATCTCAATACCTAAGAGAAGTGGAAGAGGATTATTCATTGGAGGAGGAGAGGTCTCCTATATAAAAATTAAAACATAATAAGTTTTTCAATATAAAACATTTTAGTGGAAATTTTGAAAATTTACCCACACAGGCAGGTGTGCATGGTTTGGCAGCATAGTTTTCCAAATCGTATGCCAACTATGTGAAAGTAAAATATCAAGGTGGTTTGCAATTTTGCATGGTCTTGGGAATTTGGTCTCATGGTTGTAGACAAACTGTGTGGCACCTAGTACCCCACTACCTCAAGCCTCATTATTAGAGATAACATGGGGGCTGGGTGGAACAATTTATATTAACCGTGTGGCCCAGTCTTCTTATTTAAAATTTAAGTATCCATGCTCAGAATAATCCCCGTTAACACATAATACCACCTTGAATCCCATGGACATCATTATTATGGCTGGAAAAAATATTGTTTTACAAGAAAATGTCTACACCATTGGGAAAATATTTGACATTACAACCACCCCTCCATAAGAAAACTCATCCCAGAGTTTCCCTTCTTAGGGTGGTAGTATATCTTCTTAGAATATATCTAGCCTCTACATGAATACATCAACCTCCCATTCCTAGGTCACATCATATATTTGTTTGTGCTGCCATAACACCTATACCAAATGAACTGACATTCCTCGGCAAGCCTTCATCATCCCCTAAATGATACATATTAGATGCTCCTTGAAGGAAACACTCGTCTCAAACTTAAAATCCATAGGGTCAAATGAATGAGATGGGTCATCATGATACCATAGAAGTTGTGAACAATGTATGATTTTGAGAATGACGCAGTACCTCTAAGGTAATTGTAATTGACAGGACACCAACCCATTTATCTCCACTATCTCAAGGGCCTGAGATATCGAGTTGATAACATTCCATATCACATGTACTTATATGACCCAATCTATGAAATATACAGATAAAGACCCAATTTCCCCCCATTAACACTAGTGGTCTACACTGAGGATCAGTGTGTGACTTCTTCCTAGACTAAGTTATAGCTATACACATTTTCATCAGCTAGAATTTCCCAGACGTTTCCTGAATAAAATGAGAACCTAGTTGAACTGCCTCACTTACATCTAACCAGAAATGAGGTGAAAAACATGGTCTAAAATATAGGTCCTCATATGAAGATATTTGAATAATTTCTTGAAATTATTTTTTGTAGGAAAACTCATCCAGGGGTACATTATTTTCCCATTAATATCCAATGTCAAGGATACTGGTTCAAATCCTATCATCTAACACTCACATTGTCTGCTCGAACTTCCTATCAGTCAGAGTGTGATATGATTTACTAAAGATAAATTAAAATCCTAGTACCTTTTGGAACCCTTTCCCAAACTATGATGTGAACCAGGAATCTCAATCTGAGATGATATAATAGGGAGCACCTTGAAGTTTCACTTTCTCCCTGATATATATCATTCTGAGATAATCATCATAGAAATTATTCCAGATTGGTAGGAAGTGTTCAACCTTGGTAAGCCTTTCAATGATGACCCATTCTACATACCTACGTCAAGGGGATATTAGAAAGACCTTCATGAAATCCATGGAGATGTCTTCCCATTTCCACTTAGGAATGGAAAGAGGTTGTGAAAGTCCAGTAGGTTGACAGTGCCCTACCTTCAGTTACCGACATTTGGAGCATTGCGTGATAAAGCATGTAATCCTTCTCTTCTTTACTACCCACAAATAATGACGTTGTATATCCCCACATATCTTTGTAATGTCGGGATGAATTACCTAAAAATAAGCATTAGATCCCTTCATTAACTATTTCCATATATTCGAAGAATCCCAAAAATGACCATGATATATTAGGATTTCATTCTCATCAAAAAACCATACCATAGGTGGGTTCTCACTTGTGATGCTCTCCCTCATGGCAAGGCCCTCAGAATCAGATAACTGAATCATCAGGACCCCCTCTATAATAGAGGATGTCACTGCCAGAGCTAGTAAGGACAGTTTCCCATGCTATTCCTAAACCTAATGATGCATCTCAGAGAACATATACATCAACACCCACTCACTACTGGCCTCCTTAATGGTCCACATCTAGGGCTTCTGAATTAATGATTCAGATACGATATTACCATTTCTAGGTGTGTAAGAAAGCTCATTGTCGAACGATTGAAGGTATTCCACCAACCTATGATTCCTTAGATTCATGTCTCACTATGAGGAGATATATCTAATAATTTTATGTTCTGTATAGACAATGGACTTCTAACCTAACCAGTAGTGTCTCTAACAGTGTAGATTAGGGGCTATGACATCTTGCTTGAGGTCAAGAGTAGAATTGTCCCGCTCATGAGGCCTCAGCAGGTGAGACCCTTACTATACAATCCATCCAATCACCCTATATTATAACATCCCCTATATCGATTATTGAATCATAACAGTAAAAAATATGGCTTATTCCTGACTCAAGAATAATATAAATTAGCACTGAAGTCATTCTTCCCATTAACTCCAGAAATTACATCTCTAATGATTATGTAAATTCAAAATTGACACCCTTTTTATTCAAGACAATATTTTGTTCTTCTTGGAGTGATAAGTACATGATGAATCACTTATAATATCCCTCCATCCATAAGAATCTTCATTTTCCAAACACATTCATGAGATACTTATAAGGACCCATCCTTAAAACATTACATAATCTTGAATTAAATGAATAACTCACATTAATGATCTTTTCAGGTTTATATTTTTAGAGTATTAGGCCATAACTATTACATATCAACATGAATATTACATTTAGACACTACTACTCAGTACCCATTTTTTTCATAAAATAAAAACTCTTAAAAAGAAACATGTATAGTTCCATGATTTAAACAACATGAATTTTCCATGATCCCATCCATGACACTATTCATCTTTATGTCCTGTAGAAAATATTTCAAAAAAACTTGGGATGAACATAAAAAGCTCATTAAGGGTTATAAAATAAGGAAGGAAAACATTATTCCATCAATAAATACAAATCAATGAAACCATACTTTTTATTCATAACATACCTTATGAAATCATATGATTTATGAATAACACACAGAAATCATAAATCATAAAGATAACTTATGACATTCATATCATACATATATTGTAGCTATCACTACTACGTAGGGAGTTACGTTGGAATACCCATCACAGTATATTCCCTAAATCTCTTAGGAGAAACATTATCGTTTACCTCTGTCACGTTACTCAATGCATTGGAGAGCTATCTCGGGTTTACCTGCCCTAGATTTATCACGGAACCACCCATATACGTAAACAATGCCCAATAACCATAACATAATCATAACACATAACAAAAGAATAAAGGAAAGATAAATTTTCCACATTCTAGTCACATATATCAAATCAAGATATTGAAATAAACAATGCTTTATCAAACCATTTTCAAAACTATTTAAAATATTTAATTAAGATATTTTTTAATCAAAGTGTCCCATACCACTTTGAAGCTTTTAAAGGAATTAACATTTTAAAACATTAATGTCGATATAAATAAATCCTTAAAACCATTTTGAATACATGGACATTAATAAGAAATATTTAGAAGATTAAATCATTAAAACGATATTTTAGTTAAGGAGTTCATAACCAAATGAGAGATGATTGATTACAAATAATTGAGGAATAACAATTAATAAAAACGTTATAATATCATGAGAATAAAGGTATTCATGATATAATATTCCAAATGACAATATATACACCATATAAAAGTGAATTGTCACATAACAACAATGAAGTCTCAATGGAATGTAAATTGAGATGAAATCCATTATAAAGACGGTATCCTTAGATTAAGGATAAATAAATTATATAATTATGTGTGAAAAATATAAATACACTCAATATGATTGGGTATTCAGTGTAAATCAGTCATAGGTCATTCACACATATTCATAGAATTACATAATCAATAAGTATAAGTTTAACCCAAAGAATTGAAATTGGGTTAAAAAGTTCCCTTATAGAAATTCAACAGCCTAACGACGTCACTTTAAAATTTAGAAAATGAGTTGGTGAGAGAGAAAAGGTTATATCATCACTTGGAAATAAAATTTACAGCAATAAGGATATAGAATAACATATCCCAACATAAAAAGATTTAAATTAAAAGACACAACAAAAAGATGTCTTTTAAAAAAAGGAGGGTGAAAGGTTCCCTTACCGATTTGGTAACTTAAGAAACATACGCCCCATGAATGAAGGATTATAAAATGAAGATGTAAATACCCATAACATAAATTATATTACACAAAGAACACAATCATGGGAATTACATCCACCACACAGAAGGAAATAGTGGAAAATATAACATGAATCTCACGGGAATAAAAAGTCAGATGAAAACCTCTTACCACGTTGTAATCAATCGATTCGTATGACCAAAAGTTAATAACAACCAAAGGGATCATCAAATACCATGAATATAAATAGAATAATGATAATATATATCAAATGACAGTACACAATACACCACATGCAATAAATAAATGGTGAACAAAGGAAATCTCACAGAATTAAAAGTGAGATAAGAAACCCCTTACCACGTTGTAATCAATCGAGTCGTATGACCAAAAGTTAATAACCACAAAATAAATCACATAATACCATGAATATAAAGGGAATAATGATAATATATATCAAATGGTAGTACAGAATACACAACATGCAATAAATAAGTGGGAAACAATGAAAATCTCACAGAATTAAAAGTGATATAAGAAACCTCTTACCACGTTGTAATCAATTGAGTCGTATGACCAAAATTTAATAACCACCAAATGAATCATAGAATACCATGAATATAAAGATAATCATGATAATATATATATATATCAAATGGATGTACACAATACACCACATGTAATAAATAAGTGGCGAACAATGGAAATATCACGAAATTAAAAGTGATATAAGAAACCCCTTACCTCGTGTCTGACTTTAACCGTTCATTCTTTAATCTCTTGAATAATAAGATAAAGTTAATTTTTACTTGATTAAGAACATTTTTTAAGTTTATTATTCCTTTTACATCACTTATTACCATGTTATAAACATTATGCAATCAGTTAAGTTAATAATGGTCATTTTGTCGATATTTGGTACTTGAGTAAAAAATGAACTTCTTATAATTACAAGTTGTTCATGTGGTCAAAATTCCATTATCTACCGAATTATATTCATGATTTAGATATCATATATATAATATATATCCAGTATATGTATGTATTTATTATATTACATAACATTTGGAGATAAGAAATGAAATGCACCGTTCATGGAGACGGTAAGCCGTACGTACGCATGAACGCTACTTTCATTTCTATTTAATATTTAATGGAATGAAAACCTAATGATACAGAGGTATATTATAATTCTAGTATAATATAATATGATATATATGTTACCTGATTTCATTAACGTCATCCATTATATGTTCTATGTATTTCATGAACGAATCAAATCACCTTGAGGGGGCGGTAGTCCGCACTTCCTCAAATGAAATTATAGTATTTACACATATCGGAAAGCATAAAGGTATGTTTGTCAATAAAAATTACAGAAGCATAGAGAAAACATAAACATAATATATATCATATATAAATACAATGCCATCATAATGGTCACCATGAGAGGTGGTAGGGGATAATTGAACAATCATCCTTTCGTGAGGCAGTAGTTCGCCATCCACAGAAACAATATGTTTTTTACCCATTAGATGGAGGTGTGTGTCAGTTTAGTTCGAATAATTCTCATAAAAAAAAACCTAGTATATTAAGAATACTGGTGTTGTTATAAAATAAATGAATAAAAAGAGTTTATGGGGTTGAAAAAATATAAAAAAGAACTTAAGAGAAGATGTTACCTTTAAATTGTGTATCTCCCTTTGGTTTGAACCAACATGTTTAATTTAATTTCCTTATGCCCAGGGGAATAATTCTAGGAGGAGGAGAGAGATTTATGAAGAATAATTGGACAAAGGTTGGACGAGTCAAGGGGCTTGAGAAGTGTGAAGAATGTGTTAGAAGTGAGGGCTTTTTATAAGGGGGAGGACGAGCTCTTTAGGAAAGTTTAAAAATATTATTTTATTATATAATTATTTTTAGTTAGTAAAGGCCCAAAACATATTAAAGTCGAAGATAAGATGACTCATGTTTTAAATAAAATCATCCAATAATAATTGGACAGGTTTTGGATATTGTTTTAATCTTTATAATATTATTTATTTAAATCATTCATTAATGAGGTAAACACTGCATCATTATTCTGTCATAAATTTTTTTATTTATTTGAATTATAAAAATTATAAAAAAAATACAATGATGTAAGAAATAATTTTATTTTTTAAATGTATATTTATAGTCTAAGAGATAACTTATATAACCCTATGTAAAAATTCATTTACTAAAAGATATATATTTATGTCATTTTTGTCTTTACATTACATTAATTAATATAAAGTGTCATTATCACTCTTAAGTGGCTCCACAGGGTCCCAAAATTGACCCAAGGATTCCCATGGTCGGAAATGTTTTAACTAATAGGATTAGGACACATTTTAGGGTAATTTTATATTATATAATAATATTTTGTTACTCTTATTTACCAGCTTTACCTTTTAACCATGGTAAATAAATTTTTTACTAAAGTAAATATTCATAATTTCTAAAAATAAAAGTTACATATTTACACAATTTGGACCTCCTGATTTCAAATATGGAATCCATTTTTCCAAATTTAAAACAAAAAAGTTGCAGAAATTAATTTTAAATTAATTCCCATTGTAAAAACAAAAAGTGTGTTTTTAAGAAATAATAACTATCAAAAGATTGACACTTGTTTATGTCCAATTTCAAAGTGAAATTATTTCCAATGAATAACATAAGATTAAATGGTAAAAGTATAATCTATTTATACATTAAAACCATTTAGAAATATAATCTAACCATAAAAATAAATTAGATTAAAAAGGAAGAATTGAATTAAAATACAATTTTTTCACTATTCATAAAAAAATTAACTTTATCAGAAAAATACCTAAATTTTATCCAAAGTAAATTTTGATGTCCCGATTCTAAAGAAGAATATTATTTTTTCAAATAGAACATATAAAATTTAGAAAATCTAGATTTAAAGAGGGTTCTCCATCAAAAGGCAGTAAATCGACCTTCTAATGAATATTAGAGTATTTACGCTTAAAACCAGATTATTTCATATTTTAAGCCTCTAAAATTTATTGGATAAATGTAAAAACATTTAAAAAACATGTATATTTATATTATAGTTAGTTCTGTTCATTCTTTCCAATACAACAACCGTGCATTAACTACCATTTAAATTAATATCATATTATTATTTTTCGGTATGACTGAACATTGTGTGCAACATAAGATTTCAAAGAAACCTGTTATTTCGTATCAGGTATGCCATCAAACATAGCATACCCTTTAAAGTAAAATTATTATTTAATTCATAAATATTAATAAATATGAAAATTTCATATTCTTTATTTACTTGGGATGTTACAATACTACCAGGAATCCACAATGCTCACCTTCTCTAGGTCAATAGATATGTCTTCCTTATAAATAATTTTACTAATTAAATGAAAATTATTGATCCAAAAGTGGAATTTATTAATCCTTACATATAGATGGCTCTCTCTTACTATATTCATCATGATTTCATGATGGTTGTCATGATAATTTCTAGTGCACGAATACACTATGATGTAATCTACAAAGGCCACCATAAAAGAATCATGATACTAGTGGGAAACAGATTCACTAGAGCCATAAAGACTATCAGTACATCTTTAGGATCGAACGGATTGAGAAGATACTCATAAAAGATATCCCTGATCCAAAATGATGCATGTGTTATATATTATTTCCTCACATGAACCTAATGGTATACCAACCTCAAATCGATATTGGTGAAGACAATCGCACCTCAGAGATGGTAAGAGAGGTAATCAATAAAAGAAAGTTGATATTGTTATTTTCCCATAATCTAGTTCTATCGGCGACTGTCCAGGAAATTTTTTTGGGAACCATCCACCTTATTATAGAAAAGGGAAAATGAACCCTATTGTGACGTGTCTGGCTAGATAAAACTATTATCCTATAAATCAACATGATGCTTCTTGAGTTCATGAAGCTCTATAGGATCTATTCTATATGGATAAATGGAAAGAGATGTCACATTAGGAACAAGATCTATGGTGAAATAAACATATCTCTCTAGAGGTAATCTGGAGAAATGTTTAGGGAGAACATCTTTGAAATGATCCAAACTAGAGTAAATTTCACATTTTGTATTCTCCGATCACTCATAATGATACTAGAAATCTGGGTTGTCGCTCCACCCATCCTAGTATACCTGGGTCCATCTCAAAATTCATGGATATCTAACTCATCCTTTTGAATATGATTACTTCCCTAGGGTGTTGTAAAAGACACAAAATGATGATAGAAATCCACCTTTATTTGATAAATAAAAATCCATTCCATATCAATAATGAAGATGAAACTGGTCATCTCATGGAAAAATAATCTCCAAAGAAAATCCTTAACAACTAATGATGTGGGGAACACCTTGAACTAGTGTACACCCCCATCATAGAATCCTAATAGCGTGTCAAGAGTCATAACTCCACTATAGTACTATATGACTAACTCCAAAATTCCAATAGTTTCCACAGATATAAAAGAAATCATTGAACCTATATCAAACAAGGAAGATACTAATGTGGATGCTAATAGAATAATACCTATAACTTTTGATGGCCCTAGACAGTTCTTCTATGAAATAGGCTTCACTATAGAAATTTTACCTAAATTGTAACCCTAAAATTATAGCTAAGTATAATAAGCATGTCCACTCTGCTAACAAGGAAACGCAATCTTCTAAAGTCCTCAACCTTGCCCACCGCTTAGATCGAATGACCTATAGATGAAAAACTCCTAGCTTGACATGTAGTTACTGATATGGGACCAAAAGGTGGATATAGAACCAAACCACATTCACGTGGATCAGGAGGAAATGATCGATAAAAATGAAGGAGGTTCCCCATTATTTCTCAAGCTCAGCACTCGATCGAGTTCCCCTTACACTGAGGATTCTTATGGAATGGGATTATATACTATTGACACAACACATACATGTCATTTTGTACTATCTATCTAGAACTACCCCCCACACGTAGCCTAAATACCATGCTTCTTTCTACTGGATAAACCACTACTCTTCATGGAAGCTGGATTGTGCTATTTTATGTTGCCTGATTCACTCTGGTTCTACTCAGTGATGAGGGCATGGTTAACTATTTCTAAAATGGTGGTCATCTAAAAGAAATTTTTATATAATCAGATGGTGAATTCTAGTCCATCCTCAAATCATCTCATAGTCATCATCTCATCACCAAACATAGATGGTTTGAAATGCTGTATTTATGTGAAGCAAGCTAAAAAATTAAATTCCTGACCTATCAACATAATTATGGTTTATGGATTCTCAATCTATATCTTTTTTAAAGGGAAGTCCACCTGTACAATACCCTGATGTTGACCAGACTAATTTAGAAAACCCAATAAAATTTGGCAGAGTCCTGATTCATATAGGTTATGTGATTTAACCTCCTCTATTGAGGAGTCTTGATATTCTAAAATATAGAAAAAATGTCATATAGTCATGAATCAACATCCTAGGGTCTTCTATCCACTGCAAAGGAGGGAGGATGCTACTTGTGGAACTACCTAGTAAACTCTTCCTTTGTAGGGGTAGGTCAGGGATAAACCTGTATAGACTGCATGAACAGAAGAAAACTATACAAAAATGGAGCATCGATACCTAGTGGAATATGCACAAGAGGTTCCACAAGTGGAACTGTAAGAGGTATAATGGGTGGATTAGAGCCCCCCACCTTAATATTATGATCATCACCAATGACATATTGTATAACATGAGGTCATCATGGTGGAAGGGTTCTATAATTTTTAATCACACGAATCATATGGGATTTATAAAAAATTGGGAATGTTGTAGAGAATGAGAGGTACAAATACATCCTATATGTATATCATATACCTCATTGTTCTCTAGGATTCAGATCTAGTTGATCAGACAAGGTCATATAACGATTATAGGAGATGAAATATACTACCCACTATTGAGGTTAGGAAGGGTCAAGGTCTCACATGGAATAATAGAGGATCCAGAATATTGAGTTTCAAATGCAATGTATACCAAAAAATTCCATTTACTTCCTATTTGGAATCATCATATAGAGGTATCCTTTTTATTATAAACATAAATTTATTTCAATTCTTTATTATTTATTTGGTTATTGGTATCATGATACAGTTAACTATCTAACCAATTACCATTTATAAAACCCCCTTACTCTTTATAAATTTATGTTGTCTTGTCAAAAAACTATATTGTTGACCTTTACACCAAACAACAGGGAGTAATAGTCCACATGTAGTGTTTTGATCGAATGAGCTACTATTGGAACCTGCCAATCAAACAAAATATTATGGAATTACTGCCCAATTGAACAAATAATGTCAACATGTAGAAGAATATTGTACTATAAGGAATAACTGGGAAGGTACCTCAAAAATCACATGAAATGTAAGAAACACATGATGTGTATAGATATGGAATATAATAATGCAATAAATTTAAATTCTAGGGTGCCTTTTATGATGCATGAGTTTAGATTATCTCATATCCCCATTCCAAGGTGAATAAACAATAATAAAAATAATATCAACAATAGAAATGGCACAAATAAAGTTCATCACAATATGGTTAAATCCGTGAAACTATAAAAACACGAGGAATAACAACATTTAACAATCCCATGTTATTTAAGTTTTACTTGTACTAGTGTTGGCTAATTCCAGACATAAGATCATTACCAAATTACAATTTCATAGTCTCCTTACTATTACCTAAATTGTAAGACAAAAATAAAAGGCTCTGAAACCACTTTGTTGCATCTCGCATAGGATTCCACTTAGGGGTTCCCTGAGATGGTGGCTAGAAAACCTCAAGCGCACCAACTAGAATTCTAGAGGATTTAACAATAATGGAGGGCCTGTGATTTGTTCTTAGGGAGACTATTACCTCACAAGGTAGAGCATAGGACAATAAGATATATAGGGAAAATAAGAAAAAGAAGAAAGAGATTGTTATATGAATTAACTAGTAACCATCTATAGTGGAATCATTATTGGTAGAAAGACGATAGTAGAAACAAATAGTTAATGAATGATTGATAAAAACTGAAAGAAGATAAATATTAAATAGATACAATTCGATGATCATTTTAACTTATCTATAAAAATTATTCTTTGGATTCAAGGGATAAAATCATATACCACATGCTAAAAAAATATATTTAAAGGCCACAAATAGTTGCTACTAGAATCTTGAGCATAGGCTCGATCCTCTACCCCTAAACCCCAACCTAGGAATCATGATAAAACATTGGAAGCCGGTTGTTTACCTTTATCTATTCATGCTATAATAATGTATAGTTGGGTACCAATGGAGAACTGAGTAGGGTGTGAGATAAAATACTAGTAGGCCATCACCAATGGTTTCCAGATAAATATAGTATGTGAAACATAAAATGACCTGGGTTACATAAATAAGTTATGTAATACAGAATTAAATAAATAAGTACATTGGAATGGGTTCCAATTAGGACACCCATCCAAATCTAACTACTTCAACCTAAGTCAAGTGAGTTTGAACTAAGATGTCCAACACTAGTAAAGTGAGTCGGGTAATATATTGGTGAGATTACCTCCAAATTTTTGATGGATTTGACAAAAGGTGTTTTGGAGTCCATATGGATAAGTTATCTCAAAACCTAAGAGTATGGGAGAGGAGTCCTTCCAAGATTGGGAATAGAGGTCTTCTAGAAATAAAAGTGAAGAGGTTTTAAAATTAAAACATTTTGGGGGAAATTTTGTAAATTCACCCACATTGGAAGTTGCTCATGGTTTGGCCACACAGTTGGAAAAACCATGTTGAATGCCATAATCGTGGTGGTATGTAGTTCTAGACAGTCGTGTACCTGGGTTCGCATTGTACCATAAAAACCATGCGTCCCCTTGTAACCTTGTTCATTGAGAATCATAATTAGAGAAACATGTGGGATGGGCGACACAGTTTCTACTATCTATGTGGCCCAGTTTGCTTCTTCAATATTTAGGACTTCAGGCTCTGAAGAAGCCCCAAACACCCTCTAGATGACCATGACTCACATAGAAATATTTATTAGGGACTAGAAACATAATATTATACAAAAAATAACAAATTTTACATTTGAAAAAATATTAGAAGTTGAAATTGGTATCCAAATGATAGTTCTGAAACACAATTTCATATGGGTGATAGTGGATTGACTCACAAAGTTGGACAATTTCATCAATATTCGTAAATCTTCTATAGTATAATACTTATCAAAAATCAATATCTAAGAAGTTTTAAAGTGCTATGGAGTACTATTTTTATAGTGTTTGACTGAGATCCATGTTTTATGCATTATTTCTATGAATCCTTACAATAAGCCCTTAGGAATCAATCGAATATGAGTATGGTGTATCATATTTAGACAAAAGGACAATACAAAAGGATGATACCAACATATGAATACATGGTTCATTTTTGTGTAATATATTTTGTTAGATCTTGGGAGGGGAACATACATTTAGTGGAATTCTCGTATAACTACAGTAATCCATTCTCAGTACATATATCTCTTTTTGAATAATGTTATGGGAATCCCATTCAATATCCACTTTATTGGGTGGAAACAGGTGAGTCATAACTTGTAGTAACAATCCTTGTGAAAGAGACAATATAGAAGATTTGGTTGATCATGAAGAGGAAGGAGATGGCTAAGAGTCATCAGAAATTGTATTTGGATCGTCATAGACAGTCATTGTTATTCAAGGTGAGTGATCATGTGTTCTTGAGAATCTCTCTAATGCTTGGGGAACATTGGATTGTAATGCAAGGAAAATTATCACCTTGATACATAGGACATTTCATGTACTTTAACGGATTAGTGAGGTGGAATATTAGTTGTAATTTCCACCATGGTTCGGTTTAGTGCATAATGTGTCTCATGTATCTCAATTGAAAAATTATCAGCCTGGTCCTGACAATGTGATTCGTTGGGGTCACATTGACCAATAGTTAGATTTTTCATTGGTTCATTTTCCAGTATGAATTTTTGATATAGAAGAGAGACTATTTCATTGGAAAATAATCGGTCTAGTTTGGGATTTTGGAAACATGGATGGGTTCAATAAGAGACCCAAGAATGGTAAAAGGAAATTGTCGAGCAGTGGCTTATATTCTTTCTGGACAATTGTGGTTTTCATCTTTTCAAGGATGGAACAACTAATGGTGGGGAGAATTTGGCACCCTCTATTTAAATTATGTAACAATATATTTATGTATTTTATGTATGTAATGTTTTTGGGTGAGTTTTATGAGAGTTTATAAGACATTAGAATAATTTTGTGTCTTGTTTGGTGGTGAACAGTTTTAAAATCATTAGTTGAAATTGTACAAAATGTCCACGAAATCATGTAAGTAAAATAGAGGTCTTTGGGTATGTGCATAGTTAGGTGAAATTTTTTTCCAATCAATACAACAACTAAGGTGTTATTGTTAATAGTGGAATAGAGGAAAAAACACAGGTCTCATACCGTTTAACTAACTGTGCAGGACAACTGTGTGAAGGGTGTTTGGAGGTTGTGGATGAAGAACAATTTTCCTAACTGTGCACCAAAACCTGATTTGGTTAAAAATAAAATCTGAAAATTGTGTATTTAATTCTAATTTACTCCACAAACACTCATTTTTAATCTATTATGATTTTAAACCAGTTGTCCTTCCTCTTAACTTTTATGGAGACAATTCGAATCGATACGAGAAAGATCCATTGGAAAATCATGGTGTGTTGATTCTCAGATTCACTGTTAAGTATTTTTTAATGGTTAGTTCTATAGATTTCTTCTTCATCTTTTTCTTAGATTCATAGATCTAGTCTAATTGGGATTTTCTATGTTATTTAATTCCAATCATGGTGACATGTGGTTTTTTGGAGACAGATAACAAGATGCAGTGCATGTTTTCTATGTTTCAAACTTTTTTTGTTGAACAATTCATGTCGTTCATCATTTTTTCCATAGTTTACTAGGAAAGAGGATACACACTCCACTCCACTTATTCAAACATGAACTATTAGTTTCAAATTGGTTTAAATTCTTGGAAATAATTGTGAAATTGGTCTGAAATGGTATGTGGAAACCTCCTATAGTGATGGATTTTGCAATTGTGGAATGTTTTTGGAAAACTCCTTGTTGAATTAAATTAAAATGATGATTTTAAAAAATATTGTTTGGTTTCATTAATGTGATAAAATTGGAATGGTTTTAGATAAAAAAATTATTTAATGGGTTATGTACAATTGGTCTGTCATGGTTCTTTCATAACTTGTTGGCATGTATTCAACTCCAGTGACGTGATCCTTTAGATGGGGCAGGTGACATTGGGGAACTAGTATACAGTTACCATGTGATGACTTGTAAGATAGAAGAGATATCACTCATGAGTATGGAACATTCACCAATTCATTCATGTGTGGATGTGTATGGTTTATGGGAAATATAGTTTTCCAATGGTTTCAAGGACTTATTTAATTGTTACCCTTGGAAATAGTTTTCTTAAGAAAATCATTGGATTGATATTAATTGTTACAAATATTTTAAAGTGTTTTATATAAATTTATTTATATAAATGTTTTATCATGTTCTATACTCATTGTGTGAGTAGGGAATTAATTTGGGTAAAACCTAATATGTTTCATTACTCATCCCCTTCTTGGGAACATCTGTGTGTTCACAGATATTGTTTATCAAGACATAAACAAAGGAAAGGAATCACATTTATTCAGTTATGCTTCATGATACATGGGAATGGATTGTGGAGTAAGATCTTGGATCTGGTTGGGAGAGATGGAATTATGTCTTTGGAGTATTTAATCTTTTTGATTTATTCTTTCGCTTTGGTACTCTAATATTTGTTATGGTGTAGTTTGGATTTTTTGTATTTTGGTATTACATTGAGATGTATTACATTGTGTTCATGCATCATAGAGTAGTTGTTTGGTTATCATTTTATTTGTTGATTGTTTATTCTATAAGGGAAAATCATCCCAAAATAGTAAATAATGCCCATGGAATTTACTTCCATCCATGGATGTCTTGGGGATGTCACCTAAGGCCAAGTAGACATTCCTCCTCATCATAAGATTTTGAGGAGTGGTGAGATGTTACAAAGCATGATGAAATACCAATCATTCTATATTTTCCATTATCATGGTATGAATAGATGATATTGTATTCAGAATTATAAGAGTTTAATGTAATTCATTTATATATATATATTTATATTTATTTTGATAATAGGTTTTAAATTATAAATTTCAATTTTTATTTATATTGATTTTAATGTATCAATTTCTCTTTGAATGTGAACTCTAATAAAAATAAAAGAAATTAATGATATATGAAACTCATTAACACACATGGGAAAAATTATCCTCTAGATCACGACCAATCACATTAAATATAATATTTAATTTCTATATATTTATAGGTTTACCAACTGGTTTTCCTTATATGGCTATATATTTTTTGAATATGTTCCCAATGTAAAGAACCATTTTAGAATTTGTTCAAATAAAATATATATGAATGGTATATGTTCCATATTATTTATTAATTTAGGTTAGACCAAACAAATGTATTCTTTAATCATCCATTTAATTTACCTATCATAATTATGTCCCTTGTATTTTAATTAGGCATTGATCAACATTTTCAGTTGGATCATGGGAATTTAATTTTGAAAAACAATGTTTATTAATTATAAGATCCAGGATGTTTCATAATGTATGTTTTTATTTATGTTTCAATTTAAGTCCATTATTTTAGTTAAATAAGTGTTTCTAAAAGCTCACAAGAAGGATCATGGGTGTTCTAGGGGCTGGGACACGAAAATTGAAGTAAAATGGGTTTCTGGGCATTTTTCATAGTTTTCACATGGTTAGTGAAAACCATGTGGATTGTCCCAGGTAATCATGCATCCTTGGATAGATGATTTTACATTTTTATCACATGGTCAAGAAACCTGTGAGGAATTTCAATGAAACTATGTAAAAGGGGAATTTTGGGAACGTACCTCTTGCACGGTTTGTGCACGTTTGGAAAACTATGCGGGTAAACAGTATCGCCCAGTAATGTTGATAAATTTACAGAAAGTCAATTCCATGATTTTAAACCCCAACTCAAGATTTTCCCCTTTCTCCCCCTTACATCCCTAGTGATGAGGAAGATCCCCCAAGTGCTTCCAAGGGTTATTATCCCTCACCTCTAGGTCATTTCACGTGTCTTTAGTTACGAATCTAATATTCGGGTAAGGATAATCCCCATATTGCTTCCCTTTTTTGGTTTAGGGTTCACATTTCTTCCTTTTCTCCTTTATAAACTCTAAAACACTTCATTTATGGCGATATCTAGGTTAAGGACTCAAAGTAATGTGGAATAGGGATCCAATAAATCTTTTAGGTTAGTATTTGGAAATAGATCCAAGGTTGGTGGCCTACAAGTTATATACCATAGTTTTGTTTGAGATTCGTGCATGATTGAGTTTATTTCTAGGTTAACCCTTATAGTTCTTTTGATCTGTTTATGGGATTTGGTGTGATCGGTGTCTAAATTATGTATGGAAACCGTTGTGGTCTCCATGGGACACATGGGGGATGACTTTAACTTTATAGGCCCACCCATGGGGCACACCGATACTTTTTGGACATAGAATTTAGCTATGTATGAGCAAGGTCTCCATGTGATAATGTTGAGCCTGTATAAACATGTGGAAATGTTGAATGGGATTGAAAATGAATTATTTTAATGTTCCTATTCTTAGTAATGGATTAAGGATGGAAACATGATAAAAATGGGTTAAATTAGTTAAATGGGGATTATGCCTTGTGGCTAATGAATTATGTTCAAAAACCTAAGAGGGTGGGTGTATGTGAAATGTTGACACATGGGTTGGGTAATGGATTGTGAATTGATGAATATGGTTAATGGGATGAGACCTAGGAATGAGAATTGGGCTAATGGATTTTGTAGTGTAAAATGGAATTATGAACGGGCTATCACATAACATTTGAATTCCATGTTAATTGTTGTGAATCATGATTGTTATCTTTATTTGGTTGTATTGGTGGTGATATGGATAAATGTGGTGAATGGTAAATAAGTATGTACACAAGGATTATTGGTGGGATTATGAGCTGATTCTCCTCCCATCGATAGGGTTGGACTGATTCTAGGGTTGGACTGATTCTATAACCTACCTAGGAATGCACGGGTTGGGGGTTGGACTGATCCTCTATGCCCTAAATGGTTGTATTCATTGAAAATACCTAGACTGAGGCTCCAAGGTATGTGTGTTGATTAATTGATATGCTCATCCCAAGTGAGTTATCGACTTAATTTGTTCTCTTATAAAGAATAAAAAATTCCATAAATACGTGTGAATAAGGTAAATGTCTGACTTGTGAATTACATGTTGATGGCGAACTAAATGATGATATTATGTAAAAAATAAACTTCACACAATAATCATAATAGTAATAGGAAAGTAGAAAAAGGGTAACGAGTGGCCCCCAAACAATCTTTCATTTACTTTCCATTTATTTATACTCACATGAAATATCTGTTAGACTGGATATTTTGTAGAAACCGTTGGTGGTGTCCTACTGAGTTGAACTCACACCCTACTCGGTCCTCAATTGGGAACCTGAGCAGATTTCATGTATGCAGTCCAGGACAAGGGCAAGGGACCTATGTTAGGGAGTTGTGTTGGGCATGGTACATGCATGGATGTGGTTCCAAAAACGGAGTTAGCACCATTTTGGGGATTTTACTATTTATCATTATTTTGGGTTTTGTTCACTTGTCATTGTAGCATAACATGGGATATTTACTGTTTTATGTGGTTGTACCCTATTTGGGAGATGTTTGTCTATGCATGGTATTGGTTGTTTTCTTATTGTTTCCCCTATTTATATTGAGATCTGTTGAGTATTACTCTAATACAGAGGGTATAGTCTCCACATGTGACTAATCTAGACCTTTGATGCTAGTCAGAGACCTCTAGAGTTCGGGGAGGCGCACTTGAGGTTTTATGACGACTCAACTTGGGGCACTGATTTATTTACTAGTGCAGATAACGTTTTTTATGATGGTTATTTTTTATTTTTTACATCGGATTTTGGCCGACGTTATTACAGGAGACATTATAAACATTGTTTTTTATGTCGGATATTTTAAAACCGACGTAAAAAACACAAATCCGAAGTGTTTTTCACGACGATTGATAAAAAAACAATGTGGAAAATGCTTCAGAGTCATGGTTTATTACGTTGGTTATTTAATAACTAATGTGGTATATACTCTTTCACGTTATTTATTATATAACCGATGTCATAAATCACTCCTCCGAAGCGTTTATCACATTGGTTATTTTTATAATGGACCTGATAAACCTGTCTGCCAAGTGGTTTCCAACATCAGTTAAATAATAACAGATGTGAAAACATATCTACTACATATGTTATAAAATAACTGATGTAAAAAACTATTCATTTCCATTTACTATTTTTGGTTTGAAATAACCGACGTAAAAACCATTTCCCATGCATTTATTATATCAGTTTCCAAATAACCGACGTAAAAAACAATTTTTTTTGAATAAAACTGATCAACCATTGCTATGCGCCCTTCCAAAAGACCTGAAATAGACCAATAACTTACCAAAAACATACCAGAAACCCCCCACTGGATAGACCCCACCACCGATCAACCACTGCTATGCCCTGCCAAAAGACCTAAAATAGACTAAAACCATACCAAAAACAGACCAAAACCCGACCAAAAACAGACCAGAACCCCCACCCCACTATACAGTCCCCACAACACCCCTGGACACCTCACCCCACTAGACACCCCCAGACCAAAAATAGACCAAAACCCGACCAGAATCCCCCCACCCCACTGGAGAGCCCCCACCACACCCCTGGACACCCCCACAACCCTGGACTTCCCCCACCCCCTGGAAAGCACTCCCACACCCCTAGAAACCCCCACCACACCCCTGGAAACCCCCCCCCCCACACACCCTTTTGGACACCCCCACCCCCTGGACAACACTTCCACACCCCTGGACAGCCTCCCACACCCCTAGGACCCCCCCCCCCCCCCCACTGGACAACCCCCACCACACCCCTGAGCACCCCCACACCCCTGGACTGCCCCACCCCCCTGGACAGCCCCCCACACTCCTGGACAACCCCCCACCCTCCTGCACACCCCCACCCCCCTGGAAAACACTCTCACACCCCTGGAAAACCCTCCCACTGTAACACCCCAGGATTTCAGAGTGTGTTATTTCTTAAAAATAATTCAATAACTTGCACTACACGCAACACCGATTTCAATCACACCATTAAAAGAGGTCATGAATAGTATTAACTACATTTTAAACTTTATATAATCCTTATAATTTTAGAATCCCTATTATGAGTTTCTTAGTCATAATGCAAGAACAAATTCATTTTCAGTATTTCACTTTTATCAACTTCTAATAGTGAAACCTTTTTAAATACAATATTTTAAAATTTTTGACTAAATGGAGACATAAAAAAATTTAAAATGAAACATCCCAAGCGTCCACGGTACGCTTTCCTTTGGATAAAACAGTAGCGTGTGTTGTACGCAACTTCGAGTTCTAACACACCGTAACCAATCAAACTAGTTGTTATGAATAGTAATACCTACTTTTTGAAGTTATATATATTTTATATTTTAAAATGGACTTCATTTTTGGATCCGGAATATCAAATTTAGCCTAAGGTGAAATTTTGGTACTTTTCGGATAACTTTCATATTTTGATGAATAGTGAAAATTACTAAATTTTAATTAAAAACAACTTTTTTAATCAAAATAATTAATAGTGATAAATTATGAATTTGAGTGGTTTTAAAGTATATTTAGAATATATTTTTACTATTTAATATAATGTTGGTCATTGGACATAATTTTACAATTAAACCGAACATAAACAAGTGTCAATCTTTTGATAGTTATTATCTCTTAAAAACACGCTTTTTGTTTTGACAGCGGGAATTAATTTTAAATTAATTTCTGCCACTTCTGTGTTTTGAATTTAGGAAAATGGATTCCATATTTGGAATCAGGATGTTCAAATTGTGTAAATAGGTAACTTTTATTTTTAGACATTTTGAATAATTACTGCGGTAAATATTTTATTTACCATGGTTAAGGGTAAATCCGGTAAATAAGGGTTAAAAAATAATATTATAATAATACTAAATTACCCTAAAACGTGTCTTAACTCTATTGGTTGATACATGGTCGACCATGGGCATCTTTGTGTCAATTTTGGGACCCCATGGATCCACTTGTAAGTGATAATGACACTTTATTTTAATTAAGTCAAAATGAATACAAAAATGACACAAGCATATATCTTTTAGAAAAGTAATTGTTACGTAGGGTTATATAAGTTGGATTTTAGATTATAAATATTCATTAGAAAGATAAAAATATTTCCTACATAATGATATTTTATTTATAATTTTTAGACATTAAATAACACATTTTATTTATGACACAATGATGATGCAGTAATTACTATAATAGTGAAAAATTAAAATAATTGATATTATAAATACCCAAATAAATATAATATGAAACTTTTAATGAATTAAACTAATTTTCTAGGATAATAGGATATATTAGGATTGATTTAATTGACTTTGTTCGAAGTAATCAATCTGTTATGAGTTTCACAAAAATCAACTATTGAATAGTGTCAAAATTGACATAAAAGAGTTCTTAAAACAAATATTATATTATTAATTGATATTAAATTCCTAAAAATCTAAGGTTCGGAAAAAAGACTTATATCATGATAGGTTCATCATTAATGGACCACTTGGGGGTCGCTTGGATGTATATAGTAAGTTTATTAACCATATTATATAAAAATACAAAGAGACATTGTAAAAGTGAAACTAATTAACTTAGAGTTGATACTTAAAGATAAGGTTAATATAAGTACCCAAACCTGTCTAAATTCTATTGGTTGAGTGTTTTTAGACCTATCCCCACCTTAACCTTTGAATAATCAACTTTGGAGCCTTTAGAAACCGAATATAAATTTAATATAAATTAATATTTCTAGCTTTTCCAAAGGTGCCCCTCACCCCTCTTATAAAAGGGCACTCCTCCTTCTCATTTCTTCACACCTTTAAAGCCTTTTGGTTCGGCCAAACTCTTCCCAAATACTCTCCCAACATCCCTCACTACAACCTAGAGGCCTTAGTTTGATCAGAAAGCCAACCTAAGGAGCCCTTTTGATCAAATCAAAAGGAAGAACCCGAAGAAGAGGTAATGATTTCACCACCCTTTTCTAAGTTCCTTTCTTCTTCCACTTCCTCTTTCTTTGTTCTTACCATTATAAAATAATAAATCCAGTATCTTACATATACTGTGATGTTATTATAAATATGGTACAACAATATTCAGTATTCTATCCACCCTTTGAATAACATGTCACCATACGTGCGTACGTACGGCTTACCGTCTCCACGTCGTGGTGTAATTGTTATTCAATATATTATTATTTGGATGGGTATAATAATGATGTGTAACTCATGTAAATAATAAATATAACATGTTAATGATTCTGTATATATGATATACCATCCATTTATATATTCTTTTAATATCAAAAGAATGATATTGTCGCTCGTGCGTACGTACGGACTACCGTCTCCACGAACGCGATGAGATTCATTCTCCATCGTATCCATTCAAGTATAATTATCATTTGATGATTTAAAAATTATGTTTAAGGACTTGATATCATTCTGGATATGAATAATATACAACCTATCCTTTACAAACATGTCTTACATAACAAAACATATAAAAGAAAACAAGTAAGTTAACACCCGATATAATGATAATACTAAGATATTATTAACAAATCAATGTTAAAAGATCATATATGATATCATATTATTATATATGATTCTTGTATAATTTAATAACAACTATTTCACCATTATACAGGAGGTTAACCTACTCCAACCAAGGAAAAGTACAAGGTAAGGGTTATTTCACAATCTCTTCATTATCCGAGGTTGTTTATACGTAATAATCTACTGGGATATCTTTATCATCCACATCCATGTTTCTTCAAAATGTATTTCAAAACATTGTTATTATTTACAAGAATATGGTTTAAAGTCATTTATACCCTTGTTTGACTTTTTATAAGAGGTTTATAAAGGAATATTTCCGTCGTTTTCAAAACAAGGTCCTTTTTAACCTTTTCGACAGAATTAAGGTAAGAATGTTTTTTTTAACTTATACGGCGGGTGCGGCTAATTTCTGCCATTATAAAATCTTCAAAACTTCCCTTACAAGCTTATAAGATTATTTTCAAAGTAAATGTTTTATTTTATAATTATTTGACTTTTAAATGATTTCAAAATGAATAATTTAAGAATTTCATAAAGGTACTCTTTATCAAAATCAGAATTTTAAATGTTTTAAAGATTTATCATTATAAATCTTTTTAATTAATGTCTTCAAAATGGTTTTTAAGGATTTATTTATATGGACATGAATGTTTTTAAAAATTTTAATTCCTTTCAAAAGTTTCAAAGTGGTATGGGACACTTTGATTCAAAAATCTCTTTTTAATTACTTCCTTTATAAATGTGTGACTTTTAAATGATTTCAAAAAAGGAGATATTTCTCTCAAATAGTTTTGATTTCATCTATGTCAACATCCTTTGATGGATTTTAAGCTTATTTGAAGTTGATTTATTATGATACAAAACTTCTATAATGTATTGAAGGTTTTGTGATATGTTTGACTGTGGATGTGCTATTTTTATACCATTCATAGTTTATGGTGAAATTATTGACATTTCGTATGCTAGTTTTAATACGAATGTTTATGTTATGTTTAAACCTTTTCATATGGGAATGCATTGGACTTAGTAAGTGACGGGTGGAGCCCGCTATAGCTCCTCGATGCATCGGTAGTTCTCATGAGACAAACTAGTGTCTTGGCACAAGGCCTTGACAAAATCTTATTTGTAGTCTTGGCACGAGGCCTTGGCTATGTGGTTATGATAGTCTGGCATTATGCATTCCAACATTATGAAAGTGGTTATTGATTTTGCATGTGATTATTCGATTAGTAGAATATCCATGTGCACATGTAAATGGCACTTTTTTCATTTTACTTTTGCCATACTATGTTGAAGTTCAAGTTTAAAAGGCTTTTGTTTTAGTAATTCATTGCCTTAAATGTTTATGCTTATTTTTGAATGTTCCGCTATATTGTTATCCTTACTGGGCATTTGAGCTCACCCCTTTTCTATGTTTTATTTTTCCCAGGATGTGAAGATGTAAGTTATGAATGACCTGCAGGGATATTATGAGGGGATTATAGTGTGGACTGTGGAAACATTATGTTGTTGTAGTAGTTTTTCATTTTATGATGTAATGTAAAACTTATGAATATATCTAGTGTTTCCAAGGCTACTAAACCAATCGGTCTTTCGAGATTTGATCTTTCTTGTGATCATGCCAATGTTATGTAGTAATGCACCGACTCTGGGTAACTGGGGTCGGGGCGTTACAGTTGGTATTAGAGGAAGTTTAGTACAAACCTTGGAAGCTAGATTTAGATAAACTCTGATTAGAGCACGTAGACCTAAGATGAACTTTGAGGATTAGTATAGAAGAACTTCCTAGAATTTTGGTATTGTAGAGATTTTGTGAGTTTTCCAAGCAATACATCCCTGTCTGGATACGAGCAGGTAGAGGCGGCTCTGGCACAGATGTACCTAGGGGTAAAACCCGAAAACACCGCTTTGAGCTAGACTCGAACGGGAACTGGTGCACGTCAATGGGCCTTGCTGCACTCTTGGTTACGACACTCCCGGGGGATATGCTTAGGATAACTCTCATTTTCTTTACAAATCATTTTGAAGGGATTATGAGTATATACTTCCTCAAAGAAAACATTCTTATGATTATGGATTATATCCATAAATAGTTCAATTTATGTTAGGTGTTTTATAAGTATGGGATTATGTATTTTGATTCATAAACTGATCTAGTTTATGCCATGGTATAGAAATGGCACCCAGTAGAAGGAATGAGAACTCCAGAAATACACATGATTCAAAGAGAAGGAAGGATCATATCTTTCATGGTCTTAAGCTAGAATTTATAAGAGAAATAGTCTCCCATGTATTATCATCATATGAAGAAATAATATCATGTGTTGATAAGATATGTAAAGAGTTTACTGAGTCCTATGGCTTTGAAGGGAAGCAAGAGAAGAAAAGGATGGAAGAGAGAAAGATGGATAAAGGGAAGAGGGAAAAGAAGAATTTTCCCATATGTGGTAACTGTGGAAAGAAACACCCTGGAACTTGCCTGAAAGGAATGGGAGTTTGTTTTAAGTGTGGAGGAAAAGGGCACAAAGTACGTGACTGCAAGGGTAAGAAAATGGTTTTAAATGTACAATGCTTCATTTGCAAGGAGTTTGGACACTACGCGAACCTATGTCCCAATAATCAGACTATGCCGCAAATGATGTTATTGGATAATAATCAGGTTATGATACTACCACAGATGAATAGGAATGATTAGAGTTCTTATGTTGATTATGTCAATTGAGCTTTGTATCAACAATGTACTTGTTATAATAATTATGGAGTATATAAGGATTGTACTGCAGTACTATTTCATTAAGGACTTGAGATTGTATGGAACAAAGAAAAGTGACTCATTAGCAGGATAGATTTTTGGAAAATATATGGTTGAGAGAATGATAAACCATAATATAGTTCTGATACTGAGGTAGTGATTTTGGAATAATATGTGATTGTTTTGGATAAATTATATTGGATATTCTTGACTACCTTGGAACTGATTAATGATTTGTATATTCCATCATTGTTGGGGTTTAAAACATTTTTGGATTAATGAAGTATATCCAGCATTCTATATGGAATAAGGGAGCATGAATGTAATCAATAAGGAATATGGTAATACATGATGAAGGTATTCATATGCTATTACGGGGTAAAAAGGATCTATATTATGTTTACCTTCCTTATGAATGTTGGACTGTGAGTTTGGACAGAAGTATTTTGGATAGTTCTAGTTTGGATTATTTTGGATTGCCATAAAAGGACAACCCGGAGGTCGGGCGGCAACCTGTCGTGTCCGGCAAGGCTGCGAGACTTGAACCCGCAACCAAAGGGCGACAAGGGTGTATCACCTACCACTATCCCACGAGATGTCCTGGATTAAATAAAGTTGTTTTTAAAAGATCTGGTAGATGAATTATAAATTCGTTTATTTTGGAACCCTCTATGAATAGTATAAATAGAATTTTTTTACGAGTGAATGATGAGTTTTGGTAGAAATTTATTAATGGATAAAACTCTAATTATAAACTAAGTATATCTCCTTATTATCTTATCCAATCTCATAAATAAATTCCTCAACATTAATAATAGAAACTTAGAACAAAAATGTTGTCCTAGATGGTACCTTAAATCATCACAAATTTATGGCTTTGGGATTGTTGGCCTTTTCATAGCCATGTTCTCTACCACTCTCCATCAGATAATTGATGGCTAGATTTTTCTTCCATATCCATATTTTCTTACATGGAACCCTAGTATGTGTTATTTTCGGTAATCTTCATACTTTCGACTCTTTATTTTAAATAGAGGCCTCGTTAATTCATTTTTCGATGTGGGATTTCAACTAAGATATTTTGAAACGTCAAAAATGTGTTATCCCAATACCCTATATTTTGATGAACCGATGGTACTTCAAATCATCATAGATTGATGAGTTTAAGGACCTCAATTATACACTTGTTTGTGATTGATGACCTCAATCACTACCTATAATTATTTACGTTTTTCCTCCGATTATATGTCTCTAATTGCCACCAATGTTCTCCTAATCGAGATCATAATTTGGTGGTGACCCTTTAATTTCTCTTTTCCTCATATTAAGACTAAATTTTAGTAACCCAATTTCCAATGTGGGTTTTCCCACAAATATATTTTCTACTTTCAACCTTTTATCTTCGAAGAACAATTTCAAATTGCGAGGACGCAATTTATTGAAGGAGGGGAGAATGTAACACCCCAGGATTTCAGAGTGTGTTATTTCTTAAAAATAATTCAATAACTTGAACTACACGCAACACCGAGTTCAATCACACCATTAAAAGAGGTCATGAATAGTATTAACTACATTTTAAACTTTATATAATCCTTATAATTTTAGAATCCCTATTATGAGTTTCTTAGTCATAATGCAAGAAAAAATTCATTTTCAGTATTTCACTTTTATCAACTTCTAATAGTGAAACCTTTTTAAATACAATATTTTAAACTTTTTGACTAAATGGAGACATCAAAAAATTTAAAATGAAACATCCCAAGCGTCCACGGTACGCTTTCCTTTGGATAAAACAGTAGCGTGTGTTGTACGCAACTTCGAGTTCTAACACACCGTAACCAATCAAACTAGTTGTTATGAATAGTAATACCTACCTTTTGAAGTTATATATATTTTATATTTTAAAATGGACTTCATTTTTGGATTCGGAATATCAAATTTAGCCTAAGGTGAAATTTTGGTACTTTTCGGATAACATTCATATTTTGATGAATAGTGAAAATTACTAAATTTTAATTAAAAACAACTTTTTTAATCAAAATAATTAATAGTGATAAATTATGAATTTGAGTGGTTTTAAAGTATATTTAGAATATATTTTTACTATTTAATATAATGTTGGTCATTGGACATAATTTTACAATTAAACCGAACATAAACAAGTGTCAATATTTTGATAGTTATTATCTCTTAAAAACACGCTTTTTGTTTTGACAGCGGGAATTAATTTTAAATTAATTTCTGCCACTTCTGTGTTTTGAATTTAGGAAAATGGATTCCATATTTGGAATCAGGATGTTCAAATTGTGTAAATAGGTAACTTTTATTTTTAGACATTTTGAATAATTACTGCGGTAAATATTTTATTTACCATGGTTAAGGGAAAATCCGGTAAATAAGGGTTAAAAAATAATATTATAATAATACTAAATTACCCTAAAACGTGTCTTAACCCTATTGGTTGATACATGGTCGACCATGGGAATCTTTGTGTCAATTTTGGGACCCCATGGATCCACTTGTAAGTGATAATGACACTTTATTTTAATTAAGTCAAAATGAATACAAAAATGACACAAGCATATATCTTTTAGCAAAGTAATTGTTACATAGGGTTATATAAGTTGGATTTTAGATTATAAATATTCATTAGAAAGATAAAAATATTTCCTACATAATGATATTTTATTTATAATTTTTAGACATTAAATAACATATTTTATTTATGACACAATGATGATGAAGTAATTACTATAATAGTGAAAAATTAAACTAATTGATATTATAAATACCCAAATAAATATAATATGAAACTTTTAATGAATTAAACTAATTTTCTAGGATAATATGATATATTAGGATTGATTTAATTGACTTTGTTCGAAGTAATCAATCTGTTATGAGTTTCACAAAAATCAACTATTGAATAGTGTCAAAATTGACATAAAAGAGTTCTTAAAACAAATATTATATTATTAATTGATATTAAATTCCTAAAAATCTAAGGTTCGGCCAAAAGACTTATATCATGATAGGTTCATCATTAATGGACCACTTGGGGGTCGCTTGGATGTATATAGTAAGTTTATTAACCATATTATATAAAAATACAAAGAGACATTGTAAAAGTGAAACTAATTAACTTAGAGTTGATACTTAAAGATAAGGTTAATATAAGTACCCAAACCTGTCTAAATTCTATTGGTTGAGTGTTTTTCGACCTATCCCCACCTTAACCTTTGAATAATCAACTTTGGAGCCTTTAGAAACCGAATATGAATTTAATATAAATTAATATTTCTAGCTTTTCCAAAGGTGCCCCTCACCCCTCTTATAAAAGGGCACTCCTCCTTCTCATTTCTTCACACCTCTAAAGCCTTTTGGTTCGGCCAAACTCTGCCCAAATACTCTTCCAACATCCCTCACTACAACCTAGAGGCCTTAGTTTGATCAGAAAGCCAACCTAAGGAGCCCTTTTGATCAAATCAAAAGGAAGAACCCGAAGAAGAGGTAATGATTTCACCACCCTTTTCTAAGTTCCTTTCTTCTTCCACTTCCTCTTTCTTTTTTCTTACCATTATAAAATAATAACTCCAGTATCTTACATATACTGTGATGTTATTATAAATATGGTACAACCATATTCAGTATTCTATCCACCCTTTGAATAACATGTCACCATACGTGCGTACGTACGTCATACCGTCTCCACGTCGTGGTGTAATTGTTATTCAATATATTATTATTTGGATGGGTATAATAATGATGTGTAACTCATGTAAATAATAAATATAACATGTTAATGATTCTGTATATATGATATACCATCCATTTATATATTATTTTAATATCAAAAGAATGATATTGTCGCTCGTGCGTACGTACGGACTACCGTCTCCACGAACGCGATGAGATTCATTCTCCATCGTATCCATTCACGTATAATTATCATTTGATGATTTAAAAATGATGTTTAAGGACTTGATATCATTCTGGATATGAATAATATACAACCTATCCTTTACAAACATGTCTTACGTAACAAAACATATAAAAGAAAACAAGTAAGTTAACACCCGATATAATGATAATACTAAGATATTATTAACAAATCAATGTTAAAAGATCATATATGATATCATATTATTATATATGATTCTTGTATAATTTAATAACAACTATTTCACCATTATAAAGGAGGTTAACCTACTCCAACCAAGGAAAAGTTCAAGGTAAGGGTTATTTCACAATCTCTTCATTATCCGAGGTTGTTTATACGTAATAATCTACTGGGATATCTTTATCATCCACATCCATGTTTCTTCAAAATGTATTTCAAAACATTGTTATTATTTACAAGAATATGGTTTAAAGTCATTTATACCCTTGTTTGACTTTTTATAAGAGGTTTATAAAGGAATATTTCCGTCGTTTTCAAAACAAGGTCCTTTTTAACCTTTTCGACAGAATTAAGGTAAGAATGTTTTTTTTAACTTATACGGCGGGTGCGGCTAATTTCAGCCATTATAAAATCTTCAAAACTTACCTTACAAGCTTATAAGATTATTTTCAAAGTAAATGTTTTATTTTATAATTATGTGACTTTTAAATGATTTCAAAATGAATAATTTAATAATTTCATAAAGGTACTCTTTATCAAAATCAGAATTTTAAATGTTTTAAAGATTTATCTTTATAAATCTTTTTAATTAATGTCTTCAAAATGGTTTTTAAGGATTTATTTATATGGACATGAATGTTTTTAAAAATTTTAATTCCTTTCAAAAGTTTCAAAGTGGTATGGGACACTTTGATTCAAAAATCTCTTTTTAATTACTTCCTTTATAAATGTGTGACTTTTAAATGATTTCAAAAAAGGAGATATTTCTCTCAAATAGTTTTGATTTCATCTATGTCAACATCCTTTGATGGATTTTAAGCTTATTTGAAGTTGATTTATTATGATACAAAACTTCTATAATGTATTGAAGGTTTTGTGATATGTTTGACTGTGGATGTGATATTTTTATACCATTCATAGTTTATGGTGAAATTATTGACATTTCGTATGCTAGTTTTAATACGAATGTTTATGTTATGTTTAAACCTTTTCATATGGGAATGCATTGGACTTAGTAAGTGACGGGTGGATCCCGCTATAGCTCCTCGATGCATCGGTAGGTCTCATGAGACAAACTAGTGTCTTGGCACAAGGCCTTGACAAAATCTTATTTGTAGTCTTGGCACGAGGCCTTGGCTATGTGGTTATGATAGTCTGGCATTATGCATTCCAACATTATGAAAGTGGTTATTGATTTTGCATGTGATTATTCGATTAGTAGAATATCCATGTGCACAAGTAAATGGCACTTTTTTCATTTTACTTTTGCCATACTATGTTGAAGTTCAAGTTTAAAAGGCTTTTGTTTTAGTAATTCATTGTCTTAAATGTTTATGCTTATTTTTGAATGTTCCGCTATATTGTTATCCTTACTGGGCATTTGAGCTCACCCCTTTTCTATGTTTTATTTTTCCCAGGATGTGAAGATGTAAGTTATGAATGACCTGCAGGGATATTATGAGGGGATTATAGTGTGGACTGTGGAAACATTATGTTGTTGTAGTAGTTTTTCATTTTATGATGTAATGTAAAACTTATTAATATATCTACTGTTTCCAAGGCTACTAAACCAATCGGTCTTTCGAGATTTGATCTTTCTTGTGATCATGCCAATGTTATGTAGTAATGCACCGACTCTGGGTAACTGGGGTCGTGGCTTTACACCCACACCCCTATAAACTCACCACCCTCATGGACACCCCCACCCCACTGGACATCACTCCCCTGGAAAACCCTCCCACATCCCTAGAAACCCCCCACCCCACTGGACTACCCCCCACACCCTTGGACACCCCATGGACATCCCCACACTCGCCTGGACATCCCTCCCACCCCCTAGACACCCTCCCACCCTCACACCCCACTGGACACCCCCCACTACACCCCTGGACACCCCCACCTCACTGGACACCCCTAGACCAAAAACAGACAAAAAAAGTACCAAAACCCGACGAGAACCCCCACCCCCCCACCCCACTGAACATCCCTCACCACACCCCTGGACACCCCCAAACCCATTGACACCCCACCCCCTAGACAACCCCCACACCCCTGGACAACCCCCCACCCTTCTGGACCCCCACCCCCTGGACAATACTCCCACACCCCTGGGCATCCCTCCCACACCCCTAGAAACCCCACACCCTCCTAGACACCCCACCCTACTAGACAACACTCCCCTGGACAGCCCTCCCACACCCCTAGAAACCTACCCACCCCACTAGACTTCCCCCACACCCCTGGACATCCCCCCACTTGCCTGGACATCCCTCCCACCCTCCTGGACACCCTCCCACCCTCCCACCCCACTAGATAGCCCCCACCACACCCCTGGACACCCCCACCTCACTGGAGTCCCCCAGACCAAAAACAGACCAAAAACCGACCAAAACCAGATGAGAACCCCCCCCCCCCCCACCCCTCTGGATAGCCCCCACCACACCCCTGGACCCCCCCACACCCCTGGACTGCCCCCAACCCCTGGACAGCTTCTGGACAACTGGTGTTGGGAGAGGAGGCGCTGCCATCCCTCGGGGGGCTGAACGCCACTGGAAGGGACTCATCACTCTCACATGCGAAGCTTGAGCTCTCAAAATGTTTCACCAATGATTTCTTACCCTGTAAACATCATTCATTCTATCACTTTGATGCCAGTATAAACAAGGGGGAAACACCATCATGTGTGACTAAAATACTTGGATCTTGGAGGTGGCAATCTCCCGGATCTTATGGGACTGGAAATGATGCTCCCAAGGATGCCCATGAGATGCCTGAAACGACGTTAACAAAAAGCCCGACGGTGGGAAGAGGGTGCCAATTCAGTTGGTGGAGAGGGACACGGAGAATACGATTGCGATGATCCGAAATATACCCAACAAGTACACGTAAGTTACTGTTTAGTTTCCAAAATTATATTATTGAACAAATATAGGGTTGTTTGTGTGTTTTTTTATTCAATCATCTAATTTGGGAAACTGAACAGTTACTTACATGTACTTGTTGGGTATATTTTGGATCATCGCAGTCGTCTTCTCTGCGTCCCTCTCCACCAACTGAACCAGCACCCTCTTCCCACCATTGGGCTTTTTGTTAATGTCGTTTCAGGCATCTCATGGGTAGCCTTGGGAGCATCATTTCCAGTCCTGCAAGATCCGGGAGATTTCCACCGCCAAGATCCAGGTATTTTAGTCACACATGATGGAGTTTCCCCCCTGGTTATACTCGCATCAAAGTGATAGAATAAATGTTATTTACAGGGGAATAAAGCATTGGTGAAACATTTTGAGAGCTCAAGCTTCACATGTGAGAGTGATGATTACCTTCCAGCAGTGTTCAGCCCCCCGAGGGATGGCGGCGCCTCTTCTCCCACCCCCTGGACTGCCCCACTTCCCCAGGGACACCCTGGACACCCCCACCCAACTAGAAAACCCTCCCACACCCATGGAAACCCCCCTCACCCCACAGAACACCCCCACACCCCTGGACAACCCCCACTCCCCTGGACAACCCTCCCACCCTCCTGGAAACGCTCCCACCCCCCTAGACCGCCCCCACTCTCATGGACACCCAAGAAACCCCCACCCCACCGAACAACACTCCCCCACCACTGGATACCCCCACCCCACTGGAAACACCCCTGGAAACCCCCCTCACCCCACAGGACACCCCCCACACCCCTGGACACCCCCTAGACAGCCCCCACTCCCCTGGATAGCCCTCCCACCCTCCTGGAAACGTTCCCACCCCTGGACTACCAACCCCCACTCTCATGGACACCCATGACACCCCCCACCCCACCAGACAGCCCTCCAACACCCTTGGATACCCCCACCCCACTAGACACCCCTCACACCCTTGGAACCCCTCCCCCCCACACCAGAATTCATACCAGAAAAACCATCACAAGTAGACCAAAACAAGAAGTAGAGAAAAATTAAACATTCACATATATAACATTAAAAACTTATAATATCAACTAAAAAAACAAAATCAAACCTAACCAATTACCAAATACACAATTACAATGACAATATTCAAAATTACATTTTACACAACAAACAACTAAAATTCAATCAAACCTATGAAATAATTTGACCATTCCACTTGTAAGTGTTTGACGTCTTGAGCACTATAGGGTTGAGGGTCATCAAATAGCTACAAATTAAAATGATAGTAGTTAATGTGTATAATGAATAAATCAAATGAAATATTATGGAAAAGTTTAAAAGGAAATCTTACCAGGTCAAAGTTCACAACTATTACAGTTATTATTATTTCAAACATAAATCTTAACATATATCGGCATTCGATGACGCCTTGTTGTTCATGAAAATTATGTTTCAATGAGTGTAAATTCAATATATTATTTTCATGTAATATATCAAAAAGTACATATTATAAATGGATATTTACCTTTATATTTACATATTTGATCTTCGCACTCCTTTTCTTTGTGTTTTATCGAATGTAGACCCATCCCCTGTTAGAAAATAATATGAATGGCATAAATTTAAAATTCATTATAATATATAAAACTATTGGGAAATTGAAACATACTTTTCCAATATTTTCTTAACACTTTCCCACACATCTCCATGGACATAGCATATCCAATAAAGTGTTTTCTCCCTTGGAAAAAAACACCTGACATCCAATGATCACTGATAAAAGAAAATTTTAGGTTAGTAGTTTTTTATGTTAAAATATAATGAACTCTTTGAGAGATATTTGTTTCATACCTCTCACAAAAAGGCATTATCCAACTTTGTGTGACTATATTCTATTCAAATCTTTCAGCAATATAAAGCATTCTTTGTTCCTCATCCAATGCACATGCTTCAGGGGAAATCAAATGCGGGTCCATGAATCCATATACATCTGTTTGATCATTATTCTCACAAATGTTATAAGGATACCTAAAACAAAACAGACATAAGTATAGATTTTTAATAAATATAATACAGGGAAAAGGTGTTAAAACATACATGGAAAAAATTTGCACAACATTGATGCCCAACTTATCTCCAATAACAAGCTCCATGATATCAGTTTTCACAATCCCCACAGTTATTGCACATCCAAAAACATGAGCTTCCATTGGAAACTCATAATGATCTGCCAATAAATTTGAATATCTTGACAATCTTTCAAGACTACTAGAATCTGTATCTAATTTCACAACCATTTGGCTTTGTTGTTTCCTATTCAACATTTCTTTACCTTTTAAGTATTCCTATAAAAATAAATAGAAAAATATATTAGTTTTCAAATGATAATACAACTTTAATAAAAAAATAAAATAGAAGATATAACATACATACCTCTATGGTAATGAGTCGCAGAAGTCTGGTTGGACAAATTAAAAAATGGCCGATACTTTGTCCAACTGTCTTCACCTCATCTGTAGGTAATGGTACTCGAGCTGATCTATCTATAATATCCTGTACAGTGACCATATGATTCTCTACCTCTAATTGTTGATGATGAACTGTATCTCCTATACAATATACCAGCACATATGCAACTATATGATGTTGAGGATCATCAACATACAACTCACAATAAGTAGGAAGCTACGAAAGAGGAGTATGATAAAAAATGGGGTCCGCAGGTTGAGGTGGGGGAGTGGGAGCTACTCGAAGTGGTGGAGGATAAATAATGGGGTCTGCAGGGGGAGGTGGAGGAGTGCGAGCTACAGTCTGAAATAGTCTTTGCATGTATGAAAAAATAGAATGTATCGACACTCTAATCTTTGTAAGGGTTGGTGTCCTCAGAACCAACTGTTTTGTACTTTGATTATATGAATGTTCACTTATTATATATTGTTCATTGTTTTGCATGATGATAATATAATAATGTCTTGGAATATTTGTTGCATTAATAAGGTCATAGCAGATCCCCTCTATGATGAGAACCCTAAAATGATATAAAAATATTCTTAAATAAAGATTTTCGGTTGGATGACATACTATGATAGGACACATAGTATACAGACCATCATGTGCGAGTACTTGTAAGAAGACGTGACTCTCTATCATGGAGTTCGCACTTGGTAATCTCCAAGATGGGAGATTATGAGAACAGACCCGCCGATAGAAATTATGTATGTCTTGGTGTCATCGGACGTTTCTATCTACGAGCATGTGTAATGGTCATTAGACTGGAAGATTATCATTAACTCATGTCATGACTCGTGCACTTAGATTTGCTGATGAAAACCGTCACGAAGAGAGTTGCCGAGAATTGGGGTATGTTGGGTGCATCACAAATGACATGTTGTTAATGCATAAGTCGAGGAATGATTTGATCCTTCCATTTATTGAAGTTGATATCTCGGCCCTTTGATTGAAATAGAACTGTCGCATTAAATTCCATGGCCATGGTGTGAACGACGAGTTTATTTCAGGTAATCAAAGAATGCCGGATCAAAAATATAGGTTTATGACACTTCCATGAAACCTAATTGATGAGATATCGAGACAAAGGGATTAAATTACACAGTGAGCATTCGTATGAGGTGATACGTCAATGCGACGTCAACTTATTTCTCTTGGGTGCCTTGACCCGTTGCTAGACAGTAATCTTGGACTTTAGGAAAACCCACCTAATGCCAATGAGAAAGAGGCCTAGAGGGTTACACACTAAGTGTATCCAAGTATCTCAAGTTGAATAAAGATTATTCTCATACGTGGTTTAATAATTATTCAAGGAAGCATAAGTTGTTTTAAATGATGTAGGAAAAATAAAATAATACAAGTACACGCCGTGTATTATTAAATGTACACACCGTGTAGTTTTATTTTGGAAAGGAAATGAATAAATTAAAACAAGATATACATGTTGTGTACATTTAATGTACACGCCGTGTAGTTTTTAATGAAAAACAATTACACGCCGTGTATTTATTATTACATGCCGTGTAGTTTTTCCAGTCGGGATTTTGAGGATATAATATTGGTTTAAATGATATTTATTATAATCAGTGTGGGCGCATGTCAAGGAATTATTTATTCGACATGGTGGTTTTAAAGAAGAGTCAATGAAATAAATAAAATGCGTAACACGTTTATTTATTGTCATAACTCTATAACCCCACACACCTGATTATAAATATCCTCACATCCCCAACTCTTTTCCAACACACAAGAGAATCGTTGTGCACAACATCTCTGGAGAATTCTTTCAAGGCCGAAAGAACCTCTTCCTCCAAGAACACTCTCAAGACCGAGAGAGATCCTCTTCCATCGGATCAAGAGGATCTAAGGCGGACAACGCAAGAAATGGATTCTCCACGCTAGCACCCGGAGAATCCTTTAGCGACATCCAGAGATACGAGGTACATGTGTGGATCACCGCTAGAGGGAGTCTACACTTGGCTTCTGCGACGCAACGGCGGATCACATCGACAACGTGATCAAGAAAATCAACCAAGAAAGAACACACAAAAGGTATTTATTTATAATTAATTAAATTAATTATAATCAACCTGTAACGATCCTTGTATGTGGTTCCGGGACAAACCATCTTTTTTGTCTCTTTCTGTGATTCGATCTGTGGAGACTGGCATTTATCGTCGTATTGATCCCGGATTGATCGTTGCTAATGACAAAAATCCAAGTGGGCACATCCACCCATGCGCTTCCGCTGCGCCCGGAACCTTCAAATGGTATCAGAGCAAGGTTACAACGTTGATTATAGTTATTTAATTTTCGTTTGATAATTTATGCATTTATATTTGATTCAATTCAAAATATATTGTTCTATTAATCTGAATAAACGAGATCTATTCTTCTTCCTTCGTTTCTCAATTCATATCACAGAAATGACCGTTAATTTTTAATTTTGATTAAAATAAAAACGAGGAATTCATCCGGAGGAGTCGCTCTTTCTGTCTGTACAACACTGGATTACATGGCATGTAATTAAAACTACACGCCGTGTACTTAGGTTCAATGAACCGGCACTGGTCTTCCAAACCACACCGTGTGAATTAATTATGCCTAAGTATTAATCACGCTGTGTTGACTAGAATTGAACGATGCGTGGGAACCGGAATACACAGCGTGTATGTTGGAACAACACGTCGTGTAGTTCGATCCGGTCCAGGTGAAATCGTGTACAAGGAGAAGCCGTGTTCTACGTACATGGGATTTCCAAGCCAGTTACCGCGTAACAAGGAAGTACACGCCGTGTATGATTCATCTACATGCCGTGTACTCCAAATTTTCCAAAGTAGAAAAAACATGCCAAAGCCCCGGCGTGTACTTTGGAAATAAGGTGAAAATAAATACACGCCATGTAAATATAAACTACACGCCGTGTACTTTCCAGAAATGGAATTTCACCAGGTTTCCTCCAATGTACAAAGACACGTACAAGGAATATGGATGATAAGAATCTCAAGGAAATTCAGAAAGGAATTTTAGATAAAGAATTGATTAATTATAAGATCACAATTAATTGAATTCGAGCGCGACTTATCTTAAATGAAAGAGCGATTAAAAGAATTTGAATTAAAAATATGCGTAAATGTCATTGCATACTATGGATGATCATGATCTAGACAAAAGACCCTTTGTATGTGTATGGTTTCATTTAAATTTATTTAATTTAAATTTGTTGGACTGCAATCCTTCTTCCAATAAAATGTAGGGCATGCGTGCCCATGGTTTCTTTAATGTAAACCCATGTAATGGAGGATCTCCCAAGCTAGAGGATACATTTCAAATCCCGAAGCCGAGGTGAAACCGACGCATGAAGATACAAAGGTGGACAGGTGGGATCTACAAAACACGAACCAACAGGTTCAAGGTGTTTTCCCTAAGCCAGGGTTAGCTTATCAAAACTGCTAGATAAGTTAACCAATAGAAGCTCTTGATCATGCCATCTTATTTTATTTTTGTCTGATTGCATGATTTATTTATTATGTATGTGTTGTCGCAATCAAATATTTAATAAAATGAACAAGCATGCAAAGATGGAATAAAATAAAATCCGGACAATGCTTAAACATTATCAGAACATGGTTAATCACTTAAGAAATCATCACTTAATATTAACAAACATGTGATAATGTGAAACTACGCATAAAGGAATAAAATCCATCAATACCATATTAAGTCAGGCCAAGCCTTCCGTTACCTGATTGAGGGAAAGAATCAATAAAACTATGTGATTGACCAACCCTTGTTGGGACACTTACTTTTATAAAGGAATCCCTTATGAAAGGTTTCAGGTTAACATAACCATATTACATCAAGAGAAGTAGCCCTTGCTACACTTGGTGTAATATTGGAGGCAAGAGTAGAGGAAATCCAAGTTAGGATTTCAGTATTGGGGAGTCCACTCAACAGATCAAGGAACTGTAAGCTCACAGTTGGCAAAGACCTGCCTACCTAAATACCTTCAAATAGCTTGACCAACCCTTGTTGGGTTTATGCGAAGGGAAATATGGATCCTTGCCACTAGAATTTCAAAGCAACTGGACATTCCGAGTTCAATGGTGAGGGCCATTGGGACTTGATAAAATAGTGGGAGAATTAATTAATTTATTATTTCTCATAAAATGTAATAAAAAAAGGTACTGATAAATATGCTCTTTTGATTTGTAGAATCAAAATGACAAAATCATCAACCACATTTTCTCTGCGATCAATACTGGATAAAGACAATATCCTCACCGGCAGTATCTTTCAGGAATGGTTTAGGTGCCTTTGGGTTATCCTACGCCATGAACGAAAGTTTTACATGCTGGAGTCCTCACTTACTGATTCCCCTGCCCCAGGGGAGAGTGATGAAGATTTCCTAGTCTATTATCAACATTTGAATGATACACTCGATGTTCAATGTTTGATGCTATCATCAATGTCTAGTGATCTCATGAAGTCTCATGAAGACATGGATGCCTATAGCATGCTCAAGCATCTCCGTGGTCTATACCAGGAGAGAGCAAGACAGGAAAGGTTTGAGATATCCAAGGATCTATTTCAGAGAAAGCTTGGAGAGGGTTCCCCAGCCGGGCCTCATGTAGTCAAGCTCATTGGCTACATTGAGCGCTTGGAGGTTCTAGTGTTTAAACTCCCCAAATAACTGGGTACTGATCTCATTCTTGCATCACTCCCGAAGAGCTTCTCAAACTTTTTTGTGAACTTCAATATGAGCAACATTGAGAAGTCTTTGTCTAATCTTCTCATCCGCATTCACCAAGTGGACACCGACATGAAGCGTGAAAAGCCTTATGTACTCATGGTGAATAAATGGAAAGGGGAGGCGATGATATTTAAGCCTAAAGCTTCTTCAAGGCCTTCCAAGAAAAGGAAGATCAAAGGGGAGGCAAAGGAACATGATCCTATTTGTTTTGCATGTGGCTTGAAGGGCCACTGGAAGAAAAACTGCACTCATCCAAGGAAGCAAGGGGAAGCTTCAGGTGCGTTTGTTATCGAATGCAATCTATCTGTTTCTACTAATTGGGTATTAGATACTTCTTGTGGTGCTCACATCTGTATCCAAATACAAGAACCATGTAGATTCAGGAATATTGATCGAGGGGAGGTAGATCTACGAGCAGCCAACAGATCCAGAATCGCTGTTGTAGCTGTCGGAGACTACCACCTCACATTGCCTACTGGGATGGTCTTGGTTTTGAAAGGATGTTATTATGTACCCTCTGTAACCAAAAACATTATTTCAGTATCCAGATTAGATACTGATGGATTCATCTTCATGTTTGTAAGTGGATGTTGCTATTTTTATAAAGATAACATTTGTTTTGGTAGGGCACATTTATATAACGGCCTTTATGTGTTAGACTACACAAACCAAGTAATGGCAATCGATAACAAAGTTAATTCACATGACTCATACCACACCCAACTTTGGAATCACTGGCTAGGTCGTGTCAATGAGAAACGTTTGACAAAATTACATCAATATGGGTATTTAGATTCTTTCGAACTAAAACCACTTGGTGTATGTCATGCGTGTCTACAAGGAAAAATGACCAAAGTCCCATTTAGTGGGAAAGGTGAAAGAGCTAAAGAGCTTCTAGAATTAGTTCACACAGATGTGTGTGGACCATTTCCAGTTGAAGCAATGGGTGGGTTCTCATACTTCATAACTTTTACTGATGATTTTAGTAGATATGGAAATATCTATTTAATGAGGTATAAGTCAGATTCTTCTGATTGGTTCAAAGAATACAAGAATGAAGTTGAGAACCATCTTGGTAAAAAGATTAAGAAACTCCGCTCAGACAGAGGAGGAGAATATCTTAATTAGGACATCATTGATTTCTTACGGGAGTTTGGGATTCTATCTCAACTCACTCCTCTTTACACACTGCAGTGGAATGGTGTATGTGAAAGGAGGAATCGCACCATGTTGGACATGGTGAGATCAATGATGAGTCATGCGAGTCTTCCATTATCCTTTTGGGGATATGAATTACAAACAACAACGCACATACTAAACCAAGTACCAACTAAATCGATAAATGGTATTCCATACGAGTTATGGAGTGGACGCAAAGCCATGTTATCGAATTTACATGTGTGGGGTAGCCAAGCATTTGTTAAAGCCTCTTCAGGTAACAAACTTGCACCCCAAGGCACAAAGTGTATCTTTATAGGATATCCCAATGAAATAAGGGGATATTACCTATACAACCCCTCAGACAAAAAGGTTACAGTGGAAAGAAACGCCATATTCCTTGAGAGGGAGCACATCTCCAAAAGAGATAGTGGGAGCGAGATAGACTTCGATGAAGTCGAGGCTCAAGATACACATGAGTTGGTACAAGAATAGATTCCACAAAGCCCCGTGGAAGAACAATCTATTCCAGAGACACAAGAACTGCGTAGGAGCACAAGAGAGGTGATAGAACTAGAACAATATGGTTTTCTTGTCACTGAGGATGGTGACTCATTATTGGTTGACAATGATGATCCTCTTACCTACAAGGAAGCAGTTGAAGGAATAGACATTGCCAAGTGGCAAGAATCCATGAATTCTGAAATGGATTCCATGTACCAAAACCAAGTCTGAATTTTGGTAGATCCTCCAGTTTATGTAAATCCTATTGTTAATAAATGGGTATTCAAGAAGAAACTAGACATGGAGGGGCAAGTCAACACCTATAAGGCACGACTGGTTGCAAAAGGTTTCAGACAGCATCAAGGAATTGACTATGATGAAACCTTGTCACCGGTTGCGATGCTGAAATCCATCAGAATCCTATTGGCCATTGATGCTTACCATGACTATGAAATTTGGCAAATGGATGTAAAAATAGCTTTCCTTAACGGGAACCTCCAGGAAGATTTCTACATGACACAACCTGAAGGGTTTGTGACCCCATAGGATGCCAACAAGGTATGCAAGTCGCATAAATCCATTTATGGATTAAAGCAAGAATCAAGATCATGGAACATTCGTTTTGATGAAGCTATAACGGAATTTTTCTTTGTTAAGAACGAATTTGATCCTTGTGTCTACAAGAGGTTTAGTGGGAGTGAAGTCGTTTTCCTAGTAGTATATGTTGATGATATATTACTAGTTGGAAACGAAGTACCAGTCTTACAGTCAGTTAAGGCATGGTTGGATAGATGCTTCTCTATGAAAGACTTGGGTGAGGCGTCATATATTCTTGGGATCAAGATCCATCATGATAGATCCAAGAGAATGATGGGCCTAAGTCAAAGTACATACATTGACAAGATACTGAAGAGATTCAGTATGGAACAGTCCAAGAGGGGATTGTTGCCAGTGTCACATGGGATTCATCTTTCCAAGAAAATGTGTCCTCAGATACATGAGGAACGAAAGAGAATGGAAGGGATCCCTTACGCATCCGCGATTGGGTCAGTCATGTATGCTATGCTATGTACGAGGCTAGATATTTCTTATGCATTAAGTGCGGTAGGCAGATATCAAGATGATCTAGGAGACCGCCATTGGATGGCAGTCAAGACTATCCTTATGTATCTGAGGCGTTCTAAGGATATGTTCCTGGTTTATGGAGGAGATGGGGAACTAGTCATCAGAGGACATGTAGATGCTAGTTTCCAGACAGATCAAGATGACACGAAGTTGCAGACTGGATACATCGTCAGTTTGAATGGAGGTGCAATGAGCTAGAAGAGCTCAAAGAAAAGTATGGTAGCAGATTCTACAGTAGAGTCCGAGTATATTGCAGCTTTTGAGGCAACTAAAGAAGCAGTATGGATGCGAAGCTTTGTCTAAGAGATGGATGTAGTACTGAGTAGTAAAGCTCCTATCACACTCTATTTTGATAATACTGCAGCGGTGGCACTTGAAAAAGAGCCAAGGTCACATCAGCGGACAAAGCACATACTTCAGAAGTATCATCTCTTGAGGTATTTTTCTCAGAGAGGTAAAGTTGCAGTGAGCAGTATTTCCACAGAAGACAACGTGGTGGACCCATTTACTAAATCCTTGACTCAGCAGAAACATAATCATCATGTGAGGTCTAGAGGACTGAAAGTCGTAGGCATTGGCTCTAGTCAAGTGGGAGTTTGTAAGGGTTGGTGTCCCCAGAACCAACTGTTTTGTACTTTGATTACATGGATGTTCACTTATTATATATTGTTCATTGTTCTGCATGACTATAATATAATAATGTCCTGAAATATTTGTTGCATTAATAAGGTCATAGAAGATCCCCACTATGATGAGAAACTTGAAATGCTATAACAATATTCTTAAATAAAGTACTACGGTTGGATGAAATACTATGATAGGACACATAGTATACAGACCGTCATGTGCGAGTACTCGTAAGAAGACGAGACTCTCTCTCATAGAGTTCGCACTTGGTAATTTTCAATATGGGAGATTATGAGAACAGACCCGCCAATAGCAATTCTGCATGTGTTGGTGGCATCAGACATTTCTATCTACGAGCATGTGTAATGGTCCTTAGACTGGAAGATTATCATTAACTCATGTCATGACTCGCACACTTAGATTTACTGACGAAAACCATCACGCAGACAGTTGGCAGGAAGTAGGGTACGTTGGGTGCGTCACGAGTGACATGTTGTTAATGGATAAGTCGAGGAAGGATTTGTCCCTTCCATTTATGGAAGTTGATATCTCGGCCCTTTTATTGAAATAGAACTGTCGCATTAAATTCCATGTCCATGGTGTGAACGACGAGTTTATTTCAGGTAGTCAAAGAATGACGGATCACGCATATAGGTTTATGACACTGCCATGAAACCTACTTGATGGGATATCAAGACAAAGGGATTAAATTACACAGTGAGCATTCATATGAGGTGATACGTCAATGCGACATGAAATTATTTCTCTTGGGTGCCTTGACCCGTTGCTAGACAGTAATCTTGGACTTTAGGCAAGCCCGCCTAATGCCAACAAGAAAGAGGCCTAGAGGGTCACACACTAAGTGTATCCAAGTATCTCAAGTTGAATAAAGATTATTCCCATACGTGGTTTAATAATTATTCAAGGAAGCCTAAGTTGTTTTAAATGATGGAGGAAAAATAAAATAAAACAAGTACATGTCGTGTATTATTAAATGTACACGCCGTGTAGTTTTATTTTGGAAAGGAAATGAATAAATTAAAACAAGATATACATGCCGTGTACATTTAATGTACACACCGTGTAGTTTTCGATGAAAAACAAGTACACACCGTGTAGTCTTTCTAGTCGGGATTTTGAGGATATAATATTGTTTTAAATGATATTTATTACAATCAGCGTGGGCGCATGTCAAGGAATTATTTATTCGACATGCGGGTTTTAAATAAGAGTCAATGAAATAAATAAAATGTGTAACGCGTTTATTTATTGTCATAACTCTATAACCCCATACACCTGATTATAAATATCCTCACAACCCCAACTCTTTTCCAACACATAAGAGAATCGTTGTGCACAACATCTATCGAGAATTATTTCAAGGCCAAAATAACCTCTTCCTCTAATAACGCTCTCAAGACCGAGAGAGATCCTCTTCCATCGGATCAAGACGATCTAAGGCAGACAACACAAGAAAAGGCTTCTCCATGCTAGCACCCGAAGAATCCTTTGGCGATGTCCAGAGATACGAGGTACACGTGTGGATCACCACTAGAGGGAGTCTACCCTTGGCTTCTACGACGCAACGACGGATCACATCGACAACATGATCAAGAACATCAATGAAGAAAGAAAACCCAAAATGTATTTCTTTATAATTAATTAAATTAATTATAATCAACCTGTAACGATCCTTGTTTATGGTTCCGGGACAAACCATCTTCTCTGTCTCTTTCTGTGATTCGATCCGTGGAGACTAGTGTTTATCGTCGTATTGATCCCGGATTGATCATTGCTAATGACAAAAATCCAAGTGGGCACATCCACCCACACACTTCCGCTGCGACCGGAACCTTCAATCTTTTCCTCCATCATCGCATTATTATTATGAGCTTCAGCCTCCAAGGATTATATTTTTTTATAAACAACATCAACGTAAGATGTTGAAGAACGTGGTGAAACTTTTCTTACCGATACACCTGTTGGATATCCTCATACATGACCAGGATGTTTAGGCTTTTCCAACGCTACAGATAAAATATCTTGCCTCCCAGCAGCTATAAATACCCCCTGTGAGCTCTTCTCCTCAAGAGAATCATGTATTAATTAATTGAATATTTCTGTAATGATTGAAATTATATGAAGAATATAGTTAACTTAAATAAACAAAATAGATATCTTACAATCCTCTCAGCTATGATTCTCGAATCTTCCGAAAGATATTTCCATTTTTTTCCAATCCGAGCTCTCTTCCATTTTTCATGTTTAGATGGAGGGGATGGAGGGGTCACCTCTCCGGAGCTTGAAGACTCAACTCTTACTTTTTGTAAATTTTCCACCATTATTTGTTCTTCCAATAATGTACACCCTCCCAGAGTTAAACAATGAGGGTATAAATTTTTATATTGGATCTCTTGATGATATTTCCTTGTTTTCTATAAATTAAGAATAAAAAATCATTAACAAAACATTAATAAGATCATTTATATAAGAAATCTTATAAAAGTTTACATTGCCCTTACCAAAAATTAATCTTTTCTTCTACTTTCAACGAAATTTCTCCATGCGTATTCATATATGAAAGGATATATATGACATGGATTATCATGAATCCTATGACCATAAAAGAAATCAGATGAGAGGTTTGATTTTAAATCCCTCTATCTCCTAGAAGCCATCGATAAACATTTCTTCCTGACTCCTCCAGTGTCAAGAATATCAAACTTTATCTGATAAAGAAGAGGTTAAACATATTATATATACTAGAAACATTTAAAGAATAGGCAAACAATAGAAAAAGATCTTACCAAAATCATCTCCCACAACTGAGAGATTATCGTTTTGTCCACACTTCTCTAGTCATCATACAAAATGCTTACTTTTCTCTTACCCTGAGTTGATACAAAACTCTTAAAATATTTTTCATTTGGACCTATAGGAATATCATAATCATCAAACTAAATGATTATTCTATGATCCTGTGTACAAGCAAGTGATAATTTTGGTAAATGTGTGCACCCACATTTACCAACTCTTGAACTCTTTGTCGTAATGGGAGCAGATGAGGAATATTGGGGAACACCAAGAGGAGAATGTGAATGTTCCTCCCGAGAGGTATGACCAATATGCTCATCTCCAGAATCATGTGGTTGATCAACTGATTGATCTATCATTATCCTTCGAATCAAGAAAACAATCATTAGTTCACAAATATACAAATACAATTATTAAAATAAAAATGTAAACAAAAAATAGTAAACTGTACTAAGTTACGTAATAGTAAACATGGTTAATATGGTAAGAATTTTAAACAATGGTAATGATGGTAAAGATGATAAACATGGTAAACATGGTAAAGTAATTATCATTGAACAAAAATAATAGATATATAATTTAAGTAATGGTGAATATGATAAAGTAAACTAAAAAAAATTAAAACAAACAAAAACTTATACTTATTTTTTTAATACATGTTTTAATAAAGAAAAAACGTACAATATCTAACATTTTATAAAATAATAAATGTAAACAAGAAATAAACAAATGTTACCTGTAATTTTAAGAATGTACAAATGGGTTGTTTTCCCAAATTCCTTCGTCGTGATTATTTCTTATGGCACAAACCATGTCTTCAACATGCTCATCATTATGTTATTTTAAAAAAAATAGCCCACTGTATATCAAGTTCATCCTCACCAACATAAATCAGCATCTTCATCAAGTTCATCCTCACCAACATATTGTTTTTTCCCTTGTAAAAAAATAGCCCACTGTATATCTGATTGATCTATTACATAGAAATTTTTTTTTGCATGTGTTGCCTTTATAAAAGAATCAATTGTGTCCTCCAATCTATTTAGATTAACAACTGTCATTCCAAATTCATCGTGTCTGACACTGTTGTTACCAATAAACCATTTACAGTTAAAAATAAGAACTTTAATTTTAAAGTAATCAACCTCCCATATTTCTTCAATCACTCCATAATATACACTTGATGCAGAAATTGGGTTTTTGTCTTTAGCACTCGACAAATGTATTGCTTCTGGAAACATCAATACACCACTATTCTGAACTGCACTTCTATTGTCCTGATCTTTCTAATGAAATTTATTAGCCATTAATGTCATAACTGGACCATGTTATCACATTTAAACATGGACCACCCACTATGCATTTTAATGTCTCTGATTCATGTGATCTACCAAGCAAGGTATTTTTAAACCATGACAAAAATATTTTGTTGTGCCCATTCAAAATCCATATTTCATTATTCTTTGTATGACATTGTTTCAACTCATTAACATGCAATGTGATATATAGTTGAGAATCAACTGTGTTATTCAAGATGTATAATTCTAACTTTTCATCAATTCAGCTGAAAATGATTTGACTTTCAATCCACTAATCCCCTTTCCCTCATTATTAACTCGTTCATGGTGAGATGGAGCAAACCTATGTGTGGCGCCGCAACCAAGTAGCCCGTAAAAAACTATGCAACCTCCTTAGAAATATACTTTTCAATAATGGAGGCTTCAAGTCGATATAGATTCTTAACATACCCCTTCAATATTTTCATATACCTTTCAAAAGGATACATCCAACAAAGATATACAGGTCCACAAAGCTTTATTTCTCGAACCATATGAATCATTAAATGCACCATTATATCAAAAAAAGTTGGAGGAAAATACATTTCCAATTGAAAAAGTATACAAATTGCATCCTTTTCCAAAATGTTCAAAGCATTCACATAAATCACCTTATTAAAAATTGAATTGAAAAAATAACACAACTTCATTATAGTCCTTTTGACATGGATGAGTAATATTCCACGCAATACAACTAGTAGAAGTTATTGCATCATGATGTGTCAATCATGAGATTTCATACCTATCAACTTTAAGTCCATTAATGAGACAAAATTTTTAACATTTGAAGAATAACATTGAGAAACATTGATATCATGAAGACACAGAAAAAAGCTTATTTTATCCCTCTTGGATAATGTATGACAAGCCAGGTGAAGAAATGTTCATCTTCTATTAGCAGTGGGAGCTAACTCCAAACGTATTCCCATTGATAGTAAGTCTAATCTTGCATTCAACCCATCTTTTGTCTTTCCTTTAATATCTAACAATGTTTCAATCAAACTATAATATATATTCTTCTCCACGTGCATGACATCAATATTATTTTTAACTTCATGATATCTCCAATATGGTAGATCAAAAATTATTGACCTTTTCTTCCAAATATGTCTATCGTTACCAGATTTCTGCGTCTTTCCCAATGTCACATCAAGGATTTCCACCCTCTCAAAATACAGATCAGGGGATAAAGGTTTTGGAGAAATATGGAATTCTTGTGATCCATTGAATGCCTTTTTTAGTCTTCTATTAGAGTGATCCATAAGCAAAAACTTTCGATGACCCATGTACACTGTTTTCCTCCCATGATGCAACTGACAATATGAAGTCTCTTGTTCACAAGCTGGACATGCTTTATGCCCTTTAACACTGTATCTAGACAAATTTCTATATGCTGGGAAGTCATTTATAGTGAACATAAGCACTGTATGCAGTTGAAAATATTCTATTTTATATGAATTATACACACTAATACCATCCTCCTATAAAAGTTTCAAATCATCAATCAATGGTGACAAGAAAACATCAATATCATTTCCAGGTTGTTTCGGACCAGAGATCATTATACTCAACATGACATATTTGTGCTTTATACAAACTTCCGGAGAGAGGTTGTAAATTACCAATAAAACAGGCCATGAACTATGTGTGCTACTGAGGGTTCGATATGGATTCATTCCATATGTTCACAACCCTAGTATGAGATTTCTAATTACATTTCAAAATGTAGGATACTGCTCATAAATTTTCTTCCATTGTGGACAATCAGCAAGATGATGTATTTTTCAATCACATATCTGTTCATCAGCATGCCATATTAACCTTTTTGCATCATGTGAATTAGTAAATAAGCTTTTGAAATGATGAATTACAAGAAGATACCAAAATACCTTGGAAGGGATATTTATAATATCTACACCAACTTGTGATTTTTCATTCACCTTATACCGTGATGTCCCACATTTAGGACACTCTGACAGAAATTCATATTCTTTCCTATATATCATAGTCATTCGGACAGACATGTATTTTCTTGTATCACAATTCCATTGAGCATAATATTTTCTCAGCCTTATAATGTGAATATAGAAGATCGTTATCTTTTAGAAGAATGTCTTTCATCAATTGTAGGAGATCTGTAAAACTTCTTTCACTCCATCCATGTTTCGCCTTCAGGCTAATCAATCTTAACACCATCGACAAAATCGTAAAATCTATAAAACTAGGATACAATGGTTTTTCAGCATCACCATATAGACGTGCAACTATCGGTTCTATCTCAAGTTGTTTTTCTGCAATATCATGAATCATTTCTTCATTTCCATCGGAGTTACCATCTTGCGAATCATCATCACCAGTAGATCTGACATTCCATCTAGTTTCACCATGCCAAATCCAAGGGCTGTAACTTGGATTAAAACCATGAAAAATCAGATGATCTTTTATCTTTATACTTTTCAACTTCTTCATATTCAATCATATCAGGCATGGACTGATAAAAATGTCACTGCTTGTAACATTTTGTTTAGAAAATTCTAAAAAGGCATCAACACCTTCCTCATATTTATTACTCATTCGATGTTCCATAATCCAACTTTGAATCATTATTACCTATAAAAAATATCAAAATTATACATCTTTTTAAGATAATTAAAATATATGTTTATATGAAAATATATCATAATTTGAATTTAAAACAATTTTGAAATATAAAACAAATCTATGCGTATTTAAAAAAAATATGCTTGAAAATGATTTTAAAAAGAAAATATAGTTAGATATAACAGTTTTAAATTCATCTTGGATCCTTTCTTCTTAAGGTTCACAAAGAATACATCGCGGTGCAATTGGATACCAAATTCACCCTTCCATAAAAAAGAAATATGAAGTATAAATATTAAAATATGTATACCTTCACTACTGAAAATTACATAGATCCCAATGATTTAAAACCTCTCGACAACCCCCACCCCTTGGACAGCCCCCCACCCCCTGGAAACCACCACCACCCCCTTGGACACCACCCCACCCCCTAGACACCCCTACCCCATTGGACAACACCCCTACCCCCTTGGACACCACCCCCACCCCCTTGGACACCACCACCACCCCCTTGGACACCACCCCCACCCCCTAGACACCACCCCAACCCCCTGGACAACCCCCACCCCTCTAGATAGCCCCCACCCCCTAGACACCCCTACCCCATTGGAAAACCCACTCACCTCCCTGAACACCAACCCTACCCCCTGGACACCCCTATCCCCTTGAACAACCCCCTCACCCCTCTAGACACCCCCTCCCCCTGGACACCCCAACCCCCTTGGACAGCCCCCGCACCCCCTGGACACCACCCCCACCCCATTTGGCATCCCTCACACCCCCGTGGACACTCCCAACCCCCTTGGATAGCCCTCACACCGCATGGAAACCACCCCCACCCCTTTGACACCCCTTAGACACCCCACCCCCACGGACACCACCCCCACCCCCTTTGACACCCCCGGACACCACCACCCCCTTGGACAACCCCCCACCCCTGTACACCACCCCCACCCCCTTGGACACCCCCTAGACACCACCACCCTCTTGGATAGCCCCCCAACCCTCTAGACAGCCCCCACCCCTCTAGACATCCCCCACCCCCTTGGACACCCCCACCCATCCTGGACACCCCCCTGGACACCCCCAACCCTCTGGAAATCCACCCCGGACAGCCCCCCAAACCCTCTGGACGGGCCCCACCACCTTTGATAGTCCCCCCGGACAGCCTCCCACCCCCTTCGACACCCCCACCCCCCTGGACCCCCACAGTCTTGGACAACCCCCCCCCCCCCCCCCCAACTCCATGGACACCCCCCAACCCTCTGGATAGCCCCCTGAACCCTCTGGATATCCCCCACCCCTCTGTACATCCCCCACCCCCTGGACAGCCCCCCACCCCTCTAGACAGTCCCAACCCCCTGGACACCCCTACCCCCTTGGACATCCCACTCACCTCCCTAGACACCACCCCCATCCCCCTGGACACCCCTATCCCCTTGGACACCCCCAACCCCCTTGGAATACCCCCACACCCCCCTGGACACCACCCCACCCCATTGACATCCCCCACACACCCTTGGACACCACCAACCCCCTTGGAAAGCCCTCGCACCCCCTGGACACAAACCCCACCCCCTTTGACACCCCCTGGACACCCCACCCCACTAGATAGCCCACCCAACCCCCCTGGACACCCCCACCCACTTGCGCAGCCCCCCGCCCCCTTGGAAACCCCCTGTATTCTCACACACACATGATAGAGCACACACAAATCATAAACATGCGTGATATTACTTCCATAGGTTTATTTTAGCAGAAAAGAATTTAGCATGTTATAAATGAATAATATGAAACTTATCATGATATAAAGAAAAATGAAAAATAACATCTCAAAAAATTAGTTTAGGGCATCACGGAAAATAAAAATTGAAAACGAGTCGTGTGAGGCTTACTTGAGTGTTGTGAGTCGACCTGATAGATCTGATGATGATAAATATGAAGAATGATGTTGGAAAAACGAGGCTAGAGGGCACGACATCGAAGAATTGTTTCTAGGTTTTCCGCGTGAGAGAGATGAGTCACCGGTCGCCCGATCAAAGAAAACAGAATGACTAAATACGAGGTGCGATAAATCATTTAAAAGATTTATCACGTCGGTTATTTAATAACTGACATGTTAAACTTTTTTTTAATGTTTATAACATCAGTTATTTAATAACCGACGTAGAAACAATTTATCACGTCATTTATAAAATAACCGATGTGATAAATGTCACTTTATCACGTCAGTTCTTTTGATAACCAACGTGATAAATTGATGAGATTAGCTTTATCATGTCAGTTTTTTTATAACCCACCTAATAAAGTACAGATATTTCCTTTATCACGTCGGTTATTTTATATCTAATGTGATAAAGTGCACCAGATTCGATTTTCACGTCGGTTATACAATAACCAACGTAAAAAATCTACTCTCTGTATACATTACATCGGTTATAAAATAACTGACATAAAAAATGGATCTTGATTGATATATCACGTAAGTTATTATGACTGATGTGATATATCGATTATTAAAGCATTACACGTCGGTTATATAGAACCGGCGTGAAAAATGCCGACGTGTTAAACGTTTTTTCCGCTAGTGATTCACTCCTGAGTCGAGGATGTTAAGAAGTTATATTAGAGTATTTATTCTATTTTCTTACTATTTGGGGATGATAGACATCATATTAGGACATTATTGGGCCTTGGTTATGATCTCGTTCCTGGAAGTAGATATCACAAGTACGGTGGAAAACCGAATTCAACAAGGGTGGGAATTATTATTCATGTTGTGTGTTATTACATTTGATGATTTTCACCATTGGGTGGTGCACATGTGGTTTGATGTCATAGATTTATGATATTTTTCTTATGGCCAAAATGGCATGAGGTGCATCGTTCATGCATCATTATTGGAACCTATGTATATAAGTTACATGCATCATAGGAGGAATAAACACACATGATGGGTGTGTGAGACATAATGGGTAGAATGAATTTGATTTTATTGAAAATAGTGAAATTTTGTCTAATGGTATTATATAAATGGTTAAAAAGGGAATAGAGAATGTTAAAAAATAATGAAAGAATGATTCTTAATAAAGAAAGTTATGTGAATTAAAATAATGTGGGAGTAATTGAGATATATAAATAATTTTAAAAAGGTGTAAAAGGTAGGTCTTGTAACCATGTCAATTAGTTATCTCATTTTATCCATTTCCTTGGGAAGGATGGTTGAGGGTAGTGTTACACATATAATATTGTGCAATGGGAAGTGTATGAGAAATGGTTTGTTTATGGCTAGTGATGATCTTACCTTATGACTCGGGATAGTTTCATGGTTGTGTTTGAAAAGGTTTGTGTTTAGCATTGTAGAGAAATTCCACAATGAAGTTTTGTTCCAGTATAGCGACCAGAGGATGTTGCTGAGAATATTTCCCAAATTGTGGAGCAAGAAGACCCAGCAGATCATCATGATTGGGATGATATGTTTCATGATAACATTTATCATTTTATAAAGATAATGGAATGGGACCCAAGGCATGTCACACCGAGTTTTTTCTAGTTGACCAGAGAGTTTCAGCTGCAAAACCCTCTAACCATTACTGAAGAGGGTGGGCAGAGGAACCTAAGTTCTGGATAGATTCTCTATATATAATTCTTGAGTATCTAGAGACTCTTTATGAGAAGTGAGTTATGTTGATAGTCTATATATTGTGGGGCCAAGAAAAGCGTTGGTGGGATATCTTAGCTCAAATTGAATAAGTAGGGGGAGTGGTGTGGAAGAGATTATATGAGAAGTTCCTGGAGCATTACTACCAAAAAAACATAAGGAAAGGGAAGGTTATGGATTTGAGATCAGGATACCATCAGTTTACGGTGAGACCCTCTGGCATACTGTGGATAGATTTCCTCAGTAGGTACGTGTTTTATGAGTTTTTGGTGAATCCATTCGGGCTAACCAATGCACTGATTGTTTTTATGGTGCTAATGAATTGGATATTTTACCCTTATCTAGATCAGTTCATGGTTGCCTTTTTTAATGACATATTGGTGTACTCACAAACTATTGACGATCATTCCCACCATCATGACAACATCTTGAGTATAATAAGTGAGAGTAGCCTTTACACCAAGCTACCAATGTGAAAGTACTGGATTTATAAAGTGAATTTCGTGGGACACATAATATCTGAGTTAGGTGTGTCAGTGAATCCAGAGAAGGTGCAGAATGGGGTGTCTTCTGAGTAGACCAACAGTGTTTCTAATGCTCGTAGTTTTCTAGGTTTGTTTGGTTCTTACCAGATTTTCATTATGGATTTCTCCCATTTTGAAGCACCAATCTCAAGCTTAACCAAGAAGGGTGTTATGTTTGGGTGGTTAGAGTCATGAAAAATTTCTTTTCTTGAATTGAAGAAGTGGTCAACAACTGCCCCGATTATAATCTTACCTAAATCTGGTAAGAAGTACACATTGTTCTATGATGCATCCAATTTTGGACATGGCACAGTATTGATGTTGGATGATCGAGTTGTGGCTTATGGGTCGAGGTAGTTGAGACCACATGAATGAAATTACCCCAGTCATGATCTTGAGATAGATGCATAGTTTATTCCATAATGTGTTGGAGGAACTACTTATTTGGAGAATGATTCATGGTGTTTTCTGATCATAAATATTTAAAGTAAATCTTTTTTTAGAGGTACTTAAATCTTCAGAAGAGAAGGTTGGTTAATTACCTGCAATCTATCTATTTTGAGTTAGTTTACACACTGAGAAAAGGGAATAGTGTGGTAGATGCTATGATCTGGAAGGCTCAGAATCAGGTGGTTCAGGAATCCAACTCTGAATGAAAAATGATGTATTTGTTTATGGAGATTTACCTGGAGGTGCAATATGGGAAAAAATAAATGGCCCTTGTGTCCTTAGTGATTGATTATAAACATTTAAGTTGGTTGAAAGAGAGCCAGTTGGAGGATCCAGAGTGTTTGGGTATGAAGTAAAGTCTTAAAGTTTGGTAGTTACATTCTAGTGTTTCCTTATATTGTGATGGAATAATCTCTATTAGTGTCCATGTGGTGGTACCAATTTGGTTTCATGATGATTAGATGCGTGAGTTCCACACATTAAATTGGGAAGTGCATCAGGGTTTGACTAAGATGTATCGTGATCTTTATAGGAAGTATTGGTGTCCTGGAATGAAAAAAATATGTTGTGGGTTTCATGGCACGATGTCTTACCTATCAAATGTTGAAGGCCGAGCATCAACATCCATGTGTTTTGTTGCAATAATTTCCCATTCTAGAATGGAAGTGGAATGATTTAAAAATGTAAAAAGTGGATGGACATCTGAGGACGTCTCATAAGAATGATGTAATCTGGGTTGTTATGGATCAGTTGAACAAAGTGGATCATTTCTTGCAAATCTAGGAAACTTGAATAGTTGATCAGTTGGGTGAGTTTTATATTCAATAAAAAGTGTGATTTCATGGGTTTTTAAGAAATATATATTTGGATCATGACCCGCATTTCACATTCGCTTCTGGTAGGTATTATAGAAGGTGATTATTTGTGAGGATTCATTGAGTATGGATTATCACCTGCAAATAGACAGGTAGTCTGAGCATACGATTCATGTTTTGGAGGACATATTAAAATATTGTGTCCTGAATTTCAGTATTTCATGGGAAAATCACTTATCACTCATTGAGTTTTCTTAAAATAATATATTTCTAGGCTATTATTAAAATGAAGCCTTTTGAGGAACTCTATGGGAGACCATGTAAATCTCTATTGTGTTGGTTAGAGGATGAGGAATATGATCTATTAGGACCGAGTCTCATTAAGGATCCATCAGAGAAAGTTCATTTGATTCAGAAGTGAATGATGAAATCCCAGAGTAGGGAGAAGTCATATGTGGATCGGTGTTGTAGACCACTAGAGTTTGTGGTGGGGGATTGAGTACTTCTCTAGGTGTCGCCAAGGTTGGGTCACCGTCAAATTCGAAGACAGGACTTGTTGGTGCCCAGGTATGTGGGTACATTTGATATTGTGGAGAGGATCGGACTAGTGTCTTACCGATTGGATCTTCCATAGTGGGATGCTGGGATGCACAATGTTATTCAACTTTCACAACATCTAAAGTATCATCCTAATCCATATCTTATGATAAATGTTTCTGATGTTGAGCTTGAGCCTTATGTGTCTTTTTAGGAGAATCTGTTTCGTATTGTGGATCATAATGAAAAGGTTTTATAGGGCATGGTTTTACCATTGGTTCGTGTTCTATATAAGCATGGAAATGTAAAGGAATAAACTTGTGAGTGATAAATAGATATGTGGGACCGGTGGCATGATCTATTTGCTTTAGAAACCCAATGATGCTTGGGAAGTACGACTAGAGGATGAGCCAGCCTAATTTGGGGAGGATGTTAGATCCGGGATGTTTCTTAAGGTATATTTTTTATATGTATCAATTTATTTCATTTATTATAATTGAATAATTGTTTCAAAACGATCACGAGAAGTATTAGAGGTGTTCATGGGGTTTAAGACATGAAGATGGAGGAAAAATTGGTTTTTGGGCATGTTACATGGCTTGCGCATAGTTACTGAAAACTGTATGGATTGTCCCAGGTAACCATGTAGCCTTGGACATAGGCTTTCACATGGTTATTGCACAGTTACGAAATTTGTGTTGAATTCCTAGGAAACTATGAGATAGGGGTATTTTGGGATAGAAACTCTCACACGGTTTTCACACAATTTGGAAAACCATGTGGGTAAACCGTGCATCCTAGTAATGTTGGGAAATTTACAAAAACGTCATTCCATGATTTTAAACCCCAACTTGGTATTTTCTCCATTATCCCCCCTTGCAACCCTAGTGATAAGTTAGAGCTACCAAGATCTTTCAAGGGTGATTCTACCTCATCCATATCTCTTTCGGAGTGTCTTGAGTTGCGAATCGAAGATCCGTGAATGGCTAACCACCCTCTTGCTTGTCTTTTGGTTTAGGGTTCACATTTCATCCTTATCTCCTTCTGAAGCTCTAAAAAGATTCTTTTCCGTTGAGATATAGGTTGATGTTTAAAATGGGTGTGGAATCAGGATCCAAGGCCTTGTTTAGGTGTGCGTTCTCCAAGAGATCCAAGGTAGGTGGTCAACTAGTTATATCGCATAGTTTTGTTTTAGATTTGTGAGTTATTGTGTTTATTTCTTAGTTACCCATTGTTGTTATTCTGATCCTTTGATGATATTTGTTGTGATAGGTGTCTAAATGATGAATGGAAACCCACATGGTATCCATGGGACACATGGAGGATTACTTGACCTTTGAAGGGTCACCAATGGGGTGCACCGATACATTCTAGACTTATATGTTAGCTAAGTATGAGGAAGGATGCCTTGTAACAATGTAGATCCTTGATAAGAATGTTTAAATGCTGAATGGTAGTGAAAATGAATTATCAGAATGTGCATATTCTTAGTAAAGGATTGAGGGATTGTTTGGAATGGTAATAAAAATTGGTTAAATTCATTAAATGGGGATTGTGCCATGTGGATAATGAATCATAGTGAAAACTCTAAGAGGGTAGGTGTATGTGAAATATTGACACATGGTTTTGGGAATGGCTTGTGAACTGATGAATATGGTTAATGGGATGAGGCTTGGGAAATAGAATTGGACTAATGTGTTATGTAGAGTAAATTGACATTGTGAACGGGCTATGGAATAACATTTGAATCCCATGTTAATTTTTGTGAATCTTGATTGTTATCATTATTTGGTTTTATTGGTGGTGATATGGGTAAATGTGGTGAATAGTAAATAAGAATGTATACATGGCTTAGTGGTGGGATTGGGGAAAAATTCTCCTCCCATGGGTAGGCTTGGACTGATTCTCTAACCTACCCTGGAATGCACAGAATTAGGAGTTAGGCTGATGCTCTGTATGCCCAATGTTTTTATTCAATAAAAATATATAGACTGAGGCTCCAAGGTATGTGTGGTGATTATTTGATATGCTAATCCATAGTGAGATATAGACTTAATTTTTTCTCTTATGTAGAATGATAAATGCCATGAATATTGTGTGAATAAAGTAAATATATGACATTTGAATTACATGTTAATGATGAACTAAATTTTGAGATGATGTACATAATGAACTTAGTAAAATAATCTTAATAGTAATGGAAAATTAGAAAAATGTTAACAAGTGAACCCTTAATAGTCTCTCCTTTACATTAAATTTATCTATACTTGAATACACTATATGTTAGACTGGATATTTTACAGACGCCATTGGTGGTGGCCTACTGACTTGTACTCCCACCCTGATTGGGCCTCTATTGGGAACTTGAGAAGATTTCATGTTTGCTGGTTAGGGAAAGGCAAAGGGCCCTCTGTTAGGGAGTTGAGTTGGGCCTCTGACATACATGGATGAGTTTAGAGAATTGAAGTGAATATCATTTGGGGGATTCTACTATTTTTTTATTATTTTGGGTTTTTTCACATGGCATTGTAGCCTGACATGGCATATTTATTGTTGTATGTGGTTGTACCCAACTTGGGAGATGTTTGGATATGCATGATATTGGTTTTATTATTTTTTTCTCTATTTATATTGTGATATTTTGTGTCTCACTCTGATAAATAGGGTATAGTCTCCCCACGTGACTAATCTTAAACATCACTGTTAGTCAGCAACCTCTATTGTTTGGGGAGGTGCACTTGAGGTATTGTGATGAATTGACTCAGGGCACTAGTTTAGTGGCTCCCAGGATAGGGATGTCACATTCATTCATATATGAAAATGAAAAAAATACTACTTTTCCAAATCAACCCTATATGAGGATAAGTAAAACCCAATTGTCATAATATAAAATTTTCCACTCATTCCAAACCTATTTAAATTATATTTCTAAAATAAATTGACATCCATTAATTGTATATATTATCTCAATATCCCATTGGAATTCACTTCATAACATTCAAAAATGATGGTCATACCCTCATTTATGCAATAATGTATTCCTGTAAAATGACTACCCTTATACAAGCTTCTGAATAACTCATAATCTCATTCCATCTACTAAACCTATATAGACCCATGACATTTTCAATATAAAACAATTGTCTTCCCATAAAAAATATTTTTTGTAGACAATTCTAATATAACATTAGATACTATAGGAAACAATTCCTAATTAAATTAGAATGATTATTCAAATTATGAATTCTAATTACAAAAATATGAATCTTTTATTCATTTTCTTCCTCCAAAACATATTAATTCATATTAAATTCATTTTTCATGGACCCATAATAATTTAAAATTAGTATAAAAATATCATATCACATATAATAGTCTCATTCCCATTGTCATTACACAAGAATTTACACATGTTTTCCAATAAAACAGAACCATAATTTAGTGAATTATGTCGTAAAAATTATTATTCTAATTACAATAAAACTCCATAGTTACTTACTTGACACACCCAACAACAGAGGCCTTTAAATTATTTATTTTTTTCTATGAAAAAAATCACTAAATCCATATAAAATAAGAAAAAATATATAATATAATATCACACAATCAATATAAATTTTATAATAAAATATAATATTGGTTTTTTTCTATCAAAAATATTGATAAATTTAAAATAATGAGAATGTTCACATAACATAGACACATATGATATCCTCAAAAACCATTCAATCATATATATTATTTCATTGATCCTAGGAGCATAATTAAATGAAAAATCATTATTCCAATTCATGTCAATCATATTCCTCTATATGAACTACTCATGAATTCATTGTAATGGTACTCATAGATTTGGGTATGGTGAATCAAACCAGATGAGGACACATCGTTTTTATTTATTTTGATTAAAAATTCATCAATCCACAACATCCTTCACATGTCACATTATCTTGTATTACATACAAATAAAAATTTCATGTCCCTTTCATATATAGAATGGGAGTGACAACATACCTATAAACCAATAACTCATTATTAATCACCAAAAATATATTATTAACTATAATTTATCTACTTTAAACTCTATATACTATATTATAAATCATATATATCACTATACATGGTAAAGATATAATAATATATTCAATTAATTGGGTTCCAATCATATATGAAATCCTATGACTACATGCGAACCATAATGCATGCATGCATTTCCTATAATAAATCAATTCTACAAATAAAAATATAAATCCATCCAAATTAATTATTTTTATGAAAGAAATATTAATAATTTGAAATATCATAATAACATATTGTTAATTATTTATAGAATAATGTTTCATTTTTCATATAATTAAATTATTCAAAAAAATATATTTATTAAAACAGAAGAAAATAATAATATTTATTTTTTATTAATTAAATCCTCTATCTAGTATCCTAAAAATACCAAATAAAAATACTTCATCATTTACAATTATTCATATTAAACATATATTTTTCACACCACCCTTAACATAATTGTTTTTAATAAATATTATTATGAAAACACTAATAATCATAAAATTATAATGAAAAATTCATAATTTAGATGTATCAAAATAATAAAAGTAGTAATAGTAATTTTTTTTACAAGTCCTTCACTCCACCTAAATATATCAAATTTATAAAACCTACTAATTATTTATATACATACTCATTTAAAAACTAGAAGACATTTTAAATAATTTCCAATGAAAGCATTAAAATGGAATATGAATAACAAATATTCCATGAAATTTTCAAGTGAATACACTAATAAAAACATGATCTATATTAACATTTGGTTAATTTGATACATATTTTTTTTATGAAATCCATTTGGAAATTAGTAATAATTTTTTTGTTTTATATGAATTAAATTTATGTTCATTATTATAAGGGTAATTTTGATATATGGACTAACTATTTTGGATTATAATTTTTCTAAAGAAGGCATTGAATATTATTGTTTATTTTCATAAATATAGTTTATTCTGTACAATGATGAATGGTAATGATAATAGAAAGGTAATTACTGACACAAAAAAGGGTTATAATAATATATACATATTTATTATTGTGATTAAATTTTATTCTTTACATGAGTTTATCTTTTTAATTATTTCATTATATTCAACTATAAAATGATTTGGATGCTATTATAGAAAAAGAACATAAAACATTAAGTCAGGAGAATCATTTGTACCAAGTAGTAAGTGATGATAATAAAGGTGGGGTGTGTTGTAAACCTAGGAAGATGTTTTTTCTATATATATATATATTATTACAAGAGTGTTTCTAGAAATAAAAGAATGTTTATTTCAATCTAATACGCATAATAAGTAATTTTTTTCTAGTTCCCAAAGAGGATAAATGATTTTTTCATGGAATCCATCTTTTCTATTTATTAGACACTTCCACCATAGTGTAATGTAATTATTTATTCATGTATGGTGATGACAAACAATATCTATGAGAGTTCCATAGATCATACTTCAGGATGAGGTTCAAACAATGATGTCCATTCCCATGATGGTTATGAATATAGAGATGTGTTAGTGTGCACCGGTTCATGTGTATGGAATCTGGATACAATGTTGTTGAAATTGGTATATAGGATTCTAAAAACATGGAATCACATTCTAATAATTTTTATAGTAACTTTTAAAATTTTTATTTATTGATGAATTATATTTCATTTTGTGTTTCATGATATGTTTTTTCATTATCAAATTCATTTTTTGGGTTGTGAGTTATATGAAAATATCATGATATGTTTTTGATATTTATATAAATATGGACCAAGGTAATGATCATGAAATGATATTAAATATCTATGAGATCATCAATCAAAATAATTAAATATTCGTAGTTGTGCCCATAGATATATATAAAAATCCTCAAGAAATATTTGTTTCTCTATAGAAATAGGATCGACAATCACCCATGGATATAGGTTTATGGCCGCCAATTTTTCTTATGGTTATTTTATGGTAACTATTTCACTAAAAATAAGTAGCATGAAAAAATGTTCATTGGTTTTTCGAACCCTCGATAAAATTTATAGCCACCATTTTTTTCATTATCTATGTCAAATGACCACAACTATATGGTGACTTTCTAGTATTGTTCCTCTATGAATATAATATTTCATTTTTCATTCATTTCCAAAAATTAATGTTTTCAAAATACAATCCAATTAATAATAATGATATTCATTACATTTCTAATATTATGGGAATGATAAAACCACTTCATTCATTCTTTTAATATGGTTAATATTCAAAATTAGTTATAGAGAAACTCACTAAACAAAATTAGATAGTTGAAATAATAAAGAAATATATACATAATTTATTTCATATGTTTTTTTAGAGAAACCAATAATTGAAATATGGATGATAATTCTATATAGGAAATTAGTTTTTAAAATTATGTTAATTTTTTTGGGGATAAATATGATGTTATTACTTATTCATTTCAATACCACTATATTTAGACATGGTTTATATTATAAACCTAATTTATTTTAGGATTTTTATATATTACCCTTTTGAAATACAATATTAATAATTCCTAATCATTAATTTTATTTTAATCATAGAATATTTTTACTCATTTAAGTTTCTTTTATATATTAGTTATAAAAAAAGTAAGTATTATTTTAGAATATAAATCTTATTCATCAGTTTTAACATTTGAATTACAGTTGATTGAATAATATGGTCTACCATTAAACACCCCATATAATATATTTTTCTCTAGTTATTTATTTTTCCCATATTTTTATTTAACAATTTTCTATTTTCAGTAATCAAAAGTTGAAAAAATATTTTATAATAGAAATTGGCTATATGTATTCTTGTGGTTCATGAATAATTTACTTCCATGATTATATTTTCTTAATTGATATTAAAATTTTATTTTCTAATATCAATTGAAATTTTAATAGTATATTCATCAATATATTAATTTATTCTCAATTTATCAAATGGGAGAATTTTATTAATGTTTTCCATACCGATCTATTGTGACTTTCTTTCTAAATATTTGAAAAGAATGCTCTTTTAATACTAAAGTAAGTTAATAGATTTCCCAACCTACACATTTGTTAATATTATGTATCATCTTATATAATTGTTAGTAATTTTTCATAGAATACAATTATTCCTTATTCATTTATTTTTTATCTTCAATGATGGAAGTATTTCTGAAAATATTGAAAAACAATTAGAAATGTTTTATAACATTGCATGAAAAAAGTTTAAATTGAATAAACAAAATATATTTTCATGGGTATTTTTCATTTTTATCTATAATTACAAAAATAAATTCCTTTACATCAAACCATCATTTATGGTGAATTTATTTTTTTCTATTATTCTTTCATGATTTATGGATTGTGTATTATTTTTAGATAATTAACATTCATGTAATCATGTTCTTTATTAGTATATATTTTTATCCTTAAGATAAATATAATTTTGAATCATGGATATATTCATCATTTAAATATTTTATAAACTCAATAAAATTTATATATATAGTGTTTTTTGAAGGAATGTTGTTATGAAATTATTTTCAGCAACTAGAGAAATATTGATGTTCTATATTATTGATTAAATATGAATATTTTTTATTTATAAGTTATATTGACTATTTATTATATTTTTTATTCAATATATTAGAAATTAATATGAAATATGTAATTTATGAGGGTTGGAGAAAAGCTATAGGTATCCCCTAAATGGATAAACATGCCTCATGAGTAAAATAATTGGATGAATTTGTTTGGTATTTTTTATATACCTATCGATTCATTGAAATATATTTTTATAAAAACTTTTCAGTATGGTTAATTATGTCTTAAAAAAAGACTTTATAGTTTTATCAGGACATAAAAAATATTACCTTGAATTTATTAAATTTTTGCTTATATTTATCCATTTTATTGTTTTGTTGATATTTTCATATGGAATATTTTTAAGGTAAAATTATGTATTAAATTATATATAAATATCTACTAATTAATATTTTTTGTGCCTTATTTAATCAATATAGATTCTATTATACATAATACAAACCTATATTATGAGATAAATCCTTTATTTTTATTTTATTCACTATAATAAGAAAACATACTCTATTAATGACTTTAAAAATGAACAACTGTTTTTAGGTAATGTCATATTTGTTTCCCAATGTAATATGGAAATCATTTATGTATATAGTTTTTCAAACATATAAAATGATTAGTCCTTCATAGTATGATTCCAAATATCTTGGACCAATGTAATAATCTAAAAGAGAGATCAATGTTACTCGAGTAAGGGTTGTTATATTCGGTATCAAAGATTTTATTGTAGGACCATTTTTAATGATATTTTAGATAAAAATAGACAGAACAAGAATTTCGGTAATCCCATATAATATTTGAGGATTTTACCATCATAACTAAAATTATTGCATTGAAAAATAGTCATATTTTTATAAGCTAAGTATTTGTGTTCCAATTTTTAGGGATGGATCCAAGTAGAATAATAGTTAATCATATCAACATTTGTAGTTAAGTTAGGTATTACCATTACACGAAAATAAATAAAAATGGGTATTTTAAATGAGATGATCCTGGAAATATTTAGGAAGAAGACTTAGTTTATGAAAAATAAACTTACAAATATGGATCAATTTTTTTTGTTCCAGAGAACAATGCAATAATGTTGGATAACTTTATGTGTTATTCACATATTTATTTTAATTAAACTTATATTAAATTGGTAGGTGAGTAATGGATCAAGTACCTCTAAATGATATAATTGGATTTAGGAATAATCGAATTAGAAAATTTTACTCTAACATATATTTTAGAAAGGGGTATAAAACATAATAGTGGTCATTTAACCTAAATAAGAATGAAGACTAGGAAATATAAATTATGTAATATATACGTGATAATATTTGAATAATATTTTCATGAATTAAACGAACCTGAAATGGAAATAATTATCCTTAAATGAAATTAAATGTAAGATAAATGTGTAATAAAATATAAGTCTTGATTGAAAATATTAATAATTCATGATATATACTACATATGAAATAAAAAAATTGAGATTTAATGTTTAATTGATTATATAATATTAAACCTCATAAGGGAACTACTATGACAATCCTTTATTAAAATTATGCTATTTAATAAAGTGTTATTATGAAAGGGAAATAAGTTTTTAGTACACATACCTTCAATGAAAAATAATAAAATATGCGTTCAATGTTGCATCATGGAAAAAATAAACATTTCAAAGAAGATAAAGGGATTTTTTCATTTATTTAATTTGATAAACATAAAAGAAAATATCCAAGTAAATACTAAATTGTACTGTTAGGTTTTTATAATTTTTTAGGGATATACACCTCATTAATGTTAAATAATGACTGAATCCACTAATATTTAGAGCATCAAGTATATACAGATGGTTAATTTTTAAAAAATACCCCAATTTTCATATGAACCAACATATTATGGACAAGGGGTGAGTTCATGTTTATGTGACTAATAAATATGAAGTTAAATATGTTGATGATATTGTGGGATGTATATTTATCAAAAAATATTTGTTAGCTAAATCATTATTTAAATATAGATCATCAAACTATCTTATATCTTCAATGTTTTCTCGGAACATTATATTATTACCTAGTACCCTATGATTAGTATTGTAAATAAAAACACCTAGGGTAAATATTATTTCAAGAAGGATATGACAATCAGTCCCCATTTTAATGAATATAGATTCCATATTTGAAAACATGGTTATAATGAATTTAATTTATATTGATATATTCTTTTATATGGATTAGATTTCGTTGTATAATGTGAAAATTTATTTCAATTGGAATGAGATTATGATTCATGATGGATATGTGGAATATATTATATTTAGTTGGGAGACATCATTACTAAATCATATCTAGATCCATATACAGTAGATCTCCATAATGGAATGTTGGGAGAAGAAGATAAGATGAATCCAATATATGTGAATTGTATACTTATAATATACAATTTTTTATATTTTGTAGGAATGTATTTATGTGTTTATTAAATATTTATATGGAAATAAACCTGATTTTGAAGATGAAATTTTATTAAACTCTCCAATGATGAAAAATATATACATAAGACCACCAATAGAATGACGAAATTGGAATTTCTATGTCTAATGAAAAGAACTGTAAAATTTTTATAATTAGGGATTCATTTAAAAGACTATTTCCCCTTGGGGAGACATTATTTTTTATTAGGAAGGATTAATCTATGATATTGTTCATGTATTATGTGGAAATTAATGTCACTAATAAAAAGAACACATGTCTTATCATTGGCATTACTGACAACTTTGTTAAATATCATGGAGGTCGATATTTTACAGTGATACGTCTTTATTCTGGGTATCATTAATAATGATTATGGAAATAAGATTTTAAAATGATTGATTATCGCATTTGGTATGGAAAATATGAGTTTGTAGTAATTTCCATTGGATTGACTAACACAGAAATTTTTTTGATGGTTTGGATAAAATGGTTATTCCAATATTATATTGATAATATGATTATGGTATTCATAGATTATATCTTTTGAAACATTAATGGGTATAAATATAATATAGATTGTTAGGTAATCTTCCTGGAACTATCATAGTAAATAATTGTCACATGATATTTTTATGTCAATATTCTATATTTATGAAGATATGTTTCATTGATATATTGCCACATAGAATGGAATATAATCTCATCAATTTGTTGAAAAGGAAATTAAAAAATATCATTCATCAAATAACATAACATTGGTACATGGTTTATTTTTATTATAAGGGTAGAATCAATACATTGTTAAAAAATATTCACAATTAGCTGACCCATTTTTCACCTTAACACATAAAAGGGTTATGTTATAATATAAATAATACTGTAAATAATGTTTTAATGAATTAATGATAAAATTGATATATGAACTGATATTAACATTACCATTGGGAAGGGATGGTTTACAGATATATACTAAAACATTGATGGGAGGAGTTCAATGAATCATTGTACTAAAAAATAAATTTGTTTCTTACACATTAATATAGTTAACAATCCATGAATAAATTATGTAACCCATTATATTAAGTGAGATGTTGTAAAAGTTTCCTTATATATAGAGATATTTTTTCCCTATAGGGAATGATGTGAGATATAAACATATTATAAATGATTAAATACCTATTTTTACAAAATATTATCAGTATAAGAAAAAATTGGTGGTTACGTCTACTCAAGGATTATGACCTCTCAATCGAATACAATCCTAATTAGTAAAATATAGTTATTGATCTATATTTTTGGAATTATCATTTATTACTGAATAAAATTAGGGAAGGAAAAGAAAAAAAAACATTGGTTTAATACATTTATATTTGGGAATCATTAGTGAAGATGAAAGATGACCCCTTTTTCAGATTATTTATAATTTATCATTTAAAATAAACAAAAAATTTCTATCCCAATGATAAATGATTCCAATAGAACATTAATGTTATGTATGATGGAAATTTAATATAATATTTTTTATGAAAATATTGTTCTAAAATTCGAGGAGTGGATATGTGTTCTATACAAACCTGAGTTAATGAGTCAATTACACGATGATTCCCATAGATTAAATTTCCTAATACAACATGGTATTTCTATAGTGTATACAGAAATAGGAGAACATTTTTGGTGGGATAATATATAGTGATAAATATTTGGCATATTCATGGATTTTCCTTAGGTCATGGCTGATAGAAATCATCACAATGTGTTAATGAAACTTAAATATATTCTAATTTGGAATTAGGATAACATTATAATAGTTCATGTAAATGGATTAAAAAATACTAAAGAAAGAAGTTATTCCCTATGGGTTATTTTTTCCCTCATTAAAATGTCTATACATTGTCTCACTATAATGAATAATTAATATCATAATCATATATCACAAATCTATATCAATGAAATGGTGATATTTGGGGGTTCAAAAAATATTTTCTCATCATCAATGGTATATATATATATATATTAGCTATTTTATAAAGTCTCTCAACACTATGATTCAATTGAACAATTCATGTTTTCCTTAGAGAGATGGAAAATTTGATCAATTTATTCAACCATTGAAAGACATTTTGACATTGTGGTAACATAACATTCAAGGAATAGGGTATAGTTTTTTACCATTGGTGGGATTTTCTTATAATAATATATTCAATTTCAAAATTCAAATGGAACCATATAAATAATTATACTATAAAATATTTCATAAAAAGAATTTTTGGATGAAGTTGGTTAAAGAAACATTTTTGGACGATAAGTTATTAAGGAGAAAATAGTTAGACCGGGAACTAATTTAAATTATGGGATTTCATTTTAATGAAATTATATCCATGGAATGGTTCTATATGGGTTGTCATGAATAGAAACCAATTTCCAAGGTACATCTAGCCATTTGTGTTTTTTGAAATAATTGGATACCTAGAATGTGAATTCCACCCCACCTCTATAAATTTAATGATGTGTTCTTCATATCATTATCTACGAATTAGATTATATTCCCTAAAAATGTACTCACTTATAAATAAATTGAAATTGGACAGGAATTATTTTATTATAAAGAGGTTATAATGATCCTTTAAGATATAGACCTGGTGTTTCAGAATCAAAAAACTTCTTTGGTAAAGGTACATTGAAGAAATAATTATATAAAGGATGAAATATATGTACATTATGATGTTATAATAAAATAATATTCAAATTTTTTATGAGGTGAAATTCTAGAAAATTTTTGGATTAATGTTTTTATATAGCGATGAATTTGACACTAGATCATCAGTTATTGTATGTAAGCATTTTATTGTAATGAAACTATCACATAATTCCAATTTCATTATGAAATAATGTGATTAAAAGATAAATTACCAAATTTTATAATTTTATTTTATATAAATTAATTATATTTATGAATTCATCATGATAAAAATAACATAGATGGACACTTTTAACTTTTTAGAAATAGTTTATTTTTTTGTTAATTGTTAAAAACTGATTTTAATTTTTTTTCACTCTTATGAAATTATCATGATATATGAATGAAGTTAATGTTTATAAATATTTTATATAGAAAACAAGCATATTTTATAATTATTATAATTCGTTTAAAAATATAACATTTATCTTTTAAATCAATGTTTGAAAATTTTAAAATCCATCTAATGTTTTATCCAATATTTTGTTCTTATTCTCTATTAATCATATATTTACAAGTGCTAATAATTTTTTTATTTTAAATCAAAATATGTATATATTTTATATTAATCCAATTATTTTTGTATGTATGAACATTAAACATTATTTTGTTGTAAAATAATTTTTTTTTCATAAAACACATGTTTTTATAAAAATATGTTTTCATTGCATTTTGGATATATATATTAAAATAAATTTTTTCGACCAATAGAAATTGAATCAAAGAAAAAAGATTCCATTTTTTATCATAATTACCAAAAAAATTATATAGTCAATTTGAATTTTTATCTTAATTAATAATTTTTCTTCCTAAGATTTTATGAAATATTTTTTTCACATAAATTTAATTTCATTGAGATCCAACGTTACACATATTACTATTTTTAATCAAACCAAAAAATATTATTTATATTAATATTTAACATGGATATTATATCATATTGGTTAAACATGGTGGCATGAATTCGAGTAAAAACATACATAATATTATGTATTATTTTTAATATAATTAAAATCTACTTATTAAAATGTACTTAGTTTTTTATAATGTTTTCATATGTTTTGAATATTATATTTTTAAAATAAAGAATTTATATCCTTTTGTTAATAAAAAATTATTTTTTAAACATTTATTTATTTTATTTGACACAATGATGTCATTTTTTTGATTCATCATGTAAAAATTAGATTAAGGTGTTTTTTTTATTTTCATAAAAAATATTAATTTCTATATGAATAGTGAAAAATAATGATTTTTTTGAAAACTTAATATTAATTTAATGAAATGGTAAGGTGATTTTTTTACAATGGAGTTAATTTTAAAATTAGTTCAATTATATTATAATTGTAATAAAATAATACCTTGTAATCAATTTCATATTTTATTTTAGTATAAATAAATTATAATATTTCAAAACCATTCTCTATAGATTGTTTTTTAAATGCATACATGGGATTAATTTTAAAATAAATACTCACGGGTATTTGAAATAAGTTTAGAAAAATTTATTCCATCTTTGGATTATTTATAATTCATATCATTTATTAATTTGAAGTTAATTTTTTACCACAATTAACAGTGAAAATAGTAAATATTAATTACCATGGTAAAGGTTAAAATGGGTTTACCATGGGTTAAACTAAAAAGAAAATGGATTAGATGTCCAAGAAATATGTTAAAAACCCATTTTTTGGAAATTTTTTGAACTTATACCCTAGAAATATATTTAATTTCCCATTTGGTATCCATGGTGAATGTGAAAATAATGGGTAAAATTTATTCTTTTCAAAGATACCATTTGTGTCCTCTACCCCATATATAAAACGAAACAAGCTCTCGTCAGCACATAACACTTCCAAAACCATTTGGATCATCCAATAACTAAAAATTAAATTTTATTAATTTCCACCCCTAATATTAGAATAATTTTTTTAATCAGAAATCCATCCTATATTTTTATTTGGGAAAACATGTAGATATTGTTCGAAGAAGAGAAAATACCCTTAATTGAAGGTTTTATTTTATTTCTACTTTGAACTCCTTTAAGTATTATTAAAAAATAATTATATAATAACCGAAATATATTGTATATAATTATATTTTATTACATTGAAGAAATGAACAAAAAAATATCATCACACCTCAAATGATAATTCAAAACCATTGATCGTGTGTGCGATGAACTACTACCTCGCGAACCGAAAAAATTTGTTTTCGCTCACGACATCTTACGTCTACATACATATTATTATAATGACTATATTTGATATTTATTTTATAATTATAATAATTTAATTATAATATCACATATACCATCTATCTATCAATTCCATAAGGATTTTCATAACGTCACTTGTGTGTACAATAAATTGCTGACTCGCGGAATGATGTGATTTTTTTCCATATATACATGAAATTTAAGGTAAATTGGGTTAATTTTATTTTGATATATTATATTTATGAAATATTAGAAATTATATAATTTAAATATATCGTTTAATTTCTTACCTTACCATCAATTGATTAAATGATATTGTCATTCGTGTGTATGGTAGACTATCTCCATGTGAAGCGATGTGAATTGTTTTAAGCTGATTCTTAAAATGGAAGGTAATAGGGGATAAATTTGGTTAATATTTGGGATATATTTTAAATAATAATGTTATATTAATGTGATATAATATTTAACTTCATTTTTTTATCTATCAAGAGTATGGAAAAAACATTCATGTGTACGTACAACTTACTATCTCCATGAATAGTTAACTAAAATTCAATATCTAAATGTAATGGAATAAAATAAATACATAAATATTTTATATATTTGATATTTATATGATAATTAATTATCTAGAGATAATGGGACCATGATCAAGGAAGATGGGACAAACATAAAAAACCCACACTTATATGAAAAATAAATCAGTTATTTCCTATAATATGATTTTAACAAAGAATTATCAGTAAATGGTTAATAAAAGGTCATAAATAATTCATATATTTTATAATTAAATTGAATTGAATTTTATAATATATATAATAAACATATATTGATTATAATAGAGGTTCAAATGTGTTTGAAGGAAGTTGAGATTATATTAATGGATTTTTTCACAATTTGTCATCTTTTAGACATAGGATATGTTATGTATCTATCCTATTTTATGAGTTTTATATACTTCAACATGACATTTTATATCATTAATATCATTATTTTCATTATATTTAATGTTTTATTGTTTTTTATCATTAATGATTCTTATGTTTCTAATAATATCAAAATGGTAGATATTATATGTTACAATATAATCATTTATAGAGATTGTTTGTGTCTTTGATTCCAAAGATGAATTATTATATTCTATATATGAAAAAAATATGTATATTATTAACCATTATTTATTTATTTAAAATATATTTTTTTGTTTTATTTTTATTATTTATGTACCAATGGGATAAAAACTATAATTTTTTTAGGAAAAATCAATTATATTTCTCTCCTTGGTCTAAAATGATGTTTCTTATATATACCATTTTTTAAAAAAATAATATACTTCTGAAAATATCATACTATTTTTAAAGTCATTTCTACTCTAATATTACATTTCCAAAAATTATTTAAAATGAATATTCTTGTGTTTTTCTAAATGGGGTTCTTTTTACTATTAAATTTTTTTTGAAAAAAATAATTGTTTTACAGAGTACCATATGAAAGGAATTTTCTACCATCATGAACACTCAATGTTGTAAAGAACCCATTAAAACTATTCATTAATATTTTCAGTATATTTACATTAATATTTGGGATATTTATTTTAATTATAATGAAGTTTTTTGATAGTGGAAATGATATTTTTCTAAAAAATATTATATTTATTTTTATGGAATTTATACTAATTAATATAAACAACCTTTGGTGTTTTTTGTATTTTATTGGATATATGATCTATTTGAATAGTAATTATTCTTTATTTTTATTGTTTTTAGTTATGATGATGATATGATCATGAAACAAATTTATTTTACATGGGGTATGTTATGATTTAATTATTAATGAGACCCATTTCTTCTAATCAGTTATGATATGATGAATGTTTAATGATATAGTGGTAGAAATTTATTTTTAATTAATTCTATGATTGGTGGGAAATATATCTACCTCTTATGAATTGGTTAAGTATTGATATCTCACTAGATAAATAAGACTATAATGGGGAGTGAACCCATTTCAATAAGGGACATTGTCCACTATGATAGTGGAGGGTTTGATCTTTTAATACTGTGAATTTTTCAGGGGTGAACCTATTCTATAATGATTTTTCTTTAAACGTGTATTAACTATTATGGAAATCATTTTTTATTCTTATGTGTATTCAAAAAATCAATCTCTTATGAGAAATTTATCCTTTATTGGCTCATCCTCGTTGACTTAATTATGATTCATGTCTTATGAAAATGAAATATTTATTCCATGACTCAATATTTTGATCATTGATATATATGGTATTGGTTTTTTTATATTATTTCCATGTTATCATACCCTTATGCTCAATATATATTTACGTTTTTCCATTTTTTACGATAATTGTTAATATGAGACCCCCCTTTATTATTTTTATTTTCACCTAGTTTTGATGATTGGTATAATTTTAGATATGTCTAAGAAGAGTAATCATTAAGAGGAGCTTAGTGGGAGATGATGTAGAACTCTTATGAACCTATTTTTTATATTTTCAAGTCTCCAAAGGAACTATACATTTATTATCCTCATTATTGTGTGTAATGAAGTGAATGTTCAGAAACAAAAATGTAATATCTATATATTAAAATCATAGTTCATTATAGTTGGTATTAGAGAATATGTTTAGTTTACATTGGGATACTATGATGAGAAAACCAGAGTGAGATACCTAAATATATGTTTAAATTTATGTCAATGTATAATTCTAAAAAGAAAAAATATATATTGGAATATAGGGTAAGGATAAAGAGGGTAATTTCAATGAAATTCCATCAGTGTATGAATACTACATGTGTACATGTTTATAGAACAGATGTACCTAGGGGTAAAAATATTGAAAATACACATTGGAATAGACATGATCATATCCTAATACATGATAATGAGCTTTATTTTCAACCTATTTTGACACTCATAATGGTTATTCTTTGGAAATTAAAAAACTCTTTATGAACCATCATAATAGATTTATATAAGGATATATAATGACTTTTGTTAATCCAAAGATTCCAAAGATTCCAATGAAGGTTTCATGATTTAGAATTCATATATGTGGTTATTTAGGATTATGTTGTTTCCCACTAGGAGTATTATTATAGAGACTATGCTTTAGGTTTTGGTCAATGGATGTAACCCAAAGGAACCATGTACATGATAAATGAAATTGACAATGCAATGATTTTCCTCTTGAGAAACTGAATATTATGGGAGACATAATGAAAAATTTAAATTTATGATCTCATACCTTTATGAAGCAATGAATCTTTTGAAATATCCAAATGAACTATAGATGCGAGAACATTCAGTTGAGTTCATTATGAAGCAACATCTACCATGTTTTAGTTTCACCATGGACCAATGAGTTGATGAGAAATGGATCAATTGTTGTGAAAAAATATTCTTCATCATATAATTCTCATGAAATGAAAAATACATTTTAGAGGTCTATAATTTTAAAATTTAATCACATTAATGGTGGGAAATCATAATGAAATGGATGCATCAAGATAAGATTTTCTCCATTGATTGATATGAATTTAAGAGCTAATATTTCAACATGTTCTACCCAAGAATTCATCATAAAATATTGATGAAGTAATTACATAATCTAATGTATAAGTATAATATATTTGTTATACTTATATGAAAAATAATACAATATATACATGGTTAGCTTATGGAATTATCATCCAACCTGAAAGTAAGGTTGATCAATTTTTCATTAGATTAATATCATGTCTCTGATATGTATTATGCATAAGGGACATTACCAGAAATGATGAAATAATTCCATGTTCTATCAAGGGTGAATTGGAGAATGGATTAATCCATAAATCACATGGGTTTGATAAGAAAATTTAGATAGATTTAATAGGAAACACTAATAACCATGTAGAGAAGAAGAAAATATTTCTATCATGTTAAAATTTAGTAACGAAACATGTAGGAATCATTCTTAACATGACTGGTAAATTTTTAAAATTTAGAAGGAAAGGACATCGAGAAATCAAATATTTAATTTATCAAAATATGTTATCTAATTACATGAATATAGATAATCCTCATTAGAATGCACCACCCAAACTCTAGTGTTAGTAATGAAACATGTATGGTCATTATGATAAGAAGTTCCCAATTCTATAGGTGAATGAATATGATCAATTTCAACAACATATTTATGTAAGGGACAATGAAATTGTTTATTATGACCACTATTTTTAAGGTGTGTGACAATGTCATGGTGAAAGGTATACATACCATCTACTCTTGAACAATAATGTACTATTGGATATGGATCTAATCATTCTTTTAAATATCAATAATTCGTTAAGGGTGATAAAATTCCTCCCACACATGAATTGAAAAAAAAAGACAATAAATGTATCATGATAATTTATACATTTGGTCATGTGTGTCACGTTAAGGTGTTCCCATTATCATATTCAAAAATAATGATGGATTAATGAATATTTCCATTGATTATAGGGAGTTCAAAATGATCACAATCAAGAACATATATAATTAAATATCTATTGATGACTTGTTTGATGAACTTAATGTAGATCAATACATTTCTATGATTGACCATTATTCAGGATATCAACAATTGAGGGTCAAGAATGTGGATATCCCCAAGATAGAATTCAATACAAGATACAGACACTTTGATTATATAGTAATACCAATTTGACTTACTAATTCTCACACTATATTCATATATTTAATTAATAGAGTATCTATTGATTACCTTGATCATTTGTTTGTAATAATTATAGGTTGTATTATTAACTAATCTGAGATAAAGGAATAGAATGAATATCACATTATAATTGTACTGAATACCATAATGAATGAGAAGTTTATTGAAAACATACAAAGTGTAATTTTTTTCTATAAAAGGTATCATTTTTCTATCATTAAATCTAAATATTCGGTATATCAATGGATCCTTTAAAGATGGAAGATGATGATTTTTTGACTAGAACAACCACAGTGACAAATATCCAAAAAAAAATTTTCTAATGGATACATCAATGGTATGTGGATAATATCTCATGAATGTCTAATCGAATCACCAAGATCACCTATAAGGGAACCATGTTCCTTTGTAATGTTGAATGTGATGAAATTTATAAAGAAAACAAAAGAATCTTATTTAGTGCACATGATCTTACATTGCCCTTTATTGAAGAAGGGATCATAATCTTTAGTGATATATCCAGGAAGGTACTGCGATGCATTCTTATGCAGAATGAAAAGGTTATACCTTATGCCTCACAAAAACCTAAGGTTCATGAGAAATATAACAGAACTCATGATTTGGAGTTATCTTCAGTAATTTATTCATTAATGATATTGAGAAACTAATATGGTTTTGGGTTTATTCAGCATATGCTTTTATTAGCGCTAATGAAAAGCATTGATAATGGTTTCCTTCATCATAGAATAACCCACTGATAAATGATACATTTATCAGTGATTTCTTTTTAGCAATGATATAGGTGAGCCTTTAGCAGTGTATCTTTTAGCACTCATAAATTTTGTGATGGAACACACAAGTACTGCATCAAAATTTCAGACGTTCAAATGCATGTTTATATATGATATTGCCTCATCCCAATGCCAGAAGCCTATTGTGAGGATGGGCTCCGTCATAGACACCCCACACACCTATATGGATTTATGCCTATATTCATGGGCCTGTATAGGCCTTGGCTAACCATTTTCTTCTCACGACCTTTAGTCCACCCACATACACACACATCACACATGATAAATCTGAAACGACACAACCTACCTACCTTATATACAACCCTATACAGGGCCTGACTTAGCTTCCTACGGGAGGTATGGCCCCTAATTTTTTATATATACCACAATAAAAAGTCTAGTATTAAAATATTAAAATAAATTAAATAATTAATAAAATAAAATTAAAAATTAATAAATTAAAAATTAATGATTTTTTAAATTTAATAATTATTAATTAATTGATTATATATATTGTATAAATATTAATAAAATGTATATAAAATATATATAATTAATAAATTTAAATTATTTAACAAATAAAAATGAATAAATGAATAATTTTTTCAAAATATTAAACAATTTATAAATTAAATAATTATTAATAAAAATAAACAAATTTAATATATATATATATATATTTCTATAAATAATAATAAATATTATGTATTTACAATTGATATGTAAAATAAAGAAATTATAATAATTTTAAAAAATCAAAATTAATAAATTTCAAATTAATTTTAAAAAATAATAATGAAACAATAATTAATTTAAATTAGTAAAATGAATAAATATATTTATTATAGAAATAATTAAAATAATATATTAAATATAAATAAATTAAAAAATAAATTGTAGTAATGAAACACATATTAATGTCTTACTCATTCTAATGTGTTTTATACATAATTATTCATTAATATATTTAATATTTTTAATATAGAAATATATTTATATATATATATCAACATATGTATATCAATATATATAATATTTCTGAAAATATGATTTATATAAAAAAATCTATGCTTACATTAAATAAGTCATATATTTAGTAAAAAATAATTTCTAATTAAGAATTTATTTTTATTTTCACTATTTAAAAATTGTATCGAGTAATTGACATTTTACTGGATGTTGTAAAACTTTTCAATTTAAAAAATATCAAACATATGTTATATTGATTTCACACATACATATATTCAATTATTTTATTTTTATAAACAACGAACACACAAATAATATTTCAAAAATTTATTCAACTTTTAATAATCATTTTATAATAATATTTATAAAAAAAATATATTTAATACATATTATATTCAAATTGCTAAATTTTATCACTTTTCAAAATTTTTTCAATATATATTATGTATTACATTTTAATAATTATATTGAATTTATTTAATATTAAGAATATTTATTCTTTATTTATCTTAATTGTTTTTTAAATTATTTTTAAATTTATTCATTTTCAGTTTTTGTTGTTCCATATGTGTATGTATAATCATTTTCAGTATTTATTAATTCATGTGTAATCATTAGAATTTAATTTATTTATTATTGTAGTAATTTATATAATTAATATGTATTCATTTCTATTTGAACATACATAAATATTTTTTTTTACATTTTATATATAATTAATAATAGTTATTCATTTTTTTATTTTTAATTCATTCCTATTATTATTTATTTCATTAATACATGAAAAATATTATATATTTTCATTTTTTAATTAACATATATCAATCTTATTTATATATATACGTTAATTTCACACACACAAATATTTATGTAATTAATGAATCATTATATTGAAACACATACACAAAATATTTATGTAATTTGTTAAAATATCAATATTAACATTAACTTTCACTTAATAATATATTTTTTAATATATTATGCTTTAATCAGTTAATAGAATTTAATTATTTTCAGTATTGTTACAGTTAGTATTATTTATTAATTTATTAGTCATTTTTATTTGTTTTTAGAATGTTCACATTTTCAAAAAATTATTTAAACATATTAATTTACTATGTGTTAATTTTTTCCATATGTATTCATCTTTATTTCAATATATAACCATATTTTTTTAATAAATTTTATAATTAATAAAAATTATCAATTTATTTTATTTTTTATGTTCTACTATATTTTAATTATTCAATTTTACCCATTTTATCATGCATGAAATTAAGATTATATATTATTTAATAATGAGAAAAAATATTTTTTTAAATAAGTAACTGAAAATTAATATAGTTATAAATTTATTTCTACTATATTAAAAAAATTATATACTTATAACTTTTAATTAATTAATAATCTTATTTATAAAAATTATTCATATAAGTTTAAGTAAATAAAAATAAATTTAAACAATTATATAATTAGATTAAATATATCTCGATAATTAATATATTTACTATATTTATATTGATTTAATATATATATAACTATATAAAAATATCACATGATAGAAATATATTTTTAATTATAAATAAATAATTATAAATTTATTGAAAAATATATTTATTTAAAAATATATTCATGAATTTATAGTTACTATTTTTAAAAAATAATATATTTATAATAATAAATAAATAAATATAATTTTTTATAATACAATTTATATAATTGTAAATAAATAATTATATATTTAAATGATTATAAAATTAAATTAAATATATTTAACTGTTGAATATATTTAATATATTTATAATTATAATTATAGTTATTTACTAAATATATATATATTATATAAATATTTATAATTACATAAATATAAGAATAACTATATGAAAATAATTATAAATATAATTATAAATATATTTATTTATAACTATTATTATTAATATATTTCTATAATAATATTTATAAACACACATTTAATGATCTTTTAATATATTTATAATTATATACATTTATATTTATTTATTTAATTATAATTATACACATATAAAATGATTAATTATATTAATTATAATATTTAAATTAATTTTTTACGTATTGATAGGTTCTTATTTAATATTGATAAATAATAATTTTATCAGTGCTTATTATTTTAGAATTCATAAACCCCCTTTTATCATCACCTTCTTGCAAGTTCTAATAAAACCCTCCGATATATTTTTAAACCAACCCTAACAGAATTGATTTTCATTACACTATTCTAGCTCTTGCAGATGTTCAACATTTTCGCTGCTCCCCCTCAATCATCACTTGGTTGAATCAACTCCCAAATCTAATGCATGTTATTTTTTTCCTCCTCTCCCATTGCTTGCTTATTAAGGTTCAATAGTGTGTGATTGTGTGATGTTATCTTAGCTCATTAGTCTCTTAGTTCCACGTTTAGTATCTTTGTTGATGAAGTCCCCACCATCATTAATCCTCATATAGTAGTACATTGTTTGTGAGTAACAACAAAAAACTTTTATCAATGATAATTCCCTTCTTATAATTATTTCATATGGTATAAACACATAGTGAAAATAATACATGCTTTGTAAGTAATGAATGAATGAAATAAGAATAATTTCTAGAAGTTAAGGAACCCATAGAGAAGAAATAGTAACTCGACCTTTGGAATAGTAATGTGACCCGTATGAATAGTAAACCAGCCAATTGAATAGTAACCCCACCATTGAATGTTTAAATAAAATTTACCCATATTTTAATTGATAATAATATATAATTATATCATATTATAAGTAAATAAATATTTTAAAAATTATTAATTAAGTGATCGTATTTTTGTTATGTCAAAAATATTAAATTTCAATTTTTTTGACAAATTTAATAATATTAAATAACATTAATTTTCAGAACATGTATTCATAAATTAATTTATTGATATCTTATGATTATAAGATAGTTTTATGAGACCTTAGATAAATTTTTAATTTGAAATAAATTCAATTATAGTTTTAAAATCTGTATTTTTCGAGTAAATTGTGATTTTTATTAGAAAATTAAATTTATCTTATTTATAAAAATATTTTCGTAAAATGGAGTTCTTTTTTTAATTATACATTTTGAAAAATGGTTATGGTGAATTTGGGGTTTTTTTCTAAAATACTTGACTATTTAATGAATAATAAAATAAAGATATTTATGGTATATATACATTGTAGGTTAAATACACTATTAATTGAGTCATGGTTGATGTAAGAACAATTTTTTCTAACTCACAAGAAATAATAACTATATATAGTCTCATTAATCAACACTATTAATTGTATTCAGTAAAATAATTAACTAATGAATTAAGTAATGAGAAAACACCCCCTTCTTCATTATAAATATCACCCCTCACCACCTCTTCTCCTCACACTTCTCAATCCTTGAGCCTTTTATAAATTCTATGCAATACGCTTCCCAAACCTATCCCTAAACTTTCAAGATATTTTGGTGTTAAAAAAGGTCAAAAAAAATCCCCTAAAGAGATTCAAATGAAGATTGAATCATGAGGTAAACCCCTTTTGTTTTTCTTCTAATATCTTTTCAAGTTTCTTTCTTTTAATTTTCCCTCATAAACTCCCCTCATCAAAAGAGCATTAAAACCCTAGTATATTTCATATACTATAATTTTATCGTGTTGATGTAATAATTTTCTTCAAATCTCTTCTTCCCCTCTTTTATTTTATGAATGAAATCATCATTTTTGAGGTGCTGATTACCACCTTAATGGATGACATTATTTCATCATTCAATTTAATATTCAAGGATGGTCATGAATCATTTTTTTGAAACAAATTATAATATTTGTATTTAATGTTCTGGAATGATTTTTTCCACATGGTATTAATTTTAAAACATTTTGAGTTAGTTGTGATAAAAAAATACTAAATTGATCTAAACAATTATCATTAATGACTTATCAAATGAATCATAAAAAATTATGGAAAAAATGGTATTTTAATATTATATCATCTAGTTAATAACATATATGTTTAGTTCTGGACAACTAACCTCATTCTAAATGATTTTTCATACACATATACAAGTAAAACCATCATAAAATCCAAGGAAATCAACACTCCCAAATGATGAAATTGAATCACTTAACCCATCATAAAGTCCATAAATAAACTTATTAAAATTATAATAAAAAATATATCTATGAATGGTTTGGGAATTACTAATTAATGAACCTGATTTTACTATTAAAGACATTAAGATCAAGTGAAGAATCATTTCAGACCTAATGTAAGGGATTCTACCTGAACCTCCATTATTATTTCAGGTTACTCCTCCCTTTTTACCAAAGAAAAATCTTTTTTATTTTTATTTAAATATTTTAAATTATTTTTATATGTTCCAAATTTATTTATCCAGATCCATTCAACATTCTTTTCGGGGATATAATTTTTTTAAAAGGTTCATTGCTCAATTCTCCCCGACAAGCAAGCCCGATTTAAGGGAACTTCTAGAATTATTACCCATATTAATGTGTGATATATAATCTATTTTAAGACACCATTTTTTTTGAATCACTAATTTTATCCCGAAAAACTACCTTGGTTCAATTATTTTTTTATACAAATAATTACCCTTTTTCAATTATAAAGAATCTTGAATATTATTCTTTAAACCGTACTAAAATGTTTCATTTCTAATGTTTCTTAAACAATCATTTCACTTCAGATTTACATAAATTTTCATGATATATTCCTATATTATTTTATGAATTTATATTTATGATTTAATTCCTTTTCTCAAGGTTACTTTTATTATACTCCCATTTAATATTTTTTTGACATGATTATGATACCCAATTAATTCCATGGGTAACCCTTATGATTCTGTTTTATTACTAATATATGGTTATTTATGTGGAAATAATATTAAAGAAAATGTTATGATGCGTGTGCCCAAATAGAGATCCAATTAATTGGGTAATTTTTATCCTCATTAGACATTATATGCAACAATCTTGGGGGTTTTCCTTGACTCATGCTCCTCTATGTGCAATGATCCTGGACTTGTGCTCCTCTAAGTGCAATGAGAACTGACTCATTATCCTCTATGTTAAATTATCCTTAAATCATTCTAGATTCATTTTTTCTATTTATTACACATTAATTTTAATCCATTATATAATGATCCATTGTTATGATTACTTATGTTTAATCCTGTACTATGTCTTTATATATCATAAGGAATGCCTTCTAACCCAGGTGCTAAGCTATATTTTTATGTTTATTCACTTATAGGGGTTTTTATATCATAACTTTGTTCATTTTATTCTTAGGTTATTCTATGAATATGTAAGGGCTCAAGAAAAGGAGATTATAATAGATGATAAATAATTAAATGTTTTATTTAGTCCAATGTTTTCAGTTTTATGTATCTAGTCTTCCATGACACTATAATTCACTATCATTGTCTTATAATTTTAGGTTTAATTATAACTAAAATCATGTAATGTTATGTGAAAAGGGATAGGGTCATAATAGTTGGTATCAAATGAAATATTTAGTTATTTATAGAGATTAGGAATATAGAACTTTAGGTAAGAACCCTAGGGACAAGACTATGTATTTGAAAACATCCCTACATTTTGGAAAGTATATAGTAAGTGGATTATCAAGAAAATTCATCCCTATACGGATATATAAGTGGATGTTGTTATGGAACATATGTACCAGGAGTGAAAACATCAACAAGGTGTTCCATGCCTGACTCAGGGTATCTTGGTATATGACAATGGGCCTTACCACACACCTAGTTTGAAACTCCAGGGGGATATGCATTCAAAAATTAATAATCTCATTATGAACCATTATTAAGAGAACAAAGAAAATACCTATAAGAATATATGTTGGGAAACTAATCATGGATAACCTACATTAAATCCTAGGAAATCACAAGTTTGGATATACTTTTTCTTTTATATTTTATCCTCTTATATTTAAAGTTTCCTTTTTATGCTTATTAGATATGTTTTAAATCCCCCTAATTGCATTTTATTTTTCTTATTTAATGGATTGAAATAGATTAACACGTACCAATGATAAATGTGATAGGAAATGTAATGATTTTCCTAATGATATGAAAAATATAATGGATATTGTTTCTCAAAACTTCATTAAATTACTTTCTCGACAAGATCATGTTATGAATAATAACTTGAATTGTGTGGAACACCCTACCTATCCAAGGAAAGAGAATGTTGAAATTGAATACGTCATGCGATAATGGCCTCCCATGTTTAGTGGATCATTTGATCCACTGCTCATGAAACAATAGATTAACTCTGTTGAAAACATATTTTTTATCCTCAATATCTTATAAGAAGAGAACGTTGTGCTGGTGGTATATCAGTTTTATGGGGAAGTCAATCATTGGTGGACATTGATCAAAAATAAAAATTACATGGAGGAAATTGATTCTAAGGATTTGGAGGCATTCAATAAAATGTTTTTCATTAAATATTTTCCATAAACCCTCTGTCTTAAGATAGAAATAGAGTTCCTCATACTTAAGTAGAAGGAAGATGAACCTATTGGGGAATATGAAAAAACATTACAAGGATTGAAAGATATGACTCCGAATTTGTCATGAACACCGAAATAAAGGGGGATATCTTCTTCAGTGGACTACAAATCAGTCTATGAAAATCATTAATGATTTTAGAATTTGATAATTATAAGGAAAATGCATGTTGTTCCTTCAAGGTTGAAATGTAGAACGAAGACTATCAATAGTCTTCTAGTCCCATTTAAAAAAATATAGAAAATAGAGTATAATATGGCTGGATTTGCAGAAAAAAATACAATTATGTAAAGAAGACTGAATATCCAATGTTTCAAAATTGTGGTAAGAATCATCCTAAGAACTGTCTAAAAGGAACTAACAAATGATTCAAATATTGAAGAATGAGACATCTAGATAAGAATTGATGAAGATATATAAAGATTACAACTAACGTGGAAGAAGAAAGTAAAATTCAAATTAATGCTTAGCTAGTAGTGTAGTGTTTCAACTGAAAAAAACATGTGAATTTTGAAAACCAATTCCCTATGTTGAGGGTTGTTAGAGGAAATCAGAAAAAACCTCAAAGGAAACAAGTAGGGGATTATGCTATCACTACAACTCCTGCGGATCCAAACAACGATGTGGTAGCAGATAGGATAGTTATTCATTCAAGAATAGTGAACGTATTATTTGATTCTAATTATATTGATTCATTCATATCTTTTATGTTTAGTAAAACTATTCAAACACCACCTCAAATTTCAGTGTTTGATTTATCTATAAGAATATCTAATAAGAAAATTATTACATCCAAAGTAAATAAATATTATTCAGTTATTGTTTGTTGATTAAACCTCCCCAAAAATAATATCATACTATCTTTGGTAGAGTTTGATAATGTTTTGGGAATGGATTGACTATCTTTATATAAATCCAACATCAAATTTCAAGAGAGGGAAATAACACTTCACATCCCGAACCATCCTCTAATACATTAACACTATTAAGAGGAAGATGAATATCTCTCATAATAATTGTCTCAAGTGTGTATGTTAATGCCTTATTATCAAGCATATCTCATGAAAATGATTGAGAAAAAGGAGAGGATCATTCTTGATGATATTCCCATTGTGAGGGATTACACTGATGTATTCCCTAAAGAGTTTTATAATATTCCCCCAAACCAATAATTTGAGTTATCAATTGAACATATTCTTTGATATCTAGATATATCATAGAAATCATATAGAATATCCCATATTGAACTAGAATAACTGAAGAAGCAGCTATAGGTGAATCTGGAAAAGGTTTGTATATGTACATGTTCTTCACTATAGGGTGAACCAGTCCTCTTCATTAAGAAGATGGATTGATCAATGAACCTATCCATTAACTATTGTGAGCTTAATAAAATAAAAATAGAGAACAATTATCCCCTACCATGGATATATGACTTTTTCAATTAGCTACAAGGTCCCATTTATTTCTCTAAGGTGGGCCTTTGGTTGAGATATCAGCAACTAAATACGAAGAAGGAATATATTCCCAGGACTTCCTTTTGAACATGGTGCGGAAACTATGAGTTCATTGTGATTCATGGTGGACTCACTAATGATCCAATAATTAACATGGATTTAACGAATATAGTCTTTATATATTACCTACACAATTTTTTTCTTTATCAATGATATTTTGATATACTCCATGAGAATGGAGGAACATAATGAGCATTTGAATACATTACTTTAGAAATTATAAAGGGATAATATATATGAAAAGTATAGTAAACTTGTGTTTTGGGTGTAGGAAGTATCATTCTTAGGGAATTCTATAACCATCAAAGGAATATATTTGGACCCTTCCAAGACAATGACAATTGAAAAGTTTCCTAAGAAGAAATTTGTAACGAAGATCCTCAACATTCATGGTCTAGAAGGTTATTACCAAAGATTTGTGACAAACTTCTCCTTATTATCAGAACCAATAACCAAGATTACATGGAAGGGAGTGAAGTATGTATGGACTCAATAATGTGAGGAAAGATTTAAGGAAATCAAAAAAAAGGATTATCACTACACCAATAATACCACTATTGAAAATTGGAGAACAATTTGGGGTATATAATGACTCTTTAAAGAATTTATTAGGTTGTGTGTAGATGAAAAATGATAATGTGATAGACTTATTCTCAAGGAAATTCAAAATTATTGAGTAAAACTATCCTACACATGATTTGGAGTTGGAAATTGCGATATTTTCATTGAATAAATAGTGGCATTATCTCTACAGGGATAAGTGAAATGTATATACTAATCACAATTATATAATATATGTTCATACAAAAAAAGATTTATATACACTAGTGAAGATGGTTAGATCTCATGAAGGATTATAACATCTCAATACACTACCATCATGGTAAGGAAAATAAGGTGGAATATTTTCTAAGTAGAGTGGATGCTTTATCATTTTCAATGACGAGAATTGAGAAAGATCCAATAATTTTAGACATACAAAGGATGGACATGGGAATCATTAGGTGAGGGATATCATCAATCATTTCTCAAAATTATTCTCAACCATCCATTATGGAGAAAAGAAGTATGATCAAAGAAATTATGAGGAAATTCATAAAAGGGTGAAAGCTATCCAAAATGGGAAATCCTATGAGTACAAGATTTATGAGGATGGTTTTGTAATATTTTGGTCATGACTATGTGTACCATATAATACAGAGATAAATAAATAGCTACTAAATGATTCACATTGCTCAACCTTCTCTATTCACCCAGGGAGCACAAAGATGTGTTGAGATCTCTGAGATAACGTTTTTTTGGGAAATATGAGAAGGATATTGGTGAATAAACATCAAAATGCCTGGTATGTAAGAAAGTGAAGGCTTAATGGTAAAAGTATAAAGGTTGATGCTACCATTATCCATTACAACATGGGAATGGAAAATAATATCCATATAAAATTTCACTCGACTTCCAATGAAGTATAGAGAAAACTATTCAATTTGGGTTATTTTTTATCGTCTTACAAAGGCAACTCAAATTATCAAACTTATAGAGGACTTCTCACTAGATCAACTTTTATAGATATACATCAAATAGGTGGTAATTCTTCATGGAGTACCAATATTTATAGTTTCCAATTAATATATGAGAATCACCTCTATGCTTTGGAAATGTCTCCAATATGCTCAAAGTACTAAGCTAAATATCCAAATGGCCTATCATCCTCGAACTAATGGCCAATTTGAGTAAACTATTTAGAAAATGGAAGACATGTTGAGAGCATGTTTTATGGACTTCAAAAGTGGATAAAACCATCATATTCCACTGGTCAAATTTTCATACCATAATAGTTTCCAGTTGATCATCCAAATGGATCCATATGAATTTGTTTTTGGGAAAAGATCTAAATTAATAACATATTGGGATGAAGTCAGTGACTGTAAGATACTAGGTCCTAAAATGGTCAATGTAATGCTGTAGAAGGTTAAATCCATTCAAAATCAAATCAAGTTATCCCCAAGTGGAAATAATTGTTTTTTAGAAATTCATTGAAGGGACATCGAATTTAATGTTGAAGACCTATTATTACTCTACATATATCCATGGAAGAGGATCACGAGAGTTGGGAAGAATGGAAAGCCAAATCCCATATACATTAGCCCCTTCAAGACTCTGGATCATGTCAAAGTTGTGGAATATCTACTATCACTTACACCAACAATGTATAAATTACATGATGTATTCCATGTATCGTTATTAAGTAAGAACATACTAGAGCCTTCACATATACTAACTTCAGAGGTGGTACAATTGGAGAATGATCTTTGTTCTTAGGAGGAACTAGTGACGATCTTGGATAATAGAGATAATGATCAACATAACAAGACTACTCATTTGGTTAAAGTACATTGGATGACCCAAAAGTATGAAGTGGCTATATAAGAGTCGGAGGAAGAGATGAAAGAGAAGTACCCACACCAATTTTTTAATTATAATGTAAAAATGAAATTTGAAATGAGAAATTTCATAGGGGGTGATGAATGTAATGAATCAAAAATTTTATCAATAAAAATTACCTTATTATAATTATTTCATTTGGTATAAACACATAGTTAATATAATAAAATATTTAAATATAAATAATAAATGAAATATGAATCATTTCTATATGTTAAGGAACCTATACAAAATAAGGAATCAGGAGGTAAAACCATCTTTCTTTTCTTTTAATTTATTTTCACATTCCATTATTTTCATTTTTTATCCTCAACTTCCCTCATCAAAATTGAATGAAAACTACAGTATCTTACAGATACTATAATTTTATCATGTTTATTCAATAATTATTCATCAAATATCTTCTCCTCACTCTTTTATTTTATGAATGAAAACATCATCTATGACATGACGATTTACCACCTAAGGGGATGATCTACTTTCATCTTTTCATTTTGTCTTAAAGGTTGTTCATGAAAAAAAATTTATGGTTAAAATAGATTGTAATATTTATATATGTAATGTTTTGGAATCATTTTGTACACATGATTTTAATTTATAAAACAAAATGATTTTGTTTTAAAAATATATAAAATCAATCTAAATGATTATCATTAATGATTTATCTCATGAATCATCTTCACATATAGAAAAAATTTCATTTTATCATTATATAAGCTCATTAATAATATATAAGTTCATTTTTGGACAACTATCCTCATTCAACGTGATTTTACGTACACATATACAAGTATACCGACCATGAAAACCAAGGAAATCAATGATCCCAAATGATGAAATTGAATCTCGTAACCCAAAAAAACTTTCATAAGTGAACTAATTAACATTAAAATAAATAAAATACATTTATAAATTGTTCTAGGAATATTAATTAATGAATATAATTTTATTATTTAGGACATTAATATCAAGTGCAGAATTATTTCAGATATAAGGTATGGAATTGTACATGAACCTCCATTGTTCCATCAGGGTTACTCTATATCTCTTTCTAGGAAATTAAATTATCATTTATTTTTATGTAAATCTTATGAATAATGTTTATATTTTCTAATCACATGTATCGATATTAATCAGAAATTATTTTCAAGGATATAAATGTTTCTAAATGACTCCATACAAAATTCCTCTGGATTAGCAAGCCAGATTTAAGGGAACTTCCTGAATTCTTACCCATATTCATGTGTGGTCGATAATATTTATTAATACAGCATTATTTTTTATAAAATAACACATCTTATCTTGAAAAAAACACTTTGGTTAAACTCTATTTTTATACAAACATTTATTCTGTTTCCATTTTACAGAATCATGAATGTATTTCCTAAAACCGTACAAAAATGTTTTATTTATAATGATTCTTAAACACTATTTTCACTTCATTTTCACCTCACTTATCATGATATATTACTATATTACTTTATGAATGTCCATGTATGATTTAATTACTTTATTTTATTAACACTTTTCAATACTAATATGTAATATGATTTTGGCATGATTTTGATACCCAATTATTTCCATGGGTAACCCTTATGTTTCTATTATATTAATAATGTATGATTATTTATGTGGAATGAATATTCATAAACATTTATTGATTAGTACAAATAGATAATTATTTAATTTATTGGGTAATGTTTTTTCACATCAGATGTAATGTGCAATGATATGGTAGGATAGCCTTGACTTGTGCTCCACTATATACAATGAGCCTTGAACCATGCCCCTCTATTTCCACTGAGCCTTGACTCGTATTACTCTATGTGAAAATGTCCTTGAATCATGATGAAGTCATATTTTATGTTACTTCCACAATAATTTTAATCCATTATTATATTATTCTATGTTATGATTATTTATTTTTAATCATGTTCTATACCTTTATATATCATTATGTAATGCCTTCAGAGTCATGGTTTATTACGTTAGTTATTTAATAACCAATGTGGTATATACTCATTCATGTCAGTTATTATATAACCAATGTCATAAATCTCTCCTCTGAAGCGTTTATCACATTGGTTATTTTCATAACCGACTTGATAAACCTGTCTGCCAAGCGTTTCCAAAATCAGTTAAATAATAACCGATTTGAAAACAAATCTACTACGTCGGTTATAAAATAACGGATGTAAAAAACTATTCGATTCCATTTATTATTACAGTTTTGAAATAACTGACATAAAAACCATTTCCCATTCATTTATTACATCAGTTTCCAAATAACCGACGTAAAAACCAATTTTTTTTTAATAAAACTAATCAACCATTTCTATGCGCCCTTCCAAAAGACATGAAATAGACCAGAAACTTACCAAAAACATACCAGAAACCCCCCACTGGACAACCCCCACCACCGATCAACCATGCTATGCCCTGCCAAAAGACCTGAAACAGACCAAAAACATACCAAAAACAGACCAAAACCCGACCAAAAACAGACCAGAACCCCCACCCCACTATACAGTCCCCACCACACCCCTAGAAACCTCACCCCACTGGACACCCCCAGACCAAAAACAGACCAAAATCCAACCAGAATCCCCCCACCCCACTGGAGAGCCCCCACCACACCCCTGTACACCCCCACAGCCCTGGACTTCCCCCACCCCCTGGACAACACTCCCACACCCCTGGACAGCCCTCTTACACCCCTAGAAACCCCCACCCGACTAGACAACCCCCACCACACCCCTGGACACCCCCCACACCCTTGGACTTCCCCCACCCCCTGGACAGCCCCCACACCCCTGGAAAACCCCCCACCATTCTGGACACCCCCACCCCCTGGACAACACTTCCACACCCCGGGACAGCCCCCCCCCCACACCCCTAGAACCCCCACCCCACTGTACAACCCCCACCACACCCCTGGACACCCCCACACCCCTGGACACCCCCACCCCTTGGATAGCCCCCCACACCCCTGGACAACCCCCACCCTCCTGGACACCCCCATCCCCTGGACAACACTCCCACACCCCTGGAAAAAACTCCCACACCCCTAAAAACTCACCACCCTAATGGAAACCCCCACCCCACTGGACATCACTCCCCTGGACAGCCCTCTCACATCCCTAAAACCCCCCCACCCCACTGGAATACCCCCCACACCCTTGAACACCCCATGGACATCCCCACACTCGCCTGGACATCCCTCCCACCCCCTAGACACCCTCCCACCCTCCCACCCAACTGGATAGCCCCCACCACAACCCTAGACACTCCCACCTCACTGGACACCCCTAGACCAAAAACAGACAAAAAGCAGACCAAAACCTGACCAGAACCCCCCACCCCACTGGAAATCCCTCACCACACCCCTGGACACCCCCACACCCTGGACAACCCCCACACCTCTGGACAACCCCCACCCCCTGGACAACACTCTCACACCCCTGGAAAACCCTCCCACACCCCTAGAAACACCCCACCCTCCTAGACACCCCCACCCTACTAGACAACACTCCCCTGGACAGCCCTCCCACACCCCTAGAAACCCACCCACCCCACTAGACTGCCCCCACTCTCCTGGACATCCCTACCATCCTCCTGGACACCCTCCCACCCTCCCACCCCACTAGATATCCCCCACCACACCCCTGGACACCCCCACCTCATTGGACTCCCCCAGACCAAAAACAGACCAAAAACAGACCAGGACTAGACCAAAACCAGACCAGAACCCCCCCCCCCCCCCCCACACACCCTTGGACTGCCCCCACCCCCTGGACAGCTTCTAGACATCTGGTGTTGGGAGAGGAGGCACTGCCATCCCTCGGGGGGCTGAACGCCGCTGGAAGGTACTCATCACTCTCACATGTGAAGCTTGAGATCTCAAAATGTTTCATCAATGGTTTCTCCCCTTTAAAAATCATTCATTCTATCACTTTTATGCTAGTATAACCAATGGGGAAACACCATCATGTGTGACTAAAGTACTTGGATCTTGGAGGTTGCAATCTCCAGGATCTTGTGGGACTGGAAATGATGTTCCCAAGGCTGCCCATGAGATGCCTAAAACGATGTTAACAAAAATCCCGACGGTGGGAAGAAGGCGCCGATTCAGTTGGTGGAGAGGGAGGCGGAGAATACGACTCCGATGATCTAAAATATACCCAAAAAATACATGTAAGTGACTGTTTAGTTTCCCAAATTAGATGATTGAACAAATATAAGGTTGTTTGTGTGTTTTTTTGTTCAATCATCTAATTTGGAAAACTAAACAGTCACTTACATGTACATTTTGGGTATATTTCGGATCATCGCAGTCGTCTTCTCTGCGTCTCTCTCCACCAACATAACCGGCGCCCTCTTCCCACCACCAGGCTTTTTGTTAATGTCATTTCAGGCGTCTCATGGGTAGCCTTGGGAGCATCATTTCTTGTCCTGCAAGATCCAAGAGATTTCCATAGCCAAGATCCAGCTATTTTAGTCACACATGATGGAGTTTACCCCTGGTTATAGTCGCATCAAAGTGATAGAATTTATGTTGTTTACAGGGGAAGAAAGCATTGGTGAAACATTTTGAGAGCTCAAGTTTCACATGTGAGAGTGATGATTACCTTCCAGCGACGTTCAGCCACTTGAGGGATGGCGGCGCCTCCTCTCCCACCCCTTGGACTTCCCCCCTTCCCCATGGACACCCTAGACACCCCCACCCCACTAGACAACCCTCCCACACCCCTAGAAACTCCCCTCAACCCACAGGACACCCCCACACCCACACACCCCTGGACACCCCCTGGACAACCCCCACTCCCCTAGACAGCCCTCCCACCCTCCTGGAAACGCTCCCACCCCTGGACCGCCCCCACTATCATGGAAACCCAGGAAACCCCCACCCCACCGATCAACCCTCCCACACCCCTGGATACCCCCACCCCACTGGACACACCCCCACACCACTGGACACCCCACTGGACAGCCCTCCCACACCCCTGGAAACCCCCCTCACCCCACAGGACACCCCCATACCCCTAGACACCCCCTGTACAGCCCCCACTCCCCTGGATAGCCCTCCCACCCTCCTAGAAACATTCCCACCCCTGGACTGTCAACCCCACTCTCATGGACACCCATGACACCCCCACCCCACCAGATATCCCTCCAACACCCCTGGATACCCCCACCCCACTAGACACCCCTCACACCCTTGGAACCCCTCCTCCCCACACCAGAAACCATACCAAAAAAAACCATCATAAGTAGACCAAAACAAGAAGTAGAGCAAAATTAAACATTCAAATATATAACATTCAAAACTTACAATATCAACTAAAAAACTAAATCCAACCTAACCAATTAACAAATACACAATTACAATGACAATATTCAAAATTACATTTTACACTACAAACAACTAAAATTCAATCAAACCTGTGAAATAATTTGACCATTCCACTTGTAAGTGTTTGACGTCTTGAGAATTATAGGGTTGAGGGTCATCAAATAGCTAAAAATTAAAAGGATAGTAGTTAACGTGTATAATGAATAAATCAAATGAAATATTATGGAAAAGTTTAAAAGGAAATCTTACCAGGTCAAAGTTCACAACTGTTCCAGTTCTTATTATTTCATACATAAATCTTAACATATATTGTAACAGCCCAAGATTTTATAAAAAAATATTCTTTTTAATTTTATTAATGTCTTGTTTTGTACGCTACACCAAAAGGAGCTTGCACCACACGCATACTTGTCTTGCCTGGCATTACACGCAATCGCGACCTTCCTCGATAGCGTGTGTAATACGCAATACCGAGTTTCACTAAACAACGATGTGCTATTAAACTATTATTAAAACTAGACGTTATGAATAGTAATAACCACTTTTTAAAATTCTGTAAATCTTATTTTTTAAATGAACTTCATTCTTGGATTCAGAGTATCGAATTTAGCCTAAGGTGAAATTTTGGATAACTTTCATATTCTGATGAATAGTGAAAATTACTAAATTATAATTAAAAACAACTTTTTTAATCGAAATAATTAATAGTGATAAATTATTAATTTGAGTGGTTTTAAAGTATATTTAGAATATATTTTTACAATTTAATACAATGTTGGTCATTGGTTGTAATTTCACATTTAAACCAGACATAATCAAGTGTCAATCTTTTGATATATATTGTTTCCTAAAAACACGCTATTTTAACAGCGGGATTTAATTATAAAATTAATTAATGCAACTTCTATGTTATGAATTTGGTAAAATATATTTCATTTTTGAATTCGGAATATGAAATATAGCTTAGGATGAAATTTTGGCATTGTTCTGAAAAACATCAATTTTTGATGAATAGTGAAACTACTAAGTGGTAGTTAAAAAACTAAATTTTTCATAAAACTTAATTTTGCCGCTTCTGTGAATGGAATTTCGAAAATCCGAGAGACACGGTTAATATCAAGGACTAAAATGTGGTTCAATGAGATGAAAATAATTTTTTGGTGAATAGTAACTTTTTACTTTTTTTTACCGCGGTTAATAGTAAATAGGGTAACTAAGGGTAAATATGATATTACTATTACCCTAACACATGTCCTAATTCTATTGGACAAGTGTAATTCGACCAAAAACAAACTTAGGAATAAAATATGACCATTTTAGGCCCACTTGGATTAGATTAGGACATTTATTATTAATTTATTTAAAGAAAGGTTAAAATAGTTAAAATCAAAGTTTAATAAGTAAATCATTTTTAATATGGGGTTATACATAAGATAAATTCGATTGTAAATATTCATTAGAAAGCTAAAACGATTTCCTACATGATGGTATTTTATTTGTTATTTTTAGACATAAAATAATTTAATTTATTTATGACACAACAATGATGCAGTAATTATCTTATTAATGAAATATTGACATAATTGATGTTATAAACAACAAAATAAATGTAATTTGAGATTTTTTATGAATTACACTAATTTTCTAGGTTACTATGATATATTAATGTTGATTTAATCAACTTGGTTCGAACATTTAATTCTGTTATGACTTTCACAAAAATCATATATCAAATAGTGTCAAAATTGACACAAAATAGTTTTTAAATCAAATATTATATTATTAAATGTTATTGTATTCCTAAAAATCTAAGGTTCGGCCAAATGACTTAGATAAGGATATATATATTAATAATAAACAATTTGGGTTTCGTTTGGCATGTTATAGTAAGTGTATTAACCATATAGTGAAAGAAAACAAAAAGACATGGTAAAAGTTAAATTATTTAACTTAGAGTTAAATCTAATTGATAAGGTTAAAATAATATCCTAAACTTGTCTAAATTCTATTGGTTGATAGGATTTCGACCCATCCCCACTTTAGCCTCGAAATAAGACCCTTTGTAACCATTATAAACCGATTTTGACTTTAATATAAAATAATATTTTGAGATATTCCTAAGGTGCCCCTCTCCTCCCCTATAAAAGGACACCTCCTCCCCCTCCTCCTCACACCAATTTGAGCACTCAAGCTCGGCCAACCCCTGCCAAAATCTCTTCTCCACTTCCCTAGAAACATCCTAGAAGTTCGGGTCTTCCTCAAAGACCAGTTATAGTGCCCTAAGAGAAGGTCTCAAAGAGGCACTTCAAAGAAGAGGTAATTACCGTTACCAATTCTTTCATCTTTATTTCTTCTTCCACTTCTTCTTCTTAGGTTGTTTCATTATGAAGTAATAACATCAGTATCACTCATATACTGATATGTTATTATAAGTATGAAACAACCCTATTTCACCATCTATCCATCCTACGGAAAAAGAAATCACCGCGCGTGCGTACGTACGGAATACCGTCTCCACGCCGTGGTGTAATCTATTTTCCACCACCACCTTACATGGATGGTTATAATGGTGTAAAGAAAAACTATACATAGTTATTACAACATCATATTGATTCTGATATATTGTATAATCCACTCCAATTCAATTCAATATTTATAGAAATGATATCATCGCTCGTGCGTACGTACGAACTACCGTCTCCACGACGCGATGAGATTCACCATTTAAGAATGATTATAAAGTATATATAAGAAATAATAATGAAATATATTTCATTATAAAGCTACTGGATTTATGTATATATATACATATGTATGTCATCTACTTACTTTCATTTCAAGACAATAAGGAAAGGAAAACAGCGTTCATGCGTACGTACGGACTACCGTCTCCATGAACGGTGTTTTTCATTTTATTTATCTACCTATTATATATATATATATACTGAATATATATGATATATAAATCATATTTTATATTCTGGAAGTTAGTAAATCATGATATAAGTAATAATGATGTCATGAACAAAAAGTCAAAACACCTACGATAAATGAAACGATTTTACCCAAAACGCTTCTTTAACATGGAATTTACAAAAGAACGGGTAATATAATGTCATAAGTGAACCATATATGATATCATAACAATGAATATGATTCTGTAATAAGTCAATAACATGATTTAAATCATTATACAGGAGGTTCGGACACTTACAAAGCAAGTCGGACCTAAGGTAAGGGAAATATCACAATCTCATTTTTATCCGAGATTGTTTATTCGTAAGTATTTACTGGGGTGTATTTTATCATACACATCCATGTTTACTCAATATGTAATATTATTTCCATCCACCTAAAATTGTTTAAATCCATTTTTACCCTTCAGTGAGTTTTTAGTAATACGTATGAAAGGAATCTTTTGTCGTTTTTCGTACGAGGTACTTTTTTACTTTTCCGACAAAAGTACGAAGAATGTTTTTTTTAACTTATACGGCACGAACGGATTTCTACTGTTTTATAAAGCCTTATTTTCATGAAGCTTCCTCTAAAAGATTTCATGACTATTTTCAATAAAATCTCTTTCTTTTAAAATTGCATGATGTTTTGTGAAAAGAAATTGATTTTGAAGAAGAAAGGATATTTTCCTCAAGAATTCAATTCAAGTGTTTTATCAAAATTATTTTCCATCTAAGATAATAAAGGGTTCTGTTTCTATCCATATTTTTACATTGATTTGACTATGTTGTGATGGAATTATGTTTATGAATTCCTTTATCTTATATGAATTGATTTATGATGTCATGATGTTTCAAGAATCCCATTTTTATTACATGGGTTATGCAATGATGTATGATTTATGATTTTGTGGCACACATAAGAATGGTATCATTATGAGATGGGTGGGACCTATATCTCCCTCCAATGCATTGGGTAAAGATTTTATATCTCATGAGATAGACATGGCTGGAACGGAAGGTTATTTCGGTTCAGTGATACAGGACTGAAACGAGGAGTGAACTCGGTTCAGAAAGGGACTTTGTCCACTAAGATAGTCTTGGCAATGAGTCATGACTAACAAGAAATGATTTTCCATGATTATGTGTGCATGCCACAAAGTTTCAAGTCTTATGTTATGATTATGGGGATCTCATTTTCACTTCTATAATTTATTCCATGTTAAGATATTATGATCTCTTTTGCAGGTTTTGATTTTCAAAAAGATATGATATGATTTTTATTTCCTTTATTTGCCCTTTCTGAGCATTTGAGCTCACCCTTTTATGTTTTCTTTTCCCCAGGATATAAAGAAAGGTTTTAGGTAAAAAAAGGAAGATCTTTATGGGAGATGTTGAAGATCTTTCCCCACGATTAGAAGATTTTATTCCGAGTTTCCAAAGACACTAAACTATTACGATCCTTGTGTGTGTGTTTTTGTTATGTACTAAGTATTCCGCAAAAGTAATGTAAAGTCTATGTACGTCAGGCTTCGGGTCTCTACAGTTGGTATCAGAGGAAAGGTTTAGTCAACCTTTGGAAACTAGGATGCGATAACTTTAGTGAGATCCCTAGAAATAATTATAAGGTATGTCTAGGGATGTCCTTAAGGATAAGTATACGTATAGGATACAGTCCTAGAACTACGGTAACGATCATAGAATTTAACCTAAGATGTTAGATATTGAGGATACTCCACCTTTATTATGTTGTTTTCCCTAGCATGACTTTTGCCTCTCACACAATTCTTTTTGGGTTTTAGAAAATGGCTGGAAACAAGATGATTCACGATAATGGATGATATGATGGAAATGGAATGATATTCTTCATAGTGAAATGGGATTTGGAAGTCCAAACATCATTATTATGCCGAATTAGCAATCTCATAATATGATCAATAAAGTAAAATTTGGTAAGTTTCCTGACTCGGCTAATAAGAGAAAGATGGAGTTTTATGATGATCATAGAGGAAAGAAAGTTCAATTTCCCCTATGTAAATCATGTGGGAAGAGGCATCAAGGAGAATGTTTCAAGGGAACTGGAAGATGCTTTGGGTGTGGAAAAGAAGGACACAAAGAAAGTAAGTGCAAAGGAAAAGGGTCGGTTAACACCATGGATGAGGATAATGGTATTGCTACGACATCAAAAATGGTTAAGTGTTTTAAATGTGGAATGTATGGGAATTATGAAAACAAATGCCCTAAGGGAAAGACTCATGAAGAGAATCAGTATGGTCATATGGGTAGTATTTATGTGGATGATGTTGAAGAGACTACAAATGATATGTGAGATGAAAGAATTTTTGATGCTCGGTCAATGGTTTAAGAATGTAGTGGAATGATTACATGTTTATCATGTGTAATTTTGTATAAGTAATCTCATGCTACTATGGAATAAAGAGACATCTATGGATTGTTACACTGTTGTCTTTCCTTGTGTTTTGAAAGTGTATGATTAATGTTACCAGTATCCTTGAAAGGTTATTCAGATATTTTCGGAATGTAGATGATATGCGCATAATGAAGGGATAAGGAGAAAATGAAATGTTTGACAGTATTCACGAGCTCATGATTGATATAAGGACTAAGTGATATCATGGATTGAGTATATAGAATTTTGAGGATTTTGGTATGTGAAAAGTGTTAACTTTTAACTGCATTCATTTTTTCACTACGGTATTCAAGAGAATACACGATTAAGGACTTTGAATGTTTGGAATGTGACCAACAAAACATATCTTATGATATATGGGGATCGATGATAATCGTTTTCACTATATTATGAGAGTCGACTGCAGTATTATGGATAAGCCTAAAGATTGGAATGAATTATGTTGGACATAAGTTAGTATTGTTTGTTTTTTTGATATTATTGATGGGATGTTATAGTAATATAGTTTTATAAAAAGGACAACCTGCAGGACGGGCGACAGCCCATCGCTTCGGACAAGGCTGTAGGAATCGAACCCACAACCGAAGTGCGACTGGCCTTTATCGCCTACCACTGACCTACAGGAAGTCCCTGTTTAGTAGAAACTAGTGTTATTATATTAAGCAGTATGATATATGAAGTATAAGTCCATTTTAGGAACCATATATGATTAATCCCACTATAGATCGACTTATGTATATAAATTTTGCTAACCTTTTGAGACAGATGGAATGACCCTTCATTCTATCACATGATCTGCTAACACTTCACGAATAACAAATTCAACTTCATTTATTTAAGAGATGAAGTGGAAATTGTTCAAGGCATGAACAACAGTGAGTTTGTACCAAAATAAAGAAAGTATTTATTCTAATTCAAATTTTCAACTTTAGGGAAATGATCTTGAAAACCCAAAATGTTGTCCTAGTGATCTTATACCTGATAAATCAGATGGTACCTTATATCATCACAAATCTATGGATTTGTGATTACTGGCTTTTCCATAGCCATGTTCTCTACCACTCTCCATCAGAACATGATGGTTAGATTTCTCTTCCATATCCATATTTTCACCTATGTGGAAACCCAATGATTAGTTTATTTGGGTAACCGTTACGTTTCATACTTTTGTTTTTAAAGATTGGTTTTGATATTACTTTTTACGATGTGGGTTTCTATTAAAGAAACTTTCGAATAGTAAACCATTTATAACCCCGACGAATTTCGAGGGCGAAATTCATTTTAAGGGGGGTAGAATGTAACAGCCCAAGATTTTATAAAAAAATATTCTTTTTAATTTTATTAATGTCTTGTTTTGTACGCTACACCAAAAGGAGCTTGCACAACACGCATACTTGTCTTGCCTTGCATTACACGCAATCGCGACCTTCCTCGATAGCGTGTGTAATACGCAATACCGAGTTTCACTAAACAACGATGTGCTATTAAAATATTATTAAAACTAGACGTTATGAATAGTAATAACCACTTTTTAAAATTCTGTAAATCTTATTTTTCAAAATGAACTTCATTCTTGGATTCGGAGTATCGAATTTAGCCTAAGGTGAAATTTTGGATAACTTTCATATTCTGATGAATAGTGAAAATTACTAAATTATAATTAAAAACAACTTTTTTAATCGAAATAATTAATAGTGATAAATTATTAATTTGAGTGGTTTTAAAGTATATTTATAATATATTTTTACAATTTAATACAATGTTGGTCATTGGTTGTAATTTCACATTTAAACCAGACATAATCAAGTGTCAATCTTTTGATATATGTTGTTTCCTAAAAACACGCTATTTTAACAGCGGGATTTAATTATAAAATTAATTAATGCAACTTCTATGTTATGAATTTGGTAAAATAGATTTCATTTTTGAATTCGGAATATGAAATATAGCTTAGGATGAAATTTTGGCATTGTTCTGAAAAACATCAATTTTTGATGAATAGTGAAACTACTAAGTGGTAGTTAAAAAACTGAATTTTTCATAAAACTTAATTTTGCCGCTTCTGTGAATGGAATTTCGAAAATCCGAGAGACACGGTTAATATCAAGGACTAAAATGTGGTTCAATGAGATGAAAATAATTTTTTGGTGAATAGTAACTTTTTACTTTTTTTAACCGCGGTTAATAGTAAATAGGGTAACTAAGGGTAAATATGATATTACTATTACCCTAACACATGTCCTAATTCTATTGGACAAGTGTAATTCGACCAAAAACAAACTTAGGAATAAAATATGACCATTTTAGGCCCACTTGGATTAGATTAGGACATTTATTATTAATTTATTTAAAGAAAGGTTAAAATAGTTAAAATCAAAGTTTAATAAGTAAATCATTTTTAATATGGGGTTATACATAAGATAAATTCGATTGTAAATATTCATTAGAAAGCTAAAAAGATTTCCTACATGATGGTATTTTATTTGTAATTTTTAGACAGAAAATAATTTAATTTATTTATGACACAACAATGATGCAGTAATTATCTTATTAATGAAATATTGACATAATTGATGTTATAAACACCAAAATAAATGTAATTTGAGATTTTTTATGAATTACACTAATTTTCTAGGTTACTATGATATATTAATGTTGATTTAATCAACTTGGTTCGAACATTTAATTCTGTTATGACTTTCACAAAAATCATATATCAAATAGTGTCAAAATTGACACAAAATAGTTTTTAAATCAAATATTATATTATTAATTGTTATTGTATTCCTAAAAATCTAAGGTTCGGCCAAATTACTTAGATAAGGATATATATATTAATAATAAACAATTTGGGGTTCTTTTGGCATGTTATAGTAAGTGTATTAACCATATAGTGAAAGAAAACAAAAAGACATGGTAAAAGTTAAATTATATAACTTAGAGTTAAATCTAATTGATAAGGTTAAAATAATATCCTAAACTTGTCTAAATTCTATTGGTTGATAGGATTTCGACCCATCCCCACTTTAGCCTCGAAATAAGACCCTTTGGAACCATTATAAACCGATTTTTACTTTAATATAAAATAAAATTTTGAGATATTCCTAAGGTGCCCCTCTCCTCCCCTATAAAAGGACACCTCCTCCCCCTCCTCCTCACACCAATTTGAGCACTCAAGCTCGGCCAACCCCTGCCAAAATCTCTTCTCCACTTCCCTAGAAACATCCTAGAAGTTCTGGTCTTCCTCAAAGACCACTTCTAGTGCCCTAAGAGAAGGTCTCAAAGAGGCACTTCAAAGAAGAGGTAATTACCGTTACCAATTCTTTCATCTTTATTTCTTCTTCCACTTCTTCTTCTTAGGTTGTTTCATTATGAAGTAATAACATAAGTATCACTCATATACTGATATGTTATTATAAGTATGAAACAACCCTATTTCACCATCTATCCATCCTACGGAAAAAGAAATCACCGCGCATGCGTACGTACGGAATACCGTCTCCACGCCGTGGTGTAATCTATTTTCCACCACCACCTTACATGGATGGGTGTAATGGTGTAAAGAAAAACTATACATAGTTATTACAAAATCATATTGATTCTGATATATTGTATAATCCACTCCAATTCAATTCAATATTTATAGAAATGATATCATCGCTCGTGCGTACGTACGAACTACCGTCTCCACGACGCGATGAGATTCACCATTTAAGAATGATTATAAAGTATATATAAGAAATAATAATGAAATATATGACATTATAAAGCTACTGGATTTATGTATATATATACATATGTATGTCATCTACTTACTTCCATTTCAAGACAATAAGGAAAGGAAAACAGCGTTCATGCGTACGTACGGACTACCGTCTCCATGAACGGTGTTTTTCATTTTATTTATCTACCTATTATATATATATATATACTGAATATATATGATATATAAATAATATTTTATATTCTGGAAGTAAGTAAATCATGATATAAGTAATAATGATGTCATGAACAACAAGTCAAAACACCTACGATAAATGAAACGATTTTACCCAAAACGCTTCTTTAACATGGAATTTACAAAAGAACGGGTAATATAATGTCATAAGTGAACCATATATGATATCATAACAATGAATATGATTCTGTAACAAGTCAATAACATGATTTAAATCATTATACAGGAGGTTCGGACACTTACAAAGCAAGTCGGACCTAAGGTAAGGGAAATATCACAATCTCATTTTTATCCGAGATTGTTTATTCGTAAGTATTTACTGGGGTGTATTTTATCATCCACATCCATGTTTACTCAATATGTAATATTATTTCCATCCACCTAAAATTGTTTAAATCCATTTTTACCCTTCAGTGAGTTTTTAGTAATACGTATGAAAGGAATCTTTTGTCGTTTTTCGTACGAGGTACTTTTTGACTTTTCCGACAAAAGTACGAAGAATGTTTTTTTAACTTATACGGCACGAACGGATTTCTACTGTTTTATAAAGCCTTATTTTCATGAAGCTTACTCTAAAAGATTTCATGACTATTTTCAATAAAATCTCTTTCTTTTAAAATTGCATGATGTTTTGTGAAAAGAAATTGATTTTGAAGAAGAAAGGATATTTTCCTCAAGAATTCAATTCAAGTGTTTTATCAAAATTATTTTCCATCTAAGATAATAAAGGGTTCTGTTTATATCCATATTTTTACATTGATTTGACTATGTTGTGATGGAATTATGTTTATGAATTCCTTTATCTTATATGAATTGATTTATGATGTCATGATGTTTCAAGAATCCCATTTTTATTACATGGGTTATGCAATGATGTATGATTTATGATTTTGTGGCACACATAAGAATGGTATCATTATGAGATGGGTGGGACCTATATCTCCCTCCAATGCATTGGGTAAAGATTTTATATCTCATGAGATAGACATGGCTGGAACGGAAGGTTATTTCGGTTCAGTGATACAGGACTGAAACGAGGAGTGAACTCGGTTCAGAAAGGGACTTTGTCCACTAAGATAGTCTTGGCAATGAGTCATGACTAACAAGAAATGATTTTCCATGATTATGTGTGCATGCCACAAAGTTTCAAGTCTTATGTTATGATTATGGGGATCTCATTTTCACTTCTATAATTTATTCCATGTTAAGATATTATGATCTCTTTTGCAGGTTTTGATTTTCAAAAAGATATGATATGATTTTTATTTCCTTTATTTGCCCTTGCTGAGCATTTGAGCTCACCCTTTTATGTTTTCTTTTCCCCAGGATATAAAGAAAGGTTTTAGGTAAAAAAAGTAAGATCTTTATGGGAGATGTTGAAGATCTTTCCCCACGATTAGAAGATTTTATTCCGAGTTTCCAAAGACACTAAACTATTACGATCCTTGTGTGTGTGTTTTTGTTATGTACTAAGTATTCCGCAAAAGTAATGTAAAGTCTATGTACGTCAGGCTTCGGGTCTCTACATATATCCACATTCGATAACACCTTGTTGTTCATGAAAATTATGTTTGAATGAGTGTAAATTAAATATATTATTTTTATGTAATAAATCAAAAAGTACAAATTATAAATGGATATTTACCTTTAATTTACATATTTTATCTTCGCACTCCTTTTCTTTGTGTTTTTTCGAAAGTAGACCCATCCCCTGTTAGAAAATAATATGAATGGGATAAATTTAAAATTCATTATAATATATAAAACTATTGAGAAATTGAAACTTAATTTTCCAACATTTTCTTAAAACTTTCCCACACATCTCCATGGACATATCATATCCAATAAAGTGTTTTCTCCCCTAAAAAAAACACCTAAAACCTAACAGCCAATGATCACTGATAAAAGAAAATTTAAGGTTAGTAGTTTTTTATGTTAAAAGATAATGAACTCTTTGAGAGAGATGTGTTTCATAGCTCTCACAAAAAGGCATTATCCAACATTGTGTGACTATATTCTGTTCAAATCTTTCCACAATATAAAGCATTCTTTGTTCCTCATCCAATGCACATGCTTGAGGGGAAATCAAATGCGGGTCCATGAATCCATATACATTTGTCTGATCATTATTATCAAAAATGCTATAAATATACCTAATACAAAACAGACATAAGTATTCATTTTTAATAAATATAATGTAGGTAAAAGGTGTTAAAACTTACATGGAAAAATTTTCACCACGTTGACGCCCAACTTATCTCCAATAACAAGCTCCATGATATCAGTTTTCACAATCCCCATAGTTATTGCACATCCAAAAACATAAGCTTCCATTTGAAACTCATAATGATCTGCCAAAAAATTTGAATATCTTGAAAATCTTTCAAGACTACTAGAATCTGTATCTGATGTCACAACCATTTGTCTTTGTTGTTTTCTATACAACATTTCTTTACCTTTTAAGTATTCCTGTAAAAATAAATAGAAAAATATATTAGTTTTTAAATTATAAGACAACTTTAATAGAAAAATGAAATCGAAGATATAAAATACATACCTCTATGGTAATGAGTCGCAGAAGTCTGGATGGCCAAATTAAAAAATGGCCGATAATATCTCCAACTGTCATCACCTCATCTGTAGGTAATGGTACTCAAGCTGATCTATCTATAATATCCTGTACAGTGACCATATGATTCTCTACCTCTAATTTTTGATGATGAATTGTATCTTCTATACAATATACCTGCCCATATGAAACTATATGATGTTGAGGATCATCAACATACATCTCACAATAAGTAGGAAGATACGATAGAGGAGTAGGATAAAAAATGGGGTCCGCAGGTTGAGGTGGGGGAGTGGGAGCTACTGGAAGAGGTGGAGGATAAATAATGGGGTCTTCAGGGGGAGGTGGTGGAGTGGGAGCTGCAGTCTGAAATTGTCTTTGCATATATGAAAACATAGACTGTACGAACGCTCTAATATTTTCCTCCATCATCGCATTAATATTATGAGCTTCAGCTTCCAAGGATTATATTTTTTTATAAACAACCTCAACATAAGAAGTTGAAGAACGTGGAAACACTTTTCTTATCGATACACCTGTCAGATATCCTCATACATGACCAAGATGTTTAGGCTTTCCCAATGCTACAGATAAAATATCTTGCCTCCCAGCAGCTTCAAATACCCCCTGTGAGCTCTGCTCCTCAAGCGAATCATGTATTAATTAATTGAATATTTATGTAATTATTGAAATTATATTAATAATATAGTTAACTTAAATAAACAAAATAGATATCTTACAATCCTCTCAGCTACGATTCTCGAATATTCTGAACGATATTTCCATTTTTGTCCAATCCGATCTCTCTTCCATTTTTCATGTCTAGATAGAGGGGGTGGAGGGGCCACCTCTCCAGATCATGAAGACATAACTCTTACTTTTTGTAAATTTTCCACCATTATTTGTTCTTCCAATAATGTATACCCTCCCCGAGTTAAACTATGAGGGTATACATTTTTAGATTGGATCTCCTGATGATATTTCCTTGTTTGCTGTAAATTAAGAATAAAAAATCATTAAAAAATCATTAATAAGATCATTTATATATGAAATATTATAAAATATTACATTACCCTTACCAAAAATGAATCTTTTCTTCTACTGTTAACAAAATATCTCCATGTGTCTTCATATATGAAATGATATATATGACATGGATTTTCATGACTCCTATGACCAAAAAAGAAATCAGATGAGAGGTTTTATTTGAAATCCCTCCATCTTCTAGAATCCATCGATAAACATTTCTTCCTCACTACTCCAATGTCAAGAATATCAAACCTCATATGATAAATAAGAGGTTAAACATATTATATATACTAGAAACATTTAAAGAATAGGAAAACAATAGAAAAAGATCTTACCAAAATCGTCTCCCACAACTGAGAGATTATCGCTTTTTCCACACATCTCTAATCATCATACAAAATGCTTACTTTGCTCTTACCCTGAGTTGATACAAAACTCTTAAAATATTTTGTATTTGGACCTATAGGAATATCATCATCATCAAACTGAATGATTATTCTCTGATCCTGCGTAAAATCAAGTGATAATTTTGGTAAATGTGTGCACCCACATTTACCAACTCTTGAACTCTTTTTCGTAATGGGAGCACATGAGGAATATTGGGGAACACCAAGAGAAGCATGTGAATGTTTCTCCCCAGAGGTATGACCAATATGCTCATCTCCAGAATCATGTGGTTGATCAACTAATTCATCTGTCATTATCGTTCAAATCAAAAAAACAAACATTAATTCACAAATATACAAATTCAATTATTAAAATAAAAATGTAAACAAAAAATAGAAAACTGTACTAAGTTACATAATAGTAAACATGGTTAATATGGTAAGCATGTTAAAAAATGGTAAAGATGGTAAAGATGGTAAACATGGTAAACATGGTAAAGTAATTATCATTGAACAAAAATAATATATATTTAATTTATGTATTGGTGAATATGATAAAGTAAACTAAACAAAATTAAAACAAACAAAAACTTATACGTATTTGTTTTAATACATGTCTTAATAATGAAAAAACTTACAATATCTAACATTTTATGAAAATAATAAATGTAAAAAAGAAATAAACAAATGTTACCTGTAATTTTAAGAATGTAAAAATGGATTGTTTTCCCAAATTCCTTCGTCATGATTTTTCCTTATAGAACAAACCATGTCTTCAACATGCTCATCATTATGTTCCATTAATCTTTCCATGGAAGTAGGGATCTCACATAAATCAGCATCTTCATCAAGTTCATCCTCACCAACATATTGTTTTTTCCCTTGTAAAAAAATAGCCCACTATATATCGGATTGATCTATTACATAAAATATTTGTTTTTCATGTGTTTCCATTATAAAAGAATCAGCTATGTCTTCCAATCTATTTAGATTAACAACTGTCATTCCAAATTCATCTTGTCTGACACTGTTGTTACCAATAAACCATTTACAGTTAAAAATAGGAACTTTATTTTTAAAGTAATCAACCTCCCATATTTTTTCAATCACTCCATAATATGCACTTGATGCAAAAATTGGGTTTTTGTCTTTAGCACTCGAAAAATACATTGCTTCTACAAACACCAATACACCACTATTCTGAACCGCACTTCTATTTTTCTGAGCTTTCTTATAAAATTTATTAGCCATTAATTTCATAACCGGACCATGTTATCACATTTAAACATGGACCACACACTATGAATTTTAATTTCTCTGATTCATCTGATCTACCAAGCAAGGTCTTTTTAAACCATGACAAAAATATTTTGTTGTGCCCATTCAAAATCCATATTTCTTTATTCTTTGTATGACATTGTTTCAACTCATTAATATGAAATGTGGTATACAGTTGAGCATCAACTATGTTATTCAAGATGTATAATTCCAACTTCATCATCAATTCAGCTGAAAATGATTTGACTTTCAAGACACTAATCCCCTTTCCGTCATTATTAACTCGTTCATGGCGAGATGGAGGCAAACCTATGTGTTGTTCCGCAACCAAGTAGCTCGTAAAAAACTCTGCAACCTCCTCAGAAATATACTTTTCAAAAATGGAGGCTTCAGGTCAATATAGATTCTTAACATACCCCTTCAATATTTTCATATACCATTCAAAAGGATACATCCAACAAAGATATACAGGTCCAAAAAGCTTTATTTCTCAAACAATATGAATCATTAAATGCACCATTATATCAAAAAAAGTTGGAGGAAAATACATTTCCAATTGACAAAGTATAAAAATTGCATCATTTTCCAAAATGTTCAAAGCATTCACATAAGTCACCTTATTAAAAATTTAATTGAAAAAATAACACAACTTCATTATAGTCTTTTTGACATGGATGGGTAATATTCCACGCAATAAAACTACTAGAAGTTATTGCATCATGATGTGACAATAATGATATTTCATACCTATCAACTTCAAGTCCTTTAATGAGACAAATTTTATTACATTTGAAGAATAACTTTGAGGCACTTTGATATCATGAAGATGCTGAAAAAATCTAATTTTCTCCCTCTTGGATAATGTATGACAAGCCGGGGGAAGAAATGTTCATCATCTATTAGGAGTGGGAGCTAACTCCAAACATATTCCCATTGATAGTAAGTCTAATCATGAATTCAACCCATCTTTTGTCTTTCCATTAATATCTAACAATGTTCCAATAAAACTATCATATATATTATTCACCACGTGCATGACATCAATATTATGTTTAACTTCATGATATCTCCAATATGGTAGCTCAAAAAATATTTAACTTTTCTTCCAAATACGTCTATCATTACCAGATTTATGTGTCTTTCCCAATGTCACATCAAGGTTTTCCCCCCTCTCAAAATACAGATTAGGGGATAATGGTTTTGGAGAGATATCAAATTCTTGTGATCCATTGAATGACTTTGTTAGTATTCTATAAGAGTAATACATAGGCAAAAACATTCGATGAACCATGTACATTGTTTTCCTCCCATGATGTAATTGACAATATGAAGTATGTTGTTCGCAAGTTGGACATGCTTTATGCCCTTTAACACTATATCCAGACAAATTTCTATATGCTGGGAAGTCATTTATAGTGAACATAAGCATTGCATGTAATTGAAGATATTCCATTTTATAAGAATCATACACACTAATACCATCCTCCCATAAAAGATTCAAATCATCAATCAAAGGTGACAAGAAAACATCAATATCATTTCCGGGTTGTTTCAGACCAGAGATCATTATACTCAACATGACATATTTGTGCTTTATACAAACTTCAGGAGAGAGGTTGTAAATTACCAATAAAACAGTCCATGAACTATGTGTGCTACTAAAGGTTCGGTATGAATTCATTCCATCTATGCACATCCCTAGTATGAGATTTCTAATTTCATTTCCAAATGGAGGATACTACTCATAAATTTTCTTCCATTGTGGACAATCAGCAAGATGATGTATTTTTCAATCACATATCCACTCATCAGCATGCCATATTATCCTTTTTGCATCATGTGAATGAGCAAATAAACGTATGAAATGATGAATTACAGGAAGATACCAAAATACCTTGGAAGGGATCTTTATAATATCTACATCAGTCTGTGATTTTTCATTCACCTTATACCGTGATGTCCCACATTTAGGACACTCTGACAGAAATTCATATTCTTTCCTATATATCATAGTCATTCGGACAGACATGTATTTTCTTGTATCACAACCCCATTGACCATAGTATTTTCTTAGCCTTATAATGTGAATATGGAAGATCGTTATCTTTTAGAAGAATGTCTTTCATCAATTGCAGCAGCTCTGTAAAACTTCTGTAACTCCATCCATGTTTCGCCTTCAGGTTAATCAATCTTAACACCATCGAAAAAACCGTAAAATATATACATCCAGGATACAATGGATTTTCAGAATCACCATATAGACGCACAACTGTAGGTTATATCTCAATTTTTTTCGGCAATATCACGAATCATTTCTTCAATTCCATCGGAGTTACCATCTTGTGAATCATCATCATCAGTAGATCTGACATTCTGTCCAGTTTCACCATACCAAATCCAAGGGCTTTAACTCGGATTAAAACCATGACAAATCAGATGATCTCTTATCTCTATACTTTTCAACTTCTTCATATTCAATCATCTCAGAAATGGACAGAAAAAAATGTCATTTCTTGGAACATTTTGTTTAGAAAATTCTAAAAAGGCATCAACACCTTCCTCATATTCATTACTAATTCGATGTGTCGTAATCCAACTTTGACTCATTATTACCTATAACAAATATCAAAATTATACATCTTTTTAAGATAATAAAAATATATGTTTATTTGAAAATTATCATAATTTTAATGTAAAACAATTTTGAAATATAAAACTAATCTATGCGTATTTAAAAAAAAAGCTTCAAAATGATTTTAAAAAGAAAATATAGTTAGATATAATAGTTTTAAATTCATCTTGGATTCTTTATTCTTAAGGTTCACAAAGAATACATCGTGGTGCAACTGGATACCAAATTCACCCTTCCATAAAAAATAAAAATGAATTATAAATATTAAAATATGTATACATTCACTACTGAAAATTACACAGATCCAAACGATTTAAAACCTCTGGACAACCCCCAGCCCTCTGGACATCCCCCCACCCCATGGACACCACCCCCATCCCCTTGGACACCACCCCCACCCCTTGGACACCCCTACCCCATTGGACAACACCCCCACCCCCTTGGACACCACCCCCACCCCCTGGACAGCCCCCACCCCTCTAGATAGCCCCCACCCCCTAGACACCCTACCCCCTTGGACAACCCACTAACCTCCTTGGACACCACCCCCACCCCCCCTGGACACCCCTATCCCCTTGAACACCTCCCTCATCCCCACCCCTGGACACCCCAACCCCCTTGGACAGCCCCCGCACCCCCCGAACAACACCCCCACTACCTTTGACATCCCCCACACCCCCTTGGACACTCCCAACCCCCTTGGACAACCCTCACACCCCATGGACACCACCCCCAACCCCTTTGACAACCCCTGGACACCCCCACCCCCAAGGACACCACCCCCACCCCCTTGGACACCCCGCGGACACCCCCCCCTGGACAACCCCCACCCCTGTACACCACCCCCACCCCCTTGGACACCCCATGGACACCACCACCCTCTTGGATAGCCCCCCACACCTCTAGACAGCCCCCACCCCTAGACAACCCCACCCCTCTAGACATCCCCCACCCCCTTGGACACCCCCACCAATCCTGGACACCCCCCCTGGACACCCCCAACCCTATGGAAATCCACCCCGGATAGCCCCCCAAACCCTATGGACGGGCCCCACCCCCTTGGACAGCCCCCCCCGGACAGCCCCCCACCCCCTTGGACCCCCACACCCCTAGACAGCCCCCACCTCAATGGACACCCTGGTCACCCCCAACCCTATGGATATCCCCATAAAACCTCTGGAAAATCCCCACCCCTCTAGACAGCCCCCACCCCCTGGACGACCCCCCACACCTCTAGACAGTCCCCACCCCCTGGACACCCCTACCCCCTTGGACAACCCACTCACCTCCCTAGACACCACCCCCATCCCCCTAGACACTCCTATCCCCTTGGACAACCCCCCATCCCCCTGGACACCACCACCCCCACCCCCTTGGACACCCCAACCCCCTTGGACTGCCCCCGCACCCACCTGGACACCGCCCCACCCCCTTTGACATCCCCCACACCACCTTGGACACCCCCAACTCCCTTGGAAATCCCTCTCACCCCCTGGACACCAACCTCACCCCTTTTGACACCCCTGTACACCCCCACCCCATCGTACAACCCACCCAACCCCCCTGGACACCCCCACCCACTTGCGCAATCCCCCACCCCCTTGCAAACCCCATGTATGCTCACATACACATGATAGAACACACAAAAATCATAAACATGCATGATATTACTTCCATATGTTTATTTTACTAGAAAATAATTTATCATGGTATAAATGAATAATATGAAACTTACCATGATAGAAAGAAAAAAGAAAAATAACATCTCAAAAAATTAGTTTAGGGCATCATGGAAAATAAAAACTGAAAACAAGTCGTGTGAGGCTTACTTGAGTGTTGTGATGAAGAATGATGTTGCAAAAACGAGGCTGGAGGGCACGGCTTCAAAGAATTGTGTCTAAGTTTTCCGCGTGAGAGAGACGAGTCACAGGTCGCCCGATCAAAGAAAACAGAATGACTAAATACGAGGTGCGATAAATCATTTAAAAGATTTATCACATCAGTTATTTAATAACTGACGTGTCAAACTATTTTTTTAATGGTTATAACATCAGTTATTTAATAAACGACGTAGAAAAAATTTATCACGTCATTTATAAAATAGCCGATGTGATAAATGTCACTTTATAACGTCAGTTCTTTTGATAACCGACATGATAAATTGCTGAGATTAGCTTTATCATGTCAGTTTTTTATAACCTACCTAATAAAGTGCAGAGATTTCCTTTATCACATCAATTATTTTATAACTGATGTGATAATGTTCGCCAGATTCTATTTTCATGTCGGTTATAAAATAACCGACATAAAAAAGCTAATCTCAGTATATTTTACGTTGGTTATAAAATAACTGATGTAAAAAATGGATCCTGGTTGATATATCACGTCAGTTATTATGACTGATGTGATATATCGATTATTAAATCCTTACACGTCAATTATAAAGAACTGACGTGAAAAATTCCAACGTGTTAAACGTTTTTTCTACTATTGATTCACTCCTGAGTCGAGGATGTTAAGAAGTTATAATAGAGTATTTATTCTATTTTCTTACTATTTGGGGTTGGTAGACATGAGATTAGTACATTATTGGTCCTTGGTTATGAGCTTGTTCCTGGGAGTAGATATCACAAGTACGGTGGAAAACCGAAGTCAACTAGGGTGGGAATTATTATTCATGTTGGGTGTTATTACATTTGATGATTTTCACCATTGGGTGGTGAACATGTGGTTTGATGTAATAGATTTATGATATTTTTCTTGTGGCCGAAATTGCATGAGGTGCATCGTTCATGAATCATTATTGGAACCTATGTATATAAGTTACATGCATCATAGGAGGAATAAACACACATTATGGGTGTGTGAGACATAATGGGTAGAATGAATTTGATTTTATTGAAAATAGTGAAATTTTGTCTAATGGGATTATATAAATGGTTAAAAAGGGAAAAGAGAATGTTAAAAAATAATGAAAGAATGATTCTTAATAAAGAAATTTATGTGAATTAAAATAATGTGGGAGTAATTGAGATATAGAAATAATTTTAAAAAGGTATAAAAGGTAGGTCTTGTAACCATGTCAATTAGTTAACTAATTTTAGCCATTTCCTTGGGGAGGATGGTTGAGGTTAGTGTTACACATATAATAATGTGTAATGGGAAGTGTATGAGAAATGGTTTGTTTATGGCTAGTGATGATCTTCCCTTATGACTCGGGATAGTTTCATGGTTGTGTTTGAAAAGGTTTGTGTTTAGTATTGTAGAGAAATTCCACTATGATGTTGTGTTCCAGTATAGCGACCAGAGGATGTTGCTGAGAATATTTCCCAAATTGTGGAGAATGAAGACCCAGCGGTTCATCATGATAGGGATGATATGTTTCATGATAACATTTCTCATTTTATAAAGATGATTGAATGGGACCCAAGGCATGTCACACGGAGTGTTTTCTAGTTGACCAGAGAGTTTCAACTGCAAAACCCTCTAACCATTACCGAAGAGGGAGGGCCAGAGTAAGCTAAGTTCTAGATAGATTCTCTACATACAATTCTTGAGTATCTGGAGACTCTTTATGAGAAGTGAGTTATGTTGGCAGTCTATATATTGTGGGGCCAAGAAAAGCGTTGGTGGGATATCTTAGCTCAAATTGAACAAGTAGGGGGAGTGGTGTGGAGGAGATTATAGGAGAAGTTCCTGGAGGATTACTACCAAAAAAACATAAGGAAAGATAAGGTTATGGATCTGAGATCGGGATACCATCAGTTTAGGGTGAGACCCCCTGGCATACTGTGGATATATTTCCTCAGTAGGTACAGGTTTTATGAGTTTTTGGTGATTCCATTCGGGCTAACCAATGAACTGATTGTGTTTATGGTGCTAATGAATTGGATATTTTACCCTTATCTAGATCAGTTCCTGGTTTCCTTTTTAATGACATATTGGTGTACTCAAAAACTATTGACGATCTTTCCCACCATCATGACAACATCTTGAGTAGAATAAGTGAGAGTAGCCTTTACATCAAGGTACCAAAGTGAAAGTACTGGATTTATAAAGTGAATTTCATGGGACACATAATATCTGAGTTAGGTGTTTCAGTGAATCCAGAGAAGGTGCAGAATGGGGTGTCTTCTGAGTAGACCAATAGTGTTTCTAATGCTCGTAGTTTTCTAGGTTTTTTTGGTTATTACCAGATTTTAATTATGGATTTCTCCTATTTTGAAGCACCAATCTCAAGCTTAACCAAGAAGGGTGTTATGTTTGGGTGGTTAGAGTCATGAAAAGTTTCTTTTCTTGAATTGAAGAAGTGGTCGACAACTTCACTGATTATAATCTTACCTAAATCTGGTAATAAGTACACATTGTTCTATGATGCATCCAATTTTGGACATGGGGCAGTATTGATGTAGGATGATCGAGTTGTAGCTTATGGGTCGAGGTAGTTGATACCACATGAATGAAATTACCCCAGTCATGATCTTGAGATAGATCCATTGTTTATTCCATAATGTGTTGGAGGCACTACTTATTTGGAGAATGATTCATGGTGTTTTATGATCATAAATATTTAAATTAAATCTTCTTTTAGATGTACATAAATATTTATAAGCGAAGGTTGGTTAATTACCTGCATTCCTTCTATTTTGAGTTAGTTTACACATTGAGAAAATGGAATAGTGTGGTAGATTCTATGATCTGGAAGGCTCAGAATCAGGTGGTTCAGGAATCCAACTCTGAATGAAAAATGATGTCTTTGTTTATGGAGATTTACCTGGAGGTGCAAGATGGGAAAAAACAAATGGCCCTTGTGTCCTTAGTGATTGATTATAAACTTTTGAGTTGTGTGAAATGGAGCAAGTTGGAGGATCCAGAGTGTTTGGGTATGAAGGAAAGTCTTAATGTTTGGTAGTTACCTTCTAGTTTTGGCTTATGTTGGGATGGAATAATCTCTATTAGTATCCATGTGTTGGTACCAATTTGGTTTCATGATGATTAGATGCGTGAGTTCCACACATTAAATTGGGAAGTGCATCAGGGTTTGACTAAGATGTATCATGATCATTATAGGCAGTATTGGTGTCCCGAAAAGAAACAAAGATGTTTTCGGTTTCATGGGATGATGCCTTGCCTGTCAAATGGTGAAGGATGATCATCAACATCCATGTGTTTTGTTGCAATAATTTCCCATTCTAGAATGTAAGTGGAGCAATTTAATGATGTCAAAAAGTGGATGGACATCTGAGGACGTCTCATAAGAATGATGTAATCTGGGTTGTTATGGATTAGTTGACCAATGTGGATCATTTCTTACAAATCTAGGAAACTTGAATAGTTGATCAGTTGGGTGAGTTGTATATTCAATAAAAAGTGTGATTTAATGGGTTTTTAAGAACTATAGTTTCGGATCATGACCCGTATTTCACATTCGCTTCTGGTAGGTATTATAGAAGGTGATTATTTCTGAGGATTCATTATGTATGGCTCATCACCTGCAAACAGACAGGTAGTCTGAGCATACGATTCATGTTTTAGAGGACATGTTAAAATATTGTGTCCTGAATTTCGATATTTCATGGGAAAATCACTTATCACTCATTGAGTTTTCTTAAAATAATATTTTTCAAGGCTATTATTCAAATGAAGCCTTTTGAGGAACTCTATGAGAGACCGTGTAAATCTCTATTGTGTTGGTTAGAGGATGAGAAATATGATCTATTAGGATCGAGTCTCATGAAGGAGCCATCAGAGAAAGTTAATTTGATTCAGAAGTGAATGATGAAAGCCTAGAGTAGGGAGAAGTCATATGTGGATTGGCGTCGTAGACCACTTGAGTTTGTTGTGGGGGATTGAGTATTTCTCCAGGTGTCGGCAAGGTTGGGTCACCGTCAAATTCGAAGACAGGTTGTGTTGGTGCCCAGGTATGTGGGTCCATTTGAGATTGTGGAGAGGATTGGACAAGTGTCTTACCAATTGGATCTTCCATAGTGGAATGCTGGGATGTACAATGTTATTCAAATTTCACAACTGTTAAAGTATAATCCTAATCCATCTCTTATGATAAATGTTTCTGATTTTGAGCTTGAGCCTTATGTGTCTTTTTAGGAAAATATATTTCATATTGTGGATCATAATGAAAAGGTTTTACAGGGCATGGTTGTACCATTGGTTCATGTTCTATATAAGAATGTAAATGTAAAGGAAGAAACTTGTGAGGGATAAATAGATATGTGGGACCAGTGGCCCGATCTCTTTGCTTTAGAAACCCAATGATGCTTGGAAAGTATGACTAGAGGATGATCCATCCTAATTTGGGGAGGATGTAAGATCCGGGATGTTTCTTAAGATATATTTTTTATATGTCTCAATTGATTTCATTTATTATAATTAAATAATTGTTTCAAAATGATCACAAGAAGGATTAGAGGTGTTTTTGGGGTTTAAGACATAAAGATGGAGGAAAAATTGGTTTTTGGGCATGTTACATAGCTTGCGCATAGTTAGTACAAACCGTATGGATTTTCCCAGGTAACCATGTAGCCTTGGAAATAGGCTTTCACATGGTTATTGCGTGGTTAATCAATTTGTGTTGAATTCCTAGGAAACTATGAGATAAGGGTATTTTGGGATAGAAAATCTCACACGGTTTTCACACAATTTGGAAAACCATGTGCATAAACTGTGCATCCTAGTAATGTTGTGAAATTTACAAAAACGTCATTCCATGATTTTAAACCCCAACTTGGTATTTTCTACATTATCCCCCCTTTCAACCCTAGTGATAAGTTAGAGCTACCAAGAGATTTCAAGGGTGATTCTACCTCATCCCTAGATCTTTTGGAGTGTCTTCGGTTGCGAATCGAAGATCCATGTATGGCTAACCACCATCTCGCTTGTCTTTTGGTTTAGGGTTCACATTTCTTCCTTATCTCCTTCTGAATCTCTAAAAAGCTTATTTTCCATTGAGATGTAGGTTGATGTTTAAAATACGTGTTGAATCAGGATCCAAGGCCTTGTTTAGGTGTGCGTTCTGCAAGAGATCCAAGGTAGGTGGTCAACTAGTTATATCACATAGTTTTCTTTTAGATTTGCGAATTATTGGGTTTATTTCTTAGTTACCCCTTGTTGTTATTCTGATCCTTTGATTATATTTGTTTTGATCGGTGTCTAAATGATGAATGGAAACCCTCATGGTATCCATGGGACACATGGAGGATTACTTGACCTTTGAAGGGTCACCAATGGGGTGCGATTATACATTCTAGACTTATATGTTAGCTAAGTATGAGAAAGGATGCCTTGTAACAATGTAGATCCTTGATAAGAATGTTGAAATGCTGAATGGTAGTGAAAATGAATTATCAGAATGTGCATATTCTTAGTAAAGGATTGAGGGATTGTTTGGAATGGTAATAAAAATTGGTTAAATTAATTAAATGGGGATTGTTCCATGTGGCTAATGAATCATAGTGAAAACTCTAAGAGGGTAGGTCTATGTGAAATATTGACACATGGTTTTGGGAATGGCTTGTGAACTGATGAATATGGTTAATTGGATGAGGCTTGGGAAATAGAATTGTACTAATGGGTTATGTAGTGTAAATTGACATTGTGAACGGGCTATGGAATAACATTTGAATCCCATGTTAATTTTTGTGAATCTTGATTGTTATCATTATTTGGTTTTATTGGTGGTGATATGGGTAAATGTGGTGAATAGTAAATACGCATGTATACATGGCTTAGTGGTGGGATTAGGGACAAATTCTCCTCCCATGGGTAGGCTTGGACTAATTCTCTAACCTACCCTGGAATGCACATGATTAGGAGTCAGACTGATGCTCTGTATGCCCAATGGTTGTATTCAATAAAAATATATGGACTGAGGCTCCAAGGTAAGTGTGGTGATTATGTGATATGCTAATCCATAGTGAGATATAGACTTAATTTTTTCTCTTATGCAGAATGATAAATGCCATGAATATTGTGTGAATAAGGTAAAGTTATGACATTTGAATTACATGTTGATGATGAACTAAATTTTGAGATGATGTACATAATGAACTTGGTAAAATAATCTTAATAGTAATGGAAAATTAGAAAAATATTAACAAGTGAACCCTTAACAGTCTTTCCTTTATATTAAATTTATTTATACTTGAATAAACTATATGTTAGACTGGATATTTTACAGACGCCATTAGTGGTGGCCTACTGAGTTGTACTCCCACCCTGATTGGGCCTCTATTGGGAACCTGAGAAAATTTCATGTTTGTTGGTTAGGGAAAGGGCAAGGGCCCTCTGTTAGGGAGTTATGTTGGGTCTGGGACATACATGGACGAGGTTAGAGACTTGAAGTGAATATCATTTGCGGGATCCTACTATTTTTTATTATTTTGGGTTTTTTCACATGGAATTTTAGTCTGACATGAAATATTTATTGTTGTATGTGGTTATAAACAACTTGGGAGATGTTTTGATATGAATGATATTGGTTTTATTATTTTTTCCTCTATTTATATTGCGATATTTTGTGTCTTACTATGATAAAGAGGGTATAGTCTCCCCACGTGACTAATCTTAAACCTCACTATTAGTCATCAACCATTATTGTTTGAGGAGGTGCACTTGAGGTATTGTGATGACTTGACTCAGGGCACTAGTTTAGTGGCTCCCAGGATAGGGATGTCACATTCATTCATATATGAAAATGAAAAAATACTACTTTTCCAAATCAACCCTATATAATGATACGTAAAACCCAGTTGTCATAATATAAAATTTTCCACTCATTCCAAACCTATTTAAATTATATTTCTAAAAGAAATTGGCATCCATTAATTGTATATATGATCTCAATATTCCATTAGCATTCACTTCATAACATTAAAAAATGATGGTCATACCCTCATTTATGCAATAATGTATTCCTATAAAATGACTACCCTTATACAAGCTTCTGAATAACTCATAATCTCATTCCATCTACTAAACCTATATAGACCCATGACATTTTCAATATAAAATAATTATCTTCCCATTAAAAATATATTTTGTAGACAATTCTAATATAACATTAGATACTATAGGAAACAATTCCCAATTAAATTAGAATGATTATTCAAATTATGAATTCTAATTTAAAAAATATGTATCTTTTATTGATTTTCTTCCTCTAAAACATATTAATTCATATTAAATTAATTTTTTAGGGACCCATAATAATTTCATAATAGTATAAAAATATTATATCACATATAATAGTCTCATTCCCATTGTTATTCCACCAAAAATTACACATGATTTCCAATAAAACAAAACCATAATTTAGTGAATTATGTTTTAAAAATTAGTATTCTAATTATAATAAAACTCCATGGTTACTTACTTGACACACCCAACAACATAGGCCTTTAAATTATTTATTTTTTTCTACGAAAAAAATAACTAAATCCATATAAAAGAATAAAAAATATATAATATAATATCACTCAATCAAAATAAATTTTATAATAAAATATAATATTGGCTTTTTTCTATAAAAAATATTGATAAATTTAAAATAATGAGAATGTTCACATAACATAGACACCTATGATAACCTCAAAACCCATTCAATCATATATAGTATTTCATTGATCCTAGGAGCATAATTAAATGAAAAATCATTAATCCAATTCATGTCAATCATATTCCTCTATGTGAACTACTCATGAATTCATTGTAATGGTACTCATAGATTTGGGTATGGTGAATCAAACCAGATGATGACACATCATTTTTATTTATTTTGATTAAAAATTCATCAATCCACAACATCCTTCACATGTCACATTATCTTGTATTACATACTCATAAAAATTTCATGTCCCTTTCATATATAGAATGGGTGTGACGACATACCTATAAACCAATGACTCATTATTAATCACCAAAAATATATTATTAACTATAATTTCTCTACATAAAACTCTATATACTATATTATAAATCATATATATCACTATACATGGTAATGATATAATAATATATTCAATGAATTGGGTTCAAATCATATATGAAATACTATGACTACATGCGAACCATAATGCATGCATGAATTTCCTATAATAAATCAATCCTACAAATAAAAATATAAATCCATCCAAAATAATTATTTTTATGAAAGAAAGATTAATAATTTGAAATATCATAATAACATATTGTTAATTATTTATATAATAATGATTCATTTTTTATATAATTAAATTATTAAAAATAATATATTTCTTAAAACAGAAGAAAATAATAATATTTTTTTTCTATTAATTAAATCCTCTATCTAGTATCCTAAAAATAACAAATAAAAATACTTCATCATTTCCAATTATTCATATTAAACATATATTTTTCACACCACCATTAACATAACTGTTTTTAATAAATATTATTATGAAAACACTAATAATCATAAAATTATAATGAACAATTTATAATTTAGATGTATCAAAATAATAAAAGTAGTAATAGTCATTTTTTTTGTTTTTACAAGTCCTCCACTCCACCTAAATATATCAAATTTATAAAATCATACTAATTATTTATATACATACTCATTTAAAAACAATAAGACATTTTAAATAATTTCCAATGAAAACATTAAAATGGAACAGGAATAAAAAATATTCCATGAAATGTTCAAGTGAATACACTAATAAAAACATGATCTATATTAACATTTGTTTAATATGACACATATTTTTTTTATGAAATCCATTTGGAAATTAGTAATAAATTTTTTGTTTTATATGAATTAAATTTATGTTTATTATTATAAGGGTAATTCAGATATATGGACTAACTGTTTTGGTTTATAATTTTTCTGAAGAAGGCATTGAATATTATTGTTTATTTTCATAAATATAGTTTATTATGTACAATGATGAATGGTAATGAAAATAGAAAGGTAATTACTGACACAAAAAAGGATTATAATAATATATAAATATTTATTATTGTGATTAAATTTTATTCTTTACATTAGTTTATATTTTTAATTATTTCATTATATTCCACTATGGAATGATTTGGATACTATTGTAGAAAAAGAACATAAAACATTAAGTCAGTAGAATAATTTGTACCAAGTAGTAAGTGATGATAATAAAGGTGGGGTGTGTTTTAAACCTAGAAAGATGTTTTTTCTATATATATATAATTATTACAAGATTTTTTCTAGAAATAAATGAATGTTTATTTCAATATAATACACATAATAAGTAAAACATTTTTTGTAGTTCCCAAAGAGGATAAATGATTTTTTTCATGGAATACATCTTTTCTATTTATTAGACACTTCCACCATAGTTTAATGTAATTATTTATTCATGTATGGTGATGAAAAAAAATATCTATGAGAGTTCCATATATCATACTTCAAGATGAGGTTCAAACAATGATGTCCATTCCCATGATGGTTATGAATATAGAGATGTGTTAGTGTGAACCAGTTCATGTGTATGGCATCGGGATACGGTGTTGTTGAAATTGGTATATAGGATTCTAAAAACATGGAATCAAATTCTAATAATTTTCATGTTAACTTTTAAATTTTTTATTTATTGATGAATTATATTTAATTCTATGTTTCATGATATGTTTTTTCATTATCAAATTCATTTTTTGGGTTGTGATTTATATGAAAATATCATGATGTGTTTTTGATATTTATAGAAATATGTACCAATGTAATGATCATGAAATGATATTAAATATCTATGAGATCATCAATCAAAATAATTAAATATCCATAGGTGTGCCCATATATATATATAAAAATCCTCAAGAAATATGTGTGTCTCTATAGAAATAGGATCGACAACCACCCATGGCTATAGGTTTATGGCCGCCAATTTTTCTTATGGTTATTTCATGGTAACTATTTTACTAAAAATAAGTAGCATGAAAAAATGTTCATTGGTTTTTCGAACCCTGGATAAAACTTATAGCCACCATTTTTTTCATTATCTATGTTAAATGACCACAACTATATGGTGACTTTCTAGTATTGTTCCTCTATGAATATAATATTTCATTTTTCATTTATTTCCAAAAATTCATGTTTTCAAAATACAAACCAATTAATAATAATGATATTCATTAGATTTCTAATATTATGGGAATGATAAAACCACTTCATTAATTCTTTCAATATGGTTAATATTCAAAAGTAGTTATAGAGAAACTCACTAAACAAAATTAGATAGTTGAAATAATAAAGAAATATATAGATAATTTATTTCATATTTTTTTAGAGAAACCAATAATTTAAATATGGATGATAATTCTCTATAAGAAAATTAGTTTTTAAAATTAAGTTAATTTTTTTGGGGATAAATATGATGTCATTACTTATTCATTTCAATACCACTCTATTTAGACATGTTTTATATTATAAACCTAATTTATTTTAGGATTTTTATATATTACCCTTTTTAAATACAATATCAATAATTCATAATCATTAATTTTATTTTAATCATAGAATTTTTTTACTCTTTTAAGTATCATTTATATATTATTTATAAAAAAACTAAGTATTATTTTAGAATATACATTTTATTCATCAGTGTTAAAATTTGAATTAAAGTTGATTGAATAATATGGTCTACCATTAAACACCGCATATAATATATTTTTCTCTAGTTATTTATTTTCCCCATATTTTTATTCAACAATTTTCTATTTTTGTTAATCAAAAGTTGAAAAAATATTTTATAATAGATATTGACTATATGTATTCTTGTGGGTCATGAATAATTTACTTCCATGATTATATTTTCTTAATTGATATTAAAATTTTATTTTCTAATATCAATTGAACTTTTAATAGTACATTCATCAATATATTAATTTATTCTCAATTTATAAAATGGGATAATTTTATTAATGTTTTCCATACCGATCTATTGTGACTTTCTTTGTAAATATTTGAAAGGAATGTTCTTTTAATACTAAAGTATGTGAATAGATTTCCCAACCTACACATTTGTTAATATTATGTATCATCCTATATAATTGTTAGTAGTTTTTCATAGAATACAATTATTCATTATTAATTTAATTTTTATCTTAAATAATGGAAGTATTTCTGAAAATATTGAAAAACAATTAGAAATGTTTTATAACATTGCATGAAAAAAAGTTTAAATTGAATAATCAAAATATATTTTCATTTGTCTTTTTCATTTTTATCTATAATTACACAAATAAATTTATTTTACATCAAACCATCATTTATGGTGAATTTTTTTTCTATTATTCTTTCATGATTTATGGATTGTGTATTATTTTTAGATAATTAACATTCATGTAATCATGTTTTGTATTAGTATATATTTTTATCCTTAAGATAAATATAATTTTGAATCATGGATATATTCATCATTTACATATTTTATAAACTCAATAAAATTTATATATATGGTGTTTTTTGAAGGAATGTAGTTATGAAATTATTTTCAGCAACTAGAGAAATATTGATGTTCTATATTATTGATTCAATATGAATATTTTTTATTTATAAGTTATATTGACTATTTATTATATTTGTTATTCAATATATGAGAAATGAAAATGAAATATGTAATTTATGAGGGTTGTAAAATAGTTATAGGTATCCCCTAAATGGATAAACATGCCTCATGAGTAAAATAATTGGATGAATTTGTTAGGTATTTTTTATATACCTATTGATTCATGGAAATCTATTTTTATACACACTTTTCAGTATGTTTAATTATGTCTTGAAAAAAGGACTTTATAGTATGGCCAGGACATAAAAAATTATACCTTTAATTTATTAAATTTTTTCTTATATTTCTCCTTTTTATTGTTTTGTTGATATTTTCATATGGAATATTTTTAAGGTGAAATTATGTATTAAATTATATATAAATATCTACTAATTAATATTTTTTGTGCCTTATTTAATCAATATAGATTCTATTATACATAATACAAACCTGTATTATGAAATAAATCCTTTATTTTTATTTTATTCACTATGATAAGAAAAAGGACTCTATTAATGACTTTAAAAATGAACAACTATTTTTAGGTAATGTCATATTTGTTTCCCAATGTAATATAGATATCATGTATGTATATAGTTTTTCAAACATATAAAATGATTAGTCCTTCATAGTATGATTCCAAATATCTTGGACCAATGTAATAATGTAAAAGAGAGATCAATGTTACTCGAGTAAGGGTTGTTATAGTCAGTATCAAATATTGTTTTGTAGGACCATTTTTAATGACATTTTGGATAAAAATGGACAGAAAAAGAATTGCGGTAATCCCATATAATATTTGAGAATTTTACCATCATAAATAAAATTATTGCATTGAAAAATAGTTATATTTTTATAAGCTAAGTATTTGTGTTCCACTTTTTAGGGATGGCTCCAAGTGGAATAATAGTAAATCATATAATCATTTTTAGTTAAGTTAGGTATTACCATTAAAAGAAAATAAAAAAAAATGGGTATTTTAAATGAGAAGATCATGGAAATATTTATTAAAAAGACTTAGTTTATGAAAAATAAACTTAAAAATATGGATCAATTTTTTATTCCAGAGAACAATGCAATAATTTTGGATAACATTATGTGATATTCACATATTGATTTTAATTAAACTAATATTAAATTGGTAGGTGAGTAATGGATCAAGTACCTCTAAATGATATAATTGGATTTAGGAATAATCGAATTAGAAAATTTTACTCTAACATATATTTTAGAAAGGGGTATAAAACATAATAGTGGTCATTTAACCTAAATAAGAATGAATATTAGGAAATATAAATTATATAATATATACGTGATAATATTTGAAGAATATTTTGTTGAATTAAAAGAATCTGAAATGGAAATAATTATCCTCAAATGAAATTAAATTTAAGTTAAATGTGTTATAAAATACATGGATTGATTAAAAATATTAATAATTCATGATATATACTACATATGAAATAAAAAAATTGATATTTAATGTTTAATTGATTATATTATATTAAACCTCATAAGGGAACTACTAAGAAAATCCTTTATTAAAATGATGTTATTTAATCAAGTGTTATTATGAAAGGGAAATACGTTTTTAGTACACATACCTTCAATGAAAAATAATAAAATATGCGTTCAATGTTGCACCAAGGAAAAAATAAACTTTTCAAAGAAGATAAAAGGAAATATTTCATTTATTTATTTTGATAAATTTAAGAGAAAATATCCAAGTAAATACTAAATTTTAATGTTAGGTTTTTATAATTTTTTAGGGATATACATCTCATTAATCTTAAATAATGATTGAATTCAATAATATTCAGAGCATCAAGTATATACAGATGGTTAATTTTTAAAAAATACCCCAATTTTCACAGGAACCAACATATTGTGGACAAGGGGTGAGTTCATGTTTATGTGACTACTAAATATGAAGTTAAAGATGTTGATGATATTGTGGGATGTATATTTATCAAAAAATATTTTCTAGCTAAATCATTATTTAAATCTAGATCATCACACTATATTATATCTTCAATGTTTTCTAGGAACATTATATTATTAACTAGAACCCTGAGATTAGTATTGTAAACAAAAAGACCTAGGGTAAAAATTATTTCAAGAAGGATATGACAATCAGTCCCCATTTTAATGAATATAAATTCCACATTTGAAAACATGGTTATAATTAATTTAATTTATATTGATATATTCTTTTATATGGATTAGATTTCGTTGTATAATGTGAAAATTTATTTCCATGGGAATGAGATTATGATTCATGATGGATATGTGGAATCTATTATATTTAGTTGGGAGACATCATTACGAAATCATATCTAGATCCACATACAGTAGATCTCCATAATGGAAAGTTGGGAGAAGAAGATAAGATGAATCCAATATATGTGAATTGTATCCTTATAATATATAATTTTTTATATTTTGTAGGAATGTATTTATGTGTTTATTAAATATTTATATGGAAATAAACCTGATTTTGAAGATGAAATTTTATTAAACTCATCAATGATGAAAAATATATATATAAGACCACCAATAGAATGACCAAATTGGAATTTCTATGTCTAATGAAAAGAACTGTAAAATTTTTATAATTAGGGATTCATTTAAAAGACTATTTCCCCTTGGGGAGACATGATTTTTTATTAGGAAGGATTAATCAATGATATTGTTCATGTATTATGTGGAAATTAATGTCACTAATAAAAAGAACACATGTCTTATCATTGGAATTACTGACAACTTTATTAAATATCAAGGAGGTCGATATTTTACAGTGATACATCTTCATTCTGGGTATCATTAATAATGATTATGGAAATAAGATTTTAAAATGATTGATTTTCGCATTTGGTATGGAAAATATGAGTTTGTAGTAATTTCCATTGGATTGACTAACACACAAATTTTTTTGATGGTTTGGATAAAATGGTAATTCCAATATTATATTGATAATATGATTATGGTATTCATAGATTATATCTTTTGAAACATTAATGGGTATAAATATAATATAGTTTATTAGGTAATCTTCCTGGAACTATCATAGTAAATAATTGTCACATGATATTTTTATGTCAATATTCTATATTTATGAAGATATGTTTCATTGATATATTGCCACATAGAATGGAATATAAACTCATCAATTTGTTGAAAAGGAAATTAAAAAATATCATTCATCAAATAATATAACATTGGTACATGGTTTATTTGTATTATAAGGGTAGAATCAATACATTGTTAAAAAATATTCACAATTAGCTGACCCATTTTTCAACTTAACACATAAAAGGGTAATGTTATAATATTAATAATACTGTATATAATGTTTTAATGAATTAATGATAACATTGATATATGAACTGATATTAACATTACCATTGGGAAGGGATGGTTTACAGATATATATTAAAACATTGATGTGAGGAGTTCAATGAATCATTGTACTAAATAATAAATTTGTTTCTTACACATTAATATATATATAAATCCATGAATAAGTTATGTAACCCATTATATTAAGTGAGATGTTGTAAAATTTTCCTTAAATATATAGATATTTTGTCCCTATAGGGAAATATGTGAGATATAAACATATTATAAATGATTAAATACCTATTTTACAAAATATTATCAGTGTAAGAAAAAATTGATTGTTACGTCTACTTAGGGATTATGAATTCTCAATAGAATACAATCCTAATAAGTAAAATATGGTTATTGATGTATATTTTTGGAATTATCATTCATTACTGAATAAAATGAGGGAAGGAAAAGGGAAAAAACTCATTGGTTTAATAAATTTATATTTGGGAATCATTAGTGAAGATGAAAGATGACCCCTTTTTCAGATTATTTATAAATTATCATTTAAAATAAACAAAAAATTTCTATCCCAATGATAAATGAATCTAATAGAACATTAATGTTATGCATGATGGAAATTTAATATAATATTTTTTATGAAAATATTGTGATAAAATTAATGGAGTGGATATGATTTCCATACAAACCTGAGGTAATAAGTCAATTACACGATGATTCCCAAAGATTAAATTTCCTAATACAACATGGTATTTCTATAGTGTATACAGAAATAGGAGAACATTTTTGGTGGGATAATATATAGTGGTAAATTGTTGATATATTCATGGATTTTCCTTAGGTCAAGGCAGATAGAAATCATCCTAACGTGTTAATGAAACTTCAATATATTCTAATTTAGAATTAGGATAACATTATAATAGTTCATGTAAATGGATTAAAAAATACTCCAAAAAGAATTTATTCCCTATGGGTTATTTTTTTCCTCCTTAAAATGTCTATACATTGTATCACTATAATGAAGAATTAATATCATAATCATATATCACAAATCTATATCAATGAAATGGTGATATTTGGGGGTTCAAAAAATATTTTCTCATCATCAATGATATATATATATATTTATTAACTATTTTATAAAGTCTCTCAACACTATGATTCAATTGAACAATTCATGTTTTCCTTAGAGGGATGGAAAATTTGATCAATCTATTCAACCATTGAAAGAAATTTTGACATTGTGGTGACATAAAATTCAAGGAATAGGGTATAGTTTTTTACCATTGGTGGGATTTTATTATAATAATATATTCCATTTCAAAATTCAAATGGAACCATATAAATAATTATACTATAAAATATTTCATCAAAAGCATTTTTGGATGTAGTTGGTTAAAGAATCAGTTTGGGACTATAAGTTATTAAGGAGAAAATAGTTAGATCGGGAACTAATTTAAATTATGGGATTACATTTTCATGAAATTATATCCATGGAATGGTTCTATATGGGTTGTCATGAATAGAAAACAATTTCCAAGGTACATCAAGCCATTTGAGTTTTTTTGAAATAATTGGATATATTGAATGTCAATTCCACCCCACCTCTATAAATTTAATGATGTGTTCTGCATTTCATTATCTACGAATTATATTATATTCCAAAAAAATGTACTCACCTATAAATAAATTGAAATTGGACAGGCATTATTTTATTATGAAGAGATTATAATGATCCTTTAAGATATAAACCTTGTGTTTCAGAATCAGAAAACTTCTTTGGTAAAGGTACATTGAAGTTATAATAATATAAAGGATGAAATATATGTACATTATGATGTTATAATAAAAGAATATTCAAATTTTTTATGAGGTAAAATTCTAGAATTTTTTTGGATGAATGTTTTTAAATAGAAAAGAATTTGACACTAGATCATCAATTATTGTATGTAAGCATTTTATTGTAATGAAACTATCACATAATTCCAATTTCATTAAGAAATAATGTGATTAAAAGATAAATTACCAAATTTTATAATTTTTTTATATAAATTAATTCTATTTATGAATTCATAATGATAAAAATAACAAAGATGGACAGTTTTAGATTTTTAGAAATAGTTTATTTTTTTGTTAATTGTTAAAAACTGATTTTAATTTTTTTCACTCTTATGAAATTATCATGATATATGAATGAAGTTAATGTTTATAAATATTATATATAGAAAACAAACATATTTTATAATTATTATAATTCATTTAAAAATATAACATTTATCTTTTAAATCAATGATTGAAAATTTTAAAATCCATCTCATGTTTTGTCCAATATTTTGTTCTTATTCTCTATTAGTCATATATTTACAAGTGCTAATAAATTTTTTATTTTAAATCAAAATATGTATATATTTTATATTAATCCAATTATTTTTGTATGTATGAACATTAAACATTATTTTGTTGTAAAATATTTTTTTTTCATAAAACACACGTTTTTATAAAAATATGTTTTCATTGCATTTTGGATATATATATTAAAATGAATTTTTCCAACCAATAGAAATTGAATTTTAAAAAAGATATTCCATTTTTTTATCATAATTACCAAAAATATTATATAGTCAATTTTAATTTTTATCTTAATTAATACTTTTTCCTCCTGAGATTTTATGAAATATTTTTTTCTCATAAATTTAATTTCATTGAGATCCAACGTTACACACAACACTATTTTCAATCAAACCATAAAATATTAATTATATTAATATTTAACATGGATATTATATCATATTGGTTAAACATGGTGGCATGAATTAGAGTAAAAACATACATAATATTATGTATTATTTTAAATATAATTAAAATCTATTTATTAAAATGTACTTAATTTTTTATAATGTTTTTATATGTTTTGAATATTATATTTTTAATATAATGAATTTATATCATTTTGTTAATCAAAAATTATTTTTGAAACATTTATTTATATTATTTGACATAATGATATCATTTTTTTGATTCATCATGTAAAAATTAGATTAAGGTGATTTTTTTGGATTTTCATAAAAATATTAATTTCTATATGAATAGTGAAAAAAAATGATTTTTTTGAAAACATAATTTTAATTTAATGAAATAGTAAGGTAATTTTTTTACAATGGGGTTAAATTTAAAATTAGTTCAATTATATTATAATTGTAATAAAATAATACCTTGTAATCAATTTCATTTTTAATTTTAGTATAAATAAATTATAATATTTCTAAACAATTCTCTATAGATTGTTTTTTAAATGCATATGTGGGTTTAATTTTAAAATAAATACGCACAGGAATTTGAAATAAATTTAAAAAAAATTTATTCCATATTCGGATTCTTTATAATTCATATCATTTATTAATTTGAAGTTAATTTTTTACCACAATTAGCAGTGAAAATAGTAAAAATTAATTACCATGGTAAAGGTTAAAATGGGTTTACCAAGGGTTAAAATAAAGAGAAAACGGATTAAATGTCCAAGAAACATGTTAAAACCCGATTTTTTGGAAATTTTATGAACTTATACCCTATAAATATATTTAATTTCCCATTTTTTATCCATGGGGAATGTGAAAATAATGGGTACAATTTATTCTTTTCCAAGATACCATTTGTGTCCTCTACCCCATATATAAAACGAAATAAGCTCTCCTCAGCACTTAACACATCCAAAACCATTTGGATCATCCAATAACTAAAAACAAAATTTTATTAATTTCCACCCCTAATATTAGAATAATATTTTTAATTAGAAATCCATCCTATATTTTTCATTGGGAAAACATTTTGATATTGTTCGAAGAAGAGAAAATTCCCTTAATCGAAGATTTTATTTTATTTCTACATTGAAATCCATTAAGTGTTTTTAAAAAATAATTATATAATTATAGAAATATATTGTATATAATTATATTTTATTAAATTGAAGAAATGAACAAAAAAATATCATCACCCCTCAAATGATAATTCAAAACTATTGATCGTGTGTGTGATGAACTACTACCTCACGAACAGAAAAAATTTGTTTTCACTCACGACATCTTACGTCCACATATACATATTATTATAATGACTATATTTGATATTTATTTTATAATTATTCTAATTTAATTATAATATCACATATACCATCTATCTATCAATTCCATAGGGATTTTGATAATGTCACTCGTGTGTTCAATAAATTGCTGACTCGTGGAATAATGTTGTTTTTTTCCATATATACATCAAATTTAAGGTAAATTGGTTTAATTTTATTTTGATATATTATATTTATGAAATATTATACATTATATAATTTAAATATATCGTTTAATTTCTTACCTTACCATCAATTGATTAAATGATAATGTCATTCGTGTGTATGGTAGACTATCTCCATGTGAAGCGATGTGAATTGATTTAAGCTAATTCATCAAATGGAAGGTAATAGAGGATAAAGTTGATTAATATTTGGGATATATTTTAAATAATAATGTTATATTAATGTGATATATTATTTAACTTCATTGTTTTTTATCTATCAAGAGTATGGAAAAAACATTCATGTGTATGTACAACTTATTATCTCCATGAATAGTGTAACTAAAATTCAATATCTATATGTAATGGAATAAAATAAATACATAAATAGTTTATATATCTGATATTTATATGATAATTAATTACTTAGAGATAATGGGACCATAATCAAGGAAAATGGGCCAAACATAAAAAACACACACTTATATGAAAAGTAAATCAGTTATTTTCTATAACATGATTTTAACAAAGAATTATCAGTAAATGGTTAATAAAAGGTCATAAATAATTCATATATTTTATAATTAAATTGAATTTAATTCTATAATATATATAATAAAGATATATTCATTATAATACATGTTCAAATGTGTTTGAAGGAAGTTGAGATTATATTAATGGATTTTTTCACAATTTGTCATCTTTTAGACATAGGCTATGTTATGTATCTATCCTATTTTATGCGTTTTATATACTTCAACTTGACATTTTATATCATTAATATCCTTATTTTCATTATAAATAATGTTTTATTGTTTTTTATCATTAATGGTTCTTATGTTTCTAATAATATCAAAATGGTAGATATTTTATGTTACAATATCATCATTTATAGAGATTGTTTGTGACTTTGATTCCAAAGATGAATTATTATATTCACTGTATCAATAAAAATATGTATATTATTATCTAATAGTAATTTATTTAAAATATATTTTCTTGTTTCATTTTTATTTTTTATGTACCAATGGGATAAAAACTATAATTTTTTAGGAAAAATCATTTATATTTCTCTCCTTGGTCTAAAATGATTTTTCTTATATATACCATTTTTAAAAAAAATAATATACTTCTAAAAATATTATACTATTATTTAAAGTCATTTATACTCCAATTTTACATTTCCTAAAATTATTTAAAATGAATATTCTTGTGTTTTTCTAAATGGGGTTCTTTTTACTATTAATTGTTTTTGAAAAGTATAATTTTTTTACAGAGAACCACATGAATGGAATTTTCTACCATCATGAACACTCAATGTTGTAAAGAAGCCATTATAACTATCCATGAATATTTTCAGTATATTGACATTAATATTTGGGATATTTATTACAATTATAATGATGTTTTTTGATAGTGTAAATGATATTTTTCTAAAGAATATTATAATTATTTTTATGGAATTTATACTAATAAATATAAACAAACTTTGGTGTTGTTTGTATTTTATTGGAGATATGATCTATTTTAATAGTAATTATTATTTATTTTTATTGTTTTTTTGTTATGATGATGATATGATCATGAAACCAATTTATTTTACATGGGGTATGTTATGATTTAATTATTAATGAGACCCATTTCTTCTTATCAGTTATGATATGATGAATATTTAATGATATTGTGGTAGAAATTTATTTGTAATTAATTCTATGATTGGTGGGAAATATATCTACCTCTTATGAATTGGTTGAATATTGATATCTCACTAGAGAAATAAGACTATAATGTGGAGTGAACCCATTTCAATAAGGGACATTGTCGACTATGATAGTGGAGGGTTTGATCTTGTAATATAGGGAAATTTTTAGGGGTGAACCTATTCTATAATGATTTTTCATTAAACGTATCTTAACTATTATGGAAATCATTTTTATGCTTATGTGTATTCAAAAAATCCATATCTTATGATAATTTTATGCTCTATTGGCTCATCCTCGTTGACTTAATTATAATTCTTGTCTTATGAAAATGATATATTTATTCCATGACTCAATATTTTGGTCATTGATATATATGGTATTGGTTTTTATATTTTATTTCCATGTTATCATACCTTTATGCTAAATATATATTTACTTTTTCCATTTTTTACCATAATTGTTAATATGTGACCCCCTTTATTATGTTTATTTTCACCTAGTTTAGATGATTGGTATAATTTTAGATATGTCTAAGATGGGTAATCATTAAGAGGAGCTTAGTGGGAGACGATGTAGAACTCTTATGAACCTATTTTTTTATATTTCCAAGTCTCCCAAGGAACTATACATTTATTATGCTCATTATCGTGTGTAATGAAGTGAATGTTCAGAAACAAAAATGTAATATCTATATTTTAAAATCATAGTTCATTATAGTTGGTATTAGAGAATATGTTTAGTTTACCTTGGGATACTAAGATGAGAAAACCAGAGTGAGATACCTAGAGATATGTATAAAGGTATTTCAATTTATAATTATAAAAAGAAAAAATATATATTGGAATATTGGGTAAGGATAAAGAGGGTCATTTCAATGAAATTCCATCAGTGTATGAATACTACATGTGTACATGGTTATAGAATAGATGTACCTAGGGGTAAAAATATTGAAAATAAACATTGGGATAGACATGATCATATACTAATACATGATAATGAGCTTTATTTTCAACCTATTTTGACACTCATAATGGTTATTCATTGGAAATTAAAAAACTCTTTATGAACCATCATGATAGATTTATATAAGGATATGTAATGACTTTTGTTAATCCAAAGATTCCAAATATTCCAATGAAGGTTTCATGATTTAGAATTCATATATGTGTTTATTAAGGATTATGTTGTTTCCCACTAGGTATATTGTTATAGATACTATGCTTCTGGTTTTGGTCAATGGATGTAACCCAAAGGAACCATGTACATGATAAATGAAATTGACAATGCAATGATTTTCCACTCGAGAAACTGAATATTATGGGAGAGAGAATGAAAAATTTAAATTTATGATCTCATACCTTTATGAAGCTATGAATCTTTTGAAATATCAAAATGAACTATAGATGTGAGAACATTCAGTTGAGTTCTTTATGAAGCAACATCTACCATGTTTTAGTTTCACCATGGACCAATGAGTTGATGAGAAATGGAACAATTGTTGTGAAAAAATATTTTTCATCATAAACTTCCCATGAAATGAAAAATACATTTTAGATGTCTATAATTTTAAAATTTAATCACATTAATGGTGGGAAATCATAAAGAAATGGATGCATCAAGATAAGATTTTCTCCATTTATTTATATGAATTTAAGAGCTAATATTTCAACAAGTTCTACCCTATAATTCATCATAAAATATTGATGAAGGAATTACATGATCTAATGTATAAGTATAATGTATTTGTTATATATATATGGAAAATAATACAAGATATACAAGGTTAGCTTATGGAATTATCATCCAACCTGAAAGTAAGTTTGATCAATTTTTCATTAGATTAATATCATGTCTCTGATATGTATTATTCATAAGGGACATTACCAGAAATGATGAAATAATTCCATGTTCTATCGAGGGTGAATTGGAGAATGGATTAATCCATAAATCACATGGGTTTGATAAGAAAATAAAGATAGATTTAACAGGAAACACTAATAACCACGGATAGAAGAAGAAAATATTTCTATCATGGTAAAAGTTAGTAACGAAACATATAGGAATCGTTCGTAACAGGACTGGTAAATTTTTAAAATTTATAAGGAAAGGACATCGAGAAATCAAATATTTAATTTATCAAAATATGTTATCTAATTACATGAATATAGATAAACCTCAATAGAATGAACCACCCAAACCCTAGTGTTAGTAATAAAACATGTATTGTCATTATGATAACAAGTTCCCAATTCTATAGGTGAATGAATATGATCAATTTCAACAACATATTTATGTAAGGGACAATGAACTTTTTTATTATGACCACTGTTTTTTCGGTGTGTGACAATGTCAGGGTGAAAGGTATACATACCATCTACTCTTGAACAATAATTTACTATTGGATATGGATCTAATCATTCTTTTAAATATCAATAATTCGTTAAGGGTGATAAGATTCCTCCCACACATGAATTAAAAAATAGGCAATAAATGTATCATGAAAATTTATACATTTGGTCATGTGTGTCACGTTAAGGTGTTCCCATTATCATATTCAAAAATAATGATGGATTAATGAATATTTCCATTGATTATAGGGAGTTCAACATGATCAAAATGAAGAACATATATAATTAAATATCTATTGATGAATTGTTTGATGAACTTCATGTAGATCAATACATTTCTATGATTGACCATTATTCGGGATATCAACAATTGAGGGTCAATAATGTGGATATCCCTAAGATAGAATTCAATACAAGATATGGACACTATGAGCATATAGTGATACCAATTTGACTTACTAATTCTCACACTATATTCATATATTTAATGAATAGAGTACGTATTGATTACCTTGATCATTTTTTGGTAATAATTATAGGTTGTATTATTAACTAATCTGAGATAAAAGAATAGAATGAATATCACCTAATAATTGTACGGAATACCATAATGAATGAGAAGTTTTATGAAAACATACAAAGTGCATTTTTTTCTATAAAAGGTATCATTTTTCTATCATTAAATCTAAATAGTGGGTATATCAATGGATCCTTTAAAGATGGAAGATGATGAATTTTTTACTAGAACAACCACAGTGAAAAATATCCAAACTTCATTTTGTTCTAATGGATACATCAATGGTATGTGGATAATATCTCATGAATGTATAATAGAATCACCAATATCACCTATAAGAGAACCATGTTCCTTTATAATGATGAATGTGATGAAATTTTCAAAGAAAAGAAAAGAATCTTATTTAGTGCACATGATCTTACATTTCCCTTTACTGAAGAGGGGATCATAATCTTTAGTGATATATCCAGGAAGGTACTGTGATGTGTTATTATGAAGAATGAAAAGGTTATACCTTATGCCTCACAAAAACCTAAGTTTCGTGAGAAATATAACAGAACTCATGATTTGAAGTTATCTTTAGTAATTTATTCATTAATGATATTGAGAAACTAATATGGTTTTGGGTTTATTCAGCATATGCTTTTATTAGCGCTAAAGAAAAGCATTGATAATGGTTTCCTTCATCATAGAATAACCCACTAATAAATGATACATTTATCAGTGCTTTATTTTTAACAATGATATAGGTGAGCCTTTAGCAGTGTCTCTTTTAGCACTCATAAATTTCGTGATGGAACACACAAGTACTGCATCAAAATTTCAGACGTTCAAATCGATGTTTATATATGATATTGCCTCATCCCAATGCCAGAAGCCTATTGTGAGGATGGGCTCCCTCATAGACACCCCCACACACCTATATGGATTTGTGCCTATATTCATGGGCATATATAGGCCTTGGTAAACCATTTTCTTCTCACGACCTTTAGTCCACCCACATACACACGCATCACACATGATAAATCTGAAACGACACAACCAACCTACCCTATATACAACCCTATAAAAGGCCTGACTTAGCTTACCAAAGGAGGTATGGCCCCTAATTTTTTATATATACCAACAATAAAAAATATAGTATTAAAATATTAAAATAAATTAAAAAATTAATCAAATAAAATTAAAAATTAATAAATTAAAAATTAATGATTTTTTAAATTTAATAATTATTAATTTATTGATTAAATATATAGTATAAATATTAATAAAATTTATATTAAATATATATAATTAATAAATTTAAATTATTTAACAAATAAAAATGAATAAATGAATAAATTTTAGAAAATATTAAACAATTTATAAATTAAATAATTATTAATAAAAATAAACAAATTTAATATATATATATATTTATATAAATAATAATAAATATTATATATTTACAACAGATATGTAAAATAATGAAATTATAATAATTTTAAAAAATAAAAATTAATAAATTTCAAATTAATTTTAAAAAATATTAATGAAACAATAATTAATTTAAATTAGTAAAATAAATAAATATATTTATTATAAAAATAATTAAAAAAATATATTAAATATAAAAAAATAAAAAAATAAATTATAGTAATGAAACACATATTAATGTCTTACTCATTCTAATGTGTTTTATACATAATTATTCATTAATATATATAATATTTTTAATATAGAAAAATATTTATATATATATTTCAACATATGTATATCAATATATATAGTATTTCTAAAAATATGATTTATATAAAAAAATCTATGCTTATATTAAATAATTCATATATTTAGTAAAAAATGATTTCTAATTAAGAATTTATTTTTATTTTCACTATTTAAAAATTATATCGAGTAATTGACAGTTTACTGAATGTCGTTAAACTTTTCAATTTAAAAAATATCAAACATATGTTATATTGATTTCACACATACATATATTCAATTATTGTATTTTTATAAACAATGAACACACAAATAATATTTCAAAAATTTATTCAATTTTTAATAATCATTTTATAATAATATTTATTAACAAAACATATTTAATACATATTATTTTCAAATTGCTAAATTTTATCACTTTTCAAAAAAATTCAATATATATTATGTATTACTTTTTAATAATTATATTGAATTTATTTAATATTAAGAATATTTATTCAATATTTATCTTAATTGTTTTTTAAATTATTTTTAAATTTATTCATTTTCAATTTTTGTTGTTCCATATGTGTATGTATAATCATTTTCAGTATTTATTAATTCATGTGTAATCATTAGAATTTAATGTATTTATTATTGTAGTAATTTATATAATTAATATGTATTCATTTCCATTTGATCCTACATAAATATTGTTTTTATATTTTATATATAATTAATAATAGTTATTCATTTTTTTTATTTTTAATTCATTCCTATTATTATTTATTTCATTAATATATGAAAAATATTATATATTTTCGTTTTTTAAATTAACATATATCAATCTTATATATATATATACATTAATTTCACACACAAATATTTATGTAATTAATGAATCCTTATATAAAAACACACACACAAAATATTTATGTAATTTGTCCAAATATCAATATTAACATTAAATTTTGCTTAATAACATATTTTTTAATATATTATGCTTTAATAAGTTAATAGAATTTACTTATTTTTAGTATTGTTACAGTTAGTATTATTTATTAATTTATTAGTCATTTTTATTTGTTTTTAGAAGGTTCACATTTTCAAAAAATTATTTAAACATATTAATTTACTATGTGTTAATTTTTTCCATATGTATTCATATTTATTTCAATATATAACCATATTTTTTAATAAATTGTATAATTAATAAAAATTATCAATTTATTTTATTTTTTTTGTTCTACTAAATTTTAATTATTCAATTTTACCCGTTTATCATGCATGAAATTAAGATTATATATTATTTAATAATGAGGAAAAATATTTTTTAAATAAGTACCTAAAAATTAATATAGTTATAAATTAATTCTTACTATATCAAACATATTATATACTTATAACTTTTAATTAATTAATAATGTTATTTATAAAAATTATTCATATAATTTTAAGTAAATAATAATACATTTAAAAAATTATATAATTAGATTAAATATATCTCGATAATTAATATATTTAATATATTTATATTGATTCAATATATATATAACTATATAAAAATATCACATGATAGAAATATATTTTTAATTATAAATAAATAATTATAAATATATTGAAAAATATATTTATTTAAAAATATATTTATGAATTTATAGTTACTATTTTTAAAAAATAATATATTTATAATAATAAATAAATATATTTTTTTTTTATAATATAATTTATGTAATTGTAAATAAATAATTATATATTTAAATGATTATAAAATTAAAATAAATATATTTAACTATTAAATATATTTAATATATTTATAATTATAATTATACTTATTTACTAAATATATATATGATTATATAAATATTTATAATTACATAAATATAAGAATAATTATATGAAAATAAGCATAAATATAATTATAAATATATTTATTTATATCTATTATTATTAATATATTTCTATAATAATATTTATAAACATACATTTAATGATCTTTAAATATATTTATAATTATATACATTTATATTATTTATTTAATTATAATTATACACATATATAATGATTAATAGTATTATTTATAATATTTAAATTAATTTTTTACGTATTGATCAGTTCTTATTTAATATTGATAAATAATAATTTTATCAGTGCTTATTATTTTAGATGTCATAAACACCCCTCTATCATCAACTTCTTGCAAGTTCTAATAAATCCCTCCGATATATTTTTAAACCAACCCTAACAGAATTTATTTTCATTACACTATTCTAGCTCTTGTAGATGTTCAACATTTTCGCTGCTCCCCCTCAATCATCACTCGGTTGAATCAACTTCCAAATCTAATGCATGATATTTTTTTCCTCCTCACCCATTGCTTGCTTATTAAGGTTCAATAGTGTGTGATTGTGTGATGTTATCTTAGGTCATTAGTCTCATAGTTCCATGTTTAGTATCTTTGTTGATGAAGTCCCCACCATCATTTATCATCATATAGTAGTACATTGTTTGCAAGTAACAACAAAAAACTTTTATCAATGATAATTCCCTTCTTATAATTATTTCATATGGTATAAACACATAGTGAAAATAATACAAGCTTTGTAAGTAATGAATGAATGAAATAAGAATAATTTCTAGAAGTTAAGGAACCCATAGAGAAGAAATAGTAACTCGACCTTTGGAATAGTAATGTGACCCGTATGAATAGTAAACCAGCCAATTGAATAGTAACCCCACCATTGAATGTTTAAATAAAATTTACCCATATTTTAATTGATAATAATATATAATTATATCATATTATAATTAAATAAATATTTTAAAAATTATTAATTAAGTGATGGTGTTTTTGTTATGTCATAAATATTAAATTTCAATTTTTTTGACTAATTTAATAATATAAAATAATATTAATTTTCAATAAATGTATTCATAAATTAATTTTTTGATAACTTATGAATATAATATAGATTTATGAGACCTTAGATAAATTTTTAATGTGAAATTAATTCAATTATAGTTTTAAAATCTGTATTTTTTGAGTAAATTGTGATTTTAATTAGAAAATTAAATTTATCTTATTTATAAAAATATTTTCATAAAATGGAGTTCTTTTTTTGAAATCTACATGTTGAAAAATGGTATGGTGAATTTGGGGTTTTATTTTCTAAAATACTTGACTGTTTGATGAATAATAAAATAAAGATATTTATGGTATATATACATTATAGGTTAAATACACTATTAATTGAGTCATTGTTGATGTAAGCACAATTTTTTCTAACTCACAAGAAATAATAACTATATATAGTCTCATTAATCAACACTATTGATTGTATTTAGTAAAATAATTAACTAATGAATTATGTAATGATAAAACACCCCCTTCTTCATTATAAATATCACCCCTCACCACCTCTTCTCCTCACACTTCTCAATCCTTGAGGCTTTTATAAATTCAATGCAATACGCTTCCCAAACCTATCCCTAAACTTCCAAGAGATTTTGGTGTTAAAAAAGGTCAAAAAACAATCCCCTAAAGAGATTCAAATAAAGATGGAATCAAGAGGTAAACCCCTTTTCTTTTTTTTTAATATCTTTTCAAGTTTCTTTGTTTTAATTTTCCCTCATAAACTCCGCTCATCCAAATAGCATGAAAACCCTAGTATATTTCATATACTATAATTTTATCGTGTTGATATAATAATTTTCATCAAATCTATTCTTCCCCTCATTTATTTTATAAATGAAATCATCATTTTTGAGGTGCTGATTACCACCTTCATGGATGACATGATTTCATCATTCAATTTAATATTCAATGATGGTCATGAAACATTTTTTTGAAACAAATTACAATATTTGTATATAATGTTCTGGAATGATTTTTTCCACATGGTATTAATTTTAAAACATATTGAGTTAGTTGTGATAAAAAATACTAAATTGATCTAAACAATTATCATTAATGACTTATCAAATGAATCATAAAAAATTATGGAAAAACGTTATTTTAATATTATATCATCTAGTTAATAACATATATGTTTCGTTTGAGACAACTAACTCATTATAAATTATTTTTCAAACACAAATACAAGTAAACCCATCATGAAATCCAAGGAAATCAACACTCCCAAATGATGAAATTGAATCACTTAACCCATCATAAAGTCCATAAATAAACTTATTAAAATTATAATAAAAAATATATCTATGAATGGTTTGGGAATTACTAATTAATGAACTTGATTTTACTATTCCAAACATTAAGATCAAGTGAAGAATCATTTTAGACCTAATTTAAGGGATTCTACTTGAACCTCTATTATTATTTCAGGTTACTCCTCCCTTTTTACCAAATAAAATTATTTTTTTTTATTTAAATATTTTAAATTATGTTTATATGTTCCAAATTTATTTATCCAGATCCATTCATCATTATTTTCGGGGATATAATCTTTTGTAAAAGGTTCCTTGCTCAATTCTCCCCGACAAGAAAGCCCGATTTAAGGGAACTTCTAGAATTATTACCCATATTAATGTGTGATATAGAATATATTTTAAGACACCATTATTTTTTTTAAATCACTAATTTTATCCCGATAAACTACCTTGGTTAAATTATGTTTTTTTTAAAAATAATTACTCTTTTTCAATTATAAAGAATCTTGAATGTTTTTCTTTAAACCGTATTAAAATGTTTCATTTCTAATGTTTCTTAAAAAATCATTTCACTTCAGATTAACATAACTTATCATGATATAATCTTATATTCTTTGATGAATTTATATTTATGATTTAATTCCTTTTTTCACGGTTACTTTTATTATACTCCCATTTAATATGATTTTGACATGATTATGATACCCAATTAATTCCATGGGTAACCCTTATCTTTCTGTTTGATTACTAATATATGGTTATTTATATGGAAATAATATTAAAATAAATGTTATGATGTGTGTTCCCAAATAGAGATCCAATTATTTGGGTAATTTTTATCCTCATTAGACATTATATGCAAAAATCTTGGGGGTTTTCCTTGACTCGTTCTCCTCTATGTGCAACGATCCTGGACTTGTGCTCCTCTAAGTGAAATGAGAAATGACTCATTATACTCTATGTTAAATTATCCTTGAATCATTATAGATTCATTTTTTCTATTGATTACACATTAATTTTAATCCATGATATAAGGATCCCATGTTATGATTCCTTATGTTTAATCATGTACTATGTCTTTATATATCATAAGGAATGCCTTCTAACCCATGTGCTAAGATATATTTTTATGTTCATTCACTTATAGGGTTTTTTATCTCACAACTTTGTTCATTTTATTATTAGGTTATCCTGTGAATATGTAAGGGCTCAAAAAAGTAGATTATAATGGACGATAAATAATGAAATGTTTTATTTAGTCCAATGTTTTCAGTTTTATGTATCTACTCTTCCATGACACTATAATTCACTATCATTGTCTTATAATTTTATGTTTAATTATAACTAAAATCATGTAATGTTATGTGAAAAGGGATAGGGTCATAATAGTTGGTATCAAATGAAATATTTAGTTATTTATAGAGACTAGGAAGATAGAACTTTAGGTAAGAACCCTAGTGACAAGACTAAGTATTTGAAAACATCCCTACATTTTGGTAAGTATATAGTAAGTGGATTATCAAGTAAATTCATCCCTATATGGATATATAAGTGGAAGTGGTTATGGAACATATGTATCAGGAGTGAAAACATCGACAAGGTGTTCTAGGCCTGACTCAGGGTATCTTGGTATATGACAATGGGCCTTACTACACACATAGTTTGAAACTCCAGGGGGATATGATTTCATAAATTAATAATCTCATTATGAACCATTATTAAGGGAACAAAGAAAATACCCATAAGAATATATGTTGGGAAACTAATCATGGATAACCTACAATAAATCCAAGGTAATCACAAGTTAGGATATACTTTTTCTTTAAGATTTTATCCTTTTATATTTAAAGTTTCTTTTTTATGCTTATTATATATGTTTTAAATCCCCCTAATTGCATTTTATTTTTATTATTTAATGGACTAAAACAGATGAACACATACCAATGATAAATGTGATAGGCAATGTGATGATTTTTCTAATGATATGAAAAATATAATGGATATTGTTGCTCAAAACATCATTAAATTACTTTCTCGACTAGATCATGTTATGAATAATAACTTGAATTGTGTGGAACACCCTACCTATCCAAGGAAAGAGAATGTTGAACTCTAATACTTCATGCGATAATGGACTCCCATGGTTAGTGGATCATTTGATCCACTTCTCATGAAACAATGGATTAACTCTTTTGAAAACATATTATCTATCCTCAATATCTTATAAAAAGAGAACTTTGTGCTGGTGGTATATCAGTTTGATGGGGAAGTCAATCATTGGTGGACACTGATCAAAAATAAAAAGTACAAGGAGGAAATTGATTCTAAGTATTTGGAGGAATTTAAGAAAATGTTTTTCATTAAATATTGTCCCTAAACCCTATGTCTTAAGATAGAAATAGAGTTCCTCATACTTAAGTAGAAGGCCGATGAACCTATTGGGGAATATGAAAAAATATTACAAGGATTGAAAGATACGACACCGAATTTTTCATGAACACTAAAATAAAGGGGGATATCTTCTTCAGTGGACTACAAATGAGTCTATGAAAAGAATTAATGATTTTAGACTTTGATAATTATAAGGAAAATGCATGTTGTTCCCTCAAGGTTGAAATGTAGATCGAAGACTATCAATAGTCTTGTGGTCCCGTTTAAAAAAATATATAAAATAGAGTATAATACGGATGGATTTGCAAAAAAAAATATAATTCTGTAAAGAAGACTGAATATCCAATGTTTCAAAATTGTGGGAAGATTCATCCTAAGAACTTTCTAAAAGGAACTAACAAACGATTCAAATATTGAAGAATGAGACATCTAGATAAGAATTTATGAAGAGATATAAAGATTAGAACTAACATGGAAGAAGAAAGTAAGGTTCATATTAATGCTTAGCTAGTAGTGTAGTGTTTCAACTGAAAAAAACATGTGAATTTTGAAAACCAATTCCCTAAGTTGAGGGTTGTTATAGGAAATCAGAAACAACCTCAAAGGAAACAAGTAAGGGATTATGCTATCACTACAACCCAGGCGAATCCGAACAATGATGTGGTAGCAGATAGGATAGTTATTCATTCAAGAATAGTGAACATATTATTTTATTCTCGTTATATTCATTCATTCATATCTTCTATGTTTAGTAAAACTATTCAAACACCACCTCCAATTTCAGTGTTTGATTTATCTATAAGAACATATAATAGGAAAATTCTTACATCCAAAGTAAATAAATATTCTTCAATTAATGTTTGTTGATTTAACCTCCCCAAAAATCATATAATACTATCGTTGGTAGAGTTTGATACTGTTTTGGGAATGGGTTGACTATCTTTATATAAATCCAACATCAACTTTTGAGAGAGGGAAATAACACTTCACATCCCGAACCATCCTCTAATACTTTAAAACTGTTAGGAGGAAGATTAATATCTTTCATAATAATTGTCTCAAGCGTGTATGTTAATGCCTTATGATCAAGCATATCTCCTGAAAATGATTGAGAAAAAGGAGAGGATCATTCTTGATGATATTCCCATTTTGAAAGATTACACTGATGTATTCCCTGAAGAGTTTTATAATATTACCCCAAACCAATAATTTGAGTTATCAATTGAACATATTATTGGATATCTATCTATATCATAGAAATCTTATAAAATATCCCATATTGAACTAGAATAACTAAAAAGCAGCTAGAGGTGAATCTGGAAAAGGTTTTTATATGTACATGTTCTTCACTATAGGGTGCACCAGTCCTCTTCATTAAGAAGATGTATTGATCAATGAACCTCTCCATTAACTATCCTGAGCTTAATAAAATCACAATAGAGAACAATTATCCCCTACCATGGATATATGAATTTTTCAATTAGCTACAATGGACAATTTATTTCTCTAAGGTGGACATTTGGTTGAGATATCACCAACTAAATACGAAGAAGGAATATATTCCCAGGATATCCTCTTGAACATGGTGTGGAAACTATGAGTTCATTGTGATTCATGTTAGACTCAGTAATGCTACAATAATTTTCATGGATTTAACGAATATAGTATTTATAGATTACCTAGACAATATTTTTCTTTATCAATGATATTTTGATATACTCCATGAGCAAGGAGGAACATAATGAGCATTTGAATACAATACTTTAGAAATTATAAAGGGAGAATATATATGAAAATTATAGTAAACTTGTGTTTTGGGTGTAGGAAGTATCATTCTTATGGAATGCTATAACCATCAAAGGAATATATGTGGACCCTTCCAAGACAATGACAATTGATGAGTTTCCCAAGAAGAAATTTGTAACGAAGATCCTCAACATTCATGGTCTAGAAGGTTATTACCAAAGATTTGTGACAAACTTCTCATAATTATCAGAATCAATAACCAAGATTGCATGGAAGCGAGTGAAGTATGTATCGACTCAATAATGTGAGGAAAGATTTAAGAAGATCAAAAAAAGGATTATCACTACACCAACAATACCACTATTGAAAATTGGAGAACAATTTAGGGTATACAATGACTCTTCAATGAATTGATTAGGTTGTGGGTAGATGAAAAATGATAATGTGATAGACTTATTCTCAAGTAAATTCAAAATTAATGAGTAAAACTATCCTACACATGATTTGGAGTTGGAAATTGTGATATTTTCATTGAATAAATAGTGCCATTATCTCTATGGGGATAAGTGAAATATATATACTAATCACAATTATATAATATATGTTCACAAAAAAAAGATTTATATACACTTGTAAAGATGGTTAGATCACATGAAGTATTATAACTTCTCAATACACTACCATCATGGTAAGGAAAATAAGGTGGCAGATGCTCTAAGTGGAGTGGATGCTTTTTCATTTTCAACAACGAGAATTGAGAAAGATCCAATAATTTTAGACATACAAAGGATAGACATGGTAATAATTAGGTGAGGGATATCATCAATCATTTCTAAATTTTTTTCTCAACCATCCATTATGGAGAAATCAAGTATTATCAATGAAATTATGAGGAAATTCATAAAAGGGTGGAAGCTATCAAAAATGGGAAATCCTATGAGTACAATATTGATGAGGATGGTGTTGTAATATTTTGGTCATGACTATGTGTACCATCTAATATAGAGAAAAATAAATAGCTTCTAAATGATTCACATTGCTCAACCTTCTCTATTCACCCAGTGAGCACAAAGATGTGTTGAGATCTCTGAGATAACATTTTTTTGGGAAATATGATGAAGGAGATTGGTGAATAAACATCAAAATTCCTGGTATGTAAGAAAGTGAAGGCTTAATGGTAAAAGTATAAAGGGTTGATGCTACCAATATCCATTACAACATGGTAATGTAAAATAATATACATATAAAATTTCACTCTACTTCCAATGAAGTATAGAGAAAACTATTTAATTTGGGTTATTTTTTATCGTCTTACAAAGGCAACTCAAATTATCAAAATTTTAGAGGACTTCTCACTAGATCAACTTTTATAGATATACATCAAATAGTTGGTAATGCTTTATGGAGTACCAATATTTATAGTTTCCAATTAATATATGAAAATCACCTCTATGTTTTGGAAATGTCTCCAATATGCTCTAAGTACTAAGCTAAATATCCAAATGACCTATCATCCTCGAACTGATGGCCAATTTGAGTAAACTATTTAAAAAATGTAAGACATGTTGAGAGCATGTTTTATAGACTTCAAAAGAGGATAAAACCATCATATTCCACTGGTCAAATTCTCATACAATAATAGTTTCCAGTTGAGCATCCAAATGGATCCATAGGAATTTTTTTTGGGAAAAGATCAAGAACAACAACATATTGGGATGAAGTCAGTGACTGTAAGCTACTAGGTCCTGAAATGGTCAATGTAATGCTGTAGAAGGTTAAATCCACTCATAATCAAATCAAGTTATCCCAAAGTGGAAATAATTGTTTTTCAGAAAGTCATTGATGGGACATCGAATTCAATGTTGAACACCTAGTATTAATCTACATATATCCATGGAAGAGGATCACGAGAGTTGGGAAGATTGGAAAGCCAACTCCCATATACATTGGCCCCTTTGAGACTCTTGATCATGTAGAAGTTGTGGAATATCTACTATCACTTACACCAACCATGTATAAATTACATGATGTATTCGATGTATCCTTATTAAGTAAGTACATACTAGAGCCTTCACATGTACTGACTTCAGAGGTGGTACAATTGGAGAATGATCTTTGTTCTTAGGAGGAACTAGTAAAGATATTGGATCACAGAGATAATGATCAACATAACAAGACTAATAACTTGGTTAAAGTACATTGGATGAACCAAAAGTACGAAGTGGATACATAAGAGTTGGAGGAAGAGATGAAATAGAAGTACCCACACCAATTTTTTAATTATAATGTAAAAAAGAAAATTGAAAAGAGAAATTTCATAGGGGGTGATGAATGTAATGAATCAAAAACTTTATCTATAAAAATTACCTTATTATAATTATTTCATATGGTATAAACACATAGTTAATATAAGAAAATATTTAAATATAAATAATAAATGAAATATTAATAATTTATATATGTTAAGGAACCTATACAAATTATGGAATCAAGAGGTAAAACCATCTTTCTTTTCTTTTAATTTCTTTTCACATTCTATTATTTTCATTTTTGATCCTCAACATCCCTCATCAAAATTGAATGAAAACTATAGTATCATACACATACTATAATTTTATTGTGTTTATCGAATAATTCTTCAGCAAATATCTTCTCCTCACTCATTTATTTTAAGAATGAAAACATCATCTGTGACGTGACGATTTACCACCTATGGGGATGATCTGCTTTCATCTTTTCATTTTGTCTTAAAGGTTGTTCATGGAAACATTTTTATGGTTAAAACAGATTGTAATATTTATATATGTAATGTTTTGGAATCATTTTGTACACGTGATTTCAATTTATAAAACAAAATGATTTTGTTGTCTTAAAAAAATATATAAAATCAATCTAAATGATTATAATTAATGATTTATCTCATGAATCATCCTCAAATCTAGAAAAAATTTTATTTTATCATTATATAAGCTCATTAATAATATATAAGTTCATTTTTGGACAACTATCCTCATTCAACGTGATTTTACGTACACATATACAAGTATACCGACCATGAAAACCAAGGAAATCAACGATACCAAATGATGAAATTGAATCTCGTAACCCAACAAAAAGTCCATAAGTGAACTAATTAATGTTAAAAAAAATAAAATACATGTATAAATTGTTCTAGAAATATTAATTAATGAATATAATTTTATTATTTAGGACATTAATATCATGTGTAGAATTATTTCAGATATAAGGTATGGAATTCTACCTGAACCTCCATTGTTCCATCGGGTTACTCCATATCTCTTTCTAGAAAACGAAATTATCTTTTATTTTTATGTAAATATTATAAATAATGTTTATATTTTATAATCACATGTATTGAGATTAATTAGAAATTATTTTCAAGGATATAAATGTTTCTAAATGACTCCATACAAAATTCCTCTGGATTAGCAAGCCAGATTTAAGGGAACTTCCTGAATTCTTACCCATATTCATGTGTGGTCCATAATATTTATTAAGACATCATTATTTTTTATAAAATAACACATCTTATCTTGAAAAAACACTTTGGTTAAACTCTATTTTTATACAAACAATTATTATGTTTCCATTTTAAATAATCTTGAATGTATTTCCTAAAACCGTACAAAAATTTTTTATTTATAATGATTCTTAAACACTATTTTCACTTCTTTTTCACCTAACTTATCATGATATATTACTATATTAATTTATCAATGTCCATTTATGATTTAATTCCTTCATTTTATTAACACTTTTCAATACTACTATTTAATATGATTTTGGCATGATTTTGATAGCCAATTATTTCCATGGGTAACCCTTATGTTTCTATTTGATTAATAATGTATGATTATTTATGTGGAATGAATATTCATGAATTTTTTTATATTAGTTCAAATAGATAATTCTCTAATTTATTGGGTAATTTTTTGTCACATTAGATGTAATGTGCAATTATATTGTAGGTTAGCCTTGACTTGTGCTCCACTATGTACAATGAGACTTGAATCATGCCCCTCTATTTCCACTGAGCCTTGAATCGTATTACTCTATGTGAAAATATCCTTGAATCATGATGAAGTCATATTTTATGTTACTTCCACAATAATTTTAATCCATTATTATATTATTCTATGTTATGACTCTTTATTTTTAATCATTTTCTATGCCTTTATATATCATTATGTAATGTCTTCTAACCCACGTGATAAGATTTATTCATATATTTATTCGCTTACTTGGATTTTTAGATCATCCCTTTGTTCATGTTTTCCTATAGTTATCCTATGAAGATGTAAGGTCTCAAAGGAAGTTAGGAACTCATAATGGATTATAAATAAGTAAATGTTTTATTTAGTCCAATGTATTCATTTTTATGTACCTCGTCTTCTAAGACACTATTCTTTACAATCATTGGATTGTAATTTTATGTTTAATTATTAAAAAAATGTAATGATATGTGAAAAAGGATAGGTAATCTATATTATGGGTCTCTTCATTCACGATTTTACTCTATTATAAATTGTATAGGTCATTCTTTGATGACATGCAGTTCATGGTGTTGTGATTTGGTTTTTTGTGTGTGACCTAGTTTTTTTGTTGATCGTGAACCTCATATTCCACCATTTTCCTATCCCCTTCACACATGTCCCCATTTTGGCCATGATATTTAATTGCTAGGATGATTTGGGATGGTTTCAGAGGATCATATGGATGGAGACATGATCCCACAATTTGTTTCTGAACTCAGTTTGTCATGATTTTAGGTTTCTCCCTCGTCCCATTAAAAAGGGAGGTACACATGTTCCATCCTCACATAATATATATATATATTAGTTATATAGGGTATTGATTTAAGGAAAAACACACCCATATATAGTCATAGTCTAATCGAGTCCAAATCCTCCCTCATGGATAGTCCAGATATACCCCTTGATCATATATATATATATATATATATATATATATATTAATATCATCACCCATATTCAACCATTATTTTTTTCGAAAAGACCGACCTTTATAAATGATCCATGAAACATAACAAACATTATTCTAACCTGCTATAATCAGGATAGGTGTAGTACATGTGTCAATTTCATGCTTTTGTCTACCACCCTTCACATAACCAGTGATTAAGCCTCCTTCCAACCTTGATTATCTTGCATCCCCAAGCCCGCCTTACATGATCCCCATGCTGACGAGACCATCCATGTCACACCATCACTCTATTGCATACAATTATGTGGTTGGACCAAAAAACTAGAACCAACCACCTTACTAGTCACCCAGAATTGCTCCCCACCACCTATGAATGTTGGACGACCACCTCTCCATCTAGCGGGGTTCACCACTTCCATCATCTATTCCATCATCATAATAATACCATAAAAATGTATAAAACCACCATCACAATGAACATTAAATTATTTCTACAACCACCGAAGATCAATACCTTACCTTCCATAAAGATCTAGAACCCCACCCCAAAACTGTAATCAATCATCCCATCATCGCTCAAAACAAAAAATGACGAGGATAGACTTTAGATACCAACCCCTCACTACTAGTCATTACGAATCCCTCCCACTACATTCCCCTTTTAGACAACCTTCACCAAATTTCATCACTGGGGTAAGAGTTTCTTCCCTTATTATAACAAATTTCACCATTGTTGCATCATTATATTGACATAAATACATTAACCTACAATCAACAAGAATATGTTGTCCATCTCATAGCATTACCATAATTAAATCTCATAAATCTTGTTAATCCTAGGAATAGATCCTGAAACATCTGATGCACTATGATGATAATATCAAAAAAATGACCTACACACCATTAGAAAACATGTTATAGTAATGAGGTATTTGTGGGTTCCATACCATGCATGTACTGGGCCAAAATGACCACCTACACATTGTACACCACCTTTTAAATTCTATTGTTGACGAAGTCGAACCAATTCTAGTTCTAATTTATATTAATGGACACTTGACAAGGTTCCACTTATCCAATATTAGGTATGATCATCCTCACATCATTTAAGAGAGTCACTTGTTTTTCCCACCAACCATTTTTATAGGTACATTTCAAATATCATCTGTTATAACAATATAAAAAATGAATGTATACAATTAGATGGTATAGATAATGAATAGGTCATATTAGGGCCATTGTAGAGTATCCATATGACGTGTGAAATTTATATGGAATGCTATAGAATTGGATAAATCCAACACTTTCCTCAATGTAACCATTTGGATCTACAAGTCTTCAACACCCATTTAATTTTTGGTTAATATAAATGGGTTTTGATTTATTTGGTTATATACTCCAAATGGCCCGAAGGACTTTTTTTAATTATGGATAATCCCCCTCTTAAGGGTTGTAGGGGAACTAGTAAATGACCCGTAGGCCCAAGACACAAGTTTTGACTGACCCGCAATACATGAACCGAAGGCCCATATGCATACCATTCTCAATACATGACCCGTAGGCCCAGCCCACTTGAACTACCACTCCCCAGCTTCTGTGTCATTGATCACCTAGCTCCCCACCTTACATTGCTGATCGGCTAGCATTTCCTCGTACAAAGATGCACAGTGCCTAGTCCCGATGACATCTACCATACACTCTCATTCTTCTAATACGGTTAGCTATGCTTCTTGTGGATGCTACTCTTGTTTATTTGATCCTCTTTTGGGGCCTATTCTGTGTGAACTGGGCTACTCCATGGTCTACGTGGCTCGAAGGCCCTGTGGCCCGAAGGCCTTTGATGACCCAAAGGCCCTTGAGACCTGTAGGCCCAAACCGATGGCCCGAAGGCCCAAATCGGGTGAATAGTTATGGCTGCTACAATACGGAACAGTAACTACTACAGTACTACAATAGTACTACTACAATACTGCTACAATACTGCTACAGTACCAGAAATTTGCCTCCAACCGGTTTTTGAACCTGGGTCTCTTAGATGCCAAGTAGGAGCCCTGACAACTCAGGTACGAGCTCATTGGCATTTATTTGGTTATATGAAAATGGTTTTTGTTATGATTTCATTAATTTTGAAAGTTTTTTGTTTTTAAATGATTTCAATTATATATAATAATTGAGTTAGAGTGTTTATCTATTTTTTTAATTTAGTACAAAATTTTTTATATTAAATGAGTTACATTATGTTTGAGGGTTATAGACTTATTCAGGTTATAAATAGATTAAAACAGATAATTTAGGTTTGAATTAGCAAATAATTTCATTAGTGGGCATATTGGACAGGGGTTAGATTTATTTTTCTTATAAATTATGAAAAAAATCATATATTTCTATTCAGTTTGCATGAAATTTATGATGTTTTATAAAGGAAAAAGTTATATAATGAGTAAAATTCATTAAAAAATGTTTTGAGTTTACAAATCCCAGCTCTAATTGTTTTTTTATTGTGAACAGTGTCTTTGAAATGTTTTAAGTTAGAATTATGAAATATATGTACCAAATGGGTATTTATAATGGATTCATGGTTTGTTGGAAAAAAATACATATCTAGTTTAAATTATTTATTTTGACTAAAAAACGTTCAAAATATTAATCTTAGTTTGGTCTATTATGTATAATTAGTAATGGTTTGAGTGTTACCCAATAAAATTTATAATTTAAAACACATTTATCTTATACAAATATATAAATAAAAGATATAAGAATTTATTTTATTATTTTTATAATCCCTCCTAACCAGAAATATTGTATGGATATTATTAATAATGAAAATTGTCTATTGGATATAGTTATGTTGGTTTTGACTACTAGGTGCGGCAGATAGATTATTGTTATCCATGTCATTTTAAGTGGTCGAATCAGAATGTTTTGGATATCAATGATGTTAAATCCATCCTAACAATTTTCTTAAAAATGATGATTAAATGAAAGTAATTTTTGTGTTTTAAAATAAATTTAATTGAGGATTTTTATTTTGTTGGATACACATAATATAACTATTATTGATAACTACACTATTTTTTATATTATGTTTTACTAGTGGGTTATAGTAAAAATATATTTGTTTGTAGACCTATAATACATGGTAAGGAATAATCTATATAAAAAGAGATTAACATACAGTCATACTTCACATTGGTCATCAATAATAGTTTCAACCATTCATTTAATGAAATTATATGCACCTTGACCCTATTTCAATATAATGTGATTACATAACCTTGTATGTTCCAAGTAATTATTTTTTTACAAAAATTTAATATTCAATGTCATAATTAAATGAAAATAAGGAATAAGAATATTCTATGGATATCAACCATCCAATAATACATAATTTTTAATCCTCATATTTATTAAATCCTTTTTGTCACCGAAAACATCACATCAAGAACCTATGAAAATAGAAACATGGTTAACCTATGTTGTATCATTTCATGTCACCATTTTGTAAAATAATAACTTTTTAGGAATCATAATTTTCATCATTCAAATATTGGGTTCCCATTATCATTATTATATATGACTTACTCCATTGATTTTGTATATTTTATTTTTATTTTTAGTTTTTGTAAAAAATAAATATTTTATAAACCAAATATAATGTATATAAATAAAAAAATAAATTCATGTTTATTAAATGAAAATAGAGTTCAGAGATAGAGTTAAAGAGCTCATCAAAATTGAAATAGATCACGTATATGATCCATCTAAAATCATTTTTTTCCATTTATGCATTTTTTTATTCTAGAAACATTAGTCCAGATGATTTTGGAAAACATTTTATTTGTCAAAAATATATAATATCTAAAAATATTTGACTATATAATGGGAAAATTGAACATGCACACTGATTGGGATAATACTGATGTTTATTGTTCAGTTGATATGAATACTAGTGGCAATGATGATGGATATTGTATGGAAGAAATGATAAGGGAAATTGAGGTTGACCTTCATGATTTTCCTCATTTGTTTTATTAGTTAAGTTGTTGTTCCAAGAGACCATTTTAAATCTGTTGTAATAAATACCCAACATTGTGAGCTGTATTAATGTTATATAATTTTAAATTAGGAAGTGGATGAGTGACATCTTTAAAGAATTATATCATATCCTAAATGATATTATACCAATAGTAAATGAACATCATTTTCTAAAATATGATAATAAATTAATGGAACATTTAATGGGAATGACCTCTAAAAATAAATTCTTTTACAAATGATTTAAAATTATTTCACGAGGACAATGAATCACTCATAAAACACCCTAAGAGTTTCTTGAATCAATAAAAGAAAGATAAATCAAGTCCATTGAAGTCTTTATGGTACTTTTTAATCACACTACGATATAAAATCCTAAACAAATGTTTTGAAACTGCAAGATAATTGGATTGGAATGATATTACATAAATTATGGATGGGAAACTATGTCTACTTGCAAAATCACCTAAGTAAAAGAAGATTGATTATGAGTATTATGAATTAGGAAATTTTATAAGAAAATTTTGTCTTATCTTATCGCTATATGGAATAAATAACGCTTTTGTATAGAGTAGTAATCACAATACTTGTGTAGATATGTTGATAAATTATATTTTTCCTCTATGGTTATGCATAATGTAGAAACACATTATGTTTTCTATAATTATATATAGAAAAATTACCTAGAAATTATATTGATTTATATTTATCTCTATTGATCAATGATCATAAATTGATATGGGACATAAGTATATTAATGCCTCATTCTCATAGAAGTGAAGAAACTCACATTAATGTCCATGTTTTATTGGATGATAATAGAATTTAATGTATATTGAAATTTATTAGTTTATAACATTAATATAATTTTGGGGAGTATAGTTTTGGATGAATTAATACAGTAAGTGTGGTAGACACATTCATTGAAGGATCAAATTTTACGACATAAATTTTATTTACCAAGAACGCATAAATATAGATCCTTGATGATAACATTGGATGGGAATATAAAAAAAGTTTCAACCCTATCTCCAGTAATGTGTGATCAAATGTTAGATAATGTAAGAGATATTGGGACTATTTTCAGTAAACAATTTTAAAAATTACTTAATAAATCATATTGGAAGAAGAAATTTATTTTTATTAAATTATCATAATGGAGTTGTTTATATTTCTATAATTTTTATTATGTAATGCATGTAGAAAAAATCTATTTAATAGTTTTATTAGAATGTTACTAAATGTTATTGGAAAAAACAAAATATGGAATCAAGGATTTTTGGTGATGATTAACATAGAGATAAAGGTATATTTGGAACTTGTGAAGGGTAAAATTTAGGCTTATCTTTTTCCAGATGCTTGCAATCTATTTAGATAAAAAAAATTCAATTTCTCATTATCTTTAATGTTGTAAATGTTCTAAATGGGTATTTATAAAATATAAATAATTTTATGTCAATGACTAATTTTATGTTATTGGGAATAATATCACATTACTTCCTTGATGCAATGCACGATTTGAGGTTTATCGCTATTTGTTTCATTTTTCCTAATAATACATCACATAATTTAACAAGACTCTAATTCTTTGTCAAATCTATATGGAGAAAATTTATAGACCCAATAATGTTTCCAATCATGAATATGGAGGTTTTTTTCATATTAGGTGAATTGGATGTGTTCTTCCCACCATTATTCATTGATATAATGGTCTACTTAATGGTCAATTTTTTTGAGATTTTTAACTATGTGGTCCTACCAATTATAAATGTATTTACCTCAATAAATGGTATATGAATATTTTAAATGGGTATTTCATGAATCAAATCTATCTAAAAGGTTCTATTGAAAAATGATATATTTTTGAATATACTGTAAATCTCTTTATTTATTACCTATCAGAAGTTTATAGAACCAATATTCCAAAGACTCAAACATATGGGAAAATAGAATTCCCAAAAATATGTTCTTTCAATTACTATTTCAGAGTGGGAAAAATATAATCTTTACATTTAATATAATAATTATTATGTTGATCAATACATTGAATCCAAAAATTATGTTATTAGACATTTGAGTTCATTAAAGCACCAAGGATTTAAATCAAATAATCATATTAAAAAATTTAGAGGATGGTTATGAGATCATATTTATACGGAGTTAAGTAAAATTGAGAATTTATTTTCTAAATGAATTCCATTGATTGAAAGGGGGGAATGAAAATATTTATGTCTTACACTAGTTTTGTAATTAATAGTGATAAGTTATATACCAAAAACCCAATGAACGTAGTACGATAAAAAATCAGAGTTAAACTTATGGAAGAAGTGATTCATATATATGGTTCTCAGGATAGAAATACTATTTTAGAAGATATGACAGATTTTAACATCATCAAACTTATATCTGAGTTTTATTATTCAACATTCCAAGTGTCTATTTCCTATTACAAATGTGTTGAAAATAGAAGTGTAGATAAAGTTAATGAAATGGGAATTTTGAATATAAATTTCAGTGTGGAAGGGGAATTAATTAGCCATTCATAATAGCATCATATATAGTGCATGTATTGTATATCTCAGATTTAGCATAAAATAATTGTTTAATTTTAATTCTGAAAACTAAAAATACTATAGGATTAAATGAAAAATATACTAAGGATGAAACTTTATTTTTCACATCTGAATCATTTCATGGTAGTCCAAATATGGGAAATGTATTATAAGTTATAGGGGACCACAATGAGGGGATTTGAGTTATAGATAAAGGATGCAAATAACATGAAAAATTAACTAAATGAATAATCATTTAATGAGCAGGTTAAATTGTTTTTTAACATACTATACCATTTATTATAATATCACATGTTCTCTAGTGTATTTAATAAATCTAAATTCAATTTATTATTACTCACAAGTAGAATTAAACCTACACATGATGATGTTACCAATATTAAGGAAGAATATGAGGTTGATCCTGAAACCACATAATTATTAGTGGATCAACACCATGTAGTTGAAAAAAAATAAGGACACATAATCATAATATTGAAAAACGTTATAGTGAAAATATGTAAGGTCATAGAATATAAGGTTGGTTGGAATCACCATATCCAAATTGTTGAACCCAACGAGTCAATGACAATTAGTTATGTTGCGATCACAATGAAGATTAATGTGGCGATTGATACAGTTTCATTAAACTATGTTCAACGTGTATCAATGGAAACCCGTTTTGAAGATATTTATGCAATGTAATGATATACATTCTCTATTTTACACAAAAAATCTATAATGAAATATTTATTTAATTTTTATTATCCCTTGTAGATTTTGTTTATTTTAGATGATTTCCATATGAACTATATATGAATGTGTATTGAAAGATCCCAAAGGGGATTTTAGAAATTTATTACCATGTTTCATCTAAGTGATGCTTTGGGGAAACTGAAGCCCCACCTATCAGTTACTTTTGTACATATTATAAAGTAGAAAATAAGGAATTATGTAATCAATTGTCATAATGATAAATTATTTCATGTGTTTTTAGTGTAAAATATAATATTTTATAATATTTATTTTATACAAAATTTTTCAAAAAAATTAATTTATTAGAAAACAATTAAGGGATAGAAATGAAAAACATGCATTAAAAACCAATATACATGTATTATAATGAAAAGATGGGGTAGGATTCACTACAGAAGAATATAGTATATATTTTGAATCAATAATAATTTTTTTATCTGGTATTAAAAAACATATATTAGTTTTTTATATACAAATAAATGAATCAAAATATCCATCCATGTCTATCCCACACCATGCTCTATGGAAGGATCACTTTGTTAACAGGGAGGGTAAAATAGTATATAAAAACAAAAAAGTAGTATGAGAATAATGTGTATGTATGAAAAGATAGAAATTCATTATGATTTATAACATAATTTAAAAAAAATTATACTTATGTTCATATGTTTTTATGTAGTGTAGAAATAATAATTGATAGTGGATGTATAAGAAATAAATCTACTTTCATTACAATTATTGTGGAAAAAAATAGGGCAACATCATTGGTGTAGGTTTTGATGTTTATACATGAAAATAATTTGAGAAGAAAATATTTCAATAAGAAACATATCTAATGATGAAAGGATTTTAGGTAGACATAGATGCTTTTCATGATATTACTGTTCAAACATGTTTGGAAGACCAATATTTTAGAAATAATAAAAGGGAACTATTATTGGATTAAACATCATCACATAAAATATAAAATGGCCCCACTTTCTTCAAGTGTATTAATTGACCTCAATATCCAACCTTACTTTAGTTAATAAATTTTTTCATTACACAATCCTCAAAGTGTGAATCAAAGTACTTACGATAACAATATATTACTAAACTTATATCGGGTAATGTTTTATGTGATTTTTATCTATCAACACCCATCTACCACCCTATTATGAGGGTTATGATGAATAATATCACATGATATAACATACAGAAAATATAACTCTAATAAAACATCACATGTGAGTGGATGGACAATTTGGTGGCTAGGGTTGTCTTAGGCAGGATTCCTTCGGCCAACGAAAGTGCTTCTCCTGTGGTGGAAAATGTGGTCGGTTTCAACTATGGTTAGATCTCCAAGACGAAATAATTCAAGGAGGCTATCTGCAAGAGCTCATCTCAGGATGCTAATGGCCAGATTAGTATCCCTCATATTCAGTTGGAAGAACAAAGGCCGAAGTTTCTAGATGGATCTACGGTGGTGGTGATCTCCGAAAAAGAGATGCAATGGGATACAAAGTACAATAACCTATGGTCGGTGGCTAGATTTGTTTTCAAAATACGTTTTAAAAAAATATTTTATAAAAAATGCCTAGGTTAATTTTGTTTTAAAAATAATCTCTAAAGGCGGTAGGGCAGTTTCCACCTTTAGGCTTCAGGCGAAAGGTGGCAGCGGCGCTATCGTATTTTGGGTTAAGTCGAAAGGCGGCAACCACGTTACCACTTTCCTACCAAAAAAATTACTATTTTTTGTTTAATTTTATTTATTTTTTTGTTTTGTTTATATATATATATATAAACAAAAAAATTATTTTGAATTTATCTGCTATTTAAAAACCAGCAGTACTATCATTACAAAAGTTTGGATTCTGACAGAAGCTCTCATCCAGGACTCTCTTTTATTAGAGAGTTTACCTTATAAGTCATTCCGCATTTCTGATGTGGGATTCTGGTTCTCCCTTTCCTGTGCAGAACATTCTGCATTTCCGATTTGAGATTATGTTTCAAGTACGTGACTTTCAAAAAATATAAAATAAAAAATAAAAAACCAATATATATGAAACTTAAAACATGGATGAAACATTTAAAAAATAGTTGAAAACAAAAATCATTTCATAAAAAACGATGATAAAAAAATTTATATACTTTCAGAACCACCTACAAGAAACTTAAAAAATTTGAAGTACGTGACTTTGAAAGCCTATAAAAAATAAACTACAAGACCAATATAAATGAAACTTTATAAATGGATTAAACATATAAAAAATAGTTGAAAATAAAAATAATTTATTAAAAAATGTTGATGGAAAATAATTTATATTTTTCAAAAAACACCTACATGAAACATAAAAATGTTTCAAGAACGTGACTTTGAAATCCTATAAAATATAAACTATGAGACCAAAATAAATGAAACCTAAAAAATGAATTAAACATATAACAAATAGTTAAAAATAAAAAGAATTTCTTAAAAAATGTTCATGAAAAATAATTTATAAGTTTTCAAAACAACCTACTTGAAACTTAAAAATGATTCAAGTATGTGGCTTTGAAAGACTATAAAATATAAACTATAAGACTGATATAATTTAAAGTTAAAACATGGATTAAACTTATAATAAATTATGAAATTATGAAATTAATATTATTAATAATTAATTATATAATAATTAATTAGTTAATTTGTAATTAGTAATAATTAATTATATAATAATTAACCAAATAATTATTAATATAATTATTCAGTATATAATAGTTAATTAGTTAATTAGTAATATAATTATAAATTATATTTATTCATTATACTTAATAATTAGTAATTATTATAAATTATTATATAATAATTAATTAGTTAATTTGTAATATAATTATTAATTATATAATAATTAATTAGTTAATTAGTAATATAATAATAAATTATAATTATTCATTATAATTATAAATTATAAATATTCATTATAATTATAAATTATAATTATTCATTATAATTACTAATTATAATTATTAATTAGTTAATTAATAATATAATTATTAATTATATAACTATTAACTATAAAATAATTAATTAGTTAATTGGTAATTATTAATAACTAATTATATAATAATTAATTAGTTAATAAGTAATATAATTAGTTAATTAGAAATATAATTATTAATTATTTAATAATTAATTAGTTACTTAGTAATATAATTATTAAATATAAAATAAATAATTACTTAATTAGTAATATAATTATTAATTATATAATTTGTAATTATTTAATTAGTAATTGTTAATCATTAATTATATAGCAACTGATTAGTTAATTAGTAATGTAATTATTAATTATATAATTAATAATTAGTTATTTTTTTGAGAAAGATAGAGTTGAGACCCTTTTTATAATTAGTTAATTAGTAATATAATTATAAATTATAATTATTCATTATAATTATTAATTATTATTTATTAAAAATTATTATATAATAATTAATTAGTTAATTTGTAATATAATTATTAATTATATAATAGTTAATTAGTTAATTAGTAATATAATTATTTATTATAATTATTAATTAGTAATTATTAAAAATTATTATATAATAATTAATTAGTTAATTATTAATATAATTATTCTTTATAATTTTTCATTATAATTTTTAATTATAACGATTAATTATCAATTATTAATTTAATAATATAATTATCAATTATATAACTATTAATTATATAATAATTAGTTAGTTCATTAGTAATTATTAATAATTAATTATATAATTATTAATTAGTTAATTAGTAATATAATTAGTTAATTAGTAATATAATTATTAATTATTTAATATTTAATTAGTTACATAGTAATATAATTATTAATTATATAAAAATTAATTAGTTAATTAGTAATATAATTATTAATTTAGTTAATTACTAATTATTATTCATTAATTATATAATAATTAATTAGTTAATTAGTATTATAATTATTATATATAATAGTAAATTAGTTAATTTAATGAGAAAGATAGAGATGAGGCCCTTTTTATAATTAGTTAATTAGTAATATAATTATAAATTATAATTATTCAATATAATTATTAATTAGTATTTATTAAAAATTGTTATATAATAATTAATTAGTTAATTGGTAATATAATTATTAATTATTTAAAAGTTTATTTTTTAATTAGTAACAAGATTATAAATTATAATTTTTCATTTTAATTATTAAATTGTAATTATTAAAAGTCATTATATTACTAATTAATTGGTTAACTATTATATAATTAATTATTAATAATTAATAATTAACTAATTAATTATTAACTAATTAATTATTAATAATATTAATTAAATAATTTATTATACGTTTAATCCATTTTTTAACTTTAATTTATATCAGTCTTACAGTTTATATTTTATAGTCTTTTAAAGCCACATAATTGAATCATTTTTAAGTTTCAAGTAGGTGGTTTTGAAATCTTATAAATTATTTTTCATTAACATATTTTATTAAATTCTATTTATTTGGAAATATTTGTTATATGTTTAATCTATGTTTTATGTTTCATTTATATCGGTCTTATAGATTATATTTAATAGTCATTCAAAGTCACGTGCTTGAAGCATTTCTAAGTTTCATGTTGGTGTCTTTGAAAACATATAAATTATTTTCTATCAACACTTTTTACAAAATTCTTTTTATTTTCAATTATTTGTTATATGTTTAATCCATGTATTAAGATTCATTTATATTGGACTCATACTTTATTTTTTATATGCATTCAAAGTCATGTACTTGAAACATTTTTACGTTTCAAGTAGATGGTTATAAAAGTTTATAAATTATTTTCTATCATCATTCTTATGAAATTATTTTTGTTTTTAACTATTTTTTATATTTTTAATACATGTTTTAAGTTTCGTTTATATTGGTTTTATAGTTTATATTTTATAGTATTTCAATGTTACGTACTTGAAATATAGTCCCACATCAGAAATTCAGAATGTTCTGTGTAGGAAAAGGAGAACCAGAATCCCACATCCGAAGTGCAGAATGATTTCCAAGGTAATCTCTCTTATAAAAGGAAGCCATGGGTAAGAGTTTCTGTCAGAATCCAGGCTGTTGTAATGGTAGTACAGCTGGAATTTAAATGGCAGATAAATTCTACTGAATTTTTTATTTGTTTTGTTTTGTTATATATATATATATAAAACAAAAAATATAAAAAAAAAGTTAAAAAAATTATTTTAATTTTTTTTTTGATTTTAGTGGGAAGGAGGCATCGCAGATACCGCCTTTCACCCAACACCGAAGGCAGCATCCGCGATGCCAAATCTGAGGCTTCGTTAAAAAAAATTAAACCCAGAAATTTTTTTAAAAAATATATATATTTTTAAAACGTATAAAAAAACTCTTCGGTGGCTAGGTTCGGCCCTGTGAAACCATCGTTGGAGGTGTTCAGGGCGTTTGTGGGATCCTAGGGCCTCTAACCCTCATGAATCTTTCAGATATTTTAAGGTTTTATTTTTTCATTCAACTCTTCAATATAGATGACTTTGTAAATGCTTGGGTGATGGAGGAAAGTCGATGCGGATCCCGTCACTTCACCCTTTCACGTTAGTCATGGGAATGTCACTATGGAAAGAATCTTGTATGGGTGCAGTTTAGATCATGCTTCTTGGTCTTCCCTGAACTTTCTATAATCCATCTATAATAGCGGTGGTGGTAGTCTCTTTTGGGAGCTTTCTCTATTCTGATGAGAATACATAGAGGATGCCAGACACAGAGAATCCATGGATATGTGTTGAGATGAACCTTTCGATGAAGTTTCCTTCATGAGTTCTTATCAGATCTCCTGAGGGGTTTAATTGGTGGAAATTATTGTTATTTCATGATCCTCCTTGGCTTTGTAATACATGTGGTTTACAAGGGAATGTGGTAGAGTTTTGTAGGAAAGGCCATGGAGGAGCGTGGAGCCGGGGGGCCTCACCCACGCAGAGTTCCATTTAGACAGCTTATAATCCGAGTCTGTGGCTAGTTCTGGTGGTAAGGTTGTTTTTCAAGGTTATTCTGGTGCAGTGGATATGTCAAGGGACCATCCATCATCATCTTCATCAGTGGTGGAAAAACTTGACGGCCCGACAACATCAGTAGAGATTACAAAAGTTATCAGACCCAATTCGGAAAAGAGGATCTCCTTTTATGAATGGGTGTAAGTGGACATATTTTTGTTAGACGTTATCGAGATTCCCAAAATGTTATCATTGGTTTATTGAATATCCACACTGATGGAGGAAAAAGGTGAATTGTCCACGTTGGTTGTGACATCAACGTATTCTACACATTCCAGAAGAAAAAGAAAATTTTATTTCAATAGTTTTTCCATGCATCCCAAGAGGGTTATCGCCTCCTATTTCGGAGGTTTGTATTTGTTATCTTCAATCCCTAAAAAATTTGATGTGATCTCTATTTTCCATGATTGGGTGCTCCTTGTATGTTGATGTGAAGGCTTCGAGGATTCCTTTCTCAGAGGGGGTGGAGAGAGAAATCATATCATCCCGCAACTCATCACCTCACTTGGTTATGGACTCTTTGCTTTAGGAGGAGGTGACACTAATGTCCCCACCGTCCGTGGTGGGAAACATATTATCTCTGTTAGAAGAATTGGATAGAACTTTGAAGAAGACAGTTCTCATCCCAATGTAGGGTTGTTTTTCAAAAGGATATTCCAGACCGGTTACTCGCTCGATATCTAAGGAGGAGTGTTGTAGGAATATGTTTGTTCCGTGATTAGGTAGAAATTTCAAAAGGGCTAATAAATCCATACATTAATTAATTATATGATTATTTAGAATGATCATGGTCTGGGGGGCATGAAAAAGGAACCTTTGTGGTTTCTGAGTCAATGAGATATAAGTCTTATATGGCGGTCATTCTGGATCCTAAACAAGACCCTAGTAGGATCAGTTTCTTTTCAAAAAGATGGTATTTGTTTATCACATGCATTGAAATTCTGTTAATAGACATAAATGAATTCTATGGAAGAAATATCTTCAGGTGGAGTTGGTTTAGGTAGTGTAACAACATATCAATGTGAAACATGGGTTCAATGGCCATGAGGATTTGTTATCCTTTTTTATGTTAGTAGTGATATCCTAGAAAGAAGAAACCTGTGGGAGTTCCTTGAATCGTTTTATGCATATGGATTACCTTGGTTTGTAGGGGGTGATTTTAATTCTATTGTGGACATATCGAATAATAATGGTGGATCACTATTATATAATAATTGTATGATTGAGTTTAATAGCTTTATCTCTGGTAAGGGACTCCTAGAATTGGGCTTTAGTGGGTCCACATATACTACTGTAACAACCGCAAAGGTGGTAATCATATCTAGAGTAGAATGGATAAATGTCTTGATAGAATTCAGGGATTAGAGTCATTTCCAAGACATTTATCTCTAAATTATCTCAAGCTCTTTCAAATCATGCACTGTTGCTGGTTGAGCGTAAACAAGGGAGTAAAAATAATAAGGAATTTATGTATTCTGTTAACTGGCACAATGTGGATGGTTTCATGCAAATGATGAAAGACTCCTACGAATAGTATATGGATGCGAGAGATTGGGATAGGCTATCTGGGTGTCTTAAGCGCCTCAAGGCTGATATTAGCAGGTGGTTCATGAACAAAACAACTGTTGATTATTCTGTTGAATCGCTTCAGGATGAAATAGTCCGACTGGAGGACGTGCATCAACAGAGTTGGGTTGAGTCTACCTTTCTGTTTTTATATGAAAACATTATTTTCTATCATAATAGTTGTTGGAGGTTGAAAGGGGATATAGAAAAAGATACAGGGTCATATGTCTTATGGAAGGCTACCGAAACAATTATTTCTTTCATGCATGTTTTATGGAACGAAAAAATATAAAAATTAACATTAAGATTGAGGATGGTTCATTTTCTTCGGATGTTAATGTCACTAGAATGATATATTTGAACCACTTAGAGATGCTACTTTTAGGTGAAACTCAAACATCGTCTAGGGAGGGTGCCTCAACGATGGAGTAGGAGGTTTTTAGGGAATATTTCCAGAAGCATTGATGCATAGGATAATGATTCTTTAAGGAGTATACCATCTATCAATGAGTTCTAGGAGTATGTTCGCAATATTTCTCTGGACAATGCCCCCGTCACAAATGGTTTTCTAGGAGCTTTACATGTGGCATTGTGGGACTTTTTTGGATCGTAGGTTATTGAGGATGTGTAGGATTTCATCTGGGGGGTTACATCAATAAGAGTTTGTGTTCTTCCAGGGTGGTTCTCTTAAAAAAAGTTAAAGACCCATCTTTTATTAATCAATATAGACCAATCTATCTATGACATGTATCTTACATGATTTTGGAATGTTTACTGGCCATGAGGCTGAATAAAGAGATTCCAAATGCTATATCTCATGAACAACATGAATTTTTGAAAGGTAGAGGTATTAAAGGGTCGGTTAGAGTTGCTCAAGAACTATTGGAGGATGAGAATATGAGGGTGGTTGGGTCTAATGTGATTATTTTGGTGGACATGGAGAAGAAAAATGACAATCTAGAATTGATTTTCATAATTCAGGTGATGAGGATTCCTGGTTTTCATGAATGGGTTTTTGATCTATACTTACTTTTCTTCTCCACTCCTTGGACTAAAATTTCTCTAATGGGGAAAGGTTTTAGTTTTTTCAAGAATGTGTGGGGTGTGTTAAAAGGAGATCCTCTATCTCCCATCAGGTTTATCATTTCACATGAGGTTCTCTAAAAAAACATACACAAATTCTTAGTGGAATGGGGTGTTTTTCTATATAATTTTCAAGCATCGGATTGATCTTGTTCTTGTTTTATGTTTGATGAAGAAATTATAATTTTTTTGAATTGAAGGAGGTCGTATCTTTGTAATGTTATTAATATTATGTTGATTTATTGTATATTAAGTTCCCAACAGGTTAAATCTATGAATAAAAATGTATTTATATCCATTAAATGTTCTATAAGAAGGATTCAGGTCATTCCAGACATTCTGGGAATTCAGCAGAAGTATTTACCAATTATTTACCTTGGGGAACCTATTTCTAATGCTCATGGGAAAAAGATCTTCTTTAAAGATCTTATTAACAGAATGACTGGGAGGATTCTTAAATAGAAAAACTGGTTTCTCTCCATCGGTGGCTGTGTGGCGTTGATAAATAGTGTGATTTATTTTATACCGATGCCTTAAAGTCCATTATCAGTCCACCCAAGTGGATTATATCTAAAATTGAGAAGCTAAGGAACATGTTCCTTTGGGAAACAAACTCTATGGGAATGTCTCACTGGGAATCTTTGCATTGGGTGGCGAAGTTGGTGGAGGAATGAAGAGTCAGTCTTAGGGATGTCACAAGTTTCATGTAGTCCTTGCAGGCTCATCTGGCATAAGATTTTATTATTGTGGAATCGATGTGGGCCAAAAATCAGAAAACTAAATATGGAAATAATTGGGAGGACTGGGAAGATAGGAAACTATCTAGGTTGTGAAAAAATGTGGTGTTTCAATTAGATTTTTGTACAGGAGACTTATCACTGGGTGGTTGTAAGAGGGGATATAAAGTTGTGGAGAGACGATTCGGTTGTATAGAAGATATTTTCTACAAACTTTCCAGGGCTGGATATGTCAGTAAGAGAGGCTATCCACCGCCCTTTATTACTTGAAGCCATTATGAGTACGGAATATACAAACCTATTTAAATAAATTGGGTTTACTAAGGATGATGATTGATGCTTCTTTATAGAGTATACATCAAGATACTTTAATGTTCATGACTATCATGGATTGATTTGACATGGTGGTGATCAGGATGAGTTGTGATCACTCTTGTGGTGTAAGGAGGTCCCCATGAAGATGAATTTTCTAGTTTGGAGAGCGTGGAACCGAGCTATCCCTATGGAGGATAATATCCAAAAGAAGGGAAATCATTTGGATTCTCATTTCTTCTCTTGTACTAACTCTCAGGTAGAGTCGGTGGTACACCTGTTTATCAAGAGTGAATGGGCGGTCAGTCTATGGACTGTTATGTATAAATTGGGTAATTACAAAATAGCATGCACATCCATACATGACTTCTTCGTGAGTTAGTTTTTGGCCTTAGAACGACATGAGATGGAGTCCAAGATATGTAGTATTATTGTTACAATGATATTCTAGATGCTATTGAAGGAAATGAATAAAGAATGAACAGAGGTTCAGATGTCAGTTTTTCAGATGCATGTGAGAATGGTGACTATGATGCATGAATTAGGCTCGCTGGTTAAGGGTGGATTGCACTCCACTATTCTTTGTAATCTCTTGAACAGACCAGTGGCCCGACCTAGATCCTAGGGATGTTGCGTTATATAAAATCCCTTGTGTAATGGATTCAAGATTAGTGACGATGGATTGATTTTGAATAGAAAAATGTGGAGGGGGGAGGTCTGGTGCGAGACAAGAATGGTTTAGTTATGCTTTCTTTTAGTATCTTTCATGGTCTGAGAATTTCTTTAGGTACAGAGGTAAGAACATTGCCCACTGGTGTTAGGATTTACAATAGGTGCTCATTTGTGTTTTCAAAAGTGGAATCGAGCTCTGAGGTGTTGATTAGGGATTTACACGGGAATTATGATCCTCCTTGGTATTTGACTTACTTATACAAAGCTGTGCCTTGGATATTTCTAATGGACGTGAAGTCCATCATATTCCAAGAGAGGCTAAATTTACTACGGATTCCCTTTCTTAGGGGAGTAGTCTTGAGGAACCCTTAATGATTTTCTCTAACACTGGGTCATCACCCAGGGAAGGTATTGTTTTTGTCCAAGGTGATTCTCTATGACTTCATCACTTTAGACATACCTGGTCTATTCTCTTCGTGGAAGGTATCTTTCCCTATTTTGAATAATAAAAATCAATTTTTTATCTAGATCCAATTACATATTTTCATGTTATACTCGATGATTCAGATAATTAAATGGTAAATGATACTATTTGAACATTCATTTCATAGTAATCTAATATTGTAATGATACTTGTGGTTTTCCCTTAAAATTTTTATTCAAATTAAAAACCTATAATAGTTTATGAAAAATGTTTTATGTGAGGCATGATATTATAGATGAAAAAAATTGAATCAAATGGTCGCATCAAGACAATCTAGTGAATCAACCATGAAAATAAAAAAGACATTTCAGGAGTACATACTCCACTCCAGTTCCATAGAAACATATATTATCTTTAAAACTTCTTGCAAACACCACATTTAATTATGGTGATATTTCCTACATTGCATATGAAGAATAGATACTAGGAACTATCATTAAATAAATTGTTGGTATTGATAGTATAAATGAGATCCCCATGTTTGAATGTATGGGAGTTTTATTTTTGAATATATATATATATATATATATTAGGTACATTTTCGTAACATTTATACCCATAAAATGAAATAATATGTTTATTAATGTTAATAACTATTCATATTTTCTTTGGGAATTTATATTATTATTATATAAAGTTAAAACCCTTTTAATTTCGATTTGGATTCATTAATCCCTATATCATTTATACAAATGATATTTCATTGGAGTTCAAATAAATTGATCAAAAAATGGTGATATAAATGAGGTGTTTGAGAAGAAAAATATTGATGTCTTTTTTTAGTTCATACAATTTAATATAAAAACTCTAAAATGAAATTATATAATTTTTTTATTTCCTTCATTACTTATTACTTTTTTAGGAATTAATGTTGTTTATTACATTCAATACGGTTAACGAATTTTTTTTCCAATGCATGGATTTCTATAAAACATACAACTCATAACATGTACTTTGAATTTGTAATGTACTACAATAAATTAAAATTAGAAATATATGTTTTAGTATATGTTTTAACAACAATTTTGATATGATACAGAGATTTATAAATAAAGGCTAAATCATGGTATGTAGTTGTTTATTGAAAATAATATGCCAATTGATTACATAAAATGGTAATATTTTAAGTTATATATAGATATATTTAATAATCAAAACATATTTCAAAATATATATTTATTTTCTTCATTGATGTTGTTGTGTTGAACACAAGATACCAAAAAAATTACAGATTTTTTTTCAAATTTATAAATGATATCATATACCATCGAAGGACTAGAATCGCTAAACATGTAATTTATGAAGGCAATTAAAATTGAAATAAAAATATTTCTTAATCATTTTTTGTAAATATTTACAGATTTATACCATGATTATAAATATTCAATGTACTGAAAATAAATACTAAATTTTGTAGATGAGTGGGAATCATACATGGTCTAAGAATGTTTGTTGACATTAAATTGTGGTGATGCCCTAATAAATATTTAATCAAATATGGGATACTAAATTATATATATATATATATATATATTTGGGATGTGAAACACTAGTATCATAATTATTATATATTATTGTTTATATGCTTCTCAAGGCGAATTAGAATAGAAGAAATCAAATTTCCTAGAAATGAATAGGGAAAATACATGGTGTCAGAATGTATGAAAACATCATCAATATCTGATTTCATAAATTTTTTAGCTATTATTATATCATTTTATATAAATTTATTACTTAATAACATTATCATATTTATATGAATCTTATTTTGTTAAATTTACACATTAGTTCAATACACATGTCATATAGTAAACAAAATCAAACAAATTTACATTCATTTGTTACTTAATAGTAATGATTCATATATTATCTTTGACATGTAATAATTTATCATGCATTAATATAACACATGATTTATTTATTATTATTCAATGTGTGTGTTATAATTAAAAAATTTCATTTTATTTTGAAGCACATTTCACATAGAACAAACCTAGAAAATGAGCAGAAGTTATTTTCAAACACTCGGAAAATGATACAAAAAAAATTTTCACAAGTAAGTTTTGTCTTCACACTAAAATGACACAAGATGTGGTCGATATGAACTGAAGTATGTGTTTTCAATATTATAGTGTCATTATAGTTTGAAACACATTCCATAGAAAAAAACAAATAAAAAGATATCTAGTTATTTTAAAAAAAAGGTGAAAAAATTCTATATTTCATTTTCCTCATGTAGTAATTTACCATATATGAATACAACACTCAATGTTGTTGGTATGGATCGATGTTTTCATTTTCAATTCAAAAGTGTAATTTTTTTTCTAAAACACGCAATAAATAGCCAGTAATTACAAAACTAAGTCAAGTGGTTTTATAATGTTAACACAATGACCTGTAATTCATTTTTCATGTGTTGGAATTAAAATCAAATCAATTTGACACATGATTTAGTCAATATAACTCGATGTGTGTTTTTTTCAATATAATGTTTCCCTTTTTGTTTAAAATGCATTTAACATCACCAAAACTAATAAAAAATCTTAGATTATTTTCAAACATTAAAAAAATCCATAATTAATTTTTATCATTTAGGATTGACAATTATAATATGACACACGATGTTGTAGATATGACCTGGAGTATGTGTTTTCATTGTAAAAGTGTCTATTTTTGTTTAAATTGAATCAAATAGACAATCAAAGAAAAAATCTCATATTATTTTAAAACATTAAGAAAATGGTCTATAATTCATTTTTAACCAATAAGAATAAAGTTCACATAAATTCGACAACTAATGTTGTTTTTATGACTCTAAGTGTTTATTTTCAATAGAAATGTGTCATTTTAGTTTAAAACATGAATCCAATATCCTTACCCAAGAAAATGTTCTCGAATAGTTTTCAATCAACTAGAAAGTTGTCTATATTTATTTGTAACATGAATGAATCAAACACACATCAATTAGAGACATGATGTGATTGACATGACTCAAAGTACTTATCTTTGATAAAATAATTCCCTTTTAGATTCTAAAACATGTCACATAACTAAAACCGGAAAAAAATATTATATTGTTATAAAATCCTTGGAAAAAAATACACAATTGATATTAGATTTTTATTAATTAACATAACAGCAATCTAACACATGATGTAGTCGATATGACTTTAAGTACAAGTTTCTAATATAAAATTTTTTTTAAAATAAATCACATAACCAAAATTGAGAATAAATACATTGATAGATTTAAAACATTATAAAAATGTCCCATAATTAATTTGGGACCTATATAAATCAACAACACATTAATTTGATATTTGATGTGGTCGATATGACTCGAAGTGTGGGTTTTCAACACAAAAGTGTAATTTTAGTTTAAAACAGGAATAAATTGTCCAAAACCATGAAAATAAGATTTTTATGTTTTCATCCATTAAAAAAATAGTCCATTATATATATTTGACATGTATAAATTTACCTCACATCAATTTGAGACACGATGTGATCGATATTACTTAAATTTTATTTTTTTAATAGAAAGGTTTTATCTTAATTTAAAACACATATCATATCATCAAAAATATGAATATGAGCTTGAATTGTTTTTGAAACATTATAAAAATGATCCATAATTCATTTATCTAGTGTATGAATTTAATAGAAGACAATCTAACACATGTTGTGGTTGATACAACTTTATGTTTATGTTTTTAATATAAAAATGACATTTTAATTTAAAACACATAACATAGCTAAAACTAATAAAATGAGCATGGTTATTTTCAATCATTAGAAAAAGGGGATAATTTATTTGTGACCTGATGGAATCAACCACATGTCAATATGATAATCGATGCCATCGGTATGATTAAATTACATGCTTAGAATAATAAATTGTCATTTTATTTTAGCACACATATTGTATAGAAAAAACAATGAATATGAGTTTGAATTAATTTTAAACATTAAGAAAAGGGTCCATAATTCATTTATGATATTTAAGAAACTATCACACATCATTACAATAATTATTTACTAATATAACTCAATGTTTGTGTTTTCAATAAGAGGGTTAAAGTTTATATTAAAACACAGGTAAAAACCCTAAAAATAAAAAAATGAGCTCAGATTGATTTCCAGGATTAGGAAAATCAAATAATTAATTTTGTAACATGTGTATAATTAATCTCACATTAATCTGAAATATGATATTGTCGATCTACCTCAAAATGTGTGTCTTCAATAAAATAATCCGTTTTAGTTTAAAACACACACCAAATATCCAAAAAGATAAAACTATATTAAACTATTTTTAAAAATTCAAAAAATTATCCATATATATTTTTTAAAATGTATAAATTTAATACACATCAATACCACACACGATGTGGTCAATATTATTCAATGTGCTTGTTTTCAATACAAAAGTTCCATATTAGTGTAAAACAAACATCAAATATCCAAAATAAGGTAAATAATATTGGGATATTTTAAAACATTAAGGTAATGATACATAATTCATTTTTTCATTCATAGGAATAGACCAAACATCAATCCAACACATGATGGTGTCGATATAAATTTATATGTGTGTTTTAAATTTAAAAGTATCATTTTTGTATAAAAGACACAACAAAGATCCAAAACTAATAAAATGATCTCGAATTGTTTCCATACATTAATAAAATGACCCATATATAAATTTTAATGCATAGTAATTTACCAAATATAAATCCAACACGTGATATCACTGATATGACGAAAAGTTAATGTTTTTAATATAAAATTGTCATTTTAGTTTAGAATATACATAAAATCACTAAAACTGATAAAAAGATCATATATTGTCTTGAAACATTAGCAATATAGTTTATCATTCATTTTCGATAAGTAAGAATTGTCCTCACATCAATTTGAAACATGATGTGAATGATATGTCTCAAAGCATCTATTTTCAATTTAAATGTGTCATTTTAAATTTTAAAAAAAATGTAATTATCCAAAACAAAAAATTATCTTGGAATTATTTTAATATTTATGAAAATTATTTATAATTCATTTTTGACATATATAAATGTATTTAATGTCAATCTGATGAATGATGTTTTTTGTATTATTTGATGTGTTGGTTTCCAATTTATAATTTCCATTTTAGATTAAAAGGAAAATAACACCACCAAAACCATGAAGAAAATCTTCTTTTTTATATTAAATTATTAATTAATTTTAAATTTTTATCTTATATTTATTTTTTAAATTATCTTAGAGGTAATGCTTGGCGAATAACAAGAAATGGTTTTTCTATTGAAGGATTGTTCACCAATTGAATTTCCTCATGAATTAGATACTAATCATTGGGATTTTATTTATCTCAAAAAAGGAGATGAAATTCAAGGGAACCATCTTGATAAAATAAAAATAAATGTTATGGATTGAAAAAATCAACAGCATCTCGATCTAAGACAATGTGTTCCTTGTATGATTCAATGAATATGATTTAAGATTAAAATTAAAACTTTTTTGTTTAATTTACATTATTCAAATATTGTTGATAAAATGATTTTATTAGTATATAAGTGCATTCATTTTCTCTAGCGGGGTTGGTTTTCTCAGTAACTAATATAATTACTAGGTGTTTGGGGTCAATAAAAAAGGAACATGTATGTTCTTAAATGTATGTGATAACCTGTACGTACCCATATAATTATAGAAACCAATTTTTTCAATGAATATAATATATTGTACCATTAAATTTATTTTTTATTTTATTTAAATTAGATTATATATTTTATTCTATATTTTCACATGTATTTTATCCTATATTTTAGTTATTTATGACAAAGTGTGTTCTAATAATAACAAAAAATTGTAATAATATTTCCCTTTATTATCACTAGAAAAAGATATGATAGAGGGTAACAATATTTCAGATATAAAAATATATGATAAAGTAATCCTTTAGTAGTTCTATTAAAATAATTGAAAATGTTATCAGTTATCACTTCTATTAATAATTATGGTTAAATGATCATTTATTAGTTCTTTTAGTAGTGCTGGAAATAGATCCCATTATCACCTCTTATTCTAGAATTGATAAAGAGGTACCAATATATAAAATTAATTATGAGATGATAATGGTTTAATTTATCAGTTCTTTTTAAGAACCGATAAAGTGCCCCTTTATTAATGATTTTTTAATAGTGATAAAATCCCAGTGATTCTAATCAATCATTGAATATCAGTGATTTTTTATGCATACAAAAGTCTATATTAGTTATATTGATGAAATTATATTTAGTATATTAGATTTATCATTATGGTGAAAAAGTTTCCCCATAAAAATGTCAATAAATTTTAATTTATGTACCCACACTGCAAAAGTTAAACCTATTCCAGAAGAGATGAATATAAATGATTAAAGATTAATACTTCTCAATATATAACTTCCCTAAGAAATAAAATAAGTTGGATTATAGTTTGAGTCAAAAGGATCATGATATATTATCCATGATGAGGGTAACAAATGATCTAAAAATTATGTATTTTCAAAGGATGGATCTAGAAATCCTAACAAAAGGGGATAATATTATCCTTATTAAATGAATGTTCAACCATATGACCATGTGAATATTATAGAGGAATATAAGGATGATATATAGATATGGAACAAGGTTATAAATTTTACTTATTATAACCATGATTATGAAGGAATGATAAGATTTATGAACCATTTACGTGTTCTACTCATTCAAGATTTTAAGCAGTTATTACAGGGGTCATTGTTCATTATTATCTATTAATACTGAAAGTAAGATCAAAAATGGTTATTTGAATGATTATTTCTAGAAAAATGGAATGATGATATATTTCACAATATTTTTATCCTCATACTTAAATAAATCATGTTAAGGATAAAAGACAAAATCCTAAGGGGATATGACAAATAATACTCATAGCACAATCAATATGGTAGAACATTATGGTGGTTTTGTCATCATATTTCCCAAAATATCTAAAGGGAAATTTTTATGGGATATATGTGATCACTATATAAATTCATCATAATTCATCACAATCATATATTATTTATCATTGAATCAGTTTTCCAATATATTTATTATGGAAGTGGTAAGTTTGAATAGAGTACCACATCCCCTTATGTATGATTGGGATCCATGGTTTACTTTAATGTTATAGAAATGTCTTCATCAATCTATATTTATAGATTTGGGTTTTAAGGATTTGTATCATCCTCAAAAGAATTATTGGTACGACAGAACAAGTAAACCCTAGAGTATATGTTGAGATCATCTTCTTTGGATTTCAATGGTGGTCAATATAAACACCAACCCTTAGTCGATTCTTTATAGAAGAATAACATTATCATGAGTATCCATATTTCTCCTTATGAATCCCTCAATGGATAGAATATTACATATCTAATGTTTAGGAATAAAGTTATTGAAATAAATCTATTGTAATTTGGGACAAATAAATAATAGAAAAATTGTTAGACCCATTCAAAAACAAATAATATTTTCACAATTTCAAAAGAAATATATACAGATAATAGTCGATATGACATGGAATTTGAAGTTAGTGAATAGGTGTTTATGATATTTTCTTAATGAAAGAAGGTGATCCAATTTGGAAACAATAGAAAATAAGACCTAAATACATTAATCTCTCTGATATTCTTGATCGTATCATGATGGTATCCCATCACTTGGCACTTCTACTTAAACTCTCTCATTTCAATTTTTTTCTATTAATAACTCATGAAGAAGTACATAATTAACCATTCACATGTACTAAACATAGAGGTTATACCACTAGAGAATGATATTTCTTATGAGGAATAACTAGTGGAGATTCTGTAGCATTGTGATAATTTTCTATGAAAAAATACAACTCACCTTGTCAATGTTTCTTGAAAAAACCAATCTGTTTGAGGAAGCTACATGGTAACATAAAGATGTAATGAGGAAGAAGTATCCTCAGTTTTTGTACCAATTTTATTGAATTTAAAAAGAGAAATACATCTTCTTGGGGGGGGGATAATGTAACATTCTGAGATTTATGGATTTTTTTGGATAAATATAATTTCATCGATATCTTTCTCTACACATAATATCATGTTATAATGAACCATAATACACTATTTATATCAATATTTAAAATTTCGATTAGAAAATATATGTTAATAACTGTGGTATGAATAAAAGTAACCAAATATTAAATATAATATATAATGGTTTTATAAAATAATGACACATAGATCAAAATTAATTAATTTTGGGAGAGATCTATTTTTTAAAAAAATATAATTTTTTCAAAAAATAATTTTATTTATTTTTCTGAAAAAAATTAAATGTAATGTTTTAAAAAATATAGAAAATATATTTGAAAACATTATTTTATTTTTGAAATCATTATGTTGAAATTTTATTTTGGTATATTTTTCTGATTATTCTGAACTGTTTATGTTTTTTTTGACAATATTAATATATACTGATTTTATTGAATATAAACTTATCATTTAAAGACATTATATGGATGAACATTATTTTAAAATATATTTAGTTGTAAAATTAATTAATTTATATTATAATTAAATCAATATAGGTCATTGTAATAAATTTACTATATAATATTGGTAAGAATCCTTTTTGACCTTTTTGAAACTTTTTCTTTTGATAACCACTTTTTCATTACCTTAACATGTTTAATTTTAAGTTAAAATTTTCCACTAGTATGATTTGAATTTTGAAAAAATGATTCAATAGTTTGAATAATTATAATTAATATTTTCTAGTAAGTTAAACATAATATTTTACCATATGTAATAGTGATAACAAAAAAATTAATTATCACTATTTTGGTTAAAACTTTCTTAATAGGGGTTAAACTAGAAAGATAAGGGGTAAAATTACCTATAAACTTGTTAAAACTCATTGTATGATCATATTTAGATCTTATACCCTCATTTTTGTTTGTTAATATTAGATGTTTTATCCTTTTTTAATTTTAAAAAGTTTGGTACACTTTATTTTTTTCAAAAAAATTCATGTGCATTCTCTCCCACATTTATAAATGGGTACTCCCTCTCCTCCCCAATTTACATTTAAAAAAACCTTTGGTTCATCCCAATATAACCAATTCAGTCCATAAAATCTATAACCACAACCTATAAAGAATTACTTGATCATAAATCCATCATGGAATGGATTTTTGTGCAATTTTAAGGATGTTGTCTGAATAAGAGGTAACATCGTTAACAAATCATGTTAATTTATTTCTTCTACCACATCCATAAAATATTTTTAAAATATGATAATAAAATAAAACCATACAATTAAATATAAAACTATTTTGATATGTTAGTGTACTTATATATAACCATCACACCCCTACTAAAATGTGTAACGTAAACGTTGAATGTGTTTGTAACATATCGAGTTTCATAAAGTAAACAGTATGCTCAATAGCGTACACGATTATCCAAATATAGATTAAGAGAACAACTAAATAATATTTAAATATTACCCATAAAACATAGCCATTATAGTGGATGGAACCAAAAATATTAACTGAATTATCTAAATATGGTTTACATATGTGTATATAAATAATTCTTTAGTGACCGATTAATTATAAATAAAATTAAATGTTTTTAAAAAAACACATTTAAATGTGAACAAGTGAGTTTTATACCACTAAATTAATAAATAAATATTTTTGTATTATATTAATAATATATATTTATATATTTATATATATTATTTTTTAACATTTACCTTATGTTTTTTCTAGAAACGATACAACAATAAATCCAATTTACGAACAAAAGTAGTATTTTTCAAAAAAGATAGTTTTTCTGCCATTTAATGGCGAAGCTATTTTAAATATAGGATTTACACTGTTATATATTTTATTTTTCAAATTAAATTTCACTTTAGAATTTCTAATGTCAAAATTATTATTGGGTGAATTTTTGGAATTTTTCTGAAAATTTTCTTTTTTTTTGATAAATAGTGTAAAATACTACATTGTAGTTAAAAACTTTTTTTTGTTTAAAAATTTATTTTATATTAAACTATTATTTAAAGTAATAATAGATAAATAATGAATTAATTAATCAAAATTTGTTTATTTGAATAATTCTTGTATTGAAATTATATATAAAAATTTACTTGATATTTCGAATGTCTCTTTTACTCTTCTTCTTGCCACATCTGCAAAATTTTTATTGAATGTAATTAAATACTTCCTTGAATTGGATTTTTAAAAACAAACATATATGGTTTCAATCAATATGAAAAATTTGATCCAATATTATCAAATTATTTTTTGGTGAATAACTACTACTTTATTTTATTTACCACTATTAACGGTAAATCAGGTAATTACGAGTAAAAATAATATTATAATATTATAAAATTACCAAATCACTTGTCCTAATTTCATTTATGAGTGTATTTAGACCAAAATAAACCATATGATTAAATATAAACTTTTTAATCCACTTGAGTAAGAATATAACATTTATTATAATTTATGTGATGATAAGATAAAAGTGTTATCCATGTATTTTTATTAAATAAATAATTTTTAATATAGGGTTATATAAATGAAAAATTCAACTATAAATATTAATTTGAAATATAAAATTCTTATATATATCATTATAATTTATTTATAATTTTTAGACATTAAATAATTAAATTTAATTGTGTCATAATGATGATGCAGTAATTTATTTATTAAATAAATAATCAAATAAATGATATTAATATTACTAAAATAAAAATAATTTTAAATATTTTATTCCATTCACGCATTTTCTAGAATTATTTTACATGAAATGGATGAGTTTAATTAGTTTTTTTCAATACTATAAGTTGTTATGATTTAAAAAAAACATATAACGAATAGTATCAAAATTGACGTAATTCAAATCTTAAAATATAAAATATTTAATTAAATACTATAAAATTTAAATATATATAAGATTTGAAAAAAAATTTAGCTATTTTGAAAAATTCCATTAAATAATCCATTTTTCCGTTTGGAATTTTATCGTAATTATATTTACTCTAAAAATGTAAATTACATAATGTCACAGTATGAATAAATCTAGTTTAAAAAAAATTTAAGGAATAAAATTATAAAAACATGTCTAATTTAAATTTAATGAAGTTAATTAGAACCAAAATCATCCTATATTATAAAGAAATTCAATTTTTAGCCATTTTGAATAGAAAATGAATTTATATAAATTTAATATTGTTCATAATTCAAACGGTGTCCCACCGCTATCATATAAAGGGAACCCATTTATATATATTCCTTAAAAATCAAAAAACAATTTAATTTGACCATTATCTACCCAAAACACTTCCAAGAATAACTACCCACATCTTATAGGAATTAATTTATACATAACACCCTTCTTTAGAGGTGTTTAGGTGTTGGTAAAAGGTGATCATCTGAAGGAATAATTAAGTTTTTAATTAAGTATTTCTATTTTATTTTTTTATAATATTATTTAAAATATATTTCAACCATGATAAAATAATAACTATAGTATCCTAAATATACTTAGATGTTATTATGTTATTACCATAACCTAAATACCTTTCTAATTCCATCAAATGGAAAATGAATTAACTTTTTATGGGTACATGTGAAATATCACCTCCACCAACTGATATAATTCATTCTCCATAACCAGCTGTAAATAATAGTTATAATTATGGAATTTATGTTCATATGATATATTCATTAAGTATTTATATTTATAACATTATAATATATCAATTGTTTTCTTACTTTCCATGCACATAAAAATGATAATGTCATTCGTGCGTACATGTGAACTACCACCTTCATGATGTGATTTGATTTTTTTAATCACCTCATCACATGGATGATATATACGTTAGAGTATGTTTCCTTGAAAAAACTATTATTACTTTGATTACATGAATATTTGATGTACTAAATATTAAATTAAACATCTTATTACATTTTATTCATTGTTCTACATGACTTTAATGTAATAATGTCCTAGAGTATTTTATTCATTGATAAGCTCATAGTAGTTCCCCGCTATGATGTGAACCTTGAAGTTATATGAAAGTATTCTTAATATAGTTATATGGTTGGACAACATACTATCATGGGACACATAGTATATAGAACTCTATGTGTGAGTACAGAAAAGCATATGACACTTCTTCTTATTATGTTCCCAGTTAGTTATCTCTAATATGGCATATTTTGAGAAAAACATGATATTATTAATTCTGAATGTTTTGGTGTTTTTAATATTCCTATATATTAGAATGTTTAATGTTTCTTATACTTTATTATTATCATTAATTAATGTCACGACTCATTCACTTACATTTTCTGAAAAAAATGTCACCTAAGATTTTCACAGGAAGTAGCGTATGTTCAGTGTGTCAAGAATTAACCCGATATTAATGGATAAGTCAAGGAATGATTTTTCAATCACATATTTATGGAATATTATTCCTCATCCATTTAAATTAAATTTATCCTTTTTGCTAAATTCCATGTTCATGGTGTAATGACAAGTTTATTTTAGATAGTAAAATAATGATGAATCGAGCATATAGGATGATGAACCCATCATGAAACATGCTTTATGATATATTTTCATAATGGAATTATATTACACAATGGGTTTTCATATGTGGTTTTAATCATTGTGACTTTATTTTCTTTCTCTTTGGTTTATTGACCCATTGATAGACTGTATTATTTGACTTTAGGCTTTCCCGCATAATTCCAACGAAAATGAATCCTATAGGGTGACACACTAAGTGATTCTATTGGTCTTGATTAAATTCTATTTGAATTTAAATAATTTAATAAATATTATTTCAAGACTAAGGTAAAATATTATTCATGTTATATTGACCACATAAATTAAATAAGTATTTATTAATCAGATTTTTATTAAATTATATTTATTTATTTTATTGAATATTTTTAAAATATTTGTTTACTAGTTTGTGAATAAAATATTTATTTAAGAGAATAAAATATTTATTTGGGTGTTCAATAAATCTAAGATGAGTTTTATTTGACGGAGACCATTTCTGGTGGTAAAATAATTATTTACGAGTTGGTAAGTATTATTGATCCATTTTGTGCAAGTTTCTACACCGGAAAATAATAATTATAATATTATTATTTGTAATGGAATTTAATTAATGGTTATAATTATATTTAATTGATGTTATAAAAGAAAATTTTGTAACTAAAATCCCAGGTATATAATTTGGAAGCTATGTCTAATGTATAGTACATTCATATGAAATTACATGTTTTGGAATAAGAAATTATTTCTCTCAAAAAATTCTCTCTCGACTCATTATCATCTCATCCATTCAAGAAAGGTAAATCCAGGGGAAAAAAATTTCAAGATAGAAGAATGAGCGATCAAGAATGAACAATGCAAGACATTCAATTCCCCGCACTAGCACTCCGAGAATGAGTGGTGTTTCTCAGAGACCATTGGAACATGTTTGGATTACCACTAGAGGTATTATACCCTTGGATCCTTACAAGCGCAATGAAGACAATCTGGAAGGGTATTTTTGGATCATAAAAAATCATCAAAGAAGAATGTTCTTATGGCTAGATATTTATTTCCTCAAATTATCAAATAAATAAATTCTGATTTTATGTGAATGATATTTGCTATTGCACTTGAGAAATGATTATTAAAAGAAATTTTAATATATCTCCCTCCACTGTAACACTTTTATTACACCCGGAACCAACATGTGTTATCAGAGTGGTCCCATTTAAATTTATAATTATTTATTTGATTATTGATCAATGCACAATCACTGTTACATTTTCATTTCATGATATACATTACTTAATACGATTATAATTAACATGTTATTGAAATAATAATCATGTTTGTTAAAATTTTCATTTTCGTATAGATTTAACAAGAAATGAAGAATGGTTGGAGATGCCATCAGGATGTGCCAAATCATTGGCTAGAAAAGCTAGGTTACACTACATTTGACCATAGAGAACACTATATACCCATTTACATTGTATCTAGATGTTAAGACCAATAAAAAAATATGTGGTGATTTTATTGCACAATGCGTGTTGACCAGGAAAAACAGGCTCACAAAAAGAAGATACACGGTGTGTACCTCACATGTACACACTATGTAGTCTGGTCGAGTTAACTCACCAAAGCCCCAAGCATGTGACATGGATAAATGTAAACCATGGAACATAGAATGTACCATGATGTACATGCAATGTAGTCTCCCATTAATGGATAAAATTAAAATTACATTAAATTAAAAAAAGCATCATTATGAAAATATTTTTTTCATTGGAACACTATTATGTGTTTGAAAATTTAATAATGGTTTTAAATAATTTTATATTCTCAATTAATATACTATAATAAATAGTTCATTAATGGTTCTACACATTGTTTTCCATGAATGAAAATTTAAAGGGCATCTCTAATTATGTTATGATTCTCATTAATATGAAAGGGAATTAATTAATTAATTAATTAATTAATTAAAACAATCACGTTCATCTTAATAATAAATAATGAATAAAAATATGAATGTGATAAATTTACTTTTCTTTCATATCCGTTACATGTACGAACAATCATGAGCTTTAACAAGACCTATGTATGTGTTCTAATATATTTATTTATATTTATTGCATGGTTTTAAAATTATTTAATATTAAATTAACAGATGGCCACTATGTCATCCCCCCTCTATTATTATGTAGGACCTATGTGTCCAACAATATTTTTGAAATTCCCTTTAACCAGTCCTTTGGTTATCATAACCTACATGTGAATAATAAATAGTTATAATTAATGGATCATCCTAAGGCATGTGGTGACTGTTCAAAATGGAACCATAAAGACACTAACTCAGTGATACATAGGTATATATGTAAAATTCTATAGCCAATTCCATATCCATCATAAGGATTTATTTACCATGTTTCATAGGTTTATTTAATGTCAGATCATCAAATAATCCATTAAATAAGATCATGACCGAGTAATTTTATTAGTTAATTATTTTCTGTATAATGGATTAAAATTATATTTATTGATGAAAGAAGGTGATCACATAAATGAATTAATTATTATGCAAAGAAATAATTTATGTAATATTGATTATGATTTTTTTATCTAAACATGGATAATTAATTAACTAAAAATTCACTTAAATATAAATATGATTTTTAAATTATACAATAAAATAAAAATTTATGAATTATAAAATAAAATCCCTCAATAAAATATTAATTCAAACTAATCCTTCCATTGTTTGAGTTGAAAAAAAAACTCAATAAAAATATGTGTTTTAACAACTTTTCTTGGGACACTTAATTTTTTTAAGGGTGGTTATTATGAATGTTTTGGGTTAAAGTAACTTTTTTACCTTATTAAGAGTAGCCTTTACTAGAACTGGTGAAATGTTGAGGTATGTTTTGAAAAAAATACATGTATGGATTTCTGGATTGAGGAGTCCACTCAATGGATCAAGGAAATGAAAGCCCACAGTTGAAAAAAACATGCCTACCTGAGAACTATAAAAATATATTGACCAACCCCTGTTTAGTTTATGAGAAAGGGAATATGGATCCTTCCCACTAAAATTAAATATCAACTAGACATTCCATGTTCAATGGTGAGGGATATTATGAAACGATAACATTGTGGGGGGGGGGTTTAATAAAATAAATTAATTTATTATTTCTCACAACATATATAACCAAAAAATGTACTAATAAAAAACAATTTTTTATTATAGAATAAAATGAAAATCTTACCATCAATACTATCACTACGATCAATATTGGATTAATACAATCTAATAATGAGAAATAACTTCCATGAGTGGTTTATATGTCTTTGGGTTGTTCTACACCATGAACAGGAATCTTACATGTTAGAATCCTCAATGCCTAATAGTCCTTCTCAAGAGGTGAGTGATGAGTAGTTCTTAGTCTATGAAAAATATATGAACAGCATGGTCAATGTTCAATGTTTGATTCCATCATCTACACCATGTGATCTAACTAAGTCATAAAAAACATGGATGTGTATAGTATGCTTGAGAACATCTATGGTCTTTACCAAGAGATATCTAGACATGAATATTTTGATATTTCCAAAGTCCTCTTTTAGAGTAAGCTTGAATAGGGTGTCCTAGATGGGCCTCAAATAGTCATTATATTTGACTACATTGAAATACTAAATGTTATAGGGATTAAACTCCCCTTAGATATTGGAACTGATCACATTCTTGAATCACTTCCTCAGATATTCTCCAGTTTTGTTGTGGATTTTAATATGAACAACATTGAGAAGTCTCTACCAGATCTTATTATCCTCATTTTCCATGTATATAAAGATATGAAGTGGGAAAATAATTTTATACTTGTGGTGAACAAATATATACAGAAATAAAATATGTTTAAGCCTAAAGATTCTTCACACCCTTCCGAGAAGAAGAGTATCAAAAGGGTAGAAAGGAAACATGATGTTGTTTTTTCACATGTGGAAAGAAGGGACACTTGAAGAAAAACTACACCCAGCTAAAGAAGAAAGGGGAAGCTTCAAGTGCATATGCTATTGAGTGAAACTTATCTATTTCTAAAAAATGGGAATTACATTATGGTTTTTGTGATTACATATTTATTAAAATATAAGAACTAAGAAGATTCAGAAAAATTGACCAAGGGGATGTAGATCTGTGAGAAGCCAACAGAGCTAAACTTGTTGATATAGCTATCAGATACTACCACCTCACATTTCCAGACTGAATGATCATGATTTTAAATGGTTTTTATTATGTTCTTTTAGTTATGAATTTTTTTTCTATATCCAGACTAGATATGGATGGATTAATTTTAAAATATGAAAATTAATATTTTTTTTATAAATATTGAATTTTTATGGTAAGGAAAATTTGTATAATGGACTTTACATGTTGGATTACATAAAACATGTAATAGAAATAAATAACAAGGATACATCAGGTGAATCATACCACACCCTACATTGGCATCACTAGAAAGGTCATCTAAATGAAAAATGCTTGATAAAATTACATCGAGATGGATATTTAGATTCTATAAAATTAAAACCACTTGGTTTATGTCACACATGTTTATAAAGAAAAATCACAAAAGACCCATTTAGTGGGAAAGGTGAAAGGGATAAATAGATTCTTGAATTAGTTCACACTAATGTCTGTGGACTATTTTATATTGAAGAAAGGGTCGGGTATTTATACTTAAAAACTTTTACTAATGATTTTAGTTGATATGGATATATTTACTTAATGGGGTAACACATTAGATTCCTTTGATAAATTCATGTAATTAAAGAATGAATTTGATAACCATATTGTAAGAATATTAATAAATTATGCTCAAACCATGGTGGATAATACCTTAATGAATACTACTTTAAGTACTTAAGGAAATTTGGGATCCTATCCCAAATCACTCCCCCTTACACTCCTCAATGGAATGGTGCAAGATAATGGTGGGAACACACATTTCTGGACATGGTGAGATCAATGATGAGTCTATGAGTCTTCCATTATCCTTTTTGCGATATTTTTTATGAATAGTGACACAAGTACAAAAACAAGTACAACTAAATCAATTAATGGAATTCGATAAGAATTTTAGAGTTGAAGGAATGCCTTATTGTCTAATTTACATGTGTAGGGAAGAAAATCATTTGATAAGGCATCTCTAGGTAACAAAAATTCATCTCGAGGCACAAAGTGTACAATTATTTGATACAGTAAGAAAAAAATGGGATATTATTTATATGACCCCCCGATAAAGTGATTATAGTGGAAAGACACACCACATTACCTGAGAGGGAGAACATCTCCAAAAGGGTATGTGGGGGAGAGATACAATTTGATGAATTTGATGCTCAAGGTTCGCAAGAGTTGGTATATGATCAAATTCTACAATGCCCTGTGCAAGACGAAACTATTCCAGGTACACAGAAACTGCATAGGAGTAAAAGAGAGGATAGAAATACAAAAAGGTATTTTTATATAATTATCGATGATGGTGACTCATTATTAGTTGATAATAACGATCCTATAATATACAAAGAAGAACTAGGTGGACAGATGACTCCAAGTGTCAACAATCTATGAATTCAAAAATGGATTCCATGTACCAAAAAAAATTCTATATTTTGAAGGGTCCTATAGTGGATGTAATTAAAATTGCTTGAAAATGGATATTCATGGTGAAACTGGACATGGAAGGACATGTCAGTACCTATAAGGTGAGAATAGTTTCAAAATGATTTGAACAGTGTCAAGAAATGGACTATGATGAAACCTTTTCACGTGTTGAAATTCTAAAATCCATCAAATTTATACTTTCCAATGTCTCTTACAATTACTATTATATTTAGAAATGGTTGCCAAAACATCCTTCCTTAAGATAAAACTTTTGAAATATTTCAATATGAAAAAAACTAAAGGGTTTGTGTATAAAAATGATTTCAATAAGATATAAATGTTAAATAAACACATTTATGTATTAATGTAATCATCTAGGTCATGGAACATTAATTTTGATGGAACCATAACAATGTTTTGTTTTATAAATAATGAATTTGATCCTTGTGTCTACAAAAAACATAGTGGGAGTGTAATAATTTTCTTAATATCATATTTTAATGATATAATATATATTGTAAATTTTGGGCAAAAATCCCTCAAGGCATCATTGAAGCATTTTTGAGGTGATTGTGTTTGTTGACAAAGTGGACATCTGTGCTGTGATTGTTGACAAAGAAAACCATAACATACAAATTTGTTGACAAATGGGATTTCATGGTTTCATGTCGAGTTCAAGGACTATGTTTAACGATCCATGTTTGATTCTAGAACGTTGAAAAAGGAATGGATGATCTGGAGGCGGTACAAAAACAGCAGATACAAGTTCATACCGTTTTCCAGTGTTATCCATATTTTTGGGCTTCAAAATCGCCAAATGAAGAAAAGTGGTTTTGGGAAAAGGGAATTTCGTGTCGTGTACTTAATGGAGAGGAAACATGCGTGCCTAATGTTTTTCAAGATTAGAACATCAAAATATGGAAAAGGGATAAGGGGAACTCATGTTTTAGAGTTGGTCGTGCAAGTTATTTGAGCAGCAGAGACTTACGTGCTGAAACATGCATGCTGAGGAGAGAATTGTGTGCCATCATGCAGGGTGTTCAAATGCCTATAAATACAGGTCGAACCCTCCTCATTCGGTGTAGATTTCAACACTTAGAAAAATAAGAGCTCCCTTCTTTCATGTGTGGTGGTCGCGCAAGTGGTGCGCAGTTGCACAAGTAGAAGTTGTGCGCCAGGTGAAAGTTGCATGCCTAAGGTGGTTTGAGTGAGAAAGGAAGTGAGTCGCACAAGTTTTGAGTTGTAGAAGAAGGCGACACACAAGTGGTTTGGTGAAACTTGCGCGCTAGATTTTGAAGAAGCGCGAAATTTGTTGGTTGCGCGCCAATATTGGTTTGGGCGTAAAAGGGTGTGCATCGTGCAAGTTTAGAGTTGTAGAAGCATGTGTCGCGCAAGTAGTTGAGGAGGACTTGCGTGCCAGTTTTGACTTGCATGCTGAGACTTGCACACCAGATTAGAGAAGGGCTCCAAGTAAGGTTGTTTCACGGTAGTGATTTCGGGCTGTGTGAAAGCTGGAAGTTTTCCCTATACCCTCGGTACAAAGAGAGATTCATCTACGGGTGAAAGTTGGACTTCAACAGAGAATCTAAATACAATAGAGGATGTATTAATTAGTGATAATTAAGTGACCTACAGGTCTATAAACTATGAGTGAATTATTTCCAGAGTAGTGAGCAAAGGAAGAGGAAGAAGGTGATCCTCTCCACCGGAAGTGAGCCAGAGAGAGAGAGAAATAGAGAGTGACCCTTGGAAAAGTAGTGAGATGACCCTAAACATTGTAACGACAGTGATCATGGGAATAGAAGTGATCTATCTAGAACCTTGTAAACAGCAGTGTGATTATAGTGAATTTGGTACATCAACACATTGCCTGTATATGCTCCTTGGACGTAGCCTAGTGAGGGTGAACCAAGTAAAAATTAATGTATCATGTGCATGATTTACTTTCTATTTATATTGTGCAACGTAAAAGAGAGAGAAGAGTGTTTTGCTTAAATAAGAAACAAGATCAGAACATGCTTTAATTTTAAATTAGTCATACCCTGATTCACCCCCCCCCCCTCTCAAGGTATTCATCCTTGTGGACCTAACAGTAAATGAAATACATGTTCTGTGGTGTGATAATGTGTGGTTGAACAAATTATTTTCCATGAAAAATTTGGGAAAGGAATCATATATTCTTTGGATCAACATCCATCGTGATAGATCTAAGATGTTTCTTAACTAATGTAAAAGTTCATATATTGAAAAGATACTGAAGAGATTCATTATGGGATAATACAAGAGGAGATTATTTCCATCCTCAGACATCATTCATAATTCCAATAAAATGTGTCCTCAGACCTATGAAGAATGAAATAGAATGGCATGAATTTTATATGCCTCAGAGATTTCATCTTTTATGTATTTTATGTTATTTAATGGGATATATGTATCCTACATATTAAGTCCAGTATACATATGTCAAGTAGATCCAGGTGAGCTCCATTAGATTCTATTAAAGACTATCCATAGGTATATAAGGCGTACTAAGGATATATTACTAGTTTATTGAGGATATAAAGAACTAGTCATTAGAGGATATTCAGATGCTAGTTTCTGAACTGCTCAAGATGACATGAATTCACACACACAATAAATATTCACATTGAACGGAGGTGTTGTGAGGGGGAAGAGGTCAAAGAAGAATATTTTCACAGATTTTATAGTAGAGTCTGAGTATATTACAGCTTCTGAGGTAGCTAACAATGATGTTTGGATGAAAAATTTTGTCAAAGAGATTTATGTGAAACCTAGAAGTAATGATCTCATCACAATTTATTGTGACAATACTAAAGTAGTGTCTCTCGCAAAATATCCAATGTCACATCATGTGATGAAGCACATACTTTAAAAGTATCATCTCTTGAGGGATTTATCACAAATAGGTGAAGATGTAGTGAGCAATATTTTAGTGGATAAAAATGTGGTGGACCCCTTGACTAAATTCTTGACTCATTAGAAACACGATCATCATGCGAGGACTAGAAAATGAAAGACATAGGTTGTTGGTTGTAGTCCAAGTGAGAGTTTGATAGATTTGACGTCTTAGAACCTACTATTTTTTACTATGATTAAATGAATATTTTATGAATTAAAAATTAAATTAAACATCTGTTTACATTTGATTCATTGTTCCACATGACATCATTGTAATAATGTCCTATAGTACTTTTCACATTGATAAGGTCATGTTAGTTACCCGCCATGATGAGAACCTTGACATTATAAGATAATATTCTTAATATAGTTTTACGGTTGGATAACATACTATGATATGACACATGTTATATAGACCATTAGGTGTGATTACCAATAAGTATATGATAATTATTCCAATGAAGTTCTCACTTGGTAATCTACATAACTAGAGATTATGAGAATAAACTCACCAGTATGATTTCTGCATGTTTTTATTTCATCAGATATTCCTATCTGTGAGAATGTGTAATGGTGCTAAGACATTATGATTATCATTAATGTGTGTAATGACTTATGCACATAGATTTTCTGACAAAACCATCATTCCATATATTGGATGGAAGAAGAGTATGTTGGATGCATCATGAATGACATTTTGTTAATGGATAATTCATAGATGATTTATCCATGCCATCTTTATGGAAGTTAATAAATCATCCCTTTGATTTAAATTGAATCGCCGCTCTAAATTCCATGTCCATTATGTAATGATGAGTTTATTTTAGATATTCAATGAATAATGTATCAAGAATATATGATGATGAAACCATCATGAAACTTTCTTGATGAGATATTTTGATAAATTTATTATATTACACATTGAGAATTCATATATGGATTTTTTCATTGGGACATTATGTTAATTATCTTGGGTACCTTTACCCATTAATAGACTATAATATTGGACTTTAGGAAAGCCCATCTAATTCCAAAGAGAATGAATCCTAGGAGATCACATGTTAAGTGTTTCTGTTGGCCTTGATTAAATTCAATTTGAATTTAATTAATGGAATAAATATTATTCTTAAGACTGAGGAATAATATTTTCATATAATATTGATCACATAAATTATATAAATATCTACTCACTGAATTGTTAATAAAATGTATTTATTTATTTTATAGAATATTTAATAAATATTTATTTATTAGTTGTTGAATAAAATATTTATTTAAGAAAATGAAATATTTATTTGGGTATTAAATAAATTCAAAAGGGGTTGGAATGGACCAAGACTGTGTCCAATGATAAAATAATTATTTAAAACCACATAGATATTATTAGTCCATTTTATGAAAGTTGGAGCACCAAAAAATAATAATATTGTAATTATTATTATTTAGAATGAGATTTAATTAATGGTTATAACTATATTTATTGGATGTTGTGAAATTAAATTTTCTAACTTAGATCCCATCTATATACATAGACAACTATATCTATCATGTAAAACATTTGAATCCAATTCAATGATTGGGAAGAGATAAGTGTTGCGCATAATAAATTATCCCTTGACTCATCCTCCTCTCTCTCTATTTAGAATTTTAATCCCATGAGAGAATTTATTAAAGACTGATGAATGATCTATCAATAATGAACAACACAAGACATTCAATTCATCATTCTAACACTAGGATATTGAGTGGCGTTACTCAGAGACCATTGTAGCATGTGTGAATCACCACTAATTAGATTCTACCCTTGGATATTCAAAATAACAATGAAGGAAATCCATATTTTAATTTTTAGATGATAAAAAATCATTAATATAGAAGTTTCCTAAGCGTAGGTATTTATTTCATTATATTTCAATGAAATTAAATAAAAATTTTACGTGAAAAATCTTCGCTCTTGGTTTCAGGCAATGATTATTAAATGAAATTTTTATATATATTCTTACATCGTAATTATTCCTCTACAACCATAAAAAACATTATATAAGTATATTTAAATTATTAATGTGATTATATGGATATTACAATCATTCTTGAAAGATATAATAATAATTACCTTCTTTTCATAAATGAGCATTGAAAAATGGAAATGTTACTCATGCGTACGTACAATCAAATTTCTCAAGGATTATAACATTATTAATTTTTCATAACCATAAATAAATGGTTTTACTTATAATTATAATTTATGTATAAAGGTGATTATTATTTCATGAATATTATACAGTATATGATGGAGTAATGAATAATTTTACTATTGACATCATGCCAAATTCATTGTAGACTCAAGTACCGAATAAAATCAAAACATCTATCATGAACTTAAATAATTATGTAATTTTTATAACATGGTATTAACTTATATATAATAAAACATATAAAATAAAAATTTTCTCAAGTACATATAAATAATCCTATGTTTATTGTTCAGAAAGATAGAGAACATATGAGATTAATTGGACTCAAGGCAAGGGATTTCGTCTCAATCTTCCTTCATTGAGGAATTTATTAATGACATGAACCTATATTCATTTATAAGGTGTATATATAAATACTATGAAATTTTATATCCATATTTTATCTATAATCATGATAATGAATGTTCTAGTAAATATATTCTTTCACAGAGATTATAAGTTAAATGTTCAAATTGGTATGCTCCACTCTGAATGTTTAAAGATTTAATTATTAAATATTTTATCTACGTCAACATTCTTGATATTATTTTACATATTTTTTTATAATTTTATAAAATATTTATAAAATAAAGTTTATTTATATTTTGAATATCATTCAATGGTTTTCATAATGGAATCATCTTATGTTTTTTCTTTGGAACATTTCACTTACTTTTTTAAACCCTATATTAAAGTTACTCATTCAACTATTTTTATGAAAGGAAAAATCAATAAATTTTTAATATAAACATCTTGAAATTAATTTATCTATTTTTTTACTTTAATGTTTTTATGTTTACATTAAAGTTTAACCTATTTATTTTATAATACAGTGTTTTCATTTATGAGTGCATGAATTTGAAAAAATTAATAGTTATTTCAAAGTGGAGAAGTTATTTTTTCTTTATTCTTGTTTTATGTGTTAGGATTATGTTATGGTTCTTGGGAATTTTTGTGAGTATGGGTGTTTCCATGATTAAATGAGGGTGGGTGAGCCCATGATATCTCTCTAATTCATTAGTTAATGGGACATAGTTAACTCGTAGGGTTTCACTTAAGATATTTAGTTAATATACCATGGTGGATATTGAAAATGTATACAATACGGTTACTCCCAATGTATCCATGAAATATAAAATGCAAGAGTGGTATAGATTCCATAGGTTAACTTTATAATTTATATTTTATAATGATTTTTATAGGAAATCATTGATTTTATGAGTTATAATAAATATCTTATGTTTTATGGTAAAAATTATAACATTGTGAAATTTTATTGACTAGTTTATAAGTATTAATGTACTAAGTGTTTCTTTTTTTATGTCCATTACTAAGAATTTGTCCCCATCCCATGTTTTAAAAAGTATTTCATAGGTCTTGAGATTAGTTAGGAAAAAGAAGATTCCAAGAAGATAGTATTGAAGTCATGTCATGAGAAGAAATAATTTCTTATTTTAACTGGGATTACTTTGGTGAAAAAATGGATACTGAGTATAAGTTTCCACTTTTAGTAAATGGGTTGACATTGTAAATGTTTGTCCTAATTTTAAAAAATATAAACTAAATGTAAAAACCTGATTTTCACTTAGGCATGGATCCTTTAATTTTTGGTGAAAATCTTTACTTTAGACCTAATATAGATTTCAAATGAGTTAGAAATGGTTCTGAGGGTGTTTTGGGCTTGTTTGGATCTTTGAACACCTCTTTTTAGGAAAATATTCCAAGTCGCATGGTTTGTGCATGGTTTACACATGATTTTCCTAGCCATGTCGGTTTGTGTTTTTTTTGGATAGTGGAACCTCGCACAGTTGGTGCACGACTGTGCAACCAAACCAAGCGAACACCACTTATTCTTAGGTTACCATTCATGGGTGGAGCATAGTTTGATCAAACCGCGTAGAGGAAGAATTTTCAGGCAGAACCATCTCGTACAGTTTATTCACAGTTTGACAAACCATGCACATGCTAAAAACATGTGTAAAATGACCAAAACTCCCTTAATTATCTATTAATCCTCCCCCTTCCTCCCTAATTTGAGTTTATGTAGGATTGGCCTAATTCTCTATCAATTTTGTGGTTTTTGAAGATCAAATCATGGAGTCAATATATCTCCTTCATCGAGATTCCTATCGAGCTTCCGTTTTGTCACATTAGATACACAACAGTACGTAATTGAGTCATATTTATCCATACATCTTCTCATTCAATCTTGATCTAGATATCACTATGTGAGGATTTTTCACCTTTTCTTAGATCTACTCCGATCTGAGGCAAATCATGGGTCGATACCATAGGAGAAGGATCTTACAACCCTACAGTGGGTGGTCTATAACTCATCCCTAATGTTCGTTGTTATTGAAATGTTCGTGTGGGGCCCATCAGTTTCAATAGGAATCATTTCTTAAATTTTAGTTTCATGATTATAGTTGTTAGAATCATATTATTACGATCTTTCCAAATATGTGATTAGTTTTTAGTGGTTACACCCACAAATCAATCCGCCTCATGTCAAAGGTTATGCCATAATTGGGTTTTAATGTATCAGCATATTTGAGCCACTATTCGAGTGTGCCTTTTATTTACATCTCTAAATGTGAGACCTCTTATAATAAATGGTTTTTTATTATTAATTTCATATTGGCATGTACCATGTATGCTCACCTCTTGACCCGCCTAAGGTAAGTTCTTCCAAATGGTTTTTAAAAGAGAAATGTGAAATGTAAAATGGAAAGTATACTATGTATATAACTTGGCCTTATTTAAAGTGATTGAATAGAGGATACGTGTCTGTAGAACCCCTTCCCATATTGATGGAAGGTAGTGGAGTGAACCTCAATAATTGATTATACCTTAATAGCTAACTAATATTTGATTAAATGTTTGCAACACTACATGGACTATCAACACTAATTAAAGACAAGGTTTGGACCAATGGTTTCAACTCTACTTGACCTATCCACACTAATGGAAGGAAATAATTGAACCAAATGAATTATTACATGATTACAATATCAAATAAGAATAGACTGACTCATGATCGCATTCAATTTTGAGAGGATAATACATTAGGTCTTGGGAACCCCATTCTGATTCAAGAATACAGTTTTCTTAGTTTGATACCCACCTAGAATTTAGTTTTTTTCTATTCCTTGGATGCTGGGTATACTACCATTGGGTCCCTTTCATTATTATAGGACTCCTCAGATACACTCCTTGGATCGAGTAATGACTAGTAGGTGCCATTGTTTAATCCAATCAGGCCCTGTCCTTCCTTAGCCCCATTTTACCTTGGTCGATCACCTTGGACTCGGTAGGTGAATTATTGTGAAATTCCCAAGATTATAATCTTTGGATTAAAATCTTATCCCTTAGATAGACTCAAATACTACTGAGTTAGTATTCCATGAGTTTACGTTACCTTGCTTTTTTCCCTGGAACTTTCTCACTGCATATCATTGTATGGATGCCTTGTTACGTCATTGGACCTTCCCTATTAATACTATCACGAGGTGATATTATTGTTCATAATTACTCACATGACCTATTAAAATTAAATGACAATTGATTAAAAAATGAACTTTTTAAATGTTCAGACACCAGCCGAGGTCTAAAGCAGGTACTTGGTTATTTATTTATTTTTTACTGATTGATTTACATTATATATATGCCTGTACACTTCTTTATTCCATTTCATGGGATGGATATTATAGACACTGTTGATGGGTTCCCATTGAGATTTATCTCACACCCTCTCCAGGTGTCATTTGGTACGTGAAATAGATTACATGGTTATAGGTATTGACAAAGGGAAGTATGCAGCTTCCAATACTTGATTGTGTGCTGATAGAATAAATCTTGATAGTAGATGACTGAGTAGGATATCAGGATACTTGGAGTAGACATTTTTTAATTTTACCATATGGAACATGTTATAATTATTTCCATGTATCCATGTTTTCCAGCTTTCTAATGACATGACATTACTTCATAACTATTCCTGTTGATATAGTTATTTTTATTCTTTTTTATCTATTTCATCAGTTTTCTTTTACTATTTATATATATTGCTTCCACTATTTAGTATTAAATGATATCTCTTCCGCTGTGCTACACTCTGTTAATGATAGAATAGTCTTCCCATGGACACACCCTAGGCCCTCACTGCTATTTGACATCCTCTAGCGTTCGAGAAGATGTGATTGAGTCCATGTGGCCCACCGAGCTCAGGGCACCATTAAGTGGAATCCATGTCCAGGTCATTAGAAAGTGGTAAAAAATGTAATTTCTTTTTTTTTCTTGGATATTTAGAGATAATATATTGGAGAATTGAAACACTTGGGACTTGGTCATAAGTGGTTCTTGGGCATCGATGACCCATGTTTGGGGTAAAATCCAAGTTACCCATAATGCAATTGTTGTTCTATTTTCCCTATTACAGTTGATATTATTTCACCATTGGGTGACTCACATGTTGCATGGTGTTGTTTATTATTACCTTTTAATAATTTATTTCATCCTTGATATGAGTATATTAGGTAAAGGAATTTTTCTACATGCACCATTATAGGCAGCTAGAATTCACATGTCATGTATATTGTCATGCCATATATGTGCATTTCACTACTTTGCATTGCTTGATACGCCAGTGACTATTGAGTGATGTTGTGATAGTTTCTTGTACTTGTATTAATTTGTCTTCTATTGAGTGATTTCTTATCTCAATTCATGAGGTGTATGGGCCCTCATTGGTTATAATGAGTAATTTACCAAGTAAAGCCATTATGCTATAAGTAAATGGGTGTCATATTATCTGATAGGTGTATGTGCACTGATTCATCAAGAATGACTACCCATTATAAAGTGAATCCTGAAGTCAAAAATGAATTGGTTGCACATCCTTATCCCTCCTTGTCATGTTTATGAAAGTTAAAGGAGTGAACCTAATAATTAACTATAAAATGACATAAAACTTATTCTTGAGAAATTATCGATACATGGTTGTCTAAGAAGGTAGTTTGGATTTATGACTTGGGTAGTGAGTTTTATTAAGATCATCTTACATTAGTGATGTTATCTCTTTTCTTATATGTTTTTTCTAAGATGCATGTTTGGAATTTGTAGACAAATGTCATCACATTGTCCTCTTGTTGTTCGCCAAGAGGGTGGTGAGGTCAATGCTCCAGACATGGTAAGACTTGAGCTGACATTATTACTTCCAGGAGTTCCACATGAGGCACTGATTTCTGTACCTAATCCAAGATCTCCCCCTAAGTACATGATAGTTTCTTACGTATGATGCGGTCCATGATTAGTGCTCCATGGCTTGCACCTACGATGGCTGATCTGACCCATGAGTTCCAACAACAGCATCCTCATACTTTTTTAGGGGATGGCAGATCTTAGTAAACTGAGTCTTGGATAGAGGCAATGCTGTCTATCATTGAACATCTGGAAACTCCTCTAGAGTGGAGAGTCAATCTTGCTACATATATGCTTCGATATTCGGCCAAGCATTGGTGGGATGTCATGAACTAGGCCGGTCATCATCATGGAATGTTATGGATTGAATTCTAGACTGCCTTCCATGATTAGTTCATTCATCAGTCATTGAGAGCTGAGAGAGATAGAGAGTTCATGCATCTCGAGTAGGGTTCTACGTCAGTAATGGAATATTCAGAACATTTCATTGATTTACAACACTTTTCACCGCTTCTAGCCGGTGATAAACTTTCGCATGGTAAACGTTTTGAGGATGGACTCCATTATGCCATACAAACTTAGGTGATTGTATTTTTCCTTCCTACCCTATCTACAATAGTTGATCAAGCCCTTATCATCGAGTGTAACCTGATGGACATAGCAAGTGCCGAGTTTAAAGGATCAGTTCCATGTCAGGCTAGTGGTTCTTCTGATGGTAGGAAACATTCCCTTGAGGCTTTTCATTAGGGCAATGTCTGCCAGAGTACCCAGTTTGATAGCTCTGTCATGTGTCATCAGTGTGGAAAACCCAGGAATAAGAATCCCTAGTATGATAGAGACCCTATAGAGTACCAGAATTGTGGATGTATGGGTTATCTTCTTTGCTTTTTCATGACCATTCCACCAGATTCGAGCAGAAAAGGATAATCTTTAGCTCCACCATCAGAAGAAAGTTATTTTTCACCACGTCAGGTGGGATGTTGGAGTAGCACCAGAAGATCTAGCAGAGGAGGAGGTTGTGGCCGTGGTATTTTGATCCCCGATCTCTAGCAACACGAGCAGAGAAGTCATGATCGTGGTAGTATATCTGTTGCACATGGCCTTGGATCAGGTCAGTTGCATGCCTTATATCCAATAACCGAGGATCCGGTTACATGACCATCAACAGTACGAGGTACTATTCTTGTAGCTTCTACTATTATCTCTTCTTTGTTTGACATAGGTTCTTAAAACTCTTTTATTTCTATATCTATTGTGAAAAGTCTCAGAATAGAGATACAATATCACTATTGATTAATTCCCCTCGACACACCATTGGGAATATGGATGGAGGGCATACACCAGTGCAGGGACTTTCCCCTTGAGGTTGGAAGTTACTATTTCTTGTAGAATATCTTTGTTCTCGAGATGACGGGAATCAATGTCATTCTTGGGATGGAATGTTTAGTCCATTATCACACCTTTGTAGACTGTTATTGCCATAGGGTTTCATTTACATCACTTTATGGAAACAATTATCTTTTCAAAGGTGAGTGGGATTTCCAAGATGGGAGAGCAGGACCGAATCATCATGGGATAGGTGAATTGACCGCACAGATAGTAAACCTTTTCATAGAGGATTAGGGTTTTCATGAAACTAATTTCCCTCCAGTAGTTGATCATTTCAGGGAATTCATTCCTGATGACTTTTTTGGATTACCTCTTAAGAGAGAGGTAGAGTTTATGATTGATCTTGTTCCAGGAGCATATCTAGTTTCCTTTACTCTATACAGGATGGAACCTACTAAGATTCAAGAGATCAACCATTATATAGAATACTTAGAGGCCAAAGGCTTTATATATCCCAGTACATCCTCTTGGTGTTCACCCGTGGTTTTTTCTAAGAAGCCAGATAGAAATCTACGATTATACGTGGATTACAGAGGGTTAAACCAGCTTATAGTCAAGAACCGATATCCACTTCCTCAAATAAATGATATCTTTGATAATATCTAAGGATTAAATGTGTTCTTTAAGATCTACCTAAGATTAGGTTATCATAAGGTGTGAGTTAAACCATCATAAATACCTCGTACAACTTTCTGTAGTAAGTATGGTTTGTACGAGTATCTTGTTATAGTGTTTAGTCTTATGAATGTGCCTTCCAATTTCATGGATTTTATGAATAGGGTTTTCCATCTCTATTTGGAATCTTTTGTCATGGTATTTGTGGATGACATCTTGGTGTATTCACGCACTCATAAAGACTATTCCAAACATATTGATATCGTTCTGAGTACACTAAGAAATCATCAGCTCTATGCCAAGCTTATTAAATGTGACTATTTGATCAATAAGAACCACTTCTTGGGTCATATTATTTTAGAATTAGAAGTATCTGTTGACCCTAATATGGTTAGTGCTGTAGTTTATTGAGATAATCCAAAGAATGTGTTTGATATCAGGAGTTTCTTGGGGCTAGCTGGATATTAAAGTAATTTCATACAAGAATTTGTACATCTTGATTCACTTATTACTGGGCTTACAATGAAATATGTAAAGTTTTTTGTGGTTAGAAGAATGTGAGAAGTCCTTTCAGGAGTTTAAATGGAGGCTTGTCTCGGCACCTATTCTGATTCTTCTAGAACCTGGTAAAGGTTATATCGTCTTCTGTGATGCATTAGGTGTTGGAATAGGAGCAATGTTGATGCAGGAAGACAAAGTTATTGCGTATGGATCTCGACAGTTGAGGCCTCACAAGATAAATTACTCGACGCACGACCTCGATCTAGAAGCAGTTGTCCACGACTTACGTTGCTGGAGACATTATCGCTTGGGTGATCGCTTTGTGGTTTATACAAATCACAAGAGCCTCAAGTATATCTTTTCTTAGCCTGACTTGAACCTCCAACAGTGAATATGGGTTGAATATCAAAAATCCTTTCATTTTAAACTTGCCTATATGCCTAGAAAAGGAAATGTCTTTGCAAACACAATGAGTCAGAAAACTCAAACGCAGGCCGTATAGGAAGCCAGTGATGAATAGATATTAATGGCCCTCTTTTTTGAACTTCATCTAGAGTTTCATGACAATGCCGAGCAGTCTTACCTATCAACCATAAAAATTACCTCTTCCCTCCTTGTGAATGTGAAGAGTAGGAGGTTTTCAGATCCTGAAGGTTTGGTTCTCCATGAGATTATATCAGAAGATAACCCACCTTAGGATTAGTCTATAGACAGAGATGATATCCTGCATCTATGTGGACGTATCTGGGTTCCTACAAATGTGAGAGAGGATTTTATTAAAGAGTCCCACGCTTCCCAGTGGGCAGTTCATCCAATAATCATGAAGATGTATCAGGATATGTGATTCCAGTATTAGTGGCCTGGGATAAAACATCAGATTGTTGGCTTCATCACTTGGTGTTCTACATGTCAGTAGGTGAAGGCGGAGCACCAGATACCTACAAGCTTGTTACGACCACTTCTAGTCCTGGAATGGAAATGGGAAGATGTTGCTATGGATTTTTAGTTGGTTTACCTAGGCCACTGAGGGCTAGAAATGCTATATAGGTAGTCACTGACCAGATAACGAAATCATCCAACTTCATTCCAATTTGGGAGACTTTGTCAATTGGTGAGCTGAGAAGAATGTATGTCTGTGAGATCGTACGACTACATGGGGTTCCATGTACTATCTTTTCAGATTGGGAAGCTCGTTTCACTTCATGGTTAAATTAGGGTTTTTGGAATGATATAGGAACTCAATTATTTCTATGCACAACTTTTCACCCTCATACTGATGGACAATCAGAACATACAATATAGGTTTTAGAGGATATTCTATGATCATGCATCCTTGATTTTGGAGGTTCTTAGGAGAAGCATTTCCCTCTCGTTATTTTCACCGATAATAATAGTTTCCAGGTGACGATTCAGATGTATCCTATTGAGAACATATATGGTAGGCCATGACGTTCACCCTTGTGCTAGCAAGAGGCAGCCCTACTGGGTCATCGTCTCGTTTAGGAGACTTTAGAACAAGTCCATCTAATCCAGAAGCATATGAATACTACTCAGTCTAGATAGAAATATTATGCCGATCGCCATAGAAGACCTCTTAAGTTTGAGGTTGGGGATGATGTTATTCTTTGGGTATCACCCAGGCTTGGGAATAGATGGTTATGTATACTGGGTAAGCTATCACCTTGTTTTGTCAGGCCATTTGAGATTCTAGAGAGAGTCGGGCTGATAACTTATCTATTGCTACTGCCTCAGAGGTACTATGCCATGCAAAATATCTTTCATGTTTCAAAACATAACCAATATTATGATGATCCTTCTCATACCTTTGATCCCGAGTAAGTTGAGTTAGATTTCGATGCTACCTTTGGGGAGTATCTAGTACGCATCGTTGACTGAAGCATGAAGGTTCTTTGAGGCATGTTTGTCCCTCTTGTATGGGTGCTATGGAATAACAACCGAATAAGTGATAAGAAATTGGAGAGGGATGCCGACGTATGTGCCCAATGGCTAGAGATGTTCTCAGATAGTGATTCCTTACCCTTGGAAGGATAACTCGGGGGGGAGTTCTTTTAAGGGGGGAAGACTGTAAGAACCCAATTTTTCAATCAGGTATGGATCCTTTAATTTTTGGTCTAAATTATTACTTTGGACCTAATATAGATGAAACATGATTAAGAAAATTTTTTAAGGGTGTTTGAGTCTTATTCGGAGCTCTGAGCACCTCTTTTTAGGAAAACAGGCCAAGTCGTATGGTTTGTGCATGGTTTGAGAGCAGTTTTCCAAACCATATAAGTTTGTGTTTTTTTTGGACAGTGGCACCTTACATGATTGGTGCACGAACATGAATCGAAACCATACGAACACCCCTTATTCTCAGGTAACTGTGCATGGGTGGTGCACGGTTTGATCAAACCATTTAGAGGAAGACTTTTTAGACAAAACCGTCTCGCACAATTTGTGCATTGTTTGAAAAAACTATGCCAACAAACCGTGCATAGGATAAAAACATGTGTAAAATGACCAAAACGCCCTTAATTATCTATTAATCCTTCACCTTCCTCCCTAATTTATGTTTATGTTGGATTGACCTAATTCTATCACAATTTTGGGGTTTTTAAAGATCAAAGCTTGGAGTCAAGAGTTATCCTTCTTCTGGCTTCCGATTGATCTTCTGTTTGTCACGTTGGATGTGAAATGGTAATTACTTGAGTCCTCTTTAGCCATAATTCTTATCTCTCACTCTCAATCTAGATATCTCTATGTGATAGTTTTTCACCATTTCTTAGATCTACTACGATCCGAGGAAAATCAAGGGCCAATACCGGAGGATAAGGCTTGTACAACCCTAAGGTGGGTGGTTTATTACTAATCCCTAAAGTTATTGTTTTTGGAATTTTCATGTGGGGACCACTGGTTTCTTTGGAAAACCATTTATTAAATTTACATGCCATGATTATACATGTTATAATCGAATGATTATTCTCTTTCCAAATATGCGTTTTTTTGTTAGTGGTTACATACAAAACTCAATCCACCTCATGTCTAAGGCTATTCCATAATTGTGTTTTAGTGTTTCGACACATTTGAGCCACTATTCGGGTGTGCCTTTTCTTGAACTTTCTAAAGGTGAGTCTCCTTATAATTAATGGAATTTTTTATTGATAATTGGATAATGGCATGTACCATGTATGCTCACCATGTGACCTGCCTAAGGTAAGTGATTCTAAATGGTTATTAAAAGTGAAATGTGAAATGTAAAATGGAAAGTATACTAAGTATATAACTTGGCCTTATTTGAAGAGATTGAATAAAGGTTACATGTCTATTGAACCCCTTTTCATATTGATGGGAGGTAGAAGAGCTAACCTCAATAATTCATTATTCCTTAATGGATAACTAATACATGATTAAATGGTTTCAACGCTACTTGGCCTATCCCCACTAATGGAAGACAAGGCTTAGACCAATGTTTTGAACTCTACATGATCTATCCACACTAACGGAAAGAAATACATGAACCAAATGAATTATTAAATGATTACAATATCAAATATAAATGGTCTGACTCATGACCGCCTTGGATTCTAAGAAGAGAATACCTTGGGTATCAGGAACCCCATTCCGATTCAAGGATACGATTTTCTTTGGTTGATACCCACCTAGACTCCGGTTTTTGACTATTACTTGGATACCCAATATGTTACTGTTGGGTCCCTTTCTTTATTACAGGATACCTTGGATACACTCCTTGGATCCAGCATTGACTAGTAGGTGGCATGGTTTAAGCCCATCGGGCCCTGTCCTTGCTTGTACTCATTTTTCCTTGGTAAATCACCTTGGACTCGGTTGCAAACTTATTGTGGAATTCCTGGGATTAAATTCCTTGGATTACACTATTACCCCTTAGATAGATTCAAATAGTACTGAGTTATCTTTCTGTGAGTTAATGTAACCTTAGTTTTTACCCTGGAACTCCATCAGTAGATATCATTGTCTGGTTACCTTGTCATGTCTTGGGACCTTCAATAGTTATACAATCATGAGTTGATGTCAGTGTTGTTTATGCCCCACGTAACCTATTAAAATTAAATGATAATTGATTAATTAATGAACTAGTTACACGTTCAGGCACAAGTTGAGAGCTAAAGAAGGTAATTGGTTATTTAGTTATTTTGTACTACTTTCTTTACTTTATATATATGCCTACACACTTCTATATTTCATTTCACGGGACATATGTTATAGACACCATTGGTGGTGGCCCACTTATATTTATTTCACACCCTCTCTGAGTGCCATTTCGTACCCTAAGTAGATTACATGGATGTAGGTATTGACAAAGGGAAGTATTGCAACTTCCAATACTTGATTGTGTGCTGATAGTATGGAGCTTGACAACAGATGACCGACTAGGATCTCAGGATTCTTGGAGTAGTTTTTTTCTGTTACATTATGGAACATGTTATGATTATTTTTTTGTATCCATGTTTCCTAGTTTTCTAGTGACATTACATTGAATAATCACTGTTCTAGTTGATACAGTCATTGTTATTCTTGTTTATCTATTGCAACAGTTTTCTTCCGCTATTTATCAATATTGATTCCACTACTTATTGTTCATTTATATCCCTTCCACTGTGCTACAATCTACTAATGAGGGAATAATATTCCCACTGACACACCATAGGCCCTCTCTTCTAGTCGAAAACCTCTAGAGTTCTGGAAGATGGGCTTGAGGCCATGGGGCCCACTAGGATTAGATCACTGTTATGTGGAATCTAGGTCCGGTTCGTCACACTAAAAATATCCTATAATGTAAATTCTAGTTCAAAAACACTAGAATATGTTATGTGTAATTTTGGGTCCTTAGAGTTTGTATAAATATATGATTTTGAAATCCTTAGAGGTTATGATGTTTTATTAAGAGAAATAGATATCATCAGGGGTTTATAATTTTAAGTATTATCAAGTGTTCAATTTATTAAATACACATTTTATGTCTTTACAATTTGAAATTTTAAGTTGACTAACTGTATTTTTGGAGACATTTATTTTTGAGGTAATTATTGGTTATCAGTCATTGGGATGAAAAATGAAAGGTATGTAATAACATTTGAGGTTAAAAAATGTTTTTTATTTTTGAGGGGTTTTTTTTATAAGTATTATATATTTTTAGAAAGATGAAAAATCACCGGATGGGTGACAACCCATTGTGTTAGACAAGGCTGTAGGAATTAAACTTACAATCGAGGGGGGACAAAGGCACATCACCTACCATTGGTATATGTGAAGTCCTGGTGAGTACAGATTTTTTTAGTTAATTTATTTAATGAATGAAGAATAAATAAATTTTTGGAAGATATATTTTATCTAAAATATAACCATGGGATTAGAAAAAATATTTAGGGATAGAGTGATGAATATTATTTACGAATACATTCACTATTTTGAAAATACTATTTAATAAAGGTAAATTTAATACTATGGTATTTAATTTGAGAAATAACGGATAAATCATATTTTGTAACATTAAATTTTTCAATATTTGGTCTTATGATGATTTATGAAATGTTTACCATATTTTTAATATTTATAGGAAATTACAATTTTGGTGAGAGACATTAAGAGTGATTAAAGTTATTTACAAAAAAATGTTAAAATTTATCTTGGAAGATTGTGTGATCAAGTAATTTTTGGATTTTAATCATAGTAATAATATTTTGGAATAATTATAAGTATGGATATTTGTTAAAGGGTATATGTTGGTAATTGGGTATTACTTTAGAATTTTTGAGGTTAAAAGTAGTTTTTCATTATAAAATGGTTTATTCTTTTTGAAGAAAATTTTTCTGTTATCCGAACCATTTTATTTTGGGTAGTGTATCATGAAAGGAGAAATAGATTGTTAAATATATATGTATCATGTGATTCTATAGAAGTTTTTTCTAGTTCATCAGGTATGAAAATTCATCTTAAATAATCATCATATAAATAAAAATATATGTTTCTAGTGGAAAATTATTAAAGTATGAAATTGTACTTATAAAGTATGTATATTTCTTTTCTTTTTCTTTATTTAGTAAGTAGATAAATTCCTCAACTATACAGTAAGGTTCCTTAAGAAAAAATGTTATCTGCTTACTTTTTTCAAAGGAATTTTGACCCAATACAAATTTATTATATTGTGATGGTTAAATTTCCACGATAAATTCTATATCACTCTCTATTATTATATGAGATTTAATTTTCTCTTCCATTTCTATTTTTTCCTACATCTCAACCCAATGCCTTTTTCTCAGGAGACCATCATTCTTCCCTTCCTTTCAATTTAGGTGGATGTTTTATTGACCCATCATACGATGGGGGATTTCAATAATGGTTTTTGAAAAGTCAGATCATAGTTTTTTATTCTGACTTCTAATTGAGAGGATGTAATTTTTAAATGGGGGTGGAATATAATATCTTTAGTTTTTTTAAAGGAAACCCTATGCTCAATAGCATACATAATATGCCACATTGAGATTATGTGAAAAAATAAATAATATTTAAATGTTACCATTAAATCAAAGTCATTAGAATTGTAGTAATGAAGAGTATTAACTAAAATTTGAAAATATGGTCTACACAATTGTATATGATAAATTTTTTGGTGGCCAATTAATTATAAATAAAACTATTTTTTTGTCTAAAAATCAATTTAAATGTAAACAAGTGTTTTTTGTACAAATAAATTAATAAATCATATTTTTTTTATTATATTAATGAAATATATAAATATATTATTTAATTTAAATTTTAATGTTCATATTATGATTTTTCTATACATGATACAAGAACAAATCCAATTTTTTGAATGAGAGTATTATTTTTCAAAAAAATGTAGTTTTGGAAGTTTTTCATGGAACACATAATTTAAATTAATTTTTGACTGGTTTATATATTTTTTGTCAAAATAAAATTAATTTTTCAATTTTTAATATCAAAATTATATAAGAGTGAATTTAATGGATTTTTTTCAAAATTTTACATTTATTTATAAATCGAGAAAAATACTTCATTGTAGATAAAATATAATTTTCCGTTTAAATAACTATTATACATTAAACAGATTTTTAAAATAACAATAGATAAATAATTCTTGTATAAACCCAATATATGTAATTTGAATAATTTTTATAGTGAAATTAGATATAAAAACATATTGATATTTCGAATGTCTCTTTTACCTGCCTTCTCTCCAGATCTGTGGGATTTGTGTTAAAATTAATTTCACCACTTCCGTTATTTCAATTTTGAAAAAAAACATACTACATTGTAATTTGTATGATTTTTTATCAAATATCATCAAAATAATCTTTTGGGAATAGAAACTTTATTATTTTGTTTACTATTATTAATGGTAAATTATGTAATTAAGGGTAACCAAATACTATAATATTATAAAATTACCCTAACACTTGTCCTAAATTCTTTGGTTTACTGTTTCTTGAGAAAAATAAATCTTAAGCCCAAATTTTAACATTTTTATGACACTCTTGTTTGAATATGACATTTATTATACTTTATTTAAAGATAACCTAAAATTTTCATACTCATATTTTTATGAATTAAATCATTTTAAATATATGGTAATTTAGAAGATAAAATCAACCAAAATTATTCATATAAAATAAAAAATGTTTATCTAATTAATAATTATTTATTTATAACTTTTATAATTTAAGTAATTATATTATATTATGGAACAATGGTGATGCATTAATTGTATTTTTTATGGAACACTCAAATAAATGATATTAATAATATCAAAATAAATATAATTAGAATTATTTTATTCCATTAATAAATTTTTTAGATTACTTTGAAATTTTATGGATGAATTAATGTAGTTTTTTTAAGGAATAAAGTTTTTTTGATTTTGTAAAAAAATCATGTAATTAACAGTATCATAATTCACATAATTTAGATCATAAAATATAAAATATTTAAATAAATAATATTATATTTATAAAAATATAATAGTTGTCCAAAAGGTTTAGATGACTTTAAAAATATCATTATTGACTCATTTTTTTCATTTAGAATATTATAGAAATTATATTCACTCTCAATGTGTAAATTAGATTTTCTAACGGTAAGAATTATTAAGTGTTAAAACAAAAAGATAAGGAAAAAAATTATCAAAAGTTATAAAATATTAATTGTATGAAAATATTTTGACCCCACATATTCCTATACTATTTGTTTTTATTTTGGATCCATTTGTAATAAAAATTAATTTATATTTTTTTTCTATTTTTTATAATTCCAAGAGTGCCCCTCCACTCTTCATTAAAAGGGATCTCATTTATATCTATTTCATACACATCAAAAACCAACTAGTTCCGAAAAACTATACTCAAAACTGTTAATATAATACCTAACCACATTATAGAGGCATTATATTAGGCATGACACCCTCCATAGTGGTGTCAAGGTGTTATGAAAAGGTGAACGGTTGAAGGAAATGTAAGGTTTTTAATTAAGTGTTTCTATTTTGTTTCTTATTAATCATCCATTAAATCTCATTTAACCATGGTTAATTAATAAATACATTATCATAAATATAATGATATGTTATTTTTTTAATTTAATAACCTAAATCCATCTCTAATTCAATCAAATTGGAAATTAATTAATCCTTTTGCGTTTGTGTTAAATATTAACTCCATGAACCGATATAATTTATTTTCTATAATTGTAACTAAAGAATGGTTGTAATGATGGAATTAATGTTAATTTGTGATATTCATGACATATTTATCATTATAAATAAATTATATATGAATTTGTTTCTTTATTTCCATGGACATAAAAATTATAATGTCATTCGTGCGTATGTGTGAACTATCACCTCCACGAAGCGACGTGATGCATTATTAATCACCACATCACATGGATGACATATATAATTATATATATTTTATTAATTTTATTTAAATGAAATTAAAATACTTTTTTAAATTTATAATAATAATTAACTTATTTTCAAATATGATCAATGAAATATAGAAACGTTACTAATATAAACGTATGACCTACCATTTCCATGAATATAACGTTTTTCATTATTCATAACCATAAATGAATGGTTTTATTTAAAATTATAATTGATATATTAATGGTATTTTCATGTCATGAATATTATCCTAGAGATGTTTGAGATATGACCACTTTGACTATTAATATCATACCAAAGTCATTTTTGACTAAAGTGTCGAATATCATCAAAACGTCCAACAAGAACTTAAATAATTAATTAATTTCTCTAAAATGAAGTGATATAAATGGAATAATAAACACAAAAATGTTCTTACTATGTATAAATTAATATATATTTATTATACAAGAATATAAAGAACATACGAGATGAATCAGACTTGAGGTAATGGATTTCGTCTCAATATCCTTCTATTGAGGCATTTCTTGATGACATGCACCTTTATTCTTTTATAAGATTTATATTCAAATACTTTGAAATTTTATATGAATATTTTATAAGTAATAATTTTAATTAATTTTTTTGGATAATTTATTCTTTCATGGAGATTATAATTTAAATGTTCAATGTGATATGGGACACTATTAGTGTTTAAATATTTCATTATTAAATATATTTATCCATGTCATTATTCTTGATATTATTTTAGGTATTTATTTATATGTGTATAAAAGGATTATAAATGAAATATTATTTATATTTTTATTTCATTCAAATTTTTTCATAATAGAATCTTTTTATGTTTTGGTACGAAATGATTGAATTTATTTTAAAAACATAAGTTAACCTTACTCATTCAACTATTTTTACGAAATCTGAAAGGAATGTTTTTCTAATATAAAAATCATGAACCAAATTTCATACTTTTATGTCTCTTTAATGTTATGATTTTTACATTAAAACGTTAAAATTATATTTTCAGATAATTTTTTTCATTTTTGAGTGTCCAACATTGAATAATAGAAAAGTGATATCAAAATGGAAAGGTCATTTTACCTTTATTCTTGTTTTATGTTTTATAATAAAGTTATGGTTCATGGGAATTTTTTAGAGAATGGGTGGTTCCATGATAAATTTATGGGGTGTGAGATGGTGATAACTATCTTATTCATTGGGTAATAAGATAGAGTCAACCAGTAGGTTTTCTCTTAAGATATTTAGGGAATATACTTCAGTGGGTATTCCAAATGTTTCCATGAAGGTATATACCTATATAGCCATGAAATCAAGAATTTCATATTGATATGGATAAAAAAAATTACCTTTATAATTTATTGTTGTTATGGAGTTTTATTTTAAACTTATGATAATATGAGGTAAACCAAAGAGTTTATGTTTTGTTGGTCAAAAGTATTACATTGTGGAAATGTTTTCTTGAGTTTATAAGATTTCATGGACTAACAGTTTCTTTATAAAATTTTAGTGAATTTATTATAATTTATACTCCTACCAAGATTTAATTTTTTTTCACAAGTCTTAAGATTATTATGGACAAATAAGATGTCATGATTAAAAGTATTTAATATGTGTAATGAGAAGAAATCATGTTTTATTTTAATAGGGTTTCCATTGGTGGAAAAATGGATACTGAGTATAAGTGCCCGCTTGTAATGTATGGGTATATATTATAATATTTTTTCATAATTATATAATAATAGAAACTAAAAATACCCATGAATTTTAATTCGTTTTCAAGAAAACTATAATATGTTATGTTTAGGTTTGGGTCATTATTGTGTGTATGTTAGACTACTGCCTGACGAACTGATGTAAATCATTTTACATCACTACTTCTTAAAAATAGATATAATGAACTACATAATAATTATATATTATATTTTTTATATAATTATACTTCTGAAATTTTAGTATCACATAAAAAATATTACATTACATTATTTATGGAATATGATAATTTCACACATGTCTACAGTGGACTACCGTCTCATGAAGGTAGGTGATTTTTTCACTAACACATTAATCTAAACAAAATAAAGAATATATTTAATAAATATATTTGATATATATGAAATCAAAATGAATCTAGATATAAGTTATATTAATCTCATTAGATACATCTAAAAAATAGAAACAATTTTAATGTGTACATATGACATACTGTCTTAGTGAATAATATGACTCATTATATATATATATAATATTAATGGTTAAAATAAATAAATATATAATGAATATATATTATATCTATTTAATGGATAAAATAATGGATATTTTGAAACCATGATCAATTTAATAGTACCAAAAAAATAAAAAACCAAAACAAACACAAAAAATAAGCAGTTTTTATCCGAAACAAGATTTTAACATGATTTTTTTATAAATGTGTAATAAAATGTCATAAATAAATAATATATGGTATGATACATATAGATATGGTTATATAAGTTGTTTATAATAAATTTATATATATTATAGATAAGGTATGAACTTGTATGAAAGATGTTGAGACTTAAGGTAAAGAATTTTGTTTTAAATAACCTTCCTTGGGACATAAGGTATACTGTGCAACAATATTATTTTTTAAAATGTATAAACATATTTTGTAATGTTATTATGTTAATATAATTATTTTAATTATATTTGATATTTAATTTGATATTTTTAATTAATGGTTATTTAGATTTAAATAATACAAAAGTTGTAAAACTTTTATGTTAAAATATTATCATATATTTATATTGTTTATAATTATGTTTTCAATGTTTAATCCATATTATTTGTATCTTAAAAAAAATTTTTGTTCTCTAATCTTTTTTGTTTTTGGTAATACAGTTTTTCCTTTAATTTTCTATATTTTATGTACTTATGTGGTTAGAAATATTTTTTTATTAAAGTTTCATTTCATTATCTCTTCGGTAAAAATGTGATTTCTTTCATATTCATGTTTTAAAAAAATGCCACAAAACTGTTTGTAATTATATGATAAGACTGTATAATTATGTTTATAATTTTTATACATTTAAAAAAAAATTAAAATTAATATCCTTATCATTTTATGAATGAATATGTTTTAAATTTTAAAAATTATGTGAAATGAATAATTATTTTAAGGTGTATGCATGAGTTGAATTTTACACCATAATAACCAATAAATTATTTAGATATTAATTTAATTAGTTCTAATATTAATTTCAAGAAAAATATTTTCATTAATATTTTGGATTTTTTATATTTAAATTAATTTTTTTAAATAGAAATCATATTTACCTTTTGAACGATTTAATAATTTTTTTGTCTTTTTTATTCATCAATGAAATATAACATTTGGGTCAGTTATATTTTACTAGATATATGATCTTATTGTATCATTCTTCTTCATTATCTGAATATTTTATGTTTTTTAGAAATATATGTTTTTCAAAACTATTTCATTTCCATGGGTTATAAAATGATGAAATTTATATGAAACCCATTTCTTTTCCATGGGTTATTATATAATGCAATACATATGTAAAAAATTAAATATCATTGTTTTTTAAATGATGATTGTTTTATTATCTTAAATCACATATTTTTTTGATTTTAATTATGTGAATGGTGATATCTATATCTCTTTATAATTTCTTGCTTAATGATTTATTTATCTTGATTTAAATATGATAAGAATGGGGAGTGTACCTAGTTTAGTAAGGGACATTGTGCACTCTAAATGTATTGGGAGTGATCCTTTAATACAAATATGGTTTATAGAGCGAATCCAATCCACAATTTTATCGTTGGAAAAAGGTCATGACTACTAAGGAAATGATTTTCTATATTTTTTAATACGCCAAAATACCATGTCTTATGTAAATTTCATACTATAATGAATAATGTTCCTTGATTAACTAATAATTAAAGTCATTTTATATACCAATAATTATACCATGATTCAAAAATTTGATCATTGTTATCAAGGATATTAGTATTAATATGTTATGACCACGTTCTCATAAACTGATAGTTACATTATGTTTAAACTTTTACCTTATTTATACTTACAGAAATTTTAAGCTGACATTTTCATATGATTATTTTCCCTAGGTAATGATGAGAGTTCTCATCTCTTCTATGTCTATGTAGGATTCTAGTTAGTAGGAACTGGGTGGGAGATGATGTGGAACACATATGAACAAGTTGTTCATGTTTCAATGTTTCCAATGGAACTAAAATTTTATGGTATATAGGAGTGTTTTTATTTATTATAATAAATTTTAACAAAACAATATGCAATATCCATGTATGAGTATATTATATTGTTATAAATTGTAAACATCGTATAAATTTAATATCACTGTTACGTAGAAAATGCGTTATCATGTCTAAAATAATATGTTAATTGTTCATTATAACACCAAAAACTATATTAAATACCATTTTTTGGTTAGATATCAACCTTATTGATATTATAAGGAAGTAATGACAATTCTTATCCACATAAATTGAGTAATATTTATATAACATAAAAATGTTTTAAGTGGTTTCACATTTTCAACCCACATCATATATAAATGGGAACATCATAACCTCTAATATATTCAACTCATGAGTCACTTTACAACAAAAATAAATACCAAAATATCTTCAAAAACTTCTTATCTTCATCATATATTACCATTCCTTCTAAAAATACATATTAAAAATGCCAAGGGTTTATGTGAACGATGGTTTTCCAAAGAATATACAATCTTCTTAACTAGACCATTGTATTTATTTATTCATTTTCAATCCATCATAATTTTTTTATCCAATATAATATAAGAAAAATATTATGATAAACATAATATAATTTCATTATTTTTATTGAAATATTATACATAACTCTTCTCTATTAGATAGAAAGTGAGATCATCGCTTGTGTGTACTTGTTGATAGCTATCTCCATGAAATAATAGGTGTCATTTTTCCTCACCATCACACATGGATGGTTATAATGATGTATTTAACATAAATGCACACACACACATATATATATATATTATTTATATGAAATTATTATTATTTTTTAAATATAAGTTATCATCACTCTTTTTTTGTTCACTTTAATTAGAAAATGGTTATGTCACACGCCTATACCTATGCACTGCCATCTTCATAAAGAGATGCAATTTGTTTTTCATTTCTTATTAATGATGTATAAGATAACGATAAATTTAATTAATATATATTATATTTATAATAATTATATGAATTTTAAATGATTATTAATTATATTAATTATCTCCCTATAAACCATTATGAAAATTAAAACGCCATCATGAATATGTGCATACTACCACTACCATGAATGATGTTTTCAATTTTTCAATTTCCTCCTTGCACATAATGTTATGAAATTATATTTAGTGAATAAAAATTATATTCATTAAATTATTTACATTTTATTGATTATGGAATAACAAAATTACTCTGATGAACACTATTAATATACTGAAGTAGTTTTTTCAGAAATTGACCGAACAACCTAACGTGGTCAATGTATGAAATAAATATACATTAAATGGATGTAAAATGATTATAAAAAGAACACCGAAAATTTAATATTGATGAAAATGTTTATTAATAAATTTTTTAATAAATTAAAATTATTTAATCATGATGATATAATGGGTCCAACCAACTAGGTTTCCACAGTTACAATTTTTTATTCTCAATTATAATCTATTGATATATATATTATATTAAAACCCCAATTTATATTTTATGAGGTGTATATGGACTATTGGTCAATTATAAAATTAATTACCTATTATTAATTATATTTTAATATTGGATACATGTATTGTTCTTTAATGGGGTTTGATTCAAATGTTATTAAAACTATTGAGATTTATTTTAAAATCTCTTTTTTTTCTCATGATTTTTTATATTTGAGTTTTTGGTTATGGTACTATATGATTTATCCAACCAAGAAACCATATGTTTTCATTTATTTATTTATTTATTTTATTTTTTGGGTTTTAATTAAAATTTTCCTCACATTTTTTCTTGATGGAAGATATATTTTTTTCATAAAAAATTTTGATAGTATCCATATTTTCGATATGGAGCATTTTTCTTCAATTTATATATATATTTCTTATATTTTTTCAAGAATTAAATTTTCAATTCTCAAAAGATTATATAAAACCATTTCCAATCATATTTTAATTATATTTAAATTGATTTTAACATATAAATTTTAATGGTTTATGAATAAATTTTATTGATATTCATAAAAAATGTGTGAATGGAGTGTTATTTCTGATATATATATGGCGTATGAATTTTTACCCACCTACAAATCTCTTATTAAATATTTAGATTCCACAAAACATTTTTATAGTATTTAAATTAATTTTTTTTCATTATCCAAAAAATTTTAGAATTTAGTATTGAATTATATTTTAAATTTTTTATTATAATTTCTGAAATGATTTGTGACATCAGTTTTAGAAAGAAAATTGGGATTAATCGATTGAATTTTCCATAAAATTTGATCTATAATATTTAGAAGTCTCTCATTAATTTAAAAATATAATTTTGGTTTATTCTTTTATCCTCTATAATCATTAAACGTTTTTTATGAAAATTTATTTTTATATCATTTATATTCATGTCATCATGTTCTCAATCACTCTCTAAAATCTAGTGGAAATAATTTTTCTCTACTATATACATACTCTTTTATATGATGTAAATATTTTTTATAACTTTCTTATTATTACTTTGTTACTATATGTTGTTTTAATTTTAGGATGATAATTATGAATGTTATTTCATTTACGAGGAAATATGTTTTGTGGTAATTGGTGTATACTTCCTCATTTATTGAAAATTATTGGCATAATGCCTTGATTTTATGGTTTATGATGACAGGATAAGAGGATTTAATGGTATGGTCATAACTTGATACATAATTAATTAAATAAATTAAATAATCATTTATTATTATACATGTATTTTTTATGATGATATTTATCCTGAAAATATTTTGGGAATTTGTTCACAGAACAAATAGAACATGTATTGATGAACCACTCAACTATATTTTTTAGGTGTTATATACTGAAAATATATTCCATTATATGTAACCCTCACTGAGCATCTGATCTCATTTATTTATGTTTTTTCCCTACCCCTTGATATGATGAAGGATTTAATTAATTATAAAAAATTATGTATCAATGTTTTTATTCTATGATTCATTTCTATCCAATATCATTAGAAATCATGTTTATATGTTATTTTCTATGAATGGTAAGCAGAGTATCCCTTGGTTGTGCGATTCTTAATACCTTATACAATGATAATAAATTAAACATTGTCATTGGGTTATAAAAGTCATGATTTTAAAATATATTGTCATATAATTACTTCGAGGACCAGTAATACCAGATCATAGAACAACATAGCTAAAAAAATATTTATCACAGTACCATACAATATTTTTGAATTTTTACGTTCATATGTATTTTTATACTATTTCTCAAGATTCATAATTTTATGATATATTTTTTTACATTTTCTATATATTTACCCTAGATAATTAAAGTAAAATCGTGTCAATACCCATAGTTAATGTAGGAATTTCCCTGATATGTAATCATATACAATGGGTGTGGGATTTGATAGGACCATGTCCATATTTGGGGAATTTATCCTTTCTAGGTAAAATCCCGACCCAACTCACCCCAAAACTGGTGGCCACATAGCCGCATGCACATCTCCCTATATGCTAGAGGCTATCAAATAGCAGCAAGGGTCTATGGATAGTCAGCGGGGTGACTATACCCTCATATAGAAGTTCAATAATAGATAATATTAATAAATAATGGAATAAGTCTAATAAATGATAAAGCATCACAAGGCAGATTTTATAAATCTTGAATAATAAGAAATGGCCAACGCAAATGTTATACAATGCATGCATGTTATGATGGTACACCAATGAAAGTGATAAAAAATACATCATGCATTAAATATCAATAATGAAATAAATGAACAATGACTCAAATCTGTGAGGGTGATCTCCTAGAGAATCTCGAGCTTCTGCTTGGTCCTTTTCTTCTAACTCCAGGTAAGCCAACAACAATAATAAAGGTCTAGGGCCCTGAAAACAAGTATGATCTACTCAGGTATGCCAGTGCAATGGAATACTGAGTATGGTGTGAGATATAAATCTCAGTAGGCCAGTACCACTGGTGTCTAGATCAATCTAGACAATGTAATATAAATAAATAGTGTACAGGTATAAGGATTTAACAAAAAATTGAATAAATAAACTACAACCCTTCCAGGTTCCTAAGGGACACCTGAAGGAGATACCTGCTTTGGCTGGTAGCTATAAATAAGATTCTGAATAATAAATATATATATTCTGCATAAATAAAATTTTTAAAACATTCTTTGATATTCTTTAGTTATCCTCTTAAATCCAAGGGTTCCCCTGGACACCCTATCTCAACACTTGTCTTGGCCATGCCGGAGTCTGAACCATTTATCATATTCAATTCCTAAATCATATTCAACTCCTAAATCATAAAATCACATTGGTATTCATTATCCATTTAATAAAATTCAATTATGACCAATGAAAACCACAATAAAATGTCAATTAGTGGGTGTATAATGTCATGTATAGAACCCTCATGAGTATTTAGAGCATCAGTCCCATTTTCGCAACCCATGGGTATTTGGAACATCAGTCCATGTCCCATAAAATAAAATTTTCATGCATGGTAGGTGTAGAATGCCATGTCTAGCACCCCATGAGTATTTGGAGCATCAGTCTCTATCTCAAAACCTATTTATAAAATATAAATACATAAATACACACACACACACACACAGATATATATATATATATATATATCACAGTTAGAACATCATGTTTACAACACAATCTCACTAGTTATGAATGCTATGTCTAACACCCAAAATACCATTTATTAATTAATTCATAAATTAATCAATCAAATATGTTAATTAGTTCAATATCTAATTAACAACATCAATTTTTTGTTATATAATTTCGCAGTCAATTAACCCTTTAAAATATCAACATTCAATAATTAATAAACCAATTAATTATTCTAGTTCACAAAAGTATAACTTGATAATTAACTCAATATTTAATTATCCCAAATTCTCATTCATTTACATTAGTAATTAATTTACCTATTTATTAACTTTATCTCTCATTAAAAAATTAAAACTTTACCAAACATAATTAATTTTCACAATTTATTATCTTATTCATTCTCCAATCATCACAATAATTTAATTAATATAGGATAATTAATTAATTCAACAATTAAATAATTTAATCGCACTGCATTAAAAAAATTATCAATTGATTAACCATTCTCAAAATTAATGTGTAAAAATTAATCTACCCTTTAATTATTCTCAAATTACTATTCATCTTTTGATAATTATCATGTCATGTAATTATCCCATATTCACAATTTCCAATATTCAATCAAAGAAAATATTTCCAAATTCAAATCTTAATAATTAATTTATCCCATAATTTTCCACACTCATTAATTTATTTTCCAAAAATTTAATCACATTAAATGCATTCAAGACATATAATGGGTATACCCGCTCATTATCTACACCGCATGTGAAGGGGTTTTATTAGAGAACATGACATTATAATTTAACAAATCATTTAATTCCAATAAAAATTCAATCCAACATTGTAGTCAAATTTATCAAAAGAAGTTAATAAAGAACTATTGTGTTTTATTTATTTAATTTAATGTTGAGAACCCTACCTAAAAAAAGTTGGTCAACCAAAGGCTTCATAACTCAACTGTGATCCTCTCATGTACACACACCACAAAAAAAACTCACTTATATCCGGAAAATATCATCTCACCAAACAACCATTAACCAGTACCCATAAATAGTGTGGTGGGGACCAACACACACACTAAATATCAACCATAATACAAACACACAATAAGAATCCAAATCATGGGGTGTAAAACCAAATAAAGTGTTTAAAACCTTATATGAAAATGGCGGTGATGAATCAAAACTGAGCCAAAATGCTTCATCCTTGGCAGAAGTAGTTGGAAACAGACCAATAGGTCTAAAAGAGCCCATTTCACAACCCTAGAACCGAAGAAATAAGGAAATGAATATAATCCTGAACCTTATGGTTTCGGTCAAGCAATCAGTGTGAGGGAGGATCCAAATGGTTGATGAGAATCATGAAACATATGCAGACATAATCACATTGACAAGGATGAAAAGACTCATGAAGACACCAGAAGGATTCGACACACGGAGATGAGCCCAGTATAAGGTGTGTAGCGCCCCTCATAGGGGGACTGATGCGGGTTGTGCTTCTCATGAAGTACGCCTCCTCCTTTGAATCACCTCCCTCAATAATCTAATTAATACCCTATTAAACTATTAGATTTAATATAATAATAATAATAACAATTATATTATACTTATCATTAATTATTTTATACCTCTATTAGGTAAAACTCAATACTTCATTAATGCATTAAAAACATTAAATTCTATTCAATAGAATTTAATTAAATAAAAACCTTAACTCAATTATTTTAATTTATTATCTCATCATGAATTAATTAAATAAAACCCTTGCTTCCCAGCGATTAATTAAATTATTTTTAACTATAAATTTAATTAAAAAACATCAATTTTTCCTTATTTAATTAAACTCTTCATTAATTTAAATTTAATTAAATTAAACCCAACTCCACAATTATTCATTAATTAATATTAATATTTAATATTACCATTCTTTGATAACATTTAACTCCTAATTTACACATCATTTAATATTAAATTATCACAACTTTAATTTAATTTAATAAAACCCCTAACAAATCATTTAATTAAATTCACTTCAACCTAAAATTAAATAAATAAAACCACCGTAATAATTTTCATCATTATTATTATCATTTAATAAAATTATTATTTGATAAAACCCAAAAATACCCACTACACATCATTTAATTAAATTTTATTTAACTCAATTTAATAAAATGAAACCACTTTTTTTCAACAATTAATTAAATCCCCCTTTTCCATGGATTTAATTAAAAAATTACACCAAGTTCTATTATTATTATTCTTTATAATATTAATAATAACCATAATTAATAATAATTAGTATACTCATAAAAACATAATAATAATTGAATTATTATTATCATTCAACCTGAGATAAAACCCAACACCTCTATCAAATAGAAATGCTACTTTATTAATTTTAAAACTCCATATTTAATTAAATTAATCTTCATTAAATATGAAACTCCCAATTTAAAAAAACGTTTCTTTGAGATATGCAAAGGCCTCATTAACTTCACATAACTATTACACATCATTAATCATCAAGTTAAAATCTTCTAACATCAAAATAATTTATGACACCATAATAATGATAATAAAATTACTATTATTAACACATTATTCTACTTAAAAAAAATATCCTATTTAATATTATTTAATTAAAATAAATAAAATATAAATCTGGGTAAGATGCACTAGTTGGACCGCAACCGTGTGAATCCTGTGAAGATCCATCAATGTGGACTTTTCTGGATCTAGTACTCCCGATACTTATCTGGGCACCCATTTAAAATTATCAGGTATTAACCGAAGTCCAAAAACAACACCTTTAATTGTTATAACACTCAGAATATTATTTCAAATCACTGTTTAAAAACCAACCTGTCGATAAATGGATTTTTTTTTGAAAACCTTCATATTTAAACCTAGTTCACAAACACGGGACAATACATGTTATGTCAAAAATCATTGATCGAATGGAGAATCATATTGTTACGTAGGGTAATGAACCTTTTTTGGCCTATGTATATAAAAAAATCACTATAATATAATGAAACAATAATTCATGTATAGTAGAGAAATGGATTTTATACCTCAAAAATATATTACATTCATTGAAATGAAATGAAAATAAAAATGTTTTTTCTAGCTGTATATTTTTAAGGGAATATGTTGATTCATGGTGATAATTCTTCATGAATAATAAATATGGTGATGAAACATAAAGAATGGAATAGATAACTAATAATGTAATATTATTTGGTAAATATTTACATCGGGAGAAAATAGATTAAATAAATATAATATTACCCAATGTAAATCAAAATTAAGATGAATTTGTTACTGAATATGATGCCATATTTAAAAGATAACGAAGTCACGTTTCAAACTAAATGTATAACCAAAATATCAAGATTGACCATTTATTTTATGGGTTTAAGACAAATATCCTATGGGAATTGATCAACTAGAAAATTTTCACCATATAATGATGTAGTGTCATGTTCCCATATGATATATAATGAATATTATTGGTCTTCTATCAATAATGGAATTCATGAATTAAAAATTTGACCGAGCATGAGAGAAAGATTAATATGACAACCAAGAAGTAATTAATTATGGGATTTCCACAATTTCATAACTATGTAATTAAACATCTATTTTAATGAATAAGTTTAATTTTATTTGTTTACAAGTTCATAGATATGGTTTATATGAATTTTGAATTCAAGGAAATGTACTAAAACACTCCACTATAGTCATTAAACTATTAAGAGATGTGGAATTATTTGAACCAATTTTCTATGTATTAAGGGAACCCACCAAAAAAGAGGAAGACTAGGGAAATATAATTTGTTTCAATTAATGTAGCTATGTTTGAAGTTTATAATTATGTTGTGGTTCGTATATTGATTGAAAAAAAATGTTATCTAATTAATTTTTGGATTTTTATCTTCAAACTCATATATATTTCATATTTTGCAACAAAAATATATCATAACCTAGAACCATAGTAAGAGAGCTATTAAAAATATGAACCAATGGTAATATTTTTACAAACATGATTATTATACCTATTGTTGACAATGCCAAAATACTTGTTATGGAATGTCTTTAAATTCATAATGAAAAATATTTATTTCTAATAGAAGAATATTATGATTATTGATTTATATGTTGAACCCCTTGACTTTAGATGAGTGACATAATCATCTAATTTTTTTGAATCCATGTCCACAGCTCCCTATAATGAAATTCTAATAGAAGAAGAGACAAATAACCTATGAATAAGAAATGTTACATTAGAAATAAATATTTCTATATTTTTTATGAATACATTGTTATGTTTCCTAGGGAGTTTCCTATAAATAAATAAGATCATGATATCCATTTTTCTATTGAAATCATTTGTGATTCCAAACATATAACCAAGAGACTACATAGAGTGGTAATACTGGAATTACTGTAACTACATAAACATCAACACATGTTTTGTAACAAGATATTACATCACCATTGGGATCTTCTATTTTCCTGAATGTCCTTAAGGCCTTCATTTTTATTGATTTTTGATAACCCCCTTTCAAGGGATGAGAGGGAACCCTTACAAGGCACGTAAGCTCAGATATTACATGGCTCGTAGTCTTAAGAGATTACATGACCCGATGGTCTTAGAGAATTCAACCAGACTATCTACAAGGAACTACACCTCCCCAGCATCTGCATCATGATATTAGCTCTCCACCTTTGCATGGCCATCTGTCTAGGATTCCTGTGTAAGCGAAGGCTGGTCCCGATGGCATAACCATAACCTCTCATTCTGAAATATCCATTTGGCTCTGCTCTGGTGAGTGCACCTGCTCTGAATCCTCTTCTAGGGCTGCTTCTTTTTTGTAGTGTGTCTGGGAAAAGTCCATGTGGCCCAATTGCCTTGAGGTGGCCTGAATTCCTTACTGACCTGAAGGTCTGGGTGGCCCGAAAGCCTTAAAGACTCCAAGCCCAAATCGGTGGCCCAAGGTGAATAGTTCCAGCTACTATAGTACCAAATAGTACCTGCTACAATAACTGCTACAGTACTGCTATAGTAACTACTACAGTTCCTACTATAGTACCACACCGTGTATAGTTTGCTACAGTACCTCATAGTGTACAGTCCGCTACAGTGCCGCACAATGTACAATCTACTACAGCACAGCTACAGTACCAAAAAATATGCCTCTACCTGGTTTTGAACCTAGGTCTTGTGGATGCATTTAAGGATACCTCACCAACTGGGATGAGGATCATGTGCATTGGGATCCTCTATTCATTTTTATTAAAATACGGATTGTTTTGTTAGGATATGTATTTATTATTGGGAAATCAATTACACTACTATAAATAATAGGTATTCTCTACCATGGAATAATGAATAGTTTTATCATCATCACAGAGGTATATATTATTAAATGATTAATATCTATTCATGGAATCATCATTTTTGAATAGGGATTCATGATATTCCAATGTTTTCTATTTACATGAGGTGTTAACATTTTGATTTTCTAGTAATGCCATTTGGATTGACTAATGAAAAACAATTTTTTATCGATCTAATGAAAAAGTATTTAAATATTATCTTATTATTTTTTAGTTTTCTATTGAAGATGTTGTTATATACTCTATAATCCATTTTTAAAGACCCATAAATTTCAAGGAAATTTTTTTTCTTAATTTTCTTTGGAATTTTACAAGAACGTAGTTTCTGACGGCTCCTGATTCCGAGGCCATGGTGTACCCGGAATCATTTTTCAAAGATTGGCTCGGGTACGTTCAGTGAACGGAGGAGCGGGTTTTTCTCACTTTTGAACAGGTTACCGGAATCAAATTCTGAGGGCACCGATGAAATCGCAGCACCGGTATTTTTTTAGAAACGCCTCTTCCGGAGTTTCGTTTGCTCGGGTGTGGTTTTTAATTTTCGGGCTTAAAGTTAAGAAATAAAATAAATTGTTCGACAAACTTTATTTTATTTCACTTAAGCCACTTGGAAGCCACTTGAAGCCACTTAAAGACGGATTAAGCTGAGTTGATCCAGATAGGATTCTATCCAGAAATATCCTACCCCCTTGGTAGGATATTTGTGAGGTGGGGCCCGCACGAGCCCCGCCGTTTCTTTCCTCTAAGTAACGCACCCGCGAAAAACCGTCATTATGAAAGTCAACTGATGCGTTTTATTAAATCCTTAATGCACTATTTAATCGGGTGGTTTATTTCGTGAATTAAATGGGCGGTTTCTTTCATTGAATTAATTCAACGAATTGATGGGTCGTTACTTACCTTTTTCGTTTGTTGGAATAATAATAAAATAAGACCACCAAGTCTTTTTGGGGATTACACGTTGAGAGGCTTGACAGAATCCTTGAGCCTTCATCCACCAACGAAGAACGCGAAGAACGCGAAGAATGCCGACCTCCGACGAAGAACGCCGAACCTGCGGAAATCGACGATGCGACGTCATGTTCCGCGACGCCGACGTTCCCTTCCTGCAACGTTCTTCATGCGACGTCTCTTCCTCCGCAATGAATCTTCGATCAGCTGTTTGAGGTTAGAGACGTTGGGTTTCTCTTAAATCTCCCTTGTGTTTTATTAACAAAACACAGATTTAATTTTATATAATTAAATTAAATCTGTTGTTTCTTGGTCCGTTGAGTTCGCCGACTCAACGCCGGATTCCGCGACGACGCGATGCCCTTCCGCGACGACGCGACGATCCCCTCCTTCCGCGACGAACAAATCCGTGAAGAACGTGCGTACGACGACGACTTCGAGGTAGGGGTTGTTGTGAATAATTCCATTTTCCGATGATCGTTCCTTTTAAAAGTGAAGAACCGGACAATAAGAACAATTTTAATCCATTAAAATTGTTGATTCATGTGTTGAATATATTTTTCCCGTTGTTTATCTCTAACGCGGAGGGTGCGGGCCAAACGAACACGGCCCGACAACCCTCCACCGTTCTTCGTTGTTGTGTGGATTGATGGGCGACGACAGAACGTGCCGCAATGGAATTTTGATGGTTCTGCAGTGAAGAACGAGTCTTGGGAGGAGCAGCGGCGCAGACGGGAATAGAATCGGACCACCGGAGCGACTCCGGTGGCCCGCGGAAACCGGCGGCGGCGCCCCGGCACGCCGCCGGAAGAACCGTCGCGGCTTTGGCCGGAGGCGGCAGCACCCACTGACCTGCGGCCGCGCGGGATGCAGCTGAAGCCGCGTCCGGCTGTCCAGGTCGACACCCCGCGGGTGCCGCGGGGTTGTCACGCGGGGGTGGCGGCTCCCCCCCCGCGTCGCTCGGGTCGTCCAGGGCGACACCCCGCGGGTGCCGCGGGGGTGTCCCGCTTGGGCGGCGGCTCCCCCCCCCCCCCCCGCGTCGCTCGGCCGCTCGTCCGAGCCGGGCTGGGCTGGCCGCACCCCGGCCAGGCCGAACCAGGTCCGGCCGGGTCGACCCGGTTCGGCCGACCCAGGGGGGGGGGGGGGGGCAGGGTCGGTCCGGGCCCTGACCCCCCGTCTTCGGACCCTTTCGGTCAAATGCCCGTAACTTGAGCTACGGGCCTCCAAACGACGCGCCATCAGCGGAAACACGATCCTTGGATCGATACGGTCTTTTCAGTATATCGCACTCAAGGTTTCAGAATACTTTGAGTTCGGCCGAGTTGGTTCGTACACGGAACCAACAGGGCCCTCGGAGCGGAAACACTCATATCTTGAGCTACGGACGTCCGATTGACGTGCCGAAGACTTCGTTGAATTCCTCTAAGTGAGGTGGATCTTTTGGAATACTTCACCCGAGGTTTGGACGCAGGTGGAGTACGGTCGGGTTGGTTTTTCTTTGAAAACCAACCGGGCCCCATGAACGAAAAAGCCAATAACTCTCAGACCGAGCGTCCGATTGACACACCGTCTGCGACGTTGAGTTCCTGTTGACGATACGGAACTTTTGGATACATCAACTTTGGACTTTGTGTCAGTTGATGTATCAGCCTCTCGGCTCGTGGAGCGGACCCTCCCGAACGAGCTTGCTGTGTGCGGGAACCCTAGTGCTGGCTGCGACTGCTACTTCGACAACGACGACCGTGCAGAGATCCTCAGTGGACTGCGGCGACGACTGTGCAGAGATCCTCAGTGGACATCGGCGACGACTCTGCAGAGATCCTTAGTGGACTGCGGCGACGACTGTGCAGAGATCCTCAGTGGACTGCGACGACTACTACACTCAGCGATCCTACGTGGATCAGTTCTTCAGGTCCTGTGTGGGCCCGATCCTGTGTGGGTCCGATCCTGTGTGGGTCAGTGCTCAGCGGTTCTGTGTGAGCCAGCGCCTACAGGTCCTGTGTGGGCCCGATCCTGTGTGGGTCTTTGCGGGGGTTAGTACCTATCGTTCCTTTGTGGTTCCGACGAATTAGATGGATCAGTGATCATCTTTATCGTCATCCGTAGAAGTATACCTGTGTGAGCTGAATCCTGTGTTACTCTCCTTTGTGGATTGTGTTGAGCTATCCTATTTGGATTTACTGTTTACTCTACTTTGTGGATTGTGTTGAGCTATCCTGTGTGGATTTACTGCTTACTCTCCTTTTTGGATTGTGTTGTGCTATCCTGTGTGGTTTTACGTTTTCTTTCCTGTGTGGACTGGGTTGTGCTTGGTCTCGGACGTTGGAGCCGAACGGGAATTCATGACTTAGGTATATGTATGGGCATATACCTATGTAGTGTCGGTTGTTACTTTGTGATTGTATCTTATACTTTTTGGATTTCGGGAGACCTTCGAGGGTCTCGGGGTCCCTACTGAGTAGCTTATACTCACCCCTTCACGGGCTATGCCCGCACTTCCTTGTGTTGGTTGCAGACGATAGACATCGCTGATCAAGGTGGAGGTGTGCGGAGCAGGACGGTACCTGGAGGTGGACCACTGGGCGGGATGCACTCGGAGCGGACGGCTGGACCGAGGAGCTGTGGAGGCTTTCTGTACCCACACTTCAGGTGGGACTTCCATAGGACAGCTCGACGCTGCGGCTTTTCCTTTCAGTTGCTGTTTTTCCTTTCAGTTGTACTTTACAGTTGGGCTTGTATTTCCGACCTCTTTTACTTTCAGCACAGCTTGAACAGTTTTTACTTAGTGTTTAATTTTCCACTTGCTTTCTCTGTGGTGCTTGTTTACTTCTCAAAGGCAATGCCTTCCCCTTTTTTCGTGATTTACACCTTGGTGCTAGTCGCCAGCCCCTGGCCTATGGAAGGCGGGAATGGGGTAGTCATGGCACGGGCCCCAAGGGCGGGTCGTGACACCATTAATAAAATAAATTGTATTTTATAATCACCATAAAAACATAAAGTGGAATGAAATTATGTAGGAAATTTAGTTATTTAAAATTCAATAGTCATGATTCTTATTTTAGTGTAAATATTATGTCTAATGAAATAATATCAGTTTATCCATTAAAGTAAATGGAGGTTAAAAAATTTCCTTCATTGAGGAACATTTTCAAGGTTCATAAGTTTATTGAATTAGTTTGTTACATTTGAATCTTCGATAAATTTTTTTCTCAATTATGGAACCCATTAACAATGTTTACCTATATGAGTTTTTTATATGGAATTATGAATATAATTATTTTTTGAAGAATCAAAGTGGATATTGGTCAATTAAATGAGAAGGAAATTTTTATAATGATGTGATTGTTTTTTATAAATATATATATATATATATATATATATATATATTAATGGAATAAAGTACTTAGATATGCCATATTGAAGAATGGTAGAGTAATTTCTCAGGAAAAATAGAGTTAATGATCCATATGAAAAATTATCCACCGCATAATCAACAATTGGTAACCAGAAAATTTTCCTTTTTGGTTTATAGAGACTATACATACTATGAATGATATGATATATATATACAGATCAATATAATGAGATAAAACATTATAGAAAATAATTCTCAACATAAAACACATAAAATAGTAGTGGTACTTAATGAATATGATTTCACAATATCATGAAAAATTGAGAAGAGAAATATGGTGACTGAGGTGTTGAGTAGGAATGATTATAGAGTTCTTACTAAAATGAGGATTAACCATGATCTTATATACACATATTTAGTAATGGTGGGTATGAAAATCATTAGGGAAGGGGAATAATCATTCCTTTTCTTGATTATTTGAAACCCATCTATACTAGAGAAAAAATGTTCCCAAATTGATGGTAAGGAATTAAAAATATAAGTTAATACCCTGAATGATGGTAAATTGATTTGTTTTATGAATATATTGTTATGAATTTCCAAATGAGGCTATGTTTTCTATATATACCTAATCTGAATGTGAAATTTATGATGAATTGCATAATAAAAATTGTTTTATACACTGTTCTAGTACTGTTACGTACATATATATAAGATATCATTTTTTATAGATAATATAAAGCATGAAATTGATAACTATATGTAAAAATCATTTCATTTTCAATAGTTGAATGATAATAGAAAACATGTTGAATGAGTCATGAAACCTCTCTCTATAAAAATGTGGAAGATGAATTATTTTTCTATGGAAACACTATATATTTCCATATATTCATAAATGAATGATAATATACAGGTTATTGTATATTACAATTTAATGTTAACACATTTCAGGTCAATAAGGGAGGATCAACCTTTTGAACATCTCACCCGAATCTATGTTAATGATGCTGTGAGTATTCATGGTATACCAATTTCAATTGTTCAAAACTTTGACCTGCAATGTACATTAAATATTTTGAAAAGTGTTATGAAATATCTCAAAACAAAAAACATATGTGAAAAATTCTTATCATCCTCAATTAGATGGATAGTCTATAAGGACTATTAAAAAATTTAATGAAATACTGAGTTCATAATTTCATAAAATCTAAGGTATGTGGGATATAAATTTTACTTTCATGGATTTTTGATATAATTATAGATTGAATTATTGAATTAAAATGGAATTGTATAGATGGTGGTATGGGATAAATATACTCTCACCCTTGACGATGGAATCTAGGGTTAATGCTCAGTCATAGTGGTCAGTAATTTCCGTAGCTTCGATATCTTTCCCCATCCTAGTAGTGATATGGCAATAGTTATCTTTTTTGCGATTGTTCGTGACCCATGGGTGTCCGCTGAAACCAGATATGCAGATGTGTTCACTGTTTCCCTATCGTCTCGGAATGATACTACAATGATGTTGGTTACTGTGGATGCATCAGTATGGGTTGTGCGGGGAGCATCAGTTACCTCTCCCCATAGGTGTCCAATGGTGTATGAAACTGTATAGTTTTTTGGAACCCTAATGTCTTGGTCTGTCTTCAATAGGTTCCATATCAATTTTCTAGATCTCCAAATATGTTTCAAGGATTTACTAATTTGAATTTATTGAGTGGTGACTTGCAGTTTCCATCTGTTTGGAACAGTGTAACAGTGGTGTTAGCTGATGCATCACTGTAGGATTCGAAGGTTGATCATGTTGTCTTCTGAGGTGTTGATATTCCTTGAGATAAATCTTTTGTTGATGTGATAAATAACTTCATCTGATGACCAAAGAAAAATAGATTCGATTCTTTGGCTATGCTGAAGGATTATTGTCCTAGGAGAATTATACATAAGGGTTCATTAGCTCATTTCAGAGACAACCCTATAGAATTTTTGGAGAGAATGAAAATTGGAAAGAATTCCTTGATTTCAGGCATTTTTCTACAAAATGGCTCCCAACCTTAGAATCTTGCTGATTTTATTCACAAAATATTACTTTTGTGGGTTTTTCCTTACTAGAATTGTGTCTCTCTTGGGTGAGAATTTTTTTACTTTATGTTACCTTCAGATAACTTGAATTATAGATAACGATGTGTGGGGAACTTATTTTTGAAACTTGGATGGTTTCATTTATACTAATGGTATTTGATCATTAATGTCTCCCTTGAATGAAATTCATTTTCCTGGGTCTCGATTTATCTTCATGAATGAAATTGGATCCTTTGGAATCTACAGATTTTTCATGATATTGGCATGAAAATTGGGGCACATATTCTACTTCACAAGGAGACTGTGTATGTCTAGTTTTGTCAATTTTCGAGGATTTTGGTGGAAGTTGATCTTAGTTCTACTCTGATTGACAAGGTAACCCTTTATACACCTTCTAATAACATCCTAATTTATGTTGTTTTTTAAAAAAACAACTTTTTTGTAATCAATGTATGGATGTTGGGAAAACAATGGTGCTATATCAGAAGATTGATTCATGTTAGGAATGTGTGATGAGAGGTAATCTAATGAATCTTTGTTATATAATGTCAATGATGAAATACTCGGCTTTCTCAAAGCCCACCGTTCATGATGGTGATTTAATTAAATATCTACCCACTGTGGATAATGTGTTTATTTCTTGGAAATCAGAATCCTAGGTGTCACATTTTAACGGTAATGTATTGCTAGTGGATGTGTCTCCAGATAGAGCGCATAGTGGACCCTCTTATACACTGGTTGATTTGGCCAAAGTGGTTACTTCAGTCGATGACCCTATATGGTCATTACGTTGAATGATCCCTCCTCCCTATCAGGTTGATGTATCTAATAGGAATGATGGCCAAATTTTTTTTGACTATCATCAGAAAATCCAGAAGTTATTTCATGCATCTTAATTACATGAGATATGGGGGAATGATTCTGATAATGAATGTTGGAATGTTTGTACCCCTCTAATTGATTCAGGTAGTGGTAGACACGCCTCTTACAAGGATTCAATCTTACATTCCAAGGAAAAATTAGATTATAGTGATGATTTCATCACTGTTCCCTCAAAGTGGAGACCACCAAGGACTATTCTAATATTCACAGGATTGTGTCTACCAGATCATCTTCTAAGGTTCCAAGGAAGTTGGATACAGATATCCTTAAGAATTTTAATTCGAATAAGTCTCAATCTGAGTGGGAGACTATTGGTGACTCTGACTATGGAAATGATATTTTATACTATGATATGTAGATGTGATTTATGTTGTATGAGGGAAATTATTCTTGTTTTACCCCATCCATCACTTTTTTGTAATTTTTTTATTTCTAAATAAATGGTCATAAGCATTACTTCTAGATGGAAATTCTCTATAAAATTTAATTTTATAAATAATTTTGGTAGAAATTACATTATGAAGAAATCAATTTGTTATGATGTTTTTAAAAGGTACCATTTTTAAAAAATCATGTTATGGATACAAAAGAAAATGATAGAACTATTCATTTTCATTATGTGGTAGCACAATGGAGTAAAAAAAGATATATTGATAATAAATGTAAGGATCAATGTTTGGGGTCCTATTTTATTTATGGTATATATATGGAGGTTTACTATAACTATTTTAATAAAGGGAAACCCTTTCATTGGTACATGAAAAGTTTGATATTTTTTTAAAAAATTGGAGAAGTGGATTACAATTTTGAAATGATATGCAACATATATTATTTTAATTTTGTGTTCTAAATATAATTATTGAAGAATTATGTGATGCACCTAATTCATTTACTAATTTATAACAATGTATAATTATAGTTTAATTTATATTTTTGTGAATAGAATATCTATATTCAAAACACTGGAGAAAATGTTTTTCAGAATAGGATAACTTAACTAGTAAAGACATGTTTGAAGAATCCTAACATAAAAGAGGAGAACTAGAAAATATATCAACCCAAGATTAAAATACATGAATATTGCATTATATTATATGAATACTTATCATGTTAAAATGTACATACCTAATGATCATAATAGTTTAGTGAATTTTGAATCATGGAATCATAATCATCAATCTTGGTGAAATGTATTCAACATCACCCTTAAAGAACTTTACCTTTAGTATTCCTACTTAAAACCTTTTTCATTACATGGGGAAAGGAAACATAAGAAAGTGGTAACCTCATATTCTCTATAATTGAAGTAAAGGGATATATATAAGCACGACATGACCACAAGGGATGAGAACATGATAATATAATTAGAAGGTCATACTAGGATTATCAAAGACAATAACTTGAGTCATGGAATAAATATTAGAAGTTCATAGGACATTATTAATTAGAAAACCAAAAAATATGAGCCATGAGAGAATAAAATAGGCACGATATATATACTTATGGAATACACTTTATCTTATATCATTGTTAACATGTGTAAATAGAAATAGTTTCAGTCATTAGGTTTAGAACATGAAATCAGGATCTCACATAAACATAAGTACATATAACTAGGTCCACACAGAACATTGTTAATAAGTAATTAGGTTTACACATAATAGTGTGAACATGTTATCAGGTTCACACATAACATTGTGAACATATAATCAGTTTCATGCATGATATTGTTAAAATTTAATCAGATTCATGCATAAACGTATGTATATCTAACCAGGTCCATGAATAACATTTTGAACATGTAATCAGGTTCACACATAACATTTTGAACATGTAATTAGGTTCACGCATAACATATGCACATGCAACTAGGTCTGTACATAACATTGTAAATATGTAATCAGTTTCACACATAACATTGTGAACATGTAATAAGTATCAAAAAAAAATTTAAACATGTAATTAGGTTCATACATAAAATATATACTTCTGAGTCATCTATCATTATCCAATGAATTCGATGGAGATATTGGTCCCACACATCACATAATGAAATCATACATTGGTGTGACAAACAATAATAAACATTAATTATGTCATAAAAAATTAAAATAAATGGATATTATAAAAACATCACCATATCATAACATATGGAAAATATGTATATTTAATAATCATTTCATCATTTAATAACCCACAAAAGACAATGAGTTTCATTTTCATTTTAACATGGTATAACCCCTCAAAGAGATGTGGGTTTCATAAGAATATTGTAATCATAAAAATAATATATTCATTCTGTGAATAATAATGGTTTCTTTAGTTCATATCCACAATAAAGAATAAAATATATCAAAGGATATAATATTATATAGAGGATTATATTTAAATATCACTTGTATATTTTCATAAGTGAAATGATGTTTATTTTATTTTTTAAACATAAAACATTTTCAAAATAACTTTCTTTAAAAAACATTAGAAACTTATAAATTAATATTTGAAAATAATTTAAAAAATCTTCCAGGAAAATAACCTTTCTTCTTTGGAAAATGGTTTTTAAAACATAAAACATTTTGAATAGATTTTTCATTGAAAACAACCTTAAAAATTATAATGGATGCTTTGGAAAAAAATCAACACATTTAATCATAATAAAATTTAAAAATAATTTTCCCTGAATATGACAAAATAAAAGTAAAAAAGAATTCCATTGAATTTTTTTTTAGAAAGAATGATTTTTGAATTAAATTAATTTCCATATGAAAGGATAAATATAGTTTTATTTTCTTAAAAACATTTTCATAATCATCATAAGTACTAAAGTGTGAAAAAATGGTACCAATACATGAATATATCATTAATGCACATATGAAAATAAACATCATGGGAGTTCTTGATAAAGGTATATTAATATTTCATCAATTAAAGAACTCTCATAAACAATATCAATAAATGATGAAATTGAAGAAATACTATGTTACCGTAATTGTAATAGTAAATTATAATCCCCATGAAGGAATAAAATTACATGAAGGTTAAAATATCATTAAAATAATAATATTCATGATATAACATGTAAAGTGTAGTATATACACATCATTGAAGAATATAGGTTCATAACATAACATGTATTTCGAAGAAGGATAATTGAGATAAAATTATATTATGGTTTTGGTAACTTTTGAACCATAAATCCAATAAAAGAGTGGTCATAAAATGGTTATTTCAAAACAAAACAATTAAGTTCAAGAATCACTGGATAAATTCATGGGTAATATATGCATCATAAGAAATAATTGAGTGGGGAATAAGGAATAAGTCTTAAAAATATAAAAGTGAGACAAGAAACCCCTTACCTTAAGTATGGACTGTCGTTGTTCACTTTAAAACTTCATATATAATTAATATATGTATATCATAAATATAACACAATACTATATTATTATTTCTCATTCCATATATGATTTTCCTAAGACCTTATATTAACATTTTAGTAACAATTCCATGTTAAGGTTGCATTTTTGGTAATAACTGTTATGTTTTTCATATATTATTTAACTTGTTATTCAGGATCCTGTTATATAGATCATGATTTATTTATTTCTAGAATGTAAAACATGATATAAATATAATATAAATATTAATTATATAAATATTTATTATAAAAAACAACAGATAGATTTATAAAATGGAATACACCATTCATGGAAAAAGTAGGGAGTGTGTACGCATGGACGTTATCTTTATTTTATTATCATATTAAAATAATGAATATAAATTACATATATATTATCATTAAATTAGAATTAAAATTTCATATATATTATATACATTTTCCAAACCCATTATTAATACATTACATGTAATGTTTCAATAGATCACATCACTTTGAGGAGACGATAGTCCAAGATTCCAAAAACGAAGTTACCGTATTTCCACAAAATATATATGATGATGTTATGTGTTATATAAAAATTATAGAAGAATAAATACATAAAAAATATCATATATAACATATTAATATAGTATTTAGATCATAATTCCCACCAATTAGAGGTGGCAAAGGGAAAAAAGAGAATGACATCATTTCGTGAGGTGGTATTTCACCGTACAAATGAACAGTATATTCATTACACATTTTATGGAATTGTGTATAGGTGGAGGTAAAATAAATTTATAATAAAAAATTAATATATTGAGGGAAAAAATTAATATATATTAATTGAATAATAATATATTAATGTGATGGTAAAAAAATGAAACAGAAATTCATGTAGAAGAACATTACCTCTTTTTTAGGTAACTCCATTTCGTTTTCACCTAAGGGATTAATTGGATTTATATCCAAATTAAGAATTATAGGATGATTAGATATATTTTTGAAGCTTCTTTTTGTATTGTATAGATAATACTAATTGATACAAGGGTTTGTATATGTGAGGTGGGTGAGTTAATTTTTACAATGGAGGGGTAGTGTCATTATCATGATTATATAAAGTTATACACTTTTGAGAGGTCTCCCTTACATCATGTTTCTACAATAATTTTCCATTTTAAATAAAAAGGATTATATGTTCTAAATATGGACATAAAATGTCCTTTGTATATCTATATAGGGCATTTCCCCCTTAACATATTGTTTAACCACTAAGTAAACTCATTTATACATTATTCGCAATAATTAAATTTTGTTACATTATGTAATATTTTTCATAAAAACAATGATAAACTTTGTATAAAATATAAATCATCATTATTAAAAAAACATGTAATAAATTATTTCAAATTCCAATCATAGAAGTAGCTAAAATTAATTGAAACTTAATCCACCAAATGTGATAGGAATGATGAATTTTTAAGAAAAAGTTCAATTTTTTCGTAGGAACTTTAAATGTTAAATTTATTCATAAATTGTAGTAAAATATTTATAATTGATCAAAATATAATAGAAAATAAAATTAAAATTTAATTTATCTGTATAAAAAAATTTGATGAAAAAATTAGATTTCAATTAAAATTATGTGTTTTCAATTATTCATAAAATAAATGAAACTTCTCAGAAAAACTAAAAAAGTACACCAAAGAAAAAATTTTGTATTATACTTTTAAAAATAAGGGGAATTTTATAAAAAAATTATAAAATTGTCAATGATTAATTTTTAAAAATAAATCCATTAAAAGTTGGTAAAATTACCATTTAGAAAAATACTTATTTTTATTCATGACATTAATTTATTCTTATATTATACCATAAAATCTATTAGATGAGTGTAAAAAAGATTTATTGAATATATAATTTAAAATTTAGTTAAAAAATTTCATCAAAATTATGGGGTTTCATTTATTGAGAAAAATAGTGTTTTTACATAGAAAAAATAATTTTCTTAGAAAATGATTTTATTTATTTTAAAATAGTTTTTACATTTATTTCAAACAAATTGTTAACCAAAGGATTTCATTTATATTAATATGTAAATAAAATATTAATAATTTTGAATTTTTTTCATGAATTCTATCCCAATGAATAAGTGGTAACAATAATAATATTTTAATAACAATAATAATTGTATTTTTTTTGGTGAAACATGACCATTCGTGTATCACAAGAAATCAAAGAAACATAAAAATGTGAATAGAAGAATACAAACATAGTATTGATTTTACAAAATTATAATCAAAGTGTTTTCTATAGTGCAAGAAACACATTGTGCTGTGTGAAATTCAAACCAACCTTAGGGTTTTCATATAACACAATCTATCCTTAATGTTTTATGAATTTTATAATATTAAAAATATTAAATTAAATTAAAATAAAAGTCAAAAAATCATGGGGGTTTACATTATACCACTCTTAAAATGAATCCCACTCTCATATTTTTTTATGGGTTATCAAATATTTTGTACATGAATGTTCGATTCTTAGAAACCCACATCATTAAAATGAATATGAAAACAACCTTTAAAAAGGGAATGTTAGAACTATGAAGGTGAACCATAGTTACTCATAACTAGGTTTCCACATAAGAGAATATAGTTTGGGAGTGAATATTAGACATTGAAGAAAAACATAAATATTTAAAAATAGTGATACATATTATTGATCACCAATATTTGAATGATTAATGGAAAGTTATGTGACTCAAAACCATAAATATATGATGATTTATAAGTCCATCACCTCAAAAAAATTATGGTATTATGATAAATATTTTTTAATATCTTTTCTGAGAGTTCATAGATTCATTTAATATATATGAATAGTAGAAAATATACTTACTTTATTTTACGCCCTTTCATATTCAAAATATCTCCCTTTGGTTGGGTCTGGCTTGATTTCTAATTCAACTCCTTCTGGAAGAAATGAAGGTGAAAATTTCATTAGTGATATACTATCAAATAATGATATAGAATAATAATTCATTCAATATGTCATTTATTAGCATCACAACAGAAAGGATATCATATGTTATCAAATATTCATAAATCCTAATGTGGTCAGATAATACATTAATATATAAAACCTCATCTAATGTTTTACTTAAACCATTCCATAAATGTTCAAACATATAACCCTTCCAAAAGATAAAATTCAAAATCATTAGAATGAATGTCACCAAAATTTATCAATATTAGCTTAAAATTTATTCCCCAATATATAATAAAGTATCTATTGGTTGTAACAATCAAAACATGTGAATACCTTAACAACATATTCTATTGAAACAAGGTACTAACCTCAATTACCATACATCCTTATTGAAAACATAGATTATTTATTATTCAAATGATATTTTTATATATTCCATAAATTACATAATTTCCAAACATGATATTGAAAACCAAATTTTCAACTAATCCTTTGTCATTTCTGGGGTTATAAATTCTATCCAATTTATACTTTCCATATCATCATGTCTTTATCCATACAAAATATTATTTTCTCATCCTTAGGAACACATTTAGGGGTACCTCCCCTAAATCAAAATATAACATATATGTTAAATCACTTTTCAAAATCATAATATCCATTCAACATATCCTCTTTAATATTTAATGAAAACCATACATTAAAATACTTTCATATTTAATGATCCATATAACATGATATTTTAATTCAAAAATAAATTTACATAAATAATACAAATTTATTTTAATCCATTACTCAGGCTTCATCATCTTATTACATAAAATCAATTTCTAAGAATATGAAATATGAATCATTTTATAAGGTTTGTAAACGTCAATATAGTTAGGTTTCATATGTTTAATCTAAATAATATAGTTATAACACATATAGATTTCACATGTCATTCATGGTATTTTCTTTTTCAGAAGTATAACCAATACTCACCCCAAATTCTTGATTCCCATCATGATATTTTCATTGAGGAAAAAAATTCATTATTTCTATACATTCCAAATTCAAGAAATTCAATGTTAACCATGTTCCTTATAAATCCATTTATTGACGAAAACCAGAAAACATGGTGTGAGAAAGACATAACATAATTGAAAACACATAATCACGATAGTTTACTTATAAGATTTATAAATCATGACACCAATTTTTTAATATAAGAAACCTTAGGTTTATCCTAGGTTATTAATTTTAATCTTATATTTACATCAACCATGATGGTTCATAATTTGTCTATGAATTTACAATCCATATACCCAGGGAGTTTAAAACTAAGTGGGAAGTAAAAATCATTGTTGTGTAGCAGTTCCCTAGAGAGTCTTCATTAATGTAGTGTTTTGTGTGTTTTATCCCTATATAAACCTGTTCTAGATTCACATCTACATGTAGTATATAGAGATGGATTTTATTTCTTGGAAACAACTCTCCAATTCATTTACTAAAATTTTAAAACATTTTCCTATACTTTAACTCATCCTTTGACTGATCCTTAGTGACACCCCTAAATATATCATTAAAAATATCCTAAGAGAAACCACTAATAGTTTATCATACTTGTTTCAAAAGGATGACTAAACCTTCTTTTTGATACCAACTATAGAAAACCATGTTTAACATACATGGATATTACATCATTTAAGATGAATATTTAGCATATTATAATGATATATGTCTGTAGACCGTAATAGATTAATGTCTCTAGAAATATTGAAACATAATAATTTTTTATTGGTGGAAGATGATAAAAATATCCTTTAATGATATTCCCCTTTAGTACTCATACTTAAAAAAATTATTCATAACATAGGGAAATTAATCAAAAGAAACAGGAAAGATCAGATACTCAGTAAGGGTAATCAAGGGTTATTTATAAGCATAATAAAAGCATGAGTGTATAATAACATGGCCATATAATTATAACATCATACCCAACATATAAAATATCATGACATGAATCGTGGAATAATGATTGGATGATTATAATACATGAAACATATAGAAAACAATTAAAATGATTAATGATAGAAAAACATTTTCATAAGATACATACTTATGGAATAAACATCAACTTATAACATTGTGAATGTGTCTAAATAGATATAGGTTCAATCATTAGATTTAGTAAATGAATTCAATATCTCTTATAATCATATGGTCATGAAACTAGGTCCGTACATAACATTGTGAACATGTAATCAGTTTCACACATATCATTTTGAAAATATAATCAGTTTCACACATGTCATTATGAACATATAATCAGGTTCACATATAACAATGTGAAAATTTAATCATGTTCATGAAAAATTTTATGGAGGTGTATCCTGGTCTATTTATAACATTGTTAACATGTAATCACGTTCACACATAACATTGGGAACATGAAATTATGCACATGCATAACATATTGATACGAAACCAAGTCCATGAATAATGTTATGAACATGTAATAGGGTTTTCACATAACATTGCAAAAATTTAATAAGGATCACTCATATTATGTTTAACATGTAACCAGGTTCTCTCATAACATATATACTCATGATTAATCCGTATATATGCAATTAATTGGAGGGAGATATAGGTCCCACCTTCAACATAATGAAATCATATATACATGTTAAAAAAGATCATAATCACTCATAATATAATAACAAATGAAATTAAATGGGTATTATAAACAAAGCATACAATCATAACATGTAGAAAAGAAACGATTTTCATAATCATTTTATCATTGAATAACTAGTTAAATGAAGTGGGTTTCATAAGAGTTTTATCATGGTATAACCTGTGGAAGGGAAATGGGTTTCATAAGAAAATTATCATAAAAAACATAATCCATTTAAATAAGAAATAATAACTATTTCCCTTTATCAAATCCCAATTATATTATAAACAATATCAATGTATTTCATTTTATATGGAGGAGGGTTTTGAGATATCACATGGAGCATTTTATAAGGGAAATATCTTTTATTTGAAAATAATTTTTGAAAACATAAATCATTTTAAAAATACATTCCTTTGAAAAAAACATTAAAAAATTATAAATTAATATTTAAAAATAATTCAAAACACTTCTTGAGGAAAATATCCTTTCCACTTGGAAAAATCCATTTTAAAATAAAATACATTTCAAAATAAATTTTCTTTGAATACATAGATGAAAACTTATAAAGAAACCATTGAAAAAAAAATCAACAGTTAAAAAAATATTCTTATAATCATTTTGATTTTAAATGATATGAATGTATCATTTTTTAAAACATTTGAATATATTTTTTGAATACAAGGGTTCTGAATATAACAATTTCAGACCTAAGAGATAGGTAATGTCCTATTTTCATAAAAATAGTTTATTAATCATCATAAGTACCTAAGAGTATAAAAATGGTAACAAAAAATTTACATAGCATGAATAAAAAGTATAGAAGAAAATTAATAGTTTTTTGAGAGATTTATCATAAGATTTCATCAATGTAAGCATAATCATAAACATTATTGATAAACAATGACTTTGTAGAAATAATCTATTACATCATTGGTAACATTGAATCATAATGCCCATGAAATAATAAAAGTAAATGAATCCAAAAAAGAGTAAAATAAAATTATCCATGATATAAAATGTTATATGGTATTCTATAAAGATCATATTAGAATATAGGTGCATAAAATGGCATGTGTCTCGATGTATACAAACTGAGAAAAACAATAATATACAGTGTGGTAACTTTTGATCCATAAACCCTCAAAAAAACTGATCATAGAATGGATATTTAAATACACATAAATTTAGTATAATAAAAATAGAATATATTAATGGGTATTATGTACACAACATAAAATAAATGAGTGATGAATAAGGAATAAGTCTCATGAATATCAAAGTAAGACGAGAAAACCCTTACCTTATATCTTGACATTATCCTTAAATGTTCAAACCTACTCTATATTAAATATAATTTTATTATAATTATACGACAATAAAATAATATCATATATCATTCCATTTATTATGTGATTATGTCTTTATATTACCTATTTATTAACAAGTCCATTTTAAGTTTATATTTTTCATAATATCTATTTTGTTTTTCATATATGTTTTCACTTTTTATTCATGATCTTATTAAATATATCATGATTAAATTATTGGAAATATGTAGAATATAATATAAAACTCTTACACATTCATAATATAAATATTTATAATAATCTATAATATATCAAAATGTGAAATGGAATGCATCATTCATTTAGATGGTAGGAAGTACGTATACATTAATGTTGTTTACATTTTCTATTAATATTGAAAGAAAGAGAGTAAATGTAATATATATATATATATATTATAATAAATATATAATTTTAGTTTCATATATATCATATAAGTTTGTTAAACCCATCCATAATACATCCAATTTAATATTTGAATGAATCACATCGCTTTTAGGAGGTGGTAGTTCACACGTTCCGAAACAAAGTTATCTTATATACACAAAATGGAAATCATGATGGTATGAGTTATATAAAAATTAAGGAAGCATAAATAAATAATAAATAACATATATAACATATTAAAACATAATTTACATCATTATTACCAACCAGAAGAGGCGGTAATATAAAAAATCTAATGACATCGTTTCGTAGAGAAGTAGTCTTCCGTACACACAAATGGTAAGTTCGTTACCCATTTAATGGATGTGTATGTAGGTGTAGGTAAAAACCATAGACTAAAAATATCTATGTATATTTGTATTATTATATATTCATTTAATAATAAGAAATAAATTTTTGGAGAAAGAAATAAAATTGAAATTCATGTTGAAGAATGTTACCAAATATTCGAGGTATTCCATTTATATTTCAACAAAAGGATAACTTGGATGGATTTATATTCAATGATTAGCCTCTAATATGAGAGTATGGATGTTGAGAGATTATCTATTAAGGTTTTGGATGAAGAAAATGGAATGATATGTGTGAATATGTGAGGGGGTGAGTTCCCTTTTACAATGGTGAGGGAGGGGCATTATTATAAATGTAAAATGGAAAACCCTCTTGAGAGGTCTCCCCTACATAATGTGTCTCTAGTAATTTTAAATTTATTAATAAAAATGAGTATATTGTATTCATATTTACCAAAATTGGTTTCAAATAATTTTTATAATGTATTTGGAAACTTATGTTTTAGTTTAACAACTAATTAATCTTGTTTTTACATTAATCGGCATAATTATTTTTAATTAGATACCCTAATATTTTTCATAAAAAAACATAATTTACCTAATTGAAATTATAAATTATTATTATATAAAATATGGATTCCATTATTCAAAATTACATTCATATTAGTGGATGAAATTATATTAAAATTAATCCCACAGTCATGATAGGGAAGCAAGTTTTTTATAGTAATGTATTCAAAATAATTGAAATGTTTTCATATGCAATATTAATTTGAAATTGACTCCTAAATTATATTAATAGATGTATAATTTATAATAATATACTCTAAAAAAATAAAATATATCATTACTATTTTAAAAAAACTGACTAAGAAGAAGTTTTCAATTAAAAATGAGCGGTTTTAATTATTAATCAAAAAAAGAATATTCTCATAAAATAAAAAACATAACCCAAATAAAATTTTTATGTTATTATTTAAAAAATTATTTTTATTTTCTCGTATAAAAATTATAAAATTCTCAAAAATTATATTCAAAATATGTTGTCCATTAAAATGTGGTAAATTTATTCTTGAGAAAAATACCTATTTTTATTTTTATAATTAGATTATTTCTTGTCTTATTACTATAAAATCTATTGGATGAGTGTTAAATGTTTTTATTGAATATATAATATATAAATTTTACTAAATAAATTCATTAAATATGGTTTGATTTTTTTATTGAAAAAAATGTCGTTTTCAGATTGAGAAAATAGTTTTCTTAGAAAATGAATTTCATTATTTTATAATATGTATTACTTTCGTTTCTAAATAATATATAACAAAAGGATTAATTTTCTATACATATTTTAATCATATGTTCATTATTTTGATAAATTTATTCCTAAGATCCATTCCAACTACTTGGTAGTAGCTACAATAATATTTTAATAATAATACTAATAATATGTTTTAGTCTAGTAAAAATCATCCATGCATGTAATATAAGCTATCAAAAGAACATTTGGTTCTGTGTAAGAGAAGCCACAAATAGTATTGCACTTATTGAAAGTTAATCTATGTGTTGAGTGTAATACATGATTAAATTTGTGTTTCAGGCAACGAAAATGAAACATATTGATTTTAAATAAAACAATACATATTCACTGTTTTGTGAAATGTAAAATATAGAAAAAATTAACTTATTTAAAAAAAAAATATTTAACAAATAATTAACGTGTTACAAGAACCCTAATAAGTTATGATAAATAATTAAAAAATATTTTTTTTGTCATGTTAAATTCTATAATTTTTGAGGATTTTATTTTAAAAGAGGGTAAGAATGAGACAATGGATATTAAATGTATAAGGTAAACATTTTTTGAAAATAAACAATTTCTTAATGGGTGTAAAAATATTCACTAATTTGATAAAAATATAAATTAAATCATATTATAATCATTTTTTGATGATATTATTTCAATGTTTAATTCATCATGTAAAAAAATTAACATAAGTGTATTTTTTTGTTATTTTTCAATATTAGATTAGATTTGACTAAATAGTTAAAATATATTTTTTAAAAAAGAATTCCACTTTTATAACTTTGTTTTTATATAATAATATATTTAATTTTTATAAAAAAAGTTTAGATTAAAAATAAACCTTATATTGGATGTAAAATGAGTTACAAAATATAATTTTTAACTTCAATATCCATTATTTATAATTTTATAATCCATGTAATGTTATATCAAATGTTTTGTATTCTTCCCAATTTTTTCATAAATGAATATTTTAAATGATCCACTTCTCTCAACTAGTCCATTCCAATATAAATTCCCAAAATCCATATACATAACAAATAGGTTTTTTTTCTTCCGATTAGACATATTCAATAAAACATATTCTGTATATAAATATGGTTAGCCAAACAATAGGTATTTATCTCAATCAAGTCCAAAAAAATTGATTTTTATTTATATATTGTTCATATTTTTTTGTTTCTATCCTAATATAGTTTAATTAGAGTAATTAATATACAATAATATTTTTTTACTGATATTAATATTAGTATTTTTCTCTTTTTCATACGGTTATAACTAATAATATTGCTCATGTGTATGTGTAAAATGCCACTAATATGAAGTGATATGTATCATTTTTCATCTCCACCTAAAATATAAATTAATAATGATAGAATAAATTAACATTTATGATATTTATTATATAATTATGATTTGTTATTTATAACATCTTATCTACCTTATCACGCTCCCATCTTTTGGAAACTAGTTCTATCTCTCATGAACACATGTGGTTTACCACCCCACAAAAGATAAGTGATATGTTTTATTTTCCTATATACAAGGATAATAAAAATAACATATATAATTAATAATAACGATATTTATTGTTAAAATTTTATTATATATACTTTTATACATTTTCATCTTCGTTATTTTCCAACCATTTGGATATTGAAAATTTTATCATGTTTACTTGATGACTATAGACTCCATGAACAATATATATAATTTTTATATTACCCCTTAAAATGGTCAGTTAAAAAATTATATTTAATTAATAAAAATTTCATTCAAGAAATTATAATTTTTTTAGATAATTTATCCATTTCACAACACCACTGACCGCTGCTAATAACACTATTTTTTTTTAAATTGATAAAACTTCATTAAGTCATTGATGTAAGGAAAAATTATAATGTTAATGCGTGTAAACGTTTTATAGAAGGAACATAAAATGGAATATAAATGCAAAATACTATTAATAATGTATTTAATTTTTTTTAAATATTTATTCATACATATATTTTATGTATTTCCATGCGATTGTCTGTGGTAATGGTTTTTTCATATTTATTCAAATCTACATAGATGTATTTTATATTATGAATGTAATAAAATCTATATGGTTTCTATGAAATATGTTGAAAATTATATCATTAATTCGCCTTTATTGTGTATGTTTGAAGATTCTATTTATATTATTTATTCTAAGTGGTTTTTAAACAGATGTAATTGTAACAAAAAAGTCTTTATTTCACAATCTTTGTTTTTAATTGGATTTTTTCTGTTTGAATCTGAGTTGATGTAATTAAATAACTATCCTTATTGAACCCCATATATTTTAATATCATATTATAATTTATATGTTATAAATATATTTCTTTCTTTTTTACGTATATTTTGAAATATAATACAAAATAAATTTTTAGTAAAACCTACACTATTCCTTCTTTTGGGTTGGGAATAATTTCTGTTAAAAATCATGATTTTCTAGAATATTTGAATAATGTTATTTTCTATTCAAAAATTATTTTTTATATTAATTACCAATCATGTTTTAATTTATTTAAATTTTCAAAAATTAATATTTCATGAATGGTTTATGAATAAGTCATTTATAATGATCATTACAAAAGTGTGAAAGAGATATTCTCTTTAATGTATATGGTGTAAATCTATTTTCTAGAATCCACACACGTTGTTCACTATTTATATTCCTTTAAAATTTCTATAATTTTTTTCAGAAAATATTTTATTATTTTTCTATTAATAATTCACATTAACATAATTCATTATGTTATAATAAGTAAAAATAATATTTGAAATCTATTTATTACAATTTCCTTATTAAAATTCTACAATTTACTTGAGTATAGTTCATTTATGGTTTCACTTCCACTTTAATCCCCAAATTTAAAAAGACATTCGATTAAGTTATACCATCATTTCGGATGAATTCATTCACTTATATCATCATTTACTGATTTATGGAATATACATTATTATTAGGTCATTCACTTTCATGCGATAATGTTATTTATTAGTCATAATTATTCATTGGACATTGATTTTTTTCTTATATAAATATTAGTTATTATTATATATATGTTTATCTATTCAATTTTTTCTAAATTGTATACATTATAATATATAGTTTTAATTAAATTTTATTATTAAATCATTTATTTCACTTACTTGTGTAATAACGTTGTTCCCCATTATTATTTAATATAGATATGTATTGAATGAAAAGTAAAATTGATTTCTTATTCTATATTACTAGTTCTATATATTAGGAATTTATTGTAAATAAATTAGTGAGGAATGAGATATAGTTTTTGATATCCTCCCTATTCATCAATAGGTATCATAAGATTATATGTTGGTCAATATTTTTTTTATTTGGTGCATACCTACCCATTAAGTGAAATAACAAGGATTAACAACATCATGGTAAGGTTCTTGATAACATGAAATTTGGCCTTGATGGTAATATGAATTAAACTGACAGTATTCATTAACAACATTATAAATTCAATTATTGTTATCAATGTGATTATTATTTTAAAATATTCTAATGGTACATCCGAAGATCAGTTTATTGATTAAATAAAATGTGTATTAAATTTATCCACTTTCATATTTTTTTAACATTTATACACACCAAATAAGTTATTTTATTTAATCCATAATTATTAAATGAGATCATGACATGTTTTTTATATCCAAATTATAAAAATAAAAAATATTTAAATGATTTTTATATATTCAATAATTTTTCTTTATGATGTGTTTTATTTTTCCAATTTAATATAGAAATCATATATATTTTTAATTTTACAATACTTTTAAATAGATCTGTCTATTCCTGGTCAATTCATTGTATCATATACCAATAGAAGACATAACCACCATCTCTTATTTATTACTATCATAAATATAGTATTTACTAAAAACCCATTCACAATGTTCATTTCATGATGCCCATGTGCTAATTCCCATTATTTTGGGATTGATAATAACCCACATTCCATTCTATGGACTTGATTATTTTCATGAGTTAGGGGTAGCTAGGTGGGTTCATGATAATTAAGGACATTATAGTTTTTAAAAATCTCATTCCATGTAGATTGGGTAATTTCTAGTTATCCATCTCATTCATAATAATGTCAATCAAGAAGTAATATTTTTCCAACTTATCTAAATATCCCATAATCAAAACTTATAGATATCCAACTATTGTATTTTCTCATTAAATAGATACCTTATTTTTATTCAAATTACAAAATATAATGAGTTTCAATGTTATGCATGATATGATATTCCCATTTTTACTCAAAGAATACATTTTTCAACCAAACTAAAATGATCTACAATTAATTTGAATATAAAAAAAAATTAAAATATTATTTCATCTATAGATGATTCCATGAAATCATAGATTATAATTCTCCTTTATTTACTATTTTTCTATATATTTACTTTTCCCTTCATTAAAAGTAATATCTTATTGAAATTAATATTTGTGGTCTTGTTTACCAATAAAATTAAAGGGGTTTATAAAAACAATTTCATAATATTATCAAGAAGACTATTAATTTATTTAATGAATTTCAATTCATTAGTAATTTTGGGTTGTAAGGTAATAATGCTTCCCCTATTCCATTATTCACAACATAATTTTCATTTTTATTTACTCTCATACACTTATTTCCTAGGTTTTATTATATTTCAATTTATATAATTTCATTTTTTTGGTACATGTATCCATAAAATTCCACCTCATAAGGGTGTTGTAATTAACATATATAATTGGTATTATCTACATGAAATCATGTATGGGTCCTCCTAAAATAAATTTACCTTCTTTTTAGTTTGTCATACATGAAATTAAAGAATCATAATAATAACTAATTAATATGAAGAATAATAATTTATCTTTTTTATGGAATCTTATATTAAATAATTAATTTTACTAAATAATCCTATAATGTATCCGGGCACTGAGAAATTCTTACCATGAAAATTTTAAAAGAATCCACAACATAGTCCTCACATATATAATACATGTAGAGTTCGAGTAGAAAATATAAGCCTTCCATAGATATGATGTATATGGGATTTCCATTTTCAAAATATTGATTACACACCATGGGGTGGTTATTCTTTAAATCCTATTCAAAATCTTGTGATGCGGTGATGATATCATTCAGTTGGGAATAGACAATAAATTTGAAAAATTACATAAGAGTGTTGAGACATTTAACCTAATTTGAGGGTTGGTGGGGGAAATATATTGTACTAGAATATTGTATTATATGTTGAATAAACCATGTATAATTTCTATTTTTAATTTAAAGGATTCCCATTTACTATTCATTAATCCAAAATTAAATTACAGATCAAAACTAGTGATCATTAAAATTTTCATAATTTTAAATTTTAAAATACATGAACAAGCTCATTCCACATCCTTGTATCATTATACTATATCAATAAACATAGCATATGATCAACCAATTCATCATACATAGGTTCCTATCTATGTTCATAGGTATCACTTACATGATCTTCCTCTCATGCATAGCTCCAATTCCTCTATGTTCTATCCCTGATTTAGAACTAAAACCCATTTCCTATAATTAATAATAAAAATATATACATGAATTTATTATAGAGATAGGTTGAATCTTAATTATTATAATCTCATAACCCCACCACCTGGTTAATCATCTTGGGTGTGTCTCCTTATAGTTCCACCTATATGTTCCCCTTAATAACTAATTCTTGTGGGAATGAATTAAGATCCCATAATTGGTACACTACATCGGTTCCCATAGTTGGGGGAACAATAATGGATCCCACACATTGGTAGGACTCCATGGTTCCCACACATATACACAACCTATTTTCTCTACATTTTAGTGAACTTAGATTGATCCCACACTTGGGGGAACCACCTTATCTAGGTTGTTTATTTAGTTACGTATACTTGGGTGGAATATGATGGAATTTCACCTAAATATAGTATTACACTAGGAATAAGCAGTATAATTTACATGTTGATACAATGAATAAATAAGGTGTTTTCACCATTATTTAGGTCTCTAATTGGGAGAAATTAATCAATTTTCACAGCCCTACACTATGGTGAATTAATGTGAAGTTCTACTCGTGAACCCTTAATTAGGGAGAATATCAAATTTGGAAACCCACCATAATGGAGATACTTTTACCAAGGTACATATAAGGGGGTTATTTTTCATTCTAATCCCTCATTATAGATATTTAATTTCTCTAGGCCATCATTAGGGATATATAACTTGCTTACCCTTCATTATGGTTGAAAATATTTTTTGTCCCCCTCTTAGGACATGAAACTTTACACACTATATCTACCTCTAATAACCATTTATATATACTATAAATCATGGTAATACATATAAACAATTTATAAATATAGTTGAGACACTCATTTTTATATCTATAATGTCATTTGGGAATGATACTCCTTGTTGTCCTTGAAATCACCTATACTCAAAAATTAAGTCCTTAAAATCCAAAACATACAATTACCTAGTTAACTTTATAGAGAGAACCATATGTGGACCTCCTATAAGGTTTAGGCATGAACCATTATAATATCCACTTCTAATTATCTTACCAATGGACAGGGAGATTAGAAAATATATATGGGAATCATATTAAATATAATCCTTAATTCTACCTCAAACAGAGGTATAAATATATAAACCATAAAAATCCCATGTTGTTTTATTTAAAAAAACATGATTGATATTTTATCTCTTATTTATCATAATAATCATGATTCAAGATGGATTATATGTTTTTTATAATTACATTAGAATATTATAGATTTATCACATGAATCAACTTTACCTATATCTATATAACTCTTATCTTCATACTAAAAGCCCATATCATACAACGCTAAATGACATGAACCTATCAAAAAATATGAACTAAAACTATATCACTAAAACAATACATTATTTTTCATTATTCATATAGGATACATAATATTCCTATTTAATGTTCAAACCAAGTTTCCTTAAGAATACATTTTCTCTTATGTGAAATTCATAAGATGACCCACACTACCTTGAGTAGATATACTCATTATAGTTTCATCTTATGGAGATAATCCTCCTAACTTCCTCATATCCAGCTTTAGTAGAGATACCAATTATTATTTCTTAATAAATATTTATTATAGATTATCCTATTCATATTGAGATACATCTATTATATAACACACATAATAATCATGGATAAGAATCCTTTCCCTAGTTATCCTATCTAAATGACAAAAAAATTCCTAGAATTAGTCTATATAAAATACTCATAATTACTATGATGTTTCCAATAATGTGGAATAAAACTAACTGGGTTTTGATTCATGTTCTCAGAGGATACATAGGAAACCTTCTTGAGTTTAAATCCCTAAATCATCATACCTTATTCATCTAAAGATGATAATAAATTACAAGGATCCAAAAAATGTATTCATAAACAACTAAATCACTAAAAATAGAGAGATTTGTAGAGAAAATACAACATGCGAAATCATTAAAAACTATATATAGATTATATTAATGAATTTAAATATGTTAAACTGATATAGAACTAGGATTTGATATGGATACACAAAGATGTATTAAAACTAAATGAGAGTCCAGGAGTTGGAAATAGTTCCCTCTAAAATTTGAGATGATATTGAACTCCCATCATATTGACCACTATGTATTTAAAACCATTATGGTATTGAATACTTACAGATAAATTTTCTTTAGAATGTATGTTTCAAAATAAATGATTATTTAATCATGGTAGATGTGGGAGTTGTTAGTTGTTTTCCACTTATCAAAAAATCCTTCCAAAGACCAATGAAAAAATTAAATTATTGGATTTTGATAAAATATCATTTTTATTTATTGAAATATAGTGATAATTATTTAAATTTAAAACCTTGAGTAACATGTGGCTTTCATGTTAGAAAAATAGTTTTGTTATTGAAAACATTAATTTTTTCATATTTGAAATAAATAGAAATAATTATTGAAATGTCATTTATTAATCCATTTAATTTCAATATATATAATTATATTGGTTATGGTACTTATTATTTCCATGAGAAAAAAATGTGTATATATATATATATCATTTAACAGGTCATAAATCCCCCACAATAGTTTCTTCATCAATGATACTCCCTCTAAAATATAATAACTTACATATTATATTGGGAAAATATATCATAAATTATTTTAAAAATAAAAAATATCTATTATATATGATGTGTAAATAAACATAATATTTAATTAAAACAATCATATGTGATTTAGAGTGACATTGATTCTTATTTTATTAAAATTCATTTAACTAATAAGACATTTATTAATTTATTCTAGGTAATGGTTAAAGTTATTCTTACCATCTTATCACTTCCGGTGATGGAATGTGGTGAAAAAAAAAGAATATATTCTCTATATTTTTCATATAATTAAAATATTATCTATGAAATAATTAATTAATGGCATAAAAAATTATACGATAATGGTAAATAATTTTTGCAAAAACATCCATTTTTTACATTTAGATCATAATACAGTTAGATAGAAATTTGTATTGAATTTGAGATAATCTAGATGATTTTATGATTAATGTTTATTTTTATTTCATCTATTTTTAATGGAATTTCATTGTTATACCAAAATACATTAAAGTTCATCATACTCCTAAAATATTATTTTCAATTATTTTCTCTTGTATTTAAAATGATCAACCAAAAGAATGGTTCCAAGAAAGGTTATGTTTGGGGTATGTTCATCTCTTCCAATATCAAATTAAAATAATGAATATATATGTTATAATTAATGTTTTGGGTATTTTTATATTATATCAATGTAAAAATATATATTTTCCTCTTCAAAATTAAATTATATGTTTTAAAAATGTTTGTTCATATTCACCGCCCATTGGTACACAACTGAAATGAAATGTTTCCTTTAACTGGAGCTCACTTTTTTTTAATATTTGTGGTTACAAATCATTATACCCATTCTCATAAAAGTTATTTTGTTTTAAAATTGTTATTATACATATAGAAATTATTTATTAAGATATAATATTTTACCTTTTATCTTTTTTTATCACCTAGTGAAGGGAATAATATTTTTTCATTTTTATTTCATGTAATTTTTAATTAAATGTTTTTCAAAATAGTGGAAGGAATCTATCCTCAATATTTATTTAATTTTTTAATTTTAAAGAACATATATTTTTAAAATGTATTTATTTATAAACAAATTATGTGTTTCATAACTTGTGATGCATGAAACATTGATATTATGTGAATAATGGAATAATAATAATATGAAATTAAATTCATAATTATATATATATATATATGAAATCAAATAAATAAATTATTTTCTAAAAAGGGTCAATTCCACCTTATAAAATTCATTTTATCTTAGATTTTTTTGAAATATTTTGCTGAACTGTGAATTTTGATTAAATTTATTACATTTAATGAATTATTCAAATAAATATAATTATTAAAATTAATGTAATCAAATAATGTATTTAAATTAATAATATAGTTGAGAAATGCTTATAAAAGTTAGATTAGTAATTCATGGATAGATTAGGATGTATTGTTTACAATCATTGTTTTTATCATATATTTTTTATTAAATTTTTATTTTAATAATTTTAATTTCCTAAATTTTTTAAAAGTATTTTTTAAAAATTTATAAAATTGAGTGATCATTAATAAATTTCTAATCAAATTTTTCCAAATAAAAATACATAATTTGAAGATAAAAAAAATATATTTTTTGATTGAATAATTTTTATAATCAAAATATTTTTTTACATTAAAATATTAAATAGATCAATATTAGTGAATTATTTTAATTAAATTGGAAAAAAATATTAAAAATTAAATGTGATAACATTTATAGAAATTTTTTGACTACATAAGTAATGAGAAATATTAATTTTATAACTCAAAATGTATGTTTCTAAAATTAGTTATGTTGAGTTTTAGAGTATAATATAAAAATAAATAATCATTTCCTCTTGAAAATTATTTTAATAAATTTTATTTTTTTTGAATAATTATATTCAAATTTTCTTAGATGGTAATTATTTTTGTCGTAATTAATTTTAACTGTGGTGAAAGTTATTCACCATGGTTAAGGTTAAAAACTTTTAAATGGGGAAATATTAAATGATATGTCCTAAATTATCCCAATAGACATGTCATTACCAAATTGGTTGATAATATGATTACATACCTAAACATATCATAAAATATTATAAGTATTTATACAACATTACATGAGATTCAATTTAATTATTTTTTAATTTTTTTAATATTCATAAGTGTTCCACTCTCCTAATTTAAAATAGGCCACCTCCTATTTCAACATATTCACACACATTGAGAACTATATAAAGGATAATCCCACTCAAATTTCATACCAAATTCCTTCTTCAAATCCTGATGGTCCTTGTCTCACCAAAATACATACTTTTGAAGGATTATGTTTTATGGTAAATGAATATACGCCATGATAAAGTAATCATCATAAAAAAATTATCTACAGTTTATGTTTTCATTCATATGTTTTAAATATTATAATACAATATTAAATAATTAAATAATTGTGACAATTATAAATTATTTTATTATATTTTTAGTAAAAACAATTTATAATTCTATTCCTTGCAATTTATAATTAAAACGATACTCATGTGTATGTGTGGTCTACCACCTCTATGAAGAAACATGTTTCATTTATCATCACAGTCTCAAAATACTAGTTATATTTTTTCATATAATTAATATATATGATATTTTATGATATATTTATTATTAAAAAAAATATAAATTATTATTTAACTTCAATTACTTTTATCTATGGGATAATGAAAACATAACTCTTATGTATGTATAGAATACCGTCAATATGAATTTATTTAATTTATTTTTCATCACTAAAACACAAGGATGTTTATAAAAGAGTACTTAATTAATATATTCATTAATGATGAAATTATCATAATTATATATATGATATAACATTGAACAATGTTCAAAAAACAGAATCCCCAAATTATAGAATTCATAAAAAATGAAACAATTAACACCAAAAATATTTTCATCATTATAGAATTAATAATAAATTGGTTATTATATATTTTGATTGAATTGAATATTTTATGATAATTTATAATATAACTCTTATATTTATGTATAATAAATTTTAATTTATTAAATATGAATTTGGATTCTCTATGAAGAATTTCAGGACAAGAGGTATTAGTTTTTATTGCTATCCCATTTTAATAATATTGTAAATTGTTAAATATAAATTGGGGAAACTGTATTATAAATATACTTCTATCACTCAGTATAACCTCAAATATTTTCTTCTTATCTAGTCTCTTTATATCATGTATTCATTCCATTTTAGACATCATATGTACTCAAATTACTAAAAGAAATTTTTTAAGAGAAGTCAATCATACACCCTCTTGTAAGTCGAGAATATTTTTCATCCATGTCTGTATTATTGAATGACTAATTATATTTTTTATAATTCAAATATAATGATTGGTCATTATAAAAAATAATTTTCATTTACTTTTTATTTGTTTAAAAATGAATCTTTTTAATTTTTTACATACCGATAACTTTTGACGCATTTTAACAAATTATTCAATTAATGTTTCTTGCTTGATTATAGTTGGACCAACATTTACTACTATCACGATTTTTTTTTCATTTTTACTTTTCAAGATACAATGTTTTTACAAAGTAATTCATATTATAGTTTTTCATTTAGTATTTATTTGTAAAATGTTAAAAAAAGGAAAATTTAGTTTTTATTATTATTTATAAAATATTTAATATTAATCTATCAAATTATTTCCCATATATGAAAACAACCTTTAATAAATCTTATACATTATTGGTAATAGTAAATATTTATACCATAAAAGTCATTTCTTAAGATTAATTATAATAATGTGATGAAAAAATAAATAGTAATATTTTTTAATTTACATGGGTTATGCTATGATAATATTATTATTGTCGTTACGATCATGTATCACACATTTGTATTTTTTTTCATTATGTAGTTAGTGGGAAAAGAATTATATATCTCTCTAATTAATTTTTCATTGATTGATATATCTTGAGAAAAAATAAAATGGGAGTATGTAGTGAAAAAAATCTAATATTGGAGTCTATCCATTATGATTGAAAATATAATGACCCCAAAAAACTTGAAACAAGCAATAACCACCCAATTCCCTCCTATAATAGGATAGGGGATGGAGTCTAGTTCCCATTATACATATCACACAAATTTGAGGCTATAACTTAAGGTTACTATAATCAAGAACCCACCAACATCTACATTAAACTATTTAGATATAATATAATCTGAAAAATAAATTCATGCATCAATATATCCCACAACGAGGGTACCAATATAGTAAAGAAATATTAATAATAGAAAAATATAGTCTTAGAAAAACTATAAAAGCATCCCACGTACTCAATAGTAGGGGATCACTATCAAATGAAACAACCTAAAAGATCCTTGATGAAGCTTTGTTAAAAAACTTAATCAGTCTCGCTCACTAAGGTTTGCCTACTCCGGGTCCCCTTGGGACTCCTTCAAAAGGCATACCATATAAAAAGGAAACAAAATATGTGGGAAAATCCTACAAATGGGTGAGTAAATAAATACTTAGTAGGAACCCAAAAAACCAAAAATAAAAGGGAGAAATTGAAAGGAAGTAGTCCACTCAACCCAACCTGAGGGAACCCAAACAAGAGAGAAAGATCCATCTCAATCCCATATTCGTAATTACATGGTTAATTATATTAGAAACTATGCAGTGTCAACAAAGACACGTGTAACAAAACAAGGACTCCAATAAGAACTCAGATACACTAAAATCAGACTCCATGTCTTATAAGGTACCGACCCAATAAACAACTACATAATTCTACTCAATAATCAAAGGTAACATACACCTAGGAGAAAAAACTTCCCAAGATCATGATCTAATAATTCACTCTTCCGAGAGATACAATCCAACAATAAAAACTCTACCATCCCAAGAATCATGTATTTGATAACTAATTCCATTGGGAAAATCTCTATAGGTCCAAATATAGTGCCCATCACCAGATGTCCTATCACTACTTTCTTGCACCATGTTAAAGCTCATATAAACCCATGTAGAGATCTATCCCCACACCACTACATACAGTCAAGGGAGTATTACTCTAGACCATGCACCCCATGAATCCTATCTTAAGGTATTGATATTTATGGAAACTAACCTCTAAACTACCATACTATTGAGGGATTTATATCTTAAAAACATCCCTTGAAACCAATAAAGTATCCATAGGTTGAGGCTCGTACCTCACTTCATTTAGGGAGAACAAACTCCTAACCAAGAATCACTCATAATAAGTTGAGGGAAATCATCCTATTAAAAGCACGCTATAGCCGAGGGAACTCATACTACCATGGAGGAATCAATCTGGAATGTTAGTCTAAGGTGAGGGAGTACCACTCCATAGACATGTACCCACAACCTAGAATGATATGAGAGTACCACTCAATATATAAAAGACTCATAACCAAAGAAAAAATGTGTGTACCACTCTAAATTTATAATCATATTGGGTTACCCACTTATGGACTTGAAATTTGAGTAATGAACCTAGGATAGAGGAATAACACCATGGTATGATAAAGGAGTAATGAATCCGCCTAGAAAATGAGTATAAAGGACTCAGACCCTAGTGTGAAAGGGGAGTATCAACTATGAGGATAGAGTAATATTTCCCTCGCATGACAAGGGGTACCCACTCTATCCTTACGTCCCACATGGTGGCCCCAAACCTTGGTATTATAGGGGTTAACAACTCCATTGATATATTACATGCACCTTTGAATAATATAAGAGTAGTTACTCTATTTATCCAATGATTATATAGGGTGTTCACCTTTATATGTTATGGTACCCATAGGTTGAGGCTCGTACCTCACTTTATTGAGAGAGAACAAACTCCTAACCAAGAATCACTCATAATAAGTGGAGGGAAATTCTCTTATTAAAAGCGATCTATAGCCTAGGGAACTCATACACCCATGGAGGAATTGATCTAGAATGTTAGTCTAAGGTGAGGGAGTACCACTCCATAGACATGAACCCACACCCTATAATGACAGGATAATACCACTCAATATAGAGAGGACTCACAACCAAGAAAAATGGTGTGTACCACTCTAAAGTTATAATCATATTAGGGTACCCACTTATGGACTTGAAATTTGAGTAACGAACCCAGGATAGTGGAATCACACCATGGTATGATAGAGGAGTAGTGAATATTCCTTCAAAATGAGTATAGAGGAATCAAACCCTAGTGTGAAAGGGGAGTATCGACTATGAGGATAGAGTAATATTTCCCTCGCATGACAAGGGGTACCCACTCAATCCTTACATCCCATATGGTGGCCCCAAACCTTGGTATTATAGGGGTTTTACAACTCCATAAATATATGACATGCACCTTTGAATAATTGGGGAGTAGTTACTCTATCCGTTCAATGACTATAGAGTGACATGAACTATTTTCTAACATGGTATTTATGACCCCGTAAGAACTACTATATCTATGAAAACCGAGGCCTGGTGACAGTACAGACACCTCGCTATAACATGGCCATTGGGTCCTGGCCCGCCAGTTACCACCAGTTGCCTCGCAGACACGTGGTCCTCACCCTGGGGTCCACCCACGTGCCTGAACGGGTCATCTGACTAATGACAGTCCTGACAGGCCAGTACCTATCCTTTCTAGTGTCCTTTTTCCACACTCACACACCCTGGGAAACTTCTCAGAAGGTCACCCAGCATGATCAGTAATCCAGGCCAAGCACACTTAACTATGGAGTTCTAATAAGGTAGGCTCCCAAAAAAGAAGGTGCACCTTGTTAACATGAGTCATATCATTTAGTCATTTAACCATTTATCATTCAGGGGTGTTATAATCACCCCCCCCCCTTTAGAAAAAAACATCCTCTTGTGGTCCTTACATCTCAACCTAGGTAGTGCACCGCACTTAAGGATGGGTACCACCTCTGATAACAAATGTGACAACCGGGTCCTGGTGATAGCACATACACCCTGCCATAACATGGCCGTCGGGTCGTGGCCTGCCAGGTACCACCAGTTGCCCCCACAGACATTTGGTTCCCACCCAGGGGTCCACTCACGTGCCCTAATGGGTCATCTAACTAATAATAGTCTCCACAGCCCAACACCTATCCTTTACAGTGTGCTTTTCCATCACTCACACACACTGTGGGAAACATCCGAGACGGTCTCCCATCATGATCACTAATCCTGGCCAAGCAAGCTTAACTATAGTTCTAATCAGGTAGGCTCCCAAAAAGAAAGTTTAACCTTGTTGACATGAGTCATATCATTTATTTATTTAACCCTTTATCATTCAGGGGTGTTACACTATCTACATATGACTCACAAACTATGCAATGTGGAGTAGAATCACTACCGATGTGAGATATAAGGGAAACCCACACCCGGGTTTGATATGGGATTACTAGTGATATGGAATCTTTAGTAAACCCAACTATAATTTTGATTAATTCATCATTTCTTAAAGTAGTAACACACTCTTCATGTCTCACAACTCAACACAACCACATTTAGTTAACCTATGACCTGTTATGATAGGGGAGAACCACACCACCATCCTATTGCCTAAGGGACCGATATCCTCGTATGATTGTTAAGGGTAGTAAACCTAATTTCATCCTAGTTATCCAACATAATAACTAACTTAGGTCTACAAAATCAATCCCATAAATGTTATAGAATCACACCACATCATTTCTCACATTCCACCATGAGAACACAATCAGGTTCTACACAAAAAAACTACTCATGAAAGGCTACTTGTAAGACAGAATCTGTGTCTTGAATAGGATGATACACTAGAGGATGTCTCAATAAAACATACATGGAATGTATGGTCATCCACATATCTTATAAACTCTCCTAAAATATCATTTGTTTCCTTTTGATCATGGCTTCTCTAACTTGGTGCGATTACATAACATGTACATTCTTTAAACGGTGTGTCTCACCTCAGTCGGGATTCCTGCCACAACATTCCTCACAAGAATCCTCCTAAACTACCTAAAACATGGAGGTTATCTTTGGAATATAATGTATCCTTATTACTCGACCACTTGGACATGTCTCTTTCATGGTCCTGTGTTTGGAACCTTGTGTCATTTTACTTTACCATGTACTTCAACATGGCCATGTCCCATTGCTCGACTACCCTATCCATGTATCCTTAACACAAGACAAGGGGTTAGTAAGTCGTTTATATCCCCATAACATGGAACATATTCCCCAAAATTTATATTTATCATATGGGAAGAACACATGATGTGTGACCCTACACCACACAATTTGTGATTTGGAATTCCAAAAGGGAATTCCATACGAGTAGCTCGAATCACTCTAGTTTCCCCCAAAACCTACAGATCATCCTCAATAGGAACATTATGAATCATATAAGGGCTCAAAAACAATAAATAACACACACAAAAAGTAGATCATGACCAAAAAATTAAAATCTTACATCCTCATTGTGAAACACCAAAGCTTCGACATCAGATCCACAATCTGAAACCGCTGTACCCTAACCCGAGAATAATCTCCATCACAATCATAGGTCAGTGGAACCTCTTATCCTTGAATCCAACTCAATACAGCCATCAGTATAAAGGGGTAGAGATTTATTCCACTCATCTTACATTTGTGTGCCAAATTTGGAGGGATTTGTAATCATTTAATTTTTATTAAATGAATATCCTTCTTTTAACACCCTACAAACATTTCTCTGACTTGTCACCTAAAACTAGAAAATATTATCCATCACATGGGAGAAATAAAAAATTATAAACTCAACCATGAGATCATATTTTTTATTCGAGTCTTTAAACTGTAGTTATTCAACATTTACAATGTAATTGTGCATTTTTTATATAATATATTTAATATTCTTAATATCACTGCAAAGAGGCTCTTGGAGGCATGGAATCTTACACTGATTTAGTGCATGGATTTATAAATATTCTAAGAAATATTCCAAAGTCTTACTTGTAAATATCTAAGGCACTAAATCCTCCCTCATTAATTATTTTCATCCATAAAAAGAAAAAATCTTAGAAGATGAAGGAAAATGGATCTCCCCACTAGGAATCCCACACTACTATCTCACCTAGAGGTTCTTATACTACATAAAAGTACACACTCAGGGGAACCAACAAGGAAAAATCACACCCACATACATATAAAACTAAATCATTATAATGAAAAATGTTTCCCAAGATTCCATTGAAAAGAAATGTCAAAAAAACCATTCACCACGGTCTTTCTGTAGTCATACGGTCTAGCGGAACAACATCTCACTATCCTGATAAAGATACTAACATAACCTAGTAGGTCACATCCAATTCTTGATAATATTAACCAAATACATCTCTAGAATCTCACATTTAAATTTTCATTGAGTATTTCAAGTAACAATTATAAACAAAGGGATTCCCAATTGCAAACACATGATCTTAAAGAGCCCTCCATCTATGAACCTCCAACATTCACACCCACTAGTTAGAAACCAACTGAGTATGGTTGGTAGGTTATTGATCCTCATTGGGAAAAAATCACAGGACATAAATATAGAACTAGAGGATGGTCCAATGAATTAATCTCCCACTATTAGGGATGTTGATCTCATGGGTCGAGTGAAAAGGCTGATATGGTAATGCCCAAGCATACTCAAACACTAATCACAAAACCCTTCCTTGGACACATGAGTCAAAGGAAATCATTCACCACACCTCGAAACAATATTATTTGGGTGGCACTGAATCTCATGAAAAATTTTAATCACACCAAAAGAACATGTCTCTATAGTGGAATCATCCCTCTTCATTGTATAATTGAATCTGTTTAAAACATAACTAAAAAGTGTTCTATTGACACCCCTTGTCAACCTAGAAAAATATCAAGAAGGAAGTGGAAATAAATGACTACATAACAACAATGTCTACTAATATTATTATAGAATGTATAAAGGACACATACCATTCCTCTAATCATCCTTGGATCCTATGGGTCATAGGTCATTACAGCTTATTTGTTTTCGTTCCCTTGATCGCTAACTCCATGAGCCTGACATGGACTACCACAAGATGGTTGTGGTGACACCTTGAACCAAATTCCACCAGTTAAGGATCAACATTCTCTTAAACAATATCCCTCATCATGTTAAATTGAATCCTTTATATCCTACCTCATCCTTGGTGGTCAATCGACTAGATACCTCTTAACTTCTTGATGGGTTGGACAATATCATTCATTAAGTCCCCAAAAAAACATGTGTGACACCACCTCTTTTACAGCTATTCAAATCCTCAAGAAAACACATAATATATATACCCACATGTTTGGGTCTAAGAGTGGGTCTACCTCATGTGTCGTGATACTATTAGTTGATGTCTACCAGCTTGTGCAGACGATTTAACCCTGTCATCACCACATTAAACCTAGAGAAGATTAAATAATGACATCTTTCACCATAGATGACCTATCAATGTCATTTTTATCTCATTTTCTTAATATAGTCAAATCATTAAACCTAGACATAATTGAATATAAAATTGAATATGACATGTTAATAAGTGAAATAGAAGTAATAAAAAAAATAAAACTATTCTCAATAATGTATTTATTTATCATAACTTTATTATTCCAGAACATAAAGACATATGTGTCATGTCAAACTCAAGGTAAGTGACCTCATATCAATCTTCGTTCATTGATGCCTATCTTGATTTTATACACCAATACTATTTTAATTAGAGTATACGGAGCCCATTTTACATTTTATATCATGAATTTATCAATTATCATGCTATTTCACATTTTTACTTATAATAATATTCGTTCATTGGGCTTGTGATTCATGTTTTTAAAAATTGATAAGAGACTTTTTGATTAAAAAATTCATTTAAGGTTTTTATTCAATCTATAATTTTCATATATTTCCACTATTTAAATTGACTTTTAAAATGTTTTATATGGAAGAAAAGTATTTATGAAATCTATATAATGTATTTTTATTTAATTTTAATGTTTTTCAAAATGAATATTTTTTCTTTTTTTAAATAAAATGGAAACAATGACACTTCTTACCTATGTGACTGATATTTCATTCCAAGTTTACTTTTTAAATATTAAATTCTTTATTAAATTAAAAAACCCCTTATTTGGGTTAATTTTTGAATTGAAAATTATTTTTTAGAATAAAAAGGTAATTTTTATTGAAAATTGGGGTTTAAATGAAAATGGTATTTTGATATCCAAAAATGATTTGTTTATGAGTATAAATCAGTCTTTCAAAAATAAAAGCATAAAATTGTTTTATATATGTAATGGTAGTTGAGAAATATATGATGGGGTTTTCCTGATAGTTCTTGGTGGTACTGTTTGGTCTTATACTATGGGGTGGAATAGATTGTGTAAAGTGATGGCATTACATATAATATGATGGGGTGACCCAGATAGTAACGGGTGATCCCATTATTTCATAAAAGATGTATGAACCCAAAAGACACTCTAATTAATTGTGGAATGTTCCTTATCTTAACATGATTGTAGTATTTATTTACCAAAGTGTTTCTATTTTGTATTTAATTGTGTTGTAGTTACTTTTAACATGTGTTTAAAAAGGTTGATGAATGTTAAGATATATATTACTGAAAATGGTATGAATTTCTTGCTATATGTATTAATGATTTAATATGAGTGAAAATGAGTGTGTATTTTTTATTTGGAAATGTTTTATTACATATTCTCAATGAACATTAATTATAATGTTAAATGTTAAATGGGTTTTCATTTTTTTCATTAGACAAACTCTTTTCACACATTATGTATCCCTGATTAAGGTCTTATTTTTCTCATCCCAAATTTTTAAGTGTATTTCAAAGGGATTAAGTTTGTGTAAAGGAAATGGATAATTGAAGATGAAATCAATGTATATTTTCCATGAAAAGAATTAATTAATATTTTTTATAGTTTCATATTATGGAATACTTGGTTACAAATATAAATAGTTCACTTTGTATTATATAGTTTTGTAAAGTATGAGTTATAACCAGATTATCTAAAACACAAAACCTAAAAATATAATATACTATATGAGAATGAATTTTAGACATAAAACTCAAGAATTTTTTATTTATATGAATGTGACATTATAGTTGGTATAAAAGAAACAGATTAGATATCCTTATAAGTTAGGATAATAATAATTAATTTATCCTGAATGATTTTACCTTAAAAATATGTTAAAATGATAGAGCATTTAAAAACTTCCATGTTACATCGAAAAAATATTTATGTTCACAATGTATTCTATATAGAAAATAGGTAATAATTAGTTAGAAGGAATTGAGAGAAGAATATATGTTCAAATAAGCATCCCATGATGGTTGGAATCGGAGAAGAATAGTTTGTTGCAGTGATGTCTTTGTTAACGCACTCTATAAATCATGGTGGTGTCAATGCCTGAGAAGAACAAGATATACCATGAAAGAACATGTCATTTATTAATAATTTCGTGATAAATAATCTACCATCATTAAATGAATAATCTAAAACAGTGGTATCCGTCAGATAGGTCGTTGATCTAGAAAAAATATTTGAAGTCGTGAGATATTTAGAATGTCAAAATATAACTCTTTTGGTTTATCCTTTCAAATATTAATCTTATTGATGGTTGTATTTTTTTTAAAAATTCAAGATAATAAGATGGTATTGTTTACATGGAATAAAAAAAATTCATGTATCATTCCCTTGAGTAATATTTCACAATGGTTGTTTGACTACTGATGGAAAAAATTCAATGAAATGAGTAATAAAACTAACATTCTATACCCATATACAAATTAACCATCATATGATTAGCATGACATGTGATGGATTTTATTTGAGACACTGATAGTAAAATTAATAGATTTCACTCATGGTTGATATCATGTTTATAAAAATAATTTTATGCAAGTTAATTCAAGAGTTATGAGAATGTGTTTCCATGTGGGGAGAATGTTGAGATTGAGTTTTCCAACATGTATATTTCTTGAGAAAATAATAGTAAGAAAATTCCAAGGTGGTAGGAATTAGAGAAACATCTCTCTACCATGTCAGGAGGTAATCCACCAAAATGTTACATGAGGGGATAATGTCATTTACTTGAATGTTTGATGGATCTGGGTAGTGTTGATAATGAGGAATGATTTTCCATATGGGCATTGAATTATAGGAAAAGAATCCTGAAGAATCAAAGAATAAGGTATACAATATCCTTACAATGGTGAGGTGTTTAATTTTCAATGAGTTGGGTCATTATTCCAATGAATATATGATGTTTATTTCATAGGATTTAAATTGTCATAATCAAAAATATAAAGGTGTAGCAATGTGATTTTCTACTTCTAATATTGATGTTGGGATATCAAAGGAAGTGGTGAAAGGTGTGTTACTTGTTTTTTCAAATTATACCAATACCCTATTTTACTATGGTTGAATTCATAAATTTTTAGGAAATTTTTATGTAAATTGTTAATATTACCTAAATAAATTAGAATATATCTTTTGGTGAAACTATTGGGGGATGTATAAAAGAAACCAAGATATTTTGGAATCGTCCGATTGTTATCAGTGGGATCTTATTCACTACAAATCATGTTTAACTAGACACAATATTGTTTTATATAATCCATGGTATAGATTTGATTTCATTCTTTCAAGCTCATATAGATTTTAGTTCCAAAAATATTTTATTCAATGATTTTGTGACCTTTGAAACGTAATAAGAAGGTGAGATATTGATTAGAGATGGTAGTGAATGATTCTAAACTCACATCATTGAAAATAATAAACCTATTTAAATTATTAATGTTATAGTAATAAATTAATACATGGGTTTTATTTTAGAAAACATTCCTAGTGTTATTCTAAATCAGTAGGTTTAGATTATTGTTTACTTATTTCTTGGTGTGATGCATATTTCTGGACACCCAATTTAATGGATCGCATGTAACTTTTATAATTTAAAAAGAAATTAAAGGAGTTACTAGATAAAGGTTTCCTCTGACCTAGCACTTCACCATATTGTTCTCATATTTTTTAGATAAAAATAAATATGGTTTAACGAGACATAGAATTGATTATAAATCATTAAATTACATCACTGAAAAAATAGGTATCATTTTCTTCATATCATTGATTTTTTATCAGATCTAGTGAGATCGTTATTTTTTATTTGTTGACATGAGTTCACAGAACCATTAGTTCAAATTGATGGAAGAAAAAAATTTTATAACTATGTTTTAGAATTGATATGGGAATTATGAGTTTTATTTATTTCATATGATTTATTTAATAAACCTACAGTATTTATGGTATTTATCAATATAATTTATTATTAGTTCTTGGAATATTTGTTAGTTGTATTTATTTAATGATAATTTTTTTATAATTTAAATGTTAAAAGAAGCATGAAATACAAATTTGTATTTGTTAGAACCTTAAAAGTAAATAAACATTAGGTGAATTTTTTTAAGTGTGAATTTTGGTCACAAAACATTTCATTCTGTGGTCATACTTTTTTTTAAATATAGAATAACCTTTGACCCTTATAAAAAAATTTGTTGAATAATCAACAAGACCAAACAACAATATAGAGTTTCATTGTTTTATTTTATTATTGGGTTTCCACTGGTGGGTATTAGAAATTTTTCATTGTTTTCTACCCCACTAACTAAACCAACTCAAAAAGGAGTTAAATTCATATTGAAAAAAATAATGTGATGATTTATTTGAGGAATTAAAATGAAGATCGTTGAATACTCTAGTTTTGAAGATACCTTCTAGAAATGGAGAATTATTCTTCAATGGTGATGCTTTATTGAACGGAAATGGTCAAATACTAAAGCATAATGATCATGTAATTTCTTATTCTTTATATAATATTGAAACTCATGAGTTAAATTACGCAACATTTTATATGGAAATAGATGATGTGATTTTTTAATTAAAACTTTGGACGCATAATTTCAATTGGTTAATGTGTGAAATTTATACTAATAATTTTTTTAAAGAACATATTAACTCAAAAATAAATGAACATGATTCTGAGAAGATGAATAGAACTAATAAAATATTATGATTGAACAATTCATTTTCATCATGGAAAATAAAATGAAGTTGCTGATGCATTGTGTATAAAATTTCGTGATACAATATCCATGATAAAATTAGAATTCACCCCTTTGGATAATGATTTGATAAATTCTTTAATAAATGTTTTGGATGTAGGGATATCCACTATTTTGTTTTAGTATTTAGTGTAGTGTTCATAATTATAAAAAATTAAGAGGTCTCATAAGGAGTATCAATATTTGCAGTAAAATGTATAACTTTTTAAGAAGAGTATGTTTATGGATTTTAATATTGATGAAGAAGGAGCCCTATGATTTGGAAAAATACTATTTCTACCATAAGATTCTAAATTGAATAGAGTGTTAATGATTTAAAATCATAGTTCTCTTTTTTCCATTCATCTGAGAATCATTATGATGTATAGAGTCCTTCTAAAGTATTTTTTGAGGAATGGAATAAAATGAGATACTGTTAGTTTCACCATGAAGTGTTTATATTTTCCACAAGTCAAAGATGAATGTCAGTTTTTATAGAGTATTCATGCTTCATTAGTAGTTCTAAAATGAAAATGAAAAAATATATTAATGGATTTAATTGTGGGATTTACAAGGAAATTAAGAGAAAAAACCATGATTCATGTTTTTTTGATTTATTAACATAATCTTTATATTTTATTCTCATTTGAGATATACTGTATTTAGATATGATTTTTCAACTATATCTAGCATATATTTTAAAAATACATGTAGTGAATCTTTCCATTTTTACATACTAAGATCCTATGTTCACATCCAATTATTGGAAAGGACTTCAAAATTCATCATTTACTAAATTAAATTTTAGTACTTCTTTCCAATGTAAATCTAGTTGACTGTCTCGTCAGATTATTAAAACCATTAGACACATGTTTAATTCTTGTTAAATGTGTTAACAAGGAATCTGGTATAAAAAAATTATTTATATTAGTTTTCCTATAAAAAAATTTTCATTCTAATATATAGATCGAACCATTTGAGGAATTATATGAAAAGTGGTGTCCAAAAACATGTTTTTTGGTTGAAGTATGAGAGGGGAAGTTGATTGGAATAGATTTGTTAGTGGAAATGGTTGAGAAGGTGATTTTTATTTAGTGACACATTATGATATTCCATAGTAGGTAAAAATGTTATACAGATAACTAGAGTAATGACCATTCATTCAATATAGGTTATCATGACTGTCTCAAATATTATACATGGATATTTTTGGGTATTTTGTTAAAAATTTAATTATTTTTCATTGGTTCACTGATCCATACAATATCATGGATAAATTTAGATAAATTATCTAATAATGTATTTCCCCTTAATTTTTTATTAGGTAGATAACATGTTTGTTGTTTCAATGTTATAGAAATTTGTCCTAGATCTATCTCATGTTTTGAGACCTAAAGTAGTTTAGTGGGAATATAATATTTCATATGAGGAATTTGTAGTTCAAATTATTGACCATAGAGATAATGTGTTGAGGTATAAGTTGATTCACCATGTTGGTGTTTTTCAGAATAACCATATGTTTGAAAAGGCAACACTGTAATATAAAAATTTTACTAGGGAATGATTTCCCCACCTATTAAGTAAATGCATAAAATTATGAGGGTGAAATTTCAGAAATTAGGGAAACATGAAACAACATAGATAATGTTAGAATAAATCAATTTCATATTTATCATGGTTAATTATAAGGTTATATTTTTTATAACAGTGTTAAAAATATTTAATTATAAAGAAATCTATTTTAATTAAAAACAATTCTTGTAAGGTTTTATTTAATATAATAAAATATTAATATTATAATTTTAATTGTATAAAATTAATATAAATTCTGAATTTATCATATTAATTTTTAATTTAAATGATATGTTCTGGTTTTTTGGAAAATAATAATGTTTCTTTGAATTGATAAAAATACATATTTTTATAACAAGAATTTTATTTTTTATATTATAGGAAATTTATGATTCCCAATATTTTTTGAATATGAAATATAATACCCTATGTTTTTAATTTATATATAATATACATAATTACTTAAAATTTAAAATGGTTTTTAGTGTAAGTTTTCTTTTGGGTTTAATGTCAGGTTTTTTTCAAACACTTTTAAAATGATTAATGTTTATACTTTTAAATTACTAAAAATAATCCCTAATATGTAATTTTTTAATAGGAATATATATATATATATATTATATCATAAAATATTAATTTTGTTTCATGTATTGATTATTGTTAGTGTTTAAATTAATAATGAATAATCTTCTTCTAAGAAATACTCTTTTTATAAATAGGTTGTCTCACTACGTCTATGGGGTTTTTTATTAAATTAAATTTATCCACTTATATGAATTGTATTTGGAAAAATGGGTTCTATATTTTCAATTAGAATAATATATAATTTCATGTATGTTCAAATTATTTTTTGAAAAAAAAATATTACTGAAACCAATTAAAATCAATTACAATGATTACGATAGAAACAAGTTTACAGAGAAGTTAAACTATAAACAAAAGGGAACAGATGAATATTAAACATGTCCAAAAATATTTTTATTTCTATATCGTGACCTTATAAAATATATTTTCTAGTTTTTTTCATTATTGGGCCCTAATGATTTGGAAAAAATGTGACTGGAAATAACTCTTTCAAAAATATTACAAGTGTGTCAGTCACCACACATATAAAATGACACCGCTTCTTCTCCTCTTATAAAAACATAAAAAAGAAATGGATAAGAAAATAAAATCCAAAATAAATTTTATGAAAACCTCATCTACTACTAGAATCCTTGCATTGGGAAACTTTTTTTTTCTGAGGAAGGATTTATATGAAAACCAAATAGAGATATCTGAAGAAGATGTTAGATTCATCAATGAGCATTTTTGTTTTATTTCCTTCTCCATCCCAAGAGAAATTACTTAATATTTATTAAATAATAATATAATATAATTATATATACATATAATTTTTATATATTAATGATCTATATACACCTACTCACACTTCTATGAAATGGGTTATGATATCCCCTTTCATGTGTACGACAGACTGCTGCCACACAAAATTATGTGATTAATTTTCTCATTAACAACTATACCAGTTGGGTATAATGATTGATATAAAATTGGTACATGAAATTTATAAAATAATTATAAATTTTGATTAGATATATATAATATATACTCCTTTTATATTCTAATACATAATGGATATGACAAGATTATTCATGTGTACGGTGGACTAGTTCCTCACGAAGCGATGCTATTCATTTTCACTAATGCATACTTGAAAGGAAATAAGGGTAAATATAATTAATATATGTGAGATAAATGAAATATATATTTTATTAATGAAATATTTATTATTTTTTTTATTTTAATAAATAATTTTATTTCCTAACATTTCACTCAATGAAAATCTAATAACGTCATTCGTGGATGTGTGGACTACCACATCCTCGAAGAGATTGGATTCCTATTTTTTCATCACCTATTGAATATAATGATATATATAAGTATATATAATATAAAACTATGATATTTTTTAAATAATTATAATTATATAATGAAAATTTTTACCTACCTTCATTCTATAATGATCATTGAAAAATAGAAATGTTACTAATGCATACATATGACCTACCATCTCTATGATCGTAACATTAGTTAATTTTAAATAACCATATTCCATGATTGGTTTTTAAAGTATTAATTATGCATAAATATGATAATTATTTCATGGTTAGTATTCTATATATTTTTAAATAATGATATATTTGGCCATATCTTACTTTCCAACGTTCTTTTTACCTCAAAATCCAAATATGGTCAAAACAACCGACCTAAATTTAATTTATTATATAACTGTATATTAGTTGATTATATGGAAAATAAAAGTAATAATAAACATGAAGAATGTCTTCATGAATGTAAAAATTTAATATAAGTTTATTATTCAAGATTATAAAGACACACATTACATGTAAGCCTCAAGGTAAGGTGCCTTTTTCTCAATCTCCAATCATTGAGGCATATTTTTATTTTTTACATCTATATTATTTTAGAAGGTGTATATACAAAACATTTTGCATGATATATCATGAAATTATTTATTTTCATGGTATTTAATTTTTTTATGTCAAATATTTTTTGGGGATTGTGATTTACATGTTTCTAAAGTGATAATGGATTTATTCTTTCAAATGATACTATTTTCATGATTTCCTTCAAACCCTTTTTATATTTTTTGTATATCATTAAAATTATTTTTTAACTTTTATATATTTAAATAAAATATTTATAAATTTTATTTTATGTATCCTTTAAATTATTCTTAATCTTTTCAGAAGTAATCATTATATGTGTTTTAATCATAATGGAGACAATAACCTTTCCTACTGTCATGACTGTTATTTCATTCAAAGATTTCATTGCAAGATTAAATGTTTTTATAAATTAAAATAACAATTTTTTGAGTATTTTTTTACTGATAATTGGTTTTAATAGAATAGGTTACTTTGTTATGTAATATGGTATTTTAAAATAAAAGATTATTTTGATATCCAAAAGTGATTTATTTACGAGTTGAGATTAGTTTTACAAAATTAAAAGTATAGGAATCTTTTATTCATATAATGTTACATGAGAATTATATAATGGGGTGGCCCAAAAATCAACAAGTGTGCTTATTACATCTTATTATATGGGGTGGCCTATATATCAAAAGGTTATATTGTTCAAAATTATATGATTCTTTTTCCTAGAAAGCATTTGGTGGCCCATTTTATCTTAAATGATGGGTTCTCCCATATAGTGATCTAATGAATTTGATAATACTCATTGTCTTGAGATTCAATAAGTACGTAGTTATCAAAGAGTTTATCATATGGATTTAACATGGCTCTAGTTACTTCAGACACATATTTAAAATGGGCTATGAACTTTATGATCTATGTTACTAGAAATGGATTTTATTTTACTATTATGAGTTTTAGTGATTTTATATGAGAAATAAGTTTTGTTTTGTTTAATGTGAAAATTTTTATATCATATTCTCAAAGAACAATTAATTTAAATTTAATCTTTATATGAGTGTACATGATTTAACCAAATAATCAATTTTTCTTCTTAATGTATCCATTATTAATATTTTTTTACCATCCCACCATTTTTTATAATATTTCATAAGGTTTAAGGATTCATAATGGAAAGGAAGAAGTGCAGTTGACTTTTATGGTGATTTTCCATGAAATTAAATAATTCATTATTTTAGATTTTTTATATTATGGGAAATATTGAGTCTAAACTAATGTGTTAAAATTATATTATATAGCCCATAAAGTTTTAGTTATGACTTAAATCTATGAAAATATAAACCTATAACCATATTCAAATGAGAGAGAAACAATTATTGACATAAAACTCAAGATTATATAATGTCTCTGGTTGGGTCCTTGAATTTACACAATATCTAGATTCTTAGTACATAATTTTGAGTCCTTTTATGGTGTCCAAGCCTCCATGGATGATTTCATTGAGGTTTGGTGAAAGGTCAATAGATCTGTTGTCTTCAATCTCTATCATTGGATGACATAGGGTTTTTCATGGTAGAGAATCTCATCACAAGGTAGTTTGGATCAACCTAATAGGTATTTATCTTTATTTATACAATGTTTCTATCTATTTAGGAATTAGTTTTGCTTTATGATTCTATCTATGTGTGAACGAACACACTCCCCACATTGAGAAAGCTTCATATACTTGGATATATATTGATATAGATCTATCTTAGCCCCTTCCATCACAGCTTATTCTTCAATTTGTTTGTTAAGTGTACTGGTGTCACAATATTTTTTATACATCTCCTCAAAGGTTATTCAAATAATTTCACCACCATCGTAATTCATAGTTACTATGAAGAATGATTAATCAAGATGAGCCAGTCCCTCATTATCCAAATCATATGATGAGTTGTGAGGTCCCTCAGTCGTCTGTTGTTGGAATATCCATTATGACCTAGAAATTTTGGGAGGATGTGAATCTAGATAGTGTTGTGGTTGATAATTTTTTTATCCATCCTCAGGCCAGTTAAATCTTTATTGTTCCAATGTAGTATGCTAATGGTCCCCTAGTCGTCTTGGAGCCTCCATGTTTAGATTTTTTTATTCAGTTAACTAGTTCCCTCTGTTATTTAGGATGATCATCCTTTGGGTAATTCTTAAAGTGAAAAAATACTCATTACTGAAGAAATTGTGTTTTCATCAACCTACTACTCATGTGACACCCATTAACATGATCTTGTCCCTTCCAGATATACTAACATTCCTTTTTCATAATAATATAATATATTATCAAATTCTATGGAATTCTATGTTATCTCATATGTCAGTTTTAATTTTCAAAGGTTCAAGAGTCCCTCCATCATTTTAATACATATCCCAATTTTCCATAATTTGGTATGTGCATAAGATCCCATTCTAAAATTTCTTTTTCATTTTCACCATCTCAAGCTATGGATGATGCGTTAGTGGGGGAATCATCCCCTCCTCAGAAATCCATGAAAAATTTATATAATCCATAATTTTTGTAACCAATTTTTTTTGAACTAGATACCAATCCAAAAAAAACTTATATTATTCCAAATAATAGGTTAAGTGGTAAAGGATTCATGGGTCCAATGCCAAGAATAACTTCTTTTGATGATTTATTTTATCATCCAAAACTCATGTGGCCTGTGTGCATTAATAGAAAGTGTTTTAGTATTCAATAAAATTTAAAATAGTAACCCATCCCATGAATAAGTTATCATACATAAAAAATATTTCTAAAAGATATCATAGTACTCCCATATATTAAGTATTAGTGATTTTATGCATGCCAACCACTATAATCAACACATATGTATCTTCTATAAAACTATAATTATAGTGGAATTTACTGCTTCATTAGGTAATTTAGTTACAAAAATGATTATTAAAAGAGTTTATTTCCATTTAATTTATTCTTTAATACAAAATGTGTTGACCAGGAAGTATAATCCTTGTGACATGGTCATAGTTCCTTCATAATGGGGAATTCATTGTGTCTCATGGGTAGAGATTTTAACATTATTTTCAGATCCAAAAGAAATGACGGGAGGAGGTGCTTTCCCTCATAAGGCCAGTCAAAATTTCCCCTAATTAAATTCCTATAATGGTATCCTAGACATGGTGTAACCAAAACTATGTTATGTGTTTTACAATAACCAGAATGGGAGACGACACACTTGGTGTCATCTCAACTTGTGTCTTGCAAACTGTCAAACTATTTTCTATTATCCTGATGCAAAGCTTACACATATCATATTATGTCTTTATAATCACTCCAAAATTATAGTTTTTCTATCTCATAGAAAATATATAGGTGATTGTTTCCATTATATATATATCTTGACCAAGTATTTGGACTTCCATAGTTGGTTAATGAGTCTTGATCTAAGCATTAATAGGAGGGTTTAGGGATCTTCCTTCACAACAAACTATGGAATATTAAATGCGATATCCAATCCTAGATCATCACCTCCCATTTAAGAGACATAGATACAACCAAAATTGAGTTTTAATGCATGGATTCCTATGTGGATAATTAATGGAACGACAACGAGTTCATCGAATATTCTAAAATAAATAAAATTTCGAAAGAAATTATCTTGAATCATGAGAACCTAACATGTTATTAATCAATAGTTAAATGGATTATGAAATGGGATTAGAATAAACCCAATTTTCATGCATTCATATACTAAAAGTGTCTTGTCAAAATACAAAATATTATCGTAGATAAATAAACCTACAATTATGATTGCATCTTAGTTGGAGTTATGAGACACTTAAAATCTGTTCTTGTATGTTATAACCCCCGCATGAAAAGTGAATACCCAAGGGGCTATAAAGAGCTTTTCAATTCCATTCATCATATGGTTTATGATATAAAAACATTTATTTGGAAGCAATTACTAAATAGAATGATATTTGTGAGTCTATGAATACTTTCAATTATAAAGTGCACAACTCCCAGACGGCTTCCCATGATCCATTTACAGGGCCTCATGGGTTCTATTTATGAGTGATCTGGTGAATATAGAATTGGATTTTTTCTATGGTGATAGTATTCCTCTTGTGGCATGTTCTAGTACTCTTCTTCTCAATCTTAATAATAAATACCAATGTTTTCTATAACAATACAATCATATTAGTATGTTAAATTTCTCCTAAAATTTTCTAGTCTATAAATTAATAAAATATTATTTGTGAACATCCCATAATGGATCTCTGAAGACAAACAATGGTTCACTAAAGGGAAGATGATGCATGTGTCTCTTGGTATTTTTCAATAATTGACTAGTGACATACCTAATAAGTATATTAGATAATATATTTCAATCAGTTAAGGAAACAATAAATCCTATGATATGATTTATTGGATTTTTTATTTTCTAGTTGCTCTCAGGTGTGGGATTATCTTATTTGGCATAAGACCTCATGTTCATGGGTTATAGTTCCTTATGGATATCCATATCCTTCATGGGTAATATTGTGGATATTCAATTAAATATATAGTTTTAAGACGAGATGCCTATTATCCCCAATATTATTCATCCTTACCCAAGACAATGAATCATTTTATCAAGGAAAGTATCGTGATGGGTAATATCATTCCTTATTTATAAGTTTCTCACACATATGGAATATCAATCATTTTTATTAATTACACTAATAGATCCATATGTGGTGTCAGTTATATCCTTGAGGAATACTATAGTTGGAGTGTCCAACTGTTGAACTATAAAAAAAATAGCTTCTTCACCTCAAATCCATAAATAGATTAGTGTTTGTTATACTTGGATAATAGTCCAGATATCATTAGAAAAAACATTCCTATATAATACATAAAATAATTTATATCCCTATGTAGACTCTATATTCACCAATTTGAAAAAAAATAAATTGGATCCCTGGACGAATCATGAATTGGAAAAACTATTTCATTTATTTTGGATGTAGTATTAGCTTTCTGAATAGAATCCTCTCCTCTATTATAATGATTTTTCATTAATCTTTTATGGTTAAAAAAAGATCTGTATTTAGTTTTAAAAACATATATTCATAATTCATATGGTATTCCTAGTATGATGGAATATACCTACTATCTTCATAGACTAGGATGGATTTGTGTCCAAAGAAGGTTGAAGTCACTGTTAGGAGCTTCTCAAGTATGGTTCAGTTTCATCATGTGATTCTAGAGTGGGAGGTTCTTGAGGGGCATATTCGTTAGAGAATGACTATGGTATAAAATAATGAGATTTATATGAGAAAATAGGTATGGATTCCCTCATTCTTATGTATCATTCTTTAACCTCACATATCAAAGATTTATATTCATACCAGACATATCATTGGCCGGGGAATTCATAATTTATGGAATCGCAATTATGGTTGCACAAAACTTAGTTTACTTCACTTCCCTACACCAGATGTATCATTCAAACAAGAATATATGTAGCATGATATTCATTCGTTCTATTCTGTAGAAGAATTGATATGACATATTTTAACTCATTGGGGTGAGTTCTGAGAAAAATATATTTATGTTCACAAGATTTTCATTTAGAGCATTCTCTATTAGTGAAATTCATCAATTTATAATGGCTCTTAGGGAACATGTAAACAAGGGTGATATTCTTTACTGAAGTCAGATTGTAGTGAAATTAATTTTTTTCACATTGCATGTTAGAAACCATACATTAACCTCAGATGAGATCATTGAGAAGTAAATCATTAACCTCATGTCAATTTAAAACTATTGAAGTAAACCTAGAGAAGAAACCTCAACTCGCATATTCATTGAAGGAGAATGGGTGTGTATAGTATAGAACACATTTTGTGATTTTATAGTAGTTACTTTTCAAGAGATATTGGGAGTCTATTTTGTCATTCTCAAGTTCTAGGCAGTTGTTATAAATTTTCCTGAGAAGAATGAAAAATATTTAATCCTTTCATTGGTTTATTGGTGGATATCTAATTCTAGGAATAAAAAAATCCATGAATAGATCATGTTTTCATTGAAAACCCTTTTATTTTGATCAAAAAACATATTGGTTTATCTGGATTGGACCATCATGAATTAAGAAGATTCACCTTCTTTAACACACCTCTTGGATCTCAGGATCTACCTCCACTCTGTCCATATAACCACACAAGGTCATTGGATTTGTTGATATCCTCATAATTATTGAAATAAGCACAACATTTATGGTTCATATAGTACTGGTATCATGTGGGGTAGAGACATTGTTAGTGATCGTAGGGTTAAAATCATCCATTAATTCACTAGATACATTGGAATTGGAGACTGTCTTCAAGAAAAAAGCTACTGCAATATTTTTTGTTCTCCCACATTATTTTTAGAACATATTGATCTAGTGGAAGTCAAAATCTACTCTTCTACAAATCCAAATTCCCTCTCTATATTGGGTCCATAACCTAGTAATTCTTTATTTAATCCATATATATAGGGGACTTATCAACAACCACATGTAATTCCTTCATACATGGATAAAAGGTAACAAATTTGTTGATTTCCGAACTTCCATGGCCTACCACACAGAGTAGATCATTTGTATTCGTATCTTGAGATCTCTTACCCCTATAAGTATGACTATAGTTTTCATATAAAATGTTGTACTTGACTATTACAAAAACCCATAAAATTACATGTTTCCATATTTTTCCATGTACTTGAATGTTTTTTTTCATGTTCATATTCTCTATTTAAATAATTTTATATAATTATTTGAGAAAATCAATTCATTATCCATATTTCAAATTCAAAAAACAAAATATAAAATTCCATTTAATTATAACATCTCAATAGTTTGTTTTAATAAAATTAATGTATTTAAAATCATATTGAATTTCATGGAAACCATCCCATGAGTCAATAGTCATATTATCTTTCAACTCAAAACATCATTTTTGACCAAATATATGTCGAAATTTCAATCCTATAGAAATTAGTGGATTTAAAATTCTCTATTCCATCTATAAATAAAATTTAAAACCATATAAAATAATTGTTTTATAATTAAATTTTAAACTCAATTAAATTAAATAAAATAATTTAGTATTTAAAACTAAGGGAAAAGTCTTATAGAACCACAAAAATTTGAAAATATGACCAATAAAATCAATAGCAACAATAAGAAATTCGAACATTGAATAAATTTGACCATAATAAATGAAAAAACCCTAGAATAAAGATCCATGAAATAATAGAATAAATATATCAATAACATTAGTATATATCACTCTCTATGTAGGAAAGAAAGGTATATTTTGAAAAATAATACGAGAGGGGATTTACATACTTGAAAGAGATCATTCAAAATCAATGGTACTTCAATCAAAAAAGAAATATGTTGGAGGAGTAAATTTTTACTCTTGGTATCTTTTAATGAAAAGTAATATCGTTACTATAAAATTAGAGTGATTATCATCCAAAATGGGTGTCATATGTTTTTAATTTAAATTTTAGGGGTTTAATAACCGAAATGTATATTTTCAAGGTTGTGATACATGATATTTAGTAATTATTCACACTAGTCAAGTTTCATAAATTGGTTTCTGTCTGTGGTGCATCTTTTGGACATATGGTTAGTTTAAACATTCTAAAACCATGAAATAACCTATACATTGGTACATGGTTTAGAGGTGTATGGTCATGGTTTTGAAAAACTATGAACCCCATCCAGGACACAGATATAGGGTGCAATGTTTTTTGGTTCAATCGTATGGTTTTCCCTAACCATGTTCGAAACATTCATAGCCTTACAAAATTTCAAAAACCAAAATGCCACTAAAAAATCCCCTTAACAACAACTAAATAATGGGAGACCCAACCCAAGGGTTATAAGAACCTAAAATCATTTCACCATATATTATAGCTTCCCTACAATAAAAACTATTTATCACTAGAGAGTCTATCAAGAAGTATTTATATAAAAAATACAAGTGAAATATTATGTCATTAGTTCCCAACAATCTCAAATCATAGGGGAATTAGAACCATGATACAATAAGAAAGATAATAATGGTATAAACATCCTAATAGGAACCTTTTTCTTAGAATTAACAATTGTGATGGGATTCTGAGTCATAGATAAATTATCTCCCATATCTGGATCCTCTCAGGTCAAGATATTAGAAGGATAAAAAAGATACTTTATGTGATGTTTTACATGAAACATATTGTGGGTTGACATAAAAATAAATGGAATGGATAAATTTTAATCTATAATCCCATACAACTAAATAATATCAATGGGGTCCACTAATCAAGGTGAAATAGTCCCCTTTATCCTATGACATCGGTGAACTAACTATGGTGAAACTATCAAAAACAAAAAGTCACTAATGAAACCTTGGATTCTCATACATGGATATTAAATATATTTAGATTTATATAAAATAAATTACATGTAATTCACACTATGGACTATAATCGTTTCGTACATTTGGAAACATGGAACATAATAATCGTAATGCCCAAATATCTTCCATGAATCCCAAAAATCTCATCCCCATTAGTAATCTTCACAAAAATTAAATACGTAAAACTATTCTTCATAACACGGATAATAGAAACATAAAAAATGGTGGGATCAATATATTGTTGAATGTAAATAAGGAATATAAATAAGAATAAAATGAGGATCAGTTTATCATAACATGAAAATAATATCTGAAAACCAAACCCTACATATCAATGATCAAAATCAAAATTCATGGAACAAATATTGAAATGTTATAAGATTTTAATGATATAGAAATTTAAAATCATATTCAGTGAGATCACAATACTTGAATAATACATATATTTACAATTTATACATAAGCATTGAAAATAATTTCCATTATAGTCAAGGATCTCTGTCAAGGCTATCATAGTGGGATTGGTTCACTCACCAAACTTTCATAATAGACAATTTTCACTCTGAATACCACCATCGTAGAAAATTTCACCTAATAAAATGGGTTAAACCCCCTTTGACTTCCTTTTTAACTCATAAGATACACATATTTACCCAATTCATTTGAGGGATATATAGGATCCACCCATTTAATAATGAAAACCATATTTATGTATTCCAGAATATCATAAGAAATTAATTTTATCATAACCCATGAAATGAAATTAATTTCATAAAATTTTCATCATATCATAAACTATTTAAAATATACATAATTCAAAATAATATCATTATTTCATCATAGAATATACAATGAGAAGTAACATGTTTCCTAGGAATTTTAGTATGGTATAACCCATGTAAGAGAAAAGTATTTTATTAAAATAATTCGATAATAAGAATAAACCATTCAGATAGAGATTGATAATTTCATCCTTTTATCATATCAAAATTAATTCATAGTTTACATTAACAAATATCATCTAAGATGAAAATTTATTTAAATCGACCATTTAAAACATTTATTGAGGATACTATCATTTCTTTATTAAAACAATAATAAAATATAAAACCTTTTTAACTTTTTTTATTTGAAATTGAACCTAAATATTTATAAATAATATTAAATTAAAATAATCGGGATGGATTTGAGATGTATTGTTTATTCCAAATGCTTTATAATAATGATTCAAAACAATTTTTCAGTAAATACAAAATGAACATTGTTTAAAAAAATCCATAAATATTATAATGAATATTTATTTTTAAAAACATTCCATCATGGGTAATACATTCTTCCTAAAATCATAGTAGTACATTTAAAAGTTTTTTAAAACACTTTTAGAATTTTTTTTTTGAAGAAACTAGATATTTGACCGAAGAGAAAAAGAAATTCGAATTTTAATAAAAACAAATTCTCAAAAAATGATTATAAGAATGGAACTATCACTTAAAAATAACATTAATAAAATTATGGAATTAAAATTATTGAATTTAATAAGAGTTAAATAATAATATTTTATCATTGAAAACATAATCATAAATAATCCTAATAAATTATGAGGTTGTAATATAAAATCACTACAATTGTTTGAAACATTGATTCATAATACCCATGACAGAATAACATGAAAATGGAACCTAAAATAAAATTAGGATAATTAAATTCATTATATCACATGTTAAAGGTTCCTTATATATATATATATATATCACGGTATAATATTTATTAATAATAATACATATGTCTCAAAAAAGGAAAACCGAGACCATAATCCATTACCAATTTTGTATCATTTTACCCATAAACCCTATGAAACATAGATCCTGAAATGGAAATGTAATTACACATAATTTTCGGGATAAAAAATATAAGATATTTTCATGTGATTTATATATATAATATTAATTAATTATGTGGTGAATATGGAATTTGTCTCAAAGAAGTAAAAAAGGGAGATGAAAAACTCTTATCTTAGGTCTCAAATAACTTCATACATAGTCAAACATCTTGTATAATAAATATAAGTTTATTAAACATAACTCAATGAATCATAAATATATATATTATACCATATATGATTTAATTATGTCATTTTATAAACTATTTATTAGAAATACCATGTTTAACTCATGTTTCAGGTAATACAATCTTCGTTTTTCATATATATTTCAAATTTTTATTTTTGGTCCACAAACATTGACTATGGTTGGACTATAACTAGTATAATAATAATGAAATAATTATAATAGTTAAATTTAAATTATAATATCAATACTAATCTTGGATGATTGTTTTTAGAAATGAATTATGTTATGATTTTGGAGATGGTGGGTCGTACATATGTATGAGTAGTGTTTCCATTTCTCAAGGATCATTATGGAATAAAGGGAATTAATATTTTTATTTCAATAATATTTATAATATAGTAAATAAAATATTTTTACATCAAATATACTTATAAAAATATTCCATATGGTGTGGTGATTAACATATATAGTCACATCACCTCATGACGACAGTCATCAACATATACACAAATGACATTATCACATTTTAGTGAGTGAAAATGTAAGAAAATAAATTATATATTAAAATTTCATAATGATAAATATGAAATTATTATAATATTTTTTCATTTATATCACATATATAATTTTACTCTATATTTATTAATTCTTATGTGATCTATTGGTGAAAACTAATCAAATCGCTTTTTGTGGTAGTATTCCACCATACACCCAAGAAACATTATAATATCCCCTATAAAAAGGAAAGTAAAAAATTTATATATATGTTATAATTTATACATAAGTATAATTATGTTATGAATATGATATATATATTTTATATCCATCATCATAACTAACTGTGATTGGTGGCAATGGAAAAATTAATTACATCGATTCGTGAGGATTTTGTCCCCCGCACACACAAACGATGATTTGGTAACACAATTGAAGGATGATAGTATTATTTTTGCCAATTAAAATAACATAAAAAAATTTATATAGAATATAAATATTTTATTATAACACTATTATAAAATAATAATTGAAGGTAGTGGATGATGAAATAGATCAAAAACACTCATTGAGGAATGTTACCCATTCTTAACATATCATCCCTAGGATTGCATTAAAATAATTTATTAGTGGTATTAATGCACACAATTATAATTATAAGTTGACAGGATGGATTATTTGGTTTGATTTTCTAATTTATATTCCATATAAATTGTGTTTGAAAGTTTGAAGTGGAGAGGAGAACATGTAGCCTTTTATAAGTGAGGTGAGTAGAAGACTTGAAAATATTTTAAAGGATTCCACTCATTTTTTTTTTCAAATCAAAATTATACAGTAATAGAAATTTATTAGTACTAGAATATTTATTATTGAAATATGGAAATAAAATGGGTGATGTGAATGTTTTTGGGTCATTTTTAAAACAAAACATTTTAATTTTACCCCATAATAGGCCCACTTTTACCTTACCAACTATAAAAATGTTTATTGATTTTAGTTATTTTTTTTGTAAAAACATTAATTTTACAAAATTATATAATTTAAATTATTATTATCCAAATAATATATATATTTATTTAATTTAAATTCATATAATTAAAAAAAATTAATTTAAAATTATTCATGCAGACACGATTCAATAACATGTTTTCAAATAGAAAATCCAAAAAACATTACTATGTTTTTATATGTAATTTTTTTATGAAATTGATAGAAATTTCCAAAAATGAGACTAATATATATAAAATTAAACTATGTTAAATTTAGAACCATTTTTAAATAATAATCATATTTTTAAATATTTGAAACCAAAAGGCAGTTTTGATTAAATTTTTACATTTTCAACAATTCATAAGAAAATTATCTTTCCAAAAAATAATAAATAAATTTTATTTCTAAAATGAAATTGGGTAATTTTTTTAAAAATTTAATATAAAAACCCAGCTGGCTCGATGAAAGTGGTAGTTTTCAAGACCTATATTTTTTATGCACAATATGATTTCATATTAAATCTATGTCTAACAATAATTATATAATTTATCATAAATAAAAGATATTTATATATAATATATACATTTATTCTAAAAATTAATCATTATATATTATTTAAATTAATTAAACTTGAGGTACATTGTGCACTATTAAATAGTTATCGGAAAAACCCCTTTTAAACCTAAAAAGATACTAAATTCCATTATAAATTTAAATAAAAATTATTAAATTGGATTTAATATTACTCATAAATATTTTGGTTACTTTATAAATTAATTGAGAATTTATTTAATTGTTTTATTTAAACAAAATTATAGTTTCACAAAAATCAGTATTTTCACAATTCCCTGAAAAATCAATATTTTATGAAACATTCTACTTTTTCACCAAATATTAATTTCGATAAGATGATTCAAAAAAATGTGTTCATATTAGGAAAAAAATTATCAAAAATATCTTTATATTTTTAATAACATTTCTTCATAAAAAACAATAAAAATCATTTTTGATGAAAATATATTTTTCATGATTAGAATTACTTTACCTGAAAATGATGAATTATTTACAACCCATTTATATAGAAATTCATATTGAGTTGGAAATTTGTATTTATATTTAATTATGTAGTAAATACTATTCATACCCATGTATTTGATGAATAGGTTATAATGATCATATTTAAAATAATATTATTTAATGGTTAACCGGTGCTTGGTGTTACGTTTCATGCATGCTATCGAAGAATCTCGATGTCACAAGTAATCAAAGCTGTTAAAAAAATTAATTTAGTCTCCATAAAAATTATGAATATCATAGGGCGTTACAATCTACCAACCCTGTAATTAATTTATCTTATCGTTTTGATCATAAAAGGATTAACATTTGGAAATTCTTTCATAGAAACCCACATCATAAAAATGGTTAATGAGTCTTCATCTTGAAAAAGTGAAAGGGAAGTGATGAAATTATCTATAATAACACATACTGGGATTCCAAATTAGATAAAATAGGTGGGAATTCAAACATAGATATAAAATATAAATCTAACACCCAAATACTTATAGAGTGTGATATATAACAAGATCTAGAGAAATTTATTGGCCACAAAGACATAAACAAAATATGTATGAAAAAGTTCATTGATATCCTCAAAATTGATGATAATCTACCATAATTCTATTTCAACCTCATTTAAATGTTTTTAATAATATCCATGAAAAGATGTAGTAACTTGATTTAATTTCATTTCATAATCACAATATCATAAATTAGTTTTTCCTTTATTCATTCCCATAAACTCTCATACACTATGAAATAATGGAGAATTTTTTGTGCCTGATGCACTAAGAGATCATTAGATCCATGAACATAAAGATAAGTCATTATATTAATCTTTAGTTATAATCATAGTAAAATGGAAATCTTAGGATATCCAATATTAATAAATCAACATATAGTGATGTAATAAATAAATAAATAAATAAATAAATATTTAGCCATATATAATGATAAACATTAACCATTTGAAAAATATATAGCCTTATGACCCTTAAAAAAGATACATTCCAAAAAAATTGAATGAAGGTCTATATTTTCTAACAATAAACTCATAATTATTTACCTATATATCATAAATTGTCTCTTGATTGTCACTTACATACAATATTAATTCCTTCACCATATATTCTTTTTAATTTTTTTAATAACCAGGAGTACCATAAGACACCATTAAAAACAAGCATCATTTTACATTAATTGAATAAAATCATATATTATTGAATATATTCCATTGATCCAATAATATTATAATCTCCATAAATTATAACATAAAACACATTGATATCAAATACTCTATCACTTTTGAGGTCATCAATACTATCCAATTTTAGTAATCCTTATCAATCATCTCATTATCAAAACTAAACACCATTTTATCAACATCATTAAAAATTAAATGGTTACCTTCCCATAATCAAAATATCACCATTAACATGAAGTCAATTTTCTATGCCATCAATTACATTAAAAATATTCTTGAAAATCTTTATTGAGAAAATAATTTTGATCAATCCATTGATGTTTCATGAATCTAATATGAGAAATACCATTAATAAAAAACTAATTATTTGAATCCCAGTTTTTAAATACAAAACTCATTCCACATTCATCCTAAACTATTAACCATGTGTTATTTTGTTATTCCATAACACATATTCCATTTATATGTAAGATTTAGTCTCCTCATAATCAGTAATACAACCATTACTCATACAACCATGATAATTTTTATAACGACATTTCCCTTTAGAACATCGATTTATATAATTCCCATACATTAGACATTTGAAGCATTAAACCATTAATGATATCTTTTGGATACCATTATTATCATATATTGAGTTTAATAATCTATTCATTTTTCCTTTTCAATTTCATTCTCCATATCTTTGTTTCCAAAATCGAAATCATCATCTCGACCCTCTAAGATATTCCCTCGAGTTCTTCATCCCATATTATTATCTTAAAAAAATCCATCTTCTTTCCTCCATGTTCTCCTCTATCTAAACACACAGTGGAATCATTCCTTGATGAGTATTATTGTTATTTATTGTTCACAATGTTAATCATGTTTTGTGATAACTTATTAGGCATAATCCCAACATCATTTACTCTTGGAATCTTCCCATTTCACTGTTCATAAAAAAAATCCATCAAATTCAATGTTTAACCATTTCCATTTGGTTCCCTCCATTGAATAAAACAAAAAAACATTATGTGATAAACACTAATCATATTGGAAAATGAAATAATCCAAAAAAATAACTTTTATGATGACTAAATCATTACACTATCTTTTTAATCTTTGATACCTTAGGTTTTTTCTAGGACATTAATAATCATCATCTATTTAAATAATTCATGATGGATCATAAATAGTATTTTTATGACCCATGGTTTTTTAAATAAATTTTTTTTCCAGAGGAGATGTGTGGTATATTATATTATAAATAAAAACCGTATCTGTTTAAAAATGATAAATAATTTAGTATAAAAAATTTAAAAATATGGATCACTTCAATCTATTAAAATCATTTTCCCCACACTATATAAAATAATATATTAGTAAATCGATCTGCATATTATAAAATAGAAATATACAACCTTAGATGGAGTTTTAATAAATATTTACTAAAATAATGACGTGGTATTTATAATGTAATAAGTGGAATGTGGCTGTTTGGATTTGAATATTATAGGACCACTGGTCAAATATTTCCATTGGTCAATCTGACCTTTGTAAATGTTTCCTTTGAGAACAATAACTTTTTTTTAATAATTTTGATGATATAATTAGTGCTTATATGATATAATGAGAAAGGATAATTATGGAATAAATGAGAAGTGTTGTCCTCAACCAGTAAAGCCATGTCCTATAAATCTCATTTTCAAAACATTAGTGTGAGGTAGATTCACTAGTTTTTTCTTTTTCAAATTCCCAATACAATCTTTAACAAGTGAATCTATAATGAAATCACCTATCAGAGAAGTTCATGTTAGTGGAAATTACCACTTGATCGATGATAGAAAAGCCTCCCCATGAATTTATCTCCATCGCACACCTTACCCATAGGCCATACATGTATGGTTTAAGGGGATATATTTCAAGGCCATAGTTAATTACTATTTAACTCGATTTTATAATTATAAATTTTTATCTTTCCTTTAATTCTTTAGAATGGGATTTCATAAAAAATTATATGTTTAATTGAAATGCAATTTTATAAATTGATTTTTGATACAATAATCCTAAATTTCAGAAAAGATATAAATATTTATAACAAAAAATGTATCCTTAATAATATATAATTTAATGAAATGGTTTATAAAAAATAATCAAATTTAAATATAAATGATAAAATAATTTTATTTTTTATTAATAAATTTTTAAGTATCAGGAATTTTACTATGCCATACGACCCCCTATTTTTTAATGAATAAGTATTTTTATATTTAAATGTTAAAATTACCATATTTAGATAATTATTATGGTAAAATAAATAGTTATATTTAAATAATAACATTGAAATTAGTTTAGGGTGAAATTTTTAAAATTTTCTAAAATAAATTAACTTTTCCTTCAAGAGTAAAAATAAAGTTTTGTGTTTTCGGTATGTCTAATGGCATCATAAGTATTTTAAAATGATGAAATAATTAATTAAACACAATAAACGAACTAAACTATTTTATTTTATTAAAATCATGTATTTTAATAGATTTTAGTAAATTTCAAGAACCTAGACAATACTTTCCAAATTAGTATATGGAAACATTGACTTTAAAAATATTATATTTTTGGATCTTTATGTTTCCATGCCAAATAAGGTATTTTTTTTGATGAACCATTCTTGTGGGTTACAATAAAATAAAATGTGACCCTAATTTCAAAAACCATAGGCATAAACTATGGTTGACCCAATGGATTTTTCATCTTCCAAAACCTATATTTCCAATGCATATATTTGGAAATTATTAAACAAATCCTCTAATTTTTCTATAAATATGCACACATTCCTCCATTGAAAATCCTTAAAAATCCATCCTCTATGAGTTTCAAGTAGTTTTATCTTATAATGAGTCCCCAAGGCATCTTCAAGCCTTAAATGTTGCATTACTCAAGATTTAAGAGTAACATTTAAAGGTAAGGTGATTATATTTCTTTTCACTTCATTTTAAGGAATACTTTTTTTATTTGTATTATAAATGTTTTGGTTACTCACATTTACTAACCTTTTAATCATAAAAATACTTCCAAATTATATTTCATCAATGGTATACTCTTGAACCCTCAAATTTTAACCTTTTCTAATTTAGTGTTTCACACCCGTCATGCTGCCAAATCTACTCCTTATAATTTCTCTCTCTACCTAAGAAATTCTCTTTTATTTAATTTTTTTTGTGAAAATTGAAGCCACTTTGTTGTTCAAGGGTATTAAAATTGTTATCAAAAGTATTTATTATATTCTATTATTATCATACATGAATCTCGAATCTCCTTTCATGTGGGTTAAAAATGAAATATTTATCATGTCTCTAAACACTTTTGAAACATCATGATTTTGAGAAGAAACCCATTCTTTATTCTCCAAGAGTTATTTATGAATTTTTTTTTATGATCTATGTGGTTCACATTAATTCATACATTTTATGGGTTCTCCATGATTTTGATCCAATTGATTATCTAACGAATTTAATCTATATAAAGGACATGTTTTATGATACCAGGGTGACTAACGTTGGTAGTTTTCATTTATGACATCTTCATGAAAAAACATAGTGATATGATTATGAATGTATCATTAAAATGTTATATCCACATTTACATGTTGTGATATATATTATTTTTATTATTATATGCGTCATTTTCTTGAATTCCTATAATAATGGTATTCATAAAGTTCTTATTGATATTCCTCACGATCACTTATAAACTATTTACCTTACTATGACACTTGCTCACTCATTTACTTTGATATATGCACCTAGGATAGTATATGTAGTAAATGTACATATGAAAAACACATGAGGATATATTCAAGTGTATTCAAAATAAGATTTTATATTTTCATGTAATATGAACATTGTTTCCAAAAAAAATGAACTATTGTCACAACCCATACCCCGGAGCCCATGCCGTGACTACCCCAAGCCCGCCATCCATAGGCCAGGGTATGTAGACTAGAACCAAAGTTGTAATTCCCTAAAACTTGGAATAATTACCTTTATAGCTTGTAAACACACACACAAGGAAGCACATATCTGGACAAAACACCAAGTAAACTGTATAAAAAAAGATTTCTGAAAGAAAAAGGGGCCAAAATACAAGCCCAACTAGAAAGTACAAGTACAATAGTGATAAAAACAACTGAAAGATAAGGGAATACAACTATTGGATTGTCCTCCGGGGTTCCTACCTGAAGGGTAGGTACATATCGCCTACTCATCACTCCATGTATTACCATATCCTCCATGTACCGACTCGCCGTATGGTCCACCTCCAGGTACTATCCAGTCCTGTTACTCTCTGCCTCTGTCAGCGCTGTACGTTTTTTTTCATCCAACACAACAAGGTGCGGGCATAGACTGTATAGGGGTGAGTATAAGGATACTTAGTAGGGACCCTGAGACGCTCAAGGTCTCACAATATCCACCAAGGATAAACCAAATAGAATTAAATCAACATATAACCCTACTTATGTATATACCCATACATATACCTAAGTTATCAAGTAATCCATCTCAATCATGAAAAAAACACAGAAAAACTGACTCAGATCAAACCAGGATTTTATCCTAGGGGGTGGTATCAAGTAACATCCCCAGTCACATTGTCTAAACCTCAAATTCTGGAGAACTCCTCCTCTATCGAGTACAGTGGGCATGCCGCAACACCAAGCACGCTTCCCACTAACATTGGACAGCTGAGGTAATCCTCCCTTCGAGTACTATGGATCTACCGCGTCACCATGCGCGCTCCCCACTGTGGGGATGCTGCTTCCCCAAGCACACTCCCCCTCGTCGCCTACTGAGGTACTCCTCCTGTCGAGTACCATAGGTCTGTTGTGACACCAAGGTGCTCCCCACTGTGGGTATGCCACGACACCAAGGTGCTCCCCACTGGGCTAGTCAAGTCACTCCGAGTCGAAACAGTCAGCAGTCATCTGGTCTCAGCAAGCTACTAGGTCTCTGCACTATGCTCGCTCGTCTCTAGTAGGATCCTATCCATGAGCTACTTTCCGATAATCCAACTATCACGAAGTCCCACGAAGAAGTATCTAAAAGGTCTGCTATGTCATAGGGGTCTCAACGCAACAGAAGGTGCGTCAAACGGAACCCGATCAGTGAGTTATTAGCATTTTAGTTCCGGGGACCCGGTTGGATTCATGCTCGATCAAACCTAACCGTTTCCCATCTCAATCAAAAACTCTAGTGGAGTATACGCAAATGGACTATCTTGCTTCATGATTTCCAGTGCCGCTGAAGGTTCTTCAAATGGACGTCTGGTGCCAAAGTTATGGCCAAAAGAGCATAAATGGTAGTAGTGGGCCTGGGTCTGGTCTGACCCGGTCAGACCAACCCAGCCCGACCTGGCATGGGTTGAACCGGTTTAGGTCTACCTGGCCCGACCCACTGGGTCAGGCCCGACCCGTGATGCGGCCCAGTCCACTTGGAAGTCCTGTAGGCTGCGGGGGGCCACAGAGCCCGTGGGGGCCACATGGCGGCTCGACCACAGGGGTGCCGCGATGGAATGGGGCCAGTTCGGCCGAGGTGCCAAGAGGGGCGCGGGCCAGTTCATCCAAGCTTCCATGGTGTCCCGGGTCGGTTTGGCTGGGGCGCCACGAGGGGTGCGGGCCGGCTCGACCGGGGTGCCGCGAGGGGCATGGGCTGGTTTGGCCAGGGTGCCGCGAGGGGTGCTGGCCAGTTCAGCCGTGGTGCTGTAGGGGCAGAGGCCTGTTCGGACGCGGTTCCATGGAGGTGGTGTGGGTCATGGTGGCTGCAGGTGGCAACACTGTTTCCTTCGTCTCCTTCTTCGTCTTCGTTGCCTTCCTCCATTTCAAAGAGTACACCAATGAAGAACGGCCGAGAGGTCGACCCATATTGTTTTGGCCCACACCCTCCGCATTTAGGGTGGTAGTGTTTGGATCAACAAGAAAGAAGAACTATGAACTTCAAATTTTACAACCTCTATAACGATTATTTCCCAAACCGCAAAAGAAAACAAGGAAACCATTATCACGCAAATAAACCCCCTACCAAAGGTTGATACGTTGACAAAGTTGCGCGGAATAAGACAAATAGTTGAGAAAATATGGAGGTCATTTTTTCGTAGTCGAAGACGTCCTATGTTGGAGGAAGTCTCGAGGAAGAAGGTCGATGTTGGGGTCGATGTTCTTCATTAGAGTTCTTCATTGGAAGAACATGTTCTTTGTTCGGATAAGTAGTTCTTCATTGGAGAGATTTTCTCCCAAGGCTCCACCAAATTGAAAAGTGTGCCAAAATAATAGCTTATGAAATCTATTATTTTGTCAGAAGAATTCAAAAAGATTCAATAATTATAGTGGGTAGAATAATTAAAGCACGAGGGTTGGCATAATTAATGGTATGTGCATTGGAACAATTAATGTGGAGGAAGTCAAGAGGATCCTCCACATTAATGAGTGGGGTTGATAGTTTCTCTCAATTAAAGGGGGTTTAGTCTCAGGTGGTCTCCACCACCATAACCTCTCATGGGAGGTTATGGTTCGGGTGGTACCCACCACCATAACCTCTCATGAGAGGTTAAGGTCTGGTGGTCCCCACACCTCAACTTCCACATGGAGGTTTAGTTATAGTGGACTCCACCTCCCAACACCCACGTGGGTGTTGAAAATAAAAATAAAAATGTCATACACTTTTATTTTATTTTATTCTTACATAGAAAAACCAAAATATAACTTTCACCCTTGACCAACTGCCATCAAGGTGAAAGTCTTCCTAAGTGAATACCGGCGCTACGAGTTCAACGGTGCCCTCAGATTTTAATTCCAAGCACCGGTTCAAAAGTTAGTAAAACCCACTCACATGTTTACTAAACGTACCTGAAATAAAGTTCAGAAATTCATTCCGGGCACTCCGGGCCTCATAATCACGCACATTCAATTTTCAAAGACTCGTAAAATTCCCATATAATACCCAAAAGGCCTAGAGGCAGGTTAAAACCCTCCTACCAAATTTTATTGAAAAATTTACATAGAAATTCTGGGTCATTACAACTACAAAAGATTATTTTTTCCATGTAATGAAATGTTATGTAATAAAATGGTAGGGTTCCATTGATGGTATCAACAGATTTTTTAGTTATTTATATGAATTATGAATATAAATCCTTGGTATGAACCTTTGAAAAAAGTTTTAATATTAGAAAATATCTAGGTATTTTACTGAAGTATAAAGTGAGTGGTTTCTGATAAAATATATTTTTATCTAGATATGAAAAAGTGGATGTACCTTTGTAACTGATGTATCTTGGGGTGACAAAAAAACAAATTGAGAGAGACAAGATCGAGAACTGGTGTTGAAAAATGGTTCTTTAGACACTCCTATATTGAATCTACTGATGAATTGTTTTGGTTAATCACAAAATTTGTATGAATAATTATGAAGGATATATATAAAATGTAACTTATTTTCAATAATAACATATTTAAGAATGAATTTTTAACAAATAAAATTCTATTATGGCTATTTGATTCTTAAAATAAACATGTTTCTCACTGATGATTTCATCATTTATAAAATGGGGGGAATGGGATAAACAATGTAAATGATGACCACAAAGGATGATGCACTAGTGTCACTCCAATAGATATTTGAATGTAAAAAATCCAAAGAAAGATGAATTAACAATCCCATGTTCTGAATAAAAACATGAATCAATTTTAGTTTCCAGATTCACCTCGAAGGGAATAAATTGATGTTGAGTCCTTCATACATCAATGACTATCATATTGTAGAGGATTTAGTGACCCATTTATTGCTAAAAATCAATAAGATCTATTGAAAATATCTTTTAGGTACTCAGTTTTTCAAAAAAAAAAGAGAATGTCACCCAAGCATTACACCTCTTAGATGAATAAGCTAATTAGTGGTAGAGTTTTTTTTTTGAAACATGAATACAAGAAGGGTGATTGATATTATGAAGTGGAATTATTTTGGGGGAGTATTTCTTAGTAAATATTTCCTCCATCAATGTGAATAAAAATGGAGATGGAATTCCATGAGTCAAACTAGAAGGAAAATGAATCTATGGGAAGCAGCCAAACAAAAATTACAAGCTTTTATCATTACATCTATAGATTTGTTGTGGATAATAATGGAATTTTTGATATATTCATTAGTGGATTGTGACCCCTTCTATATAAGAATGTAGAAAATTATGGATATGAATTCTACTAGGAGATAGTTTTGAGTGAAATTAAGGTTGAATTGGAGTTTGGATAAACATAGTGGTCATATATGTCGAATGAAATGTAGAGAGTTATTGATCCATACTCAATAAGGATATTTGATAATAGAAGTGTAAGAATTTAATTTTAACTTCCCACATGAAAAAATGTGGGAAGAATCATTTATCAAATAGATTCCTCAGGAGTGGAAAATTTTACAATTGTGGAAAATATCTCCATGTAGATCAGAACTATTATGGTGATGTGAAGTCCTAATATTGCAACACTAATGAAAAAAGAAAGATGGTGTAATCCCATACTAATTATTAATTCTCCATGTGTGTATAAATTGTTCACTTTTCCCATCATTATCCAAATCATAAGATAATGGAGGTAAATCAACGTTAACTCTAGCTTAGTCTAATAGAGAATGGGTATGAATTTTCTATTATGACGGCTGTAGTATATTCTCAAAATTATATAGTGGATGGTACTATCATTTTTATCTCAAAGACAGAGTAAATTGTTTTACTCTAGTTCTATGAATTCCTTTATTTACTCTTTGTTTTCAATGAATATAGAATCAACCCCTGAGCTTCTAGAAGTGGATTTATTAATCAAGACATCTGGAGAGATTATCTAAGAATCAATAGTGTATATAACCTTCAATATTGTCTTTGGATAGAACATTATTATCCCAAATATAGTAGTCATTCAACTGGAGAGATTCAACACTATACAAGGGATGGAGTTACTAACCAAGTATAATATTATAGTCAACTTCAGAAGTAAGGAAATATCAATAATCATGGTTGGATAACCTATATTTATTTTCAAAGAGTTATATCCCGAACTAAGATTTGTATAGTAAGACCTCCCATAGTCTTATTCATATAGATGATTGGTAATGGGGGAAAAGTAAATGTTTTTATGAGAATATAAAATTTCTCCATCATTCAAGAATACATTGATGTATTTACTGAGGAGATTCATGGATCTCCCCTATAAATAGGGGAATTTTAATCCATTAAAATTATACCTAGATATAAGAAAATATTATAGACCCTGTATAGAATGAGTGACGTGGAGATAGGGGAATTAAAAAATTATTTCAAGATCATTAGTTGATGGGGTGTATTTAACCAAGTGTTTCTCCTTGTGGAGAAATTTATCTCATTGTAAAGAAGAGGTATGGATCACTATAGATTTGAGTTGATTATAGAGGAATTAATGGGATCCCAGTAAAGAAAAAGTACCATATCTTGAGGATTGATTGTTTATTTTAAATTATTCATGGTTCTCAATTATTATCCAAAATCGATCTTTGGTTTTACTATAATCACATGAGTGTGATGAAAGAAGATAATACAAAGGATTATTTCCATTTTAGATATTGTTATTATGAGATTTTTCTTCCCTTCTACTTGACTAACCCCTAATATATTTTTGAATTTTATGAATAGTGAAATTAAGAAATAACATGATAAATTTTTGTTTGTTTTTATTGATAATATTTTCATATTATAAAAATTTTGTGATTAGCATGAGGATCATCTATGATTTATATCGAAAATAATGAGGAAGTATATGCTAATTGGATAATTCATTAAATGTGAATATTCATTACAACAAGTTTCTTTCTTAAGTAATATAGTAACAAATGAAGGAATCTTAGTTGAACCTACCATGACAAATGTTATGGATGAGTGGGCTCAGTATATAACTGTAATGTAGATATGTAGTTTCCTTGGTTTAGCAAGATATTATAATAATTTTTTTGGAAAAACTTTTATTGAATTTCTAATCCACTAACAAAAATTACTCTAATAGTAGATATGATCATCAGAAAAAATGAGTTTGAAGAATGATTACAAGAACTAAATAAGATATTGGTTACTACACCTTTGTTAGCTACAACATATTTCAAATAAGGTTATGTTATAATTAGAAATTCATCTCTAAAAGGGATTGGGTTCATGCTCATGCAATATAACTAGGTGATTACATATTCTTATTGACATTTAAAGCCTCACGATCAGAATTATCATATACATGACATGCATCTTGATTTGTTTATTTTTCTCTAAAAAAGAAAACATATCATTATATGAAGATATTTGATATATACAAAAACCACCAGAGATTAAAGTATATATTAAAATTGATGAAATTAATCATGAGATAATGATAATGGTTGGAGCTTCTAATAGACTGTGAATGTTCAATTCATTACCACATTATAAGAAAAATTTATTTCATTGATTCATTAAGTAAGAAATACCGTATTGTGCTAGTATTGATGATGATTTAGGGAGATCTATCAGTAAAGTAACTTGTAAGGTTGGAAATTTAAATCATGAGAGAATGGATATCATAAATCCTATGAAAAATAATTTCTCAAACATAATTAATATTTAATATTAATAAATATCAAATTAAATATCTATTATTATAAATTAATTTTTATGATTTGATGAATGGAAAGTTATGTGAGTTGAAAATTGATCAATAATGTGATCTGAAATTTTTTACAAGGCTATGTGTTTCATATATTCTAATGTTAAAGAATAAACTAAAAGATGAATATCATATATATACATTCCTTATGTATTCTAAAAGTACTAAAATTTACAGGGACCTAAATGATCATTTTTGTGGAATAATATGAAAATCAAGATATTTGACTACATTGAAATGTGCTTGGTATGTTAGAATTTGAATATAGACTCACATCTTCCTGAAGGGTTATTGAGACCACTAACCATACCAACATAGAAGTGAGGGAGTATAAATATGGATTTTGTTAATTGTCTCCCAAGATCACCCAATGTAAAAAATGTGATATAGTTTATAATGGATAACCTCTGTGAGACTTTCTATTTCATCACTAATTGGAATGATTTCACTCTTGGCCAACATTCCATGATATACAGAAACGAAGTGGTGAGGCTGCATAGGGAGCCACATTATATAGTTTCTAATCATGATCCATGGTTTATATTTAAATTCTATAGATTTCTTCGACAATCTATGAATATTAAATTTGATTTTGTTATGGATTATCACCCAAAAACTAATTTCCAATGTTAAAGAATATTCTAAAACATGCAGAGATTCTATATATAAGATCAATGGAATTCAATGATGGATGATATCAACACATACCATTAGATTTTTTCACATACAAAAATAACTTCCACTTTAGTATTAAAATAGGACCCTATTAATATATATATTGGAAGTGATGTTTAACTCCTACTTATTAGGATAATATTTGTTAGATAAATCTATTTGATCTAGATGTTTTTCAAGAGATTGCAAAAAATGTTCATTTTATTAATAAAAAAAATAGAAGCTCCTTGGAGTCAATAAAAGATCTATGTTGAAAACCATCTAATGTTCTTCGAGTTTGTTGTTGGTGAAAAATATTTCCATTGAATATCACCATGAAATATAGTCATGTGGTTTGGGAAGGAGAGAAGCTTAGACCTAGGTATATTGTCTATTATGGGATCATTTCTCACATAAGAGTAGTGTCCTATTATCTAGAACATCATAAAATTCAATCTCAAGTTCATAAAGTATTCGACATATCACTTCATAGGAAGTACATACCTGATCCTTCACATATAATAAATCTTGTTGTGGTATAAATAGATCATGAAAAATCTTATATGGAGCAGCTAGTGGAGAACCTGGACCATAGAGAAAATTTTCTATTCACAAATAATACCCACCATGTCAATGTGTTGTAGATGAATGATATGTTTGAATAGATTACATAGGAACTAGGGGAAATAATGAAGCATTAGTACACTCAAATTTTCTCAATCGATAGAATTAGTTGAAATTTCCATGATGAAATTTCTAAAGGGTGTAAGAATGTAATGACCCTTGTTTTAATAAATTATATTTTTTATATAAGTAAATCCATATAATATTATGTTATAAATAACCAATCATATATAATTAATAATGAAGAATACTTTAGTCACCAAAATGGGAAAATATGTTCTACTCTAATCTATTTTATTGATCACCCCAACACTACAGAAATAAATCAAAATATCTGTAAAAAATCAACATTTTAAGTAATAGAAATATATTACCATTTTAGGAATTTTAGTGAATATTGGATGAAATAATGATGTGATACTTATAGAGTATAAGGGGAATTGTGACCAAATGAATTTTTTATTATAGGACTATTGGCTAAATACAACCGTTGGATAATATAACTGTTTTAAAATATGATATTTGATAACAATACACTTTTTTTATAATTTTAATGATATAATTATTGTTTATAAGAATTAATGAAAAGTATAATTAATTTAGAAAAGAGTAGCGATGGGAACATCTAGTAGAGTAATGTCATATGAAGCTTTTTGTCATAACATGGAAGGGGGGTAGTGTCATTGTGTTTATCCTTTAACCAATCCCATGTTTATCTTCAAGAAGTGAAGATCAAATGATATCACGTATGAGAGAAATTTATGTTTTTACAAACTACCACACTATTGATGTTAGTTGAGACACCCCATCTATATATCACCATCACACAACTTACCCTTAGGCCATACAAGGGTTTTTAAAGGAGTTAAATGACTATTATATAAAAATTAATGTGTTATTCCTTTTTATAAATATATTTTTTATACCATAAATTTATTTTTAAGAATATTTTTTCTAAATAAAATATAGGGTTAATTGTGAAAAAAATATAGAATTTTGATTTTTTGACCCAAATCATACATTTTTGAAAAGATATATATTATTTATAACAAACTATGGTATTATGTATAATATTTATTTTAATGAAATAGTATGTTAAAAACACTCTTTATTAAATTAAAATGGTAAGATAATTTTATTATTTTATAGGAAATTTTAAAGTGGTAGATATTTTATTATGACTTACAACCCACTATTTTATTTAATAAATAATTATTTTTATATTTAAAAGTAAATTTTATAATATTTTGACAATTATTATGATAAAAAAAATCCATTTGGAATTCATCATGAAAAAATTAGTTTAGGATGAATATATGATAATTTTTTAAAATATATTAATTTTTTCATGGACCGTAAAAATACAATTTCAGTTTTTCAGTATGATTAATGAATTAATAATTATGTTAGAATGATGTAATTATTAATTAACCCAAAAATAAGATCTAAAATATTTTAATTCAAAATTTTAGATTATTCTAATAGATTTTAATCAATTTTCAAAAACTATAAATTACTTTTCGACTTCTGAAATTGAAACATTGACTTTAAGTCATTGCCTCTTGGAAAAATTAATATTTAATGATAATAAACGTAATTAAAAATTTTGGTCAGTTATTATGGGTAAAAATAACATAAAATCTGACCAAATGGTCTAAAACCATGTCCAACACCCAAGGTTATGCCAAAGGTTTTTTATTTTCCACAGATGATATTTCCACAGCCAATATTTAGAAATTTTTAAACAAATCATCCAAGTTTTCTATAAATAAATGTTATTTTCTCCATTTCATTTTATTCAAATTTCATCCTCTATGATGTTATAGTATATTTCATTCTCAAGTAGTTCCCTTGATGGTTTCTTAAGTACCCAAGGATCCATTTTTCAAGATTTAGGATTCACTCTTCATTGCAAGTGGATTATCCTTCTTTTCTCTTTAATTCAATAACATCTATTTTATGTCATTTAAATGTTATGGTTACTCTCAATTTTTAACGTTTTTATCATATAATTTCTTTCAAATTATGATTTATCAGTGGTATACCCTTTCCAATCTCATTTTACCCTCATTTAAAAAAACATTTTATACCCGTCATGATACCAAATATACTAATCAAAATTTCTCTATATATTTAAGAAATTCCCTTACATTTTAACTTTTTGAATATAAAATACTCTTTATTTTCGAGGGGTATTCACCTATATATATGAATTAATTTTTTAATTTTTTAATTACTAATTCTGAAACCCTTATTCCCTTTTTAGGGGTTAAAAATAACACAATAATCATGTCTCTGACAACTTTTTAAATGCCATGATTTAGATATGAAACCTATTCTTTATTCTCCATGTTCTAATTATAAATTTTTTTAAGATGGTCTATATGGATCACATTAGTTATTAAATATAAATGGTGCACACTAATTGTTCTCTAATTCATTGGGTAAATAATTTAATCTCTAGGATGACATGTTTTAGGGTACCTTGGTGTATAAACATCTCAATTTTCAATTATGACATCTTAATGATGAAGCTTGGTGCTATTCATGAAAATTTATCATTTAAATTTTTTAGCGAAACATAAATGATAGTATTAAATTTATTATATTAATTATAATCTTCATGTTCCCATACTCATTACATAATTATATTCCTCATGTTATTATGGTTATTCTTTATGATCACAAGTAAATTATTTCACTTATTGGGCCTCTTTCTCACTCCTCACATTAATGTATGTACCTAGGTTATGAGATGTAGTAAATTTACTTATGAATTACCCATGAGGATATATTAAAGTGGATTTAGAAAAATGATTTATGTTTTCTTGTATTATGTACATTATTTCTATGAAACAAAACTTTAGAAGATCCTCTATTTATACCATGTAATGAAATGTTATGTAAAAAAAAGCTGAGATACCATTGTTTGTAAATTTCAAATTAATATCCCATGGATGTGAAAAACCAACTGTGAAACATGTCCCATTTTATTGCAGATGTGACGATCGAGTCTATCTCAGTGATCCATTATTGGAGTTATTACATCTAGTCACCAATGTTCTAGATCGACATCCATATGTAGTTTCCAGAAAAGTATGTAATTTCCTTGGAAACCACTATACATTTCATTTAACAAAATTCTAGGATATTTTCCTAGAAATTGAATCATCCATAGACTCATCCTTAGATATATCCATAGTCATGTCCTTAGAAATATTAATAGGTAAATCACTAATATTTTCTTATCCTAGTTTCAGGGGATAACTAAATCATTCCTCTGATAGAAACAAGTGAACTAGGATTCTAATATATGGATATTACATTATTATAGATTAATTTTAAATTGATTACAAGAACACATGCCTAGTAAAGTTCAATGTTTACTTCATTTTGAAACATGAAGAAAATATTCTCAGTTCATGATTGAACATCAATGTCTCCCATAAAGATCATCCAATTTAGTACTCTTCAAAATAATATCCGACATAAAAACATTCTTCATAACTAAGGGAAATGAAAATTATGAATGTGTGAGACCATATGGTCAATAAGGGTAGATAAGGGATATATATAATAATAACATGATAATAATTAGTGAGAAGATGATCATAATAGTTGAAAACCATAAACTATATATCAATGATCATAATCTTTAGTCATTGAATAAGGATTTTCAATCCATAAGACATGAATGATAAGTAAATTAAAGAGCATAATAAAGTAGAACATAACATTTACCAAAGAAATATATATGTTTCGTACACATTTACATAGGAAGTAATTGTTACATTATTCATGTCTCATATACAAGGAAATAATAGTGGAATGAAATAACTACTAAAACCAGCATAGTCATAAAGGTTCGCTCTCAATACCATCACAACAGACAAAGTCACTTAATAATTTGGGTTCACTCCATGTTAAAAAAAAAATTTATCTCTTGAGATATAACTCATTACCCTGTGAATTCAAGTGATATATAGGTACCACATATCTCATAATTAAAATTTTCTTTCTAGGGGCCACAAGATCATAAAACACTCATCAAATCATTATACCTAAAATGGAATGGGTTTAATAAAAATTTAATCATGTCATCTCCTTTATAAGAGAGACAGGTTTCAGAATCATTTCATCATTTATTTATTGTATAACACATGTATGAAAAATTAGGATTTATATGTATTTTATCATGCTGTGCCCCATGGAATAGAAAAGATTTTCATAAATATAATTCGATCATAAAAATAATCCATTTAGATAAAGAATATGAATGTCATCCTTTGATCATATCCCCAGTAAGGCATAGGTAACATTAATAGATGTCATCTTAGAAACAAAAATGATTTTGATCGACCATTTAAAACCTTTAATGAGGGAAATATCATTTCATCTTTGAAAAAAACTTTTTAAAATACAAAACCTTTTGAAAATGTTTTCATCTAAAAATAACCATGAAACCCAATAATTTAATATTCAAATAAAATAATGGTCATAATGATGGGATGTTTCAATAATTTTTTACTTTAAAAAAAATTATTCCTTTCACATTTTTTTAAAAGATAAATTGAAATTGATTGAAAATTAAATTGAATATTCTTTTAAAAAAAATATAAAAATACCTAATTTGAAAAATTTTATTTTTAAAGTCATAGGATGATAATAAAATGTTGGTGATTTTTTTTTAGAAAACATTGATTTGGATGAAAATGGATTACCGACTAAAGAGATAATTGAAATCATATTTTATTTAAAATATTTTATCTTTTACATTATGTTTCAAAGAGTGGAAAAATAGCTTTATAAATTGAAAATATCATGTATAACTAGGGAAGAATAAAATTAATGAGTTTCTTGAGGGATTTCTTATATTATTTTTTCATTGGAAACCTAACCCAAATAAATGCCAATAAATAATGATATTTTAATAGAAATTAATTCTCACTTTGGTAACATTGAATCATATGAATCCAGAAGGAAAAACATAAAAATGGAACATAAAATATAATCATGGTAAATAAATTAAAGATAATACATTTCAAAGGGTATTTATATACACCTTGTGAAATAATATTGGTTCACAACATAATGTATGTCTCAAATAAAGAAAATTTAGCAAAATTTCCTTACCTCTTGTGTAACATTTGGAATGTAAGCCCCCTGAAAGGGATATTATCAAATGAATATGTAAATCCAAAAAAAATTGTGTTTGGGAATATTAAAATAGATTCATGGGAATCATATGCACAACATAAATGTAATTGGTGGTGAATATGGATTGTGTCTCCTAGAAGTAAAAAGTGAGATGAAAATACCTTACCTTAATTATTGTATTACTTCGTAAATGTTATAAACACTTATATAATAGATATAAGTGTATTAAAAATATATTAAGGAAAATTAATTATATATAACATAGAATATATAATTTACTTATGATCTTTAGTTTCAATTTTTTAACAATTCCATTATAATGTCACGTTTTTCGTAATAACCTATTTGTTTTTTGTTTATGTTTTGAATTTTTATTTTCAGTCATATTTCATTGAGCATGGACAAAAAATATCTAAAATATTAATAATTAAACAATTATCTTATCTATATAACTGTTATACTTTTATGACCCATCCTGATTGATGATTTTGAGAGATGAAGTATGTTACGACCATGGAGAGGCTAGGTCGTACATATGCTTGTTTAATGTTTCCATTTATCAAAGATAGTTATCGAAAATACATATATAATATTATATATTTACATAATTATAATAATATAATAAATAAATTATTATTCATTCAAATTTACTTATACATGTCATTCATATGGTATGGTGATTAAAAGAGAGATCCATATCCCTTCATGAATGTGGTAGTCCACACATACACGAACAACGTAATCACATTTTAATAAATGAAAATGTATGAAGTAGAATGTTCTAATATATTTTAAGAATTATAAATATGAAATTAATGTCATAATTTTTAAAATTATATCATTTATATTTTTAAAAAGTATCCTTATTATATTTTATGTAAAGCGTTAATGAAAATTAATCACAATGCTTCGCTATGAGATTGTCTGTCGTATACACGAGCGACGTTATCGTATCTCTTAAGAATTAGAGTGTAAAATGGTATATATAATATATTTATGACATAGGTATAATTATTTTATAAATTTCATATATAAATATATAAATATAATTTTTCTCTATCCTCATACACAACCATGAGAGGTTCTAATGGAAAAAAAATGACATAGGTTTGTGAGGGAATAATCCACCCAATACATGAATGATGATCTTGTAACCCAATTTATGGAATTGTAGATCATTAAATTAAATAAAAACATAATAATAAATGGTAGATAATGAGGTTATTATATCATACTTTCATAATAACTAGGAGAATAAAGTAATAAAACAAAAAATATTCTTGATGAACATTAACATTTCTTCAGGTATCCTCCATAGGATCTCACCAAAATAATTCATAAAAAGGAATTAAATATAGAATAACACATATAGAATCAGTTATGGTAATTTGAGAAGTTATTTGGTATATAATTCACCAATTTTTTTACTATGTTTTTAATATTAGAGGAGAAGTGTAAGACTGTTATAAGTGAGGTGAGTCGCACACTTGTAATTTTTTGAAAAAAGAATTCCCACAATTGTTTTTCATGTAACAAGACTATAAAAATATAAAATTATATATAATATAATATAAATGGTGAATATATTTATATATAATTGGTTTTAGATATATTTTGTGTTATTTTTAACCCTTACCTTTTTTTGTTAACCCCTAGTAAACCCCTTTTTACCTTAACTATGATATATAATTTTTATAGTTTTTTCAATTAAAAATTTTCAACAAATAAGATCAACTTATTCTAATATAAAAATTATATTTTTATATTTGATATAAATATTTAAACATGTAGTTACATAATTTAATTAATTTAATTTAAAATTGATCCTACAAATTAGACGATAAAAAATGATTCCAATGTGAAATTGTTTAAAAGTTTACTAAGTTTTTATATCCAGTTTCAATATAAAATTTTTTAAAATAAAAATATTATCTTAATATATATACAATCGAACTAAATTAAATATAAAAACAATTTAAAATATAATTTCCTTTTAAAATAATAAAAATAAAAAAGAAGTTACCATTTAAAATTCAATATTTTATTCTATTCATGAAAACAACTATTATTTTATAAAATTATACAAAATTCACCCAAATATTTTTTTTTACTTTTTGTTATAGAAATTTTTTTTCAATTTTTAACTTTATTTTCTAAATTTGGAGAAAATTAAATTAAAAATAAAATCCATAGATGCGATGAAAATGATTGTATTCCAAAACTTTATATTTTAAGACAAGATGATTTTTTATAAACTCTATGAATAGTAATAATCATAATATGTATATAAATTAATTTATTTTGATATATTATATATAAATTTAATTTATAAAGATCCTCATAAGTAATTATATAAGTTAATTAAAATGGAGAAACATTATTCACATATCAACAGTTTTTCTAAAAATCACTCTTTTAAACCCCAAAAATAGACTTATACTAAAATACAATATAAAGTTTATTAAAAATTAAATATGTGGAATAAATATTTATAAATAATATTTATGATATGTTGAAAATTAAATTAAAAAATTAAATTAAATAATTTATTGACTAAAAATGATATTTTTTCAAAAAATCGTTACTATTACTATTCACTAAAATATAAGTATATTCTAAAAAATACAAAAAATTCTCAATAAGTTATTTTAGATATGATGATTCCAAATACTATTTTCATGTCATCACATATAATTTTTTTAATGTCTAAATATTTCCTTCAATATTTTTTCAAAAATGATATAAAAACTTTTTTGTAATCAATTTTTTGAGGTATATAATTACTTTAACAAATATAAATTTATTATTAACTATGATTTTATAAATAAATTTAGTTTTATTAAAAAATTTAATTTTATATTTAAAATTATTTAATACTATTAATACCTACTTATTTTATGACTATGTTACATTGGCCATATTAAAAATAACATTATTTGAGGGTTTACAACAGCTCGATGTAACGTGTCATGAAAGCTATAAAAAAACTCATGGTGTCATGTAACCTAAGATATATAGAAATTAATTATTAATTAAAAAAAGAGTTTCAAAAAATCTCATTGGGTTACATTCCCCACATAAAAACTATGAAATACATCGATGATGATCAGTTTATGATTTATACTTTTCTCTGTCATAATTATTTGAAGAATCAACTAAATCATTACCATCATATCTTAGACCAAACTCTGTCCAACTGAGGAATCATCACCTGTATGTTAATAAAAAAAGAAAATATATCCAAGGATGAATGTATTAGTCCTAAAGTGGATGCATCCAAATTATCAAATCTAAAATTCTTTTTTTATGACAATTCGACCAACCCAAAATGGACATCTCAATCTCCACTAATGACGAGAATACATGAATGTATCACGACTTCAATTATATGTATAAATAATTATATCTTACCACCCACACATGTAAGATATTACATAGTAAATCATACCTATGATATCAATTTATCCAACATGGAATTGAAAGAAAATGATAAATATATCAGGGATACCTATCATAGATTAATAGGAAGTAGTATATGGAAATATAATAATAAATTTCATATAGAGACTTCCATAATACAAAAATTTATTTATTGATTGATTGAGATTAAAGTGTGATGATTTGGTTAACTGATAGATCAATACCTATATCACAATATTACCTTGATATGTATGGAGAAAACCATGTAAAAAATATTTAATTGTTTTCCTACTTTCAAGTCAGTAAAGGAAGTGGTTGAAGTAAACCCAAAGGTCTCTGTTGCTCAACATTAACATACTAATAGGTATGATAATGAGAAATAATGTAAATTATTTCATGTATCATATATGGCCTCCGATATCATCAATATATATTTTAGACTATCATTGTGGTTGTAAGGTGAACTTCCCACTATTAATTATTAGAATCACCCATCATATATTTTTTTATTGGAAAATATATTGTGTAATAGTTCTGGAAACATTGAAAATCCTTTAATGATAAAAATTACTCACTAATTTTCTCCCCATCATAAATATATTTCATGATGCCATAATATTAATCACCAAGCTAATTTTTTCAAGAATTATTTCAATAATAAAAGAGGTTAACTGGATGTTTTTTCAGAATGGTCTTCATCACATCATATCAGACTCCCAAATAAAATTGAGCAAAAAAGTCATCAAATTCTTCCGATATGGTTATTTATTCATAATATATGTCATAATTTTATAGCTCAAAGCATTGGAAAAAACCTTCCCATTACCAATGGTGTCTGTTGTTTAGATACATATTGAACATAATTAATCCACCTAGTGCCTCTATTAAAAGTTATAATATTTTAGTGGGATGTTATAGATAAAAAATTTGTATTTAGTATAATCATTAATAATTTATAAAAAAAACTAATGACTCCCACAATTATGATTATGCATCACAGTATTATGTTCAAAATCATGGGTCAGATAGTTCTACTTGTTTGGAAGAATCTATGTAAAACCATACGCTATCACATGATCAACTTTTATAATAATGAAACATGAAACAAATTTAGACGTTTCACAAAAGTAAACAAAGACATGCTTATCCACCAGAAGTGTCAACACTGGTGTATATAACAAAAGACACATCAATTATTCAAAACAATTTGACATTTTGTATCACATACAATATTCAATCCATTTCGATTGAGAGTGGTCATCAAAGAAGATAACTTTGATAAGTATTTGAGGAACTTACGGTAATACCCTACTAGGATCGAAAATCATTTAATTTTGAAACATTTAACTATTTCTACGATGTCCTTACATCAATCACCTTATCATGATTGACTAAAATATAATTTTCAATGACATTGTATAAGGCCCCAGCCTTAAACCTTACTTAATCTTGAGTTATTACAAGATTACACGTTGAGGATCTTTTCGGGTTTAGAGTTTTAGAGAATTAGATCATAAAACTTGCATTACATTCCACATATAAACAAAGTGGTTACATAAAGATAGTATTCTTCATTCCCATCAATGGAAACACATTTAAAATAAAACATGGATTATTTCTTGACACATCCTTGACTCTATCATCTTATCATGTACCTTTCCCTTGACCTGTGAAAAACATTTCAAAAACTTGGGATGAGCGTAAAAACTCAGTATGGGTTATAAAAACATGGAAAGGAAACATGAGTTCATATATACATAAGAATGAAATCATACTTTACCCATAAAACATAGGCACTTTAACATACCTCATAAAAACATGAATAAATCATATAAATCATAATACGTAAAGGTAACTTGAGGCATTCATAACATTCTTACGTAGGGGGTAACCCTCTTGGTTACGTTTGGAATTCCCATCACAGTATATTCCCTAAAATCTCTTCGGAGAAACCTTAACGTTTCACTCCTTCGCGTTACCCAATGCATTGGAGAGCTATAACGGGCTCACCCGCCCTTAGTTTATCACGGAACCACCCGTCTTCATAATAATGCCCAAGAACCATAACATAATCATATCACATAAAACATGCATAAAGGAAACATAACATTTCCACATTTCAATCACGAGATATCAATACAACACATTGATATAATAAAAACATTATGAAAACCATTTTCAATACCAAAGTAAAACATGGTATTTATTTTTCTTTTAAAAAAAGGTATGGCTTGTAGAGGAAGCCAAAACTCAAATAACGGTTACGACGGCGGAGAAGTCGTTGTCGCCGCATACGAACGACAAAAACATTCCCTTTTGTCGTTTAGTAAACGCTTCGTATAAAAAAGATTCCTTTTGAGTAAACGTAAAAGTCAAAGGGGTTTATACACCGTATAAAAGAAAGTTGTGTATAAAATAAAATATGCCTCAACGAAAGGAGATTGAGACGAAGTCCCATACCTCGTATCCGACTTGACCCGACCGTTCTTTAAACTCCTGAATAATAAACTTGAGTTAATCTCTACTTGCTTATGAATCTTTTTCAAGTTCATTATTCCTTTTATACCATGTTATGAACATCATGTAATCATTTAAGTTAATAATGTTCATTTTGTCGGTATTTGGTTCTTAAGTCAAAAATTGACTTCTTATACTTACAAGTTGTTAATTTGGTCAAAGGTTCATTATATCCAGAATGGTATTCATTATGTAGATATCATATATGTCATATATATCCAGTACATACATTCATTTATAATATTACATCACATTTAGAGGTAAGAAATGAAATGCATTGTTCATGGAGACGGTAAGCCGTACGTACGCATGAACGCTACTTCCATTTCTATTTCATATTTTCTGGAATGGAATCATAATGATATAAAAGTATATTATAATTCCAGTATAACAATATATATAATATCATTAACTTTATCCTTTACACATCCCACATATGGTATTAACGAATCAAATCACTTTTAGGGGGCGGTAGTCCGCACTTCCTAAAATGAAGATATCGTGTTTTACCCATAATGGAAACCATAAAGGTATGCCCAAAATGAAAAAAACAGAAGCTTAAGGAAAACATAAACATATAATATATCATATATAAAAATAGTGACATCATAATGGCCACCTTTGAAGGTGTTAAATGAGTATTGAACAATCATCGTTTCGGGAGGCAGAATTTCGCCATCCACGGAAACCGTATGTTCTTTAACCATTTGATGTAGTTGTGTGAGAGTGTAGATCAAATATATCTTATAACAACATCCTAGTATATTGAAGATACTGGTGTTGTTACAAAAGAAGTAAATAAAAAGAGTTTAGGGGGTTGGAGAAGCAAAATAAAACAAAAGAACATGAGAGAATGAATTACCTTAAAAAGTGTAACTCCTTTTGAGTTGAGCCTAAAGGCTTCCTTTGAAAGGATTCTGCCCAAAGGGAATCCTCTAGAATGAGGAGAGGGATGTGGAGAGAGCAAATGGGCAGGGGTTGGCCGAGCCAATGGCTTGAAGAGTGTGTGAAATGAGGTAGAGGTGGGGGCCTTTTATAAGGGGAGAGGAGGGGCACTTTTGGAAAGTAAAGAAACATTACATTATTTGAAAATGTGTTTCGGTTTTAAAAGGTCCCACATTGATGGAATTCGTGGATAAGGTGATAAGGCATCGAAATCCATTCATCCAATTGGTTTTGGACATGTGTAGTTCATAGATTTTATTTTATCTTTCCATTTTATTTAAATCGTCAAATAATGATGTCATCGCTGCATCATTATTATGTCATAAATAATTAAATTTATTTAATGTCTAAAAATTATAAACAAATTACTATGATGTAGGAAATCTTTTTAGCTTTCCATTGAATATTTATAATCAAAATTTGGACTTGTATAACCCCACTTAAAAATTGTTTTCGCAAAACATATTATGTTTGTGTCATTTTCACTTTAACATTTAATAAAAAGTAATTTATGTTATTTCCCAACAAAAGTGGATACATGGGGTCCCCAAGTTAGGCCATGACTTGTCTTGGTCGGCCATGACACAACCAATGAGGTTGGGACATGTGTCTAGGTCATTTTATATTATTAAAGCATTATTTATACATTAAACTACCCTAATTACCACTAATCGCGATTAAGAACTTAATAAGTTACTATTCACCAAAAAATTATTTTAATCTCATTGAACCACATTTTACTTCTTAATGACAACCATGTATGTCGGATTTTCAAAATTCAATACACATTAGTGGTAAACTTTCATTTAACTGAAAAATCAGTTTGCTTGATTACCACTTAGTGGTTTCACTATTCATCAAAATTGAAGTTTTTCAGAAAATTACCAAAAATTCACTCTAAGCTATATTTGATATTCCGAATTCAAAAATGAAGTCTATTTTACAAAATTCAAATCATTTAAGTCACATTAATTAATTTAATAATTAATTCCCGCTGCCAGAGCAAATAGCGTGTTTTTACAAAACAATAAGTATCAAAAGATTGACACCAGTTTAAGTCTAATTTCAAATCGAAATTGATTCCAATGACCACCATTGGATAAAATGGTAAAAATATATTCTAATTTCACTTCAAAACCAATTCAAAACATAATCTAATCATATAAATAAATTAGATTAAAAAGTAGTTTTGATGTAAAATGCAGTATTTTTCACTATTCATTTAAAAATGAACATTGTCGGAAAATTACCAAAAATTCACACAAGGTAAATTTTGATGTCCCAATCATAAAGGATAATTTTATTTTGACAAACATAGTTTCTAAAATTGTCAAAATATAGATTCAAAAATGGTTTTCCATCAAAAGGCACTAAAACAATCCTTTAAGAATATTAGTGTATTCCATGCATAAGATTGTATTTATTTTCATTTTAAGCCTCTAAAACACTATCTTTATCATTAATAGACATAGATAAAAATATCTATTATTCATTACTTACTTGGGATGTTACATCCTTCCCCCCTTTAGAAAATTGCGTCCCCGCAATTTATTTACTTATCAAATAAATTGGGGTACTTATCCCTCATTGCATTTTCGGATTCCCATGTTGCCTCTTCAATCATGTGGTTTTTCCACAAAACCTTTACCTGCTTAATCACCTTATTCCGTAACACTTGCTCCCTGTGGTCAAGAATCTGGACCGGTTGTTCCTCATAAGATAGGTTTTCTTCCAGCTGAACTACCTCTGGACTCAAAACATGAGATGGATCTGGCATATACTTTCTCAACATCGAAACGTGAAAAACATTGTGTACCTGAGATAAACTCGGAGGTAAAGCCACTCGGTATGCAACTGATCCAACTCTCTCTAGAACTTCGTATGGTCCAATGAACCTTGGACTCAACTTTCCTTTCTTACCAAATCTCATCACACTTTTCCAAGGAGAAACCTTGAGAAAAACATGATCACCTACCTCGAAAGATAGATCCTTCCTCCGGTTATCCGCATAACTCTTCTGCCTGCTCTGAGCTGTTCTCATGTGTTTCTGAATCAGCTGAACTTTTTCTGCCATCTCTTCTACCAATTCTGGTCCCATCAACTTTCTTTCACCCACTTCATCCCAGAAAGCTGGAGTTCGACACCGCTTCCCATATAATGCCTGAAATGGTGCCATCTGTATACTGGAATGAAAACTGTTATTATATGAAAACTCAACCAAAGAAAGATGCTGGTCCCAACTCCCCTGATAATCCATAGAACAAGCTCGTAGCATATCCTCCAATGTCTGAATTGTTCGTTCTGACTGCCCATCTGATTGAGGATGAAAAGCTGTACTAAAATTTAATTCCGTACCCAACGACTTCTGAAGGCCTTTCCAAAAGTTAGAGGTAAACCTGGGATCACGATCTGATACAATGGAGAGGGGAACTCCATGTAACCTGACTATCTCTTTAAGATACAAACGGGAAAGTTGATCAAGAGAGAAAGTATCTCGTATAGCAAGGAAATGAGCAGATTTTGTCAAGCGATCAACAATAACCCAGATTGCATTATTACCTCGAGATGTCTTCGGTAATCCAACAACAAAGTCCATGGATATATTCTCCCATTTCCACTCTGGCACTGGTAAAGGCTGAAGCATCCCTTTCGGTAACTGCCGCTCAGCTTTAACCTGCTGACAAGTCAAACACTTCACAGTAAAATCAGCAATATCTCTTTTCATTCCATCCCACCAGTAATACTCCCGCAGATCTCTATACATCTTAGTACTGCCCGGATGAACTGAAAACGGAGAACTATGAGCTTCACATAACAACTCTCTCTTCAACTGTGAATCAGAAGGCACACACAATCTCTTCCCAAATCTCAAAACGCAATCATTATCAATGTTGAATTCAGGCAACTTACCTTTCTGAACCAGCTCTACCCTTTTCTGCAACTCACTGTCTTGCTTCTGTGCTTGCTTGATTCTATCTGATAGAGAAGATCTCACTGATACCTGAAACAAAACAGAAGGACTTCCTGCACCAACAACTTCTATGCCAAATTTCATCAAATCGTTAACCAAATGATCACGTTCCAAACGCAACATTGTTAATGAAGCATTACATTTTCGACTCAAAGCATCAGCCACTTTATTTGCTTTTCCCGGATGGTAATGAATTGTACAATCATAATCCTTGATTAATTCCAGCCATCTCCTTTGTCTCATGTTTAACTCTTTCTGAGTGAATATATACTTTAAACTTTTGTGATCGGTATAAATTTCACACTTTACTCCATACAAATGATGCCTCCAAATTTTTAAAGCAAAAACAACAGCAGCTAATTCCAAATCATGTGTAGGGTAATTTACCTCATGAGTTTTCAACTGTCGTGAAGCATAAGCAATTACCTGATCATTCTGCATTAGGACGCAACCAAGTCCTTTCAATGAAGCATCGCTGTATATAACAAAGTCACCATTCCTGGAAGGTAGTGCCAAAACTGGAGCATTCACCAATCTTCTTTTCAATTCCTGAAAACAATCATCACATTCTTTTGTCCAGATAAACTTAACACCCTTCCGAGTTAGCTTAGTCATTGGACTAGATAACCGTGAAAAATTTCTAACAAACCTTCGGTAATAGCCCGCCAAACCAAGGAAGCTACGAATCTCGGTTACATTTGTGGGTCTTGGCCATTCTTCCACAACTTTTGTTTTTGCAGGATCAACAGTTATTCCATCTTTAGAAACAATGTGACCAAGGAAAGCAATTTGTTGCAACCAAAACTCACACTTGCTGAATTTCCCATACAATTTCTTTTCTTTTAAGGTTTGCAAGATAACCCTTAAATGTTTTTCATGCTCCTCTTTACTTTTAGAAAACACCAAAATATCATCAATGAAAACAACCACAAACTTATCCAAGAACTCATGGAAAATTCTATTCATTAAGTCCATGAATACAGCAGGTGCATTGGTTAGCCCAAAAGGCATTACTACAAATTCATAATGGCCATATCTCGTACGGAAAGCGGTCTTCGGAATATCTGCCTCCTTTACCTTCAGCTGATGGTACCCCGATCTCAAGTCAATCTTTGAAAAAAACTGAGCTCCCTGGAGCTGATCAAACAAATCATCGATATGAGGCAAAGGATATTTGTTCTTAACAGTGATATTATTCAAGGCTCTATAATCAATGCAAAGTCTCATAGAACCATCTTTCTTTTTAACAAATAAAACAGGAGCACCCCATGGTGATGTGCTAGGTCTAATGAAACCTTTCTCTAATAAATCTTGCAATTGCTCCTTCAACTCTAAAAGTTCAATTTGTGCCATTCGATAAGGGGGTTTTGAAATTGGCTTAGCATTAGGAACTAAGTCAACAGTAAACTCAACTTCCCGATCTGGTATTATTCCAGGCAACTCATCAGGAAAAACATCAGGATACTCATTTACCACTGGCACATCATTAATCTGAACAGTTCCTTTATTTTCAACGACGTGTGCAAGGTAACATTCATTTCCATCTTTTACAAGTTTCTCGGCCTCTTCATATGTTATCAAAAGTAAGGGTTCATTCTTGTAAACAAACTGAAAGTCTTTCTGAAAAGAAACTTCTTTAGCTCTACAGTCAATCTTAGCATGGTAAATAGAGAGCCAATCCATACCCAGGATAACATCAAACTCTACTAGAGGTAGAACAATAAGGTTTGCAAGTAGGTTCTTTCCACAGATAAGGATAGGAAGATTCTTATAAATTCTTTTTGCCTCGACACTTCCCCCAGGTGTTTTTACCAAAAGTTCAGGAGTCATTTCTTGAGATGGTATTCCCATTTTACTAGAAAAGGTCTCAGAGATGAAAGAATGTGTAGACCCCGAATCAAACAACACACTGGCATAGTCTGAAAAAACAAACAAAGTACCCGATACGACTTCATTTGATGGCCCGACATCCGCTGAAGTAGTTGCAAAGGATTTCACCACCCCTTTCTGCTTGTAGTCTAACTGCTTCCCATCACTCAAGCTCCTTGTCGGACACTCGTTTGCATAGTGACCCATCTCATTGCACTTAAAACATTTCACTAACTGTAAATCAAATTTGTTTTTACCTTCACCTTGATCCTTTTCAGTGCAATCACGAGCCTTATGTCCCATCTTACCACATCGGTAGCACTTCCCAGAATTCAGAAGACATTCCCCAGCATGCCTTTTGCCACATTTATCACAAACTGGAAACTTAGTTCTCTTACCATCAGACTTCTTTGAAGAATTCTTACCTTTCTCCTGCCACCTCGGTCTCTTCTTCTGCTGGTTGTTATAGAACACTTGGTCATCGGCAAACTCCATTTCCACCTTCTCAGCACATCGAACAAGCTTTTCATAACTTTTAAACTCTCGAGAAGCTAATGCCCTTCGATACTTTGGCTTTAATCCTGAGTAAAAACGATTGATTTTACTATCAAGGTCCCGGATAAAATTGGGAGCATACCTTGCCAATCGAGTGAACCTTTCTTCATAGGCAGCCACTGAGTCTTCCTCTTGCCTCAATTCCAAGAATTGCTTTTCCATCCTAAGTCGAACAGCCTTAGGAAAATACTTCTCAAGAAACATACCTTTGAAATCATCCCAGTCAAGAGCATCAATCTCATCGGCTTCCCTGATATTTTTAACCATAGACCACCACTGATCTGCTTCACCCTCCAAACGGTAAATAGCAAGACTAACCTTTTGATTGTCTGAACACCCCATGACATCAAAAATCTTCTCCAGTGCTTTAATCCACCCTTCAGCTTGCACAGGGTCAGATGATCCTCTGAATGATGGTGGATGTTGCCTCATGAAATGTTCCACCACTGACATGTTCCTCTGCGGCTGATCTGGCTGATCTCGTGCATGGATACCACCACCATTTATCGCCTGAGTCAACTGCGCCATTACTGCAACAAACTGTTCAGTTCCAATTCCGACCATTTCTGGATGCTGATTCGGAAGGTTATTTCCTTCTGTATGCCTTCCTAGCACTGCTTCCCTGTTTCCTCTGCGGAAAACCATTCTGAACAAACATGTCTTAGATGAAGCAACATGGTAATCTTTAAATGCTATATCATTTCGAAAAAGAAAAAAAAATATTTTTGGATAATCATTTAATAGAATTCTAACTCCTAAAGTTATCTAAACCGACCTCTGATACCAACTATAAGGCCCCAGCCTTAAACCTTACTTAATCTTGAGTTATTACAAGATTACACGTTGAGGATCTTTTCGGGTTTAGAGTTTTAGAGAATTAGATCATAAAACTTGCATTACATTCCACATATAAACAAAGTGGTTACATAAAGATAGTATTCTTCATTCCCATCAATGGAAACACATTTAAAATAAAACATGGATTATTTCTTGACACATCCTTGACTCTATCATCTTATCATGTACCTTTCCCTTGACCTGTGAAAAACATTTCAAAAACTTGGGATGAGCGTAAAAACTCAGTATGGGTTATAAAAACATGGAAAGGAAACATGAGTTCATATATACATAAGAATGAAATCATACTTTACCCATAAAACATAGGCACTTTAACATACCTCATAAAAACATGAATAAATCATATAAATCATAATACGTAAAGGTAACTTGAGGCATTCATAACATTCTTACGTAGGGGGTAACCCTCTTGGTTACGTTTGGAATACCCATCACAGTATATTCCCTAAAATCTCTTCGGAGAAACCTTAACGTTTCACTCCTTCGCGTTACCCAATGCATTGGAGAGCTATAACGGGCTCACCCGCCCTTAGTTTATCACGGAACCACCCGTCTTCATAATAATGCCCAAGAACCATAACATAATCATATCACATAAAACATGCATAAAGGAAACATAACATTTCCACATTTCAATCACGAGATATCAATACAACACATTGATATAATAAAAACATTATGAAAACCATTTTCAATACCAAAGTAAAACATGGTATTTATTTTTCTTTTAAAAAAAGGTATGGCTTGTAGAGGAAGCCAAAACTCAAATAACGGTTACGACGGCGGAGAAGTCGTTGTCGCCGCATACGTACGACAAAAACATTCCCTTTTGTCGTTTAGTAAACGCTTCGTATAAAAAAGATTCCTTTTGAGTAAACGTAAAAGTCAAAGGGGTTTATACACCGTATAAAAGAAAGTTGTGTATAAAATAAAATATGCCTCAACGAAAGGAGATTGAGACGAAGTCCCATACCTCGTATCCGACTTGACCCGACCGTTCTTTAAACTCCTGAATAATAAACTTGAGTTAATCTCTACTTGCTTATGAATCTTTTTCAAGTTCATTATTCCTTTTATACCATGTTATGAACATCATGTAATCATTTAAGTTAATAATGTTCATTTTGTCGGTATTTGGTTCTTAAGTCAAAAATTGACTTCTTATACTTACAAGTTGTTAATTTGGTCAAAGGTTCATTATATCCAGAATGGTATTCATTATGTAGATATCATATATGTCATATATATCCAGTACATACATTCATTTATAATATTACATCACATTTAGAGGTAAGAAATGAAATGCATCGTTCATGGAGACGGTAAGCCGTACGTACGCATGAACGCTACTTCCATTTCTATTTCATATTTTCTGGAATGGAATCATAATGATATAAAAGTATATTATAATTCCAGTATAACAATATATATAATATCATTAACTTTATCCTTTACACATCCCACATATGGTATTAACGAATCAAATCACTTTTAGGGGGCGGTAGTCCGCACTTCCTAAAATGAAGATATCGTGTTTTACCCATAATGGAAACCATAAAGGTATGCCCAAAATGAAAAAAACAGAAGCTTAAGGAAAACATAAACATATAATATATCATATATAAAAATAGTGACATCATAATGGCCACCTTTGAAGGTGTTAAATGAGTATTGAACAATCATCGTTTCGGGAGGCAGAATTTCGCCATCCACGGAAACCGTATGTTCTTTAACCATTTGATGTAGTTGTGTGAGAGTTTAGCTCAAATATATCTTATAACAACATCCTAGTATATTTAATATACTGGTGTTGTTACAAAAGAAGTAAATAAAAAGAGTTTAGGGGGTTGGAGAAGCAAAATAAAACAAAAGAACATGAGAGAATGAATTACCTTAAAAAGTGTAACTCCTTTTGAGTTGAGCCTAAAGGCTTCCTTTGAAAGGATTCTGCCCAAAGGGAATCCTCTAGGATGAGGAGAGGGATGTGGAGAGAGCAAATGGGCAGGGGTTGGCCGAGCCAATGGCTTGAAGAGTGTGTGAAATGAGGTAGAGGTGGGGGCCTTTTATAAGGGGAGAGGAGGGGCACTTTTGGAAAGTAAAGAAACATTACATTATTTGAAAATGTGTTTCGGTTTTAAAAGGTCCCACATTGATGGAATTCGTGGATAAGGTGATAAGGCATCGAAATCCATTCATCCAATTGGTTTTGGACATGTGTAGTTCATAGATTTTATTTTATCTTTCCATTTTATTTAAATCGTCAAATAATGATGTCATCGCTGCATCATTATTATGTCATAAATAATTAAATTTATTTAATGTCTAAAAATTATAAACAAATTACTATGATGTAGGAAATCTTTTTAGCTTTCCATTGAATATTTATAATCAAACTTTGGACTTGTATAACCCCACTTAAAAATTGTTTTCGCAAAACATATTATGTTTGTGTCATTTTCACTTTAACATTTAATAAAAAGTAATTTATGTTATTTCCCAACAAAAGTGGATACATGGGGTCCCCAAGTTAGGCCATGACTTGTCTTGGTCGGCCATGACACAACCAATGAGGTTGGGACATGTGTCTAGGTCATTTTATATTATTAAAGCATTATTTATACATTAAACTACCCTAATTACCACTAATCGCGATTAAGAACTTAATAAGTTACTATTCACCAAAAAATTATTTTAATCTCATTGAACCACATTTTACTTCTTAATGACAACCATGTATGTCGGATTTTCAAAATTCAATACACATTAGTGGTAAACTTTCATTTAACTGAAAAATCAGTTTGCTTGATTACCACTTAGTGGTTTCACTATTCATCAAAATTGAAGTTTTTCAGAAAATTACCAAAAATTCACTCTAAGCTATATTTGATATTCCGAATTCAAAAATTAAGTCTATTTTACAAAATTCAAATCATTTAAGTCACATTAATTAATTTAATAATTAATTCCCGCTGCCAGAGCAAATAGCGTGTTTTTACAAAACAATAAGTATCAAAAGATTGACACCAGTTTAAGTCTAATTTCAAATCGAAATTGATTCCAATGACCACCATTGGATAAAATGGTAAAAATATATTCTAATTTCACTTCAAAACCAATTCAAAACATAATCTAATCATATAAATAAATTAGATTAAAAAGTAGTTTTGATGTAAAATGCAGTATTTTTCACTATTCATTTAAAAATGAACATTGTCGGAAAATTACCAAAAATTCACACAAGGTAAATTTTGATGTCCCAATCATAAAGGATAATTTTATTTTGACAAACATAGTTTCTAAAATTGTCAAAATATAGATTCAAAAATGGTTTTCCATCAAAAGGCACTAAAACAATCCTTTAAGAATATTAGTGTATTCCATGCATAAGATTGTATTTATTTTCATTTTAAGCCTCTAAAACACTATCTTTATCATTAATAGACATAGATAAAAATATCTATTATTCATTACTTACTTGGGATGTTACACATTGTGTCCCATGAATTATACAATTTGGATACCAAAATTAAATTTCAATCGAATGGAATAATGTTTTTGATCACTTCATATATCATGAACTTCTCTTTGAGGAAATAAGTGGTCTTCCAATTTTTTTGTGTAATTCAAATCATAATCCACAAAATCTAAGATGAATGAATTTAGATACTAATTGAATATCATCTTTAGCAGTTCAATTAAAAATATACGATCATTGATTATATCAAATTTCATAACATGTTACTCATATGGTTTTACCTAATCTTGATGGATTTCCTTATGATTTTAGATTCTTTAAATCACAACATGTGATAACATGATCAATGCTAAATATTTATGAACAAATTCTCCTTGGTCAACTGATCAAAAAAATAATCTATCCAAGGAAAAAAATACATTTTCAATTCTGTAACTTGATTGAGTTTTCATAATCAATATAAAGTTTTAGTGTCACAATGGATTTCATTTCAAAAAGAACAGGGGATTGAAAATGGTTCATAATCGAACATAAAAATCAATTTTTATAAAATCATTCAACTCAGTATTAAACCCTTTAAATTATTTTGAATTTATACGATATGAGGGCATTTATAATTTCTAAGTTACAAGTAATAAATAAATTGGAAAATACACCTATCATACAGGTGGAAATCTATAAAAATCAGAGGGAATAATTTTATGAAAATAAACTACAACTATAGGATGATCACCACTCATAGAGTCTCACTCCAGGTAAAAAGTAAGTAATGACATTACCCTATATAACATCAAAATAAAATGTATATATCTACTCAAACTTAGGTAAAATTATCCCATATAATACTTAAACATTACATCAAACATAGAAAATAGAGACCCACCACATATAATAGTGAATCCATGATTTACGCGCAATAAGAAAATGAATCATCAGAATGTTATCCAGAGGTTTCTTTTCAAAAAAACGAAATTTCCATGCATGGTCAAAATTTAATTGTGATAAAATGAACATTTAATTTTAAAGAAAAATCACTATATATTTATATCACATGAAATATTAATATCCAAAAAAATAAGACAAAATCTCCATCACAATTTTTAGAATGTTTTAACTATGAGTAGACTTGAGTTAGTGTTATGCACTGGTATGCAATTATTCAGTAAAAACAAATGAAGATATAATGATGGTACCTCTCACTATCACTGGACCAGTATTAGCTTCTTATGGAGACTCTTACACTAGATGAAGAAGCTTCATGTTGGATTCCTATAGCTTGAACCTCAAATCTCATGAAGCATCTTATTACAACACAATATATTTAGTAGCTTATGAACTCATTCTACTGCATGGAGATGAATAGACATTGAAGAAACTTTGAGTATGGAATAAATTGGAGCAAAAATCACAGTTCATTAGTGTTTCGGAGAACCACTTAGAATTCATAACAATTCCATATTATAGGTAGAGAAAAGGGAATATTTTGGAAACATCAGATGGTTTGGATGAATTATGATCATTATAACGACCATGAGATTCATCACGCTTCATCATTACATTGTAGGGGCTAATGAAACTTCCACTCGATGTAAGAGGATCTACTATCAAACATAAATTACCATTTTTTTAATGTTCATCCATTAATGATCTATCATAAACATCCACATAAGAAGTGATTTTAGAAAAGGTAATAAAATATTAAATGTCATAATAGATACCCATCTCAAATTATTGTGATTTCAACATCTCATTGGAAAATAATTTTTAAAAGAAACTGGAAAAATTTATAAATCATGGTTCACATACTGATTTATAGTCCTATCACTTTGATGTAGGTTGAGGAACTCCATAGACATTTTTATCACCATCGAAAATGCATAGAACAATTCTATAAAAGGTATCTAAATCATTTTCACTCAAAGCATTCACGATTACATGTTATAACCATTGAATCAAACTATCTCATGTTAGGCCCTTCCATATTGATGGTATCACACTTACTATTTATTAAATCATGTCGTTCAAAGATCCCAAATAGAATTTCAATTCTATTTATACCAATTATAATCCATTTTAGGATTACTTGAGCCATGAAACTATTGTGGTTTCTACTAAAGAAACTCTTGAAAATTATATTAATATTCATCTCTTCAAGGTTCCACTATTGGATACTGAATAGGAATGAGTTAAGTTACTTTTCATAGATCATGTATCAGACACATGAATATCTTAATGAGTTTTCAATCAACTAGAGTGTTAAATTTATATATTTCATCAGCAGATACCTCTTGAGGATTATTCAAATGTCTCCCATGGAGGCATGATACTACCAAAATCAATAGTAAATATGAAAATGTCATCAATCATAATTAGATCATTAAATAAATTATGGTATACATAAATATTAATTCAGTTAAATAGAATTAAATTTTAAAGTATTTCATGACACACATGTCAAAAGAGTTGAAAAAATTAGAATCAGTTCAAATGATTCCCCAAAGTGGATTTTCCCCAAACACTAGTGGAGATTTAATGCCCATTTTGATGAGACATGGATAGGTACTCACTCATAACCACCAATTATGTACGTAATATCAAACCTCCTATATTCTAGGAAACCCCAAAATAGAAAAAGAAATTTAATTATGATAATCAACCTAACTCTGATACCATTTATCCTGTCCAATCCTTGATACTGTGGTGTACAGATTCCAAATCATATTAAGACATATCCCAAAGGGAGTCCCATATAACTATAGGCAGTGGACTATCACTTATGATCATATAGAACAACAAATGGAATGGGTTTTCTAATAATATGATACTAAATGTAATATAAAACAATTAAAAGTTAGTATGCAAAAAACTACTCAAGGAGGAATAAACCACATGCAGATAGATAAAAATACCAATGTAAAACAAAAACACAATGACAACAAAAAATACAGAATTCTATAATTTCCAAATCCTTACTCAATAATTGGATCATATCCCCAATGTTTCCACCATCAATTCAATGTCTTGTGAATCAAGAACACACACCACATCTATATGAATCATTATCTCCCCCTATATCTAGAAATTAAAAATCTAAATACACGTAATGAAAATGGTGGGGCATGAGATAAACAACCGAGTAGTGTCTCATTATATGTTCCATATGTAATTCCATAATAATAAACCACTTATAATTTCAATTAAAATGGATGAAGGAAAATAAATTCCTTTATATATTTTAAATGAAATAATTATTTCAAATCTACATATAAAAAATATATAAAAATATGTCGATATAATTAAAATTTTAGAGAAACAATTCATACAAAACCACTATAATGAATATAATAGTTCTATTAAAAATGGAATGTATAATCCAATAAAAAACCATCTTGATATGAAGTGAGTTATATTATATTTGGGATATTATATCATCACAATAATCAATAATTTATCATGTCTGATGTATTTTTTCAAATATAACATGGCTATAGGAATCAGGACTAATACATCAACATATCCTTGGGGAAAATCATGCCCAACTAGTATTGTTTATTATTTTCATTAAAAATCTATATAAAGGGAGTTAGAGTCCTATAATTCTTAACATAAAAACCCATTAACTACTCAATAAAACATTTTTTTCAATAAATCCGTCAATCATGTGAAAATAAATAATTATAAATCAATGCATCATTAACACATCAAATTCCCAAATTTCAATTTCATCATACCCTATCAATTTCAAATCCAAATCATTGTATTTTAGAGAATTATTTTCATTCAAATAAACCTATATAATGAATTTTTTTTAATAACTTATAATAAAATATATCAATCAAGTTTTCATTAATTTTACTCCATCGGGATTCTCAAACTATGAACCATAATTTCATTTTAATTGAATTTTTTGGTTTTTGACAAATTTTATACCCTTTTTAAATAAATACATAACTATTCTCATATAATGTTTTCATAAATCAATTGAGTAATAATTTCTTTTCAATAATTTAATTTAATATATCGATTTTAGGTAAAATACATGTAGACACTCCTACCTTTAAGTAGATGATCAATCAAATCAATAAACTCAATGAGAATCATCAACATAGAATGATAGTAAAGAAGATCATGGAACATACACTAGAATATAGACAGATCAAATCTAGGAATATATATATATATATCAATAAAATTACAGTCTATCATTATCTATTTAAGATATATGGTAGGATTAGGTGAAACTCAATTAGATGGTACTTACATAGAAAAGGGAGATCAATTGCAATTACCAGTAAATAGATTTGAAAAGATAGAGGTCAGAGGATTCAATTGTTTCCATAGAGTACCCCAATAAACTAGGAATTGTGGTGGGGATGAATGGGGTTATTATTTTAATGACCCTAACCGTAGTGGCCCAAGTCCAATGGTTACATTATTACAATGGTACTGTATACAATTAGCAACATCACAATCAACAAAATTGTTTAGTAGTATTGGGAACCTAGATACACAATTGAAAATCCACAATACATTTTCAAACATAAAATTCAAAATGTGTTTTCTATGATAATTACATTATACACCTTATCATATCCATACATATCAATCATAATTCATATCCTTGTTTTTTGGGTAAATAAACGATCAAAAGGGTGACCTCGAATGCTTAGTAATGGTTTGCATAAAATGGAATCTATCAGAAGCATAATAAATATGAAAATATTAATAACTAAAACAGATTAAATTTATTTAATATCATATATGAAATATGTACTGAATATGTGATGTAAAATAAAATCTATATGTATCATGACATGTAATTGGAACTTATACCTCGATATAAAAACATATAAAATTTCAACATGGACCCTAACAACTAATATAAAAATGTGAAAAATCATAATTATTTATATCATAAATATTCTTTCAATTCCTTTTAAATAAAATCATAAAACTATTCATAAAACCCAAATTAATTAGGAAAACTTATTTTTCACATGAATCATACCGATTCATCAAGTTAAAATGTAATTCTAAGCCCCACCCATCACATAATAAGTCCAATGAATTACTCATATGATATGGGTGGAAGATAATCAACATATAAATTTATATTGAATACTAATATTTGAAATTTTAACACTCACCCCAATGAATAATCATAATCATAAATCATCATGATTAATATAGTGATTTTTAATAAAATAGTACATCTGCAGTCTAACATATCATAAAAAATTTGAATAAATAATAAATATAGTATCATTTTTACATATTCATAGTCGATGAAATTTATAATGAGGTTTTTTATATTGGTGAATAAAAAGTCCATATAGATACCATTAAAACAATATGGATGAAATTGTCCTTTAAACATGAAAATAAAAATCTTAAAACCAAAGGATCATTTTTTAAATACATATCATTGAGAATAACATTTGAATATTTAAAATGATTAATTAATACATTCCTTATTTATTACGGCGGAAAATTTCATTCACACCATACACGTTTAAACAAAAATTCATTTCACATTTTCTATAAATGTAAAATGTACCTTGTTTAGAAAATGAAATTATTATTCCTTTCAAATATTTTTTCAAATATTAAAAAAATGGAAATTTTTTTTGTTAAATCATTTGAATAATGTTAATAAATTTCTATATTTTTTTTACAAATAATGGAATTGGATGAAAAAAAAAATTTTGACTAAAAATATAAAGAATGTTTCCTTTTCATAAACATATTTTTTGAATCATTTTATGTTGCAAAGAAAAAAATGTTTTGTACCTAAAAAAGATAAGTCACTTCTTAAGGTGATGAAAACATATTATTTTTAAGATAGTAATACCAAATATTCCCCCAAGGGAGACATAAGTAAAGAAAATCATCAATAATGATGAGATTGTGAAATAAACCATTACCACTATGGTATCATCTGACTGGTAATCCCTCCAAAATAAATATATCAAATGATACATTAAATTCAATGAATACAGTTATAATCATGATATAACATATCAATTGTTAATATTTTGATGACACAAAAGAAATTAGTGGGGAATATGGCATATAACCCATGGATGTAAAAGTGAAATGAGAATCCATTACCTCATGTTCGACCATATTTGGATATTTCAGGACCTAATAAAAAAATATAAGTTTATTATATATATATTATTGAAATTTAATAATTCGTTTCATGTAATATATTATTTAATTCTAGTCATTAATAACTTTTTTATTATCAATTTAGTATTAAAATCATTATTCTGAGTGTTAATTGCATTATTTTTCATGTAAGTTTTTATTCAGTAATTTTAGTCCTAATAATATGATAATGGTTAAATCATCAATATAATTTTTACTGAGATATAATTATCACATTTATTAATTATATATATTTTTATTTTAATCTAAAAAATTTGGATATTGAAATTATATTACACCATTCATGGAGATGATATACCATACATACACATGAATGATGATTCCATTATTCATGACTAGTGAAAAAAAGGATGGTAAAAAAAATATACTTTTTAGATTCATCATTATTTAATAAATATCTCATATATTAATCATTTTTACCATTATTACCTTATATTTAATTACTTACTAGAAAATAGGTCACGTCGCTTTGTGAGGATGTAGTCTACCATATATAGTAGTGACCGTATTGTATCCCCCAAGGAATTGAAATTAATATTTTCTATGTGATATGAAAAATTTAGAGTAATAATTATGATAAAAATATAATATATATTAATTTAATCTATAATTATTAAAATCTAGGTAAAATCAAAATGAGAAAAATACATCAAAATGGTTCACGAGGCGGTAGTCATCCGTACACATGAGGAAGATTATTGTTTTCAAATGGGGTGGTAAGTATGAAAAAAGATTTGATATTGTAATTATATAATTTTATTAATTTTATAAATATCATATAAATATGTTTAAATTACTCAATAAATCCCATAACGAGAGTCAGTGGTTGAGAAAGAATTGCATCAGATCACGACTTGGTAGTGCTCCACACAATCAATGAAATCATTTCAAATTTAATGGAACAGAAGAATTTTTTTTTATGAAATAAGAATTAAAATAAAAAATAATATTTGTATACTATTTTTATTATATCATCATAATTGAATAACATTTTAATGGGGTGGATGAAAAAACTAAAATAAAAAAGATTATTTATGAACGATGCCTCATTATATGAAAAATTATTTAGGTTTTCAATAAAATCCTTAATTTTTTGGATTTATAATCAAATAGATTAATATATGTATTTATTGAGGGATATGTGGTTTTAATTTGGATATAAATTTTAATAAAAAATGGTTTTTAGAAGTGTGAATAAGATAAGAAAGGGATGGATATATACAAGTTAGGGAGAGGACACACATGAATTTTTTGAAATGAAAAAGTGATACCCTAGCATTTAATATAAAAAAGGATAATCAAATATTCATTATAAATCTTTATATGTTTTAAGGCATATATATGGCCATATAATAGTAATAATTAATGTTTTTAAGTCATTTTTACCATTATCTTCTTAGTTTAACTCTCTAGTAAACATATTTTAACCTTAACCATAATAAGTGATTTTAATTGTCATTACTATTAATTATGAAAAAATAAGTGGAACACACTATATAATAAAAACTATACCATGTAGAAATATTTATTCAATTTTTAGTAATTATACTAACATAATTGGAAGGATCCTATTTAAAATATAACCCATTGGTGTGTTGAAAAAAATGATTTTTACCAAGAAGAATTATAAAAATATTGAAATGTTTTTGCATAATAATCCAATGTGAAATAGATTCCAATGAAATAAATGGTTTAAAATTAAATATTATTGAAATAATTTTTTTAAAACTAATTTAAAATATATTTTATCATTTTAAACAATGAAAATGAATTGGTAGGCTACAATATAAATCAATATTTTAAACTATTCCTAAAAAAATTATTCCTTTGAAAAAAATATCAAGTACTAACCCAATGATAAAATTGAAGTGTTTATTTTAAAAATTAATATTATTTTTATGAATAATAATTTTAAAATTGGTGAAAATTATTTTCAAACTTTCTACAAAAAGAATTGTTAAACCACATTTTAGTAAAATACAGTTTTTATAAAACATTTCTATTTATATTCAATGATTATATTTCACATATAATAAATAGATAACCATTGAATTTATTATTTACAAGTGAAAAACGTAAAATTTTCATAATTTATTTTTATCAATTCATACCCAAAAAACTTAATATCTAAATTATAAGGGTCACGTTTAAATGATAATATTTTAATAGATTATCATATTTTGTTTAAATATGATAGTGCATGACTCGAATGATTTCAAAGAGTTGAGTGTATATATTGATAAATCATTTTTAATGTCTTAGGGTCATAAATTATAATATATGCTTGATCTTATGTGTTATATGCACAAAATAACAAGAAGTTCCTATTGAAAAATTTTAGTTATACATTTTATGTGGCCTTAATTCATTACATTTTCCAATATCCTTTTGAGGTTTTTAATATGTACTAATTACTTAGATGATGTTAATTTTGTTAATAATAACTTTAGGATTAATTTATAATGAAATTAATAATTTTATTTATTTTAAAATAATAATTTTTTATTAATCATTTCATTAATTTTTAATTATTTCTAATATTTAATAACGACTGATTGGATAATTAATTAAATCATTGAGTTTAGTTTTATTATTCAATATACTTAGTTTTCTATTTTTTTTATTTTTAAAAAATTAAAATAATATTTGTTTTCTTGATAATATTTAAATAACGATTAATTTTTTTAACTTTTATTTTCAATTTAATTTTCTCATAATTTTTAATCATTCATTATTTTAGTTAAAAAATTATTCTTTTTATTATTTCTAGTGGATTGTTTTGAAAAGTTAATTGTATATTGTTTATGAAATGCTCTTTATTTTTTGTATATGTTATGAAGGAGTATGATAAATCATTTTCACCATGTAAGAGAAATTCAATTTGATAAATTTTCTATAACACATAATAATTTATGAGTATAATTATATTCATCGGCATAAGAATATTTCTTATACTTTGAATTTCGAAGGATAATTTCTATTTCTCACATAATAAAATTTATCTTATGTGTTCCCAATATAAACAAAGGGTGGAAAAAATTGATAATCCTCATGTGTGAGATCAATAGACGAGTGGAAATTGAAACCTAGTTTGAACTAAAGCTATCTAAACTAGAAGAATCTGAATAGATACCTCACTAATAGCCTTCTTCCATCCAAGTTCATCATGATAGAGAAGGATAGATATTAACGAATCATTTTTGAAGAACCCATTTCTATGATTTTCTAGGAAGATCCAAGCATGGAGATTTTAAATAAAACCAATGAAGTATTGAAATCATAGAGGATGTTGAATCTTGTTTTGATAAACCCTAACCAAACTCATCGGAGATTTTTATTGAAAATCAAATTGTTTTTGGATTATTTGGTAACCGATTTAATGAAAAACACCAAATATGAGGTCACCAAGTTGAATAATAACTGAGGTTTACATCTAAGTATGAAGATAATACTTTTGATGATGTTCTTATCTGAAGAATAGGATCCTGATGTGGCTATTGATGTGTTGAAGGCACCAAACTATTTTTGGATTTCTAATTGAAAGAAGGTTGAATTGAGGATCCTTGATAATTTTCATATAGATAAATACGGGTCCATATATGTTTCCATTAGAGCATAATGAAAAACCCAGATATTTTTTGGTCTCATTGTTTGATTTTTTCAGACTTCGAGTTTTAAGATGTGATGCAAGTGTTTCATTCGTGTTGTAGGAATAATTACAGTCGACCAAACCCTACAAATTTCGAGCATACCTCAAGTTACAATATGATGTATATACACTATGGGGAAATTATAATTTTTATCACTAGATTGATGAAATGAAATATCAAAGTAGAGTATCTTTGAATTCATCCTATGAATTTCAAAAATGTGTGGGACATTTTAAGTGGCTATGATTCATAAGAGAATGGATTTTATTGAAGGTATTTATAGTTAATATTGGATGTAGTCAAGGATATCATACTATCAAAATTAGTTTGGATGAAAATTATAAAATTTAGTGTCTGTTATTTTTTAGGGAACACAAATTTATTGTGAGATAAGAGACATAATTAGAGAAAGATAAGGAGACTAAAATTTGGATGGAGAACTAGAGAGTCTGAAGATAGATGGAATATTGAATTTGACATAGAATAGTTTTCTCTCTAATTTCATTCTTAATCTATGTTTATATCTTGCAATGTATTTATGACACGTCATTTTTTATGTTGATTCATAATGAAAAAATAATTTTTTGTAGGGTTTTCATATTGAAATTCATTGAATTTTCTCATTTTATCAACCCTTTTTAACTTTAGTATGTTTGTTATTTTTTGTTGAGACTTTTTTTCTTATTTAGAATCAATATTACACTATTATAAGAACCTATGGGTGACATTAGTGGATTCATTGCCTTGTTTCATCAATTGAAGTACCAAAAATTAGAAAATGTTTATGGAAATGTTCTCTAATAATGAAAAAATCATATCCTATGTTTGATTGAAAAATATCATCAAGGTGAATTTAATTGATTGTGATAAATATTTAAAGAAACTAAGATGAAAATAACACTTTATAAACACCACATTAATAGAGATTAGAGTTTGATGTTAGAGTAGAAAATTACTTTTATGAGTCAATTGTAGTGTGATTTATATAGTCTCATCTAATTTTTAATTTTCCTCTTTTGTTTTCACAATATATATAATAATGAAACTTCCATAGATTATTTTTTTTATTTTTATTTATTTATTTATGTTAGTTAAAATATTTTTAAATCCATATTCGTGGATCGACACTCATACATTATTATTACTAGTATTTTATAAGAAAAATATTCTCTAGGATATTTTATGAAATTAACTGAAAATTTTGGAACTATTTACATGGAATTCACATGAATCCAATAAGAAAATATAATAATACAATTAATCTATATCTAGAAAAATTGTCTACAAATTATAAAAAATAATGTTCTTTCTAAAAACAATTCTTCACTGCTATGTCCAACTTTTTATCTATTTGTACTTGAAATATTATTCACACAAGGGAAAGAGATAATTCTTAACTTCAATAATTTATTTTGGAAATATACTATCAATATTATTACCTTAAGATACGAAAAATTAAATGAAAATCCAAATTGTGAAATTCAAAGAGTTTCTAGAAATGAAAACCAAAGTTATATTGTACCTCTACCTGGAAATGGAATTGCATATAGGGATGGGATAAGGGATTTACATCTTCCTACTGTATCAAGTTATATATCATGTATATGATTATCCCAATGGGAAAGGAATTATGAATTGAAATAATCCCCCATTTTTATGTTACTATCTTTAAATGGATATCATAGTATTGATTCTGTAGAGTTCATTAGTGAATTTTATGTATTGAATCCAAATAGTTTTTTCCCTAGTTGAATAAGGAGGATCATAGGTTAAGCTTATATCCCTATTATTTAAAGAAACAAATCTCTATGCTAGTTCAAAAATTTATATGTAGAAAATTTGGAAAAATGGGATCACTTTTTAAATTCTTTTGTCACAATGTATTACCCTTGAAAGTCCACTAATGATACGAGGAAATAAATAATCAGTTATATTCAATAATATGATTAACAATTCCATGAAATGTGGGATATTTATAGGGGAATTATAAGACAATTTTCTAACAAACAAATTTCTCCTCATCTCCTTATATACACTTTCTACAATGGTCTTAATCTTTATAATAAAAATCATGTTGATCAATTTTTTGTGGTGACTTATCAAACATGATAGTAGATGGAATAAAAAAAATAGAAACATTAAAATAAATCTCAACATAAAAGAACAAGTAAAATATTTATATGTATGGATGATCAAAATTTCCAAGATGTTATAGTTAATTAAAATTATAATAGGGAGTTGTGTACACTTTATTGGATGTATGGTCATTATAACTTTTTTCCAAACTATAATCTTTATATTCATCTTGAAGATAGTTATATATTAGTTGAATAAAAGGCTAGAACCCAAGCTATGGATGTCCCAATTTTAATATCAGTTTTATTATGGATATAAAATAAAACAAAACTTATCATGGAGAGAAAAGACTATGTTGTAACAATTTTATTCTCTTGTTTATTGACAACAATATATGCCATAAATTCAGAAGTAATTTTATGTTGAATCCTATAATTCTAAACTGGATGTTTGGAGTATGATTCTACATGAAATAGTGATACATTATTCTCAAAAAAGTAGAGTTAGATTCCCAATATTTTATAATTGATTCAGTTGGAGTGAAAAATATTATAGAATCCACAATCCTAAGTTACAAATATGACAACTTTATATAAACATAGGAGGAAGAGACAAGGGAAAATTACCTAGAACAATAGTGATGAAACCCAAAGAAAATTTCACAGATATAACGAATAGTTCACGTCTGAAAACTCAAGAAGAATTCAGTGTACAACCTAGGAAAGATGAACATGAAATTTTAGATGATCTTGAAAAGGAAACCATAAAAAATAAAAATATTTAAATCTGGACAATGGTGTCCTGAATAATAAAAATGATGAAACATTATCTTGAATACCCATATAATAAAATAAAATGAACTGGGAACTCTCTATGGTGGAAAATAATAATTTCAGGTTTCAGGATAATGTGTGTGAATGAAAAATCATGAAGAATAATGCTCCTCCCATCCCTTTTCCAAAAATACATAAAGATAAAAATAAACAAGATTATGTGAAATTCCTTAAATTTCTTAAGATCGTTAATTAAAAGATACCATTTATTGAGGATTTGAATATTGTTCCATATCATTTTAAATTTCAAAAAAAATTCTTGGAAAATAAGAGGTATTTGGATAAGTGTTCGAAAATTAATTTCAATGAAGATTATAGTTCCACTATTTAAAATTACATTCCTACAAAATTAAAACACCCTAATTACTTTGTCATCTCTTTTAAAATTAATGATAGTGAGGTGATTAGGTTCCTATGCTATTTAGGTTCTATAATTAATAATATTCTCAACTCCTTTGTCATGAATTTATGACTATGAGAGATGAAACCAATCTATGTTTCACTATAATTGAAAGATAGGTCGCATGTTTTCTATTTTAGTGGAGTATATTATTGTTTAGCTGATTTAGAAAAGATGAAACTCCCTATGGATTTTTTCATTCTTGAAATTGATATTGATTATAAGTTCCAATCATTTTTTAGACCATTTATTTCTATAGATGGAGCTGTAATTGATGTATCAAAAGGTAAAGTTCACTTTTAGGCTGGTGATGATCAAGAGGAGTTCCATGTTTTAAAATAATAACCACTTTTTGTTAGTTTTATATTTATTGACTTGGATTAGGTGGGTTTTAATGATTATATTAGGTAATATAGGTCTTTTCCTTTTGAGGGTATTGTTCAATGATATCGTGGTGTTCATTTTTAAGAAATATGTTTTGAATATAAGTCCATAATTGAGATAAAATGGATAGAGGAACATGATAAGAAACTAAAAATATATATATTAAGAGCATGATGTGGTCTATCCAAAATCAAAATTTTAATTTGAAAAGTTATCTCAAGTTAATGTTCAAAGTTCACTGCACTATCCTATTTACAACTTGGAAAATACTTTTCTTTATACAATTCATTGATGTGAATGTGAGTGTATGAAGGATGAGAAAAATTATTTGATGAGTTTTGATCTCTTACATATAATTAATAAATCATTTTAGCCTTTTCAAAGTATATAAGTTCATAATTTAGGATTTCTTCCAAATAAAGATAGAAGGTTTATCCCTATTGTTATAAACTATCTAGAAAAATATTTTTCAGTTCAAGAGAAAAAAAATTATTAGGGATGCTATAGGAGTTTAAATCAATATAAAAAAATGGATATAAATCTACGAATGTTTTCAGTAGTGGTAAATCCTCTAAAACTATTGAGAATTTTTCATCCTCCACATTATTCTAGAACCCTGATGGTGATATATTCATTCAATTTTATTAATTTCATAGACGGTATTATGTAATCTATATCTACTTCACCTATTGATGTTTTTTCCAAGAATCATTATGATAGTAATACTAATCAATTTATAATAACTATTACACCCAATTCTGAGTCATTTAATCCCTTAAGTGTAGGGGAGCTTCTTAGAAGTGCAGTTTCTATTTCTTGTGAAAATACATGAAATATTATTTCTTTGATAAATTCATTTATTGAAGTTATTTACTAGGAATATAGATATTCTAATAGGTCAAATGATAAAATCCTCATGTATTTCATAGGAGTGCAATGAGAAGATAGGTTGTTTTAATCATTTAGAGTACAAGAATTTTTTTAAAATAGTCAATGAAATTAAAACAAAAAATGATTCCTTCCATTTTATTGATCATGGATAGAACATTTCATGGTAGTAAGTCTATATAAAAGCTTTAAATTTAGTGTTTTATGGGAGGTAACCCATGATTTTGTTTATTTTTTTTATTTTATTGTTGTTTGGAATAAAAAATTTAATATTGTACAATGTGCCACTATAAATTTTCACAAAAATATCAGTTTTATCATGGCCTTATATTAAATAATTTTAAATAAAGGATTTAGTGTATTCCCTTATTTATATAAAAGAATCTGGGTGTGTATCAATTTTAATGGAGCTTCATTTTTGAATAAACTTGGATAAAAGATTCCCAACTCTTCTCTATAGTTTTATTCTATTTTGAATCCATAAATTATGGATATTTATGTTTATAATATTCATTTTTAAGAAGTTAAAATTTGATTTTACCAAAGGACTCATTCATGTGTGAAAATGGGACGTGTATTTTGTTGGATATTTATTGGTAAAGCTCTATTCTCGGGGAGTTAAAATTAAAATTCTCCACTAATATATTTTTATTTAACTTCACAATACTACAAATTTCTACACATGAATTTTAATTGATAGTAGAATTTTTATTTTTGTTCACTCACATGATAAATTCATTTTAAAAACCTAATCGTCATTGTTACTATTATTAAGAAAATTTAATACAAAATTTAATTTCCTTGAATGCTCATTTTGGGGTTTTTAAGGATTATATTTCGGAATTCAAAGTGTTTGCATGAATCCTTTATGAATATATATATGATTGTGTGATAGAATTGAAGTAGTAACCATTATGTATTATTTTTCATGTTTTTAGTTGTTCTATGTGGATGAATAATTTATGAACTTCATTTCACCATTTATATGAATCAGTCACTACTAAATTAATAATATTTTTGATCCTTAAAAGTTGAAAGTGTTCTACAACCATGAGTTAATAAAGGGGGGGATTATTGGGATTTTAGTTTTTGGGGTGGGGGTATTTAAGTGATAAAAATTAATTCATTGAACTCCATCAAAAATCATTAAAGGTTTCATTTTCATGCATCATTTATAAATTATCATAGTATGAAAAAATATCTTTAAATTTAAAGGTTGTTATGCCACTTTAAAGAGATTAATATTTGATACAACCTGGATTTATTTTGGTAAATAGTTTCTTTATCTCTCTCAAAAATGGATATCCATAAAATCATGGGAGAATGAATTGCGCTTTTTATTTTCATTAAACTTTATAATTTGAATCTAGATCAAAAAAAATTCATCTATATTTTTTATGAAATGAAAATCATAATCTGGTTTGAGAAAAAAATCATTATTATTTTATAACATATTATTTAAGTTGAATTAATTTTTACTTATTAATTTTGTATTAATTAAACATTAACATCTATTTAGATTTTCTATTTATTATTCCTTTTAATTATGTGAGCTAGCTCACCTAGAGTTAAAGAGATATTTCAAATTTTAGTTGGATATAAATTGACATTAACTAAATTCACTATAATATTTTCAATTTAAATAAATTTTCTAAAACAGTAAACCATTATGAACTGATGAAATATATATTGAGAGGGAATCATATTTTCATCTTAATTTAATCCTTGAGGGACAATAACTTTGAAAGTAAAATCATAGTTCAATTATAATGTTTTCTATTTTGAAATTTTCATTCCTACCTTTGACATGTTCTAAGTGGTTTCTTGAGGACAAGAAACATTTAAATTTTGGAGGAATTTTATGTGGAATTTATTCCATACATTTTGTAAAATTATTTTTGATATTTTTAATATGTATTTATTGTTAAGATAAATTTAATTTAGTTATTAATAACAATATGATTATTTTACAATGCAATTAATAAATTTATGGTATTTATAATAATAATGTTTATTTTATTACTTAATTAATTTATTTTACATTATTTGTATTTTATAACTATGATTTAATTAATTATTAATTTTTCATTAACTAGTTCTTATATTTTTATTTAATTTTTATGTGTACTTAGTTTTTTATTTCTTTTTTGTGTATTATTTTAAAATTTTAAAAATTAATTGGATATTTATAATTTCTTAAATAATGATCTATTTTTTGATGATTTTGTAATTTAATTATTTCATAGTATTTTATATTTACTTATTTTAGTTAATCAATTATTATTTTTACTATTTCTTGTGTATTGTTCTTAATATTTAATTCAGTTTTTTACAAAATTTAATTTTTTTAATAATTAATTTCAAACTACAGTTTACTTTTTTGTATATGTTTTGCATGACTATGATACATCATTTTATCTACAGAAGAGAAATTTAGTTTTCTAATTTGATTATACCAAGTATGAAATTTATGATTAAAATTATATAAGACATTGTAAGAAGATTTACTCTATAGTTAATGTCAGAGGGTAATTTCTTTTTCCCATGTAAGATAAGTTCTATTACACTGGTGCAACCAAAACAAAAGGGTGGATCAAACTGAGAACTTTCATGAGTTAGATCAATGGATGAAAGGTATTCAAAACCTTTTAATAATCAAATCAAATTGAACTAGATGTCTCTAAATAGAAACTACATTGTTTACCTTATTCCACCAAATATCATCCTGTTGGAGAAGGCTAGATATTGACAAATCAATTTTTGGAGAACCTATTACCGTGGTTGTCGAAGAAAATCCAAACAAAAAGATTGTGAAGGTTACTGAAAAAGAAATGAAATCGAATAGTTCATTGAATATTTATTATATGAACTCTAATAGATATTATAGATATTTTCATTATAGATATACTTTCTCGAATAAGATTTTTTAACTGATTCGATGAGTAAAACGAAATAAAAGGTCACCTAGTCTAAGTAGAAACGTTGTTTAGATATAAGGATAATGCTGATACTACTAAATAATTTCATATTTTATGAGTCGATACCAGATATTTTCATCAATGTCATGAAGATGTCGAAACTTTGGTTGATATTCGATGATGATTTGGTTTAACCGAGTCCACTCGAGTGTTTACTTGTAGATAAATATAGATCCAAATCTGTTATCATTGAAGAGTGATGATGAACCCAGATCTAGTCGAGTCTCTATTGTGGATTGTTGCATACTCCGATCTCAAAGAGGGGATGCAGGAGATTCATTCATTTTTTATAAATAGTTGTAGTTGACTGATCATTGTGAATTCGATCCAAACTCCTTAGGATATCATATGTTTTTCCACTATGGATCTATGCTATTGTTTATTTCCCACATGATGAAATTTCAAACCAAATTTTAGTAATGGTTCATTCATAAGGATTATTTCTTAATGTTTTTGGTATTTTTATATGGTTGTGACTTTGAAAATAATGAGATTTCATTTATGGTCTTTTAAGAGAATACTGGGTGGGGTCTAGTTTATGGCACTGTCAGATGTAGTCATATTTAGATTTGGTGGAAGTTGGTGCAATGTTTCACTAATGTTACAATTAAATGCAATAAGGATTATGATTTTTAAATATCTTTTAACTATCTCTAATATATATCATTAAAAATTGGGTGATAGTTTGGAGAGAAATTATAAAAAAATGGAATTATTCCTTGTTTCGACAAACACTTTTATTCTGAGACAAGACACAAGAGCAGAGGTAGAGAATTAGAAATATAACTATGATGATTAATAGTTGGAGCTCAAGATGGAGGGAAAATAAATAATGATAAAAATTATTTATCTCTCTAATTTCTTTCTTATCCAGTTATTCTATCATTTGATGTGTTTCTTGAACATATTTGATGATGTTAACACTCAAATCATGAGAGGATAATTTTTTAGGGATTTATGGTTTCAATTTATTTAATTTACTCATAAGAGAAACTATTTTTATCATCAGTATTCCAATTAATGTTTCATTTAGAATTTTCATTTTTTAATGGGAATAAATTTTATACAACTCTAATAACTGATAGGTAAAAACGGTGGATTATTTTCCTTCATATATCAATTGATGTACTGAAAATTATAAATGGTTGATGATAATATTATCCATTGAATAACTAATCATATACTTATATTGATTGAAATTATATATTAAATATAATTCACTAGACTATGCTAAACATTTAACGATAGATTGATGTAAGTTTTATTTTCTCAGCATCACTGGCATAGAGATGATAAACTGATGATAGAGTAGAAAATTACATTAATTAGGATAATGTAGCCGAATTTCTCCAGTCTCATTTGATGTTTCCTTTTCTTATTTTTTTCATAATATCCATCATAATCACAGTTCCAATGTTTCATTTTTTTCATTGCTTTGGTTACACATATTTCATAATCCTTCCTTTTAGATCAAAACTAGTAATTTCCACTTAAAATTATTTGATAGGAGTACAAAAATTAATTAATTTTTATGAAATTCAATGAAATTAATGTCAATATTATTCACCCAATAAATAAAGTTTGTCCTCATAATTTAATCATTATACAAGAAATAAAGGATTTTAAATTTTAATATACCATTGTAGAAAACCCACATCATAAAAAGGGTTAAAAAACAATATTTTTATGTATGAAAGGGATGTACAATTGACATCTAGAATAACACTCAACTTGGATTCATAATAGGTTAACATTGATTGTATGTGAAGATATGGACATGGAAAAAAATCATAATTAATTATTTACAAGGATATAGTTAATTGATCACAATAGTGTGTAAGATCATGAAAACATCATAAATTATATAAAATCATTTATAAGTGATAATACCATTGGATTATCTGTTACAAATTTAATATGATCATTATTTGGATTCAATATCCTTCTCCAAGAGTTGAGGGAATATTTTACTATTTTTATATAGATCACTAGAAAAAATTATTTTATATTCATTCTCTATTTATGCATCAATAAATTTAAAAGTCATTTCATAGTAAAAAAAATTGACATATAAGACGAATTTCTTATTCCTAGGAAAAAAATTAAATTTTAATGGATCATAATACCCATAAAATAGTAAACATCCATCCCTCTTATATTTACTAAAACCAAAATAAATATGAAAAATTATTCAATATAATAAATAAATCTCTAATTCCTGAATAATATCTTAATAATTAACATGATGCATTTTGTAAATGGATAACCATATGTATTGTCCAAAATATGTCCAAAAAATTTAATGTCTAAGTATTTATATGTAAGATTACAAAAGAAAATTAGATTATAGAAATACTATAATGTGGTTCCCATGGTCACATTCAATATATTTTAATACCATGATCTATCATTTCTTGTCCATATGAGGTTTGATCTATGACTACCGCAAGACCACCTCCAACAGGCCAGGGGCTAGAGACCAATGTTGAGTAAACATGTTACACAGTTGTAAAGTGTTATCCTAATGTAACTGGAAAATCACATACATATCCATGCCTATATAATAATGAAATTGAAAAAAATTAATAACATTTCATGAATAAATCTATAATCCCACAATCATTAAATGAAAAAATATATACTAGAATGAAATGATTAAATATAATCCCAACATAATAAATTTATTTTTTTAAATCTACTATGTAAAATAGAAATACTATTATAATAAACTGCTGATACACACCTCCTTCTTCTAGACTAACTATTCTATGCATATTCCTTGTCCCTCTGGAACTCTATCGAAAGCATTTCATCTACATAAAGAATGACACATATGGGAACATACCATGCATGGTTAAGTTTTACAATACCCTGTAGGACACCCAAAAATACCTAAATATGTATAAATAAGAGTAGTTAGCTCATAATAGAAGGACTATGAAAAAGTATGATAAAATTCTCAAATATACTTAAGAAGGACATCGTGCCTCTAGGTGGTCTAAAATGAACTACAGGCCATAAGATTCTACTTGATGTTTCATGTAAATACATGTTCATAGAGAACCCAATCCACATTTTGTTCTATCACTGGAGAAACTCAACCAAGGGGTAATTTAAATTGAACCCTACCAATGAAAATATAATATATTATGATGATAATGATATGAAAATAGGGGATCACACCGAGGAAAACATATGGACACTGAAAACCCAATATGAATTAACCCTCTATGAAAGGGATCATATGTCAATGATACTAAAAGAAATTCTAAAATGGAATGAAATATGGGGGATCAATACCCCAACTATGGAGTTTTTTCCGATTTCATGAACACCACCAAGGGTATTAGAAAGAATGATAGAGGATTGGTCCTCTATCTCAAAAAAAGACACCAAAAATTAAATCATTGAATCATCTTCAAGAGGGGATACACACCAATGAATTAGATGTAATTCATAATTTTACAATTGAGGTGATAGTCCAAGGAAATAAATTCAAATAATGATGGTCCAATATGAAGAAATGGAGATCTCAAAACACCCTCAAAGGGGGTTCATGACAAGTACTATGTATTACAAAACATTTCTATCCATCACATGGTTTTCCTATGTGATTATGATTCATAATTATTTTAAATATCCATGTAAATGACATAAAATAAATTTTACATAGCCCATTGAGTTGATTTGGCACCCAATTTGTTTCATCTATCCATTCCCATATACTCAAGGCATAAATGTGTTCCATATTACGTTACTTTTCATGTTACTACCCATAAATCCCTATCTTTTATGATGAGATACCAGGGGAGGGTCACAAGACATGTGGTATGGACAACATGGTGTGAAATAATCATCTTTATAATGGAAATCCAAACTCCATAGCTAGGAGCCTCATGTTGTGTAGTTCTTAATTACATTCTGACTAATATATGAATTCCTAGAACCCTTTGTTTCTTCGCTAAATCATCTATTGACATTGAAGACACTATGATTCCTAATAGTACATATATAGCTGGTTCCATCTGACCCCTTTAATCAATTATTTTGGGATCCATTCTCTAATATACTTGGAAAACACCATTATCAAGCCACACTATCATCAACACACATCAATCCAGAAATAAGGTAAACCCTTAATAATTTCTGAAAAATCTCCTATAATTTTACGTCATCATAGAAGATTTATCATACAATTAAGTGATAAAATCACCCAAGATACTGATCATTTGTGCTGAAAATATGGTTACACACATTTAATATATATAATATTCAGAGAAAAATTAGAAAAAGAACATACCAACAGTTAATGAATGATGAAAAGATTTATAAAAACATAATCCATAAATGTAAGGAAATAACCTTTGGATTTTTTGGGTTTTAACATAAATCCCTTTTCATAGAAAATAAGAACAAATAGGTATAACCATCAATAAACAAATTAATTAACCATAAATAAATCAAACATATATGTGTGGATCAATTATATTTTGTGGAATTATACAGGTTCAATCGGGATATTATAACTGAAATGATATCACATGAATCAATCATCCTACCAAGGGTTCAGGTAGATCATTGATGATGAGCCATCTAAATTTACCATCATTGGTGAGATCTATAAACTCCATTGGCATATAGTCCAAAATCTAACCTTGATCGGATTTCATCTAGCAATGATCACACAATGAATCCTCTCCAAGGACCCCTTAAAATTACTAGGTTATGCATATAATATTATTTATTTAGGTATATATATTTTTAGTTATAGGATTCTAAATAATAATTTTTATATAAAATTTTAAATATTTTAATTTTTTTATATATTTTTCATATGTGATAGAACTTTACCAAAATTCCTATTGCTAAAAAATATTATGTTGTTAATATTGTAAAACCAAATTCTAAACATAATAGTTGTCCAATATTTCTATACCAGAGATCATTTTGGAGTTCCTGTACATTTTATTTAGAATAAACAGAATATTTGATAATAATATATTTAATATTATTCTAATAATAATTCCTAGATCAATAGACCTCAGAATCACATACCCTCTCAACATATATCTATGAAAATAATCCATATAATATTATAAATTAATACATGAAAATAACAAAATCATTAAACACTCCTCTCCATTTGGATTTTTATCTCTAAAAGTGAAAAAAACATGGTGAAAACAAAGACAATATTGTGCTTTTATATGGTTAACTATATTCTAGGTTTTCTCATAGTTAATCCTGGGCTACCCCTAGACTTTATGTAGGGGAATAAATAATCCTTTAATGATCTTATTCTATTAATCATAAATCGCCACTAGGTACAAAAAAAAGGTAGTCTCAACATCGATGTTCAGGTCACCCATGTTGAAAACATGAAAGGGGTCATGCACAAACCTCATCATCTATAAAATTTTGAATACATCAAGTAAATGATATATATTTGGATTTTGAGATAATATGTACACAACCTAACCTACTTTATGTAGTATATGGAATGTGCTAAAGAATCATTGAGATTGATTGATTCCCTGAAACAATAACCATAACTCACATCATTCTGATACCTTGAGGAACACATGGATTCCACCATCTAACTCAAAAGTCCTATGTCATTGAATACCATAGGACATATGATGGATAAATTTAGTTATCAAATTCTCCTTGATGATCTTAACCTACTATTTCTTATATCACACAAAATCTAGGCTCATGAGTAATGAATCTCTTGGATCAGTCCAACAAAGTGGTGATATAAGGCCCCAGCCTTAAACCTTACTTAATCTTGAGTTATTACAAGATTACACATTGAGGATATTTTCGGGTTTAGAGTTTTAGAGAATTAGATCATAAAACTTGCATTACATTCCACATATAAACAAAGTGGTTACATAAAGATAGTATTCTTCATTCCCATCAATGGAAGCACATTTAAAATAAAACATGGATTATTTCTTGACACTTCCTTGACACTATCATCATATCATGTACCTTTCCCTTGACCAGTGAAAAACATTTCAAAAAAACTTGGGATGAGCATAAAAAGATCAGTATGGGTTATAAAAACATGGAAAGGAAACATGAGTTCATATATATATAAGAATGGAATCATACTTTACCCATAAAACATAGGCACTTTAACATACCTCATAAAATCATGAATAAATCATAGAAATCATAAGACATAAAGGTAACTTGAGGCATTCATAACATTCTTACGTAGGGAGTAACCCTCTTGGTTACGTTTGGAATACCCATCACAGTATATTCCCTAAAATCTCTTCGGAGAAACCTTAACGTTTCACTCCTTCGCGTTACCCAATGCATTGGAGAGCTATATCGGGCTCACCCGCCCTTAGTTTATCACGGAACCACCCGTCTTCATAATAATGCCCAAGAACCATAACATAATCATATCACATAACACATGCATAAAGGAAACATAACATTTCCACATTTCAATCACGAGATATCAATACAACACATTGATATAATAAAAACATTATGAAAACCATTTTCAATACCAAAGTAAAACATGGTATTTATTTTTCGTTTTAAAAAAATGTATGGCTTGTAGAGGAAGCCGAAACTCAAATAACGGTCACAACGGCGGAGAAGTCGTTGTCGCCGCATACGTACGACAAAAAACATTCCCTTTTGTCGTTTAGTAAACGCTTCGTATAAAAAAGATTCCTTTTAAATAAACGTAAAAGTCAAAGGGGTTTATACACCGTATAAAAGAAAGTTGTGTATAAATAAAATATGCCTCAATGAAAGGAGATTGAGACGAAGTCCCATAACTCGTATCCGACTTGACCGGACCGTTATTTAATCTCCTGAATAATAAACTTGAGTTAATCTCTACTTGCTTATTAATCTTTTTCAAGTTCATTATTCCTTTTATACCATGTTATGAACATCATGTAATCAGTTAAGTTAATAATGTTCATTTTGTCGGTATTTGGTTCTTAAGTCAAAAATAGACTTCTTACACTTACATGTTGTTAATTTGTTCAAAGGTTCATTATATCCAGAATGGTATTAATGATGTACATATCATATATGTCATATATATCCAGTAAATACATGCATTTATAATATTACATAATCATTTAGAGGTAAGAAATGAAATGCACCGTTCATGGAGACGGTAAGCCGTACGTACGCATGAACGCTACTTCCATTTCTATTTCATATTTTCTGGAATGGAATGATAATGATATAAGAGTATATTATAATTCCAGTATAATAACATATATAATATCATTAACTTTATCCTTTACACATCCCACATATGGTATTAACGAATCAAATCACTTTTAGGGGGCGGTAGTCCGCACTTCCTAAAATGAAGATATCGTGTTTACCCATAATGGAAACCATAAAGGTATGCCCAAAATGAAAAAAACAGAAGCTTAAGGAAAACATAAACATATTATATATCATATATAAAAATAGTGACATCATAATGGCCACCTTTGAAGGTGTGAAATGAGTGTTGAACAATCATCGTTTCGGGAGGCAGAAATTCTCCATCCACGGAAACCGTATGTTCTTTAACCATTTGATGCAGTTGTGTGAGAGTGTAGCTCAAATAAATCTTATAACAACATCCTAGTATATTGAATATACTGGTGTTGTTACAAAATAAGTAAATAAAAAGAGTTTAGGGGGTTGGAGAAGCAAAATAAAACAAATGAACATGAGAGAAAGAATTACCTTTAAAAGTGTAACTCCTTTTGATTTGAGCCTAAAGGCTTCCTTTGAAAGGATTCTGCACAAGGGGAATCCTCTAGGATGAGGAGAGGGATGTTGAGAGAGCAAATGGGCAGGGGTTGGCCGAGCCAAAGGCTTGAAGAGTGTGTGAAATGAGGTAGAGGTGGGTGCCTTTTATAAGAGGAGAGGAGGGGCACTTTTTGAAAGTAAAGAAATATTACATTATTTGAAAATGTGTTTCGGTTTCAAAAGGTCCCACGTTGATATAATTCGTGTATAAGGTGATAAGGGTTCTAAATCCACTCATCCAATTGGTTTTGGCCATGTTTAGTTCATAGATTTTACATTATCTTTCCATTTTATTTAAATCGTCAAATAATGATGGCATCGCTGCATCATTATTATGTCATAAATAATTTAATTTATTTAATATCTAAAAATCATAAAACAAATACTATGATTTATGAAATCTTTTTAGCTTTCCAATTACTATTTATAATCAAAAATCTGATCTTTATAACCCCATGTAAAAATTGGTTTCGTAAAACATCTCTTGTTTGTGTCATTTTTATTTTAACATTTAATAAAAAGTTATTTATGTCATTTCCAAACCAAGATGTCTCCATGGGGTCCCCAAGTTGACCCATGACTTGTCTTGGTCGGCCATGACACAACCAATAAGGTTGGGACATGTGTCTAGGTCATTTCCTATTATTAAAGCATTATTTATACTTTAAACTACACTAATTACCACTAATCGAGATTAAGAACTTAATAAGTTACTATTCACCAAAAAATTATTTTAATCTCATTGAACCACATTTTACTTCATAATGACAACCATGTATGTCGGATTTTCAAAATTCAGTACACATTAGTTGTAAATTTTCATTTAACTGAAAAATCAATTTGCTTGATTACCACTTAGTGGTTTCACTATCATCAAAAATTGATGTTTTTCAGAAAATTACCAAAAATTCACCCTAAGCTATATTTGATATTCCGAATTCAAAAATGAAGTCCATTTTACAAAATTCAAATCATTTAAGTCACATTAATTAATTTAATAATTAATTCCCACTGCCAGAGCAAATAACATGTTTTTACAAAACAATAAGTATCAAAAGATTGACACCAGTTTAAGTCTAATTTCAAAGTGAAATTGATTCCAATTACCACCATTGGATAAAATGGTAAAAATATATTCTAATTTCACTTCCAAACCAATTAAAAACATAATCTAATCATATAAATAAATTAGATTAAAAAGCAGTTTTGATGTAAAATGCAGTATTTTTCACTATTCATTAAAAAAATGAACATTGTCAGAAAAATATCAAAAATTCACACAAGGTAAATTTTGATGTCCCAATCATAAAGGATAAGTTTATTTTGACAAACATAGTTTATAAAATTGTCAAAATATAGATTCAAAAATGGTTTGCCATCAAAAGGCAGTAAAACAATCTTTTAAGAATATTAGTGTATTCCATGCATAAGATTGTATTTATTTTCATTTTAAGCCTCTATGACACTATCTTAATCATTGATAAACATAGATAAAAATATCTATTATTCATTACTTACTTGGGATGTTACATCCTTCCCCTCTTTAGAAAATTGCGTCCCCACAATTTATTTACTTATCGAATAAATGGGGGTACTTATCCCTCATTGCATTTTCATATTCCCATGTTGCCTCTTCAATCATGTGGTTTTTCCACAAAACCTTTACCTGGTGAATCACCTTATTCTGTAACACTTGCTCCCTGTGGTCAAGAATCTGGACCGGTTGTTCCTCATAAGATAGGTTCTCTTCCAGCTGAACTACCTCTGGACTCAAAACATGAGATGGATCTGGCATATACTTTCTCAACATCGAAACGTGAAAAACATTGTGTACCTGAGATAAACTCGGAGGTAAAGCCACTCGGTATGCAACTAATCCAACTCTCTCCAGAATTACGTATGGTCCAACAAACCTTGGACTCAACTTTCCTTTCTTACCAAATCTCATCACACTTTTCCAAGGAGAAACCTTGAGAAAAACATGATCACCTACCTCGAAAGATAGATCTTTCCTCCGGTTATCCGCATAACTCTTCTGCCTGCTCTGAGCTGTTCTCATGTGTTTCTGAATCAGCTGAACTTTTTCTGCCATCTCTTCTACCAATTCTGGTCCCATCAACTTCCTTTCACCCACATCATCCCAGAAAGCTGGAGTTCGACATCGCTTACCATATAATGCTTGAAATGGTGCCATCTGTATACTGGAATGAAAACTATTATTATATGAAAACTCAACCAAAGAAAGATGTTGGTCCCAACTTCCCTGATAATCCATAGAACAAGCTCGTAGCATATCCTCCAATGTCTGAATTGTTCGTTCTGACTGCCCATCTGATTGAGGATGAAAAGCTGTACTAAAATTTAATTCAGTACCCAACGACTTCTGAAGGCCTTTCCAAAAGTTAGAAGTAAACCTGGGATCACGATCCGATACAATGGAGAGAGGAACTCCATGTAACCTGAATATCTCTTTAAGATACAAACGGGAAATTTGATCAAGAGAGAAAGTATCTCGTATAGCAAGGAAATGAGCAAATTTGGTCAAGCGATCAACAATAACCCAGATTGCATTATTACCTCGAGATGTCTTCGGTAATCCAACAACAAAGTCCATGGATATATTCTCCCATTTCCACTCTGGCACTGGTAAAGGCTGAAGCATCCCTTTCGGTAGCTGTCACTCTGCTTTAACCTACTGACAAGTCAAACACTTCACAGAAAAATCAGCAATATCTCTTTTCATTCCATCCCACCAGTAATACACCCGCAGATCTCTATACATCTTAGTACTGCCCGGATGAACTGAAAACGGAGAACTATGAGCTCCACATAACAACTCTCTCTTCAACTGTGAATCACAAGGCACACACAATCTCTTCCCAAATCTCAAAACACAATCACTATCAACGTTGAATTCAGGCAACTTACCTTTCTGAAGCAGCTCTACCTTTTTCTGCAACTCACTATCTTGCTTCTGTGCTTTCTTGATTCTATCTGATAGAGATGATCTCACTGATACCTGAAACAAAACAGAAGGACTTCCTGCACCAACAACTTTTATGACAAAGTTCATCAAATCGTTAACCAAAGGATCATGTTCCAAACGCAACATTGTTAATGAAGCATTACTTTTTCGACTCAAAGCATCAACCACTTTATTTGCTTTTCCCGGATGGTAATGAATTGTACAATCATAATCTTTGATTAATTCCAGCCATCTCCTTTGTCTCATGTTTAACTCTTTCTGAGTGAATATATACTTTAAACTTTTGTGATTGGTATATATTTCACACTTTACTCCATAAAAATGATGCCTCCAAATTTTTAAAGCAAAAACAACAGCAGGTAATTCCAAATCATGTGTAGGGTAATTTACCTCATGAGTTTTCAACTGTCGTGAAGCATAAGCAATTACCTGATCATTCTGCATTAGGACGCAACCAAGTCCTTTCAATGAAGCATCACTGTATATAACAAACTCACCATTCCTGGAAGGTAGTGCCAAAACTGGAGCATTCACCAATCTTCTTTTCAATTCCTGAAAACAATCATCACATTCTTTTGTCCAGATAAACTTAACACCCTTCCGAGTTAGCTTAGTCATTGGACTAGATAACTGTGAAAAATTTCTAACAAACCTTCGGTAATAGCCCGCCAAACCAAGGAAGCTACGAATCTCAGTTACATTTGTGGGTCTTGGCCATTCTTCCACAACTTTTGTTTTTGCAGGATCAACAGTTATTCCATCTTTAGAAACAATGTGACCAAGGAAAGAAATTTTTTGCAACCAAAACTCACACATGCTGAATTTCCCATACAGTTTCTTTTCTTTTAAGGTTTGCAAGATAACCCTTAAATGTCTTTCATGCTCCTCTTTACTTTTAGAAAACACCAAAATATCATCAATGAAAACCACCACAAACTTATCCAAGAACTCATGGAAAATTCTATTCATTAAGTCCATGAATACAGCAGGTGCATTGGTTAGCCCAAAAGGCATTACTACAAATTCATAATGGCCATATCTCGTATGGAACGCGGTCTTCGGAATATCTGCCTCCTTTACCTTCAGCTGATGGTACCCCGATCTCAAGTCAATGTTTGAAAAAAACTGAGCTCCCTGGAGCTGATCAAACAAATCATCGATATGAGGCAAAGGATATTTGTTCTTAACAGTGATATTATTCAAGGCTCTATAATCAATGAAAAGTCTCATAGAACCATCTTTCTTTTTAACAAATAAAACAGGAGCACCCCATGGTGATGTGCTAGGTCTATTGAAACCTTTCTCTAATAAATCTTGTAATTGCTCCTTCAACTGTAAAAGTTCAATTTGTGCCATTCGATAAGGGGGTTTTGAAATTGGATTAGCATCAGGAACTAAGTCAACAGTAAACTCAACTTCCCGATCTGGTATTATTCCAGGAAACTCATCAGGAAAAACATCAGGATACTCATTTACCACTGGAACATCATTAATCTGAACAGTTCCTTTATTTTCAACGATGTGTGCAAGGTAACATTCATTTCCATCTTTTACAAGTTTCTCACCCTCTTGATATGTTATCAAAAGTAAGGGTTCATTCTTGTAAACAAACCGAAAGTCTTTCGGAAAAGAAACTTCATTAGCTCTACAGTCAATCTTAGCATGGTAAATAGAGAGCCAATCCATACCCAGGATAACATCAAACTCTACTAGAGGTAGAACAATAAGGTTTGCAAGTAGGTTCTTTCCACAGATAAGGATAGGAAGATTCTTATAAATTCTTTTTTCCTCGACACTTCCCCCAGGTGTTTTTACCAAAAGTTCTGGAGTCATTTCTTGAGATGGTATTCCCATTTTACTAGAATTGGTTTTAGAGATGAAAGAATGTGTAGACCCCGAATCAAACAACACACTGGCATAATCTGAAAAAACAAAGTACCTGATACAACTTCATTTGATGGCCCGACATCTGCTGAAGTAGTTGAAAAGGATTTCACCACCCCTTTCTGCTTGTAGTCTAACTGCTTCCCATCACTCAAGCTCCTTGTCGGACACTCGTTTGCATAGTGACCCATCTCATTGCACTTATAACATTTCACTAACTGTAAATCAAATTTGTTCTTACCTTCACCTTGATCCTTTTCAGTGCAATCACGAGCCTTATGTCCCATCTTACCACATCGGTAGCACTTCCCAGAATTCAGAAGACATTCCCCAGCATGCCTTTTGCCACATTTATCACAAACTGGAAACTTAGTTCTCTTACCACCAGACTTTTTTGAAGAATTCTTACCTTTCTCCTGCCACCTCGGTCTCTTCTTCTGCTGGTTGTTATAGAACACTTGGTCATCGGCAAACTCCATTTCCACCTTCTCAGCACATCAAACAAGCTTTTCATAACTTTTAAACTCTCGAGAAGCTAATGCCCTTCGATATTTTGGCTTTAATCCTGATTAAAAACGATTTATTTTACTATCAAGGTCCCGGATAAAATTTGGAGCATACCTTGACAATCGAGTGAACCTTTCTTCATAGGCAGCCACTGAGTCTTCCTCTTGCCTCAATTCCAAGAATTGATTTTCCATCCTAAGTCGAACAGCATTAGGAAAATACTTCTCAAGAAACATACCTTTGAATTCATCCCAGTCAAGTGCATCAATCTCATCGGCATCCCTGATATTTTTAACCATAGACCACCACTGATCTGCTTCACCCTCCAAACGGTAAATAGAAAGACTAACCTTTTGATTGTCTGAACACCCCATGACATCAAAAATCTTCTCCAGTGCTTTAACCCACCCTTTAGCTAGCACAGGGTCAGATGATCCTCTGAATGATGGTGGATGTTACCTCATGAAATGTTCCACCACTGACATGTTCCTCTGCGGTTGATCTGGCTGATCTCGTGCATGGATACCACCGCCATTTATCGCTTGAGTCAACTGCGCCATTACTGCAACAAACTGTTCAGTTCCAATTCCGACCATTTCTGGATGCTGATTCGGAAGGTTATTTCCTTCTGTATGCCTTCCTAGCATAGATTCCCTGTTTCCTCTGCAGAAAACCATTCTGAACAAACATGTCTTAGATGAAGAAACATGGTAATCTTTAAATGCTATATCATTTCGAAAAAAAAATATTTTTGGATAATCATTTAATATAATTCTAACTCCTAAAGTTATCTAAACCGACCTTTGATACCAACTATAAGGCCCCATCCTTAAACCTTACTTAATCTTGAGTTAATACAAGATTACACATTGAGGATCTTTTCGGGTTTAGAGTTTTAGAGAATTAGATCATAAAACTTGCATAACATTCCACATATAAACAAAGTGGTTACATAAAGATAGTATTCTTCATTCCCATCAATGGAAGCACATTTAAAATAAAACATGGATTATTTCTTGACACTTCCTTGACACTATCATCATATCATTTACCTTTCCCTTGACCTGTGAAAAACATTTCAAAAAAACTTGGGATGAGCATAAAAAGCTCAGTATGGGTTATCAAAACATGGAAAGGAAACATGAGTTCATATATACATAAGAATGAAATCATACATTACCCATAAAACATAGGCACTTTAACATACCTCATAAAATCATGAATAAATAATAGAAATCATAAGACATAAAGGTAACTTGAGGCATTCATAACATTCTTACATAGGGAGTAACCCTCTTGGTTACGTTTGGAATACCCATCACAGTATATTCCCTAAAATCTCTTTGGAGAAACCTTAACGTTTCACTCCTTCGCGTTACCCAATGCATTGGAGAGCTATATCGGGCTCACCCGCCCTTAGTTTATCACGGAACCACCCGTCTTCATAATAATGCCCAAGAACCATAACATAATCATATCACATAAAACATGCATAAAGGAAACATAACATTTCCACATTTCAATCACGAGATATCAATACAACACATTGATATAATAAAAACATTATGAAAACCATTTTCAATACCAAAGTAAAACATGGTATTTTTTTTTTTTTTTAAAAAGTATGGCTTGTAGAGGAAGCCGAAACTCAAATAACGGTCACAACGGCGGAGAAGTCGTTGTCGCCGCATACGTACGACAAAAAACATTCCCTTTTGTCTTTTAGTAAACGCTTCGTATAATAAAGATTCTTTTTGAATAAACGTAAAAGTCAAAGGGGTTTATACACCGTATAAAAGAAAGTTGTGTATAAATAAAATATGCCTCAATGAAAGGAGATTGAGACGAAGTCCCATACCTCATATCCGACTTGACCCGACCGTTCTTTAATCTCCTGAATAATAAACTTGAGTTAATCTCTACTTGCTTATTAATCTTTTTCAAGTTAATTATTCCTTTTATACCATGTTATGAACATCCTGTAATCAGTTAAGTTAATAATGTTCATTTTGTCAGTATTTGGTTCTTAAGTCAAAAATAGACTTCTTACACTTACATGTTGTTAATTTGGTCAAAGGTTAATTATATCCAGAATGGTATTCATGATGTAGATATCATATATGTCATATATATCCAGTACATACATGCATTTATAATATTACATAATCATTTAGAGGTAAGAAATGAAATGCACCGTTCATGGAGACGGTAAGCTGTACGTACGCATGAACGCTACTTCCATTTCTATTTCATATTTTCTGGAATGGAATCATAATGATATAAGAGTATATTATAATTCCAGTATAATAACATATATAATATCATTAACTTTATCCCTTACACATCCCACATATGGTATTAACGAATCAAATCACTTTTAGGGGGCGGTAGTCCGCACTTCCTAAAATGAAGATATCGTGTTTACCCATAATGGAAACCATAAAGGTATACCCAAAATGAAAAAAACAGAAGCTTAATGAAACCATAAACATATTATATATATCATATATAAAAATAGTGACATCATAATGGCCACCTTTGAAGGTGTTAAATGAGTGTTGAACAATCATCGTTTCGGGAGGCAGAATTTCGCCATCCACGGAAACCGTATGTTCTTTAACCATTTGATGCAGTTGTGTGAGAGTGTAGCTCAAATAAATCTTATAACAACATCCTAGTATATTGAAGATACTGTTGTTGTTACAAAATAAGTAAATAAAAAGAGTTTAGGGGGTTGGAGAAGCAAAATAAAACAAATGAACATGAGAGAAAGAATTACCTTTAAAAGTGTAACTCCTTTTGATTTGAGCCTAAAGGCTTCCTTTGAAAGGATTCTGCCCAAGGGGAATCCTCTAGGATGAGGAGAGGTATGTGGAGAGAGCAAATGGGCAGTGGTTGGCCGAGCCAAAGGCTTGAAGAGTGTGTGAAATGAGGTAGAGGTGGGGGCCTTTTATAAGAGGAGAGGAGGGGAACTTTTGGAAAGTAAAGAAATATTACATTATTTGAAAATGTGTTTCGGTTTCAAAAGGTCCCACATTGATATACTTAGTGGATAAGGTGATAAGGGTTCGAAATACACTCATACAATTGGTTTTGTCCATGTTTAGTTCATAGATTTTACATTATCTTTCCATTTTATTTAAATCTTCAAATAATGATGTCATCGCTGCATCATTATTATGTCATAAATAATTTAATTTATTTAATGTCTAAAAATCATAAAACAAATACTATGATGTAGGAAATCTTTTTATCTTTCCAATGACTATTTATAATCAAAAATCTGATCTTTATAACCCCATGTAAAAATTGGTTTCTTAAAACATCTCTTGTTTGTGTCATTTTTATTTTAACATTTAATAAAAAGTTATTTATGTCATTTCCAAACCAAGGTGTCTCCATGGGGTCCCCAAGTTGACACATGGCTTGTCTTGGTCGGCCATGACACAAAAAATAAGGTTGGGACATGTGTCTAGGTCATTTCCTATTATTAAAGCATTATTTATACCTTAAACTACACTAATTACCACTAATCGCGATTAAGAACTTAATAAGTTACTATTCACCAAAAAATTATTTTAATCTCATTGAACCACATTTTACTTCTTAATGAAAACCATGTATATCGGATTTTCAAAATTCAGTACACATTAGTGGTAAATTTTCATTTAACTGAAAAATCAGTTTGCTTGATTACCACTTAGTGGTTTCACTATTCATCAAAAATTGAAGTTTTTCAGAAAATTACCAAAAATTCACCCTAAGCTATGTTTGATATTCCTAATTCAAAAATGAAGTCCATTTTACAAAATTCAAATCATATAAGTCATATTAATTAATTTAATAATTAATTCCCGCTACCAGAGGAAATAGCGTGTTTTTACAAAACAATAAGTATCAAAAGATTGACACCAGTTTAAGTCTAATTTCAAAGTGAAATTGATTCCAATGACCACCATTGGATAAAATGGTAAAAATATATTCTAATTTCACTTCAAAACCAATTCAAAACATAATCTAATAATATAAATAAATTAGATTAAAAAACAGTTTTGATGTAAAATGCAGTATTTTTCACTATTCATTAAAAAAATGAACATTGTCAGAAAAATACCAAAAATTCACACAAGGTAAATTTTGATGTCCCAATCATAAAGGATAAGTTTATTTTGACAAACATAGTTTATAAAATTGTCAAAATATAGATTCAAAAATGGTTTGCCATCAAAAGGCAGTAAAACAATCTTTTAAGAATATTAGTGTATTCCATGCATAAGATTGTATTTATTTTCATTTTAAGCCTCTATGACACTATCTTAATAATTGATAAACATAGATAAAAATATCTATTATTCATTACTTACTTGGGATGTTACAGGTGACCTATAGGGTCCCCCATAATATTCCTCATAAATATCTATATCGATGGTGGAATAAAACCAATTTTTTTACTCTAACTCTACCATGTGTAGGATATCCTCCCCAACTAGGAAAAAAACAACTTCTAATCCTATAGCCATTCCTTGAAGACCTTAATTATTGTCTCAATCTATCCATTATTGTGTGTTGAAATGATTTACTAAAATGCAACAAAATACAAAAGGCCTCTTGTAATCCTCTATATATTATTGAAGTTAATCAGGATTCATGTTCTGAAATTATTATTTATGGAACACCGTGGAGCCAAACAATCTCTTACCCATAAGTGCTTCTAAAGATCTATATTAAACTCTGGAATCAAACTGCTAGTCCTCAATCCAATTTTTGCGATTAATTATATGATCAACCATATTTAATCACATTATTTAGTCGTATTTGGTATCCTCATCATAATTCCCATGGATATGTTATCCCACATCCACTCTAGAATATTTTGTGATAGAGCTAATCCCAATGGAACATGGTGCTCATCCTTCACATTCTGAAAATTTGGGCATAGAGACCCAAACTATGTAATATTTCTATTCATGCAAGGCTGAAAAAACTAATTTTAGAGGTACTATAACATATTTCCCACACATGGATATACCACCAATGGAAATGTGTGAAGATCCCTTATAACATTATGCCAAAATTACACTAGAACCATCACGCGTCATATGAATAAGATAAAATTCTCCCAACCCTCTAAAAATCAATATAGAGAATGTCCAATGTATATATGTGTATGTAAATTATCAAATTATGTATCTATAGTATGAGATTCTCTAACACAATGTCAAAGAGGTGGGGTAACAAGAATATACTAATAATATGATGCACTATCATTATCCACAAAGTAAAACTACAATGAGGTTAACTATAATGAGGTATTAACCCATCAGTAATAATGTGATCTCTTATTGATAGCATTTTCCAGGACATTCCTCAACCCTAGAATTTATACTTTATTGATTTCATAGTCCAAGAGGAACTCTATCCATCAGATATTTCCTTTGTTACGATCCTTCCGAGAGAATATATTTTTTATATTTTTTATTCATAATAGATGGTAAACAGCTCACCCATAATTTAGTGTTTCCATATCTTCATGGTAAAGACCACCACTATGTGTTTATGATGATGAGTTTCATAGTTTTCTTCATGATGTGTTAACAACCTTGAAACATTGGAAAATAATGAATACCTCATAATCAGAACCCAACAATGTCTAGTCCCTGAGGCGTCATAGAAAAATATTTCTACAAACCTAGCTCTAGAAATGTCATGATGTGGGAGATCGTAAACCTATTACTCAACTCTTGAAAAACCCACTATCAATTTTACAACCAATCTAAAGGTTTCTCTTTTCAGGTGAAATCACTCATTGGTGATGAAAATATGGAAAAATCTCTTAAAATCCATCAATAGTTCCCTACCATCCCATGGAGACTATGCACCTCGGTAATTCTCTTCAGTGCCACCCAAGAATACACTTCATAAACCTTCATGGGATCTTTTACTAGTGATGCATTTGAGATGACAGGTCCAAGAAATTATACCCCTGGAATACCAATCTAACACTTCAAGAGATTCACATAATGTTGGTTCTCTAGAATTTTTTCTTTGATCATTATTCACTGTTGTGTGTGTTCCTCATCATAAATTAAATGCATTATCATATAATCAACAAACAATATTACAGAACAATATAATAATTCCTGGATGACCTGGTTCATAGGTCCCATAAACAATTTTATGGAGTTTTCATGTTAATAGTCATCACTCAGTACCCTTGATGACCATTGAGACATCTAAATATAGTAGTCAATATTTCTACAACCCATAATCATATGTGAGGAGAAACTGATATGTGGAAAATGTTCAAAAACAATTGTTCCCATCTTAACTAATCAAATAAGTCATCAAACCTTATTATTGGATACATATTCTTCACTATCAATTTTTTCAGAAATGAGTAATTTGAAAATAACATCAATATCCTTTCCACCTATTTGGAAGACAACAATGGGGCTTCCTAGGGGGAACAATGGGTATCATGAATCCATTACTCTACATGTTCTCCAACTTCAATCATAATTCAATAATCTCTACAAGAGACATCCATCTTTCTAGAATAGATATTAGGGCCCTCTTTGGGCGTATGTCAATAAAGAATTCCATATCTCGGTTGGGAGTTATTCTTGGGACTTCTTCATTAAAAAAGTACACATACTCAACAAATACCATAAGAAAGTAGTATCCCATTGAATCCACTTCTTTAAGAGTCATGCTATCCAATTAGTGTGTAATAGATACACTATCCTATGCATAATACCATCCTACTCCACCTAGGAATACTTTTCACCCATTAAGGATAACCATGTCACATCACCATGAACACACCACATCCTCCTCTTCAAAAATTTAATCTATAAATTAACTGGATATAGATATTCAATACTTACAATGAAATCATAAGGCCCCATCGACGAGAAAAAAGGATCCCATGAAAAGTTATCACATCCAAGAGTCATATTAAACTATCCAACAAAGCGTTTAATCACAAAGTAACATCTTATTGGTTTCTATGTACCAAAGGGTTAAGCCAAGTGCCCCACTAGAATTTCTATGATTCTAACTAGATAAGTGAAAGGAAAGTAATGAATCCCACTTGTTGCTATTAATACTATTTCATCATCAGAGTCATATTCCTCTGTAGAATACAATTTTCTTTTCTAAGAAAACCAAATTCTTGAATGATTCTTGGATAACCTTGGGGTGGTGGTGGTAATAGGACAACCCTATTATGACCTATTGCTACTCAACATAGAACTATACCACATCTTCCATCTTCCGAACCCCCTTACAGTTGTATCTATCTCTGCTGAGGTTGTCCCTCAACCATCTCTCAATAATATATATAATGGGATGGAGAACCCCATTAAATATATACATGGTTGTTTCATGAGAAACACCCCCACTCTCATGACCAAATTGTGTTTCACTAATATACCAGCATAATTAATCCTCCATGATCATCTCCAGATTCATCTGACACACCTAGATACTTGCAACTTCCACTGGATACCAGTTTAAGTGCTCTCAGCTCCTAGGTGACCACTACTATAACCCAATATTGTCTACTAAACTTATATGAATATCTCAATTACTTAGTGTCACTCAATCAAATCATATTGAGTGGAAATGAAAATATATATAACTGAGTCCATGATATTCTAGTGTAATCGGTTATAAAAGAAACATCACATAGAGAATATATCTCACATCATGTCCAGTGAGAACAATGAGATATGAGTAATCATATTTGAATACATATCATTGGTCATAATATCCTTTTGTATATTCTGAATATCATGGATTCTCTTTTTTCAAAAATTGGATGTATAAAACTATGTATTTAAGAAAAAATCTATGACTAAAACGAAGAGATATGTCTTATTGTATAAAATGTAAATTGACTCCAACATATCCTAGAGTAGCCATAGAGAAGACTCACCATGGGTAATTCTATTTGATATACATGAATCCACACTAGGTGGAAAACCCATGTCACTGCCTCTATCTAGTTATCATCACATAGGGTTATAGTAGTCCTGGAGACCTAAGAGGTCGCTTCTTTTGGAACTCATACGACCCAATTTTCCTATGTGGATCTTCAACTTGTAATTGAGGTGCTAAATTCCACTCAATGGATGGTGGTATAACTGGTAAAACACCTAGAGGTATTATATTTGATATAGGCATCTATAGCAATGCCTAGTGACATGGTGAATCATCATCATGATCATGCAGTGGAATCCTTGATCGTTGTCCTCAAAATGGAATCCTAAAAGTAACAAAACATACCACAATCAATGAGATTATCTTGGGATATGACTCAAGAAGTATATAGAAACCATAACCCATTACTATATGATGAATGTACCAATGTTTTTTCTTTCTAAAACTATTGTATACAGGTATTAAGTCGAAAAGTATATTTTCAGAGCCCTTCAAAATGGATAGATGAGCTGTTGTACCATCACTAGTGTCCCTATCTCAAAACAATGAGCTCAAAATAATTTAACATTATTTCACTAAATCCCAAATAAATATCATAGACACTGGTCTTATGGTAAAACTAAGTTCCTCAAATACCACTCTGTCACAACCTACCATGATGAGGCACAATACATGATTTCCTCAATCCCATATCCAATGAGAAAGGGGATGGGGACCAAAAATGAGTCGGAATATGACACACATGGGATGAATTATCAAAATGTATCTGCCCACCCACACATATCTTCATGAACATACAATGATGATGTGTAAAAAAACCGATAAAAATGAATGCATAAAAAATAATATCATAGATAGAGTATGATAATAATGTAGTGTAATTATGGGGAAAAATAGAAGAAAACAAAATGAAAATGAAAAAACGTCATATCTAAAAATTTGGAGTGAAATATTTTCAAATGAAACCACTTCTATGAACCAATGTTAACCTATATCACTATGATATGCATGGCTGGGTCCCTTTAAGAATACCTAAAAATGAATTCTATCTGTATATGACATGAAACATCCGGGTAGAGGAGTTACAATTGTGATTACAATTTTAAATATTAGGACACCAAAAAAATCACTAAACACATTGAATTAAAATTATTCATCTCATAATATTAATACTATACCTAATGAAATAACAATAACCTAGATATACTTAGGAAGGTCACCAAGCCTCAAGGTCGTCCCAAAAAAAACTCCTTCTATATAATTATTCATAAAAATTCTAGGAAATTATCATTCTAGTATAACCCACTCTATTATCCATTCTATCATTGGACATGATCAAAAATAGGTCATATTTATTTTTCCCCAACCATGAAAACACACTGGTCTCTAAGGATCTCGATACACAGACTATGGGATCATAACTAGGACCACTATGGGACACCACTGACCAAATATAGAAAAATCAATATGTTGGTGACCTTATAGAAATGATAAAATGACCACAAATTAAATGTCATTCTAGAAGGGGGATCAAAACCATACAAAAGAAGGTCATGTTGATTCCATGAACCCCACCTATGTTATATGAGCGAACAATAGAGGATAACTTCTTAGTCTTAAAATGAGACACCACAAACACTCTCTGAGACTCATCATAAATAGGGGATCACAATCCAGAGCTGTGAATGTAATTATTCTCTACACCCTCAAGGGGAAAATCCAAGGAAATTCACTCAATAGATACTTGTCTAAACTAGTGAAAAGGGGTTCCAAGCACCCTTAATGGTGGTTCATGATGTGTACTAGGGAGTAAAAAGAATATCTGACTAACACATATTATTATTTTTTAATTACATATAACATTTCATGTATATCACTATATAAAAAACAAGTGATAAATGGTATATGATGTGTATAGGTATACCTGAACCCTCTATGTTATATATGTCTATTCCCATGTACTCTAGACATGCACATGAACCATCCCATGTGTCTGGAAATGTATGTATCCATGAAATAAAATGTTACAATCTATTACACTAGGGTTGGGTAACATAGATTTTTGTATGGAACACAAAAAATTTTATTCAAATATTCCCTACAAAATCCCTAGCACCATATATAGTTCCCCACATGACATGTAGTTCTATATTGCAAACATTGCAACATGGAAATTTCACAAACCCTTGGGTTCCTATCAATGTATTACATTCACAATACCAACACAAAGATTCTATGTGGGAATCACATACCTGAGTTCATTGTTTCCCTTCTTTCACTGATTACCAGGATTTAGGATCAGATCTTCTCAGAAAAAACCATTGTTGATCCACATGGTCACTATCATGCATAAAACATAAGATAACTAGAAAAATAAATCTATTCTAATCTATTACTAATTATTCACTATCAATGTTACACCACATTCCCATCCTTAATCATAAACCATGTCTGTGGTATTGGTATGTTACATAGATAGATGGTCATGCAACGATCATATACCTTGTATTCTTCGAACCATTTTCCAAAGAAAACAAAAAATGATGATTGTGTGATTAAAATGGGGAGAACCCCATAAATAGTAAATATGATGAATGAAAGTCATACATTGTTCATTTTTATTCAAGATCATTTTTTTATAAAATATAAATGATATATCAACAAATAAATTAATTATCTATAAATAAATAATCCTCTTATACGTGAATAAATTCATGTTTTTTAATTGATTCATAGATTACATGGATAATGGAACATAATGAATTCACGTAAATAAAATATTATTTATGTTTATTGAATTAACAAATTATTATGAATGTTCCTATGATCTAATCATTGGTGAGACACATAAACTCTATTGGAATATGATCCTCAATCTCATATCGATCGGATGTCATCTTCTAATGATCCTTCAATAGATCCTATAAAAAATCCAATCAAAATCCCTAGGATAAATGACTAACCCTCGGTATTGGGGTATATTAATTTTTAAATATATGACACTAGTTTTCTTTATGAAAATAAATAAATAATTTAATTAAATTTATATATTTTAATTTTTTTCGCCTTTGATTGCACTTTACCAAAACCCCAATCCTCGAAAAAGATTATGTATCTCATAGTTTAAACCTATAATTTGAAATAATAGGAGGCTAAAATTTATAATATGGGCCTCTATTGGATTTTTCTACACATATTGATGAAACATACATGCATGTGATTTAAATATATTGAGAAATTTTCAAATATCATTTTCGGTCTAGCTAGACCTCAAAATCTCACACCATCTCAGCGCCTAGCTCCAAATGTAATCCATTTAATATTCTAATGTAATAACTATAATAATCCAAGTTTGTTAAAGAATATTATAAACCTATAAATCAAATATGGATGCATCCAATATAAAACTTTAATATCTCTAATAAATTTCTTACATCTAAATATGTAGAAAACTCCATCAAAAAATAACATAAACAATAAAATTACTAAAAAAATATCATGATCACTCGTATAATAACATAACCATAACTATATAATTATTTTCTCAACATATGGAACATATTAAGGGTTATCCTCCCTCAATCATGTTTTTTTTCTCCAAATTTTACATTTTCAATTAATAAATTCTCTTGGTGCTATTGAACATGTTTATTTAAATCCTTATAGAAAGACATTATGTTACTACATTTTTTACACTTAGATAATATAAAGTATAAAATAATTTTACTGAATAATTCTAGAATCTAGGAAGATTAGAAATTTATTCATTCAACTACAGTATTATTAGTAGCGTAAAATTGACCATTATCCCTTAGATTCATTTTCTTTATATTCTAAGGAAATTTAGGGAATTTTTGTTCATAGTGTCATGTCTCCATATATTTCAATCATTCGATAATTGAAACTTACATTTCGCCCTTTCAATCAGAAAAATGGTGTCTCTTCACTTCACACTTATAATAAACTGTAATTCCATTAATGAATGTACCAGGGTGATTATTTCTATAATTATCACATGTGGGAAATTCATTTGTCCTCTTTATCCCATTATCATTATTTTTATTTGTAATTATTTTATTTTACCTCTAACTATTAAATCTATAATACATAGCTATATCAACCCTTAACTTCATGAAATAAGGTATTATATGCTCGTATGATGGGGAGGATTTAGAGACTAGTTCCCTTTGAATAATCAGGTGTATCCCATAAATGATACAGTAAATGTTTCACTTTAGACTATATATATAGTCCATAGAATGACATGATAAACTATTAAAGGTTTATTCATATAAAGAACATTTTTATCTTTCATTTTACTTAGATATGTGAATTATATACCCACTTTCACTTGTTTCTAGACATGAAAATACGTTTCAATGAAGTGTAACTTAAATCATGGTGGTTGCTAACACGTGAAGTGGTATAACTTTGTTATCTTGTGTTTTTGACTAGTAGGGTTCTTCATACTGGAATAGTCATTTTTTATAACCCGATTTAGCTACCCAAATATTGTTATAATTTTGTCAATTGTATCTATAACTCTAAATCCATCATCGTTATCTTGACTAGGAGGTAAATACCTACATGGAGTATATTAATTGATAAGGATAAATTTCTTCTACTAGGAATCATTTTTCAAAAATAGATAAAACTAAATTTGATCATAATACTATGAATCATAATATATTATCTGAAAACCTGGAATACAGTTACCATAAAATGAAAAAATAATGCATTTCTAATTTTATAATCATAATCATGGTATATTTTGGAATTTTTTAAATCATAAAATATTTTAAAATCCTTCAACTATATTTATAATAAAAATATGAATTAATGAAAGAATGTCCCCAAGGAGAATCAGACTAGGTGTATTGTAATGATAGTTTTTGTGTACCATAAAATGCTCAAATCCAGCTCAACATACCTTTCTATGGATTTATTATTCCTAGGTACAAATATTCTAGAACCATTTCTAATAAAATATCACCAATGCCAATTGAAAATACCCCAGATATATTTTCCTAGAGCAAGCTGTTACTTAAATACTTAGAAACTAGAAAAAACAATCATATCTTAATGATCTAAATTAAATTTTCTTATTGGTAAACTAGATGCATACATAAAAATACAAATTATATTTTAAAACATAAAATAAGAAATGTTTCTTATTTGATAATTACAATATTTACAATATCACATCTCTACATATCAATCATAAAATACAACTTGTTATCCTTGGGAAAATAAAATAAAAAAAGGGTGAGCTCAGATTCTTAGTATGGGTATGCATACAATGGAAGATATCATAATCATAATAAATATGAGAATGTAAATAACAAAAAATAAATTCAATTTAAATAAAAACAAGATCATAATATTGGAGAAATAAATGATGGTAAAATAAATCAATATAATTAATCACATGACCATAAAACATATATATTTATATTATAAATAATCATTTAACCACAAGGAAAAAAATAACTAATCACATAGTGATGTAATACATGATGTAAGACAACATAAACAGACTATCAAGTCCACCGGAAGACAATATAATACAATGGGTATAAACATATATATCTTTTTCCATTTTTTTATAATGAGGACTAATGAAACATCAAGGGACTATGTAATTCTGGGATCCAAATTAAACATAATAAATTCAATACATTCCTTGGTGGAAAGTGCTGATAGAAAATTATCCAATAAGTAAATATTGATGAACTAACATATGAAATCTTAATAATTCCCCAATTGATAATCATAATCATTAACCATAATGAGTTATATGGTGAAAGGTAATGAAATAGTATAAACCTAGTCTAAATAATCATAATCCATATAGATAAAAAATAGGGATGGTATAATTAGAACAGATTCGCAGTGGTTAAAAATAGAACAATGGTTTCTTATGTCGTTGAATAGAAACTCCATATCAATATCAGTAAAACATTATTGAGTTAAATACCCATCCTATTATTAAAAATGACATTTTAATCTAAAATTTATCCTAACATTTTAAAAATAACTTTAATTAAAAATAATACATAAAACATGTAAATGAATCTTTATAACATTGAGTAGTCATTATGGTGGGAAATTCTATTCATGTCATACATGCCAAAAAATATTTCTTTCATATTTTTAGTAACATAAAACTAAGAATTTATTAGAATAGGACATGTGAATCATTTCAAAAAAAAAATTAAAATAAAAAAGGGTAAAAATTTATTTATAAAATAATTTAGATAATGATAAAAACACTTTAGAAAACATTTTTAGAAAATATGTATTTGGAAGAAAATGTATTTTCCATAGAAAAGAGAAATAATGTTTCCTTTTCTTAAAATAATTTTTCATATAATTATAAGTAAAATAGAGTTAGAAAATGATAATATTTCATGAAAATGTCATGAATAACATTATTAGATAAAAATATATCTATATTATGAGAGGAGAAAAAAATAATTCCCTCGATATATTTGTAAAAATTAACAATCATAAATAATAATGACATTGTAAAATAAACAATTACAACCTTCATAAAATCAGAATCATAATCCCCATAAAAAAAATCTAATGAATCTTTAAACACCATGAATATAAATATATTCATGATATAAAATATGAGTTTCATATCATATTCACCACATAAGAGAAATAAGTGGTGAATATGGAATATTTCTAATGAATGTTCATATAAGATGAGACACCCTTACCTCCAGTTGGAAAATCACCATATTTGTACAAACCTCATGTATAAAAAATATATATTTTTTATCACTCTATTAATGAAATATAATCATATATACCAAACCATATATTATTTAAATATATTCTTTTATCACTGAAAAATTAACAATTCATTTTGGATATCACTATTTCTGATGATTATGGATTCATTTTTCATGTATGTTTTATTTTGACACTTTTTGTAATTTTAAACTGACCATGGTTAATTCATATACATAAATTTCTCAATGATATAATTATCAAATATATTCATTATAATTTTTTTTACTAATCTATAAAATTTATTCATATAAAATGGATTACACCATTCATAGAGGCGACACACTATACATACGAAAGAAAGTTGTTTCAATTTTTTTGGTTTAATAGAGGGAAATAAATTTAAATAATAAATAAAAATTATATAGTCATAGTTAATTTTTATATATAACATATATTAATTAAATTTATCTATATTACCTAATGTGTAAATTGTTAGTCATAAATGAGTCAAATTGATCTGTGAGGTGTTAGTCTGCCATACACACAAGAAACATTATCATATCTTCTATGAAATAGAGAGTAAGAAAGTATATTTTATAGAATAATTATAGAGATTTAATTATGTTAATAATATCATATATGTTTTTTAAATATATTATTATGAAAATCGATGAAAAATGGTAATGTAAACAACACATCACATTGGTTCACGAGGAAGTTGTCTTCCATACACAAGAGTGATGTTATTATTTTGAAATTGGTGGGATGGTAAAAAGGAAGATTAAATATTATAATTATATAAGTATATTCAAAAAATAAATATCCTATAGATAGTTTAAATTCACCATTGAATCCAATAATTATATGTAGTGATGATGAATGAATTACATTTGTTCATGGTAGTCCACCGTACATAGAATTGACAGTTCAATTTCATTATTGAGGAAAGAGTATATAGATATAGGTTATCAAATTATAATAATAACATTTCATTATATGGTAGGTGTTTCTTTTATTATATCGGCATGATTTAATAGTTTTTTAAGGGGGTGGTAGAATAAAAAAATTCTCATTTTAATAAGTTACGTCTTCTTTATCATTTCAAATAATTTAATTGATAGGGTAATTATCAATAAAAATCATAATTTTCAACTATCCATCAAAAAGATTATTTTTTTCATAAAATTCTAAAAAATTCACCAATATATAATTTTGAATTTTTTATATAAAAATTTATTTTAACGTTTTCAAATAAATTTTGAAAAATTGGTAAAAAGTAATTTTTATATATTTTTTAGAGCGTGACTAAATATCCATTCATAAAAACCCAGTTTTTTCAAAAAACATTTCATTTTCATTCCATTGAGTGTTATTTTATTTCTAAAGAATATATAACCATTAAAATTATTTTATTCTAGTATAAAATATTAAAGTTTATTAATTTTTTATTCCTATTGATACCTATAAAAATTATGATATGGTTATCATTGTCATTTTTAAATACTAATATTTTAATATAGTATTATGTTTCGTTTAAACAATGAATTATGTAAATCAAAATATATTAGAGGAATTGGGTTTATTTAAAAATAAATTAATTATAAATTCTTTGGGTGTTAAATTTAATTCTAATCATGGTGTTTTGTGTAATATATTCTAAATAACATCATGTTTCTCTTTTAAAATCTATAAGTGTTATAATTTCTTTAAAAAATGGGGTCACAAGATTTTTAATTTACGTTTTCCGGAAATTAAAAACCCATATGATTGGATTCCCTATTAGGATGTATGATTAGTATTAACCACGATCTCTTGGTGGTTTTCTGTACTAGGCTTTATTATAGAGTTCATGGTTTAGACACACTATTATTTTAACCATCCCTCAACAGTGGAAGTCCCCACTCTAAAAGGAATCATAGATTGTAGGTGGGACCACACTGTTTAGACATATCATGTTCTAACTCAAATTCACCAATACAGACCACACTACTTTTCCTACTAAACCACATGGTATTCTCTAATAATTATCCAATAATGTAGAATAAAAAACTATAAAAAAATATAAATTCACAAAAAAATCCACATAATAAGACCAATACCATGGGAGATCAATACAAATATTATAATTAATCAACACACTACAACCCTAAGAGGGATAAAAATTTAGCTAATTCATTTAGAATCAATATCTCAGAGTTATAAGGTAGATTAGGATTGAAAATGATTATTTTTTAAGGGATATTTCAATAATGGATATACTAATTATTAGGGATGTGTAAACATCAATCAATTTCCAAATTAATTCCCAACTATCTCTATTGATAATGATATGATATTTTTATCTCTATGATAAGATTTTTTTAAAACATAGAAATTTTTTAATAATTAAAAATAGATAAATTTTTATATGAATATGGTGTGATGAAATATTGAAATGGGTTATGTGTTCATTCAAAACTTGAGGTGATGTGGAAATTTTTAGATGAATCTTATAGGTCAAATTTATATATACACCCTAAAAGCACCAAGAGGTATTAGGATTATATGGAATATTTATAGTGCGGTAATATAAGGTAGGAAATTTTTGATTATGTATTAATATTCATGATTTGTCAATAATATAATATTGAGAGAGAAAACCGTTGAGAATATATGTAACATTTACCTATTACTCTATGGATATGGGAAGATATCACTGTGGAGTTAATCATAGGATTTACAATAAAACCATTAATAAATGATTCCATATGTGATATTGTTTATCATCTTAACAAATATTCACATTTAAACTATTTAAGATATGATTTACCACATGAGCATCTTTAAAAGGATCAATATAAATGATGGATTATGATTTCCTGGTGCACCTATTACAATTATGTCTAATCATGTTCCATGATTTTCATCGACATTTTGGAAAATCCATTTTATAGATCATTATATCAAGAATCATATAAAAACGACCTATCATAATCAATTTGATTGATAGTCCTAATGGGCTATTCAAATGTTTTAATTAATTTATAGGTTGTTCTAACATGACTTTCATGGTATGTGGTATTAATATTTACCTTTGGTGGACTTTTTCAACAACAATAGATTACATTCATGAATAAAAATTATGTTATATAAATAATTATATGGAAGTAGTTTTCATACTCCAAATATTTTTATGAAACTCTTAAATGGAATATTTAAAACGTATAATTTATTATGGAGGAAATAAAAATGGTAAATCCTATTCAGACCCATACTAAATAAGTTCAATTTAAGAAAAATAAATATGTAGATAACTAAAGGAATGATTTGAAATTTCAAGCAGGAGATAATTTTTTCATGAATGTGTGGTTGTGGAAGGATTCTGTAAGGATTAGTAAGAAAGGAAAGCTGATCCCCAAGTAAATTAGATATTTTAAAATGTTTTCAAGATTTGGTGTTGTTTCATACCATTTGGAAATAACACCAAGTCCAATTAAACTACATAAGGAGATCCACATATCATTATTAAAGAAATATATGCCAGAACAAACTCATGACCTAACCTTAGAAAAAATAGAATTTGGGTCCTGATATATCATACTATGAAGACTGTATTAAAATTATTGAAACTATATAAAAAATGTTGTGGAATATGGTGTAATGTCTCGAAAATTCCATGTAAAATTTTTAATGGTAATATTCTGAGACCAGATGCTAAGATGACACATGAGTCTGAGTCCTAGTGAGACAGTAATAGAATTTTGAACTTTTGTTAAGTTCATTTAAATAAACATTCAAGTGGGTTTTTCAAACCATTAAACCAGTGCTCAGTTCAAAAATATAAGGGCACCATTGAACTCGGAACAACATGATTTTTCGTGAAAGGACCTAACATTGACCGACAAGGGTCTACAGGAAAAAATATTTTTCATACTTTTTGGAATAAAAACAAAATAACATAAAAAGTTATTTTATTTGTTTCTATGCACCGTTGAGTGGTGGCACACCAACACTGTGGTGGCAGAGGTGCGGTAAAGAAAAGCCACATTAAAGTAATCCCATTAATGAGGATCTTAAATATGATGCATAACAACTCAATAATTGAAGTGTAATAGATATATTGTTTCATTAATGAAACAATGTAAAGACATGATGACACAACGTAACAGAAACTTTGAGACCCATTTCTATTTTAATGAGATAATGATTTGGAGAATAAGAGCTATAATTCCTCTGACAGCCAACAATGAAATTATATCCAATGAAGAATGACAGTGAATCTCTAGTGACAATGATGCACCTCGAAGAATGGGACCCATGAATGATAAATGAATTATCCTTAAACCCCTTTAAGGATTGCTGACAATGTGGGTGGAAGATATGGAATGAAGAGAGAATGCATGCAACACCGTTAATCCCCAAATAACAAATCTATCCCAGGTTGGGCTTACTTTTATTAAATTGAATTACTAATTCATCATTTCAAAACAATGAATAGGGATCAACCCCTGAACATGTTAATTAGTGGATCACTTTTTCTTGCGGGAGAAAACTTATTGTCATGTTTTTTTTTCAGGATTAATTTTGATAGAATCACAATCTTATCCCCCCATATTTTAAAGAAACTCTAATGTGAAGAGTGAAGGTCAACATGAACAAAGCCCAAGCCCCACTGCCTATGTGTTCTCTTGTTTTTTCTTCATAGCTGCAAATCTAGATTTATAGAAAGGAATTTTTGAGTCTGTAGAAGGGAATATGGATCCCCATGGAGGCCGGAGGTATAGACTGTCTACAGAACGGACCACCGAAGTGGACTCGATGGTCTGCGAAACATCCTGTTGGCGCACAACGTATATGGTCCAAAGAATAGACCACCGTAGAGGACCAGGTGGTCTATAGAACATCCCACTAGTAGAAGAGACTGATGGGAGATAGTACACCCATATAGCACACAACGACATTACACAAAGGTGGGACATGTTAGTGCGGTAGGAGCCACCAGCAGCGGGCCGGTGTATGTCAGACAAGGATGCTGCCACTTGACCACGTCAGTGAAGTGGGTCGTGCCTACGGCCAGAGTGCGATGTGATGGCATGTGGTATAGTGGGTACCACATATGAGACAAGGGGGATACCTACATATCTGGGCGTGGCGTGCACGAACAAGACGCCACCTAGTGTTAGGGATGGGGGAGACTAGAACACATAGTGGGCCGAGTCGGGTGGTATGAATCAAGCCACTAAGAGGCCCGACTAGAAATTAATTTGGCCGGATTTTCTAGGAGGGGTGGGAAGAATAAAATTGGGCCAATGGGAAGCCAGGGCTGGGAACAAAATTGGATCACCTATTATGGGCTAGGCTAGATTGAACAAGGTCATTGGGTGACCCGGCGAGTTTGACCCCCGGTTGAACCGGGCCGGGTCCAACAAGGCCCAATGGGCCTGTCCAGAGGGGGACGACCCAAATTTGAACTGGTTCATGTAGGGGCAGTCGAAAAGGGATGGGAATTGTAGGGCCCTGAGGCTAGGTTGGTCTGGTCGGTTCGACCTGGTAGGACTGGGCCCGGACACAACCAGCCCCTGTTCACAAAAATGTCAATATCTATCAGACCAAGCATCTGTTTGATGAGGAATTTGTGGCATTGGAACCATCATGATGAGATAGTTATTTTGGTATGCTCTAAGAAGGATTTCATATAAGTTTAAAAACAATTATTAGCTTGAGAAGTGGATTGTCATGGAATCAAGTTTTCTACGTTCGGGAATCCTATGGTAGGATGAGACCTGAAGACTACTCACGATCCGACCAAGTTACCATGTTGGACTAGAAGAAATATGACCATATACGGATCATCTCCAACTGACCATATGTGGATCATCTCCAAGAGACCCTATGTGGATTAGCTACAAGTGTCCCTGTGTGGATCAGCTATAAGTAACCCTGTCTAGATCAGCTACAAGCAACCCTATGTGGATCAGCTCCAAGAGACCACATATAGATCAGCTCTAAGAGACCATATGGGGATCATCTATAGGTGGCCCTATTTAGACTAGATATTATTTCCTATGTAGGGAGTGGTTCCGGGTGACCCAAAAAACCCACAATACTCATTAGGGAATAGTACCTCTACAGTCCAAGGTGTTCAGTGCTACAACTAATAGTGTTACTTTCTGTACCTTATATTATACATGTGTGAGTGGTCTTGCTTCATGATCATGCTTCTTAGTTAATTTGTGAATTAGATTTTCGTCTTTCTATTATGGTTTGATATCCCTATTGAGTATTTTGTTACTCACCCATGCACGAGATTCACCCGCACATGTTGTTTTTGTTGTAGATGACCGACGCATTGACAGAGGAATCAGTGGCCTTGGAATCGGTTGTGCCTAGTGATATTAGGCAGGCGGGGTGTACTTCTATGTATTTCAACACATAATATATACATACCGATCAGATGGGGTTTTAAGAAGATGAATTTTCAGAGATCTTTTTTACTTTCCTTTTTTCATCTTTTCTTTTGTTGGGTTGATATTATGTCCCATTTTACCTACAGGATGTACCTTAACTCAGTATTTGTTTAGTGTCATGCATGTTTTCGTTTCTATTTTTTGGGATGTGGTTGTGTGTGCGTGTACTGGTTCCCACGAAAATGCCTCCCACTTTCAGGTTGATGCCTTCAACACTAGTCACCAACCCCTGACCATTGGGAGGCAAGCTTGGGGGAGTCATGACATGGGCCTCAGGAGATGGTTTGTGACAAAGTGGAATCAAAGGTGGTTAGTTATACCATAATGATCGTGAATATGTTGTTTTGTTTTTGGAAAACACTCTTAAATGTTTTGAATTAGAAATTCAGATTTGGGTTGTCCAATATTGCTGTGGAGATCGATGTATCCATACACCAATACCATGATTTATTCTCTTCATCTCTATACATAGAAAACACTGGTTGTATGCATCATATAGGAATTGAGTGTTTCCTCATAATATTCATGAATCAGAGTCAGCTCACCAGGTATAATTTTCTGACTTTGATACATCGTGATCTATTTCAGAATTCCTCTAAGTAGACAACCATTTAGGATTCTGATACATGACTGTGAGGACAGCCCGCATATCGATGAGGCATCAGTTTAAGGACTGGTTACAGAGATGTATTTTCCACGGTGGTGCTCTAGTGTTATCCCCACCCATTAAGTAGCAGTTTCTGTTGATGCTACTGGTGGAGGAAACATGCAGAATCACGGAATTTCACAAGTTTTAGAGAGAGAGACCTCTCAGGTTCATGGGAGTGAAATACCCTCTGGCCATTGGGTACTATCTCGAGGTGGTGATGCGGGTAGTCCTCTTAGTTTAGGAATCCACTTGACCAGATGGTGATCTTAGCTACAAGCTGTATTCATGGCTCGAAAGGGAGATGATGGAGCATGAATATTTAGACTCCTGATGAGGAGACCCTCTCCTGGGATGACTTTGATGATCTTCTCTGGGAGGACTTCTTCCACATGACCTTGCGTTCGGTGCACATACAGGAGTTTCTTAACCTACAAAAGGGAATCATGTCAGCGGGTGATTACTCTATGAGGTTTACAAAACTCTACCACTACTCTACATATATGGTGTGAGAGCATTTATTTAGTGCCTAGAACTTTGACCAGGTACTCTGATGAGAGATCAGAGCATCGATGATTTCACTCAGCACCCCGAATCAATATAGAGCGATAGAGAACGTTCTTTTAGTAGAGATATTTCGTGTAGAGGAGGCACCAATGATGGGAGATACCACTAGGTGACTGTGGATAAGTCCTCTATGGAGGGAATTCAACAGATAACACAGAGTTATAACCAGGCCAGACCATCCGGATGGTGACCCCAAGACATAGGATTTGTGGTGTGAGGCCACTAGGTTAGCTGGTTTTAGAAAAGGATCACGACATGATACTCGTGTCGAAGAAAGAGACACATTGATTGTGACTTACCAAACCAATGCCCAGACGATTTCTAGATGGTCGAGTGACCACCGACGCAGAGGAATTGGTTAGACAAAGTAGGTATGTAGGGAGACCGACGTGTCAGAGGAGGAATCCGAGTAGTAGGTGGTTGGAAAATGGTCTAGGTACTACCACCACCACACCAGGTGGTCCACCATGACCTCAGGGTGTAGATGGACATGGGTGAGCTTAGATTCAAGAAATTTATTCCTATGACCACTATGCTATAGAGAAGATTAAAGGTATAATCTATGTCTTATACACCATATTTATAGTTCTTATAGACACTGATTCCATTTACTCTTTAATTTACACAAACCCTATTCGAGGCTCAGAGATTCCGGTGAAGACTTTGGATCGATCCTTAGGATTAGAAACTCTTATGGGAGGGGATTTGATGATTACCCACTATATCCAATACTGTGAGAAAACTCTTGGAGGTGAGAGATTCAGCAAGGATATCCTTGTAGCAGTATCAAGGCCTTACGTTGTCATCTTGGGCATGGAATGACAATCCACAGTTCATGCTCATATCGACTGTCTTCAGTGTAGAGTTGGGTGTGTCCGTGAGGATGGGACTGAGTTTTACATAAACAACGAGAATGGAAATCTTGCAGTATAGGATAAAAATTATTGAAGGAAATTGCATCTGATCAATCACTAGTTTGATATCCTCACCCTCGGTGTGGTGTATTATAGGAGTCCTCACTTTCCTGTAGTGGTGGATGAGTATAAATATTTCATTCCTGAAGATGTTCTAGGGATACGTCCTCGTAGGGTGGTAGACTTCTGCATCAACATGTGCCCTAGTATATCATCAAAATCTACTACAACATATCAGATGGTGCCCTTGGATCTTCCAAAGTTGAGGGCACAACTAGATGACCTGTAGGAGGATGGGTTCATGAGTCCCAACATTCCACTATAGGTATACCCGGTGTTTTTTCCAGGAAGGAAGATAGATTCTTGAGCTATGCATGAACAACTGATGCCTGAACTAAGTGGCCATGAAGAACATGTATTCACTACTGAGGATTGATGACCTATTTGATCAATTGAAGGGAGCGAGGTGGTTCTCAATGGAAGACCATAGATCATGCTATAACTAGCTTCAGGTATAGGATGAGAATGTACAGAAGAGAGCCTCTATATTTTAGTATGGACACTACAAGTTCTTGGTGATACCCATCAACATGATCAATGAACCAGTAGTGTTCATGGGACTCATGAACATGATCTTCTAGACTTACCTCAATCTTTTCATGGTGGTCATCATTGATGACATCTTGGTGTACTTGATGTCAGATGAGGAGCACACTACACACCTTATGATAGTCCGAGGTACACTCTGAGAGAAATAATGATATAGAAATATCTTGTAGTGGAAATTTTGGATTCAGGAGGTCTAATTTATTGGACACATCATCTCGGAATATGGATTTGCAGTGGATCCAGTGAAGATAGAGTCAATTCTTGCTTAGGAGCCACTGAGGATCATGACTGAGGTACGAAATTTCACAGGGTTCGCTGGATACTTTTGGAGGTCCATGCCCAATGTTTCAAGAATAGCATCACCCTTATCATCTTTGATACATAATGTAAAACCCTTCACATGGATGAATACATTCTACTAGAGTTTCTAATATTTGAAGTGGAGACTGATGAGTTCTCCCATCATGAGACTATCAGTGGAGGGTGTTTGTTATGTAGTTTTCTTCGACACATTAGAGAAAATATTGGGTTGTGTCATAATGTAGGAGCGGGATGTAATTGACTACGGTTCAAGGTAGTTGAGGAAACATGATAAAAAATACGTGACCCATGAAATGGTGTTAGATACATTGGTCTTTTCTTTGAATATGTGGCATCACTACTTGATGATTCAACGGTATACGGTCTACTCTGAACACAATATTATTATGTATATCTTCTACCAGAAGGACATGAAACTTAGGCAGTGATGATGGATGGAGTTCCTATAGGAATATTACATCGAGATAGTCTATACACTTGGGAAGGGGAACATGGTGGAAGACATTCTCAATAAGATGTTCAGTTTGCTGCTTCTAAGTGAGGAAACATAGAAGAAAGTCGTGATGTAGATATCCTTCATGGATGATGATGAAGCAGCTTACCTTTAGTCGATGACTATCACTCACCCAAACTTATAGTGAGTTATAGAGGCACATCTTATGGATGTTGATTGTGAGGACCGACGTTCTCAGTTATCATCAGGAAAGGCTCCTTATATATTTCGATAGGTAGAGATAAAATCATCTTTTTCAAAGGGTGCCCTATAGTACTAGTGGTTCTATGGGAGAGGTGTTAAGGGAGTTCCATAAATACCCTTTGGAAGTACATATAGTTTCGTTAAAGATGTACTAGGATATTTTACATCTGTACTGGTGTATAGGGATGATGAAAGCGGTGGTCGAGTTCGTTGAATAGTTCCTCACTTGTCAGCAAGTGAAGGATGAGCATCAGGTTCTAGCAGGCTTGGCACAATTACATGAGATAATATAGTAGATGTGGTATGGTATCTTGATGGATCTCATGATAGGCATACCATGAAATTACACATGCCATGATTCAATCTGGGTGATCATTGACCGACTCAGTAATTCATCTCACTTCCTACCCATCTGAAAGTAAGGGCCGTTAGAGGGTTTGAGATGGATCTACATACAGGAGATAGTTTGGCTTCACGATTGTCCCTGGACCATCTTCTCATACTGTAATACTTTCTTCACATAGATGGTATGGAGGAATTATAGGAGGTTTTTAGTAATCCACAACACTTGAGTACAAGCTTCCACCCACAAACTGATGGCCAGACAGAGCGGACTATACATAACTTAGAGGAAATGCTTTATTATTGTGTCCCTGATTTTGGTCATATTTGCAAGGACCACCTTCCACTAGTGAAGTTTGAAAAAAAACAACAGTTATCACTCCACCATTGCCATGGAACCATTCGATGATTTTTATGGGAGGCCTGATAGATCATATATATATTGGAAAGACCGTGGAGAGTCAACACTCATGGGTCCAGAGTCAGTACAGGATACCACTGAGAAGGTGCAGATCATCTAGGAGTGGATAAGAACTGTAGAAAGTAAGAAAAAATCATATACTAATAAGATATTGAGGCCCTTGGTGTTCGAGGATGGATACCATGTTTTCCATTGGGTCCCACATTAATGGGGATTGTATAGATTTGGTCGGGGAGTCAAGTTATTTCCAAGGTTCATCAAACATTTACATATTCTAATCAGAGTTGATAAGGTGGTGTACAACCAAGCTCCCCCCATGGATGCATCGGGTGTAATATGTTTTCCATGTGTCACAACTGATGGGGTATGTGCCTGATCCATCGCACATCATCTACTTGGGTAAGCTGTACACTGACGATGGGGAGATGTTTGGGGAGTTTTAAATGGAGATAGAGAATCGACAGGAGTGGGTCCTCCGTGAATGCTCAATTCCTATAGTCCACATTCGGTAGCAGCATGAGAATATCTATGAGAGAAAATGAGAGTCGGAGGCTCAGATTCATGCTCTGTACCCACATTTTATTATTTGGCCCTCTTTTAGATTACAGGGACATGAATCCCTAGTGGTGGGGGTTATGTAATGTCTAAGAAATTCCATTTTGTTTTTATGGGATTATTTTGAGACCAGACGCTCAGAAGACAGCTAATTCCAGGGACTGGTGAGTCTGGAATAGAAATTTGAACCTTTTTTATGTTCATTTAAATAAACATGCAAGTGGGGGTTTCTAACATTTAAACTGGTGCTCAGATTAAAAATCTAAGGGAATGATTGAAATTAGAATGGTGGGATTTTCCTAGAAAGGACCTAACTTCAACCAACACAGGTCAACCTGAAAATATAGTTTTTGGACATTTTGGAAGAATAATAAAATTACCTAAAAAGTTATTTTATTTATTTATATTAATTTTTTAGTGGTGACACGTTATCACTACAATGATGGTAACGAGGTGATGACGAGTTGCATCAAATGATTCCCATTAGTAAGGCTCTAAAATGTGAAGTGTAAAGACTCATTAATTGAAGTGTAACAGACATGATATTGCATTAATGAAATATCACAATGATGCGATGATGCAGCGTAATAGAAACATTACGACACATTTCTCTTTTAACGAGATAATGAGTTAGGGAATCAAAATAAGGATTTATCTAACAGAAAATAAGGAAATTCTATCCCATGAAGAACACTAGATAATCAGTAGCGACAATGATGCACCTCGAATAATAGGACCAATTAATGATGAATGCATTCTCCTTCCACCCTTTGAAGGATCACTAGCAATGTGGGTGGAAAATCATGACCAATGAACAAAGGCACGTGATGCCTCTCTTCCACAAAACATGAATCTATCCCAAGTAGGGGTTACTTTTTTTTAATTTAAATTCACCATTCTCCATTATAAAATAGAAAATGTGGATCAACACATGAAAAGGTTGATTCACAAATCCCTTGTTATTATAAGAGATAACTTATTCTTATGGGTTTTCCTAGGGATGAATTTTGATAGAATTGTAATCCTATCCCCCCTGTTTTAAAGAAACTCTAACACGGATGGTGCGGGACGACACGAACATGGTCGATCCCCTCTGTATTTGTGTGTTCTTGTCTGATCATTGTGGATACAACTCTAGATTAATGACAAGGAATTACCAAGGCCATAGAAGGGAAGTTGTCACCCTAAAGAGTCTAAGGACATAAAAATTCTGATGAAAAGATCATCAGAGTGGACCCAGTGGTCTGCGGAATATCCCATCGACATGTAGGCACGGCTGGATCGGGTCACGGCAGTGCGGCCTGAGCCGGCATATAGAGAATAAGGACATAGCCACCTGAATACATCGGTGGAGAGGTCTACCTTTGGGTATGCAGCGTGGTGCACTGGCACGCGGTCTAGTAGGGACAACGTGTGGGATAAGTTGGCGGCCGACATAGCCGGTGGCGGTGCAAATGAATTAGATGCCACATGGAATTCAGTCTATAGGAGACCTTCCCACACAATCAGATGGGTTGGGAAGGAAGAATAAATCTAGGCCACTGGGCATCCCATACAGGGAACAAACTAGAGCACTTTTTATGGGCTGGTCTGGGCAGGCCGAATAAATTTGGGCCATTGGGATGCCCGAATTGGGATCAAACCAGAGCACCTGTTGTGGGATAGGGAAGATGGAACCTGGTCACTGGGTGACCCAGTGGATAGAACCTTGGTTTAACTAGGCTGGGCTAGATGGAACCATGTCGAACCCTGGTATAATTGGGCTGGGTCTAGCAAGGCCCAGTGGGCCTGACCTAGTGTCAAGGCTAGACCGGGCAGTCCCAGACATGAACTCAGCCGGGTCCGGTTGGTTAAACCAGGATGGGCCATGTGGGGCCCTCGAGCTGGGTTGGTTGGGTCAGACCGACCCAGCCGGACTGGGACTATACACAACCGGGCCCTGTACTATAAAACATTAATATATTTAAGACCAAGCAGCCGTTTTATGAGCTATTTGCGACGTTGGAACCCTCATGATAATGAAATTTTTTTGGAATGATCTAATATGACCTTCATGGAATTTGATATACAAATAATGGATTTAGGATTGGATTCTCTTGGAATCAATCGTTCTATGTGTGGGAATCCTACGGTAGGCTAAGACTTGCAGATAGTTGAGGAGAGGGCCCAAGTGATCATACATGACTAGAAGACAAGAGATCCTATTTTGACCAGCACCAAGAGACCTTTTGTGGAACATATTCAAGCTACCCTATGTGGATTAGCTATAAGCATCCCTATGTGTATAGCTATAAGTTACCCTACGTGGACTAGCTACAAGAGACCCTATGTGGATCAGATCCAAGAAACCCTATGTGGATCAACTGCAGGTGGCCCTGTGTGGACTAGGTATGATGGACTAAGTGGGGGTGGCTCCAGGTGACCTAGAAGACCCACCGTCCTCATCAAGTATGAGTACCTCAACAGTCCAAGGTGTTCTGTGTTAGGACTGATAGTCTTAAATTCAGTACTTTATATTATACTATTGTGATATTTCATGCTTCACGATCATGCTTCATGGTTTTCTTTGTGGATTTCATTGTTGTAATTAATTTTTGGTTGGGGGTCCCTACTAAGTATTTTTTACTCACCCCTATACGGGCATCACCCGAAAATGTTGTTTCTGGGGATGAATACATACACCTTGATGGAGGACTTTGTGGCCTAGGACCTGATTGTTCCTAGTTAGATCAGGCAGGTAGGGCATACATCTACAGCTTCCGGAATCCACTGTATACTTACCCCTCAGTTGGTGTTTTCATTAGATGTCATTTCAGATATCTTTTGTACATTTCTGTTTAATGTTTTTTATTTTGTTGAGACTGTATTCTGGCTATTGAACCTATAACTTATACCTTTACTCAGTGGTCGTTTAGTGGCATGCTTGTTTTCCTTTACTGCTTTTGGGATGTCGTTGTGTGCATGCATACAAGTACTCAGGAAAATGCCTCCCACTTTCAGGTTGATGACTTCCGTGCTAGTCGCCGATACCTGTCTTTTGGGAGGTGGGCTTGGAAGAGTAATGGAATGGACCCTAGGGGATGTGTCGTGACATATCATGAATCAATTAGTATATGTACATTGTATAAATAATAAAATAAAGACTAGAAAAAAGTGAACCTAATATTTGTTATGAACAAACAACCCTCATTTGTTTAGAATTAAATACCCTTGAAAATTTCATGTTTATTTTTTTTGATGGATGGAAGAATGAAATAATTTAGCTACTATTATAGTGATCTAATATTTTATTTCATATTAAAATCCACATAATATTATTTTATTAAATAATAATTCTAATTTAATAGGATGAATATTTATTTTAAAAATAAAGTGTAAAAATTAGACAATCAAACATATTTGAAATAATCATTTAGAAATAATATTTTATGACTAATATATAATTTTTTATGTTACTAATTTACATAATATTTATATTATTCTATTATAATATTCATAATAAATCATTTATAGATTATAAATTATATTTAAATAATGAAAAAATCATTTGTAGGTAAACTATAGTATATTTTATAAAACTATTTTTATGTTTATAATCTATATATAATGTTATTGTATTGAATTATAATAAATTTTAAATTATTCTACATGAGTTTAGATGAAATTATAGAGAATATAAAACTTGAGGTAAGAGAATATTTTAAATTCTCAAAATTATTTGGGATTAATTAGGTTTATGTTTTAATTTGGGGAATTAAATGATGTTTCTATCTTAAACACAGTAAAATTTGTTATCCTATAGTAATGTATTGATATTAATTTTTTATAATTTATTTATACACTATCTATTGCATAAATGGGATATTAAAAATAATATGTATCCATATTTTAATTTTAAAAAATGAATAAAAATATTCTTCAAATATTATGATGTACTTTTTACACAACGTTATTACATTTTTTAATATACAATGCATGAACACTTATTCCCACTGTCATGAGTACCATATCAATTTATGCTTACTTTATAGGATTATAAATTTGACTAAAAAAATACTGTTTTTCATAATATTGATTAAGTTATAATATTCTAAATAATTGATTTAATATTGAAAATGATATTTTATTCAAGAAATCTTCTTTTTGTATTTTAGAGGTATTTTAATATTTTTCAAAAAAATAAATAATGAATATTATTTAGTAAAAAAGATATCATATAATGTTATCATTCAACATATTTACCTAGATGAATTATGATAATTATCATTGGATAATGTATTGTTATTTTGTATGATATTTCTTCTGATATGGAATGTTATTGACAAACAAGGATTGTTTATAATGTTTTATATTTTATTCATATGGTTAATTAATGTGAATTATTATGTGATGGTGGGTACTAGAATTACATAGACCTAAAATAAATTAGTAGGTATCATGAAGAAATACTGGTGGGATATTTGTCCAATTTCTTATCAAATAATGAAATATGTATTGGCATGAGGCTTCACTGATAGGTTTCAGATATCTGGAATTATACATTCTGTCATTATGGAACCATTTTTTATGTCCATGTGATTATTAGAACTATTATATTTATCGTTGATATGTTTCAATTTTATTTTTATTATCAATATAGTATTATTTTATCATCATTTATTCCTTCCATATTATTCAGTCATTATTTATTCTTGAGTATCTTCTACTGAAATTATTCTCTCATCGACCATATGCTCACACTAGATTATATAGTTTCCATCGACATGATTCTAGGAAGTGTATAATGATGGATATACATGGATATTATAGAAAAAATTATATTTTCTCAACGAAAATACAATTTTTTCTTTTTTTTCAAATTCAATTTTAGTTTAAAACATGTAATATTTAAATAGTATTAATCTACATGATCCCTAGGGATATGATACCATGTATCCAGTTCCAATTTAATATAGTAAGAATAATATATAATCTCATATTTTTAGATTTGTTACAATAAATGTATTTATATTTAACTTATTTTCTTCTTTGGATTATTTTGGTACTTCAGGGATGGAAGATATTTGATTATTTCATTATGCACCTAGTCTATTTGTTTCATTAAAAATCACATCAAATCATAAATTTTGAACATTATATTAAAAATAATACTTTTAAAAAACTAAATCAATGTTACCATAAATATCACCCTAGATTTGTGTGAATTTTATATCAAGGATTTAGATAATATTTACAATTACCTAAAAAATTGATGCATGACATTGACCCGTATTCTTTATAATTGAGTGGATGGTGGGGTTTGGGTGATACCTCATGATAGGGATAAACATCACAGAATAGAACTATGTTTCTTTAATTAATGATGTAATGTTTTGTTATTTAATATAATAGATAATTAAAATTGATTGAGAATAATTTCTTTAATTGGAATATGATGTAAAAACCCGATTTTGTGTATATAAATATTTGAGTGTCCTTGTGTGTGTGTATATATATATGATATCTAAATAAATATTGGATGAGTTTATTATGTAACATCAATATGAAACTATAAGATACTTTGTTGAGAAAATATTACAAACTATATAAGAAATAAATCATCCTAAATGTAAAATTATATCAAAAAAATGATGGAAATAAAACAATAAATATTACACTTAAAGGAATCACAAGATAATAAATGGAAATAAAAAATAAAACACCAAGATTATAGAATGGTTCTTTAAGATAGGTCTTGGATTTAATACCTCCAAAAAAAATATTTATATAGAGGATGGATAATTGAAATTATGGAAATAATATTTATTAACTAAATTAGATGAACTGTCTCACTTTTATTTAAAAAAGGAAATATGACCGTTTAATGCGGGTGGTATTATGTAGGAAATTGTTAGAGTGGAAAAAATTATATGACCATTCATTATTAAAAAGATATACTACATTTTCTCTATGTATATTAGTTACAATATTTAAACATACGATTATTAAAAAAGATATTGTATTAAATATATTTCAAATTTCAAATATATATACTTTAAACCGTTTTGGGATTTATTTAATGAGATTATATGTTGTTAATTAATTTTGAACTAATGGATAAAAAAAATATTACAAATTTAGAATTACTTGATGAAATGTAACAGTAATTTATATATATAGTTTTTATTCACAAAATTATATTTATTTTGTAAATATTGTCACTATTGTAAATAAAATTTTAATATAAATATAATTAAATGTAAAATATATTAATTGGTAGTAAATATATTTAATATAATCCAAGTATATTAAAATAAATTGAGTTAAATTTGTAATAAATAGATATATTTTAATTAATAATTATAATAGTATTAGAATATTTGTTAGTTTTCAATTTAATCATATAATTAATATAATTTGGAAATTATGTTTATGATATAGAAGAAATGGAATCTATATATGTACTTATTATTGAAAATAAAATTTATTCCCCCATCATAACTTATATTTATATCATAACAACCCACTAGCCTAGATGATCAACATCATTAGGACCAAAATAGTGGGACCTGAGTGTGAGCACCAGTATCACTCCCATGGTTGGGGATATAGTTGCATATAGGCTAGGAATGAAACCTTCCAGGAGGAAGTACATGGTGCTTAGCCTCTCCCTACGGGGTGGCACATGAGGAAACAACTGAGAACCAACACTCAATTAATATTTTAGAGCCATCGAAGCTACATTGAAGTTTATAATAGATCTCCCTATATAGTAAATGTATGTGAAGGCCTCGAGTTTCACTACTACTAATCAAAAATTAAAATAATTCATGGAAATGTTTTTAAATAGCACACTCCATATTCCTTCAAATGGGATACCTAAAAAATATTCGAGGATATATGTATATGATATTTGTGCATGTTTGTGTTTTAATATATTATGTGTGTTTCACTAATCCATTTGTGAACTACTGTTTCAATAAGAATGACTCAAAAAGGTACCATGGAATTTATTGACATTATATATATATGATAAAATAAACATTGAAACTAGTTCCTATATGTGACCATATATTATATTAGTTTTGATACACATAAGTCAGAACATATGTGGTAATATATTTTTAAATTATGATATAGTGGTATCTTAGAAATTATCTCATGATGAAAATTCATGGGATGCAGTCAGGAGTGATGAGGTAAAACAAAAAATTGAAACCAACATAGTAATGTTTCATCATCTTTTTTGCATATTGAATGATATGTTTTTTATATATGTATATATAATGTTTTTTAAAATTTCATGGATAGTATGATAGGGGAGAAATGTTTACTATACTATAACAGAAATTTTTTGATATTAATTAGATATTGAACCTATAAAAAGAAGATGACGAGCTCTCATACAAGATTCATGACCCGACTCTTCCTTTATCACTAAACCATCTAGTAAAAAATATTTTAGTTATAGAATTAACAAATTTTCAATGATTTTCTCTTGTAAAAGTAAATTTTTTGTATCTTATATTTGTCGACATGATTAAATTTCCTAAAGCGACATGATTTTATGTTTGGTAGTCTGACCATCTTAAAAACTAATCTTTTGAATTATTTTTTGAGAGTAAGAGAATTAAAAATTTATATATAATATTTTGGTTAACTAATGAGAGATTTGACAAGTGTTCCTTCAAGTTTTAAAATAATTAGACCAAAAATATAAAATTTGGGGAAGGCTGAAATGGGATACAGTTTGACTAAAACCATGCATCCTTTTAGAAGAAATCATATAGCCAGCTCAGAGAAGATGAGCATGTCATACCATTTAGTTTGACCACACGGATAGGCCGCATGCCCATTTCCATGTTGCAGGCCCCATTCTATATTTGAGATTCATGCTTTACACATATCAAAATATAAATATACATGTGATCGAACAACCGTGAAATAAACTATCATAAAATAAAAAACAAGAAAAAATATTCACCTTCATATCAGGCTCTATCCTATGAGATAATAGACACTAGACACTCATGATCCAAATAGGTATGAAGTTTGATTCAACTAATATCAAGTCCTTCCATAGTCCATCAATATACAAGAGGTTACCTTCTTTTTGTTTTATACCCACTAAGCCTACCAGTGTCTCTTTCTTGATATACCCAAGGTTCCTGCATTTTAATGTATATCAGTTTATGTTTTTAAAGCCATTTTCATGTGTTTATAAAAACATTTCAAAATCAAGACAATATTCTCTTAGTTTTAAAAATCTATCTCATTCAAATTCAAGAAAATATTATTTTAAACCCAAAAAAGATTTAAAAAATTTACCCTTTTACATTTCAATTTCAAGACATCCAATATAATATCAAATATTATGGAATAAATAGGAACAAAAAGATATTATTGAAATTAGATCCATGAATCAGATTTACCGACCTAAGGAAAAAATAAAACCTAACTGCCATTGATAATGAGGATTGGAATCCTAAAGATCTACCTTTAACAGACAATTCATAAAAAGAAAAAAAAATGGTTTGGCTTAAATACCACTATGATTATAAATATTTATAAAAAATAGAACTGTAATAACAAATAAGATGGAACCTGAGAAGAAGGGTTTCCTACGGGATGAAATTTCATTCCCTATTGATAAATCACATAATAGAGAAATCTTAAGGGAAGGTATTAACCCAAAATATCATAGGTAATTAGATCTCTCCAAGAGAAGAAGGATGCAAAATAGAATGAATCATAAATAACCTATATGGAGCCTTAAAATAATAAACTCAGGGATTTACATGAAATGTAATACCTTACATATTGTGAATATCTACCATTATCTATTATGCTAAAAAATACATTATCTTTTTCATTAAAAATGATTTTTTCACATTACATGAAATGAAAAATTCACACGACGTGTAAAATTTCCACAATGTGCACTCAGTTGATGGGATTTTGATGGAATCCAAAGCACATTGTATAATACTATAAAAATTTGTGTAAATAACCATTAAATAGAATAAATTACTTGTTTATTATAAAAATTACAACAAAACTCTGACTTCGCCATTACAGGTATCCTCCCAATTCATGGTGGGGAACAATCACCCATATAAAATATTAAAAGAAAAGAAAAAATATTGACATACATGATAGAAATGTAATGCGGTGTTATAGTCTACCCACCATAAATTCATGCTACCCTAAAAAAGTTCTCAATTTACTAGATCCACAAAAAGACAAGGCCATTCTTGCCTCATCAATGACTCCAACTCCCACGTCTTGTGGAGATTCTATCTATACAACCATAGTATCGATAACCAGAATATAATTTTACCACATATAAACTTATCTTATAAATCCATAATTTCAACAAGAATATACCCAAAAGTGTAATCATGTTCATTAAAATCATCCTCCCATATAATCATATTTGATGGATCTGGTATATGTCCACATAACTATGAAACATGAAACACATCATAAATATAATTCAAAAAAGATAAAAATTCCAACCAATATGGAACCATACCTAGTCACTAAATGATAACAATGGGTCCCACAATTCTCAATGAAAACATACCCTGCTAACTAAATAGATGATTTACCATGCATGTTGAAACATTAAGAACAAAACTTATCACCATACCCAAACTACTACAGTATATAACGGTGGTTTACATAAGATTTTTGACTACTCTATGACCAAATAAATCACCTCTGGATAAGTTGAAATCTCGTTATCATCTCTTAAACAATACTTATCTTTTCCAAGGTCCACTCCCCTAACACTTCCACTGGAAGGGAGATCGATATTGACACCGATCTAAATCCTAAAAAGGTATTATCTTGATATATTATTTATAACAATTTTATTATAAAACATGATAAAAAGAAAAAATCTTTTAATAAGATCGACTAAAACAATGAAGAAAATATCTAAGCATATCTTCAGGTACCTAGATAGCAATATCTATTTATCCATCCATCTGTGGATGATAATTCATTCAAAAATTCAACTGGAAATTAATTTCCTATTGAAACCCATTCTATAATCTGGAAGTGAAACTCATGTACCTTTCAAAAACAAGTACATAGTGAGACTGATGAATTCTCACAATCTCTCATAAATAAAACCCCCCACGATGCTCAAAATTCTTCATTTCCTTTTTTAGAATGAAATTAATTGATTTATTGAGTTTTTCTACAATCAACAAAATCAGATCCTTCCCACTAGGATTATTTGGTAATGAAATGACTAAATCATATCACAAACATGTTTCATGGGTTTTTCCAATGATATAATTCCTTATAAATTTTCTATATCCACATAGAAACCCTACTTAAATATAAAAAAATTATAAACATCACCTCCTGGATCCAAATATCACATCTTGAATGTTTACCATATAGAAAAAGTTATTTCAATGTTCAGAGAATGGAATCCAAATTATCTAGTTTATCCATCTATAGTAAACCAATATACTATCTTTGAAAAAAATAGAAATAGAGTCCAACAAATTATGAAATATATAGTTAATCAAAGCCACAAATATGAAAAAAACATTAGTGTGTCAAAATGGGAGGAACAAAAACCTGAAATGTCTATATAGACACTGAAATACTGTCTTATGTATGTCCTCATTTCAAACTCTTAACTGATGGTACCCTGACCATAGGAAAACCAAGGAAATCCAATGATCCTCCAAAAGATAAAAAAAGAGATTATAAATTTGTGGAAAGGATACTTGTTCTTAACAACTGCTAGATTCATTTTTGATAATAGATTCAAAGCATATGATATATGTCTCCTTTCTAAATGGGGAGGATAATTGAAGACCATGGTGACATGATCAAATGAATAAATCCTTTAAATTCTAGTTCACCATGATTGAATTAAGGTTCCACCAACTCTGTAGGTTTCATTATATTTGAAAATATAAAAAATTTCTTACCTATAGTGATAAGGTCAGTAGTGCACTCTACATATCTATAAGCTGGTAAAAAAGAGTTTTCATTTGGAAAGTCCTCTATGTTTATGAACATACCAGAAGGTGTTAGAATTCCAAATGACAGGTCAAATTCATCTAGAAAAATTTCTAACATATGAAATGAGATTAATCTAGAATGGGAAAATATTGTCCATTCCCTTCATGATCAAGAGTTCCAATCACCCTATAAAACATTCTTAACCCCATCGATATATAATAATTGTACCAAAAAAGATATTGATTTGTCTAGGACTTAAAAACAATCATTCAATACATGATTATAATCAATTAAATATTTTATGTTAATAAATAATATGTTCCAATGAACCTCAAAGTCAGATATCATCACCAAACATATGGTTCCCATGAAAAAATTTTCAAACCAATTTCCCAATGGTGTTGAAGGATCAAAAATGAATGGGATAGGATATGAATAGAAACCAGACATGTCAACCATATTTTAATATATAAATGAATTATTAGAAACTATATCTAAAAATTATTCCATTATAGATGATGAAATAAACTCTATACCTATAAGATTTGATACTTTTACATCAAATTCATCTACTAAAAACAATACCATATACAGTTGTCTATAATTAGAAATTGGGACATTCCCTTCGACTAGGAATGATATCCACCACCTTGGAGAGAATCAATGTATAGTTATGATCCCATGGGGAGTGTGTTCCTCACCTTAATACCTTGGGGCATCTTGTCACAAAAATGATTCATATAGACAGATCTCCCTCAAATATAAAATTTCCTAGGAGACTCCATATAATGGTTCATGTTATGACAATGCCTCCCATACTAATAGAATGTAACATATTTCTTCTATGAATAATCCACATAATTTAGTCCTTCATAGAACTGATGACTCTAATATTTTCTTTGATGGATATAAGAAGCACACTGGATAACTACTACATAAAACAAAGCTTCACATAATCCTATCCTTCAATTTATATCTAACACCACCAATGGATTTTATCCACTACCTCAAAAAAGGAATTAAAGGAGAAAAAAATAACATTGTCTAAATATTGGCTCTCAACACCATCTCAAACCTCTAATCCTTTAGGTAATCATTGGTGACAAGCTCTGAAAATAGATACACTAACTTTTTTCAAATGGTTGGTGTAATATAGAATGGTACACTCCCCTTGAACCAAATTTATAAACTCCCTATTATTTTACTCTAATAAAACCACAATATAAAATTATTTCTTATATATTTTATTGAATAAATCTTATGTAACTACTTTGTGAAACATAGAATTAAATATTGAGTCTTGCTATGATATTCTTTGACCCTTTATAATATATATGGAAAACCCCACATGAGAATATTCACGAGTCTTGAAAAAGTTTATGACCCTATAAATCTATTCAAGACCCTCCTAGGATTATTATGGTCCATTTCCACACCAAAATACTAGTGGATACTTCATAAAAAAGTTTGACCCATGAACCACTACTCGTTTTGTGTTCACAACATTCACTGAACCTAGAGTATGAATGGTACATATAACTTCCTCAACCAATGAAATTTCTTCTATAGTATATTCCGAAGAAGAACATCCTCATAGTTTACCCTCTTATATTTCTATGATATCTTGATGGAGGAATTTTCTATTAAACAAATTAAAATTAGAAATATGTCACTATAAAATTCCAAAACCATTAAACCCAATATTAGAATACCAAAATGGATTTAAAATAATAATAATTTGGAAAAAATTATGAATAATTTTAAAAAAATGTAACACCATTAAAAAATAAATGATCCATCTAAATGAACTATCCAATTGGTTATTAAAATGAACTTGCACACACCAAACCTCTAAAAATTGTAGTTTGGTAAATTTATATAAATTTAAGACATAATTAATTTAGATGAACCTAAATAAAATACCTTAGACTTAGTAGTGATTTTCCATCCAGACATGGAAACTCATATTCAGTTATCTGAATGAGTTGGCTAGGACTCTTTTTTGATCATAAAAAAAATACCCACAACCCTACTCTTATATTACCAAGACACATCACCAACTCATGTTATGCTAACACACTTCAGTATGAGAAATGCTCTAGGATACTAAATTGTAACGGAATGTCCCAGGAAAACTAGACCACTCACCCAAGCCATCCCATTACAAGGTAAGGTATAACAAAAGATAAAAAAATGTTTCACAAATAAAAGAAAAAAGTCATACCATGATAGTACATAGTGTTATAAAATTTAGGAGATAATCCTATTCCAAATATGGTAAACAATGAGGTATGAAAATTCTAGGCTGTGACGTCCTAATGTGACCAAACGTCACTTCTAGTGAGCTATATGAACTGAAAAGTTTACATAATGATAAGCCAATATGGTTTATAATTCCTTTAACTTTAATAGCTCCCTACAAAACATGGTCTACATATTCCCAAAGATAAATTTAAGATGTGGGAAATAGAGCCCACTAGATAAAGAAAAAAAGAATCTATACAAGTTTTATTATCAAGATTGAAAAATTCTTTCTTAAGAATACAATTTGAAATACATTTTTATGATAAAAAAATTTGAAAACAATTCTATAAAAGTCAATGGGTTTTCTATAAATTGAATTTCATGTTTTGAAAAACAAAAAACATTCCAGTTATGAAACAATGCAGGTAAACATATCGAAATATAAATATAGATTTGATCCAATGTCTATGAAATAATCTATCTTTCAATAAAAAATAGAAACAAAAATAAACCTACTAGTCTGAATCTAGCCTTTGGGACAATACATACTAGATACTCACTATTTTAAAAAGAATATGGTTGGATCAAACTAATATTGAGCTTGTCTAATTATATCTATATATATGATTATACCTCATACTGTTGTCACACACACTAAGGATACTCATGTATCTATATCTACAAACCCAAGGTGCCCATTTTTCAATGTTTGTCAATTTGTTTTAAAATCATGGTCACATTTTTTAAAAACCATTTAAATGATATGAAATTCAAATTCTTGTTTTTGAATTAAATTTATTTTCAAATCATGGAAATTATGATTTCAAATAAAAAACCTCATTTAAATCATTAAACCATTCCCTTATCAATTTCAAAACCTAAAAATTCATTTCAAACCTCAAGGAATAAATAATCAAAAAATAATTTCATGAAATTATAACACATCAATAGAAACCGCTTCCTCAATGACATATAAAACCTAATAACCACTGAAAATGTGGATTCTAAACCACAATATATACCATTGGAAGACATAGATTTACCATAAAATGATAAAAGTTTTTAAAATTCATGATTTTTTTCAATAAGTTTGTAAAATAGTACTAAAAAAATAAACGAGATAGGAACTGGGAGAAAGGTATACCTGAAGGGATGATGCGCAGAGCCCTGCTGATAAATCACTGAATGAAATGATCCATAGGGAAAGTAGTCACCCAAAAATGCTTAGGGTAACTCGTTTAACTAATATGATATGGATTAAAATGATAATTAATCCTCAATAACCCTCCTAACACCTTAAAAGATGAAACCAAGGGAATTAAATTGTTTATAATATAATAAATGTATTTTATTTCTCTCATTTTATGTCACACTTAAAACACATCACATTTTTAATTAAATCCGATTTTTCACTTTAGAAGACATGAAATACATACATAACATGTAAAATTTTCATGATGTATATTCAATTTATGGGTTCTATCCAGTAGCCAATAGACGTCATAAAACTAACTAGAAAACACAGAAAATACAGGATTATGCTAAAAAGTACCATAAAACTCTAACTTCACCATTAGAGGTATTTTTTAAATTCTATGGTGGTAATAATCACAAAATTAAAAGGAAATCAAAAACTAAAAAACGATCAACACACCTAACATAAATATAAGGTAGAATTTCATTTTGGGTGCCCTCACACTATTTTCACGGTGTCTGTTTGTTTCTTCAATTTTTATTAATCCGGACCAAATCAAGCCTTGATATTGGATGTGTGGGCTATAAATGGTATATTTTGGGTGGTCTATAGATTTTCCCAAATTTATTCCTCAATTATAATTTATTCCATTATGTCATGAACTTTTATTTCCATGAAACACTTCTTAAATATGAAATTAAATATTTTAGATCCCAGATCCATAAATTATATCACCTTATGCTCTAAATTAAAACATTGGAGGTTAGTCCCCTTAACTCAAACAAAATTTTGGTGAGTTCACTTAACTTCCCGTTGAAAATTATATGTATCATTCCATTTATTCTACCACCCCATGGTGTGTTAATTTGAACACATAAAATAAAATTAGTAGATTTTAATTTGAACCACCTTTGAAGTGTGTTAAATTATTCTACTCGAATGTAATGATTAATTTTGGTTAAATGAGTTTTTTGATAATAATGTATTTTTTCTAATAAAATACACCATCGAGGTGTGATGAATTCTAAATTAAAATGTAAATGATTATTTTTTTCTTGTTTGGTCTTATTGAAAGGGTGTATCTCATAACATATATAGATATTTCAAAGCAATAACATGCTGATGTACATGGTCTATTTTATTTATTTATTGGAATGATTAATGGATTTGGACCATCTATAAATATAAATGTTAAATTTTTATAAGATTAAATGAAATTAATCGTACCATGAGTGATCATTTGGTCACCATTAATATATGGTAAAGGATAGGCTCATAGGATTCTTAAGTTGTGATGAATCATGAATGATTCATTATATTTCATGTACATTCTCACCATGTTTTAACCTCTATATAAGCCACACCGGTTTATATAAAAGAACATGTGGATGGGCTCAGTGACATGATAGTTAAACCATGACACTAGTGATACTTGGACCCATTTGAGGGATATCCAAGATGGGATCAGAGGGGAAATATTTTAATTTATTCTGATAGGGATACATGGGACTCCATTTATGGATCACTATGCATGTAATCATTCTTATTTTAATGATTGCGATGATTCTTGTGAGATACATGGGTTCTTTTATAGGTTTTCCTTGGATGGAAACAATATTTATTTTTCCTTGAATTCAATATATTTCATATAAAATTAAACGAAACATTTAATTAATTAAATTAAAGGATGCATCTGCTAGCCCAAATCACATGCTTAGGATTCTAACATCATTCTAAATTAATTATGATGACATGTTAAACTCATTATTTCATTATATCATATTTTTATAGGATCACCTATGTCAAATTCATTTTGGATTAAGATAAATTAAATATGGTCGATGATGTGTCCTTGAGGAACCTAGGATAACTTTTTAGAGTATTATTATTTAATTATTTTCATATTTCAATAATAACTATAACCTTTTAAAATTTAATATAATGAATGTTCAATATATTTAGACATAGTTGGTGGGGTCCTACTAGGTATATCTCACATACTACTCAAGCAACCATTAAATTACGATACCTGAGTTGAGCTTTATGTTTGTAGGTATAGGGATTAATGCTTATATTGTAAATTTAACATGGGACCTTAAGAACACTAGAATGAGGTAGTTTTAATTTTTGGATTTTATTCATTTTACTATATTGTGTTGCCTATTTTATTTTCATAGTTAATCATTGAAGAAAAATATTTCAATTCATGCATTTTTTTCGAATTTTTCATGTTTATTCAGATATTATATTTATCTTCTACTATTTTTGTCTTCTATTTATAATACTTACTCTGTTTATTGATTTATTTTTTAAATATAAGATACTGATGTGCTACTCTGATAATGTGGGTATCATCTCCCTACTGAGCCACAAATTAGAGACCCACTACTTGTTATAAGCCTCTACTATCTGGGGAGGTGCACTTGAGAACATGTGGCTACTAATCTGGCTAACAGTATTATAGTTAGTCATTATAGTATGTTATAAAGTTTTATGTAGGTTTATATTCCTTTATTTCACTGTATTTTTCTAGTAGAAAAGAGACTAGGAGTGTTTTGTCACTTGGTAAATATTTGTGTCCTTGGGCGATCAATCAATGTTTGTTGAAAAGTCCATCTAGATAGGGATAAGATCTATGTTGATGCTATTAATTATTAGAGTTTATTTTTATTTAACCTTAATTATTTGACTATGTTCTTCTACTTACTGATTAATGGGATTTATTATGTTTTATCATTTTCTAGAATGAAAAGTAAGTATCATTTCATTCATCATTCTAAGAACCTTGAAATTTACCTACCATTCACATTCTATTCCATGTATATTTCATGTCTAGGTTATTAATGGCATTCATTGTGATTCTATTAGAATGAAAATAACATAACATGTTTGGTATTTTAGGAAAATTATCAGTTTTAACCCTTCTTAAGGAAATTTTTAGTATTCTTGTTGTATAACATGATGTATGATTTAATCAGTACATTTTCCAATATAATATGACTTTTAATTTATTTAGTATCTCTAAATGCATAACATTTTTTGAAAAATAATTAGTATACATTGAATTATTTTTCATTCTTCTAAGAATATTCATATTTCTACATTTATTTAATACTTGATATAGAATGAACTATTAAAATATTTTAATGTTAAATTGAGTTAAATTAAATATAAAAATCATTATAAGTTATGTTTTCCTACAAAGATTTATGTTGGCATTTTATTCAATTATCTAAAACATATATATTTGATCAAAGAACCATCAGTTTCATCGGAGGAAAAAAATAATTCGTTGTAATTAAATGAGAGCCATATTGCTATCTATAATGTGTATAATCTCTATCTAAATTGTGAAATAGTTACCCATTTAATCAAATCATAATTATGAATATACTATATATATATATATATTGAAACTAAAAAATAATTGTGAAAGAATCTAAACCATAAATCTTATAAAAAATTTGTTTCATGTGGAATTTTTCATGACTCAACCCCTGTATATCGGTAATGATGCTTATTATTTTGGGATATCAAATTATGGGTGTTTTAAAAATCGTAATGATTTAAATAAAATTGGGCTTCTTTTATGTAAACCGATAATGGTTTAAGAATCTCATATTTATCCTCATCTTATTCCTTTAGGCCTTATTATTTGACCCCTTATGGTTATGGTTCCATGATATATAAATGGTTACTTAATGTGTCTATAACTGCCTATACGGATGTACATATATATTTATGGTGTAATATTACATGACATGTCCTATCTATAATAAATATTGTACCCATTAGTAGCTATTATACTCTATTATTATATATGAGTCATTGGTTAATTAATATTCTAATTTCTTCTTAAAGGTATTTTTCCTCTCTAGATTAGAACTATAATTTTATGTAATTAATACCCATTGAGATAAATTTATAGATATATAAAATTTTAAACCGAAATTTATTATAAAATTAACTATTTATGATAAGGTTATGATGGAAAATATATTATTTTAAAGGAAGATTGATAATAACATGCTTGTGTGCCTTGTTTCCTTTTATAATTAAAGTGCCACGAATAAATTTATTCCCAAATAGGTAATTGATGATAATTAGAGTTTTTAAAAGTCATAAATAATTAAATGAAAACTAGTTTAATGACTTAAAGGGAATCTTATGTGGTGACCTTAGTATTAAACCTCTTATAAGGGTTTTTATGTGTTACATAAGTCCTTCCTTGAAAAGGGAATGTGAGTGTTACATATAGGCCTATTTATCTATAGATTGATCCTAAGTCATAGACAAATAATCATCATGGCATTTTTTTCATTGTCCTCCTTAAAGGGTCGACAAATTTTACACTTTTAAGGAGCTATCCTGAGGTAGGTAGAAAATTTAGAGATTTAAAATCATTTTAAATCATGTGAATCATTTCAAATGTGGTGTTGTTTAGGTGTCATTTTTTATATACGGTACTCTTAGATTCTAAAATTAATCATTTCTATTATGATGGGACCAAGTTGGATGGATAAGGAAGTAAGAAGAGTTTTCTGTTACAGAGTGTTGTTTTCTATTGTCAAATAAGCTAAATCAATTCACTTTGTAAAGGACTTGAAAACCAGACGATGCTTTACTGATTTTTATTTCAAAAATATCATATGTTTTGAGAACTTGTGACGAAATCCTTAGGAAGGATAGGGAGAGTAAAGAAATGTTTTTGGAAAAGGAAAGAAAGTAGCACCCAAGTCAATAATGGTGCGCAAGTGTGGCACACAAGTGTATGTTGTGCACAAGTCATATTTCAAGATCATCACATAAAAATATGAAAAAGGAAATAAAGTGGCGTGCAAGTTAAAGATTGGAATGCAAGTCAAAAATTGGTGCGCAAGTATAAGAAACACACAAGTGTGATGCACAATTATATGTGGAACGCAGGTGTATGTTTCATGAAAGTCATATTTCAACAACATCATATCAAAATACGACAAAGGAAAGAAAGTTCCGCGCTAGTGATGGAATGGCGCACAAGTGATGGAATGATGTGCAAGTGCTAGAGCGGCGCACAAGTGCTGGAGCGGCGTGCAAGTGTAGGTGGTGTGAAAGTCAAAAAAAATTCCTAAAAATAGATGACTAGCCTCCTCATTTTTCAAGGTTCAACACTTAAGAAAAAAAAATTGATCTCTAGTCACGCAAGTCATAGGAAGTGTCGTAGGAAGTGGCGTGTAACCTGAAGTGGTGCACAAGATGAGTGTTATTTATAAGGCACGCAAGTAGGGTGACGTGCAAGCAGAAGTGGCATGCAAGTTTTCATAGGTGCTCAAGTATGGAGGTGTCTTCAAGAAGTGTGTTGTGTATAATCCAAGAGTGGCACACAAGTTGTGAGCTGTGTACAATAGTGGCACACACGTAGTTAGTGGCACACAAGCAGGTGGCATGCAAGTAGGTGGCGCGCAAGAAGGTGGCGCGAAAGTAGGTGGAGCGCAAGCTGAGAGGCATTCAACCAGGGAGGCACACAAGCAGGGAGGCGTACAAGCAGGGAGGTGTGCAAGCAGAGGTGCACAAGTTGTTTCCACCATGAGGTTCTTACCAGCTCATGGGTTGCAAAGTGAATAATTTTTTTGAATGATTTGATTTGTAAAAGGTCATTAAAAATCACATAATCATTAAATTAACCTATTTGTGCTAAGAGGGAGCACACACACTATTGGATTTTTTTCAAAGTGCTACAAGAGTGTAAGGGTATATCCTACTTATTGTATTACACATCAAAGGATTGTTTTCTAGTGGATTGTGTGGTACTGGATTGTTTATGTACCATACCAAGGATGTAGCTACTCTTTTTGAGTTGTAAACCTTGTAAATATTGTGTTCCTGTGGTTGTCTGTGTTCAGTATGGAATAAACTCTTTAACAGGAGGAAAAGTTTATTTCAAAAAGAAGGAACCCCTCCCCCTCTCAGTGATACTTGGATCCTAACTGGGAACTTCAATTGGTATTAGAGGGACATGTTCCCTTTGTTTATTATTTTCTAAAGTGGTTGAAGAGAAGTTATGATGGAGAATCTAAATTGTATTAACAGTAAGGGGATTCCAATTTTTGATCGAAATAACTATCACATCTGGAAGGAAAAAATGCTGCCTTATCTTATGTCTCTTGGATATGAAGTTCTTGAAACTAAAAAATATGGATTTCCTACTATTGATGACAAAGTTCCTCTTACTCCTGTCGATAAGAAGAATATTGAGAATGATGGAAGATATAAAAATGCATCACTCTCATCTCTTTCTGAGAGTGAATTTTTAAGAGTTAAAGGTGTTACTAGATCCAAAGGAATCCGGGACAAACTGAAGAACATCTATGATGGAAATACAAAAGTGAAGAAGGCTAAACTAGAAATCTCGAAACTGAAGTATAAAGACTTGAAAATGGGAGAATCTGAATCTGTTGGGGATTTATTTACCAGGATAAATGATATTGTCAGTACAATCGGATGTCTTGGGGAAACGTTGGAGAATTCTACAGTTTTCTAAAAGATATTGAGAATTATGCCTAACAAGTTTGATGCTAAAGTGTCTTCATTAGAAGATAGAGACCCTGAAACATTATCTTTGGATGAATTTCAAAGGACTCTCATTACATAGGAGATGAGAAGGGAGAAGACTATGAAGGGTAAAAAAAAGCTGATAGAGAAATGTCATTCAAGGATACGAAGAGATAGAAGTCAAAGAAGACTCTTATTGAAGATGATTATGGTGAATCCAATTATAAATATGAGTTATGTCAAAATTTTGATGAAATTTTATCCTTATTTTCTAAAAATATTAAAAGAGGCACAGGGAAATACAAAGAGAAACTCCCTTTGAAATGATTTGAATGTGGAGATGTTGGAAACTTTGTGGAAATTTCCTTAAAAAAGGGAAATATGAAGACAGTGATGAAGAAGACATAATACCAAGAAGTTCTTGGAAGAAAAAGGGTAGAAAAGATAAATATTATGGAAGAGGTAAGGATAAAAAGTTCTTCAAATCAAAAAGAAGAAGCTTGTTTTCGAAAAGTGAAGAAGATGATGATAGTGAGACTGGATCTGAGAATTCTATTGCGGAGAAATCCGGAGAGAGTACTTTTTCTGTAACTATGAATAATGATGATTATGAGAGAAGTAGTACTGAAGAAGAAGAAACTCAACTTGAACAATATCTTAACTAATAGTTGAAGGAATGTTGGAGAAAGATCAGATGGCTTGAGAAGGAAAAAATAAGTTGATAAATAAAAATTCCGCATTAAAAAATATAGAAGTTTTTACTAATGAGAAAATAAATATGGAAAAATAGATTGATGATCTAAAGAATTATCTTGAGAATGAAAAGAATCATAATGATCATCTTGAAGTAAAGCTGAAAGAAAAAGTAGAAGAGTTGGAACTTTTCCAACAAAAAATTTATAAAGCTGAAGAAATGAGTATCAGTTTCAAAAATTCTATCTCAGACGTTGGTGAATGTTCCAGTAAGAATTAACCAAATAAGGATGCACAAAAGATACCTTAAAAGGATGAATTAAAATATGGAATTCATTCTGATAAGAACAAGACTGGAAAGACCATGTAAGTGGCAAAAGTCAACAATGCTGAAAAATAAGAAGTGCATAAAAATCATGAGTCAATAAAGACATCTAATTCTTCTGGTAATGATGAATCTGAACCGAGGAGGAGGGTTACAAATGAAAACATCAATATTTATGGACATCATAGTTCTATTAAAAAGATTGTTCAAAATCATGTTCACAAATCTGGTCAGTATAGAAGTTTCAAAGGAAAATATTCTTTCTATGGTTACTGCTAGTATTGTGTTGGATTCAAACACCTAGAAAATATGTGTTGGTTCAACCGAAAACATTTCAACTATTCCAAATGTCTTGAAAGACAAGGATTGAGGGGGAGTCAATCATTTCAAAATATAAAGTCTCTAAATAAATTTCAGAAGATATCTGAGAAGACTGGTGTGAAATTTTAGAATAGGTTCCAACCATTGGAAACTATTTGTGAAAGATGTGATCGACCTAGATATCTTGCCAAGGGATGCCTTAGTGTGTTACAAGAGCAAAAAAATATTCATAATAATTCTCAAAAACCAGAGTTTTTAAAAGCTAAAAGGGACAGGTCTGATAAGTTCGAAAATAAAGAATGCATGGTTGTCTGTCCAGAACACATTGACTTGGTTGGGAAATTGGAGGAAGCACAACAAAAAGTGGATGAAAAGGAAGAACAAAAATCTCTTGTTGTTGAAACTGATTTTAAAGCTACAATAGGAGAATGTCCATGGATTCTTGATAGTGGATGTTCCTCTCATATGATAGGAGACTTAAAGATGCTGAAGAATGTGAATGAATTCAAAGAAGGAATGGTGAAATTTTGAAATAATGAAAATCTATGTATCAAAGGTGTTGGATCAGCCATCATTGGAAAGGAAAAGATAAAATCTAAGGAACACAATATGTTGATGGGCTGAAACATAACATGATTAGTGTGTCACAACTCTGTGATTAGGTCAAAAATGTTATCTTCAGAAAATATGGATTTGTTTGTTAAAAGTGAGAATGATGGATATATAGTTACAAGAGGCCAATGTACAAGAGGGAATTTGTTCCAAGTTTGTGAAGTGAAGAACACTTGTTACATGGGTGTAGTGGATGAAAATCAGTTATGGCATAAAAGGCTGGGACATATGTGTCAGATAAATATGTGCAAGTTATCAAAGAGAGATAGTGTCCAAGATATGCCTGATTTATCAAGAAGAAGAGATTGGTGTTGCACAATTTGTGAGAAATGGAAGATTACAAACACTATTCATAAGAGAGTTGGAACTCGCTCAAAAAGACCATTGGAACTCATACACTCTGATATCTATGGACCAATGAGTAATCAATGTACAAATGGAAATAAGCAGTTCATTACTTTCATTGATGACTTTACTCACATTACTTGTGTTATGTACATGAGACATAAGTCAGATGCTCTGAAAATGTTTAAGAGTTTCAGGAGGAAATTAGAGAAGGAATGTGAGTATTCGGGGAAGAATTTGAGAACTAATAATGTTGGAGAGTATAACAATGAAGAGTTTGTAAGTTACCTCGAGAAACATGGAATTCATCATGAGTTCAGTTCGCTATACACACCTCAAAAAAATGGGGTTCCTGAAAGAAATAATTGAAGTCTGGTAGAAATGGCGAGAACTATGTTACTTGAACATAGTCTTTCTCATTATTATTGGAGGCAATCCATGAGCACTACTGTTAATATTCAGAACCAATGTTTCTATAGAACAAACTCATATATGACTCCATATGAAATGTTATACGAAAAAACTCCAAGTCTAAAACACTTAAGAGTCTTTGGGAGTCCATGTATTATAAATAAGAAAGGTGGAAACCTGGGAAAGTTTGAGCAAAGAGGATATGACAGAATTTTTCATAGCTATGCTCCTGAAGGAAGAGGATATAAATGCATCAATATAGAAACAAGAATAATTATAGATTATTTAGATGTAAAAGTCATTTAAAATGTTGAGAAATAAAAGAAGTCATATGTTGATGTGAAAGAGAAGCAGGATAAAGAAGAATTTATTAACAATTCGGATAATGCCGCAGACTATGTTAATCCAACTCAAGAAGATGAATTAGGCTCAGAGATCTTGAGTGACGAGGAAGGAGTTCAAACAACTCATCCTAGGTTGAGGAAGCATGTGGATGCTTAGAAAATTTTTGGAGATAAAAATAAAAGGGTTCAAACAAGAAGAACAATGAATTCTATATCACATACATCTCTTTATTCGAAAGTTGAACAGAATGATGTAAATGAAGCATTTGAGCATCCAAAATGGTTTCATGTAATGAATGAAGATCTTGATCATATATAGAAGAATGATACTTGGGAACATGTACCCAAGCCGGACAGCAAGAACATTATTGGTACAAAGTGGGTTTTCTGGAACAAGCTGAATGAAGAAGGTAAATTAATAAGAAACAAAGAAAGATTTGTTTACAAAGGGTATTCACAAATTTAAGGAATTGATTTTGATCAAACCATTGATTCAGTGGAAAGATTAGAAACAATTATAATCTTTCTTGCTATTTCTGTACAACAAGGTTACAAAATCTTTCAAATGGATGTAAAATCCGCATTATTGAATGGAGACCTTGAAGAGGGTGTTTATATTGATCAACCATGTGGATTTATTATTGGAAAGGATGGAAGCTATGTGTGCATATTGAAGAAGGCTTTGTATGGGCTAAAACAGGATCCGTGGGCATGGTATTCTAAATTATATACTTTCTTAAAGAAGATGAACTTTAAGAAAGGGGGAGTTGAAAACAATATCTACCTCAAGGAATGTCAGGAGTTTTCACTGATCATTATTTTTTATGTCAATGATATTATATTTGCTGAAAATGATGAAAGATCATTTCAAAAATTTGCTGAGGAGATGAATAAGTTATTTGAGATGTCCATGCTGGGAGAAATGAAGTACTTTCTTGGGAATCAAATTTCACAGAAGAAGAATCACTTTTTTCTGTCTCAAGAAAAGTTTGCTAATAAACTATTGAAGAATTTTGGCATGGAAAAATTGAAACTAGTTTCCACACCACTTTCAGTGGGAAACAAGTTGTCTAAAGATGGATAAGGAAAGCAAGTTTTTCAGAGAGAGTTTCGAAAGATGATTGGAAGTCTGTAGTATTTGACTGTCTCAAGACCTGACATCGTCTATTCTATCACTTTATGTGCAAGATTTCAGAGTGATCCTAGAGAATCACATTTGATTACTGGAAAAAAAATTCTCAGATATTCCCACGGCACATAAATTTTTGGAATCAAGTACGATGGATCATGAAATATTGATCTATTCGGGTATTCTGATGCTGATTGGGAAGGAAATGTTGATGTTCGATGATCCACATCTGGTGGCGTTTTTATTTCTAGGGAAAAGTTGTGTTAGTTTACATACCAAGAAATAGAAGTTAGTAACTCTTAGCATAGCTGAAGCTGAGTTTGTTGTTGCTAGTCAAGATGAAACTCAACTAATGTGGATGAAGACTGAGCTGGAAGATATACTTGTTGAATTAAAGCAATAATTTCTCTTGGGTTGTGATAATCAGAGTGCAATCAATCTTACATGAAATATGGTACATCATTCTCATTCAAAAAACATTGATATAAAGTACCAATTCATCAAAGAGAAGGTGGGGAAAAAATGAATTGAGGCTGGAGTATGTTCCTAAATCTGAACAAGTGGCTGATATATTTACAAAAACATCATCGAAGGAACCATTTGAAAAATTAAGGTTGAACATGGGTGTTCAATCTTCTTCTCATCATAGTTATGGTACGTGTTTCTGTCCCCACGATCGTCTTGCATTTGGATAGTGTTTTCAAGGAAAATAATTGTTTCATAAATATATCCTTGTAGATTTATGCATAAAGGGGGAGTTTTGGGAAAACTATGAATGCACCATGTATATGTGTGAACTATTCTAACTGTTTGTTGGAGTGGTTGTAGTAAATAATGTTTTTATCTAGGAAAGTTGAATAATTGAATAATACTGAAGTATAAACTTGTAATATGTTTTGAAAAATGCTGAGGAGATATGACCATTAGATTTCATAGTCACTGGCTTTGGACAACATGGTTTTGGCTATCAATAATTCTTGTTTCCTACAATGAGTTCTCTCACGTAGGCTTATAAATATTGAAAAGCAATCCATTTCTTAAGGTTAAAAATTTTAGTGATTAATGAATCTTGGTTGACAACAAAATCCAAAGGGGGAGATTGTTGGGACCAAGTTGGACAAATAAGGAAGTAAGAAGAGTTTTCTATTATAGAGTGTTGTTTTATGTTGTTGAAGAAGCTAAACCAATTCACTTTTTAATGAACTTGAAAACTAGATGACGCTTTGCAGATTTTTATTTCACAAATATCATAAGTTTTGAGAACTTGTGATGCAATCATTATGATGGATAGGGGGAGTAAAGAAGTGTTTTTGTCAAAGGAAATAAAGCGGCACACCATTCAAAAGTGGCACGCAAGTGTGGCGTGCAAGTGTTTGTTGTGTTCAAGTCATATTTCAAAATCATTACATCAAAATATTACAAAGTAAATAAAGTGGCGTGCAAGTTAAAGATTGGTGTGAAAGTATAAGAAATGTGCAAGTGTGACATGCATGAATTTGTGGCACACAAGATTATGTTGTGAGCAAGTCATATTTTACCATCATCATATCAAAATATTAAAAAGGAATGAAAGTGTCTCGCTAGTGATGGAATGGTGCAAAAATTATGGAATGGCGCCCAAGTGCTAGAGCGACGTGCAAGTGCGGGAGCAGCGTGCAAGTGCTAGAGAGGCGTGCAAGTTCTAGAGTGGCGCACAAGTGATAGAGCGGCGCGCAAGTGTATTTTGCGCACAAGTTTCCAAAATTTCTATAAATAAACAACTAGCCTCTTCATTGTTAAGGTTCAACACTTAAGGAACAAATTCGAGCTCCAGTTGCGCAAGTCCTATGATGTTTCATAGGAAGTGGCGTGTAAGATGAAGTGACGCACAAGCTGAGAGTTATTTATAAGGTGTGCAAGTTGGGTGGCGCACAAGCTGAAGTGGTGCGCAAGTTGTCAGAGGAACACAAGAAGGGAGGAGTCTTCAAGAAGTGTGTTGTGTATAAGCCAAGAATGGCGTGCAAGTTGTGAGATGTGCACAATAGTGGCACGCAGTTAGTTAGTGGCGCACAATTAGGTGGCGTGCAAGAAGGTGGAGCACAAGAAGGTGGCACGCAAGCAGGGAGGTGCGCAAGCAGAGGCACGCAAGTTATTTACACCAGGACATTCTTACCAGCTTCTGGGTAGGAAAGTGAAGAATTGTTTTGAAATATTTTATTTGTGAACATTCATTAAGAAGCTCAGAATCATTAAATTACCCTATTTTTACTAAGAGGGAGCACAGACACTATTGGATTGTTTTCAAAGGGCTACACGAGTGTAAGGATATATCCTACTCGTTGTATTCCACATCAAAGGATTGTTTTTTAGTGGATTGTGTGGTACTGGATTGTTTCTGTAGAATACCAAGGATATAGCCACTCTTGTTGAGTAGTGAACCTTGTAAATATTGTGTTCCTATGGTCATGTGTGTTCAGCAGAGAAGAAACTATTTAACAGGAGGCGAAGGTTGTTTCAAAAACAAGGAAACTTAAAAAGAAAAAGATATCACTGATTCACCCCTCCCCCTCTCAGTGACACTTGGATCCTGACTGGGATCATAAAATTGATTGTTTTTTGTTTAGTAATTTGAAACTTATTATGGGAATTATAATCAATAAATTATCTAGTTTTTTTGGTTATCCATGCTTGAGGAATATAAAATCACTTGGTATGTCATGTGACCCCTCCTCACATACTTTTTCTTATATAGTGGATGTCTCGATATGTCATCTGCCGAATAATAGTTGTATAGAATGATAAGACTATTGACTAATTATTTTAATTGGACATCAAGAACTAGAATAAATAGGGATGATATTATTATGGAAAATATTATGGATGATTCATTTTCTTATTGAAGCTTGGTGTAGTATATGTTGTTCTATGTCTACCTATTGAGATGTCAAAGTGGTGTGATGAACCTTATGAGTTCGGTGAAAATTATGATAGCCTTGAGATGTTATGCATTATTTTATACTCATGATTGGTGTATAGAGACCTTATATCTTATTTAAGTCCTATCCCATTCCAATTCTCATGATGAAGTCATAAATGGGTCATGTGGTATGACATGGTGGTTGGTTGGTTTTGGATATTATTCCTCATACCATGGTTCACGTGGATGTAACTCGGGAAGAGTTTCATGTATATGTTTAATGTAAATTTGAACATTGTAATCTTGTAAGGGGATATTATACCTCTTTATTTGGTTTTAACTCATTGTATATCATGTTGATAACATCTAGGTAAAAAAATAATGTCCAATGGAGTATAAACTATTGGATGAATTTATTTTTCAAATAAAATTTATGATAAGGAAACTATAAAGGAGGGGATAATAAAAAACTACTGGTTAAACAATTACTTCATATTTTAATTAGAAAAATCAATTATAACTATTTTGAAATGTTCAATGATGCTTGTAAAATACCTTAAGGTTGGTGAGTTCCTATTTAAGTTGGTTCTTGCGATGCAGCACTATGAAGAAATTATTGGTAGTGTATGCATCCTATCAAAACATCGATAGTCGGGATGAACTCTAGTGGTTGTTCTTGAGTGAAAAAATACTCTTCAAGAGATAAATTCATAGTATTACAGTTATTAAAATGTTTCATTATGTTCTTCTGAGCTCATCTAAAAGTAGTCAGCCTATAGAGGTTTGACTACTTTTCACTTCTGTAGTTGGTTGTGGTTTTTCGATGACCATACAAATACATTTTCATTGATGTTATAGTAGTGTTTTAGATCCTTTTTAGTGATTTTTTGTATCCAATTAATGTAATATTTAGTCAAAGATGTTCATTTCCACTTTATTAACAACATCTGAGTACATTGAGAGTGGGTCAGTTATACACCACACTAAATTTTAAATGTGTTGGACTTGAAAAGTGGTATCTATCCAAGTTTCACTTTGAAAGTAGGGATGTTATCATGGAATTATTGGATTTGAGTGATACATGGCTTCCTATGTAGGAACACCATGGATGGACTCCTAGACACTATTTTTTTATTTTGAAATTATATCCATGAGTATAACACATTAGGAACAACCTGTGTGCATGGTACATAGATGTTTTGATTGAGTGAGCTCATTGGTTCCACATGCATGATTTCATGCTAACCTCAGGTGTCAAATAAGAATGAAAGGGATCTTTTATGGTTTAATATCCATGTTATTTGGATTGGGTTTGAACTAATTTTTTTTTTGGGGAACAATATTTTAAGGAGATCATTTAGCAATGAAACATGAATAAAAATCAAGTAAATAATTATATGGATGGGATCAATAGAAAAAAAATTCTTTAGAGGAAGGTATCATTTTTTTTGGTTTGTATTACATCTTCTTTCTATGATGAGGGTTTTGAGAAATGTATGATGAATGTAAATAGGCTTATATTCTTCATGTTTCAATGAATATGGTTGGAAAAAAATCATTTGGGAATGTTATCATGTTACGCTTGTTGTGATGAAAATGTTAGTATAGTATTTAAATATAAATTTTTTTTTAGTAGGATTAATGAGTTTAATTTGGATATGACTATTCAAATAATATATATGTCTTTCCATGAGTGTTGTTAAAGTGCTAATGGAATTTCTAAATTAGTAATTCTGATGGTGGATGTACTGAGACTTGAAATAATCCCCTTTATGTGCTAGAACTAATGGAAGGGAATCACCATAGGATGGGTCTAATAGATGAGGAAGTTATCATTACTTTATTTATTAGTTATTGGGTAATATCTATATCAATGTTTTTAGTTGGAAGTATGATCCTTGTATCATTTTTTTACAATTTTCATGTCATGTATAAAGAGATTCTTTGAGTTTGTAGGGTGTTTGAAAACAAAACACTGTACTTTGGGAAAAGATTATTTAATTATGTACAATGGGAGATTTTTCTGAAATATAAATAAGGGTTATTATGGAGAAGATGTATAGATGTTTTGTGATTGAAGTGTCTTGTGTTTTGGATCAGGGGGAAGTTTTCATTAGAACTTGAATTTCAGTTTGGTAGACATGCATTTTAACAAATAGAGCATTATAATTAAATTTAAAGGGTGGTAACACAAAAATGTAACATCTATATAATTGGTATAAGGAAATAGAGTTAAAATAGGTGTTGTAACATGTTTTTGAAGTGGAGAGCCCAAAATATCTTTTCTAAGGAAGGATGATAGGGACAAACAGTTTGAATGAAACTATGAGTCCTTTCAATAGAAACCAAGCTGCATTCGTAGAGGGGATGAGGGTGTCACAAGAATTATGATAATCCTGTGAGACATGATGCACATCGGTGATCTTATTATAGATCCCTTGATAGATGGTATATACATTCATTTCATATGGCTTCCCAATCCATGCACATAAACTATGAAAACCACCTCATGAATTAGCACGTGTCTAATTTCTCGACAATTCGGACAATTTTGCATCCAAATGATGCACCTCCTTAATGGTGGTAATATTACCCTATGTCCTTTTTTATATTTGATCCTTATTATACTATTTTCCTTCCTATCTGTGTGTTTTACTTCACCTATCTAGTGGTTATCCTCCTCTCTTCTCCATGGTTTGAATAATCCCCCATAATTCGACATTCTATTTGTACACTGACATGTCCATTAGAGATACATCTGTATGTCTATGACTCCTCCTTCATTCTTTCTTCTTGTTTCTCTTTTTTTAGTATTCCATTTTGGTGCGGCCTAATTTTCAATATTTCAAAGTATTTCATCCACTTCTTCCATTTAATTTTAACCCTACAAAACCATTCATTGATTTTTTATGTTTGGTATATCCATGCTATTATGTTGGTTTTCTATATACTTTTCCTTAAAATATTGTTCATTCATAATTTATTATGTTGTGCAGCACATCGGTATTTCCATACGACACTTCCTAAATATGAAATTAAATATTGTAGACCCTAGAGAAATAAATTATATATCTATATTCTATAAATGAATCTATTGGTTTTAGGACTCCAAGTTGAACCAACTTTTGTTGGGTTTTCTTATCTCCCCTAGAAAATTATCTATAACTACCCCTTTCATGGAACACCCTGATGGAGTGTTTATTTAAACACATGATCTAATTTTTTTGGATTTTGAATTCAAAATATTTTGAGGTGTGTTAGATAAATATACTAGAATGTAATTCTTAATTTGTAAATAAAATATTTGACTAATAATAATACCGTGTCTTATAATAAAACCCCTTCATTATGTTTCACTTTCATCTGAACAAAAATAATTCAATTAGAGTTTTTGTTTCTTTCTTGGTCTTAGAGAATGGGTGACCCTCATGACCTATAAAGATAATGTTATGTATAAGAATGGTAAATAAGATGGACCATTTTATTTAATAATTTGAATGGTCACTCAGTTTTTTCCCTCCATAATGATAAAAAACTTTTTCAAAATAAAAAATTAAATTCATTTCACCTTGAGTGATACATGGATTATCCTTTATAGTGTACAAGAATGGGAGTATAGTTTCTTGAGATGTAATGTGTCATGATAGATACATGGTATTCCATTATTTCACTCAATTTGTTCTTGACTCCATATGATCAATATTGTTTCGTGGGCGAAACTCCATGGATGAAATCAATGGAAATATGGTTACAAAACTCTATTAGTGATACTCAGAACACCCAAGTGTGATACCAGGGATGATATTGGGGGGGATGTTTTAATTTATGTTGAGAGTGATAAATGGGATTATAGTTATGGATCACTAAGCAAGTAATCATTAATATTTAAATAAATGTGACACTCCTGGTGTGATACAATGATTCCATTGTAGTTTAACCTTAGAGGGTCCCAAGATTCTTCTTTCCTTAAATTCAATTTATTCATATTTAAATTAAATGAAAATCATAATAAATTAAATTAAAGGATGCATATACCATTCGAAATCACATGTTTTTTATCTTTCCATCAAGGACACTTAATTATCATGACTCGTTACACACATTATTACATTATATTATATTTCTATTAGATCACCTATGTTGGATAAATTCTTTCTTAGTCCAAAGGAGGTATGATTGTCCATATGTCCTTAACGAACCATAGCTGACTTGTTATATTTAATTAAATATTTCTTTTCATCATTCCATTATTCAGTAATGTTTTTTATGTTTGATGTATTGTATGGAAATGTATTATTTATTTCTCATTGATTTTTACATGATTTTTTGGGATTAATATATCTTATAATTTAATTTATCATCATAAATAATGATTTTACTTTAATTTTATGCAGCATGATTTCATTACCATTATTTTATTTTTTTAATTTATTCACTTATTAGAGAAAATTTTGGTTGAGAATACCATGAAATTATATACATTCTTTTATAATGGAAATTATTTTTATGCACAAATATTGGGAATTTGAAAGGAAATGAAGTAAATTATAATGGGAAAAGAATGTTATAAATAATTTCACATTAACATTTCTCACCTATTAATTACAAATGTTTATGTGAAATGGGGTGAGAATGTGTATATCAAGGGAATTTTCCTCAAAACAGATACATGGAGCCTATATATTCCCTCAATGTACCATTTTTTCAAAGGGATTTATAATTCTTTTCATAGTATCATTAGATCTCATTTTAAATGAAAATATTTAAATATTTTTCAAAAAGAAATGTTTTTTATTTTTTAAAAATCAAAAAATTACGATTTTAAAATTTATTTTAATGGATTTTATTATTATGACAGAAAATTTTAGTATTTTCTATAATTTCAAATAATTTCCCAAAATAATTTTATTTATTATAAATATCCTCGATGAATCCAATATGATTTTAAAATTGTAACTATAAATTTTTTTGATAAACTCAAAGTAATTTTTTATACTTTTTATTTGTTTTCAAACCTTTATGTAATTCTTATTGAATGGCGGGATTTCCATTTTTGTAACAATATTGATTTTTTTATTTTCACCCTTTTTTTTTGGAAAAAACTCCTTGGGATTATTAATGTGTTCGATTTATAGTAGAGTGAGGTCGTGATAGGATTAAATAAATATTTAATTACATTCATTGGGTTTTTAATACTATGAAACACCAATATAAATGAAATATTATGAATGTGATATGTTAATAGATTTCTTAATTCTATAAAACTATAAACATAAAAATATCATTGGACATATAGTGACTTGTTATTCAAAATTGCGATGATAATTATTTAATATAAAATTTTTTTCACTAATGCTATCTTCAAAGCATTTTAAAATTATTAAAATGGGTAAATAGTATGATTTTTCTGTCACCGAACTCGAGAGTAAAAGAATAGGGCTCCCCATATCCTATACTTAGTTATGATATTCTGTTGATATCTTCAATGTTGACAATAATGATCCTCTATGATAAAAAATTCTTATGATTATATTTTCAGTTAGTTTTGATGAATTTTATAATGTAAGATATGTTTAATAAAGGAATTATATAAAATTAAAAGAGCATGATTTTTCTATGATTAATCAATAGGTGAGTTTATTATATAACTACTATCTAAAATCACCCGACCTTTTTGATTTTTTTTAGGGTTAATTACATTTAAATATGTAACGTTTTAATAAAAAAATTTAGAATATATATAATTTCTTCATTACGTCTTCTAAATTTTCTATTTGAATTCTTTGATAATATGTGAAAGGAAACTTCTTTTAATTTTATTACTCAATCTCATTTTCCTCATATAAAAATTATTCTTATTTTAATGATTAATTTCATGGTTTCATGGTTCTCTAATGCATTTTTCTATTCTAATTGATTTATAAATAATTTAATTTTGAATAAAAATTGATAAAAATATAAATTGTAATTATTCTAATTTTTACAATTATCATTCTAATTATATTATAAAAAGGTTTTTGAATTTGTTAACATTTTTTAATTTTTATTATGTTTACAATTTAATATTATATAATGCTACTATCCATCTTCATATTCTTGAAATCATCTAATCATGTTTTATGAAAAAAAATCAATGGATTATGTTTATTTCTCATTTATTGATTATGATATTATGGAAATTGAGATTCACATTATTTTTTTATAGAACAAATGCATATTATTAAAGAGTATGTGATAGGTTGGATAGATTTATCTCAATAGTGATTTGGTTAAAAATAATTAATTCATGAAATAATGATTTTATGCATATGTGTTATTGTTATTATCTATTTCACCAATATTTTGTGTTAGAATGATTAAAATTAATTATGATCACAACTCAATTTATGGAAATGATTATTTTTTTCTGTGTTCGTATCCTTATTCAATTTAATGAATGTATTGATCTATATTTTCAATGAAATAATTCTCTATATATATATTTATTTCATAGACTAATGTTATACCCCATGGATAATGATTTTTATACATTGATTCGATACTATTAAGTTATATAATATAAATATTTCATATTCTCTAAGATTTTGATTGTTTAATTTCTATTCCATAGTCTCGTGACTCTTATATTATGATATATATCATGATTTCTATTTTATGATCAATATTTTATTTTATTTTTTATTTTTTTTATTTTTTCAATTAATATGTTTATGTCCAATTTTCCACTATATCATATTATACCCACTTATGATCATGGATTTGTAAATAATGTTTTCTCCCCATTATAATAATTTGAGCTCATACCTTCGTGTGTTTGTGTTTCCCTTGGTTGTGTATAAGTGTTTTCTATATGATATGCCAATAAAGAAATTATGCATGAATAATATTTTAGGGAGTTGTTAAATAATGTTTGAAATGTATATTGGTTATCGATCTAATATCCAAAACACTAAAAATATATGTTATAGGTAATGTATTATTATGTGATGAAATTAATAATAATGTTATATTACATAATTTGTAATTATAATGTGGTTGTGTTGTCTACGAAATTCACCCAAATGGTATCCAATCACGTTGGAACTTCTCTAAGGTTAACCAAACATCATCCAGAAATTTAATATAAAAAACAAACATACTTATACTATAAAATTATAATAAAAACCTATTAAATTTCATTAATATATCTCAATTTTTCTTAACATTCATTAACAATAATAGTGTTTTGGGTTTAGTCATGATACAAACTTTTATAACATTAATTACAATTTTGATCCCCTCTAATATATGGAATTGTTTTATTCTTAAGCAGGATTTTTATCTCATGAATTTATATATTCTCGCTATCATTTAATTATTTGAAAACATGACATGTTTTTCCTCAATTATTATATTTTAATGAATAATTTTAGTCTGTTCATCAATATTTTCACCCCTCATATTCAGTCCTGAAAATGAAACTATGGAACAAAAATATATTGGTCATAATATTTTATCCCAATACTCATGTTTCCCATTACTATTCCTCCATCAACCATACTATTTTCAATATCATGTTTTTTTAATTCTTAGAAACAACCAAATAATGGTTTCTCTCCACCAAGTCATAAATTCTAAAATTTTGTTTAGTTGATTTAAAATTTATACAAACGATTCTTAGGCTTCAATATAAAATCAAAATAATGAAAGAATTATAAAATACATAAAACTAATTCCTAAAAATATGTGACTACATTTTGAAAAAACATGAATATATATTATCTATAGCTAAAAAATTCTTTTAATATAACTTAACACTCATGTGTTACTAGTTATTGAGATATCCTCATGAAGATATGTAGTATTATGAAAATATCCTTGTTATGATATTACATTGCAATCTTTCTTTTAGGGGATATATGTGTTAAGGTATATATATTATGATAATCCTTCTTATGAAATAAATAGTTATATATATCCACACTATGAATAGTTTTAAAATATTGTTATCTTTTATGGGTTTCTCCAATATATAAAATATATCATTATTACTATGAATAATTCTAATTATTATTTACTAGTTTATGAATTAATTTCCATTGTGATAATTATATTAATAGTTTAGTGTGAAATAAAATTTGGATGATGATTCCATATATTAGTATGAGAAATAGATGATACCCATATTGGGGTGGCATACTGAATAGGGGAATGTAAATTAGAATTCATTCCCTTGAAATTATATATACTAGTTATTAATAATTTTACAGCTTCCATCTCCATTGATTATGAAAAATATAGCGCCTATGTAAATAAAAATTGTACTTGGTTTGCCCATACTATTATAAATAAAAGGAATACAAAAACTTATCAATGGATGATGAAAAATAAAATAATTTTTTCTACCTATTAAATGTTCTTAGTGAAAAAAACCATTCCTTATTTATAATGAATTATAATTTGAGAACTCATTTCTCTCTCTAGAAGCACTACTTGTGTCAGTACATCCAAGGGTAATTAAAATTATTAATTTATTATATTCATCATCCAAAACATAACATCAATGGAATATTAAAATTTATCATTGAGATTGTTCCTATGAGGATGATAATTTAATGATGAAAATTATATTTTTGGATTAATGTTAACCATAATATTTTAATACAAAATAATATAAATTATTGTTTATTATATTATTATGGTGATTAATATAATTAATTTTAAATAGGAATTAATGATTTACTTTTGATGGATTTTCCAGTATATTAATATTTTTATCTTTCTTTGATAAATCAACTAATCCAATTTGGATACAGGAATATCAATGGGCAGTGAAATTATTCAATATTAATCATAGTAGCTCTATGTAACAAAACATAATTATTTTGATAGAATAAATAAGATAAGATAATTGAAACAAGTATACCCTTTATAAGAAAATATGGAATCCCATATAAATATTATATTTTAATCTATCCAACTTCCTTTAATATAAATCATTAATGAATACTATTTTAATTTTCATATTAATGAATAATATTTAAATTAAATTATTGAATTCATACAATGGAAAAAAACATTACGGATGAATTTAGTAGAAAATTAGATACCCATCCATCTACTCTTGATAGAATACTCATAATTAAACTATAAAGTAATGATATATAGTGTTGAACCCTAAAAGGAAAGTCTATCATAAGAACTATGTTTATTAATGAATGAGTGGGTTAAAATTTTTAAACATTCAATAAAGCAATAAAAATGATTGAAATAAAGTATAAAAAACATATTTCAGTGAAAAAAATATAAAAAATGTTTTTTTGAGTTAAATAACAAATTATTTAACTCAATATAACTAATATAAACCATTATAAGGGAAAATATTTATGAAAGTGTTAAGGTAACTAATTATTTATAAAATTGGATAGAGTAAAAATTGGTGAAATATGAACACATAATTTGGAATAAATATAGATCTAAAAATAGTAATATACCCGATACCTATTCAATAAAATTATTGTATCTATTATTATATAGACTATAAGAAGGCATTTAATTCTTACTCTAAAAATATATCACCATTTTTATTGATGTTCATGAATAATTATAAAATATATATTAGGAGATAATTACCTTTATTTGATCTACTATTCAAACTATTTTCTCTATTATAAGGAAGACCATATACAAAGCCAAAATGATCCTAAAATAACTGAACCCATCATTATATTTGAAAAGAAAATTAAAACTTCTATCATCATTATTATTTTCTCCCAATTATTGTTTCTATTGTTAAAATATGCATGAGGGAGATTATTGGCCATCAGATAATAATAACATAACATTTAACATTTTACGAAAAATGATTATATTATTTAAACATACTTTCCTAATTTTCAATGAAACAATTCACATTTTTCTAACCATTATAATCCTTGTTGGAACAACATTTATTAGATAAATTTACATTTTAAGGAGAAATAAAATCATAACATAATAAAAAATAATATATTTCTTGATGAATAAATTGGATTACAATGTGGCATCCCTATAATGTAATTTATGGTCACTATGGGTTTAAATGAATGTAAAACATATGATAGGCTGAAAGGTTAAATTTGATCAATGTTAACTAAACAATTATAATCGTTTCAATGTTGAAAAAAATATATATTCTTATAAAAAATTAAAATGGATGATATAATAGAGATAAATACATTGATTCCATCATTTAATAATGACACATGAAATTAATATCAATTAATTATATAATAAATTGTAACTTGAGTGATTTAAAATCATAAATAAAAAATAACCTTTCTATCATCTTTTTTAAAAAAATAGTAAGAATTCATTTATAAATGATTTACAATTATAACTCATAAATATAATTTCATTATTATATTTACATTACAATAAATCAATAAAAAAAGCTTTTAAAAATATTCCGACCCTCCTATTTTATACATAATTGTAAACATAGTTCCGTAGTAAAATATTATAATAATTGCTTCCAAAGTCATTTTAAGGGTTTTTATTTTTGAATCTAGGTATCTAATATATGGTGTAAATAAATAAAACCTAAACCAAAATATTATTTAATCATCATGAAATACTCATTTAATGATCTGTCATATGTCTCTTCATAGCATGTGATTTCCTTGGGTCATACATTAATGGAAAGTAGTATGAAAGATGCCCATTGAAGGATAAATAAAAGAAATATAAAAAGAGTGGTTATCATGGATAAAACCTAAGGAATAATAATATAGAATGGTCATGATGACATAGGGCCCAATATAAGAGCAATATAATATTGTTTTTTAAATACCTATAAATACGGCTATAACATGAAAACTGTGACTTTAAAAAACATATCACCAACATTTATCACAATGGGTTCATAAATAATATTACTAAATTTATTCACCAAGGTTTCATATTCATGTTATCACATTTTATTAACTCTTCACCCAATGAATTAGAGTGTTGTCAAGGAGAACTGATAATTTGTTTAAATTCTTGTGTTCTACATAGATCAATTATGATATTAAATAATTTCATTAGAAACTGATGGGAAATAATTAATGGATTTCATATAATAAACATTAAGTTCATAAGTAAAAAATGACATGAAATTAGAATTCTCTTAAAACCATGAGAATGGAATTTGGGATTCATATATGGATTTTCACAATCATTGAAGTAAATTTATATCTATATGAATACCCTTTAATGAAAATATGGATTGGTATTAAAAAAATATATCTCTTGGAAAATAAATGGGTAATTATTATATAATAACCAGTTTACATAAAAGTTTATAAATGGTTTAATTATTTAGAAAAGTATTATTTCGATAATTCAGAATAAGTTGATGACTATGAATATGTGAAAAAAATAATCATTTGGAAATAAAAATTATTATAGAAATTAAATTGATAGAATTCAAAAGATGATGGAGAGAACCCCATACTTGGAAGTATAGAATATTAAATAATTGGATGTAATACATAATTTGGAGGTATGTAAGAATGATACTAGTGTTTTAAAGCATTTATATGGGTTTTATTTCGGTTTAATGGGATTTGGTATGGTTTTTGGAGATATTGGGTGTGGTTTCCCTTCACCTGGAACATTTCAGGAAACAAAACTCTCTAGAGATGTAATGGACTAGGTCATGGTGTGCAATGCTAGAAAATATTCAAAATGTCCATTAAATAATTGATATATTTTACCATGGTAATGGTAATGGAACCTTGGGGGCCTCATTATTTAATACTTCCAATGATGCTTTCCCACATCATTTCCCAGGGCATGGTGAGACAAATATAAGAAATCCCCATGAACAATGGTGTGTTTTCAGGTGATTTTATAATTGTTTCAACTATCCTTTTTAGGTGGACATGATATTTCTGGGCTCCACTAGGGTCTGGTGTCATTCGATTCATCATTTTTATACTGATGAAACCTATAAATATGTTGAGATAAATCAACGGGATCAACAATCGTCCTTCATCGAGAGATATTTAAAAATGTTTTTAACTTGAAAAAACATGATCTATCCCTTTTAATTACCCATTTTCTAGGTTGTTTTTTATGTTAATTTTTAGGGTTATCTTATAGACACCTTCTTGAAAGTCAATTATGGATATTAAAGATGTCAGTTTTTTGGTTTTGTATCTCACTATTCTCTTCTTTTTTCTTGAAGTAGAACTATTTTTTAGGATGGTGGAGTCTCTTCAACTCCAAGGTTTTGGAATATGATTGAATTGTTTTTCATAGGGAATTTTTATGTTTATTTTGGAATGCCATGAATATTTTACAGTAAAAGTTCCTTTTATTGAATGATATCCAAATTATACTTTTAAAATATGTATATTATGTTGTTTTAAAAAATGAAATTATAGAAATATTATTTCATTTAGTGGATTAGTTGTTATCATGGAATAATTGGATTAGAATGTATTAATGTTATTAGGTGGGGGATCACAGTTATATGTAACACCTTAAATATATGAATTTTTTATGCAATATGGTCAGTAGTACCACCATAAATTTTTCTAAATAACCAATGGATTGGTGATAGGATGATAAAACCTTAACATGAATGTATATGTCCAAGACATGCATCTTTGTGTGGGTATTTATGAACATGGGATGGTTATAAAAACATTTATTGAATAAAATCATATATGGATTTATTGATTTTGTATATGGAACATGTTTATGTAATTTTATAAATTATTTATCATCCCTTATTTTGTTTTATAGAATATTTTGTTAAATTGGTCATATTCTTATGGTCTGTGCTGGGATGTATTTAGTGATTGACTATTCAATTTTATACTTAACCACTGATTGGTAACATTGGGGTGTTTTTATATTTCATTTCCAAGGATAGATAGTAGGTCCATGTTTCTTACGCCATTGGTGTCTTTCCTTGATGATGCTATCATGGTTGGTAGAACTAGAGTTTTATAGTAACATTATCCTATTCTGGAGTGGTTACATATGTGTGTCTATTAATTTACTATTGTTTGGTTTAATTTTCCTTATTATACTATTCTTATATTACTGTAATGTTGGAATCTATTTCATTTTATTTTATTGTTTTGTCAAATTATTTAGTATAGGGTTTGATGCATACACCATTTAAATAGATATATCTGGTTTTATTTATTATTATTTTTGATTATGTTTGTGTTTAAAGACTTAATTTTATAAATTTTAGATCATTCCCTAATGACTTTTGTGATTATGAAATTTTTATTTGTTCCTATCTATTTCAATTTTCGGAATTTCACCTATGGTCAATTGAAACTCATCTCTTTCCATATTAATTTATAGTGTAGGAACTTAAAAGTGGTAACAATTTGTTAGGTCTTTGAGTTTTTCATTGTATAGAGGACACAAGATGAATAATGGGTTGAAATTTATATCATATAAGTATATACCAAAAAATTTCTATAATAAACATAATGTTTCAAAGGATATCTTGGAACATAATTTTATGTCAAGAACATTAAGGTATGAGGATAAATCATTTTTTTTTATTTTTTCATATGTGTTCTTGGTATCATGAATTATTAAGATTTCTTCCTACTAGGAATACATTTCCATATGGTATTTTTATTTTGATATTTTGATGTTCTTGTTTTTTATTCATGAAATTGTGTATAGTAAATGTTCTATATTGTCTTTTTTTTCTAAACTATTTCCTATCATAAAAATTAAACTAGTAATGAGATTGAAAAAATAGTGAGAGTGACTATAAATAAATGTGGTTGTACCCGAACAAGAGGTAAAACATGACTTGGATTAATGAATAGTGATGGATTTTTATGCTATCAATTGGGAATCTAGGACTAATAAAGAACATGAAGTGAATTATTATTTAGAATTTCTAAATAAATAACCAATGATTCAAGGTTATTCTATAATATATAACACAATGGTATATATTATTAAAATTTATAGTATTGATGGATTCATGGGGAATTCCGATGAAATTAGAGTCATGGTAGCATCATATAATCCTGATTTCCTTTTGCTATTATAATAGGATATAATAATTCAGGATATTTTTAATCGAGACCTCTTTAAGATAGAATATATTAATTGTTTCAATGAAATACTATTTCAAAATATGTTAAAAATATTTTATTTGAGTAACATATCTCAACTAGAAGAAATAATTTTTTTAGTTAATAAATGTGCTACTGATTTCACACATGATGTTCTCTTTTCACTAGAAGTGGTTGTTAGTGAGAGACTAAATTTATAGAACATTTATGGTTAATCTATTAGGATTATATATGTAAATTATGCCTCATATCACAAGTTTCAATATCCTATGTGACAAAGGGATTATAGAGTATTTTGATATCCATCCTTCTACATCACCATAGATAAGATACAATTTATCTAGGAGTTCATTATCGTATAGATGGATAAATACTATCTAATATTTGGAATTTAAAATATAGTGGAATTAAAATTCTTTATAATATAATACACTTAGAAAGTGTTATTCACATCCCTAGATAGAGATTTACTTGTATTCGAGTTGGATTGGTATATAAATAAATATAGTGTGGGTCATTTGTTATTGGTAGATTGAACTATATTGGGCTAGTAAATAGTGATGTCCCCATGTGATGTTAGTAAAACTATAAATAGATCACTTCCAACAATTGTTCATAAATACCTAGATGTAATAATGAATTTTTTATCTATGATACCACATCATCTAAAAATTTAATATCACTTCAATGTACATAAATTAACATGAATTTGGTTCGTGATGTGTAACGATTTCATGCCACGAGCCATTTCCTGACATGTGTATGGAATCAGTTACACATCTTGTATCATGTACGTGATGTTTAATTACGTAGTGAATAATCTCAACCCTATCTCTACATAAGCATCTAAACATCCTCCAAAGCCATCTAAATTCATTATAAACCCTTTTTATAATTTCTAGAAAGACTATAACAGCACTATTCTAATTCAAATATACAAACATAGATTAAGATTAGATCATTATCCATAACAAAGGACCTATGTCTCTAAAAATGAATAAGACACCAAGGAATAAAGATAATGGAAAACCCAATGAATGGCGTTCAAGAAAAAACATATAAAGGGAATTTCCTAGAAAAATGGGATATCCATAATCCTCCCAACTATATAACACCTCATCCCCAAGCTACCCCCTAGCATCACTATGGGGTTTTAGTGAAAAATTTTGGCCACTATGCTCACACATACTACTCCTTTTCCCATGTATCCTCCTAAACATTCCCATGAAGACACTACACTCGAACTAGTGGTATAGTCCGACATTGAGGATACTTCTCACTATAGTCCATAATCCATATTAGATTATCCTTGAAGGACGCATTATCCCAAATCTATTCATCATCAATGTCTATCACATGAGAAGGGTCAGGGTAATATATATGAAAATGTGACATAATAATTACATAATTACTTGAAATAATGAATTGTTGAATGGATAATCAGTATGGCATTAGACTAAACCTATTCATTTTCTCAAACTGCTAGACAAACCTGCGTGCTAGGTTTCCTAGTTTCATGATAAGGAATTTTTACAACATAGGAAACACCTATAAGAAAACATGATGAACAACATTGAATTCCATTGTTTGTCTTTCTTCAAAATAGTAGAATCTATTCCCACACAATTGGGTCACCAACCATCTCCAAATTAGCTAAAGATGACCTGAATACCCCAACATGCGAGTAGTCCCAACAAGAGCTGACTCACCTTACTTCAATCAAGAAAGTTGAAGATGATATGATATTCCATACAAAGCCTCAAAATATTCAATTTGGATTGACTCATGGAAGCTTTTGTTGTATGAAAAATTCAAAATTTCCATATGCTTCTCCCACAACCCACTAAATTCCAATACACATGCTCATAAAATATCCTCCAAAAACTATATAGTCTACTCAGATTGACGATCGACCAATGGATGATAAGATGTGTTGAAAAAATATGATGTACTATAGCTGTATGAAGATACTTCCATAACTATGATGTGAAATGAGGATTTCTATCTAAAATTTTACTCCTTGGAATACTTTGAAACTAAAATATCTCATGAATTTATAGAATACATAGATCATCAGTAGTGGAGGTCTTCATGATATGCAATAATTATGATACTTTCTTCAATCAATCCTTGATCACCCATAGTGAATTATTCATACATGGTGTCCTTGATAATCATGTCATAAAGAGAATAATGAAATAATACCATTTACAAAAATTAATAGGCCAAGGATTCAATAGCCCCAGTAAAATATGATTCTTGGAAATCACATAATAACATGTGAAACATCTCATCATGAATCTCACTGCCTCATTCTACTTTCCTGGACACTAGTTATGTAAATAGATATCATGATACATATTTTTGAAACTCGGATATACCAACCATATATAAGCACGAATCTCTATCATCATATATCACCAAAGCGGATATGAGGCCATATGTGACGATTGAAAATTAAATATTTCCCACTACTAAGAGAAGATCCTAATGGTGTCCCCCTACCAGATACACCCCCTCCCTAAAGAAATACCTCCAGATAAGACAACTTCTTTTCCATAATATGTTATGGAATCCAAGATATCATATATTTTTAAGTAAGATCCCTTCATCCTTGGGACCCTTTAACATCTAATTTCATGTATGAAAATAGAACCATCATTTTACACTCATCACAAGATTCCCTAAATACATACGTCTAAAAACAATTTCACAATGCATTAGAAACCATGTTTGCTTTTTTACATGAAAATACAACTATATTTTGATGGACTATAGATGAAAAACCCACCTTATCCTCCAATTGTTAATTTCCCATTGAGAAAGTATGCACTTAAGACTTTTATGGTATGTTTACAACACAAACCCCTTGGATAAATGATAATTTCATAAACATCTTAATGAATGTACCATCGAACCTAAATCCATTTTGTGAGTAGGATAATTCCTCTCATGCAGTCTCAACTTTCTGGAGAAATAAGAATCAACTGGATCATCCTACATCAAAACTGCTCCAAGTCCAAGTCCAGATGAAGCACACTACATGGTATATTATTTAACTAGTACATGTTATAATAGGATAGGTGATGAGGGTACCTTTCCTTTCATCCCCTGAAAATATCTTCTACAAGAATACAGACAAACAAACATCACTCCCTTCATGGTCAACACTATCATCAGTGCTTCCATATTGTATAAATATAGGATAAGAAACCGATAATAACTATATTAACATGGAAAACTACATATCTCATATAAATTATTTAGTTTCTCCTAGTATAAAACATCTATAACATTCTCTAGGCCCACTATCACTCCTTTATCTATGATGAAAAGGCCCAATAAGTGCACTTTATCAATCTATAAATTTTATTTGGTTATCATGGAGTAATGGTGATGCTCCCTCGATTTATACAAGAATATGTTAAGATGTTTTGAATGATCATCTACTGACTGAGAGTACACTATGAGGTCATAAAAAAACTGCCACAATACTATCTAAAAAATTCTTAAAGGTATAATTCATCGAAGCCATGAATATCACTATTTCATTTTTCAACACAAGTGGCATCAATAATAACTCATACAAGCCATAATTACATCTAAAAGAAGTCCAATTTATATTCAAAGGTATCATTTTCAAATGGTGGTATTGTGATGTAATATTGATCTTGGATAAAATATTAGAACCTTTTTGTTGATCAAAGAGATTTCTGATGCATGGGAGAGGATGCAGGTTTTTAACCTTAGGTCGGTTCAATATATGATAATCCAAACATATGAACATGGTATGTCTAGAATTCATAGGGAAAATAACTATATATCTCCATGGTTATGTAGTAGTCCAGTTGAAACCTTTTGCCTCAATATCTACCCTTAAAACATTCAACTCCCAATGTAATTCTAGTTCTATCATATAATAGAGGAGTGAAACTATCTCTATTACAAACACCAAATCAATCACACACTCAATCTCCCAATCATTTAATAAGTCATAAAATTGGTTAGGGAATAAGTACGAAGATAAATATACCACAAGAGGAAAAGGGTCCTACTGCATTATACTGTCATCCAAAATAAGACTTAATATTTGAGCCATGAGATAATGTAATCTACACATAATTGGTTCTGCATGATCATCTTGATGATCCTACCCACTCCAATGAGTATATTCGTCTTCTTCTTGATATAGGACTATAACATTTGTTTTTTAATATTTAATATGAGCATAGAATAGGAATATACAATCTATTCCAAGAATAAAATTGAAAAATATTATTTTTAAGACAAATGTTTCCCACATGAAATGGTTACTTATGATCTCTATAGCACATTCCTTGCAACATTTTATATTCTCAGACAAAACTCCCAGTGATGTATCGATGATCAAACCACTATCCAAGAATTCCACAACTAAGCCTAAAATGATTTCCAATAGGGAATATGAAAATGAATTTTATTCTCATGTATCAAAAATACAAAAGCAATGGTAGTTGGTACAAGATTTATACCTCTGAAAGTAGAAGGTACCACATCCACAATATCTAGAGTAGTTTTCATAACATGAAGTTGACCATGCCCTCTTCCCAACGATTCACACTGACTACCCTGGACTGTTCACTCTACCTAGTGCTTCTATTTTTATAATGGGTAACCAGATCACATAGTTTGACTTGAATGCCCTATATAACACAATATACCTAAATGCTAAGGTGTTTTTGAGTCCTTTACAGACTCTAGTTCCTATCCTAATACAATGATACTTATCTTCTGCTACATTCCCCTACTAAACCTCAATAGGTTTCCCATCCTTCCTCATGAACAAAAATTTAAAGTAGAGTATGAACATTGAGGCTTCTTGTTTCCCAAATTCAATACTGACTTCACTATAATGGAAAAAAATTCCCAGATGAATTCCCACTACTCTTACTGCTCTGTATAATTTTTCAAAGGTGAAATATGTCATAGAGGTTCTTTTATCAAATCGAATAATGGGACCCATTTCACCCTACTGAAACAAAATGGTTGTTTCTCAGTGCCTCTCTAAGAATTCATTCCATGATAAGTGACTGATTTTTCACATCTAAAAAACTATCTAGAACAAAAATATTTACATATCACCTGATATCATTGAAATTTACCTTTTAAAAACTTATTGAATGGGATATCTCATCAGTAGCTAAATATTTCCCAAATCACTGCTGATAAGTGAAATGTTTTAAATATTCATCACTAACACAACCTCCTATGAAGGACGCCTAAAATCAAAAGCGTATCCTCCCTAAAATTCAATAGGTAGAATTATCTCAAGAACATCACCATGAATTCTTTCCATGATAACTCTTCTTACTTTCTTTCCTATATTAGAATATCTCAATGAATGGTTGTTGGTACATGAAGAAAATATGCAGAAAGCTTCACCATATTATATGTGAGTGTATCAATATTATTGATGATTTTATGTACATAATAAATATGGAACATGACTAAATAGGATCCTCCCTACCTAATGAACATACACAATCACTACAGCTAGAACTCTATCTTCATCTCATACATCGAATGCATGGTGTGAAGAGTATTCCCTCACATGGATCGTAAGACCCTAATGAATTCGTCACGATGCTGAACATCCATCTAATCCTCAGGATATACAAGAATCTATATCTCAACTATGATAGGATCATTTATATTTTAACTCATAATTCCAAAATCATGGACAAAAATATTCATTTATTCTACAAGAAAAAACATATAATATTTACTAAAAATAACGTTAACCACAACTTGTGACAATTAAGTGAACCAGTACACCCATCCTTTTTAAACATGGATCAAAAGTGATTTATCATGGCATAACAGTTTATTTCATATCATTTGTAAGATATATTGGATATCTCATACTATATTTCATATAGGTATGTATATAAAAAATGAAATAATTAAGTGCCTATCATAATCAATGCATGTAAATATATATACCTATGTGCCTATCATGATGCATGTATACTCATCTCAATCCATACCGAGACATGGGTTTATATCTCATGAAATAAAAAATCATGAAATAATAACATCTAACATCATGTGAATCACCCAAGGTAAATTAACGTCATCTTTTATAAGAAAGTAACATAAACAGAAATCCCATTCCTCACCACACAGATTCCCCCCATTGATGTTTTATATACTCCCATGAAAAATGCCATTACCATGTCCCGACATATCCATGCATCATTCCTAAAATTCCCAAATAGTAAATTAATAAAAATGAAAAACACACTCCTATGATACCACTATAGAACATACCTTGATCCAACACTCTCTCACATTTCCAAATACAGTTAGTTACAAACCTCAAGAATACCTCCCCATACACCAGAGGATACTAACTAGTAGTGTGGTTCTGATATGTATAATGTTGAGATTATACCCAATTGTAGAGAATAAAACATAGTGGTATAATAAATAATAATAAATATCATTGTAATAGAAGGAAATATGAAACATTATATCATACATCTGGAAAGATAAAAGAGGAATCATTTGACTAATAATAACCAATCATGTAATTAAAATCTGATATGTATCAAAATTTTAAACTAAAAAAATATAATAAAATAATTTGTTTTCATAATAAAATTCAAAATTACACCATCCCAATTCCCCTCTTTTTCTCATATCTTACTCCACCCCATCAGGTAATCAACAAATGAATCATAAATAAGGTTATTTTCCATTTTCCAACCCTGTATCCATGTAATACTCTTAGTTACTAAATGATAGCCTAAATAGAGTTGGGTAAGACTCATTAAGTCAACACCAACAATTCCAAACATAACCGATATGATAACAAGTGTATAAAATAAAACAATAATAGTTTTATAAATTAACCAATTAATATAATAAGGCAATAAATCCGCATCATCACCATTTGAGAATATATCTCATCATGTACAACAAAATTACAAGTCAATAAATATATGTATGTTAAAAATCACAAAAATATGGTCCAATCCCACTATAAAATCATTTTAGCAAGTGAATATGCACAAAACACTCAATATAAGAATTACATCATGGTACTAGGTATAGCCTACATAATATACACATTATAGTACGAGACTAGGATGATCCCACTCAATATAAAAAATATATTATGGGAATGGTCAGAGCCCATTCAATATAATCATTACAACATGGGACTAGGCACAACTGAACTAATTTGATATTCAAATCATGGGACTATGAATATACCAGTCAATATAATATTTGCAGCTAGGGATTGGGTTGTTCTCACTCAATATATGAACTATAGAATAATAACAAAAAAATCATATCAGCATGGATATCACAAATTTAAATGATACACCTCGATGATATATTATTAAAATAATCATTTTTCTTTCATCGACACATTAATTTAAATCTAAATTGATCAAAAATCATTTCAAAAAACAATAATAAATTACTTAGGGATTCTATTTCAACCATCACCTAAGGAATATTGTCATTCTGAACACACATTAATATATTATCATGTCCAATTTTTATCAATGTTTTCGCCACTCGATGGCTATCCAAAATCCATTTCACAAACCATTTGATAAAAAAATGATCATGAGAATAATAAAATATATTTATTAATCAATTAAATCACATGTTATGTCTGTTCACATTCAATATTTCATATAATTTATAATTATAAAATAGTAGGGTTAATGTTTAGACACATACCTTGAATTGAAAATTAAGGTAGTGCTTCCAACGGAAAACAACAACAATTATAATGGAAAAGACGACACCACTAAAAACATGATTAACCCAAGTCATGATAAAAACCCCAAGAAAAAACCCATGGTCACAATATTACACTATAATTAATAAGGGATTAATGGAGAGATAGATAAACTATGAAGAAACACTTACTAGGGATCAAATGTAGAAACTAGATACCAAAAAAAGTAGAAAAGGGATATATAACCATGTTGAAAATTACATAGGATTGAGAGGGAGAGGCTCCACTGAATGAATGATAGAAACCCTATGTTATTCCCACATAAAACTATTGGGTCAAAAAAATTCACTGCGTGTAGTTCTTTCACATCATTCACTTCTTCATTTTTAAGTTACACCGAATAACCCATTGAAAGGGGTTAATATTTATCTATATCAATATTTACACATAATTAACTAGGTTCTTGAAGTGTGACCAATCCACATCATGAACCTTTTAACGACTTATGTCCAACGGTATTTACACATCAAGTGACATATACATGGAATTTATTTTTCAAGCAAATTATTTTCAGCCCTGTTTCAACATAATGATTTATACAACCCCTAAATCCTTCTAAACTCCCTATATATTCCCTATAATATCATAAATCCTGTTAATATTTGTAATTAAATAATTCTAATAATAATACATAACATAAAATTATATTATCTTATATATGAAAGTCTCTCAATATCCGAATAAGACTCCTCAACCAAGGATGAAAGATAAACTAAAACTAAATAAAAGAAGATGAAAAAAACACAGAATGTGATGTACCTAAAAATTGATAGAATCATTAATTTTTTCTATATTTCAATCATTTATAATGAAAAATAATTAAAATAATATTATTTATGATGTTTAATTATATCATGTTGGTGGTCAATTTTTTATTCTAAAATATCAAATATGTTTTGAGGGTTCTTTTTAGGTTTATAAAAACAATATTATCATAATAAAATTTAATATGTTAATAAAAAATATTTTTGTTCATGAAAATCCAATATAGAATTTATTAAATCACCTTTATGTTATTATTATGTTAATATACATTCCATTTATTCAAACGTTTTCTAATTTTTACCCAAAAAAATTGATTATATAATCTTATAATGAAAAATTAACCTTTGGATAATTTCAACACGTGTATTTCAAAAAGAATATGTTTTTAACAAAATAATTTTCTGAATTTGGAATTTCTAATTTTGAATTAAAGTCTACATGTATTTAAAAATTATATTTTTTTATGTAAACAACCATTTTAACCTTATAAAAATATTTATGAATTTATGTAACTATATTTTCATTTATATTTATATATATAATGTTTTATAACACAATATCATGAAGATAATCATTATTTTAAATACATGAATTTTTTATTATAGTGTTTCTTAATTGAATTGATATATTTAAAAAAATGTCTTATTTGTATACAAAAATATATTTAAAATTTTGATGATATATTCATGTGTATGTTATTAAATAAATAAATAAGGAATGTTGGATTAAAGGTATAACTTTTTCAATTCTAAAAATAATATTAAACTTTTATAATACCAATATCTAGAAACATAATCTCTTATTAGATAGATATACAACCTATTAAGAACATGTATGATGGTGTTAGATTCATAGAATGGATAAGATAACATGTTTATAGTAGTGATCTACACTAACATGAACTTATACCGTAGTATATTTAAATAGAGATTCATATATTAAAGCTCTTCATGGGATTTGTAAAGGATGAAAAATGGTGATGATACTTCCCACCCATTCATTGATAGTTGGGATGAAAAAGAAATGATCCTACTAATTGAGGCCATTTCTTATCCCCTATGAAATAATTATACATTATGAAATAATTATATCTTATCATTTCCCTTTATATACATTAATCTGAAAAGTAATATTAAAAGGAATAGTTATAATTACCACTAGTCATATTAACAAATTTTCATAATGACAAATGGTTATATTGATAAACTATTATATTGTTACATGGTCATATTGAGACATGGATAAGCACTAGTGAGATCCTAATTGTCACAAGGCCCATTGAATACTATATATATACACTCCACTATTCTCTTACTTTCTCTTTTTCTACAATGTTTGTACACTTCCATGATAATTTGAATCATATTTCTAACAATTCTATTTCATAATACCATTTTTATAGTAGGATTAATCATAAGTTGAGAATTTGAGACTATGTATTATACAAATTTTTTTCATGATTATTGTATGTTTATAACCTTATATGGTTTATATATTTTAATTTTTAGGTTAGTTCATGGTCTATAAAAAAATCTAAAATTCCTTCAATGTGATTTTACTTTTATACGTAATAAAATAGTCATTGTGAAACATGAGTTAAATTATTAAAAATAAATTTAAATTTTCCTCAAATATTATCCCCTTCCCTTAAGATATAATATCTACAAATTTTTTATCCCATGTAACAATAAATATTTGTATTTACCATTCATTCATTTTTAGGATCCCATATAGCTTCTTAGATATATGGACTTCAAAACATTTCTATCATGAAATTGGTAGTCAGGTTCCTTAATCATTTTTTATTTTATCAATAATATAGATAATATCATACATATTTGATATATAAGTTTCTAATTAAAAACCATTTATGTCTACTATATGTGTTCGGTTTGAAAAATAAATTCATTACGTTGACACTGAGAAGTTTTAGTGATCCATGGAAGGATTTGGAGGCATTTATGGATGATATAAAACTATTCCAGTCTATAAAATAATATCATATGGTTTTATGTACAACAAACATAGATTCAATTTATTTCAAATTATCCTCAATACTTAAAATGGTTATATTTTTTTGGAATAAAAAATCTTAAACATGAAATTATACTTCCATATTTAATTTTTCATTATAACTCGATTTTTTTGACTCTGGGATGCGTGGAGAAGTTTCACGATTAGTTATGTCTTCTTCATTGCGTATTTCACAACGTCTTTTCCAAATATCATTCCTCCCCCAACTTCATCCCATCATGGTTGAGTTCTAAACCACTTCCAGAATTGTAAATTATAAGGACTCATTTTAATTCTCAAGTTTTGTAACACCCCAAGCTTCCATGGTACGCTTCACTTTGAATAATACAATAGCGTGTGTTGTACGCAATTTCGAGTTCTCACACACCACAACCAATCAAACTAGCCGTTAGGAATAATAATACCCAATTTTTGAAATTTTATGAATTTTATCTTTCAAAATTAACTTCATTTTTGGATTTATAATATCTAAATTAGATTAGGGTGATTTTTTGGTACTTTTCTCATAACTTTCGTATTTGGATGAATAGTGAAAATTCCTAAATTTTAATTAAAAACAACTTTTTTAATCGAAATAGTTAATAGTGATAAACTTTTCATTTTAATGGTTTATAATTATAATTAGAATATATTTTTATGATTTAATAAAATGTAGGTAAGTATAAGTAATTTAACATTTAAATTTGATATAAACAAGTGTTAATCTTTTGATAGTTATTATTTCATAAAAACACGCTTCTTGTTCTGACAATAGGAATTAATTTTAAAGTAATTTATGCCACTTATGTGTTTGGAATTTGGAAAAATGAATCCCATATTTGGAATCAGGAGGTCAAAATTGTGTAAATAAGTAACTTTAATTTTAAGACATTTGGAATATTTACTTCAGTAAATATTTTATTTACCGTGGTTAAAGGGGTAAATCAAGTAAATAAGGTTAAAAAATAATATTATAATAATATTTAATTACCCTAACACGTGTCCTAACCCTATTGGATGATATATTTCCGACCATTTCCATCCTTGGGACTATTTTGGGACCGCATGGAGCCACTTGGGAGGGAAAATGACATTTGATATTAAATAATCTAAAGTAAAGACAAAAATAACAAAAACAAGTATTTTTTAATAAAACAATTTGTATATGAGGGTATATAATTTCTCTATTAGAATATAAATATTCATTAAAAATATAAAAATATTTCCAACCTCAGGATATTTGATTTATAATATTTAGACATAAAATTAATATATTTATATATGACACAATAATGATGCAGTATTTTCCTTATTAATGAAACGATCAAATAAATGATATTATAAATATTAAAATAAATATAATTTAAAGTTTTTATGCCATCCAAAAATTTTATAGGTTACTATGACATGTTCGGGTTGATTAAATGTATTTATTTAGAAGTAATAATTTTGTTATGACTTAAAAAAATCAATTACTAAATAATCTCAAAATTGACAAAAATGTGCTTTTAAAAAAAATACAATATTATTGGTTGATATAATAATCCTAATAATCTAAGGTTCTTCCAAAAGGATTATATAATGATATGTGTATCATTTATGAACAACTTGGGGTTCTCTTAGATGTTTATTCTAAGTTTATTAACCATATAATATAAAAATACAAAGAGGCGTGGTTAATGTCAAACTATTTAACTAAGAATTAAATCTGAAAGATAAGGTTAATGTAGTAACCCAGAACTGTCTAAAACATATTGTTTGAGTGGTTTTCGATCCATCCCCACGTTATCCTTTAAATAATTTATTTTATCACCATTAGAAACCAAAAATTATTTAATTATAAAATAACATTTCTAGCTTTTCCTAAGGTACCCCTCACCGCTCTTATAAAAGGGAACTCCACCTTCTCTCTAATCAACATATTCAAAGCCATTTGGCTCAGCCGAAACCTGCCCAAATACCCTCTCAACTGTCACCCCTTAATCCTATATGTCTTTATTTAGTTAGAAAGCCAACCTAAGGATCCCTTTTGATCAAATCAAAAGGAAGAATCCGAAGAAGAGGTAAATATTTCATCACCTCTTTCAAGTTAATTTCTTTCCACTTCCTCTTTCTTTATTATTTCCATTCTAAAATAATAACTCCAGTATCTTATATATACTGTGATGTTATGATTAATATGGTACAACCATATTCATTATTCTATCCATCCTTTTAATTACATGTCACCATACGTGCGTACGTACAGCTTACCTTCTCCATGTCGTGGTGTAATTGTTATTCAATACATTATTATTTGGATGAGTATAATAATGATGTGTAATTGATGTAAATAATAAATATTACATGATAATGATTCTTTATATATGATATACCATCCAATTATATATTATTTTAATATCAAAATAATGATATTGTCGCTCGTGTATACGTACGGATTACCGTCTCCACGAAGGCGATGAGATTCATTCCCCATCGTATCCATTCAAGACTAATTTTCATTAGATGATTAAAGATAATGTTTCAATACATAATATCATTATGAATATGAATAATATACATCATATCCTTAACAAACATTACTTATGTAAAAAACCATACAAAGGAAAATGAATCAGTTAACACCCGAAACGACGATAATACTAAGATATTATTAACAAAGAAATGATAAAAGATCATATATTATATGATATTAATATATATGATTGTTGTATAATTTAATACCAATTATTTCCCCATTATACATGAGGTTAACCTACCCCCAACCAAGTAAATGTACAAGGTAAGGGTTAATTACACAATCTCTTTATTATCTGAGGTTGTTTTTACATAAGTACCTACTGGGAGAACTTTATCATCCATATCCATGTTTATTAAAAAAATGTTTTCCAAATTTTTTTACTATTTACTAGAATATGGGTTAAATTCATTTATACCCTTGTTTTAGTTTTTATGAAATGGGTTGAAAGGAATATTTCTGTCATTTTCCAAACAGTGTACTTTATGACATTTTCCACAAAATTTAGGTAAGAATGTTTTCAACCTATATGGATGGTGCGGCTATTTCCCACTGTTATAACATCATCGAAGATTCCCTTAAAAGATTATAAGAATATTATAGAATATAAATGTTTTCTTTTATAATTACATGACCTTTAAATTATTTCAAAATAGAAAGAGATATTTCTCTAAAAATGTTTTTATTTCAACTTTGTCAACATCCTTTGATGGATTTTAAGTTTGTTTGAAGTTGATTTATTATAATAGAAAACATCCATATTTTATTGAATATTTTTTGATATGTTTGACTATGGATGTGTTATTTCATACCATTAATAGTTTATGGATAAATTATTGACATTTTTTATGCCACTTTTAATATGAATGATTATGTTATTTTAAACCTTTTCATATGGGGAATGCATTGGACTTAGTAAGTGACGAGTCAAGCCCGCTATAGCTCTTCGATGCATCGGTAGGTCACATGAGACAAACTAGTGTCTTGGAACAAGGCCTTGAAAAAATATTATTTTTATTCTTGGCACAAGTCATTGACTATGTGGTTATGAATGTCTATAATTATGCATTCCACCATTATGAAAGTGTATATTGATATTACATGTGATTATTAGACTAGTAGAATATCCATGTGAGTACGTAAATGGAATTATTTTGATTTATATTTTCCATATTATGATGAATTTTATGTTGAAAAGTCTTTTTTTAGTTCTATACATTTCCTTAAATATTTATTCTTATTTATAAAAGTTTCCGTTATATTGTTATCCTTACAGAGAATCTGATCTCAACCATTTCTATGTTTTATTTTTCCCAGGATGTGAATAAGTATATTTTGACTGACATGTAGAGATACTCTATGGGATATCAGTGTTGTCCATAGAAACAATGTTGTTGTAGTTTTTCATTTTATGATATAATGTAAACCTTATAATGTATCTAGTATATCCAAGGCTACTAAACTAATCATCCTTTCAAGAAATGATCTTTTGTGATCATGCCAATGTTATGTAATAATGCACTGACTCTGGGTAACTAGGGTCAGGGCATTACAGTTGGTATCAGAGGAAGTTTTGTACAAACCTTGGAAACTGGATTCAGATAAACTCTGATTAGAGCACATAACCCCAAGATAGACATTGAAGATTAGTATAGAAAACTTCCTAGAATTTTGATATTGTAGAGATTTTGTGAGTTTTTCCAAGAAATACATCCCTGTATGGATACGAATAGGTAGAGGAGGCTCTGGCATAGATTTACCTAGTGGTACGACCCAAAAACACCACTTTGAGCTATACTCGAACAAGAATTGGTGCACGACAACAACCTTGCTTCACTCATGGTTATGACACTCCTGGGAGATATGCTTAGGATAATTCCCATTTTCATTACAAACTATTATGAAGGATTTATGAGTATATAATTTCTCAAAGAAAACATTTTTATGATTATGGATTATATCCATAAACTGTTCAATTTATGTTAAGTGTTTTACAAGTTTGGAATTATGTATTTCGATTCATAAACTAATCTAGTTTATGCAATTGTTTCGAAATAACACCTAGTGGAAGGAATGGTAACCGTATCAATTCATGCACTCCATGTAGGAATTTTTTTCCTGCTCAAGATAATTATAGTGGAGCTGGTGATGCAACTGGTTTTGATCAGCTAATCACCATACTGGGACAAGTCACTCAGGTTATGAATAATAACTTTACCCATATGGAGCACCCTGATCAACATCATCGAGGATTAATGTTATATCGTTTCATGAGGCAACCAACACCAACAATCAATTGGGGTAGAAATCCACTACTAGCTGAGAAATAGATTAATTCCTTAGAGAAAATATTCCACACCTTGGGGAGTAGCGAAAGGGAAAACGTTTTCCTGGCAGTTTACCGCCTCACTGGAGATGTCGATCAATGGTGGTCATTGATTCAAAACACAAAGGAAGATGAAAAAGTATCTAATATGGAATGGAGAATGATTAATAAAATTTTCTTAAAAAATACTTTCCTCATGACCATTGACCATATATGGAAAGACAATTTCTGAGTTTGAGGAAAAAGGAGGATGAGAATGTCGAAAAGTATGAAGCTAAAATTACAAGGTCAGAGAGGCATGCTGCAGATTATATACGTAACCCAAGAAGTAAGATTGATCATTTCTTTAATGGGTTAAAACCATTTCTCCATTGATCATTAGTCTCACAATCCTTCTCATCATACGAAGATATTTTATCATGTGCTATCAAGATAAAAAAAGAATATTCTAAGTCTTATGACTTTAAAGAAAAGAAAGAGAAGAAGAGATCTACTGAAAACTCTAGAAATTGAAATAAGGAGAATAAAGGAAAATTTTAATATCCATCCTGTATTAAATGTGGGAAGAAACACCCTTGTACTTTCTTGAAGGGAATCATAGTCTATTACAAGTGTGGTGAAAAAGGGCACCAATCTCGTGATTGTAAGGGGAAGAAAGAGGTGGTCGATGTTGAATGATACAATTATAAAGAAAGAGGGAATTATGAAAATGAATGTCTTAAGCATCAGGGGAACATACCTTAGAAGAGGCCAAGGGATCAAGTCCAAGCATATGATATCACTACTGTTGAGGTTGAATCTCCAAAAGACGTAGTGGAAGGTAATTTAATGGTTTCCTCAAGTTTAGCTAATGCTTTATTTGATTCTGGATCATCACACTGTTTCATATCTTCCCAGTTTTATATGAAAATTATATATTTCCAATTTGATTTAACAAGGGAGTTGTTAGTCAAAACTCCTAAGGGAAGTATCATTTCTACAAAGTTTTGTGAATCAGTTCCCATTAGGGAATATAAATGCTCTTTATCTTCTGATCTCATCATTATACAAATGATGGAAATTTGATATAATCCTCGGTATGGATTGGATATCAAACCATGATGAAAAAATTTATTGTAAAAAGAAGGAGGTCACTATTTTTGATGATGATGATAAAGAACACCTCATCATTAGAGCATAATCATAACCACCTAATTCTTATCTAGATCCACCCCCATTATCTCAACTAAATTCAATTATTGGAGAGTAAGACATTGAAATAACCATGGGTGAGGAAAATAATGTTCAAATAGAGTATGTACCTATTTTGAAAGAATATGTTGATGTGTTTCTAGAAGATTTACCTGGAAATCCTCCAGAATGAGAAATTGAGTTTTCCATTGATTTAATTCCTGGATCGAGGCCCATATCAAAGACCCCTTATATAATGAAACTGTGGAATTAGTTTAACTAAAGAAACAAATAGAGGATATGAGTAATAAGGGATTTATTCTCCCTAGTGTTTATCAATGAGGATCCCTTATCCTTTTTGTTAAGAAGAAATATGAATCTATGAGGTTGTTTATTGACTACAGGTAGATCAATGCTATAACAATAAAGAACAAGTATCCCATACCTCGCATTGATGATTTATTCGACCAAATTCATAGAGCTCAATACTTTTCAAAGATTTACCTTTTACCTGGATATCATCAGTTGGGTGTGAATAAGGAAGACATTCTGAAAACATCATTTCGATCTAGGTACGGGCATTACGAGTTTACAGTAATGCCTTTTGGATTGACTAATCCACCCTCCGTATTCATGGATATAATAAATAGAGTTTTCAAGGAATATCATGATGAATTTTTAGTGGTATTTATTGATGATATCTTAGTATAACCCAAAATCTATGGAGATCATGAAAATCAATTGCGCATTATCCTGAAGACTCTTAGAAGACATGAATTATATGGGAAGTTTAGTAAGTGTGAATTCTGGTTTCAATAGATTTCTTTTATTGGCTATATTGTCTCTAAGGATGGAATCTATGTTAATCCTTCTAAAAAAAGAGAAATACAAGAATGTCTAGCACCGACGAGTATAACTGAGGTACACAATTTTATTGGTTTAGAGTGTTATTATCGGTGTTTAATCTAGAATTTTGCCCGATTGGCTAACCCATTAACCAAGCTCACATGTAAAGGGGTTAAATTTGTTTGGAAAAAAGAGTGTGAAGAATGTTTTGAATAATTGAAGAGAATATTAGTCAATACTCCTATATTAACTCTACCATCATGGAATGATGAGTTTGTTATTTATAGTGATCCATCAAAGAAAGGACTTGGTGGTGTCCTTATGCAGAATGCTAGGGTTACTGCCTACACATCATGACAGCGAAAAATTCATGAGAAAAACTATCCTACTCATGATCTTGAGTTAGTATCTGTAATATTTTCTTTGAAGATACAGATACATTATCTCTATGGTGAAAAATGTGAGATATATTCCGATCACAAGAGTTTGAAGTATATTTTATCATAGAATGAACTCAACATGAGGCAAAGTAGACGGCTTGAACTACACAAGGATTATGATTGCACGATACACTACCACCTAGGGAAGGAAAATAAGGTGGCAGATGCTTTGAGTAGAAAATATCATGGAATTTTTAACAAGATGAGAATTGAAAGGGATCCTATTCTCATGAATCTAGTAAAGATGGATATGGGAATAACCATAGAAGGTGGATCATCAATACTTTTTCAAATGGTTTCTAAAACGTCTTTATTAGAAAGGCTAAAAAGTTATCAAGCGGATGATGAGGAGTTTCAAAAGAAGATTAAAGATGTGAATGATAGGAGATTGAGTGAATTTGTGTATGAAGATGGAATTTTGAAATTTTGGAAGAGACTCTGTATTCCCAATATACCTGATCTAAAAAGGGAATTGTTGGATGATGCTCAAGGTTCCAATTTCTCTATACACCATGGTAGCACCAATATGTATAGAGATTTGAAGGAACATTTTTGGTGGTACAACATGAAGAGGGAGATTGCTGATTTTGTGTCAAGATGTATGGTTTGTCAACAAGTGAAAGCTGGAAGGAAAAATCCTGGAGGATTCATGCAACCTCTTCCCATACCTAAGTAGAGATTGGATAATATTATGATGTAATTTGTCATGGGACTACAAAAGACTACTAGAAGGAACGATGCAATATGGGTCATTATTGATAATCTTACCATGTTAGCACATTTTCTTGCTATAAGAGAAGATTTACCACTTGAACGATTAAAAAGACTATATATTAATGATGTTTTAAGACTTCATGGAGTACAACTATCGATTGTTTCTGATCATGATCCCCTTTTACATCAAGATTCTGGAAAAGTCTTCAGAAATACCTGGATACTAAACTTTGTTTGAGCACTGCCTACCACCCCCAAACTGATGGAAAATCATAATGGACTATTAAAACCTTAGAATACATGTTGAGATCATTCTCACTTGACTTTAATGGTATGTGCGATCAATATTTACCTCTAGTAGAATTTTCCTATAAAAATAGCTTCCATTAAATTATTCAGATGGCAGCATACGAAGCTTTATACGAAAATAGATGTCGTACACCAACCTGTTAGGATGATGTGGGTGAAATAAAACTCATAGGCCCGGAACTTGTGGCGGAAACGATGGAAAATGTAAAGGTAATCCAAACCCACATCAAAGAAGCTCAAAGTAGGCAGAAGAGTTATGCTGATAATCCAAGAAAGGATTTGGAATTTCAGGTAGGAGATCATGTTTTCTTGATGGTATCTCCATGGAAGGGTGTCATACATTTCAGTAAGAAGGAAAACATTAGTCCGAGGTATATCAAACCTTTCAAAATTCTATAATGAATTAGGGATATAGCTTACCGTTTGGCAATGCCGCCAAGTCTCTCCAAATTTCATGATGTGTTCCACGTATCACTGTTGATAAAATACATGTCTGACCCAATGCATGTTCTCACATATGAGGAATTATAACTAGAACCCAATATGTCTTATTATGAAGAGCCTTGCAAGGTTCCTGATACAAGAGAATAAGTGCTGAGAAACTGGATGACTCGTCTGGTAAAAGTTCTATGGAGAAACCATAAGATGGAAGAGGCAACATGGGAACCTGAGGAACTTATGATGAAGAACCACCCAATTATTTTTACACATTAATAATCTAGAAATTTCAAGGAATAAATTATTTTAAGGAGTGGAGAATGTAACACCCCAAGCTTCCATGGTACGCTTCTCCTTGAATAACACAATAGTGTGTGTTATACGCAACATCGAGTTCTAACACACCACAACCAATCAAACTAGCCGTTATGAATAGTAATACCCAAATTTTTCAAATTTTATACATTTTATATTTCAAAATGGACTTCATTGTAGGATTTGGAATATCGAAATTAGATTAGAGTGAATTTTTGGTACTTTTCTGATAACTTTCATTTTTTTATGAATAGTGAAAATTACTAAATTTTAATTAAAAAACATTTTTAATCAAAATAATTAATAGTGATAAATTATTCATTTGAATGGTTTGTAAGTATAATTATATTATATTTTTATAATTTAATACAATTTATTTTATTATAAGTAATTTCACATTTAAATTTGACATAAACAAGTGTCAATGTTTTGATAGTTATTGTTTTATAAAAACACGTTTTTTGTTTTGACAATGGGAATTAATTTTAAATTAATTTCTGCTACTGCTATGTTTTTAATTTGAAAAAATGGATCCCATATTTGTAATCATGAGGTTAAAATTGTGTAAATAGGTAACTTTTATTTTTAGACATTTGGAATATTTACTTCAGTAAATATTTTATTTACCGTGGTTAAAGGGGTAAATCCAGTAAATAAGGTTAAAAAATAATATTATAATAATATTAAATTATCCTAACACGTGTCCCAACTCTATTTGATGATACATGTCCAACCATGGGCATCCTTGGGTCGATTTTGGGACCCCATGGAGCCACTTGGTAGTGATAATGACATTTTATATTAAATAATCTAAAGGAAAAAACAACAAAAGAAAATATCTTTTAATAAAACAATTTTTATATCAGGTTATAGAATTGATCTACTAAACTATAAATTTTCATTATAAATGTAAAAATATTTCCTAACTTACGATATTTTATTTATAATATTTATACATAAAATAAATATATTTATATGTGACACAATAATGATACAGTATTTTCCTTATTAATGATACAATCAAATAAATGATATTATAAATACTAAAATAAATATAATTTGAAAGTTTTGATGCCATAAAAAAATTTTATAGGTTATTATAACATGTTATGGTTGATGAAATGTATTTATATAGAAGTAATAATGTGGTTAAAACTTTAACAAAAATCAATTATTAAATAATCTCAAAATTGATATAAATGATTTTTTAAAAAAAATACAATATTATTGGTCGATATAATAATCCAAAAAATATAAAGATCTTCCAAAAGACTTATATAATGATATTTGTATCATTAATGAACCACTTGGGGTTCTCATAGAAGTTTATTTTAAGGTTATTAACCATATTATATAAAAATATAAAGAGGCATGTTAAATGTCAAACTATTTAACTAAGAATTAAATCTAAAAGATAAGGTTATTATAGTGACCTGAACCTATATAAAACCTAATGGTTCAGTGTATTTCAGTCCATCCCCACCTTATAATTTTAATAACTCATTTTCAAGCCATTAAAAACCGAAAATTATTTTATTATAAAATAATATTTCAAGCTTTTCTTAAGGTGCCCCTCACACCTCTTATAAAAGGGAACTCCCCCTTCTCTCTAATTCACATCTGAAAATCCATTTGGATCAAAAATTCCCTACCCAAATACCCTATAAATTGTCCTAAATTTATCATAGAGGCCTTTATTTAGTCATAAAGCCAACTTAAGAGTCTTTTGATGAAATCAAAAGGAAGAACTCGAAAAAGATGGAAATATTTCATCACCTCATTCAAGTTCCTTTTTTCTTGCACATCCTATTTCTTTGTTATTTCCATTCTCAAATATTAACTCTAGTATCTTATATATAATTTTATGTTACTATAAATATGGTACAACTATATTCACTATTCTACCCATCCTTTGAATGACACATCACTATACGTGCATACGTACGACTTACCGTGCCCACGTCGTGGCGTAATTGTTATTCAATTAATTATTATTTGGATGGGTATTATGATGATGTGTAATTTATGTAAATAATAAATATAACATGATAATGATTCTGTATATATGATATAACATCCAATTATATATTATTTTCATATCAAAAGAATGATATTGTCGCTCGTGCATACGTACGAATTACCGTCTCCACGAACACGATGAGATTCATTCCCCATCGTATCCATTCAAGAATAATTTTCATTAGATGATTAAAGATAATGTTTAAGTACTTAATATAATTAAGAACATTAATAAGATTCATCCTATCCATAACAAACATTACATACATAACAAAGTATACAAAGGAAAATGAATCAGTTAACACCCGAAACGGGTACTAAGATATTATTAACAAAGCAATGTTAGAAGATCATATATGATATCATATTAATTGATATGAGTATTATATGATTTAATAACAATTATTTCACCATTTTAAATGATTTTAAAACACCCTTGACCAAGGAAAATTACAAGGTAAGGGTTGATTCTACAATCTCTTTATTATCCAAGGTTGTTTTTATGTAAGTATCTACTGGGACCTCTTTATTATCAATATCTATGTTTCCTAAAAAATGAATTCCAAAATATTTTTAATATTTACTAGAATATGGGTTAAATTCATTTATACCCTTATTTGACTTTTTATAAAGTGGTTTGAGAGGAATCTTTCCATCGTTTTCCAAACAGGGTACTTTATGACATTTTCGCTAAATTTAAGGTAAGAATGTGTTTTTAAATTATATGGTGGGTGAAGCTATTTTCCACCATTATAGAATCATCAAATATTATATTACAAGCTTATAAGAATATTTTCAAATATAAATGTTTTCTTTTATAATTATGTGACCTTTAAATGATTTGAAAATAGAAAAAGATATTTCTCTAAAAAGGTTTTGATTTCATCTATGTCAACATCCTTTGTTGGATTTTAAGATTGTTTGTAGTTGATTTATTATGATAAAAAAACATCCATTTTGTATTTAAGGTTTTTTGATATGTTTTACTGTGGATGTTTTATTTCATTCCATTCATGCTTTATGGAAAATTATCGACATTTCGTATGCCAGTTTTAATACATCTGTTTATGTTATGTTTAATCCTTTTCATATGGGGAATGGATTGTACATATTAATTGATGGGTGGATCCCACTATAGCTCCTTGATGCATCAGTAGGTCTCATAAGATAAACTAGTGTCTTGGAATAAGGCCTTGACAAAATATTATTTGTAGTCTTGGCACAAGGCCTTGACTATGTGGTTATGAAAGTCTGGCATTATGCATTCCACCATTATGAAAGTGGCTATTGATATTGCATGTGATTATTCGACTTGTAGAATATCCATGTGAGTAAGTAAATGGAATTTTTTTGATTTATATTTTCTATATTATGATGATTTTTATGTTGAAAATGCTTTTGTTTTAGTTCTATACATTGCCTTAAATGTTTATACTTATTTATGAAAGTTTCCACTATATTGTTATCCTTACTAAGAATCAGAGATCACCCCTTTTTATGTTTTATTTTTCCCACGATGTGAAGAAGTATATTATGAATGACATGTAGGGATAGTATATAGGATCTCATTGTTTTCCATGGAAGCAATGTTTTTGTAGTTTTCCATTTTATGATGTAATGTAAACCTTATGAATGTATCTTGTACTTCCAAGGCTACTAAACTAATTGGTCTTTTGAGACTATATCTTTTGTGATCATTCCAATGTTATGTAATAATGCAATGACTATGGGTACCTAGTGTCAGAGAATTACAGTTGGTATCAGAGTAATATTGACACAAACCTTGGAAACTAGATTTAGATAAACTCTGATTAGATCACATAGACCTAAGATAGACTTTGATGATTTTTGTAGAAGAACATCCTAGAATTTTGGAATTGTATAGATTTTGTGAGTTTTCCAAGCAATAAATCCTTTTCTAGATATGAGCAGGTAGAGGTGTCTTTGGCCTATATGTACCTAGGGGTAAAACCCAAAAACACCGCTTTGAGCTAGACTCGAACGGGAATTGATGCACGACAATTGGCCTTGCTTCACTCTTGGTTACGACACTCCCGGGGGATATGATTAGGATAATTATAATTTTCATTACAAACCATTATAAAGGGTTTATGAGTATATAATTTTTCAAATAATTTTTTTATGATTATTTATTACATCCATAAACTGTTCAATTTATGATAAGTGTTTTACAAGTTTGGAATTATGTATTTCGATTCATAAACTAATTTAGTTTATGCCATTGTTTAGAAATGGATCCTAGTGGAAGGTATGCAAACTCTATCAATGCATGTGCTCCATGTAAGGATTTCCATCCTACTCAAGATAATTATAGTGGAGTTGGTGAAGCAACTAGTTCTGATCAGCTAATTACCATACTAGTACAACTCACTCCGGTTAGGAATAATAACCTTACCCGTATGGAGAACCCTGATCCACAGTGTGGAGGATCAATGTTATATCACTTCATGAGGAAAAAAACAACAAAATTAAATGGGGGTACAATTACACTAGTATTTGAGTAGTGGATAAATTCTTTAGAGAAAATATTCCATGCCATGGGGAGTAGCAAAAGGGAAAACGTTGTCATGGAAATTTACCGCCTCATTGGGGATGCTGATCAATTGTGGTCATTGATTAAAACACAAAGGAAGACGATGATGTGAAAAATACAAAATGGAGGGAGTTTAAATAAATTTTCTTAGAAAAATATTTTCTTCATAACAATCTAGGAGATATGAAAAGGAAATTTATGAGTCTAAGGAAAAAAGAGGATGAGAATGTCGCAAATTATGAAGCTACATTTATAAGGTTAGTGAGGCATGCTATAGATTATATACGTAACCCAAGATGTAAGATTGATCATTTCTTTGATGGGTTAAAACCATTTCGTCATCAAGCATTAGAGTCACAATCCTTCTCGTTGTACTAAGATGTTGTCTCATGTGCTATCAAGACAAAAAAATAATTCTCTAAGTCTTATGACTTTAAAGAAAAGCAAGAGAAGAAGTGATCTGATGAACAATCTAGAAATTGAAATAAGGGGAAGAAGGGAAAATTTAAATATCCATCTTGCAGTAAATGTGGGAAGAAACACCTTGGTACTTGCTTGAAGGGAATGAGAGTCTGTTACAAGTGTGGTGAAAAATGACACCAAGCTCATGATTTTAAGGGGAAGAAAGAGGTTGTCATTTTTGAATTCTAAAATTGTAGAGAATGGGGTCATTAAGGAAATTAATTTCATAAGCATTAGGGGAACTTACCTTGGAAGAGTCCAAGGGATCAAGTCCGAGATTATGCTATCACTACTTCTGAGGTTGAAGCTCTGAAAGACTTAGTGGTAGGTAATTTAATGGTTTCATCAAGTTTATCCAATGTTTTATTTGATTATGGATCATGGAATTATTTCATATCTTCCCAGTTTGATAAGAAAATTAGATATTTTCAATTTTATTTAACATGGGAGTTGTCAGTAAAAACTCCTAAGGGAAGTATCATTGCTACAAAGTTTTGTGAATCAGTTCCCATTGAGGAATTAAAATGTTCTTTATCTTCTGATCTCATCGTCATACCCATGATTGAATTTGATTTAATCCTTGGTATGGATTCGATATCGGACCATGATGCAAAAATTTATTTCAAGAATAAGGAGGTTACTATTTTTGATGATGATGATAAGGAACACCTTATCTTTAGAGCAGAATCATGACCACCTAATTTTTATCTAGATCCACCTCAGTAGCTCAACTAAATTCAATTATTATGGAGGAAGAGAATGAAATGAATGTGTGTGAAGAAAATAATTTTCAAATAGGGGATGTACCAATTGTTAAAGAATATTTTTATATGTTTCCAGATGATTTACCTGGACATCCTCCAGAATGAGAAATTGAGTTTTCCAGTGATTTAATTCCTGGATCAAGGTCCATATCGAATACCCCTTATAGAATGGCCACTATGAAATTACAGTAACTAAAGAAATAACTAGAGGAATTGAGTAATAAGAGATTTATTTTCCCTAGTGTTTCTCCATGGGGAGCCCCTAACCTTTTTCTTAAGAAGAAATATGGATCTATGAGGCTGTGCATTGACTACAGGGAGATAAATGCTATAATAATAAAGAAGAAGTATCCCCCACCTCGCATTGATGATTTATTCAACCAACTTCATGAAGCTCAATACTTTTCAAAGATTGAACTTATATTTGGATATCATAAGTTGTGTGTGACGATGGAAGAAATTCTGAAAACAACATTTCAAACTAGGTATGAGAATTTCAAGTTAAGAGTAATGCCTTTTGGATTGACTAATGCACATCTGTATTCATGGATATAATGAATTGAGTTTTCAAGGAATATCTTGATGACTTTGTAGTGGTATTTATTGATGATATCTTGGTATACTCCAAAATCTATAAAGATCATGAAAATCACTTGCGCATTATCCTGAAGCCTCTTAGAAGAGAAGAATTATATGGGAAGTTTAGCATGTGTAAATTATGGCTTCATGAGATTTCTTTTCTTGGCCATATTGTCTCTAAAGATGTAATCTCTATTGATCATTATAAGACAAGAGAAATCCAAGAATGGCCAGAACCGATGAGTATAACTGAGGTATGCAATTTTATTGGTTTAGCAGGTTATTATCGGCGTTTCATCCAGAATTTTGCCCGATTGGCTAACACATTAACCAAGCTCACACGTAAAGGGGTTAAATTTGTTTGGAAAAAATATTGTGAAGAATTTTTTGAAGAACCTAAGAGAATATTAGTCAATTCTCTTATATTGACTCTACCATCAGGGAATTATGGGTTTGTTATTTATAGTGATGCATCAAAGAAAGGACTTGGTTGTGTCCTTATGCAGAATGATAGGGTTATTGACTACGAATCACGATAGCTAAAAATTCATGAGCAAAACAATACTACTCAAGATCTTGAGTTAGTAATTGTAATCTTTGATTTGAAGATATGGATACATTATCTCTATGGTAAAAAATGTGAGATATATACCGATCACAAGAGTTTGAAGTATATTTTCTCACAGAAATAACTCAACATGAGGCAAAGGATATGGATTTAACTACTCAAGGATTATGATTACACGATACACTACCACCCGGGGAAGTCAAATAAGGTGGAAAATGATTTGTGTAGAAAATATCATGGAGTTTTGAACAATATGTGAATTGAAAGGGATCTTATTCTCATGGATTTAGTATAGATGCATATGGGAATAACCATGAAAGGTGGATCATCAATACTTTTTCAAATGGTTTCCAAACCATCTTTATTAGAAGGGATAAAAAGTTCTCAAGATGATGATGAGGTGTTTCAGAAGAAGATTAAAACTGTGAATGATGGCAGATTGAGTTAGTTTGTGTATAAAGATGGAATTATGAAGTTTGGGAAGAGACTTTGTGTTCCAGATATACCTAATCTAAAAATGGAATTTTTGGATGATGCTCATTGTTCCAATTTCTCTATACACCCTGGTAGCACTAAGATGTATAAGGATTTGAAAGAACATTTTTCATGGGACAAAATGAAGAGGGAGATTGCTGATTTTGTGTCAAGATGTATGGTTTTTCAACAAGTGAAAGATGGAAGGCAACATCCTGGATGAGTCATGCAAAATCTTCCCATACCTTATTGTAAATGGGATAATATTACGATGGACTTTTTCATGGGACTACCAAAGACTCCTAGAAGGAACGATGCAATATGGGTCATTGTTGACCATCTTACCAAGTCAGAAAATTTTCTTGCTATAAGAGAAGATTTTATACTTGAACAATTAGCAAGACTATATATGAATGAATTTATAAGAATTCATGGAGTACCACTATCGATTTTTTTTATCGTGATCCCCATTTTACATCAATATTCTGGAAAAGTATTCAGAAATCCATGGATACTGAACTTCATTTGAACACTGCCTACCACCCCCAAACTGATGTATAATAAGAATAGACTATTAAAACCTTAGAAGACATGTTGAGATCATGATCACTTGACTTTCAAGGTATGTGGGATCAATATTTACCTCTAGTAGAATTTTCCTATAACAATAGATTCCATTAATGTATTCAGATGGAACCATATGAAGCATTATACGAAAAGAGATGATGCACACCAACCTATTGGGATGATGTTGGTGAAATAAAACTTGTAGGCCCAGAACTTGTGGAGGAAATGATGGAAAAGTTTAAGGTAATCCAAACTCACATCAAAGCAGCTCAAAGTAGGCATAAGAGCTATGCTGATAGTCAAAAGAAGGATTTTGAATTTCATATAGGAGATCATGTTTTCTTGAAGGTTTATATATGGAAGGGTGTTATATGTTTTGTAAAGAAGGGAAAATTGATTCTCAGGTACATTAGACCTTTTGAAATTCTATAACAAATTGGCGTTGTAGCTTATTGTTTCGCAATGCCGCCACGTCTCTCCAGAGTTCACGATGAGTTCCACGTATCACTGTTGAGAAAATACATGCCAGACCCAACGCATGTACTCACCTATGAAGAATTAGAACTGGAACCTGATCTATCTTATTTTGAAGAGCCTGTCATGTTTCATGATACAAGAGACCAAGTTCTAAGAAACTGGAAGACTCGTCTGGTAAAAGATCTATGGAGAAGCTATAAGATGGAAGAGGCAATGTGGGAACCCGAAGAACTTATGATGAAGGACCACCCGAGTCTTTTTACACAGTAATAATCTATAAATTTCAAGGATGAAATTATTTGAAGGAGGGGAGAATGTAACACCCCCAATCTTCCATAGTACGCTTCTCTTTTAATAATACAATATCATGTGTTGTATGCAACTTCGAGTTCTAACACACAAAAACAAATCAAACTAGTCATTATGAATAGTAATACCCACTTTTTGAAATTTTATACATTTTATCTTTCAAAATGGACTTTATTTTTGCATTCGTATTATCAAAATTATCTTAGGGTGAAGTTTTGGTACTTTTCTAATCACTTTCATTTTTTGATGAATAGTGAAAATTACTAGATTTTAATTTGAAAAACTTTTTTAATCTAAATAATGAATAGTGATAAATTATGCATTTGAATGGTTTTAATGTATAATTAGATTATATTTTTATCATTTTACACAATTTAGGTCATTATAAGTAATTTCACATTTAAATTTGACATAAACAAGTGTCAATCTTTTGATAGTTATTATTTCATAAAAACACACTTTTTTCTTTGACAAGAAGAATTAATTCTAAATTAATTTATTCCACTTATGTGTTTTGAATTTTGAAATATGGATCCCATATTTAGAATCAGGAGGCCCAACTTGTTTAAATAGGTAAATTTTATTTTTAGACATTTGGAATATTTACTTTAGTAAAATATTTTATTTTCCGTGGTTAAAGGGGTAAATCCAATATATAAGGTTAAAAAATAATATTATAATAATATTAAATTATCCTAAAACGTGTCCTAACACTATTGGATGATACATCTCCGACCATGGGAATCCTTGGGTTGATTTTTGGACCCCATGGAGCCACTTGGGAGTGCTAATTACATTTCATATTAGATAATCTAAAGTAAAGACAAAAATAACAAAAGAATATATCTTTTAATAATTTTTTTATATGAGGATATATAATTTATCTATTCTACTATAAATAGTCATTAAAAATTTAAAAAGATTTCCTACCTCAGGATATTTTATTTATAATATTTATACATAAAATAATTATATTTATATGTGACATAATAATGATGCAGTATTTTCCATATTAATGAACCAATGAAATAAATGTTATTATAAATACTAAAATAAATATAATTTTAAAGTTTTGATGCCATAAAAAAATTTTATAGGTTATTTTGAAATGTTAGGTTTGATTAAATGTATTTATTTATATGTAATAATGTGGTTAGGACTTTAACAAAAATGAATTATTAAATAATCTCAAAATTGACATAAATGAGTTTTTAAAACAAACTCAAAATTATTGGTCGATATAATAATCATTGAAATATAAGGCTCATCCAAAAGACATATATGATTATAGTTGTATCGTTAATGAACCACTTGGGGTTATATTTGGTAGTTTATTTTATGTTTATTAACCATATAAAATAAAAATAAAAAGAGGCATGGTAAATGTCAAAATATTTAACTAAGAATTAAATCTAAAGTGCCCAAACCAATCTAAAACCTATTGGTTGAGTGGTTTTTGACCCATACCCCGCTTATCCTTTAAATAATTCATTTTAGATCCATTATAAACCTAAAATGAGTTTATTATAAAATAACATTTCTAGCTTTTCCTAAGGTGCCCCTCACCCCTCTTATAAAAGGGCACTCCCACTTCTCTCTAATTCACATATTAAAAGCCATTTGGCTCGGCCAAACCATGCCCAAATACCCATTCAACTGTCCTACCTTCATCCCATAGGCCTTTGTTTAGTCATAAAGTCAAACTACAGAGCCCTTTTGATCAAATCAAAAGGAAGAACCTGAAGAAGAGGTAAATATTTAATCACCTCTTTCAAGTTCCTTTCTTATTCTACATCCTATTTATTTTTTTATTTCCATTATAAAATAATAACTCCATTATATTATATATATTGTTTTTTATTATAAATATGGTACAACTTTATTCATTATTCTATCCATCCTTTTAATAACATGTCACCATATGTGTGTACGTACGACTTACAGTCTCCACGTCGTGGTGTAATTATTATTCAATACATTATTATTTGGATGAGTATAATAATGATGTGTAATTGATGTAAATAATAAATATAACATGATAATGATTCTGTATATATGATATACCATCCAATTATATATATATTTTAATATAAAAAAATGATATTGTCGCTCGTGCGTACGTACGGACTACCGTCTCCACAAACACGATGAGATTCATTCCCCATCGTATCCATTGAAGACTAATTTTCATTAGATGATTAAAAATAATGTTTAAAGACTTAATATCATTATGAATATGAATAAGATAAATCCTATCCATAAAAAACATTACTTACATAACAAATCATATAAAGGAAAATGAATCAGTTAAAACCTGAAATGACGATAATACTAAGATATTATTAACAAAGCAATATTAAAAGATCATATATGATATCATATTAATGTATATGATTATTTTATAATTTAACAGGAATTATTTCACCATTATACAGGAGGTTAAACTACCATCGACCAAGGAAAAGTACAAGGTATGGTTTAATTATACAATCTCTTTATTATTCGAGGTTGTTTTTACATAAGTATCTACTGGGACCTCTTTATCATCCATATCCATGTTTCTTAAAAAAATGTATTCTAAAACATTTTTACTATTTACTAGACTATGGTTTAAATTAATTTATACCCTTTTTTGACTTATTATAAAATGTTTTGAAAGGAATCAATCCGTCATTTTCCAAACAGGGTACTTTATGACACTTTCCACAAAATTAAGGTAAGACTGTTTTTTAACTTATACGGCGGGTTTAGCTATTTTCCACCATTATAACATCATTGAAGCTTCCCTTACACGGTTATAAGAATTTTTTTCTAATATAAATTTTTTATTTTATAGTTATGTGACCTTTAAATTATTTCAAAATAGAAATAGATATTTCTCTAAAAAGATTTTGATTTCATCTATGTTAACATCCTTTGATATATTTTATGTTTGTTTGAAGTTTATTTATTATGATACAAAACATCTATATTATATTAAAGGTTTTGTTATATGTTTTACCGTGGATGTGTTATTTATTACCATTCATTTTTTATGGATAAAGTATTGGCATTTCGTATGTCAGTTTTAATATGAATGTTTATGTTATGTTTAAACCTTTTCATATGGGGAATTCATTGGACTTAGTAAGTGACGAGTGGAGCCTGTTATAGCTCCTCGATGCATCGGTAGGTCTCTTGATACAAACTAGTGTCTTGGAATAAGGCCTTGAAAAAATTTTATTTGTATTCTTGCCATAATAACATGACTATGTGGTTATGAAAGTCTGGCATTTTGCATTCAACCACTATGAATGTGGCTATTGATATTGCATGTAATTAATTGAATAGAATAATACCCATGTGAGTAAGTAAATGGAATAATTTTGATTTATATTTTCTATATTACTATGAATTATATTTTTATAAGGCTTTTGTTTTAGTTATATACATTTCTTTACATGTTTATACTTATTTATGAAAGTTTCTGCTATATTGTTATCCTTACTGAGCATCTGAGCTCACCCCTTTCTATGTTTTATTTTTACCAGGATGCAAAGAAGTATATTATGACTGACATGTAGGGATAGTCTATGGGATCTCAGTATTTTCCATGGAAACAATTTTGTTGTAGTTTTCCATTTTATGATGTAATTTAAACCTTATGAATGTATCTAGTAATTCCAAGGTCACTAAACTAATCGGTCTTTCGAGACTTGATCTTTTGTGATCATGCAAATGTTATGAAATAATGCACTGAATCTAGGTAACTAGGGTCAGGGCATTACAAGTTGAAACTACTGTTGTAGTAGAATTAAACATACTGAATTTGTTGATACAAAATCCATTGAAAGTCATGTTTTTTATCCATTAATGCGTCTTCAAATATATGATTGTACTCTCATATTTCAAATCATTAAATTTAAATTTTTATACATTTCATGGTTCCTTTTTTATATTGATGAAAATATAGGATCACTGTTTTAAAAATTGATTATGGATCTATAGGAAATCACACTACATCATGAAATTATATACTAATAATGAAATCAAGGGAGAAATCAACACATTCAATTAAAAAACAAGGATACATTGTTAATCTATATTTTAAATATGATATGTAATTTTTTACTTGGATATATTATAATGGATTGAAACAAAGTATATAGTCATGTCTTCTGATAGACATATAGTAATTTGATGTGATTTTATTACAACATTAAGTTTATTTTTCACTTACATCACTTCCTAACATACCAATTAACATGTATTATAATATGGAATATCCCTTTTATTGTTATACCAATAATAATTATTTGTCATGTATTTATAAATTTTCATGCTTTTGGGATGTGTAGAGAGTGTAGATAAGTGATAATCATCCAAATGTTTGTTTATTATCATTATAACACATGGGATGCATATCCCTATGATAGAAATCATCCCATAATTTATATCATCATTTAACTCAAAAACATCCCATTATTTCACATCATAAATATTCATCTGTAACATAGTGTCATCTCGTTATTATTTATTGATCTTAGCCATTAATAATTTATATGAAATCATTTTCTGTTAGATTAGAGATTTTCCTTCCATTATATCTTAAAATATAAATTTTACCTAGTCTATGAAAAATGGATATCCTTCAGTCCTTATAATTATTATAACATAAGGATTTTTCATAATGAAAAAATATATATATAGTTTTTTAGGTTCTTAATTAATTGAATAAATTTAGTCCTTATAATAGTATAATCCTCAACATTATCTCATGTTCAATTCATTTTGTTTTAATATCTAGTTTATACTATTGTGGTAAGTCATCATATCACACTTATCAACATAAATATAGTGTCACCATATATTTATGGAAAAGATAACTAATATTTTCCCTAAATCCAGGGTCATATATTTTTCTAATTGGAAGTTAATTAGGATGATTCAAAGGCAAACACCATGGAATTTTTTGTGATTATACATCCAATTGAATTCATGGAATTATCAGTATAGATGAAAAATCATCCCCCATTAATGGGTAATGATATAATTGTTTCACTAACTAACATCGTCTTCAGTTATTCAAAATTTTCATTAATTTCATATTCCAAATAAACAAAACATTTTTTTTGAGTTAAGATGGTTGGTGGATTAGAATACCATTGAATGTTTTCCAAACCCTTTTGTAGTACCCTACCAGTATAAAGAGATTGTAGATCTCATTTTTTTGATTGGGTGACTATGTAACACACTAACCCAAATAACATGGTCTGATCTGAAGTGCCATATATCCTCAATATTCATCACACATTACACAAGAGGATGCAGACTAGCAATGAGGGTATAATGTAATGTGAAGAGACTATTACCATAGTAATAATATACATCTATTTTTGAATAAAAATAGACACGAACCATTAAGATAACATAGTGGTAAATAACTTAAATATATCCTACAATAGTTGTCATTATAAATCATAAAATAATGAAATTCCCCCAATGTGGAAGGTCAACCAGAATAATAGTATAAATTAAAATGATAATAAATGACTGTTATGAGATGACCATCCAGAGTATATCCCATTAGTGCTTCTATCTACCAACTCCCTGAACCCTAGTAACATGAACCAATAACCATGACTTTCTCTGAGTCCCTAATTATGAAATCTTTACACATATTGATATTCTCATGTAGTTTATGACTATAATCTTCGTAGTAAACCCTCAATACATCCTTAACCTAGGTAAAATTATATTTAAAATTATATGATTTACTGGAAATTTAAGTGAATATTGAAGCTTATAATAATTCATATGATGAACAATCATGTACATACCAATATTCCATGGACCCCAATAATAGATTCTTTATCTCCATACCTAAAGTATATAACATGTAATTAATTTAATGACTTGGATCATTCCATTTGAATATATCAAGTTGCATAGAACTTTCACGTCCCACCTTGAAATAAAATCTCTAAAATTGACTTAAGGTAACGTGTAACCCATGAAACAAGACTACATGCTCACCTTTGATGGTATGTATTCTTGGAATTAATAATTAAAATAACTCTACAGTTATGAATGGACATTTCATAATGGTACATAATACCGTCCTAAAGAAACTCCTTCGAAGGTGTATGAATATCTACTCCAATAGGATAATCACATGATATGGTCACTACTAACCAACTTATACAGAGAAACATTCAAATATTTATGTCACTCAATCTCCCATTCTATGGAGTCGACAATGTCTTCCTGGTTCATCCGTCATAGCAATCATTGTGCCATGAATCCGCCAACTATGAAAAACATACATGTAAGAATGGAATATCAAGGAACTAAATATCAAGGAAAATATTTGACATATTATTAATTTTACATATGAAACGAATTATATATCATGGAATAATATTGTAATATCATGCATTCCATTAATTTTAATTATTACTCAAATAATACACAACATAGAAAGAAACACACAAGTCATTTCAAACTACAGTCACATGATCTACCCCATACACATAAAGCTAACCTATCATGAATGGATCACTAAAAAAGGAATATAAAAAATAATCATTAAATACAATCCATTTCAAATTCTTGTGATAATAATGATGTTATACATTTAGAATGACATTTCTAAATTCAAGGATTCTCTTTGGACTAACACCAAAATCAATCTCATGTAGTGTGATACTCGAGAATAAAGTCTATTCCATAAACAAGAAATAATAAGATTTTTACTAGGAAATTATTCAAGAAATGTTCCTAAATCCACATCATCATACCAACATGTATTGACAATAAATGGTTAATATATTATCATCCCTTGAAAAAAATTCCAAAATCCCATGATTGGGAGACTATCTAATAGAAAACTAGGTATTATACAATATATTATGATTAAATAAATATATCTATTCAACATAAATAGGATATATAATTTCTATCAAGATATAATGAGTATGTCTATGATATATGTGATTAAGTGATAAATAAATATCCTCATGCATATAATTCACACAATCCAACATTAAAGATTCTATAAATTTGATGAATGGAGGGAGATGAAGCACTATATATCACCATCAGAGAACTTAGTTTCAAGAGCCTTAGATTATGGATATTAAATGAGAGGTTTAAAAGGTATTAGAGGATAATTATCAAATTTATAGACTAGTTAATTTCCCACTCATGATTTTTTGAATTGTGTTCCTTTTATGTTATTATTTATACCTCTTTAGGGAACACACATAGTTTATCCACGTGATTTTGTGAACTATGAACCAACCATGATTTTTAATTGTCCAACGATACAAAATTTCCATGTAAAGGCCAAAATATATCATTATCCTTGTGAAAAACATTCTTTTCCTTCTTTTATTGTTCAGAACACTAACTCAATCTCCTAGGGAGAATAACACAGTATCCAAAAACATTGAATCCAATATATGGCCTTTAAAATCCTCCATTATAAAGGGGAGGCTACATGAAAATTCATTTGTGAAAACATAAAAACACATATTGATGGGATGAATGTATAGAGTGATGATCTGAAGAAAAATTATTTCATTACAATCTACCCTTCTAATGAAATATCATCCTTATAAAGAATCTATAGAGTTCCTATTCAAATACATCAAGAAACTAATTTTGTACAATATATTCAATCTTCTATGTATCTTCATTGATATTCCCATTCTTACAAGGGTTTTTGAACAAATACATCATCTTACATTACAATAAATTCTTAATATAGTAAATTATTTTCACCAAAAATTCTATAAGCTATGCTTTATGCTCCATCTTAATAGCCTACAAATAAATTATATGTTTATGAATGATAGTGAACATCCTATTATGATATTAATGGAACACATCATACCTACCATGGTATCTAGGATGATGACCCTAATGGCTCGACATTATCAAAAAATGATTAATAATCATGAACGAGTGAAAAAAAATGTTTGTGAAAACCACCCTTGCTTCTACAACCAACAATTCCACAGTTCAGTAGTCATACATAAGAAAACATGGTCTCCAATAGTGTAATCCAATTGTTTACTAATCCTAGAGAAAAATAATTGTTATTTTATCACAGTGGTGACTATTTAATTTTAGATAAAATTTACTCTCTCAAATATCTTATGTACTAATATCAGCCGCACAACTAATACTTCACCTAACTCCTTATATAATGCTGAGTGAAATGAATTCCCATAAAGATACTGAAATAAATCCTTATGAATAAATGATTTAATCTATTATTGTATAAAAATACAAAAAAAATACTATTTGATCATCACAATACCTATTGATGTCCAAAATTAAGTCCCTTAACATATCCTCTAAAATATGAATCTTTTTCTTTGAGAGTCTATTAATTTGTAGATGATATGTTATACTAAATTTTATGAGGGTATGTAAAACCATCTATAAGTCACTAAATATATTCATCATGATAAAAAAAATATTTTAGATAAGATTCTCCATGAAGATCCACGATGTAATACAACCACACATTTATATAGATTCCCCATCTCATTAATTTATAGTGTTTCACGAATAGGAATAAAATGATCCTCTTTCATCATTGAACTAGATATAAAAAATAACGTCATGAACTTTTAGGTTCCTTAGTAACCCCAATATGAATCCAATAATTAAATAATCCCATATCCACATAGTCACTAGAAGTGTACAAAGAAAAATACTAGGAGATTGATGTTTGAACTTTACCCTCGTGTATGAATTATATCAGAAAAAAATATATAGATGAATATCATCATACCTAGCCACTAAAACAATCCTCAGAATTCATGGTGCATCTTCATCAACTTGGGATGCACATTAAGTAATGAATTATTGTCTTCTTTAATTTATTCCTCCTACATTAAAGTAGGAACGTCTTCCCAGCCCTGAATTAGGATCACATTCTCATCATCTATTGACCACCATGGAAAATAATCTTCCCTCACTGATTGTTCCTGCATCACTTCAAACACAGTATTACTCTACTAGAAATTATTTTGTAAATAAGGAATATAAAATAACAAAAAGTTAACATATCATTACTATATGATCGTATGATGCATCTACAAGACACTCATCTATAATACTCTTCAGAAAACATCCATACTATGAAGGTCACCCTTTAATATATTAGTTATTATTTTTTTCCAAATAAGAATTGAGGTGAAAAATAGGTGAATAATTTTTCTTTATACATCAATATATATCTCAATAAAACACATAAGGAATCACAATAAACTATGAACCCAACCTTAGGAACAGGAAGGATCAAAACTAGGGCATTCATCAATATCAATTTCATCTATAGGAATACATCCTCATAGTAATCAAGATATTCAAACAATAGCCCATTTTTGTTAATCTCTATCTTTAGTGACTCCAAATGGGATACATCAATGATAAAGAATTAATATTTCTCAACATGCCTAAAGAAAATAATGATCTCAAAAATATTCATGGGTGATTCCTACAACATTACATTCTCTACCTTACCTAGTTCCACAAAAATCTATTTCACATAAATCACATGCCCATGGAACTACAAATCTTGAATCTAAAAGTGGTACTTTGGTATTTTGTAATATAGATGATGTGCATGATGTGTAATCAATACAATTGCAAGGTTATTTTAATCTATACCTTATGTCATATAAAATTTAATGATATTACTGATGAGTATAATGATGATGGAAACATGATTTGGATTGAATATCCAATTCATGAGATCCATAAACACCACAAGAGCATTCATTAACCTTAATGTCATTGAATGATCATATTTTAGTCTATATATATAGCGAATTAAAGACATTATAGTCTATAGATAACTAAAACGTAGTCTATATATGTTTGAATGGAGATCAATATTGGGTAACCATTGGGATTCCTCTAACTTGTTAAACTGATCAAAAAATCCTATGTAATGTGTACGTATTCATCACCATTACATTATTAATAATTCTATAGTCAAGAAAGAGTTATAGAATATTATCTATTTCTTATAAAACAACATAAAAGAACCTCAAGGTTATTTTTTCGTCTAATAATTTCCTCCACCTATAAATCATTTTACTAAACCATAAACTGTTTCAACACAACTACCTTCATATGATCAAAAGGAATCGATGTCGGTATGTCAATAGGGAGAAGCACAATCCCAAAATCAATACCTATATCTGGAGTATAACATTTAATTAATCTATTAAAACATATATTTAACAATAAAATATAGGTATAAGATATAAGTGCATAAAACTTATTATACGTCAAGATTTAAACCTATTACTTTCATCTAGAAAGATCTAATTTGAATATATCCTAGTCATATCCAACATTTTCTAAGATTCCACTCCCTGAAAAAAATGAACCTTTATCACCTATCCATGGTGAAAAATCATATCACTGGTAGAATTTGATATGATCTTTATATTTATATTATTATTCCTTTATAAATACCATAATAAAACCTGTCATCTCCAAGATCATGATGTACCACAAATACATGTAGATAGAAAAACCCATGGGATATTTAGGATATCACTGAATATGATCTAATTTCTTTCCCAATGGGATTTCAAGAGAGTTTAACTTGGAATATAATAAAAGTGTTTAATCTAGTCTAGAATAAACCAAAGATGATATCAAATAATTGGATGATCTCATAAAAAAATAATATATATTACAAATATTAAAGTATGAATGTAACTATCGTTATATAAGGTTTCACATTAAAGGTTGTTGTAGCCTCATCCATCACATTATCCCTTCTTATATGTAGAGTAATTCCATGTCTCTAAAGTGCAGGATTTGAATGATTCATTAATATTTTTGGTGCCTGTGTCTACTAAAATGACCCATTCTCACACCATGACATCTTATCCTTAAATTTGGATGAGAAACATTAGAAAAAAAGTACTAAATATGACCAATAATTCAACATCAGTGACAATTTAATTGTGGATTCATGCATAATGTACAAAAATTTACCTTCATTCAAAATTTGTATCATCTCGTTAAAGATTCATCTATAGAGAGTGTTGAGGAAGACCTACTCTACTAAATCTATCATCCACTATCTAACACCTCCTCATAATTCCATTCATACACACTAAAAATTATTGAAACCCTTAAATCCGGATTTTTTTATTTATCTCAAATTCCATGTATTTGTTAAGAAACACATACATTTTCATTTAGTCAAAGACCATAACCTAAAATTTGAGCTCTGTATGCAGTCTAATTGTTATATTCATAGTATTATACAACTCAATCCAATAAAAAGGTAGAGTAATTAATAGAAACACCAAGAAATTTTATATTTAAGAATAAACTATCATCTTCTATAAATTTCTGTACAAGTTCTATCTTTAGCTTATCGATTATTAAATCCAAAAAGAATAGAAATGTAAAGGCCTTCTAGTAAGATAATCATTCTTTATTGTCTGATCCTTGATGTCTCCACCACCTCCTAAAGCTTCCATAATAAATAAACGTTTCCATCACCACCTTACTAAACTATGTAGTCTCAACTAGGTGAATGATTCCCCAAATGATATAAATATAGTCCTCAGCTTCATGGGGGACACCAGTTCCCTATAATACTTATAGGAACCTAAAATTCACATACATAACTATTATATATTTTTAGATGAATATTACATTAAAAAAACACACACTTAAGAACCATAATTGTTTATTTCCTTTTGATACTAGATAAATGTATTCCCAATTCATGAATGATATTCACTATCTATCATAATGATATTCCCCAATAGTACAACTATATAAAAACAAATTACATGACCAGAGGTAATGAATCATAAAAAAGGGTTATCTCATATGATTAGTTAGGGTATTCAAGGGAGATGCATAATCATAACATAAGAATACGTGTATGAAAAAATTAGCATAACATTTGACAATAATATCTTGTATATTAAAGATCATTTTCTTAATTCAAAGAATATATATTGGATGATCAGAATACATGATTCAAATGAAAAAAAAGAACTTGTGAAATGAGAAATTAAAATTTTCATAATATATAGTTATGTGGAAAACACATAATCATAGAAAAATATTATTCAATTGTATTAGAAAATTCATTTATATAATTTTAGGAGTGGACTAACCACCTATGTAACTTATTCAAACAAGGGTTAACTACTAGTGTATCTAGTTTCTCAATATTTGGCTACGGACACATGTAATATCAATTTTGGGCATGTACTAACAACCCATGCACCATCAAATCTCATAAAACATTTATTATAAGTGATTACATTATAGGAGATATATGTCACACCTATAAAATAATGTGAATCATATGTATGTTATACAATATCATAAAACATTCATTATTTATAAACCAATAAAAAAATTTAATTAAACATTTCATAATATCATTAACTATATAAAAGATACAACTTTCATAATCATTTTAGAATTTAATTATAACATAAGCCATGTAAAAGGTAGAGGGATTCACAATAAATTTATCATGATATAACCTATGGTAGAGAAACGTGTTCTATAAACATATAATCTTCATTAATGATTCATATAAGGAATAATAATGGTTTACTTGGTTCATATACCCCATAAATCATAAATTACATCAAATGACTTTATCATTGATGGATATTGAATTTAAAATATAAATGACTCGGAAATTTTATTAAAGAAGATACATTTTCATTGAAAATTAATTTCTAAAACCAAAATCATTCATGAAAATTATTTTCTTGTAAAATAATATTGAAAACATAAAAGGAAATAAATATAAATAATTTAAAACATCACATGAAGAAGATATCCTTTCTACTATGATAATAATTTTAAAAAAACATTTTCAAAATCCTTTTCTTTGAATCTCAATTTGGAAACTTATAAATGAAGATTTATAGATAATTTAAATAAATTAAAAACATAAAAATTGTTATTTTAAATTATCCTTCAAAATTTTTCAGGGATGCTTTAAATTATTGACAATTCCGGACAATGGGAAATATTATTCATGTTATTTATGTCAAAAATTATGATTCGTTTGACATTTCTAGAAAAATCTGAACATAATTATATTGAAAAATGAATATATAATCCTTTTAAAACATATTTGAAAAAAAAATTAAAATATTTATTTAATAAATCATTAAAATAATTAAAAAAATCTCTAAAAATATATTTTGATTACTTTATTTTGGAAGACAAATAGTTTTTCGACTGAGGTGAAAAATAAGATCATATTTTCACGAAAAACTTTGATCACATATTTTGGTAACAATGAGAGAAAAAAAAATTTCATTACAAGTAAATATTATGAATTAATAATGTATAATAAAATTCATAATTTTTTTTACATATGGATTATAAAAAATTGACATTAGAAACATAATCATAAATAATCTCAATAAACAATGAGATTGTAACATAAAATCATTTCCACTTCAGTACAATTGTATCATAATCTATATTAATGATTAAATTTAAATAAAATATAAATATAACAAGATTAATTATATTAAAGGAATTACATGTCAGTGGGGATGTATATAAACTCTAAAAATGATGATAGGTTCATGACATCACATATGTCACAATGAAGGTAAATTGACATAAAGATCCCAAATCACTTTATTAATCTTTTGGGTCGAAAGACCCAATAAATAATAAAGTAAAATAACACATTAAAATTAATTAAAATAATTATATTAGTTATATAAAATTTCAAAGGGTCATTACAAAAACCCCACAAAAATAAATGAGTGGTGAATTTTCATGTCCCAAAAAATAAAAGAGTGACTATAAGTCCAATACCTTATGTCTCAACATTCTTCTTACATGTTAGAAACTCATTTATAATAAAACTAGATTTACTATAAATATATTATAGAACCATAATCATATATATCTATAATATATGACATAATTATTATCATTTATAAAATATTTATAAATAATTTATTATCATAATCACATTTCAAGTAAAACCATATTGTTTTCATATTGTTTTTATTTTTTATTTTCTTTCTTCTTTAATTAACCATGAATAGATTACCTATATAATTATAATGATGATATAATTATAATATTTTTTTATAAGTTAAAATTTTAATACAAATCATGAATTAATTATTTGAGAAATAAATTTCTTTATGATCTTGGGGATAGTAGGTTGTGCATACACATGAGTAACATTTATATATTTCATCAATATTTATGGAAAGTAGGAAATTAATATTTTATCTATCCAGAATGATCATAATATTATACATAACATAATTTTTTATTTAAATATACTCAAAAATATCACCAATGATGTGTGTTTATGAATAGATATACTCACATCGCTTCACGAATGCAGTAGTCCAGACATACAACAGTGATGTTATCAACTATACATGAGTGAAATTAAAACAAATAAAGTGTTATATTTTAATTTTTAAATAATAAATATGTCATTAGTATCATATTTGTCTCATTTATATCACATATATTCATTAAATTTATCCATAGTTTTTTCTTGTAAAGCATTAGTTAAAATGAATCACAACACTTCACGAGGTGGTTGTACACTGTAAAAAAGAGCAATGTTATCATATCCCATATAGAATGGAAAGTAAAAATTTTTAATATGTGATTAAATGAATAAATAGGTAAATTTATGTTATTAATATCAATTTTTTTTTAGATACACCGTCATACCCTGTCATTATAGGTGGTAATGGAAAAAATCAATGACATCAGTTTGTGAGGTGGAAGTCTTCTATATACAAGAATGATGATTTTGTAACCCATTTGATGGAATAGGATATGGTTCAAGGTCATGACATTTATATAATGAAAAATATGTATATAATATATTATGTTTCTTATAATATTATGGAGTAATAATAATTCAAGGACGTCGAGGAAGAAATAAAATAAAGGCACTCAATAAAGAATGTCATCTCTTCCTCGGGTAACCACCTTTGGTTTGAACCAAATTTCTTCAAATGATGGATTTATACACAAAAAGTATTATTGAATTATATATTCTTGGTTTTATAGTTATTAGGGAAGGTTATGGTCATGAAAAATGGCTAGATATGTGTGAATAATTGTTTGGAGTGAGTTCCCTTTAATAATTGAGGTGGAGTGGAATTTTTGGTAAATACACAGAGGTATTCACTAATGAAGGTAAATCTCACCTCATGTGTATCCAAAATTGATAAATGTTGTAGGGGATGGATTATATTTCCGACCAATACATCTGCCACAAAATAATTTTTTAAATCCGTCATTCCATAGACATTATATTTTACAAATTTTAATTTTCACTACCTTATCTATTTTTTAATATATTTAATTTATACATAAATCCTAAAATAAGATGAGTAATATTTGATAATTTGGATACAATGATAATATGTATAAAATAGTATTTAAATAAAAATAATATGTGTTGATAATTATTTTTGAAACATATGCATGTAATGTGAAAAATAACATTTAAACCTTAATTGGGACAATTAGATTTTAGTTTTATCAGTATTAATTATGTAAAAAAAATATGTTGACATTATTAGGTAATATAAATTACTATAATTCCAAATTTGAATCCATATTTTCATATTAAATTCACATAATTATAATATTTTATGTTAAATTTAATCTTGAATATGCAATGATAATTAAGGGTTTTAAGAGAACAGTTTCTCAAAATGTTGAAATGTTTTTATATAAAAAAATATTATCAAATTAATTACAATGTCCAAAATTTGATAATTAGATATTTTATTTACCTATTTTTACTTAAAAATAAATATATAATATAAACTATCATTATAAATGATTTAATCAAAAAGGAAGTTATAATTATAATTTGGTTTTTTCACTCTTCATCAATAATATTGTACTTTTTAGAAACATATCGAAAAATATCATTAATATTATTTTAATAAGACGAATCCATAATTTTTTTTCTTTATAAAATAAATTTTTTAATAGTTTAAAGACTTATTTTTTATTTATTTTCCACAAATATAAATAAAATGAACTACTTTTGAGCAAATAGTATTTTTCAAAGCATATAAAGAAATTATTTAATAATATTAATTAATTATATAAAATGAACATAGATATTATTTAAAAATTAGAGATTATATTTCATGTCACTATGATAATGGATAAGTTATAATGGTATTTCTTTAATAGTATTTATAATATATTATAGTTTTTCTAAAACACGATGTCGTGTATAACCCATGGTAAGGCCAATGATGCGTGTAATGAATGCTTAACTTAATGTTATGTATAACAGATGCATAACTCAGTGTGTATGTAAAAAATTGCATTCTTTAAGATGAAAAAAGGTATAAAAAATGTAAATACCTTCCTTAATAAAGATGAAGGAGTGATAATGACCCCTGATTCTGGCCCTAATAGGCCCCGGTGTGGATACCAACACCAATAGAATAGAAATCTCAACAAAATCGGAGGAATTAACCTCTATATAGTGACCAGGATAAAGAGATGAGATGTATGATCCTTAAACAACTCCATGTAACATATATATATTAAGAAACCAAAATCTATTACAAATTCATGTTAAAAGTAATGATGCTAGAAATAAAATTAAAACACCCACATAATTTAAAAAAATAAAACTATGCATCAACCCTATAGTCATACCCAACGCCCGATCTAGTAAGGTCCATCATGGTCTGTGTAATCTTCTTGGAATCCTGTAAATAGTTTTGTAAATGTAGGTTGAGAATACAAGTATACACAGTATGGAAAAACCGAAGTCACCCATGCACATTTGGGAGAAACAAACTAATGCCATTGTGACAATACACTAGAAAATCAAATGCACCTAACAAGGTATACTATCCACCCCAACCTCACCAAGCAACTCTCACCAAATAATGAATGCCATGTACTGTCAAGTAGTAATACCATCAATAATTTGGCACCCCGTACAACTTCTCACCAGTTAACTTAACATCCCTTATAGAGAATGTCCTAACGCTACCACACCCTTCCACAAGCCCCACTGTCACATCCTACTGGTACACACCTATGCCACATACCACATCACAACTCGTTGGAAAACACATCAGCCACAAACCACATCCCCATCTCGAAGACACATAGGAATCACCACACAACACATCGTAGGACACCTGGGAAGAAAAAATTTCCCGTAGACACCTGGGCCTCAGAACCACATTAGAAACTTCCCAAAGAGTATAGGGATACCAATGCTTGGAAGACGGAGGAATGAAGAGTCTATAACTAGCCATCCATCCTCCCACTTTGATGTTGGGAATGGACACACTCCCCCTTAACAACGGGTTGTTCAACACATTGTTCTTAGCATGGGTGGGGTGAGTATAAAAATCACAAGGATATATATATATATAGGTACCAAACACTCAACCTGACCTATGGGTTTTCAAAACAACATCCATCCCACAACAAAATCGTCCTTACGGAAAACCCTATATTCACACATCACCATGAATGACAATCACTTTGGTAATGATAGAAGGAAACCACCTAACATTTAATTTCCTTGATTTTATTAATAATTCACCAATTATTCCATCCCTACCCTGACAACTACCAAACATAGCACACCACAAGTAACATCACGACCCACATAAAATTCGCAATGTCCCTAGAAAATTCGAATGAAATTACCACACTAGGTAACACCATCATTTTTCAAAATCATTTTTTATAAACCATCCTTGACAGCCCCGCTACATGAAATCACCACATCCAACAAAACAATACTCACCCATCATGAAATCGCACTACACACTCCCTATTATTGGAAACCCGTACAACTAATGCCACCATAATTCTTCAATGTCACTCCACCCTATCCTTCCTATCAACAAGAAAAAAACCCAACACACCTCATTACAACCATACTGGGTAGCCCATATATACAATAACACCATGCCCGACACACCCATAAACATGAACATGACACTACCCAATCTTGAATCCCAACCGTACAACCACTACCTTGATGTAATTCCACTACAATACAAGTTAATAAATCCTCAATCAATCAATATCTTAGCCTAAGATACCATTACACCACAAGAATTACCCCATACTCACAACCACACTCCTAGCCACAACACCACATGAGCAACACAGACACATGAATGAACATAACCACACACATCATACAACCTTGCTAGTAAAGAAAATATTATTCTAATTTTTTAGAAGACGTTCTTTAATTCCACTTGATAAAATAGGGGTGATCACTGAATGAGTTTGATCCAATTGAATATATATATTCAACCCATTTTATGTGACAAAAAATATTCCAATTTATACAACAAGGATTCAAAAATCATACAGGTGCGAAAAAAGAGACCAACAATGGCCATGATTCATAGAAGGCATACAAGCCGTATAAAACACAACATGGATCTAGGATTATGTATAAAAAAAATAAATCATCATCGTGGTACTCCCAAAACAATATTTATCACGTCTTATTATATTCATTAAATTGGTTTCAATCATATCCACATGATGATATTAGTACACACAACCCGATGAAACACAAATAAACAAGAGTCAAAGGGATCCATACCTGGAACAATTTTCAATCAACAATTATTCATTGCATCAAAAATAGGGGGTCATGCGAGTAGTAGGAATGACTCTTGGGAATCATGGAATAAACTGATACATCAAAGGCGCATGAATCCTCAGGGAAAGATTGTCTCTTTGTGCATAAAGAGAAAATAGAAGGCTTCAAAAGAATAGAGCATTTAGGCTATTAGAAAGTCCAGATCTTAAATCTAATGGGGGAACTGTTTAAAAGGACATTAATGTTAGGTCATGATCAAGACCATGTTTTTTATGATATAAAGGAAGGTTCAGGTTTTTAGAAGATAAATTCCATTTGAAATAGCCTAAAAAACACATCAAATTTGGCATTTAAGTTATTTACATCAAAGGAAGTATCAGTTAGAAAAACTAGAAAGATGGGGAAAATAAAAAATGACTCACCAAGGGGTGAGTCACTAACATGAGTCACTAATGAATAAGCCACTAATATTAAGCCACATGTGAGACTCTCCAACAGTGTTTCCCTGATGTGACTCACTAATTACTGACGTATCGATGCCATGACCAACTGATACCCTAACTCACCTATGGGAATCACCAATGCGTGACTCACCGATGTGGTACATCAATGCTAGACTCACCGAAACCCGACCTACTAATGCATGGAGTCACCAATGCAGCTCAGTAGCACCAGAATCACTAATGCCTGACCTACCGACACCATGGACTACTGACACCCAAACTCACTGATGCCTTGAGTCACCGACCCCCGGAGTCATAGATGAAAAAACTAGATATTTGAAAAACTCTTGGAAATGATCCACAATTTCCTCCAAGAACACCCCATGAACTAGATCTTGAAAATTTAATGGACAATGAAGGTTGGGTCCATTACATTAGACAACTCTCAAATTATTTTCACCCTTGAGAATCCTAAACCAAATATAGATGGAAGAGGGTTTCAAAAAATAACCCCATAAGATTACTCTCAAGGAAAATCCACCTTGTGTTTTTAGTAAGTTAGAGTGAAACCTCAACAACCAAGAACCCTCCTCCCACATTCACTAACCCAAAAAAATACACTAGATACCCCCATATAAGCACTAATTATCCGGAAATATGAATTAGTCAATTCATTCCTCCATGTTAAGATACTATCTAATTTAGGTGGCGCGGAATCACCTGCATAGGTTTAATCGCATCTACATTAATGTGTCTTGATTAGGGATCATGTCCTCCCCTTACCACATTTCAGGAATCCATTTCATACATTTGAGAATATAAAAACAAACTCATCTCATAGAAAATGAGGCTCAATACTTACATAATAAAGAAAAAAAAAGAAAACTACAAATAGCTCTAGGTATTGGGCACAAATTTGCACCTCTATTTTCCATGTACTCTCCTTGAGGTCACCATGCCTCCAAAACACATGGACCAAGGGAATGGTCCTTCCATGAAACACCTTCTCCCAATGGTCCTAGATCTGTACTAGCATCTCCATGAACATTATGTCACCCTTGATATCCAAATCTCCCCAATAAATGACATGGGAGTCATCATGAAGATACCAATGAAGCTGAGAGACATAGAAGATGTCATGTATCCTTATCAACTATGATGGAAATGCAAAATAGTATTCCACCTCACCAACTCATCCCAAAAACTAGAAGGGTCCAATGAACATGGGAGAATGCTAATCACTCTACTGAAATTTCTCTTCCCATGCTGAGGGGAAACCTTAAAGAACATGTGGTTCCCAACATCAAACTCCAAGGGCCTTCACCTATGATTGAAATATGACTTCTACCAGTTGTTTACGTTCTTCATTCCCTCATTGACAAGATTAACCTTTTCTGTCATAATCTACACCACATCCAGGCCAAGAACTACTACCTCCCTGGATTTTTTTAGCAGAAGGATGATGGAAATTTTGATCCGTATAAAACTTAAAACATAGATATTACAATGGAAGAGTGATTTCCATTATTTTATGAAGAATCTACCAAGGAAAAATGTTGTATGAATGATCCAATGAAGTCTATAACACACCCCCACAACATATACACTAGTGTTCAGATGGTATTCTCTGTCCGTCAATCCATATGATGGAGAAAAGTGGTGCTAAAGCATAATTGAGTGTCAAAAGCATGTTGTAATCCTCCTCAGACTCACTACGTAAAATGTGTATCCCAATGTGAGACAATGGATCTTGAAACACCACGAATCCTCACTACCTCATCCACATACCTCACTTTTAATGTGTATATTGCACTTGACTGCATCATCTTTAAGATGTTAGCTGATTTTGTCAATAGATCCAATACTACTGAGATTAATTTCCATCCTATATGAGCCCTATGTAACTCTGTGATGAAATCTGTTGATATTTCATCCCACCTCCACTCGGGGACATCTAGGGTCTACAAAAACCCACCAGGATCACAGTTCTCATCCTTCACATGCTAGCATACAAAGCACTTCACCCCAAACTATGCCACTTCCCACTTCATTTCAGGCCACTATAACTGTTCCCTAGAGCCATTGTACATCTTGGAAACATTTTAGTGTATTATTAAGGATGATAAGTGAAGCTCACAGATAACTCCCAAGCACGTCACCAAAAGAACAAATAGATTTCTATGGAACATCATATGATTCTGAACATACTTTTACCATCCATCCAGAGCATCACCCTGGTCAAAGGGATCACACATTGCCTCTTCCTCCGAGTCTCCCATTGAGACTCCTCCACATGTTGCCTAAGAGATGAATACATAAGAATCTAAAATAAACATCCCCTACCACTATCCACTCCTGAATATAATTTTATGGTCTAAAACTCTTCCATTTATCTCTAATCATCTAAAGATTATCTAACCACCTCTTTATACAACTTTCTGGTCATTGAATCAAACAAAACCTTACCCTTTCCTGACGTATAGAAGATCTCATGATTTTAGTCGTATAGAAACCTCATCCACCTCCATTGTTGCAATTTTAGATCTCAATGGGAATGTATGTGCTTCCAAATCATGTGATCCGTGAAGGCCAAAAAAAATTCCCCAATGAGGCAATATTTCCACAAACTTAGTGAGAACATTACCATTGAATGTTCCAATAATGAGTGCATAGTTATGTGCATGGGAAAGTAACTACCTAGACCCATTAGAGACCACTTCTTATTGTTGCATCAACACACACCAAAATCTTAGAAGGGGTGTATCTCAAAACAAATAAAACATAACCCCTTCCCCTGGTAAACTGAGAACTGGGGAACTGAAAAACATCCCCTTCAAATAGACAAAGACATCATGGCATTTCTCGTTCTTGAAAAAATCCTAGACTTTTTTGGTTAGAGTTGTTAACATAACTGCTCCTCGAGAGAAATCAAGTACAAATCTTCAGTAATAGCCTCCCAAAACTAGGAAGATGTGAACCTCTACCACATTTTTCTATTCTTCACATGAAATAACTACTTAATCCTTTGATGGGTACATTGATACACCCTGATGAGACATAAACTTCCCATGAAAGTGGACCTCATGTGTCCAAAACATGCACTTGGACAACCTTCCGTAGAGTTGGTGGTCCTGAAGGACCTACAAACATTTCATGAGATGCTCGGTATGCCCCTCATATGAAATTATGTATATCATGATGTCATCGATGAATAGGACAAAAGACCAATACAAGAACTCAAGAATGATAGAGATCATAATACCCATGAATATGGTTGGTGTGTTTGTAACATTGAACATCATAACCATTATGTTGAAGTTTCCATACCTTAACCTGAATGTAGTATTAGGGATTTGACCCCCCTTCACCCTTATATTGTGTACCCAAACCATAGATAAATCTTATAAAAATATCCTTCTCCCCTCAACTGGTCAAAATGATCATCAATCCTTAGTAGAGGTTAACAGTTCTTGAGTATTACCTGATTCCACTTCTAGTAGTCTATACACAGCCTCAAACCACAATCTGACTTCTTTTCAAACAAGAGTATAACACCCCACAACAGTGAAACACTAGGCCGAATAAATCCCATCATCATAAAATCATCAATATAGATCAACAAATCCGACATTTCAAAAGGAGTTCTCCGAAAAGGTGCCATCGAAATCAGACTAGTAATGGGTTGAAAGACTATCTCGAACTCAATTTCGCGTCAAGGGGGTAGAGTCACAACCTCCTCAGAGAAAACATCCATGAACTCTTTTAAAACTCTTGATACCTCCACCAACTGAGTTTCCAAAAATTCTAATGACATCATGGACATCAAAAAAAGGAAAAAACTCAACACTCTGACTACCCATCTAACAACTATGATCGCCAATAAAAGCTACACACTAGCCACTGAAGTATGAAAACAATACACTTTACTAGAATTAGTTCATAACATGATGCACAAAGTAAAAATAGAATATTCCAAGGATAAAATTCTATGGCTGCAACATTAGTAGAAAGAGATTCCCACTAGACTGATGGAGCCCCAACATCAGTCTACATCCTCAGAAAATATCTAAATAGCCGGTTTGAACTCAGAATATTTTACTGAACACCCAAGGCCCATAAATTATTTCAATGTCTAGTCCAAGAGTATTGGATATTCTTGGTGAAACAATGGAGTGTTAAGATTCTGAATAAATCAAGACACAAACAAGAGTACAAAACAACAAGATCGTACCTTGAAAGGTCTCTGGTCTTTCTAGAATGGTTGCATCTATGGAATGCAACTGACCACACCAATCTCTTCTGCCCCTATGTTATTAGCAGCCTCCCCAACCACGCCCTAGTTGGGGTCCCTATAGAACACCATGAGGGAGGCCTCACCCACTCTATCTGCCCTTAGTGGAGATGGGCCTACTGTCCCTATTGCTAAAAAGGCCAGGTTGGAAACTATTATTGAGGTGGGAAATGAACCTGTCAACCTCTAATATACCGAGATGAATATGGTATCTTACTCTTATGGTTCCCACAACATCCAAAGAAACACACCCTGGACCCAAGCCCACAAGGAAAGGATGAGAACTATAAGGTCGGAACTGAAACTGCTGATGTTGACTCTCTACTAGACAAAACCTGGAAGGCAATGACACTATTGACATTGTTGTTTCAACCTTCCCCTTTTAAGAACATGGATGGATCCACTCACATGGTAGGACTCCTCGCGAGTGAATACTTTACAATACCTCATCCTTCTTCTGAACATTTAAGTATGTCAGCAAGGTGAAAGTAGTAACTTCATACTGGAGGGAAGGATGGTGTGCCTCCTCTAAACATCTCACCTGAGACTTATCTTATATAAATAGATCTAGATCATTGGAAAAAAGACCCTTGAACATGATCCCAAACTCCCATACCAACATACTCCCATGATGGAGGAATTGTAGCTCCTATCGTTTCTAATCCTTCATGGTCAATGAAAGGAATTACGCCTGGAACTCCTTATCAAGTTCAACCCACAGAACACTAGACTCCTTTATATCACTGAGGTATGATGTCCACCACTGATGCACTGCTCCCATCATCTGGCTCACTGTTAGGGGATCCCAATACTCTGTCAAACCCATATCAAGATGAAAGTAATCAGCAGCTCCTCAATTCATCTAAACATCTCTATATCTGAAATAATATCTTCATACATTCGCAATGTGTACCACTAGATAGTGAAAAGGGTCTTATACCACTGATAATCCTCCCCTACTGTGTCAATCCTTTGTCGGTCGACCGGGTCAGCTTGCTGAGTGTCCACTGCTCAAGCTAGTTATGGACGATGAACGGGTGCCATAGCTGAACGGTAAACAAGGAATTTCTAAGAATGATTATTATGTAATTTATATAGGAATTATTTTGACACATTTTTTATTTTAATTTTCTGAAAATTCACAAAACAATAATAAACAAAAGTAATCATAATTCATGTACCTTTTCTAGGGTCTCTAAACCACAATTGGTGTAGCCTCACATGATCATTTGGTATGATCAGAGTCATGCATCAGATCACACGGGCCCTAAATCCAATTTCCTATCCAGTCTTCCATAGCCTATGTCATGGACCCAGATCACATAACACAGTTTCCGTACCAACCCATATGATCCTCATTATTCATAACTCCAAGATTAATCCTATCTCTCAACCATAAACATTTGATACCATTCTATAACCACCAGATATCTTCAATATAAATTACGGGATAACCTGATGTTGATACCTTCCTTCCTTAGGATGGAGGAGAGGTATTGACCCCCCAAATCTCAAACCCAATAGGCCCCTAGGTGGTGACCTGCACCAAAGGTAGATAAATATCACAAAAAATGGGAGGAAATAAACTTTTTATTGGGACCATGATCATGAGATAAGATGTATCAACCTCAAACAAATATAATACACACATATATGTATAATGAAAAAAAATCTATTACACATGCATGTTTAAGGTAAGGCTCTTAGAAATGCAATGTAAACTCCAATGTAAGTACCAAAAATAAAAAATATAGTGACACAGAAAATGTCCCAAATGTAAAACCTAGGATGGTCTAGCACAGTCCATGTAATATCCCCAGAAACATGAATATAGTTTTATATGAATCGGGTGAGCATACAAGTATACTCAGATGTGAAAAACCAAAGTCACCCATGCCCAAATGGGAGAAGCATACTAATGCACCATTGAGAAAACTAAAGAAACTACAAAGTACCTAACAATGTTTATTATCCACATTAACCTCACCAAGACACATTCACCAAATAATGAAAGTCGCATAAAGAAAAGTAGTAAGTACATCATTATTTAGGTATCCCATAAAACATTCCACTGGTTAACTACTCATCCCTAATGGAAAATTTTATTATTCTATGACGCTCTTCCACAAGCCCCACTATCACATCCATCCCACATAGACCAGTGCCCCATACCATATAACATAACTTCCATAAACACTTGGTCCACCAACCACAACCATATCCTGAAGACACCAAGGAATCACCACACAACTCATCCCAATGACACATGGGAATCACAACTCGCCAGCTGACACCTGGTGCTCAAAACCACACCACAACCTACTCAAAGTGTCCATAGATACTAAAGTCTATATGAGGGATCAGAGAAGATGCGATAATGATCCATCCATCCTCCAACTGGGATGTTGTTAAAGGATACCCACAACCAAAAAATGGGTGTTCAACACATAGTTCTCAACATGGGTGGGTTGCATATAGAAATCACAAGGAACTACATGTATATCTATAGAAACCAAACACTTAGCACGACCTATAGTTTTTCAAAATAGCAATTATCCCACAAAAAAAAAATTTCCCTTCTTTCCAAACCTATATTGCCACATCACCAAGAATGACAGTCACTTCTATAGTGATAAAATGAAACCACCTAACATTTAATTACCCTAACGCTATTAAGTATTTACCATTTATTATATCCAAACCTAGGAAACATCCAATGACATCACAACACCCACATATTCAGAAAGTGAATAGAAACTCTGTCATAAATTCCAATGTCAGGTAACGTCATACTTCTTCAAAATAACCCCCCCCCCCAAAAAAAACCATCCCCAGAAGTCCCAATGCATGAAAAGCACCACATTCAGAAAAACAAAACACACTCAGCTTGCATTCCCACCGCACAATCACCTTTCCGAGACACTTGTACAACCATTTCAACAATCATTATTAAAATTCAATCTTTCATGTCCTTCCACTCAACAAGAAAAAACCCCCACACATCTCATTAATAATAAACTCGGTAGACCTACCATACAACAACACCACACCCAACAAACCCATGAACATAAACATAAAACAACCCAGTCCTGCATCCATCTTTCCTAAACACAGCCCTGATGCAGTCCCACTGCATAACAAGTTCATCCATACCTCAATCAACCAATATTTTAGCCTGAGATACCATTACGCCACTCGTACCACCCTATACTCACAACCACACTCCCAGACACATCACCACATGACCAGCACATACACAACACCAAACATAACCACACATAGCACACAACCACACCAAAAAGGCAATTATTATTCAAACATTTTAGAAATTGTTCTCTATTTATACTTGATAAAACATGGGTGATCACATGATGATTTTGATCATGGGGAATCCAATTATTTAACTGAATATACGTGATTAACCATATTCATATTATTATAATAGTGATTCAAAAATCATAGATGTGTGCAAACAGAGACCCCCAATGACCATGGTTTTCAGAAGGCATACAAACCATAAAATAAAGATGTGGATCAATGATAACATATAAAAAAGTGATCATCACCATGGTAATCCCAACCCCTTATTTATTTCTTCTTATTATCATTGTTAAATTAGTTTCAACCATATCCATAAGAAGATATCAGTACACCCACATTGAATGATACAAAAATAAATTAAAATGAAGGGATCCCAAACTAGAAAAATCATCAGTCACCAATTCTTCCTTTTGTCAAAGATAGTGGGTGACACGAGTAGAGAGAAAGACTCTAGAAAAAAACTGAATACACTGCTACATCACAAGGGCACGAAATCTCATGGGAAGAAAGGCTCTCAGTGCACTAAGAAAATATGAAAGTGTTTAAAAGAAAAGAGGATTTCACCTTTTTGAATGGATAATTCCTAAAACTACATGGGAAACTATTTCAAGTTCCACTAATAATGGATCATGATAAAAACCACGTGGTATAGAAGTTAAAGTATGCTTTAGGTTTTTGGAAGATAAATACAATTTGAAATGGAATAAAAACTCATGAAATAAGGTATTTAACTCATTTAAGTCAAAGGATGCATCAATGTGGGGAAACTGGAAAATTGGGAAAAACTGAAAATGACTTATCAATGGGTGAGTCACTGACGTGAGTCACCAATATATGAGACATCAATGTTGAGCCACTGATATAACTGACTGACTACAAGTCGCTGACGAGTCTCACAGAACCCTAACTCACTAACGCCTGATCTACAAATGCCCTAACTCACCGAAGTGACTCACTGACTCCTCACTCACTGACACCTGACCTACAGACACCCTGAATCACCGACGCAACTCACTGATCCATGAATCACCAGATCCTAACCAACTGACGCCTTGACTCCCCGATGTGACTCACTGAGGCATGAATCACCGACGCCCGACCAACTGATGCCTCGACCTACGAATGCCCTGACTCACCAATCCCTCGAGTCACCGAGGCCCCGAGTTAGTGATAGAAAAAATTGAAATTTGAAACTCTCATGGAATTGATCCACCATTACCGCGAAGAACACCCAAGGAAGTGAATTTTTAAAAAGTAATTGACCACAGAGGTCCGGCCCATTACAACTTATTTTAATAAAAATTATAGGAAGTAAAAAATTTAATTGATTGAAAATTCGTAAACTATGGGGGTGTCACATTCTACCTATAAATATAAATTTTTTAAAAGGAAACACTATGTTTGATAGCATACATGACATGCTACATTGACCTGACCAATCAATAAAATTTTACTATTCAAACTGTATCAATATAACTTAGATATTAAAATGGTGGGTATAAACATAATTAACATAATTATAGAAACATGTTTTATACTTGTATATATTAATCCTTGAAGTGTTAATTAAAAATGAATGTAAATTCATTTTTAAAATAAATGGAAATTTAGTTTTGAAAAAAAATTACAATGTGCACAATTGATTTTTATACCAATAAATAAACAAGTCTCTCATATTATATTATATAAATTTAATATATATGTATATATATAACATATTAAATTTAATGTTTAAAATTCACATTAATTGTTATCTAGACATGATGCAAGAATATATCAATTTTTACTAATAAAATATATATTTTTATAAAAAGGTATTTCACCCCTTTTGTAGGTGCAGTTGATTTAAATATATTTTTTGAAACTTTCAAAAATTATTTCTAAAAAATTGTCTTCTTATTTTAATAAAAAAGTAAAAAAGTACTATTTTTAATTTATTATTATTTTTGATGGTATTCATTTTTTGGTGAATATTAAAAAAATATTTCATTTTTAATTAAAAATATGGGTTTCATCTAAATAATTTTTAAGGTTTAGTTATATGTATGAGTGGTTTTAATTTATAATTATATTTTTTATTTAACTTTTAATTAAAATTATGTCATGGGAATAAATTCAACATTGTTGTTTGATATAAAAACCTTTCAATATTTTCCATGTTTCTATTTTAGAAAATTGATTTTCTCATTCTTTTAGTGGTATTAATTTTTAAGTAATTATTGCAATTTTTGTTTTTGAAATTTTCAAAATTGAATACCGTATTATTAATCATAAGGTAAAAATTTATTATATTGGTATATTTAATTTTTGGACAATATCAATATTACCTTTATTAGGGTTTTTACAACATTTAAGGGTAAATTAGTTAATTTAAGGTAAAAATTATATTATATATATTATACAATTACCCTAACATCAATCCTAATTTAATTGGATGATTATTTGTCATACACAATATTTAAAATATCATCTATGTTACCATTTGTGGTGTTGTGTATAAGAATATAACCAATATAATATTATATTCAATGGAATGTCAATTTTCTCATATTTTTGGTTTTTAATAAGATAACTATTTTCAATGTGGGGATATATATGGTATATGTTCGAATATAAATAGTATTTTTAAATATTGAATGTTTATATAATTAATGGTAATTTATTTATATAATCTAGTGATAAAATAATTACTTAAATTGTTACACAATAGTGATGTATTAATTGATTAATTTCAGTAAATGTGAAATATATTATATTAAGAAAAATTAAATAAATATATTTTGAGATGATTAATCTCAAAAAATATTTGTATTTATTAATTTGACATGTTTTTTATTTTTATAAATATTATTTTGAATATATCTTTTTTTTGATATTTTTATAAATTCATATAAAGAATACTATCAAAATTAACATTATTGAAATTTTAAATCAAATAATATTGTATTAAATGATATAAAATGGATATAAAAATATATTTAAGAAAAATAAATGGGAGATGTCTTAAAATAACCAAAAAAATTCATTTATTTATTTTTTTACATTTTCTAGTAATTAAATTTACCCTGAAAGTGTAAATAGAATTATAGAACAATAAGAATTAAAATTGTTAAATAATATTTAAAGCAAAAAAGAGAAGGATTAAAAAAAGAAAAATATTGTCTATTTATTAATAAATGAATATATTTCAATCCAATTTTCTTATATATTATAAATTAATATATTTTTATTGATTTTAAGTCTAAAATTAAATTATATTACTTTAATATGTTGAAGATCTCCAAGATTTGTGTTCCCTTCTCCTATAAAATGGAACTGATTTTGAAATTTTATTAAAACATAACAACCTATTTTTTTGATAAGATCATCCCAAATACAATCTTTGAATCCCTCCCCATATTATAGTTTCTTTATATTAGGCATAAATATCATATAAGAGGTTTTAATGTGTTAATCAACAGAGATTGTCTGAAAAATAGGTATCATTTTTAATTAAGTGTGTCTGGCATATTTCTTCTTCCACATCATTAAAATATTCATAAACAAAAAAAAATTATAAATATAACTAGTTGTTATTATGTATAAATCAATACCTAGATCCATCTCTACTTTCATTAAATCAAAAAAGAATTAATTGTTCATGCATATAACCGAGTTCTATGTCGTGAACCAATATAGTGTTCTTTCCATCACCATAAATAAAGAATATTTATAATGATGTAATTAAAGTTAATATATGATATTAATGATATATTTATTCTTATTTAAATATAATATATCATTTACATTCTTACCATTCAATGCATAAGAAAATAATAATGGCGTTTGTACGTACATGTGAACTATCTCCTCCATGATGCGATGAGGTTTGATCGTCATCACTAGAACACCTAGATAATATATATAATCATATTTAAATTTTTAATATGACATTATTGATGTTATTATAAACTCTATAAATATATATTAATATTTACCTTCTTCCCATAATGATCATAAAAAATGGAAATGTTACCCATGTGTACGTACGACCTACCTTGTCAATTATTAATACACTGTTCATTTTTCATAACAACACATAAATGGTTTGAAAGTTTAATTTTTTTATAAAATTTATTATTATTTAATGAATATTATTTTTTAAATGATGGAATTATGTACACATTGATTATAGACATTATTCCAATGTCATTTTGGGCTTTTTTACTGAATATTGTCAAAACATCCCATATGAGCATAAATAATTATCTAATAGTTATAACTTGATAATAAGGGATATAATAGGAATAATAAATGTTAAAATGTTTATCAAGAATGTAAATAAATAAACTAATTTTATTATTCAGGAGGATAAATATTTCATTGATGATTTGGACTCAAGGTAAGGGATTTCTTCTCAATTTCATTTCCTTTATACATTTCTTGTTTATATGCACCTTTATTTATTTATAATGTGTATAAACATACCATTTGACTTAAAATTTCCATATTATATCAATTATAATTTTATTTAATGTTATTATAAATGTTATTATTTCTTGTGGATTATTATTTAAATGGTCAATGTGGCATGGGATGATTTGAATATTTAAATATTTAATTGTCAAAATTTTCCCCCTTGTCAATATTCATGAAATTATATTATATATTTATTATACAGATATATATAGATATAAAAGAATTCTAAATAAACCTTTATATTTAATTTTAGTTTCATTCAATGGTTTTCAAAAGTAATATTTTTTATCATGTTTTATACTAAATGTTTGGAAAAATGAAAAAAGAAATGTTCTTTTTAACATATACAGTGAGAAAAAATATCTACTACTCTGGATATTATTTAATTTTTGGATCCCTCTAACATCTTAATTGTTTTAAAATAAATAGAATATACCATTTTACTTTTCTAGTTATTTTTTTATTGAAAATGTGTTTTGAAAATGTATTGATTATCTATATAACATGAAGAGTTTTCTTATGAGTGAAAATGAAGTTTTAGGTTTGAATTGTATAAAATTGAAAGCTTTTATGTGTTATGACTATATAATTGTACTTGAAATCTTTATGGGTGGATATAAGATAAACCAATTACGGGTGGTTTTATGATAAAAATGATGGTTGGTTAGGTTACAACATCTAATGAATTTGTTATGCAAGTCGGCCATATGTCTTTTCCATTTGTAATAGTGACATGAATAGAAGTCAATGGAATAGATATTTTATTTATAAGAGTGACAAGTATTTTTATATTCCATGGTTATTTTATGTGTTTTCTATACATTTTTATTTGTTTTCCTATTATCTCATGATTACAAAAAAGTTATGTAATAACCATCTTTTTTTATGGAATTTATTTAGTACTTTTAAGGTTGAAAAGTATTATATTATGATAATGTTTTGGTTGGTTTTCATAAATTAACAGGACAAACAATTATCATTCATTACTTATCCATTAATGAGGAACTTATTTCAATCCCATTTTTACATATTTTTTACAAGGGAATAGATACTCGTATTGAAATTAATATTTCACGATTAATGTATTGAAGATGCATCAATGAATGAAACCATATTTTTATAAGGGTTTTCTTTATTAAAGAAATAGATATTGTGATTTACTATCCACTTATAATTGGTGGTTATACTCTTTATAAGTTTCTCGAAATTATCAAAATCTCTAAACCAGAATTATCATTGTAAAAATACATTTATTTATAGTTTTAAAATACCAAGAATAATTTATGTTTAAGATCAGGTCCTTATATTTTGTGTCATATCATGGTTTAGACAACATTAACAATTTTTTTTTCATAAGAGTTTGGTATATTTTACAGATTTAAGTTTTTCAGGTTGATCATAATTTAAATATCATACATTCCATTTTTAGCATTTATGTTATAAAATTTTAAGGTGATTAACGATATTTTTGGGATAGTTATTTTTGTAGTAATAATGGGTTATTAATTTTTGTGAAGAAAAATAAATTTTATTAGGGAACTGCTATGGTAAAAATAAATTATGGTTATTTTTTAGGTTTCATTGATATTTTCAGAATTTTATAGGAATTAAATAGTTTTAGAATGTGGAAAACCTATAGGATGCGTAAAAACTCATCATATTCAGCAAGGCCTCAAATTTTGAACGAATAACCAATTGGAAACAAGGGTTAATTTCATAAAATTATCCTACATGAATCCCATATAATATTTTTGTTTATTTCTAGTTAAATCATACGATGAGTGATGAATAAATTTATTTTTTGAATATATATTTTATCCAAAAGATATATATGGGATTGGAAAATGGTTTGTCGGTTATCTTATTAATGATAATTCAGAACACATATAATATTCTGTGAACCATATATTATCACGTTAAATATAATACTATGTGATTTTGTTTAATAAATAATGTTATCATTACTAGTTAGAGGAAAATATGATTTTATGGTTATTATGGTTATTTATGGAAATGTATAGCATACTCATAGATTGTGTGATCTAGAAAATTAAATTTTTGGTGTGAGACATTAATATTGATTGATGTTATTTTGAGATTAATGTTAAATTTATCTTGTATTAATATTTTATAAAATCCTTATAAATTTTTCATTTTAAACTAAGTTTGGATTTTTTTGAGGATTTTTAAGAACAATAAATATTTTGAATGGACTATGTTGAACAATGAGTATTAACGTTGACTATTAGAGAAATAAGTAAATTTTCATCATATAAATGTTTATTTTTTTGGAGAATTATCTAACACTATCTCCACTATTTTGGTTTTGGTTAATTTTTAAATAAATATAAAATATATATTTAATCTGTTGTGGATTACGTGATTCTCTAAAAGTTTATTCTGGTGATTCAAGTGTGAAGAAATTATCTTGAATACTCATCATTTGGAGAAAATATGTGTCGTGGTTGAAATTGATTATAGAATGAAACTATACTATCCAAGTAATCAAATTTCACTATTTTCATAGTCCAAGTAGTGAATGAATTATTCTAATAAATCAATAGGATCTTAAAAAACATTATTTGTTTAAATTTTATTCTAATAAATCCATGAGCTTTAAACAAATCATAGATTTATGGTTTTGTTATTCTTAATTTTCTAATGACTATTTTATCTATAAATCTCCCTCAAAATATATTGGTCATTTTATCTACCATTTCTATGTTTTCCTATATAGAATCATAGTATGTTTTATCTCAGGTAACTTTCATAACTCCATTAATTTATTTTAATGTTGAAGGTTCAATAATCCTTTTTCCATTGTGGGATTTGAAGTCAAGTATTTTGAATAGTCGAATCCTGGTTATGAAGTCTTAGATCAAATTGGGAGTAAGAAATTTATTAAATTGGGTATAATGTAACATACCATGTTTTTTAAAAGAAACACTATGTTCGATAGCGTACATAATATGCCACAACATGATTAAACAAACTACCGAATATTATTATTAAAATGATATCATTATAACCTAGAAATTAGATTGAAGCTTTTGAAGAGGGTTAAATGAATTAAGAAACCATTGGTTACAAATTTATATATAATTCTCTGAAAAATTAATTATAATTTATCGTAAAATACTTTAAAAAAATTGGAATGTTTTTTTAAAAGAACATTCAAATGCACACAAGTCTATTCTATACCAATAAATTCACATTCCACTCATGTTGGATTTTATAAATGATATATATATATAATATTATATATAATGTTTAAAAATCATCCAATGAATTTCATAGACATTATATTAGAACGAGTCCAATTTTAAGGAAAATATGTATTTTTCTAAAGAGGTTGTTTTTCCACCTCTTGGTGAAGCACTGGTATCAAATATAGTTTTGATACTATTATAATTAATTCTTGAAAAAATAAACTACTGAATTGATATTTAAATATCAAAATTTAAATTTGATGATTTTTTTTATTTTTATAATATGACTCATTTTTTGATGAAAAGTGATAAAATATGTAATTTTTAATGGAAAAATTATTTTTCGTCTAAATAATTTATATTGATAAATTATATATTCGAATGATTTTAATGTATAATTAGATTATTATTTTTCAATTAACCAAATTTATAACATTGGAATAAATTCAATGTTGAATTTGGATATAATATAATTTTAATCTTTTAATTTGTTTACTTTAAAACCCATTTTTATCATTCCGTCAATGAGGTTAATTGTTAATTTTTTTAAAAATTAATGTGTTTGGAATTTTGAAAAAAGGATTTAATATTTTAGAATAATATGGTCTAAATTTAGTAAATATTTCACATTTATTTTTGTAGGAAATATTAATAGCGACTTTATTACTTTTTTTATTACCACTATTAAGCATAAATCGGGTTTGTAAGGGTAAAAATACTATTATAAATAATAAAAAATTACCATAAGAATGGTCCTAATTTTATTCAATTAGTATTTTATGTCTCTAATAAATAAATGAATTTTTAATATGCCATGTATGGCCATTAGGATGCGAATATAACATTTATAATATTATATTCAAAGGGAAGTCAATTTTTTCATATTTTTATTTTAATAAGAAAAATATTTTTAATGTGGGGTTATATAAGGGATATATTTGAATATAAATTTTTTTTAAATATAAAATGATTATATAAGTCCTAAAAATTTATTTATAATTTTTAGCAATAAAATAATTACCTTGAATGAAGACTTAATGATAATGTAGTAATTGATTAATTAATGGAAATATGAAATAAACGATATTTGAAATACTAAAATAAATATGATTTTGGTTTGTTAACTTCATCCATGTTTTTTAGATTAATTTAAAATTATATTTATTTTTTATAAGTATTTGTTTGAACATATCTTATTTTTATGATATTTATAAAATGTGACCTAATATATAGTATCAAGATTGAAATTATTCATATTTTAAATAAATAACATTATATTAAATTATATAATATTTATAAAAATATCAATTTTCATTCACCTAATTTGGATACATCATAAATTTCATAAATAAAATATTTTTTAATATTTTTTAATTTCATTATAATTGTATTAACTATCAATTATTAAATTACATGAAATCTTGGTAAGAAATAAAAAGGTAAAATAATGATTAAAGCTAAAAGATAATGATTAAAAAAATAAGGAAAATTTATCTAATTTTTATTGTATTAATTTTCATTTACCCCCAAAAAACAATCATCAAAATTAATATGTTTGGATTAATTTGGATTATAAAATTAATTTATATAAATATAATATAATATATTAATGATTTCTCCTAGTTCCCCTCCCCTCTTTGTTAAAAGGGAACCCATTATTATCTTTAATTCACAAAAAACCTATATATTTCATTAAAAAATATCCCTATTTTCTTTATATAATCCTTCCTCACATTCTGTATGCTTTATATTAGGTAGAAAACTGTCCTTTTAGGTGTTAAGATTTCAATTACAAAGATCATTTGAAGAAGAGGTATTGTTTTTAACTAATTATTTCTATAATATTTGTTCTTACACTTACTTTAAATAATATTCAAAGATTATTAAATAATAAATAAAATATAATAAATATATTAATTATTTTTTATCTTAATTCCATGACCTAAATCCATCTACACGTCCATCAAATGAGAAAAGAATTATTCGTTCAGCTGTACGGAAGAATACCACCTCACTAACTTATATAATTCATTTTCCATGAACATATCTCAATAAGGGTCATAATGATGAAATTAACATTTATATATCTGGTATTCATGATATGTTTTCTAATATGAAAATATATTATATCATATTCATTATTACTATTCAATGGACATGAAAATGATAACATTATTTTTGCTTACATGTAAACTATCTCCTCCATGATGTGATGTGATTCATTTTTCATCACCACATCACATGGAAGATATATATATATATATATGTCTATATAAATGATGAAAATGATGAAAATGATATTATTATATTTATTTAAATATAAAAAAACTAACATTATGTCCATAATGGTCATTGAAAAGTTAAAATGTTACTCATGCCAATGTATGACCTACCACCTCCAAGAATATAATTTTATTCATCTTTAATAACCATAAATGATTAATTTGATTTCTAAGATTAATTTATATATAAAATTGTTTATTATGTGTTTATTATTATTCTATATATTATGATATTATGAGAACTTTTACTATAGACATCATACCAAAGTTATTTTGGACTAATGTAGCGAATATCATGAAAACATCATATGTGAGATTAAATAATTATGTAATTATTATAACATGATTATCAGTTATAATAAATGAATAATAAACGTTAAAGATTATTTAATTAATGTAAATAACTATCCAGCCTTTATTAATCAAGAAAATAATTATTATATGTGATGAGTTGGACTCAATGTAATGGATTTCATATCAATCTCCCTTTATTGAGACATTTCTCAATGATATAATTGTTTATTCATTATTTAGGTGTATATATAAACATGTATAATTTACATATCCATATTATATTTATTATCATGTTATTTAATTCTTTTCTAAATGTTATTCTTTAAAGTGTCTTATGACCCAAATGATCAATGTGTTTTTGGACACTTAAAATATATAAAAATTTAACTCTGAAGACTTTTTCTCCATTTTAATATTAAATATATTATTTTAAATATTTATTATATATATATAAAGGAATTTTAAACATTATTTAATCTATATTTTTAACTTCATTAAGATATTTTAAGAACTAATCTTTATACATGTTTTATAGGGAACATTTTGTCAAATGAAAAAAAAAGAATGTTCTTTTTAATGTATATGGAAACAAAAAAAATCTCCACCCCATGACCATTATTTAATTTTTTGATTCCTAAAAAATTATTAATGGTTTTAAAATAAAAATAAACCCATCATCTATTTTTATTGTAATTTTCTTATTAATAATTTTTGAGGAAAATGGATTGATTATTTCTTTAACATGAAATAATTCCTTATTAGTACAAACAAAATTTTATGTGTGACATGTTGAAAATTGAAACATTTTAAGTGTTATTATTATATAAAGGTACATGTACATTTTATGGTAGGTCATGATATAAACCAGTAAAAGTTGTTTTATAATAATCTAATGATGGGTGGTTATGTTATATCCTCCAATTAATTGGGTATGGAATCCCTTTGTCTAGATATTCCATTTATAAGAATGACATGAATGGTAGTCGACCACATGTTTACTCCATTTATAAGAGTGACATGTTTCATTTTTTTCCCAAGTAACCTTTATGTATTTTATAACTTATCTATGGGTTTTCTATTCATATCATGATTATAAAATTTTTAGAAAATATCTTTATTTCTAATGAATATATTTACAACTTTTAAGATTTAAATTATTACTTTATGATAATATTTTCTTGGGTTTTCATGTTTTCATAGGACTATCCATTTTACTTATTTTTTTGTATCCCTTATTAATATTTTTTTCTCATCTCATGAATTGAAAACAAATCACGGTGTTTTAATATTATTAAGTAAAATGAACATCTCTTGATAAAATTATGGAATATGCATCCTAAAAAATTATCATTTTTTATTTTTAAAAGGTCTCAATGTGTGAATAAATGGACAATGTGTATTAGTGTCCACTTTTAATGTATTGGAATACTATTTGAGAGTTTCTCATAATTCTATAATACTCTAAAAAAATATCATTGGGAAAATAATGTTTTTTTTAAAATCACTATGATAAATTATGTTAAATTCTAGGTCCTTACACTACCTTATTAAAATTAAATTTCCTTCAAATTTTGACTCAGACATCAAAGGTTAATTGTTTGAAAATTACATTATAGAAACCCATAATATAAGAATAATTATGAAAACATCATATTAAAAAATATAAAGGGATGTGTAAAAATCATTTTTAATAACACATACTAAGTTACCTAAAAGAAAACCATGGGTGGGATTTGAAAACATAGATGAATAAGGGAAAACCAACACCCAAATAATGATAGAGGGTGATAGAGAACATGGTCAAGAGAATGTTACTGACAAAATGTCTACAGACCAAAGGGGTCATAAAAATTCAGTTATATCATAAAAAATCAAGATAATAGGATAAAATTTTATTTACAGATCCTTTTGGAAATATTTTGAAATTTTTATGTGAATATATAGTCACTTGATTCTATTCTATTTCATAAGAATAATATCATACTTAGTTGTGCCTTGATCAATTTACTTTTCTTCTCTTACTCTATAATTTGAATTTGTTTCCTTGATGTAGAAAACAAGACCCATAATATAATGATAGGTCATTCCTTCTCTCCCAATTTTTAAATATTAGTATCATTTTTTATCCAATATGGATAAATATTCATATGGAGAATTGATATGTTAATATGAAAAACCTCATACAATAACCAACTTATACCATTCAATAAAATTTTAACCTTATAACTATTTAAAAACACAAATGTTTATTTACATGGTCACTAAATTAATCAAAAAAATATAACATTAATTACAAAAATATCATAATATAGATATTTATTTTCAAATATGAAGCATGTGTATGACTTCATCATGTATTATCTCTAAATATGAGAATAACTTGAATTACCATAAAAAATCATTGAAAAAATACGCTATTACTCATTCCTTAAAAACATATATTGTTTGATATATTCCATAAATCCAAAAAAAAACATAATTTTCATCAATTAAAGCATAAAAACATTTATCAAAAAATCATTAATAATTTCATTTTTAATAAGTAATATACAATTTTTTTATCCATATCGAAAAAATACTTATCCCAACATCATTATCTCAGCATCCAGAGCATATTAAAGGTTATATTCCCTTAATCAAAATATAAAATTTCCATTAAAGCACTTTTATAGTCAATTATAATTATTTTTAAAATCTTTAATGAAAGACTTATACTAACCAATCCTTATTTATTTCAGGAGTCATATAACATAATCCTTGAATTTTCATAAATTATTACATTATTAATCCCACATTATTTTTATCTTATTAACTATGATTCATCATCTTATTCCTTAGTACCACATTACATTAATAATATACTCATAGTATCATTATCATCAACAAGAATATTTTCACTCATAAAACCTTAGTGATTCACTTCATGTTATTTTTCCTTAGGAAAGTTATTTTCATAATGCCCATACATTCCACATTTAAACCATAAATCCTTTGATGAAGAATTTCAGAGACCAATATTACCATCAATATCATTGGATCAAATTTTCATTTTCCCTCAAAAATTAAATTCCTTTTGTCCTTATTTTCAACACTTAAAACATATTCTCATTCATTTGAGACATTATTTTGAGTGCTTCAACCAAAAATCTTATAATATTAGAAACTAAATCTTATTTCCACCATGGTTTCCACCACCATATATCTTAGATAACTTTATACATATATTCTTTGGTGAGTCTAAGATCTAGTTATGGTACCATTGTTAACCATTTATCATGATAACTGATTAGGAATAATCAAAATATTCTTCAATCCAACCATCATCAAATTTGGTTACTCCATAGAAAGGTGTATGTTTAATTGAATGATAACCTAGTTTTTTCTTGTTCATAACATTGGATAAAACAAAAAATAATATTTTGATAAATACTAATAATTGTGTAACAACTCATAACCATGAATAAAATAAGATACATGATTTATAAATTATGAAACATATTACTTAATCTATAAAACATTATGTCTATCCTATTTCATTTATAGTCAAAATAAATATGAATCATTCAAAATTGTTCTTAAGAGTTTCTAAAAATAAAAACTAATATCCCCATACTCTGTTAATATAGGTTTGATCAAGGCCCATTATTGTTCATCAGGCGATGATTTGTTCGAGGTCAGGGTGCCTGTTTGGAGGTATTACACCTCATCACCTCTATACCCGAGTAACATCAATTTTTAGTATCTATACATGGATGTAATTTAATAGAAATAACATTCTATATCCATTAAAAAAATTCAATAAATTTTCATATACATTGAATCTTCCCTTGATATATCAATATAGACAACCCTACACATATCCATAGAAGGAGCCCTAGAAAACTCACTAATGTTTTCTAATCCTAGATTCCAAAGGGTAACTAAACCTATTCCATAATACCAATTATAATGAACTAGAATTAACTTATATTTTTATTACCTCTTTCTATATGAATTTTCATTTCATTTTAGATATACAGGCCTAAGGACAATATAATTTTTTCCATTGGAAACATGGAACACAGCCTTCATAATTCATGAAATGTATTTACTGTCTCCAAAAAAGATCTTCCCCTTTAGTAATCCTACTTAAAAAAACCTAATTAATTCGGAAAAATAATCATAACAAATGGTTATCTAAAAGGACCAATAAGGGTATACTGTAGAGATATATAATCATAAATTTATCATAATTGTTTGAAAACATGATTTTATCACTAAAAAATATTACCATGAATATTTATGTCTATAATCGCGAGTCTTGATATAAATATTGACAGTTCATAAGAAATTAATTATAAGGAAATCAAAGAACCAGATCAGTGATATCAAAAAATTGCGAAAAATTATAGATATGAGAAAAAATAGAATAAAATCTATAAAAGATACCAACTGAGACATTCATAACATGTTTGGATTGGTCAAACCACATGTGTACTATATTAATAGGGCTCTGGCTAACCAATCATGTCACGAACTGTCCCCCGGGGCCCGTGTTGTGACTACCCCAAGCCTTCCTTCCATAGGACAGAGGAAGGTGACTAGCACCGAAAGGTATACTCCCTAAAACGGGAAGGGATTTCCTTTAAACCTGTACTTACACACAAATAATAACACAATTAAAAGTAACCACTATGTAAACAACTATTTTAAAAAGAGTGCTGAAAGTAATGGGGATGGAATATAAGCCCAAATGGAAGTACGAGTACAACTCAAAAGTACAAATACAACTGAAAAGTGAAAATCATCTCCTGGATAGTCCACCACGGATCCTACCTGAAGGGTAGGTACATATTTCCTCCTCAACACTCCACATCCATCCGTCTCCTCTGCATCACGTCTTGCTGAATGTTCCACCTCTAAACATCATCCAGTCCTAGCTCCCTCAGACTCGATCAACGTTGTACGTCGTCTCCACCAGACACAACAAGGTGCGGGTGGAGCCCATGTTGGGGTGAGTATAACAATACTCAGTAGGGACCCCGAGACCCTATAGGTCATTTAATGTTCCACAAAGGAAACCACAAAGTAGGACATCAACTATAATTAGGTATATTCCCATACATACACCTAATTTATCAAGATAAACACATCTCATACCTGAGGGAAGTATACCATGAAAGTAACACCACGAAGGTGAAGTATCACATAGCATAACCTCAATCACAAGCACAAAGTAAAGACAACTCACACCAAGATTTATTATTGGGGAAGTAACAAGTAACATCCCTAGTCACATCATCGAACACCTCGGCTGCAGGAGAACTCATCCTCTATCGAAAATAGTGGGACTTCCACGTCACACAGAGGTGCTTCCCACTAATCTTGGACTAGTGAGGTACTCCTCCTGTTGAGTACCATGGGTCTACCACGTCACAAAGAGGCACTCCACACCATGGGTTTGTCGCGTCACACAGAGGCCCTCCCCCTCATGGCCTACTAAGGTACTCCTCCTGTCGAGTACTGTGGCTCTGCCGCATCACACAGAGGTGCTCCCCCCTGTGGGTCTATCGCTTCACACAGAGACACACCCCACTAGGCCTTTCGAGTCACTCTGAGTCATAATGGTCAGTAGTTGTCAAGTCTCAGCCAGCTGTAGGGTTCCGCACGTAGCGCACTTGGGAGAACCGCTCCCCAAGCAATCAGTTATACCTCAACTGCCTCGAAGTTCCACGAAAATGTATCCCAAAGGTATGTGACATCAAAAGGGACCCAACTAAATAGATGGTGCATCAATTGGATGCTCAACCTGTATGTTATTAAATTTTCCACTCTGATGGACCAATTGGATTCGAGGTACGATCAAACCCAACCATACTCCAACTTTATCCAAAACTAAAGTGGAGTATAACAAAAGAACCGTATCGATCCAAGGATTCTAGTTCCATAGACGGTTCGTCAAACAGACACTAAGTTCACAATTTATGTCCACGAAGGCGTAACTGGGTCCAGATGGGCCCGGGTCTGGTCCAACATGGTCGGGGTCCGACCTAGAGGGCATGGGACTCGGCGGGCTGGGTTGTGGTCCAGATCAGCCTGTGAAGGATGGGCCCCGCTAGTGCAGCCCGATGGGATTACCGCAGTGGGCAGGCGGTCCGCCCTAACCGCAACCCAGGGGGAGGCGCCACTCTGGTAATCAGAATGGCCCGATGGATGCTCGGTGTCCCTACTGGAACGTGGGACCACTCAATGGTCTCGCACGGTGTGTGTCGACCGGCCAGAATGGTCGATCGGGTGCTGGCCGCCATCCAGCCTCTTTCACGACCTCCTTCTCCACCGGCGACATGAATGCGCGGCGCCGCTTCGGCATGCGGCCAGCCAGATGCCGGCCACCACCCTACTCCGCCAGGGCCGACGGGCCATGACCTCCTTCATAACCGGCAGCGCAGACATGTTCGTGATCCTTAATTCGAGGGATCTGGGTCCATATATCGCTCTCAACGAAACTCTATGTTTCTAGCGTTAATAAATATTAGGTGTTGAAGAACTCATAAAGAACACACGAAGAATAAAACGAAATAGAAGCAAGGTTTATGTGCAGGACGATGACCATGTTCCTTTGGCCATTGTCATCATGAATTTTGGATATGAAGAATCAATATACATCAATCATATTAAAAAAACCCTACAAAATCCTACAATAATTATTCCTAATCGCACAAGAAGAAAACATAGGTGGATCAAATAGTTAGTGAGTTTATCTGCATTCTTCATTTAGAAGTTAAGAACATGGGAAATAATAATCACACAGATTTAAACCCCTACCTTGAACATCAGAGGATCGTCTGTGCTTTCCGGTGGACCGTGTTCTTAGTTCCCATGACCGGATCCCAAAGGCGCCACTCACCCATCACCAATTGGTGGATCGATGTCATCTTTCACCTCCTTCTAGTTTGGCTTCATATTCTAAGGGTCTGACATCATGACATTCCTTCAACAATTCGCTTCTTAGTGAATCTCTCTAACACCCCTTGCCTAGCTCTATATTTATAAGAGAGCGGGAGGGTAAGTAACGACACAGAGTGTTAATGGGCATCATTAATTAAGAATATTTCTAATTTCCCCCAACGTTTTTGTTACACATATTGGAGGGTCAATCCATTTATTGGCTTGACACATCCCTAGTCCCACCTTATCGCTTGTCTGTTGGAGGAATATAATAAAAATAAAATAATAAAGTTAGTTTATTTATTCTATTAAAAAGTTCCAAAAACTAACTTTTTCTATGGACCTAATATAGTCGAAGTGAATTTTTCCTTAAGAGAATCTCGGCGCTTCGGGTTCAACGGTGCCCTCAGATTTTTAATCCATGCAACAATTCAAAAGTTAAAAAATGCGGCCCAAGCGTTTAGTGAATGTACTCAAAAAAAAGTTCAAAAACTTATTAACAGTCACCCTCAACCCACGTTGGTCGAGGTTAGGCTCTGCCTAAGTGAAAAACACGCCAAAAAACCCAAAGTTACTCTCAGATTTCTTATCTAAGTTACCATTTAAATGTTATGGATTTTACAATAAAATAATTATCAATTAATTATTTTATTTACTGCCAAAAACTAACATTCACTGGTGGCCTGCACTGACCAATGTTAGAATCTGCCTACAGAAATCATACCCTCACAAGTTTAGTGGTGTTCTTTGATTTTTGACCGGGGTAACTATTTTTATGTTATAAGATTTTGAAAAAATAAATAATTTTTTTAATTATTTTATTTACAGTTATGAAACTTTTGGGTTTTCTCACAAAAAGCATGCTCCGACTAAAACTAAGTCACGCCTAGGGTCAACCTGCCATCCTGAGTGCAATGGTGCCAGAAGATTTGTGATCCGAGTAACTGTTTAAGAGTTATTCCACATTTTTAGGGAAACTTATTATGAACACTAATTAAATCTTAAAAAAACTTCAACAGATCATTCCTGGCACTCCGGGCCTCGAAATCGCGCTCCGTCAGATTTCACAATTTTGATATAATTCCATATAAATAAAAAAATCTATACCAAATTTCTAGGACATTACATTCTCCCCACATTAGGGATTTACATCCCTAAATTCCACAACATTGACTAAGGAAACAAATGGGGGTAATGAGTATGGATCAAAGCCTCCCGCTCCCATGTTCTTTCCTGGAGGTTCTCATGCTGCCAGCATACGCGCACCAGAGATATCGACCACCCACAAAGGACTCATTCCTTTCAATTATCAATCTTTACTGAAACCTCTATAAATGATTTGGTATCATCTAAGTCCATCTCTCCATGGTCGATAACGTGTGATGGATCACACACGCATCTTCTCAGTTGTGACACATGGAAATCATTATGAACCTGGTGCATCTGTGGGGAAAGATATAGACAATAAGCCACATCACCCACTCTGTGGAGAATCTAGAGAGGTCTAATAAACCTCAGAGATAACTTTCCGGCTCGCCCAAATCTCCATAATCCCCATCAAGGATTGAATTAAAATAATACGTGATCCCCCCTCCTAGAATTCCAAGAGTCTCTGAATCCTATCAGAATAAGACTTCTGCCAACTCTGTTCAGTCTTCACTTGCTGACAAGTGAGACAATGGGAGAAAATATCTGCCACCTCGTTCTTCATTCCCGACCACCAGTGTTGATGCCGAATGTCCTGGTACATCTTCTCCACTCCTAGATGTACCTCTAGATGGGATGTATAGAACTCCCTCAACACTTCCTCCCTAATCATCACCAGTACCATGGTACTTCCTCTAAATAGGACAATGTGCTACCCACCTTTGTAAAATCCATTAGATGCTTGTCTTGAGGATATCTGAGCATGTCAAGCTTCACAGTCAATGCCCCCAAGATGTGCCTCTATAACCCGCAGAATGAGTGGGGGGTGACTATCAGAGACTGAAGATATGCTGCTCCATCTCTATCTATAAAGTATATCTTCAATACGGCTTGCTTCTCTGTCACCTCACTCAACAACTATAGACCAGAAATCCTGCTGAGTGCATCTCCTACCATGTTCCCCTTCCCAAGAGTATAGACTATCTTAAATTCATATTCCTGGAGGAACTCTAGCCATCGAAACTGTCTTAGGTTCATGTCCTTCAAAGAGAAGATACACCTGAGATTCTTGTGATCAGAGTAGACTGTAAAACGTTCACCCCTCAAGTAGTTCCACTACATCTGTAGCGCAAAGACCACTACTTCTATCTCCAGGTCATGGGTAGCATAGTTCTACTCGTCAGTCTCTGTACCAGCTCTCGAAATCTCTACTGACACTTCTTCGTCCATAGTAAAGGCTCCAACATTTTTTTTCAAAACTGACAGGGGTGCCGCTACCCTGGAGAGGGCTGGTCCAAAACTCTTGTAGTACCTAGCCACAGAAAAATTCCCGCCCCCTTCAAGGAGGTAAACTTGGAAATATCTTTTGACAGAATGTCACCCACACTTTTTTTCTTATTTTGGGAATTGAAAACTCAAAACTCCCGCTACCAAGAGGGTAGGGCTGGCCGACTCACGAGTGATTAGCTACATTCGCATTTTCATTAGTTTGTCATGTGCTTCCTGGGTTTCCTTTTTCACCAACCTAGGAAAACCCAATTCCAACATTATAGGTAAACCACAACATTTTTTCCTAATACAATCAATATTTGTATAAACTATAGATGTCCATTCCATACACAAACCAACGACATAAGGTCATGAAGCTACCACCAAGAGGTTCCAACCAAAACTCTCACCTTAAGGGTCAGATAACACTATTGGAATAAGTGTGATTATCGAGTCTCCTCCCAAAGGTATCTCCAGACATGAGGGTCAAGTCAACAGCTTAACCGGAAACTCTAGGTCTTGGACAAGATTATTGGAAGGAAGGAATGATTGGTACCAATGTCTATTAATATGGAAGATATTAGTAGACACAGACCATTCATCGAATCATTCCTAGAGCTCTTAGGTCGCACTCTTTGACTATATGCAGCTACTCCCTTCCCCTGTCCTCCAACTACCTAATCCTGGTAGGGACCACCAAGGGGGATGGTTATAACATGTCAAAATGTAAACCACCTCATTTTGCTATCCTTGCTCTACTCCCAAATCTTCAGCCCTACATATTTGTCTATCCCTATCACCTCCCCTTCCCAAAATATCATACACGCTTAAGTATCTGAGACTGGAATCAATTTCCTGCATTCCCACTGCTAACATTCACTGGCTGTATCCGCTCAGAAAAAGAACATTCAACCACATATTTTCTCTCTAGCACCCAAAATAGGTAATAATTCAAAGAGGAATAGTTCTAGCATGAATGTTCTTAAACACACCTTGCTCGAAGTCCGATACCTGAAGCACTGATCGCATCGTATTCATCGAGTATCCGGAATGGGCGGTACACCTCAATGAATACTCAATTACTAACATGTCATCCTACCGAAGCTGTAGAAGCTCTAGAGAACTATCAACCACTCCCTCAAGCCAGTCCTTAACTGCCTGTGAGTCGGCTCACCAAGGAACCTAAGGGGTATCTGATGCTGAAACTCATGTAAGGAACTAACCCTAAATGTGTCCTCTATCAGTACCACCGGTTGTTACTACTAACCAACATGCAGTGATGTATCTGATAAACAAACCATAGGTACTATCTCAGGAAACTATCCATGTACCTAAGCCTCATCACTATGCAAACCATTCTCATGGACACTGACTGAAAAATACTAGAAGCTAATATCACAATCTGCTCAACCAGTGTCTCAACTAGGAGGAAAACTCTAGCCACTCCCTCCACCCAGCCCTGAGATGCTTGGGAATCTGACTCGCCTTGAAACCTCGGAGTCCTCTATCGCAAGAACTCATGAAATGTTCTTAGTCGGCGTGCATTCTATACTAGTGGGGCTGGTGGAAACACTCGTCCAATGGGTAGTGGTGTTGTTGGTACACCACCGGAAGGTGCTAACACCATAAGAGGGTCCTGCACTGAAGCCTCATCACTCAGTGGGCCATCATCACATAATCTCTCAGGAAACCTGGGTGGCTGTCTAAGCAGCAACATCCTGATAAATAACAGGTGTGCCACATTGTTTAAGTTATACCTGGTGAGCTGACTCCAAATAATTAAAAATAAAAACTATTCAAAAACACACACAATAAGTGTTTTCGTGCACTGAGTCAGAAATCAGAATTCAGGGTCCTGGTGTATGGATACATTGACCGCCACACCAACACTGGACTCCCTAAACTGAAAACCACACTCATAACACTTAACACTATTGTTTCATAGAAAATATCAGAGTCCTCATTCTTCGGTTGAACCAAACTCCTCTGATACCAATTTTTTATGACCCGCCCCTCGGGGCCCATGCCGTGACTACACCAAGACCACCTTGCATTGTCCTGAGGCTAGCGACTAGTACCGAAAGAAATTCTCCCTAAAATAGGAAGTAATTGCCTTTAAACCTATACATACACATAGAGAAGAACACAACAAGAATCAACCACTTAGTGAACTTATGTAGTAAAAAGAGTTCTGAATGTAAAGGGGAAGGAATACATGACCAACTTAAAGTATGAGTAAAACAAAAAAGTAAAAATACAAATGAAAAGTATGAAAGCAGCTCCTAGATCGTCCACCACAGATCCTACCTGAATGGTAGGTATATATCACCTCCTCAGCACTCCACGTCCATCCGTCTCCTCTCTGTCACGTCTTGCCGAATGGTCCACCTCCACGCACCATCCAGTCCTAGCTCCGTCAGCCTCGATCAATGTTGTACGTCGTCTACACTAGACAAACCAAGGTTTGGGCAAAGCCCATGCATGGGTGTGTATAACAATACTCATTGGGGACCTCGAGACCCCGTAGGTCTCCTAATGTTCAAAAAGGAAAACCGCAAAACAATACATCAACTCTACTTAGGTATATTCCCATACATACACCTAATTTATCATGATAAACATATCTCATACATGAGGGAAGTATACCATGAAGGTAACACCATGAAGTATAAGTATCACATAACATAACCTCAATCACAAGCACAAAGTAAAGACAACTTTCACTAGGATTTATTCTAGGGGTAGTAACAAGTAACATCCCCAGTCACATTGTCGAACACCTCGGCTACTGGAGAACTCATCCTCTATCGAGTATAGTGGCCTTACTGCATGACAAAGAGGCACGTCCCACTAATCTTGTACTACTGAGGTACTCCTCTTATCGAGTACCGGGGGTCTTCTGCGGCACACAGAGGTGCTCCCCACCATGGGTATGCCGCGCCACACAGAGGCATTCCCCCTCGTGGCCTGCTGAGGTTCTCCTCCTATCAAGTACCATGGGTCTGCCGCATCACATAGAGGTGCTCCCCACTGTGGGTCTACCACGTCACATAGAGGCGCTCCCCACTGGGATTGTCGAGTCACTCCGAGTGGTAAGGGTTAGCAGTTGTCAAGTCTCAGCCAGTCGTAGGGTTCCGCACGTAGTGAGCTGAAAAGAACCACTAAAAAATCCATCAATCATACTTGAAACTCCCTAAAGTTCCACAAAAAAGACTCTCAAAGGTCCTTTATATCAAAAGGGACCCAACGCAATAGACAACATGTCAACTGGATGCTCGGCCTGTAAGTTATTAACTTTTCCGCTCCGATGGCCTAGTAGGATTCGTGGTTTGAACCAAATCAACTATACTAAAACATTATCCAAAACTGAAGTGAAGTATATCAAAAGGACCATCTCGATCTAAGGATTCCGGTGCCATAGACGGTTCATCAAATGGATGCCATGTTCACAAGTTATGGCGATGAAGGAGAAACTGGGTCCATATGGGCCCGAGTTTGGTCTGACCCGGCCTGGATCGACCCATCCTGGTTCAGGTAGACCCGACCCGGTCTAGGTTTGGCAAAGATGGCTTGGACCTCAGATGGCCAGGCCCACTAGGACATGGTCCAACCTGGCCTGTAAAGGGCGTGGCTCGTTGGGCGGCCCACGGTGGGTAGGTAGTCCGCCCTAGCCGCAACCCGGGGGGGAGGCACCCCCGGTAATACAAATGGTAAGATGGTCATTTGATCACCCTACTGGAATGCAGGACTGCTCGGTGGTCCCACACGGTGTGCCTCGGACAGACAGAACAGCCGACCGATTTCCCTTCCAGCCACGCAACCATGCCGATGTCAACTTACGGCCGACCGGGTGCCAACCGCCATCCGGTCTCCGCCGCAGCCCAACGGCTGCGCCATCCTGCCCCACCGGTGGCATGGATGTATGTCTCCACTCCGCCATGAGGCCGACTGTATGCCAGCCTCCACCCTGCTCTTCTGTGACCGATTGGTCATAGCCTCCTTCAGAACCAGCGGTGCAAACGCACGCCGCCCATCCTCCCTTGGGGCTGGCCGGGTGTTGGTCGCGGCCTTCTTCCACGAGCTATTGCGGCTTCATTATAATCCCTAAAAATAAAATGATAGCATGTAATAGATCCTTATGTTGCGGGATCTATGTCTATATATCGCACTTATCAAAAACTTTTGTTTCCGGCATCAATAAATATTAGGCATTGAAGAATGCATGAAGAATGCGTGAAGAATAAAAAGAAAGAGGAGCAAGTTTTATGTGCAGGATGATGGCCATGTTCATTTGGCCATTGTCATCACGAATGTATGATTTGAAGAATCAATAAACTCCAATCATATTAAAAAAACCCCTACATCATCATGTAATAATTATTCATAATCCTGCAAGAAGAAAACAACCATGGTTCAACTAGTCTGTGATTTGATCTCATTTTTTCGTTTAGAAGAGAAGAACATGGGAAAAAATAATCACAAAAATTTAAACCCTTACCTTGAACATCGAAGAATTGCCCGTGCTTGTCAGTGGACCATGTTATTAGTTCCCACAACTAGCTCCCAAAGACGCCACTCACACGTCACCCATTGGTGGTTCGATGCCATCCATCACCTCCCACTGGGTCGACTTTGTCTTATATGTGTCGGGCGTTGCGACATTACTTTAGTAATTCTCTTCTTGGTGAAGCTCTCTAATACCTATTCCGTAGCTCCATATATATAGGAGAGGGGGAGGGTAAGTAACGACACAAAGAGTTAATGGGACTCATTAATTATAAAGCTTCTTAATTTACACCAAATTTGTCGTTACTCATATTATAAGGTCAATCAATTTATTGGATTGACATGTCACTGATCCCACCTTACCACTCGTCCGTTGGAGGAATAGAATAAAAATAAAATAATAATGTTATTTCATTTATGCTATTAAAATGTTCCAAAAACTAAATTTTTCTTTGGACCTACTACAGTCAAAGTAAAGTCTCCCTTAATAGAATCTCAGCGCTGCGAGTTCAATAGTGCCCTCAGATTTTTAATCTGAGCAATGGTTCGAAAGATAGAAAACTCTGCTCAAGCATTTACTGAATGTACCTGAAAAAAATTTCAGGAAATTATTAACAGTCATCCTCGAATCACGCCGGTCGAGGTTAGGATCTTCCTAAGTGAAACACACCGCAACAAACCCAATAGTACTCTTGGATTTCCAATCCAAGTTACCGTTTAAATGTTGTGGATTTTACAATAAAATAATTATCACTTAATTATCATATTTATGACCAAAAATTAACTTTCACTGGTGGCCCGCACCGGCCACTGTTAGTATCTGCCTAAAGAAAACATACCCTCACGAGTTCAGTGGTGGTCTTAGATTTTTAATCCAAGTTACTATTTGTGAGTTATAATAATTTAAAAAAATTTATTTAATTATTTTATTTACTGTTATTCCATTTTGGGGTTTTCTCACAGGAGGCCTATGCCCACAAAACTTAAGTCGCGCCTAGGGTAAACCACCATCTTGAGCGCAACGGTGTACTAAGATTTATGATTTGAGTAAAATTTTAAGATTTAATCTACTTTTTTAGGAAAACTGCTTTGGACCGCTAATTAATGCTTAACAAAACTACAACAGATCATTCTAGGCACTCTGGTCCTCGGAATCACAAGCCGTTAGATTTCACGATTTTAAAAATAATTTCATATAATAAAAAAAATATACAGAATTTCTGGGACATTACAACCCGTACCCTTCTTCAATGTTTCACTAACCAATTATATACCCTCATATCTAAAAAACATTTATCATTACCCAACCCATTGAAGAGAGATGTGGGTACTACCCATCAAATAATGAGAATCACATATATATATGCTACAAGATGAAAACAATATCGTATCATAACCCAAGAAATGAAATAGGTTTCATAAAAATTTCAACATATCATAAGATATGGAAAATAAACATGTTTCATAATCATTTTTCTTTTTATCATATCATAACCGCTAAAAAATAAGCATGTTTCATATAAATTTTCTCATGGTTTAACTAGGGGAAAATAAAAGGGCTCATAAACATATTATCATCATAAAACATTAAGTGAAAAAATTATAATTTCATCCTTGGTTCTTATCCCATGTAAGGTATATTTTACATTAATGTATATCATATTAAATAGAAAATTATTTTTAATGATCAATCACATGGATTATTTCATAAGGAATAAAATATTTATTTAAAATTCATTTTAAAAAAAAGTAAAACATTTCATAAGTACATTTACTTTAAAATAAATATAATGACATATAAAAAAATAGTTAAACTAATTTAAAACATATATTGATTAAAATATCATTTCTAAATTGAAATCAATTTTTATGAAAATTTTCAAAATCATTTTTATTGAAAATATCAATTGAAATATATATAAGAAGATTTATAAAACATTGAAATCAATTTTAAAATAAAACATTTTCATTGAAATGAAAATTGAAAATTTGTAACGGAAACCTAAAATAATTTGGCGATTTGGAAAACATGAAATATTGTTGATATCATTCATTTCAAAAAAATTGATTTTGAATTTTTGGTATAATCTTAAAGAGAGTAATTTTAAAAAATAAATAAAGATTCATTTTGGAAAAAAATTTAAAAGGAAAAATTGGTTATATTTTTATTTAATAAATAGTTTTATGATCATTAATAAAAATTCTAAAACTTTTTCAGAATGAGTAATTTTGGAAGAATATAACTTTTTGACCAATGTGATGAATAAAGTTTGATTTTCAAAAAAATATTTCTCACTCATTTTAAGTACCACTGAGTTGAATAATGGTATTTTTAATTGTATGTATAAATAATAACCATATTCAAAGAAAATACATTATTTTCATGAGATATTGGTCATATTATATTTTCATTAAAAACATAATCATAAAAAATATTTATAAACAATGCGATTGTGATGTAAAATTGTTACCGCTTTAGTATCATTGATTCATAAGCCCCCAAAATTAACAAAGTTAGATTAATCATAGAATTACATAATAATAAATTAATTCATGATAAAAAATGTTAGTATTTATATATATAAAACTCATAAAACCATATAGGTGAATGAAAAAACATATCTCTCAAAGAAGGAAAATTGAGACAACGATCCCTTACCGTTTTAGTAATATTCTAGGTTTTAATATGAAATAAAAAATAATAAAAAATGAGACATTAAATTTATTTAATATAAATTGGATAATGATATAAAATTTAAATAAGTAAGTATATACACAACATAAATAAAAAGTGTTGTAAAGTCTCGTGTTTTTTAATCGGGTTAAAATAAGAAGGTTTTCAAAAAAAATCAGTTATTCAACATGTCAGTTTTTAAACCGAGATCTGAAACATTATTCCAAGTGTTGGAAAACATTAAGGTGTCATTTCTGGACTTGTGTAGTTACCTGATAATTTTAGCGTGTTACCAATGAGTCTCAGGAGCACCGAATTCAGAGAAGTTCACTTTAATGGATCTTCATAGGTTGCACACGGTTGCGGTCCAACCCGTGCATCTTACTCATTTTAATATTATATTTATTTTAATTAAATAATATTAAATTATTTTTTTGTGTTTAAATAGTGTAAATTTCTAATAAAAATAATTTTTTATTATTATTGTGGTGTCATAAATTATTTTTATGCTTTGAGATTTCAATTTCATGTTAAAGTATTGTAACATTTATGAGAATTTAATGTGGGTTTTGAGCTTCTCAATTAATAATTACATAAATAATTGTTTTAGATTTAATGAATAATTATTATTAAATAGTGGTGTTGGTTTTATCAATGGTTTGAAAAATAATAATAATGATATTATTATTATTTTAGATTTCTTTCGGTAATTATTATTATTGTTATGGAAATTAAATTAGGGGTTATGGTTTGGAATTTTTATCATATTAAAGACACTTTAATAAATTTGGGGTTCGGGTTTTAAATAACTGAATGTTGGAATAATAATAATAATAATGATGTTATTATTATTGTTGTGGTAATTTAGTTAAATAAATGTTAAAATAATTTAATTAAATGATCAATAGAAAGTTTCATAATTTAGAATGAAACATTTATTAATAGAATAATAAATGAATAAGAGTTTTTAATTAAATGTGGAGATTTTCACTTGTTAGATATATATTTAATATGTATCATAATAATAATTAAATGAGTATTATTATTTTAATTATTAAATGAAATGAAATTGATTAATTTTACAGGAAAAAGAAGAAAAAGAAAAAATGGGGAGGCGCGACCTGTAGGTGAGGCGGACGACCCCCACTGTTTCTCCCCATCATTGTGCGATGAAGGAGCTTCAATGAGCATACTTCTTCTACCTCTCCCATGGCTGATTTTCCCAATGTGTATTTCCCCTATAGCACGCCCCATACAGTAGTCGCGCAAAGTCACCTAGAAGGAACCCTCATGTGTATCACTGTAGCATGCGACCATCTTCATCCACGGCTCCATAGGACCTCCTCCACCTTGTGGCGTGACATGCCCAAGGTGTGAAGGACCCCTGGATGACCTGTAGTAGTAGTGTGACACCCCGGGCAGAGCTCCTACAGCGCATAACCCTCGTGGTGTGACCCTCTACCTTTTTGGATCATCCATCCTTGGCTTATTCCTCCAATTTTCTTCATGGTTAGGGTCCGATTACTTGAGGTGAGGACTTCTCCCATTTTCTCCATCATCACTTTTGCATTTTGAAAATGTTTCATCCCCCGATTTGGTTTTGGCCGACTTAAGGGTTTTGGGATAATACCCATTTATTGTGTTCTTCCTCCAATACGATATGCGATTGATATTTTGGGACTCATTGGTCCAGTTTCTCGAATCCTCTTCCAAGTGAAAGGCGGATGAGATCGATTCTCTTTGAATATGTTGGGTCAGGTAAGCTTATAAAACACGACGTTTGGTTTTTCACTGGTTATATTAAGTTATGTTAAATTTTTATGAGTCTCTCGTACCAAGTTAGAGGTGCGATGATCATTAATGCATTGATTTTGGGTAACTGTTTAATATATTTATTTATTTTTATCAATATAGACAATGCACACACACACACACAAAAAAACACACACAAACACACACAGATATATATATATATATATATATATATATATATATATATATATATGAAGGTATGTGTGCGTGCAATTGAGGACTAGTTATGGACTTGTTGCCGCCAAGTACATTATAGGGATGTGGAATAAAAATGGTGCCACCCTGAGGTAGGGTTCCAAGTATTTATCTCTTTAATTAAAAATTCTTATATGATTCTCTAAATAAATTGAGAATGTGAGTTTCCTTGATTATAGAACTACTATGTTTTCTTTAAATGATGATTAAAGATAAAATATTGGTTAGTGGTAATCTTATATCATGCTTGCTATGTATTGGATTTTCATATGTCTTCTTGTGGGTTCTGATATATGATATGTCGATGCATGACACTATTGATGTTATTAAATGATGCCTCCACATGAGATAAATGAGGACGTGATCATGTATTGGTTTTAAGAATGTATTGATAATTTGGTTAGAGTGAAATGATTAAATATTTAAATTATTTGAATGGAGATGGTTGATTAATTGGGGAATTAATTGAGGAATTAATTATCATGTCCTGAGTTAGAAAAAAATAGTGGAAATTAATGAATATTCAGAATATCGAATATTTTTACATGGTCTGAATATAAACTGGAAACTATTAGTAATTAATGGATGTTCTAATTTCTACATGATATATAAAAAAATTGTTAATTAATAGATGAACTTGTTAAGAGATATGATTTAATTAATTTATTGTTAAATTAATTAATTTTGATGCATTAATTTAATATTGTGTATTAATTAATTGTTATGAGTGTTGGCCAATAATTACTTTGGATGTGTGTTTGTTTTCCATGCCTTAAGTTATTTTAGATGTAGTTGTTTAAAAATATGATATGCTATGTGAGATGGTTGCTAAATACATAGTCCTTTTTCAACATGTTTCGAGAGAATTATGACGTGAATGTAAATTGTTAAAGTCCTGGATGAATCACTATTTTAGTGGATTGGTTAGGACTTGTTAAAGTATTGGGATAATCAAATGTTGATTTAAATATTTAGTTGGATTGTTAAGAATAATTAAATGTTAATTAATTATTAACTATTGATATGTTGAATGGTTAATTAATTGTTGACCTATTTGATGGGCGATTTATGTTGTTAAATTTTTGTTGAATTAATTAATTGAATTAATTAATTAATTTATGAATTAATTAATGGATTGTTTTGAGGTGTTAGGCATAAAATTCTACACCAATCATAAATATATATGTATGGTTGATAAATGGACTGTGAGACAAGGAATCATGCACTAAATACTAACAGGGTGCTCGACATAGTGTTCTAGACCCAACATGGATGGAAACATTTTTTTATTGGACATGGATTGATGCTCTAAATACCCATGGGTTGTAAGACAAGGAATGATGCTCTAAATACTCACAATGGAGCTAGACATGATATTCTACCACCATTAATTGACAATGGATTGTGGGTCCAATTGGTCATGCATGAAATGAATTAATTGGTTAATAAAAACTATTGTAACATTATGAGTTGTGAATTGTATATGATAAAGGGTTCAGACTCATCAATGAATTGGGTGAATCACTGTTAGTGGACGAACACAGGAGTGAAACACCATTTTTAGTGGAAATGCTCAGATATAGTATATGAAAGATTAAATTGAATATCTTATGATGTGTTATCTAAGACAATTCACAATATTGGATTCATTATTTACATTGATTACTTAGATGGTCCTTAAAGACATTTTTGGGGCATGACTTATATAGTGGACATTGGGTATATGTTGAATCTCAAGACTTTCATAATTTAATGAGGTTTGAATAATTGATAAATGAAACTTTTTGTGTAATGAATGTTGTGTATGCATGAAAAATATATAATACAGGTTCAGACACCAGATGAAGGATAAAGCATGTACTTGGGTATATAGTTATATTTTATTGCTTTATTTATGTATTCTTTCACATGGTTTAAATTATTTATTAAATATCTGGATTGGGGGTAGACACCGGTGGTTCCGACCCACTGAGATTTATATCTCACACCCTACTCGGGCCGCCACGGCACTGGGGTACCCAAGTAGATAACACTTGGTTTCATGATTGTATTATCTATATATACTTGGGGGATATAAGCATAGGTCCTATAGAAAGATTAGAATGCTCAAGGGGGCCACCATTAGGGATTTGAGAGATTGTTTATCTATTTCTGTATTGGAATGTAAATAATGATGTTGTTGATCATTATTTTTCGATTTTGTATGATTAGCATTTCATGCATTCATCTGATGTATAATTGGCATTGGCCACTATTATAAAATGAGTACTATTTATCTTCCACAATTTTGTCAATTATGTATTACTTCTTCTGCTATTGTTTGTTTTTTTATTCTGATATACAATTTTGTAACTATGATAAGAGGGTATAGTCTCCCCAATGACTATCCGTAGACGCACGATGCTACTCAGTAGCCTATGGAATACAGGGAGACGCTATTTAGGTCATGCGGCGACCAATCCAGCCACCGGTTCAGGGGTGAGCTGGTTCGGGATGTTACAAGAGTGGTGAATTTTCTTATGTCTCTATTTTAAAGGAGACTAGAAATCCATTTCCCTGAGTCTTGACTTATTTTATAAAAATTTGAACCTCCTATAAAATAAATATATATTTAATAAAAAAAATTAAAGATCCATAACTCATATATCATACTCCAAATTATTTACTTATAATCGTTTGTAATCCATTTTAAAATTATTCCTTGTAATAGTCATGTTTTAGGAAGTAAAGTCTTTGTTTTTCATTTATGTTTTCAACTATTATTTTCTGTCCTCTTACACTGATCAGGGTACCTTCAAATATAGAATAATAATCATAGAAAAATTATAATATTTATACTAAAATTATACATTTATGACCAAAAATGAAATATGTTTTTGAAAAATTAAATATTTTTCGATCATGGGGAGGACATGTTGTACGTATGCTTGAGTAATGATTCCATTATTCAATGATAATTATGGAAATGTGGTAGTTAATGATATATATTTATAGAATGGCAATGAAATCTTAAATAAAATATTTTTCTACAAATATTATTTTACATATTATCATTGTCGTGTATTGATGAAAAGAGAGAGTCACGTCGCTTCATGAAGGTTGTGGTCAACACATACATGACAAACATTATCATCAGTCAGTGAGTAAAAATTTAAGAAAGAAAATTATATATTATCTTTTATTAATGATAAATATTTCATGAATATAAAAATTATTTCTTTATGTCACATATATTCATTAAAATTTACTTATTATTTTCATTGTAAATCATTATTGATGACAACTCACATCAATTCCTGATAAGGTTGTCTGCCGTACACACGATTGACATTATCGTACCCCATATGAAATAGAATTCTAAAATTAATATGTGATATAATTAATATATAAGTATATTTATTTTATAAATATCATAGATATAATTTAAATCCATCATCATACCCATCCTTGAGATGAGGTGAAAGATAAACGAATGTCATCGGTTTGTGTGGTGGTGGTCTTCCACACACACATATAATGAATTTATAACCCATTTGATATAGGAGATGATGTATATATGTCATGAAAATAAAATAACAACAACTCAATATATTTTATGTTCTATATATATTATATAATCATGTTTTAATAATAATTTTACACGGTCGACAAAAAATTAAAAGAAAAGAACTTGATGAATAATGTTACCTCTTCCTCTGGTAACCACCCTTCGATTTCACCAAATAACATAAAAAGTTTTATGTATGACCCAAATATGGAATCTAGTATTAGTGGATGGAGTTTTAATATTATTTTTGAAGGATCTGGTTGATCCAAATGGATTGATATTTGAGAAGAAGTTATGGGAGCGAGTGATCTTTTATAGTAGAGGAGGAGTGGAATTTTTTTAAATACCCAAAAGAATTCAATAATGAGAGTACACCATTACATCATGTGGTTAAAAAATTTATAAAAAAATTATTTTATATATTATATGGATAATACACACCTACATTAAAAAAACAAGTTTTAATCACGTCATTTCTTAACATCTATATTTTACTCACATTAGTAATTTTAATTTTCACCACGGTAACAACTTTATTGTAACCTATATAATTTAAATATTAATCCTAAATTAAATTTATTAATACTATATAACATCAGAATTATGATTTTAAACATTAATAACAATTTAAATAAAAATCATATGTCATGAAAATTAAGGTTAACATAAACGCATGTAATGTTTAAAACCCCTTTTTATCCTTAATTTTTGTCATTAATTTTTAATAGTTTTCTCCATTCAATGTTGGAAAAAAATTAATTTGAACATATTGTAGAATTTAATTTATTTTTATTCCAAATATTAAGTTAATCTTTGCACATTAATTTCAAATATGTGGAAATATTAAATTCAATATTAATATCGTACTCATGATGAAAAAAGAAAGATTTAAATAATAAAAAATAGTCAAATGTTTGAAATATTTTATATCAATATTCAATATTAATATGAGTATAATGAATTAAATTTATTATATAGATATATAATTTGAATAATTTTACTTTAAAATCAATTAAATATATAAGTTAACATTATGAATAATTTTAACAAAAGGAAAATTTCAATTATAATTTAGTGTTTGTCATTAGTCATCAAAAAATTATTATATTTAGAAAATTATCAAAAAAATTCACCCTATGCTAATTTTGATATAATAATTTAAAAATGATGCCTATTTTTTCAACTATATTTTCAAAAAGTTTCAAAAATATTTTTTTTTATTGTTTACAAATACAAATAAAAAGATCATTTTTTTGTAAAATACTATTTTTCGGAGCATATAAAGATTTCATTGGACAATGTGTCTTATTTATATAAAAAATTACACTTAATATTTCAAAATAGTTATTACTATTTATATCTCTAAGTTTAGTATCTTGGATAAGTGGGTTATTTTAGTAATATATCAATGTTTTGTTAAAACATAGTATCGTGTGTAACATAATGTAAAACTATTATTTCATGTGATCCAAGATTAAATTAATTTTTTTGTGTAAAAGGTGATTAAAAAAAGTTTCTTATAATGAAAAATGTCAAACATAATAAATTATATTTAAAAAAAATAAGAAATACTGATGTGTTATAATACTGTTCTATATTAGAGTATACTTTCTTGGGAATAATCAACCATCATCCTCAACATGCCTCTTCATGAGAAGGTGAAATCTATATGACATTCATATGTGGTGGGTTTATAGCTTGAACCACCCAAGAAGGTGTGGGATCAGGCTGAGGAGCATCCTCATTCATAATCTATGGATGAACATTCATGTTTTCCATTTCTTAAACATTATGTAATCTATACGGTGTAATTATTCATAAATTCCAAATGAACATTTGAAACCCCCATGAGAACATTGATAGAAGAAATAAAAAAGTTATTAAAAGGAAGAAAAAGTTATTTATATGGGAATAACTATCCTAGGTGATCCCACACACAAATTATAACCCTCTTAGTTAATCATGAGGTTCATGTTTATTCCTCCATACCAGCATGTTAATCATAATCCTATATATATGTTACATAACAACATATATATATTCCAATAATCATAGTTATTTATGTTATTTCAAAATAGTTTGGAAAATGAATATATGAAATAGAATATAGAAAATGTATACACATTTTATTAAAGATAAACATTGAAAAAAATATGTATATATATATGTGACTTGTGATCCTACATTCCACTTCATGATGCATGAATTATCCAAAAAGAAAAAAACATTATAACTAAAAACCCATCATCGGTAACACGAAGGCCCTTTATGCCTGAGTTCACCCAAAAAAAAGTATCCCACACACCCATATTCCAAATAGCTTATCCTCTATATAACATAAATGTAAAAAATATAATGGAAACTTCAAGGTAAATAATATAATTTTGTATCACCCCAACCTGAATCACAATGTCTGAGAAAATGTTTCATATATCCCCATGCATGACTACCTATATGTATGTGGATAATGACTATAAATGAGTATCTAATGTTATTTTGGGAAACTGTACCATTATAAACCATAGAAACCACCGGAAGAATAGCTACAACAAAATTAAATATTTAACATAATGGATTATATATTGAATAAATATATAATAGATTTCATATAAATTCATTAAATAAAATAAATTCCACTAATGTTCCAAGTAAAAAAATATAATAATATAACTATAAGTTGATACTAAAGAAAAGTTTTATAGTGAATATATATAGTCTGTCCCAGTAATACATCCATCAACCAAATATATGCTTGTCAAAAACCTACAATATGTCCATTTTGCTTCTCTATATATCTAATAACGAAGTCTTTATGTATACTAAAATTCCCTTGTAGTGTGTGAGTATAAACCTAGTAGGGCACCAGAAATGAAAACATAAAATGTGTTCACTTGTATAAATAGTTATTTGAAATGATAAAAATGTAAAATCACATACAATAATAGAACAAATAATGCAATGGTTATCCAACACAAATTTAGAAACTACAAACATAGTTCATAAACTCATTTTCTAAATGATGGAACAATATCACAAGTGGAAGATTACATATCATAGGCCCTATCATGTACCTACCTCTACCTATACGTACAATGAATGTTATTCCATAATACAATAACTTCATACCCACCTTTATGTGCATGTTTAACCCATGTCACATGAGTATCTTATTTCATTTAAAGGTAATCATTGTAAAATGACCAAACAATGGAATTCTACACACATGGAAACACTTTCCCCAATGGTACATCATAAAAATCTATATACCCTATTAAAATTTTGTATAATATTCACCTAAAATAGGATAATAATTTTATATGATTGATTCTAACAATAATATGTAAATTTATGTATAAATAGTCACACTAAGTCCCCCAATATGGATTCTGTTATGTGAATTAGTGTCATCTGTCAACCTAAACACTGATACAAGAGTCCACCAAATATACATAATTAAAAATATAAGAATGTATTAGAATGAAAAAAATATGTATTAATAAATATTTCATAGGCCATTACAATTAAATTTAATATAAAATTTAAAAAGAAATAATCAAGGCATATCAAACTTTCAATGATAATGAAATATTTTAAAAATATATAATAATGTAGACAAGATAAACCACATTATGTTATCATGGGCCACCCTATGTACTTAAAGAATAATTATAAATACATTTATTCTATTTTAGTAATATAATAAAATAGTACATTCCAAAAAATTCTATATAATGTCCCAATAAGGTATTAACTACCTAAAATTAGAGCGATAAAGAAAAATCCCATGATCCATTGAGCAAAAACACCCAGTTCAAGCCCCTGAAGATATTTTCACTAGAAAATGATAAAATAAATGAACATAGAGACTCTAGTATTGTAATTACATGAATTATTCAAGATAATAAGTGAAATAAATGTCAAATTACCAACCATATTCTCCATAAATGATTAATATTTCATATGCTTAATAAAATAATGCAAAAATCAATATTTCAGGCTTATATATAATAAAAAATGAATTATTAACTATTATATTATTATATAATCCCTTGATATATCAAAATTAAATTGGATTGATTATTTTGATAATGAGACAATGTTTAGATCTTGGATATCCAAGATGATTAGTTGTTTAAACAACCTTTTTCCTTGAATTTTCATTAGAAAAACATTTATATCAACCAGGTGTGAAGATTAGGGAAATATAAAACACCATGAATCCTCAAATTTATCTTTAATATCAATATCAATAAGAATATGAGATGAAATTATAATTTTTAGTGTTTTTGGATAAATTTTTTTTAAAACTAGTGAATACCCCAAACATTGCAAACCAAAATTTTCACTCTCAGTGTGAAACTTTCTGCATCTTATAGGAACCCACATGGTTTGGATTCCTATTTTATCAAACCATGATGGAATAGTTTTTTTTTCATGTATAAAATTTTACATTTAATTCTTGGAAAAGTCAACTAGTTAGATAAAACCATGCATGAGCCACAATTTTTCCACTATCATTCAAAAAGCATGTTTTGTGGTTATCATGGGATGGTGACATGGATTCCCCTAAACATGTTCCAATAACACAATACATTTAATGACTCTAAAACTCCTAAAAATTAACAAAAATATAACTAATAATTTACCAAAAATATAAATAAAATAAAAAAATTTCATTAATTCAAAAGGTAACTTGTAAAGGACATTATAAACTCTTCAATATTACAGAGTCCACTCCTCTATGTACTTTTTTTGGATGACCAAGGGAGATTAATTCAATAGTTGTAATATGTCCCACGAATTATAATAATTAAAACTACAAGTATCATTTCTTAAATTTAATAAAGATATTATATTACTATAAAATTTTTGATTTTACATTAACATGATCCTTTTGATAAAAATTAATTTTGTAATACATGAAAATATAATTAGTAAAGACTATTTTTTTAACCTGGTAGTACCTTAATACTATCATGATGATATCCATTAATATTTATGAATTATTGGTCATTATAGAATATGTAACAACAAAATAATAATGTTCATATCATTTTTGGAAGGGAATATTAAATAATTTACTCTTTCTTCACCCTAAGATGATGATACCCCACACATATTTCAATCCAAGAGGGGTATCGATCCCCACATAGTTGGTCAAATAAATCATCAATCCTTATATATTTATATTTAATATTTATTTTATCCCATTATATTTTCTTTAATCAATTAATATACAGATTTATCAATCCTTCTTCTTTACTAATAGAGAAATCGATCCTCAAGGAGACACACTCGAACAAGTTAACAACATTTTCAAATTATACTTAATTTTCTTCTTCAATTTGACTAACAAAACATATTCTATTTTATATAGTGTATTACATATTGTAATATAATTTTGTGTGATTTTAATTGATATTCTTGCCTCTTTTTCATGGGGAATTCTAGGTATTTCCTGTATGAGTATGTTTAGTTATTAAAAAACAATGGGTATATCTTCTGTCATTATATATTTCATTTCTTTCCATTATATACAACTAATTTCCCTAAATTAGGAAATTGAATGTGGTTTTTCACATACATATGATAATATATATATCTTTTTAAAAGAAAAATAGGTATCACCTTTAAGGAAATTAATATTTCACTACATTCATATTTCACATTGTCCTTATAATTTTATATCCAATATATCATAATTATTATCCATAATTCCACCATATAAATGACCAATACGTATGTAGAGTGGATTACATCACCATTTTTACTAGGGTAATATCTTTATATCCATGAAATAATAATATATAATCCATAATTTTAAACCTACAACTCTTCTACTAGTGGTTCAATGTTTAATGTGATGTTCTTTATAAGCAGGAATAAAATAAACAATTAAAAATGTATCAAAAAATATACTTGTTCATTTTTATAGTATGATGTGTATTCCTATAAATTTATCATTTATAGAAATTATATCATCCATCATGATTAGGAATACTCAACAGTGATCAAATTTCCAATATTTGGGTTTAGGTTGGTTTCCCACTATTATCATATGATTTGGACATTGGTTTGAGAAATTTCCATACTACCAACACCTGAAGAATTGTGTTTTATGTTCATTATTCATCATTTTCCATTTTTAAATTTCATTTGGTTATTTATTCACAAAATATCTATGAGTTCTTAGATCTATACATGCATTAATTATTAAATTGTAAAAATTTCGACATTAGTTAAGACAATAAACAAAATTATTATCCCACCCATGTTACCGAATAGTTGTTGTTATTTCATAACATATATTTAATGGGAAAATTTATTCCCTATTCTTTGAAACATCCTTTTATTTTAATAATTCATCTCATGAGACCATTTAATATATCATTACTCCTTCTCATCATTAAGAGCATTTCATACAATTTTTCATGACACTAATGTCTCAGAATATTATTGCCTTCCCTTAAAAAGGAAGAAGTCCCATAAATATCCACCAATATTTCAATAAAAATAATTTATAAATCTAAGGCCATATCATGAAATATTTTTAATGATCATATCATATTTTACCACTAATTAATAAATCATTTCTAATGTATCATGAATTTTATTCACCATTTGGTACAAAGTGTGCAAGGAATATACTTTATCAAAATTACATATTTGATGTGATTGATTAATAAAAAATATTATAGTTCCATGCCTCTAAGACCTTATAAAATTTTAAAATATTAAAGAAACATTAGTTATAAATGGTTCATAAAGGTTCATAAAATTCTTGTGTAAAACCAAAACATATACCCATTGAGTACATATACAGTTTGACAATCATTGGCACCCTCATCATGTATCAGGTGAATATTGTGTTGATACATAGGTAGCCTTTTTCAGGATGATTATCCATTAGTGCATCTATATAACAGTATCACCCAATTTCATGTATCCATAAAAGGATATAATTACTGTGAATCCAAACAATCTATTAAATTTGCAAAAAATTAAAGGTGATTTCTTATATTTATACATATCCCTAGTGTAAATAAAAATTTATTTAGTACCAATTTACAAAAAATTAGTAATCATGTTTATGGTTGAAAATATGGATACCATCATTTTTAATCATGATTCTTAATATAATTCCATTAAAAAATATTACATTAGTATCTTCTATTATAGTATTATGTTTAATGTTCATAAATCTTGATGTAAAATACATGAATTATATAAATAAAACATAAAACCTAATATTTTTTATTTCACTTTAAATATACCATTATTAATCCATCCTAGGGGACCAAAATACATGTGATTTTATAAAGATATACATCAATTGAAAGGGGGGAAAAATAATTCCTTGAAAATGATAAATTATAGAAATGGAAGCTGATGTATCATTATGGATAAAATATGAGGCATAACAATAGTGAATTTTCATCAATATGAGAGGAATTATAAGAGAATGATCATATGTACATGAAAAAAAAATGGAAATGTGAATACAATATAAAAACTGAGATGTTTCTAAACATATAACCTTGGTCTATTAAGAACGATTCATAAAAAATATTACCATACGCAATCATTAAATTACTATAAACAAGTTAGTTTTTGAGATTTATTCATTAGACAATTTATTATAGAGAAATCATGTTTCACCCTTGAAATATATTAATTCTTGTTTCCTGCATTATTACATTATCAAAAGTAATCATTTATCAATAACTCATGTGAAATATAGACTTTTTTTAAAATTTCATGAAGGTCATATGATTTTAAATACATATACATTTCATAAATTTTTTTTCAAAATTATATGGTAATTTCAGTTTCATATAAAGATGTACCCAATAAATAATGTATATATATATCAATGTAAATTCATTTTAATGAATATTAGGATGGTTATTCCCAATAATATAACATAGAAAATCATGGGGTAAGTTTGGTCGAATAAATATAAATAATAATGTTTATGGATGGGTTAAATGAGAGAGGATGGTGGCCAAATATTATTTTGGGAAGTGTGTGATTAATGAGAACATCTAAAAATTAATAATTTTTATATAAAATTTATTAAAATAAAGGATATTCTTGAAGTAAAAAATATTGTGGATAACCTAATACCTTGAGAGTTTTCTTTTTATATTTTAAATGGAAGATATTAGAACCATATGATCACCTTATAAAGGTTATATAGAGAGAAAATCAAGGCCTGTTAGGATGAATATATTGATATTGAATTGGAATTGGAAAATTAAGAGTTATTTATTGTAAATTAGGGTGACTTGTTTATTAATTTCCAATCATTTTCCATAAAACCCTTGTTAATAAAAAAATCATTGGACTACCAATTGTTTTATCCCATGGTATTTTCCATGGTGGAGTGGTTTTTATTATTTATATAGTTTATGATAATAAAACCATAAAATAATATCATTCATGATGTATAAGTGGTTAGTGTTCATAAATAATTTTTTAATGTAAAAAATACCAAATAGTTTCATAGTAGTAATTTATAGGCTTGGAAAATTGATATTATGACATTATAATACCTTATTTTAATAAAAACCAATCTCTAAACGAGAAAATACTTTATAAAATTTATTACATCATTTTATGGTTTCATTATTTTGAAATACCTACCATATATTTATACTATAATAAATTTTCCCAAAACAATTTCAATCCCATAAAATTATGAAAATTTTACCCTTGTATATATTCAATGTCAATATTTTAAAAAAATAATTATTTTGTAAAAATATATTTCCATACATGAATGTTTAAGTAATAAATTAAATGTGTGTCTATGACTCTCCTTCTTAAAATTTCGATGGTTAATTTATACTCTTAACATTAGTGGTATCTAAATCACCCAAAAATTGAAGTTATCATTATGTTTAATTCTTGTAGCAAGAAGAACAATCCATTAAGATAGTGGCAATGAGTACCTAGGTAGATTATAGAGAAAAAAATGTTGGTTTACTTCAAATAATTCAAAATAACTCTTGAACACTAATATACATCAAATATAAGTGTATATAGTTAGAGATATATATATATATAGAGGATTGTTAATATAATCAATGAAAAATAAATTCAAAAAATAGAGAAATAAATGATTTATAAAAAAGTTGAGTAATTTTTGGAGTTTCATATACTTTTATGTATTAATTTGAAGATTTATTTAGTTGTATAATGAAATTATAGGTTGAATATATATTTTGGGGTGGAAATATAACGGTTGGAATAAACAAAATAGAAAATAATTTTTTTGAAATGATTATAAATTATTATTTTTGTTCACGTAAATATAGATGTAGAAACAATCAAAATTATTTTCTTTATAAACACCACTAAAATTTTAAATTGATAAGTCATGATTGGGTGGATGGGGATGTCAATTCTCTGATTAAATAGTCAATTGATGGTGTTCTAATATATATTTTGTGGGAATCAATGAAAATAATTTTTTTTCCGGATTTTTGGTTAATTCATTAAGCTATATAAGTGTTATAAAAATATTATTAGACAGTAAAAATATTTAAAACATTATTAACATAAAATGACCCAGTTTTACCCCAATCCGGTCATATGAGTCGGCCCATAATAACGAATGAGATTCTTTCCCAATCATCTCATGATTAAAACTAGTGTCAGCCATAAAATATAAGGAAATTGGGAACAATATTTATCATAACATAGAAAATAAATAAATTAAAAAAAATCTAGTAGTGGATTGAAATAACACTACACATACCTCAAAAATGCAAAATGTGTCACCACTAAGAACTAAACCATCATTGCTTCATATTTACTAAGTCCATGATAGAAGAAGCACAAGAATATAAAAAAAATAGAGCTACAGGAGTGAGTATTTATACTATTTAGGCATTCAGAAATTAACTATTTCATATGAGTTGACTTTAAAACTAAACCAAGTAATTTTAGATTAGAAATTAAAATTTAAAATAGGTGTTTTCCCATATAAAGAACCGTACAATGTTGTCATAAATCCATTTTTAAATCCAAAATATGACAACCCTGCTTTTATTACATACTTAAACATGATTTATTACATAAACTAATCACTTGATATAACATGGAACATTGAGAGGTCTAGTGTCTTTGGGGCTTAGGATCATTTCATGACAACTTAAAACATGAAATACAACATCTTTATTGAAAACTTCCTTTACCTGACCACTACATTCCCTTATACTTAGCATTACGTGGGATAACCTGAGGACATACATAAGAAAAGTGGTGAGATATAAATCCCAGTAAGGGAATAAACATGGAATACATGAGGATTAAAATACATGTTATACAATTGGAATATCAATAGAGCACAAGAGAAATATGAATATAAAGGCATGATAAATCATGATAATCATAACATGGAAATGTGGTAACAACACTTTACATGGAATTAGCATGAGCCAAGGCTTATTGATCATAGAGCATGAGTAAATACTCATTGCACATGATGCATTAGTAAAAACTCATTTCACGTGAATTAGAATGAGTCAACACTCATTGCACATGACGTATCATGATACTATACTTTACCGAATGCATTGGAGCGCTATAAGGGTGCACCCTTCTTAAACATTTCATTTCATTCATAAGTGTGCCACATGGATCATAAAACATGGATTCATAAAAGATAATCATTTATTCCACGATAAAGGATTGTTGCATTCATACATGAAACTTTATAATCAATAAATAAATGTGCATAATGGTGAATACCCTTGATGTTGAAATTGGCATCATATTCACTAAACCTGAAAATTCATTTTTATTTGGTTTTCAAAAGCCTCTTTTAAGGTTGAGCGGTAACCTACAACATGCGGGAACCAAAAACATAGGATGCACAATTCAAAGTTCAAAAACAAAGGATTCACACCACCCGAGAAGATCATGTTTAGGATTCACCACAACATTCAAAACATGTTTCCAGCCATCGTTAGTGTAGGTCACATGGCCAGCTATCATCAAGAGTCATCACTGTCACCTACACCGTCCAAACACAAACATTGTCATCTCCTTCCAACCACACCCGACGCTGGAGAATGTTGGAGTCCATCGAAGCACCGTAGAACATATCGTGTCGTCGTCGTCCTCCAACATACCAGAAGTGAGAAAATCATCACATCAAAGAAAGATCATCACATAGAAAAGAAATAAACAGAGGCACGACACCATCGTGATCTCCGACTACCACCAGCAGAAACAAAAACCAAACTCGAATCGATAAATAACCATAACGAACAAGCATCAAGAAGAATGACCGATGTGAAGAAGCACAAAAACCATCACTGATAACATGAGGAAGGGATCAGAAAACCCAAACCCATCGACGAAATGCTTGCGCCTGGAACACTGGAAACCACCAGACCTCACAACATCCCAAAACCTCGTTGTAAGAACCACCCCAAATCCAACTAGGAAAGGAGCAGTGGAAAGTGAGGTCAGAGAAGAGGTTTGGTCGATCGAGGGCTCTAAATGAAGGCATCGTCGTCGAGGAAGAGAACCAGGAGTCATAAAAGAAGGATCCTGCTGACCCAGGTTATGCCTTCAGACCAATCGATCCTCGAACCGTAAAACCCAAAACCTCGTGGAACCACTGCTCTATTTCCGACCTGGAGGTTTGTAGAGGGACGTGAGGTTAGAGCCGTAGAACGAGGACCAAGGGCTCAACAGCAGCATACCATCGTCGGTAATGTCATCGGAATGACGACAAAAAGTGAGAACCAGGATTATGGAGGAAGACGAAACGTCGACTGACAGACAAGCCGCGAAATAACCACAGGCGTAGGAACCCACGAAGAAGAAATGCAGACAGCACAGGAAGAGGATGAAGGAGGTAAAAGGAATAGAGGAAAGTAAAAAAGGAGGAAACCTCTCAAGAGAGCCGCCGAACTCAAAGCCTAGGATTTCAGGAAACCCTAGGTGGATCCAAGGGCGAGAGGTGTGGTATTCACTACACAATGGCATTGGCTTAGAAAATTGGTGCGATTTTGGCAGCGTAACTGTGTGACATAAGAATTCATAAAAACGGTTGATGAGAGAGAAAGGGGTTCCACATCAAATTTACATGTAATGGTAAGTAAGGAGTTCATATAGATACATGTCCCAACAATTTTAATGGAATTTAGATTCATGATACAAAAGTATTGCTTGAATGTAAATGAGGAGAGAGAAGTTCCTTTCGGAATTTCGGTATAGTAACGGGTGTACATGGGAGGAATTTAATGAGAGAGAAAGGGGTATACCAACATTCAAACATAAATAGAGAAGTATGAGGGAGGTGAGATACCATCCCCAACATTCATAATTGAAATTAAACGGGCAAAACAACTTAAAGAAAATTTGAAAAAAATGAGAAAGGAAGAAAAAACCCTTACTTGTAAGTATGCTTCCAAAGTCTTGAGAGAGGCTTGAGAGAGGCTTCTTGGGAGATTGGTGCACCTTGGGAGGATTCTATATAGAGTAGGGAAGAGTTTGGATGAACTCCAAAGGCTTTGAGTGAGGATGGAGTGGGAGCTTGGGTGGGTTTATATAGGAAAGGTGAGTGAATTCTTTATTATTTAGGTTTGGGACCCCTTACATTAAACTAATCCAAACCACAAATCAGCTCATGGTATTTGCCCAAGGTTTTTGGAAAAGGGGAGGGGAAAAAATATATTATAATTCCAAATTCTTAACTTCTTACAATAATGGGGTTTCTTATGTGGAGGTGAGTCACACTCCCATGGAAAATAACTTAAAAAGGCAAGATGTTTAATAAGTCTTGAGGGATCCATTAATGATTTGTAAAATAAGTCAAACAAACCCAAAATCACATTATTTTAATGGTAAAACATATATTGGACAAACATAAATCTTATACTATTTTATTACATCACTATTGGGTCATTATGATGTCAGAAAACACATTATATATTTAAACATTATTTAGTTTTTACCCAAAAATGTTACTGTCTCAGAAAATTATGAAAAATTCACCATTGGATAATTTCAACGTCCTGATTCCAGAAATATCATTTATTTTATCTAAATAATTTTCTAAATAATTTAATTTTTACTTTTAAAATAAAAACTGACATTTATAAAAAATTCACGGGTTTTGACAGAAATGGCTTTCAAACCTTAATAAAAATTATAATTGGATTCATAAAATTATATGATCATTTATTTATAATAAATTTAATTTAATAATAATAATAACAATAATATTTTTTTATAATATTATTTAATTCAAAAATCCCTTAATTTAATAAAATATATTTCTTAATTAAATAATAACTAAAAACACTACCTGTACTTTAAAAACTATTTACAATGTATCAATAATGACAAGAAATTATATTCATTATTATATACAAAAATAATGCACATGAAAATAGTACTAGAGATTTGTTACATAACCCCTTAAAGTAGCCGCATAGGACCTAAGGGTAAGGTGTGCGATGGTGACAGACTCTTGGGGTGGCTCAGATAACATCGCTCGAGTGGTAATCTCTATCAACTTCCACTTTTCCCGTAGACGGTCTCGTTTGAGCTTGACATGGTGAAGCTCAGCTTGGGGTTGTTCAAGAGAGAATCCCAAAGACACCACCTCTTTTCCAAGCTCTAACAAATGGGCTTCGTATGGAGAAATTCTATTGGATGAGGTCATAGCTTCCTTTATCTGAGTAAATTGCATTTGTTAAAGCCCTATATTTATACTAATCATGTGATAACTATTCAATAGCTATAAAATTAACAGTTACAATTCTTAACATAAAACCAAAGAAGTTGACATTTTATATAAACATTTTACATAAAGAGACATTTAACTATATCAAGAAGGATTTCCATTAGTGAAACATTGGGTCGTTATAATATTCTCCCCTTAAGAAATTTTGCCTTCGAAATTTTATTTTCCCACACTAAAACAGATGTGGGTAACTCAACTTTATCATTTCCTCCGATTCCCAAGTCGCTTCTTCAAACTTTTGGTTTCTCTACAACACCTTGAAAAGGGGTATTGTTTTATTTGGTATAACTTTTTCCCTACGATATAATATCTTCACTGGTTGTGTCTCATAAGAAGGATCATTCTCCTACTGTACCACCTCAGAAGAGAGTATATATGAAGGGTCCAGTATGTACTTCTTTAAGAGGGATACATGAAAGACATCATGTACTTTGGACATGGTAGGTGGAAGTGCTAGTCGATAGGCCACAACCCCAACACGATCAAGAATCTATAGGGGACTATGTACCTTGGACTTAACTTAAATTTCTTTCCAAACCTCATGACCTTCTTCCATGGATATATGCGTAGAGAAACCATGCCTCCAACTTTAAACTCAAGGTCTCATCGATGATTATCTGCATAACTCTTCTGTCGACTCTGGGCTGCCTTGATATGCTGCTGAATGGTTTTCACCTTCTCCACCATTTCATCGACTATTTTTGGTCCAAGTACCTTACGTTCACCGACCTCATCCCAACATATCGGTGTTCTGTACCTTTTCCCATAAAGGGCTTCATATGGTGCCATTTGGATGCTCGAGTGGAAACTGTTATGATAAGAGAACTCAACCAGAGGAATATGTTGATCCCATCCTCCTTTAAAGTTCATTGAACACACTCTCAAAATGTCCTCAAGTGATTGGATAGTCCGCTCGGATTGGCCATCAGTTTGAGGATGATAGGCCGTAATAATAATCAGTTCAGTATTCAGATCATGTTGAATACTCTTCCAAAACTTAGAGGTGAATCTTAGATCTCAGTCAGACATAATAGATAGTGGAACTCCATGTATCCTTACAACTTCCCTGATATATATTCATGCTAGTTGATCCAATGAGAAATCCTCCAGAATAGAAATGATGTGTGCAATCTTTGTAATACGATCCAAAACAACCCAGATTGCATTGTTGCCTTTGGATGTCCTCGGAATTTCGGTGACAAAGTCCATGGTGATGTTCTCCCATTTCAATTCTGGTATGGGAAATTTTTGCATCATTCCCATATACTTCTGTCTCTCTGCATTCACTTACTGGCACACCAGGCACTTTGATGTATATTGGGTGATCTCCTTTTTCATATTATCCCACCAAAAGTTTTCTCATAGATCTTGATACATCTTTGTTCTCCCTGGGTGAATAGAGAAATTTAAACTATGTGCATCATCCAAAAGTTCCTTCTTCAGCTCCGGACTTGATGGAACACATAATCTTTTCCCAAATCGCACAATTCCTTCTTCATTAACATTAAACTCCGAGGATTTTCCCTTTTTGATAGCTTCCACTTTTTTTTTGAATTCCCACATCATCCTTTTGAGCATCCTTTAAATTTTCCAAAAGAGACGGTTGAGAAATCATTTGTGAAAGGATTGATGATGTTCCCTTCTTTATGATTCCCATGTCCATCTTCATCAAGTCTAAGAAGATTGGATCCCTCTCAATTCTCATCATTAATAGAATCACTGAGTCCTTTCTACTTAGGGAATCTTCCACCTTGTTCAGTTTCCCAGGGTGGTAATGTATGGAATAGTCATAATCCTTAATGAGCTCTATCTATCTTCTCTGGCACATATTAATCTCTTTCTGTGTGAATATATATTTAAGACTCTTGTGGTCAATATATATCTCACATTTCTCCCCATAGAGATAATGCCGCCATATTTTCAAGTCAAAGATCACCGCCGCCAACTCCAGATCATGTGTTGGATAGTTTCACTCATGGATTTTCAACTGCCTTGAGGAAAAGGATATCACTTTATCATTCTGCATCAGTGCACAGCCTAAGACCTTCTTTGAAGCAACACTGAATACCAAAAAAAATTCCCCACTTGTGGGTAAAGTGAGTACGGGCGCAGTGATAAGCCTCTTTTTCAACTCCATGAAGATTTCTTCGCATTCATCACTCTAAGAAAACTTTACTCTCTTTTGAGTTATCTTGGTAAGAGGGTTGGTAAATCATGAGAAATTTCTCACAAATCGTCGATAATATTCAGCTAACCCCAAGAATCTGTGGATATCTGTTTCCGATGTTGGCCTCGACCATCCCTCAATTGCATCTATTTTGGAAGGATCCATAGATATCCCATTTCTTGTGATGATATGGCCCAAGAATGAGACATCCTTCAACTAGAACTCACACTTTATATACTTTTCATAGATATTCTCCTTGTGCAAAGTCTCTAGTACTATACTTAAATGATCCTCATGATCCTCCTTGGTTTTGGATTATATTAGAATATCATCTATAAATACTACCACAAATTAGTCAAGGTAATCTCTAAAGAATCTATTCATCAATTCGATGAATATTTCTTTATCATTAGTGAGTCTTAAAGGCATTACTATGAATTCATAGTGCCCCTATCTTGTACGAAAAGCAGTCTTAGGGACATATTCCTTCTTCACCCTTACTTGATAATATCCCGACCGCAAATCTACCTTGGAGAAGTATTGTGATCCATGAAGTTGATCAAAAAATTCATCAATCTGTGGCATAAGATACTTTTTCTTTATCGTGATTTCGTTAAGTTCACAAAAATTGATGCAAATATGCATTGACCCATCCTTCTTCTTGACGAAGAGGACTGGTGCACCCTATGGTGAAGCACTTGGGAGTATAACCCCTTTATCCAGATTCTCCTGTAGTTGTTTCTTCATCTCTTAGAGTTCCCTGACAACCATTCTATATGGATTATTGGATATTGGTAGATTTCTTGTTATAAGCTTAACTGAGAATTCAACATCTCTTCAAGGAGGAAGACCAGGCTGTTCCTTAGGAAACACTTCAGCAAATTCCTTCACAATAGGAATTTCTTCAAGGATGGTTTCTTCCATGGACTCAATCATCTGAGATAGATACGCGTGCTCATAGGGTAGTAATACCCATGCTTGAGATGATGGAGCTAAAGGAGATCCATCTTCCTCCTTACACATGTAAGAAATCGAGGGTTGATTCTCCATATAGAGTATGATTTACATTTCCCGACAATTTGTGTTGTCTCTATATAAGGAAAGCCAATCCATTACAATAATTGCATAAAATTCCACCAGAGAGAGTATGATGAGGTTCGCTGGGAAATTCAATCCACATATTATAACAGGGGAGGACTTATATTGATGGGATGCAATGATTTCCTCATTTGCCGTAATCACTAACATCTTCACTTCCTTGATTTGTGGTGGTGCTGGGATTCTTCTACTAAACATTTGAGATATAAAAGAATGCATATAACTAGAATCAAAAAGCACATTCTCTATTCTTGAATGAATAACTAGCATACCTATCACCACTTTGTTTTCAGTGTTCACTTCGGCAGAAGTGATGGAAAAAGCTCTTCCTTGCTACCTTGGAGGTTGTTTGTTGCCTCCGAAAACCCATGGTTTAAGGAACTGATTTGAAAAATTCCTTGATTCATTGCAGTTGTATCGGTAAACAATGGGTTGAGGTTTGAATGGAGCGTTCCTCTCCTCTGTCGTAGCCGTGGGTCTTTATTCTTGATAGTTAACAGCTATGTTCCCTTCTCTTCCACACCTAAAGCATTTCCACATCCCCTTAAGGAAATTTCTAGGGTGCTTCATTCCACACTTTTCGGAAGTGGGGTGCTGGATCTTCTTATCACCATTGGATTTATCCATCAGACCGCCAGCATTGAAGTCCACCTTACGCTTCTTGTCCCCATGATACCCCTGTGATTCCCCGATCTCTATTTCAACCTTGAAGGCACATCAGACAATTTCCTCATAGCTGTCGAAGTCACGGATCACTAATTCTTTCCAAAGGATAGGCTTTAGCCCACCAAAGAAGTGGTCAACCTTGCATTCGGGGGTAACAAAAAAGCCAGAAGCATATCATGCAAGTCTTGTGAAGTTAGCCTTGTAAGCTCCAACAGATTCTTATTCTTTTGGCTTGATGGAAAGAAAGTCCCTTTCCATCTTAAGCTGTAGGGTGCACGGAAAATATTTATTGAAAAACATCTTCCGGAAATACTTTAATTCCAACACCTCGATCTCCTCCTCAGGCTTCGTATTTTTGATCAATTTCCACCATTGATCAGCTTCACCCTCCATACGATAAGCCGCCAGGAGAACCTTCTTTTGTTCAGAACATTAAAGGATGGAGAAGATCATTTTAATGGAGTTAATCCATTGTTCAACGATTGTGGGATCGGATGATCCACTAAAAGTATGAGGCCTTTGTCTCATGAAGCTCTCGATAGCAACTTGTTCTTTCTTAGGGGGGGGGGGGGTTGAACATTCCTCTTGACCCGTGTTTCTATTCAAATCTTGAGTTAGCTGAGAGAGAAGCATGACAAATTTCTCGATTCCCGCTTCCATTGGATTGGGCATCTCATTAGTACAGTCATCACATTGATCTTCACATCGGTTGTTAGCCCGAGTCCTCCTATTACTGGCCATTTTCTGGAATAAAAGGAATGTTATGCGGTAACATATAAAGGGTAATCCAAAGACAAAAGTTGATGACTTATAAATAAACTTTTATTTCTTTAACTCATGAGTCTATAGGCTTCAATCTAGGCTTTCCATGATCTACTTTCTAACATATATTCTTAGGGGCATTTTATTAATTCCCTTAAAAAGGGTTCATACTAAGCTTGTTAATTTATCAAAACATATCCCCCAGGAGTATCGTAACCAGAGTGTAGCAAGGCCCATTGTCTTGCACCAGTTCCCGTTCGAGTTTAGCTCAAAGCGGTGTTTTCGGGTTTTACCCCTAGGATACATCTGTGCCAGATCTGTCTCTACCTGCTCTTATCCAGACATGGATGTATTTGTCTTTAAAACCACTTACTCAGTACTTACCAAAACTTAGGGATTTTTTTATTATACATAGTCTTGTCTCTATGGATTTACTAGGGTTTTCTAATCCTAATCCCAAAAATAACTAAACCTATCCTCTGATACCAACTATGACAACCCTTCTTTTATTACAAACATAAACATGATTTATTACATAAACTAATCACTTGATACAACATGGAAGATCGAGAGGTCTAGTGTCTTTGGGGCTTAGTATCATTACATAACAAGTTTAAACATGAAATACAACATCTTTATTGAAAACATTCTTTACATGACCATACATTCCCTCGTACTTAGAATTGCATGGGATAACCTGAGGACATGCATAAGAAAAGGGGTGAGCTATAAAGACCAGTAAGGGAATAAACATGGAATAAATGAGGAGTATAATACATGTTAGACAATAGGCATATCAATATATCACAAGAGAGACATGATCATAAAGGCATGATAAAGCATGATAATCATAACATGGAAATGTGGCAAGAACACTTAACATGGAATTAGCACGAGCCAAGGCTCATTGCACATAGAGCATGAGTAAATTCTCATTACACATGAAGCATGAGTAAACCCTCATTGCACTTGAATTATTATGAGTCAACAATCATTGCACATGATGTATCATGATACTATACTTTACCCAATTCATTGGAGCGCTATAAGGGCGCACCCTTCTTAAACATTTCATTTCATGCATAAGTGTGCCACATGGATCATAAAACATGGATTCATAAAACATTATCATTTATTCCACGATAAAGGAATGTGGAATTCATACATGAAAATTTATAATCAATAATTAAATGTTCATAAATGTGAATACCCTTGATGGAGAAATGGGCATGGTATTCACTACACAATGGCATTGGCTTAGAAAATCTGTGTGATTTCCGCAGCGTAACGACGTGACATAAGAATTAACAAAAACGGTTGATGAGAGATAAAGGGGTTCCTTATCATATTTACATGTAATGGATAGTAAGGAGTTCATATAGATACATGTCCCAACAATTTTAATGGAATTTAGATTCATGATACAAATGTATTTCTTGAATGTAAATGAGGAGAGAGAAGTTCCTTTTGAAATTTCAGCATAGTAACGGGTGTACATGGGAGGTATTTAATTAGAGAGAAAGGGGTCTCCCATCATTAAAACATAAAGAGGGATGTATGAGGGATGTGTGAAACCATACCCCAACATTCATAATTGAAATTAAATGGGCAAAACAGCTTAAAGAAAATTGGACAAAAATGAGAAAGGATGAAAAAACCCTTACCTGGAAGTGTGCTTCCAAAGGCTTGAGAGAGGCTTCTTGAGACATTGGGGCACCTTGGGAGGATTCTAGAGATATTAGGGCAGAGGATGGACGAACTCCAAAGGCTTTTATTGAGGTGGAAGTGGGAGCTTGGGTGGGTTTATATAGGAAAGATGAGTGAATTCTTTATTATTCAGGTTTGGGACCCCTTACATCAAACAAATCCAAAACACAAATCAGCTCATGGTTTTTGCCCATGGTTTTTGGAAAAGGAGAGAGGAAAACAATATTTTATAAGTCCAAAGTCCTAACTTATTAAAATAATGGGGTTGCTTATGTGGAGGTGAGTCACACTCCAATGGAAAATAATTTAAAAATACAAGATGTTTAATAAGTCTTGAGGGGTCCATTAATGCTTTGTAAAATAAGTCAAACAAACCCAAAATAACATTATTTTAATGGTAAAATAGATATTGGCCGAACATAAAGCTTATAGTAATTTATTTACATCACTATTGGGTCATTATGATGTCATAAATCACATTATATATTTAAACGGTATTTAATTTTTACCCAAAAGTTTGGCTGTCACAGAAAATATTGAAAAATTCAATGTTGGATAATTTAAACATCCTAATTCTAGAAATATCAATTATTTTATCTAAATAATTTTCTAAATATGTTAATTTTCACTTTTATAATAAAAACCGACATTTATCGAAAATTCACGTGTTTTGACAGAAATGGCTATCAAACCTTAATAAAAATTATAATTGCATTCATAAAATTATATGATCATTTATATATAGTAAAAATTAATTTAATAATAATAATAATATTTTATTAAAATATTATTTAGTTCAAAAATACCTTAATTTAATGAAATATATTTCTTAATTAAATAATAACTAAAAACACTACTTTTACCTTAAAAACTATTTACAATGTATCAATAATGAAAAGAAAGTATATTCATTATTATATAGAAAAATAATGTACATGAACTTAGTACTAGTGATTTGTTACATAACCCCTTAAAACAGCCTCATAAGACCTAAGGGTAAGGTATGCGATGGTGACAGACTCTTGGGGTGGCTCGGATAACATCGCTTGAGTGGTAATCTCTATCAACTTCCACTTTTACTATAGCCGGTCTCCTTCAAGCTTGAAATGGTGAAGCGCAGTTTGGGCTTGGTCAAGAGTGAATCCCAAAGACGCCACATCTTTTTCGAGCTCTAACAAATGGGCTTTGTTTGGAGCAATTCTACTAGATGAGGCCATCACTTCCTTTGTCTGAGTAAATTGGATTTGTTAAAGACCTATATTAATACTAATCATGTGATCTCTGTTCAATGGATATAAAACTAACGGTCACAATTATTAACATAAAACCAAAGAAGTTGAAATTTTATGTAAACATTTTATATAAAGATACATTTAACTCAATCAAGAGGTATTTCCATTAGTGAAACTTTGGGTCGTTACACAAAACATAATTTGTTTTTTAAAATAGGTTTCCATGATAAGAATATAATTTAAAATCACCTCACCAATAAAGAAAACCATAAACATTAGTAGAAATAAAAAAACAAACATTTCCAATGGCTTAAGAAATAGTTCAGAAATATGAAGACATTCACAAGAAAAAATCAACCAACTAATGTAGAATAAAATAAAAAAAATAATAAACAAATGTAATAATGAGTGTTTCATAAACATACCTACAATTAATCCCTGTATATACTTGGTTCATATCCACATTCTAGCATATGGTGCAATGCCAAAGTCTATAACAAACATGGCTTCTCTAAACTAGCACTGATAGTGGAAAATCCTACCTAGACTATCCTTTATGCAGGGGGTTCTAATATCTTTTATTAGGAATTGAAATAAACTATCCGTTGAACCTATATAATTTCTTTATAAATTCCCTATTGTTATTAAATATAAGAATTAATAGGTTATCACATACTTTTTATCAAAAATATCATGCACATTCCACTATGGATGCATTTCTTAATCCTTTACATGACCTATGTGAAGGTCCTCTCATCAAAAGGAAACCCATATGTATTCTTATGAAACTAGGAATATTTCAATGTCCCTAACATAATACCACATTTACCATTTAAAACCCATTCCCAAAGATACTATGAAAATTTTATTCTTGCTCAAATGATAAAAAATACACCTAGTAATTCATTTGATTTCTAAACTACACCACAATGTTCCAAAAGTAAAACGTTTTAGAAAAAACACCAACAAAATATTTTGTATCATAAAAACGAAAAATCACATATAATAAATAATTTATAAAAATATTTTAAACAATTAGGATTCTTAACAATTAATTGTAAGATTGTAAATATTGATAGACAAAAGGAACTCATGTTGGAAATTAAGTAAAATCATGGAAAACAAGTGGAAGACCATTTCCAACCACCACAACGAAATTTCATAAAATTTACACATAATATTATTATCACAACATATTTTTTTAAAAACAAGAAATATGATATAGAATATTTTTAATGTATTAAACATAGGGATCTGACTTATAAAGGGAAAGAACCACACTAAAAAACCTCAGCACTCGACGCCTTCATCGGCCACCACTTCAATAATTTTTTTTCTTACACACATATGCACCTTCACATATATATAATGACAAATAGAACCAATTTAGATTTTATAATGACCATGAACATCTAAAAGGGTGTCATTATTTATATACTTATACTTTCACATAACCCTTTACCCTTAAACAAATATTCTTTTCTCCCTCACACACACACACAGACACACAGATATATTTTAGCACACATGGTCCAAATATATTTATTCATACCCCCATTACTAAATTTATATTTAAAGGTAAAATTTATATATGTATATTCATACCTATGAATAAAAATTTAATTCATCATTAATAATAGAAGATAAAATCAAGTTTAATGAGGTGCATAGTACTTGTGAAAAATATTAGAAACATAAAAATTGGATAATCCTAAATTATTTTTTTTCCAAAGTGATAGAAAAGAAGAACCCCTATGAATAAAATGGTGCACACACTTAACTTTATTGTTATTTCATGAACCAGACTTAACTGAGACATAAAAACTATAGAAAACAAGAACTCACCCAAAAAACAAAAATCGTATAGGGTTTTTCTAGGAGATTTTCACAAGAAATAAGAGTATAAAACCAAAAATAAAAAGAGAAATAAAGAAAGAGGAGGGGATGAGAATTTTATTATATTTGATAGTACCCAATATCAGGAAGAAAAATGGCCACAAATCATGGTAGGTCATGGCACGCAAGGGAGATGGGAATGGAGGGGAGTGCTCAATCGAGCGAGTAAGAGTGGTGGAGAGGGATTTCACATGGGTATGTAGGGAGAAAAAATAGGGTTAAAAAATAATTATAATAATAAATTTTATTTTTTATAATTATTTATAATTATATTATCAATTATTAACAATTTAATTTTTTTCTTTTTTTTATCATAGGGAGGTCGCATGGTTTGTCCAGGCCGTCTTCCAAACTGTGCATTAACTGTGTGGGTTCTTCTCTCATAAGAGTACGGTACTACGTAGTAATATTTTTAGAGTCTGTAACGACACAAAATTTTGAATAAATCTTGTTTTCTAATTTTCTGTGTTATCTTTTTTAAACTCAAAAAAATCCCTTTCATTGGATAACATGAGTATAATTAAAATGAGACTATTGGGTTTTGAATGTTATATGACCATTGGTCAATATGACCGTTGGAAACTAAACATTTCAAAATTTGTCTATAAATACTAGTGATCTTGGTTAATTAATATAGAAAGAAGACTTGATGGCCTCACCCAGTAGTCTTGGACCGATCGAATCCCATCTAACAGAACTTGGGAAGGAGGTAGCACGAATCGGCTTTGCTCTGAACCAAACCCAAGTTGAACTTCATCTTATGAAGCAAGAACGGAATCACCTTCACGAGAAGTTCAAACTGATAGAAATTACTACTTGTTCAATGTTGGCCGAGCCTCCCTCAGATTCTCTCACCTTAGCACACCTTACACTTAGGTCTTATGCTGGTGTGATAAGGGGCTATGTAAGGAGACGGTAACTGCCCTGTGTAATCCTTTGTTTCAAATAAAAATTTTCATTTCTTCTTATGATGAAGTTTATGAATTTTCAAATGCCCGGATAAATATAGTATGCATATTTTTGGTGAATTTTAGAGAAAGGATATTTTAAAAAAATGTTTATGTAAACCTTAAATAATTAAAAATGTGTAATGATTTTCAAAAAATGGTCTTCTACAATTATGTCCAGTACGAAATTTAGAGTCTAATAAGATCAGCGTATTTTTTTATGAATTGTAAATTATGAATAGTGCTTTTATTCTTAGGATTTGTAATTTGACCAAATGGATTAGTAATCTCACTTAAATAAAGCATTAATATAATCTAGGCACCTTGATTAAGTAATGTGATTCAATAAAATGGTTAAATAATGGTTTCATAAATTATTCATCAAGTATTAGTTTTTTCTGGTGAATAGTGTTTTTTAATTAAAAATTAAATTAAAAAAATTTAGAAAATTATTTTTATAAAATGGATTTCATTTTTGAACTCAGAGCATCGATATTATGTTAATGTAAATTTTGGGGATTTTTTAGAAAAAAATGAATTTTCAGTGAATATTGTATTTATTTAAAAATTAAATTAAAAATATTCAGAAAATTATTTTTTCTAAAATGGAGTTCATTTTTTAAATCATTGCATCGATATTTGGTTAAGGTGAAATTTTGGGATTTTTCTGAGAAAGTTGAATTTTCGATGAATAGTGAAAACACGGTTTTTAAGTTACGAGTGTTTAATGATATCATTAAATGATTTATTAAGTATGTAATCAATATGGTCGACTTATGAATAGTAAGATAAGGTATGAGGTGTCCCAAGTGGCCAATACCATGGGCAAGCCCATGGTTTTGCCAAAACCACCAATGAGGTGTCCCTTGGACATTAATGCCTTATCCCCTCACTTTCCCTACAAATACCAATCCATACCCTCATATATTCGACTCCAAAATCATCCTCAAATAACTTCTGGTCTCCTTACCTCCCAAAGAGTCCTCCCAAGGTGCCCCCAATCCCTCAAGGTCCAAACCTTTGAGTTTTAAGAGTTACGTTTAAGGTAAGGGATCTGACCTCCCTCTTTCTTTTCAAGTAATCTCTTTTATGTCATTTCTTTTATGCTCCATTTTCTTTTGTTGGAGGGTGTTCTTTTATATTCATATTACTTCCCTTTTAATGTTCAAATGATTAGAGACCCCCTCTTTCTCTCATCAATTCTTTTTAAGAATTTTTAAGTGGCGTCGTTAGGCTGCTGAATTTTTAAGGGGATTCTTTCACCCTTTTCTTTTTCAAAGTTCTACTTTCATGTCAAGTATTTCAAGTTCATTTTTATGTTGGGGTATGATCCCTATATCTATCATACTTAACTCTTATGTTCATATGATGAGAGACCCTATTTGATCTGGTCAATTCAATTTTGGTTGAAGTTTAAGTGACGCCGTTAGGATGCCGAATTTTTAAGGGGTTCTTTCACCCTTCTCGTTTTCAAGATCTATTTTCATGTCAATTCTATCAAGTTCCTTTTTATTATGGTGGTGTGTGATCTATATATCTATCATACTGATATTTTATGTTCATATGATGAGAGACCCTTTTTTGTCTTTTTAATTCATTTTTTTATGTTTAAGTGACGTCGTTAGGCTGCCGAATTTTCATAAGAGAAATCTAATTTTTGTCTTCCTTCCATGTTTTTCATTTCAAATGGTATTTCGTTAAAATTTAATTAACATGTTCATATATCCTTCATATTTGGTCCCTATTATTGTTTATGGGTCATATATGAATTTTTGACCCATGTCCCCTCTCCTTTCAATGTTTTCTAAAACCCCGAAACATAGTCGTTATGCTGCAGAATTTCCGTCTCAAAATGTCTCTCTCTTTTTCTAAAGTTATTTTATTTTATTAAGTGAATACTCAAAGATATATCTCCTATAGGGGTATTCACATATATACTATGTTGTTATATTTTAAATTCTGGGATTTACATCCATGACACCCTCTCTCCCTTTCTGTGGGTTTAAAGTGACGTAAAGATCATGTCTTTAAAGCAGTTTTTAAACCTTATGATTATGAAATGAAAACCATTATTTTTTTTGATATATGGGTTTTCTATGAAATGATTTATGATGATATATGTGGCTCACATGATAATAAATACATGTCAAGAGTGCAACCAGATAGCACTCCAAAGCATTGGGTAAAGACTTAATCTCTAGAGATGACCTTTTAGACTGATACCTTGGTGAATAACCTTGGTAATTTTTAATGACACCTTGGGGATGTACCTTGGTGAAACGAGATGATTGTCAATATTAAATGTTGTATCCACATATTAAAGTTATTAAATATGTTATTTTTATTATGATATGCCTCATGATTTCATTCTAGTGCCTTAATGTTCTTTTCATGACTTTATTGATGTATCTCAAGTTTACATGTTAAATTTTTCCCTTGTTTCCCTTACTGGGCCTTCTGCTCACCATTTCTTTTTATGTATGTACCCAGGTTATGAGACTTAGTAATGAACCTAGGATGAACTTAAGGAGAAGCCTTTCAAGTGTTTAAGAAGAATGTTTTTGTTGTTTTCATGTATTATGTTCCTGGTTTCTAATACACTAAACCTTAAAGATCCTCAGTTCTGTGTAATGTAATGAAAGTTTATGTTATAAAAAGGTGGGATACTATAGTTGGTATCAAAAGATGGTTTAGTTATTTTTGGAAATTAGGATATGAAAACTCTAGGAAGAACCCTATAGAAAATATTAAATATAGGAAATTTTCCTGGTATTTTGGTGAGTATTGAGTAAGGGGTTGCCAAGAAAATACATCCCTGTCTGGATACGAGTAGGTAGAGGTGGCTCTGGCACAGATGTACATAGGGGTAAAACCCGAAAACACCGCTTTGCGCTAGACACTAATGGGAACTGGTACACAACAACGGGCCTTGCTGCACTCTTGGTTACGACACTCCCAGGGGATATGCTTTGGTAAATTCATAATCTTAGTATGAACCATTATTAAAGGTACAAAGATAAAATAAAGATTCACATAAGAATAGATGATCATGAATAACCTAGATTAGAACCTAGGGGATCACAAGTTAGGATATACTTTTCTACTACAAGTTTATCCTTTTATTCTTAAAGTTTCCTTTTCATGATTATTGGCTAAGTATTTAATCCCCCTAATTATAAGTTATTTTCTTAGTTAATGGCAGGAAATGGAAGAGCATGTCCCAACAACCAATGTGATGGGAAATGTGACGATTGCCCTATTAATGTGACCGAGATGATGAGAGATCAAGTTGAACATATTGTGATTATGTCAAACCAGCTATCAAAAATCACAATTAATAATTGGTACCTAGTTGAATGCCCAAATTCATCAAGGAAGAAGAAGACAAAGTCTCGAGGATGTTTATCTGATAAAGTTGATAAGGGAAGGAAGACCCAATTTATTTTTTGCAAAAAGTGTGGGAAGAGGCACCAAGGAGAATGTCACAAAGGAACCGGGAGATTTTTTGAGTGTGGGAAGATAGGGCATAAAGTAACCAATTTCCTTAAAAAATAGATAATGTGATGAATATAGATAAGGCTTGATCTAATGTACCTTATACTTTTCGATGTCATAAATGTAGAGAAGTTATACATTATCCAAGGCAATTATCTCTTGGAATGGGTGAGAAGCATGATGAGCATCAACAATCATAGATGAAAAGGGAACAATGCAAGTCCTATACTAAGATGGATCATGATGACTGAACTACATGTAACTTCTTCGCAATAATTGTCTATGTCATCTTTTATTTTAGTTCGTGCTCTATGAGCATATCTTTTATGTTTTCTAAGATCCTCGAGTTACTACCTAAGTTGATTTTATGTCATTAAGGAAAAAATATATTGTTATGTACCACATGTTTATGTAGTAAAGATGTTCTTCTTAAAAAAAAGGTTATTAGGAGATTAAAAGATGATTATTATTTTAGAAGACGTTCACAATTTTGGGAACCCTATTTGATCGAGGTAAATAGATTACTACGGTATTTTCTTTGGGGAGTAATGGTTGACTTATATTTTGAAGAATCGATGAATTTAAGGTGGACTTATAGTAATTTAGGTTACTTATGGAAATGATTAACCTATCTTGGGGAAAATATGTTTACATTATCTACTTTTGTAATAAGATGTTCGGAGTGGTTTATATTGTTTGGAGATGAATGATGAAGTTTATTTTGCAAGACTATGTTAAAAAATCCTTCTTGTATTTGGGTATCAATCTTAGTTTGGTTTATTTTTAGGAATTTTAAGGACAGTTAATTATGGAATGGTCTATGATGAACTTTGTGTAGTACCGTGGAATTTTGAAGATTTAAAGAAGCTTCCCTTCCTATTGGATTCTATCTTTTTGAAGAGTTTTTTTATCTTACCCTTTCTATTTTTGGGATAATAGAAGAAATAGATAGTTAATCCTTGGTGGATTATGTGATTCTCTAGAAGATGATTCTTGTGCTTTGATGAGACCAAGTAGTTTTAAATGCTCATCGTTTGTAGAAAAGATTAGTTTTGGTAGAAACTTATTAAAGGATGAAACTATACTTGAAGGTAGGTATATTTCCCTGTGTTTTATTCTATGTAATAAATGAATTACTCAAAACTATGAAAAGGAACGTAAAACAAAAATGTTGTTTGTTAATGTTTCCTACTAGGAAATCAAATACCAATTGAAACATCATAAGTTTCTGATTTTCTTGTTGTTAACGTTCTTCTAATCATGTTTTCTATCACTATCCCTTATAATTTGACCCTTTGTTTTCCCCCATGTCCATGTTTTCCTATATGGAATCCTAGTATGGGTTAACTTGGGTGACCTTTTTACTTCTCTTTATTTCTTTTAAAGTAATAGTTCTACTGAGTCCTTTTCCGGTGTAGGACTTTCAATGAAATTTCATAACCCATTTTTAAACATTGTGAGGACGAAATTTCTTAAGGGGGGAAGATTGTAACGACCCGAAATTTTGAATAAATCTTGTTTCCTAATTTTGTGTGTTATTTTTTTATACTCAACAAAACGGTTTCATTGGATAACATGAGTATAATTAAAATGAGACTGTTGGGTTTTGACTGTTATATGACCATTGGTCAATATGACCGCTGGAAACTAACCTTTTAGATATTTGTCTCTAAATACTAGTGATCTTGGTTAATTAATATAGAAAAAAGATTTGATGGCCTCACCCACTAGTCTTGGACCGATCGAATCCCATCTAACAGAACATGGGAAGTAGGTAGCACCAATGGGCTTTGCTCTGGACCAAACCCAAACTGAACCTCATCGTATGAAGCTAGAACGGATTTGACTTTGCGAAAAGTTCAAACTAATAGAAATTACAACTCATGTGATGTTGGCCGAGCCTCCCTCGGATTCTATCACCTTAGCACACCTTACACTTAGGTCCTATGCTGGTGTGATAAGGGGCTATGTAAGGAGACCGTAACTGCCTTGTGTAATCCTTTGTTTTAAATAAAAATTTTAATTTCTTTTTATGATGAAGTTTATGAATTTTCAAATGCCTGGAAAAATATAGTATTCATATTTTTGGTGAATTTTAGAGAAAGGATATTTTAGAAAAAATGTTTATGTGAACCTTAAATAATTAAAAATCTGTAATGATTTTCAAAAAATGTTCTTCTACAATTATGTTCAGTACGAAATTTAGTGTCTAATAAGATCAACTTAATGTTTGATGAATAGTAAATTATGAATAGTGATTTTATGCTTAGGATTAGTAATGTGACCAAATGGATTAGTAATATCACTTAAATAAAGCATTAATATAATCTAGGCACCTTGATTAAGTAATGTGATTCAATAAAATGGTTAAATAATAGTTTCATAAATTATTCAGCAAGTATTAGTTTTTTCGGGTGAATAGTGTCTTTTAATTAAAAATTAAATTAAAAATATTTAGAAAATTATTTTTATAAAATGGATTTCAATTTTGAACTCAAATCATCGATATTATGTTAAGGTAAATTTTGGGGATTTTTCTGAAAAAAATGAATTTTTGGTGAATAGTGTATTTATTTAAAAATTAAATTTAAAATATTTAGAAAATTATTTTTATAAAATGGAGTTCATTTTTGAAATCCGAGCATCGATATTTGGTTAAGGTGAAATTTTGGGATTTTTCTGAGAAAGTTGAATTTTCGATGAATAGTGAAAATACAGTTTTTAAGTTACGAGTGTTTAATGACATCATTAAATGATATATTATGTATGTAATCAATATGGTAGACTTATGAATAGTAACATAAGGTATGAGGTGTTCCATGTTCCCAATATCATGGGAAAATACCATGGACAAGCCCATGGTTTTTCCAAAACCACCAATGAGGTGTCCCTTGGCCATTAATGCATTGTCCCCTCAATTTCCCTATAAATACCAAGCAATCCTCTCATCTATTCGACTCCAAAATCATCCTCAACGAATTTCCGGTCTCCTTACCTCCCAAGGAGTCCTCCCAAGGTGCCCCCATGCCCTCAAGCTCCCAACCATTGAGTATTAAGAGTTACGTTTAAGGTAAGGGATCTGACCTCCCTCTTTCTTTTCAAGTAATCTTTTTTATGTCATTTCTTTTATGATCCATGTTCTTATGTTTGAGGGTGTTATTTTATATTAATATTAATTCCCATTTCATTTTCATATGATGAGACACCCCCTCTTTCTCTCATCAATTTGTTTTAATAATGTTTAAGTGGCGCTGTTAGGCTGCCGAATTTTTAAGGGGATTCATTCACCCTTCTCTTTTTCAAAGTTCTACTTTCATGTCAAGTCTTTCAAGTTCCTTTTTATGTTGGGGTATTATCTCTATATCTATCATACTGAAATATTATTTTAATATGATGAGAGACCCTATTTGATCTTGTCAAATCATTTTTGGTTGAATTTTAAGTGACGCCGTTAGGCTGCCGTATTTTTAAGGGGTTCTTTCACCCTTCTCATTTTCAAGATCTATTTTTATGTCAATTCATTAATGTTCCTTTTTATTATGTTGGGGTGTTATCTCTATATCTATCATACTGATATTTTATGTTCATATGATGAGAGACCCTATTTGATCTCATCAATTCATTTTTGTTTGAAGTTTAAGTGACGCCTTTAGGCTGCCGAATTTTCATAAGAGAAATCTAATTTTTGTATTCCTTACATGTTGTTTATTTCAAATGGTATGTCCTTAAAATTCCATTACCATGTTCATATATCCTTCATGTTTGGTAACTATACTATTTTATGGGTCATTTATGTATTTTTGACCCTTGTCCCCTCTGTTTGCGTTGTTTTCTAAAACCCCGAAACATAGTCGTTATGCTGCAGAATTTCCGTCTCAAAATGTCTCTCTCTTTTTCTAAAGTTATTTTATTTTATTAAGTGAATACTCAAATCTCTCTCTTATATATGGGTATTCACATATATACCAAGTTGTTCTATTTTAAATTCTGGGATTTACATACATGAGACCCTCTCTCCCTTTCTGTGGGTTTAAAGTGACGTAAAGATCATGTCTTTAAAGCAGTTTTTAAACGTTATGATTATGAAATGAAACCAATTATTTTTTTTCTATATGGGTTTTTTATGAAATAATTTATTACATTATATGTGTCTAACATTATAATAAAGACATGTCAAAGGTGCACCCATATAGCGCTCCAATGCATTGGGTAAAGACTTAATCTCTAGAGATGACCTTTTAGACTGATACCTTGGTGAATAACCTTGGTAATTTTTAATGACACCTTGGGGATGGACCTTGGTGAAAATAAATGATTGTAAATATTAAATGTTGTAACCACATATTAAATTTATAAAATAAGTTATTTGTATTATGATATGCCTCATGATTTCATTCTCATCCCTTAAAGTTCTTTTCATGACTTTATTGATGTATCTCATGTTTTCATGTTAAATGTTTCCCTTATTTCCCTTACTGGGCCTTCTGCTCACCCATTCATTTGATGAATGTACCCAGGTTATGAGATGCAGTAATGAACCATTGATGAACTTATGGAGAAGCCTTTTATGTGTTTAAGAAGAATGTTTTTGTTGTTTTCATGTATTATGTTCCTAGTTTTCAAGACACTAAACCTTAAAGATCCTCAGTTCTGTGTAATCTAATGAAAGTTTATGTTATAAAAAGTTAGGATTCTATGGAGTCTCATGAACATGAACCTAGTAATATACCCTATATAGTGCCACTATTTCTGTTGAACAGTTATGACTGGGCTGGTACACAATATCTCCTAACCATCTGCTAACTAGGTTCCACTTTTGTTCACAGAAAAACTGAATTTTTTTCTTCAAACCACTAGGTAAATCCATGAAATAATGGTATGAAAATAATAATTGATAATTATTGGTTCGGGGTGAAAATATTATCTCTATCATTAATAGATTAATCCTATATAATATTACACAACCAAACAATGAAATAAATTAGGACTCAAAACTAATCATGACCGAAAAAATACAAAAAACAGTGTGACTTGTAACTACACAAGTCACACAAAATTAAACATAGATAATATAACAAGTAGATACATGTGAGAAAGATTTTGGTTTCCACAAAATTAAGTAATTAACTAGAAATTTTTATGAACTAAGAGGAATTATTAATGAAGCCACAGACCAACTCGACATGGGTTCAAACTTATGAAATCAAAAAAGGAAATTGTATAATATACAATTCATAATTCCTCAAGGTATAGTTTCCCTAAAAATACACCACTTAAAATGAAACCAATTCCAATAGAAGACTTACTATACAAGATTTCACATTCATAATGAACGAAAAACATAAATTTCAAGAATTAATCCACTAGTATTATGACAATAAATTGTTCCTAAGAACATAAAACCACAACAAGGTAAAAAAATAATGGAAATCACCATGAACATAGAGAAAACATATTTAATTTACATCCGTTATTCTTGTAAATTACTATACTATGTGAAAAAACACTCTAAGACCTATAAATGGAGCCTTGATGTCTTCACGAATATATTGCACCACAATCAATAGCCGATAAACCATGATCGAAACTCTTTCTTACATAAATTCAACTTACCAAACATCTTCAGGGATTAAAAAAAACTAAAATGAATATAATCCATTATAGGGTTATGGAAATTTGGACTAGACTACCCAAACTGACCACATTGGAAGAAAACAAGAATTTTCTATGACCAATGAAATATAGGAATGAACAAAGAGACTTGCTGAGAACATCTTCCAATAGTTTATACTTCTAAACGAATAGGTAACCTCCATTAGAAAAAGAATATATATGACTATCAACTACCATGGGACAGTCACTTGAGACTTTATTGGATAATAGAATGTGATTATTGATCCCTAGATGATGAATACACAGGATAAAAGAATCGTTCAACAAACCAATCAATACCATATAGAGTGAAAAGTAAACCAATTCAATTAAATAGACAATATACCCCTTAAATTGTTTTAAAATTCATGAACATCTATGCTATTTTACACATTCTTCTACTTAAATTTCATTAAAACAAACCACATGACGAATGTGAACATGATGGTCTATTTAGAAATACCAACTAGAAATGTGGATTGAGGGATAATGTTCCACTGGTCAGATCCTTGTCCTCTAAACATACCCAAGAAAACCCACTCTCTCCCATAATATAGTGTTTCCAAACACCTTCATACACTCTAAAAATCATCAAGACACACCACAACATCAAACAAACCTCAATAACTATAAATAACATGAAATTATTAAAAATATAACATCTCTACAGTTTCACTATGAGTTATTCTGGGGACAAAGATAGGAAGAGGATCCTTAGAAACCTAATAAGAGATTCTGGGTGGAATACTCTAAGGAAACAAATAAATAACCCATATCAATGTCATAAAAAACATGACCATTTAAAATTTTAACAAGATTACTAAGCTCAGCAACCAACACATCACAAAACCAAATCAAAACGAAATCATATATCAACCAAAACATAACCACAACAACATAAAATAATCCAAGAACCCTCTTTACAAAAAACCACCATTTCAATATTAAACCTTTTATAAATTTAATTACCCCTTAAAAATTAAAAAATATTTTTACAAATCCCATTTTAAACCAATATATCATTATATTGATATCCATTTACCCTTTTAAAACCCATTTTCACTCTAAAACATGTTTTTAAAAATAAATTTTCTTTCATAATCCACACAGACTAACTAAAATTAAACCAAATCCACACCCATAGAAAATAGCTAACAATGGGAACCATTGGATATGTGTACAGTGGAACGATGGATTAGAAAACCATACAATAGGAATGAAAAAACCACTTGACGCATGTTAAACAATGTATGCGGGAACCACATGGTTCATTATTCTATGTAATCTCACCTTATATCAATATATCTTCTCCAAAAAAATCCCTAAACGTAAAAAATATCATCAAACTACAAAAATTCTTACAACATATCCCAGAACAAAAAATATTGACTCAAAAGCAAACTACCCCTAGTTTCTCATGTCTCATCATGAGTTGTGGTGATTATGTGGTGACCCATGACCTATCTTCTAATCCTAGATAATATTATATATAGTTTACCTAAATAAAAAATAAAATGGTCCATATCTGATACCATATTTCCTGAACCAACATTGTACAACCGCAAACTGGTCAACTAAGTCGGCCCTTAACAAGGCCTAAGAGGCATTCCCAATCCACCTAAGAGGGTAACAAGTGTCAAAGATAAAAGATAATGAAATTAAGAATGATTAATATCATATTAGACTGAATAAATAAATAATAATAAATTGATATATAAAAAATTTCTTGTAGTGAAATGAAATATAACTTTACATACCTCTATGTGACACCACATATCACCACCAACCACTAAACCGCTATTACTTCATGATAAACAAGTGTGAACTGAATGTAGAACCTAAATCAAAAAAAATGATTGGGTTATATGTTAGAATATTAATACTCAATAGGCATGCTTAAATAAAAAATTCCTTATGTATTAACATTAAAAATAAAACCAATTCCTGATAGATAAAAATTAGAATTAGAGAATCTTGTTTTTTGCATTTAAATAACCATATAAATCTTTCGAAAAAATTATAATAAAAACAATTTTTTTCTATTTAAAACCATTATCCATGTCTAAAACCCAATTTAAAATTCCCAAAACAAGAAATAATCCATAGAAAAACACCATATGTTGGATAAACCAAAAAATTCTTAAGGATCAACATCATGATGAAGAATTCTATAGAATTAGATACTAACTTTCTGATGGGGAGACCGTTTTCCAGTAGTCATTTTCAAAAAGTGTATTCTATGTTATCAGAATTGCAATGGTATGTCCTTAGATGAAAGAAAGGATGTAATGGAAGACAATCATAATTCATAATGGGATGTGCACCCAGGAACCACTAATATGTTATATGACATAGTGCAGTAGTTTTTTGTTGCCACATATGATGTGGGGAGTTGTTGAGATTGTTTCTCACTATTATTCATGCCAAAAGGTGAAGGCTAAGCATTATGGAACCTTCAGTTTTCCTCCATCATCTTAGCGTCCCTATTTAAAAATTGTATGAAATATTTATGAATGTTGTGGTTGGGTATCCACATACCCAGATAAAGAATATTGATATATGAGTTGTGACTGACATGATGACCAAGTCGGATCACTTCATACCCATTCATGATACATCCAATGTTTAGATGTTTTTAAATCTCTTTGTGAAAGATATTAATCATTTCATAGATTTCTATCTATGATAGTCACTGATTGGGTTCCCTGGATCACATCTCACTTTTGGAGAGGCCTTCAAGAGGCACTGGGATCTTAGGTTAGTTTGAGAACGACCTACCATCCGTAGTTGGATGCTTGACATATGGAGCTATATATATTCTAGAGGTTATGCTCCACACTTGTGTTATTGAATTTTGTGTGAATAGGGTGATCATTTGGGGATGATTGAGTTTTCATATATTAATAGTTATCAATCTTCATTCATAATGGATTCTTTTTAGGATTGTATGGTGGTCCTTATAAATCTCTATTAAGTTTTTCAGATATTGGTGAATGTTTCTCAGTTGGACCATGTTTGGTTCATGAGACAAAATAAAAAACTCAACTAATTAATAAGATAATAAAGATGAAATAGTTCTAATATAAATATTATGCGTATCATCACTATAGACCATTGGAATTCTTAGTTAGATACCATGTGTTCTTGAAATTTTCACCCTAGTTGGTTCATCGACGTCTTGGGAAGCAAGGTAAACTTGGTCCTCAATTTTTGGTACCTTTTGAAGTTTTGAACATGAGGGGAATGTTTAAACCATTTAGAACTTCCCACACATATGTAGTTGATACATTATAAATTTCATGAATCAGAGATGAAAAATTATTTATCTGATCCATATCTTATTTTGAGATGGAGAGATCTTGAGATTGAACCCGACGTTTCTTTGACTGAACGGCCCGTCAAGATAATTGATTCTATTACCAAGGTATTTCGTGATGGGAAAATACCATTGGTTCATGTGAAATATAATAATGGTTATAATAATCATGAGACATGGGATTTTGAGGCACAAGTAATAGAACAATTGCCTCATTTTTTGGCAGGGAATCTTCTTTATAAGATTTTTGGGGAAATAAAGTTATTTATGGTGGGGAGGTTTTAACATATAATTACTGATATGATAGTTATTTATTCAATGATGTAATGGTTTCTCTTTTTTCAATGATAAGGTAGGGTTGATAATGATTTGGGAGAACACATATATTGATATTTCCAGAGATTTTTTGGACTCTCATCATTAACTGACTGTTTATGCAGGCTCCTAGAGGATTACACTATATGTAACTAGTTTAGAAAATGTGTAATGGACACTTGGTGGATAACATGAGGATTTTAAAGTTGTGATAAGAGTTACCCCATGACTGTTTAAACAACATAAAGTGACTTTACACATCATGAGTTATTTAATTAATAATTTTTAATTCAATGCGATGCATTTTTGTTGGTTATGAAACATAACTATTTATTGACATGTAGTAGGATTAAATGTCATGTAATACCCAGACTGTGGTTTCTAAATAAGAAGAATGGATGATATCATATTTTACACTCCATTCCAGTTTCTTTTTTCTCAACCCAAAGCCTTCCCCATGTGATCTTGATGTCCTCCAACCCTTCATGGTTGGTTCATTCAGTATTTGATCACCGTTGCGCTTATGGTGTGGATTCCCAAGTAATAATTCTCATCATTCTTCATATTTCACTCAATCTACCATTTTTGTATTTCACGAGATCATCTTGAAATTTATGTATATATGATCCTATTATTGTATATATTTTATAGGTAGTTTTTCGAGGTCTTCAACACTTTTTTTTCTCATTGAAAATTTCTATTGCGAGTGTTGGTTTTCAGAAAAAATATACGTGGTTCAGTCCTATTTGGAAAAATTGATTAACCTTGATTTTCTTGATTTAATTAAATTATTAATTTAAATTCAATTTCTCCAAAAAAATAATTTGACTTATTACATCCCAATTATAGTTAATTGGGAGGTTTGCAATGGTTTTGTCATAAATGTTGGGGAAACCCCCAATTCCATTGAATTGGAGCGTGTTTAAAGAAATTGGGTTATTTTAATTGTTTAATTTAAATTGTACATTTGGGGGAAACTATTTCAATTAAATTGATAAATTTAAGTGTGAAAATGAATTTTGAAATAGAATGAATTTTTTTTAATTGATTTTAAACATGTGGTAATTTATTTAAATGTTTCGATTAAAACCCACCAGTTTTATCTTTCTAAAGAGACATTTTTTTATTAATTTTTGTTTGGGGTTTTAAATTTGAAAATTGGCATTTCAATTTTGAGAAATGGGATTTAATATTAATTTAATTAGTCTTAAAATATATTAACCTATCATTGGTTATAATGTAACATGAAAGGTAGTTTGTCAGTAATTTTAACATAGTATATGATTATAAAACATTATACAACATAAATGTAGTAGCTCACTTAAACAATGGGATGGTGATATCACCTCTGACCATTATCAAAGAGATGTGTGTATACACATAGTTCCAAGATCACATAGGGAGTGTAGAGTCCTATATCATTGATCTTTCATACCTATGTGGAAGATGACCATGTTGCATGCTTGTTTAATATTTGATATATAAATGTATTCCAATTTTATTTAACTTAATTACATGAATTCTGAATTTAAATAAACTATTTTACATAAATGTTTTAGTTAAGAAATTTTTTTAGAAATATTACATAACTTTTAAATTCTTTGCTTAAATTATTTTTCATCATATGCATTGTATATCATGATTTGTTTAAATATTATTTAAAAATTGACACCTTTTTATCAATAAAATTGAAAGAATTCATTTGTTTGATCTATTATTAGAATCTATTATAAAATCTGTGGGGATACCCAATTGGGATTTTTTGAAAACACCCCAATTATGCCTTCGAGTGTTTGTATATTATCTCCTTTCACGTTCAACATGGGTGAATAATATCTTAGAGGTGGTTCCATATATTGAATTATGGGCATGCAGATTTGTGTCCTTATAGACATGGGTTTTTTTCACTATTTTGGTTTTTGGTTTGTAGTAATCTGGTCTAAATTATATTTGTTTTCTATTACATTACCCCTAGTGGATATCCTTTTTTATGCACATTGAAATTATTGTCTTTCTTATGATACATTTTGTTGAAATTTCATTCCCACTAATGTGTTGTTTGATGACAGGTGATGGTGGCTGACCTGTGGGGATCAATAATTCCCTTCAATCTATTTCATGTCTAGCTCAGTTATCAGGTTATTAGGGTACCTAAGATGGTTCATGACATACCTTACCTAACCAAGGAGATATAAGAAAGATTAATAGTGACACACTATATTCCAAAAGCTAAAATATTGGGTCCATATCCCTTGGGTGTTCTATCACATAACCTCATAGAAAATATCCTTGATTGAAACCACAAAAACCTAGTGTTGGGGTTTTATTATTTTATTAGTGGTCCATTTTTGTTGGTTTATTTAAATATATGTGGGCTTCCCCTTTATCAGCAACACATGATGAAACCCCCAACCCATATTCTTCCACTTTTTCAACAGGGAATCCACAACTATTTTGAAATGGATTTTTTTTAATTTTATATGATGTTTGTGAGCTTGAGTTATGACTCTAATTTCACTTTCATCACTACTTATTTTTTTATTTTGTGTCATTATAATTCTCATCATTTTGGTTTGTTCTGAAAATTATCATTGGCATTCATCTGGATTTTTAATTTCTACCAATTTGGATCAAATTGATAGATGATACATGGTGTGTATACATATGCGAATATAATGATGTGGTCTATGTTCTTTTCCAATAATTATTATTCATCTTATTTCATGTTTTCTAATGTAGATGAACCATGTCATCATACACTTGATTAAATATACAAATTTAATTGAATTTTTTATTATACTGGTCATGAAATACTTGATGGGTTTAAAAAAATGGAATGTGTTACACCTTTGTTATTATTACTATTATAGAATTGAGTGAGGATTTTAAGATGATATTAAGTAATTAAATTATGTTTATGTGGTATTTACTAGGTAAAATAATGATTTATATTGAAATTCTGGTGTCCAAGGATGATTATTATGAACCATTAGTAATTTTTAGAAATTTACATTTTAAAAATAAATTTTAATTTTTAGAGAAATGATTACATATTAACGTGTTATAATTTTTAAAATGTTAAATAAACCATTGTGCTTGTCAAAAATTGAAATTTTATTTTTTTTTTGAAATTAAATTTTGTGATTAATGACATTTTGTATTTATTTGTATTAACTTTGAGCATTAAATTTTTTATTTTTTGATTCCCTATGATATATATGGTCATGTAATTCCATATATGAGCATTTTATTATAGTAAGTGATTCATGTTTATATGGGAGTGAATAATTACTTCTACTTCTTTAAGTAATATTTTGTGGAATTCTATAATAATGTTAGTGGATTCAATATATATTCATTACCATGAATTCCATGGGGTGGATCTCCCATGGATTTAGGAAAGGTATGTATTTATCAAATTCCATGTATTAATTTAATAGATTCTTGAGGGTGTGCCTTGTTTAATTATAAAGGATTATGTCCCTGGTTCATGATCAATTATTATTATTGTGTAATTATAAGATATTCATCCATGGATTTCAGTATTGAAATTCCTCTAAATTTTATTGGACGTCCCCAGATATTAGAATTGAATTTCTATTCTTATTGCGTATTTTTTAGGAATGACCTTATGATCCTTGTGGATTCTTCTAAGACCACATGAATTTTATTTCATTAATGAGGTTCCTTATAACCAAATTATGAAATGATTTCTCCACGTTATTTAGAATTTCTCTATAAAGGTAGTGTTATCTTGGGTTATCCACATGAGATCAAATACTTAACTGAGTTCTATTTATTTCTGTAACATAATATTTTTAATGCTTCTAATATTTATTTCACATGACTATTAATTACACATATAGACTAGATTTTTATTAAACAAATTCTAGGTCTTATAATTGGGTTTACTCACACCCTATATGGATATAATTTTCATAAGGTTCAATAGAACATGACCGTTGGATGTATATTATAGGATAGGGCATGGCTCGATGTGAGGCTTGGTTGGAGTTGATATATTGAAGCTATAATAGTTCATGATACATCTAATGGTATTACATTATTATGTAATTTTATATGTTCATTACTTTCGAGACATTAATTAATTGCATGACTTTTATATAAATCCATCTCTTTATGTAGGTTTCATCACATGAATTTTGAATGGTATTGGTATATTAATTTTTCCAAATAGTTTATTTTTCTCTATATAATTATTTTCTATGAGGTTTTATAAGATATATTTATTTATTTCTTAGGAAGAGGATTTATTTTGAAATTTTGTTTTTTATTTTTCAGAATTATTTGCATAAAAATATAAATTATAAAAAAAATATTATCATGAAAAAATAGTGATTTTATAAATATAATGATTTCTTAAAAGAACTTATGGATGATACTTTAAAATGGGTAAGAAATAGAGACGTTTCCATTAATCAGGCTTGCGCATGGTGAAGAATTGAGAAGGGAACGTTGTAAAACATTTGAACACCATAAATGAAATACGAAATGAAATTGATATATAATTTAGAAATGTATAAACATATTTCTATGATGTATTAATACTTATATTTGGGTAAAGAGTAATAAAGCATAACCATAATGAAAATATAGGTTCAGGAAGAAATCCAATACCTTATGTCCAAATGTGTTCATTAAATGACCTTAAGGTCCTAGATAACACAAATATCCATTGTATAATTTATTCAAAATATTTTTTACTGTTAATTGATTCATTAGATATTTATTAACTAAATTTATGGCCTTATTGATGAGTTATAGAGTTTAATTTCATCGTTTGAGGGAATTTATTTTATTGGTTTTCATTATCAGTTTACTTCTATATGAGTATGGATGTTAACGTAAAATGAGAATTCATATCCATAATTTAATTTATAATTTATTAATGAACATACATATGATGAAATTTTTATTTAATTAAATTTTTTATTTGGGGTGAGGATTAATCATTAGTTAAGATGTTAATGATTATCATTTAGAATATTTTTGGCCTTTTTGGATCATCACAAACTAGTTTTATTTTGTTAATTAAAATCATGTATATAAATTTTTTTTCAGATAATTAAATAGGTTATAATATATATTTTTTAATCTGGTCCGATAATAAAAATTATTTCATTACCAACATTGAAGGATAAATAGAAAAATGAAAACATGTTGTCCACAAAGACGATAAATCAATGACTCACAGAATATGTTTTCATCTTTAGAAAAAAATAGAGGGAAGAGAATTGATGATGGATTTTTACCTCAACACAACAAAATTATAGTATATAGAATATAATAGGGATATCATGTTACTTTGGGATAGAGATATGGGGGGAATGAATGACACTAAAATAACATGACAAGAAATTAAAAGAAAAGTCAAAGGTTTTTACCTCTTAATTTTCTCCTCCTTGATAACATCCTTAAGGTGACTAGTTTTGATATTTTTTGAGAAATATTCTCCTAGATGTGGGGGTTAAGATTAAAAAGAGTAATATTAAGATATTTTATGTGGCTCAAATATATGAATGTTTGAGGATAAGAGGTGGTGAGGTGTGGTATTTGTAGTAGATGAGAGGGGTGTTTTCTAATTATTTTGTTTATTAGATTATTATGTTTCCTCAAGAATATTTATATATTTATAATTATCCCAAAATGTTTTAAAATAATTAATTAAAGTTCGATATTATTTTCTTAAATCATCCTTACATCACCTATGACTCAATAATATACGTATTTTTCATTTATCGTAAATTATAAAATTTTACTATTCACAAAAAAATCAAGTACTTTATAAAAATCCAAAAAATTAACCATAACTATTTTTAAAAGTATAGTATTATAAAATTGAATTCATTTTATGAAAATAATTTTCTAAATTTAGAAAATTTAATTTTTAATTAAAATTATTATTTACTAAAAGTGCATAATTTAAAATTATAACTAATTTTATAACACTATGAAATGTTAAATAAGAGCTAATAAATTTATCCTGAAATCATAATTCAACATATTTTTAATTTATGAATTAATTTTGGGAAATTGAAATTACTTTTAATAGTTTTATTAATTATAAAATTGTAACTAAATATTTATGACAAACAAGAATACCAATACATAATTAATAATTATAAAAATTTTCATTTACTTATAATATGATATAATTATATGATATTACCGTTATATGATATGTAAATTTTATGTATACATTAATGGTTGAGAATATTAATTTATAGATCATATTATTATTCCTAAATTTTACATTGTTATCCCAACTATAACATTAATATTCTTTAAAAATGAATCTTTTCAAAAAAAATACCAAAAATTTTAAAAACTAAATTTTTTAATTATTATTTCCAAAAATAATTTTTAATTTGACACATAGAGTTTTTTATAATGAAAAATTTTATATTTGATACAATTGATCTATTAAAATAGATTAAAACTATGTTTAGAAAAACATATTATTTATGTGTAAAATTGCATTAATTATTAACTTATGCCTTTAGATATTTTTTAGATGAATGTAAAAGTATATGGATTAATATATGATATAAAATTTTTATTAAAACCTTTCAGTAGAATTATTTAATATAATATATTTATATAAAATGTTATTATGGGTATATAAATAATTTTTATAAAAATACTTCATTTATGATCAATTGGTTTTCAATTCAAATTAATTGGAACCCAAAGAATTAATATTATAAAAAATTGAAATCTAGCTTTTCATAATATACTTAATATAATTCATTCTCTCCATTCAAGATACTTTTTGATAACTATAACACTGATAATATTTAATCATTTGATTATTTTTGGTGTTTTATATAATATAAACTATAAACAAAGATAAATTTAAAAAGAGACATACTGTAAAATCATATTTTGTTAAATGCTCCCATCCTTTAATAAATTACTTCCCGCAGTTTGAAATTGTACTTCGATAAAAAAAGATGATACTTCAAAACTCCATTATGGGAAAGCCACATCAGAAGTTGGGTTAACAAAATATCCTCTTAATAAAATTTAAATGGAAAATACCAGGGACACTAAAAAATTAGTATTTTGAATTGGATAAAATTAGGGTGAAGTAAAAATTTAAACATGTAATAATAATTTGACAATTTGGATTTGATGGAGAGTGATAGATAAAATGGAATTTAAAATTTTAACCATAATAATTCCATTAATATTTTATTGGATAAAAGACCATTGATTTATTAAAAAACTAAAAGGATGGAATCTTGGTTCTAAAATACTTTTATTAAAGTTGAGGGATTCATTTAATATCCAGATAATCTCATGATAAAGTAAAATAACATGATTACCTTCCATGTCATAATAATAATGTCATTCTTTGGTTGTGATTCAATATATTTTCACAACATCTATAACATCTGGAAACTAATTTTCAAGATGAAATTTTCATGCATGAAGCACGTTTAACAAGTCATATAGTCTATAAGACTTTGCATAATGCTTTAAATGTTTATTGAAAAAAATAAGTTTATAATATGTTATCAATATATAATAATTTCTATAATTTAATTTGACCAATTACACAAGTAGTTAATCTTATGACTATTTTGTAGCATGGATTTCCATAGTTAATGACAATAAATATAGAAATAATGTCACTAAATTTCCAAAAAAACATAACATAAGAATTCCAAAAAAATTTAGGTCATAAACCTATATACCAAATATAATAATATCTTAATCATCTTAAAAAAATAATAAAATTATGCATGCTTCAAAGATTAAAGCCTCATGTTTCCCTTAAATTTATACATCTCATAATTCCCTAATGACAGAAACCATAATATCACATAACACCTTCATGGTCACAAATACATTCCCATAAACATCTATTTATTATTTTCTCAAACATCAAACACATGTGTAAGGTTATTTTATCCAAGTCCTAGATTCTGAAAAAAGATCTTCCAATAATAGAATCACTTCTCTTGAATACAAGCGTTATTCATTTTTTGCTTCTCATATCTTAAAGACGAATCACTATAGTAAATTACTTATAAATCTCATGAATAATCAAATAACAAAATTCATGAATCCAAACATACTCATATTAACCATTAAACTTTTCATAATTTTGACCATGATTCATTATAGTTTTTTATATTCTTTTGATGCTTGATAGATTCAACTTTGTTGTTTCTAGTATCCTTATATTTGAAACATTTCACATTAGAAACTATTTTTTTACCCTTTGAATCAAAATAATGGTGGAATTTTACTCCACACATGTAGAAAACACCCATTCTTTTTAATTAAGTACAAATGATCTCTTTTCCTCAATTATCACATGTGCGAAAATAATTCATTCTATTTATTCCTTTATCCAAAAATTTACTGGTTTTACACTTATTCTCATACTTCCCACCCTATACATAATATAGAAAAAAATCTTTCTCCTTACTATATGAACAAGATATTATATTCTTATATTATAAGAACATTTTACAAACTAGTTACTTTCAAAATAATAGCTTAAACCCATAAAAAGTGAAAATTATTACACTTAATATTATATTCATTGATTTAGTTCCCATTTAATCTTCTAAGTTCCATTAATAAACAATAAAATACACTATATTTTATAATAACATAATAAAACATAATGTATAATCAGAAATCTAGTCAAATAATTAACATAAATTGAATAATTTATGTGAAGCTAATCTCAAGAGAATAAAAAAATATTGCGGGAAAAATTTACTTTTAAATCCATGATAATGTTTTAAAAAGATAATGTGATTCATCATAAAAATATCCCCCCGGAGTTTCAATTTAGTGTCTTAGTCAGGTAGGTTGTTGTGTACCATGTTACCCTATGTTAGGCCCAGGACACCTTGTCAAAGATTTTAACCCAAGGTACATATGTGCCTGATCCATATCCACTTATAGTATCCAGACATGGATGTATTCCTAGGAAGAACAAAAAATTATCTACCTTTATAATATTATAGTACTTTCATATAATATTATCCTCAATGACTATGTTAGGGTTATGTTCCCTGATCATTGTTTTCTAAATCTTGTTTCCAATGACTATACTAAACTTAGTCAAATACGAACTCTAAATACGCCAAATATAGTTTCCCATACCCAATGCCTTAAATTATTAAATTGGAATAATATACAAGTAAGTCGAATCTCGAAGGAAAAATATATATTAGTTGTTTTGAAAAACTAGACTCAAATATATGTTCTATATTGCATCTTCAAAATAGAAACAACATAACAACAGCATAGAAAATATTAAATGATATGAATACATTTTTTTTTAATATATAAACATAATTTATTAGGATTATGAAGAATTTCATTGGTGTATACAAGAATAAATCATAACCCAAATGAAAATGGAGGTTTGGGAAAAAACCCTTACCCTATGTACAAATGTGTTTTGCGCTTGAACATAATGTATCAGATAATTAAATTAAATACATTAATTAATTATTTTAGAAAATATTAAAAATAAATGTTATTCATTATTGTTTTATTATATTCAATTATGTATTTATTTATGAGTTTCAAGGTTCAGTTTCATCTTTTGGGAGCATTCGTTTTCTTGGTTTTCATGGTCGGTTTACATGTATATGAGTAATGATGTTTATGTAAAGTGATAATACATATCCAGAGTTTGAGTTATATTATATTAATGAAAAAACATAATAATAATTGGTTACATAATTCCTTTGGTTACTTTTGGTGAGGATTAACCATTATATAAGAATTTATTGATAATAGATTATATTATTTTGGCTGTTTTTCAATCAACGCAAACTATTATTGTTTTGTTAATTAACATCGTATATATATAATATTTCCAAAAAATAGAATAATATTTAAAAAAAATTTATAATCTATTTCAACTATAAAAATGGTTCAATGTTCATCCTTGAATGATAAATTGAAATATGAAAACATGTCAACCACGAAGGGGGGAAATCGATACTGCCCGGACATTGTATTCATCTTTAGAATAAAAGGAAACCAAAGAAAATTGATGATTGATTATTCCATAAAAATGAAATAAAATTATATATAATATAATATATATATCTTATTAATTTTGTAGAAGGAGGTCTGGAGATAATACAAAATCAAAATCACATGAAAAGAAATTAAAAGAAAAGATAGAGGTTTTTACCTCTTTATTTTTTTCCTCCTTGAGACCTTGTTTACCGGGATTGGGTTTGGTATTTTTTTTGGAAAATATAGATCCTATAACATGGATATGGGGGCTTTGGTAGTGCTTTGGGTGGAAATTTTATTATTCTCAATGCTCGTAAGGTGTGTGGAGAATAGGTGGTGAGGGGTGGTATTTATTTCGGAGGAGATGGCTGTTTTCTCATTAATTTATTCATTAGTTTATTATTTTTCCTCTTGAATATTAATAGTTTGAGAGTAAAAAACTAACATATTAAATTAGTGAATCATATTTCTATATTACCATATTTAATCATCCATACATCACCTATAACTCAATAATTCATGTATTATGCATTTATTATAAATTCTATTATTTTATTATTTAGAAAAAAATCAAGTATTTTATAAAAATCCAAAAAACTCACGATATAATTTTCCAATTTTTAGAATTAAAAAATTTATACAATTTTGTTTAAATAATTTTCAATATATGATAAATTTAATTTTTAATCAAAATCATCATTTTTCTCTAAAAATAATGATTTTAAATTGATAATAGCTTTTAAAACACTCTAAAAAATTAAACAGGGTCATATAAAATTATCTTAAGATCATAAGAAAAAAAATTAATTTATGAATAATTTTTACAAAAAATAATATAATTTAATAATTTTATTAATTATAAAGTTTTAATTAAATATTTATAACTTATAAAAAAATCAACATATAATTAATAATTTTTAAAATATTCATTTACTTATACTATGATATAATTATATCATGTTACAATTTAAGTGATGCCTAAATTTTATTAATACTTTAATAGTTGAGGTTATTATTTTTTGGTCAAATTACAATTCCTAAATGTCACATTATTATTCCAACAGTCACATTACTATTCATTAAAAATGAAACTTAACAGAAACATATAGAAAATTATCCAAAGTAAATTTCTATATTATGATTTAAAAAATAGTGTTTATTTTATAAAATATAATTTATAATAGAGATGAAATTTATATTCAAAAAATGTTCTCTATTAGAAGCTGTTAAAAAATTATTTAATAAAATATAGAATTTTTTTTGGTAATGTGAAATTTATTTTTATCTTATTCCTCCAAAGAAATTAGATGAATATAAAAATATTTGGCTGAATATAATATATATATTTTATTAATATATTTCACTATTAGTATTTACATTTATTTATTAATATAAAATTTCATTGTGGGCATAAAAATAGTTTTTATAGAAATACATCATCTTTTGCAACTGGTTTTCATTTATAATTATTTTGTAACCATTGAATTAATTTCATAAGCATGTCTAATCTATATTTTCAGAACTTACATAATCTCATTAATCTTATCCATTCCAATGTCAAGGTGATAACCATCACAATAATTATAATTAATTTTTTTTTATGTTTAGTGTTTTGTGTAATATAAACATCCAAAGAAGAAAAATTAAAAAATTGAAAAATTGTAAAATCTTAGTTTGTTACATTATTCCATTCTACATGACTCATTTTTATAAACACTTTTTTTTTAAAAAAAATAAGAGTATTATCATCAAGTATTAATAAAAATTTCAAAATTCAAATTCTAGTGAATTGATTTAGCTTATCTTAAATAAAAACTAACCAATAATCATAATTAATGGAATTTTACAAATTGTTTATCTCTTGGAATGAAACAAAATATCCATAATAAATCACACTTTAAACCAAACATCTAGATCATGTTGAAAAAGGTTTAAATATAATAAAAATATATATTGGATAGTAAATATATTAAATCCTTTCTTTATAAAATAAATATGACATTGGTTCTTCCATTACACAAACATCATAAGTATTTGGTTGAACTATAAGGCCCCAGCCTTAAACCTTACTTAATCTTGAGTTATTACAAGATTACACATTGAGGATCTTTTCGAGTTTAGAGTTTTAGAGAATTAGATCACAAAACATGCATTACATTCCACATATAAACAAAGTGGTTACATAAAGATAATATTCTTCATTCCCATCAATGGAAACATATTTAAAATAAACATGGATTCTTTCTTGACACTTCCTTGACACTATCATCATATCATGTACCTTTCCCTTGACCTGTGAAAAACATTTCAAAAAAACGTGGGATGAGCATAAAAAGCTAAGTAAGGGATATAAAAATATGGAAAGGAAACATGGGTACATATATACATAAGGATGAGATCATACTTTACCCATAAAACATAAGCACTTTAACATACCTCATCAAATCATGAATAAATCGTAGAAATCATAATACATAAAGGTAACTTGAGGCATTCATAACATTCTTACGTAGGGAGTAACCCTCTTGGTTACGTTTGGAATACCCATCACATTATATTCCCTAAATCTCTTCAGAGAAACCTTAACGTTTCACTCCTTCGCGTTACCCAATGAATTGGAGAGCTATATCGGGCTCACCCGCCCTTAGTTTATCACGGAACCACCCATCTTCATAATAATTCCCAAGAACCTCAACATAATCATTTCACATAAAACATGCATAAAGGAAAAATAACATTACCACCTTTCAATCACAATATATCAATAAAACACATTGATATAAAAACATTATGAAAACCATTTTCGATACCAAAATAAAATAAAAGTAAAACATGGTATTTATTTTTCTTTTAAAAAGAAGGTATGGCTTGTAAACGAAGCCGAAACTCAAATAACGGTCACGACGGCAGAGAAGCCGTTGTCGCCGCATACGTACGAAAAAAACATTCCCTTTTTTCGTTTAGTAAACGCTTCGTATAAAAAATATTCCTTTTGAATAAACGTAAAAGTCAAAGGGTTTTATACACCGTATAAAAGAAAGTTGTGTATAAAATAAAATATGCCTCAATGAAAGGAGATTGAGACGAAGTCTCATACCTCGGGTCTGACTTGACTCGAGCGTTCTTTAATGTCCTGAATAATAAACTTGAGTTAATTTCTACTTTCTTAAGAACCTTTTTCAAGTTCATTATTCCTTTTATATCACTTATTACCATGTCATGAACACTATGTAATTATTTAAGTTAATAACAGTCGTTTTAACAATCATTAGTACTTGAGTAAAAAATAAACCCTTTATAATTACAAGTTGTTCATGTATCCATTATATCCATAATGGTATTCGTGATGTAGATATCATATATTTCATATATATCCATTATATTCATGCATTTATAATATTACATAATCATTTAGAGGTATGAAATGAAATGCACCGTTCATGGAGACGGTAAGCCGTACGTACGCATGAATGCTACTTTCATTTCTATTTCGTATTTTATAGAATGGAATCATAATGATATAAAGGTATATTATAATTCCAGTATAATATCATATAAAATATCGTAGTTCCATCCTTTATACGTCCCACATATGGTATTTAACGAATCAAATCACTTTGAGGGGGCGGTAGTCCGCACTTCCTTAAATGAAGATATCGTGTTCACCCATAATGGAAACCATAAAGGTATGACCAAAAAGGAAAATACAGAAGCTTAAGGAAAACATAAAAATATTACATATCATATATAAATATAGTGACATCTTAATGGCCACCTTTGAAGGTGTTAAAAGAATGTTGAACAATCATCGTTTCGGGAGGCATAAATTCACCATCCACGGAAACAGTATGTTCGTTAACCATTAGATGTAGGTGTGTGTAAGTGTAGCTCAAATCCTTATTATAACAACATCCTAGTATATTTATTATACTGGAGTTGTTACAAAAGAAAAGAATAAAAAGAGTTTAGGGGGTTGGAGAAGCAAAATAAAACAAAAGGACTCAAAAGAAGACAGTATCTTAAAATTGGGTAACTCCCTTTGGTTTGAGATCAAAGGCTTCCTTGGGAATACTTCTGCCCAAAGTGAGGCTTCAAAGAGTAATAGAGGGAAGTGGAGAGACAAAATGGGCAGGGGTTGGCCGAGCCAAAGGCTTTGGGAGTGTGGGTAATGAGGTAGAGGTGGGGGCCTTTTATAAGTGGAGAGGAGGGGCACTCTTGGAAAGTAAAGATAAGTTACTTTATTTTAAATTGAGTATCGGATTCCAAAGGTCCTACATTGATATAATTCGAGTATAAGGTGACAAGGGTTTGACATCCACCCATCCAATAGGTTTTGGACATGTGTAGGTCTTAGATTTTTCATTATCTTTCGATTTTATTTAAATCGTTAAATAATGAGGTCATCGCTTCATCATCATGATGTCATAAATAATTTAATATATATAAAGTCTAAAAATTATAAACAAAATACTATGATGTAGGAAATCGTTTTATATTTCCAATGACTATTTATAATAAAAAATCTGATCTTTATAACCCCATGTAAAAATTGTTTTCGTAAAACATATTATGTTTGTGTCATTTTTACTTTTACATTAAATAAAAAAGTTATTTATGTCATTTCCCATAAAAAGTGGCTCCATGGGGTCCCCAAGTTGACCCATGGCTTGTCTTGGTCGGCCATGACACAACCAATGGGGGTAGGACATGTTTCATGCTCATCTCATTTTATTAAAGAATTATTTTTATCTTAAACTACACTAATTACCTCTAATCGCGATTAAGAACTTAATAAGTTACTATTCACCAAAAAATTATTTTAATCCCATTGAACCACATTTTACTTCTTAATGACAACCATTTTTGTTGGATTTTTGAAATTCAAAACACAATGATGGCCAAATTTCATTTAAACGGAAAAATCTGTTTTTATAAGTACCACTTAGTGGTTACACTATTCTTCAAAAATTGAAGTTTTTCAGAAAATTACCAAAAATTCACCCTAAGATATATTTGATACTCCGAATTCAAAAATGAAGTATATTTTAAAAAATTCAAAACATATAAGTCAAATTAATAAATTAAATAATTAATTCCCAGTGTCAGAGCAAATAGCGTGTTTTTATAAAACAATAAGTATCAAAAGATTGACACCAGTTTAAGTCTAATTTCAAAGTGAAATTGATTCCAATAACCACCATTGGATTAAATGGTAAAATTATATTCAGATTACATTTTAAGACCAATTAAAAAAATATAATCTAACCATATAATTAAATTAAATGAAAAAGCAGTTTTGATGTAAAATGCAGTATTTTTCACTATTCATTAAAAAATGAACATTGTTTGAAAAATACCAAAAATTCACACAAAGTAAATTTTGATGTCCCAATAATAAATAATAAGTTTATTTTGACAAACATAGCTTATAAAATTTTAAAAAGATATATTTAAAAAGGTTTTTCCATCAGAAGTCAGTAAAACAATCTTTTAAGAATATTAGTGTATTCCATTCATAAGATTGTATTTATTTTCATTTTAAGCCTCTAAAACACTATCTTAATCATTAATAGACATAGATAAAAATATCTATTATTCATTACTTACTTGGGATGTTACATCCTTCCCCCCATTAGAAAATTTTGTCCCCACAATTTATTTACTTATCAAATAAATGGGGGTACTTATCCCTCATTGCATTTTCAGATTCCCATGTTGCCTCTTCCATCATGTGGTTTTTCCACAAAACCTTTACCTTCTTAATCACCTTATTACATAACACTTGCTCCCTATGGTCAAGAATCTGGACCGGTTGTTCCTCATAAGATAGGTTCTCTTCCAACTGAAATACCTCTGGAGTCAAAACATGAGATGGATCTGGCATATACTTTCTCAACATCGAAACGTGAAAAACATTGTGTACCTTAGATAAAATTGGAGGTAAATCCACCCGGTATGCAACTGATCCAACTCTCTTCGGAATTTCATATGGTACAATGAACCTTGGACTCAGCTTTCCTTTCTTACCAAATAGCATCACACTTTTCCATGGTGATACTTTGAGAAAAACATGATCACCGACCTCAAAAGAGAGATCCTTCCTCCTGTTGTCTGCATAACTCTTCTGCCTGCTCTGAGCTGTTCTCATGTGTTTCTGAATCAGCTGAACTTTTTCTGCCATCTCTTCTACCAATTCTAGTCCCATCAACTTCCTTTCACAAACTTCATCCCATAAAACTGGAGTTCGACACCGCTTCCCATATAAAGACTGAAATGGTGCCATCTGTATACTGGAATGAAAACTGTTATTATATGAAAATTCAACCAAAGAAAGATGTTGGTCCCAACATCCCTGATAATCCATAGAGCAAGAACGTAGTATATCCTCCAAGGTCTAAATTCTTCATTCTGACATCCCATCTGATTGAGGATGGAATGTTGTACTAAAATTTAATTCAGTACCCAACGACTTCTGAAGGCCTTTCCAAAAGTTAGATGTGATCCTAGGATCACGATCAGATACAATGGAGAGGGGAACTCCATGCAACCTGACTATCTCTTTATGATACAAACGAGAAACTTGATCTAGGGAAAAAGTATCTCATATAGCAAGGAAATGAGCATATTTAGTCAAGCGATCAACAATAACCCAGATTGCATTATTACCTCGAGATGTCTTCGGTAATCCCACGACAAAGTCCATGGATATATTCTCCCATTTCCACTCTGGCACTGGTAAAGGCTGAAGCATCCCTTTCGGTAACTGCCGCTCTGCTTTAATCTATTGACATTTCAAACACTTCACAGTAAAATCAGCAATATCTCTTTTCATTCCATCCCACCAGTAATACTCCCGCAGATCTCTATACATCTTAGTACTGCCTGGATGAACTGAAAACGGAGAACTATGAGCTTCACATAACAACTCTCTCTTCAACTGTGAATCACAAGGCACACACAATCTCTTCCCAAATCTCAAAACACAATCATTATCAATGTTGAATTCAGGCAACTTACCTTTCTGAACCAGCTCTACCTTTTTTTGCAACTCACTGTCTTGCTTCTGTGCTTGCTTGATTCTATCTGATAGAGATGATCTCACTGATACCTGAAACAAAACGGAAGAACTTCCTGCACCAACAACTTCTATGCCAAAGTTCATCAAATCCTTAACCAAAGGATCACGTTCCAAACGCAACATTGCTAATGAAGCATTACTTTTTCGACTCAAAGCATCAGCCACATTATTTGCTTTTCCCGGATGGTAATGAATTATACAATCATAATCCATGATTAATTCTAGCCATCTCATTTGTCTCATGTTCAATTCTTTTTGAGTGAATATGTATACTTTAAACTTATGTGATCGGTATATATTTTACACTTTACTCCATACAAATGATGCCTACAAATTTTTAAAGCAAAAACAACAGCAGCTAATTCCAAATCATGTGTAGGGTAATTTCCCTCATGAGTTTTCAACTGTCGTGAAGCATAAGCAATTACCTGATCATTCTGCATTAGGACGCAACCAAGTCCTTTCAATGAAGCATCACTGTATATAAAAAACCCACCATTCCTGGAAGGTAGTTCCAAAATTGGAGCATTCACCAATCTTCTTTTCAATTCTTGAAAACAATCATCACATTCTTTTGTCCAGATAGACTTAACACCCTTCCGAGTTAGCTTAGTCATTGGACTAGATAACCGTGAAAAGTTTCTAAAAAACCTTCAGTGATAGCCTTCCAAACCAAGGAAGCTACGAATCTCAGTTACATTTGTGGGTCTTGGCCATTCTTCAATAACTTTTGTTTTTGGAGGATCAACAGTTATGCCATCTTTTGAAACAATGTGACCAAGGAAAGAAATTTGTTGCAACCAAAACTCACATTTGCTTAATTTCCCATACAATTTCTTTTCTTTTAAGGTTTTCAAGATAACCCTTAAATGTATTTCATGCTCCTCTTTACTTTTAGAAAACACTAAAATATCATCAATGAAAACCACCACAAACTTATCCAAGAAGTCATGGAAAATTCTATTCATTAAGTCCATGAATACATCAGGTACATTGGTTAGCCCAAAAGGAATTACTAAAAATTCATAGTGGCCATATCTTGTACGGAACGCGGTCTTCGGAACATCTTCTTCCTTTACCTTTAGCTGATGGTACCCCGATCTCAAGTCAATCTTTGAAAAATACTGAGCTCCCTGGAGCTGATCAAACAAATCATCGATATGAGGCAATGGATATTTTTTCTTAACAGTGATGTTATTCAAGGATTTATAATCAATGCAAAGTCTCATAGAACCATCTTTCTTTTTAACAAATAAAATAGGATCACCCCATGGTGATGTTCTAGGTCGAATGAATCCTTTCTCTAATAAATCTTGCAATTGCTCCGTTAACTCTAAAAGTTCAATTTGATCCATTCGATAAGGGGGTTTTGAAATTGGCTTAGCATCAGGAACTAAGTCAACAGTAAATTCAACTTCCCGATCTGGTATTATTCAAGGCAACTCATTAGGAAAAACATCAGGATACTCATTTACCATTGGCACATCATTAATCTGAACAGTTCCTTTATTTTCAACGATGTGTGCAAGGTAACATTCATTTCCATCTTTTACAAGTTTCTCGGCCTCTTGATAAGTTATCAACAGTAAGGGTTCATTCTTGTACACAAACTGAAAGTCTTTGTGAAAAGAAACTTCTTTAGCTCTATAGTCAATCTTAGCATGCTAAATAGAGAGCCAATCCGTACCCAAGATAACATCAAACTCTACTAGAGGTAGAACACTAAGGTTTGAAAGTATGTTCTTTCCACAGATAAGGATAGGAAAATTCTTATAAATTCTTTTGGCCTCAACATTTCCCCCAGGTGTTTTTACCACAAGTTCAGGAGTCATTTCTTGAGATGGTATTCCCATTTTACTAGAAAAGGTTTCAGAGATGAAAGAATGTGTAGACCCCGAATCAAACAACACACTGGCATAATCTGAAAAAACAAACAAAGTACCTGATACAACTTCATTTGACGGCCCGACATCTTCTGAAGTAGTTGCAAAGGATTTCACCACCCCTTTATGCATGTAGTCTAACTGCTTCCCATCACTCAAGCTCTTTGTCGGACACTCATTTGCATAGTGAACCATCTCATTGCACTTATAACATTTCAATAACTATAAATAAAATTTGGTCTTACCTTCACCTTGATCCTTTTCAGTGCAATCACGAGCCTTATGTCCCATCTTACCACATCGGTAGCACTTTACAGAATTTAGAAGACATTCCCCAGCATTCCTTTTACCACGCTTATCACAAACTAGAAACTTGGTTTTCTTACCATCAGACTTCTTTGAATAATTCTTACCTTTCTCCTGCCACCTTGGTCTCTTCTTCTGTTGGTTGTTATAGAACACTTGATCATCGGCAAACTCCATTTTCACCTTCTCAGCACATCGAACAAGCTTTTCATAACTTTTAAACTCACAAGAAGCTAATGCCCTTCGATATTTTGGCTTTAGTCCTGAGTAAAAATGATTGATTTTACTATCAAGGTCTCGGATAAAATTTGGATCATACCTTGCCAATCGAGTGAACCTTTCTTCATAGGCAGCCACTGAGTATTCCTCTTGCCTCAATTCCAAGAATTGCTTTTCCATCCTAAGTCGAACAGCCTTAGGAAAATACTTCCCAAGAAACATACCTTTGAATTCATCCCAGTCAAGAGAATCAATCTCATCAGCGTCCTTGATAGTTTTAACCATCGACCACCACTGATCTGCCTCACCCTCCAAACGGTAAGTAGCAAGAATAACCTTTTGATTGTATGAACACCCCATGACATCGAAAATCTTCTCCAGTTCTTTAATCCACCCTTCAGCTAGCACAAGGTCAGATGATCCTCGGAATGATGGGGGATGTTGCCTCATGAAATGTTCCACCACTGACATGTTCCTCAACGGTTGGTCTGGCTGATCTCGTGCATGCATACCACCACCATTTATAGCCTGAGTGAACTGCACCATTACTGCAACAAACTGTTCAGTTCCAATTCTGGCCATCTCAGGATGCTGATTCGGAAGGTTATTTCCTTCTGTATGCCTTCCTAGCACTGCTTCCCTGTTTCCTCTGCGGAAAACCATTCTGAACAAACATGTCTTAAATGAAGCAACATGGTAATCTTTAAATGCTATATCATTTCAAAAAATATATTTTTGGATAATCATTTAATAGAATTCTAACTCCTAAAGTTATCTAAACTGACCTTTGATACCAACTATGAAGCCCCAGCCTTAAACCTTACTTAATCTTGAGTTATTACAAGATTACACATTGAGGATCTTTTCGGGTTTAGAGTTTTAGAGAATTATATCATAAAACGTGCATTATATTCCACATATAAACAAAGTGGTTACATAAAGATAGTGTTATTAATTCCCATCAATGGAAACATATTTAAAATAAACATGGATTCTTTCTTGACCCTTCCTTGAAACTATCATCATATCATGTACCTTTCCCTTGACCTGTGAAAAACATTTCAAAAAAACATGGGATGAGCATAAAAAGCACAGTAAGGGATATAAAAATATTGAAAGGAAACATGGGCACATATATACATAAGGATGAGATCATACTTTACCCATAAAACATAAGCACTTTAACATACCTCATAAAATCATGAATAAATCATAGAAATCATAAGACATAAAGGTAACTTGAGGCATTCATAACATTCTTACGTAGGGAGTAACCCTCTTGATTACGTTTGGAATACCCATCACAGTATATTCCCTAAATCTCTTCGTAGAAACTTTAACGTTTCACTCCTTCGCGTTACCCAATGCAGTGGAGAGCTATATCGGGCTCACCCGCCCTTAGTTTATCACGGAACCACCCGTCTTCATAATAATGCCCAGGAACCTCAACATAATCATATCACATAAAACATGCATAAAGGAAAAATAACATTCCCACCTTTCAATCACAAGATATCAATACAACACATTGATATAAAAACATTATGAAAACCATTTTCGATACCAAAATAAAAGAAAAGTAAAACATGGTATTTATTTTTCTTTTAAAAAGAAGGTATGGCTTGTAGAGGAAGCCGAATCTCAAATAACGGTCACGACGGCAGAGAAGTCATTGTCGCCGCATACGTACGACTAAAACATTCCCTTTTGTCGTTTAGTAAATGCTTCGTATAAAAAAATTCCTTTTGAATAAACTTAAAAGTCAAAGGGGTTTATACACCGTATAAAAGAAAGTTGTGTATAAAATAAAATATGCCTTAATGAAAGGAGATTGAGACGAAGTCCCATACCTCGGGTCCGACATGACTCGAGCGTTCTTTAATGTCCTGAATAATAAACTTGAGTTAATTTCTACTTGCTTAAGAACCTTTTTCAAGTTCATTATTCCTTTTATATCACTTATAACCATGTCATGAACACTATGTAATTATTTAAGTTAATAATGGTCGTTTTAACAATCATTGGTACTTGGGTCAAAAATAAACCCTTTATAATTACAAGTTGTTCATGTATCCATTATATCCAGAATGGTATTCATGATGTAGATATCATATATGTCATATATATCCAGTCTATCCATGCATTTTTAATATTACATAATCATTTAGAGGAAAGAAATGAAATGCACCGTTCATGGAGACGGTAAGCCGTACGTACGCATGAACGCTACTTTCATTTCTATTTCGTATTTTATAGAATGGAATCATAATGATATAAAGATATATTATAATTCTAGTATAATATCATATATAATATCATAGTTCCATCCTTTATATGTCCCACATATGGTATTTAACGAATCAAATCACTTTGAGGGGGCGGTAGTCCGCACTTCCTTAAATGAAGATATCGCGTTCAGCCATAATGGAAACCATAAAGGTATGACCAAAAAGACAAAATACAGAAGCTTTAGGAAAACATAAACATATTACATATCATATATAAATATAGTGACATCTTAATGGCCACCTTTGAAGGTGTTAAAATAATGTTGAACAATCATCGTTTCAGGAGGCAAAAATTCACCATCCACGGAAACAGTATGTTCGTTAACCATTATATGTAGGTGTGTGTAAGTGTAGCTCAAATACCTATTATTACAACATCCTAGTATATTTAGGATACTGGAGGTGTTACAAAAGAATAGAATAAAAAGAGTTTCGGGGGTTGGAGAAGCAAAATAAAACAAAATGACTCAAAAGAAGACATTACCTTAAAATCGGGTAACTCCCTTTGGTTTGAGCTCAAAGGATTCCTTGGGAAGACTTCTGCCCAAAGTGAGGCTTCAAGGAGTAAGAGAGAGAAGTGGAGAGACAAAATGGGCAGGGTTTGGCCGAGCCAAAGGCTTTGGGAGTGTGGGTAATGAGGTAGAGGTGGGGGCCTTTTATAAGAGGAGAGGAGGGGAACTCTTGGAAAGTAAAGATAAGTTACTTTATTTTAAAATGAGTTTCGGATTCAAAAGGTCCCACATTGATATATTTCGAGGCTAAGGTGATAAGGGTTTTAAATCCACCCATCCAATAGGTTTTGTACATGTGTTGGTCTTAGATTTTACATTATCTTTCCATTTTATTTCAATCGTTAAATAATGAGGTCATCGCTGCGTCATCATGATGTCATAAATAATTTAATTTATTTAAAGTCTAAAAATTATTAAAATAAAACTACTATGATGTAGGAAATATTTTTATATTTACAATGACTATTTATAATCAAAAATACGATCTTTATAACCCCATGTAAAAATTGTTTTCGTAATACATATTATGTTTGTGTCATTTTTACTTTTACATTAAATAAAAAGTTATTTATGTCATTTCCCAACCAAAGTGGCTCCATGGGGTCCCCAAGTTGACCCATGGATTGTCTTGGTCGGAAATGACACAACCAATAGGGGTAGGACATGTGTCATGCTCATCTCATTTTATTAAAGCATTATTTTTACCTTAAACTACACTAATTACCTCTAATTGCGATTAAAAACTTAATAAGGTACTATTCACCAAAAAATTATTTTAATCCCATTGAACCACATTTTACTTCTTAATTACAACCATGTATGTCGGATTTTTGAAATTCAAAACACAATGATGGAAAAATTTAATTTAGACGGAAAAATCAGTTTTTATAAGTACCACTTAGTGGCTACACTATTCATAAAAAATTTAAGTTTTTCAAAAAATTTCCAAAAATTCACCCTAAGCTATATTTGATACTCCAAATTCAAAAATGAAGTCTATTTTACAAAATTAAATATATATAAGTCACATTAATAATTTTAATAATTAATTCCCACTGTCAGAGCAAATAGCATGTTTTTATAAAACAGTAAGTATCAAAAGATTGACACCAGTTTAAGTCTAATTTCAAAGTGAAATTGATTCTAATGACCACCATTGTATTAAGTGGTAAAATTATATTCATATTACACTTTAAGACCAATTAAAAAATATAATCTAACCATAAAATTAAATTAAATGAAAAAGCAGTTTTGATGTAAAATGCAGTATTTTTCACTATTCATTAAAAAATGAACATTGTCTGAAAAATACCAAAAATTCACACAAAGTAAATTTTGATGTCCCATTCAGAAAGAATAAGTTTATTTTAACAAACATATATTATAAAATTGTCAAAAGATAGATTTAAAAAGGGTTTGCTATCAAAAGGCAGTAAAACAATCTTTTAAGAATATTAGTGTATTTCATGCATAAGATTGTATTTGTTTTCATTTTAAGCCTCTAAAACACTATCTTAATCATTAATAGACATAGATAAAAATATATATTATTCATTACTTACTTGGGATGTTACATGAACTATGATGGTTAACTAGTCGTGATCATTCTCTACGACATTAATTTCTTGGTGTGGTTTAGTTGAAATATCATCCAATATGAAATGATTTTATTCCTCTATGTTTTGGTTTCATCATAATTTTTATTTCATACAATTTAAAAGAGTTAACGTGTCAAAAATATATCATCTTCCAGTTTGGGATCAAACAATACTAACTTATCTATGTTTATTGAATATAAAAATCATAAATCATAATACATTGAAAAAGTGAAATTTGTTTTTTCAAACACATTGAAATTTTAATGATGATATTTTTTATGAAAGATCTTGAAAAGAACACTATTGTGAGTATTGAATGTATATAAAAAAACTAAACAAAAAATTATTTCATGAGAATAAATTCATTCACATTTTTTTAAAATATCTTATATTACATAAAATTTCATCTTGATACCAAAATTTTTCAAAGGGTTCAATAGATGAAAAAGAATTATTATAACCATTGGAAATAAAATTTTCATCAAAATACTTATTTAAAGACTCCCCCAATAATAATTATTTATATATATTATCATATAACCAATTTAATTTATAAACATCATGGGGGTTTTATTAATTATTTTTCAGACATATTTTATTGAGCTTTGAAAAAATGATCTGTATTAATGATAATCACTAAAAATTTAAAAAATTTAACGATTTACTATTAAACTAAATAAATTTTTTGATAATGATTATGGTTAGTAATTGAAAATGGGTAAGAAATAGATATGTTCTCTTTAATAGGGCTTTCGTATCGTGAATAATTGAGAAGGTAACCTTGTATAACATGTAATCTACATGAAAAAAGATTAAATGATATGAATACATTTGTTTTCAATATACAGACATAAATTATTATAATTATGAAGAATTTTATTGGTGTATAGAGGATTAAATCATAACCCAAATGAAAAGGGAGGTTTGGGAATAAAACTCTTACCCTACGTACGAATGTGTTCTGCACTTGAACATAATGTATTGGATATTTAAATTAAATATAGTAATTAATTATTTTTGAACATTTTCAAAATATATGTGATTCATTATAGTTTTATTGTTTTCATTTATAGATTTATTGATGAGTTTTAGTGTTTAGTTTCATCTTTTGGGAGCATTCGTTTTCTTTGTTTTCATGGTCGGTTTACATGTATATGCATAATGATGTTTATGTATTGTGAGAATACATATATAGAGTTTAAGTTATATTAAATTAATGAACAAACATAATAATAATTGGTTACATAATTCCTTTGGTTACTTTGGGTGATGAAGAACAATTATATAAGAATTTATTGATAATCGATTAGATTATTTTTGCGGGTTTTCAATCAACACATACTAGTATTGTTTTGTTAATTAACATCATGTATATATAATATTTCCAAAAAATAAAATAAAATTTATTACATATTTTATAATCTATTTCAACTATAAAAATGGTTCAATGTTCATCCTTGAAGGATAAATTGAAATATGAAAACCTGTCAGCCACGAAGGGGGAAAATCGACACTGCCCGGACATTGATTTCATCTTTAGAATAAAAGGACACCAAAGAAAATTGATTATTGATTATTCCATTAAAAATGAAATGAAATTATATAATATATATATATATATATCTCATATTACTTTAATAGAAAGAGGACCGGAGATAATATAAAAACAAAATCACATGAAAAGAAATTAAAAGAAAAGAGAGAGGTTTTTACCTCTTGATTTTTCTCCTCCTTTAGACCCTCTTTACGGGGATTGGGTTTGGTATTTTTTTGGAAAATATGGATCCTATAACTCGAAGATGGGGTTTTGGGTAGTGCATTGGGTGGAAATTTTATTGGTCTCAATGCTCTTAAGGTGTGTGTAGAATAGGTGGTGAGGGGTGGTATTTATTGCATAGGAGATGGCTGTTTTCTCATTATTTTTTTATTTTTTTATTATTTTTCCTCTTGAATATTAATAGTTTGAGAATAATCAACTAACATATTAAATTAGTGAATGATATTTCTATATTACCATATTTAATCACCCATACATCACCTATAACTCAATAATTCATGTATTACGCATTTATCATAAATTGGCTTATTTTATTATTAAAAAAATCAAGTATATTATCAAAATCCAAAATAATAACGATATACTTTACCAATTTTTAGAATTAAAAAATTTAATCAATTTTATTTAAATAATTTTCAATATATGATAAATTAAATTTTTAATCAAAATAATCATTTTCTTGATAAATAATGATTTTAAATTTATAACAGCTTTTATAACACTCTAAAAAATCAAATAGGGTCATGTAAAATTATCTTAAGATGAGAAGAAAAAAATTTACTTAGGAATAATTTTTACAAAAAATACTATCCTTTAATAATTTTATTAATTATAAAATTTTAATTAAATATTTATAACTTATAAGAAAATCAACACATAATTAATAATTTTTAAAATATTCATTTACTTATACTATGATATAATTATATCATGTTACAATTTAAATGATGCCTAAATTTTATTTATACTTTAATAGTTGAGTTTATTATTTTTTGGTCAAATTAAATTTCCTAAATGTCACATTATTATTTCAACAATCATATTTATATTCATTAAAAATGAAACTTATCAAAAAAAATACAGAAAATTAACCAAAGTAAATTTTTATATTATGATTTAAAAAATAAGTATTATTTTATAAAATATAATTTATAATAGAGGTGAAATTTATATTAAATAAATGTTCTCTATTAGAATTTGTTAAAACATTATTTAAAAAAATAAATAATTTTACTCGGTAATGTGAAATTTATTTTTTTTCTTATGCCTCCAAAAAATAGGTTGAATGTAAAAATATTTGGCTAAATATAATATATATATATTTCATTAATATCTTTCACTATTAGTGTTTACATTAATTTTTTAATATAAAATTTCATTGTGGGCATAAAAATAGGTTTTATATAAATACATCATTTTTTGCAACTGGTTTTTATTTTTAATTAATTTGCAACTATTGAATTAATTTCATAAACATGTCTAATCTATATTTTCATAATTTACATAATCTCATTAATTTTATCAATTCCAATAGGAAGGTGATAAACATCACAATAACTATAATTAATCATATGTTTATGTGTAGTGTTCTCTTTAATATAAACATCCAAAGAAGATAAATTTAAAAATTGACAAATTGTAAAATCTTGGCTTGTTACATTATTTCATTATACATGAAACATTTTTATAAACAATAATTTATTAAAAATAATGGTATAATCATCAAGTATTAATAAAAATTTCAAAATTAATTTTCCAGTGAATTTATTTAGCTTATCTTAAATAAAAAGTAAACAATAATCATCATTAATGGAATTGTCCAAATAGTTTATTTCTTGGAATGAAACAAAATATCCAATATAAATCACACTTAAAAACAAAAAACTATTTGATGTAGAAAAAGGTGTAGATCTAATAAAAATATATATTGGATAATAAATATATTTAATCCTTTCTTTATTAAATTAATATGAAATTGGTTCTTTCATTATATAAACATCATTAGTATGTGGTTGAACTGCGATGGTTAACTAGTTGTGATCATTCTCTACAAAATCAATTTCTTGGTGTGGTTTAGTTGAAATATCATCAAATTTAAAATGATTTTATCCCTCTATGTTTTGGTTTATTCGTAGTTTTTTTCCAAACAATTTAAAAGAGTTAACGTGTAAAAAATATATCATCTTCTAGTCTAGGATCAAACAATAGTAACTTATCTTTTTTATTGAATATAAAAATAATAAATCTAAATACATTGAAATTGTAAAATTTGTTTTCTCAAACACATTGAAATTTTAATGATGATATTTCTTTGAAAGTTCCTTAGAAGAACACTATAATGAGTATTGAATGTATCTAAAAAAACTCAACCAAAAATTATTTCATGATAATAAATTCATTCACATTTTTTAAAATATCTTATATTGTATAAAATTTCATATTGATACCAAACTTTTTAAAGGGGTTAAATAAATGAAAAAATTTATTATAACGGTTGGAAATAAACTTTTCATCGAAATACTTATTTAAAGACTCTCCCAAATAATTATTATTTATATGTATTATCATACATTCAATTTAATTTATAAACATCATGGGGGGTTTTATTAATTATTTGTAAGACTTATTTTGTTGCGCTTTAAAAAAATGATCTGTATTAATGATAATCACTATAAATTTAACCTGTTTAATGATTTAATATTAAACTAAATAAATGTTATGATAATGAAATATCTATATTTTTTTAACATGTTTTATTTAGTTGAATACTTCCTTTTAAAATTTTACAGATTTTTTTTCATACTATGTTATCGAGCCATGTTGGAAATATTCATTTGGAAATTTATTTATAGAAGAACAGTTACAACTAACATTCAATTTATCATTGCATGATTATATGTGTAAAAAATGACTATGAATTATATTCTATAGTCTAGAGACATTATTATAATCTCTATCATTTTAATTGTTACCTTAAAAGGGATTTTAAATTTTCAAATTATATATTTTGGAAATGATACTCTAAAAGAGAATGATTACTATGAGAATCAATCACATTTTAATTTTTATCCCAAAATTAATCTCTAAATCCATTATAAAAAATTTTACTTATAAATATAATATTCATCTTTTGCTGATCAACACATTAAAAATCCATTATTTTAGTTTAATTTATTAAAACATGATACCAATACTTATGGTCATTATCTTTCATTTTTCAATAAAAGTGACATATTTATATTGAAACATTTATAGTTTGTATAAAATTATGTAATCAATACATATATTCAATTATTATATGCATTCCAAACACTATTTACCTTCTTGTATAACACTTGAGCATAAATTTATATAAATAACTTTTCATTTTCAAGAAACTATAGCATATCCCAAATATAATTATTCATGAATTTTATTGAAAGATAAATTACCATAATTTATAATTTTAATTTTATGAATTTAATTAAATTTTTAATTCAACGTGTTAAAAACAATTATGGATTTGTTTTATATTTCAGAAACTGTTGACTTCATGGTGAATAGTTAAAATAAGAATTTCACATATAACCAGATATTTTTGACATTATCAAGGGTTAATAATTATATTAAGTTCAATGATTCCTATTTATATAATAAATATAATTTAAAAAATTAGTATAAATCATTTAATAAAAAATTTATTACTTTTATATCTATTTTTTGAAAATGGAAAATCAATGTAATGTTTTATTCAATATTTTTATTAATATCACTTATAAAAGTATAAAAAACTTTTATTTTATGGATTTTATTTTAATGTAAAATATTTCACTATTATTATTACCTAATAAAATTAATTTTATAAGAATCAACATTTTCATTATTTTGAAATTAAATCATAGTTTCTAATATTAATTTTTTAAAAGATAATTTCATTGTTTTTCAAAAACTATGATTAAATTTATTTTTACCCCATCATTAAATTGAATTATTTAAAAATGATTATGTATCCATATTCAAATTTTATATATTTTATTCTAATTCCACATTAATTTTTCATCCTAATGAATTATAACCATGGTAAAAATTTATCACCTAAATTATGTGAAATTTTATTTTATAAGGTTACATATGATGGGATGTTGTGTAAAGATAACCCAAAAACATGCTTAAATCACATTGGATGGTTTAATTTCTACATTTACTATAACATCCCAGGAAAATAAAAAAATATGACATTTTTCTATTTATTAATATTTTTTAATTAAATATTAATTATACATTAAATAGGATTCCATTTTCGATGGTGTACCCAACACGCAACAATGGGTTTCTCCAAAATCTCAGGTTAAACACATGGGCGAGCCGTACTGAAAAATAATAATAATATATTATTAAAAATGGTAGTTAACGCCTACCCGTTGTATTAGCAGGAATTAACATAACTAAATAAAATATTATTATACATGTTTTATAAATGTTTTCACATTTATGCAATAAAATTTAGAGGCATAAAATGAGAATGAATTCAGTTTTAAGTATAAATACTCTAATTTTTTTAAAAGGTCATTTTACTGTCATTTGACATTGAAAACCTTTTAGATATAGTTTTTTTATTTTAATATGTTCTATTTGAAAAACTAAACTTCTTTATAATAGGTACATCAAAATTTCCTTTGAGTAAATTTTCGGTATTTTTCTGATAAAGTTCAATTTTTTATGAATAGTAAAAAATACCGCATTTTAATTCAAACTACTTTTTAGTCTAATTATTTATATGGTTAGATTATCTATTTAATTGTTTATAAAGTGTAATTATATAATATTTTTACTAATTAATCCAATTTTGTTCATTATAAGTAATTTCACTTTGAAATTGGATATAAACAATTGTAAATATTTTGATAGTTATTATTTCTTAAAAACATGTTTTTTGTTTTGACAATGAGAATTAATTTTAAATTAATTTCTGCCACTTATGTGTTTTGAATTTTGAAAAAATGGATTCCATATTTTGAATCAGGAGTTCTACATTGTGTAAAAAGGTAACTTTTATTTTTAGATATTATTAATATTTACTTCAAATAAAATTTAATTTACCATGGTTAAAGAGTAAATCTGGTAAAGTATGGTAAATATAATATTATAATAATAGTTAATTACCCATAAACTATTCCTAACCATTTTAGATGAGATATTTCTGACTAATGGAATCCTTGGGTCGATTTTGGGACCCTATGGAGCCACATAGGAGTGATAATGACACCTTATATTAATCAATTTAAAGTAAAGACAAGAATGACATAAACATATATCTTTCAGTAAATCAATTTTTACATGGGGTTATACAAGTTATATCTTTGAATATAAATATTCATTTTAAATTTGAAAGGATTTCCTACAACATGGTATTTTATTTTTAATATCCAGAAATCAAATAAATAAAATTATTTATGACACATTGATGATGCAGTAATTACCTAATTAATGAATGATTTAAATAAAAGAGATAATAAAATCTAAGAAACTATCCAAAACCTATATAATTCTTATTGTTTGATTTTATATCAAACTAGAGTCATCTTATCTTTGAATTTAATGTATATTGGACCTTTTTAAACAAAAAATCGATTTCTAATAAAATAATATTTTCAAACATTCTTATAGAGCCCCTCCCCCCTTATAAAATTTCATCACCGCCAACCCATTACTTACACCACTCAAGACCCAGTGGTTCATCCAAACTATGGATAAATAAGCTACGAACATCCCTCTCTTACTTTTATAAGTCTTTACCTAGAGATAGAACACTTCAAGAAAGCCTATTTGTTCAAACAAAAGGGAGTTACACGATTTAAAGGTAACGTCTTCCCTCATGTTCTATTCTTTTATTTTACTTATCCACTCCCTATGATCTTCTTATTATTTTTTACATAATAACACAAGTATCCTCAATATACTAGGTTTTTTATGAGAAGTATTCTGACTACACTTATACAAATCTCCATTTAATGTGTATAGAACATAATGTTTCTATGGACGATGAACTACTGGCTCATGAAACGATGATTGTTCAATATTCTCCTACAACCTCTTATGGAAACCATTTAGATGGAAATTTATTTATATGTGATATATATTATATTTATATTGTCTATATGATTCTTTCATTTTTATTTTTAGTATACATTTATGGTTTCTATAATGGGCAAACAAAATAATTTCATTTGAGGAAGTGCGGACTACCGCCCCCACAAAATGATATGACTCATTCATGCATTAGATGGAATGTATAAAAGATGGAGTTAACGAAATTACATATGATATTATACTGGAATTATAAGAAATATATGTATCATTAATTTTTCATTCTATTAAATACAAAATAGAAATGAAAGTAGCGTTTATGCGTACGTATGGATTACCGTCTCCATGAACAATGCATTTCATTTCTTATCTCCAAATGTTATTTACTATTATAAATAAATATATATACTGGTTATATATGATATATATGATATCTAAATCTTTAATATCATTCTGGAGATAATGTAATTTTGACCACATAGAAAACTTGTAACTATAGGAAGTTCATTTTTGACTAATGTACCAATTCTCGACAAAATGACCGTTATTAACTTAAATGATTTTGTAATGTTTATAACGAGGTAATATGTGATATAAAAGGAATAAAAACTTGAAAAATGTTCTTAAGAAAGTAATAATTAACATTATTTTATTATTTAGAAGATTAAAGAATGAACGAGCCAAGTCAGACATAAGGTAAGGGGACTTCCTAACCCAATTTCAATTCTTTGGGTTACACTTCTACTTATTGATTATGACATTCTATGAATATGTGGGAATGAACTATGATTATTTTACTCTTAATATCCTCTTATATTTAGAGTATTTATATTTTTCACACATAATTACGTCTTTGGTTTATTCTTAATCTAATGATAATATCATTGTAAGGGAACCTTTACCCACTCTCTTTTTATTAATGACTTATTTTATGTTAAGTCTTTAATTTTCAATTTTCAAATTCTGGGATATATTATTATATATCCTTATTTCTAAAATTTTTATGTCAATTTTATGAGATAACCTTTTTATTTTTATCAACTCATTTTATGAATTTTTAAGTGACGTCATTTGAATGCTGAGTTTTTGTAAGGCAACTTCTTAACCCAATTTCAATTTATTTGGTTAAACTTTTACTTGTTGATTATGCCGTGCTATGAATATTTGTGATAGAAATCTGATTGTTTTATTTTTAATATCAACTTATATTGGATATATTATTAAATTTCACACATATTTATGTCATTGATTTATCCTTAATCTAAAGATACGATCTTTGTAAGGGACTTTATCTTAATTTATATTCCGTTGAGAATTATTTGTTGTTATACACCAATTCACTTTTATATAGTGTATATACTACCCATTTGACATATTATATCATTAATATTATTATTCTCATGCCATTATTATCTTTTTTTAATGTTATTTTATAATTATTTTCATTTAAGTATTTTCTTACGTGGTAAGGGACTCTTTAACTAAAACATTTTTTTAAATGTTTTAAGGATTTATTCTTCTTATCTTTCTCATTAATGTCCATGTTTTTTAAACGGGTTTTAGGATTTATTTCTATGGACATTAATTTTTTAAAATTTAAATTCCTATAAAATCATCAAATTAGTATGAGACACATTGATTAAAAAATCACTTTATTAATTGTTTTAAATGGTTTTGAAAATGGTTTGATAAAGCATTGATTTTGTAAATATCTTGAAATGATATATTGATATTTAAATGTGAAAATTTTATCTTTCCTTTATGATTGTTTTATATGTTATGAATATTATATTGTTATTGGGAATTGTTTACGTATACAGGTGGTTCTGTGATAAAGCTAGGGCGGGTGAGCCCAAGATAGCTCTCCAACGCATTGGGCAACATGATAGAGGTAAACATTAATGTTTTTACTAAGAGATTTTGGGAATATACTTTGATGGGTATTCCAAACGTAACACCCTATGTAGCTGTGAAAGATACAATGTAATTATGTTATGTATGCCATATGTTAACTTTATAATTTATGATTTCTCTGTGTTATTCCTAAAACATATAATTTCATGAGATATGTTAATGAGCTTATGTTTTGTATGTATTTATGGACTAATGTTTTCATTCTTTATTTTATAACCCTTACTGATCTTTCTATGCTCATCACATGTTTTGAAATGTTTTTCACAGGACATAAAGACGAATAGGGTCAATGATGGGATCACAGAAAATTAATGTTGTCTAAAACATGGAGCAAGAAATGCTTGTTTTTTAAGAGTTTTTAATTTTATGAAAAAAATGGTAACTGAGTAGAAGTGTCTAGTTTGTAATTTTTGAAATGTAATGTAATAGTTATGGCCTAATTCTCTAAAAATATAAACATGAAAAGATCCTCACTGTGAATTCTTGACTTAACATGGGATTATGTAATGATTAAGGGTGGAGACTTATAGTTTGTTTCAATGGTCATTTTAGACAACTTTATGAATTAAGGGTTTTCGTTAAACACATGGTTAGTCCCTATATCTATAATTTTAGTTAAAAACTTTCTCTATAACTTTTTCAGATCAATGAATGTTGGTTACAAATTGAAGGTGAAGGATCTCAAACAACATTCTTATCTCTTCCAGATGACATGCTTGAAATAATTATTGCAAAGTCATGTTCAGATGATTGCGAAACTTTTTATAGCATACAACTCACTTGCAAATAGTTTTTTGAGATATCAAACACCTCCACTATACCTCGATATCATCATGGATCATGGTTTGAATTTAATCAAATCAAATTTCTATAGTATTCTCAATTTTTCACGAATGGTAAATATTATCAAGTAATTTTCCAATATTTTACCTTATCACATGATTTTGAAGCATATTATGATTTTGAAAAAGGTGGCGAAGAAGGAGACCCTTGCACTACAAAATTTATATTTTCTTTTACAATATATTCTCTCAACACATACTTATGATATTTTAAAAGGAACATTAACTTAAAGTTTCAAATCAAACTCGATCCAACTATTTTATAAGAAATCATGTCATATAAGATGTTTTGAAATTATATGTCATACATGATTATTTTTGGAAATTATTTTTCTGCAAACACCCATATGACCCAAGTTGTACAAGGAGTATTTGGATGAAGGAATCAAAGGATTTTTAAGGATCTCTAAATCATTGTTGCAATGCATGGACATTCTACCTACATGAAAGAGATGATGATAAAACCATATGAACACCATTATCAAGGTATGATGTTATTTCTATTGGGTATAGTTTTATTTTATCACATGGAGGTGAAAAAATAATAATACATAAGATGTTGAGTTCTCAATGTATTTGGATTAAAATAAAATGTATAAGAAAACTTTTGAGGTTAAAACATAATAGGATTATTTTTTATTTTTATAAAAAGGAAAACCCATAATATTGCTGACAAGACACTGCGTCGAGCTAGGTTGCAGGAATCTAACCCACAACCAAACGGTGACAAGGGCACATCACCTACCACTGGCCTACGTGAAGGCCCTACTTAGTATGAATTATTATTTTTAGTTAAATGAATTTATGGATCAAGAATAAGTTGATTTTTGGAACTAATGTTTTATCAAATAGATATCCTTAATATAGAAAAATGATTTAGTGGTTAAGTTATAAAGGTTATTTTAAAATACGTTCTCTCTTTTTGAGAACATTATATGCTTAGGAGAAATATAATACTATGGTATCTGATTTGTGGAGTAATGGTTTAAATTTTATTTTGGAAGAATCTGTGTTTTTATTGTGGACATATGGAGATTTGGGTTATTTATGGAAATGATTAACCTATCATAGAGAATATGTGATTAGGTTAATTACATTACAATATGAGACTTTAAGAGAAACTAATTTTATTTGGAGATAAATTTTATGATTTATCATGGAAGACTGTGTGATAAAATTATTCTGAGTTTTGGGTTTCAATCTTAGTTTAGATTATATTAAATAATTTTAAGGAAAATTATGTATCGAATGGTCTTTGTTGAACTTTTGGTACTATTTGTTAAATTTTGGAGATTAAGAGTAGTATTTATTTTTATAAATGATTGTCCATTTTCGAGATTATATGATCTCATACTAAACATTTTGGTTTTTGTAGATGTCTAAATACATGGGAAATATATAGTTTATATTTTTGTGATTATGTGATTCTCTATATGTTGATTATAGTGCTTCAGGTGTGACCAAGTCATCTTGAATACTCATCATTTGGAGAAAATATGAGTTTTTGGTATAAACTTATTAAAGGATGAAACTCTACTTGAATGGTATGTATATTTCCTTATGTTCATAGTAAATATCATAAATAAATTCTCTAAATTTATGAAAGGGAACTTTAGAAGAAAAACCTTCTCTGTTTACTTATCCTACTAGGGAATCAAAGATCGTTTAACCTATCATAATTTAGTGGTTTTTTTGGTTGTTAACATTCTCCTAGTCATGTTTTCTGTCACTCTCCATCAGAACATAACACTTAGTGTCTCCCCCAAATCCGAGTTTTCATACATGAAATCCTAGTTTGTGTTATCTGGGGTGACAATTGTACTTCTCCTTCTTTCTTTTAATGTGATAGTTTTATTGACTCTTTTTATAGTGTGGGACTTTCAATGAAGTTTCTAAACCCATTTTTAAAATTGCGTGGATGCCATTCCCAAAAGGGGGAAGGATGTAACATCCCAAGTAAATAAAGAATATGAAAATTTCTTATTTATTAATATTTTTGAATTAAATATTAATTTTACTTTAAAGGGGATTTTATGTTCAATGGCCTACACGAAACGCAATAATGGGTTTCTCTAAAATCTCATGTTGCACACAAGGCTGTGTCATACAGAAAAATAATAATATAATATTATTTTAAATGGTAGTTAACGCCTAACCATTGTATTGGTGGGAATGAAAAAAACTAAATAAAATATTATTATACATTTTTGTTAAATTTTATTACATTCATCCAATAAAATTTAGAGGCTTGATATGAGAATAAATCCAATTTTATCAATAAATACTCTAATATTATTAAAAGGCCGTTTTACCATATTTTGATGGTGAACCCCTTTTAAATGTAGTTTTTATAACTTTTAAATGTTAAATTTGACAAAATAATCTTATTATTTATAACTGGGAAATTAAAATTTACTTTGGGTAAATTTTTGGTATATTTTTGATAAAGTTCATTTTTTATGAATAGTGAAAAATATTGCATTTTAATTCAATCCCGCCTTTTAATCTAATTAATTATATGGTTATATTATCTTTTTAATTAGTTTTAAAGTTTAATTATATTATATTTTAACCATTTAATCCAATTTTTGTCATTGGATGTAACTTCACTTTGAAATTGGACATAAACAATTGTCAATCTTATGATAGTTCCAATTTTTTAAAATCACGATTTTTTTGACAACATTAATTAATTTTGAATTAATTTATTCTACTTATGTTTTTTGAATTTGGAAAAAATGGATTCTATATTTGGAATCAGGACGTCAAAATTTTGTGAATAGGTAAATTTTTGGACATTATGAATATTTACTTCCATAAATATTATATTTACCATTATTAAAGGTTAAATTAGGTAAATAAGGGTAAAAAAATATTATAACAATAATAAATTACCCTTACACTTTTCCTAACCCTATTGGATGAAATATATCTGACTAAGGAAATCGTTGGGTTGATTTTGGGACCCCATGTGAACACATAGAATTGATAATGACACTTTATATTAATTGATTTAATATAAAGAAAAAAATGGCATAAACATATATCTTTTAGTAAATCAACTTTTACATGGGGTTATATAAATTATCTCTTCGACTATAAATATTCATATAAAATATAAAAATATTCCCTACATCATGTAATTTTATTTGTAATTTCTAGACATCAAACTATTAAAATTATTTATCACACAATGATAATGCAGTAATTACCTTATCAATGAATGATTTAAATAAATGAGATTATAAAATTTAAAAAACTATCCAAAACTTATCAAATTCTTCTTGAATTATTTTACATTAAACAAAAGTAATCTTATATTTTAATTCAATGAGTTTCGGACCTTTTGAAACTAAAAATCAGTTTATAATAAAATAATATTTTCCAACTTTCCTAAAGATCCCCTCCTCCCCCTTATAAAAATCTATAAACTCTAACCCATTACTCACAACTCTCAAGCCCCTTGTATCATCAAAACTTGGCCTAAATTAGCTCCCATCATCGCTCTATTTTTTCCTATAATCATTACCTAAGAAGAAGGCACTTCATGCAATGTTTTTGGTTCAAACAATAAGAAGTTACCCAATTTAAATGTAATGTCTTTTCTCAAGTTCTATTCTTTTATTTTAATTCTCCAATAAATATGCCCTTATTATTATTTGTTTACATGAAAAAGCCACTATCCTCAATATACTAGGTTGTTTTTATGAGAATTATTCTAACTAAACTTACACAAACCTCTACCTAATGGGTAAGGAACATACTTTTTCTGTGGACGGGGAACTACTACCTCACGAAACGATTATTGTTCAATTTTCTCCTACCACATCTAATGGTGGCCATTAATATAGAACTCTATTTATATTGTCTCTATACTTATTTATTTTTTATTTATATCACACCTTTATGGTTTCCATAATGGGTAAACACGATAATTTGATTTTAGAAAGTGCAGACCACCGCCCCCTCAAAATGATATGAATCGTTCATGCCATATGTGGAATGTATAAAGGATAGAGTTAATGAAATTTTATATGATATTATACTGGAATTATAATATACCTATGTATCATTATGTTTTAATTCTATTAAATAAGAATTATAAATGAAAGTACTGTTCATGCATATGTATGGATTACCGTCTCCATGAACGATGCATTTAATTTCTTATCTTCAAATGTTATGTACTGTAATAAATATTTATATATTAGATATACATGATATCTAAATCGTTAATATCATTCTATAGATAATTTAATTTTTACCACATTGACAACTTGTAACTATTAGAAGTTCATTTTTGACTCAAGTACCAAATATCGACAAAACAACTGTTAATAATTTAAATGATTTTGTAATGATTATAACATGGAAATAAGTGATATAAAAGGGACTAAAACTTGAAAAAGTTTATTAAGAAATTATAAATTAACTTTATTTTATTATTCAAGAGATTAATGAATGAACGAGTCAAGTAGGACTCAATGTAAAAGAACTTGTTAACCTAATTTCATTTTTTTGGGTTAAACTTATACTTCTTGATTACAGCATGCTATTAATATGTTTGAATGACCACTAATTATTTTAAAGTTAATATCCACATATATTGGGTGTATTTATATTTGTGACACATAATTATGTCATTGATTTATCCTTAATCTAACGATACAATCTTTGTAAGGGAACCTTTCACTGTCCTCTTTTTGTCAAAGACTTCTTTTATGTCATGTTTTTAAATTTCAAATTTTAAATGTCGTGATATGTTATTATATATACTTATTTCTATAAATTTTATTTCCATGTTATTAGAGACCCTTTTATCTCTCATCAACTCTTTTTTTAATTATTAAGTGACAGTGGTAGGCTTCCAAATTTTTGTAAGGGAACTTCTTAACCCAATTCTAATTCTATGGGTTAAACTCATACTTCTTGATTATGTCATGATATAAATATATGTGAATTAACTATGATTTATTTGCACTTAATGTCTACTTATATTTGGTTTATTATTATTTTTCACATATAAGTATTTCATTTATTTGTTCTTAATCTAAGGATACAATCTTTCTAAGGGACTTTGTCTCAATTTACATTACACTGAGACTTATTTGTTGTGATACACCAATTAACTTTTATATGGTGTATATACTTCCCTTTGACACATTATATCATAAATATTCTTATTCTCATGATATTAGAAGATTTGTTTAATGTTATTCTATAATTATTTTTATTCAAGTATTTTCTCATGTGGTAAGGGACTCATTAACTAAAACATTGTTTTAAATTTTTTAATAATTTATTCTTCTAAGTCATTATCATTAATTTCCATGTATTAAAAATGGTTTTTATGATTTATTTATATTGAAATTAATGTTTTCAAATGTTTATTCCTTTAAAATATTCAAATTGGTATGGGACACTTTGATTCAAAAATCACTTTATTAAATGTTTTAAATGGTTTTGAAAATGGTTTTATAAAGCATTGATTATGTCAATATGTTGAAATTATTTAATGTGATTTCAATGTGGAAATTCTATCTTTACATTATTCTTGTTTTGTGTGTTAGGAATTTGTTATTTTTATTGTGAATTGTTTATGTATATGGGTGGTTCTGTGATAAAACTAGGGCAGTTGAGCCTAAGATAGCTCTCCAATGCATTGGGTAATATGACAGAGGTAAATGTTAATGTTTCTCTTAAGAGATTTAGGGAATATACTATGATAGGTATTCCAAATGTAACTCTCTATGTAGCTATAGAAGCTACAATATAGGTATGTTATGTATGCTATAAGATACCTTTATGATTTATGATTTCAATGTATTATTCATAAATCTTACGATTTCATGATATATCTTAAAGATTTTATGTTTTGTATATATTTTTTAACTAATGTTTTCTTTCTTTATTTTATAACCCTTACTAAGCTTTTTATGCTCATCCCATGTTTTGAAAAGTTTTTCACAGGACATAAAGATGAATAGGATCAAGGACGAGACCAAGGAAAAGTCATGTTGCATAAAACATGGAACTAGATGTGATTCTTTTTTAAGAGTTTTTTATTTTATGAAAAAAATGGAAACTGAGTAGAGGTGTCTACTTTGTAATTTTTGAAATGTAATGTAATATTTATGGAGTAATTCTCTAAAACTGTAAACCAGAAATGATTCTGAATGTGAATTGTTGACTTAACTCAATATTATTTAATGTTTAAGGCTGGGGCATTATATTTACTATATTAACAATTAATTGATACAAATTTGGTTCCCCGTGATTTGATTAATAAATGATTATATAATAATATTTAAGTAATTCATAAGATTTCCACCCAACACACCTATGAATGGTAATCTCTTCTCCTCACATATCTATACATATTGAGTTACATATCACTAATAATAAACCCAATAATAGATTCCCATCATACTTATATATATCTAATATGTTTTTATTCACAAAATTATTCTTCAATAATGCTTAAGGTGTATGGAAAATTAGGTTACCTAACAAATAGGTAATCATCATTACCAAATCCTTTCAATTTATTTATTTTTCAACATCCTATAAGTTTTTAATTCACATAATATTTTATTTAAAATATTTTCACAAATATAATTAGACTTTATTATTTCTATCGAAAAATTATTATCTTCTTCTTCTTTATTTGATGGACAATTAAACCATTTCACATGTGTACGTATGGATTACCACCTATATGAAGGGATGTGATGTAAAGACCCATAAATTTCAAGGGAATTTTTTTTAATTGAGATTTTACGAGTACGCAGTTTCTGATGACACCAGATTCTGAGGCCCGGTGTGCTCGGAATCAATTTCTGATGTTTAGCTCGGGTACGTTCAGTGAACGAATGAGCGGGTTTTCCTAACTTTTTAACCGGTGCTCGGAATCGAAATCCAAGGGCACTAATGAAACCGCAGTGCCGGTATTTTCTTAGGAACACCTTTTCTGGAGTTGCGTTTGCTCGGGTGAGGTTATTAATTAAATGGGTTGACTGAAGAACGAAATAAAAAAGAATGTGTGCAACAATGTTGTTTTTATTTTATTTCATACTAAGTTGCTATAACCTATGAATGTAAGTTGGAGTGGGACCCACTACATCCTAACTTAAATGGTAGGATAATAGTGATGTGGGGACCACACGAGCCCCACCCCTTCAAACCCCTTAAAACCTCCCTCGTGCATTTATTTGTGTAACACACCTGCACCTCCCCCATTTTAATGTCAAGTCAACTCAAGCAGTTTTTATTCTACATTAAATACATGCAAATAAAATGACTTATTAATTGGATAACGCGTGTTAATTAATTTGATGAATTTGTTTTGAATTTCAAATTAATAATGGCTTGTGTGTGTGTAAATTTAATAAGACAACGTCTTATTTTATTGGTGGTGATTCGCTATGTGGAGGAGAGAACCCTCGAAGATTTCCTTTTTCCTTCTTGAAGAAGGCGAAGAACACTGAAGATGCAATGAAGAACGCCGTCTAATCTTTGCATCTTCATCCTGCGTCGAAGGAAGCGAGACGCTGCATCCTTCATCGGGCGAACACCGACAATGTACGGAGCCTCTTTCCGTGACACCGTCTTCCGCGACGCCGATTCTCCGTGACGATACTCGTTCGACGACTTCTTCCAGGTAGGGTGTTTTTGAATAAAGTGTTTATTTGAATTATTCCCTCGTGCATGCGTATTTTAATTTCAGGGTTTTTGAATAAATTTACCTTGTATTAATTATACCATCGTCTAAAGCTTGTCTTTTAAATACTTCCATTTCAAAAACACCTAACGTGGAGGGTGTGGGCCTAACAAACACGACCCGACAACCCTCCGGAGTTTGTTTATTGGTGTGCGGATTGACGGGTGATGGCGAATCGGGCCGCAAAGGCGTTTTGAACCCTTCACAGTAATCTGCGGGTCCCGGGAGAGCCGCAGGCGCAGATGGTGGAAAAAATGGACCACCAGAGCGCGTCTGGTGGTCCGCAGAAGGCGCTGCCCGCGCGCCGCCGGTAGGAGCTGCCGCGACAGCGGCTGGAAGAGCGGATCTCGTGGCTGCGCGGGATCTGGGGAAGATGCGGCGACCAACACTGCGTTCGCTGGCAAAGGGGGGGGGGACACGTCCCCCCCCCCACCCCAGCTCGGCCCGCTAGCCGAGCCAGCACGCCCCCCCGGTTGGGCCGGGGCGGGTCACGCGGACTAGGTCGGGTCGCGCCCAGCCAGGCCGGGCCGGCCTGAGCAACACTGGGTTGGGCCAGACCCAGACCCAGGTCGGGGCAACCTGGTTCAGGCCGACCCAGGGGGGGGTTGGGTCGGGCCAGGCCGGGCCCAGACCCCCCATTTCGGACTGTTTTCAGTCATTTGCCCATATCTTGGGCTTCAGACCTCTGATCGACGCATCGTTAGTTGCGTTGGGATCCTTGGATTGAGACGGTCATTTCGGTATTACACTGAAGGTTTTAGAGAACTTTGGGTACGACCGGGTTGGTTCGAACACGAAACCAACTGGGCCCTCGGAGCGGAAACACTTATAACTTGAGCTACAGATGTCCGATTGACGTGTCGTCGGCTTTGTTAGATTCCACTTAGTGAGAAGAACCTTTTGGATTACTCTGATTGAGGTTTGGATGCAGTTGGAGTATGGACAGGTTGGATTGTACCCGAAATCCAACCTGGCCCCTGGAATAGAAATGTCGTTAACTTTCATACCGGACATCCGTTTGACGAACCGTCAGCGGCGTTGGTGATCACGTAGAGAAACAGTCCCTATGAGTATACCCTATGTGAGTTCGGGGTGCAGTTGAGATACGGTCGGTTTGGTTCTTACACGAAACCAACCGAGCCCCTGGGATAAAAAGGCTAATAACTCTTAGACCGGGCGTTCCATTGACGCACTGTCTGTCGTGTTGTGTTCCTATCGATGAGATGAAACCTTGGAATACATCAACTCTAGTCTATGTGACAGTTGATGTATTGGCCTCTTGGATCGTAGAGAGAACCCTCCTGGAAAGAGTGTGCTGTGTGTGGAAACCCTAGAGCTGGCTGAGACTTAACGACTGCTGATCGATCGACTCGGAGTGTTTTAGATAGCCTAGTGGTGAGTGCTTGGTTGTAGTGGAAAACCCACGGCGGAGGAGCGCTTGGTTGTAACGGCAGTCTCATGGTGGGAAGCGCTTGGTTGTAGCAGCAGGCCGACAGTACTCGACAGGTGGAGTACTACAGCAGTCCAAGGTTAGTGGGAAGTTCATGGTTGTAGCGGCAGACCCACTATACTCAATAGAGGAGGAGTTCCCTAGCAGCTATGGGTTCGACGGTGATTTCAAACGTACTGGAATCCTCCGTGGTTTCGATGGTGAAGACTATCGTACTGGAATCCTCTGTGGGTTCGACGACGACGACAACCGTACTGGAATCCTCCGTGGGTTTGGCGGTGATGACTATAGTACTTGTATCTTACGTGGGTCCCAGATAAATGAATTAGAAACTACATCTGATCATCTTATTTTGATTTACAAATGATGTATACCTGTGTGAGATGAGTCTTGACTTTCAATCATAATCTTTGATATGATTGGCTTTCTTTCCTATGTGGATTGGGTTGTGATTTCTTATGTGGATTGAGTTGTACTATCCTGTGTGGATGTGATCGAACTAGGGCTTGGATGTTGGAGCCGAACTGGAATTTATGACTTAGGTATATGTATGGGAATATACCTATGTAGTGTTTTATGATACTTCGTGATTGTATATTTCCATTGTGGATTATCCTTTGTTGATTCTTGGAGACATTTAGGGGTATCGGAGTCCCTATTGAGTATCGCATACTCACCCCTGCACGGGCTTCGCCTGCACTACATTGTGTTGGTTGTAGACGACAGACATCACTAATCGAGGTTGAGGCTTCACTAGTAGAAAAAAGGTCTTTAACGTCGGTTTTTTTTTATTTTTTACGTCGGTTTTTAACCGACGTTGAAGTCGCCGACGTAAAAAATATGACTTTTTACGTTGTTTTTTGTAAACCGACGCCAAAAACAAATTTTAATTGCTTTTTTTGCATCGGTTTTGTAAAACACTGACGCCAAATAAACTCATCCACGTCATTTTTGGCGTCGGTTTCCTTAAAAACCGATGCCAAAAAGTTTACAAAATAGTTTCGGCATCGGTTCTTGAAAAAACCCGACGCCGTAAATGGAAAAATCTTATTTTTTGCGTAGGTTTTTACAAAAACCGACGCCAAAAAGCAATTTTTATTGTTCGATTTTTTAGAGCATTTCCTAATCTTCGATTTGACTGGTTGTAGAGCTAAAACGGAGTTACGGATCAAATGTTTTGGCCGTCAGCCGTTGAAAATGTCAAAGTATCGATTGATACAATATGTTTTAAAGAAAACAAGATAAACACAAGTTAAAATCACATACACCAAATGATATAAAATATACATAATACTTCAAACACATTTCGATTATTTTTCGATCTTCCATTGAAATGATATGTTGTTTATCATCATATCTCTTATATTTAGCATAGATCTCATGTGATAATAAAAACGACGATCGATAATTAAACTTACACCAAGATTGGTAAATGTCATCTGCATGTTTTATATTTTTAACACGATAATAAAGGTAAATAATCATTATATGAAATCTAATCGAGTTGCTTATAAATGAAGGACATTAATAATAAAGAAAATGAATGAATAGAATACGTACCGTATTCAAATTAACGATTGATGCTGCATTGAAAACTTGATTGAATCGAAGAGGATAAAAATGATGAATGAAGGAGAAACAGATTTATATATAGTAAATGAAAACATTTTCGATTGAGTTGTATGAAAATATAGGCGGGATTTTAAAAAGTTAAACGCGCGTTGTGAAAAAAATTGAAATTTTGATCCCGCGTATTAGTGAATACTATTTGGCGTCAGTTTTATTTGAAACCGATGCAAAAGAGGATATATGTTGGTCTTTTTGCGTCAGTTTTTTAAGAAAAATGACGCCAAAAATTACAATTGATATCATTTTTGGCGTCGGTTTTTAAATAAACTGATGTTAAAAAGATAAAAAAAATATACGTTTCGCGTCCGTTTTTTTTAAAAACCGACGTGAAAAGTAAAAATAAATTTTTTTTCGCGTCAGTTTTTAGAAAAACCGACACGAAAAAAAAAGTAATATTTGGCGTCAGTTTTTATGAAAAACGATGCCAAAAAAATTACCATGTTTTAGAAAATTTCTTAAGCTTCGATTTGACTGGTCGTGCAACTAAAACAGAGTTACAGATTAAAAGTTATGGCCTTTGAAAGTTGGACTTAATTAAGACTTCTTTTCAAGAATATCAACTTCCAACATCCATATCTTTTAATCCGTGACTCCGTTTTTGCTCCATTGCCAGTCAAATCAAAGTTTAGGGAATTATCTATAGGACTGTAAAAATGTTTTACATTTTTGGCGTCGGTTTTCATAACAACCGACATCATAACTTTTTTTTTGCATCAGTTTTTACAAAAACCGATGCCAAAACATTTTTTTTCATTATTTTTTCGCGTCGGTTTTTTTAAAAACCGACCCAAAAACTAATATTTTTTTAGTTTTTGGCATCGGTTTTTAAAAAACCGACGCCAAAACGTATCCGCAAAAATATTTTACGCCGGTTTTTAAATAAACTGATGCTAAAAAGATAAAAAAATACATTTCGCGTCGGTTTTTTTTAAACCGACGCAAAAAGTAAAAATAAATGGTTTTTTGCTTGGGTTTTTAAAAAAACCGACGCGAAAAGTAAAAAAAATTATTTTTGGCATCGACTTTTTTAAAAACCGATGCGAAAAACAAAAATGTTTTATTTGGCGTCGGTTTTTATGAAAACCGACATCAAAACATAAGAAAAAATTACCATGTTTTAAAAATTTCATAAGCTTCGATTTGACTGGTCGTGGAGCTAAGACGGAGTTACGGATTAAAAGTTATGGCCTTTGAAAGTTGGACTTAATTAACACTTCTTTTAGAGAAGATCAACTTCCAACATCCATAACTTTTAATCCGTAACTTCGTTTTTGCTCAATGACCAGTCAAATCAAAGATTAGGGAATTATCTATAGGAATGTGATTTTTTTAACATTTTTGGAGTCGGTTTTCATAAATACCGACATCATAACATTTTATTTTATTTTTTTCATGTCAGTTTTTAAAAAAACCGACGCCAAATCATTTTTTCATTATTTTTTCGCGTCTGTTTTTAAAAAACCAATGCCAAAACGTATCTGCAAAAATATTTTACGTTGGTTTATAAGAAACCGACGTCAAATTGACGACGTTAAAAATGATTTTTCTACTAATGCTTGTAGAGCTGGACGGTACCCGGAGGAGGATCTCACGACGAGTCGGTTCCCAGAGGTGGATATCACGTCGAGATGGTGCCCAGAGGCGGACTTCACGACGAGTCGGTACCCAGAGGAGACGGACGGACGTGGAGTACTGAGGATGAGATCTGTACTTACCATTCAGGTAAGATGCCAGAGGACGATCCAAGAGTAGCTTGTCACCTTTCAGCTGTTGTTCTTTGAGTTGTACTTTACTTTCAGTTGTAGCTGTACTTTTCAGTTGAGTTTGTATTCTGGCCCATTTACCTTTCAGCACATACTTTTATACCCCGTTCTACTTAGTGTTTACTTCTTCTGGCTTACTCTGTGGTGTTTGTTTACTTTATAAAGGCAATGCCTTCCCATTTTTCAGGATTTATGCCTTGGTTCTAGTCTCCATCCCCTGGCCTATGGGAGGCGGGCTTGGGGTAGTTACAGCATGGGTCCCGAGGACGGGTCGTGACATGTGATCTTTTTTATCATTTCATATTTCATGGGATGATCGTAATGATAGATGTAACGAATATATAAGATATTAATGATATAAATATAATTTTTTAAATATTTATCTTTTTACATTTTATTTCATTAAAACCCATTATGTTATATAGAATGTTGCATGCGCACAAGAAATATACCACTTCCATAAATTTTGTATTATTTTTTTATATTACCAACATAAATGGATGATATTAAAAGTATATTCGATGAATAAAAACTAATTTTAATGAAATTATAATCATTAATTATGTAGTGGTTCCATTTCATAACAAATTTTACCACATTCAATATAATGATTTCATTTGGGGACAATTGATTGATAAAAATTAATTTGTCGATTTAATCAATAGTTATAAACTAAATGGATTTAATTTTATTATAAAAAATGACATCAGATTAGGAATATAAAATAATCTTTTTATATATGATTAAATAAATTTAATTTAATTATTCCAAAGGATATAATCTTTCATACAAATTGGCAATCAAATGTGTTATTTTTTCATATCAATTCAACTCTACTGATATATATTGTATATGATAAACTAAATTTATGTTATAGTATGTATGTCATACCCATATGATGAAGTATATCATTAATTACTATTTATTAATTATATTTTATTCATTGATTAAGGTTTTAAAATTTTATAGGTGGGTTTCACAGAAGTTATTAATTCCAAAATGGTTTATTTAACAATCATATTTTGATTATAGATTATTTAACATTTAATTCCATTAGATATAATTAGTTGTTTTATTAATTGTAAAACCAATATATTTTACTCACATTTTTTATTGTATTTATTATAATTTATCCATATTTTCATATATATTTTTTGTGAAATAATAAATGAAACAATTGTATAATAAATTCACTTGATTTCTTATTCTAGGGTTGGAATATTTTTATTCCATCCTATGATTTTTGAAGATATATCTAGTTTTATATTTTATTTTATCAAATATATTTTTAATATCATTTTAAAACATATTTTACCTTTTATAAAAATATTTTAATGGAGTCTTTTTTAATAAGTTTTCTAATCAAGTCAATTTTAAATTTCTTTACAAAATTGAGAAAGAAATATTTTTTAATGTCTATGGAATGAATGTATTTTACCACATACTGATGAATTATTTTATATATTGATTCAAATAAAATATTGTATCAACATTAAATAGAATTAATATTTATTATTCAATGATTATTTCCCCTATATACAAGAAATTATTCTTTAAACAATTGAGTGGAATTTTGGAAATGATTTAAAATGTCATTTCTAAAAAAATGTTATAAAACATAATTATTTTTTTTAAATATCATTCTATATTTTACAATAAAATTGTTAAAAAATATTCCTTTATTTATATCATTGATTTTGTATGAATTGGTTCCATTTTATCATGATTTTAATTTTAATTAAGTAGAACCTTTTTATAGATCGTTCTGTTTCATGTTTTAATGTTCTCAATAACCATTCCTTATTCACCGAACATTATATTTCTCCCTCATATCAATATTATATTGACCATGGAAAAAATTATAATTTCAATATTTTGTTAATTGTATTTAATTACTATATATGAGAAAATTTGAAAGAAGAACATTATGAATGTTGTTTCATTTACTACGGTAATAATGATTTTCAATATTCTTCATTCAATACAAATATTTATTTATTCATAAGTAATTATGATTATAATTTATTTGATTCTAGATATAGGGAGTTCACTGAACATATATAAGTGTCATGTGGTGGATGTTTATAGATAGCCCCTAGATTCGTTGAAAGGTCTCACAAGGAAAATAGTTGTCCAAATTAGTTTTGTATTTTATATGTACTTACCCATTAATTGAAATGTATTGACATGAATCCCTAATAATATGGTTAATGATGTCTTTTAATGAGGTTGTTATTATATAGTCTTGAAATTTTACATTATGAATTTCCTTCATGATGATTTAATTTATTATTATCTATGTTATTTATATGTTGATATTTATCATTGGTATATTTTGAACCACATGTTATTTATTGAATGGAATATGTATTGATTATACACTCTACCATATCGTTTCTTCCATAAAATTTTATTATAATATCTATTGTACATAACCCTTTATGGTCATTAATTGTTAAAATTCTATTTTTTTCCTTTTCCCTGGGATATAAATAATGAATCTTTGAATTTATTTCAGGGATGAGAGAAATTGTTTTGTGATATAATTTTTTTGGGAAATATAATAAAGAAATCTTATATAAATCTAGATTTTAGACTTCTAAACTGACATATATTTGTTTGTATGGTCCCATATATATTTAATAGATATAATTGACTATACCTAAAATTTAGTTTACCAATTTTTAGTTTATTTAATTTGGTTTTAAAGAGAGGTTTATAAGAATCGATGGGAACCATATTTTAGAAGAATCTAGTTAGAATAAAATTATGATGAATCACTTCGTGTATTTGAGAACATTTAACATAATATATATTTTTATTCTATTGATCTATTTTTATGATTACATTCTCTAATTATGTGTTTAACAATGATTGAATATGGTATGTATTGGATGAAATATAAATCAAATCAACACATAGAGTTAATATTAGGATTTACCTTATGAAAAACCAAATAATGTGGTTTTTTGAGCTAAGAAGATCATGACCATATATGTTTATTTATCCCATTGATTGAAAAATAAAATTGTAAATATCAAGAAAAGAATTTTTTAAAATTATTATAAACCTATATTAGCACTCTTTATTCTACACAAGCCTCTATAATTTAGTGGAACTACTAATCCATATGTATTTAAAAATAGTTGATGTCCGAGAAAATTTTATAAAATGTCTCGGAATGAAATAACATAGAAATTTTTATTTTTAGGGTATTATATTGCATTTAAGATGTTGATAAATTGTTATCATTAATATGGAATACTAAATAATACAATGAAATAAAACTAATTTAATAGATCACATTGAAGGTGACATTTTGGAGAAATAAATTTTCCTTGAGAGAACAATGTTTAAATTGAAATAATGTTACTGAAATTAATGTATATGGAACGATAAATTGATAACGAATATGAAGATATATTAGAAATATAATAAAATCATGAAATCTACTACATAAATAATCTAGGATGTATGATTTACCATTACTTTAATGGGATTTAGTAAAACCTCTAATGGGAAATGAAATTCCAAACATTTATATCATTTGATAATATAGTATCTTATGATGTTAATATTTTTAATGAATTATAAATTTATTTAATCATCATAGAAAATAAAAAAAATTAAGAGGTTAGTTGATAACCAAGGAAAAAATAAATTTGTAAAATAATAAAAATGGAATGATGATACTTCCACAAAGTGATAATTATTGAAATAAAAATCTAGATAAATGTTTATAGGAATGTTATTTTATAAAAAATATGGATATAAGTTCAATCCAACATAGTATTGAAAGGTAAAGAAATATAAAAATACTATCAAGTTCATTAATTTCAAAGATATATGGAATTATTTGATCTAATTCTTCATGATTCATGGGATTCTACCATAAAATTTGTCATATGGGAATACAAAACATCTATGAATACTAAATAATATGTTAGACCCCCGAAAAATTTATGTTTATTAATCATAAACTCAATGTTATCTACTTTTTTATATGACTTTGGAAGTTCACAATAATTAATAGTTTCCATGATTTCAAATATGAATAAATCATTCCTCATAAACCGTTCAAGAGAGTTTTCAATGAGGAAACAAAGGAAAAATTATACTATAAGAAGGACATGTTTGGTGTTCCCTATTACCATACATAGGGATACCATATTTAAAATAATAATTATGATTCCTATGGTGGAATTTGATATAATCTTTGATATTGATTGGATTTCGAAGTATAATGAGGAATTTTTTTACAAGATAAGGAAATTTATATTTGAGAATGGAATATGGAATCTATTCTCCTTATAATGGTGTCTACATCATCGCAATAATATTTATATACACCTATAGTATCTCTCCTTAATGATATTATAAGAGTATAAGAGAATACATAATCTATGGATGTGTAATTTAATGTTATTATAGAATATTTTACTATTTTTCTAGAATACATTGATGTGTTTTATAATGAGATTAACGTAAATCTACATGATTCTGATGTTTAGTTTCATGCTAAACTTATTCATGATGGAAAAATAATATTTAAGACTCTCTAGAGAATGGGAACAATATAATTAATTTAACAAAATAAATAATTTTAGGGGATATGTTATAAGGAATTAATTCACATATTTTTTCACTATGGGGATGTCGTGCTATTTTCATTAAAATAAAGGATGAGCAATAGAAGTTATACATTGACTGTAGGGAAATTAAAGACAACACAATAATGAATGTGTATCCTATAGATCACATTCATCATTTCTTTTATCAATATCGTGGATATTAATATATTATAATGATTAATCTCTATTCTATGCATCCTAAATTTCTAGAATAGAAAAAAGTTATTCTAAATATAGAATTTTAATGAGGCATAGACAATGTGAGTTTATTTTAACTCTATTTGTATTGAAAAGAAAATTGTATATCTTCATTTATATAACCATTCAAGTAATCAATGATTATATTAAAAATTTAATTTCTTTATTGAATAATTATATATTACTCTACAATAAATGATTTTTATATCCTAAAATCCCTTATAAAATCATTCATGAATCTCATTGTGGAATGGAGTTATATAGGAAATTTAGTAAGTGTGATTTCTAGCTACATGATGTTTCATTTAACTTCCATATTACTTCCCTGATTATAATATCATTTGTTCATTTAAATTTAAATTTACTAAAATAATGTCTTACATTGATGAATATAAACATTTTACATTGTTTCTATGGATTAGATGATTTCTATCACAACATGATTCAACATTTACCCGGATTAGTAGACCCATTAACCATGTTGACACAAAGGGGGTTATGTTAATTTGGATAGAATGATATAAATACTTCTTTGAATTATTAAATATTATACGAGGTAATGCAATGATAATTAAATTAACATCGATAAGAAATGGTTTCATTATATATAATGGTGAATGTAATAAAATACATGTATTTTACTTTAATAGAATGAAAGTATTTTTTCTTATCAATAATGGTATTTAATATCCATGAATATAATTATAAAAATCCTGATATTATGATATAATCTATGTCCATTTCCTTCAAGAAATGGATGCATTATCTATATATATATACAAGATATATATAATTAAAAAATGAATAAAATATATGTATTGATAAAAATTCATTAACATTAGACAATAGATGTAATGCCCCAACCCCAAAATCATGGAGCTGGTACATTACTAATTACATTGGAATTATGAAAAGGAATTAAATCCCAAAGAAATGATCATTTTATTAGTCTTGAATAAACATGATACATACATGTAACTCATATTACATTGCAATAAATAACAAAATAAAATATGTAACAAAAACTAATAAACGCTTCCCCTGAGAACTTTATAAATGACTTCCTCTTCATAACCAGTTGAAGATAAAAAACTAAAATGGGTGAGATCAAATGATCAGTAAGGGTTAAAAATATCTTAATAATGAATCAACAATAACTGAATTATAAAAAAAATGGCATAATCAATATGGCATGGTGAATAAATGAAAAACACATGCCCTTAATAAACTAAGAATGAAACTGAATCCATAGATTTTTTTCATTGTGAAAACCTCATGGATTGTAATAACTAAAAATGAATAAAGGAAATTATTATTAATCTAAATAATATATATATCACATGACACCACTATTCCATCAAAACATTTTATGTCTTTTGGTCGAACCCCTTATGAATTTTGGGAACAAACTTGAAGGGTTTGTTGATAACAAATTTTTCTCATGAGACCTGTATATGCATCGAGGGGATATAACTGGGCCCACCCTTCAATTAAAGTCAAAATAATTAATAATAAATATTTTTATTACAAGTAAAATGTGCCTTATCGATATCCATATAGAGTAGAAGATACAGATTCATCAATATTTCCATAGTTAAAAAACATTCCTAATAAACACCGTATGTAAAAGGGTATATGACTTAAGACAATAATCATATACCTGAATCCAGAATATGGATATATAATATATTTACCATTTAAAATGAAAAATGATCTCATATTGTCCGTGGATACACCATATAAGAATGGTTTGGTGAAAAATACCATTTAAATCCCAATGAAATGGAAATTTAGACAAAGTCTCTTACAACGTTGTAATCAATCTAGTGGTATAACCAAAAACTAATAATCTACAAATTAATCATAGACATCCAGAAATATAAATAGAATCATGATATTATTCATCAAATGTCAGTACACATGCACCAGATGCAAGAAATAAGTGGAAAACAATGGAAATCTAACAGAATTAAAAGTGAAATGGAAAACCCCTTACATTAAACTACAATGTGTTCTTAGTTTGATCATAACATCCCGAATAATAAAATTTTTCATCATTAATTAATAATAAAATAACCACATATAAATTTAATTGATTAATTTTATCCTTATAAGGTTCATTCATAGCATTTTTTGATGGGTTTATGAGGTTCGATTTTATTGTTTCAAAAGCATTTTCTTTCATGGTTTTCCTTATCAGTGTACTTGTATTCATGAATGGATGTTCATTTGTAAAGTGTTTAAAAATACAGAAATTTTAATATATTATTAGTGAAATTAAAGAGTTATAAATGATCTTATATTGATTTTGGTTATATACCACAAGTATGACTCATTATATAAAAGTTAATGATAAATGCTTGGATTAACATGGCAGTTTTGTTCACACTGGATTTGTTTTGTGTTATTATTTTATATAATGAGTGTTTACTGATTGTAAAACCTTAAATAAGATATATTACATATATAATGATCTTATTTCAACTATAAAAAGCGTTTTATGACCATAAATGAATACGGTAATTTATATTGAAAATCCTTCATCCATGAATGTGTTAAATTTACACATCTCGAATGGTGTTTTCATTTTTAGAATAAGAGGTGGGGAAATGAGAGATTATGATGAAATATTCCATTAGAATAATAAAATTACAATTCATTTACTATACTGTAATTATCATATAATTTAGATGATGGGAGGTGAGGTGTTACAAATAAAATATAGGAACATGTAAAAGAAATTGAAAAAATAAGGAAGAGAGTTTTACCTTTTGAGTACTCATCCTTAAGAATATCATTAAGGCCGTTGTTTTTGGAAAATTAGTGAGACCAGAAGGACTTGGATGTTGGGGTATGGCTTGGGAAGTGTGTTATATAGATCTTAGGAAATTATGAATGTTGAGTGGTGTTGGAGGCAGAGGGGAATGAGGGTGTAATTTATAGTGGAGGGGAGGATGAATTTTACATTATTTTTATCATTATTTTAATTTTGTTTTCTTAACACTATAAAGCGTATTGATTCATGCTTCCCAAGATAGTAATAAAACAATGTGAGTTAAAAAAATTTATATTACATCCACCCTGCATCACCTATGATGCCATAAAACAATTATTTAGTATTTACCGTAACATATAGTATTTTACTATTCAAAAAAATTCATGGATTTCAGAAAAATCCTAAAAATTCACCCGAATAATTTTTCACCATAGAGAATTAAAAAATGAACTCAATTTTTTTAAAATAATTTTCTAAATATTATTAATTTTATTTTTAAATAAAATCATAATTTATTCCAAAATAATAATTTTAAATCTATAAATAATTTTTTATGAACTTGAAACATCTCATTAGCTTATAACCTCTAGAAAATAAAATAATAATATGATTTACCTTTCATAATGGTAATATTACTATTCATAAGGGTATGTTACTATTCACCAAAAAAATTGGTTCTGTAAGACTGCAAATAACTTAATGATCATAATTTTAGATGAAAATTTAATGGAATTGAAAACATAGAATCAGATAATTTATGTTTGATGGATAGGTTATGATTTTCTCATATAAATAAGAAAATTTTATTTTATAGAGACTCGGTGTTATAAAAAATATAGGCTATCTAGTGAGTAGAACGTATTTAAGAGAAACATAACTTGAAATGTTTGGGGTGTTATATTATTCCCACCCTTGGAAATTTATCCCTCAAAAATTTTCATGTATAAGGACCTTCAAAAATATTTGGGTGGTTCTTCTTCATAGCATCCTGCGGTTCCCATGTTGATTCCTCTATTTTATAGTTTCTCAAAATAACCATTACATTTAAATCGTTAAACATAATGAAATCCACAAGAAACGATCTGTTTAGTAGTATTGAAGAAACTAGATACATACATGTAACTCATATTACATTGGGAAAGGTAAAAAATACAATACATAACAAAAACTAATAAATTGCATCCATGAGAACTCAAAAAATGGTATCCTCTAAATAACTTATTGAAGTTAAAAAAATTAAAGGGGTGATATCAAATGCTCAATAAAGTTTACAAATAATGGAATCAGGAATCCACAATAACTTAATCATAAACTAATTGGTATAGTCAATATGGCATGATGAATAAATTAAAAACACATGCAATTAATAAACTGAGAATGAAACCGCATCTATAGATTTTGTTATAGTTAAAACCTCATGGATATTAGTAACTAAAAATTTATAAATAGAATGATAAATAATGGAATTCATGTTTATGGAACATGATACCACTATAATGTCGAAATTGTATATCTCTGTGGGTAGAAACCTGTCTGAGTTTTGGAAACAAACTTGAAGGGTTTGTCGCCAACTTATTTGTCTCATGAGACATATCGATGCATTGAGGGGCTATAGTTTTCCCTAAAAATCACTAAATATACAAATCATTATTTATACATATATTTTTACATGTACAATATTCCATCTCAATATCTATATATAGTATAGGATATAGGTTCATCAATATTTCCATAGTTAAAACAACATTCCAAATAAACACCGTATGTAAAAGGGTATACGACATAGGAAAATAATCATATACAGGAATCTAGGTTATTTATATATAATATACATACAATTTCAAATGAAAAATCATCTAAAATTATCAGTGGATTTAGCACATAAGAATGTTTATGTGCACAATACCAAGAAAATCTTAGTGAAATGAAAATTGAGACAAAGTCCCTTACCATGTCGTAATCAATCGAGTCGTACGACAAAAAACTAATGATCACCATATAAATCACTAAATAACATGAATTTAAATATAATAATAATATTATATATGAAATTCTAGTACCCATACATAACATGAATGAAATAAGTGGTGAACAAGGTAAATCTCACGGAATTAAATGTTAGATGAGAAAACCCCTTACCATATGCCCGAATGTGTTGTTCGTTGGATCTTAATGACATGAATAATAAAATTTATCATAGCTAATTAACAATATAGTAACATAATATACATGTTTTTTTAACATTATTATGTTCATTCATGGAATTTTTGACATGTATAAAGGTCCGGTTTTATTGTTTCGGAAGCATTTTCTTCTTTGGTTTTCATTATCAGTTTACTTATATTCCGGAATAGATGTTTGTTTGCAATGTGGTTAAGCATACTGAATTTTTAATATATATTATTAGTGAAATTAAATATATATAAATGATCTTATAATTATTTTGGTTATATATCATGAGTATGACTCATTAGATAAATGTTAATGATAAATGCTTGGATTAACTTTGCGGTTTTGTGCACATTGACCTTGTTTTGTATTATTATCTTATATTATGAGTGTGTAAGGATTAAATAACCTAAAATTGTATATATTAAATACGTAATGATCCTTTTCAATCATAAAAATGGTTTCATGACCATAATTGAATACAGCAATTGAAATTGAAAACCTGTCGTCCATGAATGTGATAAAATTAACACATCTCGGACGGTGTTTTAATTTTTAGAATAAGAGGAGGGGAAAAGAGAGAAGATGATGAAATGTTACATTATAATAAAAAAATTATTTGTATTTTAAGGTAATTCAATTATCATAGAATTTGGAAGATGGGCGGTGATGAGAGAGCATAAAAAATAATGGAACTTGTAAAATACGTTGAATGAAAAAGGAAGGCAGGTTCACCTCTTGAGTACTCTTCCTTGAGAATCCTCTTTAGGACTTTGTTTTTTTGGAATTTTAGTGTAAAAAGTAGGTGTAAAACTTGGGGGGAGTTCATGGAAGTTGGATTTGGTAGATCTTAGGTTAGGATATAATTTTGAGTGGGGTGGTAGGAAGAGGGGAATGAGGGTGGTATTTATTGTGGATCCGAGGAGGGATTTTACATTATTTTAATATTTTTGCACATGACTATGAAAAGTCTTTATTTATGTTAACATAAATAGTAATAATTGAATGTGATTTTGAACCAAGTGGTTATATGTCTTCCTTTAATGACCCTTGATGCAGTAAAACAAGTATTTTGCATTTATCATAATTTATAGTATTTTATAATTCATCAAAAATTCAAGAATTTTAGAAAAATCCCAAAAATTAACCTTAACCATTTTTCAACATGTAGAATTTAAAAATGAATTTTATTTTCTGAAAATAATTTTATAAATATTAGAAATATAATTTTTAAATAAAATCAAAATTTAATCAAAAATAACATTTTTAAATCTATAACTCATTTTTAAGACCATAAAAAAATAATCAACATTTCATTTCCTTATAAACATGAGAAAATAATATAATAATATGATATACTTTTCATAATGTTAATATTTCTATTCATATTAATATTCAAAAGGGGGTGTTACTATTTACCAAAAAATAAGTTGGTTCTATCAAACTCCAAATAACAAACTGATCAAAACTATAGATGACCGTTTTTTGAAATTCAAAACACAGAAGTGAAAAATTAATGTTTAATGGGTAGGTTATGACTTTCCCCATTAAATAACCAAGTTTTATTTCTCATATACTCAGTTATATATGAAATATAGTCTATTTATTGAGTAGAAAGTATTTAAGAGAACCATACCATAAATTTTTTTGGGTTTTATAATCGATATGTCCATTATTACCGTAGGATTATAATTTCCCAATACACTACCACCCTAAAAATGAATATATGGTGGTAGATTTTATGAGTATGAAAGATTTTGTATTTATGAATAATATGAGGATTGAATAAGATCATATGATAATATATTTAGTAATGTTGAATATGAGAATCATTACGAACATGAAAACATCATTCGTTTTCCAAGTTCATGTTAAATATTCTATACAGTAGTAAATATATTTTCCCACCTTGATGAAAAGCTATTTTAAATGAATAACAATGCAATGAATGATTTGAATATCAAATACATAATCTATGGATATAGTGTGATGAAATTATGAAATAGGTTATATGATACATCAATATAATAGCTAAAGAGGCAATTTTTTTATGATGACCATTGTTCCAATTTTTCCCTACACCATAGAAAAAAACAATTAACATATTTTAGAGAAAATTTTTAGATAGATAATATGATGTGAAAAATTTTATAATATATAAACATGTTAGGTTTTAAATAGGTACTGTCTACGAGGAAATATCTTAAAAGAAATAGGTAATATTTTCATATTCCATTGTGTGTTCTGGAATTATACAACTATAGATATTGCAACTAGATTAATATGGAATCCTTAACAATTATATCTTATTACAAGAAAAGCATTACATTAGAATTATAAAAAACCCGTTAGATATATTAGGAAACTGATTCAATTTTGAGAAATGTCTATTATCAATGGAAATATGGATAGTAATGTATTATAAATAAAACATTATTAGTCATATAAAGTCTATGATCACTCTAAATTCAAGGTGTGTGGTACCGATATATATATTTAGATGAAGTTTATGAAAGGATTTATTTAGAATGATAATATATTGAGGATTCAATGGTGAGTGTTTGAAACTTTAATATTCATATCGAGGAACCCCAACCCATTAATATGAGTTATGTCGATAACCCTAGGAAGGATATGAAATTTAATAGAGGGTATCATGTTTTATTGAATTATTATCCATTGAAATATGTTCTACGGTTTTAAATGAAAGGGAAACTAATTCTGAGGCATTTCAAGCCTTTTAAGATTATGGATATAATTGGAGTTGTGGATTGTAATTTGGAAATTCCTCCCATCTTCTATAATGTGAATGAAATATTACATATTTCAATATTGAGAATGTATATATAGAACCCAACACATATAATTAATTATAAATAATAATAATTGGATCCTGATATCTCTTATTATGAAAAGAATATAAATATTCAAGATGCTAGAAAATATGCATAGCATCAATAGATGACTCAGATAGAAAATTATATTTTTTGAAATAATAAAATAGTGGAATAAATAAGGGAACATGATGTTTTCATAATTATGATCTAAAAACATATTATAATCAGGTGACATTTTTATGAAGGATTTTAAGGATGGCTGGATGTAAACCCTGATAATAAATGATAGTTAGTAAAAATTTAATTCTAATGAAACAATTTCTTGATGCATAATGATTTATTCAAGGATGGGTTTAAAAGATAACTTAAAAAATTATAATTTTATTTTGATGGAATGAATTTAAATTCTCAATTCATTATTAAAAAATTACATTGGGTTGAATATTTTTTATTTTTTATAAAAAATTTAATATTAGGGTGGATAGAAAAAAATAACGATTTCACAAATAATTTCTTCTTTTTTACAATATAATGATATAATAACAAATTTATTATTTTTATAAACATTTTATTGAAAAAAAAATTAATTTAAGAATTATTATAACTCATGTATTATTGTGATTCTTGACTTAGAAATCCATGTTTGACATTTTGAAATGTGATGTAATGTTTTTTTTAAATTAAAATATTTAATTTTTCGTCTAGATTTATGGTGTATTCAAGAGTTTCTATTTTGTTTTTGGTTAGGATTAAAAGTAAAACAAAAAAAATATTAATTAAATGAATACAATTAGTTATTTGGGAATCAATTATATCTAATATTTTTGTATAAAATCATTTTAATGCATAAAATATGCAGTTTTCAATAAATAGTTATTCATTATATCTTATGAATTATATTAAAAATTATATTAACCCCAAAATAACATTAATTATAGAAAATAGATTCCATATTTTGAAATCAAATTCTTAACTTCTTTTCTATGTATAATTTTTAGGTTGGGTCATAATTAATCGTAACAATAGTAATAAATTTATCACCATGGTCAATGATAAAATTATTTAAAGAGGGTAAGATAAATGGATACTGTAATGACCCCCGCTTCACATGGTTTACCCATCCCTGGTTGGAAAAGTGAGAATATAGATAATAACCCCTGATTCCCACCTTCAATAGGCCTCGGGTTGGTGATTAGCACCGAGGGTATAATAAACACAAAAATGGGAGGCATTTCCCTATAAGAGAATGCATGAGAAAGATAAAGATAAGATAAAAACCAACCAACTCCATCTCAGATTAAAATATAAAAGAATACCCAACTACAACAATTGAAAGAGAGAAACTGCAAGTACCAAATGAAAGTAAAAAAATAGCCACCACAAACCCGATTAGCTCTAGAAACCCCAATCTAGTAGAAACTAGCATGATCTCCAACCTTATCTAAGTGACCTGAAAATTAGATTAGATATTCATGGGGTGAGTATTATAGTATACTCAGTAGGATCCTCCCCAGATCCTATCATGAAAAAGTAAAGAAAGCATGCTAAAACATAGTGATCAACAGGTGAAACTAACATGTCACCTAAACATGTATACTAAGTTCACAACCTCACCATGTCTACTCTCACCATGTATCTCATAAAAGTGTATATAATATAGAAAAGAATATAAAGGCTACCCCACTACTAATTCCCCACTAGTTTTCTACTTTTCCCCAATGTCACACGTCCTAAGCATCTCTCTCCAAAAAGGATTTCCCACAAACACCTGGGTGAGGCACCACAACATGATCCTCATGAAACAAAACCACCACTTTCACATAAGCAGAGTAACCAGGTAGTTTCTAGGATCCACCATAGCTCTCCTAACGTGTATCATACGCCGCCCATTATACCTCAAGCCATTATAGCCCACACACTGAGTAAGGATCCTCAATCTATCACAGCCTATACATGTTACACCTATAATAGTACATAGAAAACTATATCTAGAATATATATGTGTGAATAACAACAATCCACAACAACCCCCTACACATATATATGGGAAAAACTAACAGTTATGCCTACCATCACATGTAACTATCAAGAGAATAGATTGGGACCAAAGAGGATAGTCAACCATCCATCCTCCCACCGAAATGTTGGGGAAAATTCCCCCGAGGCATAGAATCCCGAGGGTGTCATTTTACCTAACTGATGAGGTAGATTAGTTTATATAAACCCCAAATGTATAGAATATACTATATCTGACAACCAAACTATGGGCATAACCGAATATTAGAATCAAATTCAGCTAATGTGTCTCGAACTCCCAACTTCCACTTCTAAGACTAGGTATCCCATAAGCACAGAACCATTTAAAGAGCTTGAATAAATTACTCCATTACCTTTTTATCAGTTTCAATTTATATTAATTAATTCTTTGAAAATTAATTATCCTTTAATAATTTACACATTATATTTCATTAGCATCACACCCAAAGGTAATTGTTCCTTTAAATTGTAACCTCAAAATTGCATCCCAGAAAGCTCCAACCTCATTGGATAACATAATTTATTCAATAATTTATTAACAACATTATTACATTCCCATATTCCCCTGAATTATAGAAAAACATTCTAAGATACTAAACACATGGGAATCAACATAGTGAGTAGATGAACTACATGTCGGGTCTTGGACACCTATAGAAAGATCATAGACCGATCCTCCATCAATAAGCTAATCCCAAAAATCATGTGGCATACCCCACGTGTCTTCTCCCCTTTTGGAAGGAGGTTAAGCAAACCAGCTACCTTGAGCCGCAGGGAATGCAAATAAGATAAACAAGAAACAAGAAACAAAAAGCATCCAAACATTCACTTCTAACCTATTCCATCATCTTTGGTGTCCTCCCAGACACCCTCATGCATAAACTAATGCCCCTCACAACTCTAGGTGTAAACTTATGCATTAGCTAGTAGGCCTTCATACCCCTACATATCACAGCAGATTTCTAGGAACCTATCACAACACACATAGTTGGAAAACAAACATCATATCAATTAGGCTCTTGTCCCTTAAACAAGCATGTTCGAAACTCAGAATCCTACACAGAATTATCTTTTATTAAACAACTAGTTCTTTAGTAAATCTTGATATAATCGATATCTTATTCATAGGTTCCAAATTCCGGAAACCGAAACAGTATGATATAAAAAATTTAACAAACATACTTACTACATCAATTTAACTATTATAAAATTACAACAACAACATCCAGATTCATTTACACAACTCCTTATCTTTTGCACAAATAATTATCAATTAGTTCTAGTTTTAAATTCATTACCAATTTCCATCCAGAAATAAAGGATAACAAAGAAAGAATGGATATCTCACTATCTAGGAAAAGAAGAGGCAATAACATATGATTGATAACAATTTAATTATCTGGTTCATATATTTAATATGTCAATTCCATTATGATCCAATGGGATAAAACATGCTAACTCAAAATTTACACGTAAAATAATAGAGAAGAAATGAATCCCCTAAATTAAATGGTTCTTGAAATTGTTTATATGAGAATGAACCACACAACATGTACCGACCTCCTCTCCCCGTGACATATGTATCCACCCGAGGATGCAAAGACACCACTACACTGGTCAAAACCCAAGGAAAATCCCATTAGTAACATGGAGATATCATTCATAAAAGGGAAACGAAGAACAGAAAGAGATAAACCGAAAAGAATGATGATAAATAATTCCTTATATCGAAGATTGATTGATACTGCTTAGTTGCATAAAAAATAGAGGGAAACCAATCCAAGGAGGAATGTTTGATCACATAACTCCTATAGGAGGGAATAAAAGGTTATTGCATCTCAAACTAGATAACAGGGAGGATGAACTAGGGGGAAGATATCTCGTCCATTTAGAAGATTTAACAGAGCAGTAGTTTAAGATACGATGGATTTCCTTTAAATGAATATCACATTATACAATGCGGAATGACCAAGAAAAAGAATCCAGAGCCTTAAGGAAATTAATATAGGAGTTATGTATGTTGAATCGGACTTAGAGTCTTTAAAACGAGGCATTAAATGAATTTTTCATCAAAGAAAACATCAAATGGGAGAAACTGTAGGAAGCTAGAAACACAGTTCACCAAATATGAAATTTGTAAAAGGAAATATAGGCTACCATTGAAACCTCACCATTATGGAAACACTATTCATGAACTCCAAATTTGGAAAAGGAAATAGAGGGGAACATTGGAACCTCACCCTTCTAAAAATGATGTTCATGAGCTCAAAATTTGGAAATGGAAATAGAGGCTACCATTAGAACCTCACTGTTCTGGAAACACTATTCATGAACTCAAAATTTGGAAAAGGAAATAGAGGCTACTAATGAAACCACACTGTTCTGGAAACACTATTCGCATAAGCCTACAATTTGAACTATTCACAAGGCTACCATTGGAACTATTCACAAGGCTACTATTGGAACTGTTCACATAAGGATGTCGTTGGAACTATTTACAAGGATACCGTTTGAACTGTTCACATAAGGCTTCCATTGGAACTATTCATATAAGCCTACTTTTGGAACTGTTCACAAGGCTACCATTGGAATTTTTCACATAAGCCTACTATTGGAACTATTTTCAAGGCTACTGTTGGAACTATTCACATAAGCCTACCATTGGAACTATTCCCTATGCTACCATTGGACCTATTAACATAAGAATACTTTTGGAACTGTTCACATAAGCCTACTGTTGGAACTGTTTGCAAGGCTACCATTGGAACTGTTCAAATAAGCCTACCATTGGAACTGTTCACAAGGATACTGTTGGAACTATTCACATAAACCTTCTGTGGGAACTGTTCATAAGGATTCTATTAGAACTGTTAATATAAGCCTACCATTGAAACCATTCACAAGGCTACCATAGGAACTATTCACTTAAGCCTATCATTGGAACTTTTCACAAGAATACCATTGGAACTGTTCACATAAGCCTACCGGTGGCACTATTCATGTCTTTCTACCATTGGAAATGTTCACATTGGTCTACTGGTGGAACCTCACCAGTCTGGAAACCTCACAGGTCTTGAAACCTTACCAGTCTGGAAACACTACCGAACTCAGACTTTGGAAAAGTGTTGGGAATAAGTCACCTTGACCTACCGAAACACCTCAAACACTAGATTTCAACAATATAATGGTCCAGAGAGGTCTATGATATTACATCAGATACCTCTCAAAACATTCTTATCCTCATGGATTCAAAACCCGTGTAAAGGGAAACAAAAACGATGTTCGAACATCCACCCATCGAATACCTCTAAAATGAGAGAAATCCATAATAAGAAACAAAAGAAAGCCATCTCATAAACACGAAAGGTCTACAACCACAATGTGAACATAAAATTTTTTAACATGAAAAGAGTTAAACATGAAATCTCTCAAGGTACTTAGCACGTACCTGCGACTCACATTCCCATGTACTCTCCTCCACACCACGATGTCACCACAAACAACTCAGTCTCTCTAGACCTCCACCTTAAGAACCCCCAACTAGGACTCTTCCATCGGCTGAACCAGAGATAACTGCATCATCATCTAGAAAATACAACCTCTTCCCCCAACTTCTCCCATATTGAGATGTAATACTGAATGTTCTTTCATAACTCTATAGGAATCACCATATTCACGCACTACGTGACTTCTTGATCAGCGCATCATCTAGAAAATTCCAATTTCTCGGGGTATATGATATTTTGAAGTCGTATTCCTATAAGAACTCTATCCACTGACGTGGTCGCAGGTCTTTGTAACACTGGGATAAAATATAACTCAGGATCTTATGATCGGTGAAAACCAAAGAGCACTCTCCAATATTGTAATTTCTATAAAACTTCTGAGAAAACACCATGACAGAAAAATAAAGATCATGGGTGGAATATTTACATTCTTGGGGATGAAACTGCTGAGACTACTAAAGAACAACTGATCTCTAGTGCATCAGAACACAAATTAACCCCAGATGCAAAGCATCACAGAAAACATCAAACTGAACTCCCCTTGTTGGAAGACAAAGAACTGGAGAACTTACTAACATCTCATCTGGATACCAAAAATCTACCTGAAACTGATTATTCCACATGAAAATCTAATACTTATTGGTTAATGATTTCATAGGAGTCACAACCTAAGAGAAATCAGCTACGAACCTCCTGTAATATCCGGTAAGACCAATGAAACATTGCACCTCTACCACTATCTTGGGGGCTATCTAAGACACAAATTCTACTATCTTTGATGTATCCATAGATACTCCTTTCCAGGACTCAACATTCCACAATAAATGGAATACTTGACCAAAAAACGCACACTTTGACGACTTCCTAAATAGCTGATATTGATGAAGAACTCCCAAAACGGTGTATAGATACTCTGCATGGTTCTTCTAAGACATGGTGTACACAAGGATGTCATTGATGAAAACCGCTGTGAACTTATCTGGGAACTCATGGAACATTGCATTCATCAATCCCATGAACACAGATAGAGCATTTGTCACACCGAACGACATTACAACGAACTCATAATTCCCATGAAGACAACATAAAGCATAATTCAGGATATCCACATTTTTCACATGCATCTGATGATATTCTGACTACAAGTAGAACTTTGATAAAAAAATGTCAACCTTAAATTGATCAAATAAATCATCAATCCATGGAAGATGATAGCGATTTTTCTCTATCACTTTGTTTAAGTGATGATAATCGATAAACAACCGCAAATTGCCATCAACCATCTTTACAAACAAAACTGGTACACCCCATAGCGACACCCACGGCTAAAAAAAACAACACTATAATAGACCATAATGTTTTATACATAGCTCTCGTAAATCATAAGGGGATATCCTATATTGAAACATAGAGATATGAGACTCTCCTGGTTCTAGAACGATCCCAAACTCGATCTCTCGTTAACGGGGTAATCCTACAAACTCTTCTAGAAAGACATCAGGGTACTCTTCTATGACCCTAGGAAACAACTACTACCGAACCTCTGAAGAAATCATCATCTGCTTAGCCATCAGGGATGATAAGTATGGAACACACCTCTGACCAATCCAAGGGTCTTGCTCGCTAACAAACACGATTGTCTCTCCATCCGCATCGAAGGAAAAAAATTTCCTCTTGAAGCAATCCATTATAGCCTACACTGAATACAACCAATCCATAACAAGGATGACATCATATGGTTGTATCCGTAAATATAGGAAATCAACCCATGAGAGGTGCTACCCCAACACTAGCTCACAGTCTCAACAAACTTCAAACAAGTCAAATTGACCTAAAACTGGCGTAGTCAACACCAAGGGCACTAGAAGCCTCTCTACCTCAAGTCCCAAATCATGGAAAAGGGTAGGTGATATGAAGGAGTGTGTCTCTCCTGAATCAAACAAGTCATACAACATGGTAGAAAATATGAAAAGGGTACCCTGAAAAATGTATGGCTTGCTTGGTGATGGTAATGATAAAGCATGAAGATGACCAAGACCTCCTCCACGACCTCTCTAACCATTATTATGACCTCCACCATGGCAATGCTCTACTGTATAAAGACTAGGAGCTTCATAGGGTTGTCCTATACCTACCCTATCCACCCTCTGCTAATATAAAGCTGGTGCAACCTACTGTTATTGCCTCGACAGGAACTGTCTCAATGGAGGAACCTATAATGGAATACATGGTGCATGATGACTGCTCTGAAAGGTTGATCACTCTCGATGTTGATGACCTCGAACACCATTAGAAAAACACGTTCCTGATTCCTGGGAATAGTCATAAGATCTTCTTCCCTTGGAGAAACAAGATGTTTATGGCTCGGAACTACCCACATCCGAATGGAAACTCTTCTTCCCTGCAAACCGTGAACCCCTGACCAATGACCTGCATCGTGGGGAATCATGATGACTCACCTCTCATGATGATCTGGTTCTGTCCAATTTCCTCTTGACGACCTCTTACATCTCCAGCACCTCAAGACATGTCTTCAGCATAAATTGTGTGACCTGGAACCAGATATCTGGATACAATGCCTCCTCTAAATGCCTATGTCTGACCTCCTCATATGGAAATAGGTCCAAAGAATATCATAAAATATTCTTGAAATGGATTCCAAATTCTCGCACACTGGAGATCCCCTGTCAAAGGGTAAGAAGCTCCAAGCGACTGGACACCATCACAGTCAAAGAAAGAAAATCGACTCTAAACTTGTCTGAGAACTCCTCCCATGAGATCGTCGACTCCTCACGATCCCCAAGGAACAAGAACCACCACTTCCTAGCTTCTCCATGTAGCATTGTCACAACAAATGACACCTGTTGATTCTTTTGAGCATAGATCGAACTAATGCCAATATCGACCTCCTCTAAGCTGTATTCCATGACTTCATCAGAAACAGATCCCTTGTACTTATACAGACCCAGGCACTGAAACTCTCGAAGTGTCCTTCTCCCAGTGTCATGGTCATCGACCAATACCCTATGACGATCAGCCGACATTTCTTGCATGATAGATTCTATGTGATCCTAAAGAGGATGTTGACCTGGAGCTATACCTATAAAATAACAAAAAGTTAGAGCTCCTAAACCTGGAATATGGAAGACTCAGTATTAATTAATTAATTGTTTTCATTTATTCATTTTATATTAAACTATACCAAGGTATACCCATTCAAACACAAGAACATAGAAGAATGATGCATGATCCTTTCCTAGGTATCTACCCTAAAACTAGTATCTCCTCGTTTAGTAGCCATTGTAAACATAAATGGCTCTGCATCAAATCACAGGGGGCCCTAAATGCATATGTCTCAGCCGATATCTAGTGTTTACATCACTTGTTAAAATTGACTAACATAGTTTCCCTACCAACCCATGAAACCTTCCCTGTGCCAAACACCAAAATCCATCCTATCCCTCAACCAGGCTCTAATACCACTCTATCACGATCCTATCCCAACAAGGAGTAACCCTCTTGGGACAAAAATTTTAGAAGAAAGATAATGACCCCAGAGTCCTAACTCTAGTAGGCCCCGAGTTGGTGACTAGCTTTGAGGGTACAATAAAAACACCAATATGAGGCATTTCCCTCTAAGAGAACACATGCGAACGAGAGAGATAAGATAGACACTAAATAACTCCAACTTAGACTAAAATATAAATTAAAACCCAAGTACACATATTTAATGTCATGAAAAACTACTACAACTGAAAGGGGAAAACTTCAAGTACCAAAAAAAGTAAAAACTACAGCCACCCCAAGCCGAAATAACTCTTACAACCCCAAGCTTATAGAAACATGCCTAATATCCCACCTACTCCATTTGACCTAAAACAGTTTATATATTCATAGGGTGAGTATAACAGTATACCCAGTAGGATCCTCCCTAGAGCCTCTCATGAAAAAGTAAAGAATGCATGCTAAAGCATAGTGAACAACAAGTGAAACAAACTCTTCATCTAAAAGGTACACTAAGTTACCATCCTCACCATGGATATTCTCGCCAAGTATTACATACAAGAGTATATAATATAATAAAGAATATCAAGGGTACCCTACTAATACTTACCCACTAGTTTTTCTCTTTTCCTAACATCACACATTCTAATCATCTCTCTCCAAAAAGTCTTTCCCACATACACCTAGGAGAAGAACCAAAATGTGAACCTCATGTAAAAAACCCACCATGTCTATTTAAGAAAAGTAACCAGGTAGTTTTCGAGATCCACCACATCTCGCATAACATGTATCACACGTCGGACATTATAACTCAATCCATTATAGCCCACACACCAAGTAAGGATCCTCAATCCATCACTACCTATACATGTTACACCTATAGTAGTTCATAGGAAACTATATGCATAATATATTTATATGAATAACCACAATCCATTAGATACCTCTACACACATATATAGGGAAAACTAACTATTGTGCCTATCAGCACAAGTAACTATCATGAGAAGAGAGCAGGGAAAAAGGGGGTAGTCAACAATCCATCCTCCCACAATAATGTCGGGGAAAACACCCCCAGGGCTCAAAATCACCTGGGTGTCCGTTGCCTGAACTGACAGGGTAGAGTAGCGCATAGAAACACAAAAATTATAGAATATAATATATATCTCACAACAAAACTACTGGCATAACCTAGTCTTATACTAAACTGCATATAACATCTCTTGGACTCCTGACTGCCACTTATAAAACAAGGTATCCTATAAGCACAAAACCATTTAAAGAGCTTGATTACATTACTTCATTCCCTTTTTATTAGTTGCACTCTATGTTAATTAATTATTTAAACATTAATTAAACATTAATAATTTCCACATTATATTTCATTGGCATCACACCCAAAGTTCATTGTTCTTTTAAATGGAAACCTCAGTATTGTATCCCAAAAAGCTCCAACCCCATGGATTAACATAATTTATTCAATCATTTATTAACTACATTATTACTTTGCCATATTCCGAATAATTATAGAAAAACATTTTAAGCTACTAAACATAAGGGGCTTAACACAGTGAGTAGATGAACTACCCGTCAGGTCATTACCGCCTATAATAAGAGCATAGACCCATCCAACCTCAGGAAGCTATACATGGAAATCAGGTGGCATACCCCACCTTCCTTTGACCCTTTTGGAAGAAGGGTAAGAAAACCATATACCTTGAGCAGTGGGGAAAGTAAAGAAGATAAACTACCAACAAGAAAAAACAAGCATGTAAACATTCAAATCCATCCCATTCCATCATCTCTAGTTTCCTACTCAACACCCTCATTCCTAAACCAATGTATCTCACCACTCTAGGCATCAACTAATGCCATATACAATAGGCCTACCTTCCCCCACATATCACAATAGCCTTCTAGGCTCACATCACAACACAAGTAGCAGGAAAAAACATCTTATCACTTGGGATCTTGAACCTTAAACAAGAAAAAGGGTAACTAAGAACCCTAATTGAATTATTATTTATCAAACAACCAGTTTTTTTAATAAATATTTAAATAACAGATTAATTATTTGTAGATTTCAAATTTGGGAAACCAAAACAGTAAGCTATTAAAAATTGATTAAACATGTTTACTATATCAACTTGATTAACATCAAATTACTACAACAACAACCAGATTCATTTACATGCCTCTTTATCTTTATCCCAAATGATTATCAATTAATCTCATCTTTACATTCATTTCCAATTTTCACCGTGAACAAAAAGCTAACAAATCAAGAATAGATATCACACTGTCTATAAAAACCAGAGGCAATAACATATGATCAATACCAATTTATTTATCTAGTTCAACTATTTAATATGTCAATTTCATTTGGATCCAGTGGGCTAGAACATGATAAATATAAATTCTCACGTAAAAAAATAGAGAAGAAAAGAACCCCCTACCACAAATGGTTCGTGATGTTCTTTATACGAGAACGAGACACAGAACAGGTTACGATCTCCTCCCCCCGGGACAACTATATCCACCAGAGGAGGCAGAGACACCACCACACTAGTCAAACCCAATGAAAAATACCTTTAAGAACATGAAGATAGGATTCCATAAAAGGGCAAGGAGAAACAAAAGGAGATGATCCCAAAATTATGACGATAAATCATACCTTATATTGAAGATTGATCGATACTGCTTGGTTGCATAAAAAACAAATAGGGGAACCAATCCAATGAGGAAATATTGATCGCACAACTCATAAAGAAAGGAATGAAAGGTTTGAGTGTTTCACACCAATGAACAAGGAGGAAGAACCCAGGAAGAAGATATCTCATCCCTTTAGAATATTTAATGGAGCAGCGGTTTAAGATAAGTTGTATTTCTATTAAAATAGAATCGTATTAAACCACATCATTTGTCCCAGTAAAAGCATCCAGAGCATTAGGAAAATTAATATTGGTGTTATGGCCCTTGAATCGGCCTTAGAGTCCTTAAAACGAGTCTTTAAATGAATTTTACGTCAATGGAAGCGTCAAAGGGGAGAAACTGTAGGATGCTAGAAACACTATTCACCAAACATGAACTTTCAAAAAGGAATATGAGGCTACTATTGGAACCTCACAGTTCTGAAAAAACTATTCCAGAACTCAAAATTTATCGAAGGAAATAGAGGCTACCATTGGAACTTCACCATTTGGGAAACACTATTCATGAACTTGAAATTTGGAAAAGAAAATAAAGGCTACCGTTAGAACCTCACCATTATGGAAACACTATTCTTGTACTCAAAATTTGGAAAAGGAAATAGAGGCTACCGTTGGAACAACACCACTCTGGAATAACTATTCATGAACTCAAAATTTTGTGAACAAAATATAGGATATAATTGGAACCTGACCATTCTAGAAACACTGTTCATGAACTCAAAACTTGGTAGAGGAAATAGAGGATATCGTTGGACCCTCACCGTTCTGGAAACAATATTCATGAACTTGAAATTTGGTAAAGGAAATAGAGGCTTCCGTTGGAACCTCACCATTCTCGGAAAACTGTTCACATAAGCCTACCTTGGGAACTGTTCACAAGGCTACTGTTGGAACTATTCACAAGGCTACCATTTGAACCATTCACATAATGCTACTATTGGAACTATTCACAAGGCTACAGTTGGAACTGTTCGCATAAGGTTACCATTGGAGTTGTTTACATAATCCTACCATTGGAATTGTTCTCATGGTTACCATTGGAACTATTCATATAATCTTGCCATTGGAACTGTTCTCAAGGCTATTGTTGGAACTGTTTACATAAGCTTACAATTGGAACTGTTCCCACTGCTACTGTTTGAACTGTTCACATAAGTCTTCCAATGGAACTATTCACAAGGCTACCGTTGGAACTGTTCACATAAACCTACGGCTGGAACTGTTCACAAGGCTACCGTTGGAAGTGTTCAAATAAGCCTACCATTCGAACTGTTCACAAGGATATCGTTGGAATTTCTCACATAAGCCTACAATTGGAAAGGTTCAGAAGGCTACCCTTGGAACTATTCACATAAACCTACTATTATAAATATTCACTAGGGTACCGTCGGGACTATTCACTTATGCCTACCATTAGAACTGTTCCCAAGGATACCGTTCGAACTGTTCACATAAGCCTACTATTGGAACTATTCGCAAGGCTACCATTGAAACTGTTCACATAAGCCTACCGATGGTACTGTTAACATCGGTCTACTATTGGAACTATTCACAACGGTCTACTTGTGGAACCTCACTAATCTGGAAACCTCACCAGTCTGTAAACACTATATAACTCAAAATCTGGCAATATGTTGGGAATAAGTCACCTTGACCTCCTAGAACACCTCAAACACTAAATTTCAGCAAAGTAATAGACCATAGAGGTCTAGTCCATTACAGATATGACTTTAATATATCAAAACAATTTAAAAAAATTTAACTATTTTTGTTAATTTGACCATTACTTTTTTATATAAGAATATATATAAATTTTGATCTATGTGACTTGATTAATAATATATTATATAATATAGTTCCAGGTTTTTAAAAACATGACACACACATAACTTATAAAATTAAATATCCTCCCTACAAATAATGAAACTTCATGTGCCACTTTGATCAACCAAGAACCACCTAAACATCATTAAAACATCCATATAAATTTCATTGAAGTTATTTTATTCACAAATTAATACATCTAGGAGGATTATGATTTTATCAAAATGAGGCTTTCCAAATATCAGTTAATTATCATTACTTACTATAGTTAATTTATGCCTCATTTTTTTACCTTAAATAAAATATATCTATAATATTGAATTTACTTTAGTATAATAAATATACAAAAATATTATTTTTTTTATGGAATAATGATTATTTACCTCTTCTCCATCCAATGGTAAATGAAAACATTTCTCATGAATATATGTGGAATTCCACATCAAAAAAGAGATGTGATTAATTATTCATTTCCAAATTACATGATAAAAAAGAATATATTTAATTAATATATATGATATTGATGATATAAATTTTATTCAGGATTGGTTAATAATTATATATTATCTTTTTAATCCATCCATCAAGAAAAGTTAAATGTCATAACACATTCAACCATATTATGACTTCCAAAAATTATGCATTTCATTTTTCTATTTCCAATCATCATTTATTGTCCTAAATATATAATAATAAATTATTGTTTTTAATTAAATTTAAAAAATTATTGTTAAGATGGTACAATTCCATTACATTTTTTATGATGGTCAATATGCTAATGTGTGTTTAAAGAAAGTGACTAAACAAAATTATGTGACCGACATAATTATGAAATATACAATGTGTAGATACAAACTGACTATAAAATTATATAAAAAATCAAATATATAATTAAAAGTTTCTTTTTAATTTAATTATATTGTTTTATTTTATTATTAATTACAATATACCATTTATAAAAATTCCAAAATCATTTTTTATTACTTTTTCCTGAAGATTTCTATCAATTGGAAAAAACAGATTATGCCCCAAAAGTAATTTATACAGTACTTATGTTTCCCCAATTAAATCAAATATAAATAATCCTTATTTATTTGTGATGTTTCAAAAATTTTCTAATTTGTTTACTATTAGGCGGATTTGATTCAAATATTGATAAAATTATAACTATTATTATACAATTTCATTTTTTACTTGGGATTGTTTATGTTTGAATTTATATTCAAGAGATTATATGATCTATTAATCTTGAAACCCAAATTTTTTATTCAATAATGATTATTTATTTTGTTTCCATGTTTTCCATCCAACAATTATTTAATTTGGTACTCACAGATGTGAAATAATATTTTTATGTAAAATCAACTTTATTTGTTAATTTTTTGGAATAGTTTTTCTTTGTTGGGATATTCTAAATTTATAATGAATTTTAATATATATTATCCAAGGATAGTGAGAATTAAATTTCAATCATATATTTCCATATTTAAGAGTGATTAATTCTTTTTAATGGACTCCAAACATGTTGTTTATTAATTTCCATATAAACATGTGGTTGGAATGATATTTTTAATGTAAATGTTGAAATATGACTATCCAAAATCCATATATATTCTTCAATATTTAAAAAACTCTAAATTATTATATGATTATACACAGAAAATTATTTTTCAATAATTTTATGACTTCTTTTCATTTAAAAAAGTAATTATTTTCAAGATGGATAAATAAATATATTTAAACTATTTATAAATTTGTTTTTAAAAAATAGTTACAAAGAATGAAAAAATTAAATTATTATTTTCCTTTTACATTGTCTCATATAGTTCTTAGAATCCATTCTATTATTTATAAACTAAATTTATAATGAATTTATGTTCCTATATCATCGTTTAATGACTTATATTGTATAACATATTTGTGATCATTCCCTATAATATGATTATTTTCTCTATAACTCTCCATTATATATTTGATATTGTTTTTCTTATACATATACATTTTCACTAATATCAATTATATTTTAAACAATTCAATGTATTCATTATTTTTTAGCATTATAAAAAATGTTGTTAGTTGAGGGAATCTTATATGAAATATTAGATATTTTACTACTAAAGTATTTAATTTTCATAGTCTATATTTAAAAATGATATTTATTTATTGATAAATTATTTTCATTATGACCTTTTCATTCAAAATAAGTAAGAAAAATTTTACATATATATATATATTATATGTGAGACTAATTTATTGATATCCCCATGATTTATTGATCGATCTCTTGAGATAATTTTTTTTGGAAAAACATGTTTGGAATTTATTGTGTATTTTCCCATTAATTGAAATAAAATATAACAAGCCCCTACTAGTAAGGATCATTCTATCATAGTGTGAATAAATGATGAAAATTCCATGATATCCATCATTTTAAATTTCATTAAATAAAATTTCATTTATTTTTATCCATGAAATTTTAGGTTGATAATTTCTATTTTTAAATTTTGATACATAAGATAAAGAATACAAGGAATATTTATTGATTACATGATCTTCCTTATTATCTTTTCTTTATTCAATCATCATAGATTTGTGTTTTTTTAACCTTATATCATATATAATAACACCAAATTATTTTCTTTTCTTTATCCATGTGATATGAAAAATGAATCATTGATATATTTTAATTGATGAATGACTATATTTTCATGGTATATTTTATTTATTTCATATGAAATATAGAAAAACAATTATATATAATGTCTTAAGTGATTAAAACTATTAATTCAAGGATGTTTTTATCCATTAAATCATGTACCAATGTAATAAAAGTAAACATTGGATCTCAGGAACATGTTTTGAGGTTGCTACACATTCATATTCACTCTTATGATATTTCAATAATTTATATACTATTTCATCTTATTTTTCATGGTATAAATATCAGTTCAACTATTAATTAAACATTAAACATAATCCTTAATAGTAGTAGTCATGTTATCCAAACCCTTTATGGATTAATTTTTTTATACTTACATTATTATGATCTTAATGGCCATGATTATCCCAATGTGTTTTCCCATGGGAATGCTCTTGATATCCATTACTAATTGAATGAAAATTTACAAGGGTAAATAATATCATAGAAAACTAAAATGTATTTTCATAAAATTATTTTCTATATAAAGACCACCCTTAAGTAATTTTTTTAAATTTAAAATATCAAAAAATGTGTGAAAATTAATTTAATTGATTTACTAGTATGTAACCTAAAATATTCAGTTTTATTCCAACATATTTGAAGTATTTTTTACATGTAAATAATTATTACATAATATAAAACAAAAACAAGTTTACATATTTCAAGAGTAATAGTTCAGGTGGAAACTTGTTGCAAATAGTGATTTTAATTATATATTTTTTATCAATTAAATTCATTTGTATTTTGTTGTCTTAGTAAGGGAAAGCATGATAATTTGGGATATGTCTTGAAATTTTTTTTTGTATAATTATGTACACCATGATGCAAGAATATGGGTCATGTCCCAATAATTTATGAATATTAATTAACACACTCATCATAAAAAACTTTCCAAAATTGAACAATAATAAACCATACTTAAGAATAATATGTCTCAAAAAATGGTTTTTATAAAAATAAATGTAAAATGTGAATGAATAACCAAAACCAAATCTCTAGTGTAATTTAAAATACTATGGTATTATTTATCCATAGGATACCTACCATTCCAGAAAAATGAAGATTAAAAATCAAGGGATATCGATTCCCATTATAATATAAGGATTATATTGTTTATGAATATGTCGTTACATAATGATAATGATATTAAAATTTTTCCTCCATAATTTTGACCTAAATTGATGATTACTCTATGAATTATCTAATCGTGTTATAATATAACCTGAATTGGATGAAGTGTTATAGAATAACCAATATGTTATACTAAAATGGATTTAATCACACAGTTATTTCTGAAAAACTGGAAAATTTCACCTCAATCCATGACTTTGATCTATCTAAATTTTTTGGTTGTTCATTGTAATACCATTAACTATCATAATCTTGATCATTTTTATATATTTAATTAGAGTCTTCCAAATGGTTTAATCTAATGTGGATTATGTTTACGATTGATATGAATTTAAATTTAAAATTTAACATTAAAACTATTTATTTGGGTATAGAAGAAATTTGTTTTAAAAAAAAACAAGATATATTGATATTATCTAGAAGAAAAGGATATGAGAGGTCAGTTTTTTATGCCATTGAAAAATATATAATTTAAAGTGTCATGTTTCACTATTTTTTATATCATATATGAAAATAGTTATAACTGGTGTCTACTATAGATATGTTTACAGATTATATGGTTAATATCTATAAATTCTGGTGATCAAATATTTTGAATTTATGTTATTTCCATGTAATATTATTATCATGATTTTTACCATTTTATATACATAATCATCAATTATAACACTTTTATCAGAAAATTGAGCCCATGGGAGGAAGAAGTTCTAGAACTAGGATGAGAATTGATATTTTATATATGATTATAATATCCTACTAGTGAATTATTCATTATTAATAGTATCAATAAAATTATCTTGTGTTCTCCAAGGATATCACCCTCAATGAATGAACATAGTAAAATCTATTTTTCTATTTATATTTTTTTTCATGTTTTTGTTTTTGGATATGGAATTTATCTTATAGAAACAATATGGATTTGTAAATAAAATTAAAATTTTCAATTTAGGATAGAAATGGATTTTAAAACACTTTCATTAATACACTAATATTATAGTGAATTTTGAGATATAATGTTACATAATTTGTTATCAGAGCCTCATGGTAAGTCTAATGTTTATTATTAGTGATATTTATTATCATTGATATTTATATGAATAAAAATGAAGTGCCCTTATTTTGTGGATAGATTTAACTATTGTGGGTTAATATAATGAGATCAGATTTATTATTACATGTATTTACGTCTTCTCAATAATAGTTTATAGAATATCATTTAGGGAAAATATTTCTTTATCAATGATTCATGTGGGTAGGAAATTGATGATTGTTGCTGAAAAAGAAAAAAAATTCCTTTTCATATTCCTTGTATAACAATATATACCTGATTATTCTAAGTAACACTACATTGAATTGAATTTGGGACACTCATTCTATAATATTGTAATTTGATAAAGAATTTAATTTATAAAAGATACATTATATTCATAAAATATTTTATGATCCATGGAGGATCTCAAGTGAAATTATTCAAGGTTTCATAAACAATATTCATTATTTTGTCATAGTTTTATATAGAATTTATTATGAGGGGAAAGATGTTGTTTTGTTATTGGCCACTGATATATCTCAAAAGGTTATTAATATTTTTGTACTCTTAGTATAGTGTGATGGGAAGGGTCGAATACTAGGGAATGTGGGCGAGAATCTATGTTCTTTTTCAAAAATAACCCTTTTGAAAATAAGGGATAAAAATACCTAATATATTTGAATAATTAAAATCATGGAATAAGAAGAATAAGTTTGACTCTGAAGTGTTATTATAAATTTGTTAGATCATAGATGATGTGTTATTTTTCTACACCCAAAAAATGATGGTAAGGAGATAATACAATTGAATTTTCCTATGGAAAGAAGGATATTATTATAGATGGGTTATATACTAAGGGATTCATCCATTAATAGAACTTTCCTGAAATTATAAATTTTCATTATTATAATTTAATATTTAATATAACCCACTGATATTTGAAGAATTAGTTTTTTCGATTTAATTTATCTTTTCAGTATATTTCATTTCACATGAAACTAAATTTTTTTCATTATATATATATATATATATATTGAATAACTATGTCAAATATTTTATTCACATGAAATACCAACTTGGCTTGCGCTACATGCAATACTAACATGGCTTGCACTACAAGCAACACAGACTTGGCGTACGATGCATGCAACACTGGGTTTCTATTAAACATATCTTTTTATTGTTTTAATTATTTAAATAAGATTATTATAACATAGTGGTTAATCATAGTAATAACTACTTTTCAATTTTTTTTGTTTTATATAAACAAATCATTTTGATAGTAAAAGGTAATATTTCTTGTAATGACCTTTTATGTTAAACATATTGTTTTCTTGAATGAATCTATTTTAATAATAAAAGTAATTTTAGTCACATTTAGAAATTGATTTTTATATATAAACATAATTATTTTATTCAGAATGCATAAATTATATTGGTTGAATTTTTTAAATTTGTCTAAGAAACATCATTTTTGATGAATAGTGAAATTGCAACTTTTTAGTTAAAAATAAATATTTTTTCTAATAAATTATTAATTATTAATTATATTACAAATATTTTTATGGTAAAATTATATTAATATTTCATATATTAATTAAATTTATTTCATTAGAATAAATTTCACTTTGAAAGAGAACATAAAATCATTAAAATCTTTTGAACTTTTTCAGACTATAAATCTGTATTATTTGGTCCCATCTGCAGGATTAGCACTAATCTTAATTTTACCACATCTATGATTGGAATTTAAATTTTTTGACATAAAACATTGTTTTCAGTGTAATATTTATAGTCTAATAAGACCATGTTAATTTTCTGGACCAAAATTATTCGTAAAAGTGATTAAAATTAAGCACAGCTGTTAAAGCCAAATTAAGCATAATTAGGGACAAACCCTAAAAATATACATTCCAAATTTCCTAGATGATTTTCAAACAAGACTTTTATACCCATATTTAATCCATAAAACTTATATTAATATGTGTTTTGTGATTTTAGTAAATTTTTTAGGTAATAACAAGTGCACACCTAAGTTGATACTAAAAATTCAATGTGAGTCATTTTCCCTCTCTATAAAAGTCCACTAACTCCACCCAATCCTGACACCACTCAAATCGTTTATGTTCATCCATGATTGGACCAAGTATCATCCAAAATATCATCTCTTTTAATTTAAGGAGTCCATTTTGGAAGAAACCCTCTCAAGGAATCCTTTTGTCACAAACCAAGAGGAGTTACCCAATTAAGAAGTAACGTCTTCTCTCAAGTTCCTTTCCTTCATTTCCCTTCCCCCACCAATATATTTATTAAATTATTGTGTGACATCAACCAAATATTATATATACTAGGATGTTTTTATAAAAAAAGTTTTTTACCTAAAATTACACACCCATTCATCTAATGGATTTTTAACATACCGTTTCTGTGTACGGTGAACTACTACCTCATGAAATGATGATTTTTCATTTCTCTTTTGCCACCAATCATGGAGGCCATTATGATGGAAAATATTTTTTATATCTAATATATTATATATATATATTGACTTTATTCTTAATTATTCCATTTATGACACACATATTTTTACCTTTCATTTTGTGTTAATACGGTATCCTCATTTGAGGAAGTGTGGACTACCACCCCCTCGAAGCGATGTTATTCGTTCACACACAAAATAGAATTAATTAAGGATTGGTTTAATGAACTTATATGATAAAAATTATATATTCAAGCTACTATATTAATGATATAAATAAATACATACATACATACATATATATACATATATAATTTACATACTTTTCTTTCAATACGTCAATAAAAAATGGTAACAATGTTCATACGTACGTACAACTTACCGTATCCATAAATGATTTATTCCATTTAGTACTTCTATATTATATATATTGTTATAATATAATTATAATAGATATAACTGATTTTTATATCATGATATAAATTCTGGAATCATGATATAATTATAAGGACCAATGATATATCAAATTAAGATACAAGCGAAGAACAAAGAAAATATTACCTTTAGTGATAACATAACACAAGATCATCAAAAACCTGGTAATATAAGGTCATAATAAAAGAATATATGGTATTATGTATATTAATATTTTTATGTTAAATATGTATAAAAATATTATATTTATTATAAAGGAATCATGTACGAGTACAGATAGATTTAAGACACAAGGTAAGGGTAATTTCATCTCACATTTAATTTCTAGGAGATTCATCTTATCTTCACTACTCTTTCCACTTGTGCGGTGTATGTACTGACCATAATTGATTTATATTTATCATATAATTAAATTTATGGATATTTAAATATCCATTATATGTTCCATCTGTCATGGGGTTTATGTTTCAAATGTTAGCAAATTGGTAAAACAGTTTTGTCTTAATTTTCTTTATTTGACACTCATATTTTGTTACACACATAGAATCTTTCTTCAAGGTGTATATATTTCCATTTTATAAGATATATCATGAATCTAAATAATTTAATGATATTATATTCTTAATTTAATATAATTTCATGCATGTAGAGTATGATCCCAAGTTACCATGTTATGAGACTTTATTACGAAAATCTCATCGCTTTTCGAGATTGTTTAAATTTACGCTCTATCTGATGAATTATTATGATCTATCTCCGAAGAATATTCATGAGTTTTTTTATCCTTTGTTATTTCATATTATTCTCATGTATTATTTCCATTTTCTACACTTTGTTACTTAAGATAGTTAAGAAAGTGTTTTTGGGAAATCTCGACTTTACCCTCTATTTGATTGGAAATCTAGGTTTTATAAAAACTATTTCCAAGAATATTATACCATTTACCTGTAATAAATAAAAGGCATTTTAAGCCTTTTTTAATTTTACCAATATCTTCAAGGTAATCTTATTTTCTCTTTCTGAACAAGTCACTTCTCTAACATTTTTACAATTCAAAAGTAATGTTCTTTTTTACATCATATGACATGTACATATTTTTACACTTTCATTACATTAAAGAATAAATTTCTTTTGTAATTTTTTTATATTTTTTAAATTGTTTTTAAATGTAATTTCAAATGAAAAAAGGTTTTTAAAATTATTTCAATTATTATTTATATGTTTTCAAGGTATGTTCTAATAAAATTATTTTTAAACGGATTAATGTATTAAAAATCTATTTTCGAAGATAAAATGATATTATCCTCATGAAACATACTTGAAAGATATTTAACAATAATTTTCCATATAAGATAAAATCAAATGATGTTACTCGTGACTTTATAGAAAATTATCTAAATATTCCATTCATATCCTTTCTATGAATGTGTTATTCTTAATGTCATTATCCTTATGAAGCATTTTTCCCTTTCATGGGATACATGTTTATAAAAACCACTTCTTTTCATGACATCTGATTTGATGAAATGGGTATGAAATCTATCTCTTTTTGACAATTTATTATATGATGACATGTAAATGATACCCATTTCATTTCCTGGGTTGTGATATGATGTTTATAGAACTTACGTTTTTTTTTTTGTGGGTTTTGATATGATGAATGTTTTATTATCTTTTTCCTATAAGGACCGGAACGTAAAACAAATAATAATCTTGAATTAAATGAATAATTCACATTGAAGATATTTTGGGGTTTAGAGTTTTAGATAATTAGTCCATACCTATTACATTAAATCTCAAAAAATTACAAAGTAGACAATTCTACTCAGTTTCTATTTTTTTTTCATAAAATAAAAACTCTTGAAATCATAAAGAGTCATGTCTAGTTACATGTTTTAGACGACATAAAATTATCTAAAACACATCCTTGACCCTATTCATCTTTAAGTCGTGTAAAAAACATTTCAAAAACGTGGGATGAGAAAAAAAAGCTTTGTAAGGGCTATAAAACCAAGAAAGAAAACATTAGATTACCAATACATACATAACATAAGCTCTGTAACATAGCTTATGAAATTATATGATTTATGAAATATACATTGATATCAAAAATCATAAAGGTAACTTGAGGCATACATAACATACATACATTGTAGCTTTCACAACTATGTAGGGAGTTAAATTTGAAATACCCATCACAGTATATTCCCTAAATCTCTTAAGAGAAACATTTACATTTACCCCCATCAAATTACACAATGCATTAAAGAGTTATCTCATGCTCACCCACCCTTGGTTTATCATGGAACCTCCCATATATGTAACAATTCCCATGAACCATAACATATTCATAACACATAAAATAAATATAAAGGAAAGATATCATTTCCACATTTCAATCACAATATATATTATAAATTTATTGTTATAACAAATCCATTATCAAATCCATTTTCAATACCAAAATACATAAAAGATTATATGGTATTTATTTTCCTCTTAAAAAAATTACAGCTTGTTAAGGAATTAAAAGATCAAATAATACTTGCGGTGATAGAAAAGGTTATTGTAAATTGTTACATTAAAAAAGAAACATTACTTTTTGTCCTTTAGTAAAAAACTTTGTAGAAAAAGATTCCATTTGAATTAAATGAAAAGTAAAATATTTTTATACACCATATAAAATAATGTCATGTATAAAAAAAATATGCCTTAATGAAAGGATATTTATATGAAGTGTCTTACCTTTTGTCGGACTTTACTTGATCGTTCTTTAATCTCCTTTAAATTGGGTATCTTCATTTAGTTTGAACCAAAAGGTTTACTTGAATTGCCTTCTTCCTAGAGGAAGGATTCTAAGAGGAGGAGAGGGATGTAGGAAGATTAATTGGGTAGAGGTTGGATGATCCATGTGTCTTTAGAAGTGTGAGGAATATGTTATAAGGGAGGTATTTTTATAAGGGGGAGGAGGGGCTCTTTAGGATTATTTAAAAATATTATTTTATTATATAATGATTTTCGGTTTCTAAATGTCCAAAAATCATAAAAGAAAAAGATAAGATAACTCATGTTAGAAATAAAATCATCCAATAAGAATTGGAATGTTTTTAGATATTGTTTTAATAATTAAAATCTTATTTATTTAAATCATTCATTACTGAGGTAAACACTGCATAATTATTGCGTCATAAATAATTTTATTTATTTGATGTCTAAAAAAAATAAAAAAATATCGTTATGTAGGAAATATTTTTATATTTCAAATGAATATTTATAGTCTAGGATATAACTTATATAACCTCGTGTAAAATTTTATTTACTAAATTATATATGTTTATGTCATTTTTGTCTTTACTTTAAATTAATTAATATAAAGTGTCACTATCACTCCCAAGTGGCTTCATGGGGTCCCAAAATCTACCGAAGAATTCCCATGGTCGGACATGTATCAACAAATAGGATTGGGACACATGTTAAGGTGATTTAATATTATTATAATTTTATATTTTACCCTTATTTACAAGATTTACCCATTAACCATGGTAAATAAAATATTTACTGAAGTAAAAATTAATAATTTATAAAAATAAATGTTACCTATTTACACAATTTGGAAGTCCTTATTAAAAATATGGAATCCATTCTTCCAAATTCAAAACACATAAGTTCCAGAAAAAAATTTAAAATTATTTCTTGCTGTCAAAATAAAAAAGCGTGTTTTAAGAAATAATAACTATTAAAAGATTGACACATGTGTATTTCCAATTTAAAAGTGAAATTACTTCCAATGATCAAAATTGGATAAAATGGTTAAAAACTAATATAATTAGACTTTAAAAACAATTAAAAACATAATCTATATTTGTAAATAAATTAGATTAGAAGGTAGTTTTGAATTAAAATACAGTATTTTCACTATTCATTAAAAAATGAACATTATCAGAAAAATAACAAAATTTTATCCAAAGTAAATTTTGACCTCTTGATCTTAAAGAAGAATTTTAATTTGTAAAATAAAACATATAAAATTGATAAAAACTATATTTAAAAATGGTTCTCCATCAAAAGGTAGTAAATAGACCTTTTAATGTATATTAGAGTATTTATGCATTAAATCAGTTTCCTTTTTATTTTAAGCCTCTAAAATTTATTGGATAAATGTAAAAACATTTAAAAAATATATACATTCCTATTGTAGATTGTTCTGTCCATTCCTACCAATACAACGATTATGCTTTAACTACCATTTTAAATAATATTATATTACTATTTTTCAGTATGACCCAACGTTGTGTGAAACATATCATTTAAAAGAAACCCATTGTTGCATATTGAGTACACCATCAAACATATAATTAATTTAAAATTAATATTAATATTTAAATCACAAATATTAATAAATTTGAAAATGTTATATTCTTTGTTTACCTGGGATGTTACATTCTTTCCCCCTTTTGAAAGTTATGTCCCCACAATTCCATTAATTTATCAATTAAGTGGGGTTATTTATCCCTCATAGCATTTTTAGATTCCCACATTGCCTCCTCCACCATATGGTTTTTCCACAAAACCTTTACGTGATTAGTTACTATATTCTGCAACACTTGTAATCTTCGGTCAAAAATCTGGACTGGTTGTTCCTCATAAGAGAGATTCTCTTCCAACTAAACTACATCTGGGTTAAAAACATTAGATGGATCTGGCATATACATTCTCAACATTGAAAAATCAAAAAACAATTGTGTACTTAGGATAAACATGAAGGTAAATCCAATCTATACGCAATGGATCCAACATTCTCCAAGATTTCATAAAGCCCAATAAACCTCAGACTCAAATTTTCCTTCTTACCAAAACACATCACACTTTTCCATGGAGAAACATTGAGAAAAAAATGATAACCTACATCAAAAGAAATATCCTTCCTCCAGTTATCCACATAACTTTTCTTCACAGTCTGAGCTGTTCTCATGTGCTTTAGAATCAACTAAACTTTTTCTTCCATCTCTTCTACCAATTTTGGTCCCACAAACATTCTTTCACCTACTTCATCCCCAAAAAATGGAGTTCGACGCTGCTTCCCATATAATTCTTCAAATGGAGCCATATGTATACTAGAATGAAAACTATTATTATAAAAGAATTTAACCAAAGAAGTATGTTGGTCCCAACTTCCATGGTAATCCATCGAGAAAGCACTCAACATATCTTCTATGGTCTGAATTGTTCGTTATAACTACCCATGTAATTGAGGATGAAAAGATGTACTAAAATTTAAATCAGTACCCAATGATTTATTAATTACTTTCTAAAAGTTAGAAGTAAACTTAGGATCACAATAAAACACAGTAGACAGGGGAACACCATGAAACCTGACTATATCTTTAACATACATATGATAAAGTTGATCTAGAGAAAAATTATCTCGAATAGGAAAGAAATGAGAAGATTTATACAATCGATCAACAATAACCCAGATTGCATTATTACCTTGAGATGTATTTGGTAATCACAAAACGATGCCCATGGATATATTTTTCCATTTCCACTCTGGCACCGGTAAAGACTGAAACATTCCATTCGGAAGCTTCCACTCTACTTGAACCTATTGAAAAGTAAAACAGTTAATAGTAAAATCAACAATATCTCTTTTCATTCCATCCCACTAGTAATACTTCCGAAGATCTCTGTACATCTTAGTACTGCCAGGATGAACTAAAAAAAGAGAACCATGAGTTTCGCATAACAACTCATTCTTCAACTGTGAATAACAAGGAACACATAATCTCTCCCCAAACCTCAAAAAACAGTCATTATCAATGTTAAAATCTGGAAACAAACCCTTCTAAACGAACTCTACCTTTTTCTACAACTCACTGTCTTCCTTCTACGCTTTCTTAATTCTATCTGATAGAGGTGTTTTCACTGACACCTAAAAAAATAGAAGAATTTCTTGCTCCATAAACTTCTTTTCCAATGTTCATCAAATCAAAAATCAAAGTATCTTGTTCTAAATGCAGCATGGTTAATGAAGAATTATATTTTTGACTCAAAGAATCATCCACAATATTTGATTTTTGAGGATGGTAATGGATCGTGAAATCATAATCCTTGATTAATTCCTAACATCTCCTCTGTCTCATGTTTAATTCTTTCTGAGTGAATATATATACTTCAAACTTTTTTGGTCTGTATATATTTCAAATTTTATTCCATATAGATGATGCCTCCAAATTTTTAAATCAAAACCAATAGCAGATAATTCCAAATCATGTGTTGGGTAATTTAACTCATGAGGTTTCAACTAACGTGAAGAATAAGAAATTAACTAATCATTCTACATTAGGAAACAATCAAGTCTTTTCAACAAAGCATCACTCTAGATAAAAAACTCACCATTTCTAGAAGTAAGTTCCAAAATTAGTGAATTCACCAATATTGTTTTCAATTCCTAAAAACATTCATCAAATTCTTTTGTCCAAATGAACTTAAGACCTTTTCGAGTAAAATTATTCATTGGGATAGATAACCTTGAAAAAGTTTCAACAAACCTCTGGTAATAAACTACCAAACCAAGAAAACTACGATTATCTATTATATTGGTGGGTCTTGGCCATTCTTCAACTACTTTCTCTTTAGAAGGATCGATAGTTATGTCATTTTTTGAAAAAATGTGACCATGGAAAGAAATTTTATATAACTAAAAATCACACTTGGGAAATTTCCCACACGGTTTCTTTTCTTTTAATCTTTTCAATAAAACCCTTAAATTACATTCTTTCCCATCATTAATTTTAGAAGAATCCAAAATATCATCAATGAACACAACCTCAAACATATCCAAGAATTCATGGAAAATTATATTCATAAGATCCATGAATACAACAGGTTCATTAGATTAACCAAAAGGCATAACTACAGATTCATAATGGCTATATCTAGTACAAAATGTAGCCTTCAGAATATCTTCTTCCTTTACTTTAAACTGATGGTATCACAACTCAAATCAATCTTTAAAAAGTACAGAGCTCTCTAGAGCAGATCAAAAAAATCATCAATAAGAGGAAAAGGATAATTGTTCTTAACAGTGACGTTATTCAATGATCTATAATCAATGAAAAGTCTCGTTGAACCGTCTTTATTTTTAAAAAACAAGATAAGACCACCCCATGGTGATGTTCTAGGTCGAATGAAACCATTATCTAATAACTCCTGTAGTCTCTAATTTAACTCTAAAATTTCAATTTGAGCCGATCAATAAGGGGGTTTTAAAATTGGATTAGCATCAGAAACTAATTCCCCCGTAAATTCAACTTCCCAATCTTGTATTATACTAGGAAACTCATCCGGAAAAACATCAAGGGACACATTTACCACTGGCACATCATTAATCTAAAAATTCCTTTGTTTTCAACAATATGTTCAAGGTAACATTAATTCCCATTTTTTACTAGTTTCTCTACTTCTAGATATGTTATCAAAAGTGAGGGTTCATTCTTGTACACAAACAAAAAATCTTTCAGAAAATAAACCTCTTTAGATCTGCTGTCAATATTATCATGATATACAAAAATCAAATCCATAACCAAAATAACATTAAACTATACTAGAGGAAAAATAATAAGGTTTGTTGGTAGATTATTTCCACACACAAGGACATGAAGGTTCCTACAATTTATTTTTATCTTATCATTTATTCCAGGTGTTTTTACCAGATGTTTAGGATTCATATCTTGAGATGTAATTCCCAATTTAATAGAAAACATCTCAAAGATGAATGTGTATACCGTAAATCAAACAACACATTTGCATAATCTAAACAAAAAAATAATGTACATGATACTACTTTATTTGATGGACCAACATCTGCTGAAGTAGTTTCAAAGGATTTCACCACCCCTTTATGCTTGTAGTCTTTTTTCTTTTGCTCATTTGAGTTCTCAATTAGTCATTCATTTGCATAGTGACCCATTTCATTGTACTTAAAACATTTTACAAACTTTAAATCCTATTTTGTCTTACATTTCCCTGATCTTATTCAGTGTAATTATGAGCCTTATTTCCCATTTTACCACATCAGTATCACTTACCAGAATTCAAAATACATTCCCCAACATGATTTTTTACACAATTTTCAAAAACCACAAACTTAAGTTTCTTACCATCAGAATTTTTTTGAAGAGTTCTTTCCTTTCATCTTCCACCTCATCCTCTTATTCTATTGTTTTTCAAAGAACACATGATCATCGAAAAACTCCATTTCTGACTTCTTCAAACATATAAAATTTTCTTCATAACTTTTGAACTCACGAGAAGCTAAATCCATTAGATACTTTGGCTTTAATCCAGATTAAAAACGTTTTCATTTTAATATCAAGATCTTGTATGAGATTTAGATCATACCTTTATAGTCGAGTAAATTTTGGTTCATAAGCAGCCACTAAGTCATCCTCCTGCCTCAATTCCCAGAATTTTTTACATCCTAATATGAACCATCTTAGGAAATTATTTATCAAGAAACATATCTTTCAATTCATCCCAATCAATAGAATCAATCTATTCTATATCTATGATATTTTTTACAATCGACCATCATTGATTATCTTTACCTTAAAAATGGTAAATAGCGAGACTAACCTTTTGATGTTCTAAACACCCCATGAAATCAAAAATATTCTCCAGTTCTGTAATCCACCATTTAGCTAGCACAAGGTCAGATGATCTTGTGAATGATGGGGGATTATACCTCATGAAATTCTCTACTACTGACATGTTCCTCTGTGGTTCTTCTGGCCAATCTCGGGCATGGATACCACCACCATTTATAGACCGATTCAATTATGCCATCACTGTAACAAACTGTTTAGTTCCAATTCCGACCATCTTAGGATGCTGATTTGAAAGGATTTCTTCCTCTTGATGTCATCCCATCATAGGTGCTCTGTTTCCTCTGCGGAAAACCATTTTTAACACAGTAATATCTTAGGCAAATCAACATGCTAATTTTTAAATTCTATATCATTTCAATCATAACATAAACTAAAAATAATTTATGGATATTAATATAACAATATCCCAACTCCTAAATTTTTTTAAACTGACCTTTGATACCAACTATAAGGACCCACCCTTAAAAAATTACATATTCATGAATTAAATAAATAATTCACACTAAGGATCTTTTGGGGTTTAGAGTTTTATAGAATTAGGCTATAACTATTACAATACATCTCAAAAATTACTAAGTATATAATTCTACTTAGTTTCCATTTTTTTCATAAAATAAAAAATCTTTAAAAAAAGAGTCATGTATAGTTCCATGTTTTAGATGACATGACTTTCCTTTGATCCCATCCTTGACCCTATTCATCTTTAAGTCTTGTGAAAAACATTTCAAAAACATGGGATGAGCATAATAAGTTCCATGAGGGTTACAAAAAAAAGAATGAAAATATTTGATCATCAATATATACATAACATAAGATCTTTAACATACCTCATAAAATTATAAGATTTATGAAATATAAATAGAAATCATAAATCATAAAGGTAACTTTTGGAATACATAACATACTTACGTTTTATCCTTCACAGCTACATAGGAAGTTACATTTGGAATACCCATCAAATTATATTCCCTACATCTCTTTGGGAAAACATTCACCTTTACCTCTATCACGTTACCCAATGCATTAGAGATCTATCACAGGCTCACCCGCCTGAGATTTTTCATGGAACCACCCATATATGTAACAATTTTCAAGAACCATAACATATTCATAAAATATAAAACAAATATAAAGGAAAGATAACATTTCCACATTTCAATCACAATATATCATTTATATATATTGACATAAAAATCCACAATAAAAACCATTTTCAATACCTAAATACATAAAAGAGTATATGGTATTTATTTTCATTCTAAAAATATTAGGTCTTATTAGGGAAGCAAAGATCAAATAATACTCACGGAGGAGGATAAGGTTATTGTCACCAATTACGTTAAAAAGAAACATTAATTTTTGTCATTTAGTAAAATGCCTCATAGAAAAATATTTCTTTTGAATAAAATGATAAGTAAAATGTTTTTATACACCATATAGAAGAAAGTCATGTATAAAACAAAATATGCCTAAATGAATGAAGATTGAGTTGATGTCCCTTACCCCGTGTCTGACATGACTCGATCTTTATTTAATATCCTTTAAATTGGGTATCTCCCTTTGGTTTGAAACAAAATGTTTACATGAATTGCCTTCTTCCTAAGGGAAGGATTTTAAAAGGAGGATAGGGATGTAGGGAGATTAATTGGGATGATGTTGGATAAACAAAGGGGCTTTAGAAGTGTGTGGAATGGGTTATAAGTGAGGTATTTTTATAAGGTGGAGGAGGGTCTCTTTAGGAATGTTTAAAAATATTATTTTATTATATAATGATTTTTGGATTATAAAGGTAAAAAACTCATTATAATCGAAGATAAGATGACTCATGTTTGAAATAAAATCATCCAATATGAATTGAATTTTTTTGGATATTGTTTTAATCTTTATAATCTTATTTACTTAAATCATCATTAATGACGTAACATTGCATCATTATTGTGTCATAAATAATTTTATTTATTTGATGTGTAAAAATAATAAAAAATATCACGATGTAAGAAATATGTTTATATTTCAAATTAATATTGATAGTATAAGAGATAATTTATATAACCCCATGTAAAAATTGATTTACTAAAAGATATATGTTTATGCCATTTTTTCTTTACTTTAAATTAATTAATATAAACTGTCATTATCACTCCCAAGTGGCTGCATGGGGTCCCAAAATTGACCCAAGGATGCCAATGGTTAGACATGTATCAACCAATAGAATTAAGACACATGTTAAGGTAATTTAATAATATTATAATATTATTTTTACCCTTATTTATCAAATTTACACTTTAATCATGGTAAATAATATATTTAATAAAGTAAATATTATTATTGTCTAAAAATAAAAGTTACCTAATTAAAAAATTTGGACCTCCTAATTAAAAATAAGAAATGCATTTTTCCAAATTTAAAACATAGAAGGGCGGGGGGGAATTAATTTAAAATTAATTCCCATTGTCAAAACAAAAACCGTGTTTTTAAGAAATAATAACTATCGAAAGACTGACACTTTTTTATGTCCAATTTCAAAGTGAAATTACTTACAATGACCAAAATTGGATTAAATGTTAAAAAAATAATATAGTTAAACTTTAAAACCAAATCAAACCATAATCTGACCTTATAAATAAATTATATTAAAAGACAGTTTTGAATTAAAATACAGTATTTTTACAGTTCATTAAAATTGAATATTATTAGAAAAATATCAAAATTTCATCCAAAGTAAATTTTAATGTTTCAATCATAAAGAATAATTTTATTTTTTTAAATAGATCATATAAAATTGATGAAATCTAGATTTAATAACGGTTCTCCATCAAAAGATGATAAATCTACTATTTAATGAATATTAGATTATTTATTCTTAAAATCAACTTCTTTCTTATTTTAAGCCTCTAAAATATATTGAATAAATCTAAAAAAATTATCAAATATGTATATTCATATTGTAGTTAGTTATGTCCATTCCCACCAATACAACGGCTAGGCATTAACTACAATTAAAATAATATTATATTATTATTTTTCAGCATGATCCATTGTTGTGTGAAATGTAAGATTTCAAATAAACCCATTGTTGTATATTGAGTACAACATCAAACATATCATCCATTTTAAATTAAAATAAATATTTAAATAAATAATATTAATAAATATAAAAATGTTATATTCTTTATTTACCTAGGATGTTATAGTTCCTCATGGATAAATTATTTTTTATGTGATGGGTGGGACCTAAATCTCCTTACAATAAATTGGGTAATTATTGATTAATCATGAGTATAAATGTTATGTGAGAATCTCATTACATGTTCACATTGTTATTCATAAACCTAACTGCATGTCTATATGATTTTGTGTGAGTATGATTACACAGTTACAATGTTATGAGTAAACCTTATTACATGTTCACAATGTTATATATTGACATGATTTCATGTTCATATGTTTTTTCATAAACCTGATTACATGATCACAATGTAATGAGTGAACCCTTTTATGTGTTCACAATGTTATACATCGACCGGATTTCATGTTTATATGATTATGTGTGAACCTTATTATATGTTCACAATGTTATGGATGAACTTTATTATGTGTTAATAATATTATTAATGGACCTGATTTCATGTCCATAATTTTAGGTGGGAACCGGATGACATGTTTACAAAGTTATGAGTGATCCTTATTACATCATCAAGATATTATTCATGGACTTGGTTACATGTCCATATGTTTATGTGTGAACCTGATTACATGTTCACAATGTTATGTGTGAACCTAATCACATTTTCACAATGATATTAATGTAATTGGTTTTACATCGATAAGGATTCATGTGAACCTAATTACATGTTCACAATGATATTCGTGGACCTGGATTCATGTCCATAAGTTGATGATGGGCCTGATTTTGTGTCCTTAACTTAACTAGTGAACCTGTTTCTACTTCTACATGTTCAAAACATTATAAAACAATGTTCATGCCACAAATTCCATGTTTTATTCCTATGTCATACTTTTATAGCTTATGCATTTATTTCTTTTAGGATTCATGCCTTATGACTACCAATAATTATCCCATAAATCATGTTTATGCACTTTTCTATACAGGGTGTGATATTCTAATGTTACGATCTGGATAACATACTACTATGTTCATATTTATGCTAACATGTATCCCTTGATTACCCTTACCGAGCATCTGATCTCACCCCTTTCTTGTGTTTTCCTTTCTCCATGTTATGAATAAATGTTTTCAGTATAAGTAATAAAGGTGGAGATGATTATTAGAGATGTTGAAGATCTTTCACCATTATAGAAGATTTTGATCCCATGTTTCCAAAGACATGAAACTATTATGATCCTCTACAATGCATTTTTTTAATTTACTGAATATTCATCTACAAATATTTATTATCCATTTATGTTAAGCCTTGATAAATACAAATTGTATCGAAGGAATTGTTTTTTCTACATTTAGAAACTAGGATGAGATATCCTTAGTGACTTCCCTAGGATTATTTATGAGGATATATCTAGGGACATATCTAAGGGTGTTAGGATGAGTTAACATTTATGAAAATTTCATGGAATTTTGTTAAAATATAGGGTGAGTTGATTCCGTGAAATACATCCCAATAAAGATACTACATGTGGATGTGGCTCTCGAACAGATGTACATTGGGGTAAAAACTCTAGAAAGATGTTTTGGGCTTGAATTAAGGTAATCTGGTAAACTATAATGGGCCTTACTACACACCTAGTTTGACACTCCTGGGGGATATGATTGGGGAATTTATAAACTATTCATGAACAATAATGAAGGATTAAGATATATGTTATCTATGAATATCCCAGGATAAAAAAATGGTTTCATAGATTATGGGAGGTTTCATGGTTTAGAAATATTATATGTAATTAATTTTATGATTTTGTGGTTTTCTTTCATGATAAGTAATGCTCACAGTATGCATCTGGTTTTAGTCAATGGGGGGAACCAGATGGTACTAGATTAATGTTGAATGTGATGGATGATTTTTTGACTACAAGTCATGTTGGATGATCACTAGAGTGAAAGATTCCATGATCATTCCTAACCATTTTTCATGGAACATGACTACCAATGTTTACCGTAACAAACTCTCAGATTCACCAAGTAAGAGGAAGAAGAAGTTCATTGAGAGTTTGGGTGATGGAGACCATGGGGAATGAATATTTGGATTAATTTGTGTCAGTATTGTGGAAAGAATCACCTAAGTGAATGTATTAGAGGAACAAGAATCCGTTTTGACTATAGAAATGAACAAAACAAAGAAATTTACGACAAGGTAAAATGTAGATTTTGGTTAAAAAAATGGATCAGAATTTTTTCCTCCCGAAGTCGTCGTCTAAGGTTAAGTGTTTTATGTGTGGAAGAAATGGTAACTATTTATCCCAATGTCCCAAGAATAATCTTTCTAAAGAGAATAAACAAGGTGGTACGAGTAATGGTTTCATTGTGGATGATGATGAGACTACAGATGAAATGTAAAAGTAAAGGGTATTATTATCAATGGATTATGGGTGACATAATCGAAATATTTATGTCTTTGGATTCCAAAATTAATAATGGTGGATTTTTTAGGGTTTTTTTAGTTTATGATTTGAAAAGGATTTACAAGAACATCATGAATGGTCACAATGGAATAGAAATTTTATCTGATGATTTTTATCATTTGGAATAAGGGAAGGTAACCCTTAACACATTCTTTATGTTAAGATAATGTTTCATGTATAATGATATATGGGATATGAATAAGTAAATTTAACAGTACTGATTACCTTGGAACTAAGTAAGGACCAGTTTATAGGTTATTTATGCTACCATTAATGAAGTTTACTACAATTTCAGATACATGAATTAAATACAATATACTTTGGAATGAGGAATAATGAATGTTCTCCAAATGGATTTATAGTAATTCAATTGGTTACCATGTCTCAGAAGAATATATAACGAGGGTATTCACATGTTTGGAATGTGGAAACTAAGAGATACTTTTTGTTAAATAGGGAAATCAATGTTAATATGATTTTATGACTTCATTATAATGTTGGCGATTTTAATCTTTCTAAAGGGGTATATGGTTATCTATTTCTATAAATATTATATATTATCTCACCACTTGACCATTAATGTATATTTTATATCATATTATAAAAATGTTGTGATGATGATAACTGATAACAAATGAGATGTCATACCATGGAAACTGTGATCAGTTAGTATTTCAAAAATGAAAAAGTAACCTTATTTTTTAAAGAATAAAAATAGTTAAAGAAGATCAACACACAATAAATGGTGACTTTATCTAGAAATCATGCAAGTATATCTTTTCATATAAATTATTTTACTTTAGGAAAAAGGATATTGATTTTTTTCCAAAACATATGTTTTTGATGAATCATAAGGTACATTAGGTCATTACAGATTTATGGATTTTTAGTTGTTAACTTCATCATAATCTTGTTCTCTATCACTCTCCATCATAACATGATTGTAAGATTTTTCTTCTATATTCATGTTTTCAGTTTCCACCTATATTCTCTAATGTGGAAACATATTTATATATTTCATTGGGTAATCATTATGTTTCCAAATTTCCTTTTTTTTGAATTACATTTTAGTATCCATTTTTATGTTTTGGATTTCTATGAATGAAACATTCATGTATTAAACCTTTGATATCCCAGAAAAATTTTGAGGGTGAAATTCATATTATGAGTGGTAGAATGTAACACCCCATGATTGTGAAAAATTGCATTTTTTCAAATTAATTAGACATTTCATTATTTTTCATTTCACATGACACTAGAAATAGTTCATTATATATATATATATATTAAAACATTATGTCAAATATTCCTTTCACACAGAATACATTGTTGGCTTGCGCTATATGCAATACAAACTTGGCATGTGCTACAAGAAACAACGACTTGGTGTATGATGCATGCAACACTAAGTTTCAAAGAAACATCTATTTTTATTATTTTAATTATTTAAGTATGATAATTATAACCAATCTGTTAAAATTTTTAATGACTAATTTTTAAATATTATTGTATTATATAAATAAAACATATAGATAATGAAATATAATATTTTTAGTAATGTCATTTTATGTTAAAAATATTGTTTTCTAGAATGAACTGATATTAATAATAAATGTATCATTATACACATTTAAAAATTAAATTTTATGAAATAAAATTAATTTTTGAATTCATTAATTCTAAATTATTCTATATTTATGTTTTTGGATTTTTTTTGAGAAACTTTTTTTTATGAATACTGAAAAATACCGCTCTTTAGTTAAAAACTAACTTTTTGACTAATTAATTATTAATGATAAATGAAATTGTAAATATGTTTTAATATAATATTATATTAATATTACATATCTTAAATCAATTTAATACATTAGATTAAAATTCACTTGGAAAGTGAGTATAAAATCCTAACAAACTTTTGAACTTTTTCCTACATTAAAACCGAGTTATTTCATCCCACCTAGGGGATTATCAATATTCTTAATTTTTTCACTTTGGTGTTTGGAATTTAAAACCTTTTACATGAACCATTGTATTCAGTCTAATTTTTAGAGTCTAATAATACCCTATTAATTTTTTGACCAAAATGATTAGTAAAACTGATTAAAATTAATCATAGTGTTTATTTCCAAATTTAGATTAATTATGGACTAAACCTTAAAATTAATGGCCCAAATGACATATAAACTTTTCCAAACCACATTTTATGTCCATATTCTTTTTCCATACACCTTATATTATTTTGTTTTGTTGTTTTGGTAAGTCATTTTTTACGTACGAACATGTGCACACTAAATTTGTTACTAAAATTTGCATTTGAGTCCCTTCCCCCCTATAGAAGGCCACCACGTCTACCCATTCCTCATGCCTATAAATCCTTTTATATTCATAAAAGATAATCCAAATGTGCCTCCCAAAAATTATAACTTGTAATTTTATTCTACCCTTTGGGAAGAAACCCTATCATGGAAGACTTTTGGCACAATCTAAAAGGAGTTACCCGATTAAGAGGTAACATCTTCCCTCAAGATCATTTCCATTATTTTCATTCTCCACCCTTTACACTCTATTTATAACCTTATTGAGTGAAAAAACCTGAATCATCCATATACTAGGATGTTTTTATGAAAATTTCCTGACCAAAACATACAAACACCTCCATCTATTGGATGTTGAATATACGGTTTCTTTGTATGATGAACTACTACATCACAAAACAATGATAATTCATTTCACCTTTACAAACAATCATTATGTCCATTATGATGGAAACTCTATTTTGTATTTTATAATTTATATTTACAATGTATATAATATTTATTATTAAATTTATAAAACAAATCTTTTTAACTTATATTTTTTGTTAATATGATTATCTCATTTGAGGAAGTGTGGACTACAACCCATTCAAAGCCATGTGATTCGTTCACACCCAACATTGATGTATTATGAATGTAATTAAGGAACTTATATGAGACATATTATTTATTCATGATACTATAATAGTGATATATATACACACATACATATAAATATATATACATATTTCATTAACATTCTTTCTATCAATACGAAAATAAGAACCAAAACAATGTTCATGCATACATGTGGCTTACCCTCTCCATGAATGGTGATTTCCATTTAGTAATTCTATATCGTATAAATTATTTTAATATTCATATACTGGATATAACAAATATTTATATCATTATATACATTTTGTAATTATGATATAATTATGATACTAATGATATAACAAATTAAGACACATGCAAAGAACAAAGTAAATATTACCCGAAGTGAAAACAAAACATAAGATCATTAACAAGTGGGTAATATAAGGTCATAATAAAACTATATATGGTATTATATATAATAATATGTTTATTTAAAATATTTATAATAATTTTATATTTACTATAAAAAAATCTTGTACGAGTATGGAGAGAGTCAAGACACAAGGTAAGGGGAATTTCATCTCAATTTTGATTTCTTTGAGATTCATGTTATGTTCACCACTCATTCCTTTTGTGTGGTGTATGCACTGACCAGGATTTATTTAGATGTATTATATACAAAAATTTATGGGTATTCACATATCCATTCTATGATCCTTCTTTCATTGGTATATGTTTCAAAAGTTACAATGTTGATAAAACAGTTTTGTCTCAATTTGCCTTCTTTGAGTCTCATGTTTTGTTATGCTCCTAAACTCTATTTTGAGGTGTATATATTTCAATTTTACATGATATATCCTGATTATAAATATTTTAATGGTATTATTTTATGCAGGTTATTTAATTTATTACATGTATAGTATGATCCCATGTTACCTTACTATAATATTTTATTACATAAATTTCATCACTTTTAGAGATTTTTTATTTTTATGCCTCCCTTGATGAAATATTATGATATATCTCTCAATAATATTAATGAATTTTTTATAATATGTTATATCATGATATTATCATGTATTGGTACCATTTTATACTCTTTAGTATATAATATAGTTAAAATGGTGTTTTTTTTGGAAAGCCCAACTTTACCCTCTCTTTATTAAGAAATCTATGTTTTCTAAAAAGATATTCCAAGAATATTATACCATTATCCTATAATATCAGAAATTAATTTTTACACCTTTTGTGTTTTACCAATCAATTCAAGAGAATATTCTTGCCGCTTTCCAAACAAGGAGCTTTTCTGGCTTTTTTACTATGAAAAAGGAAAGTTATTTTTACCTCATTTGACATGTAAAAATTTACCCATTGTCATTCCATTAAAGATTAATTTTCATTTATAAAAGTTTAAAATTAAAGAAATTGTCTATAAAATTTATTTTCAATGAATAATTTTTTCAAAATGGTTTCATGTTTTCTTTTTTATTTTTCATTATATTTTCTATGAAAATAATTTTTAAATGGTTTTATGTGTTATAAAGCCTTTTTCAAAGAAAACATGATATTTTACTTAATAAATAACTTTAAAAGATATTTTAATATTATTTTCCCTAAAAGATGAAATAAATTGATTTTTCTCCTAAATAAATACTAAATTTTATAATGTTTTCGTTCATATTAATTCTATGAATTGGTTATGGTTAATGTCATTGTCATTAGGAAGCCTATTTCCATTTCAAGGGCTAAATGTTTGTAAAAACAACATCATTTCATGGGTTATTATTTGATGAAATGGTTATGAAACCTATATCTTTTTAATAAGTTTTTATGTGATGACATGTTAATGATACCAATTCCATCTCATTGTATATGATATGATGTTTCTAAAACCTATGTATTTTTATGGATCATGATACGATGAATGATTTATTATCTTGTTCCACATGTATGTATGATTTTTTTATGAGATGGGTGGGACTTATTTTTCCTTATAATGTATTAGGTAATTATGGATGAATCATGTGTATAAATGTTATGTGTGAACTTGATTACATGTTTCCAATGTTATGAGTGAACATTATTATGTGTTCACAATTTTATGTATGGACCTGATTGCATGTCCATAAGTTTATGTGTGAACCTGATTACATGTTCACAAAGTTATGAGTGAACCTTATTACATTTTTATAATGTTATTCATGGACCTGATTTCATGTCCATAGGTTTATGAGTGACCTGATTATATGTTCACATTGTTATGATTGAATGTTATTATGTGTTCACAATGTTATACATGGACCATATTTCATGTCCATAAGATTATGAATGAACCTAATTACATGTTCAAAATGTTATGAGTGAACCTTATTACTTGTTCAAAATGTTATGCATGGACCTGGTTTCATGTCTATATGTTTAGGCATAAACCGGATTATATGTTCACAATGTTATGGGTGAACATAATTACATGTTCACAATGTTATGCATGGAATTGGTTTCATGTGCATATGGATATGGGAAAACCTGATTACATGTTCACAATGTTTTTCATGGACCTAGTTTCATGTGTACAAGTTGACGATGTTTCCTTATTTCAAGCCCTTGACATAATGACCGAAACTGTTTCAACTTATACATGTTCACAACATTATAAACCACACTGAATTCCACAAATTCCATGTTTTATTCCTATTTCATTATTTTAGGGATTATCCATTTATTTCGTTATGATTAATGTCTTATGAACTAAAAATATTTATCCTATAACTCATGTTCATGACCGTTGATATGAAGGGTGTGATCTTCTAATATTACGATCATGTAAACATATTTCTATGTTCAGGTTTATGAGTACATGTCTACCTTATTTACCATTACTGGGCATCTTAATACACTCTTTCATTATTTTTTCCTTTATATAGGTAATGAAGAAGGGATTTAGGTAGAATTACAAATGATGGAGATCTTTATTTTATATGTTGAAGATCCTTCACCAGGATAAAGGATTTTGTTTCCATGATTCCAAATACACTGACCTATTATGTCTGATGTCATGTATATTTGTATTGTGCTGAATATTTATAAAAAAATATGTAATACCCATGTATGTTAATCCTATGACACTATATGGAATCTATTAATTAAAATTAACCTGTTATATTGTTTTAAAATAGTATTGAGTTTGGATATAATCTTTTAATTTATTATGATGAAAAAGGAAATGAATTTAATTTCAGATTTTTATGAATTGTTAATCAAAACTTTAATGAAAATTAAGAAAATATAAAAGAATAAATATGTTAATGCAACATAATTTTAGAAAACAATTTAAAACAAAATCATGTTCATGAATATAGTAATTTATGAAAAAAATATAAAATATATCACAATTGTAACCATGGTTAAATTGGGGTTACTGTTTTCGATGAGGGAACTATTATCGAATAAACACCATACTCTCTTATTCATTCATGAATCCCAGATAGTCATACCAACTCATTCCCTTAGTCCTTTCAAAGTTTGTCCTATATTATTAATGTTTCTCTATCATAGTGTTAATTGGATGATGTTTGATTCCTTGATTTACTCTTAATGTATATATTCAATAATTTGTAAATTTAGTTGTGCGGTTATTCAAACACTGTCATATATTGCATGATTCACCAATTTATTTACCCAAGTGTCCACATGGACTCATTGTACTATCCTTTTTCAACATTACTATACTATGATTTTTTTATACCATATATGTTCATAAATCCTTGGTTAATCATTTCCTACATGATTAAATGTTGTTTTATCCCCCCCTTCAAGATCAATAAGTACCTTCTTTAATTTTGAATTCCTTTGATATTTTATAGCTCTCCAAGAATTTTTAATCCTTCATTTTACCTTTATGATGAATCATTGTTAACAATTAAATATCTAGGATAAATAATCGATCACCCTTTCATACAATGTAAAAGCGAGGTTGTATGATAATGGGAGTGCATCTCTAATAATTACACTGATTTGACCATGTTGTGATGAACATTGAATGACTGTATAGTTACCCCAATGTGTGTAGATAAGATATCTCTTTACCCTAATATAATAAATTTTTTCCCATTATTTAGCTTAAAAAAATGAGGAATTAACCACATATGGTGTGTACCCAATCCTTAAATTCCCTCAGGAACTCAATGATATTTCCATTTTGTAGCTCATTTTGGCCCCTATCATGGATATGTTTATACATTCTATAAAATAAAATTTATACAGATCACCATTCCAAAGGCACCACTACATAAGACCTTAAATGTATAAACATCAATTTTAATTGAAAATTAAATAATTAAATATATAAATATAAATAATAAATTAAATTAATTGATATAAATTCATAACACATAACTGAATAAAAAATAATTCCAATATATAAAGTCTAATATAAAATTATTGAAGTCAAAATAATTAATTTCCAAAACATAAAGTAAAAATATTTAAGATAATTTTGTAAAGGATTATTCAAAAAATTTACTGGAAATTTTTTTTGTAAATATATATGATGATTTATTCTGTAGAAATAGAAATTTTTTATTCAAATATTCCATGAATTATACAAAAAAAATGAGAAATCTTAAATTGTTTATCATTTAATTAACTTTTTATTAGTTATTTAACCAAAATACCATAAAAAGGATTGAAAATATTTATATAAAAGGATAAAAAACAAATTAATCAACAAATTAATTATTACTTATAGACAATTAATCAATTTACCCATCAGATTGTAATGAAATTGATCATAAAATTGAATACCTTTCAATCACATAAATGAAATTCTTTTCGATTATGTGTTCACAACATATTCAATATTATAATAATGGTTCTAGTAGACATCTCAAAATAAAGAGTCATCTCCAAAAATTGTATATTTTATAATTTCAATGAATATTAAAATGTAAAAATAAATTATTTAGTATTATCTTTTTATTAAAATGATCATCTATATTCTTTTCTTCCAAGGTGAACAAATTCACATATTTAGAACATAAGAATTTAACCATACTACTAAATGATTATGTTTAGTATTTAATATGTAGAATAAAAAAATCATCATTTAGTTTTAGAATTGTGAATAAATTGTTCTCATGGGATTGGAGTGTAAAGACCTATATATCTTCTAGTGTGATAATTCCATAAGGAATTTGAATTTCTAAACTGTTTAGTTTTTCATTTTTGAAAGGTAGTGATTATATTGATGCTTATTTGTTTTTATGTCATGGAAGTTGTTTTTATATGCAGTTAAATGTATGGGTTATTCTAATTCTATAGATGAATGATGTGTAGGAAACATACAACCAAAATGGTTAAAAACATCTAAAAAAGACCATTATGGTCCTGAATAGTGATTCAAGATGTGAATGTATTTCACATAATTTTTTATGATGTGAATGAGGAATGGAAGATATTCTTGGGGTATTTTCATTAAATGTTGTTTTTTGATAAAATATATCACGTCATGTATGTTTCCTAGAGTAACTTGTTTTCCAAAAATTAATTATGGCATGCATGCACCTTTTCATTAGAAAAATGGGCTGTGCTTGGAGGCTTCAACCAATGCTCCCCACCCCCTTCTATACTCCATTTTAGACCCTTTTAATTTAAATAATATGTAGTTATATGTATGTTTCTTCATCATTATTTTCATATCTTTTTCTTCCTAACATAGGAAAACTAATTACAAGTCCCAAACACCATTGTGTGCTATCACAGTTAATATAAATTGATGCTTTTAATTTTCAAATGATTCCCACCAAATTTAATTATCAATCCATTGAATCATTGATGTAAATTGTGAATTATTCATTGAATAGTTTTTGGTTCTTATCAAGAGTGTATTATAACCTATTAAAAACAATTTCAGTGTGACAAGATTCCTCACTGAGATGTTAGTAATTTATACCTTTTAAAATTAAGGATTTCAATAAAATATTAATTTTTGTAATTATTTTTTCACATTAATTATTAAGAAATAAGTCCCCTAGCGGTTTTACAGTCACTAGATCATCTTTGAGAAACATAGGAAAAATAATCTACGATATGATTAAATTCTAGAGACATAATGATTGAGGTAGGTGGCCCTTATTCAATTATTATTTGGTATTATTTCATTACTTATATTCATGTGGCATGTGTGCTGCACCACATATGGTGGTGGTATATTTTAATACTACCATGTTTTTAAAAAAATTTAATGCTTATGAATTAATAAAATATAGTGTCATGTCTATAATAGACATCATGTAATAGGTGGTCCACCTGAGATGTATATGGTTCAAGACTCAATTTCTAGTGAATATTGGGATACTAGAACCCCAAGATGGGTTTAATTTAAATGAATTTAAAATGCATGGGTAAAATCGAACAATGTTTAGGACCCAAAACATACCACCTTTTGTAAGAGTGTGTGGGTCTTAGTGGATTGGACCTGGTAAACCATAGTGTACTAGGTTTAGGATCCCAAAGACCTTTCTTATGATGTATGATGTTTATCTACAACGGATTGCCTATGTAGACAATGATATACCACCTAAGTTACCTTGGACTAATAATGCTCATTGGGATGACCAAGGTTGAGTGTTACTCCACTATTATGATTTGATAACTTGTGTGTCCAACCCCTGTTGAGAGTTGTAAATAGGTCGGTTTATCATACCAATCTAGGCTGTTTTAGAAAGGGATGTGATCAAGGCCAGTTCCTATTATTACTTTCCTAGGATGACAATATGACATTGATGATATTTATTGGACCTAGTATGTTCCCCTAAGTCATATTGAATATTTTATGTGGTAATACATGTAATTGGATAGATATGGTCATTTGTGAGATCTATAACCTATATAGACAATTTGATCATGCTTAGGATGTGATACATTATTTTGTACTATTAGAATGTAACCACTGTTTCATTATGCGTTAGGAATATGATTACCATTGTTTAAAAGTTTTATATTGATTTTTTTATTATATACTCCCCTAGGGTGTGTTTATAAGTGAACGGAGAACAACCATATTCAGAGGAATATGAAATATAATGCCTTATTCAAAGGATTATATAATTATAGTAATTTTTATTAAATGATACTACTCCCATAGTGGAATTATATGATACATAATGGCATATTCTATTTTTGGAATCCGTATAGGAATTATGACCAAGATGAGAAGAAACCCGTAGGGGAGGTCTAAGATACATATGGAACTATTCATTTCATGAGAAACATATAGAGCTTATACTATAGATGAGAAGTCTCTAGTAAGGGTGTTATATGAAACATAAATGATGATTCCATACTTGAAATGTAGATATGAATTATTTACTAGATGAGAACACTCTTATAGTGGTGGTATGAGATACTTAATGGAATATTCCTCAGTTTATATTCTTATAGAATGTATTCCCTTGATTAGAAAACTCTCTTTGGGGAATGCATTTAAGGACTATGCTTTGGATTAGAAGTATCACATAAGGGTGGTACGAGGTTCTTAGAGGCTGTATGCTCTGGAAGTGAAAAAAACAATATGGAGGGATGAAATTCTTATAAGGTGTATTTAGGTTATTATAAAACACTCATAGTGGAGAACTACATCATATTACATGGATGAGAGAATCTCCCAAAGTGGTGGGTTGATCTTATTATAGGGTGTATTCCATAGATGAGGAAACTCCCATAGAGTATGATTTTGATAGATGTGGAATTATTCCGAGGCTAGGAAAGATTTCATTGGGGAGGTATGCGGTATGTATTTTTATACCATAGTGAAACATGTGTTGTAATATTGGTTTGAGTGACTATGTTATGTGATCAAAGATGATCTAAAAATGGAAAATTAAGTATGGTCGATCAACATCACAAACATGGGAATCATAATTGGGTATTTTTATTTTTCCTAAATTATATGCATATAGTATGGTGTAACATGTGATTATTTTGGGAATATTAAACTTTATGAGGACGAAAATAGTTTTTAATTAGGATGAAGAATATTTTATATAGTTTATAAAAATTTCTTGTTGAATACTTATTTACTTCAATAGAGAATCTTATATACAAATATCTTAATTATTTTTGTGTATGTAGTAAACCCTATTGGTGGTTCCCTAATATGTTATGTACTCTCTCCCTACAAGGGAATCCATGACACTTGGGTACCTGAGTATCAACTCAGTAATATAAAATACAGTCATGGATTTGGAACAATTTTTCGATTGAGATGGGTTATCTTGTATGAGATTTAACTCATGGGATATGTTTTGTTTTGTAATTATTATAGCACCATGTTTTTATATTCCTTATAGTATATATATATATATATAAAACCATAATAGTGATTGGTAAGTTGTATGTAAGGTATGGTTGTTAAGACCTTAACTGAATTTCATATATTATTAGTCCCACATATATTTATTTCTTTCATTTTCAGATTGATGAGATGAAAATGTTTTATTTATTTTGAATTCTAATGTTCACACAAATATGGGGGATGATGTTTATCCTTCCAATGAATCCTCTTTAGACCCACACAAATAGTCGGTATCCTTTTGAATTTGGGTAGGTGTGCCGAGAGTCACACAACATTCCTTTGTAGTTACTGTTATGAGAGTGAGTCAAGTCATATGTTTATTAGTATATCATTTCATAGCTTAATAAAAATAATGGTTAATGGGTTTTTAATCCAATAACAAAGAAGAAAATAAATCAATATTTTAAATTATATTCACATTGTATTATCAATGGAAATAATCCTATGAGATGAATTTAAATTATATTACATATTGAATCCATTCTGTGGAACCCATGGTTGGAATGACCACATAGAGGGGAGGGGTGAATCTATGCTTTAATTTTATGAAAACATTTTCAATAAGATTCTACCTCTTTAACTAGTTAATGTTAACCCTAAAATATATATTATCTCTAAATATCCCATTATGTGATTCTTTAACAATGTAGAGAGTATCCCACATGATTTACAAGGTACGATAGAAAGATAACTCTATACTACAATGACTTATCCTCCATTGTCATAAATTATTCACTCTCAAAAAAATTATTACATTAATATGTAGGAAAAACGTGAATATTATTATTAATTTATTTCCATCTACATGAAATATCCTACTCCATGATCCAATAAAGATACATCTCATTCTTCCAACTCCAATCAAAAGAATTGAAATGCTCCCAAAAAAAGACAAGTACCTTTTTCTTATTTTATCTCTAAATGAAAGGACATATCCACTATAAGATGATCTATTGATATTCCTCCTTGATATTAGAGGATATTACTTTATTTGGTCTACTTCATGAACCTTCAATTTCCACTGAATGAGTTAGTCAGTCATGATCAATAATTTTGATTCCATATATATCATCAAATTTTTCATTGCTACTATTCTTAGGTAGATATTATTCCTTCTTATAATTCAAGTAATGAACCCCACATTAATATGGGAAATTGAAGAACACAATATCTCAATTAAACTTCATGCTTACATTTAATGGATTTCATATATTGGTAAGCCTTCGCACAGAAAAAATACCCATTTTTATTTTATATGAAATATCAATCTTGTATTGATTATTATTTTTTGTTATTTCATCATGTAAGTTTGTATTCATAGATACATGAATTAATATATTAATTCAAGTGTCATTCTTCTTAAACATTCCTTATCCCAAAATTTGAATTCAAAAACTACATACTTATTCTTTACATAAGTGTTATATAGCCAATAATATTATGAGAAATTGTGTATTTGTGAGTATTGTTCATGTGATATCATATTATATTTAATTAATATTAGTGAGAATGGAAAATCAAGTCCATCATGAAAAATGTTTTCAGATAAAAACTATATATAACGAGAATAAAATTCTACAATTCCATCCCATAAAATAATATTGTTGTATTCAATTTATCATAGTTCACAATTTAGTTTTCCTAAATATAAATCAATGAACAGAAACAATTATTCTTGTTGTGTTTCATGGGTGTTAATCACATTCTCAATCCCCACTAGATTATATTATTTACAATGAAAGATAATTTAAAAATCTATCCATGAAATAGATGTTCACATACACTATTTTTATAGGATCCAGGTGTAGTGGAAGCATGGTTGGGACGATAACCAACATTATTTTTTACCTTGATCAATGATTATTCCAAGATTAATCTGATCATTAATATGATTCTACATGGAATAGAATCAAATATTTAGATAATGAAGGAAGAGGCATGAATCCTTTATAGAGGGTCATGCACATCATGTTTATAATTAATTTAATAAATTTCATAATGAAAAGGAATCCTGGATCTTTGGTATTTTCTTTTTGATGATGTGGATCATCTAGAATGAACCTTATAAATTATCTTGTTTCACATGAAGGGATCCAAACTAGAAACCCTCTAAAAGTGATCCACATGTGCTTTGATGGCCTCTGATTGACACCACTTTTTTTCTGGGTGCTAGTGCGGTGAAGCGAGTGTCTAGTGTCGGTCGTTATTTCTTGCTTGTTCTTTGACCTCGAAAATGTCTCTCGTTCTTAAGTGGGGCGGGGAGAGGATTCCAGTGAGAAATTGTTTTGCCCAAAAAATTTCAATTCTCTAGCTGTGGAGTTCGGTATATGGCACAATAGATAGTTGTGTCTATTTATTGACATGGGTATCTAGTTACAATATTTAATTTCATATAACCAATTAAATACATTTTTAACCTTATAGAAAACCCATGATATTAATAATAATAATGTTTCATTATTTATGGTGTGCCAACTTGAACAAAATGGAATTATAAATAAAATTCTGCTTCAAAAAAATGATTATAGTGTTATTTTAATTTGTGCCAACCAGTTAAATAATTATTTATCATCTGGAAAATAATTATTTTACAATCAGACCAGACTTGGTCCGCTCGAACTCCACTTCAATTTATTGAATACTAGAATAAATAAATAAATAAATTATTATCTTAAATGAAATATTTATTTACAAACTATTAAATAAATATTAATTAAATATTCAATAAAATAAATAAATATATTTTACCCATAATCCAGTGAATAAATGTTACTTTAATTTATGGAATCATTTTAATTTGAATAAAACTAATAAACATTTTTTAGAATAATATTAAATAATTAAATTCAAATATAATTTAATCGAGACTGCTAGAAACACTTAGTGCGTGACACTATAGTATTCTTTCTCGTTTTCATAAGGTGGACTTCCCTAAAGTCTAAAAGTACACTCTAGCAACAGGTGAAGGAACCCAGGAAATGAAACTTAATTTTACAAAAAAAGACATCCAAATTTGAATTCTCACTGTGTAATATAATCCATGTGTCTCAATATCTCATCAAGAATGTTTATGATAGTGTCATCATCCTTTGTGCTCGATACGTCATTCTTTTAAAACCTGAAATAAAATCGTTGTTACACCATGGAAATGGAATTTCTTGTGACTGAACTATTTAAATCAAAGGGATAAGATATAAAATTTATTAAATGGAAGGAGAAAATCATTACTAGATTTATGCATTAACAATATTCCACTCGTGACACACCTAACATACCCAACTTCATGAAAGCTTTTTGTGTGATTTTTCTCATCAGTAAATCAAAGTGCACGAGTCCTAACATGTATTAATGATAATCTTAACATCAAAGGATCATTACACATGCTCTCTAGTAGAAATATCTGATGACACCAAAACATTAAGAATTATTTTTTGGTGGTCTGTTCTCATAATCTCTTATCTTGGTGATTACCAAGTTTGAACTTCATGAGAGGAAGTCTCATCTTCTTATGAGTACTCGCACGTGACGGTCTGCATGCTATTTTTTCCATCATAGTATGTCATCCCACTATAGAACTATATTTAAGAATAATTTAATAGCATTTCAAGGTTCTCATCATAGATGGGAACTACCATGAAATTTTCAATGCAACAAATACTATAAGGCATTATTACATCATATTCACGAAGAAAAATTAAAAATATGTAATATAATGTTTAATGATTAAATACATTAAATATCGATGCAATAAAAGTACAACCAGTTGGTTCTAGGAAACCTACTCTTATAAACTCCCACTTGGACTAGAGCTAACTACCTACAACATTCAGTCCACTAAACCACACATGGAGCCAATGTTTCCATTGTGTCAAGGACTTAGTCATGGGGTCGTCCACGCTGTCTTCTTGGAAATACTACTCACTACAACTTCACATATCTTAGAATAATCCCCCAATAGATGATACTTCTCATGTATGTGCTTCGTCTACTGATGTGACCTTGGGTCTTTTGCGAGAGCCACCACTGAAGTATTATAATAGTAACTGTGTGATGGGATATTTACTGCTAGGTATCACATATATCTTCTAGATGAATCATCGCATCCAAAAAAATTATTTATCTACCTCAGAAACTACAATATACATGGACTCTACTATAGAATCTGTGACCACAATCTATATTGAGCTCTTCCATCTCACTGCACCTCCATTAAATGTGAAGGTGTATCCTATTTGTGACTTCATGTCATATTGATTAGTTTGGAAACTAGAATATGCTTATACTCTGATGAATGTTCATCATCTCTGTGAAAAACCAGGAACATATCCTTAGTATGCATATGATACATAAGGATTATCTTGACTACCATCCAATGGCTATCAGCTGGGTCAGCTTGATATCTTCCTACCACACTCAATTTATATACGACATACATCCTAGAACATAGAATGACATACATGACTGAACCAAAAAGCTGATGCAAATAGAGTCCTTTCCATTATCTTTAATCCTCATGTGTCTGAGGATACATTTTCATGGAATGATAAATTCCATGTGATGATGGAAACAATACCATATTTTATTTTCTATATGAAATTATCTTCAGTATCTTATCAATGTATATAATTTGACTTAGGCCCATAAATCTCTTTGATCTATCAGGATGGATACTGATCCCAAGAATATATGTTGCCTCTTCCATGTTCTTCATGGAGAATCATTGATTCAACCATGCCATAACAGACTATAAAACTGGTATATATTTTCTAATAAGTAATATTTCATCAACATATACTACTAGGAATATGACTTCACTACCATTAATTTGTTTGTAGAAAAAATGCTCACATTCATTTTTGATAAATCCAAATTTCATTATGGATTCATGAAAATGAATTTTCCATGACCTGGATTCTTTCGTTAATCCATTAATTGATTTCTGCAACTTGCATACCTTATTGGCATCATTTGGAGTCATAAGTCCTTTAGGTTGTGTCATGTAGACATCTTCTTGAACATTCTTGTTTTGGAAGACTGTTTTGACATCCATTTTTTCAATCTCATTGTCATGGTAAGAATCAATATCCAATAGAATTCTAAAAGATTAAAACATTGAAAATGGTGAAATGGTTTCATCATAGACAATTCCTCGTTGCTGTTTAAACCCTATTACAACATGTCGTGCCTTATAGGTACTGACTTGTCATTCCATTCCCAGTTTCTTCTAGAATATCCATTTGCAACCAATAGGCTATACACCAACTAGAGGATCTAACAAGACCCATAATTGGTTTTGGTACATGGAATCCACTTCATAAATCATGGATTCCTTCCAAATGGAAACATTTGTGCCACATACTGCATCCTTGTAGGTTAGAGTATTATTATTATAAACTAATAATGAGTCACCATCCTTGGTAAATAGAAAACTATACTATTCTAGTTCTTTAATCTTTCTTTTACTCCTACACAGTTCTTATGTCACAAGAACAATTCTTTCTTCCACAGGTCTATTTGAAATCTTCTATTGTAACAACTCTTGTGTACCTTGAGCCTCAACTTAATTGAATTCTATCTCGCTCCCACTATCTCTTTTGGACATTTTCTCACTCTCAAGGAATATGGAGTGTCTTTCCACTATAATGTTTTTTTCTGAGGGGTTGTATAGGTAATATTCCCTTCTTTATGTGGGGAATCCTATAAATGTACACTTTGTTCCTCGGGGTGAATTGTTTTCCCTTAATAGGCATTAAAAAATTAATCACTTCTCTACACATTTAAATTAAATAACTGGCTTTCTTTCCACTCTATAACTTCTATGGAATACCATTTTTTGATTTAGTTAGTACTTGGTTTAGTATCTCCTCCACTGTTTGAAATTCATAGTGCCAAAAGGATAATGTAAGGCTTTTATGACTCATCATTGATCTCACCATGTTCAACAGGGTGTAGTTCCCCCTTTCGGTCACAACATTCCACTATGGTGTGTAAGGAAGAGTGATTTGGGATAGGATCCCAAAATCTCATATGTAATCAATGAAGTATTTATTAATATATTATCCACCTCAACCTGAGAACAGATTCGTAATATTCTTACTATGATTGTTCTCAACTTCATTTTTTTAGTCTTTGAACTTAACAAAAGAATTCAACTTATACCTCATTAATCAGATATATCCATATCCTCAAAAATAATTAGTAAATGTTATGAATTTTGATTACCCTCCCATTGCATCAATTAGAAATGGTCCACACGCATCAGTATGAACCAATTAAATATGTTCTTCATCCCTTTCACTATTTCCACTATATGGGGTTTTGGCTATTTGGACTTGTAAACATGCATGAAATAGGCCATGTAGTTTTAGTTCAAAAGAATCTAAATATCTATCTTGATGTAACATTGTCATGAATTTCTCATTTACATGACCTAGTAGGTGATACCAAAGTTGGGTGTGGTATGAGTCATGTGAAGTATATTTGTTATCGATTTCCATTACTTGGTTTGTGTAATCCAACATGTAATGAATATTGTATAAATGTTCCCTAAAAAATGATATCTTTGTAAAAGAAGAAACATTAATTTCCTAACATGATAAAAATCCATATGTGTATAATCTGGAAACAAATATAATATTTTTAGTAACTTACAAACCATAATAACAACCATTTAACATTGAAATAATATCATTTGTCAATGTGAGGTGGTAGTCCCCAATAGCTATAGTAGAAAGTATGGCTCTATTGGCCACTTGTAGATCTACCTCCCCTTGGTCAATACACCTCAATCTACTTGGTTCCTATATTTGGATACGTATATGAGCACCCCAAGTTGTATTGAATACCCTATTTGTAGAAATAGATAGATTACATTCAATAACAAATGCACTTGAAGCTTCCCCTTTCTTCTTAGGTTGGGTGTAGTAATTCTTCTAGTGGACTTTCTTGCCACATGCAAAAAAAACAACATCATCTTCCCCTACCTCCCCTTTGATCTTCCTTTTATTGGAAGGCCGTGAAGATGCTTTGGGCTTAAATGTATTTGCCTTAACTTTTCTATTATTCATCATAAGGACATAAGTATTTTTATGCATAATATATTTTTCCACATGGAAAATGAGGATAAGAATATTAGATAGATACTTCTCAATGTTGTTCTTGAAAAAAATAACAATAGAGCTAGAGAGGCTATAAGGGAGTGATGCGAGAATGAGATCAGTACCCAGTTCTTTAGGGAGTTTAAACCCTAAAACATTCTGGAGATCAATATAGATAAGGATAATGACTACTTAAGGACTAGATGGGAAACCCTATCTAAGCTATCTATGAATGAGTGCCTCTGAGATCTCAATCCTTTCTTTCTCTCTCATTTTAAAGACCATAGAGGTTCTCAATCCTTCTACATGAATACAAGTTTTTGTGGGACTTCATGAGATCACTCGACATTGTTAATATCATCAAACATTGAATGTATACCGCGCTACTCAAATGTTTCTCATGACCATAAAATGCTCATCACATACTTATTTGGAAGGTAGATCAGGAAATGCTGACTTCAACACATACGACTTCTATTCTTGGTGTAAGAAAACCTGAAGGCATCTAAACCATTCCTAGATATTACAACCAGTGAGTATTTTGTCTTTATCGAGAATTGATTGCATGGATAGTGTGGTTGACAAAATTGTCAATTTTATTCTACAAAATAAAGAGAAGATTATTAGTACATTCTTGATTACATTTTTATGAGAAATAATAAATTATATCTCACACTATTTTATCAAATACTAATGGGACTCCCATTGAACTCAAAATGTATAGTTTCCATGACATTCTAGTGGGAAGGATCCCTATTCCCCTAAACATAAACCCAAAAAGGGTTGGTCAAGTTATTTTATTGTATTTAGGTAGAAAGGTCTTTTCTAACTGTGGTCTTGCAGCTCCATGATCTATTGAGTGGACTACCCATTCCTGAAATCTTGACATTGGATTTCCTTAACTCTTGCCTCCAATATTACACCAATTCATGAAAGGGATACTCCTCTTGATGTAATATTGTTAAGTAAACCCAAAACCTATCATAAGGGATTCTTGTATAAAAGTAAGTGTCCCAACAATGCTTGATCAAACACATAGTTTTATTAGGGGTTTCCCTTAATCAGGTAATGAAGGCTTGGTCTAACTTACTATATTATTTGAGGGATTTTTATATCTTATGAGTGAACTAATTATTATCATTATCACATTCTTGTTAATATTAAGTGGAACATACTTATGTGATTAAACATATCTTGATAATATTTACGCATAATCCTTGTTTATTTTAGTTTCAGCTTGCATGCTTCTTAAATTCATTAATTATGTGATCGTGACAACACATCCATAATAATAAACCATACATCTGATAGAAATAAAATAAGGATAATGGAAGCATCATGCGATTTTCTAATGGCTATTTTATCTAGAGGTTGATAAAATAACCCAAACCTAGCAGAGAAACAAATTAAAACTTTTGGGTACTTGTTTACAGCTATCCACCTATCCACCTCTATATCTCTTGGGATTGATTTCATCTCGGATCCAACTTGAACCACCTATACTAGCATGGGAGTTTAATCCATTTCATATTCATTTTTTAACTAAAATGTAGTTAAGGGGTAAAAAGTGGTTTTACATAAAAGAAACCTTGGGCACACATGCCCTACATATTAATGAGGAGAAGGCTAGCTGGTCAACGAATTTAATAGAAATATATAAATTAAAATAATCCATACACATACAAAGGTATTAGTCTAACTCAAGATCATCCATACAAGGATTGATATTAATTCATAAATAAAACTACAATTCAATTATTTAATAAATATTTATCAAAATAAATCATGCTCGAATAAATTAAGTATCATTTAAATTAATCAATCCTTTTATCTTAAACCCTTTTATGAATTTCCATGAGATTCTCATCCATCATAATTTTAAACAAATAAATTCATTTAAAATTACAATTGTATGTATTTTATACCTTTGAGGAAACCCGTTGAATTCTTATTCATAACTACCCAATGATTATTAATGAACATTACACAGATTTTATATTAAACACACATATATAAAACACATATCACGTGTTTTTCCTCATATTTACACTCACATGATGTTACACTTCTCAAGTGTTTGTATAATATAATAGTATATTTTAATAAATCTACGTAATTTGGATGAGTACACGACGTGTAGTTCCAACTAAAAGGGTTGTACTGTTATTTAACATCCATCGGATGCACACACCTGTTGAAATGGTGTGTGAGTATACTTCATCAATCATTGAAGTACATGGTGTGTTCAGTGAGCCACACACTGTGTAGTTTCTCGTTACACGATCTCCAGTGGGGCAAGCTATGTATGGGGTACACGGTCCAACCCTAACTGGAAGAGACTACATGCCATGTCTAGTGTCCACACAACATGTAATCCAGAATCCTTGTGCCATCCATTCTTGGTCAACACATGGAGTCATTAAGACTTATACAAACTCTAAAAAAACAAATTGGTTTGGCAGACCAGACCCAGTGCATTGAACCTGGACTACATGGTGTATATTTCCGAATACATGCCGTGAGTTCTGGTGTTTTACAATAAGGAACCTTTTTCCCCTCCGGATGAGATCCTTTGTTTTATTTTTATCAAAATTAAAAGAAAAGATCATTTTTAAGGTGAACGAGAAAAGAAGAAGGAGGAACAAATCTCAAGATTCATATTTTCATAATGATTAACATAAATTGAAAAAAATAAACTATGAAATGCATAAAACATTAACAAAATATTTAAATAATTATAAACTATGATATAACCCCTTTAATACTATTTGTAGGTTATGGGTTTTGTTGAGGCGCAGTTGGGATGATAGCCAACTTTTATTTTTAACATGATAATTGATTATTCAGATATCAATATGATGACAAATGTCAGTCTCCATAGAATAATATAATTTATTTAGATAAAGAAGGATGTGGCCCTAAACCTTTCAATAGGATCTTTCACATCATGTCTCTAAATAATTTAATTAATTTAATAAATAAAATAATACCTGGATCATTGTTATTTTCATTTCGGATGATGTTGATCATCAGAAATGACCCTTTCAGATTATCTCATTGCGCTTGTGAGGATCCAAACTAGAATCCCTCTAGCAGGGATCCACATGTGTTCTAATGGCCTCTAATCAATACCACCCATTCTCCGAGTGCTAGCACGACAATGTGAGTGTCTTGTGTCAGTCGTTCTTGATCACTTGTTCTTCAGACATGAAGAAAGTCTCTCATTTTTTAGAGGGGTGGGAAGAGGAATCAAAAGTGAAATTTTTTATCACAACAATTCTCAATTACCCAGCGGTGCAGTTCGGTACATGGCACAATAGACGTATGTGTCTATTTATTGACATGAGGATTCAATAACAATATTTAAGTGCGTAATAGAAACTAAATACATTCATAACCTTAGAGAAAATTGATACTATTAATAATCATACCACGTCATTATTTATTGTGAACCAATTTGTACAATACTAAATTATAAATAAAATTCCATGTCACAAAATAATAGCGAATTTATTTTAATTTGTGCAAACTAGTTACTTAATTATTTATCGTCTTGAAAATAATTATTTTACTATCAGACCGGCCTTGGTTAGCTCAAACTCCACTACCATTTATTAGACACCTAAATAAAAAAATAAATAATTTATTCTCTTAAATAAATATTTTATTTACAAACTATTAAATAAATATTTCTCTAATGTTCAATAAAATAAATAAATATATTTTACCAACAATTGGTTGAATAAATATTTATTTAATTTATGAAATGATTTTATGTTGAATAAAATTATTCTACTGATATTAGATTAATATTTATTAATTTAAATTAAATATAATTTAACTGAGACCACCAGAAACTCATAGTTTGTGACCCTCTAGGATTATTTCTCGTTGGCATGAGGTGGGGTTTTCTAAACACCAAGTGTACTATCTACCAATGGGTCAAGGAACCCGAGAGAAAGAACATAAAGTTGCAAAAACGAAATCCACATACAAATTCTCTTTCTGTAATATAATCCTTATGTCCCAATATCTCTTCAAGCAGGTTTCATGATAGTGTGATCAACCTTTTGTATTGATACATCGTTCTTTGACTACATGAAATAAACTCATTGTTACACAATGGCCATGGAATTTCACATGAAGGTTATATTTCAATCAATTTCCCAAGATTTCAACTTCCATAATTGGAAGGGAAAATCATACATTGAATTATCCATTAATAACATATCACTCGTGACACACCCAATGTACCCTACATCTGGCCAACTTTCTATGTGATAGTTTTCTTCAGTAAATCAAATTGCGTGATCCAGGACACCAATTAATGATAATATTGAAGACTAAGGATCATTACACATTCTCATAGATAAAAATATCTAATGACATCACAACATGCAGAATTCCAACTGGAGGGTTTGTTCACATACTATTTTTTCATGGAGATTACAAAGTGAGATCTTCATGAGAGGAAGTATAATCTACTTATGAGTACTCTCACCTAAGGGTATTCATGTTATGTTTCCCATCATAGTATTCCATCAAACCTTATAACTATATTTAAGAATATTGTTATAGCATTTGAATGTTCTCATCATAGTTGGGAACTGACAGGACCTTATCAATGAAACAAAAACTCTAGGAAATTTTTACATCATATTCAAATAGAACAATGAAAGATATGTAATAATATGGTTAATATTTAAATACATTAAATATATATGTAATCAGCATACAACCAGTTGGTTCTAGGAAACTAACTTTTAGAATTTATCATCACAAAATTTTATCACTCTCGATGTGGTACACATGCACTCTGGGATAATTCTTCTCTTATTATTGATGGGAATCACTATATAGAACCTCCATTGATTTGTAATAAATTATCTACATCAAGGTTGTTAATTTTTTTGTTATTCCATCAGATATAGGCTATTAGAACAAAAAGGATGCCAACATTTCTGAAAAACTCTTACACTGAAAAAACATTCTCTTTATGATGAGAAAGATAACAAGCATTTGATAAAAATTGCATGACTATTTAAATCATGAACTCATTAAAATATCTATATTTCCATATGTAACATCATTTTAATTCAAAAAGTGATGATTTCTATGAATAATAACATTAAAAAAAGGAAATGACTATGTTCATATAGTTTTTACTTACTTCACAAAATAATAATTCCTATATAATTATCATAGATTAATTGGGATATATAAATGTAGCCACATCCATGTAATATATTGAATAGAAGAAACAAAAAGTGTTATGAGTTTGAATATGGTTTCCTAATTTGATTTTTTTGTTGAGACTAATCCCACCTAATAGTTAGTGACATACCTATAAAATTCTTGAATATTTCCCAAGCAATGTTCTCCCAAAAAAACTTTCAAGAAATTGTGGTAATCATTATACATAATTCTATTAAAATTATCACTCAAGATGGAAGTGTTTTGGCACCTGTAATACTAACCACACATTCTCTCACATTGTTTTTCCACCCCACACAGTGGCCTGACACAAACATGTGAACTCTATATGAACCTTTTCCATAGTGTTAAATTCTCCATGGGTTATATTTTTTGCATTATATAACCATTATTTCATTTGGGATGGCCATGTTGACTCCCATGTGTAGTTGATGCATGCTCAAAATAGTTATTGGTTGAGTTGACATGGTTAGCACGTAAGATTTACTAATTATTTTAAATTATAAATAATTAAAAAAATAAATTCACCTCAAATAATCTCCAAAAAATATATAGATTTTTCATGGAATTCATGTCATGATGTGATGGATCCATTCATTTCCATCCTTATTTCTTATACTTAAACATATTCTTTTATTAATGTAAAAAATGTCTTACACATACTGAAACATGTATCTTATGTTAAGAGTTTGTTGAGAATCACCAAATTTATATAGTGAATTCTTTAATAATGACATAAAATAAAAATAAATTAATCCATAACAATTATCTAAGGATCTAAACTTCATCTATGGATAATTACTCATTCACGATTTCCAATGAAATTAAATAAATCCATAAAAATTCTCTACGAATCATTGCATAATCTCAGATCAACATATACATATTGAAGCATCATTGACTATTATTGATATACATAGTCCCAAAAATATCCAATTTTTTATATATGTTTCAATATATATTCATATTTTAAAAATCAATATGTGTTCTAATAATTTTCTATAACTTATAGACAATAAAATTAAATAGATATATGGGTGTCATCATAACTCATCAATTTTCATTAAATCTTTTCCCCTCCTTATATTATTATTTCAAAAGAAATTACGAGAGTTATGATATAACATGGTTTTAAATTCAAATATCCACTTTTAAATCAACTCTATGTCTGAGGGGGATGAACTGGTGTTGGATTCTATATAGATACACCAATGTTTTTATTCTATCTATAGATTACCATACTTATGGAATAATGATTTGAAAGTTTCACATATCATTTAATTGGATGCTAGTAATCATATTTATCTATAAAAGCATATATCATGACCACATAATAACGAATACCTTATAATATTTAGGTTAAAGAAAATAACTCCCACCTTTTCTCATCATTTCATCAATCAAAAACTATCCCTTGATTGTTATTAATAAATAAATTAATAACGAGTTATGAAAGTTAGATTATAATACCTCATATTCAGGCATAAATTGTATCTTTAATTTATTTTTCAATTTAATTTAGTAATATGGAATATTTTTCGTAGTGTTACTCCCCCAGAAGGGTGCACTGTTTCTATAATGCCTCCATACTTTCTATAACTGGTAGCCAAAAACACCTCCTTAAATTATTAACATGTTAGCTCTAGAAAAATAAAATAGTAGGGTATAAAGAGGTACATCATGGGTTTTCATAAATAAAATTCAACATTAGAAAATCCACACAAAATAGGCCATTATTTTCATCCAATAAGAGATTTAGATGATTTTATTGAACTATTTTTTTATTTGACTACCATCTGTTTGATTATATTATTTCTTATCAAGAACATATTATTTCGGTGGTGTACCCCTTTTCACCACCTACTATGAAATCAAATTATTTGATTATTCTTTAGAAAATTTTGCAACATCCGCCAAATATTTATAAAATTTCAATTGGTTCTCAAGAAATACTATGCATTCTTTCATTAAATTTTTAGTATTTTTAATAGATTCACATGGATTTACACTAAATATATTTATAAACTAATTCCCTTTTATATCTTAGTTATCCTCTCCTTCCAGACTTATCATGCATACCTCATCCTTATGATCTTATAAATGTCATCAACCATAAACTTCATCCAAAATGTGAAATTTGTTTTTTGTGAATAGTCCTAGTGTTGTTTTGTTCAATTAGTGTTTCCTCTATAATTTATCCTTATATTCTCATTGAAACTACAATTTTGTAATTTATTCATTCAAGTAATATACATGATGATTATAAGGCCTCATCCTTAAAAAATAAAAAATCTTGATTTAAGTCATGAATTCACATTGAGGGTCTTTCCAGGATTTGAGTTTTAGAGAATTAGGCAGTAACTATTACATTACATCTCAAAAATTACTAATTAGACAGTTCTACTCTATCCAAATTGTTTCACAATAATAAAACTCCTAAAATAAAAAGAGAGTTCTTTTCTTGATATAATTATTCATGAATACTTTATTTCTCTTAACCTTACTTATACCCTGTGAAAAAACATTTCAAACACTCGGGATGGGTATAAAAAGACCAGTAAGGCTTATAAAAAGAAGAAAGAATACATTTTTCCATCAATACATTCAAATCAATGAAATCCTACTTCTCAATCATAAATCATATGTTTTTATCATACCTTATGAAATCATAAGATTTATGAATAACATATAGAAATCATAATCATAAAGGTTACTCATGAAATTCGTAACATACATACATTTTAGCTTTCACAACTACATGGGGAGTTACGTTTGGAATAACCATCACATTATATTCCCTACATATCTTAGGATAAACATTAAATTTCACCTCTGTCACATTACCCAATACATTAGAGAGCTATCTCAAGCTCACCCTCACATGGTTTATCACAAAACCACCTATATTTGGTTTATCACATAACCACCGCTAAAATGTCCAAGTAATATGACATAATTGTCACCTACATGACTTATTTAAAATAAAATATCATTTAATTTCCATTAATGCTTTTTTGGGGGCTTCCCAAGCTTTTTTGGTGGAAAGGGTTAGTTTTCATGATTTGGGCCAAACCGTGAACCAATTTCCATGTTTAAAAACCAATTTTCTTTTCTTTTATAACTATTTAATTTTTTAATATTTTTCACCCATTCCAATTCATAAATTTCCTCCCCTAACCAAATAAAACCCACAATTCAATTTAGACCCTTAGGAATCCATAATAATATTGGATTTGAGTTTTTATTTAAGGAATTGGGCAAGCCCGAAATCCCATTTCCTGTTTTTTAAAAAAATTGATTATTTAATAAATTATTCAATTTTAATTTTTTATTAGTGATTACAAGTCTCACCCAAGACCCTTGAACCCAGATAAACACCCATTATCCTCCAACCCTTTTTGGATATCGTATTCATCTCGAGTTAGTACAGAACTTCATAGAGTGTCTCAAATTGTGCAGAATTAAAGGGGTAACTTCTTTCCTTCACAACTCTTTACATTTTTATTATTTCACCCATTTCAGTTATCACATGTACTAGTTAGACATATTAAAACCTCATTTTTATTTTTGGATATTTTTAAATACATCTAATGTTGTATTTAGGGAGATTTCATCAAGATCCCTTAAGTAAGTGGGTCTCCTTCATTCTTCCTCCCATTTGCTTAGGGTTTTCATTCCTTCTGGTTAAGGTTTATTCCAATTTTTATTTATTTTTATAATTTCTAAAGGGTAGGGTTTCAAACCTATGGTTTAATATTTGGGTTTCCTGGTATATTCTCGGGGTTTTAGGTTTGATCTATGTCGATCTTGTTGCGGTGGTGGTGCGATTTGATTTTCGAACAAAGAATCAAGGGTTTTCATTAATTTGGTAGGTGATTCCATGTTTATGAAATATTTGTGTCCTAGAATGCTGTATTTATCATTTTTTCAGATTTATCTCATTTTATTATTTTTTCCAAAATTAGTTTTAGTGGTGTTTATATTGCAAATGAATTTTAAATGAAAATTTTATGTTAAATTGGGGGTTTTCATAGAAATGTTTTATTGGTTTATTTAGGGATACCCTATAAATAATAAATTTATTTTATTGAACATAAATAGGTCTTACCATAATTTTTTTTAATGTTAATCCCCATTGGTTGTTGCATCAAAAAATGGGTTTTAATGGTATTTGTGGAAAATGTGAACTTTAAGTGCAATGTTTGTGTGTCAATTGAGGTTTTACGAAGTATTCATTTCTTAGTTAACATGGGGATACCCTAAAATTTATTTGTTGGTTCCATTAAAATTTATTGGGATTCCTTTCCTGTTTTGGTAACTTATGAGTTTGCACATAGTCTACAATGTGGGGTTTTCAAGGAGTTATGGGTGAAAAACAACGCGAGATTTTCAGAAATTTTTTCATTTAAAAAAATAAATGTGTTTTGTTTTGTGGTTTTAGTGATTTAAATTGTGTATAGCTATTATAATAATTTTTTGTGAAAAATACTGGTTTTTTAATATGAAAATTGGTTTATTTATCATTATAAAATTATTTGAGCACAAAGGGGGAAGCCCGGGTACCCAGGTGGGTTGGATATGTACTAGTACGGCTTGTGGACTAGATGGGTTTTTTCCCTGTTTCACATAGCTTCTGGATAATGAAAACTCAAACTAAAATATATAGATTATGATTAGGGTCAAAAATGTTATGGTTATGTTCCATAATTGTGGCTCAGGCATGAGAATGGATTTTACTATGGTTACTTTACACCGAGGTACGAGGTACATGAGGCCCAATACTATCTAGTGCCTAAGGGTGTTCATGATTTTGTTTCTCATTTGATTTGTGGTATTTTCCCTTGTATTTGGCTGTTTTGGTAGTATATTATAGTATCTAACATGAACATTTAATGTGTTAACATTCTAAATTTTTTATCTTGAATACTATTTTCAATTGAATATTTCATTTCTTGGAATTTGTCGCCGCTTTTCATTACATATTAAAAATGCTTTCTTTTTCACCTTGTATTTCATGCACAATGGAATCATTACATGGAATCTTGTTGGGATTAGTCTCAAACCAAACTTACAACCCTTTAGTTTAAGTGTACTTTATTATTTTTGACTTAGGTAAAGGAAAGACTTTGGGTGATGGCGGTTCGGTGTGTTAGTTCCCATCCTTGGGGCGGAGTTGTGGAGACAGCTTTTGTGTGATGACCCCTTATCATGTGGATTCATTTTGCATGTTTTTATTCTATTTTTTTGTTTATTTGGACCTATTGTATTTCATTTGAAATTATGTATTCCGTTCTATATTTTTTTATAAATCGTGTTGATATGAATTTTTCAGATTCAGTTTGCCAATTTTCTTGGATGTTTTATGTATACATATTCATGTAAATCATTCCAAAACAAAGAAAAATGATACCTAGGAACTTATTCCATCACATGGGGATAGGTAATGCCCTTCCATCCATGACATGGGCTAGGTTTGGTGCTGGTCCTAGTGGTGACCAGATTCGGTTCATGACAAAATGGTATTAGAGGTGGACCAATGTTTTTGGGTTATATTACTATTTTGGGATGACTTGGGATAGACAATAGGACTGTCAGGGCTCGGGGTTTTGGTTGTGAGTATGGTTCCAATACCACACATCTCATGGCATACCACAAGTCACTAGGGGGATTTGGAATTTATGGATTGACTTCACTTCCTGGTGAGATGTGTGGGCTACAGACCACATGTGGACATTAGGAAGGGGTGTAGTAGTTGTTTATTTTACTTCTGAAACGTGTTTTGATTATTTATATTTTATGTATGTGATTAAAATTTTCTGAATTTTGGAATTGATTATTGTTTTTTTAATGTTTCATTTTGTAGCAACATGCCTCCTCGGAAAGCTCCTACACGCCCATAGGAGGAATCCAAAGAGAGCTCTCCGGCACCGATTGATCATAAGCTAGTTGAAGGTATGATTACGGATGTCCATGCTTTGGGATATGGACTATATACTACTCTTATTCTCTATTATGGAAGAATATATGAGTCCTAGAAAAGATAAAGCCCATGAGTTTTTGAAAAACTAGCCTCCTACCTTCCGAGGCAGCACAGAACCCCAAGAAGTAGTGGAATGACTCGAGAAGACCAAGTGTATGTTTATGTTCTTGGAAACACCCGAGGAGATCAGGGTGATGTGTGACTAATTTCTATGGGAGGTTCCTAGCTGTATGTGGTTGGAGTCAGTGCTTCATATTGGGAAGAATGATCAGATGCTTTGGGGAGATTTCAAGACTGTCTTCAATGAACAGTACTGCCCAGAGGAATTGGAATATTCTAGGTCCCATGAGTTTATAGACCTTGTTCAGGGGAATCTTTCTGTGATGGAGTGCACCGACCATTTCGCTGATTTGGTTAGGTATGCCCCTGAAATTTTCTTGAATGAATAATTGAATGCCTTAAGGTTTGAGAAATTCTGGCGACCAGAGATATACTCTTAGGTAATAATGTCTAAGCAGAGGACCTATGCTGAGGTCATTGAAAGCGCATGGATGGTAGAGAATGAACATAAAGGTAGGGCAGGTTTATCTAGGTTAGTATCCATAGAGGTCAGTGTCATCTCTTCAGAAAAGAAAAAGAAGTAGGAGGAACATGTGAAGAAGGGAGGTGGTAGTTCAAGCAACACTTCTAGGCAGTTTTCATATGCAGATTCTGATGTGAGATCGGTTGTATAGAATCAGTGTGGGAAGTTAGGGCCCATATGACAAGCATTCCCACTTCCTCCGAAGCCTTGTTACTAATGTGGAGGTTTGGGGAATTTTCAGTGGGGTGGCATGTCCAGTTCTAAGTGGGGAAGGGTTAGTGGCTTCAAGAGGAGTGAAAAGACAGTCCAAGCTTTCAAGGACTGAGGGATCTTGATTTTGAGGCCATGTTAGTAGGTCTGGGTCATATTCTGGGAAGATCCAATTTAGGGAACAACAATAGACTAGTATACGTCCTTAGGTAGATACCATACATCTCCATGCTATGGATCAGGCACCAGCAGGATCAGTGGAAGGACTCTCAACAGTTCGTGGTACTGTTCTGATATCATCTTCTATAGTTACTCTACTTTTTGATATTGGAACCTCTGTTTCATTAACTACTTTCTATTTTGTGGACATGATGAATTTTTCCAACTAAGTTGATTTATCTCACAATGGATTTGGTGACACTGCTGGAAAAGAAGAAGGAGCAGGGCCTCAGGTGCCCCTCATGTGCACTTTTTGCATCAGGGGTTGAGATGGAGTGGGACCTCATGGTTATAGATATGAAATTGTTTTACATAATACTTGGTGTAGATTTTCTATTACACTTCTAGGCACACAATGATTTCTATAGGTGTAAAATGAGTTTCCTGGCACCTGATGGGAGTCGTTAGGGTTTTCAGGGAGAATTGGATCCTCGGTCAGGTCGCGCAAGACCTCCACTCCCAGAGATGGGATGTCTTAACATCCAGTTATCGTCGCTCACGCAAGAGGATGATGGTATTTCCCTTGAAGTTGAACTACCTCATGCATTGAATGGTTTTACTGAGGTATTCCTAGATGATTTCTCATGTTTTTCCCTGAAATAAGGATGTGGATTTTTAGATTGATCTGGAATGAGGAACACAACCAATATCTCTTCCCTCTTATCACATCGCCCCCTCCAAGTTGAGGGAATTAAGATACTTCTGCTCACCTTATAATCCAAACGATTCAGTCACCTAAGAATCTCTCTTTGGGATGATCCTATGTTGTTCACGAAAAAGACTGACAGATCCCCCCAGTTGTGCATTAACTACCGGAAGCTGAATAAAATAACAATTAATAACAAATTCTATTTTCCCAGAATAGATGATTTGTTCAATCAGTTGAAGGGGGAAAAGTGGTTCTCAAAAATAGACTTGCGTTCTGGCTATCATCAACTCAGGGTGAAGGAGTCAGATATCCCTAATACAGTCTTCCTAATTAGGTACGACCAATTTGAATATTTGGTCACGACTTCCATATTTTCCAATGCTCTAGTAGTATTTATGGAACTCATGAGTAGGGTGTTCCATCATTATCTCGATTCATTCATTTTGGTGTTCATGGATGACATTATAGTATACTCTAGCTCAAAGGAGGAATACAAAAATCACTTAAGGATCATCTTGGACACTTTTCAGGATCACCGCCTCTATGGAATGTTGTCAAAGTGCACTTTAGGGATCAAGGAAGTGAGATTTCTAGGAAATATGATCTCTATGTAGGGGGTTTAGTGTAAATTGAAAATATTTATGCTTTTATGCCTTGGGAGAAGCCGAAGAATGTGTTCAAGATCATGAGTTTCCTTGGACAGGCTGGTTATTATAGTTGATTCATTCAATATTTCTCTTGGTTTTCTTCACCAATGACCGCACTCACCTAGAAAGGGGTGAAGTCTGTATGGGGACAAAACTTTTAGGCGTCATTCGAGGAGATGAAGAGGTGATTTTATACTGCTCCTATGATGACATTTCAAGAGGCTAGAAAGGGGTATGTGGTCTATTGTGATGCTTCAGGTATGGGTATTGGGTGCCTGCTTATGCAGGATGATCATGTGGTAGCGTATGGTTCTCACAAACTCCGATCACATGAAGAGTACAACCAGACCCATGAAATGGATTTGGCAGTGGTGATGCATTCTTTGGAGACTTGGCATCACTACCTCTTTGGGGAGAATTTTGTGGTCTACTCTGATCACAAAACCTTGGCCTATATTTTCACACAGAAGGACCTCTACTTGTGGCAGCGTCGTTGGATCGAGTACTTGTAGGGGTTCGACTTTGACGCTGTATAGAACCCAAGAAAGGTTAATGTGGTGGCTGATTCTTTGAGCATAAGTGTTCCAGTGTAGGCTTTGAGGATTTCAAGTGACGAGTTGACAATGATGGGGCTCTTTTTTTAGATGCATGTAGAGACTAGGGAGTATAGTAGAGGTGAATTCTTATAGAGAGTCTAATTGACTCCTTCTCCGTTGGAGGTGATTCATCAGGAATAACATAGTGATGAGATTTGTCAGTGGTCGATGCAATTTATTCATAGCGGGGAGACATACTATGATTGGTCATCATCTCCTAAGGGCATCTTGTGCCTAAGGGCCGTTTAGTAGTGGCATTATCTCTACAGAAGGTGGTGATGAAAGAAAACCACCTGTATTAGTGGGATATCCATCCAGGTGCCACCAAGATGTATTATTATGTCCGTCAGCAGTTTTGGTGGCCTGGTATGAGATGAGACATGGAAGAATTTCTGTCGAGATACTACAGAATCTAGCAGGTGAAAGTAGAGCATCGAAGTCCCTCTGATTTGATACATCCATTACCCATCCCTACCAGGAAGTGGGATAAGGTCTCCATAGACATCATTGTTGGAATACCTCGTACACCACAGGTTAATAATTCCATTTGGGTGGTGATTGATCATCTTACCAAATCATCCCACTTAATTTTGACCAAAGATACAACTAAAGTGGATGAGTTGGGCCATTTATATCTTTAAGAGGTGGTGAGACTCTATGGTGTGCCATCTGTAGTAGTCTCAGATAGAGACCCACGGTTCACTTCTTGGTTCTAAGAAGGTCTTTTGAAGGCCTTGTGGTCTCAAATTATGAAGAGCATGACATACCATCCTCAGACAGATGGTCAGTCAAAGCATGCAAATCAGATTTTGGAGGACATTCTATGTGCACGTGTCCTGGACTTTGGAGTTTCTTGGGATAACCATTTGGGGTTGGTTGAGTTTGCTTATAATAATAGTTACCAATCGTTGATTCAGATGGCTCTTTTTTAGGCGCTCTATAGTCGGTCTTATCGGTCCCACCTATGTTGGGCTGTGGTAGGTGAGACCTCACTGCTGGGGCTGGGTCAGGTGCATGAGATGTCTGTGAAGGTCATGTTTATTAGGCATCATTTATTGATACCTCAGAGCCGCAATAAATCATATGCTAACCGGAGGCATCGAGACCTAGAGTTTTTAGTGGGTGACAGAGGATTCTTGAATGTGGCCCCTCGTCTGGGCCATCGTCGATTGGGGAAGAAAGGGAAGCTGATGCCATAGTATGTCGGGCCATTTGAGGTCACAAATCATATTAAGAAGGTTGAAAATGTTGGATTTACCATCTTAGTTGACATCCATCCATGATGTCTTTTATGTCTCCCATTTAAAGAAATACAACCTAGATTCGCCCCATTTGATTAGTTAGGAATAACTAAAGATAGAGCCTGACTTGTCTGTTGTTGGGAGGCCAATGAAAATAGTAGACTCCCAAGAGAAGTTTCTTCCAAGGAAGCCCATTCCATTGGTCTAGGTTCATTGGCATCATTGAAATGATACACATGATGCATGAGAGTGGAAGTCATGGTTCGAGGAAGAGTACCCGTTCTTGTTTTCCAATCAAGCATCATGTTGACTTTTTGGGGTGGAAAGTCATTCATAGTGGGGAGAATTGTCCCAATACATGACTTATTTTAAAGATAAATTTCATTTAATTTCCATTCATGGTCTGTTTTGGGGTTTCCCAGGATTTTTTTGTAGGAAAGAGTGAGTTTTCATGATTTGGGCCAAACTGTGATCCCATTTCCATATTTAAAAACCAATTTGGTTTCATTAATAACATTTTCATTTTTTAATATTTTTACCCATTCCAATTTATAAATGGCCTCCCCTAACCTATTAAAACCACCATTTTAATTTGGACACTTTAGGAATCCATAATAATGGTGGATTTGAGTTTCTATTTAAGGAATTGGGATATCCGAAAAGCCCATTTTATTTTTAAAAAAATAAAATTATTTATTTAATAATGTAATAAATTTTAATGGTGTTTCGATGATAACATGTCTCACCCAACACCATTGAACCCATCCACGCCCCTGTTATCCTCCCACCCTCTTTGGAGATCGTATTCATCGCGATTTAGTACAGAACTTCATACATTATCTCAAATCGTCCATATTTGAAGAGGTAACTTATTTCCTTCACAACTCTTTCAATTCATAAGATTTTCCCCCATTTCAGTTCTCAAATGACCTTCTCAGACTGATTCAAATCTAATTTTTATTTTTGGCTATTTTGAAATTCAGCAACTAGTGCATTTGGGGAGATTTCTTCAAGATATCATAAGTAAGTGGGTCTTCTTCATTATTCCTCCAATTTGCTTAGGGTTTTTTCCTTTGGGTTAGGGTTTATTCTAATTCTTCTTAATTTTTATATTCTCTAGAGGGTAGGGTTTTTAACCTAGGGTTTAAGCTTGGGTTTTTATTGTATATTATTGTCGTTTTAGCCTAGATCTTGGTCTCTCTTGGTGCGACGGTGGTGCGATTTGATTTCCACACAATGAATCAAGGGTTTTAATTAATTTGGATGGTGATTCCTTATTTATTGTAACACCCCAAGATATCATAGTACTCTATTTTCTTTAAAGTAATTTAATAGCATGCACTACACGCAACACTGAGTTCAAGCGCACCACGACTTACCAAACTAGCCGTTCAAAAAGAAGTTATGAATAATATTAACTGATTTTTGAATTTTATATACTCCATATAACATTAGAATCCATAATATGTGTTTCTTAGACATAATATATGGAAGAATTAATTTTTTTAGATCAAATAAGTATTTTTTGAAAAATACAATTTTAACACATTTTAATGGAAAACCCTTTTTAAAACCAATATTTGACCCTTTTATATATTAAATTTAATGATATTAAATTCTTCTTTAGAATTGGAACATAAAAATTTATTTTGGATAAATTTTTCATACATTTCGGATAACATTCATATTTTGATGAATAAGAAAAAATAATAATTTTTAATAGGACATTTTTAATAGAAATAATTTATAGTGTTAAATTATTCATTTTAATGGTTTTTAAGTTTTATAGGGCTATATTTTTATCATTTAATACAATTTAGGTCATTATAAGTAATTTTACATTTAAATTTGACATAAATACATGTCAATCTTTTGATAGTTTTTCATTCTTAAAAACCCGCTTTTGGTTTTGGCAATGGGAATTGATTTTAAATTAATTAATGCTACCTCTATGTTTTGAATTTTCTAAAATAGAATTAATTTTTTCATATATAATATTAAAATTAGTTAGGGTGAATTGTTTTGGTATTTTTCAGAAAACATTCTATTTTTGATGAATAGTAAAAAACACTGCGTTATTGTTTAAAAACCAACTTTTTATTTAAATAATTATTTATTTTATTTATTTGAGGCTATATAGATAAAAAAATACCTATATCAATTCAATGTGATTCATTGGATTCATTTTTAAAATAAAATTAGATGTATAAAATTTTATTGAACTTTTTACCGTCTTTTACCCACATTTATGAGCATTTGAAAATTTGCATAAAACATAATTTTACTGCTTTTGTGAGTTGAATTTCAAAAATATGAGAGACATGGTTGACATCATCACGTAAAATGTGGTTCAATATGATGAAAATAATTTTTTTGTGAATAGTATCTTTTCACTTTTATTTACCTCTCTTAAAAGTAAGTAGGGTAATTAAAGGTAAAAATGATATTATAATTCTCCTAACACGTGTCCTAATTCTATTAAATAAGAATAATTAGAACAAAAACAACCATAGGAATAAAATATGATCCTTTTGGTCCACATGGATTATATTAGGGCAATTATTAATATTTTATATAAAGAAGAGTTAAAAGTTTTAAATTCAATGTTTAATAACTAAACCATTTTTAATATATGTTTATACATTAGCTAAATTCGACTATAAATATTAATCATAAAGCTAAAAATATTTCCTACATAATGGTATTTTTTTATAATTTATAGACATTATATAACTAAATTTATTTATGCACAATAATGATGAAGTTATTACTTTATTAATGAAATATTAAAATAATTGATATTATAAATATCCAAATAAATGTAATTTGGGAATTTTGATTAATTCCACTAATTTTATAGGTTAATATAAAATTTTAGGGTTTATTAAAAAAAATTTGAAGTAATCATGCTGTTATGATTTTTCACAAAAACCAAATACTAAATAATGTCAAAATAGAAATAAATGAGTTTTTAAAACAAATACTATATTATTGGTTGATATAATATTTCTAAAAAAATAATGTTTGGCCAAAGGGATTAAATAATATTATATATAGAATCCCGCCTTTTATCACATAAACTTTCATTACATTTTACAAAACCGAGGATCTTTAAGGTTTAGTGTCTTGGAAACCAGGAACTTAAAACATGAAAACATAAAACATTCTTCTTAAACACTTGAAATACTTCTCCTCATGTTCATCCTAGGTTCATTACTGCATCTCATAACCTAGGGACATACATCAAAAGAAAGGGTGAGCAGAAGGCCCAGTAAGGGAAACAAGAGAAACATTTTACATGTGAACTTGAGATACTTCAATAAGGTCCTGAAAAAACTTTAAGGCATGAGAAAGAAATAATGAGGTATATCATAAAAAAATAACATTTTTCATAACATGAATATGTGGATAAAACATTTAATATTGACAATAATTTCGTTTCACCAAGGTCCATTCCCAAGGTGTCATTAAAAATTACCGTGGTTATACACCAAGGTATCAGTCTAAAAAGTTATCTATAGAGATTAAGTCTTTACCCAATGCATTGGAGCGCTATCTGGGAGCACCCTTGAAATTTATTTATTATCATGTGAGACACATATATAATCATCAATAATTTCATAAACAACCCATATAGAATAAAAGAAATGGGTTTCATTTCATAATCATAACATTTTAAAAACTGCTTTAAAGACATGATCTTTATGTCACTTTAAACCCACGGAAAAGGGAAAGCGGGTTTAATGTATGTAAATCCCAGAATTCAAAATAGAACATTTTGATGTATATGTGAATACCCCTATAGAAATAAGATCTTTGAGTATTCACTTCATAACATAAAATAATTTTGAGATAAAGAGGGAGGCATTTTGAGATGAAAACTATGCAGCATAACGTCTACAATACAAGCTTTTAGAAAAAATTGAAAAGAGAGGGGACATGGGTCACCCACTCAAAAATGATACATAAAACAGTAGGGGAACAGAATATATAGTATTTAAGAACATGGTAATGAAATTTGAAAGATATACCATATGAAACGAAAAACTTGAAAGGAAGACAAAAATAAGATTTCTCTTATGAGAATTCGGCAGCCTAACGGCGTCACTTAAAACTTCCAAAAATGGATTAAAGAGATCAAATAGGGTCTCTCATCATATGGAAATAAATGATCAGTATGATAGATATAGATATCATACCCCAAAATAATAAAAAGGAACTTTAAATACTTGACATGAAATTAGATCTTGAAAACGAGAAGGGTGAAAGAACCCCTTAGAAATTCGGCAGCCTAACATCGCCACTTAAACTTCAACAAAAATGAAATGATGAGATCAAATAGGGTCTATAATCATATGTACAAAAAATATCAGTATGATATATTTAGATATCATACCCGAACATAATAAAAATGAACTTTCAAGACTTTACATGGAATTAGAACTTTGAAAAAGGAGAAAGGTGAAAGAACCGCTTAAAAATTCGGCAGCCTAATGGCGCCACTTAAAACATCAAAATACTGAATTGAAGAGATCAAATGGGGTATCTCATCATATGATAATAAAAGATCAGTATGATAAATTTATATATCATACCCCAACATAATAAAAGGAACTTGAAATACTTTACATGAAAATAGATCTTGAAAAATGAGAAGGGAGAAAGAATCCGTTACAAAAATTTCGGCAGCCTAACGGCGCCATTTAAAACTTCATAAAAAGAAATAATGAGAGTAATAGGGGATCTCTCATTATATTAACATGAAAAGGTCGGTAATATGAGTATAAAAGAATATCCTTTAACATAATAACATGGATCATAAAAGAAATTACATAAAAGAGATTTCTTGAAAAGAAAGAGAGAGGTCGGATCCCTTACCTTAAAATGTAACTCTTAAAACTCAAAGGTTGGGGCCTTGAGGGTTTAGGGGCACCTTGGGAGGACTCCTTGGGAGTTAATGAGACCAGAACTTAGTTGGGGGAGAGTGGGGAGTCGAAATGGATGAGAGGATGGCTTGGTATTTATAGGGAAAGTGAGGGGACAAGGCACTAATGGCCAAGGGACACCTCAAAAGTGGTTTTCTCAAAACCATGTGCTATCCAATGGTATTTCCCATGGAGTTAGGCCACATGGGGCCCCCCATACAATATTTCATCACCTTTGGCCGGAAAAAACTTAAAAAAAATCTCATGAAATCATCATGACACAATTATGATGTCATTAAACATACTGAAACCCTAAAACTGCATTTTTATTATTCATTGAAAATTCAACTCTCTCAGAAAAATCCCAAAATTTCACCTTAATCAAATATCAATTCTCTGATTTCAAAAATGAACTCCATTTTATAAAAATAATTTTCTAAATAATTTTAATTTTTTTTTAAATAAATACACTATTCACCAAAAATTCAATTTTTTCAGAAAAATCCCCAAAAATTACCTTAACATAATATCGATCCTATGAGCTCAAAAATGAAATCCATTTTATAAAAATAACTTTCTAAATATTTTTAATTTAACTTTTAATTAAAACACACTATTCACCCGAAAAAAACTAATACTTGAATAATACGTTATGAAACCGTTATTTAACCATTTTATTGAATCACTTTACTTAATCAAGGTGTCTCGATTATATTAATACTTTCATTAAGGGAGATTACTAATCCATTTTGTCACATTACTAATCCTAAGAATAAAATCACTATTCATAATTTACTATTCATCAAAAATCATGTTGATCTTATTAGATTCTAAATTTCGTACTGAACATAATTGTAGAAGACCATTTTTCGAAAATAATTACACATTTTTTAAATATTTACGGTTTACATTAACATTTTTAAAATATCCTTTTTCTAAAATTTATCAAAAGTATGCATACTATATTTATCCGGTCATTTGAAAATTCATAAACTTCATCCTAAGAATAAATCCCAATTTTTATTTAAAACAAAGGATTACACAAGGAAGCTATGGTCTCCTTACATAGCCCCTTATCACACCAGCATATGACCGAAGTGTAAGGTGTACTATGGTGAGATAATCCGAGGGAGGCTCGGCCAACATCGCATGAGTAGTAATTTCTATCAATTTGAACTTCTCATGAAGGCGCTCCCATTCTAGCTTCATAGGATGAAGTTCAGCTTGGGTTTGGTCCAGAGAAAATCCCAGTGGTGCTACCTCCTTCCCAAGTTCTGTTAGATGGGCTTCGATCGGTCCAAGACTACTGGGTGAGGCCATCGAATATTCTTTATATATTAATTAACCAAAATTACTTGTATTTAGAGAGAATAATCAAAAATTTTAGTTTCCATCGGTCATATTGACCAATGGTCATATAACAGTCAAAACCCAACGGTCTCATTTTAATTATACTCATGTTATCAAATTAAACATTTTTGTTGAGTATAAAAATAAAATAAAATAACACACAAAATTAGGAAACAAAAATTAATTCCAAATTTCGGGTCATTACATTATATATGTCATTAATGAACCACTTGAGGTTCTCTTGGAAGTATAGAGTAAGTTTATTAACCATACTGTTTAAGAATACAAGAAGACAAGGTAAACGTTAAACTGTTGAACTAATAGTTAAATCAAAAACAAAAGGTTAATATGGTGGAATAAACATGTATAAATCTTATTTTTTGAGAGGATTTAGACCTATTTCCACCTTAGCTTCGAAATAAATTATTATTTATCTATTAGAAACTGTAAAGTGATTTATAATAAAACAATATTTCAAGGTTTTCCTAAAGTGACCCTCACCTATCTTATAAAAGGGTACTTCCCCTTCTCTCAAAATCACACCTCCAAAGCCATTTATCTTGGCCAAATCCTACCCAAATATCCTCCAAACTTCCCTCATATCAACATAGAGTCTTCAATTTTAGCATAAATCCAACCTAAGGATCCCCTTTAATCAAATCCAAAGGAAACACCCGAAGAAGAGGCAATAATTTCACCACCCTCGTTCATGTTCTTTTCTTCTTCCAATTACTCTTTATTTGTTGTTTCCATACCAAAATAATAACTCCAATACCACCTACATAATATGATGTTATTATAAATATGGTAAAACCATATACATTATTCTATCCATCCTATAAATGACAAAGTCACCATTCGTGCCTAGGTACGACTTACCATCTCCATGTTGTGATGTAGTTTGTTATTCAAAATATTCATTATTTGGATGGGTATAATAATAAGTATAACCGATTTAAATAATAAATATAACATGTTAATGATTTTTTATTAATGATATACCATCCAATTATATATGATTTCACTATCAAAAGAATGATATTGTCACCCATGTGTACGTACGGCTTACTGTCTCCATGAGCGCGTTGAGATTCATTCCCCATCATAATCATTCAAGAATAATTTTCATTTTATGATTAAAAATAATTTTTAAGAACTTAATATCATTCTGGATATGAATCAAATACAACCAATACATGAAAAACATGACTTACGTAACAAAACATATAAAGGAAAACGAATATGTTAACAACCAAAACAATGATACTACTGAAATATCATTAACAAAGAAATATTAGAAGATTATATATGATATAATATTTATATATTTGGTTATTTTATAATTTAATAACAATGATTTAACCATTATACAGGAGGTTATCCATCCCTATACTAAGGAAAAGTACAAGGTAAGATATTTTTATCTCACTTCTTATTCTTGTGAGATTCATGATATATTGGAACTATTTTGTTTTGTGTGGTGTATGTACTGCCCATGATTGTATTATTTGTGTAATAAAATTTAATTTATGGGTATTTACATCTTCATTGTATGATATTTATTTCATGGGGTTTATGTTTCGTAAGTTACCAAATCGGTAAGGGAATGTAAAATTTCAATTTCCACTCATTGGGCTTTACGCGTACTTCATTGATTATTTTACTCCAAGATTATATGTCGAATCAAAATTTATTATTTATGTAGTAATCTAAAATCTTATTTCTTTGGATATACCGTTGATACAAATAATTACTCCATTGATAAATTCAAATTTCATTGATATGAACATTTTATGTGTAATGTTAACTCAATTTCCATTCTTTGAGTTAAACATCCAAGCCATTGGTTTTGTTTTTATAAGAATATGTGTGAATGTAACCTGATTTATTTACATTCAATATCCAATTATATTGAGTGTTTTAATATTTTTCCCACATAATTATTTCATTGATTTATCCTTAATCTAAGGATACGATCTTTATAAGGTATTTCGGCTCAATTTACATTCCCTTGAGACCTCTTTGTCATTATGCACCAATTCACTTTTATATGGTGTATATACTATCATTTGACTTATTATATCATGAATCACTTTATTATCATGAAATTATAATGTTTTGATTAATGTTATTCCTCAATTACTTGTATTCAAGTGTCTCTTATTTTGTTATGAACTTTTTAACTAAAATATTGATTTAAATATTTTAAATATTTATTCTTCTAAATATTTCTCATTAATGTCCATGTTTTAAAAAAGGTTTTTAGTAATTATTTATATGAACATAAATGCTTTGAAATAAAAATTCCTTTTAAATTTTTTAAATAGGTATGGGACACTTTGATCCAAAAATCTCTTTTAAACTACTTCTCTGATAAATAGTGTGACATTTAAATGTTTTCAAGAAAAAGGGGATATTTCTCTCAAATAGTTTTAATGACAATTTTCACCTATGTCAATATACTTTTGTGTATTTTATTCTTTATTGAGGTTGAATTATTATAATATAGTCATCCATATTGTATTGAATGAGTTATGTTTGACTATGGATGTGCTATTTTTATGCCATTCATACTTAGTGGTTAAAATATTGACATTTAGAAAGCTAGTTTTAATACGGATGTTTAGATTATGTTTCAACATTTTGATAAGAGGAATGAATAGGACTTTGTAAGTGACGAGTGGAGCCCGCTATAGCTCAGTGATGCATCAGTAGGACTCATGAGACAAACTAGTGTCTTGGAATAAGGCCTTCACCAAATCTAATTTGCAGTCTTGGAACGAGGCCTTGAATATATGGTTATGATGTCCGACATTATGAATTCCATCATTATGAAATGGGATATTGATATTACATGTGATTATTATACTAGTAGAATATCCATGTGAATAATTAAATAGAATAATTTGATTTATCTTTTCCATATTATGATGAAGTTTATGTTTAAAAGGCTCATGTTCTAGTCTTATACATTGCCTTAAATGTTTATTCTTATTTATGACACTTTCTGCTATATTGTTATCCTTATTGAGTGTCTGAGCTCACCCCTTTCTTGTGTTTTATTTTTTCGAGGATTCAAAGAAGCATATTATGATTAACTTTTAGGAATAGGCCAGGGGATATAAGTGTGTTCAAAGGGGACATAATATTATTTTTTTATTTCATGATGTAATGTAAAACTTATATATGTATCTAGTACTTTCAACGCTACTAAACTGATCAGTATTTCCGGACCTGATTCCTTATATCATGCCAATCTTATGTAATAATGCACCGATTCTGGGTAACTGGGGTTGGGGCATTACAGTTGGTATTAGATAAAGTTTAGTACAAGCCTTGGAAGCTTGATTTAGAAAAAACTCTAATTAAAAAACACTGCCCCAATATAGACATTGAGGATTAGTATTGAAGAACACCCAAAAAATTTGGTAATGTAAATATTATGTGTGTTTTCCCAGAAATACATCCCTGTCTAGATACGAGCAGGTAGAGGCGGCTCTGGAATAGATGTATCTCGGAGTGAAAACTCTGACAATGAGTTTCAGGTTTGAATAAACGTATCCGGGTACATGACAATGGCCTTACTGTACTCATGGTTACGACAATCCAGGGGGATATGATTAGGATAATTCACAATTTTTCACAAAACAATTTGAAGTATTTTAATATAAGATGATAATAAATAACCTTGGTTAATTCTAATCTGTTTTAGATTAAAAATAAGGTGTTATGATATTCTCTAAATGATTTTATGACTCACACTATGCTTTCATGTGTTAGTCAATGGTTGGATTCCACAGAAGTCATAGTAACATTGAACATGATGTACAAGGTGGGCACAATGGTGGAGATGAGAAAAAAATGCAATGTTGATAGGTGTAAAAGATATCGTGTTCATTCCGAATCAGTTTTCCAAAAATATGATCGACAACATATATATTAACCAACTACCAGACTCAACAAAGAAGAGAATGGTTATGAATGATAAGATCTCCACTAGTGGAGATCATAGATAAAGGAAACATTAATTTCCATCATGCATGAAATGTGGATGGAGACACCTAGGAATGTGTCTCAATGGAACAAATAAATGCATTATGTGTAGGAAAGAAAGACATAAAGTAATTAATTTCCAAGGAAAAATGAATATTACTATGGAAGAAAGTAAAAATGATCTCAAGAATCCATTTACAGTCATTTTCCATAAATGTAGGTGGACTGGGCATTACCTGAGTGAATTCCCTATTATATAGGATAACCTCTTGGTCAAGGAAGAACCTTTGTGGAAATAAATTAATGGAGAAATGTTTAAAAGTATTAGTCTTATTTATTGATGGGATTACTTTGGATGACTCTTCTCTTGTATGTGTATCCCTATAGTTTGTTTTGTGAAAATACTATTTTAGGAAGAATTATCTTTTCTATTATTGATATAGTTATAAATAACCATTTGGGTTTATATGATCCTTGAATTTGAGGAAATTACATTTTATTAAATTTTGGGATGAAAATGTGAGGTATGAGATAACATTTGTGGTGAAATTATGTTATGGTTATTTTGAGAAATGTATATCATTTTGGGAATGTTATAAAATATATTTTTTGAAATAGGACAACACACAGACCGAGTGACAACCCATCATGTTAGAAAAAGCTACGGGAATCGAACCCACAACCAGAGTGAGATTGGGATTTATCACCTACCACTAAACTATGTGAAGTCCCTGGTTAGTGTGACAAATATTTTTAGTTAAATGATTTTATTTATAAATAAAAAGTTGATTTGGGATCTTATGTATTATCAAATAGATATCCTTCGTATAAGAAAATGATTTGGTTATTAAGTGATAAATGTTATTTTAGATGACGTTAGATCTATTGTGAACACTATATGCCTAAGGAATATAGAATACGATGATGTTTCATTTCAAGAGTAATGGTTGATTTTTATCTATGTTTTTATTATGTATTTATAGAAATTTATGTTACTTATGGAAATGATTAACCTCTCATATAGAATATGTGATTAGGTTAGTTGCTTTTAAGTATGTGACTTTAAGAGTAGTCGATGTTATTTGGATATACAATTTAATGTGGAAGTCTACGTAATCAAATTATTCTAAGTTTTGGGTTTCAATATTATTTTGGATTATATTGAAGGATTTTAAAGGAAATTGTTTATTCATTGGTATTTATTGAACTTTGGGTATTGATGGTTTAATTAGAGAAATTAAGATTACTATTTATTTCTCTAATGGATTATCATTTTTGGATCATCTGATCTTGTACTAACCATTTTGGTTTTGGTTAATCTCTAATGAGAAGGAAAATATATAGTTTATCCTTTGTGGATCATGTGATTCTCTATAAGTTGATTCTATCACATTAGGTGTGACCAAATCATCTTGAATACTCATTTTTTGAAAAATAGATGAGTTTGTGGTAGAAATTTAAAGGATGAAAATATACTTTAAAAGAAAGTATGTCTTTTTATGTTCTTAGTCAATCTCATAAATAAATTCCTCATGTTTATGAAATGGAACTTAAAACAAAAAAAATGTTGTCTGTATAGTTTTCTTACTTTGAAAAAATGATCATTTATCATATCAAATGATTTTGGTAATTTATTGTTAAATTTATCATGGTCATGTTTTCTATCACTCTCCATCAAAACATAACACTTATTTTATCTTCCATGTCAATGTTTTCCTACATTCAATCCTAGTATGTGTTATCTCAGGTGACCTTTTTACATCTCTTTATTTATTTTAAAGTTATAGTTTTATTAACTCTTTTATCGATGTGAGACATTCAATGAAGTTCCCAAGACCAATTTTAAAATTACGAGGACACAATTTCCAAAAGGGTAGAAGAATGTAACACCCCAATATTTCATAGTAAGTTATTTTCTTTATAATAATTCAATAGCTTGAGCTACACGCAACACTGAGTTCGAGCGCACCATGACTTACCAAACTAGCTGTTCAAAAAGCAGTTATGAGTATTATTGACTGAATTTTGAATTTTATATACTCCATATAATTTTACAATGCATATTATGTGTTTCTTAGACATAATATAGGAACAAATTTATTTTTTCAGATAAAAGAAGTATTTTTTGTAAAATACAATTTTACCACCCTTTACTGTAAAACGATTTTTAAAACCAATATTTGACAAATTTATATATTCAATTTAATGAAATTAAATACTTATTTAGAACCAGGATATAAAAATTTATTTTGGATAAATGTTTGTTACTTTTTTGAAAACATTCATATTTTGATGAATAGGGAAAAATACTAAATTTTAATTGAAAAAAAACATTTTTAATCGAAATAATTTATAGTGTTAAATTATGAATTTTAATGGTTTGGAAGTATAATAAGATTATATTATTTATCATTTAATACAATATAGGTCATTATAAGTAATTTCACATTTAAATTTTACATAAACACATGTCAATCTTTTGATAGTTTTTACTTCTTAAAAACCCGCTTTTGGTTTTGACAAAGAGAATTGATTTTAAATTAAATAATTCAACTTCTATGTTTTTAATTTGGTTAAATATAATTAATTTATTTGGAATTTCAAAATTATCTTAGGTTGAATTTTTGGTATTTTTATCAAAACATTCAATTTTTGATGAATAGTGAAACAAACTTTGTTATTGTTTAAAAACCAACTTTCAATTTAAATAATTATTTTATTTATTTATTTAAGACAATATAGATACATAATACCTATATTAGTTCAATGTAACTCATTGGATTCATTTTTATAATAAAACTAGATGTATAATATTTTATTGAACTTTTTACCTTGTTCTACCCACCTTCTTGGATCATTTGCAAATTTTCATAAAACGTAATTTTACTGCTTCTGTAAGCTGAAATTAAAAAATCCGAGTGACATGATTTACATCAGTACATAAAATGTGGTTTAATATGATATAAATATTATTTAGTGAATAGTAACTTTTGACTTTTATTTACCACAATTAGAAGTAAATAGGGTAATTAAAGGTAAAAATAAAATATATAATTACCCAAACACATGTTCTAATTCTATTGGATAATTATAATTCGACCAAAAACAACCTTACAAGTAAAATATGATCCTTTTGGTCCACTTTTATGAGATTAAGAAATTTATTATTATTTTATTTAAAGAAGAGTTAAAAGTATTAAATTCGAAGTTTAATAACTAATTCATTTTTAATATAGGGTTGTACTTAAAATAAATTCAACAATAAATATTAATTAGAAAGATAAAAGGATTTTATAAATTATTTTATTTTATATATAATTTTTAGACATTAAATAATTAAATATTACTTATGCACAATGATGATGTAGTAATTACCTTATTAAAGAATGATTAAAATCATTGATAGTATAAATATCCAAATAAATGTATTTTTAGAATTTTGATGAATTAAACTAATTTTATAGGTTAATATGAAATGTTAGGGTAGATTAAATAAATTTTGGTCAAAGTAATCATGCTTTTATGATTTTCAAAAAAATCAAATACAAAATAATGTCAAAATGGACATAAATGAGTTTTTTTTTAAAAACTATATTATTGGTGGATATAACATTCCTAAAAATATAAGGTTTTTCCAAAGGGATTAAATAATATTATATATGTTATTAATTAACCGCTTTAAGTTTTATTGTAAGTTTAGAGTATGTTTATTAACTATATAGTGTAATAATACAATAAGACACAGTAAAGGTTTAACTATTTAACTAATAGTTAAATCTAAAAGATAAGGTTAATATGGTGACATAAACTTGTCTAAAACCTATTGGCTGAGAGGATTTTGACCCATTCCCATCTTATCTTAGAAATAAATAAATTTGGATATATTATAAACCGAAAATTATTTATAATAAAATAATATTTCAAGGTTTTCCTAAAGTGACCCTCACCTCTCTTATAAAAGGGTACTTCCCCTTCTCTCAAAATCACACCACCAAATCCATTTGGATCGACCCAAACCTACCCAAATATCCTCACAACTTCCCTCAAATAAACCAAGATTCCTTAATTTGATCATAAATTCAACCTAATGAGCCCTTTTGATCAACTCAAAAAGAAACACCCAAAGAAGAGAAAATAATTTCACCACCCTCTTTCATGTTCTTTTCTTCTTCCACTTCCTATTTATTTGTTGTTTACATACCAAACTAATATCTAAAGTACCTCATACATACTATTATGTTATTAAAAATATGGTACAACCATATTCATTATTCTATCCATCCTATAAATGACAAAGTCACTATACGTGCGTACGCACGATTTACTGTCTCCACGTTGTGGTGTAGTTTGTTATTCAAAAACATAATTACTTGTATGGGTATAATAATGAGTATAACTGATTTAAATAATAAATAAAACATGTTAATGATTATTCATATACGATATACCATCCAATTATATACGATTTCACCATCAAAAGAATGATATTGTCGCTCTTTCATACTTACGGCTTACCATTTCCACAAACACGATGAGATTCATTCCCCATCGTAATCATTCAAGAATAATGTTCATTTTATGATTAAAAATAATGTTTCATAACTTAATATTATAATGGATATAAATTATATACATCCTATACATAACAAACACGACTTACGTAACAAAACATATAAAGGAAATCGAATTAGTTAACAAAAAAACAAGGATACTACTGAAATGTCATTAATAAAGCAATATTTGAAGATCATATATGATATCATATTTACGTACATGGTTCTTTTATAATTTAATAACAATTATTTCACTATTATACAAGAGTTTAAACTAACCTATAATAAGGAAAATTACAAGGTAATGGGTTTTAATCTCACTTCTTAGTCCTGTGAGATTCATGCTATATTGTCGCTATTTCCTTTTGTGTGGTGTATATATTGCCCATGATTGTATTATTTGTGTAATATAATTTAATTTATGGGTCTTTACATCTTAATTTTATGATAATTCCTTCATGGGTTGTATGTTTCGTACGTTACCAAATCGTTAAGGGAATTTCAAATTTCAATTTCCACACATTAGGCTTTACACATTCTTCATTGATTATTTTACTCCATGATTATTTGTGGAATAACTATTTATTATTTATGTAGTAATTTCCACTCCCGTTTCATTGGATATATTTTTGATTCAAACTCTCACTCCATTGATAAATTCACATTCCATTGATATTAACTTTTTAAGGATAATCTTAATTCAATTTCCATTCATTGAGTTAAACATACAAGTAATTGGTTTTTTTACAAGAATATATGTGAATGTAACATGATTTATTTACACTAAATATCCAATTATATTGAGTGTATTTATATTTTTTTCACATTATTATTTATTTTATTTATCCTTAATCTAATGATATGGTCTTTATAAAGTATTTCGTCACAATTTACATTCCTTTGAGACCTCTTTGTCGTTATGCACCAATTCACTTCTATATGGGGTATATACTGTACTTTGACATATTATATCCTGAATCCTTTTATTCTCATGATATAATAATTTTTTTATTAATTTTATTCCTCAATTACTTGTATTCAAGTGTCTCTTATTTGGTTACGAACTCTTTAACTAAAATATTTTTTTATATCTTTTAAATATGTATTCTTCTAAATATTTCTCATTAATGTTCTTGTTTTAAAAATGGGTTTAAGTATTTATTTTTATGGACACGAATGTTTTTAAATAAAAATTCCATTTAAATGTTTCAAGGTTGTTTGGGACACTTTGATTCAAAAATCTCTTTTAAACAACTTCTTTGATAAATAGTGCGACATTTAAATGATTTCAAGAAAAAGGGAATATTTCTCTCAAATAGTTATAATGACTATTTTCATCTATTTAAATATCCTTCAGTGTATTTTATTCTTGATTGAAGTTGATTTATTATAATACAATCATCCATATTGTATTGAATGAGTTATGTTTGACTACAAATGTGCTATTTTTATGCCATTCATGGTTTGTGGTTAACATATTGACATATCTTATTCTAGTTTTAATACGAATGTTTAGATTATGTTTCAACCTTTTTATATGAGGAATGCATTGGACTTAGTATGTGATGGGTGGAGACCGCTATAACTCCTTGATGCATCGGTAGGTATCATGAGAAAAACTAGTGTCTTGGCATAATGCCTTGAAAAAATATTATTTGTAGTCTTGGAAAGAGGCATTGACTATGTAGTTATGATGTTAGAAATTATTAATTCCATCATTATGAAATTGGGTGTTGATATTACATGTGATTATTCGACTATCAGAATATCCATGTGAATAAGTAAATGGAATTATTTGATTTATCTTTGCCATATTATGCTAAAGTTTAAGTTTAAAAGGCTTGTGTTCTAGTTTTATACATTTCCTTAATTGTTTGTTCTAATTTATGACAGTTTCTACTATATTGTTATCCTTACTGAGCATCTGAGATCACCTCATTCTTATGTTTTATTTTTCCAACGATGCAAAGAATCATATTACAATTAACCCGCAAGAATATGCTAAGGGATATAAGATTGTTAAAAGGGGACATAGTGTTTTTTTAATTTCATGATGTAATGTAAAACTTATGTATGTATATATTACTTCCAAGGATACTAAACTGATCGGTCTTTTTAGACAAGATTCCTTGTATCACACCAATGTTATGTAATAATACCTCGATTTTGGGTAACTAGGGTGGGGGCATTAGATTTATGAAATAGCTGAGTCCTATTATTATGTATTTATCAAATTTTCAGGTTTATAAAATATCATTATTTCTATAAATAAATTAGTTCTAGTGGTGGTTGTATTGAAAATGAATTTTAAATGAAAATTTTATGTGAAATTTGGGTTTTTTCATAGTTTTGTTTTTATTGGTTTATTTGGGGTTGCCTTATTAATACTTAATTTATTTTATTGAACTAAAATAGAGCTTACAATCATGTTTTAAAGTTAATATTCTTTTATTGTTGCTGAAAAAATGGGTTTTAATGGTATTTGTGGAACATGTGAACTTTAAGTGTAATGTTTGTGTGTAGATAGAGGTTTTACAAAGTTATCATTTATTGGTTCAAATGTGGCTTCCCTAAAATTTATTTTTTGGTTTCATTGAAATGTATTGGTCATCATTTTCAGTTTTTATAACTTACAAGTGTGAACATAGTGTATAATGTGGGGGTTTCAAATAGTTTGGGTGCAAAACTACGCGAGATTTTGAGAAATTGTTTCATTTAAAAAAATCAAAGTGTTTTGTTTTGTGTTTTTAGTGATTTAAAATGTGTATATATATTGTAATTATTGTATGTGATAAGTTTTGGGTTTTTTTTATGAAAATGGGTTTATGTATCATGTTTCAATTATTTGAGCATAAAGGGAGAAGCCCGAGTACCTAGGTGGGGCGAATATGTACTACTACAACTAGTGGACCGCATGGGTTTTTTCTCTGTTTCACTTAGAATTTGATATCAAAAACTCTAAATAAACTATATGGATGATTATTTGGGAACACTGGGTTATGATATGTTCCCCACTAGTGGATCTTGCACGATAATCGATTTTACTATGGTTACATTACACCGAGGTACAAGGTACACGGGGCCTGAGACAATCTAGTGCCTAGGGGTGTTCCCCATTTTGTGGATCATTGGATTTTTTTGGTGTTTTACCTTGTATTTGGGTGTGTTTGGAGGTATATTACAGTATCTAACATGACCATTTTAATGTGTTTACATTCTGAATGTTTTATATTGAAAAATATTTTCAATTGAAAGTTGCATTTCTTGGAATTTGTCACCACTTTTAATTGCATATTTTAACTACTAGCTTTTTCCCCTTTTATTTCATGAACTTTGGAATCATTAGGTGGTATCCTATTGGGATTAGGCTCACACCCTACTTATACATATTTTTTGTATATAGAATTTATTATTCTTGACTCAGGTAAAGGAAAGACTTTGGGTGATGGTGATTCAGGGTGTTAGTTCCCATCCTTGGGGCGGAGTTGTGGAGACGACTTGTGGGTGATGAACCCTTGTCATGTGGAGTACTTGGGGATGTTTTACTACTTTTTCATTGTGTCTTTTGACGTTTTGTGTTTCATTTGAACTTATGTATTCAGTTCTGGATTTTTTTATCATCCTTATATATATGAATTTTTTAGATTCAATATGCCTAATTTATTTGATGTTTTACGTATACATATTTGGGTAAATCATTCCCAAACCAAGATAAATGATACCCAAGCACTTGTTCCAGACCTTAGGGATAAGTAACACCCTTCGGGTCTTTCTACGGGCCAGGTTTGGTGCCAGTATTGGTGGAGACCAGATTTGGTTCGTAACAATAATCGCAATACATAAAATATCAAAACTTTCAACATTTCACTCATCAACCACAATGAATAAATTCAAGAATATTGAAATATTTAATCCATTTCCAAAAATTTATTAAACATTTAATTAATAAATTTCTAATTAATGTTTCTCATACCAATTTAAATCTTTTAAAGAATTATCATTTTAAAACATTAATTACCTTATAAATAAATCCTTAAAACCATTTTATAAACATTGGAATTAATGGGAATTATTTACAAAAATAAATCATTAAAACTTTTAAATTGAAGTTTTAGTGAAAGAGTCTCGTAACACATGAGAATCACATAAATAAAAATAATTAATTAATTACATCAAAAAAACATTAAATATCATTATAATATATAATTTATGGTATAAAATGTATAAAGGGTTGTATATACACATTTAAAGGTTCCCAATATCAATATATTCCTTAATTAAAGGAGATTATGATTTAGTCCTTTAAATAGATTGTATCAATGACGTAAGAATTTATTAATGGAGTGATTATGTGTAGATATAGTATATCCACACAAAATGAATTGTAAATTACAACATAAATAAAAAAACAGTGATTCCACACATAATCTTGGCATGACATGATCAACTACGTATGCATAAAACCCAATGAGAGTAAATTTAGTTTAGTAATTCAATTACAAAAATTTTAAAACCTAATGACATCACTTAATAATTTAAAAGATTAGATGATTAGAAACAAATTGGTATCTCATAAAATGGAAATAAAATTTACAGCAATAAAGATATATAATAACATATTACAACATATTAAAATGGAAATTAAATTACATAACACAAAAGTAGTCTTTTACTAAAATATGGGGGTGAAAGGTTCCCTTACCTTGAGTATAACTCATCATGTATGTTCTTTGTTCTTCCTGAATAATACTTATATGTTAATTTAAACATTATTCAAAACCTCTCTCATGTATATTTTTAATTTTATTTCACTTATTACCATTCTATAACAATCATATAATTATTCAAGTTCATATCCATCATTTTTTCCAAGTTCAATACTTGTGTCAAAAATGAACTTGTTATAATTACAAATTGTCAATGTGGTCAAACGTTTATTATCTCCATAATTGTATTCATGATTGAAATATTATATATATATGTAGTTTATTTTTATTTATATTCAGTATATATTTATTTCTTATAGTCCATAACATTTTTATATAATAAATTAAATGCACTATTCATGGAGACAGTAAGCCGTGTGTATGCATGAACGCTACATTAATTTCTTTTTAATATTAAAAAAAATCAAAAATAAATGATACATAGGTATATTATAATTAATGTATAATATATATGATATATATGTTATATAACTTCATTAAATACATCCTTTATATGTTCCATGTATATATCATGAATGTGTCATATCACTTTGAGGGGGCAGCAGTCCGCACTTCCTCAAACGAAATTATCGTATTTATGCGTTATGGAAAGAAACAATTTATTTTTTAAATAAAAAATAATGAATAATATAGACAATATAAATATAATATATATCATATATAAATACATTTCTATCATAATGACCACCATGAGAAGCGGTAGGAGATAATTGAATAATCCAGGTTCTGTGATGCTCTAGTTCATCGTCCCCAAAAACTATATGTTCTAAATCCATTAGATGGTGTTTTATGTGAGTATAGGTTGAATAATTATGATAAAAAAAACTTAATATAATTAATATACTGGTTTTGGTAACAAATAATTGAATAAATAGTGTTTATGTGATTGGGGAAGGAAAATAAATGGAAGAAGGTTGAGAGAATACATTACCAAAAATCGGGTAACTCCTTTTGATTTAAGATAAAAGGCCTTCTTGAATTTCCCTCATCCCCAAGTAAGTCATCTAGGCAGAATAGAGGGATTTTGGGAGCTTATTTGGACAACGATGGATGAGCCAAGGAGGCCTTATAGGTATGAGTAAGGGTTATAGGTGACAGCCTTTTATAAGAGGGAGGTGGGGTACTTTAAGAAATTTTGAAATATTATTTTATTATAAACTGAATTTAGATTTTAAAAAGTTAAAAAATCACTTAATTAGAAGATAATATGAGTTTTGTTCAAAATCCTCTCAACCAATAGTTCTTAATCAAGTTTTGGTTTCAAATATAAGCTTCTCATTTAGCTTTAACCCTTTGTTAACTTATTTGACTCTTACCATGTCATCTTGTATATTCATACTATATGGTTTATATATTTACAATAAAATGAAAATAGAACCTAAAGTGGTTAATTAATGACATTTTGAACATTATATAAGTCAATTGTCTAAATCATATATTTTTAGGACAATTATATCATTTTATAAAAAAGTATTTCTTTTATAAAATCATTTATGTCAATTTATATAATATTCATATCATGTCATTTACAAAATCCATAAGAACTATATTATTCTGAAAAACCATCATTAATTCAAATAAAATAAATAATAATTATCTCAAAAATTATTTTATGGCATAAAAAGTTTCAAAATAAATTTTATAATCTCATTTATTCAAAACATTCATTAATAAGGAAATAACTAGATCTTCATTGTGTCATAGATAAATTTATTTATTTGGTGTCTACAAATTATTAAAAAAAAACCATGATGTAGGAAATATTTTTATCTTTATAATTACTATTTATAGTGGAATATATAACTTATATATCCACTTATTCACATTTTTTTGTAAAAGATATATGTTTATGTTTAATTTCCTTTATCTTTAAATTAAATGTTATTAAATTCCATTTTCACACACAAGTGGCTCCATAGAATCCTAAAATCGACCCAAAGATGACCATTGTCATAAATATATCATAAAATATTATTATGATATGTTTTAGGGTAATTTATGATTATTATAATATTATGTTTTACCCCTATTTTCCAGATTTACCCTTAAACGATGGTAAATAAAATATTTACTGAAGTTACTATTCATAATGTCTAAAATTAAAGTTACATATTAAAAAAAAATTGGACCTCCTGATTGTAAATATGGAATCAATTTTTTCAAATTAAATACATAAATGTTTTAGAAATTAATATAAAAGTAATTCTCGTTGTCAAAAACCATAAATAGTGTTTATAAGAAGTAAAAACTACCAAAATATTGACATGTGTTTACATCCAATTTGAAAGTGAAATTAATTACAATTACAAAAATTGTATTAAAGGATAAAAATCTAATCCAATTACACTTTTAAACCAATTAAATGTAAAATATAACTATATAATAAATTACATTAAAAGGCAGTTTTGAATTAAAATGCAGTATTTTTCACTATTCCTTAAAAAATGAGCATTGTTAGAAAAATACTAAAATTTCATCCAAAGTAAATTTTTATGTCCCACATCAAAAGGTGGATTTTATTTTGTAAAATATAACATATAAAAGTGACAAAAACTAGATTTAAAAATTTTTTCTCCATCAAAAAGAAGATAATCGTCCTTTTAAAGAATATTGAATTATTTCTTGCTTAAAATCAGATTCATTCTCATTTTAAGCCTCTAAAATTTATTGGGTAAATGTAAAAACATTTAAAAAACATGTGTAATCAATAATTTTGTTAGTTATTTTCATTTATGACAACACAATGGTTATGGTTTAACTACTATCTAATAAAAATAATTATTTTATTTTATTTTTCAGTATAACTCAATGTTGGGCGTTACATAAGATTTCAAGAAAACTTGTTCTTTCATTTTTAGTATTTTATCAGAAAAAGATTCATATTTAAAATAAAATTAATATATTATTTATAAATATTAATATAAATGGAAGAAATTATTATTATATAAAAACATGGTTAGTTACATCCTTCCAAACTTTTGGAAATTGCGTCCTTGCAATTTTAAAATTGGGATCATAAAATTCATTTAAAGACCCATTTGGAAAAAAGAGTCAATAAAAGTATCATGTTAAAAGAAAGAAGGATAATTACAATGGTCACCCGAGATAAACCATACTAGGGTTCTATATAGGAAAACATGGATATGGAAGATAAAACAAACCATCATGTTCTGATGGAGAGTGATAGAAAACATATTTGGAGAAAGTTAATGATGCACCTGATTTGTGTATACATTTCCACAAACATTATTGAAAATAAGAACATGTATTCAACAAATACCTACTACTTAGTGGAAAAATACTTTGATTTTTGGGATCTTGTTCATTTTCAAGTGATTTTTGGAAAAACACCAAAACTTGGGGAAAACGGAGCAAAATTTACTACTACATAGAATGTACATATATACACGCCGTGTCAAGTTAGACTCATACTTGAATTGGCTAGGACAAGTACATTCCCAAGATACCAAAATCATGTACACACTGTGTACCAAAACTACATTCCCTGTATAGTATTCTACAAATGGTTGGTGGTTGAGAGGAAGTCCACATGCCAATGTGGCTAGATGATGTGGACACACCGTGTACATTATCTTTAGGTTGTGTCTTCCCTTATAGAAGTTGTTGGTGGCTAATAAAATAGATTACATTCCATTTATGGTGGATCTTCATGCCATCTATGCCCACCTATGAGGCGACACCATGTTTCAAGTCAAATAAGGCATGTTAGGACACCTAACGGCATAGAAAAAGACGACAAAAGCATGTTGAAAAAAGTACAAAATGTGTACTTTTTCCACACGTCATGTACTTTTTCCACACGCCGTGTACTTATTTATTAGCTGGGAGGTCGCTGGGGTGGAGGATTCTACTATTATTGGCCCCATCCTATGATCTATTGATCACTCCTTGCCAAGTTCTGGTACTACTAGTACCTGTTTGGCCATCGGTTTTTGGAAACATAGAATTATTTTTTTTAGCAACATGAACCCGAGGGAGGAGGCCCATTCCATAACACTACGTAGCGGAGGAGAGCTACAATAGAACCAACAATCATAGATAGGTGCACCTACACCTCCTCTTAATGACAAAGGTATAGTTATAGACCCCTCCTCATATAAAATCCCACTAAAGGATTATCCAAAAAGTAAAGGAAAGGATGTTGTCAAACCCTTCAAGCCTACCTTACCCTTCCAAGAGAGGAGAAAGTAAAGAAAGCTGGAACCCCAGTTCAGTAAATTCATAGATGTGTTCAAGAAGCTACACATCAATATTCCATTTTCATAGGCACTAACGCAGATGCCCACTTAAGCGAAATTAACGAAGGAGATCCTCTCCAAAAAAAGAAATATGGAGGATATGTGAACCATGGAACTGACTAAGGAGTGTTTGGCAGTCAACCAGCATTCGATTCCTCCCAAACTCTAGGATCCAGGAAGCTGCACTATTCTGTGCACTATTTTTCCATGTGAGTTTTGGAAGGCCCTTTGTGACTTATGGGCCAATGTCAACCTCATGCCCCTCAGTGTTTTTAAGAATATATGGCTCAATGATCTATAGCCTACCCGAGTATCCCTTCAGCTTGCTGACTGATCTATCAAATATCTAAAGGGGCTACTAGAGGACGTGCTGATCAAGGTGGGTAGGCTAATCCTCACCACATATTTCATCATCCTCGACATGGAGGAAGACCAAGAGGAACCTCTCATTTTGGTAAGGCCTTTCTTGGCCATTGGGATGGTACCGATCGACGTGCACCGGGGGGAGATAATTTTCCATGTAGGAGATGAGAAAGTCTCCTATAATTTCATCAAAGACATCAAGCATGCCTCATTTTTTAGAGCATGAGGGATATTTTTCATTGACCACCGTGGATGAAAACTTGGGCAGATAAGGGGATGATTGTGTATGTTCTTTTACCACAGATGACCTGGTTATTCCAGACATTCAACCAGATGAAGCACCATAGGACCTACAATTCCTTGAAGGCCTGGGTGGCCACTACTAGAAACATGTAGTTATACTCGATATTCATGAGTACGAAAAGGTGATACCACTTGTACCTTTGATTATAAAGGCACCTGAACTAGAATTAAATCCACTTATGTCTTCTCTGAAGTATGAGTATTTGGGAAACAATCAAACATTTCCTATTATACATAGTGCAACACTGTCATAGAAGTATGAGGATGGACTTATAAAATTTTGAAATAGCGTAAGCACACAATTAGGTGGACAGTTACATATTTTATTGGTATCACCCCTACCATTTTCACCCACAATGTGCTTCTTGAAGAAGGTGCAGAGCAGTCTCAACAACCATTGCATCTCCAAAACTACCCCATGAAGAAATGTGTGAAGAAAGAGGTAATTTAGTTTTTTGATGTGTGCTTCATTTATCCCATCTCGGATAATCCATGAGTGAGTCCCCTACAAGTTTTACCCAAAATGGGGGGGGGGGTTCACTATGGTTTCAAATGATAAGAATGAGCTCATATCCACATGCACAGTCATTATATCATCCCGTCTTTTTATAACATAACTTTCATTCCATTGCACAGAACTGAGGATCTTTAAGGTTTAGTGTCTTGGAAACAAGGAACATAATACATTAAAAGAAAAAAAATTACACTCTTCTTAAACAATTGAAAGGATTCTCCTTATGTTCATCCTAGGTTCATTACTGCATCTCATAACCTGGGGACATAATCAATAGAAAGGGTGAGCAGAAGGCCAAGTAAGGGAAACAAGAGAAACATTTTAAATTAGAACTTGAGATACTTCAATAAGGACATGAAAATAACTTTAAGGCATGAGAAAGAAATCATGAGATACATCATAATAAAAATAACATTTTTCATAACTTGAAGATGTGGCTACAACATTTAATATTGACAATTGTTTCGTTTCACCAAGGTCCATCCCCAAGGTGTCGTTAAAATTACCAAGGTTATTCACCAAGGCGTCGTTAAAAAATGGTCATCTCTAGAGATTAAGTCTTTACCCAATGCATTGGAGAGCTATCTGGGCGCACCCTTGAAATGTCTTTATAATCATGTGAGACACATATATCATCATAAATCATTTCATAAACAACCCATATAGCATAAAATAAATGGGTTTAATTTCATAATCATAACATTTTAAAAACTGCATTAAAGACATGATCTTTATGTCACATTAAACCCATGGAAAGGGAAAGCGGGATTCATGTATGTAAATCCCAGAATTTAAAATAGAAAATTTTGATATATATGTGAATACCCCTATAGAAATAACAGCTTTGATTATTCACTTAATAACATAAAATAATTTTGAGAAAAGATAGAGGTATTTTGAGACGAAAATTCTACAGCATAACGGCTATGTTTCGGGGTATTAGAAAACATTGAAAAGAGAGGGGACATGAGTTAAACATTCATAAATAACCTATAAAACAGTATAGGGACAGAATATAAGGTATTTAAGAACATGGTAATTAAATTTGAAAATATACCATATGAAATAAAGAACATGAAAGGAAGACAAAAATAAGATTTCTCTTATGAAAATTCAGCAGCCTAACAACGCCACATAAAACTTCAAAATACTGATTTGAAGAGATCAAATGGGGTCTCTCATCATATGGTCATAAAAGATAATTATGATAGATATAGAGATAATTCCCCAACATAACAAAAAGGATCTTGAAATAATTGACATTAAAGTAGAACTTCAAAACGAGAAGGGTGAAGAACCACTTAAAAATTCAGCAGCCTAACGGCGCCACTTAAAACATCAAAATAATTAATTGAAGAGATAAAATGGGGTCTCTCATAATATGGTCATAAAAAATCAGTATCATAGATATAGAGATCATAACACAACATAACAAAAAGTAACATGAATGAATTGACATGAAAGTAGAACTTCAAAACGAGAAGGGTGAAGAACCACTTAAAAATTCGGCAGCCTAACGGCGCCACTTAAAACATCAAAATACTGAATTGAAGAGATAAAATGGGGTCTCTAATTATATTGTAATAAAAAATAAGTTTTATAGATATAGATATCATACCCCAACATAACAAAAAGGAACTTTAAAGAATTGACATGAAAGTAGAACTTCAAAACGAGAAGGGTGAAGAACCACTTAAAAATTCGGCAGCCTAACGACGCCACTTAAAACATCAAAATACTGAATTGAAGAGATAAAATGGGGTCTCTCGTCATATGATCATAAATGATCAGTATGATAAATTTAGAGATCATACCCCAACATAATAAAAAGAAACTTGAAATACTTTACATGAAAATAGATCTTGAAAATTGAGAAGGGAGAAAGAATCCATTACAAAGATTTTGGCAGCCTAACGGCGCCACTTAAAACTTCATAAAACAAAATAATGAGAGTAAGAGGGGATCTCTCATTATGTGAACATGAAAAGGGAAGTAATATGAGTATAAAAGAACACCCTTTAACACAAGAACATGGAGCATAAAAGAAATTACATAAAAGATATTTCTTGAAAAGAAAGAGAGAGATCGGATCCCTTACCTTAAAACGTAACTCTTAAAACTCAAAGGTTTGGGCCTTGAGGGATTTGGGGAACCTTGGGAGGACTCCTTTGGAGGTAATGAGACCATAAATTCGTTGTGGGAGAGTGGGGAGTCGAAATGGATGAGAGGATGGCTTGGTATTTATAGGGAAAGTGAGGGGACAAGGCATTAATGGCCAAGGGACACCTCAAAAGTGCTTTTCTCAAAACCATGTGCTCTCCCTTGGCATTTACCATGGAGTTAGGCCACATGGGGCCCCCAAAACAATAATTCACCACCCTTGGCTGGAAAACCCTTAAAAAATCTCATGACATCATCATGACACAGTTATGATGTCATTAAACATACCGAAACCCTAAAACTGTATTTTTACTATTCACTGAAAAATCAATTTTCTCAGAAAGATCTCAAAATTTCACCTTAATCAAATATCAATGGTCTGATTTAAAAAATGAACTCCATTTTATAAAAATAATTTTCTAAATATTTTTAATCTATTTTTTAAATAATTACACTATTCCCCGAAAAGTCATTTTTTCAGAAAAAAACCCCAAAATTTACATTAACATAATATCGATGATCTAAGTTAAAAAATGAAATCCATTTTATAAAAATAATTTTCTAAATATTTTTAATTTAATTTTAAATTAAAATACACTATTCACCTGAAAAGAACTAAAACTTGAATAATAATTTATGAAACCATTATTTAACCATTTTATTGAATCAAACTACTTTATCAAGGTTCCTAGATTATATTAATACTTTCTTTAAGTGAGATTACTAATCCATTTGGTCACATTACTAATCCTATGCATAAGATCACTATTCATAATTTACTATTCATCAAAAATTAATTTGATCTTATTAGACTCTACATTTTGTACTGAACATAATTGTAGAAGATCATTTTTCGAAAATCATTTCACATTTAAAATTATTTAAGGTTTACATAAGCATTTTTAAAATATTATTTTTCTAAAATTCATTACAAATATGCACACTGTATTTATCCGGACATTAGAAAATTCATAAACTTCATCATAAGAAGAAATCCCAAATTTTTTTTAAAAAAAAAGGATTACACAAGGCAGTTACGGTTTCCTTACATAGCCCCTTATCACACCAGCATAGGACCTAAGTGTAAGGTGTGATAAGGTGATAGAATCTGAGGGAGGCTCGGCCAACATCACACGAGTAGTAATTTCTATCAGTTTGAAATTCTCGCAAAGGAGATTTCGTTCTAGCTTCACCCGATGAAGTTCAGCTTGGGTTTGGTCCAGAGAAAAGCCCAGTGGTGCTACCTCCTTCCCAAGTTCTGTTAGATGGGCTTCGATCGGTCCAAGGCTACTCGATGAGGCCATCAAATCTTCATTCTATATTAATTAACCAAGATTACTTGTATTTAGAGACAATAATCAAAACTTTTAGTTTCTAGCAGTCATATTGTCCAATGGTCATATAACAGTCAAAAACCTAACGGTCTCATTTTAATTATACTCATATTATCAAATAAAAAAAATTTGTTGAGTATAAAAATAAAATAACACACAAAATTAGGAAACAAGATTTATTTAAAATTTCAGGTCGTTACATTCTTCCCCCCTTATGAAATTGCGTCCTCGCAATTTTTAAAATTGGGTTTTCAAATTTACTATATATAAACTTGTCTATAGGCTCCTTGGAAACCCATTACTCAATACTCACCAAAATACCAGGAAGATTTACTATATATAAACTTGTCTATAGGCTCCTTCCTAATATTTTCATATCCTAATTTCACAAAAAACTAAACCATCCTTTGATACTAACTATAGCATCCAGTCTTTTTATAACATAACTTTCATTCCATTACACGGAACTGAGGATCTTTAAGGTTTAGTGTCTTGGAAACAAGGAACATAATACATGAAAAGAACAAAAATTACACACTTCTTAAACACTTGAAAGGCTTATCCATAAGTTCATCCTAGGTTCATTACTGCATCTCATAACCTGGGGACATACATCAAAAGAAAGGTTGAGAAGAAGGCCAACTAAGGGAAACAAGAGAAACATTTTACATATGAACTTGAGATACTTCAATAAGGACATGAAAAGAACTTTAAGGCATGAGAAAGAAATCATGAGATACATCATAATAAAAATAACATTTTTCATAACTTGATGATGTGGATACAACATATAATATTGAAAATCGTTTTGTTTCACCAAGTTCCATCCCAAAGGTGTAATTAAAATTACCAAGGTTATTCACTAAGGCGTCGTTAAAAAATGGTCATCTCTAGAGATTAAGTCTTTACCCAATGCATTGGAGCGCTCTCTGGGCGCACCCTTGACATGTATTTATTATCATGTAAGACACATATATCATCATAAATCATTTCATAAACAACCCATATACCATAAAATAAATGGGTTTCATTTCATAATCATAACGTTTTAAAAACTGCTTTAAAGTCATGATCTTTATGTCACTTTAAACCCATGGAAAGGGAAAGCGGGTTTCATGTATGTAAATCTCAGAATTTAAAATAGAAAATTTTGATATATATGTGAATAACCTTGTATAAATAAGAGCTTTGAGTATTCACTTAATAGCATAAAATAATTTTGAGAAAAGAGAGAGGCATTTTGAGACGAAAATTCTGCAGCATAACGGCTACGTTTCAGGGTTTTAGAAAACATTGAAAAGAGAGGAGACATGAGTAAAACATTCATAAATAACCCATAAAACAGTAGAGGGAAATAATATAAGGGATTTAAGAACATGGTAATTAAATTTGAAAATATACCATATGAAATAAAGAAGATGAAAGGAAGACAAAAATAAGATTTCTCTTATGAAAATTCGGCAGCCTAACAGCGCCACTTAAAACTTCAAAATACTGATTTGATGAGATCAAATGTGGTCTCTCATCATATTTTCATAAAATATCAGTATGATAGATATAGAGATCATACCCCAACATAACAAAAAGGAACTTGAAAAAATTAACATGAAAGTAGAACTTCAAAACGAGAAGGGTGAAGAACCACTTAAAAATTCGGCATCCTAACGGCGCCACTTAAAACTTCAAAATACTGAATTGAAGAGATCAAATGGGGTATCTCATCATATGTTCATAAAAACTCAGTATGATAGATATATAGATCATACCCCAACATAACAAAAAGGAACTTGAAAGAATTGACATGAAAGTAGAACTTCAAAACGAGAAGGGTGAAGAACCACTTAAAAATTCGGCAGCCTAACGACGCCACTTAAAACATCAAAATACTGAATTGAAGAGATAAAATGGGGTCTCTCATCATATGGTAATAAAAAATCAGTATGATAGATATAGATATCATACCCCAACATAAAAAAAAGGAACTTGAAATAATTGACATGGAAGTAGAACTTCAAAACGAAAAAGGTGAAGAACCACTTAAAAATTCGGCAGCCTAACGGCGCCACTTAAAACATCAAAATACTGAATTGAAGAGATCAAATGGGGTATCTCATAATATGATCATAAATGATCAGTATGATAAATTTAGAGATCATACCCCAACATAATAAAAAGGAAATTGAAATACTTTACATGAAAACAGATCTTGAAAAATGAGAAGGGAGAAAGAATCCGTTACAAAAATTTCGGCAGCCTAACGGCGCCACTTAAAACATCATAAAACAAAATAATGAGAGTGAGAGGGGATATATAATTATGTAAACATTAAAAGGGCAATAATAGTAGTATAATAGAACAACCTTTAACATAAGAACATGGATCATAAAAGAAATTTCATAAAAGATATTTCTTGAAAAAAAAAAGAGAGAGATCAGATCCCTTACCTTAAAACGTAACTCTTAAAACTCAAAGGTTTGGGCCTTGAGGGATTGGGGGCACCTTGGGAGGACTCCTTGGGAGGTAATGAGACCAGAAATTCGTTGGGGGTGAGTGGGGAGTCGAAATGGATGAGAGGATGGCTTGGTATTTATAGGGAAAGTGAGGGGACAAGGCATTAATGGCTAAGGGACACCTCAAAAGTGATTTTCTCAAAACCATGTGTTATCCCTTGGCATTTACCATGGAGTTAGGCCACATGGGCCCCCAAAACAATAATTCATCACCCTTGGCCGGCCAACCCTTAAACTATCTCATGACATCATCATGACACAGTTATGATGTCATTAAACATACAGAAACCCTAAAACTGTATTTTTACTATTCACTGAAAATTCAATTTTATCAGAAAGATCCCAAAATTTCACCTTAATCAAATATCAATGCTCTGATTTCAAAAATGAACTCCATTTTATAAAAAAAATTCTAAATATTTTTAATCTATTTTTTAAATAATTACACTATTCACTGAAAAATCATTTTTTCAGAAAAAACCCCAAAATTTACTTTAACATAATATCGATGCTCTGAGTTCAAAAATGAAATCCATTTTATAAAAATAATTTTATAAATATTTTTAATTTTTTTTTAATTAAAAAACATTATTCACCTGAAAAAACTAATACTTGAATAATAATTTATGAAACCGTTATTTAACCATTTTATTGAATCACACTACTTAATCAAGGTGCCTAGATTATATTAATACTTTCTTTAAGTGAGATTACTAATCCATTTTGTCACATTACTAATCCTAAGCATAAAATCACTATTCATAATTTACTATTCATCAAAAATTAAGTTGATCTTATTAGACTCTAAATTTCATACTGAACATAATTGTAGAAGATTATTTTTCGAAAATCATTACACATTTTTAATTATTTAAGGTTTAAATAAATATTTTTAAAATATCCTTTTTCTAAAATTCATTAAAAATATGTACACTGTATTTATCCGGACATTAGAAAATTCATAAACTTCATCATAAGAAGAAATCCAAAATTTTTATTTAAAACAAAGGATTACACAAGGCAGTTACGGTCTCCTTACATAGCCCCTTATCACACCAGCATAGGACCTAAGTGTAAGGTGTGCTAAGGTGAGAGAATCTAAAGGAGGCTCGGCCAACATCGCACGAGTAGTAATTTCTATCAGTTTGAACTTCTCGCAAAGGCGATTCCGTTCTAGCTTCACCCGATGAAGTTCTGCTTGGGTTTGGTCCAGAGCAAAGCCCAGTGGTGCTACCTCCTTCCCAAGTTCTGTTAGATGGGCTTCGATCGGTCCAAGACTACTGGGTGAGGCCATAGAATCTTCTTTCTATATTAATTAACCAAGATTACTTGTATTTAGAGACAATAATAAAAATGTTTATTTTCCAGCGGTCATATTGACCAATGGTCATATAACAGTCAAAAACCCAACGGTCTCATTTTAATTATACTCATATTATCAAATGAAAAAAAAAATCTTGAGTATAAAAATAAAATAACACACAAAATTAGGAAACAAGATTTATTTAAAATTTCGGGTCGTTACAGTCATGGGCTAAAGAGTTTGTGTGGACTACAGGATGCTGAATAACTCCATGAGTAAAGATCATTTCTCCCTACCCTTCATGGATCAGATGCTAGAGAGACTAGTGGGTCACAACTTTTACTGCTTCCTCGACAGCTATTCTATCTATAATCAGATTTCCATTGTTCTAGAGGATCAAGAGAAGAGCACATTTACATTCCCCTATGGTATGTTTTCTTACCAAAGTATTTCATTTGGAATGTAAAATTCCCCCTTCACCTTCCAACGATATATGCTGGCTATCTTCCATGACATGGAAAAATAGATCCTAGAGGTATTCATGGATGATTTTTCTGTTTAGGGAAAATCATTCACCACTTGCTGCGGAACTTGGAGCATGTTCTGGAAAGATGTGAAAACACTAACATGATTTTTAATTGGAAAAAGTGTCATTTCATGGTGGAAAGTAGCATCTTCCTTGGTCAAAAACTCTTGTTTAAGGGGACAGAGGTGGATCTGACAATGATATAAGTCATTTGATGACATCATATTCTGACTTCTGTCAGAGCCATCCAAATCTTCCTGGGGATTGCCAGTTTCTATAGGCAGTTTGTCCGCGACTTCTCGAAAATATCCCAGCCCCTCACCAACCTTATAACCATGGATTTCTTATTTGAGGTTGATGATCCATGCACCACAACTTTTGAGGACCTAAAGAAAATCCTGGTTGAAGCTACAGTAATGGTTGCTCCCAACCGGGAGGAACAATTTGAAGTGATGTGTGATGCCATCTACTAGAAATTAAGAGCAGTCTTGGGCTAACATCTTGATAGAATTTTCCAACAAAATTATTATGCTAGCAGGACACTCAATAAGGAACAAATGAACTACACTACCACAGAAAAGGATTTTATTGTAGTGGTGTTTGATTTCAATAGGATCTGTTTTTTAGTTAGTTCTATCTAAAGTTATTGTTTACTGTCCATACATCACTCAAATACCTACTGAACAAGAAATATGCGAAGCCATGACTGATCCGATGGGTATTCCTCCTACAATAATTTGATCTAGAGATCTCAGACAAGAAGGGAGTGAGAACATTGTTGCAGATCATATATCCCGCCTAGAGTTGTCTAATTTTGAGAAGGAGGAAGATCGAGAGATCAGGGAGGATTTCCCTGATGAGCACCTTTTTTCAGTCAACGAAACACCTAAACATTGGTATGATGATGTTGCAAATTTTTTTGTTATTGGTTCCATTCACCCCGACCTCTCTTTACAGAAAATGAAGAAATTTCTCTCTAATTTCAAGAGGTACTTCTGAGAAGACCCTCTTCTATTCCGATCCTATGGAGATGGGGTGATCCATCGGTGCATCCCAAAAACTAAAGTTTATGAAGTCCTAGAATTCGGTCATTCCTCCCTAGTTGAGGTTATCATGGGACTGAACATACTATATCAAATATATTGCAGTATGTTTTTTTCTCACCATGCATAGAAATGACCAAGACTTTTTTTCCTGTTGCGATCGATGCCAGAGAACAGGTAATGTGGGATTTTGTGCTGAGATTCCTCAGCACCCCATCATAGAGATCTATATTTTTGATGTCTAGTGCAAGGATTTCATGGGACTAGTCCCCCCATATTTCTAGAACACCTGCATCCTAGTATGCATTTACTACATCTTCAAATGGGTGGAAGTCGCTGCTATAACACACAACACGACCAAGGTAGTCGTGGGATTTTTAAAGGCACAAATTTCCAGCGGGTCCGGTGTTCCCTATGTACTAATCTGTGATAGAGGGACCAACATCGACAACACATTGATGAAAGGAGTAATGAAGAAGTACAGAGTGAATCATTGTATGGGGACACCATATCATCCCTAGATCTAAGGACAAGTGGAGCTCTCCAACCGTGATCTAAATAAGATTTTGGAAAAAACAGTGAACTTCTCAAGGAAAGACTGTTCCTAGAAGCAAGAAGATGCTTTGTGGGCATATAAGACTACTTTAAAAACACCACTAGTGATTTACCCATTCCAACTCATCTATGTATGGTCATTCCATCTGCCTGTAGAGTTGAAGTACAAATCCTAATGGGCCATCAATTCTCAAAATTTTGATATAAACGCAGCTAAAGAGAAGCATAAGTTCCAAGTGTCAAAACTTGATTAAATCAAATAAGAGGCATATGAGAACACCGAGATGTACAAGGAGAAGACAAGAGGAATCCACACCCAGATGATTTCACAAAAAAATTTCCAACTTGGTGATGATGTACTTCTTTGTAACTCTCATCTTTGATTATTACCAGGGAAGTTAAACAAAATATGGTCGAGACTATTCCTTGTCATACGAGTATTTCATCATGGAGTGGTTGAAATTTTTATAGAGGATGGTCAACCATTCAAGGTGAAAGTACATCTGCTGAATATTTATCATCACATAGAAGACACGGTGGGAACATTGTCCACCTTATATCTCATGTACACAAAGGTATGTTGGTCAATCCAACAACCTAAAACAAAGGCGCTTCCTGGGAGGCAACCCAGTAGATACACGCTGTGTACTACTTATCCACATGGCGTATACTGATTTCATTTCATTTATATTCTTAAAATTATAAATATATAGGTTAACTAAGTAATAAACAAGGATAATGTTAATGCCGATGGTAAGGTCACTAGAGTTTATCTGAACCATCACCAGGTTGAATCCCTGTTGACCAACATTCGGCATGAGGTTCCTCCTTTTTATCTTAATATTTTCTTACATGGAGTGTGTGGTATGTTTTAAATTATATATATATATATATATATATATAATAAAACCCATGATGGGGATGGATTAGTTGGCTAGGGTCGTAAACCGGCTCCAAAAGACTCGGGTTCGAATCCTAACAACAACCTCATTTCCTTCATTTTTCCTTTTTATAAAACCGCGTGGTGTGTCTTTCAATATATGTCTTGTGTGACATGTTTACATTACTAAACTGAATTTTTTTAACATAATAAAATACATTCAGGTGATGTTGGAAGATTGGAAGAGTCTCATCCCTGGATCCAAAAGACCCGAGTTCGAACTCAGCTAATCTCTCGGCTTCATCCTTTTTGTATAATTAAAAACCACACGGTGTTCATTCCCTTCCTCTCATGTAGTATACACCTTATAATTTAAATATATTTAAATAATAAATAGGAGCATCAGTACAACCTTTTCTCCAGTAGTTGAGGGCTTCTGTTCGGAACGGCCAATCACCGGTTCAAATCTCGCCCCAATCACCAGACCAAAGGTTGTACTTATCCTTTTCTAATTTTAGATCAAACGATGCGTATTTCCCAATACATTACATGTAATGTTTTATTTTAAAATTATATATATATATATATAATTATTTTATTTTAATTATTAATATTAATTATTATATAGTTTTCTACAATAATTATATATATATATATAACCTAAAAACAATTTGCGGTACATGGTGTGTAGTCCACTAATACACGTTGTCTACTGTAGCTATAAAAGCAGCGCCCCACCCGGCTTGAGCCCGAGTCGCATGGAACCCCCCTCTCCCTGTTTATTCTCCCACACACCATTTGGCCTCCCCGATTCCAAATCCAAGGATTTTGTCTATTTTAGCTTCTTATTTCTATAGCATTGTGATCCTTGGTCCAGGTACGCCCTTCTACACCCTTAATATAAAGCTTTCAAAGGTATTTAGAGTGATTTGTGGATCAGCCGACTGTTTGGATTCCCTGATACATAGGCACAATTTTATAAACACATGTCGTGTACTTATGTGCATTGCCACACCCTGAATACTTCAAAATTTGAAAATACACAGTGTGTATGTTCGGTACACACCATGTACCAGCCCAAATCATGCCCAGGTACCTTATTCACATGGACACACACACCATGTTCCTGTACACAGTGTGTCTGTTCGTTACACTCTGTGTACACCATTTCTCTCGGCCAGCCCGTGTCTAGAACATCACAATTCCGTATGACCTCTATTCTTACACACGCCATGTTGTTCCTTCATATGGTGTATACTTTATTATTATCTCTACTCAGATAGTGGAAATGTCATTAGACCACACAACTAGGAGCACTTTTCACGTACATGGTGTGTATGTTCGGCACAAGCCGTGTAGCCTACCCTTTTCCATGTTCACTCAGATTGTATATCTAGAGAACAAGAGGTTCTAACATTCTTCCACAACATGAAATTTAAAGTGGATATACATGACATGTACATTTTTATTTTTCAGTTTTCTCACATTTTCTTTTTTTGATTTTTCTTTTCTTTTTTTTTTGTTTGGTTTTTATTTCTTTTTCAGGATATGGCAGATAGAGAACCTTTGTGTGTGAAGTGGACCGCCTCCGTCACAAAGGGAGACTTTCCCACTATTCATAAAATCTGACTTTGACCTGCAAAAAAGCAATCTTTGGACTATCCGGTGTACCAACCTCCTCCACCGGCCAACCTTCAACCACCTACCACCTCGGCCGATGATGGTCCTAGTACCGCCTAACCTCTACCATCCAACATAGAGCCTCTGATCACCACCCTTTCTTCCCTAACTGCTTTCAATCAACCTGATCCCTCCTTAGTCGCAAATGATCCCTCATCAGTCACCCCATCCAGTGGGCCTCCATCTACTACAGTCGTTTCGCCCCCAGAGCCAGACCCTACTGCTATACCACATGGGATGGCCCTTGCCAGTGTTCCCTACCCTTGCATGGTTTTCCTGATCACAGACTTGGCACATAACAGAGTCTGGAATTTATCTCACCGCCCGATCCCATTGAGTAGTTGTTATCTTGACAGCATCATCCCTCAGCAACTGGGAAGGGTTGGAGGATCTCCTCAGGCACACACCATTACTCACGAGCTTCCAGTTCAATGCTCCTATTTTCAGAGATTTATTTTTGGAGTTTGATTCTTTCGTTGAGTTCGATGGACCCGAGTACTAAGAGACACCTAGAGATGTGGTCCAGTAGTCTGGTTCCGGTTAGGCGGATGACACTTCTCCCTTACTAAGACCATGTTTGGTCGAGGGTGTGGTTTCTATCCTCATCCTATCACCCCATCCCTTGTTTCCACCCTGACCTGCCCTAAGCGCTCTGATCTCATTGCCATGTGGTGGGATATCACTGGTCCTGACCACTGATACACCCTACTTCCTAGAAGTGTACCCTTATTCCCAACCATATCATCTGCTTCACCCATCAGTGCTTTAGCACCATCCATTTTCCCCACCGCGAGGATATGGGGGTTTTGACCAACCATGACATGGAGCTCCTCACATGTGTCAATTGGAAGGACTACCCAGACCTCCCTTACCTTGTCGCCTCCTCTTTCCATGCCATGTCTATCGGCCATCAGGGAATCCTAAACGGTGGGTTTTACGCCCCCCGCCTATCCCACCACCTTGGGGTTTTTGATCCTTCCTTGTCCAATGACGGGTTAGGTGCCCCTAACAGATGGAATTTCTCATGCATATTCGTATGGTATTGGTCCAAAAGGAGGAGGGCGCTTATGTCATTTCCCAGGTACCACCCTGACTAGCTTCCGACCCTCCAAACCCTGCCGATGCACTTGATCATACTTCCCCACCCCTTCCAGCATCCCCACCCCACCACCTTCTTGTGACCTTCCTTCTTCTCTTCAATTTACCACCCCTACCTCCACACCCCTCAGACAATATTTACTTGTCTCTACGCTTATCCGTAGTGCATCATCACTTGGTTCATCTCAATCGACGTAAAGACTAACTCAAGAAGATGATGGTGCTTCTTGTTTACCATCATGGTATTCCACTACCCCCACCACCTTCCCCTACCTTGGCTCATGGACCTTTTTCTGCAGCTCCACTATAGTTTGTCACACTGGCCACAGATTCAGTTCTAATCTCCACTACAGGGCCAGATGCTGCCACTACTACTTCCCGTACAGGGATCGCTGCCGAGCCTTCACTTCCGAGTCCAGCTCCTGTGACTCTGACTCCTAAAGCTTCTCTTTCGAGTGAATATTCCAAGCCTCTAGTTTCCATGACTCCTGATCTTTCTCTCATGGATGTTTCTGTATCGGATGATGCCTCTTCTGAGGCGACCCCTGACTAGTTTTAGGACACATGTTTTCCATTAAATATATTGTTGTGATATCTTGTTCCTATGTATGTTGTGTAAGCTCGCATTTTTCTCTCTCCAGGACAATCACAGGTACTCTGGACCACTTTGGGTTGTACTGATCCACCCCTTCCTATCTTTCTTCACCTAGAAATGAGGGGAGTATTGTTTTTTATGTATTCTATTGTTTTCTTTTTCTTTCTCGATATACTTATTTCCTTACATCCCCTTGTTCTAGTCAACTATTGTGTCCCCACATTCCATTCTCCACCTTTATGTGGCACATGGTGGACCATGTACGATATTAAGTATGGGGGAGTATCTCTCGACCACCTTAGTCATTGACTTTACCATCATTTATGAGACATCAATATTAGAAGATTTATTTGAAAACATAAAGAAATTTTAGTTAACCATATTTCTAAATAATTAAGTTGAAAGTGAGAAATTTTTAAAAGTTTTATACTGATTTTGGTTCATAAGTGTTTTAAATTGATTACCGATATAGTTCAAACTGCAACTTATACTCCGTGAAGAATTACAGTAATTAGGAAAATCATTTATATGAAAGTCACGACCTGATTGTATCCTCAATTTTTTTCCACATCTGAGAGGTATTCTAAACCCTTAGTGACATTCTTTCTAATAAATTTTTTCTTGAGAGATTATTAGGATATAAATTACTAATAGAATCTGAATGTTTTCTTTTCCAAACAAGAATAATGTTTCAATTACATAAAAAATATTAAGGCATTAGATTATTTCATCCCCTTTATCTTGAGACCAACCTTACATATGATCTTTGTGAAGCCCCTAGAAACCATGAACAATCTTTATAGGAAGACATATTACAAGCTTATTTCCCTTCCTACCCTAATTCTTTTATAATTTTTCATGATCATTCACTTGAGATTAAGATAAGGGATTGGTATTACTTGGCATATTTTTGTGAATCATCATGAAATTAAGTATGGTGGAGAGACTCTTTATGATTTGGTCCAAAAAGGTATCCAAACCCGTATTTGTGGAATATCTAAAAGGGCCCCTTTGTATTTATAAAAATTATACTCACTTATTGGTTTGTGAACCCTACCTTACTAAAGGTGATGGTGGTGATGAAATCATTTGAAAAAGTTTGTTGACGATGATTTTACACTGAGCGTAATTTTGAATATCATTCAATGTTATTTAATGAATTTAGCATTATTTTTCAAGCCTTAGATTTATTTTTCACATCTTTATCTACCAACACTTAGTCACATAGACATTTAATCCTTATTGAAAAGACCTAATGATTTTTGTAAATCAATTTTCCGAAGAAGATAACTAGATTTCATGAAATCCTACGGATAGAGTGTGTATATATATTTGATCAAGCATAAATTTGATATAAATATCTTTACTGTTGAGTATATTATTGTTGCGGTAGATCATCAAGGGTCTTTCATTATTATTAATGGTTGAAAATTGTGTTTAAAAGAGGATTAAAGTAGTTAATTGATTTGTATATGAGGCACGATTAGAATATCGTACGAATTGAAACTGTTTTTTACATTTTTATAATTTTCTCTTCCGAATGTATCATTTACATTTATTATTACCTGAATTCCTTTCTTTTTAAAATATATAATCTTTTACTTAGATACTGATATTTTCTTGAGGGAAAGAAAATGACTAAGTATGGTGGAGTTTGATGTACCTGATTTTTGTATACATTTCCACACAATTTATTTAAAATAAGAACATGTCTTTAGAGAATACCTTTTAATTTGTTGAAAAGTACTTTTATTTTTCTGATCTTGTTCATTTTCAGGTGATTTCAGGCCAAACACACAAACAAAGAAAAAATGAGCAAAATTTACTACTACACGACGTGTACATATATACACACCCTGTACAGTCAGACTCAGACATAGATTGGCTAGGAAAAGTAAATGACTAAGTTACTAGAAGAACGTACACACCTTATACTGAAACTACATTCTGTGTATAATATTCTAAAAGTGGTTGGTGGCTGAGAAGAAGTCTACATGCCCATGTGGCCAGCTGACATGGACACACCGTGTACATTATCTATAAGTTGTGTCTTCCCTTCTAGAAGCGGTTGGTGGCTGATAAAATAGATTACATGACATGTATTGTGGTGCTACACACTATGTATACCCACCTACCAAGCAGAACCATGTTCTGATTCAAAGACGGCATGTTAGGCCACCTACAAATGGAGAAAAAGATGAAAAAAGCACATTGACAAAAGTACATGGTGTGTACTTTTTCCATACACCGTGTACGTTTATTTTCTATAAATAAAGGCCTTGGCCTCTTATTTTAAAAAGAGGGAGGAGGGGGTTAAGGTCCTAATGAAATAATCTCTACTTCCATGATACCATCATTCAACTACTTCACCATTCTACCATTCTACCAAAGATCCAATATCCACTCAAGGATTCTGTGATGACTACATCATGTATCAAGGGTTCTGTTTTTATCTTTTATTCTTTGTGTGACTAATTACCCAGTGTGTTGGGGTTGTGGGAGATGAAAGAGTTCTAATTTTCATTAGATGTAATGAATGGATTAGTTCTATTAACCTATTCTTATTAGTCTTTAATAACTTTATTTTATCACTGAAAATTCAGAGCGAGGACAAGGGTAGAATTTTTTGGGATTCAAAAGAAGAATAACGATGAATACATTCATTATCATTAGAAGTACTCATCAACTCAAAAATGGTATAATCCAAATAAAGAACAGTGAAACCCATACTACTAGAACAAGGATTCGGTGTCCACAGTTCTAGACATATGTTAACAGGACCATGGAAAACTTGTTACAAATTGAAACCCAAAGTGTTGGGTTATTATGAACAACAAAACCTTATAATAAATTTTATATAATAAAAAACCTCTTAAGAGTCCACAACCCCAACAAATTTTCCTCCATATTTTTATAAAAACAATTTCTCATATTTTCTTTTATCTGTTTGGTAATTTGCTAAAAAAAATTAAATCCAATTACCTTTTTATCCAAACATTAAAAATTGACAATAAATTCCGTACTCTTCACTAAGAAAAAAATACAAGCTGGATAAGAAAGAAAAAAATAACTTCTTTCTCCCTATTGATCAACCCCTTACTGGTATTATACTCATTAGGGTGAAACAATTTGGGAAACTGATAACATACCTTGGGTAAAACAACTCACCGGTTAACTATTTTAAAACCATAAATTTGTGATGGGTTAAATAGTATTTGATTACCCAATATGAAGATTAACTGAAAAGTACTTTTTTAAGTTTCTTTTCATAATTTTGTGTTATTTATTAATGAGATTCACTATGAACCCAAGGATATATACTTACATTTTAAGTATATTTTAATCCTTTAATAAATTTCAACCACAAACTCATTTTTTCTCCAACTGAGGGGTATTGAAGATGACCTAGTCACACTTTAAGTGCTAGAATCAACTCCTAGAGAATCACATAATCTACAAAAGATGAACTATATATTTCTCGTGTCTTTAGAAATTATCTAAAACCAAAATGGATAGTACAAGATCAGATGATTCCCAAAAAGGATATTCCTTTATAGAAATAAATACTACTCTCAATAACCAAAATTAAACAAACATTACCCAATGTTTAACAACGAACATTCAATATACAATTTTCCTTTAAATACTTTAAAATAATCCAAACTATGTTTTAAACCAAAAATTTAGAAGGATTTGATCACAAAATCATCCATGATAAATCTTAACATTTATCTTCAAAAAACATAGAATGCTTTTAAAATAACATACTTAGAATTAGTTAACCAAATATAATATTATCTATGATAGGTTAATCATTTCCATAAATAACAAAAATTGATATAAGTATACAATAAAAACATGTATTCTTTCAAAGTTATATTCCACTATTAATCCTCATATTAAATCTGACAGTATTCTATTTTCCTTAGGCATATAGTGTCCCAAAAGAGAAAACTTCTTTCCAAAATAACATTTATCACCTAATGACCAAATCATTTACCTATACCAAGGATATCCATGTGATAAATCATAAGTTCCAAAAATCAACATATTCTTGATCCATAAAATCATTTAAATAAAAAGAAATATTCATATTAAGCAGGGATGTAATGTATTCTAGTGGTAGGCGATAAATCTTAATTGCACATTGGATATTGGTTCAATTCCCATGGATTAGTCCGACATGACAGGTTGTCACACAGTATACGTTTTTTCCTTTTTCAAAAACTATATAATTCTAATAACATTGACAAATGTGATAAAATCCATAAAAAATCCATAACATGTTTTAACCTCATAGGTTACTTTATACCTCACATTTTTTATCCGAATAACTATTAAGACAAAATTCTTTGAAATTCAGGGATCATATAATCCCTAATGGTTCTTTATAAATATATCCACAAAAGAAAAGATAATTATTCCTCAATTAACATTTTCATAAATCATACTTAAGGATTATAAATAAAATATTTCTTCTAATGTAACCCCATCATTAATATATTTAATCATATCATCATCCATAAATACAACTTAACTCTTCAATTCCTAAAATGTAGACATCTTAATAATCAACAATTATTCATGATCCCTTATATATGTTTTTTCATCTTATTCATTTATACGTCTTTCATTCAAACAAAATAATGTCCAACAATTTCAGAAATGTCAAAACATGGGCAAAGAAGTAATTCGTACCTATCATTGGTCATTTTCAGTTCCCTCACCTTCAATTGGAATGACATTAGGAATTGGTAAAAATATAATTTTATTATAACAACATAGAGTATTCTAAACTTAATTTAAATAAAAATTTATTTTATTTTGGTGATTTATTTTAGAAATAATAATTCAAATTAAGTACATTAATTAAATTGATTATAAGTGATTTATATAATGATTTTTATGGATAATTATATAGTTTCAAATTAATTTTATTGCATTATATTTTATCATGATTATATTTATTAATTAATTTGAATAAAAAAATTTAAATTTTATAAAAAGTGGTATTTAATTCAATAAATAAATTTTAAAAAACCATAATTTTAACTATTTTAATTATACTAATTGTGACGAATTATTTAATATAAAATAAGAAATGTTATACATTGAATATAATTATTTTGGTTTTACAAATTTTGATTTTTGAAATAATATATGGATATATATATATATGAAATTATAATCATTAGTTTTATAATTTTTAATTAAAATTATATTTATAAAATTATTTCAATTTAAAAAAAATGAAAAACATTTATATTCTAAATGTTGAAATTAAATTTTATAAATATTTTTATACAAATTTTATAAACTTTTGATTTTATTTAAAACTTGTTATATATAGGTATATTAAATGTTTGGTAAAAATAATTATATAAGTTAAAAAACTATCAATTATATGTATATATACATATAATTATATGTAATGATGGTTTTTGTTTTAAAATATGTATGTGTTATTATAAGGGAAAGATAAAAATAAAAATAATAATAAAGTGATAATGATGGAATGATTTCCTTTACAGAAAATTCAATAGCAAATTTGAAAATTATGGGGAAATGTGGAAGGAAACAAGAAAAAAACAATAAATAAAAAATGAAATGAAAAACGAGATTATAGAAAAAAAGGAAAAAGGTTAATGGTTTATAAAAAACAATAAATGTGTTTAAATATAAAATTAATAATAATAATATAATAATGTTTTGAAATAAAAAATTTTATAAAAAAAGAGTAAAATTGTAATAGGGTTTCATGGAGAAATTGTAGGGTTCACACATTAGGGATTTCACCATGGAGTCAGGTTGCTCGGGGTCCTAGAGGAGCAAAGAGGTGTGATGAGCGAGCTTCGCATCGATCTGACCTGGGAGTCCCGTCCAAGGAAGCTTTAACCTATGTTCACTGGTGAGGGTGGTTCATGAATCGGACCTATGCATCATATTGGTCTAATTGGCATCGTTGTAATGGTTTAAGGGTCACTGATATAGAAGGAGGTCTAGCCTTTGGTTAGGGTTCGACTGCGGTAGGGTGAGAACCTGTTCTTTCTCTCCAACATAGTGCGAGGTAGGTTTTTATTTTCATGTAGGTATCCCATTTTCCAGATTTGAGGACTTTGGTTTCATCAGGTTCAGATTTCTCAATTTTGAATTTTTCTTCCCCTATCTTATTCATAATAACTCTTGTAGATGTTTCTCTTGATGTCATTTTTATCTGTAATGTCTTTTTATTTGAAAATGTCTATTTGAATCCAATTATTATATGGAATATTTCCATTGTTTCCCATCAACTTTAGTACATGATTTCTTCGTATGTTCATGCAGTAGTTAATATAAATTAATTCTATATTTGTTTTGAATTAGATTTTTGGGATGAATCAATTACAGTATTTGTGAATGGAATAACATTTTTGTTTTTATCAACTCAAATCTCATCTTTCTCAACAAGTTGAGTCATACACATCTCTATTTACACAATATTTTTGTGGCTATAAAATACCTCGTATTTGGTGTAAAAGTGAAATTGGAAAACCCCAATTTTAGTTCACATCCTAAGCTATGGATGATTTCTTGTTGTCTGCTATTCATGTAAGTGATTGTTTTCTTCTTATCAATTTATGTTTATGATTGTTTATTTGTAAGGGGATTATTATTATTTTCAAATATATTTTTTAAGGGTGTATTTATGTTACATTCAATTCTTTTTTTCCATAAATTTTATAATCATATTTTGATTCAGGCATTAAATATATGAGTTTTTTATGTAATTAAATTATAAAAAGATATGTTTATTTGATTCTATCAAAACCATACTTGAATTTTTTCTATCGCAAGAGAGATTATTTTTTTGTTTCGAGAGTTTATATTAATGAATTATTTATATTTATCCATTTAATTTTAATTTAAATATGTGTAAGAGATATATTATTTACTTTCACGTTCAAATGTTTTTTTATATAGTTGTATGTATGGATGAAATGGTTATTATCATGGTTATAATTTTATTTTCAAATTATCATTATGCTTCTAGAAAAATGAAAACAATATTTCATTAATTTTTATCAACATTTTGGGTGTCATGTTTTCATATATACATGGCCATGAGTTTATGCATTTACATCGACATGCATTGCATCCTTAATAAAATCATGGCTCCAATTCATATTTTATGGTTTACACTCCGAATTTAATAAGTATATGTATTTCATGGGAAGTGTTATGTTTTAAATAATTCACATAAAATTATATGTGAGTTACGTAATTAATTATTATGATTATTTTAATAAGATAAATCATTTATAAGAATGAAAAGAATATTGAATACCTGGGAAGTTTATGATAAGAGTTTTGGTTTTAACCAAACTCACAAGTGCTATGACATGAAAGCTAATATGCATGTATATATATACATATGTACAAATATATAAGCATCAGTGGGAATGTATATTTTTTTACAGTGATGTGTTTAATAAAAATATTGGAAACTCTAGTGAAAATATATATATGTAATGCATAGTTAAAAATGATCATTATAAAATACATTGATTGACTGTTGTAAATATGGAACATCATTGGGGAGTAAACCCATCCTTTTCTTAGTGGGTTGGCCAAGACAACCTTCAACAATTCAAGTAACCTCAAAATAATGTTTTGTTTTTTAGAATATTGCGTATTATTTTTAGAAAAACACTTGGTTATGTTTTAGAAATTTTGAACCTAAGTAGTTTCTAAAATGATCATGTTATTTTTAAATCGTAATTAATTTAAAATAGCATTTTAAAAAGGGTATTTCAAAATTTATTCTCACAGTTATTTTTAGATGATTGTTTTATATGGATTTATCGATGTTTTTTAAAACTCTCATTGGGAATATTTGTTCTCATGACTCATTTTAAAATTATTTTACACAGGTCACCCTGAGTTTTTCGAAGGCATTGGCTTCACATTTGGTGTTAGAACACATTTTGTTTTTGGTCATTTTATTTTATTTTTACTGCCACTATGATAATTTGTATGTTTGTGTCTATTTTTCCAAAACCTAGACCGGAAAAAGGTCATCTGTTATGTAATATTTAAGGATGATTCCTTATAATTGTTGTTAGAGGAACGATAAATACAACTTTAGAGATTATACATTGTCATCTAAATGATAGAGTTTAGAAATCTAGTTGTCCTAGTTTTTGTAATTCTAAAGATGGAAATTTTGAAATTTTTTATTCCGACAAAATGAATTGTGAGGATGCAATTATTTTGAGGAGGGAATAATATAATAACCCAGAATATTATAAACTTAATTAAATTAAAAATTTATTTTATTTTTGTGATTTATTTTAAAAATAATAATTTAAATTAAGTTTTTTCAATAAATTGATTATAAGTTAATTATATAATGATTTTTATATATAATAAAATAGTTTCGAATTAATTTTATTGCATTATATATTAACATGAATATATTTATTAATGAATTTGAATAAAAAAATTTAATTTTTATCAAAATGGGTATTTAATTGAATAAATAAATTCTTAAAAAAAAATTTAAAAACTATTACAATTATATTAACTGTGAAGAATTATTTCATATGAAATTACAATTTCTATACATTGAATATAATTATTCTGTTTTTAAAAATTTTCATTTTAGAAATAATATATGGATATATATATATATATGAAATTATAATCATTTGTTTTAAAATTATGAATTAAAATTATATTTATAAAATAATTGATATATTAAAACTATTAATTATATTTATATTTTAAATGTTGAAATTATATTTTATCCATATGTTTAGACAAAGTTTATGAAAACATTAATTTATTTAAAACATGTTATATATATATATATATTGTTTAGTAAAAATAAATATATAAGTTAAGAAACTATTAATTATAAGTATATATAAATATATATATATATTTATATGTAAGGATTTTTTTGTTTTCAAATATATATGTGTTATTATAAGGGAAAGATAAATAAAAATAATAATAATAATGTGATAATTATGGAATGATTTTCTTTACAAAAAATTCAAAAGCAAATTAGATAATCAGGGGGAAATGTGAAAGGAAAAAAGAAAAAAAGACAATGAATAAAAAAATGAAATGAAAAACGGGATTATAGAAAAAAGTGAAAAGGATAATGGTTTATAAAAAAATTAATTTGTTTATATATAAAATTAATAATAATAATAATAATATGATAATGTTTTGAAATAAAAATTGTTATAAAAAAAGAGTAAAGCTGTAATATGGTTTCGTGGAGGCGCTACAGGGTTCAAAAAACAGGGATTTCACAGTGAAGTCAGGTTTGTCAGGGTCCAAGAGGAGTAGGGAGGCGCGATCGTTAAGCTTTAAGTTAAGATGACCTAGGATTCTCGGCTGATGAATCTTTGAGCTATGGACGCCGGAGAGAGTGGTTCAAGCATCAGACCTGTGAATCATTTTTGTCTGAGTAGCATTAGAGATAGGGTTTCAGGGTCGCTGATGTACAAGGAGGTCTATACTTTGGTTAGTGTTCAACTGCGGTAGGGTTAGAACATATTCTTCATCTCCAACCTAGTGTGAGGTAGGTTTTATTTTTCATGTTGGTATCTGATTTTCCCAATTTAAGGTCTTTGGTTTGACATGGTTCGGATTTCTCGATTTTGTATGTTTCTTCCCTTATCGTATTCCTAGTAACTCGTGTAGGTTTTTCTCTTGCTGTCATTTTTATCTTTAATGTATTTTTATTTTAAAATGTACATTTCAATCCAATTATTATATCGAATACGTCGATTGTTTCCCATCAACGTTAGTACATGATTTCTGCGGATGTTCATGTAGTAGTTAATGTAAATTAATTCTATCCTTGTTTTTGAGTTGGATTTTTTTCAGATGAATCATTTATAGTATATGTGAATGGAATATCATTTTTTTTATTATCATCTCAAATCTATGCTTGCTCAGCAAGATGATTCCTATGCAACTCTATTTATACAATAGTTTTGTGGCTATAAAATACCTCATATATTGGTGTGAAAATGAGATTGGAAAACCCCAATTTTAGATCACTTCCCAAGATGCAGATGTCTTTTTATAGTATTCTATTCATGTAAGCGATTGTTTTTTTACTTATCAATTTTTTCTTAAGATTATTTATTTGTAATGGGGTTATTATTATTTTCAATTATATTTTGTAAGGGAGTATTTATGTTACTTGAAGTTCTTCATTTTCTTAATGTTTCTAATCATATTTTGATTAAAGAATATAATATTTGAAGTTTGTGTTATGAAATTATAAGAAGATATGTTTATTTGATTCTATAAAAATCATACTTGAATTTGTTTAGTCTGAAGGGAGACTATTATTTGTTTTGAGAGTTGATTTTAATGAATTATTTATATTTATCCATTCAAGTTTAATTTAAACATGTTTAAGAGATTTATTATTTAATTTTATTTTAAAATGTGTGTTTTATATAGTTTTATATATGGATGAAATGGTTATTATCATGGTTATAATTTTCTTTTCAATTTATCATCATGCTTTTAGAAAAATGTGAAATAAATGTCATCACTTTTTACCGAAATTTTGGGTGTCGTGTTTGCATATATACATGTCCACGTATTTATGCATTTACATCTAAATCCATTGCATCCTTAATAAAATCATGGTTCTAATTAAAATTTTATTGTTTAAACATCGAATTTAATAAGTATATGTATTGCATTGAAAGTGTTGTGTTTTAAATAATTAACTTCAAATTCTATGTGAGTTACATAATTAATTATTACGAATATTTTAATAAGATCAATAATTTATATGAATGGAAAGTGTATTTAATACAAGGATGATTTATGATAATGGTTTTGGTTGTAATCAAACTCACAAGTGCTACAACATGAAAGCTAATATGCCTTTATATATATACATATGTACATATATATGTAAGCATCAGTGAGAATTCTTATTTTATTGTTGTGACATGTTTTATAAAAAGATTGGAAACACCAGTGAAAATATATATATATACATATATGTGTGTGTAATCCTAAAATGTTCTTTATAAAAGACGTTGCTTGATCGTTGTAAATATGGAAGGTCATTGGGGAGTGAACCTATCCATTGCTAAGTGGGTAAGCCCAAACAGCCTTCAATGATTCAAGTAACCTCAGAATAATGTTTTTTTAGAATCTTTCATATTATTTTTAGAAAAAAATTGGGTTATGATTTGGAAATTTTTAAGGTAAGTAGTTTTTAAAATGATATATTTATTTTTAAACCGTAATTAATTTCAAATATCATTTTGAAAAGGGTATTACAGAATTTATTCTCACATTTATTTTCAAAATAATGTTTTATAAGGATTTATCAAAGGTTTTTAAACCACTTACAGGTTATATTTGTGCTCACCCCTCATTTTAGAATGATTTTCCACAGGTCACCCGGAGTTTTCCAAAGGCGTTCTCTTTGGTTTTGGTGTTTGAAAATGATGTGTCATTGGTCGTTCTATTTTATTTTTAATAAAAATCTGATAATTTGTAAGTTTTTAGCAATTTTCCAGAACCTAGACCAGCTAAGGTCCTCTATAATGTATCATTTAATCCTGGGTCCTTAAATTTATGATCCTACGGATCCCATTACAAACCTTCTTTGTAATAAATATATTTTCATGATGAACATGAAAACCACATTTAAAAATTTAAATTGATCCCTCAGAAAGGACTTCTTTCCCTTTCACAGAGTCAACTGAACGCTTCCTTTTTCCATTATAGGTTATTACTTTATGATCTTCATTACCACTTCTATAACATCTCCCATCCATTTACATAATTTTCTTAGGTGTTTCTATCCCCATCATTGACACATTGGTTTTTGAATATACTTACCTCTACGATTATTACCTAAACTTCGATAAGGATTCATATCTCTCATATATGATTCCTTAGAAAAATAAACAAGGTTCAAGTGGTCAATCTAGACTCTAGATAGTTGGTTAAGAATAGCCACATGAGTTCTCATTACAGTTACCATTTCATTCAGTTTCTCTTTCAAAAACGGCCACAATTTTCTTCACAACCATTGTTACTTTAGTGCCTGGTAGATCCATCAATTTATTAAAACCAAACTGGTCAGTGAGAGCATAATAGAAAAATCATAATATACTATCTTATGAGGAGGGTAAACACTAATATATAACTATTTAGGTTATCTTAAACTCATTCAATTTAAATAAAATTACTATGACTCATTCTAATATGCTAACTGTTATAGTAATGTCACTTATGATCAAAGAACACCCTAACCTCTAAAGTTATATAAACTGACATCATCTACCAAATTTAAGACTTTATCCTTAAAAATTACATAATATTCAGTTAAGTTAATAATTCTCAATGAGGATTCGTTCAGGTTTAATATTTTAGAGAATTAGGATGTAACTATTATATTACATCTCAAAAATTACAAAGTAGACACTTCTACTCTATCCAACATATTTCACTATATTAAAAATCCTTAAATAAAATGAGACTTTTTTTCCTGATATAAATATTCTTGAATACTTCCTATCTCTTAGCCTTCCTCATACCATGTGAAAAAAATTTCAAAAACATTGGATGTGCATATAAATATCAGTATGGGTTATAAAATATGTAAATAAAACATTAGCCCATAAATACATACAAATCAATGAAATCATTCTTCTCAATCATAAAACATAATCTCTTTAACATACCTCATCAAATAATAAGATTTATGAATAACAAATAGAAATCATAAATAATAAAGGTAACTTACAGAATCCATAACATACTTACATTGTAGATTTCATAGATACATAGGGAGTTATGTTTGGAATACCCATCATAGTATGTTGGCTAAATATCATAAGAGAAACATTAATGTTACCTTTGTCACCATGGCCACCGCATTGGAGAGATATCTGATTTTCACCAACCCTAGGTTTATCATGGAACCACCCATATTTGGTTTGTCATGTAACCACCTGTCAAATGTACAAGTACCATTAAATAACCATAACATATAAAAGATTTAAATTTTCAACATTTCACTCATCAACCACAATTAATCAATTCATGAATATTAATATATTCAATACATTTCCGAAACCATTTAAATCATTTAAAAAAGGCATTTTTGAATCAATGTGTCCTATACCAGTTTTAAACATTAAAAAAATATCATTTTAAAACATTAATGTACAAATAAAAAAATCATTAAAACTAATCTAAAAACATGGAAATTAATGAGAAGGATTTAGAAAAATAAATTTTTATAACATTTAAAACGATGTTTTAGTGAAAGACTCTCATAACACATGATAAACACTTGAATAAAAATAATTAAATAATAACATAAAAAATCATTAAATATCATGATAATATAGAAATTAATGTTATAAAATTTCAAAAGGTTTCTATGTACACATTTAGATGTGAACAATATCAAGATATTGCTCAATAAAAGAATATTGAGACATAATCTTTAATATAGTCTGTATCAATTTTGGAAGAATTTATCAATGGGGTGATTATGTGTAGGGATAGTATATCCAAAAAATAGAGGCAGAAATTAAAACATAAATGAACAAACATTGATTAGAGAAAAAAGGGTATCTTATCACATGGACATAAAATTTACAAAAATAAGGATATATAATAACGTATTCCAACATAAGAAAATTAAAATTAAATGATATAACATAAAAGAAGTCTTTGACTAAAAGATGAGGGTGAAAAGATACGTTACCTTTAGTTCGACTCATAATGTGTGTTCCTTTTTTGTCATAAATAATAAAAATAAGTTAATTTATACATGATTAAGAACCATTTTCATGTTTATTATATATTTTGAATCAATTATTACTTTTCTATCACAATCATATAATTATTCAAGTTCATATCAGTCGCTTTGTCGATGTTTGGTACTTGAGTAAAAAATAAACATGTTATAATTACAAATTGTCCATGTGGGAAAAATTCTATTATCTCCAAAATTGTATTATATAATTTAAATATCATATTTAAATACTATATATGTATTTAGATCCAGTATATATGCATTTAGAATAGTCCATAACATTTGGATATAAGAAATGTAATGCACTGTTCATAGAGACAGTATGTCGTACGTACGCATGAACACTACATTCATTTTTTTCATATTTAAAAGAATAGAAAATAAATTATACATTGGTATATTATAATTAACCTATTATATATATGTTATATATGTTACATAAATTAATTAATTACACCCTTTATATATTCCATGTATAGAATGAAAAAGTCATATCACTTTGAGGGGGCGGTAGTCTGCACTTTCTCAATTTAAATTATCATATTTACGCATTTTGGAAAACAAAAAGGTATGAATTAATTGAAAAATAAATAAGAATAGGAACAATATAAATATAATATATATCATATATAAATACAGTTTCGTTATAATGGCCACCATGAGAGGCAGTACGATATAATTGATCAATCATCATTTCTTGAGGTAGTAGTTCTTCGTCCATAGAAATATTATGTTTTAAATATATTATATGGTGTTCTGTGTTAGTTTAGGCCTAATACTTATCATAAAAAAGTAATAGTATTTTGATGATACTTTTTTTTATAAAATAATGGAATAAAGAGAGTTTAGGGGGATGGAGAAGGAAAAAAATGGAAGAAGATTGAGAGAATAAATTACCTCAAATTGGGTAATTCCTTTTGATTTAAGCTAAAAAGCCATCTTGAATTTCCTTCCTCCAATAATAAGGATTCTATAGGGAAGATAGGAATGTTGGGAGATTATTTTTTCAGATTTTGGATGAGACAACGGTGCTTATGCGGTTTGTGTAAGGTTTAGAGGCAATTTCCTTTTATAAGAGGGAGGATGGATACTTTAGAAATGTTTGAAAGATTATTTTATTATAAACTGAATTTAGATTTCCAAATGGTCCACAACTAATTTAATTCGTTGATAATATGATAATTTTTTGAAATCAACTCAACCAATAGTTTTTAGATCGTTTTTGTTTTCAAATTTGGAATTATCATTTAGCTTTAACCCTTAGTTAACTTATTTTCCTCTTACCATGTCTTCTCGTATATTCAAACTATATGGTTAATATAGTTACTATAAAATTCCAATAGAACCTCAAGTAGTTCATTAATGACATATTGAACATTATATAAGTCATTTGTCCTAATCATATACTTTTAAAACTATTAAATCATTTAATTACAATGTATTTGTTTTAAAACCCCATTCATATTAATTTATACACAATTCATATCATGAATTTTAAAAAATCTATGAAAACAAGATTATTTAAAAAAAATCATTAATTCAAAGATAAAAAGTCATAATTATCCCTAAAAATCATTGATAAAATAAAATGTTTCAAAATAAATTTATTTAAATTTTTTTAATCTCATTTATTTAAAACATTCATTAATAAGATAATTACTAGATCATTATTGAGTCATAAATAAATATATTTATTTTATATCTATAAATTATAAATAAAATACCATGATGTAAGAAATATTTTTATCTTTCTAATGACTATTTATAGTCGAAGAGATCACTTATATAACCAAATATAAATTGTTTTTAGTAAAAGATATATGTTTATGTTATAATTTACTTAACTTAAAATTTAAAGTAATTGAATGTCATTTTCACACACAAGTTGCTAATGGATGTCCTAAAACTGATAAAAAGATGTGAATAGTCAGACATATCTCATCCAATAGGATTAGGATACATGTTATGGTAAATTTAATATTATTATAATATTATTTTTACCCTTATTTACCAGATTTACCCTTTAACCATGGTAAATAAAATATTTACTAAAGTTACTATTCATAATGTCAAAAAAATATTTTAATTTACATTATTTTGAACTCTTGATTCCAAATAAGGAATAGATTTTTCCAAATTTGAAACTCATAAGTTTTAGAAATTAATTTGAAATTAATTCTTTTTGTCAAAACCAAAAAGTGTGTTTTAAGAAGAAAAACTACCAAAAGATTGTCATGTGTTTATGTCCAATTTCCTAGTGAAATTAATTAAAATGAAAAAATTGGATGAAATGATAAAAATATAATCTAATTAAACTTTAAGAGAAATTAAATGTACATTCTAAGTATATAAATAAATTATATTAAAAGGTAGTTTTGAATTAAAATGCAGTATTTTTCACATTTTATTAAAAAATGAACATTATCAGAAAAAACCAAAATGTCATCCAATGTATATTTTGATGTCCCACTTCTAGAGAATAATTTTATTTCTTAAAATATAACAGATAAAAGTGACCAAACTTGAATTAAAAAGGGTTCTCTATTAAATGGAAGTAAATTGACATGTTAAAGAATATTAATGTATTTCATGCATAAAATCATATTAATTCTTAGTTTAAGCCTCTAAAATTTATTGGATAAATGTAAAAACATTAAAAATACATGTGTAACCATAATTTAGCTAGTTATGTTCATTCTTACAAATATATTTTCTATGAGTTAAGTACCATTTAATATAATAATAATTATTTTATTTTATTTTTCAGTAAAACTCAAAGTTCTGTGCTACGTAATATTTTAGGGAAACCCATTTTTTCATGTTTTATATGCTATCAGAAAAAGTGTCATATTTAACATAAAATTATTTTCTTATTCTTAATTATTAATAGAAATTAAAAGAATATTTTATATAAATACCTAGGTTGTTATAGGGATCTAATAAGGATTTTCCATTTACATTCTTATGATAACATGTGAAAAAACCTTGAAACATTATTCTTCCATATCAATTCTAGATATGTCCATATTTTGATTGTTATTGTCTGGTTGGAACCAAATATTCATATTTCATATAGTGTTGTAGTATAGATGTAATTTTATTTTATTTAATTATATTGTAATTTTTCTTCTTATATTTCTTTAAGATATTTTTAGTATAAATTTTCCACTAAATGTTTAGTAAAGTTTTCTAACTGACTGAAAATTCATGTTTATTATATTTTCAAAAGACACATTAAGGATTACCAGGAACATGAATCCAATGTAACCTAATACACATGTCAAAATTCAAAAACAACACAATAAAAAATAATCTTCATCCATCACCCACATTATCATCATGAGTGTCGTTATTGACACTGTCATCCATCACCACATCATTATCACCATCATAAAACTGCTCTAGACACCAATATTCCAATCTTCAATCACCATCATCATGAGTACCTCTATTTTCATCATCATCCATCACCATTTCATAATCAACATCATACCACCACACTAGACATAATAAATTCCTATGATCTGCAGTGCTTCCGTAAACCTCAAAACATTGCATCCTACCCCATTGAACATGTAACAACCAAATAAAAAAAATAAAAACCAACAAAAAAACCTCCTCAAAAACCATAATTCATCGACACTCCACTATTGACAAACAATAAAAAAACCATTTCCAAAAAAAATTGTAAAAATATAAAAACATTAACCAACAAAGAAAGATCCATTTCTATAATTATGGAAACATCTAATACACAACCCCCAAAAATAGGTTTTTACCACTATATCATCTCCTATTAGGATTGGAGAAGAATAAAATTGGGTATGTGGAATGGTTGAGAAGTCAAGAGCTCCAAATAGTGGAAATGAAAATGGGGGTAAAACCAAGAGCCAAAAAACATGAGCATGCAGCCTATCACCTTGACATCCATAGACCTCCAAATCACATAAGCCTAAACCACCTTGAACCACCAATTTATAACCGACATGGGAGGAATAAGAGAACATGAGGTCAGAGCCATGGAAATGGAATCTGAAGGCATCCGTAGAAGAGAACCAGCCATGAAACCCCAACAACTCCTTATAAAAGAAGCCATCGTGACGATGAATGGAATCCGGGCATGCCAAAAGTGGTGAAACATGAGACAAAGGAGATGTGAATGCACTAAAATAAAGGGAAGGATAGGGGAACCATCTTTAAAGGAGGATAATGGAGATGAAAAAGAAACAAAAACATGGGAAAAAGTGGGAGAACCAACAACAAAAGAAAATAATCTGTGGGAGAGGATGAAAGATGTGTTGGAGGGCTTAAAGTGGAGAAAATAGAGCTAAGGGAGACGTGAAAGCACATACATCATGGGGAAAGACATGGGAAACTATCTAAATAAGAGGATAATCAATATAAGTGGGAGATGGATATTCTGGAGAGACGAAAACAAGGGGAAAATGATGGGGATCCAATGCTGAAGGAGAAGAAACCCGAGGAGAGGGTTAAGCCGATAAGAGAGCTCCAATAACTTGGGGAGAACGACGATATTCCTCCCTATTCATTAGTGAAGTTTTTTAATTCCTTTTGTTAACTAATTTTTTAGTAAAATTCATATTTTTTGAGTTTTATGTAAATTTTTATCCTTTTTAGACATTATTTCAACAAGGCTAATCATCTTATTTTCATTCGCACCAAAGTACAATTTCCACTACACAATCTTTCCAATATAGGCTTCATCTTTCATTCACAATTATTTCATCTCTTTAGTAACTATTTTATTTTATTTCTCAAGATTCACCTTCTCCTTCTTGAGATAAAACTTCTATCCTCTATAGGATTTATGTTTTTCTATTTGACCCAACTCAATTCTTATCATTTTTTATCTATCATTACTACAACTTGATTAGTTAGTAACAATATTTACTTATCAAATGAAATAAAATTCATTATCTATAAGAAAAAATGATGACGAATCTTTGTTTATTTATCTCATAAATGTTATCTTCATTATATTATAGTGATCATTTATTTATGTTTACCCAATTTTTTTAGTTGTCCCATATTCTTATCCTGATTCATGAACCATTATACTTGGAAACTACTTGGGAAAATAATAATAGTTAGTGTAGTTGATGAAATTTGGTGGTTCAACACTTATTACATTAAATATATGTATTTTGAATCATTTTGATATAATAGAAAAATTATGATTGATGTCATCATCATCCAAATCACTATTAGAGTTGATAGATTATCCATACTCTTCTGCTTTGGATTTTATTTTTCTCATGGTTTTAGAAACCATTTCAATTTTTTCTTCCTTATAGAAAGATATAATTTTTGTCATATCATTTTCATAGAAAATATTATGTTTTTCATCAATAGAGAGATCATATAATTCCACCATGGTTGAGATATTTGAATCAAAATGATATAAAAAACTCCCCTTCATTTATTTGTCAATGGTATATTCATCCATCTTATGAAAAAATACTTAAATTATTATAAATATATCTTTAACTCTAGTATATTAGTTAGAAATAATTTATTTATTATTAATTTTACATCTTCAAACTAAACACATTAAACTTTTTGTCTCTCTTATTTGACATTGACATATCCTTCATAACTATATCACAATTATTCCTAGATCTCATTGAAATTATAGAGTTCGATGAAAATTCTATAGATCATCCTGGATAGAGAGATCCAGATGTATCTTTTTCCCTTTTCATATAATTATAAATTTCTCTTAACATAGAATTTTAAAGAATCATTATCATCAAATGGTCGAATACCCACTTTTTCCACATCTCTCACATCCAATCCATGTTATAAAAGGTTAGTTGAAAATTAATTCACCCAAATGTGATACTTATACAAATAAATGGTGGAAAAAACATGGTTGTTGATATAATAATAAATCTCCATATTTTAAACTAAATCTTGGATCTTTACAGGTAAAATAACATTGGATATCAATTGTAGAACCCCATATTTGATTGATCATTAAAAGGGGGGTCAGTTGTTTTTTATGAATTACATTAATTTCCAATTTGACCACTTGAATTTGATAAGGATCTCAATTAAGGAAATATTATCTCTAAAAATCCAATTGAGTATTTTTTTAATAAAGGCGGGAGTAAAATTGGGGATTTATAAGGTTCAATATAACCCGTACTACTAGATACAACTAGCTACAAATCTTTCTTAAATATTATTCAATTTAAAATAATTGACTATATTCTTATAAAACAACAAATAGACGATTCCACTTCATTAATATCAAATTGAAATAATTCTCATCCTCCCATCTCCGGTAGGGATACATCTTCTAATTTCACCTCTAACTGATACGAATACACTAATCTCATCTCCCAATAAGTGATTTCTTGTACATTTATATCCAACTACAAGTTGTCTATGTTTATCTATGGATTGATCCACTACATGATGATCTTCTTATTTCACTTCATGATCCTGCGCTATCTAATTGTTCTTGTATAGTTCATGTACCTTCATTATCCATTGAATGATTATTATTATCTTACTCGAAAATTTGTATCTCATGTATAAGATCTATTTCCTCAATGAAAAAAATCTCCGGTAGATATTAATCCCAATTCAAATTGATTTCATTACCTCTCTTCATTTTTTAAAATATATACACAGTGTATATTAGTCCACATTAGTCTTGAAATACATAGTCTCCATAAACTCATTAACCCAATACAAAAAACTCTCCAATTATTATTTTATGAGAAATGTCAACCTTTATTTATTATTATTCATATTTTTAATCAAGAGGGTGTTAATTAATATATTAATTCATTTGGACATGCATAAAACTATTCTAAAACTTATAACATACTTGATAAAAACCAGGTATTCCCACACCATCCACATCATCTTCGTTTATGTCTCTCATAAAAAGAGTTTTTGTTTTCAAAACATAACACAGTTAGGATTATTCTTTGAAATAAAAGAAAATTAATTTTCATGCAATACAATTCGAATGAATCCTAAATTATATATTGCAATAAAGAACTTAGAGATGATTAATATAATTTAAAACCATTCTTCAACATGTTAAAAAATTGTATGTTTATAATATTTTATATAATTTTCAATGTATTTAATGAAAACCTAAAAGGATTCACAGAACCCATACTTCATCAAGATTCTTGGATGTGTTAAACACATGTCAAAGAAAAATAATTTTCTCTTATTTAAGATAAAATAGTTTATCAAAATCACCCTGTGAAAATTGTTTTGGAGTGTACACTTTGTTTCTTTCATGAAATAAGATCTATCATAATATTTAATAAAGAATTTCTGTAATTTTAATTTTAATTTTATATTTTTGAATGTCTGCCTTTTGAGTGCAATTAATCCTAAATATTCAAAACACCATATATGTAAATATATTATGATTATTTTTTCTTATAAATATTCCTTATAAACCAATGATGTATGTGTTTCATAGAACATCTTTTGATAAAATACATGGAATCCTCATGATGATAATGATCATGTGAATTTAAAGAAACTAAAATTCATCATTAATGATATGACATATCCATGTTTCTGAATTTCATTATAAAATATCACTTTCATTCTATGAAAGTATAAATCCTAAAATAAAATCATACATAAAAGTTAAATATTTTATGCATGATATTTTATATCCTCATTGCCTCATAATATTATCCTCACAATGACGAGGAAACAATTTTATCGATCTATAGAGGTTCAGCAGTGAACTCCAATGAATAGAATAACCATTGAGCATTGGGATCTTTTGATTATTTCTACATTTCAATTAGATAGACGCAATCAATCTCATCTTATAGTCAGAAAAATAGCTATAACATTTCTTTTTTAAGTTAAATATTACTGAACCCCACAATCCCATATCAATCAATTGATTAGTTTATGAATTATAAATAAGTAAATTCATTTCAATGATCTCTCAAGCTAATAGTGGGGTTTTATACTCCAAATACTCACTACTGATTTCCTCATTTGGTTATTGTCCCCCATATATTGTGGAACTAGATTTCACATAAACACCTTATAAACACCATGAAAATATTGATGCATACTCCATGGATAGTATGAAATCCCACTCAATACCATTATATCCATGTGGTATGGCTTGGTTGACTCTCTGGAATGGTTGATCCTTTCCCCAAAAGAGAATTGTTGACATGACTTACCTAACATGTGTGGTTCGATAATGTTTTTTTATTTAAAAATAATAAAATCTCATATTCTCATCATTTATTCTACATTAAAAATATATATATTGTAGCAAAACCGACCCTATTAGCTATGAGCCATTTTTTTACTAAATCAAATTAGAATATTATACAATGAATCACATCATAGATGAGTAATGAGTTTATTAGCCCTGTTAAACTAAATACATACTTGAGACTTAAATTACATAGGAAAACAAATTATGATATAATCTTTTTGAAAATAAATTTATTCCATCTAACTTATTCCAACATATGCATCATATTAAACTTCATAGACTCTTTTTTGAAAGGAAACAAAATAAATCTGATCTCAAATTCTATATAAGGGTTTAATATAGGAGGTCCAATCATGAATCAGTAAGAGTAATCCACATGGAAAGGTGAGTAGCTAAAAACACATGTCATTCTAATCACTAGATAAAGAAAAATCAATATGGATAGGTAAATAAATGAACACACATTCTATTTAATATATGATAAAAGAATGACATTTATCAAGAGATAAAATTATTGTGAAAATATCGTTGATAATAATAATTGAACTTTGAATGAAGGAGTTACATAATTGTAGGTTGAAATGTATTTGTCTCATGACTCCATGGCCATCAAGAAATTTAACAAGATGATTTAAACTATTGATAAAAACATGTTTAATGAAACATTAACTCATATATCTCATGATACATAACGATGCATCGAGGGGCTCTATAATATTTTTCTATATCAATCAAATCATGTATAAAACATTCATTATATATCCAAAAATATATTTAACTATTTAATGAATATGAATTAACATCAAATATGTATTTCTTAATGGATATATATTTATAAAAATTTACTGAGTAAATCAAATAAAATTAAATTATAGAATATATATATATATGGCATATTGTGTATAAAATATGCATATTAATAATATAAAATATTGTTATTTAGGTGAAATTTAATGTCTAATGATTATAATAAGGAAGATATTTTTTAATTTGACATTCAAGAATAAAAAAATAGACATGGAATTTAATTTAATTTCAATATTTGGTCAAAATAATCACAATAAATACAATGTTAGAATAATATAGTATCATCATATTATCATTATAGTAATAATAAAGGGTTATTTCCATTGATGAATAGAAATTCTATGATAAGATCATCAAAATCATTCTTGAGAAAATTTTCTTTTTCATTTTGATAATCATTTTTAAAAAAAGTTTTCAATAAAATATTTAAAATGATCTAGTAATGTTACATTGAAATATTCCACTAAATCATAGTCATGTTAGTGGGTAATTTTTTAAATTCCATATTGAGCGTTCCTTTTTCTGGAAAAAACATTATAAATGTGTTCTTTCCGTAAAGAGACAAAACATTCCATTGAAAAATATTCTACAAGAAAAAATGGGTAAATAATTATTTTAATAATTAATTTTGAAATCGTTATGGAACATAGTTTTTAAATTTTAATATTAAAAATGGTTTTGTGATAAAATGAATTTCCAACTGAATAGATAATTACTATCCAATTCTGTAAATACATTTTCTCAGTTTTTTATATAATAATGAGTGGAAAAAATGTTATCACACATTAAAGTGGTCTTGAATTACTAGATTTGAAGAAATATAAAGATTTAATTAATACATGATCATATATATTCTTTTTGGGAAAATTCAATAATCAATGATCGTGGTTAAGATGAGATTGTGAAATAAACCATTGAAATGCTCATAATTTTTATGTATTATTTAGTCAATTAATCGATTATGTGAAAAAAAATAAAAATAAATATAAAAAAGGGGATATAAAAAATTGTAAAAATTATTTATTTATATAATCATGTAATATCAATGTCAATGAATAAGTAATATAACCAAATTAAAGGAAATAGAGGTATGAAATTCATTACAACATAGTAAATTTTAGTGAAAACCACCTTAGATTTAAAAATACATATTATAACGTAAAATTTGACGAATAAAGAATTATTCAGGATATTTTAGGTAACGGTGGGACTATATACACTATAAAAAATAATTTTAATAACATTACAATATGCCTCAATGAAATGAAATTGAGAAGATATCTCTTACATTATAATTTTGTTTAGTTGAACATGATTTATCCTTATGTATATTGGTTTTAAACGTGTAACTAACATATTAAAGAACCATTATAATATTTATTATGTCATAAATGAAAATATTAAAACATATTATTACCTGTTCATTAATAATGATTCATTAATTTCACTGTTTTTTGTGTTAATGAACTTTTTTCTCATGTCTGTTTCTAAATGAATGATCCGTTTCATTCAAAAATTATTATTATATCATCGTCTCCAAAATAATAAAAATAAATTTGTTATCATAATTTTTGATCAACTATATAATTAAAAAGAATCATTAATTATGGATAATAAAATGATTTTCATTATGATCTTGGAGACAACACTTCGTATGTACACATGAGTACCATTTTCTATTTATTAGAGATAATTATTTAAAAGACGTAATGAATATTTTACCTTTAAAAATAATAAAAACACTATTAATACAATATTATTCATATATATATATAATTCATTTCATGTGGTGATGTAATAAGTGTCACATTCCTTAATGATAGTCATAGTCAACACAAACATGAATGATGAGATCATCTATATATGAGTTAAAAGTAAATGAAAGATAATGATATATATTACTTTTTTAGAATGATAATTATTTCACGAATATAATAATAAACTCATTCTTGTCACATATAATCATTAAAAGTTTTCCAATCACCTTCCATGTAATGTGTTAGTGAAAAACAAACCACAACTCTTTTTTGAGGTGGTAGTTTACCATCCACACGAGCAAAATTATCATGTCTCATACTGAACGAGAGAAAATAAGATATATGATTTAATACATCTATTGGTATAAAAATATTATATATATAAAATGTATATACACACACATTATATCCATCAGTAAACCTAACCTTGAGAGTTGGTGATGTGAAAAGGATCGATATCAGTTCTGGAGGATGGAGTCTTCCATACATACTAATAATGATTTTTCACCCATTTGATGGAAGTATATGTAGTTTTAGGTCATAAAAATAATATAATAACATATAATAATATTTAATATATACATTTTATTACACACAAATTGTACAATATGAATATAGGGATGTATATAATGAAAAAAAGAAGACGTTTGTTGAAGAACTTTACCACTCCTTCGGGTATCCTTCTCAAGAATCCACTAAATAATTAAATGGAATGATTTTATACCAAAATAATGATTATATGAATATATAATTGATTTTTTATGATACTTATGTAGGTTGTTTTCTAATATAAATGTCTTTATAGGTGTCAATAAGTTTGGGAGTGAGTTCCTTTTATAATTGATGTGATAGAGAATTCTTGTAAATACAAAAATGTAATCACTATTTGGAGGTTTATATTACCCCATGTGTAAAAAAATTGAATTAAAATTGATTTTATGGACTATTTTTCCATTAAAAACCTCGAACACATAAAATAAATAAATATTTTTAATGTTATTTCTTGGTAATTGAGTTTGATCAATTTTACACTTTTAGTCCCTTAACCAAGGAAACATGTATTTCTTATTAACCTAGGAAATTAATCCAATAATAATATATTTCAAATGATATTAAATATATTATTTATAAATAGATATTATAAATATGAAATACAAATCCTTAAATAGTAATATAACGCGTGCTTAAAATTAATTTTTATACGAACACACGAAATGCGCAAAACCCTATTTTAACCATAATCATGACAATTGAATTTAAATTTTTTCTCTAATAATTAAGTTAATAATTTAATTTGAAAGTAAAATATGATATAAATTATGTTTAATAAAATAAATCAGACAAATTTTTAAAATTAATTTTTGTAAATGGGAATATTTTAATTTAAAGTTAATCCATTCTATGTGGTACGATAATGTTTTTTTAGTTTAAATGTTCAAAAGTTTGCAATGTTTTTATATTAAAATTTTATATGAAAATTATTCCAAGAAAATAAATTGTATTAATATATGTATTATAAATATATTTTGGCATTAAAAAAATATAATATATAATGCACTATTATAAATTATTTAGATGATAAGTTGTTTTCTTATTAAAATCTAGTGTTCCCACTATTCCAAAAAAATGGATCTTCTTAAGAAAATACAAAAAATTCACAATAAGATAATTTTTTAATTCTAAATTATATAAATATGTTTATTTATGAATATTTTTCTTCTACATGTTGTAAGAATTTATTTTTTTATTATGTGTGCAAAGCACAATTATAGCGTCTATTAGAAAGAATACAGTTTTTTAGAAAACATTTCTTTTTTTATTTAAATGATTATTATTATTATTTATAATCAATATATACACTATATATGTGTGTAAAATATATATTTTCATTTTTTATTTACAATTATTCATACCCCTCATTCATATATATAGGTTATTACAATCATATTATATAATAATATTAATATTAAATTGTTGTTCGGTAAAAGTCATTCATGAATGGAGTGCATGCTATATAAAAATCATTATTTCACATATCTAAAGCTAATTAAATGTTTCATGTAATTAAATATATTTAAAATATTGAATTTATATTAATATAAAATTATCATTATGTATCGCGGTGTTATATTCCCTTCTACACATGATGTTGTGTACCTTATATGCTATCAACTACAATGTCCATACTTTATATGTAACATCCCAGGTAAATAAAGAATAAAGAATTTTCATATTTATTAATATTTACTAATTAAATATTAATTTTATTTTAAAGAGGTTGCTATGTTCGATAGCGTACCCGATACGCAACGATGAGTTTCTTTGAAACTTACGTAGCACACTAGTAATAAAATAATATTATTTTAAATGTTAGTTAACAAGTAGCCGTTGTACTGGCGGGAATGGATAGAAATAACTAAAATATGATAAGATATGTTTTTAAATGTTTATACATTTACCCAATAAAAGATAAAGGCTTAAAATACGGAAAGAGTTCAATTTTAGGGCATATATACTCTAATTTTCACTAAAGGTTCACTTATCACCTTTTAATGGTGAACCATCATTAAATATAGTTTTGATCACTCTTATACTTTATTTTGGACCAAATATAACTCTTCTTTAGAATCGGGACATCAAAATTTACTTTGTGTAAATTTTTGGTACCTTTCTGATAAAGTTCATTTTTTTATGAATAGTGTAAAATGTTGTATTTTAATTCAAAACCTCTTTTTAATCTAATTTATTTATATGATTAGATTATCTTTTGAATTGTTTTTAAAGTGAAATTAGAAAATATTTTTACCAGTTAATCCAATGGTGGTCATTGGAATCAATTTCACTTTGAAATTGGACTTAAACTGGTGTCAATCTTTTGATACTTATTGTTTCACAAAAACACCCTATTTGTCATGACAGCGGGAATTAATTATTAAATTAATTAATTTGACTTATATGTTTTGAATTTTGTAAAATGGACATCATTTTTGAATTCGGAATATCAAATATAGCTTAGGGTGAATTTTTGGTAATTTTCTGAAAAACTTCAATTTTTGATTAATAGTAAAACCACTAAGTGGTAATCAAGCAAACTGATTTTTCAGTTAAATAAAAGTTTACCACTAATGTGTATTGAATTTTAAAAATCCAACATACATGGTTGTCATTAACAAGTAAAATGTGGTTCAATGATATTAAAATAATTTTTTGGTGAATAGTAACTTTTTTTCATTAATCGCGATTAGAGGTAATTAGTGTAATTTAATGTAAAAATGATATTATAAAAATGTGAAAACACCATGACACTTGTCCTACACCTATTGGGTGAGTCATGGCCGACCAAGACAAGCCATGGTCCAACTTGGGGACCCCATGGAGCCACTTTAGTTGGAAAATGACATTAATATATTTTTATTTAATGTTAAAGTGAAAATGAAACTAACATAAATTGTTTTACTAAAATAATTTTTGAGTGGGTTATACAAGTCAAAATTTTGATTATAAATAGTAATTGGAAAGCTAAAACGATTTCCTACATCATAGTAGTTTTTTAATAATTTTTAGACATTAAATAAATTAAATTATATATGACATAATAATGATGCAGCGATGACATCATTATTTGACGATTTAAATAAAATGGAAAGATAATGTAAAATCTATGAACTACACATGTCCAAAACCAATTGGATGAGTGGATTTAGAACCCTTATCACCTTATCCACGAATTATATCAATGTGGGACCTTTTAAAACCGAAAAACATTTTCAAATAAAGTAATATTTCTTTACTTTCCAAAAGTGCCCCTCCTCTACTCTTATAAAAGGCCCCCACCTCTACCTCATTTCACACACTTCTCAAGACTTTGGCTCGGCCAACCCCTACCCAATTACTCTCTCCACATCCCTATCCTCATCCTATAGGATTCCCTTTGGGCAGAATCATTTCAAAGGAATCCATTAGGCTCAAATCAAAAGGAGTTAAACTTTTAAAGGTAATTCATTCTCTCTTGTTCATTTGTTTTATTTTGCTTCTCCAACCCTCTAAACTCTTTTTATTTACTTCTTTTGTAACAAAACCAGTATCTTAAATGTACTAGGATGTTGTTATAATATTTATTTGAGCTACACTCTCACACAACTACATCAAATGGTTAAAGAACATACGGTTTCCGTGGATGGCGAAATTCTGCCTCCCGAAACGATGATTGTTCAATACTCATTTAACACCTTCAAGGGTGGCCATTATGATGTCACTATTTTTATATATGATATATAATATGTTTATTTTTTCTTTAAGCTTCTGTATTTTTCATTTTTGGCATACCTTTATGGTTTCCATTATGGGTAAACACGATATCTTCATTTAAGGAAGTGCGGACTACCGCCCCCTCAAAGTGATGTGATTCGTTAATGCCATATGTGGGACGTGTAAAGGATGGATTTAAAGTTATTATATATGATGTTATAATATACCTCTATATCATTATTATTTCTTTCCATTAAAGTATGAGATAGAAATGAAAGTAGCGTTCATGCGTACGTACGGCTTACCGTCTCCATGAACGGTGCATTTCATTTCTTATCCCCAAATGTAATGTACTATTAAAATTACATGTATATAATGTATATATATATTTAATGATATATTTAAATGATGAATATAATTATGGAATTAAAATATACATACCTCTAATTTAGTTTTAATTCCATTAATATGACAAAGAAATGAAAGTTGCATTCATTTGTACGTACGGCTTACCGTCTCCATGAACGGTGCATTTCATTTATTACCCCTAAATGATTATGTAATATTATAAATACATGTATATGCTGCATATATATGATACATATTATATCCAAATCGGGAATTTCATTCTGGATATAAAGAACTTTTGACCACACGAACAACATGTAATTGCAAGAAGTCAACTTTTGACTTAAGAACCAAATATTGACAAAACAAACATTATTAACTTAATGGTTACATAATGTTTATAACATGGAAATAAGTGATATAAAAAGAATAATGAACTTTAAAAAGGTTCTTAATCAAGTATAAATTAACTCAAGTTTATTATTCAGGACGTTAAAGAACGATCGAGTCAAGTCGGACCCAAGGTAAGGGACTTCGTCTCAATCTCCTTTCATTGAGGCATATTTCGTTTTATACACAACTTTCTTTTATACGGTGTATAAACCCCCTTTGACTTTTACTTTTATACAAAAGGAATCTTTTTATACGAAGCGTTTTACAAAACGACAAAAAGGAATGTTTCTTTTAACGTACGCGGCGACAAAAACCTTTTCCGCCACCGCGAGTATTATTTGGTCTTTGGCTTCCTCAACAAGCCGATATGTTTTTAAAATGAAATAAATACCATATACTATTTTATGTATTTTGGTATTGAAAATGATTTTGATAAAGGATTCTATTATGATATATTGTGATTTAAATGTGGAAATGTTGTCATTCATTTATATTTGTTTTATGTTATATGATTTTATATTGGTACTTGGACATTTTAACGGGTGGTTACGTTATAAACCATATGACGGGTGGTGCCGTGAATACCAAGATGGGTGGTTACGTTATAACCTCCAATGCATTGGGTATGGAAGTCGGCCGTATGGCTATTCCATTAAGTATGTATGGAAATTGGCCGTATGGCTATTCCATTAAGTGATATGTGTGGAAGTCAACCGTATGGTTATTCCACTTAAGTATGTTTATGTCCCAAGTTACCTTTATATATTTTATTTTTTCTTTATATGGGTTTTATGGTAATCCTTTGGTTACAAAAAGGTATGTAATGATACTTTATTCAGTGAAGATTATTTTTTTTACTACTTCATGAAGGTGAAGGTATTACTTTGATATAGTATACATGGTTTACTTGATGTTTGAAAAACTAACAGTTTTCATTCTTTTTGTATCCCTTACTGAGCTTTTTATGCTCACCCCAAGTTTTTCGAAATGATTTTCAGAGGACTTAAAGTGGAATAAGGTCAAGGATGGGATCAAGAGAATTTCATGCTATCTAAAACATGGAATCTAGACATCTTTCTTTTTAAGATTTTTTATTTTATGGAGACTTAGTAGAAGTTTCTACTTTGTAATCTTTTAAGATGTAATAGTTATGTTCTAATTCTCTAAACTCTAAACCTGAAAAGATCCTCAACGTGAATTATTCATTTAATTCAATATTAAGTAAGGTTTAAGGTTGGGGCCTTATAGTTGGTATCAAAGGACGGTTTAGACAACTGTAGGAGTTAGAAAAGTGTTAAATTATAATATGATTGAAATGATATAGCATTTACGGATTACCATGTTGCTTCGCCTAAGATATTTCTGTGTTCAGAATGGTTTGCTGCAGAGGAAACAAAGCAGCTATGTTGGGACGACATCAGGAGGAAGATAACCTTCCAAATCAGCAACATGAGATGGTCGGAATCGGAACTGAATAGTTTGTTGCAGTGATGGAACAGTTGACTCAGGCTATAAATGGTGGTGGTATCCATGCACGAGATCAGCCAGATCAACCGCAGAGGAACATGTCAGTGGTGGAACATTTCATGAGGCAACATCCCCCATCATTCAGCGGATCATCTGACCCTGTGCAAGATGAAGGGTGGATTAAAGCACTGGAGAAGTTTTTTGATGTCATGGGGTGTTCAGAACATCAAAAGGTTAGTCTTGCTGTTTACCGTTTTGAAGGTGAAGCTGATCAGTGGTGGTCGATGGTGAAAAATATAAGGGATAGTGATGAGATTGAGGATCTTCACTGGGACGAATTCAAAGGTACGTTTCTTGAGAAATATTTTCCTAAGGTGGTTCGTCTTAGGATGGAGAAAAAGTTCCTAGAATTGAGGCCGGAGGATGATTCAGTGGCTACTTATGAAGAAAAGTTCACTCGATTGGCAAGGTATGCTCCAAACTTCATACGAGATCTTGATAGTAAAATAAACCGTTTTTACTCAGGGTTAAAGCCAAAGTATCGAAGGACTTTAGCTTCTCGTGAGTTCAAAAGTTATGAAAAACTTGTTCGATGTACGGAGAAGGTGGAAATGGAGTTTGCCGATGATCAGGTGTTCTATGACAAACAACAGAATAAGAGATCTAGTTGGCAGGAAAAGGGGAAGAATTCATCAAAGAAGCAAGGAGGTAAGAAAACCAAATATCCATCCTGTGAGAAGTGTGGTAAAATGCATCCTGGAGAATGTTTATCCAAGTCTGGTAAGTGCTTTCGGTGTGGTAAGTCTGGTCATATCGCTCGTAACTGTAAGGAAGATGATCAAGCAGGAAATGAAAAGCCAACGGTAAGATGTTTTAAGTGTAATGAAATGGGTCATTATGCAGACGAGTGTCCGACAAGGAGCTGGAGTGATGGGAAGCAGTTAGACTACAAGCAGAAAGGGGTGGTAAAATCCTTTGCAACAACTTCAACAGATGTTGGGCCATCGAATGAAGTGGTATCAGCTCCAGGGAGCTCAGTATTTTTCGAAGATTGACTTGAGGTCGGGGTACCATCAGTTGAAAGTAAAAGAAGCAGACGTTCCGAAGACTGCGTTCCGTACTAGATATGGCCATTATGAATTTGTAGTTATGCCTTTTGGGTTAACCAATGCACCTGTTGTATTCATGGACCTTATGAATAAAATTTTCCATGAGTTCTTGGATAAGTTTGTGTTTTTGTTTTGAGGTTTGTGAAGAGGTTATGTGTGCCTTGTGATTCACAGTTGAAGAATGAGTTGTTATGTGAGGCTCATAGTTCCCCGTTTTCAGTTCATCCGGGCAGTACTAAGATGTACAGAGATCTGCAGGAGTATTACTGGTGGGATGGAATGAAAAGAGATATTGCTGATTTTACTGTGAAGTGTTTGACATGTCAACAAGTTAAAGCAGAGTGGCAGTTACCGAAAGGGATGCTTCAGCCTTTACCAGTGCCAGAGTGGAAATAGGAAAACATATCCATGGACTTTGTTGTGGAATTACCGAGGACATCTCGAGGTAATAATGCAATATGGGTTATTGTTGATCGCTTGATCAAATCTGCTCATTTCCTTGCTATACGAGATACTTTCTCTCTTGATCAACTTTCCTGTTTGTATCTTAAAGAGATAGTCAGGTTACATGGAGTTCCTCTCTCCATTGTATCGGACCGTGATCCCAGGTTCACATCTAACTTTTGGAAAGGCCTTCAGAAGTGGTTGGGTACTGAATTAAATTTTAGTAAAGATTTTCATCCTCAATCAGATGGGCAGTCAGAACGAACAATTCAAACCTTGGAGGATATGCTACAAGCTTTCTCGATGGATTATCAGGGAAGTTGGGACCAACATCTTTCTTTGGTTGAGTTTTCTTATAATAACAGCTTTCATTCCAGTATACAGATGGCACTATTTGAGGCATTATATGGGAAGCGGTGTTGAACTCCAGCATTTTGGAATGAAGTGGGTGAAAGGAAGCTGATGGGACCAGAATTGGTAGAAGAGAAGGCAGAAAAAGTTCAGTTGATTCAGAAAACACATGAGAACAGCTCAGAGCAGGCAGAAGAGTTATGCGGATAACCAGAGGAATGATCTATCTTTTGAGGTAGGTGATCATGCTTTTCTCAAGGTTTCTCCTTGGAAAAGTGTGATGAGATTTGGTAAGAAAGGAAAGTTGAGTCCATGGTTGGTTGGACCATATGAAATTCTGGAGATAGTTGGATCAGTTGCATACCGAGTGGCTTTACCTCCGAGTTTATCTCAGGTACACAATGTTTTTCATGTTTCGATGTTGAGAAAGTGTATGCCAGATCCATCTCATCTTTTGAGTCCAGAGGTAGTTTAGTTGGAAGAGAACCTATCTTATGAGGAACAACCGATCCAGATTCTTGACCACAGGGAGCAAGTGTTTCGGAATAAGGTGATTCATCAGGTAACGGTTTTGTGGAAAAACCATGTGATTGAAGAGGCAACATGGGAATCTGAAAATGCTATGAGGGATAAATATCCCCACTTATTTTGATAAGTGAATAAAATTTCGAGGACGCAATTCCCAAAAGGGGGGAAGGATGTAACATCCCAGTTAAATAAAGAATAAAGAATTTTCATATTTATTAATATTTACGAATTAAAGATTAATTTTATTTTAAAGGGGTTGCTATGTTCGATAGCGTACCCGATACGCAACGATGAGTTTCTTTGAAACTTACGTAGCACACTAGTAATAAAATAATATTATTTTAAATGTTAGTTAACAAGTAGCCGTTGTACTGGCGGGAATGGATAGAAATAACTAAAATATGATTAGATATGTTTTTAAATGTTTATACATTTACCCAATAAAAGATAAAGGCTTAAAATACGGAAAGAGTTCAATTTTAGGGCATATATACTCTAATTTTCACTAAAGGTTCACTTATCACCTTTTAATGGTGAACCGTCATTAAATATAGTTTTGATCACTCTTATACTTTATTTTGGACCAAATATAACTCTTCTTTAGAATCGGGACATCAAAATTTACTTTGTGTAAATTTTTTGTACCTTTCTGATAAAGTTCATTTTTTTTATGAATAGTGTAAAATGTTGTATTTTAATTCAAAACCTATTTTTAATCTAATTTATTTATATGATTAGATTATCTTTTGAATTGGTTTTAAAGTGAAATTAGAAAATATTTTTACCAGTTAATCCAATGGTGGTCATTGGAATCAATTTCACTTTGAAATTGGACTTAAACTGGTGTCAATCTTTTGATACTTTTTGTTTCACAAAAACACGCTATTTGTCATGACAGCGGGAATTAATTATTAAATTAATTAATTTGACTTATATGTTTTTAATTTTGTAAAATGGACTTCATTTTTGAATTCGGAATATCAAATATAGCTTAGGGTTAATTTTTGGTAATTTTCTGAAAAACTTCAATTTTTGATGAATAGTGAAACCACTAAGTGGTAATCAAGCAAACTGATTTTTCAGTTAAATGAATGTTTACCACTAATGTGTATTGAATTTTGAAAATCCGACATACATGTTTGTCATTAAGAAGTAAAATGTGGTTCAATGAGATTAAAATAATTTTTTGGTGAATAGTAACTTTTTTTCATTAATCGCGATTAGAGGTAATTAGTGTAATTTAATGTAAAAATGATATTATAAAAATGTGAAAACACCATGACACTTGTCCTACACCTATTGGGTGAGTCATGGACGACCAAGACAAGCCATGGTCCAACTAGGGGACCCCATGGAGCCACTTTAGTTGGAAAATGACATTAATATATTTTTATTTAATGTTAAAGTGAAAATGACACTAACATAAATGGTTTTAATAAATAATTTTTGAGTGGGGTTATACAAGTCCCAATTTTGATTATAAATAGGAATTGGAAATCTAAAGAGATTTCCTACATCATAGTATTTTTTTTATAATTTTTAGACATTAAATAAATTAAATTATATATGACATAATAATTATGCAGTGATGACATCATTATTTGACGATTTAAATAAAATGGAAAGATAATGTAAAATCTATGAACTACACATGTCCAAAACCAATTGGATGAGTGGATTTCAAACCCTTATCACCTTATCCACGAATTATATCAATGTGGGACCTTTTAAAACCGAAACACATTTTCAAATAAAGTAATATTTCTTTACTTTCCAAAAGTGCCCCTCCTCTCCTCTTATAAAAGGCCCCCACCTCTACCTCATTTCACACACTTCTCAAGCCTTTGGCTCGGCCAACCCGTGCCCAATTGCTCTCTCCACATCCCTATCCTCATCCTAGAGGATTCCCTTTGGGAAGAATCCTTTTAAAGGAAGCCTTTAGGCTCAAATCCAAAGGAGTTAAACTTTTAAAGGTAATTCATTCTCTCTTGTTCATTTGTTTTATTTTGCTTCTCCAACCCTCTAAACTCTTTTTATTTACTTATTTTGTAACAACACCAGTATCTTAAATATACTAGGATGTTTTTATAATATTTATTTGAGCTACACTCTCACACAACTACATCAAATGGTTAAATAACATACGGTTTCCGTGGATGGCGAAATTCTGCCTCCCGGAACGATGATTGTTCAATACTCATTTAACACCTTCAAGGGTGGCCATTATGATGTCACTATTTTTATATATGAAATATAATATGTTTATGTTTTATTTAAGCTTCTGTATTTTTCATTTTTGGCATACCTTTATGGTTTCCATTATGGGTAAACACGATATCTTCATTTAAGGAAGTGCGGACTACCGCCCCCTCAAAGTGATGTGATTTGTTAATGCCATATGTGGGACGTGTAAAGGATGGATTTAAAGTTATTATATATGATGTTATAATATACCTCTATATCATTATTATTTCTTTCCATTAAAGTATGAGATAGAAATGAAAGTAGCGTTCATGCGTACGTACGGCTTACCGTCTCCATGAACGGTGCATTTCATTTCTTATCCCCAAATGTAATGTACTATTAAAATTACATGTATATAATTAATGATATATCTAAATGATGAATATAATTCTGGAATTAAAATATACATACCTCTAATTTAGTTTTAATTCCATTAATATCACAAAGAAATGAAAGTAGCGTTCATGTGTACGTACGGCTTACCGTCTCCATGAACGGTGCATTTCATTTATTACCCCTAAATGATTATGTAATATTATAAATACATGTATATTCTGAATATATATGATACATATTATATCCAAATCGGGAATTTCATTCTGGATATAAAGAACTTTTGACCACACGAACAACATGTAATTGTAAGAAGTCAACTTTTGACTTAAGAACCAAATATTGACAAAACAAACATTATTAACTTAATGGTTACATAATGTTTATAACATGGCAATAAGTGATATAAAAAGAATAATGAACTTTAAAAAGGTTCTTAATCAAGTATAAATTAACTCAAGTTTATTATTCATGACGTTAAAGAACGATCGAGTCAAGTCGAACCCAAGGTAAGGGACTTCGTCGCAATCTCCTTTCATTGAGGCATATTTCATTTTATACACAACTTTCTTTTATAAGGTGTATAAACCCCCTTTGACTATTACTTTTATACAAAAGGAATCTTTTTATACGAAGCGTTTTACAAAAAGAAAAAAAGAAATGTTTCTTTTAACGTACGCGGCGACAAAAACCTTTTCCGCCACCGTGAGTATTATTTGGTCTTTGGCTTCCTCAACAAGCCGTTATGTTTTTAAAATGAAATAAATATCATATACTCTTTTATGTATTTTGGTATTGAAAATGATTTTGATAAAGGATTCTATTATGATATATTGTGATTGAAATGTGGAAATGTTATCATTCATTTATATTGGTTTTATGTTTTATGATTTTATATTGGTACTTGGACATTTTAACGGGTGGTTACGTTATAAACCATATGACGGGTGGTGCCGTGAATACCAGGACGGGTGGTTACGTTATAACCTCCAATGCATTGGGTATGGAAGTCGGCCGTATGGCTATTCCATTAAGTATGTATGGAAATTGGCCGTATGGCTATTCCATTAACTGATATGTGTGGAAGTCAACCGTATGGCTATTCCACTTAAGTATGTTTATGTCCCAAGTTACCTTTATATATTCTATGTGTTCTTTATATGGGTTTTATGGTAATCCTTTGGTTACAAAAATGTATGTAATGATACTTTATCCAGTGAAGATTATTTTTTTTTACTACTTCATGAAGGTGAAGGTATTACTTTGATATAGTATACATGGTTTACTTGATGTTTGAAAAACTAACAGTTTTCATTCTTTTTGTATCCCTTACTGAGCTTTTTATGCTCACCCCAAGTTTTTCGAAATGTTTTTCACAGGACTTAAAGTGGAATAAGGTCAAGGATGGGATCAAGGGAATTTCATGCTATCCAAAACATGGAATCTAGACATCATTCTTTTTAAGAGTTTTTACTTTATGGAGACTTAGTAGAAGTGTCTACTTTGAAATCTTTTAAGATGTAATAGTTATGTTCTAATTCCCTAAAACTCTAAACCTAAAAAGATCCTCAACGTGAATTATTCATTTAATTCAATATTAAGTAAGGTTTAAGGGTGGGGCCTTATATTATATTCATGGGTGCTACATTATACACACATTATATAAATTGTGTCATTGTAATTTAAGCTTTATCTAAATAATAACTAGTTTGACAATATGATAATAACATTATTGAAATACCACAACGTCGGAAGTGATAAAAAACCACTTATTAAGAGGAAATGGAATATATTAAGGTCAAATAGATTTATATAAAATAGTTATTCTATAAATGAGACAATTGGTTGAAAGGGAAGATATTGAAATTTAGGAAGAAATTACAAATTTATAGAGACTGATTTAGGTCCTTGATAGCAATAAATTGAATTATCCATTAATTGTTAAGTGACTCATATATATAAATTAGTGATGATTTAAATGACCGTCTAATTCATCAGATATGAATGTAATAGGACAATTATTTTCATTCAGTATCATTTTCCAAAAAAGAGGGATTATTTTACTATCTATATATATATATAAATATACATACACAATAACATTCTATTTCTTAATAATAATTTTATCTATATATTTTGATTTAGTCAATTTCTAATTAATCACTTCCCCAAATAAATCAATAATCAAAAAAATGATTTATTTATTCTTTAATCACTAAAATTTAATTTTAACAAATTTAATTATCCAAAGAGTGTTCCAAGTCATGCTATATATCTGTATATATTTTCAAAAACAATTATTTTTAATTCATTTATCTCTAAACATAAAAATTAATATGATTAGTTCAACTTTATTATTTATTTCTAAATATTATTTCATAAAAATAATGAAAAATTAACTGAGACATCACGTAGGATAATGGTAGGCATTAGACCTTTATCATCCTTTGGTCATGGGTTCTTACCCCACCACCATTCCAGATACGATGGGTTTCCCCCTATTTTTGGTTTTTTCTTTTTATAAAATATAATAATATAATTCTAATAATGTTACTAAAAATTATGAAGGACATATTAGAAATAAAATTAATTATAATATAACCTTTATAATATAGTTATCAATACAACTTATTTTTTTATAATAATTCAAAAATGTATATTAATATCATTTTACTATTATTATAATTTTATTAATGATCATATAAACTATAAATGACATAAATAACATAAACCATGTGTCTATAAAATTTAATGGTATTTTTCCTCAAATTTGTTTTTACCTACAACATAAACATTCCATGAATTTTTCCAAATTTTATGTAGTCTTTGTAGATTTTTAAAAATTGGTTTTTAATATATTGAACATATGATCATTTTTAATTTTATTTACCCATGATAGTACCGACAACTATTTTGTTAAAGAATACAAAAATGATTCTCAAAATTTACACAGTTCATAATTCTTCATGAATCATAAAACAAAAATACCATCGGTAAAATAATTATACAATTTTATTCTGGATATATTATTCAAAAAAAAAATTAATCATTTTATCTCAATTTTATGCTTTCATGGTATAGGGATTAACCGAGGTGAATCATTGTTATTATCCATTCTAGTCCTTCATAATTAGTTGAAATTAAAATTTTAATTATCATAAGAATATCCCCCCTAACTGTCAAAGTATGTGTGTAGTAAAGAACACATTCATGAACCATGTGATTCTCATGTCAAGCCATCCATGACAATGTTTTTTTATTAACCCTTTGATCATCTATTATAGAAAAATACAATTTTAGTATCTTGAATCTGATTTATTCCATGGGGAAAATCGCATAATTTATCTCAAACCAAAACATTATAATTTTTTTTAAAAAATATTCACAATTTCTATCATTGGTTTATGTTCAATAATCAATGTTTTTCCTAAATCTAGTTACCAATGATTCTACTAGTCTTTCTCTAATAGGAACTATAGTGACCACAAACCTGGTAGTATGAATGAAGTTCCATACTTCATTATATTGGAATAAGATAAGAATAATCACATCTCAAAGGTCCAAAATGTTTAGAAGGTATATACTTGAGTCTTATATTATAGTGGAACATACAAATTATAAAATCATTTTTTTCTTGAATTACATCATTCATTCTAGAATATCCTTAAAAATATATCATAATAAACCTACAACAATCCCATGGAAAGGAAATAATTTTTGGGCTCAAATTCTCAGTATGGGTTTTGTACAATTGAAGTTATCATGAATCAATATGAATAATCATCCTGAAAATGTAAATAATTGATCATATATTCCATTAAAATATGTTATCAATGAATAATAAATATGTAATAGTAAATGTCAAAAAAACACATTCCATTTTATAAATAATATAATAATGAAATGAATCAAGAGATAATATCATTATGAAAATCTCATTGATAATAAAAATTGAGTTATGAATGATTGAAATTCATAATCATTACACACTATGTGTTCAGAACAAGACACAACTACAATCAAGACCATTTCTTAGAATGTTCAAAAAACATGTAAAATATTTTTTAATGATTTCATAACTCATATTTATCTATATACTTAAAAATTAATTTAATGGATATATAATACCAAGCCCCGCCCATCACATTAGTTATGAAACATTCCTCATATATGAAATTGTCAATTTATTTCCTGAATTAATAATCCTTAACATAAAAAATCATCTTTGAGTAAAGGATATAGATGTATAGTCAATAAGGTTTCCTTATAAATTTTCCATTCCTTCATGTTTGGGGATATTGTTGAGTTAATAAGTTTTCATTATAGATATACCATTTTTTCATGTTTTGAAAATCAGAAACACCTTATCTTAAGGAAAATTTCACTTACCCTATGTTTTAATTTCATAAGGAAAATTTTCCTTCCCCAAGAAAATTTATCCTTACTATGTTTTTATTGTTCATTTTTCTCTAAGTATAAAATTCAGTTTCATATCCAAAACCTTAGAATCATATATATACTTCGATATAAAGAATTCTGTATATAGGATCTGAATTCAGGTTCCGAAGTCTCATAATTCAAACTTTGAACTCTTCTGAGTTCTGACTCTGAGTTCTATAAATTCAGACTCTGAAGTCTTATGAATTTAGACCCCGAACATTGTAAGTTCAGACTACAAAGTCTTATAAATTCAGACTCTGAACTTTGTAAGCTTAGACTCTGAACTCTTATGAATTCAAACTCCAAATTCTACTGCATTCAAGACTCTGAATTTCCCGAAAATTCAGACTCTGGAATTCTATAGAATTATAACTCCTAATTCTTCTAATAAACAGAATCTGAATATCTATGTGTTATATACACCAAATGTGTTTTTGGTTAGACTCCGAACTAGTTTTCCTTACACTCCGAGAAATGGTTTCAGTTATATAATCATTATTTTTTCTTACTCTTGTTTTGGTTATAAAATGATGTCGTGTATTTACTTACTAACTAACCATTGTTTGAGAGTCACATGTACATGTACCTATGAAATTCAAGGAAAAATATGACAGTTGGAGGAGGGAGTCGACCGTTGAAGACATGCCTATAAATAAGATCTCATTTGAAAGAGCTCACAACATTACGACTTTTGATGAACTGTTCTACAGCTCTAGAGATTTCATGCTGCTGAAGTGATTTCTAGTGAGATACTCTCATGCTTAGTTCATACTGAACACCTTATTTTGAATTCCTTCATGCGACTCCGAATGTTACTGAGTATATTCGAGGGCTTCTGGGGATAGGAAGACAGAGGAGTAGACTACCTTAATGTTTGAGTACTTCCTTGCCAAGAAAGAAAGAGGTGCTGACTACCTTAAAGTTTGAGGACTTCCTTGTTGAGGAAGACAGAGGTGTCAACTACCTTGAAGTTGAGGGCTTGATGGGGATATCAAGATAGAATCTGATCTTCGTATCGAGGGCTTACCCTAGTGTTGGTAAAATATTCTTTCTTGAAAGTATAAATTAAGGGACCTTTATCCAAGGTTATTGGATACCCTTCTCTTTGGGTTAAAATATTTATTACTTGTTGCTTGTATTATTTCAATTTTTCGTCTGTATTTTGATTTTTGAGGAACGTATAACTATCTTATACTTCCATATACTTGTACTATGATATAGTGAGATTCTATACGCTTTAAGGTAGAATATTTATCTATATAAACATCTATTAAGTTTCATTTCTGGGAGTACTTTTCTAGAATAACATTCCTAGAATCATATTTTCAGAATCAATCAAGATAGTAGAACTTAGAATATTTGTGAATATACCTTGTTTAACGTTGTTAAACAATTGAAAGGTTACTAACCAACATTAAATGTTCCCAAGGAATTTATAAAGTATATAATTTACCCCCCTCTTGTATCTTGAGCATCTACATTATCATTTAGATCCTATAGTTGGTATCATTAGAGAATATAATACTACATACCAACCTAACAATTGGTATTAGAGAAGGTCTCTGAAATACTTATATTCACATATTAGTTTTCCTGGCTCAATTTTTTCATTGTTCTATATTTTCCTTATTGAGGAATATTTTCCTTTTTTACAATATTTTATTACTAACATGCTTGTGTAGAATGCTTTTCTTTAAGATGGTAGGATTCAATGTTGGTTCCATTGACAAGCTAAATCCAACTAGACCACCTATTTTTGATGGAAATAGTTACAAATATTGAAGAGATCGTATGAAGACATTCATAATAAATACTGTAGTAGATAATTTTGTCATGCTTACTGGAGGATATAAAATCCTCGATAAGGAAGTTAATTCTTTCACCAACCAAGAAAAGCATGAATATCAATTGAATTGTAAGGCACACAATACATTTCTTTGTTCCACAATTAGAAATATATATAGAAAAATTTCATCTTATGAAGTAGAAATTTGTATATGGAAGAAGCTTGAGGTTACTCACTTCAGAACATCAAAAGTTATTAAAAATAGAAGAGCCATTCTCAGAGCTGAGTATCACGGTTTTTGCTTTCCTTATGGAGAACCCATATGTAAGGCGTAACAAAGATTCATGACTATTGTTAATAGTTTACAATATATGGGTGATAAAGGATTATATAATGAAGATCGTGTGGAAAAGATCATATAAATCATACCTAATGAGTGGGAATCCAAGAGAACAACTATAGATGAGAATAGGAATGTTACTCGGATTTCTCTTGATGAACTTTTTGGAAGGATTATTCAACAAGAGACTAGAATTAAGAGAGATACTGACAAAATTAAGATGATGAATAGGAATGGGAATGTTGATTTTACTACAACTTCAAATCATATGAAAGCTATAACTCATGAGAGAGTTACTAGATCCAAGTGTAAGAATGTTGTGATTTAATCCTAATCTAGTGGCAATGAATCTTCAGAAAATGATCTATCCAATCATTCTTGAAGGATGAACAAGATTTTTGGACATATAAGACATGATTTTCCTATGATTAAAAGAAAGGAAATAAAGGAAAAGCATTCTGAGATAAATAGAAAGAAGTACTACAAAGATAAAGATAAGAATGGTTTAAAAGATAATGACACCTGGAGTGCCAGTGGTGGTGACTCTTCAGATGAATCATCAGATTACGAATATTCTGGACATAAGATTCTTGGTTTAATAGCCAGATTGCCTATTTAAAATCATTGACTAATGGCTATGGTACACAATGCTGAATCCATGACCAATTTATATTTAAATGCTAATTATTGTAATGATAAATATTATAACTCTTATGATGAAGAATCTTCTTCTGATGAAGATAATAATTTACCTACCTATAAAGAAGGTTCTAGGTTTGATAAGCTTCTTCAGAATGAAAATTCTAAAGTCAACAAAAATCTTGATAAGGAATATTCTCGGATTTTTATTTTTACTAAAGAAATATTATATATTTCTATATATCTTTATAAGAAAACCCTTGATTTTGATCGTATTTAAAAAAACATTGAGGAAGTAAATTCTGAGAAGGATATACATTCTAAGGATCTAGAAAAAGTAATTTCTAAGAAAAATGTTTTTGAGCCTAACTCTAGTTCTAAAACTAATGTTTTGGAATACATGAAATTAGTTATTAGAATGAAGTCAGAAATATTTTCTATCAGGAAGTGTTTGTCAAACTTTACCTTTGTTAAGGAAACATTTGATAAAATGTATTCTCAAATTCGACCACTAAGGAGTAATTCTGATTTTTGTTATATTAGTTCAAAACCAATTTTTAGTAACAATTATTTTGTTCCACAATGTGCTCCATTCTGCACTAAGCGTCAGTGTGGTGGAAATTGGGAACAAAATTATTCCTTAAACAAAACCCAGTCTTTAGGATTTCATAAAGAATATTTTTCTATGAAAATATGAGTTCCTAAAATTTTTCTTTCTGAAATTTCCGGATCCAAGAATGTTTTGTTTCAAAAAGTATAACACTCATATTTTAGGAAAAAATAAGATGGTACTAATAGAAATATTTGGTACATGTATAGTGGATGATCCCGACATATAACTGTTAACAAAAACTTCTTTGAAAATATTATCAAGACAAATGGATAAAAAGTAACTTTCGGAGATAATGCTAAGGGAGAAATTATTGGTATAGGTAACATTGTTTTTCTTGGAAAAACATTGATTTCAAATGTTTTATTTGTTAAGGGTCTTAAGAACAATCACATTATCATAAGTCAATTATGTGATGAAGGTTACCTTGTGAATTTTAGGAATGACAAGTTCTTAGTACACAATTCCAATGATGAGTTCATTATTTCTGTCAATAGGCAAGATAATTTTTACACACTAAACATAAAAGAACTTAGGAGAAAAGAACTATCATGACTTATTGCAATGTATGATCATTCTTGGATGTGGAATACAAGGTTGGAACACTGTAACCCTAGGAACCTATGTAAACTCTCTATGAAATGACTAGTTAAGGATCTATCAGAGCATTGATTTGATTCTTAAAAAGTTTTTGATCCTTGTCAATATGGAAGGAAAAATAAATTATGTTTCAAATTTATCGGTGAAGTCTAAACCACTTATCCATTACAATTAGTGCATATGGATATTTTTGGTCGAACACAAACTAGAAGCATTGTAGTAAAATATTATGTATTTTTCTTTGTTGATGATTACACTAGATTTATGTGGGTCTATTTTATAGCAATGAAATTTAAAGCTTTTTCTCATTTGAAAAGTTTTATAGCCCAAGTTATAAATGAGAAAACCCTTCCTCTGATAACTATTCATAGTGATCATGGAGGAAAATTTCAAATTTCATATTTTGAAACATTTTGTAAGAGAAAAGGCATTACTCATAACTTCTCACCACCAAGAACACCTCAACAAAATGCTTTTGTTGAAATAAGAAATAGAATTCTTCAAACGATAACAAGAACCATGTTGAGTTAATATTCTATAGACAAACATTTTTGGACTGAAGCTATAAGTACTTCTTGTTATACTTTAAATTGTGTTTTGATTAGAACTTTTCTTAATAAAACTCTTTATGGGTTATGGAATGGTAGAAAACCTTGAATTTTCAACATTAATGTTTTTGTTTGCAAGGTATTCATTCTAAATACTAAAGATAATCTTCACAAATTCACACCAAAATCCTATTAAATAATTTTCTTAGGATACTCCACAACTTCTAAGGCTTATAGAGTTTTTAATAAAAACACTTGTACTATTGAAGAAGCAGTACATGTCAAATTTGATGAAACTGATCCCTTTGTTTTTAAACAACCTCAACCTACATCTTTGGATGTGTTTTCAAAAACTTATTATCAACCCATGATAGAATATTCTTCTGATAAGGGAAATGTCCAAGAATATAATTCTGAAACATTTACCCTAGAAGATTTCCTACCCTATGTTGATGAATATGTTTTAAAAAACACAAATCAGTTGTTTCTTAAGAATCATCCCATTGACAGTATCATTGGTGATGTAAATAAAACTTTAAGGACTAGAAGTTCCTTAAGAAATGAAGTAGAACATCTAGCATTTCTTTCCCAACTAGAACCAAAAATCACTGATGAATCTTTAGGTGATGACGATTGGATAAAAGCGATGCAAGATGAACTTAATGAATTCGAAAGGAATAAAGTCTGGACCTTGGTTGAAAGACCTAATGAAACTTCTGTTATCGGAGTAAAATGATTTTTTAGAAATAAGTGTGATAAAAATGGAATAATTGTAAGAAATAAAGGTAGATTGGTTGGTAAAGGCTATAATCAACAAGAAGGAATAGACTATGAAAAATCATATTCTCCAGTATCTAGACTTGAATCTATTTGTATTCTAATTTACTTTGCAGAATTCTTCAATTTTAAACATTTTCAAATGGATGTGAAATGTGATTTCCTTAATGTTTATGTTCAAGATGAAGTTTTTTTAACAATCTTCTGGTTTTGAGGATAGAAAACATCTTGAACATGTTTTTAAACTTACCAAAGCCTTTTATGGACTTAATCAAGCCTCTCGATCTTCGTATGATAGACTTATAGGTTTTTTTTCTCCAAAATAATTACGTTAAGGGAAATGATGATCCAACTCTTCTTATAAATAAAGATAAAAAATGTTTTTATTGTTTAAATTTATGTTTATGAAATTATATGTGGGTCATCTCAGTAATCTTTAACTGATTACTTTACTGATCTAATGAAATCTGAGTTTTAAATGAGTTCGATGGGTGAGTTAACATTTTTCCATGGTTTTAAAATTTCTCAAAAACCAGAAGGAATATATATTTCCCAACATAAGTATATTAATGATCTTCTAAAAAAGTATGGATATGACAACACTAAGAGTATAAGTACTCCCATTGGTACCTCAAATTCACTTGATCTTGATGAAGCTGGGAAACCAGTAGATCAAACATCTTTTAGAGGTATAATAGGAAGTAAAATTTTCTTGACAAATAGTTATCCAAAATTAATGTTTTCGGTATTCTTATGTGCAAGATATCAATCCAATCCTAAGGAATATCATTTAAATGGATTGAAAATATTTTTTCGCTACTTAATGTGAACCATCGATCTTGGACTCTTTTATAATTCTAGAAATTATTTTGTTCTAAAAAGTTTTTGTGATGATGACTTTTGTGGATGTAGAATGGATATTAATAGTACATTTGGAACATGTGATTTCTTATAATATTCAGTAGTTTCTTTTTTATGAAAAAAACACTCCGTATCACTTTCCACTGCTGAAGCTGAATATGTAGCAGTAGGAAGTTGTTGTGCTCATGTATTTTGGATGCAACACACACTCACAGACTATGGTATGTGTTTTACCAAAACATAGATTTTGTGTGATAATACTAGTTTCATTTCTTTAAGTAAAAACCATGGACATCACTCTTGTAAAAAAAATAGATATTAGGCATCACTTTCTTAGGGATCACACACAAAAAGGGGGTATCATTCTTCAATTTATCAGAACACAAGATCAACTTGCTAAAATTTTCACAATATATTTTCCCTCTGATAGATTCGAATACATTAAACAGAAGTTAGGAATGATAACCATAATGTAATATTCCATTTTAACTTCCTTTTGAAATCAATATCCTTATAGTAATAAACTCCTTTTCATAGGGGGAGTACATTTTCTTGTCAGTTAGATCAAAAATTTTTGTAATGAATATTTTTGTACTTAAAAATTTTGTAATGAATATTTTCTGAATTTTTGTAATGAAGATTTTAGAAATCTTTGTAATGAAGTTTTTTTCTTAAATTTTCATAATGAAGATTTTCTAAAATTTTTTAATGAAGATTTTCAAAAAATTTCGTCTTAAGTTTTTCATAATTATTTCGTAATCATTTTTTTCGAAATCTAAAGTTCATCCAGAAGAATTTTCCTCATTAAGAATAATATTCCTAGCAATCTGAAATGTATGTTTTCTTTTCTTGAGTTTCTATAGTCATCAATTACATGCTGGTATTTTTCTTTTTTTGAAGTAATTTTTTGGGTTCTATTTTCCTTAAATCCGAATGTTTCTATTAAAACCTCAAAAGATTGGTTTCTGTCAAAATTTCCTTGCGGCTATCTTTTCAATCATCCGATATGATTAGAAATTTTCTCAACGGTTGGGTTGAGTATGGAAGACAAAACGTCACTTAAAACACCTATATAAAGGACCCCCTCGATGGTTTTCCCACATAGAAACTAAAGCCTTCGTGTATTGAAGCTCTTCCCTTCTACTTAAGCATGATCCGAACTTCCTAGAACTTGATTAAATCCGAATGTCTTTTTAAGAATCTTCTCAGAAGGACATGTCTACTATCAAGCCAATCTCATAGTGGAAGGAGTATAGGGATAGTTTGGTGCATCCAAACTTCTTCTATAAGTATGATTCAATCATCTCAAAGAACATTAAGCTGAATGGATGGGAGAGTGTTTGTGTATCGATGCCAGGGGCTCATGATTTAGTATATCCATACATTCTTGTTGAATTCTATACATCAGTCAGTTTTATCATGGAAGAATGAAGTGAGAATTTTTTGTTCAAAAGCTATGAAAGTAATTATGCTCCTTCATATACTAAGTCATCTAATTTGTTTGGTATTCCATATGAAGGGGAAGCTGTGTTCTGTTCTCTTAAGTTGCTAGATGTCAAATGAAGAATTGTTGAGGAGAATTTTGTGGCATGTCTTGTAATCTATGATGTAAAGACTCTGAAGATATCCCACTTGTCTAAAAATTATCGGATTCTCAAATTATGGGTTCAATGATTCATCATACTAAGAAAAGGGGAAAATGGAAAATTTACAAAGAGTGACATGTATATCTTCGTTTTCTTGGTGAACCAAAAGAAGATAAAGCTAGTTAAGAATATTCTCCTTACGATTCAGAATATTAAGAATTGAAACTTGAAGCCTCAGATAATCATGTATCCATCCATTATCTATATGTTAATTTTTCGATGCTTAGAATCTTTTAAAATTCCTTGCAGATCGACGATAAGGAATTGAAAAGTCATGCTTGTCAGTGATGATACCCTGAAGAGAATGACTATTGGTTTCTCTACAGACTCTAGAGAATTTTATGATTTATGAGAGGATGAAGCTGAAGTTATTCCTAAAAAACAAGAAGTGGGTGAACCATCCAAAAAGGGAGGAAGGAAGAGGAAGTTGAAGGAAGTAGTAGTGGAAGGAAAAAATGCAGAGCCCAAGGAAATCCAATCTGCACCTCCAAAATCTAAGAAGAAAAAATCGAATCTGGATGAGGTAGTTGATAAGTGGTGGGAAGATAAGAAGAACAGGAAAGAAGGGGACACCATGATTGTCCTAGACCCTACTAAAGAAAAATCTCTAAAGTAGAATACAGTTGAGTATCTGGAAAGGGAAGAGAAAGAAAAGAAATTAAAGAAGAATATGAATCAAGCAGATATTGTGCAATCCCATATAAGGGATACTGAAAAAGCATCCAAAAATATTTTAGTACCAGAATCGTTCCTGGTGGAAGCTTTACCTGAAACTTCGGGGAATATATTTGTGACTCCGGAAAAATTTAACGAAGAAAAAGTAGTGGAAGAAGTGGAAGAAGAAGAGAGCAGTGGTGATACTGATGATTTCACAAGAAAAGTATAATATTTCTATAAGGAACAACGTCTCTCCGAGAAGCTCTCAATCCAAACTTCTCAAGTCGAATCATCAAAACTTTCTAATCATGGAAAGGATGAAGAGAAGGATGAAGAAGAAGTGAATAAGCTATCTGAAGAAGAAATTTAAACTCATGATTTCATTCATCTAGAAGATGCTAAGGCATGAGCTAAGAAGGAAGAGATAGAAAAAGATAAACCTGTTTAGCTATCTGACAGTGAACATGAATCTCCAGATAAAGAAGCCATTCCAAAACCTGATAAGGGAAAATAAGTGGTTGTTGATACACCTAGTAAATCTATTCTAAAGAAGGATTCCGGTGGATCTTCATAGAGGAAACATTCTGATCTTGAAAAAGGAACCTCACCAAGAAATATTTTAGATTCTAAATCATCATCCCTTAGACATAATATCGTTGTATAGTCATTGAAGAAGCTTGTTGAGACCATTCCGATTTTCCAAGAATTTACTCGAGATGTTAGATGCTTCAACACACCTTGAACCATAAATCAGATTTAGTATCCATGGTGATGGATAAGTGTGTCATGATTGAGGTTGATTTCAAGAATTTTTTCATCAACTACAAATCCCATAAAATATCATGTAGGAAGATGACTAGTTGGTCATGGAAAACCATATAGGACTTGCGAAATGTTGATGAGTTCCAAGATAGTATCATCGTGGCTTTGACACTGAATATGGGAAGATCAAGGATCTTACAAGAAATTTTAAAGAAAAATAACATTTGAACATAATTCTCAGATTCAAAAAGTGAAGGATTTGAATGGGAAATTGTATTCAGTTTCTCAATGCTTGAAGAGAGAAATAGATATTTGGATTGATATAGATGAAAATCTTGTCAAGAAGGAAGAAGTCCCGAAAGCTCAGGCAGAGACTCTTAAGTCTTGGGATGATAGAATAAAAGATTTAGTGAATACAGATGATGATCAAAACCAGATTCCTAAGAAATCAAAGGAAGACCACAATGATCTTAAGAATCTCCAAAAATAGTGAAAAAGATGATTCCCAAGGAAAAAGGAAGGATAAATTTGTTTAAATCTGATCCTTTGTTGAATTTTCCTTGTTGTAAATTTATTTCCAATCCTAATGAAATGTTTGGTTACTTGTCTTTTGGTTGTTTAATACTGATATTTCTGGTATCATATTATATTTTCCATTCCCTGTATTTCTTTTTGAAAATCAAAAAGGTGGAGAAAGGAAAAATAATTCTAAGTAAAGAACAAATTTCCCTAAGTAAGGGTGAGTGTTCATTTAAGGGGGAGATCTATAAAAGAAGATTTTCGTATGCAATAAAATGATAAGTCTCATTCTGAAAATATAGAATAAGATCCTTAGTGTTCCAAATCATAAGGGGAAGTTAGTCATATTCATCCTTTCCCATATGTTAAAGGAGAAAAGTTTTATTTTCAAAGTCTAGAAAAATATTTTCTTTGTCCTTATATTATTTTTCGAAAGGATTTTTTTGCTTTCCAAAAGGGGGAGATTGTTGAATCAATATGGTTTCTTTATAAATTTTCCATTCCTTCATGTTTGGGGAGATTGTTGAGTCAATATGTTTTCCTTATGACTTTACCATTTCTTCATGTTTTGAAAATCACACACACCTTGTCTTAAGGAAAAGTTCATTTACCCCATGTTTTACTTTCATAAAAAAAATTTCCTTCCCCAAGGAAATTTATCCTTACCATGTTTTTCATTTTTCATTTGTCTTTATTTATAAAATTTGTTTTCATATCCAAAGCCTCAGAATAATATTTATACTTAGATATAAAACATTCTATTTTCAGGATCCGAATTCAGGTTCCGAACTCTCTGAATTCAGACTCCAAACTCTTCTGAGTTCTGACTCTATGTTCTCTGAATTAAGACTCCAAAGTCTTATGAATTCAGACTCTGAGCATTGTATGTTTAGACTCTGACGTTTTATGAATTCAAGCTCCAAAATTTGTAAGCTCAGACTCCAAACTCTTATGAATTCAGATTCCTAATTCTACTGAATTCAAGACACTGAATTTCCTTGAAATTCATACTCTAGAATTCTATAGAATTCTAACTCCAAATTATTCTGATAAATAGAATCTGAATATCTATGTGTTATAGTCACCAAATGTGTTTTTGGTTAGAATATGAACTATTTTTCCTTACACTCCAAAAAATGGTGTTTGGTTATGTAATGATATTTTTTTTCTTACTCTTGTTTTGGTTATAAAATGATTTTGTGTATTCACTTACTAACTAACCATTATTTGAGTGACATGTGTTCAGGTCCCTCCAAAATTCAAGTAAAAATAGGTCTGTTTGTGGAGGGAGCTGACCGTTGAAGGTGTTCCTATAAGTAGTAACTCATTTGAAAGAGCTCACAACGTTAAGAATTTTGATTAACTGTTCGACGACTCTAGAGATTTGATGTTGCTGAAGTGATTTCTAGAGAGAGACTCTCATGCTTAGTGTGTACTAAACAAATTGTTCAGAATTTCTTCGTGAGACTCCGAATGTTTTCGAGTACATTCGAGGGCTTCCGGGGACAGGAAGACTGAGGTTCGGACTACCTTAATGTTCGAGGACTTCCTTGTTGAGGAAGACATAGGTGCCAACAACGTTGAAGTTAAGGGCTTGTGAGGATAGCAAGACAGACTCCGATATTTGTATCGAGGGATTACCCTGGTGTGGGTAAGATAGACATTCTTGAATGTATAAATCAAGGGATGCTTATCCAATTTTTTTGGATACCCTTCTCTTTGATTTAAAAGATTTTCTACTCATTACTTTTATTGTTTCAAGTTTTCTGCTGTAGTTTGAATTTTGAGGAAAGTATAATTATCTTATACTTACTTATACTTGTACACTGATATAGTGAGATTATATATGCATTAAGTTAGAATATTTATCTTTGTAAACTTCTATTATGTTTCATTTCAGGAACTACTTTTCCAAAATTACATTCTCGGAATCATATTTTTGGAATCAAGAAATTTAGTTGAACTTAGGGGTTATTTGATTTTACCTTATTTAACCTTGTTAAACAATAAAAATGTATCAAACCAACTGTAAAAGTTCCAAAAGAATTTTTAAAGTATACAATTCACCACTTTCTAGTATATTGAGCATCTACATTATCATTTTGATCTTATAATTGGTATCATTAGAGAATATCATACTCCATACCAACCTAACAATTGATTTGCCAATATTTTCCTAGTTAATCAAATAATGTTCAATGTAAATCACTGTATATATAAATAAGACATCATTTATGTAATAAAAATATCCATGATAAATAATAATGATAGTAAGGGAAAATTTAATCTCTAATAATAACTGAAAAGTTCATATTTTAAGGGAAGCTTAACTATGAAAAAATGATATAAGGACGTGAATAACAATATTATCATGTAAAAAAATAATCATAAACCATACAGATGTAGATTAAGGATTGTATCAATATATACTCATGAAAATAAGAATAATTCGTTGTAAAAATTTATGAATATAAATTCCATAAAAATATACTTGAAAATAGTATTGAAAAACATATCATTTTCAATTATGAAAATAAATTTGAAAAAAATATTTTAAAAAAATTATAAAAATGATACAACAAACATGAAATGGATTACTCAAAGAAAACATGGTTTTACTGGTGGGTAATTTATTATACTAAATATATATCATTTCATTGAAATTGTAAAATGGTTATAAAAGATTCACGTGTGAAATGTTACAAGAATATTACTTTAAAAACTTTTTTAAAGGACATGTATAATTTTTTTTTAAAAAAGTATCTTTTTAATGGATATGGAATAAATTTTTTAATCTCTTTTAGAAAATAGGATTTTGTATGAAAATATATATCTCGCTGAAGATAGTAATAATGTATGATTTTTTAAAGATTTGTTTTAATAGTTTTAAGTAACAAATACTGATAACACGGTTATATCACTTAAAAAGTATCATGAATGAGTAGTGGATAAATAAATTGATGAATTTTTTGATTAATTATAATATAATTTCCTTTCATGTAAATTCAAGAATAAAAAAGTTCAATTAGAATCATATTACAAAATAAACCATTAAAATGATTATAAAATTGAAGTGAAAATTAATCAATGAATCGATTATGTGTATAAGAATTAGATATAAATAATACCAGTTGAAATAAAATAACAACTAGTCAAAAGTCAGTATAGACATAATCATATAATATAAATTAAAAAGAAGAACTAATATAATATAATGAAAAGAAATTGAGTTATAAAATTATTTACCACATGGTAAAATTTAATTCCAAACCAATTTAAGAAGAAAGTTAATTTTAAAACATAAATTACATTAAATAATGATTCAATCATTAAATTAAATGTTAGGTGTGTATTATGTACACCATATAAATGTATTTTGGTGTATAATCATAAATATGACTCAAGGAAATAAAATTTATAAGAAATACCTTACCTTAAGATTCCATTTTTTTGAACATGATTTAACCTCATGTATTGTGGTTTTAAATTTTTTTAACATATTCCAAAATGATATTAATATTTTTTTATCATATAAAATTCTTTTATAACATATTATTACAACTTCATTAATAATCATCCATTATTTTCACTGTTTTGGTGGTTAGTTACCATATTTCATGATAAGTGTTTCATTATGAAAGAACCATTTTATTCAAATATTATATTATTTCATCATATAAATAATAATACTCATGAAATATTTATCATATTTATACATGATTAATGATCTTTAAAACTAATAATGAATTATGGTTATGAATAATGAATTATGTTACGATCATGGAGATGGTAGGTCATACTATGTATGAGTAACATTTTCCATTTTTAAATGATCATTGTAGAAATGAGTTAAGTAATATTTTACCTTCCCAAAATTATAATAATATCATTAATAAAATATTTTATAACAATATTTATCTTTCTTATGGTGTGGTGATGTAAATATAGTTAGATCTCTCTGTGAAGGTGATAGTCCACATGTACACGAATGTTGTTATCATCTATATATGATTGAAAAAGGAAAATAGAGAATTATATATTTTATGTTTTGAGAATGACAAATATTTTTGGAATATATTAATTATTACCTTTATATCACATGTAATCATTAAAATTATTTATTATCACCTTCATTTTAAAGTGTTAGTGAGAGATGAATCAAATCGGTTTGTGAGGCAGTAGTCCTCCATACACAAGATTGACATTATCATGTTTCCTATGGAAGGTATGATAATAAGATAAATGATATAATCAGTAAATAGGAATAATAATGTTATAAATATCATATTTATACTTTATATCCTTCATCATACCCATCCTTTTGAGGTGGTAATGAAAAAATTAATGATATCTATTTACGAGGGGGTAGTCTGCCACAGACACAAAAAATTATTTATTAACCCATTTGATGGAAGTGTTTGTTGTTTTAGGTTGTATAATTCTCATAAAAACATATTAATATGTTGTATATATTGAGTATATTATATAATATTTGTATATTATGAATTTAATGTGGTGGAGAATGAAATAAAATGATGATTCTTGTGGAATAACATTACATGTCCTTTCAGTATAGTCCATAGGATTGCAATAATTGTTAAAAGGATAGATTTAAAAAAATGCCTTTGGGATTAGGGTATGGTTATTAAGATGTCATTTTTTTAATCCAAACTAGATGGATTTAGAGTTTTATAAATGTGGGGGAGTGACTTCCCTTTTATAATTCTAGAGAAGTTTCATTCATGTAAATTCCTATACATATTCAATATTAGGAGGTCTCCCTAACATCATGTGGATGAAAAGTAATATAAACATTTAGGGGATGGATGAATTGGTATATACACACCTCCAAAACACAAAATAAATACATTTTTTAAATTTTATTTTGTATTTTTTATTTTCATTCCATTTTACCCTTTTTTACCATGCTAACTTGTATTATATTATTTTATTTGGAAATTTATCCTCTTAATAAAGAAATAAAAATGAGTTTTATTAAATAATTATATATAATGATTCGAAATAATAAATTAAATTTCATTAACTAATATTCCAATTAGTGTGTAAAATTAATATTAATAAAAATACATGTAATGTGAAAAACCATTTTTTACCATAATCATGGTACTTAATTTGTAACGGTTGAATCTAATAATTATTTTGTGAAATTTTGTTGGCTATATAGGATGATATAAATTATTATTATTCCAAATATTAAATCTAATTGGTGAAATTCAAATCATGTATGTGGTTGAAGTTAATTTAAAATTAATCCAAATTCATATTGAGAAAGAAAGATTTTAAAGTGAAAATGTTCAAAAGTTGTCAATTTTTTTATATCAATATTCCATATGTAAATTATTAAGATAAATTAAATTTGTTTAATATTTTTTTAATTGAACAATATTTAATTTAAATCAAATTCAATATCTAATTTATCATTAAAATTTATTTACGGGAAAAAACGGCTTGCAATAAATCCATTATTTTTCACTATTCAAAAAAATTTAAACATTCAAAAGCATACTAAAAATTCACCCCATGAAAATTGTTGTACCCCCATTGAAAAAATAAGATCATATTTTAATATATAGTTTATAAATGTTATATAAATTAATTTTAAATCATGTGTTTCAAGAATAATTATACCATATTTAAAAAAAATATTTTCAGAAGACATTTCATTTTCATTAAAAGGATCTCTATTATAATTAAATATCATCTATTATTCATTAATATCCCTTCACCACAATAATTTTTTTCTCGTAAATAAATTTTACCAACACTAAAATAGACTCTTCAACTTAATTCCCCTAATAAGTAATCACATAAGTAGATTCAAAATTAGAAATTACAAAACAATAATGAAAAGGGAATATCTATAGAATGTGGCGTTATATTCCTTTTGTTTTTTTATAATGTGATTTATTTTTTATTAATTATTTAATTATCATCATTATCTCTCAATAAATTAATAAAAAAATAAGGATGATAAAATCTATATTGAAACATTGAAATTAATCAATTGAACCATTTTATTTGATGAAAATATATGGAAATTAATTTCAAAATAAAATTGGATGATTTGTATCAGGGTTTGACAAATTTTGGGATGAACTCAAATAAAGAGACTGGTAACATTATTTCAATTTAAACAAATATAAAATATTTATAGAACATGTTTTTTCTCCAATTAAGGAACATTATTTCTTGTTCCAAGCTAGTTATTATATGAAAAATATCAATAGAAACCAAGAGGAGGTAATTTTTATATACAAACTGGTATATGTGTTTTTAAAAATTTTAACATGAAAAGTAACAATGATGTGATATAAATTTAAAATGTATGAAACCAAACTCACTAGAATCTATTACACACCCCCCGAATGACCCCATTTTTAAATTTATATACCATATATTCTATTTTGATAATAAAAACATGTTTTCTCTTTATATTGGGTTTCAAGAAAAAATTGAACCACTTCATGTTATTTTGTAGTTTTATTATATATCATGGTACTTCTAATTTTATACAAAATTTTTTAAGGCATCCCAAAACACATATTCCCACATTATTTTTTAAAGCTATGGTACTATATTTTAGTATTCTATATAAATTACAGGAATGTACTTTTTATGTTATGTTTCAAAAGAAGTTATTTCATTTTATTGAAATTCTACTTCCACTTTTATAATTTTTAATGATGGTAAGAAATTTTTAGATTCAATGTTTTTTTGTCATTATAAAAAAAATTAAATAATATTACTCAATATTTTAATTAATTTAAAAAATAAAATGTGTTTAAAAAATACATATTCCTCTGTTCCTCTATAAAACTACATGAAAAGAAGAATAACTGTTTGTGATTATCTATTGGTTCATGTGGAATGTCATGAATTTTATCCTAAAATAATTTTGAAATAAATTGAGTTTTTCAATTAAATTTTAGATAGGGAAAGGCTAAATTCATTTTCATGTGGAATATAAAGATGAAATTACAAAACAATATTTTCTTCCATTAAATTATCGCGGCTAATTTCCACTCCATTGATTGAAGCATTGGAGATATAAAATATATGATTATGATAATGGAATTGATAAAAAATAATTATTTCTCTAAATAACCAACATTCACCTTCCTCATCATGATCCGTCAAAATGTGCTATGATGGAAATTTCATTATAGAGAAGATAAGTGTTCAAATATAGTTAAAAATATTACAATGTAAATTATCTATTATAATTTTAAATCTCATAATTATATAACACCAAGCCTACATTCATTACTCATTTCATTATAAAATAATATTGTTTCATTTATACAATTAAAATACTTTTCATTGATGTTTACTGTCAACCAGATCAAACAATTCCTTAAAATTCTATTAACAGTATGACTTTTTATTCTGTAGAATCAAGAAAAAAATAAGACAGTCCAATTAAAATTATTTATTTCTATCATATTATTACACAAATCAAACTATTACTATCTATACAAACCAATACAATCAATTTTTTTCAATTATTGTATTTTATAACAAGTCATAAAATTATTTATTATATTCACATACATCTAAAATTATTAGTTGATTATAAAATTTATATTCATTCTCAAAATATCCCATTATTTACTATCCACTAATTCAACTTATTTAATAATAATTTTTATTAACTATATTTTTTTAAACATTCATAAAATTCTACTAAGATATTTTCGATCCTTTTTAATGACCTATATTTAAAAAATTTAATTTAAAGCCCCATATTTAGGTCTTTCTAAGACAAAATTCCTAAAAAATAATTTCTTTTTCAAATATTTGGGTTTATTATCAGAATATTCGTTGGTTTATTCAAACAAAATAGATTATTTTGGGGTTGTTTTGGGCACACTAACACAATATATGCCCATAATATTAACTAAAAGTATAGTAAATATCTTGATTTTAACCCCAAAAACCAAAAAAATCTATTTTTAAAAATATTAATAAACTAACAATATAATGATTGATAAAAAAAGAGAAATCATGCATTAAAGATAATAAATTTTATATTATCTACACACACTAAATGAATCATATATAGAAATTTCATCAGAAAGTAATAATGAATTGATATTATATATTCATATTGTTTTTTATTAAATTATTTTTATTTGGTTCTTATAATTATAATAAATTTTATATGATCTACACACACAAAAGTTTTCTGACAATATAAGGCCTTTATATACACCCAATGTATTGAGAATAGGGGAAGAATATACTAAATGGATGAAAATGGTGATAAAAATTTAATTAAAAGAGGAATGAATATGAATGAATGTGGTGATAAGTATGTGAGATACAAAATTATTAATTATTACAGGATACTAGAAAACATGATGGTGGTTAGAAGATCCTATTGAATTTCTTCCTAGAAAAATATGCTCTTGAAAATGGATTTCGAACTTGTGGAGTCATCAATAAATTTATTATTCATAAAATTATAAATTTTTATTTTAAAAATTCATTAATTTTTCTCTCAGTTAAGAGTAATAAATTATTTAATTTCATATTATAAATGAGTTGAGTTTTCGTATAAAACTTTATTGTTCTAATACAAGAATAAAATTGAATATGATATAGGGATGAATAACAAATCACAAGAGTGATGAAATATAAAAAAATAGGAATGGATAAAAAAAAGTTAAATTAATTGAATTCCACTATACAATATATAAGAAAGCATCATTGTTATAGGTAATAAAATGTAAAATATCACCATCACCAAAATATAAATCTTGAAAAAAATGCAATTCATTATCCATAACACCTTATACCCACAATCCTATATCTAGTGCTCATAGAAACATAAAATATATAAATTATATGATACCATAATTAAATACCTATATAAATCCATCCTTAATTACAAAATGAAAAAATATTATATCTACACTAATATTTCAAGGATACTTTTAGGTTTATAGATTTATATAATTTTGAAATTAATATAAATTAACAATGTCATTTTTTCATAGTATCTTTGATGCATATATATATATATGTGTGAAATTACTTATTTCATAACAATTATTAAACATATCCCATAAATTCTCTAAACAAACTATTTGATATGTAAAATAATGTATAATAATTTTGTTTATTACCTAATAATATGGAAACATAAGAATGTGTGAGATAAAGTCTCAGTATGGGAAAACAAAAGACTTAGTTAATCATAACATTATCATGGAGTAATTTTTTTAAAGATATTAGTAAAAACATGATTACATGATCAACTAAATACCAAGTATGTATATATAAATTAAAATAAATTAAAAAAAGGGTATCAATAATAATGGTCTCATATTGATGGAATTCGTAGTGTTAGTCATCAATAACCTACTATTGAGGCCTTTTTCTATGAAACATTACAAATCATTGAGACTGTGATAATTAATTCTTGATTAATTATGATTGTATACATGCAATACCAAAACTAGTTTGGTCTCATGATACTATTTAATCTATCAGGGGGTTATATATTTCTAGTCCCCACACATTACCAATCCATGTATAAGTCATTCCCTATTAGTGTCAACAAGACCTTCCATACCATTCGCTAATTAAACATTGGATGAATAAAAACATGGTTATCTATAAAATGAATCATATTAAATATCAATTAATTATCAACCAATTTTAATATCCAATAATAAAAAATAATTTAAAAACATCTACCCATGTTATTAACCAGATAACGTGATCATAACCAATCCAAACAAAGATGGTTCATGATAAAATATGAGATAGTCAACATCCATATAGTTATTCATTTTAAGATAAAAATATATTGTATGTCAATAAATTTCTCCATATCAATATAGTATTATAATATCATAGTGAAAATGATCCTATATAAGTTATGAAAAATATGATTTTCACATCATATATAGTAATTATTATATAAAAAATCTATTTCTAGATTAACATAATTAAAATCAATATAAATAAAGAAAGATGATTGTTTTCAAATAACATATCCCTGGAAGTGAGAAATATTTTTTAAATGGTCTGTCTTATATGAATTATTATAATAAAAATGATGTTAATATAAAAAATAAACTGGAACAATGTACCAATTTTATATGAAATAAAATCCGTGAATGAACATAAATCAATGAAATAAAATCAAATTACCAAAAAACATTACTATTGGGGAAAAAATTGAACCAAAATGACATTGATAAATGCTACATGATTTGGATAGTAAATACCATGAACTAAATGATATATAAGAAAAATAAAAAAATATGTATTAAATACACCATATAAATTGAACGTATTTCCCAAATTGTTTTATGTGTCCATGAATAAAAAGTAAGACTATGAATACCCATACAGCTTCAATAACACATTAATTATAACCTCTTTTAAAAGGGGTTCTGTAATTGGTCTTTATATATTATGATAAATATATAATTCATGATATTATATCTCATTTTGGATGTATAAACACAATCTAAATGGAGTTAGGTGCATAATACCAATCATCTTTCAATGAGTGGGATTTGAGATGAAGGTAATTACCCAGTCCTAATCATTTATGTACTTTAAGAAATGTACTAAATAATTTATATATTTTATTTATAAAAATAACTAATAAAATTTTGATATTTATAACTAATGATATATTTCATTTATAATCATTATATACATATAATTTATAGTTTTTTCCCATTTTCAATAATAGGTGCAAGTAATCTCTATCTCTTTCAACAAGTTTTGAAAAAATTGTGTCGGTATTCATCATTATTCCAATGTTCCTCACAATTAGATCATATATGGTAATGGAATATATATTGAAATATAATTTATAATTCTATAATTTCATATCATGTATGTTTTTGTTATCAACCATAATGATGAAATAAGTGATGATAATGTTTCAATGTATTATTGTGAATGAAATTTGTTTTCTTAATTAATGATTAAAATGATTAGATATACATTCCAGAAAAAATAATTTCTTACAAACTTAAATATTATTACATGATTAAATGCATTCTAATTTTCATCTATTTCATTAATTTCATGTATTATTCAAATAGGTTGTTATGTTGACCAAACCATGAACCATTCATGACTACATTATGATTAATAGATAGTTTATTTATAATATAATTATACTATAAGTTTTATGATCTTGTTTTTTGTATAATATATATTTCATATATTAATTTAATGAATGTATATAATGAATTAATTGACAATATTTTATTACATAATTTGAATAAATGAGTATTCTTTATCTATGGAGACTCATTTTTTTCCATTTCAAAAGCAGGATTATGGGTTGCAGATACCCAAAACAAGGTTCAAAGAAAGATTCAGAACAATGCCAAACGACCTACAACTCCACAAACAAACACATGAAATTCAACCACAACCAAAATAAATAGCACCACACTATAGACCATAGTACCCATAATCGTCTCCGCATCCCATACAATATTAATCTTCCGTAGTGGCAGATTCCCAAACAGAAGTCGGTCCATGCCACCTCCCAATATCACCAAACTCCCAGCTCCTCGACTGATCCAGAGGCGGTTGGGTTCCATGTGACTGTTTGACCAAGCTATCTTTTTTAAAGGAAAGAATCATCCCGCTATCCCACTTAAAAGCCGATCTGGTTCTTGCAGGGCACGAGATATAGGAGTAGTCTTTCCTAGTTCTTCTTCTTGGAGACACAGACAAGGTTCCTTCACACTTGGCCATTCTATTATTCCTACCTTGTACTATATTTCTTTATGAACGAATAGATAGACCACTCAAATGTTTTTATCGCCCCCATCCTAGTCTTTCCCATTGCCGAGGAAATATTCGAAGGCAATAACATTTCCCCCTCTATTACTCCTTCTTCTTTGGTTCAAAGTATTACTTTCAATGTGAACAAGGCATCTAACCCCATCAGTAGGATTTTCCACAGCACTAGAGACTTCCTATTGTCCCAAACTTCCACAAACATGTTCCTTCATAGAGACCCCAGCACCCACACCCCAATATTCTGAATTAGCACATAAATCAGATTCAAAAATGACATTGGCAAGGCTTTCAAACCTGTTGGTTAATGGAATAAATGGCATGTCTAAGATATCCATACCTCTATCCCCCTGTAAAGATAGCTTTCATAAAGGAACTAGATCCCTCTTCCCTAGATGATTGTCCCGGGGGAACCTCCTCCTCTATGTGTTCCTCAATTCGGTCCCCTTCAACAACCAACAGATGCCCTTCTAAGGCATGAACCACACCAAAAGTAGCTACAAATCCCTGACCATCCTTGACCAACTCTCTACTGACATCCTCCATCTGTTCATACACCACTGAAGGCTAGACCTCCCTACCACTTCCTTCTGGTCTTTCCTCCTCTAGAACTTGTACTTCCCTCACACCAACCTCCAATTCCTTTCCCAATATATCTCCTTCTCCTTGTACAAAACCATGACCATCCATAACCATAATTCTACAATCCTCAACTAGTTTATGTTCCACCACCGGAAGGTGAGGCTCCATACCTCAACATTCAGGTCCCATTTCCTTCTATCCTGGACCCTCGCTCACACCCGCTTCTGAAACCCTTCCCGTAGCATCTCACTCCATTCATGTAGACACCTGGGCATGTGAAAAATGATCGATCAAGGGCCCACCCCTCTTTCAAACTACCACTATATGACCCAAGCAGTGACAAGAAGAGCAATAATCCATCCAGCCCTTGTAGACCACCTCTTGTTTTCACCTTTTCTTTCCTCTAATTGTAATCCACACATGATGAAAAGGTATTCAGGATGCATCCAATTCCACACAAACATGAGGATTAACCGGGTGACAAACAGCTTCCGTTCGAGAATCAGAATAAAAATACCTTCCTACAAGATTACCTAGCATGCAAATAACTACAGGATTCTGGAAATCCAGTGGAAGATTAAAGAATTTTACCCATACCACTGGTGATAGCGAGTCATGGTTCATGGGAAAATCAAAGGACAAACGTAATAGTAAGAATCAACATCCATTGAAGCTACAAAGAGCCCCCGACCAAGATCTAATGAGGTCTCCTTCGGAATCGAACCGAATCATCATGTAGCACCTATCAATAAAACCAAAAAATGATCTTTCTGGAAGATCCTAGGAACCAAAGATAAACCTATCGAATGCAACCACAGAAGGGTGTTTGTGCCTAAACTTCACAATAAAGGTATGATTTAGAAGAGCGGAACATTCTGAGAATTCTGAAGTCAAAAGTTGAATATTAGGGCACCCTTTGAGCAGATCTAGGGGTTTGGGTCTCAATGAGATTTTCAGAAAAGGGGGAAGGAATTTGGGGTTTGAAAAAGGCCGGAAAACCCCTTGTCTCTCACTGGATGATAATTCGCCCCCCCCCCCCACAAGAGGGGGGGAGGGAGGTGCAAGCACCACCATCTTCACCGGGTAGCCCGAAAGAATCACCATGGTTCAAAAATCTCATTTCAATAAAAATCATACTTTTTCATTAATCTAATCGATATATCCATCCTTGTAAGGGGTGAGGGAAAATGACAGACGTTGAATTGTGGAGGTGGTAGTTGGAAAAATGAATGAAAAACATTTTTTATGAACAAGGATAGGGTATATGAAAAAATAAAAAATACCCTGAATATTGTACCATTAATATATACAAGTGATTGTAAAAAAATTATATTATTCTCCCTGTAATAGATTTTATTGAATAATTGTATGATAAAAAAATAAGTAGATGATAATAAAAATGTCGTAGGCATGATTTTTCCTTAGATGTCTCATTAAAATGGTATAATTATACTAAATAATGTTGAAAAAAATATTTTAAACATTCGATAAGGTTCAATGATGAGTATAATTTCATAGTATAATGGTGAAATTAGAGTTAGAGGAGTATTTTTAATTGGTGATGATATTACCCTTGTATAAGATATGAGATGTGCATTTTTTGGATTAACCCTAATATTTTAAATAATGTAATGTTACTATTAATCTCACAAAGTCCACATAATGTAGTAATGTGGATAAAAATATTTGTTTGTGTGTACATAGAAATGTGCCACAAACACCCGTTTTTAGATATATTTTAGTGATTTATGGATTTATTTTAAACTTTTTCCTTTTTACCCAAACATTCTTTTACCATCTTAATTAATTTTCCATAAGTTCATATTAATTTTAATGTATAATATTATGAGTAAACATTTAAAATAGTTTTGAACATGTAGCTGAAAATTTTAAATTTATTATACCAAATATAATTACTAATGTTGTGGAATGACTTTGTTTAAATAAATTCACTTAATCAAGTAAAACAATTTATAGAGAAATATGTTTAAAGAATAAATTATATACATGTACTATAAAATAATCCTGGACACTATTTTCTAATAAAATAAATTGAAATATTTTTAATATATAGTGAACATGAGGCTTACATGAAAACCCAAAACTAAATATATATTGAAAATACATCATCAATGAAATCTCAAATGATATTTTACATTAATATAAAACTATAATTAGTTATAAAAAAATTAATTTAGAATTTATAATATGATTAATTTTTTAAAAACATATTATTTTCTCATAAATTCATATTTTAATATCAATACTATTTAATGAACAATGATAGTATTTATATATAATGATTTAATAATGATTTTTTTGACTATCATGTTTTCAAATAAAAAACCTCTTCTAAATAGAAAAAAAGTAATATTAGGTAAATATATTTATGATAAATTAAAGAGTTGTAACATCCAAACCCAAACCACTCACTTCGAGCCAATAGTATACACCACTTCATGCCTTCTTCCCCATACACATGAGGATGCCGACTAGCAGTGAGGGTCTATGTTCATTAATGGGGAGACTATACACTCTATAACATGTCATCAAGAAGGTTAAAAAATTACAATATTAAGAGAAATAATTAAATAAACAGAGTAAACGTGGAAACTAGATATGACATACAAGGTTTATAAATATGATCTCCTAATGTGGAATGATGACTAAAGAAATGAAATGGAGACAATAAATAATAAAACTATAGGGTAATGTAGTCTCTTCCCTTGCCCAAAGTCTGCCCAAGTTCAAAGATAAATCTGCTCACCAATTCACCGCATTTCCCTTTACCACATCCTAGCCTCTTTTGAAATCCACAAGTGCATCAAAATTCCCGAGTAGGGTGTCAGTACAATACCCTGTAAGACACCACCAATGTGTCCTTGACTTGATGTTCTCAAGTATGAAAGTGTAAACCATAATATTACTAAATTATATAATACATATAAACATACAATCAAAACCAAGTTTTAGTGCACTAACCAAGCTTCTATAACCCCAAACCATACAAGCTTCATCTCTACGCCGAAAGGTAATTTAATGAGTCGGTGGAATTAAACTATTCCTTGTACGACGTCCTCATAGTGTAATGAAAATGATACTCAGTGTCATCTATCCATCAAGTGGACCATGTCAGTCGGATCCTCTAGATATGATCCACTTATTTACTCATATCAACAAGGATATCTCTTGTTTAATTTCACTTAGAATCAAGGTGTCCTCTACAAAACCCTTGACACGATGTCATGGCATCTTCGTACCTCCACAATACGCTCAGGTCCCTCGTCACTATGGTTGAAAATAATAATTCGGCCCCACTAGAGGATATATAAGTCAAGATGGTCTTCTTGTATCAAATACCACTCTCAACCAACAAGGCATGGTAATACGTATACTAGGTAAGCACACAAGTATGAATAATATATCAAAAATTGTATATATCTCCATACAAAACAATATGTGATCATAATCAAATATGTATAAAATATACACTTATATCACATATGGAGTCACAATAGTTTCTATGGTCTACACACACCCACATGAAATCACAATCAAGAATGATCAATTTAAAACCCTTGATTATAACTATCAATTAAAAAATTCTAAACATGAGCCCAACAAGGTAATGTACTTCATACCTCAAAAGTCTAGAAGATACCCTCACTATTTTATTATTGTCAAAGGTGACATGTTAGAAGTCTTGATTTTTTAACCAGATGATGATCAGAGTATATCAAGGGTTTCCTAAAATGAAAACAACTATTTTATCAAAAATAAATAAAATATTATATGTCACAACATGTTCTCTCTCGTAGATATTTTTCAAATTATCATATAAATTATCACATGCGGTGATAAATACCTTATTGGGATAACATTCAAATTATCATTGAAATTATCATATGTGATAAAATTTTATCTCCCCTGGATAATTTTCATAGTATTATTAATTAAAATAAATACCATCAAATTATCATTTAATAATGAAATAAAATTGATAATTTATATAGATTAACTTTTGATGATCATGTTTTATCACTTGATAATTCTAGGTTTTATCATTTTAATAATTTGTTATAAAAGTTTCCTGAGATAAACTGGTGTGATTTTATTTGGATAAATAGGAACACTATTTTTAAACAATAATTTCATAAAATTACCCCCTCCCACCCCCTATTATTTAAAAATGTAATGGAATGGGAAAAAGTATTTTTTATTGAAATAAATAAAATAAATGAAAAAATGAAGAGAACTCACCCAATGGGGGGTTCAACAGAAGGAACCCATAAGGGAGGATGTGGCAACACAATAAAAGAAAAACATCAGAGTTATTCAAAAACATCCATAAAACCCTTCACCCATTACCTGAGATTGTGTTGGGTGTTTATTGGTTTGATTATTGGATGTATTTAACTCCCAGTACTTATAGGGTTTTATAAAAGCCTTCCACATTTCCGGAATTTTCTACCCACTCTTAAATCTATTTTTCAACAAATAAATTCACATAGAGTGATTACTTTCTAGATTGGAAAACATCACAAAAAAATTTGGGATAAAAATTTCATGAATGAAGGCTAAAAAACCATCATGTTGCTTGAATGGTGGACTTCCGTAGGAAAGAGGCTGATGAAAAGTGAATTCAATGTTTTTTATTTATAAATTTAATTTATTAATTAAAAAATACAAAGAAAAAAAAATTTATGGGAAAGCTGACTATATTCCTGTTGTATACAAATGTCATACCATTTTAGGGTAAACATTTTGTTTGAGACCCAATGGTGTTGTTGTAATTTCTATGTGATTCATTGTTTGTAAGATGTAAAAATATATCCAATAATTTATTGTTTAAAATAATTTTTTGAAACCATTAATTAGAGATCAGGGAATCCAAATGCCCCTTACCTTGCTATGTAATAATCTTCCTAAGGTAAACACCCCATTCTATACCTAACTATTGTCTCAGATTTCTAAAATGACACACCGTTTGAGAGATATTAAATATTTAAAATTTAAAAAATATAATCTGTATTTATTTAAAAATAAAATATCTTTTATTATGAGAGAGCCATCCAAATTTTTGACAATTACAAATGTTATACCTTGTCTATAGTAAAAACTGCATCCCAAACCCAACTGTGGTCTCATATATCCCATATGAAAAACTGTTTTAGAGATAATAAATTAGTTTGAATATTCATCCCATACATTAGATAATATATTAAATAGTTTTTCTATTTTTACAGAGACATTTTAGACTACCAAAACCTTAACTAAACACTAAAAATATTTCATTGAATATTCCATAATGTTAAATGGAATTTTACCATTTGGATATATGTTTAACAAAAAATCAATATTTTTCAGTGTTAAATCATTCTTCCCACTAAATAATTTGTCATAATAGGGATTTATGATTATTATAAAAAACGATGATGTTAAAATTATCACCCTCTATCAACTTCTCTGCCCCGAGAAGTATCTTTAGCGGCCTTACTTGAAAAAATTAATCCCCCGAGCTCGAAACTCAGATGCCAATTCTCACATCTCTTACTAGACCCATACATGCATCCAGCCAAACCAGACTAGTGGTATCATTTTTTTGGATTCCTTTCTCACTTTTATTTGTAATCCACATGGACAGATATCATAAGATGCAATAGGATTCAACACAACATCCTTGCAATCTAAAACATGGATAGGACTGGGTATGTACCTCTGAAACTAAGAAAACGTGGAACAAATTATGCATACCATGGTAGTGAGAAGGGAATTTTAGATGATACATAACTAATCATATCCATTGAGTGAGTCGCACTTCATTATCTCACTAAAAGATGCACTAACTATCGCTCCCTCATATAATGGGGTTTCAGGTCGTCATTCAATGATGTATTTGAATAATGTATGTTAGGGAAACATAACTATATTAGTAATTCAATTCCAGTCATATCTTAGAGATATAAGGTAAAAATATGTATCAATCAATGAAGATTATTAAAAGGACATGATCAAGACTGTACCTCGTACATTAACATGTTTCTTATCTCCATCAGTTGGTGAAAGATCTATTGCATCATCAAGGCCTACCTTAGTTCCATGATCATATCCATGACTTTCCCAAGTCATCATCATTAGGGTGTCTATATACCTTGTCGAGGTTCTCCAATAGACGTATGGCCCCCTGGCCGTGTTGGACTGCCTCTCATAGCTGATAAACTATTACAAAACTCAAGAAGGTGTCCTATACTTCTACATTATTGGATCTGGTTATGGGGTATCGTGCTCACTAGACCATAGTGTCCAAACATCACATAGTTAAAACATTGAGGGTCACCACCAAAATAAACTGAAGAGATAGATATTTGTTGAAATTATATTCAACTTATTTTCAACATGTTCCTAGGATTCCTCTTTCTTCCAAGAGAAGATTTGTGCACAACAATAGTGTATGAACCACATGTATGACTGGTTAAAGGTATGTAAATTCCAGCTATTCTTCCATCCTCAATAATCCTCTCAATGGTCATGTAATTATTTAGAACTTCAAGTTATAAATCTCGTTTGAAACTCAAGACCTTCTATCTAATGTCAAGCCGAAGACTGATTTCAGGATTCCAGGCCATTTGTGCCTCATTACCATCCATATTTAGTGCAAAATGGAGGAGCTCGGTAAAACATGAAGTATATTATGATAGTAGAATGGAACCCTAATGGATCTCCCAGAACTACTGTGGTCGATCGATCCTCAATGTGTTAGGAAAAAACTCACTAAGAACCAAGGTCTTGAATTATTCTTCGGTAATACATTAACAACATCCAACATGTCCCATAACTCCCCACCAATGCCTAGTAGGTCAATGTAGCATGAAGGAAACTAGTTTCACCATTCTATCTGATGGAGTCTCAATGAGTTGAAAGATATCATCTATGAGATCCACTGAATCCTCAACATCATGTGGTACACTGGTTCCCTAGAAGGATAGAGGATGTTGAAGCTAGAAATCCCTTATGTAGTCAACCATGGACATTGGTGGAAGCTCATAAGGAATTACATGTACCACTACTAGAGCATGTGTGTGGATGTTCCTAGTAGTAGCCTGCTCAGAAGTTGGTACCACCAAATTTCTACATCACCGTATCTTCTACAATAAAAAAGTTGATTAGGAACAAGGAAATTCCTGAAAATTCTAAGGGATCAAACAATGTTTTTTAGAAGTCTACCCATAACCAATGGCATAACCTTTTATCACTAACCCTTGTCTTAATCCCTTCACCTTAGTCACATTCATTATATATAAACTAACAAAAAAACATGTATATGTATGGCATGTGAATCTACTCTCATAGATAGGATGCACGAACATATGAAAATATCATAAATTACATATAACATCATGTACATCACCAAGTTGTATAAATAGTAACAACAGATCAAAAAATCTCCATATTATGGAAACTTGGAGGTCCACTATGTAGTGCTGGCTAGGCACTGAAATAGTTCCCCTACCCTAGTCCCAATTATCCTAGATCATGTATAATATTTGCCAACCCTAGACAAAGAAGATAAAAATTTAAGTAATAACCTGGTCCTCTGATACTTTTTTCTAACATTCTATCCCGAACAAACAAGTCTGAGCCAAAATTCCACATGACCTCATGCACCCCTCCCAATATGTAAGAGGTTACTAATTAGCAGTGATTGTCCATGTCTTATAATGGGGAGACTATACCCTTCATGTCATGTCCTTGAGAAAGATAAATAATAATAATAACTAGATAAAGAATTAAATAAATAGATTAAATGATAAAACTAGAGATTAAGGATAAGGATTATAAATACGAGCTCCCAAAGTGGAAAGTTGTCTTGATTAACGAAGTGTAGATAATAAATAAAACAACTACAAGGTCCTCTGGTGTCTGCCCTATTCTTCCATCTTCCCCAGTTCCGAGTTCCACTAACATACAATTTCTTTACATATCACCCTAATGAGTGATATCTCATTTTTTATTTATTTTATTAAACTATATATTTTCTCAATGTTTTCCTTTTATAAGGGGGGGGGGGGTAATTGAATGATGTTTTTGGAGAAATTTTTTTCATGCATTTATCCAAATAAAATCACTCCGATTTATGTAAGGAAATTTTTATAATATATTATTAAAATTATAAATCCTAGAATTTGTAAGGGATAATATATGACCATAAAAAGTTAATTCCAAGAAATTATCAATTTTTTATAGATATTACCACAATAAAATTATGTTTTTTATCAAATCGTAATTACAAAAAATTATCGATGGTTTTTTATTATGAAATAATCATTGGAAAATTATGTGTGTCATCAAATAATAATTAATATAATTATAAAATTATAATTGTGAGGGTATCAAGGAAAATTATTGAATGATAATTGAAAGAGTTTAATTTTAACTATTGATAATATGAAAATTATACCGGATAGATAAATTATTATCACATGTGATAATTTTAAAGCTATATCGGAATGTTAATTATCACTGCACGTTATAATTTATATGATAATTTGAAAATTATATAGGAACGAAAAAGTGTTTTCTCATATAATATTGTATTTATTTTTAAAATAAAATAGCTGTTTTTGTTTTAGGAAACCCTTGATATACTATGGTCATCAACATGTCGACAACTTAGGTCTTCTAACGGGTCTCCTTTGACGATAATAAAATCATGAAGGAATCTTTTCAACTTTTGATGTAGGAAGTTCCATACCTTCTTGGTCTCATGTTTACAATTTCTTCTTTGATAATTATAATTTTGTATTTTAAATTGACCGTGCTTGATTTTGATCCCAAGACTGTGTGTGTGTAGCCCATAGAAACTATTGTTACTCCATGAGTTATTTAAGTATAACTTTTATACATATTGGATTTTGATCACATGTTTTCATATATGATGTTATATAATCATGTTGATAAATTATTCCTACTTGTGTGATTTTCGTATATATGTATTACCTGGAATTGTTGGTTGTTATTGGTATTTGGGACTGGTGTACCATCATGACTTATTTATCCTATAGTGGGGATGAATGCTTTTTTTCAACCATAGAGATGAGGGACCTGACTATATGGTTGAGGTACGAAGAAGCCATGGAATCGTGTCGAGTGTGTGCTCGAGGACACCTTGATGCCAAGTGTCATCCACCATGAGATATCCTAGTCAATGTGAGTATAGAAGATGATCTCGTCTGGAGGATCCATGTGACATGGTCCACATGATGGATATATGATAGTGAGTATCATCTCCACCACACCATGATGACACTACATAGGGGATGGTTTGTTTACTCAGACTAATTCAGTTATCTTCTAGCATGGAGCCGAAGAAGGTATGTCTTGGGGTTGTCATAGCTTGGATAGTGCACAACCGCACAATTTTGATTGTATGTTTTTGGGGTTTCCTAAATTTCTTAATATTATGGTATACAATTGTATTCTTGAGTGAATAAGGTCGAGGACCCATTGGTGGTGTCTTACTGAGTCTGATACTCAGACCATTCTTGGGCATTTAGACGTGATTATAGATTTCACAAGAGAATTGGAGAAGGGAATGGCCCTGTGGTGAATTGATGAGTAGGTGGAGCTTGAAATTGGGGCAGAAGACTGACCAGGGAAGATACTAGAGAACCCTAAAGTTGCCTTATTTATCATTTACATTTCATTAATATAGTCACCTTTCCACTTTTGGATTTTGTATTTATCAACCTTGTATTTAATCTCTAATTTCCATATTTACTTTATTTATTTAATTATTTCTCTTGTTATTGTTATTTTTTATCCTTCTCACTGACATGACGTAGAGGGTATAGTGCCCCCATTATCAGACTTAGACCTTCACTACTAGTTGAAAACCTCATGCATACGAAGAGGAGCACATGAGGTTATGTGACATTTTGGCTCGGAGCTGCTGGTTCGAGTTGGGATGTTACAATGGTGATGTTCATTTATATTAATTTTAAATTCAAAAAAATTAAAAAATTAACTTTTTTAATAATATCATAAAATAAAATTAATAACAATTTTATTAGGAGAATGAATTTTCAATTACTAACAATTATTATTATTATACATATCATTTAATAAATAAATATTTTTTACTCAATTAGTCATATAAAACATTATTTATTACTAATCATATTTTTTGGAAATATAAATGTGTATCACATAAAAGAAAAAATTTTATAAAAATACCTTCCAAGATAATAACTTATCTAATTATACATTTTTGGTAATCTAATTTATTTTCATTTATATTAAAAAAAATTATTTTCAATATTTATATAACATAGAAATTGATTACATCTATTTTTTCCCTTTAATTCAATAAAATGGAATTAATTGTCATACAAATATGTTAATATTTTTTCTATCTAAATCGTGGTTTCGGTTGTGTTTGGGGTTACATGTGGATGATGCTATTAAAAAAATTGAATTAATTAAAGTTATTCGTATACTATGATATTGAGGGGTAATATTATCCCCTACTAAATAAATTTCATCATTTCATATTGAGTCATAGAAATTTATACCTCAAATTCATAATAAACCATAAACCTTTATATGATAAATGATTTATCTTGGATTTTGAATGAATTTTTTCTTAATGAATAAGTACTATATGATGTTTTTAAATATATATAACCCATTATTTATATGATTTGAATTATTGAATGTGTACAAGATCTATATCAATAATAAATAACTTCCCACAAAAAATTAAAATGATTTTTCTAACAATCAATACACTAGGATATTTTATAACACAATATCGGGTAGTTATTGATAAAAAATTATAATGGAAAATAAAAAATATTAAGTGAGAACTCCCTATATGATAAAATATCAGTACATTAATAGGATCTTTCTTTTTAAAGATTGTTGGTGACTATCCCCTTAATATCCCCCTACATTAGGACATTAAAATGCATTATCCCAAACAATATTACAATTGAAGAAACAAATCTTTATAACTTAAATATTTATGTTATCCCGACCTTTTTATCAAATAACATCTCATTCTTTTTACAAACATGGGATCTTTAAAGTCTAGTGTCTTGGAAATTAGGGACATAAAACCTGAAAAATACATAAAACATTATTCTAATACACTTTTAAGGATTAATAATATGTTCAACTTATATAAAATTATTGTGTCTCTTATCCTGGAGACATACATCAAAGTAAAGGGTGAGCATAAGGCTCAGTAAGGGTAAACAAGGGAATTATTTTACTTGTAATATGAATAACAACTTGACAAAAAATTTGAAGACATGTGCAATAGAAAAATAGGTATATCATAATAAGAAGAACGTGATTCATAAATGGAATATGTGGCTACAACATTTCATTTATACATTATTGAACATATCACCAAGGTTTATCGTCGAGGTGTCATAAAAATTACCAAGGTTATTCACCAAGGTATCGTGAAACATGTCATCTCTAGAGATTAATTTCATTACCCAATACATTGGAGTGCTATCAGGGAGCACCCATAATATTTCTTAATATTCGTGGGAGGCACATAGATCATAATCAAACATTTCATAAATAACCCATGGATAATAAAAGAAATGGGTTTCATTTTAAAGATCATGACGTTTTAAAAGTTCTTAAAAATAATATCATTACATCAATTATAACCCCTTGAAATATAGTGAGGGTAATATTTATGTCAATTACAGAATAAAATATACTATCTTTATATATTTTTGAACACCCAAAGAAACGAAATATTTCTGGGTATTCACATAAATAAAACAAGAGAATATTTGGAGAGAAAGAGATAGAAATTTTGAGGCGAAATTTCTGCAGCACAACAGCTATATAACATGGTTGTAGAAAACATTTAAAAGAGAGGGGACAAGGGTCACCCACTCATAAATAATTCATAATACAGTATGGGTACATAATAAGATCATGTTATGGATATTTTAATGACATCCCTCGTGAAAAAGAAACATGAAAGAAAATAGAAGAAGCGATTTATTTTACGAGAAATTTGTCAACAAAATGGTGTCACATTAAAATTCAGAAAAGAATATGACGAGAACGGAAAGGGTATATCAACAATTAGACATGAAATGGATAGTAATGTGAACATATAATAACATAACCTCAACATAAATAGATTAAAACTAGAAGAAAAAACATAAAGTAAGTCATGACATAAAAGAGGAGGGTGAAAGATTCCCTTAGCTTGATGTTTAAATTTGAAAATATGAAATTTGGGACCTTGAGAGGATTAATAGAACCTTGGGAGGACTCATTTGGGGAAAAGTGACTAGAAAATAATTTAGGAGGATTCAGAAATGAAATGAATGACGGAATGGCTTGGTATTTATAGGAGAAGTGATGGAAAAAATCATTAATTTCCAAGGGACACCTTATCAGTGGTATTGGAAAAACCAAAGGCTTGCCCACGGTATTTTCCCATGGTATTAGCCACCTGGGACACCGCATAGAATATCATACTATTAGAAAGTTTACCAGAATGATTATATAATTATTACATCCTTAATAATGTAATTAAACACCTGAAAGTCAAAACTGTAATTTTTACTATTCACCAAAAATTCAACTGTTTTAGAAAAGTCCCCAAAATATACCCTAATCTAATATTGATGCTTAATTTACTAAATATTTTTAGTCAAATTTTGGAATTAAAACACTATTCACCCAAAATAAAACTAATACATAACTAATAATTTCTGAAAGAATTATTTACTAATTTTATTGAATCACATTACCTAATCAAGATGCCTAAATTATATTAATACTTTCTTAAGTGAGTTTACTATTCCATTTGGTCACATTAAAATTCATAAGTGTAAAATTTCTATTCATAATATACTATTCATAAAAAATTAAGTTGATCTTATTAGACTCTAAATTTCTTACTAAACAAAACTGTAGAAGAACATTTTTTGAAAATCATTACCCATTATTAATTATTTAAGGTTTACATAAATATTTTAAAATATCCTTTTTCCAAAATTCATCAATATTATACACCCTATATTTATCAAGACATTTGAGATTGTCAAACTTCACCATTAGAAAAAATAACAATTTTTATTTATATCAAAGGATTACATAAAGCAGCTAAGGTCTCGTTATATAGCCCCTTATAACACCAACATAGGACCTAAGTGTAAAGTGTGCTAAGGTGATAGAATCTTGGGGCGGCTCGAACAACATTGCCTGAGTGGGGATTTATATTAGCTTGAACATCTCCCATAGATGATTCCGTTAAAGCTTCACATGATGAAGTTTGGCTTGGGATTTGTCTAGAGAAAATCCCATTGGTGATACTTCCTTCCCAAGTCCCATCATATGGGCTTCGAGTGGCCCGAGACTACTAGATGAGGCTATCGAATCTTATTTTTGTAACCAAGATCACTATTATTTATAAACAATATTTTAAATATTAATAGTTTACTTTCCAATGGTCATATTGAAAAACGATCATATAACATTCAAAACCCAATAGTCTCATTAAATTATACTCACTTCGTTAATTAAAGAATATAGTTTTGTTGACTATAAAATAAAACAACACAAAAAATTAGGAAACAAAAATTATTCAAAATTTTGGGTCATTACATTCTTCCCCCCTTAAGAAATTTCTTCCCCGATATTTTAACTCTTACCCTTAGAAAAGAAAAGGTTTGGGTACTTATTCCTCATAGACTCTGGTTCCCACATGGCTTATTCGGATTTCTGGTTTCTCCATAGCACCATGAAAAGGTGGGCAGTCTTGTTGCGTAGAACCTTGTCTCTAGGATCCAAGATCTCCAACAGTTGCACCTCATAAGAGAGGTAATGTTCCTATTGTAACACCTCTAGGTTTATTACATGTGAAATATCAGTTAAGTACTTACTCAAGAGGGATACATGGAATACATCATAAACTTGTTCTATATTTGGAGGAAGTGAAAGTTGATAGACCACTGCTCTTATGCGATCAAGGATTTCATAGGGGCCAATGTACCTAGGGCTAAGCTTCCCTTTCTTCCCAAACCTCATGACTCTCTACCAAGGAGAAATTTAAAGAAATAACTTTTCACCAACATCAAACTCAATATCCTTTCGATGGTTATCGGCATTTCTCTTTTTCCTACTTTGAGCAGACTTAATGTGTTGCTTGATGACATGGACCTTTTAAGTCATCTCATGGACAATATCGGGCCCAAGAAGCTTTCTTTTACCAGTTTCATAACAAAAAGTAGGATGTGTACATCACTTTCCATATAGATCTTCATAGGGTGCCGTTTGAATGATCAAGTGGAAACTATTGTTGTAATAGAACTCAAATAAAGTGATATGTTGATCCCATCCACCTTTAAATTCTATTGAGAATGTTATCATCTTGTCCTTGAGTTTTTGAATAGTCCATTTAGTTTGGCCATCAGTTTGGGGGTGATAAGCTATATTAAAATTTAATTCAGTTCCCATAGCATGTTGAAGACTTCTCCAGAATTTTAATGTGAAATTTGGATCACAATCAGATACGATAGAAAGTGGAACTCCATGGAGCCTTACCACGTCCTTCACTTAAATAATGGCTAGTTAATCAAGAGAGAAATATTCACAAATGAAGATAAAATGGGCAGTCATGGTGAGATGGTCCACAATAAACCATATCGAATTATTTCCTTTGGAAGTTCTCAGGAGAGAAGTGACAAAGTCCATAGTGATATTGTCCTAGTTCCATGATGGTATGGGTAGTGGTTGCAACACCCATTTAAGAATTTGTCACTCTAACTTAACTTGCTAACAAACTAGGAACCTTATAGTGTATTCAGCAATCTCCCTTTTCATACTATCCCACAAAAATAATCAGGAAGATCCCCATACATTTTTTTTCATCCATGATGTATATATAAAGTAGAGATATGAGCTTCATCCATCAGCTCCTTTATTTCCGGAATAGATGGAACACATAGTCTTTTAAAAAAATTCAGTACACATTCTGGATCAATATTAAACTCATGAAACTTCCCATCCTTTATAGCCTCAAACATCTTCTATGAAAAAGGATCTTCTTTCTAAGCATTCTTGATCTTTTATAGTAATGATGGTTGAGAAATTAATTGGGTTAGGGTTAATGATGTCCTTTACCATATAATTCACATGTCCAGCTTTACTAGGTCATTGATCAAATGATCTTTTGGAATCCTTATCATGGAAAGAACAACTAGGTCTTTCCTGCTTAATGCATCAGCAACATTGTTTGCTCTTCTAGGATGATAATGAATTGAACAATCATAATCTTTAAGAAGCTACAATCTTCTCCTTTGTCTGATGGTCAATTACTTTTGTGTGAAAATATACTTCAATCTTTGATGGTCTATGTATATATCACATTTATACCCATAAATATTGTGCCTCCATATCTTCAGAGAAAAAATGACTGCAACCGTCTCCAGATCATGTGTATGATAGTTCTACTCATGATTCTTCAACTATGGAGATGCATAAGCAATGACTTTTTCATTTTTCATGAGGACGCACCCAAGCCCTTTGAGAGATTCCTTGCTAAAAAAACAAATCCTTCTCCACTTGAGGTCAAAGTTAACACGGGTGCAGCAACCAATCTCTTCTTCAGCTCTTGGAAAAATTCCTTACACTCCTTTGTCCAGATGAACATGACCCATTTTTGAGTTAACATGGTAAATGGATTATAAAGTCGTGAATGTTTTTTCACAAACCTCCTATAATATCCTTCTAATCCAACAAAACATTGAATATCAGTTATTGTTGTAGGTTGAGGCCACTCTGCAATAACTTTTGTCTTTTTAGGGTCAAATGAGATTCCATCATTGGTAATATTGTTCCCCAAGAAAGAAACCTGTTGTAACCATAATTCACATTTTTCTGAACTTTACAAAAAGCCTCTCCTTCTTTAGAGTTTGTAAAATAACCCTTATATTATTTTCATGCTCCTCACGACTTTTGGAATATATTAGAATATCATCAATAAAAACTACCACAAAGTTATCAAGTTAGTCCTTAAGGACTCTATTCATCAGATCCATAAAAAAGGTATATTAGTTAGTCTGAAGGGCATAACAACAAACTCATAATTCCCATATCTTGACCGGAAGGTATTTTTGGGAATATATTCTTTCTTCACCATTAATCGATGAAAACCATATCAAAGATAAATCATTGAGAAGAATTGAGCACCACGAAGTTGGTCAAATAAGTCATCGATTCTTGGAAGAGGGTATTTGTTCTTTACTGTTATCCCATTCAATTATCTATAATCAATTCATAGCTGCATCGATCCATCCTTCTTTTTTACAAAGAGAACTGGGGCTCTCCAAGGACACACACTCAGTCCGATAAACACATTATCCAAAAGATCTTGAAGTTGTTTATTTAATTCCTCTAGCTCCACATTTTACATCCTATAGGGGCTCTTTGATATTGGATGAGATCTAGGTATGAGTTCAATAGAGAACTCTTCCACTCTTTCTAGGGGAGGTCCAGCCAACTCCTCAGGAAATACATCAACGCATTATTGGATGATGGGGACACTTTCTACCCTTAAACTCGCATCTCCTTCTTCTTCTTCACCGATCAAATCAATAATAATGGATATATGGGGTTCTTCTAGAAAAATATCAGGTTGACTTATCTCTCCTTGTAAGATAACTATAGGTTTTCCATTCAAGACGACTGTGATTTCCTTGCTCCTGCATTTGATTATGCATTATACTTTGAGAGCTAGTCCATCCCTAGTATAATGTCAAATTCTAGCATGGGTATGACTACTATATTTGTGATAATATTGTGCTCACTAAATTAAATAATAGTGTTTTTAAACATTGACGATTCTTGGATAATCCCACCAGGAGTCTTAAATGATAAATCTAATTTTAGAAAATCAGGGTTTTATTCTAAATTCCTTGCAAACAAGTAGGAAATAAAAGAATGAATAGAACTATAATCAAACAAGGTACTTGATATATTTCAGAGAAAAACAAGAGTACCTAATACCACATCATTTAGAGATTAAACATCAGCTGTCGTGATAGAAAAAGAACGACCTTTATCCCATGTCCATTGCTGAGGCTGATGGTGGTTCCCCTCTACTGCCCTCAGATTTGGACAGTGATTAGTAAATTACCCAAGTTGTCAACACTAAAATCACTAGAAATCAGGTAGGGCTTGGATCATCTTCTCCATGTCATTTGTGTTAGGAAGTTGAGGTTTCACCGCACTATGAAAATTCCTTGCAATATGGCAATCTATTCCACACTTGTAGATTTTCCCGCTCCCAAGCAGGAAGTTCCCCGAATGATTCTTCACACATTTATTACACATGGAATGCTTCACTTGGTTGCCTCCTCTTCCCTGATCAAAGTTCCCCCTTAAGCTGCTCTCCATAGATATGTTCTTGTTATTTGATTTTTGAGACTGCTGCGTCTCACCAAACTCCAGCTCGACTTTCATCACACTCCGCATGATCTTTTTATAGGTATCATTGTCTCGGTTGGCTAGATTATTCCGCAGATGAGGTCTTATTCCACTAAAGAATCTATCAACCTTACCACTAGGATCCATGACAAAGCTGGAGGTGTAACATGAAATCCTTGTGTAGTTCATCTCGTAGCTTCCCAAAGATTCATTCTTCTACTGTTTCAGCTCGATAAACTCATTTCCATTCTTGTTCTCTTGGAATGAGGGAAATATTTTATGAAAAATATCCTTTTGAAATATTCCCACTCCATAGGTTCAACTTCCACTCTTGTACTTGTGTTTTTAATCAGTTCCCACCAATGATAAGCTTATCATTCTAAGAGATAGACAACCAGGGTGACCTTATCTTACCTTGAACTGTAGAGCATAGAAAATATCTTCTCTATAGAGCTGATCCACTACTCAGAAATCAATGGGTTAGTCAATCCACTGATGTTTGGTGGTCATTCACGCATAAAGGAATAAATAGAATTTTGTTCCATTTATAGTTACATTGGTCTCCCATATTGATTGATGTTATTTCCCATAACTTGAGTCAGTTGGTTCATCATTCTCATTAATTTTTCCATTCTGGATGCCATCAGAGGGTTGTCAGTGCATGGTCTATTGCAGTCACCATTTGCATGGTCCCTCCAATTGCTCGCCATCTTATAAAAGAGTAAAACCTGTGGAGACCCGAAGCATGACGTACATGGAAATTACATTACGTTTTCGAAATACTTAATACATATCAAAAATAGACACACAAGGACCACAACAGTTTAGTGTCCTTGGAGCTCGGAACGTAATCTTCTAATCGTGGTGAAAGATCTTCAACATCTCTCATAAAGATCATCCTATTTTGGTTTTCTTACCTAAAACCTTTCTTTAAATCCTGGGGAAAGGAAAACTTATAAAGGGTGAGCTCAAATTCTCAGTAAGGGTAAACATGGATAAAATAAAACAGAACATATATATTTGAACTTAAAAACATGACCATAATGTCTAAACATGAAAATCATGAGCAACGAGATAAAACATGGAAGTACATAAGGCATAGATCATAATGGAACAAAGATCATGATAAAATTTCATGGGAATAAAACATGTAATTTTGGAAACCATTAAGCACATGATATCATTTCCATAGTATCCAAGGCATTGCTGCCAAGACCATCTTAGTGGACAAAGTCCCTTTCTGAATCGAGTTCACTCCTCATTCTAGTCCTGTATTACTAAACCAGTTTAACTTGTCGTTCCAGCCATGTCTATCTCATGACATATAAATCTTTACCCAATGCATTGGAGGGAGATATAGGTCCCACCCATCTCATAATTAAATCATTCTTTTGTGTGCAACAAAATCATAAATCATACATCATACCATAACCCATGTAATAGAATGGGATTCTTAAGCATCATGCCATCATAACATAATCCATAAAAAATGGATATCATTTCATCTAAAGAAGAATCAAATCATGTAAATAATGGAGACAATATACTTAAAACATAAACATATTAAATAATGTTATTTTAGATGGAAAATATTTTTGATAAAACACTTGAAATGAAATCTTGAGGAAAATATCCTTTCTTCTTCAAAGTCATTTTCTTTTCACAAAATGACATGAAATTTTAAAAGAAAAGGTTTTTTTTGAAAATAATCATGCAATCTTGTAGAGTAAGCTTCATGAAAATGAGGCATTATTAAACCATAAAAATCCATTCATTCTGTATAAGTTAAAAAAAATCTTCTCGTACTTTTGTCGGAAAAGTTAAAAAGTACCTCGTATAGTAAAATAATAAATATTCCTTAGATACCATGTAGTAAAAGTAAAAAATCGGTAAAAAGGACTTTAAACATACATGAAAACATTTTTATAAAACTTTTACATAGATGATAAAAATAACTCCAGTAAATACTTACGTATAAGCAATCTCGGATAAAAAATGAGATTGAAAATTTATCCCATACCTTAGGTCTGATAGGCTTCGTACGTATCCGAAAATCCTGTATAATGATTTAAATAATGTCATTTAATTATTACATAATCATCTTTATTGTTATGATATCATATACGGTTCATTTATGAAATTATATTACCCATTCTTTTGTAAATTCATGTTAATGTAGCATTTTGGGTAATATCGTTTCATTTATCGTCCGTGATTTGAATTGCAATTATTCATATGATTACTTAGATCATGATTAAATAATTAAAGAATATAAATCATGATTTATATATAATATATATTCAGAATATACATATATATAATTGATCGATAAATGGGATTAAATACACCGTTCATGGAGACGGTAGGCCGTACGTACCCATGAACGTTGTTTTCGTTTCCTTATTGAGTTGAATGGAATTAAGTAGATGACATAAATATATATATATATATATATCCAATAGCTTTATAAGGTCATATATTTCATTATTATTGCTTATATATAATTTATAATCATTCTTTAATGGTTAACATGGAGAATGAATCTCATCGCGTCGTGGAGACGGTAGTCCGTACGTACGCACGAGCGATGATATCATTCCCATGATTGTGGAATTGCATTGAAGTGTATGTATAATATTTCAGAATCAATATCACTTTGAAATAATCATATATAGTTATTTATTTACACCATTATACCCATCCATGTAAGGTGGTGGTCGAAAACAGATTACACCATGGGGTGGAGACGGTATTCCGTACGTATGCACACGCAGTGATTTCGTTTTTCATAGGATGGATAGATGGTGAAATAGGGTTGTTTCATACTTATAATAACATATCAGTATATGAGTGATACTGATGTTATTACTTTATAATTAAACAATTAAAGAAGAATAAGTAGAAGAAGAAATAATCTTGAAAGAATCGGTAACAGATATTACATCTTCTTTCGACACGCCTTTTTGAAACCTCCTCTTAGGGAACTAATATTGGTCATTGATGAAGACCAGAACCTCTAGGATGTTTATAGGGAAGTGGAGAAGAGAAATTGGTAGGTTTTGGCCGAGCTTGAAGTCTCAATGTGGTGTGAGGTAGAGAGGGAGGAGGTGCCCTTTTATAAGGGAGGAGAGGGGCCCATTTGGAATAACAAAAAATATTAATTTACTATAAAGTCATATTCGATTTTAATAGCTCAAAATTGAGTTATTTATAATATAAGGAGGGGATGGGTCTAAATCATCTCATACAATATAATTTTGACAAGTTTAGGTTTCTATTTTAACCTTATCATTTAGATTTAACTTTATGTTAAATAATTTTTCTTTTACCTTGTCTTCTTGTTTTCTTACACTATAAGGGTAATAAACATACTATAACAAGCCAAAAGAACACCAAGTTGTTTATTATTAATATATAAAACCTTATCTAAGTCATTTGGCCGAAAATTATATTTTTAGGAATAAAATAACAATTAATAATATAATATTTGTTTTAAAACTATTTTATGTCAATTCTGACATTGTTTGGTAATTTATTTTTGTAAAAATCATAACAGAATGATTAATTCGAAAAACTTTAACTTAATCAATACTAACATGTCATAGTAACCTATAAAATGAGTGTAATTCATAAAAAGTCTCAAATTACATTTATTTGGGTATTTATAACATTAATTATGTCAATATTTCATTAATAAGATAATTATTGCATCATCATTGTGTCATAAATAAATTAAATTATCTAATGTCTAAAAATTATAAATAAAACACAATTATGTAGGAAATTTTTTTAGCTTTCTAATTAATATTTATAGTCGAATTTATCTTATGTATAACCCTATATTAAAAATTATTTAGTTATTAAACTTTGATTTTAACTATTTATCCCTTCTTTAAATAAATTAATAATAAATGTCCTAATCTAATCCAAGTGGGCCTAAAGGGTCATATTTTATTCCTAAGGTTGTTTTTGGTCGAATTAGACTTATACAATAGAACTAGGACATGTGTTAGGGTAGTAATAATATCATTTTTACCCTTAATTACCCTATTTACTTTTAACATTGGTTAAAAAAGTAAAAAGTTACTATTCACCAAAAAAATTTCTCATCTCATTGAACCAAATTTTAGTCCTTGATATTAACTGTGTCTCTTGGATTTTCTAAATTCCACTCACAAAAGTGGTAAAATTAAGTTTTATGTGAATTTGCAAATTCTCCTAGGAGGTGGGTAAAAGATGGTGAAAAGTTCAATAAAATTTTTATATATCTAAAATTATTATAAACTGATTCCAATGACTTAAATTAAACTTATATAGGTATTATGTATCAATTTTTACCTAAAATAAATTTAAATAAAATACAAAATTATTTAAATAAAAAGTCGGTTTTTGAATAGTAACCCAGTGTTTTCACTATTCATCAAAAATTGATAGTTTTTAGAAAAATACACAAAATTCACCCTAGGCTAATTTTGAAATTCTAAATCCAAAAATTAAGTTCATTTTAAAAGATAAAATTTATAAAATTTCAAAAATTGGGTATTACTATTCATAACGACTAATTTATATAACATATCGTTGTTTAGCGAAACTCAATATTGCGTGCAACACACGCTATCGTGGAAGGTCATGATTGCGTGTAATGCAAGAAAAGTTAGGGATGAGTGTTGAGCAAGCTCCTTTTGGTCTAGATTACAACACAAGACATTAATTAAATTAAAATTAATATTTTTCATAAAATCTTGGGGTGTTACATTCTACCCCCCTTAAAATGAATTTCACCCTCGAAATTCGTCGGGGTTATAAATGGTTTACTAATCGAAAGTTTCTTTAATAGAAACCCACATCGTAATAATGAATACCAAAACTTGGCTTTAAAAAGTAAATTATGAAACGTAACGCTTACCCAAATAAACTAATCACTGGTTTTCCACATAGGAGAACATAGGTGAAAATATGGATATGGAAGAGAAATCTAACCGTCATTTTCTGATAGAGAGTGGTAGAGAACATGGACATGAAACATCCAACAATCACAAATCCATATATTTGCAATGATCTAAGGTACCATCTGATTTGTCGGATATAAGAGCACTAGGAAAACATTTTTGGTTTTTAATATCATTTCCCTAAAGTTGAAAATTTTGAATTAAAAGAAATACTTGCTTGATTTTGGTACAATCTGAATGTTGTTCGTGCTTTGAACAATTTATACTTCATCTCTTAAATAAATGAAGTTGGATTTGTTATTCGTGAAGTACTAATAGATCATGTGATAGAATGAGGGGTCATTCCATCTATTTCAAACAAAAGGTTAACAAAAGTAATTAAATATACATAAGTCCATCTATGGGGTGGTTAATCATATACGATTCCAAAAATGAACATATACTTCATATATCATACCACTCAATAAAATAAAACTACTTTCTACTAACCAGGGAATTCCTGTAGGCCGGTGGTAGAAAATAAAGGCCAGTCGCACTTCGGTTGTGGGTTCGATTCCCACAGCCTTGTCTGACGTGACGGGTTGTCGCTCGTTCTACACGTTGTCCTTTTTTTTATAAAAATACAATAATAACTTATGTCCAACATAATCCATTCCAATCTTTAGGTTTATCCATAATATTACAGTCCATTCTCATATTATAGTGAAAATGATTACCATATATTTCATATAACAAGCATGTTAATACCATCGTTGATCCCCATATATCAAAAGATATGTCTTGTTGGTCAAATTCAAAACATTTGAAGGCCTTAATCATGTATTTTCTTGAAAAATGAATACCCTTTGAATCTTAGTGAAAAAATGAGTGCTATCAAAAGTTAACACTTTCCACATACCAAAACCCCAATATTCTATATACTCAAACCATCTTATAACTATTTCTTTATATCAGTCATGAGCTCATGAATACTGTCAAACATTTCATTTTCCCCTAATCCCTTCATTATGAGCATATCATCTTTTTTCCAAAAATATCTCAATCACTTTCCATGGTTACTGGTACCATAAAATTATTGAAAACCACAATAGACCAATACATAAATATTCCAATATTCTACGATACTATATACAACATTATTTTGGAATCCCATTACATAAACACTTAATCACTCCACCACATCGTTGTCATATTCAACATCACCAATAGTAATCGCATGTGACATCCCTTTGTCCTTTTCCTTAAGTGGTTTGTCATGTCGATCATCATTAACCCTTGGATTAGGGAATTTATTAGAATAATGCCCCAATTCATTGCACTTGAAGCATTGATGTGTTGGTGGTGCGTTCTCTGCATTCTTTTCTTTGTTCACATCATTAACAACCCTTTTTCCATTACTTCGACACTCAGCTGCTCGATGACCTTCTTTTCCACACATAAAACATTTTCTAGTCCCTTTAAGACAATCTCTACCATGCTTATTTCCACACTTTGAGCATAAGGAAACATTCATATTCTTTTCACCATTATTCTGAGATTTCTCCTTGAACTCCATATTTCGTTTCTTGTCAAAACCATGAGATGGATATGTAACACCAACTTCTATTTCTACCTTGATAGTACAACACACAATTTCTTCATAGATACTGAAGTCTCTTATATCTAATTCCCTTCGAAGATTTGGTTTTAAGCCACTGAAGAATCGATCAACTTTACTTTCAGGTTCGATGATAAAGCAAGATGCATACCTTTCAAGCCTTGTAATATTCGCTTCGTATATACCAACAGATTCTTCATCCATTTGCTTTAGTTCAAGAAACTCTTTCTCCATCTTTGTTCGAAGAATACGAGGTAAGTACTTATTGAAAAATAAGTTCTTGAACTCATCCCATTCCATGGACTCAATTACATCTCTTGGCCTCGTATTGTTGATAATATTCCACCATTTATCTGCTTCACCTTCCAAACGATATACTACTAAGATGACTTTATCATGTTCAGAACATTGAAGAACTGAAGATATATTTTCAGTGGTACTGATCCATTGTTCAGCAACAAGTGGATCAGAAGACCCACTGAAAGAAGGTGGACGTTGCCTCATGAAGGACTCAATAGAATATTGTTCACTTATCTGCTCATTTGTAAGTACAGAATGATTCATAGCTTGTGTAAGTATAGAAATATGATTTTCACTCCATATACCATAACATTTGTTTGTTCATGAGGAAAATCATTTCACTGTCCATTACATTGATCAACACGGTTCATTCAGGTTCTAGCCATCATCTAAAACCCAAAAATAATAGTGTGAGAGGAAAAAATCATGATAGGGAAAACAACATAATAAAGGTGGAGTACCTTCAATATCCAACATCTTAGGTATATTTATAAGATCTTTACTGTAATTATAGTACTATAACCTATACTTATACTTAACCTTAGGGACATCCCTATAGATACCTTAGAAATATCTCTAGGGATCTCACTAAAGTTCCCGAATCCTAATTTCTAAAGGTTAACTAAACCTTTCCTCTGATACCAACTGTAGATACGCGAAGCTTGACGTACATGGACATTACATTACTTTTTCGGAATACTTAATACATAACAAAAACATACAAACAAGGACGTAACAGTTTAGTGTCTTTGGAAACATGGAACGTAATCTTCTAATCGTGGTGAAAGATCTTCAACATCTCCCATAAAGATCTTCCTATTTTGGTTTTCTTACCTAAAATCTTTCTTTAAATCCTGTGGAAAAGAAAAATTATAAAGGGTGAGCTCAAATTCTTAATAAGGGTAAGAATGGATAAAATAAAACAAACCATATACATTTGAACTTAAAAACATGACCATAATGTTTAAACATGAAAATCTTGAGCAATGAGATAAAACAGGGAAGTACATAAGGAATAGATCATAATGGAACATCAATCATGATAAAATAGCATGGGAATAAAACATGTAATTGTGGAAACCATTAAGCACATTAAATAATTTCCATAGTATCCAAGGCATTGCTTCCAAGACCATCTTAGTGGACAACGTCCCTTTCTGAATCGAGTTCACTCCTCGTTCTAGTCCTGTATTACTGAACCGGTTTAACTTATCATTCTAGCCATGTCTATATCATGAGATATAAATCTTTACCCAATTCATTGGAGGGAGATATAGGTCCCACCCATATCATAATGAAATCACTCTTTTGTGTTCCACAAAATCAAAAATCATACATCATAGCATTACCCATGTAATAGAATGGGATTCTTAAACATCATTCCATCATAACATAATCCATAAAAAAATGGATATAATTTCATCATAATAAAAATCAAACCATGTAAATAATAGAGACATTTTATATAAAACATAAACATATTAAATATTGTCATTTTAGATGGGAAATATTTTTGATAAAACACTTGAAATGAAATCTTGAGGAAAATATCCTTTTTTCTTAAAAACCATTTTATTTTCACAAAATGCCATGAAATTTTAAAAGAAAAGGGTTTTGTTGAAAATAATCATGCAATCTTGTAGAGGAATATTCCTGAAAATGAGGCGTTATGAAACCGTAGAAATCCATTCATTCTGTATAAGTTCAAAAACATTCTTCTCATACTTTTGTCAAAAAAGTCAAAAAGTACCTCGTATGGTAATACCATGTAGTAAAAGTAAAAAATGAGTAAAAAGGACATTAAACATACATGAATTTTTTTTATAAAACTTGTACATGGATGATAAATATAACCCCAGTAAATAATTACGTATAAGAAATCTCAGATAAAAAATGAGATTGAAAATTTATCCCTTACCTTAGGTCCGATATGCTTTGTACATATCCGAACCTCATATATAATGATTTAAATAATGTCATTGAATTATTACATAATCATATTCATTGTTATGATATCATATATGGTTCATTTCTGACTTTATATTACCCATTCTTTTGTAAATTCATGTTAATGTAGCGTTTTGGGTAAAATCGTTTCATTTATCGTCCGTGATTTGACCTGTAATTATTCATATGATTACTTAGATCATGATTACTTAATTACAGAGTATAAAAAATGATATATATATAAATATATATATATATATAATATATATTCATAATATACATATATATAATAGATCGATAAATGGAAAGAAATACACCGTTCATGGAGATGGTAGGTCGTACTTACGCAAGAACGCTCTTTTCATTTCCTTATTGAGTTGAATGGAATTAAGTAGATGACATAAATATATATATACATAAATCTATTAGCTTTATAATGTCATTTATTTCATTATTATTGCTTATATATACTTTATAATCATTCTTTAATGGTTAACATGGAGAATGAATCTCATCGCATCGTGGAGACGGTAGTCCGTACGTACGCACGAGCGATGATATCATTCCCATGATTGAGGAATTGCATTGAAGTGTATGTATAATATTTCATAATAAATATCACTTTGAAATAATCATATATAGTTATTTATTTACACCATTATACCCATCCAAGTAAGGTGGTGGTCGAAAACAGATTACACCACGGCGTGGAGACGGTATTCCGTACGTACGCACGCGCGGTGATTTCGTTTTCTGTTGGATGGATAGATGGTAAAATAGGGTTTTTTCATACTTATAATAACATATCATTATATGAGTGATACTTATGTTATTACTTCATAATGATACAACTAAAGAAGAAGAAGAAGAAGAAATAAAGTTGAAATAATCGGTAATGGATATTACCTCTTCTTTCGACACGCCTTTTTGGAACCTCCTCTTAGGGCACTAAGATTGGTCTTTGAAGAAGACCAGAACCTCTAGGATTTTTATATGGAAGTGTAGAAGAGAAATTGTCAGGGGTTTTCTGAGTATGAAGGCTCAAAGTGGTGTGAGTAAGAGAGGGAGGAAGTGCCCTTTTATAAGGGAGGAGAGGGGCACCTTTGGAATAACTAAAAATATTATTTTATTATAAAGTCATTTTCGGTTTTTAAAAGCTCCAAATTGAGTTATTTCTAAGATAATTTGGTTATGGGTCGAAATCCTCTCATCCAATAGAATTTAGGCAAATTTAGGTTTCTATTTTAACCTTATCATTTAGATTTAACATTAAGTTAAATAATTTTTCTTTTACCGTGTCTTCTTGTTTTCTTACACTATAAGGTTAATAAACTTACTATAACAAGACAAAAGAACCCAAAGTTGTTTATTATTAATATATATATCCTTATCTAAGTCATTTTACAGAACCATAGATTTTTAGGAATAAAATAACAATTAATAGTATAATATTTGTTTTAAATACTATTTTATGTCAATTTTGACACTGTTTGGTAATTGATTTTTTGTGAAAATCATAACAGAATGATTAGTTAGAAAAATTTTAACTTAATCAATACTAACATGTCATATTAACCTATAAAATTAGTTCAATTCATAAAAAGTCTCAAATTACATTTATTTGGGTATTTGTAACATCAATTATGTCAATATTTCATTAATAAGATAATTACTGCATCATCATTGTGTCATAAATAAGTTAACTTATTTAATTTATAAAAATTATAAATAAAACACCATTATGTAGGAAATTTTTTTATTTTTCTAATGAATATTTATAGTCTAATTTATTTTATGTATAAACCTATATTAAAAATGATTTAGTTATTAAACATTGATTATAACTATTTTAACCCTTCTTTAAATAAATTAATAATAAATGTCCTAATCTAATCCAAGTGGGCCTAAATGGTCATATTTTATTCCTAAGGTTGTTTTTGGTCTAATTACACTTATCCAATCGAATTAGGAGATGTGTTAGGGTAATAATAATATCATTTTTACCCTTAATTACCCTATTTACTTTTAACATTGGTAAAAAAATGTAAAAAGTTACTATTCACCAAAAATTATTTTCATCTCATTGAACCACATTTTAGTCCTTGATATTAACCATGCCTCTCAGATTTTTGAAATTCCACTCACAGAAGCGGTAAAACTATGTTTTATTTGAATTTGAAAATTCTCATAGGAGGTGGGTAAGAGACGGTGAAAAGTTTAATATATTTTTTATATATCTAAAATTATTATAAAATGACTCCAATGACTTAAATTGAACTTATATAGGTATTATGTAGAAATTTTGACATAAAATAAATTTAAATAAAATAATTAATTATTTAAATAAAAAGTTGGTTTTTGAATAGTAACCCGGTGTTTTCACTATTCATCAAAAATTGAAAGTTTTCAGAAAAATACCAAAAATTCACCCTAGGATAATTTTGATATTCTGAATCCAAAAATGAAGTCCATTTTGAAAAATAAAATTGATAAAATTTTAAAAAGTGGGTATTACTATTCATAACAGCTAGTTTATATAACATATCGTTGTTTTGTGAAACTCGGTATTGCGTACAACACATGCTATCGTGGAAGGTCGCGATTGCATGTAATGCAAGCCAAGTCAGGGATGTGTGTTGTGCAAGCTCCTTTTGGTGTAGCTTACAACACAAGACATTAATGAAATTAAAAAGAATATTTTTCATAAAATCTTGGGGTGTGACAAAACCTTAGTGAGAAACTTATTTCATTTGCAAATATTTTTACTATAAAGGGTTTTATGTCATAAAACTTAATGCGTAAACAATTACATTTCACTATAATTCCATCATAATGATTCATAAAAAGCTTACGATTAACCAAAAATATCCCCCAGGAGTGTCTTAAATAAAAGTGAAACAAGGCCCATTGTCATGTAGTAGTTCCCGTACGAGTCTAGCTCAAATGGGTGTTTTCGGGTTTTACCCCGATGTACATCTGTTCCAAAGCCACCTCTACCTGCTCATATCAAGAGAGGGTTGTTTTATCATGATAAACCACTCACTCAATACTCAAAAAAATTTTAGGAAGTCATCATATATTTAAAAATTTATATAGGGTTCTTCCTATAGTTTTCATATCCCAATTTCTATAAATAACTAAACTATCATTTGATACCAACTAGGGCATCCCACCCTTTCTATTACATAACTTCTCATTACATTTTACAAAAAGAGGATATTTAAAGTCTAGTGTCTTTGAAATAAGAGACATAAAACATAAAACAACATAAAACATTCTTCTAATACACTTTTAAGGCTTCATCATATGTTCATCCTGTGTACAATTTTACTGTGTCTCATATCCTAGAGACACACATCAGTGTAAATGGTGAGAAGAAGGCCCAGTAAGGGTAAACAAGGAAATCAGTTTACTTGTGATATAAATAAGAACTTGATGAAAAATATGAATACATGATCAATGGAAAAAAATTCATATCATAGTAACAATAATATGATTCATAACTTGAATATGTGGCTACAACATTTCATTTAGACATTCATGAACATATCACCAAGATTTATCCTTGAGGTGTCATAATAATTTCCAAGGTTATTCACCAAGGTATCGTGAAACTTGTCATCTCCAGAGATTAATTTCATTACCAAATGAATTAGAGCTCTATCAGGATGCACCCTTAATATTTATTTACTTCCATGTGAGACACATATATCATAATCAAACATTTCATAAATAACCCATGGATAATAAAAGAAATGGGTTTCATTTTAAAGATCGTGACATTTGAAAAGTTCTTAAAAATAAGATCATTATGTCATTTATAACCCCTGGAAAGGGAGTGAGGGTTATATGTATGTCAATTAAAGAATAAAATATACTATCTTTATATATTTATGAACACCCAAATAAATGAAATAGTTTTGGGTATTCACATAAATAAAACAAGAGAATTTCTAGAGAGAAAGAGATAGAAATTTTGAGTCGAAATTTCTGCAGCACAATAGCTATATAACATGGTTTTAGAAAACATTGAAAAGAGAGGGGACAAGGGTCACCCACTGATAAATAATTAATAATTCAGTATGGGTACATAATAAGATTATGTTATGGATATTTTAATGACATCCCTCATGAAAAAAAAACATGAAAGAAAATAACATGGAGTGGATGGATTTAAATTGAACATAAAATATAATGATTGAAATATAATTTTTTATATGGTATATCAATTTGGATGTATACAGACCACATAAATAAAATTTAGAGAATAATTCAGAACATCTTTAGAAGAGGAAATAATGACATTACAAACCTTTCCTAGTCCTGATATGTTCCTCACTTCCCTGAATTGTCAAAAATAATTTAATAAATTCCATAAACATGTAACATGAAAATTAATTAATAAATATGTCCATTTATAATCTTCATTTGAAATCATTATATGCATATATAATTTTTATGTTCTTACTATTTTTCATCACTGAGTTTATGTAGTTTTTAATTGGATGAGTTAGTTTTGTAAGGAATGTGTTGGTATTTCAATTTTATGAAATTAAATAATTATTAAAAATTATAATGTATGGTAACATATTATTTAAGGAATTTTATACATAAATAACTTTGTTTCCTGTCATTATAGTCACAAAACATGATGGTAAAATCATGTATGGTCATATTCCAGTGATTATGCAAAAATTAAAGTTGTATTCCTAATTAATGACTTAAATTTTAATATAAACTAATTAGAAAAAAAAATTATATTCATATTTAAATCATATTGATGTTTTTTGTATGATATCATTTTCATTCAAAAGAAAAATAATAGTATTATTTATGTAGTTTTAAACCAACCCAAACAAGAACCTATAATGATTGATAGATGATTATGAGATGGATTTGTTGAAATATCAATATCATAGATGAATTAGGATCATACATTGTGTTTAATAGTGTGATATTTAATATTTTAAAGGATTTAAATGAAGAGTTAATGGATATTAATTAATTACACAATTTGAATAAATTATTATCTTATTACATATATTATATTAAATGAATAAATTAATTAAGATCATTTATTATTTATATATATGATATGATATCAATTTTTTAATCTATAACCCTAATACTTTTAGAAATAGTATATTTTTTCTTAATATAATTCATTTTTTATATCCTTTTAAGGTGTTTATGGTAAAAAAAATCTTGTTGTGTTGTTGAGGTAGTTTTACACACAACACAAAAACAATGGTTTTGTTTGTTAATGGATGCAGTATATGAATGAAAAAATATTAAAACTAGTATTTTTTAATTATAGTATATAAATGATAATAAAATAATTATATTATTGGGTATTCCATAAATTTTTATGAATATAATTGAGAAAAAAATATGTACATGATAATACTCATTCTGAGGAATTGAATTTTTCTTTTAAGTATCAATGGAAATGAACTCTTTATGCTAAAAAATGGTGTCTAGATTAGTTCGAACTTATGAGAGTGTTCAATGGGAATATTAATTGTTTATTTTCAAGTATAAATTAAAAAATAGGTGAATCTAGAAGTATTGAGGTTATTTCCCATTTATAAGTTTTTAAAATGATATTTTTTGGAGTTACCCAAACATTTTCAATAATGTAAGGTTAATATTCAATTGTCAAAGCACTCAGAATGCAAAACATAAAATATTAATGTTAATGTGGGTTAAAAATAATATACATATTTCAATTTTTAGACTAAAATTTGTCATATATAGATATTTATAACCTTTTTTCCTCTAACACAACAGCAATTTTAACTTGGTAAATAATTATTAAAACATAGAAATTTATTTGATTGAGAAACAGTTTTATACTCAAATTTATTTTATTTGATAGTTCTAATTTACAATTTAAAAATAATTATTTAAGATAATATATCTAAGGTGTGAGAATTTAATTTTAAAATAAAATCACTTATTCACATAAAATATGTTTTTAGGGAAATAATGGTTTTAATCATATATTTTACATATAATGGTAAATGATCTTGTATACTAACATTTAATGACCTAAATTGAATTTTTATAAAAAATAATTGATATTAATCTTCCAAGGAATCGAAAACTAGATCCACCATAGAAAAATAAGATTCATATAAATGACCAAGGGGGCTTTTTATTTTAACGCAACATTTTAAGTAGTAATAAAATCATTGGACATATTATAGATTAGATCAAAAAATATATTAAAATTCATATTTTCTACCATATTTTATTATTTAATTACATGAAAGAATTTATAAGCATCTTGGTCATTCTTATTTATCAATGATTTATAAAAATTATATATTTATTAGAAGATATATTTTTAAGAAAATGAATCATTTTTATACAAAACTGTAAAAATCATAATAAGATAATTTTCATGTGATTAATTCAAAAAATATGTTCATTTTAGTAACTATATAATTAAAAATTTTATTAATTTAGTTTTGGAATTAAATATCAACATACAATGGAATCTCATTTTTTTTGGGAAATTATATTTCAAAATATTAACAATTATTTTTCATAATTCAATTAATTTTCCAAAAAAAAACTTGTCAATAAATTATTAATATCAATAAAAACGTTCACTAATTGAATGTTTTTTAAAATAAATTTTTTTATAAAATAAAGGGATATTGATTTCCTGAGAAATAATTTTTTGAGAAATAAATTATCATGTTAAATGTATTTGGTAAAGTATTTTAATTTCATTCATATATAAAATTATCATTTTTTTCAATATTCATAGAACTCATTATGTAACTCCCCAACCGTAGAATCCCAGAGCAAGTGCATTTTTTTAATACAGTGGTATGATTACAAGGAATCATGTCCTAAAGAATAATCAGTTTAAGAATCATGGAAAATATATTATATACTTGAACGTTACATTATAATTTCTAACACACAAAAATAGCATAAATAATCATTTTATAACCCTATTGTTCCCATATATTAATCTTTCATATCAATCATAAAACAATTCTTATAATCCGAGGAAAATAAATCATAAGAAAGGGGTGAGCTCAGATACTTAGTAAGGGTAAATATTTCAACAGAAGCTATAAAATTTTAAGGAAAGATGCATCAAAATCATCATCCTTTTAAACTATAAACATGAACATAATATGAAAAAAATCAATCATTATCATATAAACATGCACAAGGTAATTCTACTAGTCGAATAGTCACATGTAATAACTCATTTCATAATGAGAGAATACATAATTCCATACATAATAACTACCTTGTCAAGTCCTTGTGCCAAAACCATTCACAAATATTCTGTTGAGGCCTTGTTCCAATACACTTGTTTGACTTGTGGGACCTACCAATGCATTGAGGGGATATAGTGGGCCCTGCCCTTGACATGCTAAGTCTAATGAATTCCTTGTATGAAAAGAGTGAAACAAAACATAAACATTTGTATTAAACCTAGAATTTGAAATGTTAATACGTTAACCATAAACCATGAATGGTATAAAAAGAGAACATCTACAGTCAAGCATATCATAACTCATTCAATAAAATATGGACGATTTTATTATAATAAATTAACCTCAATAAATAATAATTTCCAGTAAAGGATTTTGACATATTTGAAAATGATCAGTAAATCTCTTTGCGAAAAATATCCCATTTTCATGAAATCATTTAAAAATCTCACAATTTATAAAGGAAGTCATTTAAAATAGAATATTTATATCAAAGTGTTCCATATGAATTTGAAACTTTTTAAAAGAATTCGCATTTTTAAATAATCGCACTACTTGAAAAAAAACCTATACCCACGGTTCAAAACCGTGGGTATTGCCCCCAAAACCATGGGTATAGCCTATACCCATGGTTTTGGGAACCGTGGGCTGGAACGGCATCGGTATAGGTCCCCAGCCTATACCCACGGTTTTCCAAAACCATGGGTATAGGTGTCCTGCTACCGTCTCACCAAAACATAGCCAATTGCCACGGTGTCAACGACTTTTACCCACTGTTTCAAAACCGTGGGTATAGGTCCTAAAATAATGCAGGTGCCGAGTTTCGATCCCACAACCTCTTCGCTGCAAACACCGCGTCTAACCACTACCCTAACTTCACCTATATGTATATATATATATATATATTTAGTTAAAAATATTTATAAAAACCATGGGTATAGAGGGAAGAACCGTGGGTATAGGGTTCCCACCAATAAAAAATTCCTTCCGATGGGGAAAAAAATTCCCATGCACACAAAATTGACCTATACCCACGGTTTTTCATAACCGTGGGTATATGTATTTTATCCGAGACCTATCCCCACGTTTTTTCCCAAAACCGTGGGGATAGGGACCCTTATACCCATGGTTTTGGGAAACAGTGGGTATAGGTGACTCATCAGACCTATCCCCACGGTTTTCCAAAACTGTGGGGATATACCCTCTTATACCCACGGTTTTGGAAAACCGTGGGTATAGGTCATGAATAGTCACTTATACCGATGGTTTTCCAAAACTGTGGGTATAGGGGGGTTATATCCCCAAGGTTTTGGGGAAAACCATGGGGATATGTCCATTTTTCAGTAGTGTCATGTCCATATAAATAAATCCTAAAAATCATTTTGAATACATGGACATTAATTAAATAGATTTTAGAAAAATATATCATTAAAAAAATTTAAAATTATGATATAGTTAAAGATACCCTTCCATAAAACTGTTAAATATTAATTTTGATGACAATTTTATGAATCATGTACATGTATGATATTTATGTCGCAATAAATAAATACACATAAACAATCTCATACAATCATGAGATTGAGGAATTAACCCTTACCTTATGTTAGATACTCTCTTTACGACTCCAAAACTCCTGTATAACGTTTTTAAACATGTTATTATGTTATATAAGAGTCATAATAATATTTATGATATCATATATGATTCTTTTTTGACTTTATATTATCCATTTATTAACAATTCCAAGGTAATGCATCATTTTGGGTAATATCGCTTTGTTTATCGTACAGGTTTTGACTTGTTATTCTTGATCGAATTACATAGATCGTGATTTAACTACTTCATGAATTTATAATACGATTTATATAACATATATATTAATAATATAAATATATATAATAGATAGATATATAAAATGGAATACACTGTTAATGTAGATTGTATGTCGTATATATGCATGAACATTGTTTTCGTTTTCTTATCGTATTGGATGAAAGTAATTGAATGAAATATTGTTCAAAAAACACACACACACAAACACACATATACATATATAATTTAGTTAGACTTATAATGTTAAATATTTCAAAAAATTTAATAATATATTTTTTTATAATCATTTTTTAATGGTTAATGTGGAGAAAGAATCTCATCGCATCGTGGAGACGGTAGGCCGTACGAACGCACCAGCAACAATATCATTCCATTAATGATTAAATTTTATGGAATTAGATGTAATATTAATTTTAAATAATCAATATCATGTTATATTTATTATTAATATCCATTATATTCATCTTTATACCCATCAAAATAATGTGTACATGAAAAACAATTACACAGTGGTGTGGTGACGGTAAGCCATAAGTACGCACACACAGTGGTATTTTTTTCATAGTATGGATAAAAATAAGAATATGGTTGTCCCATATTATTTATCAACATATAAACATATATTATATGATGTATTTGTTATTTTATTATGGTAACAACTTAGTAAGAGGATGTAGAAGATGAAATGAACTTTGAATGAAGGGTTAAAACGATTACCTCTTTTTCAGATGTCTCCATTTGATTTGTATAAATGGTATCAATAAGATGGATTTATGACCAATGTATTTCGTATATGATTATGTGATCGAATTTGGGAGGATATTTGGGTAGTTTTTGCCCGAGAAAAAGTGATTTTGAGATGTGAATCAAAGAGAAATGGTGGTTCCCTTTTTAAGAGAGGTAAGGGGAACATTAGGAAAAGATTAAAATATTAATTTATTATAAAAGTATTTTCAGATTCTAATAGCTCAAAATTTATTTACATCGATGCTATGATTATTATAATGAAAAATCCCCTCAACCAATAGATATTTAACATGTTTATTTCATTAAAATATCATTATCTTTTAGATTTAACCCTTTGTAAAATAAGTTTACACTTACCATGTCCTCTTGTATTTCAACACAACATGTTTAAAATCATTAAAATAAAATGAAAATAGAACCTAAAGTGGATTATTAATGAATTTGTTTCACTAGCTATGTTTTCTGTCAGAACTTTAGATTTATAAAATTTTAATATAATTTAATAAAACAATATTTGTTTTAAAAACTAAATTATGTCAATTTTTGGACTCTTTAGTAATTCATTTTTGTTGAAGTCATAAAAATTTTATTCCATAAAAAAAGGAATAAAATCATCCCTAATTTTTCATTTTCATCCACAAAATTCTTGTATGGCATAAAAATGTTCAAATTACATTAATTTTAATACCAATAAATTTATTTATTTGAATCTTTCATTAATGAGGTAATCAATTCATCATAGTTGTGTCATAAATAAATATAGATATCTAATGTATAAAAATTATAAATAAAGTTCAATGATATAGTCCATATTTTTATCTTACTAATGAATATTTATATACATAGGGATCAATTATATAACCCTTTATTAAAATCTATTTAGTAAAGGATATATGTTTATGTTATAATTATCCTTACTTTGAATTAATTTTTATAACATGTCTTTGTCACACTCATGTGGTCACCAAGTGCCAAAATTTATTCATAAGGATTTCAATGGTATAACATATCTCATCTAATAGTATTAGGACACATGTAATGGTAGTATTATATTATTATAATATTATTTTTGTTACAATTTTTCCATGATTCACCCTTTAACCATGGTAAATAAAATTAATTACTGAAGTTATTATTCATATTGTCAAAAAATAAAATGTGCTTATTTACAAAATTTGAACCTTATAATTATAAAAATGGAATCCAGTTTTCTAAATTCAAAGCACATAAGTTGCAGTAACTAATTTAAAATTAATTCATGTGGTCAAAACCAAAAAGATGGTTTTTAAGAAGTTAAAAATATCAAATTATTGACATGTGTTTATGTCCAATTTAAATGTGAAATTATATCCAATGACCTAGATTAAATTAAATGATAAAAATATATTCTAATTATACTTTAAAACCACTCAAATGTATAATTTTACAAATATAAATTATTTCAATTAAAAAAAATGTTTTCAATTAATATTTAGTATTTTTTACTATTCATAAAAAATAACAATGTTATCAGAAATGTACCAAAAAATTATCCCGACAATATTTTAAAGTATTTATTCTAAAGAATAATTTAATTTAATTAATTAGAATATATAAAAGTGTCTAATATAGGATTTAAAAAAGCTTTCCCTTTAAAAGGTGGAAAAATGCATTTAAAAAAAATACATTTATCTGAAAAATTAAAATTTTCCTTATATTATGTCTAAGAAACACAAAATATGAATGTTAAAATTATATGGGATATATAAAACAAAAAATATTTTTATTACTATTAATAACCTCTTTTTAAATAGATATTTTGATAGGTCATGGTGCGCTTAATGTCAGTGTTGCGTACGTCACATGCTATTGAATTAATATAAAAGGAAGCCTACCGTGGAAGCTTGGGGTGTTACATTATCTCCTCATTCAATAGATTGAGTCCTCATAATTTAATCTCATGATTGAAAACGTGGTTTTTGACATTTCAAAATATCTTCGTTGAAATTCCAAATCAAAAAATGGATTAATGAGGCCTCTATTTTAAAATAATGAAATGTATGTATGAAGATTACCAGAAATAACACATACATGGATTCTATGTTAAAAAACAAGGATATTGAGGAGAAAATAAACCATCAAGTTATGATATAGAGTGATAAATAATGTAATTAGGATTAAGTTAACAACCATAAAGCTATAAATCTTAGATGATCTAAGGTATTGTTTGAATCCTCACAAAAGAATGTACAAGGAAAAGAATTTTGGTTTTATAGTATTTTTTTTAAGTGTTGTAGAAAAAATTTAATTTATAGACAAAATCAAAATAAATCATATGTAGAGTTTCATCCTCTACCAAAAACTCATATTTCTCTTCAAAAGATAAAATTAAAAAATATTCTATTTATCACAATCGTATAAGGTTTGAAATATAAACATTTACTATTCAGATAACTATATCTATTATATAATAACTAGGGACTTCCGGTCAGACAGTGGTAGGTGATAATTCCATGTCTCGCTTTGGTTGTGAGTTCAATTCCAGCTACATTGTCGTATGTGATGGGTTACTACCCAACCTACGAGTGACCCTTTTTCTAAAACTAGAGTATTATAAAATTACAAAAACAATCCTATAAAATGTGTTAACCTTAAACAATACTATCCAAAGTTCCACTTAGTCTATTCCAACCTTTTGAGTTACCAAAAATACTTATCTACAAACTCTCTCTAAAATGCCTCTAAATTTCCCAAATCTATTATAACATCAGATTCCCAAAACATCGTAATGTTGCCCTTATATACTTAATATATGATTACCTTAATCATATTAAAAAGATAATGAATACTAAATGTACTTATTTACCATCCTTATATATATATAATGTTCTTCATATAAAAAAATATAATTCATTAATCCAAAAACAAAAATATATTAATTATTACACATCGACTATAGTAACAATATAAGATTGACCTTGATCCATTTGATTTTTCTTAGATATATTTTCTTGACTCTTTGGACAATCATTTGAATATTGTCTTATTTCATTTCAATTTTATCATTGAACATTTACACTTACTTTATTCCCTTTGTAATCATGAGTTTTGTGTCCTTTTTCTCCACATTTTTTATAAACTCCCGTTACTTTTAGGCACATACCCGGGTGTTTCTTCCCATAATTTTCACATAATAGAAAATAATTCTTTCCCTTTTTCCCTTTATCTATCTGTTTCTCCACAATTATCACATTCTCTTTGTTTACATCAATTTCATAATACTTATAGAATTCATTTCATATCTTAATAGCACACAAGAATATTTTTTTCTTATGATGAGAAAGATTGTGATACCAAAGCCCATCATAGGAATGGTTTTAACCTATCAAAGAATCAATCAATCTTACATATTGTGTTACATTTGTAGTTTGTATCGTTCCTTACTATCCTTTTGAAGTTTGCCGCAAACTTTGCAACATTCTCATCCTCCATTTTCCTTAAGCTCGAAAATTGTCTTTCAATATCATCCCACTATTCACAAGGAAAGTATATTCCTAGAACATTTTCTTTAAACTCACTAAATTCCATATTTATAACTAATTAATAATTTTTTTGTGTTTTAAAACAATGAAAACCATTTATCCGCATCTCCTGAGAGATGATAATCTATTTTGATAACCTTTTCCCTTTTATTAATTCCCAATGAATAAAATATTTTCTCTATAAAACTTATCCACAGCTCTTATACAAAAGGATTTGTACTCCCATTAAATTTTGGAGGTTTTTGTCTCATGAAGATGTCTAACAGTAATCCTCTACATTGTGGATTAGGATGCTCCACACGGGTAATGTTATTATTCATAACTTATGTCAGCTGACCAAATATGGTTATAATATGTTCTATACCAGTTATGTCACCAGCTCCACTATCATTGTCTTTCAAAGGAGGGAAAGCCCTACATGAATTATTTGCATTGATAAGATTTCAATTTCTTCCAATAGGAACCATCTTTACACAATTTTATATAGTAGAATAGGGTTTTAATCATAATGTATAATTAAAAACTAGAAAAATACTTAACATAAATTGAAAAATTTATGCATCTCTAATTTATAATAATATTTATGGTTGCTTTGAGGACATGTTTACTCATAAATCCATCATAATGGGTTGTAAATAAATTATGAATTATCCTTATCATATATCCTGAGTGTGTCAAAATAGGTTCCCAGTAAGGCATGTTGTTATGTACCAGGATACCCTGGGTCAAGATCGAAACCCCTTTTCAGAGTTTTCACTCCTAGGTACATCTATACTAGAATCACATCCTCTTGTATTATACAGAAAGGGGTGCATTTCTTAGAATCCCCACATAATATCTACATTCCCAATTTTTTGGATATTCTTCTATACTAATCCTCAAAGTATATATTTGGGTAATGTTCCCTAATCAGAGTTTTTTTAATTCTAGTTTCTGTTGTTTATAAAAAACTACCTATGATACCAACTATAATGCCTTAACCCCAAAAGCCCGTAGATGGGTCATTATTATAATACATTGGAATGGTTATAAGGAATCATGTCCTGAAGGACTGATCAATTTAGCAGTATTGAAAAATAGATTACATACATGAACGTTACATTACACTTTATAACATAAAACACATCATCAATAATCCTTTGATAACTTCATTGTTCCCATATCTTAACCCTTTATATCAATAATAATACAATTATGGGAATCTTGGGAAAATAAAACATAACAAAGGGGTGAGATCTAATTCTTATTAAGGGTAAACAATTCAGCTAAAGATATTAAATTTTAAGGCAATATGTATAAGAAAAAAATGATCCTTTTAAAAAAAACATGAACATAATATTGGAAAAATAAATCAAACATTATCATATAAAAAATGCACATGGAAATTCTACTAGTAGAAAAATCACATGTAATAACTAATTTCATAACGAGGAAATGCATATTGTTGGACATAATAACTACAACGACACGGCCTTGGGCAATGACAATTAAAAAATATTTCATCAAGCCCTTATTGTAAGTTATTAGTTTGTCTCATGAGTCATATGGATGCATCGAGGGGCTATAGTAGGCCCCTCCCATCACTTAATAAGTCCAATTCATTCCTCATATGAATAGGGTGAATCATAACATCAACATTCATATAAAATATAGCATAAAAAATGATAAAACTTTAACTATAAACCATGAATGGCATAAAAAATGTACATCCACATTCAAACATGTCATAACTAATTAAATACAATATAGATTTTTTTTATATTAAATTAACCTTAATCAATAATAATATCCAGTAAAGGATGTTGACATAGTTGAAAATGATCACTAAAAAAACTATGAGAGAAATATCCCCTTTTACATGAAATAATTTAAAAGTCACAAAATATATAAAGTAAGTCATTTAAAATAGATTTTTGAATCAATTTGTCCGATACCACTTTGAAACTTTTGAAAGAAATTAAAATTTTAAAAAAATCATGTCCACATAAATAAATCCATAAAATCATTTTGAAAACTTGGACATTAATTAAATAGAGTTTATAAAACTAAATTATTAAAATATTTAAATTGATGATGTAATTAAAGATACCCTTCCACAAAACCATAAAATATTCCATTTGAAACCATTTATATGAATCATGGACATGGATGATTTATATTTTCCAATAAATACTTACACATAAACAATATTATATAACAATGAGATTGAGGAATAACCCCTTACCTTAAGTCTTATACTCTCCGTAAGACTCAGAAACTCCTATATAATATTGTTAAACATATTATTAACTTATTTTATAATCAAAATAATATTTATGATATCATTTATGATTCTTTTATGACTTTATATTACACATTTATTAACAATTATAAGTTAATACTACATTTAGGGTAATATCGCTTTGTTTACCATACATATTTTGACTTGTTATTCATGATCATATTACTAAAATTGTGATTTAAATAGTTCTAGGAGTTATAATATTATTTATATAACATATATATTCATAATATAAATATATTTATTAGAATGATATATAAAATAGACTACACCATTTATGTAGACATTAGGTCGTACGTAGGCATGAACGATGTTTCTGTTTTCTTATTGTATTGAATGGAAGTAATTGAATGAAATATATATATATATATATTTAAGTTATAAATATTATGTCATATATTTCATAATTATGAATAATATATGATTTTTATAATAATTCTTGATTTGTTAAAGTGGAAATGAATCTCATCGCATCGTGGGGATGATAGGTCGTACGTACGCAGCAATGATGCTATCATTCCTTTAATGATTAAATGGTATGGTATTGGATGTAATATGAATTTTTGAAGAATAAATATCATGTTATATTAATTATTAACATCCATTATATTCATCATTGAACCCATATAAATAAAGTGTACATGATAAGCAATTTACACCATGGCATGGAGACGGTAAGATGTACGTACGCACACATGGTAGTATTGTTTTTTATTGTATTGGTAAATTGAGGAATATTGTTGACCCATTATCTTTAAAAAAATCTCAGCATATATTAGATTATGGATTTATTATTTTATCATGGTAAAAACTTAGTAAGAAAAAGTATAAGAAGAAATGAACTTTGAAATAAGGGATAGAATGATTACCTCTTCTTCGGATGTATCCTTTTCATTTGCACAAAATAAATCCATAAGTGGGATTTATGACCATTTTTTCCCTCTATGATGAAGTGATGGATTTTGGGAGGATAATTGGGCCATTTTTTGCTAATAAAAAAGGATTTTGAGGTGTGAATTAAACAGAAAGGGATGTTCCCTTTTATAAGAGAGGTGAGGGGAACTTTAGGAAAAGCATGAAATATTAATTTATTACAAAACTATTTTCAAATTATAATTGTTCAAAATTAATTTATATAGAGGAAAAGATGCATATGGCCTGAAATAATCTCAACTAATAAGTTTTATACAAGTTTAGTACAGAAAATTAACATTATCTTTTAGATTTAACCCTTGGTAAAGTTAACTCTTACCATCTCCTCTTGTATTTTTATACTATATGGTCAATATCATTACCATAAAATAAAAAGAGAACCTAAAGTGGATAATTTAATAAATCTTTATCACTATTAATTCTTTTTTGCCAAAATTTATATTTTTAGGATTTTAATATAATTTAATAAAATAGTAGTTTTTTTAAACTCAAATATGTCAATTTGGACACTGTTTAGTAATTGAATTTTTTAAGTAATAAAAATGAATTTATTCAAAAAAAGGCATTAAATCATCACTAATATGTCAATATCATCTAGTGAAATCATGTATGACATTAAAAAGTTCAAATTAAATTTATTTTAATATTTATAAATTCATTTATATGAATCTTTCATTGAAGAGGTAATCACTACATCATAGTTGTGTCAAAGAAATAATATAATTATAAAATGTGAAAAAACTATAATTAAAATTCCATTATTTAGAAAATTGTTTTATATTTATAATGAATATTTATATACATAATGATCAGTTATATAAACCTATTTTATAACTGATCTAGTAAAATACATATGTTTATGTTATAATTTTTTTTCCTTTAAATTAATTTTTATAACATGTCATTATCACACCCAATTAGTCCTCAAATTCCCAACATTCGGCATAAGGATGATAAAAATATATTCTAATTATTCAATAAAACCAATAAAATATATAATTTAACACTATAAATTATTTCGAATAAAAAATTCATTTCAATTAAAATTTAGTATTTTTTTACTATTTCTCAAAATATGAATGTTATCCGAAAAGTCGAAAAAAATAATCAAAACTAAATTTTTATGTCCCTATTCAAAATAATAATTTAATTTCATTAAATTAAAAATATAAAAGTTTAATATATTGGATTTAAAAAGGATTCTCCTTTAAAAGGTGGAAAAACTGCATTTTTTAAAAATACGTCTTTTATATGAAAAAAATTTATTTTATCCTTATATTATGCCTAAGAAACCAAAAATATGAATGTTAAAATTATATGGTATATATTAAATTCAAAATGTTGTTATGCTTTTCATATATATTTTAAATAGCTAATTATACAGGTCGTGGTGGAAAAAACTATGTGTTGCGTACATCGCATGCTATTGAATTATTTAAAAAGGAAGCATAACCTGGAAGCTTAGAGTGTTACATTATCCCCTACTTCAATAAATTGTGTCCTATCAATTTAATACCAATATTGAAAACTATGGGTTTGAATTTCCAAATATCTTGGTTGAAATCCCAAATCGAAAAATAGATTAATAGGGCCTCTATTTTAAAATAAAAAATTATGTATGAAGACTATTAGAAAAAAAACATACCAGGATCAAATATTGGAAAACATTGATATGGTGGAGAAAAAAACCATCAATTTCTGATGGAGAGTGATATAGAATATTATTTGGAGAATGTTAACAACCAGAATATATAAATCCTTGATGATCTAAGGGACCATTTGATTCATCGCAAAAGATGGTATTAGATATATTTTTTTGATCCATTTTATATTGTTTTATATTTAATTTAATCCATAGACTAAGAACAAAAAGAATCATATGTAACGATTTATCCTCTACCACAAAGTCATCTTTCTCTTAAAAATATAAAACTCTAAAATATTCAATTTATCCCAACTGTATAAGGTTACAAATATAAACATTTTACATTAAAATGAAGAAAACTATTTTATAATAACCATGGATTTCTTGTAGGCCAGTGGTAGGTGATAAAGCCTAGTCGGACTTCGGTTGTGGGTTTGATTCCTTCTACTTTTTCAGACGTGATGGGTTATCACCCAACCTACAGGTAGTCTATTTTCTAATACTATAGTATTATAACATTACAAAAACAATTCTAAGAAATGTTTTAACAATAAAAATACTATAAAATGTTCAACTTAATCCATTCCAACTTTTAGAGTTATCAAAAATATTTTAGTCCAAACTCTCACTAAAAGGTAATGAAATCTCTAAAATCTATAATTACTTCAGATTCCCCAGATAACATCATATAGCTCTTATATACTGAACATATTATTACCTTCATCACATTAATACCATATTGAATACAAAATGTACTACATTACTATCCTTATATATATATATCACATTCTTATTATTACAAAAATATAATTCATGAATTAAAAAACACAAATACATTAATTATTACACTTCAACTATAGTAACAACCTAAGCTTGAACATGATCCATCGATTTTTTTCTGAGTTATATTTTCTTAAATATTTGAAAAATAATTTTCATAATATCCTATTTCTTTTCAATTGAAGCATTGAACCTTAATAACCTCTTTATTCCACTTGTAATCACGAGTTTGGTGTACTTTTTCACCACATTTGTAACAAACACCCATTCATTTTTGGAAAATACCAGGGTGTTTCTTCCCATAATTTTCACATAAGGGAAAATACATCATTACCATTTTCCTTTATCTATCTCCTGCTCCACCATTCTCATCTTATATTGGTCTATTTTATTGTCATAAGATATAGAGAATTAATTTTCTGTATTAATAGAACACGAGACTATATTTTCGTATGATGAGAAAAACCATGAGACCAAAGACCATTGGAGTAATGGTTTTAACCCATAAAATAATCTATCAATCTTATATGTTTGGTTACATATGTACTCTACAGTATTCCTTGAATTCCTTGTGAGGATAGCCACATACTTTTCAACTTTTTCATCATCCTTTTTCTTCTTGATCAGAAATTTTCTTTCCATATTATCTCGCTATTCACGAGGAATGTATTTCTATAGAAAAATTTCTTTAAACCCCCTCTATTACATATGCCCAACTTCATCATCAACCTTTGTGTTTTGATATAATGACCATCATTGATTGACGTCTCCTGAGAGATGATAAAATGACATGATAACCTTTTCCCTTTCATTACATCCCAATGAATGAAATATTTTCTCTAAAGAATTTATCCCCTGCTCAACTAAAAAATTATTTGTAGTCCCATTTAATTTTGGAGGTTTTTTTCTCATCAATTTTTCTAAAATTGATCCTCTACGTTGTGGATCATGATGCTCCATACGTGAAAGGTTATTATTCATAACCTGTGTCAGCTATCCCAATATGGTTATAAGCTTCTCCGTATATGTTATGTCACTAGATCCACTATCATGATATTATGTAGGATGGGAATATCTACATGGATTACACGCATTTAAACAATTTCTATTTCTTACACTAGGCGCCATTTCTAAAAAATGGAATTAACTAGATTATGTTTTGAATCCTAATGCATAACTCTTAACTAGTAAAATACTTCACATAAATTGAAAATTTTATGCATCTGTAATCCATAATCATGAATATGGGTTCTTTGAGGAAATATTTACTCATAAATCCTTCATAATGGTTTATAAATAAAATATGAGTTATCTTAAGAATATCCCCATAGGTGTAAAACATGGTGCGCAGTAAGACCCGTTGTCATGTACTAGGATACCCCAGCTCAAGCCTCAAACTCCATTTCAGTGTTTTCACTCCTGGGTACATCTGTTCCAGAACAAAATCCTCTTTTAGTATCAAGATAGGGATATATTTATTAGAAAACCCATATAGTATATTCATTACCAAAAGTTTTGGATATTCTTCTATACCAATCCTCAAAGTCTATAATAGGGTAATGTTCTCAAATCAGAGTTTTTCTAAATCTAGTTTCTGAAGTTTTAACTAAACATCCTCAGATATCAACCCTAATTCCCCAACGCCAGAATCCCAGAGCTGGTGAATTATTTTAATACATTAGCATGATTATAAGGAATCATTTTTCAAAGGACTAATCAGATTAGTAGTCCTGGATAATAGATTATATACATGAATGTTACATTTACTTAATAACATAAAACACATCATAAATAATGTTATGATGATTCCATTGTTCTCCTTTCTTATCCCTACATATCAATCATAATACAATTATTGGAATCCTTGGAAAATAAAACATCAGAAAGGGGTGATCTCATATTCTCAATAAAGTTAAATAATTCAGAGAAAGATATAAACATTCAAGGAAAGATGTAAAATAAAAACAACATCCTTTTAAACAATAAACATGAAGATAAAATGGAAAAAATAAATCAGTCATTATCATATAAAAATGCACATGGTAATTCCACTTGTAGAATAATCACATGTAATAAAAAAATTTATAACGAGGGAATGCATAATTTCGGACATAATAACTACCACATAAAGGCCTTCTTCCAAGACCATTCTCAAATATTCTATCAAGAAATTATTTTAATACACTAGTTTGTATCATGAGACCTACTGATGCATCGAGGGGATATAGTGGGCCCCACTCATCACTTACTATGTCTAATTAATTCTTCATATTAAAATGGTGAAACATAACATTAACATTCGTATTAAAACAAGCATACAAAATGTTAATATTTTAACCACAAAACATGAATGGTAAAAAAATATCAAATACATAATCATATATATCACAACTCATTAAATAAAATACGGATGATTTTATTATAATAAATCATCCTCTATCAATAATAATATCCAGTAAATGATGTTGACATAGTTGAAAATCATCAGTAAAACTCTTTGAGAGAAATATCCCCTTTTTCATGTAATCTTATAAAAGACACACAATTTATAAATTAATTCATTTAAAAGATATTTTTGAAGTAAATTTTCTCAATAACACTTTTAAAATTTTGAGAGGAATTAAAAATTCAAAACAATCAAGTCCATATAAATAAATCCTGAAAATTATTTTGAAAACATGGACATTAATTAAATAGATTTTAGAAAAATAAATCTTTAAAACATTTAGAATGATGATCTAGTTAATGAAACCCTTACATATAACCTTAAAACATTGTTTTGGACTTTTTTTTGAATCATGGACATGGATGATATGTATGTATCAATAAATACATACACATAAACACTCTTAGATAATAGTGATATTGAGAAATCAACCCTTACCTTAAGTCTGATACACTCCGTACGACTCCGAAACTCAAGTATAATGTTTTTAAACTTTTTATTAACATATATAAGAATCATAATAATATTTATGACATTATATGTGGTTCATTTATGACTTATTATTACCCATTTATTTGCAATTTCAATGTTAATGAAACATTTCGAGTAATATCGCATTGTTTATCGTACATATTTTGACCTGTTATTCTTGATCATATTACATGGATTTGGATTTACTTACTTATAAAATGTAAAATATTTTTTATGTGTAATATATAATCATAATATAAATATATTTAATAGATAGATATATAAAATGGAATACACTGTTCATGTAGACGATAGGTTATACGTAATCTTGAACGAAGTTTCCGTTTTCTTATCTTATTGAATAGAAGTAATTGAATGATATATAAGTAAATATGTACATATATATATATATATATATATTTCATTAAATTAGACTAATTATGTCATATATTTCCCATTTAAGAATTATATATATTTTTTATAATCTTTCATGAATGGTTAATATGGAGTATGAACCTCATCATGCCATGGAGACGGTAGGTCGTACGTATGCACAAGTGCCAATATCATTCTCTTAATGATTTAATGGTATTAAATTGGATGGAATATTTATTTTAAAGAATAAATATCACATTATATTTATTATTTAAATCCATTATATTCATCTTTATACCTATATAAATAATGTGAACATGAAAAACAATTTACACCACAGTATGGAGACGGTAAGCTGTACATACGCACACATGGTGGATTTTTTTTTTCAAAGTAGGGGTAAAAAGAGGAATATGGTTATCACATAATATTTAATAAAATCTCATAATATAGTAGATTCTGGAATTGTTATTATATTATGGTAACAACATAGAAAGAGGAATTATAAGAGAAATGAACTTTGAAGGAATGTATAAAATGATTTCCTCTTCTTCAGGTGTATCCTTTTGATTGGCACAAAAGGAATCCATAAGTTGAATTTATGCCATGTGTATGGCCTCTATGATGAAGTGATGGAATTTAAGAGGAGATTTGGGCAGGGGTTGTTTGAAAAAAATTTATTTTGAGTTGTGAATTAAAGAGAAAGGGAGGTTCCATTTTATATGAGAGGCGAGGGGAACTTTTGGAAAAGATTGACTTATTAAATTATTATGAAATGATTTCGGGATTTTAATCAATCCAAATTGATTTTATTCAAGCTAATATGAGTATGTATCAAAATCCTCTCACCCAATAGGTTTTAGGCATCTTTATATCATAAAATTAACCTTATCATTTATATTCAACCCTTTGTAAAATATGTTCAGTCTTACCATGTTCTCTTGTATTTTTATAATACATGGTTAATATCATCCCTATAAAAAGCCAAGAGTACATAAAGTGGATAATTTTGACATATTTATTACTATTAACGTTTTTTTATCTTTATATTTTTTGTTTTTTTATATCATTTATTAAAATATAATTTGTTTTAAAAACTCATTTAGGTCAATTTTGATACTATTTTGTACCTAATTTTTATTAAATTCATAAAAAATTGATTCCATTGAACCAATGGAATTAACTCATACCTAATATTTCAATTTTATCCAAAAAAATTGTGTATGGAATAAAAATGTTCAAATTACATTTATATAAATATTTATAAATTCATTTATTTGAATCATTCATTAATGAGGTAATCACTGCATAATAATTGTGTCATAAATAAATATATTTATCTAATGTTTAAAAATTATAAATAAAATACCATGATGTAGGAAATATTTTTATATTTCTTATAAATATATATATGCATAAATATCAGTTATATAACTGTATATTAAAATCAATTTAGTAAAAGATATATGTTTATTTTATAATTATATTTACATTAAATTTTTTTTATAACTTGTCATTATCACACCCAAGTGGTCTCCAAATTCCAAATATTCAGCATAATTATGCTCATGGTGGAATATATATCATCCTATTGGGTTAGGAAATGTGTTAGGGTTGTATTATGATATTATAATATTATTTTGGTTACCCTTAATTAACTGATTACCATTTAACCATAGTAAATAAAAATAATTACTGAATTTAATATTTATAATGTATAAAATAATAAAAGGTACATATTTACACAATTTTGAAAATATTATTCAAAATATGGAATCCATCTTTCCAAATTCCAAACAAATATGTTTTAGTTATTAATTTTAAATTAATTCCTTTGTTCAAAACCAAAACGTAGGTTTTTAAGAAGTAAAAAATATCAAATGATTGACATGTGAAATTACATCCAATGAACTAAATTATATTAAATGATAAAAATATAATATAATCATACTACAAAACCACGAATATTTATAATTTACCATGATAAGTTATTTCAATGAAAAATTATTTTTTAAATTAAAATTTAATATTTTTTACTATTCATGATGCTATTATTTTTATCGAAAATGTTCTTAAAATTTATACAAACTAAATTTGTATATCCCTCTCCTAAAGAAGTATTCAATTTTAAAAAATTTAATATATAATAATGTTAAATATTTAATTTAAAACAGGTTCTTCATTAAATGGTGGAAAAAAACATTTATGAAAAATACTTCTTTTACCTAAAAAATTAAATTTATCCTTATAATATGTCTAAGAAATAGAAAAGTTGGATGTTAAAATTATATGGGATATATAAAATTAAAAATCAAGTTAAAAACTTTCATAAATTCTTTTTAAACAGCTAGTTTGATTGACCAGGGAGTGCTTGAACTTGGTGTAGAAAACATTGCACGTAATTGAATTATTTAAGAAGGAAGAGTATCGTTGAAGCTTGGGGTGTTAAAAATTAAGTGGGTTTTCATATAAATTCCCACTATGAAAAAAAATTTATTTAAAATTCATACATAAAAATATATATTTATAGAAATATAACATATTTCCAAATATTTTTGGTTTTTCATGTGGATAAATATATGGTAACATCCCAACCCTGGTGCTAGACAATGGTGCCTGAAGCTGGTTCACCACATGACCTCAATCACACTTACATGTACACTAGATGCTGATAACTAGTATAAAGGGATAAGTAAATCATTCATGATGAGACTATACCCTCATTAACAAGAGAAAAAAACTATCCAAAATAAATAAAAAAGACATGGAGGCATATATAACCAGAACATTACTCGTGTCATAAGAAAACCAAATAAGAGAAACAATACTAAACTGAAATGGATAACATAATACACCAAAATTATTGTTAGGTGTATATAATTAATATGATAATAAAGACACTATGACTCCCCAGGAGGTTTCATACCCATGTATTGTCCCATTATTGAAGCCCCATCCCAAATCAGCATTCCATCCCATGTCCTTTGACCCTATCCTCTCCTATAAAAATATAGTCTACTAAGGCACCGATTAGGCAGCGTATGTATGGTGTGGGTACAAATCAGTTGGCCTCCACCAATGTTGTCTATACCAATTCCAGTGAAAATAGTGTATTAAGTTGAATAAAGAATAAGTGAAATGCATAAATAACCAGTTATTACATTATCATTTATTCTAATATAGAAACATCACCTCCATGGTTCTTAGGGATATAGGTACCTCAATACTGAATTCGTCTAGTACAAGACCCTTAAGAATTCACTATGTAATATCATATCATAATACTTATAGAACATGTAGTATTCTAAGGATTTATGATACATTAGTACATGATTCAACTAATGCCAGAGTTAAAATATTCTCATGTGAGGCCATAACTTGGAGTGCCATTATTTCTATTCTTTAATCTCACATTTATAAGCCACATTTCAAAAGTTACCAACATCAAAAAAGTATGCAATATGACCATGTTACCATGCTTAATTCTCAATAGAATTATCATGTTCCCATTCTCTTACTCATATGTATAATGAATTGTATACCATGTATACTTCTCATTATAATAACTATGTTCCCATAATATCACTGATAAGTATGATGACTATGATACCATTTTTAATTCTAAATTTCAAATTACCACATTCCCATTTTTCAAAAATAATTAAATAATAATTAGTTATCCACATCAATACCATTACTAATTAAACAGTTTGTTAAATACAAAAAATCAATTTGTTAACTCAACGACTAACTAACGATTTCAATCATCATTAAGAAATTAAATCATTTAAATAAACAATGTCACAATTCATATCCCAATATATAATTTTTCTAGAATTAATTATCCCATTCTAAATCTCAAATCATCATAATTAATCTCAAAATTAATTATATAGATCATAAAATCAAAGGAAATAATATATTCATAATTAATTTTCATGACATATCTAATTTGACATCTCATAATCAATCCACTGATTAATTATCTATATTACATTCCCTATATATTGTACTAAAATTCTTAAATTTATTATCAAATAGGGAAGACCCTTAGTCTCATGATTAATTTTTCAACTAATCATTTAACTCAATAATTCTTTGAAAAATCGATAGGTCTACCTATTTAAGAAAATTAAGGAAAATAAATTGTTAAATTGTGTTAGAATTTATAGAATTTTTCATATACGTATCAAATAATTGACTTTGTGAATTATATTTTTTACCACCAACCTCAATTCATTGATGTATGTTCACTCAATAGAAATCCCCAAAATCTCAACAACACAATGACGTAGATATGAGATCTGAATCAAAATCCCTAAAACCTAACCAAGATATCCATATCTATTAAATTTAAATCCAGATATACAATCATAGATCTAGATCTTACCAAATTGCTTTAGATATAAATAAATATAGGATATATTCCACCAAATGATCATGGGAAGAGATGAGAATGAAAGGGAAAGGCATTGGGATGAGATCCACTTATCAAGAGAAGAGAAGATCATCTATTCATGTATTCAACTGCACAGAATAAAGGTCTAATAGCCTTGGAATCCCTCAAGGTTGATGAGAGAACTTTACTTTACCCTCAGTAAAGTTATATCCCCAGTTAAGGACTTAATAGAGGTGAAACTGGCCATTAAAAGGTAAAAACTAGTTAGATCCACAATTTTTGGATCTCACTATTGGACCACACATAGTTTAGTCATGCGGTTAGACAAATAGTGTGCTAACTGTGCATTATCCACTACTTCAAGGGGGACCTGGCATGGTTTCCTTGAAAAGCATTAAAAAAACCTTTATTTAACCGTGGTGAAGCTACTACATGAAAACACCAAATAGTGCACGATTTCTCATATATAGACACAGAGTTTGTACAAACTGTGTTCCAACCATGCACGATAACTTTTTCTCCAAATTATTTTTAAACTCCTCCCCTATGAACCCCATATCATAACTCCCAGATAAGGTACTTTTTTAAAACAAAGTACCAAAAATTGTGCATGATACAACTCTATAAAAGGATGGGATCATAAAATATCCCCAAAATATAACAAATCATCCTCAAGCTACACTTTCAAGCCAATATAATATTCCAAGCCAAAAATATAGGTTCATTAAGCCCTATTATCTGATTCTATTTCCCATGATTCCTCTTGTACACATTCATGTTTCCTTAACACACGAACTACTGGAATGGTCTTTCCTCACAACACATTCTCACTGCGATCCAACACATGCATCAAATTCTCCTTAGAGGACTCATCAATCTCAAGTTCAAAATCATCCACATCGATCTCATGATAAGGGTCGGGGTGATACAACCAATGTTTTGATACATGGAATACATCATGCATAGTGTATTATCAATGTGGAAGAGCCAATCAGTGTGCAAATGACTAGATCCTCACCACTATCTCAAAGGGTCTATCAAACCCATACACCAACTATCCATGCCTTCATATCCTATGGGGACCCAACCAAGGATATACTCTAAAGAACACATGATCACCCATTGTAAACTCTAGGGTTCATCTCCATATGTTACTATAAGACTTATTTATACTCTGATCCATATCAAATGTTTCCAAATCAACTACACTAGCTATGATATCTCCTGCATGAGACTCGATCCTAATAAATATAACTAATAAGTCTATATCCAACATAGTGGTGGTCTACATGGTCTATCATAAAGATACAAAATTTTCCATCTATATAGTTTCCTTATGACTATTTTTATATGAAAAATATATAAAATCCATGTGATTTTCCCAATATCCACTGAAGTCAGAACAAATTCACATAACATATACTCATAAAGCTGTAGAGTACATTCTAACTAAACATCTGTTTGTTGGTGGATTTTTATGCTCATAAATACACGTGTTCTAAGCTCTTTCTATAAGCCCTGTTAGATGTTTGATGTAGTGCATGAATCATGATCTTAAACTTTTGTCATTAGCACTCCAAAAAAATGGCCTCTCTCTTTAACTTTTAGTTCTCCCAATTGTTATAATGTAAAAGTTTCAATTATAGGATGAAATTATCTACCTTTGTCAATTGATCCAGAATAACCAAAATAGCATCATTCCTCTTAAGATTCATTGAGAGAACCACCACAAAATTCATGGTCACATCGTCCCACCTTTATTTCCAAATGGAAACTTACTGTAGAAAACCTTCTTGTCAATGATGCTCTACTTTCACCTATGGATAAGTGATGCATCTTGCCACAAACAATGATATCTCCTTTTTCATGCCTTGACACAAAAGAAATGTTTTAATAGGTCACATTACATTTTGGATACACCTAGATTCACCTCCCATTTCGAGGCATGAAATTCCTACATGAGATCCTCTCACATGCTCATAGGTACCAAAACTCAATTCTTCATATAGATGATGTCATCATCATCAATTGACCAGTCCAAAGATGCCTCCATGCATTTAAATATTTCCATAAAGGCTAAGTATTTTTGATTCTCAAAATATCTATCCCGAATTCATCTCAATAACATATAATCAACAACAACTAAACCTATAGTCATCTACTCCTGACTCTGCCAAACCACCACATACATTTTAACCATATAGGTCATTGTCGTCCACTCTGCAGTCAACTCCTGAACCATCTGAGTCTGAGTTTTCATGCACATGGCATTAGCCACACTATTTTCCTTTCTAGGCATATATTCCGATTCAAAATATAATGAATGGATATAATCAAACCATCTCTATGTATGAAGATTGAAATAAAACATGGGAAATATACACTTTGAGCTCCTGTGATATTTATTGACTCTAGAAATTTCCCCAAAACGATAGTGTCACCAAAATATAAAAGCATAAACCAATATTTCTATCAGGTGGTCATGCATAGGGTAAATCCTTTCATGGGTATTCATCTTTTGGGACCGTTACTCCATAACTCAATATTCCAGCATCATCACAGCTCTATGTTCAATCCCAGAAGTGTCACAATAGACCGTATACTCCTCAACATACTCAAGTAGGATCAAAATTGGTGACGATATTAAGCACTTGTAAACTCTTGAAAATTTCACTCACAAGTATCTAACCATTCATACTTTATTGTCGTTTTCTTTAATCCCAATTGCGACACATTCAAATTGGAAAAGTATTGGATGAATCTTCTATGATATCCATCAAAACCCCAGAATCGTCAGATATGAAAAAAAATTCATGGGATACTAAAATGAAAATACAACAAAAACCATCTATGGTCTCACTACCACACCTTCCATTGAGATGTTATTCCATTGAATTGTACATGGTCAATCCAAAACTGACACATAGATAGTTTGGTGTATAATTGATGCTCTTTCAGTTTTCCCTGGATGATGGAAAGATGTTGGGCATGATCATTATGAGTCTTCGAGTACACCAAGATGTTATCATAAAAAAACACTAAAAATGATCTATAGATGGATGAAATAGCCCCATCATACAATACATAAACACTACTGGTGCATTTTTCAAACCCAATGGACTTAAAAAAACTCATATATGACATACCTTATTATGAAAGAAGTCCTCAGTATAAAAGATGTCCTAAATCTCAATAGATGATTCCCTGACCTAAAATCAATATTTGAGAACACACATGCTCCCTTAAATTGGTCAAACATATAATCGATATGTAGAAGAAGAAATCAATTCATCATAATCATTTTGTTCAACAACTGTTAATTGACACACAAATGTAAACTCCCATCAACCTTCATTGTGAAAAATTAGGTGATCCCTAAGGCAACATAATCTTATGGATAAATAACATATCCTTCAACCACAAAAAGTTATTCTTATTATCATGATGCTCAGTCAATTAAATTCTATTTGGTGGAATAGATATTGGCACAACCCCCGAACATGAGCTCAATAATGAATTCTACATCTCTTTTAGGTTTTATCCATGAGAAGTCTTCAAGAAATACACCCTGAAATAGTTCCACTACCAGTAGAAGGAGATCTATCCTAACACACCCATCACCAAAATATATAATAGAAACATCATATGAGAGTTATCCCAATTCCTATGTAATTATCCCTTCTCACCCGGTTGGATATCCCACTCTCTATGATAATTATACTGGTCACACTTAGGAGACATAATGTTCATTCTCCTATGGTAACAATCAATGAGGTCACTTTGGGTGACTATCTAGTTAATCCAAGTAATCATGTCAAATAATGTCAATCAAGATCATATAGATCCAATAGGAAATGATATTCCTCAATCTCTAGTGAACATCCATTGCATTGATAGATATCTCTAGACTGCACTCCTAATCGCATATCTATTGTCATTACCCCATTCACAAATTCCACCACCAGGCTCAAACCATCCATAAATTATGAAGATATAAAATATGGAGAGGCACTAGAATCAATAAAGGAACTAGATAAAGTAGAATAATCTAGAATATTACCTTTCACTACCGATGGTCCTACCTTGTTATCCACATGTGTAGGTTGTAATGCATGTAACTATTCTGACCCTCTTCCATTTAATGTTTTCTAACACTCTAGGGTAGTAACACTTTGCTGATGTGGAAAAACCATACCAGGAGCACTAGATCCAATACTTATACATCCTCAATCAGTTGAACTGCAAAATCCACTGTGATGTGGTGTTGAAGATCCTACTCCCATACTTTAACTCTGCTTAATTGCTCCTTCCGTAATAGTCTGTCCCAATAACCTTCAGACTTTATGTATATGTCACATCGTGTAACATGATAGACACTTTACTGGTGGTTGGGAATATTGTTGATGATAGTGTGCCAACCTTCCACACTAATGAAATACCACCCCTCTAAGTTATTGTTCTACCGACCCTCCTATCTGTGTACTCTTCTTCCCACTAGATTAAATAAAGTTGTCATAATCACATTTCTTGTTCTGGGATGGTTCACCTACTAATAATATAGTAACAACTAATTTTCAACATTGGAATCCTCTCTCAAGATACCTCCAACAATGAGATCATGATCCACCAATTCTATAAGCTTCTTCATCCTGTTGATATTCACTTGCAACTTAATCTCACACTTATGTCCATCCTGAAAACATTTCTTCATAGGTTCCTCATCACCTACTAAAGTTGGAGAATATAATTGAAGATCTATGTAGCATCAAGAAAAATCCATCACTGACATGCTCCATTGGCCCGATGCATGAACTCAGTATCTTTATTTTTTCTTTTCATCTGTGGAAAAAAGAGTTCCAAGAACCTCCTTAAGAAATCCATCCATAACATAACTTCAGTCTGTCTAGTTCATGCCTGAGTGTTCCACTAGAGCATTGTAGATCCCCATAGAATATAAATGTCCAACATGAACCTCCTCGCAACCATAGTCTCTAAATGGCCAAGTATTGTCTCTATAGACTCAACCAATAATTCATCTCTCTTAGGTCCACCCTCTACAGTAAAAGTCAGAGGGTGATGCAACTAAAACTCCCTCATCAACTCAAACATATATTTCAAAACTCTCCCAAAATCTATTTACATGAATTGCATGGAGCGATCAATGTTCTTTTGAAATTTATCCCCTTTATCTTTAGTTATAATGATCGGTTCCTCACATTCCATAACTAGAAAATCATTCATAATCATTCCCCTTGGTCATCCCATCATCATGGGTCATGAATACATACTCTCTACAATTCCAAACACACATCTCAAGCCTCATAAAAAAACTTATAACATTTATGTAAGATCAAATAATCATCATATGTCACAACATATATTTTTTCCCCAATTCTCACCACAAGGTCAAAAACAGGAGATATCACAATCCTTAACCATCTTACTCCATGGTTTTTGTTAACAAAGGAAAAACACTAATAATTAATTTTCTCATTTATGCACAAAATTATTCATATTTTGCATTATTTTTTACAACCTTTTTTTAGTTCATGGCTTACACCATTTATAATTTTAATCTCACAAACATGGAAAACACATAATGTTTAACAACTTACCCATAAATAGTTTTCCCATGCATACCTAAAATCATGCAAGCCAAAACAACCATGAGTTCCTTGAATGACGCATATAGACTCAACTATCATTCCATTCGAGGCCATGAATTTGTAATAAAAAATTCTCAAAAACAATAATAACATCACACCACAAATTCATCACCCAAGGACAAATAATATTCAATTGTAAGAGAAAATAGTAATAATAACAATCCCACCCAGATTACTTGGATTTTTTCCAATATAGGGGTTTGAAAATCCCATGCAAGATCTCATTACAAAACTCCAAATATTCATAGTATCATCTCTAAATTTCAAAAAATAGTAAGACATAAGATGATGAAATATAACTAGACCACTAATACCACATTGTAACATACTGACATGGGTGCCACACGACGATGTCCCAAGACGGTTTTCCATATGACTTAAAGTGTGCCTCCCCAAACACCAGATTCTACTGACTTGTAGATAAGGTCTGGTAAGTCAGTAACGGGGATACTATAGCCTAATTTATTAGAGTAAAACAGCAACATAAATAAATAAACCAATGCAGAATCATATATAACCATAATAGTACTCATGTCATAAGATAAACAAATAATGAAAAAAATACTCATTTAAAATGGAAAATAAGTTATTACAATATTAGTGTTAGGTGTCTATAATGAAACTAATAATTAAGACACTACATATTCATAAGTGGGTCTGAAACCATGTCCGGCCCCTTTATCCGAGATTTATCCCAAATCAGAAATCCAGTATAGGGCCTTTTCCCTTATCTTATCTAGCAACAATATAATCTATTTGGGTACTGATCAGGCTGCCTGAGTAGGGTGTGAGTACAACTATGTATCCCACCACCACCAGTGCCTAAAACAATTCCAATCAAAATATGGTGTATATATTTATATAAGAAATAAATATAATTCATTTATTACCAGTTATTGAATGTCATTATTCTTAACTAACTACATTAACTCCAGAGTTCCTAGGGATACTCATACCTCAATACTGACTTCATCTTGTACCAGAACCTAAATATCTCTCTAGGTAATATCATATCATAATACATGATTCTTGCTAAAGCATGACATATTTAATGGTGATATTATATCATAGTACCTATTTCAAGTCATAGTGGAGTTAGATATATTCTCGTGTGAGGCAATAACTCTAATTTCCAATATTTTCGTTTTTTAATATCAGATTTGTAAGCCATATTGCCAATGTTAAAAATATCACAAATATAAGTATGATTACCATGACACCAATCATACTCCTCAATATAATGATTGTGTTCCCATTCCCTTTCTCATATGTATAATGAGAATATTACCATGTATACTTCTCATTAGAATAACCATCTTCCCATTATCTCACTCATAACAATGATGACCTTGCAAACATTTTTCTTCTCAATTATGAATGAAAATGTTCCCATTAGTTCACACATAGGTATGTGATATTTAATTATCCACATCAATCCCATTACTAATCCCACAATTAGTTAAACACAATAAATCCATTAGAAAAGTCAACAATTAACTAAGCATTTCAATCCTCATTAATTAATTCAATCAATCAATTAGATAATATCACAATTCATATCCCGATAAATATTTTTTTCAGAAATAATTATCTCATTCTAAATCTCAATTCACCATAATTATTCCTATAATTAATTATGTAGATCATAATATCAAATAAAATAATTAATTAAAAATTAATTATCTCAACTTAACCAATAGAATATCTCAAAATTAATCCACTGATTAATTATCTAGATAATAATCCATAAATATGTTATCTAATTTCTAAAATTAAGTATCTAATAGGGTATCCCCTCAGTGTCATGATTAATTCCTCATGTAATCATATAATTAAACAATGATTTTATAAATTCTAAGATCAACCAAATTTACAAAAAAATTGAAAATTAATTGTTAATGGATGCTATTAATTATACAATTTTTCATACACATACCAAATCTGTGACTATGGTAATTGAATTTTTGGCAACCTCACTAAAATTTTTGATGGATGTTTTCCCATATTGAAAACCATAATTTCTGTGCAGTACAATGAAATTTATATGAGTTCTAGATATAAATCCCTAAACTAAAACAAATATATAAATATCTATTCAATTAGATCATGGAATTTAATTTTAGATCTAGATCTCAACAATTAGGTTCATATATATTGAAATAGAGGATATCATCTATCAAAATATCAAGGGAACATAGGATAATGAAAGGGAAAGGAATTTGGATGAGATCCACATACTAGGTGAAGAGTGGATCTTCAATCAAGGCTTTCAATATCAAATAATAGAGGCTCGATGCCATTGTAATTCCTCTGGTATGATGGGAGAACCATATTTTACATATCATAATTTAATATCTCGAGTTATGGCTGCATTGGAGAAGAAACATGACCCTAAAAGGTAAAAATGAGTGAGATTAAAACATTCAGGATCTCACTAATAGACATCGCATGGTTTAGTCAAACAGTTAGACAAACTATTCCCTATGTGTTAGAAACTCTTCCATGAGAGACCTTGAATGGTTTCCTCACATGACCTCTATAAATAAGATTTAACTGTTCTGAAGATACTACAAAAAAAACTAAAGAGTGAATGGTTTCTCCTAGATAGCCGCACATCTTGTAAAAATCGTGCACCAACCACGAATAACTTCTTTTTCTAAAAAATTAACTATGAATCCACCCTAATGCGCCCTAACTCATAAAACCCAACAAAGGTAATTATGTAAAACTAAACAGTACCTAAAATCACGCTTTAGAGAACTCCAAAAAAGTTCAGGATCCTACACCTAGGAAATGAATTAAATTATTTATAGGTAATCATATATTATGATCTAGCTTATTATGTTATAATTTATGGAAATATACTCTAATAAATAACATACTATCTTCTTCCACCTTGAATAAAAGATCAATCAACAAACTCTTGTTTTTTTACATTTCATGCATGTAATGGATCATCAAAGTGTCTTTATCACAGTATTGCTTTACTGATTGTTGATTCAAAGAAATCAACTAAAGGGGAAAGTAGTGATAATTATTAACATTTCATCACATTGAATCCATTATTCATAACTGAAATTATAAAACATCCTTACTTTATCCAAAAATTCAACTTAGAAAATGGTTTCTGTATGTTTTCCTCCACAAGATCCCTATGTTGAGATCATTGAAATCAATCCTGACCTGACATGGATTCTTGATCTCCCAAAGTATATTTTCTATAAATTTTTGGAGATTTTTAATCAACTAACTTGATATTTAAAAATTACCATCAATGATTTCAATTTGTTATGAGATTTTATGTCTCATAACGGATTATTAACCCTTTAAAGTACATTTTTCTGGCCTTATTATGGACCATTCGAGTACACACATTCAAGCATTATTGAATGATGTTTTTGAAATAGTGTATATACCCAGATACATGGGACTAATATGTATCATTACACTTTTTTAGGAAATGAGATACCATATTGACGTTTAATAAATATAGTATTACCATCATGAAACATATATCTAACCCTGATGAATCTTTAAGGACTCAATGATGATGAAATTCCATGTCACTTAACTAACCTTGATAGATAAACCTTTTAATATCCTAGAAATACTACATTTTTAAATGTTCAATTACACTATGCTAAAATTACATAAGACAAGAAATGCAAAAAAATCAATAAAATTTGAAAATTAATAAATTTAAAATGTGAAGTTATATAAAAAAATAATTATACCATCAAAATACATAATTCAAAATTTAACAAAAAATTATTCCAATAGATATTGTTTAGTATAAAACATGTTATTTTACTAAATTACTTTTAATAACCCTTAATGAAAATATTTTCAATAAATATTTTTCAGAATAAATTTAAATATTTTTTTCTCTAAATATTTGAACATTTATACAAGGACAAAAAATAGGTGAAAGAAGAAAATATAAATTTTTTTATAAATAGACATTGAATTAAAAGAGAAAAATATAATTGAACTCAATTATGTTTTATTTAATGAACTTTTTGTCCTTTTATCCATTAAATTTAAATAAATAACGTGTGGAATCATGTAAATAAAATAATTCACATTATTAGTAGAATTAATTAAATAATATATAGGTTGCCTCATGTTTTTAATCGAAATGTGTTGGTTGTTTATCTGGTAAATTTTGGGGACTTATATCATAATGATGTACATATTAATATTTCTATATTTGAAATTTTTCATAAGATAGAAAATACATGAAAAATTTATTAATATTAAATAAAAATATAAATAAATGGAAAACATAGATATTATCTACGCTAGATATGAATTTTATTGTGTTATCTATGAGTTAATGTTAATTATTATGTAAATGTTTAAAAGAGGTAAAATGATATTTTATATAAAGCTATCATTTAACTATTTTCACTATAAAATGTTTGGGATGATCACTTATATATTTACAAAAAAAATCTACATAGAGAACAGTGAGTTTGATCTTATATAATATAAAAGAAACATGTTCTCCATGTGATGGATGCTTAATAATAGGAATTAAATTGGTATTATAGTTCATAAAAAAATTAATGTTATGTAAAGCAGAAAATATTTATAAATAGAATTATTTTATACGGAATCAAGATTGAATTTATCATATATACTTTAGATATAATGAAGGATATAGTGTAGATAAAATAAAATAAAATAATGTGATCAATGAGGAGGAGTAATTGAACTAAATGTATAGATTAATAGATATATTGTTGATAAAAATATATAAATGAAGTTAAATATTAATATTTTTGTAATGATTACATAATTTATTTTTTTATATTTATGATCCTAAAAAATTACTAGTGAAAGTTGGATAGGAACGTGTAAATCAACTTGTAAAACCTAAACAATTAGTAAACAGTGTATAAAAATCATGTACTAAGATAAAGTCAATATTATTATTAATATACATATCATTGAGGAAGCTAATAATATTAAAGAAGTTGAAATTAATGTTCAATAATTTCATATAAATGTTGTTTCTAAATTATTTTTGACTAATATAATAATTTATTTCATACATGTATCAAATTAATAACTAAATGATTGGAAAGAATGAGGAATAAGTGTTTTCTATGAAGTGATGAATACATAGATTCCAAATTTAATGGGTAATACAGGGCCAAGGTATGATATGAAAACATTGATAACTATGATAATATAGGTAAATTTTAGAAGACTAAAAACTGAAGTCCGTTTTTCTTAATCGTTATCATCTTATGAAAAATTGTGGTGTTGTTTGAGTGTTTCTAATATATGAATATTTTACTTCCATAATAGTTTTACTATATTGAAAATACAATTATTGTGTAACATATACCCCAATAAATCCTAAGTATTTTTCACGAAAATCATTTTAAAATTTCACACATTTAGAATTTATTAAATGATAATATAAAAATTCCTTAATATTAGAACATAAATACATTCTATGGAATGTTATTCAGAAAATAAATTTTTGGATATATTCATATTTATTGAATGTCAAAAATAAGAAGAATCTATGTAATAATTATAGAGAAGGATGAATGAGATAAAATATAGGGAAATTCTTTCGGAAAAATATTTTATTCATTTGAAGAAGAAGATGAGTGTCACTAGGCACTACGAGAAAACCGCCGTTTAGCGGTGGTTTTTTCGCGGCGGTTTTAAAAATCACCGCGAAAAAACAGTCGCAAAACGGCAAAAAAAAATTTATTTTTTATAATTTTTTTTTTTTAATTTTATTCGAGGATTAGCGGCGTTTTTTTAAAAAACCACCACGAAATAGCGGCGGTTTCGGTAAAACCGCCGCGAAATGAAATGAAAAATATAAAAAAATGTGAGAAACCCTGAAATCACTAAAACGACCATAACTTTTGATCCGGGTGTCCGTTGAAGCGCCACGACCAGTCAAATCGAAGCTCATGAAGAGATCTAGAGGCAAATATAATAAAAACCATGAGACGGTATAAGGTGTGGAAGATATTAGAGTTATAAAAAAGTTGAACAAAGTTCTCCAACTTCAAACGGCCATAACTTTTGCTCCGGGTGTCCGTTTGGGCTCTACCACATATCAAATCGAAGCCAGCGAAGAGAGCTACGCACAAATTTGATACAAACAAGATTCTGGCGTGTTTTTCGACCCCAAAAACCCCTCCGAAGGCCTCCAAAACCCCATTTCCGTCACCGGTGTCCCGTCAAACTTGTCTTCAAACAGACCTAACTTTCGATCCGCGTGTCAGTTCGGCCTCCTCCACCTGCCAGATCATAGCTCATTCTATGAGCTTCAGTTTGACTAGTCGCGGCGCCCACATGCACTCCTAGATCAAATGTTATGGCCTTTTTAGTGGGTATCGGGTTTGTTATGTTTTTCAATGCCTCGTTTCTAGCACCCGTTCCCCGTCAGCTTTTTTTTAAATGGTCGTAACTTCCGATCCGCCTGTCCATTCGGATTCTTTCATCTTTCAGGTTGAAGATCGTTTCAGGATCTTTGATTTGACAGGTCGCGGATCTAAAATGGACTCTCGGATCTTATGTTATCTCCGTTAATGTGAGTCCAATGTTTTTGTCTCTTTATGACCGTTTTGACGGGTTTTAACGGTAGCTCCATTTATTACTGTTTATTTGGGCTTCCATGACTTGTTATCTTTATCAATGGTTTTTTGTGGGTTATTATGATGATTATGTTGAATTATTAAGGAGTTTTCCAGAGTTGTCACGAGTTTTCATGCGTTCTCATTCTTTCTAATACCTCATTCTTCATATGCTTCTCTATCCTTTTTCATGCATTTTCATGATTTTTCATCCCTTATCACGTCTTTTCATACTTTTTCATGTGTTTCCTTTATTATTTATTATTTATTATTTATAATATACATTAATTTATTTATTATATATTATTTGTAACTGGTTATTTATTATTTATTATTTATTATTTATATTTATTTATTATTTATGTTTATTTATTATTTAGTATTTATTATTTATTATTTATTATTTATTATTTATTAGTTATTAGTTATTTTTTATTTTTTATTTTTTATTATTTATTATTTTTATTTAAATTTATTTATTATTTATTATTTATTATTTATTATTTAGTATTTATTATTTATATTTATTTATCATTTATATTTATTTATTATTTTTTATTTATTATTTATATTTATTTATTATTTATTATTTATATTTATTTATTATTTGTTATTTATATTTATTTATTATTTATTATTTATTATTTATTATTTATTATTTATTATTTATTATTTATTATTTATTATTTATTATTTATATTTATATTTATATATTATATATTATTTATTATTTATTATTTATTATTTATTATTTATTATTTATTATTTATATTTATATTTATTTATTATTTATTATTTATTATTTATTATTTATTATTTATTATTTATTATTTATCTTTATTTATTATTTATTATTTGTTATTTATTATTTATTATTTATATTTATATTTATTATTTATTTATTATTTATTATTTATTATTTATTATTTATTATTTATTATTTATTATTTATCTTTATTTATTATGTATTATTTATTATTTATATTTATATTTATTTATTATTTATAATTTATTATTTATAATTTATAATTTATTATTTATTATTTATTATTTATCTTTATTTATTACTTTTTATTTATTATTTATTATTTATTATTTATTATTTATTATTTATTATTTACTATTTATTATTTATTATTTATTATTTATTATTTATTATTTATTATTTATCTTTATTTATTATTTATTATTTATTATTTATTATTTATATTTATTTGTTTTTTATTATTTATTATTTATTATTTATTATTTATTATTTATTATTTATTATTTATTATTTATCTTTATTTATTATTTATTATTTATTATTTATATTTATTTATTATTTATATTTATTTATTATTTATTATTTATATTTATTATTTATTTATTATTTAATTATTATTTATTTATTATATTTATTTATTATTTATATTTATTTATTATTTATTATTTATATTTATTATTTATTAATTATTTATTATTTATTATTTATATTTATTAATTATTTATGTTTATTTATTATTTAGTATTTATTATTTATTCTTTATTATTTATTATTTATTAGTTATCTTTTATTTTTTATTATTTATTATTTATTATTTAATATTTAATATTTATATTTATTTATCATTTATATTTATTTATAATTTATTATTTATTATTTATATTTATTTATTATTTATTATTTATTATTTATTATTTATTATTTATATTTATATTTATTTATTATTTTTTATGTATTATTTATTATTTATTATTTATATTTATTATTTATTATGTATTATTTATTATTTATCTTTATTTATTATTTATTATTTATTATTTATTATTTATTATTTATTATTTATTATTTATTATTTATTATTTATTATTTATTATTTATATTTATTTATTATTTATTATTTATTATTTATTATTTATTATTTATTATTTATATTTATATTTATTTCTTATTTCTTATTTCTTATTTATATTTATTTATTATTTATATTTATTTATTATTTATTATTTATATTTATTATTTATTTATTATTTGTTATTTATTTATTATATTTATTTATTATTTATATTTATTTATTATTTATTATTTATATTTATTATTTATTATTTATTATTTATTATTTATTATTTATTATTTATTATTTATTATTCGTTATTTATTATTTATTATATATTATATATTATTTATTATTTATTATTATCGAGTTTATATCTATTATTTATGTATTATTTGTTTTTTCAATTAATATATATAAGTATATTAATTTCTGTTTATTAACCACATGGCGAGTTTGCTGGAGTGGTAAAGTCTTTGGAAAATATGCAAGTGGTTAGGGGTTCAAATCTCACCAGACGCAGAATTTATTTATATTGCATGGGCATGCATGTGCATGTGCATGGATAAATAAAGTAAATAAAATAATATGATTTAAATAAATAAATAAATAAGAAATATATTAAATAAAAAATAAATACGAAATAAAACAAATAAATAATAAATACGAAATTAAATAAATAAATAAATAATTAAATAAATAATTAAATAAATAAATAAATAAATAAATAAAATAAAATAAATAAAATAAATAAAATAAACAAAATAAAGAAAATAACTAAAATAAATAAAATAAACAAAATAAACAAAATAAACAAAATAAACAAATAAATAAATATATAAATATATATATATATATAATTAAAAAAACCGCTGCTGAATCATTTAGCGGCGGTTTAAACCGCCGCTAAAAAACCGCCGCTAAAAAACCGCCGCTAAAAAACCGCCGCGAAACGTTCTGCGACGGTTTTGAAAACCGCCACGAATAGTTTCCCGACGCACGATTTAGCGGCGGTTTTTGAAAACCACCGCCATTCAATTTAGCGGCGGTTTAAACCGCCGCGAAATGAAAAAAAACGCCGCTAAATGCCTTTTTTGGCATAGTGAGATTTCTTATTATACAGAAAACAAGATGGTACTAGAAGATGATTAAGCTCATTTTGGGATATCTTATAAATTAAATAATATAATTATATTGGTAATATATATACTTTTTGAAATTTCATTGAGAGAAATGGATATATGTAGTAGAAGAATTATTGAATGTTGGTATTCATCCCACCTAACAAGAAATATGAACCATCTAAAAATATGAAATAAAGTGATAATGGAATAAATATGTTTTTTAATTATAAATGATTAAATATGAATTTATTTTGAAAACTATTTTTGATAATAATAAATTAAAAAATTCTTATTTTATATATGTATAATGTTAGAAAAATATTTTATTTAATGTGAATCTATAATGTCAGTCTAGAGTAGAAGTAACATTAAATAAAAAATTATAATATATTAAATAAAATTATAGGAAATATTTAATGAATTTATAATGAATGAATGATAATTTTATTTAGTGGATGATATATATATATATATATATTGTATATTTATTCTAGAAGTGTAAAAAATATCTAATATCTAAATATTATTCAGATTCATCAAATGAGTATGGAAAACAAATATAGATGAAGGATGTTGTTGGTACTGATTATTAAAAGTGTAATACATAAAATTTATTTTATTAATTTTTTTGGGTAATGATAGTGAGGAAACACTACCATCTAAAGAATAAACTGGAATAAATGACTCGATTTTATTGAAACATATTTATAAAGATAAATCAATTATTCTAAAATATGATGTGAAAAAATTTTAATTTTTAATTTATTAATATTTTAGAATATATTTTTATATGATTATATATTATATTAAATGTGTCTAATAATATATAGTGTTTACAAATAAGTTCATATAATCATAAAATAGAGAAATTTGTGATTGTATGATTATATAAAAAACATTGTAGAACATCACAAATATGGAAAACTACTTAGTGAAACATGGAAAAAATCAGGTGGTGTCTTTGGTAAGGAATAATTAACAGAATGAAAATTTTTAATGAGGAAATAATATTATAAGTATTATAAACAAGACCTTACTCAATATTGGGAATTATGTATACAATGAGAACAAATAATTCCATATGTATTTTCAAATGATAGAAAACCTTCTCACAATATTTTATGTATTTTTATAAGAAATTATTTTATTTTTAGAAAAAGATTGTAGTCAAGGTATGTAAAGAGATTCGATAGATGAAGTTTTACTTACATGCTACTTATTTTATAGTAATGATAAAAAATGATTCACAATAATTCCGAATAAGATTTATTAAATTCATGATTTTAATGTGGTTGATGGTCCACACTGAATTGAAAATTTAATTTGAACAACCCAATAAAAATATATATAAAATAGATCATTACTAGATTGATATTTTTTTTAAGGAGGCAAAATGATACAAGAATATAACTGTTTGAACATGAATCAGGTGACTTTTAATTATTCCATAATATAACTATTATACTGTTATTAAAGTAATTATACCACAAATATCGGGACCTAAAACTGTTGAAAAGTTATTTATTATTTAAATAAATATTTCTACCTAAATCACATCTTCATAACATAATATATATTACAATTTATGAAAAATAAGGAATTAAATAACTTGTATCTAAATAATGAAAAGAGCAATGACATACTTATTATGAAGACACACAATTCAATTAGAATCATTGACTTTGAACTATCAAAATTTATAGGTGGATTTTTGATGACAACTAGCTATTTAAATATATATCAAAATCAATATTTACATAATGGTTATTGAAATTATAAAAATTGAAGAATAAGTTGTTCAAAGAGATAATAAGATTTAACTTTAGTGTCAAATTTCATATTAATTTTAATGATATAGAGTATATTTTACATAGAGTAAAAAATGAAAATCATATATAGAGAATATCATGATGAAGAAAAAGTTAAGTAAGTGATATTGATGTCCTTGAATAAAATTAAACAATAAGAGTGAGTTATTTATGTAATACATATATTTAATGATTAGTCATGGATGAGGATTTTTACAATATTCAAATTAATATATTTTTTTGATGATACGGGAAACATCAGGAACACCTTTACTAGTTTTTTAATATTTAATTAATATTATTCATATGAGTTTGTTATGAATCTCAATATTGTGACCTGTTATAACCAAGTTGATATGTATTGAGTAGAAATGAAGAATTATTTTTCAACATTAGATGAATAGTGATATTATTGTAAAGATTATAATCACTGACTTATTATTTAGTGGTTATTTTTTATGTAAAATGTTTATATGTGTTCTATGGATGTATCTTTGTGTGGGTGAAATACATAAAATCTAAATTCCAAGACATTATTATTTTCTTTAGTTTTTTTGGTTGTATGATTCATGTGCCATATTAGATAACATTAACAACATAAAGAAGTTAAATTTGAGTTTATACTAGTATAAAATATTACAATAAAATAATTCACTCAACATATTGTGGTTCACATTGGGACCTTATGATAATAAAAAGCATCATTAGATTAATTTTCATCTAAACTATAATGGAAATTTTCTATCAAATGATTGTCAACCTTGGTGGTTGTAATATAATCAGGACTCTATATATCTTATGACTCCCCAAAGAGTATATATCCCTAAAAACATTCCATATGGTATATTATATGCTTCTATAAAATGTTAACATGTGTTTTTACCAATAACTTGATTTTTTTCCTCTAAAAAATTGAGCATAACTCATTGAGTTTCCCTAATAAGAACATTGGGAAGTATATACAAATCCCATCATCCAAATCATTTCCTTAAAAAAAATTAAATACTAGAAATATTAGGTTCCCTTCGTATCATTTTTTTATGATAAAGATATATGGAATAGGGTTCTATGAATTAAAATTTTAAAATTCAACGAATAAATATAAATAAAAATATACAATATATATATATATAATATTATAAATAAAATGTGACATTTATTTATAAAATATTTCTTCAAAAATACATTCCCATTAGTGCATACATGTCCTTTATTCAATGGATTTTGGGGCTCTTATAATCTTTTTTATATATAGAAGATGTCAGGAATACAAAAAAGGGGAACTAATAATATGTTTTAATGGTTATATATTAGAACTAAATCCCACACATTAGCTCTACTGATCACCCAATAGAATTATAATATAAATTTATTCATTATGTTTTTATATAATCCCAGAAACAACTACTCTATTAAATATCCCAAATATAAGAGATTAGTGTAGTTGAGAAATTGATAAATGTAGAGGATGGTGAATAATATCATTGATGAATAAAAATTCTCAAAATAGATAAATAAAAATAGTCCTTGATTATTAGTGAGATTCAACACCATTAATAGATTCATTATAGCGTGTTTATTTATTCAAATTCATAATCCATGTGTTTGGATACATTTGTGGTAAATATAAGTTCTTGAATGTGAAAATATCATTTGGATCCTAAAAAATTATGCCAGTCAAATTTCAAGAGAATATGCAACAAATTATATCTTTTATCCACCAAAATATACTTAGAATAACATGGGTAGTGTTGGTATGCCTATAAACCACTAGCGATCCTGTTTCATTTATTGGAGTGATGTTGGTGTAAACATAATCTATCATATCAACCATTTAATTGTTTTTTATGAGCAATTAAATTGTAATCTTGAAAAGAACCTAATTCATGTATGAGATTTCTATGAGTTATATGAGAGATATAAATAATATTTTGAGTGATTTTATATACATATATATTATACACATATTACAATGGAAATAAATTTGAAACACACTAATACAATTGTGAGTTTTAAAATACATAGTAACCAATTTAGTAATCCATGAAGGGGTTATTTTCTCATTTATCTCATTCATCGGAAGTACATTCAACAAGAAACTACATAATTTTTTAGTGGCATAAATACCACTTGGTACTCTTATCCATGTCCTCCATAGACAAAAAAAATATATTTTTTTGTTTGAAAACGTTGAATGTATATGACTTTTGTAAGACCTGGTATTTTACTAAAATAAAAAAAAATTATTTGTTATTAATATTGAACAATTAAAATTTTAGTATTTAATTCTATTAGAATAGAACAAAACTAAAATATTATTTTCAATATAACTATAGAAATTAGAAAAGAATAAAATTTATTAATATTGGGCATCTATATAATCATGATCACACCCAGATCATAATCAAAAAATAATAAATAATATTTGGATACATTACTATTATAATGAAAAAAATATTACATGTTATAGACCTGTAATAGGAAATAAGATATTAATGATTTCACAAGTTAATATATATTTTATATATAATGGGTTATATGACCATTCTAAGGTTACAATTTCCACTGTAACATATAAATTCTGAATAAGATCATTTTAATAGTAATAAAAATGTTATATAGACCAGTATTTTGTTAAATAAATAAAATAATTATTAATAATATTTTTAATAAATAATTATAATATATATATATTTAATTAATATTAATATAATTACATGTATATGAATTAGAATTAAAATAAAATTATTCAAAAATATATTTTAAAATTAGCATCAAGTTAGTTCATTTGATATAAATTAAGTGTTTAATTTACTAAATAATTTTTAAATTTTTATATAAATGCATTGAATAAAAAATGACAACTTTTTTACAATAAAATTGTCAAAATTAGACAATAGTAATTTTTTCGTAGTTTTTTCATATATTTATATATTTAGTGAATATTAAAAATACAATATGTGTTTACAATAATAATCTAAACATCAATATTATGTAGAAATAATGTAATAATTTATAAAAACAATATTTCTAAACAATAATTTGAAAAAAAATTGAAATAATGTATTTTAAATAATAAAATATATTTTATATAATTATATATATATTTCTAATGTATAAATTAAAATTTATCATTTTTACAAAGAACTATTTTTGAATAAAAATATTTTTCGAGATCGAAGTAATGAAATAATATGGATTTCATTTCATAAACTATAAAATGTCCAATACCATTCCCTAATTGTTAAATAACGTATTTTGAAACAAAACCAAATCCATTATTTTCCCATATTTCCACAACCAATTTTTAAGGCCTTTGTTTAGAAATTCATAAATTATTATCCCCAATTTTATATAAATAATCAATTGTCTTCCCATTTATATATACCACAAAACTTACTAAGCATGGTGTTATCTAATCAAAACTCTCATGAAACATAAGAAAAGACATCTATAGATAATGTTATGTTCCTACATTACCATGCGACTATATTTATGGGGTTGGGGTGAATTAGTTTATATTTTTTCCCAAATAAGTATCTTACATATTTTTAGCCATGTATATCTTGAAATTATATCACCTATCAGGTAGATAGGACATCATATCTGCTATAAAAATCTAAGCATGTGAATTACTGAAGATAAACTAGTGAAAAAATTATATTTACACAATATTTAGCCCTAGTGTTGGAATCAAAGTCCTTTTTGTGTCATTATTTAGTCCATGACATAGATTTTATCATTTGTGTATCAATGTGACTATAATTCTTGTTGATAAGTAATCACCCTATACTCAAAACCAACAATAAAGGTTATAATTTAGAAAAATCGTCCCTTCTAGTTTGATATGTATCTACTATAGGATAATTAACTATATTTTAATTGGTTGATTGTAATTCCATTAGAAATAATTTATCCCTTAGGCTAGAATAGTGGAATTATTTATACTAAAACTACTAGTTTCAAGGTTTCAACAAGAAAAATATAAATTGGTCAATGATAACCAGTTATCATATATCGAACTCTTACGTAGGTTGACATTATTTAACTTCTAGTAAACATAATTCTTATATCATATGATATTAAGGAAATTATTACATTTATAAATATATTAGGTTCCCCTAAAAATTTTCCTCTTTCTCTACTTCTGGTATTTTGACGTTTGGATCACTTATGATTTCATAATAATTATAATTCTTTTTATTCTAAAAACATAGATTAAATTGATACACTAAAATGTAAATTGAATTAGTCTCTCTATTTTCTATATTATAATACTAGTAAATATCTCATTTTCTAGAAAAATTGAATTTCCATTTAGTTTCCCAATTTATATATACATTTTTCGTCTCTTAAATTTAGTAAATATATAGTCTTTAATTCAAAACATTAACATACTCATACATCAGTTGAACACATTTAATATATTCTGATAATATTAGGATTTGAAATAGCTAATATATTATCAATACACATCTTTGATTATTTTTTCTCAAATTGAAATTCTTAGTAGCAATTATGAACATTCACTCATCTGTACTAGATAAAGAACCTCAATTTTTGAACATTAACATTAAATAACATTTGCGTATTAATTAACACATCATACAAATAGACTCTTAAAGTCATTATTATTCTAGTGACTTTGACAAAATGGGATCATAAACACTTGTGTATAAATGAGCTACATGATTTCCCCCTAATCTCTTCTTGAATAGTACCTTTATAAAAAAATCAAACATAATATATATCTTCATAAACCTAGGGAAGGAAGAATAAAAAAATGTGAGTTTAAATGCACTGTAAAGGTAAAAAAAGGAGACACATAATCATAATCATGATCATAAGGGTATGAGAACATGATTTTAAAAATATAATATCATACAAAAAATATCAAAGATGATAATCATTAATAATGGCATATAGATTGGCAGTTCATTTGAAATTAATCATAAGGAAATAAAGAAAATAAGTCATCAAATAATATCATAGGAGTATAAAATTTAATTTTGGATGACATATAGTCATATGAAATGACTTTCATAGTATGCAAGGAATAGTTTTCAAGACCATCTTTGTGGAAAAATTCCATTAACCTACCGGGTTCACACCCTACTCAAGCCCTTTATTACTGAACTGTGTTCCCTCCTCATTCCAGCCCTATAATAATGAGTCAATTATATTTCTCATTCCATCCATGTCTATCTTAGGAGATATAAATCTTTACCAAATTCATTGTAAGGATATATATGTCTGTTTCAACACATAATGAATTAATTAATTCATGTTCCAGAAGATCAATAATTATCATAACATATCCCATGAAATGAAATGTGTATCTTAAACAAGTATTCATATCATAACATGATGAGAAATATAACAATTTCATAATCATTTCATAAAAATTATAACCCATTGAAAATATTCTGATTTCATAAACATATAACATGTGAATGATAAATGAGTATCATAAACAGAAAACATTTTTAAGTGTGATGGGTTTCATAAAAATAATACCATCAAATCACAAAACATTCATAGAATGAATATGAATGGATACATTAAATAATTTCCCCAAAAATGGAATGAGTAACTCTGACGAATTTCATTATATATGGAAAATAATTTTAAAATACATTTTTTTGAATATATCCATGGGTGGTTTACGAACCACAAAAAAGTAAAGGGTTGTGAATAAAGCATTATCTCATGGTAATAAAAAATGAGATGAAATACCCTTACATTTTTTCTTAACTCTCTTCATATTTGTAAAATATTGTAGTATAATAAATTTAAGTTTATTATACATCTTTGAAATAATCATTTTCATATATCTAATACCATATAAGGTTTTATTATAAACTTGTATTACCCTCTTATTAAAAATACTATGATAGTGATTTACTTCGGGTAAAATTCAATTTGTATTTCACATTTATTTTAATTTCATATATCATTGGTCCTTATACTTATATCATGATTTCTATAATGTTATCCATGATTTTAATATCAATTATTTTCATTATATGGGTATTATAATAATCTATAGAATATGTATGTAGGAAATTAAATACACCGTTCATGGAGATATCAAGCCGTATGTACACATGAACATTGTTTCCGTTTTTATAGATGTATTGAAAAAAGAAGGTAAATGAAATATATTTATATATATATGTATATATATATATATCATTTTTATGGTATAATTATTATATCACATATTCAAATATATATATATATATATCATATAGTTTCACCAAATAAATCCTTAATACATTCCATGTAGTGTCTGAACAAATCACACTGCTTTGAGGGGGTAGTTGTCCACACTTCCTCAAATGAAATTATCATATTTACACCATATATATGGTGTAAAGATATTTGTTGTAAAAATTATTAATGAAGCGTAAAAATATAATTAATATAATATGTAACATATATAAATTGATTCTCCCTAATAATTTCCACCACGATAGGCAGTAAAGAAAAAATGAAAAATCATCATTTTGTGAGGTTATAGTTCGTCGTCCACATAGAAAATATGTGAATTAACCATTATATGGTGGTGTCTGTCATTATAAATCAAACCATTACCCTAAAAAATCCTAGTATATTTTGGATACTTTTTTTGTATACAATAATGCAATAAATATAGTGGAGGCAGGTAGATAATGAAAATAAAATAAATGAGCATGAGATAAGTCGTTACCTCTAACTTAGGTAACTCTTTTTGGTTTGCACCAAATCGATTCATTGGATTGATTTTATGCTAAGGGGAGGATTATATGAGTATGTGAGGGATTTTTTAATGTGTATTGAGTTGATATTGGTAGAACTTATTTGTTTTTTTAGGACTGAGGAAGTGATAGGAGATGAGGCATTTAAATAGTGGAGGGGGCATGGAACTCTTTAAAATATTTGAATATATAATTCCACACATGTTTCCCATGTTCAAAGTGGATAAAAAAATCAAAATTTGATAAAATTGAGGATAGGATCTAAATATGGCCAACCAATGGCTCTTAGAAAAGTTTCTAGGTCATTTTGGGTCTTAAATTTTTTGTTTGATTCTTAGTTAATCTTAATTTTACCTTAATATATGTAAATAATTTTAATTACATTCACTATTTATTTTGGTAATAAACTAAGTTTAACTTATTAGTCTTTATAATTTATTATATTTTAAAATATTTAATTAACTATTCCAAATTCTTTCCACACAAGTGTAGGAACCCGGATATTTTTTTTTCAGGTATGTTTTTAATTTCTGGTAGTCTATGAGGAAAAAGAAGAGTTTCTGAAAAATTCAAGAGTACACATCGTGTATTTATAAGTATGTTCCATGTACTCAGTTTGCACGGGTGACTGTGTACTGACCAGGTAGTGGCTGAGTACATGGAAGTGTGTAGTGACCTAGAGACCACTTGAAGTGGAGGCTATAAATGACAAGTACACACCGTTTACTTTTAAAGAACACACTGTGTACTTTTTTTCATTAAATGGACTGGGGTCATGTCTGATAGATAGAACACTCTTCTTCTCAACCTATCTCATTCAGGAGCATCCGTACGACATCAGATCATGTCTAATCCCCTAACTTGTTGTAGTTTCTCCGAATCAATCACAGTTGATTGCGTTTAAATCGAATCGTTGAGTTCCCCTTTCATCTTGAACCACATCTCTGGATTTCTCATATTTCTGAGATATCCTTGGTTGAACTTATTTGAATTTTTTATAGATTTACAACGTTATAGGTAGATTAAAGGTCATGGGATCATGTATATCGGTCGCACAACACTGAGGTAGGAGGTTTGTGCCTTTTTGTAGTTAGTCTTTGAGTTATATGTGCGAAAGTGCTCAATACCCTTGTTCACGGTATTGTGGGTTTATGGTTTTAGCCCTTTTATTTTCCTACTATTCCTTGTTTGTTTGGAAATTGGTTAGCTATTTGAGAATAGAGTTATCTTTTCCATGATATGGATGTTTTTCCCATGTTTTCTTGTTTTGACCGTTTGGTCTAGCCTTTCATGTTAGACTTTTGTTTGTTTTACATTCCCAGTGTTTTTTGGATAAAGTAATTATTTAATATGATATTCTATGCCATGATATGTATCTATTTATCCAAGTAGTACTTTTATTATTACTTTGGATGCTGATTATCATTTGTGAACGATTTCATCACATGGGGCTGCGGGAACCTGGTGTAGTGAGACCATAGGGGAAATTGACATTGAGGGATTTCCTAGAGTGTCTGTTATACCTATCACGCTACAAGATCATAGGGGGAATGACATTTAGTGCTCCCTAATAGTGTCTATATTTATGTTATGAAACCAGATGAGGAATTTACTTTGACTTCTTCCTCATAGGGTCTCTAGTTTATCGTAAAAATAATATAGGGGGAATTGACGGTGAGTGCTTCCTCAGAGAGTCTTTGATGACACATGACTATAGGGAGAATTAACGGTGAGTGCCTCCTCATAGTCTTTTTTATATCCTTGTAAATCTAACCATAGGGGATGATTTGTGAGAACATTCCCAGAGGGTTTCTTGTATTGTGTTTGGTCGATTGAGTTGCTGAATGTTAATGTTGCAATTAAAACTGTATGTTTGTTTACTATGTGTAACTCTTTGTTTACTACTTCATTTTTTATTTCCTACCATTTATATTCACTGACTGTTATGCACAGATCATTGGGTGGGTGCCTACTAGGATTAGTCTCACGCCCTATTTGGGTCATGCTTTTGTGCCTAAACAGATTATATTTTTGTAGGTTTAGATAAGGGAAAGCACCCTTCTACTTCAGGTACTTGATTGCTATAGAGTTGGGGAACATGGGACCAATATTATGCTTTTGATGTCGTGGATCTATTTAGTTTCTTTTATTTTTGTACATTGGCTTAGTATTGTATTTCATCATTGTGATTTTTTTGGATTCCTTGATAGACATATGTATCATCCATCATTTATATATATGTGTGTGCTCTTGTTGTTTATTACTTCCGCTATTTACTTATTGCATGTTTTACTAATTCTTCTATTTCTATTTGTTTTACATCCATTGTGTTACTCTACCAATTAGGTCATTGATTCACACCTATCACACCCAATATTGTCGCTGCAAGTCGGTAGTCTCTGGTGTTCTGGGAAATGCGATTAAGGCCATGTGACCAACAAGGTATGGGGAACCTCTAAGAGGCTCTCAGAACCGGGACACTACGAAGTGGTATCAAAGGAAGGGTTTTTTTTCTTCTTGACTTACTTTTTGGATCCTATATCTAGGGATATTAAGGAATTAGTGCTTGGTAATAAGTTGTTCAGGGTGTAGCTAACTTGTTTACAGGGAAAATCCAATTTAACTCGTTATTGCAATTTTTCTAGTTTTCCAATTTTAAAGTTGATTTGATTTCACCATTGGGTGATTCACATGTTATGTGCTGTTATGGATGATATTATTGAGATTCTATTTCTATATCAACCTGATGATATGAGGGTATTCCATCTCATGCATCATATAGTAACTTGCTAGATATCACATATCATGTATTTTTTCCATGCCATTTAGGGTGCATTAGCAATTGTATGTTGTTGTGATAGAAGTTGTGTTAGATATGCATGATTTTATGATATATTCCTTGATAATAATACAAGAATTTTCATAGGTTATTAAATTGTGTAAAGATTTTGTTTGAATGAACACCAAACATTGGTTCTTGATGTGTAATGAGACCTCATAGACTAGAATTTGGTGGATCATTGCTCTGTTATGTTAATATATAACAAGTATATGATTCCAAGATTTGATTCATAGAGAGTATGGGCCCTCACTAATTGGAATTTGGAACTTCAATGTTCGTTTTAGTGTATTTATGGGTTCCTGGGTAGTTTCAGAGGCTTACTGTCTAGAAGAACCCAGAATACACAACGTGTAATAATGAATAAATGCCATGTGTCCTTCTGTTCAAGAAGGAACATTTTTTATTAAGTACATGTTGTGTACTGTATGTATAAGTAGGGTAGTCTCTAACCATGTCATTGGATTTGTGGGTGGAGACACGAGGTTGAGAAATCTTTGGGGGAACATGCCATGTACCGGTTGTACATGTTGTGGTGTGTAGACCATGTGTCCACTTGTGTGACTAACGACACAGATGGATAAAACACAAGTTATACACACTGTTTCAATCTTGAGAACACTATGTAGTGTGATACATGTATCTGACCATGTAGCGAACAATAGGTGTCTGTGAAATCTTTATAGTACACGCCATGTTTGGATCAAACACACAGTGTAGAGTCAGCTATGTAACTGGTTGGGTAACAAACATCATGGGTTAGTGAATTCGTCTAATATACACTACGTCTGGCAGTAACACACCGTGAATTATAGTTCTAGGAGAACCATGTAGATTAGCCATATTTAATAACTCGAGCATGGAAAAAGGATTCATGTACACGTTGTCTATTAGGACAACATTCCATGTGAATGGGGTGTTACATGACCTGGGTTGGCAGAAGTACACGACAATGTGAAGGCTAAAGGGAACATTCCATGTAGGAATTATACATGTTGTGTATCCTTGTTTTGAAAAAAAATAATGTTTTCTTTATCTTGTTCCATTCTTACACTTCTGAGTTTTAGTCCCTATTAATCTTGATCGAAGGTGTGATCTTGATCTAGCTGAGTCATTCCACGGAGACGTCCTCCGGTTGACTGCAAGTTAAAGGGAAGTGATCAGACACCGAATGTGGATGATCAGGGACTACAACCAGATCCCACTGTTTTTCCAGTCTTGGTACCAGCCTTCATCCCGAATACAGGTTTCAAGGAACATTTCTGAGAGGGATTTTGAAGTTTATGTAGACCATCCAGGGAGTACCGCCTCATGTACCGTCAATGGTAGAATTGATGTGGGTCCTTATACAGCCGAATCCTCTCACTATTTTAGGGGATGGAGAACCCTAGGCTGCAGAGTCATGGCTAGAAGTAATGCTGAAGATCATTGACAATCTAGGGATGCCTTTAGAGATAAGGGTCTAGCTTGCTATGTATATGCTTCGGGACTCCGCCATGAAATGTTGGGATGTGATCTCACAAGTGGGTTGTAGCAGGTTATGGATTTGGATGAGTTCCTGCATGCCTTCTACAACTTTCTCCACTCAAGGACTCTGAGGTCCAACTGAGCCTGAGTGTTCATGAGTTTGGAGCAGGTTACTCTTTTAGTGATGGAGTATTCATCTCACTTCAAATAGCTATAGTGCTTTACACCTTTTCTAGGTGGTGATGAGTTAGTAATTGAATGTAAGCTTCAGGATGGTCTCAGGAAGAATATTTGAGCTTAGGTGAACACCTTCAGGTTGACTTCTATATCTTCCATAGTAAACCAGGTTCTGATCACAGAGTGAATTTTGAGGGAGTCTAGAGTTGTGGGCCAGGGTTGTTCAACATCCATAGTTGGTACTTCTTCAACTGATAGTAGGAAGTGCCATAGAGAGTCTACATGTGGAGATCTGAGTAGATGAGATTTACCTTTAGGTGGCCAGGTAATATGCTACCAGTGTGGGAAGGTCGTGCATACGAGGCCACATTACCCAAGAGACCCAGGGGAGAACCGATCTTGTAACAAGATGGTACAACTTTAACACTTCTGTCAAATGTTCTCACCAGAATCTGGTGACACAGGTTCTTCTATGACTCCTCGTTTTGGAGTTGTGCCACAAGTTTCTCACAAGTGTGGGAACTAGAGTTCTTTTGGCCATTCAGGCTGAGGTGGAGGTAACTGCCATGGTATCCAGTCACCAGGCCTTCAATGAAAATAGGGTGGATCAGTTCAAGGTGGTCAGGCAGGGTCATAGGGCCATGGTACATGTCAAACATTTTCAGTGGAGCATACCCAGCAGTTTCAGGATCCCGGACCCTCTACAGTTTGAGGTATGATCCTAGTTACGTCAATTTTAGTTCTGTCATTTCGATACAGGGGATTCCCACATCATTAGAAATGTTGCTATTGTGGAGAGTCATGGGTTCTGAGTCATTTATTCTACTGATATCTTGACGTTAAACACTCCGTTAGGGACAAGAACGACTATTGTACGTTAGTCCAATGAGTTCCTTCTAATGGTTAGTGGGTACCACTTCTTATGGGACCTCTACCTCATAGAGATGACATGTTGTGACGTCATTCTTGGAATGGACTGTTTAGTTCCCTTCTAGGATGTTGTTGAATGTTATCATTGTAGGGTGAGTTTCACATCACCAGAGGGTGGATCATTTCTACATAAGGATGAATGGGATGTCTAGGTGAGTAGAGCGGGACCCGAGCATCATGGTTTGGGAGGAGTTACATCCCAGATCTATAGTCTATATCTAGATGACCAGGGGACTTCACATTTGTACTTTATTCTAGTGTGGATTGTTTCAGGGATGTCTTTCTAGTTGAATTTTAAGGTTTTCCTATAGAGAGAGAGTTGTACTTTTCTTTTGATCTTGTCATAGGAGCGGCACCGGTGTCAGTTCCTCCTTATAGGATGGATAAACCGGAGTTGCAGGAGCTCAAGAAGAAGTTGGAGGAGTTACAAGAAAAGGGTTACATCCAACCCAGTACTTCTCCTTGCAGTTTTCTTATTCTATTTGTGAAGAAGGAAGATGGTACCCTCATAATTTTTTTGGATTATTGGAAGTTGAACCAGCTGACGGTCAATGACCAATATCCCATGCTAATGATTTATGACCTCTTTGATCATATTTGAGGATCTCAGGTGTTGTAAAATATTGGATTGAGGTCTGGTTATCATATGTTGTGTGCTAGACCGTCAGATGTACCTCTTACAGCCTTTCATAGCAGGTCTGGTCTATACGAGTATGTGGTTTTGTCGTTTGGTCTCACGAACGGACCTACAGTTTTTTATAGCACTAATGAACCGAGTGTTCCATAAATACTTGGATTCTTTCATGGTATTATTCAAGGAAAATATATTTGTGTACACTCACACTCAACATGACCATTCCACACATCTGGAGATTTTTTTGAGTACACTAAGAGAGAATAAGTTATACGCTAAGCTCTCAAAATGCCAATTTTGGAGGGACCAAATCCACTTATTGGGTCATGTTATCTCATAGACAATAGTATCAGTAGACCTAGATAAATTAAGAGAAGTAGTTTAATGGGAGCATCCAAATAATGTCTTTGAGGTATATAGTCTTATAGTATGACAACCCTGCTTTTATTACAACTTAAACATGATTTATTACATAAAACTTCACTTGATACAACAAAGAAGATCGAGAGGTTTAGTGTCTTTGGGGATTAGGATCATTACATAAAAACTTTAAACTTGAAATAAAACATCCTTATTGAAAACTTCCTTTACATGACCACTACATTCCTTCGTACTTAGCATTGCATGGGATAGCCTGAGGACATGCATAAGAAAAGGGTGAGCTATAAAGCCCAGTAAGGGAGTACATAATGAATAACATGAGGAGTACAATACATGTTAGGCAATAGGAATATCAATAGAGCATAATAGAGACATGAACATAAAGGCATGATAAAGCATGATAATCATAACATGGAAATGTGGCAACAACACTTAACATTGAATTAGCATGAGCCAAGGCTCATTGCACATGGAGCATGAGTAAACCCTCATTGCACTTGAAGCACGAGTAAACCCTCGTTGCACTTGAATTAGCATGATTCAACACTCATTGCACATGACGTATCATGATACTTTACTTTACCCAATGCATTGGAGCGCTATAAAGGGCGCACCCTTCTTAAACATTTCATTTCATGCATAAGTGTGCCACATGGATCATAAAACATGGATTCATAAAACATAGTCATTTCTTCCACGATAAAGGAATGTGGAATTCATACATGAAGCTTTACAATCAATATGTAAATGTGCATAAAGGTGAATACCCTTGATGGAGAAATGGGCATGGTATTCACTACACAATGATATTGGCTTAGAAAATCGGTGTGATTTCGGCAGCGTAACGGCGTAACATAAGAATTCATAAAAAGGGCTGATGAGAGAGAAAGGGGTTCCTCATCATATTTACATGTAATGGACAGTAATAAGGTCATATATATATACATGTCCCAACAATTGAAAAGTAATTTAGATTCATGATACAAAAGTACTGCTTGAATATAAAAGAGGAGAAAAAGGTTCCTTTCAGAATTTCGGCATAGTAACGGGTGTACATTGGAGGCATTTAATGAGAGAGAAAGGGGTCTCCCATCATTCAAACAATAAGAGGGCAGTATGGGAGAGGTGCTAAACCATACCCCAACATTCATAAATGAAATTAAAAGGGCAATACAACTTAAAGAAAATTGACAAAAATGAGAAAGGAAGAAAAACCCTTACTTGGAAGTGTGCTTCCAAAGGCTAGAGAGAGGCTTGTGAGAGGCTTCTTGGGAGCTTGGGGCACCTTGAGAGGATTATAGAGAGAGTAGGGCAGAGTTTGGACGAACTTCAAGGGCTTTGGGTGAGGAGGAAGTGGGAGCTTGGGTGGGTTTATATAGGAAAGGTGAGAGAATTCTTTATTATTTAGGTTTGGGACCCCTTATATTAAAATAATCCAAACCACAAACCATCCCATGGTATTTGCCCATGGTTTCTGGAAAAGGGAAGAGGAAAACAATATTTTACAAGGCCAAGGTCCGAACTTATTAAAAAATTAGGGTTGCTTATGTGGAGGTGAGTCACACTCCCATGGAAATTAATTTAAAAAGGAAAAGTGTTGAATAAGTCTTGAGGGCTCCATTGATGCTTTGAAAAGTGAGTCAAACAAACCCAAAACCTCATTATTTTAATGATAAAATACATATTGGCCGAACATAAGGATTATGGTATTTTATTACATCACCATTGGGTCATTATGATGTCATAAAACACATTATATATTTAAATGGTATTTAATTTTTACCCAAAAATTTGACTGTCTCAGAAAATTATGAAAAATTCACCGTTGGATAATTTCGACGTCCTGATTCCAAAAATAATATTTATTTTATCTAAATAATTTTCTAAATTTGTGAATTTTCACTTTTAAAATAAAAACCGACATTTATAAAAAATTCACGGGTTTTGACAGAAATGGCTTTCAAACCTTAATAAAAATTTTAATTGCATTCATAAAATTATAAGATCATTTATATTTAATAAAAATTAATTTAATATTAATAATAATATTTTATTAAAATATTATTTAATTCAAAAATCCTTTAATTTAATAAAATATAATTCTTAATTAAATAATAACTAAAAACATCATTTGTACTTTAAAAACTAATTACAATGCATCAAAAATGACTAGAAATTATATTTATTATTATATACAAAAAATAATGTACATGAACATGGTGCTACTTATTTGTTACATAACCCCTTAAAATAGCCGCATAAGACCTAAGGGTAAGGTGTGCGATGGTGACAGACTCTTGGGGTTGCTCGGATAACATTGCTCGAGTGGTAATCTCTATCAACTTCCATTTTTCCCGTAGACGATCACGTTCGAGCTTGACTTGATGAAGCTCAGCTTGGGCTTGGTCAAGGGAAAAGCCCAAAGACGCCACCTCCTTTCCGAGCTCCGACAAATGGGCTTCGTAAGGGGCAATTCTACTGGATGAGGCCATCGCTTCCTTTGTCTGAGTAAAAATGGTTTCGTTAAAGCCTTATATTTAAACTACCCAGATGATCACTGTTCAACGGCTATAAAAGTAACGGTCCCAAATCTTAACGTTAAACAAAAGAAGTTGAAATCATATAAAAACATAAAGAAACATTTAACTGGATCAAGAGGGATTTTCCATTAATGAAATTTTGGGTCGTTACAACATTCCCCCCTTAAGAAATTTCGCCCTCGAAATTTTCCTTTCCCCACACTAAAACAAATGTGGGTAACTTAGCTTCATCATATCCTCCGACTCCCAAGTTTCTTCTTCAAACTTGTGGTTTCTCCACAACACCTTGACGAGGGGCATTGTCTTATTTCGTAGAACTTTTTCTCTACGATCCAAGATCTTCACTGGTTGCTCCTCATAAGAAAGATTGTCTTCTAATTGTACCACCTCAGAAGAGAGTACATGTGAAGGGTCTGGTATGTACTTCCTTAAGAGGGATACATGGAAGACATCATGCACCTTGGCCATAGTAGGTGGAAGTGCTAGTCGATAGGCCACAGCCCCAACACGATCAAGAATCTCGAAGGGGCCGATGTACCTTGGACTTAACTTCCCTTTCTTTCCAAACCTCATGACCTTCTTCCACGGAGATATGCGTAAAAACACCATGTCTCCGACTTTAAACTCAAGGTCTCGTGGACGATTATCTGCATAACTCTTCTGTCGACTTTGGGCTGCCTTGATATGCTGCTGAATGGTTTTCACCTTCTCCACCATTTCTTCGACCATTTCTGGTCCAAGCAGCTTACGTTCACCGACCTCATCCCAACATGCCGGTGTTCTGCACCTTTTCCCATATAGGGCTTCATATGGTGCCATTTGGATGCTCGAGTGGAAACTATTATTATAAGAGAACTCAACTAGAGGAAGATGTTGATCCCATCCTCCTTTAAAGTCCATTGAGAACGCTCTCAACATATCCTCAAGTGTTTGGATAGTCCGCTCGGATTGGACATCAGTTTGAGGATGATAGGCCGTACTGAAGTTCAGTTCAGTATTCAGAGCATGTTGAAGACTCTTCCAAAACTTAGAGGTAAATCTTGGATCTCGGTCCGACACAATAGATAGTGGTACTCCATGCAACCGTACCACTTCCCTGATATATATCTGTGCCAGTTGATCCAAAGAGAAATCCTCTCGAATAGCAATGAAGTGTGCAGTCTTTGTAAGACGATCCACAATAACCCAGATTGCATTGTTGCTTTTGGATGTCCTTGGAAGTCCAGTGACGAAGTCCATGGTGATGTTCTCCCATTTCCATTCTGGTATGGGCAATGGTTGCATCATCCCCTTAGACTTCTGCCTCTCTGCCTTCACTTGCTGACACACCAGGCACTTTGATGTATATTCGGCGATCTCCTTCTTCATATTATCCCACCAAAAGTTTTCTCGGAGATCTCGATACATATTTGTGCTCCCTGGGTGAATAGAGAAATTTGAACTATGTGCATCATCCAAAAGTTCCTTCTTCAGCTCTGAACTTGATGGGACACATAGTCTTTTCCCAAACCGCACAATTCCTTCTTCATTAACATTAAACTCTGAGGATTTTCCCTTTTTGATAGCTTCCACTTTTTCTTGGATTCTCACATCATCCTTTTGAGCATCCTTTAACCTTTCCAAAAGAGATGGTTGAGCAATCATTTGTGAAAGGATTGATGATGTTCCCTTCTTTATGATTCCCATGTCCATCTTCATCAAGTCTAAGAAGATTGGATCCTTCTCAATTCTCATCATTGATAGAATTGCTGGATCCTTTCTACTTAGGGCATCCGCCACCTTGTTCGCCTTCCCAGGGTGGTAATGTATTGAACAGTAATAATCCTTTATGAGCTCTATCCATCTTCTCTGGCGCATATTAAGCTCTTTCTGTGTGAATATATATTTAAGACTCTTGTGGTCAGTATATATCTCACATTTCTCTCCATAGAGATAATGCCGCCAGATTTTCAAGGCAAAGATCACCGCCGCCAACTCCAGATCATGCGTTGGATAGTTTCGCTCATGGATTTTCAACTATCTTGAGGCATAGGATATCACTTTATCATTCTGCATCAGCACACATCCTAATCCCTTCTTCGAATCATCACTGAATACCACAAAAAGCTCCCCACTTGTGGGTAAAGTGAGCACAGGTGCAGTGATAAGCCTCCTTTTCAACTCCTTGAATCTTTCTTCACATTCATCACTCCAAGCAAACATTACTCCCTTTCGAGTTAGCTTGGTAAGAGGGTTGGACAATCATGAGAAGTTTCTCACAAATCGTCGATAATATCCAGCTAACCCCAAGAAGCTACGGATATCAGTTACCGATGTTGGCCTTGGACATCCCTCAATTGCATCTGTTTTGGAGGGGTCCACAGATATCCCATTGCTTGTGATGATATGGCCCAAGAATGAGACCTCCTTCAACCAGAACTCACACTTGTTGTACTTGGCATAGAGCTTCTCCTTGCGCAAAGTCTCCAGTACAGTTCTTAAATGCTCCTCATGGTCCTCCTTGGTTTTGGAGTATATTAGAATATCATCTATAAAGACTACCACAAATTTATCTAGGTAATCTCTAAAGACTCTATTCATCAAGTCCATGAATATTTCTGGAGCATTGGTGAGTCCAAAAGGCATTACTATGAATTCATAGTGCCCGTACCTTGTACGAAAAGCAGTCTTGGGGATATCTTCCTTCTTCACCCTTACTTGATAATATCCAGACCGCAAGTCGACCTTGGAGAAGTATTGTGCTCCACGCAGCTGATCAAACAAGTCATCGATTCTTGGGAGAGGATACTTGTTCTTTATCGTGATTTTGTTAAGTTCACGATAATCGATGCAAAGCCGCATTGACCCATCCTTCTTCTTGACGAAGAGGACTGGTGCACCCCATGGTGATGCACTTGGGCGTATGAACCCTTTATCCAGATTCTCCTGTAGTTGTTTCTTCAGTTCTTCAAGCTCAACCACAGCCATCCTATATGGAGTCTTGGATATTGGTAGCGCCCCAGGTATAAGTTCAATTTAGAACTCAACATCTCTTCTTGGAGGAAGACCAGGAAGTTCCTCGAGAAATACTTCAGCGAATTCCCTCACAATAGGCATTTCTTCAAGGATGGTTTCTTCCTTGGACTCAATCATCTGAGCCAGATATGCGTGCTCATAAGGCAGTAATATCCATGCTTGAGATTATGGAGCTAAAGGAGATTCATCTTCCTCCTGACACTTGTAAATAATCGGGGGTCGATTCTCCATATGGAGTGTGATTTCCCTCTCCCTACAATTTATGTTGGCTCTAAATAAGGAAAGCCAATCCATGCCAAGAATTGCATCAAATTCCACCAAAGGGAGTATGACGAGGTTCGCCGGGAAATTCAATCCACAGATTATAACAGGGGAGGATTTATACTCATGGGATGGAATGATTGCCCCATTTGCCGTACTCACCGTCATCTTTACTTCCATGATTTGTGGCGGTGCAGGGATTGTTCTACTAAACTTTTGAGATATAAAAGAATGCGTAGAACCTGAATCAAAAAGTACGTTCGCTATTCTTGAATGAATAACTAGCGTACCTGTCACCACTTTGTTGTCGGGGTTCACTTCGGCAGAAGTGATGGCAAAAGATCTTCCTTGCTGTCTTGGAGGTTGTTGATTGCCTCCGATAACCCTTGGATTAGGGCACTGATTCGCAAAATGACCCGGTTCTTTGCATTTGAAGCATTGAACAACACGTTGAGGTTCGAACGGAGTGTTCCTCCCCTCCGTCACAGCCGCGGGTCCTTCTTGCTGACAGTTAACAGCTAGGTTCCCTTCTCTTCCACACTTGAAGCATTTTCTTGTCCCCCTAAGGCAATTTCCAGGGTGCTTCTTTCCACACTTTTGGCAAGTGGGGTGCTGGAATTTCTTAGCGCCGTTGGATTTATCCATCGGACCACCAGAATTGAAGTCCACCTTCCACTTCTTGTCCCCATGATACCCCTGTGATTCTACGATCTCCATTTCAACCTTGAGGGCACATCGGACAATTTCCTCATAGCTGTCGAAGTCACGGATCTCTAAAGCTTTCCGCAAGCTAGGCTTCAGCCCACCAAAGAAGCGGTCAACCTTGCATTCGGGGGTAACGACAAAGCCGGAAGCGTATCGTGCAAGCCTTGTGAAGTTTGCCTCGTACGCTCCCACAAATTCCTCATCTTTCTGCTTGAGGGAAAGGAAGTCCCTTTCCATCTTAAGACGGAGGGTGCATGGAAAATATTTATCGAAAAACATCTTCCGGAATACCTTCCATTCCAAAGCCTCGATCTCCTCCTCAGGCTTCGTATTTTTTATCAACGTCCACCATTGATCAGCTTCACCCTCCATACAATAAGCTGCCAAGAGAACCTTCTCTTTTTCAGAGCATTGGAGGATAGAGAGTATCTTTTCAATGGAGTTGATCCATTGTTCAGCAATCGTGGGATCGGATGATCCACTAAAAGTAGGAGGCCTTTGTCTCATGAAGCTTTCAATAGCGACTTGTTCTTTCTTAGGGGGGGTTGAACGTTCCTCTTGACCAGTGTTTCTATTCAAAACTTGAGTTAGCTGAGAGAGAAGCGTGACAAAGTTCGCGATTCCCGCTCCCATTGGATTGGGCATCTCATAAGTACAGTCATCACACTGATCTTCACAACGGTTGTTAGCCCGAGTTCTCCTATTACCGGCCATTGGCTGGAATAAAAGGAAAGTTAGGGGTAACACATAAAGGGCAATCCAAAGACAAAAGTTGATGACTTATAAATAAACTTTAATCTCTTTAACTCATGAGTCTATAGGATTCAATCCAGGCTTTTCATGATCTTCCTTCTAACATATATTCTTAGGGGCATTTTTCCCTTAATAAGGGTTCATACTAAGATTGTGAATTTATCAAAACATATCCCCCGGGAGTGTCGTAACCAAGAGTGCAGCAAGGCCTGTTGTCGTGCACCAGTTCCCGTTCGAGTCTAGCTCAAAGCGGTGTTTTCGGGTTTTACCCCTAGGATACATCTCTGCCAGAGCCGCCTCTACCTGCTCGTATCCAGACAGGGATGTATTTGTTTGATAAAACACTTACTTAGTATTTACCAAAACTTAGGGATGTTTTTATTATGCTTAGTCTTGTATCTAAGGCTTTACTAGGGTTTCCTAATCCCAAAAATAACTAAACCTATCCTCTGATACCAACTATGACAACCCTGCTTTTATTACAACTTAAACATGCTTTATTACATAAAACTTCACTTGATACAACAAAGAAGATCGAGAGGTTTAGTGTCTTTGGGGCTTAGGATCATTACATAAAAACTTTAAACTTGAAATAAAACATCCTTATTGAAAACTTCCTTTACATGACCACTACATTCCTTCGTACTTAGCATTGCATGGGATAACCTGAGGACATGCATAAGAAAAGGGTGAGCTATAAAGCCCAGTAAGGGAGTACATAATGAATAACATGAGGAGTACAATACATGTTAAACAATAGGCATATCAATAGAGCATAATAGAGACATGAACATAAAGGCATGATAAAGCATGATAATCATAACATGGAAATGTGGCAACAACACTTAACATTGAATTAGCATGAGCCAAGGCTCATTGCACATGGAGCATGAGTAAACCCTCATTGCACTTGAAGCACGATTAAACCCTCGTTGCACTTGAATTAGCATGAGTCAACACTCATTGCACATGAAGTATCATGATACTTTACTTTACCCAATGCATTGGAGCGCTATAAAGGGCGCACCCTTCTTAAACATTTCATTTCATGCATAAGTGTGCCACATGGATCATAAAACATGGATTCATAAAACATAGTCATTTCTTCCACGATAAAGGAATGTGGAATTCATACATGAAACTTTACAATCAATATGTAAATGTGCATAAAGGTGAATACCCTTGATGGAGAAATGGGCATGGTATTCACTACACAATGATATTGGCTTAGAAAATCGGTGTGATTTCGGCAGCGTAACGGCGTGACATAAGAATTCATAAAAAGGGTTGATGAGAGAGAAAGGGGTTCCTCATCATATTTACATGTAATGGACAGTAAGAAGGTCATATATATATACATGTCCCAACAATTGAAAAGTAATTTAGATTCATGATACAAAAGTACTGCTTGAATATAAAAGTGGAGAAAAAGGTTCCTTTCAGAATTTCGGCATAGTAACGGGTGTACATGGGTGGCATTTAATGAGAGAGAAAGGGGTCTCCCATCATTAAAAAAATAAGAGGGCAGTATGGGAGAGGTGCGAAACCATACCCCAACATTCATAAATGAAATTAAAAGGGCAATACAACTTAAATAAAATTGACAAAAATGAGAAAGGAAGAAAAACCCTTACTTGGAAGTGTGCTTCCAAAGGCTAGAGAGAGGCTTGTGAGAGGCTTCTTGGGAGCTTGGGGCACCTTGAGAGGATTATAGAGAGAGTAGGGCAGAGTTTGGACGAACTTCAAGGGCTTTGGGTGAGGAGGAAGTGGGAGCTTGGGTGGGTTTATATAGGAAAGGTGAGAGAATTCTTTATTATTTAGGTTTGGGACCCCTTATATTAAAATAATCCAAACCACAAACCATACCATGGTATTTGCCCATGGTTTCTGGAAAAGGGAAGAGGAAAACAATATTTTACAAGGCCAAGGTCCGAACTTATTAAAAAAATTAGGGTTGCTTATGTGGAGGTGAGTCACACTCCCATGGAAATTAATTTAAAAAGGCAAAGTGTTGAATAAGTCTTGAGGGCTCCATTAATGCTTTGAAAAGTGAGTCAAACAAACCCAAAACCTCATTATTTTAATGATAAAATACATATTGGCCGAACATAAGGATTATGGTATTTTATTACATCACCATTGGGTCATTATGATGTCATAAAACACATTATATATTTAAATGGTATTTAATTTTTACCCAAAAATTTGACTGTCTCAGAAAATTATGAAAAATTCACCGTTGGATAATTTCGACGTCCTGATTCCAAAAATAATATTTATTTTATCTAAATAATTTTCTAAATATGTGAATTTTCACTTTTAAAATAAAAACCGACATTTATAAAAAATTCACGGGTTTTGACAGAAATGGCTTTCAAACCTTAATAAAAATTTTAATTGCATTCATAAAATTATAAGATCATTTATATTTAATAAAAATTAATTTAATATTAATAATATTATTTTATTAAAATATTATTTAATTCAAAAATCCTTTAATTTAATAAAATATAATTCTTAATTAAATAATAACTAAAAACATCATTTGTACTTTAAAAACTAATTACAATGCATCAAAAATGACTAGAAATTATATTTATTATTATATACAAAAAATAATGTACATGAACATGGTGCTACTTATTTGTTACATAACCCCTTAAAATAGCCGCATAAGACCTAAGGGTAAGGTGTGCGATGGTGACAGACTCTTGGGGTTGCTCGGATAACATTGCTCGAGTGGTAATCTCTATCAACTTCCATTTTTCCCGTAGACGATCACGTTCGAGCTTGACTTGATGAAGCTCAGCTTGGGCTTGGTCAAGGGCAAAGCCCAAAGACGCCACCTCCTTTCCGAGCTCCGACAAATGGGCTTCGTAAGGGGAAATTCTACTAGATGAGGCCATCGCTTCCTTTGTCTGAGTAAAATTGGTTTCGTTAAAGCCTTATATTTAAACTACCCAGATGATCACTGTTCAACGGCTATAAAAGTAACGGTCACAAATCTTAACGTTAAACTAAAGAAGTTGACATCATATAAAAACATAAATAAACATTTAACTGGATCAAGAGGGATTTTCCATTAATGAAATTTTGGGTCGTTACATATAGGGTTGGCTAGTTACAAACAATGTTTTATACATTACTTTTTACACTCAACAGCACCACTGACGAGCCTGACTAAGAATGGTGCGATGTACTTGTGGGAAGATTCTTGTGAGTCATCCTTTAAAGTGATGAAAGGGAGGTTGACTTCAGCAGTGATACTAGAATATCTAGAGCCAGAAAAGAGGTATTATTTATAATTTGATTCATAAGGTATAGGGCTGGGTGTAGTTTATATGTAGGGAGAAGGAGTCATTGCATGCGGGTCATGGCAGTTGCGGCTACATGAAAGGAACTATATGAAACATGATATTGAGATGGATATAGTCGTTTTTTGTTTATGTTGTTGGAGATATTGTTTTCTAGGAGGCCATTTTTGTGGTTTGACCGACCAAAAGAGTCTCAAGAATATCTTCAGTCAACTTGATCTGAATTTGAGACAACAAAGGTGGGTTGAGTACATTCATTCCTTTGACTTTGAGAACTCCTACACCATTGGGAAAGGCAACTATGTGGCTAAAGTTTTGAGCATGAGGGCTCCGATACAAATAGTTCAGGTGGCCAGTAGTGAGTGGAATGATATGGATCTATTCTTTGAGATGCTTTTGGAGGTGCAGGACAGACAAGGGCAGACGCTTCTTTCTTCTAGGGATGTCACGTTTACCCTACTTGATCAGGTGTAAACAAGGAATCTATTTGATTCTGAAGGGATATTCCTATTGGAGAGTATTTTAGGATAGGAAAATATTACCGTATTTACAGTAGGTGAGGATGAGATCATGGATTTTCAAGGACGCATGCAGTTTCTAGAAGACATACGTGAGGAGCTGATGCTAGACTAACATTCCTCAGTATGGCTAGTTCATCCTGGTGTCACCAAGGTGTATCAATATCTTCACCATCAGTAATGGTGTCCAAGTATAAAGGGAGATGTTTCTGGTTTTTTCATGAGGTGTTCTACATGTTAGCAGGTGAAGGCGGAGTGTTAGTGACCAGAAAGGATTTTACACCAGTTACCCATTACTGAGTGGAAGTGAAATGAGGTCGTGATAGAGTTCATGATAGGTTTTCCAAGGTTTCCTCAAGGGAATGATGCGGTATGGGTTGTCATTGATAGACTCATGAAGGTTTCTCACTTATTTTAGATCAAGGAGACCATCAGTGTCGATGAGGTGGAAAGGTTTTACATCTGAGAGATTGTACGTCCGCATGGGGCTCTGTACTCCATTATCTCAGATAGGGAATCCCATTTTACTTCAATTGTCTTGATGGGTCTTCAGAGGGATTTGGGTACGCATGTACTTTTGAGTAAAACTTACCACTCCTAGATAGATTTCCTGTCCGAGCATACGATTCAGGTGTTTGAGGATATGCTTCGAGCATGCATCATTGATTTTGGAGGATATTGGGAGAAACACTTACCTCTTCTGTTGTTTTCCTACAATAATAGTTTTCAAGAAACTATTCATATGGCACCTTTTGATGCATTGTAAGGTAGGCCATGTCGATCACCCTTATGCTGGATGGAGGCAGGAGAGGTAGTTATGCTGGGAGCTCAACTTGTCCAGGAGACTACAGAGCAGATATAGATGATTCAGAAAAGGATGGATACTGCACAATAATGAAAGAAGTCTTATGTTGATCACTAGATATGACCTATAGAGTTCGAGGTTGAAGATCAGGTTTTCTTGCATGTCACACCAAGGTTGGGACACATGAGGATAAAGAGATAGGGTAAGATTTCACCAAGATACGTCAGGCTGTTTGTGGTTTTGGGGAGAGTCAGGCTTGTTGCCTATCGGTTCCAGTTACCTCAGAGGAACTAGGATATGCATGACGTCTTCCACATTTCTCAAATTCGATGAGAATTCTCAGACCCGTCTCATGTTTTCCAACTTGAGGAGGTTGATCTCTAGGTGGACACATATTTCATGGAGTATCCTATAAATATTTTTGATCGAAGTGAAATGGTTCTCTATGGCTGATATGTTCCTCAAGTACGAGTGCTATGGTAGTATGGGAATGTACAGGACGAGACCTAGGAGAGGGAGGCCGCTGTAAGATCGTAGCAGAAGAATTGGTTCAAGGTTTCTTCTTCTACACCATCTTTCTTGGTAAATTCGGGGATAAAATTTTTAAGGGGGTAATTTTGTAAGAATGTAGATATTTTTTAGGTATTTTTTTCTTTTCTGGTTGTCTTTGAAGAAAAATAGAAGTTTATAAAAAATTCTGTAGCACATGCCATGTATTTATAAGTACCCACTGTGAACTCGGTTTCGGCAGGTGAACGTGTATTGGTTGGGTAGTGGCTGAGTACATGGCTGTGTGTGGTGAACTAGAGGCTGCTTAAATCGGAGGCCAAAAAAGGCAAGTACAATCCATGTAATTTTAAATAACAAGTCATGTAGTATCTTTTTTTTCATTAAATGGTCCAATGTCGCGTCAAACAGAAAAAACACACTTCTTCCTGATCTATCTCATCCAAGAGAATCTGTATGGCTGAAAATCCTCTTCGAGCTCCCATCTCACCATCCGTTCTCTAAATCGATTGTTGTTGACTGCGTTGGAATCGCATTGGCGAGTTCTTCTTTCTTATGAAACCTCATCTCATTATTTTTCCTTCTTTTTCTAGATATCCTCATTTCAAGATCCTAATCATTTTTGTAGATCTATGACATTCTATAGAGATTCAAGGCCCGATGTTCACGTATATCAATCTCACAACACCGAGGATAGTTGTTTGTCCCTTTCCGTAGTTAGTCATTGAGTGATATTTGTGAATGCTCCCTATACTCTTGTTCAAGATATGGCATGTTTATGGTTTTATCCCATTTATTTCCCAACTATGCCTCATTTTCTGAATAGAGGTTAATTTTTTGAAAATAGAGTAATTTTTTCCAGGATATGGATGTTTTTCCCATGTTTTCTTCTTTTAACTGTTTGGTCTAGCCTTTCATGTTTGGATGCTGTTTGTTTTATATTCCTAGTGTTGTTTGTATGGAGAAATTATTTTTTTTTGATATGATATTCTATGCCCTGTAACTATTTATCCAAGTAGTACTTTGAGGTTTACTTTGGTTACCGATTATCATTTTTTCACGATTTCTTTACACAGGGCTACGTGAACCTAGTATAGTGAGACCATAGGGGAAATTGATGTTGATGGCTTTCCAAAAGTCGATTTTATACCTATCACGCTTCAAGACCATAGGGGGGATTGAAGTTGAGTGCTCCCTCGGAGTGTATATAGTTACGTTATGAGTCTAGAGAAGGAATTGACGTTGTGTTCTTCCTAAGAGTGTCTGTAGTTTACCGTTAAAAGTCTATAAGAGGAATTGACAGTAAGTGTTTCCTCAGAGAGTCTTTGTTATATCCTTGTAAATTAAACAAGAGGGGATATATTTTAAGAACATTCCAAGAGGGTTTCTCGTATTATGTTTGGTTGATTGAGTTGTTGAATTTAAATGTTGCAATTGAAACTATAGGATTTGTTACTATGTGTACTTCCTTGTTTACCGCTTCATTTTGTTTACTTCCTGCAATATATATCCACTGAATATTAGGCACAAATAATTGGGTGGTTTCCTACTGGGATTTTTCTAACAATTTTTTGGGTCATTCTTTTCGGTCTAAAGAGATTATATTGTTATAGGTCTAGATAAGGGAAAGTGCCCTTCTGCTTCAGGTACATGATTGTTGTAGAGCCGAGGAGCATGAGACCAAGCTGAGTATTGCGATGATATGGAGTTGTTTACTTGTTTTTATTTTTTACATTGTATTATTACTGTATTATAGCATTATGATTTGTTTGGCTTGTTTCCTAGACATATATATCATGAATTATTTATATTTATATATGTGTGCTCTGGTTGTTTATTACTTCCGCTGATTACTTATTGTATGTTTTAATTCTTCTATTATTGCTATCTGTTTTACATCAATTGTGTTACCTTTCCAATGAGGGAATAGTTTCCCCACTATCACCCCAAGTCCCTCGCTGCTAGTCGACAACCTCTGGCATTCAGGGAAATGCGTTTGAGGCAATGCGACAAACCGAGTACAGGGCACCTCTGGGCGGCTCCCAGAATTGGGATGTTAAAATAAGTGGCACAAATTAAATTAAAATTAATCCCATTGACTATACTACACTACATGTTTTTAAAGTAAATATCATCAAATGTTTTCTATGATTTTAAATTTCATTTACACATTATTATTTTTCAATTGACCTATATTAGATTAATAGAAAAAATAATCTCTAATTGAAAATTTAAATCAAATTAAAATATAATTTCACCTTATAAATAGATTAGATGAGAATTCATTTTTGAATTAAAATATTGTATTTTCACTATTCATCAAATATTGATGTTTCTCTTAAAAATCCCCAAACGTCCTCGTAAACTAATATAGGAATCATAAAATAAAAAAATGAAGTTTATTTTATGAAATTAAATTTCTAAATGTGACTAATATTAATTAGCTTACTTTTCAAATAAGGACATTAAAATTAATTCATTATAGAAAATAGTAATCTTAAATATATAAGTACATTAACAAAAACTATATTTTTTTATCATTATGTTTTATTTATATAAAAACATTATATACAATATTTGAAGATTATTTATTTGTATCCATATTACAATGTTTAATGGTACGCTTATAATTATCCAATTTAAATAATTATAATAAAAAATGATGTTTCATATAAAAAATCAGTGTTTCATGTAACATATTCCATGTTGGTGTTCCATGAAATGTATGCCTAGTTGATTTTACATGTAACATACTCTGAGTAAATTTCATGCGGAAGGAATTGTTGAATAGTTGTACTGAATTTCAAAAATAAAAATTTAATTTATTAAAGAAAGGTCAAGAAAAATTGTCTGTGTAACATTTTAACCCCTTAAAATGAATTTATCCCTTTAAATGAATCATTTGGGTATAAAAATGAGTATTATTATGCTTAATCTTAACCTCAAGTTCCACATAGATTCCTCTAAATGATGATTTATTGCAAAAATATTAAAGAGGTGAGTGGTCTTGTTTCATAATTATTCTCTATTTGATCCATATTTTCAAATGGTTGATCATCATAAAAAAGATACTACACTAGGAGCATGACCTCAGAGTTTATTATTTAAGAAGGGTCGGGTATATACATACTCAGGATAGATACATGGAAGAAATCATGGAATTGAGAGATATTTGGAGCTATTTCCAATATATAGGCTACTATCCTGATATAATATTGAATTTCAAAGGGATTGATATACCTAGGTTGTTTTTTCTCTTTTCGTTTTAATATCATAAAATTCTTCAATGGTGATATTCAAAGAAACGCTTTTTTACCAACATCAAATTTTAGATCACACCATCATTTGACATCCTAAAATATCTTCCAATTTTTTAGAATCCAGGATATGTTGTTGAATGGTACTTACCATCACACCAATTTCTTCGATATTATCATATCCTAATATATTTCATTCTCTAAATACATCCTAGAATGTTGGATTTATACATTTATTCCCATAGAGGGCGTCATAATTTTCCATCTGATTTCTTGAGTGAGAGATATTTTTGAAAGAAAACTCAACTATAATAAGGTTTTTATCCCAACAACCACTAAAATCCAAAGTATAAGATCTCAATATATTCTCTAGGGTTTGAATTGTTATTTTAGATGGAAAAACATTATAATTATAATATGAATTGTTACACTCAATTTTTCATCAAGCGATTGATGAAGGATTCTCTAGAACATTGATGTGAAGGTCAGATCCCAATCTAAAATAATTGAGTGTGGTACTCCATGTAACCTTACAACTTCCATAAAATATATCTTGGTAGACTGACCCAAAGATAAGTCTTTTATAATAGTTCTATATTTTCTAATTTAGTAAGGATATTGACTACAACCCATATATCGTTAATCAAATTAGTGGTTTTCAATAGTCTAATGTTAAAATCCTTAATGATGTTATCTCATTTCCATTCGAGTATGGGTAATGGATGCAACATCCACTTTAACATTTTCCTTTAGCCTTTTCTTTTTGACATACGAGGCATCAAGATACAAACTCATTGATATATCTCTTTATTCCATCCCATTAAAGGTATTATTTTAATTCCATGTACATCTTCATACATCATGGATGAAAACATAAGTAAGATCTATGTTCTTCCTCTAACAGCTTATTCTTTAAATCTTACATGGATGTAATGAAAACACGGTTCCAAAACATTATCATTCCATCCCGATAAATTTTAAAACAGAGGAACATTTTTAACATTCATTTTTATCTCTACATAATCTATATGAACCCACTTTGTATTAACTTCAACATATGGTTGAAAATTTATTTTAGAATGATATGATTTTTCTTTTTTCCTTCTGAATTTATAGATCCATTCATTTTAAATCTAGAAATATTTTATCTTTTGTGAACACATCAAGGATAATCTAGAAAGATCCATTTCAATCAAAGCATCATCGACCTTGTTTTTTCAAATGGTAGTAATGTATCGAGAAGTCATACTCATTGATCAACTCTAAACATCTTATATTTCACATGTTCAAATCCTTCTATGTGAATATATATTTCAGATGTTTATGATATATATATATATGTGTCAAACTTTTCTATATGGAGATAATGTCTCCATATCTATAATTTGAAAACCATGACTACAAACTCTAAATCGTGTGTCGGGTAATTTTTCTCATTAATCATAAACATCCTTGTGGAATACGAAATAACCATGTTATTTTACAAAATAAAACATCCCATTCCTCTCTTATATGGATCAATTATATTACAACCCATTCCCTACTCTATGGTAATGTAATAATAAGTGGATTGAAAAACCTTATCTTAAGTTCCATGACATTTTCCGCACATTCATTTTTCTAAATGAGCTTGACACCCTTACAATTTAACATGGTCATATGATTACATTATCATGAGAAATTATTCACAAACCATAAAAAATATTTACCTAAATCAAGAAAGTTATTGATCACATTCATCGTTGATGGTCTAGGCTATCATTCAATAGCCTTCATATTAGACGGATGTATATGTACACCATATATTGAGATTAAGTGACCCAAAAATAAAACATGTTCCTTCTTCTTGATTGTGACCCTATTATACTCTTGATATAAAAGAAGATTCCCATTGAGCCATCAATATTTTCTAAAAAATGAACTAGTGCACCCCAAGATGACACACATAGTCTAGTGAATACCTTATCAAGTTTTTCTTGGAGTTTCTTCTTCAATTATTGCAACTCAGTCAAGGTCATTCTATAATGATACTTTAAATTAGTGTGGAACTAAGTGTGAGTTCTATTGATAACTAAAAATAACTTTTTGGTGTAACTATAGGGAAATATTCCAAAAATAAATCCATAAAATCCCAAACAATAGGTATATCATCAATGTTGATTTTCTCCCAAAACATTTGAGATAAAAAATATTTTGAAAAAGAATTTAGACCGACACACTGGATGAAATCACCAACTAAAGTTAATACTTATCATCACAAGGATCAATGATCATAGGAGGATTAAAAATATCTATCATAATTTCCCTTCCTATACAATTTATATGGGAATTATCCATGCATAATATAACATAAATTTCAACTAAAGGAAAAATAAAAATATTTTAAAGAAGGCAATTCCATGAAACTGAAAATCGGAGAGGAATCAGTGACCTGGGAAACCATTATCGAACCATTAGAAGTTTCCACTGCTAAATAAAAATCTATTTTTTTCTTATAATCAAAACAACCTTACCAAATTTTTTATATATTAAAGATTTTGTAGATCTAGAATCAAACATGACATGAAAAATTATAGAATAGGTGGTAAGTGTAATTTTTTATCATGTCATTATCAAACCCCTCATCCGAAAATGAGATTACATGAGATTTCAACTTGTCCATCGGATTAAGAGGTTGCTGACATCGATAATAATCTACAACCATTGGGATTGCGTACTGGTTAGTATGTTTCCCATTCTCCTTACAGTTGTTTCACTGAATCATGCGAGGTGCATTTTGTGTGTATTTTTCACCATTATAATATTTAGAAAAATTATTCCCATCATTTCAAAAAACAATTTTATAGACACCATTCATTACACACATAAAAAATTTACAAGAAACCATAAGGAAAATTAATCTAGTATTCTTCCACCATTTAGAGCATAATAGAACAAAAATATTCTTTTCTCCATGTTTTTTAGAGTTTCATTTGAACTCAATATTCCCTCTCATATCAAAATACTGAGTTTGATACGTGACTCCATCATCCATTTCAACATTGATTTCACAACACACAATATTTTCATAGCTACCAATGTATCTTATGGTTAACACACCATTTATCCATGGCATTGACCCACTAAATAACCTGTCAATTTTACATTCTGGTTGGATGATAATTATTGAAATATACCTTGAATGTATTTTGATTGTAACCTCATAGGTTCTGACAGATTTACCCTTACTTTTCTTTTACCCGAGCTGTGTCTTGGTATGGATAATCCAGGGAAATAATTTTTCTAAAAAAAGTTATTAAACTCATTCCAATCCATGCATTAAATTTCATATTACTACCTCATTTGCTTTGTTAGATTCCATAACGTGTCTGGTTCTCCTTCTAACTGATAAAAAACCAGAATAAATTTATCATGATTTCAACCCTAATGGATAGAAAATATCTTTTCAGTAGTGTTATTCCATTTTTCAGTAATAATTTGTTCTTAAGACCCTCTGAAATAATGTGTACACTACCTCATAAAAGACTCAATAAAATGTTTTTCTTTCCTTTTCTCATTTAAAAGTCATTCATGATTCATATCCCAAGAAATATGTGCGAGAAAGGAACTATGGTTTTTCATTATATCTCCCACAACATTCAAAAGTTATTCGTTGTCTATAAAAATCACTATTATCATAGTACCTTCAGGTTCCAAGCACTGACTAAAACAATTTATATAGTAAGAAACAATTATCATACTGAGGAACCAAATAGTCATGAAAAGTCACAGAAATGATTTCTAAATTATGAAACATTATTTAATATAATAATCCTTAGGATTTCCTAGGTTATTTATAGCCAACATCTAGTTAAATAATTCATAATTTATCGTGATGTGTATTTTAATTACCGATGCATATACCATGGTTTTTTAAACCAGGTGTGCACCAATGCCAATTTTCAAGTACCATATTACCCCAATTCAGGACCAAAACAACTAGTCTGAGTTTTTAGTTTTATGTACGTATGTGTGAGTTCCATCAAGACTTTTATTATCTATAGAGAGATTTATTTTGAGGAAACCAATCACTAAATTCATTACCAAATTTTTGGGACATTTTTATATACTGATCTGTATCCATAAGCATATAATTATACTTGTCTTTAGAAATATCACTATGGTTTCCTCATAAAATAATACAAAGGGTAATTAAAAATTTTATCTGATACTAAATATATAGAACCTCAATTTTCATACATTAAAATTACATAACTTTTTCAAAATACTTATAACAACATAATAACCAACCACAAATAACTTATTACTCTATTTAATTTGGAAACATAGATATATAAACATCGATACATAAATTATCTACATCATCTCCAACTATGTTCTACACAAATTCACCCTTCTTAGACACATCCAACAAAATACATATATTCATAACATAGTGAAAGAAACATAAAAATAGGTGAGCTTATATGCATAGTAATGGTAAAAAAAGTAGATAAATAAGAATAATCATCAGCATAAGGGAATGATAAATGGGTCATGAAATTATAAGATCATAAATTGATTATAAAAGATCCTAAACATGAATCATAACATAATGTGTATTATTATATAAGGAATTAATCATATGGTATTATAGAACATAAGCCATGAATGCATAACATAGTTATAAATCATGGAATTTTGGCAGACACATAAGCATATATAATCATTTCAATAGTATTCAAGGATTTGTTTCTAATACTATCCTAGTGGAAAAATTCATTTACTGAACCGGTTCCACACCCCGTTCCATCCCTGTATTATTGAACTAAGATTAATTCACATTTCAGCCCTATAATGTTAAACTGATTTCATTTCTCATTCCTTCCATTACTATGTCATGATATAAATATCTTAACCCAATTCATTGGAGGGTGATATTGGTCTCAACAATATCATAATTAAATCATAAATACATTTGACATAAGAATATAAAAATTATATCATAACCCATGAAATGGAATGGGCATCCTGAACATTTAATCATGTCATAACCAATCGAAACATATATATCTTTCATAATCATTTCATCCAAAAAATAACCCATAAATGAGATGTTTATTTCAAAAACATATAATCTATAAAATAGAAATGGTGTCCATAAACATATAACTCTTGGAAGAGAAGTGAGTTTCATAAAATAATTCCATAAAAACACAATCCATTCAAGGAAATAATAAGAATGGATACATTGCAAAATTTTCCCAGAAAGGAATGAGTATCACTACCTAATTTCTAATTCGATGGAAATTTTTTTGAAATTAATTTTAGAAAACATTATACTAGAATATATCCTTATGTATTTTAAAATTATTTTTATTAAGAAACATATTTCTTTGAAAATAGATTTTAAAAATTATGAACGATGATTTAAGAAAAATTAAAATAATTAAAATAATTATTCTTTGATTATTTACATCATGTATACATTGTAATCTATTTAAAAAGTATGGTTCTTGAAATAAAACAAATTTCTCACCGAAGTTATAAATATGATGATATTTTCTTAAAAAACATTTTCATTTTTATATTAAGTACCAAAGATTATAAAATGTTAAATATACATGGATATATCTTGAATAAAAATGGGAGAAGGAAACTCATGAGTTTTTATGATATATGTATCCTCATATTTCATCAAATATGAATAATAATTAACAATATTGAAAAGTGATGATATTGTTCCAATAAACTCTCACCAGTTGGTTACTTTGGATCATACTCTTCATGTAAGAAAATAAAATTAATTTAATAAAATGTTATCATTAAAATAAGTATATTCATTATATAACATGAAAAATAGACATATATACACCTCAAAAAATAATTTATGCACCTAACAAAAAATGAGTCATGATAAAGGGAAATTGAGACAACACTATTTTACCAGTTTAGTAACATTTGAAACTGAAACCCCTTGAAATAATGATCATAAAATGGATATGTAAATACCCATAATCTTAAAAATTGTAATCATTTAATGCATCAATGTTTGGTATACACACCACACAAAAGGAATGGGTGGTGAATAAAGAATGTATCTTACAGAAACAAAAACTCAGTTGAAATACCATTACCTTGTGTACTCACTCTCTTAGTACTCATACAAGCATCCTATATAATAAATTTAACAATAATATAGATATTTTAACAAATAAATTTCTTATATATAATATCACATATGTTTGTATTACGACCTTATATTACCTTATTGTTAACAATCATATGTCATTGTTTCACTTAGGGTAATATTCTCTTTTTTTACTGCATATGTTTTATTTTGTAATATCCTTGCCCCTTTTACTTATATCATGGTTTCTATAATGTAAAACAAAATATAAAAATAATTTATATTCAGTATATTTGTATAATAATATTATATATAATATAGAATGATTAAATGGAAAACACCATTGATGGAGATGGTAAGTTTTACATACATATGAACATTGTTTCTATTTTTATCATCATTTTGATGGAAAGAAGGTAAGTGAAATATGTGTATATATATTTAAATATATCATTATTCATGTAGAATTATAAAATATATATATATATATATCATATAATTAACTAAAACAATCCTTAATACAAATCATGTAGTGTTTGACTAGATCATATCACTTTGAGAAGGTGGTAGTCCACATTTTCTCAAACGAAATTATCATATTTTTACAAAATAGAAAGTATAAATATATTAATTTATAAAATGATTCAATAATTATAATTACATAAACATTATAATATATAACATATATAAAAATATTTTACATAATAATGTCCACCATGAGTGGTGATAAAGACAAATGAACAATTATCATTTTGTGAGGTGGTAGTTCCACACACACATAAACAATATGTTTGTTACCCTTATATGGAGGTCTGTGTATATTTAGCTCTAACTATAATAACCCGAATTATCTCTAGCCCTCCCTTTCTAAAATTATAGTGTTTATGGGTTTCTGGGAGGAAATAGTGGCTCAAATCTAGATTTTTCTAGTTTTTCCAGTTTTTCCATCAGCGACTCATGCTATATGTGCTGGCATGTTAGTGTGTCAGCATGTCAGTGTGTCGACATGTTAGTGCATCAACATGTCAGTGCGTCAGCATGTTAGTGAATCGGTATGTTAGTGGATGAGCATTTCAGTGCATTGGCATGCTCTAGCTGTCAGTATCGGCGAGTCAGGGGCATCGACATCGTTTAGTTGAGGGCGTCTACATTGATAGGTCATTGTATTGGAAGGTCATTGATTTTGCTTGTCACTATCTCGGTAGATCTTGGCAATGATGGATCAACATCGATGGAACAACATCGGTAGATAGTGTCAGTAGCTCACCAATTATTGGATCTGTGTCAGTGACTCATCGAGCGGTGACACATTTGCAGTTTTCCTAGTTTTCCACTTTGGCCCCTCTTAAATTTTATTTGATGTAAACTCGGTTTGAAGCCTTCTTCAAGAATTTTAAAGGGTTTTTTCAAGGATTTTAATTATATAACTAAATATCTTAACATCCTAATCAATTTGAGATACTCAAACCACGTGATATTGACCACGATCCCATGTTAATGACTCATGGAAACAATTCTTATTTTAAAATAGAATCTAGCTCCACATGGTCAAGATCTACCCTTCTATGGGTTTGTTCAATTTACCATCAGTGAGCCTAGATCCTTCCTCCCTAGACAAGTTTTCCACCTATGCTAGATCAATGATTCACAATTTTCTTTGAGTAATTTCATAATACGCACATGATCCCCTGTTCTTTGCACAAGGAGGAAATTAAATCCTTTGATCATCTAAGTAGGGATTTCTTTTGTCTCACTTTATTTGTGCATTATGCAGGGTGGGTCTACTAATGATTCTTTATGAGAAATGGCTGAATAGTTTTCTTGAAATGAGAAATTAATAAGAAGTAAACATGATCAAAATATAACATGGGTAAATAAAATAATGTATAGGGAGTGGTTTGATGTTTGATCACCTATTTTATTTTTGTTATCATTGTTTCTTTATGTATTATTTGTGGATATATGCATCTTGAATATAATTCCCATTGGTGGTCTTTTATTTCTCACTAGTGATGTTTTGTTTTATTATCATGATTTAAAAAAATTTCGGAACATGAATTATTATTAAACCACATGTACTTGGTTAAATAGATGGATACCCATAGATCAAACCTATTTTTTTAGCATCCCATTTATATTATAGTTTAATTAAAGAATTATTTTTACTAAATATGAATATATATACACATCATATTGATAGGCGAGGCTAAGTGGTGTGTTCTGTTGAGTCTTGTGACTTTGTGTGAGTTTTGTGGTCCTATTTTTTGGAGTATGGTAGTGGGTACATGGTTAGACATAGGATTTGGGTTCAGGAGAAGAGTGTGGTAAGTGTATAAAATAGGGTTGGGGGTTAATAGTAGTTGTTGTGGGATTTTTGTGTGCGGAAATACATGGGATGTTTTTGTATCCCAATTTGAGAGATTGATTGATTGTGGAATGGATGGACTTGTAGGTAGTTGTACTGCCTTTGTTTTTGTTGTGGTTGTGTAGAGATGTTATTCGGTGTGAATACGGTGTGGTGATTAACTTCTAATACCGTGGGACTACATTTAGGAATTGCTGAGTAGTAGGACTATGGAGATGGGTTGTGAGAGAATCACTATTGGGTATAATTTTCAAGAAATATTAGTGGAAATTTCAGGAAATCTATATAGAAATATTGGGGGTTTGTGCAGTGTAATGTAAATTTAGTTTTGTGATATTGTGTAGTGGGATTGAAATTTGGGTTTTCGTGATGTTTTGGTATTGTTGTGGTGGGTAGATTTCTGGTAGTGTTTTAATTAATTAATTTGAATCCATTAATTAATAAATGATAAGTGGTTAACTGAAAAATGGGTTGTCTTTTTCTTTGGTAGTGGCTATTGTGTAGTTTTGTATATAATGGTAGCAGCAACTATGGTTTTGTAGGTGTTGTTCGTTTCATGTGGGGACTCATAGGTTGGAATGAGTTATTGGTTACTTATACATATATAAATTTTATTTCCCAGGAATTTCTAAAATCACCCCACCCTTTTTCGCACTATCTTCTGAAAACCTCTATTTCATGGGAGAGGATGTCTTTCCTGACATCATAGTGGGGGGACGTATGGCTGGTTACTAAATTTCTTTCTTACTCCATCATTAAGTTTCATACATCCTGATTGTATTTGAGCAGACTACAATTTCCTGAATCATAACATATCCCAAGATTCATCGGGCAAGGGATTTTTGTGGATGACATGCCTATGTGTTTATGGGCCATGTTTGTTTTCTGAAGTGACTTCATGATGAAGCCCAGGTGTCTTTAGGTGAATGTTGTGGTTTTTGTGGCCCAGGTGACCATGGGTGAGTTGTCTGGCATGGTTGAGGCCCAGGTGTGTGTGGGTGGGTTGTTGTAGTGGGACTACATTTGGAAGAGTGGAAGCATTAAGTTTTTAGTCATTATGAATGAGCAGTTAACTAGTAGGAAAGTGGTATGGGGTACCCAAATATTGATGTTCTTATACAACCACTTTTGTTGAATTGTTTTGTTTGGTGAGTGCATTTGGGTGAGGATGTGATGGTTATTATTCATTGGTTGATCTTTGAGGTTCTACTGTCTTGTACAAGGGATGTTAGTATGTTCCCCCACTTGTGAATTGGTAGCTTTAGTTTCCCTACTGAGTATACTAGTATACTCACTATATGTATATAAAACTATTTCCAGGTTTCTAAGAGGACTGTTAGGACTGTGCTGGAATTCATTAGCTCAGGCATTGAGAATAGTTGTTATTCCTTCATAGTCTCCATTTCTTTTGGTACTTGTTTTGGAATTCTTGTTGAACTTTGTAACAGATTCACTTTTAAACATATATGTGTGAATTGATTTTGGTTTTAGATTTACTTTTTGTTATTTGGTGTTTCTTGGGATTTACCATATTATCTCCTGATCATGTTCTATGAAAAGGTTAATGCCTTCTATATTGTATGAGATTTTATACCCTTGGTTTTAGTCTCTACCCCAGGGCCTATTGATGGAGGGACACATGGGGTCATTATCTCTCCTTCATCTTGAGGAAGGATGGGTGTGGCACTTTTCTATCCCTTCCCTTATCTTGGAGAAGGTGGGTCATGAAAAAATTGTATCATAGGTAGGTTTTGAGAGTTTGATAGGTTGGATTATTATTGGATTTTGGCACAGGGAGGATTGCATAGGTTGGTTGGGAAACGATGTTAGGTAATCTTGGTGCATGAGATATTACAGGGATGACTGGCTAGGACACAAGATTTTTGGGCCTCCTCGTAATCCAATGTATTGAACCTCAACCTACTAAATGACCAAGTGAGGTGACATTGATTACAGGGTAGAGAACCTATGAAATGTACGTTAATCATTATGAATTTTTTTTCCTTGTTTTAGATGGGAGTTTCAGAAAATTAAATAAATAATGAGTTAAAAAAACTAAAAGAAAATTTTTGCACTACCTGAGAGTAGGAGTTCCTTGTTTCCTTTTTCTATAATGGCACTCAGATGTTACCCATTTGTGGTACTAGTAATAGGGGCCCACCAGGTTGACTTGGATGACCATTGAGGGAAAATCAAGATGAGGAGGATGAACTCTAGAAGAGGACGCTTCATTCTTTCCAGCAGAAGAGTCTAGGAATGTATGAGGGTAGTGTCCCACACAAGGAGACGTAGAGTAGGATCGAGGAGCTTGGGATCACATTACGCTTGATAAAAGATCTGGAAGAGTACTAGGTTCCTCTAGAAGTGATTCAGATATGAGGAACATGACATTAGTGGTGTACACATTACCTTAGGAGAGAAATGAAACTCAGGTTTCTTTGGATGACTTTGAGAAGGAGTTGTGGGTAGAATTTTTTTCTTCAATAATAAAGGCTGAGAATTTTCCGAATATACTCTTACATTATCATGGGATTATGTCAGTAAGAGCACTATCGATCAAGTTCAATTATCTCCTTCAATTCAAACAAGATATCTTTCTAGATTAGGAGTCCTGAGTGAGATGGTTAGAGTATGCACTCAAACATTCTCTTCGGTATTTTTTTACTTATTTTACTATGTTGACATTATTAGAGATTCAAAAGAAGGCCGAGGTAGGGGAACTGATGCACTCACATGGTGGTGTGCTACAAGAGTAGATCTAACTAAGTTTGATAAAGGGAAAATTCATCAGTATTAGGTCTTCCACGTCTAGGGCTTCTAGGTTTCAGCAGGTGGAAAGTAGGCCCCAATAGTTCTAGTTTCAATCTCTTGGTCCTCAACCCTTACCCTTGGTCCCATGATGAGGTGACTTTTCTTTGTAGGATGTGGACATCATCGGAACCAATGCCCAATTCGAACGTCATACAGTAATGGTAGGAAGGTTTAGCACCCACCTCAGTAGCAGTAGTTTCTACTTAGGACATTCCATCAGTAGGGGCAGCAAGCTCCCTCTCCACTGAGGGTAGATAGTTTTGGGGGAGGCCAACCTCAGGATAATCCTTAGAGACCTCGACCAGGGAACCTTTAGGGAGGTGGTCAACAACAAAGAGGGAGAGAAGTTGGGTGTGGGAGGTTGCATGCCACATAGGTAATGGTTCTTGTAGGGCCAGAGGATGTATGACAAATGATTAGTCTATTTATTACTATTTTGTGTTCTTTATTTGATTAATGAGTTTAACACTTCTTTGTTCTACCCAGACTAGACCATACTCTAGATCTAGGCATAAAGAGGTTTTCCATTCCCTTGGTGTTGACTACGCTAGTTTGAGGTCAGACTAGTTTGATTGATGTTTTCTTGGGGTGTAGATTATTGATTTGGCCGCATCAGTCCAGTTGGGATCTTTTTATGCTATAAATTCAGCCATACGATGTCATCCTAGTCATCGACTGGTTGTTTTCTATTCATGCTATTATTGACTGCTTCTGGATAAGGGTAGTGTTCTCATATATGGTAGGCCATTGCATAGCTTTTGTTGGCAAGAAAAGTTTTTCGGAGGTCAACCAGAATATAGAGACAATTACTTCCTTATTAGCCCAGATATCAGTGGAATCATCAAACACAAAGTTGGTGGAAGTTCAGTGGGTTATCTATGAGTTCTTGGATGTATTCCTAGAAGAGGATTTTAATCTACCCCCTCAACGTTATATTGGTTTCAGAATAAACCTGCAACCCGGCACCCATCCGTTTTTGATGTATCCCTATCAGATGCCACCTTCTGAGTTGTGGGATTTGTAGATTTAGTTTGATGACCTGGTGAATAAGGGTTTTATCTAGCCATGTGTGTCACCATGAGGTTATCTAGTATTGTTTGCGAAGAAGTTGGATGGTGGTATAAGACTGTTCATAGACTACTGGAGATGGAATCATGTGATGATCATGAACTGTTACCCCCTTCTGAGGGTCTTTGATCTTTTATACCAGTTAAATTGAGTAGGGTGGTTCCCTAAGATCAATCTACTAACAGATATCAGAAGTTGAGGGTGATGGAGGGCATCATCTACAAGATAGCATTCAGATACTGGTATGGGAACTTTGAGATCATGGCCATTATGTTTTGTGTTACGAATGCACCATATGTGTTCATGGGGATCATGAAATATATATTCCCTGAGTTCATGGAATGGTTTATCATCATGTTCACTGACAATATCTTAATATACTCAATGTTTGAGGAGGAGCATGATGGTCATCTGAGGACTGTCTTAGAGATCCTCTGACACCACCAGCACTACAGAATTTTTTCCAAGTTAATGTTATGGACACAATAAGTGAACATACATTGACACATGTTGTCACATCAAGGGATAGCAGTGGACCCATCAATGGTTGAAGTGGTTATTTCTTAAGAAGAACTAATGAATTTGGAGGCGGATTGTAGTTTCCTAGGTCTGGAAAGCTATTATCGGAGGTTCATGCCTGACTTCTCTTGAGTTGCATCTTCATTGAAAACATTGAGTAGAAAAGACCAGACCTTTGTATGGAGTGAGAAGTCTAAGGAAGCATTCATATATCTATATGTGATATATGGTTAGTGCCCCAATGATTAGGTTTCCATAGGAAGGGGTGATGTTTTTGGTTTTATATAACGCTTTTGACCTAGGATTGGGATGTGTTCTGATGTAGCACTGAGGAGTAATCTCTTATAGGTATTGATAGTTACGTCCTCATGAATGTAACTATTCCACCCATGATCTAGGGATTTTAGAGGTCATTCTTGCGCAGAAGATGTATCAGTATTATCTATTCAATGAGTGATTTGTGGTCTTCATGGATAACAAGAGCATGTGGTACATCTTTTCCCAATGATACTTGAAATTTCGGCAGTGAAGGATGATATAGGTCCCCTAGGATTATAAATTTAAAATAAATTACACCGAATAGAATGGGAATGTGGTGGCCAATGCCATGAGAATGAATTCGTAGAAAGAGGTAGTTTAGGAATCCATGAATTATTGAGTGGAAATGGATGAATTGGCCACTTTGCACCATGATATTGGGGATGATAGTGGTAGTTGCTATATTTTTCAGATGAAAGTGTAGTATTCTTTAATATGGTAGGAGGAGGAGTCTCAGTGGGGAGACTTAGAGACTGAAGTGATTCATGTTTTTGTTGTCTAGGGTGATTCTCTAGAGGGATGTTTGAAGGATAGCCAGAATCAGATGTTGTTCCATGGGAAGATGTTTGTCCTAGAGGAAATATGTAAGGGAGTTTTTTTTTGGTTCCATAGCCAACCCCTGGTGGTGAATCCAGGAGTGTCTAATATGTACCAGGCTTGAGGGTCCAGTTTTGGTATCCCAGGATGAAGCAGGAAATGGAAGAGTTTGCGGAAGGGATCCTAGTGTGTCAGTAGGTGAAATATGACCACCATGTTCCTGGTGGCCTATTGCAGCCCTTAAGTGATCCCAAGTGAATTTGTAGTGACATGTTCATGGATTTAATCACAAGATACCCAAGGTTCCGGATAGTTGTGATTCTATCTTGGTAGTGTTGGATTGATTGACAGAATCATCTCACATCCTGGAAATCATGGTGTCAAGCGAAGTGGATTACATAGCACAAGAGTATGTAGGTTAAGTGGTGTGGCTTTATGGAGTATCAAGATGCATTGTCTCATATCAGGATACATGTTTTATGGAATGAGTCTGGAAGAGATTGCAGTATAACTTTGGCCCCCAGTTATTCCTTACCACTTCTTTCCACTATCAGACGGATGGGTAGACAAAGAGGACCATCCATACATTAGAGGACATGCTGTGGGAGAATGTCTTAGACTTCAAATGATCATGGGTATGACATTTTCCATAGTAGATATTTATTAAAATAATAGCTATCAATCTACCATTGGTATGACACCATACAAATCCTTGTATGGAAGACCATGTTATTCACCTGTTTGTTGGACAGGGTGTGGGGAAGTATCCCTTATTGGACTAGAGGTAGTACAATAAATGACATAGATGGTTTAGTTTGTCTTCAAGAGGATGAAAGCAGATCAGGACCATCAAAAGTCATATACATAGCACATGAGGAGGCCCTTGGAGTTCGATTATGGTGACCACATGTTTGTGAAGGTCTCCCCTTGGCATGGATAGTAGAGGTTTGTAAAATGTAGAAAGATTTCTACAAGTTTTATCATAACTTTTGATGTGTGGGTATGAGTTTGAGAGGTGGCATATCAGCTGGTGTTTCCACTAATATTTGATAGGATCCATGCCGTATATCACGTATCTCATCTCCACCAATATATACCTGACAACTCCCATGTCTTAGACTGGGGATAGTAGGATGTCAAGGATGATGCATTGTATTTGGAGTGACTGTTAATAATTGTGGATCATAAAGGGAAGGCGTTTCGTGGGTAGACCAATCCTTTGGATCCTGTGCTATGGAGGCATAGTGTCCTTAAGGAGAGTAATTGAGAGCAAGAAGCCCAAATGTGTGCCTAGTACCTAGATCTGTTCTAATTTTTCCCTTGTGTTTTTATTTGTACCTTTCTTGTGATGTAATTTTTGACCTCGCTTGGTGTATGATAAGGGATTTCCATATTCTCTGATTGTGGTAAGAATTTGTGATGTGTGTGGAAGGGAGGACTCAATCCCTAATCATAATGCATTAATGTGGATGCAATTAAACCTACAAGGGAGTTATAGTGCCACCCAATGAAGATAGTATCATGACATTGAAGAATAATCTCCTTAATACATTTGTCTAGACGGTTTAACTTTAGTGATTTCATAGTTGTTCAGGAGATACATGAAAAGGATGTATTCTTGGATGTTATGGTTTTAACTCAAACTTTAGAATAACACAATGTGGTTTTCTCTATATGGGTTTCATATTGGGTGGTTGTTCAGACCCTCTCTCTTCTGGGTCAGTTTTGAATTCTCTAGGATGAAAATAGTTTGAGAGGTGTCCAATGTAATATCCTAGATTTCTATGGGCCCTCATTTGTAAAAACTAATTTTTAGGTTTTTTTGGATGCAATGGTGTATCATTTCATGAGTTTTCTAGTTTTTCCTATTTATCAATCGGTGACCTAGGGTGTCAGTGTGGGAATTTTAGTGCTTCAACATGTTAGTGTGTCAGCATGTCAGTGCGTCAACATGTTAATGTGTCTTCATTTATATGCATTGGAATATCAGTGTGTCAGCATGTCAGTGCATCGGCGTGCCAGGGACATCAGCATCAGTGAGTCAAGGGTGATGACATCAGTGAGTTGAGGGTGTTGGCGTCATAAGTTCATTACGTTGGTTGTCCATTGCATCATTAGGTTTTTGATTTAGTGGGTTAGTGTTAGTGTCTACACAATGGTAGGATGCGTCGGTAGCTCACCCTTCGGTGGCTCAGTGTCAGTGTCTTACCCTTCCGGGAACATTTTTAGTTCTCCTAGTTTTTCCCTAGTTTTCTGGTTTCAACCCCATATGTTTTATTTGACATAAACCATGTTTTAAGTCATTTTCAGGCATTTTTATGGGATTTTCAGTTGGTATTAATTATATCATTAAATATTGTAACATCCCATGTGATTTGAGATACTCAAACCGCGTGAGATTGACCAAGATCCCATGTTAATGACTTTTGGAAACTGTTCTTCCTTTAAAATAGGATCTGGCTCTTCAAGGATGAGATCTTCCCTTCCGGTGTGTTTTGTTTTACCCATTGATGTTCCTAGATCCTTCATACTTAGATGAGTTGTGGACATATGATAGAGCTCTCATACTCAGTTTCCTTAGAGTTCTTCATTACTGCTCGCGTGATCCCATTTTCCTGGGTCAAGGAGGAACTTCAATCCTTTTATTATCCAAGTTGGGATTTATTCTCTCTCTCTTTTTATTTTGGCATCATTCAGGGTGGGTGTAATGATGATTCCATGGGATGAATAGCTAATTAAATTTCTTAAAATGAGAAATAAATAAAATGTTATCATGATCAAAATATAACATGGGTTAATAAAACCAAGGGCATGGAGTGGTTTTATGTTTGATCAAGTATTTTATTTTTGTTATCATTGTTTCCATATGGAATTTTGTGGCTGTATGCCTCTAGAATATCATGACCCATAGTGGTCGTTTCTTGTGCACTAGTGATGTTCTATATTGTTGTAATGCTTTGATAAATGAATGTAACGTGAAAAACTATTAAACCACATATACATGGTTGAGTAAATGCATTCCATAGGATCAAACCTATTGTGTGATCAGCTAAGTTATATTAATGTGAAATTAAATAATGGATTTTACCAAATCAGAATATATATACAAATATTGTTGATAGGTTTGGCTGAGTGATGTCTTAGGTAGAGTCTTGTGACATTGTGTGAGTTGTGTGGTCCTGCTATTGGGTGAACAGTTGTAGTTTTAGGGTTGGTCATAGGATATGGTTCTAGGGGAAGGGTATGGTATGTGTGTACAATGAGGTTGTTGGTTAATAGTAGTTGACACGGGATTTCTGTGTTTGGAGGTACTTGGGGTGTGTTGGTATCCTGGTTTTAGAGACTCGTTGATTTTCAAAAAGATCTCCATTTAGGTAGTTGGACTGCCTTTGATTATGATGTGTATATAGAGCGATGTAATGTAGTGGGACTGCGGTGTGTTTATGAACTTGTTATATAGTGGGACTTCATATAAGAATTTTTGGGTAGTGGGACTGAATAGATGGTCTATGAAAGACGGATTATGTGGTATAATTTCAAATAATGATTATTGGGAATGGCTGAAAGTTTTTCTAGGATTATTGGGGGTTTGTATAATGGACTATAAATGTTGTTTTGTGTTGTTTTTTAGTGGTATTGTAGTTTTTTTTTACTTTTAGTTTTAGTATGTTTGTGGGTGGTAGTTTACTGATAGTGGTGTAATGAATTAATGTGAATCCCTAAATTAATAATTGAAAAGTGGTTAAATTAAAAAGGGATTGGGATATGCTTTTTAGTGGCTATTGTGTAGTTGTGCACATAGGGGTATTAGCAAAAGTGGTTCTGTATGAGTTTGTCATCTGTTGTGGGGACCTGTAGGTTTGGATTAGTGAATCCTTACCTATACATATATAAATTTTATATCCTTGTGACTTGTAAATGCACCCCACCATTGTTGAGAACTATGTTCATAAGACCTCTTTTTCCATGAGGAAGGGTGTCATTCCCAACATCTTGTTGGGAGGATGGATAGATTGCTACTTACATTCTTCTTTTCACCGAATTTCAGTTTCTTACCACATGAGAATATCCAGGATGGATTTAATGGCTTGAGTCTTACCGTAGACCATAATTATTAAGGCAAGTGTTTGTTTAGGATGAGAGGCCTAGGTTTTTTGTACCGGGTTTTTTTTTCCGAAGTGTCTTCATGAGAGGAAAAGGTGTCTTCAGGCGAGAGGTGTTGTTGTTATGGCCTAGGTGTCTGTGGTCAAGATGTGTGGTATTTTTGATTCCTATGTGTGTGAAGGATGGTTTTTTAAGAAAAAATAAATTAATAGGAGAGGTAGTTTCAAGATTTTATCCATTTGGAATGAGAAATTAACAAGTAGAAATGTGGTATAGGGTACCCAAATATCGATGTGCTTATACTTCTACTATGATTGAATAGTGTTATTTGGTGAGTGTGACTTGGTGAGACTAAGACGGTTAGCATTCCTTGGTAGGTTATTTTATGTTCTAATATTTTCTCACATGGACGTTAGTATATTACACCACTTTTTCATGGGTGGATTTAGTTTCCCTACAGAGTATACTCACATTCTCACCCTATATATATATTATTTTTTCAGGTTTCAAGTAGGACTTTGAGGACCATGCTGGATTTTACTAGCTCAAGTGTTGGGATTGGCTGTTTTTTCTGCTTATACTTTTTTTATTTTGTTACTTTTTTGGTAGTTTTGTTGTACTTTGTATCATCATTACTTTTGAACATGCTTCTCGGAATGAATTTTTGATTTACATTTACTTTTAGTTTCTAGAGTTTCTTGGGATTTACCATCTTATCTCATGATTTTGTTCTATGAAAAGGTTAATTACTTCAATATTGAGTTGGATTATATACAATTGGTTCTAGTTTCTTCCCTGAGTCCTATTGAAGGCGGGTCATTGATTTTATTATACCATCTTAATCTTGTAGAAGGAAGGGTGTCACACTTTGTTGTCACTACCATCATCTTGGAGATGGCGGGTCTTGACACCAACCCTTATCATAAAAACATCCTATTATATTTAATATATAGTTTTATTTATAAATTCATGTTATAAAGAGAGTGGAGGAGGTAATGAAAGAAAATAATAAATTGATATTGAGAGAATTCATTTCCTCTTAATCTTGTAACTCTTTTTGGGTTGTGTTAAAAGGATTCTTCGGATTAATTTCTGCCCAAGGGGATGATTCTTGTTGGAAGGAAGTGATGTTGGGATGTTTTTTGGGATAATCATGACCACTCATATAAGTAGTTCTAATGGTGTGGGTTTGTGGTAGGACAAGAGGAAATTTTATAGTGGAGGAGGAGTGGCACTCTTGTAAATATAGGAAGAAAGAATTTCACCCATATTTTTCATGTAGAACATTTGTCCAATAATGAACCAATTATGATAAAATGAAGTTAGGGTCAAACCGTTTCAATGAAATTACTCTTTGAAAAATATCTAGGTTGTTTTGGGTCTTAAATATAAGTATTAGTCCTTAGATAAACAAAATTTGACCTTAATCGATGTAATAAATTTTAATTCCATTAAATAAAATTTTGGGACAAAAATTAATTTGACCATATTAGAAAATATAATTAATGTTATTTATAAACATGTATTCTATTTTTCTATATTCCAATCACCTAAGGTGAAAAAATAATTAAAAATCAGTCCTATTGATGGGACGACACTGCATGTTTCTAATGTAAAAATAATCAAATATTAACTATGTTTTTATATCAAATCTGATATTGAAATATGTTACAATATCCTCAATTTGATTAATTTATAAAAATAATATCTAAATAAACTTTTAATCCTAATTAAAATTAAATTTAACCTTATAAATAAGTTAGAAAAGATGACCGTTTGAATTAAAATATGGTATTTTCACTGTTCATCGAAGAATGATGTTTCTTAGAAAAATACCAAAAAAATATCTGACCTATTTTAGACATTATATATTAAAAAATTAATTTTATTTTATCAAATTAAATTCCACAATGTGTTTAAAATTAATTTTATTACTATTAGAAAAAAGTCATTAAAAGCAGTTTATAGGAGGAAATAATATTTTTAACCATATAAAGAAATTACCAAAAATTATATCTTTCATTATCAATTTGTTTTATATATATATCCATTATAAAACATATTTGAAAAGTAGTTATTAATATTCAAATTACTATGTTTAATGACTGTGTTATAATTATCTTATTTAGTTAATTATAATAATTAAATGATGTTTCATAGAAATATCTATTTATCATGTAACGTAATCCAAGTTGGTGTTGTGTGTAATGTACATAAAGTTCATTTTACATGTAATGAAAGACCATATGGTGTCATGTGAATATAATTTTTGACATAGTTCATTGCAATACATAAATGAAAATTTAATTTATTCATAAAAATATCTATAAAAACTCTTGGTGTTACATAATATATATTTAATTTAAAAACCATGATAATGATAATTAAATATAACTTAATAAATTCAAATTCCCTTGACATAAGATTATGAAAATACATCCAATTAAATCAATCTCTATTACTTCCAGGTACTCCTTATTCACTTTAGAACTCAATCATTATAGAACCTATTGAACATCAATCACACCCTAGATTGATCACCATGATTCCATTTATATTAATCCATAATGTTAAAAATATATTTAACTATATGTTATTACATCTCTTATTTTAATCATATCATCCTCAATAAAACTTAACTTCCAACTTGCTCCAAAATAACATTCAATTAATTGATCAATGACTCAATCTTCAGAAGATGATTATGTATCATTAGTCAACATTCATCCATATAAGTGAATAAATTTCATTATGATTATTATAAATCTGATCACATAAATTTTAGGGATGCTATAATACATTGTCCTCTATATATCAATTTTCTCAATTAGTAAACATGGATTCATAATTATATATGATACTATAGTTTATCGTCACCTAATGTCAACAAACATAATGAATTACTAAACTTATAATTCTTGAACTCATCATCATTATGCAAAAAAACTATGATACACTATATCATAATTTTTAATAAGCATCACTTAGACATTGTACATGTTTTATTTTTCATCAAAATAATTTGACCTTATATCTAGTGTTATCACATGTCTCCCAATGAGTTTCTTCTAGAGCCTATAACAAAATATTTTATTCTTATTTCTTATGAGTTACATTAAATTAAATCAATTATTCTAAGATCACAATAATACTTCTACCAATGTAATATTTCAACCATTGAGAGAATAATTCCGGAATCATCTGAATTTTTATTCTGAACACTCCAGTAGTTTGGGATTATCTACATTACATAGCAATGTGATTATCTAGAGATATTGTGGATCAACATTTCAATCCAATATTTGTGTGATTCTACTTTTTCATTTGTATCTCATTCGATAATACACCTTTAGAATTTTATGTCATCAATTTTTTTTAGTTTCAAAAGAAAAAATGACCCGACAAAATTTATTTCAGAACACATCAATGTGTGGGAATTAAATTTTAAAAGTTAATTACATTGAAATATTACCAAATAAAATCAATGTAATATCATTTAGTGGGTCTAATTAGTATATAAAAAATATTAATTAACACTTTCAAAGTTCAAAATCAATATTATAAAACATGGTACATTGTCATGTTTTATTGTGATTTATATTTTTAATCACATGGGATTTTTCTTATTATTAAAACAGTAGTTTCTTAGACCATCTACTATATAAGTAATATATTATATAACTTCTATTAAAAAAATATTCAAAAAATATTTTAGATATTCAATATCTCTATTATTGTATTTAATATCTGTGTATATAGATATCACCATTCAATTAGATCTCTTCAACATCATATTGAAAAAACCAATCAAAACATGTGTTATTGACTGTAATTTTTGTCCATTATCACATTTTATATGAAATGAATAATATTTTAATAATCATAAAAAAAAATTGGTTATAGGAATTAAATTATAAAATACTATAATTCAACATGTAGTTGACGATGCTTCTTTGTCTTTTAGTGCTGTTAATGAATACAATGAGGATCAATTCTTAATTTTACCCATGTAAGGAAAACTTCAAGATAATATATTATTTTTATATGAACCCACTATTTTTAAATAACATAAACTGCAATCCTCTAAATAACTTCAGGTTAAATGAGTTCACCCTTTCTTGATGTCATATTATTTTTTCACTATCAATAACATCAACTGAATGTAGTACCTTCTTATATGATAATCTAGATAATGATGGTTCCTACATTTAGAGTGTTAAAATATATTATAGGTACTTCATGACAACCCATTTATATCATGAACTACATCTACTACATTATTTCTAAATATAAATGATTATAACTTATAATTTTGACTGACATAAAATATAGTACATATTCCTCCCCATTTTATAAAAAATAAAATATCATCCATTATATTTATTTAAACACAACTTTATAAATAATTATAAACGTATTTATAACCCTTATTGATAGTAAATTTGACTTACCTTCATTCATGTTTCTCTAAAAAAATATGTGAACCATCATTATATTATTTCCCACTATAATATTGATTGTAATTATTATCCCACTTATTAACACCTTGATTTGGGTAGGAACATTCTTAAAATTATACATCTTCATGAATTATCTCCCATTAATATAGAATTACACCATGAATTTAGTGATATAAGTATAGAAACACTTTTCATAAATAATCAATACATGAATAATCCAACTCTATATCAACATGATATTTTATTGATTTAGATAACATGTTTGACTAACTTGAACATTAATACTGTCCATATGATATTCACTAAGTGGTACACCTCCATATGATTTCTTATATGGACATTCTCAATGGATTCTTAGTCAACTTATTTTCTCAAATATGAAGGAATCATCAATCTTTATGGTTTATTCAACAGAAAATCATTAGCAATCAATTATTATACCTTGAGGTTCTTTAATGGTTCAATCCATCATATTTTCAACTTATTTTCAAAATATTACATGGTGTTCCTAATTTTTTTCTATTAAATACTCATCATGTAAATTCTCATGAACCACCTATTCCATCGTCATTACCACTAAATGGGATAACTCAATGTTCCTTTATTTCAATGGTCACAGTAAATTTTATCACCATACATTAATGATAAAATTTATAATAATCATCATTAATGATATAATACGGTGTTTCTCTTTCTACCAACAGCCAAAGAACAATTTCTACTAGGTCATTCACTACCTATAAACAATCTTCTCATTATCCAACCAACAAATTATACTATTAACCTTGTTCTTTTGAAAAGCATATCATTAGACTATAAAGACATCATCTATTTACCTTAACATATTTATTTTATTATATATTAATTCATTAGTTATAATAGAATTGTTTTTGAACTCGTTAATGTTGATTCAATATTTTTATCAAAATTTTACACCACATTAAACTAAACTTCAAAAATTTTAATAAAACCCATCAGAACTTGTTCATGTTTTTTATTTTGAGAACCTTTTGTAACATCAAAATATTAATATTCGATAAATCATTTTTTCATCGTAAATATATCTTGAATTTCATATATGATTAATTTTCTCTAATAAATCTCTAAAAAATGTACATATCTTCTACTATGTTTCCCAATTTTGGTATCTTCTAAAGGCCTTCAAATTGATTGATATAAATTTCATTCAACAAGCCAATATTCATGCTTCTTCATCAAAATATTAGAATTTTTCCCCTAATACAAGAATTAACATAATAATAAATTAAATATCTCAAAATATCCATGTAGTGGCCGTTTCATCAAATATAGATGAATATTTTATTGGTCGTGACCTATTCTATTATATTATTCATTGATGAATCATTTTTTCTAAGAACTGATTGATTTCCCATTTATTGATTATCTTGCATTAATAATTAATCTTCAATTGCTTACACATTACATTGGATGTAGATTAATTTATTATAATAGATATAGACTACTACTCATTATTAAAATTATCAAATTTCTTACACCATTTATGGAAAATAACATGATTATCAAATATGCTAAATTCCACCAGGTTTTTATTCTTATATGATAGTTTTTATAATAAGCTGAATAATTGTAAACATAATATTGGCTACCTATTTATATAGTTTTTCATCTATTTCTAATAGATGATATGTTACAGAAATATTTTGTATAACTTTGTCTACATTTTTTGTAACAGAAGAAGTAGCTGACAAGTTAGATATGAACCAATTGTGTGAAGAAATTCTTGGTTCATTGTATTTATAAAATTTATATTTTGATTTTGTACTTATGGAAACCATTAGTGTAACTCCTTAAATATTTGATTTATTTCAGCTTTGAATAGGTGGTGGGCCACTGATAATAAATTTTTATATATTATTAAAAGAAATTGGAATGTAGAATTGTTTTTAATTGTTTCATTTTGAATGAAAATAATACTTCTAAACCATGGAGACACCTTCATTTTTTTTAATATTGGATGTTATGATATCCTATTATTTATCATTTCATGATCATTTATTTTGATTTTCTAAGAAAAATCTATCCCCCTCAGAATATAATTAGTATATCATCTCATGGATTCTGGTGAAGATTCGTCATAATTATAATTTGGGTTCTATAATTTTACATCGAAGACAATAATTTTATAAATTATTTTGTTTTTCTATTATTCATATTAATTATCATAAATTACATTTTAAATATAGAATATCTCCCACATTTCCTCATGAACCATAATCACTTATTTATGCAATTCCCATGTTCATTTACATATTGTATCATTATCTCTAGATGATTATTCATGATATCAATGATTTCATATTGATTATCCAATAGTGCATGAAAAAATACCCTAGAAAAATAATAGATATGTGCTTCTGACTAAAACTAATTTAATATTCTATATCAATCTGGTAGAATTTTCATTACATCATTATATACAGTATCCCGATTCTTTCATACCTTCCAATAGTCATTACATTTTCTTGAAATTAATTGTCAATGTATCACCCATTTCATTGTTATATGAGTCAAGATAAAAAATTTCATCTTGTATAACTCATATATATATATATATATATATATAGAACACTGATAAATACATTTTTATGTACTCTAGGTTTCTAGAGTGTATGTTCAATAAAGTTTCAACTAACTCATACTCGTTATAGTACATGATATCATCATTCGAAGGACTAATTATCATGGATTACTCATTAGAACATATAAAATATCAATATTACTTTTGGGTGGATCACACTTCTATAGATTTGTATTTTTTTAGTTTTTAATCTAATTTTGAGTATTTCAATTTAATACTTTTCATTATTATGGAGGAATATTCAAGAATTAAATTTGTTAGAGAATATTATATATTATTTTTCATAGACTTTACATTTATATTAGTTTATATTGGATTTATGGTATCTTATAAAAATATATAGATATGTTCGAAAATATTTTGAATAAACATATTGATATATTCTGAGGGAATAAATCTTTTGATGGAAAATGATGATCATAATAGACCATACAAAAAATTGTGGACGGGTGAAGAAATATATCATTTTATAAAAAATAATTTTCCCTTTATCCATCACACAATGATTACTCAAAACAATTCCACTTATTAAGAAGAATTTTCCTCATATTTCTTAAAAACATTCACACAATATTCTATTTGAAAAGTAAATTAGAGTAGAAGACAAAAATTTTAATGGTAAATACCTAGTGTGGGAAACCATATAATTTCTATATCATGGTCTATTCAGAGACATTTTTTATCACTAGTATATGTCAGTTATTATAGTTTTTAGGTAAGTAAAAATATTCATATATAAAACTTATTATCTACACATTTCATTACACGTGACAACTATAGAGATGGAATAATATTCATAACCCACAAGATCATCAAACAAATTTTGATAGGTTCTTTATAATCCATTGATATAGTCATTAACCTACTAGATAAAATAGTGTAATTATTTTTACCTTTAACCCCATAATTAATTTTTTCTTCTTAGAATCTATAAATAGGTATTTTATTTCTATTTATATATGGATGAAATCACATTCTTTTTTGAGTTAATATTTTTTTGGATAACTATAGTTTTTGGGTACTCAATATTTTTAAATAATTGTTGAGTAAAAGTATAGATGGTAAAAACTAACATATATCTCACTTTTCACCTCCTAGATATTTAATTTATCATTCCCTCACCACAGACGAAGAATATTATTCTTTTGTCTCCCAAAATCCTTTACCAAATATACGATCTTAAATGTACTCCATCGCCTTATATGTATCTTTTTCTTACAAATAATATCAACATATATCACTTGTTCTACATAAATTTAAATTTCAATATAGTTACCCCTTTATATAATAAATCTATAATGGAAAATGTGTTGAATATGTGGGATTAAATTTAGGAATCCCATATTCCTATTTAGTAGTAGGAATTATTAAATATCATTCAATAAAATCAAGTTTAGGCATAAAAAAAGCATCCATAGACTATGGTTCCACCAATTATTCAACTCATCCAAAAATCTTTGATTTAATCACAATCACTATTTAATAAATATAATAATTTCAATTCCAACAATTCTATAATCTAATTATCATTGAATCATTTGAAAGGAATATTCTTTGGAATCTTATAATGAACCTATATACAATGAAATAGTTCTATAATATTTCAACTTTGACATTTGCCTCTAAGTCACTAAAAATGAAAAATATTTGATAAATTTAGAATACTATGGACTGATTCAAATATTGTCAATGATATTAATCATTTTTATAAACCATATTTCTATCATTAGATTTTAGATTTCCATCTTCTGATCAAAACATCTTAAAATGATCTAAACCACGAACCACATCCAGAAAACTCTTCATCACCTTTTCTCATCACTCAATTTTCTAAATTATTTTCTTTATTATTAGTCAATTTTCAACTATAAAACTAAATATATGAAAATCTTATTCACTAGATTATGATCCCACACTTAGTCTATAAATTATAGTAAATTTTTATCCAAAATTTTTTTATGAATTATTTACACTAGATTCATCATTACCACTAACAAATTAGTATATCATTAACCATGGTCATCAGTAACACTTGGTTCTTATTGTTATGATTCATTAACTATTGGTTATTAATATGACCTCCTATGATTAAACATGGATCAAATCCAATTATGAAACAATTCACTATTCCATTCCATTAAATTATATTTATCTTATAACTATTATACATCATATGATATCACATATATTCATATTACCTACATATAAAGTCATCAAAATAAAATATTCTTGTTTCATATTTTTATTTACATAACATTCAATTAGATATACTATGATCAGTGTTTTTATTATATCAAATAGAATCATATTAAATTAAATAAATAATGAATATATCATTATGTATTTATTTCTTTATAAATATGTTTTTGAGATTCATAATATTACATAGTAGTATGATCCTATAGATATAATTTAGATCAACACATTTTGTTTATATTGTTGTGATGTTGCATCAATGGATAAAGATTATTATAAACATTACATCTTGAATTTTTTATTTTTTCCAATAAAATCTATAATATTAGATAAATTCAAATTTACAATGAATTATCCCAACGATTTAAGGTCCCTAGAATAATTTTAATAATTTTATTCCATTTATATTTTCTCATTACAATACTAAGGGTTATACATCAAAATCCATAGACTACCCTTTAAATGTTATTAGTCACTCATTTGATGTTAAAAAGTTCTCTTATGATAACTATGGCATTGTAAATTTTTAATGTGATTTTTCCTTCCAATAACCATATCATTTTCTTTCTCATATATCTTAGGTTTCGAACAAACTCTTCTTCATAAAATGTTAATATTGTAATGTGTGGTCAATTCATTTCATCCACCATTATTTTATATCATAAATGTCCCAATTTTTTTAATATCACTATAATTAAGAATCACTATTCAATGGGAACTCCTCAATATCCTAGTTATGTATTAAATAAACCTACATACTGTAAAATTAAACCCATACACCATTAATAATTATTCTATTAAATAATGAAAAAATCAACATTAAATTGGTGCTTTATATATATTAAAAATCATCTTCATTTAAAAATCAATTAAATATAATGTTGACAGTGGTTATTCATCCTTTATCAATAGTTTGGAATATAATAAATATCTTTTATATAATTATGAAATGTATTGGATACATTTTTATAGAGTAGTCATCGTGAAGGTACAATCCATACATAAAAAAACTCAAATCATAATCCTTAACATTAGTGAAACTATTTTCCCCTTTTATACAGTTTTATTATCATTCACCTCTCTATGTATTCTTTGGGTCGCATATCATTTACCTACGGAACACCTTATTCTTATGGTTCTTCCATCTAGAGTGTGATCTTCCTATTGAGTTACTTATATATACCCATAAGAAACTATAACTATTTTCCTTTTATATTACCTATATATATCATTTAATTTAATTTAACATCATTTTATACAACAAATAAAATAATTCATTATCAAAATTTAAAAGTATTTTCATAAGGGTCTCAAGTATTACCTCCATTATTCTTTTGAAGGATAATTCAATGAGTTTTTATAAATACACATGATGATGAGATGGTTACCAGAACCTTATTTTCAGTTTCCTCTAAAATCACATAATTATAAAAATAGAAGTAGTTTATTATTAATTTTTTTATTAGACATAGAAAGGTAATTTTTTTCAAAATATTATCATTATTTACCTTTCAAATGATCATTGATATCATTTTCATTTCAACATGTAAGGATGTTATGCTTTATTATTAAATACCTTGATTTTATTATGAACAATAAACTACCATTATCTTTTATTAGACCACCATCATAATATTTTATATTTGATAAACTATATTATTTCCATGATATTTTTTTCAATTTTTTGGTGTTAACCTATTTAATTCATTGAATAATTCAAATTAATACCCATTTTTAATGAATGTTTTCAAAACTATCATCATTGATACATTCCATGGATTTATTAATATTTAATATTTAAAACAATATTTGATTATTATTAACCTATATATCTATGTCATTTAATTTGCTTAGTATTCATTTAATACCTGCTTAGAATTTTTTTTGAAATGTTTAGTGTCAATGAAATGTGTTTGTAAATGGTTTCTTTAAAAAATATGAGACCAAATATCATCCAAAATATTTTATATTATGGATTTACTATAGTAATTGTTTTTTCTATTGGGAAAAAATTAAATAAATCTGCAATTCACTGGTATATGACATGAGAGAACCTAGTTTTTGGTTTTTGGTCTATGTATACCTTATTATTTGTGATTACTTTGAATTTTTCCTTCATGATAACATTATAATGATATTCATGAAGCCTTTACAAAATTACTATGTTGTATAACACTAATCATTCTATCACATTGAATACCATTTACATTATAATATAATATAACTATTAGGTATTCTATTGGAATATTTTTCTCAATTATTGACCTTTAATTAATTATTCCCATGATATTATTTATTCCATGATTATGAAATGTTATTTTTTTCTATATACTATTCCTAACCATGATTTTGAGATCTCCCATTTATTTTATTTTCGATCACTATAGGAAATTAAAAATTGTATTATGAATTATCTAATAATACCATTTTTTGAATAATAATGTTTCATTGAATATTTATTATTTATTTTATATAATGTAATGTTTTATAACGATTATATATATATAGACTCCCAATATTAGTAAACTGTTATTTTTTTGTGATGTGATCACTTTTATTGTTTTTCAGTATAATAAAATAAACACCATATATAGGTTATTGGAGTCAGGAATTACAAATGGCATGAAATAAATCATAATATACACCTTATGAACTAGATTTAAATGCAAAAAAATTGAAATTACAACATTAGAAAAACCCGAAAAAAATTGACATCAATATTTTAAATTCATAATAACCAAAAAATATTATTTAAAATTTAATGTTATTATTTATCATAAAATAACCCATATTATATTGTATAAAAGTTGAACCAAATATAATTAACAAAAACATATTCAATTTCAATAATTATTCTAAATATTTCCCTATAGATCATGAAAATGGAGATTGTATGGAATCTAATAAAATCATCACTTTGTTATGAAAGATATCTAAGGATATGAGTGATAACCATTTTTTAAGGAAAAAAATATTTACCCCCAACACTATTTCATAATTTTGGAAAAATATTATAGTAACAATATCCATAATGTATTGGGATAAAAATCCCATTGTAAGGGAATAATGAAACATGTTAATAGAGATGAAAATCATTGACTATTTATAGTGATTAAAGGAACAAAATCATGGAATTATATCATCTAAGGAGAGATACTGGTCAAATTTTCTCATTATTTAAAAATGTAATATTGGAGGAGGAGATTAGGAGTATGTAATAAAATTATTTTATAGATATAATCATAGACTATAACATTCCCACAAGTAATTAGCTGATATGAAAGGGAGATTCCAAGAATGTAAGTTAAATTTTAGAATATTTAGTTTGTAAACGAGTATGATGTTTGATTATAGGAAAGATATGTAAAATACTACATATGGATTATATAATTAAAATTATAGTATTTTATTTTATTAAATACATTAATTATTTTGAACAAAATTTTTCTCTAAGAAATTTTTTGCATATGAGTAAAAAATGTTAGGTTCCATAAAGACTTACAGAGAGTTATAATTTTCTTTTTTTCAAAAGAAATTTAAACAAAATATAGATGAAAAAACATCATGGAATGGGAACATTGTCTTATGATATTAGTGGAAGAGTGAAATTATAGACATTCAATTACAATGGGGTGAAACGTCCTTGTACATCAATGAATAGAATTATTTTTTTCTTTCTAAAAGTGAAGAGAAAATAGTTATCATGATCATGAATGTAATTTTATGAGAAAATATATCAATGTAAAATGTTTCTTATATAATGTGATTATAATATATCTTAACCAATACCCATATAATAATGAAATAATCCTTATATTTTTCCAATGGATAATCTTAAGGATTATGAAATTACAGTTGATTTTAATGTATTCACAAATTATGTTATAAGATGTATATTAGTAATAAATTTAATTTCACAAAATGCATTTTTGTATAATATATATAGTGTATTAATATAATTTATTTTATTTAATAAAATTTAATCACACATCTATGTATTAATGATGGATTCTCTAATAAAAAATACTTATAGAAATCATATTGAAATGTTGATATATTGGGATGATTATATTTTTTAACATTAAGATTCATTAGTTAAAAAAATGATTACTATACATGTTGATGTATTTAACATAATCATTCATATGGATAGTTTAAAAATTATACATAATCTATATAATAAAGTATGAATATTAAAATAAATTTTTATAGAGGTAACAACTCTCTTATTTTAAGGGTAAATCATCATTATCATGATATTATCTAGAAACACTTTTAGTATACTAATTTAATTAAATTGAAAAAAAATAATTAAAGAAATAAAACCAAAGGATTTTAAAGAGATTAAATGAATACTAGATGAACCAGTTATGAATTAATTAATTTTTTTTATATTCAGATGAATTATGAAAACATTTACATTAAGGTGATGATAAATTTTCTATTTAGCTCAACACTAATAAAAAAACCGTTGTACTTATCCCTATTTAATGAACCCAATGAATTTGGTAGAGTATAAGAATAAATTATAAGAGTTTTTTGATGAGGTATTTATAGGACCTAGTGTCTCATATTGTGATTAACATGTCGTATAGATAATAAAGAAGGATATATCTATGAATTTGGTCATTAATTAATGAGTAATTATTGGTATTATTATAATAATAAATTATCTATTTGTTTATTTTTAAATCCTTTAAGTTTTATATAGTTGTATTAGGCTCATATATATGTAATATTATTCCTTTTATTGAGTCATTTTCATTTGGGTGTTACATTGTGGTGTGTTTGGGAGAAAAGTTGAGTAAATTTGATGAAAGGGGAAAGTGCATGTTTGGTGAAATATTTTTCCTAATTGTACGCCTTTCCAAATAAACTTTTATACCCTGGATATAGATTATTTTCTCATATAGTGCGTGGTTTTTGAAAACATTTACCATCTATGAGTGGTGTTAGGTTCAGGTGCATGGTTAGGGGAAACTGGCACCCCAAGCATCAAACCATGTGTATGGTCCCTGAAAATTAGTTTTAAAATTTCCCAATCCCAATTTTAAATATTATTCAGACATAACTCAACCCCTAACACCTTTTAATTATTTTTGGTTCTTCTATGATATATTATAAGAAATTATAAATACCGTTCTTTGTAATTTGAATCCTAGATTTATGATCTTCACCCCTCACGGTAAGAGGATCTCATACACAGTGGGTTCTTTTAAATTTCCCATTCATCTTCCATTATTTGAAGGATTTTTCTTCCCTATTATTGGTTTGTTCTAGATATAAAATTATTGGATCTAGATATAGGATTTTGAGATCTTGAATTTTCAATATTAAATTAGGATTTTGGATCTAGCTTGTGTAATTTTCCTCGTTCTTGATTGATCCTCTTCAAATTGGATTGTTCTATTGTGAAATAGGTCATTATAAAATTGAGGTAAGTGGACTATAAATGAAATATCAAAGTTTTAATTTAATTTAATTTTATGTAATTGTATTATTCTATTATATTTTCATAAATTAATTTCTTGATTGAATTAATTAATTTGTTAAATTAATTAATTTAGAGATTTGTGAAATTTGGGATATTAAATGGATATAAATAGATGATTAATTATTTAATTAATTATGAGATATTGATATTTATTAATTTAATAATTAATTTTTTAATTGAATATGAGATATTTAAATTTTTTATTTGATATAATTAATTATTTAATTAATTATGGGATATTATGTTTCAAGACATTCATTAATTAATTGGTTAACTAATTGAATGGATTTATATGCATAATTAATTGGGTAACTAACTAATCGGTTTGAGGTGATGGATTTTTTGTCAAATTATTAATGAGATGTATAATATTAATTAATTGTTGAGTAAATTTATGGGATAGTGGTGATTAGTTAATTAATGAATTAATTACGAAATCGAATGAAAATAATAAATGAAAAAATGGGATTCATATGTGAATTGAAATCACGAATGGTAAAAATTGAATTCATAATATAATTGACGAAATGGATGATAAAAATGGAATTCATGCGAATGTTGACAAAATGAATGGAAATAATGAAATTCATGTGTGGGTTGAAATATTGAACAGTGACAATGGCGTTCTTTTCTAGATTGAGATAACAAAAGGAAATGATGGAATTAATGTGTTTATTGAGATGAATAATGGTAATAACGGTATTTTGAGATATGATATCTTTTTGGGATACATTATGTTATGATAGGATTCAAAGAAGGAATTGAGAGTTTGTACGTCCTTAGGAACCGATGGGTTAATGTTGTTAATCAACAAATAATTGATAATGTGAAAACTTTTTTACTTATGCATTGTAATTACTAAATTACACAAATACATACACTGCATGATTGGACATTGTTTTATATGCCTCTATTAATGGCCTACTGATTTTTTCTCACACCCAACTCAGGAGGAAAAATTAGTACCCAAATAGATTTCATGGTTATAAGAAATGATATAGGAAATAGACCAATGTTACAATTCTTATTTCATATAGATCATTGTTGAGAGAACCAGACATGGTTCGAGTCCCAAATAGCATTTTTTGGGGTGATTACATTTGATTTTCATTTTTACACTTGGGAGGTAATAGGAATTATATATCTATTGTTCATTTTTGATATTGTATTTCATATTTTGGTCATCATTTGGTATTTATATTATCTAGTTATGGTTATATAATTGGGTTATTGTTTAAATATTTCAACTGGATTATCACTCATATAAAGAGGTTATAGTCTCCCCTTGACTAATATTACTCCCTCACTGCTAGTCAGCATCCTCTGGAATTTTGGGAGGTACACCTGAGGTCATTTTAATGAATGGCTTAAGGACCCAATGTGTGGAACCAGGGTTGGAATATCACCAATTAGTAACAGACACTAGTATTATTTTCTTTTTTCTTTTTTCTAACAATTAGGGAATTCTATAGAGGAGAAGATGAAGATTGAGGCCATGGTTATGATATAATTCTTGGGATTAGCTAAGACATTTACATGTGATAACCCTAATACCGAGGGTGGGACTTTTTTTATTGTGGCTTGCTATAATAGTTGAATATCATTTCAAATTGGGTGATACACTATTTTCCTGATGTTATTATTGATTCGATGATTTATTGAGATTTGACTTATGTACTGGTAAGGAATGAAATTTTAGTAAGCATGAATCATTATAGACACTCAGTATTATTATAAAATTCTTCATTTTCATCACCCATAAGAAAATGGGATTTGGGTAAGTTGTTGGTCAAGAAATGTGTTTCTATTCATGTGTAACTGAAATGAATAAGTTACTTATATAAAATTGATAATTGTAAAATGATAAAAGATTTTAATAAATTGGTGTATGATTATAGATGATTTTGAAAATGAATTTACCAATTTTTAACCATGGACTAGATGTAAGATGGTTAATGGTAGTGATAGCCCATTGGTTTTGACCGAGTGGTAGGGTTTGGGGGAAAACACTTGTGGTGCCTTATTGTTTTCCACACTTATTAAAGGGTGATAAAATGGTTTTCTTGTTTTTATATAGTTTTTTTTTCATTATAGAGATATGCCTCTATGATGAATCCATTTGAGAGGATGATGGGAGGATTTTGATAGAGATGCCTATATAGTAGTGGAACCTGAGGCACTGATAGTGTCTAGTGAGAAAGTAATTGAAAAATCATATGATAAATTTTCTTGATCCATTTAGTTTATGGAGAGAGACCTAGGGGGTTGTAAAAAAACTTTCTAACATTACATGGTAGTTTTAGTTACAACACCCTGAAATTTTTATCAGATAGGGTAGAACTAATTTTTTAGACATCTGGATTAATTTTATGAATATGATACATTAATGTTTAGAGAATCATACTAAGAACATATTCAGGTTCCCTACTTATATTCTATAGGGGTCAGTAATCTATTGCTAGGACATTTCAGATTGGATTGGAGTGATTATGGAAATACATGTTGGATATGTTCTTAGAGATTTTATATCTACAAACACTTTATATGGAGAGAGATTTTATGTCCATGAGGTTGACTCAAGGGAGTATGTATATGGTTGACTATGATGGAATATTTTATAGATATGAAATAATTTTCACCAGAGTTAGAAAGGTGTGATACGTCTACGGTGAGTAATTTCTAGACATACATATATGTGGGATTATGTCCCATGTTAACATCTTTCGGTTAAAAACATTTGGTGATGTTGAGGATTAAGATCTTATATGGATAACTTGAAGAAGGTTTCGAGTAAGATAAATATTGGTTTATCTTAATGATTATGAGGTATGTCTTCTGAGAGAAGGATGAATCACTATGAGATTTTTAGACATGGGGTAGTAGCAAGATTGTTCAAGGAGAAAGATTAGTTACACTAGACCATATCAGATTTGTTTTCGACCAGTAGGGTTGGTCAATCAAATATCATAGACATTATCGTCAAACAACAGTATAGTTTTGATCATATGTAAGGATGGGATATTTATAGAAATATGTAGAAACCCATGACCAATGGCTAGTGATGGTAATTCTAGGCACAATAATGGTCTTTTATGGGGATCTTCTACCCCATATAAAATGGACATAGAGTTCTAATAGCCCTGGTGGTAGTGGAAGTAGATGTGGCACTACTATTTAAGAGTGCATGTATCAAAAGAGTGGTGTATCTCATTGTACTCTGACTGAATCATAGAGAATAGGGGAAGACCATTTCATTCCATTCAACCTAATATTATTAAGAGAGAGTGTGGAGCATCAAAAAGATAGGTATAATTATTATAGATTATATTATATATATATTTCCTTATTTGATACTCGTGCATCACATTCCTTTATTTCTAGACAACATGTGAATGGTTTGATCCTAGTGGTAGAGTTTGTGAGACGGATATTGATGATATAAAAACCTATGAGTTAATTTCTGGGAAACATTTTATTGTAGAAGGGTTTTTCTCTCAACATTTATGAGTACAATTTTTTTATGGAATCATTACATCATTGACATGTTAGGATTATACCTAATTATGGGTATGAATTTCACAGTAGAATATTGATGACACATATATTGTTACAGGAGTTGAGTGAATTTTACTTATCTTATGGGTGATATGTATATTTACCCTGGAGAGTGGAGTATCCTAGCCTTTCGTGTAGGGATAGTTCACTAACAAAATCGTGATATTTCAACATAGTTTTCTACTTTGTTTCTGGATGTTGGAGCTATAAGAAAAATTTTAGTCCACCTATATACGACATGTTTCATAATGAGTTTACTAATGACTTCTCAGTGTTCCACCTGATAGAGATGTGGAATTTACTATTTAACTCTTAACAAGGTTTTAGTCAGTTTCTATTCTAAAAATATAGAATGACACCTATAGAGTTTCAAGAGATCGATTCCCAGCTAGACGAGATGCAATATAAGGTATTTATTCAATCGAGTACAATGCCTTGGTGCTCTCCAGTCTTGTTTTCTAAGAAGATTTTTAGGAAACAGCTTTTGTTTGTCAAATATTGGAAGTAGAAGTAGATGGAAGTGAAGAAAATTTATCATTGTCCATGTATCTAAAAAAACGTTTTGGGTATTTGAGAGAATATTGTGTTTTCTCTAAGATCGACTTGATATTAGGGTATCATCGGTAGAGAGTACGACCTAATGATATACCGAGGAGTAATTTCCAAATTAGTTATGGATTATATGAGTTCATATTAATGATTGTTAGGTTAATCAATGCACCAGTAGTGTTTATTACCATTATGAAGGGAATGTTATAGCCTCACCCAGATCAGGATCTGTTGGTGTTTGTGGATGACATCTTCGTGTACTCGAAGAATCCAGAAGGTCATTACCAACATCATGACATCATGTTGAGCATACTAAGAGAGTACTAGATATACACCAATCTATTTATGTGTCATTTTTGGAGTGACCAAGGGAACTTCTTGGGTCACATTATCTTGGATGAAGGTGTTTTTGTTGACCTGTATATGGTTCATGCCATGTTGTATGGGGAGCAGACCAAGAACATGTTTGATATCAATAACTTTCTAGGGTTAGAAAGATATTATCGAAGGTAAATAAAAGAAATTTCCCATTTCACAGTACAAAATTCAGGATTTAACAAAATAAGGATAATTTTTTATTTGTTTGGATCAAGTGAGAATTCTTCCCATGAGCTAAATAATTGCTTGACATCAGCACCAATTTTGATCCAACTCAAGCCTAGTGAGAGTATATGGTATTTTGTGAGGCTTATGGGATTGGTCTTGTAGTTGTGTTTAAACAAGGATATTGAGTTATGGAGTATGGTTCTAAAATTTTTTGGGGCACATGAAAAGAACTACCATATGAATAACAATGAGTTTGAAGATGTATATCATGCTTTAATGTGTCGGAAAAATTATATTTTAGTTGAAATGATTAGCATGTATACTGATCACAAAAGCATAAAGTATATCTAATCCAAAACACATTTGAATATATAGTAGTGGATATGGGTTGATTATATACATTAATTTTATTATGGTCTAGCAAATATTACATGAAATGAAAACCATGTGACTGATTCATTTAGTTGGAAAGTGCAGGCTCAAACGAATCAGGAGAGTATAGAGAAGATGACTCGACCAGTTTCATTGGAGTATAAAATTTTCAGATATATTAGGGATAAAAATTATAATGATATTTAATTATTAACCTTAAGGGGTATCTTTGATGTTGGAGAGTCACCTTCCAATTAGACCATAGATTAGGATGAGGTCATCTATGTTAGGAATATAGTTATTGTTGCTATGAGCATGTAAGCAGAGATTATGTATGATTTCTATGTCTGGATGCAGGTGATACACCTGGGTGTGACCAAAATGTATTGAAAACTACAAGGAATGTTTTGTGGGTTGAGAATGATAAATTTGGAGGAAGGGTTTTCGACACGATGCTACATATGATTGTAGGTGAAGGATGGCAGTCAACTACCTTATAGTTTACAATAGTTGTTTTCCATTTTGGAATGGATGTGGTAAAATTTTTCTAAGGATTTTTTTTTGATGTAATTCGGATTCCCCATAAAAGTGAATTTATTTTGGCAATTTAGGATATAATTAGGAAGGTAGTGAATTTAATTCACATACTAGAGACTTTATCAGTGGAGAAGTTTGCAGTGTTGTATATTTGGGAAATAGTTCAGCTACATGGGGTAATATGGAATAATGTTTGAGACATGGTCTCATTCATTAAATTTTTATTATATTAGGTAATGAATAAGGATATTTTTCTGTAGTTTTTATTAAGTATGGGTATTCACCCTCAGACAGAGGGTAAGTCAGAGCTTTGAACACTAGTTCTTGAAGATATATTGCAACCATGTGTTCTGGAATTTGGTGTGTCTTGGGAGAATCCCCTATGTTTAGTAGAGTTTTCCAATAACATCAGTTATCGAGAATCTGTAAATGTGGAATCATACAAAGATCTTTATGGTTTTCATTATAGATCACCATTGTGATTTATTGATGTAGGTGACTCTGTGATATTGGGACTAAGTCTTGTGTAAAAGCTATTGGAGTAGTTAAAACTGATTCAGAAACATATGGAACTGTATTAGAGTAGATAGAATTCATATTATGATAGATTTTCATGTACCGTAGTTTTTAAATAGGGTGATCAATTCTTCTTCCAGGTGTTTCCTAGATTGTGTCACTGCAGCATATAGAGACATGGAATATTGGCACCTAGGGTCATTGGACCCTTTGAGGTTATGGAGAGAATTTTTATCATTCCATACTTATTGAATCATACATAGATATATATTTTTATAAATGATGTTTTTCCATATGTCACAACATCTCTGGTATCACTATGACCCATCTCATATGATCAATGTGGATGACGTAGAGCATGAGATATATTATAATTTTAATGATAATATGATATGTGTGTTGGATAATAGTGATAAGGTCATGTGGGGAATGATTTTGCTAATAATTCATGTATTATTAATACATTATTATATTCTGTAGGAAACATGGTAGAGATAAGATGATATAATAGTCTAGTGGCCTAATCTTTAAAAAAATACATAGATAATCATGGGAGTTTTTCTTGAAGATGTGCTTTTATAATTTAGGGTGATTGAAAAACCTAATATTATTTTTGATATGTATCAGGCTCATTTAAATGTACACTTTTTTCCTATGTTGAGTAATTTTTGTATGGGTTTTACCTAGGAGTTTTTTTGGGTGTAAATTTGTGAGAAATTGAAGAATCATTGTAGTGTACGGTTGGCGTATGGTTTTTCTTGACCGGTAGCCCAGGCACTGCAATCCATGAATCCTTAGATATAGAGGTTTTTCATGGACAGTACAAGGATTTTCTAAACGTGCACTCTAAATGTAGAAACCATGCACACCCCCTCCCAATATAAGAGTCACACAATTAAGGCGCATTGTTTGCTAAAAGTCTGCTCCCCGAGAAGTATACCATGTGTACAAAGTTTTAATACATCGAAAATTATTTTTAAAATTTACCTAGCCTCCATTTTAAACCATATTTTTCATTTACAATAGCCTTAATTCATTTTCATGATTTTAGATCCTCCTAGATAGATTATAATCCATTCCAACTGTCGTTATTCCCTATTCAAATCATGTAGTGAAGAACTACACCCCTCCCGATAAGAGGATATCATCTTGTGTTGTTTCCTTTATCATTCCCATTCTTCGTCCATCCATTAAAAGAGTATTCATACTATATTTTTTTTATATAGATCCCAATATATTAGATATAGATTTATGATTGTTTGATTTTGATAGTTCAATCATGAATTAGGGTTGTGTATCTAGCTCTTCTTCTTTACTGTGTTTCTAATTTACCTGCTTCAAATTCAAGATTTGCAATGGTAAATGTCTTATAAATGAATTGATGTTGGTGTTCAATAATTAAAACTAAAAGTAATTAATTTCAATATTATGTATTTAATAATAAAATTTCTATTATATGTTTATCATTTGATTTCATGATTAAATTAATTAATTTGGTGAATTAATTAGTTGAGATAATTTTGAAATTGGGGATATTGAATTGGTATAATTGGATAATTTATTAATGAATTAATGAAGAGATACTTATATATTTTAATTGGATATTTAATTTTTGAATTAATTATAATAAATTGATATTTTTAATTTATTAATTAATCTTTAAATTAATTAGGATATATTGTGATTTGTGAATTGAATAATTAATTGTTGAATTAATTATGAGATTTTATGAATTGTGATTTGAATAATTTATTATTGAATTAATTATGAGGTAATGAGATCTTTTGAATTGGATAATTAATGGGTTAATTGATTAGTTAATTGTTGACATAATTATGAGATATTGAGATTAGTGATTTGACATAATTAATGGTTTGATTTTTTATGGGATATTGAGTTTGTGGATATTGATTAATTAATTGGTGAATTAATTAATGGTATTGGTGTTATTAATTAAATAGAGAATTAATTATGTTGATTTATTTTATGGAATAATTTTTTAATATAAATGAGTTTCATATGATTAATTAATTTTTTATTTAATTATTGAGACATAGGTGATTAATTAATTTTTGAATCAACTAATCGAATGGAGTTAAAATAATGAAAGGTAATAATATACTTTATATGGGAATTGAAATGATGAGTGGTAAATATGGAATTCATAAGTGAACTGAAATAATGGTGGGTAATAATGGAATTCATGTGAATAATGAATAATGAAGGGTAATAGAAAACTTCATGTATGAGTATACACTATTATTGATAATAATTTAATTCAAGTGTAGATTGAGAAAATGAATTGTAATAATTGAATTCATGTGTTGATTGAGTTGAAGGATAGAAAAAATTTAATTTTGAGATATGATATCCCTTGGGGATATTTTAGGCTCTGGTGTTGGCTGATGTAGGTATTGAGAGTTCGGGTGTCCTTGAGAACTTGGGGGATTGTATGGTTAATTAAAGAATAATAAATAATGTGATGAATATTTATTTATTGATTATCGTTATTTATTTATAAAAGAAAACTCACTATTTTGATGGATATTTTTTCGATGTCCATGGTGGTGGATTACTGAGTTGTACTCACACCCTACTCTGTCTTTCTGATATGGTACCCGAATAGATTTCATGGTTTTAGGACATGATAAGGGAAAATTCCCTATGTTAGACAGATGATTTGGGATGAATCATTTTTATGGAAGTTGATGTGATGCAATAACCCACATATGATATTATAGTGAATTTACTTTTGATTTTATTTTTAACACATTACACGTACATGGCATGGAAAATCTAATATTTAATTTTGATAATGAATTTATGGATTTGTTAATCCTGTGGTACTAATATTTTCTACTTGTGGTTGTATCATTTGGTTACTGTTTAATTACTTGCATTGGATTGTTATTCTTATAAACTGGGTATTATCTCTACATGACTTGGGTTAGAGCCTTGATACTAGTTGGAAACCTCTATCATATGGGTAGGTGCACCGGAGGTCAAGTGGCCCACTAGCTTGGGGTATCAGTGCGTGGAACCAAGTCCTATATGTAACATTAGTAACCAATATTTTTCAAGATAACACATTGATTGATTTTTAGATTACAGAGTCTTGGGACCTCTTCTATGGTAAAACACTAAATTTACCCATGATGACAACCGTAGAAGAAATTTAACATTATTCCATTTGCTATTGGGAGTACTGTTCAATTTCAGGATGAGATCCATTTTATTTATGAGAATGTTTTTATTTATTGGTATATTTGGTATTTAGTACCTAAAAAAATATTTATATTAGAACTCATACAATAGCTTCATAACACAATTTTTTTGTTTGAGAACTGGGAATATTAGTAATAAAATTTATTGTAGGTGTCTTTTGAACATCATTGAAATTCACAGAATATGGTTTTTTGATAATAATAATATGAATAAAGTATTATGTAATTTATAATCAGAATATATTTATATCCAATAAAATGTTAATATATAATATATGGATCTTACTAACTATAAATTCATTCCATGGTTGAATCCATTGTGTTTATTTTAAAATTGGTATGATATAGTGGACCAATGCATTAGACATCTAGTCAATTAGAGATATCAGATAGATAGTGGAATATTTAAATTTAAAAAATCTGTTTAGTATTTTAATTTCTCAATCAAATTATTTGATCTTTAATTTAGTCCATTTAATCCCAATTATATATATAATCGCTATTATCATATGGATAAACATGAGATATTTTGTGGTAGAGAGATCCGTTGAGGAGAGATAATCTCAATGGGAGATCTAAAGAATAATCTGGATCAATGATTGGATTTAGTAGAACATGTTAGTCACATCGGTGTGGATGTTAGAACCATGCCTTTAAAATTCTAGAAATGGAAACAAGTTTTTTCATCAATCCACATTAGGTTAAATAATGAGTCAGTAAGACAAGTGTTGTTATAGTATGATTGATTTTATTGTTTAAGGTGGAGTTGTTACCCAACATTTTCCAAATTTATGTGTCCAAAAATTGGAGAATAGAATAAGGTGTTTTTCGAAATGGAATTTACGCACGAGGATTAGATGAATGTGAATGTTGCGAACAAGGTGTGTTTTGGGATGTTCTAATTAAAAAATTTAAATGGAAAGAATCATGTGAAATATTAGTTTTTTCATAGAATAATCTTATGAACCAAATAGACCATTAAATGTTAGTTTCATGCAAGAGGTGTTTCCGTTTAATCACATAAAAATATCCAAATGTAATGGGATTTGTGAAAGGTTATAACATGATATATACGAAATCAACTTTATTATTATTAACACGGGGGTTTCCAAGAAAGGATCTTTCATGTAGGGCTATCTTGGTCTATAAATTTTCAACTACCCCATTTGAGGACATAGAACATTTCAAAAAATTATTCTGTGTCTCAATCACGTGGAAGAGTTATAAGCAAAAGACTTACCCATAGTAACTATTATGAAAAAAATTCGATATATGTCTATCTAGAACAAGTGAATTTCCCAGTGTTATTGCATGAATAATATGGGTTATGTGAAATATTTATTTTACGATAATCTCCAAACATACGCATAGGAATAGGTTTTAGGAGCAAGTGCAGAGTTTATCTACTTTCAATATCTGGATATCCGGGTTGTATGATCAGTGTGTTATATTGAATCCATTTAGGGTTTCTATATAATAAGAGTATCATGCTAGATAGGGATGAGTATTTCAATTCCAATATTTAGGGACACCTACAATTCAATGAACCGAGTAAGGTTTCTCCCAGAGTGGAGAGGTAGGGGTGTTAATGGAAGTGTTTTAAGGGAGATATTGTGAAATCCCTAAAATAATTTAAAGGAAGTGTTCCTAGTATTGAGTAACTATGTCTGATATTATTATTCCACAACTAGTGAAGATTAGTTGATTTTGGTATGACCAAAACTGCAACACCCCATGTTTTTAAAAATAATATGGAATGCATGAATATTTTTTAGCATATATTTATACCCATCCTTTAAACATAATTTTTCAACTTCTATGTTTTTAGTTTCGAAAAACATCCATCTAAAAATGAATTCAAAAACTTATTTGGAGTCTGATCGAACCAACTTTTTTTCTGGAGAATAGTAATATAACCATATGAATTGTAATATGAATAGTAATATGACCCTAATGAATAGTAATTTGTGGTACTATTTTATTTTCTTAAGGCGTTAAGATAATGAAATCTTGGTTAATTTTTCAATGTGATATAAACACAATTATAGTTTTAAAAATGTTATTTTTTGAATTAAATATGATTTAACTTAGAAATTAATTTAATTATTTTTAAAATAATATTTTCAAAACATGGAGTTCATTTTTGAATTTTACACGTTGAAAAATGGTTAGGGTCAATATTTGGGATTTTTCTGAAATAGTTGATTTTTCAGTGAAAAGTAAAAATACAGTTTTGAGTTTTTGTGGGTTTAATAACATCATTAATTATGTAATAATGATTTAATAATTTTGGACAACTTTTGTAATGTAATATACGATATTAGGTTTCCTATGAGGCTAATAACAATGGAAAATACCGTGGTAAAGCCCATGGTTTTTCAAATACGACTAAGGAGGTGTCCCTTGTAAAATATTAAAATATTCTATCACTTTGGCTATAAATACCAACCTATTCCTTCATTAAATTCATTAAAAATTACTCATCAATGATTATATAGCCTCCTTACCTCCCAAGTAGTCCTACCAAGGTTTTCTCAAGCCCCCATGGTCCCAAACATCATGTTATAGGAGTAACTCTACAAGCTAGGAAAATTCATAACTTCTTTCTTTTTCAATTCAAGTTCTCTTTTATGTGGTCTAGAATTCAAGAATCCATACCATGTTGCATAGTCGTTAGGCTTCCAAATTTTTATAAGTGATTTCTCAACTATTATTTTATTTTGTATTCCTCTCTTTTCTTATTATATCCTTATTCCTCTTACCCAAGAGGAATGAAATCTCCAGAAATCATTTATATTCTACATGTTGTCATGTTCATGGAAAATTCATCAACATTACTCTTCTCCTCTCCCACTTATTAAAGGAATAAAAACATAGTCTATGATGTGTCAAATTACAGACATCATGGACGATGTGATTTCAATTTGCTTTAATTCTTTAAAATTTTTCATGAAAAAAATTTATGGTTAAACCATATTATAATTTATGTATTATAACTTATATATGGTTCTGGAATTATTTTCCACACATTTTATTAATTAATGAAAAAAAAGAGATCTTTACAATCGAAGAATCGCCAAAAATACCTAAAAAAATATCAATAATGTTTTAACTCAGGAATCATAATCATGTAAGAATTCAAAATGATAAATGTTATAATTTATGGTAATATATATAAGTTAATTCCATTATATTACAATTTTTTATTTTCAATTCAAATTGACAAGAACATCCATCATGAACCATTCGCGGAAATCATGTAAATAATACACCCGAAACAATGGAAGGAACAAAATACTAACAATTAAAGGGTGAAATGATGTTATAAAATCATAATATAAGATTTTATAAAGCTGAATATGTTTTTATGAGAAAATAATAGAACTCTTTTAACCATTATACCGGAGGTTTAAATGATTTGGAAGTAAGAAAAGCCCGAGGTAAGGGAATTCTGAACCCAATTTTGCATCCTTTAGGTTAACCTTATACGTCATTACTTATGTAGTATTTGAATTGATTGTGTGATTAATTATTATTATATTTTATTTAATTACATTTATATACTGAGTATATATCTATTCTATCAACTCTATTATGTCTCTCTTCAATTATGTGATATTTGTATGGGGATTTTCTTTTTAAAATCCTCTTACAAAATGCTATTTTACAACATTCATAACCTATGTTTTTATGAAATTATTCAGGTTGTATGATTATGTTCAGGTTCTTGGGAATTTTTTATTATTAAGGGTGGGAACAATATCTCTGTGCAATTCATTGGGTATGTTTAAGTTATAGGTCAGCCGTATGGTTACTCCAAGTGTAACTACGATGGTAACACAAATTGTAAGGTAGTCGTGAGGGTTGCAAATTATAAGGTAGCCTTGAGGGTTACAATATTATGTATGTAATTCCACAAGATACTTTTATGGTCCTGTTTATGTTCTTATATATTGTTAAAATCTTATGGAAATCTCATGTTTCATAAAGTAAGTACAGATGAGGGATGAATATGTCTTTGGAAAATGTTCTCATATGTTACAAGTATTCCTGGACTAATGTGATCTATTCTAACTTTACATTACTTACTGAAATTTTTGTGCACACCCCATGTTTCTAAATTATTTTAATAGGTTATAATGATTTGTAAGACAAAAAAGTAATCCATGTTAAATGTTTGAATAATTTTCAAAGAAATCATGATTTATTTGAATTTTTTTTGCAAGAAATGAATACTATTTTTATGGTTTCCACTCTGTAACAATGTGTAATGTTATGAATGTATTGTTTCCAAACTCTCTGAAGATCTAAACTTGAAAATGTACTCAATTTTAAATGAATTTTTTTATTGACTAAATTCAAGATTATTTATGTAATAAGGCATGATCCTTATAGTTGGTATCAAATAATGGTGTAGATAAATTTAGGGGTTAGGATTATGTTAATATATTAGAATAATTTTTTTTACTCTATGGTCATTTTTAAATGATATAGATTTTAAAAATTACTATGTTTCTTCGACTAAGATATATATTTTTATTATGGTTGTCCATAATAGAAATAGTGAAGATGAAGTGGAGAGGCACCGACAGAACAAAATCCTTCCAAATCTATAGCTCAAAATGGTAGGGATTAGAACTGAGTAGTTTGTAACAGAAATGGATCATCTAACGCGGTAAATAAATGGTGGTGGAGTCCATGTAAGAGAAAAAACAGAGGTACCACACTAGAATATGGCAATAGTGGAACATTTTATGAGAAAACACCTTCTCGCGTTCAATGGATCTTATGACCTAGTAGCGACTGAAGCATGGATTAAATCCCTTGAAAAGGTATTCGATTTTATGGGAAATTCAAATAATCAAAAGGTAATTTTAGCCATTTATCATTTGGAAGGTTAATCTGATCAGTAGTGGTCAATGATAATGAATATTAGGGATATAGAGGATATTGATTCCTTAGAGTGGGATGAGTTTAATATTATTTTCCTTGAAAAATATTTTCTTAAGGTTGTGCGACATAGGATGGATAAGAAATTCATTGAATTTAAGAAAAAGGTTGAATATTTAGTGGTTGTGTATGAAGATAACTCCACCAGATTGATGAGGTATGATTCAAATCTTATTTTGGATCTTGATAGAAAAATCAACCACTTTTACTCAGGATAGAAGACAAGGTATTGAAGGGTGTTGGCCTCCCATGAATTCAAATGTTATGAGAAAATTTTCTGATGTGCTGAGATGGTAGAGATGGAGTTTTATGGCGATCATGTGCACTTTGAAAACATATAGATGAAAAGAACCATATGGAAATTAATGGTTAATAATCAATAAAATAAATCAGATAGTAAGAAAATCCATATTCTAATTTGTGAAATGTGTGGTAAGAGGCACTCTGGGGAATGTCTTAGAAAAACTGGGATGTGTTTTTGATGTGGTAATTTTTTACATATGCCTTGATATTATAATGAAAATTATCATAATACTAATCCTAATGAGGAAACTGTAAGGTGTTTTAAATATTGTGGGATGGATCACTATGCAAATTGTTTCCCAAAGAGAGATCCAAATGACACAAATAAGATAAACTATAAGCAGAATGGTGTAGTGAGATATTTTGCAGCTATGTTAGCAGATTCCAAGCCATCCAATGAAGTCGTGTTAGGTACATTGTTTGTTTACTCTGATTTTTAAAATGTTTTGTTTCATATGAGGTCTACACATTTTTTCATCTCTGAGAATTTTTCGGGTAAATTGGAAATTTCACATCAACAAATGAGACCAGAACATGTTGTTAAAACACCATGGAGGAAATATAATATCAAAGAGGAATTATAATTATCTTTCTATAGTGGTATGTGGAAAGAATTTACATGCAAAACTTGTGGTTTTTTCCATAGTTGTGTTTTATGTCATTCTTGGAAGAGATTCTCTTTCTGTTTATCATGATAAGATTGACTATAGAGCTAAAGAATTTTTTTTCAAAAATAGTTTCAGTTTGTATACAATAACGTACCCATACAATTGATAACATATCAAGAAGCTCAGAAACTGTTGAAAGATGGAAATGAATGTTACCTTGATCATATTGTTGAAAATAAGGGAATAGTTGAGATTAATTATGTGGCAGTGGTAAATGAATACCTTGATGTGTTTTCTGATGATTTACCCAATGCTATACTTGATTGAGAATTTGAATTCACAATTGAATTAGTTCTTGATACTAAGCCAATTTCAAATCTCCCCATATCGTATGGCTCAAATATAACATCTTGAATTGAAAAATCAGTTACAAGATTTTATTGATAAAGTCTTCATTCATCCTAGTAATTCACAATGGGGAGATACTATTTTTTTGTTAAAAAAAAGATGGTTCCATGAGACTTTGTGTTTATTATGGTGATTTGAATAACATTAATTGTAATAAAAGTATACTTTTCCTCACATTGATGACTTGTTTGATTAGCTCCATGCAGCTCAGTACTTTTCAAAGATTGACTTGAGATCTAGATACCATCAGCTAAAGGTGAAGGAGGTTGACATCCTAAAAACAACCTATCATACTAGATATAGGAAATATGAATTTTTAGTTTTTTACTTTGGGTAAACTAATGAACTTGCTATATTCGTGGATCTTATAAATAAAATATTTCATGAGTTCATGGATAAGTTTGTGGTTGTTTTTATTGATGAAATTATGGTATTTTCTATGAGTAAAGAAGAGCATGAAAAAAAAATCTAAGTGTTATTTAACAAACCATTAAGGAAAAGAAACTATATAAAAAATGAAAAAAGTGTTATTTTTTGATTCAACATATTTTCCTTCTTGGGAACAGTGTAAATAAGAATTCAATAACAGTTGATCCTACCAAAACAAGAGTGGTTGATGAATGTACAAGATCCACAAATGTTATATAGATTCGTAGTTTTATTGGATTAGCATGTTATTATTGATAGTTGGTTAAAATAATTGCAAGGTTATCTTTCTTGCAAACTAATTGAACATGAAAAAGGGGTTAAAATTATTTGTAATGAAGAATTTGATATTTTTTTCATGAATGGAATAATAGATTGGTGAATGCACCATTTTTAGAGTTTCCTTCCTAATATAGTGAGTTTTTCATCTACAGTGATTCTTCGTTGTAGGGAAATGGTTGTGTTTTGATACAAAATGATCATGAAATTACATATGATTCCAGACAACTTAAACCACATTATTTAGATTATCCCACACATTAATTGGTATTTGAAGATGTGGTATTTTCTTTGATGATTTGGAGGAATCATTAATATGGACCAAAAGGTCAAATATTCTCTGTACATAAACATTTGAAGTATAAATTCATTAAGAAGGAATTAAACATGTGGAATATAAGATTTCTTGAATAGATAATGTATTATTATTGCACGATCAATTATCATCCAGGAAAAGAAAACAAAGTATAAGATGCCTTGATTTGAAAACATCATGAATTATTAATCAAGTTACGTTTGGAAAATGATCTCTTGATAAATGATTTGATGAATTTTGGAATAGAAGTTTTTTTTCAGGAAATACATCTATTTTGTTTATGGTTTAAGTGCAGTCATCATTATCAGACTGAATTAAGTAAGAACATAATAATGACTGTGAGATTTAGAAAAAATATTGATTTTGTTAAAATGGGTATGCTGCCAAAATTTAATCTTGATAATGTTTGTGTTTTAAGATTTGGGAAATGGTTTTGGGTGCCTTGTGATTCCCAAATGAAAAATACATTTGGTATAAAGCTCATAGTTCTCCATTTTCAGTACATCCTAATAGTACTAAGATGTACAGAGACCTTCGAGAGTATTAACGGTGGGATAGAATGAAAAGGGATATTGCAGAATTTACTGTGAAATGATTGACATGACAATATGTTAATGCAGAGCAGTAATTACTGAAGGGCATGCATCAGCCTTTTCCAGTGCAAAATAGGAAATGAGATAATGTGTCTATGGACTTTGTGATGGGACAACCAAAAACTACTTGAGGTAATAATTCAATTTGGGTTATTGTTGATCAGTTAACAAAATCTACACATTTTCTATCTATTCAAGATAAATTGTATTTGGATCATCTTTCTTGACTGTACCTCAACAAGATTGTCATGTTACATGGAATTCCACATTCCATTTTACCTGATCGAGATCCCAGGTTCCCTTATAACTCTTTGAAGGGGCTTCATAAGTCATTGGGTAGATAATTAAATTTCAGTACAACCTTTCATTCTCAATCAGATGGGCAGTCAGAATGAACAATTCATACTTTGGAGGATAATCTTTGAGCTTGCTCAATGGACTAACAAGGAATTTGGTAGCAATATCTTTCTTTAGTATAGTTTTCTTATAATAATAGTTTTAATTATAGTATTCATATGGCACATTTTGAGGCATTGTATGGGAAGTTGTGTCGGACTCCTGTTTTTTTCGATGAACTTGGTGAAAGAATGTTGATGGGGCCGAAATTAGTACAGGAAGTGGTTGAGAAAGTAAAGATGATCTAGCATCATATGAGAACCACATAGAGGAGGAAGAAGAATTATGAATAAAACATAAGAAAAGACTTTATATTCATGGTAGCTGACCATGTTTTCCTTAAAATATCTCCTTGGAAAAGTGTGATGCATTTTGTAAGAAAGGAAAGCTATGATCACGGTACATAAGTCCTTTTGAAATCATGGAGAAAGTTTGACCAGTTGCATACCGAGTAGCTTTGCCTCCGAGTTTGTCTTAGTTACACAATGTTTTTCACGTTTCAATGTTGAGTAAGTATGTTCCAGATTAAACACATGTTTTGAGCCCAGAAGCAGTTCATTTGGGAGAGAACCTTTCTTATAAAGAGAAATCAATTCAGATTCTTGATCAATGGGAATATGTATTACAGAATGATTTAATGTATCTAGACATGGTTTTTAGGAGAAAACACATGGTGGAATAAGAAACATGGGATTCTGAAAAGGCTATGAGGGAAAGGTACCCTCACCTGTTTAAGAAGTAAATAAAATCATGAGGACGCAATTTCTAGAAGTTGGGGATAATGTAACACCCCACATTTTAAAACTATTTTGAATGTATGAAACAATTGTCATATGATATTTATAGCCATTCCTTAAACATAAATTTTCTACTTCTATGTTTCTAAATTTGAAAAGTAGTCATCTACCAATGTGTTCAGTAAGTTATTTGGAGTCTGATAGAACCAACATGTTTTTTGTTGAATTGTAACATAACATTCTGAATAGTAATATGAACATAATTAATAGTAAATTTTATTATTATATTGTTTTCTTAAGTATTCAAGATAATGACATATTGGTTAATTTTTCAATGTCATATAAAAGCAGTTATAATTTTAAAAAATTTATTTTTGGAATTAAATATGATATTATTTAAAGATTATATTAATAATATTTAGAAAAATATTTTCAAAAAATAGAGATCATTTTTGAATTCTACATGCCAAAAAATTATTAGGGTGAATTTATTGGATTTTTTTGAAACATTGGAATTTTCAGTGAATAGTAAAAAATTCAATATTGAGTTTCGGTGTGTTTAATGACATCATTAATGTTGTAATAATGATGTTATAATTCTTGTCCACTTGTGTAATGTAAAATAATATATGAGGTGTACCATTTGGATAATACCATGGGAAAATACCATGGGCAAGCCCATGGTTTTTCAAATACCAATAATGAGGTGTCCCTTGAAAATTATAAAAGTATTCTCTCTCTTTTGCTATAAATACCAAACTATTACATCATTAAATTCATTAAAAATTAATCATAAATAAATATATGGCCTTCTTAACTCCCAAGTAGTCCTCCAACGGTTTCCTCAATCCCCTAATGTCCAAACCTTCATGTTGTAGGAGTTAATATACATGGTTAGAAAATTATCACCTTCTTTCTTCATTCCATTCAAGTTCTCTTTTTTGTTGTATTGAATTAAAGAATTCATAAAATGTTACTATTTTCATATTATTCTCGCTCTATTATTTATTATGATTATTTTATTTATAGTTTACCCTTTTCACCTATCTTTTTGATGCTTTCTAAAACCATGTTGCATTACCGTTAGGCTGCCAAATTTTTTAAGGGATTTCTCAACTATTATTTTATTTTGAGTTCCTTTATTTTATTATTATATCCTCATCTACTCTTAAAAAAGAGGAATGAAATATAAATAAATCATTTATATTCTAGATTTTTTGATGTTCATGGAAAATTCATTATCTTTACTCTACTCCTCCCCCTCTTATTCAAGGAATAAAAACATTGTCAGTGATGTGTCAAATTACTGACAATATAGATGATGTTATTTAAATTTGCTTTATTTCCATAAATGATTTTCATGAAACCATTTTTATTGTTGAAACAGATTATAATTTATGTATTATATTTATATGAGGTTCTTGAATCATTTTTCACACATGTTATTAATTTATGAAACCAAATGAGATCTTTATGATCGAAGAATCGCGAAAATAACCTAAACCAATATCAATAATGTTTTAACTCATGAATCATCCTCATATTAGTGTTAAAAATGATAAATGGTATAATTTATGGTACTTAAAATATTTAAATACCATTCAATTACAATTATTTAGTGTTAAATACATTTTACAAGAACATCCATCATTAACCAATCATGGAAATCATGTAAAGAGTGCACCCGAACAAATGGAAGGAACAAAATACTAACAATAAATGGGTGAAATGATGTTATAAAATGTTCAAATAATATGTCATAAATATGAATATGTTCTTTTAAGATAATATTAACACTCTTTTATCCATTATACAAGAATCTTAAATGAGTTGAAAGTAAGACAAGCCCGAGGTAAGAGAATTCTAATCCTGATTTCCATCTTTTGTGTTAACATTATACTTCATTATTTATGCAGTATTTTAATTATCTACATGAAATATTATGATTAAATTATGTTTAATAATGTGTATTTATATATTATATTCATATTACATCCACTCTATTAGGTATATCTTCAATTATATGATATTTATAAGGGGATTTTCTTTTTAAAATCGTCTTTCATTTTTTTTTTCATCATTCCAAATCAATGTTTTTATGAAATTATTCATGTTGTTTTATTATGTTATGGTTCATGGGAATTGTTTATGAAGAATGGTGTGACCTATATATCCCTTAAATTTATTAGTTATTTGTATGCTGTAGTTCAGCTGTATGGTTACTCCAATTGTAACTGCGATGGTTACAAAAATTGTTTGGTTGCCGTGAGGGTTAAAAATTATAAGGTAGCCATGAGGGTTACAATATTATTTAAGGAATTCCCTAAGATACCTTTATGGTTATATTCATGCTCTTACATATTTTTTAAATCTTGGGGAATTTTCTTGTTTCACAAAGTACATATATATGAGTGACGAGTATGTATTTTGAAAATGTTTTCATATGTTTCAAGTATTCATGGACTAATGTGCTATTTCCTCCTTTTAAATCCCTTACTGAGCTTTGTGTTCTCATGCCATGTTTTTAAATGATGTTCATAGGTTCTAATGATGTGTAAGAAAAAGATAGAAGCCATGTTTAATGTTTTATGAATTTTCAAAGAAATCAAGATTTATTTGAAAAGTTTTATTTTTTTGCAAGAAATGAATACTGTTTTTATAGTATCCACTATGTGACAATGATTAATGTTATGAATGTATTATGTCCCAATTATCTAAATCTATAAACTTTAATATATCCAAAATGTGAATTTAAGTTAGTTTTTGGATAAAATTCATTATTATGTAATGTAATAAAGCTGTGTATTTATAAAAACACTATTAGTGTATGCTCTGTGGACTAGACCTTAGTTTGGATCCAAGTAAAACTATTGTTTTTTCTATTTTATTGTGATTGTGTTTCTTGTCTATGATTCCATACTAAAATCTTAACTATATTATAAAAACATGTTAATAAGATCCATTACATTATGAAAAAAATGTTTACACTATGATTCATCCCCCCCCCCTCTCAAGGATTTATGGGGTCCTTTAGTAGAATCATTCATTATCAATGATCAATCAAAATATAATGTTAGGATTTTATTTTAAATTATTGGTTCCCTATTATTTCATATTTCATGGTTGGATAAAGACTTTTCTTTGGATCCTGGGTCTTATCCCTCTTTTCATGGATCAAACAATTTATTTTTTCCATTGGATTTAATGTAATCATTGAACTATATTTCAATCTAATATTTCTTATGTTTTCGGAATTGTGTTTAGTTAAAGGGGTTTCAATGGACTCCAATGAAATCACATTATCAAATGTTTATTTCTCCAATATTTCTTTGAGTATTAGTAATTTTTATGTGATGGAATAATAATATTAACATAGATATAGTTTGAAATGCGTTCAAACAATATATTTATATTGGGTTGTGAAATAAATGAAAGAATGATTAATTATAAAGAAAACGATAAGTAAAATTGGACCATGTATGAAAACTATGTGGATTGGATAATTGAAAAAATAATTATAGTTTTGATGAATTTCATTTTGGTCAATATAAAATGATAATATTGACTGAATAAGGATGAAAATAATATATTAATGTTGATTCAATGAAAATAAGGGTTGTTGGTGATAAATAAGTGGCGAAAAAATAGAGAATATTTACCAGTATAATAGAATAAGGATGATAAGAATGTCTTTATTTAAAAATAATTACAACATGACATGTAATATGATGAACACATTTCATATACTTCAGTTTGTTTAGAAGTGATGATTTTGGAAGGAGGAATTTATCAAACATCCAGTGGTTCATCCCCATATTCCATGCGATGAATTGTTAACTAGATCAACATTTCTTTTTATAACACTTCACGGAACCCATTTTCTTGACATACATCATGGTCTTGACCACATGTAACTTGTCTTTAGTTGGTCAGTATGGAATATATATGGTGTACATTCTCTATAATCCATATATAAGTACACATAGTTTGAATCATTTCTTATGTGTTTTTATACATTGATAAATCCCACAAAAGTATAAAGGTAAATTTTAGTACCTAAACTATCCCTAAATACTGGGAAATATTCCATAAATCACATGTATTTGGGGATTTTACCTTTCTTTTTGGAATGTTAGTACATCTCTAGGAGGTCAATAAGGGGTAAATAGCCATGTTCCCCCAAGGACCTAAAATGTTGTTCTCTTTAACCTGTAATTATACCTTTGAGAAGTCAATTAGGATTTAAATTCTTAATGGGTCACAATGTTGTAATCCATTCAAATATTTGAGAATATAAATAAGTTTAAGTGAGCATGGTTAACCACATATACATCCTAGATATTATTTCGGATTTCAGATGTATATGTTGAATAAAACCCCATACTGAAACGAACATTGAAAAAATAATGTTATCAACTTTCCATCATTATGTGGAGTTGGAATTCCCCCATGTGATTGGATTTTTTCATCCCATACTGAAAAATTATATGGGCTCATTATCCACCTTATTATCATAGAAAATTAAATCTTATAAGTGTAGGTTGGTGTCCATGTAATCTAAAATGGTTGGATTTGAATTGGGACCCTCAATTATGGATACTATCCCTCATACAATATATTTGTGTGGGTTCCTCCATTATTGATATTAAGAGGTTACATGGATTCAAATTTTTTTTATGATCATTGTTTAGGTATTAATATTTAAATCTCTTGATTCATCCTCATCTAGTGGAAATGCTTCTCTTGTATGGTTTTTTTGTGGAGAGGTTGTATTAAGTCTGAGATTTATTAATTTTTTGGACCAATGATTTCATATAACCTTGTGGGTCCTTCCATTGATATGTGAAATAGAAGATACATATCAAATTATTTTATCATGAATTGTTTGATGTTCTAAAAACCTATGGGTGCTACCACAAGGCGAATCTACCGAATCAGACTATGTTGATTGGGAGTTTTAATTATCCGTGAAAATTTTTATATTTTATTATATAAAATATCATGATATTTTTTGTTATTTTTGGTTGCACATAGTCATACAAGAATATTTGGGAGGACATGTATGGATATCTTTACATGGATTTTCATGTTTTCTAACTGAGTATGTTTATACTCACCATTAAATAATATTTGATCCCACTGTGGTTCCACCTTTTTCTATCACTAAATATATTGAATATTGAATTAGAGGGCATGTGACTTTTGTAGATTGTTTCGTGATGACACTTGGTGATTATTGGTATAGACATATGATCATGGGTAGTGAAAATAATTGTTGTAGCCGGTGATCAACCTATCAGTTCACTCTATGAAATCGAGTTTTATTGTTTTGTACATCTTAGTGAGGGAACATTTCATATATATACATCAGTCATAGTGTTCCCCTATGATGATTTATATCGACACTCATTCTCACAAGTATTCACTATGTACAATTAAATTAATTATATTTATATACTATAGTGGTTTTGTAGAGTATCTTTGTTATTAAAGAAATATATTTATTATTGGTTGATATTGGTCAAGGTCTCCCATATTGTATAATATTCTTTCATGGTTCTAATTTTGATCCCCTAGCCTATCGAAGGAATACATGGGGTGTCACAGTCGATTTTACACTATTTTATGAGGGGACCAAGTGTGACAGGTAATGATTGAGTTGTATTAATGTAGGATTTACCTAGTGATGATGTTTGGATGCAAAAGTTATGGGAAGACATGATTGAGGAATTAGGTAAATGTTTTTAGGGGTAATTAATTTAAATTATTGAACCTTGTGAATTGTTGTAACAATGAGGACCAATGAATACTTTTTCTAGGACTCTGATAACCGTGTAGTAGACACAAACTAGTAAGACATCAATTATATGGTACAAAAAATGTTGGTAGATGCATCATATATCAGTACCATAATAATATATATATCCTATTTGAGTTTCCTCATTCTCATATTTGGTAGTCCTTTTTAGGTAAAATTAATTTTTGTATTTATCATTTATCTTTAAAAATATTATGGTGAACTGTTTTATAGAAATATGATATTTTAATATAATACATTTGCAGATTGGTTTAAATCAAAATAATTTATAAATTTAAAATTATAATATAATATAATGATATAACTTAAATGTTTGAGTTATTATAGAAAAAAAAATTCTTACATATATGTATATATTTATTAAATATTAATTTATGAATGTATATTACTTAACATAATGATCCATTCTGAAATTGTGTAGGTCCTGTATCATTGGAAACATTGAAATATAAAAAACTGGTTCATATGTGAGTTACATCTTATTATACCATGTTATTCATAAATAAAACCCTTTATTAGAATCTCATAAATAACACCATTCTTCAAAACCCGTGGGAAGGATGCATACAAAATGGTGAGCTCATATGATCAGTATGGTTAATAAATCTAGATATTAATGATCAAAAAATAATAACCTATGAATAAGGGTATGAAATAATGATAATAACATTTGAAAAAAAACTATGAATATCATAGACCATAAAATTGAATTTTGGAATAAATCATGGAAGTTCATGTGACAATTATTATAATTCACTCAATGAATATTGTACATGAGAGCATAACCATAAGATACAACAAATATTTTTTCATACACTAAAACATAGAAAATATGATGTAATTTATATCCACCAATATACTCATAGATTGGTATTAATGGGAGATAAACTCATATAATTGCTTCATGATTGTTATTTCAACCCATATACCATTTTTATCATGGGGATAACCTCTCATGTATCATCTTTAGGTATTGAGATAACCTCTTTGTACCTTTTTTTATGGATTTGGATAACCTCCCATGTACCCTTTGGTCTCATATAACATTTATCATTTCCCAATATATTGCCGGTAAAAATAGGTCCCACCAATCAGATAATTAAAATCATACATATTTGTTCAAAAATATCAAAAATCATTCATATTTTAATATATTACAGAATGAAATTATTTTCATTAGCGTTTTATGAAATCATAAAACCACAACCATGGGATATGATGTAGATTTTACAACCATCATGCTAACATAATCACGAACCATATATAAAAAACAATTATGGTATAATTGGATCATATCCTTTAAAAAGATATGGTATCATAAAAAGATATCATCGTTGATGGAATATTACTTTTAAAGACCACATAAAATATTTCATGAGAAAAATAAAACATCCCATTTGAAAGCACATATTTAAAATATAAATATATCAAAAATATCAAAGAAACAATTTTCTTTTAAAATAACCATTAAAACATGTAATGTAATTTTTTAGTAATTTAGAGTCTATGACAAAGGAAATTACTATTCGTGGCATAAAAGGTAGAAATAATACTCCTTTGACATTTCCAGTTAATTGTGAAAAGTTAATTGTTTAAAAATGAAAAGAGGATTAATATTAAAAAATATTTTAATATTTTGAACATGTATAAATATTTACTTAAAAATAATTATAAAATATTAAAATATTTCATTAAATCCATTTTAGGATACATGAAAATGAATGATAAATGATTCTGATTGAATAGATACATCATTTCAGTTATTCTATAAAAATATTCTATTGGAGTCATCAATACCAAAATAATGTAAAGTTAATATAAGAAATGTAATTTCAAGACATAATAATAGTAGAATACAATTCATGATTTTCTTGAGATATTTATAATAATATTTCATTATTGAAACATAATTGTAAACAACCCCTAAAAACAACAAGTTTATAACATAATACATTAACCACATTGCTAACTATCATATAATAACATCCATAAAAGAAATAAACTTTTATTGATATGTATATATATCTTAATTTTAATGATAAAAACCATAAAATTAATTCATGAATTGTGTATACAAAATAAAGAAACAAGTGGGGAATATGGCATGTGTCCTAAGGAAGTAAAAGTGAGATCAAAATCCCATATCTAAAGTCTTGAATTTCATCATAATCATTCAAAATTATAATAAAAAAATAGAGGATTACTATATAGATACCTAAAACCCATTATTATATATATATTACTATAAATTATTTGGTTATTCCATTCTATTGCCTATTAATTGACATTATTTGTTAAAATAAATTTTTTATTAATAACTACTTCTTTTTCATATATATTTTCATTTGCTGTTTTGATTTCATTTACCATATAATGGATTCATAATTAAAATAATTTTTATAATTATATAAATGTAATTTATATTGTTCATAGTTTTATTTATAGTAATCCATTAACATTAGATACTGAAAGTGAATTATAACATTCATATAGACGATATTCTATATGTAGACATGAACTTTGTGACCATGTTTTTTCAAAAGAACAAAAGAAAATAAAATCGTAATAAAAATTTAAAAATTAATCTTTATATCATATATTTTATATTTATCTGTAAATATACCCGCATTACATTTGCTAAAAAAATAAAATGGGCAACATATCACATCATGTCATAGAGGTGGTAGTCCACACATATGAACGAGCGTTGTTATAATTTTCCAAAATATTGAATTGTAAGATGGTGTATATAATATTATAATTCATGAAGTATAATAATATAATATATAAAATTTAAATATGTTAAATAAATCATTACATCATTCCATTATAGCTGGTGGTGGAAAATAAATTAATTCAGTTCGTGATGTGGTAGGTTGTCATACAAACGATCTACTGTTTGGTTTCCCATTTGATAGAGTAAGATGTGGAAATAAGTGACTACATGAAAATAATAACGTATTAGAATATTGGATATAATTTTTATATTATATTATCATAAATTAATATTTATTAAGGATTTGTAATAAGAAATAACCAAAAACACTCAATTAAGAACAATACCTACTATCTAAGAAAACACATTAATATTCCACAAAAAACTATCATATAAGGATTAATAATTAAAAATACTTTCTATAGGACATGGGGAAGGAATTAGGTATTTTAAATTGGTATGGTAAGATTGAACCACGAGTCTTTGTGAGTTTGAGCTGGAGAGGATAGGGGGCACCCTTTTATAAGTAGGGGGAGTACAAACATGGAATTTATGAAAAACCATATAGCTAAATTTTACACATAAAAAAGGATATCGTAAAAATAATTATAGAATATTTTATTATATAATTTATAAATATATCATGAAAATATATTTTTTATAAGATTTTAGGTCATTTTAATACCTACCATTTTATTTTAACCCCCGATAAATGAGTTTTATTGTTATCTTTGGTAATTCTTGTAATTATGATTATTATTGACTTTGGATAAAATCTACACTAAATCTACAATATAATTTTAAATATTATACATTAAAATATGAATCTATTTTCAAAATTCAATCAAAAAATGTTGATTAATTTAAAGTAAAACTAATCCTGTAGATGCAATGAAAAAATGTCCTTTAAAACAAATTTTTTTATAATAATGAAAAGTTCTTGTATAAAAAATAAACCTCAAATTGAATCCAATTACCTTATTTTGATCACATATATTATTATTGATCTGATTTTAAATTTCTATATTTTTATCCAAAATAGAACTTTCTAAATTTTTTAGCAAATATATAATTTTAACTATTCATTAAAAAATGAATATTTTCAAAAATATATAGAGCATCCATCATATGTTAAAATTGAAAATATGATAAAAAATATAAATTTTAGTTTTTTAAAGACATTTTTTATACATGATAATATTTAAAAAAATTTCTTTTCATAAAATTCAAGAGAAATTATTTTCATAGAAAAATTTATTTTCAAATAATATAAAAAATACTAAAAATAAATTAATTATTTATACATATATTTTCATATGTAAAATATTTATACATAATTATAAAAATATGTTTATTCCTATCCATACAAATAAATTTAATGTATATGTTACAATGGTCTTTCATAAATAAAAATATTAAAAGCATACTAATGTTCATTAATGCTCAGGGTTCCGTGTAATCTAATCTATAAAAAAATTAATTATTTGTAATAAAAATTCATAAAAAATTTGTGTTACAATATATCCACAATAAAATCAATTACACCTTCCATGTTCCATTCCTCTGATTAAAACATCTAAGTATACCTTTTCCTTTTCAAATACTTAGGTTCCCATATAGCTTCTACAAATTTATGGATTCACTAAAAAACCATGACAAGTTGAATGACATTATTTTATAGAACCTTTTGTATATTATCTCAAATTAACTCATTAATTCATCTTATAGAATATCACTATATATCATTCCTAACAATAATACTATTTTATGTAACAGATATTTTATGGACTTAATTAAGAGATATATATGGATCACATCATGGATTGAGGGAGGTTCAGTGGAAGGTCTGTGAATTATAAATCACACATATTCAATCAGTAATTGTAAAAGGGATGATGAACCATTTAAATAGGTTTATTTATCTAAAATATCATAAAAATATTCAATATTGAAATCTACATCAATATCATATCACCAAATACAAATTTTATATCCTGATGATGATTATCAGTCTTCCTTTTCAATCTACTCTAAACCTCAATGATTCATTTCTTAATCAATCCTACACTATCTAATATTTCATTTTCTAAATCAGGTGATAATATATTTATTTCTTCAAATTAATCCCATCATGTTGTATTTTTACATTAATTTCTATAGAAGTTATCATAATATGGGATATGGATTATTTAGTGAATGATTATTGTATAAAAACTTGATTAAAGTTAGGTGTTGATAGCATCCACTGTTAAATTTGTTGAAAAAATATATGGATTTCCTATAGTTTTTTAATGGTCCTCTCATAATGACTATATATCTGAAGATGATATACAATACTAAAAATCAAAATTCTATATATATAATTTTTAAGACTTTACCAGAACATTGATATAATCATAGTCACATAATCATATATAATAGAATTTATTAATACTTAAAAACTGCCCACATTATTAATATATATAATTATATATATATATTATAATGTTGGTCCAAAGTGAAATTATTTTTGATAGTTGTAAAGTGTGTTGATTTTTTAAGTTCATCAACTAAATCCCATATAAAATTATGTCTTTCAGATGTTTTGGGCAGCCTATTGACAAAATACACATTGATGGTTTCCCATGATAATTTTGGTATGTATAATGGTTGTAAAAATCCCATATACTTTTTTCTCATAGACATAACATGGGGACATATGAACAACCAAGATAAGAAGTCTAAAATAAATCACTACTTGCAAACACAATAAAAATACTATTTAAAATAACTATAAATATTCTTACATCTTGGATGAATAGATAAAGAAAAACTATGAGTGCAGTACCCCTGGTGTTCATGGACATTATGAATATGTGGTTATGCCCATTGTTCTAATGAATGCACCAGCAGTGTTCATGGAATTGATGAATCAAGTATTTCAGAGATCTCTAGATTAATTTGTGGTGGAGTTTTTAGATGATATTCTGGTGTATTCAAAGACAAGGGTGGAACATGAGCATCACTTAGAGAGAGTGCTATGGATCTTGAGGGATCATTGGTTGTATGCCAAATTGTCAAAGTGTGACTTTTGGATATAGGAAGTTCGTTTTCTGGGCCATGTGATTTCTAAAAGAGGTGTTTCAGTGGATCCAGAAAAGATAAAGGATGATAACTCATGGCAACCGCCAAATAATGTGTTTGAGATACGGAGTTTACTTGGTCTAGCTGGATATTATCGGCATTTTGTTCATGATTTTTCACATTTTCCTTTGTCAATGACAGTTTTGACAAGGAAGAATGTTCCATTCCAGTGGAATGAGTAGTGCCAATAGTGTTTCAAAGAGCTAAAGGGTCGTCTTAAATCAACACCAATCGTGGTTTTTCTAGAACCAGTAAAATGGTACGTGGTGTATTGTGATGCATCGGGATCAGGGTTGGGGTGCATTCTCATAAAAGGAAATCACATAGTTGCGTATTTCTCATGGAATTTGAGGGTTCATGATAAGAACTACCCAAATCAAGATTTGGAGTTTGCAGCAGTGGTCCATTATTTGAAAGTGTGGCGACATTATCTCTTCAGTGAGAAATTCACGGTATATACAGATCATAAGAGATTGAAGCACATTTTATCTCAAAGGGATTTGAACTTGAGGCAAAGGAGATGGATAGAATATCTCCAGATGATAGATTTTGACTTGATGTACACACTGGGTAAGGGAAATTTGGTGGAAGATGCTTTAAACAGAAAATCATATGCTCAGGTGGTGAAATAGGCATTAGACCAGTGGCAGTTGATGTCGGTTATAACTGATATGCGGTTGGAATGTAAGGACCAGGGTGATAGAGCAGACTTATTTCTATTTTCATTGATCCCTAAATTTGTTGGCATATTTAAAGAGGAAAATATATCTGATCTTGAGTGCTTGACCATGGGGATGAGAATCAATGGTGGGGAGACCATTGAGGGTTGGAAACTTAATGGAGATTCAGTTTTGTGTTTTTGAAATTGGATGGTTATACGAGTCGTGTGTCAGGAGGATATTCTCAGTGCGTATCATCATTCTAGGTGGGATGTTCATCCTGGAATTCATAAAATGTATAAGGCACTGATGGCACAGTTTTGGTGGGCTTGTATGAAAAGAAGAGTGGTAAAGTTTGTTTCGAGATTCTTGACTTGTCAGCAAGTCAAGGAAGAACATCAGAGGCTAGCAGGAATGTTGCAGTCTTTACCAATCCCTGTTTAGAAGTAGGAGTAGATAGCGATGGATTTTTTCACAGGTCTCTCAAGAACGGTCTGAAATCATGATGCCATTTGGGTGATGGTGGATAGGCTAACGAAGTCGGCCCATTTCATACCGATTCATGAATCTCATATGGTGGAGGATCTGTCCAAAATCTATATCCGGGAGGTGGTAAAGAGAAATGGTGTTCTAGTTTAGATTGTATCAGATAGAGATCGTAGGTTTACATCTTATTTCTAGAAATCATTACAGCAAGCCCTTGGGATGTAGTTGACATTGAGCACAGTGTATCACCCTCAGATAGATGGTCAATCCAAAGGACGATACAAACTCTGGAGGAAATTTTGTAGGATTGTGTTATGGATTTTGGTGGTGCGTGGGAGGAGCACTTGTCGTTGGTTGAGTTTTCGTACAATTATAGTAATCACACATCCATACAGATGGATCCGTTTGGAGCGTTGTATGGGCGTCCATGTCGTTCTACACTATGTTGGGTGGAAATTGGTGAGTCCTCGATGGTTGGACCCATCCTTGTCTAGGAGACTACAGAGAAGATCAAGTTGATTACAAAGAGAATGGAGACAGATTAGAGTCATCAGAAATCGTATGGGGATCATCGTCGACGGCCGTTGCCATTTGTGGTGGGTGATCATGTTTTCTTGAGGATCTATCCTAGGTTGGGACATCGTCGGTTTGGAAGGCATGGAAAGTTATATCTAAGGTATATTGTGCCTTTTGAGATTCTTGAGCGGGTTGGTGAGGTGGATTATGGTTTGGCTTTGCCACCTAGTTTCATTATGATGCACAATGTGTTTCATGTGTCACCGTTGAAAATGTATCATCCGGATCGTGACCACGTGATTCGATGGGATCATGTTGAGTTAGAACCAGATGCTTCGTTGGTACATCTGACAGTGTGGGTAATGGATAGGCAAGAGAATGTCGTGCGTGGTAAAATAATCGGTTTAGTTCGTGTTTTATGGCAACATGGTCAGATTAAAAAAGAGACATGGGAGCGGGAGAAAGAGATGATCGAGCAGTGGCCCGAGCTCTTTCAATAATGGGTGGGTCCACAACTTTCTGAGGACGGAAAGTCCAATGGTGGAGAGAATTTAGTACCCCCAGTTTGAGGTATGTAGCCTTTTTTATGCATTTATATGTGTTTAAAGTTCATGGAATGAGTTGAGAAGACGTTGGGAGAGGTCGGAATGGTTTTGGATGAGTTTGGAGGCTTTTAAATGGGTGAATGGTTTGAGCACGGTTAAGGGAAACCATGCGGATACTCTCGGAAACCGCGCAGGTGGAGACAATAGGCTTCACATGGCCTCTGCATTGCTTTCCAAATAGTTTGAGGCAACCATGTGGACCCTTTCTCTCTAGGCAGTAGTGTGCGCACGGTTAGAGCACGGTTCGACAAACCGTGCGGGCTAACCCTGTGGCCACTTAATGTTGGTGTTTTTATGTTCGGGCTCCCACGGGCATGACCTAAAATACTCCAATATTCCCCACACTCGAGCCTCACTTGGGATTTCAGGTTTTCAGGGGTTGGAGGGGCTCTCTCACTCGGTTTGGAAGGATTTGAAGAAGTTTCTTGGAAGTTTGAATGTGGTTTCTCTCGAGTAAGTCTCTCCTCTTAGTTTCATTGTGTTTTCCTCTAGATCTACATCCCTATCTTTCTTGGATTTCTAGATCTACACTTTTTATGTGTAGATCTAGGGTTGTGGTTTCCTTGGATGTTAATATTAAGGCTTGTGGATGTTAGGGAAAGGGATCTAGAGAGGTTTCGGTGGTGTGTTCTCCTAATTTGATGCGTGGTTGTTCGTGGGTTGACTTCTTGGGAACCCTAAAGGTAGGTAGCTTCTCTCTCGACTCCACTTCGATAGAACTAGTGGTTCTTGTTACAATTAATTTTTGTGATGAAAATAAATTGTGATATTTTATATGAAATTGGTTAGAAATCCATTTGTGGATTTGAGGAAAAAGGGGGTTTCATGGTGAAATGATATTGTTATGGATTTTAAAATAGAGATTTTAAAATGGGTTATTGAGATTGATTTGGGAAAATGGTTGGTGAAAATGGTTTTCAATAAAGTTTTATTTATTGAAATGTGGTTTGGCATGTAAAATGGTTTTCAATAAATGGATGATTTATTGAAGTGGATTGATATGCAATGGAATTGGTTGATTGCATGTTGTTGTGACCTTAGTGGGTTATATACTTGGTTATGATTGATTGGAATGTTGTGTGGATGTAGCGAGAAGTAAAACTATAAAAAGGGGTTGGATAGTGGATGGAAGGTCCACCATCAAAGGATAAGTGGACGAGAAGTGCCACTAGGTGTGAATGGGTGAACGGGTTGGATGGAAGCTCCACTGTTTTGATTATTGGTGTGAAAGGGTGAACGGGTTGGATGGAAGATCCACCGCTTTGGTTGTTTTTTTGTGCATTGCTTTGCAAGTTTGAAATGGTTTTGCTAATTTGTAAATGATGAAATGGCTTGTGGAATGTTTGGTTGGATTTCCCTTGGTTTCTTGGTTTGGGTGTGATGGGTTGGTAAGGGCATGTCTGACATATGGAAATGGTTGTACTTGTGATTATTTTATATAAATTGTTTTATATAAATCTGATAATGGTTCTATCCTAGTGGAGTTTGTAGGGAATTCAATTGGGGAAATCCTACTGAGTTTTAGTACTCACCCCCTGCATTGGCATGTTGGTGTCTTTACAGATGTTGTGTACCGTGATGTGGGAAAATGTAAGGAATCACTCTCCTTTTGTGGAGCATTGTAATCCCTTGGTGGAGCATGGATCTTGGAGCTTAGTGTGGAGCTATGGTGGTGTCATGGCTTGTGGTGTTTGGTTTTTTAGTTTCCACAGTGTACTTTGATATTTTTTGGACATGTTTGGTTGTATTGGTTTTGAGTTGTGTTGTGGAACAACTTTGTTGTCTTTTGGAAATGCTTGGTTGGGTAATTTAATTGACATGCATCATATAGTTGTGGATATTAAACTGTTGGTTGGTTGTGTCTTAAGGGAAAATTGTTCCCCAATTGGTTTTAGAATCCCTCAACTTTTATTGCCAGCCTTTGGCACCTAGGGAACGTTGCTTAAGGCTAAGTAGCCCTCACCGCCTCTTCAAGACAATGGGGTAGGGGCGAGGTGTTACAATGAGCTTCCTCAAATAGAACCCTCTTCAAGTAAACTATGGATAGAATAAACACACAAATCACAATCCTTATTATTCCATCAAAATAAATATTAAAAATTTGGAAAATATATAACCTTATTATATAACTCTAGATCATACTTTTGTTCTTATTTAATCTTTTATTAGATAGTTTCTTAAAAACTCATTTGTGAATGATTGTATTTCCCATATTCAATCAATATTTCTCGTTCAAAACATTACAAATCCCTAATTATTGGATATTATTTTTACAACCATCATAGATACTAAAGATGGGTCCTACTGACTAAATGCATCATCCACCATATTTTCATTCCCTTTGTGGTAATATATTGATCATTCATAGTCATTAATCCTATCAAATAATCTGTTTTAGTTCATCATCAACTATTTATTTATGAATATATATATTAATCTCATAAAATGTTTATATATATGTCACACATTTATAAATAAAGCTGATTCATCCAAATAATAAATGAGAAAATTACTGAATCTAACACCATATCATGAGTTGGGTAATTTTACTCATAAACCTTCAGTTTTAATATGGAATATGCTATCACCATATCAGTTTGTGTGAAAACGCTTTCCAATTCCTTTATTAATTAATCATTATAGATTTCAAAACCATTTCAATTGTACTATAATTTAGGAATAATTTTTTTGAATATTATTCCCATTAGTTATTTTATAGTTTCCCCATATTTCAATGTCTAGAAGAACACAGTTCCATTTAAAGACAACATGGTGAGTGCATTAGATGTTCATGTGAAATTCTCGACAAACCACTAATAATATCCACCCAATGAAATAAAATAATGGTATATCACTCACAATGGTTGGTCTATGCCAACATTCAATAACATCAATCTCAAATGGGGTCACATATATAACACCATATGATATTATATAACCCAAAATAGACTTCGAATGCTCTAAAATCAAACGGGGTAAAAAAATTTGTAAAAATTTTACTTCCTCGGTGTCTTTTGAAAAATCCCTTAGTGATCTTAATTATAACCCCCTATTTTTGAATATAAGAATATATAATCAATAAATACCACTAAAAATTATTCATGTAAATTTGTATAAGGATTATATCCATCAAATTTATGATTATTGAAGGAGAATTAGAATGTTCAAATGCTATCAATATTTATTCATAATGTACCTACCTTATACTGAATGATTTCTTTAGTATATGACCCTACATTAGTCTCAATTTATAATATCACAAAAAAAGGTAAATCCTAGAAATCTATTTGTCTATCTTCCAGTGAACTACCAATTCATTGATTTTGGGTATAAGACATGTGTTCATAATTTTAATACTGACTAGTTCCTAATATTCCATGAAGATACACATTGACACATAATTCATCATAAAAAACCAATTCACACTATAGTAAATCAATTGGACAAAATAATCACTTTTCAATATTCTCCTATATTTACTCCATTATTTCTTGCAACTAAATCAGGGTTTTACTATATAGAGTATTTGAAATATATATAACATTTGGTATAAGTTATATTGAGAACATAAAAACATTATTTGGAATAATAGTTTGTAACTAATCAATAAATACTTAAATAATCTCCTAAATAATATTTATATTATAGATGTTGAGTTTCCCCCATCCATCTAAGACAAACACCCTATTTAAAATGAACCAAGACCCATACAGTGGAAGTGATTTCTATCAGAATATCATATTTAGTTTCAACCTGATATATGACCATGGGTGTGTTTGGAATATCAAACATTACATCTATTCTATTGAAATAGACAGGGGATTTATGTAGATAAACTCAACCCATTCCCAAGATAACATTAAATTAAATTACAGGGGGAATAAAATTCACGGTATGTATCACATTCCCAAAAATATCAATCGGAATGAATCATAGACTTTAAATATGGCTATCATACTATTGGGTATTTTTACAAGTCATTGATCATTAAATCATCGTGTATAAGATGCATTATTCCTAGATACATTAAATAATATGAAGGAATTTATATAACTGAGATAAATTAATATACCTCATTATTTTAGCATTCCTATCACCACCCAAAACAATATATTCAATTGTCAAAACCATAAATATGCCAAAAATGGATTTCATGAACTCAAGAATCATTGATTTATAATATGAATAAATTATGACACCATTTTTTAAATATAGGAACCATTATGTTTTTCCATGGTTATTCATGGATATTTTTCAAATACTTCAAGAAAGTTAATTACGATTTTATTAATTTCCAAAATCATATCCCCCAGTTGTGTCAAAACTGGTGTATAGTAAGGCACATTTTTTCCACTAGGTGGGGATCAAGTCAAGGACCAATACGCTTTTTTGGATATTACCCCTTTGTACCACAATGCTATAACTACATCCATTTTTATAATTATGAAATTGATATAATTTCTTGGGAGTCTCTCCCTCTATCCATCACTAAAATTACATGATATTTTGTTCTATATTGACATATCTATATGGTTCTCAATGATGTTTTCTCAATCCAGTTTTCAAATTTTAACTATTAATTTATCTGATACCCGCTATAAGGTAAAATATTCATTCATATTTATTGAATTATTATCCATGAATATTTATTACAAATGAAAATAATACATTCAAAAATCATATAGGGAAAGTATCAATTGAAACATGTACACATAAACAACTAGTTCATACATTTCTTATGTCATCTTACACTATGTTTTAATAACCTGAACCCTTTATACACATATCATTAATAATAAAATTATTAATAACCTGGTGAAAGGAAACATAAGAAAGAGTGAGCTTATATTCTTAGTAAGGGTAAAAAGGGTGATAACATTGACCACACAAACAAAACGTGAGAATAAGGGTATGAAAAGAATATATTGACATTTAAAAACCACACCATACATATAATAGATCATAAATATTAGTCATTCCATAGATAATGGAATTTTATAAGTCTTTAATCATAATGGATTCAATGAACTTGAGCCATGAGACCGTAACATTAGAATAAGACATATATTTGTTGAAAAAAATTAGAATATAAAATCTTATTTCCAGGATATACCCTAAGACAATTATAAAAAATTATGAAACTAAAAACCACACATGTACCTTCCTCAATATTAGGATATCCTATTGTGTACAATATATTTGTCTTGGAATAACATCATTTTTACATTCTTTTACACTTTTTATATCTATCCATAGAATCTCATTTCGGCATAGGATACCTCCCATGCACCATTTGACATCATAGAACATATTAATTGCCCATTGAATTGGAAGAGATATTGATCCCAAAATATACATCATTATAACCATACCCATATATTTCACTATATAATAAAACTTTCATCTAATCAATATTCTTGGAAAGAAACATGTTTCCAAATAATTTTATCAACTAATAATATCATTACCCATGGAAAACAATGAGTTTCATAAGAAACCTATCAAAAAATGCATAAAACGTAAAAATGAATAATCAGGATGGTATCATTGGATGATATCCCCAATAATTCTTACGCAACATTGAATATATAATCTTATATAGAAAATGATTTTTAAATAATCACATGGAGCATTCTATGAGAAAATAACATTTACACTTCAAAAAATTATATTAAAATTATGAAAATTTACAAAATATTAAGAAAATAATTTCAATTAGAAATATCATTGATAATGTTCAAATAAAGTTTTAGTTTTGTTTGATTTATTCATAGTAGAAAATACTATTCATGTCTTACATGTTAAAATAAATATTTATTTTACATTTTCTTCTAAAATTAAATGGAGCATTAATCACAAAAATGACAGGAAGATTAATTGAATGAATATTTCTAAAAGTAATAAATGTGTAAAAATTTCATAAAATACACATTTAATAATAGTAGAAATGTGGATTAAAATAATTTTAGAAAACATTTATATGGTATTAAAAATATTTTCCATTGCAGAGATAGATAAAGTTGTATTTTCTAATAAACATTCGTTTGGACCATTGAGTAAATAAATATGCTAAAATGAAGGGAAACATTTATATTAATCAAATATATAGAGTATTATAAAATTTATGGGTTTCATGAGAGATATAATGTAATATTTCATCATAGTATATTTATCATAAACTATCTCTATAAACAGTGAATTTGTAGAATAATATCATTTCCATTTTGGTATCATTAGAATCATAAGGAAAAATAAATAAAAGACAGTATATGGATTTTCCTGAACCACAAATTTTGGTAGACGTATAAAAACATTCATTCGTGGGTAGTATATTGAATATAAAAATGAATCAAATGGGGAATAATTCAAGTGTCCTGCTGAAATAAATGTTAGAAAAAATCTCTATCCTCAAGTCTTAGTAACATTTTACATATTTTAACCTCCTTTATAAAAACATATCTTTACAATAAACCACTAAAATAACCATAATTATATATATCATACCAAATATGATTGAAATATGGTTTTCATTTCCATTTTATTATCAATTCCTTGGTAAACTCAAATTTCAGGTAATAATTGCTTCATTTTTCATATCTGTTTTGGGTTTATATTTTTTATAATTTTAATTTTATAAAGGTTCAATAATCATAATAATTTTAAAAATTATATAAAAATTATATATATTTTATTAAACATTTATTTATAATTATTCAATAATGTTTGAGATATAAAATGAGTTACACTGTGAATGGAGAAGGTGGGTTTTACGTACTCATTTAAATTTTATCAATTTCCTCAAGTAACAGAATTAATGAATAGAAAATAAGAAAAAAAAATATTGAATCATTTTTATTTAATATATATAATATTAATTAATTAAATATATCTTAAATACATTCCAAGATAATATAAAATAAAAAATGTATAACATCGCTTTATGGAGGGGGTAGTCCACATATGATTGAAATATGGTTTTCATTTCCAGTTTATTATCAATTCCTTGGTAAACTCAACTTTTAGGTAAAAAACTGCTTCATTTTTCAAATCTGTTTCGGGTTTATATTTTTTATAATTTTAATTTTATAAAGATTAAATAATCATAATAATTTGAAAAAGTATATAAAAATTAAATATATTCATTAAACATTTATTTATAATTATTCAATAATGTTTGATAAGTAAAATGAGTTACACTGTGAATGGAGAAGGCGGGTTTTACGTACTCATTGAAATTTTTTCGATTTTCTCGAGTAACGGAATTAATGAAAAAAAATAAGAAAAAAAATATTTAATCATTTTTATTTAATATATATAATATTAATTAATTAAATATATCCTAAATACATTCCAATTTAATATAAAATCAAAAATGTATAGCATCGCTTTATGGAGGGGGTAGTCCACACGTCGGAACAAGAAACATTCTCACTTTCCAACAGAATGTAAAGAAATATTGTATATGTGATATACTAATTAAGAGGTATAATAACCTCATAAATATTATATATATAAATATATATTATTTTATTAAATCCATAATTATATCTAACAGTGAATGGAGGTTATATAAAATTAATTACATCCTTTTGTGAGGATAGAGTGTGCTATACACACAATCGAAAGTTACATTTACCATTTTATGGAAAAGGATATAGATATTGGATATATTAACTACATAATATCATATAATTATTTGGAAGATACTGATGTTATTATTTTAACATTTTTTATGACAATTTCATGGAATTTTAATAATAAATAATATAAAAAATAATCGTTTAAAAATGATACATCTACTTTGGAAATACGTCTTACGTTTTCACTGAAAGACTTCATAGAAGATTTTATTAGTAAAACTAAGGCATATAGTATGTTTTTAATTAATTAAGGATTTAATTTGGGTAGTTATTATCCAAAAAAGTATTTGGGTGTGTGAATAGGATATGACAATGGGTGTATTTTTATACTTAAGGGAGAAGATGGGGTTACAATATCTTATATGAGAAAAGTTATAACCTCATTTTATACATCCTAAAAGGATAATAAATGGATCATTAATGAACCATATATGAGATAAGGACTAATTAGGCTTTATAATTTGATATGGTCACGTTCAAAATTTATTTTAACCATTATATTTTTAGTTTAATTGTTTATAAACCTATTTTATCATTTAACATAATAATTATTTAATACGGTATATACTATTTGATATGAATGAAATTTATTTTTAACATAATATATAATATTATAAATTATAATTAAAATATGTGATCCATTTTTATAAATCAATATCAAGGATGTAGACCAATTTATTTTAAAATTAAACCGATAGATATGCTGAAAAGTTATTTTCTTAGGTAAAAGGTTTTGAAAGTATATATATTTTTTACATAATAAATCCATATAAAAAATGAATACAATTAATTAATTTGGATTAGTCATAAATAATTTAACAATCATTATATTTAATTCATTTGAAACCAAAAATCATTTATTTGTAAAATATTAAAACGAAAATAAAGTTTTTAATAAAAATTGTACATTTTCACCATTAATTAAAAAATAATAATACCACTCAATAATCCAGAAAAAATCATCCTAAGATAATTTATAAATAATTAATATAAAATTTAAGTTTGTTTAAAAAATATATATGTGTGAAACAAAAATGTTACAATTTTTTGGCAAAAACCAATCACATTTATTTTTTATTAAAATGTATTTTTGAAGTATATAATCTTTTTTAGAATAACTAATTTTTTTAAGTATATTCTCTATATATTAAACCTATATAGTTAATTTTCAAAATATATTTATTCCTATGAACAACATAATTTTAATACCTTTTTTATAAAGGATACATCTGAATAATAAATTTAATAATATATTATTCTTAATCACAATTCGTTGTTTCGTGTAATGTAAGAAATCATGAAATTAATTCTATTTGGAAAAAAAATAATTTCTTAAAATATCACAATGTAATTGGGATGACAAGGAATATTATTATTATACATTTAGGCGTTATGGAAGGGTTTTGTTTACAAATATTATTTTTATCATATACATTTTATTAGAAATTTATTATATTTTTTTCATATTGAAGTTAGGAAAATTATTTTTTTGAATTTGAAAGATATTTTTATAATTTATATATTTTTTATCCATTACTTTGAACATAAGATAATATAATTTCAATGTAATAACTATTTTACTAGTAATTTTCTTCAATGCCATTTTTTGTAGAAAATTGAAATTCATCAATGTTGATTAATTTTGTGGAATATTTTTTTGATAATATTGGTTACTAAAATTTGATAGATTTTTATTTATATTTATTCATGGTATTGAATGAGGATAAACATGATATTTTTAATAAAAAATATAATTTTTTAAAAAGTATTTTTTTTTCATTTTGAAAATATATTTTAATATTAGTTTTTATCAACCCATGACATGGAATTTTTTAGAATGTCATACATAGTTTGATGCAATATATATATATATATAATTATTATTAAATTAATATTTTTTTTATATTGAATAGTTACCATTAGAAAATATAATAATCATTGTTAGAAGTAATATATGTTGAAAAGAGGAAAAAATGTTTCCAGACTAAAATATATGGAAAACATTATCTATACAACATTGTCTGGGTATATTTATACCTACTAAATCATATATAAAAAAGTAAATTTTTTATCTAGTTTATAAGTTTATACAATATTTTATATTTTAATTTATTTTATTATCTATAATGGTTCCAATACACACACATTGAAAAGTTTACATCATATTATAACTTATTCACACAAGTTTAGTACACTATGATGCAACATCTAAATATAAATTTCATCCATGTTTCATCCCCACATTATATAAGTCATAGTCTCACCATAATTTCTTCATTTGAAGGATAAATTTTTAATCTAAATAATAACAACCAAATAATTATTAATCATCATAACCAACTTATTTCATGTATATTTGATCTTCCACAACAACTAATTCATTAATATTAATCATAATATAAATCTATAAGTATTTTTAATAGATAGAATCTTTTTTATATTAATGGTATATCTATATTTATTTCCTTTCCATTAAATTTAAAATTAATTTTTTTATCATGTTTATATATGGAATAAAATTTCCATGGAGCAACTTTTTTCAATTTTCACCACTTCCCCGCATTGGTAGTCAACTTTTTGGATTTATTGAATATTTGATATTAATGGTATAATTATAATTATTGAAAGTGAAATTATTTTCCCTTTAAATTTCCCCATCCATTTTATAATATGAATTATTATCTCTATAAAGAGATTTAACTGAATTTTCATCACTTATGTTCAAGGATAGTACAAAAAAATATATTATATTATTATATTTGAAATTTATTGCATGATTAAGAATCTAGATATGAGGAATCCATGGCCAATTTCAAAGGACTAGAATCTATAAAATAAATAATTAAAGTAAAATGAAATATTTAACACTAGAAATATTTATTAAACTTGAGAATTTTAGATAATTGGGTGATTAGAAATTATTAATGAATCATAAAATTTAAAATAATAATGATTTTTATTTTAATAGAAATTGATAATAAATTGATAATTATTTAACCTGATGTTGTTAATTGTACGAAGGGTTCAATGAGTTTATGTAATGGTTTATGTTGTAATGTATTTTTTTTTTTGGTTTGTTCATGATTTTATCAAAATTAGCGAAATATAATTCACTCTCACTCTATCTCTTTCTATCTCTTAAGCCACTTATATTTCATTATACTAATGATATTTATACAACATTATTTATTCTTTAATTTTCCAATTAATTTTCACTAAAAATGATATAAAGAATATAGTCAAAACTAATATTATTTCCTTTTGTACTATGTTATTATTTTTATTAAATATCTGTATTAAGGAAAAAAATTGACAACAATTATATTTAATAAACATAACCGATTTTTAATGGTTATGTTTGAAAATTTTGGCATTATTTATTTAAAAAAATCATATCAATTTTTTCTATTCGTATAACATTTGAAACTTTCTATGAATGTGGAAAACGTATATTTTTATCCTTTACCCCACATATTACTTTTCTGGCTATTATAACCATTATTTATATAGGAAATACATTACAGATTTCATTGATTTTACAAAGAAAACCCTATTCCAATTTTATGAATTTTTTAATGTTACCCAAAATAAATGGATTCATTCATTTCTCATTATATATGTTGAATGATTTTAAAAATATTTTTGTATTTAAGTGTACATTCATTGAGGAATGTTATTACCCAATAATGATATTCTCTAATAATACTATCAATGTACTATAAATTGGCGGTTTATTATTATGCAGTGTTGAAAAAAATGAAACTATTACTTTTATATTTGTTATGGTATGATTAAATGATGCATGTTTATATAATATTTTGGCATAGTTATATATGGATTTAATTATGTGATTTGGGGAAATATTATATATCACCCAATTAATTAGGTAATGATTTATATTCTATTATTTAATTCAATAATGGATTAGGTTGTGAACCTAATAAAATATGGTACTTAATCAACCATAAATTAAAAAGGAATCAGGAGTGAACCCAATCATCTCAGGGACTCCTCCCATTATGTTAGGATGGTTTTGAATGTTATCCAAAACTAATGACATTATTAATAGTTTGTATTTCTATGTTCCAATCCTATTACACTAGCTTATTACATTGATATAGAGTGATAGATCAATGTCAACCACCAAGGAATTCATCACATTGTTGTCTTGGGATAACCACACATGTATTTTTATGAGGATAAGATAATCCTCTAGTGTATGGTTAGTCTTGGGAAAACATTTCCCATGTTTTGTTTTATCATGGGATAAACCCCCTAATACACCCCTTTGATTATGATAAATCAACCCATGTACCCATTTCTCTTAAACTATATCCTTATATTTACCCTTTATCTTGGGCTATCTCTTCTTGTGTACCATTTTTCATGCTATAAATCCTCTTATATAACCTTTTAATATAATTATAAATGATATTAATTCAATTCGTAAGAGGGGATGTATGACTCCACCCATCATTATTCATACACATGTGCATCACAATGAATCAATCATAATCATGTTTTATATAACCCTTGGAAAAACATTGATTTATTTAATCAACTAAATGTGAAACATTCACTTCTCTTAATGATCCCATAGAAAAGAAATGTGTATTAAAAACATCTGATTGGTATAAAAAATAATTAATAAATTTGTTTCATAAAAATATGATAAACCAATATAATCACATAGTAGAAGAATATACCAGGTGGGCCATGATACATATAAGGAATTTCAGATGAATCCCTTTGAAAGGGAATTGGAAACACAAAACAGTATCTTTTGAAAATAATTTCATAATATCATAAAAAAGTGAATCTCATGTCACTATAAAAAAATAAAATGAAAATCATAATGATTAATAAATTATTTAAAATGTATAAAAATTAATAGACCCAGATAATAAATGGAACATTTTTCATAATTTTATGAGGAATGGATGTATGTATGATCATGGTAATGAAAATCCCACAATAATATTTTAAAATGCCTTTGTTGAAATTACTCATTGTTAAAAGAACCAATAAATGTTTTAATTAAAATTAATATATGGTAATAATAGTTTCACTGTATAAAATAACCAAATGAGTTTCCATTAATATAAGGAGAGTATTGGGGGGCGTAAAAACATGGATATAGATTAGAAATACACTAAATTGAATGACAATTGTTCTGATCAAAAATTGATTTTTATTTAAAAAAAGAGGCATCAATGAAAAATAATTTGTTATGAAACATGATTTACACAGAATAAAAGGTGTAAATATAAAAGGACATAAAAATTTGTTATAATTGATAAATATTCAAAGATATTAGTCAATGAATGGTGATAAATACATAGGGGATGTATTCGATCAAAAAAACCCTTACCCTTATTTGATAATATTCCAATGAAATCTAAATTAATTCTAAACAAATATGGCTATCATAGCATACAATTTTATAACCATATATATACTTTATAATATTTTTAATTTTCAATTATAATCATTATCTATTGTATATTATTCTTATTCTTTTTATTTTACCAAATCATGTGTTTATAGTTTTGACTGTTTATAGTATTATCTTAAGAGTGGATTCAGTATATTTTCATATACAAATGTACATCATTAAATTTAAATTAATGTTACTATAATTGAATACTTATATGATTTTTTTGGTTTAAATTTACTTTCAGGATTACTGTAGTCTTTATCCTTTGAAAATAAAACAACAAGGAGCGTTTTTATAATATTTTCAATCAATAATGGATTTTTTCATAAATAATGAGTTCAATAATGATGGATAATTTCTAATAAAATTAATTATATGAATATTTTAGACAAATAATAAAATTAAATAATAGTTTATAATCACCCATATTGTAATTTAATATCATTTTTCCTGAAGGTGGTCAAATGGGTCGTATCAGGAAAAATCCATGATTATTAGTGATAATGACATGATATTGTTGTAAAATTATTTCTCTAGAAGAATAATGATGCCATTTAATTCTTATTAGTTTTAAATATTTAAATTATAAGTTAATTTTAAGAATAATCAATTGATTGAATATATTATATAATTTTAATGAAATATTTTCTAATTACAATGCATGTTATAAATGTTGAATTAATGATAATTAATTGTTGATCATTTTATTAATATGATATCAACTCCATTATATCAAAAACATAATTATATCATAAAAACCATATATATATATACATATATATATATATAAATAATTATCATTCCTTCAATATAGGTTAATAATGAAATGAAAAACTCAAATCGATCATTCTATTTGGGTGGTTGTCCACATTTACACATTGATGATGACTTAATTTTACATACAACGATAAAAAGTAGTGATATGATATATCAATTAAGAAAATAAAATATTTCATAAATATAATAATGATATACTATATACCATATTAGTGTCATATTTTTCTCTAGATTATATAAAATTAGAATCATTGCAACCTGGAGGTGGTATTCTTCCAAACACACAATTAACCTTTTTATTTTCCTTAATGTTAAAATGGATATTAGTTAATGATTAAAAAATAATTATATTAACATATATATATTAAAATCATACTGAATTTATTATTATGATATGGGAAAATAATTGTTTATAACAATAAAGGTACATAAACATATAAGGAAGAGAAATAGTGGTTGAGAACTTATACCACTTTTTGGGATTATCTTTTACATACAGGGTATTAAATCAGTGAACGATTGAATTTTGAAAATACCAAAACCTTGATTCAGTTTATAATAGTGTGAATAAGAAACTATGAAAATTTTTGGTCAAATTTTAGGTTTTTTTTTATAATGGTAATTGAGGAGAGGAAAGCCCTATTTATAAGTGACAAGGGATAAATTTATTTAAATACCCTAAAACATTAAATAATGAGATGTTACCCTAAAATAAAATAGATAAATTATTCAAAAATAATAGATATTATGATACATAAGTTCAATAAATATGAAAAAATCCAATTTGTAATTTTTTTATTTACATGTACGAATACCATTACCTCATTAATTATTTCCTTTTCTATTTTATCTTTCTATATGGTAACATATTTTAACATATTATAACATAATCATTATACTGAAAAATAATGTATAAAATATTAGATAATTTGGGCCCACTCATAAATTTAATATCCATTTCTTTTAGTTTATTCTTTAAAAGTGATAAATATTAATTTAAAGACATTAATTTATAATGTATTATTTCTTTTTGTGAAACTATATCTTATGTACTAAAATAAAAAATAATGGTTTGTAAAAAAAATTAAAATATACAAGGTTAATGAAAATAAATATATATGGAAAAGTAAATCATTTAATATGTTTTATTTTATTCTTATAATTAATTAATGTCATAAAATCCACCTTATTTTAAAAACTATTATATTGAGAAATTCACAAAAAAAAATAATTTTAAAAAAATAAAAAAAATCATCTTAATCTTATATTATAATGATAAAAAAATTGAATTTCATTTTTTCAAATAAAATTTCCAACATTTTATAATTCAAACATTAATTATAAATATATAATATTGGGTATACTTTTTTACATTAAAATATTTCTTATCAAAATGTTAAATAATATTTATACTTATTTTTTATAAATTATAAATAAATTTATTTTTTTATCATTAAAATTATCAATATTTTTCATTTATTTATTTATAATATAAAAATATTTTTCTAAATATATAACATGTTAAAAAAAAATTGGAATAAAATGACTTTATGAATTGAATTTCATTTTTAATATATTTTAATAATATTTTGATTATACTGATATTTCATAATATGGTTTACCATATTAATACGATTTAATTTTCTGGCTAGGTATTTGATGGAAATAGGTAATACTTATATTTTTATATAAATATATCATGGTTTTCATTAATTTTCATTGTTTCCTATGTAAAAAGATATCAAATAAATAATTTATTTGAATAAATATACTAAAAATTATAAGTGTGTCACATACCAACCCCCCTTATAAAAATTGTGTCCTCAAAATTTTAAATAACACATACTAGGGAAACTAAGTAAGGGTATCTTAGTTGTTGAATTTAGACATGAAAAAACATTTATTGTGTTTTTAACAAAATTATGATACATTTCATTTTCCCTCATAATTCGTAATTCAAAATATTTAGTTTTTCATTAATTATATGATGTAATAATTGGTCCCGATTAGGTATCATAACTCCTATAGAAAAATATATTTTTCCAATATAGATCATACATATCCATGAATTTATTCATAGTCATAGGGTTTTTTAAAATATATAATTTTATATCTGTATTTTAAAAATTATTGTGGATTTTATGTGGAGATAATCAACATATTTACAAAATAACCTCAAATTCATTAAAAGGATGGACAATAAATCATTATTTAAGAATATTTTGTAGACCAACACAAGATATAAAATAAAAATATTTTTTCTTGATAACATAAAATCATTGGGGGCATATTTCATGCTTCTCGAAAACATTATGTATATATATGAGTTTATAGAATATGAGGCTAAAAATTCATCAAATAATCTAGACTGTAATATAATAATTCATTATTATCATGTTATAATTCATTATGAAAATATACATTCATTATGAAGATTATAGATATTTTTCATTATTATCATAGCATAAGTGAATGTTTATGTTGATTAATTCCATCAAAACTAATTTCAATGCACTTTATGGGGAAAAATATTATATTCATCATAATTTAATGATTAGACTGATGATTTTATATAATTATGGTAATTCAATACATCCATTTAGTTAGTTTATGTTTCCGTAACTCTTCATTATTCATGTTGTTGGTGAAAAACTCTTCAATACTTGAATGACATAATTTTTTCACACAGAAATTCTCCCATATACTTCTTCCCACATTTTCATAATGTTAAAGATTAATTTTCCACTCCCTATGATATTTTTCACATAAAAATCTATGGAAAGGAAATTTCATATTATCTTCCATAGATCCATGAGAATAATGAAATTTACTATTTTCCAATTCAACCTTATGAAAATTTGATATAATTTCTTATAGCTTATTTAATCCCTTAAAAAATAATTATTTAAGTATTCTATTTATTAATTCAATAATGATATGATTGACCATAGTTTAATGGTCAATAATGAAACTCAAGGCATACCATGATTGTATTATGAATCTTTCTTCATTGATACCAATCGAATGATCCTCTTTTTTATTCAACTCAATGATTTCACTCTCATTTTTTTTTGAATAGTTGAAGGAAAATATATTCCAATGAATTTCTATTTAAACAATAAAAATTTCATTGATTTAGTTTCTTCATTTTTTTCTTTTATTATTATTTATGTTCTAAAATTGAATATATTCCTCATATTTATGATACATCGCTAAAATCATTAATTTTATATGACATATAGAGTATAAAATATATTTTCAAATATATTATTCAATTTCTCATGTTTTAGTGGGGTAAAGGATGCACTGATATTTGGTGTTTGTTGATTCATGAAAAAAATAATCCAATATACATCCTTAATTTGTGATTTTTGGATCTCTATATCGTTTGAATAGTTTTATATAATATAATATAGAATTTTCATAATAATATGCACTGCATTTTCAATCCCATTAAGATTATTTATGGTAAATGTTTCTCATGGTTCATTAAACACATTTTTCACTTAGTTTATCATGGATCCAAACATTAATACAAATAATTAAAAGTTGTAAAAATTAAATTATTAAATATAGGGAATTAATACTACGAACCTAAAATCAATAATGCATAAATTTTATATATAACTTAGCATATGTATGACAACCCTGCTTTTTATTACAAACTTAAACATAATTTATTACATAAACATCACTTGATAAAACATAGAATATCGAGAGGTATAGTGTATTTGGGGATTAGGACCATTACATAACAACTTAAAACATGGAATACAACATCTTTATTGAAAACTTTCTTTACATGACCACTACATTCCCTCATACTTAGCATTGCATGGGATAACCTCATGACATGCATAAGAAAAGGGTGAGCTATAAAGCCCAAGAAGGGAATAATCATAATAACATGAGGAATAAAATAAATTTTAGACAATAGGCATATGAATATAGTTGAAGAGAAACATAAACATAAGTGCATGATAAAGCATGATTATCATATCATGGAAATGTGGCAATAACACTTAACATGGAATTAACATGAGACAAGGCTCATTATACAAGGATCACGAGTGAACCCTCATTGTAGATAAGCATGAGTGAACCCTCATTTCACTTTAATTATCATGACTAAACACCTATTTCACATTACGTATCACGATACTATACTTTACCCAATGCATTAGAGCGCTATCACGGTGCTCCCTTCTTAATCATTTCATTTCATGCATAAGTGTGCCACATGGATCATATAACATGGAATCAATCAACATCATAAGTTATTACAATATTATGTAATGTGGAATAAATAAATGAATGTACCATTCAATAAGAATATGTCCATAAAGGTGAATACCCTTGATAGAGACATGGGTATGGTATTCACTACACAATGATCTTGGCTTGGAAAAATGCGGTGCAATTTCGGCAACATATCGACGTGACATAAGGATTCATGAAAATGTTTGATGAGAGAGAAAAGGGAATCTCATCATATTTATATGAAATGGACAGTAAGGGGTTCATATAGATATATTTTCCAGCAAACGTAATGGAATTTCGATGCATAATAAAAAACAATTACTTGGATGTAAAAGAGGAGAGGGAGATCCCTTACCGAATTTCGGTATAGTAATGGGTGTACATAGAGGAATTTAATGAGAGGGAAAGGGTTTCTCCATCATTAAAACATAAATAGGGAAGTATGGGGGAGGTGCGAAACCATACCCCAACATTTATAATTGAAATTAAAAGGGTATAACAATTTAAATAATATTGGGAAAAATGAGAAAGGAAGAAAACACCCTTACTTGGATGTGTGCTTCCAAAGGCTTGAGAGAGGCTTGAGAGAGTATTCTTGGGAACTTAGGGTACCTTAAGAATATTATAAAGATGGTATGGAATAGTCTGGACTAACTCCAAAGGCTTTTAGATAGGAGGAAGTGGGAGCTTGGGTGGGTATATATAGGAAGGGTGAGGGAATTCATTATTATTTAGGTTTGGGACACCTCACATTAAACTAATCCAAACCACAAAACAACCCATGGTTTTTGTCCATGGTTTTTGGAAATGGTAAGTGGAGAAAAATATTTTATAAGGCCAAAGTCTGAACTTCTTATGAAAATGGGGTTGCTTATGTGGAGGTGAGTCACACTCCCAAGGAAAATAATTTAAAAAGACAAAATGTTTAATAATTTTTGAAGGGTCCAGTAAAGCTTTGTAAAATATACCAAACCAACCCAAAATAACATTATTTTAATGGTAAAACAAATACTGGGCAAAAATAATGTTTATAGTATTTTATTACTTCACTATTGGGTCATTATGATTTCATCAGACACATTATATATTTAAACAGTATTTAATTTTTACCCAAATATTTGACTATCTCAGAAAATTATAAAAAATTAATAGATGGATAAATTGGATGTCATGATTTCAGAAATAAGATTACTGTTATATAAATAATTTTCTAAATAAGTTAATTTTCATTTTTAAAATAAAAACCGACATTTATCGAAAATTCATGGGTTTTGACAAAAATGGCTTTCAAACCATAATAAAAACTGCAATTGCATTCATAAAATTAAACGATCATTTATATCTAATAAAAATTAATTTAATAATAATAATATTTTATTAAAATATTATTTAATTAAAAAATCCATTAACTCATCAAAATAGATTTCTTAGTTGAACATTAACACAAAATACTATTTGTTCTTTAAAAACTATTTACAAGGTAACAATAATAAAATTAAAGTATATTCATTATTATATAAAAATATATGTACATAACCATAGTATTCGGGTCTTGTTACATAACACCTTATAACACCCGCATAAGACAGAAGAGTAAGGTGTGAGATGGTTACAGACTCTTGGGGTGGCTCGAATAACATTGCTCGGGTGGTAATCTCTATCAACTTCAACTTTTCTCATAGGCGGTATCTCCTGAACATAATATATTCAAGATCGTCTTGGGCTTGGTCAAGGGAGAAGCCAAAAGAAGCGACCTCCTTTCCAAACCATGACAAATGGGCTTCGTATGGGGAACATCTACTAGATGAGGCCCTCACTTCCTTTGTCTATGTAAATTGGATTTGTTAAATACCTATATTTATACTAATCATGTGATCACTATTAAACGACTATATTAGCAATCATCACAATTCTTAATGGAATTTTAAAATCCAAAAACATAAAACCAAAGAAGATGAAATTTTATATAAACAATTTTCATAGAGAGACATTATATTAGAACACGAGGGATTTCAATTAATGAAATTTTGGGTCGTTACAATATTCCCCCATTAAGAAATTTCACCCTAGAAATTTCCTCTTCCCATACTAAAACATATGGGGTTTACTCTGCTTCCTCATTTCCTATGATTCCCACATCACTTCTTCAAACTTGTGGGTTTTCCACAACACCTTGATGAGGGGAATTGTCTTATTTCATTGAACTTTTTCTCTATGATCTAAGATCATCACTAGTTGCTCCTCATAAGAACGATCATCCTTTAAATGTACCACCTTTGAAGAGAGTAAATGTGAAGGTCCAGTTTTTACTTCCTTAAGAGGGATACATGAAACACATCACGTACTTTGGCCATGTTAGGTGGAAGTGCTATTTGATAGGCCATAACCCCGACATGATCAAGAATCTAAAAGGGGACGATGTACCTTGGACATAACTTCCCTTTCTTTCCAAACCACATGGCTTTCTTCTATGGATATATGCATAGAAATACCATATATCTAACTTTAAACTCACCGTCTCGTCAACAGTTATCTCCATAACTCTTTTGTTGACTCTGGGCTGCCTTGATATGTTGCTAAATGGTTTTCACCTTCTCCACCATTTCATCGACCATTTCTGGTCCAAGTAGCTTACGCTCACTGACCTCATCCCAACACGCCTGTGTTCTGTACCTTTTCCCATAAATGGATTCATATGGTGCCATTTGGATGCTCGATTAGAAACTGTTGTTGTAATAGAAATCAACCAAAGGAAGTTATTGATCCCATCCTCCTTTAAATTCCACTGAGAAATCTCTCAACATGTACTCAAGTGTTTGGATAGTCCACTCAGATTGGCCATCAGTTTGAGGATGATTGGCCGTACTAAAGTTCATTTCAGTATTCAGAGCATGTTGAAGAATCTTACAAAACATAGAGGTGAATCTTGGATCTTGATCGGACACAATAGATAGTGGTAGTCCATGCAGAATTACCACTTCCCTGATATATATTCGTACCAGTTGATCCAATGAGATTTCCTCCCGAAAAGCAATGAAGTGTGCAGCCTTTGTAAGACGATCGACAACAACCCAAATTCCATTGTTTCCTTTGGATGTCTTCAGATGTTCAGTGACAAAGACCATGGTGATGTTCTCCAATTTCCATTCTTGTATGGGCAATGGTTCCATCATCCACTTAGACTTTTGGCTCTCTGCCTTCACTTGCTGACACACTAGGAACTTTGATGTATATTCAGCGATCTCCTTCTTCATATTATCCCAAAAATAATGTTATCAGAGATCTTGATACATCTTTGTGTTTCCTAAGTGAATAGTGAAATTTGAACAATGTGCATCACCCAAATGTCCCTTCTTCAACTCCAGACTTGATGGAAGACATAGTCTTTTCCCAAATCTCACAATTCCTTCTTCATTAACATTAAACTATGAGGATTTCACTTTTTCTGATAGATTCTACTTTTTCTTAAATTCCCACATCATCCTTTTGAGAATATTTTATCCTTTCTAAAAGAGACGTTTGAGCAATAATTTGTGAAAGTATTGATGATGTTCCCTTATTTATGATTCCCATGTCCATCTTCATAAAATATATGAAGATTGGATCCTTTTCAATTCTCATCAATGATAGAATCACGGGGTCCTTTCTACTAAGGTCATCTGCCACCTTGTTCGCTTTCCTAGGGTAGTAATGGATTGAGTAACCATAGTATTTGATTAGCTCTATCCATATTGTTCGGAACATGTTCAACACTCTCTATGTGAATATATACTTAAGGCTTTTGTGGTCCATATATTTCACACTACTCCTCAAATAAATAATGCCGCCAAATTTTAAAATAGAAGATCACTACAGCCAACTCGAGGTCATGTGTTGGATTGTTATTTTCATGAAATTTCAATTGCCTTGAATCATAGGAAATGACTTCGTCATTTTTCATCAACACAAATCCCATTCCCTTCTTCTAAGAATCACTGAATACCACAAAAACTTCTCCACTTGTGGGTAAAGTGAGCACCAGTGCACTGATAAGCCTCCTTTTCAACTCCTAAAATATTTCTTTGCATACATAACTCCATGAAAACATTACTCCCTTCCGAGTTATCTTGGATAGAGGGTTGCAAAATCATGAGAAATTTCACACAAATCGTCGATAATATCCAGCGAACCCTAAGAATCTATGAATATATGTTACCAATGTTGGCCTCGTTCATCCCTCAATTGCATTTTTTTTGTGGGATCCATAGTTATCGCACTTCATGGGATGATATAGACCAAGAATGAGACCTTATTCAACCAAAAATCACACATTCTGTACTTTTCATAGAGCTTCTCCTACCTCAAGGTCTCTAGTACATTTCATAGATACTCCTCATGATCTTCTTGGTTTTGGAGTATATCAGAATATCATTTATAAAGACTACCACAAATTTATTGAGGTAATCTCTAAAGACTATATTCATCAAGTAAATGAATATTGATGGATACTTTGTGAGTCCGGAATGAATTATTATGAATTTATAGTGCCCGTATCTTGTACGAAAATCAATCTTGAGGATATATTCCTTCTTCACCCTTAATTGATAATATTCTGACCGAAAATCCACCTTGGAGAAGTATTATGCTTCATAAAGCTGATAAAAGAAGTCATCAATTCATGGGAGATGATACATGTTCTTTATCATTATTTTGTTAAGCTCATGATAATCGATTCAAAGGCGCATTGATCCATCCTTCTTCTTGACGAAGAGGACTGGTGAATTCCATGGTGAAGCACTTGGGCATATAATCCTTTTATCAAGATTCTCCAGTAGTTTTTTCTTCATCTACTCATGTTCCACAACATCCATTATATATATATTCTTGGATATTCGAAACTCCCCAGGTATATGATCTATTGAGAATTCAACATCTCTTCTTGGAAGAAGACTAGGTAATTTCTTGGGAAACACATCAGTGAATTGCCTCATAATAGGAATGTCTTTTAGGATGGTTACCTCCTTAGACTCAATCATTGGATCCAGATACACATGCTCATAGGGTAGTAATATCCACTCTTGAGAGGATTGAGGTAAAGAAGGTTCATCTTCCACCTTGCACTTTTAACGAATCGGGGGTCGATTCTCCACATAGAGAGTGATTTCCCTATCAAAAAAATTTATGTTGGATCTATATAAGAAAATCTAATCCATGCCAATAATTGCATAAAATTACACAAAAGGGAGTATGATGAGGTTATATAAGAAGTTTAATCCACATATTATGACATGGGAGGAGTTATATTCATGGGATGTAATGATTTCCCCATTTTCCATAATAACTGACATCTTCACTTCCATGATTTGTGGTGGTTCTGGGATTGTTTGAAAAAACTTTTAAGATATAAAAGATTGCGTAAAACCTGAATCAAAAACTAAATTCTCTATTACTTAATGAATAACTAGCATACCTATCACCACTTCGTTGTTAGGGTTCACTTCGTTAGTAGTGATGGAAAAATCTCACCCTTGCTGACATGAAGGTTGTTGGTTGCCTCCAAAAACCCTTGGCTTAGGGAACTGATTTTCAAGATGCCCTGGTTCACTACAGTTGTAGTAATGGACAGTGCATTGGGGTTCAAACGGAGCGTTCATATCCTTTGTTACAGCCGTGGGATTTTTTTGTCAGCATTTAACAGCTAGGTGCCCTTCTCTTCCAGACCTAAAGCATTTTCTTGTCCTCTTCAAGAAACTTCTGGGGTGCTTATTTCCGCACTTTTGGCAAGTGGGGTACTGGATCTTCTTAGCACCATTGGATTTATCCATCAGACCACTAGCATTGAGGTCCACATTACGCTTCTTATCACCATGATACCACTGAGATTTTTCGATCTCTATTTCGACCTTGAGGGCATATCGGACAATTCCCTCATATCTGTCGAAGTCACGGATCACTAGTGTTATCCGCATGCTAGGTTTCAGCCCACCAAATAAGTGTCCAACCTTGAATTTGAGGGTAACGACAAAGCCGGATGTGTATCGTGCAAGCCTTGTGAATTTTTCCTCATATTCTCCGACAAATTATTTATCTTTTTTCTTTAGGGTATGGAAGTCTCTTTCCGAATTAATTCAGAAGGTGCGTGAAAAATATTTTTCGAAATACATCTTCTGAAATTCATTACATTCCAATGCCTCGATCTCCTCCTCAAGCTTCGTATTTTTGATCAATGTCCACCATTGATCAGCTTCACCCTCTATATGATAATCAGCTAGGAGAACCTTCTCTTGTTCAGAACATTGAAGTATGTAGAAGATCTTTTCAATGGCTTTGATCCATTGTTCAATGATTGAGGGATCATATGATCCATTAAAAGTATGAGGCCTTTGTCTCATGAAGATCTCGATAGCAACTTGTTCTTTCATGGGGGGGGGGGGGGGTTGAACATTCCTCTTGACCCATGCTTCTATTCAAATCTTGAGTTAGATGAGAGATAAGTGTGAAAAATTTTGCGATTCCCACTCCCATTGGATTAGTCATCTCATTAGTAATGTCATCACATTGATCTTCACATAGATTTTTAGCTCGAGTCCTCCTATTACTAGCCATTGGATGGAATAAAAGGAAATTTAGGGGTAACAAATAAAGGGTAATACAAGGAAAAAATGATTACTTGTAAATAACTTTTATTTCCTTAACATTTTAATCTATTGTCTTATGTCTATGTTATCCATGATTTACTTTCTAACATATATTCTTAGGGTATTATTTTAGTCCCTTAATAATGGTTCATACTATGATTTTGAATTTAACAAAGCATATCCCCCAGGAGTGTCGTATCCAAGAGTGTAGTAAGGCCTGTTTTCGTGCACTAGTTTCTGTTCATGTCTAGCTCAAAGAGGTGTTTTGGGTTTTACCCCTAGGATACATCTGTGCTAGAGCCGCCTATACCTTCTCGTGTCAAGACAGGGATGTATTTTCTTGACAAACCACTTACTCAATACTCACCAAAACATAGGGACGTTTTTATTATACATAGTGTTGTCTCTAAGTATTTACTATGGTTTTCTAATCCGAATCCCAAAAATAACTAAACCTTTCCTCTGATACCAACTATGACAACCTTGATTTTTATTACAAAATTATGCATAATTTATTACGTAAAATTCACTTAATACAACAGAGATGATTGAGAGGTCAATTGTATTTGGGGCTTATGATCATTACATAACAACTTCAAATATGAAATAAAACATCATTATTGAAAACTTCCTTCACATGACCACTACATTCTATCCTACATAGCATTACATGGGATAACCTAAAGACATGCATAAGAAAAGGGTGAGTTATAAAGCCTTGTAAGGGAATAATCATGGAATAAAATGAGGAATAAAATACATGTTAGATAGTATTAATATCAATAGAGAACAAGGTAAGTATAAACAGAAGGTCTTGATAAAGAATGATAATCATAACATGGAAATGTGGCAACAACACTTAACATGGAATTTTCATGAGCCACGACTCATTACATAAGGAGTATGAGTAAACCCTCATTTAATATAAGCATGATTAAACCCTCATTTCACTTTAATTATCATGAGTAAACACCCATTTCACATGATGTATCATGATACTATACTTTACCTAATGCAATGGAGCGCTATCATGGCCCGCCCATCTTAAACATTTCATTTCATGCATAAGTGTGCCACATGGATCATATAACATGGAGTAAATAAACATAATAAGTTATTCCACAATTAATTAATGTGGAATAAATACATGAATGTAAAATTCAATATTTATATGTGAATAAAGGTGAATACCCTAGATAGAGACATGGTTATGGTATTCAGTGCACTTTGATCTTGCTAGCAAAAATGTGGTGCAATTTCTGCAGCATAACCACGTGACATAAGGATTCATGAAAATGGTTGATGAGAGAGAAACGTCTGTCTCATCATATGTACATATAATGGAATGTGATGGGTTCACATTGATACATGTCCCAACAAATGTAATGGAATTTAGATACATAATACAAAACAATTACTTAGATGTAAAAAAGGAGAGAGAAATCCCATACAGAATTTCTGCATAGTAAATAGTATACATGGGAGGCATTTAATGAGAGAAAAAGGGGTCAAAAATCATTAAAACATAAATAAGGAAGTATGGGGGAGGTACAAAACCATACCCCAACATTTATAATTGAAATTAAAATGGCATAACAATTTAAATAATATTGGATAAAAGTGAGAAAAGAAGAAATAACCCTTACTTTGAAGTGTGCTTCCAAAGGCTTGAGAGAAGCTTGAGAGAGGATTCTTGGGAGCTTGGGGCACCTTGTAAGGATTATAGATATAATAGGAAATAGTTTGGACGAAATACAAAGGCTTTGCTTGAGGATTATGTGGGAGCTTGGATGGGTTTATATAGGAATGGTGAGGGAAATCTTTATTATTTAGGTTAGGGAAACCTCACATTAAACTAATCCAAACCACAAAATAGCCCATGGTTTTTGCCCATGGTTTTTGGAAAAGGGAAGTGGAAAATAATATTTTATAAGGCCAAAATCTTAAATTCTTAATATAATGGGGTTTTTTATATAGAGGTGAGTCACACTCCCACGAAAAATAATTTAAAAAGACAAAATGTGTAATACGTATTGATGTGTCCACTAAAGCTTTGTAAAATATATCAAACAAACCCAAAATAACATTATTTTAATTTTAAAACATATACTATTTGAAAATAATGTTTATATTATTTTATTACATCACTATTCGGTCATTATGATGTCATAAAACACATTATATATTTAAATGGTATTTAATTTTTACCCAAAGATTGGGTTGTCTCAGAAAATTAGGAAAAAATCACCATTGGATAATTTTTACATCCTAATTCCTTAAATAATATTCATTTTATATAAATAATCTCTTATATATGTTAATTTTCAATTTTAAAATAAAAACCAAAATTTATTGAAAATTCCCAGTATTGGACAAAAATGGATTTCAATCCCTAATAAAAATTACAATTGCATTCCTAAAATTTTACGATCATTTATATTTAATAAAAATTAATTTAAAAATAATAATATTTTATTGAAATATTATTTAATTCAAAAATCCATTAATTCATAAAAATAGATTTCTTAGATTAACATTAACTAAAAATATTATTTGTGCTTTAAAAACTATTTACAAGTTAACAATAATAAAATGAAAGTATATTCATTATTATATACAAAACTATTATACATAACCATAGTACTAGGGTCCTATTAAATATCCCCTTCTAACACCAGCATAAAATCAAAGAGTAAGGTGTGCGATTGTAGAATACTCTTGGGGTGGCTCAGATAACATTGCTCGAGTGGTAATCTCTATCAACTTCCACTTCTATCATTGGCAGTTCCGCTCGAGATTAAAATATTCAAGATCATCTTGGGCTTGGTCAAGAGATAATACCAAAAAAAAACATGCTTTCTGAGCTCGAAAAAATGGGCATCATATGTGGCACGTATACTGGATGAGGTCATTGCTTCCTTTGTCTGAGTAAATTGGATTTGTTAATGTCCTATATTTATACTAATCATGTGATCACTATTCAACGACTATATTAGAAACCGTAACAATTCATAATGGTATTTTAAAATCCAAAAACATAAAACCAAATAAGCTGACCTTTTATACAAAAATATTACATAAAGATACATTTAATTAGATCAAGATGGATTTACATTAACGAAATTTTGGGTCGTTATAATATGGAAATGTTAGTTTTTAATTTATGTTATCCATTGTCCTCACCCTAATGAAAATTATAATTGATCTAGTTAATAATTTTAATCATGAATTATTTTTCATAAATGTAATTTTGATTAACTAAGGATCAACCATTGACTGTGTTGAACTAGGTGTTCTTTTAGACACCTTTTTTATAAAGGGATGATTGTGTTAACAACCAATAAATAAATTTAAGTACTATTAACCCTTCTTTCATCTATGATAGGGCCTACAATAATTTTTTGTATCTATAAATTGAATCAATTAATTATAAAATCAAATAATCACATTTTTTCATATATTGTGAAATATTGATAGGTTATCTGAAATAAATAGACAAATACCAAGGAAAACGTATTCGCAATAATGATACATTGAACTTTAGTCATGAATAATAAAAATAGTGAAAAGATTATAAAATAGTTGTGTTGTATAAAAATAATAATAGAAACTAGAATTTCAAGGATACCCTCTAATACATTCATCGTATATTAGGATTTGAGTAAACACATTTCTACCATCTATGACTGGGAGATTATACTCTAATGTACCATTGGGATTTGGATAAAACCTCCCATATTCAACATTGGTATGGGATAAATCCCCTATTATACCCATTATCATGTGAAAAAATCTGTTTTGTACACTTTTCTCTTGGTATAAATCTTATTGTGTACACTTAGGGTTCGGATAAACCCTCCAATATATCCTTGTTCAAGAGATAATTCCACTCATGTGATATAGTGAGATCATGGGACATTAAATTAGTCTATAAATTTGTATAGAGATATAGCATTACAATCATCATCGTAAATATATATATGTACAAAATTTAATATTATATTATAAAATATTTTAAGAATAAAAGGATGTAAAATTATTTCATAATCATAGAAATGGAAAACATTCAATTTTCATGAAAAACCCCTGTAATTTAAATGGGTTTCATGAAACATCCAAATGTTATAAAATAACATAATTCATATTATTTTTTTTATAAAAAATAATTATAGACCAAAATAATAAAATAATAAATTAAAATAGAAGGTGGAGTAAGAAAATTAACCCAATTAATGAATAATCAATTCTAAATGGAAATGAAAAAAATAGTTTTAAAAAAGGGTGTTTCAAAATATAATCTTCAAAAAAGATTATTTTCATGCCATATCCCAAAAAATATGAAATTAATACACCATAAAACATTAGTGTAACACCCGAAGCGTACACAATACACTTCTTGTAGAACAATACAATAGTGTGCGATGTACGCAACACCGAGTTCAACCGCACCACGACCTATCAAACTAGTTGTTTAGAAAGTGGTTATGAAAATTCATAACCACATTTTGAATTTTATATATATCCCATATAATTTTGAAATTATCTTCTTTATTTCATATACATAATATAAGGACAAGTTCAAATTTTCAGATAAAAAAGTGTTTTTTTAAACGGCATTTTTTCCGCCATTTAATGGTGAACCCTTTTTGAATCCAATATTTGACACTTTCATATGTTCTATTTTAAAAAATAAAATTCTTTTTTATAACCAGTACATCAAAATTTACTTAGGGTAATTTTTTTTTATTTTTTTGATAAAATCTATTTTTTATGAATAAAGAAAAAAATAATGTATTATAATTCAAAATTTCCTTTTAATATAAAATATTTATATGGTTATATTATCTTTTTAATTTGTTTTAAAATGTAATTATATCATATTTTTACAATATAATCCAATTTTGGTCATTTTATGTAATTTCACTTTGAAATTGGATATAAAACAAATGTCAATCTTTTGATGGTAATTATTTCTTAAAAACACGCCTTTAGATTTGACAACAAGAATTAATATTATATTTATTGATGAAACTTATATTTTTTGAATTTGGTAAAATATAAAATAATTTTTAATTTGGAATATCAAATACATATTAGGCTTAATTTTTGGTATTTTTCTGAAAAACATCAATTTCAATGAATAGTGAAAACACTAAGTAGTGTTTAAAAAACCGAAATATTCATTAAAATGAAATTTTACCATTTGTGTGAATTGAATTTCAAAAATAAGACATTCATGGTTGTTATTTGTAAGTAAAATGTTGTTAAATAAGATGAAAATAATTTTTGGTGAATAATAACTTTTGACTTTTATTTACCATAGTTAAAGGTAAAGAGGGTAATGTAAGGTAAAAACAATATTATAATAATATTAAATTACCCTAACATGTGTCCTAATCCTATTGGTTGATATATTTACGATCATGGGAGTCCATGGGTTAATTTTAGGAGGCCATGGATCCAATTAAGAGTGATAATGACACATTATATTAATTAATTTAAAGTAATGACAAAAATAACATAAACATATATCTTTTAGTAAATCAATTATTACAAGGGGTTATACAAGTTATATCATCGAATATAAATATTTATTTGAATGGTACATATAATTTCCTACATGATGTTATTTTTTTATAATTTTGAGACATCAGATAAATTAAATTATATATGACACAATAACGATGCAGTGTTTACCTCATTAATGGATGATTTAAATAAATACGATAATAATGATTAAATAATTATAAAAAACCTATCCAATTCTTATTGGATGATTTTATTTCAAATAATAGTCATGTTATAGTTTCATTTAGTAAGTTTTGGACCATTATAAATCATAAATCTTTATATAATAAAATAATATTTTCAAACATTCCTAAAGATTCCTTCCCCCCTTAAAAAATGCCCTCATCTCTAACCCATTTATCACACCTATTAAGCCCCATGGATAGTCCAACCTCTGCCCAAATAATCTTTCAACATACCCCTATTCTACCTATAAGCCTTATTTTAGGCATAAGGCACTTCAAGAAATCTTTTTGGTTCAAACCAAAGAGAGTTACCCAATTTAAAGGCAACGTTTTCTCTTAAATTCTTTTCTTTAATTTTACTTCTACAACCCCATAAAATCATTTATAACTTTATTTATAATCAAAACTAGTATCCTAAATATACTATTCTCTTTATATGAGAAGTATTCTAACTACACTTACACACACCTCCATCTAATGGGTAATGAACATACTGTATTTGTGGACATCGAACTACTATCTCACGAAATGATGATTGTTCAATATTCTCCTACCACCTGATATGGTTTCCATTAAGATGGAGCTATATTTAAATGTGGTATATTTTATATTTATATTTCTTATATACTTCTATATTTTTTATTTATATAATACCTTTATGGTTTCCACAATGGCTAAATATGATAATTTCATTTGAGGAAGTGCGGACTACCGCCCCATCAAAGGGATATTACACGTTCATTCCATACATGGAAATTATAAAGGATTTATTTAACTAAATTACATAACATAGATATTATATTGTAATTATAATATTACTTTTTATTATTACATTTTCATTTCTTTAAATATAAAATAGAAATGAAAGTATCGTTCATGCGTTTGTACGACTTACTATCTCCCTGAACAATGTGTTTAATTTCATTACTTCAAATGATAAGAAATATTATAAATAAATATACACTAGATATATATGATATACATGATATATAAATCATGAATATAATTCTAGAGATAATCTAATTTTGACCACATGGACAATTTGTAATTATAACAAGTTCATTTTTTGAAAAAAAGTTTTGAACATCGACAAAATGTCTGATATGAACTCAAATAATTAATTAATTGTCATATAAAGATAATACGTGATATAAAAGGAATAATAAACATGATTTTTTTAAGTAATTATAAATTATCTTATGTTTATTATTCAGGAATAACACGGAACATACGAGTTAAGTCGGACACGAGGTAAGGGGTTTCTTATCTAACTTTTAATTCCATGATATTTCCATTGTTCACCACTTTTTTATTGCATGTGGTGTATTTTGTAATAAATTTTGATATATATTATCATGATTCTATTTATATTCACGGTTTTCTATGATTAATTTGGTGGTTATTAACTTTTAGTCATACGACTCAATTGATTACAACGTGGTAAGCGGTTTCTTATCTCACTTTTAATTCTATTAGATTTCCATTGTTCACTACTTATTTATTGCATGTGGTCTATTTTTTACCACCATTATATATATATTATCATGATTCTATTTATATTAATGTTATTTTGTAATTAATTTGGTGGTTATTAACTTTTTTTTGTATGACTCTATTGATTACAACGTGGTAAGGGGTTTCTTATCTCACTTTGAATAAATGAGATTTCAATTGTTCACCACTTATTTATGGCATGTGGTGTATTTTGTACTGACATTTGATATATATTATCATGATTATATTTATATTCATTTTATTATAAGATTAATTTGTGGGTTATTAACTTTTTGTCATATGAATCGATTGGTTACAACGTGGTAAGGTGTTTTTTTCTCACTTTTATTCCCATGAGATTCATGCTATATTTGCCACTATTACCTTTTGTGTGGCACATGTACTTCCCATGATTGTATTATTTGTGAAATATACATTAATTTTTTGGCATTTACATCATAATTTAATCATCCTTATTTCATGGGGTGTACTTTTAATAAGCAATGAAATCAGTAAGGGACTTTCAAATTTCAATTTCCACTCATTCGATTTTACGCAAACTTCATTGATTTTTATACTCCATGATTTTGTGTGAAAACAAAATTTATTTAGTTATGTAGAAATTTACACTTAACTTTATATGGATATATATTTTATACACATAATAATTCCATTGATAAATTATCAAGTCATCGATATGAACTTGATAAGAGTAAATTTAACTCAATTTATATTCATTGAGTTAAACATCCAAGTCATTAGTGTTTTTTACAATATTATGCGTGAATGTCCTCTGATTGAGTTACACTAAATATCCAATCATAATTAGGGTATTTATATATGTCACAAATAATTATATCATTGATTTATCCTTAACATAAACATATGGTATTTATAAGACATTTCATCTCAACTTACATTCCATTGAGACTTCTTAGTTGTTATAAGACTATTCACTTTTATATGGTGTATGAAATATATGTTGACATAGTATATCATGAATCCCATTATTCACATGTTATTATATAGTTATTATTACCTCAATATTTTTTATTCATGCATCTATCATTTGTTTAGTAAATCTAACTAAAATATAATTTTAAATGTTTAAAAAATTTATTCTTCTAAACCATTCTCATTAATGTCCATGTTTTAAAAATGGTTTCAATGGTTTATTTATATGGAAATTAATGTTTTTAATTTAAAATTCCTTTTAAATGTTTCAACTTTTTATGGGAAAATTTGATTCAAAAATCAATTTTAAACAGATTCTTGATAAATAGTGATACTTTTAAAGGTTTTCAAGGTAAAGGGCGATATTTCTCTCAAATAGTTGTGATAATTACATTCATCTAAAAAAATATCCTTCCTTATTCTTGATTGAGGTTAATTTATTATTATAAAATATTCCATATTGTATTTAATGGTTTATTTTTTAAAATGTATGAGATATTTTTATACTGTTTATTAGGTTTAGATAAACTATTGACATTTCATATGCCAGTTTTAATACGAATGTTCCGATTATGTTTGAACCTTTTCATATAAGGAATGAATTGGATTTAGTAATTTATGGGTGGAGAACTATATAGCTTCTCAATTTATTTGTAGGTCTCATGATACAATATAGTGTCTTGGCATAAGGCCTTGCAAAATATTATTTTTTGTCTTGGAACAAGGCCTTGACTATGTGGTTATGATGTCCGACATTACGCATTCCATTATTGTGAAATTAGCTATTGATATTACATGTGATTGTTAGACTAGTAGAATATCCATGTGAATATTTAAATGGTATTATTTTATTTATATTCTCTATATTTTGTGGATTTTTAATTTTAAAAGGCATGTGTTTTTGTCTTGTACATTTCCTTAAATGTTTATGCTTATTATAAAAGTTTCCTCTATATTGTTATCCTTACTGAGTATATGAGTTCACCCCTTTCTATATTTTATTTTTCCTCGCATGTGAAGAAGTATATTATGATTGACCTATAGGTATTGAAAATGGGATATGATTGTGTTAAAAATGGGCACAATGTTGTTGTTTTTCATTTCATAATGTAATGTAAAACTGATGTATGTATCAAGTACATATAACAACCATGATTTTTATTAAACACTTAAACCTGATTTATTACACAAAATATTCACTTGATACAACATAGAAGATTGAGAGGTCAAGTGTATTTGGGCATTAGGAACATTACATAACATATTAGAACATAAAACACACAACATCTTTATTGAAAACTTCCATTACATGACCATTACATTCCCTTGTACCTAGCATTTCATGGGATAACCTGAGGACATGCATACGAAAATAGTAAGCTATAAATCCCAGTAAGAGAATAAACATGAAATAAAATGAGGAATATAATAAATGTTAAAAAATAGGCATATAAATGGAGCACAATGGAAACATGAACAGGAAGGAATGATAAAGCATGATTATCATAACATGGAAATGTGGCAACAACACTTAACATGGAACTTGCATGAGCCAAGGCTCATTGCACATTGAGCATGAGTAAACCCTCAATGCACATGATACATGAGTAAAACCTCATTTCACTTGAAATATAATGAGTCAACACCCATTTTAAATGATGTATCATGATTATATACTTTACCCAATGCATTGGAGTGCTATCAGGGCACACCATTCTTAAACATTTCATTTCATGCATAAGTGTGCCACATGGATCATATAAAATAGAATCAATCAACATCATATGTTATTACATGATAAGGTAATGTGGAATAAATACATGAATGTAACATTAAATATGTATATTTTCATAAAGTTGAATACCCTTGATAGATAAATGGGTATGGTATTCACTACACAATGATTTTGGCTTGGAAAAACGTGGGGCAATTTCAGCAGCATAACGACATGGAATAAGGATTCATAAAAATGGTTGACGAGGTAGAAAAATGTTTCTCATAATATTTACAAGAAATGGAATTTAATGGGGTCAAATAGATACATTTACCAACAAATGTAATGGAATTTAGATGCATAATACAAAATAATTACTTGGATGTAAAAGAGGAGAGAGGAACCCCTCTCGAAATTTGGGCATAGTACTGGGTGTTCATGAGAGGCACTAATGAGAGATAAAGGGGTCTCCAATAATCAAAAAATAATGATCACAGTATGGAGGTGGTGTGAAATCATAGCCTAAAATTTTAAATTGAAAACAAAAGGGAATAACAACTTAAAGAAAATTGGACAAAAATGAGAAAGGAATAAATCCCTTACTTGGAAGTGTAATTCCAAAGGCATGGGAGAGGTTTTAGAGGAGCTTATTGGGATATTGGGGAACCATGGTAGGATCCTAGAGAGAGAATGGAAGGGTTTGGTCAATCTAATAAGGCTTTTAGTGATGAGTAAGTTGGAGATTGGGAGTGTTTATATAGTAAATGAGAGGAGCTTCTTTATTATTTAGGTTTGGGACACCTCACATTAAACTAATCAATAACACAAAACATCCAATGGTTTGTGCCCATGATTTTTTCCAAAGGGGAGTGGAATAAAATATTTTATAAGTCCAATAGCCTAAATTTTTAAAATAATAGGGTTGATTATGTGGAGGTGAGTCACACTCTCAAGGAAAACAATTAAAAAAGACCAAATGTTTTATAAGTTTTGGAGGGTCCACAATAGCATTGTAAAATAAATTAAACAAATCTAAAATCACATTATTTTAATTCTAAAACATATATTGGCTAAAAAAATGTTTATAGTTATTTATTACCTCACTATTGGGTCATTATGATGTCATAAAACACATTATATATTTAAACGGTATTAAAATATTATCCAAAATTTCGACTATCTCAGAAAATTATAAAAAATTCACCATTCGATAATTTCGACATCCTGATTCCAAAATTACTATTCATTTTATCTAAATAATTTTATAAATATCTGAATTTTTACTTTTATAATAGAAATTGATATTTACGGAAAATTCATGGGTTTTGACAAAAACCGTTTTAAAATCTTAATAAAAATTACAATTGAATTCATAAAATTATATGATCATTTATATTTAATAAAAATTAATTTAAAACTAATTATTTATTAAAATAATATTTAATTAAAAATCCATTAATTAATAAAAATATATTTCTTAGTTGAATATTAACTAAAAATACTATTTGTGCTTTAAAAAACTATTTACAAAGTAACAATAATAAAATAAATGAACATTATTTATACAAAAATAATGTAAATTTTCATTCAGCTGGGGTCTTGTTCCATAACCCCTTATAACAACTACATAAGACCAAAGTGTAAGGTGTGTGATGGTGATAGACTCTTGGGGTGGCTCAGATATAATCGCTCGGGTGATAATCTCTATTAACATCCACTTCTCTCATAGTCAATTCCTCTCAAGCTTAACATGTGCAAGCTCGGATTGGGATTGGTCAAGAGGGGAACCCAATGATGCCACCTCCTTTCCGAGCTCTAACAAATGGGCTTCGTATGGGTAAAGTCTACTAGATGGGGACATTGATTCCTTTGTCTGAGTAAATTGGATATTTTAAAGACCTATATTTATATTAATCATGTGATCACTATTAAATGGCTATATTAGCAACAATCAAAATTTATAATGGTATTTTTAAATACTGAAACATAAAATCAATGAACTTCACATTTTATTTAACCATAATAAGACATTTAATTAGATCAAGAGAAATTTTCAATAATGAATATTTGGGTTATTACAATCTTCCCCCACCCCCTTAAAAAATTTCTCCTTGAAAAATTATTTTTCCCACACTAAAATAGGTGTGGGAGACATTGCTTCACACTTCCTCAGATTCCCATATCACTTCTTCAAACTTGTGGTTTTTTCAAACCACCTTGATGTGGGGCATTGTCTTATTTCGTAGAACTTTTTCTCTACAATCTAAGATCTTCACTAGTTTCTCCTTGTAAAAAATATCATCCTCTAGATGTACTACCTCTAAAGAGAGTACATGTAAAGGGTATTGTATGTACTTCCGTAAGAGGGATACATGAAAGACATCATGTACTTTGGCCATGGTAGGTGGAAGTTCTAGTCGATAGTCCACAACCTCCCACACGATCAAGAATCTCGAAGGGGCCAAAGTACCTAGAACATAACTAACATTTCCTTCCAAACCTCATGAAATTATTCCATGGGGATATGTGTTGAAATACCATGTCTCCAACATTGAACTAAATGTCTCTTCGATGATTATCTGCATAACTCTTCTGTCGACTATGGGCTGCCTTGATGTGCAGCAAAATGGTTTTCACCTTCTCCACTATTTCCTCGACCATTTCTGGTCCTAGCATCTTACAATCGCCGACTTCATCCAAACATGTTGGTGTTCTTCACCTCTTCACCTATATGTATTCTTAAGGTTCCATACAGATGCTCCAGTGGAAACTATTATTGTAGGAGAATTCAACTAGTGGAATATGTTAGTCCCACCCCCCTTTGAATTCCAAAGACCACAGTCTCAACATTTCCTCAAGTGTTTGGATAGTCTGCTCGGATTGGCCATCAGTTTGAGGATGATAAGTCATACTGATGATTAGATCAATATATAGTTCATGTTGAAGACTCTTCCAAAACATAGAGGTGAATCGTTGATCTCGATTAGATACAATAGATAGTGGTACTCCATGCAGCCTTACCACTTATCTGATATATATTTGTACCAGCTATTCCAATGAGAAATCTTCATGAATTGTAATGAAGTGTGAATAATTTGTTAGACAATACACAACAACCTAGATTGAACTATTGCCTTTGGATTTATTCGAAATTCTGATGATAATGTCCACGGTGATGTCCTCCCATTTCCATGCTGGTTTGGGTAATGGTTGCATCATTACCTGAGAATTATGCATCTCTACCTTAACTTTCTAACACACCAGACACATTGATGTATACTCAACAATCTCATTCTTCATATTATCTCACCAATAATGCTCTCAGAGATCTCGATACATCTTTGTGCTTCCTAAGTGAATAGAGAAATTTGAACTATGCGCATCATCCAAAAGTTCCTTCTTCATCTCTAGACGTGATATAACACATAGTCTTTTCCCAAATCTCACAATTCATTCTTAATTAACATTTATCTCCGAGGATTTACCTTTTTTGATAGCTTCCACTCTCTTCTGAATTCCCACATCATCCTTTTGAGCATCATTTATCCATTCAAAAGAGATGATTGAGAAATCATTTTTGAAAGGATTTATGATGTTCCCTTATTTATGATTCCCATGTCCATCATCATTAAATATAATAAGATTGGTTCCTTATCTATTATCATCAATGATAGAACTAATGGGTCCTTTTACTTAGAGAATCTTCCAACTTGTTCAATTTCCCAGGATGGTAATGGATTGAGCAGTCATAGTCTTTGATCAGCTCTAACCATCTTCATTGGCCCATGTTCAAATATTTCTGTGTGAATATATACTTGAGTCTTTTGGGGTCCGTATATATTTCACACATCTCCCAAAAGAGATAATGCTGCCAAAATTTTAAAGCAAAGATCACCGCATGCAACTCTAAATCATGTGTTGGATAATTCTGCTCATGAACTTTCAATTGCCTCGATGCATAGGCAATGACTTTCTCATTTTGCATCAACACACAACCCATGAACTTTTTCAAAGCATAAATAAATACCAGAAGAAGTTCTCCACTTGTGGGTAAAGTGAGAACGGGCTTTGCGATAAGCCTCCTTTTAACTCCTTAAAAATTTCTTCACATTCATCACTCCAAATAAATTTTACTCCCTTCCGAGTTAGCTTTATAAAAGTGTTGGACAATCGTGGGAAATTTATGAAAAATCATTGATAATATGAAGCTAACCATAAGAAGATATATATATCCATTACCGATGTTGGCCTCAACCATCCCTCAATTTCATCTGTTTTAGAGGGATCCACAAATTCTAATTGGGAAGGAGTTATCTTCCTTGAATTTAATGATTTCCCCATTTGTTGTACTCACCGACATCTTTAATTCCATGATTTGTAGTGGTGCTGGGATTTTTCTACAAAACCTCTGGGATATAAAATAATGCGTATAACATGAATCAAAAAGTACTTTCACTAATCTTGAATGAATAACTAGCGTACCTATCACCACTTCGTTTTCAGATTTCACTTCAGAAGCAGTGATGGAAAAAGCTCTCCCTTGGTGCCTTGGAGGTTATTGGTTGCCTCAAAAATTCATTGGCTTAGGGAACTGATTTTAAACCTGACCTGTTTCTTTGTAGTTCTAGAAATGAACAACATGTTGAGTTTTGAATAGAGTGTTCCTCTCCCCTGTTGTAGCTGTGAGTTTTTCTTGTCGGCAGTTAACAGCTAGGTGCCCTTCTCTTCTACACCTAATGCATTTCCTCATCCCCTTTAGGTAATTTCTAGGGTGATTTTTTCCTCACCTTTGGAAAGTGGGGTTCTAGATCTTCTTATCACCATTGGATTTATCCATCAGACTGTTAGCATTGAATTCCACCTTAAACTTCTTATCCCCATGATACCCCTGAGATATTTTGATCTCCATTTTGGATTGGAGGGCACATCGAACAATTTCGTCATAGCTATCGAAGTCACGGATCGCCAGTGGTTTTTGTAGGTCAGGTTTCATCACACCAAAGAAGTGGTCAACCATGTATTCAGGGGTAATGGAAAAGCTGGAGGCATATCATGCAATCCTGTGAGGTTTTCCTCATACGCTCTAACAGATTCGTCACCTTTTTTCTTAAGGGAAAAGAAGTCCCTTTTCATCTTAATTCAGAGGGTGTGTGGAAAATATTTATCAAAAAACATCTTCCATAAATCCTTCCATTCCAACGCCTCATTCTCTTTCTAAGACATTATATTTTTTATCAACGTCCACCATTGATCAGCTTCACCTTCCATACGATAAGCAGCCAGAAGAACCTTCTCTTGTTCGGAATATTGGAGGATGGAGATGATCATTTCAATGGAGTTGATCCATTGTTTAGTGATTGAGGGATCACATGATCCCTCAAAAGTCTGAGGCCTTTGTCTCTTGATAATCTTGATAGATACTTGTTCTTTCTTAGGGGGGTGTAGAAAGTTCCTCTTGAAAAATGTTTCTATTCAAATATTGAGTTAATTGAGAGATAAGCGTGAAAAAGTTCCCGATTCCCGATCCCATTGGATTGGGCATCTCATTTGCACAGTCATCAAATTGATCTTCACATTAGTTGTTAGCCCGAGTCCTCATATTACTAGCCATTGTATTGAATAAAAGGAAAGTTAATGGTAACACATAAAAAGTAATCCAAGGAAAAAACTGATGACTTATAAATAACGTTTATTTCCTTAACTTATGAATCCATAGGCTTCAATCTATGCTATCCATGATCTAGTTTCTAACACATATTCGAAGGGGAATTTTTTTAATTCCCTTAACAAGGGATCATACTAATCATATGAATTTACAAAAGAATATCCCCTGGGAGTGTCATAACCAAGAGTGCAGCAAGGACCATTGTCGTGCACCAGTTCACGTTCGAGTCTAGCTGAAATCGGTGTTTTCAGGTTTTACCCCAAGGATACAAATGTGCCAGAGCCTCCTCTACCTACTCATATCCAAAAAGGGATGTATTTTCTTGAAAAACCACTTACTTAATACTCATAAAATAATTAGGGATGTTTTTATTATTCTTATTCTTATCTTTAAGTATTCACTGGGGTTTTCTAATCCTAATCCCAGAAATAACTAAACCTATCCTCTGATACAAAATATAACAACCCTACTTTTTATTACACACATAAACCTAATTTATTACATAAAATCTTCACTTGATACAACATATAAAATCAATAGGTCTGCTGTCTGTGGGGATTAGGAACATTACATAACATCTTAGAACATAAAACACACAACATCTGTATTGAAAATATCTTTACATTACCACTATATTCCCTTGTACTTAGAATGGCATGGGATAACCTCAGGAAATGCATAAAAAAGGGTGAGATATAAAGCCCAGTAAAGGAATAAACATGAAATATCACAATGAATATAATACATGTTAGACAATAGGAATATCAGTGGAGCACAATAGAAACATGAACATTAAGGAAAGATAATGCATGATAATCATAACATGGAAATGTGGCAAAAACACTTAACATTGAATTAGCACAAGCCAAGGATCATTGCACATGGAGCATTATTAAACCCTCATTACATATGAAGAATGAGTAAAACCTCATTTCACTTGAATTAGCATGAGTCAAAACTCATTTCAAATGACATATCATGATACTATACTTTACCCAATGCATTTGAGTGCTATCAGGGCACACCCTTCTTAAACTTTTCATTTCATGCATAAGTGTGCCACATGGATCCTATAATATGAAATCAATCAACATCATAAGTTATTAAAAAATTAAGTAATGGGGAATAAATACATGAATGTACCATTCAATATGTATATGTGAATAAATTTGAATACCCTTGATAGAGACATGGGTATGATATTAGCTACACAATGATCTTGTCTTGAAAAAACACGGTGCAATTTTGGCAGCATAACAACATTACATAAGGATTTATAAAAATGGTTGTTGAGATAGAAAAGGGTGTCTCATCATATTAACATGAAATGGACAGTATGGCGGTCATATATATACATGTCCCAACAAACATAATAGAATTTAGATGCATAATACAAAAGAATTACTTGGATGTAAAAGAGGAGAGATAAATCCCTCCCAGAATATTGGCATTGTAATGAGTGTATATGGGATAAATTAATGAGAGATAAAGGGGTCTCCCATAATCCAAAAATAAATAGGGCAGTATGGGGGTGGTGAAAAATCATACCCCAACATTTTTAATTGAAAAAAAATTGCATAACAACTTAAGAAAATTGGACAAAAAAGAGAAAGGAAGAAATCCCTTACATAGAACTGTGATCCCAAAGGCTCGGGAGAGGCTTCTTGGGATCATGGGGCATGTTGGGAGGATTCTAGAGAGAGTAGGGCATGGGTTGGTCGAACTCTAAAGGATTTTAGTGAAGAGGAAGTGGGAGCTTGGGTGGGTTTATATAGGAAAGGAGAGGGAATTCTTTATTATTTAGGTTTGGTACACCTCACATTAAACTAATCAATACCACAAACCAGCCCATTTTTTCCATAGTTGTTAAAAAAAGGGAGTGGAAAAAAATATTTTATTAGAATTATAGCATAATTTCTTAAAATAACAGTGTTGTTTATGTTGAGGTGAGTCACACTCTTAAAGAAAACAATTTAAAAAGAAAAAATGTTTTATAAGTCATGGAGGGTCCACAAAAGATTTTTAAAATAAATAAAACAAATATAAAATCACATTATTTTAATTCTAAAACATATATTGGCTGAATATTATGTTTATAGTATATTATTAACTCACTATTGGTTCATTATGATGTAATAAAACACATTATATTTTTAAACGGTATTTAATTTTTACCCAATATTTTGACCATCTCAGAAAATTATAAAAAAATCACCATTTGATAATTTCGACATCCTGTTTCCCAAAATAATATTCATTTTATCTAAATAATTTTATAAATTTGTGAATTTTTACTTTTAAAATAAAAACCGACATTTACCGAAAATTCCTGGGTTTTGACAAAAATAGTTTTCAAACATTAATAAAAATTACAATTGAATTCATAAAATTATATGATAATTTATATTTAATAATAATTAATTTAAAAATAATGTTTTATTAAAATATTATTTAATTAAAAAAATCTTTTAATTCATCCAAATATATTTCTTAGTTGAATATTAACTAAAAATACTATTTGTGCTTAAAAAAAACACTTTCCAAAGTAACAATAATAAAATGAATGCACATTATTTATACAAAACTAATGTACATTTTCATAGTGCTAGGTTCTTGTTACATAACCCCTTATAACACCCATATAAGACGAAAGGGTATGGTGTGTGATGGTGGTAGACTCTTGGGGTGGCTCAGATAACATCACTCGGGTGGTAATCTCTATTAACTTCCACTTCTCCCATAGTCAGTTCTGCTCAAGCTTAACATGCTCAAGCTCAGCTTGGTCTTGGTTAAGAGCGAAACCCAATGACGCCACATCATTTCCGAGCTCTGAAAAATAGGCTTTATAAGGGGAAATTCTACTAGATGAGGTCAACGATTCCTTTGTTAGAGTAAATTGGATTTGTTAAAGCCCTATATTTATACTAATCATGTCATCGTTGTCTAATGACTATATTAGCAATGGTCACAATTCATAACATTATTTTAAAATCTAGAAACATAAAACTAATGATGTTCACATTTTATATAACCATAATAAGACATTTAATTAGATCAAGAAAAATTTTCATTAATGAATGTTGGGTTCATTATAGTACATCCTAGGCTACTAAACTAACAGGCCTTTTTGAGATTTGATCTATTGTGATAATGAAAATGTTATTTAATAATGCACTGATTCTGGTTAACTAAGGTCATAACATGACAGTTGGTATTATAGGAAGTTTAGTATAATCCTTGTAAGGTAGGTTTAGAAAAAAAATTATTAGAAAACACTACCCTATGATAGACATTGATGATTAGTATAGAAGAAAATCCAAAACATTTCTGAATGTAAATATTATGTGAGTTTTCCATGAAATACATCCCTTTCTGGATATGAGTAGTTATAGGTGGCTCTAATATAAATGTACCTAGGAGTGAAAACTCTGACAAAGAGTTTAGGGCTTGACCTGGGGTATCCTGGTACACAACAATGGGCCTTGATGCGCTCTTAGTTACGAAACTCCTGGGGGATATGCTTAGGATAATTCACATTTTCATTACATAATGATTTGATTGATTTTAATATAAGATGCGAATAAATAACCTTGGTTAATACTAAGGTGTTTTAGATTGAAAATATTTTTTCAAGATATTTTATAAATGATCTCATGACTCACACTATTTTTTCTTGTGTTAGTTAATGGATGGAGTCCCAGGAAGTCATAGTAACATTGAACATGATGTATAATGTGGGAACAATGATTTAAATGAGAATCAGAATGAAATTTTGATAGGTGAAAAAAATGTTGTGTTCGTGTTGGTGATGGTTTCAGAAAATATGATCAACATTATATATTTTAACCAACTCCCAAACATAACAAAGAAGAGAAAGGAATAGAATGATAAGATCTCCAGTAGTGGAAACCATGGAGAAAAGAAATCTCAATTTCCAACATTCTAGAAATGGGGAAGGAGAAACCCAGGAAAGTTCCTCAATGGAACAAAGAAATGCTTTATGTGTGGGAAAGAAAGACAAAAATTAAACAATTACCAAAGAAAAATTAAGAGTATTATAGATGTTAATAAAAATAATCCTGATAATCCAATTATAATAATTTGTCGTAAATGTACGGGTCCTTGGAATTAACCGACTCAATGCCAAATTCTATAGGATATCCTCTATGTTAGGGAAGAAACTATGTTGAAATAAATGGATGGTGAAATGTTTAAAGGTATTAATGATCTATTTTCATGGAATTAATTTGGAAAATGATTCTCTTGTATGTGTAACGATGCAGTTTGTAATGTGAAAATTATATTTGAGGAGGAATTACCTTTTTTATGGATATAGTTATAAAGAACCATTTGGGTTTATATGATCCTTGAATTTGAGGTAATTACAGGTTGTTAATTTTTTGGATGAAAATGAGAGGTATGAGATTACATTTGTGTTTAAATTATGTTATGGTTATTTTGAGTAATTAATCTCATTTTTGAAATTTTATAAAATATAGTTTTTAAAAAAGGATTACATGCAGACCGTGTGACAACCCATAGCATTGCACAAAGATGTGGGAATCAAACCCAAAACCAAAGTGAAATTAATATTTATTGTCTACCACTGGACTACGTTAAGTCCCTAGTTAGTGTGTCTAAATCTTTTTTAGTGAAATTATTTTATTGATCAATAATATATTCATTTTAGATCTTATTTTTTATCAAATTTATATCCTTAGTATATGAAAATAATTTTGGTAATTAAGTGATAAATGTTATTTTGAAAGACCTAATCTCTATTGGGAACACTATATGCCTATGGAAAATAGAATACTATTTAATTTCATTTGAGGAGTAATGGTCGATTTTTTTATTTTGTAAGAATCTATGTTTTTTATAGAGATTCATGTTTTTAATGGAAATGATTAACCTATCATAGAGAATATGTGATTTGGTGAATTACACTTCTGTATGAGACATTAAGAGTAGTTGATGTTATTTGGAGATAAGTGTTTAGATTTACAATGGAAGACTATGTGATTAAATTATTCGGAGATTTGGATTTCAATCTTAGTTTGGATTATATTGAAAGACTTTAAGGAAAGCTATTTAATTAATCGTCTTTACTGAAATTTGGGTATTTTTTGATCAATTTTGGAAATTAAGATTGGTATTTATTTCTATAAAGGATTATAAATTTTTATGATCATCTGATCTTGTAAAAAAATTGGTTTTTTTAATCTATATGGACAAGGGAAATATATAGTTCATCCTTTGTGGATTATGTGATTCTCTAGAAGTTGATTCTAGAACTTCATGTGTGACCAAGTCATCTTGAATACTCATTGTTTGGAAGATATATGAGTTAGTGGTGGAAATTTATCAAAGGATGAAACTATACTTAAAATTTTAGCATTACTCTTTATGTTCTTAGTTAATCTCATAAATAAATTTCTCAACATTACTAAATAGAACTTAAAAAAAATTATGTCTGTTTACTTTTCTTTCTAGGAAACTAATGACTATTTAACTAATCACAAGTCTGTGGTTTTCTTTTCATTAACTGTCTTCTGATCATGTTTTCTATCACTCTCCATCAGAACATGAAACTTAGTTTGTCTTCCATATCCAGCTTTTCCTACATGGAATTCTAGTATGGGTTATCTCAGGTGACCTTTGTACAAATGTTTCATTATTTTTAAGGGATACTTTTTTTGTTCTTTTTCCGATGTGGGATATTCAATAATGTTTTCATGTCCAATTTTAAAATTGCGAGGACGTAATTTCCAAAATGATGGAGCATGTAACACCCCAATGTTTTATAGTACGCTTCCCTTTGAATAATATAATAGCGTGTGATGCACACAACACTGAGTTCAAATGCACCACGACCTATTAAAATAGCTATTTATAAAGACGTTATGAATATTAATAACCAAATTTTGAATATTATATATATCCCATATCATTTTAACATCCATATGTTTTGTTTCTTAGACATAATATAAGGAAAATTTTAATTTTTTAGATAAAAGAAGTATTTTTCAAAAAATGTAGTTTTTCACCTTTTAATGGAAAACCCTTTCTAAATCAAAAATTTTGACACTTTTATATGTTCTATTTGAAAAAATAAAACAAACCATATAAGTTTGAACATAAAAACATGAACATAATGTTTAAACATCGAAATCATGAGCAATGACATAAAACATGGTAGTACGTAAGCAATAGATCACAATGCAACATCAATCATGATAAAATAGCTTGGAAATAAAACCTGTAATTGTGGAAAATCATTAATCACATGATATTATTTCCATGGTATCCAAGGCATTGCGGCCAAGACCATCTTAGTGGACAAAGTCCCTTTCTGAATCGAGTTCACTCCTCGTTTCAGTCATGTAACACTAAACCGAATTAACTTACCTTTCCAGCCATGTCTATATCATAAGATATAAATCATTACCCAATGAATTGGAGTGAGATATAGGTCCCACCCATCTCATAATGGAATCATTCTTACTTTTGCAACAAAATAAACATAAATCATTCATCATAACCCAAGGAATAAAATAAGTTTCATAAACATCATCCCATCATAACATAATCCATATAAAACAAAGGGATATCATTTAATCATAAGAAAAGTGGAACCATGTTAATCATAGAGAAATTATAATTGAAACATACACATATGAAATAATTTCATCTAGGATGTAAAATGGTTTTGATAAAACACTTGAAATGAATTCTTGAGGAAACTATCCTTTCTTCTTCAAAATCATTTTTTTTACAAAATGCCATGAAATTTTAAAAGAAAAGGATTTTTTAGAAAATATTCATGAAATATTGTATATAGAGCTTCTTGAGAATAATGAGTTATGAAACCGTAAAAATACATTCATGCCATATAAGTTTAAAAAACATTCTCCTCAAACTTTTGTCGAAAAAGTCAAAAAGTTCCTCATATGGTAGACAAAAGAAAGATTCCTTCCATAACATAAAGTAAAAGTACAAGATGGGGTAAAGATAAAATTAAACATACATGGAATAATATTAAAAACTTTATGAAAAACATTTTATGGGCATGGATGAAAAATATAACCCCTGTAAATATTTACGTATAAGCAATCTCAGATAAAAATGAGATTTTCAAAATTATCTCATACCATAGGTCTGATATGCTTCATACGTATCCAAACCTCCTTTTTAATGATTTGAATAAAGTTATTTACTTATTAGATAATCATATTCATGTTATTATATCATATATGGTTCACTTATGACTTTATATTACCCGTTATTTTGTAAATTCCATGTTAAAGCTGTGTTTTGGGTAAAATCATTTCATTTATCGTACGTGTTTTGATTTGTTGTTCTTGATATAATTATTACTTAAATAATGATTTAATTACAGAATTTAAATCATGATTTATATATCATATATATTCAGTATATAGATATATATATTAGATAGATGAATGAAATGAAATACACCGTTAATGGAGAAGGTTGGTCGTACGTACGCATGAACATTGTTTTCCTTTCCTTATTGACTTGAATGGAAGTAAGTAGATGAAATATATATATATATTTACACAAATATATTAATTATCTTTATTATGTCATATATTTTATTATTATTCATTATATATACTTTATAATCGTTCTTGAATGGTTAACATGGAGAATTAATCTCATCGCGTCGTGGAGACGGTAATCTGTACGTATGCACGAGCGATGATATTATTCCCATAATTATTGAATGGGATTGGAGTGGATGATATAATACCTCATAATTAGTATTATTTCATAATAACCATATATAGTTATTCTTTACACCATTATACCCATCCAAGTAAGGTGGTGGTGGAAAAACTGATTACATCAAGACGTGGAGATGTTATTTCGTACGTACGTACACGCGGTGATTTCGTTTTCCGTATGATGGATAGAAGGTGAAATGTGGTTTTTTCATATTTATAATAACATATCAGTATATTATTGATACTTATTTTATTACTTTATAATGATACAAATAAATAAGAAGAAGTAGAAGAAGAAAGAAAACTTGAAAGAATCGGTAGAAGTGATTACCTCTTCCTTGACGCACCTCCTTTAAAAATATTCTTAGGGCACTAGAATTGGTATTTTGAGAAGACCCGAACGTCTATGATATAACTAGAGAGTTTTAGGAGAGGAATTGGTAGGTTTTTGTGGAGATTCAAGGATCAAAAGGGTGTGAATAGAAGAGGTAAGTGGTGCCCTTTTTATAAGGGAGTAGAGGGGAACCTTTGGAAAAACATAAAATATTATTTTATAATAAAGTCATATTCGGTTTATAATGGCTCCAAAGAGACTTATTTCTAAGATAAAGTGTGGATGGGTCGAAATCATCTCAACCAATAGGTTTTAAACAAGTTTAGGTTACTATTTCATCCTTATCATTTAGATTTAACTCTATGTTAAATAATTTAACTTTTACCGTGTATTTATGTTTTCTTACAATATATGGTTAATAAACATACTATAACAAGACAAAAAAGCCCCAAGTGGTTAATTATTAATATATATATCCTTATCTAATTCATTTGGAAGAACATTAGATTTTTAAAAATAAGGTAACAATTAATAATATAATATTTGTTTTCAAAACTATTTTATGTCAATTTGAATACTATTTGGTACTTGATTTTTGTGAAACTCATAACAGCATGATTAGTTATAAAAAAGTTAATTAAATCAATACTAACATTTCATATTAACCAATAAAATTAGTGGAATTCATAAAAAGTCTAAAATTACATTTATTTGGGTATTATAACATCTATTATTTTAATATTTCATTAAAAAATTAATTCTTGCATCATCATTGTGTCATAAATAAATTAAATTATTTAATGTCTAAATATTATAAATAAAATACCAGTATTTCGGAAATCTTTTTATCTTTCTAATGAATATTTATATTTGAATTTATCTTATGTATAACACTATATTAAAAAAAATTTAGTTATTAAACATTGATTTTAACTATTTTAATTCTTCTTTAAATGAAATAATAATAATTGTCCTAATCTAATCCAAGTGGACCTAAAGGGTAATATTTTATCCATTTGGTTGTTTTTGGTCAAACTACAGCTATCCAATAGAATTAGGACATGTGTTAGGGTAATAATAATATCATTTTTACCCTTAATTTCCTTATTTACATTTAACCGTGGTAAATAAAAGTAAAAAAGTTACTATTCAACAAAAATTATTTTTATCTTATTGAACCACATTTTACTCCTTGATATTAACTGTGTCTCTTGGATTTTTTAAATTCCACTCACAAAAGCATTAAAATTAAGTTTTATGTAAATTTTCAAACACTCATAGGAGTTGGGTAAAAGCCGGTGAAAAGTTCAATCAAATTTTTATATGTCTAAAATTATTATAAAACGGCTATAATGAATTACATTGAACTTATATAGGTAATATGTATCAATTTTAACCTAAAATAAATTAAAATAAAATAAATAATTATTTATATAAAAAGTCGGTTTTTAAATAGTAACCTAGTGTTTTCACTATTTATCAAAAATTGAAATTTTTTAAAAAAATACCAAAATTTCACCCTTGGATTATTTAAATATTCCGAATCCAAAAATGAATTCCATTTTGAAAAATAAAATTTCAAAATGTGGGTATTATTATTCATAATGGCTAGTTTATATAACATATCGTTTTTTAGTGAACCTCGGTATTGCGTACAACATATGCTATCGTGGAATGTTGTTATTGCGTGTAATAAAATCCAAGTCATGGATGCGTGTAGTGAAAGCTCCTTTTGGTGTGTCATAAAACACATGACATCGATGAAATTAAAAAGAACGTTTTTAATAAAATCTCGGGGTGTTTCATTTGGAGACACTTGTGCGATAGGCTTGGAGAAACGTGTTAGTAGATAGTTGCGCTCCAATATTGGTCTCGGTGTAAAAGAGGGTGGGTCACCAATGTTATGAGTTGGCGAAGGGAGTTTCGCACAAGTGGTTAGGTGAAACTTGCGCATTCGTCTTGGGTAAGAAAGAAAAATAATATAGAAGTACGCCATGCTTAAATAAGCACGATGATCATTCATGGGTTTCGTAAGAGTTAGAATATTGTCTGGTACCTCCATTGAAAAGTGAGATTCATCTACTGGTGAAAGTTTTACATCAACAAAGAATATATATACAAAGGAAGATGCATTCATTTATGATAATGAAGAGACAAACATGTCTATAAACTGTGATTAGACACTTTCAAGAGCAATAAGCAATAGAAGAGGATAAAGGTGATCCTTTCATCCGACAGTGATCTAGATAGAGAGAAATATGGAGTAACCCTTAGGGAAAAAGTGATATATCCCTAAAAATTGTTAAGGAATTGAGCCTGGGCATAAAAGTGACCAAGCCCAAAATTGTAAATTGGGAGTGAGCCTTAGTGGATTGGTACAACGACACATCGTTGTTGTATGCTCCTTGGACGTAGCCCAGTGACGGTAAAACAAGTAAAAACCATTTTTTATACCTACTTTCTTCTCATCATTGTATTTGAAGAATCATCATCAGATAATGAAAGGAAGAATAAGTTAAAAAGTAAATAATAAGTGCAAACAAAGTGAACCTTTTAATAAAGCGGTCACGATATATTGGGGTAGGGATAATATTAAAAATAATATACAAACCCTAATTCACCCCTACTCATAGGATCTAGGCCCACTTTGGTCCTAACATTTTTTGTTAGAGAAATGGTTTCTTTTATCAAATGTGTTTTCTTTTACATGATTTAGTCAATTTTTGTGGATAAATATTCAGTCATCTCTTATATTAGTGTTCCCTGGAATAGTGAAAAATATCCTAGAAGAATAAGATGTTAGGTGGTATCCCTCAGTGTGGAAGTATCTGTAGAGACAGTGTGATTCAGGTAACGGAATCAAGTAGTTAACATAATGTTGATTAGGATATATCTTATTGTGAAAATTGAGGTGGTATCCCTTTGTGTGGAAGTGTATGTTGAGACAGTGTGATTTAGTTAAAGAAAACAAGTAGTGAACAAAAGGTTTATTTGGATAAACCATACAGTGAAAATGTATGCACAATCAATGATGTTGTAGGAATGAGTGATAAACATGATATTCCTAGTGATGATGGATCTACTAATGGTGGAGATGTTTCATGAAGACCAAAAGTGTATGTTTTCCACAAAGAAATGGATTTGGATCCTCAATTTATTGAAGGCCTTAAATCTGAAGATATTTAGATCAAAGCATTGGAAACAGTGATCCACAATCTAAGAGGTTTGAATCGAAGGCATATTGATGTAGCTACTAATTTTATAGAGAATAATTATTCCCAATATAATGAATTTCAGAATAGATCTAGAAAGATAAAAAAATCAAGACATGGTGAAATGGGAAGGGATCTTAACTCAATAAAAATTCCAAATTTGAAAGCTAGGAATGATGATATTTCTACCCAACTATCTGAACTACTTTAGAAGAATAAAATACTACAGTAAAATAATCTAGGTTTTATAGATTCTCTTACTCAAGTGAATTCTTTGATAAATGAGATAAGTTGACATGATAGATAAGCTCACACGGGATTTGGAAGACATGATGAGTTGTATGTATAATCATAAAAAATAACGTAATACTCCACTTGAATCAATAGATAAGAAGATTCAACTACTGGGGAAAGAAATAGAATCAGTAAAGATAGAAATGGAGAAATCTACTTTTGAAGACAAGCCAATGTTAAAGGATTCCTTGCACTTACTATTTGATTATCCTTTGGTAGGTGATGATTAAATGAAATCCAAATATGCTACATTAGAAGAGAATCATGAATGTATTGTATCATTCCAAAGGCAATCCATTTTGGGAAAATCTATAATTGGATATGATGATCCCACTCTTATGTGTGATAGTTAAAGAGAAGTGAAAATTTATAGAGACAAGAAAAACCTTGATGGTGCTAGAGATAAACCTCAAAAGGATTTTATAGGAAGAAATGATAGCATGTTATATTTTTGTGGGATTCAGGGTCATACATCAAGGTTCTATGATGAGGCTCATGAATACATTTTGGGTTGTAAAAATAGAAACTTTAATAAATCTATAAATAAGAAGAAGTGTCACGATAAATCAGAATGAAGAGTCTCTCAGAGGAAAGCATTCATTGGATGTTATTACTATGGAAGAATGGGACACACCATGAATATCTTTCAAGATGATTAGGATCTCTATATTATAAAAATAACTCATGGTGCATCAAAATCATGATAGATAAATGATTAAATGAGGTATACCATTGATGGAGAATATTTTACAGGTTTAGATCGTGGGCATTTGGCAAGATACTGGAGCAAGAATAAACAAAGAGAGGAAAAGGAACTCAAAAAGAGATTCTCGACACAAGTGGTGCATAATAAGAAATTGTGCACTAAAGGACAATGTGGTAAGTTTAAGAACAGACGTATAACCTTATAGAAATTAGAAGGATCTGAAATAAAGGTGTATTAATCACCTCCTCTATCACACTCACATCAAATCTCTTGGAAAGAACATGAAAAAATCTTGTGGAAGAAGAGAGGAGATTCTCCATCTGTGAGAAAGAAGAATGTGCATTCTATGGATGACCCACCTCCATCAAATAATTGTATGGTGATTTAGATATCTGGTAAAAGAAATGAACAATGAAGGAACTGAATAATTAACATGTCATGCTCCACGATGAGAGGTGGAGGAAAGAGGGAAGATGACAAGTAGAGATATTCTTACTAAGAGAAGTAATGAAGGGACGTGGCATATTAGTGAAACATCAAAGAATGAAATGGGTTCCAATGGGTTTAAACTGAAAATTATGAGAATGGGAAAGCCTACATAATCTGCATATCCAAAAAAGGCTCATCACGTGGGTAATGAATGCTTAGTCATGTAGCCAGAGAAGTTGATGTTGGGTAGGCAGCTAGATGAATCAATGAAGGAGTGTGACACTCTGTGGGAAAGAATCAATGGGTTGAACCACCAGGATCAACCACAATCCTCATCTTGATAATTCCGGAAGAAACCCTCTCCCTATGTATATAAAACATTGTTAACTAATTTATCATGTGTTTTAGGTTTTAGGGGGATACGATCCAAGGGGAAGTGGCATGAAAAGATGCAGAGTGATAATGTGATATTCTCCAGAGTTTCAATTGATTCAAATCAAGAACCAGAGTGGAAAAATAAGTGGAGAAACTAAGCACAATAGAATGTGATTTGGTTATTAACTTTATCTATTGTTTCCTAAAATGAGTTCTAACTCAGTAGGCTTAGATATTTTTTTTGATTTCTCATTGCTATGTGGTGAATTCTTCTAATGATGATCTTGTTGATGTAAGTAAGCAGAATAAGTTCCTCAAACCTATAATCTCATGTGAAGAAATTATGCAGGAGAAGAAGAATGTTTATGTGTATAAACAGTAAGCCTTGAAACTGGAATATCTAGACATCATCAGAGGAGAATTCTATCTCCAAATGAGATCCAAGATCTCAATGGTATAGAAAGTATGAATGTTTGTGTTTCCTGACATTATGAATTATGATAGAGGGATAAGTAGCAACACTCAGGAAGATGAGAAAAGAATTTTAAAGAAAAGAAATTAAATAGTGGAAATATTTTTGTTTAATGAAATGATGTTTTAAGATATTTAGGGGGATCAAAAGTGGAAAATTGTTATTCCGAAGAAAATATAGATAATGTGAATGAGGAATTCATGTCTATATCTATATCAATTCCCAAGAGTCAGTCTAAAACTGACAGGCAGAGTGTCATTATTGATTAGATGGTGTTAGTTCAGTGGAGAAAGATGGGAACCCTATAGAATGGATGATACTTATCACAGCTATAGCCTTAATATTTTAAAGAAGAAACTAGTGATGAGATTTGGGTTAAAGTTATTAATGAAGTGCATGACCAAGTTGAGAAGAATAAAACATGGGAGATTGTTTCAAGGCCAAAATATAAGATTTTGTAGTGATTAGAAACAAAGCATGACTAGTGTGCAAAGGATACTCCCATATATATGGTATTGATTTCAATGAGATATTCTCACCTGTGAGGAGGCTGCAAACAATCTAATTATTCTTCGCCATTTCAGTGCAATGGAGGTTCACAGTGTTAAAGATTCATGTCATGTTGACATTATTGAATGGGGTTCTATAAGAAGAATTGGATACTGAAACAAGAACTAAGAGCAAGAACTACCACAAAAACATTTTTCCCAGCACCAACCATTATCAGTGGTAATGAAAAATCACTAATAAAGGTGCCCCTTTATGAATTCCTTTTTAGCGCTGATAAAGGTACCCCCTTTTTAAGCACTTTTTTAGCACTGATAAAGGGACCCCCTTTATCAGCGATTTTTTTAGTAGCGCTGATAAAAGGTCAACTTCAAAAAAAATTAATTACAAATAATATATTAATATATAAATATATAAATATTGTTATATTAATATAAATATAATATATAATTTTTAAATATATCTTAAATAAGTATAAATATACATTTACACTTAATACACTTAATATATATGATATGTAGTGAAAATGGCTTATAAAAAAAATTAAAAAAAAAATTATAATTAATAATTTTCTAATTATTATGGAGTAATAGTAATTTAATAACAATTTGAAAACTAAAAAACTAATATTAGAAAATGAATCCAAAATATTTTGAAAACGCAACTCGAACTTCAAACAACCATAACTTTTGATCTGAGTGTCTGTTTGAGCTCTACCACATGTCAAATCGAATCATGCGACGATCTATACACCTTTGTGAACCAAAAAGTCCCTGGTCTGGGTTTTTTTCAGCAAAAAAGTGGCCCATAAGGCCTCCAAAACTGAGTTTTTAGTCGGGATACCCTGATTTTTTTAAATTTTGTGGATTTTCATCCTCATTTAAGGGGGTATTATTGGATTTTTTTTATGGGAATTAATTTATTCCAAGGTATTACATTCATAATGATATTATTGCTTTGATATTTTATCGTTTTTTATCATGAACTGCTTTTTATAATCAAATATGTTACTATATGTACATATTTTTTATATATTCACACCTAAAAATTTAATTTTATAAACAAATAATTAAAAATATTAACATATAAAATATATTTTCTTTATCTAAATAATAACTAATATCCATTTTATTTAAAATACCAATATTTTAATATTTATATAACTATATATTAATATAACTATATATATATTAATATAACTATATATGTATATATTAATATAACTATAAATATATATATTAATATAACTATATATATATATTAATATACCTCTATATATATATTAATATAACTATATATATATATATTAGTATAAATATATATTACTATATGAATAAATATAACTAAATATATATATAAATAAATAGATATATCATAAATAAGAGAAAAAATCAATATAGGGGAGTGGAAAAGGCTTTAGGCACGCATGGGGGAGGTATCGATATGAAATCCGGGTGGAGGCAGGGGCGTGCTCACAAGGGTGAATTTAAGGGGCTATCACTGATAAATGGTGGAGGAGGTGCATGTGGGCGCTGGAGGTTCGGGAAAGTGCTGATAAAGGGGGGGGGCTCAAGCGCTGTAAAAAGCCCCCCCGAGATTGGCAGGATTTGTTTAATTTTATTTAATTTTTTTAGTTTTATCAGTGCTAAAAAAATGCTGATAAAAGGGGTCTTTTACCAGTGCTAAAAAAAGCGCTGATAAAAGACCCTTTTATCAGGGCTTCTTTTTATCTCTGCTAAAGTCCCCATTTATCACCGCTTTTTTTTAGCGCTGATAAAAGGGTTCTTTATCAGTGCTTTTGGAGTGCTGATAAAAGGGACCCCCCCCCCCTTTATCTTTGCTATCTTTAACATCCCTTTTCTAGTGCTGTCAAAGGCCATTTTTAGCACTGATAAAAGGGGTATTTGTAGTAGTGAAGGTACTCAAGAATTGATCAGTATTTGAAGAATATTGGTTTTATGCTTGGAGGATTTGAATACAATATCTATTTCAATAACAAAAGTTATCAAAGTATGATTGTGATGGCTTATTTTGATGACATAATATTTGGTAGGTTAGATGAATCTCAGTGCAGACAATTTTCCAAATTCATGAAAAGTGCATTCAAAATGTCAATGATTGGAGAGTAGAAATTTTTCTTTGATTTACATGTAACACAAGGATGTAAAGACTCCTTTATCTATCAATTGAAATATTCCAAGAAGGTTATGAGGAGATTCAGGATAGAAAATTCCAAGGAAATGAAGACTCTAGTTTCTACCAGGTTGAAACTATTAATAGATGATAAAGGAAAGGAACTTAGTATCACATAATACAGGGTAATTATTAAATATTTACTGTACTTGACCATGAAAAGTACTAAAATTTTATTTTCCACTTGCCAAGATTCAAGATATCAAAGTAATATCAAGGAAAGACACATTTTTACAGTGAAAAGAATACTTCTTTATATGAAGGGCACTGTGGATTTCAGATTGATAAATAATGACAAATCTCAGTCAGAGTTATTGGGATATATTGGTGATAATTGGTCCAGATCAGCGGATGATAGGAAATCAACATCAGGAGGAGCATTCTATCTTGGTGGCTTGTGTATTTCCAGGCTAAGAAAGAAGAGAGATTGCATTTAATTAATCACAATGGTAGTTGAGTATGTTTCCTCCACTCAAGCATGCACATAGTTATATTGGATTAGCTGAAACTTCATGATATAGGAGTTTAAGTGAAGTATCCGATTGAAATACAGTGTGATACCTCAAGTTCTATCAATATTAGAAATAATCTAGTCCATCATTCAAGGACAAAGAAAATTGAGATAAAGTATCATTTTATCGAGGAGAATGTTGAGTAGATAATTATGAATTTGGTGTATATTCATACATATCTACAGGTTAAAAAAATTATGACTAAGGCCTTACCCAAGGAAGCCTTTGATAAGAATCGACTAGTACTGGTAATTTAGTCGACTCCCCACACTTGAAGATGTGTGGATGTGGAATCCCCCTCTCCCTGAGGTATGGTCTATTTTTCTTACTGTACTAATTTTTGCTCTCTCCTACCATTCAAACCATAATGGAGTGAACTTTGGGTCGTTGAAAAAGGGGGAGAAAGGGTTACTTCTTAAGGGGGAGAAACTATGGGTAATGAAGGTATACAATGTCTTTGAAAAAGACACGGGGATAATCTGATAAGTGAAGTTGTGAAAAAAAGGGATTTTATCAAGAGAGGTGATGAATCTGATAGGGGGAGAACCAGGATGAGTGTATACGGTGTTCGAAGTATTCAACCAAAGTTTATCTAGGAAAACATAATAATCCATCATTTAAATAATAATAGTATTAAATCTTATGATTCTAGACGTGATCGATCAAAGAATAGATTTCACGATAGCTGAGGATCATGAAGGAAAAAAGTGTTGTGTTGGAATGGTTTCAGAAGGTTTCCAGCAATTAGAAATCTGTATTATTTTGGTATCAACAATTGGTGTAAAAAATGATGTGATTCATTCCTGAACGTTTCATTTACTCTTGTTTCTCATGCTGATCATTTCTCATGTGATCTTAGAGTATGTGATGAGTGAGTCCTTGATCACTATCATAATTACAAAAAGGAAAATATTGGATGAAAAATTTATACAGTATCATTTTATGGGATGTGTTTTCAACAAACCGAAAGGGGGAGATTATTGGGAAAAATTCTCGAAGGTATCGTTGAAACATTTTTGAGGTAATTGTTTTTTTTGACAATGTGGGCATCTGTGTTGTGTTTGTTCAAAAAATCATTCCACAATGTTCCATTTGTTGACAAAGGGGGTTTACATTGTGAGTTTTCGAGTTGATGAGATGTTGTTGAAAATCATTTATTGAATGAAGAACATCTAAATAGGAACAGATGATCTAGAGGTGGTACAAAAATAGAATACACATGGTGGCACTGTTTTATAGTAGTTGCCTAATTTTTGGGCCTCAAAATCGACAAATGGAGGAATGTGTTTTTGGAAAAGGGACTTATGGGATAGTGTCTTGGATACTTGGAAAGTTGTTCACAATATGTTTTTGATGATTAGAAAATAAAATTATTGAAATGGAAATAGGGGAACCCAACTTTTAGTTTCGGAGCACAAGGTGATTAGGCTGATAGAGGCTAAGGCAGTTGGACTTGCACGCTAGGAGGAGATTTGCATGCGGCGCTCAGGGTGACAAAAATGCCTATAAATAAAGGGCTACCCATATTCATTTTTTAATGAAAATAAACACTTAGATATAATTCAATCTCAATTCATGCTAGTGGGGTTGGTCGCATAAGGGGTGGTTTGGTCGCTAAAGTATAAAGATATTTAGGAATAGCGTGCCAAAAAATAGTTGCCTGCTAATATTGGGTTGGGAGTAAAAGGATGTGGGTCTCCCTAGTTCTGAGTAGAATAAGGGAGTGTCACGCTACATGTTTAGTGAAACATGGACACAAGGCTTAGTGAAGCGCGCTAGTTCATAGTTGCGTGCCAAAATTGGTTTCAGTGTAAAAGGGTGTGTGTTGCCCATGTTATGAGTTGGAGAAGTGAGTGTCGCACCAGTTGTTAGGTGACAGTTGCGCACTAGGCTTGGAGAAGCGCGCCATATCATAGAATAGTGTGCCAAGATTAGGGAAGCACACCATTCATTCTAGGTCTTCATGAGAGTTGAACGATTTCCTGGTACCTCTAGTGCAATGTGAGATTCACCTGCATGAGAAAGATAGACATCAACAGAGAATCTAAAAACATTTGAAGATGCTTTAATTTGTGATAATGAAGATACCTACAGGTCTATAAAATGTGAGTAGATCCTTTCAAGATTTATTAGAAAAGGAAGAGTAAGAAGGTGATCCTTTCTACGACAGTGATGCAGAGAGAGAGAGAAATAGGGAGTGACCCCTGGGAAAGCATTGAGATAACCCTAAACATTGTAAAGGCATTGATCATGAGTGTAAAAGTGACCTCTCTCAAACATTGTAAATTTGAAGCTAGATTTAGTTTATATGGTACATCGACACATCGTCGTTGGATTCTCTTTAGACGTATCCCAGTGAGGGTGAACCAAGTAAAAATCTATGTGTATTTATTCTTGCTTCTCTTCATTGCATTTAAAGAATTGTCATCAGATAATGAAAGGAAGAATAAGATCAACAGAAAAACATAATTTTATACAATGTTACCCCTATAATAAATCAGTCAACATCTATGGGGTAGGGATAATTTTAAAAAGAACATCTTTACCCTGATTCACTACCCCACCCCCTATCAAGATATCTAGGCCCCCTTTGGTCCTAACACACATGCAGTATGAAAAAATAAACAATGCAACGGGGCTCTTGGCCCCACACAAGGCATTCATCCTTCACACAAGTTGAGCTCTGATGACTCCAACGAAGACAAACACCGTCCTTGAAAAAAATAGATTAACTCAAAACATTACAAAGCATTATGTTTATCACACAACCTATATTTATTCCATATTTAATTAACTGATTCAATTAAACATGCATCACCGTATCCCATTGAATATCATCAAAGAACAACAACAAAAACTGGATTCATTAAACATGCCTCTTTATATTCGTCCAATTAATTTTTAATTAATCCCGAAATTAAATTCTTTAGTAATTTATTTATGAAAGAAATTATTAACATGAATATCATATATATCATGTTTTCTAGAAAAGAAATAGGAAAATCATTATCACGTTATAAGAAACAACTTATGATCTATTGCAATTATTTATTCATGTTCCCATAATTATTATGTCAATTTCAGTATGATCTATTGGCTAAAAAAAGATAACTATATTACATCACATAAAAATATAGAATGCACAAATCCCATACCTCAAAAGATTTCTGAAATCCTTTTCATCAGAATAGGAAAACGCAATGGATAACGATCACTACCCCTGCAACAGTTGCAACCACAAGAGGCTGTCGTGACAAAATCACAACAACAAACACCCAAGAAAGGTATAATAGACAGATGTAGAAAATTTTCCATAACATGGCATGGAGAAATGGGAGGAAATGTATTGAAGGACCCATAAGAACAGAGAAATTATATACCTTATATTGAATATGGATCGAAACTTTCTTTTTCCACCAAAATAGGGGTGCACATGCAGTATAAAAAAATCCCAGGAAAAACACAATCCATAGTCCACACAATAATCTCACGTCTCCTCAAGAAATAAATGTATTGGTCCCCTCTTACCAAGAAAAAAAATTAAATAACAAGGCATAATGTATCTTGGAATTTTGAAAATATAAATAGACCAACCATTTTTATATGGTTTATATTTTCTATTGCTAGTGTATTAAGTAAAGGCTACACCATTTGACCAAGTAAAGTATCCCAGGCCCATATGAAAATTTTTATAGGATTTATGGGCGTTGATTCATCCTTAAATCCCTAAAAATAAGGTCTGGAATGCAGTTTATGTCAAAGAAATTGTTATAGGTGAAACAATATAGGAAGCAGGAAACACAGTTCACAAATGTCTCACCGATAACACTGTTCATAAATGAGTCACTGATAGCTCTGTTCACAAATGAATCACCTATAACACTATTAACTAATAACCGACCTATAGAACTATTCACATGCAACTCATCAATAACACTGTTCACAAATTAATCACCGAGATAACTTGTCACAAATGACTCATGAAGAGAACTGTTTATAAAATAATCACTAACAACACTGTTAAAAAATGAATCCCTGATAGTACTATTCCAAAATTAATCCCCAACAACACAGCTCATAAAAGACTCACTGATAGAACTGATCACAAAGGACTCAATGAGAATATTGTTCCCATATGTATCACTAACAACATTGTTCACTTCTGTCTCACTGAAAAAATAGTTCACTAATGAATCACTAAAAGCACTACTCACAATTTAATCACCAACACCATTGTACACAAATGAATCACTGGAAAAAATTTTCACAAAAGACTCACTGAAAAAACTGCTAATAAATTAATCACTGAGAGAACTGCTCAAAAATACACTCACCAAAGGCATTGTTCACATTTGTCTCATTGATAACATTATTCCAAATATTAAAAACACTATTCACAGAACTAGAAATCATGTAAAGTGTTGGGGATAAGTCACCTTGACCTCCAAGAACACCTCAAAAACCATATTTCAGCAAAATATTTGACCAGAGGGATCTGGTTCATTACATCAGATAACTATCAAAATATTCTCATCCTCATGAATAAAAAACCAACCTCGAGAGAAAACATAAAAAGTGTCACGAACCAGGCCGGGTCGTCATCCAACCCAACGCCCGACCCGGTCCGCGACATGGCCTGAAGGGCGTTCCCGATCCCCATGGGCTGGAAACTAGTGCCGAGAATCAAAACAAACTAGTTGGGAACGGTTTGGCCCATGAAAAAGATAAATAAACATAAACTGAACAAGCAGATAAATAAAGGAAAATAAACTGAACAACGTGGAAGCAGAAAAAGGAATAAACAAAGAAACGTGGCATACCTCAGGTGACCCCGTGGATCACCATAGTACGACAACCACACTCTCTCCAAAAAGCGATCCGAGACTGAAACCTGCAACTGAAAAGTAAAGTAGGCGTGAGCACAGAGATTCTCAGTAGGAAAGCCAAAAACAACCACGTCCTAAGCCTCCACCTTTATTAAGAAATCCACTATGCCAGTTTGGAAATAAGATATAATAAAATAATGTTTCTCCTTTTCAAATTCAAGTAATGAGTTTTCATTTTTAGGTAAATCCTTTTACTCCCACTACATTTTCAAGATAAGTTTCAAGCATGCATTAACATTTTAAAATGAAAAGTAACCTGTTTGGGTTAAAATATGGTTTTCACAAACAAGACATCAAGTATGAAACAGCTAAAATAAAAGTTACATCATGAGAAGCATGACAAAAATCAGCATCATGGGTAATCCCTATAGGCAGCTAGAACAAGTGGGAACCTAAAGACCCCGTACCTCAGTGAAACGTGGCTTTGAAGACCATGAACCTCAGAAAACGTGGACTAGAAGGCCACGACCCTCAGAAATTCATATGTTCAGTTAGTGTTGTTGCGTCAATCCTGCTAGACAAACCGGGACAAACCCCTGCCATGTCATCTGGCGTATTAGTCCTGGTCACCCACCTAGATACCCGAGTTTTCCCATTGTGCTCTATTTCAAATGGTGGTGAGTTTTCTTTATCAAACAATCAAACAAGTACATTAAACTTTCTTTATCTAAAACTCATTCAACCTTTCACCACCGCACTCCCTACTTATGTGCATTCCCCCTCTTTACATCACACAATCACGCACAAGCCTTTACACTAGGCACATATATCACAAACCACTCATAAACACTTGCATCACATTTTATTTTCAAATTTAGGGGAATGACTAAAAAGGGATTTTCTACTTTTGCAACTCAAATCTCAATGTGCCAACGGGCCTCAATAGAGGTTTTTCTATTTCATAAAACATTATTAAGATGCCAAACATGCTTAACTACAAAAAGGGAACACCTTTTACAATCAACCGACCAAAAGGCCAAAAACGTTTGGAAATACCTCTTACCAATTCAAAACAACTTAAGAAATCCATTTCTCAAGAAAAGTCACTTAAGACCAACGGATTTGAAATACATTTTCAATTTTCCAATACAAGGTATAATAGTTTCTAGCAACCGAAATCAAGTTCCACAACATGTTTATATAGCATAGTGTAAAACATGTTTTTAAAACAATCAAGCAATTATGAATTTCAAATTAAAAGCTTAGGAATAGGGGACCTACCTCAACATGTCACTACTTGAAGACGAACATTAAAACTGATCCTTGGCACACACACGCACATGCATTTATACATATATATATATACACCCCTAGGTGCATTGCACATATTCACTATGCCATGAGGGAATATGCACAATGAGGGAATATCTATATATATTTCTTACCATATGCATGTACATGCAGCGATCCTCGATACACGTGACCCAAAATCATCGCAGCGAGGTACAACACACTAAACATATAATTTAATAAAACCATTAAACACTTAAACAATCCCTAAAGTGTTTCAAATTAACACATCAAGGGTTTTCACCAACGACGCGCCTCTTACATAACTCATAAAAATCATTGAAAATATTAAAAGAAAAGCACAAAAACAATCTAACCATTTCCAAAGGCCACTTTGAATCATCACATAAACCAGAGTCAATTCCAAGACATGCATTCCATTGTTTAAACCATTTCCAAAAACAAGTTTTTCACCATCCAAACAACTTAAATAAACCATTATGCAATTTATAAAACAACCCAAGGAAACACCTCACTGCCTCACACCGAGAAAATACCCAAAATCCCATCTTTAGAAACAAATGCACACTAAAAACCTTTACAAAATTTAATTAAAACAATTTCCTATCCTTAAAAATTATTTAAGGTATCGTTCTAAATTTTCATAAACCAATTTTTTTAAAGAGTATAACACAGCTTTGCACATAAAACCGACTTCAACCTTCTTTCATAACCAGATGCACACAACGCCACATTAAGAACACAATATTTACCATTTATACAAAATAATAAACTAATTACACAACTTAAAAAACACTATCAATTGACCAGATACAAAGTTCTCAACAGAAACACACTCATACCATGATAACACACTGCCAAACAAAACAAACACAAACTATATTATTTTTATAAACTACTTTCGCACCAAACAGATAAAACATGGAACACCAAATTTATTTAAGAAAGTAAACATAATTCACCACATAAACACAATTCGCACTCAACAAGTTAATTAAAGAACACTTTAAATTAATTAAACAAGCAAAACATTGCAGACACAAGAAGACGTAAACCAGAAACCGACTCTGGACCAGATAAAGACCTCAAGGGTCCGCAGATTCAATTTCATATTTTTAACGTGGCGTAAATATATATGAAAACGCATAAATATATTCTTACCCCGAAATCGGCGAGCAGACTGAAACGATCCGACTCGCTTTTCCATCGGCTGCAGTTGATGGGATGCAGTCCGGCATGACCCGAGAAACCCTTCGCAAACCCAACGAGGGAATTCTTGGGCACACCGGAGCAACGCAGAGGCACCGAAAAATGTCACGTTCGCCGGAAACGTGCCGGAAAGGGGGCTGGACTCGCCAAAATCACGTCGGAAAGGGGGTCGGGTTCAGACAGTGGGTGTTAGGCGGGTGTAGGGCGGCGGGATGGCGCCGGAACAGGGGTGATCCAGCTATGGAGGGGGTTTCAGGCGGCGTCGAGCAGCCGAGGAAGGAGGAGCACGGGAAGAGCTGGCCGGGAGGTGCGGCCGATGATAGTCGAGTGCCGGCTGGGAGGAGGGGGAGTCGGAAGGGAGGTCGGTGGTGCGGTGGGGTGCCGATGGGGAGCGGCGAGCGGAGGGGCATCGGGGGGGCTGCTGCGCCGAATGGGGGGGTTAGGGTTCGGCTCTAGGGGGAAGAGCAGCGCGACGAGGGAATAGGGGAGAGGAAGAGAGAGGGAAAGAAAAAAAAGAAGAAGAAAAGAAAAAAAAGAAAAGAAAAAAAATTAATGAAAATGAAATAAAAATAAATAAATAAAATGAAATAAAAATAGATAAATAAAATGAAATAAAAACAAATAAATAAAATGAAATAAAAATAAATAAATAAAAATGAAATAAAATAAATAAATGAAATTTGAAAGAATAAAAAAATTCCTAATTAATAATAACAAAATAATAATATATTATTTCTTAATGTTAGACACCACACATGGTCACGTACGCGGTCGCGCGTCTGGTCGCCTGCACGATCACCCGCCCAGTCACTAGAGCAGTGCGTGCTCGGTTGCGTGCGCGGTCGCACGCCTAGTTGTGCGGCCATGTAAAAATAAATTTAATAAGATAGAACAGTCTCTTATTAAGAATGGGAACCGACCATAGTCACGGGCGTGGTCGCACACCCCAATAATGACACATTTAATAATAAAACATTGTCTAAATGTGATTGGGCGCTACAGACGGTCGCGCGTACGGGAGCACACCCATATAAGATCCCAAATCCATTTTAAAATAGAACCGATTCAAACCGCAACTCAAAATAAAGACCCAAAATAATTAAGTTAAAATAATGCATTGGTCAGGGTGTGAAAATTCTCCCCCCCACAAAAACATTCTGCCCCTAGAAAGTCACCAAGCCAAATGAGGAAACAAACTCGAGTTTGAAACTAAATGTGGCCAACAAAATCAAAACTCGGCGTGACTTTTCACTCTATCAGTCACACCCAACCAACTCTGAGGGGAACTGAAAAGAAAAGAACCATCAGGAAACGAGGAGGGTTCCCCCCACCACAAGAACCCGACTAGCACAACCGACATTGAGACTCTTAGCATGAGCTAACTCTGGAACTGTCAACATGAACCAAGAGGAAACCGCCACATATACCAAACCTTGAAGAAGGCACTTCAAGATTCATGGTGGGTCTCCCCACCATTTAAGCACCGACCAGCTTCAACCAGTGATCATAGACCAGTACGAGAAACCCAGCACAAACCGACCCATGAACTCTTCACATAATCTAGACCCCCACCACATGGGGTCATCGAAGAAAGACCCCAAACTGAGTAGCAGACCAACCCCTATTCATTATTTCCCAAGACGCAAGTGTCTCCAAAACGAGAACATCCTAAAACAAGAACGGGTCACCAAAGGAGCTAGCCACATGAGAGAGATAATCATCTTGAGACTCACAGTCATAAAGAGTCAACTCCAAAGCTCGTATTTGAGGAGGTGCAACTACTAAAATTACAATAAAATGATACCACCACACCTCCTTACTGCCAAAGTGGGGTATTCAAGGAACAAAGACCAAAACGAGGCAATGAGGACTCTACGCCACTTACATCAGGACAGAACCTTCAAAGATGGGAGAGAAACAACAAGGAAATTTATATCGTCCCCATTTCAGCATTGGGGACAAAAATTTAACCAAGTTTCCCCACACCCAATGATTCCTGACTGCGTGATAGGCTTCGCTCCGAGACCTGTGGTTGGAGCTCTGATGTCTTGAAGCATCTGCTACCCCGCAGTCAGGAGCTGACATTCTCCTTTCGAGACTCCTCCTGAAGAAGCCGCTAGAAAAACCTCCCTATGTTTCCCAAACAGCCACACTGACGGAAAGTATTCAATGGGTGACGATAAGGAGACCTAAAGTACCCAAACCGGCCACACAAGAAGCGAACAAGAGAGTGGCCCGACTTATAGAAGATGGAATTGATAAAGAAACGTGTCTGAGATGGGTTCCTCCGATTCGCTCTCACAGAATGGGGAACCATCCCAAACACCAAAGGGAACCGGTCCTTGAACATTAGAAGAAGACCCCACACAAGAGAAACATTAACTGATTCTGAGACATTATCTTTGGAGAAAAGGGAACCAACTTCTTGAGATGCCCAATGTAGGCCTTCACTATTTTTTGGCATTGCTGGACACTCACGAGCCTTGTCGCTTCCATCACCTTCGCTCCCACAAATATAAACCATCTAATGAGAGTGGTCCTAAACACCTTCCAAGTCATATCATCATGCAACGACACTAGGGTTATCTCCTCCACCAATCCAAAGTTGCACCTTCAAACGAACCCAAACCAACACGGACTCTCATAGTTTTGGGAGTTTCCAATAACCTGGAAACACCAACGATTTCACCAAGCCAGTCCACTACCTTCGATAGATCACTATCACAACATATGCAGTACAATTACCGAAAAGAATTCAATTCTACCACTTCGCTATGAGTCTGGGTAGAACCAACAACTAGAAGTGACTCACTAGAACTTCTAGGACTTTTCTGGGAAGTATACTCAAAACAAGAGACACGAATCCGAATCAAAAGTTATTATAAATAAAAATTACACACCACAATCACAAACAAAAGCTCAAACTCAAATCACTATTACAACCACAATTCAGTACGTCAAAACCAAGAACTCATGAAAAGGAATACCCAACACGAAAAGAGAACGCTAAACAATTCCTCGCTCACTTTTCTAAACATTTGAAAAACCCCTTTTGAAAACCATTTTTCAGCAAACAAAACAACTTAGATATCCACCATTGATATCCCATGAAGTCTCACACATACCTATCCATGTGATAGCTCAAGCACCCATCCACTCACATCACCAATTTCCCCACTTTCCAAATGCGCACCTAAATGTATGTGATCACTCATAGGAATACCAAGGGTCAATTCCAGACACTTCTCATTTCCAAAACAGATCATTCGGCATAATGCACAAATTCCCAACCAATTTGAAAAAGTAACTTATCAACAAAGCAATACATTTCCAATTTCAAAAAAAATTTCCAATTCACATTCCACAAAGTGTTACTGAGATTCCAAAACAACTTCCAAAACACCTCCCATTTTCCCTTTTGAAACCACTCATTTTTTCAAATAAAACAATGTCCATTTCAAAACCACTTTACCACTCTAACACCACATTCCCATTTGAAACCACCTTCATAAAAATCCATTTTCATTTTTAAGATGTACTCACACCAACCAAAATGAAGGTCAAACATAACTCACATAAAAATTTCCAAAATTAAGGGACTAGTGGCGATGCCAACCCGGTAACATGGCTTAGCAGACCATGATCTGAGCGGGTATCCACCGTAGGAAGTATCTCGAACCGTGCACTCGGGATGTACATGGGTCGCTACTCCATGCAAGTCTGCCGCACAACACTGGCTCACTTCCTTGGTCATCCCTCATCCACACATATCAATCCAAAGAAGAAATTTCAAATCCTGGACTACCCCTGGAAACTCGAGTCTCGGGACGGGCAGGGGTTCATGACGTCCTACCCACACCTACCTCTCGAGTCTCGACACACCTAATCACCAATTTACTTGACACCCCAAATAAAAAGGGCACCTCTGATACCCTGTTTTCACGAACCAGGTCGGGTCGTCATCCGACCCAACGTCCGACCCGGTCCGCGAGATGGCCCAAAGGGCGTTCCCGATCCCCACAGGCTGGCAACTAGTGCCGGGCATCAAAACAAACCTGTTGGGAATGGTTTGGCCCATGAAAAAGATAAATAAACATAAACTGAACAAGCAGATAAATAAAGGAAAATAAAGTGAACAACATGGATGCAGAAAAAGGAGTAAACAAAGAAACGTGGCATACCTCGGGTGACCAGGTGGATCACCACAGTACGACAACCACACTCTCTCCCAAAAGCGATCTGAGACTGAAACCTACAAATGAAAAGTAAATTAGGCGTGAGCACCGAGATGCTCAGTAGGAAAGCCAAAAAAACCACGTCCTATGCCTCCGCCTTTATTAAGAAATCCACTATTCCAGTTTGGAAATAAGATATAATAAAATAGTGTTTCTCCTTTTCAAATTCAGGTAACGAGTTTGCATTTTCAGGTAAAGCCTTTTACACCCACTACATTTTCAAGATAAGTTTCAATCATGCATTAACATTTTAAAATGAAAAGAAACCAGTTTGGGTTAAAATATGGTTTTCACAAACAAGACATCAAGTATGAAACAGCTGAAAAGAAAGTTACATCGTGAGAAGCATGACAAAAATGAGCACCATGGGTAATCCCTATAGGAAGCTAGAATAAGTGGGAACCTAAAGACCTCGTACCTCAGTGAAACGTGGTTTAGAAGACCACAACCCTCAGAAAACATGGCTTAGAAGCCCACGACCCTCAGAAAACGTGGCTTAGAAGGCCACGACCCTCAGAAATTCATATGTTTAGTTAGTGTTGTTGCGTCAATCCTGCTAGACAAACCGGGACGAACCCCTGCCGTGTCATCTAGCGTACTAGTCCTAGTCACCCACCTAGATACCCGGGTTTTCCCATTGTGATCTATTTCAAATGGTGGTTAGTTTTCTTTATCAAACAATCAAACAAGTACATTACACTTTCTTTATCTAAAACTCAATCAACTTTTCACCACCACACTCCCTACTTAAGTGCATTCCCCATCTTTACATCACACAATCATGCACAAGCCTTTACACTAGGCACATATATCACAAACCGCTCATAAACACTTGTATCACATTTTATTTTCAAATTTAGGGGAATGACTAAAAAGGGGTTTTCTATTTTCGCAACTCAAATCTCAAAGAGCCAAACGGGCCTCAATAGAGGTTTTTCTATTTCATAAAACATTATTAAGATGCCAAACATGCTTAACTACAAAAAGGGAACACCTTTTACAATCAACCGGACAAAAGGACAAACACCTTTGGAAATACCTCTTACCAAATCAAAACCACTTAAGAAATCCATTTCTCAAGAAAAGTCACTTAAGACCAACGGCTTTGAAATACATTTTCAATTTTCCAATACAAGGCATAATAGTTTCTAGCAACCAAAATCAGGTTCCACAGCATGTGTATATAGCATAGTGTAAATTTTTTTAAAAACAATCAAGAAATTATGAATTTCAAATTAAAAGCTTAGGCATAGGGGACCTACCTCAACATGTCGCTACTTGAAGACAAACATTCAAACTGATCCTTGGCACACACACGTTCATGCATTTATACATATATATATACACCCCTAGGTGTATTGCACATATTCCCTACGCCATGAGGTAATATGCACAATGAGGGAATATCTATATATATGTCTTACCGTATGCATGTACATGCAGCGATCCTCGATACCCGCGACCCAAAATCATCGCAGCAAGGTACAACACACTACACATATAATTTAATAAAACCATTAAACACTTAAACAATCCCTAAAGTGTTTCAAATTAACACATCAAGGGTTTTCACCAACAACGCGCCGCTTACATAACTCATAAAACTTATTGAAAATATTAAAAGAAAAGCACAAAAACAATCTAACAATTTCCAAAGGCCATTTCAAATCATCACATAAACCGGAGTCAATTCCAAAACATGCATTCCATTATTTAAACCATTTCCAAAACATGTTATTCACCATCCAAAGAACTTAAATAAACCATTATGCAATTTATAAAACAACCCAAGGAAACACCTCACTGCCTCACACCGAGAAAATACCCAAAATCCCCTATTTAGAAACAAACGCACACTAAAAACCTTTACATAATTTAATTAAAACAATTTCGTATCCTTAAAAATTATTTAAGGTATCGTTCTAAATTTTCATAAACCAAATTTTTTAAAGAGTAAAACACAGCTTTGCACACAAAACCAACTTCAACCTTCTTTCATTACCAAATGCACACAACGCCACATTAAGAACACAATATTTACCATTTGTACAAAATAATAAACTAACTACACAGCTTACAAAACACTATCAATTGACCAGATACAAAGTTCTCAACAGAAACACACTCATACCATAATAACACACTGCCAAACAAAACAAACACAAACTAAATTATTTTTAAAAACTAGTTTCGCACCAAACAGATAAAACTAGGAACACCAAATTTATTTAATCAAGTAAACATAATTCACCACATGAACACAATTCACACTCAACAAGTTAATTAAAGAACATATTAAATTAATTAAACAAGCAAAACATTGCAGACACAAGAAGACGTAAACCAGAAACCGACTCTGGACCAGATAAAGACCTCAAGGGTTCGCAGACTCAATTTCATTTTTTTAACATGGCGTAAATATATATGAAAACGCATAAATATATTCTTACCCAGAAATCGGCGAGCAGACAGAAATGATCTGACTCGCTTTGCCTTCGGTGGTAGTGGATGGGATGCAGTCCGGCATGACCCGGGAAACCCTTCGCAAACCCAACGAGGGAATTCTTGTGCACACCGGAGCAATTCGGAGGCACCGAAAAATGTCGCGTTCGCCGGAAATGCGTTGGAAAGGGGGATGGACTCACCGGAATCGCGCCGGAAATGGGGTCGGGTTTGGACAGCGGGTGCTAGGCGGGTGTAGGGCAGCGGGATGGTGCTAGAATAGGGGAGATCTGGCTATGGAGGGGGTTTCGTGCGGCGGCGAGCAGCCGGGGAAGGAGGAGCACGGGCGGAGCTGGCCAGGAGGTGCGGTCGACGACGGTCGGGTGCCGGCTGGGAGGAGGGGGATTCGGAAGGGAGGTCGGCAGTGCGGAGGGGTGTTGGCGGGGTGCGGCGAGCGGAGGGGCGTCGGCGGGGCTGATGTGCCGAACGGGGGGGTTAGGGTTCGGCGCTGGGGGGGGGAGGAAGAGCAGCGCGATGAGGGAATAGGGGAGAGGAAGAGAGAGGGAATAAAAAAAAGAAGAAGAAAAGAAAAAAAAGAAAAGAAAAGAATGAATTAAAATGAAATAAAAATAAATAAATAAAATGAAATAAAAAGAGATAAATAAAATTAAATAAAAACAAATAAATAAAATGAAATAAAAATAAATAAATAAAAATGAATAAAATGAAATAAAATAAATAATTGAAATTTGAAAGAATAAACAAATTCTTAATTAATAATAACAAAATAATAATATATTATTTGTTAATGTTAGACACCACACATGGTCACGTACACGGTCGCGCGTCCGGTCGATTGCACGATCACCCGCCCAGTCACTAGATCAGTGCGCGCTCGGTTGCGTGCACGGTCGCACGCCTAGTTGTGCGGCCATGTAAAAATAAATTTAATAAGATAGAACAATCTCTTATTAAGAATGGGAACCGACCACAGTTGTGGGAAATGCCGCACACCCCAATAATGACACATTTAATAATAAAACATTGTCTAAATTTTATTGGGCGCTACAGACGGCCGCGCGTACGGGCGCACACCCATATAAGATCCCAAATCCATTTTAAAATAGAACCGATTCAAATCGCAACTCAAAATAAAGACCCAAAATAATTAAGTTTGAATATTGCATTGGTCGGGTTGTGACAATTATCTCCACCACAAAAACTTTCTGCCCCCAGAAAGTCACTAAGCCAAACGCAGAAACAAACTCAAGTTTGAAACTAAATGTGGCCAACAAAATCACAACTCCGCGTGAATTTTCACTCTATCAGTCACACCCGACCAACTCTGAGGGGAACTGAAAAGAAAAGAACCATCAGGAAACAAGGAGTGTTCCCCCCAACACAAGAACCCGACTAGGACAACTGACATTGAGACTCTTAGCATGAGCTAACTCTGGAACTGTCAACTTGATCCAAGAGGAAACCACCACATAGACCAAACCTTGAAGAAGGCACTTCAAGATTCATGGTGGGTCTTCCCACCATTTAAGGACTGACCAGCTTCAACCAGTGATCACAGACCAGTACGAGAAACCCAGCACAAAACGACCCATGAACTCTCCGCATAAACTAGACCCCCCACCACATGGGGTCATCGACGAAAGACCCCAAACTGAGTAGCGGACCAACCCCTATTCATTATTTCCCAAGACACAAGTGTCTCCAAAATGAGAACATCCTAAAACAAGAACAGGTCACCAAAGGAGCTAGCCACATGAGAGAGATAATCATCTTGAGACTCACAGCCATAAAGATTCAACTATAAAGCTCGTATTTGAGGAGGCGCAACTTCTAAAATTACAAGAAAATGATACCACCACACCTCCTAACTGCCAAAGTGGGGTATTCAAGGAACAAAGACCACAACGGGGAAACAAGGCCACTATGCCACTTACAGCAGGACAGAACCTTCAAAGACGGGAGAGCTACAACATGGAAATTCATACCGTCCCCATTTCAGCATTGGGGACAAAAATTAAACCAAGGTTCCCCACACCCAATGATTCCGGACTGCGTGATAGGCTTCACTCTGAGACCTGTGGTTGGAGCTCTGATGTCTTGAAGAATTTTCTACCCCGCAATCAGGAGCTGACATTCTCCTGTCAAGACTCTTCCTGACGAAGCCACTAGCAGAACCTCTCTAAGTTTCCCAAACAGCCACACTGACGGCAAGTCTTCAATGGATGCCGATAAGGAGACCTAAAGTACCCAAACCGGCCACACAAGAAGCGAACAAGAGAGTGGCCCGACTTATAGAAGATGGAATTGATAAGAAAACTTGTCTCATATGGGTTCCTCTGGTTCGCTCTCACAGAATGGGGAACCATCCCAAACACCAAAGGGAACCGGTCCTTGAACAATAGACGAAGAACCCACACAAGAGAAACATTAACTGATTCTGAGACATTATCTTTGGAGAAAAGGGAACCAACTTCTTGAGATGCCCAACGTAGGCCTTCACTATTCGTTGGCATTGTTGGACACTCACGAGCCTTGTCTCTTCCATCACCTTCACTTCTACAAATATAAACCATCTAATGAGAGTGGTCCTAAACACCTTCCAAGTCATATCATCATGCAACGACACTAGGGTTATCTCCTCCACCAATCCAATGTTGCACCTTCAAATGAACCCAAACCAACACGGACTCTCATAGTTTTGGGAGTTTCCAATAACCTGGAAACACCAACGATTTCACCAAGCCAGTCTTCTACATTCGATAGATCACTATCACTACATATGTCGGACAATAACCGAAAATAATTCAATTCTACCACTCCGCTATGAGTCTGGGTAGAACCAACAACTAGAAGTGACTCATTATAACTTCTAGGAATTTTCTGGGTAGCATACTCAAAACAAGAGGCATGAATCCGAATCAAAAGTTATCATAAATCAAAATTCCAGAGCACAATCACAAACAAAAGCTCAAACTCAAATCACTATTCCAACCACAATTCAGTACGTCAAAAACATGAACTGACGAAAAGGAATACCCAAAACGAAAAGAGAACGCTAAACAATTCCTCGCTCACTTTTCTAAACATTTGAAAAACCCATTTTGAAAACCATTTTTCAGCAAACAAAACAACTTAGATATCCACCATTGATATCCCATGAAGTCTCATCGATACCTATCCATGTGCTAGCTCAAGCACCCATCCACTCACATCACCAATTTCTCCACTTGCCACATGCGCACCTCAATGTATGTGATCACTCATAGGAATACCAAGGGTCAATTCAAGACACTTCTCATTTCCAAAACAGATCATTCAGCATAAAGCACAAATTCCCAACCAATTTGAAAAAGTAACTTATCACCAAAGTAATAAATTTCCAATTTCCAAAACATTTTCCAATTCACATTCCAAAAAAAGTGTTACTGAGATTCCAAAACAACTTCCAAAACACCTCCCATTTTCTCTTTTGAAATGACATATTTGTTAAAAGAAAAGAATTTCCATTTCAAAACCACTTTTCCACTCTAACACCACATTCCCATTTGAAACAACCTTCACAAAAATCCATTTTCATTTTTAATATCTACTCACACCAACCAAAATGAAGTTCAAACATAACTCACATCAAAATTTCAAAAAATAAGGGACTAGTGGCGATGCCAACACGGTAACATGGCTTAGCAGACCATGCTCCGAGCGGGTATCCACTGCCGGAAGTATCTCGAACCGTGCACTCAGGCTGTACATGGGTCGCTACTCCATGCAAGTCTGCCGCGCAACACTGGCTCACTTCCTTGGTGATCCCTCATCCACACATACCAATCCAAAGAAGAAAATTCAAATCCTGGACTACCCCTGGAAACTCGAGTCTCGGGACGGGCAAGGGTTCATGACGTCCTCCCCACACCTACCTCTCGAGTCTCGACACACCTAATCACCAATCTACATGACACCCCAAATAACAAGGGCACCTCTAATACCCATTTGTCACGAACCAGGCTGGGTCGTCATCCGACCCAACGCCTGACCCGGTCCACGACATGGCCCGAAGGGCGTTCCCGATCCCCACGGGCTGGAAACTAGTGCCGGGCATCAAAACAAACCAGTTGGGAACGGTTTGGCCCATGAAAAAGATAAATAAACATAAAATGAACAAGCAGATAAATAAAGGAAAATAAACTGAACAACATGGAAGCAGAAAAAGGAGTAAACAAAGAAACGTGGCATACCTCTGGTGACCCCGTGGATCACCACTGTACGACAACCACACTCTCTCCCAAAAGCGATCCAAGACTGAAACCTGCAACTGAAAAGTAAAGTAGGCGTGATCATCGAGATGCTCAGTAGGAAAGCCAAAAACAACCATGTCATATGCCTCCGCCTTTATTAAGAAATCCACTATGCCAGTTTGGAAATAACATATAATAAAATAGTGTTTCTCCTTTTCAAATTCAAGTAACGAGTTTTCATTTTCAGGTAAAGCCTTTTACTCCCACTAAATTTTCAAGATAAGTTTCAAGCATGCATTAACATTTTAAAATGAAAAGAAACCAGTTTGGGTTAAAATATGGTTTTCACAAACAAGACATCAAGTATGAAACAGCTGAAGAGAAATTTACATCATGAGCAGCATGATAAAAATGAGCACCATGGGTAATCCCTATAGGCAGCTATAACAAGTGGGAACCTAAAGACCTCGTACCTCAGTGAAACGTGGCATAGAAGACCACGACCCTCAGAAAACGTGGCTTAGACGGCCATGACCCTCAGAAAACGTGGATTAGAAGGCCACGACCCCCAGAAATTCATATGTTTAGTTAGTGTTGTTGCGTCAATCCTGCTAGACAAACCGGGACGAACCCCTGCCGTGCCATCTAGCGTACTAGTCCTGGTCACCCACCTAGATACTCGGGTTTTCCCACTGTGCTCTATTTCAAATGGTGGTGAGTTTTCTTTATCAAACAATCAAACAAGTACATTACACTTTCTTTATCTAAAACTCATTCAACCTTTCACCACCGCACTCCCTACTTAAGTGCATTCCCCCACTTTACATCACACAATCACGCACAAGCCTTTACACTAGGCACATATATCACAAACCGCTCATAAACACTTGCATCACATTTTATTTTCAAATTTAGGGGAATGACTAAAAGGGGGTTTTTTATTTTTGTAACTCAAATCTCAAAGTTCCAAACGGGCCTCAATAGAGATTTTTCTATTTCATAAAACATTATTAAGATTCCAAACATGCTTAAATACAAAAAGGGAACACCTTTTACAATCAATTGGCCAAAAGGCCAAACACCTTTGGAAATACCTCTTACCAATTCAAAACCACTTAAGAAATCCATTTCTCAAGAAAAGTCACTTAAGACCAACGGCTTTGAAATACATTTTCAATTTTCCAATACAAGGAATAATAGTTTCTATCAACCGAAATCAGGTTCCACAGCATGTGTATATAGCATAGTGTAAAACATGTTTTTAAAACAATAAAGAAATTATGAATTTCAAATTAAAAGCTTAGGCATAGGGGACCTACCTCAACATGTCGCTTCTTGAAGACGAACATTCAAACCGATCCTTGGCACACACACGCACATGTATTTATACATATATATATACACCCCTAGGTGCATTGCACATATTCCCTGCGCCATGAGGGAATATGTACCATGAGGGAATATCTATATATATGTCTTACCGTATGCATGACCATGCAGTGATCCTCGATAAGACATATATATAGATATTCCCTCATTGTGCATATTCCCTCATGGCGCAGGGAATATGTGAAATGCACCTAGGGGTGTATATATATATGTATAAATGCATGTGCGTGTGTGTTCCAAGGATTAGTTTGAATGTTCGTCTTCAAGCAGCGACATGTTGAGGTAGGTCCCCTATGCCTAAGCTTTTACTTTGAAATTCATAATTGCTTGATTGTTTTAAAAACATGTTTTACACTATGCTATATACACATGTTGTGGAACCTGATTTCGGTTGATAGAAACTATTATTCCTTGTATTGGAAAATTGAAAATGTATTTCAAAGCCGTTGGTCTTAAGTGACTTTTCTTGAGAAATGGATTTCTTAAGTGGTTTTGAATTGCTAAGAGGTATTTCCAAAGGTGTTTGGCCTTTTGGCCGGTTGATTGTAAAAGGTGTTCCCTTTTTGTAGTTAATCATGTTTGGCATCTTAATGGTGTTTTATGAAATAGAAAAACCTCTATTGAGGCCCGTTTGGAAATTTGAGATTTGAGTTGCGAAAATAGAAAACCCCTTTTTAGTTATTCCCCTAAATTTGAAAATAAAATGTGATGCAAGTGTTTATGAGCAGTTTGTGATATATGTGCCTAGTGTAAAGTCTTGTGCGTGATTGTGTGATGTAAAGAGGGGGAATGCACTTAAGTAGGGAGTGCGGTGGTGAAATGTTGAATGAGTTTTAGATAAAGAAAGTGTAATGTACTTGTTTGATTGTTTGATAAAGAAAACTCACCACCATTTGAAATAGAGCACAATGGGAAAACCCGGGTATCTAGGTGGGTGACCAGGACTAGTATGCTAGATGACACGGCAGGGGTTCGTCCCGGTTTTTCTAGAAGGATTGACGCAACAACACTAACTAAACATATGAATTTCTAAGGGTCGTGGCCTTTTAAGCCACGTTTTCTGAGGGTCGTGGCCTTCTAAGCCACGTTTTCTGAGGATCGTGGTCTTCTAAGCCACGTTTCACTGAGGTACGAGGTATTTAGGTTCCCACTTGTTCTAGCTGCCTATAGGGATTACCCATGGTGCTCATTTTTGGCATGCTGCTCACAATGTAACTTTGTTTTCAGCTGTTTCATACTTGATGTCTTGTTTGTGAAAACCATATTTTAACCCAAACTGGTTTCTTTTCATTTTAAAATGATAATGCATGATTGAAACTTATCTTGAAAATGTAGTGGGAATAAAAGGCTTTACCTGAAAATTCATACTCGTTAATTGAATTTGAAAAGGAGAAACAATATTTAATTATATCTTATTTCCAAACTGGCATAGTGGAATTCTTCATAAAGGCAGAGGCATAGGACGTGGTTGTTTTTGGCTTTCCTACTGAGCATCTCAGTGCTCACACCTACTTTACTTTTCAGTTGCAGGTTTCAGTCTCGGATCGCTTTTGGAAGAGAGTGTGGTTGTTGTACTATGGTGATCCACGGGGTCACCTGAGGTATGCCACGTTTCATTGTTTACTCCTTTTTCTGCTTCCACGTTGTTCAGTTTATTTTCCTTTATTTATCTTCTTGTTCAGTTTATGTTTATTTATCATTTTCATGGGCCAAACCGTTCCCAACTGGTTTGTTTTGATGCCTGGCACTAGTTGCCAGCCCGTGGGGATCGGGAACGCACTTCGGGCCATGTCGCGGACCGGGTCGGGCATTGGGTCGGATGACGACCCGGCCTGGTTCGTGAAAAAAGGGTATCATAGGTGCCCTTGTTATTTGGGGTGTCAAGTAGATTGGTGATTAGGTGTGTCAGGACTCGAGAGGTAGGTGTGTGGAGGACGTCATGAACCCTTGCCCGTCCCGAGACTCGAGTTTCCAGGGGTAGTCCAGGATTTGAATTTTCTTCTTTGGATTGGTATGTGTGGATGCGGGATGACCAAGGAAGTGAGCCAGTGTTTCGCGAAAGACTTGCATGGAGTAGCGACCCATGTACAGCCCGAGTGCACGGTTCTAGATACTTCCTGCGGTGGATACCCGCTCGGAGCATGGTCTGCTAAGCCATGTTACCGGGTTGGCATCGCCACTAGTCCCTTATTTTTGGAAATTTTGATGTGAGTTATGTTTGACCATCATTTTGGTTGGTGTGAGTAGATATTAAAAATGAAAATGGATTTTTGTGAAGGTGGTTTCAAATGGGAATGTGGTGTTAGAGTGTAAAAGTTGTTTTGAATTGGAAATTGTTTTCTTTTAACAAATGTGTGGTTTCAAAAGGGAAAATTGGAGGTGTTTTGGAAGTTGTTTTGGAATCTCAGTAAAACTTTTTGGAATGTGAATTGGAAAATGTTTTGGCAATTGGAAATGTATTGCTTTGGTGATAAGTTACTTTTTCAAATTGGTTGGGAATTTGAGCTTTATGCTGAATGATCTCTTTTGGAAATGAGAAGTGTCTTGAATTGACCCTTGGTATTTCTATGAGTGATCACATACACTGAGGTGCGCATGTGGCAAGTGGGGAAATTGGTAATGTGAGTGGATGGGTGCATGAGCTAGAACATGGATAGGTATGTGTGAGACTTCATGGGATATCAATGGTGGATATCTAAGTTGTTTTGTTTGCTGAAAAATGGTTTTCAAAAGGGGTTTTTCAAATGTTTAGAAAAGTGAGCGAGGAATTGTTTAGATTTCTCTTTTCGTGTTGGGTATTCCTTTTCGTGAGTTCATGATTTTGATATACTGAATTGTGGTTGGAATTGTGATTTGAGTTTGAGATTTTGTTTGTGATTGTGGTGTGGAATTTTGATTTATGATAACTTTTGATTCGGATTCGTGCCTCTTGTTTTGAGTATGCTACCCAGAAAAGTCCCAGAAGTTCTAGTTAGTCACTTCTAGTTATTGGTTCTACCCAGACTCATAGCGGAGTGGTAGAATTGAATTATTTTAGGTTATTGTACGGCATATGTAGTAATAGTGATCAATCTAAGGTAGCGGACTGACTTGGTGAAATCGTTGGTGTTTCCAGGTTATTGGAAACTCCCAAAACTATGAGAGTCTGTGTTGGTTTGGGTTCGTTTGAAGGTGAAACTTTGGATTGGTGGAGGAGATAACCCTAGTTTCATTGCATGATGATATGACATGGAAGGTTTTTAGGACCACTCTCATTAGATGATTTATATTTGTGGAAGCGAGGGTGATGGAAGCGACATGGTTTGTGAGTTTCCAGCAATTCCAACGAATAGTGAAGGCCTACGTTGGGAATCTCAAGAATTTGGTTCCCTTTTCTCCAAAGATAATGTCTCAGAATCAGTTAATGTTTCTCTTGAGTGGGGTCTTCATCTATTGATCAAGGACCGGTTCCCTTTGCTATTCGGGATGGTTCCCCATTCTGTGAGAGCGAACCATAGGAACCCATCTCAGACAAGTTTTCATATCAATTCCATCTTCTATAAGTCGGGCCACTCTCTTGTTTGCTTCTTCTGTGGCTGGTTTGGGTACTTTAGCTCTCCTTATCATCATCCATTGAATACTTGCCGTCAGTGTGGCTGTTTGGGAAACTTAGAGAGGTTCTGCTAGCATCTTCGTCAAGAGGAGTCTCGATAGGAGAATGTCAGCTCCTGACTGCGGGGCAGCAGATGCTTCAAGACATTAGAGCTCCAACCACAGGTCTCAGAGCGAATCCTATCACGCAGTCAGGAATCATTGGGTGTGGGGAACCTTGATTTAATTTTTGTCCCCAATGCTGAAATGGGGACTGTATGAATTTCCTTGTTGTATCTCTCCCGTCTTTGAAGGTTCTGTCCTGTTGTAAGTGGCGTAGAGGCCTCGTTGCCTCGTTGTGGTCTTTGTTCCTTGAATACCCCACTTTGGAAGTAAGGAGGTCTGGTGGTATCATTTTATTGTAATTTTAGTAGTTGCGCCTCCTCAAATACGATCTTTGGAGTTGACTCTTTATGGCTGTGAGTCTCAAGATGATTATCTCTCTCATGTGGCTAGCTCCTTTGGTGACCCGTTCTTGTTTTAGGATGTTCTCATTTTGGAGACACTTGCGTCTTGGGAAATAATGAATAGGGGTTGGTCCGCTACTCAGTTTGGGTTCTTTCATCGATGACCCCATGTGGTGGGGTCTAGTTTATGCGGAGAGTTCATGGGTCAGTTTGTGCTGGGTTTCTCGTACTGGTCTATGATCACTGGTTGAAGCTGGTCAGTCCTTAAATGGTGGGAAGACCCACCATGAATCTTGAAGTGCCTTCTTCAAGGTTTGGTCTATGTGGCGGTTTCCTCTTGGATCAAGTTTACAGTTCCAGAGTTAGCTAATGCTAAGAGTCTCAATGTCGGTTGTGCTAGTCGGGTTCTTGTGGTGGGGGGAACCCTCCTCGTTTCCTGATGGTTCTTTTCTTTTCAGTTCCCCTCAGAGTTGGTCGGGTGTGACTGATGGAGTGAAAAGTCACGCTGAGTTGTGCTTTTGTTGGCCACATTTAGTTTCAAACTCGAGTTTGTTTCCTCATTTGGCATGGTGACTTTCTGGGGGCAGAAAGTTTTTGTGGTGGGGAGAATTGTCACACCCTAGGACCAATGCATTATTTTAACTTAATTATTTTGGGTCTTTATTTTGAGTGGCGGTTTGAATCGGTTCTATTTTAAAATGGATTTGGGATCTTATATGGGTGTGCGCCCGTACGCGCGACCGTCTTTAGCGCTCAATCACATTTAGACAATGTTTTATTAATAAATGTGTCATTATTGGGGTGTGTGACCTTGCCCGCGACTGTGGTCGGTTCCCATTCTTAATAAGAGACTGTTCTATCTTATTAAATTTATTTTTACATGGCCGCGCAACTAGGCATGCGACCGCGCATGCAACCGAGCGCGCACTACTCTAGTGACCGGGCGGGTGATCGTGCACGCGATCGGACGCGCGACCGCGTACGTGACCTTGTGTGGTGTCTAACATTAACAAATAATATATTATTATTTTGTTATTATTAATTAGGAATTTGTTTATTCTTTCAAATTTCATTTATTTATTTTATTTCATTTTATTCATTTTTATTTATTTATTTTTATTTCATTTTATTTATTTGTTTTTATTTCATTTTATTTATCTATTTTTATTTCATTTTATTTATTTATTTTTATTTCATTTTAATTCATTTTTTTCTTTTCTTTTCTTTTTCTTTTCTTCTTATTTTTTTTTCTTTCCCTCTCTCTTCCTCTCCCCTATTCCCTCGTCATGCTGCTCTTCCCCCCCCCCCCATCGCCGAACGCTAACCCCCCACGTTCGACGTAGCAGCTCCACCGACGCCCCTCCGCTCGCCTCTCCCCACCGGCACCCCTCCGCACCGCCGACCTCCCTTCCGACTCCCCCTCCTCCCGGCCGGCACCCGACCGTCGTCGGCCGCACCTCCCAGCCAGCTCCGCCCGTGCTCCTCCTTCACCGGCTGCTCGCTGCCACCCGAAACCCCCTCCATAGCCAGATCTCCCCTGTTCCGGCGCCGTCCCACTGCCCTACACCCGCCTAGCACCCACTGTCCGAACCCGACCCCCTTTCCGGCACGATTCCTGCGAGTCCAGCCCCCTTTCCGGCGCGTTTCCGGCGAACACGACCTTTTTCAGTGCCTCTGCGTTGCTCCGGTGTGCCCAGGAATTCCCTCGTTGGGTTTGCGAAGGGTTTCCCGGGTCATGCCGGACTGCATCCCATCCACTACCGCCGAAGGCAAAGTGAGTCAGATCATTTCGGTCTGCTCGCCAATTTCTGGGTAAGAATATATTTATGCGTTTTCATATATATTTATGCCACGTGAAAAATATGAAATTGAGTCTACGGACCCTTGAGGTCGTTATCTGGTCCCGAGTCGGTTTCTGGTTTACGTCTTCTTCTGTCTGTAATGTTTTTCCTGTTTAATTAATTTAAGATGTTCTTTAATTAACTTGTTGAGTGCGAATTGTGTTTATGTGGTGAATTATGTTTACCTGCTTAAATAAATTTGGTGTTCCAAACAACCACACTTCAAGTTACCTCTCAAGGATCTCGCCAGCAATGGAGCTCAACCATTTCCTCAATGGAAAAACACAAAACCACAAAAAAACTAAAACCAGATCATAACTACTCTCTCGTGGGAGATACCTCTCAAATTAGAGGTAGGCACAACCAGTAATAAGAGAATCCCTCTCATAAACAATAATGTTCTAAAACTATAAGGCAAATATCATTACATGAAAAGAGATAAACATTTAATAGCATAGGGTACTGAGCACATATCTGTCACTCATTTTCCCATGTAATCCCCTCCATGCCATAGTGTCTCAACAAGACACGAACCAAGGGTATAACATGCATGCAGAATAACTTATCCTTGCAGTCATGTATCTTTATTGGTCACTCCTCAATGGTTTCATCATTTTATACATCGATATCACCCCAATCAATGATGTTAGAGTCATCATGAAGATAAAGACATAGCTACGACCAATAAAAAACATAATATATCCTATTCATATTTGAGGGATGTTCTACATGATATTCCATGACTTCAACATAATAGACCATATTGAATGACCCAAAAAACCAGAAAGAAAGCATACTCCCACGACCAAACAATCTCTGTCAATGACGGGTATTCACATTAAAAAACACATGATATCTAAATTTAAACTCCAATTGTCTCCTCCTATGAATGACAAAGGATTTATAATGATCATGCGCTTCCTTTATCCTATAACGAATCACCTGAACCATCTCTATCGTATTCTATTCTAGTTATTGCCTAAGAATTTCTGACTCTCCAACCCCAGTTTAGCACAATGTAGAAGGGGCTGGTTGTCCATTCAAGGGTTCAAAACATTCCATACCGATGGTGGAGTGATAACTATTTTTGTAGGTGAACTCTACCAAGGGTAAGTTCCATATCAATGAATCCCCAAAATATTGGACATGAGATAGAAACATTTCTTAAATTTTTTGGATGGTTCTATTTTTCTTAAAATCCATCTATGGATGAAATGAAGTGCTACGGAATAACAGAAAACTTGAATTATGATGACAAAATCTTCACACCCTTGAGGTAAAATGAGGATCTTGATCGAAAAGGTTCGTCCTCATAACTCTATAGAGACTAACCACCACCTCTGGATATTTACTGAACAAAACCTCTACTAAACTGGACTCTTTTATCACTATAAAGTGGGATTATTTGGTCAAACAATCCACTACCACTCATATAACATCATAACCTCTCTGAGATCAATGTAAACATTAAATAAAGTCTATCGGGATGTCCTCCCTCTTTCATTGAGGAACATCTAATGGATGGCGAAACCCAATGGGAACATGGTGCATGGACATCACCTTATGGTAGAAAAACAACAAGACTGAAACTCTGAAACTACATGTTTTAACCCAAGCCACCAAAATGTACTCCTCAATGGTCAATACATACTTTTTATTCCAAGATGTACTACTAAGGGAGAACAATATAAGTCACTAAGAAACATCTCACACATCTCCAAAGGAATGATAATCCTTCGTTGAAACAATAACTAGTGTTGTTCATACTTAGACCAACCATTAGGGTCATTGACATAAACATCTCGGTCTATCGAGATCTCCACCTCAAGATCCTCTAATTGGGAATCTTCCACCTGCTACACTTGAGATTACAACACCTTCATCTAGAAAAGATAACCTCTTCCCCTACTTCTCCCACATCATGTTGTATAGAGATATATTATTTCATCACTCTCTGTGTATCACTTGATTCACATACTACATCACTAGATAACTTCCTTCTTAGAGAATCAGCTACAAATTACCATTTCTAAGTTTATATGAGATTTCGATGTTGTAATCTTGTAAGAACTCCATAAACTAATGCTACAGTAAGTTCTAATCACACTTGGAGGAAACGTACCTCACGGTCTTTTCATCTCTGTAAGGAATAATATTCTTTCCAATGAGGTAATGTCTCCCCAAAATAAGGGCAAGCCCTACTACTTCCAACTCAAGATCATGTGTGGCATTGTTACACTCATGGGGACATAACTGCTGAGACCCATAACAGACAAACTATCTATACTACATTAGATCCTAGACTAACCCCATTCATGAATCATCACATAAAACCTCGAATTGAACTCTATCTAATGTAAGATAAAGACCTTTATCACTGAAGAATTTCTCCTTTATATTCACGAATGCTACTGGAATTGTTCATTCTATAAAAACTCATAATCCTTTCAGGTTAACGCTATCAAAGGAGTTGCAGCCAGAGAAAAATTTTCTACAAACCTCATGTAATAGCCTGAACGACCAATGGAACATTGCACCTCAGACACTATCTTAGGGGATTCCCAATACAAAGCTAAATCTATCTTTGATTGATCCACAGCTACTCACTACTGGTATAAAACATTCCCCATGAAAGGGACTACTCGATCCCAAAACACACACATTTAAATCTTCCAAAATAGATGTTATCGACGAAGAACACCCAAATACAGATATAGATTCTATACATGATCCTCCTTAGATGTGGAGTACACAATTAGGATGTTGATGAAGACCACAATGAACTTATATTAGAACTCATGGAACACAACCTTCATCAACCCTAGGAACATAGCTAGAGTATTCATCACACTAAATGTTATCACAACGAACTCGTAATGCCCATGATGACAAGAAAAAAAGTCATGAGGATATCCTCATACTTCACATGAAAATGATGATATACTGACCAAGATTCAATATTCAAGAACCATAATCCATTATTAACATTATTAAATAAGTTGTCAATCTACCAAAGAGGATATAGATTCTTCACTGTCACTTTGTTGAGGTGATTATAATCAATACTTAACCACAAACTGTCATCATCCTTCTTCAAGAAAAAAACCAGTGTCCCCATAGTGACAGACTCGGATGAACTAAACCACACTAAAATAGACCATAGAGCTACATACATTGCTGTCAAAACATTGAAGGAATCGTATTATATAGAGACCTTAATATATGAAAGGTTCCCGGCTGTAGCTCGATCCCGAACACGATTTTTCATTGAGGGGGTAACACAACAACCACTTCTGAAAATACATCAGTGTACTCTTCCACAACTATAGGAGATGTCGACTACTAAACCTACAATGTGTTCAATATCATCCCATCCATAAATGATGATAAGGATGGAACATACCTATAACCCATCTGAGGGTCTCACTCGCCAACAAACATAGTTGGATCTCCATAAGCATAAAAGAACACCACCATCATCCTGAATTAATACATGATATCCTACATAGAATACAAAAACATTATGCTGAGGATGACATAAGATGGTTTTATTCAAAGAGATAGGAAATATCCAAAAGTGCAGGTCAACCCCAACACTAGATTACAATCTCTATATACATCAATCAAGTCAGCTCGAACTCCAACTAGCGTAGTCAATTCCAATAGAATTGGATTCCTCTCTAACTAAAGTCCCATGGAGTGGACCAGGTTTGGTGATATGAAGGATTGTGTGTCTCTTTAATAAAACAAGGAATAAACCCAAGTATAAAACAATCAATGGGTGCCTTGAACATTGTTTGGCTTCTATGGTGCTGGCAATGTTAAACCAAGAGGATTACCACACCCTACTCGACGACCACTCTAACCCTGTTGATGACAACCACCATGGTTGCGCTTGGCCATATACGGATGAGGAAAACCCTAGGGTTGTCCTCTACCTACCCCATATTTCGTATACTAGTCTAAAGTCAGTGAAACCCACTACTATTTCCTCTTCCAGAACTACATTATTGGAGGAACCAAATACAGAACACTTGGAGCATGCTGACAACATAGAATGGTTGGGAAATCCAGTTGTTGATAACCTCTTCCTCATAAATAAAAACATGTTCTTAAAAAAATAACATATTTATTAGAGCTTAAACAACCACGGAAATAATATAATGAGGGATGACACCTATCCCTGACAGAACGAAAACTCTTTTTCCCTAAAAACTGGGAACCGTAAACCACATCTATGCTTCGTGAGGAATACTGATGACTCTTCTCTCATGAGGATCTAGTCCTGCATAACATCCTCGTGATTACCTATTCCCTTTACAGCTCCTCAAGATATATCTTCATCATAAATGGGGAGACCTAGAACTGGATATCTAGATAAAATTTTTCCTCTAAATACCTCACCCTTGCTACCTTATCTGGAAACAGGTCTAAAGAATATTGCAAAATGTTCCTAAAATTGATTCTAAACACTCACACATTTTATATCCCCTTTCATAGGGTATGAAACTCATGATTACGGGGACCCTTTATGGTCAAAGATAGAAACTCAATTATGAACATTTCGTAGAACTCCTTCTATGAGATTTTGGACTACTCGCAATCCCTAATGAATAAGAACCACCACTGCCCTGCTTCTCCATGATGTGTCATCAAAAACAAAGACACCCAGTGCTCTTTTTTAGCACAGATTGATCCAAAATCTATATCCTCCTCCTCCAACTAGTCTTTCATGACTTCAATTGAAAAACATCATTTTTACTTCTGTAGACTATGGAGATGAAACACTCATATTGTCCTCCTCTAAGTGTCATCATCATAATCTTATACTCTACAGAGACCGGCTGCCATAAACTTCTGAATATCATCTGTGTGAACCTGACAAGGACATTGACATGGGAGACATACTTGAAATATAAAAATAGTTATATTTCTTAAACATACAATAGGGATGACTTAAAAATAGTTAAATTATTATTTTATTTTATTCATTTTAGGTTATCATATCCCATGGTCTATCCATTCAAACACTGGTGCAAAGAAGGATGATGCGTGATCCTTTTCTAGGTCTAAACCATACAAGAAGAATCACATCATTTAATAGAAATTTTAAACTTAATGGTCCATATGTTAGACCATAGGGGGCCCCAAATACATGTGTCTAATCTAGTATCTCGTGTTTAGAGTGCCCTCAAATTTAAGCTGACACAGTTTCTCTACCAACCCCTACAACCTCACCTGTGACAAACTCCAAATCTCATCAAATCCCCCAACCTGGATCATATATGACCATGTTATGACCCCCACCCCATAATGTTTATTCCTCCTAGTTTAACAATGTGATAAGGTATATAGTGACCCCTTGAGTCCTTCCTCATGTAAGACTTGGGTTGGCGACTAACACTGAGGGTATATTAAACACACAAATGGGAGCTATTACCCTCTAAGAGAACACATGGGAATGAGAGAGATAAGAAATACCCCAACAAAATCCTACTAAGAATATAATATAAAATAATTCCCCAGTACACAAATGTAATGCCAGGCAAGTACTACTAAAACTTAAATGGAAAACTGAAAGTACCAAAAGAATGTAAGTGCCAGCGACCACGCCACCCGAACATTTCCTGCAACCACAAGCTAGCAGTAACAAGATGGATATCCAACCATCTTTAAGATACCATAAAAATATGATATATATATATTTGTGTGTGTGTGTGTAGGATGAGTATAATATTTCACTCATTAGGATCCCCCAAGAGCCTCTCGTGAAAATTTAATGAAGTCATGCTAAAGCATAGTGAAGAACAAGAAATACTGACTCGTCACCTAAATAGAAATACTATGTTCGCAGCCACACTAGGGAAACTCTCCCCAAGTACAAAAAAAGAGTTTAGAGTATAATAAATAATATAATGGTTACCCCATTACCAATTCACCATTGAGTTTCCTCCTTTCCCCAACGTCGCACTATATAAGCATCTCTCTCCAAAAAGGCTTACCCGCAGACACGTGGGCATAACACCACAGCATTCACATCAGGAAACACATCCAATATGTCCATGTAACCAAAGTAGCTAGGTAGTTTTAAGGATCCACCATATCTAAAATAATTTGTATCATACATTGAGAATTATATCTCAAGACTTTATAGCCCATACACCGAGTAAGGATCCTCAATCCATCAGAGACATTACATGTTCCACCTATAATAATCTATAAGAAACTATATCCATAATATATGTGTCTGAATAACCATAGGACATTAAATCCCTATACACAAATATATGGGGCAAACTAGCAGTCCTGCCTACCAGTACAAGTAACTACCAAGAGAAGATAACATGGAAAATGTTGTAGTTGGCCATCCATCCTCCCATAGGGATGTTGGGGAAACCCCCCGCCCCCAAGGAATAGAATCCATGGGGTGTCAGCCACAACAATTGAGAGGGTGGAGTAACATATAGAAACACAAAAAGTATAGAATATAATATAGATCACAACCAAAATATATGAATAAACTATTATTTGACTCAACTGAAGCTAATATCTCAAGAACTCCCATCTGCCACTACTAAGACAAGATATCCAATAAGAAAAAAACAATTTAAAGACCTCCATTAAATTACATTATCCATTTTTATCATTTCCACTCTATGGTATTTAATTATTTAACCATTAATTAACCATTATCATATCAACAATACATTTCTTTAGTATTCTATCCCAGATCTATGCCCTCCAGTGATAACTAAATCAAGTCCACAGTTCCATTTAATTGTAACCTCATCATTTTATCCCAGCATGCTCCAACCCCATGTGTTAATATTTATTCAATCATATGTTAACATTATTATTACTTACCATTATTCATAGTAATTTTAGAAAACATTGTAAGCTACTAAAAATAAAGGGATCAACATGATGAGTATGTGAACTACCAATCGAGTCTTTTGCACCTATAGGAAGTGTGTAAAACCATCTATCATCGAGAAGTAAAACTTGGAATTAACTTACCATACTCAATGTGTATTTGCCTCTTTTGGGGGGATAGTAAGAAAAAACATATTATTCAAGAAGTTGGAATCATAAAGGCGACAATAAAAAATAGATTCAATAATAACCACTTTTATATCAATGGTAATCCCAACTTCAATATGTTCCATCTTCCCCAGTGTCATCCCCAATAACCACATGGATTAGATGAAGAATCTCACCACCCTAGACATCACATAATGCCACCACCAATGGGACTCTCTACCCCACATATCAAAAAAATCATCTAGGATGACATCACAACACAAGAAGTCAGAAACTAACAATAATGAAACTGGGATCTTGGCCCTAAGCAAGGAATTGAACCTTCTCACCCAAAGGGAACTCATGGAACCACAGTAGAAGGAACTCAGACTTATAAGAAAGAGGGTATATCATAACCCTACAAGGAATTATCTTTATCACACAATCTATACATTATTCTATATTGAACTAACGAATTCAATTAATAATTTATAACTACATACCTTTGAACATTATCAAAGGATGAAAACAACAAGCAGACTAATTAAACATTCCTCTTTTTCTTTGTCCAATTAATTTAAAATTAATCCCAACTATATGTTCTTTAACAATTTCTGTCAAAAATGAAATGATAAAAAAGTGAGTCTCATATATCATGATATATAGAAAATAGAGAGGCAATCCATAATCATGGTAAAGGGAAACAACGTACAATCAATTCTAATTCATTAATCTAGTTCAAATAAATATTATCTCAATTCAATTATGATCGAGTGGCTAAAACATGATAACTCTACAACTGTACATAAAATAATAAGGAATCCATAAATCCCCTAACTCAAAATCGTTCTGATGTTCCTTGGACAAGAACATGCAAACACAATAGATCAGGATCACATGTCCTGCAACAATTGCATCCACCCAAGGACATCGTGACACAATCAAATCATCATGCACACAATAAAGTTACATTTGAAAAATGGATAAAATATTCGATTACATGGAAAGAATAATGTGAGGAAACAGATTAATGAACCCACAAGAATATAGACTGAACATACCTCCTATTAAAGACAGATCAACACTTTCATCTTACATTAAAATAGGGAATGAACATGCACTAAGAAGAATTATAGAGAAAAACCTGATCCAATTTCCTCAGCACAATAACACATATCCTAGGAATGAAATGTTCAAGGTGCCTCATACCTAGAAAAACAAGATAAAAGAAAAACGTACAATTTATCTTAGACTATTGAAAATATAAATGGATCAAATGTTTAGATACAATTTATATTTTCAATTAATTTAAGATTATTTCAATAATCCACAGATTGACCAAGTAAAGGCATTCATAACCTTAAAAGATTATGATATGATTTATTGGAATTCAATCTACCTTAAATACCAAAAAAGGTCAGTAAATGTGAATTATGTTAAGAAAAATAATAAATAGAAAAACTGTAGGAATTTGGAAACATTGTTCAAGAATCTCTGACCAACAACACTATTCACAAATGTCTCATTGACAACATTGTACAAAAAATGACCCACAAATAGTTTTGTTCACAAATGACTCACCAAAAACAATGTTCACAAATGACTCACCGAAAGCATTGTTACCAAATATCTCACCAATAGAACTATTCATAAATGAATCATCAACAACATTGATCATAAATTAATCACCGACAACACTTTTCACAAATGAATCATTGACATCACTATTCAAAAATGAAAAGTCAACAACATTGTTCACATCTATATCTCTACCCACATTGTTCAAAAATTTCTTACTGTTGGTACTATTAAAAAATGACTCACAAAAAACAAAATTCACAAATTAGTCATTTCCAACAGTATTCAGAAATGACACACCAAAAAAACTATTCACAAATGAATCATTGATAGCACTATTCACAAATGACTCACCGACAACACTATTCACAAATGAATCACCAAAAACACTATTCAAAGCTGTCTCATAGAAAAAAATTTTGAAAAATGATTCAATGATAGAAATATTCACAAATGACTCACCAAAATCACTATTCACGAATGACTTACTCGTAGCATAGTTCACATCTATGTCGCCGAAAAAACTGTTCAGAAAACTAGTAACAATGCTCCCATAATTGAAATTGTTTCAATGTATGGGGGTTGTCACCATGACATCCTAGAACAAGTCAAACACCATATTTCAACAATGGAATGTAATATACTGGTTCATACAATTATATATATGATTTACATTGCACATTTTGTTACCAATTTATCAATAATTCATTTCAAAATCATATTTCAAGGAAAGACTACTTTGTTTTTCATGTATGGTTTTGCATGGGATTTTTCATCCTTTTAAATAGATAAGGGTTCCATAATCTTGATACTATTAAACCTTGTATAAATATCATATATATTCATTAAATATGTATTTATATTAATCGTGTAATTTTATTTACAGAAACGGAGATACACCGTTCATGGGGATGGTATGTCATACAAAGACACAAACATTGTTTCCATTTAACCTAAGGATCGAAAAAAGGAATTTAAATGATATATAAACATTTTTTAGTAATTATAATTTCATCTATATCACATATATTAATTAAAATTATCCATTATTACATTCTATGAAATATATCAGTGATAAATGAATCACATCACTTCTGAAGGGGGTAGTCCGTCGTACACACAAATGACATAATCATTTATTAAATTTTTTATATGGTACTATATTATATGATATATTTATCTCCTATAATATTTAAAATTTAACTAATATTATATAAAAACACTAAATCAATACTTTTACATTTCATGTAATATATATGTAAAAAAAGAAATCGCATCACTTCCTGAGGTGGTAGTTTGATGCACACAAGTGACATTATCATATTCACTAAAGAATGTATAGTAATAATATATATGTTATATTATAATTATTAATGAATAATAACATCAGAATTATCATATATAACCATTATATACATCATTATATCCTTCTGTTAGAAGTGGTGGGGGAAAATGAATTACATCAGTTCGTATGGTGGCAATTTGTCGAACACATAATAAAAGACATTACTTTCCATTTGCGGGAGGTCTGGACAGTGGAAGGTCATAATCATTACATAAAAAATTATAATTTCATTTAATATAATGATGTTTATATATCATCGTGGATTTATAATATTTAATTACATGGAATGAGAAATATTATAAAAAATTTGTTAAGGATGTTACATCTTTTAGGTAGAATATATTTAGGTTGACACCAAAATCTTTTACAAAAAAGTTTTATGAAAAAGGTCTCTAAGATAATGAGATATATTTAAATAATTTAATTTTATATTTATTATCAATATGAGAGTGTTTTGGATGTGTGGTGTGGATATGAGAGTGGGTGGACATTAATAAGTAGGGAAGTTTAAATACATGGTGTTTATTAAATGAATAAAGTGTACCTACATTTTTCAAAAGTAAAATAGATCCAAAATCAGAAATTGTAAAAAAAATTCATTGAATGGTTGAAATATTTATTTATAGTGGGATTTTTTATAATTTTATATGCCATTTTACCACTTATCTATTTAGTTTAACCATGATTAAATTGTTTTAACGTCATCAATGGTGATTAATTTTTATTATTTTCACTAATCACAATGATTAAAAACTATGGAGAAATTAATATGTAATATTAATTATACTTGTTCCAAAATGGGAATCCATGATTAAAAATTCAATTTATCTAAGTGGATTATTTTAATTTTATATTAAAGTAGAAATTGTGATGAAAATTTATTTTTCGATGAAGCAATGTTTAAAAGTATAAAGATCAATAATATCACATTTTAATATTAAGATAATTAAAAATACCTATTTCGATTTAATTATAATTTAAATTATATAACTTATAATAAAAATCTATTTTTATAAAAAATATACCCATATAAATGATTTAAAAGAAAATGTATTTTTTTATAGAAATTATTTTTTACTATTTATCGAACAATTCATCTATTCAAAATTATCTAAAAAATTCACTCTTTGAAAATTTTGACATGTTGATTCCAAAATTATTTTTCATTTTTTCATATAAATTTTATAAAATTTAATTTTTTAAAATAAATCAATAATATATCTTTTAATAAAATAGTTTTTTTGGAACATATAATTACATTAAAAATATGTAATTTTTTATCAATATGTATTATTTATATAAAAATGTTACAAATAATATTTAAGAAGTTTTTATTCATATTAAAAAATCCAATATTAAAATGTGGATCATAAATTCCATTATTTAATAGGAATATAAATATTTTATTGTGGTTTGTTAGAACTCATTGTTGGGTGAATCACAAGGAACTGATGACAATGAAATTCTTTGAAAATGTATATTTCAAAAAACATCTGGGTGTTACATAAAATGATCCCTATATATCATACAATGAATAATAAAATACCCAAAGAATATTCCCCCTATGTAATGTATGTCTTAGTCAATCCAAAATACCATCTTATAAATCCTCATGGACCAAGGCAAGGGATCATACTCAAAAAAGTAGTCATCATTTTAACTGATTTTGTTTCATCTTTATTTATTCATCCACCTACTATAAATAATATTTTAAAATATTAATGCAATTAAACAGTTTTATTTAATATCTTAAAATGTTTTAATTTTAATTTTACAATCGTTTTATATCCCCATTCAATCTTATTAAAAATGAATGTACTGCTCACGGATACGTATAGACTATTATATCTATAAAGTATAATGCTTCGTTTTTCACTAACACAACACATCGATTCGTATATTGACATATATAAAAATATATGATATTTTTAATATAAATATAATTTTTTTAAATATAATTTTTTATTTACATTCTTTTCGTTGAATAATTTTTAAAGTTAACAACATCACCCATGAATTTATACTGACAATCATCTCCATGTAGAGTTCTATATATATTTTTATCACCTACATAAATTAGTGGTTATAAAATAATATTTAATTTATATAATTTATATTTATCACAATATTAGAAATCTAGATTTGAGGAATTAATGACCAGGTTGGAAGTTCCAGAATCACAAATTATAAACATCCATAGAAATTTAAATAGTTAACATATATAATTTTATCTTTTGTGGAGAATTATTAATAAATGGTTGATTATAAATTATGAATGAATCATGTATAGAAATAGAATATGAATATGGTTTCCCTATATATTTATATTAAATAAGAATTAATTATAATGGAGGTTAGAGAATGTATAATGAATTTCAGGACTTGAGGTATGTATTTTCTTCCAGTATCAATCTTTATTGATATTTTTCATGTTTAAATATCATTTAGAGAAATTATACACCCTCCCTCTCAAAAAAATCTTAAATTTTATTATCTTATATTTATTCATATGATTTATATGTATTATTCAAATTGTATTTTCTCTGGTACTCAACATACCATATTAACATCTTTGGAAAATTTGTTCATAATTTTTTATTTATGTCTATAATAAGTTTATTACACATAAATAAATATTAAGATGTTTCAATAATGTTGTAAATGACACATTAATTGTTATTAAAGTTCATTTTCATGTATATATTTTTTTTTAAATTTACAATTCTCTAAAATGATAATTTTTATATTTTCATGTACATGTCGTTTTTTTCACAATTAAATAAGTATCAATTATTTTTTTCATAATTTTAATTACATGACAATATTTTACCATTATCATTGCAGTTAATTTTTTAATACTTATTTACATGTTTATAATATTTTACCAAGATAACTATATTCACATTTTTATATTATTTTTATTTTGAGAAGGTTACTAAAATAAAAATGTTTTTTCATTGAATTTTGAAATATATATCAAATTATTCCTAAAAATTATATTCATCAATATTATGATCCAATCTAAAAAATAGATACCATATCAATATTTTCAAAAATATTTTACAAAAAACAAAAAATTCATCTTGAATTCTAGAGTATTATTAGTGGAAGACACATAACCACATCATCAAAAATTTAAAACCATCATCATTGTCTGAAACATAACATAGTGTTTTTTACTCCCAAATATATTCCAATAATTCATAATATACAGACAAGAAAATATATAGGATAATGATTTATATTGAAATCTATTTAAGGGAATAAACATTAAAAAAATTATAACCGAAAATTCAAGAGGCATAAAATGATATCATAAAGATAATGATCATAATAAAATAAACATTGAATAAAGAAATTAAATCATAAAAACAAATCAAATCATGTAATATGGTTAAAAAACATATGATATTAAATCATAAAAAATTTTATGTTTCACTCCTAACACCATCATCATAAGTGTAAGAATTCTAATGTTGTCTGTGATTCAGTCCCTAATCCCTTTTAAAAAATATCATGAGATATAAAATATTTAATCAATGAATTGGTCAACTGTGTAACTCTTGGAAAAACCATACATAATGAAAATAATAAATAATTGTTCCAATTGATGAAATGATACAATAAATAAATCATATTCATGATTAAAACCAAGAGAAAAAAGAGATATTCATAATTATAATTCATTGAATAAGTTAATGAAAATCATAAATATTCCAAAAAGTAGAAGGAATAAAATAGTTTTTATCTTTAATAATTGAAAAGGTTATATAGGTATTGAACATGTATTTCCAATATATAAAATTCATGATAAGGATCATGGATGCGAATGGATAAAAAATTACTTGGGTGGTGCTATATAAAATAAGTAATATATCAATTAATATAATAAAAGAGATTATTATTTTCTATAAGTCCACAATTTACCAAATATGGTTCTAAATAAAATATGTAAGGTTTTTAGATTTATTTTATGGATTAAAATCATTTCATATGGGTGATTCTTAACTTGAGATAAAAAATTAAAATTTATCAATGTATGTGGTTTTATTAATGTGGGGATTTTTTAGGTTACTAATGTAAGAACCCTGTTTTTGGCTATAAAATACTATGTAATATTTTTTTAGGTTATTCCAGAGCAGTACCTTCAGACGGCGTGCGATTCCGATCCTCGGTGTGGCCGGAATTAAATTTTCAGTGCATTCACACTTAGCATGCCAAATAAATGGGATAACTCCTAAACAGTGTTTCAGATCCTAAATATAACTGTACGTATGAGTCCGGAATGGGTTTTTTTACCATAGGAAGGACATAAAACATGTCGGCACAGGGCGTTTGGAGACCTCGCTCACTTCTAAAACGTTAAATGGATAAATTAAATAAATAATTTATTTGTTTAATGGATTAACTCAAATATCTCTTAAAAGTTCGATCAGATGGGAATACTGAGGGCACCGTTGAGTCCGGAATGTGCCGTTTACCCTAGAAGGGGTGTAACATTCATGGGCGTGGGCCTTCTGTGAAAAATGCTGCTAGGGGCGTTTTCGTAATTTAGTGGCTTCAACCGTTAAATTTTATATCTTTTGAACGGAGCCTCGGAATAAAATTATGAGACCACCGTTGTGCTCAGAAGGTGGTGTTTACCCTAGGCGTGACCTAACTTTCACTGTGTTTGGGGATTCAAACGCATATTTAATTTGGGATGAGTTTTTTTTATTTTTTTTTATTTTATTTAAAGGTTTAATTTCTTTACTTAAGCCTATTCCATCTCCTCCCCCCTTCCTTCTCCCCTGGAGAACCCCACTCTCTCCCAAGAAACCTCCCTCACCCTCTTCATCTCCTCCTCCCTCCTCCGATCAAGGAGACAAGCGGCGGTCGGGGCGACGACAGGCGCGGTTTGGCGTTGAATCTTATGGCTACGCCATCGCAGGTAGGCAGTTTTAGTTTTGAGCCCAGACCCCTGTTTCCATTTGTTTCACCATCCGTGCACCCCATGTTTTGTGTCGAATCGTCGAGTGAATCCCAAACACTTGTAGATCTCTTTACGGAGTTCTTGAAACCCCTTTCAGATCGTTTTTCTAAATATGAGTGTGTTCATGGAGGATCTCCGAATATGCGGGTGTTTTTCTGGTGACCTGCACGTGGAAGGGGAAGAGGCGGTCTGGCGGGTTCGCTGCAGCGGCAGTCGACTAGTGTCGGGGCGAACGACGGTCGGAGTCCGGCCAGGTGGAGTAGATCTGGACGTCGGCCTCAAGTGCATCTCGGGACGGTTGGGTGTCTGAGGGGCTGCAGGGGTGCGGCAACCCGCTGCAGGCAGTGCGCAGCTCAGAGGCAAGGTTGTGCGGCAGCCGGTGCAGGGAGGCGGAGCTCGGAGGGGGCCGGCCGTTCCGGCGGGTGTAGGACGTAGGAGGCGACCTGGGTCACTGCTCGAAGGGGGAACACGTGTCTTGCGAGATAGGCTAGTCGTGAGAGGAGAAAAAAAAGAAATAGAATAATAAAAAAAGACACAAAGTGGCAATGGGTGACTCGGCCGGAGAAAACGGGGTCTCTCCCCTTGATTGGAGAGAGGGGAGAGAGGGCAGAGAGGGGAAATAAAAAGAAAAAAGAATTTAAAATAAAAGGGGAAAGGAAGGTGATGTGTGGAAAGGATGGAGAGGATTTGCTTGGGTGTGGAAAATCTTAAGGGGTTGATTGATTGAATTTTAAAATAATAATGTTAATAAATAATAATAATAATAATATAAAATATTATTAATATTATTTTGTTATCAAATATTATTTTCAGTCATAACTGCTCCATGCGACGTCCGATTGACCCGCCGTTAGCGGCAATGTAACCCTGTTTTCGAGGCGGCCATTTTAAATCCGACATTGAATACTTTTTTCGGACTCCTGTCTCGGGTCAACGACACACCGAGTATTTAATAATATTATTATTGTTCAGGAAACTTGTGTCAGACCGTTCTCCTGTGTACGACGTTCAATCGACGTACCATCAGCGGCGTTGCGACCCTGGCATCGAGACAAAGATTTCCAGTACGGTTTCAGGCGTTGAAACCGGAGTTGAGGTGTGGGGCCCAAGACCCGTCTATTAAGTTGTGAGCAGGGTTTTGTAACTCGTTCATAAGACGTCCGTTTAGGGCGTGCGAGCATTCGATTCTGGGTGTTTTTCCAAGGGCATTGCAATGACACAATCCGCCCGCTTTAATTCTGTACGGTGGTGCGGGACCCACGAGGGCCATTTTGGGAGTTGGTAGTGATTTCTAACTTTATCACCGGGTGTCCTTTCTGGACAAGTGATTAGTCGAACTTGTGTAATTTTCTGAGAGGATCGCAATGGTGTGATCCAGTCGTTGTGCTTCAGGACCGGGACGCAGGTCCCACGTAGCACCGCTCGTGTGCGGTGCGCCCAAATGCATCTTTTTCTACGGATATCAGTTTCACTCAAGTGAGCAGTCCTTTTGACGTGTTTTTCCGAGAGCATCTCAATGGCGCAGTTCGCCCGACCTTTTTCGGGATCATGGTGTGGGTCCCACCCGGGCTAGATACGGTGAATAGTACCTTTTTCACCGGGTGTCCATTTTGGGCGATTGAGTAGTCAATCCCGTGTGTTTTTCGGAGGGGATTGCAGTGGTGTGATCCGTTTGTTCAGTTTCGGGATATTAGGGTGGGCCCCACATGGGTTGGTTACGGTGAATAGTACCTTTTTCACCGGTTGACCGTTTCAGGCGAGTATGTAGTCTATCTCGCTTGTTTTTTCGCGAGGATTACAAAGGTGTAAACTGTTCAAGCGAGTGGAGCCTCCTGCGTGATCTCATTTAATGTGGAAGCATGAAAGGTGCTCTGATGGCTGTTCTTCTTGCTATTTTTGGAAGCAAACCCTTGGCGTGTGAACGCGTTCACTCCCGTGTGAGTGGAGTTGATGTTTGAAGAGATTTGGTTGGTCGTGCTGGAGCCGTGGATGAAGTAGGTTGGCAAATTACGTTTTCACCCTTCGCGTGGACACTGGGTGTCGTGTGCATGATAGCCTTTGGGCTAGAGATGTGGTATACTCTGAGAGTATACGGGAATTCTTGGAGGTACATGATGTAGTATGTGCCTGAGAACATTTGTGCATGGTTGGGAGTTGACGTGGGGCCACACGTCGTGTGGGCCCCATGTGCATGCCATGTTCTTCTTTGCGTACCTATGACCTCTCGTGACATAGAGGGTCCTCCTGTTCTTGATGGTTTAGACCAGTAGGGGTGAGTAGTTTTTCCTGGTTTTGTGCTGGAGTTGGGTGGTTTCACGATACCCACTCTGAGTTCTATTGGCCAGTGTTGTACCAGGGACAGCCAGAGCAGTTCCGGGTTTACCCTCCAGTAGAGACTGGGCAGTGGGTTGCTCACTGACTTCTAGGGTTTACCCTCCAGCAGTGACTGGGCAGTGGGTCACCCGATGTCCTCTTGGGGTTTACCCTCCAGTAGAGGCTGGGTAGTGGGTCACCCGACGACTCTTGAGGGTCTACCCTTCAGCAGGGCTGGACAGTGGGTCACACGTCGTCTTGTTCCAGGTCTACCCTCCAGTAGGTCTGGGCAGTGGGTCGCCTGTCAACTTATTCTAGGTCTACTATCCAGCAGGGCTTGGCAGTGGGTCGCCTGATGATGTATTAGGGTTTACCCTCCAGCAGGGCTGGGTAGTGGGTCACCCGTTGGCATTTCAGACTTAGTCCTTTCTAATAGGATGGTTTGTGTCTTTACTTTGTGACTACCGGAGTAGGACCCTTGTTTGTATGGGTCAGTGATGTGACATCTTTGACTTTGAGAAGACCTCTCAACTGTGGGACAGTGACGAGGTGTGGTTTGGCTTAACCTGGAACTCTCAAGTACGAGGGGAACTTTCCCCACCGAGACACGTCCTTGTGACGCAGCCTAAAACCGTGCGGGAGAGAAAGTGCTTCCCAAAGCGGACAGTGTTGAGGAGCGGTGATTTGAGCCCCTTGGATTGCAGTTCGGGGCAGATGTGTGGGATGCTGGGCATCGATGATGGTTACTTCTGAGACTGATGGCGAGTCACTTTCTTGGGCTGAGATACGGGATGGAGATCCCCATGCAATCTTGTTTGGGTTTATTGTTTGAGCATATGGATATGTATATACCTTGTTCCAGTACCCACTTCTTGGGTTTTGATTACTCTCCTTCCAGGAAATCCGAAGACACGCGGGGTATGCCACGTGCTTTCCTTGTCTAGCTTCTTGTGGTTGGACGAGTCTACTCTCCTGCTATAGGTAGCGAAGACTCGACAAGAACTTCATCTTCTCACCATTTCTAGATCCTTTAATTTGGATGAGTCTACTTTCTTTCTCCTGTTGGGTTGAGCGGATACTCTATTGCACTCCGTGTTGTTCTCTTTACTGCACTCTCGGTTGTACTCCTTTACTTTCCCCTGTTTGATCTACTACTCACTATTTGGTACCTCCTTTGTTGCTCCATCGAGCCTTCAGGGTATCCTACTAAGTATTTTTATGCTCACCCCTGCTTGGGATTTTCCCGCACTTGGTGTGCCCTTGCAGATGACAGACAGGTTGGTCGTGACGTCAGAGGACCTTAGGAGCTAGGATCTTGGACCACGTGTGGTGGTCGTTGTCAGGTTCCAGGTGTGGAACCCTCCCAGCTGTTTGCTGTTGTTTCACCTGTTGTCGGGTTGTGGCACTTTTCTAGTTGGGTGTGTGTTTTGACCCTTTTCTTTTCAGCTTTTACATTGTACTGTTTAGAGGTCGATGCACTCTTGTGGTTATTTATAATATATTTATTTCTTTACTTGTCTTTTCTTTTACTCTGAACTTTTTCATTGAGTGTGCTGCATGTGTGTGTGTACAGGTACTCATGCAAAGGCCTCCCTGAGTTGTTTAGCCTTCGGCACTTGTCGCCAGTCCCTGGCCTATGGAGGCAGTCTTGGGGTAGTTGTGGCTCGAGCCCGGGTATTGTCGGGTCATGACAACTAAAAAGGTATACCCACATAAAATAAAATGATATTTAACAATATATATATTTAAGGGATATATATATATATATATAAATTTAAGATCTTCATGGAAAAATGATTTTATAAAACTATGAAATGTAAAAAAGAACATTTTACCGACAGGTAATGAGGATAGTATGCGAAATCACCTACATCGTGTCTAAATTTACTCTATAAAATAAATTAAAATATAGATTAATTAAATTAGGTTCATTAAATAAATAAAAAATAACCTTATATATATATAGTTTTCATGGTCTATTTATTATTTTTTCTCACTTAATTTTAAAATAAGTTCTTCTTTTACATGTTACTCAAGGTTATTCAATTAACTAATCTAAAACACATGAATTTTTATAACCATGTTCTATAGTGTTAAAAAAATAACATCATGATTTCAAGAATTATATTTTTTATTTATTTCATTATTCAATTATAATAATACCTATATAGTTTCTTATTTTATCCCATAATAAATTCAAATTATGACATATTCTATGATAATTACATTTATGGTAGTTATAATTTTCATTGACTATTTCATGTTTATCACAGAAATATAAAGCCCAATAGTATTCATAAACAATATTAAGGGTGAATGAGTTATAATTTTTACATAATAAATACATATTTATCAAATCTGTGTTATGTTGTTAAGAATACAAAGCATGGCGTTTCATGGAGGTGGTATTCTACATGTACACACAAACGGTACCCTTATTTAACCATAGAATGAGAAGGGGGTTGAAAATAAAGAAATGAAAATTTATAATTTATAATAATTATATAAATATAATGTTACCTAAATTAATATCTTATTTTAACCTTTTATTTTTGGTGCAGGTGAATAATTGAATATTTTTTTCATAGGTGCAGTTTCCCAAACCTATATATGATGAAAATTTAACTTTTCTCAATGATTTTGGATGAATATTTCTATTTTACATTACATTTTATTAACAAAAAAATTTATATTTAATTATTAATCATGCCTTTATTGATATAAGGTTCATGGGGTGTAGATGAAGAAATGAACTACCATATTAAGGTTGAGATTGTTACCTCTCCCTTAAAAGTTCACCCTCCGATAACTCATTAACGATCATTATCTTGGAATTTTGGCGAAAAAATTATTAAATTAAATAGTTATCTTATTTAGGTTATAATTGGTTGCCTTTTTGTGTCTTGAGGAGTGGGGTGAATATGTCTTTCATTTATGAGTAATGGGAGTGCCATTTTTGTAAATTCTCTTCACTATTAAAAAGAAAAAAACATTATTCATGTCCAAAGGATATGAAATTGAGAAAAATTATTGTGGAATGTGAAAAGGTATATTATTCATCCAATATAAAAAATAATTAAAATTTTAACAAATTTAAACTCATTTCACATTGTTTATCCACTTTTATCCCTGTTTACCATTACCATGTTAACTCCACGTTCACCCTCGGTAACTAAATATAATTGAAGAAAATTTTATTTGAAATTATTGAATAATTTGAATATGATGATTTATCATATTGAAATAAGTTTATAAAATAAAATTTATATGTGATAGTTAAATTAATCTCAGTATTATCACAAATAACAAGGATACAATTGTTTCTTAGATAAATTTCATTTTGAGCATACAATTTATGTTTTTATCAGATTATCAATGTTTTTTATATTCCAAATATATACTGGTTTATTACAAAAAAAATATCTTATTTGGAACTTAAATAAATCCATAACTAAATTTTACCAAAATAATGATTATTAATTAAAATGGAAAATTTTAATTAAATCAAAATTAAAATATTACTTCTTTTTGAAATTCTTAAGATATAATTTATAATAATTAAATTTTTTAAAAATATACTAAATATATTTATTAAATACTTATGTGATAAATTAAAATGAATAATAAAATCTTATATCTCCCTTATATACATATAAAGTAATTAAATAACAATTTTGGTGATAATAGTATTTTACCAACATCTGTATAAAAATAATTTAAAAAATCAAAAACATTATTCCTGAGATCAATTTTACATTTTAAATATTAACATTAAATTATTTTTTTATGTAACATATATAATGGAAAAAGAATTTTTATATACTTCCACATAAAACATGACAAAAATATGTTTTACAATTTCATTTTAAATAATAAAAAATATCAATACTATTAAAATAAAATTGTAATATTATTATCCAAAAGGAAAAATAGTTACATATTATGTTATGAATTATTTATAAGTGATGTTAGTTCTAATAATCTACATTACCTCACATAAAACACGTATATATATATATAGAGTAAATTTATATATATAATTCCATTGATGTTAAAGTCATTGTCAACTAAATTTAAATTATCATTTTCATCATAGGGCTATTCTTTAATTATTCCATCAATGTTATTTATCTATATGGATTATTAGTACATGATGAATAAATAATTATCAAAATTTTTCATTTTTCATTGGTTATTCTATATTGAAATTTGGAATGTTCTTATGATATTATGACACAACTATAGATGATTAACACTTTTCATGTCACAAACAAAGATGGGTCGTCATCCAACCCGGCGCCCGACCCGGTCCGCGGCAAAGCTCGAAGGGCGTTGCTGATCCCCACAGGTTGTCACAAGTTCCCGGGTATCAAGAGTAACATGTGGGAACGGTTTACCCGAAATAAAAGACAGAAAACAACTAATAAGACAAATAAACTGAAATTGAAAGTAGACAACCAAACATGCCTTTAAATTATAAATAGTTTTAATGTCTACAACTCGAACCAATAGCTAAAAATAAAATACAAGAGTGGAAACTAAAACTATGACTCAAACCTCCCAGAAAAAGAGAGGCCACATCAACACCACTCTACATGAGAAGACCAACTACAACCTGAACCACCATCACTGAGCACGATGTCACAACCTGGAATACACAAGAAACAAAGTTTACATACACCCAAAGGTGTATGTAGGGTGTGATCCAAACACCTAGTAGGACGTCACTCAATAAAAAGGTTCCATGTATAAACATTAAATTACAAATACATTTGCAGGATAAATAAATGAAAGGACACCAAAGCTTAAACAACTTTAAAAAAATAGTTTCTATGAAGAAAACACTTAAAGAAAACAATTTAAATAAAAATAAAACACCCTTGCGGTTAATAAAACTCAAACCATCAAGAGAACCCAAATTCTACACCGTATGCTGATAGTGAGTGTATAGTAATCCATGATCACTAAAAGTGGGAGAGGCCCTATAGGTACTAAAGCTGTGTGGGGCCCTAGAACCTCACATCTCAGTGTACCAAATGATCCATATCATACGTTCCCGTGCATGAACCACTAGTAGGGGAAAACCTCCATAACCTAGTGGTCTATTTTCATCATCCAAGGTTTTGTTAGTGTTGTAAGTTTCAATCCAGCTAAGTGAAACTAGGCCGAGGCCACTCCCGAATCACTAGCACGCTAGTCTAGTCTGCCCACCTAGTACCCAGGCTTCCCCTTCTTGTGATCAACATTGTTCCAATTTAACATTTCATATCAAACTCGGAAAAAGAAAATGGTGTAACCTAAACCCAATGCCACACTTCCACACACACAGAAAACCATTTGACAAAGTATGCACGCCAAAAGACTTTACCCAACTCAATTAAATCAATCTTTTCATTACAAATAATTCATTATTAAAACATATTAAATTCTTTTTTAAAAAATTATTTATAAATAAACATAACACGACTAACACAAAAGAAACAACTCAGCCCCCCACCCAGACCAAACATACCTGACACCACAATAAGAACACAACCTGCACCACTCGCATCAAATAATAACCCAATCATAGAGTTAACAGACCATTTTCCTGATTAAAAAAACACTAAAAATGTTATTACACAAATCCAGAAGATGAAACATGACTTTAAACACCAAAGACGCACTCAAATTTCCTTTTTGGACAACATGCATATGAATGCTACACCAGAACATCAACTGCTCACTTTTCGCCTTTTCACAAAACAAAAAGTAAGTTTATAAAAAACTAGAAGATAGTTCAGTCTGGTTTTTCATGGAAACAACCCATTCAAACCACACAACACATTCCCTTATGTCCAAACACATGCGACAACATATCGAAAAAACATTTAACACCACTTTCACAGCTGAAAAACTAACTGCACATATTTTTAAACACCAACGATAGACTAAAAAAACAAGTTTTCAAACAGAGAACATACCTACACCACATAAACATACTGCTAATAAAATATAATGCATAGAAAAAACATCAAGATAACTAAATCCACAACCGAAATAATTAATCAGGTAATATTGTAAATTAACTAATCAAGAAAATTAACTTATCCGATAATGTTTAAGCGCAGAACCACCTACCTCAGTGTAGCCGACTTCAGAAATACGGTTCACAAGGATCTTCTCCCACCAACTTCAACACAAACAAACCCAAATTGACCCTAAAACAAACAATTGAACCAAAACATCAAGAAATAACCCAAAATTGGTTGAATTCTTCAATCGCACCTAATGCACACCCTAAAAGAACCAAAGGTGAACCCTAAATATTGATGTCGGACCAACAAAATTTAAGATCAAACCCTCAAAACAAGACATTGGACCACTAGCATCAAAAACAAGCCAAAACACACAAAACCATAAATAAAAAATATACCCAAAACAAAATAATCAACTACAGGAGTGAGGTGTGTGCGGCGGCAGAGTCACACGAGGGAGGCGACGAGCTCACAGTTGTGAGAGGAGGGAGGCGTGACTGGTTCGGTGCACCGCTTTGCCGGGGGCTCAGCTGAATAGGTGACGGGGTTCGTGGGGGTGGCGTGATGCGGTGCGAGGGGAGTCGGGGCGTCGGAGCTTGGTCGCCGGAGTGGGGTTCGGGGCGCTGGAGGTGAGCAGTGTCGAAGGAGTGCAGGGTGCGAGAGGTGAGGTTTCGGCCTGAGAGGGGAGTGGCGTGAGCAGAACCGAGGGAGAGGGGGGAGGCCTTCAACGGGGGAAGAGAAAAAAACAGGGAAAGGGGGGAATCTTGATCACGACACAAGAGGGGAAAAAATAAAGAAAAAAAATAAAAATAAAACTAAATAAAAAATAAAAACAAAATCAAAACCAATAATAATAATTTTAATAATATTCTTAAAAAATTACTTAAAACATTAATAAAAAGAATAATAAAATTAATAAAAATCTTAATATTCTTCTTCTTATTATTATTATTAAAACTCATAATTCATTTTATTCATCCTATTTAATTTTTCACTAACTACATTATTCATCTAATTAAATTTTATTTCATTATCAATAATTTTTTTGTTTAAATAGTTACACTCCTAGAAGGAATATGGAGAACCGAGCGAGGCCACTCGGTGACCCAAGAAAGGTCGTGCGGATTCAACAATGGCACACTGGACGCCGTAAAGGCCAAAAAATGCGTTTCTAAATAAGAATTCAAAAATTTAAGTCGGGTTTCACCCAGACTCCCCGATACCATGAAAAATTTATATAATAAATAATGTAAAAGAGGCGGGTGTGAGAATTCTACCCACCATAATGCTTTCCATCCCCGGAAAGCCAGAACTAGAACCAAACCCCAAAGTAGAAAACTACACTCCCTTAAGGTTCAAAGGGGATCCCCACAAACCTCATGCAATGAGAGGAAAACGTATCGTGCTCAGAGAAATAGACTCAAAGACATCTTCGAGAAACTCATAAAAATGATTTCATATATGTGTCGCCCACCCGAATGAATTATCACTCCTCCAGTTGACCAAAAAAGGAAAAGAACTATCGCACCCACGAAAACCAACCTCACAAACCGAAAAACATTAATTACCATAGAACAAAAAAATACCACCATTTGTTTGGAAGGAACAAAAAAGATCAAATAATATCCCAAGAACACAATCATCAACTACTACCAAGTCACATCTAGGAACATGCCAAAAAGGCCAACATGGGGAAAGCCCGAAGGGCTCCCCACCATTAAGAACCTACCAATGCCCAAGATGAGACTGGAGAACTGACACAGGGAGGTCCAAGCTGACTCCACACCATTAAAGAGAAGACCAAAATAGATTCATTCAAGAGTCATTCGTGCAAGATCCAATGTGGGTCTCCCCTCCATTGGAACTGACAGAAGATACCAAACATTATAAATCTTCCGACGGGGACCAAGTGCCCCACCACATGGGGCAGGAAGGGAGGGGCCTGACTATCGGGGCATCAAACCCACGATCCAAGATGAACCAGCATCCCCCACATCGCTGGATGAGTACTATTCAAATTTCAGATCGGTTTACCCAACAGATTCCCACACAGACCACCAAAAGAAATTACATTCGGTGGGACTCAACCCCCAAAACATTATGGTAATGAGACGACCACACCTCCCCGTATCCATGAGAAACCCCACGCACCCAAATGGCTTGTTCAAAGCTGAACCACATGAATAAATTTAAACCCGCTTCACCTACAGTACCGATATCATAAATAAGATTGGCGTCCCATACAGTCTCAGGGTTCCTGAACACGCACCAGCTTCACTCCGAGGCCTATGGATGGAGCCATGATGTTTGAATCATCCCATACCTCGCAGTGAGTCATGGAAGACTCCCGAACGAAGCTTATACTTTTGGTGTCACATGAAACCACACTACAACCGAGGAAACACTAGAAACCACAACTCATTATGACATCCAACTGATCATAGACGAAACATTCACCAACACAAGAGCTGAAATGGTGCATGCACATCACCCTTTGTCACACTGAATGAGAACACGACACAACAAATCATCACCAAAACATGACCATTACTGTAGAGACGAACATTATATGGAGAGGAACTTCAAAGTGAGTATTAAACAACACGTGATTCCTACAGTCGACCGTAGCATCCCCATGTCACCGGGTCTGCCACACTTGTGGCCTGACATAGACCCTTTCTTAAACGAAACCAATGAAAGACCAAAGGTCATTTAGAATAGTTGTATGCAGTGAACACTCTAGGCTGCATCCACCTTTCCCCACTAGAATCTACTTCACCGTTTTCCAAATGGAACATTAAAATTAATGAGTTCAAACCTCACCCTTGACTATCAAAGAGAACTCACACTGAAAGATGTCACCAAACATGACCCTTGGAGCTAATGAAAGTACTAAAATTCCCTTCAAGACACTGGTCAACATTGATAATTTTGAAGAGCCTTCACCCTTCCCCACCGGATTCCCTTTCGTTGTTTCCAGGGGGAACCTTCAAACACGATAGTGTCAAACATCATACCTCATTTTCTTTTTAAAGTGATTTATTTCAAATCATTTTCCAAAATATCTTCCAATACCAAATCATTTTTACTATAAAAAACCAAATATCCACAGTTCGAAAACAAAGAAACAAAGAGCGGTGTTAGAGAAAACTAGTGTTATCGGGTGACTGAAACATATGGTTGGTGGCCATATTCCAATCACACCACTGGCACAGAGGGTATTATAGTACAACATCCCCGGCTTCACATGGCTTTCCAGACCCTACAAGCTCACAGGGACCACTTACCCTACTCCCTTTTCATTTCCATTAGACAAGACTAACCACATGGGGAAAATATTTAAACAAAACTCAACTTACTTTGGTAACTCGTGTCCCGCCACGAGGTGTGTTGGCCAGGCACCTTGATCATAACCAGAAATTTGAGTTCCGACACCCGTAACATTGGTCTACATAGACCCTATCCCAAAAGAACATGACCGAAGAGAGGAAACCTGGCTCTGATACCATTTTTTTCACAAACCAAGCCGGGTCGCTATCCAACTCGGCGCCTGAACCGGTCCGCAGCAAGGACCAAAGGGCATTCCCGAACCCCACGGGCTGGAACAAGTGCCCGGGTTTTAAGAGTATCATGGGGAAACAGTTTACCTGAAATAAAATACAGAAAAAACAACTAACAAGATAAATAAACTGAAAATGGAAGTAGACAACCAAACAATACTTTAAACTATAAACAGGTTTAAAGTCTACAACTCGAACCGATAGCTAAAAAGGAATGAAGACAGTGTAAACTAAAACATTAATGCAAACCTCCCGGCAAAATAGAGGCCACATCAACACCACTCTATATGAGAAGACCAACTGCAACCTAAACCACCATCACTAAGCATGATGTCACAACCTGGAATACACAAGAATCAATGTCTACATACACCCAAAGGTGTATGTAGGATGTGAACCAAAATCCCTGTAGGACGTCACCCAATAAAATGTTTCCACGTATAATCATTAAATGACAAACACATTTGCAGGATAAATAAATGAAAGGACACCAAAGCTTAAGAAACTTTAAAGAAACATTTTCTATGAATAAAAAACTTAAATAAAACAATTAAAATAGAAATAAAACACCCTTGATTTTATGAAAACTCAAACCTTTAAGATAACCCAAATTCTACACCGTATGCCGACAATGAGTGTATAGTAATCCAGGAGCTCTAAAAGTGGGAGAGTCCATGTAGGTACTAAAGATGTGTGGGGCCCTAGATCCTCACGTCTCAGTGTACCAAAGAATCCATATCATACGTTCCCATGAACGATCCACTACTAGGGAAACACCTCCATAACCTAGTGGTCTCCAATCATCATCTAAGGTTTAGTTAGTGTTGTAAGCGTCAATCCTGCTAAGTGAAACTAGGTCGGGGCTACTCCCGAATCACTAGCACGCTAGTCTAGTCCACCCACCTAGTACCGAGGCTTCCCCTTTTTGTGTTCAACGTTGTTCCAATTTCACATTTCAGGTCAAACTCAGACAAATAAAACAAATAGGGTACAACATAAACCAAACGCCACACATCCACACACACAGAAAGCCATTTGACAATGTATGCACACCAAAAGACTTTACCCAACTCAATTAATACAATCTTTGAATTACTAATAATTATTTATTAAAACATATTAAATTCATTGTAAAAAAATTATTTAAAAAGAAACATAACACGAATAAGGAAAAATAAACAACCCATCCCTACACACAGACCAAACATACCTGACGCCATAATAAGAACACAACCTGCACCACTCGCATCAAATAATAACCCAATCACACAGTTAACAGACCATTTTCCCGATTAAACAAAACATGAAAAATTTTATTACACAAATCCAGAAGATGAAACCTGACTTTAAACACCAAATACGCACTCATATTTTCTTTTCTGAATAACGCATATGAATGATACACCAGAACATCAACTGCTCACTTTGCGCCGTTTCACAAAACAAAAACAACGTTTATAAAACACTTGCAGATAGTATTGTATGGGTTTCACAGAAACAACCCATTAAAACCACACAACACATTCCCTCATGACCAAACACATGAAACAACATATTGAAAACACATTTAACACCACTTTCACAATTGAAAAACTAACTGCACATATTATTAAACACTAACGATAGACTAAAAAACAAGTTTTCAAATAGAGAACATACCTGCACCACATAAACATACTGCTAACCAAATATAATGCATAGAAAAACGTCAAGATAAATAAATCCACACCCAAAATAATTAATCAAGTAATATTGTAAATTAACTAAGGAAGAAAATTAACTTATCTAAAAAAATTTAAGTGCGGAAGCACCTACCTCATTGTAGCCGACTTCACAAATACAGTGTGCGAGGATCGTCTCCTACCAACCGCAACTCAAACAAACCCAAATTGACACTAAAACAAACAATTGAACCAAAACATCAATAATTAACCCAAAATTGGTTGAATTCTTCAATCGCACCTAATGGGAACCATAAACGAACCAATGGTTAACAATAAATCATGAAGTCGAACCAACATAATTTAAGATAAAACCCTAAAAACAAGATATCAGATCACTAGCATAAAAAACAAGCCAAAAACACAAAACCATAAATAAAACATTTACCCAAAATGAAAGAATAAACTATAGGAGCGAGGTGCGTGCGGCATCGGAGTCACATGAGGGAGGTGACAAGCTCACGACAGCCAGAGGAGGGAGGCGCGACTGGTTCGGTGCACCGCTTCACCGGGGGCTTGACAGAACAGGCGAGGGGGTGAGTGGGGGTGGTGTGAGGCGGTGCGAGGGGAGTTGGGGTGTCGATGCTTGGTCACCGGAGGGGGGTGCAGGGCGCCGGATGTGAGCAGTGTCGGAGGAGTGCTGGGAACCGGAGATAAGGTTTCAGCCCCGAAGGGGAGCGGCACGAGTAGAACCGAGGGAGAGGGGGGAGGCCTTCGACAGGGGAAGATAAAAAAAATGGGGAGGGGGGGGAGGAGGAAGCTAGGTCACTACGAAAGAGGGAAAAATAAATAAAAAAATAAAAAGAAAACAAAATAAAAACAAAAAACAAAATCAAAACCAATAATAATAATTTTAATAATATTCCGAATAAATTACTTAAAACATTAATAAAAAGAATAATAATAATAATAATAATAATAATATTCTTATAATTATTTTAATTATTATTAGAACCCATAATTCATTTTATTCTTCCCATTTTATTCTGCGCTAACTACCTTATTCATCTAATTAAATTATATTTATTTATCAATAATTATTTTTGTTTAATTAGTTGCACACCAAGCAGTCGTGCGGAGAACTGAGCGAGGTAGTGCGGTGACCCAAGCAAGGTCGTGAAGTTTCGACAGCGGCGTGCTGGATGCCATAAAGGCTAAAAAATGCATTTCTAAATAATAATTAAAACATTTAAGTAGGGTTTCACCCAGACTCCCTGATACCAAAAAATTTGATAAAATAAATAATGTAAAAGAGGCAGGTGTGGCATTGTAATGGATGATACTATAATTATATTTCCCTCCAACCAATTAATAAAGTACTGATATCTAACGAGATAGTATTAAATGGGAAAATAAAGTGGACCCGATCCTGTTTTTTATTTTTTCGTACTGAATTAAAAGTGTAGTGGGAGTGATTCCAATCCACTTTGGGTAATTGTTTACTTTGTTAAAATAGTATTGTTTGTTATCCTTGACTAATGAAATGATTTATTTTTCTTATAATCATTCCACAATCAAATGAATTGTTCCTATTATTATGAATTCTATATTAACCAATATTTATTATTTATTATTCTTTGCTATTATTTCTCATGAATCTAAAATTTTCAGGTTTTAATGATTGGTCTCATTATTTATGTTTAATGAATTCTTATTCATAACATTATTATGTTTTGATCATTATCTTATAACTATATGTTTTTCTTTTCCACACTTATGCTATTCAAATAATATCTCCCATGTTTACCATTATTTTTCATATGTGCTCTCAATTTCATAGGTTATTATATTTCCACTTTTATGATGAATGTTATTATGAATGATATATCTAAAAGGGGTCCGATATGAGAATTAATTTTATAGAGATGTTGATTTTCTTTCAAAAAATATGTTTTTTAAATATATATTTACCAAATACACTAACTATTTAGAACTATTATTTTTGAATTATTATTTAATATAATTATTTTTCATAAATAATGATGCAATATGTAGGTATGTTTTGATCATGTGTTTAGAAAAGATATTAATTCTGTTATATGTGGTGTAATAACTAATGAATTTAATATTTTCTATCTATGTGAAACTACTAATGAGATGAAAAATACTATTTTTTAAATTATAAAAGGAAGAAAAATATTAGAATATATTAGTACAACAATATAAAATTAAATATTGAAAATTTTATAATCGTTGATGGAGAAAGAATCCCATTGACGAATTGAAGATTAAAAAATATTATTAATGTTTTAGCTACCATGGGTAGACAAATTATAGAACTAGATCATGCATCAAATATTAAAATGGATTTAGTATGTAAATGTACTAGAAATTCATATTCATTAAGGTAATTAAATACAATTATTGATTTCAAAATAACAGATCATATTGAAACTACTATCACATATAAGGATGAAATACAAGTTGAAGATAAAGATACAAAAAATAATAAAAAATATAAGGTTTCATTGAATGTTCCCACTTATAAGGATGGGAATAAATCAAAAGGTAAATTATTATCAATATTATTTGATTATGAAGAATTAATATTTTAAAATTTTGAGTATGAGCATAATCTATTTGTAAGTAATTTCTAAAATTTATACAATAAGGGATGATATTTTTAAACCACTTCTAATAGTAGAATTAATTTAATAAAAATTAATAATATATATAATATTATTAATGAAGAATTTTTAGAACTATAAATATTATTTTTAAATCCTTATATTGAAGAAGATATCAGAAATTATGATTTAAAGAAAATATGATTTTATGAAAATAAATAAGATTGAAATTAAGACCATATTAATTTATTATAAATACTCTAGTTATGATTATTCAATAGAATCCAAGTCTTTTAATTCTAATAGAAAATATGATATATCCTCTATGGTTCATGAGGCGCAATTAGTTTATTTTTATGATATTAAAACATGTAATTAAACTTTTAAATATCTAAATGAATTACATTATTATTTTAGAGGACATGTAAGAATGAATTAAAAAAATATTTACTCCAATGATCTATTGATTTTTTATTTATATAAAAACGATGAACTATACATACAAAATTCAAAATTCAAATATTATTTTTTAAAAACGTTTACAAATAATTTTGATCATTATAATTAAACTAAGAAATTATAATATTTGGTTTAATATTTAAAGGATAATAAAACACTCATTACCAAATTGGGGAGTAACCAATTTCATGTTTTCACTACAACTGAAATAAATATAAAAAATTTATATAATGTAATGGTATGATCTATATGATATAAAAAATAAGAATGGTTCAATTTATATATGATAAAACCGTGTCTACTATTTATTGAAATTAATATGGAGTCAATAGATTTTAGTTAAATGATTTATACCTTATAATACTTAATTTAATTATGGTTACGAATGAATATCATTCAAATAAAAAATCTTTATTTAATTATGGAAAATTTATACTATGTTAGAATATTTTGATTCCAAAAAAAATAATACATGACATATATAGATCCAAGAGATTATGAATACCAATGAATCATTTATTTGATATCATTTAAGAGAAAAATGTATAGGGGAAAACGTTTCATGTTTATATATTTATATTTTGTTCAAGGCCTATGAGTGGAGACATTGAAAAATTACACAAATTCTAAAATACAGACAAAAAATATATATCTCTAGATGAAAATACAATTGAAAAAAAACATTATTTTTTATGCTTGGTGATCTATATTCAGTTTTTATGAAAAATTTAATTATATTAAATGCATGAAACATAACATGATTTTTATTTGTCTACATGTGATGATGGTTTTCAGGATATATTTTCAAATCATTCTTTTTTTAATAATAATTTTTTTTGTTTCCTAAAATTGAAAATGAATGTTCCATATATTTAAGAATTTTTTAAAGATAATTTAATCAATATGAATACTGAAATATATGGGTCTCATATTTCTAAAAAGAAACTAAAAAATTACTAAATATATAATTTTATTAAATTACATGTGAATAACATTATAAATAGATTTCGTCAACATAAATTATTTCTAGTAATGAAATGTGATGCGCAAAAAATAGTAAACCTACAAAAAGAATTAAACCAATCACTGTGGTTACTAGATCTAGACCACTAAAAATTATTCACTTGGGATTTATTTGTAAATTCATTATCTAAAATCCTAAATAAAGACTAACATTTTTTATTTTTATAAATTTAATTGGCCAAAACATTCCATGCTTAAGAGTTAAGGTTGTTCCACTATAGTTTATTTATAGAATCTCTTACTAAATGAGAATATGATTAAATAGCTTATTTAAGATGCTTATATGGGATATATTTTTAGAATAAATATTTCACATCATTTTTTTTCAAATTATATCATTAAAAAAAACTTATCCACCATTAAGATAGATCATCATAATAGTGTTATCGAAAATAATAACTTCACCATTAAATATACTAGAAGGAATGTGTTATGTGAAAATATAGTGCTGACTCATTTATGGTTTGAAGCTGTTAATTGGGAATGATACATCATTAATAGAACTCTTATATAGACTATATTGAATTAGACTAGTCATATGAAATATATCAAATGGAAAACATTGGTCATACACATTAATGTGTTTAGATGTTATGTTTAAATATTAAATAGAATGAATATATTATTATATTTGATCTGAAGGCTGATGAGGGATTATTCCTTGGATATTATTCTACATATGAATCCTATATTTTTTTTTAAAAAACTATCAGGGTTAATTGATTTTTATGATCATGTAATGTTTTTTTGAATGAAACCCTTAAGTCATACAAACATTTGGGTTATTGATTAGTGTGATTTATTTGAGCACATGATACATAAAAAACATTTAAAAAATAAATGGTTGATAATATGGAACAGAATCATGTAAACACAAAGTATGTATGTTTTGAATCTATTTAACACAAATGTGTGCTACCAAGGGAGAAATAACACTAAAAATACTTCAATTAAATATTGTTATAGGATTCCAAAGTGAAAAAAATATAAATAAAAGAAAATATGGAAGAAAATATATTTACTGATATTTTTTTCATTGAAAGAATATAAATCCATAAATGAACCATTATGTGGTTAGAGTAAGATACTTATAATAAAATAGTAGAAAAATGTTTAACAGGAATACGGTATTGGAATAAGTGTATAGACCCTTTGATTAAAATTTTATTGGAACTAATTTGCTATAAATATATACATATATTAGATGAATGAACATAGTTTTATTATTATGAATGTTGAATTATTATTAGATAACAGTCTTTATCAGAAGGATATAGTAGTTTATTAACAAATCATCTCCTCATAGGTAGAATTGTATCCATAATAGTCTATATAGTCTATGCATTTCATATGAATGTGATGGTTTTTCATATGGTTTTCAATATAATTTCATAAAAAAATTTATAAAAATGATGTGCAGGTTGAAAATCCATGTTTTTTATAGAATCCTAGTTTTATATTTCTTTTTTAAAAATATTATATCTCTTCATGGTCAAGTACATAAATTTAGATCATGGTTTGAAAGAAAAGGTTTTTTTCTATCCAATTGAATTAGAAATGGATTTTTAAACATAATATTTGTATGTATATATGATTAAATGGTGGTTGATTTATAATTATTTTCATACAATGATTGATTTTTAGTCCAACACATCAAACTTTTATGGAGTTTTTATACAATTGATATAATTTAAAAACCGGCATGATTTCCTAGATAACTTTAATTCATGACAATGAAACAAAATGAAATCATTTTTGGAATGTTTTGAATAAAATTAAATAAATACAAGACTTACTCAAATAGCCTGGATATGAACATCATATGTTATATGAAACTCCCATGAGTTCTAAAATTAGATTAGTTTGGGATAAATATATTAAGCTAGTGGATAATATATTATGTTTAGGGTGTAATGTAATTTTTATTTTATATAATTAATTGTAGAATATAAATTATGTTTTTTTGGTATTTTTTGCTATATATAATAAAAATATATAATAATAATATTTTACTAAATCTAAGTGAATTTTATAGGAACATTTTTCTCATTTGATAATTTCCCAAAACATATTATGGTTATTTAATTTTTTCTTATTATTCCAATATTGGTAATAAAATGTTAAATCCGAAAATTATAACTAGTACCTACGCGTCATTGTAAAAATATTTTTATAGTTATAGTGTTATTATAAAAAAATTATAAAAAATTATTGGTTAAAGTAGAGTACATTAAATATTGTAGTTTTTGTGTTCAATTGATTTGGTTGAAACATAGATTTATGGAATTTAAATTCAATAATTTTCATTAACCTACATAATATATTAAAATATGTGCATTAAATTTCCTAAATATATGATATTAAATAATTGAATTAGACATATTATTGCAATGAAAACTTTTTTTGAGAGACCACACACAAAAAGGTGACATATCACTCAAATTTTTTATTTCAAAAAATTAATTACAATATATAATTACAATGAATTACATATTGATAAATTAGATCCCATTAAAAAAAATTTAGGTTTATATGAATCAAAATTATTTCTATTCTATTATAAATTCATCATTTTAATTATTTTCATTAAATGTCCTGTCATTGAAATTAAAAATTAAATTTATTTATTTAAATCATTTTTTTCACTATAGGAAACACAATTGTATTTATTTTTAAAATTTAATACATCAATTTTTCAAATCAGTCATTATGTGAGACACTTAATTCCACATATATGATATTATTAATATTTTTTTCAAAACATCACCCCTATTGAAAATCTTTATAACATACCATTCCATCCATAATCTGTGACTTTTTTCCGTAATTTGAAATCATTAAATCCTATAACCTCTCTACTCAATGATCTTGGGAAAGATAAAATTTCCATATGATAGTACTAACAGATTTTTGGAGAGACCTATGTCTCTATGAATAGTGTTGACTATAGTGGTTGTTGATGTCTATTGGATAGACAACACAGATTTTTTATAGAGGAATGTTTTATGCTTCCATGGGATGGAGAATGTTCTAGATTAATGATGTATCAAAATTTTATTATGAGATGAATTTTTGGGAATTTTAAAATAATTTTTTATTAGTTTTCATAATTAAAAAGTCCTATTAAATTCAATTGTAAATGGGGAAAATAGTTCAGAATCTTCTATGATGTTATATGAAATTTCCATTTCCTAGATGAATTAATATTTATGTTAAACTCATAACATTATAGTTTAGAAGAGGTAACCCTTACAGAGAATATTCCACAACAATATTATAGTATGAGTTTTTTAAATGAATTTACTTAATTGGATGAATTCTTATCAAAATATTCTATTCCTATTTATTAATATTAGGATGTCCAAATGAATAGGGGTGTTTAAGAAAATCATGTTTAGAAATTTTTATCATTATCTATTATTAAATGAGAATAATTTATATCATATCAAGTATATTCTTTGGTGTATATACCTTTACATCAACAAAATATATAGTGCCTATCAATTCATAGGACCTGAAAATTAATTTTTTTAATTCAAACACTTTTAAAGAATAAGTGAGAAACCATTGTTTAACAGAAACCTTAAAAAGAACACATTTCACCTAACAGAATTCAAATCACAAAACATACAACTAGAAATAACATCACCATTCCAAAACCCTCATCATGCCGAGTGTTTCTGAATTAAAAAGAGAGTCAATAACACAACAAATACCGAAAATATCACAATCCACAACAGGTTTGTGGCACATATCCTGTTACATGTCATCACTATCATCACATCACATCTCAATCATCTCGACACCTGCGTCCTGCATCGCGAACCGAAAAAAATGAAAACAAAACTAATCTCCATCCCCATCATCCCTTCACTAAAATGAAAAAAGTGACTCGCTGCCTCGACCTGCAAACTGTGAGCTGGAGCCTCAAGCCACAATCCTTGAATCATCGTAGCACCCATCATCATCTCTAACACCACCATGAATAGCACACCAGAGATCCTTATTGCCAGAACCGCCTTGTCATCACTATCGATGTTGACTTCATCACCACACATGAAATGAAATTCATCGAACCAGATAAAAAAAGTAACAATTCCATCGAGCCAGCATAGAAAAAGAATTCTAAAAATACCACAAAAACTCATCACAAAAAACTTTATAAGGTTAAACACCACACAGATATTTCAAACTAGAATCCATCATCGTAAGAGAAAATTGACTCTGGTCATGCCCAGAAACCCAAAGGCCTCCACAACACAGATCCAAAAACCCCAGTGATACCTCTGCACCAGATCCGATTGGAAGAGGCACCATGGATCGTGAGTTCAGAGAAGTTCTTTGAGTGAAATAGGGCTCTCAACTCCACCTTCGTCGAGAAATAAGAAAACCAAAAGTACAAAAAACAAAAGAGAACCCATGCTGGTATATCCAAGAAAAAAGTGATTTTTTTCTGGGTTTTTGAATTATTTTTTTGCCTAAATGGGGTAAGGTTCAAAATATTTTTAATAATGGGTCCAAGATGCGTGAACCCCGTTCACGCATCACTGATCCAAAGAAGATGTGTGAACGGGGTTCATGCATCCTAAGCGCTCTGAAAGATGCATGAACCCTGTTCATTCATCCTTCACGAAGTTGATGAAGGATGCGTGAATGGGGTTTACACATCCCAGAGAAACTTTTCTTTTACATTTTTTTTTAATATTTTATTTTTGTTTTTTGTTTTGTTTTGATATATATATATAAACAACAAAATTAAGCCGAATTTATCTTTTATTTAATATCTAGAAGTACATCCATTACAACAGTCTGGATTCTGACATAATCTCTCACCCCGGGCTATCTTTCATAAGATGGATTTCCCATGATATCATGCTACATTTCTGATGCTGGATTCATGTTCTGTTTTTCCTGTGCCGAACATTCTGCATTTCCGATATGAGATTCTATTTCAAGTACATGACTTTGGAAGACTGTAAAATACAAAATATATGACCAATATAAATGAAACTTACAAAATGGATTAAATATATAAGAAATAGTTGAAAATAAAAAGAATTTTGTAAAAAGAGTTGATGGATAATAATTTATAAGATTTCAAAACCACCAACTTCAAACATAAAAATGTTTCAAGTACGTGACGTTGAAAGACTATAAAATAAAAACTATATGACAAATATTACTGAAACATAAAAAATGGATTAAAAATGCAATAAATAGTTGAAAATAAAAATAATTTTATAAAAAATGTTGATGAATAATAATTTATAAGCTTTCAAAACCACCAAATTGAAACTTAAAAATAATTCAAGTACGTGCCTTTGAAAACCTAAAAATTAAAAACTATAAGACCAATATGAATGAAACATAATATACGAATTAAAAATATAATAAATAGTTGAAAAAATGAATTTCGTAAGAAATGTTGATGAAAAATAATTTATAAGCTTTCAAAACCACCAACTTGAAACTTAAAAACATTTACGTGCCTTTGAAAGCCTATAAAATACAAACTATAAAACTAATATAAATGAAAATTGAAACATGGATTAAACATATAAGAAATAGTTAATAATTAATTAGTTAATTATAATATAATTATAAATTAGTTAATAATTAATATAATTATTAATTATTAATTACTAATATAAATTAATTATTTAGTTAATTACTAATATAATTATATAATAATTAATTTGTTAATTAGTAATATAATTATTAATTGATAATTACTTAGTTAATTAGTAATACAATTATTAATTATAATTATTAATTATAGTTAATAATTAATAATTATTAATTATTAATTATATAATAAGTAATTAGTTAATTAGTAATATAATTATTAACTATAATTATTTATTATTTATTATATAATAACTAATTAGTTAATTAGTAATATATTTATTAATTATTATTAGAAAATAAGTAATTTTTTAATTAGTAATATAATAAGTAATTATAATTATTTATTATAATTATTTATTATAATTATTAATTATTGATTAAGTATTAATTATTATTTATTATATAATAATTAAGTAGCTTATTACCAATATAATTATTAACTATTAAAAATTAATTAGTAAATTTGTAATATAATTATTAATTTTTATTATTAAATATTAATTAGTAATATAATTATTAATTATAATTAGTAATATAATTATTAATTATAAATAGTAATATAATTATTAATTTTAATTAGTAATATAATTATTAATTATAATTAGTAATTAATAATTATATAAAAATTAATTAATTAATTACCAATATAATTATTAATTATTAAAAATTAATTATATAATAATTAATTAGTTAATTAGTAATATAATTATTCTTTATATATTCAATAATTATAATAATAATTAAAAAATTTATTTCTAATTAACTAATTAATTATTATATAATTAATAATTATATTACTAATTAACTAATTAATTAATATATAATTAATTATTAATAATTAATAACTAATAATTTTAATGAATAGTTATAATTATTTATTATATTACTAATTTACTAATTCACTAATGAATTGTTATATAATTAATAATTTTATTACTAACTAAATACTTAATTATTATATAATTAATAATTATATTACTAATTAACTAATTAATTATTATAAAATTAATAATTATATTACAAATTAACTAATTAATTAATATATAATTATACTGATATTACTAATCTATTAATTATAAACTAATTAATAATTGTAATACTAATTAACTAAATAATAATTAACTATTTTTTATATGTTTAATCCATGTTTTAATTTAATTTATATTTTTTATTTTATAGGGTTTCAAAGACACATACTTGAAACGTTTTTATGTTTCAAGTTGGTGGATTTGAAAGCTTATAAATTATTATTCATCAACTTTTTTTATGAAATTCTTTTTAATTTCCACTTTTTCTTGTATGTTTGATCCATTTTTTATGTTTCAGTCATATTGGTCTTATAGTTTTTATTTTATAGTCTTTCAAAGTCACGTAATTGAAACATTTTTATGTTTCATGTTGGTGGTTTTGAAATCTTATAAATTACTATTCATCAACCCTTTTTATGAAATTCTTTTTATTTTCAACTATTTTTTATATGTTTAATCCATGTTTTATGTTTCATTTATATTGTTCTCATAGTTTGTATTTTATAGTCTTTCAAAGTCACGTACTTGAAATAGAATCCCGCATAGAAAATGCAGAATGTTCTCTATAGGAAAAAGAGAACCTGAATCCCAGAACAGAAATACAGAATGATTTCCTGGTCAAGCCCTCTTATAAAAGAGAGCACTAGGTGAGGGTTTCTGTCAGAATCCAGACTGCTGTAATGGCAGTACTGCTTGATATTAAATAGCATATAAATTCTGCTGAATTTCATTGTTTTATTTATATATATATACATATATAAACAAAATAAAAATAAAAATAAAAAATAATTTTTTTTAAAAAAAAGTTTCTGTAGGATGCATGAACCCCATTTGCGCGTCTTCTCAGGATTAGTGACTCGTGAACGGGGTTTATGCATCCTGGACCCATTTTTAAAAATATTTTGAACTTTAACCCATTTAGGCAAAAAATATTCAAGAACCTAGAAAATAAAATTACTCCCTAGAAACCCATAGTTCACTAAAACCCATAACACAAAGTCACATTATATCCACCCCACCAGCTCTGACCAGGAGAGGCGTAACATCACATGGGGCTAGAACAGGGTTAAAACAGCATAGGGATTCTATATCACAACCTACAAGAGGCCTAAAGGGGCAACAGAGGAAACCCACCACAGCTAGCACTAGAAAGAAGAAGAGGAAATCAAAATGAAGAAGTAACGGGCAGAAAGGGACCACGGTAGAGAAAAAAAATCAGAATGGGAGGATGCTGAAGAACTTGGGGAGAACCATCGCAGAAGGTGAATGCCTCAGAATCCCTAGGGGAAGCTGAGAGCATATAAGACTGCCCGATGAGTGGGGTTCCATTTTTAGTGTAATTATTATCAATTCAAATGTATTATTAGAAAATTTATGTGAAAGAGTTGATATTTATCTATATAAGGTTATAAAAATAAAATTTCATACCTTGGACACATATATATCTTTATTTATGATCTAGATTATTTATTTCATGATTTATCCAAAAAGAATCATATTTCCATCAATAATGAAGATGAAGATGTGGAGTCCACGACCCGTGTTGATGGTAAGAATCATATAGAAAATTTTCATCAACCTACTATAATTTGAGTAAAATATATATCTAATTTTTATATTTTAAATTTAAAGTATCAACTTCCAAAACTTTTATAAAAATGATATTGGTTCTTTATACTAATTTAAAAGGAATAGAGAATTCAGTGGATAGCGAACCTCCTTTTGTGGTAAGTGGAATGAATGTAGTCTATAAAAAAATCCATCAAATCCAGTTCAAGGGGAATATGGAGATGTATCCCCAAAATAGAATGATGGTGAAAATATTTAATTTAATAAATTCCCTTCTGAAAATGTTATTGGACATATAAAGTGTGGAAAACTAATATCATTTCTTGACATTGAAATATCTCTAACTATATTTTCCTTTACATCTAGAAACATGAAATTGGATAATATGGAATGTAATGAGAGATGGAATCTCACCAATATCACTAAAACCTATCCTAATATTTGAGATAGTAAAATAATATAATGACGAATTGAATTGTTATTTTTTGTCCATAACACTATGTAAGGAAAATTTGAAAAATATTTCTTTTACAGAACTAAAATAGGATGAAGAAGAATGTAAGAAAACACCATTATTTATAAAATAAAAAATAAGTTAATTGTGGTAAAAAATGCAATCAAGGAATAATATTAAGGTTGAAAAGTATCCAAAATATTCTAAGAGATAAAAATGGATAAAATATATAATAATTTTTAGACCATTGAAGAGAAAATCATTCCTCAATTCCACAAAAAATGTATAGTTTTAATGATCATGCGTGATATATAAAAAAAATTACAATGTTATAGATAGATTATGTAAGGGAAATTATCACTGTTAAATAGTAAATTCTTAACTGTATTTCTATTATGAAATCAAATATTTATATTTAATTATTAGATGATACCATATTTTTTAAATATGATGTACAAATTGAAATTAATTGTTTTCAGAAAGTATAGAATTTAAATTTTAGTATCTAAAAATTATTTTATATATTAAAATATTTATATTATTCACTATTTATTGGTATAATAATACTACTTTGGACTAGTTGATAAATTTTTCATTATATGTGAATGTGTTGGATAAAAAAAATAAAGAATTTAAGTTCTAATTAAATTTTCTTTGACACCCTGTTGATGCTCCTTTCATCACAGAATCTAAAGATAGGAAAAGGGAATATCTGAGCTCAAAGTGATTCATCCTTTGAAGAAATCATCAAAAATCGACAAAGTCATGAACAAACAATCAACAGCAACACCACCGCGCAAGTTATACCACTGCCGCGCAAGTACACTTGCGCGACGCTCTTGGTCGCGCAAGTGACTTGCGCGACCTAAGTGGTAACCGCCTGGTAACCGCCTGGGGTCTTCTTTTGCCTATAAATAGACCATGTGGGCCCCCCATTCGAGACGATCTTTTTCCAGAAACTCGGATTGAAGCTCCCGACGCCCAAGTCTCTTCTCAAAGCTTCCGGAACACTTCTAAAGGTAATTTCTTACCTAGAACGGAAGATTTAAAGAGAAGAAGGAAGGCCTAAGTGTTGAAACTCATCAACACTTGCGCGCCATCTTATTCTTTCAATAGAACTTGCGCGTCCCTTTTCTGGAAGAACCTCAAGAGGATTATAAAGGGATTTATAAAGAGTCGCTCAAATATTCTAATGATGTTTGAGAATCGCGCAAGTACCCCTCATGTCGCGCAAGTATACTTGCGCGACCAATACTTGCGCGCCGCCGCAATACTTGCGCGCCTTTCAAGACTTGCGCACCCCTACCTTTTTGGGTGCCCATCTTGCCCATTTTTCCCCTCTTAATCCATTTCACCTTTCCTATTCAAGATTCAGTCTTCAAGACACTCTTCAAATCCATTTATGGCATGATTTCTTGATTTGACTTCCTTATCTGAAAGGAATTCGGTGGAATATCTCTCAAAACCTAGTGATTTATACATCTTTATGTCACCAAAGATTGAGAGTTCGTTCATTCAACCTCATCCTTTAAGATGAGAGAATCCTTAACCTGGGTCTCCTTTTTAGGAATAATCCCCAGTTATAAATCCTCTAATATGGGCATCATTCTTTAGGAGTAAGCCCCAAATTCTTAACGTTCCCAAACTTTGGGCATCCTCCTTAGGAGTAAGCCCCAATCACAATCCTTTAATATGGGCATCCTTCTTAGGAGTAAGCCCCAACCTCAAATATGGGCATCCTCCTCAGGAGTAAGCCCCAAACCTTAATCGCTAACCTGGGTCTCCTTTTCAGGAATAAGACTCAGTCATAATCTTAGGCTTCCTTTTCAGGAGTAAGCCCCAAGCCCCCTAACCTGGGCCTCCTTTTTTAGGAGCAAGTCCCAGTCATAATCTTGGGTTTTATTTTCAGGAGTAAACCCCAAGCCCCCTTAAATTTCTCTTAACCAGTCCTAATTTACCCTTGATTTGGGTTTCCTTTTCAGGAGTAAAACCCAATCATAAGTCCCCTCCTAACTTGGGCATCCTCCTTAGGAGTAAGCCCCAAGATTAGAGTATTCAAATCTCCATAAAGCACATATACCTTTATGGACCCTGTTACTGGATTTTCTCCCTAAAAGTAAATCCTAAACCTTCATCTATCTGGGAAGTCATACATACATAAGCCCCAAACAAATTCTTATGATTGCATCTTTCATGGCACAATTGTTTAATTTTTACCAATACCTCTTGTTTCTCACACCGAGCATGACTCACGTGAGCTTAGAGTGTAAAAGTAATTATGACATTCTTCTTTGAGCCATCAATCATAAACATCATACTCCATTACTCGAACTACATGGGTTTTGATTCCTTTTCCAAAACAAAGGATACGTAGGTATCCCATGTTTGGGTTCGATCCCAACTTTGAAATAATCCATGTCCTTCTGAATGACGATAAACTTCAAGTGCCCCACTGAGTGGCTTTAAAACCAGCCTGGTCATCATAATGACCAAGAGACTTTTATATAAATGTTTTGAAGGATACCATTGACCAAGAATCTCTAAACAGATATAGATGATTCTCTATTGATGAAGAACCTCAAATACATATAAAAGATTCTCTAAATTTCTTGCATATTTAATCATTGATTGTTAAAACTAAAGGAAAGCACATTTTATACTTGGTAATGTAATAAGGATTCACGAACATAACTTAAATCTATAAAGAGAGTCCCGGAGTAAACAATAATTCCCCTCAAAAAGGTGTGATGAGTCCGACCTCCCATCCTCTCGACCAATGCAAATTCCTAAGCCTCATCAGTCCACAAGCTAATGAGCGCCTACCTTTGGAAAGTAGGTCCAAACGGATGTGGAATCATTGGATGTTTCCGGTTCTACGAACAAACCCGCTAGAAACCGATCGGAACATTTGAATCTCAAACAAACGAGGTCATTCCCGATTCCAGCAAGGAAACAAAAATGGTGAACCCGACGTGAATCCTTAACCAAGTTAAAATGATGTTCTTCTTATTTGTTAGGCCCCTTGGGCCAACAATACAATCATTGACATGTGCTCATCCAAAAGATGCAGTGGTCGGATTCATCTTGATTATGTCTGTTATATGGAACATGCACTCTTTTCTCAAGATCTTCTGCAAAATGGCTTTCCTTAAATTCACCACTGTGAATACTGCTGCTGTGAACACCTCTACTGTGAGGTCTGCTGCTGTGAAAACCAATGATGCTACTCCTGCTGGAACGTCATCCGCTCTGAGGATGACATCACCAACTCAGCGTCTTCAACACTGGGTTTCTAATGCACTGGTTAAGGAGTACCGTCGCAATGGTACTATCCCAACTCTTGAGGCCGCTCGTCAAACCCTCCAAGTTAATAACTCTACATGGTCATCCGGACAATGGCGGCCAGCGATCAAGAAGCAGGCGGTGCTGACTACCGTCTCCAACTGTTTCGGGTCGTTATCCCCGGAACGCAATTTCAATTCACTCCCTTACTCTGAGGAAGTGAATGAGCAGGTCCTGCAGGACCTTAATTCAAAAAACAGGAGTCCTTCTCAAGGACTCCCATCAACAATCGCCGCCAGACTCATGCGGTAGTGCGCCATCAATATGATGAGGGTACCGACTCCAGGCATTCAGCTCAGGTTCCTCGAACCCGAGAAGGCAAGATGAACCGCCAGAGACGGAATCCGGTGAACAATGGGCAGGTTGTCATCCCTGCCATCTCCGGAGAAGTCCACCAACCTAACTTGGTGGCAAACAACGAGCAGGCACAATCACCTGTCCGTTTTAATTCCGCTGTCCAGCAGACTCGTCTGGAAGCATCACGCCAATCCCGCCAAGCAATTCCGGCAGAGTACTATAGGCAGGAACATACACCTGCATATACATCACCAGTTAGTCAGCAGGCTCGTCTGACTACATATGATGGATCTCGTCAACCGCGTTTGGAGAAGTGTAATCAGCAGGCACATACACCTGCTAATACTAATCAAGCCTACCAACAGTCTCGTTTGGTAGCGCACGGAGAAGTCAGTCGGAAAGCCCCGACGACAAACAGGAGGCAAACTCAACTCTCTACCTCCACACTTGAGTACTGTCAGGATTCACTGACAGCAAAAGGAGGACAGGAGCAGGCACATACACCTACTCCAAGCCCGAAATGGACGTATATCCCCGTTCCGGTGGCTGAAGTCACCAAACATATTTTTTCAATGGTGAAAGAGCAGAAGCAAATTCCTTCTCATATTTTGGATGCTTTCCAGGATATCATAACAGCTTCAGAATCATCTCAGGGACAGACACATAAATCTATCCCTAGCAGTGGAGTGACACATCAACGATTCACTCCGGAACAGACACACACATCTATTACAGTCCAAGAGGGTTATGGGGCATACTCCCCCATATCAAACGGACAACCAAGTCAGGCACATACACCTGATTTGAGTGGAGATCGTCAGCCTAACCTGACCATCTTTCCTGATCAGGCACATACACCTGCTCAGAGTAACCACTTTCGTCAACAAGTGGTTTCTAAAGTGAGTAAGAAGGCATCTAAGAAAAAGATCAACCCAGCACAGTCAGGAGATCAAAGGCCAATCTGCAACAAGGCCTTGCTCGATGCTGGAGTTCTTGAAGCCCTTAGACATTTATCTGTCAGAATTCAAGATTCTACTCCCTCGGTTCTCAATAACGGGAACATTAATTTGGAAGGTATTCAACAGAAACTTCCTCATGAAGGCTTGCTTCATGAAAGTTCGGTCAATCTTGAAGTTTCTTCTTCAGATGAGAGCCACAGGAACCCTCTGTGTGGTCAGAAGACCAAGGAGCAACAGATTTCATCTTTTGCTGTAACCCATCATGACGGTCCTCCTCATGGTGATGAACTTCGCTGCGAAAGTCCTCTCCGCAGTAGTGATTCACGTTGTCTCGAAAATTCTTCAGAAGGCAATGTAGTGACGAGAAATCCCTCCTATCTCGAGGCACTTTCAAACGTAAAACCAGTCATGTCTAATTCTTTACTATCGGCAGGTGAAACTCTTTCTCCATCAGAATTTATCCTGGGGTTCAGGTTATTCTCCGAACCATCCCTGGGTCATTCATCTTCCAGCATGAATAGTGATATCTCTACCAATCTTGTTGAATTTGATGAAGCAACAAGGAAACACCAACTCTGGTCCAAACAGGTAGAAGAATCTTCATTTAATGATAAAGAGGAAATGCTGAACATGAGGAAAAAACTAGAAAAAGGTGAAGTACCAGTCATGTTTTGGCCTTTGGCTGAATCCCAGTACGACATTCCAAAGAAGTTGACGGATGATGGAATCCATGATATTCGTCTCAACATATGGAAGACTCTTTGTCAATTGAAGAAGAAAGTATTATCTTATGGTGATTATGAAAATCATATTAAAATAATAGAAGGGTTACAACGCCAGATTGATTTGGCATCTCTATCAGTCTCTCGGTATCCGAAGACTGAAAAGCAACAAAGAACCCTTCAACATTCATGCCTTGGCGCACTAAGAAAATTGCGTCAGTTAATTGCCAATGCTCCATCTGATGTTCATATCAGAGGATGGGGTGTTCACGGAGCACTACATTTCACAGTGCTTTCCAGTCAGCAAAGCCCGCCGAAAATGGTTTCATGCAATGTTATTGCCCATGGCCGGCCACAGTCAATGGGCTTTGTTCATAATCAAAAGCTTGCTCAAGAACAGGCTTCAACTAGTTCCTCTCAAAATCAAGTATATAGAGAACAAGTTGTTGAATTGCTCTTACATCAAGCAGGCGAGAATATTGCACAAGCCTCTCATCTGGAGAAAACACGTCATCAAATGACAGAAGTTTCAGAAATCATCCAACGGTCTGTTGAACCCGGTGATAAAAGTGGATACAGGTTAATGCATCCAGCTAATTTCCGAACTAAGATTCGCAAGATCAAGAAAGATTTTAAGAAGATCTCAGACATAGCATGTCAAGAGACACCCCATCTTGTCAGACTGGGGACTTCTCTAACCCAACCCTCAAAGTCAACAAATGGGATTCGAGGAGTTGAGCAGAAGCAGCAGGAACATCCCCAGTCCATCGGACTGGGGACTTTTTCAAATCCTCAATCCCTCCCTCAGAGAAAGTCGGTATTCTGTCGATTAGGGAATAAGCCTCAAGAGGACCGAAGAGCCAAGCTATCAGGAGATTCTCTCCAAGTGACGGTTCTCCAAGAAGTTCCTGAGGGATCAAGTCAACGGAATGCCATGTCTCATCATGGACATACAAGAAGACAATATCACAGAAATGCTGATAGAAAGGATTCCATGCAATATGCATCCTTTAATGTCATCAATGTCGTTGCTGCTGATTCACCAGATGAGGCTCAATCAGAGGGATCAGACGAAGAGGTTCCTGCTCAAGAAGTTGCGCACATAGACCTAAATGAAGAAGGTGTGCGCACAGGTAATCAAAGGCTTACCCAAAATCTGAGTATTCCTTCAAGTAACCCACTTCCCCCTCTCCGAAAAGGATCCAATAAGGGGAAAGGAAAGAATCAGGTTACTTCTCACCCTTCCTCTGAAGGAGGTCAATCGCTCTCATTAGAGAAAAGGTTTGCACAACAGGAGGAAGAAATGAAAGAATTAAGAAGGTTGAATGCAGAACTACTTCAGAGTAGTCTCCTTCTTAAGAATGCTGAATTCCGACAGCCGAAGGAATTTGTTGTAACTACTGAGATGGATCAGGAATATCCTCCTTTATCAGTACACCCTCAGAGGTCTAATCCTATGGGTCAAACGCAACAACGGTTGGCAGCACTACCATCAGTTGCATCACCAACCACCACGTCTTTCCAAGCTCCATTCATTGCACCTACCCAAAACCAAGTTCAACCTGATGTTTCTCAAAAGTTAATAACTACTATTGAGTCATTAACAGCTCGGTTAGAAACTATGGAAGGGAAGCGGACGCAAGTTCAACCTGAAAAGAAAGTTTACCCTGAATGGGTAGATTCAATTTCTCCTCCATCCAGTTTTGGAAACCCTGTTTTCCCTACTTTCAATGGATCAGGCGACCCCGAACAACATTTGACGCATTACGTGTCTTGTTGTGATCCTATGATGGGAACTCTAGAGCAGCAAGAAGCAGTGAAACTCAGATGCTTTGTGCGAACATTGCAAGGACGAGCTTTTTTCTGGTATACAAGCTTGCAATCTCGGTCAGTCATCGGATGGGAGGATCTTCGTCAAAAATTACTTCTTCAGTTTAGCTCAACTTTTCCAAAAATGACAGTTTTCGATCTTACAAACTGCAAGCAAAGGGAGAATGAAAGAGTCTCTGATTTCATTGCTCATTGGAAGGGATTAACGTATTTCCTAAGTTCATCACTCCCTCAGGAGGAACTGTTGCCAATCTGTGTGGCAAATTTGCGTGACGAATTACGCACGCCATTAATCCCTGTGAAATACATAGGAGGGTTTCGAGACCTTACTTCAATCACTCAGCAGATTGAAGATTCCCTTATACAGGATAAGGTTAAATCTCGTATAATTCCATCAGCTCCAGGAAGGAGAATGGTAAAAGCGGAAACTGCTACAGTTATGCTTAAACAAGCACCTGTACCTATTTCTACTTTAAAACCTTCATCTTCTTGAAGGGCTCCACCTCCTGAACGCCAACAACAAAGGCTGTTTCGTCCAAATGATCAAAAAGATCAACGACGAAAACAATTTGAGGATATTAAGAGTAAAACATACTCTTTCCGAAGTGAGCAAGTTCCTGGTTACTTCATTTTAGCTCTGGAAAATAATTTGGTCCAAACATGGAAGGAGATGAAGACCGTCCCAATTATTGTCCCTTTCATCAAATGTTGGGGCATCCCATCTAGGAGTGTTTTGTCTTTAAAGACCTCCTGCAAAAGATGGTCGACTTGGGACAAGTCAAATTGAAGGGTTCTTCAGCTCATGTAGCGTGTATTACTTCTACAGATCCAGAGGAAGGAGGCGAGTGGTAGGAAGTCAAAAGCAAAACTGCGAAAAAATATGATGATTGGATGTTCAGAAAGACAATCAATCAGACCCATTCCATTTTGCGAACACAATTGAAAAATCCAATTGTGTCTCCTACAAAAGTTGCAGTAAAGACTCCATCAAAAGATAAATCCTCAAAAGGGCAGCGCAATTCAAAGAAGAAAAAGGAATCAGGAGAAGATGAGTATGTATCAAAGCCTAAATTGTCTTTGACTCTGGAAGATTTCATTCCATCTACTTCAAAGCCACGGGCACCGTCCCACCAAATGGAATAGCCTAAACAGGTTAACCTGGCAGAATCTTTATCAGACGAAGAGTTAATCATTGGTTCTGTTAATATGATTCAATTAACAGATCCATATTCTAGTCTTGATGAGCCTGAATTCCTTGTATCAAATAAGGGAATCTGAGGAAGTTCTAGAGGTTCAGGATACAGGGGAAGACGTGGATCTTTCCGAATCCACTACTCTAATTTTACCCCTTCTAGCATTGTATATGCAGCAGAAACTCGTGGTAGAGCCCTTCAGCGAGCTCAAAAAGAACAAGCAAGTTCTTCTGCCAATGGCCAACTCAGTTTTGGCACAGTTATTTTGGAAGACCGATTAAAGGTTCCATATTCTTTATATCAGCAAGTAAATGGATCTAATCAGTCTAATCTTCCAAAACCAAGGATGTTGCCAACTTCAATACAAGATGCATCAGCTTCCAAAGCATCTGCTTCCAAGTTACCTGCTAAACTGCATATTCCTATTGGGAAATGCAGACCTCTAGATCAAAAGTATGATATATTGAAACACTTGGCCCAAGTACCAGCCAAGTTATCAATTTTGAATGCTTTGAATCTGTCAGAAGATCTTCGGGAAGCACTCATCGAAGCTTTGTCAAGTCCTCAGGAGTTTGAAGCTGAAATTGCTGCAGCTGAAATCTATCACATAGAGAATAATCCTGCAGAATGTCATGCAGTGATATCTGTTACTGATAAATATGAAGATGATGTTGTGCATGGGCACATAAAACCTTTGTACTTATCTAGAAAAGTCAATGGTGTAGATGTTCGAAGAGCTTTCATTGACAATGGTTCAGGAGTCAAACTCATGCCCATTCGTACACTTCGTCGATTGGGCCTCACGGAATCTAATTTATCTCCTTCTACCATGATGTTACAAGGATATGATAAAAATGAACAAGAACCACTGGGAGAAGTTACACTCAGAACTCAGTTGGGAGATCTTGTATCCAATTCGGATTTCATGATTGTTGATCAAGACTCAGCTTTCAATATCTTTCTTGGAAGACCCTGGCTACATCAGCATGCAGCTATTCCTTCATCATACCATCAATGTCTCAAATACTGTTTCGATGGTCAAGTTGGAACATTTTATGGTGATAAGTCCCCGTTCAAGACATGTGAATCTCAATACATTGAGGCGGAATTTTATCACATAAAGGGAAGAGAAAAATCTACAATGAAGGAAATTACCAAAGTTAATTATCCATATGGTTTGGAGAAAATTACAATAAATCCATTTTCACATATGAGTGCAGATTATGTGTTACATATCAGTCAAATTGACAAAATAGGCCCAAATCAAAATACTCTTATGGAAAGATCCATAATGTCAATTACGGCGATCGAGCCAGACAACATGGGAGAAATTGGTAACCTACCAAGCAGTGATAAAAGCATAAGTGGTGATGAAGTCCAACAAGTCTATACTTCGCTAATCAGGCCAGAAGAAGTTATAGCAACACCAGAGGTGAATAATGATGTCGATTCTCAATCCATCATCTCCTATTTATTTCCCAAAGAAGACCCTTTATCATCAATAGGGTCGGAAGTGGAAGCTTCTTCTTCAAAATGTGAAAATTTTGACATCTCTTATGATCATGAGAATTTCGTTTTCTCATCTACTTTGCAAGTAGAAACGGAAGAAATAAAACATGATAAAGAGGAAGAGGAAGATCTTAGAGATGCTCCTCCAGCATTTGAAGAGGGTATCTCTACCACTGTGGATGAACTCGGAGAAGTAAATCTGGGTATAGAGAAAGATCCACGCCCCACTTTAATTCGTGCGGCCATGACCCTTGAAGAGCAAGAGATGTATATTTCTTTTCTAAAGCAAAATAAATATATTTTTGCTTGGAATTATACAGAAATGCCTGGGCTTGATCCTGATTTTGCTACTCATCATTTGGGTTTACCAAAAGAACATCGAGGTTTTAAACAAGCCGCGAGAAGAACACACCCAACCTATGCTTCCAAAATTGAAGCTGAAGTGGATAAGTTGATCAAGGCCAAATTCGTCAGAGAAGTTAAATATTCCAAGTGGTTGGCTAATATTGTCCCTGTAAAGAAGAATAACGGACAAATTAGGGTTTGCATCGATTTCATAGATCTTAATCGGTATTGTCCTAAAGATGATTTCCCAGTTCCGATTACAGAACTCTTAATTGATGCGATGGCTGGCTATGAAGTACTTTCCTTCATGGATGGATATTCTGGATATAATCAGATCCGAATGGCCCCAGAAGATGAGGAATATACAGCCTTCAGACCTCCTCAAGGTGTGTTTTGTTACCGGGTGATGCCCTTTGGTTTGAAGAATGCAGGTACAACATATCAACGCGCCATGCATCGTATCTTCAAACCTATTTTAGGGAAGTTTTTTGAATGCTATGTAGATGATTTGGTGGTTAAATCCAAACAATGTTCTAATCACTTGGCTGATTTGGAATTCATATTCCACAAGCTTCGACAACATAATTTAAAGATGAACCCCTTAAAATGTGCTTTTGGGGTAACCTCAGGAAAATTACTTGTCTTTTTTGTACGCCATCGTGGTATTGAAGTCGATCCTGAGAAGACCAAATCAATTCATGGTATGTAACCTCCTCAGAATTTGAAAGAATTAAGAGGACTTCAAGGAAACTTAGCCTATATTCGGCATTTCATCGCTAATTTGGCAGGCAAAAGTTTACCATTTACCAAATTATTGAAGAAAGGAGTCACTTACCAGTGGACTGAAGAATGTCAAGAAGCATTTGATGTTCTCAAGAAATACCTCTTGAGTCCACCAGTACTCATGCCACCTGTTGAGGGTAGACCTCTTATCCTCTATGTGACAGCTTTAGAGCGATCATTGGGTGCCTTTCTCGCTCAAAATAATGATGCTGGGAATGAAAATAGTCTCTACTATCTCAGTCGAACTATGCTTGAAGCAGAAACCTGGTATTCAAGTATTGAAAAGTGCTGCCTAGCATTAATATTTGCAGTTCAGAAACTGAGACACTACCTGCAACATCATGAGGTCCAATTGGTATCTCGTAATAATCCGCTCAAATTCATCCTTAGTCATCCAATGCTTACAGGACGTCTGGAAAGGTGGGCGGTTATTCTACAGCAGTTCGACATTCAGTGTGTGTCTCAAAAGGCAATTAAGGGCCAAGCTCTGGCTGATTTCCTGGCTGAACATCCTTCAGTGGAAGACACATATTCAGATATCGAACTCCCTGATGAGGAAGTTTTCTCTATTCAAGAGAGTCCTCAAACATGGGAAATGTATTTTGATGGTGCTTCTAGAAGTCCAACAGGGAAGAAAATGGAAAATCCTAAATTCAACAAAGTTGGTTTAGGAATTGTGCTCATTTCTCCAGATAAGGCAGTGTTACCTTATTCCTTTTTGTTGTGGGAAGGTGGTACCAATAATGAAGTTGAATACCAAGCTCTCATTACAGGCTTGGAATTAGCGCTTCAAGCACAAGTGAATCACTTAAAGGTGAAAGGTGATTCAGACCTGGTAATCAAACAAGTCAATGGGGATTATGCCATCATAAAAGAATAATTAATCCCTTTGTATGATTACGTCAGAGATTTAATGTCAGAATTCCCTTCAGAACCGACATTTTCTTATGTCCCAAGATCACAAAATGCTCAAGATGATGCACTGGCTAATATAGCCATAGTTTTAGCAGATCCAAATCGGGACGAGACAACCATCTGTATTGCCCACCGTCATGCAATTTCACCTTATGTTCAAGTCAGAACAGAGGAAATTAATGAAATTAGTCCCATTCCTGAACCGTATGGTCATACTATAGGATGGATGTCACCTATCAGGGAATACCTTCAAAATGGAACACTTCCACCTGATAGAGATGAGAAAGAACAAATTTGACGACGTGTGGTCAATTTTACTCTTTATGATAGCCCAAACCACCTCGAGAAAATTATCTACAAATGTGGTTTTGATGGAGTTCTCTTCAGATGTATTGATGGTGAAGAGACAATGGCTGTCATAAAAGAAGTGCATGCAGGAGTTTGTGGTGCCCACCAGTCTGGACATAGACTGTCTGATCAAATTCGAAGGCTTGGATACTTTTGGCCTTCAATGATACAAGATTGTGTTAATTTTACAAAGAAGTGTCATTCATGCCAAGTATATGCCAACTTCATTAATAAACCTCCAGAGTTGCTTCATACAGCTAAATACTCATGGCCATTTTCCACATGGGTAATGGATGTGGTGGGACCTTACCCTTCAGCTACGGCCAAGCAGTTTAAGTACATTCTTACTACTACTGATTTCTTTTCCAAATGGGCATGGGCAGTACCTCTCAATGAAGTTAGTTCTAAATGCATTGTTAGCTTCATCAAGTCTAACATCATTACTAGATTTGGTGTCCCTCATACCATATTGACGGACAACGGCACCAACTTCTGTTCTTCTGAGCGGCTAATAGCCAGATAGAAGCCTTCAACAAGACTCTTTCAAATATACTGCAAAAGATGGTGGATAAAGATAAGAGGTCATGGCCTGATAAACTCTTTCATGCTTTATGGGCTTATCGGACTACCACTCGCAATGCAACGCGGTCAACTCCATATTCATTGGTATATGGAACAGAAGCAGTCTTGCCAATTGAGGTTCAATTGCCCTCACTCAGAATAGCCATTTGTGATCAGGTATCTACAGATTAGCAATCCCAAAAGTGGTTGAATGAATTGGAATAGTTAGATGAGAAAAGATTGTGCACTTTGCACCACTTGGAAATCTATCAGAATCGAATAGCACGAGCTTTTAACAAAAAAGTTCGTCTTCGTTCATTCATTTAGGGAGAATTGGTATTGGTTCTCAGAGCACCAATGATACCAGGAAAGAAGCCTCCCAAGCTTGAACCAAAATGGGAAGGACCTTATTCAATACATAAGGTCTACTCCAATGGAGTGTATTCTCTAATCTCAATGGATGGAGAACACATCACAACTCCAACTAATGCCAGATTTCTGAAGAAGTATTTTGTATAAACACAAAATATTGTTCCCAGATCCAAAACAATCACATTGGTTCATGATATTGTCTTACATGACACTGAACTGTATTATGTCCTAGCAACATGACATTAAACTGTACAGAAGTTCCTTATTTGTCCGAGATGACATTAAACTATATTGTGTCCTAGCAACATGACATTAAACTGTGTGGCACTTCCAACGTCCAGCATGACGATAAACTGTAAAAAGTCCCCAGAACTGATATCCTCGTATTGGTTCACCTTAGTCCTAGCTACATGACTTTAAACTGTACAGCACCAGTTCGTCCTTGCTATATGACGTTAAACTATACAGCAATGGTCCAGTATGACTATAAACTACAACTTCGTCCCACACGACCTTAAACTGTGAAAAATTTCCCTAAACCGTCCAGCATGACCTTAAACTGCATCATCCCTGGTCTATGTATATGACCATAAACTATTTGCAAATCCCTTATGTCCAGCAAGACGTTAAACTGTGACGTCCTAACTACATGACGCTAAACTGTATAAAAGTCCCTCACGTTCGGAAAGACGTTAAACTATATAATAATCAAAGGTCCAGCATGACATTAAACCGCACCATCCACGATCCATGAATATGACCTTAAACTATTCGCACTTTCGTCCAACATGACATAAATGGTGTGTTATTTTGTCCTTACTTCATGACATTAAACTTCACAATCCCCCTTTCGTCCAATATGACGTTAAACTGTATTGTCCCCATCGTCCTAACTACATGATGCTAAACTGTACAGAAAGTCCTTGATATGTCCTACATGACATTAAACTGTTATTTTGTCCCTGCTACATGACACTAAACTGTGCAGCACCAATAGTCCTAACTGCAAGACTTTAAACTGCATAGTCCCTTTTTTATGTCCTACATGACATTAAACTGTGCATCGTTAAGGTTGTTATTACCTCTTGTTTCTCACACCGAGTATGACTCACGTGATCTTAGAGCGAACATCAACCATAATACTCCCTTTGGGCCACTAACCATGTGTAAGTCCCAACAACATTTTTTATTAGATCATTGTCCCCAAGAACAACATGATCATTAATTCATTCTTTAATTGAACTACACGGACTTTGATCCTTGCCCTCCAGGCTGGGTATGTAGGCAACCTCCCAGGGTTCAAGCCCAAAAACAATCTCTTCACATCGGTTCACCACCATCTCATATGATGTTGATTCGTGAAACCGCCCCTGGAATCAATATCTTTACATTGATTCAGTTTCTTACTTGTTATATGACGTTAAACTATACAACACTTTTGTCTGGTACGACAATAAACTACAATATTCTTTGATTTCCTCATTTGAGAAGGAACCATTATTGACATTGATTTTTAATCATGTTTCATTTCAAAAGACTACGTGCATACGTGGTAATGCCTAAACTTTTTATCTTAGGTTAAACCATCATTGCACTAAAGTCCCCTTTCACCCTTCACATGTATGAACCAACTTTGTACAAAGGGTAGTTATAGAACTACGTGGGCTTGATTCCCATTCTTATGGGATACGTAGGAACTTTCGAGTATCCCTCGAATCCAGCCCCCAAGTCTTTTGGGCCTAACCCCAAATTTCACTTTCAGTCCCTTGGCTGAAAAGTCCTCATGAAAACACACACTGTGTATTCATTATTATGGTCCGAATTCTATGACCCTAAACTAAGATCACTCATACTTTCGTCCTGCACGACGTTAAACTGCATTTCAAGAACTACGTATAGCTTGATTCTCATTCTTATGAGATACGTAGTGAAGTCCAAAATTTCAATTCAGGACCCAGCCACAACATGATTATGGTTATCATTGACCTATGTATCTCTATATACATTGGACAATACCCATATTTATGCGTTATAATCCTAACCTTAAATATTTTCAGATCTTCATAACCCTTTTCATGACTTCTAGTCACAAAAATGTCAAACTTCTGAGAATTCTTTTGCCTGACTATGCAGCACGTGCCCATAGGTGGCCTTGCATAAACAGTCCACATAAAAGACTTGTCAGCTGAAAGATACTATTTATTTGACCATGCATCCAATGCCCATAGGTGGCCCTGCATATTTCAACCCCCTAACGGGTTTGTTAAATAATGGTAACTTCATTCTTGGGAAGAATTCCTCTTTTGTCCTTATTTGTCTTAAACGACAGTATGTAGGTATCCGCAAAAAAATAGCCATCCTTAACATATTTGTCCCATATCCTTTTTCATGATCTGAAAGTATTCAAGTCTATGGTTTATTCTTTTTCCCTACGTTTGGGTCAGACCTTCGTAGGAGTGATATTCATCCAGTTCTTCGATATTCTTGTTCGGAAATATCTTCTCCATATTCAAGTGCCTCTTTCCATACAACAAACTCTATACTTTAGAAAATTTGAATCTCCATAAACTTTCACTGGCTTTTAGAACTAGGAAAGTAAATTTCTGGGAGTTCTTTTGCCTAACTATGCAGTACGTGCCCATAGGTGGCCTTGCATAAAAAGTCCACATAACAGACTTGTCAGCCGAAAGATACTATTTATTTGACCATGCAGCCAATGCCCATAGGTGGCCCTGCATATTTCAACCCCCTAACGGGTTTTGTTAAATAATAGTAACTTCATTCTTGGAAACTACTTCTTCTAATGCCTTTTAACTCTTTTTCATATCATTCCTCATATTCAAATATTATTAAGCCATAGTTTACATATTTTCTCTCATACTTGAGTATGGTAATTTGTTTTCAGATAAATTGTCAAGGAATTGAATCAATTTTAATCCATTTCGGTCAAAGCTATTTCGACCTTAAACATTAGCCCCTTTATGTCCAGCATGCATGAATTTAAACTGCCCACAAAAGACAAAGGAACTCTGAATAAAAGTCAAGTTCCAGCTCACTAAATATACATTTTTTGTATGATTTAGGTAATATTGAGCAATTAAAAGGTTCAAAGTTTGTAGGATTATTTGTAATAATCCTAGTAAAAATCAAACTATGCTTACTAGGCCCATTGGCTTAAGTAAATTTGAAGCAGGTAATGAAAGAATGCAGGTACAAATGATTGAAGACGAAAGTGTTTTTCATTGAGACACAGGAGATAGAAAGACATCCACAGACTGGAGTCTCTTCTATTTTTCAAGAATTACAGAATATTGTCAACATAAGTCTTCATTTGATGTATAGCATCCTGAGCCTTATCAGCAGTTACTTGAAGCTCGTGCACTTGACCAGCTTCACTCTTTTCAGCTTGCTGAAGTTCCTTCTTAGCATCTGTGATGGCTTTCATGCCATTCATATGAGTTTCATCCAATGATTTATTAAGCTGATCAAGTTCCCCAGTAACAACATCTAACTGTTGCTGGAGTTGCACCTGCTGGACGACCTTTTCTTTGATTTTTTGCTTCAGATCCTTCATCTTGGCAGCATAATCAGCTTCATCTTGGGATATCGCAGCCTCAAATTCACCTATGTTGACTGACAATTTCACTCTGGTCAAATCTTCGCGACTTGTCTGCACTTGATCCCTCCTAAAAATGATCTGTTTCACCGCAGCATGGATCTTTTCATACCCAAAACCACCAAGTCCCAGTATAACAAATTGGGATGACAATAGAGAAATTTTTGATGGTAGCTCTTCTAAAGGCACCCCAGATATGATGTTCCATATGTTGTTCCATGCCTTACGTCGTGAAAAGTTGAATGCTTTAAGCATCTCTGGATCTGATTCAATATCATCGTCAGAAGGGGGTATGTAATATGGAATTAGCGCGCTTAAGGAAGTGCCTTGTCCTGCTCTTTCCCCCATGACTTGTGCTTCTTCACTTTCAATTCCCGTTGGGGCAGAGGCTGAGGCCTCATCTCTGGATCTATCCATTATAGTTGATGGCCCTGCATGATTAATTGAAAGATTTAGTTATCATTAAAGGATAACAAAAGAATAGATTGTCTTGCGAATAAAGTACAATCACATATATTGTTATCCCTTACCCAAGGATGGTTCAGCAACCTGAGAAGACTTTTCCCCATCATTCCCGGTTTCAACAGGATTTTCAATATGGGTCTCAGGAGGGTTTATTGGGGTTAGCTCTACTTGAGCTAATGTTTCTGCAATGGTAGAATTGACATCAATGTCCACACTCTCTTCAGGCATTGGCAGTTCAGCATCTTTTACGGAAGAAACTTCATATTGTTTTCCGTCATGGTTAGAAGTATATTTTTTAAAAAAAAAATTTTGGGCGAAGGGTAGCACTCACGCCCATGGTATTCTAAATCATATGACAACATAGCATGATCATAAAATTCTTCAAAACTCATTCCTTGATTCATCATTTCATCCAATGATACTTCATAATCTTGATTAGTCTCACCAGTGGGAGCATTTGCTACATCTTCTTGCCGACTTATATCCTGCAACCCCTGACCCTGGACATCATCTTCAGTAGTAGGAGGGATACTGGGAATGGATGGTAGCTCTTCTCCAGGAGCAACCAAGTCAGCTTGGGTCTATGATTGTTCTACAGCACCCTCCACGACCTTTGAAAGAGGGTCAGTCCTTTCCCTCAAGGGGGAAATTGAAGAAGCCCCTGCAATCCTCAGAAATATGAGTAACCATATGATTATGGGTATAAACTCATGATTGTTCGAAGGACTTACCACTGCTAATGAAACGTTTAGCTATGGATTTCATCCTTCGTTGCCTTGGCTTCTTTTGTTTTTTCGGAGTATCAGTAGTCTCCTTTATTGGCAATTGGATTGGCGAATGGAAGGCTATGCCCAGCGCCTCATTCATGGCCTGCTGGCCTGGAGATATCTCGCCTGGTTCACGAGGAGAATCAGCAGCAGCCCCAATAGCAGTACCACCAGGGCTATATTGTGGCGAAGGAACCCCAGTTCCTTTCTTTGCAAGCTTCAAGATGAAGTAAATAACTTCCTTAAGTAACAAAGCTTCAACTGAAATCAAGTTGCAAAGAAAATAAGGAAAGAAAACTTACATCTTCAGGAGCCACGTACTCTTGCCATTCCTCATCTCCATAACCACCATCCCCCTCAGTGGCGCCACGATCAATAATTTCCTTCACCCGCCTGGTGATAGGAACCGAGTCATCAGTGGCATATATGAGCATTTCCAGCTCTCTGATGTAAGCTCGCACTTCATTGGGGTTATCTCCGTATTGAAGATTTTTAGAAGCTACAAGATTTCCTATTCCAGGAAGTTGTAGGCCCTCACACAAATCCAGCCAGGCGGTCTCAGTACCACAGTATAAGCTCTGCCATAGCTGAACAACCTCTGGTCTTAGATATAAAGGCTGTTAGGAAGGTCCTACAATTTTTGATTTTAATTTCTTCCCAGCTCTTGAAACTACAGATAGAGAATAAGAAAGTAAGACTTATTACTTTATAAAGTAGCAGTGATTGAAATTTCTACAATGAAATAACTCACCAAGAGTTAATGGAGTGGGTCTTTTAATTCTGGCCGGAGGATTATATCGGGCACGAAACTGCTTTGCTGCCGGTTGTGCCTCATCATCCCCATCGTGATAATCCGATGAATTAGTTCTAGAAGAGGAGTCTGTTGAACCTATTTCAGGTGGAGAAGCGTCACCTTCATGAGGAAGGGTTTCTTTCTCTACAGTCCTCTTCCTCTTTCCCACCTGATATACTGGGTGATTCAATATCCCTTTGGGGTATGATGCTATCCAGTGTTCGGCATAAAATGTAGTCAGATTATGTGCCGCTTTTTCAACTGGTATATCAAATACTGCCCCAGTCTTCTCTCTTGATGTCAGCAACCATAGTTGTCGAGCAACCATCAGATGTTGCTCTAACCTGACATGTACCAGAGGGGATACAACAATCTGTTGCAAACATTTGAATTGGCGTGCAAATCTATATGGAGCATAGGCCTCACATATGATTTCTCCATCAATCCTGGCTACTAACACACCATCCCTGCAAGCTAGCATGTATGCCCTCAAATCCAAATGGGTTGTCCCATCATCAACAAACCGCCTGGATGGAGGAATTCCATAGGGAAAGAAGTTGAATTCCTTAAACATGCTCAGCCTTACTTTCATGTCATAACCATTAACATCTAAGGGAGCAATTCCTGAGAATGCTTGCACTGACGGTCTGAAAGAGCTTCCAGGAATTTGTAATCCATTCTGTACATTGTAAGTCCTGACGTTAGTGGCGATCCATCCCCACAAAACCTGGAATGGTCCCACTATTCTTAAAGGAGATTTACCATGGAAGACATGAAGTAAACTCCTGTGAATCTTTGCTAAAATGGGGGTAGCTAACCCAACCATTTTTCCCTCAGCCAACTTTGCCGCAATGACGAAGGTCCCTGGCCTAACGCCTCCCTTCGAATCCCTGACCGGCAAGAGATAAACACTGAGCCACATTGCCAAGAAACCCGCCAGACGAGTTTTCTTTGGAATTCTTTGATTCACTTCATATCCCCACTTTTCAAACTCTCCTGCTTCTAGAGTTGGCCAGAATGTGCCAGGAGCTCCTCTCCTCTCAGGTTTTTGACAAGTGGTAGGACGTCTGGGCCTGGTATCCTTGGATTTCTTTTTCTTAGATCCTTTTTCTTTTGGCTCCATCACTTTCTTCTCAGTAAGAAACACATTCATCCATTCTTCCGGATGAATATCTTTTCTAAAATGAGTTAATGAGGTCTCTGAACTCTTGATCCTGTGGAAGATTTTAAATAATTCTCGAGCTAAAGCAAGAGTCTTCTCTGAATCATTACAATTCACCTTGGGAGGAATAAATTCATCATACATATCGCCCAAGATTGGAGCTCCTGAAATCTTGTGGACATCCCACAAACTGATACCTACTTATCCATTAGTCAAATGGAAAGAATTAGTTCCTGGGCTCCAGTGGTTGAGTATCTCTGGCACGAAGTTATCATGTCTGTAAACATATATTTGCCCAACCCAGATAGCCTCATATATTACAGCTCTCTTCAGGTCCTCGATAAACTCTGCGCAAGTCTGTCGCACCCAGTATACCCACATCCAAGTTGGATTCACACCTCCCCCAGGACGGAAATCCCAACTTTTCTTCCAGCCTTTGGATTGATCCATCTGAGCATTTCGGAAGATTGAAGGATGACAATGTGGTTGAAGCTCAGGTGTATGATTTTTCAGATCTGGTGTGCAAGGGCTATGATGCATCACATAAGCCTTCTCCACTGTTCCAGCAGTTAGAAATACTACTCCACCAGAGATATTTGATGAAGCAAAATTGGTATAATTCTGAAACCACGAAAATGGAAGATATTTCTTTACTTCTGGAATAATGAATTCTTGTAGATGACCATAGCCATACAAAGGTAGATAAGTGCTTTGAGGAAAGTTGCGATGATATTTTTCAGATACTTAGCCAAATCTGGAAGAGTACTATCCTTGACAGTATAGTAATCGTGGCCAATGATGTCCATCATATCATCTATCCGCTTGCTAGCCAGTTCATCAATTAATCCAGGTCTAAGAGCCATTGAATCTGCCCAAAAGTTGAATAAATTAAACTCTTAAATGGGTTTATTTTTCATAAAATTTGTGAAAGAATTTGGAAAAAAGGCTAAGGTATTAAGGCGCGCAAGTATGGAGATGTCGCGCAAGTATTACATGTGCCGCGCATGTATCACCGCGCAAGCCCTATTACCTTGAGATTAACGCGGCAGCGAGGAAACAGTGGAAAAAGAGACTTGCGCGGCGAGGAAGACTTGCGCGGCGGGAGCTCGAGAAATTCGGGATCAGATGTTATCCATAGCCAAAAGAGGTGTATTTATAGGCCAGGAAGCCTATCTGCGCGCCGTAGCCAGAACGCTTAAGGCATGCGCGACGTAGACTTGCGCGCCGCCCTCTGTGCACTGAAGACTTGCGCGCCCCCCTTTTTCTTTGGATGGATTCAATTTCCTCAGAGTCAAATCCTCATTTCTCTTCGGATCCAACTCTGAGGGGGGACTTTTGTTGACGCTCCTTTTGTCACAGAATATAAAGATCGGAAAAGGGAATATCTGAGCTCAAAGTGATTCATCCTTTGAAGAAAACATCAAAAATCGACAAAGGCATGAACAAAGGATCAACAGCAACTCCACCGCGCAAGTTATACCACTGTCGCGCAAGTACACTTGCGCGACGCTCTTGGTCACGCAAGTGACTTGCGCGACCTAAGTGGTAACCACCCGGTAACCGCCCGGGGTCTTCTTTTGCCTTTAAATAGACCCTGTGGGCCCCCCATTCGAGAGGATCTTTTTCCAGAAACTCGGATTGAAGCTCCCGACGCCCAAGTCTCTTCTCAAAGCTTCCGGAACACTTCTAAAGGTAATTTCTTACCTAGAACGGATGATTTAAAGAAAAGAAGGAAGGCCTAAGTGTTGAAACTCATCAACACTTGCGCGCCATCTTATTCCTTCAATAGAACTTGCGCGTCCCTTTTCTGGAAGAACCTCAAGAGGACTCTAAAGGGATTTATAAAGAGTCGCTCAAATATTCTAATGATGTTTGAGAATCGCGCAAGTACCCCTCATGTCGCGCAAGTATACTTGCGTGACCAATACATGTGCACCGCCGCAATACTTGCGCGCCTTTCAAGACTTGCACGCCCCTACCTTATTGGGTGCCCATCTTGCCCATTTTACCCCTCTTAAGCCATTTCACCTTTCCTATTCAAGATTCAGTCTTCAAGACACTCTTCAAATCCATTTATGGCATGATTTCTTGACTTGACTTCTTTATCTGAAAGGAATTCGGTGGAATATCTCTCAAAACCTAGTGATTTATACATCTTTATGTCACCAAAGATTGAGAGTTCGTTCATTCAACCTCATCCTTTAAGACGAGAGAATCCTTAACCTGGGTCTCCTTTTCAGGAATAATCCCCAGTTATAAATCCTCTAATATGGGCATCATTCTTTAGGAGTAAGCCCCAAATTCTTAAAGTTCCTAAACTTTGGGCATCCTCCTTAGGAGTAAGCCCCAATCACAATCCTTTAATATGGGCATCCTTCTTAGGAGTAAGCCCCAACCTCAAATATGGGCATCCTCCTTAGGAGTAAGCCCCAAACCTTAATCCCTAACCTAGGTCTCCTTTTCAGGAATAAGACTCAGTCATAATCTTAGGCTTTCTTTTTAGGAGTAAGCCCCAAGTCCCCTAACCTGGGCCTCCTTTTTTAGGAGCAAGTCCCAGTCATAATCTTGGGTTTCCTTTTCAGGAGTAAACCCCAATCCCCCTTAAATTTCTCTTAACCAGTCCTAATTTACCCTTGATTTGGGTTTCCTTTTCAGGAGTAAAACCCAATCATAAGTCCCCTCCTAACTTGGGCATCTTCTTTAGGATTAAGCCCCAAGATTAGAGTATTCAAATCTCCATAAAGCACATATACCTTTATGGACCCTGTTCCTAGATTTTCTCCCTAAAAGTAAATCCTAAACCTTCATCTATCTGGGCAGTCATACACACATAAGCCCCAAAAAAATTCTTATGATTGCATCTTTCATGGCATATTTGTCTAATTTTTACCAATACCTCTTGTTTCTCACACCGAGAATGACTCACGTGAGATTAGAGTGTAAAAGTAATTATGACATTCTTCTTTGAGCCATCAATCATAAACATCATACTCCATTACTCGAACTACATGGGTTCTGATTCCTTTTCCAAAACAAAGGATACATAGGTAGCCCATTTTTGGGTTCGATCCCAACTTTGAAATAATCTGTGTCCTTCTGAATGACGATAAACTTCAAGTTCCCCACTGAGTGGCTTTAAAACCAGCCTGGTCATCATAATGACCAAGAGACTTTTATATAAATGTTTTGAAGGATACCATTGACCAAGAATCTCTAAACAGATATAGATGATTCTCTATTGATGAAGAACCTCGAATACATATAAAAGATTCTCTAAATTTCTTGCATATTTAATCATTGATTGTTAAAACTAAAGGAAAGAAGATTTTATACTTGGTAATGTAATAAGGATTCACGAACATAACTTAAATCTATAAAGAGAGTCCCGGAGTAGACAATAATTCCCCTCAAAAAGGTGTGATGAGTCCGACCTCCCATCCTCTCGACTAATGAAAATTCCTAAGCCTCATCAGTCCACAAGCTAATGAGCACCTACCTTTGGAAAGTAGGTCCAAACGGATGTGGAATCATTGGATGTTTCCGGTTCTACGAACAAACCCACTAGAAACCGATCGGAATGTTTGAATCTCAAACCAACGAGGTCATTCCTGATTCCAGCAAGGAAACACACCCATTAATAAATAAAGTTGGATATACTTCTTTTGATTAATGGTTTCAGAGACGAAAAAGAAATATGATTCAATGACATGAAAAAAATTCTTTTCGTACATGAATATTAATTTTAATGATTTATATTTATCTATGAAGTATAAATCTATTGAAAATATAATGTCCTCTAGAGACACTATAGATTTGTTAAATAAGTACTTTACAAATATCATTTAAAATTTTGAAATAATAATTACAATTCTATGGGATATTAGGATTGATGTTTAAAAATATTTAACTTTTAATTCCCATGAATCATATGAGAATGAATTCATAGAATGAAGTTCATTTATAGAAGAAGAATTCTAATTTAAACGAAGTACTAGTTTAATGATATTCATAAACATACCCTACATTTTCTACATATAGAACTAGTTTATAAAGAATATCAGTACTTCAAATAGATGTATCATAGAGTATAGTTTCATTTCGAGAAGAAAAAATATTTGGTGGTCGATGTCATTATTTTTTCTCACAATCACTGTTAATGATATTTTTTTATCCTAGATATTTATAAACATCATGTTATCTACATTATAGTAAGGTGTGATTATAAACCTTATAATATTAGGTGTATAAAATATATAGCTCATATAAAAAATAAATGGTGTCCCACATTTCAAGGAAAGGAATGAAAAACCCTTGATTCCCAACATTATTATCCAAAATATTCTATAACACTTCATCATATGAAATAATATTTACATATTTTCTTTTATTAGGGTTTTGTTATGAAACTTTCAATGTTATTTGATATTAATATGAATGAAATGTTTAGTTCCCTATTTATTTATTAGTATATATTAATTACTATTTAATATGGATTTTAATATCCTTATTAAATTTATATGTATAATTTATTCATTGAAGTAATCACTAGATAATAATTCACTTCATTACCATATATGATAACATATAATTCATTTAGTGTTCTCTTTTTAACATGATTAACCTCATTAACTTCTCATTTATATTGTTTTTAAATGGTATAGTTGATATAAGTAATCATAAAATTCTACAATTATATAAAATAATATCAAAAAAACAAAATTAGATTTATTATAGAAAAATTTGGATAAGATTAAAATATTAAAGATAAAATAATATAGAATGGAGAATTTATAATTATGGAAATATAAATATTGTCTCATGTTCACGATTAATCATTCATTGTATGTTTCAATTTTTGAAATAAAGTGTTTTTTAAGATTAAAATGTTTTTAATGACATAAGAATGTGGATATTGAAGAACAATCTATTTATATCCAAATATATCCAAATATTTCAAATGTATTGATGTTCATAGAATCCAAATTTGTCATATTGATAAATTTATACCATGTGATATAAGGTGTATAAATAAACTTTTACAATGTATTATTTCTTTGTAATGTAATGTTGTAAAATATATGTTATTTTTGTTTTTAATAAATATTTACTAATTAGATATTCCACAATCCTAAAAAAGTATATCGTACTGTAGAATTATCCTATTGAAGACTCCAAAACCCACAATTACGAAATAAAATTATTTTATGAGAAACTATAGTATTTGATATAACATAGGAATTATGTAAATTATCATATGATGTAAGATATTTGGATAACAAAAATTAATTTTTTTTGAAATTATTTTATTGGTACAAAGTGCCTTAACTGCCAGTTATTTTATAAAATAAAGTATCCTTTGATTAAATATTAACATAAATTTTTTTAGTTTTGAAAAATAATTTAATGTTTGGTGATTTATTATTATATTCATTCTTGTATTATCTTTGAAAAAAATAGCATACATTATAGTATATCTAGATTATATTACTAAATAATAATTTCATATTTTATAAGGTATCCTTCAAAATTGATGATTTCATTAATTGGATAAAAATTAGAGAGACAATATCAAATAATTTTTAAAGTAAGATATTATCTTATGATAGATAATAAGGTTTAACCATGTGAAAATTCATATGAATTTTTTAAATCAAATGATATGGCAACATGATAGAATCAGAGACTTATGCATTGTAAGAAATATTTATAAAAAAGGCAATTGACACATTTTTTGTCTTTGATGATGAATTTGGATTAGAATAAAGGCAAACAATTCAAATTTAAGTCTTATGATTGAGATGATTTCTTACAATAATAGACAATTAAACGATTAAATGAAATAAAAAATAAATCCCTATAAATATGATATTTTTAAATAATTATTCTCTTTTTGTAGGAACATAAAAACATTGAGTTATTCTAAATGTTTTCAAAAAAATAGATTAGTTTTATCCAATGTGGTGATTCACAAATAATAAAGTTTATAATTTAATGGTTCTTCTCTTTGAATCCCTCCAATGGCCCGAAGGCCTTCAATTTTATATTTATTTTGATAATCCACTTTTCAAGGGGTGAGGTGGAAACCTTACAAGGCCCATAGGTGTATGTATTACATGGCCCGTAGGCCATAGAGGAATTCATTTCCCATATGCTTCAAACATTACATAAAAACTATTCTAACTACTTGGAACTGCTCCTCCCCAGCATCTTCATCATGAAATCATCTCTCCACCTTTGCATGGCTGTTCGGCTAGGCTTTCTCATGCATGCACATGCTTGTTACGATGGCAGGTGCTATACCCTCTTATTATTGAAATCCTTTTAGCTTATGCTATGGTGAATGATCATTTCTCCACCTTTTTCTGAAGCTTCTTCCATGTAGGTTTTCGGGTTTTCATCTACACTTATGGTTACCCAAAGGCCTTACTGACCCGAAGTCCTGGGTGGCCTGAAGGCCTTAAAGGACTCGGGGACCAAATCGGTGGCCCAAAGGCCCAAACAGGGGAATATTCCCGACGGATACAGTGCCAAACAGTGCCTTATACAGTTCTTGGTATAGTACCTACTACAGTTCTGCACAGTACCAGTTATAGTACTACTATAGTCTTGCTACAGTACCTACTATAGTACTGGTACAGTACCCGGATATTATCCTCTGCATGGATTTTGATCTCGGGTCTCTTGGATGAACTTAAGGAGTCCTCACCAATTGGGCTAAGGATCATGTGCCTCTTTTCATTAAATCTACAGTCCAAATATATAATATATTTTTCAGACATGACAATATCTATTTTTTTGGAGAATATTTTAACATGAAAAGGATATTTTGATCTATTTATTGTAATATATATATAATAAAATATTGAATCCTGTTTTATTTTAATGAGAAGAATTACACTCTAAAAGGAAATAGTGTTTATATTCAATAATAGAAAATAAAAAAATAATTTTCATAATCATATTCATATAGTAAGAGTGTGAAAATAAAAATTTTTCATTTACCATTTTTCATTTTTTCATTCCAATTGTTTTAATATTTTAGGCAATAATTTCAAATCTAGGAACTGAGTTAACACAAGATTATAGGCCATGTTTAGCCATAAATTGTGGAAATAAATGTTATTTATGTCATATATTGATTCATATGTTTTTTTGGAATTAATGAATTAACAAAAAAATGGAGTCTCATATGGGAAATTTTAGTCGTCCATTAAATTCCAATTTTAGCTTTTACCCTAGGAGTTCCATAAATATTTTGTGTATCCGGGTTTTTGTTTAAGTGTTTTCATGGTCGGATTGACAAATAAATATATTAACTAAATTATTATAATATATATTAAATGAACATAAACCAAAACACCTATATATAATCACCATTCAAGACCAAGGGAAATGATAGTTGTAGAAGCCTATGCATTTGATTGGATACTAGAGGAGAGCCTTGGTAGATGACGATTGATCATGGATCAACAGTTGGAAGACAATAAGGATCATCAATATCTCTAAGGATTTTTGATATTATGAATAACAATAAAAAAGAAAATTTTCATCGTCAATGCTTTTCCCATCCATGGGTCTAAGTGATGTTTTTTGGGATTAATCTCAAAAAATTTATGCAATGTCAAGAACAGTTCAATTTAACTAAAATGATTTAATAACAAATTGATGATTGATCGTGCTTAACAATTTTTCTTCCTTGGTATGAGAAATTTTTATTTTTATTTTATTCTTGAACACCAAATTATATTAATCATATTATTTATAAAAAAATGGAATCAAATAAGAAAAATTTCCTTTTTTCATCACTTACATGAGTTTTATGATTTCATCTCTTTTTTCATTATGTGTTCATAATCGCTATTTATTTATAAAATGGTTCAAAAAATATATGAAAAAGTGACCATTCTAAAAACAAAATTTGTGTAAATATATCATTTCCATAATTTTAGTTTTTGTACAATCATGGATGAAGAATGATGTGGAATGATAGATGACTGGACGTTGAACAATGACTAGATGAATTTTTTCCATTCACGGGTTGGTGATGTAGATGTGTGGAATGAATGTATAAATTTCATGATTGGCTTGAATTAGAGGAATCTAATAAATGGCATTGATCAATGTTTAGTCAACTATGTTACATATTTAATGGGTATGTTATTAAGTGGATATAGTAGTGGAAGAGTCAACTAAGACACAAACGAAGAGTTAATGGACTTTTAAAATATTTTTGATATACAAGGATCATATTCCAAATAAATCATTCCAGTTTTCCCCTTGCTATGATTTCAAGGGTTAAAAACAAATTAAATATCAAAATTCATGTAGTTCTACAAAAAAAACATATAACCATGTTCTAGTGTCTTGGACTACAATGTAGAGGTACATTAGAACATGTATGTCTAGGTAAATAGGAAGAAATAGAGTACGTTGCAACATGAATAAGGTACACATTCATATCCATAGTACACTATTATGATCCTAGTGTACAAGGGAATGTGTTGGAGTAAATAGTTATACCTAAACTAAACAAGACACTCTTTTTACTCACAATACATGAATTTACTTCTTCTAGGGAATGTCGAGGCCTCTTTTCTCCATGTTCAACATGACTCTCAGTAGGGTGTGGTCCCTTGGTAAATTTTCATGATGATATTATGAGATATCACATGTTGAGAATAGGATCTGTATTCCCCTCTAAAAATTGAAGTTTGATCGATTCAGGTATACCCCTTTATGGCATGGGGTATGATCCTCTATCATTTTCTCCCCTATGACTTGCATGAAATCATGGTTCCAAATTTTATAGTGTGTGATCCCCTTCTCAGTCAGTTTAATTATATTAGGGTATTGAAAACTCCTTCATATCTAATTGAGATCCCCAATAATATTTTATGTATCCTCTAAGATCATTCATGTATCTTCTTCATGGTGCGTCCACTTGAGTGTGACATTTCTGAGGATCACCATTAGTGATAGAAAGACTCAATGAGAGAGTTCCCCTATATTAGTTTCACATTGATTCCTTGAAAATAATTATAGGATGTTTATATGGTAATGGAAATAAATTGTGACTAGGTTTACATATATACTATATATTAGTTATTATTGTTATGCATATTATTCTGATTGACATACTTTAATGGTGATTGGAAGAACTCTGTATTAATTCTTTATGTTGTGTTATTTTGAGGTATTCTACATGATGTTGTTATACTAAAACCTCTAGGGGATGTGGTTGAACATTTTGTGACTTGTGCTGATAAAAATCCTTACAATAGTGTTCAATGAGGTCCATTTCTCGATAGATCATAGTTGACCATAATAGACCATGGTTGGATACAAGAGTTTCATTTGGCATTATTCCCCTACTTTCAATATGGTTGGATATTTTTACTATTTTATTTGGGATTTTATTTTCCAATTTATGAATTATAGTACATGTTTTGTACAATGATGATGGATATAGATGTATATAATATTTTTGGAATTCATTTATACCTTTTTTCCAACTTCATTATATTGGTTCACGGAGTGGTTTTTTGTTTGTACAAGTAGTTTCTTCTTAGGATTCTCATGTCTATTATAATACTACTAGATTATAGTTTTTTTACATGGCCTATTAGAGGAGGACATGCGGTTCCCATCTTGAGTCCATGATAGCTATGTGGGTCCTAATGGGTCTGGTCATGATAGTGTGGTATCATATGCATAATATTTTCCAATAACATGTGTTTATAGACTGTATAGCTGTGATGATTCGTTTAGGAAGAAGATTATAGAGGCCTAAAAATTACATACAATAATATTTCAGTATAATAAGCAAATACTCATTATATAACATTATAATTCATGCTATAATCATATAGGTCAAAATCCTTTGGAGTCAACTACTTCATATGTGAACTATATAATAACTTATAACTATCACCCACACTATGTATATCATACATAATAACTTCTATCATAACATGGGTAAAGTAATCGTAAGATAGGGTGAGCATACATTCTTATAAAGGGTGAATGGAGAGATTCCAACATAACATGGGCATATGGGCATGAGAACATGATAATAACATTTGAAAACCATACCATTCATATCACAGATAAAAAACATGAGTCGTCACATAAATTACAAATGTTCATAAGACATGAATAATAATTTAATAAATTAATATGATCCATGAGAACATAAAATTGGCACAAAACTTGTTTTTTGGGAACACAATCAAAGCTAGAAATCTAATGTCATGACTATGAATAGAAAAATTCATATCTTTTTATATTGGGGATAATAACCCATGTACGTACTTTAGGATTTTGACGACCTCTTAATACACTATCTTTCAGACATAAGATAACCTCACATGTACCATATTTCATTATTAGAATGGCCTTTAATGGATCCACTATCAGGATTCAGAAAACTACCCATAGACCCATTGATATCATAGAACATTAGCCATTACCCATTACATTTTTTCTAATATAGGTCCCACCCACAACATATTAACTTTATTTTTCTCCATAATATCATAAAAAATTCATCATCCCATAACCCATAGAAACTGAATGGTTTTAATATACCTTTTATCATTTAATAAACCATGTCAATGAATCTTCAATATTTAACAGCTTTTAATTAAAATTATAAATCATACAAATAAATAATATGGAGTGTATAAATAGATATTATCCCCTAACAATTATAATTAATATAAAATTATTTCATCTTAGATGGAAAATGAATTTAAATGATCACAATAAACATTCCTTGGGGAAAATAACCTTTAAACATTGAAAAAAATTATTTTAAACCTATAAAATTTAAAAATCATAATTTTTTTTAAACATACCATATAAGTATTGAAATGAACCATTAAATCATTTATTTTTCATGATGTTAGATAATACTATACATGTGATACTTCTTAAATGATTATTCCTTTTACTTTTTTTATAAAATGTCAAATGTGTCATTTTCATAAAACAATATAATGAGTGATTTTCAATTTTATAATAAAAATAAAAAATTGGGAAAAATCACATTATTTATTTTATAATTATAATGGATTTCATAAACATATATTTAGGGAACATAGAGATGCATGAAAAATTATTTTTGATCAAAGAGGGAAATAAAGTACATTTTACATAAAATAAATCATTTATTAACATTAATAGATAATGTGATTAAAATTAATTGGAATAATTTATTATATAGATGTAAATATACTATAATAATATACATGGGTTTCTTAAGGGATATAATATATTATTTAATCATCAGAATCATAATTGTAAAAAATCTTGATAAACAATTAGATTTTAACTTAAAACCAAGCCCACATTGATAATGTTTTAATCATAACCATCATGGATGAAATAACATTATATTGATATAAAAATACACATTATATTCATAATAAAAAAACATAAAATAAATTCCTGGGATGAATATACTATTATCAAAAGAAACAAGTGGTGAATATGCCATGTGTCCCATAAAATGAAGGTGAGACCAAAATCCTTGTACCTCATGGCTCAAGATACATGATACAAATTAAAAAAATCCTATAAAGTTAATTTATATTAATAATAAATATATTATAAAAATAATTTTATGTATTTCATACAATATATTATTTACTTGTGAACTTTTACCACTTGTTTATTAACAATTTCTTTCTTAAAATCATGTTTTGATAATAACAGCTCCATTTCCCAGGTATGATTTGATTAGGTATTTTTATACCATTTATTGTTATCATGGTCCCATAATATATATATAATGATATACATAATTTAAATATCATATATATAGATTATATATTTATATAATTCAATCTATACATGTTGCATACTGAAAATTATTTCATTATTCATAGAGGGGGTAAGACGTACGTATGGATGAACGACCCTTCAATTTTTTCAAAAGACATAATAAATCAATAATAAATAGTAATTTACCTTTATTGATTTTCATTATATCATATATATCACATATTTCTATTAAATATACACTCATTACCATCCATTTCAAAATTTAAATGAAACATGTGTCACATTCCTTCGTGGAGGCGGTAGTCCACACCTACACATGTGAGACATTATTATTTTTTAATCAAATTGGAATGTAAAAAAGATAGATGTGATATAATAGATCTGAAATTAAAATTATTACATAAATTCAATAAATATCTATTACATCCATAATTATATCTAGCTGTGATATGCTTTGTCTTAAAAATAATTGTGTCGGTTATGAGGTGGTAGTCTGCCGTACAAAGAATCAACTTCATCATTTCCAATTTAATGGGTGAGAAGATATATATTGGTTAATAAATTAACATAATAAAATCGTTGTATATTATAAATTATTATATTAAAATATCATCATTTATTATGAATATTTTATATAGTTGCAAGAACAATTAAAATAAAACATATGGTTAATAACGATACCTCTTATTTGGAAAAAATAATAAATTTTGGAGTAAAAACCTTAATATGAGGGTTTAAAAAAATTAATTAATTTTTGGGTTGTATGTAATTATGGTATTTGGGTTTGTATTTAGATAACTAGTCGACTTTTGTGGTGTGAATATAATCAAATTGTGGGTGACCCTTTTTAAGTTGAGGAGAGTACATTAATCAAATTTCTGAAAAGATAAAGTATTAATGACATTTAATATGTGCTAGTAATATCAGAAAGTATAATAATTAAAAATATAATGACATAATATTGAAATATGTCTTGAAAACATAGTGTGGACATGGTTTTATGTTATTTTCACACATTAATTTTTAATATAAACCACTGATAAGTCTGTTTAAACTATATATATCTAAATTAAATTTTAATGTTTTTAAAATTTATTTTGAAACAAATGTAGTTTAAGTTATTATATAATATAAATTATTGTGATTAAAAATATGAAATAGATTTTTTCCAAATTTATTTCGTATAATTGATATAATTTAATTTAAAATTAAACCAATATTTTTGACCCAAAAATCATTATCCAAAGAAAAATATTTTACATATATATAAACTTTTTCTTATCAAATTTCATAATATAATTCATTAAAATAAACTAAATAAGATTAATTATGATATTTTTTATATCTTTTAAATTTAAAACCATCTTAAATTAAAATAGATCATTCAAATGATTACAAATTTTATTTTTTATAAAATTTAGGATTTTCTACTCTTCATTAAAAAAGTATACTTTTTAGAGAAATAAAAAATTCAAAACATAAGGAAATTTATACTTGTTTATCCATAAAGTGATTTCAATTTGTTGAAATAAATTTTCACAATATATAAGAAATAATATTATTATATTTTTACAGAATTAAAGGAAAACCATTTATTTATAAAAAGTTATTTTCATTATAAATAAATACATTACCTAAAATTAATTACATATTTGTTAATATATTTAATTTATCTGAATCCTTTATATTTATTTTTAAAGATGTTTTAATTCATATTCATAAAACCATGAGTACAAGTTATTTCATATAAACTTTTTTAGATAATAATATTAGTAGTATATTTTGGTCTGTAAAAACATAGTCATATATGTAAATCAAGATATTATAAAAAATTAAATTAATTTTAGAAATTTTTTTCACAAGATCAAAATGCTACACATTAAACACAAAATAAAATAAATTTCACCCAATAAATTCATATTATTCCAAATAAACAAATATATGATACATATGCATTATCTTATCCACATGTTCACATGCACCATCCTCAAGTTGATGGTTTGGATTTTAACTATCGACTTTGTGAGTGGAATTTTCTGGTATAAATGTATCTCTATGATCAAGAATCTATGTATGTTGTTCCTTTTAGGAATTATCATAATGTTGAGGTATTTCCTATGTGTTTAGTACATCTTAAGGATAATGTATTTATTTTCCTCAATAAAGATACATGGATCACATCGTGGACATGATGAATTTATGGAGGGAGTGAAACAAAATAAAGAAAAATTATTTAACAAAAAAAATTTAAAAATGTAAAATAACACTAGGACTCAAAATTACATTCATTATGAATATCATATAATTTTCCCCTTAAACAATTCACTAAAAAATCATCACTAACTTGAAACTTCAAATCATGCTATCAATTTTAATCATAAATTTTTTGTCCAATCTATGATGCTATAATGTTTTGTTGTATTCCTCTAACCTTATCTACAATTTATATAGCTTGATAATGTACTGATTAATTTCTTTATATAACATAATCCCACTACATTGGAGTCCTAAAAATGTTACTATAGTGGGATTCATAAAGAGACATTTTTATGCATTAGTGAATGATATTGTGGTATGAAATCATGACTAGAGGAAGGTGTTGATCCCAACAACCATAAAATTAAAGAGAAAATGACCTCCAAATATCCTTTATAATTTTAATTGTTCTCAAATATTGACCATCTTTATAATGTTTATAAATATTTTTAAAACTAATATATGTATGTAAATGTTAATTAAATAATTTTCAGAATATTAATGTGAACCTCAGATCCTAATTAGATACAGTGGTTTTTTTTACATCATGAATCATTATGTAAAGACCCGGAAATTTTGTGGAAATTTTTTTCATAAATACATGGGAATTTTACGAGTCCGTGAAATCTCCCGGTGTGCGATTTCGGGGCCCGAAGTGCCTGGAATAATCCATCAAAGTTTTGTTAAGCTTAAATTAACGCATGTAAGCTATTTTCCTGAAAAATTGGAATAACTCTTAAATGGTAACTTTGATAAAAAAAAATATGAGGCCACCATTGCACTCATGATGGTGGCTTTACCCTAGGCGTGACTTATGATTAGCCGGCACTGGCCTCCTGTGAGAAAACCCAAAAATGGCATAACTGTAAATAAAATAATTAAATAAGGTTATTTTATTTTTCAAATGCTTATAACTCACAAACAATAACTCGGATTCAAAATATGAGACCACCTCTAAACTCGTGAGGGTAGGATTTCTTTAAGCAGATACTAAGTTGGGTCAGTGAGAGCCACCAGAGAAAGTTAGTTTTTCGCCGCAAATATAATAATTAAGTGTATATTATTTTATTATAAAATTAATAAATTTTAAATGGTAACTCGGATTGGAAATACAAGGGTACTGTTTGGTTTTTTGGGGCGTGATTCACCTAGGCAGAGCCTAGCCTCATCCGGCGTGGGTTGAGGGTGAATATTAATAATTTTCCAAACTTCTTTTCAGGTATGCTGAGTAACGTGCATGCAATTTTTTATAACTATTGAACCAGTGCTGGGAATTGAAATCTGACAGCACCATTGAGCTCACAGCGTCGGGGCTTTCTTAATGAGACCTTCACCGCAGTAGCGTTATGACAATAATGGATGTTAGATTTTTGGTTTTTAATAAGTTAAATAAAAATAAGGGTGAAACTTATTTTTATTTTTTATGGCAGTTAAAATATTCAAGTGGAGGTTGGAGGTGGAGGCCACCACACCCTATCCTCCCATTGTTTGTTATGGTGGTGGGTCCCACCCTTGCATAACTTCCCTTGGGAGGATAATTAAGGTGGGTGCCACCTAGGCTTTAAACACCCCTTTAACCCCCCATTTACGTGGGATGATAACCCATCACCTTCCCCCATTATTTTTAATGTGTCAACTACTTCAATTAATTAATTTAAGCATTGATATTATTTAATTGAATCCATTTGACTTCATTCCAACCATTTTAATAATGAATATTCTATTATTTTATTTTGGTTGACATAATCTTTTGGGTGGAGCTTGGGGAAGGATGAGAACTCTCCAATGAAGAACGTAAAGAATGCCAACTTTGACTTCGTCATCTATGATCACTTTTCGACACACAAGCTTGAGATTTGGGAGTGCATGACGAATGTGGAGAATGAAGAATAAACGCCCGACTTTTTCTACGACTCTTTCAACGATCATCAACAAACGAGGTAGGGGGATTTGAGTTGAATTACGTATGAGTTTTTACCCTCCGTTCTCCGTCTTTTTGCTGTGCTTCTTGTTGCCGATTGATATCATCTTAACGAGGAGCACTTGGACCGCAAGAACCCAGTTTGACCATACCCCATTGTTTTTTTTATTGTTGTGTTGACGGAAAAGCCGGAACAACGGTGGCCAGCATTGCCCCGACCATGAAGAAACCGGCGGCAGAAGGCCGCCGGGTCACCAAGAGGGAACGACACCGCCGTGCCGCACAAAAGGAGAGCTGCAACCACGATGGGCCGTGGCATAGGCAGGCGGCGCTGCCGCGCCATGCAGAGGTACGTAGAGGGTCGTAACCAGGGTGGACTATGGCGGAGGTTTGCAGCACCATCGCGCCGTGCTGGTGGAGCTGGGAGGCTAGGGCTAGGGCGGGCCACTTGGAGGGGCGCGTAGCCGGCACCCCACGTCGGGGGCGTGGAGCGGCTGGCCGCTCAGGCCATTCAGGAGAATCATGACACTGTAGGGTCCCGCATGTGGTGAATCGGGGCCACCTTGTGCCGGTTTCAGTTCCACCCAAATGGTTCAACCGTTTGGGTGCCAGGGGGCGCGCGCCTCCCCCCTGGGCGCGGCTAGGGCAGGCCGCCGGGCCGCCTTTGGCTGGGCAGCCCTTGGTCGGGCCACCCTCGGACGAGCCTCCGTCGGGCCATGCCTCCCTCTCGGTCCTAGACACTTTGTCGGATGGGATAGAACCCACATACTGGGTCAGGCCCCGTTCCGACTGGGTTGGACCGGACCCAGACCCGTTTAGCTAGTTTACACAATTTCACCCTTATCTTGGGCTACGAGTGTCCGATCGACGAACCGTTTGCAGAAATGAAAATCTTATAGAAAGAAGTATCTTTTGGTATACCCCACTTGAGGTTTGGACACAATTGTAGTATGTTCAGGTTGGTTTGAACATAAAAACCAACAGGGCCCCTGGAATGGAAATGCCAATAACTCACAGACCGGGCGTCCGATTGATGCACCGTCTGTCGCGTTGGAACCCTTAATACATGAAGGTACTTTTGGTTAATAATTTTTAGAGTTTATTGGTGGTTTAGGTATGACCAAAATCTTGAGGGCAGTTTCTATGGTGCTCGAGCGCACCAGGTGTGAGGAATCCAAAGGCTGATAGTGAGGCAGAGGTTGGAGACAGATCATACAGAGGTCAGCACTCAGCGATCCTCTGTGGGTCAACGCATATCGATACTGTGTGGATCAGATCCTATGTGGATCAACTCTCAGTGATCCTATGTGGGTTAGTGCATACCGGTCCTGTGTGGGTCAGATCCTGTGTGTGTCATTGTAGGGGTCAGTTCCTATCGATCATGTGTGGGTCAGACTCCGTGTGGTCAGAAGCATTGCCTCTTGACAGAATATGATGATCTAGCTTCACAAATAATCATATGTACTTTTATACTTCATTGAAATCCTGGTTTGAGTTGAGTCAATGAATTTCATGTTTCCCTCATGATTGAGATGGGTTAATAAATAACTTAGGTATATGTATGGGCATATTCCTAAGTAAGGGTTATCCACTGACTCCGTACATTGTGGTTATCCTTGATAGATTTTGTGAGACCTTGAAGGTATCAAGGTACCTACTGAGTATCTTAATACTCACCCCTGCACGGGATATTCCCGCACCTCCTTGTGTTGGTTGCAGATGACAGACAATGTTGATCAGGGCAGAGAGTAGCAGAACTGGATGGTACCCGGAGGTGGACCACTCGGCGTGATGTACACGGAGCAGAAGAACGAACATGGGGTGTTGAGGAGGCCATATGTAACCACCCTTCAGGTGGAAATTCCATAGGATGGCCCAATAACTACTTTACTTCATTTCTTGAGCTGTACTAGCATTTCAGTTGTATTGTACTTTACTGTTGGGCTTGTATTTTGGGCCCCTTTACTTTCAGCACACTCTTTTGTATGCAGTTTTACTTAGCATTTTACATCTAGTTGCATACTCTGTTGTGTTTGTTTACTGTTATAAAGAGAATGCATTCCCATTTTAGGGAGTTTTTCCTTTGGTTCTAGTCGCCAACCCTTGGCCTATGGAAGGTGGGCTTGGGGTAGTCACGATACGGGCCCCATGGGACGGGTTGTGACAAATTCGTATCAGCGGAGTCAGTTCTACCACAGAACATAGAAATATGATCTTTCTTTTCTGTAAAGTAATAGTGTTAAGGGTACTGAGTGTGGTTTTTAGTTCATATATTCCAGTGTTGGTACGGCGGTCGATGTATCCATACACCAGGACCCTGACTTCTGATTTCCAACTCAGTGCACGAAAACACTAAATGTGTATGTGTTTTCAAGAGTTTTATTTATGTCATCTCAACCCTATCAGCTCACCAAGTATAAAATTTTGACCATGGCACTCTTGTTCCATATCAGGATGTCTCCACGCAGACAACCAGTTAGGGTTCCTGAGATAGTACTCGATGACGTCCCACTGAGCGACGAGGCTCCAGTGCAGGGCCCTCTTTCTATGTTGGCACCTTCTGGTGGTGTACTAGTAGCACCACCACCCATTGGTCAGTTGATGCCACCAGTAGCATTGAAGGACGGTGCACCCTGACATAGAGAATTGCACGAGTTCCAGGGGCAGAGGCCTCTGAGGTTTCGAGGAGAGACAGATTCCCAAGAAGCAGAGGATTGGATGGAGGTGATTACTGGAGTTTTCTACCTAGTTGAGATAATGGAAAATCAGATGTTGATCTTAGATACTAGCCTTTTTCTATGAGTGGCCATGAAGATGGTCCGCGTAGTGATGAGGTTGCAGTACTTGGACCATTTTCTGAGATGGTACCTTCAGGCAGTGTGCCAACTATATCACTTCCCGTTGGTCAGTAGACACTACATGCAGTACTGGTAGAGGAAACTTGTAGGCTTAGTGACTTAATTGTGTTTTAGCATCAAATACCCCTCAAGTTCCAAGCCTATCCCGACTCACAGGCAGCTGAGGACTGGCTTGAGGAGGTGTTTGAGAATTCTCTTCACCTTTTATATTTTTGGCAGGACAACATGTCGGTAGTTGAGTATTCATCGAGTTGTACCGAACATTCTTGGTACTCGATGAATACGATGCGAATAGTGCCTCAGGGATCGGACATCTGAACGAGGTGTGTTTAAGAACAACCGAGTGAACTCTTTTCTTCTCTTCATTCCTACTGATGTAAGGGTGCTAGATAGAACCTTTGTGGTTGAATTTTCTTTGGTTGATCCGATACAGCCAGTGAATGTTAGCAGCGGGAAAGTAAGAAACTGGTGTCAGTATTAGAGACATGGGTGTGCAAGAATTTTTGTGAAGAGGATGTAACATGGACAGATAAATCTACAGGACAAGAGATGTGAAAGAATAGCTAGGGGAGAAGCATGAGGAGTTGTATATTTTGACATGTTACAGCCACCCACAATGGTAGTCCCCTTCAGGCTCAGTGAGATGGAGAGTAGGGGAATAGAGTAGCTTCACACGGTCAAGGAGTGTGACCCAAGGGCTCTAAGAATGATTCGAGGTACAGTCTGTGTCTACTACTAGCTTCCGTATCAATATACATAGGTACTAATCATTACTTCCTTCCACGAATTTTGTCCCAGACCTAGAGTTTTAGGTTAAACATTTTACCTGATTCTCACATCTAGAGATACATGTGGGAGGAGACTCGATAATCACACTTATTCCGATGGTGTGATTTGACCCTCGAGGAGATATTTTCGGTTAGAACCTCTTGGTGGAAGCGTCGAGGCCTTACGACATTAGATTGGGTATGGAATGGGAAACCACAGTTCATACATAGATTGAATGTATTAGGAAAAAATGTTGTTATTTATCTACAACATTGGAATATGGGTTTCCTTGGTCGGCGAAAATGGAATCCCAGACAGCACAGGATAAACTCATGCATAGGAGGGTGTAGTTGATCACTCGTGAGTCAGCCAGCCTCACCCTCGTGGTAGCAAAAGTTTTGAATTTTTATTTCCCAACAGGTGTGGCTAGATCTCTTCTAGGACTATGAATTTGGGATAGTATATAATCCTAGTAAGGGGAACATGGTAGCAGACACTCTCAGTAGGAGGTCTGGCCGGTAGCTGCTGAGTGGGTCGGTGGGGCAGCTAGCTTCTTTACAGATATCCTTTGTGGATAGAGACAGAGCAACATTTCTTTAGTCTCTTACAGTCACCCCCACTACATCAGTGAGTTAGGGAGGGGTAGCATGGGGATGCTAACTATGAAACATGACGTGCTTAGATATCCACAGGGTAGGCACCTGATAGATTTATTGAAGGTAGGGGGCATGTCATCCTCTCCAGAGGATGTACTATGGTACCTATAGCACTTCAAGAGGTAGTGTTGAGGGAGTTACACACTTCCCCTCTAGCGGTACATCCAGGAGTGGAGAATATGTACCAGGACCTTCAACGACAGCACTGGTGGCCAGGTATAAAGAATGCAGTAGCAGATCATGTCTCTCGATTCCTCACTTTTCAGCAAGTGAAGGCAGAGCACCAGGTACCAGAAGGCTTGGTTCACCTTTAGAAGTCCCAGAGTGGAAGAGGGATGGGATATCCATGGACTTCGTGATGAGTCTTCCACGTACATCAAGGAGTCACAACATAATTTGGGTGATCATTGATCGACTCACTAAGCTGGCCTACTTCATACCGATCAGAGAGTAGAAATCAGTAGAGAGCTTAGGACGCCTCTATGTGCACAATATTGTGCCTTTTCATGGAGTACCTTTATCTATTTTCTCCAACCATGATGCACGGTTTACTTCTTAGCTATGGAAGGGGTTGCAAGAGGCCTTCAGAACATATCTTCGTTTGAGCACCGCCTTTTATCCTCAGACAGATGGTCAGATTGAGCGAACCATCCAGGCCCTTGAGGAAATGCTTCGTGCTTGTGTCCTCGACTTCAGTCGTAGTTGGGAGGACCACTTGCCTTTGGTGGAGTTTTCATACTACAATAGATATCACTCCACCATCGATATGGCACCTTTTTAGGGCTTGTATGGTCGAACTTTCAAATCACCACTATGCTGGACAGACCCAGGGGAGTCAGCACTAGTGGGTCCAGAGATGGTATGGGCTACCACAGAGAAGGTGAAGATCATCCATGAGTGGATGAAGACTACATAGAGTAGGAATAAGTCATATGCATACAAGATATGGATACCTCTTGAGTTCGAGGATGGTGACCACGTCTTCCTATGGGTCTCACATCAACAAGGTCTATGGAGGTTTGTCTGAGCCGACAGGTTATCTCCAAGATTCATCGGACCTTCCAGGTCCTCAACAGAGTAGGAAAGGTGGCTTATCACTTAGATCTTCCACCTCAGTTGCACCGGGTGCATGAAATGTTCCACGTATCTCAGCTGAGGAGATACGTGCATGACCCTTCCCACATCATCAACCACGGGGAGCTGGAAATCGATGACAGGGTGACTTTCACGGAGGTTCTATTGGATATTTAGGATCGATAGGAGCGGGTCCTATGTGGATGGTCGATACCTCTGGTGTGCATTCGCAGGTAGCACAGGAACCTCCAGGAGAGAACATGAGAGCGGGAGGCTCATATGCGTGTTCAGTACCCCCACTTGTTTCATTAGTTCGAGTTGTAGCTTACATGGACGTAAATCCCTGAGGTGGGGAGAATGTAATGACCCGGAAATTCTGTGGAATTTTTTTTTCTTAAATACATGGGAATTTTATGAGTCCTCAAAATCAAACGGCGCGCGATTCTGGGGCCCTGAGTTCCCGGAATGATCCGACAAAGTTTTGTTAAGCTTAAATTAACGCGCGTAAGCAGTTTTCCTAAAAAACCGGAATAACTATTAAACTATTACTCAGATCATAATCTGAGGCCACCGTTACACTTAGGATGGTGGTTTTACCCTAGGAGTCACTTAAGTTTAGTTGTAATGGACATCCTCTGAGAAAACCCAAAAATGGCATAACCGTAAATAAAATAATAAGATAATGTTATTTCATTTTTCAAATGCTTATAACTCGCAAATGTTAACTCGAATTAAAAATCCAAGACCACCATGGAACTTGTGAGGGTAGGCTTTCTTTAGGTAGATACTAACATGGGTCAGCGAGGACCACCAGAGAAAGTTAGTTTTTGTCCACAAATAAAATAATTAAGTGTCAATTATTTTATTGTAAAATTCATAACTTTTAAACGGTAACTCTGATTGGAAATCCGAGGGTACCATTGGGTTCTTTGGGGCGTGATTCAGATAGGCATAGCCTAACCTCGACCGGTGCGAATTGAGGGTGACTGTTAATAATTTTCCGAAATTTTTTTCAGGTACATTCAGTAAAAGTGTGAGTGGTGTTTTATAACTATTGAACTGGTGCTCATAATTGAAATATGAGGGCACCGTCGAGCTCAAAGCTTCGGTGATTTCATAGTGATACCTTCACCGCAGTTGTGTTCTGACAAGAATGGAAGTTATATGTTTGGTTTTTAATAAGTTAAAAAAATATGGGTGAAACTTATTTTTATTTTTATGGCGGTTAAAATCTCCAAGTGGATGTTGGGGGTGGGGGCCACCACACCCTAAACTCCCATGGGAGTATATGGTGGTGGGGCCCACGTGAGCATAACCCCCTTGAGGGGATAATTAATGTGGGGGCCACATGGGCTTAAAACCCCCCTTTAACCCCCCATTTATGTAGGATGATAACTCTTCAACTTCCCCCATTATTTTTAATGTTATAACTCCCTCAATTAATTAATTTAAGCCTTGAAATTAATTAATTGAATCCATTTAAATTCTTCCCAACCATTATAATAAAGGATATTCTATTATTTTATTTTAGTTGGCATAATCTTTTGGGTGGAGCTTGGGGAAGGAGGACAACTCTCCAACGAAGAATGCGAAGAACACCATCTTCGACTTCGTCACCTCTGATCACTTTCCGATGCACAGGTTTTAGATTTGGGAGTGCGTGACGAATGCAGAGAATGATGAATCGACTCTCTCCTTTTTCTATGACTCCATCAACAGTCATCGACAAACGAGGTAGGGGGATTTGAGTTTAATTATGTATGAGTTTTTACCCTTTATTCTATGTCATTTTGTTGTGCTTCTTGTTGCTGATTGATATCATTTTAACGAGGAGAGATCAAACCACACAATCATGGTCCGAACCTCCCACATGTCATTGTTCTTATTGTGTTGATGATGGAGGTGGAGCAATGGTGGCCGGTATCAGGCCGACAGCAAAGAAACCGACGGCGCAAGGCCGCCTGGTCGCCAAGAGGCCGCGGCCCTCCCAGGACGCGGCCACGACGGGATGAGGCATAGGCGCATGTTTCAGGAATGCTGCGTGAAGGCCGGTAGAGGGGCACGACCATGGTGGGTTGCGTTGGAGGGGTGCGATGATGTCGCACCGTGCCGGCGGAGTAGGGATGCGGCGACCAGGGTGGGTCGCGGCAGAGGGGTGCGACACCATCGCGCCGCACTGGTGGCGTGGAGTACCTGGCTTCTTGGGCCATCCATGTCAAATGGGACCCCTTCGGGTCCCTGTGTGTGCTGGACTGACGCCACCTGGTGAAAGTTTCAGTTCCACATGAATGGTTCAACCGTTCGTGTGCCACGGGGGCGTGCGAGCCTCCCCCCTGGGCACGGCTAGGGCATGCCACCGGGCGGCCTTCGGCCGGGATGAGATGCCCCCTCGGGCCTGGCCGCTTCCTCGGACTGGATCGGACCTGCGGACCAGGTCATACCCTAGTTCGGATCGGGTCGTGCGAGGTCGGTCCGACTGGGTCGGATCAGACCCTGACCTGTTTGGCCAATTTACAATATTTCGCCCCTATCTTGGGCTATGGGTGCCCGATCGACGAACCGTTTGTGGCAATAGAAATTTTAGAGTGAGGTGGTTATCTTGGAATAGCACACTTGAGGTTTGGACATAGATGGAGTACAGTCAGGTTGGTTTGAACCTAATAACCAACCGGGCCCCTGGAACTGAAATGCCAATAACTCACAGGCCGGGCGTCCGATTGACGCACCGTCTGTCGTGTTGGAACCCTTACGACATGGAAGTCCTTTGGGTTACTCCATTGTAGAGTTTAGTGGAAATAGAGGTATGACTGATATCTCGAGGGTAGTTTCTACGAAGCACGAGCACACCATGTGCGAGGAATCCAAAGGATGATAGTGAGGCGGAGGTTGGAGACAGATCATACGGAGGTCAGCGCTCAGCAATCCTGTGTGGGTTAGCGCATACTGATCCTATGTGGGTCAGATCCTCTGCGGGTAAATGCTCATCGATCCTATGTGGGTCAGCGCATAGCGATCTTGTGTGATTCAGATGCTCTGTGGGTCATTGCAATGGTTAGTTCCTATTGATCCCGTGTGTGTCAAACTTCATATGGTAAGAAGGAGTGCCTCTTGAAAAAATAAGATGATCTAGCTTCACGAATAATCATCTGTACTTCTATACTGCACTGAAATACTGGTTTGAGCTGATTCAATGACTTTCGTGTTTTCCTCATGATTGAGATGGGTTTTTGAATAAATTAGGTATATGTATGGGCATATACTAAGTAAGGGTCATCTGTTGACTCTGTACTTTGTGGTTATACTTGTTGTATTTTGTTAGACCTTGAGGGTCTCAGGGTCCATACCGAGTATCGTTATACTCACTCCTGCATGGGCTATGTCTGCACCTCATTGTGTTGGTTGTAGATGACGGACATCGCTGATCGAGGCAGAGAGTAGCAGAACTGGACGGTACCCGGAGGTGGACCACTCGGTGTGACGTACACGGGGCGGACGGACAGACTTGAGGTGCTGAGGAGGCCATCTGTACCCACCCTTCAAGTGGAAATTACGGAGGATGACCAATTAGCTGCTTTACATCCTTTCTTCATTTGTACTATCATTTCAGTTGTATTGTACTTTACTGTTGGACATGTATTTCGGCCCACTTTACTTTCAGCACACTCTTTTTTATACAGTTCTACATAGAGTTTTACTTCAAGTTACGTACTCTGTTGTGTTTGTTTACTGTTTTAAAGGCAATGCCTTCCCAGTTTAGAGATTTTCTCCTTTGGTGCTAGTCACTAACCCCTGGCCTATGGAAGGTGGGCTTGGGGTAGTCACAATACAGACCCCGGAGGATGAGTCGTGACACATTAGAAAATCCTTAATGTATATCCTAGAATGTTGATCTAGAGGGGGATCTTATCTGATAGCAATAAAGTTTGTTAATATCATAAAGAGATTGTAAATAACCCAGAAATTAGTATTCCATTTTTTTGTTTTCATGAGTATAATGAATAAATAAATGTTGTTATTTTCCCATTTCGATTAGTTTTTTGGAAATGGTTATAAAATCCCATTCGATATTTTTTCTATTATACCTAACATGTTGATATACTAGGCACTGAGATACATTTATGCATTATATATAATTATGCATTCCCACTTGAAATACTATTTCAAATATTAATACATTTTTTACATCCAATATGAATAAGGAATAATGAAAATGATATTCCCATAATTTCTCCTTCTTTAAATGTGGTACGGATGAGAAACATACATGATTATTTTACCATATCATTCAATCACAATGAAGGATAAACTCATCAGTACCTTTTACTATCATATCAGTATCTAATTTTTTTATGATAATATTCACATAGATATATGGATGATCAATTTTTTGAGAAATATAAGATCTACCCTTCCTTCAAGATGTATAGATACATCCAGTTATAATTTAGAATTATTAGATCCTTTGTGATCCACATATTGGATAATCTACAATGATCCAATATTCTCAAAGCATCATCCACCTTGTTTTAATTTCTATTTTGGTAATGTATTACGAAGTCATAATCAATAATTGGCTCCAACTATCATATTTAGAACATATTCGACTCCTTCAATTTGAAGATATACTTTAAACTCTTATGAGAATTTTATATATCATAAATTTTTCTATAATTATAATTCCTCGATATCGTTAATGAAAAAATTATAGTGGATATGTCTGAATCATGATTTTGTTAATATTTCTCAGGAATTAACTGTTCTCATGATGCATAAGTTATTATCATGTCATTCTACACTAGAATTTATGTCAATCCATTTTATGATGTATCACTATAGATCACATTCTATTCTATATTTTAGGGTAATGTATGAATGGGTGAAATAAAAAATACTCTTTACATATCCTTGAAATTACCTAAAAATAATCTATTTCAAGGGAATAGGCCATATTTCATGTAAACATGTTGTGTCAAATATATATTCATAATAAATTATCTAAAAAGTGCCTATAATATCCTACAAAAAGTAGAAAATATAATATCTCAATCATATTAGTTGGTCTAGAAGAAAATTAAATAATATCAAAGATTTATGGATCTATAGATATTCCCTATCTTGATACTATATACCTTACGAATGAAACCTTTCTTCAAAAAAATTCACATTTTGAATATTTTTCAAAAAAACACTCCATCAATTATGTCTTTAGAATAATTATAATGTGATATTCATTCAATTTCATTCACATCGAATATATAAGAATAATGACTATAATTAATAAAAAAACTAACCAAAATGTTATCTAAATACTCTACTCATTACATACATGAAGATATAGGAGCCATTAGTAACAAAATTAACACAAATATATATTCATAGTGTTTATACCTCATACAAAATTTCATCTTATATTTATCTTCTTTCCTATCATAAAATTGATGACATCCTAAGTGAGTCAAAATCCTAGAAATGTAATATTCTCTATATATATGAATAAAATATTTATCAATACCAGAATAGAGGATACTTTTTTTTATTTTTATTGTGTTCTATTACTAATAATAAATGTGGGGACACCAGATTCCATCTATCTTCATAACAAATTAATTTTTTCACCCCATAGTGATATTATTATATGAATGAATCCCTTTTAATGATTATCTAATATGATAGTTCTTCATTATTGGAATATAATTCCTTGAAATTATATAGGAATTATATGGAAAAGATTTAGCTCCACTTAAGAGTTGTATTAAAAAATAAACATCACAATTCTATGAAAGATTGGGAAACTCTTCATGATATATGTCATCGAACTACTGAATGATATTTATATCATTGATGTTGGATTCCAATCCAATGATCTATGAAAAGAACCATTTTAATGCGAGTAAATAAATATAAACTAGGATAAATGCCCATTAGAATGTGAAATTTATTATCACACTGATAGAAGGTCATAGATTAATCAGGAATATCAAATATGGATTCCCATTCATATTTTTTATATATTTATATAAAAAAATATAATAATTGTATATTATAACAGAAAAGTAGACCAGTGGGATAATAGAATGATTTTTGGAATATATATTTCCATAAATATTAATGGGAGAAGAATCATATACTTGAGATTAAATCATCATATAATTATGTATTTTCACTACTAATTAAACATCTATTTGATTGAAAGGCATTTTGTTATGATTATAAAATTCATTGGAAATAGAATATTTCATACATTTATAATCAAACAAGACATTGGTAGTTATAGTTTCGATTATTAGCCTACCTTTCACTGTGTTTTTCAATAACCCTAATTTAAAATGTCGATCACATTAGATTTCCCAATATTTTAGTGTATGAGATGTTACTGACATTGATCATCATTATTAACCTTCATCATTTTGAATAGGATACACGAGTACCCATACTCATACATTTTGAAACATTCAAATATGGGAGGTTCATTCAATGTATATTTCACTCTATTAACATTATCAGCTAAATTATTTTCACCACTTAACCATTAAACAACTTAATGGTCTTCCTTTCGACACATAAAACATTTATTAGTCCCTTTATTACAATTTTATCCAAATTCCATTCCACATATCATGTAGAAAGAAAATACCATCATATTTTCTCTATGTGTTTCAGAGTGTCATTCTTTTTTTATCAAAACTATTGGATTATAGAGTAACTGAAATCATGATTTCCACCATGATACCACAATGAATTAGTTATTCATATCTGAAAAATTCCTTACTAGATAATAGTTACACCACAAGATTATAAAAGAAAAAAATTATATTTGACAGCATATGAGACATGTAACACTGAGTTTATATTATGTTTCATGAAACACGCATTTCAGCATGTGGTGCATGAAACCTCGATATTTTTTCTGTTAGATAGCATATTCAACATGACACACTAAACATAAACAAAAATTTACATATATTACATTTATAACATGGCCCTTAGAATGGTGTGAATGTATAAGATTAACTAAATTATAAAAATATATTCCACATGTATATATATTATGAATTATTTTTTGAAAAAATAATTAGAAATTAAAATAAAACTTTTTTTAAATAAAAGTAAATATTATGCAGATAAACTATTTAGTTGACAAAAATTATGGAATGTACTAATAAAATGAGAAACCAACTATTTTGGGATAATATTAATGAAATTTATATATAATAATAAATATTATAAGTGAGATAAGTGATAAGAAACCAATATATTATTCTATAACCTAAAATAATTTACAAAAAAATTATTATTCAGGAAGATAAATAATGTCCATGATGAATCAAACACTTGGCAGGGGTTTTTTCTCATCTCTCTTTTATTTAAATGAGATATATTCCATATTTGACACCTATTTTTATTTTGAGGGGTATATAATATCCATGAAAATTAATTCAATATCATAATAATTAAATATATTCGGATTTATGTATCCATTGTATTGTCTCTTTAACGCAGGGTTTTTGAATTCAAGGATTCTATAGTGAAGATGGATTTTTGTCATTATTTCACTTCATTAAGACTTTAGTAATATTATAAACCAATATTGTTTTATAAGGTGTCTATATTTCCCCTTTTACATTTTATATCATAAATCTAGTTATTTTCATGATATTTTATGTTTCCTTTACTTTTATTCATTCATGGGGATTATGATTAACTATTACCATTGTGGTAAGAGTATTTGGTTAGAATATAATTTTTTATTCCCATTGTGAATGATTATATCTATGAAAATAGAATATTATCATTTTAATGAATTCAATAACAATTGGACAATTCAATATATTTTAATTTTATAATAACATTTTGACACTCTTTTGTACTAATAATAATTTATACATTGTTAATAAAATTTGACTTTTGTTTCTCTCTTCAGTTTGATATATATTTTCATCAAAACACATGTTTTCAAAACATGTTTATAAAATGATTAAGAAGGTGTATTTCAATTCTAAAATTATATTTAAATCAATTAATGTTTTAAATTATTTTTAAACAACTTTTATGTGTTTCTAAGGTATATTCGAATGAAAAAAAATTCAAACAATTTCATGTTTTAAAAATATATTTTCCAAATGAAAATTATAATTTCCACAAGAATATTTTTAAGGATAATTTTATAGTTTTTTTATTAATAATTGTCAATAACCATTGTTTTCACTAATCCCCCAAAAGTGATATGTTTTAATCATACCATAAAAATTATTTTTCTTAATATATTATTATGTTTCAATTGATATTTCTCATGAACCCATTTATTTTAAGTTGGTTAATCAAGTTGGTAAGGTAATAATGATTGTTTTTTAGAGTTTTATTAATTATGTAGATCTTGAAAATATAATATGAAGGGGTTTCATAGGTAGAATTGGGTGGGGGAAATTATAGATTAGATGATGGGGAGGAACAAATAGGGTTGGGTGACCCCATTACAACATAGATAATGAAGATCTTAGATAGTATCATGTTAGGCCATTGAAAGTTAGATGATGGGGTGGCATAGATTGTGATAAGTGAGACTATTAGAGCTTATTTGATGAGTTTTCTTATATAGTTAACCAATGCATTGGGTAATTATTATATTGGAAGTTATCTATTTGTTTTTTATAGATAAATAGTGTTTGAAATTGTTTATGAAAATTGACACTCCATGTTATCAAAAATAGTTTTGATATATTTATATAGGTTTATAATTTTTAACAAGACCATGATTAATTTCACAAGGTTTGTGATTTTAAATTTTAATAACTCTTTCATTTTAAATGTTTTAATATTTTATTATCTGGGTATTTTTAGGAAGGATATATTGTATGATTCTCTTATAAACTCTAATTTTCTCATTATACACTCAAAGTATTCTTATTCTCATTAATGAAATTAAACTATTAATGCTTATGTTTACCCTAACTAAGATTTTCACTTAACCCATCTTATTTTTATATTTCCCCTGGTAAAAAAACTTGTTATATTAATTAAGTCTATAAAGTATTCTTCAAAGGTGATGTTGATGAACCAATGTGAAAGGAGAAAATCATGGTATAAGAGGAGATGATGTTCATCGTTATGAATCATATTTTATCAGTCCGTATTGATATAAGAAAATGAAAATTATATAATACTATAATTTAAATGGTCCTAGTGTTTTATGTGATCTAATTGTATATTTTTATGTTATAAGGTTTAAATTTGATTAATTTTTCTTAAAATTGTTGTCATCAAAGCGCGAAATTTAAGGTTCACAATTTCTGAATAGGATCTGGGAGCCTGGTTCTTGAGATTTTATAGTAACACCCTTATAAAGGATTGGTTTTACACTATTGAAGAATTGATCAATACGATTGTTATGTTTTTTGATAATACCTGATTCATTCCCCACATGTCATGTAAAATTTTAGTCATATATAAAAAAAGAATAATCATCATTCTGTTTTAGCATGTAAAATTACTTCTCAATTTTTATATGAAGAATATGATGAAAGTACATTTTGAAAAAAATAGATCTTAGAAACATACCAATTCATTGATTCAATATCATCATGTTTCATAGATTTCTTGATAACTTTCCACTATTTATCCACTAGATATTAAAATCAAGAGACAACCAAAATGAGTTTTTCATGCTCCAATCATAGGATAAATGGAAATTTCATTTCAATGGTGCTAATATATTTCCTAGAAACTAGTGTATTGACAAAAATAATAAAATTGGGAATATAATTAATCATGGAGGACTCAATATAATATTTTTACTTCCTTTTACTGTTTTCACATTTAGAATGATCCAAATATTGATAATTTTATGTGATCATAGAAATAATAGTTTTCACTCAAGATCCAAAAACATTTAGTTTCATATAAGTAATGTCATTTAATTTCCCATTACATTAATCATTAACAAAATTATATTTATTTTAATCCATAATCTATGAAATTTTTTTCCAAGTATCAGTATTTAAATTTGGAAACCACGTAATCATTAAAAATCATTTATTTTATCTCTAAATCATGACCCATTATTTCCATTTTATATCACATTAGGCTTACCCTAGGTCATTAGTTTTCATTGTTTAATTCCATGTTGTGGATCATAATATTTATTTTAATTTCCAAAAAATTATTCCATTGGAGCGTTAAAATAGGGCTTTAGTAAATTTTATTGACTTGAAATAGGTGATGATCTAGTTAAAACCCAAAAAATTATTTTTAGAGTTATTTACCTTATGTATAACAATATGAGATCCACACCAAATTTTTTTATCCAGATAGAGATGTAATTTCTTATAAACAACTGAATATATCCTCCAAAAAAATCATGTACATTTTCATATAATGACATGTACTTTTGGTTCTCACTGAAGATTTATCAGTATAGTTTCTAAAGATAATGAACCCTTTATATGATACCTACAACAGTGAACCAGAATATTCATTCAAAATTAATAAAAATTAAAAGATAATTATTAATTACATAATATTGAGATCCATGACTAATTCTTATAGGTATAGATTATTTGTAATCATTGATAGAAAGATCTGGTTCATAGGTGAACTAAATCATGTACATCCACAAGAACCCTTCATAGAAATTCAAATATAATTCCCTTCTTTATAACATATGGAATGTAAATAAATTAAATTGTGAAATTAGATGATAATTATGGTTAAAAACAAGATAGATCAAAATATTGAGATCATAAGAGAATTAAAACTTGAGAATAAAATTTTAAAAACATAACCAACATATCATAGATCTTAATCATGAGCCAGGGAATAAATATTATTAATTCTTAATTCATGAATAATCATTCAATCAGTGTACCTAATCCATGTGAAAATAAAATTGGAATTATACATAGATTAGTGGTATATACAGAAGTATAAAACATATTAATCCAAGTATTACCCCCAAGACATTAATAACAAGTTATGATTCATATAACCGCATGTGTATTGGCTTCAGGCATGGGATAACCTCCCATGTACCCTCATCCAGACATGGGATAACATTAATTGTACCCTCTTATCAGATTCAGATAAAATACCATGTAACCAGTTTTGGGATATAGATAATTTCTCCAATACACTTAGATCTCATATAACAATAATCATTAAACAAATCATTTATGTGATATGTAGGTCCCATCTAAAAAAATGCATAAATTTGTGCTCTATGTGATCATAAATCATTCATTTTATATTAAACCATAGAATGTAAATAGTTTTCATAACCCTTTTATTATAACAAGACTAATATATTAGAACTAGGTTCTATAATAATGTTATCAAAAAAATCTAAATAATCCAATGTAATTTTATTGATGGTTTCAGTGGATCATATCCCTAGTAAATATATTCTCACATAAAAGTATTTAATATTAAATGGATAATGAATTTGATATATCAATTGTAATTTTTCATGGAAAAAATAACCTTTCCACTTTAAAAAACATATTTAAAACTTGAACAATTAAAAAATATTACAGAAAAAATTTTCATTGAAAATACCATTGGAAACACATAAATGAATCATTAAATCATTTGTTGGTTTTTATAGTTGAAAATATATTTAATGTTGTACACATTTAATAGAAAATTCATTTTAAATGTTTGGTAGGAAGTAAAATTATCTATGTTCATAATGAAATGAGAAGATTATATATAATATCTTTTGTAAAAATTTCATCAAGTGAAAAAAAAATTATAAGAAATTATTATAAAATTTAAATAAGTATTTTAAACATTTTTTGAAAACATGGATATAGAGAAAAATTTATTTTCAACTGAGGAGAGAAAAAATATTATTTTTATTAAAAAAATTCTTTAAATATCTTTATTATATAATGTGACGATAATAAATAAAAAATAATTTTTCACAATAAATAACCATATTTTAAGATATTATGTTAGTTTCATGAGTAAGAGATCTAAATATTTCATCAATAGAAGTATTATGATAAAAAAACCTGGTAAATAATGAGATGATATCACTAAACCTTTACAATATTGGTAAGGTTTGGGTCATAATTAATAAGAAAGAAAAAACCTTATGTATTTATTTATATCCTCATAATTATCATAAGAAGAATCAATAAATGATTTAATGTGTAAAATATACAATAAAAAAGAAACAAGTGTTTAATATTATATTTTTTCCAAAAAATAACAGTTATAGGAAAATCCCCTTGACTCAATTCTAGACATTCTCTATACACATAAAAAATCGTGTATAATAAAAATAGATTTAATATAAGAATACTATAAAACCATAATCATTTATATAATAACATAAATAATTTAATTATGACCTTTTATTAGTAATTTAATAAATATTAAATTGTTAGGATCTTATTTCGGGTGAAAACTAATTCATTTTTCAAGTATATTTTGGATTGGATTTTTTGATAATTTAACATTTACCATGGTTCCAGCATCATCAAAATGGTATTCATGATATAATTATCATATATATTCATTATACATGTTTTTATTTAATCCAATAAATATTAGAGATTTAAAATGCATTGCTCTATTCATAGAGGTCGTAGGCCAAACGTACAAATGAACGTTATTTCCATTTTCATGATGGATGGACTAAATGAAAGCTATATGTTAAATAAAAATAATAGAAACATTTTTATATCATATATGTCATATATATCTAATAAATAAACCCCCTTCACCACTCATTACAATATTAAATTAAAAATGATTCACATCACTTCATGGAGGTGGTTTTCAACACATTTTCCCGAGAAACATTATTGTTTTTAAGTATATTTGAATGAAAGATGATAGATGTGATTTTATATTTACAATATTATAATTCTTTCTTAAATAACATATAAATTTATTAAACATGTCATAATATCATGTAGTAAAATACATTGATGGAAAACAAATTACATTAGACTGCAAAATGGTAGTCTTCTGTTCAAATGATTTATGGTTTCATTAGCAATTTGATGGAGGATGACATAGATATTGGTTATTAATTATCTGAATTAACTACTAAATATATTTTAGAATATAATTTTATTATATCTGCAAATCATAAAAAGGCTATAATTATGTGGATAATGAAATAAAATAATAACTCTCAGTTAAGATTGATATATATTCTTTGGAAAACTGATCTAGGTTAGCACCCAAAGACATAGTAATAATGTTTTGTAGTAAACCTATTTTAACCCTCAGTAAATGGTCACTTTTTATCCTTTTTTAACCCCTAGTAAACCTATTTTAACATTAACTGTGAAAATGAATTTTTTATTTTAAATTTAATAATGATCAAAAAGATAAATGAACCATATTATATAATATTAATAATTAAAAATACAAATATGGAATCAATTTTTTGACATAAATTCATAAAAGTGGAAAAATATTCATTAAAATTAAACCTCTAGACATGATGGAATTAATGTTTTCCATATAAATTGTTTTCATATGTATATAACGATATAATTTCAACATATAATATTATTGTAACACCCCGACACACGTTACCAAAAGCCGATGCATTATTTTAATAAATTTGCATGATTACAAGGAATCATGTCCTGAAGGACCGATTAGTTTTGTGGTCTTGGAAAATATATTACATATCTGAATGATACATTAGACTTTATAACATAAAAAATGTCCTAAATATTATTTTTAGAATTCCATTATCCCTCTATCTTAACCCTATATATCAATAATAATACACTTCTTGGCATCCTGAGAATACAAAACATATGAATGGGGTGAGCTCATATTTTCATTAAGGGTAAATAATTTAGAAGAAGCTATAAACATTTAAGGCAATTTGTTAAATTAAAATGAATCCTTTTAAAAATAAACATGAACATAATATGGAAAAAATAAATCAAACATTACCATATAAACATGAACATTGATATATTACTAGTTGAATAATCACATGTAATAACTAATTTCATAATGAGGGAATGCATAATACTGAACATAATAAATACTATGTCAAGGCCTTAGGACAACACCATTCACAAATATTATATCAAGGCCTAGTGTCAAGACATTAGTTTGTCTCATTATACCTAGAGATGCATCGAGGGGCTATAGCGGGCCCCACCCGTCACTTACTAAGCCCAATGCATTCGTTATATGAAAAGGATGAAACATAATATAAACATTCATATTAAAACTATCAAAAGAATTATTAATACTTTAACCGTAAAACATTAATGGTATAAAAATAGCATATCTACAGTCAATCATATCATAACTCATTCAATATAATAAGGAAGAACGCATTATAATAAATCAACCTCAATCAAGAATAATATATAGTAAATGATGTTGATATAGTTGAAAATGACCAGTAAAACACTTTTAGAGAAACATAAATTTTTCATGAAATCATCTAAAAGTCACACACTTTATAAAGGATATAATTTTAAAGAGATTTTTGTATCAAATTATTGGATACAAATTTGACACTTTTATAATTAATTAATATTTTAAAAAAATCATGTCTATATAAATAAATCCTTAAAACCATTTGGATGAACATGGACAATAATTAAATAGATTTAGAAAAATAAAACTTTGAAACATTTAAAATGATGATCTAGTAAAATATCACCTTCCATAAAACCATAAAATATTCATTTGAATAACATTTTTATGGGACATGGACATTGATGATACATATGTCCCAATAAATACTTACACATAAACAATCTCAAATAATAATGAGTTTGAGGATTTATCCCTTACCTTAGGTCTGATACTCTAGGTACGTGTCCAAAACTCTTGTATAATGTGTTTAAAAATATTATTAACTTATGTAAGATTAATAATAATATTTATAATATCATATTTGATTTTTTATGACTTTATATTACCTATTTATTACCAATTCCAAGTCAATGCAGCATTTCAGTTAATAATTGCATTGTTTATCGTACTTGTTACTTCTTGATATTATTGATCATATTACATAGATCATTATTTAAATACATTAAAAATGTATTATATGATTTTAATATCATATATAAATATAAATAGATATATTAAATGGAATATTTTGTTCATGGATACGGTACGTCTTACATACGCATGAACGTTTTTTCCATTTTCGTATCATATGGAAGTAAGTGAATCAAATATATGTATATATATATATATAGTCCTAGTAGCATTATTATGTCCTATATTTCATAATTATTAATAATATGTATTCTTATAATGATTCTTGGATGGTGAACATGGAATACGAGTCTCATCGTGTCATGGAGACGATAAGTCGTAAGTACGCACGAGCGACTATATCATTTCTTTAATGGTTAAATGGTATAGAATTGGATGTAATATGAATTTTATGAATCAATATCATGTTAAATTTATTATTTAACTCAATTATATTCCTTTTTATACCCATAGAAATAAATTGTACATGAAAAACAATTTACACCACGACGTGGAGATGGTAAGTCGTACGCACACACAAATGGTGATATTGTTTTTCATAGGATGGGTAAAAAGATTAATGTTGTTGTTCTCTAATCTTAAAAACATCTCATAATAAAGAATATTTCGGAGTTATTATTTTATTTTTGTAACAAAATAGTAAGAGGAAATAGAAGATGAAATGAACACTGAAATAAGGGATAAAACGATTACCTGTTTTCCGGTAGTCTCTTTTTTATTTGCACAATAGAACTATATAAGTTATCTTTATTCAAAATTTATTTTCCCTATAATCAATTTATGGAGGTTTGGAGGATATGTTTGGTAGGTTTTTACCAATACAAAGTGCTTTGGAGGCGTGAATAAGTGGGTATAGGTGGTGCCCTTTTATAAGAGGGGGGAGGGGAACTTTAGTAATGTCTAGACATATTAATTATTTATAAATTCAATTTAGATTTAAAATGGTTTATAAGTCATTTAATAATAATATAATATTATTTTTTTTCTAATACCCATAATCCAATAATTTTTTGACTTGTTTTTTATATTTTTTATCCTTACCTTTTTGTGTTAACCCTTAGTTAAACAGTTTAACTCTAACCTTGTCTACTATTATTTTTATTCTATAGAATTAATTTATTTACAATTAAATTAATATGAAACCTCAAGTAGACCATTACTAAAATAGAAAATATCATATAAGTAATTTGGGGAAATATTAGATTTTTAGGATTTTTATATCATTTAATAAAATAATATTTGATTGAAAAACTCATTCATTTTAATTTTGACATTATTTAGTAATTGATTTTTGTTAAAGTCTTAAAAACATGATTCCTTCAAACCAAAGGAATTAAATCATACCTAATATTTCAATTTAATCCATAAAATTCATGGATGGAATAAAATAATTAAAATTATATTTATTTTAATATATATAATATCATTTATTCGATTCATTCATTAGTAATGAAAATATTGTAATGTTATTGTGTCATAAATAAATTAAATTATATAGCGTATAAAAATTAAAAATAAAATACCATGATTTATGAAATATTTTTATCTTTCAAATGAATATTTATAGTCAAAGGGATTAGTTATTTAACACTATATTAAAATTGTTTTTGTAAAAGATAAATGTTTAATTAATATTTTTCTATACTTTCAATTAATTCTTCTAAAATCTCATTTTCACATCTAAATGGATCCATGGGGTCCCAAAATCGACCTAGGTAATCCCATGGTCGGAAATATATCATTAAATAGGATTAAGGCATGTGTTAGGGTAGTATAATATTATTATAATATTATTTTTTAACCTTATTTACCAGATTTACCCTATAACTATGGTAAATAAAATAATTACTGATGTTACTATTCATAGTGTCAAAAAATTAATGTTTCCTATGTAAATAATTTCTACCTTTTGATTCCAAATAAGGACTCAATTTTTTCAAATTCAAAACACATAGTTGGACGGAATTAATTTAATATTAATTCTTATTGTCGAAATCAAAAGGCGGGTTTTTAAGAAGTAAAAACTATCAAAAGATTGACATATGTTAATGTCCCATTAAAATATAAGAATATTTATAATGACCTAAACATGTTAAATAATAAAAATATATTCTAATTAAACTTTTAAACCACTCATATGTAAAATTTAACACTATAAGTTATTAAAAATAAAAAATATGTTTTCAATTAGAATCTAGTATTTTTAACTATTCATCAATACATGCATATTATCAGAAATGTACCAAACATTTATCAAAAATAAATTTTTTTATCCATATTATAAAGAAAAAATAAATTTCATCATATTTAATTTATAAAAGTCTCAAATATTTGATTTAAAAATGGTTCTCCATTAAATGATGGAAAAATATTTTTTTAAATTACTAATTTTATCTAAAAAATGATTTTTTTATATTATGTATAATAAAAACAAATTATGAATGATAAAATTATATGATATGTAAAATTTAAAAAAAATTAATACTATTCGTAACAGCTTTTTTAATCGATAGATTGATAGGTTTTGGTGTGCTTCAACTCAATGTTGAATATATCGCACTCTATTAATTTATTTAAAAAGGAAGAGTAAGGTTAAAGCTTAGGGTGTTACATTATCCCCTACTTCACTAAATTATATCCTCAAAATTTAAAATTCAGATATAAAACTAGGTGTTTGTCATTTCAAAATTTTTTATTTTAAGTCCAACTTAGAAAAATAGATTAGTCAGGCCTCTATTTTAAAATAAATAAAGGTAAGTATGAAGGTAACCAAAAATAACACATATTAGGGTTACATGTATGAAAAAATGGATATAGAAGAGAAAACAAACCATTATGTTTTGATGGAGAGTGATAGAGAATATTAGTAGTAGAAATTTCTCAACCAAAAATCTGTAAATCATCGATGATCTAAGGGACCATTTGATTCATCATAAAGAAAGTACTAGGAAAAAAATTTAGGTTTTATGATACATTCCCTAGTGTTGTATAATTAATTCCATTCATAGAATAAGAACTCTAGTAAGAATACTTAATTTACATGTAGAGTTTCATCCTTTAACTAATTCCCACCACAAACTCATCTTTCTCTTCAAAAGATAAAAGTCAAAAAAAATCAACTTATCTCAATCGTATAAGGTTCAAAATAAAAAAATATACCATTAAAATGAAGAAAACTATTTTATAGTTATCATGGAGTTTTTGTAGACTAGTGGTAGGAGATAAAGCCTTGTCACACTTCAGTTTTGGGTTCAATTCCTGTAGCTCTATCTAACGAGATGGGTTATCACCTTACCATATAGTATTCCTTTATCAAAAACTATAGTATTATAAAATATACAATATTATATTATGAACTGTTTTAACATTAAACATTACTATCCAATGTTAAAATCAATCCATTCCAATATTTATAGTTGACTAAAATACTTCTGTCCAATCTCTGTCTAAAAGTTCTCCAAATTTCCAAAATCAATTTTAACATCAGATTCCCAAAACTACGTAATTTTTCTCTTATTATAACATAATGAATATATGATTACCTTAATCATATTGAAACCATAATTAACAAAAATTAATGAAAAACAATACTTATATATAAAAATATATCACATTCATCATATAACCAAAATATAATTTTAAATTCAAAAACACAAATACATTAATTATTCCACTTCGATTGTATTAACAACATAAGCTTGACCTTGATCCATTTGATTTTTCTAATATATATATCATTTATGCTTTATAAGATCGTCTGAATAATGTACCACGTCATTAAAATTATAAAATTTCATGGAATCTTTATTTCCCTTACAATCATGAGCATGGTGACCTTTTTCTCCACATTTGTAACAAACTCCCATTTATTTTAGGCATGTACCAGGGTGTTTCTTCCCACAATTAACACATAAGGGAAAATACTTATTTCCCTTTTTCCCTATATCTAACTCTTGCTCCACCATCCATTTCATCTCTTATTTTCATATAATGTAATAATACAAAGAGAATTTCGTTTCTTTTTTGACAGAACATGAGACTATATCTTCGTACGATGAGAAATATTGTGAGACCAATGCCCATCAGAGGAAAGGTTTTAACTCATCAAAGAATAAATCATTCTTAATTATTGGGTTATTTATTTAGTCTGTAGTATACCTTGATAACCATTTAAAGTTATTATCATATATTCTAACATTCTTATCCTAATTTTTTCTTAGGCTGAGAAATCATTTTTCCATATGAGCTTGCAATTCATGAGAAACATATTTCTCTAGAAAATATTCATTAAAATCCCACTATTCCATATTCCCCATTTCTTCATCCTCATTGGTGTTTTTAATTTATTACAACCATTGATCCTCATCTCTAGAGAGATGATAATCTACCATAAAACCATTTTTCTTTCATTACTTCCATGAGCAAGAAATATTTCTCAAGGAACTTATCCACTACTTAGCTATAAAAGTGTTTGTAGTCCCATTTAATGTTGGAGGTTGTTGTCTCATGAATATATCTAACATTGATCCTTAGTTTTTTGGATAAAGATGCTCTATAAGAGTAAAGTTATTATTCATAACCTGAGTTATCTATCCCAATATGGTTATTAGTTGTTCAGTATGAGTCTTTTTCAGCAACTACACTATCATTATATGGAATAATAGGGAAATCCCATCATGGATTATGTGTGTTGATATGATTTCCATTTCTTATTATAGCCACCATTTCAAAACAATGGCATACACTCTATTATCTTATGAATCACATTTCATAATTCCAAACTACTAAAATACTTAACATAAACTGAAAAAAGTATGCATATATAATCCATAATCATAAATATAGATCCTTTTAGGACATATTTACTTATAAATACATCATATTTTATTGTAAAGGAAATATGAATTATCCTAAACATATCACCTAGGAGTGTCAAACCAGGTGTGCGGTAAGGCCAGTTTTCATGTACAAGGTTACCCCGAGTCAATCCCGGAACACCTTGTCAGAGTTTCCACCTCATGGTACATATGTTCTAGAACCATGTCAACATATAGTATATAGATAGGGAGGAACTTCTTGGAATATCTATGTAAACCATACATTACCAACATTCTAGTAGGTTGTTCAATACTGATCCTCAAAGTTTATATTACGGTTATGATCCCTAATCTTAGTTTTATAAATCTATTTCCATAGTAGTTGCTAAACTTCCTTTGATACCAACTATAATACCCCGACCCCAGTTACCAGGAAACAATGCATTATTTTAATACATTATCATGATTATAAGGAATCATGTTCTAAAAGACCGATGAGTTTAGATTTCTTAGAATGTATATTACATAGAAGAATGATACATTACACTTTATAACATAAAACCCAATATAAATAATACATTGAGAACACCATTTTCCCCCTAGATTAACCAAGCATATAATTCATAATACACTTCTAGGAATCTTGGGAATATAATAAATAATGAATGGGGTGAGATCATATTCCCAGTATGGGTAAATAATTCGGCATAAGATATAAAATTTTAAGGCAAGATGTATAATAAAAATATTATCCTTTTAAAACATAAAAAAGAACATAATATGGAAAAAATAAATCAATCATTACCAAATAAACATGAATACTGATATTCTACTAGTCAAATAATCACAAGTAAAAACTAATTTCATAATGAGGGAATGCATAATTTCGGACATAATAACAACTACATCAAGGCCTTATGCGAAGAATATTCACAAATATTCAGTTAAGGCCTTTCGCCAAGACACTAATTTGTCTCATGAGACCTACCGATGCATCAAGGGGATATAGTCGGCCCCGCTTATCACTTACTATGTCCAATGCATTCCACATATGAAAAGGTTGAAACATAACATAAATATTCATATTAAAAAATTAATACTTAATTTAAGTACATTATCTGTAACCATGAATGTAATAAAAAATAGAACACCTATAGTCAAACATATCATAACTCATTCAATGCTATATGGAAGATTGTATTACAATAAATCATCCTCAATTAAGAATAATATCCAGTAATGGATGTTGATATAGTTAAAAATGAGAAGTAAACCTCTTTGAGATAAACACCACTATTTCAAGAAATCATTTTAATGTCACATAGTTATTTAATAAAGTCATTTAAAATTTATTATTCAGTCAAATTGTACCATACCACATTGAACCTTTTTAAATTACTTAATATTTTTAAAAAATCAATTCCATATAAATAAATCCTTAAAACCATTTTAAAAATAATGATCCTTAATTAAATAGATTTAGAAAAATAAACATTTGAATATTTTAAAATGATGTTCTAGTTAAAGATCCCATTCCATAGAACATTAAATGATTCCTTTTAAAAAAAGTTATATATCATGGACATGGATGATAAATATTTCCAATAAATACTTACACCTAAACAATCCCTAATAATAATGAGATTGAGGAATTAACTCTTACCCTAGGTCTGATACTCTCCGTACATGTCTGAATCTCCAGAATAATTTGTTTAAACATATTATTAACATTCATCAAAATCATAATAATATTTATGATATCATATATTACCCTTTTATGACAATATATTACCCTTTTATTTACAATTCCAAGATAATGAAACATTTCAGGGAAAAATATTATTGTTTATCATACGTGTTGTGACTTGTTATTCTTGATCATATTACATAGATCATGATTTAATTACTTCTATAATGTATAATATAATTTTTATATCATATGTATATATATATATTAAATTGAATACACCATTCATGGATACGGTAAGTCATACGTTCGCATTAACGCTGTTTCCATTTACGTATCATATGGATTTAAATGCATGACATATATGTACACACACACATATATATATATATATATCAACCCAGTAGTATTATTATCTCATATATTTCATAATTATTAATAATATTTATTCTTCTAATCATTATTGTATAGTGGACATGGAAGATGAGGCTCATCATGTTGTGGAGACGGTATGCCAAACGTACGTACGAGCCACAATATCATTCCTTTAATGGTTATATGATGTGTAATTGGATGAAATATGAATTTTAATGAAAAAATATCATTTTATATTTATTATTAATTTCCATTATATTCATATTTATACCCATATAATTTATTTTTACATTAAAACAATTTACACCATGGCGTGGAGATGGTAAATCGTACCTACGCCCGCATGGGGGTATTGTTTCTTATAGGATAGGTAAAATGAGGAATATGGTTGTACCGAAATATGAAAAACATATAATAATATAATATATACTATATTATAATTTTATTATTGAAAAACTTCAGTAATAGGATGTTGAATAAGAAATGAACATTGAAAGAAGTGATAAAATGATTACCTCTTCTTTGGGTGTCTCCTTTTTATATGCATAAAATGACACTTTAAGTTGACTTTAAGACCAATGTTATGCCTGTAGGATTATGTGAGTGATGGTTAGAGGAGATTGGGGTAGGTTTTTTCTGATACAAAGTGCTTCATAGGTGTGAATAAGTGGGTAGAGTTGGTTCCCTTTTATAAAAGGGGGAGGGGCACTTTAGTAAAGTCTAGAAATATTAATTTATTATAAATTAAATTTAGATAAAAAATGGTCCCAAACTCATTAAATTATAATATAATATGATTTTGGTTCAAATACCCTTAATCCATTAAATTTTAGACATTTTTTTAATATTTTTTATCCTTATCATTTTTGTTTAACCCTTAGTTAAACAGTTTAACTCTTATAATATCTTTTTGTATTTTTATACTATATGATTAATTTAGTTGCTATAAAATTCCAAGGGAACCTAATGTTTATCATTAATTAAAATTTTAAAATTATCTAATTAATTTTTCTTAATATTATATTTTTGAGGATTTTTATATCATTTAACAAAATAGTATTTCTTTTAAAAACTCATTTATGTCAATTTTGAAACTATTTATTAAATAATTTTTATTAATGTCATAAAAATTTATTCCTTAAAAATAAGGAATTAACTGATACCTCATGTTTCTATTGATTTTATAAAATTCAGGTATGACATCAAAACATTCAAATTATATTTATTTTCAAATTTATAATATCATTTTTTTGATTATTTCATTAATAAGGAAAATACTGTATCGTTATTGTGTCATAAATAAATTTAATTATTTAATGTCTACAAATTTAAAATAAAATAGCATGATGTAAAAAATATTTTTATGTGTTTAATTAATATTTATAGTCAAAGAGATCAGTTATATAACTATATATTAAATTTTTTTATTAAAAGATACATGTTTATGTCATATTTTTATATATTTTAAATTAATTATTATAAAATTTCATTTTCACACCAAATGGATCCATGGGGTCCCCAAATCAACCCAAGGAAGCCAATGGTAGGAAATATATAATTTAATAGGATTAGGAATGTGTTATAGTAGTTTAATATTATTATAATATTATGTTTTACCCTTATTTACTATATTTACCCTTTAACTATAGTAAATAAAATTGTTACTGAAGTTAATATTTATAATGTCAAAAAAATAAAAAATACCAATTTAAAAAATTATGAAATTTTTATTACAAATATTATATCATTTTTTAAAATTTAAAACATAGAGTTTGAAGAGATTTATTAAAAAATTAATTTTCATTGTCCAAACGAAAAACCGTGTTTTAAGAAGTAAAAACAATTAAAAGATAGAAAAAATTTTATGTCCAATTTAAAGGTAAAAATACTTATAATGAACTAAATTATGTTAAATGATAAAAATATAGCCAAATTATATTTTAAAACTACTCAGATTAATTATTTAACACTATAAACAATTTTTATTAAAAAAGTTGTTTTATTAAAATTTAGTATTTCTCATTATTCCTCAAACTAATATAGAAATATGAAAAGTACCAAATATTTATCCAAACCTAATTTTTATGACCTGATTATAAAGAAGAATAAAATTTTATTAAATTTAATATATTAAAGTGTCCAATATTTTATTTAAAAATGGTTCTCCCTTAAAAGGAGTAAAAAACTTCAATTTTTAAAAAATACTTCTTTCATCTAAAAATTTAATTTATCATTAAATTATGTATAACAAACAAAAAATCTAAATTTTAAAATTATATGGGATATATAAAATTTAAAATTTTGTTAATACTAATCATAACTACTTTTTAAACTTCTATTTAGATAAGTCGTGGTGCACATGAACTCGCTGTTGTGTACATCGCACACTATTGAATTATATAAAAAGGAAGAGTATTGTGGAAGCTTGTGATGATACATTTATATTTATTTGAATGTCCATAAGTGGATTAATTATGATAAAACATAACTAATTTTACATTTAAACCATATTTAACCAAATTTAAATTTTAAATGTTTTAAATAAAAAAAGAAACAGTTTAATACAAATGAATATTTTTCAGTATATATTAAAAAATTAAACATTTCATAAGGACCCCAAAAATTATCTATAGTGTATCTTTGAAATAATTATTCAAGAATATAATTCAATTTTTTAAAATAAATTTTCTACAATTTTTTAATATTAATTATTTTATTTTATTACAAAAAAAGTAGAAAGAATATCTCGAAAAATGTATTTTTTAAGCATATAAAGGCATTACCAAAAAGTAAGTACTTTTATATAAATATATCAAATATATATAAAGCATTTTTAATTTTATTTATTATATGATTATTCCAATTTATTATAATATGTTTAATGTTTTTTTTATATTTTTATTTAATGTATAATAATATTAACAGTATATCACAGTTCATTAAAACTAGGATTTTTTCTATAATGAAAAATCTTGAATAAATTATAATTATTTCAAAAAAAATTCATAAATCATGGTACATTAAAATCTACAATAGTATAATGTGTTCTAAGTTCACATATGATTCAAAGAAATGTAGTGTCGGGGCATCATCGGATGCATCCATTCACCATGACTCTAATAACATTTTCGTTGACTTAGAACTTGTTAGCCCTAGTTGTAAAAAAACTATTTCATATGAATCACCTAAGAATGAGTTATGTTTTCCATTTATTTATTGAGTCATTTGTCAAGAAAAACTCTTTGACCATGGTCCATATTTTCTATTTCAGTATTCCCCAACATTGACACCCATCCATGATTTCATAGAATTATATAGATTTTGATCCTCCTTGTGCTGATTTTCATATGTAGGGACTTATAAAGGAGGTGGTACATCATTATATTTCCCAAATAATTCCACCACCATTTTTATAGAAGTTTTTCATTGATGTATCAGTAGATGAAATGTGTATGTTCGGTGCCCATAATGACTTTTATAGGCAGATACCTCACTTGTTTCATAGTGAGCAAAAACCTCTAGGTGAAAAGGACATTATTCCAATAGTTAGATATATTTTACTATATATTAGGATAAATCCCATTTATATGGCGGTACTAGGAAAAATTATTCCATATTTCTAAGATAGAAGATAGTAGAGTATTGTGAAATATATTCAATTCCCTAGAGCTTTCTATTATAAAGAGTTTTAAATACTTTTCATAGAGGAGTTTTTGCCATCCACATTTATGGAGATACATATCCAAGAGATTATTGAGTTCCATTACAGAATTATATATGAATACTAGTATTCATCATGCTCCACTAACCTCTCATGCTAATCCTTTTTGTGGTTTGAGATGATTTATTTTGGATAATGGCTATCGAGTGTGGACTTCATCGTGATATCATGTCAATGGTGTTGTAACATTCCTTTATTTTATATGTTTGAGTGATCAAGAGAGCTATGGTAGTGGATATATTCTTGGTAGAGTATTCATCAAATGATTTCTCTCATAGTGGGAACATTGAATCTAAGAGTTCAGTAGCTAGTTGAAAATGGTAGACTCAGTGATCTACATGTTCATGTATTTCCATATATAGTATTAGGATATAGGATATATACTCTATTTTTTTTAGTAAATTTTCAGATATATGAGAGAGTGGTAATGTTTATCTTATGACATTCATAGATATCTCATAAGGATTTTTTAAACCCACTATGTAGATGATTATTATATAGTATATGGGCCTCCTATGTAGAGGTAGTAGTTAGAGAAAGGTGTTTAACAAGACTTCAGTCATTTATAAGTGTCTAAAAGTGTATAAATATGTTGAATATTGTTATTTTTCTTTACCAACACCCTGAGTGGATTATAATAGACTCCAAGAGCTGTTGGTCATGGATTTGGACTGATACATGAAGGGGCTTTCAGTCACCCATAGGAACTAAGTATGATTAGATATATGATTTTTGTATTTTATACCTTAGCATTGTTACTGATAAAAAATGAGTGGTACAATATTTCATTTCCACATCATTTATTCACAACCATGTGATTCTCGGTGAGCCTTTAGCTCAAACATTTCATTTGGATACTCGTATGGGAGGAGACTCATTGATAACAGAAACCTACCAATAATGTGAACTAACTCTTAGAGGAGATATATGCATTTTTTATATTTTCATGGCCATTTCTTCATTATGAATTCATTTTAGTTATGGACTGGATCATAGTAAGTCATGCATTGGTTTATTATTTTTAGAAGAGGTTTTGGTGTGTCTATGAAGAAATGAATGATTTTTCATTTATCAGTGAGATGGATGTTCAAGAAGACATAGATATTCGGATGCGCATGTGGATATAAATGATTACCCTACAACTGGATAATATTAACATTATCATGGAAGATGTTATGATCCAGTTATTTCATATATTTGTAGGGTGTTATAAGGAAGTCATCCCAAATAAAATTCTGAGCATAACTCCCCATGTTGAGATATAATTATGTATATAAATGAACATATGGACTTGATAAAAATTATGAAATAATGTATGGTTGTTGTATAGCCTTGTATGTTGATGTTTTAATTGTAGGAGTTAAGAATGAAGGGATTAGTTTGAAAAAATATTTTTACATGTGAAGCCCTAGTTACCTTTCACCAAGAAGGTGGATGTGAGTTTGAGGTAATATGGGGATTAAAATTAACTGAATTAGATGACTATGAATAATAATTATCCCCTTACAAGAATACATGACCCATTATACTGGCTGAAAGGGGAGAGGTGTTTCTTAGAGATTATCATTAGGTCAATATTTCACTATCTATGATTCTTAGAAGTTGATATATCGAGGGTGATATTTTTAATTTCATTATTATATCAATGGGTACCTGGTTAGTCATCTTGGTTCGATGAACAATCAAATATTATTCATGGGTCCTATGAAACATATATTCTAGAGCATATTAGACTAGTTTATGGTGGTCTCCATAAATGAAATTATATACTAATTAGTATCAGAGGAGGATCACATGAAGAACTAGAGGATGGATATAGACATAATCTAAGAGGACCAGATTTATGGGAAACAATCAATGTTTTAGTTTAGTATTTGTGAGGTTTACTTCCATTTATTTGTCATCTTTAAATATGGAGTTACAGTGGACTCAATAATGGATAAGTTAGTGTTAGTTAGTGAGGAACCCAAGATTATGACTAATGGGAAGAGATTTCTTGGGTTGCTATAATAATTTCATCAATTAATTCCTTATATATATAATATTGAAGCACTATTTACTTCTTAGACCTAATAGGGACATACATTCATGTGGAAAAAAAAGTTTTAGTAGACTTTTCTCGATTTTCTTAAGAGGTGAATGAGTGCACCCATCACAGAACATCCAGTTGCAGGTTTGGAGTGTGTTTTGTTTTATTATACCTATATAATTGGTCGTGTATATGTTTTGGTGTAGAGGAATGAAGTAATTTCCTATGGGTCATGGAATTAGATCCCCAATGAGGGGAATTACATGACCCACAATCATTACATGATATTAGTGGTATTGACCCAGATGATATAGTGAAAGTATCATATAGGTGTTCCCATTATTATCTATTATAACCATAGTATTTTCATATACATAATTTAATATAAATATATTAACATTATATATAGGATATGGATTATGTCCCTCTAGGACTATGACTTAGAGACAGTCTATACTCAAAAAATGGGTAACATGGTGGAAGATTCCCTTAGTAGGAGATCTTCTACAAATTTTTTGAGCGAGGCATCCAAGTATCTTTCCTCATTTATGTTTCTCTATGTTTATGATGATGATATATGTTATATAAAGATGATTCTATTTAACCCTTTACATATACATCATATTAGGGAGGATCAACTTGGGAATAATGATATAGAGACCTTATGTACTCAGATATCTAAGAGATATTATCCTGATGGACATTATGAATGTGAGGGGAACATCATTATTTTCTATGGATGAATTGTGGTTTTAGTTATTTTATGAGAGTATGGACTGAGGGAGTTCCATAAAACCCCCTTAAAGGTACATCAATGGGTGGAGTAGATGTATTAGGAAATTTGGTGGTAGATCCAGTGACTAGAGATGAAGATCTATGCAAATGATTTTTACTCTCGATGCATCACTTGTCAGTAGGTAAAAGTAGAGCATAAAATTTTAGTGGGTTAATATCAAACCCTAAAGGTCAATGATTATAATTTTTAAGGTTTTCAATGAAAATCAAAAAATTTCCATGATTATCTAAAATAAATGAATCATTTTTGGGTGATCGTACAACAAGTCACCAAGTTGACCTAATTCCTTATATTCATAGTGGGTATTTAAATGTAATTATTAGGAAAATTTTAAATTTATCGGATATTCAATCATCTTTGATATCCATCTATAATATTTTTATAATAAGATTATCATTTTTCATTAAAATTATAAAAAGGTCTACGTGTAGATATAATGAATCAGTTGCATTTGAACATTGCATTTCACACCAAGAATGTTGTATTGACTGAGAGACCCATACACATTATAGTGTAAATGTTTCATGGCCTCATGATGGTAATTTTTCATATTTTTTTGGAAAAATTTCCCTTGGAAGACTTTTTATATAAATATAGCTACCACTCCATAATTGTTATGGCAACATTTGATGGATTCTATGGTAGAACACGAAATTCAACACATTGTAGGTCTAATTTAGGTTATTCGTGTGTATTGGGACTATTAATGGTGAGAGAAATAATAGTGAAGGTTTAAATCGTCTGGGATAATATGTGGACTATCTAGTCTCAAAAAAATTGTATGAAGAAAGACAATGTCAGACCACAGAGATAGAAATTAGAGACTAGTATTCAGGAAGATATTCAATTGGAATTGACTATGAAGTTTTTTTCAATAAGGTATGTTTTCTCGATGATTAATTAGACCCCTCCAAATACTTGGAAGATAAGTTGATGTGGTATACTTCTTTTTCCTACCAATAATGTCAGACTAGGTGCATGATGTATTCTATGTGTCATAGATGAGGATGAATGTTTATAGTCCATTACAAGTTTTCAAATTTGGAATTGTGGAAACATATTATTGATCCAACTTTCATGAGTATCCCATAATGATTTAGAATCATCCAAAAAATATTATTCATGAATATTTTATTCCATTAATGAATTTATTTTTTTAGCACATGAATCATTTAGAAGGAACTTATATTGGTAAAACCTAATGCGAGATCCATAACAATGACTAAAAAAGTAGGTTTTTATTTACAGGATGAATTGTTATAGGTCTGGGAGAATGTAATTACTTTACCCCTTGTAATATGTTAGAAAAAATTAAGGAATATTTTTAAAGCCCGCTTCCATGTTAGCATGAGATTTTGAGGATTGTTGGGCCTCATTTTTGACATGAAAAAATATAAAATATTTTATATCACACACACAAATTTATTTGGAAATGAAATTATAACTCCCATATATATTATTTAATGGTAAATATATGAACATCATTAAATATATAATGTAGTTTTTACTCTAGGTGTAACATAAACATTGTGTGAGTGAGTTATTTTGTTCCAGAGTAGTTATAGATGTATTGATAAATAACATGATTAATAATAATAATTTATTGTTTTTTGAATGTTCATAAAAGAAGAAACCTCTATATAATATCAATTATTGAAAATACTAATGGTATCCACATAATTGTGGATTTCTTAATATTAGGGAAGAGATGCATGGAAGATAATTGAAGATCAATGATCAGAAAAATAAAGTGATCATCAAATATATTGATGTACTTGAATAATTTCAAAAACAATGGCACTGAACCATTCTTACATAGTAACAAAAACAAACTCAATGTTGGATTTTTCTATTGGTTTATTATTATTTTTTATCCCAGGTCAATCATAAAACAAATTTTCTAGAAAAATTTATTATAGGATCGATTGTTGATTATGGTTGATGATTAATCTACTAGGTATTAGGAATTTTAAACTTTTTTTGATTACTTACATCCCCATATGAATATTTCATATTAATCAAAAAAAAGTAATCTAACATAATCATTGTTATATGTTACGATGTCAATTATTAGTGTTTTATTACCTTTTCTCTTTATTCCTTATGCGTCGACTATTGGAATTTTATTATCTGACTATTAAACAAATACCCATAAATGGATCATTGAACAATAAATCTTTGGAAAAATAGATTATTTCTTGTGGTTTTAGATTATATATGAGAAGCATGAATGAGGAGTGATGTGACATGAATAATGACATATTATGGATCTGTAAATGAATATTGGGTTTCCATGTTCATTTTGGCGATGATGTGGTGTGATATCATGATAATCATTTATCAAGTAATTTTTATGGTTAGAATCTGGCTAAAGATGATAGTAAACGGTTAGTAAACTCAGATCTATATTCCATTGGTTAATTTTTCAGTGGATATAGTACTGTTTAAATAATTTGATATAAATATAAAGAGTTCCCATATTTCTGGGATATGTTGATATATATGGAATGTAGTCCAAAAGAACATGTTTTTAGACCCATGGCTTAGGAGACTAGTGTAAAATTATTAATTAAATGTATTAGGTTGTGTATTATTACCAAAAAACCTTTGGTCGAGTGATGGGATATCAACATATATTCTAGATTTGCATAGGTATTATCACAACTAGATATATTCATCACACCAGACTACAAGGGTATCGGCCAAGGCTATACTGTCATTACAATAGTATATAGAAACGAGACGAGAGTACATGGGAATGAGATGGAAGACACGAGGATACTGTATCTAGAATGTACATGGTTTTTAAACATATTTTACAATTTATAATTTTTCTAATACATGTTTAGGCCCCTATTCCCTTTTGTCTCGATGACTCTCTATTGGAAATGTTCCCTTATTCCATTTCATAGTGTATTGTGAGGTATCCCATCTTTATAATCTGATGACTAGTCCACTAAACTGATTAGTCTCTTTTAGAATTAGGTTTTACTCTTTTTAGAACTAGCGGTTATAATCTACCATTTTATTCTCTTGGTTGGGTTAGGAATCATGTTACTCACAGTCATGGCATGAAATCCACATCATAGAGGGATTAGTTGTAACATACTGATATTTCAAAAGAAAACTTTATGTGTTTAAATGAACTACTAAATACAATGTGGCCTTTTTAAACTATCCATTAAAAATAATGTTTCATCTTCTGTGTCTTGAATTTCATAAAATTGGCATAATCAGTTGTGATCACAAAGTTATTTGGAGTCTGATAGGGCCAATATAATATTTGGTTAAAATTAACATACCCTTATGAATAGTAACATACATTATGAATAATAATGTTAAACATATTAATCTTAGTATGAACCTTATGAATATTAAATTTTCCATATTAATTGGATCCTTACCAATGATAGTATAAATAAAATCTATCAATCCTATAAGTGACAATATGATATAATTACATTATAGTGTTGGTATTTTTGTAAGTCTTGAACATTTAATAGTTAATTTAATAATATTAAAGAAAATTTATTTTCATAAAATGTATTCATAAAATATTATTTACAAGTCTTATGATTATATGATAATTTTATGAGACATTAATTAATTTTTCCATGTATTAGAATAACAATTTAAAATTTTAAAATTTGTATTTTTCAAGTAAATTTTGATTTTAATTTAAAAATAAATTAATCATATTTTGAAAATTATTTTCACAAAATGGATTTCATTTCTTAATTATACTATTTGAAAAATGTTTTTTCTATTCTTTATGGATTTATCTAAAATGCATGAATTTTTGGTGAATAGTTAAATTCTATAATTTCAAAAAATATGGTATATAAATGAGTTTTGCATCATGCATGAGGCATGACATATGTAAATGGCGATTAGATAAAATTAATATGAAATTATAACAATTTTTAGTCATTATAACCCTCACTATTTCTAGTCTTTTGGATAAATAATAAATTAATGAATATAATATTTAGAAAACCCCACTCCCCACCACTATAAATACAACCTCTCATAACCATTTTCATCATAACTCTAAAACATCATGACATATCCAAATTCTTCCAAAACCACTAGACTAGAACCTCTCCCATGTCTAGTAGATACTTTTCCCATCCAATGATCAATGTTATGTTCCTTGAGGATGATATAAAGAGGATAATTCAAGAAGTAATTCCTCCCTCTCTTTTCTTTCAAATTCCATTCAAATTTATTTTCATTCCATCTCTCATTCTCAAATTCCCTTATATTAATGTCGTTATGACTCTAATATGATTTATTTATTAATATGATATAAATTAAATGTAAGGTTATTCATTATACTTCACCCTCTCTTTCTTTGTTAATAAAAATTGAATCAATTCCCATGTTGTGTTATTTTACCTACATCGTGGTGATGTACGTCCATTGTCCCCCCATGCATTCAAGACTATAAATAAAACCCTTAAATGGTTGAATTTTTTTTAATATGTATTTCATTACCCCATTATATTTTTTTAATCTAATTTTATACATAATAATAAATGATAAAACAAAACACGTTCATTGTGATCCAAAAAACCACCCAAATTAATCTAAAATGATCATCATTAAATTATAACTAATGATTTGTCCACATGGTATATATCCTAATTCATTAAAAGATAATTTAAAAACATGTAATATCATTAATAAACTTTAACACTAGTTCTGGACATTTTCCAATGTTCTACAAGAACATCCATTCGTGTGTACCAATGAACCGTTCCTGAGAACTAAGAAAAAGAACACTCCCAAAAATGAATTTAAACTCTATAACTGATCCAAAGGGTCATAAGAGATCCTAATAAAACTATAATCAATAATTATTATGTATATAAGGATATTTAATTGTTAATTAATAAATCTAATGTCATTATTTCGGATATTAAAGTGAAGAAAGAATTCAAATACAAGGTAAGGGGAATTCTCGAACCCATATTTTTTTCATAGCATTTCCCCTTTTTCATTACATTTTCTATATGATTATTACTTAAAAATAATTTCATAATAATTATATTACCTTTTTTGGGATATACATGTATTCTACTTGATATTATGTAAAACATAATTTTTTTAAGTGAAATCTTCTTTCAATAACACTCCTTCAACTTCTCACTCATGATTGATGGTTATTTTATCAAGTATGTTATTCCCTATATCATTTGGGATCCCAAGGTTTATGAATGCATGTTTTATGATGTTAAAACCATTCCTTTCCAGGGGTTTTTTATGTTCAATATTTATATATGTTCTATGTGGCATTAATGATAATGTAAATGTTATGATGCAATGGGTGAGACTAGAAATATATTGTGCCCTAATGCATTGGGTATTATGCAGAAGCTTATGATTAAGGAGAAATATGCATGAACAAGATGATATCATTGTTCACAACTATTTGTTTTAGCTGACCAATAAGACATGATGTTTCATTTTTATGAATTTCCACATTCCAAGTGTTTTCTTAATGCTTCCTCTCATGAATACGATCTTATGCCTATGTTACGATGATAATGATTAGGAACACCCCATTTCATATTATTTCATGATTTTATCTATCATCTTACTGATATTTTTTCTTCATCATATGTTTTTAAAAAAAAATTAATAGGATTCCTTCGATGATCAAAGAATGGATAAGGTGATAGTGCATATTAATCAAATCAGTAATTTTGTAATTATTTTGTAATCTCTGATTTAATGCATGGTTTGTCTAATACTCCCAAACATATACCAATAATTGTCCACAGATGTATAATGTATTGAATATTTTTCTTTTATACTATATAATAAAGTACACAACATGTTTTAGTTCTGAATCTGGATGTGCTGGTTCATGGATTTATAATTTTTTTTAGTTGAACCGTCTAAAAAACATTACAGATTAGTCATTGTAATTTTTATAGAAACATTTTTGAGATATTACTTAATTTTTGAACATATTATAATTTAAGTACACATAAGAATATATTTTTTCATAATTATTTATATGTTAATTCAGAATTATAAGAAAAATGAATGAATTGCGAGGGCACAGTTCATCTTGGGGGGGGGAGAATGCAAAATCTAGATATTTTAAAAAGAAATACTATATTATTAAATTAACTAATAAATAAAATGTCACCTTTTTAAACTTGCCAAAGAATATAACTTTGCATCTTCTATGTTATGAATTTCAAAAAATGGACGTACATGTGTGCGATCAGTAAGATATTTGTAGTCTGATAGGACCAACTTATTGTTTGGTGAATAATACCATACCCTTATTAATAGTAACCTACCTTATGAATAGTAATTTTAACCCTATTAATAGTAATATTACCATTATGAATTGTAAAACGACCAAGTTAAAAGGATACTTACCGATGATAGTATATACAAAATTTATCAATCATATAATTGAAAATATGATATAATTACATTATTATGTTTCTATTTTTCTAAGTCATGAATATTTAATGAATAATTTAATAATTTAAAATTTATTTTTTTATAAAATTTATTCATAAACTAGAATTTATATGTATTATGATTATATCATAATTTTATGAGACTGTAATTATTTTTCCAAGGTGTTTGAAAGGCATTTTTTAATTTTAGATTTTTTTCTTTCAACTAAATTATGATATTTATTAAAAATTAAATCAATAATTTTTATAAACTTATTTTCATAAAATCAATTTAATTATCTAATTCTACACATTGAAAACAATAGGTTACCTTTTGGAATTTTTCTAAAATACTTGAATTTTTTTTAAATAGTGAAATTTGATAATTTACAAAATATGCTAAATAAATGAATTCATACATCATTCTTGAGTCATTGATGATTTAAATAGACATTGGTTAAAACTAACAAGAACATATTACTATTTTTAGTCACAATAACCCTCACTATTTCTTGTCTTCTGGATAAATAACAAATTAATGAATATAATATTGAGAACCCCCCCCCCCTTCCCTATAAATACCGCCTTTGAAAACCTCAATTCCTCACTCCATTATTACTTAAAGAATTGTAAGAATTCTGCCCAAACATCTCCCTTATCCCCTAATCCATGTCGAATATCTCTTGGTATCATCCAAATCACAATCATATGTTCCCTGAGGAGGATCTCAAGAGATTAATTGAAGAGGTAATTCCTCTCTCTCATTTCATTCAAATTTCATTCAAAATTCAGTTCATTTCTTCTCTTATCCTAAAAATATCTTATCCAGCTATCATTATAACTCCATTATTATTTATATACTATTATTATATCATGTTAATGGTTTATTATTCATTATAATCCCCATTCTCTCTGTTTGTTTATAAAAATCAAATCATCGCACATGATGTGTTAATTTACCTAAATAATGGGTGATGCACTTTTGTTTTCCACCAACACATTAATTAATGTCAAGAAAAGAATTAAATGGTTGAGAATTTTCTTTAATATGTATTCATTAAACCCTTTTATGTTATGGAATCACATTTTATACAAAATACTGAATGATAAAACCAAACATGTTCATTGTGATCCAAAAACATCCCAAATTAACCTAAATCAATAATCAATAAATTATAAGTAATGATTCATCAACATGGTATATAAAATAATTCATTAAAAGATAATTTACCTCTGGTATGATTATTAATAACTTTCAATATTAGTTCTGGATGTTTTTCCATGTTCTACATGAACATCCATTCATGTTTACAAGTGATCTGTTCATGAAAACTAAGAAGAAAAACACTCCTAAACAATGAATGTAAACTATATAACTCATCCAATGCCACAAAAAATAACTTAATAAAATAATAATTAATAATTTTCAAGAATAAAATGTTAGGTTATTGTTAATTAATGAATATAATGTAAATATACAGTTCATTAATTTGAAAAAAAAATCATTCGAACGCAAGGTTAGGGGAATTCTTAAACCCAACATCCTTTCTTTGAGTTTTCCATTTTTTTCACTCCATTTATGTATAGTTATTAATAAAACATAATTTATTCATAAATATCATACCATTTCATGTATAAAAATGTTTTTCACTTGAGATTATTTCAAACATAATATTTTATAAAATTACTCTTCTTTGGAAAAAACACATTTTACATCTCACTCAAGATTGATGGTTCTTCTATCAAGTAAGTTGTTACCTCATTAATTTGGGAACTCAAGGGTTATGAATTTATGATTTATGAAGTGAAAAACATTCAGTTCAATGGTTTTTTTGGTCTTCTTGATTTATATATGTACTATTTGGAATGAAAGATAATGTAAATGTTAAGATATGATGGGAGTGCCTAGAAATATATAGTTCTCCAATTTTGTTGTAAAATGTGAAGAACCTCATGAGTAAATTGAAATATGGATGATAATGATTCTATATTTTTTAAAAACTATGTTTGTTAGTTGACCAGTAAGACGTGATGATTCATTTTGATTCATTTCAACATTCCGATTATTTTTTTAATGCTTCCTCTCATGATTATAATCATATTCCAATGTTATGATGATAATGATTATGATCACCCAAGGTAATATTGTTTCATGATTTAATTTATCCTTATACAGATATTTGTTTCTCATACCATGTTTTTAAAATCCTTTCCTAGGATTCCATAGAAGATCATTGGATGGTTAAGGGGCTAGTATAGATATATCCAATTAGTTATTTGGTAATTATTTTGGTGGATAGTGATTTAATGTATGTTTTGTCTAATACTCCCAAACCAAGATTGGAAATGGGCCTTGGATGAATAATGTATTGTTTATTTTTCTGTTATCCTTTATAACTAAAATACACAACTTGTTTTAGTACTGAATCCAGAGCTGCTACTTCTTGGATTTACATTACTCTTGGAAAGGTCCATAATCCCCCTAAGGCCCTATGTGAGATACCCAATTTTTGTATCATCATCTGCTAAAATAATTCTTGTGGATTCATCATGGAAAATAAAAATGTTCACGACCACTCAGATGAGTGTTATCAGTGATAATGAGACTTCTGGAGTTATTTTTCCTAGATAATATTTAGTTTTAATCCTTGTAAAAAATCCTAGGATAGTTGTATGTCCATGACATTACATGATACTGGGTTTCTATCATGAGTATATATGGTTTATTACAATTATATTTCATATTATTATTATATACATTCTTGATGATGATAAAAAAATCTATCGATGCATTGTTTTAAGGATTTCAAGGTTCCCCCTTGGGTCGTGTTATACTCACCCCTACATGGCACTTCCTACACATCTCATTTCATATGTAGATAAAATATCTTATAAAAAATTCAATAATAATTGTTTCATTAATTTTTTTTATTGAATTATGCATCCCTTAATTTCATCAAATCCTAGAAAACTACATTGTATTTAAGGAAGTTATGTACCCCTATCAACTATAAACATTATGATTGTATTTACGATACTATTCATAGAACCAAACTCAGTTTTTGTAATGGTTTTGTACCCATATATGGATTAAACCATCTAAAAGCATCTGTACAAATTGTTAATTTAGATTTCTATTTTATTAAATTAACAAATATATATATAAAAAATATTGACACATTAACTTGTCATTGGAGTAAAAATAGAATTTGAAAATTTAAAAAATATTAACATTGATTCATACCCCCATCTTTGAGGTAAATTAACTAATAAATGATAATTTGGAGTAATTTTATTATCCACATAAAGTTATTTCATTTTGAAGTATCCTTGTAAAATCATTCGTGCATTTAATTTAGAAACTGAAGATCATCCATTTTACTAAATCATGAAATCCTACATGGTTTCAAAAAAAAATTAAAAAGTTCATCTTGTTTGATTGTTCTTAATATGATTAATATTTTTAAAATCATTTATATGACTCCCTTATATAGTGGAATCATAAAAATATCAATTCAATAATTTCTATAGCAATTTTGTTTAAAATATAATATATATCACTTTTTAACAATGTGGTCATATTACCAATAATAAATTATTGATCAATTTAAAATCATCCTTAATATTTTCATTATTTTTATGGGTAGAATTCTTTATTCTCATAATCAAATATTAAATATTAATCAATAAATGTTCCTTTTTATTTCCTGAAAAATATAATGTTAAAAAATAATTCCTATGTATTTTTTTCAATGAATTTTTAAAAAAAATATATTTTTAACATAATAGTGATATAATGAAAATTAAAAAATTTATGAATTTACATATTATTAATTTTTTTTAATATTTTATCAGTGTCTCACATTTTTTATAAATATTAATAAATATGAAAAATCATATATTTATTTAATATAACAAATAAAAAACAATTATATTAATGTATTCTAATCATGGCCCCATTCCATTCCAAATCAAAAATGGGACATTCACTTCACATAAAAAGAAAAAAACATATTGTTAATGCTGACCCATTTCATCACATCTACATCTTAAAACCTATCTTATATGTTTATATCCTTGGTAAAATTATAAACAACACTATTGACTATTTAATTTTAACTTACTAAGAAACTATTTAACTGAGGTATTCTCAAAATTAAAATATTATGTATCAACACATTCATTTATAGATAGCCAATCATCTATATATTGGTGAAACCTATTCCATTACAACATAAATAACAAATTTATTTTCCAAAAATGTTTTATCATCAAATTTAAAATATGAAGAAATTATGTTAAATAGAATATGATTTATGAGTAATCAAAAAAACAATTTTATATGACTATATTCATCAATAAATAGAACATAGTCCCTCATTCAATAAATTTTATAGCTAATATTGACCCACAAGAAAAATATATAGAATTTTTTCCAAACCCATATATATATATTTAATTTAACTTATATCACATCAAATAATCCTTACCATTTGTAAATTATAACATATATTGGTGGGATATGTGTTTAACATTGGTTTTTCACTTTCAATATGTTCTCTCATCGTGTCTTGAAATAATTTTTTGATCAGGTTCAATTGATCTTTAGATTATAATAATTTATCATCCTTGATATAAATAGAATGTATTAGTCTCTATTAATAATAATATTTTTTTATTAAAATGGAATAAGGAGAGAAAGAGGAGAAAAAGACCTTGGGGTCTAGAAAATAATTACCTAATGAATATTACACTATAGACTATTTTCAATCCCATGAGGAAGATTCAAAAAAAATTGATATATAAAAAAGATCTATTGAAATTATCTTAATGACCTATAATAAGATTCTATTATCTAAAATATTTTTGACATGTTTAGAATAACCCATAAAACATAATTAACTAGATCATATAACATATTCATGGATTTACAAAAAAAAATTATATATCAATCATTGTCATGTCAATTCCGAAAATTATGAAAATTATATGGAGAATAATAATAAACAATTAGTCATTATCAAAACATATGACTACATCATTTTCATTTCTAGTGACAAAGAAAAGTTCCTTTTCCATTATCAAATAAGATTTTCTAGAATTATCCATTATCCTAACTCTATATCATTCTATTTTTATTAAATATAAATTATTAAAATATACCTAATAGCATTTGAGTTGTGGTTACTTGATTATCACATCGAATATTTTGGTGGTTGATATAAATTTTGAAAAGCCCCATGTCTCCAAAAAAATTTAATTTCAGAAGATGATCTAATTTTTAGTGTATGAGTCTAATGAGGGTAACATTTTTTTCCAATATAATACATTCTCATATAATTTTTCTTTAAACTTTTTTGATATTGAAAGATGATATTTAGACTAGGATATGTGTTCGATTGAATACAAAGTAGTTGAAATTTTGGTGGATCATTTAATATTTAGTAAATTAAATATTAAATTCTATGTGTGAGTTCTTGTGGTTATATCCTTTTAAGGGACCATCATATTGTGATTCTGACTCCACAGTTGAGTTTGGAATATGGTGTTTTTCTAAGCTAAGTTATAAACACACTTCAGGATCTAGAACATAGGTAAATGTTTTAAATGATAAATAAATAAATTAATAATGACAATATGTCCCCACCGTGGGGAATATTACGGACTATATGTGAAGGGGTAGAGAATTCACCCTTATGTGATGCCTGTTCCAAGAGATTAAGGGGATAATATGCCACTATAATTCATCCATGGAAGTGATAGGGGCTATATTATGGTGTTGTGGCATCTAAGAGTTGTTTTGGACTAGAACCATAGAAATTTATTCCATGATCTTGGATGATGTTTTTAGTTTATACACATTAAATAGAATAGAAAACATTTTCATGTTTTAGATTCCTATTATGATTTTTATGACCCCATGGTGGTTGGTATATATCAAAATTGGGAAAAATGTGGTTTGTAGGGGTTTGTAGGGGTTTTTTATTTGTAAATCCTAACTACCATGTGTGTGGTTTTAAGAACATATACAATATGTTATTTCAATTCATGAATGCTAGGATTTTTTTAAGTACACATCTTCTACATTATGTACATGATATATATTAATACATGTCCATGTACCTGTGCATATGAACTATTACATGGAAAAATGATGTTTTTGAATGCACACACTATAAAATATGGGTACACATTATTTAATAGGCCATGTCATAGTGACAATATAATAAGGAATAATTCCAATGTGAGGGGGGCATGGTCATGTAATAGTACAAAGGAAATCCCCATGTATGCCCAGGACTTGTAGTAGTAAATGGGTAGATCCCATGTATTTTCTATCCATATTGAAGTATTTGTAATGGTATAGATTTGATAATACTTTCCATGTACATTAAAGTAAAAAACATTTTCTTTTTCAATCATGGAGATTTTTTGGGTTTTCTATAAGCCTTTTTCCAAAATTGGACTTATATGGACTCCATGACGAGTTTTTTTTCTAATATATAATGATGTTGTAACCCTCGAGGTGTTTTGATGAATTTAATGAGTCGTCTTGAAGTGTGTATGTCATGATAGAGAGGTCTTCCCCTAGAGAGTTGTTTACTATTATAATGATAGGATTCCAAGGGAGGAGACCCAAGAAAGGGTTGTGATAATGATTAGAGGACATTTCATGGGTCTTTCTGAGACCATAATAAGAGTTAGGATGAGATTTTCCATAGTTAGCCGAACAGATTTGCTACACGATGTAGTGAATAAGTTGGGTGAATGATGTATAAAAGGGGTTTTTTGAGAGGGGTTATACATGAGGCCATTTCTCAGTTGAGAATTTATTGTATTTGAATACTTTGTGGTTGTTATATTCTATAGACTCATTTGGAGGATGTGTTACCCTACGAAATGAGTAATTTCTTGGGATTTTGGATATGCTGATTATAATCGGTTTATTCACTTGGGTCCATTCTCATGTTGTTGGGTTTCCATGCATGGAAATAATTGTACTAAGATGGGATGCGATGGTTGATATAGTAATATGTGAATTTCCTTGTGTTTTTCTCCATGTATTTGTGATCGGGGGATGTTGGACATGATGATTTGTATCCAAACTTATTGTTTTTTGTGGCATGAGATATTACCTGAGGATCCATACACATTTTTTATTTTTAATGAGAATCGTGGAAGTTATTTTGATGAATATATATATATAGAAATATTTTCATTACTATCATTATAGAAACCATGAGATTAGGTGGCATAAAAACACTCTCGGAACCATGATATTTAGTGCTAGACTGATGCATTAGGTGCCATATTTCAGGATGGTGGATTGATGCTGTGAATCCAAGAGATTATGCTCTAGAGTGACACTCTAGGTGACATATTATATGATAGTGGAATGAAGATTGAAATCTATGGGATTTAGTAATAGAATAATGATCTTGGAACCATATATTATAATGAGGGACGGATTTTCTGAATCGTTAGGATATGATTCAGAAAAAAATCTATTGGAACCATAGTGTGACATAGTGGACTAATTTTATTTATCCATGATTTTAGGTTAAAGATAGGTTCTCCAAGAAAAATTATGTATAGTTTATGTTTCAGAGTGATGATCTCAAAACTCTTAGTGTACACACATGGGTTGACTTTTAAATTGTTCCCCAATGAACTAATTTTATATTATGTGGTGTGGATGGTGGAGATACACACTAAATCATTGGTTTATGTGACTAATTGATTCTCTAAGAACTAGTTTTTGATACAATTGGGTGATATCTTAAAGAATGAACTACGTTTTGGTTGTATTTCATCATGTTATTATTACCGAAGTTATCTACATCTTGGTATTTTGTAAGATATGACATGTATATTCATGAGGTTTGAATTAGTATTATATTAGAGAGGATGATGAGTGTTGTTTAGGATACTCAATCATCCAGACATGGTTAAAGACTCCCATATATTGGCCCAAGATGGTATTGTCAATCATCGAAATCCACTTGAGGATTGACTATGGTCGTATTTTAATTATTTTAATTATGTTTTGTCTATGATGAGAATAATTTATGATCATAAACATACGAAAGAATGATATTATTCCACCATTATGGGTGGCCTAATTAGATTTATCTCTCACCCTGAGTAGTTGCACAACTCTGTGTGTTCTTACCTTTTATCATTATTTTGATTTATCACATATGCACGATGGATAGGGACAAGGTATAAAGTTTCATGATTTAACATGTTTCACCTGTGGAGTCTGATGATTGGGTTGGGGTATCTCGATATGGTACTGGTGACCGGTCATGTGGCATTGATCTGAGTTGTTAGTAGGGTCTGATTTATCCATTTATTTAATTTATAATTTCTTATATATGAACAGGCTACTCATAAATCTATGTTGTATTAATTTCATGATTTTTCATGCATTTAATGAATTTAATTTTATTACTTCATGATACATTTTTAGTTTATTTTTTTACCTATTTCTATTATGTTTTGGTTTTTTTATTCATGTATATTTTTTATCTATGATATGAGAGTATTTCCTCTTCATATTTAGACATTGTACACATGCTTCTAGTCAACAACCTCTATATTATGAGGAGTAAATATTGAGGTCCTATAGAAATGCGGCTCTGAGCACCAGTTTTAATGGAATCCAGGTCAGGAAATTAAACATTGGTATCATAAGAGTTACCTTCCTATAATTTCAATAGTTTGTGTTTTATAAACTCCATATATTGAAGTGTGTTGGATACTATGATGGATATAGGCTGGTGTGTCATGAAAAGTTGTTCTATAAATAATTCAAGCTTACCCGGGAATGAGAATTATAGTTTTAATCTCTGAAATTATGGTTTCATTTGATTTTCTCTTCAGGTAATGCACTTGTGTTTTATTTTATGGGTTCTAATGGGAATTTGGGTCTTGGAAAATTTCTCAAAGGAAAGGGATTGATTTAAATCATTACTTATAGAGGTGGTAGGGGTCACATGAATCTTCATTGACACATATCATCTAAATGTTATATTCCACCTATTGTGGGATTTTATGGGTTTCAGTCTGGTAGATGATTTTATGGATCTATAGTGATTTCTTAGCATTGAGGAAGTTGGTGTATTCATCACAAAAATTAGGATAGGTATCTAAAGTAGGTAAGCATGTAATGTGTTTTTTATTGTGAGATCAGTTAGGGGTGTGTTTTATTTGTGGTTGGATTTTTTTTATGGTCCCCTAGAGGGAATCATTATGTGTATATTCTTAAAGAGGACATGTAACTTGTTGTTGGTGGTTTGTTTAACATGTTACATCATTTGGATGTGATACCATAGAGATAGGATCATCGGTATGATGATGTTTTGTTACATGGGAAGAGGGATTTTTTATGTCCCATATGTTGTGTTCTATTATTATTTTACATAGATCAAGGTGTTTGGACCTGGTGATTAGACATGTGTCTTGATAAATAGGCATTTTAGGGAGTTCCTGGTAGCCTTTCTGACCTGACTCTATATTCGGGATTTTGTGTCATTTTACTTTCAAGGGTGACCCATGAGAGGGGTTTTCCTAGTTATGAATTCTTTTGGGTGTGTGAGGCACAGGTTAATGCTACCAACTATGGACAACAGTTAATGAATGGTGTATCCTAGTATAAGATTCAAGAATATTGGATTCCATTTGTTTGAGAAGAATCACTTATATGATAATGCTCCTCACTTATGATAGATTTTAGTAGAAATTTCTTACATGTTACTATCGTAGATAATGGTTTCATAGTGAGGAATTACATGTTGTTTTTCATCTGGATTAGGGAAAAAATAGGTTCTCAAGATTGTGTTGTTAGAGATGGTGATTTTTATTTTTTAGTATATGACTCCCTATAGTTAGAGATAGTTTTTTGTTAAAAAATGGTTTGTGATATATTTTTGTTAGATTAACATGTTGGTGTGATCACTTGTGAAAAACTGTGTGATTTTTCTTATGTATCATACATTATGAAAGAACATGAATATAATTTTTTATTTGCAAAGGAAGTTTTGAGAAGGCTGGGAATTGATATGGATTTGATGAAAGGATTGTGGTCACAATGACATGAGTCCCTCAGAATATAGTCATGATGTTCTATGAAAGATTACTAATGGTGGTATTCCTAAACAAAAAAATATCATACTACTAGTCTAAATATGATAATTCCCAATATCATGACATCATCTTGAGTATAATGAGGTAGTATTTTCCATATTTTATTCCATATAGATGTTTCTTTGGGATGATATGGGGCCCTTGGAAGGTTGTTTTTATGGAAGAGTGTATGTAAATCCCTGTAGTGAGGAGTGTACCATCAAGTGTCTTTCAGTGAGGTTCATGTGAGTTATTTGATGTCAGCATATACAATGGGTGACATTCTACGATTATAGGAATGGTTGATATTTGTTATCTCTATCCATCACTCATGTGGGAGGGAGATGGACATATCTAGTTCCAAGGATTGGTTATTAATTAGGGTAGGGGACATAAAAAAAGGTTATTTGTTTTGATGAGATAATATTGATAATATTGTGGTGGGGATAATTATATTAGTCATGGTGAAGTGACCTTTGTGAAGAGAGGGGAAAATAAACACTTAGAACTATATTTGGTTGGTTAGTGGACTAGTAAAGATGTGTTTTTATACGTGATTCTATATGTGGTAATAACTATTTTTTAGAATTGGTTATTGAGGGTTGATATCTACAGTGGGGATAACCATGATCCAAATGATGAGTTCTGAATAATACTATAAAATATTTAGACATATTGGTGTAGGTAGGAACTCTCTTAGAGGGTATTTTTTTGTAGAAACTGATTTCTTGGCCTTCAATTGGATTGGTGATTTTTGTTGGATTAATACAGTGGAACTTGGGTTTTTTCCTTTATAAAAACACAAATACTTGAGTATGTATTGAAAACCAATGTGGTTCCAGATTTCTATTTTATAGAATAACTAGTCTTATCATGGACAAGAGGGCTTATGGTAGGGAGATCGTAATAATTCTTTTATCCCCATATTTTGAATTTGAGATGAGGTTTGAATTTTTTTCATAGTATAATTATAGGAAAAATGGTCTTCTCCCCATTAAATATGATCTCGGAAAAAATTCCTAAATTTTTTTCGAACCCGAAATTGGGTTTTTACCCTTGGAAAATAGTTCTATGGATTTCAAATAAACTTGAGTTTTGGTGGAATGATTATTATTTTCTAAATTAAATATTAGGTCATCCAAATGAGTTCACGTGGATATATCTTTTTAATGGATAATCAGATAGAGATTCAGATTTTGTATTTGTTTCTATAATGGGGTATTTTTATTGTGCATGGCATTTTATTTTGACCCAAATATTCTATACAATGACATGACATATTTTTTGAATAATATTCCATACATTATACAACCAAATGTTTGAGGATTATAATAGTTTACTGTCTTCAGAATTATACACCAAAATAATTTTAATTCATTACTGATAAACATTATATCCCATAAATATATTCTATTTTCATACTCTAATGTTAAATCATTCTTCATAACCTCCAGAAAGAAAAATAAGGAAAAGGCGAGATCATATGCTCAATATGGGTAAACAACATAATAAATAAGCAATATATTATCATAATGTTTGGAGAAAATTACCATGAACTTTGAAAACCACACAACATATATCAGTGTTTACAGTCTTGTCTCATGGAATAAATATTGGTTGTTCAAAATAAATGATTCATATGGAAACCAATGATTCTTATCACTGAAATCATAATAGTGGCATATGAAATAGAATAGTGACACACATATAATCATTAAAAATCATATTTTTATTAGTAAAGGTCATCAATTTTTTTTTAATATAAATATATGGCTGGTTCCACCCCCAGGGTGTGACACACCGCCATCCAAACAGGCTATCCATTCATTATAGTGGAATGGGGTCACTCCATAAACCATCATGGTATATAACTTTCACTCCCAATACCATCATAGAAGACACATTTCATTACCAAACTGAGTTCACTCCCCACTATAGTCCTATCTAAATCATGAGATATAAATCATTACCCAATGAGTTGGAAGAAGATATAAGTCCTGCCTATCTTTTATTATAATCTTACCACCATACATGGTTATAATGAAACTACAAACACATAATAAAAATCAAACATATGTGTGTGATAATATCTTAAAACATTCAAATTATCATATCCTTAGAAATAAAAAGGGTTGCATTAATATTTAACCATATCATAAACTATGAAAAATTTGTAGTTCCATAATCATTTAATCATTTAATCAAAGAATAAACCTTTAAAATTAGTGGGTTTTATTAAAGGTAGATCATCGTATAACCCATAGTAGATAAAAAAGACTCATACACATCTTTTCATCTTAAACAAGAACTATTTAGATAATGAAAATGAATGATTTCTGTTGTTCATATCCACAGTAATGAAAACATTATAACAAATAATTCATCTTATATTGATATGTATTTTGAAATATATCATTGAATATTTCATAAATAAAATAACATTTCTTTTAAATTCAATTTTAATGATATAAACTATTTTCAAAATAATTATATATTATGATACTAAAAATTTGTAAAGAATGTCTGAAAATATAATTTAAAACATTTCTTGGGTAAAATATTCTTTCCCCATAAAATTTTTTTTTATAAAAAACATATAAAAACAATTTTCATTGAAAATAAACTTTAAAACATCACAAAAATGTTTTAACTAAATTTTAAGTAATGAATTTGAAAAAAACATCATTCATCATCTACAAGTTAAAACATTTATTCCTTGCTCATTTTCAGTAAAAGGAAAATGGTAATTATTTAGAAGATGAAATGGTGGTTAATTTTAAAATAATTTATTAAAATAATTAACCATCGATAAAATTTTCATTTAAAAATAATTGTCTAATAGTTAAAAAATTGAAAATATTTTAAGAATACATGGTATTGTATGAAAATATAATTCTGAACAAAGAGAGAAATAAAGTTAGATTATCAAAAATATAATTTCCTAGTTAATTTATGTACCAAATAGTTGGAAAATAATATTACATGAATATATAATTAATAAATATTGAATTTGAAAATACAATATAAATAATGTGTGGTAGATCATGTTATATTAACATTGGATAATTAGTTATAAATAATTCAGATAAATGACGAGATGGTTACATAAAACTCTCACCAGTTTAGTAACCCTGAATAATTATCCCATTGAATGGATACAATAAAATTAATCATTAAAAACATGGGGTTAAAAAAGATTTAATATATTATATATGAAATTGTATTTATATTCACCTCATTATATTATATTGGTGTTTACAATAACTTACATCTCAAATATATAAAATTGAGAAAAAAGGCCCTTATTGATTTAGTATCTTCATAAAAATAAACACCACATAAGGGAGATACTAATATAGAATTTTAAATACCATACATTTTTATATAATCATAATAAGACACATTAATTGGAATTATATACAACACATAAGAGAATAATGCAGTGATTATGGCTTCGGTATCAAAGAAAACAATAGTGGGAAAGAAATCATTTCCATTAAGTCTTTACTTCCATCATACACATTGAAACATCGTTTATAACAAATACATGTTTAATTTATACCTATTTCATAAAAATATATATATTTCATAACAAGAATTATTGTTATATGAACTTTCATTAACCTTTTATTAAAAACTCAATGTTAATTTTACATTACGGGTAATAACCACATTATTATTTATATATATTTTTAGTTTTTATATTTTTCATATTTAATGGAACTTAGATTCATATTATCCATAATTATAACCATTATTTAAATATAATTTACATTCATTATATAAATATATATTTATGGTAATCCATAAAATTTAGTGATTTGGAATTAAATTCATTTTTCATAGAGATGGCAGGTCATACATATGAAAGAATGATTCAACATTTTCATGATCGATTGAATGAAAATGTTTAAAATATTTATTATCATTAAAATAATCTTTTTAAGTCATAAAATTGAAAAATATTCATTCAAACCATCCTTATTACTGTCAATTTAAATCGTGAATGAATAAAATCACTTTACGAGGCGTTAGTCTGTCGTACATATGAGTGATTTTATATTATTCAAAAAAATAAAAAAACATGCATTTAACGGAGATATAACAAATCTAGAAGAATAATAATATCATAAATTTCATATATAATCAATAAATATATAATTATTTATATATTTAGTAGTGTTAATGGGAAACTGAATTCCATTTTTCCATGAGGATGTAGTCTATTGTATATATGAATGATGATTTTGTAACCCATCTTATAGAAGTAGAGATGGTTGTAGAGAATTAAATTATCATAATAAAATCACAGTATATGGATTATAGTGAGGATATTATATGATCATTTACTATAATTAATTGAAGGAGGGTTTTGTATATATAAATCAAAAAGTCTCATTGATGAACATTTCATATTGTCCTGGTATCCACTTTTGGATTGAAATATAATAATTTTATAGTTATATTTATGTACAAAATAAAAAATATAGAATTGAGGTAGGTAATTTGGGAATTTGTCACAGTGGGTAATTTATAAACTCAAATGGTTTGATGGTCTGAGGAATTGAATAGATGGAATGGACTTTTTTAAGTGGGGGAGAAGACGCACCTAGTATTTTGGAAAGGAATGGAGAGATACCAAGTTTTTAATTTGTCACAAGGGTCTAAAATGGTCCATTATAAAAAGATTTAGATTTTACGGTTGACATATATCCATTAAATAGTTTTCTAAAAAATTCATGTCTTTTTTAACTTTATCTTTTTAATTCAATACCTTAGTAAACTCATTTTTACCTTAACCATGATAAATAATTTTTATCGAATTCACAATTAATTTTGGTCCAAAATTTAGTTTCTTGTATTATATAATAAAAATTATGATGAATGAAATAAGGAGTCCATTATTCTAAATTGAAATAAAAAAAGTGAAGGAAATAAATATATTATCAACCCACTGAATGTGGGGAGAAATTGTGATTTTAAAGATAAAATACACAAATGATTACAATGTTTTTTTACCAAAATTCAATATGAACCCACTTAATGTCAATTTTGTCTTTACATTAAATTAGTTGATCCAAATTGTCATTGTCACTACCAAGTGGCTCAATGGGGTCCCAAAATTGACCCAAGGATGCCCATGGTCGGCCAGTACTCATCCAATAAGGTGAGGACAAGTGTCAAGGTAATTTTTAATTATTATAATATTATTTTAACCTTGAATTACCCTATTTACCTTTAACCGTAGTAAATAAAAAAATTACCCTAGTTACTATTCATAATATCAAAAAAATAAAATTAACCTATTAACATAATTTGGACCCACTGATTCCAAATATGGAATCCATTTTTCAAAATTGAAAACACAGAAGTTGCAGTAATTAATTTAAAATTAATCACGTTGTTAAGAAAACTGGTTTTAAAAGTTAAAACATTGCCAAAGATTGAAATGTTTTTACCTATGAATTCAATGTAAAATTAATTCTAATAAAATAAATTATATTAAATGGTAAAAATATAATCTATTTATACTTTAAAAACATTCAATATTATAATTTAACCATATAAATTATTGCGATGAAAAAATTTGTTTTTTATTAAAATATAGCGTGTTTTTACTATTCATTAAAATATGAATGTTATCAGAATAATATGAAAAAATTATCCAAAGTAAATTTTTATATCCTGATTCTGAATAAGAATTTTATTTTTTCATATTGAACTTATAAACTTGTCAAAACTATATTTAATGTGGGTGCACCATCAAAAGGCAGTAAAACTGCATTTTTTGAAAAAAACTTCTTTTATCCAAAAAACTGATTTTGTTTTCATACCTCATTCTAGAAAATGTTTAAGATGAATTAAAATGTTATAAAATTAAAAATTCAGTTATTAATATTCATAATGGCTAATATTATAATATATCATTGTTTAATGAAACTCAGTATTGCGTACGATGCAAGCTAACGAGGAAGGTCGTGGTTGCGTGTAAATCAAGCCAATCTAGTGTTGTGTGTGGTGAAAGAATCCTTTTATGATTTATATAACATAAAAACAAAATATTTCTCATAAATGTCTCGGGTGTTACATTCTACCCCCTATAAAATGAATTTCGCCTTCGAAATTCATCATTTCATAACAAACAGATGAGGATACCTCTCCCTCATCATATCCTCAAGTTCCCATGTAGCTTCTTCTAATTGGTGGTTCCTCCATAAAACTTTCACCAAGTGAGTGGTCTTGTTCCGTAGGACTTTTTCGCTACGATTTAGAATCTCTATCGGTTGTTCATCATAAGAGAGATCTTGTTCCAGCAGTACAACTTCTTAGCTGAGTACATGTGAAGGATCAGGTATGTACTTTCTCAGGAGAGATACATGGAACACATTTTGAACTTGAGAGAGATTCGGTGGAAGCGCCAATCAGTAAGCTACCTTCCCAACACGATCTAGAATTTCAGAAGGACCGATATATATGGGGATCAACTTTCTCTTCTTTCCAAATCTCATTACTCTTTTCCAAGGAGATATTCGTAAGAACACTTTACCACCCAGTTAAAACTCTACATCTTTTCTTCGGTTTTCGGCATAACCTTTTTGTCGACTCTGAGATGCTCTTATGTGTTGTTGAATAGATCTGAACTTTTCTGCCATTTCATCAACAAGATCAGGTCCTAATAGCTTTCTTTCTTCAACTTCATCCCAGCAAGTTGGAGTCCTGCATTTCTTTCCATAGAGAGCTTCATAAGGATCCATCTGAATACTGGAGTGAAAGCTATTATTATAAGAAAATTCCACCAATGGTAGGTGTTGATCCCAAACACCTTTGAAATCCATAGAGAAAGCTCTCAACATATCTTCTAGAGTTTGAATTGTCCTCTTAGACTGACCATCTGTCTGAGGATGATAAGCAGTGCTGAAACTCAACTTTGTATCTTGAGTATGCTGAAGACTTTTCCAGAACATTGAGGTAAACCTCGGATCCCGATCAGATATAATAGAAAGTGGTACTCCATGCAATCTTACCACTTCCTTTACATATATCCTGGAAATCTGATCTAGAGAGAAATCCTCTCTAATACAAATGAAGTGTGCAGACTTTGTAAGACGATCAACTATGACCCAGATAGAATTATTGCCTTTGGATGTTTGAGGAAGTCCAGTGACAAAGTCCATAGTGATGTTTTCCAATTTCCATTCAGGTATGGGTAATGGTTGTAACATCCCCTTAGACATCGGTCTCTTAGCTTTAACTTGCTGACAAACCAAGCATCGAGAGACATATTCAGCAACATCTCTTTTAATGCCATCCCACCAGAAGTACTCTTTCAGGTCACTATACATCTTCGTGCTTCCAGGATGAATAGAGAATGAAGAACTATGAGCCTCATCCAGCAGCTCCTTCTTTAATTCGGGGATGGGAGGAACACAAACCCGATTCCTGAACTTTATTGTCCCATCACAATCAAGGTTGAATTCAGGAAAATTTCTCACATTCTTTTGTAACTCGACATCTTCTTTCTGCACCTCTTTAATCATCACATGTATATATGGTTGAACATTCATTTGAGAAAGATACAAATTTTCCCCTTTCATTATAATTCCAAGATCCATCCTTTTTAAATCCATAAATATTGGATCTTTTGTGATCCTCATCATGGATAAGCTAGCATGGTCTTGTCGACTTAATGCATCTGCTGCCTTGTTTTCATTCCCAGGGTGGTAATGAATTGAGCAGTCTTAATCCTTAATGAGCTCCAACCATCTTCTTTGGCACATATTCAGCTCCTTTTGTGTGAAAATATACTTTAAACTTTTATGATCAGTATAAATGTCACACTTTTCTCTATAAATATAATACCTCCAAATCTTTAATGCAAAGATTACTGCAGCTAACTCCAAATCATGAGTTGGGTAATTTTGCTCATGTATTTTCAACTATCGTGAGGCATAAGCTATCACTATATCATTTTTCATAAGAACACACCCAAATCCCTTATTGGATGTGTCACTGTAGATCACAAACCTTTCTCCACTACAAGGTAGTGTGACCACAGGTGCACTGGATAACCTTCTTTTCAAATCCTTGAAATTCTATTCACATTCTTCTGTCCAAACAAACTTATCTCCTTTTCGAGTCAACTTGGTGAGTGGATTAGATAATCGTGAAAAATATTTCACAAACCGTCGATAATATCTAGACAAACCAAGAAAACTTTGGATCTTGGTTACTGTTTTTGGTCTCGATCATCTTTCGATAACCTCTGTTTTTGCTGGATACATAGATATCCCCTCTTTTGAGTTTATGTGACCCAAAATATACAAATTTTTGAATCCAAAACTCACTCTTGGTAAATTTGGCATAAAGCTTATCCTTTCTTAGGGTCTTTAATACAATTCTCAAGTGATCTTCATGTTCATCCTTGCTCTTTGAATAGAAAATAATATCATCTACAAAGACGACCAAAAACTGATCAAGATAGTCTCTAAAGACTCTATTCATCAGATCCATGAAGATAGCAGGGGCATTAGTAAGATCAAATGGCATCACTATAAAATCATAGTGTCCATACATTGTACGGAAAGCCGTCTTTGGTATATCCTTCCTTTTGACCCATAATAGATGATACCCAGAACAAAGATCAATCTTAGAAAAGTATTGAGCTCCGCGTAGTTGGTCAAATAGGTCATCAATGTGTGGGAGAGGATATTTTTTCTTGATAGTGATCTTGTTAAGTTCTCGATAATCAATGCAGAGTCTCAATGATCCATCTTTCTTCTTAACAAACAGAACAGGTGCTCCCCAAGGGGACGCACTAGGGTGTATGGATCCTTTATCAAGATTCTCTTGGATTTTCTTCTTCAATTCCTGCAAATCAATTGGGTCCATTCTATAAGGAGTCTTTGAAATAGGCAAAGCACCCAGTACGAGTTCTATTGAAAACTCAACTTCACGATTTGGTGGAAGACCTGGAAATTCCTCCGGAAAGACATCTTCAAATTCCCGTACAATGGGAATATTATTAATCATGAGCTTCTCTCCAACCATTTGAGATAAATAACCTTCATTTAGTGGAATCAAGACTCATAAGATAGAAGAAATTTCCACTAGAAGGTTATGTTCATCCTTGAATCGATAGACGATCATAGATTGATCTGGAATATGAAATGTGACATCCCTTATTTGGAAAATGATATGAGATCCATATAAAGAAAGCCAATCCATGCCAAGAAACACATCAAATTCCACTATAGGAAGGATCACAAGATTTGCAGGAAGCACTTTCCCACAAACATCAATCGGAGAAGAATTGTAAACTTTTGATGCGACTGTTGTGCCATTAGGAGTTGTCACAGCCAACTCAACATCTAATTGTTGAGGTAATACAACGATACCCTTAGATAATTCTTCAGAAATAAAAGAGTGGGTGGATCCAGAATAAAATAAAACATTTTCTACTTTAGAGTGGATGGTAAGTGTATCTCTCACCACTTCGTTGTCGTACTCTACATCGTCGATAGTAATTGCATGTGACCTTCCTTTGTCTTTGGCCTTAAGAGTTTGTTGACGTCGATCATCATCATCAACCCTTGGATTTGGGAATTGATTGGCATAATTCCCCATCTCCTTGCACTTGAAACATTGATGTGTAGTAGGTTCATTCTGTGTATCCCTTCCTTTGTTTTCATCATTAGACATCTTCTTCCCATTATTTCGACATTCAATTGTCCGATGACCTTCTTCTCCACACTTATAACATTTTATTTTTCCCTTAAGACAATTTCCTCCATGTTTCTTTCCACACTTTGAGCTTAAGGGGAAAATTATCATCTTTTCAGCGTGGTCCTTAGATTTTCCTTTGAATTCCATTTTCCTCTTCTTATCAAACCCATGTGACTGATGGGTTACACAAATATCCATCTCAACCTTGAGAGCACACTGAACAATTTCCTCGTAGCTATTGAAGTACCTTATGGCTAACGCCCTTTGAAGACTTGGTATTAAGCCACTAAAGAATCGATCGATCTTACTCTCAGGTTGGATAATAATTCCGGAAGCGTACCATGAAAGTCGTGTAAAATTTTCTTCATAGGTACCAACGGATTCATCATCCTTTTGCGTCAATTCAAGAAAATCTTTCTCCATATTTGTTCAAAGAATACGAGGTAAATACTTATTGAAAAATAAGTTCTTGAACTCGTCCCATTCCATGGACTCAATTTCAACCCTTTTCCTCATATTCTTAATAATATTCCACCATTGATCAGTATCACCATCCAAATGATACACTGCTAAGATGAATTTATCATGTTCAGAACATTGATGAACTGAAAATATCTTTTCAGTGGTACTGGTCCATTGTTCAGCCACTAATGGATCAGAAGACCCGCTGAATGAAGGTGGACGATGCCTCATGAAAGATTAAACAGAATGTTGCTCCTTCCTTTGCTCATTTGGATGTCCTTCATGATTCATAGCTTGAGAAAGTTGTGTGAGCATGGCTACAATATTTTTCATTCCATCTCCCATAATGTTTGGTTACTCAGGGGGACAATCATTGCATTTCCCGTCGCATTCCGCATTAACACGGTTTCTTCGGGTTCCATCCATTGACTAAAACCAAGAAGAATAGTGTGAGAAACACTAATTATAATAGGAAAAACACATAATCAAGAATAAAATTTCACACTTAAGGTCTTCTCATAGGTTGTTCATGGAAATTTATAAAACACTAAGCTTGTGTTCTATTCTTATACATATACTTAGGTTTCTTACTAAGGCTTTCACATCCTAGTTTCCAATGGTTGACTATACCTTTCCTGTGATACCAACTATAGCTACCCATACTTTACATACATGGTTAATAATTAAAAATTGAAGCATACTTATTACAACATATAACAAAACCATGAGAGGACCATATAGGTATAGTGTCTTTAGAAACTGGGAAGCATAAACAACTGGTTCATAAATCATCTACACGGTCTCCCATTTATTTCATCATATCTATAGTCCCATTTTGACATATCTTACTTAATAATCTTATTCCCGACTCGGGGAAAGAAAACATACAAAAGGGTGTGCTCAAATGCTCAATAATGGTAAACAAAATAAATATCAATGACATAAAATTTATAAGAACATAACATTTTGGAAATCATACCCTGCAAAAGAGATCATAATTTCATAACATGGGATAAATCATGGTAGTGAAATGTAATCCAAATAATCATAAATTAAAACATGAAAATTTGTGTAATACACATATAATCATATAGAATCATTTCTTATTAGTCAAGACTCATATCCAAGACTATCTTAGTGGACAAAGTCCATTTCTGAACCGAGTTCACTCCTTATTTCAGTCATGTTTCACTGAAACGGTTTCACCTTCCGTTCCAAACATGTCTATCTCATGAGATATAAAATCTTTACCCAATTCATTGGAGGGAGATATAGGTCACACCCATCTTATAATGATACCATTCTTATTGGTGCCAAAAAATTATAAACCATACATCATAGCATAACCCATGTAATAAAAATGGGAATCTTAAACATCATGACATCATAAAACAATTCATATAAGGTAAAAGAATTCATAAAAATATTTCCATCACAACATAATCAAATCAATGTAATAATAGGGATAGAAATAGAACCCTATATTATCTTAGATGGAAAATAATTTTGATAAAACACTTGAACTCCATTCTTGAGGAAAATATCCTTTCTACTTCAAAAACATTTTTCCTTTCTTAACATGTCATACAATTTTAAACTGAAAGAAGTTGATTAAAAATAAACATGAAAACTTGTAAAGGAAGATTCTTGGAAATAATGTTTTAAAAATCCATTCATGTCATATAATTTAAAAAATCATTCTTCTCGTACTTTTTTCAGAAAAGTTAAAAAGTACCTCGTACGAAAAAAGACAAAAGATTCCTTTCATATATTTTACTAAAAACTCACCGAAGGGTAAAATTGGATTTAAAAAATTGTAGGTGGATGGAAATATTATTAAATATTGAGGAAACATGGATGTGGACGATAAAATACACCCCAGTAAATACCGAAGTATAAACAATCTCGGATAAAAATGAGATTGTGATATTTTCCCTTACCTTAGGTCTGATATGCTTTGTACGTGTCTGAACCTCCTGTATAATGATTTAAATAATGTTATTAAATTAATCTAGAATCATACTTATTGTTATGATATCATATATGGTCATCTTATTAGATTTGTATTAGTAATATTTCATTACCACTTGTTATTTGGGTGTTTATTACTTTTTTGTTCATATGCGTGTTTTATCGAATTAATTCTTATTCCTCATTATAGGATATAGATACATAATTTAATGAATGGTATTAGTATAATATATATCATATTAATTCATTTAATTCATTTATATAATCATTATTCAATGAAGATCATATAGAACGAGCCGCATCACATCGTGGAGACGGTAGGCCGTACGTTTGTACAAGCGATGATATCGTTCCCATGATCATGGAATTGTATTGAAGTGTATGTATACTATTTAAGAATCAATATCACTTTAAAATAATCATATATAGTTATTTATTTGCACCATTATACCCATCCAAGTAAGGTGGGGGTGGAAAATCGATTACACCACGACGTGGAGACGATATTCCGTACGTACACATACGCGGTGATTTTGTTTTCCGTAGGATGGATAAGAGATGAAATAGGGTTGTTTCATATTTATAATAATATATCAGTATATGAGGGATACTGATTTTATTACCTCATAATGAAACAACTTAAGAAGAGGGAGTAGAAGAAGAATGGAACTTGAAGAAAACAGTAGAAGGTATTACCTCTTTCTCGAAGTGCCTCCTTTAACCTTTATATTAAGGCACTAGAGTTGGACTTTTGAGAAGACCAGTACCTCTAGTAGGTTTCTAAGGAAGTTGGGAAGTGAAATGGGTAGGGGTTGTCTGAGCTTTAAGGCTCAAATTGGTGTGAGGAAGAGAGGGGGGAGGTGCCCTTTTATAAGGGAGGAGAGGGACTCCATTGGAAAGTGTGGAAATATTATTTTATTATAAATTTATCTTCTATTTAAAATGGTCCACAAATCATTAAAGATGAAGATAAGATGACTCATGGTCGAAATAAAATCATCCAATCATAATTTGACATGTTTTGGAAAATATTTTAATCATTATAATCTTATTTATTTAAATCATTTATTAATGAGGTGAATACTTCATCATTATTGTATCATAAATAATTTAATTTATTTTGTGTCTAAAAATTATAAAAAAATACAATTATGTAGGAAATCGTTTTATCTTTCTAATTAATATTTATAGTCTAAAATATAATTTATATAACTCCTTATAAAAATTAATTACTAAAAGATGTTTGTTAATGTCAATTTTGTCTTTACATTAAATTAATTAATCCAAATTGTCATTTTCACTACCAAGTGGCTCAATGGGGTCCCAAAATCGACCCAAGGATGCCCATGGTCAGCCAATACTCATCCAATAAGGTTAGGACAAGTTTCAAGCTAATTTTGACTTATTATTATATTCTTTTAACCTTGAATTACCCTATTTACCTTTAACCGTAGTAAATAACAAAAATAGACGTAGTTAGTATTCATAATATCAAAAAAATAAAAGAAAACTCTTAACATAATTTGGAATCACTGATTCCAAATATGGAATCTATTTTTCAAAATTCAAAACACAAAAGATGCAGTAATTAATTTAAAATTAATCCTGTTGTTAAGCAAACGGGTTTTAAAAGTTAAAACATTGCCAAAGATTGAAATGTTTTTACCTATGAATTCAATGTAAAATTAATGCTAATGACATACATTATATTAAATGGTAAAAATATATATTCTATTTATACATTAAAAACATTCAATATTATAATTTAACCATATAAAGTATTGCGATGAAAAAAGTTGTTTTTAATTAAAATATAGCGTGTTTTTACTATTCATTAAAATATGAAAGTTATCAGAATAATATGAAAAAATTTATCCAAAGTAAATTTTTATATCCTGATTCTAAAGAAGAATTTTATTTTGTAAAATTGAACTTATAAACTTGTCAGAAACTAGATTTAATGTGGGTCCGCCATCAAAAGGCGGTAAAACTGTATTTTTTTAAAAATACTTATTTTATCCAAAAAATTGATTTTTTTTTCATACCTCATTATAGAAAATGTATAATATAAATTAAAATGTTATAAAATGAAAAATTCTATTTATACTATTCATAACGGCTAATATTATAATATATCGTTGTTTAGTGAAACTCAGTATTGCGTACGACGCAAGCTATCGAGGAAGGCCGCGATTGCGTGTAAAGCAAGCCAAGCTAGTGTTGTGTGTGGTGAAAGATTCCTTTGATGATTTATATAACATAAAAACAAAATATTTCTCATAAAAGTCTCGCGTGTTACATCAACAACTCCAACTGTCCTACTAGTAGGGTCCCGCACGGCCCTAGTAGTCCTCCTGGAAAGCTAAAAGTAAACGTAGGGTGAGCATACGAGTATAATCAGTATGGAAACCTAAAGATATCATGAAAAAGTGGGGAGACATCCTAATGTCCCGTGAGAACAATAGAAGAAACCTAGAAAAGAATTCTATCCACCCAACCTCACCAACCACACTCACCAAAAACACAATCACAACAGGTAGTAGTATATAAGAACAAGAGTATTGGGTACCCCGCATAATTTCCCTTTAGTTAGCTGCTCTTCCTAACGGCGAACATCCTGACGCTGCCACACTCTCCGCGCCTGCACACACCTGGGCCCCACAACCACATATCCTGCCCGCACACACCTGGGCCTCACAACCACGTATCCCACCCGCACACACCTGGGCCTCACATCCACGTATCCCACCCGCACACACATGAGCCTCACAACCACGTATCCCTCCCGCACACACCTGGGCCTCACAACCACGTATCCCGCCTGCACACACCTGGGCCTCATCTCGAAGATTCTTGGGAAAAAGTAGAACATGCCCGAAGAGTCTTGGGCTGAAACCACCCCCAATCTAAACCTACCCGAAGATTCTTAGGTGTAAGGTCACCTCAAGCCATCACAGCCTAGGGAAGGAGCCGGAAGGAGCTAGTAACTAAGGTAAAGAACCCTTTCCCATGAGATGGGATTGTTCAGCACTAAGTGCTCAACACGGGTGGGGTGCGATAAAACACAAAAGATACAGATATATATATATACAAAACACACAGCCCAACCTATGGCTTCTAAACAGAGAAACTGAGCACATGCCTCGATACTGCTACCACGAAGAGTGCGTACAAAAAACCCCCAACCCCATTTAGGTTTTCATGTTTTAGTAGAATTAGTTTATTTAGTTCCTTAACTACTGGGCAACTATCCACAACCAACCACATCGATCGTTCGTAAAACATATTCCTTCCATCCACAAATCAAGTTAGGAAAACACAAGCAGTACAACAAAGTCCTTCTTATCAACCAACCAACCCCATTGATTATTATTCCCATTCCGTTACCAATACCCACCATCCATTAACTCTTCCACTTTTTATTTATTATTCCCAACCCATAGTTTGCTCACATTCAAGCCCATCCCCGCAGCCCCACTGCCAACCACCATAACCACAATGACACCATTCATCATTATCCCTTTAATACCATTTATCGCAGCCCCGCTCCCCGTTACCAACATAACATTTACACCAACCCACAACCAAGCCAACCGCAGCCCCATTGCTGACCCTATCCACAACAACCCACAAAACACCTCCATCACATTCCACGTAACCAAGTCAACACCCACATGTTCATTTTTCCATTTTGTTCAACTGGGGTGATCACACAAGCATTCTAGATTTTAAACAGCCAACTTTACATGATTAACCAAATTCCACATTCCACAAAGTTTCCATCCACAAAACGGTCTAGAAAGATAGGGAAACATTTAATTGCACAAGAAAAGGCTCCCAACGACCGTGATTTTCAGTAGGCAGAAGCTCATTCAATTCACAACATAAAAATCAAAGGATATAAAGTAACGGAAATCATAACTTCCCAACCCCGTTATATAATCCAGTTATTATCTTTATTAAACTGGTTAAAAAGTGTTTCACATAAACAAGAGAACACCCACCCCACATGATGCACAAATTAGAGAGACAAAGGTAAGATCCCTACCTCAATAGGATCCGATCGCAACGCTCCCCCAGATCAACGATAGAAGACGTCCGTCGATGTCCGTCACTTCTGTCGGGTCCCAGAAAAACCTCATTTGGTGGAAATCGGAAAGTAAAGGCCGAAGGAAAGACCACAGATCCAATATCGGATGTTCCGCCTTGTCGTTACGATCCCATGGCCGCTGATAAATCGTAAATTGGAGCTCGTACAAAGAAGTTATAGAAGAAAGAGCCTTCGAGTCTCTTGGGAGAACTCTGCTCAGAAGAAAGGGGAGGAGAAGAGTGAGTTGAAAGAAGGAGGGGACCCCTCCTTTTATTGGAGAGAAAATCAAAAGTACACAGCATGTACTTTATGGTACACAGCGTGTACTCGATTATTTCACACGGTCTCCACGCGGCTTCCAACATGGCTCCGCGTCCGTTGACTGGTCAACACACGGTTTGAGGCTAACACATATGCGGGGAGGGACTACTCATCGTGTAGTATGGACACATGGCGTGTACCCATTTATTGCACACGGCAAGGACATGTCTCTAACATGGAACACGACCATTGACTGGTAACGTGTACGCGGGGAAGGACTACACAGCGTGTAGTATTGGACACACAGTGTGCACCCATTATTCCACACAGCAAGGACATGTCCTTCAACACAGGGTATACCCGGCAAGGTGGTACACGGCGTGTAGTTACACTTCACGGCGTGTACTCATTTACATCACACGACAAGGACACGGCCTACGACACGGGGTATACCCCGAAAGGGGGTACATGGCGTGTACTCAAACTACACGATGTGTAGTTTCAAAATTCCAGAAAGCATGGGAAAAGTCCATTTTACTGTCCAGAACACTTCTTGACCTTCTTTTTGACAAAGGAATGGGCCAGAGAGGACTGGGCCATTACATCAGATACCTATTAAAACATTCTCGTCCCCGAGAATTCAAATCCAACCCAGAGGAAACCCAACAAGATACCTCTTAAGGTTCTCGTTATAACAGGAACCCAACCAATAACCATAATCATATGTGTTAGGAATTTCTTCTCCAATGTCGAGATATTAACTGATTTAGGCAGCACTGACTTGCGTGCACGGGTTTAATCACATCCTCATTAATGCGTCTCGATTATGAATTGGGTCTTCCCACTTTCATACATTAGGATTTTCCAACTTACACTGCCCTTAACACCGCACAACCAACACACTGCCCGAACACATGGTTTTTGGAAATTTCTTCTCCTCTGTTGATATATTATTTGCTTTGGGCAGTACTGACTCGCCCGCATGGGTTCAATCGCATCCACATTAATGCATATTGATTAAGGGTCAGGTTTTTTCCTTTCCCCACACATCTGGACTTGTCCCACATTACTAGGGAACAACGAAACAAAAAGGTCTCACAACCGACAAGCCAAGATTTCAATATATCAAAGGTACAGAGTACAACATCAACACAAATCTCAGAAGAACATGGGAAAAAACAAGTCAAAACAACTCCGGGTATTGATCGTGCATCTGGGTCTCCCGCTCCCAAGTGCTCTCCTCGAGGCCGCCATGCCTCCACAACATACGAACCAACAGAATGGTTCATCCACGGAGCACCTTTTCTTTACGATCCTCGATTTTGAATGGTCATTCCTCGAAGGTCGTGTTGTCTCTCATATCTAACTCTCCCCAGTTGAAAACGTGAGAGTCATCATGCAAGTACCGACAAAGCTGGGAGACGTGTAAGAGGTCATGAACCTTCTCCAGCTGAGGTGGCCGGGCCAGCGGATATGCCACCTCGTCGACTCGCCTCTGCAGCTCAAAAGGTCCGATAAACCTAGGTGAGAGCTTTCTCCCTTTCCCAAACATCCTCTTCCCCCTTCGAGGGGAAACCTTCAAGAACACATGATCTACCACCTCGAACTCCAAGGGCCTTCTCCAACGATCAGCATAAAACTTCTGTCGGTCCTGAGACGCTTTCATCCTCTCATGTACAAGCTGTACTTTCTCTGTGGTGCTCTGCACTAACTATGGACCAAGAGCACCTGTCTCACCATCCTCTGCCCAGCAAATGGGTGAACGACATGACCTTCAATACAAAGCCTCAAACGGTGCAATGCCAATAGTATAGTGGAAGCTTCTGTTGTAGGCGAACTCTACTAAAGGCATGTGTCGTACCCATGATCCTATGAAATCCAGAACATATTCTTGCAGCATGTCCTCCAACGTCTGGATAGTCTGCTTCGTCTGCCCATCGTTATGGGGGTGGAAAGCAGTACTAAGGCGTAGCTGGGTTCCAAAAGCATGCTGCAACCCCCTCCATACTCGTGAGGTAAACCGAATATCCCGATCTGAGATAATAGTCTTTGGGACTCCATGGAACCAAAAAACCTCGTCTATGTACCTCTATGCTAAGGTAATCACTGGGCCTGACTCCTTAATTGCTAAGAAGTGAGCTAATTTTTTCAGTCGATCCACCACTACCCAGATAACATCATAACCACCCTGAGCACTGGGTAGTCCTGTGATGATGTCCATTGATATGTCATCCCACTTCCACTCAGGGACATCTAAATAATGCAACAAATCACTGGGAACACGGTGTTCATCCTTCACTTGCTGACACACTCGACATTTAGCCACAAACTTCACCACTGCCCGTTTCACCCCGGGCCACCAAAACTGTTCTCTCAAGCCTCGGTACATTTTCGAAGCTCCTGTATGTACCGCCAAGGCTGAGCTATGGAACTCATGAAGAGGTCCCTCACACATTGTCTCCAGGACAAACAACCTTCCATGGAAAAGCATCTGATGTCGGTTGTCCTCCGACCATCCTTCTAGAGCGTTCCCCTGATCGACACGATCCCGAATCACATCCGCCTCAGAGTCCCCCCACTGAGACTCTTCCACTGGCTACAACAACGAGGAATGCACCGTCATCTGAAACAAACAGCCTCTAACACCTTCTACCCTGGCATCCAAGTGCAAGGCAGCCAACTCCCCCATCACCTTCCAAGAATCAGTGGAGTCCCGAACTACTTCTTGATGCGACTTCCTGCTCAGGGAATAAGCCACAATGTTGCCCTTAACATCAGTGTAAGAGATCTCAAAGTCATAGTCTTGGAGAAACTCGACCGATCTCCACTGTCGTAAGTTCAGGTCATGCTGGGAGAAGATATAACGCAAGCTCTTGTGATCTGAGAAGACCACAAAGAGCTCCCCAAAGAGGTAATGTTGCCACAACATCAGTGCGAACACTACTGATACAAGCTCTAGGTCATGGGTGGAATAGTAACGCTCGTGATTTCATAACTGCCTAGACCCATAACAGATCACTCCCTTCTTATGCATCAGCATGCACCCCAGACTAAGGCCAGAAGAATAAAAAAACACCTCATACAACAACCCTTCCTCTGGAAACTTGAGTACGAGATCATTGACCAACTTCTCCTTTAGGTAGTCGAAATATTTCTGGCACTGCTCGCTCCATAGGAAGACCTGGTTCTTCCTTGTCAAATTTTTCAATGGATCAGCAACTCGAGAGAAGTCTGAGACGAACCTCCGATAGTAACCCGCTAATCCCAGGAAACTACGAACTTCTGCCACGCTCTTGGGTGCTTCCCAAGAAACAACTGCCTCCACCTTAGACGGGTCCAATGACACTCCATGCTGAGACACCACGTGTCCAAGTAAGTTTACTTCTTGCATCAAGAACTTACACTTCGACAATTTCCCATACAACTGGTGGTGTCGAAGGACTTCCAAGACTTCCCTGAGATGCTCAACATGCTCCTCCTATGATCTTGATTATATCAGGATGTCATCGATAAACACAACGAAGAACCGGTCCAGAAACTCTCTGAAGACAAATTTCATAAGTCCCATGAACACATCTGGTGCATTCGTAACTCCAAACGGCATCACTACAAACTCGTAGTGCCCATAACTGTACCTGAAAGCCGTCTTTGAGATGTCACTATCCTTTACCCTCAGCTGATGATATCCAGATCATAGATCAATCTTGGAAAACCAACCTGCTCCCCTTAGTTGGTCGAAGAGATCATCTATCCTTGGAAGGGGGTAATGGTTCTTGAACGTTACCTAGTTCAACATTCGGTGTCCTATGCATAGCCTGAGACCACCATCAACCTTTTTCACGAACAAAACTGAAGCACCCCATGGTGATACGCTTGGTCGAGAAAAACCCTTCTCCATAAGATAATCAATCTGAATCTGTAACTCTCGTAACTCCGAAGGTGCCATCCGACAAGGTGCCATCGATGTCGGATGGGCACCAGGCTGTAAGTCTATCCCGAACTCAATGTCACGTCGGGGGGGGGGGGGGGGGGGTCGAGTCACAACCTCCTTATGAAAAACATCAAGGAACTCCCCAACAACCTTCAAGATATCCATCATCTCTGTATCAGCTATAACCACTGATAACCCGCCTAACAAGGAAAGGAAAGGATCCACACACCGGCTTCCTACCTGATAGCTCCTCTCGCCAAAAAAAGATACATGCTGCCCATCCACATCGGAGGACCCGACTCTTCTCCAGAAGCAGTCGATAACGACACTAATAAAAAACAACCAGTTGATGCCTAAGATGACATCGTATGGTTTCATCTGTAACAGAAGAAGGTCCCCACTATATCGATGTGGTCCCAACATCAGTCCACATCCCCAGAAAACACAAGATACGCTGGTCTGGCCTCCAACTGGTGTACTCAGCACCAGTGGTATGGAATTTCTCTCTACATCTAGTCCCAAAGCATGGGATAGTCCAGGTGAAAAAAAGGAGTGTGAAGCTCCCGAATCGAAAAAAGCATAAACAAGAGTTCTGAACAAACAAATCGTACCTCGCACCACCTCTGGTCCTGCCGGAGCTTCCAACTCTGCTGTGTGCAACTATCCACGCCCAGCTCCTATACCCCTCTGATGTCGTCCACCTCCCCGACCACGCCCTGGTCGAGGTCCCTGAGGAGCACCCTGAGGTTGGATTCCTCCCGCAATGTCTGCCCTCAGAGGAGCATGGTCCTGCTGCTACTGGAAGGGCCTCGTTGGAAACTGGTGTTGCTGAGGTGGGCGCTGAACCTGCCCACCTCCACCGTACTGAGATCGGGTCGGGCATTGACTCTAAACATGCCCAAAACCTCCATAAGAGAAACACTTTGGTCCTGGGCTCGTGAAAAAGGGATGAGTACCCGAAGATTTAAACTGGAACTGCTGGGGCCTGCTCCCCACTGGCCAAAACCTGGAAGGTCCCGTCGTAGGAGACCTGCTGCTAACTGCCTTCCCCTTCGACAAGACCAGCTGGATCCCCTCTCGGGGTGCACCTCCGAGTGAGTTCATCCTCTCTACAACCTCTACCTTCTTCTGTACCGCCAAGTACGTCAGAAGGGTGAAGGGGGTGATAGCATACTGGAGAGAAGGACGAAAAACCTCCTCCAAACATCTCAACTGAGGCTCCTCATCTAAAAAAAGATCTGTAGCAAAGCGCAGGAGATCCTTGAACTTGATCCCCAACTCTCGTACTGACATACTACTCTACTGAAGGGAGAGTAACTCCTTCCGATTCTCCTCCTTGGTCATGGAAGAAAGGAATTACTCTAAAAATTCCTTCTCAAAGTCAGCCCATGGAACCTCTACCTCTATCCTCTCTCTGAGGTGGAGCATCCACCACTGTCGTGCCACACCTCTCAGATGATTGACTGCTAGGGGAACCTAGTACTTCCTCGGAGCACGAATCAAGGTAAAAGCGATCCCTAGCTTCTCAAGCCACCCCTCTGTCTTCGTATCTGAAGTACTACCCTCGTACTTCTTGAGGGTCTGCCGTTGGATAGAACAGAGAGTCTTCTGTCACTGGATATCTTCCTCCTCTCGGTCAATCCTCAACTGATTGACCGCCTGGATCTGCTGGGCCTCGGCCGTCTAAGCCACCCGGGGACGACGTCTAGGTGCCATAGCTGTATGGTAAACAAAGATCACCTAAGCCCAAGTAGTAAAGAAAAACTCAAGGTTTTTATTATCATTTTATTTCAATTTCTTTCCCAAAACACCCAAATCATGTAAAACACAATCATGTTGATGAATGTACCTTCCCTAGGGTCTCAACCCTGCAATCAATGTAGTCTCACTTGGTTGTTCGGTAGGCTCAGAGTCCTTGCATCGGATCACGGGGGGCCCTAAAATATCGTGTCCTAGCCGGTCTTCCCTGGCCTATGTCATTCACCAAGATTAACTAACATTGTTTCCCTACCATCCCATGTAATCCTCACTGTGCCTAACTCCAGATCCATCCTATCTCTCAACCATCACCTCTGATACCATTCTGTCATGACCCCCTCCCACCAAGATGCCCCTCCTGAGATGGAAATGGTGAAAGGGAGATAATGACACCCGAGTCCCACCTCCAGTAGGCCCCGGGGTGGTGACTAGCACCAAGGGTATGAGTTTTCACAAATATAGGAGGCATTACCCTTTTTTATTTAAAAAGGATCAGGAAATAGGACAAGTCAACCACCAAAAAGGAAAAGAACAAGTGTATAGAAATAAACCCAAACCAAGCCCACATGAATGTTTAAACAATTTTATAACAAGGTACAAGTACAAGAAATCTCAAAGTACAATACCAAAATAAAATAAAAGTACAGAAACAGCGACAACTCCAACTGTCCGACTACTGGGTTCCCACACGGCCCTGGTAGTCCTCCTGGAAACCTCAATGTAAACGTAGGGTGAGCATACAAGTATACTCAATAGGGAAACCTAAACTCTCATGCACAAGTGGGGAGACATCTTGATGTCTCGTGAGAACAGCAGAAGAAACCTAGCAAGGAATTCTATCCACCCAACCTCACCAGCCACACTCACCAAAAACACAATCACAACAGGTAGTAGTATATAATAACAAGAGTATTGGGTACCCCACACCATTTCCCATTAGTTAGCTGCTCTTCCTAACGGAGAACATCCTGACGCAGCCACACTCTCCCCGCCCGCACACACCTGGGCCCCACAACCACGTATCCCGCGCGCACACACCTGGGCCTCACAACCACGTATCCCGCCTACACACACCTGGGCCTCACAACCACATATCCTACCCGCACACACATGGGCCTTATCTCGAAGATTCTTGGGAAAAAGTAGAACCTGCCTGAAGAGTCTTGGGCTGAAACCACCCCAATCGAAACCTAACTGAAAAGTCTTAGGTGTAAGGTCGCCTCAAGCCATCACAGCCTAGGGAAGAAGGAGTGGGAAGGAGCTAGTAACTAAGGGAAAACACCCTCTCCCATGAGATGGGAGTGTTTGGAACTAAGTGCCCAACATGGGTGGGGTGCGATAAAACACAAAAGATATATATATATATATATATAGACCAAACACTCAGCCCAACCTATGGCTTCTAAACAGAGAAACTGAGCATGTGCCTCGACACTACTGCCACAAAGAATGCATACAACAAATAACCCCAACCCCATTTAGGATTTCACGTTTCAGCAGAATTAGTTTATTTAGTTCCTTAACTACTGGGCAGCTATCCACAACCAACCACATCGATCGTTCATAAAACATATTCCTGCCATCCACAAATCAAGTGAGGAAAACACAACCAGCACAATAAAGTCCATCTTATCAACCAACCAACCCCATTGATTATTATTCCCGTTCCGTTACCAAGACCCACCATCCATTAACTCTTCCACTTTTTCTTTATTATTCACAACCCATAGTTCACTCACATTCAAGACCATCCCCGCAGCCCCGCTTCCAACCACCATAACCAAAACTGCACCATTCATCATTATCCCTTTAATACCATTTATCACAGCCCCGCTACCCGTTACCAACATAACATTTACACCAACCCACAACCAAGCCAACCGCATCCCCACTGCTCACCCTACCCACAACAACCCACAAAACACCCCCATCAAATTCCACGTAACCAAGTCAACACCCACATGTTCATTTTTCCATTTTGTTCAACTGGGGTGATCATACAAGGGTTCCAGATTTTAAATAGCCAACTTTACGTGATTAACCAAATTCCACATTCCACAAAGTTTCCATCCACAAAACGGTCTAGAAAGATAGGGAAAATTTTAATTTTTCAAGAAAAGGCCCCCAACGACCATGATTTTCAGTAGGCAGAAGCTCATTCAATTCACAAGATAAAAATCAAAGGATATAAATTAACAGAAATCACAACTTCCCAACCCCGTTATATAATCCAATTATTATCTTTATAAAACCGGTTCAAAAGTGTTTCACATAAAAAAGAGAACACCCACCCCGAATGATGCACAAATTATAGAGACGAAGGTAAGATCCATACCTCAACAGGTTCCGATCACAACGCTCCCCCTGATCAACCTTAGAAGACGTCTGTCGGCGTCCGTCAGTTTTGTCGGGTCCTGGAAAAACCTCCTCGGGTGGAAGTCGGAAAGGAAAGGTCGAATAAAAGACAACATATCCAAGCTTGAAAGTTCCTCCTCGTCATTACGATCCTGTGGCCGCTGATGGATCGTAAATCGGAGCTTAGACGAAGAAGTTATAGAAGAAAGAGCCTTCGAGTCTCTTGGGAGAACTCTACTCAGAGGAAAGGGGAGGAGAGGAGTGAGTTGAAAGGAGGAGGAGACCCCTCATTTTATAGGTGAGAAAAGAAAAAGTACATGGCGTGTACATTATGGTACACGGCGAGTACTCGGTTATTTCACATGGTCTCCACGTAGATTCCAACACGGCTTTGCGACCGTTGATTGGTCAACACACGGTTTGAGGGTAACGCATACGCGGGGAGGGACTACACAGCGTGTAGTTTGGACACACGTCGTGTACCCATTTATTTCACACGGCACGGACACAGCTCCAACATGGCACACGGCCATTGACTGGTAACACGTAAGCGGGGAAGGACTACACGACGTGTAGTATTGGACACACGACGTGCACCCATTATTCCATACAGCAAGGACACAACCTTCAACACGGGGTATACCCGGCAAGGTGGTACACGAAATGTACTTACACTACATGACGTGTACTCGTTTACATCAAATGGCGAGGAAACGGCCTTCGACATGGGGTATACCCTGAAAGGGGGTACACGACGTGTACTCAAACTACAGGACGTGTTGTTTCAAAATTCTAGAAAGCGTTGGAAAAGTCCATTTTACCCTCCAGAACACTTCTTGACCTTCTTTTTGAAAAAGGAATTGGATGGAGAGGTTCGGGCCATTACAATGAAATATATTGAATGATATCATAAACATAAAAAATATTAATCATGAATAACTAAAAAAATGCCTTTAATAAATAATTTTTACATAATATAGGAGGAGTAAAACATTTATAAATAATTCTATAAAAATTCATAATAATCGTTATTCTATAAGTATGATAAATGAATGGACTATCAATTAATTGTTCTATAATATGTGATATTATAATTCAGGAAATAAAAAAATATAAATTCAAGCCCTCATCCAAGACATCTGAAAATTATTATGATCTCAGCCAAAACTGTATCTAAAAATGGGAAATTCATCAGCCATGTCTGCTGCTGTTTTGTCTCATATAACCTACCGATTCATAGAGGGGTTGTAGAGGGCCCCAACCATTAGTTACAAATTCCAATTCATTCCTATTATGAATGGGAAAAAATATAAACAACATATATATTCACATAGAAACTAAAAAATTAATGTTAAACAATGTTCCCTAAATATAAACAGTAACCATTCGGAGCATTATAGTGAATGGTTTCAAGATAGAACATCCATAATCATACTAATAATAAATGGTAAAATAAAATATTTTAGATAATATCATTGAATATTATTCCCAATTATATATAAGAATCAAGAAAATGTTTAAACAAATAAAAATACACTTATAAATTCATCGATTAATTATTGAGATAAATACACTTTTACATTAAAAAGATGTGTTATTTTGGAAAAAATATTTTTAAAAAATAAAACTGAAATATTTTTATTTTAATAATAAAATTAGTGATTTTAGAAAAATAATGGTGGCTAAAAATAGTATATATATTGTACTTTTACATTGGTAATAATTCAGGAAGTTCCCTTGAATCAAACTTGTATTTCGAGAAGAATTTTCGAACGATCCTTTTAAAAAATGTACCTCCCCATAAAATAAAGAATGTTTCTACATGGCACACATATAAATAAAAAGAACACAAAATTTTTTAGGGGTAACAAAGAATAAATATGAAATTAATTATGGTAAATAGATAATTAGATTAACCCGAATGAAAATATAGGTTTTGGAAGAAAAGATTTACCTCATGTCTGAATATATTCTATAATTGACCTTATTGTCTTATATAACAAATTTAAATCCATTAAATAACTAATTAATAACATATTATAAGTTTATTTTACTATTAATATTTTTATTATGTTCTTTTTTTTCTTTATTGATATGTTATAATATTGAATCAAGTCATTTTATAGTGTTTGTTTCCTTGATTTGATGATCTGTTCACTTGATTATGAGTAATGAAATTCATTTGAAATTAGTTTAACTCTGTATAATTGGAATCAATTTTTTTAGGAAAATTATATATTTTTAAATGGATATATATATAATTTGGTTATATATTAATAGGATGAATAAATAGATAATACATTTAGTGACTATCGTTTAGATTATTACGACGTTTATTGAGAATAACAAAATATTTTTGATTATCATTTACTATAGTATAAATTTGTTATTTCATGAACATAAAAATTGTAATATTATATATTTTAAAAATATTTCTCATACATTAAAATGTTTTCATGAACAACATTTAATAATAATTTTAAGAACAAAACAACGTCATCCACGAAGGTTGTAAATTGGTACCTCCTAGATGATGACTTCTATTATCAAATAAAAGTGGGAGAGTGAGGTGTTGTATGATGAATATTACATTAACATGATATAATTATATATATATATATATGATACAATAGTTACCATGATCATTTTAATTGTTTATGTGAGGAGATAATAAATAAATAAGGAACATAATATAATTTAAAATTAAAAAATGAATAGGATTTTACCTCTTCAGTACTGCTCCTTGAGAACCTCCACAAAGGAATAAGATATGTTCTTTTGGCATGAAAAAGATCTCATAAACATGGTAATATCTTAGGTATGAGTTTTTTATTTAACATTAAGAAGAATCAAGGCATAGAGGAGTTCATAGAAGAGGGAGTGAGGGGTGGTTTTTATAATGCAGTAGAGGAGTTATTTTTAATTTTTTTAAAAATTAGTTTATTATTTGGGCTAAAAAATATAAATAGTATTGATTATGGTGACATGAAATAGTAATAATTTCACATGAGTTCAAACCAAATTCCATTTACATAATACATGACTCAATAGTGATACAGAAATTCATTTATTTATCATATTTTGTAAAATAATGAATTTCACTATTCACTAAAAATTCACATTTTTTAGAAAATTTACTGAAATTCACCCCAATCTTTATATTAAATGTAGATTTAATAAATATGATCTTTCTTATAAAAATAATTTTCTATGTATGTGAAATATGATTTTTAAATAAAATCATTATTTACTTGAAACATACATGTTTAAAATATAAAACAATTTTGATAATACATTCAAAAATTAACTCCAATATCATTAAATTATCCTAAAATAATATGAAAACGAAATATTTATATAGGAATAAATTTTATGATAAATAATATTATTTTTAAAAAAATTATTAAATTAAAATTGTATTGAAATATTTATTACTCAAAATAAATCAAAACTGAATTATTATTTTTAAAATGTTCACTCTCATTTATATGGTGCCTCAATTTTTTTTATACTAACATGGGTGTTGATTCTATTCATAAGGATACAAAAATATTCATAAGGGTAGTTTACTATTTATAATGGTATGTTACTTTGCACTAAATATGTAATTTTATCCAATCATACTCTAAATATCTTACTAATCATAACTGTGTATGTCAGTTTTTTGAAATTCAAATCACAGAAGCGGAAAATTATGTATAAAAACTAGGTTATAAATATATCATATAAAAAACAGTTTGGTTCAAATGGGATCAGCGTTTCATGCATTCTATATTAAATTTATTTGTAAAACCTTGGGGTGTTACAGGTAATCTACCCAAAAATTTGAATTACTATCACTATGGGATTATAATTTTTATAATAAATATTCAAAACTAAAAAAAATGATACCCATCCCAATCCAAGAAAATATCAACAATACTTATAATCTATGATACCTATTTAATTATTCTATTTCTAATCCATATTAAATATCATTCCATGAATTTTAAATAAAGTGAATGATTTAGGCCCTCTATGTTACATTAAATATCATATCGACCTATTGAATTGAGTAATATTACTTCTCATATTATGGAATATCAATTTTAAAATTTAATTCATCTATTTTTTTTTCATTGAAGATATATGTATACATTATAATCACATATGTTAATATAGGGATTCTTATTCATTTCCACCAAAATATAAATTTATTTTAATATTTCCTCAAGGAAAATATTGACGTAAACCACACTATAAAATTTATCTTCTTATTATAAAAATTTATCCTCCCTTTTTTAATTCTCTATTATAAAAAATTTTATTTCCTCAAATAGGTCACTCAAATGATCAATATCTACCACTATTTATTTTGTCAAACTGTTATATATTTGTGAAAGAAATCCTAAATTCTTAACGAAATTATTCATAAATATTTAAATATCTTTCACATTATTTGTTTATTCCATCATGGATTTATTATCATCATCGCCATATCTGATCTTGTAAGTTCAAATAACATCATGGATCCCAACCATTCAACAAAAAATAATTTTAAAGGTATCATTATATTAAATTTTACTTAACAATATTTCTGATTTTATGTTCAAATATACATTATTTTATCATATATTTACTCCACCATCTCATAAAAAATATTGATATTTTTCATGATAATGAGTTCCACTTATCATGATAATTCTTTATCCATATGAATATATTTGCTATTTCTTTTCTAATATGAGAAAATATCACTATGAAAATCACGATGTGTGGTAGTGTTTAGAACCCTTTAGTCCATCACCAAATAAAATATACTAAATATGTTATAAATATCATAATAATAATATTAATAATGTTGAGATATTTTATATATATTCAAAGTCCTGACACTTACCAAATACTCCAATTTTTGTGGAAAATTATTGAATTAATATGTGGATTGTGGTTCTTAAACATGTATTTAAATATAGTAGACTAGATCATTTAGGGTAACAAAATACATGGGATGTGAATATTGAGTCATATAATAGGGGTTTTTTCATAATTAGAACTCATATTAAAAATATGAAAATTACGAAACATTAATTTTGTATTTTTTTGATCTTTTGGATTCATGATGTAATCTATGGTATCATGATGGTGTTATAAGTGTTTTCTCAATATTAATTAGACTGAAGTCCCAATGGGTAATTAATGGGATATCTAATAACCAAAAATCCTTCTAGGGACACTGGGTACCCAATGGCCTCCTACAATGTACCTGATGGCAGGATATGTTATTTCATTATAATAATTTTATATTTTAATTTAAAATACAAATCCAACCATTGTTATACATTCATTCCAATACCCTAATCTACCCCTTCCCTCATTTCACCCCTCTCATATAAACCATTAATAGAGCTTCCTGTGGGATTCCTATAATTAAATCTAATGAATTTTTATTTCCCAATGATACTAAATCTATCTCCAAGACTACCCTCTATGTTTCTCTCATGTCATAAATATATTAGAATAATTTCTATATAAATCATTTTTTAATTCTTTATTTCAGTAAAATAATGTGTAAATAAATTAAGCTACAAAATAACATAAATAATGTGAGATTTTGATTGGATGTTACTTTTATATTTCAAAATTTACATTATGTTTTTATGAAATTAACATAAATTACCCTTTAATTTTTGGTTGATGAATTCTAGAATATTTTTTTTGTAGTGTTCATTACGGTTTATAGGATCCTATGTATCATAATTTTTTGTCCATTACAAATTTTTGTGTGATTATTAAGGGGTATGAAAACTATATCCAAAAGAGTGTGATGTCTAGTTTGGTCCTACAAACATTATAGTGATTAAGAATACTATAATTCAGGATGAAAATCATGAATTTTATTTGAGATAAGGGGTTTTTTATCCATAAAGTCATGTGGCCATTTAATAGATATGGTGGAATGAAGATTTTGTATGAATTTCCACATAATGGAGTCATTTGTTAATTATAGACCATTAATCCCCATGTCAGGTGTTATGTGATGATGATGTGGCTCTATTAGTTTTATAGTCTTTCTTTGGGGATATGTTTTCAATAAATTATTGTGTGGAACATTATGGTTATTCATGTTATAGTTATATTGGTTCATGTTGGTGATTTAATTTGATTATACAAAGCATCAGTTGGTTTATGGATATGATATATACAGGTTTGTTATTATTATGGCCTAATGAGCATTTGGGATTGTGTGGAATGTGAATATGTCTTGATATGATGTCCCTAAGAGTAATATGGTTTGGATTTCCCCTATAGACATCATGGTTATATAATAAGGAAAGTGTTCAATGTGGCATAAAGTCTTACTAAATTTTTTGGTTTTATAATGGGTTCTAATTATATAATTTGGAATGTCATGTTCATTTACTTATAATACCAATAATTTTACAATTAATTATAAATTTTTATTCATATATGTTTCCATAAATGATTAATTAGTTAGATTATAGTGTTATTATGCCCCATGAGACTAGATTTCACTATACAATGTTATTTAGTTACAATCTGTTCTTGAATTAATTTGGTGTAGATAGATGGGTCACATCAACTGACCATGAGCTATGTAGTGGGTCATCATGTAGTGGGCTGATATGTATGGATATATGGAATACCGATGAGTTAGATTTTGAAAAATTATATAGTAAATAAATTCATATTTTCTTAAGAATATAGTAATGTCTTCACCCTATGATCAATCTATCAAAGAGGAACTCACACACCGTTATTCTATGTTGTTTCAATATAAAATAAAATATTGTAATACATGTACTACTCATAGATTTTTTGGTGTTATAATTGATGGTGGAATTTAAATTATTAATTAAAAATAAAATATAATTGTTAAACATAAATAACTGAAAAAACAAATAATTTAATGAGAAATAAATTATTTTTTGTTCTTAGGAGTGCACTATGAATAAATTATTGTTCATAAATATATATTAATTCTAAATATGTTATCCTATTTGAGATCAAACCAATCACACAACACCTTACTATTATAAACTTATTGTTTTATATCAAGAATTTTTAAGGAGTATAATTACCAACTAAATCTATATTGATTCCAAACTCAATAATTTTAATAAATTAATTATTAAAAGGAAGTAATAAATACAAATATGGAAGATGAATAATAACATCGAGAATACCATTTCAATCAGTTACTATTACTAATTAAACCATTTTTGTAATCATTAAAATAAAAAATTTATATAACATTGAATATAACGAACATAATTAAACAACACTCCCTACCTTTTAAAAATAGATGACATTAGTTCTCCATTTTTTTCCACTAACAAGGTAATGGTAACAGAACACAATATAAAAAATAAATGAGAAGATAGAATGATTTAATTTTTTTACAAAATATGTAAATCAAAATTTTAATATCCTAAAAACTACATAAATACTCAAATGGGATAACTGTCTTGAGATTATGTGAAGAATAAATTTAAAGGCAAGATATGTGGTAAATTTTGGTTTCAATTTAATCCTCCATATGTAATTTTTTTATAAAGTAATTGTTTAAATCAGTGAATACTATCATCAAGGAATTTGTTTATATCAAATGTAACAAATAATATAATGTTAACAAACGTAATTATAATGTATTAATTAAATCTATTTGGTACGATAATATTTATTATATTAATAATAGTTAATTTTCCATTAAAAGGAAAAGTAGCTTTATTTCTAAACAATATTGGTCACTATGATTTATATAGTATTATTTAAAAGGGTGATTAACATATTTTTATTTTAAAATATACAGTAAAGTTTTTAATATATCTTCTGAATAATTACATAGAATGAATTAATACGAATTTATTATAATGTTTTTATTTCATTTTAAAGTTACTAAAATTGTTTTTATTGGAAACATTGTTTTTCATATCATGTATTTACAAATTTAATTTAAATTTTAGAATATTTTTTAAAGTCATAATATCTTTTTTATTAAATATAATCCAAAAATTTTCTCATTAATTAATTTTCTAATAATTTTGGAATAAAAACATTTCTATAACTGAAAAAGAATCTTTTTTAAAACTACATTCTTCCCATTTCATGGGATTCATTTTAAATTCAATCATTAAATTTCTATGATTTCAATATATAGAAAAATAATTGATATTTTCAATAATGATATCCACATATCATAAATTATTCTATTTAATTTTCATCATTATTAATAGTAACCATAATATATTTTTGTTACCACATGAAAGGAAAAAAGTGTTAATTTGAATTAAAACAAATTTTTTAAGGAAACAATTTCAATAAAAACATGAATTTTTTCATTGGATCAACATATTTAGTCAATAATTTTTCAAAATTATAAAATGGAAATTTTCTTCCATTAATATTTGTTTTTTTAAAATTATAACATTTTTGAAAAGTAAAAAGTCAAAACATTACTACCCTACTATTAACATAAATATTAATTATTATTCAGTTAAAGAAACCTATTATATTTTTTAAATCCTTATTTTAAATATAAATTTATTTTTTTATAATCATATTTAGTTTTATTGATTATATAATTTCCTTCAATTCTTATGTAATGCCACATAAAAATCATGTAATTTATATTCAAAAATAGTAAAATTAAATTTTTTTTACTGAATTATATTTTCCCAAGAATTTTATATAAAATTATAAAATATTAGGGATGTTTAAATAGTTTATATTTTAATTATATTTAATTATTTTTTTCAATTTCTAATTAAATGAATAGTTCCATAAATATCATTATTTATATTATAAAAAAAATTAATTTAATGATTATTAATTCGTAAAATTACTATGTTCAGCCAATTGAATCAGATATGGTTGAAAATATCAACCATGATCAATTAATATATCATTTTCCCTTTTAAATATCTCTTATTATCTGTAAATAATACTAAACATTGATATCACTATAATTATTGAAAGGGTTGACAAGGGGTCATATCATTGATATAAGGGTAAAAATATAAATATAACATTTTCCAAATATATGGGCTGATATTTTTTATACTCAACCTCATAATATGTTAATAATATTTTTCATTTTGAATTTTTCAATTAATGCTAATTTATATTAAATTAAGACTTTAATTAATTCTATTTGGGTTCCATCCCTTAGTTATAAATAGAGGCATCTACTCCTCTATTCTTCACACTCCAAGATCATTATAGATCATGATATCCCCACGCTAATAAATTTATTACATATATCCCCATGTCAAAATTTCTCTATTTTATCATAATATCTACCTAGGAAGGATTTCAGTGTAATAAAAAGGGGGAAGTCTGAAGAAGTGGAATAATTCCTAACTAGAAATTTTTTATTACTTATTAAATATCAAAATTAACTACTTAAATTATGATAATATAATAATAATATAATTATCCATATCCTAACTTGGTATTATGTTAATGTAATTACCTATATCCAACTCCTCTTCTATTAAATGGGAAACAAAACCGTCATTTGTATGTATAGTGAAGTATTGCCATAAAAAATGATATTATTAATTTTAATTCTCTATATTTTGTATATGGTTATAATTTCAAAATTCATGTATATATATTATATTAATTTCATATATTTCATTTTTTAATGAAAATTTGTCTTCAATTTTCTTACTATTCTATGCATTGAATAGGGATTATGTCATTCGTTAGTATATGAGGATTACAACCTAAAATAAGCAATGTGATTTTCTTTTCACCACCACATCACATGGATTTTATATGTTATTGTTTTTAAAGAAATCATATTATATATATGATATAATAATATTTCATTAATTTAGAATTAATATTTTCCTTCATTCAATTATGATCAATGAAAAATGTAATTGTTAATCATGCAAACATATGATGGGTCTTATCTATTATTATAACATACTTCGTTTTGATAACTATATATCTTGGTAGAATTTAATAGTATAAAGATTGTAAAATAATCATATTTATTTCATTATTATTATTTTAGATGTTATGTAATTAATCACCTCTTTGACAAAATTCAACCTACCAAAACAATTATTGACATGTACAGAATATCATCAAAATGAACAATGTGAACTTAATTGATTATTTAATAAATCTTAACATGGTAGTAAATAAAATTAAATTAAAAAAAATGGAATATGTTATTAAGAAATTAAAACAGTGACATGTTTTATTATTCATTATGAGGCAAAATGTAATATATAAATCATAGTTTATGTAAGGGATACATTAACATAAAAACTCATTTTAAATTTATTTAAAGATTAATTTTTTAAATCATTTGATTCACCAAAATTATTTATAAAAGACATTTTAATATGAATATATATATATATATAATTATTTATAAATTTAACTTTATGTCTCATTTATTTCTTACTGAAAAAATTTATTATTCAATTTTTATACATATTATATATTAAACATTTTGATATACTTTACAAAAGGAAAAAATAAATGATCTATATTAAAATATTTGGAGTCAGAACATTATAGAAAAACTTGAAAAATAATTTTATGTTGGGATTCCTTTATTATTTTCCATCAATTTTATAATGAAATATTATCTTTCTATTTTTTATAGGTATTTTAGATTGGAATATATGTTATTAAATGGAATGGTTATTTAGATATCAAAAAGTTTCTTCCATATACGTTCAAATGATTTTTTCATGGGTTTCAAGATGAAATTTTTTCTAATATAAATGATTTATTCATGATATGGTCAATGGAAATTATTTATGTTAACAGTCAATCCGGACAAAGAACGTGATAGTTGGTGAGCCTGATATAGCTCTCCAATGCATTCAGTAATTATTGTGTTCTCTAGATATAAATTTAAGTAGTCAATATTAATTGTTAATCTAATTTTAAGGAAAAATATTAGGGCTCAAGAAATTTTTTCCTAATAAACCTATACTAATTTTTATTTATTGCTAATGAGTTTATATTTAAATCATTTTATTTAAAAATGTATTCTCTTGATAATTTGTTTTAAAATAATTATTTTAGATTTTATTTGTAAAAGGTATGTTTTGATTCTGTTTATTGTCATGTGTCATCATGTTTTTTAATAAACCCTAACAATTATGAATATTTCTATATATTTTCTCAATACATGTTTTAAGAAAAGAAATGGGATGTATGCATTTTATCATGTGTATGTAAATGATTAGATGAGATAAATATTTTTCATTTAATGAAAAACTATATTATATGATCTCAATGTTTTAAAAATAAATAATATGGTTATTTTTTTCATTTTTATGTCCCTTAGTATATTTTTTTTTCCTCTAACCTTTTTAAAAAAAATTACATTTGATTTTAGAAAATGTAGGGACCAATAAGATATTAAATAGAAAATCACTATGAATTTTCCTAAAATAAAAAATATTTTTTAATTATGTATTTTGGAAGAAAATGAAAACAATGAGGATTTTTATAACTTATAATGTTTGAGTTTGTTATATAATATTGATTACCTAATTCTCTCAAAAACCAAACTGGAAAATATCTTCATTAATTAATTATAATTAATTCATGTGTAAAATGAATATATGTTTTGAAAATGACCAAGATCTGTATAGTGGGCATCAGAGTGAGGTTTTGGGAACACAATATGCTAGGAAAATGTATTTATACAACATTATGATATCAAAATATTTATTTACCATGATATATTATATCAATATTACCATGTTATTTTATCTAAACTAGGTCAGTACACCATGGTTTTCCACTAAAGAAAAAATGAAATATAAAGGGAGAAAGTAAAAAGAGGATAATATACTTCCATATTAGAAATATTTAATAGTTTGAATTGGGATAAATCAATTATATATTGTTCAATTGAAGCATGATATAAATAGTGGTGAATCTATATGTGATAGTAGCCATGTTCACGAGAAGTAATCATGTCTATATTGTTGAATTTCATGATACAACACCACCATTATTTAGTGGATCATATAATCATATTATTTATAGATGATGTGTTAATTCTATAGTAAATATATTCTATGTATATGGGTTATCAAATCATCAAATATTAACTCTTTATATTTAATGTTTTTAATGTGATGTTGATTTATAGTATTCAATGGTAATGAAAATTACAGAAATATAAGAAATATATTCCATGTTTTGAGATATATTTAATGATATTTTCATTAAAAAATATTTTCCGCAGGATTTATGATAAATGATGGGAAAACTATTCTTTTAATAGAGGAATAATAAAAAAGATTTAATTGTCCCCAATGAGTTAAAATTCTATTGACTGTAATGGTATAAGAAACATAATCTGTGATATTAATAATAAAACTAAATGATTTTATTATGGATTTCATTCACAATAACAAGTTGAGTTGGAATATCATTAATATAATGATTAATAAAAACACATTTTATGTTCAAGTAAGGTTTAAATGTAGTTAGTTAATTATCATTTTAATGAAGTTGAAATGGTATAGATGGTAGGGAATTCAAAAGAATCCATTAATGAAATATAAATGTATGAATATAATGTTTCGATATTCAATTAAGTGTGGTAAAAAACCAAGATATTTTCTTCAAAAATGATGGATTTTTTTTGGATGTGTATCATTTGATCATTTTTCTTGTAAACGTAACAAATATTATTAGACCAATTATGAAATATTGATGATAATATGATCTAATTATATTGAGATGGTTTACTATGTGTGTATTATAAGAATTATATGAATTCATGGTGTATATAGTGATGATAAAAACTACAAAGGTGAGTTTATATTATTTGAGACAGCTTTTAGGGATGTTGGTCCATCTAATGAAGTGGTAACAAGTACATTACTATTATATTTAGATTATTCCAATGAATTTTTTGATGCTGTTCCTGTAATCACTTTCATTTATGACAATTTTTTTATCATTTGTAAATTTTACCATGAAAAATTCGGTCAAAATTTTTCAAATAAATCTATTGGGTGAAGTATAAAGAAAAAAAAATAAAATTATAAAAATCTCAAAGTTTTTTTCCATAAAAATCCATTACATGAAATCCATGTTATCATTCCAGTTTTTAGTTTGATTTTCTTATTAGGAAGAATTTAATTTCTATTTTCCATGATAAGATACATTAAAGAGTCAATGAAATTTTTTAATATGTTTGTTAGTTTGAATACATGAATGAATTCATTCCATTGATATCTTATCAAGTATCTGAGAAATTTCTAAATGATGGAAATGAATTTTGTTAAGAAAAAATTATGGAGATGTGGGTGACTATTCATATTATATATTTCCATGTAGTGATTTAATATTTATATATTTTTCTTGATTCTTGTATAATACACTATCAAGTAGTTTTGTTATTTTTTACATAGTTCCAGATTCTAAAGAAATTTCATAACCCCCTTATATAATTCCTCCCATGGAACTTTTGGAATTAAAATCACGATTATAGGATTTTTATGGTAAAGGATAAACTCATCCTTGAACATCACCATGTGGTGATCCTATCTTTTATAAAAAAAATAAATATTTTCAATGTAATATTTCATGGGTTATATATCCACGAATAATATCACTGATTAAATAAGAATACATTTTCTCATATTGATTTTTAGTTCCTGAGATCTTGGTAAAGAAGTGTGTGGTAGTGATTATTCACATCTCATGATACCGTCAATTAATGATGAATGATATAGATATACCAATTAATGTGTTTTGGACAATATAAAATCATTATGAGTATGTAGTTATTCCCATTGTGTTGTTTAATTCACTAGTTTTATTGATGGATATAATAATTTGTTTATCCAATGAATATTATGAGAAACATGTTCCTTTTAATAGATTATATATTATTATATTATAAAAATCATGGGGATCATTAAATACACTATATGGTTGTCTTGAAAACCCTAAATCAAAATAAGATATATAGAAAATTTAGTACGTGTGAATTTTGGATACAATTTATTTCTTCCATCTGGTATTTTGATTCTAATGATGGAATAAAAAAATTTCCCACTAAAACTAATATTGTATAATAATGTATTAGAATTATAATTTTTATATAAATTCAATTTTTAATTAAAATAGTGATTTAGAATGATTGTTTTTTGAAAACATAGTATAGTTGTGTATCCCAATGAGTATGTTAACTCAAGAAGGTGTTAAATCCATCTTGGGGAAATATTTTTATAATTGTTTTGAAAAACTAAAAATATGATAGTTGAACACTCCATTTCCCCACCAAGCAAATAAAAATAGTAAAATTTTCATCTGTAATGATGCATTAATGAATGGACATGGTCACCCACTATATCATAATGATCAGGTAATTTCTTATGATTAATTTAAATTAATAAAAACTAAACTAATTTATTCTACATGAGGTATTGAATTATTTAATGTAGATTTTTTAATAAAATTTTATTTATAATTTATATTATCTAATTCTTGAAACATATTTTAATAACGTGTTATTAGTATACATTCACTCAGAATGCTTTGAATTTGAGGGAACAAGAAGATCGATCTAATTGATTAGTGATTATTATTTCACGATTCATTACCATTATTGAAATGAAAATATTGCAGCTACTTTTTTAGATGAGAAAATAATACTACATTTACCATGATTTGTTGGGAAAAACCATTTTTTTAATGATATGATGAGTTTATCAATGAAATTATACATTTAGGATATTTTTCTGTATTTTCATAGGAGTTACTATAATCATCCCAATCAAAAAGAATTAATTTTAAGGATAAGGAATATAATGTTTCATAGAGAAAGATATAATCTTTTTAGAATAGGTAATTTCCAAGGTTTAATGTCTGAGATGAATGTGTTATTAGATTGAAAAAATTATTATGTGTTCCATTTGATTCCATGTTAAAGGAAGAATTATTGGGTTATATATTAATGATTTTTTATCAGTGAAATTTAATATTACTTTTTTTTTATGATATTATTTTCATTAAATATTACACAATGTCCAAATAATGTCTATGAATGCCTAAGAAAAATCATGTAAATAATTTAGAAATATGAAAATTAATATTATTAAGGTGATTCAGAGATTCCCAATCAATTTATTGTTAATTATAAAATTTTAGATATGTTTTAAAAGTTTATATTTTAATTCATTTACATCTATGTTTTTTTCAAAGTCAAATAACGTAAATAGTTCCAAAAAATGACAATAATGATAATATATAATATTTTATTTTTAATTAAAGGATTTTCAAATAATAAGATTCCTATCATTATTGAATTGATATTAATACGGTTGAAAATATCCAACATTGACAATTTATATGTCATTTTAACAGTATAGTTAATTTTAGGTCCCCCTAAATAGTAAAAAACATTGACATCACACTATTTTTTTAAATGGTGATCAATGACTAATAGAATAGATATTATGAAATACATAATCTGAAAATTTAAAAATTTAATATAATGGATAATTTTGACCCATACTCTTTCAATATAGTAATTATATGAACATGGAAAAATTGTTTCATGAAAATAAATTAATATTTGTTTAGTATACTAATTAATTCCAAATGTGACCCTTCTCTCACTTATAAAAAGAATCCTTCAATCCCCAATACCTCACACATTTTTAATAATATAACATAGAATTAAAATACTTTATATATTCCTTATACCTATTATCATATCGTAGATTTATAACTTTGATAAAAATCCATCCATGGAAGGTTTTAGGTATAAAATAAAAAACATTATCTAAAGAAGCTGTATAATTCCTGACCGAGCATTTTTTTCATTATTTTATTTTAATAAAATTTTCTTCATACATGAAGAAATAAAAATTTAAATAACTTTCATATACTAATATTTTGTTGTGTTAATTTCATAACTAATATCTTTTTACTCTTCCATCAAATGGAAAATAAAATAGCCTTTTGTGTGAATGATGGACTGCTGCCTTACAGACCATTGTAATTAATTTTCCATCCCAAATTCTAAAAAATGTTTTCAATGATAGGTTAAATTTAAATATATGATATAAGAAAATATTTATGAATCTATAAAAATTCATTTTATAAATACTTGTCTATTTATATCCACCAAAAAATTATATTTTTGTTTGTTTGTTTGTGTGGATGACCACCTCAAGGAAGTGAAGTGATTATTTGATCACCACCACATTAGATGTAAGATATATACATATATAAGAGTATTTTATGAAATAATATTATATTTTTGAAATAATAACAACTCACTATTGATAATATAATACTTACCTTCTTTTTATCATATTCATTGTAAAAAGGAAATGAAATTCATATGTATGCACGACAAACCATCTCCATGATTGTAATATAGTTCATTTAAAAGAATAATAATTATTGATTTGTATTAAAATTATATTTAATGAATAAAATTATAATTAATTATAATTATTATTATTATTGAGATGATGGAAAGATGATCAATTTGACTATATCCATCCCATTGAATTCATTTTTGAAATATGAGTTGAATATCATCCACACCACTGATGTGATCTTAATCAAATATGTAATTGAATATGTCATTGTAATAAATAAATAATAATAATAATAAACATGAAAATGGTTCCGAATAAAGTAAATAAATGATTTAAGATTATTTTCTAGGATGAAAAATAAAGTAGGAGATGCTTCATACACATTGGAAGTGACACCATAAAATAAATCATTGTCTTAAAATACTTTAATGATTGATATTATAAATATATTTATTCAGTTTCTATATTATCAAAAAATATTTTATATGTATTTATATGTATGAAATTTAACTATATTTGTCATTTAATATATTGTTTTTTATATCAAATTCTTTCATGAGGATTTACTATTAAAACAATTATATGGAAAAAATTTAAATTCTTAACAAAATAGTAAATAAACATTCTTTCATACTGTATACAACATTAATATATTTTCCCTCCACTATATAAATTATTTTCCATGTAGAATCATTAATAATATTTTATCATTTCATAAAATAAGAATATAAATTCTCATTATTTCATATATTTGAGTTTTGAAAATAGCTTCTGAAAATTGATCTGTATTTTAATATCCAATGGTGTTTTTCATTTTGGTTCAAAATATTTTTCAAGGTATTTATGAATAAAATATTCTTTCATAATTATTTTTATTCATGATATGTTACATGGACATTTTTATAATGATAGGTGAGCCTGATATGTATCATGATGATGGATTATCCTATCATATTGCATGATGATTGGTGAGTCTGATATAGATCTCTAGTTCATTAAAAATGATTATGATTTATTGAAAATTATATTTTAATTATAATGTGATGGTTATTTCAAATATAAGGTTTTATGAATGGGTTCATGTAATGGATTTATGATGATGATTTCCCAAGAAACCTGCTTAAATTTTATATGCTTGATAATTGGATTTAGAAGAAATAAATTAAAATAAAATGGTAATATAAAAATATTTTTGTTTATTGAATAAATTATTAACATTCTATTTAAAATATTATTTTATTCAAAAAAATCATGGTTCGTTATGTTTTATAAAAAAAATCAAGTCTATGAATTTTCATATATGTTGCATTATAATATATTTTATGAAATATATTGGATACTAATTCAGATTTCATGTGTGTGTAAATGAATATTTGAGATCAAATCTTACTATATTAAAAGAAAATTACCTTTTATCATCTCATGGATTAAATTAGACTAATGAGGTTCTTTATTAATTATTTACCTCTTTTACTGATCATTCTATTATTATCCTCTATTTTCAAATGAATTTGACAGGTTTTATTTATATGTAGGATCAAATATGAAGTCAATGATGTGTTCATAAATATATTCCCTAAAAATAAATATGAAATTAAAAAAAAATTGTTATCATAAAAAAGAAAATTAGGAGGAAGTTTCCAACATGTAATGTGTTGGTTTATCATATATGAGTGATGACCTAATTAAATAGACATTAAATATGAAAATACCTCTTCTAATTATCGTAAATAAATTCTATTTTAAAAATGAAATTATAGATTGAAAATTTGATGGGGTATTATATTATACGTCATCCAAAAAAATGATAGACCATTCGGGCATGTGTGACTAATATTATGGTCATTTTACTCGAGAAATGATTATTGACCTCGAGACTTTTATAAATATAATTTTCCAGTTTAAGTTTAATTTATATACTTGAAATTTCATATAACTATAGTATAAACTATTATGGATAAAAAAAAATTCTTCCCATCCAACCTATCCTTGTGAAATTTTTTATTATTTAGATAGTACATATGTTTGATATTGTCCCATATTAAATTTTCAAAGTATTTGGGAATAGATTCCATGTCATAAATTTTGATATCCATTTACACCTCAAAAGTTTGGACTCATTATTTGGTTATATTGAATGAAACATATCCAATCATGCCTCTATGTAACAATCCATATTAATAATATAAATTGAGATTTCAAATTTAATTTATATTATTCAAAATATAATAAAAAAAATTATATTGAAATCCATATTTCTTTACTATAATTTTGTTTAATATTTTTATTATTTACTATAAGATATTTGTGTATAAAAATTAAATATATTTATGGTGTAATATAGAATTTGTAATGAAATATTAAGACCTATAAAATTAATTTATTAATTTTAAGTAAATAACATAAAACAAATATGTTAACTAATAAAGTTAATGAAAATATATATTTAATGATAAATATGAAAGGAAGATTGAGATGATTTTATATATGGTACTTCCATTGACATTTAATTTAGAAATTTTTATAATAAAATATATGAAGATGTGGAATATTTTAATAGAGAATAAAAAATAATATAAATTTTATATTGAAATATTCCATTAAAAAATATTAGATTTATATTAATTAAAATTAGATTATTATTTTATGATTATATTTGAATATATATATATATATAATGAAGCAATGATATATATATAAATAACTAATTAATATACACACGTGCAATAATATATATATATATAATGCATTGTTATAATTGTATGTGAAAAAATGAAAAAGAAGATAGAATAATAGTTATTAAATCCCCCATTGCAGGAAAAATACGTTTTCATTATATGTCTCTTAAAACTAGTTCATTTTATAATTTCGCGATACAATATACGTGATATACATCTTTTAAAGTGAATGTAAATATATAGTTATATATAAAAAATTAAAATATGTAAATATACATATAAATACATGTGTGTGTAGTACAAAAAAACAAATTAGGGTAATCATACATATATAATTTGTTATAATATTTATTAATAAATTTATATTAATATGTGTAATAATTATGTTGGAATTCAAATTAATGAATTTTAATATATGTATACACCAAAATTTTATACTCTAGATATATATATTTTTAAAAAACTAAAAAAAGAATAATAAAAATAAATATATTGACATACAAATATTTGTATATGTGTGTGGGTGTGTGGTGCATTGAACGTAACGATAAGTATATATATATATCACATATGTGGAGACATAATGTTCATAGAATGAGAAAAATGAAAATAAAAAAACAGGGTTTATGAGAATGTTTATTTTTGAAAGGAAAGGAACAAAATAATTAAAAAATGAATAAAAATTACATCTAATTAATTAAATAACATGGTTTTACTGGTACTCGTAATGATGAACAAACTGGACCACCTCAAAAGTCATTCTAAAAAACTAATTTTAAAAAATTCTAAATTATTAAAAAAAATTATGATGAACATATCTGTAGTGGACTTATAACTAGTGGTTATTAAAATTTTCTGTTTATAAAATAATTATAGTTTTTGGTAACATGATGTTATTTGATGGAGGATATAGATCTAATTTTAGGAACTAACTATGGAAGGTAGTTTGGTTATGAAGGGTTCTATCAGTAGGTATTTGGTAATATAGAAAATGTTTTTTATTTAAATTTGGTGTTTTAAAAAAAACCAGTCTATAGAAGAAAAAAAATAATTTATTGTGGTTTTACATTTTTCTATACAGTATGTAAAAGGGCATTAATGTATCAAAATTATAATTTCAGGTGAAAATATTGTCAAAAAAATTTATTTATCAAAAATAAACCCCCTATTAAGGGAATCATATTTCATAAATTATATTACATTTATTTTTTGGTTTTAGTGGATTAAATACTCTCATTGTATATTTTATAAAATAATTTTTAAATTTTTAATATTTAATTTCTTTAAAAACACCATTTTAAAGGATCAATATCTTGTAAAATTATATATTTAAATTTATAATATTTTAATATCAACAATTCAAGATTATGTTCCAGATGATTTAATTATAATACTATGTTTATATAAACAATGTTTTGATTTAAATATTTTTTTAGTGATTAATATGAGAATTTATTTATATTGAAATAATTTTATTCCATGTATATATTTGGTATTTAAATTTATGTATGCTAAATATATAATATTTTCATATCAATGATCAATTTTTAATCTAAAATTTTACATTACTTTTCATGTAACACATTGAAAAAATTATAAATAAGTATATATATCATATATATATATATTAGAGTATAAGTTTTCATATATTAATATTCCCATTTTCAATGTTTTGAAACTACTGTTTTATTGGAATTTTTGGGAAAGAGGTGGCATGATAAAATGTATTATTAAACTTTGTTACATTGAATTTGTAAAGATGATTTGGGATATGATGTCACCACAAACCTCTTGGATATTTTTCTATATTGTAATGGGTAGGCCCTATACAATATAAAATTTTATTGGTATTTTCAAGGTTTATTACAAATATTGTGTTGTTTTATTAAAAAACCATATATCTAATATAACAATTATTATTGCGCAAAAAATTATTTAATTGAAAATGTTTAATTGTTTTTAAAAAGGATAAATTTTTTTATAAATATCAATGCTTCTTTATTTATGGGAAATTGAATTTCACACTTCAGGAAATGTTTCATTTAAATCAATAATGTAAATTGTCACATTAATTCATATATATTATATCATAATATACAAAAATATAATATATTTTACAAATACACGATTAAGAACTAAATTGGTTTTGTTTATTTGGAAACTAGACATATAATCATCTCATTTCATGAAATATCATTAATAACTACCATAAATATCTTATGACCTAGTAACTATAAAATACATACCCCAATTAAAACCCTTGGTCATAACTTGGGGAAAGGCTACATAATAAAGGGAATTATCATTATCATTATAAAAGAAAAAACAAGAAATAAATTTTCACTTAACAATAATATTAGAAAAAGTGTATAAAAACATGTTATAAAAATTTTAAAACCATAACCAATATATAATGGACCATATTTGAGAATAATAGTATGGTTCTCAAAATATCATAATACATAAATCATAGAAAATCAATGAACATAAATAATTATATCCTAAAATTGGTAAAAAAAATCATGTCACTAAAAAATTTATTCTAGTTGAATATGCATATTTATTTAAGTTTTTTTCAATTATACCCAAAATGATATCCCTACCATGTTAAGATCACTTACACATAAATTGGCCTTAGCGACAGTCTATTAGCGGGAGTTTAGTAAACCACAACTAAATTTTTTTAAGAAGGTTTTAGAGGAAGTTTTTAATAAAAACCCGATAAACCATGTTTTTAAAGTGCTGACACTCCACCACCCCCCCCCCCCCGCGATACCCCCCACCAATCTCCCCCAACCCCTGATACATAACTCACCACCCCTTATCCTCACCGGTCATGACCTATGCTCACTGACCCTCAGTACACCTCGCCATCCATCAGGGCACATTGTTGGTCTTGACCCGTGCTCACCGCCCCTCAGTGCACCTCACCACCCCTTAGCGCACGTCACCACCCCTCAGCGCACCTCACCACCCCTATTGGTAATCTGTTTATTTCCTTATTTATTTTCAAATATATTATTTTTCTTATTCAACATTTTTCATGTGAGTTTTTGGGTAGGATCATACTGAATCTATATGTATTTCTACCTAATATATACATATCCTATTTTTGTTGGTCTATAAGAGGGAGTTAGTGATTGGGTTGGATGTTACTAGAAGATTATATGGATATTGTTGGTGTTTGAAGAGTCATTTTCATAGAATATGTTTCATGGAATTTCATTTAGTGATGTTTATTTATGTATGTAATTACAAACATCATGGAATAGATTTATTTATATTATATGGATTATATTTGTTGTTTCTTATATTATAATCCTAGGACATATGAGGGTAATAGCTACAATATGTGTGGTTTACAACCTAGATTATTGTTTCCACCTTGTTCCATTTTAGAAGTGGGCTTCTGGACTAACAATTGTCTTTACTCTCAATCCAAGAGGGGTTTCATTGGGGTTGATTGTTACCTAATCCACAAAATGGGGTGTCACAACACACATAGTGGCCCCCTGAAATCCAAATAAATCAACATTTTTTTCTAAATCATGGGTAGGTAAAGACAAATCAAGTTTCTATGAGGATAGAATTTGAATTATAGTAGGGGTGTAACATAGTTATTCCTTTAATAATGAACCTCGCCATCGGATATCATAGAACACGTGATAGCTCTATAGTATCAGAACAATCATCCGGATTAATCTAAATCATATAAGGCCTTTGAATATATTTCCATTCATAGCATATGAATAATAAGGATGAGTCCATGTCATTGGGTGTCATTACACATGTCCCCTTCCCCGTATTTTGTTCTCGTCCGTTGGGGATAATAATCATACATACACATTGTATCACATCACCATCAGGATAATCAATAAATAATCACATAGCATCACTCCACCCAACTTGACTATCATGTAGAATGTCCCATGCATCTAATGTATCTCAATGTACTTTTCTCAAATATTTATCATCCCAAACCCAACTCACTATCAATAATAATCACCTCTAAAATGTTTCTATGTCCTTTTTCATAGTACATCATTTCACATACCAACTCTCAAGGCTACTAATTCTAAATGGTTATCTAATCACCATACCCTCAATATTTCATCTCATCAGATCACAAAGGACCACACCTGGTATATTACCATATGTTCACTCACCTATAAGGTTATTTCATATCCATTAAAACTTATTCATATTAATTATACACCCTAATCCCATTAGGTGAAAAAGTTATAAGTTTTAAAACCATTAGTTCAATTTTCTTGGTTTTCGTGTTCCTCAAGAGGCATTACATAATTTGCCTCATGCCAATATTACAAATCCCCTTTATGGTAAAACCATTGTTCAAGGTCTAAGTATTTTCTACTCTTTCACTGTCTACCAACAAGGTGGGTCCACCATAAAATTGTCATTCATTTACTATACACCTAGTAAATTTTTTTACAAATATAAAAGTGGCCATCCAATGTCCCTCACATTTTATCTGATGCTCAGACACCCATTTAGAGTCCATCACACAAACTAAAAAATGATTCAAAAGGAAATGTGATCATATAATGATATTAAAATAATCCCACCATGTATGGAATGTAAATTTCCTTCTTAATGGGCTACATATATTTTATCAGACAATTAAAAACCCTTTTAGTCCACATTCAGGTCTCCCTAACTCGACTACCAACATCTATATACCACAAAAAGTATTAAACAAATAATTTATGGAGACAAAATTTAACTATCAACTACTTATAATAATTAGAAGTTAACATCTAAAATATAGTCCTTTTCTTTAACCCCAATCAATAGTTATTTCAGAACCTATCAAAATACCATTATTAGATATTTGTAGTGACAATCCATTAAAAAAAGATAATAATGATTGTGGTTTTAATGAGGTTATCCTATATATAAAAGTACAAATCAATTAATGAATCATCAATATGACATTGAATGGGATTTTAGTAATATAAAGAATGGGTGAAAATAAAAATTCCCAAATGACTCACCTATGTTATTTCTAGTCATTTAAATGGAAAAAAGAAATGTATTTTAAAAAATAAAAAGTAAAATATAAAAATCCCCAAGCATGAATGTGGTGGTTAGAGAAAGTGGACCCCCTCTTGGACTATAGTTGATCACCAATTGTGTTCTATGATCCAACCAGAGCTCCACATTATGTTTCTACCCTAACTGATGATTCATGATCCACCCCAGATTGAAAAAATTTAATCACACATAGGGTCACAACATGTTTCTACTCATAACACTTCACCATTATACCCCACCTATTCTAAAATTCTCAACCCCAGACCATACCCAACTCTTGGAATCCTAATTTGATTCCACTAATAATAAACAAGGTAAGAAAATTTTATTATTATAAAAAATATTTAATACTACCCCTATTGTATATTTTTTTGTGGATTGAATATTTTATTTGAATTCTATAAGACTATGGATTTAATAGGATTTTCCATATTATATAATTGAAACAAAATTATATTTAAATTAAAATGGTATATCGACTTCAATAATTTTTTGTTTTATTTCAGGATCTATTTTGGGAAATTTACTAAACATGATTTCATTTATCTTTAGAATTTCAGGATTCATTTTAGTATGGAAAAGAAAATACCTTACTTATAATCCTTGTATTCATCTACCAAAGCCATGAATCCTTTTACCTGATGATTCCTATCTTGTTTTACATCTTGGTTCTCCATGTATTTTCTAAAGTAGTGAGTCATGATTAAGGTAAGTGTTTATTTCCATTTCATATTCCTAACAACTATTAAATTATTATATTATTTATCACTCCCTTAACTTAGTAATATCAATGTTATGACATCATTATTTTGGTCATATATTTCAGTGTAGCATGACATAAAAAAACTACCGGGATTAGATCATTTTTCTTGTCTTCTTTTATAGATCTTTTTAATTTGCATGATTTGGTTTTCTAGTGGGTTGGTTTATTATGTACAATATTTATTTATATAGGAAAACCTTATTTAATATATTTATATATTTTTTCAACTAGTTTATATGAATTTATTTACCTATTTAGTAATAAATATGTGTTTTTAATTTTTTTAATATTGCGTAGGAACATTGTGATATACATGGATACAAGCTGGATCACATTATTGGGGAACACACATCAGTAAGTTAAGGGTTTGAATGAGTTTTTATATTTTTCAACTTCCAATCAATCTGTTGAACGGATAATATGACGTCCAAGTCCTAAATGTAAATTTAGAAGATGGTTGAAGAGATTTGAAGTATATGAACATTTAATATTGAAGAAATTACTTGGTCAATATTTGTGTTGGATTTGGAATAGAGAATCAAACGTTACAGAAAGGTTGAGCACTAATGTCAATCCATAGAATTCCCTCACAACTCCGTCAACAATAGAAAATGAAATGAAAATTATTATGAATTATGCATTCGGAACTACAAGAGGCCACCATCGACATCAGAACATATCATAAAAACTATATAAGGGTGATACAAATTTCAATGTGACAAGTGATGTTTTTGAGACTATAGGACAACCATATCAAGATTGTAACATATCAGTGTGTACTCCTCTTCATTCTGTGGAGACAAATGATATATAGAACTTCACTGAAGAATATATGTTTCATGATTTAGGTGATGATAGAAATCAAAAGTTGTATAGTGAATGTTTGTAATATTCAAAACATTCTTTTATGCTGAATTTGTACCATATAAAATGTCTATGTGGAATTAAAAATAAGGCAATGTCCATGATATTGGAATTATTGCGTGATTCATTTCCTAAAGCAAAAATCCCCATGTATTTTATGATATGAAAATATTTTTTAAGTGGCTTCATCTAAATTATACAAAAATACATGTTTCTCCCAATGATTTTATGCTTTATTGGCGAGAGGATTGAAGTAGAAAGGATTCTAAAAAATGGTCTTCTTTTATATAGAAGTAAATGGGTGTTGTTGGAAGATTGAATCAACATACTTTCATGACGAAAGAGAAAAGTAACACACCATCGATGGTTTTGCGTAAAATTTCATTAATGCCTTGATTTCAAAGATTATCCATGTCATCAAAAACCACCGAACACATGAAGTGGCATTCTGTAGATAATAACAATGATGGGTTAATGAGACATCCATGAGATTCCCATTTATGGAAGAAATTTGATTCAATACACCCAGGTTTATTAGTTGATCCTGATAATGTTTGATTGGGATTAGCTACTGATTGATTCAACCCATTTTGGACTTTGAGTACCAGTTATAGAATTGGGATAGTTGTTTTGATCCCTTACAATTTGCCTCTATGGATGTGTATGAAAAAAAATATTTTATCATTTTGATGATTATTCCTAGAATAAAAATTCCTGGAAATGATATTGATGTATACTAGCAGTATTTAGTTGATGAATTACAGGAGTTTTGGAGAAATGGTGTTGGGAGATTTGATGATTTTTCTAAAACAATGATCAAAATGCATGCTAATTTAATGTGGATAACTAGTGACATCTATAGGCTAGGGAGTTTATCTGGTTTGAACACATACATGAGTTTGTCTTGTCCTGTTTGTAACTTTAATTTTGATCCCAAATGGATACCTCATTATAGAAAATGGTGCATCTTGTGCCATCAAATATTTCTTAATGCATCTCATATATTTCAGCTGAACATATCAAAATTTAACAGTTTCATTGATCGTAGACCACCTCCAAAGTTGTTAACTGGTAATGAAATATTGAAACTATTTGGAAATCTTGAAATAGAATTTGGGAAGGTTTTTCATTTCAATGGTAGAGAGAAATGAGTTAGAAGTGCATCGTCAAGTGAAATCGGAAGACAAAAATGGAAGAAAAAAAGTTTATTCTTCAAACTTTCGTATTAGGAATTTAATTTGTTATGACATAATTTTGATGTGATGAATATTGAGAAGAATTTCTGTTATAATTTTATTTTCACATTGCTTAATCAGAATGTAATGTCGAAGGATCATCTCAATGCTTGGAAATACATACAAGTAATGAACATAAAACATGATCTCTGGCCTGATGATAATGAAAAGTATTCTCCATAAATTTTTGCAATGAAAAATAGGGATAAAGATACATTCATTCAAATTTTAAAGCATAGGAAGTTATCTGATGGGTATTCAAGTAACATCTCAAGGTGTGTTTACTTGAAGAATCAAAAGTTACATGGATTAAAAAGTCACGATTCACAAATTTTTTTACAACAGTTACTACCATTGGTATTCCATACCTTATTATATGAAAAAGTTATTGTTTCTGTACTCTAATTTGAAACATTTTTTATAAAACTATATTAGAGATCCCTACATCCATTTTATCTTGACAACCTTCATGAGAGGTTTGAATTGACACTTTGTGCAATAGAGATGATATTTCCTCCATTTTTTACTATCATGATGCATTTGACTATACATTTGGTTAAGAAAGCTAAATTAGGAGGTCTCGCTCATTATCGATGGATGAATCCAATTGGGAGGTACGTTATTTATATGTTTTTCAGTTAAGTAAACTATTTTTCCACTTAATTAAATACATAATTATGTTTTTTTATTTTATTTCATAGATATCATGGGAATTTGAAATCAAATGTGAGAAATAAAGCTCATTGCGAAGGCTCTATTTTTTAAGGCTATTGGGCTGATGATTCTCTTACCTTTTATTCTTGATACTTGGATGATATTGAGAAAAAATTTAACTGAGTTGGAAGTTTTGACAACACATCCACTCAATATCAAATACATGATAAATAAAATATATTTCATGCTATTGGACAATTAGTAGGGAGGACCTCAAATGTGACACATACAGAAATGAAATTATTACAGGCACATAGATATGTGATGCTGAATTGTGAAATTACAGATCCATTTATTAAAGAGTATAGGATACAAATAGAGGGATGAATGAGAGGCCAAACAAAAAATAAGAAATATATAATGAAATTTCTTTATAAAGAGCTTGATGAATGGTTTTCGTGACATGTAAATTCATAAATATTTAAATAAATAAAAATATTATGTTGACACACATATTTTGTAAATCTAATAAAGTATATTTTATTTTTTAGACCATGAATACCGATACTCAATCTGAGTTGTCTGAAGATTAGAAATTTCTTTCTCTAGGTCCTCTAAAAAAGATAGAATATTTGACACTTACAATGTGAATGACTTTAGATTTCTTATAGTCGATTGAGAAGAGGGTTTTAAAACAAATAATAGTGGTATATATACATTTGATGATGTGGAATACTGTGGAAAGATGATTGATATTATTGAATTAAACTACCAAAAAAAAATTCAGTTGTTTTATTCCGATTTAATTGGGTCGATATTATTAGAGGTGTTAAAATAGGTTCCTTCCAATTTACTTCTGTGAACTTCTTTCACATGATGGATGTTGGTGAACATGAACTGCATGATCCATATATATTATCATCGCAAAGAAAAATTGTATATATATTATTTTATAAAATATATATTTTTATATTAACCTCATTTTAAATTTAATATTGTATCTGAAGATGATATGACATTGAATACATTACTATTAAATTGTATTTTATTTATAACAGGATCTTTCAAAAACAATGCATCATATCAGGCTAAGAAAGTCATCCCTCACACTGCGGGATTAATTTCTTTTTCTAGAAGCTGATTGACTCTGGTAATATATTCATTGGATTAAATATTTATAAGATACTGTTATCTATTTAATATATTAAATTATTGATTTATCGTTTTTAAATGGAGTCACAAATTTTAGGTCAATAAGCATCCCAAACTAATGTGTTGTTGGATGTTCACAAAAATCTGATGGAAGATTTGTTAATGAGCCAGCAAAAGAAGTTAGGGTATGAACTCATTTATTCAATATAATAACTTATTATCAGTTATTACTTTGTTAATATATATTTCTTCTAATATGGTGGATATTTTATTTATAGGTTAAAATTAAAGAACTATGGGATGTAAATCCTTCACATACCTACTCATTCTCCCAGGATGACCCGGTTTCTAATGTCATTAGGAAGAAGCATCCAGGAAGAGTGCGCAGATTAGGTTTGGGAACCGTATCATCTATGGTATTTGGAAGGACACCGGGGATTGCAGATACATCTAATCTTAGTTGTAGTAAGCCCATACCTAGAGATTCTCAAAGAGGTATTTCCTCTCTATGAAACATATTTCAAGACTAGGGGGCTCAAATATCTGCTTTGTAGAAAGATTTGATTGATTTATATCAGAATACAATCAGATCTTCCCCTAGGGGTATTGCATCGACAGGTAGTGAGTAGGTAAATCAAAAAAATTCAAAATCATTTAGTTTGAAAACTTTTATTGGTTTTAAGTTTAAATATACATATACAGCAATATAAAAATTTCAATATAATGTTCTTACATGTTGTAGAATAAAGTAGAGTTGGATTTGGAGTGGGTGACGAGTTTTGGTCATCATCGGACCGTTATTAGTTTTATTGTTGATATGTTGGACAAATATCATAACAGTTGGTTTGTATATGTATCATGTGTGGCACATGGTTGCCACCAAACATTTTCATGACCTTATATTTTCTTGATTTTTCATGTTTCCTTTTATGTAATTTATTGAGGTTAGTGTATAGGAATCGAGAGGTTGGATACAACAAGGACTCATAGGAATTGATATTATAGAGGTTATAAACTTTTTATCATGGATTTGGTGTCACTTCTTGATTTTTTCTTTCACTCCTAGAGTGGATTGTTTTATATTTTCTATTGATTTTTGGGTTGTTCTATTGTGGAGCTAAATCATAGTGTTGTTTGCTTTATAAATATTATCTACATGTGACATGGAGTTTTTTATGTTTAATAGACTTTCTCTAATATTATTGAATATATAAGGTGGACCACACATTGTTTCTTGGATATAGTTTTTAATAGACCCATTATAATGTAGAGCTATTAATAATTCTACGCGTTTTCATGTTTAATCACAATTACACTGTGTTATAGGGTATATCACTATGAAATTTTAATCCTGATCCTACCTATAAATTTATAAACTCCATTTAAATAATTTATTTATCAAAATTCTATCACAATACATGGATTACATGCATTCTATTTTAAGAGGTATTTCACCCCAATTATTTTTATTATTGATCCTCAACATCCATATAAATAACATCACTAATTTTATGTGATTTTACTTTTATCTTCTATGGTTTACTTCAATTATATTTATTGTAAGAAGGTTGAAGCTAAGGATATCAATGGATTGGGTAGTTTCATAGATATATATTGATAATGCCACTATTTTATTTTTTTTATCAATTTGAATCCATGCATTATTGTTCTTAGAGGTTGTTTTCCACTTGCCTTATCTTCATACAAAATATTGGAATTTTTTGTTTGAGATAGGGAATCATAGTTGTAACAGCCCGAGATTTTATGAAAAATATTCTTTTTATTTCACTAATGTCTTGTATTGTACGCTACACCAAAAGGATCTTGCACAACACGCATCCTTGACTTGCCTTGCATTACACGCAATCGCGACCTTCCTCGATAGCGTGTGTAGTACGCAATAACGAGTTTCACTAAACAGCTATTAAAATGTTATTAAAACTAGCCGTTATGAATAGTAATAACCACTTTTTGAAATTTTGTAAATTTTATTTTTCAAAATGGATTTCATTTTTGGATTCGGAGTATCGAATTTAGCCTAAGGTGAAATTTTGGTACATTTCGGATAACTTTCATATTCTGATGAATAGTGAAAATTACTAAATTTTAATTAAAAACAACTTTTTTTAATCGAAATAATTAATAGTGATAAATTATTAATTTGAGTGGTTTTAAAGTATATTTAGAATATATTTTTACAATTCAATACAATGTTGGTCATTGGATGTAATTTCACATTTACACCAGACATAAACAAGTGTCAATCTTTTGATAGATATTGTTTCTTAAAAACACGCTATTTGTTTTAACAGCGGGATTTAATTAGAAAATTAATTAATGCAACTTCTATGTTATGAATTTGGTAAATTAGACTTCATTTTTGAATTTGGAATATGAAATATAGCTTAGGATGAAATTTTGGCATTGTTCTGAAAAACATCAATTTTTGATGAATAGTGAAACTACTAAGTGGTAGTTAAAAAAAATTAATTTTCTTCATAAATCTTAATTTTACCGCTTCTGTGAATGGAATTTCAAAAATACGAGAGACACGGTTGATGTCAGTAAGTAAAATTTTGTTCAATGAGATGAAAATAATTTTTGGTGAATAGTAACTTTTTACTTTTATTTACCACGGTTAAAAGTAAATAGGGTAATTAAGGGTAAAAATGATATTAATATTACCCTAACACATGTCCTAATCCTATTGGACAAGTGTATCTCGACCAAAAACAAAATTAAGTGTAAAATATTATCATTTAGGCCCACTTGGATTAGATTAGGACATTTATTATTATTTAATTCAAAGAAGAGTTAAAAGAGTTAAAATCAAAGTTTATTTACTAAAACATTTTTTATATAAAGTTGTACATGAGATAAATTCGATTGTAAATATTAATTATAAATCTAAAAAGATTTCCTACAGAATGGTATTTTATTTGTAATTTTTAGACATCAAATAAGTTAATTTATTTATGACACAAAGATGATGCAGTAATTATCTTATTTATGAAATATTGACATAATTGATGTTATAAACACAAAAATAAATGTAATTTGAGACTTTTTATGAATTACACTAATTTTCTAGGTTACTATGATATATTAGTGTCGATTTAATCAACGTGGTTCGAACATATAATTATGTTATGACTTTCACAAAAATCATATATCAAATAGTGTCAAAATTGACACAAAATAGTTTTTAAATCAAATATTATATTACCAATTGGTATTTTATTCCTAAAAATCTAAGATTCGGCCAAATGTCTTAGATAAGGATATATATATTAATAATAAACAATTTGGGGTTCGTTTGGCATGTTATAGTAAGTGTATTAACCATATAGTGTAAGAAAACAAAAAGACACGGTAAAAGTTAAATTATTTAACTTAGAGTTAAATCTAATTGATAAGGTTAAAATAATACCCTAAACTTGTCTAAATCCTATTGGATGATAGGATTTAGACCCATCCCCACTTTAGCTTCGAAATAAGACCCTTTGGAACCATTATAAACTGATTTTGACATTAATATAAAATAATATTTTGAGGTATTCCTAAGGTGCCCCTCTCCTCCCTTATAAAAGGACACCTCCTCCCCCTCCTCCTCACACAAATTTGAGCACTCAAGCTCGGCCAACCCCTGCCATTTTCTCCTCTCCACTTCCCTAGAATAATCCTAGAGGTCCTGGTCTTCTTCAAAGACCAATCTTAGTTCTCTAAGTGGAGGATTCAAAGAGGTGTTCCAAAGAAGAGGTAATATCCATTACCGATCTTTTCATTTTATTTCTTCTTCAACTTCTTCTTCTTTAGTTGTTTCATTATAAAGTAATAACATCAGTATTAGTTACATACTTATATGTTATTATAAATATGAAACAACTCTAATTAACCATCTATCCATCCTACGGAAAAAGGAAATCACCGCGCGTGCGTACGTACGGAATACCGTCTCCACGCCGTGGTGTAATCTATTTTCCGCAACCACCTTAATTGGATGGGTATAATGGTTTAATGAGTAACTATATATGATTATTATAAAGTGATATTGATACTGAAATAGTATACATACACTTCAACACAATTCCACGACCATGGGAATGATATCATCGCTCGTGCGTACGTACGGACTACCGTCTCCACGACGCGATGAGATTCATTCTCAATGATTAACCATTCATGAATGATTATAAAGTATATATAATAAGTAATAATGAAATATATGACATAATAATGATACTGGAATTATTTATATGTATTTCATCTACTTAATTCCATTCAATTCAATAAGGAAACGAAAACAGCGTTCATGCGTACGTACGGACTACCGTCTCCATAAACGGTGTATTTCTTTCCATTTACTGATTTATTATATATGTATATTCTGAATATATATATAAATCATGTTTTATATTCTGGACTTAAGTAATCCTGATCTAAGTAATCATATGAATAATTACAAGTTAAAAACACGAACGACAAATGAGACGATTTTACCCAAAACGCTACTTTAACATGAATTTACAAAAGAACGGGTAATATAATGTCATAATTGAACCATATATGATATCATAACAATGAATATGATTCTGTAATAAGTCAATGACATTATTTAAATCATTATACAGGAGGTTTGGACACATACGAAGCAAATCGGACCTAAGGTAAGGGAAATATCACAATCTCATTTTTATCCGAGATTGTTTATTCGTAAGTATTTACTGGGGTGTATTTTATCATCCACATACATGTTCCCTCAATATGTAATATTGTTTCCATCCACTTAAAATAGTTTAAATCCAATTTTACCCTTCGGTGAGTTTTTAGTAAAGAATATGAAAGGAATCTTTTGTCGTTTTTTTTTCGTACGAGGTACTTTTTGACTTTTCCAACAAAGGTACGAAGAATGTTTTTTTTAACTTATACGGCATGAATGGATTTTTAAAACATTATTTCCAAGAAGATTCCTTTACAAGTTTTCAAGTTTATTTTTAATCAACTTATTTTATTTTAAAGTTGTATGACATGTTATGAAAGGAAAAATGTTTTTGAAGAAGAAAGGATATTTTCCTCAAGAATGGAGTTCAAGTGTTTTATCAAAATTATTTTCCATCTATGATAATAAAGGGTTCTGTTTTTATCCCTATTATTACATTGATTTTATCATGTTGTGATGGAATTATTTTTATGAATTCCTTTATCTTATATGAATTGATTTATGATGTCATGATGTTTCAAGAATCCCATTTTTGTTACATGTGTTATGCGATGATGTATGTTTTATGATTATGTGGCACACATAAGAAAGGATTCATTATGAGATGGGTGGGACCTATATCTCCCTCCAATACATTGGGTAAAGATTTTATATCTCATGAGATAGACATGGCTGAAATGGTAGGTTATACCGGTTCAGTGAAACAGGACTGAAACGAGGGTTACTCGATTCAGAAAGGGACTTTGTCCACTAAGATAGTCTTGGAAATGAGTCTTGACTAACATGAAATGATTCTCTATGATTATGTGTGTATGCCACAAAGTTTCAGGTTTTAAGTTATGATTATTGGGATTTCATTTCACTACTATGATTTATCCCATGTTATGAAATTATGCTCTCTTTTGCAGGTTAAGATTTCCAAAAGTTATGTTCTTATGAATATGATGTGATTGATTTTTATTTTGTTTACCCTTAATGAGCATTTGAGCTCACCCTTTTATGTTTTCTTTTCCCCAGGATATAAAGAAAGGTTTTAGGTAAAAAAAAAGGGAAGATCTTTATGGGAGATATTGAAGATCTTTCACCACGATTAGAAGATTACGTTCCGAGTTTCCAAAGACACTAAACTATTACGATCCTTGTGTGTGTGTTTTTTTTATGTACTAAGTATTCCGCAAAATTAATGTAATGTTCATGTACGTCAAGCTTCGGGTCTCTACAGTTGGTATTAGAGGAAAGGTTTAGTCAACCTTTGGAAACTAGGATGCGAGAACTTTAGTGAGATCCCTAGAGATATTTCTAAGGTATGTCTAGGGATGTCCCTAAGGTTAAGTATACGTATAGGTTATAGTACTAGAATTATGCCAACGATCATAGAATTAAACCTAAGATGTTAGATATTGAAGGTACTCCCCCTTTATTATGTTGTTTTCCCTAGCATGATTTTTGCCTCTCACACTATTCTTTTTGGGTTTTAGACGATGGCTGGAACCCGAAGGAACCGTGTTGATCAATGTAATGGACAATACAATAATTGCCCTCCTGAACAAACAAATGTTATGGGAGATGGAGTGCAAAATCTTATTGCTATACTTACACAAGCTATGAATCATTCTGGACTTCCAAATGATCAGAGAAGGTAACAATATTCTATTGAGTCCTTCATGAGGCAACGTCCACCTTCTTTCAGTGGGTCTTCTGATCCACTTGTTGCTGAACAATGGATCAGTACCACTGAAAAGATATTTTCAGTTCTTCAATGTTCTGAGCATGATAAAGTCATCTTAGTAGTATATCGTTTGTAAGGTGAAGCTGATCAATGGTGGAATCTTATCAAGAATACGAGGCAAAGAGATGAAATTGAGTCCATGGAATGGGACGAGTTCAAGAACTTGTTTTTCAGTAAGTACTTCCCTCGTATTCTTCGAACAAAGATGGAAAAGGAGTTTCTTGAACTAAAGCAAAAGGATGATGAATCTGTTGGTATATACGAAGCGAATTTTACAAGACTTGCAAGGTATGCATCTGGCATTGTCATCCAACCTGAAAGTAAGGTTGATCGATTTTTCAGTGGCTTAAAACCAAGTCTTCGAAGGGCATTAGCTATAAGAGACTTCAGTAGCTATGAAGAAATTGTGTGTTGTGCTATCAAGGTATAAATGGAAGTTGGTGTTACATATCCATCTTATGGTTTTGAAAAGAAACGAAAGATGGAGTTCAAGGAGAAATCTCAGAATAATGGTGAAAAGAAGATGAATGTTTCCTTATGCACAAAGTGTGGAAATAAGAATGGTGGAGATTGTCTTAAAGGGACTAGAAAATTTTTTAAGTGTGTAAAAGAAGTTCATCGAGCAGCTGAGTGTCTAAGTAATGGAAAAAGGGTTTCTAATGATGTGAATAAAGCAAAAACTGCAGAGAACGCACCACCAACACTTCAATGCTTCAAGTGCAAGGAAATGGGGCATTATGCTAATAAATGCCCTAATCCAAGGGTTAGTGATGATCAATATGAGAAACCACTGAAGGAAAAGGACAAAGGGAAGTCACATGCGATCACTGTTGGAAATGTTGAATATGACAACGATATGGTGGAATGATTAAGTGTTTATGTAATGGGATTCCAAAATAATGTTGTATATAGTATTGTGGAATATTGGAATATTTATGTTTTGGTCTATTGTGGTTTTCAATAATTTTATGGTACCGGTAACCATGAAAAGTGATTGAGACATTTTTTGGTAAACAGATGATATGAGCATAGTGAAGGGATAAGAAGATAATGAGATGTTTGATTGTATTCATGAGCTCATGATTAATATAAGGACTAAGTGATATCATGGTTTGAGTATATAAAATTTTGAGGATTTTGGTATGTGGAAGGTGTTAACTTTTAACTACATTCAAGTTTTCACTATGGTTCAATGGGTATTCAAGAGAATACATGATTAAGGCCTTTGAATGTTTGGAATGTGACCAACAAAACATATCTTATGATATATGGGGATTAACGATAGTATTAAATCTCTGGTAATCGTTTTCACTATATTATGAGAGTGGACTGCAGTATTATGAATAAGCCTAAAGATTAGAATGGATTATGTTGGACATAAGTTAGTATTGTTTAAGGATAGAATTTTTTTTGATATTATTGATGGGATGTTATAGTAATATAGTTTTAGAAAAAGGACAACCTGCAGGACGGGCGACAGCCCATCGCGTCGGACAAGGCTGTAGGAATCGAACCCACAACCGAAGTGCGACTGGCCTTTATCACCTACCACTGGCCTACAGGAAGTCCCTGTTTAGTAGAAAGTAGTGTTATTATATGATATATAAAGTATAAGTCCATTTTAGGAACCATATATGATTAATCTCACTATATATCGACTTATGTATATAAATTTTGCTAACCTTTTGAGACAGATGGAATGACCCGTCATTCTATCACATGATCTGCTAACACTTCACGAATAACAAATTCAACTTCATTTAAGAGATGAAGTGGAAATTGTTAAAGGCACGAACAACAGTGAGGTTGTACCAACATAAAGTAAGTATTTATTCTAATTCAAATTCTTTAACTTTAGGGAAACGATATTGAAAACCAAAAATGTTGTCCTAGTGATCTTATATCTGATGAATCAGATGGTACCTTAGATCATCACAAATTTATGGTTTTGTGATTACTGGATTTTCCATAGCCATGTTCTCTACCACTCTCCATCAGAACATGATGGTTAGATTTCTCTTCCATATCCATATTTTTACCTATGTGGAAACCCAGCGATTAGTTTATTTGGGTAATCGTTACATTTCATACTTTAGTTTTTAAAGCCAAGTTTTGGTATTCCTTTTTACGATGTGAGTTTCTATTAAAGAAACTTTTGAATATTAAACCATTTATAACCTTGACAAATTTCGAGGGCGAAATTCATTTTAAGGGGGGTAGAATGTAACAGCCAGAGATTTTATGAAAAATATTCTTTTTATTTCACTAATGTCTTGTATTGTACGCTACACCAAAAGGAGCTTGCACAACACGTATCCTTGACTTGCCTTGCATTACACGCAATCGCGACCTTCCTCGATAGCGTGTGTAGTACGTAATAACGAGTTTCACTAAACAGCTATTAAAATGTTATTAAAACTAGCCGTTATGAATAGTAATAACCACTTTTTGAAATTTTGTAAATTTTATTTTTCAAAATGGATTTCATTTTTGAATTCGGAGTATCGAATTTAGCCTAAGGTGAAATTTTGGTACATTTCGGATAACTTTCATATTCTGATGAATAGTGATAATTACTAAATTTTAATTAAAAACAACTTTTTTAATCGAAATAATTAATAGTGATAAATTATTAATTTGAGTGGTTTTAATGTATATTTAGAATATATTTTTACAATTCAATACAATGTTGGTCATTGGATGTAATTTCACATTTACACCAGACATAAACAAGTGTCAATCTTTTGATAGATATTGTTTCTTAAAAACACGTTATTTGTTTTAACAGCGGGATTTAATTATAAAATTAATTAATGCAACTTCTATGTTATGAATTTGGTAAATTAGACTTCATTTTTGAATTTGGAATATGAAATATATCTTAGGATGAAATTTTGTCATTGTTCTGAAAAACATCAATTTTTGATGAATAGTGAAACTACTAAGTGGTAGTTAAAAAAAATTAATTTTCTTCATAAATCTTAATTTTACCGCTTCTGTGAATGGAATTTCAAAAATACGAGAGACACAGTTGATGTCAGTAAGTAAAATTTTGTTCAATGAGATGAAAATAATTTTTGGTGAATAGTAACTTTTTACTTTTATTTACCACGGTTAAAAGTAAATAGGGAAATTAAGGGTAAAAATGATATTAATATTACCCTAACACATGTCCTAATCCTATTGGACAAGTGTATCTCGACCAAAAACAAAATTAAGTGTAAAATATTATCATTTAGGCCCACTTGGATTAGATTAGGACATTTATTATTATTTAATTCAAAGAATTGTTAAAAGAGTTAAAATCAAAGTTTATTTACTAAAACATTTTTTATATAGGGTTGTACATGAGATAAATTCGATTGTAAATATTCATTAGAAATATAAAAACATTTCCTACAGAATGGTATTTTATTTGTAATTTTTAGATGTAACACCCCAAGCTTCCGCGGTACGTTTCCCTTCGAATAATGTGATAGCGTGTGTTGTACGCAACCTCGAGTTCTAACACACACCTTAACTAATTAAAATAGTCGTTGTGAATAGTAATACCTACTTTTTGAAATCATATATATTTTATATTTCAAAATGGACTTCATTTTTGGATTCGGAATATTGAAATTAGCCTAGGGTGAAATTTTGGTACATTTCGGATAACTTTCATATTTTGATGAATAGTGAAAATTTCTAAATTTTAATTAAAAACAACTTTTTTAATCAAAATAATTAATAGTGATAAATTATGAATTTGAGTGGTTTTAAAGTATATTTAGAATATATTTTTACCATTCAATTTAATGTTTATCATTGGACATAATTTTACAATTAAACCGAACATAAACAAGTGTCAATCTTTTGATAGTTATTATCTCTTAAAAACACGCTTTTTGTTTTGACAGCGGGAATTAATTTTAAATTAATTTCTGCCACTTCTGTGTTTTGAATTTAGGAAAATGGATTCCATATTTGGAATCAGGATGTCCAAATTATGTAAATAGGTAACTTTTATTTTTACACATTTTGAATAATTACTGCGGTAAATATTTTATTTACCATGGTTAAAGGGTAAATCCGGTAAATAAGGGTTAAAAAATAATATTATAATAATAAAAAATTACCCTAAAACGTGTCCTAACCTTATTGGTGGACACATACCCGACCATGGGCATCCTTGGGTCAATTTGGGGACCCCTTGGAGCCACTTGTATGTGGTAGGGACACATTATATTAATAAAGTTAAAATAAAAATAAAAATGGCATAAGCTTACATCTTTTAGAAGAACAATTTTTACATAGGGTTATACATGTTGGATTTTCGATTATAAATATTCATTAGAAAGATAAAAAGATTTCCTACATGATTATATTTTATTTATAATTTTTAGACATCAAATAAGTTAAATTATTAATGACACAATAATGATGCAATGTTTACCTCATTAATAAATCATTGAAATAAATAATATTATAATGATTAAAATATTATCTAAAACCTGTCCAATTCTTATTGGTTGATGTTATTTAGAATATTAGTCATCTTATCTTCGACCTCAATGATTTTTGGACCATTATAAACCGAATATAATTATATTATAAAGTAATACTTTCACTCTTTCCTAAAGAGCCCCTCCTCTCCCTTATAAAAGGAGACCACTTATACTCATTCCTCACACCTCTCAAGCCACTTGGCTCGTCCAAACTCTGCCCAACTAAGCTCCCCACATCCTTCTCCTCCTCCTTGAAGTTTCCCCTTAGGCAGAAAGCATTTCAACAAGTCCTTTGGTTCCAACCAAAGTGAGTTACCTAAATTAAAGGTAACGATTTCTCTTAAATTATTTTCATTTATTTTGCTTCTTCAACCCCCAAACTCTTTTTATTTCCTTTATTTTGTAACAACACCAGTATCCTCAATATACTAGGATGTTGTTATAAGAAGGATTCAAACTATACATACACACAACTCCATCTAATGGATGATGAACATAATGTTTCTGTGGATGGCAAACTAACGCCTCACGAAACGATGATTGTTCAAATACATATTACCGCCTCTCATGGTGGCCATTATGATGGAACTGTAATTAAATATGATATTAATGATATATATTTTATATATAAGCTTCTGTTATTCCATTTTATTTCATACCATTATTCGTTTCATGTTGTATATACATACGATAATTTCATTTGAGGAAGTGCGGACTACCGCCCCCTTAAAATGATATGACTCGTTCATACCACACATGGAACGTATAAAGGATGGTGTTAATGAACTTAAGTAACATATATAAAATATTATATTATACTGGAATAGTAATATACCTATGTATCATTTGGATTCGATTCTTTTAAAATAAAAATTAAATGGAAATAGCGTTCGTGCGTACGTACGGACTACCGTCTCCACGAACGCGATGAGATTCATTCTCCATCGTATCCATTCAAGTATAATTATCATTTAATGATTTAAAAATGATGTTTAAGGACTTGATATCATTCTGGATATGAATAAGATACAACAAACATGACTTATGTAACAAAACATATAAAGAAAATGAGTAAGTTAACACCCGAAACGGCGATAATACTAAGATATTATTATCAAATCAATATTAAAAGATCATATATGATATCATATTAATGTATATGATTCTTGTATAATTTAGTGACAATTATTTCACTATTATACAGGAGGTTAACCTACCCCAACCAAGGAAAAGTACAAGGTAAGGGTTATTTCACAATCTCTTCATTATCCGAGGTTGTATTATACGTAATAATCTACTGGGATCTCTTTATCATCCACATCCATGTTTCTTCGAAATGTATTTCAAAACATTTTTACTATTTACAAGAATATGTGTTAAAGTCATTTATACCCTTGTTTGACTTTTTATAAGAGGTTTATAAAGGAATATTTCCGTCGTTTTCAAAACAAGGTCCTTTTTAACCTTTTCGACAGAATTGATGTAAGAATGTTTTTTTTAACTTATACGGCGGGTGCGGTTATTTTCCGCCGTTATAAAATAGTCGAAGCTTTCCATACAAGCTTATAAGAATATTTTCAAAGAAAATGTTTTATTTTATATGGACCTTAAATGATTTCAAAATAAAAGGAGATACTTCTTTAAAAAGAATTTTGATTTCATCTATGTCAACATCCTTTGATGGATTTTAAGATTATTTGAAGTTGATTTATTATACAAAACTTCTATATTGTATTGAAGGTTTTGTGATATGTTTGACTGTGTATGTGCTATTTTTATACCATTCATAGTTTATGGTGAAATTATTGACATTTCGTATGCTAGTTTTAATACGAATGTTTATGTTATGTTTAAACCTTTTCATATGGGAATGCATTGGACTTAATAAGTGACGGGTGGAGCCCGCTATAGCTCCTCGATGCATCGGTAGGTCTCATGAGACAAACTAGTGTCTTGGCACAAGGCCTTGACAAAATCTTATTTGTAGTCTTGGCACGAGGCCTTGGCTATGTGGTTATGATAGTCTGGCATTATGCATTCTAACATTATGAAAGTGGTTATTGATATTGCATGTGATTATTCGATTAGTAGAATATCCATGTGAATAAGTAAATGGCATTATTTCATTTTACTTTTGCCATACTATGTTGAAGTTCAATTTTAAAAGGCTTTTGTTTTAGTAATTCATTGCCTTAAATGTTTATGATTATTTTGAATGTTCCACTATATTGTTATCCTTACTGGGCATTTGAGCTCACCCCTTTTCTATGTTTTATTTTTCCCAGGTAGTGAAGAATTAAATTATGAATGACTTGCAGGGATATTATGAGGGGTTAATAGTGTGGATATGAAGACTTTGTTGTTGTAGTAGTTTTTCACTTTGAAATGTAATGTAAAACTTTATGATTATATCTAGTGTTTCCAAGGCTACTAAACCAATCGGTCTTTCGGGATTTGATCTTTCTTGTGATCATACCAATGTTACGAAGTAATGCACCGACTCTAGGCAACTGGGGTCGGGGCGTTACAGTTGGTATCAGAGGAAGTTTAGTACAAACCTTGGAAGCTAGATTTAGATAAACTCTGATTAGAGCACGTATACCTAAGAATAACTTTGAGGATTAGTATAGAAGAACTTCCTAGAATTTTGGTATTGTAGAGATTTTGTGAGTTTTCCGAGCAATACATCCCTGTCTGGATACGAGCAGGTAGAGGCGGCTCTGGCGCAGATGTACCTAGGGGTAAAACCCGAAAACACCGCTTTGAGCTAGACTCGAACGGGAACTGGTGCACGACAACGGGCCTTGCTGCACTCTTGGTTACGACACTCCCAGGGGATATGCTTAGGATAACTCTCATTTTCTTTACAAATCATTATGAAGGGTTTATGAGTATATACTTCCTCAAAAAAAACATTTTTATGATTATGGATTATATCCATAAATAGTTCAATTTATGTTAAGTGTTTTATAAGTATGGGATTATGTATTTTGATTCATAAACTGATCTAGTTTATGCCATTGTTTAGAAATGGCACCTTGTGGAAGAAATGGAAACCGTATCAATGCACGCACTCCATGTAGGGATTGCCCTCCTGCTCAAGATAATTATAGTGGGGCTGGTGATGCAACTGGTGCTGATCAGCTAATCACCATACTGGGACAAATTACTCAGGTTATGAATAATAACCTTACCTGTATGGAGCACCCTGATCCGCAGCGTGGAGGATCAATGTTAGATCGATTCATGAGGCAACAACCACCAACGTTCAATGGGAGTACAAATCCCTTAGTAGCTGAGCAATGGATAAATTCCCTAGAGAAAATATTTCAGGCTTTGGGGAGCAGTGAAAGGGAAAAAGTTATCATGGCAGTTTACCGCCTCACTAGAGATGCTGATCAATGGTGGTCATTGATTCAAAACATGAAGGAAGATGATGAAGTATCAAATATGGAATGGAGGGAATTCAAAGATCTGTTTTTAGAAAAATACTTCCCTCGCGACCATCGAGCGGATATGGAAAGACAATTTCTGAGTCTGAGACAAAAGGAGGATGAGAATGTCACAAAGTATGAGGCTAACTTTACAAGGTTAGCGAGGTATGCTGGAGATTATATTCGCAACCCAAGAAGTAAGATTGATCGTTTCTTTGATGGGTTAAAACCATTTCTCCGTCGAGCATTAGTCTCACAATCCTTTTCATCGTACGAAGACATTGTCTCATGTGCTATCAAGACCGAAAAGGAATTCTCTAAGTCTTATGACTTTAAAGCAAAGCAAGAGAAGAAGAGACCTGCTGATCAATCTGGGAATGGAAATAAGGGGAAGAAGGGAAAGGTTGAATATCCATCTTGTGGTAAATGCGGGAAGAAACATCCTGGTACTTGCTTGAAGGGAATGGGAGTCTGTTACAAGTGTGGTGAAAAAGGCCACCAAGCTCATGATTGCAAGGGGAAGAAGGAAGCTACCAACGTTCAGTGCTACAATTGCAGGGAGATGGGGCATTATGCAAATGCATGCCCTAAGCGTCAGGAGAACTTACCTCAGAAAAGGCCAAGGGATCAAGGCCAGGCTTATGCTATCACTACTGCAGAGGTAGAAGCTCCAAAAGACGTGGTGGCAGGTAATTTAATGGTTTCCTCAAATTTAGCAAATGCATTATTTGATTCTGGATCATCGCATTGTTTCATATCTTCCCAGTTTGCTAAGAAAATTAGATATTTCCAATTTGATTTAATAAGGGAGTTGTCAGTTAAAACTCCTAAGGGAAGTATCGTTGCAACAAAGTTTTGTGAATCAGTCCCCATTAGAGCACATAAATTTTCTTTATCTGCTGATCTCATCGTCATACCTATGATTGAGTTTGATATAATCCTCGGTATGGACTGGCTTTCGGACTATGATGTGAAGATTTATTGTAAGAAGAAAGAGGTTACGATTCTTGATGATAATGATAAGGAACACCTTATTTTTAGATCAGAATCGTCACCACCTAATTCTTATTTAGATCCACCCTCAATAGCTCAACTAAATTCAATTATTGGGGAGGAAGAGAATGAAATAACTGCGGGTGAGGAAAGGAATGTTCAAATAGAGGATGTACCTGTTGTGAAAGAATTTGTAGATGTATTTCCGGAAGATTTACCTGGACATCCTCCAGAACGAGAAGTTGAGTTTTCCATTGATTTGATTCCTGGATCAAGGCCTATATCGAAGACCCCTTATAGAATGGCCACTGTAGAGTTAGTCGAACTAAAGAAACAACTAGAGGAATTGAGTAATAAGGGATTTATTCTCCCTAGTGTTTCTCCATGGGGAGCCCCTGTTCTTTTTGTTAAAAAGAAAGATGGATCTATGAGGTTATGTATCGACTACAGGGAGATCAATGACATAACGATAAAGAACAAGTATCCCCTACCTCGTATTGATGATTTATTTGACCAACTACATGGAGCTCAATACTTTTCAAAGATTGACCTTCGATCTGGATACCATCAGTTGTGTGTGAAGAAGGAAGACATTCCGAAGACAGCATTTCGAACCAGGTACGGGCATTACGAGTTTACTGTAATGCCATTTGGATTGACTAATGCACCCTCTGTATTCATGGATCTGATGAATAGAGTTTTCAAGGAGTATCTCGATGAATTTGTGGTGGTATTTATTGATGATATTCTGGTATACTCCAAAACCTACGAAGATCATGAAAATCACTTGCGCATTATCTTGAAGACTCTGAGGAGGCATGAATTATATGGGAAGTTTAGCAAGTGTGAATTCTGGCTTCAGGAGATTTCTTTTCTTGGACATATTGTCTCTAAAGATGGAATCTCTGTTGATCCTTCTAAGACCAAGGCAATCCAAGAATGGCCAGCACCTACGAGTATAACTGAGGTACGTAGTTTTATTGGTTTGGCAGGTTATTATCGACGTTTCGTCCAGAATTTTGCCCGATTGGCTAACCCATTAACGAAGCTCACACGTAAAGGGGTTAAATTTGTTTGGACAAAAGAGTGTGAAGAATGTTTCGAAGAACTGAAGAGAAGATTAGTCAATGCTCCTATATTGACTCTACCATCGGGGAATGATGGGTTCATTATTTATAGTGATGCATCGAAGAAAGGACTTGGTTGTGTCCTTATGTAGAATGATAGAGTTATTGCCTATGCATCACGACAGTTGAAAATTCATGAACAAAACTATCCTACTCATGATATTGAGTTAGCAGCTGTAATCTTTGCTTTGAAGATATGGAGGCACTACCTCTATGGTGAAAAATGTGAGATTTATACTGATCACAAGAGTTTGAAGTATATTTTCTCACAAAAAGAACTCAACATGAGGCAAAGGAGATGGCTTGAATTACTCAAGGATTATGATTGTACGATACACTACCACCCAGGGAAGGCAAACAAGGTGGCAGATGCTTTGAGTAGAAAAGACCATGGAGTTTTGAACAATATGAGAATTGAAAGGGATCCAATTTTTATGGATCTAGTGAAGATGGACATGGGAATAACCAGGGAAGGTGAAACATCAATGCTTTTTCAAATGGTTGCCAAACCATCATTACTAGAAAGGATTAAGAGTTCTCAGACCGATGATGAAGAATTCCAAAAGAAGATTAAAGCTGTGAATGATGGGAGATTGAGAGACTTTGTGTATGAAGATGGAATTTTGAAATTCGGGAAGAGACTTTGTGTTCCCAATATACCTGATCTAAAAAGGGAATTGCTGGATGATGCTCATAGTTCCAATTTCTCTATACACCCTGGGAGCACCAAAATGTATAGAGATTTGAAAGAACATTTTTGGTGGGACAATATGAAGAGGGAGATTGCTGATTTTGTGTCAAGATGTATGGTTTGTCAACAAGTGAAAGCTGGAAGGCAACAGCCTGGAGGAGTCATGCAACCTCTTCCTATACCGGAGTGGAAATGGGACAATGTTACGATGGACTTTGTCATGGGGCTACCGAAGACTCCTAGAAGGAACGATGCAATATGGGTTATTGTTGATCGTCTTACCAAGTCAGCACATTTTCTTGCTATAAGAGAAGATCTACCCCTGGAACGTCTAGCAAGACTATACATTAATGAAGTTGTGAGACTTCATGGAGTACCCCTATCAAATTTTTTCTGATCGTGATCCCCATTTTACTTCAAGATTCTGGAAAAGTCTTCAGAAATCCCTGGATACAGAACTTTATTTGAGCACTGCTTACCACCCTCAGACAGACGGACAATCAGAACGGACTATTCAAACCTTAGAAGACATGTTGAGATCTTGCTCACTTGACTTTCAAGGTATGTGGGATCAATATTTACCTCTGGTAGAATTTTCCTATAACAATAGCTTCCATTCAAGTATTCAGATGGCACCATATGAAGCGTTATACGGAAAGAGATGTCGTACACCAACCTGTTGGGATGACGTTGGTGAAAGAAAACTTTTAGGCCCAGAACTGGTGGAGGAAATGGTGGAAAAGGTGAAAGTAATCCAAAATCACATCAAAGCAGCTCAAAGTAGGAAGAAGAGCTATGCCGATAATCGAAGGAAGGATTTGGAATTTCAAGTCGGTGATCATGTTTTCCTAAAGGTATCTCCATGGAAGGGAGTCATACGTTTTGGAAAGAAAGGTAAATTGAGTCCCAGGTACATCGGACCTTTCGAAATTCTAGAACGAATTGGGGCTGTAGCTTACCGATTGGCAATGCCGCCAAGTCTCTCTAAAGTTCACGATGTGTTCCACGTATCTCTGTTGAGGAAATACATGCCTGACCCAACGCATGTACTCACCTATGAGGAATTAGAACTGGAACCCGATCTGTCTTATTGCGAAGAGCCTGTCAGGATTCTTGATACAAGAGAACAAGTACTGAGAAACCGGACGACGCGTCTGATAAAAGTTTTGTGGAGAAATCATAAGATGGAAGAGGCAACGTGGGAACCCGAGGAACTTATGATGAAGAACCACCCGAGTCTTTTTATGCAGTAATACCCTAGAAATTGCGAGGACGCAATTATTTGAAGGTGGGGAGAATGTAACACCCCAAGCTTCCGCGGTACGTTTCCCTTCGAATAATGCGATAGCGTGTGTTGTACGCAACCTCGAGTTCTAACACACACCATAACTAATTAAAATAGCCGTTGTGAATAGTAATACCTACTTTTTGAAATCATATATATTTTATATTTCAAAATGGACTTCATTTTTGGATTCGGAATATTGAAATTAGCCTAGGGTGAAATTTTGGTACATTTCGGATAACTTTCATATTTTGATGAACAGTGAAAATTTCTAAATTTTAATTAAAAACAACTTTTTTAATCAAAATAATTAATAGTGATAAATTATGAATTTGAGTGGTTTTAAATTATATTTAGAATATATTTTTACCATTCAATTTAATGTTTATCATTGGACATAATTTTACAATTAAACCGAACATAAACAAGTGTCAATCTTTTGATAGTTATTATCTCTTAAAAACACGCTTTTTGTTTTGACAGTGGGAATTAATTTTAAATTAATTTCTGCCACTTCTGTGTTTTGAATTTAGGAAAATGGATTCCATATTTGTAATCAGGATGTCCAAATTATGTAAATAGATAACTTTTATTTTTACACATTTTGAATAATTACTGCGGTAAATATTTTATTTACCATGGTTAAAGGGTAAATCCGGTAAATAAGGGTTAAAAAATAATATTATAATAATACAAAATTACCCTAAAACGTGTCCTAACCTTATTGGTGGACACATACCCGACCATGGGCATCCTTGGGTCAATTTGGGGACCCCTTGGAGCCACTTGTATGTGGTAGGGACACATTATATTAATAAAGTTAAAATAAAAATAAAAATGGCATAAGCTTACATCTTTTAGAAGAACAATTTTTACATAGGGTTATACATGTTTGATTTTCGATTATAAATATTCATTAGAAAGCTAAAAATATTTCCTACATGATGATATTTTATTTATAATTTTTAGACATCAAATAAGTTAAATTATTAATGACACAATAATGATGAAATGTTTACCTCATTAATAAATCATTGAAATAAATAATATTATAATGATTAAAATATTATGTAAAACCTGTCCAATTATTATTGGTTGATGTTATTTAGAATATTAGTCATCTTATCTTCGACCTCAATGATTTTTGGACCATTATAAACCGAATATAATTATATTATAAAGTAATACTTTCACTCTTTCCTAAAGAGCCCCTCCTCTCCCTTATAAAAGGAGACCACTTCTACTCATTCCTCACACCTCTCAAGCCACTTGGCTCATCCAAACTCTGCCCAACTAAGCTCCCCACATCCCTCTCCTCCTCCTTGAAGTTTCCCCTTAGGCAGAAAGCATTTCAACAAGTCCTTTGGTTCCAACCAAAGTGAGTTACCTAAATTAAAGGTAACGATTTCTCTTAAATTATTTTCATTTATTTTGCTTCTTCAACCCCCAAACTCTTTTTATTTCCTTTATTTTGTAACAACACGAGTATCCTCAATATACTAGGATGTTGTTATAATAAGGATTCAAACTACACATACACACAACTCCATCTAATGGATGATGAACATAATGTTTCTGTGGATGGCAAACTAACGCCTCACGAAACGATGATTGTTCAAATACATCTTACCGCCTCTCATGGTGGCCATTATGATGGCACTGTAATTAAATATGATATTAATGATATATATTTTATATATAAGCTTCTGTAATTCCATTTTATTTCATACCATTATTCGTTTCATGTTGTATATACATACGATAATTTCATTTGAGGAAGTGCGGACTACCGCCCCCTTAAAATGATATGACTCGTTCATACCACACATGGAACGTATAAAGGATGGTGTTAATGAACTTAAGTAACATATATAAAATATTATATTATACTGGAATATTAATATACCTATGTATCATTTGGATTCGATTCTTTTAAAATAAAAATTAAATGGAAATAGCGTTCGTGCGTACGTACGGACTACCGTCTCCACGAACGCGATGAGATTCATTCTCCATCGTATCCATTCAAGTATAATTATCATTTAATGATTTAAAAATGATGTTTAAGGACTTGATATCATTCTGGATATGAATAAGATACAACAAACATGACTTATGTAACAAAACATATAAAGAAAATGAGTAAGTTAACACCCGAAACGGCGATAATACTAAGATATTATTATCAAATAAATATTAAAAGATCATATATGATATCATATTAATGTATATGATTCTTGTATAATTTAGTGACAATTATTTCACTATTATACAGGAGGTTAACCTACCCCAACCAAGGAAAAGTACAAGGTAAGGGTTATTTCACAATCTCTTCATTATCCGAGGTTGTATTATACGTAATAATCTACTGGGATCTCTTTATCATCCACATCCATGTTTCTTCGAAATGTATTTCAAAACATTTTTACTATTTACAAGAATATGTGTTAAAGTCATTTATACCCTTGTTTGACTTTTTATAAGGGGTTTATAAAGGAATCTTTCCGTCGTTTTCAAAACAAGGTCCTTTTTAACCTTTTCGACAGAATTGAGGTAAGAATGTTTTTTTTAACTTATACGGCGGGTGCGGTTATTTTCCGCCGTTATAAAATCGTCGAAGCTTTCCATACAAGCTTATAAGAATATTTTCAAAGAAAATGTTTTATTTTATATGGACCTTAAATGATTTCAAATTAAAAGGAGATACTTCTTTAAAAAGAATTTTGATTTCATCTATATCAACATCCTTTGATGGATTTTATGATTATTTGAAGTTGATTTATTATACAAAACTTCTATATTGTATTGAAGGTTTTGTGATATGTTTGACTGTGGATGTGCTATTTTTATACCATTCATAGTTTATGGTGAAATTATTGACATTTCGTATGCTAGTTTTAATACGAATGTTTATGTTATGTTTAAACCTTTTCATATGGGAATGCATTGGACTTAATAAGTGACGGGTGGAGCCCGCTATAGCTCCTCGATGCATCGGTAGGTCTCATGAGACAAACTAGTGTCTTGGCACAAGGCCTTGACAAAATCTTATTTGTAGTCTTGGCACGAGGCCTTGGCTATGTTGTTATGATAGTCTGGCATTATGCATTCCAACATTATGAAAGTGGTTATTGATATTGCATGTGATTATTCAATTAGTAGAATATCCATGTGAATAATTAAATGGCATTATTTCATTTTACTTTTGCCATACTATGTTGAAGTTCAATTTTAAAAGGCTTTTGTTTTAGTAATTCATTGCCTTAAATGTTTATGATTATTTTGAATGTTCCGCTATATTGTTATCCTTACTGGGCATTTGAGCTCACCCCTTTTCTATGTTTTATTTTTCCCAGGTAGTGAAGAAGTAAGTTATGAATGACTTGCAGGGATATTATGAGGGGTTAATAGTGTGGATATGAAGACTTTTTTGTTGTAGTAGTTTTTCACTTTGAAATGTAATGTAAAACTTTACGATTATATCTAGTGTTTCCAAGGCTACTAAACCAATCGGTCTTTCGGGATTTGATCTTTCTTGTGATCATACCAATGTTACGAAGTAATGCACCGACTCTGGGCAACTGGGGTCGGGGCGTTACATTAGACATCAAATAAGTTAATTTATTTATGACACAAAGATGATGCAGTAATTATCTTATTTATGAAATATTGACATAATTGATGTTATAAACACAAAAATAAATGTAATTTGAGACTTTTTATGAATTCCACTAATTTTCTAGGTTACTATGATATATTAGTGTCGATTTAATAAACTTGGTTCGAACATATAATTCTTTTATGACTTTCACAAAAATCATATATCAAATAGTGTCAAAATTGACACAAAATAGTTTTTAAATCAAATATTATATTACTAATTGGTATTTTATTCCTAAAAATCTAAGGTTCGGCCAAATGTCTTAGATAAGGATATATATATTAATAATAAACAATTTGGGGTTCGTTTGGCATGTTATAGTAAGTGTATTAACCATATAGTGTAAGAAAACAAAAAGACACGGTAAAAGTTAAATTATTTAACTTAGAGTTAAATCTAATTGATAAGGTTAAAATAATACCCTAAACTTGTCTAAATCCTATTGGATGATAGGATTTTGACCCATCCCCACTTTAGCTTCGAAATAAGACCCTTTGGAACCATTATAAACCGATTTTGACATTAATATAAAATAATATTTTGAGGTATTCCTAAGGTGCCCCTCTCCTCCCTTATAAAAGGACACCTCCTCACACAAATTTGAGCACTCAAGCTCGGCCAAACCCTGCCATTTTATCCTCTCCACTTACCTAGAATAATCCTAGAGGTCCTGGTCTTCTTCAAAGACCAATCTTAGTTCTCTAAGTGGAGGATTCAAAGAGGTGTTCCAAAGAAGAGGTAATATCCATTACCGATCTTTTCATTTTATTTCTTCTTCAACTTCTTCTTCTTTAGTTGTTTCATTATAAAGTAATAACATCAGTATTACTTACATACTTATATGTTATTATAAATATGAAACAACTCTAATTAACCTTCTATCCATCCTACAGAAAAAGGAAATCACCGCGCGTGCGTACGTACGGAATACCGTCTCCACGCCGTGGTGTAATCTATTTTCCGCCACCACCTTAATTGTATGGGTATAATGGTTTAATGAGTAACTATATATGATTATTATAAAGTGATATTGACACTGAAATAGTATACATACACTTCAACACAATTCCACGACCATGGGAATGATATCATCGCTCGTGCGTACGTATGGACTACCGTCTCCACGACGCGATGAGATTCATTCTCAATGATTAACCATTCATGAATGATTATAAAGTATATATAATAAGTACTAATGAAATATATGACATAATAATGATACTGGAATTATTTATATGTATTTCATCTACTTAATTCCATTCAATTCAATAAGGAAACGAAAACAGCGTTCATGCGTACGTACGGACTACCGTCTCCATGAACGGTGTATTTCATTCCATTTACTGATTTATTATATATTTATATTCTGAATATGTATATAAATCATGTTTTATATTCTGGAATTAAGTAATCCTGATCTAAGTAATCATATGAATAATTACAAGTTAAAAACACGAACGACAAATGAGACGATTTTACCCAAAACGCTACTTTAACATGAATTTACAAAAGAACGGGTAATATAATGTCATAAGTGAACCATATATGATATCATAACAATGAATATGATTCTGTAATAAGTCAATGACATTATTTAAATCATTATACAGGAGGTTCGGACACATACGAAGCAAATCGGACCTAAGGTAAGGGAAATATCACAATCTCATTTTTATCCGAGATTGTTTATTCGTAAGTATTTACTGGGGTGTATTTTATAATCCACATACATGTTCCCTCAATATGTAATATTGTTTCCATCCACTTAAAATAGTTTAAATCCAATTTTACCCTTCGGTGAGTTTTTAGTAAAGAATATGAAAGGAATCTTTTGTCGTTTGTTTTCGTACGAGGTACTTTTTGACTTTTCCGACAAAGGTACGAAGAATGTTTTTTTTAACTTATACGGCATGAATGGATTTTTAAAACATAATTTCCAAGAAGCTTCCTTTACAAGTTTTCAAGTTTATTTTTAATAAACTTCTTTTATTTTAAAGTTGTATGACATGTTATGAAAGGAAAAATGTTTTTGAAGAAGAAAGGATATTTTCCTCAAGAATGGAGTTCAAGTGTTTTATCAAAATTATTTTCCATCTATGATAATAAAGGGTTCTGTTTTTATCCCTATTATTACATTGATTTGATCATGTTGTGATGGAATTATTTTTATGAATTACTTTATCTTATATGAATTGATTTATGATGTCATGATGTTTCAAGAATCCCATTTTTGTTACATGTGTTATGCGATGATGTATGTTTTATGATTATGTGGCACACATAAGAAAGGATTCATTATGAGATGGGTGGGACCTATATCTCCCTCCAATGCATTGGGTAAAGATTTTATATCTCATGAGATAGACATGTCTGAAATGGTAGGTTATACCGGTTCAGTGAAACAGGACTGAAACGAGGGTTACTCGATTCAGAAAGGGACTTTGTCCACTAAGATAGTCTTGGCACTGAGTCTTGACTAACATGAAATGATTCTCTATGATTATGTGTGTATGCCACAAAGTTTCAGGTTTTAAGTTATGATTATTGGGATTTCATTTCACTACTATGATTTATCCCATGTTATGAAATTATGCTCTCTTTTGCAGGTTAAGATTTCCAAAAGTTATGTTCTTATGAATATGATGTGATTGATTTTTCTTTTGTTTACCCTTACTGAGCATTTGAGATCACCCTTTTATGTTTTCTTTTCCCCAGGATATAAAGAAATGTTTTAGGTAAAAAAAAAAGGGAAGATCTTTATGGGAGATATTGAAGATCTTTCACCACGATTAGAAGATTACATTCCGAGTTTCCAAAGACACTAAACTATTACGATCCTTGTGTGTGTGTTTTTTTTATGTACTAAGTATTCCGCAAAAGTAATGTAATGTTCATGTACGTCAAGATTCGGGTCTCTACAATAGTACATTTCTTTTAATGTGAATATATTGGAACATCATGATTTTATTATCCATTTTACAAGTAGTACGGGTTTTTAGAAGAATATAAATAATTGGTTTTACTGGATCATTTCAAAATAGGTATAAATCGTAGGTTTTTACTATTTTCATGAAATAACATACTATGGTACTTTATTATTGTTGTTTCTAAAAAGTTAAGTTTTGGATAATAACCATGTTAAAAATATTTTTTATTTTGACATCCCTCAAATTAAAATTTTGGTAATTTTAGAAACTGATATTATTTGATATGTGATGATTGGATTGTTTCATTATCTTGGGTTATGTGTGTGGTATAATATGTGAAATTTAAAACTAATGGGGGTAATCAGATTGAATGTATAATGTTCTACTAGTTGGGGTATAGTGAGTTAATAAGTGTTGTTATTAAAGACAATGTATAATAAATTTCAGGAGGTTGTTATTGTGTGGTTATTGTTATGATGTGGTGATAGTGAAATTCTTGGATTATAGAGAGGGAACACCATTTGGTTTTTGAATTTAGGTTGATGTGGTTTTGATAGGTTTTTTTGGAATGGTTGTGTTAGTTTCATAGTCATCTAGAGAATGGGTTTAAAATGTTGAAAATTCAATTTCATGTGTAGAATTTGAAGTTTTTTTCAGAGCACTGCTACAGGTGCTGTAGAATCTGCTATTTTTTTATAAATTTTCCTTTCACGGCTATTAAAACTGCCACTATAGACAATAATTTCATGGCAGTTTTAACCGCTACCACACAGTTTTCATCTTCTGTTACCATCTAGCGGTGGTTAGTTTGTTTTTAGCAAGGGTTTTCTTGGGTGAAAAAAAATTATTTTTTAGCGGCGGTTTAAACCACTACTAAAAAAACATGCCTAGTTGAGATAAACAGCCACTAAAAGCATGGAAAAATACTGCGGAATACATCCACTTTGAAAATTACCATAAACCGCCACTGAATCGATGAAAATGCCGTGAAAAGTTTTCTGACATATAATTTAGAGGCAGTTTATCAAAATAGCTGCATAAGGTTATGGCGGTAGTTTAAACCACCACCATACACAGAAAAACCGCTTCCATACATCTATATTATTATATTGGATTGGGATAAATATTAATGTACCTACTTAGTTCATAGTATATCCTCTCATATACCCTCTTTTGGGATATGCATAACATCCCTTTTACCCTTTTTGGGCTTTGAATTACTTTATATGAAACCCTTTAAGTTCCTCTCGTATATTCATATTAATGTCACCATGATATGTTTACCCCAAAGATCATGGTAGATACATAAAAATAATCAAATTTGGATGATATATTACATAAATTCTCTATACAAGTTGGCATATGTTTACCAAAAATTCTCATAACAAAAGAAATTTTGTTATCAAGAATTTTTTGACTACTAAAATAGAAAGTAATCCCTAGCCAATTATTTTTAATGGGAACTCAGTTTTATGTAATCCTAATATCTAATATATCACCTAAATAGATTCATGCTTTTAATTATTTAGTTTTTTTATAGTCCTTCAAATAAATTTATATAACTCAAAACTATTATTTTATAAATCATTATAAAACCAATTATTTATTCTTATGACAAAATTATTTAATATAATTATATATATATCTATATATCATCATATGTAATAAGAATTCAGTATGTGAGATATTTTGGTGTAAATTTTTCAAGTAAAACTACTATAAATTTACTCATGAAAAAATACAGTGTCATAATTATCCGGTCTCACCATTATATAAATGAGCCTAAGATTTTATGAAGGTAAAATTTATAACTTAATGTCGAACTATCAAAAAATTAATACCAAAGAGATATCATATATCAAATAAAATATTAACACAAAATATTCATAAATCATAAAAACCCACTATTATTGAATTTATACTAATGAAATATCATAGTCTATGTTGAATTAAACTATATTTTATGTCATACCTATAATGTAATTCATTATACGAATGATATATAATTAATTAGTAATGCATTATAATTTTAAGTAATTATTTAATGTTATAGAGCCATTAAAATTATATAATATATTTTTTTAATTATTATAAAACAAGTGTAAAATAAAAAAATAAGAAATTTATTTATTTATATATGAGAAAAAAATTTATGAATGTTTTGTAAATAAAAAAAAATATAATAAAAATATAATTTAAAGTAGAAATTATGGATTCCCTATAAAATTGAAGTATGAACAATACACATTTGTATTATAATATGAAATATTTATATTTCATAACTTATATGAATTAACTAATAAAAAATTTATTTTAAAATATAAAATTCTATAAAAATTATATACCCTTCATAGTCCTTAATGTTGGAAAATTCTCCTGATACTATAAAAAAAGTTTTGTTGTTTTAAATATAATATTTGTTAGATTAGTTTACAACAATTATCAAATACATCAAAACATTTTTTTCATAGAGAAATGAATATTATATTTTAAATAATTAATATATACATTACATATTATAATTTTTCAGAATTAGAAAAAATAATAATAAATATTTATATTTATTCTAAATTTTTTACTAATAGACACATTATAAATAAATATGTATTTAATTGAAAACCTATAATTTTTAGACATGATAAATGTATCGTAACAATTAATCAATCTGATATCCACTAAATATTTTTTTTCCAGGATTAACACTAACATAGAATCCATATAGTACCTACAATCTTATTTCAATGAATGTGTTTGAGAATTATTTTTTATATAAATCATAAAACCATAAATTTTTTCTATCCAGAATGTATTAGTTATTATCATGTGGATATTAATTTCCCTTATAATACCACTATCTATTTCCTCTATAGAGTATTTATATTTTTCAATTATCATAATAATTTTTTCATTACAAACGGTGGAATCGTTTTACTATACAACATCATAAATTTTTTATGTTGAAAGATAATACTAATATATATCATAACCATTTGTCTTTCAAATCAAAATAATTAATATGGGATTTCATGAATATTTATTTCTATGATGATTTTCAACTATAACTTTGTAAAACTATACCGTTGTGGGGAGAATGTTTTTTTAAGATCAACATATATTTTCTATGACACATTCTTATTAAAATATCCATGAAACAAGACCTTTTTTGTCAAATCGTTCATACTAGAAAATCTATTTTTTTATTTATCTGCTAAATCAAAATGAAATTCAACTTTCAATCATACCACTATTTTATTTGTGACATATGACCAATATATGTATATTGAAAATAAAAATATCCATTTTTTCAAAAGGGCAAACAACCATTATTTTCAATTGAAAATAACAATTCAAAACACCATACATCAGAATTTAAAAAAACAAAACATTATAGTCATTACAAGTGAATGAGGCAATTATTTTAAACATATCAGATATATTTTATTATCCTAAGCCAATCCAAAAGTTATCGAATCACCTAATACATACATTGTATTATCTTTTCCGTGGGATGTTTCATTAATTTATGTTAATGTGAAAGGAAAAAATTATACTTATATCATTAAATTGTTTATTATTTTTATATTATTATCATAATATATCATAGTAATATGTCATAATTATAAGACTCTATGAGAATATTTCAATGATATATCACTATTTTATAATGCTTTATTAATATTATTTCCATATTTCATTCAATAGAAATGATTTTTTAAAAATTATATATTTGAAACCATTATCATTTAATGTGAATTAATATATTATAATACATCATAATATTAAATATTAATAGAGCATGACTATAAGGACTTGACCTTAAACAATACATAAACTTGAAGTAACTTAATAATTTAAATTGAGGATTTTGTTGGTTTTAGATTTTTAGAGAATTAGGCCATAAGTATTACATTACAACTCAAATATTACAAAGTAGACACTTCTACTTAGTAACCGTTTTTCATAAAATATAAACTCTTGAAGAAAGGGTCATGTCATGTTCTATGTTTTAAACATCATAAATTTTTTATGATCTCATCCTTGACACTATTCATCTTTACGTCTTGGGATAAACATTTCAAAACCCAAGGGATGAGCATAAAAAGCACTATAAGAGTTTTAAAATAAAGAAAGAAATTATTAGTACATCAATACATAAAAAACATAAGCTCTTTAACTTACCATATTAAATCATAATATTTCTGAGTAACACATATAAATCATAAATCATAAATGTTATTTGTGGCATCCATATCAATCTTACATTGTAGCTTTCACAGCTACGTAGGGAGTTACATTTGGAATACCCATCACAGTTTATTCCCTAAATCCCTTTTGAAAAACATTAAAGTTTACCTATATCACTTCACCCAATGCATTGGAGAGCTATCACGAGCTAACCCGCCATTGGATTATCACGGAACCACCAATATACGTAAAAAATGTCTAGGAACCATAACATATTAATAAAACATAAAACAAACATAAAGTAAAAATAACATATCCACATTTCAATCACAATATATCATTTAAATATATTGACATAACCAATCCATTATCAAAACTATTTTCAATACAAAAATAAATAAAAGAGTATATGGTATTTATTTTCCTTCTAAAAACATTACGGCTTCTAACCAAATATCAAATAATGCTCACATCAGCGTAAAGGTCGTTGTCACCGCGTACGTTAAAAATAAATATTATCTTTTTTCATTTAGTAAATCGATTCATAGAAAAATATTCTATTTTAATGAAATGAAAATTCAAAGGTGTTTATACACAGTATAAAATAAACTCTTTTATAAATAAAAATATGCCTCAATTAAAAGAGATTGAGACAAAGTTCCTTACCTCGTGTCTGACATGAATAGTTCTTTATTTATGCTCCTAAATAATAAACTAAAGTAAATTTCTAATTTTGTTAAGAACATTTTCATGTTTATTATTCATTTTATATTACTTATTTCCATGTTATAAACATTATATAATCATTTAAGTTAATAACGGTCATTTTGTGGATATTTGGTACATGAGTCAAAAATGAACTTCTTATGATTAAAAGTTGTACATGTGGTCAAAATTCCATTATCTCTAGAATTATATTCATTCTTTATATATCATATATATCATCTATATCAATTATATATATTCTTTATAATAGTACATAACTTTTGGAGATAATAAATGAAATGCACCGTTAATGGAGACGGTAAGCCATATGTACACATGAATGCTACAATTATTTCTATGTAGTATTTAATGGAATGAAAAATTAATGATACATAGTTATATTATAATTATATTATAATATCAGATATAATTTCAGTAAATCCATCCTTTATACGTTCCACGTATGGCATGAACGAGTCATATCACTTTGAGGGGGCGGTAGTTCGCACTTCCTCAAATGAAATAATTGTATTTACCCATTATAAAAACCATAAAGGTATACTATAAATTAAAAATAAATAAGAATAGATAAAATATAAATATAATATATATTACATATAAAAAAAATTCCATCAAAATGGACACCATGAGAGGTGGTAAGAGATAATCGAACAATCATCGTTTCGGGAGGCAACAGTTCACCGTATACAGAAACAGTTTGTTCATATCCATTTGATGGAGGTGTGTGTAAGTGTAGTTTGAATAATTATAATAAAATAACCTATTATATTGAGGATACTATTTTTTTATTTAAACAATGAATAAGAAGAGCACAAGGAGCGAAGTAGTAAAATAAAAGGGGAGAACATGATGGAAGACATTACCATAAAATGAGGCAACTCACTTTGGATTGAACCAAAAGGCTTCCTTGAATTATGTTATTTATATGGTAAGGATTATAAGAGGAATATAGGGATATTGAGATCTTATTTGGGTAGATTTTTTATGGGACAAAGGGATTGAGAGGTGTTTTTAATGGCTTCGAGGTGATGGCCTTTTATAAGGGAGAGAAGGGGCTCATCAGGAATGTTTGAAAATATTATTTTATTATAAAATGATATTCAATTTAAATAGGTCCAAAACATATTTATTTAAAATATAAGATGCATATAGGTCTAAATAAAATCATACAATAATAAATTAATAGGTTTGGATGTTTTTTAATCCTTATCTTTCTTATTTGACCATTTGTTAACTTATTTAACTTTTACCATGACCTCTCATATATTTATATTATATGGTTAATATATTCACAATAAAAAGACAATGTACAAAAAATGGATCATTAATGACATTTTTAGAATAATATATTTCATTTGGACAAAAATTATATTTTTAGGACTACATTATATATTAATAAAATATGGATTGATTTAAAACACTTTAATATAAATTTTAATTCTATTCATATCATGAATTTTAAAAAAAAATCTAACCTAATTTATTATTTATAAAAAAATTCCTTAAATTAAAGATAACAAGTCAACCTAATCTATAAAATTCGTGGATGGCATAAAAAGTTTCAAAAAAAAATTATTGTGATATTTATAATATCATTTATTTGAATCCTTTTTTAATGAAGCAATTACTACATCATCATTGAGTCATAATTAAATTTATTTATATAATATCTAAAATAATAAATAAAAAACCATGATGTATTAAATTTTCTCAGATTTATAATGACTATTAATGGTTGATGATATCAATTATATAACCGCAAATTAATTTTTTTTTCAAAAAACAATACATGTTTAAGATATTTTTTTCTACTTTAAATAAAAAATTATTAATGTCATTATCTTACCCAAATGGATTTAAAAGGACAAAATCCTAACCAAATGATTGTCTTATTGGGACATTAATAATAAAATAAGGTTAGTTCAAGTGTTAAGGTAATTTTAAATTATTATAATATTATTTTTACCTCGAATTACCCTATTTACCTTTAACTGTGGTAATTAAAAATCAAAAGTTACAATTCACCAAAAATTATTTTCGTATTATTGTACCACATTTAACTTAATTATTACAACCATGAATGTCGGATTTTTGATATTAAATTCACAGAAGCAGTAAAATTTTATTTAAATTAAAAAGTTAGTTTTAACTAATATGTTGTGTTTTTTACTATTCATAAAACAAATTGAACGTTTTTAGAAAAAAACCAAAAAATAACGCAAAGGAAATTTTGATATTCCGAATTCAAAAATGATATATATTTTATAAAATTATAAACATACATGTTTCATTAATTAATTTAATATTAATCTCCTTTGTCAAAATAAAAACGTGTCTTTATGAAACAATAACTATCAAAAGATTGACACTTGTTTATTTCCAATTTCAACATGAAATAACTTCCAATGACCAAAATTGGATTAAATGATAAAAATATCAGCCAATTATACTTTAAAACCAACAAAATTAACAATACAAATATATAACTAAATTAGATTAAAATATAGTTTTGAATAAAAATGCATTATTTTTCACTATTCATTGAAAAATGAACCTTATCAGAAAAATACCAAAATTTAATCCAAAGTAAATTTTGTTGTCCTGATTATAAATGAGAAATATTTTTGTCAAATAGAACATATAAAAGTGACAAAAACTAGATTTAAAAAAGGTTTCACCATCAAAAGGTGGTAGATCAACCTGTTACAGAATATTAGAGTGTTTATGCCTAAAATTGTATTCAATCACATTTTAAGCCTCTAACATTTTGGATAATTTTAAAAACATTTAACAAACTTGTATAACCATATTTTAGTTAGTTCTATTCATTTCTTCCAATACAACGGCTATTTATTAACTACCATTTAAAATAATATTATATTATTATTATTCAGTATGACTCAGCCTTGTTTGAAAAATGAGATTTAGAAGAAACCCATTGTTGCATGTTGGGTACGCCATCAAACACATCATCTCCTATAAAGTAAGATTAATATTTATTTCACAAAAACAAGTAAATATGAAAATGTATTACTCTTTATTTACATGGGATGACACAATCTTCCCCCATTTTGAAAATTGTGTACTCGTAATTTTATTCACTTATCAAATAAATGGGGGGGATTTTTCCCTCAAAGCATTTTTAGATTCCAACGTTGCCTCCTAAACCATGTCATTTTTTCACAAAACCATTACCTAATGAATTAAATTATTCTTCCACACTTGTTCTCTTTGGTCAAGAATCCGGACTGGTTGTTCCTCATTAGAGAGATTCTCGTCCCACAAAACTACCTCTAATCTCAAAACAAGAGATGGATCTGGCATAAAATTTCTCAGCATTGAGACATGAAAAACATTGTGTACTTGGGATAAACATGGAATTAAAGCCATAGTATAAGAAACTTTTCCATCTATCTCATGTATTTTATAGGGTCTAATGAACCTCAGACTCAACCATCCCTTCTTGCCAAAACATGTCCCACTTTTTCATAGAGAAACTTTGAGAAAGACATGATCACCATCCTCAAAAGAAAGACCCTTCCTCTGGTTATACACATAAATATTTTTCATGCTCTGAGCTGTTCTAATGTTATTCTAAATCAACTGATCATTCTCTTTCATCTTTTCTACTTATTCTGATCCCATCAGTTTCCTTTCACCAACATAATTCCAAAACGCTGGAGTTTGACATATATTACCATACAATGAATCTAATGGTTCCGTCTTTACATTAGAATGAAAACGATTAGTATAATATAATTTAACCAAAGAAAATTATTGTTCCCAAATTCCCTGGTAATCCATAGAGAATGCACGTAGAATATCTTCCAATGTCTGAATTGTTTGTTCTGACTTCCCATCTGATTGAGGATGAAAAGCTTTAAAAAAATTAATTTAGTACCCAAATTCTTCTAAAGACCTTTCCAAAAGATAGAATTAAACTTGGTATCACGATCAGATGAAATGGAGATGTGAACTCTATGAAACCTAAAATTCTCATTAACATACAACTGATAAATATGATCTAGAGACAAAGTATCTAAAATAGAAAGGAAATGAACATATTTAGTCAATCAATCAACAATAACCCAGATTGATTTGTTACCTCGAGATGTTTTTGGTAATCCCACAATGAAGTCCATGGATATATTTTCGACTTTCTACTCTAGAACTGGTAATGGCTAAAGCATCCTTTTAGTAATTTCCACTCTGATTTTACCTGTTGACAATTCAAACACATCACAGTAATGTCAACAATATCTATTTTCATTCCATCTCACTAGTAATACTCCCAACGATCTATATACATTTAAGTACTACTAGGATTAACTGAAAATGGATAACTATGATTTTCACATAATAACTATTTCTAAAAATGTGATTCATAGGACACACATAATATCATCCCAAATCTCAAAATACAATAATTATCAATGTTAAAATCATGCAACATACCCTTCTTAACCAACTCAACCTTTTTCGAAAACTCACTGTCTTTATTCAGCGCTTGCAAAATTATGTCTGATATAGATGATTTCACTGACACCTAAAACAAAATAGAGGGATATCCTAAACCAACAACTTATATTCTAATGTTCAACAAATATTTAATCAAAGGATCTTGTTCTAAATGCAACATGGTAAATGTATCATTACTTTTTTTAATCAAAGCACTAGCCTCTTTATTTTCCCTTCCCAGGTGATAATGAATCATGAAATCATAATCCACGATTAATTCTAACCATGTCCTCTATCTCATGTTCAATTCTCTCTGAGTGAATATATACTTCAAACATTTGTCATCAGTATATATTTCATATTTACTCCATACAGATCATGTCTCCACATTTTTAAAGCAAAACAACATCAGCTAATTCCAAATCATGTGTTGAGTAATTTAACTCATGATGTTTAAACTAACGTGAAGAATAAGAAATTACCTGATCATTCTGCATTAGGACACACCCAATTTAATTCAATAAAGCATCAATTTCGATAACAAATTCACCATCTCTTGAAGGTAGTGCGAAAACTCGTGCATTCACCAATCTTCTTTTCATTTCTTGAAAACAATCATCGTATTATTTTTTCCAAATGAACTTAACACCTTTTGGAGTTGACATAGTCATTGGGATATATAACAATGAAATTTTTCAACAAAAATCTGGTAATAACATATGAAACCAAGAAAACTATGGATCTATGGGATATTGGTAGGTCTTGTCCATTCTTCCACATCTTTTTTTAGTAGGATCATCTGTTATGCCATTATTTGAAACAATGTGACCAAGGAAAGAATTTTGTGGTAACCAAAACTCACACTTTCTGAATTTACCACATAGTTTCTTGTCTGTTAAGGTTTTAAATAAAACCCTCAAATAACTTCTGTTTTCCTCTTTACTTTTAGAATAAACCGAAATATCATCAATAAACACAACCAGAAACTTATCCAAGAACTCACAGGAAATTCTATTCATAAGATCCATGAATACAGAAGGTACATTGGTTTACCCAAAAGTCATAACAACTAATTCATAATGGTCATATATCGTATGAAAAATGGACTTAAAAATTTCTAATTCCTTTACTTTCAACTGATGGTACCCTAACCATAAGTCAATCATTGAAAAATATTGAGCTCCCTAGAGATGATCAAACAAATCATCGATAAGAGGAAAAGGATACTTGTTATTTACAGTGATGTTATTCAGTACTCTATAATCAATATAAAGTATCATTGAAATATCATTCTTTTTAAAAAACAAGATAGGATCACCCCTTGTTGATGTGCTAGGTCGAATGAAACCTTTATATAATAACTCCTGTAATTTCTTCTTTAACTCTAAAATCTAAATTTATGTCATTTAATAAAGGGGATTTGAAATATGATTAACATTAGGAACGAAGTCGACAATAAATTCAACTTGTCGATTATGTATTATACTAGGAAACTCATCAGAAAAATTATCAAGATACTCATTTACCACCATAACATCATTAATATGAATAGTTCTTTTACTTTAAACAATATGGGAAAGTTTGCATTTATTTCCACCTTTTACTAGTTTCTCAACTTCCTGATTTGTTATCAAAAGTACGGGTTAATTCTTGTACACAAACTGAAATTCATTCTAAAAATAATCCTCTTTATCTATAAATTCAATCTTTGCATGATAAACTAAAAAGAAACTCTATACCTAAAATAACATCAAACTCTACTAATGGAAAAACAATATGGTTTGTAGGTATATTTATTCCGCACACTAGGACAAAAAGGTTCTTATAATTTCATTTTATCTCAACATTTCCTCTAGGTGTTTTTACCATATATTCAGGATTAATATCTTGAGATGGAATTATCAATTTATTAAAAAACATATCAGGAATGAAAGAATTTGTAGACCCTGAATCAAACAACACGTTGGAATAATATGAATAAACAAACAGTGTAAATGATAATACTTCATTCGATGACCCAACATCTGCTGAAGTAGTTACAAAGGATTTCAACACCCTTTTCTACTTGTAGTTCAAATGCTTTCCCTCAGATGAGTTCTTTTTTGGACACTCATTTTCACAAAGACCCATTTCATAGCACATAAAACATTTTACTAACTATAAATCATATTATTTATTACAATTACCCTAATATTTTTCAGTGAAATTACGAGCCTTAAATCCCATTTTACTATATTGGCAGCACTTAACAGAATTGAAAAGACATTACCCAGTGTTCTTTTTACAACAATTTTCACAAACTATAAACATAAGGTTCTTACCATCAATTTTTTTTTAAGAGTTATTTCATTTCATCTGCCACCTTGACCTCTTATTCTGTGTTCGTTCAAAGAACACTTGATCACCAGAAAACTCCATTTCTACCTTTTCCACTCATTTAACAAGTTGTTCATAACTTTTTATCTCATGAGAAGATATATCCCTTTGATACATTGTCTTTATTCATGAGTAAAAATGGTTGATTTTACTATGAAGATCTCGTATGGAATTTGGATCATACCTTTCTAGTCGAGTGAATTTTGCTTCATATGTAGCCAATGAGTAATATTACTGCCTCAATTCAATGAATTGTTTTTTCATCCTAAGATTAACCACCATAGGAAAATATTTCACAAGAAACATACCATTGAATTCATCCTAGTCGAGAACATCACTTATCTCGCTATCCCTGATATTTTTCATCATCAACCAACCCTGATTAGTTTCACCTTTAAAAAGTTAAACAACAACACTATCCTTTTGATGTTATGAACACCCCATGACATAAAAAACAATTTCCAGTGCTTTAATCTACTCTTTATATTAAAAATGGTCAGATGATCCTCTGAATGACGGGGGGTGTTGCATTATGAAATGATCCACTACTAACGTGTTTCTCTATAGTTGATTTGGATGATCTTGTGCATGGATTCCACCACTATTTATAGCCTAAGTCAATTTTTTCATCATTGCAATAGTTGTTCAGTTCCGATTCAAATCATCTTAGGTTGCTGATATGGAAGGTTATCTTCCACATGATGTCGTCCCATCATTGTTTCCTTGTTTCCTCTGCAGAAAACCATTTTGAAAACAGAAATATTTTAGGCGAAGAATCATGGTAATATATAAATTCTATATCATTTGAATATTTAAAAAAATTAATTTATGGATATTAATTTAACAATATCCAAACTTTTAATGTTATATAAACTAATCATTTATACAAACTATAAAGACCCACCTTAAATAATACATTATCTTGAATTAAGAAAATAATTCACATTAAGGATATTTTTCATTTTAGTGTTTTATATAATTATGACATAACAATTACATTACATCTATAATATTATAAAGTAGACCCTTCTACTCAGTTGTTGACGCTCCTTTCCGTCAAAGAGTCTAACGACTAAAAAATTGGAAATACCTTAGTCCAAAGTGATTCATCCTTTGAAGAAACATCAAAAATCGACAGTCATGAAGAATTATTTTTTCAAACATGGGTCGTGCAAGTTTCATCATGGTCGCACAAGTACACTTGTGCGCCATAACATGGTCACGCAGGTGACTTGCGCGCCCTCTTTGATTTTCACCCAAGGTCTTCCCTGGCCTATAAATTCCCCTTGTGGGCCCCCATTTGAGAAAAAAGAAATTCCAAAAGTAATATTTAAGTTATGGTCTCCCTAGTCTCTACTTGATGTCTTCCGGTCACTTTTAAGGTAATTTCATACCTAGAATGGATGATCTAAACAGGGGAAACAAGGCCTCAGTGTTGAAATTCATCAACACTTGCACGCCTAAGTGGCCAGTCCTTAAGGGAAATGGCCACACGTGCACGGCGCCTTATCCCGTCAACAAAACTTGCACGCCACTATTTTGGAATCCATTAGGGATAGTACTAAGGGCTTGAGCCATGCCTCGCCCAAGTATTACCGTAATGGTTGACTGTTGCGCATGTACCCATGTGTCGTGCAAGTATACTTGCACGACCATGACTTGCGCGCCCACACAAGACTTGCGCGCCTATCCCTTTTTGGGTGCCCCTCCTTCCAATTCACTTTATATCTTCAAATCCACCTCTCCTTTTCAAGATTTACCCTTCAAAACTATCTTCGAAGTCATTTATTACATGGTTCCTTTGTTGGATTCCTTATCTGAATGGAATTATGTGGAACATTTCTCAAAATCTAGTGATTTACATATCTTTATGTCACTATGGTTAAAGATTTAATTCATTCAACCTCATCCTTTAAAGATGACAGGATCTTTAACCTGGGCCTCCTTCTCAAGAGTAAGTCCCAATCTCAAAATCCCAAATCTAGGCATCCTCCTTATGAGTAGGCCCCAAGTTCCCTAACCTGGGCCTCCTTTTCAGGAGTAAGCCCCAGTCATCAAGTTCCCTTAATTTTGTGCATCCTCTTCAGGAGTAATTCCCAACCATAATTCTTTTAATATGGGAATCCTCCTTTGGAGTAAGACCCAAGTTCCCAAAATCCAAATTCCCTTAACCCGGGCTTCCTTTTCTGGAGTGAGCCCTATTCATAATTACTTTAACCTGGGCTTCCTTTTCAGGAGTGAGCCCCAGTAATAAGTTAATGTTCCCCTTTAATATGGTCATCCTCTTTAGGAGTAATCCCCAGGTTATAATTCCCTTTAATTTTGGGTCTCCTTCTCAGGAGCTGATTCAATCACAAGTCCCCTCTTAATTTGGGCATCCTCCTTAGGAGTAAGCCTCAAGTTAGAGTATACAAATCTCCATAAAGAACATATACCTTTATGGACCTTGTTCTTGGGATTCTCATCCAATGTATGTCCTGATCTTTATCTATTTGGGTAATCATATGTACATAATCCCCATATCATTCCCTGTGACCATATCTTTCATGGCACAAATTGTAAGGCTTACTGATACCTCTTATTTCTCACACCGAGCATGACTCAAGTGAGCTTAGAGTGTAAAAGTAACCACGACACATCTATTTGGGATGTTAATCATATGTAATCCCTGCAACTCCCAATCAAACTATGTGGACTTTGATCTCTACTTTAAAAGTGGAGTACGTAGGAAGCCTTTCTGAGGTCCAAGCCCATCACCCATTAACTCTCATATGTCCCAGATGATGTTAAACTTTATCTTAATTCCCAAAATATGTGGGTTATAATTCCTTTTATAAACAAGGATACATAGGTAGCCCATCTGTGGGTATGATCCCAACTCTGAAATAATCCATGTCCTTCTGAATGACAATAAACTTCAAGTGCCCCGCTGTGTGGCTTTAAAACTAGTATGGTTATCATAATGACCAAGAGATATTTATACTACGTGTTGAAGGATACCATTGACTAATAATCTTTAACAAATATAGATTATTCTCTATCGATGAATAACCTCAAATACAAATAAAAGATTCTCTAAATATCATACATATTAATCATTGATTTCCAGATCTTAAGGAAAGCTCATATTCATACTTGGTAGGGTAATAAGGATTCACGAACATAACTTAAATATATAAAGAGAGTCTTGGAGTAGACAATAATTCCCCTAAAAAAGGTGTGATTAGTCCGACCTCCCATCCTCTCGACCAATGAAAATTCTCAAGCCTCATCGATTCATGACTAATGAGCACCTACCTTTGGAACGTAGGTCCAAATAGATATAGAATCATTGGATGTTTCTGGTCCTACGAACAAAATCGTTAGAAACCGATTGGAATGTTTGAACCTTAAACAAACAAGGTCATCCCCATTTCCAGAGGAAACAAAAAATGTTGAACCCAACATGAATCCTTAACCATGTTAAAATGATGTTTTACTTATTTGTTAGGCCCCTATTTAAACTCAATGAGAGGTCCAATAGAACAATCAATAATATATGTTCTCATCCGAAAGATGTAGTGGCCGAACTTATCTTGATTATGTCTGTTATATCAAATAGGAACTATTTTCCAAGATCTTCTTTGTTACAGAAATGGATTTTCTTAAGTTCACACCTGTGAATACCTCTATTTTGAATGCATCTGCTGCTACTCCTAACGGATTGTCATCCGCTCTGAGGATGACATAACCTACAAAACATCTTCAACGCTGGGTGTCAAATATACTGATTAAGTAATACCGTCAAAATGGTACTATTCTGACTCTGGAGGCCGCTCGACAAGCCCTCCATGTCAATAATTCACCCTTGTCGTCCGGACAGCGACGACCAGCAATCAAGAAGCAGGCGGTGCCAACAACCGTCTCTAGCCATTTTGGGTTGTTATCCCCGGAACGCAATAACCATTCCCTCCCATATTCTGAGGAGGTGAAGGACAAGGTCCCTGAGGGCCTTAATTCAAAGAGAAAATAGTCCTTCCCAAGGGCACCCATCAAAAATCTCCGCCAGACTTGTGCGGTAGTGCACCCTCAACATGATGAGAGTATCGCCTTCAGGGGTTCAGCTCAGGTCCCTCAGACCTGAGCACGCAAGACGGACCGCCCGAGGTGAAATCCGGTCAACATTGAGTAGGTTCTTATGTATTCCATATCCGAAGAAGTCCACCATCCTAAATTGGTGGAAAGAAACGAGCAAGCACATACACCCGTCTGTTTTAATTCCACTGTCCAGCTGACTCGTCTGGCAGCAACACGCCAATCCTGCTAGGAAATTCTGGCAGAGTACTATAGACAGGAACATACTCATATTTATAAGTCATCAGCTAGTCAGTAGGCTCACCTGACTACATACGATGAAGCCCTCCAACCCAAGGTGTTGAAAAATGGTAAATAGGCACATACACCTACTTACACTCATCAATCCTACTAGTAGCCTCGTCTGTCAGTATTGAAGGAGGTTCATCAACCATGTTCGGCAGAGTACAATCCGCAGGCACATACATCTGCCAGTATTGATGAATCCTACCAACAATCTTGTTTGGTAGCACCCAGAGAAGTCAATTAGAAAGCCCCAATGACAAACAAGAGGCATACTCAACTCTCTACGCCCACACATGAGTACTGTCAGAATTCACTTACAGGAAAAGGAGGACCAGAGCAAGAACACACACCTACTCCAAGCACGAACTGAACATATATCCCCGTTCCAGAATCTGAAGTCACCAAGAATATTCTATCAATGGTGAAAGAGCAGAAGAAAATCCCTACTCATATTCTGAAAGCTTGCCAGAATATTAAAAAAGCTTCTGCAGCATCACGGGGGAAGAATTGCAAATCTATCCCTACCAGTGGAGTGACACATCAACAGATCACTCCGAAACAGAAACACAGCTCTATTCCACCCCAAGAGGATTGTGGGGCATACTCCCCCATGTCATACGGACAACCAAGTCCCGAATATATACCTGATTTGAGCGGAGATAATCAGACTAACCTAATCCTTTCTCTTGAGTAGGCACATACACCTATCCATAATAACCAATTTCGTCAACAAGTGGTTCCCAACGTGAGTAAGAAGGTGTCTAAGAAGAAGACCCGCCGAGCACAGTCAAGAAATCAAGGGCCAATCTGTAATAATTTCTTTCTCAATGATGAAGTTCTTAATGCACTCATACAATTATCCATTGCAACTCAAGATTCTACTCTCTCAGTTCCCAATAGTGGGAACATTAATTCCGAAGGTCTGCATCAGTCACTTCCACATGAAGGCTTGCTTCATGATAGTTCGGTCAATCATGAAGTATCATCTTCATATGAGATCCAAAAGAACCCTCTGGGTGTCCAGAATACCAAAGATCAAAATGTTTCATCTTTTGTTATAACCCACCATGGTGGTCCTCCCCATAATGATGAATTTAGTTGCAAAAGTCCTCTCCCTAGTAGTGATTCACATTTCCTAGAAAATGCTCCAATGGAAAATGTAGTAACGAGAAAGCCCTCTTATCTTGAGGCAATTGAAAATGTGAAGCTAGTCATGTCTGATGATTTACCATTATTAAGTGAAATACTTTCTCAATCAAGAGATAGACCATGGTGTAGGTCATTTTCCGAAATACCCCTAAGTCATGCATTTTCTAGTTCGATAGGTGAATTCTCTACCGATCTTGTTGAATCTAATGAAGCAACAAGGAAGCATTCCAGTCATGTTTTGGCCTTTGGCTGACTCTCATTATGACATTCCAGAGATGTTGACGGAAGACTATATTCAAGATATTCATCTCAACATTTGGAAAACTCTTTGTCAATTGAATAAAAAAATATTATCTTATGATGAATATGAAAATCATATCAAGATAATAGAAGGGATACAATTCCAAATTGACTTGGCATCTCTCTCAGTTTTTCAATATCCGAAGGCTAAAAAGTAGCAGAGAGCCCTTCAGCGTTCTTTCTATGGTGCACTAAGAAGATTATGCCAGTTAATTGCCAATGCCCCACTTGTTATTCATATTAGGAGATGGGGTGTCCATGGAGCACTAAATTTCACTGTACTCGCCAGTCAACAAATCCCGCCGAAAGTGGTCTCATGCAATGTCATTGCCTATGGCCGGTGACAACCAATGTGTTTTTTTTTGTAATCACAGGCTTGATCAAGAACATTCCTCAACTAGTTCTTCTCAAAATCAGGAATATAGAGAACAAGTTGTTGAATTAATTTTTCATCAGGCAAAAAAGAACATCGAACATGCTTCTTGTTTGGAGCGTGCACATCATCAAGTGACATAAGTGTCAGAAATCATCCAACTTTCATTTTAACTAGGTGATAAAAGTGGATATAGGTTGATGCATCCAACCAATTTCTGGATGAAAGTCTTCAAGATCAGGAGAGCATTCAAGAATGTCTCAAAAATAGTATCTCAAGAGCCACCCCATCTCGCCAGACTAGGGAATCTTTTAACCCAACCCTCAGAATCAACAAATAGGATTTGAGGAGTTGAGCAGGAACAACCCCAGTCTACAGGACTGGGGAATTTTTCAAATCCTCAATCTCTTCCTTATAGAAAGTTATTCTTCTTTAAATTAGGGAAGAATCTCCAAGAGGAACAAAGAGCCGAATTATCAGGGGATTCCCTCCAAATTATGGTTCGTCAAGAAGTTCCTGAAGGATCAAATCAGCAATGGGCAGTGTCTCAACAAGGACATGGAAGAAGGCAATATCGCAGAAATGCTGACAGAAGGGATGAAATGCATTATGCATCAATCAATGTCATCAATTCTGATGTTGTTGATCCCCCAGACGAGGCTCACTCAGAGGGATCAGATGAGGAAGCTCCTTCTCAAGACGTTGTATGCACAGACACAAATAAAGAAGGTGTGCGTACACGAAATCAAAGGATTACCGAGAATCTAGGTAATCCTTCAGGTAACGCACTTCCCCCTCTACGAAAGGTGTCCAATAAGGGGAAATGAAAGAATCAGGTTACATTCCCTTCTTCTGGAGAAGTCCAATCTCTCTCATTAGAGAAAATATTCTCACAACAAGTGGAAGAAATGAAGGAATTCAAGAGGTTGAACGCAGAACTACTTTAAGGTAGTCTTCCTCTTAAGCGTGCTGGAGTTAGTCAACCAAGGGAATTTGTTGCGGCTATTGAGATGGATCAAGAATATACTCCTCTACCAGTACACCCTCATAGGTCTAATCCTACGGGTCATGTGTAACAACAGTCGATGGTGCTATCATCAGTTGTCGTACCAGCCACCACACCTGTCCAAGCTCAAGTTATTTCACCTGTTCAGGTCCAAGATCAACCAGATGTTTCTCAAAAGTTAATAAATACTATTGAGTCCTTAACAGCTCGGTTGGAAGATATAGATGGAAAACAATCTCAAATTCAACCAGAAAAGAGAGCTTATCCTGAATCGGTTGATGCAATTCCTCCCCCGTGAAATTTTGCAAGCACCACATTCCCAATCTTTAGTGGTTTGGGAGATCCAGATGAACACATAACACATTTTTTTTCTCGTTTAGATCCTATGATGGGACCCCTCAACAACAAGAAGTAGTTAAGCTCAGGTGTTTTGTACAGTCATTACAAGGGCCTACTTTTGTCTAGTATACAATCTTGAAATCCCAGTCAATTACCGGGTAGGAGGATCTCCGTCAACTATTCCTTCTTCAATTCAGCTCAACTTTTCCAAAGACAATAGTTTTTTATCTTACAAATTGTATGTAAATGGAGAATAAAAGGTTTTCAGATTTCATTGCTCGCTGGAAGGGATTAACATATTCCCTAATCTTATCACTCCCTCAAGAAGAGTTGTTTCCAATATGTGTGGAAAATTTGCATGATAAGTTTCCCACAACATTGATCCCTGTGAAATGCATAGGAGGGTTTCGAGACCTTACTTGGATCGCTCAGCAGAATGAAGATTATTTTATAAAGACTTTGGATAAAGCTCATGTAATTCCATCAGCTCCATGAAGGAGAATGGGTAAAGCAGAGACTGCTACAATTACGCTTAATCAAGAACGCGTACCTGCTCCTACTTCAAAACCTTCATCTTATCGAAGGGATCCACCTCCTGAGTATCAACAACTGAGGCTGTTTCGTCAAGATGATCAAAGAGATCAACGATGGAAACAGTTTGAGGATTTGAAGAGTAGGGTTTATTCTTTCTAAAATGAACAAGTTCCTTGTTACTTCATTTCGGCTCTGGAAAATAATTTGGTTCAATTGCCAAGGCCCAAGAGACCGAACAAGGAAGGAGATGAAGACCGTCCCAATTATTTCCCATTTCATCAGATGTTGGGGCATCCCATTCAAGAGTGTTTTGTCTTCAAAGACCTCCTGAAAAAAATGGTGGACTCGAGATAATTCAAGTTAAAAGGTTCTTCATCTCAGGTAGCATGTGTAACTGCTATAGATCCAGAGGAAGAAGGCGAGTTGAAAGAAGTCAAGAACAAAAATTCACAAAAACATAATGATTGGATTATCAGAAAAATGATCAACCAAACTCATGCCATTTTGCGAACGCAATTAAAGAAACCAATTATGTCTTCTGTTATAAATTACACAGCAAATTACGCTTCATCAGAGGGAAAATCCTCAAAGAAACGACATAATTCAAAGAATGAAGAGCAATCAGAAGAAGATGAGATCATGTCGAAGCCCAAATTTTATTTGACTCTGGAAGATTTAAGGCCATTTACTTCGATGCAACGAGCACCACCCCACCAAATGGCACAACCTAAACTGGATAACCAGGCAGAGTCATCCTCAGATGAAGAGTTGATCTTTGGTTCTATTAACATGATTCACTTAACAGATCCATAGGCCAGCCATAGTTTTGATTCATATGAGCCTGAGTTCCCTGTATCAAACAGAGGAATTAGAGGGAGTTCCAGAGGTATGGGATATAGAGGAAGACATTGATCTCCTAGAAAACACTATTCCAATTCCACCCCTGATAGAATTGTGTATGCAGCAGAAACTCGTGGTAGATCCCTTCAGCAGGCTCAACAAGAACAAGAAAATTCTTCCCCACATAGCAGATTCAGTCCTAGTACATTTATTTTGAGGATTGGTTAGAGGTGCCACCCTCTTCCTCTCAGCAGGTAAATAGACCTATTCAGTCTAATCTTCCAAGGCCAGGAGTATTTCCATCTCTTACCCCGATACAAGATGCATCTATACCCAAAACATCAACTTCTAAGGCACCTGTGAAACCACATATTCCTTTTTGGAAACATAGACCTTTGGAACAAAAGTATGATGTATTGAAACACTTGGACCACGTACCGGCCAAGTTATTAATTTTAGATGCCTTAATCCTATCAAAGGATCTTCAAGAGGCACTCATTGAGGATTTTTCAAGTCCATAGGAATTCAAAACTGAAATTGTCACGGCTGAAGTCGACCATGTTTGGAATTATCCTGCATAATTCCATGTAGTGATATCCATCGTAGATGAAGAAGATGATGATGTTGTGCATGGAAATATTAGACCTTTATACTTATCTGGAAAGGTCAATGGTGTGGAAATCCGAAGAGCTTTTGTTGATAATGGTTCAAGAGTCAACCTCATCCCCATTCATACACTTCGTCGATTAGGCCTCACAGAATCTAATTTATCTCCTTCTACTTTAATGTTGCAAGGATATGATAAAAGTGACCAAGAACCACTGGGCGATATTACTCTCAGAAATCAGTTTGGATACCTTGTATCTAATTAATATTTCATGGTTGTTGATCACAATACAACATTCAATGTGTTTCTTGGGAGACCTTGGCTACATCAACCTGCAGCTATCCCTTCATCATACCATCAATGCCTCAAATATTGTTTTGATGGTCAAATTGGGACATTGTATGGTGATAAATCCCCTTTAAAAACATGTGAATCTCAATACATTAGGGTGGAATTCTATCACATGAAGTGTAAGGAAAAATCCACAACCAAGGAGGTTACCAAGGTTAATGCTCCATATGGTTTGGATAATATTCCAGTAAACGCATTCACACATGTGAGTACAAATTATGTGTTGCCTATTAGTCAAATTTACAGGACAGACCCAAATAAAAATACTCTTATGGAAACCTCCATAATGTCAATTATGGAAATTAAGCCAGACAGCATGGGAGAAAATGGTGATTCACCAAGAAATGATGAAAGCTCAAATGGAGATGTATTCATTTAATCCACTGTAATCTAGCAAGTCTATACTTCACCAAATAGGCCAGAAGAAGTTATAGAAATATCAGAGGTGAATGATGATGTCAATTCTGAATCCATCGTCTCCTCTTTATTACCCAAGGAAGACCCTTCATCATCAATCATGTTAGAAATGGAAACTTCTTCTCCGAGATGTTCAAATTTTACCATCTCTTCTGATCATGAAAATTTTTCATCATCATATACTATGGTAGTAGAAATAGAAGAAATAACACATGTTGAAGAAGAAGAGGAATAACTTAGCGATGCTCCTCTAGCATTTGAAGAGGGTATCTCTACCACAATGGATGAACTCAGAGAAATAAATCTGGGCACAAAAGAAGATCCACACCCCACAATAATTAGTGTGTCCATGAATCTTGAAGAGCAAGAGATGTATATTTCATTATTAAAGAAAAATCGAGATATATTTGCTTAGAATTATACAGGTATGCCAGGGCTTGATCCTGATGTTGCTACTCATCGTTTGGGTTTGCCAGAAGAACATCGAGGATTCAAACAAGACGTAAGAAGAACACACCTAACTAATGCATTCAAAATTAAAGATAAAGTGTATAAGCTTATCAAAGCTAACTTCATCTGAGAAGTTCAATATCCCAAGTGGTTGGCTAATATTTTCCTTGTGGAAAAGAAGAACGGACAAATTAGAGTTTGCATTGATTTCAGATATCTTAATCGGCATTGTCCTAAGGATTATTTTCCAATTCCGATTACAAAACTCTTAATTTACGCAAGAGAAGGCTATGAAGAACTTTCCTTCATAGATGGATATTAGGGATATAATCAAATCCTAATAGATCCAGAAGATGAAGAATCTACATCTTTTAGATCCCCTCGGGGTGTGTTCTGCTATCCAGTAATGCCCTTTGGCCTGAAGAATATAGGCACAAAATATCTGCGTGCCATGCATCATATCTTCAAACCCTTTTTAGGGAAGTTTTTTGAATGTTATGTGGACAATTTTATGGTTAAATACAAAAAAATGTTCTAATCACTTGGGCTGATTTGGAAGTCATATTTCACAAACTTTGACAACATAATTTGAAGGTGAACCCCTTTAAATGTGCTTTTGGGGTAACCTCAAGAAAATTTATCAGCATTGTTGTACGCCATTGTGGTATCGAAGTCAATCCTGAGAGGAAAAGTCAATTCTTGGTATGTCACCTCCTCAAAATTGGAAATAATTGAGAGGAATTCAAGGACACTTAGCCTATATTCGGCGTTTCATCACCAATTTAGAGGGAAAAAGTTTACCGTTCACCAAATTGATGAAGAAGGGAGTCACTTACCAGTGGACTGAGGAATGTCCAGAAGAATTCAATGTTATTAGGAAATATATATTGATTCCACCGGTATTAATGCCACATGTTGAAGGAAGACCAGTTATCCTCTATGTGACAGCTTTAGAGTGATCATTGGCTGCCTTTCTTGCTCAGAAGAATGATGATGGGAATTAAAATAGCCTTTACTATCTTAGTCGGACAATTATTGAAGTAAAAACCCGATATTCAAATATTTAGAAGTGTTTACTAGCATTAATCTTTTTTATTTAATAAGTTTTGACACTAAATGCAACATCATGAGGTCCAATTGGTATCTCACAATAACCCACCCAAATTCATCTTTAGCGGTCCAATGCTTATAGGACGTCTAGCATGGTGGGCAGTTATTTTGCAGCAATTTTATATTTATTATGTGTCTCAAAAAGTGATAAAGGTCTAAGCTATGGATGATTTCCTTGCTGAACACCCTTCAGTAGAAGACACATCTTCAGATATTAATCTTCCTGATGAGGAAGTCTTCTCTATTCAAGAAATTATTCAAACTTGGGAAATGTACTTTGATGGTGCTTCTAGAAGTCCAACAGGTAAGAAAATGGAAGATCCGAAATTCAACAAAGTTGGGTTAGGAATTGTTCACATTTCTCTAGAAAAGGCAGTGCTACCTTATTCCTTCTCATTGTTGGGAGGTGGTATAAATAATGAAGCAGAATACCAAGCTCTCATCACAAGATTGGAATTGGTGATTCAAGAACAAGTGAATCACTTAAAGGTGAAAGGTTATTCAGAACTGGTAATCAAACAAGTGAATGGGGATTATGCAATCAGAAAATAAGAACTAATCCCTTTGTATGATTACGTCAGAGAGTTAATGGCAGAATTTCCTTCGTAACCGACATTTTCTTATATCCTGAGATCACAAAATTCCCATGCTGATACATTTCCTAATATTGCCACAGCTCTGGAAGATCCAAATCGGGATGATACAAGCATCAGTATAGCCCACCATCATACAATTTCACCTTATGTTCAAACCAGAACAGAGAAAATCAATGAAATTAGTCCCATATCTGAACCATATGGTCATAATATGGGATGGATGACACCTATCAGGGAATACCTTCAAAATGGAACACATCCACCTGATAGAGATGAGAAAGAACAAATCCCTCAACGTGTGGTCAATTTCAAACATTATGATAGTCCAAATCACCTATAGAAAATTCTCTACAAAAGAGGTTATGATGGAATTCTCTTCAGATGCCTCGACGGTGAAGAGACAATGTCTTTAATTAAAGAAGTGGATGCAAGAGTCTGTGCTACCCATCAGTCCAGACATAGACTATCTGATCAAATTTGAAGGCTTGGATACTTTTGGCCTTAAATGATAAAAGTTTGTGTCGATTTCACAAAGAAGTGTCATTCTTTCCAAGTACATGCCAACTTCATTCATCAACCCCCAGAGTTCCTTCATACAGCTAAATACTCATGGCCATATTCCACATGGGGAATGGATGTAGTAGGACCTTATCCTTTAGCTACATCCAAGAGGTTTAAGTACATTATTATTGCTACAGACTTCTTTTCCAAATGGAAAGAGATAATACCTCTCAAATAAGTCAGTTCTAAAAGCATTTTTAGCTTCATCAAGTCTAACATCATTACCATCTTTGTTGTCCCTCATACCATATTGACAGAAAATGGCACCAACTTCTGTTCATCCGAGGTAAGGAAGTTGTATCAAGAATATAACATCAAATCCAACCATTCTTCTCAGTATCATGCAGCGGCCAATGGCCAAATAGAATCCTTCAACAAGACTCTTTCAAGCATACTACAAAAGATGGTGGATAAAGATAATAAAGTTTTTCCTGATAAACTCTTTCATGCATTATGGGCTTATCGGTCCACCGCCCGCACTACAATGCGGTCAACTCCATATTGATTGGTATATGGAACAGAATCAGTCTTTCCCATTGAGGTTCAATTAACCTCACTCAGAGTATCCATTTGTGATCATTCATCAATAGATGAACATTCTCAAAAGCGATTGGATGAATTGGAACGATTATAGGAGAAAATATTTTTCACCTTGCACCACTTAGAAGTCTATTAGAATCAAATAACATGAGCTTTCAACAAAAAAGTTCATCTTCATTCATTTATTTAGGAAAAATTGGTATTGGTTCTCAGAACTCCAATGATACCAAGAAAGAAACTTCCCAAGCTGGAACCAAAATTGGAAGGACCTTATTCAATACAAAAGGTCTACTCTATGGGAGCTTATTCTTTAATCTCAATGGATGGAGAAATCATCACTACTCCAACCAATGCCAGATTTGTGAAGAAGTATTTTTTATAGACGATAAAATAAAGCATCATTGATGGTCCATGCATATGACCTAAAACTATTTGCATCCTTATTTTCCAACATGATGTTAAACTGTGGCATCTTAAATACATGACCCTAAACTATAGAGAAGTCCCTTATGTCCAGCAAGTCATTAAACAACATCATTGATGGTCCATGCATATGACCTAAAACTATTTGCATCCTTATTGTCCAACATGACGTTAAACTGTGAAATCCTAACTACATGACGCTAAATTGTACAGAAGTCCCTTACATCCAACAAGACATTAAACTGCATCATTGATGGTCCATGCATATGACCTAAAACTATTTTCATCCTTATTGTCTAACATGACGTTAAACCGTGACATCCTAAATACATGATGCTAAACTGTATAGAATTCCCTTATGTCCAGCAAGATGTTAAACTACATCATTGATGTTCCATGCGTATTACCTAAAACTATTTGAATCCTTATTGTCCAACATGACATTAAACTGTTACATCTTAACTACATGACGCTAAACTGTACAGAAGTCCCTTCCGTCTAGAAAGACGTTAAACTGCATCATTAATGGTCCATGCATTTGACATAAAAGTATTTGCATCCTTATTTTCCAACATGATGTTAAACTGTGACATCCTAACTACATGACGCTAAACTGTACAGAAGTCCCTTACATCCAGCAAGACGTTAAACTACATCATTGATGGTCCATTCATATGACCTAAAACTATTTGCATCCTTATTGTCCAACATGACGTTAAACTGCGACGTCCTAACTACATGATGCTAAACTGTACAGAAGTCCCTTACATCCAGCAAGACGTTAAACTGCATCATTGATGGTCCATGAATATGACCTAAAACTATTTGCATCCTTATTGTCCAACATGATGTTAAATTGTGACATCATAACTACATGATGCTAAACTGTACAAAAGTCCCTTACGTTCAGTAAGACATTAAACTGCATCATTGATGGTCCATGAATATGACCTAAAACTGTTTGTATCCTTATTGTTCAACATGATGTTAAACTATGACGTTTTAACTACATGACTCTAAAATGTACAGAAGTCTCTTACGTCCAGCAAGATGTTAAATTGCATCATTGATGGTCCATGCATATGACCTAAAACTATTTGCATCCTTATTGTCCAACATGATGTTAAACTGTGAAGTCCTAACTACATGACGCTAAACTATACATGAAGGCCCTTACGTCTATTAAGACGTTAAACTACATCATTGTCAGTCCATGCATATGACCTTAAACTATTCACACCATCATCCAACATGACGTTAAACTGTGGAAAAATCCATAATACGTCCAACATGAGGTTAAAATGTGTCTTCTTTGGTCCTTAATGCATGACATTAAACTGCATAGTCCCCATTTCGTCCAATATGACATTAAACTGTATTTTGTCCCTACTACATGACACTAAACTATGAAGCACCAATAGTCCTCACTGCAATACATTAAACTTCATAGTCCCTTATTATGTCCTAAATGACATTAAACTGTGCATTATTGATGTTGTTTCTACCTATTTCTTCTCACACCGAGTATGAATCACGTGAGCTTAGAGTAAACTTCAAACCATAACACCCTCTCGGGGCCGCTAACCATTCATAAGTCCCAACACCATTTTTTTTTGGGTCATTGTCCTAAAAAACAACCTGATTACCAATTTATTCTTTAATTAAACTACACAGACTCTGATCCCTTCCTTCTTGTCTAGGTACGTATGCAACCTCCTGATGTTCCAGCTCAAAATCAATCTCTTCACATCGATTCACCTTCGTCTCATATGATGTTGATTCGTGAAACCGCCCCCAGTACCAATATTTTTTACATTGGTTCACTATCGTCCTTGCTATATGATGTTAAATTGTTTGCACTTTTTTCCTATATGAAAATAAACTACAAAATTCTTTGACAAGCTCACCTGAGAGGGAGTCATTATTTACATTAATCTCCAAACATGTTATAAACTAAAAGACTACATGCATACATGGTAGTGCCCGAACCTTTTATCTTGGGTCAAACTGTCATTGCACTAAAGTCCCCTTTCACCCTTCACTTGTACAAAACAAATATGTACAGAGGGTATTTCAAGAACTACGTACGGCTTGATTCCCATCCTTATGGGATACATAGGAACATTCGAGCATCCCTCGAATCTAGCCCCAAGTCTTTGGACCTAACCCCAAATTCCACTTTCAGTCCCCTGGCTAAAAAGCCCCCCTATGAAAACGCACACTGTGTACTCATTATTAATGTCCGAGCTCTATGACCCTAAACTAAGATCTCCCATACTTTCGTTACATGTGACGTTAAACTGTATTTAAAGAACTACATTTGGCTTGATTCACATTCTAATGTGATATGTACTGATGTCCAACATTTAAATTAAGGACCCAGCCACAACATGATTATGGTTAGCATTGATCTATGTACCTCTTTCATGCATTGGACAATACCCATTTTAATGATTAATAATCCTAACCTTAAATAATTCCAGATCTTCATAACCCTTTTCTTGACTTCTGGTCACAAAATTTCCAATATCTGAGAGTTCATTTTGTCTGACTATGAAACACGTGCTCTTAAGCGGCCATGCATAGACATTCTACATAATAGACTTTTCAGCCAAAAGATCCTATAATTTGACAATGCAGCCAATGACCTTAGGAGGACCTGCATATTTCAACCCACTAAAGGGTTTGTTAAATTGTGGTAACTTAGTTCTTGGGAAGAAAACCTCTTTTTTCCTTATTGGTCTTATCGACAATATGTAAGGATCCGTAGAAAATATCCATCCTTAACATAGTTTTCCATGTTCTTTTTTATGATATGAAATTATTCAATTTGATGGTTTATATTTCCCCTCCCTATGCTTGGGTCAGACCTTCGTAGGAGTGACATTCATCCAGTTCCTAGAAAATCTTGTTTGCAAATATCCTCTCCATATTCAAGTACCTCTCTCCATACAACAAGTTCTATGCTTTGGAAAATTTGAATCTCCATAAAATTCCACTGGCTTTTTAGAAGTAGAAAAGTAAATTTCTAAGAGATCTTTTACTTGACTATGCAGTATGTGTCCTTAGGCGGCCTTGCATAAACAGTCTACAAAATGGACGTTTCAGCCAAAAGATACTATTATTTGACTTTGTAGCCAATGCCCTTAGGTGGCCCTTCATAATTCAACCCCCTAATAGGTTTGTTAAATAATGGTAACTTCATTCATAGGAACTACTTCTTCTAATGACTTTTATCCATTTTTCATATCATTCCTCAGATTCAAAATTTCATAGGTCATCGTATACATATATTCCCTCATACTTGAACAAGGTAATATGTTTTCAGATAAATTATCAAAGAATTGAGTCAATCTCAATCCATTCTGTCAAAGCTATTTCGACCTTAAACATTAGCCATTCTTTTTATATCCGACATGCACGACTTTAAACTGCCTACAAAAGACAAGGGAACTCTGAATAAAAGTCATGTTCTAACTCACTAAACATACATTTTGTATGATATTAGGTAATATTGAGCAATTAAAAGATTCAATGATTGTGGGGTTATTTATAATAATCCTAGCAAGAATAAAACTATTGTTACTAGGCCCATTGGCTTAGGTAAAATTTAAAGGAGGTAGCAAGAGAAGGCATGTGCAAATGATTGAAGATGAACGTGTTTTTTATTGACGCACAGGAGTTAAAAGGAAATCCACAGATTGGATTCTCTTTTATTTTTTCAAGAATTACAAGTGGCTTTCAACATAACTCTTCATTTGATTTACGGAATCCCGATCATCATCAGCAACCAACTGGAATTAATTTATTCAACTGGATACAATAAGAGGTGCAGTGATACCAACTCTTCTTGGAACAATTGTAAAAGAATGTTCTTGAGTGTGATTTGAGAAAATTTTCTGCTAATCAAACAATTTCTCTATTTCTATACAAAGGACGTGGAAGATGGATACATGGATTTGATAATGGAGCATTGGAAGTAAAGATCCATTTGGAGAGAGTACACTTTTCAGATTTTGATTCTAATGTCATGATAGTTCTCTCCATCAACCGGCAGCAGGAAAAATATCAGCCCATGGTTTTCCATTTTCATATCTTCAAGGAAATGGCATGGATGAAAAATTTGGAAGTTCACACCACTGTTAATACTCTTAATGCACAATATAACCGAAATAGAGGAGTAGTAGTGCAGCTGCTTCTCGGACATATAGTTCTTTGCATCTGGAATATCAACTCCTTGCAGATGACCATGCCCATACCGATGCAAGTAGATACTTTGTGGGAAATTGACATGATATTTCTTCAAGTGCTTGGCCAAATATGGAAGAGTGATGTCGTAAATATCATAATAATCATGTCCTACAATGTTCATCATATCATCAATTCGCTTTCTATCCAGTTCATCATCCATTCCGATTCTTCTGGGAGCCATTTTATTTGCACAAAAGATGAATAATTAACTCTTAATTAAGTTGATTTTTCATAAAATTTGTGAATAAAAAGTGAATAAATGGCTAAGTCATTATGGTGCGCAAGTCCCAAAATTGGAATGCAAGTACAAGTGTGTCGCAGAAGTTTTGGCATGCAGGGATCACCGCGCAAGTGCAAATACCTCTACAACAGTGCGACACAAAAGGAAGCAGTGGAAAACAAGTCACTTTCACGACAAAGGCAACTTGCGTGGTGAGAGCTTGAAAATTTGATATCTGTTTGATTTGTGCGAGAATGACCGCATATATATAAGCCATGCCGCACCCCTACGCGTCGAGGCCTGCGCGGGTCTCATCTGCGCAATGCCTGCCGCACGCTCAACACTTGGACGCCGCTTTTCCTTGGTTTTCCCCTTTTTCCTCATAGTCACTTCCTCATTCTTTTGGACCAAACTCTGAGGGGGGACTTTTTTGATGCCCATTTCCATCATATAGTCTAAAGACTAAAAAAGGGGAAATAACTTAGTCCAAAGTGATTCATCCTTTGAAGAAACATAAAAAATCGACAAAGGCATGAAGAAGGATTTTTTCTCACTTGGGTCGTGCAAGTTTCATCATGGTCATGCAAGTACACTTGCGCGCCACAACTTGTTCACACAGGTGACTTGCGCACCCTCTTTGATTTTTTCCCAGGGTCTTCTCTGGCTAATAAATACCCCTTGTGGGCCCCCCATTTGAGAAAAAATAAATTCCAAAAGTCATATTTAAGCTCTGGTTGCCCTAGTCTCTACTTGAAGTCATATGATCACTTCTAAGGTAATTTCTTACCTATAATGGAAGATATAAACAAGGGAAACAAGGCCTAAGTGTTGAAATTCATCCACACCTCCGCGCCTAAGTGGTCAGCCCTTAAGGGAAATGACCACACTTGTGCACCGCCTTATCCCTTCAACAAAACTTGCGCACCACTCTTTTGTAAGCCTTTAGGGATAATACTAAGGGCTTGATCCAAGCCTCTCCCAAGTATTACCCTAAGGGTTGACCGTTGCGCAAGTACCCATGCGTCGCGCAAGTATACTTGCGTGACCAGGACTTGCGCGCCCATGCATGACTTATGCTCCTACCTCTTTTTAGGTTCCCCTCCTGCCTATTCACTTGATTTATTCAAATCCACCTCTCCTTTTCAATATTTAGCCTTCAATGCCCTCTTCAAAGTCATTTATGACATGGTTCCTTTGTTTTATTCCTTATCTGAAAGGAATTGCATGAAAAATTTCTCAAAATCTAGTGATTTACACATCTTTATGTCACTAAGGTTAAAGATTTCATTCATTCAACCTCATCATTTAAAGATGAGAGGATCATTAACTTGGGAGTCCTTTTGAGGAGAAATTCCCAATCTCAAAATCCCAAATCTGGGCATCCTCTTTAGGAGTAAGACCCAATTTCTCTAACCTGGGCCTCCTTTTCAGGAGTAATCCCCAGTCTTCAAGTTCCCTTAATTTTGGGAATCCTCCTCAGGAGTAAGCCCCCACCATAATTTTTTTAATATGGGCATCCTCCGTAAGAGTAATCCCCAAGTTCCCAAAATCCAAATTCCCTTAACCTGGGCTTCCTTTTTAGGAGTGAGCCCTAGTCATAATTCCTTTATATTGGGCTTCCTTTTCAGGAGTGAACCCGAGTCATAAGTTAAAGATCCCCTTTAATATGGGAATCCTCCTTAGGAGTAATCCCAATGTTATAAGTATCTTTAATTTTGGGTCTCCTTCTCAGGACCAGATTCAATCACAAGTCCCTTCCTAATTTCGGCATCCTCTTTAGGAGTAGTCCTCAAGTTAGAGTATCCAAATCTCCATAAAGCACATATACCTTTATGGACCTTTTTCTCGGGATTCTTCTCTAAAGTAAGTCCCAATCGTTATCTAATTGTGAAATAATATATACATAATCCCCATATCATTCCTTGTGACCATATATTTCATGGTACAAATTGTCAAGTTTACGGATACCTCTTCTTTCTCACACTGAGCAAGACTCACGTGAGCTTAGAGTGTAAAAGTAACCACAACACATCTTTTTGGGCTGTTAATCAAATGTAATCCCCACAACTCTCAATCGAATTACATGGAATTTGATCTCTAATTTAAAAGTGGAGTATGTAGGAAGCCTTTCTGAGGTTCAATCCCATCACCCATTAACTCTCATCCGTCCCATATGATGTTAAACTATATATTAATTCCCGAACTATGTGGGTTTTAATTCCTTTTATAAAAAAGGATACGTAGGTAGCCCATCTGCGGGTACGATCCCAACTATAAAATAATCCATGTCCTTCTAAATGACAATAAACTTCAAGTGCCCCGCTGTGTGGATTTAAAACTTGTATGGTTATCATAATGACCAAGATATCTTTATATAATGTGTTGAAGGATACCATTGCTAAGAATCTCTAACAAATAGAGTGGATTCTCTATCGATGAAGAACTTCAAATACATATAAAAGATTTTCTAAATCTAATACATATTAATCATTGATTGTCAGATCTTAAGGAAGTCTCATTTTCATACTTGGTAGTGTAATAAGGATTCATGAACAAACCCTTATTACGAACAAACCCGTTAGAAACCGATTGGAATGATTGAACCTTAAACAAACAAGTTCATCCCCATTTCTAGAGGAAACATCAGTATAAATTTTTTAATAAAATATAAATACTTGAAAATAAGAGTTATCTCAAGTTCCTTGTTTTATACAACATTAATTTTCCATGATCCCATCCTTGACCCTATTCATCTTTATGTCTTGTGAAAAAAATTTCAAAAAACATGGAATGAGCATAAAAAGCATATTATGGGTAATAAAATAATGAAATACATAATGATTCCATTAATACATACAAAACATAAGCTCTTTTACATACCTCTTGAAGTCACAATATATCTGAATAAAACATAGAAATCATTAATCATAAAGGTAAGTTGTGAAATCCATATCAAACAAACATTGTAGCTTTGATAGCTACGTAGTGAGTTACGTTTGGAATAATCATTACAGTATATTCCTTAAATCTCTTAAGAGAATTATTAATTATTACCTCAGTAATGTTACCCAATTTATTGGAGAGAAATATTGGGCTCACCCACCCTATGTTTATCACGGAACCACCCGTATACGTAAACAATTCTCAAGAACTATACCATATTCAAAACAAATAAAACAAACATAACAGAAAAAAACACTTCAAAATTTAAATCAAAATATATCATATAAATATATTGACATATCCAATCCATTATGAAAACCATTTTCAATAAAAAAATACATAAAAGAGTATATGGTATTTATTTTCCTTGTAATAACATTACGACTTGTTAATGAAGCCAAATATCAAATAACTATCGCGATGACAGAAAGGTCGTTGTCACCACGTACGTTAAAAAAATTCCCCTTTTATTATTTAGTAAAATTATTCATAGGAAAATATTACCTTTTAAATAAATGAAAAGTCAAAGGAGTTTATAGACCGTATAAAATAAATTCATGTATAAAGAAAAATATGCTTCGATGAAAGGAGATCGAGACGAAGTCCCTTGCCTCATGTCTGACTTGACTCGTTAATTATTTATTCTCCTGAATAAAAAACTAAAGTTAATTTTTACTTAGATAAGAAAATTTTTCAATTATATTTTTCATTTTATATTACTCATTACCACGTAATAAGAATTACATAATGATTTATGTTAATAAAAGACATTTTGTCGATATTTGGTACTTGAGTCAAAAATGAACATATTATAACTAAAAGATGTCTATGTGGTCAAAATTACATTATCTCTGAAATTATATTCATTATTTTCATATCATATATATCATATATATATCCAGTATATATATATATATATATGTATTTATGATAGTATACAACATTTGGAGATAAGAAATAAAATGCACAATTCATAGAGATGGTAAGTCATACGTACGCTTGAATGATAGTTTCATTTCTATTGCGTATTTAATGGAATGAATACCTAATGAAAGATTAGTATATTATAATTATATTATAATATCATATATAATTTCAGTAATTACATCCTGTATACATTCCAAGTATCGCATGAACGCGTCATATCACCTTGAGGTGGCGGTAGTCCGCACTTCCTCAAATGAAATTATCATATTTACTCATTATAGAAACCATAAAGGTTTGATCTAAAAGAAAAATAAAAAATCATAGAGACAATATAAAAATATTATATATCAAATATAAATAAAGTTCCATCATAATTTCCCCCATGATAAGCGGTAGGAGATAATTGAACAATCATCATTTCGTGAGGCAGCAGTTCGTCGTACACAGAAATGGTATGTTCGTATCCATTAGATGGATGTTTGGGTAAGTGTAGTTTGAATACTTTCATAAAAAAACTTGTATATTTAGGATATTGGGGTTGTTATTTAAAAAAATAATAAGTAGAGAATAGGTACTGAAGAAGTGAAACAAAAAAATATAACTTGAGGGAAGAGGTTACCTTTAAATCGGGTATATCCCTTTGGTTTGAACCAAAATACTTCCTTGAGGTGCCTTCTGCTAAAGGTAAGGATTCTGGGAGGAACATTAGGATCTTGAGAGATTATTTGGGTAGATTTTGGATGATCCAAGGGGCTTTATAGGTGTGTTTAATGGGTTATAATTGATGGCCTTTTATAAGGGAGATGAGGGGCTCTTTAGGAAAGTTTGAACATATTAATTTATTATTAAATGATTTTTTGTTTCAAAATGTCATAAAGTTATTTAATTAAAAAGTAAGGTGCATATATTTCGAAATAAAATCATCCAATAATAATATGGAAACGTTTTTTATATTCTGTAATCCTTATATTTCTTATTTAACACTTTATTAACTTATTTAACTTTTACCATGTCCTCTTATATATTCATATTATATGGATAATATATTTACAATAAAATTCCAAGTGACTATAAATAGGTCTTTAATGACATTTGAAACATCATATATGTCATTTGGATGAATCATAGATTTTTAGGACTATTTTATCATTTAATAAAATATTTATTGATTTAAAAACTCTTTTATATCAATTTTAATACTATTCATATCATGACTTTTTAAAAAATCCAAACCAACTTGATTCATTTGAAAAAACCTCCATTAATTCAAATATAACAATTCATCCTAATCTATAAATCTCTTGTATGGCATAGAAAAGATCAAAATAAGTTTATTTTCATATTTATAATATCATTTATTTGAATCCTTTATTAATGAAGCAATTACTGCATCATCATTGTGTCATAATTGAATTTTTTATTTAATATCTAAAATTTATAAATAAAATAAAATGATGTGGGAAATATTTTTATCATTATAATTAATATTTATAGTCTAAGTCATCAATTACACAGCCCCAAATTATAATTTTTTTGAAAAACCCATACATATTTATTATATTTTTATTTTTACTTTAAATAAAAAGTTATTAATGTCATTATCTTACCCAAATGGATTTTAAAATGAAAATGTATAACCCATGGATTTTAATGGTCCAAAATTACTTATATAATAAATTAATGACAATTTTTAAGGTTATTTAATATTATTATAATATTATTTTTACCTTTAATTACCCTATTTATCTTTAATAGCGGTAAATAAAAATCAAACATTAATATTCACCAAATTTTTTTCATCTAATTGAACTAAATTTTACATAATAAAAAAACCATGAATATAGGATTTTTGAAATTCAATTCACTGAATTTGTAAATTATTTTTTAAATGAAAAAGATGGGTTTTAACTCTTATGCAGTGTTTTTTTACTATTCATAAAAAATTGAATGTTTTTTGAAAAATACCAAAAATTAACCAAAAGAAAATTTTGATATTCAGAATTCAAAAATTATGTCTATTTTAATAAATTCAAAGAATATATGTTTCATTAAATAATTTAAGATTAATCTCTCTTGTCAAAACCAAAAAACGTGTTTTTAAGAAATAATAACTATCAAAACATTAACACATGTTTATGTCTAATTTCAAGGTGAAATTATATCCAATGACCAATATAGGATTAAATTATAAAAATATAATCTAGTTACACTTTGAATCCAATAAAACAAACAATCTATCTATATAAATAAATTAGATTAAAAGTCATTTTTGAACAAAAATGTGGTATTTTTACTACTAATTAAAAAATGAACATTATCAGAAAAATACCAAACTTTCATCCAAAGTAAATTTTGTTGTACCGATTCTAAAGAAGAAATTTATTTATTCAAAAAGTACCTATAAAAGTGACAAAAACTAGATTTAAAAAGGGTTTCACCATCAAAAGGCAGTAAATCATCCTTTTATAGAATATTAGAGTGTTTATGCTTAAAATTGGATTCATTCACATTTTAAGCCCTTAAATTTTGTTGGATAAATGAAAAAAATATAACAAACATGTATAATCATATTGTAGTTAGTTCTGTTAATTCATGACAATACAAAATCTAGGAGTTAACTTCCATTTAAAATAATTTTATATTATTATTTTTTAGTATGACTCATCCTTGTGTGAAACATGAGATTTCGGAGAAACACACTGTTGTGTGTTGGGTATTCTATCGAACATAGAATCCACTTTAATGTAACATTAATTTTTAATTCACAAATATTGATAAATATGAAAATTTATTACTCTTTATTTACATGGGATGTTACCATAGCTTTGGAAAATTACGTTTCACATAGATGATGATATAAATTTTGTGTTATTAGATAAACAATAATATTCTCTGCACATATCATCGAATCAAACCAATAAATATTTTCATTCACAAAATACTAATTTCCACTAGCACAAACCATAACATTGTGAACATTACTACATGATGGTTTTTCATGGTGTGTATTCCAATTAAAAAATATCAATGAATTGAGGAATGCCATATTACTCCTAAAATTGAGCACCACCCAAGAGAGATAGACTATATTATAATCATCCATTTTTTTAAATATAATATGATAATAAATTCCACAACTAAATAAATATTTACAATGAGTATAAAATTCAATAAATATTCATAATTTTAATTTCAATATTTTACATTTTTTGTATATTTCTATACCTGCTTTTCAAATAGACTATTATACAAATTTATAAATAATTTTATTTCCCTCTTATTAAAGATAAAACCATTTTAAAGAACATATTTATATTTTCAATATAATCAAAATCGATAAAGATAACATTAAAAATGTTTATTTTCAAACATAAATATATTACTCTCATTGATGAACGACCCCTGAATATATGTAATCTATATTTTTTTCATCCTCTCAATTATATTTTGTTTAATCCGAAATTGTGGATTTAAATTTGAGAGAGTAAAAAATTATACTTAGAGAAAAATATGATAAATTATTTTTGTACAACTTTATTTTGGTAATAGAAAATCATTTTTTAAATTTGTATAATATTTTTCAAAAAAACGTTTTGTACTCTTGAATTAAATATCTTATTAATTGAAACATGATTCATTATGTAGATACATAATTATATGAAACATAAATATATTCCAATAGTAATAACACATTGTAATCCATGATTTTAATTACAAACTCATTATGCATCAATTACAAAATCATTTATTCTACATATAAATATAGTCATTCAACAAAATATAATGAAAAATTATAAAAATATCAACCATAGGGAAATAATTTTAATATATAATATATATATATGTTAATAAAAATAATAAATTTTTTAAATTTAATGAAGAATTAAATAAATATTAATGAAAACATTTTTTATAATAAATACATCTGAATTAATTTTAGAAAAAGATAGCAAAACTGAAAATAAATAATCCATACTTTTCCAAATGAAATAAAATACACCCTATGTATAAAAATTAGTGAATTTATTTTCAAATTAATGTTCAATATAAAAAAAATCATCTGTCACAACAATATTTTTTAATGATCCATTATTAATTGGTTCTTTATATATATATATATATATGGTATATACCATAATAGAATATATTAATTTATTTGAAATGTTTATAATACTATTTTTATAAAAAAATTATAATATTTTTTTAAATGAATCCAAAATATTTTATATTTTTTTTCATATAAAAAAAATTTCACAGTATCTGTTTGGGAAGATATAATAATTCTTAAAATTAGAAGGATTTAAAAAAATATTCTCTTACTATAACATGAATTAATATAATTACCTAAGAAAAGAATATTATAAAAACAGCCCTCTAATCTATGTCATAACCCCGAATGAATGTATAATAATATGATTTTTAATTTTAATTTAAGATATTATGAACAATAACACTATGATTCTAAGTATCATTATGATATAATAAAGATATTTTTTCTATACATAATTCAGATTACAATATATTTGATAAAAAACTATTATAGTGGAATATAAATATCATGATATGTTTCTAGTTATAATAACAGATAAACTAACACTGATATAATACCCTATTGTATTTTCTATAACAATGATTTCAAATATGTAAATATAAATTGATAGAATAAGGAAAACAATTTTATAACAAGAGTTACCATGGGTAGTTGAATTGAATAAAAGAAAAAAGAAAAAATACCTTTAATATATGTACATCTCATTTTAGAAAATATTATATAAAAATATATTATTTCTACAACATATACATCAATCAATTATTCCCCACATCATAATTATTTAGTGGAATAAAACAACATATACATTTCACATGACCAAATAAATTCGAGTTTGAATATTTTGATTTAGATTAAAATGGATGATGGTTTTGATGATTATTACGAGACTATAATGTGTGTATTGACGTGGTTTAATGGGAATGATACTTTATAGTTAGTATTTTCAAAAAATGAAAGATAATATGAATATGTAATTTTGTTAAACAAAACCATTGGGTAATATTTGAAATTTCTTCAGGTAGCTAGTGGATACATAGTGGTGCTCATCTACAAGTTCTTACACTAGGTTTCCAGATGACTATAATAACTATACTCTTTATTTTACAAATAAAGATAATTTATTACATATAATATTCACTAGATAAAACATAGATGATCGACATGTATAATGTATTTGGGGCTTAATAACATTACATAAAACCTTAAAACATGAAATACACATCTTTATTGAAAAATTATTTTACCTGACCACACACATTCCTTCGTACTTAGCATTGCATGGGATAGCCTAATGACATGCATAAAAAGGGGTGAGATATAAATACCATTAAAGTAGTAAAACATGCATAACATGAAAAATACAATACATATTAGGCAATAGGCATATCAATGGATCATAAGATAAACATGAACATAAAGGCATAGTATAGCATGATTATCATAACTTGGAAATGTTGAAACAACATTTAACATGATATTAACATGAGTCGAGGCTCATTTAACGTGGAGCATGAGTAAACCATAATTTTACTCTAACTATCATGATTAAACCCTCATTTCAATAAGTATATCATGATACTAATATTTACCCAACGCATTGGAGTGCTATCAGGGTGCACCCTGTTTAATCATTTCATTTCATACATAAGTGTGCCACATAGATCATAAAACATGGATTCATTAAACACCATAATTTAATAAAAAATAAAGAAATGTGGTATTCATACATGAAGCTATATTATCAATTATTAAAATTTCATAATGGTGAATACCCTTGATAGATAAATGAGTATTGTATTCACTACATAATAACTTTTGCTTGGAAAATCGCTGTGCAATTTTTGGAGCATAACAGCGTGACATAAGAATTCATAAAAATGGTTGATAAGAGATAAAGTTGTATATCATCATTTTTAAAGAAAATATAAAGTCAATGGGTCATATAAATATATTTACAAACATATGTTATGAAATTTAGATTCATAAAAAAATAATTTTGTGAATGTAAATGAGGAGAGAGAAATTCCTTACATAATTTCGTCATGGTAACAGGTGTGCATGGGAGGTAGTAATGAGAGGGAAAGGAATATATCATCATTTATACATATGTATGGAAGTATGGGTGTGGTTAGAAATCATAACCTACCATTTTAATTGAAAATAAAAGTGTATACCAATAGAAGGAAATTGAGACAAAAAAGAGAGAGGAAGAAATCCCTTACATGGAAGTGTTATCCCAAGGCATGGGAGAGGATTGAGAGAGGCTTATTGGGGGATTGAGGTGACTTGGGATGATACTAGAGAGATTATGGAATATTAGGGGCATAATACAAGGGTTTTTAGTTAAATTAAATTTGGGGGAGGGGGGATTGAGTGGGTTTATATAGAAAAGTATAGGGAATTATTCATTATTTTGGTTTTGGACACTATACATTAAACTATTCAAACCAAAAACAGTCAATTTTTTTCCCATGGTTTCTTACAAAGGTAGGTGTAAAAAGTATTTTATATGTACAATGGCCTAATATATTTAAATATTAGGTTTCTTATGCTGAGGTGAGTCACAATCTCAAAGAAACCATTTTAAAATGTTAAAATGATTTATAAGTCTTGGAGGGTCCACTAAGGCATTGTAAATTAAATCAAACAATATCTAAAATTACATTATTTTAATGTTAAAACATATATTAGACCAAAAGATTATTTAGATTATATTATTACAACACTATGGATTCATTATGATGTTAAAAAACACATAATATATTTAAACAGAATTTAATATTTACACAAAAATTCAACTGTCTCAGAAAATTATGACAAATTCGAAATTGTATAATTTATAAATCTTGATTCATAAAATAATATTAATTTTATCTAAATAATTCTCTCAATATGTGATTTTTTTACTTTAAAAAAAACCGATATTTATTGAAAATTCATGGGGTTTGACAAAAAGAGCATTCAAACCAAAATAACAATTATAATTGTATTAATAAAATTATAAGATAATTTATATATAATAAAATTTAATTTAGAAATAATAATATATTAAAATTTTATTTAATAGAAAAATCAATCAATCCATCAAAATAGATATCTTAATTTAATATTAACAAAAAAAATCTTTATGGTTTAAAAACTACTTACAAAGTAATAATAATAAAATGAATGTATATTATTTATTCTATAAAAAAATGAACATAATCATAGTGTTATGGATTTTTACAAAACCCTTTATCACATTCACATATTACCTAAGGCTTAGGATTGTGATGGTGAAATACTCTTGGGGTGTCTCGGATAATATCGCTTGGTTGGTAATCTCTATAAACATCCACTTCTCCAATAAGAGGTTTTATTCGAGTTTAATGTGTTGAATATCAGTTTTTGCTTGGTCAAGAGATAAGCCTAGTGATTCCACCCCCTTTACAAGCTCTGAAAAATGGACATCGTATGGAGAAATTATAATTTATGAGTCCATCACTTCCTTTTTCTGAGTAAATTGGATTTTCTAAAGACCTATATTTTTACTAATCTTGTGACCACTGTTCAATGGCTATATTATCAACATTAAAAAAAATTAATGGTATATTGAAATCAAAAAACATAAAACTAAGGATTTTCAAATTTTATATAACCATTTTACATAATAATACATTTAATTAGATCAGGATAATTTTCATTTATAAAAGTTTGTGTCGTTACAATCTTCCCCCCTTATAAAATTTCACCCTAAAAATTTTCTTTTCCCACACTAAAATAGATGCAGGGAACTCTACCTCATCACTTCCTTAAATTCCCACATTTCTTCATAAAACTTTTGGTTTCACCATAACACCTTGACGAGGGGCATTGCATTATTTCATTGAAATTTTTCGCTATGATATATGATCTTCATCGGATTCTCTTCATAGGAGAGGTCATTATCTAATGGTACCACATCTATATTGAGTACATGTGAGGGGTCAAGTATGTACTTTCTCAACAGTGATACATGGAATAAAGAATGTACTTCAGATAGGTTTAGTGGGAGTACTAGTAGGTAGGCCACTACTCTAATGTGATCTAGGATCTCAAATGGGCTGATTTACCTTGGACTAAGCATTAACTTCAACAGAAATATCATAAGTCTCTTCCACAGTTATATGTAGAGGAATACCATGTCTCTGACATCAAACTCTAGGTCTTGTTAATGATTATATGCATATTTCTTTTGTGAAAAAATTATCATCTTTAATGTTTTCCTGGATGGTCTTATCATTCTCCACCATTTCTTTGACCATTTCTGGACCTATGAGTTTTCGATCCCAAACTTCATTCAAACATGCCGGTGTTCTGAACTTCTTCCCATAAAGGACTTCATAACGAGTCATTTATATTCTTGAGTGGAGACTTTTATTATAAGAGAGGTCAACCAGAGGACGATGTTGATCCCACAATCATTTTATGTCCAATGAGCATGCTCTAAAAACGTCATAAAATGTTTTGATAGTCTGCTTATATTGGCCATTAGTTTGAGGATGATATGTCGTACTAAAGTTTAAATAATTATTTATATCATGTTGAGGAATCTTCCAGAACATATAGGTGAATCATGGATCTCGGTTAGATATAATAGATAGTGGTACTCCATGCATCCTAACAAATTCTCTTATGTATATCTATGCTAGTTGATCCAATGATAAATCCACTCAAATTTAAACGAATTGTGATGTATTTGTTATAAAATCCATAAAAACCAAGATTTCAATTTTTCTTTTTGATATCTTTGGTAGTATAGTGACAACGTCCATGGTGATGTTCTCCGATTTCCATGCTGGTATGGGTATTTCTTGTATCATCCCCTTAGACTTCTGCCTCTTAGCCTTCACTTGCTGACATACCAGACACTTTGTTGTATACTTGACAATCTCCTTCTTCATTTTATCACACCAATAATTATCCCAGAGATCTTGATGAATCATTGTGTTTTTTGGATGAATGGAGATATTTGAAATATGTGCATCCTCAAAAAGATCACTATTTAACTCTAGGTTTTATGGAACACATAGTGTTGTTCCAAATATAACAATTACATCTTCATTAATATTGAGTTCTGAGGATTTTCCTTTCTAAAAGTTTACACAATCTTCTGAATTACCACATAATCCTTTTGAGTATCCATTAACTATTCCAAAAGATATAGTTGTGCAATCATTTGTGAAATGATTGATTATGTTCCCTTCTTTACGATTCCCATGTCCATCTTCATCAAATCTATGATGATTGGATCCTTTTCAATTTTATTCAATGATAGAATCATTTGGTCTTTTCTACATAGATAATCCACCACCTTGTTATCTTTCCCTGGGTGGTAAGGGATTGAATAGTCATAGTATTTGATCATATCTTACCATGTTCGATGGTGCATGTTCAACTCTTTCTCTGTGAATATATATACTCCAGGCATTTGTGATCTATGTATATTTCACACATCTCTCCTCAAAGATGTAATGCTAGAAAATTTTCAAAGATATGATTACTATAACCAACTCCAAATCATGTGTTAGATAATTTTTCTCATGAACATTAAATTGGATTGAAGCATAAGCAATTAATTTATCATTTTTCATTAACACACAACCCATTCAATTCATTTAATCATCCCTAAATACCACAAGACATTCCTCACATGTGGGTAGTGTGATCACATGTGGTGTGATATGTTGGAACCGGGCGAGCAGAAAAATCCCCAAATAGGTGGGTTTTTAAAAAATTTCCAAGGCTGTTCTCCATGAACTTGCTGACGTCGGTGAAGAGCAGCCCAATCAAAGCTGAGGACCACGCGTGAAGTGTTTCAAGAACAAACATAAACCCTAAAATACATGGTTTATATCCAAATCCACGCACGATGTTTTATCATCCTTGGCGATCACTGCTCGAAGAATCCGAAGCCAAATTCCTCTAGATCGTCCACACATGCTTCATGGAATCTACGGGAGCGTCGTTCGTCTTAGTCTGAGGGATAGCTCAGTATATCGATGGTGCCTTTGACGTTCCAATGATCACCGCATCACTTTGCTAGAGATGCCCGAGAGATAGCTGTATCCAAGCTCCTTGGATCCTGAGAATCTCTCTCTAGAGTATGGGAGAGAGGATAGGAGAGAGAAGCTCCATGAATAGTCTTTGTCAAAGGCCCCTCCTCTTCTATTTATAGTTATTAATTAAAATACCTAGCATCGCCTCACCGACCCCTAATACTTAACGCACTATCAACGAAATTTTACGACTACTTATCTGAGTCATAAATATTATTATCACTTACTTGTAATATATTAAAATACATTACATGATAATAATTAATTTCTTATCTCTAATTGTTGCTCCCATAAATATTAATTGAACCTTGAATAATTTAAGAATTTTCAATTAATATTTTTTTACGTATTTACTAAAACTTGTAAATACATTTAATAAATAAATTCAATATTCATTATTCTAAACTCTAATAATATGATTTTTTTATGGCACTGGTGATTGTTTAACTTTGGACAAATCTCGGACCCGCCGTGGTGGGGCCCACCATTTTCAAAACTCCTATTCAACTGAATAGGGCAGATTCTTGATACGCTATTGTGTGTAACCCTCTCGGCCCTTATTTCGACAGCTGTGAATAGTATTCACAGACCAAGAACAGGATCTAGCAACCCATCATGGCCCCTGAAGAAATAAGGATTGTCACAGCAGCGACAACCAACCTATGAAGACACACTGTATAATATAATATCTATGTCCGTAATATCTCATAAAGAAGGATGCACTCACATGTAATCTCCCTTTTCTTGCTTTATAGTTTTTTTATTTAACTGGATGGAATTACCCTTGACTGCCATGACCATGGTCTTATAAAGGTATTTCCATCCATATCAACATGGCCTAAGATATATTACTTCCATAACTCGGAAGCAACCAATCCTTTCTTGACCATTCAACCAATGTCATGCCACCAATGACGCACCCGACACAAACTACCTCACCACGTCTTCATCGCCATGGTTTTCGTCTTGCATCAAAGTACTCAATCAAATGACATACATTGGTAATGATATCAAGTCAGGAGACCATTACACATGATCGTAGATATAAAGATACAATGAAACCCAAAACATGTAGAGTTTCTATTGGCGGGTCAGTCCACATGATCTCACTACTGTAGATCACCAAGTCCGAACTTTATAAGAAGAATACTCAATACTTATGAGCCCACAACACCTGATGGTCATACATCTACTATGTCCAAATAGTAATATGTATCTAGACAATAGAACATATAATTATGATTAATTTCATAGTATCTAGAGGTTCTCTTTATATCTTGGGAACTGCTATATCTTTTCGATACGACAATTAATCTTTGGACATTACCATTTCAATAATGGATGCAAAAAATTTTACACTATAATGGTAAGATGAAATCATGCATAGTTTACTCTATACACGATATGGTAATAAAAAGCACATAATAGTTGGGTCTAGGGCACCCACTATTTAAACACTCCCACATGCACTAGATACAACTTGCTAAACAAACTTGTCTGCTACTCACATTATAAGAATCTTGTTTCTGCTAAGTAAAGGCCTTAGATACTGGGTCATCCATGGTTTTTCTGCGTGGCTATTCTGCTATAGCGACCACATCTCTTTGAGTAAAACTACTCAAGAGATGGTATCCCGAGTATATCTCACTTTTTGTCCGCTTTCATAACATGACATCTTGGCTAGTTAGAATATAATAATCTACATTATGATAAAACTTTTCTCACATGGTTAGATTCCACGAACTGGAACAAATCATTGCAGATAACTACTTCTTAGATATCTTAGAAGCTGAAGTGTACTCGGTCTTGTAGGTATGGACACCATTGGCTGATATAAGCTTGACTCAATCATCACCTTTAGCCTAACTGCAATACTAGATCACATTGATCTATGGAAGACTAGTACGTATCCCCAAAAACTAGATTCCTTTATTATCCATTTACCAGGTACATATCCTTTGTACTTTCGAAGTGGAATTAGATAGTTTTGACTGTATCCCTTGCACTACTCCTGGATATAACTGATATTTGCCTTTTGTAATATATACCTTGGTAATATTGGTTCTTGTACATATCATGGCATACATTATTGATCCATCATTCTGACGTATGGATTTAAACTCACCACATTTATCTCTTCCATGTCAAGGACAGGTCAACATGGAGAGATTATGCCTTATGACATAGGAAACAATTCATCTCATGAATTGTTCCAACATGTATTTTCAATACAATGTCACCATATGTACAATTTACTAGGACCAAGCAACCTATAGATCTAGCATAGTATATCTTGTTCTCTAAAACTTAGGTTGCTACTTTAAGTTAATCATTGGAGAGTAAATTTTATTTTGGTCTTAACTAACTGTGAGACCAATGTCTGTTTTCCATATGTTGCCGAACATATTTTTGCATGGAAAACATTGGTGCTCCCACTAACCTCTGGTAGACACATGGAAAACATTTGTTTTAAATGTATATAATATGATCATGTTGCTTACTTTAATCCTAAATCGGATTTCAGAAACTTTCAACCTTCATTAGCATTCTATGATGTGACCGTCCCTTTCTGGTTACATCGTATAGACACCATCCACAATTGGGAGTCATGACATCCAATGCTAAATAAATTGATCATAGATATTAGCTATGATAAGTAAAATGCTATTGGATTTGGGTATAATGACATGGTGAAACCAATCGATCCTTATTGGTACTACACTTTTACCATCCATGTATCAACTCACATGAATACCCACCACAGTATTCAAAATAATATCCCCCTTTCACTTTGATACATGGAATCCATTAATTGAATTTTAGTTGGTCTTATCAATTTTAGGTCATTTCCATATACTGCTTCATTATAGGAAATATTATTCACATTGAATAATAGACCACCGACCGCGGTGAATATAAAAACCATCACCATGGTTTTATCCTTTCTACATTGTATGTGCCTACGGAACAACATTGTTCCACATACACTTGTAGAACTAGTTCATATGCCAACTATTTTGTTCATCTTGAGCATTGACTAAACATAAGTCAATATAGCTCCCACTATCTCTAATAGAGATGTGCACCCTTAAATAAATATGTATTCTCTTACTTGACTACAACTTTTCTATCTTAGGGACTTATGTAATAACATATGAAATCATTAGGATTATTACACTAAATTCACAATGTGTTTGTCTTGATGAATTTTTATTTATATTCAAACAAACTCTTTTTATACAAGAACATGTTCTTATGACCTAATGGGTTTACATCATACTATGACTCATATGATATCCATTTTTCATTATAGTTGGCATATGGTTGTGGGATGTCGCTGTTATTTTTAAAGAATTTGATGAAATATAATGGATGTTTCTTCTTGTTCCAACATTGATATTACATACATCAATACTTTGATGTATAAAATGTGCATTTAGGAATTAGTCCATGCTATATTTTGTTGATCAATGTTGATATGAAATACTTCATCATCAATCCTGCCCATTAACATCAATGTCGTGAGGTCGATAAGGTAATTTGTGTTTAGTAATTACTCCATGATACATTATTGTGATTGATGAATGCTTGGTCGAGATATTTTTTGGTATCCCCACCAGAAGCAACTCATATATCCTGACCATGCATATACTTTAATTTTTTATTCCTTAATTTCTTAAAAGAATCTTATGAAGTATATATACCTCTGGCTTATACTTGGAATAGTTCACACTTTCGTGATGAACTATTTCCAAAATCTTTGTGACGTACCTTTATTTCTAAAGGCTCATTTGTCCGAACTATAGACATCGATAATACCATAAGTATTTAGTTGTGCTGAGACTAAATACTATACTTGGTATATACATGATGTCCATTTTTAGTATTACTTGAAAAATAATTATCCTGTAACAACTGGGTATAAATATTACATTTATATTCATCACTAACTGCATATGATTCATGTATCACTGAACTAGGGATTGAGTTTACCGAAAACAACATTCATTCTAGAAACTAAAAGAATGTCTCCTTGCATCCAAGGACACATGAGATTAAATTTTGTGGTTATACTCAACAATAGTTCAACATGAATATTTCACTTTCCAATTAAATAAGTCATGTACTTCTCACCATTGGCCTAGGCATCACCCTTTCACAGCCACTTGGAGAATACGCATGGCTTCCAGTAATGTTTCTATACTAACATGGTCATCGTATTAGAATACACATATGTTACCAGCATATTTTATTTAATACCCAAGTAGTAAAATGGAAACATTACATTGATGAATACGCCTGATGTAGAAGCAGAAACTTGCTCCTTTAAATCAGGTTATTTCTTTTAAACTTCCATAGTATTTCAATTCAAATAACCTCTATTAATACCTCATTAATTGAATGACATCGCGATTATGTCATTGGCATTAAATTACATTGACATTTTCACATTGTCTATCAATTTATCTACCCTAGGAATTAATGCTTAATTGTCTCTTATTCTAATTCACTTGGAGAACCTTACCTAAATTGGTAATTAAGTGTTTACTCAATACTTGTGCGTTTTGTAACTTAAAACGAGACTTGAGTAATGTGGTGAAAATGATATTTAAAGATAATATTCTATCTTTCAATTTCAACATGCTGGTGTAAAATTCACCTTATTCATATCATTGCTCTGTTTTCTCCTTGCAAACATCTCGAAGATGAGACATTATGTTATATCATCTATATCCTAGTGTAGCGACCACAAATGACACCATACTTTGATGAATGCATAATGATATAACTATCATATGTTCTTTACATTAGTCTCATGTAAGAAATTTTCACTCTAGCTTCATGTGGTAGTTTAACAGTATTGGGGATATTGAAACCTTGAGTTTCCTATATCATAGTACTATGCACACGAGCATGTACTATTCATGGATACTCGTGTCAGTGTGAACATTTACTTTGTCCATTATAATATTTCAGTTTTAATCTTGTGGTATAACTTGACATTTTTTTACAAAAACATATTTTAGCAGATGACTGCCTTTTATCTGGATTCCCATTTTAGGAATTTTGATTAATTACTTAAATCGTGTAATGTCTCCCACTATTTTATCAGATTCTAGGAACCATCTGTGCTAGAATCGGAATACACTGTCACTTGAGTATTCTAGTGGCAAGGATCTCAGAACCACCCCTGATAGTTTACAAGCTAAGGATACACCACTACATAGAGGGTTCTAGGTAGGCTTTTGGCTGGATGACCACTTTAACATGGGGTTCCTTGATCTGTTCAGTGAAGTCCCAGCTTCTTAAAATCAAAATTTGATTTACTCAAGGCTTGCCTCTAAAATGATAGCAAGTTATCTATGGATAATCCTTACTAGCACTTTAGTTAAGTCAACCCATCATTCATATAAGGACTCCCCAGTAGAAAGAGGCACCCTCAGCCAAGGCATGACCGACACCTCAAACAACTCGTTTTGTCCAAATTTGAATGATGGAAGGCTGTTTAGACTCAATATATCTTTCAGGGTTTTATTATTTTTAGTGTGATGAAAGAAATCCTTTTCTATTTTTATAAGCACATACTATGTGATCTCACTCACAACTGACCATGCAAGAAATAGGAATTTCATCACGTCACATGTTTATTTTATCATGCATGCTTGTTTATTATTATACTATGTCATCACACAATAAATTACACATGGAAAAATATAATAAACCATGAAAAAATAATCGAACACCTGATCATGAGAAGGTACTATTGGTTGATTCGTTGAGTGAATAACGGACTAACTGAAACCCTAGGGGTAAATACCTTTAGTCGAGTGGCTTGAAACTTGAATAGAAATGTCTGCTCATCCAATGTGTCCAACTCCTATCTGGTGCGTCACCGCCACATGGAGCGAAATGCGTAACTATTCGTCTCTTCATTATACAATTGTACGCGCACATAGGAGAGGGGGTCTCGGGGTATAAATATACAACTCTGAGAATGGGTGTGCATGCCCTTACACATGTAATGACTCTGAGATGACATGCAGATCTTCTTGGTAGGTCGATGACTCATGAACAACATATACGCATTAAACTCTTGTATATTAAATAAATGAAAAATAAAAATTAAACTTGTATTAAATAAATTCTGAGGGCATTTAATCGAATTAAAAACTTCACTCTTGTTTTTAATTCAATTTTAATGACGTTCGGTCCCGATTAATTAATTTAATTTTAAAAACTAAAAATTAAATTAATTAATTAATTTAATTAATCTCCAAATTAAATTAATCACGCATCATTAAAATTTTAATAACAAAAATTAATGTATAATTAATTTAATTCTCAAGTGAAATTAAATTAATTATTTTAATTAATTTTGATTAAATTAAAACATCCAGGCTCTTAAAACAATGGGTAGGGCCCCTATGGGTTGGGGCGAACCTACGCAGGCCTAGTCTGAGTAGTATCGACCCCGTGCAAGGGAGTCATAGTCCGGGCCGGCCCACCTAAGACCGTTTCGGGATGGGAGACCCGCGCATACCTATTCTGGGACAGTGAGGTTACCTGCCCGCTACGAATACTGTGCAGCGGTCGGGACATGGTATGTCTGGGGTGGTGCAAGCTAGCCAAGCGGGTTGTCCGCGCGCGCTCAGAAGCCGAACGGTGCGGTGCGACCGGGAGATGCCTAGGGTATAAGTGGCATGAGCTATGAGGGCGGGGCAACACGGTGGGATGGCGCTTATTTAATAGGAGCGAGGACCGAGACTGGGGTCCCTCACGGCGGTGGCTGGTGGTGCAAGAAGGTGCCCCGCGCTGGTCTGCTACCGGCCTGGTGAAGCTCCACGTGAGGGAGGAAGATGCCGAGGTATCGGGGTGGTCGGGGTCCGCATGCAACATGGAGTAGAACTGGTTGGAAGGGGAAGAGGCACCTTCCATTCAGCTGGAGTTCAAATTTCAAGGAGGGAGGCTGGGGGCGGTGTGCACGACGAGGCTGCTGCGCGAAGCGGGGACGCGGGGCGCCGGGGTGGCCTGTGGGTTGCTGCTAGGCTGCAGCATGCAGGGCAGGAGGAGGCGCCCAATAGGAGGAGGCCAGTCGCGAGGCCGATATGAGGGGCTGCCTGGTTTCGGCTCCTCGGGTGAAGCGGGTGTGGGTGGGCCGACTGGTGCAGGTGAGGAGTTGAAGCGCAAGAATGCCTGGGGCCGGCTTCGGTGCGGGTGCAGGTCATTGTTTTTTTGCCATTCCAGGCAGTGCCCCCTCATTTCCCTTTATTTATTAATATGTTTTTTTATTTTTTTTAATTGGAGACCTGGAAAGAAGGTCTCCGCTCCCTTTAATTTTTTTTTCTAAAGTCTATATTTAGACTATAAAATTTAAAACATTATAATAATAAAATATCATTATAATATAACATTATAATAATAAAATTATTATTATAATTAAACAATTATTATTATAATAAAATTATTATAACAATAATAATTATTAAGGTTCACCAGAAAACACTATTCTGGTAATTGGATGTTAATCTGGTGATCACAAAACAACCGGTTTAATTCCAATTTTAATCTTCAGATGACCGTAGATGGGTCATCCGATATCGGATTCAAATGTGGTCTGTGGCGTTGGGTTCGTAAAGATGTCCTCTTCAAGAATTAATGAAAATTGAATTTTTCTTGTCTTAAAATCGAAACACCTCTCTATAATACCACTTGTTGGAAACAGGCGTGCAACTGAAGCCCCCAATAGGTCAGTTTTTAAAAATTTTCCACCGTCGTTCGTTGTGATCTTCCCGATGTCGGTGAAGAGCATCCCGGTCAAAGCTGAGGACCACACGTGAAGTGCTTTAAGCACAAACATAAACCATAAAATACCTGGTTTAGATCCAAATCCGTGCACGACGTCTGCTCGTTGTTGGCGATCGCTGCTCGAAGAATCCGAAGCCGAATTCCTCTAGATCGCCCACAGGCGCTTCAAGGAATCCATGGGAGCATCGTTCATCATAGTCTGGGTGCTAGAGAGGAATACCGACAATGCCTTCGACGTTCCAACGATCACCGGATCGCTTCCCTAGCGATGCCCAAGAGATAGCTTCATCCGAGCTCCTAGGATCCAGAGCATCTCTCTCTAGAGTTTGGGAGAGAGGAGATGAGAGAGAAGCTCCACAGATATTCTTAGGAAAAATCCCCTTATTATTAGATTTAACCATGACAAATCATTTTAAGAGTATATTGTTGTACATTCCTTTGATTAAAATAATAGCATCATTATTTTGAGAAATTTTAAAATTAATAATGTTTTGTAGTTAACCAGTAATTATTATTTAAAAATCAATTTCCATTAAATCCAAAACATAAAAAAATGAGATTATTTTTTGTAGAAAATAAACACATTATGAACATAAATTTCCATAAGAAAAAAATTATTAGAGATTTAATTTTTAAAAAATTGGGAATATTATTTTTCAATTTTATAATAATTTTATAAAATAAAATTATAAAAAAAATAAAAACAAAAAGTGATAGGTTTCTTTTACACCAAAAAGAGAATATGCAAAATTGAAAAGAGAATTAAAAAAACAAGATCATCAAAACAACTTTTTTGTTCTAATAATAAATTTAATAGTTAGATTCATATAAAAAGTTTCCCTCAAAACCCATTCAATATAGTATTAAATTAAAATGACTGTAAATTTACAAAACGATTCTAATGGATTATAACAAATCGATGTGTACAATGGTTTCAACATAGTCAATTTCTTTTTCTTAGTTATAAAATTTTCTTGCAAGACCGATTTAATTTCTAGTGTCATTACCATGAACATACCCATTATTCCTTTAACCCCATTAAGAGCCTATCATTAGATGATCATTAGGCTTTTCTATTGAGGTCCATATAGAAATTTTAGTGACCTGATTTAGTTCCCCTTGAATAAAATAAACCAAATTTTCATTGTCATGTGAATAATTATTGTTTTAGGGTTCAAAGTGTGAGACAATGGCATTCATTTCAACCTCAATTAGTTTATATCAAATTTCATGAGTTCATCCTTTCAAATCTCTGATACAATAATCCAATTGGTAGTCTTTAGATATTTTGAAATAATCAAGTAGTGATTTAGATTGACACTATTGTTCTTGTTATTAATTTTAAGATTTTGATGGATCATCTAAAACATCATTTTCAATTTTTTTGAGAAATTGATATTAGAATATTTTCATATGTTAATTATATGATTATTAAACCATATTAGACCTATTTTAAATAATATTTATCCCTTTATTTCTTTGTTTCACCCAAGAAGTATGCCTTAATCTAATTGTGAATAATTTTTACCAATATTATATTTGTTTTTTAGAATAAATCATATTTAACCAACAATATTAAAAAAACACCGATGATTTTTTAAATTTAAAATGTTCATAATGATTATTTTTTATAAAAGTAAAATGGTGAAAATGAGTAATAATTAAATGTGTATTATGTACGGATCAACAAAAAAATATTGAGTTAAATAATATTAATTTAAGTGAGTTTTAGTGGTTCCATAAATAGTTCAATTCCACCTTTATAGTAACTCATTATTTAGGTGTTTTATGAGAAGAAAAATAAGGATTATATATATATAAACAAAATAATCAAAATTCATATCATTGAATTATTTACCACGATCACTTTTAGTAGAAGTAATTTTAAATACTTTTAATTTTCAACAATTTTTAAAAAAACTAATGATGGAAAATATTATATTTTATGAGTTAATAATTAATTCCATGTATATCAGATAAAGTCATCAACACTAACATAAATACATGATTTAACTCCTAGAGAAATAATTTGAGACAAATGTTATAACTCCAGAGGAATTAATTCAAGTGATTTTCATGAAAAAATATTATTTATTTCACAACCCCTCCAACCAAATATACCAAAATAAAGAGAGAGATATAATTCCATACCCCCATGTAACTCCCCTAGTAGATTATGGGTTGGCAACTAGCACTGAGGGTTTAATAGTTGTTTCCTTCCTCATCCGTTACATTGTGGGTTTTGGTTGATAGAGGTGATACAGAGAAGGATCAAAGTGATTTTGGAGAAGTTTCATTTCTAAATGATATAATAATTGGGCTTACACATCATGTAACAATATTATATTTTGTGAGATTCAGTTTCACATCTTGTCTATGAAGGTTCACGGTGTGTAAATATTTGTTACGACATGAATAAGAGTTTCCTAGAGTGTAATAATTTAGGGTTAGAAAAATAAAATAAAATGAAGGGGCACTTTATTTGGAGTAAACTGAACCTCAGGTATTACATGATGTGGAAGAGGATTACACATCATGTAGTACCCCAATCATGTGCAGATTTAAAAATCATTTTCCAGATAAAACTTCTTTTTTTTGCTCATTCATTACATTTCCTATGATTTTGGGTGAACCCTAGGCACCCTGAGGTATCCTACAAGCCATTGTTCATCCATATTTGATCTTTTGATCCCGATAGATGTTTATCAGTGATCCTTGATTGATCGGTGGTAATTTCATCCCATTTATTTATTGATTTGCTTCCACTCCTCTCTCGGGGATCAACTACTGTGGTGTTTCATTGGTTTTGGTTATATTTCAAGTTTCGTTTTGATGGACCTATGGTGTGGTATAGGTGGATCTGCAATTGTCATGGTGTCGTTCTGGATCATGATCATTCTTCTTCCCCCTACGGTGTGAAGTAAATATAATGCTTCGTTGAGGTATTGATTCTCCTATTTATATATATTTTTGAATCATGTAGGATGGGTTTTACTTTTTCAACAATGGATCGGGGTTGATCCAGCTTAAGAAAAGATAAATAACTATTAAATTGAATTGAAAAGGTTGAATGTGGTATAATTCTTTTTTTATTTCAACCTTGATATGAAAGTGATATTGTGGAATTTTTGGACTTGATTCACTGCTAAAAATTATATCAGTTGGGGGAATTTTTGGGTTAGATATATGTATTTTAATTGATACATTGGTTGTAATTGTTGTGATATCACCCTAAATATTAATTTGTAATTTACATATACCTAACTAATTAAATGGATTCCTCATGATTTTGGTTGTGTTATAATTCTCATATAATAAATATGAATGTGATAAAAAACCCCTTTGTAAATATATAATTTCCTCTTAATGTATTGTGATGTGAGGTTGTGATTGTGGGATAACGATGTATGGTTGGGGATTGTGGGGATTATAGTATTTGGGTCGTGATTTTGGGGTTGTGAAGTGATAGTTTATGGGATGAGCTTTTGGGGTCGTGAGGTGATAGTTTGTGGGCATTATGTTGTGGAGGAGGGGTGAAGTGTGTCAAACATGCTTTTAGGGCTATGAGGTGATGGTTTGTTTGGCCATGATTTTGTGACAGGAAGGTGAGACTATTTGGATTGTTGAGCTTTTTGTGGAAGGTGTTTTCTATGTGATACATGCATGAGAAGTTGTGGAATTAATAATTGAATATTAAATAATGTTTGAAATGGAATGGATTGGTTTGGTAATGGGATATAATTTTGTTAATTGAAAAGTAAATGATTTTTTTTGTAAAATTATACTAATGAAAAATAATTAAATCAATGGTTATTGAATGTAGAGTTAATGTGAAATCAATTTAATTTATCAAGTACGTTTACTTTATCAAATTATTGTTGAAGCTACCAGTCAATGCATTTAGAGGTGGAAACAAAAGTGATTGTGTTCTAAGTTGGTTTGTTGTTAGTGAGACCACCAGTTGGTTTTGAGTGATTTATATTATACTTATAATTGTATATTAGTTTGATTACTATATGGACCCCACCGATTTTGAGCACAATGTATCGAACACCCACATCCTCACATGGGGGTGTTTTTCAAAAAAAAGGTGAGGTATTCAGATGGATGGGTACCTACTCTTTTCCACACTCTCTTCTAGGTGAGGTATGAATGGAACAATCTATAATGGCTACATGTCTATTATTTCATTAGATGGTAGTTATGATGGAACATGTGTCTTTGAACGATATGTGATTACCTAGGGCTTTGCGATCATGGTTGTTTGTGAAGCCATAGGTGTCTTCATGATGATATGTGATTTGATTTCCCCAATGTTTATGGGAAGATATATGATGCGATTTGTCATGTGGCCCATGTTTATGTAGGAATGATGTGTTGTGAGGCCCAGGTGTGTGTGGGTGGGATGTGATGTGGTGTATGAATGATATGGGAGATCAATGATATAATAATTTGGGTGAGAGCATCATAATAATGAGAAATCTATGTAGGGTACCCTATCATCAATTTGAATTACTTTATATTATATTAATTTTCATGTGTTACATTTTATGCATGTCTTAGTGAGGTTTGGATGGTTAGCGTACCTATTTAGGTGCTGTTGGGTTCTGCTATTTTATCACAGGAGCATTGGTATTATTATTTAACATGTGCATGAGAGACTTTGGTTTTTCTTATTGAGTACACTTGTATGCTCACCCTACATATATAGCATCGATTTTTGGTTTCCTAGATGATTTTGTTGACCAGGGTGGGATTTACTAGCTCAATTAGTTAGACAAATTTTGTGTCTCTACCATATCTTTTCTTTTAGGTATTTACATTGGTGAATTTATATTATTTGTATTAGTTCTACTTTATTCATTCATGTGGGATGGTTTTTGAATTTATATATTATTTTATTACTTTGAGTTGCTGTGAATGATTCATTCTATCTCTCGATCGTGTTTCTTATAAAGTTATGTCCTCCCATATTGTGAGATTTCTAAACCCTTTTTTCTATTCTCCAACCAGAAGCCTACTAAAGGTGGCACTTTAGGGTCATTATCTCTCTCAACACATTTTAGTATCATTGGGGGGAGGAGGTTGTGACAGAGTGGTATCAAATGTAAAGGTTGAGAGAAAGGATAGAGTTAGAATTAGACATAGTTAGGGAGGCATGGTATTGTATGGAAAAAATTCCATTTGACCCTGGAGCATGACATAGGCCAAAGTGACAGACAAAGAAATTGGATTTTAGGGCCACCATGATTCAGTGCAAAAACTCTGATCTTATTTAATGACCATTTGAGAAGGACTTGATTATAGGTTAGAGACCTAGGAAACGTACATGAATCATAATGACATTTTTCTTGTTTTAATTGAGTTGTTTTATGATGTTTAGAGTGTATAAAATAAATAAAATTAATTATAATTGATCAGAATGAAAACCCATACTACTGAGGATAGGGAATATTTTTTTACCTTTTAGTTATGACTCATTTCATTGTCTTCATGTGGCTTAAGAAAGGGAGGTTCATTAGCTATTTTGTTTGAATTTCTTTGGTTTGATCAAGTGGTGAAGGATAAAAATTTAAAGATGACGTTTTGTGATTTTTTAACTATAGGCTATGGGGAACTACAAGGGTAGTGTTTCAAACGTAGTGGTAGAGAGTTTTTTTAATGATATAGAGATCTATTTTAGTTTGATCTATATCCTGAGAGAGTACATGGTCCCTTTGATATTCAATAATCTGTAAGGAGATAATCATTAGTGGGAGATGATGTATCTGGGATAGTGAAAATGAGGTATAAATTTTATCAATTGACTTCTAGAATAATTTCATGGCAGATTTCCTTTGGCCAACCTTGAATACAATGATGACAAAGGAGGTCCTTTATCTTTTTCTGGAGAAAATTTTAGTGTAGGAGTTGGAAATAATGTTCAATGACATTATGCATTTTCTTAAATTTTTTTACCTATGAAGAGTCTCATGGGATACATCTTAAAGATGCTCTCTATCCCTCTATCTTATATGGATTGAAATCTTTTTTAATTCCAATGTATCTATAGGTTCACAAGAAGGAATATGTGAATGAGTTTAAGAACTAAAAATGAGGTCCACTACAAGTGGGGAGCCAAAAAAATTCATCAAGAGGTAGATTTTTTAGTGTTATATCTTAGGCACTAAGAACATTGTTGTTGTGACGGACAGGGAGTCAACCTCAGCAGCTTCTGTTTAGTACTTATGGTCATAGTGGATTCCATGATTTTCAAGGGGGTATACACCAATGTGTTTTGGCTGTGGGGTTCATGGTTATCTCTATAGAAAGTTCTCAATAGTTCTCAATATCAATATGGTGTACGTGGATAGTTTCAACACAATCCTTTTTAGCAATTTCAAGTTAGAAAGTTTCAGCAGTAGGGGAAGCATGTTTTTTATCCACTAATGTTAGATGGATGGGATAGAGGACATACTTTGGATATTTCTTGTCTTCTGGGTTCATGACTAGATATTGGACATGGATTTATTCATCAAAAATCAATAAAGAGATGTGACTATGGTCAGTTTTATGTATTGGATGTGGCAGTTACTAAGGTGTCGGAGATGGGTATAGGTTAGATCAATTTGTTTACTACCTATGTTTGTTCATTGTTTGATTCATGTGATTTTTACACCTTCGTTTCACCCACAATATACTATCCTATAGGACTAAACATATAGAATATCCGCATTCCCCTATTGCTGAGGACTTCATTTGGGGGATAGAATAACTTTTTTGATGTGTTCCAGAGTTGTAGACTAATGATTAAACTGCATCATTCCTATGCGGATTGTTTCTTACTATAAACGATGATTTCATCCTCTACATTAACCGGCTGTATTCTTAAAATTATTTTATCAACTTCTTCTTGATTAGAGTAATGTTTTCAGATGTGGATATCCAACATGTAGTTTCCGTTGGCGATCAGGGTTTTCAGGTGGACTGTCGGTGTACGGAGACCCATCATTTCATGTTGGATGAGTTATTAGTGGAATCAGTTGATGCTGAGATGGTAGAGGTTCCTAAGTTTTTTATGTAGTTTTTATATGTTTTCCCTGTGTAGGTTTTTGATCTACCTCTTTCGATGTGATGTTGAGTTTAGAGTAGACTTGCAGCATAGGGATTCTCTAATATAGAAGGATCAACATCGAATGAAACATTATGAGTAGTAGGAGTTGTGGATTCAGATAGATTATATGATATTGATGGGTTTTATATGGCCCATTGTGTCATCATGTGGCACTCTAGTGTTTTTCTCCAGGAACAAGTATGGTAGTATGTGGTTGTGTATAGACTAACAAAGATTGAATCAGGTGAATGTTAAGAAAAGATACACTCTTCTAAGGATATAAGATATTTTTATCTATCTATGATGGGTGAGTTAGTTTTATATGATCGACAATGGATTGTATATCACCATTTGATGGTGAACGAGGGTGATATTCTGAAAAATACATTCAGATGTAGTAATGTGAACTTCAAGTTTGTTTTCATTCCATTTAGTGTTATGAATGCACCCACAGTTTTCATGGGGATTATAAACTCCATGATTTGTGAGTTTCTATATAGGTTCATCATCGTATTCATTGATAATATCATAATCTACTTAGAAGAGGTGGAGGAGCATGCTGAGTATCTTAGAACTGCCTTTCATGTTCTCTAACTCCACCATCTATATTTAATGTTGTACAAGTGTATGTTTTTTAAATGGGAGGTGCATTTACTTACGCATGTGGTATCTCTATAGGTTTTTAATGTACACTTGTTAAATTTTGAATCAGTTTATTAATGGGAAGGACACATTAATATGAAAGAGGTTTGTAGTTTCCTTAGTATAATAGTATATTTTCAGACGTTTACACCTAATTTATATCATGTTGCTTCCCCCATTGATTACATTGACCAGTAAAGACCATGATTTGGTGTGGAGTGATTAGTGTGTTCCAGTGTTTGGTTACCTATATGGGATGTTAGTCAGTGCTCAAGTTCTTTAATTGCATAGAAGGGGTGATATTTGAAGAGTCTTGTGGTTCTTCCCGTTTGGGCATGAGATTTGTGCTAATGCAACACTGAGTAGTTATTTATTATGGGTCCATGCAGTTATACCCCCATTATTATAACTATTTGACCCATGATCTCGATGTTGCATTGGTTGTGTTTGTGGTGTTGTTTTCATGGTATCGCCTCATTGGTAGGGATTTTCTTTCTTCACGGATCACAAGTGCTTGAGGTATTTTATAAACAACACGACCTTATCTTGAAATAGCGAAGGTAGATGTATTTTCTTTATTATTTTGATTTTTAGATCTTCCAAACCATTGGAATGATAAATTTCATGGATGATTCGTTGATAATAAAGTCACTGAAGAAGGTTCTTCAAAAATTTGTTGATGATTGGAGAGCGATGTAAGAGTCTACAACCTTACACATAGATACATGAGTGGATGGTGGTAAAGGGTATTTGATTAATATGAAAGTGCAGGCTTCCCTGATGCATCATGTGAAAGAGTGTCCATGGGGAGACTCAGAGGTACAGGTGAAGCACAATCAGGTTAATTATGGTGATGCTTTAGAGGGATGGTTGGAGGAAGTTCGTAACCAGATGCTATTTTTTGGAAGGATATTTTTTCTGGAATAAATGTTAATTAAATTCATTCGTGAGTTTCAAATATCACTTTTGGAAGTACACCCAAGAGTTTCCATGATGTATAGTGGGTTAATAATTCATGTTTGGTGGCCCGATATGAAAGGGTAGTGGTTGAGTTTGTGGAGATGATTTTGCCGACTAGTAAAGGCCGACCACCATGTTCTTGGTGGATTTTTTCATCATGTTCATGTTACCAATTAGAAATGGGAAGACATCACGATAGTTTTAATCATATGATTACACAAATATTAGAGAGACTGTGATGGTACCTGGGTGATTGTGGTCAGTTGATGAAATTATATAACTTCTTAGTGATCATGGAGTCAGGAGTAGGGGATGCATTAGATAGTGGTACATGGATGAGGTTGTATAGTTAAATTTAGTTCTAAGTCCTATTGTATTAGATTGAGACTCAGTGATTACATCATGATTCTGTAAGAGATTATATCATTCTTTTTTTAACTCGGTTATGACATATCAATAATTTACACCCTAAAAAGATGGGAATACAAAACAAGATATCCATACGTTGAAGGATATGTTGAAGTTATTCATCTTTCACTTTATTGGGTATTGGGTATGACACCTACCCTTGGTAGATATTTCTTATAATAATTTATATCATTATTATATTAGTATGGTTCCATTTGAGGCATTGTATGGGAGACCGTGTCATTCTCAGTTGAGTTTGACGGAGGTTGGGAATAAAGTTTTTCTTGGTCCTGATATGGTAGAAAGCATGATTGAGAAGGTTTAGCATGTTTGTGAAAAGTTTAGTGAAGCATCTGACCGAAAAAAGTCATATGTTGATCAAAGAAGGAGGCCCTTGGAGTTCTATGTTGGGAACCATGTTTTCTTGGAGGTTTCTCCCCAACATGGTAATTTAATCATTAAAAGATCAGGAAATATTTCTCTCATTATGTTGGTCCCTTTGATTTATTGGGGAATATTGGAATAGTGGAGTATCAGTTGGTGTTGTCAGGATGGATGGTGAGAATCCATGACATCTTCCACATCTCTTAGATTCTTCAGCATCTTCACAATGAATCCCATTTAATTTATTGGGTTGAGTTAGTTTTTGAGGATGATGTGACATTCCTGGAGTGGACATGGGAGATCCAAGATCCTCAAGAGAATTTTTTGTGAGTATGAACCATTCCTTTGGTCCGTGTCTTGTGGATGAATGGTGGCCTGGAGGAGAGAAATTTGGAGTGAGAGATGTACATGCATGCCCAATAAATATATATTTCTTGAGTTTAATTTTTTCAATTATTCTTTGTGAATTAATTTTTGGATCCTTTTATTTGATGAGATGAGTTTTCCAACTTTTATTGGGATATGTTTGTTGGGATGTGTGATAAATTTCAATCATATGAAAAGTGGAAGACCTAAATCCTAATCGAGTCAAAAAAAATTGTGATGTGATTAAGCCCATGTGGGTGAGTTAGTGCCACTCAAAGAATATATTATCTTGAAATTGATGACATAATTTCATTTTTTTTTTGTTTTAGATGGTTCATTTTGTTCATTGTCTGGAATTTTGGTTAATTGGTTGTAGTGGTTGTTGGTTTGGGGCTGCATGGAGGTTGATATGGTTATGCAGGGGTTGTGTGGCGATGTGGTTATGCGAGAGGAAATAATATATTATTTTTGTTTTTTGGTGATGATGTTATGTGATGTGTTTTTGATAATTTGGTTTGTAATTTTTAGTATGTGGTAATGTTTTAGTTATAATAGGATCCATTGAGATGTATATCATTAGGTTGTTTTTCATACTCTATTTCATTCTGTGGTTGGTTTTGGATTTTGGATGGAGGGAATCATTTGAGAGGTATCTGATGTAATGTTTTTTTCCTTCCCGGTTCATTCCATTGTGGGTTCTGATTATTTGGGGTCATTAGAGGCGTCTTAGAGAGATTTTGGGGATGTTCAGTTGCTAACGGTTAGAAAAAAGGAGATTACTCTTTGTATAACTAGATTACATGACATGAAATTCAGTCTCACAACTTTTCAAGGATTTTTATCTATATGTAAATATTTTAAATTTCATGGAGAATATTTTAACATCATGTAATATTTTGGGGATAGAAAAAAGAAATAAAATAAATAGAAGATGTGTTTTTCAGTGAAAAATGAACCCATGGTATTACATGACGTGAAAAGAGAATTGCATGTCATGTAATAAACTGATCATGTGTAGTTATAATAATTATTTTTTGGCTAAACCCTTGTTCATTCAAACATGATTTCCTTTTCCTCACATATTGGGAAAACCCTTGGCATGTGGAGGTGTCCTTCAAACCCCTCTTCATGCCTCTTTGGATGCTTGATCCCAGTGGATTTTCATCGGTGACCGATGGTTGATCTATGGATTGTTATTCCCCTTTCATGGTTAGTTTTAACCCTTTTTCTCCTAGTAATATATTATGGTGTTCTTTTATTTTTTTGGAGTGTGTGTTGGGATTTATTTTGATAGATCCATGGTGCATTATAGATTGATCTAATGTTTTCTTGGTGTGGTTGTTTTCACGAATTTTCTACTTATTCCTATAGTACACAACAATTGGAAAGCATACATGGTGTATAGATTTCCTCGTTTCCCTTTTTATGTACATCATGTAAAGGGGTTCACTTCTGTTACCTATGGATCATCATTTTTATAGGTTAATCAAGGATAAATAACTGGTTAATTGAATTAAAAAGGTGAAAATGGTATGATTCACATTTTTTAACCGCTTTAATATGATTGCGATATTGTGGATTGTTTGGGATTTATTCCCCTATGAACATTGTTTCCAATATGGACTTTGTTTTTAATTTATATATCTATTGTAATTTCATCTTTGGTAATTATTGTTGTGATATTACCCTAAATAGAAATTGGAAAATTAATTATCTATTTCTAATGAAATTGTTTCCCTATGATTTATGTTGTCTGATAAAACCACTAAAATAATGTGGAGTATTATAAAAATCTCCATTGTAAATATATAAATTAGTCTTGCTGTGTTGTTATATGAGGCTGTGATTCTATGATGGCGATGTGTCGTTGGGTCTTATGGGGAAGATAGTTTCTACACCATTATTTTAGGTGGTGAGTTGATAGTTTTTTTCTGTTCTATTATGAAGGCGAGGTGATAGTTTTTGGGTTGTGATTTTGGGGCGACAAGGTGATAATTTTTGGGACATTATTTTTGTATGGTGAGGTGATAGTTTTTGGAATTTTAATTTTAGGAAGGGAGATGATAATTTGTGGGCTGAATTTTTTTTTCGGTGCGGTGATTTTTTATTTGGATTTTATTTTGGGGTGGTTAGCTGAAATTATTTTGAATGTTGACCTTTTTTTTGGAATGAGGTTTATTTGTTTTAGATTCATGAGTAGTAATGGAATGAATAAATGAATACTAAATAATGTTTTAAATATCATGTATTTGTTTCCTTATAAAGGGATGAATTTTTTTTAATGGAATTGTAATTTATAGATTTTGTGGTTAAATGAGATTGATACTAAATAATTAAATGCCAATGTGTTTATAATAGAAGTAATGTGGATCCTATTTAATTTATTGGGGATCTTCACCTTCTGAAATGACTATTGTATATACGAATAAATGAAATTCGAGGTGAAAAAATGTGATATTGTTGTAAATTAGTTGGTTGTTTTTGAACCCATAGGATGGGTTTGAGTGTTTGATACTATACATATACATCTATATTGTTGTGATTTCTATATGCATCACACCCATGTTGAGAACTATGTGATAAACAACAACATCATCATGTGGGAGTGTTTTCCCAACATCTATTTTAAAGTAAAGATGGTTGGCTACCCTTTATTTTTCACTCTCTCTTTCAGGTGAAGTAGGTATGGCATAAGATTTAATGGTCAGTGGTTTTTCAATGCTTTATATAGTTTTTTATGGTGTAGGTGTCTTCTGGAAAGATGTGATAACCCAAGTGCCTTATTAGAAAGGTGGTTCCTGTTGTCCCAGGTGTCTTCAGGGTGAAATGTTATGTGATTTCATAGGTTTCTTCATTATGAGATATGATGTGTTGTTTCATGCGGCCCAAAAGTGTGTGGGTGTGATGTGTTGTGAGGCCCATATTTTTGCGGTTGGGATGTGATGTGGTATACCGAAGCGATGGGAGTGCCATGATATAATATGTTGGGTGAGAGGGCCAAAATAATGGGAAAATGGTGTGGGGTACCCTATCATCAATGTGATTTACATTTTATTTTATTACATGGATTGTGTTAGTTGGTGAGAGTGACTCAGTGAGCTTAGAATGTTTAATACACTAGTTTATGTGTTTTTTGGTTCTATTGTTTTCTCAGAAGATCATTAGTATGATTGTTTTAAATATTCAAGAGAGGATTTTTTTACTGAGTATTAAAATCTTTTTACGCTACATATATATAAATATTTCTAGGTTTCCATGAGGATTTCATAGACCGTGTTGGGAATTACTAGCTCAGACCTTTACATAACATCTATGTTGATGCCTTATCTTTTTTTCTTTTGGGTATTTACTTTGGAAAAATTATTGTATTTGTGTAAAATTATACTTTTTTATGCATGTGGGATGATTTTTGGATTTCACTTTTATATTATTAGAAGGTGTTTTTGTGGATGAATAATTATATCTCTCAATCATATTTCTTATAAAGGGTAATACCTCCCGTATTGTGAGATTTTTAAACCATTAGTGTTAATCACCAACATGAGACCTACTGGAGGAGGGGCTTAGGGGTTATTATCTATCCCCCCTAATTGTGGTATCTTTTGGGGGAAGGGGTCATGAAAGAGGGTATATAAATCCATTGTATTGAAGGAATTAACCAATATAAAATAAATAGAATTGGGAGATAATTTTAATCAATTGAAAACAACTCTATGACATTTATATAAGAAAGAGAAAAGCACTCTAACAATGAATGTGTAAATAAAACTAATACAGATAAAATGTATCCAAAGTAATGCCCAATAAAATTAAAGTTAAGGTAGTGACAAAAAAATAACTCCAGATGTTAGAAATGGAAATTTCTAGTATTGTTCACAATGTACTCTTGGAAACCTAAAATTTGTTTTACATATGTTGGGTGTGAATAGAGGTATACTCATTATGAAAGCCAATGTCTATCATGAATATGTGAAAAATGAATAATAATACCACCTTGAAAAAAACTAACGATCCAAAAAACACCTATACAGTTATAATATCCTAATCCCCAACCTCACAAAGTATCACTAGGAAAAATCATGAATCCGTGTATAATAATATATTATAAATTAGACTGAGGATATGTTTCCTTGAACTGCTTCCCAAAAAGATTTCACTCTCACACCATAACATCTTACATCATAGCACTCCCACCTCTTCTGAATAACATCACATCACATAACATCCCACCCACCAACAAATAGGAAATTACATGGGCAATCCCAACACATCACATCACACCAACACACACTAAGGAAATGACATTGCATCACATGAAAGAATGCTTGTGGAACTTTTTAATTCATCCATCACAACCCATACATGTATTCCTCATCTCCTGGAAGAGTGATCAAGGAAGAGTGGGTAGCCATCAGTCATCCTCCCACTGAGATGTTGGAAAAACACTCCAACATGACTATGCTGGTGTCAGAACATATTTCTCAATGGGGGTGGGTGTATATAGAAATAAAATGTTGATAAAATGTATATAAATATACTATTATAGCACAAAATCACATTGTATGTATTTAAAATAAGAACTTACAATCCAAAATAATCCACACAATAACCGCCACCCCAAATTTCATAAAAATAAACAAGAAAAACACATTACTTGATTCATATTTTAGTCTTTAATCAACTTTCCAGAGTCTCTATATTGAAAAAATATACATTAAAGAATACTTTAATTTATGTATTAAAAATTATTTAAAATAATATTTCTCTTGGTTATACACCTTTTCCATATTTCTATCCCATTAGTTTTAATACAAATATTATCCATTTATAGTAAATAGCATATAATCAATTTACTCATTAAATATTCCCATTTGAAATCATTGTCATTCTTTTCATTCCATTAATACTTGGTTAAATAGAACAGAACCAACCACACCATAGTAGTATAACACCACATACCAAATTCCACATCCACATCGTTTTACAACCATATCCAGTTTTATATCCCCACTGCATAACCTTTTGCACCCACCATTACAGTCCAGTAACACCATTGAACCATAACAACCATAATAATCCCACAACATGAACACATAACATTTACATCACCAAAACACAACACAATATAGCTATTGAACATTACATCAATCCATATAACATAAACCACAACCATTCCTCATATCACATTGTATACCACAACATAACACATTTTCATATTTTTAAATGGTGATCATATTCAATTTTACTTTATTAATTAAGGGTGTTATCACAGAATCCATTGGATCCTGGGGAATCTATTCAATTAACCAAATATAAATGGTTCCCTAGTAATTAATTATGATATCATACAATCATACAAAAAATTCACAAAAAAGTTACTAGAGTCTAACCAAGACACCAACATACCTAATTTTTATCAATCTATTACACCATTAAAATTAAAATATACAACATAAAAAATCAAAAAATATATATAAGATCATGTTTCAAATCTCCTTCCCCTTTGAATTCAATTAATAACGATTCATTGTATTTCTTAATCTTGATTCATCTATATTTATTATAGAAAAACATAATAAACCCATATTTAATTATACATATAAATATAAATGATGGAAAACCCTACTTGAAAGAAGAAACTTCTTCCAAACGAGATATTCCCAAAATAGGGGCACACAAATAAATGTGAGCTTATTTCAGGGGAATCAAACCACTTATAGGAAATGTTTCTATGAATCCCAAGGATTATTCTCAATATAATTTAATTCCAAATGAAATAATGAAAGGTATCCTCTTAAGAATGAATATATAGGATACTGGGGGATCAAATACTACTTTAATTGACCAATAAATATGGATCTAATTAATATATGTGGTTTATGAGTTTTAATGTTCTTTAGACATATAAATAAGTTAAATATATGATAAGTGTCTAATTAAATAGATTTAAACCCCTTAATTAAGGAATTTAAACCTATTTTTTCATTCATAAAAGGCGTCAAAATATAAATTTGGTAATTGTTTTGGGAAACTGGAAAATATTATAAAAATCAATTTTTTTTAAAATTCTTCCCCTTTTAATTGTCTCATAATTAGAAATCAATAAGCATTAGAAATATCAAAATATATTAAATTTATTAATTGTGGAAAATGTATCATCATTGGAACTGTATCACTATTGTAAATTTCACACCATTTGAAATTCATCACCATTAGAAATGCATCAACATTAAAAATGTCTCACCATTGGAAATGTTTCGCTATTGGGAATGTGTTACCATTGGAAATTTCTCCCCAATAGAAATTCCTCAATGTTGGTAAGTCATAAAAATTTACATTTTCACACTATTTAAAATGTCTCACTCTTAAAAATGTCTCAATATTGAAATTTCATGAAAAATGGAAAATTGATGAAATGTATCACAATTGGAAATATTGAAATGTCTCATAAAAAACCCAGAAATTCCTAGGACAACCAAGTATCATATTTTTAGAAATTAAACTACCAATATGGATAATACCATTATATCATCTTCTTATTAATCTATTATCACCCTCATGAATTTCAAACTAACTCGAAGGAAGGAGAGAAGGTGTCCAAATAGCCATCTCTCAAGATATCTCTTGGGGATCACATTTCACCTGATAAATCACAATCAGCCAAACCTAATATCACTCACACCCACAAAAACTGAACAAAACATAAATATCCATACATATGAATTGGTTATTTCAATCCTTTTACTCAATATACAATTCTCTCTTGGTGGAACTGACTCACCAGTATAGGATTAATCACATCATAGTAAAATATGTCTTGACTATGAATTAGGTCATCCATTTTTTTCTCATGTCAGAACATTATCTCCCATCTCACAGAACACATCACATAAAAAATAAAGGAACAAAATAAATTATAAAACACCAATCATTTAATTGTACATCACAAAGAATATAGGGAAGGGAAAACACAGAATAACTCTAGTTATTAGGCTCACATTGGTATCTTAGACTCCCATGTACTATCCTACATGCCAACATACCTCCATAGAACCTAAACCAAGAGAACGATTTATCAAAAAACTAGAAATATAGAATGGTAGTCTAATGAACCAACCCATGAGATAACTATAATTATATAAAAAACATTTTGGAACACAACAACCACCAGAAAAAAGGAAATATCTATATACTACTTTAAAAAAACCTACTATTTAAGATACCTCAAAAACAAAAAATGGTAACATAGATGGCCATAAAATACACATAAACAAAAAAATATTAACAAATTATGAGAAAAAAATATTTTTATCACAATTCATCATTCACAATTTTAAAAAGTACATTATATTCAAAATTACAAATCATTTAATGCCAATTTTTTATTCGACAAAAAACATATATTCTAATAACTTTTCCATTTAATTTTTTTTATTTTATATCCCCCCAATATTTTCAGTTATTTTAAAATATATTCTATTAAACAATTCTAAACCATTTTTATTTCAAAAACAAACATTAAATTTGTCTGTTTTGTTTTTTCGTGAACACATGATTCTTAGTTAATTATTTTTTTCAATATTCTAAAATTTTATATATTCCATGAATCATAATAAAACATAATGTTATAACATTCCATTATATCATTATTTTATATTTCCCATGTTTTTAAAAAAAATATTTAGTAAGAGAATATTCATTAAACACTTTTTTTATAACATTTCTAAACCAAAACATGAACTCATATTAGTATAGATATATCTACATTAAGAAATCAAATAAAATGAACCATCTACCACAACTCAATTGTAACATCCCAGGTAAATAAAGAATAATACATTTTCATATTTATTAATTTTACTTTAAAGGGGTTGCTATGTTCGATAGCGTACCCGATACGCAACAAAGAGTTTCTTTGAAATCGTACGTTGCACACTAGTAATAAAATAATATTATTTTAAATGTTAGTTAACACGTAGCCGTTGTACTGCCAGGAATGGATAGAAATAACTAAAATATGATTATATATGTTTGTTAAATGTTTTTACATTTATCTAATAAAGTATAAAGGCTTAAAATATAAAAAGAATTCAATTTTAGGCTTATATACTCTAATTTTCACGAAAGGTCCACTTATCAACATTTGATGGAGAACCGTCATTAAATATAGTTTTGGTCACTATTATACATTCTATTGGACAAAATATAACTCTTATTTAGAATCGGGACATCAAATTTTACTTTGTGTAAATTTTTGGTATTTTTCTGATAAAGTTCATTTTTTTAATGAATGGTGTAAAATGTTGTATTTTAATTCAAAACCTATTTTTAATATAATTTATTTATATTATTAGATTATATTTTGAATTGGTTTTAAAGTTAAATTTTAATATATTTTTACAATTAAATCCAATAGTGGTCGTTGGAATTAATTTCACTTTGAAATCGGACTTAAACTAGTGTCAATCTTTTGATACTTATTGTTTCATAAAAAAACGCTATTTTCTCTGACAGCGGGAATAAATTATTAAATTAATTAATGCAACTTATATGTTGTGAATTTTTTAAAATGGACTTCAGTTTTGAATTTGGAATATCAAATATAGCTTAGGGTATAGTTTTGGTATTTTTCTGAAAAACTTCAATTTTTGATGAATAGTGAAACCACTAAGTGGTACTTATAAAAACCGATTTTTCGTTTAAATGAAATTTTACCACTTCTGTGTTTTGAAATTCAAAAATCTGACATACATGGTTGTCATTAAGAATTAAAATGTGGTTCAATGAGACTAAAATATTTTTTTGGTGAATAGTAACTTTTAAGTTCTTAATCGCGATTAGAGGTAATTAGTGTAGTTTAAGGAAAAAATAATGTTTTAATAATATGAGATGTGCTTGACACATGTCCTAACCTTATTTTATGTGTCATGGCAGACCAATAAAAGACATGGTTCAACTTGGGGACCCCATGGAGCCACTTTGGTTGGAAAATGACATAAATAACTTTTTATTTAATGTTAAAGTAAAAATGACACACACATGAGATGTTTTACTAAAACAATTTTTATATGGGGTTATACAAGTCAGATTTTTGACTATAAATATTCACTAGAAAGATAGTAATATTTCCTATATCATAGTATTTTTTTATAATTTTTAGACATTAAATAAATTAAATTATATATGACATCATGATGATGCAGCGATGACCTTATTATTTGACGATTTAAATAAAATGGAATGATAATGTAAAATCTAAGACCTACATTTGGCCAAAACCTATTGGAAGGGTGTATTGCGAACCCTTATCACATTATCCTTGAAACACATCAATGTGGGACCTCTTAAATCCGAATACCATTTTTGAAATAAAGTGACTTTTCTTTAACCTCCAAGAGTGCCCCTCCTCTCCTCTTATAAAAGGCCCCCACCTCTACCTCCTTACCCACACTCCCAAAGCCTTTGGCTCGGCAAAACCCTGCCAATTTTGTCTCTACAAATACCTCTTTTACTCCTTGAAGCCTCACTTTGGGCATAAGTCTTCCCAAGGAAGCCTTTGATTACAAATATAAGAGAGTTACCCGATATTAAGGTAATGTCTTCACTTGTGTTCTTTTGTTTTATTTTTCATCTCCAACCCCCTAAACTCTTTTTATTCATTTCTTTTGTAAAAAATCCATTATCTTACATATACTAGGATGTTTTTATAATAAGTATTTGAGCTACACTTACACACACCTACGTCTAATGGTTAAAGAACATATTGTTTCCGTGGATGGCGAATTTCTGCCTCACGAAACGATGATTGTTCGATATTCTTCTAACACCTTCAAAGGTGGCCATTAAGATGTCACTATATTTATATATGATATATAATATGTTTATTTTTTCCTTATTATTCTTTATTTTTCATTTTGGGCATACCTTTATGGTTTCCATTATGGGTAAATACGATATCTTCATTTAAGGAAGTGCGGACTACCGCCCCCTCAAAGTGATTTGATTCATTAGTTCCATATGTGGGATGTATAAAGGATGTATTTAAAGTTATTATATATGATGTTATACTGGAAAAATAATATAACTCTATATCATTATTATTTATTTCCATTAAAGTATGAGATAGAAATGAAAGTAGCGTTCATGCGTACGTATGGCTTACCATCTCCATGAACGGTGCATTTCATTTATTATCCCCAAATGTAATGTACTATTATAAGTACATGTATATAATCGATATATATGATGAATGATACTTCTAAATGATGAATATAATTTTGGAATTAAAATATACATACCTCTCATTTAGTTTTAATTCCATTAATATGACAAAGAAATGAAAGTAGCGTTCATGCGTACGCACGGCTTACCGTCTCCATGAACGGTGCATTTCATTTCTTACCTCTAAATGATTATGTAATATTATAAGTACATGTATGTGCTGGATATATATGATATATATGATATCCAAATCAGGAATGTCATTCTGGATATAAAGAACCTTTGACCACATGAACAACTTGTAATTGTAAGAAGTCCACTTTCGACTTAAGAACCAAATATCGAAAAAACAAACATTATTAAATTAAATGGTTACATAATGTTTATAACATTGAGTTAAGTGATATAAAAGGAATAATGAACTTGAAAAAGGTTCTTAATCAAATATAAATTAACTCAATTTTATTATTCAGGACGTTAAAGAACGATCGAGTCAGGTCGGACTTGAGGTAAGGGACTTCATCTCAATCTCCTTTCATTGAGGCATATTTCATTTTATACACAACTTTCTTTTATACGGTGTATCAAACCCTTTGAATTTTAATTTTATACAAAAGGAATATTTTTCTACGAAGCGTTTTACAAAACGACAAAAATGAATGTTTCTTTTAACGTACGCAGTGACAACGAACTTTTCCGCCGCCGCGAGTATTATTTGGTCTTTGGCTTCCTGAACAAGCCGTAATGTTTTTAAAATGAAATAAATACCATATACTCTTTTATGTATTTTTGGTATTGAAAATGGTTTTTATAATGGATTTGTTATGTCAATATATTTAAGTGATATATTGTGATCAAAGTGTTGAAATGTTTTCTTTCCATTATATTTGTTTTATGTCTTATGATTTTTATAATGGTACTTGGACATTTGACGGGTGGTTACGTGATAAACCATATGACGGGTGGTGCCGTGAATACCAGGACGGGTGGTTACGTTATAACCTCCAATTAATTGGGTATGGAAGTCGGCCGTATGACTATTCCATTAAGTATGTATGGAAGTTGGCTGTATGGCTATTCCATTAGGTGATATGTGTGGAAGTCGACCGTATGTTTATTACACTTAAATATGTTCATGTCCCAATTTACCTTTATATGTTATGTGTTCTTTATATGGGTTTTATGGTAATCCTTTGGTTACAAAAGGGTAAGTAATGATATTTTATTTAGTGAAGAGTTTTTACTACTTTATGAAGGTGAAGGTATTACTTTGATAAAGTATACATGGTTTACGTGATGATTGAAAAACTAACAGTTTTCATTCTTTGTGTATCCCTTACTGAGCTTGTTATGCTCACCCCAAGTTTTTTTGAAATTTTTTTCACAGGACTTAATGTGGAATACGGTCAAGGACGGGATCAAGGGAAAGTCATGCTATATAAAACATGGAACTAGACATGTCTCTTTTTAAGAGTTTTTTTTATTTTATGGAAACATAGTAGAAGTGTCTACTTTGTAATCTTTTGAGATGTAATAGTTATGTCCTAATTATCTAAAACTCTAAACCTGAAAAGATCCTCAATGTGAATTATTCATTTAATTCAATAATAAGTAAGGTTTAAGGTCGGTGACTTATAGTTGGTATCAGAGGTCGGTTTAGATAACTTTATGAGTTAGAATTCTATTAAATGATTATCCAAAAATATTTTTTTTATGGTCAAATTTAAAAGATATAGCATTTGAAGATTACCATGTTGCTTCATCTAAGACATGTTTGTTCAGAATGGTTTTCCGAAGATGAAACCTGGAAGTTGTGCTATGAAGGTATATAGATGGAAATGAACTTCTAAATCGGCATCCTGAGATGGTCAGAATCAGAATTGAACAGTTTGTTGGAGTGATGGCTCAGTTGACTCAGGTGATAAATCATGGTTGTGTTTACTGACTATATTTTGGGTTATTCAAAATGTAAAGAGGAGCATGAAAGACATTTAAGGGTTATCTTGAAAACCTTAAAAGAAAAGAAACTATATGGAAAATTCAGCAAGTGTGAGTTTTGGTTACAACAAATTTCTTTCCTGGGTCACATTGTTTCAAAAGATGGCATAACTGTTGATCCTGCTAAAACAAAAGTTATTGAAGAATGGTCAAGACCCACAAATGCAACCGAGATCTGTAGTTTCTTGGTTTGGCAGGTTACTACCGAAGGTTTGTTGAAAATTTTTCACGGTTATCTAGTCCAATCACTAAGCTAACTCGGAAGGGTGTTAAGTTTATTTGGACGAAAGAATGTGATGATTGTTTTCAGGAATTGAAAATAAGATTGGTGAATGATCTAGTTTTGGCACATCCTTCCAGGAATGGTGAGTTTGTTATTTATAGTGATGATTCATTGAAAGGACTTGGTTGTGTCCTTATGCAGAATGATAAGGTAATTGCTTATGCTTCACGTCCGATGAAAACTCATGAGGTAAATTACCTTACACATGATTTAGAATTAGATGCTGTTGTTTTTTCTTTAAAAATTTGGAGGCATCATTTGTATGGAGTAAAGTGTGAAATATATACTGATCAAAAAAGTGTAAAGTATATATTCACTCAGAAAGAATTGAACATGAGACAGAGGATATGGTTGGAATTAATCAAGGATTATGAATGTACAATTCACTACCATCCAGGAAAAGCAAATAAAGTGGCCGATGCTTTGAGTCGAAAATGTAATGCTTCATTAACCATGATACGTTTAAAACGAGATCCTTTGGTTTTTGATTTGATGAAATTTGGAATAGAAGTTGTTGGTGCAGGATGTTCTTCTATTTTGTTTTAGGTATCAGTGAGATAATCCCTATCAGAAAAAATTAAGCAAGCACAGAGGGAAGACAATGAGTTGCAGAAAAAGGTAGAGCTGATTCAGAAGGGTAAGTTGCCTGAATTCAACATTGATAGTGATTGTGTTTTTAGATTTGGGAAGATATTATGTGTGCCTTGTGATTCACAGTTGAAGAATGAGTTGTTATGTGAGGCTCATAGTTCCCCGTTTTCAGTTCATCCTAGTAGCACTAATATGTACAGAGATCTGTGGGAGTATTACTGGTGGGATGGAATGAAAAGAGATATTGCTAATTTTACTGTGAAGTGTTTGACTTGTCAGTAGGTTAAAGCAGAGCGGCAGTTACCGAAAGGGATGCTTCAGCCTCTACCAGTGCCAGAGTGGAAATGGGAGAATATATCCATGGACTTTGTTGTGGGATTACCGAAGACATCTTGAGGTAATAATGCAATCTGGGTTATTGTTGACCGCTTGACTAAATCTGCTCATTTCCTTGCCATACGATATAATTTTTCCCTAGATCAACTTTCCCTTTTGTATCTTAAAGAGATAGTCAGGTTACATGGATTTCCTCTTACTATTGTATCTGACCGTGATCCCATGTTTACTTCTAACTTTTGGAAAGGCCTTCAGAAGTCGTTGGGTGCTGAATTAAATTTTAGTACAACTTTTCATCCGCAATCAGATGGGCAGTCAGAACGAACAATTCAGACCTTGGAGGATATTCTACGAGCTTGTTCGATGGATTATTAGGGAAGTTGGGACCAACATCTTTCTTTGGTTGAATTTTCATATAATAATAGTTTTCATTCCAGTATACAAATGGAACCATTTGAGGCATTATATGGTAAGCGGTGTCGAACTCTAGCATTTTGGGATGAAGTGGGTGAAAGGAAGATGATGGGACCATAATTGGTAGAAGAGATGGCATAAAAAGTTCAGTTGATTCAGAAACACATGAGAACAGCTCAAAGCAGGCAGAGGAGTTATGCGGATAACCGGAGGAAGGATCTGTCTTTCGAGGTAGGTGATCATGTTTTTCTCAAGGTTTCTCCATGGAAAAGTGTGATGAGATTTGGTAAGAAAAAAAGTTGAGTCCAAGGTTCATTGGACCATATGAAATTCTGGAGAGAGTTGGATCAGTTGCATACAGAGTGGCATTACCTCCGAGTTTATCTTAGGTACACAATGTTTATCAAGTTTCGATGCTGAGAAAGTATATGCCAGATCCATCTCATATTTTGAGTCCAGAGGTAGTTCAGCTGGAAGAGAATCTCTCTTATGAAGAACAACCAGTCCAGATTCTTGACCGAAGAGAGCAAGTATTGCGAAATAAGTTAATTCACCAGGTAAAGGTTTTGTGGAAAAACCATATGGTTGAAGAGGCAACATGGGAATCTGAAAATGCTTTGAGGGATAAATACCCCCACTTATATTGATAAGTGAATAAAATTGCAAGGACGTAATTCCCAAAAGGGGGGAAGGATGTAACATCCCAGGTAAATAAAGAATAATACATTTTCATATTTATTAATTTTACTTTAAAGGGGTTTCTATGTTTTATAGTGTACCCAATACGTAACAAAGAGTTTCTTTGAAATCGTATGTTGCACACTAGTAATAAAATAATATTATTTTAAATGTTAGTTAACACGTAGCCATTTTACATGCGGGAATGGATAGAAATAAATAAAATACGATTATATATGTTTGTTAAATGTTTTTACATTTATCTAATAAAGGATAAAGGCTTAAAATACGAAAAGAATTCAATTTTAGGCTTCTATAATCTAATTTTCACGAAAGGTCCACTTATCAACATTTGATGGCGAACCGTCATTAAATATAGTTTTCGTCACTCTTATACATTCTATTGGACTAAATATAACTCTTCTTTAGAATCGGGACATCAAATTTTACTTTGTGTAATTTTTTGGTATTTTTCCGATAAAGTTTATTTTTTTAATGAATAGTGTAAAATGTTGTATTTTAATTCAAAACCTCTTTTTAATCTAATTTATTTATATGATTATATTATCTTTTGAATTGGTTTTAAATTGAAATTTGAATATATTTTTACCATTAAATCCAATAGTGGTCATTGGAATTAATTTCACTTTGAAATCGACTTAAACTAGTGTCAATCTTTTGATACTTATTGTTTCATAAAAACACACTATTTGCTCTGACAGCAGGAATTAATTATTAAATTAATTAATGCAACTTATATGTTGTGAATTTTTTAAAATGGACTTAATTTTTGAATTTGGAATATCAAATATAGCTTAGGGTGAAGTTTTGGTATTTTTATGAAAAACTTCAATTTTTGATGAATAGTGAAACCACTAAGTGGTACTTATAAAAACTGATTTTTCGTTTAAATGAAATTTTACCACTTCTGTGTTTTGAATTTCAAAAATCCGACATACATGGTTGTCATTAAGAAGTAAAATGTGGTTCAATGAGACTAAAATATTTTTTTGGTGAATAGTAACTTTTAAGTTCTTAATCGCGATTAGAGGTAATTAGTGTAGTTTAAGGTAAAAATAATGTTTTAATAATATGAGATGAGCTTGAAACATGTCCTACCCTTATTGGATGTGTCATGGCCGACCAAGAAAAGCCATGGGTCAACTTGGGGACCCCATAGAGCCACTTTTGTTGGGAAATGACATAAATAACTTTTTATTTAATGTTAAAGTAAAAATGACACACACATGAAATGTTTTACTAAACCAATTTTTACATGGGGTTATACAAGTCAGATTTTTGACTATAAATATTCATTATAAAGATAAAAATATTTCCTACATCATAGTAGTTTTTTTTATAATTTTTAGAAATTAAATAAATTAAATTATTTATGACATCATGATGATGCAGCGATGACCTCATTATTTAACGATTTAAATAAAATGAAAAGATAATGTAAAATCTAAGACCTACACATGGCCAAAACCTATTATATGGGTGGATTTCGAACCCTTATCACCTTATCCTCGAAACAAATCAACATGGGACCTCTTAAATCTGAATACCATTTTGAAATAAAGTGACTTTTCTTTACCTTCCAAGAGTGCCCCTCCTCTCCGCTTATAAAAGGCCCCCAACTCTACCTCCTTAACCACACTCCCAAATCCTTTGTCTCGGCCAAACCCTGCACATTTTGACTCTCCACATCCCTCTCTTACTCCTTGAAGCCTCACATTGGGCAGAAGTATTCCCAAAGAAGCCTTTTAGCACAAATCTAAGAGAGTTACCCGATTTTAAGGTAATGTCTTCACTTGTGTTCTTTTGTTTTATTTTGCTTCTCCAACCCCCTAAACTCTTTTTATTCATTTCTTTTTTAACAACTCCAGTATATTCCATATACTAGTATGTTGTTATAAGATGGATTCGAGCTACACTTACACACACCTACGTCTAATGGTTAAAGAATATATTGTTTCCGTGGATGGCGAATTTCTGCCTCACGAAACGATGATTGTTCGATATTCTTCTAACACCTTCAAAGGTGGCCATTAAGATGTCACTATATTTATATATCATATATAATATGTTTATGTTTTCCTTAATATTCTGTATTTTTCATTTTGGGCATACCTTTATGGTTTCCATTATGGGTAAATACGATATCTTCATTTAAGGAAGTGCGGACTACCGCCCCCTCAAAGTGATTTGATTCGTTAATGCCATATGTGGGATGTATAAAGGATGTATTAAAAGTTATTATATATGATTTTATACTGTAATTATAATATACCTCAATATCATTATTATTTCTTTCCATTAAATTATGAGATAGAAATGAAAGTAGCGTTCATGCGTACATACGACTTACCATCTCCATGAACGGTGCATTTCATTTATTATCCCCAAATGTAATGTACTATTATAAGTACATGTATATAATCGATATATATGATGAATGATACTTCTAAATGATGAATATAATTCTAGAATTAAAATATGCATACCTCTCATTTAGTTTTAATTACATTAATATGACAAAGAAATGAAAGTAGCGTTCATGCGTACGCACGACTTACCGTCTCCATGAACGGTGCATTTCATTTATTACCTCTAAATGATTATGTAATATTATAAATACATGTATTTTCTGGATATATATGATATATATGATATCCAAATCAGGAATGTCATTCTGGATATAAAGAACCTTTGACCACACGAACAACATGTAATTGTAAAAAAGTCCACTTTCGACTTAAGGACCAAATATCGACAAAACAAACATTATTAACTTAAATGGTTACATAATGTTTATAACATGGAAATAAGTGATATAAAAGGAATAATGAACTTGAAAAAGGTTCTTAAGAAAATAGAAATTAAGTCAAGTTTATTATTCTGGACGTTAAAGAACGATCGAGTCAAGTCGACCTGAGGTAAGGGACTTCGTCTCAATCTCCTTTCATTGAGGCATATTTCGTTTTATACACAAATTTATTTTATACGGTGTATAAAACCCTTTGAATTTTACTTTTATACAAAAGGTATCTTTTTCTATGAATATTTTTACAAAACGACAAAAAGGAATGTTTCTTTTAACGTACGTGGTGACAACGACCTTTTCTGCCGCCGCAAGTATTATTTGGTCTTTGGCTTCATGAACAAGCTGTAATGTTTTTGAAAATGAAATAAATACCATATAATCTTTTATGTATTTTGGTATTGAAAATGGTTTTTATAATGGATTTTTTATGTCAATATATTTAAGTGATATATTGTGATCAAAGTGTGGAAATGTTTTCTTTCCATTATATTTGTTTTATGTCTTATGGTTTTTATAATGGTACTTGGACATTTGACGAGTGGTTACGTGATAAACCATATGACAGGTGGTGCCGTGAATACCAGGACGGGTGGTTACGTTATAACTTCCAATGCATTGGTTATGTAAGTCGGTCGTATGACTATTCCATTAAGTATGTATGGAATTTGGCCGTATGGCTATTCCATTAAGTGATATGTGTGGAAGTCGACCGTATGGTTATTCCACTTAAGTATGTTTATGTCCCAAGTTACCTTTATTTGTTATGTGTTCTTTATATGGGTTTTATGGTAATCCATTTTTTATAAAAGGGTATGTAATGATATTTTATTCAGTGAAGAGTTTTTACTACTTCATGAAGGTGAAGGTATTACTTTGATAAAGTATACATGGTTTACGTGATGTTTGAAAAACTAACAGTTTTCATTTGTTGTGTATCCCATACTGAGCTTTTTATTCTCACCCTAAGTTTTTTTGAAATGTTTTTCACAGGACATAATGTGGAATAGGGTCAAGGACGGGATCAAGGGAAAGTCATGCTATATAAAACATGGAACTAGACATGTCTCTTTTTAAGAGTTTTTATTTTATTTTATTGAAACATAGTAGAAGTGTCTACTTTGTAATCTTTTGAGATGTAATAGTTATGTACTAATTCTCTAAAACTCTAAACCTGAAAAGATCATCAATGTGAATTATTCATTTAAATCAATATCAAGTAAGGTTTAAGGCTGGGGCCTTATATCAATGTTGTCTTCTATGGGAGGTTGAAACTCGCTCACACATTTTTAAAATGAGTTGTGATACAATGTGTCTTAATGCGGGAAAGTGTTTCCCTATCATCATATGATTAAGTTCATAACACGTGTCACCAACATAAGTTTATACAAACAAACCTAATGGACACGGTAGTAATCAAACATTCTCATCATTATATTTATAATAATTTGTAGTTATGGGAGGCAAGTCTATATTCAATAATTTCATGATTTTGAAAAGGACCATTTTATTTTATTATCAAAATTATCTTTTTAAAATTTTATTGGTATTTAAGGATTCCATAAATATAATCACAAAACAAAACCGCAAAAAAATTTCTTATCACCATACTAACCTCATGTTTTTCCCAACACACAACACCTTCACTACATTACACAACAACTATCCAAACATACCGACCAAAGAAAATTTCTAAAAGTAATTTCACACAACCACATCACATCACCACCTTACCATCCACATGAATCCACACATTTCACATAAAACACGCTCCATATCATCCTCCATATTTTCCAAATAAATGATCACCATTATCATCACACACTAATCACAAAGAACACAAATCTAGGAATTCAATCACCTTTATCAATATATTATCATCATTTGGAATCACATACTTAGATGAATAGTTTTAATAGCATCATAGAATAATGCGTATGAATTAATTATTAGGTTTCTTTCTCTTCGTATACTTCATCTTTTTAATAACTCATCACATTAGGAAATATAATAACAAAAACCATAGATAACAACAATATATCTAATATTTCATAGTTATTTAGGGTATTACATTGCTTTACCTCATTATTTATCATGGGTATTGTCACACAATTTCAAATTTTCCATGGAAACCGATTCATTAACCATATAAAGGTGACCATCATTTTAATTAATGGTTTTTTAATCAATAAATCACATCAAGGTTCTGTCAATACAATTTTATCATTATGAAATTAATGCTTCCAATAAACATTATTATTAGAAATATATATCATAACATAAATTCAAAAATATCAATGAAAATAAAAAAAACTTCATATTTGCAACATAGTTTGAAAAAATTTACATTATAGGATATTGTGTTCAATTCAAGTACTACCTTACATAATGAACATTCAGATCATAATCATAAAAATAAAACATGATTTATGACAATAAAATTTAAATTGAACATATTTTATTTATTTTTTTTGAATTTTATCATTCTTGAACTAAATGTTATTTAATCATTCCATGGATCATGAAAACATGATTACATACATAAAAAAGGATAAAATGTTTCTACTTACATGTTTAAATGAAACATAGTAAACCAGATATTTGATTATGTATCTCATACTAGACCTTCTTTAAGTACCATTTAAATGATTACATAATTAGGCATGCTTCCCATAATAAACTACTCATGATTTCTCATGCGAGGTGAGGATATTTCATTGATTACTTTTTTTATTAGTTATGAAATAATATTCTTAACCATTTTAAAACTTTTAAGATACAATAAGTTATGAAAATACAATATTTACATTTTCTAAAATGTAGAAATAAATTTCCCAAGATGTTATACAATAACACATTCTTACAAAATATGGTAATATAAATACTATAAAAAATAAATGAAGAGAAAATAAGGATCATGTTTTCATGTAAAGGTTTCCAAATTACAATTAATTATCAAACACCAAGATTCCCACTTTATGAAATTTTAGTATTTATATGTTAATTGTTCTTACAATAGTTCCATAACACATGCTTATGAAAAATTATAAATGGAGTGAAACGGAAGACAAATTAACATAAATGGAATGTATAATACTTTTAATCATGACTTCAAGTATTATATTTTTACAACAAAATTTGAAATCTTCTTTGAGGTAACATTCATAAGATATTTCAAAATTAAGTTGTTCATCACAGCAAAATACACTACACATGTCTCTCTAAGGTTTTTAATCATTTTGAAAACTAGAGAGAATGATATAAATCTGAAAAAATGGAAAAAATATCAATTCATTAATAATCAAGAAATAATAGGAATGGAAACAAAAAATTTAAACCTCATGAAGGTTTCAAAAATAGAATCCCAGGCTAGTTAACCAACATTTTGTTCTTTTTTTTTCAATAACATTACTAAATTAGAAAGAAATAACAATTTATGAGTAATAAAAGATAGGTATAAATCATATAAACATAGATAATATTTCATGAATTATTTAATTAATTTTATATTCACACAATCAACAAATTTAAATATGAATAGAAGCCATCAAATAATATCATGCACATATGAAAAGAGAATATTAATTCACCCATGATAAAAAATATTGAACCAAATAACCCCAATATAGGTAGAATAATCAAAACCCAATACTCACAAATCCTCTCTCACCAAATCATGAATCTATGTATGATAACATAATATGAATCACATTATTGATAGGGAAACCGACACCACATTCCCACTAGGATGCTACACTCACACCATAATGTCATATTTCATGGTCCTCCAGCCACTTCTGAATAGAATCACATCATATCAAATCCCACCCGCACACACCTAGGCCATCACATCACATCACATCTCACTCACACACACCTAGAACAACAAAACACATCACATCTCACTCACAGACACCTAGAACAACAAAACACATCACATCATTCCCAAAGACACCTGAACATCACATCACAACATGACATCAACACATTTTCCTGGCATTTATATCCTATACATGTCCTTCTCATCTCTTCGTAGAGGTAATATTGGAGAGTGGTTAGTCATCAACCAATCCACCCACAAAGATGTTATAAAATACACCCCTCATGTGACAATACGGGTGTCATATCACAATGCTCAATGGGGATGGGGTACGTATTGAAATCAAAAGAACATACAATGAATATAAATATAGAGTTGGACCATACTATCCCATTATATGGTCTTAAAATAAGAACTATCCATCTCAATGGGCATACACAATCATAGCCACCTTTTACCTTATAAAAACACACAGGTAAAAAAACAATCTATGATTCATAATTTAGTATTTAATCCATTTTCTAGTTTCTATATTTGGAAAAAGTGCTACTTTAACCAGAAAATTAATTTATGTATTCAATACTAATTAAACTCCAATTTGACGTTGGAATACAAGTTTTTTGATATTTCTTTACCAATAGTATGCATATAAACTTCTTACATTTTAACCACATTGCCCATCATCAATTTAAACATTAAACATTCCAATTTAAAATCATTACCATGAAATTAATTCCATTAATACATGCATAAATAGAACCTAACCATCCAAAAATATAAGAACAACACCATATCCCAACTGCCACATCCACATCATTTTTCAACCACATCTAGTTTCACAACCCCACTATATAGCCATACCAAAACCACTATAGTTGCTATGATAGACCACTGTACAATTAAAACAATCAGATCCCCACTGCACATGAAAATCTCACCCACTACCCCCACATACATCACAATATATCTTCTACACATTACATTAGTTCCACACACATTCCAAAACCTTTACACTTATCACATCACATACCACAACATATGTAAGATCCCGGTTTTTGGGAAAGGTATGTTTTCATTATGTTTTGGTTAAATACCTTGTTTTGGGATTTAAGGGATGTCTTCTGAAAGTATGAAGGGCCTTGGGGGTGTTCTGGGGGATCGGGGCACGAGAGAAGGGAAGTCTGGGCAAAGCAGACCAAGGCGCACAGCCTGCACATGGTCAGCCAAACCGTGCGGCCTACCCAGGAGAAACTGTGCGACCCTCCCTCCTCTGGACCGAAGCGAGAGCACGATTACACGTGGTTTGAAAAACCGTGCAGATAAATCGTGTGACTCCTCCTCCTTCGGGCAGTGGCGTGTGGATGGTTTTCCAAACCGTGCATACAAACTGTGCGGCCACTTAAAGTTGGGAATATTACAAGTTACCACTCTGGGATTTAAAACCCCACTCGGGATTTCCTCTTATCTTCTCCCTCTCCACCCTAGGAACCAACCAAATCTCCCAATGGCTTCAAGAGATCAATCTACCTCATTTATAAGGTGTTTTTGGTGCCACTGGTTGTAGATCGAAGCTCCAGGTAAGGCTAATCCCATCATTGCTTCTCTTTTTGGTTTAGGGTTTGTATTTTCTCCCTCTCTTGTTCTGAAGCTCTAAAACCCTTTCTTTTGGGAGAGTTTTATGTTGAAGCTTCAAAAGTTGGCCGGATCGAGGTCTAAGGGCTCGATTGAGGATGCATTCAACAGCGGTTTCGAGGTAGGTGGTCTATAAGTTATCTCCCATGGTTATTTTGGTATTTGTGCATGTTTAGTTCTGTTCTTGTTTTCCTTTGGTTATGTTTTAGATAACCTTGGCATGTTTGGTAATAATGGTGTTTAAAATGGCAATGGGAACCCTCACGATCCACAATGGATGCGTTGGGGTTGACTTGACCAAATATGGGGCCATCCATGGGATGTGCCTGCTTTTCTCAGATTTAGGGATTGATATTAAAGAAGTGACATTGTTGTAATAAATTGTAGAGCCCTTGATAAATTTTTTGGAACGATTAGTTAAACATGGAATAGAAGTTAGGTGATGAACCTAGACTTGAAAATAACTTAAGGGTTAAAGTGGAATTGGTTAAATGGTTGGTTTATGGGAATGATGAACGAGCTAGATGGGTTAATGTGTAAACTGATTTAAGTCTATAAAAGGATAGGTTATGGGTTTAATGTTGAATTATTAGTGAGATATGCATAAAACATGGGATTTTTGTGAATGGATAAATGATGTGAAATGGTAATGTGTTAATGGGTTATGGCACGATGTGGTTTCCCATGTGGGTTATTGTGAATAGTGTTGGCCGAAGGGCAAGGGTTCGGATGGTTGATGGTTACTTATATATAAGAATGTGCACATGGCTTGGTAGAGTGAGGTATGACTTGAGGATCTATTCCCACGGGTCGAGTGAAGACTGATGCTCTAAACTCCACCCTAAATGCACGACTTAGGAAAGGGGACTGAGGGTCTATTCTACTAACGGTTGCATCCACCCGGACTGAGGCTTCGAGGTGAGGATATGGTTTCTATGAGGGATTTAGTCCTAGTGAGATTGGATAACGATGTGTCTACCCTCTTTCATGTGATTGTTGGCCTTAGACCCATGTAACATAATGCATGTGATTAACTCACGGAAATGTGATGAATTGGTAAGTGATGGTAAATGGTAATAAATCGATGGTAATGGAATGGAAATGGATTTAGCTCTGAACCGGTTAATGGCGCCTTACTTAATTCCTTGGAATTTATCATTCATTTTCCATTTGCATGCACTACCTGTTTATACTGGATATTTTGTAGACACTGTTGGTGGTGGCCTACTGAGTTTTACTCACACCCTTCTCGGGCCGCCATTGGGTACCCGAGCAGACTTCATGTTTGCAAGTCAGGACAAGGGCAAGGGTCCTTCCTAGATAGCCGAGTGTACATGGGTAGCACTTGGTGGGGGATCCAGACTTGGAGTCGAGACCATCTTGGGGATTTTGGCTGTTGTCTTTATTATGGTCTTTTTTTACTCTTGCACTTGTAGTATGACATGGCATATTTATTATTGGAAATGGTTTTTATATATGTTCATTGTTTATTGGTTATTGTTCCACTATTTTTTTATTCTGTTGTGGCTTACTCTAATAAAAAGGGGGTATAGTCTCCCCACTTGACCCCATAGACCCTCGCTGCTAGTCTGCAGCCTTTGGCATATGGGGAGGCGCACTTAAAGTCATGTAACCACCCAGCTCGGAGCATTAGTTTAGTGGCTTCCGGGTCGGGGATGTTACAAAGTGGTATCAGATGAGGTTCTTCTTCTCCTTCTCCAAGGTCTTGTTATTTGGGATTTGTATCCAGGGTCTAGGATGTGTCGGGCCTTGGCAATAAGCTCATGCTTGGGAGTAGCTAACCCAGGTATGGGGGAAAACCCAAGTTACCCTAGGTGGGAAATGCAATTCTTGGTTGTGTGTTGTAACAGTTGATTATATTTCACCATTGGGTGATGCACATGTGGTTTGATGTGCCTTTTTTATGATGTTTGGATCATGGCCTTAATGGCACGAGAATTTTCACTCATTAATCATTGTAGTCACCAAGGGAGATAGGTGACATTCATTGTGTAGGCACACGCAGGATATGGGTGTGTGAGGTAGGAAAGTAGGGTGCATCGTGCATTTCATGAAACTAAGAAACAATGAAAATAATGTATTAAAACAAGTGGTTAAATGATGTTTAAAGAAATATAAGGGTTTTAAATGAAGTGGAAAATGTTTTTGTAAATATTTGTGTGAGTTTTGGTGATAGTTCATGGTTACTTACCCGATGTGGACCATGGACCGCAATAGGTATGGTCGGGGAAGTGAATTTGAGTTGTTAATGTTGTTGAATTAATATATGAAAGTGGTTTTTTTGTGGCTCGTAGGGAGTCCTTTGTGGTGAAGTCGTGAAACTTTTATGGTGCACATTCTATATTTTGTGCTTGGCATTGTAGATAAATTCCACCACGACGTCGGGTACTAGTTGGGCAACATGAGGATGTTGCTGAGAACACTCCTACAGTAGAGGAGAATGAAAATGTGGGGATAAATGAAGGTAAAGAAGACCAGTTCCGGTAGAACATGACTCGCCTTATGAAGATGATGGATCGGGACCCAGGGCGGGTTTCACGGAGTATGTTTGAGCTGACCAGGGAACTCCAGCTGTAGCACCCTCCGACTTTCACCAGAGAGGGTAGGCCAGAGGCAACCGAGTTTTGGTTAGATTCTGTACAGATGATACTGGATCATCTAGAGACCCCATTGAAAAGTGAGTAAATCTACCTGCTTATATGTTGCGGGGTCAGGCAAGGCGTTGGTGGGACATTCAGGCTCAAATTGACCAGGCTGAGGGAATGTCGTGGAAGGTTTTTCAGGAAACTTTTCTAAAGAATTTCTACCTAGATACCTTGAGAGAGGGGCATGATACAGAGTTTATGATCCTGACTCAGGGATCGCTATCGGTGATGGACAATGCTAGTCGCTTCACTGATTTGAGACGCTTTGTCCTAGTATTAGTAGGGGATGAGGCAACAGTAGAAATGAGTTTCCAAGATGGGCTGAGACATGAGATCAGGTCTCAAGTAAACATCTTCTTCTTGATGAGGTTTGCAGAGGTGGTAGATCAGGCACTGATCTCGTAAGGAAACCTGAATGGAGCTTCGGGCAGTGGGCTTGTGGTGCTAGTGGGGCAGAAGAGTAGTGCAGCTATTGAGGGTCGGAAGCGACGCCAAGAGGGCACACATCATGGAGGAAGTGTTCAAAGAGGCTCAAAGAGAGGGTCCACCTCTTAGAGTGTGGATCATGTGTTCTTCTATCAGTGCGGTAGGCCGGGGCATATGCGTGGTCAGTGTACTCGACCTCTAGTTGAGTGCCATCCATGTGGAAGGACGGGACATGTGCAGAAGTTCTGCAGGAAACGTCAACAGGTGTGTGAGTATGATGGTGGAAGGCAGGTACCGGATATGGGAAGGGGATCATTTTCCCTGTATCAGGCAGGCAGTTAGAGCTCCATGGGCATTACAGGCAGAGGCGGTGGACATGAAACTCTAGGGAAGGATTGGTCATGCCAGTAGGCCAGTGCAGCACAGGGTGTTTAGGCTGGAGCCTAGGGTAGAGGGGCAAGTCAGCTTCAGGCAGTTCAGTTTGTGCCTAGTGATGGCAAGGATGGACCGTCGACTGTTCGAGGTATGATCCGTGTAGCTTATACTTTTTCTAGTGCATTGTTTGACACAGGTTCCACACACTATTTTATCTCTACTCAACAAGTGGTAGCACTGGGTTTACTTGTGGAGGGGGTGTGTGGGGTGATGTTAATAGACACTCCATTGGGGGTGCAGGTTGAGAATATCAAGTAGTGGAAGGGATGTGCCTTGGAAGTTGGTGGGTATCATTTTATGTGTGACTTGTTCATTCTCGATATGTCAGGGTTTGACCTAATCATAGGAATGGATTGTTTGGTGTTGTATCGGTTGCACATAGAATGCTATCATTGGAGAGTGTCGTTCAGGTCACTTGAGGGTGATGCTTATGTTCACCATGGTGAATGGGATGTTTGATCAGGGTGTGCAGGGCCGTTTTTTCAACAAACGAGTGGACTCACGACTCACGTGGCATGTCTCATGCTTGATGGTGGTGGTGGAGGGGAGCATCCTAATTTTCCTCCCGTTGTGGATCGATTTCAGGATGTTTTTCTTGAGGATTTCTCGGGGTTACCACCTGAGAGGGATGTTGAGTTAACGATCGAGTTGCTGCCGGGAGCAGAGCAAGTTTCTATTCCACTATACCGAATGAAACCAACAGAACTCCAGGAACTGAAGGTTCAGCTTGAAGAGTTGGAGGGTAAGGGTTTTATCTGTCCTAGTACATCTCCTTGTGTATATCCCGTTATTTTGGCAAAGATGTCTGATGGGTCGTTGAGGCTATGCGTGGACTATCGAAAGTTGAATCTGATGATAGTGAAGAATCAGTACCATCTTCCTAGAATTAATGACCTGTTTGATCATTTGAGGGGTGAATCAGTGTTCTCTAAAATTGATCTGAGGTCGGGTTATCACCAGTTGAGGGTGAGGTCTTCTGACGTACTGTGGACCGCTTTCCGGAGTCGGTATGAGTTGTTTGAGTTTCTGTTAATTTCTTTAGTCTTGACCAATGCACCTGGGGAATTTATGGCTTTGATGAACTGGATCATTCATCCCTATTTAGATCGGTTTGTGGTTGTCTTTGTTGACGATATCATAGTGTACTCGAAAACTCACGATGATCATACCCAACATCTTGACATCGTCTTGGGTACACTAAGAGAGCACCGGCTATACGCCAAGCTATACAAGTGTCAATTCTAGATAGGTGAGGTACATTTTCTAGGTCACATCATCTCGGAGGCAGGTGTGTCAGTGGACATAGAAAAGGTGCATGCAGTTGTATCTTGGGAGCAGCCCAAGAGAGTTTCTGATGTTCGAAGTTATCTGGGTTTGACCGGGTATTACTGAAGGATCATTGAGGATTTCTCTCACATGGCAGCACCACTCTCAGGCTTGACCAAGAAGGGAATCAGGTTAGAATGGTTTGAGTCTTGTGATAATGCCTTTCAAGAGTTCAAGAAATGGTTGACAACTGCACCTATCTTGATCTTACCTGATTCGGGTAAGAAGTACGTCATGTTTTTTGATGCATCCAGATTCAGAATTGGGGATGTGTTGATGCAAGATAAGCGGGTTGTGGCTTATGGTTCAAGGCAGTTGAGACCCCATGAACGGAACTATCCCACTCATTATCTTGAGTTGGATATGGTAGTGTATGCCTTGAGGTGTTGGAGGCACTATCTTTTGGGAGAGCGGTTTACCATGTTTACCGACCATAAGAGTTTAAAGTAAATATTCTCACAGCGGGATCTGAATCTCCAACAATGAAGATGGGTTTAATATTTCCAGTCTTATAACATTGATTTGGTATACACGCCAGGAAATGGAAAAATTGTTGTTGATGCTCTGAGCATGAAGGTTTAGAATCAGGTGGTTCAGGAGTCCAGCACTGAGTGGAAGGTGATGGTCTTGCTTGTAGAGATGCACCTAGAGGTGCAGGAGGAGAATGGTCAGGTCACTCTTGCTTCCTTAGCGATGGAGTCGATGCTTTTGAGTCAAGTGAAGGAAGGTCAGCTATATGATCCCGAGTGCTTGGCCATGGGGGAAAAGCATAAAGGTGGAGAGATAGCTTTTGGATAGGACGTCAGCGCAGATAGTGTTGTTCGTGTTTGCGATCGTGTGGTTGTAACAAAGAGTGTGCAGAAAGAGTTGATGCGTGAGTTCTATGTATCAAAGTGGGCAGTGTATCCTGGATTGACCAAGATGTACCATGATATCCGAAGGCAGTTTTGGTGGCCGGGAATGAAAAAGGAAGTTGTGGGCTTTGTGGCACAGTGCCTTACCTGTTAGTAGGTGAAGGTCGAGCATCAACGCCCAGGTGGGTTGTTGCATCCATTGCCCATTCCAGAATGGAAGTGGGATGATGTAACAATAGATTTTTTCATGGGTCTTCTGAGGGCGCCACGAAAGAATGATGTAATCTGGGTGGTTTTGGATCAGTTAACAAAAGTGGCACATTTCTTACCGATTCAGGAGACCTTCACAGTCGACCAGTTGGGTGAGCTGTATGTTCGAGAAATAGTGTTGTTGCATGGGGTGCCACAGACCATAGTTTCGGACGGAGATCTGCATTTCACATCGCGTTTCTGGAAAGGGTTGCAGAAGGCACTTGGTACGTAGGTGTTTTTGAGTACAACTTTCCACCTGCAGACGGACAGGCAATCGGAACGTACGATCCAAGTGTTGGAAGACATGTTGAGAGCTTGTGTCTTGGACCTTGGTGGTTCTTGGGAGAGGCATATATTGTTAGTTTAGTTTTCCAACAACAATAGTTTTCAAGCTACAATTTAGATTTCAATGTTTATGGAACTTTACGGGAGTCTATGTAGATCTCCATTGTGTTGTCTAGAGGCTGGTGAATCTGAGTTGTTGGGGCCGAGTCTCTTGCAGGAGACTTCTAAGAGAGTTCAGTTGATCAAGAAACAAATGGCTATGGCTCAGAGTAGGCAGAAGTCGTATGCAGATCGGAGGCAGAGACCTCTTCAGTTTGGGGTGGGTGATAAGGTATTCCTTCAGGTGTCGCCAAGGTTGGGTCACTGTCAGATATGAAAGTAGGGTAAGTTGGCGCCGAGGTATGTGGAAAATTTTGAGATTGTGGAGAGGATCGGACCAATGGCTTACCGAGTGGCTCTTCCATAGTAGTATAGTCAGATTCATGATGTGTTTCATGTGTTGTAGCTTCGATGGTATCACCCTAACCCATCTCACATGGTTCATGTTGAGGATGCGGAGCTTGAGGCTGATGCATCCTTTGAAGAGCATCTGGTTCGTGTGGTGGATCATAGTGAAAAGGTCTTACGAGGCAAGGTTGTGCCATTAGTGCGAGTACTATGGTAGCATGGAAAAGTTCAGGAAGAAACTTGGGATCGAGAATCAGATATGCAGGCCCAATGGCCCGAACTCTTCTCTTCGGTGGAGTAATGAGACTTGGGAACCCGGCTCGAGGACGAGCCGTTATAAGGTGGGGAGGTTGTAAGATCCCGGTTTTTGGGAAATATATGTTTTCGTTATTTTTTGGTTAAATCCCTTGTTTTGGGAATTAAGGGATGTATTCTGAATGTATGAAGGGCCTTGGGGGTGTTCTGGGGGATTGGGGCACGGGAGAAGGGAAGTCTGGGCAAAGCAGACCATGGCGCACGGCCTACGCATGGTCAGCCAAACCGTGCAGCCTGCCCAGCCGAACATTGCGACCCTCCCTCATCTGGACAGAAGCGAGAACACTGTTTATGCACGGTTTTCCAAACCATGCGGCTAAACCCTATGACTCCTCCTCCTTCAGTTAGTGGTGTGCACACGGTTTTCCAAACCGTGCAGCCACTTAAAGTTGGGAAAATTACAATTTACCACTCCGGGATTTAAAACCCCACTCGGGATTTCATCTTATCTTCTCCCTCTCCACCCTAGGCATGAACCAAATTACCCAAAGGATCCAAGAGATCTATCTACCTCATTTCTAAGTCGTTTTTGGTGCTGTTGGTTGCAGATCGAAGCTCCATGTAAGGCTAATCCCATCCTTTCTTCTCTTTTTGGTTTATGGCTTGTATCTTCTCCCTCTCTTATTCTGAAGCTCTAAAACCCTATCTTTTGGAAAAGTTTTAGGTTTAAGCTTCAAAGGTTTGTCGTATTGAGGTCTAAGGACTCGATTGAGGGTGCATTCAACCGCAGTTTCGAGGTAGGTGGTCTACAAGTCATCTCCCATGGTTATTTGGGTATTTGTGCTTGTTTAGTTGTGTTCCTGTTTTCCTAAGGTTATGTTTTGGATAACCTTGGCATGGTTGGTAATAATTGTGTTTAAAATGGCAATGGGAACCCTCACGATCTCCGTGGGATGTGTTGGGGTTGACTTGACAAATTTGGGGCCATCCATGGGATGTGCTAGATTTTCCAGGATTTAGGGATTGATATTAAACAAGTGACCTTATTGTAATAAATTGTAGTTCCCTTGATAAATATGTTGGAACGATTGGTTGAACATGGAATAGAAGTTAGGTGATGCACCTAGACTTGTTAATAACCTAAGGGTTATAGTGGAATGGGTAAATGGTTTGGTTCATGGGAAAGATGAACGGGTTAAATGGGTTAATGTGTAAACTGATTTAAGACCATAATGGGATAAGTTATGGGTTTAATGTTGAATTCTTAGTGAGATAGGAATAATAAATGGGAATTTGGGGAATGGCTAAATGATGTGAAATGTTAATGTGTTAATTGGTTAAGGCATGATGTGGTTTCCCATGTGGGTTGTTGTGAATAGTGTCGGCTGAAGGGAAATGGTTTGGATGGTTGATGGTTACTTATATATAAGCATGTTCACATGGCTTGGTAGAGTGGGGTATGACATGAGGATCTATGCCCATGGGTCGAGCGAAGACCGATGCTCTAAAATCCACCCTAAATGCATGGGTTAGGAAAGGGGACTGAGGGTCTATTCTCCTTACAGTTGCATCCACTTGGACTAAGGCTTCGAGGTGAGTATATGGTTTCTATGAGGGATTTTGTCCTAGTGAGATAGGATAACGATGTTTCCACCCTCTTGCATGTGATTTTTGGCCTTAGACCCATGTAACATAATGTATGTGATTAACTCATGGAAATGTGATGAAATAGAAAGTGATGGTAAATGGTAATAAATAGATGGTAATGGAATGGAAATGGCTTTGGATCTAAACTAGTTAATGGCACCTTAATTAATTACTTGGCATTTATCATTCATTTTCCTTTTTCATGCACTACCTGTTTATACTAGATATTTTGTAGGCACCATTGGTGGTGGCCTACTGAGTTGTACTCACACCCTGCTCGGGCCGCCATTGGGTACCCGAGCAGACTTCATGTTTGCAGGTCAGGATAAGGGCAAGGGTCCTTGTTAGATAGCCGAGTGGACATGGGTTGCACTTGGTAGGGGATCCAGACTTGGAGTCGGGACCATCTTGGGGATTTTGGCTGTTTTCATTATTATGGGCTTTGTTCACTCTTTCACTTGTAGTATGACATGGAATATTTATTATTGGAAATGGTTGTTATATATGTTCCTTTTTTATTGGTTATTGTTCCACTATTTGGCTATTCCATTGTGGCTTAATCTGAAAAAATGGGGGTATAGTCTCCCCACTTGACCCCATAAACCCTCGCTGCTAGTCGGCAGCCTTTGGTGTACATGGAGGCGCGCCTAAGGTCATGTAACCACCCGGCTTGGAAAATCGGTTTAGTGGCTTCCGGGTCGGGGACGTTACGACATAACACATTTTCAGATTTAGAAAATGGACACAAAGAGACCCTAGCTCTTTACACATATCATTACATGTTTTAAGCATAACTAAACATCATATTACGAGCCAACGATCATAAAGTATAGTGTCTTTGAAGACTAGATACATAAAACATAATACATGAGACTAAGTAATACATTTATTTGTTTTTTCTTCATAAAGATCTCCTAAGATCCACTGTGATCATAAATGTTCATAGGTTAAAGTAGGGATAACATGAACAATGGGATGCTCTATAATCCTAGAAAGTGAAAAATAATAGTAATAACACTTTAGAACATGATTTAGAAGGAATTAAATATTGATATAATAATTACTAGAGAATGCGAAATCATAACATATAAACATGGGGCCATATAAAAATGGGTTAATTTAAAAATGAATACATAATAAAGTGTCAGAAACATAAAACATGAATTTATAACTATTCAAGTATTGTTGCACATAGTGGAGAAAAAGTTAAGGTTATCCACCAAGACTGTTGCACATGGTAGCATGAGTCAAAGCTAACTACCAAGACCGTTTTGCATAACGTCTCATAAGACTTATCTTTTCCCAATGCATTGTATCTCTATATGGGATAACATATCTTAACATGTACATGAATATTTTTTCTAAATTAATAATCATACATAATCAATCATAAATAAACATAAGGGTACCCCTGGAAGTAAATTGGTATCATTATCATGTCATAAAGAATAATTAATCAGTGTGTCATAAATGTGTCCATGAAAGAATGGATTTGAAACATACGAGGATCATAATAAGTAAAAATAATCATATATCATGGTATGTGACATAAAATATAATTTACAACATGAAAGTGGAATATTTATTGAATTTTAGCATTAAAACATTAATTTGCAGTTTTAAAGAAAATACCAACGTGAATTTAAAATAGAAAATGGAATAATATTTTATTTAAAACATGAAGTGATCCACAAAAAATTTCATAATAAAATCATCGGTTTTATGAAATAAAAGGTGTCTTAAAAAATATGTTAATGTGACCTTAAAATTGGGTATGAATTTGGGAAGTTCCCTTAAAATGGGTTTGGTTGTTGGGTAGTATTGAGCAGGGAATCACTTAAACACACGTATATCCATGAAAGAGAATTATTAATGGATATTTATTCATGTGATTTTACATAAAATTAGAAATTATAATATTTAAATAAATAGAATATAATATTTAATTAGTGTAAAAGTAGAGTAAGAATAACTGGAAAGAATATTGGTGGTTCAGGTAGAATCCCTTATGGAATATCAGCATGGTATCGGGTGTACGTAAGAGGGCTTAATGAGAGAGAAATGATTTTATCATATTTTATAAATAATAAATCAGTATATATAAGGTTCAAAATCATACACCATAATTAGTAATTAAATATAAAAGGGCATACCATATAAGATATTCTTGAATAAATGTGAAAAAGATATGATCCCTTACCATAAGTCTGATGGTATTCTTATCTTGATATTAATGACCCAAATAATCAAATTCGGCTCATTAATTTAATATTACAGAACCTACACTAATTATTTGGATTTATTATAACCTGATTAAGTTTATCCTTTTCCTTTTTGATGAGTTAATAGGTTCGATTTCATTGTTTGGGAGAGTTTGCTTCGTCGGTTTTAGTGAACAACTGACTTATATTCATGTTAAGATACACATGTATGATGAGAATGGTTGTACAAAATTGAAGTTATTTAAAATTAGTGAACCTTATTAATAATACATGGTTATAAAATTTATTTGGTTATTTTGATTGTGGTGAATAATTATAGAAAACATTAATAATAAACACATTGATAAATTTGGAGATATTTCTCATAATTAACTTTTTTCGTATTACTATTTCACATCAAATGTATAAAAGGATTATAGAACATCAAATATGATAAAATAAATATTTAATAGTTTGGTTCATCCTTAAAATTGGTTTCTTGATCATAATTGAATATTTTAATAGAAATTTATTACTAGACGTCCTTGAATGTTATAAATTACCACATATTGGATGGTGTTTTCATTTAGTTAAGATAAAAGAAGGGTAAAATAGAGATGATAAGGAATTTTCCCATTTACATAGAAAAATAATAGCAAATTTATGTGACTGGATTTTTCATACCATTTCAATGTGGAGAGTTTAGGAAAGGACAGAGAACAAATGAACATGAAATAAGAATGGATGAAAAGATAGGAGGAATTTACCTATTGATTTAATCATACATGAGAGACTCATAAGGGGATAAAATTTGGTCTTTTGAGGATTCCAAGGGCTGATAGATTTGGGGGAGAATCATGGGGGGAGATTCGGGCATAATTTAGTTAAGGAACATTGCTTTAGAGGAGTGAATCAAAGAGGGGAGTGTGGGATGTTTTTATAGTGGAGTGGAAGAATGTTTTCATAATATTTTAATAATGAGTTTATTATTTTTCATAAGAAAATAAATAATAATGATTCTTTGAACCAAGAACATTAATATGTGAATGTTATTTTAAACCCATGGTGCTTAAATTATCCATGAATTAAAAAATATTCTATTTAACATATAATGTATATGTACGATATATTCCCATATTTCACTATTCATAAAACAAATCTTGTATTTTAGAAAAATCTCAAAAATTAAACCAACCCATTTTTTGAGGATTAGAATACCTAAATGAACACCAATTTTGATAAAATAATTTTATAAATATGTTTAATTTTAGTTTTTATTAATATTATAATTTAAATGAAAAATAAAAATTTTAAAACTATTTGTGATTATATAATGTTTTCAAAAATTACATATGCTCTTATAAAATTATCATGAAACCAGAATACATAAAAACAATAATTTATGAATAAATTTTATGAAAATTAATTTTCATTTATAATTATTAAATTATTCATTAATGTTTAACTAAAAATTTTTGACTTATAAAAATACCAACACTATAATATTTTCATTTATATGATGGATAAATGTAATTTACACTTTGATTGGTAAGGTTACTATTTACATGTATAATTTACTATTCATATGTTTCATATTACTATTCAGAATGGTAACATTACTATTCATAAGGGATAATTACTATTCACCAAAAATTATGTTTCACTTATCATACTCAATACATTTTATTGATCACCACCATGTATATCATATATTCAAAATTCAAATCATATAAGAGAAAATATTATATTTAAATATCACATAGTACTTAGTAGACCATTGTGTTGTGTTTTTATGTGATTATATGACAAAATTATAAGAATGGAATTTCCATTGATTAAACATTAGGTTGTTACATTATTCCCCCCTTATAGAATTTATCCCTAGAATATTTTTTTACATTCTATGCCAAAAACAGTCATGGGTACTTTTCCTTCATTTCATCCTCTAATTACCATGTGGCCTCTTTGTACTTATGGTTCTGCCATAATACATTGACCAAGTGATCATTCTTGTTACATAAAACATTATCCTTATGATCCACGATCCTCACTGGCTTCTCCTAGTAAGAAATTTCATCCTCCAACTATACCACCTCTGAAGATATTACATGTGAAGGATATGGTATGTACTTATTTAAGAGGTATACCTGGAAGACATCCTGTACCTTAGACATAGTAGGTGGAAGGGCATGTTGATAGGGAACAACCCCAAAATGACCAGGAATCTAGAAGGGGATAATATACATGGGACATAACTTTCCTTTCCTCCCAACCAACATGGACTTCTTCCATGGAGATATACATATAAATTCTATGTCACCGACATTGAACTCAACGTCTCTTCAATAACTGTCTGAATAACTCTTTTATCAACATTGGGTTTACTTGATGTAATTTAGAATGTTTTTCACATTATCCACCATTTCATTGACCATTTTAGGTCCTATCAGCTTATAGTCCCCGACTCCATCCCAACACATAGGTGTTTTTCACCTTTTCCCATAAAGGACATCATATGGTGACATTGGGATGCTCGAGTTGAAACTATTATTATAGGATAATTGGACCAATGGAAGATTTTAGTATTATACTCCAATGAAGTCCGTAGAAAATGATATAAATATATCTTGTAGTGTCTAAATAGTTCACTCAGATTTTCCATCAGGTTGAGTATGATAAGCCGTACTGAAGTTGATTTCATTGTACAATGCATATTGGCGACCTTTCCATAACATTGAGGTGAATATCAGATCTCCATCAGATATAATGGTAAGTGGTACTATATAAATACATACCACTTATTTGATATATATCAATTCAAATTGATCCAATGATAATTCATATGTAATCATGATAAAGTGGAATTTCTTTTTATGATGGTCCACAATGACCCATATAACATTGTTTCGTCTGGATGTCCTTGTAAGTCCAGTGACAATGTCTATGGTGATGTTCTCCCACTTCTATTTTGGTATGGGTAGTGGTTGAATCATCCCTTTAGACATATGTCTTTCATCCTTCACTTGTTGACATACTAGGAACTTCAAAGTATACTCAACAATCTCCTTCTTCATATTGTCCCACCAAAATTTCTCCCAGATATCTTGATATAGATTTTTTCTCCATAGGTGAATAGAGAAGGTTGAGCTATGTGTGTCATTAAAAATCTATTTCTTTATTTTTGGATCAGATAGTACACATAATCATAACCCAAATCACACAACTTATTACTAATCAATCATAAACTCATAGGATTTCCCATTTCTAATGGCTTCCACCTTTTTCTATATTTCCATATCATTTCTTTGAGCGTCCTTTAATTTCTATATGAGGGGTGGTTGAACAATTGTTTAAGAAATAATTAATCATTTTAATCCCTTAATAATTCAAATTTTCATCCTCTTTAAATATAATAATATTGTATTCTTTTCAGTTCTTATCATTGATAATGATGCAAGATCATTTCTACATTTACCTCCTGGAACCTTGTTTTCCTTATCGAGATGGTATTAGATTGAGTTGTCATAATCCTTGATGACCTCTATCTACATTCATTGGCTCATATTAAGATATTTTTTTTTGTAAATATATATTTAAGACTCTTGTGATTAGTTTATATCACACACTTCTCCCAATATGGATAATGACGCCAGATTATTAATACAAATATCAAAACTGCTGACTCTGGATCACGTGTTGGATTGCTTTGCTTGTGGTTTTTTAGATGGCTTGAGGAAAAGGCTATCACTTTATAATTTTTCATCATTAGACAACCTATTACAATATTTTAATCATCATTTTACACCAAAAAATAGCTTTCCACTAGTTGGGAGTGTTTGTATTGTTGCAGTGTTAAGCCTTATTTTCATGTCCTTAAAGCTATATTCACATTCTTGAGTCTGAAAAAACATTACTCCTTTTTGTGTCAGCATGGTCACTAGGTTTGATAATCAGGATATTTTCTTCACAAATCATCAATAATACCCATCTAGATTAAAAAACCTACGGATCTCCATTACAAATGTTGTCCTAGGCCACTCATTAATTTCCTTTGTCTTGGAAGGGTCCATAGAAATCCCTTTTCTGGTTGTAAAATACCCCAAGAATGATACATCCTCCATTCAGAACTCACATTTACTATACATTGAAAACTTATTATCCTTTCATAAAATCCTTATCATAGTATTCAAATGATACTCGTGTTACTACTCACTCTTAGAGTATATCAGAATGTCATAAATTAAGAATACCAAATATTTGTCGAGGTAATCTCTAAAGACTATATTTATTAAATGTATAAAAATTTATGGATAACTTGTGAGTCTAAAGAGAGTCCCTATGAACTCATAGTTTTCATACCTAACATGAATTTTAGCCTTCTAAATATCTTTCTCACCATTAATTTGTGATATACCGATCAAAGGTCCTTCTTAGAGAAATAACTGGCCCCACAAAGATGATCAAGAAATTCATCTATCCATGGTAGGGGATACATGTTATTTATCATGAGTTTATTTGGTTCATGATAATCAATGTAGAGGTACATTTATCCATCTTTCTTCTTGATGAATAGGACTGGAATACCCCATGGTGAAGCACTCGGGAGTATAAAACACTTGACTAGATTCTCATGTAACTACTTCATCAAATCTTCTATCTATATGGTGTACATTCTATAAGGTGTCTTTGATATAGGTGGGGATATATGAATACATTCAATTGTGAATAGAACCTCTCATTCAAGTGTAATACCTAGAAAATCTTCCAATAATACATTTGCGTAATCTCTCATAATGGGAAAGTCTTCCATTATGATTCTCTCCTTTTTATCAATAATTTGATCTATAAATCCTTTCTCATAATGAATTAATATCCACACTAGATACAATTATTCTAAATGAAATTCATCTCCCTCCTTACACTTAAAATGGATAAGAATATGTTCCTGTATTTGATGATTGATCTCCCTTTCTGTATAGTTGATGTTGGATTTTGATAAAGATAGAAAATCCATGCACAAGATAACATCAATATTCACTAAATAAAGTATGAATTTTTTTGGGAGGTTCAATCTCCAAAAATTTATTGGGGAGGAGTTTTAAACATTGGAGGAAATAAATCCCCAATTATCTATTCTCAAATATAACATATCCACAAAATTTTGATGCGGTGTTTGAATATTTATAATAATCTTGAAAGATATGAAAGAATGTGTATAACCAAAATAAAATAGTACATTTTATATACTTGAATGAATATCCAGTGTACATGTAACCACATCATTGTTCGGCTCCACCTCATTAGTAGTGATAGCATAATCTCTTTCTAATGAGTTGGAGGTTGTTTTTGATTTCCTCTGAAAACACCTGGCTTAGAGAAATTGTTATCATATTTACCATTATCTTTGTAGTTATTACACAATGCCACTAGCTGAGATTTTATTTTAGCCTTCCTCTCTCATTCCACATTAGCTGGATTCATCATATGGAGTCGGTAGTTTTAAGCCATATATACCATCTTTCGACATTTGAAACTATTATCAGCTCCCTTTAGATAGTTCCCATGATGCTTCTTCCCACAATTTTAATTTTTGGGATAGTAAGCCTTCTTTATATCTTGGAATTTATTTGCAGAACAACCCATATGAGATTCCATTTTCCTCTTTTTTTTGTTGGTCCCATGATACCACTAAGAGTCACTGATATCCATTTCAACCATAAGGTTACAACAGAAATCTCCTCATAGTTGTCTAAGTCTCGAATCACCAACTATTTTCATAGACTTAGATTTAGTCTTATAAAAAATAGATACACCAAACATTCTGTGTTCATGAAAAATCCACTGGCATACCGTGCAGACATTTTAAATATTCTTCATATGCTCAGATTTCCTCATCTTCCCTCTATAAGTGTCTGAGTAACTCTTTTTCCATCATGATATGGTGGGTTTGGGGATAATAGTTATTGAAAAAAATTCCCTTGAATTGCTCATAATATATGCAATAAAGTTTAACATGGGGATTCATATTATTGATCAGTTTCCACTTCTGATCAGCTTTCCTATCAAAACAAAAGACTGCAAACACAAATTTCTCTTCTTTTGATCCCTGGTGGATAGGGAATATCTTTTCAATGGAGTTAATACACTATTACGCCAAGATGTGATTAGAATATACACTATACATGAGATTCCTTTTCCTCATGAATGATTCCACCACAAAATTCTCTTTCCTTGGTGGAGTAGGGCTCTCCTCCTCCGCGCGGCGCGATGGTGCCGTGCTCCACTGTCGTGGCCCGGCCTAACCGTGGGCCTTTATTCCACACGTCATGACAATGTTGCGCCCTTCTGGTGACCCAGCGGTCTTGTGCTGCAAATTTATTCATGGTTGACCCGATGCCGGCCACCACTGCTCTACCTCTCTTCCAGCAGTACCGTTCCACCATCGCCGTCATCGACAAACAAGGGTAAATGGAGGGGGGTCGGACCATGTTCATGTGAACCGCACCCTCTGCCTCATGGTGATAAAAATTGTCCGAACACAAACAATGTTTTATACGTTGAAGGAAAGAAACAATTTCAAACGTAAAATCCCCTACCTCAGGTTTGTTGACGATGTTTTCAGAAAGGTTTCCATCGTTCCTTGACGTTGGAACGAAGTCGGAGAAGTAGAGGACGAAGTTGTCGGAATTCTTTAAGGATGGTGCTTCCCTTTCTTTCCTCGGTTGAAGATCATTCTTTGTTGGCAGAAGATGCATTATTTGTTGGGAGAATTAGTTCCTCTAAGCTCTTCCAACCCCTCTCCCAATGCCCACCAAATGAATATGCAAACAAAAAATAATGGGTTAAGCTAACCCATTAATTAATTATTGTCCAAAATATTAAAAAAATAATTAATTAATGTTCCATTAATTAATTTGAGTTGATGGGCACATTTATGAGGGAAGTTCAAGGGTTTCCCCCACTTATGGAGAGTTCAAGGGGGTTTAAAGCCCATGTGGTCCCCACCTCTTTAATTGATAAGAGGTTTTTAGACCATAGGTGGGCCCCAACAACATAACCTTTCATGGGAGGTTATAGTTTGTTGGCCCCCAACTCTAACCTCCACTTGTAGGTTTTAACCATGGAATAAAAATAAGCTACACACTTATTTTTATTTAATATTATTCTTAAAAACTCTAAAAACTATGTTTCATTCTCGACCAACTGCTGTTGAGGTGGAAGTCTTCTTAAGAGAATAACGGCACTGCGAGTTCAACGGTGCCCTCAGATTTTAGTTTCGAGCACCAGATCAAAAGTTATAAAATCACGCTTGCACATTTACTAGACGTACACGAACAAAACATCAGAAATTGATTCTGGGCACACCGGGCCTTGGAATCAAGTGCCCTAAATTTCAACGGACTCGTAAAAATCTCATCTATTTAAGAAAAAGAATTCCATAGAATTTTAAGGTCTTTACATTCTCCCCAACTCCGGACTTTACATCCCCATAAGCTACAACTCGAACTATGGGATCAAATGGGGGTACAGAGCATGCATTTGACCATCCTGCTCCCAAGTGATCTCCTAGAGGTTCCCGTGCTACCAACATATGTGAACGGGAGGTATCAACCGTACACGTAGGACCCGATCCTATCAATCCTCAATCTCCACTAGAACCTCCATAAAATTCACCCCATTGTCAATGTCTAGCTCTCTATGGTCGATGATGTGGGAAGGGTCGTGCATGTATCTCTTCAGCTGAGATACATGGAAGATGTCATGCACTCAGTGCAACTGAGGTGGAAGAGATAAGTTGTAAGCCACCTCTCCTACTCAGCTGACCACCTAGAAAGGTCTGATGAATCACAAAGATAACTTTTCACCTTGGCCAAATCTCCGTAGACCTCATCTAGGTGAGACCCATAGAAAGACTTGGTCTCCATCCTCGAACTCTAGAGGTCTCCACCCCCTGTCAGCATATGACTTATGTCAGCTATGTGAATTCTTCATCCAATCCTGGATGATTTGCACCATATTTATGTTAGCATGTACCATCTCTGGTCCCACTAGTGCTGACTCTCCTGGGTTTGTCCAACACAGTGGTGATCTGCAAGGTCAACCATACATGGCTTCAAAAGGTGCCATACCGATGGTGGAGTGATAACTGTTGTTGTAGGAAAAATCTACCAATGGTAAGTGATCCTCTCAGCTGTGACCAAAGACGAGAACACAAGCTCAGAGCATGTCCTTGAGGGTCTGAATGGTCTGCTCAGTCTGAACATCTATCTAAGGATGGAAGGCGGTGCTCAAGAGAAGCTATGTCATGAAAGCCTCCTGAAACCCCTTCCATAACCGGGAAGAAAACCTTGCGTCAAGGTCAGAGACAATAGAAGAATTTAATCCATGAAAACACACAATCTCCTACACATAGAGGTGTCCCAATCTTTCTATTAACCCCTGCTCTCTGATCGATAGGAAGTGGGCCCACATGGTGATTCAGTCAATGATCACCCATATCGAATCATGACAACTGGATGTATGTGGAATACCCATCACGAAGTTCATGGATATCCCATCCCACTTCCACTTTGGGAACTCTAAAGGCTGAACCAAGCCTGCTTGTACCTGATGCTCTGCCTTCACTTGTTGACAAGTGAGGCATCGTGAGACAAACTCTGATACTTCCTTCTTTATACTTGTCCACCAGTACATTCGTCCAAGGTCCGGGTAAATCTTCGCCACTCCAGGATGTACCACTAGAGGGGATTGTGGAACTCCCTCAACACTTCCTTCTGAAGTGTCACTAGTACCATGGTACATCCTCTGAAGAGGATGAACTGCTCCCCACCTTCAGATAATCCATCAGGTGCCTACCCTATGGTTATCTGAGCATGTCGTGTCTCACAGTCAGCGTCCCCATGTTGTGCCTCCCTGACTCGCTGAAGAAGTTGGGGAGCGACTGTAGATAGGCAGCTCTATCTCTATCCACAAAGGATATCTATAAATAAGCCAGCTGCTCTATCGCTCTCCTAGAAGCTGTATACTAGTCCTCCTGTTGAGCGCATATGCAACAACGTTCCCCTTCTCAGGAGTATATAATATCTCGAAGTCATAGTCTTGGAGGAACTAAATCCAATGTCGTTGTCTTAGGTTCATGTCCTTCTGAGATAAGATATATCTGAGACTCTTGTGATTAGAGTACATGGTAAAACGCCCGCCAATTAGATAGTTCCTCCACATCATAAAGTTGAAGACCACTTCTACTAACTCTAGGTCATGGGTAGCATAGTTCTGCTCGTGCTGTATCAGCTACCAAGAACCATACGCGATCACAACTCACTCCTGTATCAGGACACACCCAAGTCTTCTCCCTGATGCATCACAGTAAACTACGTACCCAACACATTCCTATGAAAGCCTCAATAGGGGGACACTAGTCAGCCTCTTCCTCCACTCTTGCAAGCCCTATTGGAACATCTCCGACCACACGAAGGGTTGATACTTCTTCGTCAAGGATGATAGTGGTGATGAAACTCTGGAGAAGTCTGGAATGAATCTCTGGTAGTATCCAGCTAAGCCCAAGAAACTCCATACCTCCATCACACTCCGGAGTGGCTCCCAAGAAAGTACCGCATCAATATTCACTGGATCCACTGCAACTCCAGCCTCCGAAATAACGTGTCCCAAGAAGTGAAGCTCTCGAATCCAAAACTGGAATTTTGGGTGCTTACCATAAAGATGGTAACCTCAGAGTGTGTCCAGTACTACCTGCAAATGGTAGGCAAGCTCCTCCTCAGTAGTCGAGTAGATCAAAATGTTGTCGATAAAGACCATGACAAATCGATCAAGGTAAGGCTGGAAAATACTGTTTATCATGCTCATGAACACTACTGGAGTGTTGGTTATTCCATAGGGCATATCCAAGAACTCGTAGTGGCTGTACCAACACCTGAAGGCCATCTTTTGCACATCCTCGTCTCGAACTCTTAGCTGGTGATAGCCTGATCAGAGGTCTATCTTCGATAACCACCACACTCTCTTTAGTTGACCAAAGAGGTCATCAATCATTATGAGTGGGTACTTGTTCTTCACGGTCACCTAGTTTAGGTGAAGATAGTCAACATAGAGTCTCAAGCTTCCATCTGCCTTCTTGGAAAATTGATTAGGGGCTTCCAAGGGATAAACACTGGGTCGAATGAATCCCTTCCCCTACAAGTCCTCCAGCTGTACCCACAGCTCCAGAAGCTCAGCGAGAGCCATATGATATTCTGAAGTAGTTATCGGTGTCGTCTCGTGGTACATGTCAATGTAGAAGTCCACCTCTCTGCGAGGAGGTAGTCCTGGGACATCGCTAGGGAAAAATTCTGCCTACTGGTCCACCACTACAGGATAAGTCAGACTCTCCACATAAACTACTCCGAGGTTAAGGCAAGACAACTGGTTCGTGATCGGCTTCACCCTCCTCCGAGTAAGTTTGTCTTTTGCTGTAAAGGTTCCCTTATTGCCAGTGAAGGTGAACCTGGTCCCATCCGTGCGGACACACCACACTTTATGCCTAATATAGTCAATCTGAGCATGGACTGTAGATAACCAGCCCATACCCAAGATGACGCCGTAAGGCCTCTACACCGCTACAAGGAGATCCAAGCCGAAGCTCTCTCCTCCTAGAGTAAGATCACAATGCTGGCACCAGTGTGTAATCGTCGAGTCTTCTCTTGTCGAATTCTATAGCCATAAGGATCGAGCCATAAGGATCCGTCAGAATATCCGAGCTCCGAACGAGCGATGTGGAAATGAAAGAATGACTGGCACCTATGTCTATAAGAACTAAAGATAAGGTGGAGTAGACACATATCGTACCTCTGATACCAATTTGTCACAATCTGTCCCCCGGTGCATGTATCTTGACTACACCAAGACCGCCTTCCATAGGCCAGGGGCTGGAGACTAGCTCCAAAAGCGTAAATCCCTAAACTGGGAAGGCATCGCCTTTATAACTGTAAACAAACACATCAGAGTACACAAATAGAATCAAAATACTATGTCAAACTCTATAAAAAATAAGTACTGGAATGTAAAAGGGACTGGAAATACAAGCTCAAAAGGAAAGAACAAGTAAAACTGAAGAAAAGTAAAGAAGCTAATGGGTCTTCCTCTAGGTTTTCTACTAGATGTCTAGGTACATATGGCCTCATATGCTCTCCACATCCATCCGTATCCTCCATGTACCATCAAAAAAAGTGGTCCACCACTGAGTACCATCCAGTCCTATTACTCTCTACCTCAGTCAGCGCTGTCTGTCGTCTACAACCAAAAAAATGAGGTGCGGCCAATGCCCGTGTAGGTGTGAGTATAACGATACTCAGTAGGGACCCCGAGACCCACAAGGTCTCACAAAATCATACAAGGACAAACCAAAAATTACGAAACAACAGATAATAAGTACTTTGGTATATGTTCATACATATACCTATGTTATCTGCTGATCCATCTCAATCATGAGGAAAACACAAAAGTCATTGACTCAGCTCAAACCAGGATTTTATTCTAGGGGTAGTATCAAGTAACATCCCAAGTCACACAGTCGGAACCTCGGATGATGGTGTACCCCTCCTCTATTGAGTACAGTGGGCCTGCCGCGTCACACAAATGTGCTTCCCAATATCCTGGACTATTGTGGTACTCCTCCCTTCAAGTACTGTGGGTCTGATGCACTCACACAGAGGCGCTCCCCACTTTGGGTATACCACTCTCACATAGAGGCGCTCCCCCTCATATCCTGTTGAGGTACTCCTCCTGTCGAGTACCGTGGGTCTGCTGCACTGACACAGAGGTGCTCCCCACCTTGGGTCTTCTGCATCACACAGAGGCGCTCCCCACTGGGCTATTCAAGTCACTCCATGTCGAATCGGTCAAGTAGTCGTCAGGTCTCTGCCAACTACTAGGTCTCCGTACTCCGCTCGCTCATCTCTCGAAGGATCCGCTCCATGAGCTTCTAGTTGATAATAAAATTTTCAATAAGTCCCATGTAGAAGTATCTAAATGGTCCTCTTAATTGTATGGGTCTCAATGCAATAGACGTCACATTAATTGGATGCCTAGTCTGTGAGTTATTGGAATTTCTGTCCTGGGGCCCAGTTGGATTTTAGGTTCAAACTAACTCGACCATACGACAAATGTGTCCAAAACTCAAGTGGGGTATTCCAAAAGAACCATATCTTTCTATGATTTCTGTCACCACAGACTGTTTTTCAATCAGACACCCGTAGCCCATGTTATGGATGAGAAAGTGAAATCGGGTCAAATAAGTCCGGACTGGGGTCTGACACGGTCCGTGAGTCCGACCCAGCCTGCGGGTCCAACCCAACCCGAGGGGGCGGTCTGGCCCGAGGGGCAGCCTGACCCATGCAATGTTCAGCCTGGGTGGGATCCAGCCTGCGCTAGTCTGGCCCGGCAGCCTGCTTGGCCCGCGTGGCCTGGCCGACGGCCCGCGTGGCTCGGTTCCCAGCTCAAGTTGCCTGGCTGGCTAGCATTAGGCGAAGCCCCGTGGGGCCCAATATAGTCGCATGAGGGGGGGGGGGGGTGCAGCCCATGTCTCCCGAATGGAACCAGTGCTAGGTGCATGTTTGGTAACCCGTGGGACCCGGGGGGGGGGGGGCGCCTTGTCTGGGTAGCCGATCGACCAGCCGGTTCCGCACTGACGGCGGTCGGCCCAGCCAGCCATCTCTACACCTCCGCTGTAGCCCGCCCTAGCCACAGCTATCCTCCTCCGTACGATGCGACGGTTTCGCTTCCCTCTATTGTGGTCCGACCTGGCCGCGACACTTCCTTCTGCGCGGCAGGACGATGTCGCACCCTTCTGGCGACCCAACGGCCTTGCATCATCGGTTTATTCATGGTTGGACCAACATTGGCCGCTGTTGCATCTCCTCTTATCCGAAGGCACCATTCCACCACCACTGTCATCAGCAATAATGGGTAAATGGTGGGGGTCAGGCCGTGATTGTGCTGCCCGCACACTCCGACTTATGGTGATAATAATTGAAAAAACACAAACCAAGTTTTGTACGTTGAAGGAAGGAAACAATTTCCAACGTAAAATCCCCTACATTGGGTTAGTTGATGATGTTTGAGGAAAGGCAGAAATCGTTCCTTAACGTATAAAAGAATAAGAAGAATTCGAGGACGACGTCGTCGGCATTCTTCAAGGAAAACAATTCCCTTTCTTGCCCCAGTTGAAGATCGTTCTTCATTGGCGGAAGATGCATTCTTCGTTTGGAGAATTATTTCCTCCAAGCTCTTCCAACCCCTCTCCTAGTGCTCCACCAAATGAATATGCCACCGAAAAAGAACAGGTTAAGCTAAAGCATTATTTAATTGTTGGCCAAAATATTCAAAAGATTTTAAAAATAAATAATTAATGTTCTATTAATTAATTTGAATGGATTGTCACATTTATGAGGGATGTTCAAGGGTTTCTCCAACTTATGGAGAGTTCAAGGGGTTATAAATCCGGTGTGTTCCCCACCACTTTAATTGATAATAGGTGTTTAGACCTTAGGTGGGCCCCACCACCATAACCTCTCATGGGAGATTATGGTGCGGTGGCCCTAACCTCTAACATCCACTTGGAGGTTTTAACCACCTAATAAAAATAAGCTACATAATTATTTTTATTTAATTTTATTCTTAAAAACTCTAAAGACTAACTTTCATTCTAGAACAACTGTCGTCGAGGTGAATGTTTTCTTAAGAGAATATCGGCGTTGTGAGTTCCATGGTGCCCTCAGATTTTAGTTACGAGCACCGGTTAAAAAGTTATAAAATCCCGCTCGCACGTTTACTGAACGTACCCAATCAAAACAGCTGAAATTGTTTCCAGGCACACCGGGCCTCAGAATCAAGCGCCTTAAATTTTTGCAGACTTGTAAAAATACCATGTATTTAAGAAAAAAAATTCCATGGAATTTCTGGGTCTTTACGATCATCAACATTGTTGGATATTTCATGGGAGATCTCTGGTATTTACTATATTTTATTGTCTATTTTATAGTTAAAATATGATTTAATTAATTTTATTCAATAGTAAAATATTTAGCATTCATGGATCATAGATTAATATCAAAGGATATAATAGAATCAGTTGTTCAATTATATTTTATTTCTTTATTAGGAGTATATTAATGCATAAAAACTTGCTTGATATGGTAAATTGTGACAATATAAATGGATTAAATATTGTTTTTTGAATAGAAATAATTCATTACATCAAAAGGGTAATGTGAATAAAAATTTTATTCCATCATAAAAATATATATTGAAATATATTATAATTAAAAAAAATAAATTTAAATAAAAAAACAATATTTTTATAGAAAATATTGATAAAAACTGTTGTATGAGTTCATGGAAAAAGGGTGATGAAATTACTTATTAAAAAATTCAATGGGGAAGGAAACATTAAATTCAAATTAAAATGATTTTGAATATATAAATTGACAAAGGGATAAATTTTATAATTTTTATTTTTGATAATAATTGAAAATTTAGTTTCAAAATTAGATAAATCGAAAAATAACAACACATTTTATTTTATCATACGTTGATATTACTTATATTTAGATTTATTACTAAAATGTGTAAAATAAAATACTGAGAAAAGATTTTAATAATGAGTTATGAAACTGAATAGTGTGAGGCTCTATGTCTCCACCTCCTGGGTTGAGAGGCCAATTTTATTACTCCACCGATCCTGGTGGTGATCATGGAACTCATCCCACCACGTTATGTATCGTTCGAGAAATCGTGAAAGTTAAGTGTACCTAAGGAACTCATCCCTCCCTTTTTAAATAGTGGAAACCTATTGAAGATGATGATGAGAAGAGATTGATTTTCATAAGGAACGTTATTACAATAAATTAACCAAATATCCAAAAAGGATGTTTGCAATTTTGGATGAGTGATAAATAAATGATGTCGAATAGGCTATTTTAGAAGGATGAATTAGAGGAATCTTCTCCATATAGAGAAATCGAGAGGTTATTATTGGGATTTTATTGTTTCCCTCAATCGAAGAAGAATTATGGGTACCTTATACTTATTATAATCCACTAATGTCAGTATTAATAAGAATTAAATGGTATATAATGGTTCTGAAACTAACTAGGTGAATTGAACCTCAATAACATTTTTTTTGGAATTTTCAAATAATAAAAAATTCATCATCTTACTAGCTAACATGATTTTAATGACTACCCGATGCACCTCACTGACTAGGTGGTGAGTCCCATTAATATTCTGTGATTCAGAAATCCACCACCCATGGGTCTCTACTAGAACGCGACATACCATTTTTATTTTTGTTGAATGAATATATTTTTTGACTTCCATCAGCTAGTGGATGAAAACTAATGAAATAAGATTACTATCCATATGTTTCCTGCATGAAAGTTCCTTACACGGGTGAGTCGATGGTAACTATAATACTCCACCATCAATGGGAGCCACTCTTAATATTATCAATGGAATATTTTTGGACTTATAACTTGAATCGATGTTCTTGAATCATGTTAAGAGAATAGTACCATCCTTCAACAAGATCAAAATTATGTCTTTGAAGTTAATTTAATATCCATGTAAATAACATTAACAACATGAATTGAATTTGAACTAGAGTGTTGGAAATTCAGTCAAATTAAAATGGTAGATACATAAGAGGGAGTTTTATATCATGAATACCCCATGAAATATATATATATATATATATATATATAGTGGTAAAAAAATTATTTATAATATTTTATTATAAAATAAAATAATTTTTTAATTATATCAGTGAGCTTCCCATCCTCTTGGACTTCTCCATAGAAAACACCATGAATTAAAAACTATCCACAAAACATTACTAACAAATTAGCATGAAATAATTCACTACTAAATAGAGAATGAATTATTATGTATATGAGTGAAATATAATTCAGTATTTGGTTTTTTATTTAATAATTTTATTCATTGCATCAAATTATAAATTAAGATTAGTAGTACCCAATTGATGTGGGAGAAGGATGATAATAACTGATGTAGTTGTAATAATTGGAAACAAATTTTTTGTAATCATGTGACCATATTATATACTACATCATATAATATAATTGAAAATAATAAATTCCAACTCTTTATAATAATATATATTCACTAAGAGTGAGTCAATACAAATTTTTGGGAATATTTATTAGAAGATGTGATTTTTTTGTACTTTGAACTCTAATAGAAACTTGAAAAAAAATAATTTCTAATGGTCAACACATAAGTAGGGATCAAGAAATAACAATATGCATACCATTTTTGTGACACCCCAAGCTTCCATGGTACTCTTCTCTTTGAATAACACAATAGCATGTGTTGTACACAACTTCGAGTTCTATCACACCACAACCCATCAAACTAGCTAATATGAATAGTAATACCAACTTTTTAAAATTTTGTAAATTTTATCTTTCAAAATGGACTTTATTTTTTGATTTGGAATATCTAAATTAGCTTAGGTTGAGTTTTTGGTATTTTTTTGAAAGCTTTCAATTTTTGATGAATAGTGAAAAACATTGAGTTATAGTTTAAAACCAAATTTTTATTTAAATAATTATTTATTTTATTTAAATTTATTTTAGGTATGAATAGATAAATAATACCTATATAAGTTCAATGTAATTCATTGGAGTCAATTTATAATAATTTTAGATAAATAAAAATTTTACTGAACTTTTTACCATCTTTTACCCACCTCCTAGGAGCATTTCCAAATTTACATAAAACTTAATTTTACCACTTTTGTAAGTTAAATTTCAAAAAACCGAGACACCCAATTGATAGAAGTAAGTAAAATGTGGTTCAATAAGATGAAAATAATTTTTGGTGAATGGTAATTTATTACTTTTATTTACCATGGTTAAAAATAAATAGGGTAATTGAGGGTAAAAATGATATTATTATTACCCAAAAACAAGTCCTAATTCAATTGGGAAAGTATAATTCGACCAAAAAAACCATAGGAATAAAATATGAACCTCTTTGGTCCACTTGGATTAGATTAGGTTATTTATTACTATTTTATTTAAAGAAGAGTTAAAAGAGTTAAATTCAATGTTTAATAACTAAACCATTTTTAATATAGGGTTACACACAATATAAATTAAAATATAAATATTAATTAGAAATATAAAATTATGTCCTACATAATGGTAATTTATTTATAATTTTTAGGCATTAAATAATTAAGTTTATTTTTGACAAAATGATGATGAAGTAATTACCGTATTAATTAAACATTAAAACAATTGATATTGTAAATATCCACATAAATCTAATTTGATACTTTCATTGAATTCCACTAATTTTATAGGTTAATATGAAATTTTAGGGTTGATTAACTGTATTTATTTCTAAATAATAAAGTTATTAGGACTTTAACAAAAATCAGTTATTAAATAATGTCAAAATTGACATAAATGAGTTTTTAAAATAAATACAATATTATTAGTTGATATAATAATCCTAGAATTAAAATGCTAAGCCAAAAGAGATATATAATGATAGGTGTATAATTAATGAACCCCATGTGGTTCTATTTGAATTTATAGTATGTTTATTAACCATATAATATATAAATACAAAGAGACATTGTAAATGTCAAACTATTTAACTAAGTGTTAAATCTGAATGACAAGGTTAATATAGTGAACCAAACCTATCTAAAACCTATTGGGTGAGCGTTTTTAGACCCATCTCAACCTCATATTTTGAATAATTCATTTTGGAGCCATTATAAACCGAAAATTATTTTAATATAAAATAATATTTATAAATTTTATTAAGGTGCCCCTCACCCCTCTTATAAAAGAGCACTTCCCCTTATCACTAATTCGTACCATAAAATCCATTAGGCTTGAAAAAACCCTGCCCAAATACCCTCTCAACATTCTTCCCTTCATCCTAGAGGCCTTCCTTTCGTCATAAAGAAAACCTAAGGATCCCTTTTGATCAAATCAAAAGGAAGATTCCGAAGAAGAGGTAAATATCTCACCACCTCTTTCATGTTTTTTCTTCTTCTACTTCTTCTTTCCTTCTTTTTCCATTATAAAATAATAACTCTAGTATATTATATATACATTGATGTTATTATAAATATTTTACAACCATATTTTTTATTCTATACATCCTTTGACTGACATGTCACCATACATGCGTACATACGGCTTACCGTCTCCACATCGTGGTGTAGTTGTTACTGAATACATTACTATTCTGATGGGTATAATAATTATGTATAAATGATTTAAATAATATATATAACATTTTAATTATTATTATATATATATATATATGATATACCATCCAATTATATATGATTTTCATATCAAAATAATGATATTGTCGCTCCTACGTTTGTACAGATTACCGTCTCGACGAACACGATGAGATTCATTCTCCATCGTATCCATTCATGAACAATTTTCATTAGATGAAAAAAAATAATGTTTAAAGACTTAATATCACTCTGAATATGAATAAGATACTTCTTATCCATAACAAACAATACTTACGTAACAAAACATATAATGGAAACAAATCAATTAACACCCAAAACGATGATAATACTAAAATATTGTTAACCAAGCTATATTAAAAGATCATATATGATATCATATTAATGTATATGAATCTTGTATAATTTAATAAAAATTATTTCACAATTATAAATATTTTAACCTACCCTTGACCATGGAAAAGTACATGGTAATGTTTAATTTTACAATCTATTTATTATCCGAGGTTGTTTTTACATAAGTATCTACTGGAACCTCTTTATCATCCACATCCATGTTTCTTAAAAATTCAATCCAAAACATTTTAAATATTTACTAGACTATGGGTTAAAGTCATTTATACCCTTGTTTTATTTTTTTATAAAATTGTTTGAAAGGACTCTTTTTATCGTTTTCCAAACAAGGTACCTTATGACCTTTTTGAAAAAATTAAGGTAAGAATGTTTTATTTACTTATACGTTGGGTGAGGATATTTTCCACTATTATAACATCGTCAAATATTCCATTACAAGCTTATAAGAATATTTTCAAAATAAATGTTTTATTTATAATTATGTGACTCTTAAATGATTTCAAAATAGAAGGAGATATTTCTCAAAAAAGGTTTTGATTTCATCTATGTCAACATCCTTTGATGGATTTTAAGCTTATTTGAAGTTGATTTATTATGATACAAAACTTCCATATTGTATTTAAGGTTTTGTGATATGTTTGACTGTGGATGTGTTATTTTTATACCATTCATGGTTTATGGATAAAGTATTTATATTTAGTATGCTAGTTTTAATACGAATGTTTATGTTACGTATAAACCTTTTCATATAAGGAATGCAATGGACTTAGTAAGTGATAGGTGGAGCCCGCTATAGCTCCTCAATGCCTCGGTAGGTCTCATGAGACAAACTAGTGTCTTGGAACAAGGCCTTGACAAATCTTATTTATATACTTGGCACAAGGCCATGACTATGTGGTTATTAAGTTTGGAATTATGCATTCCATCATTATGAAAGTGGCTATTGATATTTCATGTGATTATTCGACTATTAGAATATCTATGTGAGTAAGTAAATATAATTATTTGGATTTATATATTCCATATTATGATGAAGTTTATGTCGAAAAGGATTTTGTTTTAATATTTACATTACCTTAAATTTTAACGCTTATTTATGAAAGTTTACCTTATATTGTTATCCTTACTGAGCATCTAAGCTCACCCCTTTATATGTTTTATTTTTCCCAGGATGTGAAGAAGTATATTATGACTGACATGTAGGGATAGTGTATGGGATCTCAGTGTTGTCTATGTAATCAATGTTGTTGTATTTTTTTTCATTTTATGATGTAATGTAAACCTTATAAAGGTATATAATACTTCCATGGGTACTAAACTAATCAGTATTTTGAGACTTGATCGTTTATGATCATCCCAATGATATGTAATAATGCACCGACTCTGGGTTTCTGAGGTCATGGTGTTACAGTTATTATATCGATCCATTTTATGAGTGTCTCAAACAAGAATGAAACATTGTATTGCATAGATAATTATATGGATAAAATGTTTCACCATAAATATTTAATTGTTCATTGGAGTCACCATTTTTGACTGAAATAAATCCTAACCATTTTTAAAAATTCATAACTTAATAATCAATAGAGGCCCTTAAAAATATCATCACATATATATTAAAAAATCTATAATAAGAGGATAATATTTCTAGTGGAAATCAACCACATCAATTAAGGGGACCATGATACCCTTTCTTCATCCAACACCCAAAAGTTCTATCACTTTGTTTTAGTAGTGACATGGAGATTATTTAGGGATATTTTGGGTGAGAGAACCTAGATTCCATGTAGTTATTCTATGGTGAACTATATTATTAAAAACACACAGTAAAAGAACATAAATAAAAAAATGTTATTCTCAATTATGATTTTATTAACCGTTATATAGTGTCACCTCATGATAAACTAATTAAATATTATAGTAGTTCTCCACATAATGATGTTTCCAATCATAGTGGATGCCTAATTATTATAATACATAGTTTGGGTTAGGAACTCAAAAATTGGGTAATTCGTGTCAAATTCAACAAAATTTAAAAAGGGTTTTCTCCATTGTAAAATCATGCATATATAAGAAAAGGTAAACATACTGGGGTTCTCATGTTGTTAAACCTAAAACAAAAAACCAGGATTCAATAGGATAATCCTACCATAATGTTAAATGTATACCAAAATTTTGGCTCTTCAAAAATATATCATCATGGGTATTAAGACATAACCTTCAACTATATTATTCACTATGATTAACTAATCATAATCTGATCATGTTCTTATATTAACAAATTACATTTAGTATATATTTCTATGGATCTAAGTAAAATTTATGGTCAATCATCCTTTCTGGAGTTAAGAGAAAAAATATTCACTATATAAATGATTTTTTCCTATGGATTCTTCAAAAACAAGATCTCATACAATCTAACAATACCTTTAAAAGTTCAAACACATATCTATAATTTAATTTGGTGTAATAATTATAGTAGTTTCACCTTCCATTTTACATCCATTAGTAAAAATTTGAAGATATAAAAAATATAAAACATAATGAAAAGATATTTGATGAAGCCGATGTGATGATAATAATTCTATAATAAATAATTTAAGGGGTTGTTTAATTAAAAAAATGATCACATGGATGATGTGTTAGGAAAAAATAGGTGAATAAAGGTTGTTAAATATCATAAATCTCCTATGAAAAAAGAAAATAATTTATTGCGTTTCTTAAGGATTTATATATACCATGTCTCAGATAAAATGTATGTGTTGTATTTCAATAGCATAAATTTTTATTCTTAATGTATATATAGTATACCAATCATATAATTACTCCCAATAAATATTTATACATGATTAAAATTACATCCCTTTTACTTTCGTCAATCCATAAATTAAACAGAAGAACTAAATAGATTCCTTATGTTAGAATATATATATATATATCATTAATGTGTTATATTTGATCATTAAAGAATATTCCACAATGTAAGAATTTGAAAATGGGGGGGGGGGTTATGTATTGTTTTTCTTTCCCTATGTCATTCAACAATAATGTGTCTTTAAATTTTATATATTTCTACCTTTTTGAGTATCCATTCATAGAAACATAAAAAATCATAACCATAATGAGAAAACAGAATAGTTTGGTTGATAATATTGGTAAACATATTCAAATTAGAATCAACATCTCTAAATATTATATCAAATTTTCTCTAATATTTTAAGAAATCATAAGACTCATGTAGAAAATTATCCTTGTGGAATATTTTTGTAATGTTGATAAAGCTAAAACCCACTATTCTATATCCAACATCCAAACCATTTTCCAATATTTCAACATCAACAAGGTTTAAGGAACTACTAAAGGATTATTCCCACACCTATTACTTATTAATATAAAATAATGAGAATCGTATATGGTGTCCAAAAAAATTTAAAATAATTAACCATAAACCTATAGGGTTGGGAACATTTCATTCAAATATGGCGATGAAAAACGTGTCCCTGGACATTATCGAATTGCCTCTATGGAATTATTTTTCTTAATAGTTTAGAATGAGTATAATATGATAATCTGAATCAAAATAATATTTATAGAAAATTTTTTAGTGGGTTTTTCAAGAAAATTTCTTTATAATTATATTCCTTAATTAGACATATAACCTATTTCTATAAACAATTTTGATAAATATTTTTGGAAAACTATAAAGGAAGTAGTTTTATAAGTCCATATCAGATATTTATGAAATTGTAGTAGGAAAATGAAATTTTAAAAGATAATTCACAATCCAATAACCATGATAGTTTCATATTTGACTATAAAGACACATTATATTCCATTAACTATTTGACATTTTCAATCAATTATATATATCTCAAAAATATTTTAGTATTTATTTTATGAATTTATATAACAATTTTTGTATATATATTAGTGATTTTAATTATTTTAATGTTGTGGATTCATATTTCAATTATATTTACATTAAATTTTACATTTTACATTTTTAAGGTTACATTTTTTGGATAATTTTGGAATCATGTGAGGCACCATAGGCTATAAATCCCGAAATTAGTGAAAAAACACATTCTCTACATGATTTATTTTATATAATGTGAGGTTTACTTATCTTCCTTGTATATCATATCCATATGTTAAAAAATTATGTATCATGAATAATTACTCAAACCAAAAAATTAAATAATTAGACTATTAGATTATTTTCATTGAAAAAACATATTTTGTTATAATTTTCATCATTTATCAATAATTTGACCTCCCTAGACCCCCTTAAGGACATATAAAATGTTATAAAATAAATAGAATATGGTGAAGTGTTTTATAATAAGGGTGTGAGATCAATCACAGTGAAGGGGAAAAAATAAAAAACATTTCATCATGGGTCGTACTAGTGGAATATAAAAAATTATATGCATGGGATAAATATATTATTACAAATAACATGGAAAAATAACTTTCTCTTAGAATCCATAATATAATGGAATGAACACTAAAACGATCAAGCATATAACATGTTTTATGAGTATAGAATACTATGACAGTAAACATGATCTATAATTTAATAACATAATTAGATGACACATAAATTTTTCAAAAGAGAACACATATTTATTTACCAATCTGTTTGAGAATTTATTTCTACCAGAATTCTCAAATCATAGTGGGATTGGGATGATATAAGGGGATCTATTAGGGGCTTGGGATACTACATGTATTCACAATTAGGAATGAAATAATGACCCTTGTACACTATTGGGAATGAAATAATACACATGTACTGTTATATAAATAAGATAACATCGCATATAACCTATTTTTATTTGGTAATCACCCTTGAAACCTCTTCATATTGTGTTAACAAATTATGTTCCCTCTTTTTATTTTTCTTCTACACGTTTACGCTCTTTTGTTTGGGAGACTACCTGTAAACCACATTTTATATCAGAAGAAAATAACCATCAATTAATTAATTCGAGCGATATATAGGGACATACCCATCATAATACATACATATGTAAGCCACTTAATATATATAATTCATCACATAATTATGAACCCATTAAATTAAAAATGGGTTTCAAAATATTTCCTTATGGTATCAAAAAAATGGACCTCAATAATGTACATTTTTACACTAAAAATTCAATCAACATAATGGAGTATTTTAAATGATCATTCTAAGGGATATTCAAGAAAAAAAATTTATGTGAACATGAATAATTAAATTATTTACTATAAGATGTAATCTAAACCATAAAATCATTCTTCATAATTTTTTTTTATCATTTTTGAAAAAAAAATGTTATGGGTCGCATTCAAGAGTAATTTTCTAATGTGTTGAATTTATATTTTATAAGAACATATAATTTTAAATGAAATAAAAAATATTCTATAAATTAATATTACATAAATAATATCATATATAACTTTATAATGGGTAATTTGTTTTATTTTGAATGTATGGAAATGTTTTTAATATTTTACAATGCCTTTATTGAAGACCCATTTTATATAAATGATTAATAAAATTTATATTATAAAACGGTTATGGGAAATACGAATTTTTCAAGATATCACACAAAATTTGGACTCAAAATGATAAGTGAAACATTTTACAGAAAGGGAAATATGGACAATGGGGGAACCAATGATACAGAATATTTGAATTATTTTCTAAAATGATAAAATTTTTATTAAGAAACTCATCAAGGTAAACAATTTGAAATGATGATTAATTGTTCCTAAAATGAAAATAATGTGAATGAAAAATTAATATTAATGTGTAATAATCCATTCATGAAAAAATAAGTTAAATATGAAGCATTATTACTAAATAAAATATATTAGAATTTATAAAATTAGAGGCAGCTTTATAAAGTCAATAATAGAAAAACCATGAGAAAAGATATGAAGATGTATTTTTATATAGTTATATTGTATGAAGAATTATTCTAAAATAAATCAGTGAAAATATATAGAGATATTAAAAAGGAATAATGTTTTGAATACCCATCATATATCAATAAAGAAAAATTTAGATTAAAAACATAACCTTTATTCCCATGTAATTGAAAATTAAATAACCTCTTATATAACCCAAATAAGTATATTAATTTCTAATGTTTGAGAATTTATCATAATTATAAAATTTACAAAATTCATTTATATAATATATTTCAAATATGTTTGTTATCTCTACATTATTTTAAAAATAACATGTTATTAATTTCGATTAACCGTGTCGAAATACTTTCCTAATGATGTTGTCAATTATTTTTTATTGATTCAATGTTGTCATATTGAGAATAATATATGTAGTATAATTTTTTTAGTAATGATATATAATGTTTTAATTTCATTACAAAGGTGTTTGGTTTTCGATTCATTATAAAAATGTTGGTTATAGACTTCATTTGATAATTTATAATCACCATAAATGTGGTTGAAAAAGAATTTGATTGGTGTTAATCTACCCATTTTTAAACATTCATTCCAAGAAGACTCTGTGTAGTGGCTAAAATAGACTACCAAGTGTAATCATATTCCCCATCCTGAATGATAGACGATATTGACTAATAGTGGTGTTCAATGGTGGTATCATGGGAACACAATGCCCATGTTTTTTAGTGAAAAAATATAAAATAATGGAATATCATCCTACAAAAATAAACTATAAGTTAAATTATATAAATAAATAATCATACAAAAAAAGTAAATTAATATAGAAAACATGACAAACTAAAAAAACATTGAATATCATATAAAATTGGTAAAAGAATAGTAAATAATGTATTTTGGAAAAACCTTTTCCCATGTGGTCTATATACATTCCTCGTAACATATTCCATCTCTGACATACGAATACAATCTACATGCATCAACATACGTCCTTTCCACGAATAAATATCTAAGAAAAATAATTGTTCCTTATTAGGTACCATGCTCTATAAAGTTATAATAAGGGTGTGAATATAAATTAGTAAGAAACCACCAATAGTGTCATTCAATATAACACATCTAAAAACAATTAAACATATAATTTCTAATGTAAAAGTTACAATAAATCTATTAAAATTATATAGAATCAGTAGAATATAAAAAATTTGATAATGGGGGATGTATTTACTATAGGAGTGGTATATAACTTCTTTGTATAGATCCAGGGTATCTCTAAACATATAAATTTGACTATTCCAATCAACTTCCATCATGGGTAATATACCCATTCTCGACTATCAACAAGCATTTGGGGGTAAGTATATCATTCCTAGAGCCCCATCAACCACTTATGGGCCTTGTTTTCCCTAGGTTTAACGATACGTTTCAACATCCACAAGGAAACCATGTTCACCCTTGGATTAATCATGAATCTCAGCATCCACATGGGGAACATGATCTTTTTAGTATTAACCATAATTCTTAAAATCCATCAGGGGGATTTTTTCACCCTATGTTTATCCATAAGTCTCTGTATTCACTAGGGGTTTTGTTAAACCTTAGTTTAATAATAAAAAAAATTCATAATCATTTAAAATAATATAGAAAAATGAATCATTTCTTTTATACCAAAATATACCTAAAAGGAATAATAAATAAATTTCTATAGTGGATCTGATAAAATTTAAATTTTCATTATTAAAAACCATTTAAAATTACAGATTTCAAGATTAAGTCCAAAATTAAATTTACAATAATATATGATTATAATACATAAAAAAATTCAACAAATATATTTTTCATGAACCTGCTTAGGTACCCTGGTAAAATGATAACCGAGGAAGCCCTGACATAGCCCGAAGGGCATTCTCGATCACCACGGGTTGGTGACAAGCACCTGGCATCACACAACATGCAAGTGGGAACAATTTCTGCCACAATAATGCAGAAACAATAGAAAATGAAAACAGTATGCATTGCAAAAGAAACTCCACCGGGAGTAATGTACCAGAAAACAAAGAGGCATAAAAATTCCATAGTACTAAAACCCAAGTAACAAAAAGGGACAAGTAGTCCCAAAGTCCCTAAGGACACAATTCACCAAGAGAAGATCAACCACTTGATTCTCCTCCAAGAGATTCCTTCACTTTTCTCATGCCTGGAAGAAGGAAATATACAAACACCCGAAGGAAAAAGTAGGGTGTGAGCCTAAGCCGAGTAGGATACGACCAAAGATTCCATAAAAGATTCCAAAAATAGATTATCCAGAGAAATGATTTCAATTTTTAAATAAACATTTTTGGCAATTCAAAAACATATTCTAACAAAATATGCTAAAAATTTTCAAATGATGGGAATAAATATTTCAAGAAAAGGCTTTACAAATGATGGAATGTTTCTAAAACAATGGCTTATGATAAAACATTTATATAAAACAGTTTATATAAATTCAGCAGGCATGTAAAGTTGTTCACAAGCATTGGCATACATTTATATCTCAAATATAAATAAACAAGAGAGAAACATGGTCATCTGCGAAAAGGTATGATAGTATTAACCAGTTATAGGATTCCGCAATCTCTATGTAAACATAGAAAAATGTTTATACACATGTCTCTATGACACTGGCCAAAGGAGACTCGTCACCAACCCGTCAGGGGTGTGACCCACTGCATGTATGTTTTAGAACGTTGTCGTAGCGTAGAGTGTACCCAACCAACTCACTAATTACCTATGGCTTGAATGCGCTCTCAAATGATGGGTGAACTAATTTAATAATGCTTAAAATACGATCAATCCCATTCATCCATTTCAAAAGTGCCAATTTCATTCCATTTAAAACCAAAACTGGTTTTATTCAAAACATGCCTTTTTCACAAGATAAAACCAATGGGTTTCTATAAAATCATTTTAATCCATTTTCACCAGTTTGAAATCTATTCAAAACCAATTCCATAATTACACAATTTATTTCCACAATTACATTCAACAATTTAATTGAAACCATTTCCATCAAATCCACAATTTAAATCAAACAATTTAAATAGTCCAATTTCTATAAACACACCCAATTCAATGGAATTGGGGTTTTTCCACATTTATATGCCAAAACCATTTCAAATATCTCAATTCAATGGAATTGAGTTTTTATCAATTAATTGAAATAAAATTTGAGAAATTGAATTTAAATCAACAATTGAATAAATCAACAAAATATAATGATAAACAATTTGGCAAGTCGTTACGGAACCACCTACCTTGAAGGTTTTGACCAAGACTACAATAGTTGAGAACGCTCAAGAAACCCGGGTTGCTTCTTCAAGAACCCACCTTAGATCTCTTCTCCTAAAAATATCAAGACCAAATCTCATCAAATCTAGTTCCACACACTTAGATATACTAACAACGGGTGTGGATCCAAGAAACCGAGATAAGAAGAGAAGTAGATCTAAGTAGATCTAAGAATCCAATCATGAACGATGAAGAACGATCACATACCTCAAGAATCTGGCTTTGATTCACCAAGAGGAGCCTTTATATCACCTCCGGAATGGTGGGAGAACCCACTCTAACCTCTGGAGAAGACAATTCCTGAGTTAGGGCCGCTTAGGAAAAAAACAAGGAACTTAGAGGCAAAACCATGTGAGATCCACAATTTAAGGATCTCATTTAAGTGACCGCACAGTTTGGCCACACAGTTTGAAAACCCATGTGCTAACCATGCGTGAGCTACTACCTCATCCACCCTACTTGCACGGCTTGGCCGCACGGTTAGAAAAACCATGTGCCGTCCATGTGGAAGCTTCTGTCCAGGTTTCAAGGCTGGAACAGTTTGGTCACATGGTTTGTCAAACTGTGCGCAAATCGTGCACAACACACTGTCTTATAGTTTTTCATTAAAAGTTGACTTAAACACACCCCCAAGTCACTAATTCAAAAAAAAAAGTTACATAAAAACATAAAAATTACTTGAAAACATAATGTGATGTTACAACCTCCCCACCATAAGATCTTTCTGTCCCCAGAAAGCCTATGAAGAATCCTCCACGTCAAAAAGATGAGGCCAATGATCTTTCATTAGTGCCTCCCTTTCCCATGTCTTATGAGAATCAGAACCATGTTGCCATAGTACACGGACCAAAGATATCGTTCTCCCACGAAGTACCTCGGTATCAGAATCAACAACCATGACTGGTCATTCAGTCACAGATAAATCTTGTTCAATCTGAAGGTCACTCCAGCTCACAACATGAGATGGATCAGAGAGATACTTTCATATCCGCGACACATGGAACACATTATGTATCGACGTCAGCTGTGGTGGTAGAGCTAGACGGTAAGAAACTTTACCCACAAGACCAATAACCTCAAAAGGTCCCACAAAATGAGGAGCAAGCTTCCCTTGCCTCCCAAGCCGTCGATGACCCAATCGGGGTGAAAATTTCAAGAACACATGGTCACCAACTGGGAACTCTAAAGGATTATGGTGATGATCATCATAAGACTTGTACCGACTCTGTGATTTTAACATTCTCTGACAAATCAAATGGATCTTAGGTGTCATCTCTTTGACCAAACTCGGTCCTACCAAAGAGCATTCACCAATCTTCGACCAACATAACAGAGCTTTATAAGGACGACCATACAAATCCTCAATAGGAGCCATTTTGATTGTAGAATAGTAACTTTTGTTATAAGAAAATTTAACTAGACCTAGGTGATCATCCCAAGACCAACCAAATTCGAGAACACATGCGTAGAGCATATCCTCAAGAATCTGAATAGCTCTCTCTGTCTGGCCATCTAACTGTGGATGGTAGGCCATGCTCAAACAGACCTGAGATCTTAGTGCCTCTTAAAGGCCTCTCAAAAAGAGATAAGTAAACTGAGGATACCTATCAGATACTATAGTAGATGGAACTCCATGCAAAAGAACGACTTCTTTCACATAGACACTCCCAAACTCCTCAACTTTGGTTGTATCTTGAATAGGTATAAAGTGTGTCGACTTGGTCAGTCTGTCGATCAAAACCCATATTGAATTATTCTTCCTCTAGGTTTGAGGTAACCAAAACACAAAGTCCATAGAGATTTCATCCCACTTCTATGTAGGGACTCAAAGTGGTTGAAAAAAACTCGAAGGTTTCTGTTGCTCGGATTTCACCTGCTGGCATGTATAGCAACGAGATACAAACTCAGCAATGTCCCGTCTCATACCTGGCCACCAGAATTGTCCCCTCATATCATAGAACATTTTCATGGTTCCTGGGTGCACAACCCATTGAGAGTTATGGCAACCCCTATCATATCCTACCTTGCCAATAACGACACAATGTAACAATTTCGATAATATAGAACACCCTCTTTGGAGAACTACCATAGAGTGTCGGTCTCCCCACCAAAAAGAGAGTCCCTAATGCTATGGAATTCATCATCCTATTGTTGTTCCGGAAGATTTAACTCAAAGAGAGAAGATGTTGACTGAAAACTGTAGAAAGAAACTTCATCCCCCTTCCACTGAAATCCAATATGCAACTTAGAAAAAAGAGCCATCAAACTCCACTCTTCTAACAATTATTTCACAACCTATGATGGATGTTTCCTTCTTAACGCATCTGAAACTACATCCCCTTTCCCCAAGGTATAGGCAATTTCAATGTCGAAATATTGCAGGTACACCACCCAATGCCATTGGGGAAGATTCAAATATTCTTGAGATAAGATATAACTCAAGCTCTTGTGGTATGAATACACAGTAAACCTTTCTCCATAATGGTAATGTCTTCAAAACATATGTGCGTGCATTACAGCTACAAGTTCAAGGTCATGGGTAAGATAGTTCCTCTCATGAGGCTTAATCTAATGAGACCCATAGGCAACAACATGATTACCCTGCATGAGTACACATCCCAAACCGGGACCCGATGCATTACAGAAGACCACACAACCTATCCCAGCCTCAGGAAGAGTTAACACCAGTACAGTAGTCCAAAGGCGGTATATCTCAACAAAAGAACTCAAACATTTATCATTCCGGAAAAAATATACTCCCTTTCGAGTCTGAGCAGTCATTGGAGAAGCTAACTTTGAGAAGTCTTTAACAAATCGGTGATAATATCCTGATAATCCCAAGAAGCTCCAAATCTCGAAAAAATATCATGGTTGTTCCCAAGTCATAACAGCCTTAAAATTTTCAGGATCAATAGATATTACTTGTTCTGACATGACATGTCCCAAGAATTTCACTTCCCAAATCAAGAAATTGCACTTTGAAAGCATGACATAAAGTCAGTGATTCCATAGAAGACTCAGAACTGTTCTCAGATGATGCACATGATCCTCCTCAGACTTGGAGTAGACAAGAATGTCATCCACAAAGACTACCATAAAAGGATCTAGATACTCATGGAAAACAATGTTCATCAATGCCATGAAAACTACAGGAGCATTTGTTAGTCCGAAGGGCATAACAAGGTTCTCATAATGGCCATACCTACTCCAAAAAGCGGTCTTAGGAACGTTAGATTGTTTTATCCTAAATTGATGGTAACGAGGTTGAAGATAAATTTTTGAAAACCACTTTTCCCCTTTAAATTGATCAAAAAAATCATCAATTCGTGGTAACGTATATTTGTTATTTATCATAACTCAATTGAGCTTTCAATAATCAACACATAAGCGAAGAGAACCATGAGCCTTCTTGGCGAAGAGAATAGGTGCTGCCCATGTTGACACACTTGGGCGTATAAATACCTTCCCAAGAAGATCATCTAACTGAGACTATAGTTCTTTTAGTTCAGTTGGAGCCATTCGATAAGAGGAAATAGAAACTGGTTGAGTACCAGGAAATAAATCAATAGAGTAATCAACCTCTCTTACTTGTGGCAAACAAGAGAAGTCAGAAGGAAACACGTCAGAAAAACTAGCGATGACTGGAGGAAGATCACCACACATTGAATCTATCTCTAGATCAGAAGAAAATGCTGATATAACTTTCCCAAACTCTGGATAAGAGGGTCCGACTCTGCCTGACCTCGGGTCCCATTCTCCATAAAAAACAAGAGGCACACCACTGGGTGTAGTAAGGTAGACCTGTCGAAGATAGCAATCAATCCAGGCTTTATTGGAAATGATCCAATCCATCCCAAATATGACGTCAATAGATTTCATGTCGAGAACCAGAAAACTCCAAGAAAGCTCGACATCGCATAGTGAGAATACACAAGCAGGACTACATAGACCCTTCTCTCTCATTACACCAAGGGGTGTAGTAATATACATCGCACTAGATAAAAGTTCCATAGGTATATTAAGAAGATTAACAAGATGGGTTGAAATAGAAGAGTGAGATGCACCAGTATCAAAAAGAGTTGTCCCTAAAGATGAAGCTATAATAATGGTACCTCTCATAGTTGCAGGACCTGCATCAGCTACCTCTGTCGACTCTTCCAATGCATGAAGAAGCTTCATTCCAGATGCCTATGGAAGGAACCCTTTTGTACGTGAAGCATTAGATTGCCTAGCAGTTTCAGGAGGTGATGATGATCCTGTTCCACCACGTGGAGTCGAGAACTGATGGAAGAATATCTGAAAGTTCCCTAAACATCCGCAGGAGCTACAGTTCTTGGGTGCCTCTGTGCAAACCCTTTAAGAATGTCTTGTCTTCCCACACTGATAGCAAGTCAATGAAGCCCCTCCGGGTGCTACCAGAGGTCTGGGATGACTCTTCTGTCGAGAACCCCCATGATAAAAGTCAGACTTCTATTTTCCTTTAAAGGAACCAACACTACAACTTGGAGGAAAAACGATCTCCTTCAACGCTGAGTTTCCTTCCATGTCCATCTCAACCATCATCGCCCAATCCAGCACATCAGCATCGGTGGGTAGCTTCAGTAGGAAAACCTGAGAACAGATATCTGATCAAAGTCCCAAATATAATTGTCAAACCTTCATCCTATCATTAGATACAATATCAGGAGAAAACTGTACCAGCTTTGAAAAATGATTTGAGTACTCAGTCACGGTTTTGTTGGCCTGCTAAAGCTTGAAAAACTCTACAGCCTTGGCCAACACCATTGATTCTGGATAGAACGAGTTAGTGAAAATAACCCTAAAGTCTTTCGAATACAGACCCTCATGTTTCCCAACCGTCACCATTGTGTCCCACCATCTTCTACATGGTCCATCCGGCACGAAGGAGGCACACTTCACCTTGATCACATCAGGTGTCTCCAAGAACCCAAATAGACATTCAATCTTACTCAATAATTCCCCATCATGTTGATGGTCAGTGGAGCCTTTGAAAACTGCTAGATTCTGGCATATGAGTTCTTGAGAATGACCTCGGAGAATACAATTATGAGGATCTGTAGCTGGAGTCTGAAGAGGAACTAGAGGTGGTGCATGTCTCAGAGCTTGGACAGTGTGAACAATCACCTCAACCAGACTCGGATCCACAATAGGACTCGCTTGCTGAGGTTCAGCAATAGCCTCTTTTTGGATCTAATCTCCACGTCTTCTCAGAGGCATGATGCTACACTGTATAAAAAGACATTGATTAACACACAAACCGAGTAACAAGGAAAACTATTCTTAATAGAAGGGACTAACAAGATTTGGATTCCACTCTATCCAAATAAAAACAGGAAAAATACTAGAACAAATCTTCAATTCGTATTTCCGTAACCAACCCTGGTGACTTAAGGTTCATTGTAGTGAGAGCTAGCCAGACACTCAATCAGAACAACCTCCTAAGTCTCGAAAATGATAATCAAATGCCTACTATCATCAAGGCAATACACTTAACCTCCCTTTGATACCACTTTGTCACGAACCAGCTCGGGTACCCTGGTAACCTGATAACCAAGACGACCCTCACATAGCCTGAAGGGAATTCCCAATCCCCACGGGTCGGCGACTAGCACCTGGAATAAGACAACATGCAAGTGGGAATAATTTCTTCCACAAGAATGCGGAAGCAATAGAAAACAAAAACATTATGCATTACAAAAGAAACTCCACCGAGAGTAATGTACTAGAAAAAAAGAGGCATAAAAATCCCATAGTACTATAACCCAAGTACCAAAAATGGAAAAGCAGTCCCAAAGTCCCTAAGGACACAATTCACCAAGAGAAGATCAACCATTGGATCCTCCTCTAAGAGATTCCTTCCCTTTGATCGTTCCTGGAAGAAGGAAATCTACAGAATCCCAAAGGAAAACATAGTGTGTGAGCCTATGCTCGGTAGAATACCACCAAAGATTCCATAAAACATGCCAAAAATAGATTATCCAAAGAAAAGCTTTCAATTTTCAAATAAACAGGTTTGGCAATTCAAAAGCATATTCTAAAAAAATATGCTAAACATTTTCAAATGATGGGAATAAATATTTCAAGCAAAGGATTCACAAATGATGGAATGTTTCTAATACCATGGATTATGTAAAACATTTATATAAAATAGTTTATATAAATTCAGGAGACATGTAAATCAGATAAAAATCATTGGCATACATTTACATCTCAAATATAAATAAACAAGTGAGCAACATGGTCATTAGCCAAAAGGAATGATAATATTAAACAATTATAGGATTCCACACTCTCTATGTGAACGCAGCAAAATGTGTATACACACTTCCCTATGACACTGGCCAAAGAAGACACGTCACCAACCTTTCGGGGGTGTGCCCTGCTACATGTATGTTTTAGAACATCGTCGGAGTGTAGAGAGTATCCAAATAAATCTCTAACTACATAAGGCTTACATGTGCTCTTAAATGATGGGAGAACTATTTTAAGAATGCTTAAAATATGATCAATCCCATTCATCCATTTCAAAAGTTCCAATTACATTCCATTTAAAACCAAAACATGTTTTATTCAAAACATGCCTTTTTCACAAGATAAATCAAATGGGTTTCTATCAAATCATTTTAAGACATTTTCACTAGTTTGAAATCCATTCAAAACCAATTCCATCATTAAAAAATTTATTTCCACAATTAAATTCAACAATTTAATTGAAATCATTTCCATCAAATCCACAATTTAAATCATCCAATTTCCATAAACACACCCAATTTAATAGAATTGGGGTTTTCCCACATTTCTATGCCAAAACCATTTCAAATATCTCAATTCAATGGAATCAAGTTTTTATTAGTTCATTTAAAGAAAATTTGAGCAATTGAATTTAAATCAACAATTGAAATAAATCAAGAAAATACCATGATAAAAAATTTCCCATGTTGGGACGGAACCACCTACCATGAAGGTTTTTACCAAGACCACAACGATCGAGAACGCTCGAGAGAAACGAGTTGCTTCTTCTAGAACCCACCTTAGATCTCTTCTCCTAGAAAGATCAAGAGAAAATCTCATTAAATTTGGTACAACACACTTAGATCTAAAAACAATGGGTGTGGATCCATGAAACCGAGATAAGAAGAGAATTAGATTTAAGTAGATCTAAGAAACCATTCCAGAACAATGAAGAATGATCACATACCTCATGAATCTGGTTCAATTCACCAAGACGAGCCTTTGGATCGCCTCTAGAATGATGGGAGTACCCTCTATGACCTTAGGAGAATAAAATTCTCATGTTATGGCTATTTAAGAAGAAAACGAGGCACTTAGAGGCAAAACTGAGTGAGATCCACAATTTAATGATCCCATTTAAGTGGATTCACTGTTTGGATGCACGGTTTGACAAACCATGCACTAAATATGTGTGAGCTACTTCCTCGGCCACCCTTCTCGCATAACTTAGATACACGGTTAGACAAACAGTGTGCCACCCGTGTGGAAGCTTCTGTCCAGGTTTCAAGGCTGGCACAGTTTAGTCTCACGGTGTTTCAAACTATGTGTAAACCATGCACAACACATTCTCCTCTAGTTTTTCTTTAAAAGTTCACCCAAACGTACCCCCAAGTCACTACTTCAAAACAAAGGTGCTTAAAAACATAAAAAGTACCTGAAAACTTAACGCGATGTTACAATATTACATTCTAAAAACAAATCTAAACCAATTTACCAATCATGTACCATATTTCCATTCCAATTTAAAAATGTCCACATTCAAGCTATCCCATGTTACAACATTCATAAAAATAGTTCATGTTACATAAAAATTTAAAATTTTAAATAAATTTCAAAAAATTATGATTTCATTAAAACAGTGTTAGGTTAGATAACTAAAATGTTCATATCATTACCATGAGATTCTTCTAGGTTCCACCCTCCCATTGGCAAAATCATTTCAATGGTTCCAACTAAAACCAAAGACTTTTTAAATAATTTCTTATAAATAAAGTCAAATCTCAGCAATGTCAACATGAAAAAAAGAAATATATAGAGGGTAATATATAAATACTACAATCCAAGTCTAGTGAAAACAAAATATTAAAGAATCTTTGTAAATTAAATTCAATAGTCTAGAAATTGGCTCCAAAAACCTCTCAGACCTGACTACACCCAAATGGTAATATCACACACTATAGGGTGATAAATTACACAAATATTTACAAAAAATTAATTAAAACCATTTTTAAATATTTTGAACCCAACCCCTAAACGGAATAAGTGATTATGGAACTGATATTATTTCTAACCACATTAGATCGACATCCAGGAACTCACCAAAAACCTATTGTGTACCCTTAAAACAATTTTTTGCAAAATCTATACAAGGAAAAAAAATTTACTTGTAAAACATTAAAATAAATACAATATATACCTATTATAAATTCACATTACTTTTTAGACATTGTGAAATGCATACACACCACCGTCAAAATACCTCCTCATGATATCCTTAACAATGGTAGAAAAAAATCAATAAGAGATTTTTTTGATTCCATTGTTTTCTCATGGAATCTATAGAAACATAAATTGAAAAAATATAAAATTATAAAGAACAATATAAGAAATAAATAGAGGAATTATTAGGGATAAACTAACCTATCATCACTAAAGAATCATGCCAGATTCATTCCAAGATAAATTTGATAGAGGAAGATAATGGGGAAGGGAGATACCTAGTTCAGAGTGTTCCTGGGAGAGTAATATTGGATGGAATGACTGAAAATAAAATATGTCCATATTATTAATTTATAATAATTAGTAAAAATCTATACAGTTTCATGGTTTTTTGTATCACCTGAAAATATTGTGAAATGTATTACCATGAAAAAACCTTCATACACATTTTGGTTAAAAAATTCACTAAATATACACCAATCATACACAATAGAAGAAAACCCCATCTAAAAAACAATAAAATGTTTTTCAAAAAAAGTTCTCAATCCGTCCAAAAAAAACTAGTCCAATAGAATCGTTAATGGTTTTCTCTATGATATGCTTGATTTTCTCCCAAACCATGTTATCACTATGCTAAATAGATGTTTTCTATAAATATTATCTAAATATACTACTATATGAGGTTAACCACATGATTTTATTTAAACAATACAAACCAATGAAATCATTATGATCAAGGTACTATAAAATCTACAAAATTAAACTAAACATTAGCATGATTTTTCAAAACACATTATGTAAACCATAGGCCTAAATAGTAATATGAAAATAAAAACAAGATGTGTAAAAATTAATATTCCATATCTTAATCATGGATCTCAAAATGAACAATCCACGAACTAAAAAAACCAAATTTATCTTACACCACAAATTCTTGTAAGAGAATGAGCCATTAAAAAATCTCTACAATAACACTTCTCATTAATATATTTTATTGACAGTCACTGATTTATATCTATCGAAAAATATCGATCAATATTTCAACATCAAATTAACTTGCTACATTACCAAATTCCTAATGAAAATATAAGTCATAACCTAAAATTTTGATGATTTGGTTCCTCAAAAAAAAAGTTTCTATGATGAAATACTTCTATTAATACTCTAACCTGGTCATTTTTTTCCAAACACACCACACCCAAACAAATATTTCAATGAGGATTGATGGTCCCTAAAAATACCCTTTATTGAATTCCATACTAGGATGGACACATATCCATTGACCATGAATTACCAAATATTGTGTACTAAAATATCCTTGAATGGACTTGTTTTATTCTTGAAACCCATTCCTCATCGAAAAAATGGAATTCTAGATGTGGTTTAAAAATTACCATATCTAATTCCATATGTAAATTCAAGATAATCCATTTTTCTGATGACATGTCAAAAAAAACTAATCATATACTTGTGAAGCATTTCAAATTTTCTAGATTATAATGCATTAATACCTTGAGGCATCCTGAATTCACCTGAATATACAAACTTGAGACCCCAACCAAATCCTATAGAGGTTAATAAATTAGATACCAAAACAACTAATACTATCATCATCTTATTCAAACACATCAAATTTATGTACATTCAGAACACCTTTGTTCTTACCCATTCCCAACAATACACTTGGTATCGATTTAAAACTAGTTCTAATTACTTTATGAAATTTGCTTCAAAACCATGGTACACATCACAATTTTTGAAAATCCTCATCTTAAGGCCACCATGACCACTCCAAAACTTTTTCAAAACTCTAATGAACCTTCAACAAAATTGATGTAATGTTGTGACTAATTTGCCACTTCCCATAATTGGAGTATCATTTTCTTCATCTCACTTGAGAAACAATCAATCACTATAGCCCACATTCCATTTTCATCAGAACAAAGATTTTTTTGTTCACATAGTTATCACCCATGAAAAGTATAAATAATAAACTACTACCCATTGTAATATATCAATAATTGAATGACAATATTTTCTTATATATAGTTTATAATGGCGTCATCATCCTCTAAAAACTGATGGTCAACCACACTAATTATAAAATCCCTTATAGAACTAATTGAGTATAACTCAACAATATATAAAAAACATATGTTTTCAACTCATCCAAATCCTAACTCAATTCATTATATAGTAACTAAAAATTACTTCCTGGTTCAGCTATGGTTAACCGTGATATGTAAGATCATCCATTCATGAATTCATCATCACCAAAGAGGTTGAATATTATTTTATTTATAAAATACCTATGAAACCTTATCTATAAAAATTATCACCAACTCTTTTACCTCACCTCTAGATGTACTCATTAACCAACATCCCACTACTATGTTGTCTCTCTCTACCATGAAGTCATGAATTAATTTTCATCATGTCACTACATCCAATACATATATGAATATTCCCTAAGAACCCTAAAAATTATCAAAGAAACCATAGGAATCCCATTTTACCATTTAAAAACTATTGAGGACTCATTCATTTCCACTTTGTGTCATCTAGATCTCATTGAAATGAAATTTGTGCATTCTCTTGAGCCACCCAAACACCCAACCCAACCGAAACCATGCATATCTAGAATGTTCATTCCACCATAAACTCATCAAACATTGATATTACATGTTCCCCTATTACCATTATCTAATATTGATTAAGGATCCCATGATTCATTCATTACAAAATCAAGGCTCAACAACCTACTTAGGTATTTGACCAAGTCTCCACTAACAACATGACCTCTCATCATCCTCGATGTTTCCCCAACATCATAAATATTCACCTATAATCTATCATCCCCTGAACTATAAACCCATTGTTAACATTGGTTTATTCATGAATAAAATATTAGGAATAAAAAAGTTAGGGTTCATAACAATATTTCCATGCACAATCATATTAAGACCAAAATTTATAAACTGAGGTTATTTCCTAAAAAAATATCAATTAAAAAACATTTTTTACAAAAAAATATATGCAGAACCTTCTATTAATTTATTATTCAATATGAATTTAAGACCCACACCTCACATATCTTGATAACCTCTCTCCTGGTTACAAATTATCACCCAAAACCATAGACTCAATAGTACATCTAAACGCATTATAATGAAAAAATGTTCTAAACTATATCCACCTTGGTCAGCCCTCACACAATACATTCTCAAGGGTGGTACTACAACCCCTATTCCAAAATACACAATATCTTAAAAATCCAGTCCAATAAGTCATATGAGGTCATTAACAACCATAATACACACAACTATTTATCAGATCAATGATCCAGGACAACCATTATAGTGGCCAATGTATCCTTCAATGATTCTCAATACCCAAGGGCCGTTTGAATCCATTATACATGAATCATCTTATAGCCTCAAGGACATAACCCAACAAATGGAATATTATTCAACATTATTTAATCTAGAACACCCATCACATCATGGTCTTCTATCCCATATCAAAGATTCTCAGCACCTTATCTCTCTCCCTATCAAAACAACACATATACTATGGTTCATGAAAAAACCTATGGAATTTTTTCACGAATATCCATGTGGGATACATCATTAACCATTTCAAATTAACTAAAATTAATAGTTTTAAACCCATAGAATCAAAAATTATTCATTTCAATATCTTATATTTTAAAAAACTATGGATTTATTGGATTTAATATTTGATGTATTTTGATTGATAAATTTACATTCATAAGTTTTAATGTAAAAAATATGTTTCTAAAAAAACATTTCATAACAAACAAAATCACATTATTTGCTAAATTATATCAACCCATTTAATGAAAACACACATGTGGTGTTGGTAATGTATAATAATACTATAATATTATATTCAAACCATATATTTGGTTGTAAAGATAATAACTTATAATATATTTTAATTATTGAGAACAATCAGATAATTCTTATTATGAGAAAAAATAAACCAAAAACATGAAATAAAATTTCAGCATATATGAATCCCTAATCACTATAAATCATATGAAACATATAGATTACACCCAAACAATATGTTCTAAGTTACATGAATTATCCCACACACCATATTGGTATAACGTGTAATTGAAATAACACATGAATCAATTAAATCATATCTACATTCACCATTGATGTTTTATCCAATGAACACTAAAAGTGATAAAAAATGTAACATAATTTCACATCCCATAAAACATGGTTTCCCCCCACATGTGGGGTTACAAAACCAATACGCAAGATCATTACCAATATATGAAAAATTCTAGTCATGTTTCTACCATTATTAAAATAGTTATATTAATTAAATAGTATCTTTTATACATTTTTAGACGTATCATCTCGACTCATTCTGAGTAGTAGCCAGGATGAACCATTTTGTAACCTAAAGTGCACTGTCAAAATTTCTAAAGGATTTGACTAATAGCGGGGCTCTATGGATGTATCATGGTGAAGATATAACCCTATATATGAGTTCATAATAGATAATAATATAACTAATTCTCATCCCACTGAAATAAACTGATATAAAATTAATATATATATATATACATTTATTCAACAATAAATCAACATACCATACATTCTAAACTGGATCCACTATGGAGAATAATACATCATAAGTAAAAAAAGGAAAAATAAAAAAATGCCTATATATTATCATTAATGTTTCCCGATTCCTACCTATAAAAATCATCCAACTACATCTTTGGAATCTAAACAACATCCATCAACATTCAACCAAGAACAAAACCTATACATTTGAAAATAGAATCATGTCTGATTGGGATCATAGGTGTCATGAAGGCCTGATTATAGTTTTAGAAACCATCAGTAGGACACCATTAAATGGAATCCATAATTAAGAAAATCCTGATAAATAGTTAATGAATATGTTCTTGTGCAACATTTAGAAGACATAAATTCAAATCATTAAAAAATAAAACCAAAAATGAAAATTGATCCATGGGGAAAGATCACCAAAATAATGTTTTATAAATGTTATTGAAAGTGTTGATATTTACTTGTCAAATTCTTGATTAATATTTGAACCATCTCCCATGGTAGGTAATATACACATCCCCAACTGGAAACATGAATTTTCAGGTAATATACCAATTTATGCACCCTATTACGCACCTAGGGAAAATATACACCATAAATTTAACCACCACTCCTAGTGTACAACCATATTCCATATTCAAACCATGATTAAAAATAAGTATTTATTAATTAATAAGGTCTATGTTCCCCATCGGTTTAACAATCATTTTCAATATCTACTCATTGGGAAATGTTCACCACGAGTTTACCCATAAGGCTTGGTGTCCACCGAGGGCCATGATAACCCCATTTTTAATTGTAAAAAATCATATTCGTATAAAATAAAATGTATACATAATTCATTTCTATAGAACCAAAATAAGAAATATGGAATAATATAGTAATTACCCTAACAATTTAAGAGAAATTCTAACTTACATTAGATAAAACCCCTTCAAATTAAAATTTATAAAATCAAGCCTAAAATTTTATTTTCAGTATTTCTTTTCAATAAATTTTCCAAATAAATTTTCAAATAACCTTTCTCATTAAAAATGTGATTCCAATAAAATTTACCATTTGAAAAAAGAATATTCATTTTCATTACTTAATTCCCACATTCAAATCAACCCAAGTTATACACTTTGGAATTATGTTTTATTTTAGATAAGAAAACTAAATTTGAAAGCTAAATTCCAGAATTATAATTTAATGAAAAACACTTTTTTATTAGAAAATTAGACACTCAAATTAGATGAATCGTTTTAAACTATGTACCACACAACCATAAGGCTCGTGTATTTTAAGAGTTCTAACAAAGGCCAAACAAATATTAAAAAATATAACAAAAATGTTGTCTAAACTGAGAAAGGCTTCTAAACTGCACAAGTAACTATATTTATAACATAAAAAAGATTATATGTAACATATATGGACCATCAAAAATTGTTTATGTTTTCCATGATTCATTCCATATAATGGTAGTTTCCACATATGGTTTCATACCTCATCTATACTAAAACAGTCATCTCTACCACTCTTATCTCTTAACATACACTTGGATATCTATAAAAATCACCTAAAATCAATTATAATTAATTCTCAATCAAATATATAATGGACATTGAAATGAAGAGACCCCATAAATTTCTCACTGCACTGGAACAATGACCAATTTCTCGATAATGTCTTTATGCAAAAAATAGAAAATATTATATGGAAAATACAAAGGGGATAGAAAATTTCCAATGTTAAAATAAACAAATATTATGGAAAGCCTATTAAAAAGTAATCATGGATTCATAACTTAACAAAAACCAATGCCACCACCCGTAAGCACTATATTAAAAAAATTGTCATCTCATACTGCATAAACTCTCTATGAGAGAAATGATATCCCACCATAGCCTGGTGAAATTTCAGAAAGGAAAAAAAATATAAATAATGAGAAATATAATGATTTACTGTGTAGGTCATTATATGTTAATATAATGTGACAGAAAACTAAAATATCTAAGCAATAATCATAAAAATAGCACAGAATAAAGGGTTTAGAGGGGGAGGATTGGGAAGTTAAACTCCTTGTTTATGAACACCTAGAAGAAGGTGTGTATTGAGAGGAATGACTAAAAAACTAGTGGGATATTATAATCATTTACCACATTTAAAACCAATCCTGATAGTGAAATATTGTGGCCACATGGTTTTTTCAGACCATTCCCCAACCAACCATAATATGATACTTATAAAGAGAATCTAGAGTGGGTTTGGTCAAATGGTTTTCTAACTATGAACTATCCATGAAAAACAACACTTGAACCCATTTGTTGCACCCCATATAGTTTTTATAAAACCATACACAATCCATGAACCATGCCTAGGCCCAAGAATACTCAGAAGATCATCATTGATATCTTTATGGTTTTCCACAAACTAGGCATTTACAATTAAATTGAAACTATGGTATATGGAAGTTGAACTAAATCACCTATAGCATAAGGTTAACCACATTGTTTTCTCAATGATACATTCCCCAAAATGTTCACTCTTTTCATATTTCTACAAAAAATGAAAAATAAAAATGATGATCATGATACTTATTAAATACTAAATTCATATATGGGGCATAATAGCTTATCAAAAAACAATAATTCAGGATATTTGATCATTAAGTTTCCCGATCAAAATCATGTTACCGAAAAAACATCCACAAACTCAAAACCCAAATTCTAATGAAACCCCAACTTCCTATATGTAAAATGGACCATAAAATTATATAAACATAAATGAAACATTATATTAAAATTAATGGCTAATAATACCTATATTTATTCATCCTTATCCATCTATGGTAGTGATTTATGGCATTTTTCATGTGAAAGGTTAAACTGACCCAAATATGAACACACTATACTCTATGGGTGAGTATAGTAATAAAAGGGCTACTCTTGAAATATATCATTATTAATAATGATTAATGATACTATTTATATTTTATTAAATTGTTTATAAATATCTGATATAATGGCCCAAAATTTTATTAATGAAAATTTCTCTTGATCTAATTAAATGTTTTATTATGTAAAACAGTTATGTTAAGTATATTAACTTCCTTGGTTTTATGTTTCTATATTTAAATTTACTGTTATAAATTGTTATCATTTGTAATATACCCATTGAATTGTGAACACATTATTAGTATAAATATAGAGCTTTAACAAATCCAATTTACTCAGAAAAAGGTAGTGATTGCCTCATCCAGTAGAGTAACTCCATACGAATACCATTTTATCAGAGATCAGAATGGATGTTTCCTCACTAGGTATTTCTCTCGACCAATCCCAAGTTTATCTTCAACACGTTAAGCTTGAATGGAAACACATACGAGAGAAGTTTAAGTTAATAGAGATTACCACCTAAGAGGTGTTATTTAAACCAACCCAAGATTTTATCACCATCTCACACCTTACCCTTAGGTCTTTTGTGGATGTTATAAGGGTATATTTTACAATACCTTAACACTATTATTAAGTACTTTATTTTTTATATAAATAATATACATTTTTTATTATTGTAAATGGGGTTTAAAGCACATATAGTATTTTTAGTTAATATTCAATTAAGAAATAAATATTGATTAATTAATGATTTTTTTAATTAAATAATATCTTAATAAAATATTATTAATAAATAACTTTTTATATTTTATAAATGACAGTATAATTTTTATGAACACAATTGTAATTTTTATTAACGTTTGAAAGCTGTATTTGTCAAAACCCATGAATTTTCGACAAATGTCGGTTTTTATTTTAAATGTATAAATTCACATATTTATAAAATTATTTAGATAAAATGGATATAAATTTTTTGATTCACGACATCCAAATTATCTAATGGTTAATTTTTCATAATATTCTTTGACAATCAATTTTTTGTGTAAATATTAAATACCATTTAAATATAAAATGTGTTTTCTAACATCATAATGAAAAAATAGTGACATAATAAAATACTATAAAAATGATGTTTGACTAATATATTTTTTTACTTTAAAAAAAATGTGATTTAAGATTGGTTTTATTAATTTTATGGTGCTTTAGTGGACCCCCAAGACTTATAAAACATTTTATCATTTAAAATGATTTCCTTGAGAGTGCGACTCACCTCCACATAAAAAAGACTAATATATTAATATGTTCAGACATTTGAATTATAATATAATGTATTCCACTACTCTTTGGAAAAACATGGGAAAAAATATGGGATGGTTTTTTTTGATTAGTTTAATGAGTGGTTCCAAAAACATAAATAATAAAGAATTCCATTTCCTTCCCTCTATAAAGCCACTAAATCTCCCATTATTATTCACTAAAACCATTTTTATCTCTAAAAACCTCTGCCCTCCTATCTTTGGAAACCTACCAAGTAACCCCACACTCCAAATAATCCAATCTCAAGCCTTTCCTAAGGCTTTGGGATCAAATATCCACGTAAGGGATTTCTTCCTCCCTCATTTTCCCCAAGTTTCCTTATGTTGTCGTACCATTTTATTTTCAATTAAAAATGTTTGGGTACGATTTATAAACACTCCTATAATTCCCTCCAATTTTTTTAATGACTATAGATCCCTTTATCTCTCATTAATTACTCCCATGTACACCCGTTACCCTGGAAAAATTCCTTAAGATATTTCTCTCTCCTCATTTACATTAATGAAATTCATTTATATTATGAATATAAATTACATTAAATATATTGGGAAGTGTATCTATATGACCCCCTTACTATATATTTCATCTAAAAATGAATTTATACCCCTTTATCCCACATCAACAATTTTTTGAATTTTTATGCAATGCCCTTATGAAGTAGAAATTTCACCACGATTTTCCAAGGCAAAGTCAATGTGTAGTAAAAACCATGCCCATTTCCTTATCGAGGGTATTCACCTTTATTCACTTTTATTTATTGATTTTATAGTTTCATTTAATAATTATACATTCCTTTATCATGGAATAAATAATGATCTTTAATGAATCCATGTTGTATGATCTATGTGTCACATTTATGAATCAAATGGAATGATTATGAAGGGTGTTCCCTGATAGTGCTTCAAAGCATTGGATAAAGATTAGTATCTTGATATTTCTTGTGAAATGAGTGTTTAATCGTGATAATTAAAGTGCAATTAGGGTTTTCTCATTCTCCACATGAAATGAGCCTTGGATCATGCTAATATCATGTTAAATTTCGTTTCCACATTTCCATGTTCTGATAATCAAGCTACATCATGCCTTTATGTTCATGTTTCTATTCTGCTCAATTGATATTCCTATTGCCTAACATGTACTATATTCTTCCTAATATTCCTCATTTACTCCCTTAATAGTCTTTATATCTCACCATTTTTTAATCAGTGTCCTCAGGTTATCCTATGAAATTATATGTATGATTATATGATGTGGTCATGTAAAAGATGTTTTCAATAAAGATGTTGTGTTTTATGTTCTATGTTGTTATGTAATGTTCTTAATTTCCCAAGACACTCTAACTCTCGATCCTTCAAGATGTATGAAGTGAAATTTTATGTAATAATTCTTGTTTATTTGTGTAATAAATTTTAGGTTTCTTATATTTTAGATGAGTAGTATTGATTATAAAATAATATGGAGTAAATTTAAAAAGTACTCACTCATGGAGGTGGTAGTCTGCATATATGTAAGGGAGACACATTCGTTTTCTATAAATTTGTTGGAAAATATAGAAATGAGAAAATTTTATATATTAATAATGATTAAAATATCATATTCTTTCTTTTAATTTTATTTCAAAAACATCAATTTATGTTGTTGGGGACTAATCAAGTATGTCGTTCATAAAGGTAATAATCTATGTTTATTAATAACTCTATCATCACCTTTAAAATAGTATTGTAGGAACATATAAAATTCATATTACTTTTTTATAAATAAAATTAATTATGTCATGAAATACTAATGTAATAATTATTTCATTTATTGAATATGTTTTCGATGTAAAATAATGAAATAATTAATAGATCTTGGTGGATAACATTACAACTACATTATGATGTTCTGAAATGGGAAATACCGTAAGCCTATTTTTCTTTTCCTTCTTTAATGAATTTGGAACTTGGGACACGTGTATATCTTTTATAATATAATAGGTTATTTTTTAATAAATGGATTTTAAATATGTGTTCAAATTTCATTGTTGTGATATACGTTTTTTATTTATGAAAGGAATTTCTATGAATACCCACTATGTTTTCAATGATGGAATAAAACAAATCGAGTTTAAATAGTTAAATGTGTGGGAAATAATGTTTTTTTTGAAATGGTAGTTTTTTTAAGCTTCAAACCTATATATTTTAGATACAACATTGAGTAAGTTCAGCCCCCCCCTTCATTTTTAAAAATTTATAATAATTAACTTTTAATGTGGTAACTAATTTTTTACCATGGTAGTTAATTATAATAACCAATATTGAAATTGGAATTGTTAACTAATTTAAAAACTATGATCTCTAATATTGAATTAATTATAGAAAATAATGTTTGAATGGTAATAAATTTATATTTTGAAAATAAATAAACATAATGTGTACAAAGAGTTTTTAAGAATGTATTATGTAAGTCTGTTAATATTAATCCTAGATTTTATAAAATTATGATTATATTATTATATAAATAAAATTACTCATTGCATATAAATTTTCAAGAAAAATGCATAACTTTTTTTAATATTTTACATAATTTTTAATATAGAAATAAATATTATAGTTTTAGTAAAAATAATATTTTCCACTCTTCACATAAAAATCATTTATTTTATAAATATCAAAAAAATAATCCTAATGTAATGTTTAAATAATTAATTTAAATATTTATTTCATTTAAAAATCACCTAACACTAATATGTATTAATATATCATTTAAATGAATATAATAATTACAGTCATGAATTATTTATATATATAAAAAATTAAATAAAAATAACTACTCTAATCATATTTCATAACCATTTAAAACTAAATAATTGTTAATAAATTAGATCATTTATAATAATAATTTAAAATATTTTAAATTAATTTTTTTGGATAGTATATAAAATATTAAGAAAATAATTATTTGATAAAAAGATATTGTTTGTAATATTAAATTGTATTAATTATTTATACGTTAAATGTAAGAAGTTACATTTGAGTAATATCATTTTATTTATTATAGATTTTACTATTCATGGGAATTTCCCAAAGAAAAATATAATATGTTGTTGGTCATTTTATTTGGGTGTTGTCATTTGAGTTAGCTATCAAATTTAGTTTTAATTTAGAGAAATTTATATAAAAAAATATTATGGTGTAACATTCTTACACTAAATAAATTATATCCTCCCAATTTTACATATTAATTAAATTAGTTTATGATATATAAACATGGATCATGGTATAATTCCAAATGACATATCTATCTTACCATAGAAGTTGTGTCTTCTTGACATATTATGTATCTCTTAATTAATATATGTACCGTCATTAATTTTTCACAAACATGTGTGATAAATATTTTTCTTTTTTCTTAAATCTTATATGGTTTTCTAAGGAAAAATAATCGACATTATATTTGTAATGATCATATGACAAAAAAGATAATACATTTACAATGGTTATGATAACATCTAAAAAAATTAGAATATATGATCTTTTAAATTTTAGAACTCCATCTTAAGATATCTTCATCAGCGACACATTCATTTTTTCATGCGAGGCATTCATTTCATCTATTTCACACATCATGAATCCTATTACTCTCTTAGTAAAAAAAAATTCATCAAATTTTGTTTTCTCATATTCCATAACATAATTTTATAACATATTATATCACTCAAAATATATCATAATGAATTTAAAAACCCTAATTTCTAAAATTATAACATTTTATTTAATATCTTATGTGACATGTTACAGAAAACATAGATGAGAATATAACACCCTAATAAATTACAACAAATATAATTTAGAATAAATTTAATTTCATTAACAGATAAAAATACATACATATAATATTTTTCCTCAATATCTTTTATCACATACAAGGCATATTTATTTTCAAACAACAATATACTATTAATCATATAATTTAATATGATAGATATCACCTAGCAATTGAAATAGTGGTTATAAATATTATTTAATAAATTTTTAAAATATATATTATACACACATATTTTAGTTCAATATTGGCGAAAAATAAAATAAGAATCATTTAAAAGAAAAATAGAAATGTTTTATAAACAAATTCAATTTTTTTTAAACAATAGTTATGTCATTCCATGTGGACACAATTTAAAATTAATTTTAAACATTTACAAAATTTTAATGAATTAATAAACTTGATATTTTAATTTGGAATACTAAAATTATATTTTCATGAATTTTTTTGATTTATCCTAAAAAATATTAAATATTGATGAACAACAAAAAATAATTAATGTTAATTGAAAAATTACTATTCAGTTAAATAAATTATAATAATAAATTATATTTTAATGGGGTTTAAATTTTAAATAGCTCATTTTCTATCAGTTAATCTTATATAGTTCATTGTAATATTTTTACTTTTTAATTATGATGTAAAATTCATTCTATATTTTGATCATTTTCACACTAAAAAATTTATTTCATAGCACAGTAGTGGGATTAATTTTTAATTAAAATTTTATTCTTATTTGAATTGATTTTATAGATATGTATTCAATATATTAATCAACATAATTTATAATATATAATAATTTCAACATAATTTGTGACCAAAATTATTATTAAAAATAGTAAGAATTAATTCATGTGGTTAAGGTAAAAATGGGTTTAACAAGCATAATGTAAAATGATAGAGAAAAAAATGAACTGTACACATTTATAAAAACTATTTTCTTGACATATTTCAAATATTCCGTGTCTAAAATTTGATAATGGTCCATTTTTTGGCCCTTGTGAAAAATGAAAAATGTTGTAGAACTCAATATTTTTAAGAAAATTACAATTCTATCCTTGCTCCCACATATAAAAGGCCATCCAATATCTTCTCTTCTTTACAACTTCACATATATTTTTACCATCCAAGTAATTCTAAAATTACATCCCAATGTATCTTCCCTCTTCCTAGAATAATTTTTGTGACACGAATCCATCCTTGGAAATATTTAGTGAAATTGTAAAGAGGTTACACAAATAAGAGGTAATATTCTACAATGAAATTTTATTAAGAAATGGATTCGATCAGTAACCATCATCAATGTGGGATTAGTTTGACCTGAAGGATGATTGTAGAGGTTTTATTTTGCAAAAAATAATGAACCTCAGGGCACCTTTTTCACCTTTATCCAAACTCCCAATGGTTCCCTCAGCTGTAACTGGGTACATACCTACATTCCATTGGCTGGAAGTCATCTGGGTTTTTAGGGACAATAGCTCTTAGTTAATCACATTGGTCAAGTTTTCCATAGTATGGGATCATTGTGACTTTTTGGGGGGAATTATTTCTTATTCGAGACCCTCTTATATACATAACATATGTTTGTGAATCTTTTTCTAATCCTAATATGAGACTATTTTCCCTAAGAAAATGATAATGGGTTTATTAGCATTCATTTAAATAATATTGGGACTCTTTAGTAAATTCATATATATTTATCTGAGGTTCTTCATTCATTCTCCACTAATAATAAGATAATTACAAGTTAAAACTATATAACAAGTAGATTCATAACATTCTACCACATAAAGATGTGTTAAACATTCTGAGGAGGGGATGGAGCCATTATATGAAGACCTACATACCCTGGTTTTATCCGGAATCAAAACCCATATAGTTCATTGAACATGTGAATTTTAACATCATTCAGAGTGAACATATATGAGTGTTGTAAATAACTAGGTATTGATGCTCGATTCAAATGGAGGATTCCTACATATCGCTATTATGGTGAGAATCATAGTCTTCTTGGTTATTTCATATTCTAAGTCTACATATGTATGCAATATAATGATCAACCCCTGATAATTATTATGTTATTTTGGTTTAGATTCTAGGTAAATGGAGATTATTAAACCTAAGTGGGTTCTTGTATGAGGTTGATCCTTTTTAAACGTCTCTTATATATCTATGTTATTTTATAAATCATGATTATTTTAATTCATTCATACCCTTGGGAATAGGTAAAATGTATATTTCCTCATATATGGAAGGTTTTCATCTTTTCATGATAGAAAATATTTGTTATGTTAATGATATGACTACTCTAATTCACTATTCTCTTGTCAGTTTATGATCAATATGTGAAAGAGAGATAATACTTGATCAATATCATTTTATATGGGTGCATGAATTATATACTATTAGATCCCTAAGGATATTTACTATTGATATTTAGCCACATGGTTGAGTCTTAAGTATCTTGGTTATAAGAGTAACTATAGTCATCATAGTTCAATTGATTTCATAGTTAGTTTATGGATGAGGTATTGTGGTAAGACCATGAGAATGATTGGGTCTAGTTGGTTGAAATAAAAAAACTATAACTCAAGTGCATTCCCATTTGAATCTCCACATGCCATTAGGAAGGCACCATATGTATCCTAGTTATGGTAGGAATCAGATACCATGTTGTTCACATGATAAGGGAATATAATTGGAGTTTTACCTAGATTTATGAAGGCTTATTGTGAAAATTTTATGATTATTAGAAGTACCTAATCCCACATGATCTATACTCGGTGTGATAAACAATAGATGTAAAATAATCATTTTCATTACATATAAATGTGGTACATAAGAAATAGGACTTCCCTTGGAAGGTTAATATAAGGATTGGTCCATGGAGAGGTTTCCTAAGTAACTAAGATATGTACAGAATCAGAGTCTCTTTAGTTATAATTTTGGGGCATATACACTGAGGTTTCCCATGTATTTGGAGATTATACACCCAGGATGAATGATCATGTTAAATCATAAGATTTACAATTATAATGGACTTCTCTCTAAAGGGTATCTTATAACCAAGTTGACTTGTCCATGTGTTATCATAAGAGATGTATGGAAAATATAGAGAGTGTCATGAAATTCAATATGACATGTATTAGAGATATACACATGTCCATGCCAATATGTCTTGGATGGAAGTCTGATTCATGACTGAATTGCATGGAGGGTGTCATAAGTGCTAACTTACATGACTGAGTGCTACTTTGATACTTGTCTGACCAGAGTGGGTGCCATTATATGAGTTAGGAGATGTATCATAAGGACACTACAAGTCATGTGAAATGATCCTGTAGGGAATTTTGATAATAATGTGGCATGACCATGGGGATCGTGTGGTCTTCTCTGACATTTCCAAAGCACTTTACATAACCCAAAAACCATACTGATGGAGTGTTGTGATATCTTCCCATATTTTCTACATGTTGTCACCTATCTTAGATAGCTCATGAGAAGTTCATGGGGGATCATTGAATATGTTTTTATTTAATCTATCATCTATTTTTTATTTTTGTATTCATTATATCATGAATTACAATGATTTTTTAGTGTATATTTATTTGATCTCTCGTGTGATCTAGCTGGTGTTTGGGATATTCTTCACATATCTTCTATAATTCCATCACATTATCTATGAGAGAAAACATCTTGTTTTTATATAGTGAACATGATCTCTCAATTAGTTCCCAAATCATTGCCTACTGGGATGATTTTCTGGTCGCATGATTACCAGATCTATGAAATCCGCACTTGAGTTTTGATGAAATATGGACTTGCTTCTATTTTGTGTGGGGGTTATTATGTTTGTCCGAGTTATGGTAGGAAACCCTTTAATCATGCCAGGGTGGGATATTTATAGGCATTTCCACCCCAATAATTATTCGATTTACATGGAACTTATTACGTGAGTCCATTATAGAGTCGGTGAAGTGTTTCAACATTTTAAATCTTTGCGAGTCTCTATTGGAGATTACTATGAAGGTTTCAACTGATTTTCAGTGACCACAATCCCATCATTTCATAACCTCCATTATTGGATTATTGAAAATTAATGGGTAATTTTTGAAACCTCATACATGTATAATGACTTTAATACTATCGCATGAACATGTCCATGTTACATTGTGATATCAGAGTTTCTACCATAATGTGCTTGCATGAACTCAAATCACATGGATGGGATAGTTTGTGAGAAAATGTTCACTACTTCTGGGACATTCAAATATCTGGGTGGTTTGTCCTGGAGTCTCATAGTAATATTATGTGGACTTACATAGCATGTATCTTTCATTTTACAATGGAGAGAGGCTCCCCACATTTACTTTTATTTACTATTTGTAATATTACAAATGTTGGGGAGTTTGGGAGATTCCATGAGTAATGTAAAATATTTTTACTCTACCACTTTATGATGCATTGTGTGAAAAATAATATACCTAAATAGATGCACAAAAATATCATGGAACACTCCATTCATTTTTCCATGGGGAGTAAAATGTGTTGCATGTGGCTTCCTGGATATGCCCCTGGCTATTTGTATAATAAGAATGACATGTTGGAGTGATTTTGGGAGATGAGGCAGATATGTCATCAAAGTCTCACTGTGTCTTATTTTCCATAAAGGGTTAGTAAAATTAATTTTATGGCTATAAGAGTGTCCCACCATTCAAATATTTTTACCCTTCATTTTATAAGGGGTTTTGGTCGGATTTTCAATCATTTTCTCATCAAGACATTCCACAATCAATAATGTATAGAACAATGGCATGTATGTATCATAATAAATGGTCAATACAACAATCTATAGACCTAATGATACGTCACATGATGTTTAAACCATCAGGAAATCTCATAAAAGGGGTCATGAAATCTAATTCATATGAGGCCATCACATGAAACATGGAGCTTGTCTAAGCCTTATCGTCTAAGGGTACATGACCAACATTCTACACTTTAAAAAATAATATCTAAACCAAAGGTTTTTAGTTGTACTTACAGGGGCCTATCAATAAAACATGTATATGGGTTCACATGACATGGGATATGTCACACATAACTGGATAGAAGTCCAACAATAATGGGTGCATGTCCAAATCATTAAAGATCAACAACCTTGTTCATGTGAATGTTTTAGGAGACCAGGATTACATGATCGAGGGAAATTCATGTATGGGGGTGAAACTATTTCTTTTAAAAGTCATCTAATGAATTTGTTACAAAATCCCTGATTCTTGAATGTTCCATGCATCCATGGGGTTTAAAGTGGGTTTCAGATGAATAACAGTAAGCGTGATTCATACCATCAAGGGAGGGATTTTATGAAGCTCGTTACCTGATCTAATAGACATTTTTCAAAATAATATCCCTAAGGGAATCACATGATCCATAGTGTCAGAAGGACCCTTTGATGAAATATTTTTGGGTACTTCCCAAGAATCCTTGAAGGTTACGTAATCATGAATATCTATCCATGACTAGCCATCCCACATCTTCTATTATTACATGTCTATTTCCCTTGATTGTTCACATAGCCTATTATATGATAATTTACATTCACATATTTCTCCTTCACATTATTATATAGGTGAAATCAATCATATTTTTTTCAAAGAAAGAGTTATTTATGGTGTCTCATCTCTTCATGTAATGTGTGAAGTGGTTCTACAATTTATTCAGGTGAATGATTACACAATCCCTCATCTCATTACATGAATGATTATGCAAATAAATATTTTGGTATCTCTACCATTCACATTAATGAATATGTGAAGACCTTCCTGTATAATACCCTTCACTTAACCATTTTATAGACTTTTGATGATATGTTATTTAGGGAAAAGGAATGTTCTCTCATCCCTATAGGTATAGTCTCTCTCCATCATGCGATCAACCTATATTTATATAAAAAAAGATCATACTTCATATTGTAAATCAAAAAAGGTGTAGTGTCCTGTAAACACCCTATACCATACATTGCATCTGTTTTCGCCACCTTAGATCCAAAAATAATTCCACTTCATGATATATCATAAAAATAATAAAACATTCATTATTATTCATTAATTATCATTTAATATCGTTAAGGTCAAGCATCATCGCATGATCTATATACAGAGTATTATGTGTGTGATATTTATTTTATTCAGTCATAAAATATTCTTTAAGCTCACTATTTTCACATCATCCCATATTCCTATAGTGTATATAGAAAAATATGTGAGTTCATGCAATGGATTCACTATATTAATTGTTTTCTATTTATAATATATAATTTCATCTTATACAGACTACATGCTATTCTCCATGAAGACATTATACTAGTTGTTTTCATGCACTCTTGTCAAAGTGAGTGTGGTGCTCCCCTACTTGATGCATAGTATTAGAATTGACTCTCTCAATCATGCTTAACATCCCAAACACATAACATTTTCATGATAGTATATGTTTATTATGATATTAATTCTCCTTGAAGGTTCCTTTCTATTCACATAAAAATGTTTTGAAAGAATTACTAAAAATATTCAGGGACCCCTAAAGATTGATAATGGGGTAAAAGACTATACATTGTGGGGTTGGATAATACTTTGACATTTCATAATATAGATGTCCCAGCATGAATGCATGAGTTGCAGCATGGAATACCAAATGCACTAATTTAGAAGAAACATTTTTTTTTCTCTTCATGTGAGATATGTGGATAATTATCTTTATATAATGGTATAAAAGGAATGTGGTCTTCATATGAAGGTGTCTTATACTGAAATTGGGTTGAGATTAGGGTTGTGTACTCATTGGTTTTCTAGTGCATGATATCAATCCCAGTTGCAACAAGAATTTGTTTAAGGATATTTCTTTGTGCAATAGCAATTATAGGGAAATGGTGAACTAAAACTATAGTAATTTATGTTTAATGATGATGATGTGTGATTTCATTTATTCATCACCTGATATGCATGACCTATATTCTTCCTTGACAGAGTGTGTTGTAATCAAATATTAGAGAAAAAAAATTCCCCCTTATAATTGGATTCATTCAAATGATAAGAATATGATTCTAATGAAAATATAAATAAATTTTATATTTATCTGAGTGATGATGGATTCCCCCTTCATTACATTGATTATGAATGGATTTTACCAAAATTTTATATTATTTTTATATTTTCTCTTCATTTATTCACGATGTGCATGAATTTTTATTGATATGATATTATATTAATCTCTAGTGATACCCATCCCATTCATAATATAATGTAAACATGAATTCAAATAATTTAATGCTGAAATTATAATAGATTCTTCTTAATTAATTCTCAGTAATTCCCAAAAACATGAGATTCTTTTGTGATAAGATATTATAGGAATCCAGAGATCTCCTGACATGTAGAAGGATTATTGGTTAAAATAATTTTCCATTATATAGAGATATATCTCTCTTTCTAATGTCAATAGACATGGTGTGAGAAGCTTATTTTTTTACAAGACCTATGATGGGCCTCACAATCTCTTGTTTCGACTAAATTGTTGTAGCAATGTAGTTCTGTGGTATTTTTCCTCAGAAATGATATTGATTTATTTTAAGGTGTCTTAGCTTAGAACGTATATTTATTTAGTTTAGGTAATTTTACCTCAGATCATATATTTATTTAGATTATGGCCATTTAGATAAGACCTTTTATTGATTTAGTTTGTGTTATTTTATCTCATACCATATATTTCATTAGTTTTTTTCAATTTATCTTTGATGTTATATTGATTTATTTTAGGATATTTTAGATTAGTCCATGTATTTCTTTAGTTTATGGTATTTTAGCTATGAAAAATATCATTTTGTAGTTTAAGGTCTTCTAGCTTTGACCAATGATGTTTTTTAGTTTATTATATTTATCTCAGACCTTTTTTGTGAGTTATTTTAGGGTATATTATCTCAAACCATTTTTCTAGTGTATTTTATTGTTTTCTAGCTTGAACATACTTAATTGATAAAAATATGAGGTAGGTAGACTGAGTATGACATATAACACTCTTCGGTGCAGAGTTTCACTATGCTCTTGTTAGAGCTCATTATGATTGGAGTTCCTTTATTCCAAGGAAGATATGCCATTATTTAGTTGGTTAAATCCCTTATAGATCAATATCAGGGCCAATAAAATAAGATCTCTACTCTTTTACATGGATAATGAAATTTTTTTGGAAGTAATATGATAAGGGGAAATAATAGATATAATAGGTCTTCAGGGATAGTTGGAATAAGGGTGATGTAAATTATAACCCAATAGTTTTTGTCAACAAAAATTGTATTGATTAGTCATACCAAGTGAGTCACACAATACTCTATAGTTCTAGGTTTTTTGATGGAATTGTTGGGGATCACAAGAAATGAATCTCTTTTATTACCATAAGGTGAGGGATTTAGATGTTACGTCAAATTCCTTAAGCGTTGATTGCATGGTCATGAAATAATATTCTCTACTTTTTTATGAGGGTAATGAAAGATTTATGAAGACTCAAATTTATAGATTATGAGTTTGGGTATGGAAAGAAAGATATATAGGAAGTGTTCTTGAACTGTAGAGAAATTTATCTCTAAATCATGAAGAACAAGCCCGATGGCCTATGGTTTTGAATCATAAGGGGTGGACCATCAAAAGGATCGTGAATGGAGTGTTGCATTTCTAATTTGAAAATTGGCATAAATAAAAATGGTATAATATTGAGGATATCAAATATCCTTTGATATAATGGTATTGAGATCCTAAATCATGGTCCATTGTGTTTTGGTCATGAGGATGGTATGCAGAAATCATTCCAAGAATGACCCAAAAAACCCTCAAGTGCTATGATCTTCTATGATGACATCTAGATCATAGGGTTTGGAAATACCTGGATATTTGAACTAGATATAAGATGTTTGTGGGTCTTATGACCTCTTTCATCTATAGAATGGCTGAAATGAGATATCTCTTTTAATTTTCATCATCTAGGAGATGTTTTTGGTAAACCAAAGAGCTCAAATAATGATGTATGATTTATGGTTAATGTAATATCTAAGAAGGGTTTGAGTACAATAAAATTTGTGTTTCCACATAGAAAAAATATTCGTATAGTTGGGAGATGTGACAAATCAATTCACTTTATTCACTTGGAATAGGGGTTCCAGTGAAAACATCTTTGCATTTACTAGGGCTACAATGTAGTCCCTATGATATTTGTTCCTCATTTATTTGTGCCATAATATTTAACTTTACAGTAGAGACGAAGAGTTTATTTATTGATTTCCTTTATATTTCTTTGGTAACCCATTGTTGGTCACCAACCATACATGTTCATGTGTCTATTTCGCTTCTAGTTTATGGTCTTATTATTTGGAAGATCATTGGGTATATCTTAAGGTTTTATAGGTATGAAAAAAGTGTGGAAATGTTAATGTAGGGACACACATGGAATTGCTATGGGGGATGTTACACAAGATCCAAATTAAAATACTGAGGGTCCAGAGTAATTCAACAACCTTTTGAGCGGAATAATGAAATGATGTAAATCCCCCCATGAGGCAATTAGGTCATGAGTAATGATATAGGAAAAACATACATTGGTTGAACAAAAACACCATCATGTGTTGACTTCCTCCACGGTGATGTTGGGCTCATAAAAATTGGAAATCGCTTTATATTGAAAATGACTCATCGGTTGGTTGGAATTAATCTCTTCTTAACTGATATCATGGTTTAACCAAGGTTTATTTTGTTTTCCATGATCTATGAATGGCATGAAGCAACCTGAGGTAATAAAGAACAGAAGTGTGGTACACATATTGAGTTCATTACTAGATGAAGGAAAACCTTTTACTCTGGTTGACCAATGTATGGAACGTGTGGTCCTTTAATAAGAATTAATAATGGGTAATAGTCTGAAACGCTTTCTTTATGTATTGGGAGATTTTATGTGTAGTTTTACATAATACAGATAGGAAATTTTACTTTTATATTAACATTATGAGGTAAAGATTCATTTTTTGTGCGGTTTTAATTTCATGGGACCTTTATGTTTTCATTCCTGTTTAAGGTCAAATGTTATTGATGTAGGAATTTATGTGAAATATTTGTGAATGATATATTATGTGAAAAGCTAGTCATATGTAGATCTGGTTCACACATAGAAAAATGATCTTGTGTGACATAATTCCTCTGTAGTTGTGGTTAATTTCATATCAGTTGTCTCAATTAGGCCCAATATTGGAGATTCAAATGTCACATTTTATATTGTGATGTCAACAATCAAGAAATATGGTGTTCATGAAATACAATAAATTTTCACATCATTCCGTGATGATGAATATGAACCATCATTAAGGAACAAAAATGTTGTTCCTAGGTCCACGGGTGGAAGTTGAGGTGTCACTACATATCTCATGAAAATGAGAATCAAAAAACATATATCCCTAAAGGGATGTGCAGTGTAACATCTTGCATTGAGAATGTGGGTCCCCTAACATGAAATGGTACTATTATATTTGGTCCATGTATAGAATTTTGGTCATCACTATGAATCCCATAATGATTGAACTAAATACATACATAATTTTTAATGGTGTTCCCTATGGTGGTATTAACCATATGGATAGAGGATAATTTTGGTATTTATTTCAAGTTACTAGTCCCGAATATTGAAATTTTGGCATCACTACAAATCATGTGTGATCAAGAATAAATTCACACATAGTACATGAATGAAAACTCCCTCTCCATAGGTCTGGACCATATGGATAGGTTGGAATGTTTTTCCTATAATTTTTGTTACTAGGCCCCATATTAAAGATCTATGTTTCACTAATTGTCTTGTGATAGTAGGAATCACGAAAAATGTAGTTCATGAGGGACTGTGTAGTTTTATGTAATGCCGCATGGACATTGAAAATGTATTTTGATGTTCGGTGGTAATGACTCATGGTGTTTCTTTTATGGTATTTCATTTATAACCTTGATGGACTTATCAGTTGGTTTCATTATTTGTTTGAAGGGGACATCCTTAATGAAATTCTTAATATCATGTCATGTATGATCTGTGAGTGAATCAAGGAATAGAAATGGTTATTCTCAGCATGTAGAGGAAATGAGGACATGAGAGTGGAATTATATATCATGTGATGAATATACCTAGAAATAATGTAATGGAATTTTTATGTAGATCATTGAAAATTATAATCATAATTCATATTGTTCTAGAACACTCGGGTAGTTTAATGTCCTATAGAAAAAAAATTAGCCATGTAGTTTTACGTCTTGCGGTAAGGACATAAATCATGAGGCGTGATGGAAAAGGAATGTTGTGTTTGGGCCCAAAATATAGATTTTTGGAATTCACTACATATCCAACTATGACATGAATCAATCCATAAATAGTTATTTGGGAAACATTCATGTTAACATCATGTGGTATGTAAAATCACCATTCTATTTATTGTCATGTGGTCCAGATAAATGATACCGTGGAGTTTAATGTTTTTATATTAGGACATGGATTGTATATTTTAAAATCATTTATGATTTATTAATAGAAATTAATACCTTAATTTTTATGACTATAGATGAAAAAAATATAAAATAGTTTTTGAGAAATCTCACATTGATTGGTGGGGTGATACACTCAACATCCTTCATGGCCAACATATATGCTCCATTATAACAGAACATACATATGATGTAAGTTCATCCCTATTTGGGTTCCATATTTAGAGGTTTCATTCCTAATATCATTGGGGTTATGAAATCCAGTAGCAGTTCTACATGGAGGAATGAGCATATGTGAACCTTTTTATTACATGGTAGTGTGATTCAATATTTATGGACTTCTAGGTTGTGTAGTGTACACAAACTATTCTCATATAGATGTTTCAATTAATATATCCACTATTTTAATTCCTCAATATATTGAATTTTTATGAAAATGGATATTCATATATAATGTAGTAGGACCAATATGGGAAACACTTCCTCGGTCCCGTACACCAATGAGTATGGGGTTGCTTGTGTGGTAGTATATGTGGGGGAACAATAGGCCCATAATGTATGGGGGAGATTTTCCTGCCAAGTACTATTATCCTTGTTAACCATAATTTAGATTATATTTAACATAATCATATTTATGGCATCCATATATACATTTTATACTACATGATAGTGATATAAGTGATTTGACTCTATTTTTTTCTCCTTGTACAGTCTCTTCAAATTCTTTGAATAGATATTGGTGCCATTGTATAACTATATTTTCTGAGGGACCCCTAACATAGTCATGTTATGCTACTTCACAATGTTGATAATAATCTTAATAATAACATCCTTGATGCGTATTTTCTCATATCATTTATAAAATAATTTGACAACAGTACAAATTTACATAAAATTTTTAGTGGTGGTTTGGGGATATGAACCCACAACATCCATTCCCCAAATGGAAAATGGAAATGATATATTGATGTATATAGACATTCCAAGGTGTTTGTGGATGAATTTTCCATGAATATGTAACTCATGATATTTTTTAGAAAACTCCATGCAGTCATGTATCATGGTTTCCCAGTAACACTTGATCCTCCTTATTTGATGGGAGATAATGGTCCTAGATTGATGGGTGCTGCAAGAGAATGCATGGAAATCATCTATACTGGTGTAAATATCTCTTTAAGATATGAATTTGAGAAGAATTCAATAAATGAAATGTTTTTTAGAATGATTTATCCTCATTCAGACCATCCAATAGTGTGAATTTTGCTGCACTATGCCGTCTAAGTTCCCTTTTAGTCTGATTTGTTAGAAGAGTCCCATTTTGGAGTTAACTGATTATGGGATTCATCAATCAAGGGGTTTTCATTGGTTCATCATATTCTAGGAAAGTTTTTCCCTAATTTCTTCCATCCATATGACATATGATGACGGAATAGACCATTCTTCGATGTATGATATAGATGATATCTTCCACTTGATCGGGTCCAACCAAGAGAGTGGTTCTATTAGATATTGCATCGGCATGAGAATTTTGTGATCAGTGAACCTAATGTAATGTGGGTTCAAAAGTGAAATCATTCATCAATCCCTTGATGTGTCCCGTGATAGGGGAGTAGTCTTCCTTTTTAATGGAATCGTCACCATTAATATGTTTTATCACTACTTCCAAATAACCTTCGATGTTTAGGTAGGTTATGTGAACTTGTAGGCCTATTCCCAATCTAGAAATAAAGGATTGGTATTCATTTTCCATATTTGTGATGCCTTATAAATATATGAATGAGTTTGGAGAAAGTACTTTGTCTGTAGAAAAAAATACAACCCCTGGACCAACCCGGTTGAGTTTTGGGTTTTCTATCATTATACTGATATGACATTAGGATGCACCTTCAATGTACATATTAAATTTCAATGGAGTTTAATGGGCTTAGAATACCTCTTCATCTAGATGTTTTTTATCTTTCAGATTATTTTTGGGGTAGGATTTGATGCGATGAAATTATTTAGGGCTTTCCCTTTCACTCACATTTGTGATATGAACTAAATATCATATTACTGCATATTGAAATTCCATCGAGAAAATCACCTAGCTAGATCAGTTTTTCAATAGATGTATGTAGGATGATCAATATGAGACACCAAATGGACTTTTCAGTTCTCCATGTAATGCCTCATCTTTTTAACTTTCAGGATGAGTGTGAGGCTGTTCTTCTTGAGACAGACTATCTGGTCTCAATACCTAGAATCATCCAACTGATTTATTATAGAATATTTTTTCTTCCAACATCATTTTTCAATGTGAGTATGGAACCCATTTCGTGGTCCATGGTAGATAAATATAAAATGGGTTCCCTCCATTCCACCAAAGGCATCAAAACTGGGGGGGGGGGGTTATAGTACGTAGTGATTAATAATTATGAAGTCTTTTTGGTAGTCATAATATCATTGTTAATTGATTACCTTTATCATTATAATGGTGAACAGAGGAGGGTTTTCTAGCTAGGTTAGCTATGAAACATCAAATGTAGGTGTGTTTCCTAGGGATCCCAATCAAATCATTATGATTTATGGGGTTGACATTGCTAAAATAGAAATATTATTTTCAAGGACAGCCTTAATGAAAAAGTAGTGTACCATAATGCCAAGAAAAATCCCTGATGTCATTGTGAAAGTTCATTTCACCAAATTCATCTTCAGACTATGATGTGATAGATTTTCAAGGATCATCTACAGATCCATTATGTCATCAACTGATATTGGGATTTCTCAAATAGGTCATTGACATAACACTCGGATATCCTTCCCAGGAATTGAATGAATATATGATTCATGGAAAATTAGTATGTAACACCGGTATTATTTACCCCAAAGTGCATGAAGTGATAAAAAATATCCCTAAAAGAGCTCTAAATGGAGTGACATCCACATATTTAGGGGACATATTGACCATATTTGTCCCAAATTAACCATTGATAAAGGAAAGGGCTTAGAAGCCATAAGTTGCATTGATCAAGATTATTGGGATCTGCCTTGGGAAATATATATTGAGGTTTCTAAAATCAATTTAGAGCATAACTTTCCCATTCCTTTTTTCATCATAGGGACATTTTTGGAAATCCATTTGAGGTATTTTACTTCATAGAAAAATGTTTCTTTGATCAACTTTTTTACTTATGACTCTATATCGGTGGAATGAGAAGGGTTAATCCACTATACTTCTTTCTTTAATACTCGATGCTCATTATCTAGGCTGATATTATGCATCTCCACATCTAGATTTAGTTTGGGAATCTTTTTATAGTTACATGAAAACACATATTGACGTTGCCTATGAAATTAAATGCAAATATCTTACTCATCGAGTGGCATGGAAGAAATAATCAATATAGGTTGTGGGTGTTCTTCCTTTCCCATATATTTCCCCTGAACTGTATGATTGTAGTGAATACACATTTCATGAATGAAGGATGGGTGTTCCTGAGGTCATCCTCATCTTCATCAATCTATCTGTCTATGGAGACATTTCTAGGAAAGGATGTTAATATCGTGGAATGTCCATAAATATCAGGGTGATGAAGGAAAAGGTATGACACATTATCACCCCTACTACCTAATATATTTCAGATATATGAATAAGATTATTGTTTCTTACAATGTCATTGGGGACAAGGGGTTCTTGGAACCATGGTACTAGAACTATTACCTTGACTATATTTATGGGGAGAACATAGTCAGTGTCATTCATACTCAAGGGATACACAAGGGTAGTGCCCAATACATTAGGTGATAAAAAATAAATATCATCATCTTATATTGTTTTATTTCTTTTCCTCTTGTATAAATCTACATTTTCATGGTGGCTTTATATGTATCTAAGGGAGAGTTTCCACTATGTAGTATATCAACGTTTGAATCTAAGGGCTATTTCAGATGCTGATGGAATGGACAAGGTACCTTCAAGTGATTATGGATCCACATAATTCCATGAAATAAATTATATGTGGTGTCTTGCTAGATAAAAAAAACTCAGTGTCCAATGTGAGTTCCCTAAACTAGTATTCTAGCTTGATCTACTTCAGAGGTTATTTCCCATGTTTATCATACCCATGAATGGAAATCCTTTGGGGGGATAGACTCCCCTTCTATATCCCAAATATCATAGGTTTTAACTATGATAATATTGGTCCTAAAACCATTATAATTCAGATACATTTTTACATAAACATCATAGGGCCTTCTTAAATCATATAGTGGTATGATTTTCCATTATATGTGTTGATTAAATAAGGTTTCCTTATGACTTTTATATTACTTCTTGTTTGGGTAGATTATTGGGTCAATATGGTTTCTTTATGAATTTACCATTTATTCATGTTTTGAAAATCACAAACAACTTATTTTAAAGAAAATTTCGTTTACCCTATATTTTACATTTATAAGGAAAACATTTCTTTTCCCCTAGAAATTTATCCTTACCATATTTTTCATTACTCGTTTTGTCTATGTATAGAATTTGAATTAGTATCCAAAACCGCAAACTCATATATATACCTGGATATATATCATTCTATTTTCAATATCCAAATTCAGGTTCTGAGTTCTCTGAATTCAGACTCCGAACTCTTCTGAGTTATGAATCTGAGTTATTTGAATTCAGACTCTTAACAATTCTAAGTACAGACTCTGATTTCTATGAATTCAGAATCCGAACACTTATATGTTCTGACTCCGAGTTCTCTGAATTCACACGTCGCACTTTTCAGAGTTCTGACTCCTAATTCTGGTTACGAATTGTTAAGAACTCAAAATCCAAATTCTGATTACAAATTCTCATGAACTCAGACTCAGAATTATGGTTACGAATTCTTATGAACTCAGACTCCGAATTTAGGTTACGAATTATATATAATTGTAAGTCTGAATTCTTATAATAAATAGAATCTGAATATCCATATATTATAGACTTCGAACTTTCATTTTTTTTCTTACACTCCAAAAAATGAATTTTCTTAAGTAACTATATTTTTTCATACTATTGTTTCGGTTAATAAACAATGTCATGCATTCAGTTACTAACTAATTGGTGTTTGAGTGACACATATATAGGTCCCTATGAAATTAAAGGAAAAATATGACCTTTGTCGGAGGGATCCAACCGTTGAATATGTGTCTCTAAATAAAACTTCATTTGAAAGAGCTCAGTACAAGTTGATCAATCTAGAGATTACATACTGCTGAAGTGATTTCTAGAGTGAGAGAATTTAATGCTTAGTGTGTACTCAACATCCTTTTCAGATTTTCTTCATGTGCCTCCGAATGTTGCTGAGTACCTTTGAGGGTTTTCTGGGGATAAGAATACAGAGGTGTCGACTTCCTTAATGTTTGAGGACTTCATTGCTGAGGAAGACAGAGGTGCCGACTACCTTGAAGTTGAGGGCTTGCAGGGATAGCAAGACAGACTCCAATATTTGTATCGAGGGATTACCCTGGTGTGTGTATGACATACTTTCTTTAAAGTAAAAATCAAGGGACCTTTATCCTAGGTTGTTGGATACCCTTCTCTTTGGGTTAAAATATTTACTACTTGTTACATGTTTGTTTCACGTTTTCCACTTCATTTTGTTGGTTAAGGAATGTATATCTATCTTATACCTCCTTACATTTTTACACTCTAATATAGTGATATTCTATACTCTCTAAGGTAGAATCTTCAACTTTGTAAACTTTTGTTAAGTTTCATTTATGGATTCACTTTTCTGCAACTGCATTCTCAGAATCACATTTCCGGAATCAAGCAAATGTGTAGAACTAGAGGTTTTGTGAATTACCTTATTTAACTTTGTTAAAAATCTTCATCTTTAAAAGTTCCAAATAATTTTTAAAGTATACAATACACTCCCCTATTGTATATTGAGAATCAACAGATACTACAATCATTATATTATTTCATTATTTTGATCCTATAATTGGGATCAGAGGAGGTCACTGAATTTCTTATATTCACATATAAGTTTTCCATGCTCAAGTTTTTTCATTGTTCTATATTTTCCTTGCTGAGGAATATTTTCCTTGTCTACAAAATTTAATTACTAACAAGTTTGTATAAAAAGTTTTTTCTTTAAGATGGTAGGAATCAATGTTGGTTCCATAGACAACCTAAATCCTACTAGACCACCTATTTTTGATGGGAATGATTATGAATATCAGAGAGATCGTATGAAGACATTCATTATCAATAATGGTGTAGATAATTTTTTCATTCTTACTGGAGGATGTAAAATCCTTGACAAGGAAGTTAATACATTCACCAAATAACAAAATCATGAATATCAACTGAATTATAAGGTACGCAATACATTTCTTTGTTCTATGACTAGAAACATATATAGAAAAATTACATCTTGTAAAGCAGCAAATTTTATTTGGATGAAACTTGAATTTACACACTTTGGAGGTTCCTAAGTTATTGAACTACAAGATCCATGCTCAGAGCTGAATATCATGGTTTCCAATTTCCATATAGAGAACCCATAGGTAAGGTGCACAAGAGATTCATGACTATTGTTAACAGTTTACAATATATGGGTGATAAAGGATTAGATGATGAAGATCTTGTGGAAAAATCATAGACATCATTCCCAATGAGTGGGAATCCAAGAGAACAACTATTGATAAAAATAGAATGGTTACTCATATTTCTCTAGATGAAATTTTTGGAACTCTTCTTCAACATGAGACTAGAATGAATAGAGATTCTAATTATATTGTGAAAATGAATGGAAATGTCCATGTTTCTTTTAATACAACTTCAAATCATATGAAATCAATGACTCCTGAGAGAGTTACAAGATCTAAATTTAAGAAGATTGTTATTCAATCCAAATCTAGTGGAAGTGAATCTTCAAAAAATTAACTATCCAATATTTCTTGAAGGATGAACATGATTATGGGACAGAAGAACTTTCAATCCATATACAAGAAGAAAGAATGGAAAGATTAGAAAGACTCAGAATTCAGATGTTATGAGTACAAAAGTGCTGGACATATAAGACCTGATTGTCCTATGCTTAAGAGAAAAGAAAGGAAAAGCATTCTGAGAGAAATAGAAAGAAGTACTAAAAATATAAAGCTAATAATTTTATAAAAGCTAATGACACTTGGAGTTCCAGTGGTGGAGACTCTTTAGATGAATCATCAGATTATGAATCTTCTAGAAGGAAGAATTTTGGTTTAATAGCCAGTCTACCTATTTAAAATCCTTATATAAGGGCTACGGTACACAATGTTGAATCCATGACAAATGTATATTTTAATGATAATTATAGTAATGATAAATATTATGAATCTTTTGATGAATAATCTTATTTTTGATGAAGATAATACTTTACCTACCTATGAAGAAGTTCCTAGGTTTTCTAAGCTTCATGAGAATGAGAATTCAAAACTCAATAAAAATATTTATAAAGAAAATTATAGGAATATTATTCTTACTAAATAAATATCATATCATACTAAAGATATTGATAAGAAATTTTTTTATTTCTAAAGTATTTCAAAAAAATCGAAGAAATAAATTCTGAGAATGATAAACTTTATAAGGATCTAGAAAAATTAATTTCTAAGAAATATGTTTTTGATCCTAACTCTACTTCCAAAACAAATGTTTTGGAAGATAAAGACTAAGTTATCAAACAAAAAACTGAAATATTTTCTATTAGGAAGTGTTTTTCAAACATTACCTCATTGAAGGAAAATTTTGATAAGTTGTATTCCCAAATTCGACCTCGAAGGAATAATTCTAGTTTTGGATATACTAGTTCTAAACTGTTTTTTAGTAAAAATTATTTTGTTCCTCAAAGTGATCCCTTCTGTACTAAATGTCAGTTTGGGGGGAATTGGGAAAGCAATTATTCACTAAACAAAACTCCATCTTTAAGTTTTTATAATGCCTATTTTTCTATGAAAATGTGGGTACCTAAGATTCTGATTTCTGAAATTTCTAGATCCAAGAAAGTTTAGATTCCGAAAGTCTAACTTTATTATTTTCAGGAAAAAAATAATGTACCAACAACAATACTTGGTACAGGGATAGTGGATGTTCACGGCATATGACTGTTAACAAAAACGTCTTTCAACACATTATTAAGACGAAATGAGGAATAGTAACTTTCAAAGACTATCATAAGGGAGAAATTATTGGTATAGGTAAGATCATTATTCTAGGAAAAAATTTGATTTAAAATGTTTTATTTTTCAAGGGTCTTAATCACAACTGCATTTTCATAAGTCAATTATGTGATGAAGGATACCTTGTGAATTTTAGGAATGACTAGTTCTTAGTACATAATTCCAAGGAAGTGTTCATGCTTTCTGCCAATAGGCAAGAGAATGTTTACACACTAAACATAGAATAACATAGGAACCAAGACCTACTTTGCCTTAGTGAAATGGAAGATCATTATTGGTTGTGTCATAGAAGGTTAGGACACTGTAACCTTAAGAAACTATGAAAACTCTCTTAGAAAAGACTAGTTAAGGATCTACCAGAGCTTAGATTTGATTATTCAAAAGTTAGTGATCCTATTCAATATGGAAAGAAACATAAATCACGTTTTAATTCTATCAGTGAAGTCTCAACCACTGATGCATTAAAGTTAGTGCATATGGATATTTTTCGTCCAATACAAACAGGAAGCATTGGAGGAAAATATTATGTATTTTCTTAGTTGACGATTACACTAGATTTACATGGGTCTATTTTCTAACAAAGAAATCTAAAGATTTTTCTTATTTCAAAAGTTATAGACCCCAAGTTAAAAATGAAAAAAACCTTTCTTTGATAACTATTCATAGTGACCATTGAGGATAATTTCATAATTCTGATTTTGAAACTTTTTGTAGTAAAAAAGTAATTACTCAAAACTTCTCATCACCCAGAACACCTCAAAAGAATGGTGTTGTTGAAAGATGAAATATAATTCTTCTAGAGATAACAATAACCATGTTGAGTGAGTATTCTGTAGGCAAACATTTTTGGGATGAAGCTATAAGTACTGGTTGTTATACTATAAATTGTGTTTTGACTAGACCTTCTTTTAATAAAACTCTTTATGAGTTATGGAATGGTAGAAAAACAATACTTTCGTACTTTATGGTTTTTGGTTGAAAGGTATTCATTTTGAATACGAAATATAATTTACACAAATTCGAACCAAAATATGATGAAGGAATTTTCTTAGGTTACACCACAACCTATAAGGATTATAGAGTTTTCAATAAAAACACTTGTACTGTTGAAGAAAAAGTACATGTGAAATTTGATGAAATAGATCCTTTTGTTTTTAAACTACCCCAACCTACATCTCCGGATGTGTTTTCAAAAACTGATTATCAACCCATGATAGAAGATCCTTCAGATTAGAAAATTTTCCAAGAAGATAATTCTGAAACATTTACCTTAGATGATTTCCTACCCTATGTTGATGAATTTGTTTTACAAAACCCAAATCAGTTGTTTATTAAGAATTATCCCAGTGATAGTATCATTGGTGATGTAAATAATCCTATATGGACTAGATGTTCTTTATGAAATGAAATAGAACATCTAGAATTCCTTTACCAATTAGAACAAAAAATCATTGATGAATATTTAGGTGATGATGATTGGATAAAAGCTATTTAAGATGAACTAAATGAATTTGAAAGGAATAATATCTGGACCTTGGTTGAAAGACCTAAGGAAACTTCTCTTATTGGAGTAAATGGGTCTTTAGAAATAACTTTTATGAAATTGGAATCATTTTTAGAAATAAATCTAGATTGGTTACTAAAGGCTATAATCATCAATAAGGAATAGACTATGAATAAATATATACTCCAGTAGTTATACTTGAATCTATCCATATTCGAACTTCCTTTGCCGCATTCTTAAACTTGAAATTTTTTCAAATGGATTTGAAATGTGTTTTCCTTAATGGTTTTGTACAATTGGATGTAACGCCCCAACCCCAGCTACCCAGATTCGGTGCATTACTTCGTAACATTGGCATGATCACAAAAGATCAAGTCTCGAAAGACCGATTAGTTTAGTAGCCTTGGAAACACTAGATACATTCATAAATGTTACATTACATCACAAAGTGAAAAACTATAATAACATAGTCTCCATAGTCCACACTTCTATCCTCTTCGGACTATCCTTGTAGGTCATTCATAAAATACTTCTTCACATCCTGGAAAATATTAAAACATTGAAAGGGGTGAGCTTAGATGCTCAGTAAGGATAACAATATTGTGGAAGCTTTCATAAATAAACATAAAAATTTAAGGCAATGTATAACTAAAACAAAAGCCTTTTAAACTTGAACATCAACATAATATGGAAAAAGTAAAATGAGATAATGACATTCACTACTTCACATGGATATTCTACTGGTTGAATAATCACATGAAATATCAATAACCACTTTCATAATGCGGGAATGTATAATGCCGGACATTCTGAAACATTTTTTCAAGGCCTCGGCCAAGACGTCTAAAATGATTAAGGCCTCGGCCAAAACCATAAATCAAATTGGGAAAGGGACTCGGCCAATTCCACGTCTAGTTGTCTCATGAGACCTACCGATGCATCGAGGAGCTATAGCGGGCTCCACCCGTCACTTATTAAGTCCAATACATTCCTCATATGAATAGGTTTAAACATATCATAAACCATAACACAATCGTATCACATAAAACATGCATAAAGGAAACATAACATTTACAAATTTCAATCACAAGATATCAATACAACACATTGATATAATAAAAACACTTTCAAAACCATTTTCAATACCAAAATAAAAGAAAGTTAAAACTTTGTATTTATTTTTCATAAAAAAAAGTGATGGCTTATATAGGAAGCCGAAAATCAAATAATGGTCACGGCGGCGGAGAAGTCATTGTCGCCGCATAAGTACAGAAAGAAAAACATTCCCTTTTGTCATTTAGTAAAACGCTTCGTATAAAAAATATTCCTTTTGAATAAACGTAAAAGTCAAAGGGGTTTATACACCATATAAAAGAAAGTTGTGTATAAAACCAAATATGCCTCAATGAAAGGGGATTGAGACGAAGTCCTTAAAAAGATCTTTTTTTAAATAAAGTACATCTATAATGTGTATTCACTATATGTACACATAAATAATGTAAAAATACAATATATGACATAATAATATCATGACATAATTTGAAAGTAGGAGATAAACCCAAAGAATAGAAATTGGGTTAAGAAGTTCCCTTACCTTGCGTCTTGTCCTGACTCGACCGTTCTTTAACCTCCTGAATAATAAACTAGAGTTAATTTATATTTACTTAATAACCTTTTTCATGTTCATTATTCCTTTTATATCCCTTATTACCATGTTATGAACATTATTTAATTATTTAAGTTAATAACGGTCGTTTTGTCGATCTTTGGTACTTGAGTCAAAAATAAACTTCTTATAATTACAAGTTGTTCATGTGGTGAAATATCCATTATATCCAGAATTATATTCATGATGTAGATATCATATATATCATATATATACAGTATATACATTCATTAATAATGTCACGTAACATTTAGAGGTAAGAAATGAAATGCACCATTCATGGAGACGGTAAGCCGTACGTACGTATGAACGCTACTTTCATTTCTATTTCGTATTTAATGGAAAGAAATCATAATTATATAAATTTATAATATAATTCCAGTATAATATAGTGTATAATACCATTTAATCCATCCATTATACATCCCACATATGGCATTAACGATTCAAATCACTTTGAGGGGGCGGTAGTCCGCACTTCCTAAAATGAAATTATCGCATTTTACCCATAATGGAAATCATAAAGTATGCCATAAATGAGAAATACAGAAGCATAAGTAAAACATAAACATATTTTATATCATATATAAATATAGTGACATCTTAATGGCCACCTTTGAAGGTGTTATATGAGTGTTGAACAATCATCGTTTCGTGAGGCAGAAATTCGCCATCCACAGAAACTGTATGTTCCTTAACCATTAGATGTAGGTGTGTGTAAGTGTAGCTCGAATCCTTCTTATAAAAACATACTAGTATATTGAGGATACTGGCGTTGTTACAAAATAAATGAATAAAAAGAGTTTAGGGGGTTGGAGAAGAAAAATAAAACAAAACAACATTAGAGAAGACATTACCTCAAAACCGGGTAACTCTTTTTGATTTGAGACAAAGGCTTCCTTGAGAAGAGTTCTGCCCAAATTGAGGCTTCTAGGAGTAATAGGGGGAAGTTGGGAGAGTATTTGGTCAGAGGTTGGCCGAGCCAAATGGCTTGAAAGTGTGAATAAGGTGGGAGTGGTGGGGGCCTTTTATAAGAGGAGAGGAGGGGCTCTTTTGGAAAGATTGAAATGTTACATTATTATACAATTATTTTCGGATTCTAAAGGTCACAAACTTATATAATTAGTGGATAAGGTTATAAGGGTTCGAAAGCTCCTCATCCAATAGGCTTTGGACAAGTTTAAGCCTTGGATTTTGCATTATCTTCTCATTTTATTTAAATCGTTAAATAATGAGGTCACCGCTGCATCATAATGATGTCATAAATAATTTAATTTATTTAATGTCTAAAAATTATAAAACAAATACTATGATGTAGGAAATATTTTTATCTTTCTAATGAATATTTATAGTCAAAATTTGGACTTCTGTAACCCCACTTAAAAATTGTTTTAGTAAAACAACTCATGTTTGTATCAATTTAATTTTAACATTAAATAAATATATATTAATGTCATTTTCCAAATAAAGTGGCTCCATGGGGTCCCCAAGTTGACCCATGGGTTGTCTTGGTTGGCCATGACTCATCCAATAGGAGTAGGACAAGTGTCAAGCTCATCTCATATTATTAAAACATTATTTTTACCTTAAACTACACTAATTACCTCTAATCGCGATTAAGAATTTAAAAGTTACTATTCACCAAAAAAATATTTTGATCTCATTAAACCACATTTTACTTCTTAATGACAACCATGTATGTCGGATTTTTGAAAATAAAATCACAGAATTGGTAATATTTCATTTAAACAAAAAATCAGTTATTTAACTACCACTTAGTGGTTTCACTATTCATCAAAAATTGAAGTTTTTCAGAACAATGCCAAAATTTCACCCTAAGCTATAATTGATATTCCGAATTCAAAAATGATTTCTATTTTACAAAATTCCAAAAATATAAGTTGCATTAATTAATTTTATAATTAATTCCCGCTGTTACAACAAATAGCGTGTTTTTAAGAAACAATTTATATCAAAAGATTGGCAATTGTTTATGTCCAATTTCAATGTTAAATTAATTCTAATGACCACCTTTAGATAAAATGGTAAAAATATATTCTAATTATAATTTAAAACCAATAAATAGTATAATTTATCACTATAAATTATTTTGATTAAAAAAGTTGATTTTAAGTAATTTTCACTATTCATAAAAAATTGGAAGTTCTCAGAAAATTACAAAAAATTCAACTTTGGATAATTTTGATATTATGAATACAAAAATGAAGTCCATTTTGAAATATAAAATTTCTATAATTTTAAAAAGTGCTTATTACTATTCATAATGGCTAGTTTGATTAGTCGCGGTGTTTTAGAACTCGAAGTTGCGTACAATGCAAGCTATTGCATTATTGAATGAGAAGCGTATCGTGGAAGCTCGTGGTGTTACATTCTTCCCTCCTTCAATAAATTGCGTCCTCGCAATTTGAAATTTTTCTTTGAAAATAAAAGGTTGAAAAGAGACAATACCTTTGAGGAAAACCCACATCGAAAATAAGGTTAATAAATATATAACATTAAAAGAAAGCAAGATAAGTACAAAGGTCACCCGATATAGCCCATTCTAGGATTCTATAAAAATATGGATATGGAGGAGAAACAAACCATCAAGGTCTGATGGAGAGTTATAGAAAACAGGATTAGGAGAAAGTTTAACCACAAGAAAATCACAAACTTGTGATTGGTTAAACGGTCATTGAATCCCCAGTTGGAAAAGTTAACCGACAAGATTTTTGTTTTAAGTTACCTTTTATAATGTTGAGGAATTTATATAGGAGATTTACTAAGAACGTAAGGGAATATACATACTTGTTATGTATACTTTCATTCGTTAATAAATTTTTACCGCAAAGCCAACTTTTACTCCAAATGGTAACAGAACTCAAAAATATTCTATTTATCCTAATTGTATAAGGTTACAAATGTTAACACATACCATTTAGATTAGTAAAAATATTTTGTAATAACCAGGGAATTCCTGTAGGCTAGTGGTAGGAAATAAAGGCTTGTCGCACTATGGTTGTGGGTTCGATTCCTGCAGCTTTGTTCGACGCGACTGGTTATGCCCCACCCGACAGGTTGTCCTTTTCCTAAAACTATAGTATCATAATATTCCAAAAATAATCTTCATAAATGATTTAACCTTAAACAATACTATCCATGGTTCAACTTAATCCATTACAACCTTAATAGTTATCCAAAATACCTCTGTCCAGACTTTCTCTAAAAGGTCTCTAAATTCCAAAATCAATTGTAACATCAGATTCCCCAAACAAAGAAAAGATTCTCTTATTGTCACATACTAAAAATATGATTACCTTAATCATATTACCTTAATCAAAAAGTACTGCAGTACAATCTTTATATATATCACATTATTCTTATAACCAGAATATAATCCTTGAGTCCAAAAGCACCAATACATTAATTATTCCGCTTCAACAGTAGTCACAGCATAAGATTGGCCTTGATCCCTTGGCCTTTTCTGAGGTAAGTTTCCTTGACGCTTAGGAAATTCATTTGAATAATGCCCCATTTCCCTACAATTGTAGCATTCAACTTTGACAGCCTCTTTCTTTCCCTTGCAATCACGAGCCTGGTGACCCTTTTCTCCACATTTATAACAAACTCCCATTCCTTTTAGGCACGTACCAGGGTGATTATTCCCACAATTATCACATAATGGAATATCCTTCTTTCCCTTTTTCCCTTTATATATCTCTTGTTCCCCCGTTCTCTTATTCTCTTGCTTTACCTTGTTGTCATAAGACTTAGAGAATTCCTTTTCTGTCTTGATAGCACACGAGACAATATCTTCGTATGATGAGAAGGATTATGATACTAAAGCTTGACGGAGAAATGGTTTTAACCCATCAAAGAAATGATCAATCTTACTCCTTGGGTTAGGTATATAATCGGCAGCATGCCTCGCTAACCTTGTAATGTTAGCCTCATACTTTGCGACATTCTCATCCTCCTTCTGCCTCAAACTCAGAAATTGCCTTTCCATATCTGCTCGATGGTCACGAGGAAAGTATTTTTCTAAAAACAGATCTTTGAACTCCCTCCATTCCATATTTGATACTTCATAATCTTCCTTCATGTTTTGAATCAATGACCACCATTGATCAGCATCTCTAGTGAGGCGGTAAACTGCCATGATAACTTTTTCCCTTTCACTGCTCCCCAAAGCCTGAAATATTTTCTCTAGGGAATTTATCCATTGCTCGGCTACTAAGAGATTTTTACTCCCATTGAATGTTGGTGGTTGTTTCCTCACGAATTGATCTAACATTGATCCTCCACGTTGCGAATCAGGGTGCTCCATACGAGTAAGTTTATTATTCATAACCTGCGTGAGTTGTCCCAGTACGGTGAGAAGCTGATCTGCACCAGTTGTATCACTAGCTCCACCATAATTATATTGAGCAGGAGGGAAATCCCTACATGGAGTGCGTGCATTGATACGGTTTCCATTTCTTACACTAGGCGCCATTTCTAAACAATGGCATAAACTAGATCAGAATATGAATCAAAATACATAATTCCATACTTGTAAAATACTTAACATAAATTGAACTATTTATGGATATAATCCATAATCATAAAAAGGTTTTATTTGAGGAAGTATATACTCATAACCGTTCATAGTGGTTTGTAAAGAAAATGGGAATTATCCTAAGCATATCCCCCGGGAGTGTCGTAACCAAGAGTGCAGCAAGGCCCGTTGTCGTGCACCAGTTCCCGTTCGAGTCTAGCTCAAAGCGGTGTTTTCGGGTTTTACCCCTAGGTACATCTGTGCCAAATCCGCCTCTACCTTCTCATATCCAGACATGGATGTATTGCTCGGAAAACTCATAACATCTCTATAATACCAAAATTCTAGGAAGTTCTTCTATACTAATCCTCAAAGTCTATCTTTGGGCTATGTGCTCTAATCAGAGTTTATCTACATCTAGCTTCCAAGGTTAGTACTAAACTGCCTCTGATACCAACTGTAACGCCCCGACCCCAGCTACCCAGAGTCGGTGCATTACTTCGTAACATTGGCATGATCACAAAAGATCAAGTCTCGAAAGACCGATTAGTTTAGTAGCCTTGGAAACACTAGATAAATTCATAAATGTTACATTACATCACAAAGTGAAAAACTATAATAACATAGTCTCCATAGTCCACACTTCTATCCTCTTCGTACTATCCCTGTAGGTCATTCATAAAATACTTCTTCACATCCTGGAAAATATTAAAACATTGAAAGGGGTGAGCTCAGATGCTCAGTAAGGATAACAATATTGCGGAAGCTTTCATAAATAAACATAAAAATTTAAGGCAATGTATAACTAAAACAAAAGCCTTTTAAACTTGAACATCAACATAATATGGAAAAAGTAAAATGAGATAATGCCATTCACTACTTCACATGGATATTCTACTGGTTGAATAATCACATGAAATATCAATAACCACTTTCATAATGAGGGAATGTATAATGCCGGACATTCTGAAACATTTTGTCAAGGCCTCGGCCAAGACGTCTAAAACGATTAAGGCCTCGGCCAAAACCATAAATCAAATTGGGAAAGGGCCTCGGCCAATTCCATGTCTAGTTGTCTCATGAGACCTACCGATGCATCGAGGAGCTATAGAGGGCTCCACCCGTCACTTATTAAGTCCAATACATTCCTTATATGAATAGGTTTAAACATATCATAAACCATAACACAATCGTATCACATAAAACATGCATAAAGGAAACATAACATTTCCACATTTCAATCACAAGATATCAATACAACACATTGATATAATAAAAACGCTTTCAAAACCATTTTCAATACCAAAATAAAAGAAAGTTAAAACTTTGTATTTATTTTTCATAAAAAAAGTGATGGCTTATATAGGAAGCCGAAAATCAAATAATGGTCACGGCGGTGGAGATTTCATTGTCGCCGCATAAGTACGGAAAGAAAAACATTCCCTTTTTTCATTTAGTAAAACGCTTCGTATAAAAAATATTCCTTTTGAATAAACGTAAAAGTCAAAGGGGTTTATACACCGTATAAAAGAAAGTTGTGTATAAAACCAAATATGCCTCAATGAAAGGGGATTGAGACGAAGTCCTTAAAAAGATCTTTTTTTTAAATAAAGTACATCTATAATGTGTATTCACTATAAGTACACATAAATAATGTAAAAATACAATATAGGACATAATAATATCATGACATATTTGAAAGTAGGAGATTAACCCAAAGAATAGAAATTGGGTTAAGAAGTTCCCTTACCTTGCGTCTTGTCCTGACTCGACCGTTCTTTAACCTCCTGAATAATAAACTAGAGTTAATTTATATTTACTTAAGAACCTTTTTCATGTTCATTATTCCTTTTATATCCCTTATTACCATGTTATGAACATTATTTAATTATTTAAGTTAATAACGGTCGTTTTGTCGATCTTTGGTACTTGAGTCAAAAATAAAATTATTATAATTACAAGTTGTTCATGTGGTGAAATATCCATTATATCCAGAATTATATTCATGATGTATATATCATATATATCATATATATACAGTATATACATTCATTAATAATGTCACGTAACATTTAGAGGTAAGAAATGAAATGCACCGTTCATGGAGACGGTAAGCCGTACGTACGTATGAACGCTACTTTCATTTCTATTTCGTATTTAATGGAACGAAATCATAATTATATAAATTTATAATATAATTCCAGTATAATATAGTGTATAATACCATTTAATCCATCCTTTATACATCCCACATATGGCATTAACGATTCAAATCACTTTGAGGGGGCGGTAGTCCGCACTTCCTAAAATGAAATTATCGCATTTTACCCATAATGGAAATCATAAAGTATGCCATAAATGAGAAATACAGAAGCATAAGTAAAACATAAACATATTTTATATCATATATAAATATAGTGACATCTTAATGGCCACCTTTGAAGGTGTTATATGAGTGTTGAACAATCATCGTTTCGCGAGGTAGAAATTCTCCATCCACAGAAACCGTATGTTCATTAACCATTAGATGTAGGTGTGTGTAAGTGTAGCTCGAATCATTCTTATAAAAACATCCTAGTATATTTAGGATACTGGTTTTGTTACAAAATAAATGAATAAAAAGAGTTTAGGGGGTTGGAGAAGAAAAATAAAACAAAACAACATTAGAGAAGACATTACCTCAAAATCGGGTAACTCTTTTTGATTTGAGCCAAAGGCTTCCTTGAGAAGAGTTATGCCCAAAGTGAGGCTTCTAGGAGTAATAGGGGGAAGTTGGGAGAGTATTTGGTCAGAGGTTGGCCGAGCCAAATGGCTTGAAAGTGTGAATAAGGTGGGAGTGGTGGGGGCCTTTTATAAGAGGAGAGGAGGGGCTCTTTTGGAAAGATTGAAATGTTACATTATTATACAATGCTTTTCGGATTCTAAAGGTCCCACACTTATATAATTCGTGTCTAAGGTTATAAGGGTTCGAAATATCCTCATCTAATAGGCTTTGGACAAGTTTAAGCCTTGGATTTTGCATTATCTTCTCATTTTATTTAAATCGTTAAATAATGAGGTCACCGCTGCATCATAATGATGTCATAAATAATTTAATTTATTTAATGTCTAAAAATTATAAAACAAATACTATGATGTAGGAAATTTTTTTATCTTTCTAATGAATATTTATAGTCAAAATTTTGACTTCTTTAACCCCACTTAAAAATTGTTTTAGTAAAACAACTCACGTTTGTATCAATTTAATTTTAACATTAAATAAATATATATTAATGTCATTTTCCAACTAAAGTGGCTCCATGGGGTCCCCAAGTTTACCCATGGGTTGTCTTGGTCGGCCATGACTTATCCAATAGGAGTAGGACAAGTTTCAAGCTCATCTCATATTATTAAAACATTATTTTTACCTTAAACTACACTAATTACCTCTAATCGCGATTAAGAATTTAAAAGTTACTATTCACCAAAAAATTATTTTGATCTCATTGAACCACATTTTACTTCTTAATGACAACCATGTATTTCTGATTTTTGAAAATAAAATCACAGAATTGGTAATATTTCATTTAAACAAAAAATCAGTTATTTAACTACCACTTAGTGGTTTCACTATTCATCAAAAATTGAAGTTTTTCAGAACAATGCCAAAATTTCACCCTAAGCTATAATTGATATTCCAAATTAAAAAATGATGTCTATTTTACAAAATTCCAAACATATAAGTTGCATTAATTAATTTTATAATTAATTCCCGCTGTTACAACAAATATCGTGTTTTTAAGAAACAATTTATATCAAAAGATTGGCAATTGTTTATGTCCAATTTCAATGTTAAATTAATTCTAATGACCACCTTTGGATAAAATGGTAAAAATATATTCTAATTATACTTTAAAACCAATAAATAGTATAATTTATCACTATAAATCATTTTGATTAAAAAAGTTGATTTTAAGTAATTTTCACTATTCGTAAAAAATTGGAAGTTCTCAGAAAATTACAAAAAATTCAACTTTGGATAATTTCGATATTACGAATACAAAAATGAAGTCCATTTTGAAATATAAAATTTATATAATTTTAAAAAGTGGTTATTACTATTCATAACGGCTACTTTGATTAGACGCGGTGTTTTAGAACTCGAAGTTGCGTACAATGCAAGCTATTGCATTATTGAATGAGAAGCGTATCGTGGAAGCTCGGGGTGTTACAGTTGATGTTTTTTTGGAAAACCTATTTGTTTTGAAGATAAAGAAAACCTGAACCTGTTTTCAAACTTACCAAAGCATTGTATGGACTTAAGAAAGCCCCTCGAGCTTGGTTTGATAGGCTTACATGATTTTTTATTCTAAGTAATTACATTAAAGGAAATGAAGATCCAACCGTTTTTATAATGAGATATAATAAAAATGTTTTGATTTTTCAAATTTATGTTGATGACATTATATTTGGTTCAACTCAGCAATCTTTAACTGATTCCTTTGTGGATCTAATGAAATCTGAGTTTGAAATGAGTATGATGGGTGAGTTAACTTTTATCCTTGGTTTTCAAGTTTTTGAAAAACCAGAAGAAATCTATATAACTAAACAATATTATATTAAATATCTTCTTAAAAATTATGGATATGACAACACTAAGAGTATTAGTACTCCCATTGGTACATCAAACACACTTGACCATGATGAAGCTGTGAAACCAGTAGATCAAACATCTTTTAGAGGTATGATAAGATGTTTAATTTACTTGACAGCCTATCATCCAGACATAATGTTTTTAGTATGCTTATGTGGAAGATATCAATCTAATAATAAGGAATCTCATTTAATGAAAGTGAAAACAATTTTTCGCTACTTAAAGGGAACCATATATATTGGACTCTTTTATACTTCTGGAAATGATTTTATTTTAAAGAGTTTTTCGAATGCTGACTTTGGTGGATGTATAATGGATAGAAAGAGTACATCCAGAACTTGTAACTTCTTAGGAGATTCGTTAGTCTCTTGGTCATGCAAAAAGCAACACTGAGTGGCACTTTCTACTACTGAAACTGAATACGTAGCAGCTAGAAGTTGTTGTGCTCAAGTGTTGCGAATGAAACACACACTCACAAACTATGTTATGATTTTTACCAAAAAAAATTATGTGTGATAATAATAATGCCATTACCCTTAGTAAAAACCCTACACATCACTCTCATGTAAAACACATAGATATTAGGCATCACTTTCTTAGGGATCACACACAAAAAGGGGATATCATTCTTCAATTTATCGGAACACAAGATCAACTTGATAATATTTTCACAAAATCTTTACACTCCAATATATTTGAATACATTAAACAGAATTTAAGAATGATAACCATGAGATAATATTCCTTGTTAATTTTTTTTGAAACCAATATATGTATAGTAATAAACTCTTTTTCATAGGGTGAGTACATTTGTTTGTTAGTCAGATTTTTCAAATCATTCGTTATGAAAATTTTCTTAGTCACATTTTTTCAAATCTTTCATAATGGAATTTTCATAGTAAGATTTACTAAATATTTCATAATGAAAATTTTCATATTAATATTTTCTAAATTTTTGTAATGAAGTGTTTTGTACTTAAAATTTTCATAATGAATATTTTTGTACTTAAAATTTTCATAATGAATATTTTCGTATTAATTTTTTTTGTAATAAAAGTTTTCAGAGTCTAAAGTTCATCAATTTTTTGTCTAAATATGAATAATCTTCCTAGACATCTGAAATGTATGTTTCCTTTTCCGAGTTTTCATAATCATCCTTTACTTCTGGTATTTCTCTTTTGTTTTTAAATTTTTTTGGTTTCTCTTTACCTTAAATCTGGAAGTTTTTATTAAAAAATCTTAAAAGATCATATTCAAGATTTATCTGTGGCTATCATATGAACCGTAAGATCCAATCCGAAGGATTTTCAGCCGTTGGATTGAGTTTTGAAGATGAACTATCGCATAAAACGCCTATATAAAGGACCCACCGATGGTTGTCCCACATCAAATCTCAAACCCTCACATGTTGAAGTTCTTCCCTTCTATATAAGTTCATTCCTGATGTTGAATGGTCTCTTAATTCTGAATGTCTGTAGAAGAATCCTCTTTGAAAAATATGTCATATGTCAAACCAATCTTGGAGTGGTGGGTCTATAGAGAGAATTTGGTGCATCCAAACTTCTTCACCAAGTATGGTTCTATAATCTCAAAAAACATCAAGCTCAATGGATGGGAGAGCATTTCCGTATCGAAGCCAGGAGCTCAAGATTTGGTGTGTCCAGATTTTCTAGTCCGATTCTATGAACTGTTAAGTTTCTTCATGGAAGAAGGCAAAGATAGGTTCTCATTCAAGGGTTATGGAAATACTTATGAACTTTCATACACTAAGGCAGCTAATTTGGTTGGTATTACATATAAAGGTGAAGCTGAGTTTCGTTCCCATCTGTTCCTTGATAATAAAGGAAGATTTAATAAGTTTAATTCTATGGTTTGTGTTGGACTTTCTGATTTAAAGACTGCGATGATTTCCCATCTGGGTACAAATTATCGGATTCATGAATTATGGGTTCAAGGGTTTATAATTCTGGTAAAAGGGGACAAGGACAAATTGAATAAGAGTGACATGTTTATTTTCAATTTTCTAGTGAACCTGTGGAAGGTTAACTTGGTTCAACATATTTTGATTACAATAAATAATATAAAGAATATAAATCTAAAGGATCAGATTATTATGTATCCAGCCATTATTTTAAAGTGAATTGTTCATTGCATGGAGTCTTTCAAAGTTCCTTGAAGTTTTAAACCATGGAATTGAAAAGTCGTGTTGGTTAGTAATGAAACCTTAAGAAGGATGAATGTTGGATTTTCCAAAGAATATAGATAATTTTATTATTTTCTAGAAGAATAGACTGAAGTTGTTCTGAAAAATCAAGAAGTGGATGAAATGTCCAAAATGGGAGTATAGAAGAGGAAGTTGAAGGATGTAGAAGTGGAAGGAAAAACATCAGAGGAAATGGAAATCAAATCCTCACCTCCAAAATATAAAAAGAAAAAATCACATCTAGATGAGGTAGTTACTAAGTGGAGAGAAGACAAAAGGAATAGGAAAGTAGGGGAGCTATATTTTGGTTTGGATTCTACTAGATCAAAATTCATAAAACCTAAAACAACTGATGAGCTTCTAATGAAACCTAAAGAAAAGAAGAAAAAGAAGAAATTAACCAAAGTTAAGATAGTGAAATCTCTTTTAAAGGATGCTGAGAAAGCATCAGAGATCATTCTGGAACCAAAATCCTTCATGGTAGAACCCTTACCTGAATCCCTTGGAAAGAAGTCCGTGACTCCGAAAAAATTCGAAGAAAAAGAAGTAGAAAAAGTAATGGAAGAAGAAAAAGAAGAATATGGTAGTGGTGATACCGAAGATTTGGTTAAGCAAGTGGAATAATTTCATGCGAAGGAAAGTCTATTCAAGAAGCTGTCAATCTGAAAATCTCAAGATGAATCATCAAAGATTGCTACTCCAGGAAAGGATAAAGAAATGGATGAAGAAGAAGTGAATAAGCTGTTTGAAGAAGAAAGTTCAAATCATGATTTAATTCATCCAGAAGATGCTAAGGAAGGAGATGAGAAGGATGATATAGTGGAAGATAAAATCGTTCAGCTGTCTTATAGTGAACATGAATCTCCAGATGGGGAATCCATTTTGAGAATTAAAAAGGGAAAACATGTGGTTGTTGATACACAAGGTAAAGCTGTTGTGAATAAAAATAAATTTGTTGGATCTTCGAAGGGGAAACTTTCTGAGCTAGAAAAAGAAACCCCACCAAGCCAAGTTTTAGATTCGGAGTCACCATCCCTTTGACATGATTACGTTGTTCAGTTTTTGAAGAAGATTTTTGGGACCATTCCGATTTTTCCATGCATTGAATGAAGATTTCATATGCTTCAACGCACCATGAACCAGAAATCAGATTCAGTATCTATGGTGATGGATAAGTGTGTCAAGCTTGAGGATAATTTCAAGAATTTTCTTATCAACTATGAAGCCCACAAAATGTCTTTCAAGAAAATGACCAGTTGGTTTAAGAAAACTATAGAATATTTGCAGATTCTTGATGAGTTCCAAGAAAGTGTCAAGGATGATTTTCGCACCAAAGATAGTAAGATCAAGGATCTCACAAGAAGTTTTTAAGAAAGGATGACTCTAGAATAGAATTATCAGATTGAATAAGTGAAGTATTTGAATGGGAACCTATATCTAGTGGATTAAAGATGGAAGAGAGAAAGGGATCTATGGATTGAGATAGAAGAAAAGCTTTTCAAGAGGGCAGAAGTCCTAAAGGCCCAGGAAGAGGCTCTTAAGGCTCAAGATGATAGAATCAAATCATTAGAGAATAAAGCTGAGGATCAGGATCAGATTCTAAAGCGAGTAGAAGAAGATCACAAGGATCTCAAAAAGCTAAAAACTATTGTGAAGAAGTTGATTCATTTAACGTCCCGGTTCCGAAAAGCCACCCAAGGGTGCCCTGTACCCGGTTGGTCACATGGCCTCAAGTGCATATCCCCAAATGCTAGAGGCTGCTGACTAGCAGCGAAGGCCTTGTGTGTGATAGTGGGGAAACTATGCCCTCATTGGAAGAGTACACAGCGGAAATAGATAAACATGCAATAGCGGAAACAGTGAATAACCAACAATAATAAATAGAGGAAGACTAAATCAACAAACTAGAGCACATATGTATATATGGAATGATGAAAGATACAAATCCTGGAAAGAATCCATAAAAGTCACAATGATGAAAACACCACGGTACCAAAACAAGTACAAACAAAAAGAAAAATAGCTCCTTAGCATCACAAGCCAAAGCATGGTCCCTTTCTCTCTTGCTATAAGAAATCATGTACCAGAAGTCAAAGGGCGCTTTCCCTTGTCTATACCTGCAACAACATAGTCTACATGGGCCCAAAAGCATGGACCAAACAGGGTGTGAGATAAAATCCCAGTAGGCAACAACCTGAAGATCTGTGCCTAACAGTTAGTGAGTATATGGAAGGTAATAATACAGTAAGCAGCAAAAAGTAGCAGTAAACAATAGGTAATAAACAGGAAGGAGTGATAGGGTGACGTACAACAATAGTCAAACCAAAGCACAACAAGCAGCAGAGAAGTAACAACTAACCACAAATGGAAACTCCCTGGGAAGTACTTGTATCCATCCTCTCTGGTCCTATCCAAGAAGTACCACAACCCTCTGGGCAGTGCACTCAGCCTAACCCCTCTGGTTTGGTCATACGAATTTATGAGACTCTCTGGGGAAGCTCCCCCGGTCAATTCCCTTTATAGTCTTGGGTAGTCATGGAATCTCTGAGAAAGATCACATGGTCTAACCCTCTTATCCCCAAGGTCTAGGGACTTTCTGAGGAATATATCTCAATCAATTCCTCCTATAGCCATAGGTATACCACAGACTCTCTGAGGAAGCTCACTCGGTCAATTCCTCCACTAGCCTGGGAAGGTTCTTAAAAAGATTCAAACAAAGTAAGACTCTTTGATGAAGCTCACTCAGTCTACCCTCCTGTAGTCTATAAAATCTGAAGGCACTCTGGGAAGCTCGCTTGGTCTATCCCCTATGGCCTATAATGTGTAAGACTCACTAAGGAAGCTCACTCAGTCAACCCTCCTGTAATCTATAATGTCAAGAACTCCCTGTGTATCTCACTCAGTCTATCCCTTATAGTCTATAGCACCAGGTTCTCACAGCCCCGTACCAGTCAGTGCATGATAATGCTATAAGGACAAAGTACAACTATAGATATACTTGGATAAAATTCTACAGGACAACAACCATGTTATACAAAACACTCCATCCTATTGACACAAGGCATGACAACAGTCATAACGGCCACAGGATAACAAGACCCAAAGGTCATAAATAGATCAAAGCATGGGAAAAACATCCAAGCACAACAAATTATCCTCTGAAATGATTAATTTACCTCCAAAAAATCATAAAATCAAGGCAGGAAACAACAAGGGAAAAAAAGGTAAACACACAATACCCCATTCACGGGTATTGGTGGAATTTGCATATAAAACTCAAAGACATTGAATGGTAAGGAAAAAACCACCTACCTAGATCCTAGGAGATCGATATACGTGAACCACGAAGACAGATTCTCCCTTGAACGTCATAGATCTAATAAAACGTACAAAATTATCAAACCATGATAACTTGAGAAGGAGGAAGAATCAAGGAATAAATCTCAAAACGAAGGAAGAACTCACTGTTGCAATTCCAACGCAATCGACGGAGGTCGAATCATCCAATAGATGGAGGATCGGGAATCCAGATAAGTTTCGTAGTCGTATGGCATCTCTCGGTTGATATGGACCTAGAAGAAGACGTTTATGGCAATCAGGCGTGACCCCAGTCAGTTTAGTAAAAAAAGAAAAGTACACAACATGTACTTTTAGAGTACATGGAATGTACTAGGTCTTTCCGTACTCTGCCAAAATCGGCCTCCACATCTCCCCTACACACCGTGTGTGTGTCCCGGACACGGCCAGTACACGAATTCAAGCGGGAAAAGAGTACACGGCGTGTACTCAAAAAGTACACGACATGTACTTCAAAAATTTCCAGAAACATCACTTTTCTCAAAAACTCCAGAAAAAAGGAAGTACATACCTAAAACGATGATCTGGGTTCTTACAAACTTCCCCCTTTAAAGAAATTCATCCCTAAATTTCCCTAGAGAGGCGCAGAAGAAGGATCTTCAAACAGATCCGGCCACTGTGATTGAACCTCGGCCCCCCTCTCCCAAGTCTCGTCCTATACTCGCCTGTGCTGCCATTGAACCCATACCAGAGGAATAGATAGGCCTTCGAGAACCTTTGTACTGCGATCGAAAATCTGGATAGGATGCTTCTTAGACGACGCATTCGCTTCGATCTCAACCTCATCGGGCTGAAAGACATGTGACGGGTCTAAAATGTAACGTCGGAGCTGAGAGACGTGGAAGAAGTCGTGCATAGTCCAGTACCTCTGAGGTAACTGCAACCGATAGGTAATCGGACCAACCCTCTCCAATACCTCAAATGTCCCGAAGTATCTCGGTGAAAGCTTGCCCTGTCTCTGAATCCTCTTGTGTTCCAACCTCGGTGCGACATGCAAGAAAACCTGATCCCCGACCACGAACTCCAGAGGTCGTCTCCACTGATCAGCATAAGACTTTTGTCGAGACTGTGTTGTAGCCATCCTCTTCTGAATCAACTCTATCTGCTCTGAGGTCTCCTGAATAAGATGAGGTCCCAGTAGGGCTGCCTCTCCTACCTCCAGCCAGCATAAGGGTGATCGACATGGCCTACAGTACAAAACCTCATAAGGTTCAATATGAATGGTCGCATGAAAACTGTTGTTGTAGGAAAACTCCACAAGAGGAATATGCATCTTCCAAGAACCGCTGAAGTCTAGAATGCATGATCGAAGCATATACTCAAGCACCTGGATCATGCGCTCCGACTATCCATTTTTCTGGTAATGGTATGCTGTACTCAGAAGTACCCATGTACCCAAAGCCTTTTGAAGTCCCTTACAAAACCGAGAAGTAAAGCGCACATCCCTACCTGAAACAATAGAGTGTGGAACTCCATGTAGACGTACAATCTCTCGGATGTACAACCATCCCAGATCATCAACACTGAAGGTCTCCTTAATCGGAAAGATGTGATCAACCTTCGTAAGCCTATCGACGACAACCCAAACAACATCGTTCCCCCGAGGCGACCTTGGAAACCCGATCACGAAGTCCATCGCGACATCATTCCACTTCCACTCAGGAATGGGTAACTGATGCAAAATCTCTGCTGGTCACTGATGCACTGCTTTCGCCTACTGACAAGTAGAACATCTCATAACAAAACCAGAAACAAATTTCATTATATCTAGCCACCAGTACTGGAAGTGTAGATCACGATACATCTTGGGGATGCCAGGATGAACTGCCCATACTGAGGAATGAAAATACCGCATCGGCTCCTCGCATATATCTTTTAGCACCCATACACGTCCCTAGAAATGCAAGATATCATCCTCACCCACTGTCCATCCAAGAAGAGGGTCCTCTCCTGACACACTCTCCCGTAGGACTAAGCCTTCTGAGTCTGATAGCTGCCTCTTCTATACCCGATCAAGTAGTGTAGAGCTGACAGCTACAAAAGATAGAAAAGTCTATCCCTGTTTGTCATGAAATTCCAAGTGCATCTCAGAGAACAGAGCCATAAGCTTCCACTCACTACTGGACTCTTGAACTTCCTAAATCTGAGTTCGTCTGCTCAACGCATCTGCCACTGCATTTCCCATTCCCGACGTATAGTCATGTTCAAAGTCAAAGGAATGAAGATACTCGACCCACCTGCGCTATCTCAAATTCAGATCATGCTGAGTGAAGATATACTTGAGACTCTTGTGGTTAGTGAAAACCACAAAGTGCTCTCCCAGAAGGTAATGTCTCCAAAAACGTAAGGCATGAACAACCGCTGCCAACTCCAGATCGTGCGTAGGGTAATTCCTCTCGTGTGGCCTCAACTGCCGAGACCCATACGCAACGACTCTATCTCCCTGCATAAGCATAGCTCCCAGCCCGATAATTGAATCATCACAGTAAACAGTGTATCCCTTGCCCGGCTCTGGCAAGACTAGTATCATTGCTGACGTCAACCTCCCCTTATGCTCTTGAAAGGCTGACTCATAAGAATATAACCATAAAAACTTCACCCCCCTTCTTGGTCAGACATGTCAAAGGTGCTTCTAGGCACGAGAATTCCTGAATGAAGCGTCTGTAGTATCCCGCCAGCCTTAGGAAACTCCATACCTCGAATAAGTTCTTCGGCTGCTCCCAAGAAACAACAGCTCTCACTTTCTCTGGGTCCACAGATACTCCAGCCTCTGAGATGACGTGACCTAAGAAGTGAATCTGATCCATCCAAAAGTGGAACTTCGAGTGTTTAGCATACAACTAATGCTCTCTAAGTGTACATAGAATTATCTCAAGATGTGTGGCATGGTCATGTCGAGTGTGAGATTACACCAAGATATCATCCATGAAGGCCACGGTGAAGAAGTCCAAGTACAGATGGAACACTCGGTTCATCAGTGCCATGAAAACCGCAGGCGCGTTCGTGAGACCGAACGACGTGACTGTATACTCGTATAGACCAAACCTAATTCTGTAGGCTATATGGGGAATATTAGATAGTCTAAAGTGAAACTCATGATAACCAGACCTCAATTCAATCTTCGAGAACACCCAGGCTCCTCGAAGTTGATCAAAGAGGGCATCTATCCTCAGGAAGGGATATCGGTTCTTGACCGTCAACTGGTTCAGCTTCCGATAATCCACACAAAGCTGAAGGGTACTGTCTGCCTTCCTCACAAATAGTATAGGTGAACCCCAAGGAGAAGTACTGGGTCAGATGAAACCCTTTGCCTGAAACTCCTACATCTACTTATTTAGCTCCTACAACTCAGGTGTAGCCATCCTATAAGGTGGAATGGACACTAGTACCGCTCCTGGCACGAGCTCAATCGATAATTCTACCTCACGCTCTAGAGGAAAACCTACAAATTCTCTGGAAAGACATCCATGAAACGATCCACCGCTGGGGGAAAGTCTAACTGTGAAGTCCCCTGGTCATCCAGATAATGACTGGAAATCTGGGCTGTAACTTCCCCTAGCCCATGATGCTCTGGTCCAGATCTACCCTCTTTTCTGGAGGTATCTCTAGGTGCTCACAAATAGTCAGGGTGGCCTCAAACCATGACTCTGCAGCCTGGTTTCCTCCACCCCTTGAGAAGGTATGAGGATGTTGCTGCTGAAAATCCCTCATCAACTCATCCATCGATGGGGCAGGAGGCAGCGCTCCCTGAAAAGTATACATCATGCTCAGGAAGTCCTCCCTGAACTGCACATCGGCGCCTACGATGGGTATAACTGTGGGTGCTAAGGCTGGCATAATAGGAGGATCAACAAGAGCTCCCTGATCGTCCATATCAGGTGTCTAGTCACCGTTCGACAACTGACTTACGATAGGAGGATGTCTCGGAGGCATAGCTCTGAAGGATCAAAAGCACACCTTAGATCAGGATTAACAAAGGCTGAAAACACAAGAGTACAAAATGAGAAAAGGGGAAAGAAACCATCATTTTTTACAAAACACGACTACATGACGTGTATAAAACTACATTTCCTGTCTTCATTAGCCATTAACATGGGCGTGTAAACCTTCCACTACAGTTCGTGTAACACCCAACCTACGCAACATGTTGTTTCCACACACAGCATGTACTTGAACTCTAAACTCCTGCACGATTCTCCTTACATGGCTAACCCACACGGTCAAAACTAACCCCATACTACACGGCGTGTTCCCTAGGGACACGAAATGTACTAGACACGGTCTAGGTGGCCCGTGTTGTTAGTTACACGGCCGTCTACACAGCTGCCCTTACACGGCGTGTTCTGAACAAACACGGTGTGTATAGGAGAAGATAACACCAACCCGCGTTGTTCATGACACGGCCGAGTACCTAGGAAAAAACTTCATGTAATGTTATTTACCACCACGGTGTGTTCTACTCAAGCTTCCTCGGCCCGTGTTGTTAGTGACACGACCGGGTACACGGCTCTAAACTACACGGTGTGCACCAACCGTACAATGCGTGTTCTTGAAGTTATTTTCATGACACCATGTTTCTGCTCACACAGTCAGTGACACGGCCTGAAAACTACACGGCGTGTATCCAGAAAGTACATGCCGTGTATTCTGGGTTTTTCTGGGCAGTAGCGTAGAAACTACACAAAATCCCATAAAACACAGAAAACAAGGCAAGGGGGTGCCAAATTCAGACCCGCGAGGGCCCATACTCCTCACGAATCAAATCTTGGCATCTCCTACAGTCATATATAAGGAAACACAAGTTAATGATCCACAAATTTCTGATTCAAGAGAGCCCATAACACCTCAAGAACCAAAACCTGTCATTCGTTTTAAGAAATGTAAAAAACAATCAGTTTCTCTATCAAACTGCAGAGATTCTATCAAACATCTACCACAACAGCATGCATAATCTACACAACGTCTATCACAACAACATGAAATCTCTAATGAACCCTAGATGGCAAGGGAAGAATTCATGGCATGTGATTTTTAACAAGTGCCTATATGATGCATGAGATGGAATACCCTCATCTCATCAGGTTGCGATAGAAATAGAACCGTAATAACTAAAAAATAATAACAACTCAAGTCATGTGAATCACTCTAGGTGAAATCATGTCAATTGTAAAATATCAGAACCAGAAAATTGCAATAAACGAGGTAGTATGGCTTTTCCCTATACACGGGTTAGCTACTCCTGGGCACAGCTTATTACCATGTACCGAATCCGTCTTATCCATAGCTAAAGTATCTAAATAGTAAAGCAAGAGAAAATAATCCCTCTGATACCACTTTGTAATGTCCCGGTTTCAGAAAGCCACCCAAGGGTGCCCCGTACCCAGTTGGTCACATGGAATCAAGCGCATCTCCCCAAACGCCAGAGGCTTCCGACTAGCAGTGAGGGCCTTGGGTGTGATAGTGGGGAAACTATGCCCTCATTGGCAGAGTACACAGCAGAAATAAATAAACATGCAATAGCGGAAATAGTGAATAACCAACAATAATAAACAACGGAAGACTAAATCATCAAAATAGAGCACATATGTATATATGGAGTGGTGCAAGATACAAATCCAGGAAAGCATCCAAACAAGTCACAATGCAGAAAACACCACCGTACCAAAAAAAGTACAAAAGAAAAGAAAAACAGCTCCTCATCATCACAAGCCGATGCTTGGCCCCTTTCTCTCCTGCTCCAAGCAACCATGTACCATAAGTCAAATAGTGCATGCCCTTGTCTATACCTGCAACAACATAGTATGCTTGGGCCCAAAAGCATAACCCAAACAGGGTGTGAGATAAAATTCCATTAAGCAACCATCCGAAGATCTATGGCTGACAGTCCGTGAGTATATGGCAGGTAATAGTACAGTAATCAGCAAAAAGTAGAAGTAAACAATAGGTAATAAACAGTAAGAAGTAATAGGGTGATGTAAAAGAGTAATCAAACCATAGAACAACAAGAAGAAGAGAAGCAACAACTAACCACAAATGGAAACTCCCTAGGAAGTAATTGCATCCATCCCCTCTGGTCCTATCCACAAAGTACCACAACCCTCTGGGCAGTGCACTTAGCCTCACCCCTCTGGTTTGGTCATATGAATTTTTGAGACTCTCTGGGGAAGCTCACTCGGTCAATTCCCCTTATAGTCTAGTGTAGTAATGGACTCTCTGAGGAAGATCACGCGGTCTAACCCTCTTACCCCCAAGGTCTAGAGACTCTATAAGGAAGCTATCTCGGTCAATTCCTCTTATAGCCTCAGGTATACCACATACTCTCTGAGGAAGATCACTTGGTCAATTCCTCCTCTAGACTGGGAAGGTTCTTAAAAAGATTCAAACAAAGTAAGACTCTATGAGGAAGCTCACTCGGTCTACCCTCCTGTAGTCTATAATGTCAATAACTCTCTAGGAAGCTCACTCAGTCTATACCTTATAGTCCATAGCACCGGGTTCTCACAACCCCGTTCTAGTCAGTGCATGATAATGCGATAAGGCCAAAGTACACCTATAGAGATACTTGGCTAACATTCTATAGGACAACAAGCATGTTGTACAAAACACTCCATCCTATAGACACAAGTCATGACAACAGTCATAATAGCCAAAGGCTAACAAGACCCAATGGTCGTAAACAGATTAAATCATGGGAAAAACATCAAAGCACAAGAAATTATCCTCTAACAAGATTAATTTACCTCTACAGAAGCATACAAGCAATGCCGGAAACAATAAGGGAAAAAAAGGTAAACACACAATACCCCGTTCACGGGTTTTGGTGGAATTTGCAAAAAAACTCAAAGAAATTGAATGTTAAGGCACAAACCACCTACCTCAATCCTAGGAGATCGATATACTTGAACCACGATGATTGATTATCCCTTGAACGTTGTAGATCTGAGAAAATGTCCAAAACGCTCAAACCACGATAACATGAGAAGGAAGAAGAATCAAGGAATGAAACTCAAGAAGAAGGAAGAACTCACTGCTACGGTTCCAACACAATTGACGGTGGTCGAATCGGCCTACAGATGGAGTCTCAGGAATCCAGATAAGTTTCACGGCCGTATGGCGTCTCTCGGTCGAACCGGACCTAGAAGAAGATGTTTATGGCGATCAGGTGCGACCCCAGTCCGTTCAGTAAAAAAAATTACACGGCCTATAATTTTAGAGTACACGGCGTGTACTAGGTCTTTCCGTACTGCGCCAAAATCGGCCTCCACATCACCCCTACACACCGTGTGTGTGGCCCGGACACGGCCAGTACAAGACATCGAACGGGAAAAGAGTACACAGCGTGTACTCAGAAAGTACACAGTGCGTACTTAAAAAATTTCCAGAAACTTCACTTTTCTCAAAATATCTAGAAAAAGGAAGGACATACCTTAAACGAAGATCTGAGTTCTTACAATTCCCAAGGAGAAGGAAGGATGATAGACCCAATCCGATCTTTGGTTGATTTTTTCCCTTGTATAAATTTTTCCAATTGTAATGAAATTGTTGGTTTCTCTTCATATATTTTGTTTTATTTAATAATATTTTATGTACCATATTTACTTTTCCTTTCCCTATATTTCTTTTTTAACATCAAAAAGGGGGACAAATGAATAATAATTCTATTTAAATAAGAAATGTCCCTATGTAAGGGGGAATTCATCTAAGGGGGAGTTTTCATTACAACGATTCCCATATTCAAGATAATGAAAAATCCAATTCTGGAAATCTACAATATGATCCTTTGTGTTCCAAATCCTATGGGGGAGTTATTCATATTCATCTATTCCCTTGTGTAAAGGAGATAAATTTTATTTTTAGAGTTTAAAAAAATATTTTCTAATGTCCTTATTTTCTTTCTTTTGTAATGATATTTTTTCTTTCCAAAAAGGGGGAGATTATTGAGTGAATAAGGTTTCCTTATGACTTTTCCATTCCTTCATGTTTGCAAATATTGATGAGTCAATAAGTATTCCTTATGACTTTACCATTTCTTCATGTTTTGAAAATCAAAAACAACTTATCTTAAGGAAAATTTCATTTACCCTATGTCTTATATCATAAAGAAAATTTTCATTTCCCAAAAAAATTTATCCTTACCATATTTTTCATTATTCATTTTGTCTATGTGTAGAATTTTGTTTAGTATCCAAAACCTCAGAATCATATATATACTTCAATATAAAGAATTATATTTTCAGGATCTGAATTCAGGTTCTGAGTTCCCTAAATTCAGACTCTAAACTCTTCTGAGTTATGACTCCTAGTTCTCTGAATTGAAACATCAAAATCTTCTGAGTTCTGACTCCGAGTTCTTTGAATTCAGAATCTGAAATCTTTTGATTTGTGAATCTAAGTTCTTTGAATTCAGACTCTAAACTCTTCTGTGTTCTGACTCCGATTTCTCTAAATTCAGACTCCAAACTTTTCTGAGTTTTGACTCCGAATTATGGTAATGAATTCTTAAGAACTCAAACTCTGAATTATGGTTACAAATTCTTATGAACTCAGACTCTGAATTCTGGTTAAGAATTATTATGAACTCTGACTCCGAATTCAGTTTACGAATTCTATAGAATTCTAACTCTGAATTCTTTTAATAAACAAAATCTGAATATCCGAATATTATAGACTCGGAACTCTCATTTATCCTGACACTCCAAAAAATGAATTTTCATAAGTAACCATATTTTTTCTTGATCATGTTTTGGTTACACATCGATGTCGTGCATTCAGTAACTATCTAACCATTGTTTGAGTGACACGTGTACAAGTCCCTTCGAAATTCAAGGAAAAAATGATAGATGGAGGAGGGAGCCAATAGTTGAAGATTTTCTTATAAATAGGATCTCATTTGAAAGAGCTTATTACAATTTGATCAATCTATAGATTACATGCTACTGAAGGGATCTCTAGAGAGAGAGACTTTCATGCTTAGTGCATATTGAACATCTTGTTCAGATTTTCATCGTGCGACTCTGAATGTTTCTGAGTACATTCGAGGGATTTCGGGGATAGGAATATTGAGGTGTCAACTACCATAAAGTTTGAGAAATTCCTTGCTGAGGAAGACAGAGGTGACAAGTACCTTGAAGTCCAGGCATTGCAGGGAAAACAAGATAGACTCTGATCTTCATATCGAGGTCTTACCCTAGTGTGGGTAAGACATACTTTCTTTAATGTATAAATCAAGGGACCTTTATCCAAGGTTGTTTGATACCCTTTTCTTTGGGTTAAACGATTTACTACTTGTTACTTGTTTGTTTCAAGTCTTCCGCTGCATTTATTTTGTTAAGGAAAGTATAAGTATCTTATACTTCCTTACATTTGTTCACTCTGATATAGTGAGATTCTATACACTCTAAGGTTGAATATTCAGCTTTGTAAACTTTTGTTAAGTTTCATTTCTAGATTCACTTTTCCAGAATTGCATTCTCAGAATCACATTTCTGGAATCATGCAATTGTGTAGAACTAGATGTTTTGTGAATTAATTTGTTTAACCTTGTTAATCATCTTCATATTTAAAAGTTCCGAATAATTTTTAAGATATAAAATTCAACCCCCCCTCTTGTGTATTGAGAATCATCAGATACTACAATGAGTATCTTCTTTAATTATTCATATCCTACAATATGACCCATTTTTTTATCATGTTTATAAAAAAAAGATGGCCAATGACATTTTGATAGTATGGTCTCCACATGATAAATTCCAGCTATAGTGATATGTGACTCGATGTGTGATGGGATCTATAAAGATTCAACAAGTTCCTCTATAAGTTTTTTGAAAAATAAATCACAAACAAGATTGGGAGCTTGGATGGGCATGTCACCAACTATTTTAGAATGTAATACATTTGATATATAGGTTAACACTTCCTGATGTGGGGTTTTTATTGGACATGAGACTTAGGAGATGAGGAATTTGAAGACAACAATAATGGTTTCTAGGTATAGGATGTGGTAGTATATGTTTCCAATAGAATAGGAAATTATATCCTTCCTTATTGTCTAGCTTAATCATAAAATTGAACCCCCTATAGTCGGTCATGTAAGGCAGTTGGGTTCTGACGAATATTTGAGGGTTTTGAGACACATACATTCATTTAATAGGTTCACTAGAGTTCATTTCCATGAGTATCAGCATCATATATGTCATCAATATGGACTTAAACAAAATATTAGGTATGATTATGCTCCTGATGTCCCATTAATACTCAGTTCTTGCACATGTGGCCTCCTACTACTTGATTATATATATGAAACATTTATTCTGAGGATTTTTCATCATGAGATATGGGGCATAGAATGTGTTTTATGTTGAAAAAATAATAAATGATATATTATGATGATGATTATTCTATTTTTTAGGTGGTTCCCATACTTTGGGTATTATAGTGAAAATATCTTCAAGGGTCAGAATATTCATTGGAGTAGATTACGATTCATCCTCTTATATCTCATCCTTCTTCTAGTGATCACGAACACCTTTGGGATGCGTATTTGATGTTTATTCATTATGTGTAAGATCTATTATGTGTCTATGTAGATGTATTTTCATGGTGGAATGATCTTAATTAACTAATTTTTGGTTCATCTAATTGTCTAACTTGTGCACATGACTAGATGAAACTAACTACCAGCCACAATGTTCTTCTGACTATACAATGGTTATTTAGGACACACGCTTGGAGGATGTTTCTAATATCCCTTGTATAGAAACAAACATTCCATGAATAATGAATTTGAAAATATATAATTCTAGTAAGTTATTACACAAACTTTTATTTTATGGAAATTAATCAATATGGTTGGTGAGGTTGACCTTATCGAGCTTCCTATAGTTTGGGAGTTTGTGCAAGTTATTGTCTATGGATTCCAAGAAATAACAAGAGGTTTGATAATTTCAGAAAGTGCATTCCTTTTTCATATGTTCCTCAAATCCAAGGTGACCCTGATTTTCTATTCTTTTGGCCTAACGTTATTCTATTGTTTTCATCGCTTGAGAATAGGTACTGGTTGGTTTGGGGACTACCAAGGTTCTTAGAAGGGAAATATTTTTAGCTTGAGAGTGATTTTTTAATGTTATTCATTTCTTTTATTATTATCCTATTCTAGGTGAATGAGTTAATATTTGGATCATATTTTGTTAACGGATTCGTCCAAATGTTGGTTTGTTTCTAGGTAATCATGTATTCCATGTGGGTACTTCATTATAATCATAGGAATATGGAAATCATACCTAAGGTTTTCATCAAATAAATCTAGAAGTTTCTCTTATGAGAGATGTATGTTGAGTGAATATATTAATCCTCTACATATTTTTTTTGCAGATCGAGACTCCATCAATTTCATAATACTTGTAGATTGTTAGTTTAACGATTTTCATTATCCAAAATTCGGAGCTGTACTAGTAAAGGAACTATCAAATAAGGTCTTCCTATCAAGATATGGATCCTACTGGTAGGTTGTTGTACCAAATAACAGATATCCCAGTCAGAGTATGTACCAAATACATAATCTTCATCACCTCATGTTGATATAGAGGGCCCATCATCATCCCACATTAGCATACAATGTATGTGATATGTTGCTTAGGATCTACTGCACCGTCAAAACTATAGATGGTAGGATTTCCGAAATTGGGAAGAGGAATATTTTCATCAAACTATTTTGACGTGACTTCCAAATAGGATGCACAATGTGAATCTCCATTTCATGGATTGTATAAAAGTATCCATGGACTTCATTACACTATGAAACTCTGAGGGTACATAGTTCTATGTCATCTCTCATCCAAATGCAGAATGTGGGGGCCGATGAGGTGGTCCTATCTCTATCATCATATGATTCTCAACTCATACTAGGACTAAATGATTTCTCTAGAAAGGGAGAGGATTCCTCTATAATGGAGGTTAGTCAATTTCATTTAGACTTCTTTATCTATGTAGACTTGCCTCATGGAGTTATTTTTTGTCTTACATCTAGATGCCACTATTTTTATTGGACCGGTTCTTGTGGGAGGAGGGATATTCAACATATCTTGAAGAAGATACCCAATCGGGATATTTCACCTGAGTAGCTCTTAACTAAGTTATCAGGGGTTTTTTATTTTAATCTCATAATTTGAAAACTATTCCTCTATGGTAGAATCTCAACTCTTTTGGTTGGTGATCCAGATGTATATACACATTTCCTTTTTTCAATGGAATTGTTCCATTGAGGATGTGGAAATTCATTATTCAATTTTTCTATATTTTAGATAATTATCAGGTTATAGGTGCATGAATCCTCATTTTGTACATCCAAATAACCCACCTTTCATTGCTATATTTTCATGTTTGTGACACTATCAATTTATTTCATGATCCAAAAAATCCTATATATTTACAATGATGACATTTACAGAGGCATATTGGGAAAATGTGGTGATTCCATTACTCTCAACACAAAAGGATGATTCTTCAGTACCTCCATGAGGCTCATTAATCAAACCCTTGTCTATATTGAGGTATTATCCCTTTTGAACCCATCAGGGTCTAATTTCCTTGATTGTAGATTCTTTCAATATTGATGTATGAGTATTTAATTTGGGGGAGTTTCTATTCATGATCATATAACAAGCTTTTAATATTAGTGGTTTTTCTTGTAGGGGGAATGGAAGGGATTTTGACCATTGGTCTTGTCCTATTGACCTATAAAAGAATGATTCCTTCTATAGTGATGATGATGATGTAAATGCCTCCATCCCCAAAGATTAGGGGTTATTCAGGACCCTAGTTGGCATTAAATGATCTTATTATTTAGGATCCAATGATTCTAGTTTGGGATTTTATGATTCCATGGATGGACATTGAGATATAAATGCAACCATCAATCTGGGCTAGTGTTTTTTTTCAGCTGCTGAGGATATATTCTAAATCTTATCAGGAATTTGTGATCCATGAGGTGGATGTGTCTATATATATTCTCCAATCCCAGGGGGACTAGGTCCTCTACTGGATGGATTCTACATAACCTATTACCACAGATCATTTGATGTATCATACTTTTTCTCACATCAGAGCTTGGTGCGATTAAATCCCATGATGAGAACCATTCATTATGGGAAGATATCCAAATATTATTATAATATCAGTCTCCATGTATGAAATACATTATCATTACATTGAGGGACCTAGTTTTATGTATTATAGGCTATAATATCAGTCCATTCCTTACTTTTTGGCATCATTAAAGGGGATAATTCCATTGTGGTAACCAACTAGCCTGAGCATTAATCGGTCCCAGATTTCTCCATAGATTATAACATTTTAGGACCTTGAATCTAGCGGGATCTATTCCTACAAGGGTGAAAAAATGTACTTCTTTATAATTTTGTAGGCCTTGTTTAGGAATTCATGATGCAGCTCTGTAGATCAGTTATCGAAGCATCAAAATACAATAGAGGCAAGCATGATGCATATTTTCATTTTGTTTCTCGGATTTTAGATCCTCAACCATGGAGATAGTGTCCAGGACCATTTGACAATAGAGTATATTTATTTTCTAAAGGTAACAATCATATTGTGTATAATGTAGAGGTCGATCTTTGAGACATTGATGATAATCCCATATTTTATGGCGTGGATAAGAAATAAAATTATTTATATATCATCTAGGATTTCATAGTTAAAATTTATGAGGTTCCATAACATGATGGAGAGGTTGTTTCAGGATCAATCTCTCCATATTTCAATGTCATCCTACTATTTATCATACATACACACCTCTATCTGGTTAGGCCATATAATAGGGCTATAGTGGTCTCTTACTGATGGGAATGGTGTACTGATAGATGTTGATGGGTAACCATATGTAGTTTAACATGATATTTCGAGAACCTATCTATAAAAACATGTTAGAGTTGTGAACCACTCTATACTAATAGGATTCTAGGAAAGAGGATGATTTCCATGTCTGTGGGAAATATCATCATGGAGAGATTTACCACTTTGGATGTTAGGAGTAGAGTCCATGTAATCCATCTCCAGAGTACCACGAGGATGACTATTGTTACAATGAGATTCATCTTCTTTAGTGAAAAGGTTGAAGGACTCTTTTGTATTTTGGAATATATCTTGAATGGCTTCAAGGACACTCACATTGATAATATTGGGAATATTAGTTTTAATCTTCATCATGGTTGAAATATCCCGACCTACCATTTGAAATTGTGTAGAGATATTATCATATTGTATAATGATTTTTAGACATAATTATAATAATCCAGTGCTATGTGAATATGTTTCCACTGATGAGAATATATTTGGTTATTCCAAAATCCTATATCAATATAGATAGAAATATGAGAAATTGTTGAGGCATGTTCCCATATCCATTGGTATTCCTTATTCAGGATTAGAATATGATCCCATTCCTAATACATAAGGATATTCCTCTAGTCCATCTTGGTAGGGATAGGAGCCTACTTCAATGCATGTGCTACTCCCACCTACATGGCCCTAGTTGGAATGAGATTGTTAGCATATTCTTGATATGAATTACACATTGGAATATGTAAAAGGTCCCCTAAAATGATAGAATCGGTATTATCATCTTCTTGTATTACCTCAATTTTTTTTTGTTCCAGTCTATTGGAATATTATTATAGATTATATTATCAATTGGAATATCAGAGTTGGATTCACTAAGAGGAATATGATCTTGTCCCATGGCTTGTGCTATAAACACTTGGTTATCCCTATCGTGAATAATGATATATGGATGATCCTGGTCATTCTGAGTATACTAATATAATTCTTTGATAAGAATATGAGTCTATCCCTAGACTTATGACCATCTGACATGGTGATTCCAAACATAAATGAGGATATGAGCATGATCCTAGGACTTCAGAATATGCAACCAGACTTTTTCGTCTAGCATGTTTGCATATCATGAGGGATGTGATGATCTTACATGGTGAGCCGCATTTGTGAGTACAGTACGATCCGAATATGATGCATCGTCCCTTAACAAAATATGTAGATAATCCACCAGGACAGTAGAACAAATGTGTATTTTATCTAGTATAACAACTTGATTATAATGATCAATGTGTTGGGTTTATCTAGCTGTAGGGATAGGAATATAACCATGTCCCTTTTTTTGTATGAGTGCCAGAATATGATGATGATGTTATTTTTCAGTTGCTAAAATAAATTGGCATTTTTGATAAATATGTGTAGGGATATAAGGTGGAATATTTTATATCAACACAATATACTATCATATTACTTCAATTAATGTAGGGATATGATTCCACTCTGTTCCCCCTTGAATAATTGTAATATGGGTATGGGATTCATGAAAGTGGGTGGGGATATGTGCCTCCCCCATGCCTACCATGACAATATTCCCATAAAGACGTTCTGAGTGATAACGAATATAATCCGGCTCAATATTTACTTTCATAATTTTTCAACAGGCTTCATCAATGGGAGTGGGGATATAATCCCACTCTTGGTTATCTAGGGGCTTCCTCAACAAATGTTCCTTCCTTACTTCATGTGAAAGGGCATCATAGACAGTAGCATGTTAGGAGGTACCCTCTATAGATGAATGGTTGGTACATATGGGATGGGTTAATGATTAATGTTGGAATGTTCCCCCCACAATGACATAAGTATCTAGATGGAATATTATTTGACTCCTGGGGCCACATTCATCAGATACTGATGGTTGAAGTTGTCATATTATGGGGAGAAGCTCCCAAAGAGGATAGTTGTTGTGAAAATGGCCACTATATTAGCATCATCTTAAGCTAGGTGATATAGAATTTCTAGTTATTATTTTTGGAGAACCTTGTGGAAATATTCTAAGTATGAGATTGTACCACAACTATGGTAGTCCCGAGCTATCATGATAACCACCTAATATTAGATCATTCGATCAGGTGAGATCTTTTTTAAACCTATGGCGGTTGCAACTACATGTGATTTACTAGAGTTACTATTGGATGATTAATATATTGTCTCGAATTGAGGTCTTGAGATCAGTATCTTTAGTCATATAGATGAAAAAGAACATGGTTACCAATTAGTAAAATTTAGTAGATATAATAAGGTCAATCATATTTTCATGGTTAACACAATTTTTCATTTAATACCAATTCGTACATTCTTCATTATTGGATGTATCAATAGGTGGATGGAATTATTTCTTTAGAACCCCATATTTATAGCATCAACTATATGATTATTCAATATTTACTATATTTTCTTCATAATATATAAAAAACAACGTGACCTAATGCATGAATAACATATCATTCCATCATTTAAGAGATTAAAAATGGGACATCTCAATTTTTTTTGCATATATTGTGAAAATAAAATAGATCGATGGATCATAACCAATGATTTGATATTATAGAGGTTCATGTCAGGTTCACCATTTTTTGCATATATTGTTAAATTGAAATGGATTAATGTATATAAACCCAATCATTTTTTTAGAAATATTTACATTGGGTTCAACATTTTTTTGTATATTTTAGATAATATGTTTCTCGATGGAGGATAACACAATAATTATTTATTTGAGATATTCAAATAAGAATAAAAATTTTAATTTCATAATGAAAAGGATGTGATCGAGAAACCAAATCAATATGGGTTCGATTTGAAGAGATAGTTGATTCTGGGGGGGGGGGTGTTATGTGTCACACAATCTGGATCATCGGGTTACGATTCTTGTTATTATTGGAACTCCCAATGGTTCCCTCATATCTAACAGGGTACAACCATACATTATAATGGTATAAAGTCATCTATATTTTCAAACATAATGGATCTTTTTGGTATGCATTGGTTAAGAGGATGGGATTTCGGTCTCATAAAAACAATTTAGGTGAAATTGTTACCTACACTGGGCTCTCTTATAGATTTAATACATATTATCGAATATGTTTCTAATCCTAATACATAACCAGCTAACCTTACAAGATGTTAATGTGTTATTTCCATTTCATTTAAAAAATTCAGGGGTCTGTCTAGTTACTCCTTCTATATCTATAATATTTTTTCCATCAGTTCCCTAGTAATGAGCATCTGCTTATGTGATGAAGTAATATAACAAGGAACATCAGAATGTGCTTCCACACAAAGACGTGGTTAACATTATGTGCAAGAGATGGTGCCATTTTGTAGAGTCCTATGTATCCTAGTTATGTAATATTTAAAAACTAGAATATTTCATTGAAATCATGTATTTTAACATTATGTAGAGAGTACATATTTGAGTGCAATGAATCACCAAGTATTCAACATCGAGTCCCAAGGAGATGTCCTACGTATCCCAATTATGGTGAGAATTAGATTATTCATAGTTATTTCAAAATCTCAATCAAATAACGGATGAAATAGAATGATCCTCCTATTGGAATGATTAGGTTTTGATTTTTGAGACTATAGTTATATTTGTAATATTACATAAATGTGGGTGCTTATTTGAGATCAGACCATTAGAAAGGAATCCTATGCATCATGTTTATTAAAACAATAATATTTCTCATAGTTCATTCATAACATTGGGAGTATCCTTAATGTAAATGTCTTCCTATGGGGGGTGATTTTATAATTTTGTTTCCCAGGCTGTAAAAGATTTTTGATGCTAATGATATGACTAATGAAATTACCAAAGCTTGCATAATCTATTTTCGGTATGACAATCCAGGGATAACCAGTGATCAATATGATTACATATGGGTCCATGATATATGTATTGGAATAGAAATTAATAGGTTTACTATAGATATTCAGCCTTACATAGGCTTCTTTTGTATCCTAGTTAGAGTAGGAATCAAATTATTTGTATATAAGTATCTTTCTCAATCAGCTAAGAGAATTAGAAGAGTGGTATCTCCATAGGAATAATTTTTTACTAATGGATAAATAATAGTAATTATCCATGAGGGGGATTCCCATTTTAGTATAGGATTAGGCCTCAAGAATGCATCTATATATCCCGATTTTGGAAGGATTCTGAGTCCTTATAGTTCACCTAATAGGGGCTTATACATCGAGGATGACCCAGCTTGGTGGATGCTTATTATGGAAATGATATGATTATTACTAATCTTTAATACCATTTTAACTATATTAATTATTGAAAAAATGGACGGAAAATGATCATTTTCATTTCTTATGGATGTGGGACTTCTACTTTGTGATTTCACTTGAATGATTAATATGGAACTAGAACCTTGGAGTGTTGTCCAATGTATCATGAATATATAAAGAATCTAATTTTTCTTATTTATCTTTTTTTGATTTTTTCACACTGACGATTCCATTTAATTTTGGGATTAGACACCAAGGATAAACGTGTTTATCAAATCATGGGATCCCATATTATCATAGGTTGACAATCTAGAGGGCGTCACATGAAAAATATGACTTACCCTATTGTCATATCAGGGGTTGAATAATACATATAGAGATCATCATTAATGTCAACGAGAGAATTCTCGAAGGGTATTGCATGTTATAGATTATAGGTCTTGGAGGGTTGGGCTAGTATTTGAATACTTTCCCAAAATTTGTCACAATAGCTAGTTGAAATTCTAAGGTGCTTCAATGAGACATGGATAACATGAGAGGATACCATTACATGAGTCAAGAGATGTATCTGAAGGACACTGCATGGCTTGGGAATTGAGCCTTGAGGGGTTCACGCTACTACAATGGTGAACCCAGGGGAGTAGTTTGGTCTTCTCTAACACTTCAATTGGACTTATTATAACCTAAATAGCATTCCCAAATAGCGTTAAAAGATTTGGGTGATACGTCCATCTGTTATTATGTGTCATAGATGGTTAGGGTAAATAGCATGGTGTTCAAAAAACATTTTTATTTTTAATTATATGACTATTAATCCTTTTTCAATAATTTATATCACATATTCTTTATATTTAGACATTTATTTTCAATTTTATGTCTCATGTGCTCTAGACGATGTGTGGGATGCTCTTTATGTGTCTTACTAGAAGTACATAACTTGATCTATTAGTTATAAAATGAAGTGATTTATTCATGTCAACTGATCAATCTGGTGAGTTCCCATACTTTACATGACGTGATGATTTTTTACTCATCAGATCATCTGTTCCATGAAATCTACTGTTATGTTTGGATGAAAAAGTGACCAACTTCTCATATGTGTGGTGGCCATGGAATTCTTCTGATTTGTGGTAGATTTACATTTTATCATGATGGGGTTGGGGATTCATTTCCCTCTCCATCACTAAAAATTCACCAGTTTGTATGGAACATATCACATGAGTCCATACGAGAGTAAGTGACGTTCTTTGGAGTCACACATCTTCATGAGTCTCCAACATGGATCATTCTGATAGTGTCTCTAGATTTTCAATGACTATGAGTCCATGCCATCAGTGCCTTCATTATTGTATTTTTGAAAAATAATGAGGACTTATTGAATAATGAGGAAATGTAGGAAGACATCCATATTTTTACATGTATATGTCTAACGGACTACATGATATCATTGTACTAGGTCAAGGGAATTCAGGTGAAATATTGTAATTTATCTGGGACAATACACAAGACTTGGATTTCTTGTCTATGGGTTTTTTCAATATTAGGGCGGCTTATCTAGGAGTCTCACAGGACCATCATGTGGAATGATCATGTTTCTAGAATATTATGACCATGGGAGGATTCCCCCTCAAACCCTTTTAATTCATACAATTTATTTTAAAAGGTTTGGGTAGTTCATGAGATTACATGAGTAATGTAAAATGAAATTAATCTACCTCATGATGATGCATCACATGACCAATCTAGGTTTATTGGAGATGTGGGATAATTTTTTGGAAAAATATATATCATTATACTTTGGTATAAAAAGGTGGAGAATGAGGTTTCCTAGATAAACGTGAGGCTCATCACCTGATTAGAATAACATGTCAGAGGGATTTCATAAGATAAAGAAGAAAATTCATCAGAGTATTCTGATGTCTTTATAAACCTTCAAGGGCATGTCGAATGACATTTTTGACAACAAGAGTTTATATACATTCAATTATTTTCATCCTTCATTTTATAATGGGGTTTTGGATATATTTTCCATCAATTTCCCTATCAAGGAATCACACAATAAATAATGGATCACATGATGGTGTGCGAGTATCATCATGGGAGATCACTATAATTTTATGTAGAATTGAAAATGTATCACATGATGTTTATATATTCATTCAATCATATAAAGGGGATCATGAAATCTAATATATATGATCCCATCAGATGATCAAGGGGGTTTCCCAATCTATATCAGCTTAGGGTACATTCCGTCATCCAACACCGTATAAAGGTATCATTAAACAAAGGTTATCAATTCCATAGGTATATTCTATAAAATTTCATGGTCAATGTCCTGAATAAATAAAGAGGAGCCACATAATCATGGGTGAATGTCCAATACAAATGATGATTGACACCCTACATCACATGAAGGTTCACGAGGCCAGGTTTGAATGAGAAAGGGAAATTCATGTCCAAGGGTTAAAGGAATATTGTATCATGTCATGTAATGAACGTGTCACACAATCCATGTCTCTTGATGGTGTCGTTAAGCTGATGGTTTGCATTGGGGTTTTCCATGAATAACAATGAGCAAAATTCATCCCATCACAGGTTGATTTTTTGATGCTCATCACATGATCCAATAGAATTATTGAGATCAAATATCTCTAAGGGAATATAATGATCCTCATCATTTGTAGGCTCCCATGAATACATTTTTATGTATTTCTAATGAAATATTGATGTTTACATTGTCAAGATTATCAATTTCATTACCTTTTATCCTATATCTGCATATACATCATGTCAGTTTCTCTAGTTCCATCACATACCATTCAATATGGGAATTTAGTTTCATATAATTACATTTCAAATTTTTATATATGAGTATTAAATATTATTTGTTGCAATGGAATATTCATCTATGATGTTTCTTCCCTTTGTGTGATAAGTTAAGTGGTACCGTAGCGCTTCATGCGATTGGTTACACGATGCCTCGTCTCTTCATATGAATGCTTTTATGTTGGAGTATTATAGTTTCACATCCATTCATGGGAATGAATAAATGAATTCCGTACAATAAAATCCTCTTCACTTAATGATTATATAGGATAGTGATGCTCTACTTTTTGAGGAAAATTAAATTTATCTCTTATCGACTGGAAGCGGCTCTCTCCAACACGTGATGTTTCTATATTTATAGAAAAAGGATCACACCAAATATTTTCAACCAAGTAAGGTGGGGTTTCTAATAAAACAATCTACCCTAATTTGCATCATATTTCCCCACCAAAGACCTAAAATAATGATTTTTTAAGATATATCTCCAATATACTAAATCTTACAATATTCTGTATATGTTATTGTGTAACCTCATGTATTCCTTTCCTCATCGCATGATCTATATATGGAATTCTATGGGTGTGCTATGAATTTGTTTCAATAATGAGATATTCTTTAAGCTCACCATTTTCATAGAAACCAATTTTCATGTAGTATATACATGTTCCTTAGTGAGTTCACATAATACCTTTAACATATACTTTGTTTTCATTTTGGACTCTATATTGCCTTATATTGATATTGTATGATCTTCTTCATGAAGAAATTAGCTCTAATGTTTGTCTACATGATCAGTGAAGTAGGTGTGGAACTCCCCTTCTTCATTCTTTGTACTAGAATCACCTCGATCTATAATTCTGAATTTTCCATACATGCATTTTTTTCATGATTAGATATATTCTTGATGAGATTATTCCACCTCAATGGTTCCCTGCTACACACATATATGTACTATGAAAATGTAATATAAGCTATTGAATTCCCCATAATGTTTGAAAATGGTGGTGATGAATTTACAAAATGCGGTTCAATTTTCATATCATAGAACATCATATGAATGTCCCGACATGAAATTCATAGTTGTAGTGTGGATACCTAATGTGATAATCTATGGCACATTTTTGTTTCTCTTCATGTAATATATGAAGATTATTCCCATAATTCGATGGTATATGAGGACTATGAACATCATATTAATGTATCATATAAAAGTACTTATCTGAGCATCTTTTTCGAGTCATCGGTTTTCTGGTGCATGATATCAACCCTGGGCACAACAGGAATGTGCTCGAGGATCTATTGTTGCACAACATTGATTTCATGACTATCGGAGGAATAAAAATCTAGTACTACGTGTTCAATTTTTTTTATTTTAAGTCATTTATTCATTTCATGATATGCACAACATGTGTCCTTTCGTTGAAAACGATATAGTGCGAAAATATCAGAATCAACAAATGAGCATCTTTAATAATTTTTTTCTCCACCTCTTTGAATTATTATTAAAATGTGATTATAAAAAGATCATTATATTGTATATACTATTATTTTTAAATAAAATTTTCATCACAAAAAAGTATCCCAACTTCCATCAAATGGGTAACGAAATCATTATTCATGTGTATAGTTCACTACAACATCATAAACTAATGTAATTTGATAATCCATTACCATAATTCATAGATGGGATGATAATGAATTTAATGAACATATATTATATTTATAAATTATTTATTCATCATATTTAATTATATTATATATATATAATTTCAATACATTATTGGATGATTTAATGCTGCTCGTCTGTACGGTGGACTACTACCTCATGAATCAATGTGATTATTCTTTCCCAAAATCATTACATGGAATGTAATATGGTTAATGATTTTTTTATATGGTGATATAAATGAAATAATTATTAAACTCAAGGAATATTTATCATTAAATAAGGAAAATTTCTTTTTTTGTCAGACCTTTTCACTCACAAAAAGTTGATAACATTGTTTGTGTATGTGTGGACAATTGCCTTCATGAATCCGTGTGATAATATTTTCATCACAACACCATGTAGATGATATATATAAGTATATATAATGATATAATAATGTATATATTTTATTATGACGATTTTAGAAATATTTCTTATAAGCATTCAACAATGATCATTGAAAAATGGATGCGTTTCTCATGCTTATATACAACATACCATATCATAAATCGTAACATATTTCACTTATCATAAAAATTATTCATGATTGGTAAGAAATGTATAAAATATGTAAAAAATATTATAATTACATTATTATTATTATTTTGGGGATGATAGGCCTATATTAAATATGAATAACTACATCTTTCCTCACAATGCACACATGAGAAAACAAGGAAATTAAAAATAAAACCAATAAAAATAAATAATTATTATTAATAAATGGGTGATACAATATTATAATAGGATCATATATGAAATTATTAATATTAAAATAATTATAGTGTAATTTAGTAACATTTATAAAACAACCATATAGGAGTTTAATTAATGTTCAACCAAAAGGAAGTATGATGTATGAGATTTTATGACTTAATTTCCACTCATTGTGGTAATATTTCACCAATTTTGATTATTTCATGAAATGATTATGTGGATAATGAATTTTTATTATCTTTTATTTTATTTCAGCTTGTTTTGAATTTATTTACTGTTCATCAACATAATTGATTCATTAATTAATTATTAGTTCAATGTGATGATCAATTTAATGGTTTATTTCACAATCAAATTATAATTGATATTATATATTCTTGAATATAAATTAAAGGAAATTAATTGATCATTATTTAATAAACCCAGTTCATTTTATTTTACCTTTTTATGAATTATATTTCATTTAATATAACCATTTATCCACTCTTTTTTACTAAATTTATTTAGAGAATGTTTTTATGAAATTTTGAAATCATTTCCCTCTTCACATCAAAATCAATTTTCTTTCCAAAACCATGTTTTCTAAAAATTATTTTAAAAATGTATTTAACCATTAATAATGATGTATTAATTTTTTTTTTCTATTTTAACTTCTTATAAATTTTTTTAACATGAATATGTGAAGGAATGTATTTTATTATTTTGTACAGAATTTATGGTATTTTCTAATATCATGGTCCCAAAATAAAATAATTATTCATTTATATTATTCTTCATTTTTAATTATAAAAAAATTTATTTTCAACTATTTTAATGTTTTAAAAGATTATTTTTCAAAATACAATGTTTATATTTCTTAAAGAAAATTTTTAATGATATTTTTATAACATTTCTACACATCAATGATATCAAACCTTTATTATACAGATAACACACCCAAGAAATGTTTTATTGAGAGTAATTTTTTCCATTCTTTGTATTTTTATGACCATTCATTTATAGAATAAAAAAGAATTAGTACAATACTAATGTATATACTATTTCAACACTGGTATCCACATTACTATGGATGGTTTATGGTTATTATTATTTATTGGGTAAAGTATACACATTTCATATACTAGTTTTTTCAATATGAATGTTAATTTTTAATGATTATATCCTTCATTTATAGAATTAAAAAGAATTAGTACAATACTACTGTAGCCCAAACATTATATATCACTTTGATGCATCGACAAGACATGTGAAACATGTTAGTTGGAAAAAATAGATGGGGTTCCACAAATAGATTTAAATTTTTTTGAGGATAGATCATGGCCATAACTACCTTTATGATAGTTAATTTTAGTCCAATGATATGGAAATAAGCATTCCATCATTTTGAGTTAATTTATTTTTATTCTATGTAAAAATTTTATTATTTAATATATCCTTGTTTTAGTTTTCAAGATCATGTGATTATATATATAGAATTACAAGATAATAAGTTTATTCATACCATATTATGCTCAGGTTATTGATTAGATGGATGATTTTTTAATTATACATCATTGAATGTTAATTAGGATTAACAATACATGATAACTTATATTGTACATAACCCAAAAGGGAATTTTATCTCACCCATATTTTTTCCTTTCCCTATGAACCCATGAAATGTACTATGTTTCTTATTAAAGGATATTCTATAGGGAATAATGTTATACTTAAATTAATATGTTTTAATTTTTGTTTTCAAATATTTTATAATACCCAACTATCTATATATTTTACCAAGACTACTAGAATATTTGGTTTTTTGAGATGTGACTCATAATAACATATTCCAATGAAAAAAAACTATCATCGGCTTTGGGATACTAGTGGAAGATTCTTTATAATGAAAATTTTATTATCCGATGAATACACCCCCAATAGCTTCTAAACAGGATTGAATTGTTAATCCCACTCATCATGTACTTAGTGAAGACTAAGTACATATTAAATAACCCTTATTAAAGGTGATTATCTATAAGGCCCCGGCCTTAAACCTTACTTAATATTGAATTAAATGAATAATTCACATTGAGGATCTTTTCAGGTTTAGAGTTTTAGAGAATTAGGACATAACTATTATATCTCAAAAGATTACAAAGTAGTCACTTCTACTAAATTTCCATAAAATAAAAACTCTTAAAAAGAAACATGTCTAGTTCCATGTATTAGATAGCATGACATTCCCTTGATCCCATCCTTGACCCTATTCCACATTAAGTCCTGTGAAAAACATTTAAAAAAAACTTGGGGTGAGCATAAAAAGCTCAGCAAGGAATACATAAAGAATGAAAACTGTTAGTTTTTCAAAACAACAAGTAAACCATGTATACTTTATCAAAGTAATACCTTTCACCTTTAGGAAGTAGTAAAAACTCTTCACTGAATAAAATATCATTACTTACCCTTTTATAACCAAAAGATTACCATAAAACCCATATAAATAACACATAAAATATAAATGTAACTTGGGACATAAACATACTTAAATGGAATAACCATATGGTCGACTTCCACACATACTTAATGGAATAGCCATACGGCCGACTTCCATACATAGTTAATGGAATATCCATACGGCCGACTTTCATACCCAATGCATTGGAGGTTATAACGTAACCACCCGTCCAGGTATTCACGACACCACCCGTCATATGGTTTATCATGTAACCACCCATAAAATGTCCAAGTACCATAATTACATATAAAATATTTAAAATATATACATTTCAATAAGAACATTTCATTTTCAATCAAAATAATTAATTCCAAGATATTGAATTAATCAATCCATTTTCAAAAATCATTTAAAAGAGATTTTTGAATCAAAGTGTCCCATACCACTTTGAATATTTTATTGGAAATATAATTTTTAAAACATTAATGTCCATATAAATAAATACTGAAAACCACTATGAAAACATGGACATTAAAGATAAGGGTTTAGAATAATAAATCTTTAAAACATTTAAAACGATATTTTTGTTAAAGAGTTTTTAACAAAATGAGAGACTCTTGAATACAAATAATTGCAGAATAACATTTAATACGAACTTTATAATATCATGAGAATAAAGGGATTCATAATATAATATGTAAAAGGACAGTATACACACTATATAAGAGTGAATTGATGCATAACAACAATGAAGTCTCAATGGAAATGTAAATTGAGATGAAATCCATTATAAAGATGGTATCCTTAAATTAAGGATAAATCTATCAAATAATTATGTGTGAGAAATATAAATACACCCAATATAAGTGGATATTAAGTTTGAAACAATAATAGGTCATTCACACATATTCATAGGATGACATGTTCAAGAAGTACAAGTTGAACCCAAAGAAATCGAAATTGGGTTAAGACCTTCCCTTGTAAAAGTTCGACAGCCTAACAACGTCACTTCAAAATTCAAAAAATTAGTCAATGAGAGAGTGAATGGTATATCATCAAATGGAAATAAACTTTACATAAATAAGGATATAGAATAACATATCCCAACATAATAAGATGTAAATTAAAATACATAACAAAAGAAGTCTTCTAAAAAGAGGAGGGTGAAAGGTCCCCTTAACGAGTTGGGTAACTTTCGAAACATAAACCCCATGGAAGAAGGGTCATACAATGAAGATTTAAATACCCATAAATGATATTATACTACACAAATTGTATAATAATGGGCAGTACATACACCACTCAAAGTAAATAGTGGAAAACGTATCATAAATGTCACAGGAATAAAAGTGAGATGAAAAATCCCTTATGAAAACTCGACAGCCTAACAACGCCACATAAAACTTATAGAAATGGATTTATGAGATCAAATAGGGTCTCTCATAATATGACCAAAAAATTATAGTATTAGGAATATAAAATAAAATCCCCAAACATAAGAAAGATGAGATTAAAAGAAATTACATAAAAGAGAGTACTTAAAAAGAAAGAGAGAGGTTGGATCCCTTACGAAAATTCGGCAGCCTAACGACGCCACTCAAAACATACAAAATGGATTGATGAGAGAAAATAGGGTCTCTCACCATATGAAAATAATATTTACAGTAGGATTAATATAAAAGAACATCCCAATCATAATAAAGATGAGCTTAAAAGGAATGACATAAAAGAGTGTACTCAAAAAGAAAGAGAGGGCTTGGATCCCTTACCTCAAGTCCGACTTGACTTGTTCGTTTCTTTATATTCCTGAGTAATAAACTTTGGTCAATTTATAATTGGATAAAGACCTCCTTTAAATATTATTATTCAGTTCATATAACATATTATAATGTTATTATAATTGTTTAATAATGTTAGTTCATATCAGACGTTTTTGTCGATGTTTGGTACATGAGTCAAAAATGAACTTGTTTGAAAAATGATTGTCCATTTTGTTATAAGTAAATAATTTACAGAATATTATTAATGATTAAAATATCATATATATACTGTAAATATTCATTTTATACTATTCCATATCATTTGGAGATAAAAATGAAAAGCACCGTTCATGGAAACGGTAGGCCGTACGTACGCATGAACGCTACTTTCATTTTTTCTTTGTCATATTAATGGAATTAAAAAAAATAAATGATATATATATATATATTATAATTCCAGTATAATATATATGTTATATATGTCACATATTTTTATCAGTTTCATTATTTATTCATTCCATGTATTGCATGTACAAGTCACATCACTTGAGGGGGCGGTAGTCCACACTTCCTCATATGAAATTATCGCATTTACACAACATGAAAAGAATAAAGGTATGGTTTAAATATAAAATAAATAAGCATATATTAAACATAAATACCATATATATATCATATATAAAATACAGTGACATCATAATGGGCACCTTTAAAGGTGTTAAAAGAATATTGAACAATCATCGTTTTGTGAGGCAGAAAATCACCAACCAGAGAAACAGTATGTTCTTTAACCATTAGATGAAGGTGTGTGTAAGTGTAGCTCAAAAAATTCTTATAAAAACATACTAGTATATTTAATATACTGGATGTTTTACAAAATAAATTAATAAAAAGAGTTTAGGGGGTTGGAGAAGCAAAATAAAACAAAAGGACACAAGTGAAGACATTACCTTAAAATCGGGTAACTCCCTTTGGTTTGAGCTCAAAGGCTTCCTTGGGAAGACTTCTGCCCAAAGTTAGGCTTTAAATAGACATATAGGTATGTGGAGAGACAAAATAGTCTGGGTTTGGCCGAGCCAAAGGCTTTGGAAGTGTGGGTAAGGTGGTAGAGGTGGGGGCCTTTTATAAGAGGAGAGGAGGGGCACTCTTGGAAAGTAAAGAAATGTTACTTTATTTTAGAATGAGTTTCGGATTTTAGTGGTCCCACGTTGATGTTTTTCGAGGATAAGGTGATAAGGGTTATAAATCCACCCATAAAATAGGTTTTGGACAAGTGTAGGTCTTAGATTTTACATTATAAATCCATTTTATTTAAATCGTTAAATAATGAGGTCATCACTGCATCATCATGATGTCATAAATAACTTAATATATTTAATGTCTAAAAATTATAAAAAAAATACTATGATGTTGGAAATCTTTTTAGATTTCCAATTAATATTTATAGTCCAAAAGATCATTTATTTAGACAAAATTAAAAATAATTTACTTAGGTGATACATTCTTTGTTACATTTAGCATTCTTTAAAAATAAAAAGATAAAAAGTAACTTTCTCACAAAAGTGATTCCATGGGGTCCCCAAGTTTGGAAAAAGGCATCCCATGGTCGGTCATGAGACAACCCGTAGCCTTAGGACACATTTTGTGGTCATTTTTTTATTATTATGATATTATTTTATTATCTTTAACTACCTGATTGAACATTAATCAAGATAATTAAAGATAATAACCGTCGTTACAATTCATAATGTCCAAAAAAAAGAGTCTTAATTACATAATTTGGACCTTATGATTCCAAATATGTAATCAATTTTACCAAATTCAAAACACATAAATTTAAATAATTTATTTAAAAATAATTCCCGTTGTTAAAACAAATAGCGGGTTTTTTAGAAACAATATTTATGAAATGTTTGGCACTTGTTTATGGCCAATTCAAAAGTTAAATGAATCCCAATTACCATCATTGGATTACATGGTAAAAATATATTCTAATTAAACTTTAAAACAAATTAAAAAGATAATATAACCATATAATTAAATTATATGAAAAAGCAGTTTTGTTGTAAAATGCAGTATTTTTCACTATTCATTGAAAAATGAACATTGTCGGAAAAATACCAAAAATTAACCCAAGGTAAATTTCAATGTCCCAATAATAAATATTATGTTTATTTTAAAAAATATATCATATAAAATTGTCAAAATATTTATTTAAAAATGGTTTTCCATTAAAAGGTAGTAAAACAATCTTTTAAAAATACTAGTGTATTCAATGCTTAAGACTGGATTCATTTGTATTTTAAGCCTCTAAATTTTATTGGATAAAAGTAAAAACATTTAAAAAACATATATAATCTTATTTTAGTTATTTATATTCATTCCTGTCAATACAACGGTTATGTGTTAACTACCATTTAAAATAATATTATTTTATTATTAGAGTGCAACGTATGATTTCAAAGGAACTTGTTGTTGCGTATTGGGTAAGCCATAGAGTATAGTGTTCCCTTTAAATTAATATTGACATTTTATTCACAAATAGGGATAAATATAAAAATTTCATATTCTTTGTTTACCTGGGGTGTTACATCCTTCCCCCCTTTTGGGAATTGTGTCCTCGCAATTTTGAAATTGGGCTCGGAAACATCCTTGAAAGTCCCACATCAGAACAAGAGTCGGTAAAAAAATTACTTTAAAATAAAGAAAGATAAGTAAAAAGGTCACCCGAGTTAACCCATACTAATATTCCATGTAGGAAATCATGGACATGGAAGAGAAAACATAGGGTCATGTTCTGATGGAGAGTGATAGAAAACATGTTTAGGAGAAAGTTAACCACAAGAAAATCACAAACTTGTGATGGGTTAAACGGTATTCGATTACCCAGTAGGAAAAGTTAATAGACAACATTTTTGTTTTAAGTTACTTTTAATTGAGGAATTTATTCATAAGGAAACATAATCACTTATCATGTTTACTTTGAAATTTTATTATATTCCTTACACAAACTCATATTTTCTCCAAAAGACGAGTATTTAGGAAGACTTGTTCTCATTAAGAGTACTATAATCAACTTCTCGAGAATCACCTAATCCACAAAAGAGAACTATATACTTCCCATGTCTTTATACATTAACACAAATCACAACCAAAAAGGTTAGTACAAGATCAGATAATCCAAAAAAGGATAACCCTTTATAAAAATAAAATCTAAACCTAATATCCAAAATTTGTCCAACAAAACCCAAAGTTCAACGAGGACCATTCGATAAAAAAATTTTCCATAAAATTCTTCAAAGTAAACCAAACTAAGATTTAAACCCAAATATTTGAAGGATTTAATGACATAGTCTTCCAAGTTAAATCGTAACATTTATCTCCAAACAACATCAGTTGCTCTTAATTTCTCGTATTGAAAAGTAATTAACCTAATCACATATCCTCCATGATAGGTTAATAAATTTCCATAGATAACCCAAAATCAACTTACTATTAATTCATAAAATCATCTAACTAAAAGGAATCAGTCAAACTAACCAGGGACTTCACGTAGTCCAGTGGTAGGAGATAAATACCAGTTGCACTTTGGTTGTGGGTTCGATTCCCGCAGCTTTGTCCGACGCGACGGGTTGTCACACGGTCTGCGTGTTGTCCTTATTCCAAAACTATATAATTATTAAAACATTCCCAAAAACGAGATAAAATCTTCAAAAATAATCATAACATATTTTAACCTCAAGTTTATCTCATGCCTTTCACTTTCCATCATAACATATAGTAACCCATAATTACTTCAAAAGTAAGGATCATATAAACCCAAATGGTTCTTTATAACTATGTCAACAAAAGAACAGATAACTATTATTTGAATAAAATTTTCATATATCAAAAATCTGGGTTACACATACTATAAAAAGTATTCTAATGTAACCCCATCATCAAAAGAGACTTAATACTATTAATAATTTCACCATAACCCTTGAAGCCTTTATATGTTGACTTCTTACTCATTCAACATTCTTCATGATCCATTAACCATTCCTTTACAACCTATTCTATAATACTTATTTCCTACAAAAAAAATCATGAATCATATCCTAAGATTCCAAATTGGGAAAACAAAAGTTATGAAATAATCTATACCTTTGATTGGTCATTGTCATTTTCTTCATCCTCAATCGGAATGGCATTAGGTATTGGTAAAAAAATATTTGTACGATCTTGGTGATCCCATTCCCGAAACTTCTTCATAGGACATGCGTTTGCATAATGACCATGCACACCACTTTTAAAACATTCAATTGATCCCTCAGAAAGAACTTCTTTCCCTTTCCTCAAGATGCTTCCTTTTTCCATGGAAGGTTCTTGCTTTATGACCTTCATTTCCACATCTATAGCATATTTCTGTCCCTTCGAAACATTTTCCTAGGTGTTTCATTCCACATATTTGACACATAGGTTTTTGAACACACTTACCTTTATGATTATTACCTGTAGTTTCGTAGGGATTTGTTTCTCGTATATATGATGCCTTATAGAAATCACCAAGGTTTAGGTGGTCAATCATGACTCTAGATAGTTGGTTGAGGATAAACACAAGAGTTCTCATTGCAACTCCCATATCATTCATTTGCTCAATCAGAAAACTGTCACAGTTTCTTTCACATCCACTGTTACTTTGGTGCCCGCTAGATCCAGCGATTTACTAAAACCAACAAGGTCAGTATGAGCATATCAACAAAACCATCTTGTACTAAAGAGGAAGATAAACACTAAGATATAATTACTCATTCAATTTATCTAAAACTAGGACTCTTTCTGAAATCCTAACCATTATGTTAATGTCACTTATGCTTAGAGAATACCCTAACCTCTAAAGTTATCTAAACCGACCTTTGATACCAACTATAAGGCCCCAACCTTAAACCTTACTTAATATTTAATTAAATGAATAATTCACTTTGAGGATCTTTTCAGGTTTAGAGTTTTATAGAATTAGGACATAACTATTACATCTCAAAAGATTACAAATTAGTCACTTCTACTAAATTTCCATAAAATAAAATCTCTTAAAAAGAAACATGTCTAGTTCCATGTATTAGATAGCATGACTTTCCCTTGATCCCATCCTTGACCCTATTCCAAATTAAGTCCTGTGAAAAATATTTCAAAAAAACTTGGGGTGAGAATAAAAATCTCAGTAAGGGATACATAAAGAATAAAAACTATTAGTTTTTCAAAACAACAAGTAAACCATGTATACTTTATCAAAGTAATACCTTTCACCTTTAGGAAGTATTAAAAACTATTCACTGAATAAAATATCATTACTTACCATTTTGTAACCAAAAGTTTACCATAAAACCCATATAAAGAACACATAAAATATAAAGGTAACTTGGGACATAAACATACTAAAATGGAATAACCATACGGTCGACTTCCACACATACATAATGGAATAGCCATACGACCTACTTCCATACATACATAATGGAATAGCCATACGGCTGACTTCCATACCCAATGCATTAGATGTTATAACGTAACCACCCGTCCTGGTATTCACGGCACCACCCGTCATATGGTTTATCACGTAACCACCCGTAAAATGTCCACATACCATCATTACACATAAAATATTTAAAATATAAATATTTCAATAAAAACATTTCATTTTCAATCAAAATAAGTAATTCCAAGATATTGAATTAATCAATCAATTTTCAAAAATCATTTAAAATATATTTTTTAATCAAAGTGTCCCACACCACTTTGAATATTTTATTGGAAATATAATTTTTAAAACATTAATTTCCATATAAATAAATACTGAAAACCACTTTGAAAACATGGAAATTAATGATAAGGGTTTAGAATAATAAATATTTAAAACATTTAAAATGATATTTTTGTGAAAGAGTTTTTAACAAAATGAGAGACTCTTGAATACAAATAATTGTGGAATAACATTTAATCCGAACATTATAATATCATGAGAATAAAGGGATTCATGATATAATATGTCAAAGGACATTTTAAACACCATATAAGAGTTAATTGGTGCATAACAACAATGAAGTCTCAATGGAAATTTAAATTGAGATGAAATCCATTATAAAGATGGTATCCTTAAATTAAGGATAAATATATCAAATAATTATGTGTGAGAAATATAAATACACCCAATATAAGTGGATATTAAGTGTGAAACAATCAGAGGTCATTCACACATATTCATAGGATGACATGTTCAAGAAGTACAAGTTGAACCCAAAGAAATCGAAATTGGGTTAAGACGTTCCCTTGTAAAAGTTCGACAGCCTAACGACGTCACTTCAAAATTCAGAAAATTAGTCGATGAGAGAGTGAATGGTATCTCATCACATAGACATAAAATTTAAATCAATAAGGATATAGAAGAACATATCCCAACATAATAAGATGTAAATTAAAATACATAACAAAATAATTCTTCTAAAAAGAGGAGGGTGAAAGGTCCCCTTACTGAGTTGGGTAACTTTCGAAACATACACCCCATGGAGGAAGGGTCATACAATGAAGATGTAAATACCAATAAATGATATTATACTACAAAAAGTGTATAATAATGGGCAGTACATAGACCAATCAATGGAAATAGTGGCAAACGTAGCATAAATGTCACAGGAATAAAAGTGAGATGAAAAATCTCTTACGAAAACTCGGCAGCCTAACAGCGCCACTTAAAACTTCCAAAAATGGATTTATGAGATAAAATAGGGTCTTTAATAATATGAGCATAAAATTACAGTATGAGGAATATAAAATAACATCCCCAAACATAAGAAAGATGAGCTTAAAAGAAATGACATAAAAGAGAGTACTTAAAAAGAAAGAGAGAGGTTGGATCCCTTACGAAAATTCGGCAGCCTAACGGCGCCACTCAAAACTTCCAAAATGGATTTATGAGAGAAAATAGGGTCTCTCACCATATGAACATAATATGTACAGTAGGATTAATATAAAATAACATCCCAATAATAAGAAATATTAGCTTAAAAGGAATGACATAAAAGACTGTACTTAAAAAGAAAGAGAGGGGTAAGATCCCTTACCTCAAGTCCGACTTGTCTTGTTCGTTTCTTTATATTTTTTGAGTAATAAACTTTGGTCAATTTATAATTTCCTAAGGACCTCCTTTAAATATTATTATTCATTTCATATCACAAATTATAATGTTATTATAATTGTTTAATAATGTTAGTTCATATCAGACGTTTTTGCCGATGTTTGGTACAGGAGTCAAAAATGAACTTGTTTGAAAAATGATTGCCCATGTAGTTATAAGTAAATAATTTCCAGAATAGTATTAATGATTAAAATATCATATATATCCAGTACATATTCATTTTATACTATTTCATATCATTTGGAGATAAAAATGAAAAGCACCGTTCATGGAGACGGTAGGCCGTACGTAAGCATGAACGCTACTTTCATTTTTTCTTTGTCATATTAATGGAATTAAAAAAAATAAATGATATATATATATATATATATTATAATTACAGTATAATATATATGTTATATAGGTCACATATGTTTATTAATTTCATTCTTTATACATTCCATGTATTGCATGTACGAGTCACATCACTTGAGGGGGCGGTAGTCCACACTTCCTCATATGAAATTATCGCATTTACACAACATGAAAAGAATAAAGATATGGTTTAAATATAAAATACATAATCATATAGTAATAATAAATACCAGATATATATCATATATAAAATACAGTGACATCATAATGGCCACCTTTAAAGGTGTTAAAAGAATATTAAACAATCATTGTTTCGTGAGGCAGAAAATTGCCAACCACAGAAATAATATGTTCTTTAACCATTAGATGAAGGTGTGTGTAAGTGTAGCTCAAAAACTTCTTATAAAAACATCCTAGTATATTGAAGATACTGGAGTTGTTACAAAAGAAATTAATAAAAAGAGTTTAGGGGGTTGGAGAATCAAAATAAAACAAAAGGACACAAGTGAAGACATTACCTTGAAATCGGGTAACTCCCTTTGGTTTGAGCTCAAAGGCTTCCTTGGGAAGACTTCTGCCCATAATGAGTCTTCAAGGAGTTATAGAGGGATGTGTAGAGACAAAATAGGTAGGGGTTGGCAGAGCCAAAGGCTTTGGAAGTGTGGGTAAGGAGGTAGAGGTGGGGGCCTTTTATAAGAGGAGAGGAGGGGCACTCTTGGAATGTAAAGAAATGTTACTTTATTTTAGATTGAGTTTCAGATTTTAGTGGTCCCACATTCATGTTTTTCGAAGATAAGGTGATAAATGTTCTAAATACACCCATCCAATAGGTTTTGGACACGTTTAGTCTTAGATTTTACATTATCTTTCCATTTTATTTAAATCATTAAATAATGAGGTCATCGCTGCATCATCATGATGTCATAAATAATTTAAATTATTTAATATCTAAAAATTATAAAAAAAATACTATGATTTAGGAAATATTTTTAGGTTTCCAATGAATATTTATAGTCCAAAAGATAATTTATTTAGACAAAATTAAAAATATTTTACTTAGGTGATACATTCTTTGTTACATTTAGCATTCTTTAAAAATAAAAAGATAAAAAGTCACTTTCTCACAAAGGTGATTCCATGGGGCCCCCAAGTTTGGCACAAGGCATTCCATGGTCGGACCTGAGACAACCAGTAGCCTTAGGACACATTTTGTGGTCATTTGTTTATTATTATGATATTATTTTATTAACTTTAACTACCTGATTACTCATTAATCAAGATAATTAAAGATAATAACCGTCGTTACTATTCATAATGTCCAAAAATAAAATAGTCTTAATTACATAATTTGGAACTTATGATTCCAAATATGTAATCCATTTTACCAAATTCCAAACACATAAATTGCAATAATTAATTTAAAAATAATTCTCGTTGTCAAAACAAATAGCGGGTTTTTTAGAAACAATATTTATGAAAATTTTGGCACTTGTTTATGGACAATTCAAAAGTGAAATTAATACCAATGACCATAATTGGATTAAATGGTAAAAATATATTCTAATTACACTTTAAAACAAATTAAAAAGATAATATAACCATATAATTAAATTATATGAAAAAGAAGTTTTGATGTAAAATGCAGTATTTTTCACTATTCATTGGAAAATGAACATTGTCGGAAAAATACCAAAAAATAACCCAAGGTAAATTTCAATGTCCCAATCATAAATAATATGTTTATTTTGAAAAATACAGCTTATAAAATTGTCAAAAGTTTTATTTAAAAATGGTTTTCCATCAAAAGGTAGTAAAACAATCTTTTAAAAATACTAGTGTATTCATTGATTAAGATTAGATTCATTTGTATTTTAAGCCTCTAAAATTTATTGGATAAAATTAAAAACATTTAACAACCATATATAATCTTATTTTAGTTATTTCTATTCATTCCTGTCAATACAATGGCTATGTGTTAACTACCATTTAAAATAATATTATTTTATTATTAGAGTGCAATATATGATTTCAAAGGAACTCATTGTTGCGTATTGGGTAAGCCATCGAGCATAGAATTCCCTTTAAATTAATATTGACATTTTATTCACAAAGAGGGATAAATATAAAAATTTCATATTCTTTATTTACCTGGGGTGTTACATTATCCTTGTTTTATATTCTCCACAAACATATACACATTCTATTATCATATATTTATGTAATTACTAGGAATCCACCGAATATCACATTTACAAAGACATCGTTATCTCTTCTAATACATAGAATCAACTCATAGAAATATTCCCATGGTTATAAAAAATGTTCTAACATCCATAAAACTAATTTAAAATAATTAATATAATAAAATAAATAAAAACTTATTGGATTTTTAGCAGTGTCATAGAATCTCCTCTCGTTGATTTTTTCTTAAGAACACGTTTTATTATCAAAGTATTTGATACAAAATGAGGTGAAAATATATTTATTTTACATCATTTTTAAAAGATAAAAATTACCTCTCACAAATTATCACACAATCTCTAGAATGTTTTTTTTTCTTTGAGGATTTACTACATAAGAAACTATTTATATAATACAGAGTAACATTTGTAGATAATCTAAAAACACTAGAACACCATCTATATTTTTCCTATGTTATACACTTCTTCCTTTCATGGGGAATAAAAGCATAAGAAAGTGGAATATTCATTTGAAATGTTATGGAAAAAAATAAAATACAATTCATATAGAGTTATATTTGTGTAATATGAGAAATAATGATCTTGAGAGAAATATATTTCTAAAAATAATAATAAACAATAATTGTCATCCAGAAGTCATTATAGAATTACCTATAGTCCCAAATGAAAAGCATATAACATGTTGTAGGAGTGTAGAAACATGATACTCTACACATGATCATTTTTATCATAATATTTCAAACATAATATAAAAATGTGAATGAAGAATAATAATATTATACAATATCTTAAAATTTACAACTTTTCTACAATAATTATCATAACATTGTTATCATGGGCTAACAACCAGTGTATCGACTTGGGAATGGAAGAAAACCTATATACCCACTAGTTCTTATTCTAAAAAACTATATAACCACATAGGCTTGGGATACTATATCATTAACCTTTTAGGATGGCTATTACAATACATATAACCAAGATGTATTAGACTAGAAACCATATACCCAATTGGGCTAGGACTAACAACCGATGTACCCTCTTATTCTTGAGTTATTACCATTTTAACCACATGATCTGGGGGTACTACTAGTGTACCCTATTTGAGTTCAATATAATTTAAATATAAAATAATAAATTAAGGGTTATATAGTATACAAGTTATTATAATCTATATAAATGTGGTCTACTAAATAAAATCATTCATCATATCTGACCGAACGTTTGAGGTGAATAATGTGCACAATAACATTCCATATTTTATTACCAAAATTATCCTCAATAATTTTAATGGTTGATACCCAAAAATTAAATTAACTGAATATATTATTTCAAAATACTATTTATTGAGGTATTCATGAGAAATATCTTATATGGAAATAAATCCATTAACTATGATGTCCAAAATAGATGTAAAAAACTAAAATTGTTTTCTATAAAATAATTTTGTCAATATTATAAAATATTATATCAATGGTTACATTCAAAATTCATTTTTGAAAAGATAAAGTGAATTTTTAAAAAAATTATTAATGTTATAATGATTCAAAATATTTATATCCTTGTAAAAGATAAAAATCCTACATCAATAAAATAAGGCGTGTGAGATAAAAAAATTCAATGGACGAGATCTTTTTAATATAAATAATTACATTTACTGAAAAACCACATAACATAAGTGTATAATGAAATAATAATTAAAAAATATGATATTCTAAATATAATGAACATTGGATATTACAAAAACCTAGGTATCTACATTAAATGGAGAATATTGGTCGGAATGGTTAATATATACAAGGAGGAGAAATAATCATTAATGTGATGAGAAATTATCTCACCAAAAAATTACTGTATGTAAAAAAATTAATCAAGATAAAATTATTTAATTAAAATTATATTTTCTAAAGATTATAATATATTTATCCCTTAAATAATATATTATTTTGGAATATTCAAATAATATAAGAAATAAAGTCATGAAAAATAGTCATAACTCAATGAAATGATATTTGGGGTAGCAAAATCCATTTTACATTTAGTCACATTTGAATAAAAAAATTATAAACGATATTTGATGGTGAATCAAAAAATAATATACATTATAGTAAAAATAATGATCATATAAATTCATAGATAATATATATACACAATAGAAAGTAAGTAGTGAACAAAAAATATGTCTTAGTAAAAAAATTGATATACCAAACCCGTACAATAAATCTTGCATTACTGAATTTTATCTAACCTCTATCATCTTTCATTACTGAATTATATTTAACCTCTATTTAAGAGATATAACTATCTTAATTACCTATTTTATAACTATATTATTACTAATAACAATTTATGAACTTAATTTATAATCATTTATTGTAAATATGTTATTTAATTATATTTTAATTTCATAATAGGTTGTTATTTTTCTTGATTGATTTTGTATTACTAGTTTCGTGATGGTGGTGGGGATTTATTTTCATATATTTAATTTTATATGTTTATAGATAAATAATGTAATTTTAAAATATTTGTTATATTTATTTATAATCATTGAATGTCATTTAACATATACTTTGGTTATGATTTAGAATGTAAGTGATGATCCTATGTCGGTAATTTAGAATATAACAAATGAATTACGTTAATAATATGTTTGGTATTAGTATAAAAATTATTAAACAAAAAATTAATAAATTATCGATAATTTGTAATAAATCATTTTTTAAGAATACATAGTCATATATGATAGATATTTGGAACATTGATCACACTTGTTGTTAAACTGATCCAAAAAGACGACCTTATAATACATGTGTTAGTATTTATATGAAATTAATAACTTCAAATAATAACATTTTTAAATAATCATAATGATATTAATTAAAATTAATTAATGTGCTGAATTTTTTTCTTAAACTAATTATATATTAAAATTCAATATAGAAAACAATATATTTCACATTCATGGAGGAGGTAGTCCTCACATATACAGTAGAGACCCATTCATTTTACGAATATTGAGAGGAAGAAAATGAATGGAATGTAAATTCAAAATCACATGAAATTTAAAAATATAATATAATTCATTTTTTTAATATTTTAGAAATATAAATTTTTATCAAGATGAAATATCAAGTATGTCATTCATGGAGGTGGTAGTCTGTTCGTATGAATAAGGGAGTCATCATTTGTCTAATAGATTTGAATGGAGCTATAAAAGATATATTACAATAGTATAATATAATTTCAATATATTATAAACTATAATGTTATAGTATTTTAATGGTTAATGTATTTATGCGTGATTATAAGATAGAAAAAAACTATGATTCCCTGATTTATAACAATACCTTTCTCAAAGGAAGTTCACCCTTCAGTAACCTATTATAGGTCCCTTGATTCCTCTATTGAAATGGCTATAGAATTATGATTAAATGATATTTAACAATAGATAATAGGTTTTATATTTTTATAATTTAAGGCTTAGTACTGGTTAGATAAATGTAATGGGTATGATCCCCTATTATAAGTGAATAAAGTCTATTTTTCTAATTACCCCTTACTTTAGTAATGTTCAAATGGAAGAGATAAAGTATCAATGTTTTTAAAGAATGAAATAATTAATGTTTTGAAATGGTAAGCTCTATAATTCTCTAAAAAATATATTTTGGAAATGAGTTTCGGTGGTTTTTGGCTTTTCCAATTACTTTTTATTTACACCCCTTATTATTTTTTACGATCTAAACTAATTTTTATCAGTGATAATTAATTTTATCAAAAATAATAATAGAGATTTTAGTACTCAATTCAATCATTTTGATCAGTAACATTAAATTGATTTTTTAAAATAAAATTTCTATGGTTGAGAAAAGATAAATTCCTCATAAACACACATACCATGTAATAAAATTTCCAAAATAATATTTCTTATGTATAAAATATATTTATTAGATATTATTATCATAATTTTTTAATTTATTATAATAAATTATATTTTTTATAAATCGAATAATATTGAGTGTATTTTTATGAAATTAAAAATAAAATTTAACAGATAAAGTTATATTTAATTGAATTAAATGACAAAGAACTCATTTTTATTGTAAAATGTTACAATAGTCTATAAAATATTAAAAATATGTTTTAAATTTTTTAATTATTTTTTTAAATGAGTCATTATGTTCCTTAAATAATTTTTTCCCTGAAATATATTTAATATTTTTAAATTTATACTTTTATCTTGATATATATTGAAACATTATAGCCTTTATAAAAATTAAATATTTTAATATTGAAGAGACAAATTATATTTTTGGGACATCCTAATAATTCGAATAATGATATATTTAACACCTTCAAATAAAATATTTAATTTAAATTGAAAAACAAAAATTATGCTAATTTATAAATTTATGTTTTAAATTAAAATGGAAACTATGTGAAAAATAAATATATTTAGAAAAATATTATTTTCAACAATAACTGTTATTACCTTCTTTAATATTAATTTATAACTAAATGAGTTTTAAAATATAAATTGATATCTAATAATAATTTACAAGTTTACAATTTAATTTTTCTCAATAAAGTATAAATCATTTTAATAAAATACCTACTTGAGAATAAACGTTATCTCATAATATCAAATAAAATTAATTATTTAACCATTAAATATAATATTTTTTTGAATAACATAATTTAAATTACTAAATAGTTTTTTATTGTAATGAATTTCATAATAATATTCATTTATTATATAACAATTTCTTTTCTCCTGGTGTTTCATTTGAGGATGGCTACCAAACACAATATTTATTTAGAGATTTATATATTTTAAAATCTCGATGTGTTAAATATTGATGTATGGAACATAAGATCTAGTTTTCTGATATTAACCATTTTTATCATAAAATAGTTTTTTAGGGATATAATATTGTGTTCTGATGATTAATTTGAATAAACACAATCCATGTAAGTATTAAGGCACATAAAATTATTAAACGGGTCCACCCAAATCATAGAAAAATTATATATCTAATAGGATAATTATATACAACATCATTCATATAACTATTTTAAATGATATAACAAACATATAAAGTATTCTATGACACTATAAAAGAATAATTTACTACAAATATTTTTCTAATGCTATTAAAAATATTTATGAGTAAAAAAATATAATGTGAAATTTGGTAATGAGATTCATCGATTCATTGATTGATTAGATCCATCCATAACATCTAGTTCTTAGTAGGGAAATTTGTTATTCATCCTCAATCATATTCTCTTAAAAGAAGTATATGTTATATGATCTATTTTATAAAAACAAAAAAAAATTTATTCTATTAAAACACTGAAAATAAATTCATTCTAATCATGTTTTTTATTGAAATAAATGTAGAATAATTTCTCTACCAGTCATTACTACATATATATAATTTTAAAATGCGCCATTCAAATCTGTTATGGAAAAAAATTCCACTTGAAATTTTAAAAGTAAACCTTTGAGTTTTGTGTCATGTGTCACACAACTATAGATATTTTATTAGAAAAAATACATTATATAGAGTTGAGTATGTACAAAATAAGTAATTCAAAAGGAAAATTATTTTTATTTTAGTGACTAAATAAATTTGATAACCGAGCATAGAGGAGTCATCATTTTATCTTCTATATAAAAAATATCACATATTGGCCCAATCCGATTTACTGATGATGATGATGATCCATTTTAAACATGGGGAGCCTCACAAAAAATTAGATTAATTATACTTTCAGTAATGTCTCTATAACCAAAATCCATATTTTTTTATTATAATGAGATCATTTATAATCAAAATTTATATAATATTATGATACATGATTTTTACTTGACTATTAAATAAAACATTAAATAATAGTACATAAATAAAACAAATAATTATTTATTATTCCTACATTTAATTATTCTCTAATAACTTGTATCATTCATCATATTATTTTTTGGAAATTGAAAATAATATATTGGGGTTAAATTAATTTATAAATAATGTATTTCATAAACTAAAGAGTATTTAGGGGTAATCATGAATTAATAAATAATATAGATATAATAAATTATCAAATAAATATTTAACAACTAACCAAGAAAAGTAAATATATATCCCTAAAAATGGGATTAAACAATCACATGGATAACAATAATTAATCTATTAAAAAATAATTATAAAATTTCGAACATCATAACCATACTATTATATCATAATTGAAATAAATCAAAAATAAAATGATAGGTGATATCATAAAACCCATAATATTTTGTATCTTGATACTTACAGATGCATCATGGGGATATATTATTTCAGGCCCCACCAACAACTTAATATGTCTAAACTATTTATCATAAGAAATAAATGTATAAATAATAAAATTCATAATGTTGCATATATGACATCATATATCTACATATCTATATAATTAGTACCTGATGACATTAAAATCAAATGTATATGGATTTATAATATTTTACTATTCAAATAATTGAATTGACTTTTTATGTAAAAAATGTTCATTCTTGATTCAGAAATATGTTATATTAAAACAACATAAAGTGAAGTGGTAGAAAGTTATGTATTTTTTTGAATTCTAAGAAATAAATAAAAATATATATATTAAATTTATGGGATGAGGAATATGGAAGAATATGTAAATGATAAAGTCAATAAAGAATGATATTGGGAGTGTTACATATAACAAACATTAGGATAAGACATGGGAGATACCCCTTAAGAAAATTATATGGTATTATATATAAATTTATATGATAAAATATGATAAAAATATACATTTAAAATAAAGTTAAAATGAATCTCTTTTTAATTTTTTTAAATAATAATAATCATGATACTTTACTTATCTTGTAACAACATGATTTAAATTGATTTTTAGATATTATAAAAATTTTACTAATTAAATGTTACCACTATAACAGAAATGTTGATTTGGAATGTATAAATATAAGTTAAATCATTATAAATAACTAATATAATGGTCCAAATTAGTAAAAAGTATTGATTAACGCTATTGAAATAATCAAAAATTATATAGTGAAGTCATTTTATGCTTCAAAAATTCATTATATTCAAGATATATTTTTATATAATTTTGTGCATAGAAATTGTAATAAATTTATTAATATTATTTAATTTTTTTAAAAAAATAATTTTTTAAATCATCATATAAGAAGTAACTCGGATTACTATATGGTGATTATTCTATAATAATTTCATTTCATTGAATTGTAAAAAATAAAGAATGTTCAAATATACTAATTTCATTTCTATAAATCAATTAATTTAAAATTATCATTATACTTTTAATTTAGTATTATATTATAATATTAGTTTGTTGTTTAAATTAATCTACTTAATTTATTTTTAACTAATAATATTTTTGAATTTTAAATAAGTTAAAAATTCCTTAAAATGAATTTAAAAGAAATCATTATGAATTATACATTTATATTAAAATTGATTTTATCAACTTATAAAGATAGAATCTAATAATATTTCTACAATATTATGAATTTTGGGTAATATGTTTGGTAAATATTTCCTTTTTAATATTTCATCATTACGAATATTAATTGTGGTAGTTATATGTATAAGGCCCCAGCCTTAAACCTTACTTAATCTTGAGTTATTACAAGATTACACATTGAGGAACTTTTCAGGTTTACAGTTATAGAGAAATAAATCATAAAACTTGCATTACATTCCACATTTAAACAAAGTGGTTACATAAAATATAGTATTCATTTTTCCCATCAACATAAACATATTTAAAATGAAACACGGATTCTTTCTTGACACTTCCTCGACACTATCATCATATCATGTACCATTCCCTTGACTAGTGAAAAAATTTCAAAAACATGGGATGAGCATAAAAATTTTAGTAAGGGTTATAAAAAGTATGGAAAGGAAACATGAGTACATATATACATAATAATGAAATCATACTTTACCCATAAAACATATGCACTTTAACATACCTCATAAGATCATGAATAAATCATCAAAATCGTAAGACATACAGGTAACTTGAGGCATTCATAACATTCTTACGTAGGGATTAACCCTCTTGGATACGTTTGGAATACCCATCACAGTATATTCCCTAAATATCTTTGGATAAACCTTATCATTTAACTCATTCGCGTTACCCAATGCATTGGAGAGCTATATCGGGCTCACCCGCCCTTAGTTTATCACAGAACCACCCTTCTTCATAACAATGCCCAAGAACCCTAACATAATCATCATACATAACATAAGCATAAAGGAAAGATAACATTCCCACATTGAAATAACAATATAACATTTTAAGATATATAAATAATGAATACATTCTAAAAACCATTCTCAAAACCATTTAAAACATTTGATAAAGAGATTTTTTGGACTCAAACTGTCCCATACCACTTTGAAGATTTTAAAATTTAAAACCATTAATATCCATATAAATAAATCCTTAAAACCATTTTGAAAACATCGATATTAATGAGAATTATTTATAAGAATAAATCATTAAAACATTTAAAACGATATTTTAGTTAAAGGGTTTTTAACAAAATGAGAGACACTTGAATATAATAATTGAGGAATAACATTTAATCAGAACTTTATAATATCATGAGAATAAAGGGATTCATGATATAATATTCCAAAGGACATTATATACACCATATAAGAGTGAACTTGTGCATAACAACAATGAAGTCTCAATATACATGTAAAATGAGATGAAATCCATTATAAAGAAGGTATCCTTAAATTAAGGATAAATCAATCTCATAGTTATGTGTGAAAAATATAAATACACCCAATATAAGTGAATATTAAGTTTAAAAAAATAAAATTTCATTCACACATATTCAAAGGATGACATATTCAATAACTTCATGTTAAACCCAAAGAAATCGAAATTGGGTTAAGAAGTTCCCTTGGTAAAAATTCGACAGCCTAACGACGTCACTTTAAAATTCAGAAAATTAGTTGATGAGGGATAAAAAGGGTATCTCATCACTTGGGCATAAAATTTACATCAATAAGGATATAGAAGAACATATCCCAACATTACAACATGTAAATTAAAAGACCCAACAAAATAAGTCTTTTAAAAAGAGGAGGGTGAAAAGTTCCCTTACTGACTTTGGTATCTTTCGAAGCATACACCCCATGAAAGAAGCACAATAAAAAATTGATTTAAATACTCAAAAACGAATTTATATTACAAAAATAGTAGAATAATGGGTATTACATATACCACTCAAAGGAAATGGTGGTAAAAGTAGCATAAATATCACGGGAATAAAAGTGAGATGAAAAATCCCTTACAAAAACTCGGCAGTCGAACGACGCCACTTAAAACATTCAAAAATAGATTGATGAGATCAAATAGGGTCTCTCATCATATTAACACAAAATTTACAGCAAGAGTTATATAAAATAACATCCCAATCATATGAAATATGAGATTAAAAGGAATGATATAAAAGAGTGTACTTAAAAAAGAAAGAGAGGGGTAGGTTCCCTTACCTCGGGTCCGACTTGACTCGATCGTTCTTTAACCTCATGAATAATAAATGTGAGTTAATTTATAATTTCTTAAGAACCTTTTTCAAGTTAATTATTCCTTTTATATCACTTACTACCATGCTGTGAACACTATGTAATTATTTAAGTTAATAACGGTCGTTTTTTAGATCATTGCTACTTGAGTCAAAAATAAACTCTTTATAATTACAAGTTGTTCATGTGGTAAAATATATATTATATACAGAATTATATTCATTATTTATATATCATATATATTATATATATCCATTATATACATGCATTTATAATATTAAATAACATTTAGAGGTAAGAAATGAAATGCACCGTTCATGGAGACGGTAAGCCGTACGTACGCATGAACGCTACTTCCATTTATATTTCTTATTTAATGGAATTAAAACATAATGATACATAATAGTATTATAATTATAGTATGGTATCATATATAATATCATTAAATATATCTTTATACGTACCACATATGGTAGTAATGAATCAAATCACTTTGAGGGGGCGGTAGTCCGCACTTCCTAAAATGTAGATATTGCGTTTAACCATAATGGAAACCATAAAGGTATTCCATAAATGAAAAATACATAAGAATAATTAAAACATAAACATATTATATATCATATATAAATATAGTGACATCTTTATTGGCACCTTTTAGGGTGTTAAAATAATATTGAACAATCATCGTTTCGTGAGGCAGAAATTCACCATCCACATAAACAATATGTTCTTTAACCATTAGATGTAGGTGTGTGTAAGTTTATCTCGAATAATTCTTATAAAAACATCCTAGTATATTGAATATACTGTATTTTTTACAAAAGAAATGAATAAAAAGAGTTTAGCGGGTTGGAGAAGCAGAATAAAACGAAAGAACACAAGTGAAGACATTACCTTAAAATCGGGTATCTCTCTTTGATTTGAGCTCAAAGGCTTCCTTGGGAAGAATTATGCCCAATTTGAGGCTTATAGGAGTAATAGAGGGATGTGGAGAGACAAAATGAGCAGGGTTTGGCCGAGCCAAAGTCTTGAGAGGTGTGGGTAAGGTGGTAGAGGTGGCGCCTTTTATAAGAGGAGAGGAGGGGCACTCTTGGAATGTGACAAAATGTTACTTTATTTTCAAATGAGTTTCGGATTTTAAAGGTCCCACATTGATTTATTTCGAGGTTAAGGTGGTAAGGGTTATAAATATGCTCATCCAATAGGTTTTTGACAAGTGTATGTTATATTTTTAACATTATCTTTTCATTTTATTTAAATCCTTTATTAATGAGGTAATTGTTGCATCATCATGATGTCCTAAATAATTGAATTTATTTAATGTATAAAAATTATAAAAAAATATCATGATGTAGGAAATATTTTTATATTTATAAATAATATTTATAGTCAAAAATATAACTTGTATATCCCCATTTAATTTTTTTAGTAAAACAACTCATGCTTATGACATTTTTGTTTTAACTTTAAATAAAAAGTTATTTATGTCATTTTACAACCAATGTGGCTCCATGGGGTCCCCAAGTTTACCCATGGATTGGATTGGTCGGACATGACACATAAAATGAGGGTAGGACATGTGTCTAGGTCATTTCATATTATTAAAACATTATTTTTACCTTTAATTACACTAATTACCTCTAATCGCGATTAAAAACTTAAAAGTTACTATTCACCAAAAAATTATTTTAATCCCATTGAAAAAAATTTTACATCATAATTACAACCATGTATGTTGGATTTTTGAAATTCAAATCACAGAAGTGGTAATGTTTCATTTAAAGGAAAAATCATTTTTTAAACTACCACTTAGTGGTTTCACTATTCATCAAAAATTGAAGTTTTTCCGAAAATACCAAAAATTCACCCTAAGCTATATTTGATATTCTGAATTCAAAAATTATGTATATTTTACAAAATTAAAAAAATATATGTTTCATTAATTAATTTAATAATTAATTCCCGCTGTCAAAACAAATAGCGTGTTTTTAAGAAACAATATCTATTAAAAGATTGACACTAGTTTAAGTCCAATTTCAAAGTGAAATTAATTCCAATGACCACCATTAGATTAAATGGTAAAAATATATTCTAAATAAACTCTAATATAAATTAAAAATATAATCTATCCATATAAATAAATTAGATTAAAAGGATGTTTTGAATTAAAATGCAACATTTTCATTAAAAATGATCTTTATCGGAAAAATAACAAAATTATACACAAAGTAAATTTTTATGTCCAGATTCTAAAGAAGGATTTTGTTTTGTCAAATAAAACATATAAAATTTTAAAAATTATATTTAAAAAGGGTTCTCCATTAGAAGGTGGTTAATCGACCATTTAAATAATATTAGAAGATTTATGCTTAAAATTGGATTCATTTTCATTTTAAGCCTCCAACATTTATTGGATAAAAGTAAAAATATTTGACAAACATATATAATAATTTTTTAGTTAGTTCCATTCATTTCCGCCATTACAATGGCTAGGTGTTAACTACCTATTAAAATAATATTATTTTATTATTAGAGTGCAACGTAAGATTTCAAAGAAACTCGTTGTTGCGTATTGGGTACGCCCTCGAGCATAGCATTCCATTTAAAGTAATATTAATATTTTATTCAAAAATATGGATAAATATGAAAATATTATATTCTTTATTTACCTGGGGTGTTACATCCTTCCCCCCTTTTTGGAATTGCATCCTCACAATTTTAAAATTGGGCTTAGAAGCTTCATTGGAAATCCCACATCGGAACAAGAGTCAGTAAAACTATCACTTTAAAAGAATGGGAGAGAAGTACAAATTTCACCTGAGTTAACCCATACTAGGATTCCAATTATGAAAATATGGATATGGAGGAAAAAACAAAGGGTCATGTTCTGATGGAGAGTGATAGTAAACATGTCTAGGAGAAAGTTGACAATAAGAAAATCACAAACTTGTGATGGGTTAAACGATATTTGATTCCCCAGTAGGAAAAATTAACAGACAACATTGTTGTTTTAAGTTTCATTGAGGAATTTATTTTATAGCTTAACTAAATCATAATGAAACATACTCACATGTCACATAGACTTTCAACTTTTACTAGATTCCTTAATCAAACTCATATTTTCTCCAGAAGATGAGTAATTAGGAATACTTGTTTGCATTAAGAGTACTATAATCAACATCATGAGAATCACCTAATCCACAAAAGAGAAATATATATTTCCCTTGTCTTTAGACAAAAACAAAAACCAAAATTGTTAGTATGAGATCAGATAATCCACAAAAGTATAATCCTTTATAAAAAGAAAATCTATTCTTAATCTCCAAAATTTGTCCAAAAAAACCCAAAGTTCAACGAAGACCATTCGATAAACAATTGTCCATAAAATTCATCAAAATAAACCAAACTAAGATTTATACCCAAATATTTCAAGGATTTAATCACATAGTCTTCCAAGGAACAAATTAACTTTTATCTCTAAATAACATCAGTTTCTCTTAAATTCTCATATTGAAATGTAATTAACCTAATCACATATCCTCTATGATAGGTTAACCATTCCCATAGATAACCTAAAATAAACTTACTCTTTATTCTTAAAATCATCTAACTAAAAAGAATTAGTCAAACTAACCAGGGACTTCACGTAGTCTAGTGGTAGGCGATAAATACCAGTCGCACTTTGGTTGTGGGTTCGATTCCCGCAGCTTCGTCTGACGCGACGAGTTGTCACACGGTCTTCGTGTTGTCCCTTTTCAAAAACTATATAACTTTATAACATTCCTAAAAAAGAGATAAATTAATCAAAAATAACCATAACATATTTTAACCACAAAGGTTATCTGATAACTTCCCTTTTGCAACCCAAAATGTATTAACCAGTAATTGCCTCAAATTCAAGGATCATATAAACCCAAATGGTTCTTTATAACTATATCCAAAAAAGAAAGGATAATTATTCCTTGAATAAAATTTTCATATATCAAACATCAGGGTTACTATAAAAAGTATTCTAATGTAACCCCATCATCAAAAGAGACTTAATTCATATAAGAATTTCACCATCCTAAAATCCACCATAACCCTTGAATCCCTTATATGACGACTTCTTACTCATTCAACATTCTTCATGATCCATTAGCCATTCCTTTTCAACTTATTCTGAAATAATTATTTCCTACAAAAAAAATCATGAATCATATCCTAAGATTCCAATAATAGGAAAACATATGTTAAGAAATAATCCATACCTTTCATTCTTCATTGTCAGTTTCTTCATCCTCAATCGGAATGGCATTAGGTTTTGGTAAATGAATATTTGTACGATCTTGGTGACCCCATTCCCGAAACATCTTCATAGGAAATGTGTTTGCATAATGACCATGCACACCACATTGAAAAAATTCAATTGATCCTTCAGAAAGAACTTCGTTCCCTTTCCTAGAGTCAACTAGATGCTTCCTTTTTCCATGGAAGGTTCTTGCTTTATGACCTTCATTTCCATATCTATAGCATCTTTCTTTCCCTTTGAAACATTTTACTATGTGTTTCTTTCCACATATTTGACACAGAGGTTTTTGAACATACTTACCTTTATGATTATTACCTGAACTTCTGTAGGGATTTGTTTCTCGTATACATGATGCCTTATAAAAATAACTATGGTTCAGGTGGTCAATCATGACTCCAGATAGTTGGTTGAGGATAACCACAAGAGTTCTCATTACATCTCCCATATCATTCAGTTGTTATTTCATAAACCGTCACAGTTTTCTTCAAATCCACTATTACTTTGGTGCCTGCTAGATCCAACCATTTACTAAAACCAAAAAGGTCAGTGGGAGTATATCAATAAAATCGTCAAATAAAAAAGAGGAAGATAAACACAAAGATATACTTATCCAAGTTATCTCAAAATCATTCTAACTTAAAAAAACAATGACTCCATCTAATATACTAACCATTGTGGTTATACACAACTTGTCACTTTTTCTTAAACAACACTCTAACCTCTAAAGTTATCTAAAACGACCTCTAATACCAACTATAAGGCCCCAGCCTTAAACCTTACTTAATCTTGAGTTATTACAAGATTACACATTGAGGATCTTTTCAGGTTTAGAGTTTTAGAGAATTAGATCATAAAACATTCATTACATTCCACATTTAAACAAAGTGGTTACATAAAAGATAGTATTAATTTTTCCCATCAATGAAAACATATTTAAAATAAAACATGGATTATTTCTTGACACTTCCTCAACACTATAATCATATCATGTACCATTCCTTTGACCTGTGAAAAACATTTCAAAAACTTGGGATGAGCATAAAAAGCTCAGTAAGGGTTATAAAAAGTATGGAAAGGAAACATGAGTACATATATACATAAGAATGAAATCATACTTTACCCATAAAACATAAGCACATTAACATACCTCATAAAATCATGAATAAATCATAGAAATAATAAGACATAAAGGTAACTTGAGACATTCATAACATTATTACGAAGGGATTAACCCTCTTGGTTATGTTTGGAATACCCATCACAGTATATTCCCTAAATCTCTTTAGAGAATCCTTAACGTTTAGCTCCTTCGTGTTACTCGATGCATTGGAGAGCTATATCGGGCTTACTTTCCCTTAGTTTATCACGGAACCAACCATCTTCATAACAATTCCCAAGAACCATAACATAATCATAGCACATAACATAAGCGTAAAGGAAAGATAACATTCCCACATTGCAATTGTAACACTCGAGACTTTTATGTTATATAAATCATCAAAGGAATCTTTTTCTACACAACACTTTCTTGGCTTGCTTTACACGAAATCGCGACCTTCCTCGATAGCTTGCGTCGTACGCAATACCGAGTTTCCCTAAACAACGATATGCTATTAAAATATTATTAAAACTAGCCTTTATGAATAGTAATAACCACTTTTTGAAATATTATAAATTTTATTTTTCAAAATGGACTTCATTTTTGGATTTGGAATATCGAAATTAGCCTAGGGTGAAATTTTCGTATTTTTCTGAAAACTTTCAATTTTTGATGAATAGTGAAACCACTAAGTGGTAGTTAAAAAACTGAATTTTTCATAAAACTTAATTTTACCACTTCTGTGAGTGGAATTTCAAAAATCTGAGAGACACGGTTGATGTCAGTAAGTAAAATGTGGTTCAATGAGATGAAAATATTTTTTTGGTGAATAGTAACTTTTTACTTTTTTTTACCATAGTTAAAAGTAAATAGGGTAATTAAGGGTAAAAATGATATTATTATTACCATAACACATGTCCTAATTCTATTGGACAAGTGTAATTCGACCAAAAACAAACTTAGGAATAAAATATGACCATTTAGGCCCACTTGGATTAGATTAGGACATTTATTATTAATTTATTTAAAGAAGGGTTAAAATAGTTAAAATCAAAGTTGAATACGTAAATAATTTTTAATATGGGGTTATATATAAGATAAATTCTACTATAAATATTCATTAGAAAGCTAAAAATATTTCCTACATAATGGTATTTTATTTTTAATTTTTAGATATTAAATTATTTAATTTATTTATGACACAAAGATGATGCAGTAATTATCTTATTAATGAAATATTGACATAATTAATGTTATAAACACCAAAATAAATGTAATTTGAGACTTTTTATGAATTCCACTAATTTTCTAGGTTAATATAACATGTTAGTATTGATTTATTTAACATGGTTCGAACTAATAATTCTGTTATGATTTTCACAAAAATCAATTACTAAATAGTGTCAAAATTGACATAAAATAGTTTCTAAAATTTTTTTATATTAGTAATTGTTATTTTATTCCTAAAAATCTAAGGTTCGGCCAAATGACTTAGATAAGGTTATATATATTAATAATAAACAACTTGGGGTTCGTTTGGCTGCTTATAGTAAGTTTATTAACCTTATAGTATAAGAACACAAGAAGACACGGTAAGAGTAAACTTATTTAACATAATGTTAAATCTAAATGATAAGGTTATAATAGGAACCTAAATGTAACACCCCAAGCTTCCTCGGTATGTTTCCTTTCGAATAATGCAATGACGTGCATTGTACGCAACTTCGAGATTTTAACACACCACAACCAATCAAACTAGCCGTTATGAATAGTAATACATACTTTTTGAAATTATATATATTTTATATTTCAAAATGGACTTCATTTTTGGATTCGGAATATCGAATTTATCCTAAGGTGAAATTTTGGTACTTTTCGGATAACTTTCATATTTTGATGAATAGTGAAAATTACTAAATTTTAATTAAAAACAACTTTTTTAATCAAAATAATTAATAGTGATAAATTGTGAATTTGAGTGGTTTTAAAATATATTTATAATATATTTTTACCATTTAATATAATGTTGGTCATTGGACATAATTTTAAAATTAAACCGAACATAAACAAATGTCAATCTTTTGATAGTTATTATCTCTTAAAAACACGCTTTTTGTTTTTACAGCAGGAATTAATTTTAAATTAATTTCTGCCACTTCTGTGTTTTGAATTTAGAAAAATGGATTCCATATTTGGAATCAGTATGTCCAAATTGTGTAAATAGGTAACTTTTATTTTTAGACATTTTGAATAATTACTGCGGTAAATATTTTATTTACCATGGTTAAGGGTAAATCCGGTAAATAAGGGTTAAAAAATAATATTATAATAATACTAAATTACCCTAAAATGTGTCTTAACCCTATTGGTTGATACATGGTCGACCATGGGCATCTTTGGGTCAATTTTGGGACCCCATGGATCCACTTGTAAGTGATAATGACACTTTATATTAATTAATTTAAAATGAATACAAAAATGACACAAGCATATATCTTTTAGCAAAACAATTGTTACATAGGGTTATATATGTTGGATTTTAGATTATAAATATTCATTAGAAATATAAACAGATTTCCTACATAATTATATTTTATTTATAATTTTTTGACATTAAATAATATATTTTATTTATGACACAATGATGATGCAGTAATTAATAAAATAGTAAAAAATTAACATAATTGATATTATAAATACCCAAATAATTATAACATGAAACTTTTAATGAATTAAACAAATTTTCTAGGATAATATGATATATTAGGATTGATTTATTTGACTTTTTTCGAAGTAATCAATCTGTTATGAGTTTCACAAAAATCAACTAGTGAATAGTGTCAAAATTGACATAAAAGAGTTCTTAAAACAAATATTATATTATTAATTGATATTAAATTCCTAAAAATCTAAGGTTCGGCCAAGAGACTTATATTATGATAGGTTAATCATTAATGGACCACTTGGGGGTCTTTTGGATGTATATAGTATGTTTATTAACCATATTATATAAAAATACAAAGATACATTGTAAAAGTGAAACTAATTAACTTAGAGTTAATACTTAAAGATAAGGTTAATATAAGTACCCAAACCTGTCTAAATTCTATTGGATGAGTTGTTTTCGACCTATACCCACCTCAACCTTTGAATAGTCAACTTTGGAGCCATTGGAAACCGAATATGAATTTATTATAAATTAATATTTCTAGCTTTTCCAAAGGTGCCCCTCACCCCTCTTATAAAAGGGCACTCCACCTTCTCATTTCCTCACACCTCTCAAGCCACTTGGCTCGTCCAAACTCTGCCCAACTAAGCTCCCCACATCCCTCTCCTCCTCCTTGAAGCTTCCCCTTAGGCAGAAAGCATTTCAACAAGTCCTTTGGTTCCAACCAAAGTGAGTTACCTAAATTAAAGGTAACGATTTCTCTTAAATTATTTTCATTTATTTTGCTTCTTCAACCCCCAAACTCTTGTTATTTCCCTTCTTTTGTAACAACACCAGTATCCTCAATATACTAGGATGTTGTTATAAGAAGTATTCAAACTACACATACACACAACTTCATCTAATGGATGATGAACATAATGTTTCTGTGGATGGCAAACTAACGCCTCACGAAACGATGATTGTTCAAAAACATCTTACCGCCTCTCATGGTGGCCATTATGATGGCACTGTAATTAAATATGATATTAATGATATATATTTTATATATAAGCTTCTGTAATTCCATTTTATTTCATACCATTATTCGTTTCATGTCGTATATACATACGATAATTTCATTTGAGGAAGTGCGGACTACCGCCCCCTTAAAATGATATGACTCGTTCATACCACACATGGAACGAATAAAGGATGGTGTTAATGAACTTAAGTAACATATATAAAATATTATATTATACTGGAATAGTAATATACCTATGTATCATTTGGATTCTATTCTTTTAAAATAAAAAATTAAATGGAAGTAGCATTCGTGCGTACGTACGGACTACCGTCTCCACGAACGCGATGAGATTCATTCTCCATCATACCCATTCAAGTATAATTATCATTTAATGATTTAAAAATGATGTTTAAGGACTTGATATCATTCTGGATATGAATAAGATACAACAAACATGACTTATGTAACAAAACATATAAAAGAAAATGAGTAAGTTAACACCCGAAACGGCGTTAATACTAAGATATTATTAACAAATCAATGTTAAAAGATCATATATGATATCATTGTATTATTCAATAACAATTATTTCACCATTATAAAGGAGGTAAACCTACCATCGACCAAGGAAAAAGTACAAAGTAAGGGATTCTCTTATCTCACTTTCAATTCTGTGAGATTTCCATTGTTCGCTACTAAATTATTGAAAGTGGTGTATTGTGTACTTCAATTTGATATATATTATCATGATTCACTTTATATTCATGTTATTCTGTAAATCATTTGGTGGTTATTAACTTTTGTCCATGCGACTCAGTTGATTAACGTGGTAAGGGGTTTCTTGTCTCACTTTTAATTCCGTGAGAATTCCATTGATCACCACTTAATTATTGTATGTGGTGTATGTGTACTACCCATGATTGTATTCATTGTGTAATATACTTTATTTTATGGGTATTTACATCATCATGGTATGATCTTTCTTTAATGGGTGTTTGTTTCTTAAGTTACCTAATCAATAAGGGAATTTGAGATTTCAATTTCCACTCATTTGGCTTTACGCATATTTCATTGATTATATTACTCCATGATTATGTGTTGAATCACTATTCATTTGATTATGTCATAATTTCCACTCCCCTTCCTGTGGATATAATTTTGATACACATAATCACTCCATTGATAATTCTCAATTCATTGATATGAATTTGATAAGAGTAATTTTAACTCATTCTCCATTTGTTGAGTTAAACATCCAATTCGTTGGTATTGTTTTTACAAGAATATGTGTGAATATCCTTTGATTGATTTACACTGAATATCCAATCATATTTAGTGTATTTATATTTGTCACACATAATTATGTTGTTGATTTATCCTTAACCTAAGGATACAACCTTTATGAGAGATTTCATCTCAATTTACATTCCATTGAGACTTCTTTGATGATATACACCAAGTCACTTTTATGTGGTGTATATAATGTACTTTGACATAGTATATTATGAATTCCTTTATTATCATGATATTACAATGTTTTTATTACCTCAATTATTTGTATTCAAGTGCCTCTCTTTTGGTTAGAAACTCTAACCAAAATACCATTTTAAAATGTTTTAAAGAATTATTCTTCTAAATCATGCTCATTAATGTCCATATTTTAAAAATGGTTTTAAGGATTTATTTTTATGGACATTAATGTTTTAAATTTAAAAATCCTTTTAAAAGTTTCAAAGTGGTATGGGACACTTTGATTCAAAAATCTATTTTTGAATGTCTTCTTGACAAATAGTGTGACTTTTAAAAGTTTTCAAGAAAAGGGGGATATTTCTCTCAAATAGTTATGATGATTATTTTCATCTATGTCAACATCCTTCATTATTCATGATTGAGGTTAATGTGATACAATACAATCTTTCATATTGTATCAAATGAGTTATGTTTGACTGTGGATGTTCTATTTTTATACCATTCATGGTTTGTGGTTAAAGTATTGACATTTCGTATGCTAGTTTTAATACGAATGTTTATTTTATGCTTAAACCTATTCATATGAGGAATGCATTGGACTTAATAAGTGACGGGTGGAGCCCGCTATAGCTCCTCGATGCATCGGTAGGTCTCATGAGACAAACTAGTGTCTTGGCACAAGGCCTTGGAAAAATCTTATTTGTAGTCTTGGCACGAGGCCTTGGCTATGTGGTTATGATAGTCTGGCATTATGCATTCCATCATTATGAAAGTGGTTATTGATATTGCATGTGATCATTCGACTAGTAGAATATCCATGTGAGTAAGTAAATGGGATTATTTCATTTTACCTTCACCATTTTATGCTGAAGTTTAAATTTAAAAGGCTTTTGTTTTAGTTATAAATTGCCTTAAGTGTTTATGATTATTTATGAAAGCTTCTGCTATAATGTTATCCTTACTGAGCATCCGAGCTCACCCCTTTCAATGTTTTATTTTTCCCAGGATTATGAAGAAGTAATTTATGAATGACCTGCAGGGATAGTATGAGGGGATATGAAGACAAGATGTTTTTTTTATGATGTAATGTAAAAATTTATGGATGTATCTAGTTATTCCAAGGCTACTAAACTAATTGGTCTTTCGAGACTTGATCTTTCTCATGATCATGCCAATGTTATGTAATAATGCACCGACTCTAGGTAATTAGGGTCGGGGCGTTACAGTTGGTATCAGAGGAAGTTTAGTACAAACCTTGGTAGCTAGATTTAGATAAACTCTGATTAGAGCACGTAGACCTAAGATGAACTTTGAGGATTAGTATAAAAGAACTTCCAAGAATTTTGGTATTGTAGAGATTTTGTGAGTTTTCTGAGCAATACATCCCTGTCTGGATACGAGCAGGTAGAGGCGGCTCTGGCACAGATGTACCTAGGGGTAAAACCCGAAAACACCGCTTTGAGCTAGACTCGAACGAAAACTGGTGCACGACAACGGGCCTTGCTGCACTCTTGGTTACGACACTCCCGAGGGATATTCTTAGGATAATTTACATTTTCTTTACAAACCAATTTAAGTAATATATATATAAGATGAGAGTAAATGACCTTGGTTAATCCTAATATGTTTCAAATTGAGAATATGGTGACATTTTAATCTCTAAATGATTTTACGACTACTATTACTCACACAATGCTTTATGGTTTTAGTCAATGGCTGGATTCCAAGGAAGTCATAGTGACTTTGAGAATGATGTACAAGATGGGAATGGTGGTGGCAATGAGCAACAAAATGGAATGTTGATAGGCGTAAAAGATATCGTCTTTATGCCAAATCAGTTTTCCAAAAATATGATCAACAACATATATATTAACCAACTCCCAGACTCAACAAGGAAGAGAAAGGTGATAAATGATAAGAGCTCCAGCAATGGAGACCATGGAGAAAAGAACCCTCAATTTTCATCATGCAGGAAATGTGGAAAGAGACACCCAGGAAAGTGTCTAAATGGGACAACGAAATGTTTTACGTGCGGGAAGGAAGGACATAAAGTAAAGAATTGCCGAAGAAAAATGAAGAGTACTATGGAAGAAGATAAAAATGGTCCCAAGAGTCCATTTACAGTCATTTGCCGTAAATGTAGGGGACCTGGCCATTACCCGAGTGAATGTCCTATTCTATAGGATATTTTTTTTGGTCAAAGAAGAAGCTATGTGGGAATAAATGGTTGGAGAAATGTTTAAAAAGTATTAGCACTCCTTGTTGATGGGTACTATGGAATAATTTTCTCTTGTATTTGTAACCCCGCAGTTTTCCATGTGAGAATGATATTTGAGGAAGAATTGTCTCTTCTCTTGTGAATATGGGTATAAATAACCATTTGGATTTATATGATCATTGGTGTTTGAGATAATTATAAGTTATTCTAATTTGGGATGAAGATTCAAGGTATGATATAACATTTGTGGTTAAATTTATGATATAGTATTTTGAGGAATTTATCTCATTTTGGGAATATTATAAAATATAGTTTTTGAAAAAGGACAACACGTAGACCGTGTGACAACCCGTCGCGTCGGACAAAGCTATGGGAATCGAACCCACAACCAAAGTGCGATTGGGATTTATCGCCTACTACTGGACTACGTGAAGTCCCTGGTTAGTGTGACTTTTTTTAGTTAAATGATTTTATTGATCAATAATAAGTTGATTTGGGTTCTTATTTCATATCAAAAGAATACCCTTGGTATAGGAAAATGATTTGGTGATTAAGTGATAAATGTTATTTTGGAAGATGTTCACTTTGTTGGGAACACTATATGCCCAAGGAAAATAGAATACTATGGGGTTTCATTTGTGGAGTAATGATAGATTTTTATCTATGTTTTTATTGTGGATTTATAGTGATTTGGGTTATTTATGGAAATGATTAACCTATAATAGAGAATATGTGATTAGGTTAATTACTTTTGAGTATGTGACTTTAAGAGTATCTGATGTCATTTGGAGATACAATTTAACATGGGAGACTACATAATCAAATTCTTCTATGTTTTGGGTTTCAATATTAGTTTGGATTATATTAAAGGATTTTAAGGACAATTGGTTATTGAATGGTATCTATTTAACTTTGGGGTATTGTTGGTTTAATTTTAGAAATTAAGATTAGTGCATATTTATCTCAATGAATATCCTTTTGGGGGATCATTAGATCATTCACTGACCATTTTGGTTTTGATTAATCTTCAAAGACAATGTAAATATATGGTTTATCCTTCATGGATCATGTGATTCTATAGAAGTTTATTCTATCTCTTCCAGTGTGACCAAGTCTTCTTGAATACTCATCGTTTAAAAAAAAATGAGTTAGTGGTGGAAATTTATTAAAGAATTAAAATCTACTTAAAATGTAAGTATATCTCATAATGTTCTTAGTCAATATCATAAATTAATTCCTCTTCCTTATGTAATGTAACTTAAAAAAAAATGTTGTCCGTTTACTTTCCTACTAGGAGACTAATGGTCGTTTGTCCCAACACAAGTTTGTGGTTTTCTCATTGTTAACTTTCTCCTGATCATGATTTCTATCCCTCTCCATCAGAACTTGACACTTAGTTTATCATCCATATCCATGTTTTCTTACATGGAATCCTAGTATGGGTTATCTTGGATGACCCTTATACCTCTCTCTCTTTCTTTTAAAGTGATAGTTTTGTTGACTCTTTTTCCGATGTGGGACTTTCCATTATATTCCCAAGAAAAATTTTAAAAATTGCGAGGACGCAATTTATTGAAGGAGGGGAGAATGTAACACCCCAAGCTTCCTCGGTATGTTTCCTTTCGAATAATGCAATGACGTGCATTGTACGCAACTTCGAGATTTTAACACACCACAACCAATCAAACTAGCCGTTATGAATAGTAATACCTACTTTTTGAAATTATATATATTTTATATTTCAAAATGGACTTCATTTTTGGATTCGGAATATCGAATTTATCCTAAGGTGAAATTTTGGTACTTTTCGGATAACTTTCATATTTTGATGAATAGTGAAAATTACTAAATTTTAATTAAAAACAACTTTTTTAATCAAAATAATTAATAGTGATAAATTGTGAATTTGAGTGGTTTTAAAATATATTTAGAATATATTTTTACCATTTAATATAATGTTGGTCATTGGACATAATTTTAAAATTAAACCGAACATAAACAAATGTCAATCTTTTGATAGTTATTATCTCTTAAAAACACGCTTTTTGTTTTGACAGCGGGAATTAATTTTAAATTAATTTCTGCCACTTCTGTGTTTTGAATTTAGAAAAATGGATTCCATATTTGGAATCAGGATGTCCAAATTGTGTAAATAGGTAACTTTTATTTTTAGACATTTTGAATAATTACTGCGGTAAATATTTTATTTACCATGGTTAAGGGTAAATCCGGTAAATAAGGGTTAAAAAATAATATTATAATAATACTAAATTACCCTAAAATGTGTCTTAACCCTATTGGTTGATACATGGTCGACCATGGGAATCTTTGGGTCAATTTTGGGACCCCATGGATCCACTTGTAAGTGATAATGACACTTTATATTAATTAATTTAAAATGAATACAAAAATGACACAAGCATATATCTTTTAGCAAAACAATTGTTACATAGGGTTATATATGTTGGATTTTAGATTATAAATATTCATTAGAAAGATAAACAGATTTCCTACATAATTATATTTTATTTATAATTTTTTGACATTAAATAATATATTTTATTTATGACACAATGATGATGCAGTAATTACTAAAATAGTAAAAAATTAACATAATTGATATTATAAATACCCAAATAATTATAACATGAAACTTTTAATGAATTAAACAAATTTTCTAGGATAATATGATATATTAGGATTGATTTATTTGACTTTTTTCGAAGTAATCAATCTGTTATGAGTTTCACAAAAATCAACTAGTGAATAGTGTCAAAATTGACATAAAAGAGTTCTTAAAACAAATATTATATTATTAATTGATATTAAATTCCTAAAAATCTAAGGTTCGTCCAAGAGACTTATATTATGATAGGTTAATCATTAATGGACCACTTGGGGGTCTTTTGGATGTATATAGTATGTTTATTAACCATATTATATAAAAATACAAAGAGACATTGTAAAAGTGAAACTAATTAACTTAGAGTTAATACTTAAAGACAAGGTTAATATAAGTACCCAAACCTGTCTAAATTCTATTGGATGAGTTGTTTTCGACCTATCCCCACCTCAACCTTTGAATAGTCAACTTTGGAGCCATTGGAAACCGAATATGAATTTATTATAAATTAATATTTCTAGCTTTTCCAAAGGTGCCCCTCACCCCTCTTATAAAAGGGCACTCCTCCTTCTCATTTCCTCACACCTCTCAAGCCACTTGGCTCGTCCAAACTCTGCCCAACTAAGCTCCCCACATCCCTCTCCTCCTCCTTGAAGCTTCCCCTTAGGCAGAAAGCATTTCAACAAGTCCTTTGGTTCCAACCAAAGTGAGTTACCTAAATTAAAGGTAACGATTTCTCTTAAATTATTTTCATTTATTTTGCTTCTTCAACCCCCAAACTCTTGTTATTTCCCTTCTTTTGTAACAACAACAGTATCCTCAATATACTAGGATGTTGTTATAAGAAGTATTCAAACTACACAAACACACAACTTCATCTAATGGATGATGAACATAATGTTTCTGTGGATGGCAAACTAACGCCTCACGAAATGATGATTGTTCAAAAACATCTTACCGCCTCTCATGGTGGCCATTATGATGGCAGTGTAATTAAATATGATATTAATGATATATATTTTATATATAAGCTTCTGTAATTCCATTTTATTTCATACCATTATTCGTTTCATGTCGTATATACATACGATAATTTCATTTGAGGAAGTGCGGACTACCGCCCCCTTAAAATGATATGACTCGTTCATACCACACATGGAACGAATAAAGGATGGTGTTAATGAACTTAAGTAACATATATAAAATATTATATTATACTGGAATAGTAATATACCTATGTATCATTTGGATTAGATTCTTTTAAAATAAAAAATTAAATGGAAGTAGCATTCGTGCGTACGTACGGACTACCGTCTCCACGAACGCGATGAGATTCATTCTCCATCGTACCCATTCAAGTATAATTATCATTTAATGATTTAAAAATTATGTTTAAGGACTTGATATCATTCTGGATATGAATAAGATACAACAAACATGAGTTATGTAACAAAACATATAAAAGAAAATGAGTAAGTTAACACCCGAAACGGCGTTAATACTAAGATATTATTAACAAATCAATGTTAAAAGATCATATATGATATCATTGTATTATTCAATAACAATTATTTCACCATTATACAGGAGGTAAACCTACCATCGACCAAGGAAAAAGTACAAAGTAAGGGATTCTCTTATCTCACTTTCAATTCCGTGAGATTTCCATTGTTCGCTACTAAATTATTGAAAGTGGTGTATTGTGTACTTCAATTTGATATATATTATCATGATTCACTTTATATTCATGTTATTCTGTAAATCATTTGGTGGTTATTAACTTTTGGCCATGCGACTCAGTTTATTAACGTGGTAAGGGGTTTCTTGTCTCACTTTTAATTCCGTGAGAATTCCATTGATCACCACTTAATTATTGCATGTGGTGTATGTGTACTACCCATGATTGTATTCATTGTGTAATATAATTTATTTTATGGGTATTTACATCATCATGGTATGATCTTTCTTTCATGTGTGTTTGTTTCTTAAGTTACCTAATCAATAAGGGAATTTGAGATTTCAATTTCCACTCATTTGGCTTTACGCATATTTCATTGATTATATTACTCCATGATTATGTGTTGAATCACTATTAATTTGATTATGTCATAATTTCCACTCCCCTTCCTGTGGATATAAGTTTGATACACATAATCACTCCATTGATAATTCTCAATTCATTGATATGAATTTGATAAGAGTAATTTTAACTCATTCTCCATTTGTTGAGTTAAACATCCAATTCGTTGGTATTGTTTTTACAAGAATATGTGTGAATATCCTTTGATTGATTTACACTGAATATCCAATCATATTTAGTGTATTTATATTTTTCACACATAATTATGTTGTTGATTTATCCTTAACCTAAGGATACAACCTTTATGAGAGATTTCATCTCAATTTACATTCCATTGAGACTTCTTTGATGATATACACCAAATCACTTTTATGTGGTGTATATAATGTACTTTGACATAGTATATTATGAATTCCTTTATTCTCATGATATTACAATGTTTTTATTACCTCAATTATTTGTATTCAAGTGTCTCTCTTTTGGTTAGAAACTCTAACCAAAATACCATTTTAAAATGTTTTAAAGAATTATTCTTCTAAATCATGCTCATTAATGTCCATATTTTAAAAATGGTTTTAAGGATTTATTTTTATGGACATTAAAGTTTTAAATTTAAAAATCCTTTTAAAAGTTTCAAAGTGGTATGGTACACTTTGATTCAAAAATCTATTTTTGAATGTCTTCTTGACAAATAGTGTGACTTTTAAAAGTTTTCAAGAAAAGGGGGATATTTCTCTCAAATAGTTATGATGATTATTTTCATCTCTGTCAACATCCTTCATTATTCATGATTGAGGTTAATGTGATAAAATACAATCTTTCATATTGTATCAAATGAGTTATGTTTGACTGTGGATGTTCTATTTTTATACCATTCATGGTTTGTGGTTAAAGTATTGACATTTCGTATGCTAGTTTTAATACGAATGTTTATTTTATGCTTAAACCTATTCATATGAGGAATGCATTGGACTTAATAAGTGATGGGTGGAGCCCGCTATAGCTCCTCGATGCATCGGTAGGTCTCATGAGACAAACTAGTGTCTTGGCACAAGGCCTTGGCAAAATCTTATTTGTAGTCTTGGCACGAGGCCTTGGCTATGTGGTTATGATAGTCTGGCATTATGCATTCCATCATTATGAAAGTGGTTATTGATATTGCATGTGATCATTCGACTAGTAGAATATCCATGTGAGTAAGTAAATGGGATTATTTAATTTTACCTTCGCCATTTTATGCTGAAGTTTAAATTTAAAAGGCTTTTGTTTTAGTTATAAATTTCCTTAAGTGTTTATTCTTATTTATGAAAGCTTCTGCTATAATGTTATCCTTACTGAGCATCCGAGCTCACCCCTTTCAATGTTTTATTTTTCCCAGGATTATGAAGAAGTAATTTATGAATGACCTGCAGGGATAGTATGAGGGGATATGAAGACAAGATGTTTTTTTTATGATGTAATGTAAAAATTTATGGATGTATCTAGTTATTCCAAGGCTACTAAACTAATCGGTCTTTCGAGACTTGATCTTTCTCATGATCATGCCAATGTTATGTAATAATGCACCGACTCTAGGTAATTAGGGTCGGGGCGTTACACTAAACTTGTCTAAATTCTATTTGATGAGAGGATTTAGACCCATCCCCACCTTAGCCTCTAAATAAATCAATTTGGAGCTATTTAAAACCGAACTTGACTTTATAATAAAATAATAGTTTTAGTTATTCCAAAGGTGACCCTCTCCTCCCTTATAAAAGGGTACCTCCTCCCCCTCTTCCTCACACCACTTTGAGCCTTCAAGCTCGGCCAACCCCTGACAATTACTCCTCTACACTTCCCTAGAGACATCCTAGAGGTTTTTGTGTTCTTCAAAGACCAATTTTAGTACCCTAAAAGAAGGTCTCAAAGATGCACTTCAAAGAAGAGGTAATGTCCGTTACCGATTCTTTCATCTTTATTTCTTCTTACACTTCTTCTTATTTAGTTTTTTCATTATGAAGTAATAACATAAGTATCACTCATATAATGATATGTTATTATAAGTATGAAACAACCCTATTTCACCATCTATCCATCCTACAGAAAAAGAAATCACCACGCGTGCGTACGTACGGAATACCGTCTCCACGCCGTGGTGTAATCTATTTTCCACCACCACCTTACTTGGATGGGTATAATGGTGTAAATAATGACTATATATGACTATTATAAAGTAATACGGATTCTGAAATAGTATACATACACTCCAATACAATGCCACGATCATAGGAACGATATCATCACTCGTGCGTACGTACGGAATACCGTCTCCACGATGTGATGCGTCTCGTTCTACATGATCTTCATTTCATAATGATTATATAAATGAATTGAATGAATGAATATGATATATATTACACTAATAACATTCTGGAAATGAGTTATCTATAACCTAAAGATAACAATAAGAATTTATTCGACAAGACACGCATAAGAACAAAAAGTTATAAACACCCAAATAACAAGTAGCAATGAAATATTACTACTAAGAAGCTAAGAATATGACCATATATGATATCATAAAAATAACTATGATTCTGTAAAAAGTCAATAACATTATTTAAATCATTATACAGGAGGTTCGGACACTTACGAAGCAAAACGAGCCTAAGGTAAGGGAAATATCACAATCTCATTTTTATCCGAGATTGTTTATACTTTGGTATTTATTGGGGTGTATTTTGTCATCCACATCCATGTTACATCAATATGTAATGTTATTTCCATCCACCTACAATTGTTTAAATCCAAATTTACCCTTCGGTGAGTTTTTAGTAAAAGATATGAAAGGAATCTTTTGTCATTTTTCGTACGAGGTACTTTTTGACTTTTCCGACAAAAGTACGAAGAATGTTTTTTAACTTATACGGCATGAATGGATTTTTATAACATTATTTCCAATAATCTTCCTTTACAGGTTTTCAAGTTTATTTTGAATCAACTTCTTTTAGTTTATAATTTTATGACATGTTAAGAAAGGAAGAATGTTTTTGAAGTAGAAAGGATATTTTCCTCAAGAATGAAGTTCAAGTGTTTTATCAAAATTATTTTCCATCTAAAATAATAAAGGGATCTGGTTTTATCCCTATTATTACATTGATTTGATTATGTTGTGATGGAATTTTTTTTATGAATTCCTTTATCGTATATGAATTGTTTTATGATGTCATGATGTTTATGATTCCCATTTTTATTACATGGGTTATGCAATGATGTATGATTTATGATTCTGTGGCACACATAAAAATGGTATCATTATGAGATGGGTGGGACCTATATCTCCCTCCAATGCATTGGGTAAAGATTTTATATCTCATGAGATAGACATGGCTGGAAAGGTAGGTTATACCGGTTCAGTGAAACAGTACTGAAACGAGGGTGACTCGGTTCAGAAAGGGACTTTTTCCACTAAGATAGTCTTGGCAATGAGTCTTGACTAACAAGAAATGATTCTCTATGATTATGTGTGTATGCCACAAAGTTTCATGTTTTAAGTTATGATTATTGTGATTACATTTCACTGCCATGATTTATCCCATGTTATGAAATTATGATCTCTTTTGCAGGTTAAGATTTCCAAAAGTTATGTGCTTATGTATACGATGTGATTGATATTTCTTTTGTTTACCCTTACTAAGCATTTGATCTCACCCTTTTGTATGTTTTCTTTCCCCAGGTCAGGAAGAAGGTTATTAAGTAAGATATTCCAAAAGGGACTATAGATATGATGAAATAAATGGGAGATAGTGTAGACGCTTTATTAACCAGTTGTTTATGTTTCCCAGTTTCTAAAGACACTATACCTATACGGTCCTTTCATGGTTTTGTTATATGTTGTAATAAGTATGCTTCAATTTTGAAGTATTAACAATGTATGTAAAGTATGGGTCGTTATAGTTGGTATCAGAGGAAAGGTATAGTCAACCATTGGAAACTAGGATGTGAAATCCTTAGTAAGAACCCTAAGGATAGGTATAAGCATAGAACACAATCTTAGTGTTTTAGAAATGGCCATGAATAACCTAGGATAATACCTTAAGTGTGAAATTTTATTCTTGATTATGTGGTTTTCCTATTATAATTAGTGTTGCTCACACTATTCTTCTTGGTTTTAGTCAATGGCTGGATCCCGAAGGAATCGTGTTAATGCGGAATGCGACGGACAATGCAGTGATTGTCCCCCTGAGCAACCAAACGTTATGGGAGATGGAATTCAAAATCTTGTAGCCATGTTCACACAACTTTCTCAAGCTATTAATCATGCAGTACTTCCAAACGAGCAATGGAAGGAGAAACATTTCGTTGAATCCTTCATGAGGAAGCGTCCACCTTCTTTCAGCGGGTCTACTGATCCATTAGTTGCTGAACAATGGATTAGTACTACTGAAAATATATTTTCTGTTCTTCAATGTTCTGAACATGATAAAGTCATCCTAGCAGTGTATCGTTTGGAAGGAGATGCTGATCAATGGTGGAATCTTATTAAGAATACGAGGCAAAGGGATGAAATTGAGTCCATGGAATGGGATGAGTTCAAAAAATTATTTTTCAATAAGTACTTACCTCTTATTCTCCGAACAAAGATGGAGAAAGAGTTTCTTGAACTGAAACAAAAGGATGATGAATCTGTTGGTACCTATGAAGCAAATTTAACAAGACTTGCAAGGTACGCTTCTGGTATTATTATCCAACCTGAGAGTAAGATCGATCGATTATTTAGTGGCTTAAAACCGAGTCTTCAAAGGGCATTAGCCATCAGGGACTTCAATAGATACAAAGAAATCATTTGATGTGCTCTCAAAGTTGAGATGGAGATTAGAGTAACCCATTAGTCATATGGGTTTGATAAGGAGAGTAAAATGGAATTCAAAATAAAATCTAAAGAGCACACTGAAAAGAAGATGAGCTTTCCCTTATGCTAAATGTGTGGAAAGAAACATGGAGGGAGTTGTCTTAAAGGGACAAGTAAATGTTTCAAATGTGGAAAGGAAGGTCATAAGGCATTTGAATGCCGCGATGATGGGAAGAAGATGTCTAATGATGCAAACAAAGGAAGGGATACACAGAATGAACCTACTACACTTCAATGTTTCAAGTGCAAGGAGATGGGTCATTATGCCAATAAATGCCCTAATCCAAGGGTTGATGATGATGGTCGACGTCAACAAAATCTTAAGGCTAAAGACAAAGGAAAGTCACATGCAATTTCTATCAGCGATGTGGAGTAAGATAATGATGTGGTGAAAGGTACACTTACCATCCACTCTAAAGTAACAAATGTTTTATTTGATTCTAGATCCACCCACTCTTTTATTTCTGAAGAATTTTCTAAGGGTATCACTTTATTACCTCAACAATTAGATGTTGAGTTAGCTGTGACAACACCTAATGGCACAACAGTCGCATCAAAAGTTTATAATTCTTCTCTGATCGAAGTTTGTGGGAAAGTGCTTCCTGCAAATCTTGTGATCCTTCCTATAGTGGAATTTGATGTGATTATTGGCATGGATTGGATTTCTTTATTTGGATCTCATATCAATTGCCAAAGAAGGGAAGTCACATTTCATAATCCAGATCAATCTATGATCGTCTATCAATGCAAAGATGAACATAACCTTCCAGTGAAAATTTCTTCCATCTTATGGGTCTTGATTCCACTAAATGAAGGTTATTTATCTCAAATGGTTGGTGAGAAACTCACGATTAAGAATATGCCCATTGTACGGGAGTTTGATGATGTCTTTTCGGAAGAATTACCGGGTCTTCCACTGAATTGTGAAGTTGAATTTTCAATAGAACTCGAACCGGGTGCTTTGCCTATTTCAAAGACACCTTATAGAATGGCCCCAATTGAGTTGCATGAATTGAAGAAGCAACTCCAAGAGAATCTTGATAAGGGATTCATACTCCCTAGTGCGTCACCTTGGGGAGCACCTATTCTATTTATTAATAAGAAATATGGATCAATGAGACTCTGCAATGATTATCGAGAACTTAACAAGATCACTATCAAGAACAAATATCCTCTCTCGCGCATTGATGACCTATTTGACCAACTATGCGGAGCTCAATACTTTTCCAAGATTGATCTTCGTTCAGGGTATCATCAATTAAGGGTCAAAAAGGAGGATATACCAAAGACGGATTTCCGTACAAGGTATGGACACTATGAATTTATAGTGATGCCATTTGGTCTTACTAATGCCCCTACTATCTTCATGGATCTGATGAATAGAGTCTTTAGAGACTATCTTGATCAATTTGTTGTAGTCTTTATAGACGATATTCTTGTCTATTCAAAGAGCAAGGAAGAACATGAAGATCACTTGAGAATTATATTGAAGACCCTGAGAAAGGAGAAGCTTTATGCAAAATTTACCAAGTGTGAATTTTGGCTTCAAAAAGTTTCATTTTTGGGTCACATAATCTCAAAAGAGGGGATATCTGTGGATCCAGCAAAAACAGAGGTTATCGAAAGATGGTCGAGACCAACAACAGTAACTGAAATCCAAAGTTTTCTTGGTTTGGATGGATATTATCGACGTTTTTGAAATATTTTTCACGATTATCTAATCCACTCACCAAGTTGACTTGGAAAGGAGTTAAGTTTGTCTGGACAGAAGAATGTGAATAGAATTTCAAGGAGTTGAAAAGAAGGTTATCCAGTTCACCTGTGCTCACAATGCCTTGTAGTGGAGAAAGGTTTTTGATCTACAGTGATGCATCCAAGAAGGGATTGGGGTGTGTTCTTATGAAAAATGATATGGTGATATCTTATGCCTCATGACAGTTGAAAATACATGATCAAAATTACCCAATACATGATTTGGAGTTAGCTGCGGTAATCTTTGCATTAAAGATTTGGAGGCATTACCTTTATAGTGAAAGGTGTGATATTTATACTGATCATAAAAGTTTAAAGTATATTTTCACACAAAAGGAGATGAATATGCGTCAAAGAAGATGGTTGGAGTTGATTAAGGATTACGACTGCTCAATCCATTACCACCCTGGGAAAGCAAACAAGGTGGAAGATGCATTAAGTCGACAAGACCATGCTAGTTTATCCATGATGAGGATCACAAAAGATCCAATATTTATGGATTTACAAAGGATGGATCTTGGAATTATAATGGGAGGGGAAAAATCTTATCTTTCTCAAATGAATGTTCAACCATCTATACATCTAAATATTAAAGAGGCACAGAAAGAAGAATTCAAGTTACAAAATAAGGTGAGAAATGTTCCTGAATTCAACCTTGATTGTGATGGGATAATAAAGTTCAGGAATCGGGTTTGTGTTCCTCCAATCCCCGAATTAAAGAAGGAGCTGTTGGATGAGGCTCATAGTTCTTCATTCTCAATTCATCCTGGAAGCACGAAGATGTATAGGGAAATGAAAGAGTACTTCTGGTGGGATGGAATGAAAAGAGATGTTGCTAAATATGTCTCTCGATGCTTGGTTTGTCAACAAGTTAAAGCTGAGAGACAGAAGTCTAAGGGGATGTTACAACCATTACCCATACCCGAATGGAAATGGGAAAATATCACTATGGACTTTGTCACTGGAATTCCTAAAACATCCAAAGGAAATAATGCTATCTGGGTCATAGTTGATCGTCTTACAAAGTCTGCACACTTCATTGCTATTAGAGAGGATTTCTCTCTGGATCAGATTTCTAGGATATATTTAAAGGAAGTGGTAATATTGCATGGAGTGCCACTTTCTATTATATCTGATCGGGATCCGAGATTTACCTCGAAGTTCTGGATAAGTCTTCAGCATACTCTGGATATAGAGTTGAGTTTCAGCACTTCTTATCATCCTCAGACAGACGGTCAGTCTGAGAGAACAATTCAAACCCTAGAAGATATGTTGAGAGCTTGCTCTATAGATTTCAAAGGTGGTTGGGATCAACACCTACCTCTGGTGGAATTTTATTATAATAATAACTTTCACTCCAGTATTCAGATGGATCCTTATGAAGCTCTCTATGGAAAGAAATGCAGGACTCCAACTTGCTGGGATGAATTTGGGGAAAGAAAGCTATTAGGACCTGATCTCATTGATGAAATGGCAGAAAAGGTCAGATCTATTCAACAACACATAAGAGCAGATCAGAGTCGACAGAAAATTTATGCCGAAAACCGAAGAAAAGACCTAGAGTTTGAAGTGGGTGATAAAGTTTTCTTACGAATATCTCCCTGGAAGAGGGTTATGAGATTTGGAAAGAAGGGGAAGTTGAGCCCTAGATATATTGGTCCTATCGAAATACTGGATTGTGTTGGGAAGGTAGCTTACCGATTTGCGCTTCCACAGAATCTCTCTCAAGTTCACGATGTGTTCTATGTATCTATCCTGAGAAAGTACATACCTGATCCTTCACATGTACTCATCTCAGAAGTTGTACCGCTGGAGCAAGATCTTTCTTATGAAGAACAACCGATAGAGATTCTGGATCGTAGCGAAAAATTCCTACGAAACAAGACCACTCGATTGGTGAAAGTTTTATGGAGGAACCACCAATTAGAAGAAGCTACATGGGAGCTTGAGGATATGATGAGGGAGAGGTATCCTCATCTGTTTGTTACAAAGTGACGAATTTCGAGGGCGAAATTCATTTTAAGGGGGGTAGAATGTAACACCCGAGACCTTTATGTTATATAAATCATCAAAGGAATATTTTTCTACACAACACTTTCTTGGCTTGCTTTACACGAAATCGCGACCTTCCTTGATAGCTTGCGTCGTACGCAATACCGAGTTTCACTAAACAACGATATGCTATTAAAATATTATTAAAACTAGCCGTTATGAATAGTAATAACCACTTTTTTAAATTTTATAAATTTTATCTTTTAAAATGGACTTCATTTTTGGATTCGGAATATCGAAATTATCCTAGGGTGAAATTTTGGTATTTTTCTGAAAACTTTCAATTTTTGATGAATAGTGAAACCACTAAGTGGTAGTTAAAAAACTGAATTTTTCATAAAACTTAATTTTACCGCTTCTGTGAGTGGAATTTCAAAAATCCGAGAGACATGGTTGATGTCAGTAAGTAAAATGTGGTTCAATGAGATGAAAATAATTTTTTGGTGAATAGTAACTTTTTACTTTTTTTTACCACGATTAAAAGTAAATAGGGTAATTAAGGGTAAAGATGATATTATTATTATCCTAACACATGTCCTAATTCTATTGGACAAGTGTAATTCGACCAAAAACAAACTTAGGAATAAAATATGACCATTTAGGCCCACTTGGATTAGATTAGGACATTTATTATTAATTTATTTAAAGAAGGGTTAAAATAGTTAAAATCAAAGTTGAATAAGTAAATAATTTTTAATATGGGGTTATACATAAGATAAATTCGACTATAAATATTAATTAGAAATCTAAAAAGATTTCCTACATAATGGTATTTTATTTATAATTTTTAGACATTAAATAATTTAATTTATTTATGACACAAAGATGATGAAGTAATTATCTTATTAATGAAATATTGACATAATTAATGTTATAAACACCAAAATAAATGTAATTTGAGACTTTTTATTAATTAAACCAATTTTCTAGGTTAATATGACATGTTAGTATTGATTTATTTAACTTGTTTTGAACTAATAATTCTGTTATGAGTTTCAAAAAAATCAATTTCTAAATAGTGTCAAAATTGACATAAAATAGTTTTTTAAACAAATATAATATTAGTAATTGTTATTTTATTCCTAAAAATCTAAGGATCGGCCAAATGACTTAGCTAAGGTTATATATATTAATTATAAACAACTTGGGGTTATTTTGTCTTCTTATAGTATGTTTATTTACCTTATAGTATAAGAACACAAGAAGACACGGTAAAAGTAAACTTATTTAACTTAATGTTAAATCTAAATGATAAGGTTAAAATAGGAACCTAAACTTGTCTAAATTCTATTGGATGAGAGGATTTCGTCCCATCCCCACCTTAGCCTCAAAATAAATCAATTTGGAGCTATTTAAATCCGAACTTGACTTTATAATAAAATAATAGTTTTAGTTATTCCAAAGGTGCCCCTCTCCTCCCTTATAAAAGGGCACCTCCTCCCCCTCTTCCTCACACCACTTTGAGCCTTCAAGCTCGGCCAACCTCTGCCAATTACTCCTCTCCACTTTCCTAGAGACATCCTAGAGGTCCTTGTCTTCTTCAAAGACCAATTTTAGTGCCGTAAAAGAAGGTCTCAAAGAAGCATTTCAAAGAAGAGGTAATGTCCGTTACCGATTCTTTCATCTTTATTTCTTCTTCCACTTCTTCTTATTTAGTTGTTTCATTATGAAGTAATAAAATCAATATCACTCATATACTGATATGTTATTATAAGTATGAAACAACCATATTTCACCATCTATCCATCCTACGGAAAAAGAAATCACCACGCGTGCGTACGTACGGAATACCGTCTCCACGCCGTGGTGTAATCTATTTTCCACCACCACCTAACTTGTATGGGTATAATGGTGTAAATAATCACTATATATAACTATTATAAAGTAATACTGATTCTGAAATAGTATAAATACACTCCAATACAATTCCACGATCATATGAACGATATCATCACTCGTACGTATGTACGGAATACCGTCTCCATGATGTGATGCGAATCGTTCTACATGATCTTCATTTCATAATGATTATATAAATGAATTGAATGAATGAATATGATATATATTACACTAATACCATTCTGGAAATGAGTTATCTATAACCTAAAGATAAGAATAAGAATTTATTCGACAAGACACACATAAGAACAAAAAGTTATAAGCACCTGAATAACAAGTAGCAATGAAATATTACTACTACGAAGCTAATAATATGACCATATATGATATCATAAAAATAAGTATGATTCTGGAAAAAGTCAATAACATTACTTAAATCATTATACAAGAGGTTCAGACACTTACGAAGCAAAACAGACCTAAGGTAAGGGAAATATCACAATCTCATTTTTATCCGAGATTATTTATACTTTGGTATTTACTGGGGTGTATTTTATCATCCACATCCATGTTCCCTAAATATGTAATGTTATTTCCATCCACATACAATTTTTTAAATCCAAATTTACCCTTTAGTGAGATTTTAGTAAAATATATGAAAGGAATATTTTGTCATTTTTCGTACGAGGTACTTTTTGACTTTTCTGACAAAAGTACGAAGAATGTTTTTTAACTTATACGACATGAATGGATTTTTAAAACATTATTTACAAGAAGCTTCCTTTACAAGTTTTAAAGTTTATTTTTAATCAACTTATTTTAGTTTATAATTTTATGACATGTTAAGAAAGGAAAAATGTTTTTGAAGTAGAAATATATTTTCCTCAAGAATGAAGTTCAAGTGTTTTATCAAAATTATTTTCCATCTAAGATAATAAAGGGTTCTGTTTTTATCCCTATTATTACATTAATTTGATTATGTTGTGATGGAATTATTTTTATGAATTCCTTTATCGTATATGAATTGTTTTATGATGTAATGATGTTTAAGATTCCCATTTCTATTTCATGGGTTATGCAATGATGTATGATTTATGATTATGTGGCACACATAAGAATGGTATCATTATGAGATGGGTGGGACCTATATCTCCCTCCAATGCATTGGGTAAGGATTTTATATCTCATGAGATAGACATGGCTGGAACGGTAGGTTATACCGGTTCAGTGAAACCGGACTGAAACGAGGGTGACTCGGTTCAGAAAGGGACTTTGTCCACTAAGATAGTCTTGGAAATGAGTCTTGACTAACACGAAATGATTCTCTACGATTATGTGTGTATGACACAAACTTTCATGTTTTAAGTTATGATTATTGTGATTACATTTCACTACCATGATTTATCCCATGTTATGAAATTATGATCTCTTTTGCAGGTTAAGATTTCCAAAAGTTATGTGCTTATGTATATGATGTGATTGATATTTGTTTTACCCTTACTGAGCATTTGAGCTCACCCTTTTGTATGTTTTCTTTCCCCAGGTCAGGAAGAAGGTTATTAAGTAAGATAAGCCAAAAGGGACTATAGATATGATGAAATAAATGGGAGATAGTGTAGATTCTTTATGAACCAGTTGTTTATGTTTCCCAGTTTCTAAAGACACTATACCTATATGGTCCTTTCGTGGTTTTGTTATATGTTGTAATATGTATGCTTAAATTTTGAAGTATTAACAATGTATGTAAATTATGGGTCGTTATAGCAATAACAATATAACATTTTATGTTATTGAAATAATGAATCCATTCTAAAAACCATTTTCAAAACCATTTAAAACATTTGATAAAGAGATTTTTTAGAATCAAAGTGTCCCATACCACTTTGAAGATTTTATCATTTTAAACAATTAATATCCATATAAACAAATCCTTAAAACCATTTTGAAAAAATGGATATTAATGAGAATTATTTATAAGAATAAATCATTAAAACATTTAAAATGATGTTTTAGTTAAAGTGTTTTTAAAAAAATGAGAGACACTTGAATACAATAATTGAGGAATAACATTTAATTAGAACTTTATAATATCATGAGAATAAACGGATTCATGATATAATATTCCAAAGGACATTATATACACCATATAAGAGTGAACTGGTTCATAACAACAATGAAGTCTCAATATAAATGTAAAATGAGATGAAATCCATTATAAAGAAGGTATACTTAAATTATGGATAAATAAACCTCATAATTATGTGTGACAAATATAAATACACCCAATATAAGTGAATATTAATTTTAAAACAATAAAATGTCATTCAAACATATTCAAAGGATGACATATTCAATAACTGCATGTTAAACCCAATGAAATCGAAATTGGGTTAAGTAGTTCCCTTGGTAAAAATTCGACAGCCTAACAACGTCACTTTAAAATTCAAAAAATGAGTTGATGAGAGATAAAAAGGAAATATTAGAACTTGGAAATAAAATTTACATCAATAAGGATATAGAAGAACATATCCCAACATTACAATATGTAAATTAAAAGACCCAACAAAATAAGTCTTTTAAAAACAGGAGGGTAAAAAGTTCTCTTACCGACTTGGGTATCTTTCGAAGCATACACCCCATGAAAGAAGGAAAATACAACATTGATGTAAATACTCATAAAATAAAGTATATTATACAAAGAGTATAATAATTTTCAGTACATATACCACTCAAAGGAAATGGTGGTAAAAGTAGCATAAATCTCACTGGAATAAAAGTGAGATGAAAAATCCCTTACAAAAACTCGGCAGCCGAACGGCGTCCCATAAAACATAGAAATATAGACTGATGAGAGAAAATAGGGTCTCTCATCATATTAACATAAAATTTACAGCAAGAGTAATATAAAATAACATCCCAATCACAAGAAAGATGAGCTTAAAAGGAATGACATAAAAGAGTGTACTTAAAAAAGAAAGAGAGGGGTAGGTTCCCTTACCTCGGGTCCGACTTGACTCGATCGTTCTTTAACATCCTAAATAATAAACTTGAGTTAATTTATACTTTATTATGAACCTTTTTTAAGTTCATTATTCCTTTTATATCACTTACTACCATGCTATGAACACTATGTAATTATTTAAGTTAATAATGGACGTTTTGTAGATCATTGCTACTTGAGTCAAAAATTAACTCTTTATAATTACAAGTTGTTCATGTGGTAAAATATATATTATATCCAGAATTATATTAATTATTTAGATATCATATATATCATATATATCCATTATATACATGCATTTATAATACTACATAACATTTAGAGGTAAGAAATGAAATGCACCGTTCATAGAGACGGTAAGCCGTACGTACGCATGAATGCTACTTCCATTTCTATTTCTTATTTAATGGAATTAAAAAATAATTATACATTGTAGTATTATAATTCCAGTATGGTATAATATATAATATCATTAAATCTATCCATTATATGTACCACATATGGTATTAACGAATCAAATCACTTTGAGGGGGCGGTAGTCCACACTTCCTAAAATGAAGATATCACGTTTAACCATAATGGAAACCATAAAGGTATGCCATAAATTAAGAATACATAATATTAAGTAAAACATAAACATATTATATATAATATATAAATATAGTGACATATTAATGGCCACCTTTGAGGGTGTTAAAAGAATATTTAACAATCATCGTTTCGTGAGGCAGAAATTCACCATCCACAGAAACAGTATGTTCTTTAAACATTATATGTAGGTGTGTGTAAGTGTACCTCAAATACTTCTTAAACAACATAATAGTATATTGAAGATACTAAAGGTTTTACAAAATAAATTAATAAAAAGTGTTTAGGGGTTGGAGAAACAAAATAAAACAAAAGAACATAAGTGACGACATTACCTTAAAATCGGGTATCTCTCTTTGATTTGAGCTCAAAGGCTTCCTTGGGAATACTTCTGCCCAAAGTGAGGATTATAGGAGTAACAGAGGGATGTGTAGAGACAAAATGAGCAGGGTTTTTTTGAGAAAAAGGCTTGATAGGTGTGGGTAAGGTGGTAGAGGTGGGAGGCTTTTATAAGAGGAGAGGAGGGGCACTCTTGGAAAGTTACAAAATGTTACTTTATTTTCAAATGAGTTTCAGATTTTAAAGGTCCCACATTGATGTATTTAGAGGATAAGGTGGTAAGGGTTCGAAATATACTCATAAAATAGGTTTTTTTACAAGTGTATGTTATAGTTTTAACATTATATTTTCATTTTATTTAAATCCTTTATTAATGAGCTAATCTCTGTATCATCATGATGTCATAAATAATTTAATTTATTTAATTTCTAAAAATTATAAAAAAAATATCATGATGTATGAAATCTTTTTATCTATCTAATAAATATTTATAGTCAAAAATATGACTTGTATAACCCCATTTAAAAATTGGTTTAGTAAAACAACTCATGCTTGTGACATTTTTGTTTTAACTTTAAATAAATAGTTATTTATGTCATTTTCCAACCAAAGTGGCTCCATGGGGTCCCCAAGTTGACCCATGGATTGGATTGGTCTGCCATGACACATCCAATGATGGTAGGACATGTGTATAGGTCATGTAATATTATTAAAACATTATTTTTACCTTAAATTACACTAATTACCTCTAATCGCGATTAAAAACATAAAAGTTACTATTCAACAAAAAATTATTTTAATCCCATTGAACCAAATTTTACATCCTAATGACAACCATGTATGTCAGATTTTTTGAAATTCAAATAACAGAAGTGGTAAAGTTTCATTTAAACGAGAAATCAGTTTTTAAACTACCACTTAGTGGTTTCACTATGCATCAAAATTGAAGTTTTTCAGAAAATACCCAAAATTCACCCAAAGATATATTTAAAATTCCAAATTCAAAAATTATTTCTATTTTACAAAATTAAAAACATATATGTTTCATTAATTAATTTAATAATTAACTCCTGCTGTCAAAAGAAATAGCGTGTTTTTAAGAAACAATATCTATTAAAATATTGACACTAGTTTAAGTCCAATTTCAAAGTGAAATTAATTCCAATGACCACCATTAGATTAAATGGTAAACATATATTCTAAATAAAATATAATCTAAATTAAAAATATAATCTATCCATATAAATAAATCAGATTAAAAGGAGGTTTTGAATTAAAATGCAACATTTTCAATAAAAATGATCTTTATCGGAAAAATAACAAAATTTCACACAAAGTAAATTTTGATGTCCAGATTATAAAGAAGGATTTTATTTTTTCAAATACAACATATAAAATTGTCAAAAGTATATTTAAAAAGGTTTCTCCATCAAAAGGTGGTTAATCGCCCATTTAAGGAATATTAGAAGATTTATGCTTAAAATTGGATTCATTTTCATTTAAAGCCTTTAACATTTATTGGATAAAAGTAAAAATATTTGAAAAACATATATAATCATTTTGTTGTTAGTTCCGTTCATTTCCTCCATTACAACGTCTAGGCGTTAACTACCTTTTAAAATAATATTATTTTATTATTAGAGTGCAACGTAAGATTTCAAAGAAACTCGTTGTTGCGTATTGGGTACTCCCTCAAGCACATCATTCCTTTTAAAGTAATATTAATATTTTATTCAAAAATATGGATAAATATGAAAATTTCATATTCTTTATTTACCTGGGGTGTTACATCATGTCACCTAGATATGACTAAAATGAGTAAACAGTGGTTAAAAGAATGAGTTAATGTCTCAATGTCAACCCAAAACCTGATGGTTTTCCATTTTATATGAGTATTTATAATGTATAAATACATATTTTAAATATTTTTTTTTTGCTCATTTTTTCATTTATAATGTGATTTTAATTATTTTATGTAATGAATAATCCAAAATGTCACTCACTTACTTTGAAATTATTTTATATATATTCAAATAGGGATAAAAATATATTATAGATGAATATAAAATTTTATTATTAACATTATAAAAAAAAATTATGTTTATAATAATTTTTAATTTTTAGTTATGGTATAAATGCCCTAAATACTTACACAATGATGACACAGATATTAGGAATGTAGTGGGAAAATTAATGCAACATATTTTAAAACATTAAATATAATTTTTTCTGTTGAAATGGGGTATAAAAATAACATTATGGCACATAATAGTTTATAATTTATGTTTAAATAGTTAAAATTTCAATCCCTTTGTTATATTAATGCATTTAACATCAAATTAAATGAATAGTGTAAAAAATGACAATACTGATACTTTATGAAAAATAATATTTTATCTTTTATTCTTTCCTTTCATTATATAATTAAAATTGTATTCATACATATGTATAACCTACTACATCCATGAATGGTGTAAATAATTTTTTTTATTTATAGCATTAATTGATCCTGGTAAATATTTATATAATTAATATATAATATATTTTAATTGTTAATAAAATCATGCATATAATTGGACCATTTTCAATGTTTGAGGACTGGAATTTACGAAGTAAAACTCTTATGAAAAAAAAACAAATAACAAAAAAAAATGAAAACTTTAAAAAGTAATTATAAATAAATATTAATTGGGATGTTATAATATGATCATATATGATATCATAATTATATGAATTCTTATTTTATATAATTATAATAAAATTTATTGTATTTATCAAAAGGTTAGAGTTCAATCAAATCCAGTCAAACATGATATAAGGAATTGATCATTTAACTTATATTTATGTGACACATATGCTATTTTCACCAATTGTTTCTTTTATGTGTGAATAAACTACACACTATTGTATAATATAGTTATTTTAATTTTAATTATAGTTATTTAAAAATAAATATAATTTTATCTAGTATTGTAACATCCCAAATAAATGATGAATATGACAATTTCATATTTATTAATATTTTTTAATTAAATATTAACTTTACATTAAAGAGGTTTCTATGTTCGATAGCATACCCGATACGCAACAACGAGTTTCGTTGAAATATTACGTTGCGCACTAATAATATAATATTATTATTTTACATGGTAGTTAAATCCTATAAATTAAATTGGAGGGAATGAATAAAACTAACTAAAGTATGATTATAGACGTCTTTTAAATGTATTTACATTTATCCAATAAAATTTAGAGGCTTAAAATGTGAATGAATCTAATTTTAAGCATAATTTACATTAAAAGATTGATTTACCGGCTTTTAATGGTGAACCCTCTTTAAATTTAATTTTGGCCACATTAATAAATTATAATTGACCATATATAATCCTTATTTATTATGGGGACATCAAAATTTACTTTGTGTAAATTTTTGGGATTTTTCTGATAAAGTTCATTTTTTAATGAATAGTGAAAATATTGTATTTTAATTCAAAAGTGCCTTTTCAATCTAATTTATTTATATGGTTAGATTATATTTTTAATTGGTTTTAAAGTTTAATTATAATATATATTTTCTATTTAATTCAATGTTATTCATTAGAATTAATTTCTCTTTGAAAGTGGACATAAAGAAGTGTCAATCTTTTGATAGTTATTATTTCTTAAAAACGCGCTATTTTTTTAACAGCGAGAATTAATTTTAAAATTAATTAATGACACATCTATGTTTTTAATTTGGTAAAATAGACATCATTTTTTAAATAGGAATATCAAATAAATCTTAGGCTGAAGTTTTGGTATTTTTCTGAAAAACATCAATTTTTAATGAATAGTGAAACCACTTATTGGTAGTAAAAAAACAGACTTTTTCATTTAAATGAAATGTTAACACTTCTGTGAATTGAATTTCAGAAATCCAACATACATGGTTGTTATAAATGAGTAAAATTTGGTTCAATAATGTGAAAATAATTTTTGGTGAATAGTAACTTTCGACTTTTATTTACCATGGTTAAAGGTAAATAGGTTAATTTAAGGTAAACAAAATATTATAATAATTAAAAATTACATTAAAACATATCCAAACTATATTGGATGAGTAATTAACAACCATGGAAATCATTAGGTCGATTTTGGGACCCCATAGAGCCACTAGTCAGTGAAAATGACAATTTAGATTAATTATCTTAAAGTAAAGGCAAAAATGAAAAAAGCAGATATCTTTTAGTAAATAAATTTTCAAAAGAGGTTATATAAATTATATTTTAAACTGTAAATATTCATTGGAAATATAAAATGATTTTATACATCATGGTATATTTTTTATAATTTTTAGAGGACAAATAAATTAAATTATTTATGACACAATAATGATGCATTGTTTAACTCATTAATAAATCATTTAAATAAATAAGATTATAAATATTAAAATAACATCCAAAACATGTCTAATTATTATTGGATGATTTTATTTAGACCATGGGTAATATTATCTTCAACTCTAATGATTTTGGTACCTTTTGAAACCGAATATCATTATATAATAAAATAATAGTTTCACACTTTCCTAAAGAACCCCTCCTCTACCTTAAACAAGGAGACCACTTATAACCAATTCCTCACACCTCTCAAGCCATTTGGATCATTAAAACTCTATCCAATTAAAATACCTACATCCCTATTCTACTACTACAAGACTTACCTTAGTCATAAGAAACTTCAATCAGTCTTTGGGTTCAAACCAAAGGGAGTTACCAAAATTAAGGGTTACACTTTCTCTTAAATTGTTTTCTTTTATTTTACTTCTCTAACCCATAAAATATTTTTATTCATTTATTTTGTAACACCACCAGTATACTAAATATAATAGGTTGTTTTTATAAGATGTATTCTAACTACACTTACATGCACTTCATTCTAATGGGTGAATAACATAATGTTTCTGTGGATGGAAAACTAACGCCTAACAAAACGACGATTGTTCAATTACATCTTACTGCCTCTCCTGGGGGTCATTATGATGGAAATATATTTATATATGATATATATTATTTTTATCATTTCCTCATTCTTTTGTTCTTCCCAATTATATAAAGCCTTTGTGGTTTCCATAGTGGGTAAATACGATAATCTCATTTGAGGGAGTGCGGACTACCACCCCCTCAAAGTGATATGACTCATTAATTCCTTATGTGGGATATATAAAAGATGTTGTTAATAATATTGTTTATGATATTATACTAGAATTATAATATAACTATTTATCATTATGTTTTTAATTCCATTAAAATAATAAATAGAAATGGAAGTAGCATTCATGCGTACTTACGGCTTACCATCTTCATGAAAGGTGCATTTCATTTCTTACCTATAAATGCTATGTACTATAATAAATACATGTATATACTGGATATATATGATATATATGATATATAAATAATTAATATCATTATGAAGATAATGTATATCTTACCACATGGACAACTTGTAAATATAAGGTGTTCATTTTTGACTCAAGTACCAAATATGGACAAAATGAACATTATTAACATAAATGATTACATAATGTTTATAACATGGTAATAAGTGATATAAAATCTATAATAAACTTGAAAATTTTTCTTAAGCAAGTATAAATTAACTTTAGTTTATTATTCAGGGGATTAAAGAATGAACGTGTCAAGTCGGTCAACGAGGTAAGAGATTTTCTTATCTCACTTTTAATTCCGTGAGATTTCCATTGTTCACCACCTATTCATTGCATGTGGTGTATTGTGTACTTAAATTTGATATATATTATCATGATTCTCATTATATTCATGGTATTCTGTGATTAATTCGGGGTTTATTAACTTTTGGGTATATGACTCAGTTGATTACAACATGGTAAAGGGTTTCATCTCACTTTTTATTTCCGTGAGATTCATGCTATATATGACACTATTTCCTTTTGTGTGGTGTATGTACTGATCATGATTGTACTCTTTGTGTAATATAATTTCATTTATTTGTATTTAGATCTTTATTTTATGATCCTTCTTTTATGTGGCGTATGTTTTGTAAGTTACCAAATCGGCAAAGGAACCTTTCACCCTCCCTTTTTTAAAAGACTTATTTTTGTTGTGTATTTTAATTTACATATTATTATGTTGGGATATGTTCTTCTATATCCTTATAGATGTAAATTTTATTTCCAAGGGATGAGATACCAGTTTAGTCTCATCAACTCATTTTATGAAATTTAATGTGACGCTGTTAGGCTGTCGAATTTTTACAAGGGAACTTCTTAACCCAATTTCGATTCTTTAGGTTCAACTTGTACTTGTTGAATATGTCAACATTTGAATATGTGTGAATGTCCTATGATTGTTTTACACTTAATATCCACTTATAATGGGTGTATTTTTATTTTTCACACATAAATATGAGATTGATTTATCCTTAATTTATAGATACCATCTTTATAAGGGATTTCATGTCAATTTCCATTTGCATTGAGACTTCATTGTTGTTATGCACCAATTCACTCTTATATTGTGTATTTACTACCCTTTGACATATTATATCATGAATCCCTTTATTCTCATGATATTATAAAGTTATGATTAAATGTTATTCCTCAATTATTTGTATTCAATAGTCTCTCATTTTGTTAAAAACGCTTTAACTAAAATATCATTTTAAATGTTTTAAAGATTTATTATTCTAAATCTTTATCTTTAATGTCCATGTTTTAAAAATGGTTTTCAGTATTTATTTATATAGAAATTAATTTTTTGTAATTATAATTCCCTTAAAAGCTTCAAAGTGGTATGCGACACTTTGATTCAAAAATATCTTTTTAAATGGTTTATGAAAATGGATTGATTATTTAAATATCTTTAAATTACTTATTGTGATTGAAAAAGAAATATTATCATAGAAATGTTTATATTTGCAATATTTTATGTTTTATGATGGTACTTAGACATTTTACGGGTGGTTACATGATAAACCATATGATGGGTGGTGTCGTGAAAACCAGGAAAGGTGGTTACGTTATAACCTCCAATGCATTGGGTATGGAAGTCAGTCATATGGCTATTCCATTTAGTGATATGTGTGGAATCCAACCATATGGTTATTCCATTTATGTATGTTTATGTCCCAAGTAACCTTTATATGTTATGTGTACATTATATGGGTTTTATGGTAACCTTTTGGTTACAAAAGATCAAGTAGTGATCTTTTATTTAGTGAAGAGTATTTACTACTTCATATAGGTGAAAATTATTACTTATGTTAATGTATTTATGGTTTACTTGTTGTTTTGAAAAACTAACAGTTATACTTCACTGTGTATCCCTTACTGATATTTTTATTCTCATCCCACGTTTTTTTGAAATGTTTTTCATAGGACATAATGTGGAATATGGTCAAGGATGGGATCAAGGAAGAGTCATTCTGTCTAAAACATGAAACAAGATAGGTTTGTTTTTAAATGTTTTTATTTTATTTAAAAAATTGATACTGTGTAGTCGTGTCTACTTGTAATATTCAAGTTCTTATTTAATAGTTATCACCTAATTATCTAAAACTCTAAACCTAAAAAGATCCTCAATTTTAAATTATTCATTTATTTGAACATTATGTAAGGTTTAAAGCCGGGTCCTTACAGTTGGTATCAAAGGTCGGTTTAGATAACTTTAGAGGTTGAGGTATTCTTTAAGCATATGTGACATTACCATTATGGTTAGGATTTCAGAAAGAGTGATAGTTTTTTTAGATAAGGTGAATGATTTTAAGATAAATTGAATAAGTATATCTTAGTATTTACCCACCTCATAAGATATTATATGATGGTTTCACTGATATAATCACACTTACCATTCTGGTTTTAGTCAATGGATGTATCTAGTAGGCATCAAAGTAACAATGGATGTGAATAAAACTATTACGGTTTTCTAAATGAGCAATTGCATGAAATTGGAGCTGCAATGAGAACTCTTGTGGTTATTATTAACCAACTATCTGGAGTCATGATTGACCACTTGAACCTTGGTGATTTTTATAAGGCATCGTATATGTGAGAAACAATTCCCCACGGATGTTCAGGTAATAATCATAAAGGTATGTATTTTCAAAAACCTTTGGGTCAAGAATGTTGAAAAAAACACAAAGGAAAATGTTTCAAAGGGAAAGGAAGATTCTATAGATGTGGAAATGAAGGTCATAAAACAAGAACCTTCCATGGAAAAAGGAATCATCTAGTTGACTCTAGGAAAGGGAACAATGATCTTTCTGAGGGATAAATTGAATGTTTTAAATGTAATTTGCATGGTCATTATACAAACACATGTCTTATGAAAAAGTTTCAGGAATGGGTTCACTAGGATCATAAAAATATTTTTTACCAATACCTAATGCCATTCTGATTGAGGATAATGAAACTGATAATGACCAATGAATGATATGGATTATTTCTTAACAAATGTTTTGACATTATTGAATCTTAGGATATGATTCATGATTTTGTTTGTAAGAAAGAAGAATTTACGAATAATTTGGAATGAAATGGTTAATGGATCATGAAGAATTTTGAATGAGTAAGAAGTCAACATATATGGGATTCAAGTGTTATGGTAGATTTTAGGACGGTGAAATGCTTAGAAGTATTAAGGCTCTTTTGATGATGGTATTTAAATTAGAAGACTTGTTATAGTATTTGTTACCTTGGTGTTTGATATGTTAAAATTTTATTCAACGAATAATTTTCTTTTATTTTTTGGATATAGTTTTAATGAACCATTTTGGTTTATATGATCCTTGAATTTGAGGAAATTATAGGTTAATTCAATTTTGGGATGCAAAGTGAAAGTTATTAGAAAACCTTCATGGTTAAATTATGTTATGGTTATTGTTGATAAATTTATCTCTTTTTGGGATTGCTATAAAATTATATTGTTTTTTTAAAAAAGGACAACACGCGGACCGTGTAACAACCCGTCGCGTCAGACAAAGCTATGAGAATTGAACCCACAACCAAAGTGCGACTGGTATTTATTCCCTACCACTGGACTACATGAAGTCCCTTGTTTGTATGAGTAATTATTTTTAGTTAGATGATTTTATGAATCAATAAGAAGTGGATTTTGGGTTATCTATGGAAATGATTAACCTATCATGGAGGATATGTGATTAGGTTAATTACCGTTCAATATGAGACATTAAGAGTAACTGATGTCATTTGGAGATAAATGTTAAGATTTATCATGGAAAATTATGTGATTATATCCTTTTAAGTTTTTGGTTTCAATATTAGCTTGGATTACTATGAATAATTTTATGGAAAACTATTTATTGAATTGTATTTGTTGAACTTTTAGTTTTGTTTGACAAATTATGGAGATTAAGAGTAGTTTTTTTGTAAAAGATTATCTTTTTGGGGGATTATTTGATCTGGTGCTAACCATTTTGGTTTTGGTTATGGTATAAATACATGCGAAATATATAGTTCATCTTTTGTGGATTATGTGATTCTCTTGAATTTGATAATAGTGCTCTTAATGTAAAGAAAACAATCATTCTAAATACTAATTGTTTGAGGAAAATATGATTTTGTGATAGAAATCTAGTAAAAGATGAATGTCTATATGAAAAGTTAGTATGTTTCCGTATGTTTTTTGTTAATATAATAGATAAATTCCTCTATGAAACGTTACTTAAAATAAAAAACATGTCTATTAACTTTTCCTAATAGGGAATCAAAGACTGTTTAACCCATCACATGTTTTTGATTTTCTGGTGGTTAAATTTCTCATAAACATGTTTTCTAGCACTCTCCATCAGAACGAGATGGTTTGATTTCTCCTCCATGTCCATGTTTTCATAGAATCCTTGTATCTGTTGTCTCGGGTAACCTTTGTACTTCTCTTTCTTTATTTTAAAGTGATATTTTTATAGTATTTGTTTTTCGAGGTGGGGATTTCAATGAAGTTCACGAGCCCAATTTTAAAATTGCGAGGTTGCAATTCCCAAAAGGGGGGAAGTATGTAACATTCGGAATAAATTAATAATATGAAATTTTCAGATTTATTAATATTTGTGAATTAAATATTAATTTTACTTTAAAGGGGTTTCTATGTTCGATAGCGTACCTGATACGCAACAATGGGTTTCTTTGAAATCTTACGTTGCATACTAATAATATAATATTATTATTTTAAATGGTAGTTAAATCCTAGCCATTGTATTGGAGGGAATGAAAAAAACTAACTATAATATGATAATAAATATTTGACAAATGTATTTACATTTATCCAATACAACATAGAGGCTTAAAATGTGAATGAATCTAATTTTAAGCATAATTTACATTAAAAGTTTGATTTACCGCATTTTAATGGCGAAACCTATTTAAATATAGTTTTGGTCACTTTAATAAATTATAATTGACCAAATATAATCCTTTTTTAAAATGGGGACATCAAAATTTATTTTTTGTAAATTTTTTGGATTTTTCCAATAAAGCTCATTTTTTAATGAATAGTGAAAATATTGTATTTTAATTCAAAAGTGCATTTTCAATCGAATTTATTAATATGGTTAGATTATATTTTTTATTGGTTTTAATGTTTAATTAGAATATAAGTTTACCATTTAATCCAATTGTGTTCATTGAAATTAATTTCACTTTGAATGTGGACATAAAGAAGTGCCAATCTTTTGATAGTTATTGTTTCTTAAAAACATGCTATTTGTTTTAACAACGAGAATTGATTTTAAAATTAATTAATGAAACTTTTATGTTGTGAATTTGGTAAAATAGACATCATATTTTAATTCTGAATATCAAATAAAGCTTAGGCGAATTGTTTGGTATTTTTTTTGAAAAACATCAATTTTTGATAAATAGTGAAACCACTTAGTGATAGTTAAAAAACAGAATTTTTCATTTAAATGAAATTTTACCACATTTTTGAATTGAATTTTGAAAATCTAACATAAATTTTTGTTATCAAGAAGTAAAATTTAGTTTAATGAGATGAAAATAGTTTTTGGTGAATAGTAACTTTTGACTTTTATTTACCACAGTTAAATGTAAATAGGTTAATTTAATATAAAAAGAATATTATAATAATTACAAATTACTTTAACACTCATTCAAACAATATTGGATGAGTCATTAATGACCATGAAATTATTTGGGTCTATTTTGGGACCTCATTGAGCCACTTCGGAGTGAAAATGACAATTTAGATTAATTAACTTAAAGTAAAGGCAAAAATGACAAAAGCAAATATCTTTTAGTAAATTAATTTTTACAAGGGGTTAAATAAATTATCATTTTGACTATAAATATTAATAGGAAAAATAAAAATATTTTCCACATCATGGTATTTTGTTTTATAATTTTTAGACAACAAATAAATTAAATTATTTATGACACAATAATGATGCAGTGTTTACCTCATTGATAAATAATTTAAATAAATAAGATTATAAATATTAAAGTAACATAAAAAACTTGTCTAATTCTTTTTGGATGATTTTATTTCGACCATGGGTTATCTTATCTTCTCCTCTAATGATTTTAGGACCTTTTGAAACTGAATATCATTATATAATAAAATAATAGTTTCACACTTTTGTAAAGAGCCCCTCCTCTCCCTTATAAAAGGAGACCACTACTAACCAATTACACAGACCTCTAAAGCCATTTGGCTCATCCAAAATCTGCCCAATTAATGTCCATAAATCCCTCTCCTCCTCCTAGAATCCTTACCTTAGGTATAAGGCACTTCAAGTAGTCCTTTGGTTCAAACCAAAGGGAGTTACCCAAATTAAAGGTAAAGGTTTCTCTTAAATTGTTTTCTTTTATTTTACTTCTCTAACCCCTAATCTCTTTTTATTTATTTATTTTGTAACAACACCAGTATCCTAAATATACTAGGATGTTTTTTTAATAAGGATTCGAACTACAATTACACACACCTCAATCTAATGGGTGAAGAACATAATGTTTCTGTGGATGGAAAACTAACGCCTCATGAAATGATGATTGTTCAATTACATCTTACCGCCTCTCATGAAGGCCATTATGATGGAAATATATTTATATATGATAAATATTATGTTAATGATTTTCTTATGCTTCTGTACATCCCAATTATATCAATCATTTTTGGTTTCCATAGTGGATAAATACGATATTTTCATTTGAGGAAGTGCGGATTACCACCCCTTCAAAGTGACATGACTCGTTAATGCCTTATGTGGGACGTATAAAGGATGGAGTTAATAATGTTGTATATTATATATTACAGGAATTATAATATAACTATGTATTATTATGTTTTTAATTCTATTAAAATAAGAAATTGAAATTGAGGTAGCGTTCATGCATACGTACGACTTACCATCTCCATGAACGGTGCATTTCATTTCTTACCTCTGAATGTTATGTACTAATATAAATATAAGTATATACTGGATATATATGATATATATGATATCTAAATCATTAATATCATTATGATGATAATGGATATCTTACCACATGGAAAACCTGTAAAATTAATGGTGTTCATTTTTGACTCAAGTACCAAATATCGACAAAATGAACATTATTAACTTAAATGATTACATAATGTTTATAAAATTTTAATATGTGATATAAAAGGAATAATAAACATGAAAAGGTTATTAAGAAATTATAAATTAACTTTAGTTTCTTATTCAGGATATTAAAGAATGAATAGGTCAAGTCGGTCAACAGGGTAAGGGATTTTCTTATCTCACTTTTAATTCCGTGAGATTTCCATTGTTCAGAACTTATTCATTGCATGTGGTGTATTGTGTACTAAAATTTGATATATATATTATAATTATTCTCATTGTATTCATGGTATTATGTTATTAATTAGGTGGTTATTAACTTTTGGTCATACGACTCAGTTGATTACAACGCGGTAAAGGGTTTCGTCTCACTTTTTATTTCTGGGAGATTCATGCTATATATGCCACTATTTCCTTTTGTGTGGTGTATGTACGGACCATGATTGTAATAATTGTGTTATATACTTTAATTTATGTGTATTTACATATTCATTTTATTTTCCTTCTTTCATGTGGCGTATGTTTTGTAAGTTACCTAATCGGTAAGGGAACCTTTCACCCTCCCCTTTTTAAAAGACTTCTTTTTTTTTTGTGTCTTTTAATTTAAATATTAATATGTAGGGATATGTTCTTCTACATCCTAATAGATGTAAAATTTATTTCCAAGTGATGATATACCCTTTTTGTCTTATCAAATCATTTTATGAAATTTAAAGTGACGTCGTTAGGCTGTCGAATTTTTACAAGGGAACTTCTTAACCCAATTTTTATTTTTTGGGTTCAACTTGTACTTATTGAATATTTCATCCTATTATTATGTGTGAATGACCACTGATTGTTTTACACATAATATACACTTATATTTGGTGTATTTATATAATTCACACATAATTATGATATTGATTTATCCTTAATTTAAGGATACCATATTTATAAGGGATTTCATCTCAATTTAAATTTCCATTGAGACTTCATTATTGTTATGCACCAATTCACTCTTATACGGTGTATATACTGTCCATTGACATATTATATCATTAATACCTTTATTATCATGATATTATAAAGTTCAGATTAAATGTTATCCCTCAATTATTTGTATTCAAGAGTCTCTAATTTTGTTAAAAACTCTTTAACTATAATATAATTTTAAATGTTTTAATGATTTATTATTCTAAATCTTTATCTTTAATGTACATGTTTTAAAAATGGTTTTCAGTATTTATTTATGTAGACATTAATGATTTATATTTATAATTCCATTAAAAGCTTCAATCTGTTATGGGACACTTTTATTCAAAAATTATCTTTTTAAATGGTTTATGAAAATGGATTGATTATTTCAATATCTTGAAATTACTTCTTATGATTGAAAAAGAAATATTATTTGAGAAATGTTTACATTTGCAATATTTTATTTTTTAAGATGGTACTTGGAAATTTTACGGGTGGTTATGTGATAAACCATATGACGGGTGGTGCCGTGAAAACCAGGACGGGTGGTTACGTTATAACCTCTAATGCATTGGGTATGGAAGTCGGTTGTATGGATATTCCATTTAGTGATATGTGTGGAAGTCGATCGTATGGTTATTACATTTATGTATGTTTATGTCCAAAGTTACTTTTATATTTTATGTGTTTTTATATGGGTTTTCTGGTAAACATTTGGTTAAAAAAGGGTAAGTAGTGATATTTTATTCAGTGAAGAGTATTTACGACTTCATAAAGGTGAAAAGTATTTCTTATGTTAAAGTATTTATGGTTTACTTGTTGTTCTGAAAAACTAACAATTTTCATTCTTTGTGTATCCTTTACTGAGCTTTTTATGGTCATCTCATGTTTTTTTGAAATGTTTTTCATAGGACATAATGTGGAATGGGGTCAAGGATGGGTTCAAGGAAAAGTCATGATGTCTAAAACATGGAACTAGGCATGTTTATTTTTAAGAGTTTTTATTTTATGAAAAAATGGATATTGCATAGTAGTGTATGGTTGTAATATTCAAGTTCTTATTCAAAAATTATTGAGGAAATATTTTTCAAAAATTATCTTAAATGATTCTTTTTTAAATTTCCTGAATGATTTACTTTTTACATTTTAACAAAAATGTGAAAGGGGTATTTTTTGAACAAAGATGGAATGAATGGAATTTCCCTCCATCATGACCACTCATGAATTTTATTATTCCATTGGAATATTCCATATATATTATTCGAGAAAAAAATTTCCATAATATTCTTGTAGTAAAAAAACATATTTTTTATTTCAATAATAAAAGGGTATTTTCCAAAATAAATATTACATTAGATATTTTGTGGGAACATATATTTATGAATACATACTTTTATGCTATATATGATAAAATGGAGATATAATCCCAGTATACCATCCTTATTATTATTATTTATGGTTTATTATTATTATTAATATTTTTTATGACACACAACCATTTTCTAAAAATTATGCATTGAGGAAATTCAGAATTGTTAATGAAAAAGGTTTTCTATACATTGGCTATAGAATATGATGAATTTTTTATGATCTTGTGGAACACATATGAATAGAATAGAATTATTTTTTTGGTTTATAAGAAAAATATAACCCTCCAATGCATTAAGTAATGATGGATAAAACATTAAATAATAATGATTGAAATGCATAGTTAACCATGCTCAACAACGGACACTATCCACTATGATAATCTTGAGCGTGAAACTACTATAATTATATGATGGAATATGGTATATACCCATTGTAAAATGATATTATTAGTAGTGAGTACGTTAAAAAATCAATTATTTTCTATGATTAAGTTTATTCCAATAGCTTATGTCTTATTCCAATTATATTATCTCATATATAATGTTATCTGATTTATTTATTATTCATGTATTAAAAATAAACTATCTTTTTTCATTGGATCATTGTTTTGAACTATGATATATTGGTATTGTTTTTAAAATTCTATGCAAATTTAATCCTAACAATTAACTCATTTTAGGATTATATGATCAATGATAAGTCCCTTTTTACAATTATTTAACATCTAATACATCACTTTTATATGTTTCCATTCACAAGGATATGAATAATGGTTTTATGTATGCATTCTAATGAAGAATAATCTATGGCATGTTATTTATAGGTTATGTTGAAGATATTTCATGGAATTTTATAGCTCTGTAAGTAGTCCCTAATTACACTAATCCATTATGTCACATAAGAATTTATTTATAAAATATATTGAATACTAATTTAATAATATATTTATTATAATGTTTAAAATGTATTGGGTTACTATTATTTTTATTAAAAGAATGTTGTGTATAATATTTGAAATCGGTATTTTGAATCACTATTAAAAAATCCTATGGATAGTGATAAAAATATAATAAAATATTAATTATTTTTAAGGAACTTATTATTTTTTGGATAACCTAGTAATACATCGAATAATGGATACTAAAAATTGACATGGTATCGGCACTAATGCATCAAGGGGTAATTAAATAGGAAAAAGTTGGTATAAAATATCTTATCCAAAATGTTCATTCTGGATGAATGCAAACAGACTTCCCAAATTTTTTGAAACTCGTACTTGATATGAATGGTTAAACATATAATTTAGATATGAAGCATTATGATGGATTTTAATTGATGATGACCACGAGGGACTTAAGTAAATATATGGTGTCACTGATTAATGATATGGTGTCAGGATTTAAGTTACATATGAATGATTTTTTAGTATCTATATATATATATTAATAATTGTTTCTCACTCTCTTATTTAATGTTTTTTTTTAATTTTTGGAACTTGGAGGAATCTTGTTAATGATGAATCTGATGGATAATGGAATGGTTATACTCAAGAGAAAGAAAATTAAATAATTGTTAGAAGGTGAAATATTTGGATATTGATAAATCATCTATAACATTATATGATAAAAAGTATTAACTTGAGTGAGTTTTCTTAATCACATAATAGGATGAAATGTTTTTTCATGAATTGTATATAGGGGATAAGATTGAGCTTATTACATAAAAATTACATTGGAAGAATCACTAACTGTAATATCCTAGAATAAAGAAACAATGTTTTTTTGAGAAAATGAAGGGAATTTTGAATGGAATACCACATTAAAAAAAATTTATCAAGGGATATAATGTTATTCCTAATGTTTGGTTATTGTTTTAATGTCTTTTGTATATGGAATATTGAAATTATTTGATTCAGACCCTTAATTGAAGTGTCAACTCAAATAACGGTGATAGAAATATATTATGACAGTCATTAATGTGATATTGTTGAAGTATTTCTGTATTAGGATTTGAAAATATTTATTTATAAATGTTATATCAAGGATATTATGGTTATAAAAATCAAAAAAAATATTTGGATTGTTATGTAGAAGATTATATTTTAGGATTTCATATAATATGTTTAATTTTTCTGATACCATGAAATTTAAATTAGTGCTAAAGACATGTTTTTTTGGAAAACACATAGTTAAAAGAAATAGAACACATAAAATGTTCCAGATGAGGAGATAATAATTTTTAGTTTAGATAAATAAGTGTTTTATTGATGAATTTAACGTGGCTGTATCTGTAGCCTAGAAATTGGTTAGGGATTTGGTGAAAAAGTTACTTAAGTCTTATTTGATAAATTTATTTAATTTTTTGATTTGTTGAATATATTTAGTAGTCCATGGTTTTATTTTTTGAATAAATTTTATGTTAATTTTTAGAAACATGTATGTTTTATTTAAGGATTTATAGTGGTTTAGATTTTTATTTTTTAAAAGAAAATATTATCAAATTAATCACATGATTGGTTTATGAAATTATAATTTAAAATATTTTTTCTATAGATAATTGTTATTGTTGACTTAAAAATTAAGTTGTTTTTTTTAAATTTTGCGTAGACATATTTTTGGGGAGTCTTTACATTAACAATTTATGGAATGGAGTTTTTTGAATCAATTTTATTATTATTAAGGTTTTAAACATTACTGTATTATATTTCTCTATATTGAATAACATGCACTAACCATTTGGGGTTGCTTTAATATTTAACGAATGAAGGAGTATATTTTACATCTATTATAGATTATATAATTTATTAAATTATAATTTTAATTCTTTATGAATGAATAATTAAACATGAATACTAATTTCATGGAGTAAGATATGAAGTGTAAATCCATTGAGGTATAACCAGTAGATTAAATTTTGCATAAGAAATGGAAAGAAATAAAGTATATGAATTTAAACTTATTCATTATCAGGAAAATAATATAATCCCTCAATAGTATGAAAATGGTACTAAAATAAAAACTTTATTCTTTACATTCATTTATATTTAATTATATATCCTTTCACACATCAAATATTTATAATTATTTATTATATTATTTTTTTAAGATTTTACACTCTCTCACTATATATTATTCCCTAGAAATTAATTTTTTCTTCAATATATATAATTGACATTCCCATAAATATTCTCTTTATATGGTAATATAGTTGTGTTTTATTTCAGTTAACCTATATATTTGAATAATTCTCTTTTCAATGGATGTTATACTATATCTCTGAATAATGTGGTTCTTTAATGAATATATATTCAAATATTGAAACTATAATTCCTAATTTAAAATTGAAAGTGAAAAGTTAATTTTTAAGGGGATAATGTTATATCAAATAATTTTTTTTAAACAGTAATAGTCTCTATATATTTTCTAACACTAAACACATATAATTAATTGAATTGAGATTTATTATAAATTAATTATTATCATTTAATTTTCATTATTATATCCCATTTATTGAATTTATGGGAACTAATATGATTAAACCAATTCAGAAATTTTTTTATAATTTTCTAAATCAATAAAAAATTATTGATTAATGATTATTATATAAGCACACATTTTATAATGAAGTAAGTTCAATATTCCAGAACTCATTTTCATTGAAATTTATTTGTTATTGCTTTTTTTTCATGGAAATTACATTTAATTTCACACACTTGTATAATTTTTTTTGTATAAATTTAACATAATTATTAAAATTAATTTATTAAAATAAATATATTATAATACTTTTGGATATTTTTAAAATTTCTTATTTTTCATTGAATTGTAAAAAATAAAACTTTTCAAATAGTATCATTTCTTTTAGTGAAATAATATAATTTTTTATGTTCAAATCCATTTTAAATTTCGTATTAAGAATAAATATGATAATTTTTTTTAAATTTAATAATTATATTTTAATCATATAATTTATTCATTTTTATTTATTTTAATTATCATTCTTAACAGTAAATTTATTAAAACATAATTATTTATTAATGTGAATTAATATAGATTAATACCACTAAAAATATTAAATACTGAAAATAGGATTGTTTATTTTGTATCATGAGGTTATAATTTTATAAATAGGGTCCATTTTTTCATCTTGAATTGTAATCGTGGTAACTAATTTTCACTTCGGTTAGTATAAAATGGGTATAAAATATTTAGAACGGATAGATAAGGTCATAAAATATACCAATCACTTTATGTTTCTTTATTTAATAAGGTTAATTCTACAATATCCACAATAAATTACTATATATGCAATATCGGTTCCATTATTTCTTTTTAATTAAATTTATATTACATGTAGATAATTTTCCAAAATATCACCATCATTATTTAATCTCATATATATCACATAAGGATTAGTATTTTTTTATTAATTAATATTAAATTTCATTTTCAACAAGATTGTTTTCATCATTATTTTTGGTATTGTTTTTATTTTTTAGTTACATTAAATTCTTGAAAAATGTTGACACAGTACCGCTATAAGAAGTATAGTAATTAAAGTACATGATTTTAGAAGAATTAAAAGTAATATTTTGGGATTAGTTTTGGATTCACACAAAATTTTGTGGTCTATGATATTGTATTATTTACCATTAATATTTTTACATTAATATCTCATTATTATCTATATAGTGGATCATTCCATATTATCTTTTAGCTAGTGTTTACATTAGTATATTGTAATAATATACAAGGAATCACATCCAAAAGAATTGATTAGTTCAATAGTCATGGTAAAAATTATTCATTGTTAAAAAAAATTAAAATGAAAAAATAAAAACAAACAATTTGTTTTTTATAATTCCATTATTAATTATTGTGTATCCATAGATAACAATTTCAAAAAACTTCATTGAATACATGGAAACATAAAACAATATAATTTTATGAGATCATATGTCAATAATGGTATCCATACAACATAATCTATGAATAAATAAGGAATAAATAATATGTAAAGGTAAAAAATTGAATTCTATGACATTTACCAAATAACATGGGAATAATATGAAAATAATAAAATATGATCAAATAATTCTCCATAAATAACCACATTTCCGTGAAGATATAAGAATATATATTCTAACCAATTGAATAATCAAATGGAATATCAATCAATAAATTTATAATTATTGAATTCATATTTCTTGACATCCTAATCAGACAATAAAATATTTTTGAGAATGCATCTAAATAAATTTATAAGGTATCATCTAAATCCCTATCTATTTTTTCTCATCATACCCATCAATAAATTTATGGGCTGTTTATAATTGGACCTCACCCAATACATACTATGTTCAATTATCTCATCGTATTAAAGGGGATACGAATAATCAAGACAAAATTTTATATTGAAGAACTAACATATATAATTATAATACTTATCAAAATAAAATAAATATAATCATAAACCCTCCAAATTAATATGGGTAATATTAAAAAATAATACATCATATATTAAAATGATACTAAACAATAAAAAATAATAGTAATAATTATATCAATAAAACATCAATCTAATGTATCATAAGTATAATTAAAGGTTAAGGATGTTGATGAATATAAATACCATGAATATATCACTAAATCATTTCAGAAGAAAATAAACTTTTCATTAAGAAAACCAGGATTTAAAATGAAAATTTTACAAAAATCATTAAAATAATTTTCATTAAAAATACCCTTTTATTTCCAATAAAATAAGAGATAAAATATTGTTTTCTGAGGACTTTTAAAGATTTCATTAATGTTGTTTTTGTTAAAACAAATATTCATTTTACATTTATAGTATATTCTAAATGTTTACTGTTTTTAAAACGAAATAAAGATTTATTTTAAAAAATAATTACAAATTTTTTTTAAAATAAATTATTTATAATTTTTTATGTTTAAAAACATTTTTGGAAACATTTTTAGTAATCATTAATTTTGAGGAAAAAATGTATCCAATTGAAGTGAAAAATAATATCATATGTTTTATAAATAATATAAGCATTTTTTCATAATTATTTGGAAAAATGTAATATTACATTGTCAATTACTTGAATATATATAGTTAACATGAATAAATATGTTTTAATATATAAATATATAATAATTACTCTAATAGTAAAATAAACATAAAGTGTCCCAAATAATGACGAGATGGTGAAATAAAATCTTACCACTTTTGTAACTTATGAATGGTAAAAGCCTTGTAAGAAATAACATAAATTGAAACTTTATATACTATTATGATATATATATTTATTATATAACATGTTATATGGTTCGTATATTCTACATATAAATGAAAAAATTGGTGAATATGACATAAGTCTCACAGAAGTAAAAAGTGTGGCGAGAAACCCTTTACCTAAGATCTTATTTCATTTATACATGTACATCCCTATTGTATAATGGTTTCAATAATGATATTAATTTATACTATTAAAATAAATTAATTTAAAATTTCATATATAATCTTATTATATTATTTTACCACATATTTATTTTCAATTAAAATTTTAACTTGCAATTTTGGGTTATAATCACTTCATCTTTCACATACATTTCAGTTCGGTAATAGTAGTCATTATAATGAGGTCAAGTTTAAATAATATATAAAATCTTAAACATGATATATATATATATATAATTTATTCATTTCATATATATTTATATTAATTTATAAATTTTAGGGATAAACAATAAATTCCACCATTCATGGACATGATATGTTATACATACGTATTATCATTATTTCAATTTTTATTGAATGATGGAAAGATAGGTAAATAAGTATTAAATAAAATTTATTGAATAATTATTATATATATCATTTATATAAATAATATCTATCCTTATTTCCATCCATGTAAAAAGCAAAAAACATTTCACATTTCTACGTGTAGGCGGTCGTACACATGTACGCATGATCCATTTTATTGTTTTGTGATGGATTATAAGTAGGGAATTTAGAAGTGATATTATACTTACATAATAATTTTATGATCCTAAATATATATTAAATTCACTATATATTATCCTTGCCACATTCCAAGCATAGCGTATGAGAAAACTGAATCACATCAATTCACGAGGAGGTAGTTCGTCATACACATGATCAACGATGTTAATCACCCACATAATAGAATTTAATAAAGAATATGTTATATAATAAATTAAAAATTACAATAATAAAATAAATATAATCAATATTTGTTAAATACATCATTACATTTAGCCATTAATTATTCGTATAAAAAATTATTGACATTAGTTCGTGAGGTAATAGTCTACCGTACAAAAAAATTGGATTTTATAACCCATTTTATGGAATAGGAGAAGGATTTAGGTTCTTAAATAAACATAATAGAATTTAATTATATGTAATATATTTATGGTATTATATAACATTTTTATAATAATAATTTACCTATGAATATTAAGAAATAAAATAAAATGTTATGTAGTGGGTGTTACCTCATCACAAGAAAATTTCATTGGATTTTCCCAAAAGGATTAATCAGTATCATTAATTATCAAAATGAGTTTTATTGGTTTCAATGAGGGAATTTATGATGTTATTTGGGTATTTATTGGATGAAGAAATGCATTTTGATACTATGAATAGTAGAGGAGAGTTGGTATCCTTTTGTATGTTATGTGAGTGGTACAGATGTAATTTTTTTAAATAAAAATTTGTACCAACTTTTTTCACATAAATAATTTATATAAATAACGTTTAATTGATATTTGGTTTTTATAATTTCTAAATATTTCCATTCAATGGTTTTCGGAAAACCATTGGTTCATTTTTTACTCCTACATTCCTATTTTAACTTCTGATATATAAGTTTTTTCCTTAACTTTTTTTATTAGTTTTTTTCTATTTTGATTATACATTTTTTTTAAAATTAAGTATACCAAATTATATAACATAAATCATTCTAATTGATATTAAATCCATTTTTCATAATTAAATTCCCATATATAAAATATTTCTACTTAAAATTATACCCACAGATAGGTTAAAAAATATGGCTTTCACAGAGAGTCATTATCTTATAAGTATAGACGGTTTTAATTTCATAATTCAACATCAAATTGTTTTAGTGATAAAAATTATATAAATATAATATATTTGAAAAAAGTATTTATTTTAAAACATTTTAAAAAATAATTTATATTTGTAAATAATTTTAACAAAAGGTAGTTTTTTGTTAAACTTCAATATTTTTTAGTACTAAAAAAATTAAATTATATAGAAAAAACAAAATAAATAACCCTAAAACTAATTTTTATATTATTATTTAAAATATTATGTCAAAATTTTCAATTAAATAATATAAATGTGGTAAATGTTAATTATATATTATTTTTACAAATCATTACTAAACAACCTTGTATAAAAGTATGGTTTTTCACAAAGCACTTATTTTATGTTCAAATTATTCTTATTTTATTTCTCATCAATAAATAAAATTTTAACATATTTAATACATGGGTAAAACCTAATTTTTTCATAATTATGTTATTAATATTCATACCCACTATCTTAATAGCTATGCTATAATGTTGATGAATAAATAATATTATTTTAAAATATTTTTCGGTTTTACTTAAACCTAGTATGCTTGCATCACAAGCTATCAAAGAGATTGAATTTATTAGAAAAAAATGAATCATAATTTCATGGAATGTTATATTAACCTTTATGATATGTTTTTTATTATAATCTATATAAAATTATTCTCCTATTATAAAAATCTTGGGGTTTTCCATTCTACCCCATATATAATTATGCCCTCACTATTTATTCACAATCTAAATAATCATGGGATTGAAATATGAAAATAAAATTTATTAAAATAAAGATAAAAAAATGGTTTTTAAATTATACTCTTAATAATATAGAAATTTTTTACAATGTCATATTGAATAATACATAACAAGGATTCTATGTAGGGTAATATTTAGAGAATGTGAAAATATGGAAATGGAAGAAAAACATTAATAATTATATATACCTATTGAGGTAATTGATACCAAGAAAAATAATAATCAATATAATTTTCAGGTCTTAAAATGCATTAATTTGTGATGATTTATGAGATATCAAGTCCAACATAAATGATTTTATTAGGAACTAATTTTGTTTCAATAACTTTTTCAAAGGGTTGAGGAATTACTTCAACATATATACCGAGAGTATATGAAAATAAACTTACATAATGAAATTAGTTTACATAGGAAATATTTCTTATTTTGATTATGCTACAACCATTTTACACAACATTTCTTACTACCATAAATTTATATACAAGATTAATACTTTATTCTTAATAAACTAAAATTAATATTTAATATGTCATAAGATCAACGAAAGTGAGAAAAATATTTATGTTTATTTATAAATATTTTCCACATTGAATTGTGTAATTAATAGTTATTAAATATATTACCTTATTTTATAAAACTAAATATTAACTTTGAAAAATCAATTTAATCCATTTCATAAATGTTTAACTATAAGATTCATTCAATATATTTAAGACTAATTTAAAATTACAAATTTTTTTATAGAAGGACATTATAATGTTTATAATAATGTTAGATTCTAACTATCTTAATACCATATTCAACATAAATTCTTTAGGGGATAATTCATTATTCTAAATAAAAAAATCTCATGTTATCAATTATGTTCTATTAATAAATACTGGAAGAAAATTTCAGAAATGATAACCTAAAAAATCCAATCAGTTAAAAATATATTTCCACCAGTAAAATCCCATACATATATCTTTATCATTACTATCTCAACATAGATCACATATTAGTGGTCATCATCCCTTAGTCTTGGGTTTTTAATGAAGGTAGAACTTCCACTAAATCCATTTTCCTAGTTATTGGTATGATTCAACATATATTATAAAACCCTATTAAAGTAGTAGTCTAGTAAAATCATTATACATTTCATAATGCTTAAAAACCGAATACTAATGACTAAAATTCTAATATAACATTATTATTTACTACATACACAACCATATTAATCAATCTAATAATTCTGTAGTAATAGCATAAACTTGAAACGGTCCTTTTTTCTCATTTTGATGTATATTTTCTAGACACTAGGGGAGTTCATTTTTGTAGTATCTCATCTCATTAAAGTTGAATTAGTTCACATTGTAAGATACATTTGTACCCATGAAATCACATGCATGGTGGACTTTTTATACACACTTGAACAAATCTCCATTTTTAAGCATGTTCCAAGGTGTTTCCGTCGAAAAGTATCACATGTTATAAAATCATTATTTCCATTATTAAATTTATATTTTATTTTTAATAGTCTTATTCATCTCTTCTATCTAATAAAATCCATAAACTTTTGATAAATCTTCTTATTTTATAAAACACATGATTTTATAACCCAAAATGATGAGCATATTTTGGAGAGTATTTTCCTTAGGTGGGCCGAATTAATCCCATAAAATAAATCACTAATATTATTATTTTATTTATATATGTAATCTGTATAATGGATTGATAACAATGTAATGTTTTTACCATACATTGTAACATTTTCATCATCCTTTTAATACTGACTCAATAATTTTCTCTCCATATCTGCTCGTTGCTCACATGGAAAATATTTTTCCAATATGAGTAGATAGAATTCCATCCATTCTATGGGTTGTATATCATAGTCATCCTTAGTGTTTTTAATTAATGACTAATATTGATCTATATGCCCCATGAAATTATAAATTTACATGAAAATGTTTCCTCTTTCATTACTACCCAGAGAGAAAAATTTATTCTCAAAGGAAATTATCCATTTTTTTCATCATATGGGTTTGTAGTCTTTATTATTATTGAGGATTTATAAGGCATAAAATTGCTTAACATTATTAAACCACTTATTCTATCAACTATATTATCTATATAGTATTTTTTGTTGCTCATAATATAATTTAATTTACCTAATATAGTTATAATTTGATCAGTTCCACATACATCTCTATCTTTAGCTTCATTATCTTACCCAAGGTGAATCTCAACATGGTATTTGTGAAATGATATTATTCAAATTAGATTAAAAAATTTCTATATTATAAATAATTTCAAACACTATATTATCTCATAAAATTATGAAATATAATCTAAAATTTTAGATACACTGAAATAAATAATAAATTTTTTTAAAAAAATAAATAGATAATATCATAATAAAAAACATGTTTTCCTTAGGGTTATCCTTATAATAAACTCTTTAATAATGGTTAATAAAATTTGTGACTTATCTATTGCATATACCTTGAGATATTCAAACTACTTGTGTTATAAAGCCTTTTTTCATGCATTATGTGAAAATCAGGACAAGATTAATTCACCATTTTTAGTGTTATCACCCCCAGTAAGGTCTATTTTAGAAAAAAATGAATTTTAGTATCAATAAAGGTACATATTTTTAGTAAAATCCACATAATATTTTCCATAAAAAATATTATGATATTCTTTTATAAATTCCCTCAAATTAAATCATACGTGTTATGTTCAATAACATATGACTTACTCAATATAATTTACGTGTTTTTTTAGTAATCTTACTCCTTTATGAACTACTACTACCACTATCCCATTAGTCTAGAGCAGGTGTATATATTATAAAATTTTTATTTGATTCATTGAATATCATCCATATAGACTGAATATTTTTTTAGTCTTTGTATATTATATACATACTTGTAATTATTATTGCATTAGAGGTCATTAATTATAAAAAGTATTTTTTTAAACACAATTATTCCTCAATGTGAATTATAGTATATGAATCACTAAACTCATCCAAATACATGAGGGAAAATAAAACATAATAAAGGGATTACATCAAATACTCAGTAATAGTAATATTATAGTGGATTCTATGACTATATAAGGAAAAATAATGATTTCAATGTGAATAACTGAAACACCTACCTTTAATTAAATATCATGAGTATAATATGAAAGGAAAAAATGTCTATCAAAAAATGAAATAAAAATAATCATATTTTCTCTAATGATTAACAAAAATATTAAAAATAATATAATAATCATAAATAATATTAATAATTGAATTCATAATGATGTAATGCATAATTCATGACATATAAAACATACTATAATGGCCTTGTGAAAATATATATAAATAAATGGGTAATGCCTCATCCAAAACCTAATCTAGATTTCCTAATATGACGTACTGATTCATCATGGGGCTATCTATAACTAACCCCCCACCAATAATTTATAAATCACAATGAATTATGTATAGGTAAGGTTGGAAACATAATAAAAAATCCTTTTTAATAACTAATATAGGAAATGTTAGTACAAACACCAATTGAATAAACATGATCATAAATAATCCATAATAATATGGTAAATGAAAATAAATTCAAACATCCTCTAAAAAATTATCAAAAACTACTATATGACATAAAAATGATTATATCAAAAAAATTATACCACATGTATATTTTGTAATATTAGTGTATGTTAATATCAATCAATGTAAATTACATTAAATGATTCATAAAATCATTCTTTAAGAAAATAACTTTTCCATTCTGAAAGTTTCCTTTTAAAATTTCAATCTCACATAACATTTAAGACATAATTTTTATTCCCAATTACTTTTTAAATATTTAAAAAAATCATTAAAACATTGATTGTAAACAATTGTTTAATCTTCCATTCATTTAATTAATTTTAAATTAGTGATTCCTTTCACATTATCAAAAAACCCAAATGGGAATAATGTTGAAAATGACTTGGAAATTCCTTTCAGAAAATTTTGTAAATAGTAAAAATTGGTATAAATGGAATTATGAAATAACAATAAAAAGGAGTATGTACATTTTTAAAAATAGTTTTATATAACACAATTTTTAATGATAAAGTATTTCCTATCAAACAGATAAATAATGTCAGATGTTTTTAATTACATTTTATCAATGTTGTTAAGTCCTAAAGAGTTGTCAAATGGAACTATAACATGAAAATGATCGTGAATAAATATATTTAAATAAGAAATTTTTATTTTATGATATAAATACTGAATAATTTCTCCATAGTAGATGTAGAAATAAACAATCCTAAATGATAATGATATTGTAAAATAAAACATTACTACTTTGATAACATTTGAATGCTAACCCTCATAATAGAAATAAAATATAATGAATAATTTGATAACATGAAGATAAATATTTCATTATATAGATATCATTGGGTAATCGTGTACACCAAAAAAAGTAAATATGTTGATAATAAGTCATATGTCATATAGATGTGAATGTGTGGTGAGAAACCCTTACCTCAGGTATGATTTTCTTTTATATGTATCTGAATATCCTGTATAATTTTTTAAAAAATGTTAATAATTTATAAAAAAATCATAATAATATTTATAATATAATATTATATCTTCTTATAAAAGTTTACTACCCATTTATTATAAATTCTTTGTTAATATCTATATTTTCGGTGATAACCGCTTCATCATTCATTTATGTTTTATTTATAGAATTTTAGTCACTTTTTTTTATAATTGTTTCATTATATATATAATATTAAACATGATATTAATATAATATATATTCCTTATATATGTCTGAATATTACTTTATTAATTTTTTTATATAAAATGGATGACACCGTTCATAGAGATAGTGGGTTATATGTTTGCATGAACATTGTATTAATTTATCTCAATCAATGGAAGAAAATTAAAATAAATATTAATTAACTATTTTAAAATAATAATTATTTTATATATACATTATATTAAATAAAATCAACATTATTACCATCTATTTAAAAATAAAATAAACAAAATTTCACATTACTGCATGGAGGTGTAGGCTATACATAGGAACAAGCGATGTAATAATTTTCCAATCGATTTAAAATGAATAAGTTAAATGTGATTCTATATTTACAAAATAATGGTTATTTAATAAATATATCATATATTAATTAACATTTTTAATTAATACCATTCATGTGAAGTATAAGAAAAACTTGAATCACATTGCTTTTTGAACAGGTAGTCAACATTACACATGAGCGATGTTTTTTATCCTTCATGGAATGGATAGTAAGAAGGTGTATGTTATATGATAATTTCCAACAAATATTAATATCTTAATTATCATATACATATGTTCAATCCAGCATTATATAAATCCTTTAACAGTGGTAATGGAAAATGAATGAAATCAATTCGCTGGGGGGGGGGGGTAGTCCACCATACACAGAAATGATAAACCATTTAATTAAAGAGGAGAAAAAATTATGGTTATTATATTAACAAAGTATAATATAAAAAATAAAATATACTAGTTATATTATATCATAATCATCTATATAATAATTTAAAGATATGGAGTAAGAAATAAAATTAAAGGCTTGGTTAGGGATGCTACCACTTCTTTAGAAAATTTCATGTGTTTATTGCAAAAGGCATCTAAGTTTGGATTCCAAAGAGAATTTTGTCTTTTTAGAAGAGAGGAAAGAATGAAGGAAGTGAATTTATTAGTTATTGTATAAACCAATGGTTTTTATATGTGTTGATATTATATGACTGGGTATTTCTATTTAAAAGTGAGGTGAGTGGAACACTTTTAATTTTTTTAGGAGAAAAAGTACGCCAATGTGTTTCACATGAAAAAATTGTAAAAATAATGTATTATAGATCTTGAGTCATTATAAGTTCTATATATTCCCACTTATTTGGTTTTGGAAATGTGTTGTGACAAATTTAATCCTTATCATGTTAATGTAACCCTTAGTAAATTAGTTTTTACCTTAACCAAGATAATTTTTTTTACTATTTTTATAATTCATTTTAGTAAAAATTAAGTTGGATAGAATAAAAAAATGTTATTCTTATTCCTAAAATTTATTCCATTTTTCCAAATTCAATTCAAATAATTTTCAAAAATACTTTTAAAAATAAACCGCATATACATGGTAAAGAAGTCAATTTTTTATGAAATATTTCCAAATAGTATATAAGGTTTTACATAGAAATGCACATTAAAATTGATTCAAATGAAATAAATTAGTCAAATTGATATATAGTTGAACTAAATTTACATTAAAAATATTGTTATCAAATTTTTTATTATTAAATATTTTAAAATAAATTGATGTTTTCAATTAAAACACTATATTTTTTACTATACATTAAAACAAGAAACATCTTTAGTGAAATCCTAAAAAATCAGTGTTGGATAAATTTTATATTAAAATTATTATTTTTTCAAATAAAATTTCAAAAAATTGGAATTAATAAATTATAATGTTTTTATGAAAAGAGAGGATTAACTACCTTTTAGGAAAATAAATTTTTTGAGAAAACATATCTATTACATTAAAATGATGATTATTTTATTCATAACAAATAGGAAAACATGGAATTTATTCAATACATGTGTGAACCATAAATTTTTCATAATTTAGATAGTACTATTATGATATTATAACTTAATAACTATGTTTTAATGGTTAGGATTAAATTATAATATTTTAATAGAGTATCATGGTTCTTTTAAATCAGATGTTTCAGGCATCACAATAAATCATTGCGGTTGTTTTCTTAAATAAATTTATCATAATGTATCAATATGATATATTATCTTCTATGATATTTTTCCTTATTTAAATATTCTATTAACCATCGATCTTGATTTAAAAAATTCTTCTGGTGTTACATTCTTCATGTCATTAATGTCAAATTAACTAATTAGTGTCAAAAAATAAATATTTGATATTTAAAAAAATATATTTTATTAAATTATATATAATTTCTTGAAATATTGTAAGAAGATATATATGAAACTAAATATTTTTAAATGACATATTGGGGCCATTTGTGATCCATTCATTATCTTATAAGGAAAATCATTATGAATTATGGATTAAAAAGTTGAAAGAGTTATTAATGAATAATTTGGTTAACTAAGTGGGTACCCCAAAATAAAATTTTTATAATGAAAATAAGTATAATAAAAAATTATTAGATGATTTAATTTCAACAATATCCTATATTATCTTAAAATTTATTCCAATATTTTTTTAATTTCACATGAAAAATGAATTTATTATATTTAAATATTTTCATTAATTTTATTTCCCCCTAGAGAATGACACTTCTATATTATCATCTTTAAACCACATTGAGCTATATTGATAAACCAATCCTTACATGATTATTTTTTAACATCATCTTACACTAATAAATATTTTTGGTTTTATTAAAAGACCATTCAAAGGGATATTATTATATCATAGATTTTTTCATAAGGTATGTTCATTATATGTTCAGTTTTAGTCCCCTTTTGTGGTTAATTAAGGGTTTTTCCAATTTCTAGACAAGACATAGTGCTATTATGGGGTTCGAGACATGAGAATGGGGGAAATGTGCTTCATGGGAAACTCACACCTCTTGCCACGGTTTCTCAAACTGTTTGATGGGAGACCGTGTGGGAATTAGAAATCTATATAGTTTGTGCACATTCTAGACAACTGTAAGAAACAAAGGGTGTGATGGTAATAGCTTCTCCACAATTTGGAAAAAAATTTGGGTAAACCATGTAGTTCGGAAACTTCTAAAAAATTATAGAAATTCCATTACAGGATTTCATATACCAATTGGGGATTTTCCTCCTTCCTTCCTCCTCTAGAAATAGTGACCCCCAAAAGCTCCAAGAGCTTACAAGGATCAATATCATCATCACATGGCTATTTCAAGTGTCGTTGGTTGCGAAATGAAAATCTGGGTAAGTGTAATCCCCTTATTCATTTTCATTTCTGGTTTAGGTTTTCTATTTCATCACCATTTCTATCTGAAGGTCAAAAACACATATTTTTTTATGAGGTTTAGGTTGAGTCATAATGGGTAGATTGAATCGGGATTTAAGTCTTCTGTTGATAGTGTGTTCACCAACAGATTCAAGGTAGGTGGTCTACATGTTATATCCCTTGTTTTTTATGTAGATTTATGCATATAGGGTTTTATTCATTCCCTCTTTTGATAAGTTATTGGTTCCTTGACATTATGTGATGTTGTGAGTGTCTAAATGGTTAATTCAACCACTCTTGATACACATGGGATGCAATGAGGATGACTCAACCTAATTAGGGCCACCCATGGGGTGTGCCAATATTCTCCAGACAAAGATTTTAGCTAAGTGTAAGGCTATCGTGTCAGAACATAGAGTCCCTGATTAATGTGATAATATTTTTTATGGATTTGTAATTAGTTTTTAGTAATAAAATTAGGCTGTATAATGGCATATGAGGTTTTTTGGTTTCCATAAAAAATGGTTAAATTGATTAATGGGAAAATACTAGGGGATATTAATTATACTAGAATATGATTACTGAGATAGGTATGGAAAATGGGAATGATGCTAATGGTGTTAAGTAATATGAATAATAAATGTGTTAATGGTTGGGGAAAAATTTTAATTTTCCATTTATTGAAATTATTGTGATGTTGAAAATGATATTCGTTATGTTGGTTGTGATATAGTTATTTATGGTGAATGATAAATATGTATGTGCACATGGATTTGTAGATTGGGGTATTGAATTGAGGTTCTATGCCCAAGGTTTAAGTTGTACCAATGATCTGGATCCCCAACTAAATACACATGTTATGGAGGAAGAGAATGTTCAATTACCATAACGGTTGCATTCCACTCAGACTGTGGTTTCAAGGTGAGAATTCTGATATTTTTATAATGTGATTCCTAGTGAGATAGGGCTTGATTTTATTCTAAGATTCTTGAGAACATTAATGATTCCTAATCCATTTAACACATGAAAATGTTAGGTTAAATTATGAAATTTCTATGAAATTAACCCAGTCTCAATGGTTGTATAACTAAAATAAACATAGTCTTGAATGACCCATTGGAATATTTATCATAAAATGTAATTATCTATCATTTTAATTAACTATCTACATTGCTGTATATTTTTTATGCAACATTGGTGGTGGCCTACTGAGTAATTATCACACCCTAGTCGGGCTGCCATTGGGTATCGAGCAGACTTTATGCTTGCAGGTCATGACAAGGTAAAGGGCCATATGGTAGGGAGTCGAGATGGATATGGGACATGTATGGGTGAGGTTCCAGAGTTGGATTCCAAACCATTTAGGGTATTCTATTATTTTTTTCTATTGGGGTTTTGTTCACATGGCATTTTAGTGTGGCATGACATATTTAATGATGTATATGGTTGTAACTAGTTTTGGGTATTGGTTATTTATGATTTTTAATGAATTTTTCCAATTATTAATTTATTTAAATTGCAATCTATAATGGATTAATCTGGTAATGGGTGTATAGTCTCCCCACATGTCCTGTGAGACCCTCAATACTATTCGGCAACCTCTGGCATACTGGGATGTGTGCTTGAGGTAATGTTGTGACCCAGTTCAGGGAACAAGAGTAGTGTCTCTTTGGTCAAAGATTTTACAAAGTGGTATGAGATAAGTTATTTTGTCTTTATTACAATTTGGGGATAGTATGAAGGAGGATAGGAAAGAGTTAAGCTTTGTTAATGAGCTCTATATTGGGGGAATCTGACCCATGTACTGAGGAAAACCCAAGTCACCCTAGTAGGGGATTTTTGTTCTTATTGTGTGTGGTTATATTTGATGATATTTCACCATTAGGTGATGCACATGTTGTGTGATTTCATGATTTTGTGATACATCCCTCATGGATAGAATGGTATGAGGTTTTTCATTCTTGCATTATTCTTTAAAACTATGTTGGAAAGTGAAATGCATCATGATAGGCACACACGCGAGATGGGTGTGTGGGATACAAACGATATGAATTTTTTTTCTTAAAATTAATGAAATTGTGCCTAATGGGATGGTATGAATGGGAAAAAGGAAATTCAAAAGGGTAATTATTAATTAGGAAATACTGCATAATAAATAATAAAAGGTATATTAACATGTGGTAAGAGTAAATTGGAATTGGTAAATTGTTTTGAATTGGGTAAAATAAAAGTCTTGTGCCAATGTGATTTAGATACAGTGTTACCTGTGGCCATAGGATAGATGGTCGAGGGTAGTGATCCGGTTGTGAGTGGGATCATTGGGGTAGTATATGGAAACTAGTTCAGTTGTGGTGAGTGATGAGCCTATCTATATCCATTTCTTTTTGTAGTAGGGTTATGGATTCATGTTAAGGCATATTATTGGAATTGTAGAGAAATTACACCTCAAAGACATTTATCGTTTTGGTGAAATGAGGACATTTCAAAGAATGCTCATCGAGTACTATATCTAGAGAACATGATGATCCTAGAAAAAAGGGAAGAGTAATTATGTTATAACTTCACTAGTTTTATTCATATGATGAAATGTGACCTAGGGCGGGTTGCACCGTGTATGTTTGAGCTGATAAGAGAGTTTCATCTACAATAACCTAAGACAATTACAGGTGAGGGCGGTACAAAAGAAGTAGAGTTTTAAATAGAGTCCATAGAAACTATTATTTTCCATCTAGAGACCCATCTCAAGAAGTGAGTCATGTTAGCATCCTATATTTTGAGAGGTATAGCCAAGCATTGGTGGGTAACATGGTTCAAAAAGAGTTAGATGAATGAAATATATGGAAGTATTTTCAGGATAATTATGTTGAGAACATATACCCAGAAACCTTGAGGTTGGATAAGGAAATATATTTTATGATTTTTACTCATGGGACAATGTCAGGGATGGACTTTTCTGGTCGTTTCATATATTTTAGATGCTTCATTCCGATGTTAATGGGAGATGAGGCATCTATGGAGAAAAACTTCCCAAATGGGCTGAGACATAAGATAAGATCTTTGGTGAATAACTTTCATCTAAAAATATTTTTTGAAGTGGTGGATCAAGACCTTATCTTGAAGAGGATCCTAAAAGGAGATTCAATTAGTGAACTAGTAGTGCCAGTTGGGTGAGAAAGTGGTGTAGATTCTGATAGTAGAATGAGCCGCTTCAGAACCTTTTAGTAAGGTTGAAGAACATAGAGCAGTCAGAATAGGGAGACAACCCCTCAATTTGGTGACAAGGTTATCTGTTATTAGTGTGCAAGCCAGGAAACAAGCGTGACCAATGTCCTTGCCCTCTGGATGAGTGCTAATCATGGGGCAGAATAAACCATGTGAAAAAGTTATGTAGGAACCTGTGACAGTCAAGGAATGATGGAGGTCATAGAAAGATGCTGAGTGTTGGAAGGGGGTGGGTTACCTCGTCTCTAGAAGACTATTGGAGCTCTACTAGACATACTGGAAGAGGTGGTGGACATGTAACTCTTGGGTGAGATCATCTTTACCAACATAGCAGTGTAGTGAAGGGTACTCCTTCTAGATCGCATGGTAATTGGGAAGGTCATCTCTATAATGTTTAGGCTGCACCTGAATGTGGTGAGACATGACTGTCTACTATTCAAGGTATGATTCATGTAGCATCCATGATTTCTAGTTCTTTACTTCAAACTGGGGATATGTATTCCTTTATTTCTACTGATTTTGTAGTTGCATTGGGTGTAACCATAGAATGTTCTTGTGGGTTATTATCACTTGATACTCCGCCTGGGGTTCATGTTGAGGACATCAGGTAATGTAAGGGTTGTGCTCTAGAGATTGGTTGGAAAAGTTTTCTTTGGGATCTGTTTTTTGTAGAGATGATTGTTTTTGACATAATCTTTGGAATGGATTCATTGATGTTATATTAAGCCCATATAAACATATACTGATGTCGAGTAACGTTCACATTTCTCAATGAGGGAACTTATGTTCTTCATGGTGAGTGGGTACTTGAGTGGGACAAATAGGGCCACAATGGTAGTAATAGGGAAAATCACATCCCATGTGGCATTCTATATGTTAAATTATCGGTATAAATGACCACCAATCATCAATTTTTATTGTGTACCAGTTTTAGAATGTATTTCTTGAGGACTTCTCAGGGTTACCACTTAATAGAGATGATTTGTTTAAGATCAAACTGTTTCCTGGAGTGGTGCCATTTTCCATTCCACCCTATTGAATGGGACTAACACAGATCCAATAACTGAAGGATATGTTTTAGAATTTATAGTGTAAGGGGTTTATACTTCCCAGTACATCACCTTGTGGATCTCTGGTGTTGCTTTCTAAGAAGGATGGTAGATCATTGAGTCTATGTGTCAATTATAGGAAGCTGGACCAGATGAAGGTTAATAAGTGATACCCTCTTCCTAGAATAGATGACTTATTTGATGAACTCAGTGGTGCCTTAGTGTTTTACAATATAGACAGGATATTGGGATACCATCATCTGAGGGTGAGACCTTCTAACTGACCCCAGATAGCTTTTCGAAGAAGGTACTGGTTGTATGAATTTTTGATGATGCCATTTGGACTAACCAAATGCATTGGTTGTGTTTATGGCCTTGATGAACTAGATATTCCACCCATATCTAGACCAGTTTGTAGTTTTTTTCATTGGTGAAATCTTGTTGTACTCTAGAACTCAGGATGATCATGCCAAACATCATCAAATTTTCTTGAGTAATCTAAGAGGTCATAGTATTTACGCCAAGCTATCAAAATTTCAATTTCGTATCGATGCATTGCACATTTTGAAAGCATCATTTATGAGTCAGGTTTGTCGTTGAATTTCAGAAAAGGTTCATGTAGTGGTGTCTTGAGAGCACCCCAAAAAATTTTCTGATATTATGAGATTTCATGGGTTTTCTAGTAATTACTAAAGTATTATTGAAGATTCCACTCATTTGGAATTGCTACTCACATGCCTAACCAAGAAGGGGGTTATGTTTGATTGGTCTGAGGATTTTGAGAGTTTTTTTCAGTAGCTGAATAAGTGTTTGACTACCGCACCGATTTTAATCTTACTTGAACCATGTAATAGGTACACATTGTTCTACAATACATGTTTTGTTTGAATTGGGGAAGTGTTGATTAGAAATTAATAGGTTGTACTATATGAGTTAATATAGATAGGGCCACATGAATGGAAATATCCTATTTATAACCCTGATCTAGCTGATCTGGTTCACTCCTTGATGTGTTGGAGGCCTTACTTGATGGTAGATCATTTCCCAGTGGTCACCATCCATAAAATCCTCGAATTCATCTTCTCTCATTAAAATATGAATCAATGATAGCATAGGTGTGTTGAGTACCTAATGTATTCTGATTTTGAGTTGGTGTACACACTAGGTAAAGGTAATAGAGTCACTGATGCTCTGATCCAGAAGAATTAGAATCATGTAGTTCAGGATTTTATTTTAGAGGGGGTGATGGTAGCCTTGATTGTGAAGATGAATTTAGAGGTACATAATGGAAATGAGAAGATGACCCTTGCATCTATTGTAGAAAAGTCTATGATTTTAAGATGAGTCAAAGAGAGTCAGCTAGTAGACCATAGTGTTTAGCTATTAATGAATGTCTTAAAGGTAGGGATTCACCTTCTTGTTGGACTTTCAGTGATTATGGAGTTTCTTATGTTAATATTCGTGTTGTGGAAATGATAAGTATATGGGAGGAGTTGATGCATGGGTTTCACACATGAAAATGGGAATTGCACATGGGATGCACAAAGATGTATTGTGATATTTATAGGAGGTTTTGTTGGCTAGGAAGGAAGGAAGAATTTGTGAGTTTTGTGGTATGATTCCTTACATGTCAGCTGGTGAAAGTAGAACATCAATGTCTAGGTGGGTTTTTGCAATCATTTCTTATTCTATAGTGTAAGTGAAATGTTGTCAAAATGGAATTTGTGTTGGGTTATCTGAGGATGCCTCAGAAGAATGATTCAATTTGGGTGGTGGTAGATTACCAGACCAAAGTGTCCCATTTCTTGCTGATTAAGTAGACTTACACAGTAGACTGGTTAGGATAATTGTATGTTCTTGAAATAGTACAGTTTCATGGTGGTATAAGAACCATAGTTTCATATCATGACCCACGATTTTCCTCTCTCTAATGGTGGGGACAAAAAATGGCACCTGTTACCCTGTTGTTTTTTAGTATAGTTTACCACCTACAAACTGTTAGGTAGTGAAAGCATACAATTCATGTATTAAAAGACAATATTAGAGCATTCATTTTGGATTTCGGTGGATCCTATGAGAAGAACATATCAGTTGTTTATTTTTATTACAAAATTGCATGTAGGCTACAATTTAGAGTGATCCTTTTGTGGAACTTTATGGGAGACTGTGTAGATCTCAGTTGTGTTGTTTATAGGCTGGGATATCAGAGCTTCTAAGAATGAGTTTGTTGCAGGAGACATTGGAGATGGAATATTTCATTCAAAAGCATATGGAAACAGCTCAGAGTAGTTATAAATCTTATAAATATCAGCGTCATAGACCTCATGAGTTCATAGTGGGTGATAAATTGTTTCTTTGGGTGTCTCCAATGATGGGTCAGCATCGAATTTGTATGAAGGGAAAGTTCACGCCTAGATATATGGGGCAATTTGATATTGGGGATAGGACTTGACCAGTGTCTTAATAATTGGATCTTCCATAGAGGTATAGTGGGATGCATGATGTTTTTCATGTTGCAAAACACTAACAGTATCTCCCCAATCAGTCTAATGTATTAAACATCGGGGATGTCGAGCTTGAAGCTAAGGTCCATCGAAGAGCACATTGTTCGTATTCTGTATTATTGTGAAATTTTTTTCAGGATATGGTTTCCCCTTTTTTATCATGTTCTATTTCAGCATAAAAACATTCAGGAAGAAACATTGGAATGGTAATTATAAATACAGTCCTAGTGGCCCAACCTCTTTGTTTCAGAATCCCGATGTAGCTCAGGAAGAGTGGCTCAAGATGATCCATTATATGGTGGGGAAGTTGTAATATCCCTAATTTCTCTGTATGTTATGTTATTGTTATGTTTAGTTTTAGTCCCATTTTGTGGTTAATTAAGTTTTTTCCCAATTACTTTAGAAGGCTCGAGGGTGTTCTGGGTTTTGGCACAAGAAAAGGGAGAAAAGGGGGATTTTGTGGCAAACTTCACTGTTTGTGTAGGGTTTGTCAAACCATACGAGGGGAGATAGTGTGGGCAGTAAGAATCTATATGGTTTGAGCACGATTAGGAAAACCATGTTAGAGAAAGGTACTTCTAGGATGATCCTTCGTATGATTTGTGCACGGTTGGGAAAATTGTACAGGTAAACCGTACGGTATAGAATCTTCTAAAAATTAATATAAATTTCATCACGTGATTTCTTATACCAACTCTGGATTTTCCTCCTTTATTATTCCTTCACCCCTACTGATACCCCAAAATATCCAAGGGCTTCCAAGTATAAATCTCTATTATCTTAGTGCCATTTTGAGTGTCTGTGGATGTATATTGAAAATCCAGGTAAGGATAATTCCCCATCTAGTTTTTCTTTTTGGTATATGATTTCTATTTCTTCCCCATATCCATATGATGGTCTCAAACCATTATCTATTAGTGAGGTTTAGGTTGAGTCTTTTAGTGTTGATTGAATTGGGATCTATTGATTTAGTTGAGAGTGTATTCACCAACATTGTCAAGGTAGGTGGTCTACAAGTTATATGCATTGGTTTTGTGTAGAATTCTGCATGTAGTATATTTATTATTGCACTCTATTGATATGTTCTTTGTGCCTTGACATGATGTAATGTGGTGGTTGTATAAAAGGTTAATTGAACCCCTCTTGATCCTCATTGAATGAAAGTAAGATGACTCAACCATATTAGGGCCACCCATGGTGTGTGCCGATATTCCCAAGACATAAAGGTTAGCTAAGTAAGTGTAAAACTATTGTGAGAGAGCACAAATCCCTATGATAAATATGATATTATTATTGAAGGATGTGTAATTGGTTTTTAGTAATACACTTATGTTAGGTAATGGCCTAAGAGGCTATTTGGTTAGAATGAAAAATGGTTAAATGGATTAATGGTAAAATGCTAGGGGATTATTTATATAGTTGAATATTCTTAGTGAGATAGGCATGGAAAATGGGAATGGGGATAAAGAGGTTAAATAATATGAATAATTAATGTTTTAATAATTAGAGTCAAAAGGCTAATTCCCCATTTATTGATATTGTTGTGATGTTGTAAATGAAATTGGCCACATTTGTTTTGATATAGTTAATTGTTGTGAATGATAAATAAGCATGTGCACATGGCTTGGTAGATTGAGGTATTGACTTGAGGTTATATGCCCATGGATTAGGTTGGACCGAAGTTCTAGATCCACACCTAAATGCATGTGTTAGGGAAGGGGACAAAGTTTGATTCCCCTAACGGTTGCATTCCACTCAGACTGAGGCTTCAAGGTGAGGATTAAAAGAATTTTATAATGTGATTCCTAGTGAGATAGGGCTTGATTTTATTCCCATATTCTTGAGAACATTTAATATTCATAATCCATTGATCACATTAAAAGGATATATTAAAATATGAAATGCCTATGTAGTAAACCCAAAATCAGTGGTATTATAATTACAACGAACAAATTCTAGAATGTCTAATTGAAATTTTTATCATTATTTGTCATTATTTAACATTTTCATGGACTCTCTACCTTTCTGGATAATTTTTGGACACTATTGGTGGTGGCCTACTAAGTTATACTCATACCTTGCTCTGCCACCATCAGGTGCCTGAGCATATTTCATGCTTTTAGGTCAGGACAAGGGAATTTGACTTATGTCAGGTAGCTGAGTTAGACGTGGGACATGTATGGGTGATGTTACAAACATGGATCTGGACTATTATGGGGATTCTACAAATTTCTTTCTTTTGGGGTTTTTTTTCACATGACACTGTAATGTGGAATGAAAAATTTAATGTTGCGTACTGTTGTACCCCGTTTTTGGAATTGGTTATTTATGCATGATATTGTTTTTTCTATTATTCCATTATTTAAATTATTATCTATTATGGATTACTTTGGTAATAAAGGTATAGTCTCCCCGCATTACATGTTAGACCCATGATACTAGTAGGAAGCCTATGAAATATGATGATGAATGCTTAAGGTTATGTAACAACCTGACTCTAGGAAAAAGATTAGTGGCTCCCGGGTGAAGGACATTAATAATATTATTAAGTGTTCTAAAATAGTCTAACTAAAATAGAGGTAATCATCATACTAGAGAAATTTTAGTTTATTTTCTTTTTCTACTCCTATTAAAATATTTACCTCATCATTAAATATTAATATCATTATTCTAAATATACGTAATTTTTTTAAAGATTATGTAACAAACATTACCCTCCATCAACTCCATCAAATGTTAAGTGATACTATTGTTCATGTATATATGTTCACCATTGTATCCACATAGTAAAAAAAATAATTTCCAATAATATTTTTTCCTAAATGTTTTCAATGATGTTTTTAATTTTTATGAATTTTATTCAATATGTAATAAAGATTCATTAATAATAATACCACAACTACCTTTCTACCATCAAATATATTAGAAAATGAAAATTCTCTCATGCATATATCTAGACTAAAAACTCCATGAATCAATGTAATTGTTTTCATTTTCCATTATAGATGGATGATAATGTGGAAATATTTTATAAATATATATTTAATTTATTGTATAAATATTTTTTATGGAAAAAATTTATATATTTTTTTATATATTTTTAGAAAATGAAAACAACTATTATGTGTATCTACATCCAACCATCTACATGAATTATGTAATGAAATTATATATCTAACATTTATGGATGATTATAAATATCAAAATAATTATAATATATGAGACTTATATCATGAAGATCATTATATATTTAATGGTATAGATATCAATATACAAGGATAAGAACTGGTGAACCAAAAAACCAAAGAAAAATGAAACAATTAACACCTTTAAATGATAATTTTAATAATGAATTATTATTAAATGGTTGTTAAAATTTGGGAGTGGATAATATAAGAAATTATAATTATTTTAATGATTGATATATATATATTTATATATGTATAATACATTTAAATTTATTATCTACCATGATTAAGGTCTTTTGAATCACATCAATCATATGGTATGGGATTTCTCATCTCACTTTTATTTATATGATATATATTCTGTGCTCATCATTTTTGGGTATATATAGAATCCATGAATTTAATTTATTATTAATATAAATAAAATTATTTTTTAGAAAATTTAATATATGTTTCTCAATTTCATGATGTTTTCCTTCAAAAATTACCATAGTTGTATATGTCAGTCTTTTTAATTGTGTTTTTTGAACCATATTGATATTATGGGACTTTTAATGTTTATGAGTTTTTTATGATTCCAATTTGAAATATTTTATAATTTTTATCATGATTTTCAATATATTTTTATTTTTATTTGATTTTATTATTCTATGGGGATTATTATTCAAATGTCCCCAATGTGGTATGGGTTTTATGTTACAATCTCATTGCTTATTGGGATTTTTATGAATATTTTTGTGATATGAAAATTTAATGATATTCCTCACATGAATCTCAATAAATTTATTATAATATGATTATTAATATAATATTAAATTTATATTTTCATCATCATATTTTTGTTAATTTAAATAATTTAGGATTTATTTCAAGAAAAAAATATGTATTTCTTCTCTGGTTAGGAATATTTTTCTACAAAGACCATTAATTAATTATAATATTTTAAATATTTTATTTAATATTATAATTTTATTAAAAACTATTTTAAAAATGTTTGAGTGTTTACACAATCATTTCAAATTAAGATTATTTTCATTTTCTAGAAAAGGTAATTTTGACTTTACAACAAAAATGAAAACAGACTATTTGTTTTATCAAACCTTTCATAAAAAGAATTTCCCACCATTACGTCCATTAAATTAATTGAACCATTCATTAAAATTTTCCAAATATTTTTTGAAAGGAAATATTTTCCATAATATATGATATATTTCTAGATGTTTAATATGGTACTTTTAAATGAAAATTTATTTTCTTGAAGAGACATTCAAAGATATATATTAAATGAATTTTTAATTATTATAACATCCTTCTAATATACTTATTTTATAGTAGGGTTATGATCCATGGATATCATCATTGTAATTTCTAGTGATGGTTTCAGATTATGATGATAATATTATTATGAAACCCATTTATTTTTTATGGTTTGTGTTTTGATGAATTATTATGAAATTTATGAAACTCATTACATTTATATGGATTATGTTATAGGATAATTTGTTTTGATATTTTGAAACTCATATCAATGAATTATGATTATGTCATTTTTTGGACATTAATAATAAGATTCAGTAATGCAATCAATAATGATTCATATCCCATGAATTAGTAAGGCTTAAAATTCTGATTGAGCCATGTTTATTATGGAATATTTCCACAATTATAGTCTTAGGGGTGAGCCTTGACCAAGGATATAATTCAATAAATGGTAATCATTATCAAAAATGATATTATTGGAAGTGATCCATGTATAAGAAAAAGATTTTGTATTATCATGTGTATAAAAATATATTATATATTATGAAAATGTTACGCTTTCATGGCTTATGTTTATTGATTCCATTATTATTCATGTCTTATTCACTTCTATACATAATTGCATGAAATTGGAAAATTATTTATGTTGTGATTGATGTAGTTTTAAAATGCTATGATCATGTCATCATACCCTTATGACTAGGTTATGATTATGTTTTCATTTCCATATCCCTTGTTTACCATTACTTTTCAAACAGGCTCACACATTCTTATGCTTCCAATTTTAATGATATGAAGAAGGGTGTTTTGGTTTTTATTTATATGAGTAATACTTATTTTTAATATATTTCCAGGATATGTTTAAAATAATTTAAAAAATTTGACTATTGTTTTTCAAGTCTCCAAGAATACTAATGTATTATAGAGGTGAAGCATATATTTATAAAATTTATTTTATATTCATCTATTAAGATGCAATTTTTATAAATGAAATGTTAGGGGGAAGTACATAAAATTAGTATGTAATAAATCGTAATTTTTTTATTAATCTAATAGAAGGTCAAATATAAAATATAGAAATGATTTATAAAAAATTGGGATATTTTGATGACAAACCCTCACCTCATGTCTAAACATGCTTCAAACACTCCTCTAAACATCTCAATAGTTAAGTAACATTTATTAAACCATTGTTTCATATTTGTTTCATATTTTTCATATCTAATAACCCATTTTTATTATATTGTATCCATGTATTATATTAATTATTATTCCATTAATAATATTTAGGTTATTCAATTCATTATTCTAAGCCATCTTCAAAAAAAATTTAACTATAGTTGGTTATAATACAATGATTTTATAAGCTTTAGATGCTTTTAAAAAATAATTATGATGATATTATTGATGCATGTGATTAAAATATAATAATATATCTAAAAATTTACATCTAAATTAATATGTGTTTCTTCACCAGCTTGTTATAAATTTTTTAAAGAACATTTTTTGTTTTTTATTAATATAATTTTTATAATTTAATTTCAATCACTCTAGAATCACTAAAATGGAATTATTTTATTAATTTTTTTTCATAATAAAATACTTAATGTAGTTTATCTATGGAAAAAATAACTTGGAAAAATATCATTATGAAAATATGTATAATAAAAACGTTTTAAAAACTTTTCATTGTAACAAATTTAAAACCTATTTGAGAAATTATTTTTTGCACTACATTATAAAAAAACTATATAATTTTCTTCAAAAACAATAATTTTTATTAGCAATTTGCATCTATTTTACCCTCTAACTCAATGTCTATTATCATTAACAAATGATTCTCATGATTAAACTCTATATAATATAATGAAAACAAATTATTAATTTTGGATACTTCACTAATGATATATATTTTTTAATATTTGGAAAATGATATAATGAGTATACCCAACTTCATTATCTGGTAAGATTATGTAGTGTCTTACCCTTTTGGATAAATGATTCATCAGTAACATTGTTTAACCTAATAGTTTTTAGTGAAAATGCAGAATTTTTCTTCGAATTACATTTATATATGAATACCCTATTCTTGAATCCTTTATCTAAATAGTGCTCACATATATGACATACATTGATTTATTGAGGAATTTTATTATTTTAATCATATAATGTATATACCATATGATATATTATCATTTGATAATGATATTTACCTTGAGAGTTACTGAATATAATTGGATAGACATTTATTTTCCAAGGGAATATGATGTTATAATCATATATCGAATTAGGGATGTTTTCCTTATTTGAATCCAATTAAATGTTCATAACCCCATTTTCATTCATGGTTTAATGTATGAGGTTGCTAAAGTTTCATCTATTACACAAATGAATCCATTATGAGATATATGGGACCCATTAAACTATAAAATAAATTCTATAATGGATTATATCAAATTAGATAACGATTTTTTTTTGAATAAGATAGTGGGTTTCAAGGTCTAAAAATGTCGATTATAAAAATATTCAGATCTTCCAAAAAATTTATGTTTGAATAGGTTGGTTTTATCCAGGTTCATAAAGAAATGGAATCAATTTTTTTGGTGCCACATTCTTTTCTAGGTTCAATGGATTTAGATTTATGCTACATTTTAACTATCTATATTCCCTTGTAATGATTTGGTCATTTAATTTCATATGTCTAACTTTTAGTTTTATGAAAAATTTATTAAAGGTATTTGTTTTTCTGGGGTACGAAGTTATTGTGTATCATAATTACACCCATTTTTTCATATTATTATAACTTAAAAACAATTATTGTTATCACATATTTTTACCATTTCTGATCATTTGATCGGACCCATTTCTTTTGAAAATTCTTTCATTTATTAATTTTCAATGTAATTTTTAAGATGTGTTTTAAAGGGTATCTTGTGAGAATAATTTTTGGGGAATTTTAAAGTCATTATACAGATAACATGGTTTTTATATATTGGGAAATGGTAAATTATATAAAAATACATGACTTTTGTTAGTTGATATTTTTTTAATTCTCTATAACTCTAAGTATAAGTGTTGTTGGGAATGTATTGTAATTAATTTTTTTATTTTTGACGTGTAATTACTAAATGGTTATGTGTGGGTTGTCATAGTTTGTATTAAATCAAGGTTTTGCTAAAAGTCAATATTATGTTTATTATTTAGTATAAATTAATGGTTGGTAATTAAAATTTGATCATAATTTCAAAGGTAAACATAACTCATTGGTATAGTATATAATTTAATGTTAAAATTTTTATACAATTTTTATTTGCAGATTAGGATACAAAAGCATTAGTTAAGACACTAGGGTTAATAGAAATATGGAATTATATGTATATTATAACATCATGATTCTTGGTAAAGGTGATATTATTTGATTCTCTGAGAAAGTACATCAATGTATGAATATTATAATGGATGAAAACTCTAGATGATAAATACATGTTGGTAATATTCCTGAGATGGGTGGAATGGGTACTAACTTGATTTTAACCTTTTGAATGAAATCATTTTTTTAATTAAACTCATAGAGTACCAGTATATTGGGATTTTAATTATATAATGACATTTTCATTTCATGAAGTTATGAAGGATTTATTATTCTTAGATATTTGGTTAAGAAGTATAGTAAATTTAAATTTAATGAAATTTATTTAGATCTTAATGTAGTAATGGATGAAATGAATGTGTCATTACCGAATGAATTTTAGGATTTAATTTTTCATATTCTTGTGATCTATTAATTTTATTTTTAATGATAAGAATTTTTTGTGAGAGTATTTAGTAGAAATGAGATCATGAACATAATGTTGTGAAACGTTTTTATCCATAACCTATGATGTCACATATGAAAATAAGGGAGAATGCATAAAAGTTTTATAAATTTAATATATTTATGTTATGATATAAAAGTATGATTTTATAATCATAGATTAGGTACTGAGTTTGAAACTTTAATATTAATTAATTATATATATATATTCACTAATGAGTGATATTTATCGTTGGTATTATTATAAATTCATAATGTAATAAGGGTTATATGGAACATCAATGGAATGGTCTTCAATATTGTTTATTTATGTTCAATAATATATGTAACCATTAGAAAGGTTTTTTATTCATTATATTATGAGTATAATATTTTTGATGTTCTAGAAACCATTATGGTTAATATAATATTGATTTGACATAATAAAGGGTTGATTGATTATGAAAATTTATGTTCAATAATATATGTAACCATTAGAATGGTTGTTTATTCATGATATTGTGTAGAATTTAAATGAATTGTGAGGGTTTATGATATATATTATGTAGATTGTAAACTTTTGTACTATATGAAAATTCAATTTGATTTTGAAAGATAGAGTAAATTTTTCTCTGAAAAAAACTTCATTGTAGAATGTTGACTTTGTTATTAAAATGGATTTCGAAATGATATATTTTGAAGAATGTATGATTATGGTATATAAATACCATAGTACATGTTTGAATGAATGATTGATGCTTTTCATTGAAAGATAAGAAACTAAATCAAGACTAAGAGACTAGCCTAGATGTAATATTAGTAGTCGTATTCCATATTATAATTTTTTGATTATACCCTTTCCTAAATTATTCGTAGAGTAATAATTAAGATTTAATTGATGAAATTAATTTAATTGAGGATAATTTAACACAAAAAAATTAATAGATGAATGACTTTAAATATGTTATTATGCTTGATATAATACATCACAGAAAACACGAAACAAAAAAACTAATCTTTGTATACTTTGATAAAAATTTAAAAATAAAGGATGAAAATTGAAAAATATAATTTGAATTTATTTGAATGAATATGATTAATATTAACCTTAAATATTTATAGATATCTTGTAATCTCCACCATTAATATTAATTAAATTAAATTAGTTCAACTAGAACAACTAAGTAAATAATTTTACAATTAAAAATAAATTCTTAAATAATTGTTTCTTTTTCATTCAAGAAACAACACATATAATTATAATATAATAGTAAAATATATTATAATATTATTGTTAGATTAAAAATAAATATATAGGTAACGTATTTGAAATAAATAAAAAATAATTGTTAAAATTTTAAACTGTTATTCTCAATAACAAAAGATCTTCAACAATATTATTGGGATTTTATATAATAATTAAATTTTTATATTTTAAACATTTAATTTCATTAATAGAATATATATTTTATATTATTAATAATAAAATAATATTAGTTTGAATATATGATATTTTTTTAAATATACTTATATTTATAAGAGTAGTGGAAAATAATATTTTAACAATTTAGAAATTTTTTTATAAAATTATTCATATAATTGATTTATTTTAAAATTCATTACACATTGTAATAAGTCCAATTATAAATTTTATATAGGAATTTATAATTTTAAAAATATAGTCTTAAATTTATAATCTCAAACATTATAATTTAAAACATAAGAAAATTTTTATCAAAAATTATTCTTTTGCACTTTAAAGATTTTATTTTAAAAAAAATATTAATTTTTTATATTTAATAATATGAAGTGGATTTTAAATTTCTAATAATTATTTTGAAATATTTAATATGCACCACTCTTTTTAAGAATTTTCTTTATAATAATTAAAAACTATTTACTACTATAAAATAAAAAATTTCAATAGTAAAAATATAAGGTCAAAATATCTTGAATCCAGATAAAAAATGCCAACAATTGGTTGAATGAGGTGATTCTTGAACTTATATATATTAAAAACTCAATTATTTCTTAGGTTTTAGCCCGCATTTAATGATTAACATGTGTTCCTTTTATATAATGTTGATGTATTTTAAAAAAAGCATTCACAACACTTATAAAAAGGGCCTCCACCTACACTTATTGGAACTCATAGAAATTCAGTTTCATCTTAATACAAACACATTTTTTCCAATAGGAAAATAGTTCACCCTATTGATATTATTATCACAATACTGTTTCTTATGTTATCCATTTCCAAGTTCTCTAATAAAAAATATCATTTTTCTCAATGTGAATTCTAATTTTCAACTAAATTCAGTTTATTTTTAAAAATGTTACGATTATAAAATTGAAATATCAATGTAATTAAATTATTATATGTTATATATTTAAATGTAATTTCTAATGGAATAATCATTAATCACTTGCCCTCTTATCAATTTAGAAAACTGTTTACATGAATCATGTGTTCTGCAGAGTACCACCTCTGTTACACAACATGTTTCATTTACATTATTTACATTAAAAGGATTAAATTAAATAGAAATTTAATAAATAATTATTATATAAATATAAAAATTATGATTTTAAACCAATAATCTATAGTATGACTTTCTCAAATTACATGGAAAATTAAATAATCAATCATGCAACTTGTGGGCTTCCCCCACATAGAATGATTATTTTTTATGTTTTATGAATAATTTATTAAATAAATGGAAATTAGTAAGGTATTAAAGGATTGGTATGATAAATATCATATTTTTAAGGTTATGTTTATATTAATTAAAGAAATTAGTTATGATATGAGAAATAAATTATCATCATTCATTAAATCATTTAAACCGAACAAACAAAGAGGAAAATAATCCCATCTTATATGAAGTGAATTTATATTTTTTATATTATATAAATAATTTCATAAAATTAATATATGTTACACTAATAAAAAATAGCTAATATCATAATTATTATGAAAAAATGATATTAAACCCACACCACCTCTTAATCATCCATTATTCATTGTGGGATCATGTTTGTTCCAATATAACCAATTCATGAAAAATAATATAATTTACATGATGGATGACTATGAAATTGTTTTAGCAGTTTAATATGCTATAAATCTATAAATAATGTTTTTTATGTTCTTATATTTCTAAATCAAAATTTAACACATTAATTAATTTTTTTGTTTTATAAGAATCATTGAAGCTTGATCATTGATGATTTATTCTTCATTATTTGTTACTATTACTTCAATAAAATTATTTCATACCATAGAAAATATTATTGGAAATATAATACAGTTCCATATAAGATGTATCAATGATGTACTCATGATAAATAATACATTCCAACACTATGTTATAAGAAAATCGTTAAAATTGATAAGGATTACATACACCCAAAGTAAAAAATATGCAAAAAAATAAATTAATATTCAAAAAATGGTTTCAATGGAGAAGTATAAATGTTAATATTTATGTTTTAGTTTCAATGGTATTTATTTAATGAACATAATTTATATATTCTGGTTTTTTGGAGTAAGTAGAAAATTTATATGTACTAAGTTATGGGTTACCAATTTAATTTTCCTTCATTCAAACACCTTTTCTTTTAGGTACCTTATTCCATTTCAAATATGTGAATAATTCCTGTTGTATTTGTCACAACTCAAAATTAGATTGTATTTATTTTACTCTTTTCTTGGTCCCACAGTTTTTGGTCGACGCTCAATTTCAGAACTCGGTTTAAATTTTTGTGGATTGGGAGTTTTATTTGGTTTTAGGCTAGGGCGTGGGAACCCCACGGTTAGTGAAAACCATGAAATTAGCCTAGGTACCCCCACGACCACTTCTAGAATGGGGAAAATCTACAACAAAGTTCAATCATGATTTCTTGAGTCTTATGGGGTAACCATGCTGTTTTCCAGTGTCTAAAATAATTATATATCTCAAAAAATAAAAAAATTAAAATTAAGAGTATGATTTAATAATAATAATATTATTAATTGGCTATTTTTAAAAGATATATGAATAATAATAATAACAATAATATTATTATTAAATCTTAATTTTATTATAATTATTATTATTACTAAATTTTTTATTGATATTATTATAAATATTAATAATAATAATATGATGATGATGATGATTATTATTATAATTTTTATAATTTTTATTATTTGGAAACCATAATCCCATTACCCTCATCCCTCCGGTGTTACCCCATTTCCCCCTTACATCCAATGGTCTATGCATGGTTGCTACATGACCTGGGAAACCGTATGGACCAAATATGTGTTGTACTCTATTTTTAAATATAAAAAAAAATTATCAGAAAAATAACATTAAAAAAAAATAAACTGTAATGAGAATAAAATAAAATTAAAAGAAGGTTTAATAATAATGATAATAATAATGGAAATAATAATAATAATAATATTATTATTTTTAAGTTATTATTATTATTATGTAATTATTATTTTTATTATTATATATTTTATTTATGTTCTTTTTTGTTTAATTTTTCTTCATTAAACCCTTTAAATAGTGGTTTCCCTCTCCCCCTCTCTTATAGTACTCGCATAGTCCCCACCCCCCACACCTGGAAGACCCTCAGATGCTCCCCCATTCCCTATTTGATACTAACCTCCACTGAAACTCCCCTCTTCAGGCTATACCACACCCTCCCCCAATAAATCACCCCTTCGACAGTGCCCCTCCACCTCTCGCCGCCCCTCCTACACATGCGACCCCTCCCTCACACGACATCCCTAATCGTACATTCTAACACCTGATTCATCTCTTGTTAGTATCAGCATCCCTTCGGTGGACACACCTTCTCCTCCTATGATGAGTGTCCCTATCTTACCCATGGTATTTCTAGGGGTTTCCTTTTTTTCCCAAACCCTAATATTTAGGGTTTTTGTGGGGTTTTTGTTTCATTGGATTTAAGGTTTTTTGTAGCTCTTGGAGTATATGTTATTACTTCTATTGAAGAGATGTTTCATCAACACACACTTTGAGGTAGGTGAATCCACATTTTCCCTTTCATATTCATTATTTTGGTGCTTCATTATTTTTTAATTAATATTAAAATGTGATTAGAATTACCCTTGTGTATTTAGTTAGCACTATGTAGTTTTTTTGATGATGAAAAAAAATTTTGGGACTAATTTTTATAGGGGTATCTTCCGATAAGTTATATAGTGGTGTATGTGAGGTGTTTGATTAAATGCACAATTTTTTTAAATTAATATTTAGACATGGTTCACTCCTTAATAATGTATGTAGTTAATGTTTAATGGGGTTTTCACATTATTAGAAAATTTAAAAATTAGTATTTGATGAGATTCTTTGATTATGCATATGTATTGGAGCACCCATTCTGTTTGGTAAATCACTATGGGTTATATAAAAGTGAAATTTATCATTGTTCTGATATTTATTCTTTGTTTCATTTTGGGTAAAATTTATTTAGTGCATGTACATTAAAGTACGGGTTAATTGGTTGGATTTTATGGCATGAGAAATGGGGGTGTGTTGTTTTAGTATGAAAATTTTGTTTTCTAAAATGATTCCAAAAGGGTTAATATAGATTCAAAAGATGATTATTTATTCCCTTTCTATTTTTTTAACGGTTGGGTTTGGTTCTAAAGTAAATTGTTAGTTTGAAACTTGTTTTGGTGTGTTATTATACAGATTTACAGTGTTTCTTTGGATGATTATACATTAATGATTGCACAAGGGGAACCCATTGTTGTGAAATCAAGAGAATATGGCACCTCAGATTTATGTTTTCATAAAACATGGTTTCTGAAATGGTGCATTTGTTTCAATGTGTGTGATTTCTAAAAATGATTTCAAATGTTTTTTTCCGATGTTTGACACTTTTAGTGATTGAGATGTGGTTTGGGTGTGCCTTTGGCATTGTGGTCATTTTGGAATATTTCAGAAGGTGGAAAGTTTTACTTAAGGAATGGAATTAATTTTGTAAAGGTTGTGACATATAGAAATCATTTGGGCATGTTTGGTTATTATGGCATGTTTCAATGAAATAATTTTTTTAAATTATCTTAAAAAATGGTTTTGAAATGTTTTGGTAAATTTATTTGGGTGTGTAATGTTAGGTGCCTATTTAGAATTGTGTATTTTTAAATGATGATTTGTGTTGATTTTAGAAAACACTTTGATTTGGAAAATTTAAACGCCTCTTTGGAAATTTAGATGAAGTAATTTGTATATATATATATATTCATAGGGAACCTATATATAAGTTACATCCCTTTGTGTGTTAGCATATAGGGTGTTTGTGTTTTAGGAAGGAAATTATGGTGAAAGTAGGTTAGTTTAGTCACCCATGACAGGGCCTCTTACTTATAATGTTTATGTTTATTCACCATGGGTTCCTAGATGAATTATTGGGGATCAAGTGATGGTTTTTTATCATACTTAATTAAATGGTATGGTAACCTCTAGAATAATGATAATCAAGGATTCATGTCCCACTAGATTTGCTAGTTGAGGGTGTCCAGTTGGTTATAAATATAGGTAATTCACCATACGAAGACATTTGGTTCTGATATAGATGTTTTGGTTTGATGTTGGTCTTAGTTTCATGTTTCTCTTTCAGTTTAGAAAATTTTTTCCCAGATGGGTTCCCAAGGCATCCATTTATTCATGCCCAGTTTTTGGTTCTTCTCAATTTTTTCATGTTTATTGGGGTGATTGATATCTGTTAGAGGCAGCATAGTGGATAGAAGGGGTCGAGAGTGTCTTTAGGGTATTAGTAACTCCCTAAGCTGTCAATGTTAATTTTGTTTGGGTGTTTCCATCTCTGTAAAAATGGGAGTTGTTCACCCCAATATCAATTAAAATGTGGATGATGTGCGATGCCTATAAATCTATCTTCATCCGATGGTTCATACCTTTGGAGACATTTATAAGGAAAAGGGAAGAGTGCATGCGTATTCAATGAGGCCAATGGGAAGTGACGGACTACATCAACTATTTTAGGGAGATTACTTCCTTTTCGATAAAGGGGGTGTCATAGGATTTGATGAATAATTATCTTTTCCTTGGGGTCTTCTTTTATAGGTCAAGGATCAGGTTACATCTTCTAAGGACCTTTGTTTTGAAAATATATTAGATGATCCCTTATTGGATGATTTATTTCATGGATCACTAATGGTTGGTAATCCAGTGCTTCTCATTGTTTGTTATGGTTCCCAATCTGGTGAGGAGTGGGTTCCATAGGAACCCGTTCCTAAGGATTTGTCCTCATTGTTTATATGTTATTTTTTATCATCGACATTCTAGAGTGCCATTACTATGGATGGTCCATGCATTCAAAGCCATCCCATTAGATCCCTCTAAAGTCCTGCTGTCGTTTTTTATGTATGGGTCACTTGGTGAAGTACTTCAGGAAAACATTCATTAAGAAGGGATTATGAATGATGGATGTCCAAATAAACTATGATGTAGGAGATGTTTTAGCCATTAGAGATCCAACCATAGTTCTCATGGTGATGTTCATGCACAGTCAGGGTTGCAGTAAATTTATGGGACATTTTGTCACGAACCAACCCGGGTCAACCCTGAACCGGTCACCCAAGCCGGTCCGCGACATGACCCGAGAGGCGTTCCCGATCCTCCCGGGCTGGCGACAAGCACTAGGGCATCAACAGTAAGCAAGTGGGAACGATTTCACACAATAAAAATAAATAATTAAAGCAGCAGAAAATAAACAGAGCAGCGCAAAATAAATAAACAAAGTAAAGTAACTAACAAGAACAAAAGAAAATAAAACTAACCGAAAGTGACAACCACTATCTCCATGTGACCTCGCGGGTCACTCTCCAACTCACGACCAAACGTCGCCCAAGGTGAACGCACCCAAGCTGTAGCCTGCACAAACACTAAAAACAGAAAAGAACTATAGGCGTGAGTATTAAAACTCAGTAGGATAGCATGATATCTATTCCCAATACACTACCTTTAAATAAATAAATTTACCAACTACAGGTTTGAACTAAATATAAAAAATATTAGTTTTCACACACACGCACTTACATTTCTAAAACAAGTATCAGTCCATTTCCCTTTTTAATTTTAAAACAAGTTTAATGTTTGAAATAAATAGGTATATTTCTTTTCAAATCATTTTCTGTGATCCATTTAAAAATCCAAACTTTAGTTATTAGCCAAAAAGGAAAAACCACACATAATACACAACACACACCAAGGGCAATGGAAGAAGGGCACACAGGGGCCAACAATCGAACTAGACCTCTCAACCGTCCGCCATATATAAAAAGAACACTAAAATAAATATGGGTCAAACCTAGGAGATCGTGAACAATCCAGAACGTACTATACATCTGACTCATCCTGAAGGCATGCCCTAACTCGATGATGTCATAACGCCCTAACACCCGGCATAGCCCTGCATGGACTAACCAAGGGGCCGAATCCCCATACTAGCAATAACTCAGTATTCCCCTGCTATGGGGCCACTAGCCAGTGCGTAATCTAAACTAGTGCCGCAATCGTTCTCCGAAGATTCACTCACTATGTCAGGTTCCCATGTCAACACATACAATAAAAAAGGGGTGCATCCGCAATGTAAATCAGTCAGTCACGATGCACAAATATCACACACAATTTATGCAATCAACACACAACAAAGAACACCCCTTACTGACCCCAATGTAATTTTTTCCAAAATAATTTATTTTATTAAAGTGCCAAACGGGCCTTGGCCAACATTAAAGAAAAACCTAATATCTCATGAAATCCAAAACACTTTTTCAGAAGAAACCATTTATCTTTAAAACCAGAACCACATTTGAAATTCTATGAATTATGTTTAATGGCCAAACTTGCATTCTTTCACTACTGGGTGTCTGCTCGCCAAGAAAATATTTCAAGAGTTCGGTATAAAATAAACAGCTTCTTTTTAAAACAAATAATCATTTAAAAATTAATTAACTTATATTATTTTCTATTTATTAAAATTCATAAAACATCAAGCAATTAATAAATTCTAAATTTAAAAGTGAGTGCAGTGGGGGACCTACCTCAAGACCAAGGTGTGACGACAACGCACACTCGGAAACCAGGCACGACGACATCGCTCACTCGGAAACAGGTGCGACGACGGCGCTCACTCGGAAGCAGGCGAGACGATAGTGCTCACTCGGAAACAGGCGCGATGACGAAGCATCCTCAGAAATAAGGCGCGGCAATGGCGTTCACTCAGAAACGCCCCGCATGGGTCCTAGAACGTCAAGTCGACCAAAATAAAATTTAATTAACAAAAATTCATGACAAACCAAGGAATATATATATATATGCATCAAATATAAATATAAAACAGGAATAAAAAGGGTTATACCAACGAGGGGTCGCGACTAGAAAATTCCACCAGAGGGCTGGTCGGGCAGAACCGACATGGGGCTGTAGAGGGTGCGCGATGGAGGAAGCTAACTCAAAAAAGGGGACAGCCAGAATGAGGCCAGACCAGGGTAGCAGAAGGGTGGAGTGGGGTACTGGACAGGGAGGCAGCGAGGTCGGGAAACGGGTGCGCCGTCGAGGGTGAGCCAGAGCTGGCTGATGCGAGCGAGCTGGGGGCGTGGCTGGCAGACAGCGGCGAGGGTGGTGTGGCGCTGTTGGACAGGAAAGCCGGGGCTGGTTTGTTGCGGCAATGAGAATAGGAGGGGTCAGCACCGGCTGGGTCTAGCCAACAGGAGGGCGTTGTGCATGCTGGCTAGGGTGCAGGCTGCTGTGCGGCAAGAGCCGCATGCAGGGGGGCCGAGACGTCGTCGGGGCTGCTAGGTGCAGCGGCGGAAACCGTACAGGGAGGTGGTTCTGTAGGCTGAGGCGGTGGGGATGGTGATCCGGACCAGGGGTGATGGAGGCAGGAGGCGGTGGTGTGAGGCGTCGTGTAGTAGGGAGGATGATGTGTAGCACCAGAAGCAGGAGAGGGTGCTGGGTCGCATGCCCGGCTGCTGTGCGGCGGAAGCAGGAGACAGCCGCGGACAGGGGTGGCTAGGTGCTGTAGAGGTGCGGTGGAGAGGTGTTGGCAGAGGTGCTGCAGGCGCGCTACAGGAGGGGGAAAGAATGAGGGGCGGAGGCCTGGTGGAGGGCCGTAGAACTGCAGGTGCGCAGGAGGTGGGGGAGGCCAGGCCAGGCAGAGGGCTTAGGTGAGGTCGGGCCGCAGCAAGTGGGAGCCGAACAGGTCGGCTGTCGGATGAGCGGGGCAGCGAGGCTGGTAGCAGGCGCGCTGGACAAGGACGACAAACAGAAGCAGGGGCCGGCTGGGGAAGCTGCTGTAAGGGGAGCCGGGGCACTGCAGGCTTCCTGCTCACGACAGGGAATGAGAAAGGGGCCGGGTCGCACGAGGGATGAAGGGAGAAATAAATAAAGGGGGGGGGGAGGGGATAGCCGTGTGGAAGAACAACAAGTGGGAAAAAATAAAATAAAAATAAAATCAAATAAATAATAAAATATAAGGGATAATAACAGTAATAATAATAATATTAATAATAATAACAACAATATTATAAATTATTGTTATCATTATTATTAAAAATTTTATAAAATTATTTTCAAATTAAATTTATAATTTAATTTTATTATTTATCCAAACAGGTGGGAAAACACACACTCACCAGGTCCGAATGCACGATCGGACTGAATGCGTGGTAACCACGCACCACCCCGGACTGAATGCGCAGTGACCGCTAGGAGTGCGGTGACTGCGCACTAGCCCGAAACCCACCGAAAACATCAATGATTCAATGAAAATTCAAACCTAGACCCACCACAACTCTTCCCAACGTCGCGGGACCGAGAAAATTGTAAAAACATGGGCGTCTTTGGTCGGGGTGTGATATTTCTCCCCACCGTAGACACTTTCTGCCCCCAAAAAGTCACCAAGCCAACAGTTGACATAATATTATTTCATTCCCAGAAAAAAATCATAGAGAACCCAGAGCTTCGGGGTGACCATTCCCAACAAATGTCACACCTAACCAATTCAAGAAAAACCACCACCCGAGATTGAGGGGAGAACATAAGAGGTTTCACCCCACCACAAGAATTTACTAATACAAAAACCCTTGAAACCCAAACAAACAACCCCCGAGGGGGGGGGGGGGAATACGGGAACTCCCAAACCAAACTCATTCATTTTCCCCACATGTACCGAACAACACACCTGAGACTTGAAGAAAGGTTTGTTACGGAACAGTCCAACAACTTGCGGATGAGAAATTAACTCAACACCTCCCATCAACATTACATAATGAACATTCCCCTATCGAACATATCTAGAACCAACTCAAAGACAGAACAAGTCTGTTTATTCATGGGCCCACACCATTCAAAGAGACCAAACAACTTAAAAACAACACTAAGGGTAGACAAGACCGCTTGGATTGTGGGGAAAAGAGCTCATCATGCCACCGCGACAAAGGGTGAGCTTACGACAGTGACGAGTATAGAAAATGGGAAATTTTGGATATTTCCATTCCAAAGCCAAATACATTATCTAGATCAAGGTTCCACACACCCTCGGAAACTCCTGACTGCGCGCGAGCTTCACCCCGAGACCTGTGGTTGGGGCCCTGATGGCTGAAGCATCTCCTGCCTCACAGTCAGGCATTTTCATCTCCTGGTTTCTATATCCTTCTTCCGTTCGACGATTCGAACAACCACGATGGTCGTACATTTTCAAAGGGATGCAACATGATGACTTAGAATGTCTGGACATGCCATGATGGTGGCGCACAAGAGAGTAGTCTGACGAACTATGAGTTGGTGACAACAAGGATGATTTCTTGGAGACAGGTTCCACTGGCCCGCACTCCTTTCCAGGTGGGGAACCTTTACGGAAGTTGACCACCGTTAATCAAACCCAAAACTCTAACGACGATGAGACATTTCATCTTTACTAACCCAGAACTGAACCCTAAAAAAACTCTAGGGCGGTACAAACCTTAACTATCCTGGGAGTTCCCAACAACGTGAAGACACACTATCTTTCAGAATAATACAACCACCTCAAAAGACTTTGACTACCTCGATAAGCAAGAAACACACAAAAGGAACTGAGAACTGATCATAACTCACTGACAACTTTGAGAGGCTTTCTGGGTGGCATACTCATGAATATCATGAAAAACACCATCAAAATCGGCATCAATCCAAAACTCAATCAAAGAAACAACACAAGCTAAGGGAAATAGGCCCATAATCCAAACATATACAACACAAGGAGAAATCACTTTTCTAAAACTATTTTATCTTTACAATTTAAAAAAAAACTCACCTATGGCACCTTATGAACCGTCACATGTGTGTTCATTCAATATCGCTCATATCATTTACAAACAAGTGCCCCCACGCACTTCCATACATACCCATGCACGTGTGACCCTCCATAAGGAGTGCCAAGGTTCAAACACTTCTTTTTCCTTACCAAATACAAGCACATACAATGTTTTCCAAACCAATACACCATCTCTTTAAAAAACCCACATTAGTAATTTCAAAAACAATTTGGAAGAAACACTTTTCCATTTCAAAACCAGTTTCACTTTTAATGCACACTCAAATCAACTGAGACTAAAACAAAACAGAAGCAGCAATAACCCACTAGAATGCAAAACTAGTGCATATGTCTGACCCAGTGACATGGTGGTGAGCCATGCCCCAAGTAAGTCATAACAATATGAGGACCTTAAACCGGGAACTTGGACTCCACATGGGTCACCACCCCATGTGAGACCACAAATTGAACAGATTCGCCTCCATTCTCATTCATCAATCCAAAGCAACCAAAGATAAGAGAATCAAATCCCGGACTAACCCTGGTAACTCAGGTCTCGTCACAAGCGGTGGTGATCAGGCACCGACCTGTAACCTACCTCCTGAGCTCCGACAGTCCTAATCTCCTTCTACCAGACATCCCAAATAAAAAAGGGCGCTCTGAAAAGTGAGGTCTGCTAAGAGCCGACCTTCTCTGATACCATTTTTTACGAACCAACCCGGGTCATCCCTAAACCGGTCACCCGAACCGGTCCGCGACATGACCCGAGAGGCATTCCCGATCCTCCCGGACTGGCGACAAGCGCCAGGGAATCAACAGTGAGCAAGTGGGAATGATTTCACCCAATAAAAATAAATAATTAAAGTAGCAGAAAATAAACAGAGCAGCGTAAAATAAATAAACAAAGTAAAGTAACTAACAAGAACAAAAGAAAATAAAACTAACTGAAAGTGACAACCACTATCTCCATGTGACCTCGCGGGTCACTCTCCAACTCATGACCAAACATTGCCAAAGGTGAACGCCCCCAAGCTGTAGCCTGCACAAACACTAAAAATAGAAAAGAACTATAGGCGTGAGTATTAAAACTCAGTAGGATAGCCTGATATCTATTCCCAATGCACTACCTTTAAATAACGAAATTTACCAATTACAGGTTTGAACTAAATATAACAAATATTATTTTTCACACACACACACTTCCATTTCTAAAAAGAGTATCAGTCTATTTCCCTTTTTTATTTTAAAAAAAGTTTAATGTTTGAGAGGAATAGGTATATTTATTTACAAATCATTTTCTACGAACCATTTAAAAATCCAAACTTCAGTTATTATCCAAAAAGTAAAAGACACACATAATACACAACACACACCAAGGGAAATGGAAAAAGGGCACATAGGGGCCAGCAATCGAACTAGACCTCTCAACCGTCCTCCATTTATAAAAAAAACACTAAAAGAAACATGGGTCAAACCTATGAGATTTTGAACAATCCAGAACATACTATACATCTGACTCATCATGAAGTCATGCCCTAACTCGATGACATCATAACGCCCTAACGCCCAGCATAGCCCTACATGGCCTAACTGAGGGGCCCAATCCCCATAGCAGCAATAACTTAGTATTCCCCTAATATGGGGCCACTAGACAGTGCGTAATCATAACTAGTGTAGCAATCGTTCTCAGAAGATTCACTCACTATGTCAGGTTCCCATGTCAACACATACAATAAAAAAAGGGGTGCGTCCGCAATGTAAATCAGTCAGTCACAATGCACAAATATCACACACAATTCATGCAATCAACGCACACCAAAGAACACCCCTTACTGACCCCAATGTTATTTTTTCCAAAATAATTTATTTTATTAAAGTGCCAAACGGGCCTTCACCAACATTAAAGAAAAACCTCATTTCTTAAGAAAACCCGAAACGCTTTTTCATAAGAAACCATTTATCTTTAAAACCATAACCACATTTTAAATTCTGTGAATTATGTTTAAAGGCCAAACTGGCATTCTTTCACTACTGGGTGTCTGCTCGCCAAGAAAATATTTCAAGAGTTCGGTATAAAATAAACAGCTTCTTTTTATAAAAAATAACCATTTAAAAATTAATTAACTTATATTATATTCTCTTTATTAAAACTAATAAAACATCAATAAATTAATAAATTCTAAATTTAAAATTGGGTGCAGTGGGGGACCTACCTCAAGACCAAGGCGCGACGACGACGCAAGCTCGGAAACCAGGCGCGATGACGGCGCTCACTCGGAAACAGGCGCGATGACGGTGCTCACTCGGAAATAGGATAGACGATGACGCTCACTCGGAAACAGGCGCGACGATGATGTAAACTCATAAACAAAGAGCGGCGATGGCACTCACTCAGAAATGCCCCGCGTGGGTCCTAGAACGTCAAGCCGACCCAAATAACATTTAATTAATACAAATTCATGAAAAACCAAGGAATATATATATATATATATATATATGAAATATAAATATATATCAGGCATAAAAAAGGGTTATACCAAAGAGGGGGCGTGACTAGAAAAGTCCACCAGAGGGTTGGTCGGGAAAAACCGATAGGGGGCAGCGGAAGGCTCGCGACGGAGGCAGCTAACTCAAAGGAGGGGGCGGCCAGAATGAGGCCAGACCGGGGTAGCAGAAGGGTGGCGCGGGGTCCTGGACAGGGAGGTAGTGAGGTCGGGACATGGACGCGCCGTCGAGGGTGAGCCAGAGCTGGCAGAGGCGAGCGGGCTGGGGGTGTGGCTGGCAGACATCGGTGAGGATGGTGTGGCGCTGTTGGACAGGAAAGTCGGGACTGGTTTGTTGCGTCAAAGAGAACATGAGGGGTCAGCATCGGCTGGGTCTAGCCAACAAAAGGGCACTGTGCGTGCTGGCCGGGGTGCAGGCAGCTGTGCGGCAAGAGCCGCATGCAGGGGGGCCGAGACGTCGTCGGGGCTGCTAGGTGTAGCGGCGGAAACTGTACAGGGAGGTGGTTCTGTAGGCTCAGGCGGTGGGGATGGTGAGCCGGACCAGGGGTGCTAGAGGCAGGAGGCGGTGCTATGAGGCATTGTGCAGCAGGGAGGATGATGTGTAGCGCCAGAAGTAGGAGAGGGTGCTGGGTCGCATGCCCGGCTGCTGTGCGGTGGAAGCAGGAGACGGCCGCGGACAGGGGTGGCTAGGCACTGTAGAGGTGCGGTGGAGAGATGTTGGCGGAGGTGCTGCAGGCGCGCTGTAGGAGGGGGAAAGCATGAGGGGCAGAGGCCTGGTGTAGGGCCAGAGAACTGCAGGTGCGTAGGAGGTGGGGGAGGCCAGGCCAGGCGGAGGGCTTAGGTGAGGCCGGGCCGCATCAAGTGGGAGCCGAATAGGTCGGCCGTCGGATGAGCGGGGCAGCGAGGCTTGCACCAGATGCGCTAGACAAGGACGACAAAGAGAAGCATGGTCCGGCTGGGGAAACTGCTGTAAGGGGAGCCGGGGCACTGTAGGCTTCTTTCTCGTGACAGGGAAGGAGAAAGGGGCCGGGTCGCATGGGGGAAGAAGAGAGAAAGAAAAAAAAAGAAGGGGGAGGGGATATCCGTGTGGAAGAACAACAAAGAGGATAAAATAAAATAAAAATAAAATCAAATAAATAATAAAATATAAGGGATAATGACAATAATAATAATAATAATAATAAAAACAATATTATAAATTATTGTTATCGTTATTATTAAACATTTTATAAAATTATTTTCATATTAAATTTATTAATTTAATTTTATTATTTATCCAAAAAGGTGGGAAAACGCGCACTCACCAGGTCCAAACGCACGATCGGACCGAATGTGTGGTGACCGCGCACCACCCCAGACTGAATGTGCAGTGACCACTAGCAGTGTGGTGACTGCGCACTAGCCCAAAACCCACCTAAAACATCAACCCTTCAACGAAAATTCAATCCTGGACCCACCGCAACTCTTCCCAAATTCTCGGGACCTAGAAAATAGTAAAAACATGGGCGTCTGTGGTCGGGGTGTGACACATTGTCCTGGTTCCTCATTTTGTGTTTTTGAATAGAGACATTTAAGGTTTCATTATACTTGTATTCCTAATATTTAAATTTCTTATCTTGTTGTAATATTGTGAACAACACGTACAGTCACTACCCAAAGTGTTTCATATATTTTAAATATAGTTTTTTGGAACTTTTATTTTTTCTTAATGCGTGTTTGTCCCTTGTATGAGTTGGTTTCAGTTTCGGTGAGAATTGTATAGTGATGTTGGTTCAAGGGGTATATGGGAACTTGTAAATAGAGAAACCGGTTCACATAAAGTTATTATCATGGATATCAGCTACTTTTCCAGGCTCAATTTGTGTAGGAAACCAATATTTTTGGTAGTGGTGTTGATTTCATTGTGCTATGGAAACTATAATAGTTATTTTTGGGAATTTCCAACACTCTGTTGAGGTGAGGGTGTTGTTCCACTATTATGATGAAGTTATGTTAGTTCCTTGTGCCCTAGAAAATTGGGTTACTTATAGCGGGGATTTATATTTATGTCTCAGTGGGGTTATTCAACTCATGTGGGGAAGTCAAGCGAATTTGGTTGGGAGTTTTTGCATTGGACCCTCCTTAGGGGTGGATAATTTGGGTTTCATGTTCTCATGATTGGTGTGTTCTTTTGGTACAGAAAATCCTCTCATGTTCTCTCATTTTTAATGATGTTGGTTCTCCTTTATTGGTTCGTTGTGACTTCTGGAGTGAATATTCACCCAGTGGTTCTCACCCTATCTCAGTTTTCATTGGGAATGTATTCTTATATTTTCTATCATTGGGCTTGCAGACATCCTGGGTTAAAGAAAGTGTATGTGGTGGGTATAATTGTCACACCCTGACCTTATATTGTGTTCGTTTTTTCCTTTTAATGGGATCACAATTTTTTAAAGCTCGATTTTGGGTCATGGTTTATAATTTTGAGGTTTAGAAGTTTTTTCTGGGTTTTAGGCAGATGCGTGGACACCACACAGTATGCTAAAAATGTGCGGTCAACCTAAAAACTTGTAAAACCAATTATGGAATTGGATAAATGTACCATATGATTCTAGAATTTTCGATTGTGTCGTGTGGGGTAACCAAATGGTTTTCTAATGTTTAAAATATATAAATTTTACGTAAATAAAATGATTAGTATAAAATTGAATTAAGAGAATGTTATATCAAAAATAATAATGATATTGTTATTGTTATTATAGTTAAAAATGGATATAAAATTTATTATTATTGTTATTAAAATTTTGGTTATTTTTTAAATAAAAATATTTATTGATATTATTATAAATATTTTTTTTGAATAACCCACCCCTCCCGTGTAACCCCCCTCTCCCAGCTTCCCACTAGTGGCCTGTGAATGGTTGGCACATGTCCTATAAGATAGTTGAGCCAAACTGTGTGGCCTACTTAGTGTCTAAAAATAATAAAACATGAATGAAAAATAAAAGTAAATAAAAAAATAAAATAAATTGGGAAAAAATAAATCTAAAATAATGATTATTAATAATAGAAATAATTATGAGAATATTATTATTATGATGTTGATGATGATTATTATTATCAATTTATTATTATTGTTTTAATTATGTTATTATTAATAAAATAAATTTTATTGATATATTTTGTATTATATATATTTTTATTAATAAACCACCAAATAGGTGCTTCCCTCTTCCTCCCCATATTCTTCGTGACCTAAATTCCACCCCACCCACCCTCTCTGGTGAGACACATTGGTTTTGTGCCCTACTTTATGTTAAGCCACCATCCTTCGTCCATCTTCTCTTCCAGTAGGACCTCCTACCTGATGATACATCCCTCAAATGACACCCCTCCTTCTCACTATGAACATCCTCCTTGCATGGACCCTTCCCCACATGGCCTCCCTACTCACGTGTGGCAACCCCTCCCCCCCCCACCTCTCTGACGAGCTTCTCCTTACATTTGGAAGATACAATGACTCCCCCTCTAGTGATTTTCCCTCACTTCCCCTTACCAATTGTATGGTTTTAATTTAGGTTTTGTGTTTTACCAGACCCTAAGGGTTAGAATTTGTGTGGGTTTTGTGTTTCATCAGATTTGGGGTTTGCAGTTGGTCCGAGAGGCATTGTTCTTCCTTCCCATGAATCATTGTTTCATCTGCTCCCACATTGATGTAAGTGAATCCACTTTTTTTCTTTCAATTCATTTATTTTCTAATTTTGTATTATTTTTAATTTATATAAAAATTAAATTTTCAATCCCAGATTGTATTCACTTAGAATGTTTTTGTTTTTTTATGATGAAAAAAATTGTTAGAAATTGTTTTTCTAGGGGTCTATTACTTTATGCTAAATAGTGGTGTACATGAGGAGTTTGATTAAATGCCTAATTTTTTTTTAAATTAATTTTTAATGTTGATTATAACATTCATAAATTATATTGTTAATTTTATATTGTCCTTTTTCATTGGTTGAAATTTATATAAATCGAATTTGAATGTATTCTTTGATTATACTGACATATTTGGTCACCCATTGAGTTTTATATAGGGTTATGTGCTCATTTAAACTAAAATTGGCAATTTTTGTGATATTTCACCATATTCATTTTGGATTAATTTGAATTTGTCCGAAAAATATGGAGGATGTGGGATTTGATTTGCTTTTATGTCTTGTGAATTGGGGTGGTGTTTTTTACAAAGAAAATGGTGTTTTTTTGATGATTCCAAAAGAGTTCTTATGGTTTCAAAAAATTGATATTTATGCCCTTCCAATTTTTTTAAAATGTTAGGTTTGGTTATAAATTGAATTAGTGGTTTGAAAATGGTATTGGCATGTTTTCATGAAGATTTAAAAAGTTTCATTGGATGATGGGACATTAATCAGTGCATATTTTGATGTGAACTGAAGGCAAGATGGAACCTCAAAGTGATGTTTTCATGAACCTTGGTTTGTCAAATATAATGTTGGTTCCTTTTTGTGTGATTTAAAAAATTGGTTTCAAATGTGGTTATTCATAGTTTGACACATTTTATGATTGAGAAGTTATTTGGGAGAGTCATTAGCATAGGTCTTGTTTAGAATTTTTATAAGGTGGATTGTTTTACTTATGGTTTAGACTGAATTTTGTAAAGGTGAAGAGATTTAAAAATCGTAAGGGTCTGTTTATCTATTAAGTCTTGTTTCAGTGAATGTGGAGTTTTAAATTATATTAGTTAAGGAGTTTTAAATAACATGGATAATGTATTTATGTTTTTAATATAAGGGGCTCATTTACAATTGTGTACATAGAAATGATGTTTTGTGGTGATTTTAGGAAGCAATGTTGTTTGGAAAATGTAAAGGCTCAGTTAGCTATTTCGAGGATGTAATGTGTGTATATATATAGGGAACCACTATAGGTGGGATATCCCTTTATGGGTTATTATATAGGGTGTTATATTTTAAGGTAGGCATGTGCAGCGAAATAGGAAAGGATAGTCATATGTGTGAGGGCCTCCTTCCTATAATGTTTTTGTATATTCACCATGGGTTCCTAAGCATCTTTTAGAGGATTTGTTGATAGTTTCTAATTAAACATAATTATATGGGATGATTCCCCCTAGATTGAAGATATACTATGGGGGATGTACCATTGGATTGGCTAGTGGAGGGAGACCACTTTGTTATAGACTTAGGGCTCCACCATAAGCGGATAAGTGGTTCCAAACTGGGTACATCTATGGGTCTTTTTTGGGATGTTCATGATCACCAATGGTTATTATGTATAATTTCATGTTTACATTACTATTTAAAATGAACACTTTATTATTCAATTTATTTATTTTTAGAATATCCTTGTATTGTTTTGATGAAGTATTTTTTTAGTTATTGGTATAAAAATGGTTAAAAATGTTTTGAGTATGGATGGTGGAATTTATTTGATTTTTAAATAGGAAAGGTTTGATTGTCTAATAAAATGTGAAAAACTTTTTTTTCTAAATGTATTACAAAATATCATTAATGGAATGTTTTTAGGGAATGAATATACATGAAATTTTCTGTTTAGCTTTGGTTTTGCTACAGATCATTTTGGTTCTCATGCCTACATTATCTTTTATGTTTTAGCTTCTCATTGTTTTACACTTCTCTATGAATGAGATTCGTTTTTTGATTAGTGGTGACCCATTAAATCCCATGGAAGTACATATAGAAGTTTACTTATTTCCATTACAAGCACTTATTTATATTGTTCATTTTAATTTTTATTTATTTATTTATCTTTTTTTTTCAGGAGCCAATTCTTTCCCAAAAGATTTATAATGGTGCTTGAAACTAGTTTCTAGAACATGGTCATTTGGAATTCCCCTCAAGCTATTCTGCAGGCTAGCTCAAGTGACTAGTTCAAGGTCGACCCAGTTGTTTCATGACAGAATATGTAATATCATTATTTATATTTAATCGTGGTATTTGAACATCATATTCAGGTTTTCTCTCTATATATCTACGTGTTAATAGGTTTTATTATATTTTTCATAAGTCGTAAGGGTTTATCATCTCAATTTACATTGATTAAGAAATGATTTAACAATTTGACCTTATTTATCATCTATATAGTGTAAATACTAACTGAGAGGGTATTTTTTAAACTAAAGGATACAATACATGGTATTTTAAAATCCATATGATTTTTAGGATTTTAATAAATTTTGATAGAATTATTCAAAAATCCCTAAGGGGTGTTATAAATCAATGAACTTGCATTCCGTTATATTGTTATTTATTATACATTATAATTAAAAGTTTTTTCAAATCATCCGAATAATGATACTATTTTATCAAACCTCGTTTTTTGGGTTATTTGTTTTATATCCAACTCTTCTACCATGATGATATAATTTAATAAGTGTTATATTTTTAAGAATATTTCAGAGATTTCTTAATGAAAATTGCTTCTCCATGTCCATATTTGAACTTCACAGAAAATATTTTCACTTTTACTAGGGAAAATATTATTTTCTTTCTCTTGTGAGCCTCACATATTCTCATTATATGTATTAATTGGAATTTTAATCAAATATTATAATAATTTGTGTTTTGAATAAATTATAAATATTTAATATAAATGGATTTTCATTTAAATATGGTAAATTTTATCTACTAACACACATTTACTAACATAAGAGGAATATTCAATCATTATTGTTTTTTTTGAAAAACAAGTAACATTGAAATATTATGAAAAATATTTCAAAAAATGATTTATATACCTTATAAAAATAATTAATAGAGGATTGTGATATATACATTCTTAAAAAATTTCGTTCTATTTTATTATCTATATCAGAGTTTTAATAATTTCATAATAATGTTTTTAGAAGGTATCATTGTAGAATTTATGAACTGTGACTGGTAATTCATTTATTAAAAAAATTAATTGTATTTTAAATCATTATTTTCCCATAATTTTGTTCTCATATTTCATATATAACTTAATATCCTTTATCTATTAACAAATGTTTCTAATGATTAGCCTATTTATGTGTTTCTGAACAATATCTTATTTTTCAATTTATTGTTATAAAAAAATTTCATTAATAAATATTGTGTATATGATTTAATGATACCATCAATGTTTTTTATCTCTATGTATTATTTTGGGTACTTATCTTTTTATGAAAATATAAAACACTACATTTTCCATGCATAGTTGTTTTCTGTGCACCACAATAATTTTAATTAAAATTCCATTCAACAATAAAAACCATATTCATTACTTTTTTATTCAAGGGTGGTGACTAAGATTCCATATGTTGAATCATTGGTGAAAATTTGTTGTCTTTTCCATATACACATTATATATAAATTTTAAATACCCTTTATTCAATTATAATTCCTGAATGATATTTTCATAGATATTACTAAATATTTTTCAATATGTATATTTAATCATTTTTTATATAATGTGTTGGGTACTAATAGAAATGTGAATATTTTACTTATGTAATTATATTGGAAAAGTATTTGAAACCATAAATTATTTCATGGGTTAATGTATGATGTTATTATTATTTACATGTGGCAAAAAAATGTATGGATTATGAGAGGGTTGGGGCCTATATCTCCCTCAACTGCATAGATGAGGTATTATATATGATGGGATGAAACTTTTATGTTAATAGTTTAGGAAGTATCTATATTCACATTGGGTGATTATGATGTAAATTAACATTTCCCGTAGTTTTAGGTGTAAGTAGTTTGATTTTATAATTATTAATAATGATAAAAATAATATGTTCATTATTATGCCATATGATTTTATATCCTACAAGGCTCAAGATTTATAAATCATGTATTTAATTTTTATTCTATAGTGATGTTTTTATTATATGATGACATATGAATATATTATATTATTAACGAAACTTGTTTTATAATCTATTTTATTTTGGGATATGATTGTAACTCCCTGAGATTTTTTGAATTATTTTTCTTGAATTAATTTATCCATTATGATATTTTTCCTTTCATGTAACACAGATGATAGTTTATATTATTTAAGCACTATGTTTGGATTTTTTTAAATGAAACACCAATTTATTTTTGCATTATACATAGCACTAACACTGTATTTTTTCACATAGAACACTGAGGTTATCTTTACTTATATGCAAAAATGACTTTCCTTGGTGAATTTTATAACACAGAAGACCTATATTTACCGATCAAAAATATATTATTAAAATATTATTATTTAATATGATAAGATAAAAACATTAAATTATATTAGGTTTTATGAATATAATATCTTATTTATGAAAATATATGGTTTACAAAATATAATATGAATTCATAGGTTTCCAATTAATTATAAATGAATTTGAAATACGATTGAATATAAATGCAAATATTGTTATGGTCACTAAACTATTTTACATTATTCAATTAAATTTTCATTTATTTATAGCACTATTATAAGTCAAACATTCCTTTCACATGTATCTAACTTAGAATACATTAAATGGAACAACAACTTGTTATATGACTCGGAGTATGTCACACACAACACAAACGTGGCGTATGATTCCTGAAACACTAAGTTAATACAAAAAATATTTTTTATATAATTATTTAAATGATATAGTTATAACCTATCCTAATTTTTTTATAGAAATAGTAATAAATTATTTTCAAATATAGTTTATAATTGTTTTATATAAGTAATACATATTGACATTGGAAGATATTATTTTTTGTGATGTCCGTTTATGTTAAAAATTAAATTTTATTGAATGAATCACTATTAATAATACATTAATTTTTAAGCACATTTATAAATTTCATTTTATAAAATAAAAATTATTTTTTATTCATAACACCCAATTTAGCCTAGGGTGAATTTTTGGGATCTTTCTGGGAAACATCATTTTTGGATCAATATTAAAAAAAAATTATTTTAGTTAAACACTTACAATAGTTTCAATAATTAGTAAAGTTAAATGATATTATAAAATTTTTCAAGGTCAAATTAGATAAAAATTTCATTTATTAATACAATATAATTCATTAGAATAAATTTCATTTTAAAATTGTATATATAATCTTAACAAACATATGGACATTTTTCTACAATAGAACGCCATTATTTCGTCCCGTCTCCGAGATTGTCATTAATCTTAATTTTTCCAGTTCTATGATTTCAATTTAGAAAAAATTACATTTAAATTTTTATTCAGTATAATATTTATAGTCTTATAAGGTCAAGCTAATTTTTTACAAAAATTATAATTAAATTGACTAAAATTAATCACAGCGATTAGGGCCATGTAAAGCATAATTGGGGACTAAACCATAAAATTAAGGGCCCATATTATCTACAAAAATTTGAAAAACCACTTGTGATTCCCATTTTATACAATAAACCTTCAATTATTTAGGTTTTTTTATCTATAACTTTTTTTAGGTAATAACATGTGTACACCAATCTTGTTTCTAAACTATTCAAGCATGCCCATTTGTTTCCCTATAAAAATCCACAACCTCTCCCACGTACTCACACCAATAAAAAATCTTATATTTAATGAATCCATTCCCAATACACATCCAATAAATCCTTCCTTCCTCCTAAAATATTATCATTCCGTAGAAGTCAATCCTATCAAGCTTTCTTTCCCAAACCAAAATAATTTACCTAATTATGTGGTAACATCTTCTATCAAGTCTATTGTATTATTTTCCTTATCTACCTCTCAAAATATATTTATTAAATGATTATATAACCAAACTGTAATCCTATATTTACTAGTATTCTTTTATATATATGGTTATAACTACACTTATACACTCCTCCATCAAATGGGTAATGAACATACTATTTCTGTATATGACAAACTATCGCCTCATTGAACATTGATTGATCATTTTTTTCATTTGAACATATCATTGTGGCCATTATGATGGAAAAACTATTTATATATGATATATTTCATATTCTAATTTATTTTGTATTCTTTAATATATGTTATTAACATACCATATTTCTTTCCATCTTTTGTAAATATGGTAAATGTTTTTGGGGAAGTGTGGTCAATTGCCCCCTCAAAGTGTTATAATAAATTCATAAACTACATGAATAGTATTATGGATGGTTTTAGTGAATATAATATATATATATATGATATAAAAAATATAATTTAACAATGATATATATATACACATATATCTTTTTCCCCTTTCTCCCAACATGATAATTCAACAGAAATAACATTCATTCGTACATACGACATACCGTCTCCAAGAATAGAGTATTAAATTTCTTACATATATAATATATTGAATATTTGGATACTAATATTATGTATATATATTATATTTAAATAATTTTTTACATTCCTAAATCATGATACATGTATAAGGACCAATAATAAAATAAATTAAGAGACATATGAAAAACAAAGTGAGTATTGCCTGAAGAAAAATCATGACATATGATGCTTAAAAAGTGGGTACTACAAGGAAATAATAAACCCATATATGGTATTATATATAATAATATGTTTTATTAAAATATTTATAATAAATATATATTTTTTATATAGGTTTTGGAATGAGTACGACAAGAGTGAAGACACAAGGTAAGGGGATTTCATCCCATTTTCTATTTATGTGAGATACATGCTATGTTTTCCACTCAATCCATTCGTGAGTTTTATGTAATTAAAATGATTTTATTATATTTATCTTTGGCATAAATTTATGTTCATTCACATATCAATTTTATTACTTTTCTTTCTTAGGTTTTATGTTTCAAATGTTAACAAATCTGTAAAATAGTTCATTCTCAATTTCCCGTCTTTGAGAATCATGTTTTCTTATGATCCTAAATTAGTTTTTGACATGTATATGCTTTAATTTTACATGTTATATCATTAATATACTAAATTTAATTATATTGTAGGATTATTTTTATTTATTTTTACAAACATGGATAGTATACCACCAATTTATCAATTAATAAAAGTTCTTTGAAATTATCTCACCAATTTTGGATATTTTTTTTATACATTAATTGATGAAATACTACGGTCAATATCCTATGAAAATTTTATAATTTTATTATCCATTAAATATTTATAATATAATCACGTATTGGTTCCATTTTTCTACATATGTTTACATAAGATAGATAAGAATGTGTTTTTAGGATATCCTGACTTTACCCTCTCCTTGGTTGTAAATATCTCTTCATTAAAAATCATGTTTTCTAAAATATAAGAAAAGAATATTCTTATAATCTCTTATTATCATTAAAATAAAATTTTACCCTTTTTTATTTTACTAATATTCATCATAATCTTCTTGTCACTTTCTAATCAAGGAATTTTTCTAACATTATTATAGTACAAAATGAATATTTTTCTTCCTATTATGGCATGTTAAGATTTACCCATAATCATTTAGGTGAACCCTCTTTTTCATGATTAAAGGGTTAATTTTTAAGAAATTGTTTTTTAAATTATTTTCATGGACAAAAAATTTCGAAATATTTTCACATTTCATTTATAAACTATAAAAGAAGATGGTTTTCAAAACAATTTTATTCTTTATTTATATATTTTCAAATTATTTTCACTAAAAAATAGTTTTAAAAAGGATTTCATATTTATTATATATGTTTTGAAGGAATCTGGTTTTCAAATTTCTTTCATGCATTATTTATATTCTATAAATTTATTTTCAAATAAATGGTTTTCTATTCATTACCATGATTTATTTATATTTTTTTTCAAATTATTTTCAAATAAATGGGTTTTAAAGTGTTTTAAAGATATATTTTTATGTTTCCAAGGCCCTTTCATTGAAAATTGTCTTTAAAATTATTTAAATATTATTTTATATTATCTCAAGGAATAAAAGTATTTAAATAATTTCAAATATTTATTATATGTTTTAAATGTATTTTATAAGAAAATTATATTCAAATTGTTTTATGTATCGATAATACATTCTCAAATTATATAGGATATTTTCTATAAAAACGTTTTAGAAATATATTTCAAAATTATTTTCCATAAATGATGTCATTCATTGATGTTACTTATTCCCATTTAGGAAACAATATGATGTTTCCATTCATATTATTTCTATGAATTCATTATGCATAATGTCATTGTCATTATGAAACCCATTTCTGTTTCACAGGTTATATTCATTTGAAACTCGCTTCTTTTTGTGGGTTGTGTTTAAGATAAAAATATAATGAAACATATATTTTTTTACAGGTTATGATAGGATTACATGTTTATAATACTCACTTAATTTCATGGGTTGTGATATAATTATTTATTATATTCTCGAACATGTTTGAATAATTTAATTATGAGTTGGGTGGGACCTATATATCCCTCCAATGCATTGGGTAAATATTTATATCTAATTGGATAGACTAAGATGGTCTTTAGAATGAACAATAACAACTAAGATGGAAATGGGAGTGAACTATAACTCCTATTATGGAATGAGGAGTGAACTTAGGATAAATATATGTCCAATAGAGTTATCCATGACATCCAATATGGTATTGGGAGTGAAATCATGCTTCTAAGATGGCAATGGGAGTGAAACATGACTTAAAAAATATGGTGTGAGGTGTGAACTCATTATACTCTAATGTCCATGCGAGTGAACTATAACTAAAAATATGGTATTGGGTTTTAACACATAATACCAATATGGTCTTATTTATGATGCATTGGATACTGTGGAAATCATACTATATGCTTATGTGTGTTCTAGAATTCCAGTTTTCCCTATGTTTTTCATTTATGGATTATGTTATTAATTTACTTATGTCTAATTTCTTGTGAACTATAATTTTTTATTCTATGATTCATGTATATGATCTCTGATGTGAATGTTATGATCTAATAACATAAATATAATGTTCTAAAACCCTTATGCTCAGGATTATGCCTACATATCTACCTTCTTTGCCCTTACTGAGCATTTGAACTCAATAATATCTTATGTTTCCTTTCACTATGTTATAAATGGAGTTTTTAGGTATATGTATAAGAGGCAGAGATATTTATGGGATATTTTGAAGATTTTTCACAAAGATATATGATTTTTTATTCATTATTCTGAACACAATATAACTATTATGGTCCCTCAGAATGTATATTTGTAATGTACTGAATACACATCTAAAATGACAGAATATAAATGTGTTTTAATCCATGGTTTCTATAGATCATATAAAAAGGATGGTTTATTCAACCATTGGAAACCGGGATAATAAACATTTAGTGATATCCATAGTTATATTTTTAGGGATATGTATAAGATTGTCTCTAAGGATAATTATAACAATGAGTCGACATTTTAGAAAATGACCTAGAATTTTGGTAAACTGTATATTGAGTGGTTTCCTAGAAATACATACCTTTCTTGATTCTAAAAGTGGATGTTTCTCTAGAACATATGTACCTTGGGGTAACATAGCTGTCAAGATGTTATTGGCATGACATGGGGTAATTTGGTACATAATAATGAGCCTTGCTACACAACTAGATTGAAAATCCCATGGGATATTCTTTTGACTTTTTCAAACTGTTCATGAACCATCAAAACGGTTTTATATATACGTTGGATATGAATTACATAGGACAAACCAATTTTAGAGTATATTAAATGATGCTTTGGGATTTATAAACCCCATAATTAAATTTTTCTATCACTACGTGGTTTTATACTATGATAAGTAATGATCACACTATTATTATGGTTTTAGTCATTAGAGAAAATTAGAAGGAACTGGATAAATGTTGAATGTTATGGACAATTTTTCAGGTGTGATGTTAAGTGGGATGATCTTTGAATTGAAAATAGGTTTTATAATTTCTAATTACATTTCATGGTAAATAATTACCAATGGGTACCTTAACCAACTCTCGACCTCTAAAAGGAAGAGAAATAAGGATTTTTCTCAAATTTTAGGTAATGGATACCCTTGATGAATGAAGATTCAATTTCCATCGTGTTAATAATCTGGGAAGAATCACCTAAGTGAATGTCTTAGAGTAATATAAATATGTTTTGAATGTAGAAAATATGGAAACAATGAAAGTGACTATATGGGAAAAATAAAATTTTGGTTAACTGAATGAATGATAATATTGGCCTCCATAAGACATCATTGAAGATTAGATGGTTTAAATATGGAATAAATTTTCATTATGAAACTCAGTGTTCTATGAAAAAAATATCTGGATGAGGATCGGTGAGGGGTTGTGAGTAGCAGTTATATTTTTTAAGATTATGAGACTATAGATGAAATGTAAATGGAAAGAGGTATTGTGTAATAAGATGAGATATCATTGTTATGGGAATAAGTATAATGTTGAATAATCAATCATTATTTGTATTTGATTTCAAGATTTGGTTATATGAATGATTCAATATACTAGGGTTTTTTGACATATGTTTTTTCCTCAGTAATTATAAGTTTGTATTGAATTTTATTTATGTACTCGTGAAGTGATTTATGTAAAATGTGATATTTTTGGCTATGGGAATGTAACCCTTAATATATTCATTATGTCATGATAATTTTTTTGGAAAAATAAATGTGGGTTATGAATAAGTAAATTGGATGGTACAAATATCCATGAAGATGATTATTGAAAAAGTATTCTATGACATTAAGGATAATGTTTACATCATTTTTGGATTTGAGTAATATATCCAATATAGATTGGAATAAAAAATAATGCATGATTTCTAAAAGGATTTATGGTAATTACGCATGTTACCATGTTTTTAGGAAATATATGATGAGGTTATTCACATCTATGACATAAGAAAACCAAGAGATACATTGTGATATTAATGGGAATCAATGTTAAGCCGATTTGGTGAAAATATTTTTAATTATTCAGATTCCCATCTTTTAGAGGCATGATACAATTAACCATTCATGAAAAATTTATGTTAATGTTTAGAGGGGTTATTTATGTATTGAGTTAGTATTCAAAACCATGGATAGATAGAAATTTACTGATTAACCTCATTTCAATGATTTCCATTTAATAATTTTTGAAAATTATATTATTGTGATTTTAAAAAGGACCTCTTGTTTTTTGGGTGATAACCAATAAAGTCTGAAAATTCTACGAGTCTTGAACACATGTTAAAAGGACGATAAGGGTTTCATGCCTACCATTGGCATACATGATTTACATTGATATGTATAATTATTTTTTGATGAATAATGATTTATAATGAAATTATGGCTTTACTTTTATTGTTTGTAGATTAATGTATTAACCATGTTTATTTTTATAAATAGTTATATATAAATAGTAAAATTTTTCATTTTTACAGGCCTTAATAACTGCTAAAAGAGTATTTTAGGTCTTCGAACATCAAAATAAATTTATGGACTTCAATTCTTATAGTAATGGATGAATTTACAATATATTAAAGCACAACCAATGAATGATTTTTTTTGTATTATTGTCCAATAAAATAATTACTCCTTTATATGATAATGTAAAAAAGAAAAAGTATTGTCCTAATACATTATTTCTGGTGAACTGATGTCCTTTTAAATAGTTACATATTTATGACTATTAACCCCTTACCATTTATTTTATGATTCACTGGTTTGTGATTGATAACCTCAATTAACCCCTCTATATATTTATTCTATTACACTATGTACAATATCTACTACCAACCTATGTTTTGTTATTTGGAATCCTAGTGTTATGATATATTAGGAAACCATTATGTTCCCAACATTTCCTTTAAAAAAATAGTTAATAATAAATTTTATAATGTGGGTTTTAACGAATGAAACATTAAAGTATTTACCCTTTGAAAACTGAGATGATTTTGGATGGGAAAATAAATTTTAAGGGGTTATAATATAATACCCTCGGGTTTTGTGAGTTATTATTTTTTGAATTAATTTATCCTTTCTGATATTGTTTATTTTATGAAACCTTGAAGAAAAATTATTTTATTAAAGCACTAAATTTTTCTAGTGTTATATGAATCACCAATTTAATCATGCTTTACATGCAACATGAACTATGTATTTATCTACACCAAATATGGAGGTTATTTTGTGCTATATGAAATAATGACTTTCCTCGATGACTTTAATAACATGAAAGACTGAGGATTATCAAAAAATAATATATTATTCAAAATAAATATTTTATAAAATAAGTTAAAAACATTACATTAAATTAGTGGTTGTTAATAATATTAACTAATCTATGAAAATATATGGTTTACATGATATAATACGAATTCATAGGTTACTAATTAATTGTAAATGAATATGAAAAGTGAATAAATAAAAAGAAAATATTATTATTGTCAAAAAGATAATTTAACCAAATTAATTAAATTTTTATTTATGTCTAGTAATTAACTATGTGAAAAAATTATTTTACATGGAACTAAATTGGTTTACATTACACATAACGTCAATTTGGATTATGACCTGATGTGTGTTAAATGTAACACTTACTTGGCATATGATGCTTGTAACACTACATTTATATTAAACATAGTTTTTTAATAATTATTTTAATGAGATAATTATAATATAGAAGATAAAAATAGATAAATAAATATTTTAAAATATTTGAAAATATTTTTTATAGTTGTTTTTTATAAAGAAAATATTATGTTAATGAATAACATGATTTTTTGGTGAAGTCCTTTTAGGTTAAAAATATTGTTTTTCTTGAATGAACAACTTTTAATAATAATTTTAATTTAATAGACCGTCAAAAATTGAATTGCATAAAATAAACATCATTTTCAAATTCAAAATGTTTAAATTAACATATGTTGATTTTTTGGAATGTTTCATAGAAACATAATTTATGAGGAATAGAGAAAAATACTACTTCTTAATTAAAAATTTCTTTTTTTTTAATTAATTATTAATTTTAAAATATTTTATAAATTTTTTAAAGGTCAAATTATTGAAATATTAAATATATTAATAATATTTAATTCATTATAATATATTTCGCTTTGAAAATGAATACAAAATCGTAACAAACTATTTAACATTTTTTCTACTTTTAAAAATCGTTATTTTATCATGTATATAGGATTAACAGTAATCTTAATTTTTCCACTCATGTTATTTGAATTTCAAAAAACCAAAAAAAACCTTTGTATTTAGTATAATATTTGGAGTCTAATAAGTCTAGGTTTATTTATTACCAAAATTATTAGTAAAAGTTGTTAAAATTAACCACATCGATTAAGGCCAAATTAAGTTTAATAAGGGACTAAACCATAAAATCATGGACCCAAATGATCTATCCACTTATCCAATACCCATTTTATGTCCACATTTCAGACATAAACCTTCATTTATTTAGTTTTTTATGACTTTTTGTAGTTAATAACTTGTTCACACCTAACTTGTTTCTAAAACATCAATGTGAGTCATTTTCCTTCAATTTAAGATCCCACAACCTCTCCCACATACTGAAACCTTTAAAAACTATTATATTTGGGAAATTAATAGACAATAAACATACCATAAATAACCCCCTTCTCATAGGATTATTAATTTGAGATGAAGTCAAATCAAAGAATCATTTATGCATAAATCAAAAGGAGTTACCTTAAATAGAGGTAATCACATCTCTCAAGTAATTTTTATTATTTTCCTTAAGAACCACCTCTAAATCTCTTTATTAAATGATTATATAAAAAATAAATATTATAAATATACTACGATATTTTTATTAAAAATTTTAGACCTACACATACACACAGCTCTATCTAGTTGGTAATGAACATATTATTTCTCTGTTTGGTGAACTACTTCCTCAAGAAATGATGATTCTTTATTTTTCCAATACTACCTATCATGGTGGAAATTATGACGTAAAATAAATTTATATATTATATATATTATATTTATATTATATTTATACTTCTTTAATTTTTATTTTAAACATTTATTTATGCTTTCCATATTATGTAAATATGATAATTTGTTTTGAGGAAGTGTGGTCTAACACCCCCTCAAAGCGATATGATGAACTCATACACAACACGGATTTTATTAATAAAATTTTAAGTGAATTTATATAACTTATATGATGTTTTAAATATAGTAATATATATATATATATGACTGTATTTTATATTATATATCTCAACATGATAATTAAAAAGAAATGGCGTTCATGCTTATGTATGACCAACCGTCTCCATGAGCGGTGTATTCTATTTCATACATATATATTATATATATTATCATAATTATAATTTAGTTTATATAAATGATATTTATATCATGTTTTACATTATATAATCCAGATATTTATATAACAAAAAACAGTATAACAAATTAATAAGTATATGAAAAACAAAGAGAATACTACACAAAGTGAAACGTTAACATAGGATCATTAAAAACAGTGTAATATAATGTTATAATAAAACCAGATGTTAAATAATTTTTAATAATATGGTTTTTATAAGATTTATTATAATTTTAAATTTATTATAGAGGTTATTTGAATGAGTATGATGAGAGTAAAGACACAAGGTAAGGGGATTTCATCTCACATTTTATTTTTAGGGGATACATCCTATGTTTGCAACTATTTTCTTTTGTGTGGTGTATGTACATCCCATGATTTTATTATTTTTATATTTTAAAAAAATTAATGGGTATTAACATATATATTTTATGAAATTTCATTCCTGGGTATTATTTTGTTAAAAGATACAATATCGGTAAAATTATTTTTACTCAGTTTTCATTCATTGAGAATCTTGATTTTTTAGGTGCGAAAAATGTTTTTCAATGTGTATATACATATATTATAATTTTTTTTATCATGAATACGATACTTTTAATTATATTTTAAGATTACTTTAAATTTTTTTTTCTTACATAGAGAGTGTGATGCCATGTTACCAAATTAGAAGAGTTTATTGAAACAATCTCATCGCTTTTTTTGGATTATTTATTTTTATGATTTCATTAATGAAATTTTATGATCAATAACTCATGAAAATTCATGAATTTTTTACCTTATTAATATTCATTTTATAATCAGGTGTTGGTGCCACTTTTCTACTCTATGGTACATGTGGTAGTTAAAAAAAGTATTTTTAAGAAATCCAAACATTACCCTTTATTCAGTAAAAAATATATGTTCTTTCAAATGCATGTTTTCTAAAAATGGTTTCTGCGAATATTTTGGTAATCTATTATTATCATTAGAAGAAATTTTTACCATTTATTCCTTTGAATAGTTTTCAATGGAATTTTCTTTTTTATTTCTGATAAAGGCATTTTTCTAACCTTTTTATCCTGAAATAGAATATTCACTTTACCACTTATGAAATCTAGGGATTTACCCTCCATAATTTCCATAAATCATCCTTTTCATGATTAAAGGGTAAAATGTTAGGTGTTTTGTAAGTTATTTTCATGAAAAATGGGTTTCAATGGGTTTTGAGGTTTCTTTTATATATATTCAAGAAAATTGGATTTAAAAACAAATTTGAGCATTATTTATGTTTTTTATAAAAAACATCAAGAAAAATGGGTTTCAAATTGTTTTAAGCTTATTTTAAAATATTTTTATGGAAAATGCTTTTAAATAAATTTTAAAAAATTATTTATGTTTTTTAATGTATTTTTAATAAAATGGATTTCATAATGATTTCAAGATATATTTAAAATTTTTCAAACTATTTTTCAATAAATGGTTTTCAAAAAACGTTTTTAATAATTATATATATGTTTCCAAATTATTTTCAAATAAATTATTTTCAAAAAATTTCAGTATTTGTTTGTAAATTTTCAATGTTTCTTTAAAGTAAAATGTTTTTAAAATGTAATAAATCTTATGTTATATGTTTTCATGGAATTTTTTTTTCAAATGATTAAAATTCATCTTTATCTATTATAAGGTAATATTATAAAAAAATGATTTTAAAATGGTTTTACATATTATTAATAATTTTTGAAATAATAATGTATATTTTCCTCCAGAATCATTTTTGAATGTTATTTTAAAATTGTTTTCTATCTATAATGACAATCACTGATTTCATTCACACCTTTTTTGGTAAATGAACTAAAGGTTCCATTTATATTATTTTTATGAATGAGTTACTCTTAATTTAATGGTTTTCATGAAATCTATTTCTTTCTCATGGGTTATATGTTTTCGAAACCCACCTCTTTTAATGAGTTATTTTTACGATGAAATGATTTTCAGACTTGTATTTTTTCATAGGTTATGAATGTATTACAATTTTATAATACCAATTTCAATGCATGGTTTATTATATCATTATTTATGATCTTGTTGTTATTGATTGTATGATATCATTATGTGATAGGTTATAAATATATCTCCCTCCAATGCATTGGTTAAATATTTATATCTCATGATATAGACTATTTTGGTCTTGAAAACAAAAATTGACAACTAAGATTTCCATGAGAGTGAACCATGAATACCAATATGGTATGATAAGTGAACTAATGCTTATAATATTCTGTGAGAGTAATCCCTAACTACCAATATGGTATGAGGAGTGAAGTCATATTACTAATATATCCATTGAAATGAACCATGACTACTAAGATAGTATGAGGAGTGAACTCATACTACTAATATGGACATGATAGTGAACCATTAATACCAAGGTGGTATGTGTGGTGAATCCATACTACTAATATGGTCGTGGAAGTGATACCATATGTACTATAGACGTAATGTTATATACTTATGAAAATGATTTTGAATGATCATTAAAAACATATCTTGAGGAAAATATGTATTCTACAATGAAACCCACTTTTTAAAACATAAATTATTTTGAATTTTTTTTATTTAAAACATATTTGATAACAGATGAATTAATATTCAAAAAAATAATGTTCCTAATTGTGGGAAATTTTCATTCATTCAATACAATTTAAAAAAATGATTGCATTCACGTTTTCAATAAAATACAAAGAGAAAATATGTGGAATATTACATGAATATAATTTTCAATACAGTTCCTTGATAAAAATTATTAAATAGACAATTTTTTTAATCTAAAACTCCTTAAGTATAATAAAATAGTTTTTGTGATATTTCTATAAAAAATGGGTCTTCTAGAAAATAGATTTCCAAATGAAGAGGAAAATAAACTTGGACATTCTTAAAAATGTTTTCATAGTAATTTTAAGTAACAATAGTAAGGGAAATGGAATAAATACATGAAAATAAAATAGATATTTGTATTATAATAAAATAAAAATGTTTATTGAGATGTTGATAATAATATAATATCCTTAGAAAAAAATCATTAAAAATCCTGATAAATAATGAGATTTTAACATACAATAATTTCCAATTTGTTCACATTGATTCATAAGAACTGTGAAAAAGAAAAATGAAAACGGAACTAAAAATATCACAATGATAAATATATTCATGATATTTCATGTCAACTAAGTTATATATAAACCACATGAAATAATATCGGTGCATAAGAAAATGTATGCCTCAAAGAGTGAAAAATGATACAAAAATCCCTTAGTGGATTAGTTGATTTTGAACCTCAACAACCATGACAGAGTGTTCATGAAATTAATATTTAAATAAAAATAATATTCAGTATAAGAATCAAAAAATAAATTCATGGTTGTTATATAAACCATAAAAATTAAATATGTGGGGAATATGGAATGTGTCCCATATATGTAAAACGGGAGATGGAAATCCCTTACCTGATGTCTCCAATTCCATCATACATGTATAAACCTCTTATATAATAAATTTCAAATTATTATAGATATATTATTGAAACATAAAATATATATACATCAATAATTATATTAAATTTATATATAATTTTAATACCATTTTATTAACAATTTCTAGTTAACGTAACATTTCGTGTAATAACTACTTTGTTTTACATATTTATATTGAATTGTTATTTTCAATAATTTTACATTGATAAATGATAAATTATATCTAGAATAATAATTATAGATTAATTTTAATATATATATATAGACACACTATACTCATAATATAAATCATTATAGATGGTTTTGATAAATGATTGATATTACCATCATGGAGAAGACATGTCATATGTACACCTGAGTAACTTTTTAAATTTTCATTTACAATTATTGAAAGTAGGTATAAAATATGTTTTTTCACATATTGAGAATAATATCATGAATAAAATAATATTATTTTAAATACTCATATGCATATCATCCATGTCATGTGTTGACAAAAATATAGTCACATTTCTTCATAAAGGAAATAGTCCCCATACACATAAACCTCGTTATCACCATTCAATGAGTGAAAAGATAAGAAATAAAGAATAAAATATTATCAAATTAAAATGATAGATATGTAATTAAAATAATAATTAAATTATTTTTGTAATATTTATTAATTCAAATTTTTATTATTATCTTCCATGTAAAGCGTTAGTGAAAAAGAATAAAATCGATTCACAGGGTTGTAGTTCGTTGAACACACAAGTGACCTTATTACATCCCTTATATAATAGAAAGTGAATAAAGTTATATATGAGATAATGATTCCATAAGAATATTTATTTTATAAATATCATATATAATCTTTAGAACAAACATCATAAATAATTTTTAGTAGTGGTAAGAGAAAAACAAATGGCATCTGTCCATAAGGTAGTTGTCCACCATAAACAGAAATGATGATTTACTAACCCATATTTTGGAAGTGGAGATAGTTTTAGTTCATACCCATTACATAAATACTTGTAATAATATTGTATATAATTAGATTATTATATAATAATGTTATAATAATAATTTTAGGACGTGGAGGTTTAAATAAAACATAAAATCTTGTCGATGGACAATAACAATTCTTTGGGAATCCTTTATAAAATTTCCCCAAATCATTAGTTTTAATTATTTATATCCCAAATTATACTTATCACACGCGATAAGGGATGTTTCTAATTTATTTGGGAATGTATTAGATCAATAAAAATTATTTTATGGTGTAAACGTGATATGATAAAGGATGGCCTTTTATAAACGAGGTGAGTGGAAAGGTTGTAGTTTTGTTGGAAGGAAAAATTTCATCATCATTTATTTATTGTAACATGGATTTTATAGTACCCCATTCTTTATTACAGAATATATAATGTTGAATTATTACCATAAAATGGTTTTTGAACCTTTTTTGGTTATTTTTCACCCTTTTCCATTTCCATTAACCAACCGATGAACCCACTTTTACCTTAACTATGGTAAATAATTTATATTTTTCAAATATCCATTTTGATAGAAAAAATAATCCAAAATTATTAGATAATAAAAATTATTTTCATACCAAATATGGAATCCATTTTTCCAAATTCTTTTCTCATATGTGGAAAATTTAAATTCAATATGAATCACCTTGAGGCGATTAGAAATCAGGCTTTCAAAAAGAAAATGATCAAATGTGTACCATGTATTTAAAACTCTTTTTAATAAGAAATTGATTAAAATGGGATAAATATTTTCATAGTTATATATATTTTTTAATTTCACATTAAAATCAATATAGAACATAATTTAATTGAATAGATAATTTAAACAAAGGTATTTTCAATTAAAATTTCACATACTTTAATATTCATAAAATATCATTCTTTTAATTTAATTATATAATATTCAACCAAATATGTTTTTGAAATTATTATTCATAAAATGAATTGTTTTTTGTAAAATTATTATTTTTTAAATATTGAACTGTTAAATTTAAAAGAAAACATCAAGAGGTGATGATAAAGAGGGATTTTTATTAACATACTTTTCTATGCAATTGATGCATTTATATTGACTCTATTTCTAATAAAAATAATAGTTTTAATCTTAAGTATGTATTATTATTATATAAGCTTTAAATTTAATTTAAAATATTTCTAATGAGGGATTATTTTAATTAATTTAAATAAAAACCTTTAAGCACATTAAATTAATCTTCTGAAAACCCCACTTTTTAAACCCAAAAAATAAAGTGATACAGAAAAGATATATAAAGTAAATTCAATAGTATTTAGCTTTAATAAATATTTATAAATATTATTTTGTTAAATTAAAGAAAAAATTATAAGTTATCATTTCGAATTTACTGAATATAAATTATTTTTCTATAAATATTTGGTATTGTTACTAATCATTGAAACATCAATATTTTCTGAAAAATACTTCGATATCACCATAAGCTAATTTAAATATAATTATTAAAAAAATATTTTTTTACAAATTAAATCTTCATAAATAAATAAAAATTAACTATAATATTTTATCATAAAAATAAATACAAAACCATTTAGATGAAAACATATTTTTGAATGAATTTAAATAATATAGAAAAAAATTATATATTATTTACTAATCATTTATAAATAAATTTTAATAGATTATGAAATTTACATGTTTATTTCATAAAGTATTTAATATTATTTATGCAATCTAATTTAATAGACAGGTTACAATATTTAAATATAGAAAAATATTATTTCAAGGTTATCTGAAGCTTAGTGTCCCGCGTCATTCTTGCTATCGAAGATAATTAATGTTTTGTGTAATGTAATATTTCCAAATATATAATTTTATTTTAAAAAATATTCTCAAAATATTACGGTTTTTCACATTACCCCAAAAACATAAATTTATCCTATAAAATATGCCTTAGTTAACAATGGAATAATATTTGAATACTCCTTCATAGAAACCCACATCCTAAAAAGGGTTAAGAAAACATGCACATGAAAAATACAAAGGTATGTGAATAGTTAATACATAATAATAGATACTAGGATTAGAAGTAATATAACATATGTTTAATGTGACAAAATGGACATTGAAAAAAAATATTATACCTAGATACTAGTGGAGAATGATAGAGAACATGGTAAGGATAATGTTAGTGACCAAAAATACATAAAACCAAGAGGCATTAATATGTTAATTTATATACCCAAATGATGAGAAAAAAATATTTTATTTCATTATCTTTTTACAAAATTAGTTGAATTTATTAGAGGATATAAACTTACTTGATTTAATTACATTTTATAAGAACAATCACATCTTCTGATTATGCATTAATCAATATCATATTTATATCATACTCCTGGAACTAAATGTGATTTTTCCCCAAGTACTAAAATTTCATAAGATGCATAAATTGAATGATAAGTTATATTGTCTTTCATTATTTATCTTCAAAAAAATTGTTATACTAGGTTTTCCAATACAGAAAAATTTTCTTATGCTGAAGTAATAAATTAATATATAAATCCTCATAAAAACATCAAATTAAACCATTTTATAAATGGTTAGCCTTATGATCTATCCACTATATTAGAGTCCAAACCATTTGAAACAAAGAAAATAAAATTTTCAACATCAACTTAATGTTAGTCTCTTATTTATAATAAAGTGCCTCTTGATTGTCTCAAACAATATATGTCAATACCTTCATAATATATTCTACTGAATCATGTTAATAACAAAAAGTACAATAAAACTTCTATCAAAACATTAATTATTTCTCATTTCTTTATTAAAAACATATACTTTTTAAAATATTCTATTGATACAATAATGTTCAAAACGTCATCAATGATATCATAAACCACTTTTTTATACATATAATTATTCAGTTATGATGACATTAATTACTTCCAATTTACTTTATCTATATCAATCATATAATTATCCAAAATATAAAAAAAATCAAACATGAATAACAGATTAGTGTTTATCTTCCCATAATAATGGTATCACCTTTCTATCAAATCACTTTTTATTCAATTGATACCATTGTATAAATTATTAAAACTTTTTAACGTAATACTATTATCAAACAATCTATCGTTAATTCATGAATGTCATAAAAATTTTACTTTTAATAATATATAATTCTTTGAATCCAAATATATAAATACAATAGTCCTTCCACTTTCTTCACACACCAATACTAGGGTTATTCATCTTATTATTTAAGAACTGTTCTTTTCATATTTCAATTGTAGTCATTTCATCATCTATAAAAATCCATTATTAATACACCCATTATAATTTTATTCATGATAATTCCCTTTAAAATATTGATTTTCACAATACCCATACCTTCCACATTTGAGAAATTCATCCGTCAAGGATTCCTTAGTGTGACCATTAGTCGTATTCAATATGTTAGCCAAAATTTTCATTTATTCAATGTAGTTTCTTTCCTTGTGTCCCTAATTTACACACATAAAACACATTATCATCTTATCGAGGCATTCCCTTCACTTCTCTTTCCCACATTGTCAACATATATGAAACTATATCTTCATTTCTCTCTGGTCTCCACTAACCAAACTCCCCTGAAACTCAATTCTTCACTTATTTGGTGAGTCTGATTATTGGATATGTCGTAAATTTGCAATCATGCTGTGTGATAGTCAATTTGGAATAAAAAAACATCCTTAAATCCATTCATCATCCCATTTCACATATCATAATAAAATTGACTTTAAAATTTAATTTTAACCTAGTTCTTTATTGATCCATCCATTCACCAAAACAAAAAAAGAATAGTTTGAGCAATACCAATCGAACAGTAAAACCAAGTTATTATAAAAGTCACTTATAAGATGTATAAATAATTACACATTATTTTTAATATATGAAATTTTAGGGTTATCCAAGTTCATCCATCATAATCATCTATTTAAATCCTCCATGATAATTTTCAAATTTTTTTAATATCCAACGAAAATCATTAGGAGAGTCAAACCAGGTGAACAAAAAGGCATGTTATAAAGGACCATGTGATGATTACATCCATCTTATTTATCTATTTTCATTTTTATTACCATTAGGTACCATTATTATTGAGTCTCTTCAAATATTAATATCAAGAAATTGATGTAATTAATTTTAAACCACTCTCTCTATCCTTACGAAAATTCCAGGGCATTTTTTTAATACAATGGATCTTCATTATACTTATTAATATATATATATCCCAATATATATCCATAGAAATGTCCATAGAGATATCCCCGATGTTTTCTAAAATTAGTTTACAAAGGATATCTAAACCAATCATTTTATGATAATAATTGAGAACCATGATCCTTAAACATGGATTTGATATCCTTTTATATTAATATTCAAAAAATTACCAAAAACAAGTTCATGATTACCACAATATTTTAGATATTTTTGAAAAATTGAAGACAATATTTTTAATAAACCAAATATATTATAAGTATCCCATAAATATCGTCCCTTTTAGTAATTATCTCAAACATTCCCTACTGATAACATGTATTCATAACCTAAGAAAGGAAACATGAAAAAGGGTGAACAAAGATTCTCAGTAAGGATATTATTGGGAGATACATTATAATAACCTGAGAATCACATTTTAGAAACTTACCCTACATATGAAAGATTTTAATCAGGATTCATGTCATAAGTATTTTAATTTCATAAGACATGAATGAAATGTAAATCAAAGAACATGGTCAATGAGATTATAAAATTAGCATAAACTTTTGTATTTTTGAATACACATAACCATATAAAATATTTCCACAGTAGTCAAGGATCACATAAAATGATAAAATAGTGGAATGGGTTCACTCTGTAATCCATCATAGTAGTCAAGTTTCACTCCCAAGACAATCTATTTTGATAGTGTCCCTTTCTAAAATAGGTTTACTCTCTCTTCAATTCATATTTATCTCATGAGATAAAAATCATTACTTTATGCATTGGTGGGAGATGAAAATCCCACACATCTCATAAATATGACCATAATATTATGTTACACAAGATTATAACATTAATCATACCATAAACCATTAAATTAAATGAGTTTCATAATCATTTAGACATATCATAACCTACAGTAAAAGGATGTTTTTCATAAGAATTTTATTATTTGGTCATATTTTAAACAACGGAAAAAAGAAGTAGGTTTCAAAATAATTTTACCATGGTATAACACATGGATTAGAAATGGGATTCATGAAAATCATTTAATATTAAAAATTAAAAATTAAATGAAAGAATAATATATTTATTGTTGGTTCGTATCACTATTAATGTATATTTACCATTAATAGATTTCAAATTTGAAGGAAAGTGGTTTTCACCGATCATTTAAAAAATTTATAAAGAAAAATAACCTTTATACATTGAAAAATAATTTATAAAACATAAATTTTTTAAAAAATACATCGAAAACATATACAGTATTCCTCATACCATAAAATGGTTATGATGATGGTAATTTTCATTCCTTCTAGTAATATTAAAACATATATCACTTTCACATTTTCAGTAAAATCTAAAGAGGAAATGATTGGATAAAAACATAACGATTTTATTATAAATATAATTTTTAATAAAAATAATACATTGTTAAAAATGTCTACTAAAAATCATAGGATGATAATAAAAAAATGAAAATATTTTAAGAAAACATAGTTTTTGAAGAAAATTGATTTCCAAAAAAAGAGATAAATATTGTTAAAATGGAATAAAAACATTTATCATCTATTTTAAGTAAATAAGAATTTGAAAATGATATTTTCACTTGTAAATATCATGATAAGACATAGGATAATAAAAATCATTATTTTTTTGATAGATAGAGAGTAATATTTCATCCTTAGAATCATAATCAGAAAAAATCCCAATAAATGATAACAGTGCCACATAAAATCATTACCACTTTAGTAACATTGAGACACAATCCCCTCGAAGGAAAAAATTTAAACTAAGACATAAAATATAATTAATATAATTATTTCATTATATCAAAAATCATATAGTATTTATATGCACCATGTGGATTAATATAAGTGCATAACATAAAATGTATCTCAAATAAGGAAAAATTCAAAGACAAATCCCTTACCGGATTGGGGAATTTTCATCCATATACATCAAAAAAGAAACATCATAAAATTATTATTCATATCCCTTTAATATTAAAGATTCATATAATAAAACACATTTATATTATGTATATAATCCACATAAAATAAATAGGTTGTTAATATAATGTTTGTCTCATAGAAGAAAATGTTGAGATGGAAATCCCTTGCATTAAGTATTGAATTCCATCATATATGTTTGATCCTCCATTATAATAAATATTATATTGTTATAAATATTTTATATGACCATAAAAATATATAATTTCATATATTATCCACTTATTTAATTTGGTTACCTATTAATTAAAAATTCCTTGTTTCAGTCATTTTTTGGGTAAACCCCGTTTTGTTTTTCATATATGTTTTGATTTGTTATTTTCAACAATAATACATTTTTTATGGTTCCAATAACTCAATTATAATTATCATGAAATATTAATCATATTTATAAATAAATTATAATACTAATACTATTCATTAAATGTGTTATTCATAATTGATGTATATTACGATCATAGAGATGGTAGGAAATATTTATGCATGGGTGACATTTACAATTTTCAAATGTTATGATAGAAAAGATGTAAATAATATTTTATCATTATAGGATGATAATAATATCATTAATAACATATTATTAATTTAAATATACTTTTTCATATCTAAAATTTGTCTTGGTAATGAAAACTGAGTCACTTCACTTTGTGATGCCGGTAGTCCAAAAGCACATGATTGACATTATCACATTTGAGTGAGTGAAAATGTGTGAAATAAAATTATATATTCTATTTTTTGTATGGTAAATATGTCATGAATTTCAGAAATATTTCATTTATATCATAAATATTTACTATCTTTATCATTATTATCTTCCATCTAAAGCATTAATGGAAATGAATCACATCGTTTCATGAGGTAGTAGTTTTACGTATACATGGGAGACATTATTGTATCCCCTACATAATAGAATTTTTTTTATAAATATGATATAATTACTCAAAATTTAAAATTAGGTCATAAATATCATATATATATATATATATATATCAGATACATCATCATAACAAACCACTTAATGTGGTAATGGAAAAAATGAATGACATCTGTTCGTGAGGTTGTGGTCTAAAAACACAAGAATAATTTTTATTAGCTTATTTGGTGGTAGTGGAGATGGTATTATATAATTAATTTAAAATAAAACATCTAATTATATTTAATTTATTGAAATTATTATAATATCATGGAAAAATAAATATATAAGGAGGTTCTTGATAAAATAAAACAAAAACACTCATTAATGAATGTTAACTTTTCATCAGGTATCCCCCAAAGGTTTTAACCAATGTACTTAAACTACATGATTAATTTAAAATATACTGATAAATTATTAGAGGATTAAATTCTTTAGGTTGTTTGAGTATGTATTTTATCAACCGAAATAGATTGAATGTGTGAAGAGGAGAGGGGAGGGGTGTCCTTCTATAAGTGAGGTACAGGGAACAATTTTAATTTCTTGAATAAAAAATCCCACCTACTTTTTTTCATTTCACAAAGCCCTAATAATGGACAATGTTCTAGGATAGAATATATAAGAAAAACTTATTTTAAAAAAAAAATTAGGCAATTTGGGACTATTTTTATCACTAATCTTTTTTTTCTGACTCCCCTAAGTAAACCCATTTTTATATTAACCATGTTAAATATTTTTTTCTTTTCATTTTGTTAATTTTGGAAAAGATAAATTATAAATTATTATATAATATATATTATTTTAATTAAAAATATAGAATCAAATTTTCTAAATTCAATTCATCAAAGTGTAAACATTTAATTTAAAATTAATCTTAGAGATGTGACAAGAAACAAGGTTTTCAAAGATAAAATGATCAAATGTATACTAGTTTTTTATATAATTTAAATATGAAATTATTTAAAATAACCTAAATTTGATTAATAATATATTATATATCTAATTTCACATTAAAAAAAATTATAAATATTATTTAACTTTTCTAAATTATTCAAACCAAATAGAATTTGTCAATTAAAATTCATCATTTTTAACTATTCATCGAAAAATTAATCTTTTCAATAAATTATCAAAATGTTCTATATAATATTATACCGAAATTATAACTTAGTTTTTTTTCAATTTTATCATATCTAATTAAATTTTAAAAAAAAACTACAAAAGTGATGATAATGCCGGTTTTCGAAAAGTGTATTTTTTTAATCATAAAATGATTAAATATTAACTATATGTGTAATAATCTTAATAACATGTATATTAATAATAATTTATTATTATTTAATCTATTAAATTCATTAAAATAAATCCTTAATAGGTATTATTATAATTTTAAAAAATAGATACAGACTAAGCACTTGAAAGGTATTTTTATAAAAACCCACTTTTAAAGTCCAAAAATAAATGTATACTAAAATATATTATCATACTCATTGAAAATTAATTAGGTGGATTAAATATTATTATAAATTAATTATGTTAATTTAAAACATAATTTTTCTTTAAATTGTATAATTTATTTAAAATAAATTATAGTTTTACCAAAAATGATATTTTTAAGTAATCACTGATAAATAAATATTTTATGATAATTCCAAAAAATTTACCGTATAATAATTTATATATGATAATTAAATAAAATTATGTTCTTTTTATTAATATAATTGTATAAATATTTTATGAATAAATCAAAATATTTTTTAATAAATAATAAAAATTCATATTTGGTGAAAACATATTTGTAATGAATATAATTACATTAAACAATATTAATTGATTATTTACATAGAATTTATGATAAATTTGATATTGAGTAGGATGTTTTTTCTATATACTTCATAAATTAGTTAATATTATTCATACCTATCTATTTAATGGATAATATATAATGGAAATATGGAATATAATAGTCTTTTCATGGGATGTTGAAGCTCGGTGTTGTCTGTCATACACGATATTGAAGAAACTCGTTGTCATGTGTAACACAAGCTATATAAAATTTTAAATTATTTTGAAAAAAATTAATAAAATCTATATATTTTAAAATATTTTATTTAGTATTCTACCTAACACACATGTGACACATCCCCTGAGACCCTACAAAACTCTTCCTTAAGTGTAATGTATTGAATCCAACTTACTACATCAAACGACTCAATGATATCACAAAATGATGTGTTGGAATCCATGAAATTCGATTTTTGTGACTCTTAAGGGTACATGTTGGAGAAGGAAATAGTTTTCATAGAGGCTATTAGAAGACATTCTAGAGAAGAAATAATAATCTCTATATTTATCTCTTGGAATGGCTCTTTGATCATGAGAGAAGATGTTAGATATATTTCTATATCAAAAAAAAGTAAAATCATCATATATAAGTATAAAAAGTCCATTTCCCATACTGATGGGTCTCAAACATGTAAAATTATGAATCTGTATGATCAACTAAGATATCTACGATTATAAAATTGTCTTGCGCACCCGTTTGGGGATGATATTGAGTAGGAGGAGGAATCCCATTGTAGATAATGCCTCATATGGTTATGTAAATATGTATAGATTAAAATAATGATAAAATGGGTACATTTCTGGATTATAAAATAGGTTCTACATTTGTTAAAAAATAAATTTTATTCTCTACGAGGAAATATATGAATGAAAAAAAATTAATACACTACTCCAAAGTGTTTGGTGGTTAATATGACTTGTTGTGAGATGTGGTTGTCGAATACTACACTATGAAGTGGGGGTCATGGGCATAGAAGCTACATGGAACTGGATCTCCAATTCATCAACTTCCTCAAAAAATCATCCATACCCATCTACTAACTCACAATTCATTCTTTCGTTCATCAATAATACCCTCATAAATATTTATCATAGGTCAATAAATTTCATGTCCGTAAAAGATGATAGGTATGAGGTTGTTTAAAAAAACCCTAATATTTTTTCCTTTTTAGTGAAAATGATTGACCCCATAAACATATAATTTAATTTATTTTCATAATCAACAAAATAAATGATAATCCAGAAGGATAATTGATGGTTTCTCCATCTAAAATGTTAAATAATAAATGTACCATCATTTGGATGATGGACCCCTAGGAATATCCCTTATCTTTCCATTCTTATTAAAGGAATTTCTGAATAATTTATAGAAAGGCGAAGCTATTATGAGTTATCATTGTAGTCCTGATTCTATTGTTTACTTTTTGGGTGATTAGAAATTGTATCCTATTTTTATTATAATTTTTTTAGGCTCAAAGATTAACTCTTTTTAATTTATCTTCAATGAAAATACAAAACAATATACTCCTGTTTTCACCCCAATGTCTGTCCATGACAATATTAATTGCTTCTAGCCCTATTAGAATGTAACCTATACCATTTTTAAATTCAGTGTAGAAAATTGTCATAAATTACAACTATTTTATTTAATTCTTAATATTCTATTAGATTTACAATATATGAATATCCTAGAGAGGCTCCATGAGTTTCTACCTTATATTCTTATAAAGAATAATCTCTGTATCTACAATAGTTTTACTATAAATTCATATTATTTATAGTTTTCCCAAAAATTCATGATGTTTTACCAATTACATATTATGAATGGATTAATGTATTTATATAGGGAATCAATACATGTTGATGTAATGGATAAGAAATTATAGTTTAACTTTTTCTTTTGTGAATGGAATAATAGAGGGTTTGGTGATATATTTTTCTATTACATTTCATGTTTTATGAAGTTTTGGTTCTCTATTATTTGAGTGACTGTTTAGTTTTCCAGGCTAGGTGAATCATTATATATATAATAATTGTAAGGAATTTTATAATTATGGGATTAAATTTAATTATAATGGATTAATAGATGGTTACGATAAATATATTTTTTTATAAAATTTAATTCAATATAATATGAAATGATTTAGAAAAATAAAAGTTTATGATGTTGAAATGTTGTAAAATATTCCAAAATCATTATACCAAATCTTTTTTAGTTTTTATTTTTACTATGAAGATGAATGCTTAACAATGGAAATGTTTAGATCAATTATTATTAGAGCTTAGGTTGTGGGAGTGTCCAAATGATATAGCACATATTAAGTTAACATATAATTTTTTAAATCCCAGAAATTTGATATGGAATGATTTCATTCATTAATTACACTATAATTTAATTTTAAGGCCACTAAATTTCTTGTTTATAACTAAATTAAATATTTTGGAGTGTATCAAATAATTCATAATGTGATGATACAAATTCCATTTTATAAATTTTTGATAGTTATCTATCATAACATGTCATGAAAAGAGAACCTAGTATAACACCAAACACTATTGTTTTTATTTATAATGGTTTCTCTTATATAATAAATTCACTAAAAGATGGGTTTCCCCATGGAAACCTGAAATCTTTTGGAACATCCACTGATACCTCATCTTGGAATGAATTTAGGTATCACCAAATGAATATTATTTCATTAATATGTTCTATAGGATGTCAAGATAGAAATACTTTTATCTTAATTTTTCACTTATAATTCTACTCTGGATTTTATGATTGTGTATAAAATTTCATTAGGGTATTATATGTGTTTCTAGAGCCTCTACAATATGATAATTACAATCTTGATGTAAAATACCATTTTTGGTATGTTTATATCTATGTTATTTTCATTTGATCCTCAATGGACAATTATTATTCATAAAATGAGAGCCTTTATTGTTGAAAATGACCAAATGTTATGGAATGTATGCTTGCTTGAATTAATGGAGTTCTAGTATAAATGATTTAACTGTTAAAAATGGTTTAGGGTTGAGTAGAGAGGATTTGAAATGAAATTGGGATGAAGATCAACAATAAAATATTTACACATCATGTGAGGGTATTACACATCCTATAATTGATCTTTGGTTTTAAATAAATAAAGATGAGGTGATATATTTTTTGGAGACAACCGTTAAAAAGAATTTTATGACGTTTAACTGAACAAGAAGCAATGAAAATGCCTAACCTAGGATTTTAAATTTTTTCTTTGACTGAATTCTCCAATTCGTTGGCTATAGACTTCGTCCTTCGACCCTAGGCTCATTTTGGTGATTTTGAGGCTTCTAGACAAATCCTAAGCTCTCACAACCAAATTTATAGGAGAATTAAGATGTAGATTGATGATCTTCAACACATAGTATGTTATTTCTTATCATTGATATCTATATATCTCTTATAATCTTGTTTTTTTGATAAACATACAATGCTTAACCACTATTGGATTTAGATCCAGATATATAGTTAGTATACCTTGAATTATTTGAACATGAATTTGGATTTAGATCTAAATTTCATTCATTATTATGTTCTTTCATGTTTCAGTTCATATTTTGGATTCTTACATTAGCGAGCATTATAAAAAAAATGAGGTAGGTGGGATAATGTTCATATCCCATAGTCTTTAATTTTATTTATTACATGAAAAATTACATAATTTCTATATTCTTATAAATTAAATTTCTTTAACTGAATTACTTCACTTAATGAATTAATTAATTATATGAATGTAAAATTATGAAATTTTGTAATAATGGACTATAGAAATTGATTTTTTTATTTTGTTGAGTGAATGAGATGATTAATTGGGAATTAATTATGAGATTCCAGAATTGTGAATTTGATGAACTAATTGGTGAAATAATTTATTGACTATTGAAATTGTGTATAGATTAATAAAATATAAAATTAATTAACTAGTGGTTATGATATATGTGTAATATTTTTTTATATTGATATATGTAAATGTTGAATGGTAATATGGACATTCGTCTAAGTATTATAAATTGTAACATGATCATTCAATTATGTATTATAAAATGGTGAATGGTAACATGGAAATTTGTTCAAGTATTATAATTGGTAATAGGCTTATTCCATTATGTATTTCTAAATGGTGATGGGTAACACAGATATCCAACCATGGAATAATGAATTGTATCATGGTTATTAAATTGTGAGAATTAATGAATGGTAACATGGTCATTCCTTTTTGAGGATTAATGAATGGAAACAAGGTCCGTAATTTTTGGAATAAATAATGGTATCATAGTCATTAAGGTGTGTGAATCACTGAATAGTAACATGTTAGTTTATTTGAGAAAATAAGAATAGTAACATTGACATTCAAACATAGGATATCACTCTAGGATAGTTCATACTCTAGTAGGGGCTGAAGTAGTTATTGAGATACGAGTGTCCAAGGGAACCAAAGGATGATGTTTTTAAAAAATGATTAATTGATAATTTGATAAATATTTAGTTATTCATTGTAATTATTTCATTCTAGAAACACATGCAATATTATCTTACCATATATTGTTTTATATACTATTGGTCGTGTCCTTATGATATTTACACATTCCATTTTTGGGCTACATATTCAGTACCCAAATAGACTTTATTGTTTCATGACCAGTTAAGGGAGAGGGCCATGTGTCAGAAGGATAGTTTGGGGTTGGAGCATGGATGTGTAAGATAGATAGTTTGATTTTGGATCTTGGATGAGGGAACTATAAGTTCCTAATCATAGATATTGTATCACTATGAGGGGAGGAGGTAAATCAATGATGCATTTTTCATTTATGTTTCAAATGAAACAACCTTCACCTCCTATCAAAGGTTCAATTCCATGCTGAAATTAATTTAGAAAAACATCCACAGGAACATGATTATATACAAGGTACACTGTTCTTTAAGAATAGATACTTCCTCAATATATATTAGAGACAATAAAATACCATACAATCTATTATAAAAAATCCTTATATTACAATTAGTAGGCTATATCCTTACACTCATGAAACACTTTGAAAACAATCCCTAAGTGTGCGTGCACCACTTTAGCAAAAATAGGGAGAAAAACCTCAGTTTAATAACTCATGTCACCTACACTTATTTTAAATTCAACAAATGTATTCAATTGATATAAAATTCTTTAATTTATTTCCCATATGAAAGTTCAGAACCACCTACACCTTGTTCTGAAAAACTGAGTCATATTTTCCAAGGTCTGATTCTCCTAGTTAGACTCCACCATGTTTTATTCTGTCAATAAAATTATTCCAATATGAGTTTCCTTCATAATAAAATAGAAATTAATATGCTCCACTTAAATTTGTGATTATGATAAACTCAGTAAAATTCATATCAATCAGATTTCTCAACACAAAAGGATGCAGTGCTGCCTGAGTAAGATTGAGACAAATCAGAAACCCTTCTTCCTCAATCCAAAAATCCTCATTACGAAAATGACCAGTATAAATTCACAATATGATTACACAAACTGATAGGATGATTTCATGGAATATATTTATTTTAAGAGTACAAATAATAATGGTATATGATAATAACTTCAATATGGTCATTTGATGAAAACAAATTTCCAATCATTTTTCTTCTCCTATCACTTCTTCTTGTCGAAATGTATTCAACACAGAACAATATGGTGTCTCCTTCCATCACTAAAAACTCCAATATTCTCACTCAACTGGGATAAAGAGTACTTCATCATCACAAAATCACAATGTACTTTTTTCCTTCTATACATGACCCAAAAAATGTAGGAGACAATCCCAAAACACTTTTTCAATCACCTAAAATCTCCTAAATCTGAATATCTCTTAAAATATCATGGAAATTATGACTTCGATAACACTTCTCGATTCTTCTTGAAACTTTTATAGTATTCAACTATTATTCTATACATTTCCATTTCAAATGTTAGTACAATTTCAATTACTGAGTCTGATTATAATTGTTCAGTATTCTTTCATAAACCCGATTTCATTATAACAATGATTTGTACCAATTCAAATTGAACATGATAAAATAGACTTCCACTCTTGAGTTGTCGTCATTCATTTGAATGACATTCCCCCTTGACAACCCATTCATCTTATTTTCATAAAAAAATCAACTCTAATGAAATATTTGTTGACCGAATTGAAATAAAATCTTCTTCTTCTACTATTCTCTTAACCCATTTTGAAAACCATCACTTCATTCAGAAACCCATTCATGAATCATGACTTCATTCATGACCTTGTATTCACTAAGGATCGTCTTTAGAATTATATGACTTCAATTGTAATGTTTGTATCATTACAATCATTCCATCTTCATTATTTTCTTCTCAACCCGAGTATGATCACTTTGGAAAAGAATTATTTTCCGCTTGATTTTGAGTACGATCATCCTATGTATGAAATGATTAGGGTATATCCAATAGGTAAAATGATGCTAAAGTAATTCAACACCATGTTTTGAAACAAAATTTCTTTTTAAAATTGAACCTTTTAAACCATTAACTCATTTTAAAACAAAACCAATTTTTAAAATGTCACAACATTTTAAAGTAAAACCTCTATTTAAACTATTGTGGGTACAATTATCCTGGTGTCGATCTTTTAGTATGTGTTTGATGGATTACAAAATTTTATTGTAAATTGGTAGCACAATTTCAATCGGTACCACTATTTCAATATACACCACTATTCTAATCAGAATAAAAATTCTAATTTACACCACCATTCCAAATGAAAGCACTATTCAAATATGCACAACTACTCTATTCATCACCCCCATTCCAATCTGAATCATTATTCAAATCAAAACCACTATTTAAATCTGCACCAACATTTACTATTCATTCAACCAAATATGATTATTTTGAAAAATGATCAGTATCACGTTTTAATATCCCTTCCATAAAACAATATTTTATGACAAGTTATCAATTAATCTTATGATATATGAAAATTCTGAAACAAGAATGATTCATCACATATAAAAGATCATAGTCACAGTGAATCTGATTCTTTTACAAAATAAAAACAGTTCATTCTCATGGTATTCATAGTGAATCAGTTGATAATAATTTTCTCATTATAATCTTCTCTAATGTCAAACCCATAGCGAGTATGATCAAAACCTTCTCTTTGAAACATCATCTTATCAAACCAATGCACATTCATAGTGATTCTAATTCTTTTTAAAACATAAGTGCGATTATTTTCCAAATGTGACTCTAATTCCTATAAAACTAATGTTCAATCTGATCGAAAAAGATATTTAATCCCCTTCAATCTTAATTCCCATTCCCAATAATTCTCTACATACATTATTTCTTCACCAAAATCATTAATTGACAAAAAATAAAATAAAAACACAACTTAGTCCTAAAAATCTTACCTTCTGTATTTGTTTTCAATAACCAATTCAATTATTTCATCAACATGAAACTTTTAATTATTTTTACTCTCTCTAATCCACATATTTTTTCGTTATTTCTTATCTATCTCTCCATTTCTCTTATCTCTCCCACTTATGAAAAAATGTCAAAGGTTAAATCATGATAAATTTTCCCCTTATTGAAAAATGATATCCCTTTCTAGGGGTTGTAACTCTTATTCAACATAGGTTTTACATGACTCTCTTAAAAAAGAACCTCAAACCAAAAAAATCTATGTCTACGCAGGAGAACCCACTATAGAAAATAAGAGTGTAGAATCAAGGTGATAAATTTTATCCACAACACATCTTCCTTTTAATACATTTTCAATTATTTTTCCAACATTCCTATGATTGGGTCAGTCATTGAAATTATTTTCTCAAAATAAAAATAACTGAAACCCATCTTAAAAAATAATTCACAAATTTCAGGTGTATAAAAACACAACATTCCAAAAGCTCGTATTATTTATAACCTAATTACATTCTTTTGAAAGAATAGTAAGAGTCTCATCTATTCTATCTTCTTTATTTCTTCTCCTTCAATTTATATAATGTTAACACAAGTATATATAGATTTTATGGAATAAAAATAAACCTCTATTATTTCATAGTATCAACAATCAGACTGAGATTCCTTTCTTAATCACTCCTTTTACTTATTATTCTTGGAATTTACAATGGACATGATTTATTATTTTTGTCCATTCTTCTTAGATTTTGTAATAATTTTTTCTGATCTATAGAATCTTCTGGTGAGGATATAGATTATTCTTCATATTTAGAAACATTTATATATTCCATGAATTATTTTTTTTTTCAAAATTTATTTGAAATATTTATGAAATCATGCTTCTCTTGATCAAATCCACAACATATTGAAACACTTTTTTTTTTAAAATTTCTCATTTCTTATGAAGTATGATTATTCCTCTCATCATCCACATTATTTTGTTCTTCCTAAACTTTTCTACCCATGTCAAATATGTTCTGGCCAAGAAAACAAAGTACTATTTCTCTTCAGCCTTGACCAATTTATTTTTCGTAACATCCAAAACATTAGGCTTTTGATAATTGTTCAGAAACATGTGTTGTTCCAGTAACAAAACATTACATTCTTTTTCAAGGTTACAAGAATGGTCACACCATTCAAAAATGGTTTCGGGGTGTTAGAACCTATTTTCAATCATTACTCCATTTATCTCAGGTTTCCTAAAAGAAATCTTCTAAAACAACATTCTCTTTGATGGAGTATTAGAAACTCCTATTTCTCAATTCAATATTAGATACCTTTTATTGAAAAATTTCCAAATCATATTGTTTTTCCCTTCCTCTTCATCTATAAATGTTCATAATAATTCTTCTTTATTTAGAATTTTTCATTAAATCATCTATCTCTTTCATCATCTTGTTTTTTCTCTTATTAAAATATTTCTTCAATTTTTGAAGAACCTTATTCTTTCAACTTCTAGTTTTAAATTTAATATCTTATAATATTTCTCAGACATTATTCTTACTATTATTAAAAATGAGTTTCATGTTGCGTATCATATTTATCAGAACTACTGATTCTGGATTCTTCATCATTTTTTTTTGGAAAAAAACTATTTTCTCCCACATGGTCAATATATTTTTCAGATTTAGCTTCACACTATTCTACCACTTCTTTAGAAAAACTACTTTAACATATAGATAAAAAATCCTCATTAACTATTTTAACACATGTGTTGTCTTCAATATCATTTGAATCATCCTCACTATCATATTCCTTAAATAAAAACATTATACTAATGTATTTGAAGAACTTATTATCTTTTCTCTAATAATAGAATTTTTTGTTATCACCCTTTTTCTTCCAAGATATTCTTGGTCATATTTATTCATCATCTCTTTCTTCTTCAAAACATTATTCTTCATCACCTCTTTGGGGAAAAATGGAAAACAATTCCCAACAAATCATCATCGAAAACATTTTAAGGGAAGTGTCTCTGTATACCTTGTCATACTTTTTTCACATTTATAGGAAATAATAATAATATATCATTATTTTCATTACATTCCTCACATTTGGAATCAAAATCCCTATATTATGCTTCATAAATAACCATATTTAATTCTTGGAAACCTTGAAATAAATTTATATATCAAATTTATATTTCCTTTAATAAAATTCCCCCTATCATTTCCTAAGTAATGAGTGTATTATTCTATTCATCTAGATTCAATGTTTCTTAATATATATATTCCAATGAAGAAAAATTTTCACCAAAATTGTCAAAAATAATTCATAATATCTTTTCAAAAAAGCATAATCTTCTAAATTTTCACCATGACATATGATAGCAATAACAGTGTCATTCGCACAAGTAAAGAAGTCACTAATAAATTCATGCTCAACTGTATTCAGTTATTCACAATTCAATCTCCATATTTTCCAATTTTCAATATTCCTTTTTTTATTGCCTTCATAAATGGTATTCATAATATCCAAGATTACATTACCAGTGGAAATTCATTTTACAATAAAGAATTATCTTTCAAAAAGTGATGACAATATAGTATTATTTTCCCTTTTAGTATTAGCTAAATTATTCTTATCAATAGGTGAAAGTTGAGATTTGTCATAAATGGGTGGAAAAAGAATTTTTGAGGCTTTAAGAATATCATAATGATATAAAAAAGATAAGAAATAATTATATCCTTCAGGATATGATAATTATTTCTATAAAACATTGAAACACCTCTACAATTCACACATTTAAAACTCTCCATCACTAATGAATAACGAAGGAAACATGCACTCTTATACCAATCGTAGGTTCCCAGTCATAGTGAGTGTATCAGTGAGAGGAGGAGGGGTGAATAAGTGATACCATTTTCTTGTATGTTTCAATTTGAAACAACCTTCACCTCCTTTTAATGATTCAATTCCCTGCAGAAATCAAATCAAACATAGATCTGTAATAACACAACGATTTACAAGTTTCACTATTTTATAAGAATAGTAACATCACTAGTTTGTTTTTGGAGAAAATAAAATATCATACAATGCATTGGAAAACAATCCTTAGATTAAAATGAGTATTATATACCTTTACACTCATAAAGAACTTTGAAAACAATCCACAAGTGCGTGTGGATCCTCTTAGTAGAAGTAGGTAAAACAACTTATGTGCAAAAACTCATGTTATTGGTTCTTCTATAGAATAAAAAATGCATTCAATTGAAAGAATTTGTAAAATTTTTACCCTGAAGAAAGGTAATAACATCTTGAATATTGTTCAGAAAAACTAAGTCTAATTCTTTTGGGTCCAATTATCCTTGTATGATTCTTCGGAGTATAATTATTTCAATATGATTATTACAGTCTAATTTTAATTCTAAATACAATAGAAATGAATCAGAACCAAATCTTATTTTCATATATGAGAAACTCAATTCAATTCTTCTTAATCAAATTAACCAATAAAAAAGGATGCAACACAGTCTGACTACGATCAAGACAAATTAGAATCCCTTCTTCCCCTATCCAGAAATACTCAGTATGAAAAAAAACCAAGAATAAAATCTTAATTTGATTACCAATCCCAATATGTTGATTAGCTAGAAATGATTGATATTTTGAGTATGGTAATATAATAAATATGGTAATAACTTCAATACAATCATCAGTTGAAAAAAAACATATCAATACCTTTTCTTCTATGATCTCTTCGTCCCATCAAATCGTATTCAACACATAACAATACAATATCTATTTCTCTCACTAAAAACTAAAATATAATCTATCTATTGAAATGAATATTACTTCTTCATAACAATAGTATAATTCATTTTTCTCTAACTAAAAATAGCTTTCGGTGGGAATCCCCGAGCACTGTCCCTCTCACCAAAATTCTCTAAATATGAATTTCTCCTGAAATCTTAGTGAAATTCTGAATTCTTTAAATATTCTTGATTCTTATCAAAAAAATATAAAACATTTACCACTTCCTCTCCAGATTTCAATTTCAAATGATAGCATGATTTCAATTTTTGTGTCTGATTAGAGTTTCATATTGCAATTTCCTAAAATAGGTTTCTTCATAAAAATGATCTGTACAAATTTAAATTTAATATAAAAAAATAACTTCCACTCCTAAGATGCAATCATTATTTTAAATGATAGTATCCCCCTTGTGAGCAAATTTATATTATTTTCTATTTAAATTCAACATTGATGAAATAGACAATGACCATATTGAAATAAAAAATTCTCTTCTCGTTCATCTCTTGACCAATTTAAAAAAACATCACTTCATTTAGAAACCTATACTGGAATCATGACATCCATCATGAATATGAATTCATTGAGGATAAAAAGTATCATTTTTTACATTAATTATAATATATCACAACTTCTTATTCATTCTAGTTTCATTATGTTGTACTCATACCGAGTAACTTCTTTTCATAATAAGATTATTTTTTTCCGGAGTCTGAGTACGATCATCTTGGGTATGAAATTTTTTTGGCCTATTTGATAGACAATCAAATACTATAATATATTAACACCATGTTTTAAAGTTTCACATCCTTTTAATACAACACTTCATTTTAAAATAACTCATTATTTTATAGAAAACCCTCCTTCTAAATCAATCCTATCATTTAAAATAACACAACCTTTTAAATCACCTTGTGTAAAATTATCCTCATGTTTATTGTTTATTATGTGGGAAAAGGAAAAAAAAGTTTTAGTTATTCAGAACTACTATTTAAATTGATACCACAATTTCAATCTGAACCACTATTCAAATTAAAACCACTATTCCAATATACTCCAACTTTATAGTCGAAACCACTATTTGAATATGTACTATTATTCCAATCTGCAATACTATACCAATCTACGCCACTATTAAAATCTCCTACATTATTCAAATATGCACCACAAATCACTCTTCTTTTAGTTTTATATGATTGTTTTGAAAAAATAGGTATCAAATAGTTCTCTCCCATTCTTCCAGCAAGATTGTTTCATAATTAATCAATTCAAATTATGATATTTGAGAATTCCAAAATAGAAGAGCATTATAACATTTAATTCCATTAAGTAACCGAAAATCTAATTCTCTATCAAAATAGTCACTTATTTCTCATCATATATAGAGTGAATATGATGAAAATAAATTTCTCATTACAATCATCTCCCATATAGGACCCATGGTGTGCATGATCAAAACCTTTTTTTCAAAAAATATTCTTCTCGAATAGAGGGAATTTCATAGAGAAACTAATACTTTTGAAAACAAGATTTTGATTCATTTCAAAACATGAGTCTTATTACTTTAATACCATGCTCAATCTTATTGAAAAAAATATTTAATCCGATTCAATCTGAATTCCCATTCCTTAACTTTTTCAACATACATATATTCTTTAACATACTAGTCAATTGACAACAAATATAACTAAAACACATCTTGGAAATAACACGAATTGTCTGTGGTTTGGGACCAGCTTCGGATTTAAAGATGTGTTTATTGTATTTTTTTATTTTATACACCTAAAACATAATTTAAAATATATTTATTCTCTTATAGTTAGATATTGTATTTATTTCTATCGTTATCATGAGATCATGATATTTCTTATTTAAATATATTTCACCCTCAGTTGGTTATTATTTATGATGTTGTATTAATCTAATAAATGTGTATATAGTCTTCTCGTGAATGAATTTTCATACACTCACTTCTAGTCAACATGCTATGGAATATATGGAGGCACTCTTGAGGTCATGTGACAGACTGACTCAGGGCATTGTCATATGGAACTCAGTCTTGGACATTACAAAACAATATCAGTGGTATAGTATTATTTTCTTCTTCTTCTTTCTTACTAATTGGGAAATGTATATATAATACTATGAAGAGTCGAGACATATTAAGGAAAACATGTATCAAATTTTAAAACCCATGTTAGAGAGAGAACCTATGTACTTAGGGTGGTATTATTATTATTATTTGTTATAATTGAATATTATTTCACTGTGAGTGATGAACTTGTTTTTTTGTGTGATAATTATTTTTCTGATTATTCTGAGAAATGAATCTTGTCATAGAATGGAATAAGAGTTAAGTCTACATGTTTAATTTTAGTATCTTAGTATAATTTTTTGACTGGATCCCATTAAAAATGCAAGAGAAAATGTGTTTTGGGTAGGTTTTTGAACATTAACTATTTTCATGGCATGGTAAATTGAATTTAAAATGGTGCCTGATATGAAAAAAATGGTAAGATACTTTAATAATGTAAATACAAATGATTATAAATGATAAATCCGATGTGTGATAATTTTTTTACCCTCATAAACATGACCTTGGTGTATGATGGGTATGGGTAGTGTTAGCACTTTAGTTTTGACCTCGTGGAGAGATGTCAGGAAAAGATTTGTTGTGACATGTTGTGTTTTACTCTGTATATAAATGTTTCTGTGTTGTGCAGTTTTTCCAAAGGCAGGTTTTGGGAATATTATAGTTATGCCTCCATGAAGAATATTGTGGAGAGAAAGAACAAATGACATAGAAGTGGACGATCATATAGTGGCAGAACCTAAGAAACTGATAGTTTCGAGTGGGGAAGTGGAGGGGTAGTTATGAGAGAATATTACGTACTTCATGCAATGCTTGGAATGATACCATGGAGGGTTTTGAATAAAACCAAATTGATAATGAAAGAATTCCATTTACATAACACTCTAGATTTTACTATAGAGGGTTGATATGATGAAACTGAGTTCTTGAATGAGTCCATCAAGATGGTACTTGACCATTTTGAGACTCTTGCTGAAATGATAGTTTAGTTGGAAACTTATGTTCTATGATGATCAGTGAAGTGGTGGTGGGATATTAAAAAATAGATAGTACATAAAGATAGAAAGATATTAATGGACTTCTTATAGAGATTCTCGGAAAACTTCTATCCAGAGACATTGAAGTATGATAAATAAAAAGATTTCATTCATCTGGATTAAGAGAGAATGTATGTGATGGATTATATTGGAAAATTTACATAACTATATAAATTTAATTTGTAATTCCCATTAGATGACATTTCTATGAAGAGACACATTTTTTATGGACTAATGTGTGAGATTGTGTTCCAAGATATCGTTTTTGGGTTACTAAAGTTTGTTGTTGCGGTGGATCATCATCCCATAGATGAGAGAAACTAGAAGGTGGATTGAAATGATGATCATATAACTTCTAATATATGATCAAGAATTGTGAATTTTGAGTGAAGGATAATCTGTTTTGAAAAATTTATTCAACCCACTGAAATCAGAGTACACATATAGAAGGATCAGTTACATAAGACTTTATATGAGTTATTTTTTAATTTGATAGGTCGGTCAATTATCATATGGATTGTCCCCATCCACCAGTATAGTGATGGTCTTGAGAAAACATGGGGCATATTCATATTTACTTAATGATGAAAAGGTAAATAGTTAGTGATAGTGAATCTAGATAGGGTTAATATGCATAAAGGGGAACTTTTGCACAACATCAGGACGACCACTGGAGTTCTACTAGCCGAGGTTGTAGATGCAGAGGATGTGGTGATTTAGGGAAAGAGATCCTATATCAGTAGAATGGATTAACTCAATAAACGTAGACATAATAAAATTGGAGATGGTTAGGATAACTACATTCATTACAACTTACTCTTTTGGACATCGAGGTTGGATCATCAATTGGTATAAGTACTATTCTTGTTGCCTCCACATTAGCTAATGGATTATTTAATACTGGTGTCAGTAATTTATTTATATCTAAAAAACACATTAATGGATTTATATTTTTATTTGATATCATATGCAGTGGTATGATATAGATACATAGTTTGGAGTATAGTATACAAGATTATTTTGGTTCTAGGGATGTTTTCTCTAATTTATGGAATATTGTTTTTTGTGTGTGAGAAATCTGTATTCTTGATATGTTAGACATCAACCTGGTTATGGGAATGGATAGGATAGTAACATACTGAACACATATATATCATTACCAAAGTGGAGTAACCTTACATTTAATGATGGTGAAGATCAAATTCACTATGTGGAGTGGGATATCTAGGTAGGACGAGCAAGGCCAATTACCATGCCAATGGGAGATCTCACAACACATTTTTATAGTTTATTCTAGGATGATAGGGGAGTAAAATATTAATATTTTCCATCTATAGAAGACTAGTTTTAAGATGTGTTTTCAATGGACTTATTAGGAAATAAACGTGAGGAAGATATAAAATTTATAATTGACATCATATTAGGGGTTTATCTGGTATATATTGTTCCATATAGAATGGCACTGAAATAGCTTAAAAAGATCATTAATTAACTACATGGGATGTTGGATAAGGGTCTTATCCCTCCGAGCATATCACCTTTAGGATCACCCATTTTGTGTTCATGGATGCCTAATGGGGTTTTTTTATTGTGTGTCGAATATCATAGATTAAATGAAATAATTGTGAAGAATTGGTATCATCTTCTATGTATCGATGATCTGTTTTACTAGTTGAAATTATCTTGTGTATTTTTAAAGATTGGAATGAGATCGTGGTATCATCAATTGAAAATTCAAAATTCATATATACCAAGGAATACTTTCAGGACTAGGTATTGACTATATGTGTTTATCGAAAGGCCATTTGGATTAATGAACACACCAATAGTGTTTATGACATGATGAATAGAACATTTCAACTGTAACTAGATCAATTTTTGGTTTCATTCATCGACGATATCTTTGTGTAAACGAATATTGATGACGATCATGCCCAACATCATGTCATCGTTCTGTGTACATTGAGATAGAATAATCTATATGGTAAGCTATCTCGTTTTCATTTTTTAATCATCTAGATTCAATTTTTTGAAGACATAAACCTCAAAAAAATTTGTTTCAATGCATCGAGTTATATTTTGGAAAGTGGTTTCTTGGGACAACCCCAGTAACATGTCCAATATCCAATGCATTCTTGGGTTAGATGTATATTCTCATAGATTCATCTAGGACCATTACAATTTAGTGGTGCCTCTTTTGATTCCAATAAAGAAGGGGTTAATTCTTGAATATATGGAATAATGTTTTAGTTATTTATATGAGATGATGAAGTAGTCGACATTGGCACAGATATTGATCCTACCCAAGCCAAGTGAGGAGTATATTGTGTATTTTGATGCTTATGGGATTGAATGTGGAGATTTTTTAATGTTAGAAGATTGAGTTTTGGCATATGAGTATAAGTAGTTTTAGTCACATGAGTGGAACTACCATATAAAAAATCTAGAGTTAAATATCGTTGTTATTCTCCACAGTGTAGGTGAAACTGTCATTTAAGTGAAATGTTTACAGTGATTATTGGTAACAAGAGCCAAAGGTTCATCACTTCTAAAATATATTTGAATATTTGGAAGTGTTTAGGGGTTCAATATAATCAGTATTTTTATTTTGAATTGGATTATACACCTGGAAAAAGAAATTGTGTTGACGATGCTTTATGCAGGAAGAATCATACATAGATCATTCATGAGTCTAGTGTTGAGTTAATTAAATTGGGTTTACTGACCAAGATACATGTGGTGGTTCATGATAACTAGGAACATATCACTATGGTATCAGTTGGAGTGGAGTATACACTTTTTACATGGATCCATGATAGGTAGTATGAGGGTGTGAAAAGTATTTACATGAGGGAAAACCATATAGGTGGGTAGTTACCTTCATATTGGAGAATAAATGAAGATGAGATAATCTATGTCATGAATCAGGCTGTTGTACCTATCATCATCCTAGAGGATCTCATTCAAGACTTTCCTTCCATGATGTGAGAAGAATATCGATGTGTGAAAAAAATGTACTGTGACATACAACAATAGTTTTGTTTGTTGGGAATTAAAAAAGAGTTATCTTGATTCATGACACGATGTTGCACTTATCATCATGTGATCATAGAGCATCAATGACCCGATGGTTTTCTTTATCCATTACCTATTCCATAGTGTAAGTGAGATGATGCGACCATGGATTTTTTGGTGCATCTCATCAAGACACCATAATATAATGATTTTTATCTAGGGTGTTGGGGACTAACTTACAAAACTGATGCATTTCATTATCATATAGATGAAATTAACGGTAGAGAAGCTGGGATATTTGTATTTTCGTGAGATAGATCATCATCATGATGTTCAATGGACTATAGTTTCATATCATGATTTACATTTAACATCATGGTTGTATAAGGACTTGTAGAAATCTCTTGGTAAACATGTATTGTTGAGTACAAGTTTCCCACAAAAAACATATGAGCTGTTAGGGTTTACAATACATGATACTATATAGATGAAAAAAATACATTGATATTTTTTGTAGTCCATACAGACCATCACAATTCTAGATAGAGGTCGAAGAGTCATAGTTTCTAGGACCGACATTCATGCAGGAGACATCAAAGCAGGTTCCACTAATTCAAAAAAGATTGTCTATAGAACATAGTTGTAAGAATTCATAAGCTCATATATGGAGATGACCCAAGAGTTTATAGTGGGTGATCAATTATTCTTTTGGGTATCTCCAAGGTTGGGTAACCATAGGATATGGAGGCATGGCAAGTTGTCACCCAGGTTTATTAGACCTTATTTGTAGTAGAGAGAATTGGGAAAGTGGCGTACCGATTTATCTTCCACATAAATATATTAATATAATCAATTTTCCCATGTACAAAACATTGGAAGTATAATACTATCCCTTCTCATGTGATTGAAGTTGATAATTTTGACATTGAGATAGATGGGTCCTCTGAGGATCATCTAATATGTGTGTTGGATCATAGTGAGAAAGAGTTTTGGGGAACTATTTTGTAGATATTTCATGTATTTGGTAATCATGGATATTTTATTGGTGGAATCCTGGGAAAATTATGTAGATATGTTTTCTCTGTAACGCACTGAGCTTTTGTGAATTAATTTTTTTTTAAATCTTTTTGATATTTTTCATTCAACACAACACTGAAAATAGTTTATTTTATACTAAAGAACTATGTTTAGATTTTGTTATACGCAATTCCATGTTAATCATTCACTACATGAAAAATAAATTTTACAATTCACTACATAGAACATTGATGTTATCTTATATTACATGCAAGACTAACATTCCACAATGGCTTGCATAATACTCCTGACCGAGTGTTACCAAACAACAATTCATTATTAAAATATTATTATATAGTAGGATTTAACAAGGAAATTACATTAATTATTATATGATTAAATTACATATGAATATATATAGTTGAATTCTATGGTTACTTATTATTTATAAAATAATATAGAAACCAAATGAATATAAAGGGACAAATTTTATAAAATTTTATTTTTATGTGAAAAGATAATTTATATTAATAAGTTATATAAATTACAAGTAGTAAAAGAAATTAATTATATTTTTATGTTATATATTCAAAAAATTATTTTTTATACTAATCCAATATATTTTATATATAATAGATAATATCAAATCCAATTTTATGCTTAAAACCTATAGTTTTAAAAGTGTAGTTTTAAAATCATTTAACAGAGAACATATTTTCATTCCAAATATTTTACAATTTTATAGATCTAATTTATCAAAATATAATTAATATTTGAATAATAAATTGAAAAAATATGTTAGGATAAATTTTTGGGAATTTTTCTCTATGGTTTTATTTTTTTAATGACTAGTTAAAAATAATGAATTTTTATTCAAATCATCCTTTTCATATAATTTAATTATAAGGTTAAAATATATTTTAAATTCGATAAAAACATTAATTAGATAATTTTTTATAAATATTTCTAGTTTTGGTCATTAGAACTAATTAGACACAAAAAATATAAACAAAGAACATAAAAAAAACTTTTGATTATTATTTTTAAGAAATAGTAGAGTCATCACATCAGCATGATTAATTTCATATTGATTTCTACTACTCCTATTACAATAATTTCTAAAAATATATTCCATATTTTTAATTAGAAAAATTTTAATTTTTTAATAGGGGACAATTTATTTTTACCAAAAATATTAGATATTCTGATTAATAATAATTACAATGATTAAGAGATAAATTTGGTTAACAATGTACTAAACCTTAAATTTATGAAATAAAAATACCTAGAAACCTATCAAGAACCCATTGGATGGAAATTAATCATCCATGAACATTATAATATTTCATTTTTTTTATTTTCATGTCTTTTTTTTTGTAAAAATGGTCATACAACTAACTTTTTTTTTAAAATTTCCAATTCAGTCCTTTGCTTTCCCTATAAAATGTTACCAACTCTTCTTCCTCTTCAAACCTATAAAACCACATAGGTACATCTAGTATCATTATAATAAAATTCCTAAAATCACTCCATTCCTCATATAATTCTCCCTTAGAGAAGAAATAAAACAATGTATGATTTTTGGCAAAAACCCAAAGGAGTTTTCCGATTAAGAGGCAACATCTTCTCTCAAGCTCATTTCATTTATTTTCCTTCTCCACCCCCTAAACTCTATTTCTTACATGATGGTATAAAAAGTAATGTTTATAATAATATTAGATCATATTATTCTATGGTTTACACCTACACTTACACACACATCCATCTAATGGGTAATGGATATAATGTTTATTTGTATGGAGAACTACCGCCCCATTAAACGATGGATGTCCATTTTTCAGTTACTACCTATCATGGTAGAAATAATAACTGAAACTATTATTATATATGTCTTATATTATATTTATTATACATTTAATATTCATTATTCTTTCACAACGCATATCTTATTTGTGTTCCATTTGGTGTAAATACAATAATTTCATTTGAGGAAGTGTGGATTACCACCTCCTCAAAGCAATGTGATTCATTCACACGCTACATAGAATGTAATAAGGATGGGTTTAGTGAAATTATATGATATATATTGTATAATAATTCTAGTTTAATAATGATATACATACATGTATTTCATTTACTTTATTTCTTTTAATACGATAACAAAAAACAGAAACAAAATTCATGCGTATGTACAACTTATCATCTCCAGGAATGGTGTATTCCATTTCAAACATCTATATTATATATATTATTGAAATAAAAATATTATAAAAATACATGATATTTATATAATGTTTTATATTCAATAACAATAATATAAGTGTAAGGAACAAAGATATAATAGATTAAGAAACATGCAAAGAACAAAGCAGATATTACCCGAAATAAAGCCTTAACGTATGATTGTTAACAAGAGGGTAATATAAGGTCGTGATCAAACAATATATGATATTATTTATAAAAATATTTTTATTTAAAATGTTTATAATAAGTTTATTTTTATTATATTGGTGGTATGAATGTGTACGTCCTGATTTAAGACATAAGGTAAGGAAATTTCATCAAACTTTTTATTTCCAATAGATACATGATTTACTCACCACCAATTAACTTTTGTGGGGTGTATACTTCCCATGTATATATTATATGATTAATTATAAATAACATTATGGTTATTTAAATGTAAATTTTATTACCCATCCATCAAGGGCTTAATGTTTCATAACATTCCAAATCAGTAATTTAATTTTTTTAGAGTTTTTACCTAGTCACATACCATGTAATACAACTATATTTTTCCAGGATGTGTATATAATTTATATAACATTTTATATCATAAATCATATTATTTTAATAAAATATTAGTACTTATGTAATTTTATTTTCTTAAATAGGTCATCTGGTCCAAATTTACATCTTGGTATGAGTATATTGAAACAATATGAACGCTTTTCAAGATTGTCAATGTTTATGATTCCCTTGATAAAATATTATTATAAATCTCTTAAAAACTCTGTATTTTTCTTATACTATAGTTAATAATGATATATAAATGTATTTTTTTCCATTTTAACACTCTTTGGTACATAATATTGTTAATAAAGTGTTTTTAATAAAGATCAAACTTTTCATCACTTCAGTCGGAAATTTGTGTTCTTTAAAAGCAATGATTAAAAAAAGAGTTTCTAAGAATATCATATAATTGTACTAAATTATATAAATGATAATTTAGACTTTTTATTTTATAAATATTTTCTATGGAATATTATTGTGACTTTTTGAATGAGGTTTTTTTCTATCCTTTTTACAATGAAAAAAGATTGTTCTTTTTACCTCGTCCAACATGTAAGGATTTACCCACCATCAATTCCTTGATGACTTCTTTTGATATTTAAAATGATAATTTTTTGGATTTTTTTAAAGAGATATTTTAATGGAAATAGTTTTCAAATTTTTTTCAATATTCTTTTATGTGTTTTTATGGAAATTGTTTAAGAGGTATATTGTTTAAAAGATCCATTTTCGAAGAAAATAGAATATTTTCCTCATGAAATGTTTTCAAAATATTATTCCAAGTTATTTTGCATCTAATATAACATATGTTGATGTTACTATTTCCATTATATGATATTATCCAAATTTTATATTCATATTCTTTTTTGAATGGTTTTTTTTACGGAATGATTCTAAGGACTCCTGTTTCATATCCATAGGTGTTATGCTTTTAAAAAACACTTCTTTTCAAAGATTTTTCATTCACTTATGAATTATGAAACCAATATATTTTCATATTTTATGGTATTATTAGAGGATAATGATTCCATTTTCAATTCATGGGTTATTATATGATTTTTATAAAACCTATCTTGTTTTATAGTTCCTAATATGATTATTTTTTTATTATATTTTGGTACATGTATGACTGATTTTATTATGAGATGGGTGGGACCTATATCTCCATATAATTAATTTGGTAATGATATGTTGTATATGATCTCAAAGGGTACACGGGTTATAACATATACCCAAAAATAAAAAGGTACATTTGTTTTATCCCAATCATAAACATAAGAAGGTACTCAGATTGTAGCCCAAGACTGAAAGTAAGAAGGTACACAAGTTGTTACCCATGCTGGAAAATCACAAGGTTCCTGGGTTATAGCCCAAGATTAAAATTAACGGGGTATATATTTTTTTATCCCATGCCCAAATTAGGTACATGGGTCATATCCCAATCCTATCATATTTTAAATTTCTTGGTATGTAATATTGATATAAGATTTTCTATTTTCATATGCATGCAACAAAATTATCATTCTTATTCCGATGTTATGATTTCATGGAACATGATGTTTATTTCATTATGATCTATGTCTTATTAACTGCAGATATTTATCACGTTACACATGTTTATGATATTTTATATGCATGATATGATCTTATAATGCCATGATCACGTTCTCATACACTAATGTTCATGTTTATTTTTTCATGTATCACTTGTTTACCCTTACTAAGAATATGATATCACCCCTTTTATGTTTAATTCCCTTGTTTACAAATATATATTTCATGTATTACATTTATAATAGGATAGTATTTCTGGATATCCTAGTGGGAGAAAATGTGTCTCACTTATATAATAGTGTTTATGCTTCTATGTTTCAAAATTCACTAAACTAATATGGTCATTGTGCATCTATTTCTAAAATGTTTTTAATTATTCCACCAATGTTTTGATATGTTTGTGTATGAAATGTGTATGTATATATAGTTGGTATCATATTAAATTTTCAGTTAACATTTGGAACCTATTATAATAAATCCATTGTGAGAACCCTATAGACAAGTCTATAGATATGTCTAAGTATAAGGAAAATTAATGGGAAATGTCTTGGGATTTTGGTAAAGGATAGATGGTGTAGTTTCCAATAAATTCATGTATTTTTTCAAAATATAAGTATATCTGGCTCTAGAATTTATTTACCTTGGGTAACTACACTTAAAATATGTTCCATGATGGAATCAGGGTAATCTGGTACACAACAATGGGCCTTAAAGCACACCTGGTTTGACACTCATGGGGGATAAACATTTGGAATTCACAAACTCTTCACGAGCCATAACAATGAACAAATATATAATATTGTTATAAATAACCTAGGATGATCAAAATGTTTCATATATCAATGAATGTTTCATAATTTAAACATCCTCAATGTGAAATTTCATGATTATGAGGTTCCTCTATAACATAAATTTTTCTTACTCTATGCTTCTAGGATTTAGAAAATGGTTGGAAACGGACAGAACCCTGTTAACATTGACCATGATGGAAAATAAAAGGATTTTTCTACTGAGGATCCTAATTATTAAGGTGATAGAATGGAAAAACTCATTTTTAGGATTAAAAATCATTCTTCAGTTATGAATCTTAATGCACATCCAAATAATCAAAGGGGGAACAATGTTTTGTTGAGTCCATCATGAGAAATTTCCCACCTTATTTATATTGGTATAATGATAAAAATGCTTATCAAAAATGGATCAATAAAACATAAAATATATTCTCTATTTTTTGGTGTTTGAATCATGAGAAATACATTCTTGTTGTTTATCAATTAAATGGTGAAATAGAACAGTGGTGAACTCTAATCAAGAATACGAGGATGCAAGATGGAATTGAATCCATTTATTGTTTTGAATTCAACCACATACTCTTCAATAAGTGCATTTCTTTTGTTATTAATACTCTTATAGAATATGGGTTCTGTTATCAATTAAGGGTCTACTTTCACAAGACTTGCGAGGTACGATTTTGGAATAATTGTCCAGCCTAAAGGTAAGACTGACAGGTTCTTCCATGGCATAAATCCCACTCTCAGAATGTATTTTTCCATAAGAGACATTCTTAGCTATGAAAATATTTTGTGTCATGTAAAAAAATTCAAATTTATTTTGGAGTTATATGTCAATCTCATGGTTTTAACAAGAAGTGGCAGATGGATTTCAAAGTACATTCAATAAACTATGGAGTTAAAGAGATGAAACTTCTATTGTGCTCTATGTGTGGAAATAATCAAGTAGAAAATTGTATTAATGGGGCTTGTCAATGTTTTATGATTTGAAAAGAATCAAATTGAGTAGATGAATTCCATATTGATTTGATGAAGATATATAACTATGTGAATAATGATAACACTCCACAGGATGCACCACAAACACATCAGTGTTTCAATTTCTTGGAGATTGAGCATTTCTCTAAAATCTGCCCAAATCTAATGGTTAATAATGTTGATAAAACTCCAAAACATAGGAAGACAATTGAAAATGGTAATCATATGAAATCTCAATGGATAAAGTGAATCATGATAACCGGGAAACTCCATAGTGGGGAATTTCCTATAGAGTTATTGTAAAAGTAATTTTTATCAAAATCTATTTGATCCTTTAGTGTAACTTGTTATGAGTCTAATAAATAATTATCATTATCTACATGAACTTATTTTATAATAAAATTATGTGGATTTTTTTTACAAGGATGAACACAAGAATCCCTTAGAATTTTTTTTAAGATAAGTGCCTATTTAGGTAATAAATTATGGATTATCTTTTGGAAGCATGTATTTTTTGGAAAATAATTTATGGAAATTAATATTATTAACATGTTTTCAAGAGAATTTATGATGATGTTATTAGAATTTTTGGTATGTGGTGACACATGGGTGACCAATGTTAAACTGATTTAATGAGCTTCTTTCCACTATTTTGGATTTTCACCTTTTAGAAGGGTTATAAGGCTCACCATTCAAGGAATGATTATATTACACTGGAGAAGAAGTATTTCTGAATTATGGTTATGTTCAAAACCATAGTTAAAAGACTATTTAGTGATAAATGTTATATTATGTACATATTTTATACATTGAAAATTATGTTACTGTGGGTTTATAAAAGAAAATATTGTTTTCCAGGTGAAAATAAATAATGTCTAAAATGGTCATTGGTCTTAAATGCTTTATTTAAGGAAGACAAGGGTTTCACACTTACAACAGTCTTATGAAATGTCCTCATTAATGTATAAGTATTTTTCATTAATAATTACATATGATGAAACAATCATGTGAATTTTTATATTTAGATATTAATGTATTAACCATATTTATTTTTATGAATAGTAATAGAAAAATAGTTATTCTATTCATTCTTTTATGTGCCATAGTATCTACTATAATTTTATTTTACCACTTCACGCATCAATGTTTATTTCTTGATGTCCATAACATGAATTAATGGATGAATTTTAAATTGATATTAATTTAAATAAATAATAAAATTTGGTTTATATAAATATATCATGTACTTTTATTTTATTATATTCTTGGAAAATAAAATAATTAATCAACATTAGGACATTGATCAAAAGAGAATTTGTTGTTATAATACCATAATTCTTTTTAACACATCACCTTTTAAATAATCACCAATTTATGACTTTGAGGCACTAAAGTTTTCATTTATCATTAACAATCCATTATATTATATAATAATTCTACATGAATAATGATATATATATATATATAATCATATGTCATTTACCTTCTTTCATTACATACGTCTAAATGTCTCCATGAATGATGTATTCCATTTCATAATTATATATTCAATGTATTGTTATATTATAAATATACTGAATATATATAATATTTATATAATTTTTTACATTATGGAATCATTAAATAAGTGTAAATAATAATGATATAATAGATTATGACACATGCAAAGAACAATGTACATATTACCCAATCCGAAACCTTAATAGAGGATTATTTATAAGAGGGAAATATATGGTCAGGATCAAACCATATATGGTATTAGATATAATAATTTTTTTCATTAAAATATTTTTAATATATTCATATTTTTTATTCTGTTGGTTTGAATGATTTCGAAGAGAGGTAAGACATAAGGTAATGAAATTTCATAAAACTTTTTATTTCAATGATATTTATTCTTTACTCTCCACCCGTTCATTTTTTCTTGTACACGTAAATCCCATGGATGTATTATATTATTCTTATAAACAAACCAATGGGTATTTACATGTCCAATTTATATTATTTATAACATAAGGATTATGATTCAACAGTTACCAAATTGGTATAGAAATTTTGTCACAATTTTTCTATCTTGAGTCACATGCAATGTTATGAACCTATATTATTACATGAGGTTTTCATAATTCCTATGAATTGTTATATAATGAATCATATTATTTTAATTATATTTTAGGCTACATGAAATTTCATTTTCATAATTAGAGATTATGGTACAAAGTTACCATGTGTCAAGAGTTTATTGAAACCATCTCATCAGTTTTCGAGATTATTTTTGTTTATGCATTATTTAATGAAATATTATGATCCATATATTAAAAAAACTTATTAATTTCAATATAACATAGTAATTAATGATACATTACAATATTATTAAAAAAATTTCACTCTTTGGAATATAATTTAGTTTATACAATGTTTTTAAAAAATGAAAACGTAACCCTCTCTTTGGTCGAAAATCTGTGTTCTATAAAAATAATGTTTTCTAAAATGGGTTTCCAAGAATAATAAATTATTCTCAAAATATAATTAAAAAATGTTTTAAAATTTTTAAATAAATTTTAAAAGTAATATTATTGTCACATTATGAATGACTTATTGTTTCTTACATTTTTACCATCCAAAAGGAATGTTCTTTTTACCTCATATGACATGTACCGATTTACAAGATTCAACTCTTTGAAGATTTTATTCATGTTTTAAATAATAATTATGAAGAATTTTTTAAATATATATATTTAATGAAGTGGGTTTCAAATTATTTTCAGTATTATTTTACATGTTTGTTTAGAAAATGGATTTCAACACATGTTATAGCTTAAAGATCTTTTTTCATATATGAAAATAATTTTACCTTAATAAATCATTTCAAAATATCCTTCCATGTTATTTTATATTTATGGTAACATCTTTTTATGTTATTCATTACATTCTAGGATGATATTCGAAGTTTCCATTTTTATTATTTCTTGAATAGTTTATGTTTTTATGAAATGATTTCTAAGACACCAATTTCTCTTCCACAAATTTTATGCTTTTGAACCCCGCTATTTTTTCACACATTTTTCACACAATGAGTGATTATGAAACCTATATATTTTCATAGGTTATGATTTTATGAAAATTTAATGATACCTATTTCATTTAATGGGTTATTATTTTATGTTTATAAAACCTCTCTCTTTTTATGGATCAAGATATGATTAATGTTTTATTGTCTTGTGGCACATGCATGAATGATTTTATTATGAGATGTGTGGGACATATATCTCTCTCCAATGAATTGGGTAATGATAATTTGTATATGAGATAAAATGGTACATGATTTTTAGGACATTCTTGAAAAAAGGATGGTATATGGGTTATATCCCAAGCCTAATGACAAGAAGGTACATGGGTTGTTTCCAATGCCCAAAAACCAGAAGGTACTCAGGTTGTTCCCAAGCTCGATAACAAGAAGGTACATGGGTTGTATCCCAAGCCTAAAATTAATAGGGTACATTGGATATTATCAAAATCTTGAAATACATAAATGGGAAATATCCCCTGCCTAACATGTCATAAAGGTCTTGTTAGGTAGATTTAGAATAATATTTAATATTTTTATATGCATGACAAGAATTACATGTCTTACTCTTTAAAAATTCTTTCATGACTAGTAATTATAATTTATTTATGATACTTGACTTATGAACTGAAATGATTTGTCCTATAACTCATTCTTATGATCATTGATATGCAAGGTATGATAATATATTTTTATGTTCATGTTTTCATACCCCTTTGTTCATGTTTATACTTACATGTCTCCCATGTTTACTATTACATAGCATATGAGCTCTTCCATTTTTTAATTACCTATGATATGAAGATATATTTCATTTTTTATATTTATAATATTGGATATATTCTTGGAGAACCTAGTGGGATAAAGTCTTTCTCTCTTACATACCAGTGTTTGCACGTACATGTTTCCAAAGGCACTAAACTAATATAGTCATTGAGATTCTGTTTGTAAAATTATATATGTATTCTAGAAATGTAATTTCATGTTCATGTATGTCTATTATGGGTTGGTATAAGAAATGTGTCATAAATTTTTAGACTCAAAATCTTAGATATTCATGGATGTTCAGATCAAGTATGAGAATATATAAGGTGGAGAGATTATAAGATCCCGTATTTTTCCAGTACTTTTCCCCCTATGTTCATTTCATTTTATCCTTAATCTCCCAACTTTATTTGGAAATAGAGAGACCTTGTTGTTGAAATTGATATAATTTTTGGGGATGTATGATTATTTTAATTAATGATGTCCCAATATAAATTAGTTATGTGTTCAAAATGGGTTTAGGGTGAGTCGAGAGTATTAGGAAGGAACATAAGCTGAAACTCATCTACAGAACATTTACAAGTCATGTAAGGTAATTATAGATCTTGTAACTATTATTGGGATTTAATTAAATAACCTTTAGGTGATGTATTTTTCATTATAAACCGTTAAAAATGATTTCACAACATTTAATTTAATTATATGTCATGTAAATTGCTGACTAATAGTTTTAATGGTTTTATGTATCATTATTCCCTATTTTTTTCCTACAATACACCACCTTTGAACCTAGGATAATTTTTTTGATTTTGGAGGATTCTAGATAAATCCAATCCTTTCATAACATACATTATTTGTGAATAAAGAGGTTGATTAAAGATTTTCACCACCGGGTATGTTCTTTTGTCTTGTTGAGATCTATTTATCTCTTACGCTCCACTTTTGATTAAAATAATTAGGTTTACCTATTGTTAGATTTAAATCCTTATCTAGATTTTATAATACCTTGATTCATTTTATCTTTATATAATGATTTGGATTTAAATTCTATTTATCATTTTTTGACTATTCCTATTTAAATTGGGGATTCTTACATTGGTGTGTGGCGTCAACAAATTATGTTTGGTGGAATAATGTCCAAATCCTACAGTCATGATTTTAATTTAGTATAAGAAAAATAATATAATTTCAGGATTTTTTAGAAATAGAATTTATTAGTTTGAATTAATTAATTTTGTGAAATAATTAATTATATAAATGTGAAATTTTGGTATTTGTGAATAAATAACAATGAAATTTTTATGTGATATTGACGATTGAATTCGATAAATAATTGGGAATTTATTAATAGAAGGTGGAATTTTGTGTTTGATGAATTATTTGGGGAATTTATTTATTTAATATTGATATTATGAATGTATTAATTAATTATTAAATTAAATAATATGTGGTTGAGATATATGTGTCGTATTGTGTTAATTTGATATATGTCAATGGTGAATGATAACATTTGCATTCAACCAGGTATTATAAATGGTAACATGCTCATAAATTTAGGTGTAGTAAAATGGTGAATAGAAACATGGAAATCTGGACAAGGAATAAAGAATGGTAACATGGCCATTTAATTGTGATAATTAATTAATGACAACATGGTCATTCAGTTGAGATAATTAATGAATGGTAAAATGGTCATTCATTTTTTTAAAAAAAAATGTAAAAATGGAAATTGTAGTGGGAGAATAAGATAATGGTAACATGGTCATTAATTTGTAAGAATAATAGAGGAAACATGGGTATTTGAACATGATATATTCCATAGGGACAGTTCAGACTCGAGCTTGGGCCGAAGGAGGTTTTGAGATATGGGTGCCCTTAGAAACCTAAGGTTGATGTCGTTAAATAAATATTTATGGATAATATAATAACTATTTAATTAAAAATTGTAATGATTTCTTTAGAGAATGTAATGCACTATTTTTTAAGAGATATTTTTTTAAACACTACTGGTGGTGGCCTATTAAGTTGTTCTCGCCCCCTATTAGGGATGCCTAGTCATTACTCGATTAGACATTATTTTTGCAATATATGTTCATGTAAAAGGCCCAATGTTTGATGGATTGTTTGGGGATGGATCTTGGATGATTGAACCATGTGTGGTTCAAGACTGGTTTGGGATTTATTCGTATCAAAATTCTCATTTTTCATTTTATAAACATGAAATATACTTTATCAAGGCATGGTTTTGTTTTAGTTGGATATTTTATTTTTATTCTTTTTATCATGATATATTGATATTTCTTATTGAAATATATTTCTTCTGATATTGGATATTATTTCCTTTTATATATTACTCTAATAAAATATGTTATATTCTCCAAATGAATGACTTATTTTTCCATCACTTCTAGTCAACAACCTCTAGTATATGTGAAGGCATTCTTGAGGCCTTTTGACCGACTGTCTTGGGGAACTAACATGTAGCACCCATGATAGGATGTTACAACTGATCCAAAGGAATGAAAAATTATTCGATTAAATATACCTCAGTTTCCTCCTAGTTAACTCTCTATTTTATATTAATATCTAAATAGACCTTTCCAAAAGACACATTAATAAAAAAATATAATCTTCTTCATCTTATCTAAATATCTATATTCAATATATTTATATATATATATATATGTATATAATGGTATTAAAAAATACTCATTCCCATTTTTAATGGAAATTTCTCTCTATAGAACAACAATGACAACCATGAAAATTATGAACAGTGTGACATTGACATATCTGTAAACAAAATCAATCATAATTTAATATATAATACCTTATCTATGGTTGAAATTATTTCTTATCTGATGCATTGATAACCCCCATACATCATATTTTACGTGTTTTTCATGATCTAATCCTATTAATATATTATATGTTACATCATTTTGATGGAACCATTTACATTTGTTGATGAGTGAACCTATATTTGATTTTTTGTAATCTTGTATACCATTCATGTGTAATTTTTATTTCATTTTTTATCATATAGTCTGTAATTTTTATTCAGAAACTTTTTCCTATGATTTTTAGATTTATGTGTGTTGTTAGGTGTTGGGGACTTGGTTTTATGGTGATACGACGTTCATATACATGTAATGGTTACCGATAGTGGTTTTATGTGTCTCAAGGGGAATACAACATCTAGTTAACTATCTAGTTCAGATATGAGCCTGAGTAGCGTTGTTATTTATGTCAAATAATTATTTTGGGGTGGAATGTATTTGAGCTACATGTTTTCAGTAGGTGTGTATCATGGGTTTTGTAAAACTCTTTCTTGTATTATATATACAAAATATTTGAAATTATTTGCCTCTAGAGAATGAATACATGTCTGAAGAAAAATATAGAACCACTCTTACAAGTGATCCTTTTGAGAATCATCTGGGGGTGGGGGATCCTTATTTGATCCCCATATTGAGTTATCTATATGAGACCACTGTTATGGGTGACCCATATGGGAACACCCTATTGTTGGTGATCCTTATTAAAATACCCCATTGGGTGTTCATTATTGGATGACCCTTGCTCGGGGTGGTCCTTATAAGATCACCCTATCTTGGGAAATTCTTATGATATGACCCAATTATTAGGGGTCTATATAGTATCATCTCTTAATTAGTGGTACATACAAAAAATTCACACATGTTTGAATTCCCATTACAGAGAAGAATTCTAGGTCACCTTTACATGTGTTTAAAGGCTATGATTGTTATACATAGAGGAAAAGATAAACAAATATAGAAAAATAAGTTGAAAATAATAATACCTACCAATTAAAATGAATAATCAAATAATAGAAAACATATGCGTGAAATTATTTTTTGATTATGTATGTGTTGAGAGAGGGATTTCCATTCACAATTCTTCTTAAAATGAACCCTAACCCCATCAATATTTATTCTATAACATGATGTCTATGCCAAATCTTATCAGTTTCTAATTCCACAATATCTGTTCAGTATGGAGGAATAAATATATCACCATGTAAATCATTTTTGCGTTTCACCTTTCAATCTAGGGTTTTTCTCTAATTAAGTAGATTCTCTTTTATTTAATGGTTTTTATCATAAACCTCAATATTTCTCATTTAGGATTGGATTAATAGTTTATACATGATGACTAGTCTTCTAAAATCATAATTCACCTACTCCCTGATAAATATCTCAGTTCACCATTCCTTTTCTCATTCATACAATTTCAGGTCCTATAGGCATACTATGCGATTGAATGGAAAATTTTAAATAAATATTTTAAATGTATAACCATGATAATTTATAAAATTTTAGATCTGTTAGAGGTAATATAAGTGATGAAAATCATAGACTATTGGTAGCCAAGTATGGTGAAAGATTCTTTTAGTAAATGATAAATAAGAGAGTTTCTTAAGTGGTTACTAGAATATTATGGTATATAAAAAATGATAATAAATTCAAAAATGATTTTCTTATAATCTGAATAAAATTAATATGATTACCCTATTAATATTGAGATATGAACTTGTAATAATAATATCATGTGAACATTTCAACTAAATTTTATTTTTATAGGTTGTTTACATCCCTTTGTTTTTTATTATCATAATCCATCAAGATTTTGGTCCCTGACTACATATTTTGTTAACATTTGAGATATTATCCTATTAATTAATATGGTGATTATAGGGGTACATTATTTCCCTTTATTCCTTATTATGTTACTCCTAGATGGCGCTAACCCTTGACACCTTGTTTGTTCATAATGAATTTAAATTGGACCTTTATTACTCAATATGATATTATGGGTGGATGTTGGCCCCTAACTCCTTATTTTGAAAAACTGGGTGGATGTAAATCCTTATTACTTCTTTTTTATCATTGTTGGATATAGATTGTTTATATCTATTGTGATCAGAGACATGAGACAATTGATGAGGTATGATCAATTGATCTTAAGTGTTACCATAAAGATCATGGACTGAATATAGTCAATATATTACCCACACATTTACATATTATATATACGAACATACAAAACTAATCATATGAAAAGGTATATATTTAATGTAGACTAATTCATGATATATTACATATTGATACAATAAAAAACCCTCACAAGATCATGAGGCCACTTTTCTTTCTAAAATTATATACTTAACATAATAACATGGAACATGGGTATAATGAGATTAATAAAAAGCATCAAAACATCGACTTATATTCCACAGATCTACTAACACTACAATAGATAAGATGGGGATATATATATATATATATTAGAATGCTACGAGCTTTAAATCCCACTATGTAAATAATGAAAATGTTAGATGGTAAAAGTTATAAATAATAGTCAATATACATATCAATGATATATAAAATGAGTCATAATTGTAAATATGAATATCAAATCATGACATGTGATGATAAAATGAGGGGAAAATGGGAATGTGGAAATAAAATAAAAGATGAAAAATTATATATTAAGGCTAACCATAAATTTAACATCACATGGTGGAAAAATTACCATCATTGATCAGATTCACTCCCTACTCCCATACATAAGGTCTCATGAGACCAAAATAATCCCCAATTCATTATAGGGATATATAATTCCTAGAACACCAGAAACATTTATAACATGTATATGGAAGAAGTATTCCACATTGAATATAGAACTTAAGGGTATCTTTCATTAATTGTAATACCAATATAATGAAGTGTGTGTTATATATATTGAAATCCCCAAAATATGACCAAATAGCATTTATTAGTATGTCAATGATCTTAAATCATTAAAATAATCCCATTGGTGATTTAGATTTGATTTATGAATATGAAAAGTTGATTTTATTCTCTTAAATTTATAATATAGGGTTTGGTGGATTCTTTAATAGTTTATAAAATTATTCAAATTAAATAGAAAACAAATTATTTTAATTGGGAATAAATATTTTGGTCATGGATAATATTTTTAATATTTATTACATAACTTTTTAGAATTTATGTTTTCACAATAAACACAATATAAATAATTTGTAAGATCTAGAACTTTTTAGAGCCATATTGGGTGGGTTTTTATGTAATTTTTTGGCCTTTAAGTACTATTGCTTTGGATTTTTGGCTTGTGGTGTGTGTAACACCCCATGCTTCTACAATACATTTCCCTTTGAATATTGAAATAGCTTGCATTGTACGCAACTTCGAGATTCTAACACACAGTGTCCAATTAAACTAGCCGTTGTGAATTGTAATACCAAATTTTATAAATTTTATAAATTTTATTTTTTAAAACGGACTTCATTTTTTGGATTTAGAATATCGAAATCACCTTAGGGAGAATTTTTGGTATTTTTCTGAAAAATTTCAATATTTCATGAATAGTAAAGAACACTGACTTATAGTTTAAAACCGACGTTTTATTTAAATAATTATTTATTTTATTTAAATTTATTTTAGGTCAAAATAGATACATAATACCTACATATGTTAAATTTAATTCATTGGTGTTAGTTTATAATAATATTAGAAATATAAAAAAATTATCGAACTTTTTACCATATTTTACCCACCTTCTAGGAGAAATTGAAAATTGGAATAAAACATAATTTTACCGCCTCTATGAATTGAATCTCAAAATTACGAGAGACACAGTTATATCAGTACGTAAAACGTGGTTCAATAAGATAAAAATACTTTTTTTGTGAATAATAATGGTTGACTTTTATTTACCACGGTTAAAAGTTAATAGGGTAATTAAGAGTAAAAATGATATTATTATTACCCTAAAAAGTGTCTTAATTCTATTGGATAAGTGAAATTCAATGAAAAACATCCTTAGAAATAAAATATGATCCTTTAGGTCCACATCGATTAGATTAGGACATTTATTATTTTTTAATTCAAAGAAGAGTTAAAAGTGTTAAAATCAATGTTTAATAACTAAACCATTTTTAATATAGGGTTATACATAAGATAAATTCGACTATAAATATTAATTAGAAAGATAAAATTATTTCCTACATAATTGTGTTTTATTTATAATTTTTAGACATTAAATATTTTAATTTATTTATGACACAATGATGATGGAGTGATTACCTTATTAATGAAATATTAAAATAATAAATATTATATATACCCAAATAAATGTAATTAGAGACTTTTTGTGTATTAAACTAATTTTTTAGGTTAATATGAAATGTTAGGGTTTATTAAATGAGTTTTTTTCGAAGTAATAATGTGGTTATGAATTTAGAAAAAACAAAATACTAACTAGTGTTAAAATTGACAAAAAAGAGTTGTTAAAACAAATATTATATTATTAATTGGTATTCTATTCCTAAAAATATAATGTTCGGCCAATGGGATTAAATACTATTATATATTTCATTAATTAGCCTCTTGGGGTTCTCTTGTAAGGTCATAATAAGTTTTCTAACCATATAATATAAAAATACAAAGAGGCATAGAGAATTTCAAACTATCTAACTAAGAGTTAAATCTAGAAGATACGGTTAATATAGTGACCCAAACCTGTATAAATCCTATTAGTTGAGTGGTTTTTGACCCATCCACACCTTATCCCCTAAATAATTAATTTTGGAGCCATTAGAAACCGAAAATAATTTTATTATAAAATAATATTTCAATCTTTTCCTAAGGTGCCCCTCACCCCTCTTATAAAAGGGCACTTCCCCTTCTCTCAAATTCACACCATCAAAGCCATTTTTATTTTCCAACCCCTGCTCTAATATCACCTCCACTATCCTTGTATCATCCTATAGGCCTTCCTTTAGTCAGAAATCAAACTTATGGAGCCCTTTTGATCTAATCAAAAGGAATAACCGGAAGAAGAGGTAAATATTTCATCACATCTTTCATGTTATTTTTTCTTCTTCCACTTATTCTTTCCTTGTTTTATATATTTTAAAATAATAACTTTAGTATATAGTATATATTTTGATGTTATTATAAATATTTTACAACCATATTCATTATTCTATCCATCCTTTGAATGACATGTAACCATACATGCGTACGTACGACTTACCGTCTCCACGTTGTGTTGTTGTTGTTATTCAATACATTATTATTTGGATGGATATAATAATTATGTATAATTTATTTAAATAATAAATATAACAATATAAAAATTATTTATATATGATATAACATCCAATTATATGTGATTTTAATATTGAAATAATTATATTGTCGCTCGTGCGTATCTATTGATTACAGTCTCCACAAACATGATGAGATTCATCCCCCATCGTATCCATTCAAGAATAATTTTCATTTGATGATTAAAAATAATAATTAATGGCTTAATATCATTATTAATATGAATAAGATACATCCTATCCATAAAAAGTATTACTTACGTAACAAATAATATAAAGGAAAACAAATTAGTTAACACCTAGAACGATGCTAATACTAAAATATTATTAACAAATCTATATTAAAAGATCATATATGATATCATATTAATTTATATGGTTCTTGTATAATTTAAAAACTGTTATTTTACTATTATACATGAGTTTATCTCACCCACGACCAATCAAATGTATAAGGTAATGGTTAATTATACAATCTATTTATTATCAGAGGTTGCTTTTATGTTAGTATTGACTATGACCTATTTTTCATCCACATCTATGATTCTTAAAAATATATTTCAATAAATTTTTACTATTTACTAGATAATGGGTTACATTCATTTATAACCATATTTGAACATATATGTTTTTAATGTAATCATTAAGTCATTTTCCAAACAAGGTACTATACGACCTTTTCGACAAAATTATGGTAATAATTTTTTTAACTTCTACAGCGGGTGCTGTTATTCTCTGCCATTATAACATCATCAAAGAATACCATACATGATTATAAGAATATTTTCAAAATAAACGTTTTCTTTTATAATTCGGTGTCTTTAAATAATTTCAAAAAAATAAAGAGATATTTCTCTCAAATAGTTTTGATTTCATCTATGTCAACATCCATTGATGGATTTTATACTTGTTTGAAGTTGATTCATTATGATACAAATATTCCATATTTTATTGAAGGTTTGGTGATATGTTTGACTATGGATGTGTTATTTTTATAAAATTCATGGTTTATGGTTAATGTTTTGACATTTCGTATGCTAGTTATAATATGAATGTTTATGTTATATTTCAACATTTTCATACAAGGAATGTATTAGACTTAGTAAGTGACGTGTGGAGCCCGCTAAATCTTTTCGATGCATCGGTAGGTCTCATGAGAAAACTAGACCTGGAATTGGATGAGGCCTTTCCCACTTTGATATATGGTTTTTTCCAAGGCCTTAATCATTTTTAGACGTCTTTGGTGAGGCCTTGATACAGTCTTTGGGAATGTCCGACATTATACTTTCCATCGTTATGAAAATAATATTAATGGTTCATGTGGTCATTAGACTAGTAGAATACACATGATTATGTATTATTATGGAATTATTTACTCTTCTCATATTCCTTCCATAAAAGTGTTCATTTTTATTATTGGTAAATGCATGTATTTTCAATAATTAAACATTCTTAATATTTATGTTATCTTCTACTGTATTACATACCCTTACTAAGAATTTGAGCTCACCCCTTTCTTATGTTTCATTTACCTAGGATATGAAAAAGTTAGTTATGAGTTACTTGAGGGCATAATCTAGGAGGCTTGGATGTTTCTAATGAAATAAATTAGTGTTTTATTTCTTTTCAAAGTTGTAAATTTGAACTTATGTAAGAATCTTGTTTCCAATAATACTAAACTGATCGGTCTTTTGGGACATGATTTCCTTGTGATATTTCCAATGATATGTAATAATGCACCAAATTTGGGTAAATGGGTTAGTGTGTTACAGTTGGTATTAAAGGAAGTTTAGTACAAACCATGGAAACTGGATTCCGATAAACTCTGATTAAAGAACATAGCCCTAAGATAGACTTTGAGGATTAGTATTGAATAACTTCCTATAATTTTGGTACTATATAGATTTTGTGAGTTTTCCAGAAAATACATACCTGTCTGGATACGATCAGGTTGAGGCAGCTCTGGCACAGATGAACCTAGGTGTAAAACTCAAAAACATAGTTTTGATCTAGACTCGAACGAGAACTGGTGCATGACAATGGGCCTTGTTTCAATCTTGGTTACAAAACTCCTAGGGGATATGCTTAAGATAATTCTCATTTTTTTACAAACCATTATGAAGGGTTTATGAGTATATACTTGTTCAAAGAAAACATTTTTTATTATTAATGATTATATCCATAAACTGTTCAATTCATATTATGTGTTTTACAATATTGGAAATATGTATTTAGATTTATAAACTAATCTAGTTTATGCCATTTTTTAGAAATGGTACATACTAAAAGGAATGAAAACCATATCAATGCACTAAATCCTAGTAGGGATTTAACTCCTACTCAAGATAATTATAGTAGAGATGGTGATGCAAGTGGTGTTGACCATCTTATCCCCATACATGGAAAACTCACACAAGTTATGAAGAACAATCTTACCCATATGGAGAACCCTGATCCACAGCGCGAAAGATCAATTTTAGAACGCTTCATGAGGAAACAACCACCAACATTAAATGGGTGTAAAAATCCATTAGTGGTTGAGAAATAGATAAATTACTTTGAGAAAATATTTCACGCTTTGGGGAGTAGCAAAAGGGAAAAACTTGTCATTGTAGTTTATCGTCTTATTAGAGATGTTGATCAATGGTGGTCATTGATTCAAAACACAAAGGAATATGAAGATGTATCCAGTATAGAATGGAGGGATTTTAAAGATATTTTCTTATAAAAATAATTTCCTCATGACCATCGAGTGGATATGAAAAGGCAATTTCTGAGTCTGAGGCTAAAAGTGGATGAGAATGTCACAAAGTATGAAGCTAAATTTACAAGGATTGAAAGGCATGATAAAGATTATATACGTAACCCAGAATGTAAGATTAACCTTTTCTTTGATGGGTTAAGACCATTTCTCTTTCTAGCATTAGAATCACAATCCTTCTCATCATACGAAGATATTTTCTCATGTCCTATCAAAACAGAAAATAAATTCTCCAAGTCTTACGACTTTAAAGCAAATGAAGAGAAGTAGAGATCTGTTGAACACTACGGGAAAGGAAATACGTAAATAGGTAATAAAAGAAGAATTGAATTTCCACATTGTGATAATTTTGGAAGGAAGCACCCTGGTGCCTATCTAAAAGGAAAAGGAGTATGCTACAAATGTGGACAGAAAGGCCATCTTGCTGGTGATTATATGGGAAAGAATGACGATACCAATGTTCAATGCTATAATTTCAGGGAGATGGGAAACTATGAAAATGAATGTCCTAAGTGTTAGGAAAACATACCTTAGAAAAGGCCAATATATCAAGGCCAAGCTTATGCGATCACTACTCTTGAGGTTTAAGCTTCGAAAGACATGGTGGCATGTAATATAATGGGATTTTCAAGTTTAGCCAATGATATATTTGATTCTGGATCATCGTATTGTTTCATATCTTCCCAGTTTTCTACTAAAATTAGATATATCCAATTTAATTAAATAAGGGTGTTGTAAGTCAAAAATCTTAAGGGAAGTATCATTGCAACAATGTTTTGTGAATCAGTTCCCATTATGGGATATAAATGTTTCTTATCATTTGATATCATCATCATACCCATGGTTGAATTTTATAAAATCTTAGGAATGGATTGGGATTCAAACCATGATGCAAAAAGGTATTGTAAGAAGAAGGATGTTACAATTTTCGATAATGATAATGAGTACCTTATCATTAGAGAAGATACACAACCACCTCATTCTTATCTAGATCCACCCTCAGTAGCTCAAGTAAATTCAATTATTCATGAGGAAGTGAATGAAATAACTATGGGCGAGGAAAAGAATTTTTAAATAGAGGACATACCTATTATACAAGAATATGTGGATGTGTTTCTAGAGAATTTACTTGGTCATCCTCCAGAATGAGAAATTGAGTTTTCCATTGATTTAATTCATGGTTCAAGGCCCATATTGAAGACCCCTTATAGAATGGACACTGTGGAATAAGTGGAACTAAAGAAAAAACTAGAGGAATTGAATAATAAGGTATTTATTTACCGTAGTGGTTATCCATGGGGAGCCCCTATTCTTTTTGGTAAGAAGAAAGATGGACCTTGGAGGTTGTGCATTAACTACAGTGAAATCAATGCTATAACAATAATGAACAAGTATCCCCTACCTCACATTGATGATTTATTTGACCAACTTCATAGAGCTCAATATTTTTCAAAGAATGACCTTCGATCTGGATATCATCATTTGTGTGTAAAGAAGGATGAAATTCTGAAAACAATATTTTGAACCATGTACGGGCATTTTGAGTTTACAGTAATGCCTTTTGGGATGACTAATGCACCCTGTGATTTAATGGATATAATGAACAATGTTTTCAAGGAATATCGTGATGACATTGTATTGGTATTTATTAATGATATCCTAGTATACTCCAAAAGATATGAAGACAATAAAAATCACTTGAACACTATTATGAAAACCCTTAGAAGAAATGAATTATACGAGAAGTTTAGAAAATTTTAATTTTGGATTCAAGAGATTTCTTTTCTTGGCCATATTGTCTATAAGTATGGAATCTATGTTGACCCTTCTAAGACAAAGGAAATCCATGAATGTCCAACATCGACAAGTATAACTGAGGTACACAGTTTTATAGGTTTAGAAAGTTATTATCGACATTTCTTCCAGAATATTTCCAGATTGGATAACCCATTAACGAAGCTCACACATAAAGGTGTTAAATTTGTTTGGAAAAAGGTGTGTGAAGAATGTTTCAAAGAACAGAAGGGAAGATTATTCAATGGTACTATCTTGACTCTACCATCGGGAAATGATGGGTTTTTTATTTATAGTGATGCCTCAATTAAAAGGACTTGGTTGTTTCCTTATGTAGAATGATAGAGTTATTACATATTCATCACAACAGCTGAAAATTAATGAGAAAAACTATCCTACTCATGATCATTAGTTAGAAGTGGTAATATTTGCTCTGATGATTTAGAGATACTATCTCTATGGTGAGAAATGTGAGCTTTATACTGATTACAAGAGTTTGAAGTATATTTTCTCTTAGAATGAACCCAACATGAGGAAAAGGAGATGGCTTGAACTACTCAAGGATTATGATTTCACAATACACTACCACTCGCGGAAGGAAAATAAGGTGGCAGACGCTTTGAATAGAAAAAATCATGTAATTTTGAACAAGATGAGAGTTGAAATGGATCATTTTTTCAAAGATCAAGTAAAGATTGATATGGGTATAACCATGGAAGGTGAAACATCAATTATTTTTTAAATGGTTTCCAAACCATATTTACTAGAAAGGATAAAAAGTTCTTAGGATAATGATGAGTAATTTCAAAAGAATATAAAATATGTGAATAATGGGAGATTGATTGACTTCTTATATGAAGATGGGATTTTGGAATTTGGGAAGAGTCATTGTGTTCTTGATATAACTAATCTAAAAAGGGAATTTTGATATGATGCTCATAGATACAATTTCTCTATACACCCTGGGAGGACTAAGATGTATAGAGATTTGAAGGAACATTTTGTTTGGGACAACAAGAAGAGGGAGATTACTGATGTTGTGTTAGGATGTATGGTTTTTCAACAAGTATAAGATGGAAGGCAACAACATGGAAGACTCATGGAACCTCATCCCATACTTGAGTGGAAATGAGAAAATATTACAATGTACATTTTCATGGGACTAACAAAGACTCTTAGAAGTAATGATGCAATATGGGGAATTGTTAATCGTCTTAACAATTCAACACATTTTATGGCTATGAGAGAAGATTTACCAATTGTACGTTTATCTAGATTTTATATTAATGAATTTTAAGACTTCATGGTGTACCCGTATCTATTTTTTCTGATCTTGATCCATTGTTTTACATCAGTATTCTAGAGTCTTCATAAATCCACAGATACTGAACTGTATTTGAGCTCTGCCTACCACCCTCAAACTGATAGGCAATCAGAACAGACTATTCAAACCTTAAAAGACATGATGAGATCTTTCTCACTTGTCTTTCAGTGTATGAGGGTTCAATATATACCTATGTTATAATTTTCCTACAATAATAGCTTCCATTCAAGAATTTAGATGGCACCATATGAAGCATTATGCAGAATGAGATGTTGCACACCAACCTGTTGGGATGATGTTGGTGAAATAAAACTCGTAGGCCCAGAACTTGTGGAGGAAATGATGGAAAAGGTGAAGGTTATCCAAACCCACATCAATGCAGCTCAATGTAGGTAGAAGAGCTATGCCGATAACCGAATGAAGGATTTGGAATTTTAGGTAGCAGATCATTTTTTCTTGAAGGTATCTCCATGGAAGGGAGTTATATGATTCGATAAGAAGGGTGAATTAAGTCCAAGGTATATCGGACCTTTATAAATTCTAGAATGAATTGAGGCTATAGCTTACCATTTCGCAATGCCTCCATGTCTCTCTAATGTTCATGATGTGTTCCATATATCACTGTTGAGAAAATACATGCCTGATCCAATGCATGTGCTCATCTATGAGGAATTAGAACTAGAACCCGATCTATCTTACTGTGAAGATCTTTTCAAGATTTTTGATACAAGAGAACAAGTGTTGAGAAACTGGATGACTTGTTTGGTAAAAGTTCTATGCAGAAACCATAAAATGGAAGAGGCAATGTGGGAACCCGAGAAACTTATGATGAAGAACCACCCGAATATTTTTATGCTGTAATATTATAGAAATTTCTAAGACAAAATTTTTTTATTAATGGAATAATGTAACATCCCAAGCTTCTACGATACATTTCCATTTGAATAATGCATAGCTTGCATTATACACAACTTCGAGATTCTAACACACCGCGACCAATCAAAATAGCCGTTATGAATAGTAATACCCACATTTTCAAATATTGTAATTTTTTTTAAAAAAATGGACATTATTTTTGGATTCAGAATATCAAAATTATCTTAGGGTGAATTTTTGGTATTTTTCCGAAAACATTCCTTTTTTGATGAATAGTGAAAAACGGTGTGTTATAGTTTAAAACCAGATTTTTTTAAATAATTATTTATATTATTTAAATTTATTTTAGGTAAAAATTGATAAATAATACCACTATAAGTTCATTTAAATCATTGGAGTTAATTTATAATATTTTTAGATATATAAAAAATTTATCGAACGTCTTACCGTCTTTTACCCACCTCCTATGAGCATTCACTAATTTGAATAAATCTTAATTTGACTGCTTCTGTGAATTGAATTTCGAAAATATGAGAGACACGGTTGATATAAGTAAGTAAAATGTGGTTCATTAAGATAAAAATAATTTTTGGTGAATATTAACTTTTGACTTTTATTTACCATAGTTAAAAGTTAATAGGGAATTTAAGTGTAAAAATGATATTATTATTACCCTAACACATGTACTATTTTTATTTTATAAGTTTAATTTGACCAAAAATAACCTTAGGACTAAAATACGATCCTTTATGTCCACTTGGATAAGATTTGGACATTTATTATTATTTAATTCAAATAAGAGTTAAAAGTGTTAAAATCAATGTTTAATAACTTAACCATTTTTAATATATGGTTATACATAAGATAAATTCGACTATAAATATTCATTTGAAAGATACAAATATTTCCAACATAATGATATTTTATTTATAATTTTTAGAAATTAAATAATTTAATTTATATATGACACAATGATGATGCATTAATTACCCTATTAATAAAATATAAAAATAATTGATATTATAAATACCCAAATAATTGTAATTTGAAACTTTTAATGAATTTAACTAATTTTAAAGGTTAATATGACATGTTAGGGTTGATTAAATTAATTTAATTCAAAGTAATAATTCTATTTATAATTTAGAAAAAACAAAATACTAAATAGTGTCAAAATTGGCATAAAAGTGTTTTTAAAATAAATATTATATTATTAATTGGTATTATATTCCTAAAAATATAGGGTTCAGACAAAGGGATTAAATAATATTATATATGTCATTAATGAAACACTTGGGGTTCTCTTGAAAGTTTATAGTATGTTTATTAATAATAAAATATAAAAATACAAAGAGACATGGTAAATGTCAAACTATCTAACTGAGAATTAAATCTAAAAGATAGGGTTAATATAGTGACCCAAACTAGTATAAAACCTATTGGTTGAGTGTCTTTGGACCAATACCCACATTATAATTTAATTAATTTATTATGTATCCATTAGAAACAGAATATTATTTTATTATAAAATAATATTTCAATCTTTTCCTAAGGTTCCCTTTACCCCTCTTATAAAATCGCACTTCCCCTTATCTCAAATTCACACCATCAAAGCCATTTGGCTAAGTCTAACCCTACCCAAATATCCTATCAACATTCCTCCATTCATCCTAGATGCCTTTATTTAGTCAGATAGCCGACCTGAAGAGCTCATTTGATCAAATCAAAATGGAAGAACTCGGATAAGAGGTAAATATTTCATCGCCTCTTTCATGTTTTTTTGTTCTTCCACTTATTCGTTCCTTGTTGTTTCCATTATGAAACACTGACTCTAGTATCTACTATATAAATTAATGTTTTTATAAATATGGTACAAAAATATTCATTATTCTATCTATCCTTTTAATGACATGTCCCTATACGTGCGTACGTACGGCTTACCATCTCCACGTCGTGGTGTAGTTGTTATTAAATACGTTATTATTTGGATGGGTATAATAATGATGTGTAATTGATTTAAATAATAAATATAACATTATTATTATTATTATTTAATTATGATATACCATCCAATTATATACGATTTTAATATCAAATGAATGAAATTGTCACTCGTGCGTACGTACGGATTACCGTCTCCACGAACACGATGAGATTCATTCCCCGTCGTATCCATTCAAGAATAAATTTCATTTGATGATTAAAAATAATTTTTAAAGAATTAATATCACTATTAATATCAATAAGATACATCTTATCTATAATAAACATTACTTACATAACAAATCATATGAAGGAAAATGAATTAGTTAACACCCGAAATGATGATAATACTAAAATATTATTAACATAGAAATATTAAAAGATCATATATGATATCATATTAATGTATATGGTTATTGTATAATTTAATAACAATTATTTAACCATTATAAAAGATTTTAACCTACCATCACCATGGAAAAGTACATATAATGGGTTAATTATACAAACTCTTTATTATCCGAGGTTGTTTTTATATAAGTATCTACTGGGACCTCTTTATCATCCACATCCATGTTTCATAAAAAAGTATTTAACAACATTTTTACTATTTAATAGAAAATGGGTTAATGTTATTTATAAACTTATTTGAACTTATATATTTTGAAAGGAATCTTTCAGTCGTCTTCCAAACAAGGAACTTTACGACCTTTTCGAAAAAATTAAGGTAAGAATGTCTTTTATGACCTATACGGTGGGTGTGGTTATTCTCCACCATTATTGCATTGTCAAATCACCCCTTAAAATATTATAATAATATTTTCAAATTAAATGTTTTCTTTGATAATTATGTACCTTTAAATGATTTCAAAAAAGGAAAGAAATATTTCTCTCAAATAGTTTTGATTTCATCTATGTCAAAATCCTCTGATGGATTTTATACTTGTTTGATGTTGATTCATTATGATACAAATATTCCATATTTCATTGAAGGTTTTGTGATATGTTTGACTATGGATGTGTTATTTTTATACCATTCATGGTTTATGGTTAACGTATTGACATTTCATATTCTAGTTTTAATATGAGTGTTTATGTTATATTTCAACCTTTTCATATGAGGAATGTATTGGACAAAGTAAGTAAAGGGTGGAGCCCGCTATAGTTCCTCAATGAATCAGTAGATCTTATGAGACAACTAGATGTGGAATTGGCTGGGGCCTTTCGTAATTTGATATATGGTTTTGGACGAGACCTTAATCATTTATAGACGTCTTGGCCGATCCCTTGACAAAATATTTCAGAGTGTCCGACATTATACATTCCCTCATTATGAAAATAATATTTATTGTTTATGTGGTCATTAGACTAGTAGAATACCCATGATTATGTATTATTATGGAATTATTTACTCTTATCATATTCCTTCCATAAAAGTGTTCATGTTTTTATTAGTAAATAAAATTGTTTTCAATTATTCATCATTCTTAATATTTATGTTATCTTATGATATATTGTTTACCCTTACTGAGCATTTGACCTCACCCCTTTCTTATGTTAAATTTTCCTAGGATATGAAGAAGTTAGTTATGAGTGACTTGCAGGCATAATCTAAGAGGCTTGGATGTTTCAAATAGAATAAATTAGTTTTGTATTTCATTTCAAAGTTGTATAGTTGAACTTATTCATGAATCTTATTTCAAATAATAATAAATTGATCGGTATTTTGAGACATGATTTCCTTTTGGTCATGGCAATGTTATTTAATAATGCATCGACTCTAGGTAACTAGGGTCGGGGAATTACAGTGTGTTTGGGTGATCTTTTACAAGTAACTAAAGGAAAATGGGTTGTGCATGGTTTTTTCCCGGTTTGACAAACTGTGGGACTAAACTATGCCAAGCGTGAAAAACTATATAGAGAGGTCTGCATGTCTTGCACACGGTTTGAAAAACTGTGTGAACAAAATGTGCCCACCATGAAAACCTGTAAAGGGATTTCTACAAATTTGGATCACTATTTTCTATAACTTTGCGCCTCTTTTGTGGAAACATTATGCATAGAATTAGATATCCAAAAATCTATTTCAAAACCACCTGAACCCGTAGGACTCTAATAATTCAACCTTTCCTCGCTTTTAAAAAATTCTTCAGGGTCCTATAAACATCCAGACGGATTCCAAGGTGATATGAACCTCATTTTTTGAGATGTAAACCATGGATTGAAGATCCTCTCTCTTCCCAGTATGTAGATTTCATCACGTTGCTTCACTTTTTCTTTGCTCTATCATTACATGAAATTTTATGGGAACATATCCAAAATTTCCACCAATATGTAACTATGAATTGAGATATATATCTTGGATAATGGATCTATATCTATATTTTCACAATTTTGATATCTTTTATTTTATGTTTTGTTTAGGGATTTAGATTTGAGGCTTGATCGATGACGTTGCACCACTCGGATTTCTGGGATGTTTGTGGGGATTATATCTATCAATAAACTGAGGTATGTCATCTAAATTAAACTCTCATTATACTGGATTTGATATTTTTATGTGATTTAAGGAATTTTTATCTTTCATTCATAATAGATTTTCTAAATTGATAAAATTTTGAATGTGAAATTGACTTCTGATTTCTTTGGTGATTAACAGATAATTGCGTCAAAGGGAAAATGAAGCGGGGATTCCCAAATAGATATTTTTTAGAGATTGTTTATAGATTTAGAAACTATAATTGAGATATTTAATTGATAGTGTAAAGATAATGAATTGGGGAAATTTTTTTATGAAGTGATGTTGGCTATGAAAGATAATTAATTTTGAGAATTAATTATGAAAATTTGAGATTCGTTATGGATAATTAATTGTGAAGAATTAACTGTGGAATGAGAATTGTGTTGAGTGATTAATTAATTGATTAATTAAATAATGGATTTTGTGAATAGTTAATTATTGATTTATCTAATGGCTTTTGAAATGTTTAACTATCTGTTGGATTAGTAATGGAATGATATTGATATGTATTTTGAATCATAGAATGTTTAAATCGATGATATTCTTGTGGTGCAAGACAAGGTGTTCAAAAACTATTAGAATTTGTGACATTGACATGGTGTTCGTCCCCAATAGTAATCCAAGCTTGATATTTTGGGGTCTTAGGCATGGCAACCAACATTGAATGAGATATGGAGTGATAGGCATGGTGACCCACAATTAATGAGATTTGGGATGCATGATAGGATCTTCAATACTAAATGAATAATAATGATGAATGATGATTCAAATAGAAAACACGTATTGAATTTTTTTTACTTTTATGATGATTAAATATAAAATGGAAGTGTGATAAATGTTTTAATTTTGCATTGTATTTATTTCTTCATAAAAAATTATTACAGTATCATTTGATTAGACTTGTTTTAGGCACCATTGGTGGTGGCCTACTGAGTTGTACTCACACCCTATTTGGGCCACCTAATCATCACCCAAGTGGAATTTTTTGTTGTAGGATAATTTAAGGTCAAGGAAATGATATAGGTTGTTATTTGGTATTAGAGCATAAGAGAGGGAATAAAACATGGTTCAGGATCTGCATCGCAGTCATTGTACCTTTAAATTTATTTTTATTATAGACACTTGAAATTTTTATTTTCATAACATGTTTTACCATTATTTTTAGTGTTGTATATTTCTTGTTTTGAATATCATATGTTATGGTATTTTTCTGGTTATTTATAAGCATCTTCATTTGGTTATTTTTGTTGTCTTTTGTTGAGGTTTTATTCTGATAAAAGAGGGTATAGTCTCCCCAAGACTAAATTATATAACCCTTGCTACTAGTCGACACACAATGGGGTATAGGGAGGTGTGCTTGATGTAATGTGACCAACTGGCTCATGGCACCATTTAGTGTCACCTGGGTTGACACATCACCAAGTGGTATGAGAGATAGTTTTCTTTTCTTTCTTGTTCTTTTGTCTTACTGTTTTGGTAATGGTAGATAGGATGTTAGGAAGAGTCATGTATTCCTAATGAGATCATGTATGAGAGATTCAAACACACGTAAAGGAAAAAACATTAGTACTCGTGGTGGGAATGTTGTTCTTGCTGTTTGTTGATATAGCTTGATATTATTTCACCATGGGTGAGGCCCTTGTGGTGTGATTTGATATTTGTTTTAAAAGTTATTGTATTTTTATTCATGTACTAAAGAGGAATGATACTTGATTCTACATGAATCATTCATGGAACACAGTTTTGATGTGATAGGCATCATTCTAGTATCTCATAGGAAAACGGGTTACAGGTAAGTTATTGAACATGAACTGTTTTTCCTTGTTGCGAGATTGAAATTATGATGCAAAATGAGTATAAATGGGTGTATAATGAGAACCTTGATTGATTAAATGAGTATTATTAATTAACTATTTGTTAAATTAATTAATTTGATATAATATTATTAATTAATGGATGAATTAATTAATGATACATTATGTAATCTTATTAACCAAGACCTATGAGTAAGATGGTTAAGGGAAGTGATAAGGATTCATTGTTGACAATGTAGAGAGAAAAAGTGGAAAAGAAATGTTGAAACTTGTTTTGTTAGTTTTATCACTTGCATAAATTTTATAAGGTTATGTTATGATACATTAGAAAATTGTTCGGATTTATAGAGGTATGGATCTATGATGCTTGATGAGGGAGAGACCGATGAATATGGCCCAAAAATAAATTCTAGATAGGGACTTGATGCACCATTAGTGAAATAAAAGGATGATGGGGAACGGTTCAGAGAGAAATTTTCTCTTTTAAGGAAATTCATTGAGAGAGACCCATGGTGGCTCCAGAAAAGTATGTCTGAGTTGACAAAGGAGTTTTATCTTCAACACCCTCATACTTTTACTAAAGAGGGTGGACTAGGGGGATCTGAATTATGGGTTGATTCCACAGAAATGATAGTTGACCATTTGGAGACTTTGGATGGGAGATTGTTCATGTTGGATACTTATATGCTATAAAGTTCAGCAATGTGCTGGTGGGACATTTATGTATGATCTGGAAAAATAGATGATATATTATGGAAAAAGATTTTGGAGATATTATTTGAGCACTTCTATCCCGATATGATGAGACAAGAGAAGCATTCAGTTATAATTCATCTAGCCCATGGAAGAACAAACATAATGAATTATAATTAACATTTCACAGATTTATAGTGTTATTCTCCATCATTGGAAGAAGATGAGTATTCATTGGAAAAAATGTTCAGAATAGTCTTCAGTGTGAAATTAAGTCCCCAGTGAATGCCTTTAGGCTGACAAAATTATCAAAAGTGGTTAATCAGGATCTTATTTTAGAGGAAATTTGAATTAGGATTCCAGTACTGGATGGGTAGCTTCCACTATATGATCAGGTCATGTGCCTTTTAAGAGCATGAAGCATTGTTACGATAACCTTAGTCAATATAGTGGAAATCAATGTAGATTATCAGGTGAAGTAGTTTCACCAGATCATACTCATGTTCTTTTCAACCGGTGTAGTAGACATGGTCACTTCCATACACATTTTCCTTGACCAACAATGGAGATCCAGTTCTGTGGAAATTTGGGGTAGCCATAGAAGATTTGTACGAAGCAAATGTAGAGTGGGGCTGATGGGGCAGCTTCTCAGATTCAGAGTGTGGGAAGGGGTATTCTACACCATGTAAGTATGATTGATAGAGTTCTACTAGAAAATTAATAAGAGGTAGTAGATGTGGTTCTATATGGTATGAACACCCATATAATTAAGGTTGTGATACTCTATGTATTCATCCGGCACCACAGTGATGAGGGGCATGATAGTTACATGCAGTGTAACTAGCACATGAGGAAAGCGAGTCTGATCTATCTATAGTGAGAGGAACTATTATATTTTATTTCTAATTTAGCTACTGCGTCATTTGATACTAGTTACTCTCATTCCTTTATATCTACAAATCTTGTTAATGGATTGATCTTAGAGGTGGATTCTATAAAAGGGGTGATTAATATCAATAAACTATTGGGAACATGGTCTAGGGATATCTGATTATTAATTGAATGTTCTCTAGTGATTAGATATTATAATTTTCTATTATATATCTATGTTCATGATATAACGGGATTCAACCAGATTATGAGTATGGAATGGATAGTCACATATTGAGGCCACATATTTTTTTACCATATGAGAGTGACCTTTGTGTCTATTGAGGTTGGATAGTATGTTCATCGTGGATAATGGGATATCCATGCAGGCTGATCAAGGCTAATTACTCAGCAATTGGGAGACCTCATAGACCATATTGCTAGTTTTTGATAGATTATGTGAGTGGTAGGAAAGACATATTTACATGAGTAGTAGAACTATTTTAGGATGTCTTTATGAAGACTTTTCAGGGTTTCCAATAGAGAGAGATGTGGAATTAACTATTGACCTGAAGCAAGAGGCTGATCCAGTATCTATTTGACCTTATAAAATGTAACTGACTGAGATTCAAGAGGTCAAAACACAATTGTAGGAGTTTAAGGATAATGGGTTTATCCATCCAAGTAATTCACCTTGGGGATCACATATATTGTTTACAAAGAAGGAAGATATGAGTTTACACTTCTGTGTTGATTAAAAGATGTTTAATAAAATAATTGTGAGGAATCAATATCCTCTTCTCCATATCAATGATCTATTTGACTTATTGAATGGGTCTTGTGATATATCAATGATCAATCTGATATTAGGGTATCTTCAGGTAAGAGTTCGGACCTCTAATGTACAAATAATTACATTCAAAATCAGGTATGTCCTATATGAGTTTTTTTGTAATGTTGTTTAGTTTGAAAAATGATCCAAAAGTATTTATGTCCTTGATGAACATGATCATTCATCCTTACATAGACCAGTTTGTTATGGTGTTTTTAGAAGACATCTTGGTGTACTCTAAGACTCATGACAATCATCCCCATCATCATTACATCATCCTAGGTACACTGTGAAAGCATTATCTATATGCTAATATATCTAAATGTCAATTTTGGATTGACATGGTACATGTTTTGTGGAATATCATATATTAAGGAGTTGTTTAAGTGGACCCAAAATAAGTTTAGGTTGTGATTTATTGGGAGTATCCCAATAATTTTTGGATATCCGAAGGACTTTGGGATTTGATAATTAGTAAAATAGGATCATCTAGGACATTTCTTGATTGGAATCACCGCTTTTATGTTCTAAAAATATGGATAATGTTTTATTGGAAAAAATCATGCACGAATGATTTCTAGGAGTTGAATAAGATCTTTACATCAACACCAATTTTGATCTTACCAGAGTTGGGTGAGAATTTCATGGTGTATTTTGAATCTTCTAGGATCGGACATGGAGATGTATTGATGCAAAAGGATCGATTCATTAAATATGGGACTCGGTAGTTGTGGCCTCATCAATGGAATTACCTGACACATGACATCGAGTTGTAAAAAGTGGTTTACGCTCTTATGTATTGGAGAAACTATCTTTTGGGTGAAATGTTTACTGTTTTTTAGAATAAAAAAACTATAAGTATATCGTTTCACATCGTGACTTGAGTTTTCAACAGGGAAATGGTTAGAGTATATGTAGTTCTCTGATTTTGAACTAAAATATACTCTCAAAAATGGGAATAGTGTTCATGATACCTTGGGTAAGAAAAATTAGTCTTAGTTGGTTCAAGAGTCGAGTGCATAGTAAAAGATAACAAACATACTGGTAGAAATGAATGTCGTATTTTAGGAGAGTTAGGAGAGGATGAATCTAGTTTCTATAGCAGTGGATTATAAACTCTTAAGATGGATCAGGGACATGCAATATGAGGATCTATAGTTTTTATCCTTAAGGTAAATCCTTCAAGGTGGGGAGACACCTTCATACTGTATAATAGATGAGGTTGACACCATCTATGTGAAAAAATGGGTTGTTGAGCCTACGAGTATGTGAGGGGAACTCATATGAGAATTTCATACCTCAAAGTGGTTGATACATCCTGGGGTGAAAAAATCTACCATGACCTAGGAAGATAGTTTTGGTGTCCAGTCATGAAAATGGTGGTATTAGGGTTTGTAACAAGATGTTTTACCTGTCAGTAGGTGAAGACGGAGCATCATCGACCTAGAGGCCTATTGCAGTCATTGCCTCTATCGGAATGGAAGTAGAATGGTATGTCTATGGATTTTATGGTAGGAATTCCAAATACTCTTTGGAAGAATGATGATATTTTGATTTTTATCGATGAACTAATAAGGGTAGAACATTTATTGCATATCAAGGAAACCATTATAATAGAATAGTTGGGATAAATCTACGTACGAGAGATAATTTGTTTACATGGGGTGCCACAAACTATAGTTAAAGATCATGATTCGCGCTTAACATCACACTTCTAGTAGGGATTACAGAAGGTTCTTGGTATAGATGTTTTTTTATGTATGGAATTCCATAGACATACATATGGGATGTTGGAACATACCATATAGATGTTGGAGAATATAATGTGACCATGTGTGCTTAAATTTGGTGGTTATTAGTAAAAGCACATGGCTTTAGTGAAGTTCACCTATAAAAACTATGAATAGGAAACTATACATATGGAACAACATGAGGATCATTATAGTAGACCTTGTAGATCACCCATAGGTTGGATAGATGTGGGTGAGTTAGAGTTGTTAGGACTGATTCTCATTCGGGTGAAATTGCAGTAGGTGTAGTTTATTGGGAAATGTATGGCTATGGGTTTGAGTAGGCAGAATTTGTATGTTTAGAGACAGATACTACAATTAATTTGTACCTAGGGTGATTGTGTTTCCTTCAGGTGTCTCTTATATTGGGTCACTATAGTATAAAATTAAAGGGCAAGTTAGTGCCATGGTTTATCAAACATTTTGAGGTGCTTGATAGAATTAGGTTGATGGTTTACCAATTATCCTATCCACATAAATTCAGTGCTATGCGTGATGTTTTTCATGGGTCCCGACTAAGGAGGTATCACACTGACCTTGTCATGTGATTGATGTGGAAGAGGTTGACCTAGATTTCGATGCGTCAATTGAGGAGCATATAATATGCGTGCTTGGTCTTAGTGATAATGTGTTATGCAGAATGTCTGTGCCATTAGTTCATGTGTTATGGAAACATGGATGTGTTAAAGAGGAATATTGGGAACTGGAAGCACACATGAGGTCTAAATGGCACAATAATCTTGACTTGGAATCATAGAGAAGTTTGAGAGTGCAGATCGAGGGTGATATGTTATACGATGGTGAGATTATAAGATCACAACCTTTTTTGGAGTTATCTAAGGCATATTTTTTAGTTATTTTTGGAGGTTTTATGTACCTTTGTTTTTTAGTAGTGGCTTGTGATATGATAGGGTGAAAAATTAATGACAAATAAATGATACTTATTTGTGAACGGTTAGCACACAGTTTGACAATATATGCGACTATATAGTTCCTAACGTGTAAATATGGATAGAGAGGTCCACACAGTTTCCAGAAGGTTTGAAAAATCATACGACCAAACCATGCCTACCATGAAAACCTATATAGAGAGGTCTCCATGGTTGGTGCATAGTTTTTCCTAACCTTGTGCCTCAATACAGGAAATGGTGTGTACAGATCCCAAAATCTATTTTAAAACCACCTGAACTCCAGGAACTCTCATATATTGACCTTGGCTCAGGATTGTAAAATTTTATGTGATCCTAGAGCCTTATAGAATGATTGCAAGGTGATTATAACATTTTACTTTGAGATTGAATGCTCAGATTGAAGATCTGATCTCTTCTCGATAAGTGGATTTCATCTTGTTGATTCTATAGTTCTTTATTCTATCATTCCTTGATCTTTTCAGAGAAGATATCAAAGTTTTCCATGGTTATGAACCTATAAATTGAGATATATATCAATTATTGGTGATCTAGATCTAAATATGAATGATATTGATTCCTTTGATCATAATTTCGGTTTACGAATTCAACTCTAAGGCTTGATCAATGACATAGTCCCGCTCAGATTTTTGGGATTTTAATTGGTCTTACATCCATAAATAATCCATGGTAGGTGCTATAAATCAAACTCCAGTAGTGGTTGTTTAGATATCTAAATTTTAGTATATGAATTTCTATCTTCCCTCAATAATTTCTTTCTTAAATAAGAGTGATTAGCAATGTGAATTAACTTGTGATTTCCTTGGTGATTAATTGATAATTGAGTCATAGTAAAAATGAAGGGGGGGGGGGTTTACCAAATATTTTTTTAGAGATTGGTTTTCGGTTGAGATACATTAATTGAGAAATTTAATTAATTTTTTAAGATAATAAGTTGTAGAAAATTAATTTGGAAATTATGTTGGGTATGAATGATAATTACTCAGGGAATTAATTATGAGAAGTTGAGATTTAATATGGTTATTTAATTGTGAATAATTAATTATTGAAGGAGAATTGTGTTGATTGATTAATTAATTGATGAATTAATTAATGTATTTTGTTCTTACATAATTGTTGAGGCAAATAATGGATTTTGAAATGTATAACTAATCACTAGATTAGTAATGGAATGATTTGGATAATTATTGTGAAATAAGAAATGATTAAATTGTTATGATTCTTGGGTTCTAGGCATGATGACCTATGCCAAATGTGATATGGAGTGATAGTCATCACAACATATGCTCAATGAGATTTGTGGTTTTTGACACGACAAGCAACACCAAACAAATAATAATGATGAATGATGATTCATATGGAAAACATGAATTGAAACTAGGCTTAATATGATTATTAATGATTAAATGACGATTTGATAACTATTTTAATTATACATTTTATTTATTGCTTCATAAAAATTGCATAAACCATCTTTTGACTAGAAATGTTTTTGACACCATTGGTGGTGGCCTTTGGAGTTGTACTCACACATTTTTTTGGCTGCCTAATCGGCACATGAGTACACAATTTTTTTGTAGGACATGATAATGTCATGGACCAAGGATAGTTTCCCATATGGGATTGGAGCATTATAGGGGGAACTAGACATCCCTCAGGACTCACTTGGGGGTCGTCATGAGATAACATTTAGTTGTACTATAGACACATGAGATTTACATTATCATATCATGTTTTTCCTTTTAGTTTAGTATTGTATTTTTCTTTTTTTGAATAACATATATCATGTTATTGTTATGGGTTTTGATATGCTTTTGCACTTTGTTATTTTTGTTTGCTTACATTGTTCTTTTATTCGTATAAAAGATGGTATAGTCTACTTCATAATGACTTACAAGACCCTCGATAATATTCATCACCCTCTAGCATACAGGGAGGCACGATTCATCGCATGTGGGAAAATGGCATGGGGCAACATTTAGTGGCACCCGGGTTGGGACGTCACGTATACCATATTTAACATTTTCCAAAAAAACGATTGTCTAATGAAATTACGAAAAGTCAAAATTAGATATTTTCAATATGAAGATTAAAAAATAATAACTATCACATCAAAATAATTCTAAAAATATTATTATTTACAATTTTATATTAAATATCCCAATTTATTGAAAAATTATTATTTTTATTTAAAATAACCATTTTCATATTGTTATAAAATTTACGGTTGACATCATAACATTTTACTATAATTTATATTTGATAAAATATATTTATTTATAATATTTGATTAAAATATTATTAATTATAATGTTTTCATATACATAAAAAAATTATTTATTGAAACTAAATTTATAAAAAAATATAATATGTTTTCCATTATATATACATTTATATGTCATGAAAAATAATTATTTACCCCTTAAAATGAACTAACAGGTAAATAGAATATGGAAATTATAAAAAAATATGACACCTCATTCTATTATAGTCTATTTAAATTTCCCATTATTATACCCGTGAATTCCCTAACTGTATGGTGTCCAATGGTGAGATTTGTTTAGGTTTTTTAGTGTATGAGGTTTGTGGGATTATCTCGAGGGGATGATAATTATTCTATTAGTGGGTTTTCTAATGTTTTAGTTATTGAATAATATTGTGGTTTTTCTTCAAGGAAAAATATCAATGATGTTAACTTCTTTAGGGGATTTGATAAATGTGTTTTATAGAATAAATTCATAATATTCATGTCCATTTCTTACTTTGTCTGTATAAATTAGACATTACCATAACACTTAATATAAACTAATAATACAATAATTGTATAACAGATAATCTATTAATGGATACAACGGTTATAATTATTAAAATCTATAATTAACTAATTATATTACAAAATTACTAATGTATTTTATCTATTTTTAATAATTTTATTTCTTAATATGGAACTCACTCAAATTAATAAGGTATTTTAATTATAAAACCTCATGTTATTACATTATTCAACCCATCAGAAATTTCTCCTTCAAAATTTTCATTTCATACATATAAAAATGATGTATTTCTATTTCATTATAACTTCTAGTTCTCAATATTCCATCCAAACATGTTTTCCATCCATTGTACATTGAACAAGTGAGTTCCCCTTTTCATTAAAATTCTGTTCCACAATATATGATCTTCACTAGATTCTTCTCATAAGTATTTTGATTCTAGAATGGTATAACCTACAGATTTAGTTTATCCAATGGTTTTGGAATGTACTTTCCCATTATAGATACATAGAATATCTCATGTACAAGAGTTTTTTTGGTGGGTGTGCTAGTTGATCAGCTAATTATTTAAAGGGTTCAAGGATCTAAAAGGGGATAATGTATCAGACACTAATATTTCCCTCCATCGCAAACCACATGGATTTATTACATTTTTATATATAATTGAATAGATTACATATAACCCCAAACTCTAGGTCTAATTGATTAATGTATGAATATATTTTTTGTTTAAATTTTATGGATTTAATATGATGTTTTATGGTTTAAACATTCTCAATAATTTCATCGATATGATCATGTCTTAACAATATCCACTCTCCAACTTCATCTCTACATATTAGTATCCAAAACCAATTCTCATATATATCCCCATCTTGTTCAATTTTCATAAAAGAATGAAAACTATGGTTACCACTAGTGAAAGTTGTTTATCAAAAAATACTTAAAAATCCATTGAACAATATCTTAACGTATCCCCCATAATTTTAATGTTTCTCTTAAACTAACCATTCGACTACGAGTAATAATCCATAAAAACTAAAAGCATTATATCAAACACTTTATGATGGATTATACCAAATACAAAGGAAAATCAAATATCATCATTTGACACAAAAGAGACTAGAACACCATTTATTGTTAAATTTTATATTAAGTATATGATTTTGAGTTGGTTAAGAGATAAATATTCCATGATTTCAATGAAAATCACTATCTTAGAAACATGAACAACAACCACCTAGATAGCATTTTATCCTTTAGATATCCTAGGGGTATGATGATGAAATATATGGTTATTTTTCCCATTTACATACATGTGTGAGAAATGGTTGCATCATACCCTTGTACTTATGTCATTTTTCTTTAACTTGATGTAATCCCATGAATCGACATTCAAATTATACAATCACCTTCTTCATATTATAACACAATAATTGTTTCTTCAAATCTCATTACATTATAATAATTTTGTGATGAATAAAGAAGGATTATATATAATAAATATTGATATGATCCCTCTTAATCTATGGGTTTTAAGGGATACATATCTTGGTCATACACATTAAAACCTCATCAATATAAAAAATATAAATTTAGAATAGTCCTAGTCTTTTTTTGTATTTGTTAATCTTTTTAGGCCTCCATAATACTCTCAATAATATATTTTAGAGAATTTATTTGAACTAGGTTGAAATAAGATCCTCATATAATTCCAATATGTATTATTAGCATGTCCAAAAATAATATATCAATTATTATCATCATGAGGGATACTGTTGTAGGATCCTATCCAGTTAGGGCATGTGGGACATTGGTTACTTAACAATGATTGTAATGTATTGAATAATCATATTACTTCAAACACTATTACCCCCTCCATTTGGCACAAATTCATCTCTTTTTTAAGAATACACAATTGATTCTTTTTTTTGCCTATATATTTTTTAAATTTTATTTCATTGTGATAATTTCACAAAATTATTAACTAGTAGATCACTACAGACAATTCTAGATCATGAGTTTTCTAGTTCATCTCATAGAACATTAAATTTCAATAGGAATATGCTATCACTTTTTCTTATTTCATGATTACAAATCTAAATCCATTTTTATAAATGACTCTATAGATAAAAAATAATTCCCCATATGCTCGAAATGTGTGAGTAGGTGGGTGATGAAATTATCTTAGTAATCATCTCTTTAAATCACTATTTACATTCATTAGTCCAGAAAAAATGTCACCCTTATATGTTTTCTTGGTTAATGGGCATGAAAATAATGAAATGTTTTTAAAAAATCAACAATATAAGCCTAATAATCTCAGATAATATTGTATTTACATCAAATATGTTAGAATATTCTAGTAACACCCCTAGATTTTGTGAGTTACTTTTTCAGAATTAAATCAATCTTTTTGATATTTTTCCTTTCATGGAACACTGAAAATACATTATTTTATATTAAGGTACCATGTTTTCATAAGATATATAAACCACCAAGTTAATTATGAATTATGTGTAACATAAAATTTATATTTTCCTACATAGAACTTAATGTTTAGCTTTCATTTTACACAATAATGACTTTCCCTGATGGCTTGTGTAACACGCATGACTTACTTTTACCAAACAATAATATATTATTGAAATGATATTATAATAAAACATTACGCAGATGATAAATTAAAGGGTATGAATAGTATTCAATAATTTATGAAAATATATGGATTTTACAAATATAATATTATTTTACAGGTTACAAATTAATTATAAATGAATATGAAAACCAATCAAACACAAAGAAAAATATTAATATTTTTTCACAAATCTATTTTAACGTAATAAATTAAATTAATTAATTCTAGTTACTGATATTATTTTAATATATATATTTAGTATATTAAATAAAATATTTTATTTATTCACTAAATAGATTTTATATACATAATATAAGAACAAACACAATTTTTTGCATAAAATCCTATATTTTTTATAAAAGTGGTTTTATCACCTTTAAATAAATAACTCATATTAAATCCATTTTTTTGAATATTATTGACATAATATGTAAAAAATATACATCTTAGAAAGGTAATAGAAAATTGGTATGATTAAATTTTAGGTAATATTCAATAAGGTTTTATTTTATTAATAATAGTAACAAATATTGAATTGGTATTTGAAACTTATGTTTCATAAATTACATTTATAAGGGAAAATTATATTTTAATGTCATTATAACTTTTATTTAGATAATAATATTATAAATTACTCCAATTTATATCATTGGAATCAATTTCACTTCCAAATTGGGTATAAAACCTTGCAAACGTTTGGATGTTTTAATAATAAACCCAAGTAGTGTCGTCTCGTCTATGAAATTATTGCTAAATTATTTTATGTGAATTATGTGATTAGAATTTGAAAAAATGGATTCCATATTTGGAATAATTATAATATTTAATTTAAAATAATTCCATAATTTATTTTTTCAAAAAATATTTATGAGAGTGATTAATATTAATTACAATGATCAAAAAAATAATTTGGTTAAAAAAGTACTAATAATATAATTTAAGACCCAAAATGACTTATAAAATTTCCCAAAATCCATTTTTGGCCATATATATACCATATTATCCCTAGGGATAAACACAGTCAATTATTTATCCAGATGAAAAAAATAACAGGGGTTATGATTCATTTTTTTAAAATATTACAAGAGTGTCACTCCTCATTCACTATAAAAATCCTCCTCTCCTCCCACTTTCTCACACCTCTCAAACAACATTTTTTCCTAAACTAACATCCTAAAAAAATTCCTTCCTCCTAGAGTCATCCCCTTGTGAATTAAGGAATACAAGGATGTGTTTTGGAAAAAACCAAAGGGAGTTACCCTATTAAGAAGTAATGACTTCTCCCAAGCCCTTATCTTTTATTTTCATTCTCTACACATTCCACTATATTTATTAAAATATGTTATAACAAAACTAGTATCCAAAATATATTATTATTTTTCTATGGTAATTTCTAGAACAACATTTACACAAGCCTTCATCTACTTGGTAATGAATACACTGTTTATTTTTACAGAAAATTACCGCCTGACAAAATGATGAATTTTCATTTTTCTTTACCACCTCTAATTGTGAATATTATGAAGAAAATTGTTTATATGTGTGTTATATATAATATTTTTTATTTCATTTATCTTATTTAATCCTTTTAAAACATATATATGATTACCTTATATTTGGTTTTAATATGATAATTTTGTTTGAGGAATTGTGGAATACTACCTCTCAAAGCGATGTGATTCATTGACACAATACAAGAAATGTACTGAGGATGAGTTTAGGAAATTTAAATGATATATTTGATATAATAACTCTAATTTAATAATAATATATATATATATAAAAAAAAACTTTCTATTTAACATATTTCATTCAAGTGTCCTATAAAAATGGAAGCAACATTCATGCTTACGTAGAGCGTACCATCTCAATGAACTGTGTATTCAATATCATGATTCTATATTATATAGACTATTTTAAAATAAATATATTTAATATAAATTATATTAATATCATTATTTATATTTTGAAAATCAATATATAAAAATAATGAATAATGATATACCAAATTAAGACACATGCAATGAACAAAGCAGATATCGCTAGAAGGGAAACCTTAACATAGAATGGTTAACAAGTGGGTAATATAAAGTAAATTTAAAACCAAATTAAGTATTATATATTAGAATATTTTTCATTTATTTATTTATAATAATAATATATTTATTATATGGGTGTTTTTTATGAGTACAAAGAGAGTTAAGATACAAGGTATGGGGTTTTCATCTCACTTTTTATTTATGTGAGATCCTTGTTTTATTCAACACTAATTCCACTAATGTGGTGTTTATACTACCATTGTATGTATTATTTGATTCATTTACATAAAATATTGTTTTTTACGTATCAATTTTATGAATGTTATTTCATGTGAGTTATTTTTCATAAGTAACCAAATCGTTAGAATAATGTTTTCTCAACTTTCCTTCATTGAGACACATGTCTTTTTATGCACCTCTATTTTTACATGAGATATAACTAATCCATTTGAAATGTAATATCATGAATATCCTTGAATTCAAGATATTTTTTGATTTTTATAATTTTATTTTAATGCATGAGGTGTATGGTTCAATGTGACCAAGTGTTATGAGTTTATTGAAATAATCTCTTTGTTTTTCGAGATTAATTAATTTTATGATTCCTTTGATGAAATCCTATGATACACATCATATGGAAAGTCTTAAGTTTTCTTATACATTATTTCTTCATGATATAATCATGTATTGGTACTGTTATTCCACACTTTGGTACATAATATAGTTATGAAATTGTTTTTATGGAATCCCGACTATTCCTTCGATTCATTCAGAAAAATGTGTTTATTCATAAAATTATATTATAAAAAGGGTTTCCATTAATATTATAATAACCTCCTATTTTTATTAAAATACATTTTACCCTTTTTCCTCTTACCAATGTTTTTAATGGAAATTTCTTGTCGCTTTCTGAATGAGTCACTTTTATATCATTTTTGTAGTGAAAAAGGTATGTGGTTTTTACCTTGTATAACATGTATGAATTTACCTGCTATTATTTCATTGAATAATTATATTATTTTTTAATAGGATAAATTTTTTGAAATTTTTTAAAAAATAAAGTATCAAAGAAAATTTTTTCAAATGTTTTTCAATCTTCTTTTATAATTTTATTTCATTTTTATGGAATTTGTTTCTCTTTTATGGGTTATATGTCTATGAAACTCACTTATTGTCTTGGGTTATGCTTTCATTAAATGATTATAAAACGTATTTATTTTTTCACATGTTAAGGAATGAATTCATTTTTTTAAACTGTCTCATTTAATTAGTTATAATTTAATTATTTATGAATTTGAGGCACATGTATTTATGATTTTAATATGAGGCGGGTGGGACCTGTATCTCCCTAAAATTTATTGGGTAATGATTATTGTTTTATGAGATCATATATTATATGAGAGGGAATACCATGATCAAAACAATAGGGTACATGGGATGGGATCCCAAACCCAAAACAAGAGGGTACACAGGAGGACATCACATTCCCCAAAAAGGGTATAGGAGAGGGGATCCCAATCATGAAGCCAAAAAAATGACAGATTAACCCAAGTCTAAAATGTTACTAAGGGCTTAGTAGGCCACTTTGACATAGGGGTTTCATATGGTTGTGTTTATGGAAAATTTTCAATTCTTATTACTATATTTTACATTCATAGATCATGTTTGATATCTCATTATGATTAATAAAATATTATATTTAATTATTTATACCATGATTCATGTTTATTATTTTTTATATGTATGGTATGATATTTTAATGATCATAATTATGTTCTCAGACCCTTATGTTCATGATGATCTTACGCATTCCTTTATTTACCCTTAATGACCGTTTCAACACACAATTTTTATTTGTTTCCCTTCCGCATGTTAAGAAGAACAGTTTTTTAGTAGAAATACTATGCAGAATGTTCTTTGTGGGATTCATTGAAGATATTTCACTGAGTTATATAATATTTTTCTAATTTTACCTAGGATCTAGTTTAATATGGTCTTTCAGTGTCTACTTTTGTAATGTTTTATGTATAATTAATATTTAAGTAATTTATAGGTACAATAATATTGGGTCCCTATATTTGGTATTAAAGAAATATATTTTTTAAACTACAGAATCTTGAATGATAAAACCATAGTGTTTACTCTAAGGAAATTTCTATGTATATGTATAATGATAATGAAAGGTGAGGGAAAATGTCCTAGATTTTTTGTAAATGGTACAGTGATTGGTTTCCTTGAAATATATCCATGTATAGATACTATAAGTGTATGTTTCTTTAGAATATATATGACTATGAGTAATAACTCTGACAAGATGTTTCGGGTCTAGCTCGAGATAATCTAGTATATTAGAACGTGCCATGATACACACCTGTTTTGACACTCCCATCAAATATGCTTTGATTATTGACAAAATATTCTCAAACCCTCATAAGGTATTTGAATATAAGTTTGATATGAATTTACTAGGATAAACAATGTGTCATTGATTAAGGAAGGTATCATATCTAAGACATTATAGATGTGACAGTCCATGATTATGTAGTTTTTCATTATAATAAATGTTTCTCACACTATGATCTCATGTTCTTTTTAGTGGATCATATTTCTCTTTGAATGTTTCAAATGTAGAAAGTATGGTGATTTTGTGTACCAATTTCCCAGGTGGAAATATCATAATTATAATTTGTAAACTGGTATGAGTATGGTATATACTTTTGAATATATAGAGACTAAAAAATGGAAAATGAAAGGTATATTATGTTCTTCTAGTATTGTTTACATTAAGTGTAATTATCATGATTATGTTGAGGTTTAGAAACAATAATAAATGATTCATATTTTATTTTATAGTAATGTTATATTAGAGAATAAGTTGATGAAGCATAAGTAATGGTTTACAAATATTGTAATATTAATTAAGTGTTTTTGTTTTGGAAAGGCAATGATTATGTTATATGAATCATGAAATATATATTTATTTTCAGTATGGGTTCTAATTAATGATATAAATTGATATTTTGAACGATGATGAGGATATAGAAAATTTAATTCCTAGAAATGTTATAATTTTATAATGAGATGGTAATCCATAATTAATGTGTGATGTTTAGATAATTATGTATGGATAAAGATATGGTTGATATGAATAATAATATTGGACGGTACAGAATACCCTAGAACTGATTGTTGAAAATGTGGTCTATTCAATCATGTATGATGTTTTCAACGTCATTTATTTAAACAATCTATTTGGTATTCATTAAAATAAGTAATCATGAATGTTTTCTAACATTATTTATAGAAAATTATTTCATTATCATGTTTCAATTGGATTTATGTGAATTTTAATCACATGTTTGGAATGTGATGCCCAAGATGTACTATGTGCTATGTGGGGGATTAATATTAAGATAATTTCATAACATTATTTCTAAATAAATTAATTTTCATTTTTTTATGGGTTATAAGGTTAACCATTTATGTATTTATTGATTTCAACATTAGATGAAGTCAATAAGATGAACGTGTTTTCTCTCTATTTAAAAATCAATAAATATTGCATAGCTTGTTCAAAAATATTTTTATTGATTATAACTGATGGGATGGAATATCAAGGTTATCATGTTCTGTTAGAACATTGGAAATGAAAAAGCCACCTTCCTTTTTAGATAATGTTGTGAAGTGGTCAACAAACAACAAAGGGTGTTGTTGTGCTGAAATCGTCAAAGTATACATTTTTATGAGATTTCATCTTCTTTAGGAAAGATAATACTAAAACCAGAAATTATTTCCTAGTACCATTGTTTTTATGTATTATATGGTCTCTTTGTTAATAATGATTTATGGGTTTGTAATGGTAAAATTTTTCCTGACCTTTTTCTCTATCAGTCTCCATCAGAATATGATGGTTACGTTTCTCTTCCATATCCTTGTTTTCACTTCCCATTAATGTTATCCAATGCGAAAATCAAGTTATGAGTTACTTTGGGAAACCATTATAGTCCCAACATTCCCTTTTTAAAATATTTTCTTATATTAATTTTTAAGATATGGATTTTTATAAATAATCCATTGATAAACAAGATGAATTTCTAGAGATAAAATGTTTTTATGGGGGTTAGAATGTAACAATTTATTATTTGTTAAAATACCTTTTTTAAAAAATAATTTAATCTTTTATATATTTTTCATTTCATGAAACACTAAAAATAGTTTATTTAATTTTAAATTACCATGTTTGGATTACATTATATGTAGTACCATGTTAGTCATTAAATACAAGTTACATACATTTTAACTTTCTCTATGTAGAAAATAGATGTTATCTAACATTACATGCAACTATGACATTCCTCAATTGCTTTCATAACAAGCATGCCTGAGTTTTACCAAATAATATATTATTAAAATATTTTTTTAATAAGATATTACCAAGATGTTAAATTATTAATTATGAATATTATTGAATAATTTATATATATATATTTTTTACAAATATATAATACGAATTATATGGTTACAAATTATATAGAAATGAATAGTAAAAGCGATTGAATATAAAAAAATATAATTATATTATTGTTATAAAGATGTTTTACCCAATTTAATTAAAGTAATTATAATTAGTTGGTGATATTTATGCAATTTTAAATGTTATATATTCCATCAATTATTTTTGGAATTCATCCAATTCACTTTATAGTTATAAGAAACTAATAACCACAATTTTTTCATAAAAACCTATATTTTTCTATAAAGGTAGGATTACCAATATTTAATAGAGACACAATTTAAATTAAATTTTTTACACTTTTATAAATATAATATGTAAAAATAATTTTCATATTTGTAATATGGACATAAAAATACAGTTAGAATATATTTGTGTTGTTTTTTATTAGGATTCAGTTATTAATGAATAGTAAAAGATACAAGATTTAAATTCAAAATTTAATTTTCATCTAATTCATTTATAATGAAAAATTATATTTTAAGACACTTTTAATCAATTTAACTATGATATTTTGTATGAAAACATAGAAATCGTCTCGTTGTTTTCACATTAAAAACCCACAATGTCGTCCCATCATTGAGATTATTATTAAATTAATTTATATCACTTATTTGATTACAATAAGGAAAGAAATAATTCCTTTTGGGAATAAAAATATTTTATATTTTATAATGATTTCAAATTTTATTTTTGTGCAAAAACTTTTGTGAATGTCATTGTAATTAATTACAATAATTAATAGAAAAATTAGGTTAACAAAGTACTAAACCTAAAATTTATGATCCAAAATGAGCTATAAACTTATCCAAATGCCAATTTTGTTACATATATTTACTCTATCCTTCATTCGATACAAATTAAGCCATTTTTATCCAAATTAACTAACAAATTTTTGGTGGGGCTTCCATTTTCCAAAATATAACAATAGTGACACTCCTCTATTTAAAATTACTCCTCTCCTCCCGCTTTCTCACACTTCTTAAACCACTTAGTATCGTAAATGTCACAACATGACCCATTCCAAGGCCTGGGCCACTACTAAACTATACACACCTCCATAGACTATTGGTTGGTGACAAGCCCTAAAGGTATACCATATTCATGGAATCCATTTATTAAATATTTGTACACACACACACAACCAACTCATTGAAAAGTGTATAGGAAAAAGAAAATACACAACACTTGTATATTTATAACCCAAATATGTATCAACCTATTAATTGTACAGGTACATGTATTGTGATGTATAATTAAAGATAAATGGGAAAAATAAACTCCCAACTAGAAGACAACCACAACCCAGAAACAAGTGATAAAATAAAAGAGCTGAGAGAGCCCTGCTTCTAGATCCCAATCTAGGACCATGAAATGCTGTCCAAGCACTCTATATCCCTATGTTTCTCTGATGGAATGATCAACATGTACATCACCTTCAAGAGAACAGCATTTAAGGGAAAATCTCAAGCATGGGTGACTATAAAAATTCTCAGTATTATTCAAAAAATGCTTGAGGAAGCCTAAAAATATGTACTGAAGAGGGTATAAATATATAGAACATGGTTTCTTAAAATAGACTATAGCTCAACACAACAAGATAATAAAGTAATCTCATCTAAAACAAAAGGATCTAGGAATTGGGAGAAGATAAACATCACGTTGAGTCTTCACTACCTATAGTAGGAGAGTGGACTCATCCAATCATGAAAAGATAGACCTATAAATCATGTGGCATACCCCATGATTCTTCACCTATCCTGGAAGGATTGAATCCAAAACCCAAGTATTGGGTACTGATATAAGATAGAAAATTACAATTAGTCAAAAAAATCCCAAACATGAGTTTAAGGGAATCTCTATCTCACAACTCAGTGAGTAAAAGAAACACAAATAGTTCTAGAAGTAACCACCAATGATGATTGTCATCCCACACATATTCCATAAACTTGAAAGTCAGAGGGACTCAATCACCACACCTAATACTATCGGCTTTGGGAAGCATAGTCTCAACATCTTGATTTTATTTCATTTCACAAGGGTGAATATCTATGGGGAATGATCGCATCTTAGTCATGAGTCCAATGTTACATTAATGCACATCTCATCATTGATCCATAGCCAGATTGAGAAAACCCAAATAAGGGGATCCCCACCCTAGTAGGTAAGGGGGATTCCACTAAAATAGTAGTCATAGAGGACCCACACCCTAATTCGTAAGGGGGGTTCCACTCTAATAATAATCATAGAGGACCCATACCCAAATTCATTAGGTGGATCTCACTCTTGTTCATCAATAACACTCACCCTAGTGCATCTGGGGGATTCCCATTAGAGTTACGTGGTATAGGACACATGACCATGCCGATGAGGGATTCCACTCTCATTGTAGTCATCAAGGACTGACACACATGTTGATGGGGAGTTCTACTCTAGTTCATCGAGGACACGCACCTTACCCAATTGGGGGATACCACTCAGAAGATATCGAGAAACTACACTATCCATCCATGATGTATTGAAGCTCTCAGAAAGCATTGATATGTCAACGCCTAATCAGTATTGACTTCATACAAATCCTGAATAGTAATCACACACCGACCATCTCAAATCATATATCAGAATCCACTACAGATGGAACCACCATATTCTACATAATAAGACACTCAGTATAGGCTACTTGTTGGAAAAAATTCGAGCCTAAAAGAATGAGATATCAGCCATAAAGGATTCAAAAATTTGTACCCAACACACCTAGATCCCACATGATGGGTGACCCCACCACATTTTATCACCATGTAAATAGCCATACATAGGTACTTATTTATAATAATGTAACCCTAGGCATCCAAGTGTAATTATTATTACATGACTCCGCTAGCCCTAAATATGATGTGTGCATGTTTTTCATTGTTGATCTGATGGAGGAAAATGTACTTCTACTAACATACCTATTCAAATGGCTCCATACATCCAAACCGATCACACCTTCATGAACCTTGTTAAAAAATTCATATTATCGAGTATTCATTTCCTCAAATCGGACTCCTAGTGAAGAAACTGCATCTCCCAATGTCGTACATGAGCAGTTCTTCATGGGACCCCCGTGTCTCAATCCTAGAACATGTAAAAAAGATCGCATCTTTGCGATCCTCATGGGAAACACATGAGATTGGTAATTCACTCATCCCAAATAAACACCTTGTTAAGAAGTCACATTTCATCGCATTTTTTCACAACAGTTCCTCATGGGGCCCATATCTCGATCTCAATATAAAATATATGGATTCACGCTTGTGATCATCACATAAAAATGCATGCGATTAACTATCCATTTTTTCAAAATAGAAACCTGGTGAAAAATTCACATTTCACCGTAACATTCCTGAACTATGATTTGGGGGGCCTGCACCTCATTCTCAATATAAATACCAGAAATTTTTCATGAAATGTTTTCCATAATTTCATGGTTACAGCACTGGTAATGGTATGTCGATTTGATGTCGCATGGGGGAGTTATGGAGTGTCAGTGTTTTAAATGTAATAATATATTTTTATAATTTGGAAATTTCATGGACCTGATCTACAAATATAAAAAGGAACCCAACATCATTTTCGAAATGATTGTCTCGATAACTGGGTCATGCTTGTTTAGATGGTTCATCAATCTAACGGCTAACTCAAGGTTACGAGAAAACATTTATTGATAAAAAATTATAATGATAATTATAAAAATAATTTTATTCTAATTATTATATTAAAAAGGTTATAGGTAGAACATTTTATGTATGAGTTATTTTTTCCCAAACCACACATGGTCTATACATCCCACACTCATTATTGCTCCTCTAATTGATTCAATTAAAATTTTATTTTAATTCCATTAATCAATTACCTCATTAATTAGTCTTATTTTTCCTCAAAACATACATCTATGATGGAATTATTATTTTCATTCATCAGTTAAAATAGAATCCATGTGATCCCCCACCTCTTCATCCCAACCAACCACCCTATAGCTGACCCAGCTCGCCTGCTCATGCCGCCAAACCAGTTTTCTCAACAACACGCACCGCCTGATTACTTTGTGTGCCAACATGAATCCTTGGATCCAAGTGTTTACATATCCAAACTCCATACCTATGTTTCTACTAGGAACCCCAACTGTATAGTTAATCTCTATAACAAACCCATAAATTGTCCATGAAAATGATTTTTTCCACAATCAATTATTTTTGGGTATTTATGGAACCGCAGGTCAAAAGAGAAGATGTAGATGAACAGATGAAAAAGGAAAACATAGGCAACAAGAAAAGGGTCTGAGAAAAATTATTATAGATCAAAAGATGATAATTATAAATTCATCAATGATTTAAATAAAAATGGAGATAACCACAATTGACGAGTCATACCTGCATTGGATCGATCACCATTAATGAAGAACATGCTCACCAAGATCATTTTTGTTCGTCGCACTTCGAGTAACCTCGATCCGTAGTTTTTTAATTAAGTCACCAAAGAGAGGAGAGGAGGAGACATTTTAATCTTTTGTGGAAGGGTTATGAGGAAACCATAATTTTTATACAAAAATAACCTATTTTTAGAAATTAATTGCATCCTCCTCCAATGGTTGTGGGATTTAAACATCCCATACCGTCTCTCTTTGGGTCAGGCTTAGGTAAAATACAACAAAACGAACTCAACCACAGTATCATATTTCAAATCAAAGTATCTGTTCAAATGTTATTCAAATTAATGTTTGATATAAAATAATTAAATTTAATTATTTTCTTTACAGAAACACTTTATGTAGATTTTTCTTCAGAAGAACCGCACCGACAAATGTTATGGCATGCCTAGGGTAAACGCCATGCTCCAGACACAATCGTGGTCTCATATTTTTGATCTGATATAATTTTTAATATTTGTTCTCTTTACATTGTGTGAATATTATAAAATATACTAAATATTTTTTTAATTTATTTTAGGCACACCGGGCATCATAATTGCACGTCATCTCAGCACCTATCTGTAGAAATATATTCTGAAATATTCCAATGTCTTACAATGAAAAACTCAGGTCTCTACGTGATTCTGTCCATCAGGATTCTAGTCCATGAAAAGAAAATATAGGAAAATAAGTCAAGATACTAATATCACACATGGATCTAACATTCAGAGAAATACCAGCATGTTTCTGCGCTACCATAGAAATAAAATAAATGGTATGGTTCATCCTCATATAATTTGTTCCTGTCAATGGAATGTGTAGGAAAACATACACGCATCTCCTCAATTATATTATGTGGAATACTTCAAGAACCTATTTAAACTATGGTATTAGGTCATAGTTTTAAACGACCTCACTAACCCTCAGAATGATCTACAATGACTAAAGGACCTTGGGGGTAACTCACCTTTCCGACCGAAAACCAACAAACAAGCCACCGACATATCCTTCAAAATCTAGATAGCGCACTCAGTGTGCCCACTGGTCTAGGGGTGAAAGGCTATGCTCATCTGAGATTGGGTCCCTAATAAATCCTCCACGCCTAATACATGATAGTGACATAAGCCTCACATCACAATTAGAGCCAAATGATGAGGGTATCCCATGATGGAGGACGATCTCCCATTCCATCAACTTCTCCAAACACTGCACTGAACTCTACCCCCGGATAGGAAGGAAGTACACCGAATTCATGATTTTGTGTACTAGTACCCATAACATGCATACCCCTTCCCTATGCATGGAATCCTTGTGAAATAATAAATGTATATTCCATACCATTTCCACTATGGGATTTGAAGAGGCTACAACATCTTTTTGGAATACGGTGCTCAGCCTTCACCTCCTGTCATGTGAGACCACATGAGACGATCTTAACTATTCTCAATCTCATTATCAGACACCAAAACATTCATGAAAGAACCTTGTAAATCTTCCCACACCGAGATGTATATCTACAGGATATGTGGGGAACTCTTGAATCCCCTCCTCCCACATCATAACCATTACAACTATTTTCCCCTAGAATAGGGTATTATGATTACCTCTTTGATAATATTAATATTGTGTGTTGCATGTTGATATCTAAGTCATTAATGATCTAACATTTGGTGTCATATATCTAGGACACTCTAACATTCTCGATGAGTGGATAATTCAACTCCATCTACTGAAGTAAACTGCAATGAAACATCTTACACTAGGCGAGGCTGGGAATTCCTGCAAAGGGAATTTGCTAAAATGTCTCCCTTTCCAAGAGTATAGAATATATTAAAGTCATAATCCTATAAGATGCTCAACTATTGTGTCCTACATAGGTTCAGGTCTCTCTGAATGAAGAAATTACTAAGATGCTACTGGTCAGAGAAAAGCACAATGGACTCTTCCAGAAGGTACTGTCTCAACAACATCAATGATAAGGCTACAAATGATAGAACTAGGTATTGAGTCACATAGTTCTATTCATGGGGTCATCATATCTTAAAAATATACTTGATAAATTTTGAATCCAGTTTAACGTTGAGCACAAAAATGTACCAATGAATAAGTTAGTTGAGTGATCTCATCTAACCGCAAGAAGCTTTACATGGAAAGCATGTGGAATACAATGCACATCTTCACCTCCCATTAAAGGAGACTAATCATCAATCCATGCACTCTTCGACACCCACTAGTGGAATTCCAAAAAATAGTGTTCAAATTTAAAAACTCCACTAGAAGTGTTAGGACCTTCTTTGAAACTTTAGTGCCTTACCTTTCTATAAATGCACAAGTCTGGGGGACTTATCAAACTCATCTTGATACTATACAAATTGTGTGGAACTGACTCCCATGAATCATTTTTTTCGTGTCAAAAAAAAAATTTCTCAGTGCGGGAAGAACAACAGTTCCTCTTGCATTCAAGGATATGTCAAAAAAACTGAAATAAGGTTACACTGATGCCCTTTTTCACCCTAGTAAAACCTCAAGAAATAAGTAGCGAGAAAAATCTACTTTACCCAAAGTCAAACAAGTTCTACTAAAAAATGGTAAAAACACAAAGTGAGTACCTCTTATAATCTCATGCGCTATGGGATTATAATCATCCATAACATGTAGCTACTCGAAACCCCAGCAGCCAACTCCCTATGTCAGACGTGGGTTGTCTAGTTGTAATGGAAGGACTTCATAGAATCATCCAACGACAACATTTCTTCTTGATCATCTTACAACAAAGCCTCCATGGGGACCACCCCTATCATTTAATAGGATATCTATAATCATTTAGTTTTCTATATCATGGTAGTCCTTCTACCACATGCTTGGAAATATCAACATTTTTGGTTGGGCAGTCTCGTTCCATGTGACCTGACCCGTCACAATCTTACCACCCGCCCTCCTTGGATGCCCATGGTACTCTAAGTTGTCCCAAACCATGTCCTTGAGTTTGATCATGGGAATGAATCTTACATTAAGGCCATAAAAACTGAAATATGCTATTTTTGGAAGACGTATAAGTTATTACATGCCCACTGCTGAAACTAGCTAACTGGAAATCCATTGACAGAATGCTCTCTTTGTCCAATTGCCACTCGAGCACCCCATCATAGGTGGGGATGCACAATAACAAAACTTCAAAAACGATCTCTATGAAGACCTTACTCAATCATAGGTGCTCAGAAGTAACGGTCATAGATCATGTCTAATTAGTACCGAGTATGGTTTGAGTACCTAGTCACATACTATGCCACCATTATCCTTCCAAGTTGAAGCTAAAAAACCTAAACAAATCATAAGCAGGTGGGGTAGTACTATCTCATGAAAAATTATAGAAGTCATCCCATGTGAGTACTGACTCATGCACATATTTGCAACTAGACTCCACCAACAATCACCTGCTAAATTGAATAGACTGGTTGTCAAATCCACCATCTGATTCATCAGTGTTTGATGATTCTTGAAGAGGAAGACTATAGTCTCTAAAAACCCTATGCTACCTAAGGATCTTGCTCAACGTGAAACCTCAACAGTCTCTAGTGCAGGAACTCGCAATGTGTGCTCATCCTACATAGTTGGTACTAACTACTTCTCAACAGTTGGTGGTGCTTCTCTATATCAACCTAGAGGAAGGGGGTGTTTTGATGGATAATGAATTGAGTCCTCGTCGCTCACGGAGTCATTATCATGATCCATATCTAGTTTCCTAGATGGGTATCACCATAGAGTCATATAAAATACATCATGGAGTACCGCGGTCAAAGATAATATATATATATATATATAATAATGAAGAGTTGACTAAAGAAATATAGTCAAAGTCCTAATCATATATGATGCATGTACCATATTTCTATGGAACAAAGTTCATAGCATGTTTAGCCAATAAGTGGGTAATAATTGTCCTGGTGAATGACTAGGTCGGCCGCTGCACCATCACTAGAATCCTTATCATTATTTCATCACACGAGACCCACTAACATTGTTTCCCTCAAACCCAATAAAAACTTTTTAGTGAAATGTCTAAACATTATACCAAGGGTCGTACCATCTCTGATACCACTTCATCACAGCCCAACCCATGTCAGAGCTCAAGAGGCAACTACCCCAATCTCATTTCCATAGGCCATGGGCTAAATAAAAGCACTGAAGATATTTAAAAACATGGGGATGCCTTTCCCTAGGTACTTGTACATATTCACACAACCAACTCAAGGAAAAAGTGTTGGGGAAATGGAAAAGATAAAACACTGCTATATATATACAAAAAAAACATGTATCTAACTCTAAATAGTACAATTATAGTTGATGTATAGTTATATGAAAGGTAAAGGGGAAACATACATGACAAAAAAGAAGATAGCCACAACCTAGCAGCAAGCAGAAAATTAAAACAACTGAGAGATCCCTGCTCTTGGATTCCAAGATAAGACCACCACACACAGTCCAAGCACCTCATATATCTAAGCTCCTCTGATGTCATTATCAACACCTCTATCATCCTCAATGAAACACCATGTGATGGAAATGGACATATAGGGGTGAGTATAAAAATAATCAGTAGGTGGCCCTGGAGGCTCGAGGGAGCATAAAAAGATTCCCTAAAGAGGGGAGTTGTAGATAGAACAAGGTACTGTAAAATGGTGTACACCTCAACCCAACAAGATATTGATGTAAACTCATCCAAACCAAAATAAGATAAAAACTGTGAGAATATAAACATCACATCGAGTCTTCACTACTTATAGTCGAAGAGTAAACATGTCCAATCATGATATTATAGAAACAGAAAGCACCTGGAATACCACACACACATTCACCTCTCTCATAAGGAGAGTAACCAAAACGTATGGACTGGGTACTGAAATAATATAAATATATACTCTTATTAACGGAATCCCAAAAAAGAGAGTAATAGGATCTTCATCTCAATGATCAGCAAAGAAAAGAGTCACCAATAGATATAGAATTAACCGCTAATGATTCCAAACATCCCACACGTCTTCAATAAACATTAAAGTCAAATGGACTCAATCACCACAACATGATACTATCTGTTTTGGTTGGCATTTTTTCACCCTCACAATTTAAGGTCACATCCCAAAGATGTGTCTCGGTGGGGAAACCCCACTCTTACTCATGAGTCTAATGTAAGGTACATGTATGTCTCATCATAGACCCATAACTAGAAATAGTAAACCCAATGTAGACAACCCACACCCAAGTACGTCTAGGGGATTCCACTCTAATTGTCATTATAGAGGACCCACACACTGATGTGTTAGGCGTATTCCACCATAATAGTCTTCATAGAAGACCTAAACCCTAATAAATCAAGGGGATTCCATTCTTGTTCAACAAGGACCCTTTCCCTAATGCGTCAAGGTGATTCCACTCAGAAGTTACTAGTAGAGGACCCACGCCCATGAAGATGGGGGGTTCCACTCTCATAGTAGTCATAGAGTAACCACATTGATGACGATGGGTGATTACACTCAAGTTAATCGAGGACCCATTCCCTAGATGATAGGGTGATTTCACTTGGAATGTATTTAGGAACTACATTGGATATACCTATTGTATGGTACCTCTTAGAAAGCATTCATATGAAAATGACTGACCATTATCATCGTCATACGTCTCCTGAATAGGTGTCTATTAAGAAACAACTTGAATTATATATCAAAAGAGAATATTAATGTAACTATCATATTCAATGTGGACAAAAACTGAGGATTGGATACTCATGTTCCCTAATCTGAGTCCAAAAGAAGAAGATACAAGTGGTAGCAGATTCATAAAGTGGTACAAGGTGCATGTGGGGCTGACAAAACTATTTACCCTACCTCATTACTTTGTTGGGTACCTAACCATACTCAAGGAACATAACTATGATAGTGTACCACTAGTCATTTAAGTGTACATCAGAATACATTGAATCTTTTACCATAAGGCTGAATTGTGTTCATTTCAATTATTGTCCCAAAAAGAGAAAATGTACTTTTACCAACATGCCTATTCAAGCAGCTACAAAAAACCAAATGGACCACACCTTCATGATCCTTGCATAAAAAAGCACGAGATCAACTATCCATTTTCCAGAATCAAATTCCGTGTGAAGAAACTGCATATCACAACATCATACACGAACAGTACTTTATGGGGCCCCTGTGCCTCAATCCCAAAACACATCAAATAGATCACAGCATTGAAATCCTCATGAAAAAACACACAAACCCATCTATTCATTTGTCTCACATGGAAACTCGGTGAAGATGTCACATCTCACAACATTTTTCATAGTAGTGCCTCTTGCAGCCCATGTCACAATACCAACATAAAATATACGAATTGCACTATTATGATCCTCATCAAAAAATGCATGGGAATGACTATCCATCTATCCAAAATAGACACCCAGTGAAAAAGTATCATTTCACAGCAAAACGCCCGAACTATGATTCCTAGAGCAGACACCTCAATCTTGATTTAAATAAAAAAATTGGTCTTGAAACATCTACCTTAATTTCAGGGTCACAACACCACTGATGGCACATATATTGGACATCACATGTGGGTGTTTTGGCATGTCTATGTTTTAATAGTTATAATATATTATTTTGTTTGGGTGTTTCATGGAACCTGTCTAAAAATATAAAAAAGGAATACAACATCAGTCCTGAAATGAACGTCTTGAAAACTAGGTCACTCTACTGTAGAAAGTTCATCTATCTGACATTTCTGTCAAAAGTAATAAATATAACATTTATTGATAACTAAAATAAAAATTATAAGGATAAAAATAATTGTATCATTTTTATTATATTATTAATATTTTATTAAAAAGATTGGATGGAGACCATTTCACACAAGGGTAAATTTTTTCCTTTTCCACACACGGTCCATGTGTCCCACCCACCTTCTCTCTCCTTCGATTAATTCAATTAAATTTTTATTTTAATTCCATTAATCAATTATGCCATCAATGAATATTCTTCTTTTACAAACCACACATATATGATGTATTTCATATATGAATGCAGTAGATCACACAGAGGCCATGTTATACATATATTATTCATCCCCTCCTACCACTCTACAACTGACCAATCTCTCCTACTCATGTTAGCAGACCACCTTCTGCGCTGACACCCACCGCCCATTACTTCACATCCCTACAAGCTGCCTAAGATCCTTAGGTTTTCATATTTGAGGTCCAAACCTATTTCACAACATGAACTCCAAGGGTGTCGTTAATCTCAATCCCAAACCTATAAATCATACGCGACAATGATTTTTTCACATTTTTTTTGAATATTTATGGAACCACAAGTCAAAAGAAAAGACGTAGACAAACTGAGAAAGAAGAAATATCCTAGACAATGAGAGAAGGCTCCGAAGAAAAAATATTATAGATCAAAATAAAAAAATTATCCATTATTAACTTATTTAATAAAAAAGACAAGGAATCAGAATTGACGAGTCCTACCTGGATAGGATTGACCATCCTTGATGAAGAATACACTCTCCAAGATCTCTCATATTCGTCGCACTTCGAGTCACCTCGATCTGAAGTTCTTTCATTCAATCACAAAAGAGAGGAGAGGATGAGATATTATTGTTTGTGGTGGGAGGTTTATGTAGAAAACCTAATCAAGACACAAAAATGATCTATTTATAGAAATTAATTAGGTCCTCTGCCAATGGTTGTGGGATCCGAACATCCCACACCCTCTCACTTTAGGTCACACAAAGGTAAAACACCACGATACAAACTCAGTTTTGGTATTAGATTTGTAATATAATACTTTTTTTTCAGAATTTATTCAAATTAATATCCATGATAAAATAATTAATTTTAATTATTTCATTTATAGAGACACCCTCTACGGATTTTTCTACTTTAGACTCGTGCCATAAAAAGTTATGTCGCACCTATGGTAAATTCTATTCTTGAGACTCAACTATGGCTGAAGATTTCTGATCACAGATAATTATTAATAGATATTCTATTTTTTTCATATTAATAGTATAAAATATAATAAATATTTTTGTGTAATTTATTTCAGGAACACTGAATATTGGAATCACACACCATCTTAATGCTAAGCTCTAGAAATATAATCCGAAATATTTCAAAGCCTCTGTTGGAAAAAACATGTCTTTATAGTCTAATGTCGTTCAAATAAACAAAAAATTTCCTTATATACTCCTAGAATCCTACTCTTTCAAAGAATTTAATCCAAGGAATTATTTTAGCACAAACCAAAAGAAGTTACCCGATTTGGAGGAAATGACTTCTCTGAAACTCTATTCTTTTATTTTATTTCTCCACCCAACAACTCTCATTATTCCCTAATTTTATAAAAAAATATATTCAATATAATAATTATTTTTGTTCTGAGGATTATAAATTCACTTACACATACCTCCCGGTAATGGGTAATGTACATATTATTTATGTGTACGTTGAACTACCATTTCACAAAATGATGATTGTTCATTTTTTCCTTACCGCCACTCATGGAAAAAAATTTCATGAATAATATCTCAATATATGTTATATATTATATTTATTAGGTATTTAATGTTTAGTAATAAATTTATAGAACACATATTTATACATTCCACTAGGGGTAAATTGGATTATTTCTTTTGACGATATGTGGACTACTACCCCCCTCAAAGTGATGTCATTCGTTAAAAAACAATATATAATATATTAAGGATGTGTTTATTAAACTTATGTGTTATATAATAATTAATAATTACAAATTATTAATGATATATACATATAAACATATGTAATTTACATTCTTTATTTCAATACGATAGTAAAAAATGGAAATAATGTCTATGTGTACGTACAGCTTACCGTCTCCATGGACTGTGTGTTACATTTCATGCCTATATATTATATAGATAACTATAACACACTTATAATGAATATAAATTATATTTATATCTTTATTTACATTCATGTAATCGTATTATAAGTATAAGGGCCAAATTAAAAAAATATTAAGACACATTCAAAGGAGAAGAGTATATATTACCTAAAGTGAAGTCTTAACATTAAATTGCTAATAAGGTGGTAATATAATGTTTTAAGCATACAGTGTAAGGTATTTGATATTAGAATATTGTTATGTGATTGATTTATAATAAAATTATATTTATTATACATGTTTTATGAATGAGTACGATCAATGTCCTGTCAAATATTTAGGGGATTTCACTTCTCTTTTTATTTTTGTAAGATACATGATTGTTTCACCACCCACTCAATTTTTATGGTGTGTATAATTCGAAAAAATGTATTTTATGATTATTATAATTAAACTTATGGGTATTCAAATATATATTTTATGAAATTTATTTCATGGGTTTTATGTTTCAAAAGTTACCAAATTAGTAGAGTAATTTAGTCTCAATTTTCCCTCATTAAGATATATTCATGTTTTGCACAAATCTGTTTCCATGAGGTGTACATAATTATATTGAAATTTTATATCATCAATATATTTATTTTTTGTGATATTGTAAATGTAAAATAACTTCATATTCTTACATGGATGGTATGGTACATGGATATCATGTGGTAATAGTTTATTGAAACAATCTCATCCCATTTTAGGATTATTTATGTTTATGCTTCCTTTGATGAAATATTATGATCCATTTCTTCAAAAAATTAATTTATTTTTTTATCCTATAGTAATTCATGATATATTCATGTATTGGTTCCATTTTTTCACTCATTGGTACATATGATAGATATGAAATTGTTTTTATGAATTATCATCTTCACCATCTCTTCAGTCAGAAATCTATGTTCATTCAAAACCATGTTTTCTAAAATAGGTTTCGAAGAATATTGTACTAATAATTTATGTTAATTAAAAGGAATTTTTAACTTTTTTATTCAATTTTTTTATTCAATGGAATCATTTTTTCTTTCTGAATGTGTCGTTTATCTATCATTTTTGTCATGTAAAATGAATTCTCATTTTACATGTCATAACATGTACATATTTTCTAATCATTAAATATTTGAAGCATTGTTGTCATGTTTAAAAGGACAATTTTATGATTTTTTAAAATATATTTTCAAGGAAATGGTTTCAAAAGGATTTCATGGTTCGTTTTGAATATTTTTGAAGGAAATATTGGTTTCTAAAGGGGTTCAAGCTCCTCTATAAGTTTTACAAAGAATAATTCCTTGAAAATTATTTCAATTCTTCCTTTATAAGTTTTCAATATTATTATCATGGAAATGGTTTCCAAATGGTTTTTAATTTTATGAATGTTTTTTAATGGAGAAAAGATAATTTCATCATAAGGTGTTTTTAAAATATGGTAAAATATTATTTCCCATAGAAGATAACATATGTGGTTATTACTCATACCTTTATGGAGATGTGATTCAATGCATCCATTAATGTTATTTCATGGAATGGTTTATGATATATTAAATTATGTTTACGAAATATATTTCTCTATCATGGATTATATGCATATTAACCCTGCTTCCATTCATGGGTTATACATTTATGACCTGGTTATGAAACCTATTTCTTTTTCCACATGTTAATGTATGATTTCATTTTTATGAAACCCATTTCATTAATGGGTTATGATTAGATTGTTTATGATCTTGAGTAACATGTATTAATGATTTCACTTTGATATGGGTGGGACCTATATAACCCTCTAATGAATTGTGAAATGATAATTGTTTTATGATCTCAAAGGGTACACAAGAGGAAATTCCATGCCAGAAGAAAGTTGGTACACTAGGGGAAATCTCAAGCATAGAACAAGAGGATACATTGAAGTACATACCAAGAATAAAACAAGGGGGTACATGGGAGGAAATCACATTCCCAAAACAAGAGGGTAACAAATAAGGAATCAAAATAAAAAATCAGGTACATGGGGGATTATCCCAAGACTAACATGTTACAAGGTCCTTGATAGGTCACCATGATATAGAGTTTTTATATTATTATGTGTCTTCTCGAATTCCAAGGCTTATTCTTATGTTATGGAATTATTGATCATGTTATTTATTTCTTTCTGATTAATGTCTTTTGATATGAAATTATATATAACATTATTCATTTATATAATTTTTATATATGAATGGAATGATCTTTTAATGATCATGGTCATGTTTTTATACCGTTATGTTCATGATATTTTTTAGTAATTTTCTTTATTTAACCATATTGGTTACTTGAGATCACCTTTATCATGTGTTTCAATTCACAGTGTTATTAAAAAATATTTTAAGTTGAAATACAAAGGGGTGATCTTTGTTGGAAACATTGATGATATTTGAATAGTTTGAATATTTTTTTACATGTTTCCAAATTCTCATAACTAATATGGTCATTGGGTGATTATTTTCTTTAAAGTTTTATATATTATTAAAATGATATGTAATGTCTATCTAAATTAATACTAGGTTACTATAGTTATATCCTTCAATAGAATCTATTTTTGAATAATCTACCAGTATCCCTTTCCATGTGATAAAATTTCCCTAGAAGGATAATTTCTGCATCAAAAAACACACATTTTCATTAATTCAGAAATAAATTTTTTTACAATGTAATCTATATGGCCTTAAAATTATTCTTATATTACTCCTTAAATTTAGAGAATATAAGGATATCACTTATAAAGACTACCAAAAAGGTTTAAATTTAACCCAAAAATATTCTATTCGTCATGTACATGATTATTTATGGATCATCAGTGAGTCTGAAGGGCATCCCTATAAACTCTTAGTTCATGTAGCTTTTCTAAGAATCATCCAGGGGGATATACTCATTAATATTTAGATTATAATTTCTCAACTGATGATCCACCTTAGTAAAGTAATTTTATACACATATATAGTTAAACAAATCATAAATCTATTGCAAGGGATATATATTTATTTATCATGATATTTTTTAGATCATGATTAATGATATAATTGAATATTATTCTTCATGACAAGAATGATCAGTGAAACCCATATAAACCACAGGATCATATAAACTCTTTCTTTAGATTATCCTATAGCTGATTTTTCATCTACAAATATTTTTAAAATGGCTACTATATATTGTGTCAGGGATAATAGAAATTATCCACCTATATTTTTGGCTGAGAACTAAATCTCTCAGCATGGGGGAGGACCGATAATGTTTTTTGGAAACACATTAGTGAATTCCCTTACAATGGAAAAAAATCAAGTATGATATTTTATGTAGCTTCAATCATTTTTTAGATATACCCTTTCCCACAAGGAAGTAATTTATGTTATTGAAATGTAAATTCTAAATTGAATTCATCACCACCATTTATATTTGTAGGTTTGGTTAGTGAATTATCATATGAAGTGTGATTTACTTCTCTTAGAAATTTTAGTAGGATCTATACAAGCAAATCGAATCTATTTCCCGAATAGTTTCAAATTACACTAAATGGTGTCTCACATGGATTAATTGGAATTTCATCACACAAATTTTAAAAGGGTATTTCTTATATATTTATTATGAAATTATCTACCCATTCATCATCTTCACAGTTAAACCAACTTTCAGGTATTAAGGTGGCCTTTGAATAGTTACACAATACTATTTTGAAAAAAAATAATAGAACAAAAATTTAAAAACAGATTGATCTTATTGAATGAATATATTGTGTACACACAAATTCATTATTTTCATCATCCTCAGTAGAAATAATTTCACAATCTCATCCTTTTTCTCCAGTAGATGATGATTTCTATCATTAGAAATCATTATCAACTCATAGGTTGGTTCACTGATTCAAATATGTTTCTTATTCCATGGTGATGAAGTATTGGAAAATAGGTAGAGGGTTGATTGGAGGATACCTTTTCATCCATAAAATTGGGGGTTTCACATATATATATGGATAAATTTGTTCCCATCCTTCATACACCTAAATCATTTGCTTATCTTCTAATTTTAAAATATGAGATGCTTCTCTCACACTTCTAAAAATTGGGATGTATCACATTATTTTCATAATTATTGTTATCCAATACAACACCATGATTAATATAAATCATTAACTATATATATATTGAATTATGAGATCCATAAGATTCACCAATCTTGATTTCAACATTGAGGGAACATCAAAAAAATAAACATAGTTTTGAAAGTCTAACATTTCTATATAATTTCATAGAATCAAATTTATCCCACCAATAAATTTATCAATATTAAATTAAAAGGATATGAAAAATACATAGGCATAGAACATAATTATGTTAAAGTTATATTTATACACCCTGAAGTATTTTTCAATTATTTTCTTATTGATATGAAAACCTCTCTCTATTTTTAGTATGTATGTTCACGGAAAATATTTATCTAAAAACATTTTTTATATCATCAAATTCCATCACTTTATTCTCATTAAAATTATTCATATTTTTTACTAGAAAAAACCACTTATCTGCATCTCCATACAAATGTGAAATATATAGAAAGACCATATCATTTTCATATCATTGGAGGATAGTGAGGATAGGTTAATGGTGTTGATCCATTATCCCCCAATTTAGTGGTTAGTAAATGCACTGAATGTATAAGTCTCTTGTCATATGATGGTCTCAATTTCATCATCTCTTTCTTAGAGGTATTCAACTATTGATACTAAAGAATTATTCACATCAAAATAAGACTTATTTGAGAAACTAATTTCATGGTGTTCCAAACTCCTGACCCCATTGAGTTGGGTATCTCATTTACATGGTCATCACATTGAACCTCACATTAGTTCTCATATCAGTTTTTCTAATTTCTAGCCATTGTAAAAATCAAAGGAAAAAATAGGAAAGATAATTTTAAAACTATTTTGGGAGAAAATGTTATACCATTATCATTAATGTGATACGTCTTATATTATGTAAACTAAGAATATATAGGTTTCAATTAACTTTCAACTTACTAATATACAATATTATGGGTATTTTAGTTCCCTTAATAATGGTTCATTATGAGATTGAAATTTTATCAAAGAATATCATGCATGAGTGTTATCCACAGTGCGTAGAAAGGCACATCATTTTCAACCAGGTGGCGATCAAGTCATGTGAAATGTCATCCTTATTTGGTTTTTACATCTATGTAAAACTTTTATAGACCCACATTCAATTATTGTGTCTTGATAGGGATGTATATTTTTTGAAACCAGTAAATCTTTGATTTATGAAATTTAATTTCTCTCTATATCTATGTCTTATCACTAGAGATCTTACTATGATTTTCTAATCTAAAAAAACACTATACTTTTTATGACACCATGTATGACAAACCATATATGTAATATACCATAATTCATGATTAATTACATATAGATACACTAAATACAATTCTAAAAGATCAGGATGCCTATAATATTTGGAAAATTATGGACATAACATAAAAATAATGTATGTTGGGGGTAATGAAATATTTCAAAAACATTAAAATATTCCATTATATTTTATTTATCTTATTATACTATATGTGAAATCATTGTAATGTACATAAGAAAGAGATTGTATAAAAATATTAAATGGTGATGTTAATAAAAGATAATAAATATACATATGAGTGGAATATAAATTGTCTAAAAATTATAAAAATGAATATAAGAAGTTTGATATTATATGATAACTATAGGGAAACATGGAAATCTACAAATAAGATTAAACATGACATAATAATGAGTCAAGTCTAACTTTGAATATAAAAAAGATGGTGAAAAAAGTCTAATCATAGATTGAATTTAGTCTTTAGTCTTATTTATACCATCTCATGTGAAACCATAATTATGTTATACATTAGTGTGATATATAATTTGGATAAATCCAATCACACTTCTTACATGTACATGCATAAATGTCACACCCTGAGTTCTTGAGGACCATTTTTTCTCGAATAAATTAAATATTCATTTCTATCATGCAATGTACTAAGTCAAAAATTCATCCACATGGAACCGAAATGGATTAAATTACATGGAACCAATATTTTATTTGTTACATGGCACCAACTCGGTATACATTACATATAATATCAACTTTTCGTATGTGACATGTAGCACCAACTTGGCGTATGTTACCCACAACATTAATGATATTACGTAACATAATTTTTCTTTTATAATAATTTAAATGATATAATTATAACCTATATATTAAACATATAAATTATAATAGTAATAACTAATTTTAAAATATTATTTATAAATTTTTCAAATCAATAAAACTTATTGACAATGATATATATGGTTTATGGTAAAGTCATTTTATGTTTAAAAATATCTATATCTAAAATGAACCACTTATAATATTAAAATTTATTTTAGACACATTTATAAATTGAATTTGACAAAAAAAAATCATTTTTTAATTTGTAGTGTTGAAATTATCTTAGTTTGAGTTTTTTTATTTTTTTGAGAAACATCATTTTTGGAAGAATATGAAAAAATATAAAATTATGATTCAGAACATATTTTTCATCTAATTTATTAATATGGTAAAATTAAATTATAATTTTGTTTAATAGTTTTAATATATTATATTTTAATATATTAATTCAATTTTTTAATGGAAAACCATTTCATATTGAAATTTGATATAAAAACATAGCAAAATTATGATCATTTTGAGGTAAAAACCCTTCATTGTCATCTCATCTGTAGAATTAATTTCAAATTAATTTCTTACAAATCCATGATTTTCATTCGTAAATACATACCTATTATTTTTAATCACCATAATTTAGATTTTCTAATATTATCTACATAGTTTTTACCCAAAAAATATTGAAATATATTAAAATTATTTACATCGATTAAGGTTAAATTAAGATTAATATGGGACTAAACATATATCTTTAATGCACAAAATGACATGTAAAATTTCCCAAAATACATTATATGGAAATATTTAGAACCTATACTACCTTTTATATGATTTTGATGGTTATTTTATCAAATTTCAATAGTAAAAAGTGTTTGTGGAATTCTCTCTTCAAATGTTTACAAAATAGACACTCCTCATTCCCCATAAAAGGCTACCACCTCTCCCTTTTATTAACTTGTTTAAAACAAACTAATTTAATCCAATATTTACCCAATAAAATCCCCAAAATCCTTCCCTTTATCCTATAATAATACCTTTAGGAAGTAATCTATCCAAGGAATCCTTTTGGCACAAACCATAAAGAGTTACTTGATTAAGAGGTAACATCTTCTCTCAAGTCATTTATTTTATTTTATTTAAGAAACCCTAATCATTATTATATCCATTATTGTATAAAAAAAATATATTAACCACAATATAAATGGATTTATTTTTGATATTTTTTAAATTTATAATTACAAACATCCCCCATAAAATAGATAGAAAATATAATGTTTACTTAAATGGATAACTACCGCCTCACTGGTTGATGATTGTTTAATTTTTCATACATCCAATCATGGAGGACATTATAATAAAAAATATACATTTATATGTTATATATTATAGTTATTATTTATTTAAAATTATTTATTAACTTTACAAAACATATCTTTTTTATTTTATATTTCGTGTAAATATGATAATTTCGATTGAGGAAATTTGGACTTCCACCCCTTTAAAGTGAGGTGATTTATTCACACACTACATGTAATGGATTAAGTTTTTAAATTTGTTAAATAATATTATATATATTACATTAAAATTATACTTTAATTATATTATATTGATATATAAACATAGGGAATTTTCTTCCTTTCATTCAATATGTCAATAAAAAATATAAACAACCTTAATGTGTATGTACGACTTACCATATCCATGAATGATGTATTTCATTTAATAATTATATATTATATAGATTATTATAATATAAATATAATGAATATAAATTATATTTATATCAAGGGTTATATTATTCAATCATGATTTTATATTAAGTAAAAAATATAAAACAAATTAAGACACATGTGGAGAACAAACCGAATATTATCATAAGTGAAACCTAAACATAGGATGTTAAACAGGAGGATAATATAAGGTCACAATAAACCAATATATCATATTACATATTTATGGATATTGTTATGTAAAATATTTATAATTAATTTATATTTATATCAATTCTCATTTGAATGAGTATGATGAGATTCAAGACACAAGGCTGGGAGTTTCACACTCTTTCCTTTTGTGTAGTGTATATAATTCCCATGATTGAATTATATGTGTATTATACATAAATTTATGGGTATTAATATATCCATTTTATAATCATTATCTTACGGGGTCTATGTTTCAAATGATGTCAAATCAGTAAAAAGGGTTTGTCTCAATTTTCCTTCTTTGAGACTCATGTTTTATTTTGTACTTAAACATGTTTTCATGGTCTATATACTAAATGATTAAATTTTATCTAATGAATGTAATTATTTTAATTATATTATAATCATTATTTAATTTCCATTTATTAAAGATATAATATCATCCTGAGTTACCAAGTTATAAGATATTATTGAAACAATCTCATCATTTTTCGAGAATATTTATGTCTATGCTTCCATTGATGAATGGTGGAGATTCAACTCTAATGAACAATAACAAGTTTCCTTCTCCTCTATTTATTCACGATATACCCATGTATTTTTATCATTTTCCCTCTCTTTGATACTTATTATTACGTTTTGGTGTAATATATAATTATCTCTTCCTGGACATGAATCTTTTTTATTCAAAACTGTGTTTTAAAAAGAGTGTTCAAAAGATCATTGAATCCCATTTTTAAGGATAAATTATTTTAAAAAATGTTTTATTATTTTCAATTTCACATTTATAAATTTTCCATGATATTTTAAAATAAATAATTTTTTTAAAATGTCTTATGTTTGGAAATGTGTTTTTTAATGCAGAACATAGATTTTACTCAAAAAATATTTTTCGAATATCTATAGAAAGTATACCCCAAGAATAATAAAATCCCATGGGTTTACTCGTGAATTTCTGGGAAATAATTAAATGTTTCTATTCATATTCATTCTATAAATTAATTTTGATTTGATGAAATAATTTCGATGAATGATGATACTTTTTAATGCATTATATTCTCGTCAAGCTCGCTTCTTTTCACGATACACATTTACAATGAAATGAATATGGAACATATCTTTTTCCACAGGTTATGATATTATTACTTGTTTATAATAACCATTTCATTTAATGGGTTATGATATTATTATTTTTAATCTTATGGAACATGTATGTCTGATTTCATTATGATATGGGTTAGATTAATATATCCCTCCAATGAATTGGGTAACAATTTATATCTAATCTGATAGACTAATATGATCTTCAGAATGAACATTGACTTCTATGATTTCCATGGGAGTCAATAATGACTACCAAGATGGTATGATGAAGTAACTTAGTCTACTAAGATATCTATAGTATTAAAAATTGACTACCATGATTGTATGGGGAGTGAACATACTCTACCAGAATGGTCTTGTATGTTATAACATAGATACTATGGAAATAATATATATACATAAATGTCTACCACATTTCCTTGTTTTCTTCCCATGTTATGATTTTATGTCTTATGTTCCATATCTTCTTATGATTCATGCCTTATGAACTACAATTATTTATTAAATTATTTAAATATATAATATTTGATATTATGGGTATGATATTATATTTTCATTATTATATTATCATACCATTATGAAAATGACTATGCTTACACATTTCCCTTTTTTACCCTTACTGATCATTTCAGCTAACTCCTTTTTATATTTCCTTCCCCATGTTATAAATATATGTATAATGATTATTTTTTCTAATATTATTTTTAGTTAATAAGAACCTAGTGGGAGATATTGTAGATCAATTATGTCAAAGTGTTTATATTTACATGTTTCCAAAGTCACTATAGCAGTACGATCATTTCCATTCAATGTTTATAATGTTTATGTTTTCCAAAGAAGTTATGTAATATTATTATCTGAAAATAGATAACCTCAATATTAGGTATTAGGGAAATGTTTTATATATTAATTAGAATCTAGGATGAGAAAATATTAGTGAGAAACCTAAGTAAATTTATAGGGATAAGTCTAAGGTTAAGAAAATGTATATGAAAGTATCCTAAAATTTTGGTGAAGGATTGAGTGAGTGGTTTCATATATATAGATCTCTATCTCAATGCTACAAGTGTATGTGGTTCTGGAACAGATGTACTTAGGGGTAACAACTCTGAAAAGATGATCCATTCCTAACTGAGGGAAATCTGGTACATGATAATAGTAATTAATGCACACCTGGTTTGGTGCACCTAGGGGATATGATTTGTAAATTTACAATCTCTTAATGATGCATTATGAATTAATTAAATAAGAGTTTCATATGAATAACTAGGATAATCATAATGTTTCATTTATTACGTATGGTCTCATAATTTATACATCTTATAGGTTACTTTTCATGATTATGTGCCTCTTAACAATGTTAACTGTTTCTTACTCTATGTTTTTTTGGTTTTTCCAGTGGATGGAACACAAATTAACTGAATTAATGGGTTCTATGATTGATAATAAAAATATTATACTATTGAGAATTCAGAATCTATAAGATCTAGAATACAAATCCTTATTGATATGGTCAAACATATTTCTCAAGCTATGAATCATAGTGGTCTTAAAAGTGAGAAAAGGAGAGAACCACATTATATTAATCCTTAAATGAGGCAAACTTCACCTTTTTTCAGAGGGGTCTCTTGTCCACATTTTTCTGAACAATATATAATCACTACAAAATATATATTATCCATTCAATAGTGCTCGGATCTTGAGAAATTCATTCTGGTTGTCTATCGGTTATAAGGAGAATAAGACCTATGATACACTCTAATCAAGAACATTAGGTTGCTATATGAGATTGAATCTATAGATTGGGATGAGTTCAATAAGAAATTTTTCAGTAAGTACATTCTTTATATTTTTTCTACCATGATGGTGAATGAGCTATTCGATTTGATGAAAAGTGATAATGAATATAATAGTACCTATGAGGACAATATCACGAGTCTTACGAATTATGGTTCATGAATTATTATCCAACCTGAATGTAAATTTTATAGGATATTCATTTTCATAAAGACAAGTCATATAAGGGAATTGGTTACAAGAGACTTTAGTATCTAAGAAGGGAATTTGCATTGTGTAATCATGGTTGAAATGCAGGTTCGTGTCACGTATCAATATTTTGTCTTTCATAAGAAGATTAATATGGATATTAAAGGAAAATCAAAAAACCATGATGAGAATATCATGATCACCTATTTATACTCTATGTGTAGAAATAAGATATGTTAAAATTTCATTAAGGGGTATAATAAATTTTTTATGTTTTAAAGTTAAGGACATCGAGAATTTTATTCCTGAAGTGATGGGATTAAGATGGATAACATTGTTAATTATGAAAACCTGATATAGAATTCACCTCTTACTATTAATTTCAACAAGTGTAAGGAGAATGAGAATTATTCTTACCACTACCCAGACCCATGGGATGTTGATGATGATTGATGTCAAAAACCACTAATGTCAATGGACACAGGGAAATATAATGCTTTCACTACTTTAGATGAGGAGTGTGATAACTATATGATGAAAGGTACACTTAACATACACTCTAAAACTAATAATGTAATATTTGATTCTAGATATTTGAACACATTCTTATCTAAATAATTTCTTACGGGAGTTAAGCTTCTACAAAAATAATTAGACATGGAATTTACAGTCCAAATCTCTAATGGTACACTGATTGCATCTCATTTCTATGAATGATATAATGTTAAATATTGTGGGATTTTGCTTCCTATAAATGTTTTCATTCATCCTTTGTTGGAATTTGATGTCATCATAGGCATGGATCAAATTTCTCTACATAAACACAACATCAATTTTCGAGGAAGGGAAGTAAATTTTAATATTGAAAAGCCTCGTATGATCTTCCATCCATGTGATGATATGTAAAAACATTCTATGGAGATTAATTCCATTCGATGGGTCTTATTTAAAATTCAAAATCATTGATTATCTCAAATTTTTTAGAATGAAATCAAACACGATGATATGCCTATTGTTCTGTTTATGTGGATTTATTTCTCAGAGATTTGCTTAGTGTTCCATAAAAATGTGATGTTGAGTTCTCAATAGAACTCATACCTATTTCCAGACCAATTTAAAATACTCTTTTAAGAATGGATCTGATTTAGTTGAAACAATTGATGATAAAATCCATGAATATATTGATAAGGGATTCATTTAGCCATTTTTATCACCTTGGGTTGCACTTATTCTTTTTAGGAAAAATAAAAATGGATCAATGCTACTCAATATTTACTATATATATTTGAACAAGATAAAAATAAATAATAAGTATCCTCTCCCCCATATTGATGACTTTTTTGATCAATTACGTGGAGCTCAATACATTTCCATGATTGAACATTGTTCTAGATATCATTAATAGATTGTAAATAAAGGGGATATACCCCAGATAACAATTCATATGAGGTATGGACACTATGAATATATAGTGATGCCTTTTGGACTTACTAATGTCCATAAATTCTTCATGGATTTAATGAAAATATTTATTTAAGGTTACCTTGATCATTTTTGGAAGTATTTACAAATTATGTTGTAATATATTCAATTATAATAGAATAGCATGAGGATCACTTGATAATTTTAGTCTAGACCCTAAGAAAGGAAGAGATCTATGAAAAATTTACATATTATGAATTTTAGTCGAAAACAGTTCCATTTTTTTGGTCACATAATCTCAATAGATGGTTTTATAGTTGTTCAGTCAAAAATAGAGGATATTGAATATTGTCCTAGACTAAACTAAGTGACTATGATCCATGGATTTCATGGATTAGTTAGATATCACTAATGTTTTTTGGATAATTTATCACTAATATCTAATCCTCTGACCAAGTTATATTGGAAGGGTGTCAAGTTCATCTAGATAGATTAATGTGATGTAAATTTCATGGAATTGAAGAGAGGGTTAGTCAGTGCACCTCTTCTAACATTACCCTATAGTGGAGTAGGGTTTTTAATATTTAGCGATGCATCCATGAAGGGGTTTGGATGTGTTATTATTCCAAATAACATTTTTATCCCTTATTTATAGGGAATTTGAGGATTTAGATGAAAAATTAACTAACTCATTATTTAGAGTTTGTAGTGGTAATATTTTGTGTAATGATATGGAGGCGTTATCATTATGGGGAAATGTCTGATATAAATATTGATCATAAAATTATGAAATCTATATTCACAGAGAATGAATTGAACATGTTACAGAGATGATGGTTAGATTAGATAAAGGATTATGACTTCCCAATACTTTTCCACCCATATAAAATTTACCAGGTAGCCAACACATTGCATCCGAAAGATCATGATAGCTTATCCATGACGAGGATCACAAAAGATAAAATATTTCTAAATTTTCAACAGATGGATCAATAAATCATGAAGTAAGGGGAACGGTCTTATTCTTATAAAATAAAGGTTGTAAACATTATCCATGTTATGACATGGAGGTTTAAAAGGAATATGGAGAGATTAAAAAAAGTCATACATGTTCATATGCTTAACATTGATCAGGATGGAATAATAAGGTCCTGGAACTGTGTATGTGTTCTTTCCATAACTTATTTGAAGAAGGAGCTGTTAGTGGTAGATCATAATTCTTATTTCGTTATTTATACTAGAAGTACAATGATATATATGTACATGAATGAATAATTTTGATGGGATGGCATGAAGAGAGATATTGAAATGTTTCTATCTTTGTGCTTTGTATGCCTACAAGTTATGGCTGAAAGATAAAATTCATTGGGGATGTCCCATCCATTACCCATAATAGAATTTAAATGAATGAACATAATTATGTATTTTTTCATTGGATCACCCAAGATCACCAAACGGTTTAATGTTATATGGGTGGTAGTTGATCGCCTTACTAAGTTAGCACACTTCATCACTATCATCGTTAGACTTCCATTTAGATCATATTTATATGATATAAATTAAATAAGTGGTAAGGTTACAAGGAGTAATAAATTTTATTGTATGAGATTGATATCTAAGGATTACCTAAATGTTATGGAAAATCCTTCATAAAAAACTTGATATAGAATAGAGTTTTATCACTTCTTATCATCCTATGATGAATGGTAAATATAATGTAACACCTCAAACCATAAAGGATATGTTGAGATATTGTTCTACAAATTTAAATTATGTTTGGGATCAAACCTTAATTTAGTTCAGTTGAATTATATATATACCCTTCACTCAAACATTAACATTGAACATTTTGATGTTATTTATAGGAAAAATGTAAATCTATAATGTGTTGTTATGAAGTTGGAGAAAGAATGCTATTGAGACATGAGATTACTAAATAAATGGTTGATAAGGTTAGAACCCTTCAAAAACATATCAATGATGCTAAATGTTGGAGGAAAATTTATCATGATAACGAATGATGTGATCTATAATATGAATATGATGAGATGGTGTTTTTATAAATATCACCCTGCAAGAATGTTATGATATTCATGAATAAAGGGAATCTAATCCCTAGGTATATCAGTCCATTTGAGATTCATGATCATATTATGATGGTTTAATATCTCATGGCACATCCTCGTAATATATCTCAAGTCCATGATATGTTCCATGTAACTCCCATAAGGAAGTACATACCTGACCCATCACATGTATTGAACTCTAGAGTAGTAAATTACTTATGAGGTGCAACATGTTGAAATTCTTGATCATAAATAGAATGTTATATAAACAAGACCACTAACCTGGTCAAATTTTATTTAGAAATAACCCATTAGAGTAAACAGTTGGAGATCTTTAAGATATTATGAATCATAATTATCCTCATTTCTTTACATTGTAAAATTTTGATAGATAAATTAATTTTATGTGGGGTAGAATGCAATACCCCATTTTTATTGACCTGTTTTCTCAGATAAATTAAACTTTTATTTATGACATACAATGAACTAATCCAAACATTCCTTCCACAAAATAACGATTTGGAATATGTTACATGAAACCAACTCGGTGTAATTTTCACCAAACATAGACTCGGTGTATGTTAAATACATCACCGAGTTACCGTATAGTAAACACAACACTATTGTTTTTACAAAAAATCCTTTTGCTGTTATAATTATTTAAATGAGATAATTATAACCTAGAAGTTAAAATTAGTAATATGAATATTAATAAATACTTCTTTCTTATTTTTAATAATTTTTTATATAAATAAAACATCTTTATAATGAAAGATATGTTTTTTGGCAATGACTTTTTATGTTTCAAAATAACATTTTCTCGAATGAATAAATTTTATTAAAAAAATAATCTCAGAAAAATATATAAATTTAATTTGATAAAATAAAATTCATTTTTGTAACTTATAATTTCAATATCATATAATGAATTTCATGGATTTGTATGAGAAGCTTTATTTTTTTGATGAATAGTGAAAATTTCAGGATTCTAATTCAGAACTGCTTTTTCATATAATTTGTTTATAAAATTAAATTATGTTTTAATTTTTTTATAACATTAAACATATTATATTTCTTAATGATTAATCCAATTTGGGTAAGTGAATCCAGTTTCACTTTGAAATTTTATATAAAAAAATAGTAATCTTTTGATCATTTTTACCTTAAAACCCACATTGTCGACCTGACTATGAGATTGATATTAAATTAATTTATACCACATCATTGAATGGAATTTAGTAAATTGGATTAAATATTAGGAATAAAAATATATTTAATTTCTAATAATGTCATCTTTGTTTTTGATGAAAAAATTAGGGAATGTTATTAAAATTATTTACATCAATTAATGTTAAATCAAGCTTAATAATGAAGTAAACCATAGAATTAATGCACAAAAAAATCTGTTCAATTGTCCAAAATCCATTTTATGGAAATAGTTATACCCTAAAATACATTTTATCATATTTTTATCATTATTTAATCTACTTACATCATGAAAAATATGTGTGGAATTGTCTCTTAAAATATTTATAAGATTGCCACTCCTTCCATATAAAAGGCCACCTTATTCATCACACATCCCAATACTATTATTTTATTCCATGATACGATCAATAAACTTCCAAAAATACATACCTTATCTCATATAATCCTCCCCTTGGGACAAAATCAATCCAAGGATGAGTTTTGAGACAAACCAAAAGGAGTTACCCGATTAAGAGTTAAAGCCTTCTCTCAAGCCCTTTCATTTATTTTCATTCACCCATGCATCAACATTCCCTTTTCCATGAATGTAAAACCAAAATAGTATCCTAAATATACTATTAATTTAATATTATGGTTACAAAAAACACTTAAACACACCTCCATCTAACGGATAACAAACATACTGTTTTTGTGAACAGCAAGCTACCACCTCACTAAATGATGATTCCTAAATTTTATTTACCACCTATCATGGTGGAAATTAGGTTGGAAAGTATATTTATATATTTAATCTATTATATTTATTATTTAATTGATGTTCTTAATTCCTTTTACAACAAATATTTTTTTAATTTCCTTTTTGTGTAAATATAATAATTTTATTTAAGAAAGTATGGTCAACTGCCCCTCAAAGCGATGTGATTCATTCACAAACTACATGAAACGTATTATGGATTGGTTTAGTGAAATTATATGACATATATAACATTATTATTCTAAAATAATTATATTATATTCCTATATGCACATATTTCATTTTATTTATTTATTTTTATATTGTAAAAAATACAGAGATAATGATTACGAGTACATACGTCTTTCCATCTCCATAAATGGTTTATTCCATTTTTAATTCTACATTCAATATATTATTATAATACATATATAATAAATATAAATTATATTTATACCGTGTTTCAATTTTTGTAGTCATGACATAAGTATAAGGACCAAATATATATATAAATTAAGTCACATGCGATGAACAAAGAGAATATTGTCCGGAGTGAATCCTTAACAAAGGATAGTTAAAAAGAGGGTAATATAAGGTCTCAATCAAACCATATATGGTATTATATGTATGAATATGTGTATGTAAAATATATATAATAAATTAATATTTATTATACAATGGTTTTTAATGAATACGATGCGTGTCATGAAAATTTTAAGGAGGATTTCATCTCACTTTTTATTTCCATGAGATACATGCTTCATTCTTCACTGATTCCTTTTTTCTGGTGAATGTACATACCATGAAAGTATTATATTTTTCATATATATAAATTTATGGTTATTCATATATAAATATTATGACTATTAATTCAAGGGTTCTATGTTTCAAAATATATAAAAACAATAAATATGTTTTGTCTTAATTTGTCTTTGAGACTCATGTTTTGGTATACACCAAAACTCTTTTTCAAGTTGTATAGGTTTCAATTTTACATGTTATATCATGAATTTAATTATTTTAATGATATTTTATGATACGTGAAATTTCATTTTCTATAATGTAGAATATGATCCCAAGTTGCATTGTTAGAATAGTTTGTCGAAATAATCTAATCAATTTCCAATATTGTATATGTTTATTCTTCCTTGGTATAATAATTATGATCCATCTCTCAATAATAATCATGATATTACTTCTAATATATTTCTTTATGCTATATCCTTGTATTCAAACCTTTTTTTCTTCTATTTAATAATTTTGATATTTTTTTTAAATTCGACTATCTCTCTCTAGTTAAAAATCTATTACATTCCAAAACCATGTTCGCAAAAATGTTTTATAAAGGATTTCAAATGTTATTTGATGTCCGTTTTATGGAAAAATGTTATTTAATATTTTTATTTTTTGAAAATATAATTTTTTAGTTTTCGAATATATTTTATAAAAAATGTGTTCCAAAGGTTTTGGGCATTAAAATATATTTTTTAATGAAAAATAGTTGTTTTCCCAATAAAGTGTTATTAATATATTTTTCAAATTTATTTCACATCTAAATTAACATACACTGATGTTACTCATTCCTTTTGGGGTCATTGTTCTATTTTTTTATTCATATTATTTCAATAAATGAATTTTTTGATGGAATGATCTGGATGAAACTCATTTCTCATTCATGAGTAATATTCTTTTTAAATTCTCTTCCTTTCATATGATATGTATATGAAGAAATAAACATAAAACTTTTCTTTTTCCACATGTTATGATATAAATGAAATTTTGTAATACCAATTTCATTTCATGGGTTATGTTAAAATGAGTTATGTTCTTATGGAACATGAATGTATGATTATATTATGATACAGATAGGACCTATATCTCCCTACCATGTATTTTTTTAATGATTTATATCTCATGAGATAGATTAATATGGTCTTGGGAAACAACCGAAATTACAAATATTTCCATTGGAGCGAACCACGCCATCCAAGATGTTATGAGGAGTGAATATATGATACTAAGATGGCTGTGGGTGAAAACCATGACCGCCAAGATGGTATAAGGAGCGAAGTCATACTACCAAGATGGTCTGTGAAACAATTCCTTGGATACTATTGAAATCATATCATATGCTTATGTGTCTTCCAGAATTCCATGTTTTATTTCTATGTTATGATTTCTAGGATTAAGTTCTCTATCTCATTATTATTCTTGTCTTATTAAATAACAATATTTATTCCCTGATTCATGTATATGATCTTCTATATGTTGGGTATGATATTATATTTTCATGATCATTTTCTGAAACCCTTATGCTCACGATTATGCATACACATATCCCTTATTTACTCTTAATGAGAATTTTAGCTCACCCCTTTTTATCATTCCTTCCCCATGTTATTAAGATATGTATTTTGTTTTTAGGGGATAAGAATGGTTCTACTCAATAAAAACCTAGGGGAGATAATGTTTCACATATATGAATCTGTTTTTATATCTCCATGCTTCCAAAGAAACTATAATAGTATGATCATTGGGCATCTGTTCCAATACTGTTTTAAGTATTTCTCAAAAGTTATTTAATTTTAAGGTGTAAAAATTTAGGGTATCTATAATAAGTGTTCAACGTAGATTATACAATATTAGGATATATTTCATCACTTTTATTCACATCTTCAAGAATTTTGGGTTTCATATATGAATTTACCCAATAACATAAATGTTGGTAAGCCTTAGGGAATACGATTGAGTTTTAATGAGGAATGGTATTCACAATACTAATTCTTGGAATCCAAAAACTGAAAAAAAAATTGGTTTTATAACAAAGAAATTTAATGATATATAGAATTAATAAACTTGTGAGAAAGGGGTGTCTCATAGCTTGGAAATTATATAGACAATTTTTTGGATGTGTAAAATCATTTACCAAAATTGTCATTTGGAAAAATATTTGAATAATATAAACAACATACTAGAGTTGACATGTAAGATCCCAGATTTGTCTATATGGTATATTTCTCTTTTATATTCAGTTTAAGTCCAATGTTTTGTTTATGTATGGGTTTCCCCAAGTTCATGTAAAAACATGGGGTTGTTCCGGGGGTTTGAGAGAAAAATGTATTAGAAAATGGAGTTTTATGGGAATGTTTCACATTTTATGCACGGTTAGTAAAAAACATAGGGGGAAACCCATGTAACTGGTATGATTTGGGAAAAGGGTTTTGCGCGGTTAGCACATGATTGTGCTAACCATAAATAATAACTAAGAAACCCTATGAAAGGGTGATTTTGGGATAGTATCATCTTATCTATTTGCAAACAGTATATCAAACCGTGCGGGTAAACAGTGTGGCCCAGCAAAGATAAGCAATTTACAAAAAAAATTCCGTTATGGGATTTTATGGCTCAATTAGGATTTTAATCCTTTTTTCTCACCTAAACCATAGTGATAATCCAATCCTCTCATGATCTTTTAAGGGTGATTCCCCTTCATCCCTGGGTTATTTAGAGTGTTTTTGGTTGATTATCGAAGATCCGAGTAAGGCTAACCCCTCTCTTACTTCCCTTTTTGGATTAAGGTTTATATTCTTTCCCCATATCCACCTTAAAATCATACACCCTTCATTAATCAGGATATATAGGTTTATACATTAAATGGTGGTTGTATTGGGATCTAATACTTCGATTAGGAATGTGTTCACCAATGGATTGGAGGAAGGTTGTCAAAAATTTATATCCCAAAGATTATATTTAGATTTGTGCATATAGGGTTTTATTCTTGTTCTATTTTAATATTTTATTTATTCCATTGGAATGATGTGGGGTATTGCTTTTCTAAATAACCAACTGAACTCCTCATGATCCCCATGGGATCCATGGAGGATTACATTAATAAATATGGGCCACCAGTGGGGTGTGCCAACCCATCCGAATGGGGTAATGAAAATGTATGATGTGAAATTGATGTGTTTTGACATATATCCTTGATGAATGAATTAATTGGATATTAAAATTATTTATAAAGGTTATGTATAGGTGTTTCAATCAATGAAAATGGATACTAGTTGTTTGGTTGGTATGTAATTGGGTTAAATGGGATTATTGGGAATTCATTATTTAATTTCATTTATACATGAATACGATTAATGAGAAAAGTGTGGCAAATGGGAAATGGGGTAAAATATTTATGTGTTTAAAATAATGAATGTTTTAATGAATTTTTGCATAATATTTATTTTATTTTATTACATTTTGTGGTGCTGTTGCTAATGATATTAGTTATGCTTGTTTATAATGTGGTTATTATGAGGATGAAAAGTAATCATGTGAACATGGATTGGAATAGTGGGGTTTAGACAGGAGGTTCTATTCCTGCAGGTCTATTTGGATTGATGTTCTATGCTCCACAATCTAAATGCATAGTATAGGGAAGGGTACAATGTTCTATTCCCCTAGTAGTTGCAATCCACCCAGGCAAAGGAACCAAGGTGAGGATAACTAGGATATTGTGATGTGATGACTATAGAGATAGGAATTGATTTATTACCATATGACTTAAGAACCTTAGTCATGCCTAATCCATTGATCACATGAATAAGGGTGAAGTAAACTATGACATGATTGACTAGAGAACCTTGTTTTAAGGGTAGCAAAACATAAGTTAACATAATCTTGGATGTCTTAATGAACTATTTTCATTTACATTCCATTATATTGGACTTACATGCACTATCTACATGATTGGATATTTTGAAGGCACTGTTGATGCTGGCATAATGTGTTATACTCACACCCTACCAGGACTGCAGTTGGGTACCCAACCCAATTTCATTGTTGTAGGTCAATAATGAGCCAAAGGTCTTTTGCTTGAGAAGTGAGTCGGGTTCGGTACGTGTGCAGTTGAGGAATGAGTCCAGGAGTCTGGAACATTGTGTGGATTCCACAATTTTTCATTCTTTTTGGGTTTTGTTCACATGGAATTGTTGCATGTCATGACATATTTGTTGTTGGATATGGTTTTACCTTATTTGAGAGTTGTTTATTTATGAATGTTCAATGTTTTGTTTATATTTCATCCACTATTTTTATGCATTCAACTATAACTTACACTAAAAAATAGTATATAATCTTCCAACATTACTCATAGAGCCTCTCCACTAGTCAGAAACCTCTAGTGTATGGGGAGGCACAATTGAGGTCCTATAGCGACCCAGCTCGAGGAACTATCCTAGTGGCTCCTAATTTAAGGACCGTACAAAGTGGTATCATATGAGGTTGTTTTTATGGTCTTACTATTTGGTATAGTAGACATGAGGTTAGAGAGTTTTCATACGTTGGTAATAATATCATTATTGGGAGTATCTATGCCATGTACGGGGGTGAAACCCAAGTCACCCAGGGTGGAAATTTTTCTCTTAATGTGTGCTGTTACATTTGATGATTATTCCAAGCCTGGTGATGCACTAACTGTGTGATTTGACGGTTTTGTGATATTATTCCTGGGGACAAAATGGAATGAGTTTTCTCAATAATGCATCATTATAGTATCATATACATATAGGTGACATGAATCATAGTCGGCACACACGTGGGATGGGTTTGTGGGACATATAGAGTAGGATGAATTTGATTTCTTGAAAAAAATGATAATCGGTACTGATGAAATGTTTATAATGTCAAAAAAATGGGAATCAAATATTGGATACGAAATAATGAATTGTTCTATTTAAGGGGTAGTAAGAGGATTCGAGTGGTCCAAGTGAGTAGTGATATTGAATTAGTCTATAAATGGTGTAAAATGTGAGGTTTTAAATTGTGTGAGTTGGTTACACATCTTATCCATTACCCTGGTGGGGTTGACAAGGTTAGTGTCCCTTTTGTCATCGAGCTTGTTTTGGTAGTGTATATAAATTTATTTTTTTTATGTATAGTGATAAACCATCCCTCATATTTTTTCATGAAAGCATTATATCATGTGTTCTAAAGATCATGTTTGGAATTTCTGAGATATTGCACCACAAAGTATTTTGACAATAGGATTATAATAAGACATTGTTAGAAACAATCCAACTATATTGTAGTAAGAGACTGTGGTGATTCATAATGATATGGAAGAGGAGTTCGATGATAACATTTCTCATTTTATGTAGATGATGTAACAAGACACATGGTGGGTTGCAACGAGTATGTTTGAGCTAACCAGTGAGATTCAGCTAAAGTACCCTCCAGCTATTACTATAGAGGGAAGGATAGAGGCATTAGTGTTCTGGATATTGTACATCATGAATATTCATGACCATATAGGGACTCTTATCGAGGAGAGAGTCAAGTTAAAAGCATATATACTAAGAGGAGAATCAATTTTTTGGTGGCACATCATAGATCAAACAAAGTAGGCTGAAGGAATCTTGTGGAACGATTATCCAGATATTTTTCTCATACACTTTTACCCAGAAACATAGAGGATGGAGAAGGCTCTAAAATTTATTATCTTGACCCAAGGGATAATGTTTTCAATGGACTATGGAAGTAATTTCATCAATTTTCAACTCTTCATTCCAACATTAACAGGAGATGAGTAGCTGTGTAGAAATATTTCTAATATGGGATGAGACATGAGATCATGTATCAGGTGAATATCTTCCACCAGAAAATGTTTATTGATGTGGTGGACTGAACCCTAATCTCAAAGGGGATCCTGAAGGGTGTTTTAGGTAGTGATCTTGTCTTGCCATCTGGGCAGGCATGTGGTGTGGCTTCCAAGAGTTGGAAACACCATTTCTGAAATTTTTAGTAGGGTGGAAGTGAACATAGAATATAGAAGAGGGGTAAAACCTCTCAGCGTGGTGAAAAGGTGTTTATTTATCAGTTTTTTATGATGGGTAACATGTGTGAGAAATTTCCCCTACCACCAGTAGAGTGTTGAGTGTGCAGAAGGCTAGTGCACGTGTAGAGGTTGTGCATGAACCCATGACATTCATGAAATGGGGGAAGTCATGGGAAGAGGACATGTGTAAAACGGGGTTCTGTTACAGCTTATTAAGTAGGAAGTTGGAGCTCCATAGGTTGTAATGGTTGATGTGGTGGATGTTCAAATCTAGGGAGAGATCACCAATACCAATAGGTCAGTGTAGTACAATGTACTTAGGGTGGATTGTAGGGTAGAGGGGTATGTCATATCTATGTAATTCAGACAACACCTTAATGTGGTGAGGAAGGACTATCTACTATTCATGGTAATATACTTGTTGATTTCAGGATCTCTTGTGCTTTAATTGTTACATGTGATTCACATTATTTTATTTCTAATCAGTTCATTGTTGTGTTGTGATTAATCTTGTAATTTTACCTTGGAGTAATAGCACATGATACTTTATTAGGTGATTGATCTGGGAACACTAGGTAGTGTCAGGGTTTTGCAATGGAGGTTAGTGGATATTATTTTTGTTGGGATATGTTCGTTCTAGATATTTCAAGTTTGACCAAATCTTGTATATGGATTGGTTGGTGTTATATCATGCCCATATCGGTTATTACCAATGACAGGTAATGTCAACGTCTCTCAATGGAGCCACTTATTTTCTTCATGGTGAGTGTGATCCTTGAGTGGGCCACACAGGGCTGCTATTCCAACAGTTATGAGAACATACAACTCATGTGTTTTCTCTTGTGTTAGATTAAGGAGGAAGAGAACAACCAGTATTTCCACTTATGGTTGACCGATTTCATGACGTGTTTCTAGTTGACTTTTTAAGGATACCACTTAAGAGAGTTGTTGAGTTCGTGATCAAGTTTCTTCTGGTAGAAGAATCAGTTTCCATCCCACCTTAGAAAATGTCACATGCAGAGCTCGAGGAACATAAATTTCATCTTGATGAGTTGGAATGTAATGGGTCTAATCCTTCTAGTACATCACCCCCGGGATCTCTTATACTCTTTTCTAAGAAAGATAAAAGACAACTAAGGTTATGTGTTGATTATAGTATTCTGATCTATATGATGGTAAAGAACTGATACCCCCTTCCATGAATCGATGAACTTTTTGACCTGATCAGTAGTGCCTTTGTGTTTTCTAAGATCGATATGAGATTGGGATACCATTTGTTAAGGGTGAGACCCTCTGACATACCACAAACATCTTTTCAAAGTAGGTATGGGTTGTATGAATTTGTGGTGATTCCATTTTGGTTGACCAATTTGTTAGTTATGTTCATGGCCGTGATGAAAAATATATATCGCAGGTATCTAGATTAGTTCATGATTGACTTCATTGATAGCATGTTGTTGTACAGAAGAACTCATGAAGATAAAGAAAAACACCTTGAAATAATCTTGAGTGCACTAATATATAATAGGTCATACATCATGTCATCAAAATGACAATTTTCGATTAATAAGGTATACTTTTTGGGACACATCTTTACCAAATGTTGTTAAATAGTGAGTCCAGAGAATATGCAGGCTATGGTGTCTTGGGATCCATACAACAATGTTTCTGATGTTCATAGTTGTATAGGTTTAGATTTTTATTACGGATTGTTTATTATATATTTCTATCATTTTTAGAACTAATATCATGATTAACCAATAAGGGGTTAATTTTTAATGGGTATATATTTTTGATAATGATGTCAAGAAATGAAGAAGCAGTTGACTACCACAACCACTTTGAACTTACCCGAACCAGGTAAGAAGTACAACTTGACATTTGATGTGTCAGATGTTTGACTTGGGGACATGTTGATGTAGGATGATCGGGTTTTAGCTTATGGTTCAAGACAGTTCAGACCACATGAAAGGAGAATTTCCTTATGCAAGCTTCTGTGTGTCATGAAATGTCGTGTTGTAGGTATTTCTTGTTGGAACAACCCTTGATGTTTTTACTGATAATAAATGTCTCTCTTATATATTATATCTGCGAGGTTTGAATATTATGTAGCAAAAGTGGGTTGAGTACCTAAATTCCTCTGATTCTAAGTTGGTATAAACACTAGGGAAATGGAATAGTGTTTCTAATTCCCGAAGATGGAAGACCCAGAATCAGGTGGTTCATTAATCTAGTTCATAGTGGAAGATGATGACCTTTTTCATTAAGATGCATTTTGAAGATATATAATGGTCACATGAGGATGAATATCGCATACAAAGAACTTGAATCTTCACTTTTGACATGGGTCCATGAGTGTCAACTGGTGGATCTGGATTGTTTGGGTATGGATGAATATATTAAAGGTTATAAGTAACCTTCTTGTTGGGATTTTGATGCTGATGGGGTTTCTTATTTTCATGTCCATGTTGTGGTGTTGGAAGGTATTTCATAGAAATTGATGTGTGAGTTCCACAAATTGAAGTGGGAAGTGCATCTTGTATTCACTAAGATGTAGTGAGCCCTTTGTAGGTAGTATTGGTGGACATGAATGAAGAAATAATTTGTGCGTTTTGTTGTGCAATGCATTACCAGTCAACAGGTGAAGGATGAACATCAACATCAAAGTCTATTTTTATAGAATTTTTTTTCTCTGGAGTGGATGTGGAATGTTGTAATGATGGACTTCATAGTTTGTATTCTGAGGATTCCTCAGAGGACTGACGCAATCTGGGTGGTTGTGGATCAACTAAAACATTATAAAAAATCATTCCAATTTATGAGAGTTATATAGTGGATAAGTTGGGTGATTTATATGTTTGATATATAGTATTGATTCATGGTGTTCCAAGAACCATGCTTTTTAATTGTGATCCACATTTCACCTCACACTTCTGACTGGTATTACATAAGCGAAATGGTACCCCAGTGTTTTTGAGTTTGGATTATTACCCACACACTAACGGGAATTAAAAACATACAATCATGGTACTAAAATACATGTTGAGATCTTATGTTATGGATTTTGATGGTTTAGGGTAATTTCACTTGACACTCTATGAGTTTTCTTACAATACAAGCTTTGAAGCTACAATTCAGATGGATCCTTCTGAGGCACTCTATAGGGAACTGTGTAGGTCTCCGCTGTGTGGGTTAGTGGTTAGGGAGACAAGGATGTTAGGACCGACTCTCATGAAGGACATGTCAGAGAAGGTTCGACTGATTCCAAACTGTATGGAATGGGCCAGATTAGACAAAATTCACATGTAGATCAACATCATAGACCTCTTAAGTTCAATGTGGGTGATAGTGTGTTTTTTTAAGTTTTGGTAGGATTGGGTCACTATCAAATTCAGAAATAGGGAATGTTGACACCTAGGTATGTGGGTTCATTAAGATCATAGAGAGGATCAGACTGGGATAATACTGATTATCTCATCCATAGTGGTATAGTTGGATGCATACTCTTTCCTAGGTCTCACAACATTAAAAGTCTCACCCTAATTCATCTCATGTGATAAACACCAATGATGTTGTGCATGAGGAGGATTCATTCTTTGAGGATAATTAGATTCATATTATAGATCATAGTGAGAAGCTCGTGTGGGGAAAGGTCAGGCCTTTGGTTCATATTATATGGTATCATGGAAATGTTTATGAGGAAACACGAGAGAGAGAATCAATTAATCAGGCCCAGTGACCGGATCACCTTTCTTTGGGAACACAATGATGTATGGAAATAACAACTCTAGGATAATCCATGATAAGGTGGGGAGGTTGTAAGATACTGAATTTTTCAATAAGTAATGTTTTTTTATGATTCAACTTATGTACATTATTTGGATTATGTAAGTGTTTTTAAAAGTTAATGAAATGAATCAGGAGTGTTTTTGGGGTTTGGAAAAATTAAATAGGAAAAAATGAGTTTTTTAGGAATGTTGCATGATTTGAGCATTGTTAGTGAAAACCGTGCATATCAACCCCGATAACTATGCAACCTTGTATAGATTCTTACACACAGTTAGTGCATGGTTACATTAACAGTGAAAAATTCAATACAAAGTATGTGAAGAGGGATCATGGGATAGTAGCATCTGGATGGTTTTTGTGTGGTTTTTCAAACTGTCTGGTTAAACTATGCAGCATAGTAAAGTAGAGAAATTTACACAAATTTCATAACAAGATTCTATGTATCATTCAAAATTTTCCTCTTTTTTCACCCCTATTAACTAGTGATGAAACCAAGATTCTAGGTGTATCCAAGGGTGATTCTACTTCAATCCTAGGTTGTTTGGAGTATCTTCAGTTACCGATCGAATATCTGGGTAAGGTTAATCCATCACATCCCTTTTTGGATTAGGGTATTCATTCATTACCTATCTCTATAAAAATCTATCAAACCCATTTATTTTTAGTTAGATCATGGTTTAATCTTTTGAGTGTGGTGGAATCATGATTTGAGGCATTAATAAAGAGTGTGTTCACCCATAAATTGAGGTAGGTGGTGTACATGTTATATCCCATAGTTTATATTTAGATTTATCCATGTAGGGTATTATTCTTATTCTCTATTGATGAGTTCTTGGTTCCATTGCCATGATGTGGGGTATTGCATTTCTAGATAACCAATTTAACCCCACATAATTCCCATGGGATTCATGGAGGTTGACATGAATATATTAGGGCAACCAATGGGGTGCAATGACCCTCCCAAATGGGGATAAAGAAAAGGTAAGATTTGAATTTGATGTGTGTTATCCTAGATCCTTTGATGAATGTGTAATTGAATAATATAATGAATTTGGAAGGATTATGTATCATTGTTTCCATAGTTTATAATGGATAAGGGTGGTTTGGTTGGAATATAAATAGTTTAAATAGGAACAATGGTAATTTCTTAAACAATTTATTTTATACTTGAATATTCTTATTGAGATATAAATGGGAACCGGATGAGGGTGAATCCATGGTTTTAATCGAAGAAGACTCATGCCCTGAGTAGCTCTTCTATTTCTGGTTAACCTGGATCCCCTGTTTGGTGGTGATCCCTTGGCGTGGGGTTGGGCCACCCAGTCCTAGGTGACGATGGCCTGAACACACGCCCTTTGGTTGGTCTTCCAGGCTTATGTATTAGTAGTGATAGGGGTGTTTGAGGAGGGCATCAGAGTTGGTCCAAAATGATCATTGATGGAGGCGTTTGGATTGGTGATTTTGTAAGATTGAAAGGTTTCTTTTATGATGTCTCTTGGTAAAGTGATTTTCTCTGACTCAACTTCTGGATCAGCCCCCAGAGGAGGTTTTAGAGAATTCATTCATCGTTGTAGTTCTTTTTAGATTCGGTTGATTGAGAGGGTATGGCATCATCCAACAGATTGGGAATGTGCTTTGAAATAGGACACTTGTTAGTTGTTCAGATCTGCAATGATGGAGTTCGTTTTCATGTTCATATACTAGGGAGGGGTAGCTCCATGTTTTAGTTTAGTTGGTCTCTCTAGACCATCATGTCATGTTTTGTCTTAAGTCGATGATGTCTATATGGTTCCCCCCTTTTTCCCTTAAAAGGGATTTCTATTTTAAATTATAAAAAAAATAAAGGCCTTCAGGACATTGGATGGATGGATGATGAATGTATTAATAGATTTTGTTATAATATTGATTCAATTTTATTTGATATTTTTTGTGATGTTTTGAATGATATTGGTTATGCTTTATTATAATGAGGTTAATATGAGAATGACAAGAAATCTTGTTCACATGGATTGGTATAGAGGGGTATAGACACGAGGTTCTATGAAAACAGGTCGAGTTGGAATGAGGTTCTAAGCTCTACCCTCAAAATTCATGGGGTATGGAAGGGGAAATAGTTATATTCCCCTACCTTTTTCCTTCCACTAAAACTAAGGCTTCAAGGTGTGGATAATGTTGCTATTGTGATGTGATGCCTAGTGAGACATGACGCGATTTATTCTCATATTAATTATGAACATTGATAATGCCCAATCCATTAAACACATACAAAATGGTAAAATAATCAATGAGATTATTATTGTTTGAATCTAGCTATAAGGGTTGCATAACATAAAGGAACATATTATCGGATTTCCTATTGAATAATTTTTCATTACTTTCCATTATTTATTAGAAGCATGTACTATATTCTATATTAGATATTTTGTAGATGCTATTGGTGATTGTATATGGAGTTATTCTCACACCCTTCTCAGGCCGACGTTGGGTACCCAAGAAGATTTCATGGTTAGAGGCCAGGAATGAGGCAAGGGACTTATGCTTGAGAAGTGAGTTGGGCTCGGTATGTGCACAGATGAGGTCTGAGACTTGGAGCAAGGAACACTGTGAGGATTACAATATTTTTATATCTTGTTGGGTTCTGTTCACTTGTAACTATAGCAAGGCATGACATATTTACTGTTGGATATGGTTTTTACCAAGTTTGGGAGTTTTTATTTATTATTGTTCATAGTGTTGTATATATTTCTTCTACTATTTCTATGTATTGTACTGCATATTACTCTAAAAAAGAGTGTATAGTCCCCCCACATGAATCTTTTACCCTCGCTAGTAGTTGGAAACCTCTGTCACATGGGGAGGCCTGCTTGAGGACATTTGGCGACTGGATTCAGGGCATGAGTTTGGTGGCTCCTGAGTCTGGGATGTTACAAGAGATGAGCAGGAGGGAAACTAATACCTTTAGTGGGATCCTATAAAACCATGTTAGGGGAATCATATTATTATGGTGGAACCATGTGAGGGAACTAGATAGATAAGTGAGAAGTAATGTCATGGTTTAAGGGTTTTGAGAGATGAGGAATGTCAGGATTTGTGGGTTTATATAGAAAATGTTTGTGGAATTATTTATTAATTTACTAACAAACATTTTCACCTGTGTATGAAAATTTTATCCAGAAAAAAACAAGTACATGTTTTTCATCATGGGTTCTTTAAAAATGGATATATTTTATTTATTTTATAATTCACACAACCTAAATAATTAAAACAACTGACTTGGTGATGTAGAAGTCAATCTTGTTTTTAAATAATTAATTACAAAAATATAAAATAAAAACTATGTTTTGTAAGATTCATTATGATTTTATAAAAATAATTAACTAACTTAAAAACAAATTATTTTATAGAAGAGTGGTCATTTGTTTTAGGCATTCTCATTATACTATCTAGTACTTGAGATTTGTGCTTTAATTAGGTTACAATAAATTTTGTTAATTATACAATATTTAATTTATACAAAAAACAAATGAATGTCTCAGGAAATTTAAAAAAATCCGGAGTTGGATAATCACAAGGTTTTGATTTAGAAAATAATATTTATTTTAACAGAATAGTTTTTTATACATTAATATTTTTACATTTTAATAAAAAACCCCATTTAATTAAAAATAATGTGTTTTCATAATAACATCCTTCGAACCATTATAAAAATTACATTTTACATCATAAAATTATTTTATAATTTGAAATTAATTAATACTTTTGAGTAATAATGTTTCATTAAAATAATATTTATAATCAAAATTATTGAATTGATAAAAATTATTATCTTTATTGAAACTATAATTTCCCCAAAACTGAATGAGTATTTCATCATATCAAACTATATTTTTTATAAAAAATTACTATATAATCATTATAAATTAATAAAAGAAAAATATAATAACTAAAATAGGACAAAATATAGAACTAGATATAGAAATGGTTTAGTCACAGTGTTAGTTTATTACATCATTTAAGGCCATATGTATAAGGTCTGAGATGGTGAGATTTTTTTGGCGTGGTTTTGTGTTCTATGATTGGTCTGTGACATCGGTGATCTCTAACTTCTTTCATAAATAGTATCACTAATGATTTTTTATTGAAACATGTATTGTTCATGGATATGGGAAAAGACCAATAATGTTTTATCCCTTAAAATATATGAAAACTGGGATTTATAGGGTAAAATCCAATGGGTCATGTCCACCAGATCCATTATATATATATATATCAATTGGAATTTATCATAATAATTAATATATACTATTCATGAGATCATTGTATAATGATTATACTATAATTTAATATGATGATTAAAAGTCTCTAAATTTTTATTATATTATATAATAGTCCAAAATAACAAATTTAGTGCTTTTTTTCAATAATTTTATTTCTTAATAAAAAAATAATTAATTAAAAATGGAATTTCATTGATAAAACATGATCTCATTACTAAAATTATTATATTTGTTTGTAGATTTAATTTTTAATGGAATATAAAGTTTTAATAACTCTTTACTCATGAATCCTTGAGAGCCTAAGAATTATTTATAGTCTATGTTCATGACAACGAGACGTTCTCTACGATCAGGGGTCAATGAATATCATGTCTTCATTATGGGAGACAGATCCATGATAAGACCTTCATCTTGTTTTGTGATGTTTTCTTATTTATAGTATTTTTTGATCTTTTAATTTTGTTTTATAGTTTTCATTCCATGATTGAAACCCATTGTATGAATGTAAAAACTTGATATTTATATGAAATCCTTTTTATGTTATATAAGTTATGTTGATTTATGGACACTTACCATTATATTTGTCTCCATTACTTACCTAAATGTATGACATTGTTATTTTTATTATATTATTTCACTATGTTACGAGTGTACAATTTCCCCATAGTACCACTATAAACCATCAGTTCATTTAACAATCCTTTGGAATATGGGAAGTCCTACATGATGTAATGTGAAATCACCATTCTAAACACAAGCGAAAAGATTCAAGTAAGTGGAACATAAAAATATTCTATCATAACATCAATTATTATACTATAGTATTTTTTATATGTATAAAAAATGTTGGATTATGTTAGAACATATTATAGATAATCTACATAGGAGATGATTATCCATGTATGAAGAATGTACTTGTTACAATGGAGGAGACTGCATTTCATTATTTTTACTAAATAAGATGATCTATTTCACATAGCATGGTGCACATACTTTTTCATGTTGTTTCATGACATTTCATTCATAGCCCCAAACATAAACATGGTGTGTATTCATGTATCTAATAAGACATGTAGGATTCTAATTAAAATTTTATGCATTCTATGATTGTTTACATTCACATGGTACTTGGAGTGGTTATTTGAGATCAATGGAAAAACAAATATGATGTTGTCTAATATAAATTTATTTTATGATAATAACTAACTAATATTTTAAATATATGAAAATTTATATTAATGGTTATATATATATATTATATTTTTAGGTAAATGAAACTCCAATAGTTACATATATTGTTTTCCCCCGAATAATATTTAATAAACAAATCAGGTAACTAAACTTAAGTGGTGATGATCTACCCAATATTAAGCACAATGTAATAATATAGATCTATTAGGTAAATCACTTACTCCCCATGTGCACATAGAATGAGATAGATAAAAATTAATGTTGACAAGAAATATTATGACAAGGGTTATAAATAATAGTTTTACACAATACCAGTTGTTACTTTCCAGAAACCATTATATTATAAATATTTATAACATATTAATATTGATTGGTCTTTTCTCAATTATAGAGGGATTATTATATAAGTATCTCTAGTAAGTTTAATAGATGGTGGAGAAATTGACGCCCCGTATTAGGTTAGGAAACAGATTACAACAACAAGGATTCGAGATATGGATTCTAATCATTATGATAGATTTTTATAAGTTGAATTTCCATTGAAGATTGAGTTTCCATGATATATTAAAATGATTTTATATATGAACATGTTGTTTCCTATAATAGTTATCTATTATTCATAATGTTGAGTGTTCTCATGATAATGGAGTTTTGGGTAGAGTCGGCATATATGAATTTTATGATAGTAAGACACCACTTGAGTGGATGGAGAATATATCAGTCTATATACTATGAGGATCCTAAAAGAAATGATAAGGAATCCTAGTATTCTATAATAGAATTTTATGTGGTACTAAAAGGACATAAAATATACATTAATCAATCATTTAATCCATGATACACTCTTAGAAAACATGGGTCTGAAGTTTATACACCTTACATAAAAAGGTAATCATTCATAAAATAAACTAATCACTTTATATATATATATTATTTGTCTATAAAAATACATATTAAAGTGATTGAAATAGAAGCACATTTTAAAGATGTAATTAGGATTGAGATTCATGTGTGGGTGAATTTATTTTTTTTCTTCATTTTTAAATATCATGAACTTGGTGAAAATAACAATGAGTAACTGAGGGGAATATTGAGGCTTAGGGAATGTTCCTTCTATTGGAGGGATTGGTCGTGGGTCACTGTGAAATATGGTGTGTTCTTTTTTAGGTTTAGTGATATATAATTTTTGTACATGGTTTTTAGGGTAGTCGTTCAACTATTCTTCCTCGTGAAGTAAATGTAGTATTGTGTCATCTATGTGGAAGGATTTTTTATATTTGGACTTATTTACTATAAATCCATTTCAGTGACATGTTTGTTGCTAGGTGGGAAACAATCGATTTATTTATCAGGATATCTAGTTGTATTGTAGTTATGGATAAGTTTAAAATAATTTTTTTGTTGGGCCTGTTTCACCGTAGTAATATGGTATATAAATCTATAGTTTTTGTTCGTCTAGGGGTAGAGGTCGTGTTAACCATGGGAATGAGAAATAATTCTAGTAGATTGGTGCTAATATAAGAACTAGGAGAAGTGTAAATAGAAATGATATATTCCAGATATAGGTCACCAATCATACACTTATATACCATGATACAGAACCATTTATTTTACACCCCGTGATATTGATATACAATTACCTTTAATTATGTTAATGTACTGATATCTTTCCATGCATGCAATTTCAAACATTAAAGAAATTGTGATATATTTAGAAAAAAATATGTATGTTTTATCATTAAATCCCAGACGTTGAAATATATGTAATAAATAAGATTAATATATTTATGAAATATAATTAAAATTAAAATTATTGAAACTCTATATAGGTAATGAATTTGATTTTTTTATAAAATGACTAACAAGTTCAATTATTTAATAGAAATTTATTTCTAATAAAATGCCATTTTATCTGATATGAATTTATATTTAAAGACAAATATTAAAAATTGGTATAAAATATTTCAATGTATATAGTATGTTAATAAAAATTCATTTAGTATAAGATATCAAATTTGTATAATAACAATTAATATTTAAATATTTCATTTTTAAATAAAAGGTTTTTCAATTATATATTTTAATATTATTCATAAATGGATTGAAAATTTTAATGAAATAATGAACAAATGATGAAGTATTTTTTTAATTAGAATTAAAATATTATCATAATATTAAATTTTTGTTTCTCACCAAAATAATTGATTTTTAGATGAAATATAATGTTTTTTCAAAGAAAATAATAAATTTTATGATTTTATTGTTATATAACTATATCCTAAAAAATCATGTAAATTTTAATGATAATATGATATGTAGTTTATTAATATCATTAATAATATTTAAAAATTATATTTGAGCTTATAAATCATATGGAAAATAATTCGAACTAAATTAAAATTAACCTTTATTAAACATTGTTTTCTTAAAAATGTAAATATATTCCTTGTGAGATATGGATTTTAATTTCCATGAAATCCTCACATAATTTATTGGTTCATAATAAAAATATTTGTATAACAATAATTGATAATGTTAATAACTATGGAATAGAATTAAATTTTAAGCTTAAAATTCACTTCCATTAAAGACATTTTTTACACATTATGTTCTCCAATAATACAATTTAATTTTCAATAACATATAAAATTTCAAAAATAAAATATTTTATAAATATAATAATCTATATATTAAAATTATGAAAAGTTTCAATGTTAAATTTTTTTAAATATTTATTACTAAGGATAAAAATTAATTACCTGAGTGAATGAAAATTGGTATAAATTATATATATTCAAAATAAATGTGATAAATAACTCATGGTTGTCTCCCAAATGAGTTTTTATAGATGATTTTAAACACAAAATCACATTAAAATAATTTTTTTCCATTTTAGATACATTTATATTTGAATTATAACATAATATTATCCAATATGTTAATATTTCTTCAAAAGGTGAAATTCCTTTGACTTATAAAAATAAAACAATTCCACCTCAAAAATACATGAATTACATTATAATTTATATTTTAATCCCTTACCGATTTCTTCCCAATGTACCCTAATGCACATTTAAAATATTTGGGTCCCCCTTTGTTAAAATAAGGCCTTATTTTCCAAGGAAAATTCATGTCTCCAATGAGAGTATTATAAAATATATTACATTTCTTTTTGTTATATTCAATAAACATTATTCTATACATGATAATATAATGTTATGGGTATCATTTATATATAATTATTTACTATATTAAGGGTATTATCATAATTTATTCATCTATAACATCCATTAAAAAAATTAAATAAGTGTTCTTGCATATGTGTAGACTACCACCACCAAGATTAAAAAATAAACTTCTCTTCATGGCACATAATTTATTGTTCTCTGAACAATTTTATGTATATTTAGATTTGTTCTATACAAATCTATGGCTTTTTATCTAAAATTCCTCTCCTTGATACATGTTTTTTATTATTCACCTAATCTCATTAATGTTTTTGTGACCCTACCATCCATGGTCCCACCTATGAGTACCCTAATTCCACCTGTAATTGGCTTAGGGCTATCAAATAGCCCTGAGTAGTAATATCCCACAAAAGGGAGCCATTATACTGATGTACATATACACATGCACACATCTCCAAGCACAGACAATGATTAAATGTAAAAAAAATGTAACAATTCATACATAAATCTATTATCCCACAACATAGGATGAAAGTTAGATGATTGAAAGTATAAATGGGGATGAATTCATGCCCAACAATAAATTATGAAAATTCAATCCTTCTCCACAGACAATGAAAAATGTGAAATGTGAGCCCCTAGTAACCGCCTATGTCTAAAAATCTAAAGATAAACACCACCCACTTCCAATCCCCCGCGGGCATCATGAAATGGGTCATAATCTACATAATAAATGAATAGTGTAGGAAACTCCCATATAAGGTCTATTATAACAATACTGAATAAGACACACTAGAAATACTTGACATGAAGCACAAAGTATATTCATCGCAATATAAGATATAGAAATAAACTTGTAAAAGAAACACCGAGATATACTGAGGAAAGACTAGGCAGTCATAAGCAAACTTCCAGTCATAAATATAATACTTTATAATTATTCATATGTTTTTCAAATCTGAAATAACTACCAATTAATTAATGTGAGCTTATTTTTATCATTTAATGATTTTTGGTGAGTTCAGAGATTAAATGTAAATATTGGTTAATTCAATAAATTTAACAGTTTTCTTTCAACTATGTATTTCATTCATAAATTTTAAAATGTGAATCCAATTTTAGTGATTTTTTATTTTTTGGATTCCATGGTTTGTGGGACATAAATTTGCCTTCTGGGATAAGAACCTATTCGAAATCCTAGATGTCCAAAAAAATAATTCAATGTGAAAACTTATTTTTGTTGGTAAAATGGACCCAACCTCATTTAATAAAGTATATCTTTGTGTTACTAACCTTAATATGAGATTATAAAAACTGGGATTCAAATCCAAATCAACGTGTAAGCCTTACATTAATTTTCATGGAGAAACTATTTCATTAAAGTATTCCTTGAACCTCTCAATGTGAGTTTGATGGAATAGTGGTCAGAATCAATAAAATGTGAGTTCTGTTAATGTGGTCATAACATCCTTGAAACAGATCAGAATTATTTTATATTTCTAGGGTATATAGAAAAATTAATCCTTCACAGATTATAAGGTGTGTCTATGTAATTATTCATCCATATGGCGGGTGTATCATAAGTATTCTTTTAGTGGACTGATTCTGGAGGAAGAAATTTATGTTCTTTCTTTTCTCTACATTTATCTTCTTAGTTTTTTAATGCCTTTATATTTTCCATTAATCTCAGTTACCCTTACTATGGAGGGGTAATTTACGATTGATTGGGTAAGGGTAGGCTTTTGATATTTGTAATTTTTGTGTTCATTCACTTGACTAGATAAAAACTCTCTCCCTTGTCAAGTTGTTTTAAATTTCTGATAGTAGTTATTATTATATTGTACAAGAATATTTTATTTTATATTATGTTGTTATTATTTATTACATTAATTAGAAATCTTCCACCTATAATAGGTTAGTGTCTATATTTTATATAACATATAAGGTATTAGTGGTGAGGTACTTGTCGATTTCCAGTACGTGTGTGAGGGGTAGTGAACATTCACAATTATTATGGATAAAAAATTCCCAATTGGGAATTACCTAAATAAATTGGGGGTATTCACTACTACTCTATCCCACATCCGAAGGAGTGTAGATGAAAATATGATTTTTTGAATGTATATTCTTATCTTAACATTTTGACCAAAGAAGTGATTAGAAGTAATTGTGCAATCTCATATAAATCAACATAGGAGAAGTGGATTGAGAATAATGGAACAAGGATAGAATTTCAATTTGAGAACTAATTGATCACCCATCTTGTATAATATTTTTCAATTAATTTATATGAAAATATATCTTAAATATATTTCTTAATTTCTTCCTTTTTTCCATTTTAAACATTTTCAAAACAAAACCAATTCAAAACACTCAGTTTATTCTCTAATTTAAAAGTGAGAAAATATATTTTGTGAACCCCTCATTAGAATACTACCTTGGGTTAATCACTAGAATATAATTAGGTAAATTAATCAAAATTTGTCCATGACCTTGATAATTGTTCATTAATCTTTTATCCTTTATGAGGGATTCAATGCCACAAAAAACAAAAACTAAAATAATCGTGAATAACTCATAGTTGAAAAAACCATTTATTAAAATTTGATCATAAAATTTAATGAATAATTAACCAATTGTGAAAACAAATTCAAAATGATTTTTAGGAAATACACCTTAGTGATTTAAGTAATAAATTCACTGACCACTCTGAACCTACAAAAATGTATGAAAATATCAACCAAACATTATGTGAACTCTATGCACCTCAATTTTATAATAAAAATAACCAACTCATTATCCATGCCACAAAAAATGATTTTGAACTGAACATTAATACTATCCAACTGCTACTAAAAATTCATGGCCTTGCTGCTGAAGACCCATATCGACACATCTAAGAGATCACCTATGTCTTCCCCAGCTTCAAACCACAAAGAGTTGTAGATGAGCAAGTAAAATGGATGGTATTCCCTTTCTCACATGAGGGTGCAGAGAAAGAATAGTTCTATAATTTGCAACTAGTGGAGATAAATGATTAGTAAGATCTAAAAATAATCTTATTTCATAGATTCATCACTACAAATAAGAGAACTAAAAAAGATATTTATGTCATATATCAATTGACTGGAGAGACTGTCTATGAATACTGGGAGCGTTTCTAGAGTCTATGTGCAAGTTTACCACACAACGAAATAGAGGAGAAGAAATTAAATGTGTTATTATACTAAGGATGTCTCGACTATGATCGAAATCTACAAGATTCCTCATCTAGAGGAGCCCATATTGAAAATTCTTCTGTATATATCAGAGGTCTCTTCAAAAATATTGAACAAAAACTCATAGTAATTCAGAATGTAAGGTACAAGAACTAGAAGATTCTATAAGGTAATGACTTTTTATTCCTCCCCACCCATATTTGAATCAACACAAAAGGAAATAACTAGTTTTATGAGACAACATTATGTGAACCGTGTGAAAGAACAACAAGGACTAACTCAGGTGTGTGGTTTATACTCTTCTATTAATCCATATACTGACCAGTGTGCAGAAGTGCGAGGGATATAAAGTTATATTTTATCATATCATCAATGTAAATTTCAAAAAAAATGATCCATGTCAATCCCAAACCCATCCAAGATATGGCTACCAAAAAAACTAAGACATACTACCTTTTCAACAGTAATGCCATAATCCCACTCCATTTAAATAATCCTATAAATAGTCCTTCCAGCAAAATAATTCTCTCATCCACCACCATTCAAAGGAAAAACTCTTTGATAATACTTCCATAATAGCGCCAAATACTGAAGAAAAGAATTTATGAACTAATGTTTCTGGGTTTGATGATAAGATTTATAATCTAACTGATCAATTTAGATGTTTTAAGGGAATTATGACAAATAATCATGGTAAACTTCTACCCCAAAAAATCCCAGACCCAATGAAAAATGTAAAATTTCTAACTAAATGAACTATAAAAGTTATCACACAACCTGAAAAAATTGATAATGATGATTCTAAGAATGATATAAAAGATCAACCCATCAATCTTATAGAAGGATATTAGAACAACAAAGGAGAAAGAACCAGGTTTCTAAAGGGAAGGCCAAAAAAAACATTACAAAAAACAAGAATGGGAGAAAAGGGATATTCAAGCATCATTAATGTCTATATTAGGTAAGTCAAATAAATTTTAATAAGATGAAATTCAAAGAAAAATTCAGGAAACCTTCTAGATAGTTGAGATCAACATCCCACTACTCGATGCAATCCGAAAAAACCCTACATATGAAAATATTCTTAAGGATTTGGGAATAATAAGAAAAATAATGGATGGAAAAGATAGAATCATCTTAAGAAGAATAATCTCATCACTGATCAAACCAACGATTCCAATGAAATGTCAAGATCTAGGGAAATTCTTTATTATATAAACCATTGGGTCTTCAAATTTTATTTTTTTTCCCATGTGATCTAGGAGCATCAATAAATGTTATGACTCACTTTATATTTTAATATCTGAATATCATAGAACTAAAACTAAATCAATTGGTGGTATAATTTTTAAATAGATCCACATTTTTCCAAGCGGTAGGTGTAGAATATATACTCGTGGGAGTAAGAGGATGGATTATTCTAGCAAACTTTTATGTCCTTACAATAGAGGAATATAGAGAACCAGGACACTATCCCATCATCCTAGGATGAACTTTTCTAAAAACAGTGAGTACTATCATCAATGTCCATGAAGGAACACTCACAATGGAATATATAGATACTAAAATACACTTTAACAATATTGATGCAATGAAATATACAACCATTATTCACTCACTTTATGCAATATCTTATAAAAAGGTATATAAAAAATTGAAAATTCATGTATGCATTGTGACTTATTATAATTAAGATAACATTATTCATTTGAAAATATAATCTCATAAGAACCTGAAAATCCTGATCTCATGTTAGAGTGGGAGGTAAAATATGACTTTTTAAATGATTTATTTTAAGAAAATCAGATTTCACTAGAGATTCTATCCTTAAAAGTAGGAAACCTAAATACAATATCATCCCATGAACAACCCACATGTCTTGAACATAATACATTGACAAGTGATTATAAGAATACTTACTTAATGGAAGAAGATAAATTGATGGTAATAATTACCAATAAGTTATCCCATTCACAAGAAAAAAATCTATTTGACTTACAAAAAAGAAATACCAAAGTTGTTGGATGGAGTTTAGGTAATATAATCATAATCAATACCATGGTATCCTCTCATGGAATATTTATAGAAAGTGATACTCGAATAGTTATACAACCATAGAGAAGACTTAGTCCCACCATCATGGAGGATGTAAAGATATAAATATAAAAATTTATTGCAACTAACAACATTTACCCAATTTTTGATTCTCAGAGTGTCATCCCCATTCATGTAGTCCCAAAGAAAACTAGCCTAACTAATGTTACAAATTATATAAATGAATTGATCCCCATGAGAATAAAAAATAGTTTCCTAGTGTGTGAAGATTACCAGAAGCAAAGTCATGTTACTTAAACATACCACTTTCACATTCCATTTAACGATCGGATGCAATAAATGTTTCTTGAAAAAACTCATTATTATTTTTTAGATGAATTCTCAGGAATCATTCAAGTACTGATCATTCTAGAAGAATACGAGAAGATGACCTTCACTTATATATTTAGAGAATTCACCTACAAAAGGATGCATTTAAGGCTATGTAATTTCCTATGTACCTTTCGATTGTATATGGTGATTATTTTGTCTGGTCAAATAGTGGACTTCCTAGAGGTAATTATTGTTAATATCACTAGTTTTGGTAATTCATTTTATCATTGATTATGAAATTTGGATTTTTTTTAAAACATGCATTGAAAAGAATCGTGTCTTAAATTTTGAAAACATTTATTTCATGGTTGAAAAGGTAATAGTGTTGGAGAACATAATTTCACAAAGAGGTAGTGAGGTTGATAAATCTAATGTTAAAGTAACAAATTACCTACCATATCAAAAAAATTTATAATTTTTTAGATCCTTTATGGGTCATGCATAGTTTTTCATAAGATTCATCAATGATTTTAGTAAGATTTATCTCCCACATTCAAGATTTCTACAAGTGGAAGATGATTATAATTTTGATTAAGCATGCAAGAAGCCATTTGATGAAATGAAGAATAGGTTGATCACACCTCCAATAATGAAAACACTAAACTGGGAGTACCCTTTTGAGTTAATTTTTGATTCATCCAACCAAGATGTAGGAACCTCTCTATTATAATGAATTGATAGAAATCTTAAAATAATATCCTATGCATCAAGGACCTTGGATGCCCCACAAATTAATTACAAAAACACTAAGAAATAGTTCCCTGTTGTTTTCTTTTCACATGATAAATTCCGATCATATCATCTTGGTACTAATGTTGTTGTTTTTTATGATCATGCAACACTTAGGTATTTAATGAAAAATGTGGATTCATTTCAAAGTCTTATGAGATAAGTTCTACTACTACAAGAGTTAAATTTTGAAATTAATGAATATTAGGAACTAAATATAAGGTTTTTGACTATCTTAGTTTATTACCATAAACCACTAAAGTATAAATTCCAAACCAGAACCCACATAAAGATGAGATTCCAAGAGAACAACCCTTCATCATCAACAGTGAAGTTCCACGGTTTTCCAAAATAGTCATTCATCTAGTAACACCTCAACTCCCATCTCATTTATATTCCCCCCATATTCAAAAGATTAAATCCAAATCTTGATATTATATCTTGGATTCTCCATTTATTTAGATGATTATCAATTTTTATGTGGTATGGATATGTTTTCCTGAAAGGGAGATTTATTTTTTCTTTGAGTTTTGTCACACTTTAGCATCTGGAGGCCACATTAAACCATAAAGAATCACAATGAAGGTTTTATAATATGCACATAATTATACCACCCTTTTTAAGGATGCTCGTAAAGTTTGAAAAAGGTGTGAAAAATGAATTTTTCCGAGAAATATTTCCAAGAGACAAGAAATTCCCGCATAACCAATTATTTTTTGTGACATTTTTAATTTATTAAGGATATATTTAAAGAGACCTTGACCAATGTCATTGGGAAATTATTATATCTTTATTACAGAAGATGATGTTCACAAATGAGAGGAAGCGAAATCCACAAGTCTAACGATGTTAAATGTTTTTTTGATTTTTTTAGTGATAACATATTATATTGGTTTGGAGTTCCTAGAGACATCATTAGTGACCAAGGGAATCACTTTACAAATAGAATAATATATTCTTTGCTGAATAATTATGGGGTGGATTATAAAACATAAACTCCCTATAATCCACTCTCTAATATTCAAGATGATGTGTTTAATAGGAAAATAAAAGGGATTTTGGAAAAGGGCTATTAATCCAAACCAGAAGGATTATAGAACATGGTTAGTAGGAAAATTATGGTATTACACTACAACCTATAAAATCTTGATTGGAATGAGTCTATATAGGAGAATTTATGGATAAAATGTAACATAATTATGGAATTTGAGCATAAGGAATACTTGGTTATGAGAAAGATAAATTCATATATTTAAATAACTACAAAGGAAATAAGATAATAGTGGAAGGATCTATAGAAAATTATAAGGGAATATTTTGAAAATTCCAGGATATATAAATAGAGATAAAAAGTGTCTCATGAAAATAAGATCAAACCGAATCAATTCCATCCTAGAGATACAGTTTTGTTATTAAACACATGACTCAATCTAACGGTAGGTAAAATTCATTCCAAAACAGAAGGTCCATTAATAAGTAATCACGTATATGCTATAGGTTTTGTTCATATTATTAAGGATCAAGAGCCAAATCCATTCACTATTAATGGCCATCGGCTAAATAAGGTCATTGGGACTATGTCATCAGAGCTGGGGGAGGATATCACACTCCTCTAATATATTTTTCAATGAATCCATTAGGCTGTACCCCACAAGTAGACTTTATTTATTTGTGTGATTTAATTTAAAATATTCTTAAATGTCAGATTGACATGAATTCATTGAAGACAATACATCACTAATGTCTGGGTTAGGGAGCCTTTGAAAGTTTGGATTTTCATTTGTTGCTTAATTTTCTATTTTTAGATAAAAATATAATTAATTAATTTCTATGACTTTTCAATTTTTATTTGTTTCTGAAAAATGTGAGTTAAAATAATTATCATTTCAATTTCTGAAATCCATATAATTGAGTTAATCAATTTATCACATAAAATTGAGCTTAAATTAATACAAAAAATGACTTTGTTTCATGTTCAATTATTTAGAAATTGCATGAAAAGCACTATAATTTTTGAATCACATGCCACATTTCAAGGTATTTTTCATTGAAATTACATTCTTTTGAGGTTTTTAAACCTAGTTTTTATATTCATTTCATTCGCATTTCTTATTGAGATAACCAAATGATTATTTATTTAAAAATAATTTTATTTATTCTTGCCAAAACATGAGTGTTTGAGGTACATGTGTTTTAGATGAATAATGCATTTCTTTGGTTTTAAAGTGACATTTTTTAATAATAGATTTTATAATGGAATAACATGAACATTTAATCCTTTTAAACCTCATAATAAATGAAAATATTGTTAGGATATCCATATTTCAATCCAATTTTCCATATCTAACTTTATCAAGAAGTGAAATTGCATAATCTAGTTGAACAGAAGTGTGGGGGAAGCTATCTTGTAGTGTGATACCTCATTTGGCGATACATTGGGTGGAATATAAAATGTGGAAGAGATTATTTTTCGAATGGAAGATAATTACTCTTTTAGAAATTGTTACTTTCTAGAGCATTCATGATAAAATAATTTTTTCCTTTCTGGAGCTTCCAATGGAGAAAAAATGTTCTTCTAAGCTAAATATTTCAAGAAAAATATGAATGAGAATATTGAATTTTTTTATGAAATATTTAAATGTATGGACATTACATGAATTGTAAAATTATATTTTGGAGGTTATTTTCTTCTAAGGTAAGTAAGTATGACACCATTCTTGAGTAAATATTGAAATCTTTCAATTTTTCTACAAAAAGAACCAAACCCTCTTTATTCATCCTCAAGAATTTTTCACATCTAAATCCTGCCAAAATAATGACATAGAAAAAACCTGAATATTCCTCATGATAAATATATATCCTTGAATCAAATTTTATAGATATTTGGGGATTTATCAAGCCTATGTTGACCCTTGTATGAGTTAGGATGAAAAAGACATTGCTGGAAAATTAATATTTCTATTATAACAAAAAATAAAAGTGAGGTATGTGTTTTTTTGTATAAGAAGATAAATGAAGAGGAAATATATTGAGTGATATGAATGAATAAATTAAAATAAATTTTTTCTATGAGGAATCATATCTTTTGTTTTTCTTGGTGTTTAATTGTTGGATCCAAATGATATGTTTTTTATAATCTGCATTGATTTGATAGTGATCATTACATGTCCAGGATTCTGTGTGCTAAATGTATGGATAATGATCAATATAATATTTTCAAACTTATTAAAAGGTTATTAAATGATTTAATCCCCATAAATTAATCAAAGTGGTCTTATTTTAATCATTTTATGATATTTGCTTATTTTTTAGAATAAATTTAAAAAAATGGTTAATTTTGAAAATTTAACAGTTTTATTTTCCATTTATAGTGCATAAATTTTAATATGTGGATCCTATTTTAGTTATTCTTTTTTGGTGGGATTCCACGTTTAGTGAAATAAAAATTAGTCTTTTCGACCCCGGGCCAATTCAAAATCCCACAACCCCAAATAAATTTATTAATGTGAAAACATACTCTTGTTAGAATATTGTACACTACCTCATTCAATGAGGCATATCTCGTGTTACCAAAAATAGAATGGGATGATTACAATGTGTTATAAATCCAAATTCAAGGGTATTATTCAAATTAAAATTCAGGGGTAAAAACTTTCATATAGGTCACACTTGAACCGATCAAAGTAGGGTTGTTTGAATAGTGCTCGGCGACCAAAAAATACTTTCTATTAAGGAGGTCATAAAATATTTTAAAATACTCCAAATGATTTAAAATTTTAATGTTATAAAGAAATATAAATTATTAAAATATTATAATAAGGTAACATAGAATGATTCATCCATATGGTTGGAATATGTGAAGCATACTTCTTGTGGAATGATTTTAGAGGATACAATTTCAATTCTTTATATTATCCATTTTATTTTTCATAGTTTTGTAATGCCTTCATCATTAAAATTATTCTTAATTACTGTTACCAGGGCGGGGTAAAAATATGAGTGATTGGGTATGGGCAGGTTTTATATTTTGTAATTATTGACTTATTTCTCTCGATTGAATAAAAAAATATTTCTCTTTTGTGAATTTGTTTTCAAATTCTAATAGTTGTTATGATTATATTTTATGATTGTATTTAATGTTATATTATTTTGTTATTATTTCTTTGATAAATGATCAATTTTCTCCATCCACTATGTTCTGGTAAAAATTCTATAGAATATATCAGGTCTTAACAGTGATGTAATTGGTGGTGTCTAGTACAAGTGGGAGGGGAACTGAATATTCTTGATTGTTTGAGATAAAAAATATCCAATTGGGAATTACCCCAAACAATTTGTGGCATTCAATACAACTCAATAAAACATTAGAAGGCTTGTAGATGAATCTGGCACTTGTAAAGGTCAATTATTATCATAACAATTTAACCAAAATATATGAATTGAAGTGATTGTGGAGTCTCACATTAATCGAATTATGAAAAGAGGATTCAATAAAATAGAACAAGGATAGCATTGAAAATAGAAAACTGACCCTTACCTGATCACCCAACTCATATAAAAGTTTTTAATCACTTGTGTTCAAAATATTCTTAAATCTATTTCTTAATATATTCCTTTTGTTTTGTTTTACTCATTTTCAAAACCAAACTAAAACAAAACACTTCAATAAATATGGTATGCCCCTCATTATGGATAGAGGCACCATTGGGTGAAATATGACTCCACCATTGAGGTTCACATCCTAAAGACTCGGTCTTTATTGGTACAATGGAAATGCTTTTTTCTTGGATTGATTGTCTTTGGGTGCTTCCACACATAGAGATAGATATCACCCATGTCTATTGGGAGGCAATCAAGTTGCGGATGTGCTTTCAAAGAGGGTAATTGTGGAGGCCTCATCTATATGGTCTTTTATTTCACATGAAGTTTTCTCTCATTTTGTCTATTTGGACGTGCTTGGGGTTTCTTACTCTCATATTTGTAATCCTCCTTGTACTTCCACATTCTCTTTTTTAATAATAATTTTTTTAGGAACGTGCTTTCTTGGATAATGAACCTATTTGATTTAAAAAGTGAAAAACTATTATTTTTGCACTCCTCTTTGGGAAACTACCTTTGGTTAATCAAAAGATAATACCTAGGGTATTTGAATGAATTAATTTTCTATGTCTGTGATAGGCATGCATCATCCATCCACATGATTCTTCTGGAAGAAACACTCGTTCAAGGAAATTCAAATCTACAAGCCTTGCTATCTTTGAAGACACTCAACGAAGATTTAATGATCATCGGGACATTCCCAAAAAGATCATTGGTCTATGAAGACCCTAAATCTCAGATAGTGGGCCATGCCCAAGAATCGATGGGGGACTCCATGAACCCAATATAAATCAACCCATTATGTAGGGGACAATATATGAATGATACCACAAACCCTAATGATAAAAACTTCTAGATGGAGGATCAACTGCCTTCTCTAAGAGCTCACGTTGATTCCAAAAACCCCATATAAAAAATAAATTTGATTGAGGATTACACTCCATTCTCATAGAGGGAAACTAAATCTATATGTAAGACTCGTCCTCTAGAAGGGATCAAAATCTTATGATATTTATATAATGATTTATATTACCCTTGAGGAAAATGTTCAAGGGAGAACACACAACCTATACAGGTTTGACCCAAGGAAACAAATAGCTTCAACCACTCTTGAAGGGGGTACACGACATGTAATAGGGGTACAAATATTCTACTAAAATCTCCATGTCTTCCCATGTGGTAATGTCAGAATGTAATTATACACCTTCATGGTATGTAAAATAAGTAAACTATATTTAGAGACACAAAATACCCAACCCATATCACATAGTCATCTCTGTGTAATGTGTTCAATTATATGTACCAACATGTGTATAGTAGGACTTGTCTTTTTTCATTTACATGGAGTGCCACAGGGACTTGTACCTTTTCCCTTGTTAGTGTACTTCCTAGAAAAAACATTTGTCCATCATTGACGGGTTAGATGGCATGTGACCATGTGTAATTTTGTGTGATATTTAACAACATCTAGAACCCTATAACTTTAACCAGGGGTCCACACATCGTGTAATGCTCTATTACAATCCATGTTGCTTAGAAATTTAAATATCCATCATGAACTCCTCTAGGTCATACAACACATCATTGAATATTCTTCCATTACCGAAACCTATAGACCAGACATTGGATATGTATTTCCATCATCAATGGGTAGTATCTGGGTTAAAATATGATCAGAAAATAATCCATCAAGAAAAACCTATCACCGTGCATCAAAACCAAAAAGATCAGAAACCACATATCTATATAATATACTCCTTATCGTCCAAAACCCTTTTCGCACATTTATTGAACCATATATCAGAATATACACCCATTGCATCAATCTATTTCACTTAAGAATGGTTACGGACAAACCAAATACCATGTATTCATCAAATCATGATAAACAAATATGTAAACTATAAAAATGAGAAGAACACTGCAATAAATCTAAAGCCATTAAACATAAGGAATGATTCTCATTCATTTTTTCTTTTACTTTTTCATTTCTGTAGAATATGTTGATCATTTTTTGAGAAATCAAAATTATGAAATAAATAATTTCATCAAATTAATTGCACTGACAATATATTAATCATTCTTATTTGTGGAATTGATTTGAGTTCATATACGGTTATAAAACTAGATATAATTCACTAAAAAAAATTCATACATTGAGTTTGGATCTATCACTTATGATGAATGATTTTATTTTTTATCATTGTTGACTGCTATAGGCTGTTTTGGTGAAACAATTAATTATTTGATTTCGATTCATATTTGTTTTCCAGTAAATCTCTATTCCAATAGCTTTTATGCTTACATGGTTAAGCAAATAGACCTGAGACAAAATCCATAGACATTTATATAAAGATGAATCATTATTTTTTGTCACATAAATAAAAAAATTATTTAATTTATTTTATTTTTTAAAATTTGCGCTTGTGAATATTGTTTCTCAAACGGTCCATGCTGACAAAGATTACGACACACCTATGGTAAAACCATCAATTTGAACGGAATGGTGTCCTACTGTTTCCGATTTATACTATTTTTATTAATATATCCCTCTTTTTAGGATAAATTTAATTACATTAAATATGATATAATTAATATATATTTCAAACTATTATTCTTGGCACACAAAACCTCAAAATCAAATGCACTCTCAGTGATTGGTTTCAAAACAAATTTCATATAATATCCAAAAATAACAAGTGGATAATTAAATTTATTATATTCTTCCCACACATGGTGTAACACCCCATGACTTCATGGTATGATTCCTTTTAAATAACTTCTATAGCTTTTGGTGGACGCGACACCATGTTTGAGTGATATATGATATATAAAATTAGTTGATTAAAATTTGATTAAAAATACTATTAACCACATTTTAATATTATGAATTATATTTTTCAAAATATATTTTATTTTATAATTCATAATATCAAAATTATGTTCGGGTGAATTTTTGGTATTTTATTCAAAACATTCAATTTTTGATGAATAATAAAAATATTTCATTGTTGTTAAAAATTGAAATATTCCTTTATATAATAATTTTACATTAAATTGATTTTAATTATCCTAATGATAATATATATATATTAATTTAATTTAGTTAATTTAAAGTCATTCTTATAATTGAATTATATATACAAAATTATTGACCTTTTAAACCTCTCTTTTACCCACCCTCAAGACACATTAGCAGGACTATCATTAAACATAATTTTTCCGCTTCTTTGAATGAAATTTCAAAAAACACACCTACATAGTTTTTATTAGTATGAAATGTTTTATCAAATAATATCAACTTAATTTTTTGGTGAATAGTAACTTAGTAAATTTTTATTTTTTAATATGGTTAAGGAGAAATTGGGTAATTAAAGGTAAAAATAATTAGATAATATTTATAAGATACCCTAAATATTTTCATAATTTTATTTTATAAGTGGTTTTAGAAAAAAATCAACCTGAGAAAAAAATTATGATCTTTTTAAGAATCTTATTTATGAATAAGTGTTTTATTATATTTTATTTAAAGATAATTTAACAATGTAAGTCTCAAAATTTTAATAACTAAACCATTTTTAATATAGGGTTATACATAAGATAAATTCGACTATAAATATTAATAATAAATAAAATAAATTTATATTCCTTAGGAAAATTTATTTTAAATTTTAATACAACAAATTGTTTAATTAAAATCTTATATAATAATGATGTAGTAATTAATTTAATAACATAAAAAACAATTAATTTATAGTAATAGAATTAAAATAAATATATTTTGAAATATTTGATAACATCAAAAAAAATTAGGACTAATATGACATGTTAAGAATTGGATTGTGTAATTTTTTCGATTAATCATGTTGTTGGGATTTTTTGAAATTTGAAATAAAAAATACTATCAAAATTAGCATAGAAGAGATTTTGAAATAAATAATATTTTATTAAATAATAAAAAAATTAAAAAAATATATATATTAAAAAAATGACTATGATAACTTTAACTATTTAATAAATGATCCAGTTGGGCTTTATTTGGCATTTTATAGTAAAAATATTAACATTGTAGTGTAAAAAGACAAGTTGTTATAGTAAGATATAAATTGTTTAACTTACGGTTAAAGCGAAAAGATAAGGTTAATTTTCCACCCTAAGAATATCTAAAATAGATTTTTTGAGAGGATTTTATCCATTCCTCATCATAGCCTCTAAATAAATCACATTGGAGATATTTTAAATAAAAAATAAAATTTAAATAAATTAACAGTATTGTAGTTTTCTAATGTGCCCCTCCCCTCTCTTATAAAAGGGAACCAATCATTATATTTTATTTATACATCTAAATCCATTTATTTCAGACATAACCTACCAATTTCTCCTCCAACCTTCTCTAAATTCATCAAATAGAACATAAATTTGGAATAAACCCAACCTAAGGTGTTATTTTTTGAAAATCGAAAGGATACACTCAAAGAACATGTAATTATTTTACCAAGTCTTTCAAAGTTATTTTCTTATTATAATTTATTTATTAAGTTATATACATTATAAATTAATACCACCATAGTATACTATATTATTATATTTTATGAATATGGGAAAATCCTATTCCACCTTTTACCCATCCTATGAAAAATAATATCACTATGTGTGAGTGCGTACAACATACCGTCTCCACGTAGTGGTTTAAATTGTTTTTCGTCTTCAATCTATTTTGATGGTTATATTGATGAATTAAAGAATATAAATAATAAATAGGAAAATATATTATTTCTTTATAATTCATATTCTATCCAATTCTCTACCATTCACCATTACATAATGATATCATTGCTAATAAGTATGTACGACCTACCATCTTTACGATGCGATGAGAATCATTCTCCATTAATAACATTTTAAAATGATTAACAAACATATATAATGAATAAATATAAAATATATGACATAATAATTCTAATTGAAATATATATTTATATTTTTTTTATACTTTTTTCTATTAAATATGATAAGGAAACATAAACAATATTCATTCATATGTACAACATACCTTCTCCATGAACAGTGTGTTCCTTTTCTGTTATCAATGTATTTCAAATACATATATACTGAATATATATGATATATTAATCATTTTTTAACTTATGGATGTAATTTAATCATGATATAAGTCATAAAATCATGATTAACATGTCAAAACATGTACGGTAAACAAAGTAATTTATTCCAGAAATGTTGTTTTAACTTGGGAATTATCAATATATGTGTAGTATAAAGTCTTAAATAAATCCTATATTGTATCATAACTATTATTTTGGTTAATATACAATTTAATAATCTATTTAAACTACTATACACAATGTTGAGACACATACTAATGTAGTTAGAGCTAAGGTAGGGGTTAATTTCACAATCTCATTATTATCCGAGATTGTTTATATGTAATTATTTATTAGAAAGTATTTATCATACATGTCATCATTTCTTAAAAATATTTTCAAAATGAATATTTTAAAGGATTATGTAGGGAACTATTTATCTAAAACATCATTTTCTATTTTATAAACAATTAATTTCAAAAAACATTCTCATTAATGTCCATGTTTTCAAATTGGTTTTATGGATTTATTTATTTAAGAGTGAGTTTTTTTAAAATTTTATTCCATTAAAATGTTTCAAAATGTTATGGGAGACATTGATTCAGAAATTTCTTTTTAAATGTATTCTTTTATAACATCAAGAACATTCAATACAAGATTTCCAAAAAAAATGTGCATATGTCTCAATATAATTTTTCTGATTTTAATAGATTATTTTAATCTATGTAAAAATATATTGTTATATATTACTCTTAATTGATTTTGATCTCTTATCAATTCATTTACCATATTTTATTGAATGGATTATGATCATTTTTATTTTGACTATTCTATTTGGATAAAAAATTTGTTTTATTGTGAAAGTATTAATATTTCATATACTATTTTTTAATACTAAGGATTATGTTTTTTTATCTCTCCATTTTCACAAAAATAATGTTTTGGACTTAGTTAGTGATAGGTGTAGCCTATTATCTCCCCTTTATGCATTGATATATCTCATGAGATTAAATTAGTTGTCAATGAACCCTTCACTTTATAAAGCAGTTATCATTGTCAAGAGGATTGATCCTGACACAAATCAAACTGGTTTCTACCCATTTATATAAACTATCACAAGGGTAGATCTTCAGAGTATATATCTTTAGGATAATTCTTAATAGTTTATATCTACAAGATTATTCATTCCCTCATTATGAGATTATTCATTTATGTTACATGTGATTATTCGACTAGTTGAATATCCCTGGGAATTTTCAAACGTAATTATTTGACTTATTCATTCCATATAATGTACAAAATTTCATTTAAAAGGGTGGTGTTTTAGTTTTATTCATTTCCATAAACGGTTTTTATTATTTATGAATGCTTCTACTATATTTTTTAACAGTACTGAGAATCTGAGCGCAACCATTTCTTATGTTTTATTTTCACCAGATTCTTATATGTGTTTTATGATTGATATGTAGGGATATCCTAGGTGAATAATTGAATTGTAAAAGTATTATATATATTGTGTTTTATGTTTTTAATTGTAATGTAATGTTAATGATTGATTTTTTTTCAATACTACTAAACTGGTCATTACATTGGCATTTGATTCCTTATAATCGAGCCAAAGTATTCCAATAATGCACTGGCTCTAGGCTTCTAGGTCCAGGGAATTATAGTTGGTATAAAAAAAGGTTAACAACAACCTTGGAAATTATATTTATAAAACAAGTATTATAAAACACAACCCTATGAATGAATTTTATGATATATAAATGTAGAGGATTTCATCATTTAGATTTGGTAATGGACACCCAAGGTTAATCATATTGAATATTGAATCGAGGGGAAGATGGAATAATTTAGAGATCCTATAAATAACCTTTCATGACTATATCATTATGATTAGTGTTTCTAAGATTTTGATTTATGTTTTGATCAATTATTAGAATCAGGATGGTTATACAATTAATGGTTATACTATTGATAATGATCTGGAAACAATAAAAATGAGATGAAGTAGGTATTAACAAATAATATGTGTGAGCATAGTTATTGGTTTAATAGTGAAGTTGATGACTAATGTTATTGTGAATTTTAATTCAACAATTATTACAGCAATGGTTCCATGGATAAAATATTCATGAGATATATACGGATTTTATTGTATTATATCTTCTTTAAAGATTAATAAGTATAAGAGTTTTCATTAAGGATTTAAATGTGATCAAATATTTGTTATGTGAAAATAAGATCTACATTACATTGTTTTTGGGAATATAATATTATTAATGATTTTTAAAATTTAGAGACCTTTTTAAATAGTTAATTTTGATAGAAGTGTTTTAGAATAGTCTTATGGTAGGAATGGTGTAAGTTGATCATTGGATATTATTATTTGACTTTAATGTATTATTTGATGAATAATTTGAGATTACATTTTTTTCCAGTAATCATTTAGAGGATTAAAGGGAATTATTGCGGGCTATATGATTTTCTGAAAGTGCTTCAGGTGTGATAAATTCATTTTGAACATCCATTTCTAGATGAAAAGGAAGAAGTAAAAATTTATCAAAGCACAACTAAAGAATTAGATTATGCATATAAGATGGAAATAAATCAATTAGGTTATTATTCAATTAGTAAAACACATATACAACTCTAGGGAAAGGATTTTGGAACCAAATATTATTCATAGTACTTTTTATGTTGAGTCAAATTTTCCTTTAGATCATCATAGATTTATCGCTTGGTGATTGTTAACTTTCTCATAACCAGGTTTTTTACCACTACCCATCAGAACATGATGGTTATATTTTTCTTTAATGTACATGTTTTCTAACATGAAGCCCTTATAAGTTTTATCTATAGTAACTTTGTACTTCCCTTTATTTAAAATTAGACCCTTACTCGACCCTTGTTCTAATACATGATTTCGATAATGGAATTTTTGAATAGTTAAACCCCAATTACCAAAACCAAATTCAAAAATTGTGAGGGTGTACTTTTTAAAATAAAGGGAGAATTTAACACCCAAATATTCAATGATAAATATTCTTTTAAATAAATTCAGTAGCTTGTTTTTCATGCAACATCGAGTTTGATCACACTATGATCTATCAAATTAGCCATTTAAAAAGCTGTTATAACTAAAATTAACCACAACATAAAATTATAAATTTTACTTTTTAAAATATATTTCATTTTTTAATTCATAATATTAAAATAATCATATAGGGAATTAATGGTATTTTTAAAAAAGGTTTCAATTTTTTATGAATAGTATAAAATACTATGTTGTAGTTAAAAACCGAGTTTCTCATTTAAATAATTATTTTACAGTAAATTGATTTTAAAGTAAAAAAAAGATAAATAATATATATATTAATTCAATTTTGGGAATATGAATCATTTTTATAATAGTATTTGATATAAAAAATTATTGAACATTTGAACATCTCTTTTACCCACATACTAGCATCATTTGCAGGATTACATTTGAAAATAATTTTACAACTTATATGAGTGAAATTCCAAAAAACAGATATGAATTGTTTTAATTAGTCTTTATATTTTTGATATTATAGGTTCAACTTATTTTTTTTTTTGAATATTAACTCTAGTAATTTTTTTATGTTCCACGGTTAAGTGTAAATTCGTTAATTAAAGGTAAAATTAATATAAATATATTTACATGTTACCCTAACACATGTCCAAATTTTATTAGATAAGTGTTTTTCGACCAAAATCAACCTCCGGAGGAAATTATTATCTGTTTAAGAATCATGGCCACGAATAATACATTTATTGTTATTTATATAAATTTATTTAATAATTATCAGATTCATACTTTTAATAACAAAATCATTTATAATATATGATTATGCAAAATAATAATTAGAATATAAATTTTCATTATAAATTTAAAAAAATTATATTTATCATATAATTTTTTTAGTTTTTAATTAATAAATTATTTAATTAAGGGACTTTATAATAATGATGCAATAAATAATTTATTAAATGAAGAATCAATTAGATGGTATTAATAGTATTAAAATATATATAATCTGAAATATTTTATGCCATACACAATGTTTTGGGATTACTATGACATATTAGGGATGATATAAGGTGGTCTTTCGAAGGATTCATATTTTTATTATTTATTAAAAAGTTAACTAATAAAAAGATTCAAAATTAGAATAAAATAGATTTTAAAATAAATAATATTTAATTAAGTGATGAAAAAGTTAATAAAATATATATTTCTGAAAATGAATATTGTAATGTTTAATATGTCATAAATGATTTTATTGGTGTTTTTTTGGAATTTTATTGTAACTATATTAACCCTATAGTGAAGAAAGGGAAAGTTGTCACAATAATAGTTAAATTGTTTAAATAAGGGTTAAATCTAAAAGATATGGATAATTTTGTGACATGAAAATGTAATAAATTCATTTTTTGAGATTATATCAACCCATCTTCACCATGACCTTTTCCTAAAGTGACCATCCCCTCTCTTATAAAAGGACGCATATCCTTCTCTTTTATTCACACCACTAAATCCAAATATATCAGACAAACCATAAAAATTTCATCTCTTATATTCCCTAAAATTATCCTAGTGGTAATACAATAGAAAAAAAGACAACCTAAGGAGTCCTTTTGTGCAAATGAAACGGAGACACTCGAATAAGTGGAAATTTTTTTACCAAATATTTCAAAGTTATTTTATTATTCTACATCAATTTCATTCATTGATTCTACACTAGAGTAAAAAATCCCTAATTTAATATATTTTGAGATGTCTTTATTATTATGGTACAAGAATACTCCTCCTCTCACCCATCCTATAAAAAATAATATAACCATGTGTGTGTACGCATGACTTAGTGTCTCCACACAATGGAGTAATTTTTTTCATCTGAACGTCATATAGATAGGTATAATGATGAATTTAATGGATATAAATAATAAATATTAAATGATATTTTTTCTCTATAATTATTATCCCATCCAATTCTTTACCTTTACTGTTACATAATGATATCATGAGTTGTGCGTACGTATGGTATAACGTCTCCATGACACGATGATATTCTTCTTCCAGTGCCACCATTTCATAATGATTATAAAAATTTTTATACTGAATAAATATGAACTAAATTAATAATAATTCTACCGTAATAATATATATATTTATATATATGCGTGTCATTTATGTGCATCCATTCAATATGATAAAAAAACTGAATCAACTTTCATGTGTACGTATGACCTACTATTTTCATGAACGGTGTGTTCTATTTAAATTACATATCTACAATATATATTTATATAATAAAAATATATATATAAATAATGTTTTAAATAATGGAAGTTAGTGAATCATGATCTATGTAATACAATCAAGAACAACAATCCAAAACACCTACAATAAAAATTAGATTATTACGTGAAATTATTCTTTAACATGAAATTTTTTAATAAATGGGAGATATGACGTCATAAATTATTTATATATGATATAATAAATATTATTATGATTTTGGTACAATTTAATAATATGTTTAAAATCACTTTATAAGAGTTTTAGACACATACTGAAGGAATCAAACCTAAGGGAATAATTAATTTTTCAATTTTTTTATTATCTAAGATTAATTATATGTATGTATTTACTGTGTCACATTTATCATCCAAGTCTATGTTTCTTAAAAAAATTCAATTGGAACTTTTTAAGGTTTCTATAAGGGACACATTAACTATAAAATAATTCTAAATTTATTAATTATTTATTATTTTAGAATATTTATCAGTAATTCCCATGTTTTCAAAATGGTTTTAAAGATTAATTTTTATGGAAATGAATTTTTTAAAATGTTAATTCCATAAAAAAGGATCAATGGGGAATGGAACACTTTGATAAAAAATATATTCTTAAATATCTCCTTTTATATGTTTGAAACATTTGAATAAATGATTTCAATGAAAAAGGGGTATTAATGTGAAGAAATATTTAATGATTTAAATAGATTATTATAATATATGTTAATATTCCTTGTAATATCTTATGCTTAATTTAGGTTGATCAGTTATGATATAATTTACCAAATTTTATTGAATTTTTTATGATCAGTTTGAATGTTGATGTGCTATTAAGATACCATTCTGTGTTTAGGGTTAATGTATTCATATATTGTATACTATATTTTAATACAATTCATTATGTTGTTTATATTTCACCATTTTCATATGAGAGAATTATTGGACTTATTATGTGATGGGAGGGGCCCTCTATACACCCTCGATATATTGGTATGTCTCATTAGTGAAATTACTTGGTGAAAAGACCACTGTGTTTTTTTCCAAGGAGTTTAGAATTTTTAGGAGGATATACCATGACACAATTTTTATATTTTTCTATTGACAGACATAAACTATTCGCGAGGATAGATCATGATAGTAGAAATCTTGAGAATATATCATGGTTTTACATATGAACAATACTATGCATTCCCCAATTATGAGATTAGTTATAAATATTACATCTAATTATTAGACTAATAGAATATCCTTGTGAATGATTCAACTGAATTATTTTATTTCTTCTTGCTATATTATGCATAATATATTCTTTAAAAGGCTATTTTTTAGTCTTATGAAATGAAATATTAGTTTATTATTATTTATCAATGCTTCCTTTGTATTGTTTGACCTTACTAAGAATCTAACCTCACCACTATCTTGATTCTTATTTTCCAAGGAATCCAAAAAGAGTTGTATGATTGATATGAAGGGTTAATCTAGAAGAATAATGGAATTATCAATGGATTATACATGGTTTATTTTATTGTTTGAATGGTAATATAATTTTATGTTAGGTATTATATTTTAGAAGAATGATAAACTGATTGGTCTTTTGGTATTTGAATTCATTTAATCATGTCAATGTATTAAATTAAAAAATCGTCTTTGAAAATCTAGGGCCAGGGCGTTAAATCATGTATTTTCATCATCAAAAGGGAAAAAACTAAAAAAATACAAGGGTACTCAGCTCACATTTTGTTTTCCCATTCACATGTGATCTTTAGATGATTGACGTTCTACCATTAGACACACATAAGGGGAATAAAAATACCATGATGGATCTTATCTGAACTATCCTTGACCTCCACTAGGTGTTTTTCAATGGTAGATCCATCATCGATATCCCTCTCACCCTAGTTGATAACATGTGATGGGTCGTGAACATGTATGCTCATCTATGAAAGAATGAAGACGTCATGTACCCAATCCAACTGCGGCCATAGAGCTAAGAGGTATTCCATCTCTCCAAATCTACGCATTATCTGGAATGGGTTAATGTGTCTTAGAGATAAATTACATTCAAAACCAAATGGAATCCACCCACATCGATCTAAGAAACTCATGAACACGTGGTCTCCCTCCTTGAACTAATGAGGTCATTTTCATCAGGATACTTAAGACATTTGATGGATATGTGTAGTTCTCATCAATTTTGGGATGATTAACACCTTCTATATTGTATTTCATACCATCTATGGGCCCATGAGTATTGAATATCCATGTCCAATCCCAAAATATTAGTGACCTGTAGGGTCACCAATTCAATCCCTCAGAAGGTTTCATAAGAAAGGTGGAATTATAGATGTTGTAGTATATAAAATACACCGAGGTAGCTGATCCTACCAACTATGGCCAAAGGAAAACATGAATTCTTGCAACATATCCTCTATGACCTCTATGGTCTGGTCTCTTTATCCATCTATTTGGAAATGAAATGTCGTGCTCAAGAGAAAATGAGTCATGAAAGTTTCCAATAACCCCCAAGATAATGAAGAAATGATGTGATCATCATTTTCAGTAATGATCATCGAGGATACCCCATGTAGTTGGAATATATCCTACTAATCGACGTTTTCCATTATCTCTATCAAACTCTATTATAAATTGTCAATGAACTAGGCCAACATGGTGAGTCGGTCTATGATCACACATATAGAATCATGTTCCATGGACGTATCTATTATGGACAAGGGAAGGTATATGGAAACCTCACCAAACATGCAATCTCAAAACTTATAGGGTTGAGCTGAACTTGTTATAACCTGGTGCTCAACCTTCACCTATTTAAACATTAGGCATCGAGATATAATCTATTAAACTACTTTAGTAATTCATGGAAAAAATGATGTTGTAGGTCCTAGTAAATCTTTTCCACACATGGATGTCCCACTAAAGGAGTTGTATACAAATCCTACATTACCCCTTCCCACAAAATCAAAGTTACCATCATCCATTCATTTAAAATGATAGAGTTATCACCACCTTTATTATATATATATAATTATCATAACTTCTATATATCTAAGTGTTAAAGGTCATAAAGTTGATATCTTAATTATGAGCATCCTCGACGAGCTTTAAAAGTGGTGGGGTAGCCAACATAGACTGAAGATATGAAGGACATACCTTTTCCATGAAGAACAGATAAAATGAGAATAATAGATTCGATGAAATGGCCAACACTGGAGAACAAGATCCCATGCTGAGATAATCTTCCACCATGTTACCCTTCCATGGAAAATATACATCCTTGAAGTCATAGTCCAAGAGAACCTCTAAAATTTATTTTTTCTAATTTTATGATCCTTCTGCTAGAATATATACATGAGACTCTTCTAGTCGTAGTAAAAAATAATCCACTTTCTCATCAAGTAGTGTTTTCATATCTTCAATGTGAAGAATATTGTTTCTAACTCATGATCATGGGTCTTGTAGTTCTGTTCATGTGGTATAAACTGGCATAAATCATAGTCAATAATCACCTTCCTATGAATCAGAACACAACCATTTATAGTCCCTAAGGCATCACATAACAATATTTACTCAACACCATCCTCTAGTAATCACAGTATGGGAGTGCTCTTCAACCTCTATCTTGAATCCTGAAGTAATTTATGGAATCATTCCTTCCACCCAAATTTATTCCCCTTCCAAGACCAAGTAGAAAAGGGTACATCCTCCCATGAGAAGTTAGGTACAATCCTCTAATATTAATCTACCAAACCAAGGAAACTTCATTCCATGGTTGGATGCATGTTTGTACCCCACTAAATAACTACATCGACAATTTCTAGGTCCACTACTACTCCAATCAATGAGTTTATTTGGCCCTAAAAGTAGTTCTCTTGAATCCAAAATAGGAGCTTCAATAGCTTACCATAAAGTTGGTTTTCTCAAAGTGTGACCCAAACCATCTGATAGTTTCTCATGTGATCCTACTCTAACACAAAATAAACCAGGATATCTTCAATGAAGAATACAAAAAACTGGTACAAGAATTGATATAGGATATTGTTCATGAGTCCCATGAACAAATATAGGGATATAATTCAGCTGAATGATATAACCATGTACTCATATTGACCATATCAACATTTTAATTCCTTATTCAACATATCATCATCCTGCAATCATAGTTTGTGATAGCATGATTTACTGTTAACTTTTAAGAACCATAACCCCCTATCAACTAATCAAGGTGTCAATATATCCCGTATAGTGTACAATTAGGCTTCACATTCACCTTTATTAAATGATGATAATCCGTACTTAACCTCATGGCTATTTCCCCCTTCATGGAAAACAATAATAGGGAGACCCAATGGGAAACACTGGGTCTTAAAAAGACCTTATCCTTCAAGTCCACAAACTAAAACTTCATCTCTCAAACCACTGTAGTGGCCATATGATATGTTAGTGTAAGTATCATTATTTTCATATGATTCATGTTGATCCAAAATACTTTATCTCGGTGGGGGTGGTAAACCTAGTATGTCCTTAGGAAGGATGCACTCAAACTACACCACCACCACATGAAACTGATATCCCATAACATCCATTGTTTGAAGAGTCATTCTAGAGAACTAGTGAGTGATTGGATTTATACTACTATGTCAAAGCTCATTTTTCTCTACCATGGTCTTTTTTCCCCAACAAAAGAAAACATAATTCTACCATTTTGGATACACCACATTCTCCCCCTAAAATAGTAAACCTAGGAATGACCTGTGGATATCATGTCCATACCTAGTATGATTTCGTAAGGCCTCGTTTCTAAAATGAAGATATCCCATAGAAAAAAACCCACCTAAAAAAGGCAGGTCGTACTATCAGCATTAGTGTTGAATTACTGAGCCCCTGCCTATGAGAGTATCAAACCGCAAGGGTCGAGTAACTAGCTTAACCATAATCACTAATTATCAAAACAATGAAATGGAAAGAAGGAATGACTCACACCTATTTCGAAAAACACTCCAACTGAATTAGAAAATACATAAGCTTTACCGCGTACCATTCATAGAGAATATGTTTTAAAGGCCTCTATTGATTATATCTATCCTCATCCCTATCCCCCAACAACATGATCCTTGTGGGGAAAACCTAGGGGTGGTGGTTGTAATAGGTAAAATTTCATAACACCTACTATTTCTGTGTTGGCCCCTCTTCCTTGTCTTCCACCTTATGAAAAACCATGATCCTATATTTTCCTCTTTATCAAGGGTCCCTAGACATTATCATGATTAGTTGTATGATATGTCACACAGCACCAATCCATATTTCCAAGACTATCACAAGAGAATCACTGTCTCTCCTTAATCTAATTCAAGCCTCCCTTAGATCCCTCCACCACTGAACTCGTGCCCTGCTACTACCTCCTGAAGTTCCTAACATGCTTTGATCTCTATTACTGTTGTTGGTTGCCTTATCCTGAGGTATTTGCAATTGGGCTCCCAGTACTTGAATCCACTATTTGTTCTTTGACTTAAATAATTTTTCCACTAATAAGGATACCTATGTACACCAACATAGCTAGAAGTGAAAAAGGATACACCTAAATCCTAGGTGTCTCAGGGTAATCCATGTGAAAAGGAACAATCTTTGAAGAGATTATCCCACATAATATTCCAGGAGTTACATGAGAGACCAGTAAAACTCATTGAGTACTAAAAAATGTCATAATTCTCTACAATACATGCAGATGCACCTATACGTGTACTGATCACACTGTGCATGAATAGAAATCCTAATTCAAGAGATGTTCAATGTCTGAACAGAGAGATATGTCCAATTTTGTGAGTTAGTAACTAAAATCCACCATCACCGAGCAGATCCTTAAAAAAGTAACACCTTGAGGGACATCATCAGATCTGTAGGCCTCCTCACAAGGAGGAAAACCTAAGTTATTACCTCTAACAAATCCTCATCCACCTAGGGGTCTAGAGAACCCCGAATCCTAGTATTTCACTGCCTTTGAAACCCCTACAACACACCCAACCGTCATTCATTATTAGATGGTACTGCAACCACAACCTAATTCTCAATGTGTGGTTATATAGTTTTTAAATAACTAGGATTTTATATCTATAGTACATTCCATAGTATTGATGCATCAGCACTAGTAATATCATCCTCTTGATCACGTAATGTTATCCTATTAAGATTTTTTTACCGAGGCATCTTGAAATAAAACAAGATATTCAATGGTCAAATGATTATATATGGGAAACATGATCAAGAAGAAAATGGAAAACACAATAATTACTATATGATTCATGTTCGCAAAATTTGTCCACAACCAAATTTTATATATACCAAGTCCAATGGGTGCTAATGATATTCCGGGTGTACGAATAAATCCTTCGCTGCACTAACAATGGAATCCCCATCCTTAAAGTCAAACTCAAAAAAAGTAAATATTTTTTCCCCAAAAAAACTTTGCTACTTAAGTCCTAATGTAAAACTGAATACTATTATACCCCAAAGTCATGAACCGAACCACCATCTTCTGACCCATAACAACCCCAAGACTACCTCCAATATATCAGGGGCTGGCGACCAACGTTGAGTAGGAATAACCACAAATGGGAGGAATTATCCTAAAGAAAAGTTATACACATACACACCTTAAACCCAAGAAAATGATTAAATTTAAACAGATAAAATAATTAATTTATATATATATATATATATATGATCATAGACATAGTATAGATGTAAAAGTAATAAAGTGGAAAATGGGTCCACATACAATCCTAACCAAAACTATACGGGTGGGAACTAAATTCAAATGAATGCTCTTGGTAAACACCTTGGTCAAAAAAGATAATGCTATGCACCACATGATCTATTCTATCTTAGGAAACCGTCAAATGGCTTTCCATCTGTATAAGACCAGACATGTGTGGGAAAGGCCCTTGTAGGGGTGATTATAAAACAAATCAGTTGGACACCCTGAAAATAAAAACCATCAATGAATATGTAAAATCATTTAAAAAAATTATATATAAAAATAAATTTTTAATTGAATGATCAGATATACTCAGGAACGTCACAACACCACTAGGAAGTCATAACTCACTACCTACCACGTGATTCTGTATAATGTAACACTCATTTTGGGAAATCCCACTCTTTTATCCATGATGTATTCAATAACACTCAACAAATTGGTGTATATCATTAGTCCCCACCCATGAAAGATCATAGGTCTATGAATATCGTGATACTGAGATAGGGGTCACACCCCGAACAGCTGAGGGTCACCATGAACCCACTCTAGATCAACCACTAGGTAGTGGACCATATGTAAATGAGAACCCACACCCCAATAATATAACCATCTAGATAGATGTACAACACTATATTCAGCATGTTCATACTAATTACATAAATTTATTCTAAAAAATTATGATATTGGATCGCACTCCAGCCTCACATAGGGAATCAACAACACTTTTCAAGACTCTGAATCTCGAGGGGATCAGAATAAAATGATATCGATATAATTTCAAACTATATCATAATGAAGATATAAAAAGTAAAGGAACTCAACCTATATGGATTTAAACATTTAAACAAGTTTCTACAAACACTTATTTATGGGGTACATAGTATTTACTAGAGGGTATATGATGTATCCAGATATCCCCAAGTCTTCCAATATTGTAATGCATCACATGGTAGTTAAATATATATGTAAATACCTTCTAAATGAATTACAACACGTTTGGAGAAACATAATACCCTTCCTATGTTACAAAATTGTGTCTTTTTATGATTTTTTTGTCTATGTTCTAGCCCTTGTACAACAGGTCATACCTATTTCCAAGTATAGAGCAATCCACATGGTAGTGTAATATTTTTCATGTCTATATACATCATGAGGTACACATGGATACATCATGGAGGGGCCACGTTATGTGTGACCAAGTCACATAGAGTGTGATATTTATCTTCATAGAGAACACTAGCACCACATTCAGCATTCCACATGGAATGTAACGCTATATTACACACCATGTTGCTCACAAATTTTCTGATCTATCAGGATCCATTCTAAATCATCTCATGGGTTTCCATAGCTATGGTCCATGCCAGAATCTAATGTACATATTTTAACCAAGGTTTTCTATCATCAAAAGATGTAATTTGGGATCATATCTTCTTGGAAAATGAATCATCATCCAAATATCATAACCACACATCAAAACTAAGAAGATTGTGATCCAAAAATCCATTTATTCCACCCATGATCATCCACCACCATTGTATCACATTTACTACATCATCGACCATGAACATCACCAACTATATTGATTTATTTTACTGAATTATGGTCCTAAAATAATTGAATATCATATATTCATCAATGCATCTTTCAAACGAAAATTCCCCAGAATAACATGTGATGAATGGGGGATGAAATCCAAAATCCATAAATGTTATTTATTAACATTTTCCATTGTTCAATTTTACATGGTTGATTATCATAGAAACAACCAAATAATGAAGAAAATAATAGGAATAAATAAATTAATTACAAAAATTAATTCCAACAAAGATGCACATATCAATTAATATTGTGGAATTGATCCACATTCATCTAGGGATTAAGAAAAACATAATACCTGGTGTTTGGATTGATCACTAATGAATAACAGTTTTGTTTTCATCATTGATGAGTTCTACAAACTCCCATGGTGAGGCGATCCTTGATCTGATTCTGATCTTTCATTGTCTACATAGAACACTCTCCTCTAAAGGGTTCTTGGTATCCACAGTTTATCGACCAAACATGAGACCAAATTCATAATCATATTTTTAAAGTAGAATTAGGTAATTATTTCACTTAGATAAAATTAATTCATTTTATGAATTTCATTCCCACAAATCATTTTAACATAATAGCTCATTTTGACAATGATTATGTCATACCATGGTTCAGACATGGTTTCTAATCTAAATAGTACCCAAAGATTTCTGATTGGATCCGCTAATAAAGCTTTATTCATCAATTTAGGGAAAAAACTATAGTCAAGATATATAATATATTTACTAAATTTGTATCATTTTTATGGGGATATAGGGCCATATAATCACACTCCCTTCAGAGGCTAGTTGTTAAAATAATCTATATAATATCCAAAACAATTACATAATAAATCAAATTTATTTCATATAAGTGTCATATAGTAATTATATGTTATGTAAAATACTTATTTTTATTTGATTTTTTTTTAATTTTGAGTTATTTTATAGGCTCTCTCTTTGAAGAGGTTTTTATTAGATAGTTACTAAATCAATAGAGGTTTTCTTGGTCTCAAATTTGATTAATTTAGAGAAGTTAAATGTTGTGAATCACACATCCTTTTTTATATTGTTTTATTGATTTTAAATCCTAATAATATTAGATAAATATTAACCTCAAAGTTAATCAAATATAAAATTCCATATTATTTAATTTCCTTCAAGTGACTTTGACTCAATTTTACCCAATCATATGAGTTTTTTGTAACTCAATTTGTTTCATTGAGTTATGACCATTAATGTGAATTAAGTTCATATATGTTGGTACATTTTAAAAATTAATTTTAGTTTGATATTTCCAAAATTAGTTAATTTTTACCACATTATCCCATATTATATTATTTCAGTCTTCTGGGAGTATGTTGCCACTACAGGATGTTGATAACCCAAGTATCCTTTCATCGAGTTATAATGTTTTATCTTGTACTTTTCATTTAAATTACTAGGTTCTCCCAAAAAAATATATTATTTTTCTATAATATTCATTGGAAAATTCATTTATAAACTCAAATAGATATTTTTTCCTCTATTATCACATGTTAGTTTCAAAAAATTGTATTTTGGAAACAAAAAATGATTTTTTTACATTCACTTTAACATGTTTTGAAATCTTTCCCACATTTCTTCAAGATAAAAATAATTATTTTCAACAATCCAATATAAGAGATTATTTTTCAATATAATTGTTTCAAAAATCTATAATTTCATATTTCAAAAATATTCCATTAAAATAAACATGAGACTTGATATTTACAATAATTATAAAAATGCATTCTAAAATATCATATAGTCTTTTACATCCATATCACATTTTATTATCAAAATCATTTACCCTATTCTGTTTTATATTTCATGATATATATATGATATCATTTTGGGGGTCTTAACATATAGAATCAAATGATTTGATTCTTGATACATTCTTTTATGATATTATTTGATGCATTTTCCTTCCATGTTTTGTTTTAATTTATGTCAACACCACTCTATTTTTTCATGTTTCTATGGGTTTATCTTATGTTAAAATAGTCCACCTTCTTCTTTTGATATATTATGATAATTTTATTCAATTATTGACTAATCTATATTAAATTTCTTTATATGGTGGGAACCGTACATTTTATATAAATCAAATTAGATATTCTTCATATAGAAAGAATGTTATTTTATTGGTATAGGGAAATATATTAAAATTATGTATATTATTATTCTAATTTGGATGATTATTGGAAATTTTACAATGTATTATTTCACAATGCATGTTATTTGTCTAGATTTTTTATTGTCATGATATACCATTATTTAGTTTTTGAAAATTTTCGATATTCATGATGATTACTCATAGGTACGAAATAGTATATCTGTATTAGCATTTTTTATGTTTCATTTTTTAGATATCCTTTTATTATTCAATACGATGTTCAGTAGAGTGAGAAATTATTGTTCACTTTTATAATGAATGAATTGTACAAAAAAAAGTGATGGATGCGGGATATAATTATATGCACACAAGAAGCATTGACTAGTCTTATGAAAAATGATGGTTTTGGTGTATTCTTATCCCTATAAGAATATAGTTTCTTGAAATAGGTAATTGAGATTATTTTTTAGATATCAAGCATTATACATTCTATAAAAATGGGATCAATAACAATGATATAAAAAATAGCATTTTTATTATGAAAAAATGGGAGTCAAGAAAAAAGGTGGGGAATTTTATGGGGTCTGAACTGATGGAGAAAAATGGTATCCCATTTTATGATATTGTTACAATATATATGGATAGAACACAATCATGAAAAAATAGTAACTTTAACCTCATCATTTCCCATTAATGAATATATCCCCAAAATTATTTCCCAAACTCCAGGTATATGGAATCTCTATTTCTACATCATGTATACTCCAAAAAATCGTAATTGAATAAAAAATAATCCAACATCTTTGGAAAGGGCCCAAAAGAAAATTTACATGAATAGATGAATATAATTTAACAAAATAGAAAATAATGTAATGGGACTTACAAGTGGAATGACAAATAAGCATTGAATGAGCCTCTAATTTAAGTGATTTGACATTTTTGTAGTGACCCAATATGGTAATAATGATTGATCCACCTGCATCATATAAATGAGGCCTCCTCTTATGGCCCCTTAGAAACCAGATCAATCATTTTTATGTTTGTTCCAGACCTGGGAGCCTTCCATTATACACATGAAATTGTGACTCATGGTCTTATAAAAACATTTACCATGACCTATAAAATCTATCAAAAAACATAGGTTGGATGAACAATTCTATTATGGAGCTCATTAAGGGATTGTTTACTTATTTCTATAATAACATTTATGCAATTTTTATGTCATGACTTCCTCAATTGTATGGTTTCCCTTATTGTAAATTTGATCTTATTGAATATTGTGTTCCAATTTACAATTTCATGATGAAATGTAGTACACATGACATATTGATTTAATATGGTTAATTATGAATTTTCCATTCCTTTCTATTTTGGAAATCAAAAATACATTTTCTTAAGAAAAATCCACTCTCTCTAAGAAACAATTTCTTTAAGAAAATTTTCTTTCTAAAAGAATGTTTTTGACTTTTCCTGTAGTTTCCAAAACCTTACATAATGTTTTTATAACTAAATTTGACCATATTTTCTTTAATATAAAATAAATATCATTGTATATGACTTGGAACCATATATTTCAAGAGAATTTGTTTTCTTTATAAATGAGAATCTAATTTTCTATAGAATTTAGAATCTAATTTCTATATAATTTAGACTCCAATTATCTATGAAATCAGATGATAATTCTCTTAGAAATCAGAAACCAATTCTCTCAGAAATGAGAATTTGATTCTCTCAGAAATCATACTCAGATTCTCCAAGAAATCATACTTGTGTTTTCAAAGAATTATGATTCTGATTTTCATATAAATCATAATCTGATTCTCAGAAAAATCAAACTCTTATTTTCACAAAAATCGAATCTGATTATCAATTTTCAATGAATCCAAATTTAATTTTTTTTATTCAATGAATTATACTATCAAAAATATCCAATTAAATTCCTTTTTTATAGTTATCATATTTTCTTAATATAGAGTTTCATTTTATTGCATCCTAAATGTGATAATTTTTCTTGTGTAAGGTTATGATTCTCATAGTCAGATATATAAATTGATTTCATTAAACCTGTTATAAATCATTCATTGCAGGAATTACATGTATAAAAAACCCTATAAGATATTATGGAAATATGACCCCTGGAGGAGGAATTCTCCCATTGAGAATTTGCATATAAATACCCAGCCATTTGAAATCATGTAATAATTTGGAGTTTTTGTTGATAGCTATTGTTCAAGAATTGAATTCCTAAATCTTGAAGTGGAAGTGACACACTATGAAATCCCTATTCAACTATCATTATATGAATTCTATAAACATATTTTTTATGATATGTCCAACTTGTTCAACCTAATTACTGAGAAAATAATTTATACTGTTTAAAATCATGGGATTTCGGGAATATGAAGATAGTGGTTTTGATTACCATTATAATTGAGGGATGGTGGGTATAGTAAGATAGATATTTATCTTTATATAGAGGACATACCCTTGTTTGGGTAAGACAAACACTCATGAATGTATAAATCAAGGGACTGTTATCCAAAATTATCAGATGCCCTTCTCATTGGGATAAAATATTTCTTTGTTACTTGTTACTTGTTATATGTATGATTAAATTACACTTCATTTCGTTACAGATAGAAAGTGAAAGATTCTTATAATATATTATTCTTGTACAAGCTCCGATTTAAATTATATATGATTTAAGGTAGAATATTTACTTAAATAAACATGTTTATGTTTATTTATTAGATCCATATTATCATATCCTAAAAAATCAGCTTCTTTATTAAGAACTAAATAGGGACTTTGTATTCATCTTGTTTGACTTTGGTAAATATATATTTTCATAAGGATAAAAATGAATGTTTTTAAACCTAAAATTAACACCCCACCTCTTGTAATTGGTAAATATACATGTACATTTCAATTTTAAAATTGGTATCAGAGATGATATTTGAAATACTTATACCTTCATATAAGCTTTCATTCTCAACCTTTCTCACATTACATTACTTTTTCAAATTATTCATTAAGATTTACCTTATAAAATCATTTTTTAATAAACTTTTCCTATTAAACTGTTATATGGAAAGTTATTTTTTCAAGAATGAAAAGAAAGAACAGTGGATCAATAGTCAATTGAAATCCTACTAGATCCCAACATGTTGATGGAAATGACTATGAATACTAGAGGAATAGGATGAAGGCTTTTATTGTCAATACCATTGTGGTTAATTTTGGTATGTTAAATGGAGATTACAAGATTCCTAACTAGGTAATCATACAATTTGCAAATAAAAAAAATATTACCAGCTTATCTTTAAGGTACCATGTACATTAATATATTTTATTACTAGGAACATCTATAACCAGATTCCATCATGTGAAGATGCTAACAACATATGGATGAAATTATAAGTTACACATTTTGGAACATCCATGGTAATAGAAACAAGAAGATCAATACATATACGTGAATACCAAGATTTTGTATTACCTTATAGAGAACCCATATGTAATGTTCAATATAAGTTTATAAAAATTTTCAACATATTACAATCAATGGGATAAAAATGTATAGATTATGATATTCTGTTAGACAATATTATTGATAACTTGCATAATGAGTGGGAATCTAAGAGAACCGCTATTGATGAATCTAGAAAAGTTACAACAGTTACTCTTGATGTGTTATTTTAGACTCTCTACAACATGATAATAGAAGGAAAAGAGATACTGATAATATTAATAAGAATAATGGGAGTGTTTCTTTTATAACCACTTCTAATCAAATGATATCCAAAAACAATAAAATATCTACCTTGTCAAATTCTAAGAAAGTATTAATATCATCCCCAAGTGATAGTTGTAACTTAAAGAATTAGCTTATAAATATTTCTCAAGGAAGGGACAAGATTGTTAGAAAGAAATAATTTCAATATATATATAATTCTAATTAAAAAATGATAAGAAATAATCCGATGTGAGTTTATATGAATGTAATAAGGGTGGAAATATCAGACCAGTTTGACCTAAAATTAAGAAAAAATAATGAAAATATAGAAATTATGAAAGGCATTATAAAATGTACTAAACTTTTAAAGGAAGAAAAGTACTATAATCTAAAGATTCATGGAGTACTAGTGGTGGAGACTTTTCTGATAAATATTTGGATATTTAATCTTTTGGATAGAAGAATAATGGTCTTATGACAAAAATTCCAACTAAAAATAAATATTTTATAGATGCGTAAAACATTACTGAATCATTAACCAACATTTATTAATGTGAATCTTATCCAAATTTTTAAAATTTTTAATAATCAGATGAATAATCTTCCTCATCAGTAGATAATACATTACCTTCATTTTGAAGAAGTTTATATATTTTCCATTTTACTTGTGGAAAATTATGGAATAATTATTTTAAAAAAATATGTATCAGATCTTTCAAAATATATTAATTACAAAACCCTTTATTTTGAAAATGTTTTCAAAAACCTTAAGGATGTAAATAAAAAAAAGATATTCTTTATAAGGATCTTAAAAAAAGTATTTCACTGAAAAATGTGTCAGAGACAAACATAAATTCAATGACTAATGAAAATGATGATAAAAATTTACTCATCACGAAAAAATATGAAATATTTTCCTTAATGAAACTTTGGTCAAAAATTTCTCATGGAAAGGATGGTTTTGATAACATGTTTTCACAAGTTTGTCTTCTAGTGAATATTTTTGGATTTGGTTATTCTCATTCAAAACCAATTTTTAGTAAAAATTATTTTATAACCCAAATTGACCCATTATTAGTATGTGTCAATGTGGTGGACATTGGGATAAAGTTTTTCCATTGAAGATAAAAAAATCAACATGTTTTCATGAATCCCATATTTTTAGGAAAATTTGGATGCCTAAGATTATACTTTTTGACATTTCCTGATCCAAAGATGTTTAGGATCCAAAATTTTAACTATTTTATTTTCATGGAAACAAAGGTAATTCCAGAAACATTACATGGTACATGAATAGTGGATGTTCCTAGAACATGACTTGTAATAAATACTTATTTTAATTGATTTATTAAGGTGAATAGTGAAAATTTACATTTGGAGATAATTTTCAAGGAGAAATTTTTGGTATAGGTAATTATTTTTTTATTTGAAAAGAATTATTTTAAAATTTTTTATTTTTTAATGGTCTTAAGAAAAACATCATAAGCATAAGAAAATTATGTGATGAAGGTTACCTTGTGAATATTTGTTATGATAAATTTATAGTACACAATTCCAAGGAAGACATTATTATCTCTACGAATAGGCATAAGAATGTTTATACACATAACATATATGATCATAAGATCCAAGACATACCTTTACATAGTGATATGGAATACTGTGAAACTATAATTGAAGAGACCGGTTAAAGATCTATCATATATTATATTTGATTATTCAAAAGTCAGTGATTGTTGACAATATGGAAAGAAACATAAGTCAAGTTTTAAATTAATATTTGAATTCTCAACTTCTCCTACATTAAATCTTGTGCATACTGGTATTTTTGGTCTAACACAAAATAGAAGTATTAGAGGAAAATAATGTGTATTATTTAGTTGATTATTACAATAGATTTATATAGGTGTTTTTTCTGGAAATGAAATTTGAAGCCATTTCTTATATTAAATAATTTTATCGCAGCTTTATAAATGAGAAAAACGTTTCATTGATAACTATTTTTAGTGATCATGGTGGTGAATTTGAAAATTCATATTTTTAATCGTTTTGTAGTAAGAAAGGCCTTACTCAAGAATTCTCATCTTTATAAATTATTTAACAAAATCGTGTTTTTGAAGAAGAAATTGTATTATTCCAGAGATAACAAGATCCATGTTTAATGAATACTCTATTGCTAAACACTATTTGGATGAAGCTCAAAGTGATGCATGTAATAATATAAATTTAGTTTTAATCAGAAATTTTCTTTATAAAACACCTTATGAGATATAGACAAGTCGAAAAACTAATGTTGTTTACTTCAATGCATTTGGATGAAATGTATTCATCATGAATACTAAATATATCTTATATAAATTTTCACCCAATTATGTTAAAGGAATTTTCTTAGGATATTCCAAAAATTATAAGACTTATAGTGTTTTTAACAAAAAAACATGTACTGTTGATGAAACAATACATTTTATGTTTGACAAAATAGGTCCTTTTATTTTTAAACAACCCCAACCTACATCTTCAGATGTGTTTTAAAAAATTGAATATTATATTTTGATGGTATATTCATCTAATCATGAAAATACTAAAGAAAATGTTCTCGAAGTATTTACTCTATAATAGTTTTTCCTTTATGTTGACGAACAAGTTTTACCAAACCCAAATCAGTTATTTCATAATAATTATCCTAGTGATAGTATAATTGGTGACATAAATCAACCTGTGAGGATGATAATTTCTCGAAGGAATGAAGTAGAGAATCTTGTATTTAATTCTTAAATAGAACCTAAAAGTACTAATGAAGCATTAGGTGATGATGATTGGATTAAAGCTATGCAAAATGAGATAAATGAATTCGAAAGGAACATATTATGAACCTCGATTGAAGGACCTGAATAATGTTCTGTTATTGGAGTAAAGTGGGTATTCAAAAATAAATGCGATGAAAATGGAATTATTGTAAGAAATAAATACTGATTAGTTTGTAATGTCTATAATCAACAAGAAGTATTATACTATGAAGAAACCTATTTTCTAGTATCTATTAATATTCTACTAGCCTTTGTAGAATTTTTCAATTTCAATCCTTTTCAAATAGATGTGAAGTGCACATTCTGTAATGGATAAGTTCAAGAATAAGTTTTTGTAGAACAACCTCATGGTTTTAAAGAAAATCGGTATCTTTAATATGTTTATAAACATACAAAATCTTTATATAGACTTGATCAAACCCCTAGTTTCTAGTATGAAAAACTTACCATATTTTGTTTTCAAAATAAATCATGCTAAGGGAACTACTAATCCAACCATTTTTTTAAATAAATATAATAAAAATGTTTAAATTTACAAACTAATTTTGATGACATTATATTAAGGTCAAATCATAAATCCTTAACTAATTCATTTGTGAATCTCTTGAAATATGAGTTTGAAATGAGTATGATGGGTGAGATAACCTTTTTATTGGGTTTCACATTTTTTTTAAAAAAAGGAACATTTATTTATAAAAATATTTATTTTAAATATCTTCTTAATAGGTATGGATATGACACCACTAAAAGTATATGTACTTCAATTGATACCTCAAACAGTCTTGATCTTGATGAAGCTAGAAAACTAGTAGATCACACATAATTTAAAGGTATGATAGGATTTCTATTATACTTAACAAATATTTTAACAATCATAATGATTTCAATATTATTATGTTCAATATATCAATATAATACAAAAAATCTCATTTAAAAGAAGTGAAATTTTATTTCACTATGTAAAACAAACCATGGATTTTTAACATTTCTATTCAATTGGAAATTATTCTGTTTCAAAAATATTATCAGATACAGAATTTTGCAAATTTTTAATGGATAGAAAAATTAAATCTCAAACATTTAATTTCATAGGTGATTTATTAGTTTCTTGGTCATGTCAAAAACAACACTCAGTTTTACTTTACACTGTCGAAGGTGAATATGTAGGAATTGGATGTTGTTGTGCTCATGTGTTATGGATGAAACACACACACGTACACTAGGGCATGAGTCTTACCAAAACAGAGATAATTTTTAATATTAATGGTTCCATATTCCTAGGATAAAACCATGTAGATCACTCTAGGGAAACAAACATAGACCAACAGATTTACTTCCATAGGGACCACCCAATTAAAAAAATATCATACTTTAATTTATTGGAATGCTAGATAAAAATGCGGAAAAATGTACAAACTAATTAACCTATAATATATTTGAATATAATTAATAAAATTTATGAATCATAACCATATGTGAATCATCCATATTTTATTTTTATTGTTTCCGACCTCCTATCATTAATATACTCCTTTTAATAGGGGTAGTACATATGTTTACTCTTTTATATTTCCTTTCTATTTTTTGGAACCTAATTTTTTTCAAAACCTAATAAGATTATATTTCATAACAAATATATGAATTACCTTATCAATACTAAAAATTATTTCCTCGTAATACAGAAGGTACATTTCCTTAATTTTATCATCATAATTTCATTTTTTTGATTGTTTTTATTTCAATCATCATTCAAGAAAACCTTATTAGATTCAATTTCTTGAAATACAATTTTTTTTTCCTTAAAACCTCAAATGATTAGAAACTATAAATCCTTCTATGTTACTGATATCAACCATCATATAATATCATGTAAATTTCAACCATTTTATTGACACAAGAAGATGAAACATTTCTACGAAGCCTATATAATGGGACCCCCATCGTCGCATCCCACATCAGATTTCTTAGTATTTTTGCACTGAAGATATACCAACCTTCATGTGTGTCGTTCTGTTATACCCTTCACCTTAAACTATGAATGTCACTTGAGATAACTCTATATACCTTGATTCCATCCAAACAGAACTTCAAAGATTGGATAACATTTAAGAAATTGTTAGTGGACCCAAAATTCATTTTCATGTATTACTCTTTGATTTCAAAAATTCGAAAGATAAATGGCTTGGAAATCCTATGTATTGTAATGCAAGATAATCAGGATTTTTTTATGGCAATTCAATTATATTGTTTTATGATACTATTTAGTTTTATGAAAAAGGTTGAATAGATATGATTACCATTAAGAGTTATGTAAAAACATACTCTATCTTACAAGAATGCTCCATGTATTTTGGATATACCCTATGATTGTGATGAAATATTTTCTAGACATAGTATTCTTTATAAGAGGTGTTATTTTGAGAAAATTAAGTCTTTTGAGTGCCTTGGAATTAAGGGGGTGAATATTCCCAAGATAGAACATCTTTAAAAAAACCACAGATGAGTAACCCTTTGTATACAAGGATTTATTATTGTGAGGAAGGAAGATAAGGAAACACTAAAGACATGCGATATCTTTATGATGGACTTCAGGGAGAATGTATTAAAGTTAAACCTCATTAATTAAATTGTTTTAAACCGTAATAAAATTATGAATGGAACCATAAAATCCCAAAAATTGATATAACCTAAAATATCATCTATGATAATTATCTTATTCCTAGATTGAATTAAATTCCCATGAAATTCAATGGAAAAAATATTAAAGATCTTTTTCTTAAGTGATTATGCCTTGAGAATGATAAAGATCGGCTTTAGTGACAAGATAGAAAAATTATTTGATATTCAGGATAACTATTTCCAAGCTGCTAGTAAGAAATGTAATGTTGGAGAAATATCAAAGACAACTCCCAAGAAAATAAATTCTAATGAGATAGAACTGTAGGAACAAGCACCAACCACTAAAACAGACTCTACTCCACCCAATCCAAATAATAATATGACCATATCAGATGACGTTGTATCCAAACAGTGAGATATGTAAAGAAAAAAAAGGATGGTGATGCAGTTTTGAGATAGATCTTGCAGAGGATAATTCCTTAAAAAACAAGATTTTGAAGACCTTCAGAATTAAGATAAAGGAAAGATATTGAATAATAAAATGATTAAAACTAATATTATGAAATCCTTGTTAAGATACAATGATAAGGCCTTTGAATATGATCATTTACTCAAATGATTCCTAAAATAACCCATGATTTCTCTCGCACTAGTGGAAACTGAGACTCCAGTACTGGATAAGGGAAATACGGATATTTTAGTTCTAAATCCAATATTCGATATATAAGAAATCTAACATGAATACGAAGAGGTGGTGGTGGAAATCCAATATATAATAATAATGGTAGATGAAAATGAAGAGAACGAGATCCCTTCTGACATGACATCTACTGGAACATCCCATGTTTCATCCACCAAGATAATTTAAGAAGGAAAATCTATCTTTAAAGATGATGATTTTTAGGATGTGGTTAATAATGTCCTTTTAGTTGATGATGCAGTAATTATAATATTGTTCAATGTGTTGAATAAAAGGCTGATAAAGAAGTTGATGACAATAAAGAAGATAATGTTTCTACTAAAGTTGTTGATAAACAAGATTATGTTGATGATGATAGAATAGACCATGTTTTTGATGGAGATGATGAGACTCATAATATTGAGAAGTAAATCTCTATGAAGGGGAAATTAAAGGATGATGTTTCTGAAACATCTAAGAAAGTTGTTGTTGCAAAAATAAAGGAGGTTGTTGGTACATCTATGAAAAAAGAAGATGAGAAAAATGATATTTCCTCACCCACAAAAGATTTTGTTTCAAAATCTTCTAATTTGTTACTACATGATTTTTTTTGTCATTTTATTGATGAAGCTTGTGAAATATATCCCTTTAATTACTAGTATATATTAAATATTTCAACTGATTCAAACTTCTATCAATAAGAAGACAAAATCAACAAACATAATTTTGAAAAATTCATCAAACTTGTAGTCTGGATAATGACCTCATAGATCAGCTATGAGGCTAATATATGATCACAAAAGGAAATAACAATGTGGTTATAGAATGTCATATATGGTTTTAATATTTTTGATTATTTCACTATCATATTCAAGGATGATTTTTATAAATTTTATGAAATGATATAGAATCTATCAAAACGTTTCATAGATAAACAGAAGGTAGAGAAAGAAAGAAGCCACAAATAAGACAAATATATGAATGGAAAACTCAACATGTTTCTATTAATTGATAAAGGGAGAGGGAAATCAATGTAGAGTATGTGGAAAAACTCAACGACTAGGAATAATTGATCATGTATCAAAGTGAAATTGTGAATTCCCAGGAAGATAGAATAAATCATCTTAAAAGAAAAAACACCATTATGAAGACATGATCAAGAAGTTTTATGATGTCCACAAAGAGTTGAATAATATGAAGACTAATTTAATAAAGTTGATGTTAAAAAAGAAAAATAAGAATAAAGAATTTTTTCCATGTCTGATCATTTGATCTAATGATTTTTGTGTGTGACACATTTTTTAATTTAGTGAAAGTTCTTTTTTGAGTTGTTTCATTTTGTATGTTTCCTAACCATTTAGGTACAGTATTTTTCTAACTTCTCTTTTTTTTAAATCATAGAGGTGTAGAAAAGAGTGTTCAAAAATAATATTATGTTAATGTTATAGAATTCATAAGCAAGGGGAATATGTATTGAAGAAGAAATTATTAAGTAAAGTATGGATATTTATTTATGAAATAAAAAAATATGATCCTTAGGAATTTTATATCCTAAGGGGGAGTTAATTATATTCATTAAGAGCTATAAAAAAAGAGACATAAGTATTTCTTTGATGCTCAAAAATTAAAAAATCATATCTTTATAATCATTTATGAATTTTTTTTTGTTCTTTCCAAAAATGGTGAGATTTTTTATTCAATATGTTTTGTTATGAATGTTATATTATCTTATTTTTTGGAAATTACAAAAAAAATCATAGGGAAAATGGTAATTCTCTAAGAAAAATTTTCTTATGTAAACTTTTTTGTCCATAAGAATGGTTCTGACTTTACCTATATTTTCTAATACCAAACATAATTATTTTCTAACTAAATATAATTATATTTTTCTTATCCTGTGAAATTGATCCTTTTCTATAACTCATAACCATATATTTCATGAGAATCTTATTTCTCCAAAATTGATAATATAATTTCTCTAGAATTAAGATTACAATTTCACTAGAATTAAGACTAAAATTCTCTAAAAAATTAGACTCTGATTCTCTTGGAAATCAAACATCTATTCTCTCAGAAATCAAACTCTGATTCTCTCAGAAAACAATCTCCAATTATCTCAGAAACCAGACTCTAATTCTCTCATAAATCATACTCCGATTCTCTCAGAAATTAGACATTGATTTTCATATAAATAAGACCCTCATTTTCATCGAAATTAGAATATGATACTCATAAAAATCATAATCTAATTTTCAGAATCATTAAAATCTAATTTTCTGTTTTCATAAAATCTGATTGTCAGTATTTATTTTGAATCTGAAATACACTATCTTAATATTATTAGTAAATAATTTATCTATATTTATCATGTTTTTTAATGCAGAGTTTCATTTTATCAGATCCTAAATGAGATAACAATTTTTTAGAATGGTAATGTCATTCTTAGTATGTTATACTAAATAGTGTATTCCAACCTGTTACAAATTCATTGTTGCATGAATGCGAAGTATACATGCCCCTCCAAACGTTCGTGGAAATATGACAGTTGGAGGAAAATTATTACCATTGAGACTTTTCCTATAAATACACATCCATTTTAAAATTTTAAATGTTTGTTGTTTTTTTTGAAAGATTTTGTTCATGAATTTAATTCATGAAGCTTTGAGTTGAAGTGATTCACATCAAATGATCTACTCAACTTTTTGTACGTGAATGTTGTGAAAAAAATGTTCAAGATATGAACAACATGTTCAACCTAAATAGTGTGAATATAATTTTTGTTGCTTAAAATTGAGGTATTTTAGGGACATAAAGATAGTGGGGCTGGTTAAATTATCAATAGATGGATTTCAAGGATATAAAGACATATTCTAATCTTTGCATCGAGGGATTAACCTTGTCTGGATAAGACATAATTTCTTGAAAGTATAAATCATTTTACCTTTAATCAAGGTTATTAGTTACCCATTGATTTGGGATAAAATATATCTTTTTTACTTGTTACTTGTTAAAATATTTTATAAATCCCATTACATTTATCTACACTTATAAAGTGTAACTTTCATACACATTATTATTCTTGTACATGCTCTAATTTAGATTCTATACAATTTAATGTAGAATCTTTTTATAAGTAAACTTGTTTATGTTTCATTATTAGATTCATATTATCGCATCCTAATAAAGTTATTTTATTTATTAGGAACTAAAGAGGACTTGTGAATACATATTGTTAAACTTTGTTTTACATATATTTTCTTCTGGATAAAAACAAATGATTTTAAATCTATAATTCAACCCCTCATGTAATTGAGAAATCAACATACACATTTAACTCCTACATGACATATTTATAGATATATAAAATGAAATATAAATATTGGTATATATTTATGTGTCATCATGAACTAGGTAGTTTCTAATTCAATGATAAAATGTATTTATGTTACTATGACGAAGGAATTTAATAGTCTTTGACCTTTCATAGTTCTGTAAAATCTAAAATCATAAATCATATATAAGGGATTTAATAATCATCAATGATTTCATTTATATAAAATTATTATGACATGGAATTTATATCTTGTATCACTAAATTGTTGTAAACTATGTGTTTGGTAATCAGATATGGGATTACAGTTATGGTGTGCCAATTTGGGTATCAGAAGAAACAATTCTGACATTTTTAGATCTTATGATGATTATTGATATTAATTTAAGGGTTTATAATATATGGTTGAACAATATTTTAAATATATAGATACCCATTTCAGATAATTTTATGACATAATGTTATGGTGAAAATGAAAATATAATTTTAGGTTTTGGGTTATAGAAACTTATTTAAAAACATTTAGATGAGCCTAATAATAGAGTAATATCTAGAAATAATAGAGTTTTCTTTAAAAGGTTGTTTTTTATGTATTACATCTTGATATAGATACTAGCAACTAGATGTGGCAGTCCCACATATGCACCTAGGGGTATTCACCCTTAAAACCATTCATAGAGCATTGAATCAATAATTATACTGATGAAAAACAAATGCGAAAAAGATTTTACACCTAGATATACACTCCCATAGGGTATTCCTCTGTATATCATATTATATTTATGAAACATTATGTATTATTTAATTCTTAATCAGATTAAGGGATTTTCTAATGAAGTATAAGAGAACATATCTTATGAAAAAGTTATTTAAACTATAATCTTCAATGGAAGCAATAAGGGTTCACTATATATGACATATTAAGAATAAATTTACATATTCAATATAAGGACTCGGCATTAAAAATTACATATTATTGAATTAAATGAATAATTCACATTGAGGATCTTTTCAGGTTTAGAGTTTTAGAGAATAAGGACATTACTATTACATCTCAAAAAATTACAAAGTAGACACTTCTACACAATTTCCTTTTTTGCATAAAATAAAAACTCTTAAGAAAGAGAGCCATGTCTAGTACCATGTTTTAGACAACATGACTTTTACTTGATCCCATCCTTGACCCTATTCCACATTATGTCCTGTGAAAAACATTTCAAAAACATGGGATGAGCATAAAAATCTCAGTAAGGGATACACAAAGAAAGAAAACAATTAGTTTTTCAAGACAACAGGTAAACCATGAATACTTTATCATAAGTAATACTTTTAACCTTTATGAAGTAGTAAATACTCTTCACTGAATAAAATATCATTAATTACCCTTATATAATCGAAAATATTACCATAAAATCCATATAAAGAACACATAACATATAAAGGCAACTTGAGACATAAACATACAAAAATGGAATAACTATACAGTCGACTTCCACACATATCACTAAATGGAATAGCCATACATCCGAATTCCAAACCCAATGCATTTGAGGTTGTAATGTAACCACCCATCCTGGTATTTATGGCACCACCTGTCATTTGGTTTATCACGTAACCACCCGTCAAATGTCCATGTACCATTATAAAATCATAACACATAAAAAATATAAAGGAAAGAAAAAATTTACACATTTCAATAACAATATATCAGTTAAAGATATTGACTTAATAAATCCATTATCAAAACCATTTTCAATTCCAAAATACATAAAAGAGTATATGGTATTTATTTTTCTTAAAAAAACATTACGGCTTGTTATGGAAGCCAATGAACAAATAATACTCACGGCGGCAGAATGGTCATTGTCACCACTTATGTTAAAATAAAAACTCCTTTTTTTGTTTAGTAAAACTCATCATAGAAAAATATTCCATTTTAAAGGTCAAGGATTTTTATACATCGTATAAAATAAAGTCGTGTATTAAAACAAAATATGCCTCAATGAATGGAGATTGAGACAATGTACCTTACAAAGATCATTTTCTAAATAAAATAGATTGATTATGTGTATTCACTATAATATCAGCTAAAGAAAGTATAAATACATGATAAGATAGAAAAATTGATTTCTCACATAATGAAATAACGACATGAATAAGAAAGATAAGTTCAACCCAAAGAATGATAATTAGGTTAAGAAGTTCCCTTACCTCGTGTCTGACTTGAATCGATTGTTTTTTAATCTCATGAATAATAATATAATGATAATTTATACTTTCCTAAAAACCTTTTTAAAGTTTATTATTAATTTAATATCAATTATTACCATGTTATAAACATTATGTAATCATTTAAGTTAATGATGTTCGTTTTGCCGATATTTTGTACTTGAGTCAAAAAATGGACTTTTTATAATTACATGTTGTTCATGTGGTCAAAGGTTCATTATATCCAAAATGATATTCATGATTTGGATATCATATATATCACATATATCCAGAATATACATGTATTTATAATAGTACATAACATTTAGAGGTATGAAATGAAATGCACCATTCATGGAGACGGTAAGTCGTACATACGCATGAACACTACATTCATTTCTATTTCTTATTTTAAAGGAATTAAAACATAATGATACATAATTATATTATAATTACATTATAATATCATATATAATATCATTAACTACATCCTTTATACATCCCACATGAGCCATTAACGAGTCATATCACTTTGAGGGGGCGGTAGTACGCACTTCCTCAAATGACATTATCATATTTACCCACTATGGAAGCCATAAAGGTGTGATATAAATGGGAAGTACAGAATAATAAGGAAATAATAAACATAATATATATCATATATAAATATAGTTCCATCATAATGGCCACAATGATAGGCGGTAGAAGATAATCGAACAATCATCATCTCGTGAGACGTTAGTTTGTCATCCAAAGAAACATTATGTTCCTTCACCCATTAGATGGAGGTGCGTGTATGTGTAGTTATAATACATATCCTAAAAACATCCTAGTAAACATAGGATTATGGTGTTGTTACAAAAATAGTAATATAAAGAGTTTAGGGGGTTGGAGAAGTAAAATAAAAGAAAACAATTTAAGAGAAACTGTTACCTTTAATTTGGGTAACTCCCTTTGGTTTGAACTAAAAGTACATCTTTAAGTCCCTTCTGCCCAAGGTAAGGCTTCTAGGATGAGGATAGGGATGTAAGTAGCTTAGTTGAGAAGATGTTAGATTATTCAAAAGTCTTGAGAGGTGTGATTAATTGAATAGAAGTGGTCTCGTTTTATAAGGGGGAGGAGGGGATCATTAGGAAAGTGTGAAAATAGTATTTTATTATATAATGATATTCGGTTTCTAAAGGTAAAAAATCATTATAGTCAAATATAAGATGACTCATGGTCTAAATACATTCATAAAATAGGAATTTGACAGGTTTGGGGTAATATTTTAATCATGATAATTTTATTTATTTAAATCATTTATTAATGACGTAAATACTTCATCATTATTGTTTCATAAATAATTTAATTTATTCGATCTCTGAAATTTTTTAAAAAATACTATAATGTAGGAAATCATTTTATCTTTATAAATAATATTTATAGTTGAAATTATGACTTAAATAACATCATATAAAAATTAATTTACTAAAATATTTTTGTTTATGTCATTTTTGCCTTAACTTTAAGTTAATTAATCTAAATTGTCATTATCACTCCCAAGTGGCTCAATGGGGTCCCAAAATTGACACAAATATGGCCATGGTATTTAATGACTCAACCAAAAAATATTGGACAATATTTATGGTAATTTTTAATTATTATAATTTTCTTTTTATCTTGAATTTCCCTATTTACCTTTAACCGTGGTAAATAAAAGTCAAAAGTTACTATTCACACAAAAATATTTTCATCTTATTGTACCACATTTTACATAAAATTAACAACCATGTATTTTGTATTTTTTTAATTAAATTCACAGAAGTGGAAAATTTTCATTTAAATGAAAAATTCAGTTTTTTTAACTACTACTAAGTGGTTTCACTATTCATCAAAAATTGATGTTTTTCAAAAAAATAACAAAAATTCAGCCTAAGATATATTTGATATTCCAAATTCAAAAATTATTTATATTTCAAAAAATTCTAAACATTGAATTGGAATTAATTTATTTTAAAATTAATTCTCGTTATCAAAACAAATAGCGTGTTTTTAAGAAACAATAATTATCAAAAGATTGACACCTGTTTTTGTCCACATACAAAGTGAAATTAATTCCAACGACCAAAATTAGATTAAATTGTAAAAATATATTATAATTACACTTTAAAACAAATTAAAAATATAATATAACCATAAAAATAAATTATACTAATATAATGTTTTGAATTAAAACACAATATTTTTCACTATTCATTAAAAATGAACTTTATTTGAAAAATTCCAAATATTTACACAAAGTAAATTTTGATGTCCTCATTCTAAAAAATGATTTTATTTGGTCAAATAGAATGTATTAAAGTGGAAAAAACTATATTTAAAGAGGGTTCACCATTAAAAGGTGATAAATCGACCTTTTAATGTAAATTATGCTTAAAATTAGATTCATTCACATTTTAAGCCTCTAACTTTTATTGGATAAATGTAAATACATTTAACACACATGTATAATAATATTGTAGTTATTTTTGTTTATTCCCACCAATAAAACGGATAGGAGTTAAATTCCATTTAATATAATAATATTATATTATTAGTGTGCAATGTAATATTTCAAAGAAACCTGTTGTTGCGTATCGGGTACGCTATCAAACATAGAAACTATTTTAAAGTAAAATTAATATTTAATTCAAAAATATTAATAAATATTAAAATATCTTATTTTTCATTTACCCAGGATGTTACATCATTCCCCCCCTTTTTGAAATTGCATCTTCGCTACTTTTATTCACTTATCAAAATAAGTGCGGGTATTTATCTCACATAACATTTTAAGATTCCCATATTGACTCTTCAATCATATGGGTTTTCAACAAAACCATTACCTGACGAAATACCTTATTCTGCAACACTTTCTCTCTATGGTCAAGAATCTAGACTGGTTGTTCTTTATAAGAGAGATTCTCTTCCAACTGAACTACCTCTGGGCTCCAAACATGAGATGGATCTGGAATATACTTTCTCAACATTGAAACATGAAAAACATTGTGTACTTGGGATAACCTTGGAGGTAAAGTCACTCTCTACGTAACTGATCCAACCTTCTCCAGAATTTCATAAGGTGCAATGAACCTCAAACTCAACATTACCTTCTAACCAAAAAACATCACACTTTTCCATGGAGAAAATTTGAGAAAGACCTGATCACCTACCTCAAAAGAAAGATCCTTCCTCTGGTTATCTGCATAACATTTATGTCTTCTCTTAGCTATTCTCATGTGCTTCTGAATCAACTGAACTTTATCTTCCATCTCTTCTACCAATTCTGGTCCCATAATATTCCTTTCACCTACTTCATCCCAAAAAGCTGGAGTTCGACAACACTTTCTATATAAAGCCTCAAATGGATCTATATGTATAATGGAATGAAAACTATTATTATATGAAAAGTCAACCAAAGAAATATGTTGGTCCCAACATCCCTGATAACATATAGAGCAAGCATGTAACATATCCTCCAATGTCTGAATTCTTCATTCTGATTTCCCATCTGATTGAGGATGAAAAGCTATACTAAAATTTAATTTAGTACCGAATGATTTCTGAAGGCCTTTCCAAAAGTTAGAAGTAAACCTGGGATCATGATCAGATACAATAGAGAGAGGAACTCCATGCAACCTCACTATCTCTTTAACATACAATTGAGAAAGTTGATCTAGAGACAATGTATCTCGAATAGGAAGAAAATGAGTAGATTTAGTCAATCGATCAACAATAACCCATATTGAATTATTACCTCGAGATGTCTTTGGTAATCCCACAACAAAGTCCATTGATATATTTTCCCATTTCCACTATGGAACCGGTAAATACTGAAGCATCCCTTTCGGTAACTACCACTCTGCTTTAACCTACTGACAAGTCAAACACTTCATAGTAAAATTGGAAATATCTCTTTTCATTCCATACTACCAGTAATACTCACGAAGATCTATGGACATCTTAGTACTACCAGGATAAATTGAATATAGGGAACTATGAGCTTCACATAACAACTAATTCTTCAACTATGAATCACAAGGCACACATAATCTCTTTCCAATCCACAAAACACAATCATTATCAATGTTATATTTAGGAAACTTACCCTTATAAACCATATCTTCCCTTTTCTACAACTCACTATCTTCCTTCTGTGCTTTCTTTATTCTATCTGATAGAGATGATCTCATTGAAACTTGATACAAAACAGAATAGTTTCTTGCACCAACAACTTCTATTCCAAAGTTAATCAAATAAAAAACCAAAGGATCTCATTCCAAACGTAGCATGTTTAATGAAGTGTTACTTTTTCGACTCAAAGCATCAGCCAATTTATTTTCTTTTCTCAGATGTTAATGGATAGTGAAATCATAATCCTTGATTAATTCCAACCATATCCTCTGTCTCATGTTTAATTATATTTGAGTGAATATATTTCAAACATTTTTTATCAGTATATTTTTCACATTTTACTCCATACAAATGTTGCCTCCAAATTTTTAAAGCAAAAACAACAGCAGCTAATTCCAAATCATGTGTAGGGTAATTTAACTCATAAGGTTTCAACTGACATGAAGCATAATTAATTACCTGATCATTCTTCATTAGGACACAACCCAATCCATTCCATGAAGCATCACTGTAGATAACAAACTAACCATTTATGGATGGTAGTGCCAAAACTGAGGCATTCACCAATCCTCTTTTTAACTCATGAAAACAATCATCACATTATTTTGTCCAAATGAACTTAACACCTTTTCAAGTTAACTTAGTCATTAGACTAGATAATCGTGAAACATTTTCAACAAACCTCCGGTAATAACCTGCCAAACCAAGAAAACTATGAACTTTGGTTATATTTGTGGGTCTTGGCCATTATTTAAAAACTTTTGTTTTTGTAGGATCAATAGTGATGATGTTTTTTAAAACAATATGACCAAGGAAAGAAATTTGTTTTAACCAAAACTCACACTTGATGAATTACCCAAACATTTTATTTTATTTTAAGGTTTGCATGATATCCCTTAAATGACTTTCATGTTCCTCCTTAATTTTTGAATAAACAAAAATATCATCAAGGAACACAACCACAAACTTATCCAAGAACTCATAGAAAATTATATTCATAAGATCCATGAATACAGCAGGTTCATTGGTTAACCCAAAAGGAATAACTACAAATTCATAATGGCCATATCTATTACGAAACACAGTCTTCAGAACGTCTTCTTCCTTTACTTTCATTTGATGGTACCCTGACCTCAAGTCAATCTTTGAAAAAAAATGAGCTCCCTAGAGCTGATCAAAAAAATCATCAATTTGAGGAAAATGATATTTTTTATTAATAGTAATGTTATTAAATTCTCTATCACCAATGAAATGTATCATCGAACCATCTTTCTTTTTAACAAACAAGACAGGGGCACCCCATGGTGATGTGATAGGTCGAATGAAACCTTTATCTAATAACTCCTGCAATTGATTCTTTAACTCTAAAAGTTCAATTTGAGCTATTCGATAAGGGGTTTTTGAAATTGTCTTACCATCAGGAACTAAGTCAACCGAAAATTAAACATCCCGATCAGGTATTATACAAGGAAACTCATCAGGAAAAACATCAAGGTACTCATTTACCACTGGTATATCATTAATCTGAACAGTCCCTTTGTTTTTATCAATATGTGAAAGGTAACATTAATTTCTATCTTTTACCAGTTTTTCATGTTCTTGATATGTTACCAAACGAATATGTTCATTCTTTCACACAAACTGAAAATATTTCTTAAAAGAAACCTCTTTAGCTTTAAAATCAATCTTACCATGATAAACAGAAATCCAATCCATGCCCAAAATAACATCAAACTCTACTAGAGGAAAAACAATAAGGTTTTCAGGTAGAATCATTATGTACACAAGGACATGAATGTTCTTATGTTTTCTTTTTCTCTCAACATTTCCTCCAGGTGTTTTTACCGTAGGTTCTGTATTCATATATTGATATGGAATTCCCAATTTACTAGAAAACTTCTCAAAAATGAATGAGTGGGTAGACCTTGAATCAAAAAACATATTGGCATAATCTGAACAAAAAAATAGTGTACATACTACATTATTTGATAGCCCAAAATCTGCTGAAGTAGTTGCAAAGGATTTCACCTACCCTTTCTGATTATAGTCTAGCTGATTTCCCTCAGTTGGGTTCTTCTCTGGACACTCATTTGCATAATGAACACTTTCATTACACTTAAAACATCTTACTGATGGATTTTCATTCTCTACATGATCATCTTCTTTACAATTACAAGAAATATGACCAGACATACCACACTTGAAGCACTTTCCAGACATTGATAATCATTCTCCAGGATGCTTTTTACCACACTTCTCACAAGATGGATATTTAGTTTTCTTACCTTCAGGATTCGTTAATGAATTATTTCCCTTTACCTGCAAACTTGACCTCTTATTCTATTGTTTTCAAATAACACTTGATTATCGACAAACTCCATTTCCACCTACTCCGCAAATCGAACAAGTTTTTCATAACTTTTGAACTCACGAGAGGCTAACACTCTTTGATATCGTGGATTCAGTCCTAAGTAAAATAGATTTATCTTACTATCATGATCTCGGATGAAATTTGGTGCATACCTTACCAGTCGAGTGAACTGTTATTCATATGTAGCCACTGAGTCATCCTCCTACCTCAATTCTTGGAATTTGTTTTCATCCTATGACGAACCACCTTAGGAAAATATTTCTCAAGAAACATGCCTTTGAATTCATCACAATCATGATAATCAATCTCCTCACTATCCTTGATATTTTTCACCATCGACCACCACTACTCAGCTTCACCTTCAAAATAGTAAATAGTGAGACTAACCTTTTGATGTTCTGAACAACCCATAACATCGAAAATATTTTCCAATGCTTTAATCCACCCTTCTGCTAGCATAGGGTCAGATGATCCTTGGAATGACGGGGGATGTTGCCTCATGAAATGTTCCACTACTGACATGTTCCTCTGCGGTTGGTCTAGATGATCTCGTGCATAGATAACACCACCATTTATATCCTGAGTCAACTATGCCATCACTGCAACAAACTATTCAGTTCCGATTCTGACCATCTCAGGTTGCTGATTTGGAAGGTTGTCTTCCTTTTGATGCCATCCTAACATAGATTCCATGTTTCCTCTATGGAAACCATTCTGAACACATAAATATCATATGCGAGGCAACATGGTAATCTATAAATTCTATATGATTTCAATATTAACATAAATTACTTTATAGATATTAATTTAACAATACCAAAACTCCTAAAGTTGTCTAAAACGACCTCTGATACCAACTATAAGGACCCGACCTTAAACATTAAATAATATTTAATTAAATGAATAATTCACATTGAGGATCTTTTCAGGTTTTGATTTTTAGAGAATTAGGACATTACTATTTCATCTCAAAAGATTAAAAAGTAGACACTTCTACATAGTTTCCTTTTTTGCATAAAATAAAAACTCTTAAAAAAGAGCCATGTCTAGTTCCATGTTTAGACATTATGGCTTTTCCATGTTCCCATCCTTGACCCTATTCCACATTATGTGCTATGAAAAACATTTCAAAAACATGGGATAAGCATAAAAAGATCAGTAAGGGATACAAAAAAAAAAGAAAACGGTTAGTTTTTCAAGACAATAGGTAAACCATGAATACATTATCATAAGTAATAATTTTCACCTTTATGAAGTAGTAAATACTCTTCACTGGATAAAAGATCATTACTTACCCTTCTGTAATCCAAAAGATTATCATAAAACCCATATACACAACAAATAACATATAAAGGTAACTTGGGACATAAACAAACTTAAATGGAATAACCATATGGTTGACTTCCACACATATCACTAAATGGAATAGCCATACGGCCGACTTCCATACCCAATGAATTGAAGGTTATAACGAAACCACCTGTCCTGGTATTCATGGAACCACCCGTCATTTGGTTTATCACATAACAACCCGTCAAATTTCCAAGTACCATTATAAAATCATAACACATAAAAAAAATATAAAGGAAAGAAAACATTTCCACATTTCAATAAAAATATATCACTTAAATATATTGACATCACAAATCCATTATCAAAACCATTTTCAATACCAAAATACATAAAAGAGTATATGGAATTTATTTTCCTTAAAAACATTATAAATTGTTAAGGAAGCCAAAGAACAAATAATACTTGCGGTGGCAGAAAGATCGTTGTAACCGCTTATATTAAAAGAATCATTCCTTTTTTGTCTTTTAGTAAACCTCTTCATTGAAAAAGATTCCCTTTGAAATGTCAAGGGTTTTTATACAGTGTATAAAATAAATTCGTGTATTAAAAATAAACTTTTCCTCAATGAAGGGAGATTGAGACGAAGTCCCTTACAATGATCATTTTGTAAATAAAATTGATCACGTATGTGTATTTACTATAAGATCACATAAAGAAAGTATAAATACATGATAATATATAAAAATTCATTTCTCACATAATCAAATAACGACATGAATAGGAAAGATAAGTTCAACCCAAAGAATGGGAATTGGGTTAAAAAGTTCCCTTACCTCATGTCCGACATGACTCGATCGTTCTTTAATCTCTTGAATAATAAAATAAAGATAATTTCTACTTTCTTAAGAACCTTTTTCAAGTGTACTATTCCTTTTAGATCACTTATTACCATGTTATAAACATTATGTAATCATTTAAGTTAATAATGTTTGTTTTGACGATATTTGGTACTTGAGTCAAAAATGGACTTCTTATAATTACATGTTGTTCATGTGGTAAATGATTCATTGTATCCAGAATAATATTCATGATATGTATATAATATATATCATATATATCAAGCATATACATGTATTTATAATAGTATATAACATTTAGAGGTAAGAAATGAAATGCTCCGTTCATGGAGACGCTAAGCCGTACGTACGCATGAACGCTACATTCATTTCTATTTCTTATTTTAATGGAATTAAAACATAATGATACATAGTTAAATTATAATTACAGTATAATATCATATATAATATCATTAACTCCAACCTTTATGCATCTCACATAAGGCATGAACAACTCACATCACTTTGAGAGGGTGGTAGTCCGCACTTCCTCAAATGAGATTATCGTATTTACCCACTTTGGAAACCATAAAGGCCTGATATAAATGGGAAGTACAAAAGCATAATGAAATAATAAACATAATATATATCATATATAAATATAGTTCCATCATAATTTCCACCATGATAGGCGGTATGACATAATCGAATAATCATCGTCTCGTGAGGCGTTAGTTTTCCATCCACAAAAACATTATGTTCATCACCCATTAGATGGAGGTGTGTGTAAGTGTAGTTTTAATACTTCTCATATAAATAACCTAGTATACTAAGGATAATGTTATTTTTACAAAACAAAGTAATAAAAAGAGTTTAGGGTTTTGGAGAAGTAAAATAAATGAACAAATTTAAGCGAAACTGTTACCTTTAATTTGGATAACTCACTTTGGTTTGAACCAAAAGGACTTATTAAAGTGCCTTCTCTCTAAGGTAAGGCTTCTAGGAGGAGGAGCGGGATGTAAGGAGCATAATTGTATAGAGGTTAGATAAGCCAAAAGGCTTGACAGGTGTGAGGAATTGAATAGAAGTGGTCTCATTTTATGAGGGGGAGGAGGGGCTCTTTAGGAAAGTGTGAAAATATTATTTTATTATATAATGATACTAGTACTCCACCCATGAACAAGAATGGGAATATTAATTTTTCTTTTAAATTATATGGTTCTACATCAAAAATAATTGCGTGGACATAGAAACCAAAAAACTAAAAAAATATTGAAGACAAAGCAATTTAAACACTGAAACAGTGAAACATCAAATAGTTAGGAGAAAAAACAGATTGTCTGGACAGATATAAGAAGAGGAATGAAAAGGAAAAAAACATGATTTAAAGATAAAAAAAATTGATGTGTCATAAATTATATATTAATGGAATGAAACATTTTTTTACTGTAGAGAAATCAAAAAACTAATGTGATGGTCCTGCACTTTTGGATGTTGATTGATTACAAATTCGTTTCCAGCAACAGATCAACATAGCTCATAAAAAATATTAAAATATAGATATTGTACAAAAACCACTCACCTAGCCCAAATGAGTATGAAATTAATTTTCCAACCAACCTGATTAAAATGTTGTCGGAGTTTCTCATTCATAAAATTGATTCAAAGTTGTTCAAAACTGCATGGTAACAAAAAAATTAAGAACTGTGAGTAAAATGTATCATGAATTGTATAAGAAACCCTTAATAACTGAAAATGGTCCAACTCCAAAAGTAGATTACAGCCCGCACCCACAGAAGTAGACTTAATTATTAGTAACAACATAACTACACAACAAAAATCATAAAAATCCAATGTAAAATCTTTATCGTAATGATGATAGGCAGGTATCTCTATATATGCATGTAAACATGGATATTTTATGAATAAGAGGAAATATGCTCAAAATAGTCAATAGAAAAAGCATGGTGAAAAATTAAATAGTATTGTGACATATTTTTACCCCAGTGGACTCATTTTTATCATATTCAAACAAAAATAAAACCAGTTAATCATCTTGTTGTCTTGAAACGTTCAAAACCATATATATCAAGTACCCTGATTACTGACTTTGCATTTGGGTGTTGAGAAATATAAGTACTATTCACAATCCAGCAAACATGTTTCAATTTATAACTTTAAAACCCATTGATTCCATTGAATGGAACACAATGAAGAGTGAAAACATAAAATGTAAATAACGATCACTAAAAAACAAATTGACAATGAATAAAGACCAAGCATAGTAATGAAATAACCATGAGTATAATCTCTCTACCAATGCATCTCTTCTTACAACTACAATATTTAGATTCGAAAATATTGTGATGGTTTCATATTGAGTCACAATTATATGGTTGGAGAGTGAATCTGGAAGAGTATGTGGGTAACACCTGAAGAAATTTAATTACAAAGTCAAATTTCCATCAATAAATCAATGGTGGTGACAATAGGTGGTATGCATACTAAACCAACAACTTACATGAAAAGCTCTGCAGCTATATTTAGATGAAACATGAACATTTAATCCTTTTTATTTGATGAGTCCATTTCCACCACTTTCAGAAATTCAATGTTACCTAAATGGTAAACTTCGACAACAATATGGAATATCACATACTGATAATAAAGAAACAATTCAAAAGAGAATCTCACTAGATTTAATGTTTTAAGAAATAGACCCATGATTAAATATAATTTAACGCTGACATCTCCTCATCAGTGCTTATAGTTTTTGAAACTAAAATTTATAGGATGATCCATCCTTTAGAGATAAAAACTACCAGCCTTCATTGTAGAGGATTATCCATCCTAAATAGATAAAAACTGCTTCATGGGTTTTATAACAACAGAACTGGCATCTACATAGAGAAAGAAAACAGACGCCTAAAACTGCTTCAATAAAGCTCAAATATAATAGCAAATAATATATAGTAAAATAGGAGTGAAAAACCCAACATAGCTTCACAAAATGATGTTGAAACTCGCACAACAGACTAAAAAGAAGTACAAAAGTGATCGGACATATTCAAATCATCATGAGAAGTCTTTTCCAATCCCAAATTAGTACAAGGAAACACCAAGATCACCAATAAGGTGGCGTGTTTGTCAAATATCAATGCATGGATAAAATAAAAGGCAGGCAGTCCTTCAACATCTGATCACACACTACTTAAAAAAAGAGACATATCAAAATCAATATACAGAACATATTAAGCCCATAAAATCAAAGCAGAATGAGGGTAATACAGGTACGATGATGCATCAAGGTCCATATTACAAAACAGCTGATGCAGGTCTTCAATGTTGTCCATAGAAGGATAAAAAAAGAAATGAAACAGTCAAAGAAAGAGGCAAAGTAGTCAAAGACTACAATTGGCACCTAAAAGAAAGAGGAAAATCGAAAATAAAAAATCCAGCCTGAATTTGATCTTATCTATGACCTGAGTTGATGAAATATTTGTAGTTGTTTTAACATACCCAACATCAGTGTTCCAATATACTCCTAATGGTACATAGGTTTCATGTTAATGCCATGTAATGATAAAATGAATATGAAAATAATGTTGTCTGTTATATCAAATTATAATGAAATATAATTTCATGAAACAAATTAAAAAATTGAAATACTAGGCTTCCGAATCTTTTTTAGCATGTTTTGTTTATAATTAAAAATGTTTGATGAAAAGTATATTCAGGAAATGAAAAAATTCATTTAAATATTCAAAATTATAGATACAGTAAGATACATGCTACTAATTCTAATTGAACATAAACAGATATACCCAAATATATGGATGTGGTAAAATAAAGTAAATAACCTATAAGAGCATGATTAGATTCAAGAACAATGTAATGAAGTTGAACACATTTAGAGGCAGTAAGAGTGCCTAAACAGAAATACACACATACATTGATATAGGGAAATGACAAATCTCCGGTATACCTGCATGAATTTTGGTATGAATGATTTAATAAAATTGAATGTATCATTTGGTAGTAAGACCAACTACAACTGGAAAATGTTTGACCATATAATGAAATACACACATGGATGGATGTGGGATATTATACAAAGTTAGATGTACCTGTATGAATAGAGCCATGATAAGTATACCTGTATGAGATTAGTAAGAGTGTCTGAAAATTAAATCTTCTTAAACATAAATAGAAATACACAGTTACATGGATGGGGGAAAATGAATAATGTAAGCTATACGTGTATGAGATTAGTCTGGTTGACTAATGAACATTATCTAATGATCAACTACACCTTTAAAAGCACAAATATTTTTCTATGTCTGTCTTACAGTAAAAGTTAAATGACATATGTGGATTTTAAAATTGTATTAATATGAAAGAATATAGAAAAAGAATTTATATACAGTTTAATTAAAAGAAAGATTAAAACACAAATACAACGAATGAGCAATTAAAGGGTAACATAATAAAGTTTCAATGTCATCAAACAAACAGATAGTCGGTCGTTTCCAGAATCAGAGCATCAAAACTGAAATACTGTTTCAGTACTACAGAAAAGTTTCACATTAGACACAGGGATCCAGATTGTCAATATCATAATCCAAGGCCTGTAGACAATAGATGGTGTCCAGAAAATGCGCATTATTCATCCTCGATATAACCAACGATAAGAAGTTAGTTGCTATAGTTAGTCCCCCTATTCAATTTTTCCATTGTTGGCATGTCGAGGTGAGTACAATGACTTGATGATCCTGGGGTGTCCTCACATTTATGCAGATTATGTTGAATATGTTCTTCAGTTTCAAAATCTGATATGAGGTTTTTCTATATGATGAAAAAATGGCAGATTAATATATTGGTAGCTATCAAAGAGATGTGTAATTGGTGAAAAAGAATACAATAGTTTATAATAATAATGATTGTCTGTCGATAAATCTAGATATATTATAATAGTTAATTTAGGAAATATTTCTTTACTTGAGTAGATGAGACATCTGTGACCGATACAGCTACTACTGAGCTACCGTAAGAAGTAGAACCCCCAACATCATGATGTAGCTATAAGTGGAAGCAGAAAAGAGTATTAGACCATAGTGTATCATGTTTTGGTTTACAGTATTTGAAATGTTCTAAATTTTATGCACCTGCATATTTTGAATCCCACTGCCCAAATCTGAAGACCCACTATTCTGATGTGTCTAAGTTGTCAGAAAGAGAACAAATAAGTTTGATACAAATAGTGGTATAGTATGTTGAGAGTGGTGAAATTTATTACCTCTTTTTGGTCTATGGTGTCACTAAAGTTATGAATGAACATTTCATTATCATTGATAGAGAGAACATTGTAGCTATTCTTTTTTCAAATGAATGAAAACAGTTTTGAATATTGAAAGTAGTAACATCAATTGAGAATAAGAAATTCTTTGACTTGAATACTTCCAACTGAGGAGGGAAACCAAACTCATCGTCATCCTAATTTAAAAATGATAATAGATGTTAGTTTTCATATAGCAGAAATAAGTTTAGATGTTAAGAAAAGATGCTGCTACCTGTATTAGGGCAGCTCTTAACTTTTCAGATGTTTTATGTATTAACAGCATAACTTGTTTGTCGAAAAGAACAACGGAAAATGAGGTTGTATTATCTGCAACCATGATCTGTACCTTAATCTGTTCATTGTGTTTTTAAGAAAGTAAAATCAGTGGAAGAAATTGTATTCCATTAGTACCAGCAAGTTGATTTTTCAAACAGTTTGCAAATCATAGAGTTGTTGACCTGGAAGTGGCAGTATTTCGAGATAACATGCATTTGTGGAACCATAATCTTCCATCTAAACTATGAAACGTTTTCATGCAAGAGTCACATGAATCATAAAACCAGCTGTGGGTGCTTTGAATCGTTTGTACTATTGCTGAAATTGAGCATCTTGTAGGCTGCAACAGAAGGTTTACAGTGCAGAATTTTTTAAAAACAAATAATATGTTTAAAGTAACAGTAACTTAAAATTGAAATATTAAAAGTAAATACTTAGTTACTACCTATTGAATGTTTTTTTACATCATAAATTTATTTTTTATTACTCCAATATAGTACTTCTGGAGTGGGGTCTGGAATAGTTTATGGTGGACTCTGTAATTGGGATGGCAATATGAACCCAAACCTATAGACATTCGTTATAAGAAAAAAATAAATTGTCACGATATAATTTTTTATATCTATGATCAACGAATAATAGAGAAATAAATTTATGACATATTAACAATACACAGTAAACATGTTTCTAAAACTGTCAACTTCTGCAATGTCCAGGTTGTACAAAATCTTTATTGCTTGAATAGTAGTTGTCACAATAACAGTTCCTGTATAGTATATTTGAACAATTTTAGTAATCCTAATGTTGAAGATACATATAAAAACAACTGATCTACAAAATGAAAATTTTTAAATTGTGGAAAAATACTATACTGCTTAATTTTTTAACCCAGACAAGTTGTAAGATCAAAATGTTAGGTGAGTCTTTCCGTTGATCCAAATTACCTGACATTTCAGTATCATAAATTCCCCATAAGCTGCATTGAATCTATAGACCACTATAAGGGAAAAATTAGCACTGGTTGTTAATTTCATATAAAGTTTAAATGTCATAGTAATACAAAATTTAAAGCACTTCTCATCCTCAAGAAGAATCTACATCCTAAGGTTTGAATTTCCCATTGATTGCAGTGGTTGAGAGTATCATAGAAGCCCAATGATTTCTAAACCATAGGACACAGAAAGAATAACAATGAAGAGGAGTTAGATTGATTTGGAAAACACTATTTTTATGACTCTATAAATATTGAATACAGAATTATATAAATGTACTGTAATGGTAGAATACCTATTAGGTTATCTTCAGGTACATTCCTTTGAGAAATGTCATTAAATAAACTGAAATTAAAACTGAATAGTGGGAGTTGTGCATCAGAAGGACGAAGAAATGTTGTTGATGTGAACAGAAATCGACCTGCATGTCTAGTTTTGAAGTAACATACTTGATTCGGAGAAATTTGAAATTTTTGAATTTAATAGCATAATCCTTCACGCAAAAGATCTTTGAACTTAGAGATAAGGTGACGGTTCGTAATTGAACATTGTACCTTTGTTCCCTGAAAACAGTAAATATAATAGTGGTTTCAATAGAGATATAATATTTGACAGAAGACATAGAAGTAATTGAACATATTTATATACAGTATGTTTTTAAAAATAAGGTGTTGTTAGAAACACATACCTCTATATCTCCAAGTACGAAATCGATAGCAATGACATTATTGTTGTTTTTTGATGACGAATTGCACCAAATGTTCAACACACAAACATGTATCTTTAGAGTTTCATTTGACTCAGGAGAAATGTCAGACAATGGGGTTATTGATCTGGACATAATTTTTTTATTCTGTACATTTACAATTATTTTAGAATGTTAACTAAATCATAATATAAAGAAGAATTAGAGTTAAAGAGACTACATTGTATAAAAAAATTATATGATGAATAGTTAAATTCAATTGATACCTATGACAGGTTATCAAATATTTCTTTATAGACAATATTTTGTGTGCAATAATCTACTATGTTATGGCTATCTGCAACTATTATTTTCAAACCATTCGGTAAGGTGACCCTAGAAACAGCCACATATAATTTTCCATGTGAGAACACAGGGCTGCGTAGAAATAACCCAACTGAAGAGAAGATTTCTATTTACACTTATTAATAGTCATATCATAACATACTATCAATGGATATTTCCTTCTTTGTAACTTTAAAGGCCATCTATCATCAGATTGTGTCATAGCTAATATTGGAATGAAGGCACAGTACCCCGAATGACAGCCAGAGAAATTTGTTTCTCCAATGACATGGTCTGCCAAGTGTGTAACAATCATGTGAGTGCCAATACACAGACCAACTGATTGATCCAAATTTCATAACAACATGGCAAGAACTCTAATTTTCATGCTAATTTTGTGCGCTTCCAATCTAGAGATATGAATACCATTTAAATACTCATAGGTGTATATACTCTCTGGCCTATCAGAATCAAAACACACATTGCACACACTGTCTGAGCTCAAGTAGTCTCTGCTTTCAGAATTTGTGAGAGATAGCATGTAGTCATTGATTTCTTGAAAAACATCACGTGTTTGAGATAGATTTTCTCGGTCCTTTAGAAAGCATACATCATTGTAATGATTTATGAAATAAGGATATGTGATGTCCACAATTGATGCCAATGAATTATGAGATGATTTTAGAAGATAATTTGATGGAATATGAATTATTGATTCACCATCACCAGGCTGTCCAGTGTTACAATCACCAATATCTAAAACCCACTTTAAAAATGTTTGTAAGTCATCTGAATCATTATTAGCTGTCCCATATTGCAATCACATATTTTTTTGTTATATTTGTGACTGTACATCATTGAAAAAGGTGTGATGACATAATACTTGAAAAATAAAATATCATTTCGGTTACCACCTGGTATAACTGGTAATATTTGATAGAACTCTCCACCCAATACAACTGTGATACCTCCATACGGTAAAGATGCTGCATTGACATTTTTTTGTAATTATATCTCTCAGGGTACGGTAAAGAGCCTCAAAGAAGTACTTGTGAACTATAGATGCCTCATCCCAAATAATCAGTTTTGTAACATGTAATAGTTGTGCTAACTCACTCCCTTGTTGAATATTGCAAACAGATTTCTCATTAACAGAGATTGTAATACGAAATTTAGAATGTGTCGTTCGTCCACCAGGAAGAACTAGTGATTCTATTTCACTTGAAGCTACTGCCAGAACAATACTGCCCTCAGAGCGCAATAAAGATGTGCGTACTCTCCATATAAATGTTTCACCGGTCCCTCCATATCCATTCAAGAAGAATAAACCCCCACACGCAGTTGATATTGAAGACAAAATGACATTGATCACATTTTCTTGTTCAATGTTAAGCATACCCTGTAATGTTATGTAATCATTTCGAAGATCTTATTTTTTATAGCTTAGTTCTTCCGCAACAGAACGATTTGTATGAGTGTCAATTACAAATTCAGGAACAGGCATAGGGTAAAAACACTGAAGGGATCTACCGTTGCTTCGTAAAATGTCATCTATTTCTTGTAGAGAAAACATGTTCTTCTCTTCATCAGTGAGTCTGAAATATATATAAAAATTGAAACATATTTAAAGGGGTGGATGGATGGAATGGTAAGTATTGAATTACAAAATCTTGAGTAATTAAATAGAAGTATGGAATAGCATGAAATGAAAAAGTAAAATCACTTTGGATAAAATATGTATAGTATCTTAGAAATATGTCAATATATTGGTTAGAATTTGAAAGCAGATTCCACAAAAGTATTAAAGAGTGAACTAACATATATTAGGAATGACAGTATAAATAAATTTTTGGAGTAAATATATTGACATAATTTCAAACAGCATGACATAAATAAAAACAGAACATTCAATCAAGTAGTTAATAATGAAGAGATTTAGAGAACATTTTAATTATGAAAGCATCGTAAGCCTTCACTTGTGTCATAGAAATACACCGAAACATTGTCAGTACATTATAGGGACTACTATATCATTTAAAAACCGAAGGTATTGAACAATTGACAGAAACATATGAATGTTAATTTACATTATAGACATCATAAAAAAAATGCATGACAAACATGTAGTTTTTTCATAGAACTATGCAGCAACATGTACAGAACATAACATGGACTAATGGAAAATTATCTAAAGTGTGCAGAAACATGCATGTAGAACCATGTCATTCAAAAATCAGCAAATACATGGTGTTCTTGTAATGTATTACAATGTATGTCATAGGATGTATTGAAATCATTATAGAATCATATAAAAACGGTAAAGTATTAATATAACAAAGGCTTACAGATGCAATATACAATGTAGTAATTAAAAATTACAGTTACTACACGAAATAGTTGACTATAATGATATAATCCAGCAATATAAATTTCATCTATGAGTATACATAAGTGGATACCATTTGGAATGTGTTCATGTGAGACAAAATTTTAATAGAATCACCAGGTTAACAATATATAAAGTGTTACAGCAATAGCTACATGGAATCTTTAAACTAACATCTCGCAGATGAAATGATCACACTAGTGATGTTTATTGGTTCATAGAAAAATCAATAGATTTGTAGAAAATACAGAAATAAAACATTAATGTAATAATGTAGTAAGAAGTAGTAGTTGATATATTTCAATGTGTGCCTCTCATTTGAAGCCTTTTTCTCCAATAATATAAGATATATTTTGAGAGAATATTGTAGGTTTCATTAAAAACTAACTCAGGTCGAGACATGTTATTTGAGATTAGCATGCATGAAAATAGTCTATATAGATAGTGGCCCACTCCCCATGATGAGACCTCTTTAATATCATCAATGAATTCTTGGTCATTTTCTAATAATCCCATAGCAGAACATGCATCCCTAAAAGTTTCATAAGTAATGTTGTTGATAGTTACCAAATCCTCATATGATGTTTCACCTCAGATTTTTGTCAGAAGAATACGTAGATAGTATAGCTCTCCAGTGGTAGGCAGCACATAATAGAGTCGATCAATACTGAAACCCTGTTTTCTGGGATTCCACTTTTATTCTTGACTACAGAATACATACCTAGTCGGGTATTCTACGAATGTTAAACTTCTACCTTCTGGGAATGGCATATTTGATTTAAACCAAGATGTGAACATTGTTTCAGAAACATTTATGTCAGTTAGGACATCTTCAATTTTTTCATCGTCTCTGTATGTCACAGAATTTTTCCCCGATAAATGATAATGTATCCTGTCGACAGGTGGATATCTGTAATTGATATCGTAAGAGAAGATCTGCTAGGAATCCTCACAAGGTGATATATAGAGATAGTCATAATACATATTTATCTCATCAACAATGTTGTCTAATAAGTATTTATTTTTGCATTCATATAGTGCTTCCGTTACATTATCATTTCCTTTGCTTATATATTTAAAGAGATACTTGATAGAAGATGACTGGTTACACACTGCAATATTGATATGGGCTTGATACTTGAGTAGAAAAACTGGATTGTATGGTTCCAAAAAACTATTTTCCAAATCAACACCATTTTTATGGATTTTTATTCCATCATCCCTTCTATGATATATGACATAAACGTCATCATCTAATTTTTTATCTCCAAAAAATATTCTATAAAAGAACTTAGATCATTTTCCATTTTTCATACAAGGAGACGAACGTCTGGAATCACCACATGGGTCATGGAGCATATTGTTTTTAACAGTTTCATGTAGTCTTGGGTAGGCAACATTATCTGAAATCTCAGTGGACACCACTTTTTTAACATCTGATGGAGTGATAATTTTGTTTTTATAAAAAATAAACAATAAAATGTGGACATGCGGCAAACCACATTTCTGGAATTCAATGGTTCGAACAACTGTAATAGAAATAGAATAGATTACGTCGAGTAAGTATTATGTGATGTAATAATAAAGATTAAGGTAAACATACTGAACTATTAAAATTGATATTATAAGGTGATCATATGAAACTATATATGATGATCTTACCTGCCCTAGATTTTCCAAAGATACAATGTTCTCTTAAATCTTTTAGAAGATGTTCAACCTTTATATTGAATACTCGAGATAGTAATTGTAGACAGTCAGCTGGATGAATATTTTTTTGTCTAAGAAATCAAGTGACTTCAAGCCACATTGGGTTACATGTAAACATTAGGATCAAATTTGGATACCCTTCCCAATTACAAATTGACATTGCATCTTGGTAATTTTGAATCATGAATCTTGGACCACCAGTAATAGATGAGGGAAAAATGATGTGATTTCCACAAGAGGGCCCTTCTTGGTAACCTCAAAGTAATGAATCTCAGAAACCATTGTATAGTTAGACCCGCAGTCGCTTCTGGTTGAAACGAATAAACGATAGTATTTGTGACTCAATCATTGTGTAAGCATCGACGACAAATTTTTGCAGTAATTGTCTGGAATGTAGCAATGTGGATGATTCAATGTAACGGAACTGCAATCGGAATGAGTAGTATTCTCTCATTGTAACCTTATCTTTGCACTGGTTGTGAATAGTGTAGTGTGATGCATTACGTTGTCAACTTATCCATCCTAGCCACCTGGGAAAGTCAATGGATACTATAATGGCAGATATAAAGGGTGAAGATCATCAATTCGACGCAATTCACCACATTTGTTTTGAATGATGATGACACGCTCTTCGTTTAGATCTTCAATATCACCAAAAATAATCATGGCAATTTTAGATGTTGTCGGCACGTTATGTGTCACATAATTTTTTTTTCTTTTTTAAGTAGGTGAATCTTTAAGTTTGGAACATCTTCATGATTGAGGACATCTTTTGCTGATATGAACTATTGAGATAAAGCATTGATCTCATGTAGCATATGTTGCAAATTCTCAACAATACTGAAGTTAATAATTGAGTGAATATTTTTTCCATCAAATTTGGAAGACATTCTTGCGTCAGGAAACTATAATAAAAATCATGAGATTGATATTCATATCATTGAATTTGAGAAATACCTCAAACAACTAACTCTATTTTGGCACTCATGTTTTGTGTCATACACATATAGTTGGGAAAAACTTGGGGTTTGTCCTTCTACTAGGCCCAAACTACCTATGCGATGGTAGTTTTATCCATTTAGTCTAAATATAGTCGAGGATCAATCGTTGTTCAAAGACCTATCAACCTTCCCACCCATTGATGTGAATGAAAACATAGAATTATTAAGATGTATATGTTCTTGGAAAGCTCATTCTTGGGATGAAGTTCTATTCAAAAATAACATCTGTAGGTATGGTGTAGGTGACGGGAGTAAATCCAAACCAATATTTCCCATCAAGCAGCATAGAGGAAAACGCTGGATATGTTAGTTGCTACATTTCCTATTTCTCTCGTCATACCACATAGTAGAGTTACAGTATTGGAAGATATAAGTGGAGTCTCCAATATCTGTGTACACTGAATGATGGGAAAGAATGTATAAAAAAGATATTCAATTTGCATAGTCTGTCAATGAATAGAATTCGATTTAAGACATTAAAAATGTTGGATTACTAAAAACATTAACATGTGTTCTCCGCCATGTCTAATTGTAATGAGTTTCCTGTAGAAGTCATTGAAATGTAAATATGTTGTGTCCTAACTTGCATAGAATGTTATAATAATTAAATATGATGTTGTTAGAAAAAAACCAATGTAGTTTGCAGTTTTGCTGACGAAATCAGTATTGTTTGAAGACATTGCTGAAATTTATTAGGAGAAATCATGTTGAATAGAATATAACCGTCAAGAAATTTAAGTAGTTATAAAAAGCAAACGAGGAAATATATATTAATGCAGAACAAACATATAACATACCTCTCAATGATGTAGTACTGTACGTTGGTGCACTACTATTGGGTAGAAAAAAGTTGTACAGAGGGGATAGAGTAATAATTCAAAACTAATTTACATGTTAAGACATATTTGAGTGTATAACTAGTGTATACATTGTCGGGATGAATACTGTAGATTCAGTGAGATTGTTGTATGTATTCAGTAGACCTAAAGTAAAATGTAACATAATTGTTAGATGGCCGCTAATTAAGTGGGTGACCCATATTATGGTCATAAAAGTTGACAGATATCAGACATACAATAAGATACAGGGGAGAGTGTTTGATGTATTTGTTTTCATTTTTTTCTTCTGGTAGACAAAGTTGACTCGGCACGCTTTGTAGTTGGTACCATGAACAAATAAGTAAAAAATGATGAGTAGTTTAACTTTTATGGAAACAGTAATGTGTGCCTAAATTTTCTAAAAGGGAAATACCATTAACAGATAGATGTGATAGTGGTAATCGTCAGACTGTATGTCCGATGGCATTTGCAGATAGTGGCTGAATAATTGGAGAACCGCTACACAGGGTAGAAGGCATTGGAGTACCTACAGTACATGACAACATTGTTATATTAAAAATTAATATGAAAATAATATAATGATAAAAGTAGATTTAGTAATTAATTTATTAAAAAAAATACAATACTCACAATTTTGTTGATGTTGCAACATGAGTAGTCTTCTATGGATCCTTGAGTCTCTATAGTTTGAAGGGTTATGCATAGTTTTGATGGTTTTATTAGAATATAATTGTCAAGGATACTTGATAAATATTTTATGAATAGTTTTTAATTGAATATAAAATGCTTATCAATAGGAAAACATAATACTTACTGAAGCTCATGTTTAAAAGTCTAATATGAACATAGTAGACAGGTAAATGATTGATGGAGCCATGATACATTAAAATAAAAATAATAGATACAATTAATATGTAACAGAAAACTTAATGTACAATGAATCGTTTCAAATCACATTTATTAAGCGGTACATGTGTGACACGATTTGATGTCTTTCAGAAGATAGATGTAGAATTTTGTTGTCAAAGCAGTTGTATATTATCACTGAGAAGAATTCAGATATATGTGTTGAGTTTCAATGATGGAATGGAGCAATGAAATATGTCACATATCCAAAGAAATCCTACAGCAAAAAACTATTAGGAAATGGTACATTGAAAGAATATTGTAGTTCTAATGAATGTAACTGTCAATGTCATGCATAATTGACATTTCAATATACTTGAAATGAAATAAAGTAGACAATAAATGGTGACTGGATAAGAGATTAAGGAACAATGTTATAGTTGCTGCCATATCAGTATCAATATGTAAGACGTCGGTATGTGGTGTTATATATTATATAAAGGAGAGGCATTCCACTGTTTAGGTTGCAATAATGTCAAAACAGGGGTTACAAAACAGAGACCTAATTAAAGCACCTAAATACTGGAGGAAGAACATCATGTATGATGAAGGGTTGTCACAGATTTTGTGTTAGTACAGTTGCAGTAAACATGAAAGAGACATCTCGCTTTTGGTTTTTGAAGCTAAAATAGAGTTACATAATAGAATAACACATCAGGATCCAAAGTTACTTACTTCACGAAGATTGTTCCGGGAGAAGACAAAGCCAGTGGTCGTCCTACCCAATGAAGAATGGACGCTTGTATGCACGTGTTGATGGATTGAGTCTACTACCTAGATGATGAAAAATATATTGTCAGTTCTATGAGAAATAAGGTAGACATGCATGTAATTGAAGGTACCTAGATACACCCACATGTGGGTCGCGACAGATCGAGGGGATCCCCGATTGAAGATGGATCCACGATTCTTAATGGAGGCGATTGAAGTGGGATCCACGGATGAAGAGAAACCTAGATGTAGGTTCTTGTGCGATGGAACGCAGGTGGGGGAACTTCGCTGCGAAGGGTTCCATGATAATAGATGAGCAACATGAGTTGAGAGGGGTAATACAGGGGAAGGGAAAAGTTTTTTGGAGACATGTACTGTTTTAGAGGTGACACGTCAGCCGAGAGGTACCCAGGTTTAGAATATATAATAGATTTAGTTTCTAAAGGTCCAAAATACATTATAGTTGAATCTAAGATGACTCATGGTCTAAATAAAATCGTCCAATATTAATTGGAAAGGTTTTGGATAATATTTTAATCATTATAATTATATTTATTTAAATTATTTATTAATGAGGTAAATACTCCATCATTATTGTGTCATGAATAATTTAATTTATTCGACCTCTAAAAATTACAAAAAATATTCTATAATATAGGAAATATTCGTAGAATTCTAAATAATATTTATAGTTGAAAATATGACTTACATAACACCATATATAAACTAAAAGAATTTTGGTTATGTCATTTTTGCCTTTACTTTATGTAAATTAATCTAAATTGTCATTATCTATCCCAAGTTTCTCAATGGGGTCCCAAAAACAACCCAATGATGCCCATGGTCATTAATGACTCTAAAATTAAGGTTTGGACAAGTGTTAATATAATTTTGAATTATTATAATTTTTTTTACCGTGAATTTCCCTATTTACCTCTAACTGTGGTAAATAAAAGTAAAAAGTTATTATTCACCAAAAATTATTTTAATCGTATTGTACAAAATTTTACTTACAAATAACAACCATGTATTTTGGATTTTTGAAATTAAATTCATAGAAGTGGAAAAATTTCATTTAAATGAAAAATTCGGTTTTTTAACTACTACTAAGTGGTTTCAGTATTCATCAAAAATTGATGATTTTCTAAAAAATACCAAAAATTCAGCCTAAGATATATTTGATATTCCAAATTAAAAAATTATTTCTATATCACCAAATTATAGACATATATTTGGAATAAATATATTTTAAAATTAATTCTCGTTATCAAAACAAATTGTTTGTTTTTAAGAAACAATAACTATCAAAATATTGACATTTGTTTATGTCCACTTTCAAATTGAAATAAATTCCAATGACCAAAATTGGATTAAATGGTAAAAATATATTATAATTAAACATTAAACCCAATTAAAAAGATAATCTAACCACATAAATAAATTATATTAAAACATAGTTTTGAATTAAAACACAATATTTTTCACTATTCATTAAAAATGAACTTTATCGGAAAAATTCCAAAAATTTACACAAATTAAATTTTAATGTCCCCATTCTAAAGATAGATTTTATTTGGTCAAATAGAATGTACTAAAGTGGCCAAAACTATATTTAAAGATGGTTCTCCGTTAAAAGGTGGTAAATCATCATTTTAATGTAAATTATGCTTAAAATTAGATTCATTCAAATTTTAACCCTCTAACTTTTGTTGGATAAAAGTAAATAAATTTAAGAAACATGTATAATCATATTGAAGTTAGTGTTTTTTATTTCCACCCATACAACGGCTAGGATTTAACTGCTATTTAAAATAATAATATTATATTATTAGTGTGCAACGTAAGATTTCAATGAAACCTGTTGTTGCGTATTCGGTATTCTGTCTAACAAAGAAACTCTTTTAAAGGAAAATTAATATTTAATTCACAAATATTAATAAATATGAAAATCTCATATTCTTCATTTACCCTGGATGTTACATTCATATTATAATTTTTTTATTTTATTAATATAAATTTTGGGTTTTATTATTTTTATGAAACCAGGCATAAAAAATAATATGAAAAATGTTTTTATCAAGAGTACACTATATATTATAATCGAATTAGGAAGAAAACATAAATGGTTGAGAGTTATTTTATTTTATTTTTATGATTTAAAATATGATTTTTCTAGTCCCCCCTAAGGTAGTGAGATTGATATTTTAATATAAATTAAATCTTGAAAAACATTATTCTCCTTATAGATTGATATTTATCAATAATAATCACGAATCTATTAAAATTAATGACTATTATGTGAATCAACAAACAATTTTTAGAAATTACTTTTTATTTTATTTTTTGGAATCATAAAGTAAATGGTATTAATAACCTTGAAATTTTATTTTAATAAAAGTTTATATTTTGTGGTTAACTAATGGAAAACACATGATAAGGGTATTGGAAAACATATGTTTACTATATCCATGTTGTTATGATAATAAATTCTTGTTGTTATCGAAGAAGAAAGATGGACAGTATTTTTAACTCGTTGATTGAGATCTGATTCACGATTTTTTCATAATGTTAATTACATTTTTGGATTATGATATATATAGACTATTGTAATAACTTATAAACTTGTTGTAATTGATAATAGATAATTTTTTAAGAACTATATTATCTCATTGTGGTTTAATCAATTGTATATTCAAATGGTTTATGAAAATGTATTTAAATTGTAATATACAAATAGAGTATATACAAACATGGGTAGATTATTATATGAATCATTAATGTTGTTTTATAAAATAAAAGTAACTATATTTAACATTCATGAGTAAGTTATATGTTATATTTGAGACTATATGTCTAATGATGAATATGATATAAATACACTAACATATATTCATCAGTGAAAAATAATAAAAATTGGAGGCATGTAATTTATTTAATGTGGTAGAATATGACACCTTAATATTTTATTAAATGAATAACTATAAATAAGTAAATTTGTTGATAACATTCCCCGTAGAGAATAACTAATCATAACTAAACATCAATATAATTATATAAAATATAAATATCTCTTTCTAATCCATAAAACCAAGTTATTGAATTAGAGGGAATTACTATGATAAAAATATTATGAAATATATTTATAAATAAACTACAATATCTATTTATTATAAATTAAATTCAATAACTATGCCAAAAATTAAAAATAATTTAATATATATTTTTTAAAAAATATTTTTCATAATTATTTTTTAAATGATATGAAATTCAATTTCATAAATATATGATTTCTTATAATAATTCATGATTTATATTTATTATTTTTTAATTCCAATTTAGTAATTAAATTTTATTAAATATTGTTAATTACTCTTAATATTTGAAAGTTATATTTTATATTAAATACAAATTTTCATTTAATTTTCATGATTTTATTCAAATTCAAAATTTATAAATTCTAGAATATTTATGTTAAAATTTTTCTAATTAGTTTTTGATTTCAAACAATGATATTGGTTAGAGGTAAAATATTTATTTTTCTATAAAAATACTGATTAGTCGAAAAAATCATTTTTACACCAATTGTATATTTTAAGATTTTATAATTATGTTTCTGTATCCTAGAATATTAATAAAATAGGTAATAATAAATTAATTTAAGTAATATAATTATTCATTTCAGTAGAATAATTTGGATTATAAATATGATGTCAAAAATGTTTTGGACATAATTATAATTATCATTTATTAAAAACAATTTGTAATATTTTCAACAAATCCAGTATTTTCAATGTGGCATTTGGTTATGGCATCACATAGAATCCAGATAAATTTCACTAATGTTAGGATAATAATATTTATTTCATGATAATTAATACCACTAATAAATAAGGATTACATATAAATTTTATGCATAAAAACTCAATTGTTCAAATCTTTTTCTTCTTATGTGTGATAATTTTAAAATTAAACCTTATAAACTATAGAAAAATATTACAAAAAACTAAACTAATATTGTGAAAATTTTATTTTTAAAATATTTTAAGGATTCAATTTTAATTTTTTTCGTTAATATTAACTACTAAATGCAAAATTAAATTACTAAGGTAAAAGTAAACTTGGATAATAGATAAACTGTTAATACTCGAATTCCGAAACACTCATAATTGAGTCCAAAATGGTTTGTTGAGGTAATTCAAAACCAACAGACTACTTTAAATATTATTTTTTCCATTTAATATCCATTTAATTTTGAATCTAACATCACATTAAAGAAAATGGTAATGGTACTTCCAAAAGATCCATTCTTTAAACATATAAAAAGAAAACAATTCATTCAATTCAGGACTCACCTTTAAAGAAAATTTATCATTCAAAATATTTGAAATTACTCCTAATAAAATCCTAAAAAATATTAAAATTATTTTGTGGAACATTATTTATCATATGTCCATCATTTCTAAGGATACTTCGCTAGAAAATTCATGTCCCTGGTGTGAGTCTTATAAACTTCTTAGAATTTCAGCAGGATAATACTCTTATTTTTGGTTGTATTGATACTAAAATAATAATATGTGTAAAATTTATAGATTATAATGTTATTATGTTATTGGTATGATACTTTTTAATCTAGCCATCCCATTAAAAAAAGTGAAATCATTTTTCACACGCATGTACTGACAACAACCACCATGAGTAATGAAATTATTTTTTTATCACCATCAATAATTGATGGTTCTTGGAATTCATAAATGTGGAAATAATATTGTTATATAATCATTGAGGTTATGTAATTATAAATTGCATAACCTATTATTTAAATTATCAACAAATCATTATCATTCATTCGTTCATTCAAATCAAGCAAACCAAGTGGGAAAAAATATCATTTCAAAATAAAATTACATTTTATAAAATATATGCATTTCATATTTAAATATAATTATAATATATCACACATTTATGCACTAAATTAGATATTTTTTTTAAATTATAATACAACTAAACCATCTCCAAAGCAACAATTATTCATGGTAGGTTCATATTTGGGTCATTTAAACCATTTACATGAACAATACTACAATGTTTTTTCATAGATGAATATAATAGAATATTTTCTTCTATAATTTGTCATAAATATGTAAAAATACTTTTTTATTCTATTAATGTTTTCTCAATGATTATCTCATTAATTTATAAAACACATTTTGTTTGTTAATAATCAGTGAAACGTGATCATCACTTCATTCAACATCATGGTTCGTAACCAAATGTAATTTGAAATGAAATTATTGATTTATAAAATTAATTGAAAAATATATTAAATTTCATTATAGTATCTACAAATTATGTACATTTGAAAAATAATTGTTACTAACATGAATTTTATGACTCTAGTTGAATGTGATATTGATTACATAGACCATATGGTGGAAATAGGTAATATTAGAATATATAGTCATACATATTTATATAATGGTTATAAATTAGCAATAAAAATGGTAATATTATTAATAATTTCCTTGTTATTTTATTTAAATAAATTATTTTAATTATTATAGACATTACGTGTATGTGAAAAATATATCATGGCTTATGTATGTGGTTGCATCTCAAATTCCCCTATTTTATAGATGTTTATTATTACAAACAAAATTTCATTTATATGGTTTATATAATTACTATATGAGATACAATATAATGAATTATATTTTAATTAGGGAATATTATGGTCATTTATAATCCCAAGATTTATGTGGGTTTTGAATAAAGTGTTACTTGTCATACATAGGATTTCATGGTCACAATTCTTATTATTTGAGACATGTTAAATGTTATAAAACATTATTACTTTTAATGGTATTTTATTTATTTCCTTTACTATAAATTTTTTTTCATTATTTAAATTTAATTAATTGTAATAAAACAATTTCATATCATTTAATTTCCTATAAAGTATTTTTACCCATGTGTTACCCAAGTCGTAATAGTTTTTGGTAACTAAAGTTTTATTCATTAAGATTTGACCGTTCGATTTAAATTATTTTATATGAAATTGGTATATTATGATATATCATTTTAGTTTTATTTATTCTCTAATTTCTATCATTTTTAACACATGAAAACGTTTTAAATTGTTTAATGTTGTATGAATTATATTTCTCATAATGAATGTTGAAAACTCAAATATCATTTTTTTCATTTAATGCTTCATCATGAACAATTATTTTTCATTCCTATGTTCTCCAACCTAGTTATATTAATAATTATTTCATTATCTTATTTGGAAAGATAATTTTTTAATAAATATTAATGTTTTTTACTCTTCTCATAATGTTAGCTTTAAACCAATCTATTTTGAAAAATAATAAAATGATGGTTTCCATTAACATTTAAATATTCTATATCCCCCTTTTAATTTCGCTAAGATAATTTATATTTAGTTTTTAGTAACCATTTTAAATTATTATTTTTAAATTTAATGGTTTTTAAAGGATTTAATATAACCATTTCCAATGATAACTTTGAAAGATACATGTAAATTTTTATTTTACATCAATTATAAAAATGATTTCCAAAAACTTGTTTTTGAATTATGAACCATTTCAATTATCATATTTAAATTTTTTTACCATAATGGGGTTTCTGTTTCAATATATATTTTTTATAATTTTGTTTTTTGAACTCATGGTATCAATTTATTGGATTATTGATCCCTTATTTGGTGATATAATTCGTATAATTCATTTTGGGAGGGTGTTTCTAATTTATGTCATTAGCCATATATGTTTCTTTAGTTCAATAAGGATATGTTCTTTTGAAACCATCTACCTCCATCTCATGTAAATTATATTATCATGTTATTATTGTATTGATATTTCAATATACTCATTTCTCTATTTGGTGTGAACATAAAATTTTATATAAATTCGATTGAACAATGTTCCACTTGCAATATTTATATTCTATTGAAATGTGAAATGTTTTTGAATTATATATGTTATTATTATTCCAAAATATATGATTATTTCCAGGTTGAATTTATCTTTTACCATCCACCTTCTTTCTGTGTATAATTTGTGATAATGATACCCCATTGATATGCATGATGATTATTGGCTGCTATCACATTTTGATTATGTGTTTACATTCCATGCCATTCATTATATGAATATCCATATTTTTTAAAAAGAGGATACATAGGAAATGGTATAAAAAGAGACTTTCGATTTCATGATGAATTTATTATTCATAGTAAAATAACATGGTGCTAGAATAATTTATCCCATATATAAAACTACAGGTCTTATCGCACAAAAAATGGTTGGTATTGGTGTTAGACTCTTCCCTATATAAGATAGTTTCTTAGAATAGGGCCTTGAAAATTGGTTTTTTATTTTTTATATAATTAATTCCATAAATATGATATCAATATTATGGATGCCCATTTTATCAATTAATATAAATAATATATAATTTTCCCAGTGTAATTTTATTATGTCCTCAGATTTTTGACCTCTTCCTGCTATAATATTTATTGTAATTTTATTCCAATATTTATGAAATTTTTTTCCAGTTTTGATTATTTTTACCACTAATTCATATTTTTCCATACCAAATGTTTTTAAGAAAATGTATATATGTGATATGGTTACATGGTTAGATATTGTGGAATCATTTATGGAAGATGTCAGAGAATCATCATGAATTATATAATTTCTCATGTGATGAAAAAATTCTACATTATATAAAAACCACATGATTTATTCAATTATTTTGTTTCTTAATTTCTAAAAATATCTAAACGTGAATTGATCCATTATATGTAATATATAAATAATTATTATTGACTTTTAATTGTTGATAGTTTTATCATGGATTTTATATTCAGTATCAGTGAATGTGTGTAATGTATCTGTTTATGGAACCTGATTAGGGAGTACATGCCTAGGTAATTACATTATATAGTTTAAGGTATTATTTTAATGGTCTCAACCTTTGATTTTACCCTTTTAATATCATATATTCATTTCCATTGAATTTTACTTATATTTTGGAATTCTTGGTATGAGGAATATTTTTTTTATTCAGTGATCATAATGGAAAACATTTAAGCGTAAGGACCGAAGGTATTTAATAGTGTAGGTAATGAACCCTTGTGATTGGTGGTCATAGATTATTATATGATCTATTTTTTCTATTAATAATTAATTTTTACCATATTAATGAAATTGATTTTTTGGTAGCATATCAACCTAAAATATAATATAATTATCCCAGTGTTTCAATTATATATTTTTAGTATAGTAGTTATGTTCATGATGTAGAATTGTATTTTTATGAAGGTTTTAAAGTAAATTTATGGAACTAGTTGAATGGTATTGTGGCTAGGGATTACAATATTTTGATATGCTTTGGGAGGCTATTTAAGGTGGCTTAGCATATGATCATAGAAAAGTATCAAAATTGTATTCCTAGGGAGATCATATGGATTCTACCAAAGCTATAGGATTCTTACACAACCATTATAATCATATTTGATCAAGATATTTCCAATCTAATATAACGTTTAAATTCTATATTAAAATTGGAGAAAAAATTTCAATTAAAAGAAATAGTTTACAAGGGATTCATACAATGGATTACATCTAAATTTTGTTCTTCATAGTTATTTTCCAAGATGGTAAATGTATTTTTGAGGCTTTGTGTGACCTATTAGATGTTGAACCATGGAACTATTAAGAAAATATATACACTATAATGTATTGATTAATTATATTCTCATTTATGTGGAGATCAATTTTTTTATAAGTTTTTTTTCCATCATCTTTTCAATATCTAGTGGTAATACCTTCATATTCTAATCACATATTATATATGAGTTTTTATTCTCTGTATTAGTAATTTTTGATGTTGTTATGTTAGAAAAATGTGACGGTGGTACATATTAGTTTGATGAAATTGGGCATCAATCTTTAAATAGAACCTTTCTTAGTTAGTTTTTACAATGAAATTATAATTCATTTAGGTTGTCATAGGTGTCATGACCTGTCCTCGGGGCCCATGCCATGACTACCCCAAGCCCGCCTTCTATAGGCTAGGGGCTAGCGACTAGCACCAAAGGGGTAAATCCCTATGCTGGGAAGGCATTACCCTTATGAAAGTAAACAAACACAATAAAGTACGGAACATGAAATAAACACTATGTGAGAATTGTATATAAAAAGTAGTGATGAAAGTAAAGGGGATGGAAATACAAGCACAACAGTAAAGTACAGGTATAATGGGTACAACTGAAAAAGGAACAACAGCTAAAAAGGGCAGCTCCTGGAATGTCTACCGAGTATCCTACCTGAATGGTAGGTACAGATGTCCACCTCAGCACTTCACGTCTATCGGTCCACTCTGTGTACCGTCTCGTCATGTGGTCCACCTCCGGGTACCATCCGGTCCTAGCTCGCTCCCTGCCTCTGTCAACGTTGTATGTCTTCTGCATCCAACACAACGAGGTGCGAGCATAGCTCGTTCAGGGGTGAGTATAACGATATTCAGTAGGGACCCCGAGACCCCAAAGGTATTCTAGAATCCACAAGGGATTAACCACATAAGAATGATACAACCACGAATTATCAACCAACCCTACTGAGGTATATGCCCATACATATACCTAAGTTATCAATCTCAACTTGGCTCCAACTCTTGAGCCAAAGCACAACCTAGTCTACACAGGATGTTAGTCAATCACATCATTGAATAATGATTTAAATTCAAGACTCATATCACATAGGTATACATCTTTCATATAGCATTAGAGATGATCAGATGTAGTCACCGATTCATCTAAGCTATCAGACCCACACAGGATACAAGACCAGCTAAGCTGTCAAACCCACACAAGATACAAGACCAGCAACTCTATCAGACCCACATAGGATACAAGTACAGAAGTCAAAACTGACAAACCCGCATAGGATACAGGAATATTAGTCATCTTTTTTGAACCCACGAAGGATCCCAGTACAGTAGTCGTCGCTGTCGAACCCACGGAGGATTACAGTACAGTAGTCGATGCAGTTTCAGCCAGCTCTAGGGTTCCTCCACTGAGCACGCTCGATTCCGGCTGGATCTGCTCCTCAAGAAAAGTGTGGTGATACATCAACTATCACTAAGTCCATAGTGTATGTATCTCAATGTTTCAACTCATCAAAAGGAACCCAACATGACAGACGGCGTGTCAATCGGACGCCCTTTCTGAGAGCTATTGGCTTTTCCATTCCAGGGGCCCGGTTGGAATTACGCTCATTCCAAACCCAACCGTTTTCCAATGTTGTCCAATACTCACTTATAGTCACGCAAAAGGGCAGTTTCATCATGAGGATCCTAGTTCCATAGATGGACCGGCGGGGCACGGCCCGGCCCTACGGCATTCGGCCTGGCACGCGGCTGGCCGCGGCTCGGCCAGCTGGCCGAGCAGAGCTAGGGGCGTAGCCCCCCAGTTCTTTTCAATAGGGGTGCCGAGGGGCGCCGCCTCTCCTACCCGCTGGCCGAAGCTAGCTGGTCTTCCTGGCAAGAGTGACCCACACAATAGGGCCATTGTTCTCCCACACGGTACCTTTGGGTGGCATGACCTCCTTCAACCCGACCAGCAGGCGGCAGGCCGGTTCGACCGCTGAAGCAGCCCGCAGAGTGCGGTCCGTGGTTACCCCGCAGCGCGGCGCTGAGAGGTGACACGGGTCTTCCAAAATGGCCGGATTTATTTGTCCAGTTCTTTTCTAGTCGAGCGGCCCGTGGTTGCAGCCTGCAGTCTCCCTTCCGCGCAGAACCTGGTGTCGTGGTCCTCTTCGGGATGGCGTGTGGCCACTGTTGCTGCCACCGCCTTCGATCATTGCCGCCCCTGATCATTGCCAACTCCAGTCACCACCACCTCTTCCAACACCATCTCCATCGTGAATACAAACAAGAAACAATGGAGGGTCTTCAGGCCATGTTCGTTCGGCCCGCGCCCTCCGCGTTAGGAAGTAAAAAATGGCCATAGACGATTACTTGCATTCAATAAGAATGAAGGTATAATTTATTCAATTTAAATTATACAAACCCCCTACCTCATAATTGTCGTCTCATATCGACGAGCCATAGAAGATGAGATTCACGATATATGAGCGTCACAGAAAACGGTGCCGCGGAGAACGGTGTCATCCTGTCAACGTTGGAGGAAGAGTCGAAGTCGTGACACGGAAAGATCATCTGAAGACAACGTGGACTCGTTGACGTCGGGGTGTACCCGAAGAGGAAGCGTCGAGGAAGAATTTATTCATGTTCCTTGTCAGTTATGTTCTTCATTGACGAATGGTGTTCTTCGTCGAGAAAAGGAATTTCCACCAAGATTTTTTCTCCCAATGTATTCCCACATATATTTTCCAAAAAAATATAATAAAAGGCCCTCCAATATAAACACATTTCCATGCAATTCAATACAATTAAAAATGAATTGTTGACCCACAAATTAATTAATTAAGGGATCTTAATTAATTCAATTGATGGGGTTGGTACAATCAATGAAGGGAGGTGGAGAATTAATATTAAAAGAGGGATGTTGTCAAATTAATTATGGGGTGGTAATGGGGAGTTTAATGGAGTTGAGGGCAGGTGTAAGGGTTTGGGTTCGTGTTGGCCCCACCACACTAAATCATCTCGTGGGTGGTTATGTGGGGTGTGGCTCGACCTCCAACATCCTTTTAAAGATTATAACCACCCACCAAATAAAAATATATAACTCATATTTTTATTTATTTTTAATAAAAAACACCAAAAATTAACTTCTCTTCCCGATAAAACTCAACTATGGTAAAGGTCCCCTTAGGTGAATACCGGCGTTGTGAGGTCATCAGTGCCCTCAGATTTCGATTCCGAGCACTAGTTAAGAAGTTAGAAAACCCCACTCGTACTTTCACTGAATGTACCTGAATAAAACTTTAGAAAAATATTTGGGGCACACCGTGCGTCGGAATCAGGTGCCGTCAGAAACTGCGGACTCGTAAAATTTCAATGTATTTAAGAAAAAAAAATTCATTGAAATTTCCGAGTCATTAAATTACCCCAACCTTATAAATTTATGTCCTCGTAATCCTACAACACACACTAGTGAAACAAATGAGGGTACGGAGCACGTATCTGAGCCTCCCGCTCCCATGTGCTCTCTTAGAGGTTCCCATGCTGCCAATGAATGTGAACCAGAGGAATCGACCGTCCACATAGGACCCGCTCCTGTCAATCCTCGATCTCCACCGGGACCTTTGTGAATGCCACCCCATCATCGATTTCCAGCTCCTCATGGTCGATGATGTGGGATGGGTCATGCACTTATCTCATCAGCTGAGATACATGGAAGACGTCGTGCACCCGGTGCAATTGAGGTGGAAGGGACAAGTGATAAGCCACTTTTCCTACTCTGCTGAGGATCTAGAATGACCTGATAAAGCGCGGAGATAACATGCCGCCTCTTCCAATTCTCCATATACCCCATCGAGGTGAGACCCGTAGGAAGACGTGGTCACCATCCTGGAACTCGAGTGGTCTCTCTCTCTTATCAGCATAGGAATTCTGTCTGCTCTGTGCAATCTTCATCTGCCCTTGGATGATAAGCACCTTCTCCGTCGTAGCCTGCACCATCTTCAGTCCTAAAAGTGATGACTCCATGGGGTCAGTCAATCATAGAGGTGATCTTCAGGGTCGGCCGTACAATGCCTTGTAAGGTGCCATCCTGATGGTGGAGTGATAGATGTTGTTGTACGCAAACTCAACCAAGTGAAAGTGATCCTCCCAGTTGTGACCAAAGTCAGGGACACATGCCTGAAGAATTTCCTCGAGAGTCTGAATGGTACTCTCAATATGGCCATCCATTTGAGGATGGAAGGCAGTTCTCAGACGTAGTTGCATCCCAATTGCCTCATGTAACCCCTTCCAGAGCCGGGAAGTAAAGCAAGCATCACGATCGGAGACGATCATCGATGACAATCCATGAAGCTATATGATCTCTTGTCTGTAGAGGTGTCCCATGACCTATACTAAGACCTTCTTTATAATTGGTAGGAAGTGGGATGACTTAGTGAGTCGGTTGATAATCACCCATATAGAATCGTGTCCTCTAGATGTATGATAAATTCCTTTCACAAAATCCATGGATATCCCGTCCCACTTCCACTCTGGGACCTCTGAGGGCTGTAAAAAGCTTGTTGGTAACAGGTGCTCCACCTTCACCTACTGACAGGTGAGGCACCATGAGACATACTATTCTACAACCTTCTTTATACCCAGCCACCAGTGATGTCGTCTGAGGTCCGGATACATCTTCACCACTCCTAGATGTACCGCTAGAGGGGAAGTGTGGAAATCCCCCATCTCCTCCTCCTGTATTGAAAATGGTACCATTGTATGTCCCCTGAAGTGAATTATGTGCTCCCCACCTTCATAAAATCTATCAGGTGCATGTCCTGAGGATATATGAGCGTGTCACATCTCACAATCAACGTCTCCATGTTGTGCCTCCCTGACCCACTAAGGTAGTAGAGGTGTGACTGTGAGAGACTATAGAAAGGAAGCTCCATCTCTAGCCACAAAGGATATCTACAACGTGGCTAGGTGCTCTGTCACCTCTTTTAGTAGCTGTATGCCTGATCTCTTACGGGGAGCATCTGCTACTATGTTCCCTTTCCCAAGAGTATAGACTATTTCAAAGTCATAGTCTGGGAGAAACTCGATCTGTCACCGTTGTCTCAGGTTTAGGTCCTTCTGTGAGAAGATGTACCTATGACTCTGGTGGTCGTAGTAGATTGTAAAACACTCTACCATAAGATAGTGCTACCACACCTTCAAGGCAAAGACCAATACTGCTATCTACTGGTCATGGGTAGCGTAGTTCTACTGGTTCTTTCTCAACTGTCATGAACCACATGTGATCACTGCTTTCTCCTGCATCAGGACACACCCGAGTCTGGTCCCGGATGCGTCTTAGTAAACTAATTACCCAACACCCTCCTTTAGTAGCCTCATGATGGGTGCACTGGTCAACCTCTACCTCAGCTCCTGAAAGCTCTACTCGCATCTCTCTGACCACATGAATGGTTTTCCCATTCTTCATCAACACTGAAAGTGGTGCAGAAACTCTGGAGATGTCTGGAACAAATCTTTGATAGTATCCAACTAGTCCCAGGAAACTCCATACCTCCGTCACACTCCTGGGAGGCTCCCAAGAAAGCACTGCCTTGATCTTCGCTGGATCTACTACTACTCTAGCCTCCAAGATGACATGTCTGAAGAAGTGAACCTCTTGAATCCAGAAATATAACTTTGAGAGCTTACTATAAAGCTGGTTCTCTCGGAGAGTGTCCAGTACTTCCCAAAAATGGTAGGCGTGCTCTTCCTCAGTAGTCGAGTAAATCAGTATGTCGTCGATGAAGACGATGACAAATAGATCGAGGTACGGCTGGAAGATCTTGTTCATAAGTCTCAAGAATAATGCTGGTGCAATGGTTATGATGAATGGCATAACAAAGATCTCGTAGTGGCCATAACGACACCTGGAGGCCATTTTCTGCACATCCTCATCTCGAACTCTAAGCTAGTGATAGCCTTACCTGAGGTCTATCTTCGAAAACCATCGTGCTCCCTTGACCTACTAAAAGAGGTCATAAATCCTTGATAGTGTGTACTTGTTCTTCACGGTCACCTGATTCAGGTGATGATAGTCGACAAACAGTCGCAAGCTCGCATCAACCTTCTTGGAAAATAAAATCAGAGAAGCCCATAGTGAAACACTGGGTCAGATGAATCCCTTCCCCTGCAAGTCCTCCAGCTATACCCGCAGCTCATGAAGCTCCACGGAAGCCATCCGATATGTTGGAGAAGGTATCAGTGTTCTCCAGGGTTAAACGTCTTTGTAGAAGTCTACCTATCTATGAGTATGTATTCTTAAGACGTCATCAAGAAAACCATCTGCATACTGATCCACAACAACAGGAAAACTCAGACTCAGCACATCAACCGCTCTGAGGATGAGACTAGCCATCTGATGTGTGATATGTTACCCTGTCCTCTCCGTAAGTCTAGCATGCACTGCGAAGGCTCCGTTCTCGCTGGAGAAGGTAAACCTGATCCCATCCATGCAGACACATCACACCTTGCACCTAATACAGTCGATCTGCGCATGTACTATAGATAACCAGTCCATACCCAAGATGACATCATAAGGCATCGACGCTGCTACAAGAAGATCCCATTCGAAGCTCTCGCCTCATAGAGTAAGCTCACATTGCTGGAACCAGTGCGTAATCATCAATTCTACTTCCGTAAGAGTCTCTAGCTGTAAGGATCGAGACAACGGCTCCGTCAAAATTTCTGAGCTCCGAACAAGGGTAGCGGCAATAAAATAATGACTCGCACATGTGTGTATAAGTATTGAAGAAAGGGGGTCGTAGACACATATTGTACCTCAAATCATCACAGGTGTTCCGTGCTCCTAGGCATAGACTTCTTGGAGTTGAGCCCAGCACTATCCGCCAGCACCCTGTGGGTGGGGGTGGACTTCATGGTGGTGGTGGTGGTAGAGCCTCGAAACGTCTTCCACCACCCGCTGCCCGGCTATCTCCTATGCCACGTCCGTCTGCTCCCGAAGGACCACCACGGTCGAACCTGTGCCTCTACCTAAAATTTTCCTCTATTGTCTGCTGCTCGTACGCATGGTGGGTCAGGCAGTCATGAGCCATGTGGGCCAGCCTGCCTCATGCATAGAACTACCTACTCCTCGTAAGGCTGGCTCTATTTCGTGTGCCCTGCTCAACTGAACTTGTATCCTGAGGTCTCCCACCTGATGGCCTGGTCCTCTTGGACCTCTACGATATCTATAAACTGCCGATAGTAGAAGACTCCGCTACATGTCGCCATGTGGTGGGTCTCGCCGCTGGTGACTGTTCAGCGACAAAACTCTCCACTAGAAGGCTCAATCTGGTACCCTCGCCGACATCGGGATGATGAGGGGAATTGTTGAAGGCCTGATCGCATGCATGAGTCCCTGATCAAAGGTCCGAGCCCTAAAGAATGGGTCCCATACCATATCTGTGGAGTAGCGTGAGAGGTCGGTGAACCTCACTGAGTAATGAGCTACTGTCATGCTGCCCTATTGTAGATGAAGTAACTCTTGAATCTGCACCACGTGAAGGGTGGCTGGAACAAACTCTGAGTGGAAGAGACTCTCGAAGTCTGTCCATAGTAAAGATGCCTTATCATTCATCTGAAGCATCAGACTCTACCATCTACCTACTACTGCGTGTAGGAGACTTGCGGCAAGGATCACCATAAGGTCGGCTGGTGTCCCTACCAATCTGAAAACTCTAACGACAGCCTCTAGCCAATCCCTAGCTGCCTGTGGGTCCATCTATCTATGGAACCTGGAGGGTCTCTATCATTGGAACTCATGCAACACACTCAGGTTGTGTGCACTCACTGCTGCTGGGGCTGGTGGTATCGGTGGCCCAGGGGGTAGTGGTACCACTGGTGCCTCTTCTGTGATGGGGCGCTGCACTAAGGCCTCATCGCTCGGTGGGCTACCATCTCATACGTAACTCAGAACCCTAGCTGGATGCCTTTGTGGGGCCATCCTGAAAAGACACAGGTGCGGCACAGTCAAACAGTATACCTAGTGAGATGACAAAAAGTATGCAAAAAGAAAAATTTTCAAAGAAAACATACACGCAATTAGTGTTTTCATGTTGTGAGTCAAAAATCAGAGGTCAAGGTCCTGGTGTATGGATATGTTGGCCACCGCACCAACACTCGACTCCCTAGACTGAAAACTACACTCAATACTCTTAACACTAGTGCTTCACAGAAAAAAAATGATCACAGTCCTATGTTTTGGGGCAGAACAGACTTCTTTGATACCAATTTTTCATGATCCGTTCTCGGGGCCCATGCTGTGACTACCCCCAAACTCGCCTTCCGTAGGCCAGGGGCTGGCGACTAGCACTAAAGGCATAAATCACTATGCTAGGAAGGCATTTCCTTTACGAAAGTAAAAAAAACACAACAGATTATGCAACAGGAAGTAAACACTAAGTGAAACTTGTATACAAAAAGTAGTGGTAAAAGTAAAGGGGTCGGAAATACAAGCCCAACAGTAATGTACAAGTACAATGTGTACAACTAAAAAAGGAACGATAGCTAAAAAATGCATCTCCTAGAATTTCCACTGAGTATCCTACCTGAAGGGAAGGTACAGATGTCCACATCATCACTCCACATCTATCGGTCCGCTCTATGTACCGTCTTTCCATGTGCTCCACCTTCGGGTACCGTCTGGTCCTGGCTCGCTCCGTGCCACAATCAACGTTGTCTTTCATCTGCATCCAACACAATGATGTGCTAGAATCGCCCGTGCAGGGGTGAGTATAACGGTACTCAGTAGGGATCGCGATACCCCAAAAGATTCCTATAATCCACAAGGGATAAACCACATAAGTAATATACAACCATGAAGTATCAACCAACCCTACTGAGGTATATGCCCATACATATACCTAAGTTATCAATCTCAGTTTGGCTCCAACTCTCGAGCCCAAGCACAACCCATTCCACACAGGAAGTAAGTCAATCACGTCATTGAATAATGATTGAAATTCAAGACTCATCTCGCACAGGTATACATCTTTTGTATAGAGTTATAGATAATCAAATGTAGTCACTGACTCATCTAAGCTATCGGACCCACACAGGATACAAGACCAGCTAAGCTGTCAGACCCACACATGACACAAGACCAGCTACTTTGTCTGACTCACAAAGGATACAAGCACAGAGGTCAAAACTGCCAGACCCACACATGATACTAGAATAGTATTCATCGTTGTCGAACCCATGACGTATCTTAGTATAGTAGTCATTACTTCTGAACCCACAGGGGATTTCATTACAGTAATCGACAAAGTCACAACCAGCTCTAGCGTTCCCCCACATAGAACGCTTGATTCCGAGATGGTCCGCTTCTCAAGCAAAGGGGGTCGATACATCAACTATCACGATGTTCAGAGTTGATGTATCCCAAAGTTCAGTCTCATCAAAAGGAACACAACGCGACATACGACGGGTCAATCGAACGCTCGGTCTGAGAGCTATTAGATTTACCGTTCCAGGGGACCGGTTGAAATTATGCTCATTCCCAACCCAACCAGTTTTCAAAGTTGTCCAAAACTAATTTAGAGTATCGTAAAAGGACTGTCTTGTCACGAGGATCCTATTTCCATAGAAAGCGCGTCGTTTGGATGTACGGACATTGAGTTATACACATTTAAGTGAAATGGGCCCGGCACGCCAAGCCTAGTGGGCCGGCGGGTCGGCCCATCCTGGCTCGGTGGGTACGACCTAGCTAGAAGGTCGGACCAGCCGCAGGAGGACTGGCCCACGGTTGGTCGCGGCTTGGCCCCCCGATTCATTTCAACAGGAGCGCCGGGTGGTGCACCCTCTCCTTCCTGGCCGAACGAAGCCGGCCAGTCTTCCTGGCACAAGCGGTCCCCACAGGCGGGCTGCTGTTCTCCAATGCGGAATCTTTGAGTGCCACGACCTCCTTAAACCCGGCTGTCTGGTTCGCCCATCGAAGCAGCCCGTGGACCGCGGACCGCGGTTCCTCCGCAATGCGGTGTCGGGAGGCGTCGCGGTTCTTCCAGCCCAGTCGGCTTTATCCGACCGGTTCTTCTTCGGCCGAGCGGCCCGCGGTTGTGGGTTGCGGTCTCCCTTCCGCGTGTTACCTGGTGTTGCGGTCCTCTTTATGCAGGCGCGCGACCACCGTTGGCGTCGCCACCTTCGGTCGTCGCCGCCCCCGATCACCACCAACTCCGGTCGCCGCCACCTCTTCCAACACCATATCCATCGTGAATAAAAAAACATCGGAGGGTCGTCGGGCCGTGTTCGTTCAGCCCGCGGCCTCCGAGTTCGGTGGTAACAAATGGCCATAAATAATCAATTGAATTAAACAAGAACGATGGTATAATTTATTAAATTTAAATTATACAAACACCCTACTTCGTAATTAATGTCTCATGTTGACGAGCCACTGAAGATGAGTGTCACGGTAGCCGGGCATCATGGAAAACGATGTCGTAGAGAAGAGTATCGTGCCGTCAATGTTGGAGGAAGATTCATTGTCGTGACACGGAAAGATAATTTGAAGACAACGTCGACTCGTTGATGGCAGGGTGCATCCGAAGAGGAAGCGTTATGGAAGAAGTTCTTCTCGTTCTTCATCGGGGATGTTCTTCATTGAAAAACGATGTTCATCTTCGAGAAAAGGAAGTTCCACCTAGAGTTTTTCTCCCAATGTTTTCCTACAAATATTTTCCAAACAAATATAACAAAAGGCACTCCAATATAAACACATTTATATGGAATTCAAAAAAATTCAAAATGAATTGTTGACACACTAATTAATTAATTAAGGGAGATTAATTAATTCAATTGATGGGGTTGGCACAATCAATGGAGGGAGGTGGAGAGTTCACATTAAAAGAGGGATATTTCCAAATTAATTAAGGTGTGTTAATGGGGAGTTTATGGCAGTTGAGGGGAGGTGAAAGGGTTTGGGTTCGTGTGGGCCCCACCACCCTAAATCCTCTCATGGGTGGTTATGTGGGGTGTGGTCCCACCTCCAACATACTTTTGGAAATTATAACTACCCACCAAATGAAAATATCTAACTCATATTTTTATTTATTTTTAATAACAACCCCCAAAAATTAACTTCTCCTCCCGATAAAACGTAACTATTGTAAAGGTACTCTTAGGCGAATACCGGTGCTGTGAGTTCATCGGTGCCATCAGATTTTGATTCTGAGCACCGGTTCAGAAGTTAGAAAATCCCACTCATACGTTCACTGAACGTACCCAAATAAAACTTCAGAAAAATATTTCGGGCACACCGGGCCCCAAAATCAGTTGCTGTCAGAAACTGCGGACTCGTAAAATTCTAAAGTATTTAAGAAAACAAATTTCCTTGAAGATTCTGGGTCATTACAATAGGATTCACATGTTAGTAATATATTGTTCGAGGGAAACATTTGGGGCACTGATATTATTCCATGCTCTTGAATTTCCACTATCATATTGACTAGGTACACATCATAGGGAAAATTTTATATGAATTTGGTGCATCCAAATACCATGAAAATGAATCCATAGTTTATTTTTTATTGATTTATAATAATTTTTTTATGATCTATATATATATTTTTTGTTTTTCCCATTGTTACTAAAGATTTATTAATGGATTTCCTATAGAAAATCAACCCATTTCACATATTGATACATTATTTTTAAAAATAAATAACCAGTAATACAACATAAGGATTCTTAATGCCTAATTTCATTACAAGAATAGCTCTTCATTATATAAAACTTTTAAAACTTTTTATATTTTCCCCAATGATCAATTAAAATCATCTAATGATACTAAATATTAATGGGATAACTCGTATAATATATATAAAATGGGGAGAGATGAAATAAACAATAATGGAATAAACATAACAATGAACCATCACATTAATAACAATAGGATAACATGATATCATAAAATACAAGGATCATGAGTATTATCATGGAATCATGTCATAAAGAGAATGGTATCACAAAATCATTAAACCAGAGTAAACGAGGAAAGTATATAAAAAAATACAAAAAAATAAGTTAATACTAACTACCTAAAAAACATTACATGGATGAAATATTCCCATAAAATACTAGGATCAATCCCTAATCTCATACATGACATATCATTAGGCTAATGGTTTACAAAATAACATTTGAGAATTGTCTAGGCATATCCATTAAAACATGTTAATGATATATGTGTTCCAAGTAAAGTAAAACAATCCTATAGAATTGAATAATAATTTCCCAAGGAAATATAATGGAGTTCATAATGATTCTTCATATGAAATTCTACAAAATTTTCATAATGAATAAATTTAAGAAATTATCATAAGGCATTTGTTTCACTATAAAAGGAAAAGATAAAAACCTAGGGATAAATGTGATATACATATATACATACTCTAAAATCAATACATACCATCCATTATTGTTGTCTTTATTGAAAATAACTATAAAAGGAATAAAAATATTTATAATGAAAATTTTACTCTATATAGCAATAAAGGATATTATATTAAATGGAAAATGATTTTAAAATACAAAAGAAAAAATTAATTGAGGGAAATATCCTTTTCTTTTAAAAAAAATTATTACATAAAAAAATACCAAACATTAATTAAAATTTTAATTTGATATTAACCATTGAAACATAAAAGATAATATTCAAAACATTGAGTTGTTTTGAATAACCAGAATGGAATAAAAAAGAAGAAAAATGATTTTAGGGTGATTAGACAAATGATGTTTATTTTCATAGAATCAAATATCTAATTAATATTAAGTGTCATGTCCTGACACAAGTTTGACAATCCAATGCGCGTATCCAGTCAATCACAAGACCTCAAGTGAGCCTCCACATATGTTAGAGGCTAACAACTAGTATTGAGGGTATATTATCAAAAATATTGAGACTATTCCCTATTTATCTTTGTAATACACCAGATGAAAATAAATAAAAATTATCCAGATAATATAACCACAACTATAATAATACCATTATCATAAAAATTTCAATATCAATACTGAAAGGAATATATTCCATTCCAATATATGTTCCCAGTGTCAAAATTAAACCCCAAAAGTAATCACACTGAAAACATCCAAGAAGATCCCAAATAACATTTAGATCTCTAATCCATGCTCCATACAAAATCTACAGTCTATCATAGGGCCTTGCACTCATCCATCCCTATAAATAGGAAAAATATTTTGGTACTGATTATCCAACACATGTAGGGTGTGACTACAAATCAGTAAGCCACCACCAACAGTTTCTTATACAATAACATGTCTATATAAGTTTATGAAACTGTATAAATAATATATTATATTAAATAAATAAATATTTATAATAGTATAAATTATTCTTTATTTAACCACATAAACCCCCAGGTTCCAATGGACACGTGAACTCCCAATACTTTCTTTGGCCCATGACTCAGTATAAAACATACCCAAGGGTTATCATGTATGAATTCCATTGTTACCATTTATCATTTCAATTCACGTATGATTTTTATTGTTATAATTCATTATTTCAAGTAACTTATGAGTTCCATTGATATGACTAAATATATCAAATCATATATGAATTCAAATATATCTATTTTTATTTCAAGTTGGGTATGAATTCCATTGTTAGAATTCATCATTTCAAGTCAAATATGAATCCCATTATTACCATTCAACATTTCATGTCATGTATGAATTCAATTTCTAATATTCATCATTTCATGTTGTATAGAAATTCTATTCTTACCATTCATCATTTCATGTCACATATAAATCCCAGTGTTACTATTTTTCACTATAATATATATATATGTCCTAAAATAATATTAATTAATTTACCAGTTAATTAATCAAAATCAATAATTTCAACATCACAGTAGTTACATAATTAATTCAATAATTAATTTTCCACATCAATTTAATTATGAATTCAATAGTCAATTAATCAAATTGATCCCATTTAATTGATTCACCAATTAGTTAATCACCTAAATCCCATTAGTTAATTCTCCAATTAATTAATCCAATCAATCACTTTATATAATTCAATAACGAATAATCAAATTACATCAATTAATTAATTCATCAACAAATTTATCAATACAACAATAAAAAATTCACATTATTAATTAATATATTAATCATTTAAATTAAACAATCCCAATATCCATATAATTAATTACATAATTAATTATTCAAAATCCACAATCAATAAATTAATTAATATTCCAAATTAATTAAATCAATTTTGGAAATTAAATTTATCATTAACCAATAATAATTATACAATGACATACATATAATAGGAACTCTAACTTTGGGATTTGAACAATAGACCACTTACCCCAATTCATTGAAAAAGTCACACCAACGGAAGAATCCCCAATTTGAAGTAGATTAATCAAGAACAAGTGAATAATGTGATATACTTCTGAATCTTAGATCCACAATCAATTTGAGTCAAGATATAATAAACCATGACCTATATTAAGGATCAATAGCTCATTTTCATTCTTTTATTGATGGTATATGAACAAAAAAGTGATGAGAAATTGGTCTGGATGATATTCCCTTATTGAGGATGGTGCAGATCTTCAATCATGCCTTTAAATCACCATGAATAAATGTTGTGTGACATTTAATACATTTTGGAGCCTTCAATGTTTAGTGGGATCATTAGGGGAGGAGTGGGGGTTGGGGTGAGGTTAATTGGGGGTTTTTTCATGTAAAAAATGGGTTAACATATATCCTACACACAATTTGGTTGGCAGTGGCACAGAGATTTCAAAACAATTCCCCTCTTCTAGGGGGTGAAATGTTTTTTATTTTGGGGTTTACAGTTTCAAAAAGCATTCACCATTTGTGAAAACCCTTTTTTTCTGGTGTTGAATAGTTATCTATGTAAGGTATCATAGTTTGGAAATAATGTGGCCTTTAGTTTTCCTTGGATAGATAATTCCAAAAATATCAATTTTCACCCAAACTCACCCACAAGGTAAAAAAAATGAAAGAAAGGAAAAAGAGTATTTGTAAATGAGTCTGATAAATCTTCATAATGATTCAGGATCTTACGATCTCGACACCTTATAATAGGTCATCTTGAACTATACTCCAAGAATCTCTAATATTTAGAGTAAAAAAATCAGGTCACTAGGTCCTTATATTTACTTCTCTCGCCCAAGTTTCATCCTAATCATGCATATGTTGCAATAACACATGAACTATCGACATGGTTACTCCCAAAATAGATTTTCATTTTCATATAACACACGTATCAGAAGCTCATAAAATGATACATCAGTTTCAATATCATCTTCATCCACATTGATCATATGATAAATATCTGGGTGACACCAATGATGTTGTGACATTAGGAAAGAAACATACATAAAAATGAATGTCTGGGGATGAGATCAAAGGTAAGCCACCAACCTTATTCTCTACAGAACCTCAAAAGGGCCAATAAACTTGTGCACCAACATGCCTTGTCTCCACATCCTATGGTGACCTAATCATGGTGAAAACCAAAAAAGTACATGATCACCCATTGTAAACTCTTGGGGTTTTCAATGTCTAACGGTGTATTCTTTTGTCAACTTTGGGGTGTATATATATGATTCTAAAACAGTTTTACTCACTCTGATGTCTCCTGTATGAGACTTGGACCAAATATATTTTACTCTCTTACCTTCATCCAACATAGATGTGATCTACATGGCCCATCATAATCATCATTGTATCATTCCAAATAAATATTTTCATCAAAACTATTGTTATAGGAGAACTCCACCAATTTTAGGTACTTCAATGAAGACCCATTGATGCCTAGTAAAAACGTTCAAATCATATCCTCAATTACATGTATTGAAAACATCAACTACCCATACGTCTTTGGATGGAAATATGAACTCAGTATAATATATGTTCCAAGAGCCTTGTTCAAGCTCTTCCAGAAGAGTTATGTAAAAACTGAGTCACGATCTAAAACAATAGATTGTGTAAACTCATAAAAATGTACAGTCTCTTGAACTCATAACTGTCCCAACTGATCCATTGAGGAAGTCCCTTATATTGATAAAAAATATTCCACCCTCATATGTTGATCCACAATAACCAAATAACATTATTCATCTGAGGATTCCTTAGGTGACCCACAATAAAATCCATGGTCATGCCATCCCACCAGAATTTCAGACTGGGAAATAGCTGTAAAAAACCACCATCATGTTAATGCTTGGCCTTCACATACTGATAGGTGTACCATACTATCCTGAACCCTACTATCTAATTTTTCATGATCGACCAAGAAAACATTATATATTGGTCATGGATCATTTTTTCACACCTGGTGTAACTTCCCACTTCATATCATGAAATTCACATATCAATTCCTCCTTCATGATCGTAGGCATAAAAACCCGATTCTTGAAATAAATTTTATCATCCACATTTATAGTCCAATTGGAAGGAGTATCCCCTCTTTCAAGGATTTCACTCAAGGTCAAACATTTCAAATACTCACAATTTATTTCACCAATCCATGTCAAAAGTGTATCCTCTAGGAAAAATGAAATAATTGTCAAATGATCCCAACTCACTAAACCAGAATATGCATCTCACATAGTAATTTCATCATCTTCCCCTAAACCCCAGACTCTTGAACAAACTAAGTCTATTTTTCCCCCTCAAATAAATAGAAACACTATTTTACATTCTGGGTGTATGTTCTTTGTCAAAAATTAGATGGACACATATACTCAACCCGTCATTGTGGAATGATATTCATGATTCATTGCAAAAATATTTACTTTATATTCTTATGGTCGGTGTAAACAATAAAATTTTCAAGAAACATATAATGTAACTAACACTTCAAGGAAAAAAGTAATATGTAAAATTGAGATTATTCATAGCTTAGTGTCATTTTTTGCGGCCTCAACCACTAAGAACCATAAGCTACTACTCAATCTCCCAACATCATCACTACTCCAATCCCTATCCCAGATGCATAAAAAACGATATACTCCTCACCCAACTAACGTAGGATCAACATTAGAGAGGAATTCATACTACTCTTAAAATATTATAAGTAATTAACACATTATTAAAATTATTAAAACACTATCCCTTACATGGAGAGGCCCAAAGTGGTGCTTCTAAATGGGAAATGTCTTGAATGAACTTCTGATAATATCCACCCTACCCTAGAAAGCAATGGATTACAAAAAAATATTGGTCTTCTACAAATATAAAACATCCTGAAAATTCTCTTGGACCACTAACACTCTATCCTCTATGGTTATGTTAGCCATGATGTGTACCAAATCAGTCCAAAATGTACAAAGAGATATCTTTCTATATTTTTGGTACACTCTCATTATACTTAGGATGATGTCATCATGTTGGGAATGATCTTTTTGAGTCTTGGAGTAAATATATATGTCATCCACATTCACCACCATAAACGGATCCATGTACATATGGAAGATTCATTTTATCAAGCCCATAAACACATCATGTGAATTCATCAACCAGAATGGCAATATGATAAAAATATTATTGGCCATACCTACTTCTAATATTAGTCCATAATATATCATAATTTTGAACTCTCAATTGATGATACCATTATATCAATTCGATCTTTTAGAAAACAGAAGCATCTTTTAACATGTCAAAAAGATCATCAATATGTGGAAGAGGATACCAGTTCATCACATTCATTCACATTAACATCAAACATTTGACACAAAAGTGTATGGTTCTGTCATCCCATTTTTCAAAAAAGACTCAACTACCCAAAGGTGATATACTCATATAGATAAAACCCTTATTCATTAACTCTTTTACAAGAGTATTAACCTCTTCAATATTTGGTTGTTCCATTCTCTTTGGTGAAATTGAATCTATCCCAACCATAAACATGATCTCAACTCTAACTACCACATCCCTCTCAGGTAGAAGCCCTAATAAGTTTTCTGGGAACACATCCTAAAACCATTCCACTGTGGGAGGAATGACATATCATCCACACCCCCATCATCCAAAAAAACTAGAAACCCACTCAATATGCTCACCTAGTTTCTAGTGAAATATCACTATGTGGACCACCTTGATATCCCATTATCCAAGTAGAATAAAATTTACACCATAAAAATTGTTAAAAACACTCTCTTTTTGTAACAATATATGTGGGATTAGTATGCTAATAACCAATCCATGCACATAATCTTGTCAATGCCTGAAATGTAAATAATGTAATGATCTCATAGAAAATGATAACCCATCTCTTTAAGAGAACAATCCATGCACAAATATATGTCCCCTGATCGTACTCCAAAATGTTTATCTATCACCAAAAATCTACTCATGAACACCACCTATAATCTCAAACCATTAACATGTTATAAATAATTAAATGTATTCTAGGAATTAGTATCAAATAAGGAACTTTCTAATGTAGAAGACTAAAAAATAGTACCTATAAGTATAGATGTTCTGACCTTATGTCCAAATATATACAATATATTTATAAAATTTTTTCTTTTCATCTTTCCTAGGATGAATTCTGAGTCCACTGCGTTGCACCACTTTGTTGATATGGGAACTCTATCCCAGAATCAATATGTTCACTTCCTCTGGAACAACGACCAATAGAACTCGAGTTTACATACTGATATATTGTTGAAGGACCCATTACCAGACCCTAGTTTAGTATAGACCCCCCATAACTACCCATACTTCATGGGATCTTGTAGAACATCATTATATATCCCAACCATTCACAAAATTGACACCATATAGATGGCTGGGGAGAGATTATACAATACTATATTGTCCTATAAAACTTGTGGAAAATAAAATAATCAAGGTCCTATGTAACATAACCCTCCATCTAGAAAATTTATTATTATACCCCTATATAACATTCTCATACAAACGCGTCCTGCACTAAGAATACATACCACTTTATCATCCAATGCCAACCATTTTTCTTGCACTGGAAGCCTCCTTAAGGATCTGTACATTTATGAGATCCTGATCCACCACCCCAAAAGTGTATTTCAACTAAATATGTTAACATGTGACTAAATATCACATTTTGGATCATCCAAGAAATGACTCAACATTGCTATCTCATCCCCTACCATTGGTAAAAAAATCACTACAAATCTGTAAAGCATATATTAGAGTCATTGATAGACATACTCCCCTGATTCAAACTCATGAAATCATCTTCTCTTTCCCACCCCATTATACATGGATAGAAGATCCACAAAAAAATATCCTAGAAGTCCTTCCCAAATGTACCATCATCCAGTATTTCCATATCTTGAACATCCTTCTAGGGATTTGATGATCTCAAAATCACATAAGCGACTAATGTGGCCCTCTTCTCCACCAGTGTCTCTATGTCGTCATGTATTGTCTGGATAGACTCGATAAAAAACACAAATTCCTTTGTTCCACAATTCCTCGTAAAATTATAAGCATTCTAAAAATAAAATTCCCTCATGATTTCAGACATAGTATTTATAGCACACCCTGGTTCTCTCTGTATAAAATCTAAGAAGCGAGCAATGTTCTCTCGAAACTGCTCCCCAGATTCCACACCCATCAATATTGATTCCTCAGGATCAACCACTAGTGGGGAATTTCCATCCATATCTTTATGTATTCCTCTAAAAGAGACTAATAATAGAGGAATCTTTCTATAGTTAAAAACACGTGCTTCTGGTCCCATAACACCAGCTAACACAATTATGGGAAATCAGATAATGTTTTAACAAGTCGCACTCCCAAAACCTCTCCACATGGTCAAAACCAATGTGTTATCACAGCCTTTATCCATAATACATCACATTCATACTTATCAAAGTGTAAACACATTCTCATTATTTATGTTCTCATTATACACCGAATAATTATAATCTTTTATCATATAAAAATACTCAATTTTAAATTAGGAACAATTTTCAATTCATTTTTACACTAATAAGGAAAAACAATTTAATTTCATCAAGTTATATATATATATATATCCCATTGATTCGTAAAAATGATGCATATCAGAATAATCTTGAATGGTTGAAAAATATGCATGATTTCTCAACTCTCATTCCTTTCTAGGCCACAAGTTAGATCTCATAAAATATGAACACAATTATTAAATCACAATAGAAGTGCATCACTGAAGGAGAAATCATACTCAACTATAATTTAAAATTATAAATATAGTAATCCCACCTAGGGGACATGGGGTTTTCCCCATACAAGGTTTAACTAGTCCCATGCATGAGATCATAGCCAATGTCCGACTAATCCTAGACACTTGTCTATATATAAAAAATAGTAATAATAAAAAAAGTAGTCTTTGATACCACTTATGATATCTTGACCCATGTTCCACACACTAGTGCTCGGATCTGGTCGGGAACATGCCATCAAGTACACCTCCCCACACACTAGAGGCTTATAACTAATAGTGTGGGTCTATTATGGGTCATTAGGATATTATACCAGATTTATCAGGATAATACCCTAGTGGAAAATAAAAAATATATACAAATTATATAACCACAACCAAAATGAAAACTCTATCACAAGATGTGAAAAAAATGAAATATAATATCAATACTGAATAGTAGATATTCCATGCCAATGTATGTGCCATGAGTCAAACTGAAAACAAAAATTTAAATACATTGAAAAAAACCAATTAATCAAAAAGAATTTTTTTCTCCCTCATCCATGATCCATCCCAGATCATTCATCTAATATAGGGCCCCTACACCTATCCAATCCTACAAACATGAAATATATTTAGATAACGATTAGGTAGTCTGAGTAGGGATTGAATACAACTCATTAGGCCCTAACCAATGACATCTAAAACAATATCTAGTATAAAAGAGTATATGAAGTTGGATAATGCATAATTTACAATTCATAAATATAATATTATCAATTTATCAAATATTCATTATATAACAACATAAACCCTCAGGTTCACATGGGCACCCAAACTCTCAATGACTACTTCGACCAATGCTCGAATCTGAACTATCCCATGGGGATATAATTTTTGTAATTCCATTATTACTATAAATTATTTCATGTCACATATGACAGTCATTGTAATCATTCATCATTTAAAGTCACATATTAATTACATTATTACAACTCAAAATTTCAAGTCATGTATGAATGCCATGTTACCATTAACCATTTCAAGTAACGTATGAATTACATTGTTACCATTCATCATTACAAGTCACATAAGACTTCCATTTTTAGGATTAATCATTTCAAGTCATGTGCGGACTCCTTTTTTTCATCCATCATTTCATGTCACGTATAAATTAAATTGTTTCCTTTAATCGTTAAATGTAACATAACAATGTCATTGATACCTTTCATCCTTTGAAGTCACATATGAATGAAATTTTTTCCATTCATAATTTAAAATCATATATTAATTCCATTATTACATTTCACCATTCCAATTATTATATATATATATCAAAAAATAAAATTAACTATTTTAACAATAAAGTATAAGATATGAGAATTTCAAAATCACATAATTCCATTAATTAATACAATATTTAATTAACCAAATCAATTTCATTAATAATTAAACAATTATTTTAACTTTTAAATCCCATAAATTATTTTTACAATTAATTAATAACCTTAATCTCCTTAGTTAATTGAACGGATAATTTATCATGTCAATAACATTATTTAATTTAATAATTAAATAATAACATTACATCGATTTGTTAATTTATCAATAATAAATCAAATTCAAAATCACTAAAATTACCATAATTAATTTGGAAATTATTTATTTGAATTCAACAATCCCTATATCAATATAATTAATTCCACAATAAATTGTTCATAATTTTTAATCCCTAAATTAATAAATCCACCAACATAATTAATTCAATTAAGGAAAATAAATTTATAATGAAGTAGTAAAAAATATATAATTACATTCATGTAATTTAAATTTAGACTTTAGTATTTGAATTATAGACATCCTGTATTAATTTTCTGGAAAACTCTCTCTAAAGGAAGAATCCCTAATTTGAAATAGAATATTCATGAACTTAATAAATAAAATGGTATATATTTGAAACCGATAACCCTGATCAAATGAATCAAGATAAAATAATCTGAGATATAGGAAAAAATGTGGATAAAAATACAATCAAATATTGGAGAATAATGGAAAAGAGACATGTAACCAATCTAGATAATATTAACATGCTGATGGTGGTGAAGATCTCAGATCCAAGCATTAATTTTCCTTGAATGGAGGTCAAAGCCCCAATAATTTATCTAGGGGACTCCACAATAATGGGGAATAATTTAGTAATGAGTGGGAGTTTATTGGTGTAAATATGGGAAATCATGCAATTGAAAAACAAAATTTAGTGGTATCTTAAATCACACACATGGTCTGTTGGTCATAGGCACACCATTTTTTAAACTATGATCCCTAACTATGGGCCTCATCAAGGGGGGTGGGTGAATGGTTTCACATTTTGGCATGAATTCTTTGAAAACCCATGTTCTATCCATGAAAATCATATCTTTCTAGGGTTTTATGGTTTTATATGTTGTGATGCCTGGTTTGGGAAAACCTTGCACCAATCATGCAAATTCCTACTTCCTTCCAATATTATAAATTTTAACCCAAATTCACCAAAAGATAAAACCAAATAAAAAAGTAATGAACACAAGGAAAAATAGTACCTGTAAATGTGGCTGAGACATCTCCATAATAGGTCAGGATAATACATTATGTACCAATGAAGATTAAATGAAAATAATAACTGAAACTTTCACAAACAACTATAAGGGAGAAATATTTAAGTGTATTTAAAGGAAATGATAAAATATTTTTCAATAATAGATATTCAAGCATAAATAGACTTAAGTAAAATTAGTTTTAAATAAAAACCATTTCAAATTCAGTAACTGATGAATCATACTATTACATGATTTATGTAGATAAATTTTAAATTAAATTGACATTATGTATATAAAATTCATGAAATAGTTTGGAAAGTGGTATTATATATTGAATTAAATATAAATTTTGTGTATAAAACATGTGTCCCAACGAAGGAACTTCGAGAAAAAACCCTTAAAATTTTATTATCATTGAGGTAAGAGTTAACAAATACAGTAATTATATGTAACAATTTTATATGCTCAGAAATAAATGTCTAAATACCTCATAAAAAATTCATATGGCATTTCACATAAAAAAATTATACATATAACACAATTAATAGAAATTGAGTCATGGAAACCCCTTACCATGTGATTTCCTTTAGTTGAACACTCTTTAAACTCCTGTATTGTTATTTGAAATATATTATTAACTTATAAAATAATAATTTTATGATCTATATCATTATATATGATCCCTTTTATTACATCTTATCAGCGGTACAATAAAAATATTTCATTATCACTATTGTTTCTGGGATTAATTTCCATATCTTCTCATGAATGTTTTATCATGAACGTCCTATATCTCGAAATTAGGGTATAGTTTTAAATTATATAGAATAAAATTAATTTTTTAACCATAATTTATTTTATTATAAACAAGTTGTTCATCACTATTTATTTTCTAACCTGGAGAATGAATGATGTCACTTCATAGAGATAGTAGGAAGTACATATTCATGGGTGCCATTACCATTTCCTTAACGAGTTAATGGGTAAGGTAGTTGATATTATATTAACTTTATAGAATCAATTTTGTCATTCATAAAACATATATTAAATATATTTATCATTTATTACCTTCAATGTGTGAATTTAGTGAAAAATAAATCACATCGCTTCTTTAGAAAATATTGAGCCATACAAAAGAACAACATTATTGTTTATTTAATGTATGGCATGGTCATAAATTATATGATAAATATATTTTATACAATTATCATTTTTTCATGAATATATTATGTCAAAATAAAGTTATTCTTATTATATTCTACATAAATAACTGGTGAAAAATGAATTGGGTCACTTCATGAGGTGGTAGTCCATTGTACACATGAGAAACATCATCTTATTCCATATGGAATGAAAATTAATGATTATGTGATATTGTAAATAAATAAGTATATTTATATCATTAACATTAAATATAACCATTATATATATATTGGTATTTACTTGTCAGAACCGTTGATGGAAAACACATTGCATCGGTTCATAATGTGGCACTCTACCATACATATGATCAAAAATTTAGTTTCAAATTTTAGAGAGGAGTTTATAGTTGTATATCATGACCTTAACAAAATAAAATATTATTATATAGAGTATACTCATGTTCTTATATTAGTTTAATAATATATGATGGAGTTGGAATAATAAATACAACAAAGTACTTAGTAAAGTATGCTACATCTTCTTCAGACAATCTCATTTGGTTTTCACCAAAGTGCATCCTACGATTGTTTTCAGATCAATAAAAATATTTTATGATGATGACAGAGAATTATAAAACTGATATATTTTGGTTTTTGATGATCTTATGGGTTTTGGATGAATATGTAAAGAGAAGTGCTAGTTTCCATTAATATACGATGGATATTTCATGCATGGAATTTTTTAAAAGAGATATTTTGTCACACTTCGACCTCAGATTCTTCTTCCTTTTATTCATTTCTTGATGTTGGATCCCTCGGTTTAGGTTTGGGTTGGATGTCCAATAAAATTATGTGTGTTTTGGTGGAATTTTTTTTCTTATAACACAATTCATGGTTATTTTGAATGTCGTGGGAATAAAGTTAAATGTTGGAGAGTTTGTGATGCCCTCAGTGTCTCCATATAGTGTTTAAAATGTTCAAGTATCTTTGGGTGGGTATTTCCTAGTGTTTGGGGGTGTAATTTTGGGGTTTTCAATAATTTTTGGGGTTTCACAGTTTGATCATGACGTAGCCAAACTTTGTAACCTAACTAGGAAAAGTTGCCTATATTTCTAGTATCCCTGACATGGTTTACACACGGTTTGATAAACAATGCAAAAAAAACCATGCGACCACATGAAATCTTTATAATATTTGACGTGGAGCTCTGTTTTAAGTGATTCTACCACCAAAATGAATCCCAAATAGTTAGCCATCGACTAGAGGTGTCGCCTCATTCATTTAACATCTTTTTGTTCATTTTTAGGAGAGTTATCAAAAACGTTATGTGGTTCTTCCCTAAATACCCCCCCTTCTATCTTCTCCTCTTTCCCCTCTCTCATTTCATCATTCTCTCTTGGCATGGAACCCTTTTTTTCAAACCTTAGGGTTATGGTTGGAATATTTTGGTTTCATTTCTTATGGTCAGGGTGTGTGGATTTATCATGGGGCTTCGATCTCCCACTCATTGGTGTTTTACTCCATCCACGCATGATTTGAGGTTGGTGAATCCATCTTTTCCATTCAAGAATAATCCTTTGGAAATTTACTGTTTTCTGTTTCTTTTTAAAAGTTATTCTCACCATTACAAAACCCATTGGATAAATAAAAACGATGATTTGGTGTTGATTGATTTTTTTAAAAATGGTTTACTAAATAGATTTGTGTGAAGAGTTTAGGTTAAAGGCACATATGGTGCTTTTTTTGAAATGCCTTGCTATTTTAAAGTAGAATTAAGTATTTTATGAAATTCATATCTCTTATTTATTGTGATAGAGATTATTGGTTTGTGAACATGGTTTTGTGCTTTTAATTTGGAAATGGTGTTCCTTGATAGGTGGCTTTAATGGTATTTTAATGGGGTTTTATGGACAAAATTGGATGGTTGTTTCCTTTTAAATATTGAATGGTAGGATTTGGTTTTCAAATGGTTTCTTGGATGAAAGGGGTGCCATTGGATGTTATAACATATATGGGTTCACTATGAGCACACATTGATTTTACCTCAAATGAATATGACACTTGAAAAATGGTATTCTTACAACATTCTGATTTCTCGAATGACTCTTGGTTTTCAAACAATGTTAGTTCCCTTTGGAGTCTTCTATAGAAGGTTTTAAATGGTGTTTTTGATTAAGGGTTTCTTAAATTATTTTGGGAAAGCATTGCATAAAATTTGTTCTTCATGTTTTGGTCTGTTAGGCCCTGGAACATTCTTTATGTGAGTTTGGAATGGGAAAGTCATGTTTCAAAATTGTGAAGAGTTGGGGTATGTGTTTGAAACATAAGGTCCCATTTGGATTTTCATATATAAAAGCAATGTTGGTGTGTTTTTTTGGAAATTTATTGGCCTGGGGGGATGTTTGGATTTTCACCCTTCAAGATGTTTATCTAAATGATTTGGAAATGTTTTAGTAAATGTTTTTGTATTTGTAAATATAATGTTTTTTTGGCATGGTTTTAGATTTTCATGTTTTCTCTAAAATGTGAAAAGGATTGTTTAGATAATTATTGGGGATGAGGTGTTCCCCATGTTTTTAGAATTTATTTTTAAATGTCTCGAGGTCCATTTGTTTTCAAGAATGGGTTTGTAATGTGAAAGTTATGGAATATTAAATTTGAATATTGGTTTGGTTGATTAATAGTGTAAGTGGTATAATGTGATGCAGAACTTGTTTGAGCATAATATGGAAACATGAGTATCAAGGTTGGTGGACTTGTACTAGTATTCTAGTTATCCTTTGGGGTTTGGCCCATGTTTCACGTATAAATATTGATGATGAAAACAATAAGTAAACTACGATGATGATGTTGGGGACCACTAGGTTATGGGTATGTTTCCTACTAGTGGCTCATGCACGAGAACAAATATTTTTAAAATCACTTTTTACCAAGATACAACGTACCTAGGGCCCACAGCTAGCTAGTGCCTAGGAGTGTTCTCATGACTATGGATCAATGATGATATTTCACCTCCATCAGCATACGATAGATTGGGATGGTAATTTAAAAATTATTTTTTTTGTTTTTAAAGTGATATTCTTTGAAACTGATTTACATTTAAATTTGTTCCATTTAAAATTATTACTAGTATCATTTTGGTTGGGTTTTTTGGTTATAAAATGGAATTTGGTTTTAAAATGATGTGTATTTTGTGGTGGATTTTGAAATGGGAAAATAATTTTGTTTTATTTAAAATGTAAAAACCAAAATTTTATAACTATTTTTCGAACTTGTGTTAATGGTTTTATCTGGGAATGGAAACTCTTGGATTCAGTGGATATCTTTGGAATCCTGATTGAGAATTTCAGTTCTCACTCCTAACATATCTATTCAGTTGTAGGTCCAAATTTTGTTCAGGACACCTGATAAGAGTTAATTGTGGATCTTGTTCGTTTTAGTTGTTTCAGGTGACCAAGATGTTACATGGAGTTTATTTTTTTAGCGAGGATTCATTTTCAATTCGTTCCTCATAGTTTTCGCCTGTTCAATTGTATCGTGTATTTAGACCAACTGTTTAAGTATCTATGTTATGTGGTTGGTTCCCATGGCTTGTAGTATTATATTTATTACATTGGTACTTGTTGGTTTTTTTCGGAATAGATCGTTCCTAAATGTATGTTTTGATGCCCGACACTAGTTTCCTGCCCATGGGGATCAAGAACGCCCTGCGGGCCAAGATGTAGACCAGTTCGGGTGACTGCTTCAGGGTCGACTTGGGAAAGGTAACGACCAAATGGTATCAAATGAAGACCTTGTTATTTGGGGATTTCTATAGATAGAAATTGGAACTGTCGGGACTCGGGAGTTATGTGCGGGAAGGGCGTCATGAACCCTAACCCGTTCTGATCCTTGAGTTGTCAGGTGTGGTCTATGTTTTAAGTATTTTTATTTTTTTAGGATTGGGGAATGCCAATATAGGTGGGCCAATGTTATTTCATGACCACACATGGAGTAGTGACCCATGTAGAGTCTGAGTTCATGGTTGAGCTCCTCTTAGTCGTTGATTCTTGCTTGGGGCGTGGCTCACTACCATGTCTCTAGTTTAAGTGTAACCGCTAGTTCCCCATTCTGGTAGTTTCTTGTATGGTGTGATTCATTTTGAATTTGGTTGGTCAAAATGTGTTCTTGAAAATGAAAATGGGATTTTGGAATAAAAACAGATGTGAAAGTCAATTGTTTTCTATCATATGGTTTTAAACTGGTAATATGGAGTTTTGGAATTGAAAATGTTTTGGGTTCTGATGAAGAGGGAAAGGATGTTATCCATGGTATTTCTTATGGATGATCACATGTGTGTAGGTAGATACAGAATGTGTGTGTGGGAACTTGTTTGTGGAAATTGTAGTTGTAAAGGGATGGACACACATGTCATGGATCATAGGATGCCATGGGTGAATTTTTGGAACATAGGGGTTTGGTAAATTAGTTTTTCCCTTAGAAGTGGAGTTTTTCTAGTGGAAAGTTTTTTTTTGTATTTGAAAGATGGATTTGAGATGAATAAGTTATGAATATTAAATAAAAAAATGGTAGTTTTGAAAAAAGAAACAGGGATTTTGATTCCGATGGTATTTGTTTGGCTCGATTTTGCTTTTAATTTTAAGTTTTTCATATTGTTTGGTGTATGCCGCTGCGAAAGGTCCCTTGTGTTGCAATGAATCATGCCCAGGTTCTAGTTCTTTCCAAATATTTTGTATCCTTAGAGGTGTTTCGGGTCTACTAGAGGTGGTTTTAGGGAATTAGAGTATTCTTTCAAATTGTTGGGAACTCACAGGGTTTCCAGAGTTTAGTCTAGATCTCATGATTAATTAAGGGTCTTGTTTGGGACTAGTGGAGGTTGGATGTCTTATTGACGTTGGAGTTCAAGGGGTAGTTGGTGGTGGTTGGATTTTGTTAAGTTTCCCTATCTAGCACGGAGTTCCTGCCATACGAACCATCCCGAAGAGGTTATCTTCATTGGTCATGGCATCTAGTTCATTAGGACGCCTTCAGGGGTTCCATCAGTATGTCTAGTTCGGGCATTATAATTTATCATGTCATATTCCTTCAAAATCTTCCCATCGCTATGGCCATTTGGGTCATCTGGTGAACTTATAAAGGAAGCATTTTTCAAATAAGTAGTTGTGACCAGATAATGAATGTACCTGACTATGAGGTAGGAGTTTTTACAGCCATGAGAGCCCCAACCATTGGCCTCAGGGTGATGCTCATGCACAGTCTGGAGAGACAGGGGGTGTGAATTCCTGACCAAGTTTTTCTTTTTGTGTTGTGATGAAGATGTTTAATGTTTCCTTTCTCTCATCTTCCTACATTTATATGTTCATATTTTTGTTGTAATGTTTTTATGGGATTACTCTATTTTTATCTAAATAGTTGAGTCTATATGAATGTGGACTTTGAAATTTTTCATTATCCTTTACAGTGACTTACTTTTTTGTAGGTCTGTCTCTATTTTAACATTCAACAATTTTTTTTGTGTAGATTTATTAGCACTGTAAAATTGATGTGCTACGGGTTTGGTTCGTGTGGGAGGTTCTTAGTTTTAGTGGTGGTAGTGTCAATATTTGACATAGACGTTTGGGTTTTATCCATGTCAAAAATATTTGTTTCTATAGTTTTTGAGATATTTTTTTATGTGAAGTATGGTTACCACACGTTAAATACACAGTTAGTTGAAAATGTGCGGCCCTAGCCATGAAAAAAGAACCAACTGCATGACTAGTTTATGGTCGTGTGGTAGGTCTCAGAACCATGCAGATTGGGGTTATTTTTAGACAAAGGCTTTTTCATGACCGTCAAAAATTTTTGAAACTATGTGACCAAGCCATGTGAGGTGCCCCCATTCCTCCAATAGCTCTAACACGGTTGGCGCATATTTTGGTAAACCATGTAGCCAAACCATGCGAGCTATCTAAAAGTTTTAAATGTTTCAATCTCTCATTCCTGGTTGCAGTGAGTTTATTGTTTGGGTTTAAATGTGGTTCATATTAGTTGAGTTCTTGCAGTGGTGAGAACCCTCTCATGTTCTCCCCTCATTCTAATTCAGGTTTTGTAGTTTCATCTTGATCTGTTGAGTATGAATTTTGGAGGTATTAGTCACCCAGAGGTTCTTATTTTCATGGTTTTGTTTGGGCATGAATTCTAGTTTTTGTTATCTTTCAGCTAGGTGACTTTCTGGGGGCAGAATGTGTCTGTGGTGGGGAGAATTATCACACCCCGACTTCATATACTCCTTCCTTTTATTTATTTCTTGATGTTGGATCATTCAAATGAGATTTGGGTTGGATTTCCAATAATTGTATTTGTCTTTTGGTGGTGTTTTTTTTTTCTTATAACCCAATTCATGGTTATTGTGATTGTCATGGGAATAAAGTGGCATGTTGGAATGTTTCTTATGCCCTCGGTGTCTCTATAATATGTTTAAAATGTTCAAGGATCTTTGGGTGGGTCTTCCCTAGTGTTTGAGGTGTAATTTCGGGTTTTATATACTATTTTTGGGGTAATAGTGTTTGACCATGGCCTGGAAAAACAGTGCAACCTAACCATGAAAAGTTTCATAAGTTTCCAATAGCCCTTGCATCGTTTGCGCACCATTTGACAAACCGTGAAACAAAACTGTGTAGCCACTGGCGGGCTTTATAAATTTTGATGTGAAACTTATATTTAATTGATTCTACCACCAAAATTATGCCCTACCAGTTGGGCATCGACCGGAGGGGCCTCCCACTTCATTCTCCATAAATTTGGGGTATTTTTGGGGAGATTTATCACCAAAGGTCAGTGGTTCTTCATAAAATCTCCACCTTTTATATTCTCTTGTTTTCCCACTCTCATTTCTTAACTCTCCCTTAGAATAGAATCTTTTTTACCAAACCCTAGTATTATGGTTGGCTGATTTTGGTTTCTTTTATTATGGTTAGGGTGTTTTTATTGCTCATGGGACTTCGATCTCCATCTCCTTGATGTTTTACTCCATCCACCAATGATTTGGGGTAGGTGAATTAAACTTTTCCTTTTTGGAATAATCTTTAGGAACTTTCATGATTCCATTTTCTTCTTAAATGATAAAAGAACATCTATTATACCCATTTTATGGATGTAAATAATTATTTGGTGTTGATTTATTTTGTTAAAAATTGTTTCTTTAAGAGATTTGTGTGATGTGTTTAGGTTTAAGGCACATATGGTGCTTGTTTTGAAATTCCGTATTCTTTTAAAGTAGAATTAATTATTTTATTAATTTTTTAAGTCTTATGTTGTTTTATGGTGATTATTTTTCTATGAACATGGATATTTTTGTGTAATTTGGAAATAGTGTTTCTTGATTGGTGGGGTTAAATGTATTATAAAAGGGTTTTATGGAAAAAAATTGGATGGTTGTGTTCTTTTAAATACTGAATGGTTGCATTTTATTTTCAAATGGGTTTTTGCATGAAAGGGGTTACATTGGATTTTTTAACATCTATAGGTTCACAATGAATACACATGGATGTTCCCTCAAATGAAGATGACACTTGAGAAATGGCATTCTTAAAAAATCTTGATTTCTCAAATGACTCTTGTTTTTCAAACAATGTTATTTCCCTTGGGAGACTTCTAAATATGGTTTTAAAAGGGTTTTGGATAAAGGGTTTCTTAAAGTGTTTTGGGAAAGCATGTTTATAAATGTGTTCTTCATGTTTTGGTCTGTTTGGCCATGGAGAATGCTTTGTGTGAGTTCGGAATGGTAAAGGTTTGTTTAGAAATTGTGAAGAGTTGTGGTATGTGTTTGGAACATAAGGACCCATTTGTATTTTCATATATAAAATCTTTGTTGGTGTCTTTTTAAAAAAAATTATTGGCCTTATGGGTGGTTTGAAATTTCACCCTTCATGATGGTTTTAGAAATGATTTTTAAATTTTTTGGTAAATGCATTTGGGTTTGTAAACATAAAGGCATGTTTGGTAGGGTTTTAGATTTTCATGTTTTTCCTAAAATTTGAAAACTCTTATTTAGAAAATTATTGGGGAAGTGGGTCTTTCGTGGATTTATTAGTGATTTGTAAATGTTTCAATGTGCATTAGCTTTAAATAATGGGTTTCTGATTTGAATGTGGTGGCCTATGAATATTGATGATTGGTTTGGTTGATGAATAATGTAAGTGGTATCATGTGATTATGATCTTTTTTGGGAACAAAAGGAAAATTTAGGTATCTAGGTGGGCATAAATGTACTAGTATGCTAGTGATCCTGTAGGGTTTGGACCCTATTTCACATAACAATTTTGAGGATTAAAACTCTAACTAAACTATGATGATGATATTATGGACCACTAGATTATGGGTATGTTCCCTAATAGTGGTTTTTTTCATGAGAAAAGATATTATTATGGTTACTTTTACCCAAGTTACAAGGTACCGGGGGACCACAGCTAGTTAGTTCCTAGGGGTGTTCCCATGACATGTGCTCAATGACTATATTGAACCTCTTTATGCATACGGTAGGTTGGGATTGTAATTTTAAAAGAATGTGTTTTTTATTTAATGTGGGATTCTTTGAAACTATTTTACATTTAATGTTGTTCCATTAAAAATTGTGACTAGTTTCATTTGGTTTTTGTTATTTGATTATAAAATGGTATTTGCTTTTAGAAATGATAATTATTGTGTGTTGGTTTTTGAAATGGTAAAATAATGTCGTTTTATTTAAAATATAAAAACCATACTTTTATAATTGTGTTTCAAACTTGTATTAATGGTTTGTTCTGGAAAAGGAAACTCTTGGATTCAGTGGTTATCTTTGGCATCCATACTATGCATTTTAGTGCTCACACCAATCCTATCTTTTCTGTTGAAGATCCAGATTTTTTTCAGCCTTCTTGGTAGGTTTTAATTACTGAACATGTTTTTTTTAGTTGTTGTATGTGACCAAGAGGTCACACGTAGTGTTTTTAGTATCATGGATTCATTTTCACTTTATTTCTCTTAGTTTTTGCTTGTTTAGTTGTATCGTGTATTTGGACCAACTGGAAAATATTCTATGGTAAGTTATGGGTTCTCACAACATGTTCAATTCTATTTATTACTTCAGTCCTAGTTTGTTTCTTTTGGGCTTAGAACATTCCCAAGTGTAGTTTTGATGCCCGACATTAGTTTCTAGCCCGTGGGGATCAGGAACGCCCTTCAGGCCATGCCACAAACTAGCTCAGGGGATCAGTTCAAGGTCGACCTGGGTTGGTTCGTGACATATTTCCACCCATATTTTTATCAATCCAAATAGCTCAAAAATGGAATATTATCAATAATTATAATAAATAAGGTCTGAAAATGATCCTAAAATAATATTTATACCATTTGGATCATTTTTAACCCATATCATTCAAGTTTAACCAATAAGTAAACCAATTTTTATATTCTCCATAGAAAATAATTTTTTCTTTCTACACCATTGGTTATGGTAAGAAATAATGTTGACTATATTAGAATAAAAAAATTAAAAATTCATAATATAGAATCCAATTTTAAAAATTAAAATAAAAACATAAATATAATTTCAGTTAAAACTAAACTAGTAGACGAGTTGAATAAACATTTTTCCAGAAATGAACTTTTAAAGAAAATGATCATCTCAAGATAACTATATGAAAAGCAATCACAATTATATAAATTTAAATTAATATTTATATATAATCTACAAATTTCAATTAGGTATTTCATTAATACTAGTTCTATTAATAAATAAAAAATATGAATATTATAAGATTTAAAACAATTTTTAGAAAAAAAAGTGTTTTAAAGACTAAAAGTATACATATACAAAAATATAGTATGAAAAGGATTCTAATTTAATAAATTATATTTAATATAAAAATAAAATTCTTATTTTAGTTATAAATAAAATTAAAATAAAAACATATCATAATATTTCAAAAGTAAATAAAAAATTCATAAATATCATTACATTCACTATTGATTATAAATATAATACTTTCGGAAAAATCCAAAAAACTATTACTATAAGTTAAAATAGATAAAATTCTTTAATTCTTTTTTTCAAAAATAATTCTTAATTTTTTAAAAGTAAAATTTTAGTTATTTGTGCAACGTGTGACTCAACCGCCTATTATGATAAAATGATGTTGTTCAGAAAATATTGAATTGTATTTAAAATTGTTTTTTATTTAATTTCATAAAAAAAATAATTTCCTTCATTTAATTAAATTTTATACCATATAATATATATAATTTAGTAATTTATATTAATAACAACAAAATTAATGGATTTTTAATTATGTTCAAGTTTATATAATACTGTTGTAGTAGGTTCTCACATTTTGTCAAACCCGATATAGTGTGAAGAAGAAGCTATCAAATATATCAAATTTATTTAAAATTAAATATGTCATAAATTATCATTTTATTACATTTCGGTCAAATATTATTGTTTCATGTAATATATGTTATAAAAAATAATTTTATTCTTATAAAATTTTTGGTCATTCCATTCTTCCCACCTTACATTAATATGAGCCTCACAATTTGATAAAGCTATAAGATGTAAAGGGTTTCACATTTTAGAAAATTTTAAAAGATGATTCTTCTTTCCTATTTATTCATTACCAAAAGAAAATTCTTAAACATCCACCTCCTCTTATATTTCATATCAGTAATCTCATCTTATGTCAAATTTATAATCATAAATCATGATATTTTATTACAAATAACACTATATCATTACCTTTATTCATTATCCAATTTCTTTTCCCATAATCATTGAAGTGTCCTCTATAGTCATAATTAAGCTGATTCCTCCTGGTTTTGAGAATTGTCTAAAACCACAAATCATAGTATGAACAATAATAATACTATTGGGAATCCACATAATCATGGAAATAGTTTATAAGGATGTCTAAATCATGACATAGTATTTTAAATCTACGACTAATTTGGTTTATTCATTTTAAGACATAGTAATCATATATTATATTATTTATTCATGGTTCATAATGTTTTTTTGAATTTGCAAAGACTCTCCCCCTTTGTGTGTCAACCCAATTGGGTAGTAAGGCCAGTTTTCATGTATCAGGCAACCCTTACGTAAATCCAAGAACACCATTATTGATGTTATTGACCCGATGCACATTTGTGAAAAATAGAATCCACATATATTGGATAGGTATGGATTTAATCCTTATAATCTGATCACTCTATACATCACAAAAATTAAAGGATATAATGCATTACATTTTCTTATACTGATATATGTACTCAGACTTATACTAATGTTTCTCATTGAGGTTTTCATATCCTAGTTTCAAAGGATAACTAAACCAGTTTCTTTTTAAAAACTATAGTGACCTAATCCTTTTTCATAAATTATTACATAATTATAAAAAATAAATAACCATTAATAAAACAGAAAGAACATTAACTCGCTACCTTTAGAATACTAGGTTCTTATTTCCTAAAACATTGCATCCTTATTTTATTTTCCATTGTACAGTCTAAAAATCAATTGGATATCCATAATCTTTCAGGGATAACCTATAAAAAACATAATTAAATTTATGATATAACAATACCATTAAGGGAATAAACATGATATGAAAACATATCGTGTGAGTAAAAGGTATAACATGATATCATAAAAGAAAGTCCACTTGTGTAATTTCATGGAACAATATCATAAATAACATACTATCATATGATCATGGAATCATAGGAAATTTGGAATAAAAATAAAACACAAGATAAAAAAATATTAATGGTAACTATCCCTATGGAATTACCTGGTGAATAGAGTCCCATTGTTGATTAGGTTCACTCATTAATCCAAAAACAGAAGTATCATGATAGTAATGATTTACCCAATGTGTTGTTGTACAATCGAGGTGGAACCATAATAACATTTTCAAGATCTATGTTTGCAAAATAAAGGAATTAAATCATAAGGAATTACCTAATAATTATCTATTGGAAGAAAATTGGGTTGTATAATCTTTCATTATATAATATTCGAAAGAAATTTTATAATGATGGAATTTGATAAATGACCGTAATCCATGTATCACCATTCATAATTAATGGAGAATAAACTAGGAATATATGCGATAGATGTGTATTAATAATTTACAATAAGTCAATAACATCAATTCTTATTTCAATTTATGAGAATATTTTAAAAAATAATGAAAAAATCCTAAATAAAACTACATTTTCACTTTGACTAACATCTGAGGCTGCCATCTTAGATGGAAAATGATCATGAAAGATCACTATGAGAATTTATTGGAGAAAATATTGATTCAATTTAGGAAAAAATATATTTAAAATCTAAAAAAACCTAAACAATAAATGAAATAATTTTTTTGAATTAACTATTTAATAATAAAATGAAATATTTAATACATTGAGTTTTCATGATGACAGAAGAGTTATGTTCATGTCGATTAAATTTAAAAAAAGTATTTATCCAAATTTTTGTGAGAAAAGTCGAAAAGTTCCTCAAAAAATGGTTCATTCCTTATAAATTGTTTTTTAAAATTCCAATTATGCGTAAAAATGACTTTAAAATTTCATATGAAAAAACATTTTAGTGAATTTTTATAGAACATAAATTTGGAGAACAATATATTTTTGATTGAAGATTGAAATTAAGTCAACTATATATAAAACATATTATAAATAATTTTAAGATAAAAATGGGGGTAATTGGAACTACAAGATGAAATTTTCATTAAAAAATATTAGAGAATAAAATGGATGGTTTGACTAAGAAAATATCAAATAATTCCAAATAATAGAAATTCAATCATAAAAATCCCTGAATAAAGTGAGATTATAAAATAAACCATTATAGATTTTATAACATTGGAATCATAACCTTAAATGAAATAATTAGAACAATTTTATCTTAAAATATCATTATGTATTAATTTTTCATTATATAGTATGTAAAGGGGTCATATAAACACCATTTAAAAGAAATTTGGTGCATAAAAGAAGTTTTATCACATAAAATGATGTTCTAGATGAAACCCTTAAAATGTTTATATAATTTATGTGAGATTTATAAATGGAATGGTTATTTTTAATAAATTATGATCCCCAAAAGAAAATATTAAATACAAAATAATCAATCAATATCCATTTCACACATAAAAATGTTGTAATATATCCCAACGAATGGAAATTAAGTTATGAAAAACCATTACCATATGTTTCACAGTAGTTGATAATTATTTGAAGTCAGTTATATTGATTTAATAATTTTTTGAACATAAACTAAAATATTATTATATTTTATAATATATTATATTATCCCTTTTATGACATCTTATCACTTATTCGTTAATAATCACTCACTATCACTATTGTTTCAGGTGTTAGTTACCCTATTCTCTCATGATAATTTTATCATAAAAGGTTGATATATCAAACATATTATATATATATATATTCCATCTAAATAATTAAATTTATTTTATAAATATTTTTTTCCATTATACACACATTTATAATGATTATTTAATTTTCATCAATGATAATTAAACAAATTTCTTCATTGAGACGACAGGTTGTACATATGGACAAACGATGTTATAATATCTTTCTAGGGTGAAAGAGTAATGAAGGAGAATGTAAAATAATTTTATAAAACAAATATAATTTCATATAAATCAATTATATTAACAAATTATATCATTTATTTCATTCCATGGAAAGCATTAGGGAAAAATGAATCACCCCACTTCACAATGCGGTAGTCCACTGTACATAGGAACAACGTTATCATTTATCCAACGGATGATAAGTCAAGATATTATTTGATATATTAATTTTATATAAAAATTTAATATCAATTTTATATATTGTATAAATTAAATATTAATACTTATTTCAGTCAATTTTAAGGGTAAGTGATAAACGAATCACATCGCTACATGTGGTGATTTTCCGACAAACAGGAGAGCGATGTTATCATATTCACTATGGAATATAATGTAAGAAAATGTATTTGATATTAAAATTAAAAATTGAAAATTTATATAAAATATAATATATAATAATTATATTGATCATTATATACATTTTTGAGGGGTGGTGATGGAAACAAATTATGTTAGTAAGTAAAAAGACTAGGAACCGGTGGAAGCTGACCCTATGGACATTAAACAAAATAGTATGAGAGTTAGGAATACAAGGGGTTATTACATAGGAAAGTGTACAAATCCCCATATCTATTAGCCTCCATAGGTGGGGAACAATAATCAGGAGCTGTGAAAGACCACATCCCACCGAGATCAATGAGTGGCCACTTTTTCAGAGCATCCTCCACCTGGTTAGCCTCTCGGTAGACATGTCAAACCACCAGACATGTAACACCCCGAGATTTTATGAAAAATATTATTTTTAAATTCATTGATGTCTTGTGTTGTACGCTACAGTAAAAGGAGCTTTCACTACATGCATCCCTGACTTGGCTTGCATTCCACACAATCACAACCTTCCACGATAGCGTGCGTTGTACGCAATACCGAGTTTCACTAAACAAGATATTATTATAAAATTATTACGAACTAGCCGTTATGAATATTAATACACACGTTTTGAAATTTTATAAATTTTATTTTTCAAAATGGACTTCATTTTTGGATTCGGAATATCAAAATTAGCCTATGGTGATTTTTTTGGTATTTTTCTGAAAATATTTAATTTTTGATTAATAGTGAAAACATCGGGTTACTATTTAAAAACCGACTTTTTATATAAATAATTATTTATTTAATTTTAGGTCAAAATTGATACATAATACCTATATAAGTTCAATGTAATTCATTTGAGTCGTTTTATAATTAGGTTAGACATATAAAAATTTTATTGAACTTTTCACCGTCTTTTACCCACCTCCTAGGTGAGTTTGAAAATTTACATAAAACATAATTTTACCACTTCTGTGAGTGGAATTTTAAAAATCCGAGAGACACTGTTAATATCAAGGATTAAAATGTGGTTCAATAAGACAAAAATAATTTTTGGTGAATAGTAACTTTTTTCTTTTATTTACCACGGTTAAAAGTGAATATGGTAATTAAGGATAAAAATGATATTAATATTACCCTAACACATGGCCTAATTATATTGGATAAGTGTAATTAGACCAGGAACAACCTTAGGAATAAAATATTACCCTTTAGTTCCAATTGGATTAGATTAGGACATTTGTTATTATTGTATTTAAAGAAGAGTTAAAATGGTTAAAATCAATGTTTAATAACTAAAACATTTTTAATATAGGATTGTAACAACCTGAGATTTTATAAGATATATTCTTTTTAATCTCTTTCATATCTTCTACTGTACGCTACACCAAGATTAGCTTTTACTACACGCAACACCGCATTAGCTTGTAGTATACGCAACACTAATCTGGGATCGTGTTGCACACAATTTCAAGTATGTTTGATATTAGTTATTATACGCAACATTGAGGATATATATATATATATATATATATATTAAATTTATAAATGAAATATGGTTGTATATTGTAATACTCAACAACAAAGGAGTCTTCCACTATACACAACCCTGACTTGGCTTGCATTACACGCAATCGTGACCTTCTTCGATAGCGTGTGTTGTACGCAATATCGGGTTTCACTAAACAACGATATATGGTTATAATATAATTATAAACTAGCCTTTATGAATAGTACTACCTAAAATTTTAATTTTATAACATTATTATTCATCTTAAACATTTTCTAGAACATGGTATGAGAACAAAATAAATTTTTTCGGGTAAAATAAGTATTTTTCAAAAAATGCAATTTTACCACCTTTTGATGGCACACCCACATTAAATCTAGTTTTTTACATTTTTATAAGTTCAATTTGACAAAATAAAATTCTTATTTGGTATCAGGATATAAAAATTTACTTTGGATAAATTTTTGATATTTTTCTAATAACCTTCATATTTTGATGAATAGTAAAAATACGCTAATTTTAAATTAAAAACAACTTTTTTCATTTGGATAATTTATATGGTTAAATTATAATATTTAATGGTTTTAAATTATAAATAGAATATATTTTTCTCATTTTATATAATGTATGTCATTAGAATTAATTTCACATTGAATTCATAAGTAAAAACATTTCAATCATTGGCAATGTTTTAACTTCTAAAACTCATTTTCTTAACAACGGGATTAATTTTAAATCAATTACTACAACTTATGTGTTTTGAATTTTGAAATATGGATTCCATATTTTGAATTAGTGGGTCCAAATTTTGTTAATAGGCTACTTTTTATTTTTGGGCATTATGAGTAGTAATTACGGTAATTTTTATTTACCATAGTTAAAGGTAAATCGGGTAATTAAGAGTAAATATAAGATTATAAAATTACCCTAACACCGGCCCAAATCCTATTGGATGACTAAAAGTCGACCCATATCACTTAAGGGTCGGATTAGATTCATTTAATAGACTTTTGTTCGTGAAAATAATTTAATTATTATTAAAACCAATGAAGGTGACAACATGTCACTTTCTTATATTTTATAAGTATAATAATTTTAATTTAGTGATAAACTTAATGAACCTTCGAACATGAATAGTCTCCAGAAATCTATTACAATTATCTAAATCATATGAATTTATTTATAATTTTTAGGGATTAAATAATTATCATTAATTATGACGGAATAATGATGTTGAAATTATTTTATTAATTAAAATATCAAATAAATGGTTTTAAAAAAATTAAAATAAATAGTATATTAACTATTTAATGTGCTCCAGTAATTTTATTGATACATATAACATTTTATAAATCTATTAAATCTTTTACTTCGTACATATCTTCTGTATATATTTTATTTAAATTCAAATAAATGAATAGTGTCAAAATTGACACTATTGTTATTTTATAAAAATAACATATTATAAAATTGTTTAAAAATCAAAAAAATATTTAAAAATTATAAATTATACTTTATATGGTATACAATTTCATAAAGTGTCAAATTATGGAAAATCACAACACATATGTAATTATTTATAATAATTTAAAATTTAGAATATTATTACCACAAATAAAATTAAATTGATAAATAAGGATAAATCAAGTTGATAATGTTTAAAATAAATTCCTAACTTGTCTAAATTTAATTTTTTGATAATATTACAACACTATATCATTTAATATTCGAATATAAGTCTTTTCTGGAGGTTTTTATGTGGGTATGAAATTTATTATAAATTAATATTTCTTATAATTCCAATGGTGCCCCTCTCGTCCCTGATAAAGGGGAACCTCCTCCCTCTCATCATCACACCAATTTGAGCCTTCAAGATCGGCCAAACTCTGCCCATTTTACTTCCCCAATTCCCTATAAACCTTATAGTGGTACTGGTATTCTCAAAAAACCAACTTTAGTGCCCTAAGAGGAAGTTCAAAGGAGGCACTTCGAGAAAGAGGTAATACCTTCTTCCGATTCATTCAAGCTACTTTCTTCTTATACAACCTCTTCTTTAGAGGTTTCTTTATGAAGTAATAAAATAAGTATCACTCATATACTCATATGTTATTTTAAATATAAAACAACCCCATTTCACCTTCTATCCATCCTATGGAAAAGGAAATCACCGCGCATGCGTACGTATGGAATACTGTCTCCACGCCGTGGTGTAATCTGTTTTTCCAACACCACCTTACTTGGATGGGTATAATGGTGTAAAGAATAACTATACATAGTTATTATAACATCATACTTATTATGAAATATTATATCATCCACTCCACTCGAATTCAATAATTATGGAAACGATATCATCGCTCGTGCGTACGTACGGACAACGGTCTCCACGACGCGATGAGATTCATTCTCCATGTTAACCATTAAAGAATGACTATAAAGTTTATATAAGCAATAATAATGAAATATATGACATTATAAAGCTACTGTATTTATTATATATATATGTATGTCATCTACTTAATTCCATTCAACTCAATAAGGAAATGAAAACAACGTTCATGTGTACGTACGACCTACCGTCTCCATGAACTGTGTATTTCTTTCCATTTACCGATCTATTATATATATTTATATTCTGAATATATATTATATATAAATCATGTTTTATATTCTGGAATTAAGTAATCATATGAATAATTTTATGTCAAGTCACGGACAATAAATGAAATGATTTTACCCAAAACGCTACATTAACATAAATTTACAAAACAACGGGTATTATAAAGTCATAAATGAACCATATATGATATCATAACAATGAATATGATTATTTAATAATTCAATGAAATTATTTAAATCATTATACAGGAGTTTCAGAAACGTACAAATCATATCAGACCTAAGGTAAGGGATAAATTTTCAATCTCATTTTTTATCCGAGATTGCTTATATGTAAGTATTTATTGGGGTTATATTTATCATCCATGTCCAAGTTTTATAAAAATGTTTTCATGTATGTTTAAAGTCCTTTTTACCCATTTTTTGACTTTTACTACATGGTATGTAAGGAATCTTTATTTTTTTACCATACGAGGTACTTTTTTACTTTTCCAACAAAAGTACGAGAAGAATGTTTTTTTATATTATACGACATGAATGGATTTTTACGGTTTCATAATGCCTCATTTTCATGAAACTTCATATACAATATTGCATGATTATTTTCAACAAAACCATTTTATTTAAAAATTTCATGTCATTTTGTGAAAAGAAAATGATTTTGAACAAGAAAGGATATTTTCCTCAAGATTTCATTTCAAGTGTTTTATCAAAAATATTTTCTATCTAAAATGACATTATTTAATATGTCTATGTTTTAAGTATAATGTCTCCATTATTTACATTTTTTTATTATTATTATGACGAAACGATATCAATTTTTTATGGATTATTTTATGATGGAATGATGTTTAAGAATCCCATTCTATTACATGGGTTATGCTATGATGTATGATTTATGATTTTGTGGCACACAAAAGAATGATTTAATTATAATATGGGTGGGAACTATATCTCCCTCCAATGGATTGGGTAAAGATTTATATCCCATGAGATAGACATGGATGTAATGGAAAGTTAAACCGGTTCAGTAATACAGGACTGGAACGAAGAGTGAACTCGATTCAGAAAAAGGACTTTTTCCACTAAGATGGTCCTAGAAGCAATTCCTTGGCTACTATGGAAATAATATCATGTGATTAATGTTTTCCATAATTACATGTTTTATTCCATGCTATTTTATCATGATTGATGTTCCATTATGATCTATTCCTTATATACTTCCATGTTTTATCTCATTTCTCAAGATTTTCATGTTTAAACATTATGGTCATGTTTTTATGTTTAAATGTATATGGTTTGTTTTATTTTATCCATGCTTACCCTTAATGATTATTTGAGCTCACCCTTTATATGTTTTCTTTTCTCCAGGATTTAAAGAATTGTTTTAGGTAAGAAAACCAAAAGTGGATGATCTTTATGGGAGATGTTGAAGATCTTTCACTACGATTAGAAGATTACATTCCGAGTTTCCAAATACACTAAACTTTTACAGTCCTTGTGTGCATGTTTTTGTTATGTATTAATTATTCCGAAAAAGTAATGTAATGTCCATGTACTTCAAGCTTCGGGTCTCCACAGTTGGTATCAGAGGAAAGGTTTAGTCAACCTTTTGAAACTAGGATGCGAAAACGTTAGTGAGATCCCTAGAGATATTTATAAGGTATCTCTAGGGATGTCCCTAAGGATAAGTATACGTATAGGATATAGTCCTAGAACTACGGTAATGATCTTAGAATATAACCTAAGATGTTAGATATTGAGGGCACTCCCCCTTTACTATGTTGTTTTCCCTAGCATGATTTTTGCCTCTCACAGAATTCTTTTTGTGTTTTAGTCAATGGAGGGAACCGAAAGGAATTTGGTTAACATTGAATCCAATGGACAAGTTGGTGACTATGAGAAACAAAATTCCATAATGACTAGAGAGAAAGATATTGTGATTATTCCGAATCCGTCATCACGATATATGATTAACAAGGTGAAATTTAGTGTTATTCCTAATTCATCAAATAAGAAGAAGATATAATTTTATGCATGTTCGCATGTTGAGGAGCATAAATAAAGGAATATTGAGATTTCTAATGAAGGGAAGAAGAACCTTGAGGAATACCTCAAATGGAGGGACATATGTTATTTGTGTGGAGAAAAGTGTCATAGAGTGACAGACTGTTATAGAGTTCAATGTCTTATTTGTGGAGAACATGGGCATTACCCAACTCAATGCCCTGACCTAAAAAGTTACTTCTAAATCAAGGACAAAAATATTCCAGGACAATCATTGAAGTGGATGGATAGAAGTGTTTATGTATTGGTATTCAAGAATAATGTTGTTTAGGTACTTTTATTGTGTATTAGAATATTTTTGTATTAGTCTATTTTGGTTTTAAATAATTTTATGGCACCGGTAACCATGAAAATTGATTCAAATATTTTGGAAAGTAGATGATATGCACATAATGAAGGGATAAAGAGATAATGTGATTTTTGATTGTATTCATGAGCTCATGATTGATATAAGGATAAAGTTATATCATGGTTTGAGTATATAGAATTTTGAGGATTTTGGTATGTGGAAAGTGTTAACTTTTAACTGCATTCATGTTTTCACTAAGTTTCAATGGGTATTCATTCTTCAAGAGAATACATGATTAAGGTATTCACATGTTTGTAATTTGAGAAAAAGGAAATATCTTATGATATATGGGGGATAAATGATGGCATTCACATGATTATTATGAGACATTTCAAGTAATCATTTTCTTTATACTATGAGCTTAGACCGAAGTATTTTAGATAAGCCTAAAGATTGGAATGGATTATGTTGGACATTAGTTAGTATTGTTTAAGGATAGAACATTTTTCGATATTATTGAGGGGATGTTATAGTAATGTAGTTTTAGAAAAAGCACAACCTGCAGGATGGACGACAACCCATCGTGTCGGACAAGGTTGTGGGAATCGAACCCACAACCGAAGTGTGACTAGCATTTATCGCATACCAATGGCCTACAGGAAGTCCCTGGTTAGTAGAAACTAGTTTTATTTTATTAAGCTGTATGCTATAGGAAGTATAAGTTCATTTTTTGAATCGTATATGATTAACCTCACCATAGATGGACTTATGTATATTTGATAACTTTTGCTAACCTTTTGTTTGAAACAGATGGAATGACTCATCATTCTATCACATGACCTGTTAACACTTCACGAATAACAAATTCAACTTCATTTCTTTAAGATATGATGTGGAAATTTTTCAAAGTATGAACAACAGTGAGATTGTACCAAAATCAAGCAAGTATTTCTTCCAATTAAAAATTTTCAACTTTAGGGAAATGATATTGAAAACCAAAAATGTTGTCCTAGTGCTCTTATATCCGATGAATCAGATGGTACCTTATATCCTCAAAACTTTATGGTTGTATGATTGATGGCTTTTTTATAGCCATGTTCTCTACCACTCTCCATCAGAACATGATGGTTAGATTTTTCTTCCACCATATTTTAACCTATGTTCTCCTATATAGAAACCCAGTGATGAGTTACTTTGGGTAATCGTTATGTTTCATACATTAGTTTTTAAAATTAAGTTTTAGTTTTCCTTTTTACGATGTGGGTTTCTATGAATAGTAAATGATTTATAACCCCAACGAATTTCGAGGGCGAAATTCATTTTAAGGGGGGTAGAATGTTACAACCAGAGATTTTATAAGATATATTATTTTTAATCTCTTTAATATCTTTTACTGTACGCTACACCAAGATTAGCTGGTACTATACGCAACACCGCATTAGCTTGTAGTATACGCAACACTAATCTTGGATCGTGTTACACACAATTTCAAGTTTGTTTGATATTAGTTATTCTATGCAACATTGAGTGTGTGTATATATATATATATATATATATTAAATTTATAAATGAAATATGGTTTTATTTTGTTATACGCAACAACAAAGGAGTCTTTCACTATACAGAACCCTGACTTGGCTTGCATTACATGCAATCGCGACCTTCTTCGATAGCGTGTGTTGTACGCAATATCGGGTAACACTAAACAACGATATATGGTTATAATATAATTATAAACTAGTGGTTATGATTATTATTAACTACATTTCGAATTTTATAACATTATTATTCATCTTACACATTTTCTAGAACATGGTATGAGAACAAAATAATTTTTTTGGGTAAAATAAGTATTTTTTTTAAAATGTAGTTTTGCCGCCTTTTGATGTCACTCCCACATTAAATATAGTTTTTGACATTTTTATAAGTTCAATTTTACAAAATAAAATTATTATTTGGAATCAGGATATAAAAATTTACTTTGGACAAATTTTTGATATTTTTCTGATAACCTTCATATTTTGATGAATAGTAAAAATACACTAATTTTAAATTAAAAAGAACTTTTTTCATTGAGATAATTTATATGGTTAAATTATAATATTTAATGGTTTTAAAGTATAAATATAACATATTTTTACCATTTAATATAATGTATTTCATTAGCATTAATTTCACATTGAATTCATAAGTAAAAACATTTCAATCTTTGGCAATGTTTTAACTTCTAAAAGTCGTTTTCTTAAAACTGTATTAATTTTAAATTAATTACTGCAACTTATGTGTTTTGAATTTTGAAAAATGGATTCCATATTTGGAATTAGTGGATCCAAATTATTTTAATAGTCTACTTTTTATTTTTGGGCATTATGAATAGTAACTACTGTAAATTTTATTTACCATAGTTAAAGGTAAATCAGGTAATTAAGGGTAAATATAAGATTATAAATTTACCCTAACACCTGCCAAAATCCTATTGTATGACTAAACGTATACCCATATCACGTAAGGGTCGGATTAGATTCATTTAATAGACTTTTTCTATGAAAATAATTTAATTATTATTAAAACCAAAGAAAGTGACAACATGTTACTTTCTTAAATTTTATAAGTATAATAAATTTAATTTAGTGATAAACAAAATGAAACATTGAACATGAATAGTCTCCAGAAATATAATACAATTATATACATCATATGAAATTATTTATAATTTTTATTTATTAAATAATTATCATTAATTATGACACAATAGTGATGTTGTAATTATTTTATTAATTAAAATATCAAATAATTGGTCTTAAAAATATTAAAATAAATAGTATATGAACTATTTAATGTGCTCCACTAATTTTGTAGATACATATTAAATTTTATGAATATATTAATGCTTTTAGTTCTAAAATATCTTTAGTATATATTTTATTTAAATTCAAATAAATGTATAGTGTCAAAATTGACACTATTGTTATTTTTATAAAAATAACATTTTATAAAATTGTTTAAAAATCACAAAAATATTTAAAAATTATAAATTAAAATTTATATGGTCGACAATGTAATAGAGTGTCAAATTATGGAAAATTCACAACACATATGTAATTATTTATAATAATTTAAAATTTAGAATAATATTACCACAAATAAACTTAAATTGATAAATAAGGATAAATCAAGTTGACAATGTTTAAAATAAATTCCTAACATGTATAAATTTTATTGGTTGATGATATTAAAACCCTATCTCATCTAATATTCGAATATGAGTCTTTTTTGGAGGTTTTTAAGTGGGGTTGGAATTTATTATAAATTAATATTTCTTATAATTCTAAAGGTGCCCCTCTCCTCCCTTATAAAAGGGAACCTCCTCCCTCTCATCCTCACACAAATTTGAGCCTTCAATCTCGGCCAAAATCTGACCATTTCACTTCCCCACATCCCTATAAACCTTATATAGGTATTGGTCTTCTCAAAAAATCAACTTTAGTGCCCTAATCGGATGTTCAAAGGAGGCACTTCGAGAAAGAGGTAATACGTTCTACTGATTCATTCAAGTTTCTTTCTTCTTATAAACACTCTTCTTTAGAGGTTTCATTATGAAATAATAACATCAGTATCACTAATATACTGATATGTTATTATAAATATGAAACAACACCATTTCACCTTCTATCCATCCTACGGAAAATGAAATCACCGCGCGTGCGTACGTACGGAATACCGCCTCCACGCTGTGGTGTAATCTGTTTTTCCAACACCACCTTAATTGGATGGGTATAATGGTGTAAAGAATAACTTGTAAAGACCCGTAAAATTCAAGGAATTTTTTTTCTTCTTAATTTTCTTTTGTATTTTACAAGAACGTAGTTTCTGACGACACCTGATTCTGAGGCCCGGTGTGCCCGGAATCATTTTTCGAAGTTTAGCTCGAGTACGTTCAATGAACGAACGAGAGGGTTTTTCTAACTTTTGAACCGGTTCACGGAATTAAATTCTAAGGGCACCGATGGAATTTAAGTGCCAGTAATTGATTAGAAACACCTTTTCCGGAGTTGCGTTTGCTTGGGTCTGGTTTTTAATTTTCGGGGATAAGTTAAGGAATAAAATAAAGTGCTGCAACAATTTATTTTATTTCACTTAAGTGGCTTAAGCTAAGTTAAGCGGATAAGGTGGAACCCACAATATCCTACCCACTTGGTAGGATATTTGTGAGGTGGGGCCTACACGAGCCCCACTGTTTCTTCCCTCCTAAGTAACGCACCCGCAAACCCCCACTTTAATGAAAGTCAACCGTGCTTTTTTCTGGTTAAGAAACGCCCCATAAAATTGGGTTGTTAAATTGTTACAATTAATTCATCGAATTAATTGTTTGTTTCTTATCTTTTGAATTTCAAAAGCTTAGGTTGATAATAAAATAATTGTTGGACTTATTTTATTATGGTTGGGGTTGTGTTGTGAAAAACCTTTGGGAGAAAAAGAGAAGATTCTTCATTTTTCGACGAAGAACGCGAAGAACGCACCACCGTCGACGAAGAACGCGAAGAACGCACCACCGCCGATGAAGAATGCCAATCTCCGACCACGGATGACGGCGAGTGATGCCTTCCTCAGAGATCACCTAACGCCAATGGCGATTCTCTACTTCCGTGGCGATCTTATTCTTCCGCGGCGGTCCTCTTCTTCCGCGACGGTAAATTCCGCAACGAACTCTCGTTTGACGACAGCGTTGAGGTAGGGTTTTATTTTTTATTGTGATTACTTCCGTCCTTATCCTGCTTTCAATTGAACCACCTGTTATCGCATTAACAGGAGGAGGTAGGATGACACGAACATGACCGAAACTCCTCCCCTCTTTTTGGTTGTTGATATTGATGCAGTGAGCAAGGCGACGCGGTGCCAAAGCACCACATGGTTTTTGTAACAAGGGAGAGCGGAGAAGTTTGGCGTCGTCGCACCGCGCCGTTAGAAGCAATAAATCTGCGGTGTCGTTGCGCCGCGCCGTAGAAGATGAACAAAGGACACGGAGCTGTCGCGCCGCGACAGAGGATCTCAGAAGCACCGCGGCCGGAGCGGGGCCGCAGCAGAAGGGCCCGACGCCGTCGCGCCGTGCCAGAAAAACCAAGGCCGCGGTAGGTTCCGGGCCGTGGCGATGCAGGGGAACCGGCGGCCGGTACCGGGCCGACAACGTCGGAGTGAGGCGACCGGCCTTGCCGTTCCCGTGGCGGCAGAAGCCGGCCGACCGGACCGTGGAAGAACCGTGGGTCCGAGACCCCTGGCTGGCTGGACATGAGCGGCCCCATTAAGGGGTCGCGGTTTCCCCACGCGGGGCAGCGCGCCCCCCACCAGCAGTGCTTGACCATAACGGCCGAGCCAGTCGCCTGGCCACCCGGCCAGCGCCAGCGCGCTGGGCCGAGCCGCCGAGCCGGGCCGAGCCGCCCAGGCCGGGCCGGGCCATGCCGACCGGGCCGGGTTTCACCCAAGAGGGGCAGACCCAGACCTAGTTAGGGTCGACCCAGTTAGGGCCGACCCTGGGGGTATCGGTCCGGGTCAGACCGGGCCCGAACACCCTAATACCGAACCGTATTCGGTCCGTTGCACATAACATGAGCTATGGGCCTCTGATCGACACACTGTTAGTTGCGATGTGATCCTTGGATCGAGACGGTCGTTTCGGTATATTACAATCGAGGTTTCAGAGAACTTTGGGATCGGCCGAGTTGGTTCGTACACGAAACCAACCGGGCCCTTGAAGCGGAAACGTTCATATGTTGAGCTCCGGACGTCCGATTGACGTGCCGTTGACTTTGATGGATTCCTCTTAGTGAGACAGATCTTTTAGCATACTCCGCTCGAGGTTTGGATGACGTCAGAGTGCGATCAGGTTGGTTCGCTCATTAAACCAATCGTGCCCCTTGAACAAAACAGCCAATAACTCACAGACCGGGCGTCCGATTGACGTGCCATCTGTCTCGTTGATTTCCTCTTGATGAGACGGAACTTTTGGAATACTTATCCTGAGTTTTGGATGCAGTTGAAGTATGGCCGGGTTGGATTGTACCCGAAATCCAACCGACCCCCTAGAACGGAAAAGCTGATAACTTTCAGACTGGACGTCCGTTTGACGAACCGTCAGCGGCGTTGGTGATCACATTGAGAAATGGTCCCTATGATTACACCCTTTGTGAGTTCGGGGTACAGTTGAGATGCGGTCAGGTTGGTTCGTACACGAAACCAACCGGGCCCCTGGGACAAAAAGGCTAATAACTCACAGATCGGGCGTCCAATTGACGATCCATCTGCTGCGTTGAGACCCCTATGACGAGGCGGACCTTTGAGATACTTCTTAGTGGGACTTTGTGATATTTGTAGTATCTATTAGTAGCTCGTGGATCGGACCCTCCCAGAGACGAGTGTGCGGAGTACGGAGATCGTGTAGCCGGCTGAGACCTAACAACTGCTTGACCGATCGACTCGGTGTGTTTCAGATTTCCCAATGGGGAGCGCTTGGTTGTAGCGGCAGACCCATGGCGGAGGAGCGCTTGGTTGTAGAGGCAGACCCACGGTACTCAACAGAAGGAGTACCTCTGGAGGCTATGAGGGGAAGCGCTTGGTTGTAGCGGCAGACCCACGACGGAGGAGCGCTTGGTTGTAGCGGCAGACCCGCGGTACTCAACAGAAGGAGTTCTTATTGAGGCTATGAGGGGAAGTGCTTGGTTGTAGCGGTAGACCCGCGGTGGAGGAGCTCTTGGTTGTAGCAGCAGAACCGCGATACACAACAGAAGGAGTACCTCTAGAGGCTATGAGGGGCCGTGCTTGGTTATAGCAGTAGACCCATGGTGGGAAGCGCTTGGTTGTAGCAGCTGGCCCACAATACTCGACAGGAGGAGTACCTCAGTAGTCTTAGGTTAGTGAGCAGTATTTCGGAGTCATGACAAGACCACTGTACACTCCATAGACGGGGATTTTCAGCAGTTACGGTTTCGATAATGAAAATCATGTGTGAGCTGAATCCCGTTTTGCTTTCCTATGTGGATTGTGTTGTGCTATCCTGTGTGGATTTACGTTTTTCTTTCCTATGTGGATTGTGTTGTGCTATCCTGTGTGGATTTATGTCTTGCATTCCTATGTGGACTGGGTTGTACTGGGCTCAGATATTGGAGCGTACTGGAATTGATTACTTAGGTATATGTATGGGTATATACCTAAGCAGTGTGAAATGTTACTACATGATTGTATCCTTCCTTTTTGGATTCTGGGAGACCTTTGGGGGTCTCGGGGTCCATAATGAGTAGCTTATACTCACCCATGCACGGGCTATGCCAGCACTACGTTGTGTTGGTTGCAGACGACGGACAGCGCTGATCGTGGTGAGGAATGTGGAGCAGGACGGTACATGGAGGTGGACCACTGGGTGGGACATACTCGGAGCGGACGGTTGGACCCGAGGAGCTGTGGAGGCTATCGTTACTCACCCTTCAGGTGGGACTTCCAGTGGATGGCTCGACGCTGCATCTTTACTTTTCAGTTGCTGTTTTTTCCTTTCCAGTTGTACATTACTTTCAGTTTGGGTTTGTATACTAGCCCACTTAGTTTTCCGCACTTACTTTTGTATCAATTTTTACTTAGTGTTTACTTGTTCTGTTTGCTTGCTCTTTGGTGTTTGTTTACTCTTCAAAGGCAATGCCTTCCCTTTTATCGGGAATTACGCATTGGTGCTAGTCGCGAGCCCCTGGCCTATGGAAGGAGGGCTTGGGGTAGACATGGCACGGGCCCTGAGGACGGGTGATGACAAATTGGTATCAGAGGAATTCGGTTCTACCGTAGGACTCAGGACTCTGATCTTTTTCTATGTTAAGCAATAGTGTTAAGAGTATTGAGTGTGGTTATCAGTCCAGGGAGTCCAGTGTTGGTGCGGCGGCCGACATATCCATACACCAGGACCCTGACTTCTGATTTCTGACTTAATGCACGAAAACATTGATTGCATGTGTGTTTCATGTTTTCTTTGTGATTACTTTATGTCAGCTCACCAGGTATACTATTATGACCGTGGCACACCTGTTTCTTTTTTAGGATGGCCCCACGACAGCAGCCAGCTAGGGTTCCGAGAGTTGTGCGTGACGACATCCCACCGAGCGACGAGGCCTCGGTACATGGCCCTTTGAAAGCTGAGGCACCGGCGGTACCTCTACCCGCCGAGCCACCGATACTACCAGCCCCAGCTGCTGAAGATGCACGTCACCTTAGTGAACTGCATGAGTTTCATTGTCATCGACCACTCAGGATCCTTGGGGAGACAGACCCTCAGGCAGCCGAGGATTGGCTGGAGGCTGTTGTACGAGTTTTCCATTTGGTAGGGACACCAGCTGACCTTATGGTGGTCCTTGCAGTGAGCCTCCTGCACGCTGCATCAGGAAGATGGTGGAGCTTGATGCTCCAGGTGCACGACGAGGAATCTCTCCTTTGGACGGACTTTGAGAACCTTTTTCGCTCAGAGTTTGTCCCAGCCACCCTCCGAGCGGTGCGCATCCATGAGCTGCTACAGCTGCGACAGGGCAGCATGAAAGTAGCCCAGTACGCGGCGAGGTTTACCGATCTCTCGCGCTATTCGATGGACATGGTATGAGACCCATTATTCAGGGCCCGAATCTTTGAGCAGGGGCTCAGGAGAGAGATCAGAGCTTCAGTTGTTTCTCACAGCATTCCGACACAGGCAGGGGTGCTGGAGTGAGCCCTCTTAGTGGAGAGTTTCCTTACTGAACAGTCTCCAGCAGTAGGACCCACCACTAGCCGACATGCGGTAGAGTCTTCTCCAGCATGTAGTAGAGAGATGACACAGAGGTCCAAGAGGACTAGACCTACAGGTGGTCGACCACATGGCACAAGATCGTTTGTTCGAGGCACCCGGGGTGGAGAACGAATTACCATGCGCGGGCAGTGTTACTCCTATGGCGGGGTTGTTCACGTGGCTCGTGACTGTCCGAACTGCCATACAGATGACCATATGATGAACAAAGGACCTCCCAGATAGAGGCCGCGTTTTGATCGAGGCAGAACGCATGGAGCAGGAGACCATGGCAGGGGAGTTGGCCCTGCAGCTGGAGGTGGACGACGCTTCGAGGTGTTGCCACCACTACCACCAGGAGGTCCACCCCGACCGTATGGAATGGGTGGACGTGGGAGAGCTCAGATATAGGATGCTGAGGCCTACGATCATGGAGCTCCAGGAGCAGATGGACAGGAGTAGGACTAGCTCCAGACCTGGAGACTTTTGTTCATGTTTCTTCTAGCTCTGTTGATGTTTTTTGTTGTTGCTTTGTGTCTTTGTACTTTGAGCTGCAGTAATAAAAAAGACACATTTCTTGTGGCGTTAACCTTCATATCCTCTCTTTTGGTTGTTACTAAGAGGTTCCGGTTTAAAAATCATTGACATGACCCTAACTTGAGATACCTACTAGAGGAGACCCAGTGACCACACACTTATGCTGATTGTGACTCAACCCTTGGAGGTGAGAGTAACGGTTGGATATCTTGGTAGTAGCATCGAGGCCTTACGACGTCATCCTTGGTATGGATTAGTATCATCCATTCCGGGATTGACTGTATTAGGTGAAGAAGGTGGATCATCCAGGGGATGAGACCGAATTTCTCTAATCGGCAAAGATGAAATTTGAGCAACACATGTAGGTCCAGAAAGGTCCAAGTCATCCAAGAGAGGATGAGGACAGCTCAGTGCCGGCAAAAGTCTTGTGCTGATGGGGGGAGGAGACCACTAAATTTCGAGGTTGGTGACCACGTTTCCCTATGGGTATCACCTCGACATGAGTTATGGAGATGTGGCTGAGGCAACATGTTATCTCCGAGGTTCATCAGACCTTTCTTGGTCCTCAACAGGGTTGGAGAGGTGGCTTATCGCCTGGATTTACCACCTCAGTTGCACCGGGTGCACGACGTCTTCCACGTATCTCAGCTGAGGAGATACGTGCATGACCCGACGCATATCATTGACCATGGGGAGCTGGACGTTGATGATGGGGTGACTTTTACGGAGGTCCCGGTGGATATTGAGGATCGACAGGAGCGGGTCCTACGTGGACAATCGATTCCTCTAGTACGCATTAGATGGCAGCACGGGGACCTCCAGGAGAGCATTTGGGAGCAGGATGCTCATATGCGTGCTCAGTACCGACTTTTGTTTCCCTAGTTTGTGATATATCTTTACGGGGACGTAAAGCCATGAGGTGGGAGTGATGTAAAGACCCGTAAAATTCAAGGAATTTTTTTTCTTCTTAATTTTCTTTTGGATTTTACAAGAACGCAGTTTCTGACGGCACCTCATTCCGAGGCCCGGTGTGCCTGGAATCATTTTATGATGTTTAGCTCGGGTACGTTCTATAAACGAAGGAGCGGTTTTTTCAATCTTTTGAACCGGTGCTCGAAATCGAATTCTGAGGGCACAGATGGAATCGCAGCGCAGATAATTGCTTAGAAACACCTTTTCCGGAGTTGCATTTTTCGGGTGTAGTTTTTAATTTGTGGGTTTAAGTTAAGGTATAAAATAAAGTGGTGCAACAATTTATTTTATTTCACTTAAGTGTCTTAAGCTAGGTTAAGCGGATAAGGTGGAACCCACAATATCCTAACCACTTGGTAGGATATTTGTGAGGTGGGGCCCGCACGAGCCCCACCATTTCTTCCCTCCTAAGTAACACACTTCCAAACCCCCTCTATAATGAAAGTCAATCGTGCGTTTTTCTGGTTATGAAACGCCCCATTAAATTGGGTAGTTAAATTGTTACAATTAATTTTTCGAATTAATTGTTCGTGTCTTATCTTTTGAATTTCAAAAGCTTAGGTTGATAATAAAATAAGTGTTGGACTTATTTTATTATGGTTGGCATCGTGTTGTGAATAAACTTTGGGAGAAAAAGAGAATATTCTTTGTTCTTCGAAAAAGAACGCGCAGAACGTACCACCGCTGATGAAGAATGCCAATCTCCGACTTTAGTGGGCCGGCCAGACCGTGGAAGAACCGGGGGTCCGAGACCCCCAGCAGGCCGGACGTGAGCGGCCCCATTAAGGGGCCACAGTTTCCTCACGTGGGTGCAATGCGCCCCCCGCCAGCAGCGCTCGGCCATAACGGTCGAGCCGGTCACCTGGCCACCCGGCCAGCCCCAGCGCGCCTAGCGCGCAGGGCCGAGCCGCTGGTCCGGGCCGCGCCCAGGCTGGGCCAAGCCACGCGGACCGGGCTGGGCCGCGCCCAAGCGGGCCGGACCTAGACCCAGTTCGGGTCGACCCGGTTCGGGCCAACCCTGGGGGTATCGGGCCGGGTCGGACCATGCTCGAACCCCCTAATACCGAACCGTCTTCGGTCTGTTTCCCATAACATGAACTACGGGAATCCGATCGACGCACTGTCAGTTGCGATGCAATTCTTGGATTGAGACTGTCGTTTCAGTATACTACACTCAAGGTTTCGGAGAACTTTGGGTTCATCCGAGTTGGTTCGTACACGAAACCAACCGGGACCTCAGAGCGGAAACACTCATATCTTGAGCTCCGGATGTTTGATTGACGTGCCGTCGACTCTGATGGATTCCTCTTAGTGAGATGGATCTTTTATCTTACTCTTCTTGAGGTTTGGACGCCGTCAGAGTGTGGTGGTGTTGGTTCTCTCACGAAACCAACCGGGCCCCTGGAACGAAAAAGCCAATAACTCACAGACTGGGTGGTCGATTGACGCGTTGTCGGTCTCGTTGATTTCCTCTAGATGAGACAGAACTTTTGGCATAATTCGCCTGAGTTTTGGATGCAGTTGGATTATGGCCGAGTTGGATTGTACCCGAAATCCAACCAGCCCCCTGGAACGGAAAAGCTGAAAACTTTCAGACTGGACGTCCATTTGACGAACCGTCAGCGGCGTTGGTGATCACGTTGAGAAACGGTCCCTATGATTATACCCTATGTGAGTTCTGGGTACAGTTGAGATGATGTCGGGTTGGTTCATACATAAAACTAACCGGGCCCCTGGGGAAATAAGGCTAATAACTCACAGACCGTGCGTCCGATTGACGCGCCATCTACTGCGTTGAGACCCCTATGACGAGGCAGTCCTTTAAGATACTTCTTCGTGGTACTTTTTGATACTTGTAGTATCGACCAGTGGCTCATGGAGCAGACCCTCCCGGAGATGAGCGTACGGAGTACGGAGACCGTGTAGCCGGCTGAGACCTGATGACTGGTTAACCGATCGAATCGGTGTGTTTCGGATAGCCCAGTGGGGAGCGCTTGGTTGTAGCGGTAGTCCCACGGCGGAGGAGCGCTTAGTTGTAGCGGCAGACCCGCGGTACTCAACAGAAGGAGTACCTATGGAGGCTATGAGGGGAAGTTCTTGGTTGTAGCGGCAGACCCATGGCGGGGGAGCGCTTGGTTGTAGCAGAAGACCCGCGGTACTCAATAGAAGGAGTACCTGTGGAGGCTATGAGGGGAAGAGCATGGTTGTAGCGGAAGACCCACGACGGAGGAGCGCTTGGTTGTATCGGCTGACCCGTGGTACTCAATAGAAGGAGTAACTCTAGAGGCTACGAGGGCGAGCGCTTGGTTGTAGCGACAGACCCATGGTGGGAAGCGCTTGGTTGTAGCAGCAGGCCCACAGTACTCGACAGGAGGAGTACCGCAGCAGTCTTAGGTTAGTGAGTACTACCTCGGAGTCATGACAGGACCACTTTACACTCCAGATATGGGGCTCTTCAGCAGTTACGGTTTCGATAATGAAAATCATGTGTGAGCTGAATCCCGTTTTTCTTTCCTACGTGGATTGTGTTGTGCTATCCTGTGTGGATTTACGTTTTGCTTTCCTATGTGGATTGTGTTGTGCTATCCTGTGTGGATTTACGTTTTTCTTTCCTATGTGGATTGTGTTGTGCTATCCTGTGTGGATTTACGTCTTTCTTTCCTCTGTGGACTAGGTTGTACTGGGCTCAGAAGTTGGAGCGTACTTGAATTGATGACTTAGGTATATGTATGGGCATATACCTAAGCAGTGTCGAATGTTACTTCGTGATTGTATCTTTCCTTTTTGGATTTTGGGAGACCTTTGGGGGTCTCGGGGTCCCTACTGAGTAGCTTATACTCACCCCTGCACGGGCTGTGCCCGCACTACGTTGTGTTGGTTGCAGACGGCGGACAATGCTGATCGTGGTGAGACTTGTGAAGTAGAACGATACCTGGAGGTGGACCACTGGGCGGGACATACTTGGAGCGGACTGCTGGACCCGAGGAGCTATGGAGACTATCTATACTCACCCTTCAGGTGGGACTTCTAGTGGATGACTCGACGCTGCGACTTTACTTTTCAGTTGCTGTTTTTTCCTTTCTAGTTGTACTTTACATTTAGTTTGGGTTTGTATACCGGCCCACTTACTTTTCCACACTTACTTTTGTATTAGTTTTTACTTAGTGTTTACATCTTCTGCTTGCTTTCTCTGTGGTGTTTGTTTACTCTTCAAAGGCAATGCCCTCCCTTTTATCAGGAATTACGCCTTGGTGCTAGTTGCCAGCCCCTGGCCTATGGAAGGCGGGCTTGGGGTAGTCACGGCACGGGCTGCGAGGATGGGTCGTGACATAAATATACATAGTTATTATAACATCATACTGATTCTGATATATTGTATCATCCACTCCAATTCAATTCAATAATTAGGGAAACGATATCATCACTCATGCGTACGTACGGACTACCGTCTCCACGACGCGATGAGATTGATTCTCCATGTTAACCATTAAAGAATGATTATAAATTATATATAAGAAATAATAATTAAATATATGACATTATAAATCTACTGGAATTTTGTATATATATATTTATGTCATCTACTTAATTTCATTCAACTCAATAAGGAAACAAAAACAGCGTTCATGCGTACGTACGACCTACCGTCTCCATGAACGATGTATTTCTTTCCATTTATCGATCTATTATATATATGTATATTCTGAATATATATTATATATAAATCATGTTTTATATTCTTTAATTAAGTAATCATGATCTAAGTAATCATATGAATAATTACAAGTCAAATCACGGACGATAAATGAAACAATTTTACCCAAAACACTACATTAACATGAATTTACAGAACAACGGGTAATATAAAGTCATAAATGAACCATATATGATATCATAACAATAAGGATGATTATGTAATAATTCAATGACATTATTTAAATTATTATACTTAATTTTAGGATACGTACAAAGCATATCGGACCTAAGGTAAGGGATAAATTTTCAATATCATTTTTTTATCCGAGATTGTTTATACGTAAGTATTTACTGGGGTTATATTTATCATCCATGTCCAAGTTTTATAAAAAAAATTTCATGTATGTTTAAAGTCCTTTTTACCCTTTTTTGACTTTTACTACATGGTATGTAAGGAATCTTTCTTTTTTTACCATACGAGGTACTTTTTTACTTTTCCGAAAAAAGTACGAGAAGAATGTTTTTTTAACTTATATGGCATGAATGGATTTTTACGGTTTCATAACGCTTCATTTTCATGAAGCTTCATCTACAATATTTCATGACTATTTTCAACAAAATCCTTTTCTTTTAAAATTTCATGGCATTTTGTGAAAAGAAAATGATTTCGAAGAAGAAAGGATATTTTCCTCAAGATTTCATTTCAAGTGTTTTATCAACAATATTTTCCATCTAAAATCACATTATTTAATATGTTTTTGTTTTATGTATAATGTATCCATTATTTACATGGTTTGATTCTTATTATGATGAAATGATATCCATTTTTTGTGGATTATGTTATGATGGAATGATGTTTGAGAATCCCATTCTATTACATGGGTTATGATATGACGTATGATTTATGATTTTGTGGCACACAAAAGAATGATTTCATCATGAGATGGGTGGGACCTATATCTCTTTCCAATGCATTGGGCAAAGATTTATATCTCATGAGATAGACATGGCTGGAATGGCAAGTTAAACCGGTTCAGTAATACAGGACTGGAACGAGGAGTGAACTCGATTATGAAAGGGTCTTTGTCTACTAAGATGGTCTTAGCAGCAATGCTTTGGCTATTATGGAAATAATATCATGTGATTAATGGTTTCCACAATTACATGTTTTATTCCCATGCTATTTTATCATGATTGATGTTCTATTATGATCTATGCCTTATATACTTCCATGTTTTATCTCATTGCTCAATATTTTTATGTTTAAACATTATGGTCATGTTTTTAAGTTCAAATGTATATGGTTTGTTTTATTTTATCCATGCTTACCCTTACTGAGCATTTGAGCTCACCCTTTATATGTTTTTCTTTTCCCCAGGACTTAAAGAAAGGTTTTAGGTAAGAAAACCAAAAGAGGAAGATCATCATGGGAGATGTTGAAGATCTTTCACCACGATTAGAAGATTACGTTCTGAGTTTTCAAAGACACTAAACTGTTACGGTCCTTGTGTGTCTTTTTTGTTATGTATTAAGTATTCCGCAAAAGTAATGTAATGTCCATGTATGTCAGGGTTCGGGTCTCCACAGGGATTATACATAAGATAAATTCGACTATAAATATTCATTATAAAGATAAAAATACTTTCTACATAATGGTATTTTATTTATAATTTTTAGACTTTAAATAATTTAATTTATTTATGACACAATGATGATGCAGTAATTACCTCATTAATGAAATATCAACATAATTGATGTTATAAATACGCAAATAAATGTAATTTGAGACTTTTTATGAATTACACTAATTTTATATGTTCATATGACATGTTATTATAGAGGTAATTAACTTTCTTTGAACTAATAATGAATTTATGATATTCACAAAAATCATGTACCAAATAGTGTCAAAATTGACATAAAATAGTTTTTAAAACAAATATTATATTATTATTAGTTATTTTATTCCTAAAATCTATGTTTTCGAAAAATGACTTAGATAAGGATATATATATTAATAATGAACCACTTGGGGTTCTTTTGTCTTGTTATAGTATGTTTATTAACCATACAGTGGAAGAGAAAAAAAGAAACGGTAAAAGTTAAATTATTTAACATAGAGTTAAATCTAAATTATAAGGATTAAATAGTAACCTAAACTTGTATAAACCCTATTAGTTGAGATGATTTAGATCCATCCCCACCTTATCTTAGAAATAAATCAATTTTGAGCTATTAAAAACCGAATATGACTTTATTATAAAATAATATTTTATGTTTTTCCAAAGGTGCCCCTCTCCTCCCTTATAAAAAGGGAACCCCTTCCCTCTTCTCTTCACACCCTTTTGAGCCTTGAAGCTCGGCCAACCCCTGAAAATTTCTCTTCGCAACCTCTATAGTAATATCATAGAGTTTCTGGTCTCCTCTAAAGACCAACTCTAGTGCCCTAAGAAGAATTTTAAAGGAGGTGCGTCGAAGAAGAGGTAATCTCTTCTACCGATTCTTTCATGTTTCTTTCTTCATCAACTTTTTATTAATTAGTTGTTTCATTATAAAGTAATAACATAAGTATTACATTTATACTGAAATGTTATTATAAATATGAAACAACCCTATTTCACCTTTTATCCATCCTATGGAAAACGAAATCACCGCGCGTGCGTACGTACGAGATACCATCTCCACGCCGTGGTGTAATCTGTTTTTTCCACCACCACCTTAGTTGGATGGGTATAATGGTGTAAAGAATAACTATATATGGTTATAATAACATCATACTGATTCAAATATATTATATCATAAAATCCAATTACATTCAATAAATATGGGAACGATATCATCGCTCGTGCATACGTACGGATTACCGTCTCCACGACGCGATGAGATTTATTTTCCATGTTAACAATTCAAGAATGATTATAAAGTATATATAATAAGTAATCATGAAATATATGACATAATACTACTACTGGATTTATGTATATATATATATATGTATGTCATCTACTTAATTTCATTCAAGTCAATATGGAAAGGAAAACAACGTTCATGCGTACATATGGCATACCGTCTCCATGAACGGTGTATTTCATTTAATTAATCTTTCTATTATATATATATATTGAATATATATGATATATAAATTATGATTTAAATTATGGATGTAATTAAATCATGATATACATAATAATAATATCATGAACAACTAGTCCAAACAAGTATGATAAATAAAACGATTTTACCCAAAACACTGCTTTAACATGGAATTTACAAAAGAACGAGTAATATAAAGTCATAAGTGAACCATATATGATATAATAACAGTGAATATGATTCTGTAATAGGTAAATGTCATTATTTAAATCATTATACAGGATGTTCAGATATGTACAAAGCATATCAGACCTAAAGTAAGGGACAATTTTTCAATCTCAATTTTATTCGAGATTGCTTATACGTAAGTATTTACTGGGGTTATATTTTTCATCCACATACACAATAATGTTTTTTCATAAGGTGTGTAATATTCTTCCATTAATGTTTAAAGTCATGTTTACCCCTCTTTGACTTTTACTTTTTCTTATGGAAGGAATCTTTCTTTTGTTTACCATACGTGGTTCTTTTTGACCTTTCTGACAAAAGTATGAGGAGAATGTTTTTTTAACTTATACGGCATAAACAGATTTTTATGGTTTCATAATTCCTTTTCATAATAAATCTTAATCTACAAGATTTAATTACTATTTTACACACAATTTTTTTCTTTTAAAATTTTATGGAATTTTGTGAAAAGAAAATGATTTTGAAGAAGAAATATATTTTCCTCAAAAATTCATTTCAAGTGTTTTATCAAAACTATTTTACATCTAAGATGACATTATTCAGTATTTTTATGTTTCAAGTATAATGTCTCTGTTATTTAAAAGGTTTGATTATTGTTATGATGAAATTATATCCATTTTTTTTATATGGATTATGTTATAATGGGATGATGTTTATAAAACCCATTTTACTCTTTGGGTTATGATGAATGATTTATGTTTATTTTGTGGAACAACTAAGAATGATTTCATTATGAGATGGGTGGGACCTATATCTCCCTCAAATGCATTGGGTAAAGATTTATATCTCATGAGATAGACATGGCTGGAATGGTAAGTTAATCTGGTTCTGTGTTACAGGACTGAAACTAGGAGTGAACTCGATTCAGAAAGGGACTTTGTCCACTAGGATGGTCTTAGCAGCAATGCCTTGGCTACTATGAAAATCATATCATGCGATTAATGGTTTTCCACAATGAAATGTTTTATTCCCATGATATTTTATCATAATTAATGTTTCTTTATGTCATATTCCTTATGTACTACCATGATTTATTTCACAACTCAATATTTTGATGTGTAAACTTTATGTTCATGTTTTTAAGTTCAAATGTATATGGTTTGTTTTATTTTATTCATGATTACCCTTACAGAGCATTTGAGCTCACCCATTTGTATGTTTTATTTTTCCCAGGATTCCATGAAGTGTATTTTGATTGATATGTAGGGATAATCCAGGGGAATAATGGTGTTCATAAAGGATTATTTATGTTGTTTTGAATGTTATAAATTGTAATGTAACATTCATGTACGTAATCTATTTTCCAAGACTGCTAAATTGATCGGTCCTTCGGGACTTTATTCCTTGTATTCATGCTAAGGTATTAAAACAATGCATCGACTCTGGGTAACTGGGGTCGGGGCGTTACAGTTGCTATCAGAGGTTCGGTTTAGTTAACCATTGGAAACTAGGATGTGAGAACTTTACTGAGATCCCTAGAGATATTTCTAAGGTATGTTTAGGGATATCCCTAAGGTTAGGTATACCTATAGGTTAGAGTCCTTGAATTATACTGACGATCAGGAATAACCTACTGCGAACTTAAGGTGTCATAGATTAAATAATTTTTGATAAGTTAGACATCCCATAAGTGAATTTTTATGATTATGTGGTTCCTCGTTATTTTAACTATTTCTTACATGATGGTTTCTGGTCCTATTCAATGTAGGGAACGAGAAATAATTCAGATAAAATAGATTCCAATGGAAAAATTGGTGAGTATGATCAACGAAATTTTTTAATGTCTGAAGAGAAACATATTGTGATTATTCCAAATTATTCATCTCAATATATGATTAACAAGGTGAACTTTAGTTGTATTCCTAAGTCATCAAATAAGAGGAAGGTGGAATTTTATGCATGTTCCCATGGTGAGGAGCATAGAGAAATGAAGATTGAGATTTCTAAAGAAGGGAAGAAGAACCTTGAGGAATACCTCAAATGGAGGGGAAGATGTTATCTATGTGGAGAAAAGGGTCATAGAGTGACAAACTGTTATGGAGTCCAATGTCTTATCTGTGGAGAACATGGGCATTACCCAACCCAATGCCCTCGCTTAAGAGGTTACTTATAAATCAAGAAAGGACTTATTTCATGGAAATCATTGAAGAGGATGGATTAATGTTTTTATGTATTGGTATTTAAGAATAATGTTGTTGATGTACTTTTATGGAATATTGGAATATCTATGTATTGGTCCATTGTTGTTTTCCATAAGAATATGGAATCAGTAACCATGAAAAGTGATTCAAATATTTTTTTAAAGTAGATGATATGCACATAATTAATGGATAAGGAGAAAATAATATTTTTGATAGTATTCATGAGCTCATCACTGATATAAAGACAAAGTGATATCATGGTTTGAGTATATAGAATTTTTGGGGTATGTGGAAAGAGTTGACTTTTAACAGCATTCATATTTTCAAAAGGGCTCTATGGTAATTCATGTTTCAAAAGAATACATTATTATGGTATTAACATGTTTGGAATGTGACCAACAAGATATATCGTATGATATATGCGGGATAAATTATGGTATTCACATGCTCGGCAGATGACATTTCTAGTAATTGTTTTCTTTATACTATGAGCCTAGATAGAAGTATTTTCGATAAGCCTAAAGATTGGAATGGATTATGTTGGACATAAGTTAGTATTGTTTAAGGATAAACATTTTTCGATATTATTGATGGAATGTTATAATATTGTATTTTTAGAAAAATGAAGACCTACCGGATGGGCGACAACCCATCACGTCGGATAAGGCTGTGGGAATCGAACCCACAACCAAAGTGCGACAGGCCTTTATTTCCTACCACTGGCCTACAGGAAGTCCCTGGTTAGTAGAAAATAGTTTTATTTTATTATGCAGAATGATATATGAAGTATAAATCTATTTTAGGAACCATATATGATTAATCTCACTATAGATGTACTTATTTATAGTGGATAAATTTTACTAAAATTTTGTTTGAGACATATGGAATGACCCATCATTCTATCACATGATCTGCTAACACTTCATGAATGAAAAATTCAACTTCATTTCATAAAGATATAAAGTAGAAATTGTTCAAGGAACAAACAACGATGAGATTATACCAAAATAATGTAAGTATTTCTTCTAATTCACTTCTTCAACTTTAGGGAAATCATCGTGAAAACTGAAAAAATGTTGTCCAAGTGCCCTTATATCCAATAAATCAGATGGTACCATAGATCATCACAAATTTATGGCTTTGTGATTGTTGGATTTTTCATAGCCATGTTCTCTACCACTCCCCATCAGAACATGATGGTTAGATTTCTCTTCCATATCCATATTTTCACCTATGTTCTCCTATGTGAGAACCCAGTGATTAGGGTAACCGTTACGTTTCATACATTAGTTTTTAAAGACTAGTTTTGGTATTCCTATTTACGATGTGGGTTTCTATTAAAACATTCGAGTAGTAAACCATTTATTACCCCTACGAATTTTGAGGGTGAAATTCATTATAAGGGGGGGTAGAATGTAACCCCCCGAGATTTAATGAAAAATATTATTTCTAATTTAATTGATGTCTTGTATTGTATGCTATAGAAAAATGATCTTGCACTACACGCATCCCTGACTTGGCTTGCATTACAGACAATCACAACCTTCCACGATAGCGTGTGTTATACGCAATTCCGAGTTTCACTAAATGAGATATTATTATAATATTATTTTGAAGTAGCTGTTATGAATAATAATACCTACTTTTTGAAATTTTATAAATTTTATTTTTCTAAATGGACTTCATTTTTGGATTCAGAATATCAAAATTATCATGGGGTTAATTTTTTGGTATTTTTATGAAAATTTCAATTTTTGATGAATAGTGAAAACACTGGGTTACTATTTAAAAACAGACTTTTAATATAAATAATTATTTATTTTGATTTAGGTCAAAATTGATACATAATACCTATATAAGTTCAATTTAATTCATTGGAGTCATTTTATAATAAATTTAGACATATAAAAATTTTATTGAACATTTCACCGTCTTTTACCCACCTCATAGGAGAGTTTGAAAATTTGCATAAAACATAATTTTACTGCTTCTGTGAGTGGAATTTCGAAAATATGAGTGACACGGTTAATATCAAGGATTAAAATTTTGTTCAATAAGATAAAAATAATTTTTGGTGAATAGTAACTTTTTAGTTTTATTTACGACGGTTTAAAGTAAATAGGGTAATTAAGGGTAAAAATGATATTACTATTACCCTAACACATGTACTAATTCTATTGGATAAGTTTAGTTAGACCCAAAAAAACCTCAAGAATAAAATATTACCCTTTAGTTCCACTTGCATTAGATTATGACATTTATTATTATTAATTTAAAGAAGAGTTAAAACGATTAAAATCAAATTTTAATAACCAATACATTTTTAATATAGGGTTGTACATAAGATAAATTCAACTATAAATATTCATTAGAAAGATTAAAATATTTCTAACATGATGGTATTTTATTTATAATTTTTAGATATTATATAATGTAATTTATTTATGACACAATGATGTTGCAGTAATTACATTATTAATAAAATATTAACATAATTGATGTTATAAATACCCAAATAAATGCAATTTCAGACTTTTTATGAATGAAACAAATTTTATAGGTTAATATGTCATGTTAGTGTTGATTTAATAAACTTTTTCGAACTAATAATGCTGTTATTCTCTTCACAAAAATCAAGTACCAAATAGTGTCAAAATTGACATAAAATTGTTTAAAAAAAATATTATATTATTAGTAGTTATTTTATTCCTAAAAATATAAGGTTCAGCCAAATTACTTATATAAGGATATATATATATATTAATAATGAACCACTTGGGTTTCATTTGGCTTGTTATTGTAAGTTTATTAACCATATAGTGTAAGAAAACAAAAAGACACGGTAAAAGTTAAATTATGTAACATAGAGTTAAATCTAAATGATAAGGATAAAATAGTAACCTAAACTTAACTAAAACATATTGGTTGAGAGTATTTAGACCCATACCCACCTTATCTTATAAATAAATAAATTTTCATCTATTAAAAACCGAATATGAATTTATTATAAAATAATATTTTATGTTTTTCCAAAGGTGCCCCTCTCCTCCCTTATAAAAAGGGCACCCCTTCCCTCTTCTCTTCACACCCTTTTGAGACTTTAAGATCGGCCAATCCCTGAAAGTTCCACTTCTCAACATCTCTAGTTATATCATATAGGTTTTGGTCTCCTCAAAAGACCAACTCTAGTGCCCTAAGTATAATTTTAAAGGAGGTGCGTCGAAGAAGAGGTAATCTCTTCTACCAATTCTTTCATGTTTCTTTCTTCTTCAACTTCTTCTTCTTTAGTTGTTTCATTATAAAGTAATAAAATAAATATTACTTATATAATGATATGTTATTATAACTATGAAACAACCCTATTTCACGTTCTATCCATCTTACGGATAACGAAATCACCGTGCCTGCGTACGTACAGAATACTATCTCAACGTCGCGGTGTAATCTGTTTTTCCAACACCACCTTACTTGGATGGGTATAATGGTGTAAAGAATAACAACATATGGTTATTATAACATCATACTTATTCAAATATATTATATCATCCACTCCAATTCCATTCAATAAATATGGTAACGATATCATCTCTCGTGCGTACGTATGGATTACCGTCTCCACGATGCGATGAGATACATTTTCAATGTTAACAATTCCAAAATGATTATATAGTATATATAATAAGTAATCACGAAATATATGACATAATAATGATACTGAATTTATATATATATATATATTTATTTATGTCATCTACTTAATTTCATTCAAGTCAATAAGGAAAAGAAAACATCGTTCATGCGTACGTACGGCCTACCGTCTCCATGAACAGTGTATTTCATTTCATTTATCTATATATTATATATATATACTGAATATATATGATATATAAATCATGATTTAAATTCATGAAGTAATTAAATCATGATATAAGTAATAATAATATCAAGAACAACAAATCCAAACAAGTACGATAAATAAAACGGTTTTACCCAAAACGCTGCTTTAACATGGAATTTACAAAAGAACGGGTAATATAAAGTCATAAGTGAACTATATATGATATAATAACAGTGAATATGATTATTTAATAAGTAAATGACGTTTTTTAATTCATTATACAAGAGTTTAAGATATGTACGAAGCATATCAGACCTAAGGTAAGAGATAATATTTCAATCTCATTTTTATTTGAGATTGCTTATACGTAAGTATTTACTAGGGTTACATTTTTCATCCATGTATATAAAAATGTTTTTCATAAGGTGTTTAATATTATTCCATGTATGTTTAAAGTCATTTTTACCCCTCTTTGACTTTTACATTGTTTTATGGAAGGAACCATTCTTTTGTTTACCACACGTGGTACTTTTTGACCTTTCTGACAAAAGTACGAGGAGAATATTTATTTAACTTATACGGCATGAACATATTTTTAGGGTTCCATAATGCCTTTTCTTAAAAAATATTACTATATAATATTTCGTGACTATTTTCAAAAAAATCATTTTCTTTTAAAATGTTATGGAATTTTTTGAAAAGAAAATGATTTTGAAGATGAAAGGATATTTTCCTCATGAATTCATTTCAAGTGTTTCATCGAAACTATTTTCCATCTAAGATTAAATTATTCAGTATGTTTATGTTTCAAGTATAATTTCTTTGTTATTTAAATGGTTTTATTATTATTATGACGAAATGATATCCATTTTTATATATGGATTATGTTATGATGGGATGATGTTTATGAAACCCATTTTATTCTTTGGGTTATGATGAATGATTTATGTTTATTTTGTGGCACAACTAAGAATGATTTCATTATGAGATGGGTGATACCTATATCTCCCTCCAATGCATTGGGTAAATATTTATATCTCATGATATAGACATGGCTGGAATGGTAAGTTAATCCGATTTAGTGTTACAGGACTAAAATGAAGAGTGAACTCGATTCAGAAAGGGACTTTGTCCACTAAGATGGTCTTGGAAGCAATGCCTTGGCTACTGTAGAAATCATATCATGTGCTTAAGGGTTTTCTACAATTAAATGTTTTATTCCCATGTTATTTTATCATGCTTAATGTTCCCATATGACTTATTCCTTATGTACTACCAAGATTTATTTCACAACTCAGGATTTTGATGTGTAAACATTATGTTCATGTTTTGAAGTTCAAATTTATATGGTTTGTTTTATTTTCTCCATACGTACCCTTACTGAGCATTTGATCTCACCCTTTATATGTTTTCTGTTCCCTAGGATAAAATGAAGGTTTTCAGGTAAAAAAAGGGAAGACCACTATGGGAGATGTTGAGGATCTTTTACCATGATTAGAAGATTTTGTTCTGAGTTTCCAAATACACTAAACTATTACGGTGCTTCAGTGTTTTTCTTGTTATGTATTGTGTATTCCACCAAAGTAATGTAATATCCATGTACGTCAAGATTTGGGTCTCTACAAGACACATGTTCCCAACCATTTTGAGACAATAAACCCATTGAGGTAGCACACACCAAGGAACATTACGTGTCTTGGTCTTCAGAGCATGAACCGCAGACTGGGAGTCCGATTCAATCCATATACATTTGCAATTGAACTGGACAGCATACCTAACAACATATAACATGGCCTAGATTTTAGTATTGAATGTGTTTCCAATTCCAATGTAATGGTTGAAGCATCCCTTTAAAAACCAACGAAAGGTACAGAACACTCCCCCACATCCCGACGTACCTGGTGCGCCCGACGCAGCTCCATAAACATTCACCTTCAGACAAGGCAGAATGGGTGGAATCCACCGAATATGTTTCAGAATTCGAGGCTTATGCGGTCGACCCAAAACACCAAGCTTTATCAGAATTTATATATCATCATTAGTGCTAGACATGGCACCATCTTGGACTATTGAGGCATCATAAACATCCCTATGGACATCCATCATACCATTATATACCGTGAAATGTGCATTACCAAACAAAATTTGGTTTCGTGTTTCCCATATATCTGCTATAGCAGCAACAACATCCACCAACAAAAGGTTCTGAATTTTCCCACTGCATTGAGAATACAACATGCCAGACAGCAGGTCCAGTACTGGCCTACATGTGTCAAACACAATCCCAAATAGTATGCCAATTTATGCCCACATCTACTTGGCACAACTGCAGTCCATGAAGACATGATGTATCGAGTCCTCCTCAGCCCTGAAAATGGAACACATAGATTCCATTTTTAGGCCATCTCGTTTGAGAAGTTCAGCTATGGGAATTCGGTTTTTTAAAATTCTCCACATAAAGAAGAACCTAGTAGGCCAAATGAAGCTCACTTTGAAGTGCAATAGCCATGCTGGTGTAGGAGTTAAACCCCCATAAGCTGTCCTATAAAAATCCCTACAGTTAAACTGCCCAATTTTGGCATGGACCCAAATCATAGTATCAACATCCATTAATCAATATCCATTGATTTCATTGTCCACTACATAGGAATGTCAAAAATAGGAGCATGAATTTGTGAATGGAAACCCGAGATGGACATATGGGTTGCTCTATTAGGAACATTAAGATCACGAAGGGGCTGTGTGATCGACTTTTGTTTTTGATTTATTGAAGAATGATATAGTATTATTAAATTCCATTAAAATAATAAATTCCATTATATTTAATATTTGATATTACTTATACCAGATATTATTAATATAATTTTAATGATGTGGAGGAAGAAGTAAAACTTAAAACTCGATTAAGGATGTTCCATCTTCTTCTAACAACATCTTTTGGTATTCACTATAAGACATACTAGGTTTGATTTTAGATTAATGAAATGGTTTTTATTATGAGGATAGAATGTTAAGGAATTTATTTATGATTTTCATGAACAATCAAATTGGTTATTTTTTTAATTATTGAAGAGAATAATGTCTTCTTATATGCAAGGGAGAGGATACATTAAGAATTTTCTGTCAAGAATTAATTCCACCATGGTTTTTTATGGTACAAAGAAAAGAATAGAAATGTTAAGTGAGTAATAAGTTATATGGTCTATTAATTACACTTATATTTTATTATACATTTTTGGGTTATAGTTTTCACTTATCCTTTTAGTTTAACTCCATGGAAACCAGGATTTACCTTATCTATTATAAATATGTTGTTCTGTTTGAAATTTTAGTTATAGAAAAAAATATTTTTACCTTATTATATGATATAAATTAAGTTAATTTAAATATTAAATCCATTATTCAATTTAATGTCACATAATTCTAGAATTTTAATTTAAAATTAATCCCATAGAGGTGATGAAATAATAGTTCTTCATGAAATACAATTTTTTATGGAAAATAAATTCTCATATTAACTGTATAAACAGAAATCATAATTATATGAATATTAATTATTATGTATAGATATATAATCTATTAATATCATTTAAATTAATCTTAATAGGTTTTATTATAATTATTTAATATTTATAAACATTATACAGTTTAAAATAATTTTCATAAAAAGTGTATTGTTGTTTAAAAAACATATACGAAAATATTTTTTAAATAAATATAAATTTAATTAATTAAATTTAATAAAAATAAATTTTAATTAATATATATTTAAGTTTAATTAATATAATAATGGAACTTAATTAATAGAAATGAAATGAAAATGTTATTAAAATCAGGATATTCACTATTAATAAAAAAAAGATTAATTTTTTGAAAAACAAAAAAATTACACCACATGTAAATATGGTTAATATGATTTAAAAAAATTAATTTTATTTCAGTTAAAAAAATTTCAAACATATTAATAATTAATTATAAAATATGTCTCCAAATCCCGAGTAAACACCCTTTTAAAAAATAGTTTCTCTTAAAATAATTATTTTATTACAATATGATCTAAATTTTTATCTAATAAATAGAAAAATATTATTTCATTTATACATATTTAAACCATGTAATTTTTATAATTTAGTTAGTAATATTAATACCTAAAAATTGTATGGCTATTCTATAATTGTCTTGTTTGTATAATTATAATTTAATGGATTTTTTTTGAAGAATGGTCATGTGACCTCTAATAGGTTCAAGTAGCTGAGGCTACAAGAGATGTATTATCGAACACATTCATTGAAGCTCAGAATAGTAGTGCATGCATTGGGGTCTTGGTGGAATTTCCTATTAAGTGATAGAATTATTGTGAGTAAAAACCACAAGATCTGAATGTACATGTTCTCATATAATAAAATCATCCTTATTCAACAAGTTTGTTCTATGATTTTTCAATAATTTTATTTCGAGCTAGAGTGTAATCCTGAGAAGGGTAATATTGTGGTGGAGGAATTGATCTATAAGACATAGTCTTAGATGATATAAGTTTTCATAAGTGAGTGGAAGTTGACAACCCTCATAATTGAGATGTATCTTGAAAATTAGAAGTACCATGGAAAAGAAACCCATATATCATTATCTATAACTTCTTCACTATTTAATAGGGTGAAATGTGTCTTGTTATCCAATTTAAATTAGTTTTTATAATAGATTCCATTTATGTTGGGTAACCACTAATTTTTCTTATTACAATGATGTGATCATTGTGTTATGAGGTAGTTACCTAGTCCTCATGATAAAAAATGAATAAATAATGTGGGACTCAGAATCCTGGAGGTGGTAATTACACCACTATTTTTTTGATGTTTCATCACATATGTAGAGAGTATTAATTACCTACAATGAAGAGGGACATAATAGGTTATGTCAAATGGTTCTCCACTATGATGTATATTAAGGTTGTAAAACAATAACCCAATATTCAACTTTAGACTCTTCCCAATTCTGAGAAGAAGTAGGATTTATTACCTTGTATTTCATAATGAGGATTTCTTGGATACCCCACAACAATGATATTTTTTCTTAGTTCACGGATAAGTTTATAAAATTTTACAATGTCCCATTTATTTGAGAAACATTTTCAGTTGATCGCATAGGTATGAAACATGTTCAAATAAATGTAAAGATACTTTTTATTACACATATTATTGTTTTGTATTGGTATTTAGGCATTAGATAATTTTTTTGGAGACACTTTCTAATTGTTTTTTGTACATTGGTTCTTAGGAGCACAACATATCACATATAGATAGTAGGACAGTCCAATCACACAGTAACGATATTAGAGGAAATTCTTATGGAATGTTTCCAATAATTTATATGTTATTGTGAGAACCATATTGAGCATATATTGTTTTCATGAAAAATTTCATGAATTAATCTACAAATATGGATCCATATATTTATTTATATAGTATCCATTTCTAGTTATTATTATGCTAGATTTAATGTTAATATAAATTTCTAATCTGTGTTATACACTAGTGGGAGAAGACTCCCCTTAGTAATTCTGATATCCTAGTGATATTTTTTTAGAAGAATTATTATATAAAAGAAGGGGAATAAGGGTGGGATTTGGATATGTGAGGGAAATATTTATATTTATTTATAGATAACAATGGGTGAAAATTTGGATTGCATATCAAGGATGAATAGCTATATGGAATAGATATAATAAAATTCAATAATTTTATTGGAGTGAAAACATAGATTTTTTTTTCAAAAGTTTGTATACCTTATTGATGGAATATGTGTTAATTTTCAATGTAATCATATATTTAAATATAATTTGAAATGGTGTATTGAAATTTTTTTTCAGAAATTTCCTATACTTTCAGGTTTTAATGGATCGGTTTTGTGGTGAAATCATGTTCAATCATCCGTAATTGGATATAATGGTAGTTATGGATGTGCTTATGTGGGTGTATAGTTATATTTTTTTGTTTAACCCAACATGTAGAATGATTTTAGTGACCATTAAACCCTCAATGGTTCTTAGGGTGGTGTGAATATGAACTGAAATTTTTATGCAATTTTTGGGCTTGGCGTAACACTCCAACCCCTCTAGGCTGGAGCTAGTGAATTACTTGTGATATTGGAATGGTTAGAAAAATGAATAATCCAGAAGGACCGATAAGTTTAGTAGTCTTGAAGAAACTAGTTAAATTTATGTAACACACATTACATTGAAAAAGGTTACAAGTTACAATACATTAAAAAACTAAAAATTGCATCTATAAGAACTCAATAAATGATCTATTCTTTATCGCCTGTTGAATGTAAATAATGAAAGTGCTTAGATCAAACACTCAGTAAGGGTTAAAAATAGCAGAAGCATGAGTACAATAATAAGTGAATCACAATAAATCTGACATAATCAATATGGAATACTGAATAAATGAAAAACTAATTCCATTAATAAACTGAGAATGAAACTGCATCCATAGATTTTGTCATAGTGAAAACCCCATGGATAATAATAATAATAATAACTAATAATGAATAAATAAAATTATTATTATTTTTAAATCATGTATCTAGAACATGAAACCATAATACCATAAAAACAGTGTAGTTCTATGGGTAGAAACCTGTTTAATTTTTTGAAACTAACTCGAAGGGTTTGTTGCCAACTGATTTTTCTCATGAGACCTACCGATACATAGAGGGGCTATAGAGGGCCCCAACCACCTCTAAATGTCCTAATAATTCTGTATAAAATGGTTTAATATAATATCAATATGCCTTTTCAATATCCGTATAGAGAAGATTATAAGGATTCATCAATATTTCTATAACTAAAATAAGTTTCCAAATAAACACCGTATGTAAAATGGTATACGGTTTAGACAATAAAAATATCCATGATTTAAGATTATGGATATTTAATATAAATATAATTTAAAATTAAAAGTGATCTCAAATTGGTAGTAGGTACATCACATAAAGATTATTAGGTGCACAATACAAAGTTAGTCACAACAAAACTGTAGTTGAGACAAAGGCCCTTACCACAATGTAATCAGTCAAATAATATGACAAGAACTAAATAACCCTCAAATTAATCATTTAATAACATGAATATGAAGATAATAATGTTATAATATATAAAATTGTTGTAAACATATACCACATACAAGAAATAAGTGGGAAACAATGAAAATCCCATAGAAAATAAAGTGATATGAGAAACCACTTACAAACATTTTTGCATGGAAAAGAGTGTTATTGCAAGAGATTAATGAGAGTTAAAGGGGTATTCAATTATTTATATGTCACAAGGGAAGTATTGTGAAGTTGAAAATACATACCCCATCATTAGGAATTAAAAATAAAAGGTCACAACGTAGGAGAGATTTTTTAAAAAAAGTGAGAGAGGGGATCCCTTGGAAAGATTGTGTCATTAAAGTGAGGATAAATCAATGAAATATTTATGTGTGAAAAATAAAAATACAAAAAATATAATTGGATATACATTATAAAACAATTAGTGGTCATTCACACATATTATTGGAAAGGAAAAACAAATGACATAGATTTGTAACTCAACACATGGAAATTAAGTTAAGATATCCCTTACCTTACGCATGAAGGTGATCTGGAATTGTTATTGAAGACCTGAATAAATAAATTAGGCTTATTAATTAATAATTACAGAACTTATTATCTATTTAAATTATTTATTATAAAAATTTTTTGTTCATTAGATTCTTTTATGATTAGTTATAAGGTTCAATTTCATTGTTCGGTGTCATTTGTTTACTTGGTTTTAAATGAACTGTTCACTTATATTGAAGTTCGGATAAACACATAAGATGGATGTGGTTTTCCAAAAATTAAGTTATATTCTATTAGTGAACATACATAATATTACATTTTTATAAATTTAATTTGGTTACTAGAGTGAGGTCAAAATATTATATATATAACCGTACTGACAACCGTTTTGGCTAAATAGTGGGTTTGATTACAATGAACATGTTTCACTTTATAAATTAATACCATTTGTACAAAAGGATTACATAACTAAAAATAGGATATATTACATATATAATAATCTGGTTAAACCATAACACAAATGGTTTTATGATCGGAATTAAATATTATAATAGAAATTGACAAACTGTTTTACTTGAATGTGTTATAATAGTACATCTCAACGGTGCTTTTATTTCGTTCAAATAAATTATGGGGAACGGAGAAAAGGTAATGAAATATACAATTATCATGAAAAAATTCCAGTACATATATGTTACTAGATTTATCATACTATTATGTTTGGTAATGAAACAAAAAGAAAAGAACTTAAATGAATTGAAGGAATTGAAAAGTTGAATTTTCCTCTTGAGAATTCCTCCTTTGAGAACCAATTAAGGGTAGAGGTTTTGTTATATTGAAGAGGATATGAGATTTTGGAAATGGGGGAGGATCTTGGAGAAATAATTGGGTAGAATATTGGAATGTCACAAGGGTTGAGTGGAATGAGAGGAAGAGGGGGTGAGGGGTGCTTTTATAGTGGAGGAGAGAGGGGATTTCTCCATATAAAATTCATTAGTTTATTATTACTTCTCAAGACAACCAATAGTGAGTAATCCATGTCCATGAATAGTAATATATGAATGTGATTTCGAGACAGTTGGGATTACATCAGTAGATCATCATCAATGACTGAATTAATCCATTATTTAGTATTCATTGTGAATGAACATATTTTACTATTCATAAAAAATTCAAGTATTTCAGAAAAATCCCAAAAATTAACCCTAACCATTTTTCGACATCTAACATCCAAAAATGAAGTCCATTTTTAGAAAATAATTTTCTATATATGATTAATTGAATATTTAATTAAAATTATTATTTAATCAAAAAATACTAACACTTAAATTTTTCATCTTCATTTTTAAGGTCTATAAATTCATTTATACACTCAATGGAACATATACCATTCATAAGAGTCATATTAGTATTTATAAGGGTATGTTACTATTCAAAAGGCTAGTTTACTATTCATAGGTGCAGGTTACTATTCATAATGGTAGGTGACTATTCATTGAAAATTAAGTTAATTCTATCAGAATCTAATTATCATCTTGATCACAACCATGTATGTTTGATTTTTCAAATTCAAATCACAGAGAATACAGATTTATGTTTTATGGAAAGGTTATGGATATTTCCTATAAGTAAACATGTTTAGTTCCATAGAGTCTTAGTGATTCTTGAAATATAGGCTATAACTAAAATGTATTTAAGAGAAACATACCATAAAATGTTTGGGGTGCTACATTATTCCCTCCTTCGGAAATTTCCTCCTCTAAATTTTATATATGATACTCACAAAAAATATGTGGGTGGTTCTTTTTCATGAAATCCTCTGGTTCCCATGTTGCTTCCTCCATATTTTGGTTCCTCCAAATAACCTTTACAAGATGAGTTGTCGGATTTCTCAATACTTGCTCCCTTGTGTCAACAATCCCAGTAGGATTTTCACAGTATGACAGATCAGGTTTTAGTACAATGTTTTCATAGGTGGGTACATGTGTTGGGTCTGGCATGTATTTCTTCAACAATGACACATGGAACACATAATGGACTTTGAAGTGATTTTGGGACATTCCTAAACAGTAAGATACTACTCCGATTGTTTCCATAATTTCAAATGGTCTGATATATATGTGGCTCAGTTTCACTTTCTTACTAAACCTTAAGACACCCTTCTATTGAGATACATTAAAAAATACATGATCTCCCACTTGAAATCCCATGTCCTTTATCTAGATGTCACCATAACACTTCTGCCTACTTTGGGCTGCTTTAATATGGGCTTGTATTGTCTTCACCTTTGTTGTGGTCTCTTCAATAAGTTCTGGTCCTATAAGTTTCCTCTCACCAACTTCATCCCAAGAAGTTGGAGATTGACATCTCTTTCCATACAATGATTCATATGGATCTATTTGAATACTATAATGGAAACTATTGTTGTAGGAAAATTCAACCAAAGGCAAGTATTGATCCCATATACCTTGTAAATCAAGAGAACATGACCTCAACATGTCTTCTAGAGTTATAACATTCCATTCAGACTGCCCATTAGTTTGGGGGTGATACGTAGTACAAATATGAAGCTCAGTATTCATAGAGTTTTGGAGACTTTTCTAGAATTTTGATGCAAACTGAGGATCTTAATCAGGCACAATCGATAGAGGTACACCATTAAGTCTTACAAATTCATTAATATAAAGTCTTTCCAAGAAATCAAGTGGAAAATACTCTCTTATAGAAAGAAAATGTGCTGATTTTGTGAGCCGATCAACAATTACCCATATTGCATCATTCCTTCTTGGTGTCCTTAGTAGTCCAGTGACAAAATCCATCGTAATTTTATCCCACTTCCACAAAGAAATAAGTATAAGTTGCTTCACTCCTTTGGGATGTTGTCTCTCTACCTTAAGTTTTTGACAAACTAGACATCTTGACACGCAGTCAGCAATTTCCCTATTCATATTATCCCACCAAAAATTATCCTTTTGATCTCTATTCATCTTGGGGATATCTGGGTGTATAGATAAATTTGATCTATGAGAATCATCTAATAGTTCCATTTTTAGCTCATGCACTGATGTAACACATAACCTCTTCCCAAATTTCAGAACCCCTTCTTCATAAACGAAGTCAGACAGTATCCCACCTTTGAAAACGTTAATTTTCTTTTGCAGGTTTTCATTATCAGATTGAGAGTTTTTTATCTTCTCTAATAAAGATGGTTTAGAAATCATTTGAAAGATTAAAGATGTTTCCCTTTCCATAAAAATTCATATATCCAACTTTATTTTATCCCAAAATATAGTATCTCTCTCAATCCTCATTTGTGTTAGAATTCTATGATCTTTCCTTCTTAATGTATCTTTCAACTTATTCACCTTTCCCTTGTGGTAGTGTATTGGAAAATCATAATCTTTGAGTAACTCAAGCCATCTCCTCTACCTCAGGTAGAGTTTTTTTTGTGTGAAAATGTATTTCAAACTCTTGTGGTCTGTATAAATCTCATGTCTCTCTCTGTAGAGATAATGCCTCCATATTTTTAGAGAGAAGATTACAGATACTAAATCCAGACCATTTTTTGGAGAATTTATCTCATAAGTCTTCAATTGTCTTGATGCATAAGCAATATCTTTATAGTTTTGCATAAGGACGCAACCCATTCATTTCTTTGATACATTGCTTTATATTAGAAATCCACCACTACCAGATGGAAGAGTAAAAATTGGAGCATTGACCGATCTTCATTTCAATTCTTCGAAGAATTATACACATTCTTTTGTCCACACAATCTTAAATCCTTTACTTGTGTGCTTGGTTAGCAGGTTAGCCAGTAGGGAAAAATTTTGAACGATACACTGATAGTAACCTGCTAAGCCAATAAAACTGCGTACCTCAAGTATGTTTGTTAGTGTGGGCCTATCATGGATTGCCTTTTTCTCCTCAGGATCAATTATGATTCCATCATTAGAGACAATATGGCCTAGAAAAGAAACTGATTGAAGCCATAATTACATTTTCTAAACTTCCCATGTAATTTATTGCTTCTATGATTTTCCAGAATGACTCACATGTGATTCTCATTGTCTTTATAGATTTTTTGAGTATATGAGGATATCATCAATGAATACCACAAAAAAGTTATCAGGGTATTCCTAGAAATCTCTATTCATTTAATCCATTAAAACATATGGTGCATTTATTAGTCCAAAATGAATTACTGTAAACTCATAATGCCCATACGTGGTCTGAAATGCCATCTTAGGAATATATTCCTTACAAGAAACTGATGATATCTGGACCGAAGGTAGATCTTTTTAATGAATTGAGATTCATGAAGTTAATCAAATAAATCATCAATCCAGGGAAGAGAATAATTAGTAATTATTGTAATAGCATTTATTTCCCTATAAAAAATACAAAGCCACATGGATCAATCATTCTTCTTGACAAAGAAGACAGGGGCTCCCCATGGAGAAACAAAAGGTCGAATAAATAATTTTTCAGTCAAATAATCTAGTTTTTCTTTATCTCTAATAATTCTATAGTATCCTTTCTATAGGGAGTCTTTGATATAGGTCTTGCACCAGGAATTAAATCAATAGAGAACTCAACTTCCCGCTCTAGAGGATGTCCAAGTAAATCATCTGGAAATACATCAATGTATTCTTGCACTATGTTCACATCTTCAATTTTAAGATTTCTTTCCTTGCCCATAGGCATTGGTTTATCTTCCTCTCCAAGTATTGCATTCAGTAGATCTACTGGGGGTGGTTCTAGATAAGAATCAGGTGGCGATGTTCCTGCCCTAAAGACAAGGGATTCTACACCATTTTCAAAAATAAACGCTTCCTTTTTCTTACAATATATCTTCACATCATAATTAGATATCCAATCCATTACAAGAATTATATCAAATTAATTAATTGGTATGATGAAAAGGTTAGAAAATAAATCGTGGTTTAGTGTCTGGAGGGGGACTAATCAACATACCTTTGTTGCATTGATACATCCCGTAGGAGTTTTGACTGACAACTCCTTTATTAAATGAAATTTTACATATCTAATTTTCATGGAAAAATGGGAAGATATAAATTAATGCGATGATCTAGAATAAAATAAAGTGTTGGATAATTTTGAGGAAACAGTTAATGTACCTACCACCACATCATTAGGAACTTCAACCTCTATGGTTGTAATCACATAGGCTCTCCCTTTTTCTCCTGGATTTTTCTAAGGCATGTTTCCTTGTCTCTTATGACACTCATTTTCATATTTTCCCATCTATCTGCAATTTTAGCATTGAATATCATTGAATTGTTTCTTCCCCTTGCATTAATCAAATCAATGACCCTTTTCTCCACAGTTATAGTAGACTCCCATGCCTTTCATGCATTTACCGACATGATTCTTTCCACAGTTCTCACATAATTGGAATATATTTGTTCCCATGCTCTTCTTTGGTGCTTCTACTTTTCCTTTGTTATCAGAGTACATATTTTTATCTTGGTTCCCTTTGAAAAGATTTGATCTAGAAAATTACTTCTCTGTTTTGATGGCACTTGATACAATTTCATCATATGATTAAAATTATTGAGAAGACATTGCCCTTTGAAGACATGGCTTAATACCTTCAAATAAATGATCAATCGTGTCTTCTGAGTCACGTACGTAATCTATGGAATACTTGTCCAGGCTTGTAAAAGTAGCCTCATACTCTGCCACACTATCTTCTTCCCTTTGTTTTATGCTAAGGAATTTCCTCTTCATTTCAGTTCGTTTCCCATGAGGGAAATATTTTTCAAAGAATATTTCCGTAAAAGTCCTCCATTCCATATCTTCTATCTCTTCTTCCTTTGTGGTATTCTGAATCCAGGAAACCATTGATCATCATCGACCATGAGATAATATACTTCTAGTACTAACATTTCATTTTCATTGCATTTAATTCCATAAATATCGTTTCAATGTATTTGATCCATTTCTTAGCAACCAATGGGTTAGTAGTCCCACTAAAATATCGGGGCTTCTGCTAAATGAAAAGATCCACCACCGGCGTGGAATGGTTATTCGTTACAACTAGAGTATGTTGTACAAAATATGGTCATTATATGATCTGCTCCAACATTGACTGTGTTGAATTTCTCATTTGGGAGATCCCTAACTTTCCCACGATTATTTATTCACCTTCTTCCGTTAAACACCATTGCTAAATAACAGGATACAATAAATTAGTTTATGAATCTGAAATAGAAAATCTCTCAACATAAATAGATATTCTGTACATAGCTAATCTTATAAAAATGGTTTTTATGAGGATAAATTTACATTAAAATCCTTCATAATCGCTTGTAAAAAATGTGAATTATCCTATGCATATCCCCCGGGAGTGTCGTAACCAAGAGTGCAGTAAGTCCCATTCTCGATCACCAGTTCATGTTCGAGTCTAGTTCAAAGTGGTGTTTTCGTGTTTTACCCCTAGATACATATGTGCCAGAGCCGCCTCTACCTTCTCGTATCCAGATAGGGATGTATTTCTTAAAATATCCACATAATCTATTCCTTAACAAAATACCAGGATGTTTTTGTATGTTTATCCCCAAATACTACCATAGGGATTTGTTCCCTATTATACATTTCCTACTCTAGTTTCCAAATTTCCTACTAAACTTTCTCTGATACCTACTGTAACACCCCGACCCCTCTAGGATGGAGCTGGTGCATTACATGTGATATTTTCATGGTTTGAAGGAATGAAAAATCCTGAAGGAAAGATAAATTTAATAGTCTTGAATAAAATAGACACATAGGTGTAAAACAATTTACATTGAGAATGGTTAAAGTTACAATACAAAAAGAAACTAAAAATTGCATCCACAAGAACTCAATAAAAGATCTCCTCTTTTTCACATGTTGAAAGTAAACAATAAAACGGGTGAGATCAATCATTTAGTAAGGGTTAAAAATAGCGGAAGCCTGAGGAAAATAATAAATGAATCACAATCAATCTGACATAATCAATATGGAATAGTGAATAAATGAAAAATAATTCCATTAATAAACAGAGAATGAAACCGCCTACATATATTTTTTCATAGTTAAAACCCCATGGATAATAATAATAATAAATGATAATGAATAAAAAAAATTATTATTTGTATGTCATTTATCTGGCACATGAAACCATAATACCGTAAAAATGGTTTAGTTCTATGGTTAAAAAATTGTTTGATTTTTGGAAACAAACTCGAAGGGTTTGTCGCAAACTGATTTTTCTGATGAGACCAAACAATGCATCGAGGGGCTATAGAGGGCCCCACCCTCCATTTCATGTCAAAGTAATTATTCATACATTGGTTAAATACAAGAGAAATATGCCTTTTCTATATCCGTATATATTATTGTATACAGATTCATCAATATTTCTAGAAATTTAATAACTTTCCAAATAATCATTGTTTGTAAAATGGTATATCGTTTAGAAAATAATCCTATCCATGATATGAGATTATGTATATTTAATATAAATATAATTTTAAATGAAAATTGATCTTAAATGGGAAGTAGGAACACCACATAAGTATTATTAGGTGCACAATAAAAAGTTAGTCACAACAAAATGGTAGTTGAGACAATGGCCCTTTCCACAGTGTAATCAGTCAAATCTTATGACCAGAACTAAATAACCCTAAACATAATCCTTGAATAAAATGAATATGAATAGAATCATGTTATTATATATCAAATGGTAGTACACATATAACACATACAAGAAAAAAGTGGCAAACAATGAACATCCCATGGAAATGAAAGTGAGATGAGAAACCCCTTACAAACATTTTGGCCTGGGAACGAGTGTTATTATATGGGATCAATGAGAGGTAAATGGGTATTCCATTATTTATATGTTAAAAGGGAATTGTGGGAGAGGTGAGAAAACATATCCCATTATTAGGAATTGAAAATAAAAGTGGACAACATAGGGGAGATTCTTGAACAAAAGTGAGCCAGAGGATCCCTTTCAAAGATTGTATCATTAGAGTGAAGATAAATCAATGAAATATTTATGTGTGGCAAATAAAAATCCTCAAAATATATGTTTATATACATTATAAAACAATAATAGGACATTAAAACATATTATTGTAAAGGAAAAATCAATGACATTGATGTGTAACTCAATAAATGGAAATTAAGATAAGATACCCCTTACCTTACGCTTGAAGGTGTTATTGACTTGTTATTTAAAATGTGAATAATGTAATTAGGATTATTAATTAATAATTCTAGATCCTCTTCTATATTTAAATTATTAATTATAACCCTTTTTAGTTCATTCATGTCCTTTTTTATTAGTTATAAAGTTCAATTTCAGTGTTTGGGCTCGTTTGTTTACTTGGTTTTAAATGAGTGGTTCATTAATATTCAAGTTCGGATAAATATATAAGATGGATGTGGTTCTCTAGAAATGAATTTATATTCTATTAGTCAACATAAATATTATTACATGGTTTTAAATTTAATTTGGTTACTTTGAGTGAGTTCTAATTATAATATATATAACCTTAGCGAAAACCATTTTGGGTAAAAGGTGGGTTTGATTACAATGAACAAGTTTTACTTTATAACCTAATAACATTTGTAAAAAAGGATTACAGATATAAAAATAGGATATGTTACATATATAATAATATTGTTCAACTATAACACAAATGTTTTCATGAACATAATTAATGATTATCATAGGAATTGATGGACCTTTGTCCTTGAATGTGCTAAATTAGCACATCTCAAACAGTGATTTTATTTCTTTTAAATAAATTGTGGGGAAAGGAGAGAAGGTAATGAAATAAACCATAATAATGAAAAAATTCGAGTACATGTATGTTAGTGGATTTATCATACTATTATGGTGAATAATGAAACAAAAAGAAAAGAAGTTAAAATATTTGAAGGAATTGGAAAGAGGAATTTACCTCTCGAGACTTCCTCTTTTGAGAACATATTAAGGGGAGAGGTTTTGGTATTTTTAAGAGTCTAGGAGATTTTGGAGGTTGGGAGGATCTTGGGTAGAGACTTGGGAATAATATTTTCAAGGCACAAGGGTTGTGTTGTGTGAGAGGGAGAGGGGGTAGTGGAGGAGAGAGGGGATTTCTCAATATAAAATTCATTAGTTTATTATTTCCTCTAAATATAACCAATAGTGAGTATTACATGACCATTATTTGTAATATATGCATGTTACTTAGAACCAATTGGTCTTACCTTAGTAGATCACCATCAATGACTCAATTAATCCATTATTTACCATTTATTGTGAATGATCAGATTTTACTATTCATAAAAAATTCAAGTATTTCCGAAAAATCCAAAAAATTCACCCTAACCATTTTTCGACTTGTAGAATAAAAAAATGAATTCCATTATTCAAAAATAAATTTTAAAAATATGAGGAATTAAATATTTAATTAAAATCATTATTTAATCAAAAAATACAAACACTTAAAATTTTAATCTTCATTTTTAAGGTGCCTAAATTCATTTATACACTCAATGGCACAGATACCACTCATAAGAGTCATACTAATATTCATTAGGGTAAGTTACTATTCATAAGGTGGGGTTACTATTCATAAGAGTAGGTTACTATTCATAAGGGTAGGTTACTATTCATAGAAAACTAAGTTAATTCTATCAGACTCTAATTATCCTCTTGATCACAACCGTATATGTTAGATTTTAAATATTCAAATCACAGAGATGAAAAATTTATGTTTAATGGCTAGGTTATGGATATCTCCTATAAGTAAAAAATTTTATTTCCATAGAGGCTCAGTGATTCTGGAAATATAAGCTATAACTAAAATGTATTTAGGAGAAACATACCATAAAATGTTTGGGGTGCTACAATTGGGTTCTGGAAAAAACATATGTAGAAACGTATTACTAAAAAATTTAAAATTGCCACACCAAGTAATGAATAAGGATATGGAAGACCCATATGTCCACACCTATATAGTTGTTCTTAATTGGATCACACTTACATTGGTTATCTTTATGGAATCAGTCAAACCACTAATCAAAAGGGATTTCCCCCACGAATGTTCATTATGGGATGAATCTTATTGGGGTTATCCTTGTGGTATCACCCTTATTATTGATTCTTATGATATTAATCGTACATGGATGATTCTTACAAGATCACCCATATGCGGGATATCTTTATTTGATTCCGCCAATTAAGGATCCTTATGATGTCACCCCTCTATATGATCCCTATTGGATCACCCATGGAAGAGTGATCCATTCAGGATTACCCTTATGTACGTGAACCCTGCTAGGGTAACCCCTTTAGAGATGAAGATTAGACAGAGTGGTTATAAGGTACCTTTTTGAATGTTTTGATATCATTTAAAATTTCCTAATAAAAAATAAATTACATTAACTACAAAATGAAAAATAATATGAATAAAAAAGAGGAATACATTATGTTATAATAAATTAAATAAATAAATTTGAAAATGATAAATAAATTGGGGAAATGATTGAGTGAGTGCTTATGGTATAAGATGTGTCTTCCCCTATATGTTCATTCCTATGTTGTTCCATAGTCCCTTCAGTCTCTCATATTCTACCTATGATATCTTCAAAAAAAATATTAAATTCAATTTTCATTCGACCAGGTGAGTATATTGAGGAAAACAGATCTATCTAAAAATATTATACATTTTATTTTCATCTGATCTAATGGTATTATGTCAGTTTATGGAACTCTTAACATATATTATTTTTCTAGAGTCATGCTATTTTATCATATGAGCAAAGAGTAACCGTTGATACCTAATACGTGTAATTATTAATGAATAAGGTATGCAACCCTTTAGTCATCCCTCAAATTTTTATTCGTTCTATCATGTGTGGGATTTGATGTCATGAAAGAATTTAGTATTTTTGAACATAAAATCATAAATAGATATTGTAAATATCAATCCATTGTATTTTATAAATTATATATTCTACAAGTAACTATAACAAATATTATAATAGAAATCCCCTGGGAACATAGTCAGATTACCCTTTTTTAGAAATAGGTAAATTGAGTGGTACTTCGAGGGTTACACTAAATTTAACGGTAATTTAGTACATCACTATAAATAACCAAATGTGAACATAAAAATATAAATGTGGGTCCTATTTAAATTGATAGAGAAAAACATCATAAGAGTGAGATATACACCTAAAAAATTAATTGTAATTATATTGGTTGATAGTATCCCATGGTTCCTTATTACAGTACCCTAAGATTATTTGGGGCCTGATTCCTTATTATGTTACTATATGAAAATATTTTTCCTTGACAGATTATTATTATAGTATTGGAATATGTTATTCCACAGTTTCATAGAATAGTTAAATGTGAGGATTCTATTGTATGATGACATATATTGTTAATCATAATAGATTCTAGACCCCTAATTCTCAATATGTCAGCAATGGTGGATATTGACAGCTGATTCCTCAATATTTATCTGATGGGGATACTATACGAAAATACATGTTTTGAAACTATGGAGGGCTAATATCCTACAAATAATTAATTTCATAGAATTTCTAATTATGAATTATTTACAATAATTGTGATCAGAGACAACTTTCATTGGAAAATGAATGTGTGGTCAATATCTAAGGTCCCTATTGATCTTGAGGTTTTATTAGGGGTTATTTATTAAGGTATAAATTAATTATTATATACTTCATCATAAATTACTTATTAAACTGAACATGTTATAGCCTTTGTTGGTTTCTTCCTTCTGAGTTGTACTTACACCCTAGTTTTTTCTCACTATATACCACCATAGACTGCCACTTTTAGTATTTACTTTCTAGAATATGGGGATAAATGCCTCAGGTCATGTGAAACAACCAGTTTAGACAAAAACAAGTTGTCATTTATTAGGATAACACTAAAAACACATCCATATATATTATCTTTTTCATCAATATTTCTTTTTGTATTTAAATTCATGTTCCTCATAAATAAATATGAGCAGGGTTCTCAAACCATTATTTGATGAAATTAATATTCATAAAGAATCTTGAATATAGTTATATCAATATTTGTTTTTAATTTTGTTTTGTACACAAAAATTGTATTATATAACTATTTAATATTATCCTTCTTTCTACGGTTTACACTTATCTTTATATTTTTTTTAATTTTTTGGTAGGATATTTTTACTATCCAAATAGATTATTATTATTTTGGGGTGATTGTTTTCAAAACAACCTCTATATTTTTCAACAAAAACCCCATAAAATTTGTTTTTAATGTGATTCTCTAAATCACTACTATTTATTCATGGTATTCAAAATTTAGAAAATATGGTTTTAATAAAAAATTTATGGAGCACATTGATCATATGATTATATGTTTCTTATACTTACACCCATTTCAGGAAAAAACAAATACATACATAATAGAATGCATACATATTTCCTGTGTAAAAATTAAATTATATATTATATAATGAAAATTAATTAGTATTTATTTTAAAGAAGTATTTTATTAATATCATGGAATATATGTATCAAGAAATTTTAGAGGGTTTCCAATTCATTTCTCAAGATAGTTGGTTTGTGATGATAGGAAAATGTATTCAATGAGAAAATAAAAAAAGTCTTCATGTGGACATCTAATTCCAACTACATTTTCACATAACTAGTGTATCTTTATAAACAAAACTGAATAAATTTCCTAATTTTTTTTCTAAAATTAAATCCTTCAATTGGATGAGAGTGATATTTTCTTATAAATACAGTCAACTATTTATATCACATAAAAGCATTCAAAACTATAAGTCTTCATGAAGGAATGAGATTATTTTTCACAATTTTTCACTACTATAAATCCTCCCTTTTTTGGAAATACATGAAAATGGTAACCCTATTCAATATATGATATAAGAAAATTTCCATTGCATCCAATATTATAAAAACCAATTTCATGAACACATAAATAAATTGTGGTTTAAGTATCTTTTATTATCAATCACCTATTTTAGTCACATGTAATAGTATTATTGTTTTTCTAAAAACTATGGTACTAATACCACTAATATATTTGATTCCTAATATACTTTCTTATCATATAAACTTTAATAAAACTATAATACATTACACTTATTAATTATAAAAATTAAAATCCTTCATAATTTTATGGTTCATTTATCTCACCAAAATGAGTGCCTCAATGTATATGGTTGTGGATAAACCTCAATATTGGATAGAATCAGGATTAAATGAGATAATTACATGATTATTTTTTTAATAGAGGTCATATCCAATACGCAAATTTAGTATTTGAGATGTCCTCATCACTGGCATTATCATCTTATTCAACCACCATCTCATCCATTAAACTTAGAATTTTCCGCCTCTAAATTTATTTTATTGGACTAAAAAGTTAATGAACTATTTATTATGTAATAAAAATAACCTAAACTATTATGAATTAATTCCTTCCTTATATCAATCATAAAAATAATAATAACTTATTTCCTCTAAAATGTGAATATAATTTTTCTTTAGTTTACCTTAATCATTACGTTCCAAGAAGTGAGGAATGTTCATACACAAATAATATAAATATCCCTTTATCCCATCAACTATAGGATCAAGAAATAATTGGGTAAAATAAAATTCCTCACATTAAAAGAAACTTCATCAAGTATCAACCAATGGAATATGACTAATTTGTTGGAAGGTTTGAGTGAAACTATTTTTATATTTATATTTTCAAGATAAAACATCCTAAATACTATAATTGGAATGATATTAGTGATTTTTGAATATTCTTAAAGGACCATTCCAAAATTGGAAGATCCATTGGTGTATGGTTTTGAAAATATCACTATATCACTCATATCCTAGGGGATCGTCAATTATATGACTGCTAGGAACAAACCACTAAGGGGTATGACCCTCATTTCATCTATAATTATATTATTTAACGAGATATCTTATTAAATTTCATCATAACATAAAATTATTAAAAATTAATCAATAAATATAATGTTGAAATTTATGTATTTCAAAATATTTAGAGACTTATTATATTTTCATCCACTTGTTGTTGTAGCATAATCTCTGGGAATTTAAGATGGGATTTGTAAGGTGTTATATTTATGTACATTTCCAAATTTATATGTTTTCAATAATTGTTGATGATTTTCCTTCCATAACATCAAATTTCATATATATAATCTATTCGAATTGGTCTTTAACATATTTTTTAGAATATCCAACCTCTTTTTGTTTCATCCATACATTGAATTAAAAGTCTTATGTTACTTGTTTCCACCTTTTTCTCAGCTTCATGTTTCTTCCATCCTTCTTTCTCTTGTTACAATTATAAAAACATATATTTTTAACCATCTATTGATTTATTTTAATTATTACCTGGTAGTTCACCTATTAACTAATTATAGTTATTAGAGAAATATTCAACAAATATTTCTCAATGATTTATAAAAAATAAATTTTATTATCAAATATTCTTTCATATAAATTGTGAGAGATTATTTTTTGATAAGAATTCTATTCTCTCCTAAAATATAATATTGGTTGTATGAACAAGTGTTTTAGGTAAAATGTTTTTTTGAGGATGCATGAATGGTTGACATGTCCTTTTAGGTTATGGTTGAATTATGTATCAAGGAGTTCCAAGATTTTTTTCGATGTTGTTCCCTCAATTATTCTATTTTGAAAAAATGTATTATAGAAATTGGGGATTACATATTCTATATTTTTTAAAATAATAAATTATTTTCAGTCTTTAATATAACTTATATAGTTACAATTTGCGGAATGTTTCTCTTGGATTTAAAACCTACAGTCTTGAAAACCTGAAATTATCCACAAACATTATATAACTACAACTCCCATATTAACTCTAGTTATTATAGATGATATGATATGAATTGGATCCTTCCCAAATTCTTTATACTTCCCACAACATGTATAATTTCATAATTAGCACAGTCACCTCTAAGTCGAAGATCAACAAGGACTAATTTACACCTCCCCATATTCATGTGGATGTTGACTTGTAGTGATAGCCCAAATTATCTCTATGGGGACTATATAACTTCTAATAATAATACTCATTCACCAATAACAAAAATTTAAAATTCAAAATATAATTTGAAAAAGTAAATAATGGAAATTAATTATTTTACCAAAGTGTTTTTTATAATAAATATTGTTAGACTCCTCATGTATTAATCATATTTTCATGATCAAAAAACTTATTACTGTTAATTAATCTCATTATTATTTAAAAATCTTATTCATGATCACACATCTTACTTATCTTATCAAACCTCTGTATTTATGTTTAAAGTTATCTTACCTTATAATGGTTAAGATTAATTATATTATGCATATTACTGTTTAAGTCTGAATACAATTAATTGTCTAAGTATCATGACACCGTGAAGTTTGACACAGTAAGACAGACTGTGTGCAAGACACAGACACCGTGAAGTGTAAGAAAGACACAAGAAGCCTAACACCGTGAATTATAGGTCTTAGACACTATGACCAGTGAGACACCATGACCTCAAAACACCTTGATAGTAAGCCTGACGCCATGAAGCAAAATACTATGAGCAAGGCACAGGAGGCCAGAAATCGTGAGTCCGACACTGTGACTCAGACACCGTGACATGGAGACACTGTGAAGGATACACTGTGAGCCACATAGCATGATGGTCATACCATTAAGGACACACCGTGAGCCACATACCATGAAGGTCATACCATGAAAAACACACCCTGAAGGAGACACTGTTTTCACAACTACCGTGACACGGTTTTCTTAACCTTTTTGATAATATTATTTAAATAATTATAACAGTCATATTTTATGTTTTTAACGCATTTGATGTTATTTAATGATAGTTTTTTCATGTTAGGAAACTGTACCTCATACCTATGGATAGGTAATCATTCCTATTGCTGGAGCTCGAGGAGTATAAGGAGGATTGAGATGCAATATAGGATATACACAGAGATACACATACTAGAACATACGCGAAGCAAAAAACAATACACACGAGCTCTGTACTGAATAGAAGAACAATCCTGAGCACAAAGAAGAGAATGAAAGATATTTCAAGAAATCACATGCATGCAATCCGAAACTACTGGAGGAACTGAAATCAAGATAACATTCTCACTTGTGAAGAACACAAGCTGAACCACAACACTCTGTTTTTTCACAAAAAACTAGAGAAGGACTAAGAGGTGTTTTTGCTGAATCCAACGAGTCCAGAGCTGCACTTCCAATCACTAGATCTTTCTAAACTTTCATATACTCTCTCTAAGTGATTTATTATTTACTTTTTCGAGCAGTGTGTGTAGTCTGTATATCTTACACACACACACTATCTCCTGTGCTGAACTTGAGGATATTAAAATCCTCATAACAAACTGTTTACTCTTTTTTACCCACGACAACAGTGGAAGAGGTCCTTGTGTGGATTTGTCTTTATTTTTGCTTCCCACAAATAACTGTGGTAGAGGTCCCTGCATGGCATGGACAGTAATTTACTGTTGTTAACCCCGATCCAGGGTGTGGATCACTTTTATATATATAAATTTGAGAGGACTAAGTCTTTTCTTGAGACTGAACCTCTTGGGTATATATTTTGTTCATTTTAGTTTAAGTTTAATGTATAATATATATATCATTAATATTCTTCTGCTATTACTTTGAAATAAAAACTATTTTAATGTTACATTGACAGTTAATCTAGTAAGTGTTTGAAACTATTGTAAATCAGTAGATTAGTTTCAAAAGACAATTTAATCTTCTTATTAAATTGATAGAGACCTAATCAATCTTTGAGAACCTAATTGAACCTTTACAGTTTTACAAATTCACTACAGTTTAACTTGTTTTATAAAATGGGGGATTTTAATAGAAATTATTTTTAACAGAAATTTTAATTGGAACTCAATTCACCCCCCTCTTGAGTATCCACTACGACCAACAAATATGAACATGGAACTGAATTTGGGAAGTGAAATACGAGTATATAAGGAAAGGTCACATACTTGAGATATCTTATAGCACCCCAGTCACCTAACTTATTTATCTCACTTGAAATCTATATCACCTAGGTTACATATTCATTAATTTTATGGTGAGACACTCCTTCTCAAGTCTACACAGTCCGTCTTTATTTGGTTTTCATTCTTCCCAAACTCTCCACTTGGGTTTCTTAATTTTTGTCACGTTCATTATTGGGGGTTATCTGTCTTATTATTGTGATATTAGTTATAAAATGTGACTATCAGGCCTACTAGATCCATAGTATCTGACTCTACCTCTAGTAATGTTCTCCCTTCTTTTCAGTTGTTTGGGTTGTGTTAATGGTCATTGTTGGATTCATTATTTTTCATTTCGGTGGTGGTGAATGTTCATGATCATCTATTATCTATATTATTATGGCTCATTGTGATGGAATTTGTTCCTATAATACACTACTTTTTATCTTAGATTTATTAAAATAAGGTCCATTTTTTTAGTACATTTGATATCAAGGGGGATGAGGATGTATTGGTTGAGATCACATAATTATTCAAGGAATAATGAATCATGTTGGTTCTATTTTTCATAGGGTTTTAGTTCCCTAAAATGGTTTTAAATTTTTCCTTTTTAATTTACAGTTTGTCTCTAAATCATGGTGGTTTTTTTTGCTCTCAAATAATGTATGGACATGTGTTTTTTTATTTTTTGTAATGTTGAGCTTCCGAAGGTTTCTATTATCCCATGTTGATCATGATTTTTGGGTTTGGTGATTTTATGTTTTCACCATCAATTATAGGTTAATTGATTGTTGAAATATTTTCTACTAAATGTTAATAGAGTTTAGGTTTTTCTGGTTCTGTAACGGTTGGATCATGTTGTTTTTAGCGAATGTTAATATTGTGGAAACATCAATGGTTTTCTTCAATTTCTGATAAATGGAAATCTAGTGATGATTTTATTACTTAATTAACTACTATATAGTATATTCATGTTTAATGGCTTTTTCTATGTTAAAAGTGGCATAAAAGGGGTTCTAGATTTCTTTTGGTTTGTTATGTTTTGATTTTTTTGTGAATTGTAGTATCAGTTTTAGGGATGAGTAGTGGTTGGTTTCTAATGATCGGTTTTGGTTAGCGTTGTAAAAAATGATGGTGTGACTAGGTGTGTTTGTGTTCATGGATCGAGGTAGTAGACATCTTATGGTAAAATCACCAAAGTGATGGTGTGGAAACATTGTATGAAAATAAAATAAAGTGGAGTTCACTATAACAATCAGTGTTTTCATTGATTTTTTTTATAAAAAATTCAAATTTGGTGTTTTTTTATGTTTTGATGTTGTATTATTTTTCTATATGATTGTAGTGATTTGAAAATTTTCTAAAAAATTTACATGGTACCCACTCAAAAATAACATGATTAGTGTAAATAAAAATACTTATTGATTGTAGGGGGGGTATAATTTCAAAGATAAAAATATGTAAAAAATTAAGAATATAAGTTGTTCATACCAATATAGGTACATGTTCTTTGATTCAATAATTAACCAATCTCCTATGATAAATTTACCCTTTATTGAATCAATATACATGAATTCTAAATGATCATCATGATTATCGTACATAGTGGGAGTAATAATACCTAATAGGACACCACCAATGCATCCTTGAAAAGTGTGCACATGTATAATAGGGTTATCCAGGCATTAGACAAATGTGTCACGAAGAGTAATAATCATGCACAAAGAACCCATGTGCTATAAATTATACAATGACCCCAAACTCCTCTACCTTATATACTTATATTATAGATGAAAAAGGTATCAGATGTGATCTTAATCTTACAACAAGGATAGTGTTTATAGTACTTGGAATCCTCCAGGCATTGAGTAATCTTGTTACCCATAATATTATAGTCAGTGTGTGAACATTCTATTGGGTATCCCATAGTAATCATGTGAACATGATTGTTGTAATTCACTAGTCATCAATGAAACAAGATACTCAGTATCCTATAGGAATATAGGGATCCTGATGTATGGAATCCACATGACATCATGTAAATTGATACATGAAATTCATAAGTCTTAAATATAAACCTACAGGTTATCTAGTTACATCAAATTCATCAAATACATATCTTTTATGCTCCCCCTACTATGGGATAACCATAAAAAACATTCAACCTATATTAAAAATATATATATAAAAAAGAATGGTAAATACATATTATAGGGCATAAGTTTTAAGGGTATAAAAATTCCTAGAATCACGAGATTTAGTAGAAACATACATGTACATGTGATCACTATAAAAAATGTAAAGAATCTATATAATAAAATCATGGAACCAATCAAAATGATAAGTTTATTTTACTAAAAAATCCATATAAAATAAATACAAATCATGGTAAACAAGAAATACAAAACAAGGTTAATAACTTGGAATCATATTTATAATAGAGACTTATATTTAATTGAAATTACTATATCAAGGACATTCATGAAGCTCCCCTAATGTTAATAAAATGGTAAATTCCATTAACATGTTATGCAAACATAGAAAAAATTCTCACAAATCTAGGATTCTGGTTTGGGGTATTAGTTTATCATTAAGCAGATTTTCAAAAGTGACCCAATGAGATTTCATGCCACAAATAAATTTCTATAATTCCATTCCCTATTAATTTCATCAATGAAACATGTTTTAAAATATATTAAATGGTAGGATATCCATTTATCATATCATTGGAAAATTAATAATGAATAGTTAAATATTCACTAATTCATAAAGTGAACCATGTCTCTAGAAAATGAAATTCCATCCACCATCAAACAAGTATTAAAAAATTGATACAAGATATGATTCAACATGATGAATATCCCAAAATAATTGATTGATGGATAATCACCCATAAATGTCTATCATTTATGATAAATTGAGATTCCATTAAAGTTATTTCATTAACTAATCAAAACCACCCCTGACCGCCAATGGGATTTTTAGTGTATTAATGAAATATCATCAATTAAACTTATTTAGTGTTACGGGAGGATGATTAATAAATAAATACTTGTAGAACATCAATAGGATATTGTATATATTTTCCTGATCAAGAGATGTTTTAAACTCCTTACATCTATTACTAATTTTCAATGAAAGGAATAATTTATCATTAAATCTAAATTGAATCCATAGATCCTTGAACACCTCTTAATAAATTAGTGTAATATCATATATATTTAAATAGAAAATAATATTCGAGAGTCATCATATATTTATTAACTTGAATAACTAACGGGATATACATCTAAGGGATTCAGAGTCAAGGGATGAGGTCTCTAAATCTATATATTAAAGTTGGGAAAAAGTTTTGTAGAAAAACCTATTGGAAGACTATGTAGAATTATGTTTCATGTGATTTCTTTAATGAACCCTTTACCAAGGTGAAGTAGCATGATAGTTGAACATCCTGATGGTTGGTTCCTAGACCATGGACTGTTGATGGTATTTGTAGAATGACCTAGGTTATTTTATAAAAAAATAATGGTGGGGTCTATATATTTTTATAAACCTAATGTAACCCCATTGATAATATGATTTGTTTCCACCTACCATATATGGGTATCATTACATCTAGTATAAGTCTAAGCCCCCATTCATAACTCTGAAATTCTATTTTTCTACCTTTTAAAAAACATACATCTAAAAACCGATATTAGTGATAAACCACAAGATAGTATATTATCCTATAAAAAATTAAACTTATTACATATGATTTAAAATCTATTTCACAATTATCCTCATCTAAAGACTTCACATCCATGAGAAGATTCGTCAATTGTTATTCTAAAAAAACTCAAGTCATTTTTCTTGAAAATTAGCATCTTACTCCCATGTCCCCTCCTGGATTCGTTCATGATGTCATACGATGTAGAAAAGTGGTTTCTTCCTCCTTTGACAGACTTCATTGCTTCAGTATACAATATACATCAGGTGATCCACAAATGATTCATCAAACTATAGTTCAATTATCTCATAGTTGGTGGCATTCATAGGATCTTGAATATCATCCCTTGTTTTTATAAATACAAGTTGAGTAAATAAGTATCCACCCTCATTAACACGTATTCTCATTCAAAAATATCTTGAGGTTAAATCTTATAGAAATCATAATAAATCTTAATTTTTAGGATATGATCATCCTATTTTGAATCAGTTGTACTCTCTATGAGATCTCATGTTACATATTAGGTCCCACAAGAGCTTCCTTATCATCTTCATGAAAAATAAATAGTGACTGAAATGGATTACTATATAAATCCTTGTAAGGTACTATATGAATTTAATAGTGGTTATATATGTTTTAACTGAACTCAATAAGGTATACGTCATCCTTCAACACTACAAATAATTCTAGACAAAAAATCAAAAGTAAATCCTAATGTATTTGAATAGCCAACTCTAACAGTACATATATCTGGGGATGGTATTTTTTTCAATCATAGCTTTTTCCATAAGTCTATATAGACACCATTTATCTAACATTACTTAAAACAAACATCCCTGATAGATATAATGCTTAGGGGAACTCAATGAATGCATTCATTATCATATAAATATTTATTTTCCTAGTAATTTACTAAGTGAGTTTCATATATTGATAAAAAATTATAAACTATTTATTGCCAATAAATATTCACCCAAATAAAATTAAAGCTCCTTTGGTTCTAATGTAACCACAACCCATTGTTTACAATGATGTCCTCCAACTTCCACATGGGCAGTTAATGTCATTGGAAAAAACCCCTTGGACATTGGTGATTGACCAATATAATAATATCAGTAAGACATTGAAAAATTAATTAAGAAACACATTTCTTCATCAATGGCCACTATAAAAATTACACACTGTGATTTTAAAAGAACACTATGTTTCATAAGGCATTCAAAACAAAAATCTAAGCATTAATAATGCATGAAATATTATAATTTTAGGACCGTTATAACATATCCATCGAATTGGAAGGTATCAGAAGTAACCAAATTATGAAATATATAAAAATATTCCAATAAACTAAAATTTACAAATAAATTCTTATAAAATAAGAACTCAGTTTAATGTAAAGTCATTTTGTTTTTCCAGATATATTTTCACCAGAAATTGTTTTATTGGTTCTCATTACAAAATATTATAATTAGTTTTTGGAAATTTTAAAAAATTTACTTTCTTAAAATAATATAGATTTTTTAATTTCTCAATTTAGAATTATGTTTGGAAGAATTTTTTAGAGTTTTATTAGAATATTTATTTACTTGTAAATTGTTATAAAAAGAAATTTTTGGTGAAAAATGTATTTTTATTACAATCATTGATAATGTTACAAAATATTTTAAAATGGTTTCAAAATAAAATTAGTTCTAATATTATAATTTAAATCCTATAATGTTTATTGAAATGAAATTTAGGTTTTATTGGGATGTAGAAAATTTTTATATATAAAAGAGATTTTTTTTAAATGAAGTTATTTTTCATCACTTTTTTATATTTTATCATAAATTAATTTCTTCAAATTATAAAAATTTAATATGTAATATTTATTACATATTTGTAATATTGAATTAATTTTTTTACTATTTCCCTTGTATTTTTTAATGATTAATAATAACCCTAAATATTTTTTATTAACACTATAAAGGAAAATTGTTTTAATTACGGTTAAACCTAATGTGATAAGGCCCCAAATTAATCCAAAAAACATGCATTAATATCATTGGATGATTCTATTTCATCAAAAATCCTCCAAATATCTAAAATATGACTCTTTCCATATAATTTATTATGTTTTCATTATAATATTTTTGTAACATATAAAGTAAAAAATGTCAATTTCTTGCTTTTAATCTCTATAAATTTTTTAATTGGAATAAAATTTTATGTTTCATTATAAAAGGTTATTTGAAATATTATTTATTTTTCTTCTCATGGTAATTTATTTATAAATTTATAATGATTATATAATTAACCTAAATGCTTGTGAAACCCACATAGAATGCTTCAGAAAGTAGAAAAAAATTTAAGATTTTTTTTTCTAAAAATGTAAAAGTGATATTATTTTTATAATTTAAAGAGGCCTATGAATTTTTAATATATATATTTCATATCATATATATTATAAATTTTTTGGGGTTGATCATCATTAAAATTATAATGTTTTCAAATTCTAATTACTTGAATAGTTCTTAAAATGACATTAATAGAATATTATGTAATATATATTTTATTAAATTGTTTATAAATAATTAAGATTATATAATAAGAAAATTATAATATAAATGGTATAAAATATTAATTTTTTTTCATTTATGGGCCAATAATAACCTTATATGTAACACTGTACCTCTTTAAAATTAAACAATTCATTACCATGCTGAAGAATAAAAATATTAACAAAGGGGATACAAAATGGTATTTATTATATAGATACTATATAATCTTAATCATATAATATAGCTAATTTTGGAAAACATTTAAATTTTTCATATTCATATTATATTATAATAATTCATGTATTTCATAAAATGACTTGAACGATATTTTTATAATAAAATGCATTTTATTAAATGACTTAAAATTCATAAGAACCACATCATAATAAAATTTAATGGGAATGGTTGAAAATATTGTACATGATACATTTATGGGTAAATTTCCTTATTATGGAAATTTTATTACCCTTAATGATTAAGGAACATGATATAATGAAAATTTTCAACAGGGTTAATTAGGGGTTAAAACTAATAGATAAGGGTTATAACAGGAAAAAACATTTATAGATACAAATGGATATGATTTATTTTAATGAAAATCATATTATATCCAAATTATATCGTTTTGGGTCCATTTCCCCATGAATAATAAATTATATTAATTCAATACATTATGTCATACCAAGAGTGCCACATTTCTTCCTCATAAAACGATGCATTTTCACCTCTTTTCCTCACACATTGTGAAAATTTTAATTAAATCCATATCTTCTATAATACCATTATAGATTCTTTCACCACATTCTATGTCATTACCGATACTAGAGGTTCCAGTTCCATGAAGGCCCCATGCCCCCCTCTAATAGGCCACGGGCATGTGACTAGCACTAAGTAGGAATATCCTACAAACGGGAGGCATTTTCCTATGTATATATGAAAACACACACATCTCTAAGCCCAAAATACTAAAAAGTAAAAACACTAAGTAAACAATGCATGCATATACTAAGATACCAACCATATAGTACCACAGTAGGAAAACACGAATGTAAACAGGCCTAGAATAAAATCCCAACAATGTAAACCTCCCCACATTAGTGTTTTACATCCCCAAAATCCCAAACCAGGTATACTCAACATAAATATGTGGATGTTGAGCCTGAATCATATCCTTAATATCCCATGTTATCTTTATTATATTCTCATTCTACCTCCAAATGCACAAAATAAGAATCAAATTCCAACAAATTATCCTCTGGTATCAATCTTCTATCTCCAATGGGTACACCACAAAATTCACCCTATCAACTTTTTCAAGCATTCCCTAGTTGATGACGTCTGATGGATCATGCATGTACCTCCTTAGCTAAAACGCGTAGAAGAAATAATGCACCTAGGGAAACTGTGGGGCTAGATATAGGTGGTACGCCACAATTCCATTTATACTTAGACTATGTAAAGGGATGATGTATCTCTGATATAACTTACCCTCCAAGAGAAAATCTTTGTAATCCCTTTCGACGTGAGACCTGAAAGAAAAAATGGTCTCCCTCCTCGAAATCCATAGGCCTCTATATACTATCATCATATGACTTCTTCCTTCTATGTGTAGCCCTTATATGATCTTGGATGATCTTCACCTTCTCAGTTGTATCCCATACTATCTCTAGGCCCACTATAGCAAACTCCCAAGGTTTCATCCAGTATAGTGGTGACCAGCATGGTCTCTTGTAAATGGCCTACAATGGTACCAAACCAAAGGAGGAGTGATAGATGTTGTTGTATGAAGAATCTACCACTGTTAGGTTCTCATTTCAACTACGGAAAAAGTCTAAGAGGTAAGCCTATAGCATGTCTTCAAGAACATGGATTCCCCTATCTATCAAGCCATCAATATAGGGATCAAACCTTGTGCTGAGGTGCAGTTAAGTCCTAAATTCCTCTTGTAATACTTTAGATAATAGGGATGTGAAACAAGAATCATTATATGAGATTATCATTTATGTAACTCAGCAAAGAAAAACTATCTCTGAAACATAGAGGCTCCACATGATCTCCACTAAGCTATGCTCATGGATCTGTAGAAATTTGTCCGACATGGTGAGTCGGTTAACGATCACCCAGATTATATGGTGTCCCCTAGACACGTGTGGTAAAACAATCATGAATTCCATAAATATGTCATCCCACTTCCATTATGGAACCTCAAGTTGTTGGATCAGGCCTTCCGAAACCCGGTGCTCTTCCTTTACTTGTTGACAATTGAGGCATCGAGAAATGAACTCTGCCACCACCATCTTTATAAAGGGCCATTGGAAAAGATGTCAAATGTCTTGGTAACATATTTCCACTCTTGGATGTAATTTTAAATAGGAAGTGTGAAAATCCCTCATGACCTCCTCCACCAATGTCACTATTACTACTGTGCACCCTCTGAAGAGAACGATATGCTCCACACCTATCGAATATTAATCAAGAGCATGCCTCATGAAAAAATGAGCACGTTAGGTATCACATTAAATATTACCATGATGTGACTCCCAAACTCATTATAATATTGAATGGCTTATAACCATCAAATAATGTTAAAAATATCCATCTCCATCCAGAAATATTATATGTAATGCATCCAAATTCCCGGACACATCACTCAGAAACTACAAGATGGATCTCCTACTGAGCTCATCTTCCACAACATTTTCCCTTTCAAGAGTATAGATAATATCAATGTCATAGTATTGGAGGAACTATGGAAATCGTCACTATATCATTTTTAGATCGTTATGAGAGAAGATGTACTTTAGACTATAGTGGTTATAGTAGATGGTAAACTTCTCGCCCATCAGGTAGTGCCACCACATCCTCAATGTGAAGACTAATACTTATTTTAAAGACCCGTAAATTTTAAAGAAATTTTTTTTCTTAATTTTCTTTGGAATTTTACAAGAACACAGTTTCTGACGGCGCCTGATTCCGAGGCCCAGTGTGCCCGAAATCATTTTCCGAAGTTTGGCTCGGGTACGTTCAGTGAACGGACGAGCGGGTTTTTCTAACTTTTGAACCGGTGCCCGGAATCGAATTCTGAGGGCACCGATGAAATCGCAGCGCCGGTATTTGCTTAGAAACGCCTCTTCCGGAGTTTCTTTTGCTCGGGTGTGGTTTTTAATTTTTGGGCTTAAAGTTAAGAAATAAAATAATTTTGCGACAACTTATTTTATTTCACTTAAGCCGCTTGGAAGCCACTTGAAGCCACTTAAAGGCGGCTTGAACTGAGTTGAACTGGATAGGGTGCTATCCAGGAATATCCTACCCCCTTGGTAGGATATTTGTGAGGTGGGGCCCTCACGAGCCCCACAGTTTCTTTTCTTCTTAAGTAACGCACCCGCACCCCCCTATTAAAAGAAGTCAACCGTGCGTTTTTCTGGTTAAGAAACGCCCCATTTAATTGGGCTGTTAATTTGTTACAATTAATTCTTTGAGATTAATTGATCGTTTCTTTTCTTTTGAAATTCAATTTCTTATCTTGTGTTAATAAAATAAGACTTGGGCTTTTTTTTGAGTCTTGTCTCGTTGGGAGGATTTGGGAGGCTTGAAGAAAATCTTCTTCAACGACGAAGAACGTGAAGAACGAATCGGTCTCCGATGAAGAACGTCGTCACGTCCTTCTTCCGAAGAACGATGACGCACCATCCCTCGTTATTCTTTCCACATCAAAGGAAGGGAGACACTGTTCCACCTCGGACAACCTCCGTCTTCGTCTACGAATCCTCTTCCGCGACGACGCGATGCCTTTCCGCGACGACGCGACGATCCCCCTCTTCCGCGACGAGCCTTTCCGCGAAGAACGCCCGCGCGCGACGATCAACGAGGTAGGGATTTTATAATTTTGGAATACCCCTCTTTATATTCCCGTGAACGTTCTTTAAAAACTTTAGATCCGGTTTCAAATGAACAATTTTATTTTATTAAAATTGTTAGTTCATGTGTTGAACAATTTCTCCCGTTGTTTTTATCTAACGCGGAGGGTGCGGGTCAAGCGAACACGGCCCGACAACCCTCCACCGTTCTTCGTGTTTTGCGGATTTGGCGGGCGACGACGGAACGTGCCGCAACGGGTGTTTGATGATCCCGCAGTAAAGAACAGAACCCGGGAGGAACAACGGCGCAGACGGGAAGGAAAACGGGCCACCGGAGCGACTCCGGTGGCCCGCGGAAGCCGGTGGTGGCGCGGGTCGCCGGCGCGGCGGCGGCCGGAGGCGGCGGCACCCCGCGGGTGTCCAGCGCGGCACCCCGCGGGTGCCGCGGGGTTGTCAGCGCGGCACCCCGCGGGTGCCGTGGGGTTGTCAGCGCGGCACCCCGCGGGTGTCCAGCGCGACACCCCGCGGGTGCCGCGGGTGTCCAGCGTGACACCCCGCGGGTGCCGCGGTGTTGTCACGCGGCACCCCGCGGGTGTCCAGGGCGACACCCCGCGGGTGTCTGGCCGACACCCCGCGGGTGCCGCGGGAGTGTCACGCGGGGCGGCGGCTTTCCCCCACGTCGGCCGCTCGGCCGCTCGGCCGAGCCGCGCCGGACCGGCCCTGGCCGGGCCGGGTCGGCCCGGGCCCGGACCCCCCGTCTTCGGACAGACTTCGCTCAAATGGCCGTATCCTGAACTACGGGCCTCCAAACGACTCGCCGTCAGTGGCAACGCAATCCTTGGAGCGAGTCGGACGTTTCGGTTTATCGCACTCAAGGTTTCGGAATACTTTAAGTTCGGCCGGGTTGGTTCGTACACGAAACCAACCGGGCCCTCGGAGCGGAAACACTCATATCTTGAGCTACAAACGTCAGATTGACGTACCGTCAGCTTTGTTAGTTTCCTCTTAGTGAGACGGATCTTTTGGCTCACTCCGCCCGGGGTTTGGGCGCAGGTGGAGTACGGTCGGGTTGGTTTTGCCTTAAAAACCAACCGGGCCCCTGAGACGAAAAAGCCAATAACTCTCAGACCGGGCGTCCGATTGACGCGCCGTCTGTTGCGTTGAGTTCCTGTTGACGATACAGAACTTTTGGCATCCTTCGCCCGAGTTTTGGATACAGTTGGTAGTGGCCGGGTTGGATCGCACCCGAAATCCAACCGGGCCCCTAGAACGGAAAAGCTGATAACTCTCAAACGGGACGTCCGTTTGACGAACCGTCAGCGGCGTTGACGATCACTTCGAAAAACGGTCCCTATGAGTATACCCTATGAGAGCTCGGGGTACAGTTGAGATACGGCTGGGTTTGGTTCGCTCACCAAACCAACCGGGCCCCTGGGATGAAAAGGCTAATAACTCACAGACCGGGCGTCCGATCGACGCGTCGTCTGTTGCGTTGAGACCCCTGTGACGAGGCGGTCCTTTGAGTTACTTCTTCGTGGGACCTTGAGATACTTGGAGTATCGACTTGTAGCTTGTGGAGCGGACCCTCCCAGAGACGAGCGTGCGGAGTACGGAGACCGTGTAGCTGACTGAGACCTGACGACTTCTTGACCGACTCGACTTGGAGTGAGTCGACTAGCCCAGTGGACGGAGCACTACGTTGTTTGGGTGCAGACCCATGGCGGACGGAGTACTACCTGTGTGATAGTGCAGACCCGCGGTACTCGTCCGGAGAGTACCTCTGCAGGCTACTAGGGGGTGTGCACTACTGTGTTTGGGTGACATACCCCGGCGGGAAGCACTACTGTGTTTGGGTGGCTGGCCCGCGGTACTCGAGAGGAGGAGTACCTCAGCAGTCTTAGGTTAATGAGCAGTACCTCGGAGTCGTGACAGGACCACTGTACACTCCAGAGACGGAGCTCTTCAACAGTTACAGTTTCGATAATGAAAATCCTGGTTTGAGCTGAGACTTTTGACCTTTGTGTTTCCTCATGATTGAGATGGGTTACTTGATAACTTAGGTATATGTATGGGCATATACCTAAGTAGAGTTTATCTGTTGAGATCTTCTTGTGGTTATCCTTGTTGGATTTAGTGAGACCTTGAGGGTCTCGGGGTCCCTACTGAGTATCGTTGTACTCACCCTTGCACGGGCTATGCCCGCACCTCGTTGTGTTGGTTGCAGACGACAGGCAGTACTGACGGAGGCCGAGTGTTCGAGGACTAGACGGTACCCAGAGGTGGACTACATGACAAGTCAGTGTCCGGAGGTGGACTTCACGGCGAGATGACACTCGGAGGAGGTTGACGGACGAGAGCACTGTGGAGGCTATCTGTACCTACCCTTCAGGTAGGATTCGTGGTGGACGATCCAGGAGCTGCGCCATCTGTACCTACCCTTCAGGTAGGATCCGAGGAGGACGACCCAGGAGCCGCTTCCGTCCCTCCAGCTGTTGTCTTTTTCTGTTGTACTTTGTTCAGTTGTAGTTGTACTTTCTTTTGGGTTTGTATTCTGGCCCATTTACTTTTCAACACTTCTTTTTGTACTTAGTGTTTTACTTCCGCTTGTACTCTGTGGTGTTTTGTTACTTTTATAAAGGCAATGCCTTCCCAGTTATCGGGATTTATGCCTTTGGTGCTAGTCGCCAGCCCCTGGCCTATGGAAGGCGGGCTTGGGGTAGTCACGGCACGGGCCCCGAGGACGGGTCGTGACAGATTGGTATCAGAGGAGTTCAGTTCTACCGCGAACTCTGATATTTTCTATGTGAAGCAATAGTGTTTAGTGTATTGGGTGTGGTTATCAGTCCAGGGAGTCCAGTGTTGGTGCGGCGGCCGACGTATCCGTACACCAAGACCCTGACTTCTGATTTCCGACTTAATTCACGAAAACATTGATTGCATGTGTGTTTCAAGTTTTCCTTGTGATTACTTGTGTCAGCTCACCAGGTATACTGTCCTGACCGTGGCGCACCTGTTTCTTTCAGGATGGCCCCACGATGACAGCCAGCTAGGATTCCGAGAGTGGAGCGTGATGACAGCCCACCGAGCATCGAGGACTCGGTACAGGGCCCTTTGACAGCTGAGGCACCGGCGGTACCTATACCCGCCGAGGCACCGATGCTACCAGCCCCAGCCGCTGACGATGCACGTCGCCTTAGTGCACTGCATGAGTTGCAGCGCCAGCGATCGCCCAGGTTCCGCGGGGAGACGGACCCTCAGGCCGCTGGGGACTGGCTTGTAAAGACCCGTAAATTTCAAGGAAATTTTTTTCTTTGGAATTTTACAAGAGCGCAGTTTCTAACGGTACCTGATTCCGAGGCCCGGTGTGCCCGGAATCATTTTCCGAAGTTTGGCTCGGGTACGTTCAGTGAACGGACGAGCGGGTTTTTCTAACTTTTGAACCGGTGCCCGGAATCGAATTCTGAGGGCACCGATGAAATCGCAGCGCCGGTATTCGCATAGAAACGCCTCTTCCGGAGTTGCGTTTGCTCAGGCGTGGTTTTTAATTTTCGGGCTTAAAGTTAAGAAATAAAATAATTTTGCGACAACTTTATTTTATTTCACTTAAGCCACATGGAAGCCACTTGAAGCCACTTAAAGGCGGCTTGAACTGAGTTGAACTGGATAGGATGCTATCCAGAAATATCCTACCCCCTTGGTAGGATATTTGTGAGGTGGGGCCCGCACGAGCCCCGCCGTTTCTTTCCGCTAAGAAACGCACCCGTGAAAACCCGTCTTAATGAAAGTCAACTGACGCTTTTTCTAAATTCTTAACAGACCAATAAATGGGCTGTTTCTTTCGTGAATTAAATGGGATGTTTCTTTCATGAATTAAATGGCCTGTTTCTTTCGTTGAATTAATTCAACGAATTAGTTCAATCGTTTCTTAACCGGTTTCATGTGTTGGCATATTAATAAAATAAGACCAACCTAAAAATCCTTTGAAAAGATTTGAGAGGATCCCTGTTTCTTCAGCTCCCTCGCGAAGAACGCGAAGAACGCGAAGAACGTGAAGAACGCCGAACCCGGAAATCGACGACGCCTTCGTCCGAGACGTTCTTCCGATCCCCGATCTCCGATCTACGATCACCGACCATTCGAGGTGAGTGCTTTCGGATTTACGCTCAGGGTTCTTTTCTTTTGGTTTTAAACACAGATTTAATTAATTATAATTTAAATCTGTTGTTCTTGGTTCGTTGAGTTCGCCGACTCAACGCCGGTTTCCGCGACGACGCGACGCCTCCCCGCGACGACGCGACGATCGATCTCTTCCGCGACGATCTCTTCCGCGAAGAACGCCCGCGCACGACGATCATCAAGGTAGGGATTTCATTATGGGAATTACCCCTTTTAAATTAATTCTCGTCTTTGTTTCTTTAAAGAAATTAAAGAACCGTTTGTGAACAATTTTAATCCTATTAAAATTGTTGTTTCCTGTGTGGAATCTTTTTCTCCCGGTTGTTTATCTCTAACGCGGAGGGTGCGGGCCAAACGAACACGGCCGGACGACCGTCCGCCGTTCTTTGTGTTTTGCGGATTTGGCGGGCGACGACGGAACGTGCCGCAACGGGTGTTTGACGATCCTGCAATAAAGAACGGATCCCTGGAGGAGCAACGGCGCAGACGAGAAGGAAAACGGGCCACCGGAGCGACGTCGGCGGCCGGAGGCGGCGGCGCCCCGGCGCAACGCCGGACGAGACCGCCGCGGCTGAAGCCGCGGCGGCGGCGGCCAAACGACCCGCGGCGCGCGGGTCCGGTTCGTCCAGGCGGGACGCGGCTCAGCCGCGTCCGCGGTTTGCCTGCGCGGCCCGCACGCGGGGCGCGGGTCAGCGCCCGCGGTTTCCACCCGCGCCGCTCGGCCAAGCCGAGCCGGCCGAGCCGGGCCGAGCCAGCCGGGTCGGACCCGGGTCGGGTCGACCCGGTTCGGGCCGACCCAGGGGGGGTCGTGCCGGGTCGGCCCTGGCCCGTACCCCCCATCTTCGGACGTTTTCGTTCAAACGCCCGTATCTTGAGCTTCGTGCCTCCAAACGACTCGCCGTTAGAGGCAACATGATCCTTGGATCGAGACGGTCGTTTCGGTATATCGCACTCAAGGTTTCGGAATACTTTGAGTTCGGCCGGGTTGGTTCGTACACGAGACCAACCGGGCCCTCGGAGCGGAAACGCTCATATCTTGAGCTACGGACGTCCGATTGACGTGCCGTCAGCTTTGTTGAATTCCTCTAAGTGAGACGGATCTTTTGGCATACTCCGCCCGAGGTTTGGACGCAGCTGGAGTGAGGTCGGGTTGGTTTTTCCTTAAAAACCAACCGGGCCCCTGGGACGAAAATGCCAATATCTCTCAGACCGGGCGTCCGATTGACGCGCCGTCTGCGACGTTGAGTTCCCGTTGACGTTACGGAACTTTTGGATACATCAACTTCGGACTTCGTGTCAGTTGATGTATCAGCCTCTCGGCCCGTGGAGCGGACCCTCCAGAACGAGTTTGCTGTGTGCGGGAACCCTAGGCTGGCTGCGAGTGCTACTTCGACAGCGACGACCGTGCAGAGATCCTCAGTGGACTGCGGCGACGACTGTGCAGAGATCCTCTGTGGACTCCGACGACGACCGTGCAGAGATCCTCAGTGGACTGCGGCGACGACTGTGCAGAGATCCTCCGCGGACTCCGACGACGACCGTGCAGAGATCCTCAGCGGACTGTGACGACTACTGCACTCAGCGATCCTATGTGGATCAGTGCTTCAGGTCCTGCGTGGGTCCGGTCCTGTGTGGGCCCGATCCTGTGTGGGTCCGATCCTGCGTGGGTCAGCGCTCATCGGTTCTGTGTGAGCCAACGACTACAGGTCCTGCGTGGGCCCGGTCCTGTGTGGGCCCGATCCTGTGTGGGTCATCTCTCAGCGGTTCTGTGTGAGCCAACTCCTACAGGTCCTGCGTGGGCCCGATCCTGTGTGGGTCACTACAAGGTTAGTACCTATCGATCCTTCATGGGTCCGACGACTTAGATGGTTCAATGATCATCTTTATCGTCATCCGAAGAAGTATACCTGTTTGAGCTGAATCTTGTGTTACTCTCCTTTGTGGATTGTGTTGAGCTATCCTGTGTGGATTTACTGTTTACTCTCCTTTGTGGATTGTGTTGTTCTATCCTGCGTGGGTATGCGTTTTGCTTTCCTGTGTGGACTGGGGTGTGCATGGGCTCGGGCGTTGGAGCCGATCGGGGAATTGACGACTTAGGTATATGTATGGGCATATACCTAAGCCGTGTCAGATGTTACTTCGTGATTGTACATCTTCTTCGTGATTTATCCTTTGTGGATTTCGGGAGACCTTCGGGGGTCTCGGGGTCCCTACTGAGTAGCTTATACTCACCCCTGCACGGGCTATGCCCGCACTTCATGGTGTTGGTTGCAGACGACGGACAGCGCTGATCGTGGAGGAGGCGTGCGGAGCAGGACAGTACCTGGAGGTGGACCACTGGGCGGGACGTACTCGGAGCGGTTAGGTGGACCCGAGAAGCAGTGGAGGCTATCTGTACCCACCCTTCAGGTGGGACTTCCAGAGGACGGCTCGACGCTGCAGTTTTTCCTTTCAGTTGCTGTTTTTCCATTCAGTTGTACTTTACAGTTGGGCTTGTATTTCCGGCCCCTTTTACTTTCAGCACAGCTTGTACAGTTTTTACTTAGTGTTTACTTTTCCGCTTGTTTACCCTGTGGTGCTTGTTTTCTTTTCAAAGGAAAATTTCTTCCCTTTTTGTTGGGATTTACGCCTTGGTTCTAGTCGCCAGCCCCTGGCCTATGGAAGGCGGGCTTGGGGTAGTCACGGGACGGGCCCCGAGGACGGGTCGTGACAAATTGGTATCAGAGCGGTCGGTTCTACCGCAGACTCTGATCTTTCTTCTATGTGAAGCAATAGTGTTTAGCGTATTGAGTGTGGTTATCAGTCCAGGGAGTCCAGTGTTGGTGCGACGCCCGATGTATCCATACACCAGGACCCTGACTTCTGATTCCCGACTTAATGCACGAAAACATTGATTGCTTGTGTGTTCCAAGTTTTCTTTGTGATTACTTGTGTCAGCTCACCAGGTATACTGTTCTGACCGTGGCATACTTGTTTCCTTTTTAGGATGGCACGACGACAGCAGCCAGCTAGGGTTCCTAGAGTAGGGCGCGACGACAGCCCGTCGAGCGACGAGGCCTCGGTACAGGGCCCGTTGAAAGCAGAGGCACCGGCAGTACCTTTACCCGCCGAGCCCCCGATGCTTCCAGCACTGGCAGCTGACGACGCACGACGCCTCGGAGCTCTGCACGAGTTCCAGCGCCAGTGACCACCCAGGTTCCGTGGGGAGTCGGACCCCCAGGCAGCCGAGGACTGGCTGGAGGCGGTCGTCCGAGTTTTTAGGCTAGTGAGGACACCAGCAGACCTCATGATGATCCTCGCGGCGAGCCTACTGCACGCAGCAGCCAGACGCTGGTGGAGCCTGATGCTCCAGATACACGATGAGGCCACCCTCATCTGGACGGACTTCGAGAGCCTCTTCCGCTCAGAGTTCTTCCCGGCCACCCTCCGTGCGGTGCGCATCCAGGAGCTTCTTCAGCTGCGGCATGGCAGCTTGACGGTCGCTCAGTACGCGGCGAGGTTCACCGACCTATCTCGCTACTCGACAGACATGGTACGGGACCCCTTCTTCCGGACCCGGACCTTCAAGCAGGGATTGAGACACGAGATCAGGGCATCCCTGATCTCCCTCAGCATCCCGACCCAGGCTAGAGTATAGGAGCGAGCCCTCCTGATCGAGAGCTTCCTGGCTGAGTCCACAGCGAGACCCACCACAGGGCGGCAGATAGCGGAGTCTTCGGTAGCTGGTAGCCGGCGGATGAATCAGGGTTCCAGGCAGACCAGGCCTTCCGGCAGACGACCCCGGGACACTGGCTCAGCGGTGCGGGGAACACAGCGTGGAGCCAGCCTTCCGAGAGGCAGACAGTGCTACGAGTGCGGCGGGCAGGGCCACATGGCTCGTGACTGCCCGACCCGTCGTACCGAGGGTCAGCAGACGGTGGAGGGACCACCCAGGGAGAGGTAGAGGGTCGACAGTGGCGGTCCGCAGGGAGGAGGCGGACGAGGCAGAGGAGCTGGCCGAGCAGCAGGTGGTGGGCGACGCTTTGAGGCTTTGCCACCACCACCACCAGGAGGCCCGCCCCGACCACAGGGAGCTGGCGGGAAGAGACAGGCTCAGCTCCAGGCAGCGGAGGCCTACGACCACGGCGCGCCAGAGATGATTCGAGGTACGATCTGTGTCTATTCCACCCTTGCTGCAGTTCTGATAGACACAGGAGCGAGTCACTCTTTCATAGCCACTGCCCTTGTTCGGAGCTCGGAGATTCCGACAGAGCCGTTGGCTCGATCCTTACGGCTAGAGACTCCTACGGGAGCAGACTCGACGATTACTCACTCGTTCCGGCAGTGTGAGCTTACTCTAGGAGGCGAGAGCTTCGGCTAGGATCTTCTAGTAGCAGCGTCGAGGCCTTATGACGTCATCTTGGGCATGGATTGTTTATCTACGGTCCATGCTCAGATTGACTTCATTAGGCGCAAGGTGCGATGTGTGCGCACTGATGGGAGCAGGTTCACCTTCACTGGCGAGAAGGGAGCCTTAGCAGAACAGGATGGACTCACGCAGAGGAGAGGTCAGCCCATCACTCATCAGTTGGCTAGCCTCATCCTGGGAGCAGTTGACGTACGGAGTCCCAGTTTTCCTGCAGTGGTGGATCAGTACGCGGACGTCTTTCCTGACGACGTTCCAGGACTACCTCCTCGCAGAGAGGTAGACTTTTATATTGAACTGTACCCCGGGACAGCCCCGATATCCACTCCAGCATATCGGATGGCCCCCGCTGAGCTTTGAGAGCTGCGGGTACAGTTGGAGGACTTGCAGGGAAAGGGGTTCATCCGACCCAGTGTTTTGCCCTGGGCTTCCCCGATTTTGTTCGCCAAGAAGGCGGACGAGAGCTTGCGACTGTGTGTCGATTATCGTCGCCTGAATCAGGTGACAGTGAGGAACAAGTATCCGCTACCCAGGATTGATGAACTCTTCGACCAGCTCAAGGGAGCACGGTGGTTCTCGAAGATAGACCTCAGGTCAGGCTATCATCAGCTTAGAGTTCGAGACGAGGATGTGCAGAAGACGACCTTCAGGTGTCGGTATGGCCACTACGAGTTCTTGGTTATGCCTTTCGGCATGACCAATGCTCCAGAAGTGTTCATGAGCCTCATGAACAGGATCTTCCAGCCATACCTCGATCGATTTGTCGTGGTCTTCATCGACGACATTTTGGTGTACTCGACGACGGAGGAGGAGCACGCCTACCACCTGCGTGTTGTACTAGACACACTCCGAGAGCACCAGCTTTTTGAAAAGCTCTCGAAGTGTCAGTTCTGGTTACGTGAGGTCTTCTTCTTGGGGCACGTCATTTCTGAGGCGGGAGTTGCAGTGGATCCCGCGAAGATCGAGGCAGTGCTAGCTTGGGAGCCACCCAAGAGCGTGACAGAGGTGCGGAGTTTCTTGGGCCTAGCCGGATACTATAGGAGATTTGTGACGGACTTCTCCAGAGTTGCGGCCCCACTCTCAGCATTGACGAAGAAGGGGAAACCCTTCGTGTGGTCAGACAGATGTCAGTAGAGCTTCCAGGAGCTGAGGCAGAGGTTGACCAGCGCACCTATCTTGAGGTTTCCTCAGGAGGGAGTTGGTTACGTAGTCTACTGCGATGCATCAGGGACCAGACTCGGGTGTGTCCTGATGCAGGAGAGGGCTGTGATTGCCTACGGATCACGTCAGTTGAGGCCTCATGAGCAGAACTATGCTACCCATGACTTGGAGTTGGCAGCAGTGGTATTTGCCCTGAAGACATGGCGACACTATCTGATGGGCGAGCGCTTCACAGTCTTTTCTGACCACCAGAGTCTCAGGTACATCTTCTCTCAGAAGGACCTGAACCTGAGACAGCGGCGATGGCTCGAGTTCCTCCAGGACTATGACTTTGAGATAGTCTATACTCCTGGGAAGGGAAACGTGGTGGCTGATGCCCTCAGCAGGAGGACGGGCATCCAGCTACTTGAGGAGGCGACAGAGAAGCTAGCCGCTTTGCAGATATCCTTCGTGGATAGAGACGGAGCAGCCTTCCTTCAGTCTCTCACAGTCTCTCCTCCACTTCTTCAGCGAGTCAGAGAGGCACAGCGTGGGGACGTCGACTGTGAGACACGGTGTGCACAGATATCCTCGGGACATGCACCTGATGGTTTCTCCCTTGGAGCAGAGCACGATGTCCTTTTCAGAGGACGTACCTTGGTACCAGTCGCTTTACGAGAGGAGGTGATGACAGAGTATCACACTTCACCTTTGGAGGTACATCCTGGAGTGGCGAAGATGTACCAGGATCTCAGAAGACAGCACTGGTGGTCGGGCATGAAGAAGGCTGTGGCAGAGTTCGTTTCACGGTGCCTCACCTTCCAGCAGGTGAAGGCAGAACATCAGGTACCAGCAGGTTTGGTACAGCCCTTGGAGGTACCGGAGTGGAAGTGGGACGACATATCTATGGATTTAGTGACTGGACTTCCTCGCACTTCCAGAGGTCACAATTCCATTTGGGTGATTGTTGACCGACTCACCAAGTCGGCACACTTCTTACCCATCCGAGAGTAGGGCTCATTGGAGAGCTTGGGGCGTCTCTACGTACAAGAGATTGTACGACTTCACGGTGTTCCATCGACTATCGTCTCCGATCGGGATGCTCGTTTTACTTCCCGGCTTTGGAAGGGGTTGCAGGAGGCGTTCGGGATGCGACTACGTCTGAGCACCGCCTTTCACCCTCAGACGGATGGTCAAACGTAGAGGACCATTCAGACTCTCGAGGACATGCTCTGCGCATGTGTCCTCAACTTTGGTCGTAGCTGGGAGGACCACCTACCCTTGGTAGAGTTTGCGTACAACAACAGCTACCACTCCACCATCGGGATGTCACCCTACGAGGCGTTGTATGGCAGGCCTTCCAGATCCCCTTTGTGCTGGACAGACCCTGGAGAGTCAGCACTTGTGGGACCAGAGATGGTCCAGGCCACGACAGAGAAGGTCCAGGTCATCCAGGAGCGGATGAGGACAGCACAGAGCCGGCAGAAGTCATATGCTGACAGGAGGCGGAGGCCACTAGAGTTCGAGGATGGCGACCACGTCTTCTTGCGGGTCTCACCTCGACGTGGTTTGAGGAGATTTGGCCGAGGCGGAAAGTTGTCTCCCCGCTTCATCGGACCCTTCCAGGTCCTCAGCAGGGTTGGCAAGGTGGCTTTTCGTCTGGCTCTGCCACCTCAGTTGCACCGGGTGCACGACGTCTTCCACGTATCCCAGCTGAGGAGATACGTGCACGACCCGACGCACATCATTGACTATGGGGAGATAGACGTGGATGATGGGGCGACTTTTACGGAGGTCCCAGTGGAGACAGAGGATCGACAGGAGCGGGTCCTACGTGGGCGATCGATTCCTCTTGTGCGAATCAGATGGCAGCACGGGAACCTCTAGGAGAGCACTTGGGAGCGGGAGGCTCAGATGCGTGCTCTGTACCCACATTTGTTTCCCTAGTTTTTGATGTATCATTACGGGGACGTAAAGTCCTGAGGTGGGAGTAATGTAAAGACCCGTAAATTTCAAGGAAATTTTTTTCTTTGGAATTTTACAAGAGCGCAGTTTCTGACGGCACCTGATTCCGAGGCCCGGTGTGCCCGGAATCATTTTCCGAAGTTTGGCTCGGGTACGTTCAGTGAACGGACGAGCGGGTTTTTCTAACTTTTGAACCGGTGCCCGGAATCGAATTCTGAGGGCACCGATGAAATCGCAGCGCCGGTATTCGCTTAGAAACGCCTCTTCCGAAGTTTTGTTTGCTCGGGCGTGGTTTTTAATTTTCGGGCTTAAAGTTAAGAAATAAAATAATTTTGCAACAACTTTATTTTATTTCACTTAAGCCACTTGGAAGCCACTTGAAGCCACTTAAAGGCGGCTTGAACTGAGTTGAACTGGATAGGATGCTATCCAGAAATATCCTACCCCCTTGGTAGGATATTTGTGAGGTGGGGCCCGCACGAGCCCCGCCGTTTCTTTCCGCTAAGAAATGCACCCGTGAAAACCCGTCTTAATGAAAGTCAACTGACGCGTTTTCTAAATTCTTAACAGACCATTAAATGGGCTGTTTCTTTCGTGAATTAAATGGGCTATTTCTTTCGTGAATTAAATGGCATGTTTCTTTCGTTGAATTAATTCAACGAATTAATTCAATCGTTTCTTAACTGGTTTCGTGTGTTGGCATATTAATAAAATAAGACCAACCTAAAAATCCTTTGAAAAGATTTGAGAGGATCCATGTTTCTTCAGCTCCCTCGCGAAGAACGCGAAGAACGCGAAGAACGCGAAGAACGCGAAGAACGCCGAACCCGGAAATCGACGACGCCTTCGTCCGAGACGTTCTTCCGATCCCCGATCTCCGATCTCCGATCACCGACCATTCGAGGTGAGTGCTTTCAGATTTACGCTCAAGGTTCTTTTCTTTTGGTTTTAAACACAGATTTAATTAATTATAATTTAAATCTATTATTCTTGGTTCGTTGAGTTCGCCGACTCAACGCCGGTTTCCACGACGACGCGACGCCTCCCCGCGACGACGCGACGATCGATCTCTTCCGCGACGATCTCTTCCGCGAAGAACGCCAGCGCACGACGATCATCAAGGTAGGGATATCATTATGGCAATTACCCCTTTTAAATTAATTCCCGTCTTTGTTTCTTTAAAGAAATTAAAGAACCGTTTGTGAACAATTTTAATCCTATTAAAATTGTTGTTTCCTGTGTGGAATCTTTATCTCCCGGTTGTTTATCTCTAACGCGAAGGGTGTGGGCCAAACGAACACGTCCCGACGACCCTCCGCCGTTCTTTGTGTTTTGCGGATTTGGTGGGCGACGACGGAACGTGCCGCAACGGGTGTTTGACGATCCCGCAGTAAAGAACGGATCCCGGGAGGAGCAACGACGCAGACGAGAAGGAAAACGGGCCACCAGAGCGACGCCGGCAGCCCGCGGAAGTTGCCGGCGGCGGCGGCCAACGGACCCGCGGCGCGCGGGTCCGGTTCGTCCAGGCGGGACGCGGCTCAGCCGCGTCCGCGGTTCGCCAGCGCGGCCCGCACGCGGGCCGCGGTTCTTCCACAGGCCGCGGGTCAGTGCCCGCGGTTTCCACCCGCGCCGCTCGGCCAAGCCGAGCCGGACCGGCCCTGGCCGGGCCGGGCCGGGCCAGCTGGGTCGGACCCGGGTCGACCCAGGGGGGGGGGGGGTCGGCCCGGGTCGGCCCGGGCCCGTACCCCCCATCTTCGAACGTTTTCGTTCAAACGCCCGTATCTTGAGCTTCATGCCTCCAAACGACTCGCCGTCAGCAGCAACGCAATCCTTGGATCGAGACGGTCGTTTCGGTATATCGCACTCAAGGTTTCGGAATACTTTGAGTTCGGCTGGGTTGGTTCGTACACGAGACCAACCGGACCCTCGGAGCGGAAACGCTCATATCTTGAGCTACAGACGTCCGATTGACGTGCCGTCAGCTTTGTTGAATTCCTCTAAGTGAGACGGATCTTTTGGCATACTCTGCCCGAGGTTTGGACGCAGGAAGAGTGCGGTCGGGTTGGTTTTGCCTTAAAAACCAATCGGGACCCTGGGACGAAAATGCCAATATCTCTCAGACCAGGCGTCCGATTGACGCGCCGTCTGCGACGTTGAGTTCCCGTTGACGTTATGGAACTTTTGGATACATAAACTTCGGACTTCGTGTCAGTTGATGTATCAGCCTCTCGGCTCGTGGAGCGGACCCTCCCGAACGAGCTTGCTGTGTGCGGGAACCCTAGGCTGGCTGCGACTGCTACTTCGACAGCGAAGACCGTGCAGAGATCCTCAGTGGACTGCGGCGACGACTGTGCAGAGATCCTCCGTGGACTCCGACGACGACCGTGTAGAGATCCTCAGTGGACTGCGGCGACGACTGTGCAGAGATCCTCCGTGGACTCCGATGGCGACCGTGCAGAGATCCTCAGCGGACTGCGACGACTACTGCACTCAGCGATCCTACGTGGATCAGTGCTTCAGGTCCTGCGTGGGCCCGGTCCTGTGTGGGCCCGATCCTGTGTGGGTCCGATCCTGCGTGGGTCAGCGCTCAGCGGTTCTGTGTGAGCCAGCGCCTACAGGTCCTGCGTGGGCCCGGTCCTGTGTGGGCCCGATCCTGTGTGGGTCATCTCTCAGCGGTTCTGTGTGAGCCAACTCCTACAGGTCCTGCGTGGGCCCGATCCTGTGTGGGTCACTGCAAGGTTAGTACTTATCGATCCTTCGTGGGTCCGATGACTTAGATGGTTCAATGATCATATTTATCGTCATCCGAAGAAGTATACCTATGTGAGCTAAATCTTGTGTTACTCTCCTTTGTGGATTGTGTTGAGCTATCCTGTGTGGATTTACTGTTTACTCTCCTTTGTGGATTGTGTTGTTCTATCCTGCGTGGGTATGCGTTTTGCTTTCCTGTGTGGACTGGGCTGTGCATGGGCTCGGACGTTGGAGCCGATCGGGGAATTGACGACTTAGGTATATGTATGGGCATATACCTAATCCGTGTCAGATGTTACTTCGTTATTGTACCTCTTCTTCGTGATTTATCCTTTGTGGATTTCGGGAGACCTTCGGGTGTCTCGGGGTCCCTACTGAGTAGCTTATACTCACCCCTGCACGGGCTATGCCCTCACTTCGTGGTGTTGGTTGCAGACGACGGACAGCGCTGATCGTGGAGGAGGCGTGCGGAGCAGGACAGTACCTGGAGGTGGACCACTGGGTGGGACGTACTCGGAGCGGTTAGGTGGACCCGAGGAGCAGTGGAGGATATCTGTACCCACCCTTCAGGTGGGACTTCCCGAGGATGGCTCGACGCTGCAGTTTTTCCTTTCGGTTGCTATTTTTCCTTTCAGTTGTACTTTACAGTTGGGCTTGTATTTCCGGCCCCTTTTACTTTCAGCACAGCTTGTACAGTTTTTACTTAGTGTTTACTTTTCCGCTTGCTTACTCTGTGGTGCTTGTTTTCTTTTCAAAGGCAAATGCCTTCCCTTTTTGTTGGGATTTACGCCTTGGTGCTAGTCGCCAGCCCCTGGCCTATGGAAGGCGGGCTTGGGGTAGTCACGGCACGGGCCCCGAGGACGGGTCGTGACATGGCTGGAGGCAGTTGTTCGGGTTTTCAGATTAGTGAGGACACCATCAGACCTCATGGTGATCCTCGCAGCGAGTCTCATGCACGCGGCAGCAGGCAGATGGTGGAGCTTGATGCTTCAGGTGCACGATGAGGCCTCCCTCATCTGGACGGACTTCGAGAGCCTCTTCCGCTCAGAGTTCGTCCCGGCCACCCTCCATGCGGTGCGCATTCAGGAGCTTCTTCAGCTGCGGTAGGGAAGCTTGACGGTAGCCCGGTACGCGATGTGGTTCACCGAACTTTCTCGCTACTCGACAGACATGGTACGAGACCCCTTCTTCCGGGCCCGGACCTTCGAGCAGGGATTGAGACACGAGATCAGGGCATCACTGATCTCCCTCAGCATCCCGACCCAGGCAGGAGTGCTAGAGCGAGCCCTTCTGATCGAGATCTTTCTGGCTGAGTCTACAGCGAGGCCTACCGCAGAGCGGCAGGTGGCAGAGTCTTCGGCATCAGGTAGCCGATGAATGACTCAGGGTTCCGGTAGACGACCTCGGGACACTGGCTCAGCAGTGCGGGGCACACAGTGCGAAGCCAGCCTTCTGAGAGGCAGGCAGTGCTACTCGTGCGGCGGGTAGGGCTACATGGCTCGTGACTGCCCGACCAGCCGTACCGAGGAGCAGCAGATGGTGGAGGGGCCACCCAGGCAGAGGCAGAGGGTCGACCGTAGCGGTCCGCAGGGAGGAGGCGGACGAGGCAGAGGAGCTGGCCGAGCAGCAGGTGGTGAGAAACGCTTTGAGGCTCTACCGCCACCACCACCAGGCGGTCCACCCCGACCGCAGGGGACAGAAGGACATGGGAGAGCTCATCTTCAGGCAGTTGAGGCCTATGATCATGGGGCTCCGGGAGCAGATGGACAGGAGCGGGACTAGCTCCAGACCTGGAGACTTTTGTTCATGTTGCTTCTAGTTTTGTTGATGTATGTTTGTAGATGCTTTGTGTCTTTGTACTTGAGCTGTAGTAATAAAAGACACCTTTTCTTGTGGCATTTATTTCCCTGTCCTCTCTTGTGTTGTTACTAAGAGGTTCCAGTTTTGACTGTTGACTTGACCCTCACTTGTGAGACATCTACTGGAGGAGACCCAGTTACCACACACTGATGCCGACAGTGTGACTCAACCCTTGGAGGTGAGAGTAACGGTTGGATCTCTTGGTAGTAGCGTCGAGGCCTTACGACGTCATCCTTGGTATGGATTAGTATCATCCATGTCGGGATTGACCGTATTAGGCGAAGAACGTGGTTCATCCAGGGGATGAGACCCGATTTCTCTTATCGGCAAGGAAGAAATCATAGCAGCTCTAGTGGCACCAGAGGTGGTCCGGGCCATGATAGAGAAGGTCCAGGTGAGCACATGGAGCGGAAGGCTCAGATGCGTGCTCAGTACCACCTTTGTATCCCTAGTTTGTGTTGAAGCTTTACGGGGACGTAAAGCCCTGTGGTGGGAGTAATGTAAAGACCCGTAAATTTCAAAGAAATTTTTTTTCTTAATTTTCTTTGGAATTTTACAAGAACACAGTTTCTGACGGTGCCTGATTCCGAGGCCCGGTGTGCCCGGAATCATTTTCCGAAGTTTGGCACGGGTACGTTCAGTGAACGGACGAGCGGGTTTTTCTAACTTTTGAACCGGTGCCCGGAATCGAATTCTGAGGGCACCGATGAAATCGCAGCGCCGGTATTCGCTTAGAAACGCCTCTTCCGGATTTGCGTTTGCTCGGGTGTGGTTTTTAATTTTCGGGCTTAAAGTTAAGAAATAAAATAATTTTGCGACAAGTTATTTTATTTCACTTAAGCCGCTTGGAAGCCACTTGAAGCCACTTAAAGGTGGCTTGAACTGAGTTGAACTGGATAGGGTTCTATCCAGGAATATCCTACCCCCTTGGTAGGATATTTGTGAGGTGGGGCCCGCACGAGCCCCACCGTTTCTTTTCTTCTTAAGTAATGCACCTGCACCCCCCTATTAAAAGAAGTCAACCGTGCGTTTTTATGGTTAAGAAACGCCCCATTTAATTGGGCTGTTAATTTGTTACAATTAATTCTTTGAGATTAATTGATCGTTTCTTTTCTTTTGAAATTCAATTTCTTATCTTGTGTTAATAAAATAAGACTTGGGCTTATTTTTTTTTTGAGTCTTGTCTCGTTGGGAGGATTTGGTAGGCTTGAAGAACATCTTCTTCAACGACGAAGAACGTGAAGAACGAATCGGTCTCCGACGAAGAACGTCGTCACGTCCTTCTTCCGAAGAACGACGACGCGCCATCCCTCGTTCTTCTTTCCACATCAAAGGAAGGGATACACCGTTCCACCTCGGACAACCTCCGTATTCGTCTACGAATCCTCTTCCGCGACGACGCGACGCCTTTCCGCGACGACGCGACGATCCCACTCTTCCGCGACGAGCCTTTCCGCGAAGAACGCCCGCGCGCGACGATCAACGAGGTAGGGATTTTATAATTTTGGAATACCCCTCTTTATATTCCCGTGAACGTTCTTTAAAAACTTAAGATCCGGTTTCAAATGAACAATTTTATTTTATTAAAATTGTCGGTTCATGTGTTGAACAATTTCTCCCGTTGTTTTTATCTAACGCGGAGGGTGCGGGTCAAACGAACACGGCCCGACAACCCTCCGCCGTTCTTCGTGTTTTGCGGATTTGGCGGGTGACGACGGAACGTGCCGCAACGGGTGTTTGATGATTCCGCAGTAAAGAACGGAACCCGGAAGGAACAACGGCGCAGACGGGAAGGAAAACGGGCCACCAGAGCGACTCTGGCGGCCCGCGGAAGCCGGTGGTGGCGCGGGTCGCCGGTGCGGCGGCGGCGGCGGCTGGAGGCGGCGACACCCCGCAGGTGTCCAGCGCGACACCCCGCGGGTGCCGCGGGTGTCCAGCGCGACACCCCGCGGGTGCCGCGGGTGTCCAGCGTGACACCCCGCGGGTGCCGCGGTGTTGTCACGCGGCACCCCGCGGGTGTCCAGGGCGACACCCCGCGGGTGCCGCGGGGTTGCCACGTGACACCCCGCGGGTGTCTGGCCGACACCCCGCGGGTGCCGCGGGAGTGTCACGCGGGGCGGCGGCTTTCCCCCGCGTCGGCCGCTCGGCCGCTCGGCCGAGCCGAGCCGGACCGGCCCTGGCCGGGCCGGGCCGGGCCAACCGGGTCGGACCCGACCCGGTTCGGGCCAACCAGGGGGGGTCGGGCCGGGTCGGCCCGGGCCCGGACCCCCCGTCTTCGGACAGACTTCGTTCAAATGGCCGTATGTTGAACTACGGGCCTCCAAACGACTCGCCATCAGCGGCAACGCAATCCTTGGAGCGAGTCGGACGTTTCGGTTTATCGCACTCAAGGTTTCGGAATACTTTGAGTTCGGCCGGGTTGGTTCGTACACGAAACCAACCGGGCCCTCGGAGCGGAAACACTCATATCTTGAGCTACAGACGTCCGATTGACGTACCGTCAGCTTTGTTAGTTTCCTCTTAGTGAGACGGATCTTTTGGCTCACTCCGCCCGGGGTTTGGGCACAGGTGGAGTACGGTCGGGTTGGTTTTGCCTTAAAAACCAACCGGGCCCCTGAGACGAAAAAGCCAATAACTCTCAGACCGGGCGTCCGATTGACGTGCCGTCTGTTGCGTTGAGTTCCTGTTGACGATACAGAACTTTTGGCATCCTTCGCCCGAGTTTTGGATACATTTGGTAGTGGCCGAGTTGGATCGCACCCGAAATCCAACCGGGCCCCTAGAACGGAAAAGCTGATAACTCTCAAACAGGACGTCCGTTTGACGAACCGCCAGCGGCGTTGACGATCACGTTGAGAAACGGTCCCTATGAGTATAACCTATGAGAGCTCGGGGTACAGTTGAGATACGGCTGGGTTTGGTTCGCTCACCAAACCAACCGGGCCCCTGGGACGAAAAGGCTAATAACTCACAGACCGGGCGTCCGATCGACGCGTCGTCTGTTGCATTGAGACCTCTGTGACGAGGCGGTCCTTTGAGTTACTTCTTCGTGGGACCTTGAGATACTTGGAGTATCGACTTGTAGCTCGTGGAGCGGACCCTCCCAGAGACGAGCGTGCGGAGTACGGAGACCGTGTAGTTGACTGAGACCTGACGACTGCTAGACCGACTCGACTTGGAGTGAGTCGACTAGCCCAGTGGACGGAGCACTACTTTGTTTGGGTGTAGACCCATGGCGGACGGAGTACTACCTGTGTGATAGTGCAGACCCGCGGTACTCGTTCGGAGAGTACCTCTACAGGCTACTAGGGGGTGTGCACTACTGTGTTTGGGTGACATACCCCGGCGGGAAGCACTACTGTGTTTGGGTGGCTGGCCCGCGGTACTCGACAGTAGGAGTACCTCAGCAGTCTTAGGTTAATGAGAAGTACCTCGGAGTCGTGACAGGACCACTGTACACTCCAGAGACGGAGCTCTTCAACAGTTACGGTTTCGATAATGAAAATCCTGGTTTGAGCTGAGACTTTTGACCTTTGTGTTTCCTCATGATTGAGATGGGTTACTTGATAAATTAGGTATATGTATGGGCATATACCTAAGTAGAGTTTATCTGTTGAGATATTCTTGTGGTTATCCTTGTTGGATTTAGTGAGACCTTGAGGGTCTCGGGGTCCCTACTGAGTATCGTTATAATCACCCTTGCACGGGCTATGCCCGCACCTCGTTGTGTTGGTTGCAGACGACAGGCAGTGCTGACGGAGGCCGAGTGTTCGAGGACTAGACGGTACCTGGAGGTGGACTACACAACAAGTCAGTGTCCAGAGGTGGACTTCACGGTGAGACGACACTCGGAGGAGGTTGACGGACGAGAGCACTGTGGAGGCTATCTGTACCTACCCTTTAGGTAGGATTCGTGGTGGACGATCCAGGAGCTGCGCCATCTGTACCTACCCTTCTGGTAGGATCCGAGGAGGACGACCCAGGAGCCGCTTCCGTCCCTCCAGCTGTTGTCTTTTTCTGTTGTACTTTGTTCAGTTGTCGTTGTACTTTCTTTTGGGTTTGTATTCTGGCCCATTTACTTTTCAACACTTCTTTTTGTACTTAGTGTTTTACTTCCGCTTGTACTCTGTGGTGTTTTGTTACTTTTATAAAGGCAATGACTTCCCAGTTATCGGGATTTACGCCTTTGGTGCTAGTCGCCAGCCCCTGGCCTATGGAAGGCGGGCTTGGGGTAGTCACGGCACGGGCCCCGAGGATGGGTCGTGACACTTATAGCTCAAGATCATTGTTCATGTAGTTCTGCTCATGGATCCTTACATGGCATGAGCCATAGTCAATCACCACTTTCCACTGTATCAGTACACAACCTATCCCAATCCTCAATGCATCACAAAACACCATATACTCAACAGCCTTGTCCGGTAATCAAAATATGGGGGAACTCTTAAATCTCTTCCTTAGATCTTAAATGTACTAATGAAACTTTTATGTCCATAAAAAAGGCCACCCATTCCATTTAAAGTCCATCAAGGGTGTAGTTAACAAGTAAAATTTTATTAGAAACTTATGATAGAATCTAGCCAAACCCATGAAACAGTGCACCTCAATAACACTCTTGGGTATCCCCCAAGAAAAAATCGATTCAATCATCACCGAATATACTAAAACTATATCCTATGAAACGAAGTTTCCTAGAATGTGGACCTCCTAAATCCATAGATGACACTTAAAGAGAATTCCATAAAACTAGTTCTCTCAACGTTTGTCTAGAACTACCCTCAAGTGTATTGTGTGCTACTCCTCAAATGCCGAGTAGACAAGGGTGTCATAAGTTAATACTATTAATCAACAGTCTATATAAGGATGGATTGTCATGTCCATGAATCCCATTAACACTGATGTGGCATTTGTAATTCCAAAAAACATCACTATGTAGTCATAGTGGCTATACCAATATCTGAAGGATGTCTTTGGGAAGTCCCCATCTAGTACTCAAAGCTGGTGATTGCCTGATCTAGGCTATATATTTAAGAACCACATTTCTCCATTTAGCTGATCAAATAGGTCATCAATACTTAGTTGTAGATACTTATTCTTCATGTTTACCTAGTTCAGGCATCAAATTTATTCCCATAACGTCTATCTACTGTCTTCTTTTTTGGATAACAAAACTGGGGCCACCCAGGATGAAACACTGGGTCTTATGAACCCCTCCCTCTACAAGTCCTCTAAATGTACCCGAAACTATTGACACTCTTCAAAAGATATCTTATATGTAGGTGTAGATATCAGTGTCATCTTAGGGTATAGTTCATTGTAGAAGTCTACTTCCCTATGAATAGGTAATATTGAAATATCTTCAAGAAAGACGTCCCTGTACTCATCCACCACTATAGGAAACTGATGAATCATCCCATCCATTTCACTAAGGGTCATGATAGCTAACTAGAGTGTTATCAGCTACACCATCATACATTAAAGTCCATCTTGCACTTCTTAGGATTCCGATTTAATGATAAAGGATGACTTAGTCACATCTCAACTAACATACTACACTGTGTGCCTAAAATTTTCAATCTGGACATGAACTGCGAATAATTATTAAATACCATGAATGATGTCATAAGGCCTTGACGGTGCCGCCAAAGTGATCCCAACCAAAAATATCACAGCATATTGTAGGGGAAATAATTTTTAACCAATGTGTGATCATCAAATCTACCACATCAGAATCTTTAATAATGTGGATCAAGACAACGGTTCAACTGAAACCTATGAGTCCCGAACAAGGGTTGGGGAAAGAACATAGTAGCACATGTGTCTATAAAATCATTAGCTAGGGTCAAATGGTTATAGATCATACCTATAATAATCCATGAATCCCCAGGGTCATAATACTCCATAACCTGAATCTTACCTCATCCATATCCACCAACTCCCTATGCCAGTGGTGGTCTACCTGTTGGTGGTGTTGGTTGTACCTCGAACCTCCTCCCACCTCAAGTGTCCCGACTTGCTCCTCTTCCATTTTTACCACCATACGGACAACCATTCTCCTACAACCTCTTGTGCATTGGTGGTCCTTCAACCATCTACAAATTTTTCATATGAAACGTCATCAAATATCTATCTAGGTTTCCCCGACATCCACATGAGTAACAAAATAATAATTTTAGATGACCCACTCTTCCCTTGGATCCCCACACCAATGATGTTGTATCCTAGGGTATTCCCCAAGAGTTTGTGACCTGATTAGGTCCTTGTTTCAATTTTTGACTACTCTCTACTAAATATCTAGCTACCTGACTCCTAGTGGTTTCTCCCACTACCGATGCATGCTCTTCTAAAAAGATATCTACAATAAGAGCTCACTCTAGTACCCCTAGTATTTGTTGGGATGATAAGGGATATCATGGAGGACATCATATCCCAACATTGTCCTTCTTAAATGGTCATGGGCCATAAGAACAGGTCCTACACCCTATTTAGGGACTAGTGAGAAAGATCTTTAAATCACAATGGGTGCTCTACTAGTGTTGGAATACATTATCGTCGATTCATGAGATCCTCTAAGGACATTGAGCATTACAACACCAAAACATACTCCTCCTGTAAGAGGCACTAAAAATCTACCTAAGATAGATTCGTATCGTCATGCGTCTCGATCACTAAGCTCCACAATCTCCCCACTAAGCCCTTAAAAAGACTCTCACACAGGGTTACTATATTGTCGAGAGGCATCCACACTAGGAGACAGTCATGCGTAACCACCTCCAGCCAATCCTCAGCTACTTTGGGTCTAGATCACTACTGAAACCGGGAGGCTACTGCCTCTAGAACTCATAAAATTCACTCAACCCACATGCATTCACTACTAGTAGTTCTAGTATTAACTGCTACTCTCCATGTTTTGGTATCATAGGTAGACCACCCGGGGGTGATATCTTCAATATTGGACCCTATAATGATGCCTCGTCGCTAGGTGGATCATCCAGATGAACACGAATTAGAACCATGACTAGTTTTATTTGTGGTGGAATCCTGAGATAGAGAAAGACAGACTATAATCAATAGATTATATATATTGAGATGGCACTAACTCATGAAGGACATGAGAACACACTCAAAATCATATATGATGCATGTACCATTTATTTTCCCTGTAACTAGTGTTTTCATGTACCAAGTCGAAAAGTAGAATTTTTAGTCATTTTGTATGTATACATTGGCCATCACACTAACATTGAAGTACCTGGTAAAAATTCCATACTCAAAACAGTTATCTCTATTTCCCCAATCCAATCTCACATAGGCTTGTTCTGTTTGGTAGAACCAGCCTCCTCTAATTCCACTCAGGAATAACCTATCATAGAGGGGCTCTGACTATGATTACCGCAAGCCCTTCACCGATAGGACATGGGTAGGCAACTAAAACCGAGTAGGCATATCCCAAAATTGGGATGCATTTTCCTAAGTACCTATCAACATGAACATATATCTAATCCCAAAATTATAAAATGTGAAAACACTAACTAAACAATGCATGTATACACTAAGAAATCGACTATAGATATGACATAAGGAAAAATTGAAAGTAAATAGGGCTTGAATAAAATTCCACAGAAGGAAATTTATACCAATGTGGATGCACAAATTCATGAAATATGTCCACAGAAAATAAAACCTGAAGGGTAGGTGTAGGAAAACTCCTTGATGTTATAGTAAAAAAACATGTATGTATAATCCCTCAAAGCACTGCTTGGTCTTGGTCCACCCAGAACACTATCAAAGAGTCAATTGTCTGTACAAGACATGACATGTGTGGGAAAAGCCCATGTTGGTGCGAGTAAAACAACACTCAATATGAATCCCCGAAACCACAAAGGAAACACACGAAGTACACAAAAAAGGAAACACATGATGTACACCACAATGAAAACTCATGGTGTACACTATAAAGGAAACAAAAATTGTATAATCAATACTGTCATCTCACATAGGTAGATGTATAAAGAACATAGAGAATACTTTATTGTAGTAGTAAATAGATCTCCCAGAATATTCGACACTACATGTGTCAATGGAATAAAGGGTTTCAATGGCAGATGAAGTGTCCATAGAACAGGAAGCATCGATGTCTCACAGAGAATCAGCCGCGCCCGCGCTGGAGCGTCGATGACACGTATTCACTGTGATTCCATAGTCATATCCAACTGTAGGATTCATTTATTAAAGAACATATTATGAGAGGAACTACTCATCAATCCATTAGTCTCTATTAAAACATCAACAAAAACTCACGTACAGTATATGAAAAATAAATATCTTGGTTCATGGGACCCAACGCCGTAGAAAGATCATTAAAAATACATATCTTTTGAAAGATATGGTAAATTTAGTATAAGGGGTTCGGTATGGTCTCAGTCTAGCCCGCCCTGGTCCGGAATACCTGAACTGACCTAGTTCAGTAGAACTGACCCAACCTGATTAGTGTGGAATTTCCCAATGGGCCACTAGAATGTGACCCGCTAGGTCGTATGGTCCAACCCACGAGGCCACCAATGCGGTCTGGTTCTCTAGCCCGACCCACATCATACAGGCTAACTCTACTCCACCAGATGATTCCTTCCTTTAACGCATCCCTATGGTCTACATGGTTTCTTGACTACATGTAAATCAAGCTACCTAGGTCAATATAACACCACACCATGTTTCTCGCGACTGGTACACCTCTTCCACTCAATCTCGTGACCTTGTCGCCATCATGGGTCCCATTAGACACGGGTCCAAGCTGCATCCTACTACCATCAACATGGCCTCTTACCATAACCCCAAATCATAGCCCATGGCCTCTACCAACATGGACCTCCTATGACCCAGTACCACCAGTATCGCGTCTCACTGCCACAACTAGCCGCTCTTGCGGTTTCCCATTCCAACCACTCCCCACTAGGCCCGACCACCCGGGCCATGCCATACTAGGCTCGACCGTCCATACCAAGATAGTGCTTCCTTCTCCTTTGGTCACCCGAACGACAACATTGATCTACTTCACTCCACCTAAACCAGCCAGAGTCACTATCTCTAGCCATCGCCTTACACTGCCATGGGATCAGATCCCTAGTCTTAGATAGCTATGCCACAGATCAAATGTGTAATGGTATTTTGATCATAAATCATAAGGAACAAAGAAAAAGGAATGCAGAAGATTGGGGGGGGGGGGAAGACCATCAACATGAACACCAAATGGATAGATATTTTCATTCTTCACAATGTCCTTGATCCATTCATGATATATAGTTTAGTGAAGAACAATCATATGATATTAATGATGATTTATTATCCCTTAAATGCCCAAAATAAAATCCATCCTACAATATCAATTGAACCTCATATCAAGAAGTTTAGGGGTTAACCCAATATAATTATTTGAATCTATGTATGGAAAATTAATCACAAAGAGATCAACATCCTAAATTGAGGTTGGATCAGTCAATGACAAAGAATGTGGTTATGTGTTCACATCAATCCTTGATCAACCGACAATCATCATCATTCATTGGAGAGGATTTCAAATCATTGCCTTAGAAAAATTTCCATGGTTATGGTGATAACCCAAGATTCTGGAATATTTTACATAATTAAATGAAACCAACACTATGTAAAACAAAATATTTTTATGAAAATATTTTAATTATGGTTACGTTCAATTTATAACTTTCACAGTCGACATGTTTTGGTCGATGTTAGGCTCCGCCTAAGGTAAATCCACTATACTGAACACAACAGTGCAATCATATTTGTGATCTGGGAACCCATTTATAATTTATTACCATTAAAAGGAGAAACTGTTTGTGTACATTATTGAGAACACGACATTTTTCGTTGCACTGTTCCGGGCACACTGTGCCTCAGAATATTCGGCCGTATTTTAACATAGTCTATGAATTTTCCCAATTATTTTATAAAACTAAAATAGTTGAAAATACTAGTCATTAAATTTAGTGGATTACCATTTTTTTAGAAGATCATACCTTATTGGAATAAGGTGTATTTCAATAATGGTTTCTTAATGACGATATATGACTCTTAACAGAGTGTCACCAGAATTATTTCTTAATTTACCTCATTAAAATATATATTTTGCATTTTAAAATAATGACATCAATATCAAAAATATAATGAATTATTATTATGATGTTGTAATAAGAAATTTTACCCTTCCTCTAATCTATTATAAAGTGATAACGTCGCTCATGCTTACATTTTCACTACCACCTTTACAAAGTTATTTGATTCATTTTTCACACAAATTTTACATTCCTAGTAAAAAGGATAAATAAATAAATTAAATATGATACATATTATATAACAATTACTAATAAAATTTGATTTATTATTAACCATTTATTATTTCAATCCACATAAATATGAAATCAACATTTATATGTGTGTATTCTCTACCATATCAATGAATGATGAAATTTATTTTTATATATCTTTTTTATATATAAATCTATATTTATATATATTATGAATATATATGATAGATTTATCTTGTATCACATTCAATAGATGATGTATCTTTAATGAATGTACATGAGAAATAAATACTGAACACAATCCTATAAACACCCTTAAAAACAATTTGAATATGAAATTAATAATAATTGGAAGTGTAAATATTTCGAGTTGAACATATATAAAATTATAAATATTTAAATGTCTTCAAATTATAAAAAAAATAAATTTTAATTTATTATACAATAGGTTATAGATTTTTTTTGGAACATGAACATGAGGTTAGGGGTTTTCATGTACCTTTTATTTTGTTGAGACATATTCCTTGTTCATCATTTTTCCTTATTGTTGTGTATATAACTCAAATGAATGTAATTAGAAATACCTTCACTAAATTTTAGTGAGTTTAAAATTCCATGAAATACTGTATATTTCATCATTTATATATATATATATATATTACCAATATAGTAATTGATTTATGTTTTAATCACATTTTAAATAGGGTTGTGTATAAGATCATTTTTTCTTAAATCACAATTATTTCCTCCACCAATAGTTATTTCATTAAAATCCACATTATCGATTCATTTTCCTCTCTTTATGTAAGCATGATTGAAAAAGAAGGATTCTAACAGTAAAATGATATCATTTCCCCAATCTTTTAGAAATCCATGTTCTATACCATTATTTTCTAAAAATGGTTTCGAAATATTTTTCCTGTTTATTCTGTGATTATAAATTTTCTTCCATCCATGATTGATTTTTAAGAAATAATTCGTGAGAAGAATATTATTTTTCATTTCATGAATTAGCATATTTTTTCATTATTTATCAAAAATTTGAATGGATTATTACTTTTAACTGATATGACATGAAAAAAATCATACCATGTTGAATTATATATTATTTTGATGACTAATATTTATATTTATTATGATATTTTCAGAGAAATTATTTTCTATACTATTTATGGAATATTTTTATTTAATATATTATTTAACTATTAAAATGATATATTCCCCAGGAAAATTTCTAGTAATATTTTAATGAAAATTTTCCACTATGATAAAATGTTTTCATGTTACTTAGTATTTAGAAGGGATATATTCCAATGAATTAATACTTATTCTTCCTCTATTGGGTTTTTTGTTTTGATGATGAAATATTAGAAAAAAAAACTTAATTTTATATAGGATTGGTTTTGATGACTCATTTATTATATTGTGGAATATATATTAATGAATATTTTATTATATGATCGGTGGACTAGGAATTATATTACCCTCCATTGCATTTGTTAAAAATTATTGTTCACTGATCTAAAAGGTTTCACCGGAGGTTATCCCAAGCCCAAAAGTGGGTATAAGGGAGGTTATACAATGCTCAAAATTAGCACATGGATTGTGATCCATAGCCTAAGATGTTCTATGTGAATTTGGGGGTATACTTGAAGTATTATTTATATTATTATGATAATTCATAACTTATTACGCTATTTTATGAAGTGATCTTATAAATTTTTTATCTTGTCAGTGATCATGTTATTTGGTCCATTTATAATTTATGTTTTCTAAATGGTGAATCATTTTGACATGAATCATGTGTATGTTTTAAAAATTACTAGTAGGATTTTAAATGTCTCAGTTCATGTTCTCATACATATTATGTTCATGAAAAGTTTAAATGTTTTTTTATATAGACCTTTTTATTCATATTGATAATCTAATTTCCCCATTTACTATGTTTTATTTTTACTAGAATATGAATGAAATTTTTATGTATTATGTTTCTATAAAGGGTTCTCATGGTGAATAACTAAGTTGGATATGATTTAAACCTTTTATGATCTAGTTATTTTTGTATCTAATTTTTAGAAGACACTAAACCATTATGCTTTTGATTGGGTTTTAATCTTATATATATACTAAGTAATATTTATTTATGAAAATTATGGGTATATTTTTGGAATACTCCTTAATGTGATGGTATAAATTTGTCACAGTAGGATACAATGTACACATAAAGGAATAAACATCTCTCAAAAGATATTCCTTGATGGAAGTGGGAACTAAAACTCTCACACATACTAGGATCACATCATCCTTATCCAAAACCCACATTGGTATTGGGTCACCACATGCTTGATATTCTTCCAATATAGCACATTATTGGTTATATTCATAACTAGCCTTTAATTGGGAAACTAATGAAGACATGATCACTAATGGGGGGCATGTAACTGATCTTTTCTCCAAGTTATAATATATCCCCCAATAAACCAACTAGATAATTAGGTTCCATATTTCCTATAATGGGTTTTACCATGATTTTGTGCTACATTAATCATATATATTGAAACACATTCCAGGAGCATACCGTTACCAAGTTCATAGTACATCTCCAATTGGAAGTTCCACATGTACTCTATATATCACCTCTACATTGGATTCAAATCCCTATATATAATTATATAACAAAGTACACTATATATTATGTGGATGACAAAAAACTCATTCCAATGTGATAGTTTCTACAACACATCAATGCATAGACCACATATTTTGCATCAAAGTCATTAGTAGGATAATTATGCTCATCAGGTCATAGATAGTGTGACCCATAAGATACTACTTGATCCCACAATGTTAAAAACTTTGAAAGAAACCAATTCTGAATTATATATATACAGTATCCCCAAACCTGTGCCCATGAAGAATCAACAAATTTTCTATAGTCAAACTCCTCTTTACTTGAAGAAATTCCTCTTCGGTTAGGTCCACCAAATGAAACATCACCCTTTTATACATCATCATATTCATGGGAAGTGATTTCATGTATTATGACATGATAAGATGCAGATAATTTCCACATAAAACAAGAAATATCCAAATCTCAAACATATTATAGGGAAGTATCCATGACATTAAGGCCCACACATTCTCTATGCCAACTTATATACATACTTGAAAGACCAAATTTAAAAATAATGGCACCTATTGAAACAAATGACACATTTAAAGGATGGCATAAATATGGAGATATTTATGTTTCATCTGGACAATCTGGATATGTTTTTTACTTTTTCCTCGAGCTGAGTTAGTATATGGGGATATTTTAAATTTAACCCTTAAAGAATAATTTGAGATATAGTTAAAATTACATGTTCATGATATCTATGAACACTTTTTAATCATTTGATAGTCCAACTAGAATGAATAAATCCTCATAAAACAAATAACCTCACCAAATAACCACTAGTGGGTCGTATTTATCTCAAACCAATGACTTGTTATAGACAAATCGAATATCTATCTTAGTGAACCACCATGAACCCAAAAAATAATTAAATATAATGTTTATTCTAGGAAAATGGCACTAATTTGAAACCATGATTGGATTTTTTTCGATAATATAAAAATATCCAAAGACTTCCACATTACTTTTTATGGAAGAAAATATGTTCACCCCATGGTAAAGTACTCATCTAGGTAAAACAATTCCATTCCTTTTTCTCCATTTCACCCAGATTTCCTTAAACTCAATTGGTTCAATAATATCATGGGGTATGAAATTGGGATAAACACCAAGTTTGAGTTATATATCATAGTTATCTCCTCTATCAGAAGAAAAATATTGAATTCACCAACAATGAAAAACTAATAGGGATCCTTAATGGGTGGAAAAGAAGATAAGGAAACCACTAATCTGAATGAAAGTTCCATGAATAAACGATTCATTAAAATCATGACATAATGGTTCATATATGGAATTACTCTACCATATACCATCACCCATTAATTAGTTATCATGATGTTATCTCCCTTGGGAGATGTTAGTGATGCTCTTCACCAATACAAGTAATTTTTATATCTAATTTGGTTTACCCAGTCCAACCAATTAATAACATCAATACTCATTATATTCAGAATCATGATTCCCCAATGAATTTTATAAATGGAAATTAATATATGGAATTATATAATTAATAGAATAAGTTCAACTTCTATAATACCCCAACCCTATAAGCCTAGATCCAGTGCATTATTTTAATACATTGGCATGATTACAAGGAATTAAGTCCCAAAAGGCCTATAAGTTTAGGAGTCTTGGAAAATAAATTACATACATGAACGTTAGATTACACTTTCTAACATACATCACCCAAAAATCCTTTGAGAATTTCATTGTTTCCTTATCATAACCATTCTTATCAAACATAAAAATTCTTAGGATCCTTAAAAAATAAAACATATAAAGGGGTGAGCTCAGATTCTCAGTAAGGATAACAATATAGGGGAATATTTCATAAATAAGCATAAACATTTAAGTTAATGTAAAAATTTAAGACAAAATACTTTTCAACATGATCATAATCATAATATGGAAAAGATAAAATAAAAAATAATTCCATTTAGTTAATCACAAAGATATTCTACTAGCCGAATAATCACATGCAATATCAATAGCCACTTTTATTATGATGGAATGCATTATGCCAGAGTTCATAACCAAAGAGTCAAGTCCTCGTGCCAAGAATATAAATATTATTTTTCCAAGGCCTTGTTACAAGACAATAGTTTTCCACATGATACCTACCGATGCATCTAGGATCTATAGTGGCCTCCACCCATTACTTATTATGTCCAATGAATTTCTCATAAGAAAAGGTTTAAACATAAAATAAACATTTTTTTTAAAACTGGCATATGAAATGTCAATACATTATCCATAAACCATGAATGGTATAAAAATAACACATCCATAGTCAAAAATATCACAAAACCTTCAATACAAAATGGAATATTTGTATCATAATAAATCAACTTCATACAAGTTTAAAATCCATTAAAGGATTTTGACATAGATGAAAATTATTTTTAAAACTCTTTGAGAGAAATAACCCTTTTCTTGAAAACATTATAAGTCACAAAATTTATAAATGAATACATTTAAAGAAATTTTTGAATCAAAGTGTCCCATACCACTTTGAAACTTTTTAAAGGGATTAACATTTTAAAACATTCATGTCCATTTAAATGAATCCTTAAAACCATTTTGAAAACATGGACATTAATGAGAATGGTTTAGAAGAACAAATCATTAAAAAATTTAAAATGATGTTTTAAAACAACTCCATTAAAAATAATCTCTTTGAAAAAACTTTTATAAAACATGGACATAGATAACAAATATGTCCCAGTAGATACTTACATAAAAACAACCTCAGATAATAATGAGATTGGGGAAATAAACCGTACCTTGTACATTTACTTGGTAGAGGGTAGGTTATCCTCTTGTATAATGGTTAAATAATTTTTATTAAATTATAAAAGAAACATATACATAAATATTATATCATATATGATCTTTTTATATTGCTTTGTTAATAATATTTTAGTATTATCGTCGTTTCGCGTGTTAACTGATTCATTTTCCTTTATATGCTTTGTTACGTAAGAAATGATTATTATCGATAGTATGTATATTAATTATATTCATAATGGTATTAAGTCTCTAGACATTATTTTTAATCATCTAATGAAAATTTGTCTTGAATGGATACGATGGGGAATGAATCTCATCGCGTTCGTGGAGACTGTAATTCGTACGTAAGCACGAGTGAAAATATCATTCTTTTGATATTAAAATAATATATAATTGGATGTTATATCATATCTAAAGAATAATTATCATGTTATATTTATTATTTACATCAATTACACATAATTATTATACCAATCCAAATAATAATTTATTAAATAAAAATTACACCACGACGTGGAGACGGTAAGCCGTACGTACGCACGTATGGGGACATGTCATTCAATGGATGTATAGAATATTGAATATGGTTATAAAATATTTATAATAACATCATAGTATATAGAATATACTGGGGTTATTATTTTATAATGGAAACAACAAAGAAATAGGAAGTGGAAGATGAAAGGAACTTGAAAGGGGTGATGAAATATTTACCTCTTCTTCGGGTTATTTTTTTTGATTGAATCAAAAGGGCTATTTAGGATGAGTTTATGAATAAAATAAGGCCACTAGGATGAAATTATGACAGTTGAGAGGGTATTTGGGGTGGGTTTGGCTGAGCTAAATTGCATTGAAGGTGTGAACTAGAGAGAAGGGGGAGTGACCTTTTATAAGAGGGGTCAGGGACACCTTAGGAAAAGCTAGAAATATTATTTTATAATTAAATCATTTTCGGTTCCTAAGGGATAAAAAATGAATTATTTACAGGCTATGGTAGGGTGGGTAAAAAACCACACAAGAAATTGGTTTTAGACAGGTTTATATCACCTTATTAACCATTACATTTAGATTAAACTCTTAGTTAAATAGTTTTTCATTTACCATGTCTCTTTGTGTTTCTAAATTATATGGTTAATAAAATTACTATAAAATACCAATATAACCCGAATTGGTTCATAAATATCATATATATTATTATATAAGTCTTTTGGCCAAACCATATAATCTTAGTACTATTATATCAATTAATAATATAATATTTGTTTTAAAAACCATTTTATGTCAATTTTGACACTATATGGTATATGTTTTTTGTTAAAATCATAACATCATGATTAATTCAAAAAAAAAAATAAGTCAACCCTAACATGTCATATTAACTTATAAAATTATTTTAATTCATCACAAGTCTCAAATTACATTTATTTGGATATTTATAATATCAATTAGTTTAATCTTTTAATAATAACGTAATTAGTGCATCATCTTTGTGTCATAAATAAATTTAATTATATAATGTATAAAAATTATAAATAAAATACCATTATTTAGGAAATATTTTTATCTTTTTAATGAATATTTATAGTCGAATTTATCTTATTTATGACCATATATTAATAATGTTTTATTTATGAAAACTTGAATTTAACACTTATAACTCTTCATTCAATTAAATAATAATAAATGTTCTAATATAATCCAAGTGGGCCTAAAGGATCGTATTTTATTCCTAATGTTGTTTTTGGTCAAATTGCATGTATCAAATAGAATTAGGAAATGTTTTAAGGTAATTATAATATCATTTTTATCATTAATTACCCTATTTACTTTTAATTGTGGAAAATAAAAGTCAAAAGATAGTATTCACCAAAAATAATTTTTGTCTTGTTGAACCGAATTTTATTTACTAATATTAATAAGGACTCTCGGATTTTTGAAATTAAATTAATAGAAGTGGTAAAATGATGTTTTAGGTAAATTTGCAAATGCTCCTAGGAGATGGGTAAAAGACGATAAAAGTTCAATAAAATTTTTATATATCTAAACTTATTATAAAATGACTCCAATTAATTACATTGAACATATATAGGTATTATGTATATATTTTTTCCTAAAATAAATTTAAATAAAATAAATAATTATTAAAAAAAATTCGGTTTTAAACAATAACTCAATGTTTTTCAGTATTCATCCAAAATTGAATGTTTTCAGAAAAATTCAAAAAATTCATCCTAAGATAATTTTTATATTCTGAATTCAAAAATGAAGTCTATTTTACCAAATTCAAAACATAGAAGTTGCATTAATTAATTTAAAATTAATTTCCTTTGTCAAAACCAAAAGGCTTATTTTTAAGAAATAATAACTATCAAAAGATTAATACTTGTTTATGTCCAATTTCAATGTGAAATTACATACAATGATCAGCATTGGATTAAATGGTAAAAATAAAATATATTTATTCTTCCAAACCATTAAAATTTATAATTTAACACTATAAAATATTTTGATTATTTTTTTTTCTATTATAATATAGTATTTTTCGCTATTCACCCAAATATGAAAGTTATCAGAAAACACCAAAAATTTCTTGAAACTAAATTCGTATGCCCCAATTTTTAAGAATAATTTTAATTTTCAAAATTGAATATATACATGTTTAAAATATTGGATTTAAAAAGGGTTCACCATTAAAAGGCGGTAAAAGTGAATTTTTTTGAAAAATAATTCTATTATCTGAAAGAAATGATTTTTTTCATAAATTATATCTAATAATCTTATAATAAGGGTTCTAAAATTATAAATATTATATAAAGTTCAAAATTCAGTTAATATTATTCATAACCTCTTTTGAACGTCTAGTTTGGTAAGTCGTGGTGCGCTGGAACTCGGTGTTGCGTGTAGTGCAAGTTATTGAATCACATTGAAGAAATAACATACTATGAAATCATGGAATGTTACATTATTACCTCCTTCAATAAATTGACTCCTCACAATTTGAAATTGTTCTTTGAAAATAAATGGTTGAAAATAGAAAATTTTGTTGTGGGAAAACCCGCATCAGAAATTGGGTTAATAAAATGTAGTCTTAATAAAAGGAAAATGGAAATGAAAGGGTCACCACTAAATTATGATCTCAATTAGGAAAATATTGGTGGAAATTAGAGACACATAATTGGTGGAAAATGAAAATATTTATAGGGAGTGATTGAGGTCATCAATACTAAAAAGTTTTAAAATTGAGGGCCTCAAATCCATTAATCTCTGATGATTTAAAATACCATCGGTTCAATAAAACATAAGTATAAGGATAAAAAATTTTTGATTTTAAGATCCCTTCACTATAGTAGAACAAATAATTTCTTCACAGAATAATAGAAGAAAAAATATATACTTGACAAGTAGAGTTCCATCCTTTAACTAAAATCTACCACAAACTCATCTTTCACACTAAAAGATAATAGAACATAAAAAAATATTCTATTTTTCCTATTTGTATAGAGTTACAAAAAAAGGAATTTATAATTTACCTATCAAACCCTCTAAAAACTACATTATATAGTCCAGGGACTTCATGTAGTCTATTGGTAAGCGATAAATCCCAATCTCACTATGGTTGTGGGTTCGATTCTCGCAGCTTTGTCCGACGCGACGGGTTGTCACACGGTCTACGTGTTGTCATTTTTATAAAAATCAAAAAAGAACCTTAACAATATTATCCAATTTCAAAATTAATCCGTTATAACCTTTAGACATATCCAAAATACTTCTGTCCAATCTCACAGTCCAAAATTTATATGAAAGTTAAACACAATAAAGTTCCTTTTTGCAACGTAATAACATGTGAACACCTTCATCATGTATTATTTTAAAACATGGTAGCACCATGAATTATCATAAAACCTTGTTGATTAAATTAATGCTCCCTTGTCCATTATATAATAAAGCATATATTCCTTAAATCCAAAAATATTGAATATTCCAACAATGATGAAATAAAAAAAACTAATAATCAGTTCCAAGGAATTCAAGAATATCCAATATAATTTATCCAAATCAACCATCTATTATTAAAAAATCACTACCTCATTATCAGGAACATATTAAGGATTATATTTCCTTAAACCATGTATTTTCCAAAAATTTATCATGCTATTGAGTTACTTTTCTTGGTTCGACACAATCTAAAGCCTTTAATGAAATAGTACCATAGTATAATCCTTATATACAGTAAAATTATTATAACATGTACATCATTAATAAAATAATCAAATGAAAAAATACTTTAATAACAACATTAAAGATCTAATCATTATTCTTCATATTCTGTAGTATCATAACCTAATTATTATCCAATAACATCATTTTGGGTATACTCTGATGATTTGGACATTGATTCGCATAGTGTCCCAACTCCTTGTAGATGAAGCATTGTACAATTGAAATTTTTTTCTTACCGTTGCAATAACATATATGGTGTCCTTTTTCTCCACACTTATAAAAAAATCCCATTCCCTTCAAGCATTTACAAAGTAGATTCTTTCCACAGTTATCAGATATGGGAAAATCATTTTCCCCCTCTACCCTTTATCCATCTTTCTCTATTCTATCCTTTTTTCTCTTTCTTCCCTTAAAATAAATAGGACTCATAGAATAGTTTATTTATCTTATTAACACATGATACTATTTATTCATATGTTGAGAATACATGTTAGACTATTTCCCTTTTAATTTTGACTTAATACCATGAAAGATATGACCCTTCTTACTCTTTTGATCATACTTATTGCTGGAGTTCACATTTCCTCTACTGTGTGCCATTTCTATACAATTTCACACACTTGGTATGTTTATGAACTGAAAAGAATAATTCCAAACATGTAAAATACCTAACATAAATTGAAAAGTTTATGGATATAATCTATAATCAGAAAATATGTTCTTTGAGGATGCATATACTTGAAAATCCTTCATAATGATTTTTAAAGAAAATGAGAATTATCCTAAGAATATCCCACTGGGAGTGTCATAACCAAGAGTGTAGAAAGGCCCATTGTCGTGCGCCATTTCTAGTTCGAGTCTAGATCAAAGCGGTGTTATTGGGTTTTACCTCTACGTACATCTGTGCCAGAGCCACCTCAACCTGCTTTTATCCAGACAGAGATGTATTTTCATGGAAAACACACAAAATCTCTACATTTCAAAAATTATAGGTTGTTATTCTATAATAACCCTCAAAGTCTATCTTAGGGTAATGCGCTCTAATCATAATTTATTTAAATCTAGTTTCCATGGTTATTGATAAACTTCCTCTAATACCAACTGTAACGCCCCGACCCCTGAAACCCAGAGTCAGTGCATTATTTTAATACATTCGTGTGATTACAAGGAATCAAGTCCCGAAAGACTAAAATGTTTAGCAGTCATAGAAAATACATTACACACTTGAATGTTACAATACATATTCTAACATACTACATAAAATATTCAATTGAGAATGCCATTTTTCCCTTAGCTTAACTCTGCATCTCAAACATAAAATACTTCTTGGGATCTTCGAAAAATAAAACATAGAATGGGGTGAGCTCATATTCTCAATTAAGATAACAATATATTGGAATCTTTCATAAATAAGCATAAATATTTAAGGCAATGTATAAAACTAAGAAAAAATCCTTTTAAACTAGAAGTTCATCATAATATGGAGAATATAAAATAAAAATAATTCCATTTACATACTCACATGGATATTCTACTAGTGTAATAATCACAAGAAATATCAATAGCCACTTTCTTAATGATGGAATGCATAATGCCAGACTCCAAAACCACATTGTCATGGCCTTGTGCCAATACTACAATTAAGATTTTGTCAAGGACTTGTGCCAAGACCCTAGTTTGTCTCATGAGACCTACCGATGCATCGAGGAGCTATAGAGGGCTCCACCTGTCACTAAATAAGTCCAATGAATTCCTTATATGCAAAGGTTTAAACATAACATAATCATTCATATTAAAACTAGCATACAAAATGTCAATACATTATCCATAAACCATTAATGGAATAAAAATAACACATCCATAGTCAAACATATCACAAAACCGTAAATACAATATGAAAGATTTGTATCATAATAAATCAACTTCAAAAAAGTATAAAATATATTAAAGTATTTTCACATAGATGAAAATGATTTGTAAAACACTTTAAGGGAAATATAAAATTTTCATGAAAACTTTTAAAAACAACATAATTTAGAAAGGAATACATTTAATGTCATTTTTGAATAAAAGTGTCTCATACCACTATTAAACTTTTGATAGGGATTAACATATTAAAACATTCATGTCCATTTAAATAAATCATTAAAACCATTTTAAAAATGTGGACATTAATTAGAATGGTTTAGAAGAATAAATATTTAAAACATTTAAAATTATGTTTTGGTGAAAATTACCTTAAAAATAATCCCTTTGAAAAATATTTTATTAAATATGGACATAGATAATAAAAGTTTCTTTGTAGAAACTTACGTAAAAACAACATCAGATAATAAAGAGATTGTGGAATTAACCCTTACCTTGAACTTTTACTTGGTCGAGGGTAGGTTAATCTCTTATATAATGGTGAAATAATTGCTATTAAATTATCAAATAATCATATACGTTAATATGATTGAATATATGATCTTTTAATATTGCTTTGTTAATAATATTTTAGTATTATCGTCGTTTCGGGTGTTAAATGGTTTGTTTTCCTTTATATGCTTTGATATGTAAGTAATGTTTGTTATGGATATCATGTATCTCATTCATATTCATAATTATATTAAGTCTTTAAATAATATTTTTCATCATCTAAATAAAGTTAGTATTGAATTGATACGATGGGGAATGAATCTCATCGTGTTCGTGGAGACAATTATCTATATATATGCATGATGGAAAATATCATTATTTTGATATTAAAATAATATATAATTGGATGTTATATCATATATACAGATTCATTATCATTTTATATTTATTATCTATATCATTTACACATAATTATTATATCCATCCAAATAATAATGCATTGAATAACAATTACAGCACGACGTGGAGATGGTAAGCCGTGCATACGCACGTATAGTGACATGTCATTCAAAGGATGGATAGAATAATGAATATGGTTGTACCATATTTATAATATCATTATAGTATATATAAGTTACAGGAGTTACTATTTTAGAATGGAAAAAACAAAGAAAGAGGAAGTGGAAGAAGAAAGGAACTTGAAAGGGGAGATGAAATATTTTCCACTTCTTCGGGTTATTCTTTTTAATTTGATCAAAAGGGCTCCTAATTTTGGCTTTATTACTAAAATAAGGCCTCTATGATTAAGGGATGAAATTTGAAAGGGTATTTGGGAAGGTTTTTTCTATGCCAAATGGCTTTGACGGTTTGAATTATAGTGAAGTGTGAGTGCCCTTTTATATGAGGGGTGAGGGGCACAATAGGAAAAGCTAGAAATATTATTTTATAATAAAATAATTTTCAGTTTCTAAGGGATCCAAAACGAATTATTTAAAGTATTAGGTGGGTATGGGTTGATAACCACTCATCTAGTAGGTTTTAGATAGGTTTATGTCACCATATTAAACTTAACTTTTAGATTTAACACTTAGTTAAATAGTTTGACATTTACCATGTCTCTTGGTATTTTTATATTTTATGTTTAATTACCTTAATATAAAATTCCAATCGAACCACAATTGGTTCTTTAATGTCATATATATTATTATATAAGTATTTTGGCTGACCCTTATATTTTTAGGACTGTTATATCAATTAATAATAAAATATTTGTTTTGAAATCAATTTTATGTCAATTTGGACACTATTTGGTATTTGTTTATTAAAATCATAACAACATGATTAATTCGAACAAAATTGATTTAATCAACCCAAAAATTTCATATTATCCTATAAAATTAGTTTAATTCATCATAATCCTCAAATTAAATTTATTTGTGTATTTATAATATCAATTATTTTAATCTTTTATTAATAAGGTAATTACTGCATCATCATTGTGTCATAAATAAATATAATTATTTAATGTCTAAAAATTATAAATAAAATATCATCATGTAGGAAATATTTTCAGGTTTCTAATTAATATTTATAGTCAAATTTATCTTATGTACAACCCTATATTAAAAATGTTTTAATTATGAAAACCTGAATTTAACACTTTTAACTCTTCTTTAAAATAAATAATAATAAATGTGATAATCTAATTCCAATATACCTAAAGGATCATATAATATCCCTATATTTGTTTTTGGACGAATTACACATATCTAATAGAATTAAGGCATGTGTTAGGATATTAATAATATCATTTTTACATTTAATTACCCTATTTTCTTTAAACGTGGTAAATAAAAGTAAAAAAAAGTTAGAATTCACCAAAAATGATTTTTTATCTTATTTTACCACATTTCAATTATTGATATCAACCATGTATCTCATATTTTTAAAATTAAATTCACAGAAGTGGTAAAATTAAGTTTTATGTAAATTTGCAAATGCACCTAGGAGGTGTGTAAAAGACGGTAGAAGTTCAATAACATTTTTATATATGTAAATTTATTATAACATTACTCCCATGAATTAAATTTAACATATATTGGTATTATTTCTCTATTTTTACCTAAAATAAATTTAAATAAAATAAATAATTATTTAAAAAAAAGTCAGTTTTAAAAAACAATTTAGTGTTTATCACTATTTATCAAAATTTGAATGTTTTTATAAAAATACCAAAAATTCACCCTAAGATAATTTTGATACTGTAAATTAAAAAATTAAGTCTACTTTACCATATTCAAAATATAGAAGTTGAATTTATTAATTTAAAATTAATTCCCATTGTTTAAACCAAAATGCGCATTTTTAAGAAACAATAACTATCAAAAGATTGACAGTTGTTTATGTCAAATTTCAATGTGAAGTTACTTAAAATGAACCGAAATTGGATTAAATGGTAAATATTTAATCTATTTATACTTCCAAACCATTAAAATTTATAATTTAAACTATAAATTAATTTGATTAAAAATGTTGTTTTAGTTATAATATAGTACTTTTCACTATTCACCCAAATGTGAATGTTATCAGAAAAACACATAAAATATATTGAAACTAAATTTTTATGTCCATATTATAAAGAATAAGTTTATTCTATCAAATTAAATATATAAAAGTTTCAAATATTGGATTTAAAAAGGGTTCACGATTAAAAGGCGGTAAAAGTGTATTTTTAGGAAAAATACTTCATTTATCTAAAAATAATAATTTTTTCTTAGATTATGTCTAAGAAAATAATAATATAGATTATAAAATTATTAGGATTATATATAGTTCAAAATTCAGTTAATACTATTCATAACCTCCTTTGAACGTCTTGTTAGGTACTTCGTGGTGCGCTTGAACTCGGTGTTGCGTGTAGTGAATGTTATGGAATTACATTGATGAAATAACATACTATGAAATATTGGGGTGTTACATTCTTCCCTCCTTCAAAAAATTGAATCATCACAATTTTTAATTGTAATTCAAAAATAAAAAGTTGAAAATAGAAAATACCTTTGTGGGAAAACCCATATCGAAAATTTGGTTAATTCAAATTAGTTTTAATAAGAGGAAAAGGGAAATGAAAGGGTCACCACTAAATTATGATCTAAATTAGAAGAATATTGATGGAAATTAGAGACACATAATTAGAGTAAAAACATAAATATTTATAGGGAGTGATTGAGGTCATCAATCACAAAAAAGTGTAAAATTGAGGGCCTCAAATCCATCAATCTATGATGATTTAAAATACCATCGGTTCAACAAAACATAAGTATGAGGATAACACATTTTTAGATTTAATATCCCTTCACTAATGTTTTTGTATTAATTTCATCATAGAATTAGAGAAGAAAAATATATATACTTGACCAGTAGAGTCTCATCATTTAACTAATTTCTATCATAAACTCATCTTTCACTCTAAAAGATAATAGAACTTAAAAAATATATTCTATTTATCCTATTAGTATATGGATCAATAAAAATAAATTTATAATTCACCTATCAAACACTTTAAAAAATGAACTACATTATACAGTCTAGGGACATCACGTAGTCCAGTGGTAGGTGATAAATCCCAATCGCACTATGGTTGTGGGTTCGATTCTCACAGCTTTGTCTGACGTGATGGGTTGTCACACGGTCTACATGTTGTCCTTTTTATAAAATCCAAAAAATAACCTTAACAATAGTATCCAATTTCAATCATAATCCATTCCATAATTTATACTTATCCAAAATACTTCTATCCAAACTCAAAATCCACAATATATAAGGAAGTTAAACACAATGAAGATCCTATTTTCCAGGTAATAACATGTGAACACCTTCGTCATTTATTATTTTAAAACATGGTAACACCCTAAATTACTATTAAAACTTATTTATTACATTCATGCACCCTTATCTGTTATACAATACTTGATATATTCCTTTTATCAAAAAATATTTAATCTTCTAACAATGATGAAATAAACAAACTATTAATCAGTTCCAAGGAAGTCAAGAATATCCAATATAATTTATCCCAATCAACCATATCTTATTCCAAAATCACTTACTCATTATCAGGACCATATTACATATTAAAATTCATTAAACCATGTATTTTCCAAAAATTCAACCTCCTATTGAGTCACTTTTCTTTGTTCCACACAATCTCATGTCCTTAATGAAATAGTACTGCAGTAAAATCCTTATATACTCTATAATTCCTATAACATGTACATCATTAATAAAATAATCAAATTAAAAAATAATTTCATAACAACGTATGAAATCTAATCATCCCTCTTCTTCTTCGTTAGTATCATAGCTTTATTATTATCTGATAGCAGCATTTGAGGAATACTCTAATGATTTGAAAATTGATTCGCGCAGTGTCATAACTCCTTGCAGATGAATCATTATAAATTTGAAACTTTTTCTTACCTTTGTAATCACGTAAATGGTGTCCGTTTTCTCCACACTTATAAAAAACACCCATTCCCTTCAAGAATTTACCAAGGTCATTCTTTCCACAGTTATCACATATGGGAAAATACTTTTTTTCCCTCTTCCCTTTATCCATATTTCTATCTTCCATCCTTTTATTCTCTTGCTTCCTTTCAAATCCATAGGACTCATAGAATTATTTACTTATCTTATTAATACATGATACTATTTCTTTATATGATGAGAATACATGGGCGACTATTTCCCTTATAAATGTTGGTTTAATTCCAGGAATGATATGATCCTTCTTACACTTTGGATCATACGTATTGCTGGAGTTCACATTCCTTCTACTGGGTGCCATATCTATACAATGGAATACATTAGGTCAGTTTATGAATTAAAAATAATATTTTCAAAACTTGGAAAATATCTATCATAAATTGAACAGTTTATGGGTATAATGTATAATCATAAAAATATTTTCTTTGAGGTGGTATATACTCGTAAAGACTTCATAATTATTTGTATAGAAAATGATAATTATCCTAATAATTTACCTAGGGAGTGTTGTAAACAAGAGTGAAACAAGGTCCATTTTCGTGCACTAGTTCTCATTCAAGTCTAGCTCAAAGTGGTGTTTTTGAGTTTTAACCCTAGGTACATCTGTGCTAGAGCTACCTCTACCTGCTCGTATCTGGATAGGGTTGTATTTGCTTGGAAAACTTACAAAATATCTACATTAACAAAATATTATGAAAGTTATTCTATACTAATCCTAAAAATCTATCTTAGGGTAAGGTTCTCTAATTAGAGTATATCTAAATCTAGTTTTCAAGCTTATTGTTAAACTTCCTCTGATACCAACTATAACACCCCAACTCCTAAATCCTAGTGATGGTGCATTATTTTAGTACATTGGCATTATTACAAGGAATCAAGGCCCAAAAGACTGATCATTTAAGTAATCTTGGAAAATAGATTACATACTTGAACGCTACATTACACTTTCTAACATACAACACAATAAATAATTCTTTGAGACTTCCATTGTTCCCTTAGCTTAACCCTGCATCTCAAATATAAGGAACTTCTTGGGATCCTTGGAAAATAAAATATAGAAATTGGTGAGCTCAGATACTCAGTAAGGATAACAATATAGAAGATACTTTCATAAATAAGCTTACATATTTAAGAAAATGTATAAAACTAAGAGAAAATCCTTTTAAACTTGAACTTCAGCATAATATGGAAAATATAAAATCAAAATAATCCCATTTACTTACTCACATGGATATTATACTAGTTGAATAATATCATTAAATATTAATATCCACTTTCATAATGATGGAATTCATAATGATAGACTTCATAACCACATAGTCAAGGGCTTGTTCTAAGACTACAAATAATATTTTGTCAAGGCCATATGTCAAGACACTAGTTTGTCTCATGAGACCTACCGATGCATCGAGGAGCTATAGCGGGATCCACCAGTCACTTACTAAGTCCAATGCATTCCTCATATTAAATTTTTTAAACATTACATATACATTCGTATTAAAACTGGAATACAAAATTTCAATACATTATCCATAAAGCATGAATGGTATAAAAATTACACATCCATAGTCAAACATATCACAAAACCTTCAATACAATATGGAAGATTTGTATCATAATGAATCAACATAAAACAAATTTAAAATTCATTAATGGATTTTGTCATAGATGAAAATGATTTGTAAAACTCTTTGAGAGAGATATAAATTTTTCATGAAAACATTTATAAGTCACACTATTTATAAAGGAAAACATTTAAAGAAATTTTAGAATCAATGTTTGCCATACCACATTGAAACATGTTAAAGGGATTAATATTTTAAAACATTTATGTCCATTTAAATAAATCCTAAAAACCATTTTGAAAACATGGACATTAATTAGAATAGATTAGAATCATAAATATTTAAAACATTTAAAGTGATGTTTTAGTAAAAATTAATTTAATAATAATCCCTTTGAAAACTCTTTGATGAATCATGGAGATATGTAATAAATATGTCCCAGTAGATACGTAAAAACAATCTCAGATAATAAAGATATTGTGAAATTAACCGTTACCTTGTAATTTTCCTTGGTCGAGGGTAGATTAACCTTTTTATAATGGTTAAATAATTGTTATTAAATTATACAAGAGTCATATACTTGAATATGATATCACATATGATCTTTTAATATTTCTTTGTTAATAATATTTTAGTATTATCGTCGTTTCCGGTGTTAACTGATTTGTTTTTCTTTATATTATTTGTTACATATGTAATGTTTGTTATGGATAGGATTTATCATATTCATATTCTGAATGATATTTAGTCATTAAACATTATTTTTAATCATCTAATGAAAATTAGTTTTGAATGGATATGATGGGGAATGAATCTAGTCGCGTTCGTGGGGACGGTAATTCGCACGTACGCACGAGTGGCAATATCATAATTTTGATATTAAAATAATATATAATTGGATGGAATATTATATATACATAATCATTAAAATTTTATATTTATTATTTATTTCAATTAAAAATCATTATTATACCCATCCAAATAATAATGTCTTGAATAACAATTACACCACGACGTGGAGAGGGTAAGCTGTACGTATGAACGTATGGTGACATGTCATTCAAAGGATGGATAGAATAATGAATATGGTTTTACCATATTTTTAATAACATCAAATTATATAGAATATACTGAGGTTATTATTTTAGAATGGAAACGACAAATAAAGAAGAAGTGGAAGAAGAAAGGAACTTGAAAGGGGTGATGAAATATTTACCTCTTCTTCGGGTTCTTCCCTTTGATTTGATCAAAAGGGATTCATTGGATGGCTTTCTGACTAAAGTAAGGAATCTAGGATGAAGGTAGGATAGTTGAGAGGGTATTTGGGAAGGGTTTGGCCGATCTAAATGGCTATTAATTGTTAATTAGAGAAAAGGGGGAGTCCCTTTTATAAGAGGGGTGAGGGGCACCTTAGGAAAAGCTAGAAATTTTATTTTATAATAAAATCATATTCAATTTCTAATGGATCCAAAATTAATTATTTAAAGAATATGGTGGGGTTGGGTCTAAAAAAACTCAACCAATATGTTTTAGACAGGTTTAGGTCACCATATTAACCTTATCTTTTATATTTAACTTTAAGTTAAATAGTCTGACATTTACCATGTCTTTTTGTATTTTTATATTATATGGTTAATACAATTACTATAAAATTCCACTAGAACCCCAATTGTTTCATTAATGTCATATATATTATTATATAAGTCTTTTGGCCTATCCTTATATTTTTTGGACTAATATATCAATTAATAATATAATATTGTTTTAAAAACTATTTTTTGTTAATTTTGAAACTATTTGTTTTTTGTTAAAATCATAACATCATGATTACTTTAAAAAAATTTCATTAAATCGACCCTAACATGTCATATGGACTTATAAAATTAGTTTAATTCATCAAAGTCTCAAATTACATTTATTTTGGTATTTATAATTTCAATTATTTTAATCTTTTATTAATAAGGTAATTACTACATCACCACTGGGTCATAAATAAATTTAATTATAAATTTCTAAAAATTATAAATAAAATACCATTATGTATTAAATCTATTTATATTTCTAATGAATATTTATAGTCGAATTTATCTTATGTATAACCCTATATTAAAAATTTTTTAATTATGAAAACTTGAATTTAACACTTTTAACTCTTCTTCAAATTAAATAATAATAAAAGTCCTAATCGAATCTAAGTGGTCCTAAAGGATCATGTTTTATTACTAAGGTTTTTTTCTGGTCTAATTAAACTTATCCGATATAATTAAGACATGTTTTAGGGCAACAATAAAATCTTTTTTACCATTAAATACACTATTTACTTTTAACCATGGTAAATAAAAGTCAAAAGTTACTATTCACCAAAAATTATTTTTATCTTATTGGAGAAAATTTTACTTACTGATATCAAACATTTCTCTTGGATTTTTGAAATTCAATTAATAGAAGAGGTAAAATTAGGTTTTATGTAAATTTTCAAATGCTCCTTAGAGGTGGGTAAAAGAAGGTAAATGTTTATTAAAATTTTTATATATCTAAAATTATTATAAAATCACTCCAATGAATTAAATTGAAATAATATATGTATTAGGTATCTATTTTGACCTAAAATAAATTTAAATAAAATAAATAATTATTTAAATAAAAAGTCAGATTTAAACAAGAACTCGGTGTTTTTCTATATTCATCAAAATTGAATGTTTTCAGAAAAATACCAAAACATTAACCCTAAGATAATTTTGATATTTCAAATTCAAAATTGAAGTCTATTTTACAAAATTTAAAAAATAGAAGTTTCATTTATTAATTTAAAATTAATTCTCGTTGTCAAAACCAAAAGGCGTATTTTTAAGAAATAATAACTATCAAAAGATTGACACTTGTTTGTGAGCAATTTCAAAGTGAAATTACTTACAATGTCTAGAATTGGATTAAATGGTAAAAATATAATATGTTTATACATTCAAAACATTATAATTTATAATTTAACACTATAATTTTTTTTATTAAAAAAGTTGTTTTAAGTTAAAATATAGTATTTTTCACAATTTACCCAAATGTAAAAGTTATCAGAAAAACACAAAAAATTTATTGAAGCTAAATTCCTATTTACCAATTATAAAGAATAATTTTATTTTGTTAAATTTAATATATAAATGTTTCAAATATTATATTTAAAAAGGTTCCACCATTAAAAAGCGGTAAAAGTACATTTTTTTAAAAATAATTCTTTTATATGAAAACAATGAAATTTTTCATACATTATTTCTAAGAAACTCAAAATATGGATTCTAAAATTTTAAGGATTATATAAAATTCATAATTCAGTTAATATTATTCGTAACTGCTTTTGAATGGCTAGTTTGGTAAGTCATGGTGCGCTTGAACTCGGTGTTGCGTGTAGTGCAAGTTATTGAATTACATTGAAAAAATAACGCACCATGAAATCATTGGGTGTTACAAATTCAATGCCAAATTTTTTATTGAGGTAAATAAACATATAATATAACCTTATCAATAATATAGGACCAGGAACAATTTTTGAAGAAAAAATTTAATGGGAAAAACCAATATTCAAAAATGTAAAAGATAACATAGAAATGATCACAACCATAAATATAATAGTATATCAAACTCAAAACCAACCGTTGAAAACTGATATGTTGTACTAATTCTTCTAGCTTCATCTCCATAGTCATGACCCTAAGGTAGAAGACATATCAGAGTCATAATTTTCTGACTCTTATAAAGAGGAACTCGGTTAAATGTCAAGATCCTAGATGGGGTTTCCCTCGATAACATATGGAAGCTTATCCTTAATGTTCTGGAGAAGATTTAATAGAGAAACCCTATCATTCCAAACTATTTATTCCTCTTATGAGGTGTTATATAGACCCCAGAGTTTTATCTAATCATTACATTGTATAAGAGGCATGGAAATAGTCAGAAGTAAGTTGTACTTAAATCCATCATCCAACCACTACACTTCATCATATACTAGACCTTCCCCTTTGGAAAACTGGAGAATAAAATAATCACATTAGTATTTGGTCCACCCACATGGTTATTTAAGGGTGAATGATGACCAATTAATCGATCCTCCTCCAAGATCTTATCTATTATCAATGCCATGAGAAAAAAATATGAGTATTCTATTAGGTCGGACATCCTACCCCGACATCCAATGTTTGGGTAAGACTGACGAAATAAATCATGGACTTATACAAATTTTCTAGGAAATAGAGGAGAAAATTTAGATGTTCAGGGAATTTATATAGATAAAATCACGGATCCATTCTAGAACCCCATGAACATATGATCTTAGTTAAAAACACATATGAGAGACAGTCCATATTTTATCCTGTCACGTGACACCATACCATCTCCTTGAGGGTCCATACAACATGTATTATTTAAAAATATCCTGTAATTCTTCTAGTGTTTCAATAAGGCCAATTATACCATCAATGATTACTATTCAAACCTCTAAATCATGTGTCTCTATAGATCCCTAAAATACTAGTGGGTTATAGAGTGGCAATTATTTAGTTTAGATAAATATGGGTCTCAGTTTCCCTTATGCATCAGAAAGAACAAGCTAAATTACTCTAAGATGTGGTGAGCTTATAGCCATTCCTTTCAGATCTGGAATGTGTGTGTTCCCATGTCGACCCACCTACAGAGTGGTTGGTGGAATATGGGTGACCACCCAAATAGTAACAACTCATCCAATACTAGCTGGTGGTCGCATCATTTTTCATTAAACCAGTATCTTTCTAAAACTTATAAAGAGAAATTTTTATATAATGAGTCATTAACATTTATACCAATCACATTATGGGGTCACACAATGGTTATCATAGGTGGATCCCCAAAACCCAAGGTATATACATTCTATCACAATCCACGATCTTCTATTCATGACCATTATTCACAATTACAAATATATATATATATATATTAAATACATAACTAGGTTAAACTAACTAATGGAAGTATATATATATTACAGGAGTATAAAAATATATATACCACTTAATAGAAAATAAAATACTATCCTGAACAGATAACATGAATCAAGAGAATACATTAAATAACTATTATGTAGCACATAACAATATACATATGTAACGTGATCTTTTGTGAAAACCAATGATGCGTGAATACACGAAAAATATAAAAAAACTACAACAATAATCTCATCAATATTATCATGTTGTTCTATTACACATGATATACAATAGAACATGAAAACTCCTCAACACACATACCACACAGACTATCACCATTATACCATGTCCCATGTTTGTCATGAGAAAAGAACCCAACTTTCCATTGAAACCATTATGTAATTCCTTAAACCGAGCCACATGGTGTGAGTTGGAGGGCCACAATACCTCATGCATGCCCCCATATACGGAAGAGGATTATAACTAGTTGTTTTGGTCTATACACATTAATTGGAAATACTATACAATTAGGTAATAATGGGAATACAAAAAAAATTAAATAAAAATATATATATCAAAATATCAAATGAAATAGTAAAATATCATAACTTTATAACATATTAAATACATTTCATTTAAGTATATAAACATGGAACTTATTGTGGAAATAAAAACAAAATTATGATATTTATGTAGATAAATTAATAAAATTTTATAGAAACCTCTAAACTCTATATCAGTACAATTACAAACTCAATGCTCATCCCAAATATCATATAGTTTCCCCGTTCCCATGTTTTTATCTATATAAAAAATTATTAGAAAAAAATAATGTGTCTGTATATTGTGTGAGTAAAAAAACATAGTAAGAAACCAAAAATTCGTCTTTAATAATTACAAAAAGGTATAAAATCTGCATTCAAGGACATGTTTTAATGCACAAGAAAACCTAACAATCATGTGTCATGGAAATATGTGCTAACGAAGCTACCCAAATTCCCATCGATACCTACATTCACTCATTTATAGAAGGATAAATAAAAATTTCATAAGTGATCATTAACAAGAAACATGAATGTTGTATATTATAGTCATCATACTCAAGGAGTGAAGAGAACAAGGTTCTTACCATCCAAAAATAATTAAGTGAAGGTGTTACTCATCATCCCCTAATCATCATATAAACATGCTACATAGCATTAATTGTAAATTGAGAAAATCTAATACTGAGTATAATCTTGAAATTAAGGGATCATGCATCATGGTATCCAATATGCGTTAGGTTAACTTGTTTCAAAACATTCATTAGGAATTAATATGACCCTAATATATTTTTGGGTCCATCATGTTCGTTGTCAAATTTCATGACCATTCCACATCTAAGGGATAAACATATCATGTTGGTATACATATTTAAATGCCAAAAAATTCCTTTAATGGATTGGTAGGTACATATTAAAGTGTAGTGAATTAAACAGAAAAGTAATATAATGGAATCATGGGAATTATATGAAATATACATATACATATTATTTCTATAAATCCTAGAAAAAGATACATAAGAAACACATGGAATCAAAATTCATAATAGGTTTTATTTATTGGACACATATCCATACATGATTACTATTAGGCGTGGTAAACAATAAATCCAAAAAATTGAATATATCATTTTGACAAGTGTTTATATAGAAACAATTGTTATGTACCTTCCTACAAAAATGTATTTTATGAAGAAATACAAGGATCTTCAATGATTCAAAGATCAAAATATGGTATGTAACCACCGAAAACTAGGCCAAAATTAAGTCACATATCTCAGGATTCCAAAAAAATGGGAATTTACGGAAGCTTAAAATGTATATTCTTTATCGTGATGGTGGTTTTAGAATGAAATACCTCATGTATTTTATCTAGGGAACTGCATCTAATTTATGTCAAAGGGGAGGATGTTAATTCACTGGTTCATTGGGAAATTCAATAAAGGATCGTGAATTCCTCTTATAAATTATAAAGGAACCTCTTTCTTTTCTAGTGATGATTAATCCACTATCAAACCATCAATTTAAAAAATATCCAAGATGATATTCAATAATAAGAATAACTCAGGATGATTGATCTACCAAAACCTTCCTACTAATATCATCTTTTCAAGTGGAATTTAGTAACTGTTGAATGTATGTTGTTGAAATTCTGAAACCTTCACCTATATAACAAGTTATATTCAATGTATTAATGTTATATAATCCATAATCTATAATTTATAGGTGTATTAATATGATTAGTAGTCACATGCCCACAGAAAATCCTTAATTATGGTAGATAATGATGCAATCAAGAGTTAGTGATAACTGTTTAGATCCTTCATTAGTAGTGATGAATGATGAATTTTTCATTGGATAAAAATAGAAACCATATATGCATATTATATCTATGCATTTATTTAAACAATAATGAAAAAATTATAGATCTATAGGTAATATATCATTCTAACATCACTATATTGTTATTATTTTAAATAACCCAGGGGATATAAAAGCAAGATATCAAGGCACTTCGATACAGGTCAATAATTATAAATTGAGGATCTTATTTCAGAATTTATTATCAATAAATGTGAAAAAATATTTTGAATTAAAAAAATCATGGGGTGAATTAAATGGACCACTAGTTTTGTTTCACCAGTGAACTTATGGGCCTCACTATGTGGCAGAATACGAGTTAGCAGAACCACCATGATTCTTCCCTCACTACCATCTAGTCGGTGGTGTATTAAAATTCCTATATAACTATTATAATACCACTAGCTATATAATTTTTTTTATTAGCATATAGTTTTTATTTTTATATCCACCATAAGGAGTCACCTCCACTTATCACTTTAGCCATTGATTTTCAAACCCCTTATTCAAAAAACTGGCCTCTAAAACACTAAAATCAACTATGAATCCAAAGAGGACATAAAATGTTTAAACATTACACATATCATAAATGGAATTAACCAATTATGTAATAACATGAGTGTCTATGTGAGGGTTCCTATCCACCTATTACCTTTCTCTTCTAATTGTTCACCTACCACATTTCAAAAAGATATTTTTCTAAAATATTTTACGACGGATTTTATGTCCATTCTATAATTTTTAGACTATATTTCTATATTTTCTAAAGCATTGATATGGAAATTAATTGTAGGTTGAAATTCATAGTAATGTTCATTTACATGTTATTAATTTCTGTGTCCAAATTATGATGATTTTATAAATATCCTCTTTAATATATTGTCTGTATTCTAATCAAGTAAACTATTTATATAATAAATATGTTTTATATAAACATGAATATTACATGAATGAGAATGTAAAAATTTACTCCAGAAATCAATTATTTAGGTCATCATATGTGGTAATATATTAAGCTATATATCATTTTCAGTCATACTCTATAATTATCCATTAGTGAGAATGGAGACACACACATCTATAATATATCTTAGGAGTCCCCATTTTGTATAATGGTGTCATGATTCTAAAAAATGATTTATAATTGGTTATGAGGGATCTCACGATAAATCCATTGAATGTTACCCTATATAAAATATTATGATTTTGGATATATAATATATTAATATTTTTTCTATGTCCGAAGATGAATAATGTTTGGGGTTCCACCTCTATAGTTTGAAATCATAAATTCTTGGTAGTAAACTCCCATGGAATATATTTTCCCTTATTCTGTTTCTATATATGTATGAACATGGAATAAAATATAGAGGGTAGACCTAGGTTGTTACCATCATCTATCGAAAAATCTTTTCATATGGACTGAGCCCAATCAAAACAAATTTTCTATTCATGTGGATCACAACATTCAATGTCACATCGATGAGTAGTTGGTTTCTTAATAGTGAACTTCATGTAATATATATAAAAAATTTCCCCATGTTTAATAGGAGTAAAATAGTAAATTAATATGATAATAATGTTATTCAAGTAATGGAATATTAATACAATTGAGTTTACTATCCCTCATCCTAGAGAAGATAGAAAAAATCTGCCAAGAAGAAAAATATCATTATCTCATATACGAATACAATATGATTTTAATTATATATATTTTTTTATCCTTCACTAACTATAGAAATACAGAATAGTGAAATCTGATTTCCTCCATTAAGAAGTAGTGGAACATTAGGAATTGGTGAATTAAGAATCAAATTATTTATAAATTCATAGATTTATATTATAAATAATTGAGAAAAATTTCTCAAGAAAATGTTTTGTAAACAAATTGGGGTTAGGATCAAATAGAATACATTAATTCAGATCATATTAACTTTTTCACTCATGGAGTAGAATAGTTAAATGGGTGTGATGTAATAACAATGTTAACGACTTCTTGAAGTCAATCATAATAAATTTATCTGACCAAATAAAAATATCATGTTCATTGAAATTTAAAGCCATAATTTCATTATAGTTATCTATTAATGAAAAATTAAAGTGTGAGTTATTATTAATAACCCAATTCACTAAATTTATATTGGGATACAACATTTAAAATTCACATGATCTAATTCATGTTATTTTATGTGATTAGAATATCAAAAATAAAATGCCTATATGAATTGAACTTCTATGAAGAATATTAGTAATAAATTAATTCTCACATTGATGTACATTTTGTTCCTCACCCCTTTAGAAATTATTCTATTATGGTCAAGATAAGAACCCCACACACATGAATGATTCTTATTAATGAGTAATCTGGAGGAAAGTGTAATTTACCAATAGAGAAGTATAATTTAATGTGAATGAATCATATATGATTTCAATGAATAAAATTTTAATAATATTGTTTTATATTTCAATAATTCTTCAAAATACATTGAATATATTTAAAATTCAATTAAAATATAAGGGAATTTGGGACTACCCAAAAACACAACCATCCCTTAGATATATATATATATATATAAACATACAAGAATTTACCATGGAGTGACATTACATATTTAATTGTGTATCTACACAGAATCTAGAAAAGTTTTCTATTTACTCTTTTAATCTTCAAAATTGTAGATTCCTATATCCCTAGAAAATATAATTTCTTTCTATTTCGAACATTGAATTCATTTAATAATCATGGGTGAGATCTTTACATTTTAGAAGGGATCTTTAATTTTAATTATTTTGCCAAATCTATAATAATAAATAAGTAAATATACATATTCATGAATCCTATATTTTTCATGGATTTATTTTTATGACCTAACTAGTGATGATGTACAATTAAAAATCTTTCAGTCTTCATTATGAATATTGAAATAATTTTAAATAAACTTTATTTGGGAGTGGATTTATTATTCTTCTAGAGATAAATATGTATTTATGAGGTTAATAATAATATTTTAAATTCTATAGGGATCCCCAAAAAATAAATATGTTTTTGGGAAAAAATATCCAATACAAGTAATAATTTTTTTTGAAAAACATAGAAAGATTTCTCCATTCAAATGCCTTTTTATAAATTTTTCTTCTTCGTGTGATTTTGATGTTTTAAAATTTTTACTGTGTAAGACAACATTAATATCATTCATATCTAAAAAACACATCTTACATATTAATTAAATTACAAAATTTTATTATACACACTCTTCCACATCACGGCTAATATTATGATGAATAACATCATTGCCCAAATTATTTTAAGAAAAAATCAACAAATGGACTTTTGAATTCCCCAAATTACCATAGAACTTTTAAAAATGATTCATAATAAATATTTAGGAATTTTAAATTATACTTGTATTTATGTCTCACCATAGAAACCATTTTCTAATGGCGTGAAGTATATCCTTCTATACTAATGATATTATAATTTATATAATTATTATATTGTCACTCTAAGACCTGATTAATCATTTTATTGATTTTATTGATCTTAATCTGTATTTACCCTTGACCAGTTACAAGCATACATATTTTGATATGAAATATTTTCTGAATCAAATCAGTCATTGAAATCATTAACTAAAATTATAAAAAAAACCATTAACTCAAAAATGGAATTACACAACCTTAAGTAGCATGAATACCAAATATAAATAATAATGCTACATAAAATATTCAAAATTAAAATTATTAGTGATCAAATAAATCTACTATTATAATAAAATATATTTTTGAGTGTAAAATGATTTTAGTATCAATAATTAGGATACAAATTTATTGAAAAATTTTATATTAATGATATGATATGAATTGTTATCAAATATTATAGAGACTATGAAATAAATATAAGGATAAATTTGATTTATAATAAAACAATATTTATCAATGAAACAATTATTAAATTTTTCATAAATTTCAAATTCTTGGGTTGAAGGTAGAGGTTAATGATACTAGAGTTAAAAAATATCATAATTGGATCATTAGTAATATTTAAAATGGATGATTTCCAAAAATATGATGATTAGACTTAATATAAAATTTATTTATCTAATAATTATCTTATATAAGGTAATTTTTTAAATGTAATGGTATAGAATGTATACTTGCAAAATTTTATAATTTTAATGTATATATTTAATCTAATTTGAATTATTTTTACAGTGATTGGAGAAGTACAAACTCATAATTAAGTTTTAATTGGACTTTGGTATGTTTTAGGTTACTGTAAATAGTATTATATTTTAATAAAATACTTATTGATAAGAAAATGATGTAAAATTTTTATTGGGGTGATTTATAATGGAAATGGATAGTTGCGGCTGATAAAATTATCCTGGGATCCCCTAACATAAGTATATATATATGAACATCTTAGAGTAATCAAAGAATATAAGCCTATAGATAATTAAAACACATTAGAAGGTGAAGTGATACTTGAGTTTGACCCATGACGATCTTAGAGGGATATTGTAGTATCATAAAAAACACTTCATGTTATAGGTTTTATAAGGATGTAGAATAATTACCTTGATGTTTAAGAGGGAATTAAATTAAATGTCTATTTTCACATAAGGATTGATGAGATAATATAATAAATTAAAATTTATCATTGATGATGAATCAATTCTTCCAAATGAGTTGAGTTTTTATTCACCATAATGATATTATAGTGTTTTATACATTGAATAAGATTTTCTATAATATTGAATCTCAACTAATGAAATTCACAAAGATGAATCTTTCTATCATAATTATCCAAAATTTAAAAACTATTCCAATGTATGTACGAAAAATAATTGTATCTTTTCCCCCAATTAAAACAGTATGAGATATAATTATTTCCTCTTAATGCACTATGGAAAACCAAAAAACATGTCAATGAGTGAAGGAATTATCACCATAATAGAATAATGATTCATCTTTAATGGATATTAATCAAGAACTATACCATCAAAAACTCAATTTATAAGTACATATCACTAAAGAGTTATAATTATTATTAATTCATCGAATGATATTCCTATACAATATAATAGAAAAGTGACATAGATTTCAAAATTGTTAAGATATAGGGGAATATTGACATCATTGTAAGTAGTCTATTGGTAATATATTGACACATAGGATAAACATAAATCATCATAACTAGATAGATAGAAAATTTAAATAATTTATTTAAAATCATTACTGGTTTATCATGTTGGTGTTCCAGGTGCTGATAATGCTCTTGAAGCAGCCGAATAAGGTAATATAGTCTCTAAAAATGAGGACCGTTTTAATAATTTATAAGAATGGGAATAAATTTCATATAATTGTTTATATTTAATTAATGTTCTATATATTATTTTTAATTAATTTTATTATTATAATTTAATGTACTTTTATTACCTCTATAATAAAATTATAAATACATGTTTCAAAAGCCTAAAATTGGAGTTGTTTATGTATTCCGGTAGTTTCTCAATTTATTGAGTTACGGGTAAAAATATATTTTAAAGAGTGGGATGATTTTTTTTGATTGTTTATACTATCTCTCTTGGATAATTTTTTTTATTTATGAGGCTATTTACTCTTTAAATATTAATTTGGATCTTTAATATTTATCAAAAGAGGGTAATTATTAGATTATTGGTATAAAAATTTATTTTTTTAAAATTTTAAAATAGTTTTATTTATAAAAAATTTAACATCGTATTTTTTTCTTGGTTAAGATTGAAAACAAGTAAATATATAATTTTGATCTGAAACCATCATTTTTGGTAATGAGTGGAAATTTCATCACCTATAGAAGTAGTTCAAAAAATCAATACAATTTCAATTGATAATTATCTCAATTTCGAAAACCCCAACTCAAGTTTTTATCAACATTACTGTAATATTGAGTATTATACATAATATAAAAAATAGAATTTAATTTGATCACTATTCTAGAATTATTTGTGTTATTTATTAATGTAGTGATATAAAAACTTATTATACATAGAACAATAATAAATTAATTGAAAATATTAAGAGATAATGTAGAGAAAATGTTGTTTTACAACTTTTTTTTATGTATTAGGATAACATAAACACAATTATTCATGGTAAAAATCATATTTATTTGATCAAAAAATATATTAATGGTTTAACATAATATTGTGAGTGAGTGTGGAAAGTTAACTCACTAACACTATACTTACAAGTTGATGCACACAAATACTGTATGTAGTGTCTTCTATAAGTGTCATATGAGACAACATCATTGAACTAATTTTCTATTAATTAGGGATAAAAAAATATTTATAATACTACAATACATTTCAAAATAGAGAATGTTTAAGAGCATCAATGTCTTACCATAAATGAGCACGTGAAATGATGGAATGATAATGATAAATATATATATAATATAGAACATATTAATTTTTTAATTTCATTTCAAGTAAAAATAGTAAAACATTATTCATTTAATGATCTATTATGTATTTAATATAACAATCACACAACATAAACACTATAATAAAAAATGTGATGATATATTTATAATATACAACACATTAACAGTATAATTAATTTATATAACCGATTAAACACTAAAAATTCAAAGATATATTGATATATCATTTTTATAATTAAAACAACAACATACATAGTTATGGATTCATTATAAAGGGGTTTAAAAAGTGATCTGTAGTAAGAATTATATATAATTATGTTTTACACCCAAACATTTGCTATACTATTTTGATATATTGGAATCAACACCCAAAAACATTATGATCAAACGAAAATATATCATTATCTTTAACAATAAAATATAGTTCTTTTTTATAAAAATTATATATTAAATTTAACTTCACATTATCCCTATGATATCATTTATTCCATTTATAAAAAATTATCTAATTTGCATCTAGTTATACCTAGAGAATAACTATTCATTTTTGGTAGTTCTTCTAACTAAAAAATGGTAGGATGAATTTTTTATTCTATAACATAGAAGCTTTTAAATTAATATATTTAAAAAATATCTATATTAAATTATATATTTAAATGTTAAATACCACTACTATATTTTTGTAAACCTAAAATTTTTATACATATATATCAATTAGTTTAATTAATGATTTTATTTTTTCAATATATATTCATACATTTTTGAAGGAATATTAAGAATAAATTAAATATAAGAGTATCAAATTAACCATTACTTTTATTTTTTTCATCGTAAAACGTAATATATTTTTGTGACTCTTGGAATAGATTTAGTTACTTGAGTAGGGTGGTTTATTCTATGAGAAATATTACTATTTTTTTATTCTATCATTTCAATATTATTCTATTTCAACTATTAATGTTATAAATCTTACTATTTAACTGACATAATTTGGGGAATGGAAAGAAACAATGAAAGTCATTTCTACTACTTCGATGCTCAAATGGTGTATCATATCCATTGGATGATTTAGACTGTATTGGGAATATTTTTCCCCTCAAAGTCATTGTCATATTTATAAAAAGTAAGTAATATACATAAACTAATATTTCAAAATTATAAAACAAATGTTTTTCCCATCACCATAAAATTAATTTAATTCTTAGTCATGTTTTTTAAACTAAAATATACATTATTGAGGAAATTATTACCCATTTTATATCTAATGATGGTATCCCAAAAATTTTGTAACATTTTCCACACATTTCAAATATATAAAGCAAGGATATATTCCTTATATATCCTCACCACATATCCCAAAAATTAGGATCACAGATATAATCCATTACTGGTTATATTCTCTTCATCATCATCTTATTATACATCGATTGTTATGTGTGATCATTTCATATTATCACTTTTTCATGTCCACACTCCACTTCACAAATTAATATTAAAAACTAAACTCCCTATATTTGATATATAATATTAAACATACACACTTTCTAGACACTATTTTATTTTATCTAATATACCAATATCATTCTTCTTCTTGATTGTAATCGAATTTCCAATTTAAATTCAAAAAACATTCTTTATTTCATTTTCATCTTCTCTCGTAATATTCTTATCTTTAATTATTCTTCCATTATATATTTTAATTAATCTTGGTTTGAAATTATAATTATATTGTGACTACTAGTTATTCTCTACTATTTTAATCATTTATGAAATGACATATTTAATAAAAATGTAAGTTCAACTCTTCTACTAACACCCACTATAACATTTTCATATATTTATTGCTAATTTTTTTTAATTAATTTTATGAATGGTTTTACCATGTCTTTTATAGTGATTTTTTATTTCTATTTTAGATAGTTTATGGTGTGTGAATAGAATATAGATAGGGAAAATGGTTTACAAACATCAAAAAATTTTATGAGAAGAAGTAGTTGAAGAACATGTTCTTCTAAATTTAGGAAACGATGTGACCTGAATCATTCTACCCTTCTAGTGTATCTAGATACACCCACATAATTTTTTAATTGTAGTTAAATCATTAAATATAAAAACTATTTCATTCCATATATTAATTTTTTTGAAATTGATAAAGAAACCTTCACTGATTTAACCCTATCCACACATATCTTTTCTCATTTCCAACTAATTTATCTAGTAGTTCAGTTTCCCCCAACATCTTATCCCCTATTTATACAATTTATTTTTGATTTTTCCATATATTCATGAATTTATCATCATGTCATTTTATCCTCCCCCATCTCATTGGTTCTCTTTCTATCCCTCATGATTTTTTGTTTAGAAAGTGTTGTTGGAAACATTGGGTTTATCTAAACCAATCTATATAAAACATGTTTTAATATCATTTCCTCTTCCTATTTCTATAGTATATCATGTCCCTTGGATTTTTGTGTTCTATCAGTTCTTTTTAGTATCTTGGAAATAGGTATGTGGTCTTATTTTATGTCACTCTTTGAAAACCTAAATGACATTTCTTCTAACTTCATTCATTTTTGTAAAGTCTGTTATATTTGAAAATGTGTTATTTTGAATGTGTGATGTTGTATGTGAATGGAATATATTTAAATTTAACTTTTCATATTACAAAGATTTAAAATATTATGCATTCGAATGTGGTGTTTTAGATTGTGTTGAAAAAGGATATTTGGGGTTATTAAAAAACGGAAAAATAACATGGGAATCCTCAGTACATATGTGGTTAGAATATGAAAGAAATGAGATTTAAGGTTTTAGGGAGTCAAGATATCCTATATATTAGGATTATTCTAAAATAATAACTAAAAAATGATGAAAACATGTCATGGTTATGGGTTTATTATGGTAAATTATCTTTACATTTATGGTTCGATCAACGATAGTACATGGATCCTAGGTCCCCAATAACTATCCCTATATTTGGATTTCCTATGTTTCAGATGATTTGTTTTACCTGTGTTCTTATTAATCCTAGTTTCATCACATGGATTTAAATGTTTAAATTATAAATAATAATTTAAATGTTTTATTTCATTTCAATAAATTAAATTTATCCAATAATTTACTGGAATATAGTACATGATATGATCCTAAAGGGAAAGTGGGCCCATAACCTACATACAACCAATGTGCATATATTGACCATGTTTTTTAAAACCCTGCTAAAGAAAATTATATATATATATATGTACTATATATTAGATAATGGATATATTATGGACCTGTTTCATTAGTGACATGAAAGGTGGTAGACCCTTGTTTATTGAGGATGTTTATTTATCTACTGTAGTTCTATTATCCTTTTTAAAATTTTGGAACATGAATATGGATGTGATATTCAAATATGTATATATAATTTCTTATTATATCTCATATTTTCTATAGTTGTTCTGTTTTTTATTTTTATACTATTCAATATAATCGGAATATCCTTCCTAATGGAGAAACTTGATGCCCATGCAGTATTTTCTCACCCGTGGAGAATGGGAACACCCTTCTGTCCATGCCATTAGATGGGAAAGTTATAAAGTTGGATGATAAACTAGTAAATTTTAAAAAAAATGTATTACATGTTATATTTTTCATCTTCTTTTTGTATTGTTTTTTGGAAAAATTTTGGATTGATAGCTTATATGTTTTTAGAGATTATTCATCTATTTTAAAGTGGCGTGTCTAGCCAAAAAACCATGTTATGAGCCTTGAATCACCCTGGAATGTTTTAAATTTTGGATCCAACCACTGGTGTAATTATTTGGAGGTATTAATGGCATAGAAACCAAGATAAATTTTTGATCTCCTAGAATTATTATGATCTCATTGCGATTTACGCGTATGTTTTACCATGTAATTTTGTGGATTATAAATTTTGGAATATTACCGATTTTTGTTTTTCTTAATATTACATGTGTAGTATCATGCCTCCACACAGATATCCAATAAAAATATAATGGAAGGGTGAATAATATTATTCATCGACCAACCCACTATTTTTCTAGATATATAAAGATATAGTGATTTAGGAATTGTATTCCCTAAATTAGGGAGTGAGATCTGGTTTGAATCAAGATAATAAAGTTAAGCCAAGTATAGAGATCGAAAATACATTGGTGTTCATTATTAACACGCTCACATATTTCTTGGGAGTTACCTATCCACATGATGGTAAATAATGGTTGTAATACATAAAGAGGAGACTTGAGTTCCTTGGAATATTTGGTACTATTAAAGTGATTTTTTTTTGTTCTTAGGTACCTAGTAAATGATTTTGGGAGAATTTTTTTCAAGATTATAAGTATGAGAAGAATGGGTGGAAAAATTTTATACACACCTTCGTATAGGTTTTTTCAAAAGAATATCCCCCAGTCCAAAGAGTTTATTTCACTTGAGTAAAGGGGTCGTTCAATGATGAAATATTCCAAACACTTTTAATAATATGGTACATATTTTACCAAAGCATTTTTCTAATGAAAATATAAATACCTAAGAGTATAAAATGTGGTTATGGATAGATTTATGATTATGTGTATTCATAATTAAAATTAATAATCATAATAAGGAGGTCGACCAGGTTTTAATAGTGGAAATTGTATAGTAGAGCATGTTGGTCTTGATTGTTATGCGTTTTGTGCTGGGCTAGGTAGGTATTTGATCATTTGAAAAGAGTATAAGTAGGCGTATTAAGGGGAAAAGAGTTCTAGTAGCACTGTATAATCCCCAAAACTTCCTCTTCTAGGAGATTCATTTGGAAGGAATGCCTTGGTAAATTAATATGAATATCTCAGACACAAGAAATCTATATATCAGTTTCTTTATAAGGATTCATTCTTTTGTAGGTTTAGGGGTCATTTATAAATGTCTTAAAGAATTTACCACCTCTAATAGAGTTAAATAACTTATACCTCTATGAGAATATGTAGCTCAAATAAATTCCCCATGTGCTATTGGGTTTCATTTAGATACACATATTTGATATAAAAGATCATTTTATAGGAAATGTATGATAAAAGGAGATAAATCTATTGAAATTTGAATCAGTAATTGCAAAGATATAAAGCACCTTCATGCCATTGAACAAAAAATAGTATAATTTTAAATAGTTCTAGTTATATTTAGATGTAAATTTATTATTACATAATCTATAGTAATTGGTATATTGGTTATAGGTTATTTAGAAAAATTGTATATTCTGTCATTTTTATTTTTTGGAAGATCCAAAAAAATCTTATGCCATACTATATGATACTTATCACACCTCAATGCAAGAGGAGGGAGTTTGATTTCTAATGCCCATGTTGTGTTGTCCCCTTTTCGGAGATTTAGATGATGTGTGATTTTCTTCCCTGAATGTATAATTTTAATTATGAGATCCTACGAATTGATTTTATGACATATTTTATTTCCAATATCAATTTAAATCTATTTTATTCAAAATTCACGGTCCTCGAAGGGAGAACATAGTTTTTCTATGGGAAATAAGAACCATGATATGGATAATAATGGTCAATATATCTATAGTTCAGAAATATTATTGTAATGTATCCTTAATATTTCTAGAAAATTATAGTGAAGACTAAATGAAGGATTTCCTTCCATGATTAATGAATTTCAAGAATTGTAACTAGAGTAATTTCTAGGATATAAATATAAATGGGATGTGTATTTCAATATTTATTTTTTATTGGGGACACAATAGATCATATTTCCTTCATAACATATGACCATATTTTAGATATTGAATATTCACCTAGATAATTTTGATTCTAAATATTTCATTCATATGAATATGTCTCTTAGGGTAGCTTCAATTATTTTTTAATGAAAATTGATTGGTCCCTTTCGTTATGTACAAACAATTAAATGTTAAACCATGTCATATTAAAGAACAAATACACATTACCCCATATTTATGATCTCATTGAACAACCCAATGGGATAATATTTATTTCTAATATTGACATATGCATAGGGTATGATCATGTAAGTGTAATAGAATCATGCATTAGAAATACAACATTATGATTTTGGTATGACCACATTTAATATCTAGTAATTTTAAATAGATTTATAAATTAACTGTTGGTTTTCAAATCCCTTTTGAACCATGTGTTCCATAAATAGCTCGACTAAATTTTTAGGGTGCTTATGGATGACATTTTAATGTACTAAAAATTTATAGATGTGAAAGGTAAATATTTTATGATCATTTTGAGAAAAATGATTTACCATTTTTTGTTACTAAATTATAAAAATATGGTCTGTATATTCTAAAAATAATTTTTATGGGTCATGTGAAATTAAAATTTGGTTTTAAGGTGATTATAAGAAGGAATATGCAGTGATTTCATTAAAATTGATGACAAATATTTTTTAAATCAAAATAATTTTGGGTCTAGAATGTTAATAGTGGTTATTATTCAATAATTTATCTTAATCACCTATCATAAAATAGATCCTTCCTAAAATAATTTATGATTCTATTTGACCAAAAAATATATGTAATTTTTCAATGATCTCATGTGGTGATTGACATCATTACTTATCTTGGTCATACTCATTGAAGGTAAAGGTAATTTTTTCTATTGTGATGCATCAGGGTTGGGTTTGGGATATTGGATTATATCGGGTGACCATATAATAGTGAATTTGTTTCAGCAGATTTTAGAATATGTGATGAACTACATGAACCACAACCTTGAACATTATGATATAATGTATGAAATCTAATCCTTCACCACAATGTTTTAGGGAACATTTAAAGTCTACAATTACCATAAAGTCCAAAAATAAATAATTTACCAAAAATATATGAACCTAATGAAGAGATAGTGGATATAGAATCATCAGGGGTTTTAATTTTATATCATCTACAATCCAGGTAAATGGAATGTAGTCACTGAAGTATTAATCTATAAGGTTATGAACTTGGCTTCTAGAGGATTCCTATTATGAGTGAAACCATATGTGAATATTGGAAGAGATGAAAATGAAATTAAAAATAGTCATGGACATATTTTTTTGGAAAGATGTACTTTTATTCCTTATCGTCTATAATTTATCTATTAATTAAATTCAAAAAATATAATTTCTGTTAGAAATCCACTCATATTCAAAATGGGGTGGCAGTACCTACTGAGTGGTATTTTTTTCAAAAAAAAAATTCATTATGTCATAGATGTTTTTGATAAATTGTTGTCTCAATGAATGGTTATAATATAGTAATATCATCATTAAATTTCCTAATTTAATTTAGGTTCCACCAAGATAGTCTAGTGGCTGGGTATAATACATTATATCACTAACTTTATATCTCTATGTCACACTTATTCACAAGTCAATAATCACCATCAGAGGCTATCATGATTTCTCTATTCTCATCCTATTTTAAATCTAGAAGATTTAAAAGTTATTCATTGAAATTTTCATTAATCTTCCCCATAATTCATGTTAAATGGATGTTATTCAGGGGTTCATTTCCCATTTGAAAAAATCGTCCCATTTCATCACGGTCTGGTACACCACCATAGTTTTGAATCTATAAAAGGTGTATGCCCAAAAAATAAAGATAATTCATGGTGTATTAACTACTATTATTTCTAATCATGACCCCTATTCTACTTCCTATATTTTATATGGACACCAATGTTCATTGGGATCACACATCATGTTTTGTATAATATAACATACTAAAATAGATATAAGAATTTAGTAGGAAAACCATACAATGGAAGGCATTCCCCATGTAGGCATGATATATTTTGGTATTTCATGGGATAAATATATATTTTTCATGTATTTTATCTTTAATTACAACTATCAATCCTTGATGAGGTGGATCCCATCAAATATCTATATATTTTTCCTTTCTGGTCAACATTACAGTGGACAGAAGTGAATGATGATTCTTTTGGTGGGAAATGCATTATGTAAACACCACTAGAATGGTCAAGATAACCAGGTCATGTTTGATGATATTACAAGAATATTTAAAGAAATACAATTACCATTGATGGTGACCCTTAGAGTTATTAGTAGGTTCCTTGGTGCTTCAAAATGTAAAACCACATCAGTTCCATTACTATCATGGAGAGAATGGGATACATACAATATGAGATGTTTGGATGTCCGAGAACAATAATATCATTAAGAGGGTTTTATATAGATTGTAATTTACTACCTAATTGATTTCAATTCAAGATATTTTCCACGAACCCTAATTAATTATGTATTATCATGATCCTCCATATCTGTAGAGTAGGGAAGACCTTGAGGTGCAACACGATTAGTCCATGATCGAGCGGTTTGTTAAATTGTTTATTTAAAAGGGGTTGTTCATTGAGGAAAATAAATTCTATTGTTTTGACCCCTATGTATTGTCATAAATGATTATAATGACACATGGGAGTGTAATTTTTGGTTATGATAATAGTGGACTCATTAACTCTATAATGAGATTATGTAATTACTTTTTGGGATAATTATGTGATATAATTGAGATAATTGTCGCACATATGTTGTTGTTTTTTGGTATTTATGATTTATATTCAGACTATATTTTTGTGAAGGTTTTACTAGGATTTATTATATGGATGCTTTAATTATTTAGTAGACTTGGTCTACCAAATAGTTGGAACATTTCTATAGAAAACTATGGGCTAACCTAAAAAACTATATATGCAGTGGTAGTGGAACCAATGAATACACATTTTTAAGATTATAGATTAGTAAACCATGTGATCCAGTACATGTGATGATTAAGGTACTAACATGGATGGCATAATGTTTAGAAACTAGTGTCACAAAATCATATTTTCATCCTAGTTTTTTAAAAAAAAATTAATCAACTAAACTACCACTACTGCTAATTAAACCACTTTTCCCCCTAAATTTTCCCACTCCAAAACTATCCATCGCCAGGTGTACCAAACCCTTATTTATTTCCCTCTATTACAATATTTTTGGTTTTTTTAAAATATATTCACAATGGAAACGTCACGTTAGTGTGTCATATCCCATCTGTATAGACTTTACTTCTTTCCCTCTTGAGTTTCAACTACATATTTGATGTAAAAGACAACATTTCGCCTATTCAATGTTATACATCATGAGGATTGATGATTATGTGATGTTTTTTATTCTATAGAATCTATAATCCCATTGAATGTGGTGATCCATTGGATCCTTCTAGTTTCATAAAAATGGTAGGTGGATTATTATTATTAAATTATTTGAAAATATAAATGTTCTTTATTTAAAAATAAATCATTTCCTTGAAATGTTTTATATGTACTGATAGAATACTTTAAAGGTGATATAATGTGTGTGAATAGTCTCTTATGAATTGTATCTTCCCTTGATGAAATTATTTGCAAGGGGTTTTTCAGGTGTTATTTATATTATATTGAAAGAGATTGTTTTTTGTAAAAATGGAAAAATAAAAAGACCATATTTAGTTCCCATAAGGTAATAATAGGAAAAATAATTTAGATGATGTATTAGTGATTCATTTTTTCATCCATTATGTGATTATGGATCAATAATAACTAAACTATATAATGTTATAATGAGGCGGTTATGGATCAAGCATGAGAACCGATATTCACATCCATGGTTCAATCGTAGATAGTATGAGTATCCTAGCCCCCCCACCAAGGATACTTAGGTATATCCAATGGATATTATACTTTTTTTACCTTATTACTAATCATCCCTCATTTATTCTATTTTATTATAATTTATAGAGTGTTTCAAACTTAAAATATTTTGTATACATTCAAATCTAGATTATTTGTTTTCCTTAAAATATCAATTTATAGATAATTTTGTTGAATCCTAACGGGTAGCTAATTTCACAACCCTACAAAAACCTAATGGTTTTATCAAGACATGTTGTGTAAAACTAATGTGAATAAAAGGATTTATAGGGAGTCAGAATGTACTTTTTCTAGTAAATCATTTTGGGACTTATGATGGAGGTGACATGATAGGTGGTAGTCCATTTTTTCATTATCATATTTACTGTTCAATGGTCGGACTCTTTTTTTATTTTTTATTACATCACTTGAATAGGAATGTAATCATAAAACATGGGTATGTTTCATTGTAATATCTCTTGTTATGGAAAACTGTTTTAATTTTTTAATAGGATGATTGTTATTATGAATGGAAATAATTTTAAAAGGTATTAATTGATGACCATGATCTAGTTTCCGTCCCATTTGGATCTAGCTTATCCCTTAGACCTTTCCATATGAAGAGATGTGTTTTGGGTTTGATATTATCCTTGGCTGTTTTGTGACATTTAATATTATAAATTTTGACATAAGAAACATGAACTAGACAATGTAGTGTCATGTATTTTTACTATATGGAAATAGATAAATTGTTATGTAACATATATTTTTATCATTGTGTGACTCATTTAAATCACACACCTGTGGATCATATTCATACATGAAAAACATCATCATGAGAAGACCAATTTGAGCCACCACATGATTCATGAATTCCCTTGATAAGTTCCCCTAATGCATACGATGGATAAATACAATGAATAACCTTAAAATTTTATAATTAAAAATTAAAAACAATTAAAAAACAATAAAATAAAAATAAAAAAAATTCATTTCCTCCCATAAATATTAAAAGCCCTATAAAATATAACAATTATAAAACAAAACATTTTAATATGATTCGTATTTTTCAAATCAAATCTAGAAAACCTTGTGTGAAACAAATTAAAATATTAATATTGGAATAAATTTGTAAATATAATACTTAGAGGTCAATTATTTCCATTTTAAATTATTACGTTTCCATTGGTAATGTGAAATTTAATATAGACCCTATTATTAACTAATAATAACGATGTTGTTAAGATATTAAACTAAACATATCTATAAAAAAGGAAGTATCTTTCTAGAAATATATAATAAATAAAACAAAAAAGTTAAATATAATAATACTGTAAAATGATTTATTAAATTTTATAAATTCAATAATTTTTAATTAATAATATTAATAAATAATTTTTTTTAAATTTTTAAATAATTAAATGATAAAATTTAATAATAATAAAATTTATTTTGATAAAATTAAAACCATATTTGGAATCATCACATTATTTTTTTCATGTCATGAATTTCTAGTAAATTTAAATGTTTTTTTCATAATAGTGAAAATTAATGTTTTACAATATACAATAGGTTTTCTTGAATTATTATGATTTAAAAAAACTATATTATTTTTAAGACATATTTAATGAAATAAAATTTATTTAATGAGATAAATAAAAATTTAAAACTATTTTTTAAAACAAAACACTATTTAAATACATATTTATCAAAAATATCTATAATCTTATACCTAAATAATATATTAATCAAAATAATGTTTAACGATACATTACCTTCGACTAATAAATAAGTCCCTTATCCGCCCATTTATCCCCACATCCAAAACTACATCCATTCTAAAATATATACCATAGTTCCTTGTTAAATATTTCTATAAATATTCTTAAGTACTTATTTTAAATATAGGAACCTTATATAAGGGATTTATACCGAAATTAATGGATGCCTCTAATAACAAATAATAATTGCTTCAAATATCATTTTTTTCATTTAAATTATATTTTTACTCATTCAACAAATTATGGTATCCTTAAATTAATTTAAATATATTGAAATTATTTTATAATTGTGTTATGATATTAAAAAATATATGAGTTATACTTTTCATTTTGATATTTTAATATATGTGTTATACACTAATTGCAATTTTATATTTCCTATGTGACTGAAAATTTATTATATTAAATTATTCCTTTAATGTTTATTCAAAAAAATGTATTTACATGTTAATAAAATGTTAATAAATAATTAGTATATTGTTTTTGATTTTTGAATGATAATATAGGTGTGAAATAATGATATCATTTTTAAATATTCATAATAATTTTAACCATCTAAGATAGTCTTATGAAGAAATTCCTATTGATTTATAAATATATTTTATGATATATTTAAATATTGAACACATTTAGATATTTAATTAATGATGATATATACCTTTAAATTTATTAACCTCCAAAATAAGTCACATAGTGACCATTGATTCTTTACATTATACTAATGTATTTATAGAAATATGGAATAAATTTCTCTCAAATATTAACATAAATGACAAGACTTTAATAAAATTATAATAAATTAATATATAATTATAATACTAAATAATTAAAAATTAAAATGTTTTATAGTACGAAATTATGAATCTTAATTTTATTATTGAAAACTTATACGACATACAATTTGAACCTAGTCATGAGGTATGTTTTACTCATCAAAATCTAAATTACCTTCAAGTATTTTTTAATTAATAAAAATATTCACATATATATAATATATATAAATTTTTTTATGAATACCATAAAAATATCTATTAAATTTTAATATATTATTTATCTCTAATCCTCTGACATATATTCTTAATTCATCTATTGAAATATTATTATGGGGTTCTCTTTTAATACTCAGTATCCATTAATGTACTATTTCTCCATTGTATAACCTATCTCATACGACTCGTCTCTGAGTAAATGAGCATATATTAATTTATTTTACCTTTTATAGTTTCCATGTTATTTATCTTCACTCTAACTATTATTATTTATACTTCTTAAATTGTATTTCTTTTAATGATTATCTACCACTAATTTTTCTTTCTTTTGAATATGGGTTTTATGACTATCACCCCTTCATATATTCTATTTCAGTATTGTTTTTGAAACCTAATTTGGAATATATTTATCTAATATATTTATTTTATTATAATTCAATTTTTTATTTTCATTACGTCACATTAATTCTATTTTAATGATATTTTTGAAAAATAAAAATGATGTTTATTTTGAGATAAATTACAATTTCACATCATCCCCATCATTATATATTTTACAAAAGAATATTCCAATTAAAAAAGAATTTGACAGCTTATAATAATATATTCTTATAAAATTGTTTTATATTTTTCATATTTACCTTGGAAATTATTTTTCTATATATATCTTTATTTCAATAATTTTTAAATAATACTGAATCATTAAATAAACTAAAATTTATTATCATTGTGCATAATATTTTACCCATTCAAAATCATTTATTTGGATATTACTAATTTTTATCTCTATTATTATTTCTATTTATATGATTTATTTTACTGAAATATCTTCTTGTTTTAGTAATCCAAATAATTATTTATTCAAGGTGTTTTTGTATAGAAATAACAAGGAGAGGTTGTATCTATTATACCATTTCCCTTGTATTATCATATAAATATGAATAATAATATCAATTCACCTAATGTCATTCCATTCGTAATTCCCTACTCTCACATATTGAAGGGAATTAAATTAGAATACTATTAAAAAAATTGATATGGGAAACCTATTAAAAATGATAGATAACAATTTTTTTTCTATATAGTGTAAATGAAATATGTTTAAAAATTATGAAAATAACGATTTACAAAATAATTTTAATTCATTAATTGTTTTATTTCACCTTAAGAAATTTTTTGGAATGATATTTTATTTTCATTGTAAAATGATGTTATGATTTTTAAAATAGTTATAATTTTATCATGATCATATAGAAGATTTTAACATATTTTTAAATATTTATCATTATTTTGTTAGATGGATCAAAATTATATACTAATCCATTGCTTTTTGTAAATATTTTCATCACAAAGGATAATTGGGCATTAAAACAAGGGAATCCCAGAGAGCGTGTGTGGGTAAATCGTCTTGTTAACTTTTATATTCATGTTTTTCTAGATCATTATCCCAAATTTGTAGAAATATTTTTATACATTCATAGGCAATCAAACATCCAACCCAATTGTAAATTTTCTTAATAAATGTAAATATTATATTTTTATTTATTTCACATTTTAGGGAAACATCTAATGATTATGAACAAAAAATATTATTATATTCCTAAGAGAAAATGTTTTAAAAATTTATAGATATAATTTTTATGTAATGGCCACTCAATTTCTAGATCACAACATTTAAAATAATGTTAATGTATTAGCACATTAACTCCATAATGACACCAATTTAGATACATCATTTTCATAATACTTCAGATATATATATTATTAATTAATCGAGATGAAGGTTGAATACATATAATTAAATACGTGTAATGTTGTTTTCATAAAAAATTATAGAATTTGATGCCTTAATGTAATTGTTAATAAAAATTATAGCAACCAGTTATATCATCCTAAATTATTGTATAGTTATCTATTGAGCATCAAAACAATTTCAAAAATACTAATCCTTCACATAACATTTAAACCATATTAATGATTTTCCTCGGTTGAAAAATAATGATTCATGAATATTAATCTTTATGGATGGGTTTTATTTGAAAATTATCCGACTTTACATAAGAATTTATGTTTTCTATGATTACATCTACATCATTTTATAATTTTTTCATTCTATTAAATGTCATATTAACCCCAAATAATTAGATTAATTACCTTCAATTATACATTAAATACTTAAAAATAGCTTAATAAATTGAACACTAATGTATTTATATGGTATGTTCCTCATGAAACATGATAATATTATGAATACAATTTATCCCTTTTTAAATTTAAAATGTATAAATTTATCTTCATAGAAAAAAAGTCGACCAACACTCTTTTGTAAACACCATTACATCTTATTTAGGTGTAATGATATATTTAAATCGATTATTGAATTTTTAATTTAAATTTTTATAAAATGTTATTATTATATTTTTACATTTCTTATATGTATTATTGTTAATTATTTACCCAATACTATGTGTTTAATCCCAATATTTTCTTTTTTTTCTAAATTGACAAAGATATTTTAGGTGTTATTTATATTTTAATGTATTAAAAAGTGTTATTTGAATATATATTTAATTAAATTATGTTTACAATGTTTAGTTTATTGATGTATAAGGTACTTATCTCCCAAACACATAAAAAAATTTATTCTGGGTGTTGGTTATATTTTTTTCTGTATTTATAATAGAATTTATATTACACAACATATAAGGCATTCAGATTATAGGGATGTGTCAAGTTTGTAATATAGAATCGGTAAGGTGTAAATATTTTATGGTTCTCCATAAAAATATATCATTCTCATATAATTTTCAACACTTAATATATTTTTATTGGGGTTTTGAATAGTAATGTGGGATATTTTATCTAATCTATAAAAATAAAATATTACATTTAGTTTTTTAGATTATATTCATTGAATTTTGTATTGAATAATTTATTCTCTAATAAAATTTGAAAATGATATTATTATGTAAAACATTGATTCTTTATGGATTTATATTATCCCAAAAAAGAGGATTGACTATACAAAACACAATACAACATAGTGCTTTCTAAATTTCTAGAATGAAGAATTAAATTCTAAAAATGAGTACCTTTCACCTTGATGATCTGCCTTATCCAACCGTTAAAAAAATATTTTATGAAGATAACTATGGATAAAATGAAGGGATTAATATTCAAATTATATACAATGATCATGGTATTCCACTGATTCTCAGATGGGATCATTCTCAATAACTAGTCCTTATTGAACCTTTTTTATTGTCTGGATCAAAGAACGTTTATTTTAGTTTAAATTATTTGGATATATAATCACTAAAAAAATCAATCCTATTGATTGAAAAATGATTTAAGTGATACAAAATACCTTAAATCATGGCCTTGATTTATGAGATGATTCATAAATGTTCATAATGAAAATATTCATTATAATAATCAACCTGATAACCCACTAATTCAATTAACAATTAGACAAATATATTGAATTATTGACATCCTTATAGTCATCATCATAAGATAATTATAATAAGTGTATGATTGTTATATGGTGGAAGAAAATTAGGCTAATTTAATTTCCTAGATCACTTAGGATGAATTAAAAAACATCATAGGATATTTATAATCATATTCTTTTTTATCATAATAATGGTCATGATGTGGTGTAAAAAAATATTTTGTGGTGGTTCTATTAATTTATAATTACTGTATTTTTACACTTGTACTGAAGCCTAAATGGAATTGTGTATTTTTACCCTATTTCAAATCATATGAAACAACTTTTAAAAAATATCCAAAACATATTTTTTATATTTTCAATACTACTTCTAGAAATTTAACATTAAATTTTATTAATATATTACAACATATGTAACAACATACGAGAATATAAAATGTCATACATTCAATATTTATATTTCTCTGAAAAATTAATGGATATAGTATTACAATATAAAAACTAATCTAAAAGGATTTAAAATATTTTTTTCTGATATAAAATATTAAATTTTAAAAAAACAGAACTATATTTTAAGAAAAAATCCTGAAACATTATTAAAAATATTTAAAAGTTGAATAAATAAAGAAGAAAATAATAATATGATGATTTTTAAGTAACTATCCAAATATTTTTCCATGGATTTTAAACCATGAATATAACTGTATAAGTAAGGAAAACATTATAATTATAATAGACATAAGGAACAATGATTTCACTAAAAATTATACATAAATAAAAAAAGATCATGATAAATTTACCCACATACAATAAGAGAATAAAAAAACATAAGTAAGTTTAGATCATTAATAACAATCCATTGAATTAGTAGAAATTAATTTTTATAATTACAATATGAAATATTCATAAAAAACATGTTAAATTCTATTTTTAACATGAACGAAATTTACATGATATTAATGAAATAACTATTATGATTATTTTATGTTTGTAAATTTATTGTTATAAATATATAATTTTTATATGATTTGAATTTATATTTAATTAATATATTGATTAGTTTTGGTAAATATATTTTATATGAATAATATTTTAATACTAATTTAATTAATAAATTATAATAATTAGGAATGTGTTTGGTGTATTAAATTGAATCTCCATTTGGAATGATTTTATGCATTAATTATCAATTATTATTAATAAATCACATTTTATCATCATCACTCATTATTCATGGAAATTATAAAAGGATAGTTGGTCTAGAATACCTCTTATTAGTAATCATTTGACACATGAATTCTATTTTGATACTATTATTTCAGTTAATTATTATCTTGATTAATCTATAAAAATATTCTTAATGATAATAAATATTTCATTTGAATGATTACATTATTAATCTGTAGGATATTTTTATATATGAATACAATATTCATGTGTTATTTTATTTAAAATCACTCTATAAAAAATCATGAAAATAATTTTATTTGGAAAAAACCTTAATAAACCCAGGATCCTACCATCTCGTTTTAATTATGCATGGAGAATCAGTTGTTAAAATTAATCAATTGATTCTATTTTAAATTTTGTTGGTATTTTATCAATTATCAGAGTGTAAGGTGTAATTAACATCCAAATGACATTGATCATCTCTTTTTATGATATGTTACATCCTCTACCATGTGGACTTCTATGACCAATATTATCTATGTTTTGCTACCATAATTCTCTTTTATTTTTAGTCAACTTTTTTCTTGTTTTTGGTTAAAGAGTTCACTGAAATTTAATAATCTATTGCATGTGGCATTAATGAAGATACTGCATATTATTTAGTGAAGCTGTGATAGGTTTATTCATAATTGAATTTGCTTAAACGTTCAATCTGCTCAAACACAAATTCATGCTACTGTGAAAATGAAAAATTATCTTCAATATAGTTTATGTTAAAACTATATAATTGATTTTATTATTCTAATATAATTTGGAATTTCAAGTAACTATTTCCCTCCTCAAGGTAATTTAGATGTTTTATGGGGATTTAATTTTCCTAGATTAATTAAATGTAATACGGATGATTCATCAAGGGTTAATCCTAGTCCTTTAGAATATGGATCCATCATCAAAGATCACATTGTAGAATATTTATGATAACTTTATGAACCTTATAAACACACTACATTACTCGATGATGAAATTATTGCTATCATTAATGTAGTTGATGTAGAAAAAAGGCACATATGGTTCAAACATTATTTTAGTATGACTAATACATTTTTGTGCATTCAATCAGAAAGTATACAATTCATTTATCCTATAAGTTTACTCGAATATGTAAAATTTATAAAACACTCTTTCATTAAAAAAATTCATTATTATAGACACTTTTTTTGAATAAAATCATATGCATGATACATTATCTAATAAGGTAGGAGATGTGGGTGATGTGATGTGGAATAATGATGTTCTTGATGACATTTTTTCATTTTTACATAATGATTTATGTAAAATATCTTAGTTTATAATTAAGAAATTATTTTTTCATTCAATAAAATTACTTGTCCCTTTTTTGGACTTGTCCATTTTTTGTAAAAATAAATATTGTGAATATTCATAAAAATATATTTTCATTGTATATCATCGTTGTGTTTAAAAATGGAATAATAAATTTTAGAACTTTTTTTATTGAGAAGTAACATTTATTTATTTTTATTAAAAATACATTATCTGATAAATTTTTGATATTTTTTAATAAAGTATGATTTTTAGGTGAATAGTGCAAAATACGGTTTTTACAAACAACATAAATGTTATGATATAATTATTATATTATCATGAATTGTAAATTCTTGACAAAAAATTATACAAATATATATGTTTTTATATGTGAGTTTATATTTTAATTTATAAAATCATATTTTATATTTTAGAACTAAAATGATATTTTTTAAGAATATTATTTTTAATAGACAATGTATTTCGAATTCTAAAATATATATTAATATATTTTTGATATTAATATAATAAAATATATTAAAAATGATTAATTATTTATAAGTATTTATTATTAGAGATCATTTTCTTTCCAATCCTAAAGGGTATTTCACATATTTTAACATTAGTTACCTAGTTAAAAAATGATTACAAATGGTTTAACTATGATGGAAATAAAAAATATATATTTTAAACATGTGTGGGAATACGTTTTTATGGCCTTAATAAAACATATCTCTTAAGTACCCCATTATACATAATTTTTTGTGGGGAATTCATAGAGAGTGACATTCCATTAATGACATGTTTTAGGAATTTAATAAAATCTTGTCCCTTTTCATTTATAGAAAAGGAACTCATTCCCTTACATATCTTAATGACAAAGACACATATATAGTATCATAACATAATAAACCCTATAATAAAAGCACATCACATTAATTATGTTATGGTCTTCTAAAAATATATCCCTCAAATGTGTAATCCCTTCAACAAAGAAGATAATTGAAGTAGTGGGGTATAAAATTATAGTAGCTTTTATCACATTTATATTTCATTATGTGATCTTATTGTTTATAAAATTACATAAAAAATATTAAAATTTAACATCATTGTCATTTGTAAAGTATTATATTATTATTAATATGTTTCATTAATTAATAATTTTTTCCTTCCCCTTTATGAATAACGAAATACTAATTTTTCCGCATTCGGTGAACCACATTCTCGAAGAATCGTGTTTCATTTTATGTCACCACCATAAAATGATTACCCAAATATGAAATATCATATATAAAAATTATATTTATTAAAAAACTTGTATTTTTAATTAATAAACCATTTTTATTGTTTCTTCGTTCTATTGAAAATTTAATCAATGTCTATGAATACGTGTGGACTATTTCTTCTTTAGAATGACTGTATTCTATTTTTCACTTCATCATAGAATTACATATATTTTCATAAGAATGGTTTTAGTGGATAAATATCATTAATTTAAATTTATTAAGGTTCCAAAATGTAAATTTATACTACCTATAAACTATATGACTAACAAAATATCATAGTGGAATTGGTTCTCCAAATGACGGTTCTAATGGAAATAAAAAATTTCATTATAGAATGAAATAAAATTGTATAGATTATGTTATTCTTATATAAAAATATAATATATACTATTGGGATTTAATTATATTACAACTAAACTAAAAAATATTCTCCCTTTATTCATGGTATATTCAAGTTTGCGTATATATAGCCTCCTACATGGAAAATGTAATAAATTAATATCATGGATCACAATTGGAATTTCATTTCTGATATTTTATTAAATTAATAATTCTATATATATAAACTTTATTGTCGAATGATATTTTAATAATTTATCAAATTATATCAGGAATCACTATTTGTTCTTAAAGAATCATAAACAACACTTATAACCAAATTTTTATCTTTTTTAATTCCACTTAAATAAAAAGTTAATGAAATTATAAAATTTTAAATAATTATAAAAAATCAATTATATTAAAATTTTAAAAATTTTAAGGATAAAAATTGGGAGAATAATGAATAAAAATCCCAATATTAGAAAAATAGTTCAAAATAATGAAGATTGCATGTACATGATATTGAAAATATGTAATATGAAATTAGAATACATTTAGAAAGTAATTATAAATGAATTGAATAAATATAAATATATATGAGTAATTTTATTAATTAATTTATTAATATATATATGATAATTATATATGAGGTTATGTTACGTTCATGGATGTGAGGCCAAGATGATAGGGTTTTTATTGTCAAAATATTGATTCGTTGATAAATAATAAATTATTGCACTATGTTTTCATTATATTTTCTATTTATTTATAATTGATGTGTTTTAGAATAATATTTTTATTTCATTGTATTTAAAATAAAAATCATGTTCCTCTATTTATGTTTATATTTATTATAGTTTTCCCTCGTAGTAAGTATTTTAGGAAACTCAACTCTAATAAGTTGTCTTCTGATTATTCTTTTAAATTATTTCTTATAAATTTTCTCTAGTTTTTTCTTTTATTATATTATGTCAAATCATCTATTTTTTATTATTATTATATACATTACTACAACATAAAACAATTTAATGATATTTATCACGTGTTAGGATATGTTTCATGTAATGTATATTGTCAAATCAAATCATTATTTTTTGAGTTATTGAGTCTCACTATGAAATTTTTTCTTCAGTACATGGGCTTTTCCATGTATATGTTAAAATTTATGGTATATTATATTTTTATTTTTATAATTTATTTATAAATCAAATAATTTTTTAATAATATATTTTTAATGCGTGTTTTAATAAATTTTAATTTCAATGTATTGATAATTTCTTTTCATAATAAAATTCTTCATCAGTTTCTCCACATTTCCTATAGAAAAAATAAGATCATTTATAAGGATCCATTATTGAATATTATCTATAAAAAAAATATATTTTAATACCACTTTTTAGATGATACTTTTGTTTGTAACATGTATATTTGGAATTTACATTAATGTTAATAACATTTATAAAAAAGCCATTTTTATTTCCAATTAAATTTTACTTATCAAATTCATAAAAACAAGTACTCTTATGATTTATGATACATGAATTATTAATCAATAATATATATTTAATATTTTGGTTTATTCATCTCATGATATTAGATAAATTGATTCATTTATCTGTATTTTTTATACCATTTTAACCATTCTTTGACCACAATGGTTTCCATCAACCTCAAAATATATATAATTTTAGCTTATTACACTAGGGATGTGTTACATTGAAAAAATAAACCATATTTCCCTATATTTATTATATAAAGGAGATAAATTTCATCACACCATTTTTATTTCAAATCCATCTAACATAAATATGAATAAAATTTCCTTAAATGACATTTCCTTGATAATTACATTTTTCCACTCCATTGATAGAAGGGAGTTCACCTAGATTTCATATGTAAATTTATTAGGGAAGTTATTTTCTTAACCATATACAATTAATTCAAAAGGTTTTCACTTCTTTCTTTCATACATATGGATACAATCTGATTATAGATTTCAAAACTGTTGATATTAATATATATATATATATATTATGATATGTATATTTAATGATTTATCAAATGAGTTTACAATATATTGTTTTACCATGAACATTTGTTATCATGAATTTTTATGATCACGATAACAATTTTTTTACTTGAATAAAATTATTTGAATTTGGTAGGTTTTTACACCTACAAAGAGTAATATCGGAGAAGTTTTTGTTTTATTGTTTACTCATTATTTCATCTGCTGAATGTTTTGGACTGAAACATGTAATGAAGGGGGCTTTAAATTAGATAGCTCATTGATGAATCAATTGGTCGCACGTAAAAAAAATTATTTGGTATTATAGTGTAATTTTACCCAGAACTTGGTATTTCCTAAATAAAGTACCTTGAATGTATGATGATTATATATATGATTAGGAATTCTTAGCATAGGTTATATAATCATCCATCTAGAATAACCCATTTCATTTAAATGAAAAAATTACTATTATCCATGTTATCTAGTTATTTCCATTTCTCTCTAGGGATACATTATTCTCCATTTTTAGTTTAATATTCAAATATGTTAATTACTTATTCCTTCCACAATAATTAGTTACTATTTAAAGAAAGACTTCCTCAGCTCTATTTTTTCTCGTATTTAACATTAAAACTCACAAATTATTGTATTTTAATTTCCATAGGATATATAAAAAATTTATTAAACATTATATAAATAGAAGAATAACATGTGTGGGTATTATTTAGATATTTTGAAATAATATTATTGATTAAGTAATTTTATATAGAGAAAAAAAACTTACATTGTTAATATATAGATAGGATTTATTATTTATGACGTTTACTAATTTTCAAACCCATTACAATTAAATGGGCATTGAGAATGGTTGATATGAAATATTTTATTTACATAATTTAATTTTTGGAATTTTATATATTGGAATATATATGTAATATCGGAAATAATATGTAATATACGTGTTAAGGGAACAAGATCCAAGATCATGGGTTTGAGTCTCCACTGTTAGTAACTGAGAAATGTATATATTACTATTACTATTATTATTTTTATGAGGAAAATGTAAAGATTTATAAGTAAAAAATTGGATAAAAAATTTATAAGGTATAAATATCCGTTTGGGATAATAAATGAATTAGTTTTGAAGTAGTAATTAAAAAATTATTTTTGGGATTAGGATAAATGAATATCAGAGAAAAATATGAGGATAAGTTAGAGGAAAAATTCTAAAAATTAGTTAACATCCTAGTGTTTTGGTAATATAGATATAGTGTGTTTCTCTTATAAATTTCCTCTCTATATGGATATAAAAAGTGTATGTAGGTAGAGGCATAACTGTACCTTGGGGTAGTAACCCCATAAAGCAGATGGTGTGTATTAACTCTATCATCACATATTGCATAAAAAAGAGTCCTAAGTACACAACTTGTTTCAGGCACTCATTGGATAAAATATGATTAATTTGCATTTGATATAATGATCCAATATGATTTATTTTAAAATGATGGAATCATATTATAATAGGAAACCTAATATGTATATGACCACGGATAAAGATTTATTTAAAAAGTATAGTCATATTATAGACCATAATTATCATAATTTAATTATATATGTGTCTTAAGGGATGGCATCATAATATTAAGGATTTGTATTGGTATTTTTATTTTTTTTATAACTATTTTGGTATAAAAATATGGTTGAAATAGGATTATAAAATTTTGGTTGAGAAAGGTATGAATCCAAATACCTTTTTGTCTTATAAGAGAAGAATTGAGAATACTTAGTCAGTTAATAATAATTTATATAATTTTTATAATGTAAAGTGGTGGGTTTACATATCATTCCTTTAGTAGAGTAGTTGATATATGAATATTAATTAAATAAAAAAACTCTTAGTTATTTTCATTATTGATCGATATTTATCATTGATATATTTTGGTTAATTGTAAATGTTTTGAGTTTTATGTTACGTGTCAATAGACATTTCATTATTATTTCATTATTAATTGTTTCGTAACATATATGAAGTTTTATCAAAAACCCAAAAAATGATTTTTTGATATAGTTATATTTATTGAGATCACTATTAAAGAACATGTGATTTATGGATGAATAAATATTTTGTTGAAAGGGATAGTTGATCAAGAATAAATATGTTATATAGTATTGACAAGAATTGTATTTAATAATGACTTTTTTAAAAAAATAATCCCTAATAGTTTTGTTGTTTTTATTCGAATTTGGGAATTACGAAATATAGCTACTAGTTTGCAACTTTATAAAATAGTGATTAATGAATTTTTGGATTACTTCACCCTTCCCTTCCTTCATTATTGATTCCTTTCTAGGTACCCAAAAATAGCACAAACATGGTGTGATATAACAAATAGTAGGCCATCACTAGCGGTTCCAATAACATTCCCTATCTTTGTGTAAAATATTATATGGTGTGCAACATATCATAGGTATAATATTAATAACTATAAATGGGTTAATACATATTTTACATGTTCTACACAAACATGGATCCTTGTGAACAATATTCAGAAACCCATATATAAGGGATAAAATTAAATCATACATAAGTATGTGTGGTATTGTCCATCCTAAAAACTGTAATAAAATAATCGTACCAAATATATCTATAAAGCATAGAAAAATATCAACAACATCTATGTCATGTAATCCAATGTATTAAAACCAGAACAACCTATGTCATGTAATCCAATGTTATTCAATTAAGGGTCGTATACAAGTTATAAATGTCTATAGGATAATTGTTGAGTCCAAATACCTTCTCTATAGAAACTCAGTAAAGAATTAAGTGAGTTTTTGGGAGAATGTCCATAGAGAATAACCAATGTGAATCAAATAATGTTGGATCCAAGGGGTATATATTCCCTTTGAATTATATGGAACTAGGATATCAGTGATAGAAATGTCCTTGGAATCCACAACCATATTCAATATGGACCGATGGAGAAGAAAACCACATGGCATTCTATGAAGTCAAGATACAAGGTGTACAAAACTCCCTAGCATCTACTACCATTATCAATATGGTTCCATTGAGTATAAATTTCCATATAATCATATGAAATTAGGACATGATGGGTAGAAATTTCAATGACATTAACTACCATAATCGATTAATTCATCAATTTAAATAAAATTTAATAATCACAAATAATCAATGATTTCAAAAACTCATTCCTTATTTTTCATTTCAACCCATTAACCAATTCATAACATATTTACCTTTTTTTAATCAAATGTAGTAGAGTAATATCCTTTTCCTATTCATTCACTTAATTACCATTAAATTTTTAGGATCCCAGTAAGGCTGGAAAGCTCACACACGCCTAGAAGGGTGATACGTCACAAGGATGATACAATAACAGACCTCATGAGTGGTAATGGTTTGTGGGTAAAAACAACCAACCATATAAAGGTACTAGTGCAGAACATAATGGTATAAATAAAATGTAAACACAATTTTCATTTAATTCTCGAGGGTAAGATAGAAGTCCCAACATTTGGCACAAAATAAACAAGATATATAAAACACCAAAATTAATGGGGAAGTAATATGCCACATACCGTAGATCCATGGTAGAAAATTGATCTTGTATCGACCTCTAATTCTATATTGATCATAACTAAAAGGAGAAAATGAAGTATGACTGAAAATATATAAAATTAGCACGCACAAAATTAAATAAGTAGATATGATTTCAACTGAATCATGGTATTATATGATGATGAAATCATATGTGCAGATCCAAAAAGATGACCTATGTTTGAATGATATTATATATAAAAATGAAATCAAAAAACCAAGTCGTAGGAATCTATATAACTCAAATATGAGATGAGGAGGCCCTGAATGTATTGGAAAATAATGTATTAGGAATGGTTTAAAATTATAAATAATTGAGAGAAAATATCTATTTACTCATTAACAACTAGGTTTGAAGGATTGACCACATGGTTGTCCAAACTAGACAGCAACAATGCTCCCTTATCTACCTAAAGCAGGACCTCCCGTGTTTCTTTGCACAATTTGGGAAACCATGATAAAATCATTCTACATTACTCTACTAGAAACCTAAGAGCTTCTCTCATGGGTGTGTGGACATAGTGGCACAGTTTCTTCAAATTATGATCTATATTTATTCCTCATGTTCAACCCTATACATTTACACCTATCCATGAGTCCTAGACCCCACTACTTCTATAAATCACGTGTCCTGAATTCCTTTTCCAAATATTGAGGCTCTGGACTATGAACAAACCTCAAACACCCCTGAAAAAATAGTTACCTCCTTAGAAATTAACATTAGGTAAAAACATGGATTTAAAACTTTAAAAAAACATATATGAAACTCATAGTAATACCTAGGATCTTAGAATCATCCCCACCAAATGGTAATTCATCCCTGAATTTCCCCTTCTAAGGGTGGCCATGTATCATGTGAGAATAACACTAGCCACTGAGTATATTCTTCAGCCTCTCTCTTCTAAGCCTTTTCATTTAACTTTCCATGATTCCAAATCACCTATACTAGAGGAACTAACCCAAATCATAAAACCTTCATTATTATGTTGATGGAATGTATATGATTCATATCAACTGATACACCTATATATAGGTTAACCTCATCTAGATTATGATTATGAGATAGGTATAATGGATAAGAGTAGAGATGAGAAACATGGTTTTCATCATCCATATTTCAGTACCTCTGAGATAACTATAAATGATATTCATGTATCCCAACCCTCTTCATGATATTAAATGCCATGAAATATCATTGTAAAACCATACCATGTATTCTAAACCATCTATGTCCTAAACAAAATAGAATACATAAAAATAAATGATCTATGACCATGGACTCTAGAGGTCACTGATGATTATCTATGTATGAATTTGAGCAAGACTATATAGTGCTTATCCTTTGTCAAATAAACTAAATCTTCTCTATTGACTCCTGCATGATTTATGGTCTGAGAATCATTTCCCCTCATTCCATTAACCATCATATATTATATTTTCATTCCATAACATAAAAATTCACATAACATTACATCTGTATAGTTTTTTGATATACATTTTTCTAGGAAAACTCAAACCTGGATATATGCCTCTCCCAATATCCCTTGAAATCATGGATTTTTTCATTTAGCATGTTTTCTAGAACCTGTATAGTGTGATATGACTAGTATTTATTATTAATATTGTATGATGTTTTATAAATCACTTTTTTTGAAGTTATCTCTGAAAAATTTACCATAATTTTATTTAAACTAATAATCGAAATATAATATAGTATGATGAGGATACCCATGAAAGTAAAAGGGCTCACAGATATACAATCTCACATTCTCATTTACTAGAAAGATGTCCTTGATTGGTAGAAAATGTTTTTTTTCTTATTGAGACTGTAAAAAAGAACCAATACTGAATCACAACCACGATGCTACCATGGAATAATACTCATGAACACCATCATAAAATCATCCCATTTCTACTCATTATTAAGTAGATGACATAAAATACCATCTGGTTGACGGTGTTATGCCTTCACCTTGAACCCATCGTAACAAAAATATCTACCAGACATTTTATCCTTAGCCACCAGTACTGGAATTGTAAACTGGACACATATTAGTAACACCAAAATTTACTAACCAGGTTGAGGCATAAAAATCACACATAAGGTACTCGTGTATTTCTGTTGGAAAAAATGACCATAAATATGCATTATTTATTCCTCACTAATAGTCCAATCATTAGGTGTTTCCTTACCCAAAAAAATATCTCAAAGTACTAGGACCTCAAAATCAGATATCTTTCTCATCCACATCACATTTAGAATAGATAATTCACTTCCATGGACGAGAAGAAAGTTATCCCAAGACTATCCTAATCCTATCAGTGGATCTAATAAAACTAGGAAGCATTCTTCCACTATCTACTAGCCTATGAACTTCATGTATCTGAGTCTTCATTCTTAGGGAATCATCCACATCATTTCCCTTTCTGAGGATGTTTCCAAGCACGAAGTAAAGAAATAGTATGCATGCCACACACCGTCATTGAAAAACACTTCTTTCATGATTCTAGAATATATATTTTTAATATTTTTGAGGTCATTTTAGTCTAAAAATTCTATCTGAGTAAATAATTCTTTGAGTAATTTAATGAATTTACAATAGCGGCTAACTCAATATCATTGTCACAATGATCATTTTCTAAGGTCCCAACTTATGAGACATATCTTCTATGACTCATTTCCCCTATATCAGAACTAATACTAGTATTATACTATATGAACTATAATATAATATATATCTTCTATCTGGATATCACATTATTTAGACTGTTTCTCAGTTAATCTCACATTCATCTCATGACTAACTACCTTGTATTCACTTGACCATAAATCCATTACACCATTATTTGTCAAGAATGTATGAGATGATACTAATAATGTAATGTATTGAATGGAGAACCTAAAATATCCATATACTCTCAAGAAACTCATTATTCTTGAGGATTTATTGTATGACATCATAAATACTATACCTGTCACGTTTTCTTGGTAAACTGATACTCTTTTATCTGAGATAATGTGACTCATAATGTGAACATTGTCTTTCTAGATGTAGACCTTTGTGAGATCATAATACAACCAATAAAATATCTATCTATTATAAATAAACTCATGATGCTTGTAATGTTAATATTGATTGGGAGAACACCCCAAGAAATAATCCATGAATAACACCACAAATGAATCAAGATAAGGATGAAAAAATAAGGTCATCAAATCTATAAAAAATGCATGGTGTGTTTCGGATACGGAAATACCTAACCCAAAAAATATATAAACTACACCTACTATGAAAAAATTTATAATATATGTATCAATTTTGAGCACATAATTGGTGATAATCCAATATTATATCAATATTTTAGAACAGAGTTGATCCTCTAAGATGGTTGAAGAGATCATATATCTTTATCAAGGAATACAAGTTCATAAACTTCCACGAGTTCATTTTTTAGTAATACAAACAAAACATTATTGTCCCATCCTTATGTTTTAACATTAAAATATAGTAAACCCCCCCCCCCACAATGATGTACTATGCCTTTTAATACCCGTCACATATAAGTTATCATGTTGTCTTTTTATCTCCTATAACTCTGTATTTGCCATCCTATAAGGAGTAATGAATATCAGTGAATCTCCTAAAAATGGCTCGATAGAGAACTCCACCTCTATCTCAAGAGGTAGAAAAGAAATTTCATCCTAGAAAAAATTCCTAAAATTATCAAAATATATAAAAAAATACACTAGGAATTATCCTTGAACATCTTGATATAACTATAAATCTGGGTTCTCATGCCACCCATCCAATTATGGTCAGGTCGATACCGACCTTTTAGAACATCCCATTCTCCATTTCTAATAAATACCCTTACCTATGGTTATGTAAACATCACCCTTTAGTGATAAAAATATAAAAAGTCATTGTAAAGAACTTGAATGTTCATCTAGAGTTTATGGTTAGACCCTATCATCTATAGGAAAAAAAGATATCATATGAAGTGATTCCCACCAATTTCAAAGGGATAGTCCCTACACTAGAATACACCCTCTATTAAAACCCTTAAAAGAGTATCCAAATTAATAACACCCTAAAAATATGATAATTAATCTCATGTTTTTTCACAAATGGTACTGGTATGAATGAATGAGATGAACTTGTAATAAAAATAGAAGAGACAATAGCAGTGGCTACTAAGATCCTTCACATCACCATAAACATCTCATCAGTCTACCCCTCAGATGTATGATGTAAAAAATATATATGTCCTAAACCACAACCCTATGAAACAACTGCCAAACCGAGAGAAGGACCACAATTCAATTGTGGTATAATTGATGCATTGATTTATCAGCCCGGACACCACCTCATCTTGAATGTCAAGAAATACCCCAAAACCCAACATGACACAAATATTTTAATCCCTCTCTTAATATTGGAGTAGGGGATTATCCCCTTCAACCGACAGCTGGTGGGATAGTCCTATAAAAAAATTATTTATGAACCATCATGCTACATGATCAATACTCAATTGTGTCTCAATCGCACTAAGTCCTCATATGTCTCAAGATCCCAAAATTATTATAGTAGATAGAACCACCAACACTAACAAATTGTGTTTTAATACCCTTGTGAGAAACCTCCAAAAATACTTCCTCACACCTGATGTAGATCTACTAGGTCGAGAGAAATAAATTCCTCGTTTTGTGACCGCATATCCTATTAGGGTTTTTTCATAATAAGTGAATTATTCACAATCATTATAATATTACTCATCCAAAACATGTTTATATGATATCTAATTGAATTCATGAGACCTTCGTTGAATAATCTCTCCCTCTATAGATCATCATCATGATAAATCGGTTCCGAATACTGAATCTCAATAATTTGTGTCAAATAATGCATTACAATCATAGTACCGCACCCAAAAAACATAATAGCACTGGCCCATTAAGCTCTCAGGGTCCGAGGACAAAATTCCTAGTTTGAAAATCCTTCCAAATAAAATTATGAATCATATCAACTATTTTCGAACCCTCCCACTGGCTCTTATATTATCTTTGAATCATATATGTCAAGATCATAACTCTCCTATCTAGAGGTGTCTAAAAATTATAAAAAATGGATAATATCATCCCAATCCAGTGCTCAAAATACTATATACCACCATCCCCCAATAACATGGGAGGATTTTTCTATTGGATCACATGATTCAGATTTTCTATAAATGAGAAATGATTCGGGGATCCCTAATATATCCTCATAAAGAGAAATAAACTCGCATGGAACTAGGTATCAACACTAAGGTTTGGTTCAGCTTCTGGTTCCACAACTATTGTTATGGGGGGTTCTACTTGTGGCTCAAAACCCTCCACATCAAGATTAGGGTTTTACCACACTCCTATAACATAACGAAATATATCATGGTGAGATCTATCTATTATTCAAAACACACAAATATCAAATGAAACAAGTAGCAACAATACCATTGATAGATATATAAGATAGTTCAAATCCTTCTTATAAATAGGCCTTAGAACTCTGACATCTCTTATATATATTATAGGAAAATAATAATAGTCATAAAAATCACCGCAAACACTTCATACTATCCACTCTATGTTGGGCCGAGGATAAGTTCATTATTTCAAAATTTTACTTCATTTGTAATTCACATTAATATTTTATTTATCATTAAATGATTGAACCATGTGGGTCACCACGTTCTATATATTTGGGACCATTAAACTTTCAAAATGAGGTGTGTAATATACTTATTACAAACAATGACAGGCTCATGTACATGCTTTCAATGGTCTATGACTCAATGTTCCATAACTTTTTTTCATAGGGTGTCTTTTTAAGACTATGTAGGAAAAAAATATTTAGGTTATGGTAGTGAATCATTGTACCAACTATATTTCTCAATATCCTGAACATATCATTAATCAAATATAATTTTTTTTTACAAAAGGCATTCCTAATAATTTCACGGAGTCACGAAATGTATTTTATATGGCATAAAATATGCATCAAATTTAATTCCAATATGGGGCCTAAAATGATGAATGAGATGGAATTCCATCATCTCATCTAACCAAGTACAAAAATTTATAATCCACTTAATCATAAAACCTCAAATTTTTCACCAAATGGTGGAATAAAATCAACTTTAATAGAAAAATATACAAAAATAATTCTCCATTCTACGAAATTTTCCTTTTTCCCATACGTGGGTTACCAACTCCTAGGAACAAATCATTACAAAATTCTTATTAGTTACTAATATCCAATCCAATTTCTAAAAATAGTAATTCCATAAAATAAATCATGGTGATATCACATTTTAAGGCCCCGACCTTATATCCACTAAACAGTTCCCTTATCGAGTGGGTAACGTGGCCTCAAACATTCTTCCATGTATGGCAGAGTCTTCCATCTAGCATTGAGGTCCTATATTGTGTCTATAGTGAGAATGTTCCCCCACATAATAGTCTAATGCAACTGAGTAATCATAAGATTCAATTGGGAAATCATAAGACAAATCAATATGGAATATTACATCCAAAATACTATAATTATAAATAATTGAAAACAAGTGTCATATACAATATGATGATATTGTTATGCCTCATTGAAAAATTATAGGAAATACATAGAAACAAGAATCCAATATAATATAGGTATCAAAATAATCAAATAATAAAAAGGAACTATATCCATTTATTTATTCATCACAACAATTTTATATAGTCCCATACTCCTAAGCAATGATCAAATCAAACATCATAATGATGGTGCATGGCTTGGTCCGTACCAACAACAATGATGTATTCATGGGTACCAAATGGTGGCCCAAATAGGTTGTGATATAAAACTTAGTAATCCACTACCAATGTTTTCTATAACATGTCCAGAATGTCTATAAAAATGATGTAGTTTTCAATATATCTTTTTATAACCGTGGTGAATGTAAAAGTGTCAACGAAGATGTGATAATGTCCATCAAAAAAAATATCCTTGTGAACAGTAGTTAGGAAACCATAAAAAATAGATAAAATTACTAATTACATATGAAATTGTTATACTATTCAGTCTACAAATTTTAATTAAATAGCCATACAAGGGATATCTAAAAATCATAAAAAATACCCACAATGGCCACACTGTGTGATAAAGTGTATAACAACAATAACAACCTATGATATGTAATCCAGTGTCAGTCCATGAAGGTTCAAATATGTGATATAAAAGTCCAAAGTATCCTCTTTGATTCTATAGAGCATCTCAATGGAAACTCAGTAACGACATGGGCGAAGACCATGGATAATGTCCACTAAGCATGTCTGAAGAAAGTCCATGAATTTCGGATAAAATGGGTAGTTGTTCCCTTAGAATCATATGGAATCATTATCCTAGTTCAACAATTATCATTTGAAAACACTACCATAATCAATAGGGATACATTGATTAAAACTATCCATGTCATTCTATGTAATCGTGATCCAAGGAGTAAAAATGTCTTTGGAATCCACTATCATAATCAGTATGGATACATAGATTATAAATATCCATGGAATCCTACGGAATCATGATGCCAAAAGGTTAAATATTCATAGGGTCCACTAATATATTAATTTAATTATTAAATTAATATCACATTTAATTATCAAAAATATCCATGAGTTGAAACAACTCATTCCTCATAATCAATTTAATCTCATTATCCAATTCATTACACATTTACCAGACATTTAATGGAATGTAAATAAGGGATTACAATATCATATTCATTCATTGAAAAATTATTCAATTTATTATGAAACCTAGTAAGGTTAGTGAGATGACACGCACAATACTAGGTGGTATAACATGGGGAAGATATGATAACACACCTCACGGGTGGTCCAGGATGGTTCTAATTACCACCAACCATATAAATTTACTAGTGAAAAATAACATGTCATAAAAAATTATGCATGTCTTCATTTATTTTTAGTTTCATATTTGGAAGGTCTGGTGTGCATAACAATGAAAACAGATGTATAAAATAATAATAATTCTGGGATGTATATAGACCACCTACCATTGGTATGTGGTACAACACCTATCCATTATTGACCTTTGATTCAGTATCTATCAGTATAAAATTGTAAAATAGATATAAGACTAAAAAATAATGAATATTTTCATTAAAAAAAATACATTGACAGAAAGTTAAGTGATTAAAGTCACAATAGGAATAAATAAATCATTAATGTTGATCCAACATGATGAATGACGTTTGAATCAATGTTCAGATTGAGAATGTATAGAATCACCAATCATTATGATTTCAAGTAGTTATCATGGGTGATTTGGAGAACCTCTAAACAATGTAAATCAAAGGAGTAACATGGTATTAGAATTATAAATATTTACGTGAAAATAGATTATTTACACATTAAAAATTGGTTCTCCTGGTTTGGCCAAATCGTTATAAAAAATGTTCACCTATCATGCTCAATTTTCATCCTCATGAAGGACCCAACATCATTCAGGTACAAGTTTTAGGAAACAATATGACACCCACGACTCATGAATTTTCTATTAAGTAAAGTCCTTCTTGTATGACTTTTTTCCCATGGCGGGATAGTTTCCTATAACTGGGCGGCCTTAAACTGACCTTTTTCCAACCCAACAAAGTTACACTAAACTGTGAAGCCTAGGTCATATGGTTACTACTATCCATGAAGCTCAAAATCATTTTCAATAAATTGATCCTCCATGCATTAAAAAAATCTACAGACACAAACAAAACTTTTATAACCTCCTTTATAATTCACATTTTTTCAAAACAAACATTTAAAGTGAAAAATAATGGATATAGAATTGATTGGGAAACCTTGTATCTTACACAATATATCATGGATTTTCATGAGAAATGGTTATTCATCAATTGTGATTCTTAAGAGAGTGTTAAAAATTTTTAAATAAAATTTGTAGATCCTATAATATATATGACCAATAAACAATTATGGTAAATTCATTCATCCAAAATAGTGTACTGTGAGAAAATGATGATTTAGTTATATAATGAAATAACATTATATATTTATATTATCAATATAATTATTTAAAATTACAATATATTACACTAATAAATAATATATAATGTCATTATTTTTTTCAATTCTATTACAAGTCAACCAAAACATAGTAAAACATTAATCATTGTGTATTCATGTTGGGTTCAGTTTAACCTTCTACATGAATATTGTAATAAATTTATATCATTGTTGGATATGGGAATTTATGCACCTATAAAATAATATATAAATAATTAAATATTGATAAATTTTTGTTATTTAAGAGATATTATTTTTTTAATTATTATATATTAAAACAACCATCGTAAAATAAGAAATATCAATTGATTATCATCACTAATTTAATCAATAACAATCGTTACCTGAAAATACCAAGAATAAATTTATAACATCACATATAATTATTCAACAACAATTATAGTACCTTATAAGATCTATGAATGATGATATTTTGTATATTAATTAATATAAAATCATTATTATGAATATAGTTCAAAATTATCATGATTACATACAATTGATATTGAAAATTGGAAAAAAGTAACTATAACTCATATAAAGTATCCTTGTAAATGAGTTTTATAAATGGAAATAAGTATGAAAATATTTCGTAATTATTTTATTAAAATATATATTCCTGTGATATTCGATGTTAAGGTATGATCACAGAAATACTAGAGAGTGGTAATGGTTTTCTTAGTCTCAATTCTGTTTCATTGTGACAAAATACATTATGTTCACCATGTTTTCATTGTATTTTTTATTTACTACCAATTTATGTTATTTAAATATATATATATATATTTCATTGGATATAAATTCCAAATCCTTTTATTTTATTCAAGAGGATATTGATTATGTTTAATCTCCAATAATAAGGATTTTTGGAAACATAACTTTCGTTCATTGACATATGATCAATATATTTAAATAATTTAATTTCATTTAGTTTTACTTATCAATTTTATTGTATAATGTTTTATTCTATAATCTTATTATTGGGATGTAATCTCCTACCACATAAACACAACAAAAATATATCTCTCAATTATTAAGTTATATTTCATATAAGGTATATTGTTAGCTGAAATCTCTTTCTTTGATTTATACAGTTTATATTTCTATATTATCCTATGACTGGGTTATCCACTAAATAATTTAATATATATGAATTTATATTTCCCTTTATGATAATTATTTATATATATTGGATAATATTTTATTACTCTTTTTACATTGTGATTTCCAAAAAAACTAATTTCAATGTTTTAAAAATATTCCATTTATATTCAAAATGTTTTATATTTGGAACCCAATTTACGATAGGAAAAATTATTTCATATTAAAATCTAAATTAATAAGAAATATTTTTAAAATTAATATTTATCAAAATCAATCACTTCTCATTTTTATAAGTTAATTTGGAATGGAAAATGTAATTTAGTATTTTATATCACTGTAAAAAATGTTCATTGAAAGATCAATTATATTTTAGTAATAATTTTATATTTAATATTTTAATGAGTTTATATTAATGATTTATTATCTAATATATGTGAATTTATATATATTTAATTTTTATTACTAAACTCACCGTATAAAACAATTCAATTATTTAACTCTTCTTGCACTATATAGTTTGAATAATTATTTTACAATCTTGTTTTTTATCAATGAGATCTTTATACTAATTTTACATTAATATATTTTCGATATATTATTTTTAAAATGCCAACCTTTTTCTCTGGATGGAAAACTGAATGTACTTTTCAATCATATAAATTATCCAAGAGTAAATATTTCTTTCCCAATAACCAACCATGAATAGATACATCTTTTTTCCAAATTCAATTACATAGTGAATGCCATTTATTTTATTTTATTTTTATTTTAAGGTATGATACCTTGATTATAACATTTTATTTATTGGAAAAATTGTTGTATTAACCATATAACATTACACAATGTGTTATTATAATAAAGCATTTTTACATTGAAAAAAATTCTATTTATCAATTAGTGAATGATGGATCTAATATTTTAATAATTTTTTAAATGTGATTTATTTACTTAAAACCTCCAATGTTTTTTTATTTTATCTCAATTTCATCAATTTCGGATTTATGGAATGTTTTGGGATAAAATGTGAAATTATCTCAACTCTATAATTTTAATAGATTTTTATCACTTTTGTAATTTGAGAATAACTTTTATATTACGACATCATTAATGTGATCTATTTTTTATTATTATATTTGTTTTCTTAAGTAATATCTTTTAGACCTAGATAAAATTCAAAAATCTAAGTTCTATAGTATATAAATCAATGTAAAAAACATTCATGTGGATAGAGTGGACCCCACCTTTAGAAATGAGGCATAACTAAGGATAAGAACCACCAATTAAGATGATTCTTGTTTTATTGGAACTATTAATACTATAATAATTTCACTATTAAATTTAATAGATGTATTTAGTCATTAATTATTCAATTGAATTTTATACATTGAAAGTATCACTCTGGGATACTCAACCATAAAAAGACATTCACAATAATTATTCCATAGCATCTTCAATATGGGTCAAATTAATGTGATATTTTGGGGGATGATAGAAAAGATAATTTGAAGAATCGTCTAAGAAGAAACCCTAAGGAAATTCAACTATATGGTTTGAAAAATAGAGTCTATCTTTTGGAAGAAAAATTATTGAGTAGAAGTTGTTGCACCCATTTATTTTCATATATTGTTTTTATTTTTATAATATTTTAAATTATTTTTATATTAAATTCAATTTTAATGTAGAATATTTTTAGGAAATATTGATTTATTATTTTTTTATAATTTTTGGGTCTTATTCCACACACACTTCTTTTTATTATTCTTGTCATTATTCTTCTTCTATTCTTTATTTTTGTGATTTCATGTGTGTGTTTTCATTTATTTTCTAATGACTTTTCTTTTTTTTATATTATTTTATATTCATCAAATATTCATTATCATCTTACAACTATGACCTATTACCCTAAAAAATGTGGGGTAAAACTATGTCATGGATTGGGGGAGGTATACGGAAATTTTATTTATTTTGTGCTTAAATTTTTATGTATTATTAAGTTAGTGATTAGAAAGATCGATTTTCATGGGTGTGGCAAGCGTACACCCTGAAACTAATCTCAAACTCATATATAATCATTTATTAAATATTTTCCTATAATTATATTAGATATAAGATCTTTTTATGATTGAGTTGATCTATTGAATGGATTAAATGGAATACTATGGAGCCTGGTATTGGAAGATGTCACACTCTTGAATATGGTGTTCCATCAACCTTAATTATAGAGTGAGGTAAAATTTATATTTCTAATTTCATTCATGACTTCAAAATTCAAAATAATATAATAGTAATTCTTGCACAAGATCTCAGAATTGGATTATCAATATTATTCTAAACATAAATGAGGAGAATGATAGAACCCACGAACTAACCCATAAAAGTCATCTTATTTATTCACAATTTTTTTTTTCATTTAATGTCATTTTAATATTTTCATTTATTTAAATTTAATCATATTCCTTTAATAATATAAAAAGATAAAAAGATGTAGTTTAGGTGAATTAGATAAATTGATTGAAAAACTGAGAAATATAGTCAAGTGAAATGATCCTAGACATCCATTGTATCGCATTAGAAAAATAAATTTGATTTTTCAATTCCCAATGATAGGCGTACATCATTGAATTATTGAGAATCTATATATTTGTTATTAAAATATAAATATTTATTTATTACTAAATAAATATGATTATATAATGTTTAACCAACCACATTATTACTATAGATGGGTTATGATCATGTTAATACTTTTATTTACATGATGAAATTTTTGTGTTTTTTCTATGTTATCAATATTATATTGATGGTTATTGGAAAATTTGATAATGAATTATTTAATCATTATCAGATATGATTAAGGATATAGTCATAACCAAGTGACGAGTGGGGACCATCATGAAATATCCCCTCATTGCATTATTTGGTCTCATGAGAAAAACATATTTGGGTGTTTTATTGTATTTCTACATAGAACAATATATTGTTTAATCCTATGTTTTTGATGGTATAATGATAATGTCTAAGATCATGTAGTCGTTGATTTGGGCATGGAATTAGCTATTCGGCATTATGCATTTTCGTAATAATGAACTGGTTATTATTATTAATGTTATCTATTCATTTTCTTCTCTAACAATTAATATGTTACACTATAAATTTAAGATAATTATGGTATTTCCATTATTATTAATTCTTGTCACATTATTTATTCCATTTTTATTCCATGATTTATGATTCTGTATATTTTCACATACTAAGAATTTGATCACACCTTTTGTTATGTTTTCATTTGAATATCATTTGAGATAAAGTATCATATGTAATATTACAAGAGGAAAACATAGGGTCTCGAGGGAGATATTTAGAACCTACTATGAATTATATAGTTTCATATTTATTGGAAATAAATTCGATTGGTTGGAAAAGATACGTGCTTTATTAGTTTTAAATTTCATAAAATTTACTAACGCATTAAACCTGAAATGTCTCGAGAATGTATGTAATGAAATATTTTAATTATGTCTTGTAATTATGGGATATATATTTATAGTAAAATACAAGTGGTACCAAATAAAAATAATGTGAATACTATTTTTATGGCATCATATAAAGGAGAATGTGCCTGATGAATCATAATAGACATGTTCAGTCTGATGTAAATTAATGGGACAAATGATTTCATTAATGTACATAATGTTATATATTGGATGAAAATATGATCATTTTTATGATTCATGGTCATATAATTTTTGTACATATTTTCATTGATTACATGGATGTATGATTTGAATTCAATGGGAAAACATATATTCAATAGTTAAGTAGATGTTGTTTTTTATGATTTAAAAATTATAATTTAAAATAAATTAATTATCGAAGGAATAAAATAATATATAATTAATAATAATATTTATTTATTTCCAATTATTAATTTCATTATTATTTCTATCAAATATTTTATGTCATTGTTAATGTAAAAGAAATGTTCTAAAAAATGATTTTGGAAATTGAATTGTTAGTTGATACATTAATTATTGTATTAAGTTATGCTTTTAAAAATATAACATTACAAAGTTTTAATATTTAATTATTATTCTAAATTATTTGAGTTCTATTTTTTGTAAAAATTATATATATTATTGTTTAAAAAATCAATTGGATAAGTTTTTTCAATGTATAAATGATTATCACTCATGTATATAGTTGTTAATATAAAATAATATTTAATGTAATTATTAAATAAAAAGATTTTTTCAGAACAAAAATTATTCTATATATTTTATGAATATATTTAAATATTAAATTTAAATATTTACTTTTTTTAATAAATTTATATTTGAATATTTAATTATCAAGTTGAAATTTTTAATGAAGGGTAATCTCATTTTTACCCCTAAAAATAAGTTATCGATGTAAATTTTGTTACTATGGAAAAAGTAAAATAAAGTAAAAAAGTGAATAACTAAGTGGTTAAGATATAAAATATTATAAATTTATTTCTAAAAGTTTTTTTAATAGGGGGATTCATAACCCATGTCTACTATTTTTTCACTTTTTATCCATATGAATTTTAACATTAGAACATTATAAAATGAATAAGGAATACATGCATATGTGACCCTCAAAATCACATAAAAAAAGAACTATAATATAAAACAACAAATAAACTTCATTCCATAAGTTATATATTTAATCAGATAAATTTTTTTATCCCCTGTATTTTTAATAAATTTTCATCCTTTATTACTAGGATTGAATCGTAAATCAATCATTTGGACAGAACCTGTTTTGAGAAGAATGTAATTAATCGATGGATATACCAAATTATTTATAATCAATTTCAATTTCCATATCTTCTCCACAAAATTATGTATCTCTATCAAAAAATTAAATTTACAATATGCATCTAAGAAAACGATTAATATTATATAACACTAGACACTTTCTTATCCATTAGTATAACATGTATTTCGTTCGGTTCAACCTCTGGAAAAAAGAATTCATTATTTTGTTCAATCATACCAAAAATAATGAGTATAAAGACAATAATAATAGTAACATATGTTATAAAATATTATTTTTGTTATGAATATGGGTTTTTATGGATACAAAAAAGGTAAATGATCATAAAAATAAATTATTTTTATCAGTAAATTTTAAAAAACATGTTCATCAAGCATTACATAATTGTGAACCATACTCACACATTAATGTAAGTGAACATTTTACTACATAAATAAACAAAAAAAATTTAGACACATTGATAAATAGAGAAATTATTATCATGTTACAAAATAATTATGATCATTAAGATTATTATAAAACATGTAATGAAAAATTAAATATATAAACATCCAATGATGAATATATATAAAAACGTAAAAATAAATATGTAATGAATGATTAAATTTAAATAATTATAATATATAACGAAAAATAATATGTTTTAAAAATAAATGAATTTTTTATTTATGATTATTATTTAGCAGGTTCAACTTAATTCAATATCAATATTATAGATAATTTTTTCTCCAATCACACATGGAAATCATGATTATCTATGTTTTAAATCAAGATTATGATTTTTATAATTACCTCTAAAAATAATTAACTTCATTCAACTAAGATTATGTAAAGTCTTTACATATCATTTTATAATTTAATTTCCCTTGGTATTATAAATTATCCAATACGACTCTTGTGAGATGAACACAATTTACCATTTTTTATAGTTAAGACACATTACCCTCTAAGTCAATATTATATAATCTCATTTATAAATGTACGTATTCCATATTCTTTTTATTTGATAAGTGTTTTTTATTAATATTACATTTTTTAAATAAATAATTTTATTTTATTATTCTTATAGGGTATTTATTTTAAATGTTAAGCTTTTTTAGCAAACAACAAAGACAATTTAAAAATATTCATGTTCAAATTTAATTCTTGTCTTATTTATATTTCATTAAAAATCATCTTCATCATTTTCTGAATAGCACTCAATTTAATTTTTAATAAAAAATTTTTAAACTACTGTTCATTTAAATTAAAATATTTAATAATTTATTTCGTTTTATTTCTTATAGAAATTTTACAAATAATATGCTAAATTGTTTTATATTAATGTAATCATAATTTAGTATTTATAATTAGTCACATGATATATACTCTAAATATGAAATCAAACATCATTCTATGGATTAGTTTATTACATATATCTTTATTAAAAAAATCTATTGTGATAGTTTGTCTATGATGGAATTATGAATATATCATGTCAATGTGGCACACATATATACAGTCTTTCACTGTTATATTGGTGTTATATGAAATATCTTTCCTTATAATTTATTGGATAGTGAGTCATATCCCATGAGATAAAAAAGGTGTGTTGAATAAATAAAATCCATTAAGGGTTTTATCTTAATATAGGATGGGTGAAAACTAAAATATATGGACCTCTAATACATTAAATAAATAATTATATCTCATGAGAATACATGTTAATGATTCGTGAGTAAAGATAATAAACCATTGAACATGGTCTACTATGTTCCTATAGTCTTGATAGTTCTCCCAATGATAAAGAATATTTTTTATTTTCTTATATATATGCCACAATTTATAAATTTATTATGTATTCATGGATTATGATTATTAAATAATGTTTTAAAACTCATTTAACTTATGTTTTGTGTTTTTTAATGTTTAATGGAATGAATCATGATTTATAATAATTTTTTAAAGGGTTTTATTTTTTTTATAAAATTTGATGGCCATTCCTCCCTTTATTGGATATAAAAAATATATAAATAAAACTACATTTAAAAACTACAAAAAGTGGAAACCCATTACATGGATCCTGAGACTAAAAGGCCATAATCATGAGAGAAACATATACTGAATGATGTATCATGTTCCATTAGACCCAATGATCTGATTTCATAGAATTAATCACTATAAACACCTATATAAAAGTTTTCTATAACCCTGTGCATAAAAATAACAACTACATTTTCCATAGAAGACCTGAATTCTCAATAAGACGAACTTATCAAGGAAATAAATAGTAAAATCTCTAGTCTACTCCCATAAAAGTTTTGGTTGTGTAGGAAATAAAATGTTGTAGAGCTCCCCTTAATCCAATATTTTCATGTTGGGTAGGTTAGATGATAAGTGACAACAAATTATCTCTCATTAATGTCACCGACCTGACAATGCTTGTGAGGATCTCTCTACACTATCAACCTAATGCTTTACTCCATCTTACTTGAAACATAGTGGAGAAAGTCATGTGGTAGGGGGACCATTCTTCTCATAATAAATTAGGGATGAATGTTGAAGTATGGGATTCAACACACCAATTCCACATTCATGAGTACCCAACCGATGGAACTTTAATGAAGAAATATCTATACCTATAACAAAATACATAAATTTAATATACTGATCTCTCCTTGAATCATGAAAAACATCATAAAAAGAAGCCAAAAATTACCCAAAGATAAAACTGTAATGAACACACTAAAAAGTCCCCCAATTCCATGAACAATCCAAGCATCCATCAAATAACCAACCACTAATATGTTCATCACCAATAATGCCCCTCCATACACCTACAAAAAGTCACTATCATCTATCACCCTAAAAAACTATGCCAAGACACCATCATCTAAACAATACATAAACACTGCCATCTATGGAATACCCTTCCATCCACCAAATCACATTCATACACTAATGAAACTCTACCAACATTGATATCAAATCCAGCATCAACCCTCCTTCCACTGTGCATGAAACTAACATAGTCAAAAATGAATTTCATTACTATGAACAACATATGAATCCACATACCTTCATAAATGCCTCATATTCTAAAAACACAGTATCATTGCCTCCAAATGAAATGTCTACCGCCACATATCCTTACACATGACAATGCTAAATATAAAATGTCAACTCTATCCACCCTAATGGACTCTTATCGATTCCAAGACTACAACTATAATATATAAAAAATAATGAGATGGATGAAGAAGGGTGAGTGTGTTATACCAATCCCAATACGAATGTAAAAAATGTGGAATATTTTTTGGAGGGTTAGTATTTATGTCTGATCACCCCAAGAGGACTCCAATGATGAAATCATTATAAAAAGGATAGGGCAGACGGGGGCCGGTCAATGTAGGGAAGATTCGTCAATGGGAGAGGAGTATGTAGAAATACTTTTAAGGGGATAATTGAAGATAAGTTTCATTGTGTTCTAGGTGACTATGGTTCCATTCTGGTTAGACTCTTTAATGTTATATATAAGATATTTGATTATGTTGTCATTCCCACAAGCTCATCTAATTATTAGTAGTAACATTTTATTTCTTTTCCACATGTTTACCCTTACTGAGTATCTGAGATAACCATTCACCATGTTTCCATTCCCTGATTATGAATAAGAATATTTTATATGATATATCTAAAATTTTATCATGTGAGATTAAATTTCTAGGTAGATGTTTTAAAATAATATTATAACATATATAATGTCTAAATACATTATACTGAAAGGTTATAGGGTAGGGATTTATTTATATATCTAATAATTAATCTCCCAAAATTATTTAATTTGAATGTATGATGAAGTTTGAAAATACTAGATGTAATTAATGTGGGGTTTATTTATTTTTTAGAATTACGATATTCTGGATATGTGTATAAAACCAAAAATAACCTATAGAGAGTAAAATTTTATATTGAATGAATAAAACATTTCATTAGTTGAAATAATGGGAAAATAATTTAGCATTTATTAGGATTTAATTTTATTATCATATGATTTATTACTCAAATAATTATTAAAAAATACTGACACTAAAATATTGGTTTTATTCCATGTTTTGGAATCCGATGAATCAGGTTGAAATTATTATAATGAATAGTTTAATAAATTTCCCAATAAACATAAAAATGGTATAAGATCTCGAAAAAAATTACATGGAAATGATCAACAAACACTTTAGGTCTATAAACAATAAAAAATTCAGACTAAACACCCATACCTGATAAGATATTAACAACTATATGTTATATTCATCAGATTATAATTTCCACCCTCCCTTAATTAGTAATCAAATCCCCAAAATTCCATGAAATTTATTAACAATGTAGATAATAAATTTTACATTCACTTTTCTTAGAGTATGAAAATTTTCTTTTGAAATTTTATCATTTGGTAGGTGAAGAAATTAAAAGGAAGAATAACATAAGTAATATAAACAAAGAGCAATAAATCAGCTTCATGTAGTGGGAGTACAATAAGAAATTGTTTCATAATAACTATTACTCTAACATATTTTCACTATAATAATGAGTTAATTCTGTGTAAATTTTTGAAAAGAAGATGGTTCCATTAGTAGGTATTAATAAAAAAAATACATTACATGAAAATTGGTGGATATGAATAATTTTTTTTGTTCTCTCGAGGTTGAAATAGTCATTTGATAGTCTAATAAATTTATGAGTTTTAAGAAGGATTGATTTATAAAAAAATTTGTGGAAAATAAAATGATAAAAAACATGGATGAAAGTGGTTTTATAATCCTACATGATAAAAATATGGGAATTAGTATAGATTAATGTTTCTTAATGCGGGGGTTAAATGCATCAATTATGAAAAGGAAGTCCATCAAGCACATGGATTCTAAACTAATATCAACAAGCCATCCAATGAAATGGATGAGAATATATATCATCCATATTAACCAACCAAACATAAATGTGTTAATAAAATAGATTATGTATGTTAATCTGATAATTACACTAGTACTCATGTTAGTTATGTAAAATGAGGTAAGAACTATTGAAATCCAAGTGGGAAAGTGAACACCAATGATGTCTGAACTGCTAATGTGGGTCTTGAAAATGAATTAGGGAAATGTTAACTCATAATTGACACATGAACTAAAAAGTAATTATTTTATTATTGTATTACCCAAACCATTATATATGAAAAATATTATAGTATCATCAAACCATCACCTCAACTGACAGATAGTCAATTATTGATAATTACATCGATCAAGGAATGACATCATCCCAATTCTATAATTTTTTTATTAAAATTTTATTTGAACCCACATCATGAAAATCATATTTATATCTCTTTAGAATAATTTTATAGTCTCTTTTCATGTATGGAATCACTCTAGATTAAGAATATATGAATATATAGATATTGAAATCATGCAAGATATTTAAAATTATCCTAAAATCATATATCAATGTATGGATGCCTATGAAAGGATTATGGAATCTAATTATATTATATGGTTTGTTTTTTCTAATAAATAGAATAATTTATCTCAAATGGGTGAAAATAAATTTAATATTTAATATATTTTTTCTTCTAGAGAATATGATGATGTATTTTAAGAACATTTTCTTTGTTTTCCCCCAATCATGAATACGATTTTTTTTATAGAACTTATAAAAGGTGATTCCCAAAAATAATTACTCATTATAGAATTACACAATTTGAATTGTAGGCATTGAAAAAGAAAATCAAATTTATTCTTCATATGTATTTTATACTACAATGTTATTCACTATGGGATGAAATTATCTTCTTTCATAAAAAAATATTTTGTTCAATGAATTTGTATATGATTATCATGAATATAGAAACATCTTGATCAACAATAAGTATCCTATGTACTATAATTATTATTTTTTGTTCAACATTATAGAAATTAATTATACTAATGTATATTATATTGATCCATATACTATCAACTATGTGTGAAAATCTAGGATATACCCATTGAATCCTTCTATATAATATATAGAAACTATAAATTTATTATTATTCTATTGTGAAATAAAAATTCTATCACTATTTTCATAGATAAAATTAAAATAATAAATAGATATTAAGTCAATAATTTTTTATTAGTATTTTATGATTACATTATTATATATTACATGTTCAAGGGATATCATCATGATCATTGAATGATTCTGTAAATGTTCTTTCAAAAGAAGAAAGTATATGCCAATATTTTGGATATTGGATTATACAAATTAAAGTATAATCATATGGTAAAATAATCTCTTAGTTTGGTATATTTATGCATCCTTGAAAGATATATTTAGTTGGGATATGTCCCAGACTGACCACCATAAAATAGGTTTCATATTTTTCTTTGATTTAGATGATATTATCAATATATTTTTAAACATTTTGTTAGACATTTGAATCCACAAACTATGTAAACATGAAAGGCAGAAAAATTCCACATGAAAAATGAATATGAAGAATTATTGATGGATCTTAGGTAACGCACCATATAACACCATAAGGTTTGACTTGTGCTGCGACATGACCTCATGTCCAACTCCTCATATACAATAAGATTTCAACTAGTAGTAAGGTTGTATTTCCATGATTTGGGAGACTATACCCTTAGTATCATGTCCTGGAACAAAAAATAATATCTGAGTATATAAAAATATATATTCATTGGAGTAAACATTCACAAAACAAGTATATGGAATACCATTCATAAAATAATTTAAAGGATACCAAAGTAGAAATCTAAGGCATCGTAATTTTTGGAAATCTTAAAAAATAAAATAAAAGAGTGGTAATATTATAAATTCCATCTCAGTAACGTCCCTAGATCCATGATCATCAGATTAATTATTTTCAACACAACCCTTTACCATAATCAAATGCCAATACATTAAGCATGTATGTGAATTGGGTGCATGTGTAGGAAATGAGTAATAAAACCCTGTAGGAAACCACTAATGAATCCTTAAAAAATGTTCACATGTTTAAAAGTGGTGTTCAAAATGATATTAAATGTGTAAAAAATAATAATATTCATAATATCTGGTAATGAAAATTCAAGAACAAAAAAACATCGAGAAAACATTGTTTATAACAAATTACGCTAAATTCAGGAAATATTTTAAAAAAATGTCAACTGGGAATGAAAAAAATTACCAAGTATTGTAATCAATTACCTCCAACGACTTATGAAAATGAGATGTATTTGACCCCTAAAACATCGTACCCCAAATCTGTCATGGGTAAAGACTCTAGATCATCATACTACATCTCTAATATGAGTTAGGCTTCCATGAGTTTATGCCTATAAGGATTATACCTCAAGAAAGGCCTCTATGATTTCATACACCTACCCTATTCTCTAGTCAATCTTCATCATAATTGTATTTAGACTGCACCCCATATCAAATGGTTAATAATTAAAATATTTTCCACCTTCTATGCCAATCAATTAAAAAACCAATGAATGGTAACATATATAACATCATAAACATTAAAAGGAAAATATTATCATATCACTATAGGAGATACAATTGAATCATTCAATAGTTTTGAAAAAAATAAAACAACGACAAAAAAAGCTACACGCAAACTCATGTAATCAAGAAACACAATGAGATTCAGAGGCTAAACACACCCCAAAATGAAATTATAATCATGAGTCATAAAGCATGGCATAATCAATATAACATTTCACCGAGGGAAAAAGTATATAAAAGATCGTAAAATTGTATGGAACTTATTAAATCATAGTTGTTGATGAAGAATGCTGATTATTGTCCTAGTTAGAGGGATGAATGAAATCACAGACCCACATAGAATAACTTACACATCAATGATGTACTAATTGTTTTTGGGTTTTCAAAAATTATGTTTAAAACATAGTCTCAATATAATTATATGACATGAACATCATTATATAATAAAATATCATATTAATTCCATAAACTGAATCAGTTTTGGTGTGTGTCAAAGTAATGTATTCCAATTCATAAAATCCAACCCCAATCAATGTAAAGATTTGTAATTTTTTCTGATTCAATACTAGGGAATCAGATCTATAAATGATAATTAATCCATAAACATTCCCTAAACGAAAGAGAAAATATTGATGAAATATGTCTGTTGTTGATCCTTTTATACATTATAAATTGAAAACATCATCGACATGCATGGACATCACTGATTTTCATGAACACTTCATACCACAGGGAACCGTTTTTTCACCAAAGTCATATTTAGCTCATTAAACATCACTAAGAATTAATATACATCCCATTAAATTATAAAACGAATATAAAATAAAGAAAGGGAAAATTTATCCCAAATATCAAATTCAACTAACTGAATGAACTCAAAAAATGCACCCAAATTTTATATAATCAATAAATTAAAGAAGTGAGAATACTTCTATCAACAATTAATACATAAGAAAAGATGATCAATGGATTATAAATCCAATTTTTAATATGAATTCCATGAATCGAATGAGTGTATATATTCATCCAAAAAACATCTAGAAGTGGGGCATTGGATGAATAAATGGTATATCTTGATTATTTATAATTTAAATATAATTAATAATATAAATAAATCCACAATTAAGATCTACATGTGTTTCCCCTTCAAATAGATAATATCAAGGGTTCAAAGTCATTAATTTAGAATTTCCCCAAAAATATCTAGTAAAACTAACCATAAAACATCAAATATCCAAGAATATTTTGGTTCCTTAGTCCACTAAGGCTAAAATGTATTGGATAATATTTTCATTGCAACATCAGAGGCATTTTAACCTCACCATGACTTGAAATAAATCATATTGTGGAAAAACAAGCTGTTTTTTATAGATAAGCTTCACTAAGGATTCCCTACCGGTATAGTGTTATCTATGTTGGCCAGTAAAGCCCCCAAAAGGACATTAATACTTACAAAATATTTATAATAGCATCAAAAGGTTCAAACCATACATGGATAAACCAAAAATAGTAAAAAAACAATAATAAAACATTTCAAATTATATCAAGGGAAAAAAATCAAGGCTTTATAATGTCCTCATCTAAGAGAGTTTTTTCCACAGGAATTATTCCAAATGATCCTACCTAAAAACATAGTTCACAAAGAACACTAAAATTTCTCTAACTCCCATTCCTCTAACCTGATCATTCCATGTCACCATAAGATTTATATAAGTACTATTTTCTTCAATTGAATTAATTTTCCTCTTTTTCTATTATCTGCACCTGGTGGTCCTCATATGATTAATTATGATAGAACACAACATTATCATAATATATGAAATCTGAAAGATTGGGAATGTAACTCTGAACAAGATAAAAAGAAATCACAACATTTATATATCAATTTTTTTGGGTTTTCAAGATGGTAATCCACATTCACAAACCAATCAGTGATATCGATTGGTCTAACATAACACACATATATGTACCCTTTCTTCATCATTCATCGATGTATTAACTGGGGAGTCACACTAAATAATTTATATCTCATAAATTTATATATAATGGTACTCTTATGTAGTAAGTATAATATCCCTTCATTCCCTTAGTGAGGATCAAACTCTTTTAAATCATCCTTACACTCACATAGGTCTGTAAAACCAAACTGGTGCTCAAAACAACTACCCCACCATCCTCTTGCCAAAAAAATATTAGATGAAATGAATGTCCATAAAGATTCTAAAAAGGTTATATTATAATTGAATCATGATATATAGTTATTTATAAGAACCAATCCAATGATAAATCATCATAAAAAACTCTAATTATGGCTATGATAAAATATTGAAACATATGCTTCACATATGTATCAACTTATCTAATTGTATTTCATTATGAGGATAGTATGGTATACACAAGCTCAGAAGAGTTCCAGGGAATTTTGTAGGAACTTATAATATCATGATGTCATATATACATATTAGTGAGAACAATTCCCAATATAACACCATGATATCCTATGATATCATGAAAAACTAGCCTTATATGATAACACATTGAGTGATTTTCATGGACCAGTTAAATGTGATAATATTTCTCCAATTGATTTGAAATAACTCTTATCGAATCACGTATCCTTTGAATATTGGGAATCAAACCTAAAATTTCTATGATGATATCCTCCCACATCCATGAGGTCATATAGTGTGGTTATTGTAATCCAAGAGGAGGCATGTGCTTGGACTTCACCCTCAAAAAGATAATCAGTTAGGAAATGAAACTAATCGTTTCCTTCTTCAACCCTAAATAGTAAAACATTAACTATAATTTTTGAAAAATATTTATCACTCTAGGATGTACCACCAACTATGAGGTACATAATTCTCTCATAAATAATTCCTTGATAAAAACATGTACTACTACTGTCCAATCTACCTTGAACACATAATCATCATCCAAAAACTAACCAGCTATTGGGTCACCTCTAAATAGCCACACCCATATCACTGTGCACTCTAGGAAATAATCCAAACTAGACTTCCCCAAATACTTCATAAATGATTCAATATAAAATATCTCATGTCCTCAAATCATATTCCTCTAAAGAATCAATCCTCAAATCATCTTTTATGCTCATATTAATTATTCATCCTCCAAAGGGAAGTCACCATTTTCTTCAGAAATCTACATATTGTGGATTTTATAATCTGTAATGACATTACCACTACCTGGTGAAATGGAAATGGAAATTTTAAACATTTTAAAAGAATATATATTATTCATATACATCATATTTCATTCCCACTATGTTATAATGATTACAATATCATTGTGGGATTGTTTACAAAACTAACAACTCACTAAAGGGATACTTTCACAAACAATTATAAGTGTATACCTTGACTACCAGCTCTATTTTAGGAGTGGTATTGTTTAACACATTGAGTCATAATTGACAAGACCTATAGGAGACTCCATACTCACTCTACATCCTTACTACTCCCAAAACAACACCTAATGAATCATTATATATATAATTTCTTATCCTTGGTTCATATAGTATCAAAACTAGAGTTTTAGTCATCCTTATCTTATGATCAAGAAACAATTCATTAAAGAAGACTAAAAATTTTATTTTCACACCTTAATTTTTTGATACAGTCATAGGTACTGATAGGTTAGACAATCCCTTGAAAAAATTTAGTTAATATCTTGTTAGTCCTAGAATTCTAAAAATCATGAACATTATTCAAGGATGTTTGTATGAAAATATTTCCTCCACTTTATCTGAGTCCACAGATATACCTATCATACACACTACAATCCCCAATACCATCACCGCCTTAAATACAAAACTGACTCATTCAAAACACAAAATAAGGATTATGTTCATTAAGTGTACTCAGGAAAATATCAATTTGAATACCATGATAGTATGATTTCAGTGAGTATATAATGATTTCATCAATAAAAAAAATTAATATCTAGTATAGATATGTGGGAAAGATCATGGTCAAAATGTCCATTACTAGTATGACAACTTTTTGAAATCTATATTGTATCACATTATATTTTTAGAAACCATACCAACTATGAAATTCCTTATTTGTCTTCTCCACCTCACTAACCCATGGATGGTGATAACGTGGTCCTACAAAAATATTGGAGAACATTAAGATCCCAAAATATGTTCAAAATAATTATAAATATGATTAAAAAGATTTATTTTTTTCAGTGTCATATGGTGAAACTTCTGGTAATCTACGTAGAGTTTAACACTAGCCTGTACATTCATTGAGATCAAGACAGGTGCACCAAAAGCTGATGTAATCCACCAGATAAAGACCGTATACTCCCATTACTTGAGCTTAACCTTGATCTCATTCAACATGGATTACACTTTGTGATTAGGGGATATATAAATGTGCTTCACACCCAGTATGAATTCTTTATAGAATTAATCATTTCTATTAGAGGGCGTCTAGTAATGTCCTCTAGAAAGACATCCTAATATAGATCTATGATTGGATGAAAACATGAGGGGTATTCAATAGATTATGAATAATGTGGCTAGCCTGAAATATACACTATAATCATCCAAATTTGACTAATGTCTAAAAATATTCTATTTTTTCCCAGTTCATATTCACCATTAATCATGTACCTATATCCATTCATTTATGTAATAGATTCTCATATCCAATAAAAATAAATTTGATGATGGAATATGGTCATATATATAGTATTTATTATCAAATAAAATCATCCCATCTAGAAAATCTTGAATTTACATAGGTTTTGATAAAAAAACTGACATTAGGAAACTCTTGGCATGGTTAATGATGGTTCACTATCCTGAAAAACGAAATTTCAAGAGATATTAATGTAGATTGTAACTTAATTGGTACACCATGTCTATAAATATAATGTGAAGATATTATGTAACGAGAATCATCAGTATCATGAAAATTAGTAGATAAAGTTTAAGTGATAAATAATATACCTCAAATAGTTGATAGGACCTCACCACCTTCTACTAGTGTTTGGCCCTCTATATAGACATGGAATTCCTCATCTCCATGATCCAATCCTAGATTCATGTTTCCCATCATAGTATTAATCATCTAATTATTCTACTAAGGACCCTAGTCGAATCCCTGGTTCCCTAACCATATCTTCCTCAATACCTTATCCAAGCCTGAATACAATTCCTTAAGGATAAATAATTGCAAATGACCTATCATGATATATTGCCTAAACAATTCATTAGGTGTCAATAATGACATGTGATAGTGTCTACTCTTTCCATATGTGAATAAAAGTGGGCCACCAACTAAGGGAACTGTTGATTCTAAAATTTTCTCTAACTTCTTCATGAACCTGGTCATCCGCTTCCTACTACGAGAATCAAATCTCAATGTAAGGTGATAAATAGTAGTCCCTTGTCTACTATAGACCAAATGTACACATTTTTTCATAGAATCTTCTCTTCCATTATCAATGGATTTTTCATTGAGAATAAAAAACATGAATGAAATCATGTCAAACTCAATAACTTTATTTCCACTCACTATTCAAATGAAAAAATTGATCTTTTGATCATTTTTCACATCCATGTTTTTCAATTGAGGAGAACTGTAATGTAACACCCTGAATTGAAAATAGTATATAGATATGGTCATAGAAACATAATCAAACTCCCTTAAATCACAAGAAATGTTTTACTTTATTATTTTAGGGAAATATTCCCTTAAAAATATCTCCTTTAATGTCACCATAGTAAGACCCCCATATCATCTAGTATGACTCTTAGTAATCCATATTCTAATGGTACATCCTAAAATAATGAAGGATTCCAGAATCACAATACCCCACATAGGAATATATAAATTATTTAAATTATCCCATTATTGACCATATATTTCCCCAAATTCTATTGTCCACCCATACCCTAATAATTTAGAGGATTATGGAAATGGATGTCTCGATAATGATCATTCTCGATCTTTTGGATGGTTTCCCCTTAAATTGGAACAATATAAATGTTTCTAGGAAGAGTGTTCTATATAGGATGAATCATCAGTTTTTATTCATGGGTGTGATAGAGTATATCATTTACACCACACATTGTGACATTAGGTAAACATGGGTAGTTATATTAGGTGATCACACCAAATGTTTCTTATTTGGATGTTCTAAAACCTTTGGGAGACATTAAAAATGTCAGTAACTATTACCATTATAAAAAATAAAAAATATTATGGGATCATACAACAGTTCTCCTAGGCATCTACCCACATCCCAAGGTTTTTTTCCAAGAACTACACATGGTCTTCACCTTACAGGATAGTCACAATCATATATATATATATACAATCATATGATCATTATCATGTTTTATAAATTAATACATCCTAAAATATATTTTTAATGAACGAAAAATATATATAATAAATAAGGAATATGATTCGATAACAAATACATACCTCCAAAAATTAATTAAATTAGAAGAACTATTATGAATTACAAATGCTATATATATGGTATGTGAACCTTCATTACTAAACAGGATGCATGAAACTCTCCAAAAAACTCATAACATTATATCAATAATACAATTAATCATAAATCTAGGAAACTAGTATGCATGATATAGCACAAAAAATAGAAACTCACATACCCATGTCCAACAATGTTATATCATTTATACCATGTTCAATGATATTACAAACCAAAATAAGAAAAAATGTTCTCTCGTCCCAATTGTTTACTCCAAAATTAATCCAATGCATCTGAATCGGAGAAAACATCCCCTCATGCACGAATCCACATTTGAAACTTTCTTCCAACTAGTGGTGATAGTCTATGCACTTAAGTGAAGAGCCAACACCCTTAGTATCAGTTTCTAGAAAAAGGAAAAAAGATAACATAACATATTATATTATATTATAATTATATTAATCATCTAGAAACTAGGTATATGGTGTCTCCATCAAACATTATATAAAATGAACTAGAAATTTGGAAATACAAATTAGGGTAAATGTGATGCTTTTAATAAATATATAAAACTATTTTAATCCTCTAGTGTCCATCCTTGTAAACTCCTAGCTCCATGATCCTTGTTCAACTAACAGCCATATGCCCCTCTATCGTATAGAAATCCCTATACTTTGCGTCTACTTGTGTATTTTGTTGAATGTGTAGTAAGTTATTAATAAAACCTAGCAGGATACCACCAATGACTACATAAAGAATGTGGTCATATATAAAATGTTTAGTCTATGATGATAATAACTATTTAATGAATTATAATAAATATAATATCATGTTTCAACCATCTATGAACTAACCAAGTTACAAAAAACCCACAATCCTATTGACCTCAACCCCATATTGATAAAATAATCATCAAATGTCACCAATGATCAAGATCAAGCCTCAATGATAATAATAAATTCCCACAACATTCTAAATCCATTAATTCTTATCACACTCCATGCTATCATATAAAAAATTTCATCAAGGTTGAGGTCTCCAGGTCGTCATACACTACATCTTCCTTGGGTTAGGACTCTAATAAATCATTCCCCGCATATAAATACCAACGGTAATACCTCTAAGAATTCATTCACCTACAATAATATTAGGTATATTGTTTTAATCATCCTTAGTCTTACACACTCCCTCTCTAGTGGATAATCATCACACGATGGTCAACCAGCTCTATGTCTATAAAGAACTATCAAAGGTATTGAAAGACACAAAACAAGGTAAACCATAAAAGGCAATGCATATAATATAATCATGATATATATAATTTAAACATTCAATACATTCAATGAACATCGAACTTGGTTGAAATTGGTTAGAAAAATACTAATGGAATCATGAATCCTCAATGTGAATCATTAGATACAAAAAATCAACATATGTTAATAATCATGAAGGGTCAAAAAATATATATGACAAAAAAAAATCATACCAAGGAAAAAGTTATATATACGCACCATAAGTGTTATAGAACAACCAACATCACAGATGATGATATAGACCTCAAAATTCATCAAGGATGGAGGCTCGAACCACATCACAAACCACCAGAGAATGAATCACATATTAAGGTTCTTTAGAAAAATATTTGGTTCATTAAGAATGTAGTTTGTAATAGATCCTCATGATAATTTTATTTCATGAATGTATTTCTATAATCAAATACATTAATAAGTCTTTCATCATAATCAAATAAGAACTATGTCAATGGAATGAACACCAATTCAGAAAATCCCATTACAAATGACAAATATAATTTGATTTCATTGTTAATTATAGAAGTGGGACTCGAGTATTTCCAACAAAAAAATATCCATCATTATTACATTAATGAAAAATATATTCCTAAAGGAAAAATTATCATTATTATCATTCTAGAAAGAAATAACAAAAAACGTCAATGGTTTTCACGTACATCAAAAGTTATCAAGAACACTTCTAACCACTAATAACCACATTGATTCACCATCAGTAAAACTACATCTCCAAAAGAATCCAAGGATCCACATCAATTCCATAAAAAAGTCTATTAAAGATTGAACTAAGGTAAAAGTGGTAAATTTTACCATAATAAATAATTTTACACACATGAACAACACATTCAATTATCAAATATAAAATCGTGTCAATAAATATTGGTAAGATTTGGCGTTTGGTTGATGAAGATGAGTAAAAATTGAATTCAAAATTTTAGGGAGAATAATAATTCAAACAAGATGCCATTTATCATTTGATTAGTGTTTTTTTGAAAGAATATAGAATATAATAATCCCAAAAAATGAGGTTATATCTTAATAAACATGGATTTTAATCAAATTAACAATCATTATAATACCCCCATTAAGAGTAAAAAAAATTTTCACCTAGACACATACGAGGTTAAAGGTTCAGTAACATTAATTGGGGTTTTTTAATAGAATCAATAAAATTAAAGAGATTTCACCATAGCCTATCCGTGGTTGTGGTGCATCTTCAGAACTATGAGGATGAAAAATATTGGTCCATAGTGTGGTTCTTGTTTCCGAGCTGTTTTAACCTCAATATATCTTTGAAAGCTTCCCAGTGATGAAAAAAATTATTTCATGCATAGGGAAAACCATGGATTTTGATACCCCATGGTGTTTCTCATTTTTTCCATAAAATTCATTAAAACAATATCTTACATTCAACAAGATATTTAATGATACCTAAAAACTCACCAAAAAATTTAAAAAAATTCAAGGATAATAAAAACAAAACAAGATTTTTAATTCTAGAGAAAAAATATAAAGTAATTATATCTCTAGAAATATTTTTGTACATCACAAGTATTCACACTATAATATAGTGGAGAGGGTATTTTTATTTAAAATATTAAATAAATTATGATATAGGAATATTTCATCCTAAAAATTGACATTATGGTACCATATCACTCTTATATATTAATTTCCCACCATAAAAATTAATCATCACATGATTTGGGACATATATAGGTAATAAATGAATTAATAATATGGAGGGATTTAAACTATTTTGAAAAAAGAGTTATATATTATCGTTATAATATTATAAGGTATATTTTAAAAAAGAATGTGTTCTTCATGCGCCAGTGTATACTATTGTGTTTTATCAAGTACTATGACATATATAGTAATTACCACCCAATAAAAGAAAACATGGTGTATGATGGTCTAATCCAGAAATATTGTTGGACCTTCCATTTTTTTTTGATTGAAAGATATATTGTAATTTGTTATTTTTAACCAAAAATTACATGACCTAATAAGGGAATGTAAAAAAATTCATTTTTTACAAATGAATTCTCATTCATAAATCCATTTAATGATCAATGAATTTCATAATGTTTATACAGAGCTACACATGAAGGTAAAAAATATATTTGACCATTGAAATGAAGGAAATAGAGGGAAAATATGTTGTTAGATAATAATGTGAACTTTTAATATCATAATTGAAAAATTATTTTTTATTTTATGATCAATTTTCATCATTCATTGTCTATCATAAAAATAGATTTTTTTCAATGATATAAAGTATTTTTATCTATATAGATACAATTAATATATAAATTCAATAGTATATATTTCAATTCGTGGTATGAATAAAAGTAAAGGATGAACCTCATAATTTAATATGGGTGATTCAATTTTCTTCCATATTTATATTGAAATAGGTTATAATCAAAATGGATATCAATGTAGGAATTTCCAAGACAATAAAAATAAAATTACATTTTGAAATAGATTATAAAGTAATGAAATTAGTATATTTCATTATAATTAAGAAATATTCCTAACTGAATTAAAAATTAATAATAGAAATAGTGGAATTGGGTATGTTATATAAAGTATAACTTTCCAATGTATCTAGTCATGATATGAGGATTATATAGATGTTTTGTGGAAAAATTCATCAATACATAGATACAGAAATAAATTTCAATAAGTTTGACCATCTTGAGGATGATGGTAAACAAAAACGGTATATTCAAAAATTTTATGAAAAGATGCGGTCATATTAGATGAATTTCAATGATGGTAGGTTTCAACACCTATACCATAATATTGATAATATAACATCAATTTGTTTTAAATATTTCACGTAGTACCATATGATCCTTTCTATGAGGATAAGTATGATTTTGTAATATGTTTGGATAGTTCTTGAGGGTTTAAATAGTTTGAAGTAGATATTTCTAAAGATCTTTTGTATAAGATTCATACTATTTAGAGACACAATAAAAAATTCTAATATTGATATATTAGTTAAACAAGTAATCATACATGACAAAAGGAGCTCTAAATTAGAGACAATGTAATAATTATAATATTAAATGGAAGTGGTTTATGATGTTTTAGAAATAGTTAAATTTTCCCCATGGATTTATCGTCCCTTTTTATATCCTCAATAATCTACATGATGTAACTTATAATCCGGTAAACCCACCTAACAAACCACTAGAGGAACATTTATTTTGAAAATCAGTTTTGACTATGTATATCCATTACCCATCACATGGAATGAATTCATAGGTATTACCACTAGAACATGATCTGTCATCTTGGGAGAAACATGTTAAAATCATGGATCATAGTAAAATTATTTTGACATAGGCCCCCCTTAGATACTTAATTTATTATACAGGGATCATAAATTTTATGAAGTGATATTGGAACCCAAATATGTATTGATTAATAAGTCACCATTTTTTTCCATCAAATAAATAAAATTTATTTGGAATAAATTTTTTTATTCAGGTAGATTACAAAACCTAGTGAGTTTTTTTCGTATTTTCATTTGAATGTGTTTTTGGATAACATTGTATAACAAACCAAATGTCCAAGTCTTCCAAATTGATTATGGTTGAAATTAGTGGCATGTTTTTTTTGGAATGTTATCATTTCCGAATTGATTCTGAATCTTTGCAAGTTTCCTCTTTAAACATAACCTAACAAATTGAAAATTTTTTATTCATGAAATTGGGTGGTTCATATAATGATAAAATGAGGACCCAGCTTTATTGTAACATGTGATAATGTTTCATCCTAATTTTATTATTTATCATTTGGTTTTGTTAAAAATAGTTATTTATCTTTATGGGATATAAAATCTACACCATAATAGTATCTTATCCATGGGCCACACAGAACACCACTGAAAATAGAAAATTACCTTAGGTGATAATGGAATGAAATGTTCCCCGAAAATATATCTATTTTTATTATATATTATAGCTTAATTATATATTAATCCTTTATATTAAATGTATTTCAGTCAGATATATCACAATAAACATCACCTATAATAATTAGGATTGATGTTCTAAAGTAGACACATTTCTGTAAGAATTTAAAATGATCTAGAATTAAAAAATAACCCCCATGAATAGGAAATCCATATATTTCATGTTAATGGTCAAATAAAAAAAATTTATGTTTTACTATTGAATTAAAATGATTCAATTATGAGTTCACTTAAAAAAAATTTAATCATGTTTAGATTTAATGTTGACATTGTAAAATACACTTATACTAATGTTTATGAGTATTTATGAACACATGTTGTATATATAAAAAATATTTTTATCCACTTCTAGTAGCTTAACATGACACCCAACATGATTTATGGTGGTTAATAAAAAAATTAATTGAAAAATATAGAAATTAAATTACAATTTAGAATAGTAAATTAAAATTCATTGCTTTTAGTTAAGAACTCGCAAAAAAATTCAACACACCTCATAATAGATTATTTGAAGTCAGGTTCAAAAGTATATCTGAACCCAAGAACATCCTATACTAAAAGTAATCATATTTATTCAACAAATTATGCTTAACAATATTTATATCTTATGTACCAAAAAAGAGCTATAATTTTTTTTTCTCAAGGTGAAAAAGAGTAAATCACTAGATTATATTCAAATTATAATCCTAATATGACTATTGGGTTTTTATTCCTTTTTTAAATATTACCTTCATAAATAAAAATGTGGTAAATCTAGTCTACCCATTTAGTGTTAATTGGTCATTGAATCATAGTTATAAAGAACTTTGGGAACCATATAAAGTTTAAATACTTAGATATAATTTTGAATTTACACGATTATAAAAAATAATACTTCTAGAATTAGTGGCATAACTCCCTACTCTTGTCTAGATTACTATAGAGTCTCTATCTCCATGTTTCAAGAGAAACACATTATGTTAGTCCACTACTCGATGAAAAAAATTTATTGTTTTTTATTTAAATTTTAATTACTTTTTCTATGATTATATTAACAATATAATTATCACCCAATTTATGGGTTTTATATAGGGACGATAAGAACTAAAACTCATACACATCAATAAAATTGACGATCAATGTAAAATTTTGTTTAAATATATGAATAAATAGATAGTGAACTATCACGTCAAATTAACATTAATTCTAGAATTTATATACAAGGATGTAGAAATTCATTAAAATTAAAATCATCAATTTTAAAATTATTTGATATGTAGTTAAAATATTAACAAAGTATATTATCACATGAATTAGTAGAAAACTTTATTTTCTATTGACCCAAAAATGTTTTCAATCACGTTTACTCGTGAAATTATAATGACACTACCCACTAAAGTAAAATAATTCTAATATAGTTGAATGGTGTAGATAGTTTTTAAAAGGAAGTATTATGTTTTATGACATAAAAATGTCTTCTATGGGTTTGATGAGGAAAGACATTATATAATAATTCGATTAGTAAAACTCTAAGTCACATGAAAACACTTCTAGGATGATCGATTATTATTTTTGGAACCCTATATTATTTAATTATTAATAATTATACCACTATATTCCCTAACACTCATAGATAAAATTATTAAAAAACTATATAAAACCCAATTGTGTCCCTTAAACTAACAGAAAAATAAGAAAGATGAATAAAAAATATATTTATTTATTTTAGAATACCAATAACCTCTACAAGGTACATGTTAAAAAACAAAAAAACAAGATTATACGTATCAATAAACAATTAGATATATATATATATAAAATTTATTGAAATGGTACAATGACAAAACAAAGGTCATTGATCTCATCAACACCCTTACATTCCTTTAGTAATTGGTTCAAGTAATGAAATATCATTAGACACGACATGTTATTTTCTAACATAAATACTTCCCAAAAACAAAAAAATGAAAAATTATTTGTTTGTATATTAGTATTATGTTTTTTTGTAGAATTGTTTTCCCATTATCACTATTTTTTTAAAATACATACATATAAAATTAAATGAAACAAAATAATTTTTATTCCAAAAATATGGGATACCCCATTGAAAGTGAATAGTTTAATTATTTTTATTTACCGATTCCACAAACTTGTTACACAATTTTGTATTTAAACCTTGTATCATTTAAATACTACACTTTTTCATTTTTAAGGAATTATTATATAATTGGTTTTATCCATTAACTATTAAGAATAAAAATATTTATACTATAGGGATCTTAAATCTTGTCTACAACATGAAACTATACATGATGCATGATATAAGACCTTGACTACATTGACAATATCGTCTCATGGTGAAAATAAAATCATAAATTTTATATGATCATCAATTTTCATCATCCATAAGTGGTTGATTTTAAGATTCTATAACTATTAGGCCTTAATTTTTGACTTTTTCATCTTAATTTTTTTTATTCAACTATTATAATTTCCTAATATTTAATGAGGACAAAATTTCCCTTTGTACCACCTAATGAAATGTCAAAATTATGTTTTTTAATTATCCAAAAATACTTTTACCCAATTGGAACATGTAAGTGGTATGCTTTTCTATACTCCAAATAATTTGGTTAGATTTATAGGATAGTATTATATAGAGTTTAATATACCCAAATGGTGCCTAAAATTTTCACATACCCATCAATCCAAAAGTGAATAACATTTTTTAAATAATTTGTTTCATTCGCCTTTTCTCTAACTCAACTTCACCTTTAGTTTTATAATGAAATGTGGTGGATAATTTTTGAGATATCCCTATATGTAGAAGATTTATTTTATTGAATGATAATTTAAGTGGGATCTATATGAAATAATGATAGGTCTATTAATTTCAAATTTGGAATAAATATTTTCATAGATCAATTTATGCTCCTACTAATGATCATTATATATTATTGGATTTTCCTTAAACCTTATATAGTTGTAATAAACAATGAGGGGTTTTGAGATTGATATATCTCATATTGTTTAATAGTGATCCCATATAATTGGAACACAAGTAATAAAATATTTTTACAATCATAGTGGTAGTAAGTTTAATTTTATTCTTTTCTGTGATAGGTATGAATTATTTTCCCAATGTACAACACTAACTGAATGTTTGGGATTCCATATAAAGGTTATGAAAAAACCAGTCAATATAACATTCTCTAAATATTTAATTATTTAAAATTCCCTATGCAAAAAAACTCCAAGAATGAATTTGATAAGGAAATATTTATTTTCCTATGGAACACATCTTTTAATGACCTAATATGAAAAAACATATATAGGTATGGAACTTTGAACACGTGGTTTTTCATACCTGAATTGAATGTATTCCTTTTATGTGTCCCTAATAATATTTTAATGTGACCAAAAACATTTTACATTTCCACATAATCATATTATTGGAAAAATTTATAAAATATATGTCATCATTCAAAAATGAATCAAACACAATATGGTGAGTTAAATTATCCTAAAATTAATAACTATTATGGTGATTCATAACAAAATTTTCCTCACCATTTTATCTCTTCATTATTATTTCAAATTTATATACAAAGTGACCCAATTAATTTGGTTTTCCTTTGAATCATTTTTTTGTTAAAACATGTTTCACTGAGAATATTGATAATGGATCCAATGAAATTGGATCTTATGTTATTTTTTGAAAAAATGATAGGGAATTCATTATCATTGGTTGTATGTGTAATTATTAAATTATTTAATGATATTATTTTATAATCAGTTAAATATGTACTGTTATGACATCATTTTCTTAACATATCATCTATAGAATTGAAACCTACATCACAAATTTGTTAAAATGATATTTCAAATTAGAAGAATTCTTGATTGAGGATGATAAAATACATGACTTGAGAGTTTATAGGGACACTATATAGAATTTTATAAATACAAAAAGAGAATAATTCACAATTTAATAACAAAGGGTTTATGTATATGAGTTAAAATTCCCAATGAACCAACTATAGAATGAACTATGTTCTTGGATGAATAACAATTTTATTTTTTAATAGGGAAGATTAGAAATTTTATCTAATTTGACTTTATCAACATGAATCTCTCAAAAAATGAAAAAACACAAAAGTTATTTTACTTTATTTATCATGATATATCATTGTTTTTCATAAAAAGATCCTTTTTCTCAAATCTCATAAAAAACCTTCATAATTTTATAGGATTCATTTACTATTCTTCTAATTAATGTGTAATTCATATATAAATACATATAGATGACATCACACCATTTCATAAATTTTTTTAACCATGTAATGTTAGATGGTACTAAGGGATCTCGAAGGGGATACTTCTAATATAATAGGGGTGTTTGACAATGGGATCCAATCTCAGGGGTCATGATTCTAATTGTCGAGAACTCTATGAGTAGATGATTCAATGAAATCACCCATATTAGGATATATATAGACAATCAAACCTGGTTGTGACACCATCATACCAGATTATTTTTTATGATAATAATATCCCCCTTCTTGGAAATCCACGAAGAAATACCATCCTTGCAATAATATGTTTCTTTAACTTTATAATGATGTGGATGGTTAGTATATCAGGTGGAAAAAATATTTATTAAATTTTTTAATGGATGCCCTATTATAAAAAAATGAATTTTTTAGAATTCATAGAGTGATAAAGGGATCAATCCCTTTTAATTACTTCATAATCCCCTTTTGTTTTGGGTAATTTCTAATATCACTATCTTGGAAACATATTTTCTTTAATTATTATTCATATTAATAGATGGAAGGGGATGGCCATGTCACATGTTGGTAGGGTATTCTTAATTAATTATGCAATTACGTCAAAATTGGTGTACTTCAATTCTCTCCATAAATGGCCTAGAAGTTTGTTGAATGATCTTTAAGGAATGATTTATAAATTTTATAGACGGGTTGAGTGCATTAACGGAATTTTGTAATTGTTTCATGAATATAATATAAAAATCCTTTTGACATGTGGGGACTTCTGATAAATGATTTCAAGTCCTTTAATTATTGTCTCATCAACAAATTGATATAAAACCTCTTGACTTCAAATGACCACACTAATAATTTTATATTATGTAGGTGCAAATAAAAATTATTAAATAGTTTATGTTTCTACCTTTCTTCATCTGTGCATCCACCCCCATGCACTCTTTTAGTGATATTAGGAAAAATAATAAATGGATGGTAAGTAGGGATTCTAATCCCATCATTTGGCATAACCCTTGGATAGAAATCCCCACAAATATCAAAGTCGTTCCATCCTCCATGCTCCATGTGATTTTTTTTGAGATTATGTCTCAACAAGATTTCATAAATGACATCATCTCCCATAGAATTTCCTTGAAATTATGAAATATGATTTTGTAGTTGAGGAAATACTAATTTGGTGCCCAATAGGAATGCTTAATTCAATTCCTTTAAGTACTACATGTTGCAATGTGTTGGATAAAATAGACCACCAAAATGGATGATCTAACACAAGGAACATTTTTTTATCCATAAATAAAATTTACCCTTTAAAAAATATAGAATAATTGGCACCCAACACATGAACAACTGAATAAGTGGTGGAAAATCCTCTCTACAAGTCACATATGCATGAAAGCGTAGGACAATGCATGGATCATTTTTTGGAATGTACATAATATAGGGAATAGTATATTCACATTATTTTCTACCTTAACTATCATCGATATAGTATCCTAGAAGGGAATTATTTATACATCAGCATGAGTATGAGGAGTGATCATGGGCACAACCTGATGCTTCTGGAAAATGCCTCTGCATTCAGTATTATCTGGTCTTCCAGAAACCAATTTCGTTTCCCCAACCATGACACATGTTTTCATGATTTTCTCGTGTTTTTGTTCCAGGTATGTTTATTATATTGTATGTCTTCAATCTAGAACATTGATAAATTTTTCTGCTGGTCTATAGGCACTCTGGATGTTGTGTGTTGCATGAAAACCATAAAAACCTTTTCTATAATTTTCAACCAATGGATCCCACTGATCTCCCCTGCATTAACATCAACATTAATGGTGTAGCTGCTGGATCCTCATGACCATATGGATGTGGGGAAATATTTTACACCTGTCATGGATTCATTAATGGCTACATAGACCACTTCAGTGGAAAATTTACTTCTTATTAATTAGTGATCTGGGTAGTCATTTATGCAATTAAACACTCTATCTATCATAATTGGATATCATTATGGATTGATTCATAATAAAAAATTTGAAATAATTATCTCAAAGAATGGTTAAGGGGTGTTCCATGGAAAATTATCCCTTACTGTCTTGTTTATCTCAATCAATCTCATCACCTTATCCTATATATCTCCCATGCTTATATGGAGGCTAATGATGTGATGGATTCCCTTTCTAAGAGATAAATTATAGAACATAGTGTCATGTGGAAATTCAGGATACCTTAATAATTTTCTAATATAGTGGATAATGATCTGAGGGGTGTAATTTAATCCTTTTTTGTTAACCCCCTTCTAGTGAATGTGTTTTGTTTATTTAATTTTTCATTAAAAATTATAGGGTGGTATGGTCTAGATCTCTTCTAGTAAAAATTTTACACATAGATAAGCGAATGAAAATTTTCCCTCACCCACTAATAGATCTTCAATTAAATTATACTACAAATAAATATCTATAATGTAATAGAATTATGGTCCCAACACTCTCCTATGGTCATGTTCAGTTAATAGAAAAAGGAAAAATGTATTCCTCTGTATTGTGTCTCAATTTCCTATAGCTGATGCACAATTTTAATCCACTACAAAACTATGTATGGAAAGTTTAATTGTTATCATTTTAATTTTTTTTATTTTTATTCATTAGAAGAACCACTTGAATTGGGATAACACCCTCACTATCAATAATGGGTTATATAATATTCACATTAAATAAATTAACAATTTTCATTCTAAACACATCAAAAATATTTGGGAAAATATTATTATAGGGTTAAGGAATGGATTAGAATCATTCTCAAGAACAAATATTAGTTTTTTCTTGAGTTAAATTTTATAGGAATACCATAAAGTTTAAATAAAAATTAGTTTATATATACTCCCAAGACATCTTCAATCTTCACTTCAAGTATGATTCAAAATAAAATATAATGAAAATACAAAAGGCTTCAGTTTTACCATAAAATTTTTTATGTGATTGAAAATGATATGACCGTAGATAAAATATCAAGTTAATTTAAAAATTCAAAATAATATTTTAAATTTGAATCAATTTTAGTTTATTTTCCAAATATTAAAAATATAATTTTTTCTTTTAGGACATATTATTCATCCAATTAATTGGATGGAGTTGTACTTGAAAATGGAATATAATTTATTATTAACAACCTTCTTATGGATAAATTTATTTGAGATCCTAAAAATCCTTATAGTATCTATGTAAAAGATATCCAAGTCATGGTGACATCATTCATTTATGTGAACAGCCGAAATTGATATAATCATTACATAAATTTCCTTCAAAAACACCTCAATTTCTTTCAAGTTCAATTTCAAGGCTTCTTATCCTATTCAACTCAATATATTCCACATAATACCTAATTTTAGATCATATATTTTAAATTTTATGGTCAATGATCAAATTCCCAAATAAAATGGTCATTTATCATTTTAATTCCAGATTACTAGGTTGATTTTTTCTAGGAACAAGTGACCAATGAAGTAAATGATTTTTTCTCTAATTTAATTTTTTGAATGATTATAAAGTATAATGAATTCATCAAGGTAAATTTATTTTTCTACTACTAGAAAAAAATACCTTAACATACACTTAGGAAGCTAAATAATTTGATCTGAAAGATAAAGAGTGACATATAGGGGTAAAATCACTATAATCCCTTACAAAAAATACAAAAAATACGAAATGTGTATCATCTGAACCCCAGATCCAATTAACTCATTTCCAAGTCGATGGTTTAAATGGATTCAATTGTGTCTCCATATACGATAGAGGTTTTCGGCGAGAAGTGGGGGTGTAAATGTGGTATGGTGGGGAGAGTATACAATCATGTCATACCAGCACAATGAATACAATATATAATAATCATGAGAATATGATTGATATAATAATTCTAAATTAGTAAATTTGGGAATCATAGACCAACATAAAATATGTAGAAAAACTAGAAATATAAATAAACAAAACAATATATTATGTAATCGAAATACTGTTTGTAAGTGTCAATACATGATTCATGGAATGCTGATATAACAAATCATATAGATACAAGCGTTTGATATGGTATAAAAAGCAAATAAAAAATGAAGAAATAGTTCCATTAGAATCTCAAGCCTATGCCCAGTCCTCTGCTTCTAATATCCCTAAATAATACAATCAACAACCTAATATAGGGCCTTTGCGCTTATAAATTCTAGAAAAAAGATATTATACTCATGTTTCGAAGGCATGCTAAGTAGTGTGTGAGTTAATAATCGTAGTATGCCACCACCAATGTCATCTACTTGTTATCGTAGTAGTTATCATAACTAAATTTTTTTAGGTATATGAATAGTGGTAAAACAATGTTGAAATAAATAACCAGTGCTCTCAGGATCCTATAAGACACCTAGTGGGTCTACCTACTTCATCTCATTGATATAATAGATGTATGAACAGTTCATATATATATTAGTAATATATATAGATTTAATATTTATTTTATCTACCTATATGAAATAATTATGATATTGTGTAAATGTCCATATAACTGCATTACAAGTACAGGCTGGACGAAATTTAACATAGAAATCCATGACCAGTCTAATGAGCCTAAAATCTTAGGCCATTGGTTCAATGATCAAAAAAAATAAGAGAGAGAGGTTCCATGAAACATAACTCATTATGGTCAGTGACAACCCATCAAAACACTCTAATACTTGAACATGCACATAAATCCCAACACTCTAAAAGTATCAATCGTGTAAAACACCATGCTAACACCCAATGTATGTGATCATGATATCAGTATGCTCAAAAATTCATTACCTTCATATCCCAAACATTATAAATAATAATCATAATTATATTGTTCATGAGGAATTACCTCCCATTCATCATGTTTACCATGAAAATATTTATATATAAATAAAGAATATTCATGTTTATAACATAACACTTCAATTAATACATACAATATTCCCTTTTAGACAAGTTCAATTCCATTAATGGAAATGCATTTAATAATAATAATTTAGTAAGACATAAAAGAATTCATGGCTTCTCCATCATTTATGATTTATTATAGTTAAACCAATTTATTAATTTAATGTAAATATGTGAATACCATATTCCGTAATCCATCATAAATAATCACCTTCATTTAATTCATTCCATTAAATAAAACAAATAAACCCCATTTATAAGCTCAAAGGGGTCACCTAGAGGGTGGCATTATCATCAAGGAATTTTCCTACATGGGAAATTTCAATAATAAGGGGGAAAAACCTAATAGATTCTTTGGGATTCATCAAATACTCATACACCATGGTAAATTTCTCTTAAGAACTAAAATATAAGGTGAAAGAGTGTTTAAGTATTTTTTAAAAATTATACATAATTAAAAATTTCATTAGGATCTCCCGAGGGATGACCATATAAGGTTCATACAACTTATAAACTACCCAATAACGAGGAATAGTTTTATATGGGTCCTAAAAATTGATAATATTATCCGAGACACAAATTTTTACCTTAAAATGAAATTTTTATCCGGAAACAATTTAATGAATTATGTAAAATATTACTAAAATTAATTTCCCTAAATCATAATAATTTTATTTTATGATATTTTTTCAATATTTGAAAGATGAGGTTTTAATTATTAAATAATATCAATTTTAGTTTCTTCTATTAAAATATTTCATTGAGTGTGAAAGTAGAGTTATCAATGTTAGGGGAAACTAGTGAAATAATGTTTTAACATAGTACAAGAGGTTGAAACATGTAAAATAATAGTTTGATATTGGATGGTAGGGGAATTATTAGTCTTATATCATTAAAAATAAAATTATTTTAAATTTTTAGATCCATTTTAATTTAATTATTTCGGTAATTATTGGAATTAAAATTATTTTATAGAAATCATGAAACCTTTACATATAGAATGAGATCACATTCTTCCCAATTAACACCAATTATAATGAATTTTTTAAAGAAAAAATATACCCTTTTTTAACCACAAATACCCTCAAATTCCTTTGAATCCATATTACTAAAAAATACCAATATGTGTATCCTTATAGATTAACCCAGGGTAGAACATCCAAGGGGGAGTTAAAACTCAAAGCCCATGTTTTCAATGTTTTGGTCTATATATCCACTCCTCAATTACCACGTGTACATGTTTGTTTGATACAAAATTATTGCTACTATACTTAAGTGTTGTTATACTAAACTAATTTCAATTTTATACTTTCCTTTAATTTTTTTTATTAAAATAAAATCATCATTATGAATACGTGTAGGCTACCACCTATTTGAGAAGCATATATTATTTTCCAACACAATTAGACATGGATGACTTTAAAATTGTTTTTATAAAATTGAAATTATATATTTCACACCATTAATATTTTTTATGTGTATTATTTTTTATTCTTTACATGTGATCAATAATAAATGTCTTTGTTAACATTAACTACCATTAATGGAATTATAAAATAACCATTCATAATTCATGTACTTTTTATGAAAATTAGTTGAATTTAAGTAATTGAAAATAAAATGAATTAATAAAGGTCACCAACTTTGATAGTTTTATATATTCTGAGATTATTTTACAAAACGTTTTCCCATAGAAAAAATATCGAATGTTTTTCAATGAAATTTTCAAACAATCTAGAGTAACTTACTTAAGAGAAAAATGTATTTAAAATAAAAATCCATATATAATAAATAGATATTAAAAAATTAAATTTTGATGAATGAGGCCATTTGGATTATATTTAATACAATTAATTTAATTCTTTAAGAAATTATGCTCATGTGAATATTGGATTCTAACATGAGGTAAATGATTATACGCACCACCCACAATACTTGTCAGTTATATGTTTTCTTTATTTGTATCAAAGTTAAGAAATATTTAAAATATTAAATTTTTATAATATTTTATATATTTCCCTTAAATATATTCATATATTAATCTCTATTTCATTAATAGGGGTATACTTATTTTATTTTCCTTTTGAATTCATAGTTTTATGTATAACTGACTAACTCGATCATTCATATTTAATTTTGCATCCCATCTGTCACCCCTATAAAATATTTTTCAAGACATTAATTTCTTATAAAAATAAAAATTGTCATTAGTATAATCCTATAAGTGAAATTTTGTTATCTAATGAAATCTATAATCTCTTTCTTTCCTAAAAAATATTAAATTTTTCATATGAACCACCCATGAAGTTGATTTTAATTTATTCTTATCTAGATTATTATAATGAATTTTCCTTATTGTAATTCAAATTTCAATAAATATTTCCATTTTTAATCTCCGATAATAATAATTAAATCAGTTATTATTTTAGTAATCCATATAATTTTGTGTTTTGTTAATATGTAATTAGAAATTTTGAATCCCACATCCTTATCAGGGATTTGATCATGATTATGATTTATTCATGGATTTTTTTACACATGTAGAACACATATCTATGATTTTGTTATATAACTATATGGAATAGAGTTATATATCCCTAAAATGCATGGGGTAAAGTGTTATATCTCATGAAATGTTTTTATGGGATTATGCTATAAAACTAATCCATCATTAGAATGTTTTCACTACATTTATGGAAATGGGGAGAGAACCCAATCTATCATAATAATTATCCATATTATTATGATGGTCTTGACAGTGACCTATGACTTATGTTTATTGTGCAGTTCCTTATCTTTTCAAAAAAAATTAATTATTCCTTGATATTATTATTTCATTGTCTAATGGAATTTCTCTATGCTTATAATCATTATGATTATGATATTATATTATTTATCTATACTTATATGTTATGCTTTATTTCCACACATAATGAAATATTGGGGTTTAAATCTCACCACTGTCTTTATGTATTTTACCTAGGGTATAATATTCAATAATTAATCATATTTTTATACACATTAATTCATGGGTTATTACATAAATACAGATAATAATATAATACTATATGATCTTGAGGACTGGGGTATTTGTCAAATTTTATAAATAGAACAATAAAATTGAATTGAGACACAAATAAATTATTTAAAAACTCAACAACATTACTAAAATTTTCATTGATCATCTAATACTATAATAGATAAATTTGGAAGGTTCATAAAATATTTCTGAACTATAATGCCATGTATGGGAATAATTAAATATTAAAATGATAAAAGTAATACATGTGAGTAAAAAACCATATAAAGGTGACAGAAAAGTGTGTGAAAATAATTAACATGAAAAATCAAAGAATGATATAAGAAGATAACATCAGGGAATGTGGGAACAAATTAAAACATCACATCATAATAATATTTAATGGTTAAAAAACATGACATCATAAAAAAAACATCTTAGGATAACCTTTCATTAGACATATTTCGTACCCATTAGATAGACACATACAGAATGTAGTGGAGCGCTCTATAATTATAAGAAAACCCATTACCTTCATAACATAATCATTCATCTGTGTTCCACCTAGATCACATAACATAATAATGTATTTCATCACCTATAATCCCCTGATAAATGATTATCAGAAATATAAATTGATTCCTCCAATAAGAATGATTGTTTCATCTATGTGAATACCTTAGAGTGGAAACAAAGATGGCGATTCACAACAAAATATTCTAGAAGGGATAATTATTGGATAATTTCTACTGTATAATGGGTGAATATAAAGATTAAAGGAATCAATCAATAAGAGTGAAATGTGGTAATTAATTATGTTGGAAAAAAAGGATAACAAAGTGATGTTTAGAACACATTTGAAGATGAAAAATTTGAAATCATAAAAAATGTAAATAGAGAGTGCTTATATATAAATAAAATAAAAAGAATCACTTTCAATGGAATAGTAAAATATTTGGAAACTAATACAATAAGGTGGATAAATGATCTCTCATTTTTTTGAACATAAATTGAATGTATTAGATTCAAAATAAAAAAATGATGGTTCTAGAAATGAAAAGAAGTGTGAGATAACTCATATGTTGAGAGGGAACTTCTAAAATCATTTTAGTATATTATAGTTATCATAGTAACACCATGATAGTACAATACATTATATTAGAGAGAGGAAAATAATTATCTTTGGGGATTTATTATAGAGGAGAGGTTTAGTTGCGATGGTTTTATAGTCAAAGATATAATAATTAATTTTAAATTTCTTAACATAAGTATTAGAGTATATATAAGAAAACAACTAAAAACACAAACCATAACATGGGTTTCTCATGGATTTTAACAAATACTAATGGATTTATATCTTTTATACATCTAAGAAAAAAATATATTAAAATAGTAACATTTTTAATGTGCAAGTGAGTCATGTACTTGTTGAATTGATTAAAATGAATTAAAATATATTATATGTTTTGGATGATTCATTGAAGGAATATAATATTAATGAAATAAATTCAACAACCCATTATTTTAGATTGGAAATTTATATTTGAATGTTTATTCCTTTTATTAAATTTATTAAAACAATTTTTTCACACTCTTATCCCACAATATAGATGATATATTTATAATGTATTTATTTTTTACCAAATAAATTACTATCACATGAAATAATGAAAAAATAATTATTGTATAAATTAAAATTTATGATTTCTAGGTAATATTTATTTTAATAAAATAAATTTTATAATATGATAACTTCAACATTAAAATAAAAATATTATTTTTTAAAAAAAAATAGTTTTTTAGACACTGTAAATTTGTTACCTTTGAATTAATTATTGTCGACAAAAATAACATATATAAAAATTTATTTATAAATATAAATTATATTGAATGAATAATTTTTCAAATTGATGTTTAATTAAAATTTTATAAATTCATAAAAAATTGTTTCTTAATAGAAACTATATATTTATAAAAAATAATATTTTTATTTATTCAAGTCAATGTTTAGTTGTTTCCAAATCATTATATTATTAAATATTTATTATCATATAAATGGTTAAATATTAGAATTATTTTATTGAAAACAAAATATTGAAACTAAAATTACTATTGTTTAGATACATACCCCCTTATGACACCGCTATACATCGTAAGGATAAGGTTTGTAATGGTGGTGCTTTCTTTGGTTGGTTTAGTGAGAATTATTTTGGTAGGGATCTTGAGAATCTTGAATATATCCCATAACTGATTTTTTTTGATCATTAGTTTCTGAATATAAATGTGATATTTTTAAATGGAAAATCACATCGATGCCATATCCTGCATATTTTTTGGTAAATGATATTCACAAGTCATGATCATACTGGTCAAAGACATCGCTTCTATCATCGTGTTCAATTTGACAATGATGGATATACTCTCAATTTTTTATATTTTTTATTAAATTTTAAATTTGAAAGTCAATACTTTAAACCATTCAACAAAAATCAATGTAATTTATGTGTAATTTATAATTATATTAGTTATTATCGAATTTATTCATTAAGAAAATCATTTCATTTATAAAATTTATATAATTAAATTGTGTTTCCCTTAATAAATTTCACCATCGAAATTTGTTTCATACACTAAAATAGATTAGGTACTCCTATATCATATCATCATCATGTTCCCATGTTGTTACTTCAAACATGCGGTTCTTCCACAATAATTTTACAATGTGAGTTGTATTGTTTTATTGAACATTTTCTATATGATTTATGATATTCACCATATACTCTTCATAAAAATGATTGGTTTACATTGATATCACATTTGGATTTAATAAATTTGAGGGTTTTTCAATTTACATCCTTAATCAGGATACATGTAACTGAATATATTATTGTTATAGATTAGGATGGAGTGCAATTTTATAGGCTACAACTCTGATGCGCTCAGTGATGTCAATGGGGATAATGTATCTTGGGCTAAGATTTACCTTATTTCCAAACATCATGATTTTATTATAAAGTGATATAAAAAGTAACAGCTTATAGATGAACTAATACTCATAGTCTTGTAAACGATTGTCTATATTTATTTTATTTCGACTTTTTTTAGATTACATATGTCTTCCTAAAATATAAATTTGGCATATTTTCTTTGCTTGTGGAAGACCTCAGACATGTCTCCTCAGATCATGTGATGGTCTTTCAATAGGCATCGTAAACTCATGAAGGCCTCCACACACATCAACCAGACATCTCCAATTGGACATGTCCTTGTGATTATAAAATGACGTAATAAATGGTTCATTGATGGGAGGGTCATGAGGTCATTGAAAATCATGCAACATTAATGGATGGACTTCCTGATGCACATGATACCGAACCCATCCACCAACTCCACACTAGACATGTAAGACATGTTCCACATGAATTGGTGTATAATTGTTGTAGATTGGCCTATAAATCCCACCAACCAACATTAAAAAATATATTTTAATCCTTGAATGAGCACAACTATGCATCAGATCAGAATTTTTGGAGTGTCTAGTCATAGGATCACATTGCATTTTCACTAAGTGAATTCCTGAGGACAACCTACATAATCAAGAGGTATGCATGGATGCTTCATGTGATAACATAATATCACACAAAGGGATTCATGTGGTCATTTGAGGGACATATCTGAAATCATTTAAATCACATGATACATAAAAAAGAGGACACTAAAAATATCTAAGAAACATAAGAAATTAAAACAATGATAAAATTTACAAATGGGAGACTTACATGAAGATAGAGTTTATGATCCTCATGTTCTTCTTATGAATCATCCAAATCATGTGACCACACCATGACATATCACACATGTTTTGAAATGTATCATTTAAATTATAATTGGGTCATGTGATTTCCTCCAAATTATCAATCATTTCATAGGATGACCTTCGAGCATGCAACTTGAAGTCTCATGAATCCCACCAAGGACACCATCCAAGTCATGTGATGTCCCCTAGACATGTTTACCATGTTATGAAGTGACACCATTGAATGTTAGATACATCTAGTGGATCCCCCTGGGACGACCATCCTGAAATCATAACACTCTCCATGAATATAATCCAGGTTTCACAATGACACCAGTAAATTTCACTGAACTTGTGTGAATCACCCTAGAAATGACACAAATGTTTTATAATTCCATCATAACATACCTCATAGATCTTGTGAATCACTTTTGATGTGTTAAACTAGATGATGTGATGTACTCAAGACTATTCAGTCATGTTATAATACCCTCTCCATGCATTTTATCTCTGATCATGCAGTTGTCTCTAGACATATCATACAAGTCTTATGAAATACACCACAAATATCAACTTGGATCATTACATTGTAACTAGGAAATGTTAGGATGAAAACCATTCATATCGATTTGACAAATATACATGTCAGGAAGAAAACATGACATGTCATGTAGAAAAATAGACATGTTAGTTAGATAAACACACATGGAATTTTGAAATCCATTCCATGTCAAGAAGTCCTCTTTCCAAATGATAACCTTGTCCAGCAAGAGTATCTTGGAAACCTCATGGTGTAACCCAAAATTACTCTTCTAATAAGATATTCCCCCACAAATAGGTACCCCTCTGTTAATGCACTAATAACAAAAATAATATGATATTCACCCAAATAAAGGGAATCATTAGTGTTTAATCCCTGGTCATTAGCATATTAAAATATACCCCCAAAGAGAGGCCAAAATTGGTGTGAAAGCCCTAAGCTGTACTATAATCTAATATTCCCCTAAAATTAGGGAGGCCTAAGAGTGTAATCTGAGATTAACTGAACTATGATATCTCCAATTGAAACCACAATCAAGATATATAGGCCACCTTCTTAGGACCTGATCTATATATTAATAAACCGAACAGACCGTCTCAAAATATAAGTCACAGATTCATAAGTAGTGTGACTAATTACATACTATACTTTAATTCTCACAACGATCATAACACCCATGGGCATGGATAGTGCAATGATCATATCATTGGAGTCAAAATTCTCTAAAAAGATAGGGAAAACATAGTCTGAATTCCCTAATCAATGGAATTATATGATATGGCCCCAATATCATGGGGTCCTTATTTTATCCCCCCAAAAAAATGAACTATGAGAACTTTGATTCCTACCATAACTGGGATTTGTATATTCAATTCCTAAACTCTCGTACTCAAGTAAACATCCACCTTAGTGTAATCTGTTCAATATCTTTAAAATTCTATCCAACAGTGCCCAATATATCTCATGGGTTGGCCATCCATCCTCATCCATCAATGGATCGATAATTCAACTGAACTACGATGACTCTGGTTCCTTCCATAACCATGATATATAGGATTCCTTCCTAAGGCTCGTGATCTATACTATAAATTAAATGGGTTTTTATATAATATAATCTTTTCATCCATATTCAATTAAACTTATTATTTACTACCCTAGATTCATACATTTAGAATATATCATGTAGGATTAGGGAGTTACAATAATCACATAATTTTCATATTGAATCTACATTAGTTAGGAAACCATAGTGTGTAATCCCTGATAAGTGACATGATATAACTACCCCACCCCAATACTAGGGTATCTATAGTAGGGAAAGTCCCTAGGGTGTGATTAAAATATAGAAAACCTGATTCTTGTTATACCCATGAAACTTAAGAATAATCCTTATGGTCCGAGATCAAATTCATATTGAAAAAATTCCCTCACATATTTTTTTCTATGTGATGTTAAACTAAATAAGTTTTATGAACTACTTGGGTTTAGAATTTTATTACAAAATAGGATACATAGGACCCCTGAAAAATGATCAATTCCATCATTATAATATTAACCACCTCCATGGATGACAACAAACTTTGACGCTCTGGATTTTATGGATTCAACATACATGTAGCTACCCATCAAAGGGAAATGGATGAAGAACCCTCGATAAATACAGATGGATTCACTAAAAATATTCCCCTTTTCCTATAAAATGACATAACATATGATAATATTGTTTGGGTAACCGGTCATGTTTTTAGATTAGGAAGAGATTATTTAACAAATCTAAAATCCATAATAGAGTTCCAGAGTAGGAAAAATTTCCCCAAAAAAGGTCTGACGTGACGACCTTCCATTATCTATACCAAAATGAGTTCTTAAGTTCCATTGTGCCTGAAATTATAAAGGAGTACTTGCCTATGGAAAATAGGTCCATATCTAGTTATGGATGTGGGAACATTGGGAGTTTTAATTTTGGACAAATAAATTGTAATACCAACAAGAATGATTGTATGAAGACATAACCCCCCCCACACACAGACACAATAAAACTATCGGGCCAAGATAGGGATATTGTTTTTTCAAAACAATAGTTGTTACGTAGATGTAAAATAATTTAAATATAAAATCTCCATCATAAGATAAATGGATAGATTTCTATGTTTTTTTTCAGAACATTTATTTCATGTTTCATCATTTGTCTTTATCCACAATCAATGTGAAAAAAAATAGTTAAACCGATTTAAATATCTCAAATGAAAAAATGATCGGTTAACCATGTGTCATGCCACTTTATTTAAATATCCTATGTTGAAAAAAATTTGGATCATGGAATGGATCTTATAGATGATTCTTTTCTATCATGTTTTTCATGAAATAAGTTCATCCTCACATTGAAAAGTCCACACCGTTAGAATGGTTGGATTGGGAAGGATTGGAAAATTGTGTTAACCATGCATATCTGATTGAGAACATATCATTACTATGACGATTCACTAATCAAGTTACTTTTTGTTACTTGTCATATTTTTGACACCAAACTTTTCTCAAATAATCACTCGATCTGAGATAATTTCTTCAAATATAAACCATTCCACATAATTATCGACATATGTAACTCCCGTAGGACTCAAAATAACCTCCCCTACCCAAAAACATCAATATCATATGGAAAATTAAATGGTATATGAATACCATTGACAAAGTAAAATCCCAACACTTGAGGCTACACTTGAGGGTCTTAAAATTCAATTACCAAAATTCCTACACAATCCGAAGAAATATGTTGTAAAGATAGTGGAACTCATTTCCACACCCAACCACAATATAATCATATTCTAGGAGTGAAACAATCACCACCCTCTATACCTTATTATTTTAGATCAGGGATCCAAATATGAATCCATTAAGATGTTGGGAATAATGAGGTGTCCTCTAGTTACTTCCATCACTAGCACTCTCTGATTGGTGCCCTTCAGTAACCTAATATGGGTACCCCCTGGCACACTTTGACCTATGACAACTATGCATGGGGAAAAAGGAAAAAACAACGAGTACCGAAGGATATGGGAAATAAATAATGGGATAATATCCCCACTCGCATTAATCATGAATATAGTAATATTCTAGTTACACCAGTGAGCATGTTCATATACTAGATCACTTAGAAGAAAACTGTGACAAAATCCCATAGAAAGCATTGGGGAGGTTCATATACATACCCCACATGGATGATACTCATCAGAATATTCCTTTGGATCAAAGAAGATAATTGAGGGATTATATGTGTACATCAATTTAAGATTTAATACAAAATAGTGTAGGGACTTAAAATTTGTTGGATTACATTCTAGTTCACATATTTCTAAAATTCCATTAGATCTTATCATTAGTTGATGAACTCCAACAACATATTTTTATACTGATATGTATAAATGTACAGGCACATATTCACATCCTTATAAAAAATGAATCACAACACTCTAATAATTACGAAAATATTTTTTCTCCAGTGTAATTGTATATTATTTCTCTAATATAGGAATATTATTATCATATTCTGGTAAACGAAATTGTGCTAGACTAGGATAATGTCTCTAGTGTAATTAAGGATCATCATTGAAAGCATTACATTCCATGGAACATGATCATATCCATGTAGAAAAATCTAGGTGGCATATTCTGAAGGCCCATGATTGGGGTCATATCAACATTCTGGTCAGGCTCAACAACTTAGAGTGAATCATGCCACATGACATGATCATATTCATATCGATACAGACCATGGATATACTCCAATGTCCCACAATCAAGCTCTTAATCCTACTACATCTAAGGATCATAAATTGATTATTGAACAAGACTGGGGACGAGATCATATTATTGTTTTTTAATAGACCAATAATATTTAATTAGGTCATAGAATCCATTCCCATTTCCAAATATCTCTTTCTGGAGGACTACACAATCATCCTTTTGAGACTCTACAAGATGCGGGTTATATCCCATATCTAATTTCTGAGATCCATGTGTATATTCTGATGAGTTATCACAACTACAAAAAGGGCTACAAAAAGTGATAGAAATGGATTTTATTTGTGCTAGAAAATCAATGTTAATCACATAGAATATAAAGGCCATTCTCATTTAATAGTGCAAAAAAAATACTGATAAAGTGGGTCCCTTTCCCCATTCTTAAAAAGATCGGATAAAGGTCCCCCCTTTATCAATGATATTTTGAGCACTATTAAAGGAATCTTTTATCAGTGCTTCATTAGCTCTGATATAGGTGGAATTTATCATCACTCAATATAGAGCTAATAAAGGCCTTGTTTCCTAGGATGTTATGTTTATTTAACATAAGACCCATCACCTGCACACTTATAAAAACAAGACATCCAGCACCTGCACACTAGCACAAAACTGCACCTGCACACGGAGAAAGCACAGAAGAATGAAACAACACACACACGATTTTTAAAAATTATGGTATATATATTAACATGAAATCATTAATAAAAAAACAAAAACTATTATATAAATTTCAAACAATTTTTTATATCGTTACAATTACAATTATCTAATAAATAATTAAATAATTAATGTTTCATCCTTTGGAATTTGTGATCCCGCTTAAAAATCGTCATCCATTGTATTATTTTTCGAACAAAGCATCCAAACTCAAGATAAAAATTCCAAATATAAAAGAATACAAATATTATGTTAGTAATACAATAATTAAATAAATTTAACATTAATATGAAATAACACATTAGTAAAATGATATCTAATATTGAATGATGGAGAATTGGGATCCCTCACTCCGATTTTTGCCGGCGGACACACTGCAACGAGATATCCTATAAGTATGAATATGTAAACCTATGATTACCTTTGAGTGGAATTGAATCAATGAAACCATTTGAGTTAAACTAAGGTGAAATATGGAGGAAACCTGATGACCTTCACGGGTTCCACTATCAGTTCTTTTATGTCTTTTAGTGATTGTACAATGCAACATATTTTCCAAAAAGCACAACGACCCATGTCTTAGAATCCAACGTTGCTATTGTAGAAAGGTAAGATCTTTGTAAGTTCTCTATCATGGCCCAAATCTACCTATTAAAAATAATGAAAGAGTGGAAACTTGTTGACCTTGTTAACCAAATTGTAACCATTTCAGGGTTTTCCAATTTTAAATTTGTTTCTGTAGGGCATCTTTTTTTCCTAATTTTGATTCCTTATTTGGACTTTAATGAAAAATAATGTAGAGCTGCGTCAATAAATTTAAGTCTAGGAACTTTTAAATTACACGATTGGCATCTAAATTTCAACGGATCTGATTTCAAGGAGACTTATTACTGGGTTTGGGTAAAAATACATGGCTTAAACTGGATCCTATGGCATCAAAAAATATTATTGGATATCGTATCTACATTAAAAGTCCCCTTAAGGATGTATAATGCTATATAAATGGTGTCTTTTGCCCATTTTTCTCATAATCTGGTAAAGGTTGATCTGATTATTCTATGGATTAATAATATTTTTCTTTCTACTCTACAGGATGCTATTAATCTTAGAGTGGAATATGAAAAAATACCAATTTTTTGTTAATAATGTAAAATTATTGGTCATACTACATCGGACTGTAGATGAAAAATTATTTGTCCTGAATTTCATCTGAAGGGACATGACATAAATCATTGTAGAAGAATAGAGAACATTTATCCACTTCTTAAGGAGATAGTGGGGAATTTAGATGTTGTAGTAGTTCCACCTCCTATCATAACTCCATCATTGAGTTTTATTTCTATGTTTACTATCACATTACATGATAAGGGTGGCCCCATTTTAGATTGAACTATGCAGGTTAAAGAAAACATAGAAGGTACCCAGTCTAGGAATGTTTCTCCTAATCGTGATAATATATTGTGTACTACTATGTTGTCTATTCCAGACCAACCCACAATATGTTGGACTGATTTGGGAACAAGTGAACATAAATATAGTGTTTCATTCAAGGACATGATATCCAGAGGTCTGTATGACGACCATGTTTCTAATGACGTAAAGGATAGTCAAACGACCAAGGATTGTTTCGCCCAAGAGGTAGTGTACCTAAACATATGGAAGGAACAAAAGATGATATATAATAAGAACCACAAGGGGACGACTAATCTAGATGCATCTTATTTTCTAAATAATAGATCCACTGGATCTCTCCCATCCAAAGAAACCCAGACTCATATAGGAGGTATTAGATTACACCTTACGCGGACACCAAATTTTATTCAGGGAAAGTGATTGTTAATACTTCCGCTGCCCCTATTTCATGTAGCATTCCCAAATCCTATGTCCCTCATGTAAATGGATTCTCTAAAACAAATTTTTCAACCTCCCTATCAGATAAATACAAATGGTGATTTTATGGAAACTATAATATATCCATGGCTCTAGTGCATGGCTTGTACAGAAAACAGAAAGGAATATCTCCTACAACTCATCAGTTTAATGAAAAGGTATGCACTTACAATCCCTTTAATTTATTGGATTCAAAAAACAATGTGTAAGATTATGGTGCACCTTTTTTGAACACATTGAAGGTAGTTGGTGATATTCTACACTCTAATGATTGTGATGGCCCTGGGGTGCTTGTAAAAAATGGTGAAGGGGTCACCACACACATGGTCGGGATGAAATATCCTCTTGTCATGGTATAGGAACTCAATCTCAAGTATGATGAGATTCATAAGGATTTGTTTTTTTGTTAGTCAGTCTGTATCCTCCTTATTTTTAAATTTTCCACTTTTATTCTTTTCTATCTTTCTTAATTTAATGGGTCTCACTCCTCATTCAAAAAAATTTAATAAATTGTCGATTTTTAATAAAATGGACACATTTGGATTTATACATGTCACACTGTGTATGTATTGTGGTTTCATTCCTTCTTACATATAAAAAATGAGTCATAAATCATTATTTTAAAATATTAAAACAATCCGAATGGGATTTCTCAGTTTTTAGTTTGTCACATGTTAATTTAAGGAAAGTGATATCATATTTAAATGACACATTATGATTTCTATTGGTCACAACATGTGTCATATTGAGGTGTGATTGATTCATACACATTAAAATTTACTCAGTGACCATTTTCCTAGTGTATGAAAACAATTCGATTGCGTTTTCCCAGTTATCGGTATGACACTTATGGTTTTTTAAAATTAAAGTCAATTTTATATAAAAATAGACAATTTGAGTCATACCAGTCGCATTGTGAATTGAATTGAGGAGTGTTCAATTCATAAATGTCACAAATAACTTATGGAACATTTTCATAATGTATCAAAACAATCCAAATGTATTTTCTTTGTTTTTAGTGTTGAAAATATTTTTTTTAATAAAATGTCATTTCAAACTGGAAACATGCATTTTGAGTCCTATCAGTCACCTAGTGATTTGGATTGATATGATAATTCTTCATACATGTCACAAGGAAGTTTTCAATCATTATCATAAATTATGAAAAAAAATTGGATAAGTCTTTCTTGGTTTCCAGTTAGTGACACATTTTGAGCAAAAATGACAATTTTAAACTGATAAAAGAAACTTTTAGCCATAACAGTCACACCTTGCATTAGATTGAGGCACATTTTATTTGAACATGTCACAAAGGAATCATTGATCATTTTAATAAAGTATCAAAAAAATCCAAATGTGTTTTCATAGTATTCAATATATCAATTTTTTTTCTAAAATTAATTTCAATTTTAAAAAAAGAGACACATTGAGTCATACCAGTCGCATTTTGAATTGAGTTGTGGTGCAGTCAATTCATATGTGTCACATATGACTTATATATCATGGTCCTAAATCATCAATACAACTCAAATGTGTTTTCTCAGTTTATTTATTTCAGTTGTTCTTTTAACTAAAAATATTGCGATTTTTAAATAAAAAGATACACTTTGAGTCAAACTGGTTTGATCATGTGTTGTATTGAGGTGGTGTTGATTCATACACATTTAAAATGACTTCTGGATCATCTACCTAATGTTTCAAAAAAATTGAATGCATTTTATCAATTTTAAATAGGTCAGTTAATCTGCTACCAACCATAATGTTATAAAAATTTCATACATTGACATCACATATGAGTAGATTAATATTCCTTACATAAAAGAAATATATTAAACAAAAATATGAAATAATGGTTTAATAATATAAAAAATGATTTAACTGTGAAGAAATCAAAATTACTTTTGTTATTGAGTAGACACAACATCATTTCTCTTCCTACAAAGGCATGTCACATGGATATAAATATTCTAAAATAAACAAACCCTACAAAGAATAATGAAAATCAAATCAACAATTCCATAATAAATTTTCGTTAAAATAGAGATATTATATTGTAACATTACATTTTTATCATTCCAAAGAGATTGTTTGGTCTAGATATCAGATAATAAAAAAACCATTTATTCTTTGTGCTCTTCACTACTATTGGTTAACCACCACATAGCATAACATCTGATCTAAACTCCCGATCCGGCTTCCCCATAATTCTCTTATCCGACACCATCTCTATTATATTATCCATCAAAATTCTTTTTTTCTTCTCTTCTTACACCAATTTACCTTGTAAATGGATGTAGGGGAGAAGGAAAAGGGAAGGTAGAATGTTGATATCATATATATGGTTTTATATGAGAGAATCACAGGGATGTTGGATCGGATGTTTATATAAGAGGGTATGATAATCGGTAGTTAACCAATAGTAGTAAAGAATACTTAGTCTTGTTGTTAAATTTTTGAGTGACGCAAAAACAATATTCTTCTAACACACTACATTAGTAGAAATATCATCATAAATGACCAAAATAGAGTATATTAATAATCCACTCAATAATAGTTTAGGTCTAATGCTTTTGGAAACATGGAAACATAAATAACTAGTTCATAAGAGTCTCTCATTATGTTATATATTACTATAAGGGCTAATCATTTCTAAAACAATTCTTTATAACCTAAGGATATAAAACATGGTGATCATATGTGTTCAATATGTGTAAAAAATGGAGATATAAATGATCATATAAGGATAACATATATAGTAGGAATTCACCTTCATCTTATTTCTATAAAATATTTAATTTGGAATATTGCCCATTAATTTTAAAACACATCTATATCATATTGTGAATATGAGTTTCAGTGACATTCACGGTAGTACTAAAAAATATAAATACAAAAAATATTAATAAATATTTTAAACGAACATGTAATTATTTTCAAAAATTCCTCTTCAAGGATGCTAGTTTGCTGTTGAAGTATGATTTTGTAGATAAATTTACAAACAAAATACCCACATTCCATTCAATTTATTTGTTTTGGACCCTAAAGAAACATCAAGAAAAATAAAAAAATTTGTTTTGATATGTGTCTGGATAGTGGAATATTATTATATATACAAGGATACTTGTCCAGTTGTAAATCTCATGGATATTCTTGTCCTTAGGCATTGGAATCATTCCATGAAGTATACGATATTGATGCTCCACCATATCATAATATAATCCTCATTAAACATAATATAAATTATATAACTATAATATTAGTTCTAAAATGTTGGATCAAGTGTATAAAAAATTGAAAAACTCCAACATGAGTGGTCAGTTTGTTGTATGTCCACGCATTGAATCTTGATAATAAATATTTGGAGAACCAAAATTGACATAAATAAGAATCTAATGATAGAAAAAACACAAAATGGAATAAGAAATAATTAAAAATAAAATATTACTCATATAATTAAACTGTATATTTCTACCCCTACATCATTGGTATTAAAAAGAGTCTGTCATCCATAATTTTTTTCAAATGATTTGATTAGAGATGACATTATTTCACCCTCTTTATCATAATTAAATTTTTCTTTTGAAGTGGTGATGTGAGGACTAACGTGTACAAATTTTACTTCAAGGGAAAATCCCATCAATTATTTTTCATATATATACCATCTAAAAGATTAAAATGTATTTAGTTTCACCATAATAGTATATCATCATTTGATAAATAAAATCATAAAATAATACCTCATGTATACATTTACAACCGAGGTAGCTAGCCATTCATACTTGAATATTTGATATACATTTTCAGCACTAATGTAATTTTATTTTTCCTCTCCATACATAATTTTTTTTAAAATAAATTGTGTTAGTATTTTTGGTCATCAATATTTTACCCATATGATTCTACAACGATATTAAATGTGGACATAGAACGGGAGGGGTGAAGGTTCTCTCCATAGATAGTTTTAATCGATAGGTGATCCTTGAGATAGTTTTGAGATGATATTTTGTTTCACCCCCTCTATTTTTCATTATGTAATAATATTCTTCAATTCATACCTTTTTTCATTAAATGGTATAGTTTAGGCTTGAAAATTAACTTGTAAATGAATACCTCCTTGTTGACATGTATTTTTACAAGAATTGATAGCCATGCGATGAATGTTCCAACAACTTGTCTGACCATATGAATGTCTTCATCATCATTTGGAACCGGTATATTGGTTCGTGGATCAATATATATGTTATCGACCCTCCGATATGATCTGTTATAAGTGGTTTGTTTTGTATCATTCCCTTCTACATATTGAACACTATAGCATTCTCTACAAGGCGATCGGTGGGAGTTGATAGATAAAAATCACAGTCATTTTCACCATGTAAAATATCAATATAGAAAATTTATTACTACCTATGAGATTCACATTTCATAGAAATAATTATTAGAACATCAATTACATCTTTTAAGTTATGTTTTTAGGGGAATATATCACCTCAAAACTGGTGGGGGTGGGGCGGGGTTTTCCAGCATAGGGTTGTTCATGAGTTGTTTCTTCTCCCTGCCTTCCAACCCATAAAACATTATATCATATCTATCTAGTATATTCATTCTTCTTGAAACATAGATAATGTTTATATAATATTTTTCATTTCCTCAGCTTTATCCTCGGTTTTTTTTTTCTAAAATTATGTTAAGGGTGTCAGCCAAAAACCTGCACCTCTGGTTTTCTAGAGAAATATAATTTTTAACTTACTCTAATTTAGGGGTTAATTATTTCAAATTAATTGTATCTTTTTTATAAGATATCATTTATATCCATTAAGGATCAAGAACTCCTCTTAGGATAGTAGAAATTCAATTCATTTATTGGTTATGATACCATCATAGGCTGTATCATTACATATCTTGTTGAAACTAAATCATATTAATTTAAATAGAGGATTGGGGGGTTAGACACTAATATATTTACAACTCCACTGCAATTCTTATGGATGTAGTTAATAATAGTATCATATTTGATAAAACATTTATAGATTGGACATTAGAGTATTCACTATTATGGATTTCCAAATTTTTATGGTAGTAATGTTTGTCGGACATAGTGTGTGATGTAGAAATAAAAAAATAATATGAAATATCATAAAAATATCATTGAATCTTAATATGTTTGGTTTCATTCATCACATAGTTACAAGTGATGTGGAATGTGTAAATAATAATCTTGGGGGATGAATGTTGTGGATATGATGATGGAAATGATGATGTGGGAGGGTGTTTAAATATTCATTGTATATTTTTATTTAAAATGAGGTTGGATTAAGTAATTATATTAAGGTTGGTTGTGTTATTACCTCAAGAGGTCCAATAATAAGAAATGCATCAAGCATCCAAGCATCAAATGGACTTAATTGGAAAGGACATAAATATAAGAGAGAACATAAAATTAATCACAACAAAAACCATAGGAAATATGGGAAACCATACATCAAAGAAAAACACAAATAGCCAAGCCACAATTGATCCTAAATGAGAATGAACCACAACACAAAAGGGATGGACTCACCACAATGTTTCCTCATAAAAACACATCTATAATCTACATGCACGGTCAACAATGAGACCGTATAATATATGGGAAGGGGAATATTATGAATTAGTGATCACTGCGCCATAAAATCTAATATCTCACACCCTTCACAGTGAAATGATACAATAATTGGATGAATTGTTCAAACTCCACATTATAAGACTTCAAACCACAACTGATACTCCATGGCACAACTATTACCAAACAACTATAACCATAAAAACTATCTTCCACACCATAGTTCCCCATAGTAATTTTTTTCATTGGAAGGGAATGGGAAAGACCTAAGGCCACTATCCATATATATAGGGTTGGTAGGTTTTTTCAATAACACTAATGACCATAGTTTATATGTACTATGGCCAATGGTTTCAAAACCCACGACCATTTTTCTTTTCTATATGCTTAATTATTATATTTTAAAAAAAATATACACACAAGAAAACATATATTTATATATTCAAATATAAGGATATGTATATATTTATAATGATAATTCATTTTAGCATATTGTTAAAGTCTTAGATAAATTATAGAAGTTGTCCTGAGATCAAATCTCATCAATTTTTTTATATTTCTAATTACATGACCACATAGATAAACCATATCTGGAAATACCTATTTCTATTTTCCACCCATAGAAGTTGATTAAATATATAAAATGCTACAACCCATGTCTATGGGTTCCCCATAATAGGTACTAAAGCCACAAGCACTTTCTATGGTACTAGACCATCTGACTATGGCTATAGCCGGTGGGCTATAGAAACTAGGATAACAACCATGTGTGTTCTAATAGTGGATATAAACTATATCCATTTTCAACTGGTCAATAACCATTATCATATCCCACGACTATTTCTTAATTAACAACTAGTGTGATAAACGGGCTGGGAAGATTAATGGGTGCAGGTATAACCTTAGTGATGTTTTTGGATGGAAAAGAGCCCTTATGTGTTTTATTCGTCAATTTATTTTTTATATGTGATAATCCAAATAGGTGTTCATTGAGAAAAAAAAATTGGTATTTTTTTCAATGAACATGAGGTTTCAATAAGCATGATGTTAATTTAAAATATATAACAACAAATTGAAATTAGGTTGTATTTCCCAATTTTTTCAATACAATTGTATAAGTTAATATGAAATTAATTATTATGTGTGATGAATTGTAAATATAAAAATGGATTGAAGATATTACTTATTCCATTGAAGCAATGATGATTACATCCAATTCAATTTTTATGGAAGGTAAAAAGAAATTCCTTGCAGATTAAATAATATATTTAAATATTACTATGTGATTTTTATAAAGTATAGAGATGAGTCCTACATGTTTTTCATTAATGTTTGTTTCTACAATATTACTCAAGACTCTAGGATTTAATAAAATATGATAAGGATAAAATATTTTCCAAATCTAAATGATAGAAACTAATAGATAATTTATCTATCATAGAAGTTGTTGACTGAGCATAAAGGTATGATCTATTCAAATGTATCATGTATGATGGTATAAATAGTTAGAATAGGTCTATGTAGGTAGAAAGGGCATGTGGAAGCATAAGTGATAAAACAACAATCTGAATTCAGAAGGGATATAAATTTATCTCATAAGCATCTCCACCATAATAAAGAATAATAAACTTTAAAATAAGAGAGGAATAAGTACTTATCAATATAAAAATAATCTTACTGAGAGGGCATATGAATTTATCAGAACATAGAAAGAGTGGAAAGGACCCATTCAACACATTTGATCATTACCAGATCCAATAAAACTCTACCAAAATATGAATATATCTCCACCTTTTTTTAATAAAGAAATATTAGAATATTAATAGTAGGACATTGAAAATAGAAATAAACAGAGGTAGTAAAAAACAATGGGAACAGAAGATAGCTAATAATAATCTCTGCCTATGTTAAATAATAAATAAAAGTAAATAATAATAATCAAAGATTGAAAAAGCATACAAAATAGATATACCAACAATTAGATGAAAAATCCCCCCAAACTAAATTATATACCAATAATTAGATGAAACATTCCCCCAAAACTGAATGATATACCATAAAATGGATGAAAAACTTCCCCAAACCCTACACACCCTATGGAAACAAGGGAAACTGCAATAAAGACTCACTGCTGGGAATCAGTGTGCTATAGAGGAGGCTGTCGGGATAGTTGTCGGATGAGGAGGGTGCACCATAGTAGGTCAGGTGGACAAGGGTACTGCACAAGGAGGAGGTGGATAAGGATGATGAGGAGGTGGAGGAGGAGGAGGAGGAGGAGGAGGCAGTGGCAGTGGCAGAGTAGGATGATTCGATCACCGGGGAGGACGAATATAAGGTTGATGTAGAGGAGGAGGAGGAGGATGTTGCAGCGATGACGGAGGTGGAGGGGATGAAGAAGAGGTGGGATCATAGTAGATGAGGATGAATACGTGGTATTGGTGAAGGGGGAGGAGGAGGAGTTGTCTTGGTAGATGAGGAGTTGTGATAGAGGAGGGATCGACGACACGGGGGTCAGCGTCCATGGAAGATTGAATGGGTGCGAGGGAGGAGGAGCCTATTAGGGTTGTTTTATAAAACCTGCTAGAAGCTTTATAAGAGATTGTTAAAAGTATTGATAAGGGCATGTTTTATTTGCACTAAAATAATAAGAACTGAAAAAACATACCTTTATCAGCGCTCTGTTAGCGCTGATAATGATAGTCCTTTATAGGAGCTAAAAAATAGCTGATAAAAGACCAATTTAATTGCGCAAAAAATTATAGAGCTGATAAAGATATCCTTTATCAATGCAAAAATTATTGTGTTAATAAAGGGTGTAGTTATCGAAACAATTTCACAACCAATTAAATAATTATTTCAATAAATATAAATTTTATTAATTTATTTATTAATATTTGTATATAATTATAAATATACCTATTTAATTATATATTTATAACCTTATAAGTATTATTAAAAATATATTTATTATAATTATATAATTATGTACATATATAAAAATATTTATAGTAATAATTATAACTAAAAATTGTATATATTTATGAATATTGGAATATAATTGTTAATATATATTTATATATATATATTGATAAGATAATATTATTTATATATATAATTTTATAATTATAAATTTAGTTATAATTATAATTACTAATGTATTCTAACAGTATTTATATATATCATTCAAAAATATAATAACATATATTTATTATTTAAATATATTTAATGTAATTTTATAAGTACATTTTTTAGAACATATATAATTTATATTTGTAACCTTATAAATTAAACAATATACCTCATTAATGGACAACATGATGTAATTTATAATTGAACATTCATGTATGATACATAACATATAAATACTCATGATCAATATATTCGAAGACTAAATTCATCGGAAAACACACATATTCAATAATTTTAATTATAAATATATATTTTAGAAATTATTATATATTTATAAATAACATAAATAAAATAAATATATTAGATATAAAATATATAAAAAGTATAATTAATTCATCCGATAAAAATAATAAATATAATAAATTAATTTAATAAATCTCTAATAAGTATAATAAATCTAATAAATATAATAAATATATTTATTATTTAATTTAATTTATTATTATCATATATATATATAATTATAATCATAAAAATACATTTATCAATTAAAACATTATATATATATATATGAATTATTAGAAAATATATATTAATTATAAACATTTCTTTTTTTTTATTTTTACAAATAAACAATTTTCTTGAATATAAATATAATAATTTTATATAGATTCGTAATATTTTTTATTATAAAATTTTATCACTGCCGTTATTATCACTAATAAATTTTCCCTTTGTCCGCACTATGAAAACTGATGATAAATGGTACAACTTTATCAGAACTTTTAGATAGAGCTAATAAAGGTCCACCCCTTTATCAATGCTTTCTGCTTAGCGCTAATAAAAGGAAACACTTCCCTTGCCCTGTTTTGTGGTAGTGTATACATAGTCTAACCAGGATCATTTTCCCATTCAAACTAGGTCTCTCCAATTGAGAGTGGAACATGCCTTAATACAACACAATATCCATGTTGCAATAGTCATACTCCAAAGTCTGAGCATCGTACTCATATCCCAATTCACAGTGAGGATCACCATCTTAGAATGAAACATTCCTTATAATAGGCTTATATTAATATAAATAATGTGGAATCTTATTAGCATAATTCAGTAACTTATTATAAGTGGTCTCATACTCCCGCAACAAGATATGATTATAAATAGGGTCTAAAAACCTCCATAAAGAAGTATTATAACCCATCACAATCCCAAAAATCAAGTTGAAATATTCTTAATATGGTATAGAATAAAGATAATTTCCATAATCTTCTCAATTACAGTGTCCTTGATGTTGTTTGAGACACATTATCTACAACCCAAGGGTTCAAAAACTCTTTAATTGGGAAAACATATAATCATTACTGCAATTTTCCTCATCATTTTCTTGTGGAGATGGATTGTATGGACTCTACACCTCAAATCCATAGTGTTAAACCTCCCCATAGTGATATCTCCCATAAAAAATAAAATCATCCCCTTTTCAAGACACCTATGTATATAGAGGTGTTGAAAACTCAGATTCCTTGATATAGAGAAGAGCTCAGAACATTGGGATAAACTATTTAAATTTCCCCAACAACATTAAAAACACTCCACTCCAGTAAGAAGGGGACCCCATCCAGAATAGGGTGTTTCTCAATCAGATGGTGGAAGGTAAGTCTGAAAAAGTGGGAGCCGACATTGATATATGAATAGAGTTATACAGAAACAACTTTCAAAAAATGATCTCCCCCTTTCTACATTTGACAATAATAACCCAGATGATCTCTAAATATAGTGAATTCTTTATCTATGCCAAAATATTTTGGAAACTCCTCAATGATTGAATATTAGAAACCTAATTTTTTCAAGATATGAGGGTAACCGTCATACCATTAAGATACTATGTTGATAGCTAGACCCAACTGCTATCACCATGGGTTGGGATCCATAATTTGAATATCATAACGAAAATATAAACATTCATACCTCCATTTCAGCATGACTCTTTTAAAATTGATAATAGAATCCATGTCATGTATCTGTATTCAATTATGGGGAACATATATATTGTTATACTCTGTCACACCCCTATTATAGTAAAACCATTTAGATACGTCCTCTTGTAATGGAATAGACATAAGATTAGTAAATGGGGATGGGATACACTTGATCTAGTTGGTCACTATAAAGAAATTATCTCAATTCAATTGTTTAGAAACATCATGAATTGATGAAGATGATAGAATGACTGAAAATTTATTTTTTATTATTATTATCTAAAAACATAAAAGGATAAACACCAAAAACCATCCAAAGATAGGGTGGTATTAAATAGTGGAGTCTAAGGGAATACCCTTGGAAAAAGTTTTTACAATAAATATTAGTAATCCCAATATCGAGTAAATGGTCATCTAATCCTATGAATTTCACCATTTGGTATGGTAATCTTCCGCAATGTTGACCTCCCTTCTAACGTGATGAACCAAAAAATTCTAGATGATCTCATAAATACACCTTTGGACCATATAGGACAAATTCCAGGGAGGAACCACTTTACCTAGTAGAGCCCAAACCATAGTTTCTGAGTCTTCCTCAATCTCTGCCATCAGAAATGCATGATTCTTGCAAAGTTCAACATCGGAATGATAAGCTCTCACTTCCTCGCCTGTCACAACCGGTTTATCATGTCTTTGTTTCGATCCGGTTCATTTGAAATCCCGATACTTTTCGTGGATCTTGTGTGAGATTTTTCTTGAATTTTTAAGTTTCATCTATGTCTAATCACCATAATTTTGGTTCCCCACTGCATGTTTAGGAGTTTTTTGATAAGGGTTGGTTACATCATGATTTGTGCCAACCGTGAGCCCATTTTGAGTTTTAAAAACCAAATTTGTTTCTTTTATAACTCCTTTGTTTTTCAACCATTTTCACCCATTAAACTCCCACATATCCTAAAATGACATATTCAGACTAACATATTCTTTTTTACCCTTTAAGAATTTATAATCATGGTGAATATAGGTTAATTATTTAGGCGCTGGGCCAGCCCATGGGTCCATTTCCAATTTTAATACAATAAATTGATTATTTTATATCTATTTAAATATTTAATATGATTCAGTGATTCCAAATACAAAAAAAATCCAATATCTTTATCCTTTCCCCCAATATATATTTTCCCTCTTTGGAGCTCAGAATAGTCGCGGAGTGTGGAAACATTTTCAATGTCTCTCAAATCATCCAGAATTGACAATGTAAATTTTAGCATTCATAAATCAATAAATTTGTACTACTTTGGCCACCAATCATATTTCATTTGTTCATCCAAACCTCAGGAGTATCTATATAAAGTTTCAAGCCATTCCCTTTTATCTAAAGGTGAAGATCTAGTGGAATACGAAGTGTTTTCAAGTTGAAATGGTGAGATTCCTTCTACTTTATCCTTCCTCTTCTTCCTCCATTCATTATTTATTGGTTTTATAATCTCTCCAAGTCCTATTAGACTTGGTGTTCTGTTATTCCATGGTTTTTGATGTATTTTATATTCATTTAGGTCCGGTCTTCATAGTTTTATGGTATATAATCCCGCGGCGGGTGATTTTGGGTGTGCGTTTCCATTACGCCAAGGATTTGAGGTAGGATGTCCCTTTCATAATCCATTATCATTTATGTTTCATCATTATCATATTGTTATAACCATCTTTATATGATATGTGCTACTGTGAAACCTTGGTTTTAATGTTTTTGTGTGCAAACTATGTTTTATGACTTATTTTATTAAAAATATTGTTTTGGAATAAATGTGCACTCCCCATATTTGATAAATTATTCCATGAGCTTCTTCTCTTGGTTTATAGTGTTTCGAATATGTTTCAGTATCTTGAATAACTTACATTCATGAAAATGGTATTTTATCCCTTTTTAATTGCTTAAATAAGTTGTTTTTTTAAAGAGTGCATGTCACATATTCTATAAATTTCTCGGTTGGCTTTTATGTGTCTAGTGCAATTTAAAATGACTTGTTTGGATTTATAAATACATTTTCAGCATGTAAAAAATTATTTTGGGATCCTTTTATGGATTTCCAATTTGTATTTGGTTTTAAACATAAATTGATTTTGGTTTACAACATCTTTTAGACCGAGTTGCCGGAAAATGGGCTCTTTCACCTTCTTATGAAAATGGTTGTGTTTTGAAAATATAACCTGAGTGTTTTATGGGATTTATGAATTTAGATTCATTCTGTATAAGGTGTGTATACACCGATTTAAAAAAAATTTAAATTCATAACTTTATCAAATGTTAGTTTTGGGAAAATTCTTAAAGGCCTGTTTAGCCTTTCTTTAAAAAGAAGAATGAGTGTTTTACTTGTATATACCATGTTGTGTCAATTGGGATTGTTTTATTGTCCATGAAATGATTTTATTAAATGTTTTTAGGGATTCAAAATATTTTTGGTTATGGTATTGTTGGGTTTTTATAATTCAAATCCTGTTTTTGAATGAGTTTTATGTGGAAAAGATTCAATACACTCTTTGAAATTGTTTTACAAAAAATTTGTAGTGGTTTGTTGATCTGTGAAAGAAATGTGAAGAAGGTTTAAGGTCTGTTTATGTTTTTATGGTTTGGGAATGGAATTTTTATGTGAAATGTGTATTTGATAATATGTGTAACTTGATTGAGCACTAAAGGAAATCCCGAGTATCTAGGTGGGCAGATGTGTACTAGTATGCTAGTGATTATGTGGGGTTTGGCCCCTATTTCACATAGCATGTTTAACGATGACAACACTAACTAAAATACGATAATGATGATGTTGGGGGACCACTAGGTTATGGGTATGCTCCCTACTGGTGGCTTGTGTGCATGAGAGAAGATATTTATTATGGTTACTTTCCCCGAGATACGAGGTACCTGGGGCTCAGAACTAACTAGTGCCTAGTGGTGTTCCCATTATTTGGGAACATTGGATATTTTGTACTCACCATCAGCATAAAATGTGTTTTGTTGGTTAATTCAGTAGTTCGTTTTATTTATTTAAAAGTGTAATATCTTTTATGCATCCCTCATTAATAAAAATCAATTGTAAGTTGCACCTCTTTGAAAATTGTTACTTGCGTTTTTTTATAAAACATGAATGTTTTTGTCTGATAACTATTATAGCAATGAAATTCATTTTTAAAAAATAATTTGATATGTTATCTTTAATACATGAAATTGATGTTTCTTTTATTTTAAAATAAGTGCATTGGGAACAGAATATCAGGCTAACCTACTGAGTTTTAATACTCACTCCCATAGTCTTCTTCTTTTTTATCCCCTGTGTAGGATTCAACTTGAGTTTGATCGCCTTGGGTGACGTTTGATCATTGTGTTGGAGAGTGACCAGAGATGTGAAATGGAGTTAGTTGGTTATTGGGTTTCGTCAGTTGATTTTTTGGTTTTTTTATTCTTTTAGTTTCATATACAAATAATGTTTAGTTCATTTTTTATATAAATGCATTTTGCGATGTCCATTTATTTCTGTTGTTTGTTTTATTGTTTATATATGCACAAAATCCAACCCTTGTGTAATCTATTGATGACCTTGGTTCTTGTTGCAATCCCTAGAGGATCGGGAACACCTCTCAAGAGTTGTCGCGGGCTAGCCTGGGTGACCGGTTCAGGGTCGACTTGGGATGGTTTGTGAAAAAATGGTATTAGAGGAGTTTGGCTCTTAGCAGACCTTTCCTTTAGAGCTCCCTTGTTATTTCGGGATGTCAAGGTAGATGGAGTAGGATTTTTGGGACTTGAGGGGTATGTGCGGAAAGAGCATCATGAACTCTTGCTCGTTCTGATCCTTGGGATTCTTTGGGAATTATGATTTTATTAGTGTCCTTTGTTCTTGGTGATTGTTTGGTGTTGGGATATGACAATGGGAGTCTAACTAATGGCATCTGTGAGCTCGCAGGGCCTAGAAAGCCATGTGGAGCCGGGGAATGGTCTTAATATGTCTCTCCGTCTTGGTTTTGTGTTTGACATATGGCCGCTAAGCATATGGTCAAGTCACCCACCGGCACTAGTTCTCTTTTGTGGGTTTCTTGGACCTTTCATGAAATCTGAATTTTTGTTTTGAAAATCCTTGTGTGAGAATTATAAAAATGGGTTTTAAAGTAATTTTTGGATTTGAAAAAGTATAAAATGGTTTTTCAAAAATTAAATATAAGAATGTTTTTGGAACGTTTTTGTTATATTTAAAATTTTTACGGAGGAAGTGGAAATGATTTAACGAGATTGGATTTTCCCTAATCTAAACTTATGGTATGTTGAAATAAATTTTTTTTAAAGTATGAATCTTTTTAAAGTAATTTTGAAACATTGTTTAAAATGGGGTTTTTAGGGCTATTGAAATGTGTTTTTATCAGATGAATAGGTTTTGGAAATTCATGTTTGTGCGACTGGTGTTTTTATGGAAAGGGGTTTTGACCTTTGTGGTTGTCCGATTATGAAAAGAGGCCTTGTGAAATTTTTAAAACATTTGGAAGGGCTATTCGGAATTGAATGGTTATTTTTGTATTTTCTATAAAATGAAATGGATTGTTTTTTAATCAAATGTTTATTCATGAAGTTTGGTTTGTTTTGTGGAATATGAAAATCATTTTTACATGGTGGTTTGTGTTCCTTTTTATGGTACATGTTTTTTGTTATGATATTGTTTTGTTTTAACCTTTGGTGTTTTCATGGGTTATCATATGCATGGTTTTATTGATATCTGGAAGGATAGCCTATATGGAATGGTTGTTGAGTGCCTGGGGTGGCATGTAAATATTCATTTGAGTGATACTAGATGAAACACCATTGGTGAATGTGAAAATCCACCAAGGTAATTTTTTTCAAAAGTTTTTTTAGCTGAAAAATTGTGGTGTTTGTTTTGAACCAACAATTATCTGGATGTTTTATCCTATGTCTTAGTAGTTTTTTTTATTTAGTATGATCCATTATGATATATAATTCATAATCATGTGGAATCTTGAGATGGGATCTTGTTGGTGGCTCCGGTTTGGAGTAATGTTCATTTGGTTTCTAAAGATGCGTTGGATGTTGTGATGTGGCCACAGATAGTTCTCTGTTTGCAAGATTTCCAATTGACAAACCTAAGGATTCTTTCTCATGTTTCACAAGCTAGATCCACCTCCTAAAATAATTCCTCATCTTGTCAGTTTAAATAGAGAGTTGTTTGGGATCGATTTAAAGTGTTGTAGTTCGTGATAATTCTTGTGGACATAGCAGTTGTGTTCAATGACATTGATTCTTTTCTCCGTATTCATTGTTCATTCTCCTCCTCGTTTGGAGTGAGATAAAATTTTGATATGTATCTATGAGTTTCTATTTAGATGATTTTTTTTGTTGAGTAGGTGATTTATTTTTTTAGTGGTGTGATTCATAGCACCTGACTGTGGGGCAATAGATGCTTCATGATTTAGGGATATAGCCATAGGCCTTGGAGTGAATCTTTTCACGCATTCAGGAAATCTACTGAGGTGTGGGGTGCTTGACAAGGATTTTTCCTCCACCATTGTGGTAAGGTAGTTTATATGTCTATATTACGGTTCCTCATTACTTTGAATTTCCATTTTTCACAACCAGTGTGGTGGACTTACCCCTCAATGAGTGTCTATGATTATGCCTTCATCGATGCGGGTTTCCAATCAATGTCCCTTTGTGGACCGCTTCTGTAAATCAGGTGCGGTCTTGGTGTTAGCTATTCGTAGTTGGAGAGTTTTGGGTAGTTCCTTGGTTTGTTTTGTGGTTCCAGTGGCCAAATTATTGGGTCCTCATCCCTCCCCTCCCGGAGTGGTTGGGGTTTGGATCCGTGCTGAAAGTGTTGGCCCAGTTCCTGTCCCCTCTGTTCTGGAGTGGGTGGTTTATATACTCATGTTGTAACCATCTTAACTTGGGTTGGTGGGTTGTTGTGGGAGAGTTTTCTTGGAATTGTTAAAGTGAGGTAATTTTGAGTTCTAGTTTTGTTTCTTGGCTAGTTGGGTTCTAATGGTGGGGAGACCCACCATAGGTCTCGTTGATTTATCCTCCTATACACTTGTCTAGTGCTAGTTTTTTATTAATGTTGGGGAGTCCATTATGTACTCCCATATATTCCTTGGTTTTATTGAGTTCTCATTATTTTGGTTGATTGTTTGTTTCACTGGGATAAGGCCCAACAATCGGGTTCTTGGTTTGGCTGTGGAGGTGGTGGCTTGACCTTTCCGTTGATTTTCACAAAGTTGTTGTGAGTTGGTGTTCTGTTTGGGAAATATGATTAAGTTATGTTGATGGAAAATTATATTTCACTATATTTATAGTTTTTATCATGTTTATAAGGAATCCTTATGTGTTTATCTTTTAGCTGGAATGTGTTATGGCTTTTTGGGGGCAGAAAGCTTTAATGGGGGGAGAATTGTCACACCCGAGTTTTCATGTCTTTATTTTGATCCGATTCATTTAAAATCCTGATACTTTTCATGGGTCTTTTGTGATATTATTGTTGAGTTTTTATGTTTCATCTATGTCTAATTACACTAATTTTTGTTCCCCATTGCCTGTTTAAGAAGTTTTTGGAGAAGGGTTGGTTACTTCAGGATTTGGGCCGACCGTGAGCTCATTCCCAGTTTAAAAAACCAAATTTGTTTCTTTTATAACTCCTTTTATTTTCATATTTTTTTACCCATTACACTTCCCAAATGGCCTAAAAGGATATACTCAAACTACCATATCCTTTTGGACCCTGTAAGAAACTATATTCATGGTGAATTTTGGTTAATTATTTATGTATTGGGCCAGCCCATGGGCCCATTTCTAGTTTTAAAAAAATAAATTGTTTATTTTATATCTAATTTAATATTTAATAATTTTCGGTGATTCCATCTCCCACCGGAATCCAATATCCCTATCCTCACCCCCATTATCGATTTTCCCTCTTTGGATCTTATAATAGTCGCCGATTGGGGAAACATTCTCAATGTCTATCAAATCATCTAGAATTGACAGGGTAAATTGTATCATTCATAAAACAACCAATTCGTACACTTTTGGCCACCAATATTATTTCCCATGTTCGTTCAGACATTTAGAGTCTCTACATGAAGTTTCAATCCATTCCAGTTTATCTAAGGGTGCAGATCTAGTGGAATACGACGAGTGATTGAGTAGAAAAGGTGAGATTCCTTCTCCTTTATCCTTCATCTTCTTCATCATTTCATTATTTCTTGGTATTATAATCTCCCCTACTTCTTTTAGACTTAGGGTCATTTTATTCCATGGTTTTTGATTGAGTTTATATTAATTTAGGTCTGGTCTTCATAGTTTTAGGGTTTATAATCACGCGGTGGGTGATTTTGTGTGTGTGTTTCCATTACGCCAAGGATTTGAGGTAGGATGTCCCTTAAAAAGGCTTAATAATTTCTGTTTCATCATTCTCATAATTTAATAACATTATTTATATGATACGTGATGATGTGAAACCTTGGTTTTGAAGGTTTTGTGTCCAAATTATGTTTTATTACTTATTTTGATAAAAATATATTTGTTTTGGTATAAATGTGCACTCTTGTTTGATAAATAATTCCATGAGTTTATGCACTTGGATTATTGTATTTTGAATATTTTTCGGTATCTTGAATAACTTTATGGCCTGAAAATAGTATTTTATCCTTTTTTAAGTGCTTAACATTAGTTTTTTTAAAGAGTGCATGCCACGTATTCTCTAAATTGTCCAGTTGGATATTATGTATCTAATGCAATTTAAAATGATTTTCTTGGATTTTTAAATACATTAACCACATGTAAAAAATTATTTTTTGATCCTTTTATGTCTTTCAAATTTTTATTTGGTTTTAAAAATAAATGGATTTTGCTTTACAACATGTTTTGGCCTGAGTTGCCGGAAAATGGCATGTTTCACATTCTTATAAAAATGGTTGTGTTTCGAATATGAAACCTGGGTGTTTTATGGTATTTATGAATTTCGTTTGATGATGTATATGGTGTGTACACACCTCTTAAAAAAAAATTCAAATGCATAAATTTTTCAAATGATAGTTTTGGGAAAATGTTTAAAGGCCAGTTTGGCCTCTTCATAAAATGAAGAATGAGTTTTTTACTTGTATATAACATTACGTGTCAATTGGGATTGTTTTATCATCCATGAAATTATTTTATTAAATGTTTCTATGTCTTCCAAATATGGTTGTTAATGGTCTTGTTGTGCTTTTATAATTCATATCGTGTTATTGAATGAGTTTTATGACCGAAGCCTCAATACACTCCTTGAAATTGTTTTATGAAAATTTGTAGTGGTTTGTTGATTCGTGAAAGAAATGTGAATAAGGATAATTGGATGTTTGGGTTTTTATGGTTTGGAAATGGAACTTTGATGTGAAATTTCTAAATTATAATATGTGTAACTTGATGGAGCACTAAAGGGAATCCCATGTACCTAGGTGGGCGGACGTGTACTAGTATGCTAGTGATTCTGTGGGGTATGGACCCTATTTCACATAGAAATTTTGAAGATGACAAACCTAACTAAAATAAGATGATGATGATGTAGGGAGACCACTAGGTTATGGGTAGGCTCACTACTTGTGACTCATGTGCACAGGAACATATATTTATTATGGTCTCACCGGGATACGAGGTACCTAGGGTTCACCACTAACATGTCCCTAGGGGTGTTCCCGTGAGTTGTTCTCATTGGATATTTTTTTATTCACCGTCGGCATATGATGTGTTTGGTTGGTAAATTATGTAGTGTGTGTTATTTATTTAAAAGTGTAAAATATTTAAAGAATCCCTCATTAAAACAATTTTCATTTTGAAGTTCCGCATATTTGAAAAATTGTTACTTGCATTTTTGTTTATAAAACATGAATGTTTTTGTCTCATAACTATTATAGCATGGAAACTCATTTGAAAAACAAAATTTTATATATTTTCTTTAAAACATGAAATTTATGTTTATTTTGTTGTAATGTAAGTTCATTGGGAATAGAATATCAGGCTAACCTACTGAGTTTTAATACTCACGCCTATAGTCTTTTTCTTTTTTAACACTTGTGCAGGTTTCATCTTGAGTTCAATATCCTTGGGTGATGTTTGATCCTTGTGTTGGAGAGTGACCAGTGGTGTCACATGGGGTTAGTTGGTTATCAGGTTTGGTCAGCTGAGTTGTTTTTTTTCTACTTTTAGTTACATGTACAAATATTATTTAGTTCAATTTTTATATAAATGCATTTTGGGCTGTCCATTTATTTCTGCTGTTTGTTTGATTATTTATATATGGGAGAAATCGTTCCCTTGTGTACTCTATTGATGCCCTTGGTTCTTTTCTCCATCCCAGGAGGATTGGGAACGCCACTTGGGACTTGTCGCAGGATGGCCTGGGTGACCGGTTCAGGGTCGACTCGGGCCAGTTTGTGACATTTCCCAACGAACTCCCAACTCCACATTAGGATCTAAAAGCCACAAGAACCGATCTGTGATCTTTATAATGAGTCACATGAAGTAATATAAATTCATTTATTACATGGAATAAAAGCTTCTAATCAACCTAATTAAAAGCTCTCAAACTTTACATCCATCATGGTATGACACTGCATAATGCTAAAACACATGCAGAACTACGCCACAAAAAATAGGGTGTAAGATCTACTATATAGTAGTTTTCCCAAAGGAAACCCATCCCATTAGGTAAGAGAACTATGTACCACTACCTCAACCATGTGGATCCCTAATTCCCAATAGAATTTAGAGGAATTTTCAAAACATCCAAAAAACCTATCCCACTGGGTAGGGGAAATTTATATCCAACCACCATCACCATGTTCACTATACCAATATTTTTTATTGGGTAAATCAGTCGAGATTATAGATCAACTATATCCTACATGCTTGGGGGTATTTATTTCTCAATTTTCATTCTAGTAATCATAAAATATACAACCAAAAGTATTGTATCCTTATTAAAAGGATCAATCAATATAAAGTTTTCCCCAAGATACAACCCAACCCATATGGCTAGGGGAATTGTCATCATCATCATCATCACATATGGAATCATCCTTTTCTAGGTTCTGATGTAAATATCAATGGAAAATATGTAATATGTCCTCCCACTACAAAACGAAACACTACTATCCAGGGATCATTCAATAATCATGAAAATAAACTCACATATGGTCACTACTCATAGATCAAAATGGGAGGAGTGAATAGAAAACAAAATCATACACCACTATTTCTGCATTTAAAATGGTCAAAGATGGTCAATTGTTAAGAAAATATTTTATCCATGGAGTGAAGAATCATATTTTCCTAATAAATGTAAACATGAAAATATCATATCCAGGTACACCTCTATGAATGTTTTTACAATCATCACAAAAAATAATGTGGATCAAGACATTGGCACTCTGTGACACAGTGATGGAAACGTTCCCTAAGAGGTGGATCTGGATGCACACACAAGGATTCACCATTAGAAAGTAAGATGGGGATAAAAAATGGGAACTTCTTAATATCGAGTTTCCACAACTATGGAGGAACACTACTAAAGGTAAATGGATACGTGTGACTACATAAAAATCACTGCATTGAATAATAAATGTTCATTAAAAAATGGAACAGATAGAACAATATGAGAATTATATTAAAAATATCAAACAAATCAATTAGGTGATACTCAGGGGAAACATTCTCATTATGTATCATCTTCAGATAGAGAAGCATTTCCCTCATACTTTATATCTAGAAATATCTGATCCACCTACATGAGTGGAATCAGAGCATCATATGAACTCTAAATCTAGGTAACTAATATACATAAATGAAGAAGTAAATAATGATCCTAAATTCCCCCAATTATAGTGATATCCTCTCCCTCACCAGGTCTGTCATTATGTATTCTCAGAAATTGAGAATTTGTGGGAGAATGAAACAAGGTTTCATCTTCATGACATGCCATATCTCTATTTGATGGAGGGGGCTCCGATAAGAGTATAATGAGAATTGTACAACACCATAGATACCTTGTATACTGGAATAGAATCCATGGAAGGGAGACATACACCTGTGTAGCTTTAGAAGAAATCATATCCCGAGTGGGTGGTCAAAATTTTCCCCCCTTCAATTTTTAGAAATCATTCCTTCTCTATATTTAATGGCATCTGAGACCCCAAGCATCATCTCACTCACATTGTATCACAATGTGGTATTATTGTGTTCACATAAGATCAGGAGAAGTTGAATAATATAAATTGATGTATGGAGAATATATTATTGTCAAATTTTATTTTGTATATAGTCCTTTAAGTGGGATCCTTTTTAGTATTGGGTAACCATTATCATCAATTCATTTTCCTGTTCAGCTACACATTGAGGAAAATGATAATTTTTACCCATACGAATTGCAATAACCACCACAATTATAATGTTTTTGACTTTATAGCAAGATGAAAGGGTGTAGCCTATTCGATCAGCATCCGTCTCTTGTAAGAAATGTTCCTGGAACAGTTTGAAAAAAATATCTAGGATGAGTTGAAAAAAACAATAATCCCAATAAATTATCATTGTGGGATTTTTAAGTTAATTGAAACATCCAAAAATTTTAGAGACACCATTTAATGAACATATGCTAAATATCGACTCATTCCGTCAACATAGAGGAAACCGGTTAGAATGAATGATATTATTTTAGTTCATCTCAAACTAGTAGAAGTTACTATAAAAAACCTAATCAGATCACAAAATTCCCATCAACTCCTTTCAAGTAGAAAAATAAAAAATCTATATCATCTAGAACCACAAAAAAAGCAGGGTCACCCAGGATTTGGGGAACAAATGAATAGATCCAAATCCCTAAAAAATGAATCATTCACTCATTAATTCCAAATACACAATGATAGTAAAATACTAAATCTACCCCATCCTAGAAAGCACAATGAGGACAACATCAGTAATCATCCCGACAATACCCATTCCGCAGAGGGTTGGGTTAATATATACATGATTTAGTTTTCTATAATGATATTCTTAAGAGCATGTATGATTCCATAAAAGTGATGTTGGATATCTCCACGATTTAGGTGACCTACATAACTATTTCCCAGGAATAATAAGAGGGTTATTGGAAATGAATTTTTATATGTATGGATAGAGGATCAACATGTATATGAATCGAAAATTAGTTGAGCGAGATAACTCCACCCTGAGAGCACAATAGTGCAGACACGCATCAGTTCCTCCAACCAGGGAGGTTGCATCAAATATTTCAACTAAAGGTGGATATGAATATTAGACATAGATAGAAGAAGATTAATATTACTCTCCATTGCAATCTCTCACTCTTTCCAATTTCTTCTCTTCTACATCGGAATCATGTTTTCTACCACCCCAAATGGATCCCTAACTAGATGAATATCTCATATTCGGTTATATAAATGTTATAATCATAGAAGACCCCATCTCCAATGGTGTGTATGCCTCCGAGTATGAATTCTCTACACCTAATAGGGGATCATAAGGCTGCATGTGTGAAAACTGAGGATACATGGGATATATTTTTCATGGACTAATCCAATATTTGAGTTACATCCCCATGGAGGAAATATATTCAGTGGATACCCATGGTAAAACACTCCATCAATACAAGAAAATAGAGGGTGGTTTCTCAAAACCCCCGAGAAGTCATCCCCATCCAGATTTATTGAATGGCTGCCTAGAAGAAGAGATATTATCAGATCATCCCATAAAACAGTGAATCTTGGAATGACTCGTGCCACTAGCATCATATTCTCCCTTTACCTATTTACAAGCCCCAAGCTTGTCTAGAAATAATTCCTCATCTCTGGATATTCATATTAATATTTGACCCCACAGTGGGAATTTCTAACATCTGGAATAATAGTACGACAATCTAAAAAAATGGTTGTTCCAACGTGGCTCTCAATCTTGGACACACGCCATTTTTTAAGAATAGTTTTTGGTAGGAACATGTTGAATCACTATGGATCCAACATGATTTTGAGACAAAAGATTCAACATATGAGTTCAATAAATTTTTGAACATGTTAAAATACTTCTATATCACCATCTCATTCTCATAAAAAGAATTGGAAGTGTTCATCCATTGATACATCATATCCCTGTATGTTTTGGGTGAACTCAATAATGTTTTCATCTGAATTCTTAAATTTATCGTTATTTCCGGATGAGTCTTATCTCAACTCGAACCCTTTTGATGTTTTTGGTATGGCTAATTGGATTTCACACCCAAAACACTAGTATTAAATAGTGGGATAAGCATGGTAAATGGCCTCTTGAGATGACCGAGATGAAATCTATGTTTGGGAATATCACATCTAATGTTGTGTTTATGGTTATCTTATAAGACACCAAAAGAAATGTCCTACTCAAGAGGCCCTATATCCATAGAAAGGGATAATACCTTCAACATTTCATCAGTGGTTGAAATAATCAAATGAAGGATATTTCAGCATATTACATCCTAATAGTTACCACATTGAGACATACAATGACACATATGATGAGGAATGTTTCTCCAATAGAGAATGGAAATTATTATTACAGATCAAAATAAAAAATTGGCATCCCCCAAATGATTGGGGACTACCTTAGTAAATCTATAGAGTATGGTCAACAACAACGATGTGTACCCTGTAAAATATGTTGAGTAAATAGTGGAGTTATTATATGTCTAAATCCCTTCTATCCATGTAAATAGTGTAAAAAATTATTTATAAAATATATCCTCAATGAATCTAATTATAGGGAATGAGAATTTCTTTTCTCATGGCCTCTTTCACCTCAATTGTGAAAGATATTCCCAATGATTTTTGAATCTATCTGAAAATTCATCCACGTACTCATAGGTGTAAGAATAAGTTAATGACCTTAGGAATTTCCCAAAATATTTGAGAAAGTTGTCTCCATTACCAATGATGAACACATACATTTAAATATAGGAAAATATTAATACCCACATCCTATAATGATTAGTTTCATCATTCCACATGAAGAAACATATAGGTACATATACATTCTAAATAAACACTTATATTTGTTCCCTTTGATATATATAGAAATTCTTAGGATGACTTTAAATATATCTGTGCACCATCTCAGATTACCCAATGACATGTGAGGCTTCAAGAATGAAGCCATATAGAGTCACCCATCTCATGCTACCAATGTATAGGAAGAAGTTGAAAAACTAAGAGAAGACAAAATTGTATGAGAAATGAAATACACAATATGGATCTCCAAAATTGTCCCCATTAAGAAAAATAATTTGAATATTATGCTCTTTATCAATAACAAAAACTTTAATCGGTACTGCCTGATGAACTATTTCCCATTACCAATCAAAATTTTTTAGATCAACTCTATTGTTGGATTCCACACCCATTAATTCATGGATGCATATTTAGGGTTTAATTAGCTAAATATATACCATAAATATGAATAAAACACTTCCTTTAAATCACCCCAATGTATATTTTTCTATATTTTTATTCATTTATTTTTAAAATTTAGGGAGAAACTTATCAACACATCATGCATAATATTTTTAAACCCTTTTTAGGATGTGTATGATAATTTTATGTCAAAGACCCATTAGTAAAATACTAAAAGTGGTTAAATCACATCATTTAACATAGAATAGTATTTGAACAACATTATTGGTCTAATGAATAAGGTAATTTCTTATCAATGGGGTGGCGACTATAATGAATCATTCAGGGATCTCATGAAGTAATTTTTTCAACCACTAATCTGGTTGACACCGGTGTATCGAAGGAGACTCATATTCATATGTGGCCATTGTGAAAATTGAATTTCCCCCCACATAACATATAATAATGATGAAATGAGTGAGAATAGACTCAACTATCATGACTAAAAAAATGGTATGTACTGATACCATATACTCATATGCTACTAAAAATTGACTTTCACTCATCTTTGTATTAGAGAATATGAAGCATTACTTGAAACACTAGGGAGTCCATATGATCTCTCTTATTGATATTACCAAGAACATACTTATTTTTAAAATGGAGAAATGGAATTTGTCTTGATGGTTAGTTGTTCTGCAAAAATAGGACAACCGGTTTATGTCATATAAGGTAGTGAAATAAGAACACCTCACTAATTAACTCATGGTAAATGGAACCCCATAAAGTACACTAGTAGACACTGAAATCCTTGATGATGAGGTTTTATATTTCCATGACACTCCTCTAACCTAGGATGTAAATTTTGAGGGATCCTACCCATGTCCTATTAGATAATGAATGGAAAATATTAATCTCAATTGGATTGGCCTACAGATTGTATTGTTTTCTCTATAATAACAAATTAGTTTGTACCCTTTCTCACCATATGAAGTCTAGATGAATAAAGAGGTAGGATACTAATCTATCATCACGAACATCGAACATTCCCTGCATCTTTATATAGCCTAATAGAATATCAATGTTCATTTAGAACTACAGATAAAATAGATCAATGGAAAATATACCATAAATAATTAATAATTAGCCTCAGTCACTAAATATGTCAGGTGACTAATGAATGAAATAAATTTTGATCCCACTCTACATCATGTTATCCATAAATAAAATTAATCAACCAAAACATTATCTAATATGGCCATAGTTCATTCCAAACCTGATCATAAGAATAAATAGAATGCATCACACAAAGATGAATGGTCTTTTCAATCTTCACATGATACAAAAAAGAAACAAATTGGGTCAACAACACCCCATAACATGACGAAATAATATCCAACACTAAATGGATTTTTCCTATAATTAGTTATCTCAAAATTAGGACTCACCCAATAGAATGTGTTACATGGGAACAAATTCTGTGTCATACATTGAAAATTACCCTACATGATGGTCCAAATGAGCAAAAAAACATCTACAATCTATGCATTGATGGAATCATCCACACATGAATATCATAATGTGAGATTCCCATCATCATGGAGGAATTACATGAGGGCTTTTGTAGTTCCCATCAGTATGAAACCATGATCTCTCACAAAATCATGTGGTAGGGTAATTAATGGAAACCATGGTAAATGAATTTTTGGAATTCACCCAAAAATATCATTAATTCCAGATCCATGGAAATATAATCCATCACCCTTGAATTGAAATATATACCTATATATTGCTGTCCATTTTTTATATATGTAATGGATGTTGTGGGTACATATCCCCTATCATCCAATAGTAGTTGAATTACATCTCTACTTCAACCAAGTTATTTTAAGAATAGGATGAGGCACAACACCTCATGTTTGTGGGAAAAAACATAACATCATCAATTTTATGAAACCCCATATCATAACCATGTTCTATGTCCATCTGAAAATATTAATGGATAGATACACCAAATTTTATTCAATTGAGTTGAATAAATTTTTACAAGACTAAACATCGAGTCTAGTCACTCATCCCAATATCATAAAGTTAAAAATAGAAAAATTGAGACCTTCAATATGAATTTTTCAATTATACTCCAAAATATGTGAGTAAAGACATGAATACATGGTTGCACAAGTTCCTATATGAGTTATGGACCTATCATTCCACCACATGTACTACTATAGTAGAATCTTAGTATTATTGGTTTATGAAATAGAATGAGTATTTCTTATAAAATTATAGTTTTCATTTATCTGAATAGCCATTTGAGGACACCTATTAGATGATATGAAATCGCGAATGAAGCTATATTAGCTAAAGAGGATATATGAAAACAAGTCACGTACATCGAACAACCTTGAATTACATTAGAATTAGATTTCACATGCCACTAATAAAAAGGTAATCCACTATTCATTCAACCAATGTATGCTTTTTTTGACTCTCAGAACCCCAATGATACCAAGAAGAATACTCAAAATAAGGAATAAAATTTATAGGGATGTTGTATTATAAATTATTTCTATCCCAATGGATCATACTAATTGAACATAATGAATCTGGAGAGTGTCACACCCCCAATAGTGAGAGGATAGTCAAAGAAGTCATTGCATAGATGCCATCAAGCATCACAAATCATAGTCACATGATGATGAACTAGGCGTACACATCCTTTTCACATAAAGTTAAACTATGAAGACACTACCTAGTCATATGATTTTATTCTAGGTAGATACATCCTATTCATATTACATTAAACTATGATGATTTATTATTATCACATTACATTATACTGTATGGATCTCGTTATTGCATCAAGATGAAAAAATGCACATCATCCTACATCCAAACTACATGACATTAAAATATATAGACCACCTCTTGGAAATAAGATGATAAACTAAATATAATACTTCTTCCTCAATGCATGATGTAAAAATACATAGATTTTCAATGAAAAAATCCATTCACATCAGGTGATCCTCATCCTAACTGCATGAAATAAACTTTATGGAAGCTGTATTAACCTAAGGATGTAAAACTGAATGGATCCATGACAATCCTAATCTTTGATGTCTTGTCCCCCATTTCATTACCACATTATTTCATAATTTATGGATTATGTGATTGATTAAATACATTAATCTACATGGGTTTCTAGAACTACATACATCTTGATTCTCATTCTGATTAGATACATAGGGAAACCTCAATCTAATATCTTGGTCTAGAAATAAAACAATATAAAATTCCAAAGTAAAGTCCTTAATTTCCACTTCATGGTAAGAGTAACACATTCCATTCCTTATTTCCCACACCAAATATAGCTCATTTTATATTAAGAATTTTTTTAAGGGATTCCCCACATGAACAAAGTATATTTTCTCACAATAGTGTTATCATGATCATTAATGTAATACTTTAAAATCCACACCACATGTCCTCACCAAATTATGCTAAATATCATGGTTTATGTCTCTTGCATTAAATAAAATATAACATTCTTATGGACCTCCCCATAGATCACCATTAATATTGTAATCATTCTCATACCTCATCTCCATTCATGTTTTATATATCCTTTGATTATGATCATCATAGGATATGTAGTGACCACCATATCTCCAACCTTGGGTGCATTCATGAACATGAACCTGAAAAACTTCCTCCTCACAGTGTATACATTAGGCATACATAGTGATCTATTTATTATCAATTACATCACCCATGGTTCTTATTATCATGGGATACATAGTAATTCCAATATTTCCATTCTTGGGACCTGTCGCAACATTCCGTTTTTGCATTGGGGATCCTATGTCCCTGTCTTATGTTGTTTAATTGAATGTACTCAAAAAAACCTATGTGGTTTGATTCCTTTCATCATTAGACATGTAGAGATGCTCGGATCCCCAATACTAGGCCTAAATACCACAATAAATGGCTACAATTTCCCCTTCTACGTATGATTTATACCATTTCAAGGAGTTACCCATTCAAGAACAATGTGTGTATTGACTCCAACCATCACTTGATAAATAGTGACTCCTAGAACCCAAATCCTAGGAAAAGTTTCAAAAAACCAATAAAAAAAGGAACATGAACCGCATAATGGATGCGTCATTCATGCAAATTTTTTATATGTATAAGTCTTTCATGCATATAGATTTATTGTTAATGTAATATATCATGAAAAATTTTCATGTTGGTTCCCATATCCCCACCGCATGATGTTAATCTTCTAGGAAACAAATATTTACTTACCTCATGGAATTAAAATTAATGGAAAATGTGTTGGTCACATGGCATTAAAATTTCACAAAAAATACATCCCCACAACATGATGTTAATATGTGAAGACTGTCTACCATTTTCATCCTTTATTGGAGGAGCACAAGAGCCTTACCCAGGTCATCCAGAGTATGAGGTGCTTCTAGCATTTTTAAAGAACCTCAATTCCAAAATAAAACTTCTTGTCTAGTGCACATCATGTTTCCACTATCCATTCAATTCCCTTGTAATGGAAATGTAATCACTCTTATTGACTACATTTTGAGGCATAAGGGCTCAAATATACCAACTAGAGACATGATGTCTTAGTAAAAACTGATTATTGATCCCCAATATCCTAATGTCACCACTGTGGAACTGAGAAAATGAGGGTGTTCTAGGCCATCCATGGTATGATTTTACCATATAATTACTTAAAACCTTAGAACATACTGTTGTGATATAAAAACTTCTCATCTTACACTGTGAAAGAGGTTAGAGTTATCTTGACACTGGGTATCATAATTTGGATCTTCTATAACATTACCCAAATATTAAGCCCAATTTCATCAAGAGTATAAAATTTCTGCTCTTTGGTTTGAGTTATAAAACCATAAAATTTATCATTTGATGTTCCAAATATCATTACCTTAACTATTTTTTATAGTCCCAAAAAACATGTCATGTTAAAACCCCTCTAATGGAGGATTGAGAAAAAATATAGTATTATCTCTCATAACTCTTCATTTCCAATGATTTGGAAAAAATTAGGGTGTAAATAAATAAGGCATAAAGTTCATAGGTACTACTTTAAGCTATAGTTAAATATTTTCTATTCTTAATAAAAGGATATTCTAGTAAAAAATTACTGTTACGATTTTTCACTTCATCTCACTATGAGATTATTTTCATTTGGTAGGGACAAAACTGTTTGGGTGCTAGACCCCTTATTTGATATTACCCATTCAAAAAGTCAACATTCCAGATTTTAAAACCTCATATCCCCATAAAACTTTCACAGACCTTTGAAAAAGATACCAAAATTTAACAGATCATTTTTTAACTATGAATGCATGACAATGGATCATGCATACACATCTATGGTAATCAATAAATTGTTTCCTTATATAAAAAGTTATTTTTCATCCTTGGGAGATTTGATTTCACTATTCCATTTCACATCACTGGAAGGTGTTCTGATCCATTCTTTCAATGGTTTCCCCAAATCATCCTCTTGAACTGAGATCTTTGGTCCATGATTTACTATCATTATCCCCATAATATTATTCGTATTTGAAATTCTTGACATTACACCACATTATAATTTACCTTTCTTAATGTAGGGATGAAACACTCAATTTTTATCCTTTTGATAGCCCAAACATCGTTATTTGAAACCATTAGGTGTAGTGTTTGATTTTCACAAAATAATAGATAAATTTACCTGGGGTTCCAAAACCCTTCTGAGATATATATTCATCTACACCCAACTTCATTTGTCGAATTATTTAATCTCCATGTTCAATTCATGCACTTGGAAAAGTGTGGTGGAACCTCAATTTAACCATGCTATCAACGGATAAAGGATTTGACCTTCTAACTAGTGGAATCAACTCCATACAAAAATGGAATCCAAATAATTATGAGCCATGGTAACACTGGGGAAGATCCCCACACCTCATGATGTTAAATGCAATTCCTAGTTTGTCCCCCCCCCCCCACATACTCTCTAAATCAAACATTTGGGTTATGAATTACACCATCCACATTCCAAATACCCATGTAGACCAAACATCCCAATTATTTCTCTCTAAAATGATATCACTCATTAAATCTTCCATGGCCCTTGGATAATAGTGGGGATACATCTTCATCAAAATTCCATCTATGCATAACAGATTTGACCACACAACTAGAGATCTTTCCTCTTAAATGGAACGAAATTTTAGTCCTCATTATCCTTGGAAACACAACGATGGAACCCAAAACCTTTGGGTGTATAGGAACATTCTTAGAATGTATTCCCTATATTTCATATTTAACAATAGAATGTCTAAGAGAAATAAACCTAAACTATATCAATGGAACGTTCTTGCTAAAATACCCAAAAATACATTTATATATGGTCAAAACTAAAATTCATTAAACTAAAAAAATACAGGGTATAAGATTAAGTTCTTTAAGATACAGTGATAGAAGATCCAAGAACAAAGAATGTAAACTACCGTGATAGAATGTCTGAGATAACTGTTTATAAACTATATCGATAAAATTTCTAAGTGAAAAGTTCCTATACTATTAGAATAAATGGTTTTTTATAAAATATCCTGAACTAATGAAATATAAGCTTTGAGCTAAGATACCCAAAATAATATGTGCTTATATTCTGAGATAAAAGACCCTATACTAAAATAATATAATGTCTAATTTAAAATTCACTAAACTATAATAAAAAAATAACGTTTTCGTGAATAATTAAAATGATACAAATCATTTTAGGCCCCCATATGGATTAGAAAAATCATCATGCTATGATCTCCAACCAAATTGACTTCAGAAAAAAAACCACTCTCCCTCAAGGCCATATATTTTACAAAAACTACCATTCTGTGAATCTGGTAATCATATTGTATCTATATTAGATTTATTAATGAATAATATAAAGCTAGTTGGAATTAATGAGAATTTCTAAAGATGAATCTATTAGAATTTAAACATTCAAATCCAGAGATTAACATTTAATATATCTTATGAAATGGATGGATTTCATTGATGTTTTATGAAAAATAATACCATTGAAATTCCATTCTCATCATGAATGATGGGAAACAAGACATAAAAATTTATGATACATTAGTTGATAGCATTAATTATTTAGAATATTAACATATTTGAGTCCCCCCAAAGAATATACTAGCTAAAAAACATTTTATAATTAAAATTACATAATAGTTTATGATAAGAATATTCCTTGGGTTATGAAATCCACTTCTATAAGGTGATCGAAAATTGGAATAATTGATCAACTGCACTGGTCTCTGTCTAGAAAATTTGTTGAAACTTCTCCCTCTGAAAAAAAACCTCTAGTATGGCCTTATCATGTATGTCAATGAGTACCAATTGGTCAAACACATATTTCAATAATAATTAATGTAAATATTGAAACAAAGATAGTTCTTCTTGAAGACAACGGATCATTTACTAGACTTTGTAAATTTTAATTTTCTCGGTAACCCCGCATCCCGATGCATTTCTTCCTCCACCGCACACTTGAAAGCATCAATTAGGGAATCATCCCATCTTTTCTTCACTGATGATGAATCCCCAATGGATTACACCTTCAAATTAAGGGATCTTTTATCCTCTCTCAGATATACGACCACCTTCACCCTAGAATTTATGGTGGTTTATTCTATACCCTCAAAACCAATTTTGGTGAACAAAAATATAAGGTAACCCAACCATTCCTTTAGACCTTATATAGGGGTATGTAAAACTAAACTCTTCACCTCCATTACCATTAACCACCAAATCGACTCATATAATAATTAAAACCCAATAATTTATATAATATCATGTTTTTAATTGTAAAATATTCGGGGAAATGGTCTCTCCAATAAAACGTTTTCATCGTAGTATCCAACGACATAGGAAGGGAGTCGGCCTCTATGTTGGTCGATTGAGTCGGATGAACCGCTAAGGGTGTAGGTCCCAGAATCTCTAATATTTAAGTAGAGAAATCTGAAATATGCGTATGGTGAGTTTTTCCTCCAAATGGTAAATTATATGATTTAACAAAATAACCAACAAATATGACCTATGTTAGAAAAATCCTTTCTTAGATGCATCGTTATCGACGTCTGTTTCCCTGAAAATAGCCTCAGGTAAATACAAGACACCTTATTTTGATGAGTGGGTTTGTAGTACTTATAGTTCATTGACCAATGATATTATATGATCTCCACCCTTGATGTTTATAGGAATAAAAGACAATGTCAGGAGATATGAAAAAAAGTGACCAAAGTACATAGTTTTTTAAGAAGTATACACGTACTCCAAAATGTCCCTCCATAAAGACTGACACAGTAGCATAATATTTTCATGTATCAATGTAATCCAAAATATGTTTCACCTAATTTGGATCAAAATGAAGGATTTCAATGATATTTCTAATGAGAAATAGGTTTAACTGAGTCATCACCTTAACTACCTTCACTTCATGATGGGTTGGGTCCTACCGTGAAGGGTCTACTAAAGTGGTGGAATGCTCCCGTACATCCTCCAGAGAAGTTAAATGATCATATAAGAGGTATTGGTGGGGTTTGAAAATTTTTTGATGATCAAGATATGGTACTGATATAATTTATTAAAAGAGAAGAGTGAAATTCCATAAAAAATGAGGACTCTGGAGAAGAGGACAATGATAATTTATTGCACTTAGTTTTTTAAATCCCTTAAGGGAAAGGATCTCTAGAAGGTACTAAAACTGGTGTCTTCACTATATAAAAAATAATGACCACCCTTATCTGGGCTATAAGACCTAGGAATCACTTATCACCGATCCCCCAGTTACATCCAAATTCATCTCCAATTGTTGTAACCTAGGGAGTATATATGGGGGAATTTAGGACTATCGAAACTTCTACATCCTCTCACTATATCAACGAAATAATAATTAACATAATTAACTTTTAAATTTCCCCAAGATCATTATAAATAAGTATTTTCATATTTATTTTTTCCTCTATAAAGGGATATCCATGATAACCCATATCAATTTACAGAATTTGCTAAAGCATTATTTGGTGAAGAAGAGGTGAATAGAAAACCTAAACATTGATTCATTCCAATATTATAGGAATATATAGTAATAAGTATCTTACCAACACATTCCTCACTATCAATGTTATTCCCATAGTGGTGGTGATAGTAGAAAACCCTTACAACATTAACCGTGATTGGTGAATAATTCCCCAAAGCTCACCCTCTAAGTTCACCAATCTTCAATCCATACATTATAGAGGCTTTATAAAGAATAATAATGCTGATGTGGATTCACTCTCTAAAAGAACCCTCATTGTGGCTGTTTTGGTTATCCATTATACTGGGATTGATGGTTATAAAAAATTACATACATCATTTCTGGGTGCTTCTATGGTTGTTAGTCCTCTAAGATCCAATTTCATTACAGGCCATGTATTTTCCATGACTGTAAATTGTAATTGGTATGATTCTGTTAATAATATGGATAACTTTAAATTTACTTATTAGGGAATCTATATATTCGAATAGTTTTGAGATAAAATATATTTTTTCTCTTGGAGAGGAAGGTTTATCTCGACATATGTATCCCCCATTTTTAAGATCATCCAAAAGTAAAGATCCACTTTCAGATTATCCAGGGATAGAAAATTCAAGGAGTGAGGTTATTTGACGAGGTAAAATTGAAGTATTTGGTAAACTTTAAGATCACATTACATTCACATATGTGGTCCCCATCAATGTGAGTTGAACAAATTCCCTCATTAAGATACATCATATTTTCATATTCCTCATTTTTGGACCCAACGCCATCAATCATATTGCCCTTGGGAAATCTTCTATAGGGATTGAAAGAGAAATGGTCACAATAGACCCTAATGGACCAATCTTCCTAATCCATGAGTGTAATAGGTCTTACTCCCAATAATTCACTGTAGAAATATTGTGAAAATGAAATTAAGGGTTCTATGGATGTTTAAATATTAATAGACTCATATATTATAACCCCTCCATCTCCATAACACATAAAATTATCCAAATATTCAGTTGGAGGGTTTTCTACTATAGATATGGAGGAGAATGTGGTAACGTTTGACCAACACAATTACTGGTAGCCGGACACATTTCCCACCTACCATAGAATCTAGAATTAATAAAATTAGACTCTAACTCTACCTTTTACTTCTTCAAATGTATGTACCCACTAAGTTACATTGTGAGGAATTTAACTATTTGAATGGTATGAACAAAAATATAAATAAACTTCCATTACCATTATCTAATTCCCCTTTTTCGACAATATTATTGTATCTTACCTCCATAACGTAGGATTCCTTCAAAGGATAATACTTTTTTTGTCGTGGATTAAATATCATAAAATGATTTCTTAATGACGTATCACACCCACATCTTGATCGGGTTATCATCCCTATGAAGTGGCTCATTTGAGAGATATTTTTTAGCTATCCTTCTCAGCTCTTATAAAAGTGTAGGAGTCATCTCTATGTAGTTTAGTGTTGATCGTTGAGTGAAAAATTCATCATACATCTCCCAATATAATTTCATCATATATCTACTCGATTTCCAAGAGACTAACGCCCTCATCCTCATGAGTTTAGTGAAATGTTTCTGTGTTAGGACTTCAGTGGATGAACAAGTTTGACATCAAAATATTATTGCAATTGAAGAATGATTATGAGATCATGTTATCCTTGTATATCCCAATCCACTTAATCATTGTAGAAATCTTAGATTAAATGTATTTAACCTTGAATATTTATGCCCAATCCATTATGTAGGATCCATCTAACTAAAATTACCAATTTGGTACTTAACCAATCATCTGGATAGAGGTAGACATCCACTTTATAGAAAGGTTCATATGATCATTTGAATTTGGTTCATTATTATTCCCATGAAATTCTATGGGCATTCATGTCATTATATTCCCATATCTGCACTCTCACATAGAGAAAAAATTTATTATATGAGAGTTATTCTCTTGAAAGGTATTACGAGTTTTTCAACCCCAAGCAAGAGATATGAATGATGAATGCAGTGTTACAATGTCATTTTCATTGGTAAGACCAAAACCATATAGGGGAATAATATTTTAAAGATAATATTACCAATGTTTTTATCCCATCAATCCTACCAAACCCATTTTAAATTACCCAACGACATAGAGGAATTCATCATTTTCACTTGCTATGATATCATCCTGATGATCCATCGCTAACATAGCCTGAATCATTAAAGTATTTCTTGAACTATTATATGTTCTGGAAGCCATATGAACAAAACTCATTAGAAAAAATCAAGTAGATATAATTTTTATTTTGAAAATGGAAATGAAAAAACTATAGTAGCATCATGAAAACTGCATTACCCATAAATGGATTCATTTTAGCATGACTTCATAGAGGTATCAGAGAATAGAATTTCCCTTGAAGGTCTCACAAACCACATAAAATCATAATACTATAAACGAACACTCAATCCACTATAAGACCCGTGATCATGTGAGCTTGACTTGGTCATGTGATTAACATAATATTCAATTGGTCATTCGGTCAATCTAGCAGATCCTGAAAAACTAGAAAACACCCATATATCTATATATCTATATATCTGAGGATTAATAAACTATAAAAATATAATTCATAGTTAATTTAAAAAACTCCTTGGTAAAACATATCTTTCAATGTTGATCTCACAACTTGGTCTTGATAATAGTTCTCATGATCAGTTCTTAATGGTGGGTCACATGATGGAGGAAAATCACAATAGGTATAAGAGTTGGGTATCCAGTGAATGAATTTATCTTCACTTCCCTATTTATTATAAATTATATGAAATAATAAATACTCCCTAAAAAACAATCAATTTCTGAGGACACCAATTGGTGACAGCACCAAAGAATTAGGTGGGCATTTACATTCATTAGACCTCATCCCTTATCCCAATGATTTTTCTCCGAAGTGGGGGGTGGGGGTTATTCCTACCAAATGAGCATTGGTAAATCCATAGAGGACTAAATAAATAAATATTGTTATTAAATTCTCTTCATAGAAAAAAATGGAATGGTTGTAAATATGCATGGGTCATGTAACCAATAATAGGGAATGTGGTTGCATAACCATCAAAATGTCATGTGATTACTTCATGCATAACACATAGCCTACTAGTAGATTTTGAGTATCTCTTCTTTCAAAAAATGATTTTTCTTATTAAGGAATAAAAATAAATTTGTTGATCATGTGAAGGGTTCTAGATCAGTTCTTCTAGATCACACGACTTTTTAGTTGAGGAATAAATGAAAATCCACCCATGAATCCTTATAAAATAAGTAGGAACATATCCAAAATATGAGAGACTCCTACAATCATAAAACAACATGTGATTCACCCATGAAGATCATAGGACACCACACAGTCCATATCAAAATTTTCTCCTAGTCATGAAAGATCCCACTAGAATGTCAACCTCATCACATGAAGATCCCCAAACATGTCTATATGGTCTTGCACTCCCCTCCAGATCCAAATAAAAAGATACAGTTTTCAATTATCATGAGTGCACATCACCACAGGACCCTTTATTGGTCATGAAACACATCCCTAATTGTTATAGTGGTTTTCTTCCACAATACTAGGTAAAATTCAAAATGACCCTAGAAAATGTAATATAAAAAATGAAATAAAAAGGGAAATGATGGGATCTTATTATGAGGGGAAGATACTAGGAATTTATATGAATATGGTCATTTACCCTGGATAATCATCCTTAATTATGTGATGTTTCTTATGAAAATCTAGCTTGATCTCATGATGACCGTGTGGAAAGGCACCTTATTCTTTTAGAAAACCCCATACATGTATTCTTAGTTCATATAAATTACATTCAATTGGAATATTGACATAGAAAAGGTCCTTAGACACATCATCCATACATAGTTAAATCCCCATAGCATGTCCACATGATTTTTACAGACCAAATTAATTAGCCAAGATCCAATATATGTGGTATCGATGAGAGGTTTATGTGGTATCAGAATATAATGAGACATTGATTGATGGATTTCACAAAGAATGTGACACCAAATAACTCCACCAACTCTAGAATGGATTTTTGAGAAACGAGATGTGAAAATATAAATATATTTGAGGTGTTGAGGACTATAAATACTCTTCCCAAACATTATTAAAATTTCATTAGTTTCACGCATCATCAAACCTAGACATTAGATAAGGATTTTTACAGCATCAAATATCTTAATTAAATGGTATATCTATGAGGTTGAATATGGGGAACAACCTATGTGATCACTTAGTCTACATGGGTTCTCTATAGGATCACACAAGATCATGTGATAGTATTCTAGTGGGCCATGAAATGGACATCCCACAAATCTACTGAATCACGTGAGACCTAAACATAACACTGAAAAAATCTAGGAAACATATAAAATAAAAATGGAATAAATACAAAATATGAGAGACTTACATGAAGACATATTCAACGATCCTTATGCTCTTTGAATTACTCATCTATATCATGAAACAACACTAAGACATTTTACAAAAAATATGTGACATCTCTCCAATTTGTAATTTGGTTCATGTGATGTACTCTTGACATTTCAATAAAGTCACACAATGAGATTCTATCTTGTCACATGAATTCTTATAAATCCCTCTTAGATCACCATCAAGATCTTGAGGTGTCCTCTAGACATGCTTCCAAAGTTTTTCTATGACACCGGTCCATGTCATCTAAGTCTTGTAGATCCATATAATCCTACAATACAAATACTATTCATCCTTCCATGAAATTCATCCATGTATTGCAATGACACTAGGACAAGTCCACCAGGTTATGTGATGCCCTATGGACATACCACATGAGTTCTTTTAATCCCTCTATGACCAGAACCTTGATTCTATGATTCCCTTGAGGTATGTCAACTAGGATCATGCCATATACTTGGAAAAAGTCATCAAGGTCATGTGACACACTCTGCATATTCCATTTATAATAATGTGGTTATCTCTATAAGTTGTCTTCTAATCCTTGATATATCATCCATGTATGTTAACCAGGATCATTATATTGTCACTAAGACATGTAAGGGAGACAACGAGACATGTTAGGCAAACAACTAGAAATGTTAAGAAGACAACTAAACATGTAATGTAGAAAACCATACATGTTAGGTAGTAAACATATATGTCATATAGGCAGCTAAACATGTTAGGATGATGTTCAGTTGATGTCATGTAGAAATCATGGAAAATTATATCCATTTCTAGTGGGTGTTTCAGGGAAACCCCAATGTGTAAGTACATATTAGAGTTTTAATATGATATTCCTTCTATTATATGGAAACAACATTTTATAATCCATTATTTGAAGTGTAATGTGATTTAACTCCAATGAAAATGGAATATTTAGTTCGTATGTCCTGATTAACGACATATTATTATATTCCCTCAAGGATAGGGGATTCTCATTTGGTAATCCCCGACCAGCTTTATAAGCTGATATACCCCCAATATTAGGGAATCTTCAATGAGTAGGTCTCAATTAACAGAACTATGATGTCTCTAATTCCATCCATAATTACGATATATAAGATTACCCCTCCCTAACAAGCTCCATATTAAACATCCAAAGGGGTTTTCATAGTACATAAGTCTCACATTTATAAGAATTGATATTGGTTAATTTTTTCAAATAATTATTTACACCGAGAATAGATTGCAATGGATACCAGAGTTCAGATAATCATACAATTCCCATCATTGTCATCTACCATGATAGGGAATCCTCGATGTTTATGCTATGAAAAATATCATACTATGAAATGTCTCCAATATCTAGGTATACTCCTTTTGTAATACATTATAAAAATGAAATACAATAACATTGATTCCTACCATAACAACCATACACATGATGCATTCCTGAAGGCCCAAGAACAAATAGGCTTCAAACTTAGTGTTAATGCTTCCATTTCTCCAAAAATCCTACAATCAGGACCCAATATCTTACATGGGATGACCATATGTCCTCTTCCAACACCGGATCATGGATTCAACAAAACAATGAATGAATTTGATTGCTTCTTTAACTACGATATGTACGATTCCATCCAAAATCCTATGCTTCATAGTAGTCATTTATTGGGATTTCAAGACATATAACTCGCACATATATATTAAATGAGACTAATTACTTATTATCTCTTATTTCCTACACCAATAATTCCTCACACGAGATTATGGGTTTTCAATAGTCACATAATTTTAATATTGAATTTCCACCAATCAATGAATTACCATGGTGTATGACCCAAATAGTTGCATGATATGACAACCCCATCTGTATAAAGGGGTTTCTAAACCGGGGAAGGTCCAAAGGGTCATTATTGATTGATAAGAACTCTGATTCATGCTATACCCAATAAATGTAAAACTTCTCCTTGATGTACAAGCTCAAATACCTGGATCAAAATTCCCTCCGTATAATTTTATTTTGTATGAAAATAAACTATAAGGGGTTTACAATCATTGAAGGTTTTGATTCTTTTTCTAAAAAAGTATACCTATGAAGCCTCATAATGAATCAATACTTTCCTCATAATATTAACCATGTGCATATTTGTGAATAAACACAAGAGAACTAGGTTTTATGACATCAAAATATAATAAACTACCCATTAATGGGAAATAGATTAATATCCTCATATGAAAATGTATTTAATCACTAATAAGATCATCATTATTTCATATATAAGTAAATAACCATTGATCATTTCTTAGGATAAATGGTCCTATATAGGGATTAAGAATAGATTCTTGAACATATCTTAAATCTATTAGGGAGTCCTAGACATGGAAGAAATTTCCCCGAAAATTGTGTGATGAGAACCACCTCCATCCTCTCGACCAATGTGAGTTCCTAAGTATCATTGGGTTTGAAACCCAAAAGGACCACCCACACATGGAATGTAGTTTCATACATAGTTATGGGTGTGGGAGCCATTGGGGGTATTTTTTTGGGATAATCAATTGGTAAGCGTATCCTTAATGATTATAAAAAGATATTGACACCCCAAAGAAACATAATCAACCCATTAGTTTAGGATAACTACATCATTTTGAAGAACAAAGGTGGTGATTCGGATGAGAAATCATTTAATTAAGGAATCTCCATCACGGGATAAAAATAATAGATTTCTAAGTCCTTGTTGAACCTTTTAGTTAATGTCACTTGGGTGGTCCTTCAACTCAAGAAGCATGGAATACATGGTCAAGAGAAAACATTTTATTGATAGAAAGAAAATACACTATGTTGGAAAGGAAATAATCTTCCATTTAAAAGGAATTGTTTCCATTAGATGTCATGTGGAGTAAAATAGTGACAACCATGGTTCTTTTTACACATTTACATACTACTATTGGAAATGGTTTCATCATTCTATTATGCTTATATTGCTCATCATTGATTTCTTTTCATACCAAGCATCGAGATAAAATCACCCAATCTCTCTCTTCAAATTATCCCACCAGATGTTCTTCATCATATCTAAATAAAACTTTATACATTGTAGATTTGTATTGAATGAAAACATATTATAGTAATCCTTACATATTATGTTCATATATTTATGGTACACATTATCATGATCCAAACCTTATGGATTTATCATTATAAAATTTAAACTTCAAAATATTTTCAACATTTATCTATCGCTACTCATCATATATTTAGGCCACATTTATCCTTTCAATAAAGCATAATAGAGAAGATATTTGATAATGTAAGGATCAATTTAATGTTATGAGTCCAATGTACATCTTTTTTATGTCATGAATATTTGATTCTATTCCCAATATATTATAATAAATTTCTTTTAGAAAAAAATTTATTTTTGTTCCTATATTTCATTATACAAAACATCAAGTTATGATTATATTAAAAAAATATGTTTATACTTCTATTTATTGAACACCAAGGTGATATTTCATAATTCACAATATGAACTCTCCGTGATGGCTTACGTAACATGGAAAACTATGTTTTACTAAAAAATTATATATTGTTAAAAATAATATTATATATTATAATAAGATATTACTTAGACATTGAATTAGTGTTTCTTAAAATTAGTAACTAACTTATGAATATATATTTTCTAGAAAAGTATAATATGAATTCATTAGATTCCAATTTATTATAAATGAAAATATAATCCAATTGAATATTAGGGAAATATTTTAATTTTTATTCTCACAATGTTGTTTTATTGTAATCAATCAAATTAAACACAACTATTGAATTATAGTAATGAAATTAATAGATTATATATGAAATAAAATATTTTTTTAATCATCCAAATTATTTTATTGGTATAATATAAAAACAATCTCAATATTTCATATAAAAATAAATATTTATCTAAAGACCATTTTACCCACTTTTTAAAGGGAAACTATTATAAATCCAGTTTTTGGCCATTTTATCGATAATATATGTAAAATATACTTCATAATTAAAATTTTAACTTAAAAATTATTTTTGGATGAATTTGTAGTAATAATCTGTGACATTTCATTTTTATATGAATAGTGAAAATATGGACTTTTATTTCAAAACATAAGTTTTATCTAATTTATTTGTAAGTATAAATATAATTTTTTGGTTAGTTTTAAATATTAATTAGATAAATTTTAAACCTATTTAAAAAATAAATTTCATTGGAATCATTTTCACATTGAAATTGGGTATTAAAACATTGTAAACTTTTGAACATTTTTACATTAAAAATATGTATTATCATCCCTTTTGTGAGATTAATTTTAAATTAATTTCTAATACTTATGTTATTCGAATTTTGAAAAATGGATTCCATAATTGGAATAAAAACAATTTATAATGTAAAATATGGTCAAATTATATTATTAATAAAAATATCAGTTAATATAAAAATATTTAATTACATTGATTAATAAAAAATATAGATTAACTAGAGACTAACAATTAAATTTAAGGCATATAATAAACTATAATGTTTTCAAATAAAAAAATATACATATATATATAATCCTTATAATACCTTTTTTTTAATTTGGTATATTATGGGATCACCATGAAATGGAGAAAACATGGGTGAGATTCCATTTTAAAAAATTTACAGAAGGCCACTCCCCCTCCACTATAAAAATTACTCACTCCACTCACTTATCCACACCTATAAAGACCATTTTTTACCAAACTCACCTCAAATAATCTACAAATATTGATCACCTGAACATAGGATCCTCACTATGTGCAAGAAACCATCCCTGGAAGCCCTTTTGTTAAAACAAAAAGGAGTTACACAACGATGATGTAACATCCTTCCTCAATCTCTTTTGTTTTTATTCATTATCCACCCCAACAGTATTTTTATTAGATTTTTTACATTAGAATATAATTATTAGAAATTTTAAAATATTTTTTATGTTCAGTTCGTGACCATTACATACAAACACATCTATCTAATAGGTAATGAACTTACCGTTCATGTACAGAAAACTACCACCACATGAAACGATGATTGTTTATTTTTCCATAACCACATATCATGGATTGAAATTTTTATCAAAATGATGTTTAAATATGAAATATATGATATTTATTATTACCTAATTATTTTTTAATTGTTACATAATTTATAAATTCATGTTTTCTACTTTTCTTAATACTGTAACATCGTTGGAGGAACTGTGGACTACCACCTCCTAATAGAGATGTGATTCACTCACACTATACATGAAATGTATAAAAGTTGGTTATAACAATATTTATTTGAAATAAATTATATCAATATTATTTTTAGAAAAAAATTATCTTTTTAGAGACACAATATATCATATTAATTATTATACATTTCACACACTAAAAGGTGATAACTTCAGTCATGGACGTGCAAACTATCTCCTCCTCAACACAATGTCATAACTATTTCCTCACATGAATTATATATATAAGAATTTATGATTAAGTAACATGTTTATTATGTTATAATTACCAGATATTAAATATATAATGTTACTTACATTCATTCCATAATGATCACTAAAAAATCATAATGTTACTCATTCATTTGTAAGACCAACCATCTCCATGATCGCAACATTGGTTAATTTTTCATAACCATATTTCATGATTGGTTTTAAAAGAGTAATTTAAGTGTAAATATAATTATAATTTAATTGTTATTTTTATTGAAATTTTTATATAATGACACCTTTATTATAATATATCTACTAAATTCATTATTAACATATAAATCGAATAATGTTAAAACACCCAATGTAAATTTGATAGTTTAACACATTTGTACAAAATTGTAATAAAAGAAATAAAAATAGTTGTAGGAAAAAAAATTTATAAAGAAATTAAATAATTGAGATTAGTTTATTATTTAGGAATATAAATACACATGTGTAAATCCAGACTCAAGCTAATGGATTTCGCCTAAATTTACATTCCACTTAAGCTTATTGGTTGTTATAAACCAATTAAATTTTAGTTTGTGTTTATAATTCCATTTTACATGTTATATATTGAATACCCTTATTCTCACAATATTCTATGTCTCATTTATTGTTATTACTTAATTTGTATTAGGATTAAAATTAGTCATAAAGGTATATGACAATATATAATGTTTAAAGATTATTCCCCTTAAGAATTTTTTAATGAAAATTAAATTGTACTTCCTTTTATAAATGCTGAAAACCATTATGTTACCTATCCTCAACTTGGGAATGTTTAATAAATTTGTACAATTAAATCAATACAGATATTTGATGATAAAAGATATTTTCTATTAGGTAGATTGAATATTTATTTATGTGAGGATTGCTTTGGACATATAATATATGGGATGGGGACCATTAAATGAAATCTATATAGGTTGGGGACCATTTAAATTATTACCCTCAATGTATCAGTAGTCTCATGAGATGAATCAATTGTCCATGATAATGTAGATTAAATTGTATTATCATAATGATAATTGTATCATTTTCATGGGAGAGTTGACATCCAATAATAAAGCATTCACCTTATTGAGAATTCAGTTATCATTATAATCCATGATATTACTATATTGAAATATATATATATATAGATGTATTTTGTTATCAGTTTATTTATTATGTGGAATGTGATTCAATTTTTCATATAGAAATATTCATTATGACTTATTTTGTTATTTCAGTGGAATGTGTTATCAGTTATTTACCATTATATATTTATTTACTCTCATCAATTAATTACTAGTTCCAAATTACGTTCCCTTGACAAGAATTTGAGCTTTCCCTTATTATGATTACTTTCCTCTGGTTATGAAGAAGAAATATTTGATTTAACTTTCATGGATGTTATTCATTTAATTTTATTATGTATCATGTATTATTTCATATTTCCCAATGAAAAATGTGAATCATGTACGTAATATGGTTTTAAATCAATGATAAAATATTTTATCCATTGAGATTTTAATCATTATGTATACTAATATAAAATGTAATCAAATGGATATTGGCTTTTAGGGTTGGGGGATTATATTTGTTATCAAATTAGGTTTAGAAACAACATTATAAACTGGATTTGGAGAACGTTGAATAGGTAACATACCCAAAGATATACATTGAATATACGTACTAAAATAGAATAATGTAAATTTGTGAAAGATATGATTGTGTGTGTTCTCCAAAAAATATGAACCTTTATGGATACTACAAGTGGATGTGGTTCTAGAACAAATGTACCTAGGGGTAAAAAAATATGACAATGTGTGTCGGGGCTTACTCGGTATAACCTGGTGAACCAAAACAAGCCATATAGTAATCCTAGTTTGATACTCCTAGGGGATAAGCATATGGTAATTTAAATTCTCATTGAAAAAAATTATAAATGATTTAAATATATAGATATAACAAAATAAACTGTGTTTTATTAGATTGGATATATATAAAAATTCAATTAATGATTACTATTTCACTGGTTTTTAGATTATAAATTATATTTCATAATATAATAACCTAATCTTGTATATGAATTTTTTTGGAAATGGTTCCTGGATGGAATAATGGTATCATTACTTAGTAAAAACTAGATATTTATCTGCCAAAGAAAAAAATATAGTTGGTATTGGTATAGAGAATTTTATGGAAATACTAAGGAATCCTAATCAGGTTATGACACATAACCTTTCCCGGATAGAGAAAACTATTCCACAATGATATTATTTGATGTTGGATCAATTTATGTAATACAGTCCCCACTCATTTAGTTGGACAACTGTCATAATATAATCTGAGAACAAGACTAATTATTTATTGAAGATATTTACAGAATTGGAATGTCGTGAAAAATGGTTACACTTTCAGTATATTGTCTGAAAGGTTATGTGTAAAATTGGTGGTTGTTAATATAGAATACTAAGGAGGAAGAAGAAATATAACTCATGTAATGGATAACTTTTAAGGATACATTTTTTGATAAATACCCCCCTCATGTGAGACAAAGTAATATAAAATTAATGTTACATAGTTTTAATGAAAAGGAGGAATAAAGTGTTGAGAATTATGAAGAAACCCACAATAGGTTTGAGATGTCTGCTATAAATTTCATACTCAAAATGAAATTAAGGATAAATCATTTCATTTAGGGACATAATCCACATATTTAAAGGGTTCTATTGTATCTAAACATTTATTAATATGATAAAATTGGTTTATATTATAGAAATACTGGAAAATAATTCTCTAAGTCCTAATGTTTCAATGGAAAACAATAAATGAAGATAATAGAATATCAAATGATATAGAATTGGTATAAGGGAAAAAGTATTTTTTATACATGTGATATCCTTTGAATGAATCACCCAAGTAAATTATTGAAAGGATTGGGAGTTTTTTTTATGTCTGAAGAAATGGGTGACATAGAAAAATAATGAAAGTGAACAATGGAAATGATGCTATTTGTTGTTACAAATTAAAAAATATGGGGAACTATGAAAATGAATGCCCATGAATAAATAGAATATACGTTAAAAAATATAATTGGTTAAGGTAAAGAATATGTTATTTAAAAAATTGAAGTGGAATATTTATTGTACATCTGTATATAGATTTAAAAAATATTTTGAAACATTATTTATTTTTTTATCATCTAATCATAGAGTCTATGAAATATATAATGATCGTAATGTAGTAATTTTTAATTTAGGATTTGAGAATAGTTGCTAAATGGTACACAAATGTTTATTTAGTATAATGTAAAACTACCTGGAAAGAACAAGGATAAGGGAAAAATAACTATTAATATGTTACTGATGTTCAGAAAATTATTTTTTGATAAATAAATGATTATATAGGAAAATATAAATATGATAAGTATTGATTAACTTATAAATGAGTAATGATTTATTTAAAAAAAATTATACTGCCATTATTACAGTGTGCATCATTTTTTGATTTACGAAATATATATAATAATCATTATTCTATTTAAGGAATAAGAAGAATACAAGATTACAATATGTTTTAATGGTAATTAATTTCATTTCAATATTCAAATGTTTGACATGTGATTATTAAAAGAAATGTCATTTTATTTGAAAAATTATTTTCGAAAATTGGTGACCTTCATTATAAAGTGTTGGATCAAAATATTTTTGAAAAGTCATCCATTTATTAGTGATTTTTAGTTTATCATTGGATGAGGTTATTGGGTTTAATATATTACTTTACCTTATAATGCATCCACATCTATGATATAAAGTAGAAATTGTTCAAAGAACAAAAAATTGATAATATTTTGTCAATGAAATAGAAATTTCAATTTACATATATTCTTATAGAGATAAATATTTATTTAACTAAAAAATGGTCTTGAACCAAAAAAATTTAAATATTATCATCATTTTTATGTTATAAATTACATTTTTTATAATAGAGGTTTAAGAATATAAGGTGACCAACTTTCAGATGATCATGTTCTCTATAACTTTTAAATAGAAAATTAATGATATATTTTTCTTCAATACCCATGTGCCCATTTCCCACCTATAGTCTCCTACTATAGAACCTAGTAACATTAACATTGAAATTTCCATTCTCTATTTTTAAGAATATTTCATATTAAACATATTACTTGAGTGTGTTTTATGATAATAGTTTATTTTAAAATACAAATTCTTTGATTATATAGTTCATGTTTTAATTGTGAAGATTTAATTTATTTATGAAGTGGAGAATATAACACCCCAAGACTATACAATACTTTAATTTTAAGAATAAATATATTTTATATTCCAAGATATATTTTTATAAAACAAAAAGTTACGATGATGCTACACACAATATCAGGATTATACTTCCCTACATGTAACATCGTGGTTAGCTTGTAATTCATTCAATATGGACTCTCCCCGATGTCTTGCATAACTCCCATGTTCGATTTTTATCTTGAAATATTATATTAGTAAAATTATTATTATTTAATATAAATAGATATAAACTAGCAGTTAAATTAGTAGTTATGAATATTATTATCTAACAAAAAAATATATGGTTTACACAAAAATTAGATGAATTAATTTGGTTCCAATGAATTTGAAATGAAAATATAAACAAATTGAAAGTAAAAGTAATAATTTTAATTCAATGATCAAAAAGGTGTATTATCTTAATAAATTAATATAATTAATATTAGGGAATTATATTAATTGAATTTATATATTATATATATATTAAAAAAATTAAACTCACCAAGTATATTTTATAAGCATAAGATAAAAACAAACCCAATATTTCACAAAAAATGAATATATTTCTTACTGTGCTTTTACAACCTTTAAATAGAGAACCTATTTTAAATAAATCGTTTTGAAATTTTATTGAATTTATATGTAATTATGAAATTAATATTTTAAATAATAATATAAAAATTTTGTTAGTGTAATTTTTTTTTGCATTGATTTTATCATTTTTTGATTAATTGTTAAAATACTGAAATTTAATTCAAAAATTGTAATTCATATAACATATTTATGAGTTAAATTTATATTTTTATTAGATTTAAATATTAATTAAATCAATATTACATCCATATATCCAATTTAGGTCATATTAATAAATTTCATAATTAAATTGGACATTAAAACATAGAAAGTTTTGAAAGTTTTTATGTGAAAACCCGACATTGTCATCAAATTTTTGGGTTTAGTCTCAAATTAATTTCTATGAATTCTATTATTAGAATTTGGAAAAATGTATTTCTTATTTTTAACCATATGTTTTTTATTGATAATAATTCTAATTTATTTGATAAATGAAATTATTATTTAATGTAATGAAAATTAATTACAAAGTTTAAGATAATATTTAACTTAACAAGTGGCTAAACATTAGTCTTAAGGAATAAAATTACCTATAAAATTCAACAAATTCCACTTCATATTACTATTTATATAATAACTTCAATTTTCACTAAATTATTCAACTATTGGTTCCATATGAAATACAAAAAATGTGCATGGAATTCACATTCCAAAAATTTACAAGAATTCCACTCCTCCTCCACTATAAAAACACAACCACCCCTCCTACCTACTCACACATCTCAATTAATTTGGATTATAAAAACTCTAATCAAATAATATTCTTAAACCCTTCCCCTTAGTTTTAAAGCCTCTCCTTGGAATAACCATCCAAGGAATCTTTTTGCTGCAATCCAAAAAGTGTTACCCAAAGAAGATGTAACTTTCTTCCTCAATCTTGTTTGCTTTATGTGCATTCTCCATCACCTATAATATTATTATAAATTGATTAGTAAAAAAATTATTATCCTATATATATAATGATGTTTTTATGTTCATTATTATACCTACACTGACACACACTACAATATAATGGTTAATAAACATATCATTCATCTATGGAGAACTACCGCCTGGTGAAATAATGATTGTTCATTTTTACTTTACCACCTGTCATGGATGGTAATTTCTTTTGACACAATATATATATATGTGTGTGTGTTTTTATAATTTATTAATTATTATGTAATTTTTATATAACACGCACCATCATTCAATCCATTTTGTGAAAATATGAAAACATCCTTTGTGGAATTGTGGACTACGACCTCCTCAAATTCATGTGATTATATCACAATATACATGGAATGTATCAAAGATGTTTTTAATTAGAAATATGTGACATAAGTAAAATATATAAGATATTTATCAAATTATTTCCTTTTTGGAATTATAATATATTAATTTATTTTTTACCCATTCTAGACACTAAAAATTGAAAATGTTAGTCGATGACGTGTTGGAAACCGCCTCTACAACACCATTTGATTCTTTTTACATAAACAAATTATCTATATAACTATATAAGATTAATTAAAATTGTATTTATGATAAAATTATCATTCATGAATAACATAATTTTACTTACCATATTTCCATAACAATCACTGAGATTTGGGGACGTTACTCATTTGTACGTACAACCTACCGTCTTAATGATTGTAATGTTGGTTATTTTTTCATAAAAATATTTTATGATTAGATTTTAAATTATATGTTATGTATAAATATGATAATTAAATCATTTTTATTATTATTTATTTTTTTCTACAGTAAAACCTATTGCAATTTTTGACCTACTAAAGTCATTATTTACACATAAACTAACTATGGTCAAAAACCCTATTGTAAGTTTAATTTTACAATATGTTTCTAAAAAAATTAATAATTGAAATAAATTTAGTGATAAACATGAATATGGTTTTTAATTTATTAAATATATAACATAATTTTATTTTTCAAGAATATAAAGAGACATGTGACAAGTCAGACTCAAAGTAATGGATTTCATCTCAATTTGCATTCCATTGCAACTTATCTGTTATTATGGAAAAAATAAAATTCATATGGTGTATATATATAAATTGATAAGTCATATCCGTAATATTTTTATTATCATGATATTACACATATCATTTAATTTTATTCTATAATGGTGATTATGATTTGAATGTTACAATATTGTATGAGACACATTGGAATTTTTATAGATTATTCTCATTATTAATGTTTTAATGATATTTAATTGGTACATTAATTCCTCAATTTCCACAACCCTTTTTATTTACTATCCACAAATGGGGAAATTTTTATTAATCCATATGTTTAATTTAATGAGGATATTTGATAATAAATAAAAGTTTCTGTTAATTAAATTGATTATTTAACTATGTGATGGATGCTTTTAAAATGAACTATAAGAGTTTTGGATTTGTTAATAAAATAACTATGGGTTTGGGAATACTTAATTAATTCTCTATAGGTTGGGTACTATTTAATGTAGTCCCCTCGATGCATTGGTAGACACCTGATATGTATGAGTATGCCAAATTTGAATAGTTTAGACTATCTAATATGGATGGTAAATGTATAATCTTCTTAGGAAAAATGAAGTCTAATAATTAATCATTTCCATTATCCATAATTATTATACTATTATTTTCCAGGAAATTATTGAATCAACATATCAATGGATGAATTTCATTCTCATTTTACTGATTAAATGGTATGAGTTTTAGTTTCTCACCTTGTCATATCGATTATGCCTTATACAGTTGTTTGAATGGTATGTATTATCAATTATTTACCTTCTAATATTGAATTAATCTCATAATTTCATTATTTAATACACTATTCTTTCCATTATTAATCATTTATGTCACCTTAATTTTGTTTCTTTTCCCCAATTTTTGTCGAAAAATATTTGAATAAGATTTCTAGGTTATTGTTCATTTCATGTTATTGTTTACCATGTTTTATTTTTATTTCCTAATTTAATATGAGTATCATCTTGTAATATGGTTTTAAAAAACTACTTAAATATTCATTCCATTTGGATTTTAATCTTGTATCTACTCTAATTTAATATTGTAACGCACAGACACAAGATATCTGTGGTTGGGGCGTTACATCATTCATCATTTTAGATTGGGTTTTGAGACCACTTTGATAATATCCCACATTGTTCACCTTCCCATGATGTTAATAGATTGAAAAATCATTATCATTGATAGTCTAAAACCAACATATACATTCCATATTGATCTCATTGTTTTTGAATATATACATGAGTATTTTATTATCCCTACATATGTCACCCTTATCCAAATGTACATATTTTACCTGAATATTTAATGTGAGGATCACTATTACCAATTCATTATCATTGGTCAGGGTGTTTTTCTTAGGGATATAAAATTGGAAAGAGGCACGGTCTATCAATTGGTTATCATAAAATATTCCACAAAACCATCCATTTTCTAATGAAACATAGTAGTCATAAAACCATCCCAACAATTGAGTGATGTTTGCGCTAGAGAATCCTTATGTACTCTTTGTTCCATTATATTATATGAAAATATATCTTGGTGATATCCTTATTATTAACCAATACATTATTATGTCGTGACATAATATCTACCTAGGATAAGTCCTTGAATACTTGTATCTAAATGATTAGTTCATCAATCCAGGGTTTGAATATTTGTATATTATTCCAATTTTTATAAGATCGAAGTAATCAATGAAGAGTCACATAGACCCCTCTTTCTCCATGATGAATCAGATCAATTCACTCAATGATGACGTATATGGGCATATAATCCATCTATGCATATTCGCTTGTAGTTTTTTCTTCATCTCACCCCATTCATTAGTAGTATATTTTTTATGTAGCCATGGATATAGAAAAATATATAAGTTGAGATTTATTGATAACTCAACCTCTTAGTTTAGAGGAATACTAGGATTTTATTTGATAAACACATCACTATATTCCCTATAAATGGTCATGTTATCATGGATGATCTTTTCCATAATATCAATAATTTTACCATGTAATGATTTCCTATAATGAAATATTTTCCATGATTTAGATGATGATTCCTAAAAATATTTATCATTATTTATGAACTTGTAAAAAGTGTTAGGTTGATTCTTGAATGGATTCTGATTTCTATCTCCCAAAAATATATGATACATCTTTACAAGGATATCCAACCCATTCCCAAAATATTATTTAACTCCACTCAAAATATTATCATAATGATTTATGGGATGTTTATCCCGCAACTTTTATATTGGGGAGGTTATATATTTTTTGATCTAAAAATTTTCACATTTTCCATTTTCATATATTTATCAACTTTTATGTATAGTTATGGTGTTTGGACGGTTCGACGTAGCATATGTGATATTAAATAATTAATTTATATACAGTCAAGCATGACATTTGAAGCTCGTGATTTGAATATATTCTTAGCGTTCATTACTTTTTTGTAGTTGAAATATTTTACATCATCCAAAATATAATTAAGTCTAAAAAGTTTCAATCTATTAAACATGTAAATGAACAAAATATGATCAATGAAGGGATGAAAAATAAATGAAATAAACTTCATAAATCAAAATTTTCTATTTTTATTCACTTTTATCCATGTACTATTGCCAAAAATCATATTTTGGGTCTATATTTCTTCCCTTCATAATGATTTGTAAAATGATTTTGAATTTACAAAATAATATATTTCAAGAGTGCCAAACCAGGTATGTCGAATGGAATATATTTCATGAACCATTAGATGATCAAGATAATACCCAAATAACCATTTTCTATTTTATTACCCATATGTACAACTATTTCATATCTACATTGTAACATATTGTATTTTCTTTATTTTATTTTTCAATGTTATATGGATTGATTTCATGACCAGGCATTGATACATCTTGAGATTCTGAGGCCCGATGTTCCAAGAACAAATGTTTGAAAAAAATATTAAAATATTCCATAGCATGGTCATATGGTGTTCTTGAAAAAATGGAACAACTTTTAAAAGGGTTCTTGGAACAAAAATTTTAGGGGACTGTTGAGTTTAGAAACGAATTTTTACAATATGTGTGATCTAACTTTGGTTAGTGCGGGTCATTTATAGAAAAATTCAACAAGGATGTAACTTTAAATAAAATAACAGAATAAAATTATTTTATTTTTAAATCCTAATAACTCAGGAACAGGTACTGGGAATGGAAAATTTGAGCCCACTGTTCACTTCATAAAGTAGTTTTTTACATTGGAATGACATAACCATGGTTGGATCGGGACGTTGGTGACATTTTTTCATGGATGTGGAAATTTGAAATATAATTTAATAAAAATGTTTACTTTGATTCCACTTACAAAATGATTTTTTATCTTTAAATATATTATTATGTTTAACATATATGGTTATTTGAATAACGAAGGAGATGTCAGAGGAACACTAAAGAGAAAATTTTATAATCCTCTCAAGAGAATGACAGAGGATCGTGGATCTGCCAATTGACGCAACCTTAGGTTTGAATAATAAATGAATGATGAATAATGATGATGCATATTTTGTCTTCATCAAATATTTATCCAACTCAAGGTAGGGTGTGTGTTTAAATAGTTTAATTTTACCATTCAAAAATTCTATAAATAACGTGAATCAATTGATGAACGTATTGACTCACAAATCCTGTTCATTGGGGGAAGGGAATTATTATTCCCGTATTTCAGTAGGAAATATTATATTGGTTAATTTTTTGATGGTTTCGGATAATTTTTCTAATAAAAACAAACCATAACCACCATGAACCATGAAAGAGGTTCATTCTTCTTGATTGATGGTGTTGTTATCCCGCCAATTTTTTGTTTCACTATGAGAATTTTCCATTGGCATGGGGTTGAAAACATCCCAATTAATCGATAATTATGCACCCATTTCGTATCTCAATGATCCAATATCATAGATCTAGGATAGGTATTACATAACAAAGTAGAGAATATGGAGATGGAGTGATTCAGATGGATGGATGATTCCCAATTTCACTTTATTCGGTATTATCCAGTGAATAATAAAGACCAAAGATTTGATCCGTTTTTTTAAAATATTTAACATCAAGATGCATTATTCGATGAAGATGACGTTGAGATGTGCACATATATTTAATAGTTATCATTTATCAAGGATTCTAGAAGGAATTGTGGTCCTCAAAAGGGAGTAACAGTGTGGTGGCGGTGGCTGGGGTAGGCGATAGATCATTTTGATGAGGTTGACTGGTGACAGATGATGGAACCACATATGTTGATGGCTGCATGGGACACAGTGGATGTGATAGAGCTGGTGGTTCTGAAAGATGAGATACAATGAGGAAAATACCAAATAGAAAGGGATGGCTAGGTGGGACATGTGAGATCCAGACCAAAAAATTATTTAGGGAATAGATGGAGGGTTGGACCATGTTACATTGTCTGGATAAGTCAGACATGGTAGACCATGTTCGGACTTGTGTCAGATTCAGGAAAACCATGTTAGATCCTTTTTGTGTTCCATCGGAGCGTGTGACCATAGTGATCGACAATGGAACAATGGATGCTCAAATTATAATGGGGTGTACCAACCATTCAATCGACTCCGATTGTCAACTGTAGCTACAGGTCAGGTGTGGCCGATGGGAAAACCATGATGGTCAGTCCAATAGTAGTCGGTCTATGTAGTAGGTGGACATACTATAGTTTTTGATCATGTAATTAGGTATATAGGACCCTAATATGATTTATTTAATTTTATTCAATTACTCAAACTCCTAAGTTTTGATTCCAATCGATGATCCGATTCTGGCATTGAGACCCTATTATTGAGATGATATTTTTCATAAAAATGTTGGGTATCCTGTGTCAATAAACATTTTGTATATCCTTCTACATTCCCTATAAATGAGGATTATATGTCATGTCAGGCTATTTTATGCGGAAAACCTAGGATAACTGGACAAATCGTGTACCCCCAAGGATACACCATGTACACCAATCAAGCATAATTGAGGCTATTCATTTTCAAGATTGGAATAATTTATGTTGATAGTGTCCCCATGGTTCTTTCCTCAAGGGTTAATCATGACATCACATTCACGTCATAGGATAGTAATACCATACAGAGGTTGAGTCTCAGATACAATATGGTTTCCCTCCACGAGATAGGAGTGCGATCCTCTATCACCCCTTGTGTAACGCCCCGACCCCAGTTACCCAGAGTCGGTGCATTATTGCATAACATTGGCATGATCACAAAAGATCAAGTCTCTAAAGACTGATTAGTTTAGTATCCTAGGAAACACTAGATATATTCATAAATGTTACATTACATCATAAAATGAAAAACTACAATAACATAGTCTCCATAGTCCATACTTCTATCACTTTCAGACTATCCCTGTAGGTCAGTCATAAAATATTTCTTCACATCCTGGAAAAAATAAAACATTGAAAGGGGTGAGCTCAGATGCTCAGTAAGGAAAACAATATAGAGGAAGCTTTCATAAGTAAACATTAACATTTAAGGCAATGTATAACTAAAACAAAGTCCTTTTAAACTTGAACTTCAGAATAATATAGCAAAAATAAAATGAAATAATTCCATTTACTTATTCACATGGATATTCTAGTAGTCGAATAATCACATGCAATATCAATAACCACTTTCATAATGATGGAATGCATAATGCCAGACTATTATAACCACGTAGCCAAGGCCTCGTGACAAGACTACAAATAAGATTTTGTCAAGGCCTCGTTCTAAGACACTAGTTTGTCTCATGAGACATGTCGATGCATCGAGGAGCTATAGTGGGCTCCACCCGTCACTTATTAAGTCCAATGCATTCCTCATATAAATAGGTTTAAATAGATCATAAACCATAACATAATCGAATCACATAAAACATGAATAAAGGAAACATAACATTTCCACATTTCAATCACAAGACATCAATACAACACATTGATATAATAAAAACACATTAAAAACCATTTTCACTACCATAATAAAAGAAAATTAAAACTTGGTATTTATTTTTCATTTTAAAAAGGTTATGGCTTGTGGAAGAAGCCGAAACTCAATTAATGGTCACAGCGACGGAGAAGTCGTTGTCGCCACATACGTACGACAAGAAAACATTCCTTTTTGTCATTTAGTAAAACTATTTGTATAAAAATATTCCTTTTGAATAAACGTAAAAGTCAAAGGGGTTTATACACCGTATAAAAGAAATTTGTGTATAAAACAAAATATCCCTCAATGAAAGAAGATTGAGCCGATGTCCCTTAAAAAGTTCATATTTTCAAATAAAATAGATCTATTATGTGTATTCACCATATGTACACATAAATAAAGTACAAATAAAAGATAGGACATAATAATATCATGACATAATTTGAAAGTAGGAGATTAACCCAAAGAATGAAAATTGGGTTAAGAAGTTCCCTTATCTCATGTCCGACTTGACTCGATCGTTTTTTAACCTCCTAAATAATAAACTAGAGGTAATTTATAATATCCTAAGAACCTTTTTAAATTTCATTATTCCTTTTATATCACTTATTACCATGTTATGAACATTATATAATTATTTAATTTAATAACTGTTGTTTTGTTGATCTTTGGTACTTGAGTTAAACATAAACTTCTTATAATTACAAGTTGTTCATGTTGTAAAATATATATTATATCCAGAATTATATTCATGATTTAGGTATCATATATATCATATATATCCAGTATATAAATTCATTTATAATATTACATAACATTTAGAGTATGAAATGAAATGCACCGTTCATGGAGACAGTAAGCCGTACGTACGCATGAACGCTACATTCATTTCTATTTCGCATTTAATGGAATGGAATCATAATGATATAAAGGTATATTATAATTCCAGTACTATATCATATATAATATCATTTAATCCATCCTTTATACATCTAACATATGGCATTAACGATAAAATCACTTTGAGGGGCCGGTAGTCCGCACTTCCTAAAATGAAATTATCGCGTTTACGCATATTAGAAATCATAAAGGTATGCCATAAATGAGAAATACAAAAGTATAAGTAAAACATAAAAATAATATATATCATATATAAATATACTGAAATCTTAATGGCCACCATTAGAGGTGTTAAAATAATATTGAACAATCATCATTTCGTGTGGCAGAAATTCGCCAACCACAGAAACAGTATGTTCTTTAACCATTAGATGAAGGTGTGTGTAAGTGTAAATCAAATAATTTTCATAACAAAATCATATTATATTGAATATACTGCTGTTGTTACAAAAGAATGAAATAAAAATAGTTTAAGGGGCTGCAGAAGCAAAATAAAACAAAATAACATAAGAGAAGACATTACCTTAAAATCAGGTAACTCTTTTTTGATTTGATCCAAAGGCTTCCTTGGGAAAACTTCTTCCCAAAGTGAGGCTTATAGGAGTAAGAGAGGGAAGTTTTTAGAGTATTTGGGCAGATGTTGGCTGAGCCAAATGGCTTCTAAGGTGTGAATAAGGTGGTAGAGGTGGGGGCCTTTTATAAGAGGAGAGGAGGGGCACTCTTGGAAAGTTATAAAATGTTACTTTATTATAAAATGATTTTCGGATTTAAAAGGTCCCAAAATTATATATTTAGAGGATAAGATGATAATGGTTCCAAATAAACCCATCCAATAGGTTTTTGACATGTGTGGGTCTTATATTTTACATTATCTTTTCATTTTATTTAAATCGTTAAATAATGAGGTAATCGCTAGATCATCATGGTGTCATAAATAATTTAATTTATTTAATGTCTAAAAATTATAAAACAAATATAATGATGTAGGAAATATTTTTATCTTTTTAATGAATATTTATAATAAAAAATATGACTTTTATAACCCCATTTAAAAATTGTTTTAGTAAAAAAACTCCTTTTTGTGACATTTTTTTTACTTTAAATAAAACATTTTTAATGTCATTTTCCTACCAAAGTGGTTCCATGGGGTCCCCAAGTTGACCCATGGATTTTCCTGGTCGGCCATGACTCATCCAATTGGGTTAGGACATTTTTCAAGGTCATTTCATAATATTATAACATTATCTTTACCTTAAATTTCACTAATTACCTTTAGTCGCGATTAATAAAACATAAAAGTTACTATTCATCAAAAAAATATTTTAATCCCATTGAACCAAATTTTACATCTTAATGACAACAATGTATGTCGGATATTTGAAATTCAATTCATAGAAGCGGTAAAGTTTCACATAAACGAAAAATCCATTTTTTAACTACCACTTAGTGGTTTCACTATTCATCAAAAATTGAAGTTTTTCAGAACAATGCCAAAATTGCACCCTAAGATATAATTGATATTCCGAATTCAAAAATGATGTCTATTTTACAAAATTAAAAACATATAAGTTTCATTAATTAATTTTATAATTAATTTCCACTATTACAACAAATAGCGTGTTTTTAAGAAACAATATATATCAAAAGATTGACAATTGTTCATGTCCAATTTCAATGTTAAATTAATTATAATGACCACCATTGAATAAAATGGTAAAAAATATATTCTAATTATACATTAAAACCACTAATTAGTATAATTTATCACTATAAATTATTTTGATTAAAAAAGTTGTTTTAATTATTTTTCACTATTCATAAAAAATTGGAAGTTCTCAGAAAATTAAAAAAAAATTAACTTACGATAATTTTGATATTATGAATACAAAAATGAAGTCCATTTTGAAATACAAAATTTGTATAATTTTAAAAAGTGGGTATTACTATTCATAATGGCTACTTTGATTAGTCACGGTGTGTTAGAACTCAAAGTTGCATTCAATGCAATCTATTGCATTATTGAAAGAGAAGTGTATCATGGAAGCTCGGGGTGTTACATTATCCCCTCCTTCAATAAATTTAATCCTCTCAATTTGAAATTTTTATTTTAAAATAAAAGGATGAAAATAGAAAATACCTTTGTGGAAAAACCACATCAAAAATAGGGGTAATAAAAATATATCTTTAAAAGAAGGAATGAGAAGTACAAAGGTCACTCGAGATAGCCCATACTAGGATTCTATGAAAATATGGATATGGAGGAAAAACAAACCATCAAGGTCTGATGGAGATTTGTAGAAAACAGGATTAGAAGAAAGTTAACCACAAGAAAATCCCAAACTTGTGATTGGTTAAACAGTCATTGAATCCCCAGTTGGAATAGTTAACCTACAACGTTTTTGTTTTAAGTTACCTTTCATAAATTTGAGCAATTTATTTAAGAGATTTACTAAGAACATGAGGAAATATAGTTAGTTGTCATGTAGACATTCATTCTTTCATAATTTTTTTACCTCAAACCCATATTTCACTCCAAATGGTAACAGAACTAAAAAATACTCTATTTATCCTAATTGTATAAGGTTCCAAATATTACCGCATACCATTTAGATTATGAAAACTATTTTGTAAAAACCAGTGAATTCCTGTAGGCTAGTGGTAGGTAATAAAGGCCTGTCTCACTATTGTTGTGGGTTCGATTCCTGCAGCTTTGTCCGACGCGACGGGTTATCCCCCAACCTACAGGTTGTCCTCTTCCTAAAACTATAGTATTATTATATTACAAAAACAATCTTCAGAAATGTTTTAACCTTAAACAATACTATCCAAATTTAAACTTAATCTATTCAAACCTTTATAGTTATCCAAAATACCTCTGTCCAGAGTTTCTCTAAAAGGTCTCTAAATTCCAAAATCAATTGTAACATCATATTCCCCAAACAGAGTAAAGTTTCTCTTATTGTCACATACTAAAAATATGATTACCTTCATCATATTAAAACATTAATGAAAAAAACAAGTACTATAGTACAATCCTTATATATATCACATTATTCTTATAACCAGAATATAATCCTTGAGTCCAAAAGCACCAATACATTAATTATTCCACTTCAACTATAGTAACAACATAAGATTGTCCTTGACCGCTTGGCTTTACTGAGGTAAGTTTCCCTAACGCTTAGGAAATTAATTTGCATGATGCCCCATTTCCCTATAATTGTAGCATTCAACATTGATAGCCTTTTTCTTTCCCCTGCAATCACGGGCCTGGTGCCCTTTTTCTCCACATTTATAAAAAACTCCCATTCCTTTTAGGAATGTACTGGGGTAATTCTTCCCAAAATTATCGCATAATGGAAAATCATTCTTTCCCTTTTTTCCATTATCTGTCTCTTTTTCCACCGTTCTCTTCTTCTCTTGCTTTACTTTGTTGTCATAAGACTTAAAGAATCCCTTTTCTGTCATGATAGCACACGAGATTATATCTTCGTAGGTTGAGAAATATTGTGATACTAAAGCTCAACAGAGAAATTGTTTTAACCCATCAATTAAATGATCAATCTTACTTTTTGGGTTACATATATAATCTGCAACATTCCTCGCTATCCTTGTAAAGTTAGCCTCATACTTTGCGACATTCTCATCCTCCTTCTGCCTCAGTCTCAGAAATTTCCATTCCATATCTTCTTAATGGTCATGTGGAAGTTATTTTTCTAAGAAAATTTCCTTAAACTCCCTCCATTTTATACTTGATACTTCTTCATCCTCCTTTGTGTTTTGAATCAACGACCACCATTGATCGGCATCTCCAGTGAGGCGGTAGACTGCCATGACAACCTTCTCCCTTTGGATACTCCCCATGTCATGGAATATTTTCTCTAAGGAATTTATCCATTCTCATCTACTAAGGGATTTCTACCCCCATTAAATGTTGGTGGTTGTTGCCTCATGAAACGATCTAACATTGATCCTCCATACTGCAGATCAGGGTGCCCCATATGAGTAAGGTTACTATTCATAACCTGAGTGAGTTTTCCCAGTATGGTGATAACTTGATCAGCACCAGTTGTATATCCAACTCCACTATAATTATATTGAGTAGGAGGGAAATCCCTACATGGAGTGCGTGCATTGATACGGTTTCCATTCCTCCCACTAGGCGCTATTTCTAAACCATGTCATAAAGTAGATTAGTTTATGAATCAAAATTCATAATTACAAACTTGAAAAACACTTAAAATAAATTAAACTATTTATGGATATAATCCATAATCACAAAAATGTTTTCTTTGAGGAAGTATATACTCATAACCCTTTATAGTGTTTTTTTAAAGAAAATGAGAATTATCCTAAGAATATCCTCCGGGACTGTCGTAACCAAGAGTGCAGCAATGCCCGTTGTCATGCACCAGTTCCCGTTTGATTATAGATCAAAGAGGTGTTTTCAAGTTTTACCCCTAGGCACATCTATTCCAGAGCCGCCTCTTTCTGTTCGTATCCAGACAGTGATGTATTTCTCGGAAAACTCACAAAATCTCTATAATACCAAAATTTTAGGAAGTTCTTCTATACTAATTCTCAAAGTATATCTTAGGGCTATGTGCTCTAATAAGAGTTTATCTAAATCTAGATTCCAAGGTTAGTACTAAACTGCTACTGATACCAACTGTAACGCCCCGACCCCAGTTACCCAGAGTCGGTGCATTATTGCGTAACATTGGCACGATCACAAAAGATCAAGTCTCGAAAGACCGATTAGTTTAGTAGCCTTGGAAACACTAGATACATTCATAAATGTTACATTACATCATAAAGTGAAAAACTACAATAACATAGTTGTCACGACCCGACCTCGGGGCCCGTGCCGTGACTACCCCAAGCTCGCCTTCCATAGGCCAGGGGCTGGCGACTAGCACCAAGGCATAAAATCCCGGTAAACAGGGAAGGCATTGCCTTTATAAGTAACAACCACCACAGAGTCAGCAAGCGGAAAGTAACTACAAGTGCAGAAAAGTAAAGGGGGCCGGAATACAAGCCCAACTGAAAGTACAACTGAAAAAGTAAAGAACAACAACTGAAGAGAAGACGGCGGCCTCGTGTCGTCCACTGGCAATCCCACCTGAAGGGTGGGTACAGATAGCCTCCAGGCTCCTCGGGTCCCACGTCCGCTCCGAGCACGTCCCGCCCAGTGGTCCACCTCCAGGTACCGTCCTGCTCCACGCCCCAACCGAGATCAGCGCTGTCCGTCATCTGCATCCAACACAACAAGGTGCGGGCATAGCCCGTGCAGGGGTGAGTATAAGCTACTCAGTAAGGACCCCGAGACCCCCGAAGGTCCCCCGAAATCCACAAAGGATATAGCACAAAAGAAAGATGCAATCACGAAGTAACATCTGACTCGACTTAGGAATATGCCCATACATATACCTAAGTCCCCAATTCTAGCTCTGCTCACGAGCTCAAGAACAACTCAATCCACGCAGGAAAGCAAGACTCAAATCCACAAGGAGAGTAAACAGTAAATCCACAAAGGATAGTTCAACACAAACCACAAAGGAGAGTAACATAAGATTCAGCTCAACCAGGTATACTTTTTCAGATGACGTCAAAGATGATCACTGATCCATCTAAGTCGTCGGACCCACGAAGGATCGATAGGTACTAACCCCCGCAAAAGACCCACACATGATCGGGCTCACACAGAACCTGTAGGCAGTGGCTCACACAGAACCGGTAGTAAGGACCCACATAGGATCGGGCTCACACAGAACCTGTAGCACTGATCCACGTAGGATCGCTGAGTGCAGTAGTCGACGCAGTCCACTGAGGATCTCTGCACAGTCATCGCCGCAGTCCACGAAGGATCTCTGCTCTGCCGTCGTTGCAGTCCACTGAGGATCTCTGCTCTGCCGTCGTCGCAGTCCACGGAGGATCTCTGCTCTGTCGTCGAAGTCACAGCCAGCGCTAGGGTTCCCGCACACAGCGAGCTCGTTTAGGATGGTCCGCTCCACGAGCCGAGAGGCTGATACATCAACTGACACGTAGTCCGAAGTTGATGTATCAAAAGTTCCGTATCGACAACAGGATCTCAACGCAACAGACGGCGCGTCAAACGGACGCCCGGTCTGAGAGTTATTGGCATTTTCGTCCCAGGGGCCCGGTTGGTTTTTAGGGCAAAACCAACCCGACCGTACTCCGCCTATGTCCGATCCTCGGGCGGAGTATGCCAAAAGTTCCGTCTCACTTAGAGGAAACTACCACAGCTGACGGTACGTCGATCGGACGTCCGTAGCTCAAGTTATGAGCGTTTCCGTTCCGAGGGCCCGGTTGGTTTCGCGTACGAACCAACCCGGCCGAACCCAAAGTCTTCTGAAACCTTGAGTGTAATATACCGAAACGACCGTATCGATCCAAGGATCGCGTAGCCGCTGACGGTTCGTCAATCGGATGTCTCAGGCCCAAGATATGGGCAAAAGACCGAAGAAGTCCCGAAAACGGGGGTTCTGGGCCCGGGGCGACCCGACCCGAACCACCCCTGGGTCGGCCGAACCGGGTCGACCCGGCTAGGCCGGGTCCGGTCCGGCCTGGGCGCGGCCTGGCCGACGGGACCGGCCGGCTCGGCTTCGGCCGAGCGGCCGAAGAAACCGCCGCGGGTTTGACCCGCGGCTTGGAGGAACGCGGCCCGCGCGGGCCGTGTGCTGGGTGGCCGGACCTCGGACGCGGTCCGGCGGTTCGCCGCCGCCGCGGCTCGGCCGCGGCGGAATTTCCGGCGGCGCGCCGGGCGCCGCCGCCTTCCACGGGCCGCCGGAGTTGCTCCGGTGGCCCGTTTTTCCTCCCGTCTGCGCCATTGCTCCTCCCGGGGGCCGATCTTCACTACGGGATCAACGGATCGCCCTTGCCGCACGGTTCGTCGTCGTCCGCTAAATCCGCACAACAAAAGATCGGCGGAGGGTTGCCGGGTCTTGTTCGTTAGATCCGCACCCTCCGCGTTAGTCATAAACAACGGGAGGAAAAGAAAATAATCAACAACAATTTTAATTAAATTAAAATTGTTCGGAGATCAGGTTCATTATTTTAAAAGAATAAACACGGGAAGTAAAATAAAATATTCCAACATCCCTTACCTTGTCGTCGTCGGATGTGAGGTCGTCGCGGAATCGCTCGTCGCGGAAGGAGGGGATCGTCGCGTCGTTGCGGAGGAGACGTTCGTCGCACAGCGGGAAAAACGTCGCGCCGACGATCTCCGGATCAAGATCAAACAGATTTAATTAATTTAATCCGTTGATATCGAATTATAAAAAGGGGAGAATTAGAAGATTCGATTCTCACCTTTAACCGCTGATCGAAGGTCCGCCGCGGAAGAAGAGGCGCCGTAGAAGAAGAAAGAGAAGGTCGCGGAAAAGTTTGTTGACGTCGCGGATTGTGCGTCGTCGAATTCCGGTTCCGGCGTTCTTCGCGTTCTTCACATTCTTCGCGTTCTTCGCGGGGAGGGTGGAGGCTCAGAGGACTCGCACAACGATAGCAATCCTCCAAAATAGACAAGTTTGTCTATTTTATTATTTTGCCAACAAACGCAAAACACGTAAGTAACGACCCATTAAATTCGTTGAATTAATTCAACGAATGAAACAGCTCATTTAATTCACGAAATAAACCGCCCAATTAAATGGTCTGTTAAAAAATAAAAAAAACGCGTCGGTTGACTTTTCAGTTACATTGACGGGTTTTCGCGGGTGCGTTACTTAGCGAATGAAACGGCGGGGCTCGTGCGGGCCCTGCCTCACAAATATCATACCAAGAGGGTAGGATATTTCCGGATAGCACCCTATCCGCTTTAACTCAGTTCAAGTGGCTTCCAAGTGACTTCCAAGCAGTTTAAGTGAAATAAAATAAAGTTGTCGCACAAATTTTATTTTATTTCTGTCTTAAAGCCCCAAAATTTAAAAACCACGTCTGAGAAAACACAACTCCGGAAGAGGCGTTTCTAAGCAAATACCGGCGCTGCGATTTCATCGGTGCCCTCAGAATTCGATTCCGGGCACCGGTACAAAAGATAGAAAAACCCGCTCGTCCGTTCACTGAACGTACCCGAGCCAAACTTCGGAAATTGATTCCGGGTACACCGGGCCTCGGAATCAGGTGCCGTCTGAAGCTGCGCTCTTGTAAAATTCCAAAGAAAATTAAGAAAAAAATTTCCTTGAAATTTGAGGGTCTTTACATTACTCCCACCTCAGGGCTTTACGTCCCCGTAAAGATACATCAAAAACTAGGGGAACAAATGGGGGTACTGAGCACGCATCTGAGCCTCCCGCTCCCAAGTGCTCTCCTGGAGGTTCCCGTGCTGCCATATGATGCGCACAAGAGGAATCGACCGCCCACGTAGGACCCGCTCCTGTCGATCCTCGATCTCCACTGGGACCTCCGCAAAAGTCGCCCCATCGTCCACGTCCAGCTCCCCAAAGTCGATGATGTGCGTCGGGTCGTGCACGTATCTCCTCAACTGAGACACGTGGAAGACGTCGTGCACCCGGTGCAACTGAGGTGGTAGAGCCAGGCGATAAGCCACCTCTCCTATCCTGCTGAGGACCTGGAAAGGCCCGATGAAGCGTGGAGACAACTTTCCGCCTCGGCCAAATCTCCGTAAACCACGTCGAGGTGAGACACGCAAAAAGACGTGGTCGCCATCCTCGAACTCTAGTGGCCTCCGCCTCCTGTCAGCATATGACTTCTGCCGGCTCTGAGATGTCCTCATCCTTTCCTGGATGATCTGGAACTTCTCTGTCGTGGCTCGGACCATCTCTGGTCCCACGAGTGCTGACTCCCCAGGGTCTGTCCAGCACAACGGTGATCTGCAGGGTCTGCCGTACAACGCCTCGTATGGTGCCATCCCGATGGTGGAGTGGTAGCTGTTGTTGTACGCGAACTCCACCAAGGGTAGGTGGTCCTCCCAGCTGCGACCAAAATCGAGAACACATGCACGGAGCATGTCCTCGAGTGTCTGTATGGTCCTCTCCGTCTGACCATCCGTCTGAGGGTGGAAGGCTGTGCTCAGATGGAGCCGCTTCCCGAACGCCTCCTGCAACCCCTTCCAAAGCCGGGAAGTGAAACGAGCATCTCGATCGGAGACGATAGACGATGGCACACCGTGAAGCCGTACGATCTACTGGACATAAAGATGTCCCAAGCTCTCCACTGAGCCCTGCTCTCTGATGGGTAAGAAGTGTGCCGACTTGGTGAGTCGGTCGACAATCACCCAAATGGAGTCGTGACCTCTGGAAGTGCGTGGAAGTCCAGTCACGAAGTCCATAGATATGCTGTCCCACTTCCACTCCGGGACCTCCAAGGGCTGTACCAAGCCTGCTGGTACCTGATGCTCTGCCTTCACCTGCTGGCAGGTGAGGCATCGTGAAACGAACTCTGCCACAGCTTTCTTCATGCCCGGCCACCAGTGCTGTCGTCTGAGATCCTGGTACATCTTCGCCACTCCGGGATGTACCGCCAAGGGAGAAGTGTGAAACTCTCTCAGCACCTCCTCCCGTAAAGCGACTGGTACGAAGGTACGTCCTCTGAAAAGGATGTCGTGCTCTGCTCCAAGGGAGAAACCATCAGGCGCCTGACCTGAGGATATCAGTGCACGCCGGGTCTCACAGTCAGTGTCACCATGCTGAGCCTCTCTGACCCGCTGTAGAAGTGGAGGAGAGACTGTGAGAGACTGAAGAAAGGCTGCTCCGTCTCTATCCACGAAGGATATCTGTAAGGAGGCTAGCTGCTCCGTCGCCTCCTCAAGTAGCTGAATGCCCGTCCTCCTGCTGAGGGCATCGGCTACCACGTTCCCCTTCCCAGGAGTATAGACTATCTCAAAGTCATAGTCCTGGAGGAACTCAAGCCATCTCCGCTGTCTCAGGTTCAGGTCCTTCTGAGGGAAGATATACCTGAGACTCTGGTGGTCAGAAAAGACTGTGAAGCGCTCGCCCATCAGATAGTGCCGCCAAGTCTTCAGAGCGAAGACCACTGCTGCTAACTCCAGGTCATGAGTGGCGTAGTTCTGCTCATGCGGCCTCAACTGACGTGATCCGTAGGCGATCCCGGCCCTCTCCTGCATCAGGACGCACCCGAGTCCAGTCCCTGACGCATCACAGTAAACTACGTATCCAACTCCCTCCTCAGGCAACCTCAAGATAGGTGCGCTGGTCAACCTCTGCCTCAGTTCCTGGAAGCTCTGCTGACATCTGTCTGACCACACGAAGGGTTTCCCCTTCTTCGTCAACGCTGAGAGTGGTGCCGCAACTCTGGAGAAGTCTGGCACAAATCTCCGATAGTATCCGGCTAGGCCCAAGAAGCTCCGCACCTCCGTCACGCTCCTGGGTGGCTCCCAAGCTAGCACTGCCTCGATCTTCGCGGGATCCACAGCAACTCCCGCCTCAGAGATGACGTGCCCCAAGAAGTGGACCTCACGTAACCAGAACTGGCACTTTGAGAGCTTGCCATAAAGCCGGTGCTCTCGGAGTGTGTCTAGCACAACTCGCAGGTGGTAGGCATGCTCCTCCTCAGTCGTCGAGTATACCAAAATGTCGTCAATGAAGACCACGACAAATCGGTCGAGGTATGGCTGGAAGATCCTGTTCATGAGGCTCATGAACACTGCTGGAGCATTGGTTACGCCGAATGGCATAACCAAGAACTCATAATGGTCATACCGACACCTGAAGGCCGTCTTCTGCACGTCCTCGTCTCGAACTCTGAGCTGATGATAGCCTGACCGGAGGTCTATCTTCGAGAACCACCGCGCTCCCCTGAGCTGATCGAAGAGGTCATCAATCCGTGGCAGCGGATACTTGTTCCTCACTATCACCTGGTTCAGGCGACGATAGTCGACACACAGTCGCAAGCTCCCGTCCGCCTTCTTGGCGAACAAAATCGGGGAAGCCCAGGGTGAAACACTAGGTCGGATAAACCCCTTGCTCTGCAAGTCCTCCAACTGTACCCGCAGCTCTCGAAGCTCGGCGGGGGCCATCCGGTATGCTGGAGTGGATATCGGGGCTGTCCCGGGGTACAAGTCGATGTAAAAGTCTACCTCTCTACGAGGAGGTATCCCTGGAACGTCGTCGGGAAAGACGTCCACGTACTGGTCCACCACTGCAGGAAAAACTGGACTCCGCACGTCCACTGCTCCTAGGATGAGGCTAGCCAACTGATGAGAGATGGGCTGCACTCTCCTCCGCGGAAGTCCATCCTGTGCTGCAAAGGTTCCCTTCTCGCCGGTGAAGGTAAACCTGCTCCCGTCGGTGCGAACACATCGCACATTGCGCCTAAAACAGTCGATCTGGGCATGAACCGTGGATAACCAATCCATGCCCAAGACGACGTCGTAAGGCCTCGACGCCGCTACAAGGAGATCCCAGCCGAAGCTCTCGCCTCCTAGAGTAAGCTCACACTGCCGGCACCAGTGCGTAATTGTCGAGTCTGCTCTCGTAGGAGTCTCTAGCCTTAAGGATCGAGCCAACGGCTCAGTCAGAATCTCCGAGCTCCGAACAAGGGCAGAGGATATGAAAGAGTGACTCGCTCCTGTGTCTATAAGTACTTCAGAAAGGGTGGAATAGACACAGATCGTACCTCGAATCATCTCTGGCATGTCGGGGTCGTAGGCCTCCACTGCCTGGAGCTGGGCCTGTCCCTGCCCGCTAGCTCCCTGTGGTCGAGGTGGCCCTCCTGGTGGTGGTGGGGGTAGAGCCTGGAAGCGTCGCCCACCACCCGCTGCTCGGCCTGCTCCTCTGCCTCGTCCGCCTCCTCCCTGCGGACCGCCACGGTCGACCCTCTGCCTCTGCCTGGGTGGCCCCTCCACCGACTGCTGCTCCTCTGATCGGCGAGTCGGGCAGTCACGAGCCATGTGACCCTGCCCGCCACAGGAGTAGCACAGTCTGCCTCTCGGAAGGCTAGCACTCCGCTGTGTGCCCCGCACTGCTGAGCCGGTGTCCTGAGGCCGTCTGCGTGGGGGTCTGGTCTGCCTGGACCCGAGAGTCATCCGTCGGCTACCTGCTGCCGAAGACTCAGCTACCTGCCGCCCTGCGCTAGGTCTCGCCGCGGAAGAAGGCTCTGCCAGGAAGCTCTCGATCAGGAGGGCTCGATCCAGCACTCCCGCCTGGGTCGGAATGCTGAGGGAGATCAGCGACGCCCGAATCTCCTGTCGCAAGCCCTGCTCGAAGGTCCTGGCCTGGAAGAAGGGGTCCCGTACCATGTCGGTCGAGTAGCGAGATAGGTCAGTGAACCTCGCCGCGTACTGAGCGACCGTCATGCTGCCCTGGCGCAGCTGGAGAAGCTCCTGGATGCGCACCGCTCGGAGGGTGGCCGGGACGAACTCAGAGCGGAAGAGGCTCTCGAAGTCCGTCCAGAGCAAGGATGCCTCATCGTGAACCTGGAGCATCAAGCTGCACCATCGTCCTGCCGCCGCCTGCTGGAGGCTCGCCGCGAGAATCACCATGAGATCCGCTGGTGTCCTCACTAGCCTAAAGATTCATACCACCGCCTCTAGCCAGTCCTCGGCGGCCTGGGGGTCCGCCTCACCGCGAAACCTGGGCGGTCGCTGGCTCTGAAACTCATGCAGTGCCCTGAGGCGACGTGCATCGTCGGCGTCTGGTACTAGCAGCATCAGTGGCTCGGCGGGTAAAGCTACCGCCGGTGCCACTGCTGGCAAAGGGCCCTGCACTGAGGCCTCGTCGCTCGGTGGGCTGCCGTCGCGCCCTACACTCGGAACCCTAGCTGGCTGTCGTCGCGGGGCCATCCTGAAAAGGAGAACAAGAGCACCACAGTCAGAACAGTATACCTGGTGAGATGGCACAAGTAATCACAAGGAAAACCTGAGACTTTCATAAAGCAGATCAGTATACCCGGTGAGCTGACACAAGTAATCCCGAAGAAGACTTGAAACACACACGCAATCAATGTTTTCATGCATTAAGTCGGAAATCAGGAGTCAGGGTCCTGGTGTACGGATACGTCGGCCGCCGCACCAACACTGGGCTCCCTGAACTGATAACCACACTCAATACACTAAACACTATTGCTTCATATAGAAAGAAAAGACGATCAGAGTCTGCGGTAGAACCGACCACCTCTGATACCAATTTGTCACGACCCGACCTCGGGGCCCGTGCCATGACTACCCCAAGCCTGCCTTCCATAGGCCAGGGGCTGGCGACTAGCACCAAGGCGTAAAATCCCGGTAAACAGGGAAGGCATTGCCTTTATAAGTAACAACCACCACAGAGTCAGCAAGCGGAAAGTAACTACAAGTGCAGAAAAGTAAAGGGGGCCGGAATACAAGCCCAACTGAAAGTACAACTGAAAAAGTAAAGAACAGCAACTGAAGAGAAGACGGCGGCCTCGTGTCGTCCACTGGCAATCCCACCTGAAGGGTGGGTACAGATAGCCTCCAGGCTCCTCGGGTCCCACGTCTGCTCCGAGCACGTCCCGCCCAGTGGTCCACCTCCAGGTACCGTCCTGCTCCACGCCCCAACCGAGATCAGCGCTGTCCGTCGTCTGCATCCAACACAACAAGGTGCGGGCATAGCCCGTGCAGGGGTGAGTATAAGCTACTCAGTAAGGACCCCGAGACCCCCGAAGGTCCCCCGAAATCCACAAAGGATATAGCACAAAAGAAAGATGCAATCACGAAGTAACATCTGACTCGACTTAGGTATATGCCCATACATATACCTAAGTCCCCAATTCTAGCTCTGCTCACGAGCTCAAGAACAACTCAATCCATGCAGGAAAGCAAGACTCAAATCCACAAGGAGAGTAAACAGTAAATCCACAAAGGATAGTTCAACACAAACCACAAAGGAGAGTAACATAAGATTCAGCTCAACCAGGTATACTTTTTCAGATGATGTCAAAGATGATCACTGATCCATCTAAGTCGTCGGACCCACGAAGGATCGATAGGTACAAACCCCCGCAAAAGACCCACACAGGATCGGGCTCACACAGAACCTGTAGGCAGTGGCTCACACAGAACCGGTAGTAAGGACCCACATAGGATCGGGCTCACACAGAACCTGTAGCACTGATCCATGTAGGATCGCTGAGTGCAGTAGTCGATGCAGTCCACTGAGGATCTCTGCACAGTCGTCGCCGCAGTCCACGAAGGATCTCTGCTCTTCCGTCGTCGCAGTCCACTGAGGATCTCTGCTCTGCCGTCGTCGCAGTCCACGGAGGATCTCTGCTCTGTCGTCGAAGTCACAGCCAGCGCTAGGGTTCCCGCACACAGCGAGCTCATTTAGGAGGGTCCGCTCCACGAGCCGAGAGGCTGATACATCAACTGACACGTAGTCCGAAGTTGATGTATCCAAAAGTTCCGTATCGACAACAGGATCTCAACGCAACAGACGGCGCGTCAAACGGACGCCCGGTCTGAGAGTTATTGGCATTTTCGTCCCAGGGGCCCGGTTGGTTTTTAGGGAAAAACCAACCCGACCGTACTCCGCCTGTGTCCGATCCTCGGGCGGAGTATGCCAAAAGTTCCGTCTCACTTAGAGGAAACTACCACAGCTGACGGTATGTCGATCGGACGTCCGTAGCTCAAGTTATGAGCGTTTCCGTTCCGAGGGCCCGGTTGGTTTCGCGTACGAACCAACCCGGCCGAACCCATAGTCTTCCGAAACCTTGAGTGTAATATACCGAAACGACCGTATCGATCCAAGGATCGCGTAGCCGCTGACGGTTCGTCAATCGGAGGTCTCAGGCCCAAGATATGGGCAAAAGACCGAAGAAGGCCCGAAAACGGGGGTTCTGGGCCCGGGGCGACCCGGCCCGAACCACCCCTGGGTCGACCCGAACCGGGTCGGCCCGACCCGGCTAGGCCGGGTCCGGTCCGGCCTGGGCGCGGCCCGGCCGACCGGACCGGCCGGCTCGGCTTCGGCCGAGCGGCCGAAGAAACCGCCGCGGGTTTGACCCGCGGCTTGGAGGAACGCGGCCCACGCGGGCCGCGTGCTGGGTGGCCGGACCGCGGACGCGGTCCGGCGGTTCGCCGCCGCCGCGGCTCGGCCGCGGAGGAATTTCGGGCGGCGCGCTGGGCGCCGCCGCCTCCGGTCGCCGGCGCCGCCGCGCCGGCGACCCGCGCCGCCGCCGCCTTCCGCGGGCCGCCGGAGTTGCTCCGGGGGCCTGTTTTGCCTCCCGTCTGCGCCATTGCTCCTCCCGGGGGCCGATCTTCACTGCGGGATCAACGGATCGCCCTTGCCGCACGGTTCGTCGTCGTCCGTCAAATCCGCACAACAAAAGATCGGCGGAGGGTTGCCGGGTCTTGTTCGTTAGATCCGCACCCTCCGCGTTAGTCATAAACAACAGGAGGAAAAGAAAATAATCAACAACAATTTTAATTAAATTAAAATTGTTCGGAGATCAGGTTCTTTATTTTCAAAGAATAAACACGGGAAGTAAAATAAAATATTCCAACATCCCTTACCTTGTCGCCGTCGGACGTGAGGTCGTCGCGGAATCGCTCGTCGCGGAAGGAGGGGATCATCGCGTCGTTGCGGAGGAGACATTCGTCGCACCGCGGGAAAAACGTCGCGCCGACGATCTCCGGATCAAGATCAAACGGATTTAATTAATTTAAATCCGTTGCTATCGAATTATAAAAAGGGGAGAATTAGAAGATTCGATTCTCACCTTTAACCGTTGATCGAAGGTCCGCCGCGGAAGAAGAGGCGCCGTAGAAGAAGAAGGAGAAGGTCGCGGAAAAGTTTGTTGACGTCGCGGATCGTGCGTCGTCGAATTCCGGTTCCGGCGTTCTTCGCGTTCTTCGCGTTCTTCGCGTTCTTCGCGGGGAGGGTGGAGGCTCAGAGGATTCGCACAACGATAGCAATCCTCCAAAATAGACAAGTTTGTCTATTTTATTATTTTGCCAACAAACGCAAAACGCGTAAGTAACGACCCATTAAATTCGTTGAATTAATTCAACGAATGAAACAGCTCATTTAATTCACGAAATAAACCGCCCAATTAAATGGTCTGTTAAGAAATAAAGAAAACGCGTCGGTTGACTTTTTAGTTACTTTGACGGGTTTTCGCGGGTGCGTTACTTAGCGAAAGAAACGGCGGGGCTCGTGCGGGCCCTGCCTCACAAATATCCTACCAAGAGGGTAGGATATTTCCGGATAGCACCCTATCCGCTTTAACTCAGTTCAAGTGGCTTCCAAGTGACTTCCAAGCAGCTTAAGTGAAATAAAATAAAGTTGTCGCACAAATTTTATTTTATTTCTGTCTTAAAGCCCCAAAATTTAAAAACTACGTCTGAGAAAACGCAACTCCGGAAGAGGCGTTTCTAAGAAAATACCGGCGCTGCGATTTCATCGGTGCCCTCAGAATTCGATTCCGGGCACCGGTTCAAAAGATAGAAAAACCCGCTCGTCCGTTCACTGAACGTACCCGAGCCAAACTTCGGAAATTGATTCCGGGCACACCGGGCCTCGGAATCAGGTGCCGTCTGAAGCTGCGCTCTTGTAAAATTCCAAAGAAAATTAAGAAAAAAATTTCATTGAAATTTGAGGGTCTTTACAATAGTCTCCATAGTCCACACTTCTATCCCTTTCAGACTATCCCTCTAGGTCAGTCATAAAATATTTCTTCACATCCTGGGAAAAATAAAACATTGAAAGGGGTGATATCAGATGATCAGTAAGGATAAAAATATAGCGGAAGCTTTAATATGTAACCATTAACATATAAGGCAATTTATAAATAAAACAAAAGCCTTTTAAACTTGAACTTCAACATATTATGGCAAAAATAAAATGATATAATTCCATTTACTTATTCACATGGATATTCTACTAGTTTAATAATCACATGAAATATCAATAACCACTTTCAAAATGATGGAATGCATAATGCCAGACTATCATAACCACGTAGCCAAGGCCTCATGCGAACACTAAAAATAAGATTTTGTCAAGGCCTCGTGCCAGGACACTATTTTGTCTCATGAGACTTGCCGATGTATCGAGGAGCTATAGCGGGCTCCACCCATCACTTATTAAGTCCAATTCATTCCTCATATGAATAGGTTTAAACATATCATAAACCATAACATAATCGAATCACATAAAACATGCATAAAGGAAACATAACATTTCCAAATTTCAATCACAAGATATCAATACAAGACATTGATATAATAAAAACACATTCAATACCATTTTCAATACCAAAATAAAAGAAAATTAAAACTTGGTATTTATTTTTCATTTTAATAAGGTTATGGCTTGTAGAGAGAGTCGAAACACAAATAATGGTCACGGCGGCTGAGAAGTTGTTGTCGCCACATACATATGACAAGAAAACATTCCTTTTTTTCATTTAGTAAAACGCTTCATAAAAAAAGATTCCTTTTGAATAAACGTAAAAGACAAAGGCGTTTATACACCGTATAAAAGAAATTTGGGTATAAAACAAAATATGCCTCAATGAAAGAATATTGAGACGATTTGCCTTAAAAAGATCATTTTTTAAATAAAATAGATCTATTATGTGTATTCACCATAATTACACATAAAGAAAGTACAAATACAAGATAGTACATAATAATATCATGATATAATTTGAAAGTAGGAGATTAACCCAAAGAACGGAAATTGGGTTAAGAAGTTCCCTTACCTCGTGTCTGACTTGACTCGATCGTTATTTAACCTCCTGAATAATAAACTAGAGTTAATTTATACTTTCATAATAACCTTTTTCATGTTCATTATTCCTTTTATTTCACTTATTACCACGTTATGAACATTATGTAATTATTTAGGTTAATAACGGTCGTTTTGTCGATCTTTGGTACTTGAGTTAAAAATAAACTTCTTATAATTACAAGTTGTTCATATCGTAAAATATCCATTATATCCAGAATTATATTCATGATTTAGGTATCATATATATCATATATATCAAGTATATACATTCATTTATAATATTACATAACATTTAGGTTAAGAAATGAAATGCACCGTTCATGGAGACGGTAAGCCGTACGTACGCATGAACGCTACTTTCATTTCTATTTCATATTTAATGGAATGGAATCATAATGATATAATGGTATATTATAATTCCAGTATAATATCATATATAATATCATTTACTCCATCCTTTATACACCCCACATATGGCATTAACGATTGAAATCACTTTGAGGGGGCGGTAGTCCGCACTCCCTAAAATGAAATTATCGTGTTTACCCATAATGGAAATCATAAAGGTATGAAATAAATGAGAAATACAGAAGCATAAATAAAACATAACCATAATATATATCATATACAAATATAGTGGCATCTTAATGGCCACCATTAGAGGTGTTAAAAGAATATTGATCAATCATCATTTCGTGAGGTAGAAATTCACCAACCACATAAACAGTATGTTCTTTAACCATTAGACGAAAGTGTATGTAATTTTAAATCAAATAATTCTCATAAAAACATACTACTATATTTAATATACTGTTTTTTTTACAAAAGAAAGAAATAAAAAGAGTTTAAGGGGTTGGAGAAGCAAAATAAAACAAAATAACATAAGAGAAGGCATTACCTTAAAATCGGGTAACGCTTTTCTGATTTGAGCCAAAGGCTTCCTTGGTAAGAATTATGCACAATGTGAGGCTTATAGGAGTAAGAGAGGGAAGTTGATAGAGTATTTGGGCCGATTTTGGACGAGCCAAATGCCTTGGAAGGTGTGAATAATGTGGTAGAGGTGGGGGCCTTTTATAGGAGGAGAGGAGGGGCACTCTTGGAATGTTATAAAAGGTTACTTTATTATAAAATTCTTTTCAGATTTAAAAGGTCCCAAAATTATATATTTCGAGGATAAGGCGATTAGAGTTATAAATCCACCCATACAATAGGTTTTTGACATGTTTATGTCTTAGATTTTACATTATCTTTTCATTTTATTTAAATCGTTAAATAATGAGGTAATCACTACATCATCATGGTGTCATAAATAATTTATTTTATTTAATTTCTAAAAATTATAAAACATATATCATGTTGTAGGAAATATTTTTAGATTTATAATGAATATTTATAGTCAAAAATATGACTTGTATAACCCCATTTAATAATTGTTTTAGTAAAACAACTCCTGTTTGTGACATTTTTATTTTAACATTAAATAAAACGTTTCTAATGTACTTTTCCTACCAAAGTGGCTCCATGGGGTCCCCAATTTGACCCATGGATTTTTTTGGTCGTCCATGACTCATCCAATATGGGTAGGATATGTGTCAAGGTCATTTCATATTATTATAACATTATCTTTACCTTAAATATCACTAATTACCTTTAATCGCGATTAATAAAACATAAAAGTTACCATTCACCAAAAAATTATTTTAATCCCATCGAACCACATTTTACATCTTAATGACAACCATGTATGTCATATTTTTTAAATTCAATTCATTGAAGCGGTAATGTTTCATTTAAATGAAAAATCAGTTTTTTAACTACCACTCAGTGGTTTCACTATTCATCAAAAATTGAAATTTTTCATAATAATGCCAAAATTTCACCCTAAGCTATAATTGATATTCTAAATTCAAAAATGTTGTCTATTTTACAAAATTCCAAACATATATGTTTCACTAATTAATTTTATAATTAATTCCCGTTGTCACAACAAATAGCGTGTTTTTAAGAAACAATATATATCAAAAGATTGACAATTGTTCATGTCCAATTTCAATGTTAAATTAATTCTAATGACCACCATTGGATAAAATGTAAAAATATATATTCTAATTATATGTTAAAACCACTAAATAGTATAATTTATCACTATAAATTATTTTTATTAAAAATGTTGTTTTAAGTATTTTTTACTATTCATAAAAAATTTGATGTTCTTAGAAAATTACAAAAAATTCAACTTAGGATAATTTCGATATTACAGAAACAAAAATGAATTCCGTTTTGAAATATAAAATTTCTATAATTTTAAAAAGTGGGTATTAATATTCATAACAGCTACTTTGATTAGTCGCAGTGTGTTAGAACTCGAAGTTGCGTACAATGCAAGCTATTGCATTATTGAAAGAGAAATGTATCATGGAAGCTCGGGGTGTTACACCTTGTGGTGTATATAGAATCTTGTGACCTCCTTGAGTAGGTTTCCAATCTTCCACCTATCAAGAAGTATCAGTAGGGTATGTTCCACCCCCCAGTTGGTTCTGGCTATGATACCCTATATATTAGGTTGATCATTACTCGGTACATGGTATCCCCCAGTGAGTCTAGGTGCAATCTATGGTTTCTCTTAGTTAGTAAAATGTGTGACCCCATATCTATGATTTATAGTCTTCCTTGACCAATGTGTTATCTTTTGGATAGGTCCCAAATGAACTAGACATCTTTATGTGTTTCATTTATGATATCATCGATGAAGGAGTGAGTTCTCTATGAATTAGCATGCTTCGATAAGAATCATATGGATGAAAGTTGGTTATGATCACTCGATGGAATGGTGTTTCTCATGAGTATATCCGAATATTCTTGTTATATGAGATATAGACATAGACCTATGAAGAAAAAATTGTAATTTTCTTTGGGGGATTATTTTTTGGTGGTCTTTTGTCATATTACATTATGCCATTCCTTTTTGGTATACCATTATTTTATTACTTTGTAGTTTCGAGGTGTCCCACTCATTGTTTTTATACTCACTCACGCATTGGATTTTCCCACACATGTCGTTTATTGTGCAGATGACTGACATTTTGATGAAGTTATAATCAGACCAAGACCAGATTTGATGGTGCATAGTGAGACCATACAGACCGAGGTTTGTTTCGGTGGGGTTCAAATAGTTGTCCTTTAACATTTACTTCGGGGTTGGACTTGTGTTACAAACTATTTGTGGTGGGATTGTATTTGGGATTGTTTACTTTTCAGAAATTTTATTATTTTACTATGTTATTAGATCTTAGTGGTATACATTAATTTTTTTCGTAGTGGTTTTTACATTTCTGAAATTTTTCGCATGGATATGTGTGTGTGTGTGTGGTTACTTTATTCTAATGACTCAAATTAATGGGATAAGACTACTTAGTTTCAGTCACTAACTCATGTTTTATTGGAGGTGGGCTTGGGGAAGTGAGGACATGATCCCCTCTAGGACAGGTCACGACTGAGTGGTATCAAAGGAGAAAGTTCTATTTTAGGAACAAATGTCTCTGAGATTGGGAAATAGTGTTTAGTGTTTCCAGATCATCTTTCAGGCTAGGGACTCTAGTGTCGGTGCGGCGGATAACGTATCAATACACTAGGACTCTGATCACTTTTTTTTCAACATGGTAAAAGAGAAAAATAGTTTTAAATAAATAAAATGGTACATGAATCATATAGGAATGTAGATGTTTTCCATTTCCTTCTTGATTCATCTCACCGAACATACTCAATTGAGCATTGTGCAACTTGTTTTATTTCAAGATGTCTCCACATGGACATCTGGCTAAGATTCCACTACATGATCATGAGGATGATCCTCTAGTTTCGAGCTATTTTTATAAGGTTTTGTACTAGTGATAGTACCAAATGGTGTTGAACCATTTATACTACCACATGTTTAAAAGAACATGATACCAGCAATACCAGTAGATGGGGTGCATTGGCAGATCATACTTCACAAGTTTCAGAAATAGTGACCCTCATATTTTGAAATGATCCCAGCACACAGTCATATGAGAACTGTTTTCAGGCGGTAACGTGAATATTACACATAGTGAGGACACTAGAAAAACAAATGGTTGTCCTGGTAGCGAGCCTTCTCCAAGGTTCAATAGGGCTATGTTGGGGTTTGGTTTCCCAGTTTTATGATGAGGTGAAAAATAAATGGAAAGAGTTAGGGAAACATTTTTAGGGGATTTATCCCCATGTATGCTATGGGGTATGCACATCCAATAGATTATATAGCTCTGATAGGATAGAATATCCGTGTTTAATTACTCATCATATAATAACTACCTCTCCATGTACTCAATGTATATTATACACGTACATTAATTTAGGGCTTGGATTTTTGAGTGAGGTGTGTTTAGGGACATACAAGCCTATGATATCCCTCTGAGAATTCTTATTTATGATGGGGGATTGGGGAATCTTTGTGGGTAAAAACATTCTTTCCTAAGAGGATACAACAATTGATTTTTAGTAGTGGGAAAGAAAGAGCTGAGACCTCAACAGTAGGGAGAAAATTTTATCCTTAGAGACATGGATGTGCCAAACATTTCATGACGAGATCCTAGTATAGAGGATCTTCTGTTCTTTGATCACAGGGTGAGTCCATTCAGCCTAGAGGGATCCAATTCTATACATGTGATGGTAGGGGACATCACACCTGAGATTTTCCAACCCATTATACTATTGATATGGAGACTGCGTATTGACCACTGAGGTAGTGTCAATGATTGGAGTAAACAAATTTGTAGGGAATCAGATATGGAAGAGAATTAAAAAGATCAGAAGGAGGTGGTCGACCCTTCAACATGTTACCACTGCCACACATAGTTAGAAACATGAGGCTCGTGGATATGAAGGATATGGGAGGGGACATCTTCATGCGGTCAATGAATATTACATAGGGGCTCCATGAATGATTCGAGATACGATCTAAGTCTCTTCCACATTAGATTCCATATTGATATACATAGATTAAAGTAATTATTTTTATTCTAGAAATCTTGTTAGAGACTCAAAAATTCTAGAAGAACCATTTTCTCAATGCTCATACTTGCAGACTCCTACTAGAGGATACTTAATGATCACACACTTGTGCTGATTGTGTGACCTGACTCTTAGAAGTGATATTTTTGGTTCGGGGATCATGGTAGTGGTGTAGAGTCCTTAAAAATCATTTCTGGTTTGGACTGATAATCAACGGTTCATTCTTATTTTGACTATTTATCTAGAGTTTGGTGTGATCGTAGTGATGGAACAATGTTTCTCTTTGTCAGTGATCCCGGAAATGAATGATGGACCCACACACAAGAGGGTGCAGGCGATTACTCATTAGTTGGATAAAATCACTATTAGTGTAGTAAATGAAATGATTCCTCAATTTCATGTAGTAGTGTAGAATGTTGAGGATGCCATTCCTAAAAATGTTCCATGTTTATGTCCCCACAGTGATATGGACTTCTTCATTAATCAACACTCTCGGATGACACCAATATCTACAAGTTCATTTAGGATGGCTCTTTTAGAGCTTCGAGGGATAATGGTACAGTTTGAGGACATACAGAGGAATGGATTCATGAGACAAAGAGGTTCACCCTATGAAGCCTCACTTTTTTTTCCAAAATATTAAAATGGATATTGAGGCTATGGGTGGATTTATGGTGCATAAACCAGGAAAAAATGAAGAGAAATTTTCCACAATCAAGGATTGATGACACAATTTTATCAATTGATAGGAACGTTATGGACCTTGAAGGTTGATCTCAGGAAAATGTTTTCAAGATATTTTTTAGAGTTGTACATGTGCTAGAATATTGATATTTATAGAGTAAGATTTTTAGTATGTAGAATTCTATGATGTATCAGGAACATGGGTTGGTTGTGTCCTGATGTATAGGTAAGCAGTGATTTCATATAGTTCACTCCACTTGATTTCATACGAGTAGAACAACATGAACCATGATCTTGAGTTAAAAATGGTATTCTTTACATTGAATATGTGGAAACACTACCTCAGGGTGAGTGGATTATTGTATACTCTGATAAAAAGAGTCCCAAATATATCATCCCTCAGAAAAACCATAACATGAGATTGAGGCGATGGCTAGAGTTCCTATAGGACTACAAATTTTATATTTTCTATACTCCTATAAAGGTGAATGTGGTGGAAGATTCTCCTAATACGGGGTCTAATTTGTAGTTGTTGAATGGGACATCAAATCAGTTTCCTTGCTTCAGTTATCCATTTTGGATGGAGATGGATTAGCGTACCTTCAGTAAATGGTTTTCATTCCTCCACTCTTATAGTGATTCAGGGAGGCACAACTTGGGGATACTGACTACAAGAGACTATGTGCTCAAATATCCCTAGGGTATGCTCATGTTGGACACTCAAAAGGTGGGAATCACACCATTCTTTTCTAGTGATGTAACATAGTAATAGTGTCATTGTAAGAGGGGGATATGTGAGTGTTTCATACATCCCCTTTGTAAGAACTTAAACCTGTGGCGAATATATACGGCGACCTCCAATAACAATTTTGATTGATAGAGATGAAGAAAAGAGTTGTAGGGTTTTTTCATGATTCCTTACTTATTATCTAGTGAGGGTTGGGAACTAGTTTACATTAGGTTTATCCCAACCCCATGAGTTACTATATTATAAGTGGGATGGTATATTTATTGAAATTATTAAAAGTTTACCATGTATTTCAAGGGGAGGAAATTCCATCTAGGTGATCATTGGCTGACTCACCATGTCATCCCACTTCCTAGCTATAGGGGAGAAGAATCCAGTAGAGATCTTAGGATACCACTATAACTATATGATAGTTTGACTTCATTGATCTCCATCAATGATAGTTTCAGTTTGTGATGCTCACTTTACAAATTGGTTGTGTAAGGGGTGAAAGAGGTGTTCAGGACCCAAATATGTTTTGTAATTTTGTTTCACCCAATAATGGATGCCCAGATTGAGCATACAATTCATGTTATGGAGAACATATTGTAGATACATGGCATCTTCCATGTGCCACATCTATGGAGGAACGTGCATGACCCATCACATGTCATAGAATGGGGAGAGATTTACATCAAGTATGGTGTGAAATTTGGTGAGTACCCAATGGAGATCAAGTATTGATATTAGAGGATACTTCAAGGGTGGTCAATTTCTTTGATGAATGATCTATTGAACCACTGAAATATCCAAGAGATCACATGGGAGGAGGATCTGTTTCCTGGTCAGTACCATCATATGTTTGTGTAGCCCTTTTTTGGATTTTGAAAGATGTAAATCCCCACAGTGTGGAAAATGTAATATATTTTATTTTCTATGTTTCATTTTTTGTTACTAGATGTATAGACATCAAGACTATGTGCTGATAAGTCATGCCATTTTGTGGACTGGTGTTCCTGAAACAGATGTTTTAAAAATATTTAAATATATAATAGTAATTTCACGATTTGATTCTAAAAAAGTGGAATAAATCCAAAATGGGTCACAAGATAATAAATCCATGTGCATAACTGAACCCATGACTTTATATTTACCCTATGATCGACCTAAAATTGTTCAATGTCGGCCATCTATAAAAAAATACACCAAGGAAATAACTATAAATAAAATTATTAATCAAATTACTTAATTTCCAAATCCTAATAACTCTTGAATGGGGAATTAGATTGAAAATAAGAGGCCACCATTGTGTTGAGGATATATGTCCTTCTCTAGGTGTGACATAAATTATTTTGTGGGATTTTTGTAAAATGTTCTCATGGGCTCAGAAATGATTAAAATTATTTAATAAAATTATATTATTTTCCTTCACCGATGCATTGATTTTTCAATAATTAAATAGATTTTTGTAATTTAAATCCATGGTTAGTATCATAACCCTAGAGAAACTGGAAGACCATTAGAGGGAACCTTTTCGATTTATTTTAAGAAAACATCGATAGATCATGGATCAGTCAACATACACAACCTCAGATTCGATGGACCATGGATTGAAGAACGACTATAACACAACATTGTTCTTCATTAATGATTTATCGAGCTCAAGGATGGGTGTGTGTTTAATTTCATTAATATACCCATTATTAAATTATACCATGAAAGTTAATCAATTGAAGAACATATTGATTCATGAATTTTGTATATTGCGAGAATGGATTTATTTTTCTTGGATTTTAGTGGGATAATGTTTTTGTTAATCTATTGATGGTTTTGGCTTGTCTATATAATAGAAATGAACCATGATCAACGGAAAAATTGACTGGGGTTTGTTCATTTTGATTGATGGTGCTTTTATCTACCCAATTCTACATTTTAACATAGTCATTCTTCCCGGGCTCGAGGTTCAACACATCCCAATCAATTGGTCATTGGACACTCTATTCTTGGTGCAACGATATGATATCATAAATATGGGATCGGTATGACATAAAGGATGTGCGACTATGGAGACACAGTTATTCGAATGGATAAAATATTCATGAATTTTCATTCATTATAATTATTTGGTGAATAACAAAAAATGAAAATTTTATCCATTTTTGGTGAAGTGCTTACGATGTGATTCTTTTTTAGACGATGGTGTGGGAGGAATGAGCTTAGTTCGATGATCATTATCATTTTTTTGGATTTATAGGAGGTGTATTGGTCAATATAAGGGACCAATGTGACAATAGTGGTGGAAGAATAGTAATAGATACCAATGATGCATGCGGTGATAGCCTTGTAGGTTGATGTGGATGCAGTGAAGTCGTTGGTTCTGGACGATGCATGATGCCGAGGTGGGCATGGGATATAGTGGGCCAGGTAGGTGGACCATAGGCGAGTGGGCCCATTAATGTGGGTTGGGATGAGATGGTGATTTAGGCCATGGTGATGGGTTGTGCTAGGTCAAAGGAGGTTTCCCTAGTTCATACTTGAGTCATATTTGGGGAAACATGGGTGGAGCCTTGTTGCGGTCGACCATGAAGTGTGCTCGTTGCGATCGACTGTGGTGTTGTTGTAGCTTGGTCAGCTATTGGGTCTTGTGATCTACAAACTGACAGTAGTGGTGGACCACCGTGGATAGTCTCCCATGATAGGTGGACCAGCCATGATAGTCAGTCCACTAGTAGCTAGTCCACACTGTAGGTGGGATGACTAAAGTGGTCAACTGCTGCTGTTGGTGGACCTACCAAGGTAGTAAGTCCAGAAGGCCTTCACTAGTTTCATGATATTTTATTCAAAGGATCATAATACTAAATAGAGAATCCAATAGATAAGTTGTATGCAGTTTTGGGACCCTAACATTAGAAAAATATTTTTGAGGCAAATGTTGGGTATCATGTGTCCCTAAATTCCTTGTATACCCTTCTACATGCTGTGTATATTGATACTACATTGCGTGTGAGTATCTTCCATGTGTAAAAACATAGGATTGTTGGATAAGATATGTACCACCTAGTACATTCCATGTACTCCAATCAAGAATACATAAGACTCTTCATTTTTTTTAGTTTAGACCATTATAGGTTGATAGCATCCCCTGGTCCTTTACCTATGGGTTCTATATCGAATCACATCCTCGTTAATATATTATAATCTCCTCTAGATCATGTCTATAAAATAGAGTATGATATCCCTCCTCGTGAATGGAGTGAGATACTCTATCACCCCATGTTGAGTATGTGGAGTCACATGACCTCTTTAAGTAGGGAAACAATCATCCATCTAACAACCGCAATGGTAGGGTCTGTGGCATCCCCAAGTTGGTTTTGTTCATGATCCCCTATATTGAGGATTGATCCAGATTGGGTATATGGTATCCCATAGTGAGCCTGAACATGATTCGTGGTTTCCCCCAATCATTTCTATGTGTTACCCACTCCTTGTTTTTTATATTCACACATGACCATTGAATTCTTGTTTGGGTTGGGCATAAATGAGTTGGACCTCTTCATGAAAGTGTTTAATGAAATCATGTCTTTATGAGGGACTTATCTCAAAATGATTGAACATTAAGGATAATACTGGGGATATATGTTAGTTGTGACTTCCCAATGGAGTGGTGCTTCTCTTGAGTATATCTAGATATTCTTATTATATGTGTTTTAGACATATACCATTGTATAGATGACTGTACCATCCATTGTGGTATTTTTCTTTGTAATATTTTATGTTATTCCATTATGGTATTCCTTTATGGTGTTCCTTTGTTGCATTCCATTATGGGATTACCTTGTTGTATACCAATGTGGTATTGCTTTTTGGTTATAGGGTTTCCTATTGAGTGTTTTTATACTCATCCCTATATGAGATTTTCCATCAAATTTCGTTCCTTGTGAAAATGATCGACCTTTTGAAGGAGACCAAGATAGACTATGACCAATACATAATGGTGCTTTGTGATAATAGAAAGACCATGTTGAGTTATTATGAATTTCAGACAGCAGTCCTAGAAACATTACATCCAGGTTTGACTTTTGTTAGAGAATCTTTGTGATGGGCTTGTATTTAGGCATGTTTATATTTCATACCATTTACTATCATACTATTTTGTGAGATATTAGTGGGATTCTTGAATTGTCCACTTACAGGTTTTTACATTTCATCATTTTTTGGTTGGGATTTATGTGCATGTGTACAGGTACATTAACCTAATGCTTCCCTTTTGTGGGATATTCCTACCCAGTGCTAGTTAACATCCACTAGCTTATTGGATACAAGATTTAGGTAGTCACGACATGAGCCCCTCTAGGATATATCATGACACACGTCCACTTGTAATATCCACACAGGGAACTAGTTTCTTATAAGCCACATTTTAAATTCCCTTATTGATTATTATCATCCACATGTATTTTACTAATTTTTTCAAATCATAATCCCTCAAAATAACTCTATAATGCCTATAATACCGTCTATTGCAACCCATATCATATATTCACTTTATAGCATTATTTATTTCACAAATGAGAAATTAATATAATCATAGGGGATCTAGAGGCATGTTGACATTGGTAAATTAGGTACATAGAATGTTCACATGAAATATGGATATGAAGAAATTATTTAAAAACTATAATACCTTCACTTAATATCCATTGATCTTCTAATACAACATTAGATAAACTAAATACGAGCATCAGAAATGTGTAAGAAATAAATCCCCATAAAGGAATAATCAAATCACAACATGATGAAATTAATACATGTTAATACAGTGGAATGTCTATTTTATATAATGTATGTAAGAATCATAACCATTAACATTAAAAAATTACATCAGATGATAACACAAAGGAAACTGTGGAATGTGGAATGAATATTAAACATGCCATTATAAATATAAGTAAAAGTTATCTTTCAATACATCATAATATATTGTCCATAGGATAACATCTCCCCCACCATAAAAGGAATATCATGAGATTAAAATCTATACAATGTTATTTTAAAGGTAGGTAATTATAGGACAACCCAAAACATTAATACCATGTTCCTAATTATGTCTTCCATATAGATCATACAACATAAAAAAATTCTTAATAAATTATAATCCCATGATTTTGTATTGTGGGATACATAAAAGGATATACAAATTAAATAAATGGTAAACAAATCTTAGTCAATACTATTGAGTGGGAATTCAAAAGCGTATTCAGGACAAACATTTAAGGTATGAGAAACCACATGATAATTTTCACAGCCTAAAAGATGTGCATACATGATAAAAAAAGGGTTTTAATTAGAATGAAAGGTGTCATATAATTATTTTTGAATAAGGGTGATATTAAATGTATGTATAAAAATAGATTACAACATGAAAAATTGGAAATCAAAAGGATTAGAATAAATATGATACTTGAATAAAATTTCAGATAAAATATTCCCATAATTCAACATAGTAAAAAAATAGGTATGGGTTATAAATAGAAGGGATAAATATTATCGAATTATTAGAACATAAATTTGAATTAAAGGGATATTTTTAATGACATGAATGATAAATAAGTTTAAATTTTAAAGCCTATATATGGAGAATGATCTTGAATAGAGAAGGAGAGATAGAGATCCCTTGCATTGAGAGGTATGTTCTATATGATTGAGTATAGATTCTTAATAGCATGGGAAATACTTTTGAAGAATTTACTGATGGAAAGTGGGAGGAAAATCATGATCAATTGATTTTATATAATTAGGTGTGGGATGTTTTGTGGGATTGTAGATCAAGATAGTGGTAAATTAGTTATTATTTTTGAAAACAATATTATGAATCAATAAAATAAAATAATAAAACCCACAAAAAATATAATGGGTTTTTCTTGTGGTTTCTATCAAAGAATATCTTTTCCAATATTTTATAAGGATATGAACTAATCAAAATAATACCATTTTTGGTTTCTATATGATTCTTATTTGTAAATAATTGTTTTCAAAACCATAGAGTAAAATATTTGATTTTATGGTCTCATTAAAGAAATATAAATTTTTAAAAATAATATAAAAAAATATATTTTAAAATGGAGATCTATACATTTTCATAAATTACATTTGAATAATTTATTGCAACACTTTTTGGAAATTAAAATGTTATAATATATAACTTATATGGATACCATGTTTAATTTTTACCAAATAATATTCTATGTCAAAAAATTAAAACAAATTCACTGTTATTTAATTTCAACATTTAGTTTTAAAAAAAATATAATTTTTACCACAAAAATATCTTAATTGGTGAAATTGATCTTTTAAATAAATATCTTTATTTAATGAAAAACAATACCTTTGATGATTCCAAAAACATTATGAGCTATATAAAAAATAAATTTTATCTTCATGAAATGTTATTATAATTCACATTTAAATAAAAATTCATTAATAAGAACATTTTTATAATAGATAACATTTATTAAAAAAAATTTATTTTTTTGAATGGTTGTATTAGTGAAAAATCTATATTTCTAAAATAAATAAAATTTTTATTTCATCATATCAAGATTTAATTATTTTAAAAATAATTAAAAAACAATTTATAAAGTAATAATAAAAAGTAACAAATATAAACATTATTCTGTTTAAATTAAAATATAAAAAACAATACTAGTTTGGCCTAGATATATAAACTATTATCACACCAGAGTATATCCAAATGTTAAGGCGTGAGATGGTGGCACATTCATGGGGGTTTTTATGAACATTGTTTGGGTAGTAATCGCAATAAGATTCAACTTCTCCCATAATAATATTTTCACAACCTTTATCTATTGAATCTAATCTTAGTGTTTGTAAAGGAAACATCCCAGTGATGAAATATCCCATGGATTCTCAAATGAATGAGCTTTATAGGGTATGATCATACTGGTCGAGGTCATCACTTCTTTCAATTATGTTAATTATACTTTATCATTATCTTTAATATAGTAAATATAATGTTTACATATGAATGACTATTTATCAAGGGTTATGATGTTTAACCAACTTTTAAATATGATATGTTATATATTAAAATATTTTAGTATAACAAATGTAGTGAATTTTATTAAAATTATGACTTTTTATATTATGGAATTTATTCAATAAAAATAGAATTTCATTTGTAATAGTCCATGTTATTATATATTTTATTTTAGATGATATATGGGAGTTATGAAAATTGTTTTAAGTGTAAAATAATGTCAATTTATTTATATTTATCATGATGTATATTTGTATCTAATATTATAAAATATTTACCTCTAAATCCATTATTTGTATATGTTTGAAAATCAATGCGAGATATTTTGAAATAATGTCTCTTAAATGGTTATATATTAATAGTATATATCATCGCACAATCTAGTTATGCTTAATTAATAGGATGAAATAGTATTAGTGAAATACCAAATTATAATCATATGTATAGTATCACATTCCTTTGATTTGGTAAATTTTTCAGTATGTGTTTTTCATAGCAATGACATCCCTTTATAGATACTACAAGAAGACATATGCACTTTCATAGATGTACATAGGGATAATTACCACTAAAATGGAATATTGGGCATTAACCTAATTATCACCAGGATCATGAAATGGAGGCCTAACGACACACCTATTTTGATACTCCTTGGGGCAATTATTTGGAAAATTCAAGTTTTCTATACAACCCATTATGAAGGACTTGAGAATTTTTTTGGAACATCACTAGGTTAGGGTTCCAAATAGTAAATTTTCAATTGATAACATAGTTTTACATAGATAGATTAATATTTCATGTTTTGTATTTCATGTATGAGTTACTCTTTATATGTTTCGGTTTTTTCTTTTATACACTTATTAATCATAGTTTTCTCACCACTATGTACACATTATTTTAGAATGTGGATGTACATTGAACGATTCATGAAATTATAATGTGAAAGGAGAATGGTGATTATTTACTTAAAGAAATGCCTCACATGGTTGGAGAGGGAGTTGAGAAAATCATTATATTAACTACACAACAAACTTATGTTATGAATAATATGTTAAATTTCATGGAAAAAACTCCAAGAGATAAATGTAAAATGGAGTCCTTTATACATATGAGGCCTCAAAATTTTATTAGATCCAACACCCTAGAATCACTAAAAAATGGATTAACTACATTGACAAGGTATTATATGTCAGTCAATTCCATAAGAAAGAGAATTTCATATTTTCTATTAATCTCTTAAAGGGAGTAGTTTATCATTGGTTGAAACTATAAAACAATACAAATCTCATTTAAGACATATATTCTATGGAGTTGGTTGAACAAGAGAATGTATTTATCAATACATGTTTCACTGACACCATCATTCATAATATGGAGATAGTGTTCTTTGTACTCAGTAAAAATGTTTACAAATCAATAAGATCTTATGAGGATAAATTTTCCTAGGTTTTATGATACCCAACTAGTTTCTAATTAATTATTAATGTGTGATCAACTACATAATTAGTGGAATGATTTTAGGTCTAAAAAAATATGGAAATTTGAGACTATAAATGCTATGAGGTAGTTGTACAATGTGTTTTTAGTGATGGAATAGAAGTGGGTGGTTTTTAGAAGTCTCATGGTACTAGAGATAAGACTTGGTGATTGAATAATAACTCTAGGGTCACTAGATGTTATTCGTTTTGATAATATCATACAACACACAACATATCAAATTTTGGGAAGAAGAATCTATAGAACTATCTTCAACAAAATAGGAAATGTATCAAGTTTGTAATATTTGTATATAATGCCAATATATGATGAGGTTATATGAAGTTGACTATTAATGTGATTGATGACAAGAATGTCCACATTAATCATTATAAGGTTATGTAATAATTAAACTACAAGGAATGTGGACACTATAAAAACCAATTCACTATGTTAAGTATTTTTTACGTTTACCAAAAAAATAACCTCCATGTCAATGTGTGAAAAGGGACCGAGTTTTTTTCACTAACAAAGAGGGGGATAAAAAAACTTATGTACTGATATGTATTATAGTTACTAATTCATGAACAATGATTATATTTTTTTATTCAATAAAATTAAATTCATTAATATCTGTCTCTATTATTATAACTTTTAAAACACTATGAATATTAAGTTTGGTTGAATTTTATATTGGGATGGAAAAATTTTCAATTATTTCATATCATGTATTTAAATCCTCCATTGTTAATTAATATTGGATTAATCCTCTAGAAAATATAATCGTACACCATATTTTATATTTTACATTATACTAGGAATTGAATTCATATCTCTAAATGAATCCCATATAATCATTTTGGATAAGGAAATAATAATCCATCACTTAAATTACCCTCTGAATACATAAAAGTATATAGAGGATAATGAACCCCAATTCTAATAATATTCAAACAAATATTCATTGTTATCTTATGATAAATAATATCATTGTTAAATGATTGAAATATTTGATAATAACATGATGGGAAACTGTCACATTTCATAGTATTACACTAATGTAGTCCCTAAAAAATGGAATATTATTTCTATTGATTGAGAATTAATGTTCCTAATTGAACTTATACTTGGATATATTATAATTTACAAGAGTCTATATAAAATAACCCCCATTGAAATGGATGGACAACATAAAAAATTATTTGAAAATCTGGATGTCAGTTTAACTGAACCATGTTCATACCATAAGGTTCCCTAGTCTTTTTCTTCAAGAAGAAGGATGTTTCGATGAATCTATATATTGATTATCATTAAATCAATAGGATATTTATAAGGAAAATATATCCATTTACATGGATTGATGACTTTTCCAATTAGTTACATTGAGCTGAATACTTCTCTAAATTGGAAATTGGGTATGGATATTAAATTAAATATGTGAAGAAGGATAATATTCATTATACCAACATTCATACAAGGTATGGGAACTATAAGTAAATTATTATACCATTTTAAAAAATGAATAATATAGGTATTTTAATTAAAATATTTAATTGACTCTTAAAAAATTACCTTAATAATTTAATGTAATATTTATAAATTATATTATTGTATACTTAAAAATAGAGGAAAATAGGTAGATTTTTTGTACTGTGAAAAATAAATTTCAAAAGGAGATGTTACATGAAAATATAGTACATGTGATTCTTGGAAAGACAATGTATCACTATTAGTGAATATTATCAGAGGAAAAGGGATTTCAATTAGACAATCATTTTCTAAAGTGATTATGGAATGGATTACAATAATATCTACTATATATATCTATAGTTTCATAGGATTATTAATGCATTAGCGGTTATTTTTAATAAACTTCTCAATATTTTCAATCCCAATAACCATGGTAAAATTTTTTAGAATGAAATACGTCTTTAATTAATATTTTATAGAGAGATACCTGAATATATAATAGAGGCTAACTACTAAAATATCACCCACTTTGCATACAAATATGGAAGGATGTGTGATTTATAGTTATGTTTCAAAGAATGGTTTTTTGTGTGCTCATAAATAATGATAATGTTACATCTTAATCCACAAGACATAGGATAATGAATTGGAAATAGATCTAATGAAATATTTAGGGTTGTCTATATTAATATTTTCATTAAATACATGTGTTGGAAAAAATAGAATAAGGTGACATTACAATGTTTTTTGGTTTCTTTTGTTTTCTTAAAGAGAAGGTAACATGGTTATTTATGGATTTCCGACATGATTTTTTAAAAATTATTTTTTAATTGAACTATTAAAATGGAATTGATGATCTGGACATGTAATGGAGAATCTTGTGTACAAAGTGGCATCACTTACCCATTTTTGTCCAAATTTTGGAGGTTAGAAATTTGGGGGATGAATCAAACCTCAAGAAATTTGGATTTATAGTAATACATGAGAATGATATGTCAACGGAATTAAATTCTTGAAGGTGTGGTTTTTTATGATGTTCGTGTGATTCAAAATTGTTTGGAATTTTGTAAAGGGTTTTTGTTTCCTTAATTATTCACGCATCGTCAAGGAAATTCATAATGTTACATTACTACGATATGCTTCAAGAATGGGAAAAATTTAATAATGGATTTAAAAAATATAGCTTGGTTATCAAAAAAAGAATAACTATCTTGATGAAAAGGTTGTGATGAGGTTGAATTCTTCTCAAAGGGGTGGTAATGTTGATAAATTAGAGTTTACCCCCTCATTTAATGGGGGAAAGGTTTAATTAAAATCCAAAGTCACTAAATTCAACAAGGTGGTTTGAGAATCATTTTTTTTCAGAAAAACTTTTCGTAATATCATTTTTTCATAAATATTGTGATTCTGATTAAGGATATTTAATATCTTTTCTTGTTTTGAGAATAAAAAATGTAGTAAGATTCATAAATTTAGTGATCCAAATGAAGGAAATGATCATCACAAAAGAAGAACATTTTTTGAAAATTTTGGATGTTTCATGACAGTTGGAAAAAGGGTTTTCTTGATAGTTAATATTACAATAACTGGACTAGATTTTCTGGTAAATGTAGGGTAAAATAGTGTTCATAAATTAGATTAAATGGTGACATATTAATGAAATAAAATAGATTTAAAAAATATTTAGCCATGTGATCAAAATGAAACTCTTCTGAATGGGCTGTGAGAATACCTCAATTGAAATAGTAGTGAGCTTTCAAATTATGATTGGTTGTTAACCATGAAGTATAGTGAGTCTTCTATGAACATTATAACAGTAATGTTGTTTTTTGGATTTGGTACATAAGAAAAGTTCTTGTAAATTATCATTTCAAATATCCCAATGGAATATTTCCTTGTAAAATTGTTTTATCTTTTGTGTACATTAATTTATATTCAATAATTTATATATAAAAGGGGGAGAAATGTGTTTTGATTAATAATGAAACAATATCCGAAGGGGGATTTGGTTTAATATATCATACCCTAATTCACATTCAAATACGGTATTTAAAATATTTGGGTTAATAATTAGTGTCAAAGGGAAATTTTAAAATCATTGTTTCTCACATAGTAGTTTTAATGAAATATTATTAACATAATGAGATTGTGACATTTTATTAAAAAAAATTAGTTATGGAAGAATAAATTTACAAAAACTTCCTATACATAGGTATAGTTGTCTTTAATGTTTTCATACATGGTATTTACGAAACATTGGATAGTGGGGAATTATCAGAAGCTGAAAAAACGGAATTGGATGGTGAATTCAGTAGAATATATAAACTTGTGAGAGCATTTTAAATTATAGTTTAAAAAAATTTGAGGCCATGTATGTCCACACATTCCATTTGTGAAAATAAATAATATATGTATGATGTGGTTTTAAAAATCAATGAAGAAAAATTTTAGGTTCTATAGATAAAATAATATGATCTAAGGATACACGCCAACGGTTATTTAGATACATTCATTGACTATGATAATGTAGTTGTGGAAGAAACAATTGATCTTAGAGAATCTCTATAAGTTGTAAATATTTTCAATGACATCATGAGATGATATATACCAAAATACATTCAAAAATTATTTTTCTAAAATAGAAAATCCCAGTAGTGCCAATACTAAATAAAATTAATGGTACTCTTATCACATACAAGTTGAGAATTTATGATTTTAAATTTTTCAAAATGGTTTTCCAAATAGGTGGAGTTTATATACATGAAGAAGCCCCTATTGATGATAGTTATGAAAAAGAAGATATAGATGATGTCGTGTCATTCCATTTCACAAATATTCAATGTAGGAAAGGAAATTTAAATGGGAAATTACATATCCCATCCATTTAATGTTGAAATATTAGATATATTGTAGTAAGGTTCCCCAAGAGGTATCAAGATAACGATGAATATAATTTCAAAATTCCAATAAATAGAACTATGATTATGTGAAAGGTATGAATTTTTTTAAGATAAATTTAATCTATAAGAAAAATATTTATTCCCATGAAAATGAAAGTTCATTATAATATAAGGTTAATGATATGGTGAACTCCATGTATTATGGAGAAATGATATGGTGGTAGGTTTAGGTATCTTCTAAATAAGGGATTGAAGAAATAATGAATCATAATAATTTAATGGAAAGATGATCTCAAAGAAAATTAAAAATTTCTATTCAATAGATATTTGTTAGGTGAGACAAATCATGGAATAAATATAGAGTGGTAATGATGGAAGATATTATATATAGAATAAATAAGATAAGAATTTATAGATTAAGGATGAAATTGAATTGATTATGTATTCAATTATCATGAACATGAAAATGGACTTTGAGTACTATATCAATGTTGAAGATTATAAATGTGTAATTGATTATCTGAATATCATCAAAAAATATAAAATCATAAATATAGAGGAACATGATGTGGATGATTTAATCATATGAGAAAAACTTGAAGACTAGTAGAGACTCTTGACTCCCGGTATGAATCAAGAAAGCAAATTACGCAGGTGATATAATCTATTGAATTGGATAATAGTGGTTTATTAAAACAATAGAATCAATCAAATAAAAATGAAAAGGCTGGTATAGGGATTTATTCAAACATAAAGATATGGTGGTTTCTGTATGACAATATGTTTTGAGTCCGAGATTAAAAATTGATTTTTGTACAAATTATAATAATAATACTAAAATAACCCATAGTAGATATAATAATACAATAAGATATAAGAATGAACTTTATTATAAGTTTCATTTAAGTGTAAATATAGGAAATTCCCAAGATGTATTTTTCATAGACAAATTTATGGAATGGAAGAATAATAATAATGGAGGCCACATTGATTTCAATATTCCAAGAATAATTTTGATGGTAATTGTTTCTAGTGTGTAGCATATGGAGACATGGATATATGTTTCTGGTGTGTAGGATATGGAGACATGAATGTGTTGAAAATGAAAAATTTATTTGAATATTGTTGAGTAAATAAGGTTTTCCTTGTGACTTTTCCATTCCTTCTTGTTTTGAAAATCACAAACACCTTATCTTTAAGGAAAATCGCTTTTATATGGAAAATCACTTTTATAAGGAAAATCGCTTTTATAAGGAAAATCGTTTTTATAAGAAAAATTATTCTTATCATATTTTAATTGTCTATATTCATATGTTTCTTAAGTATAAGAATCAGATTCATTTCTATATTCTCGGAATCATTTAAAACATTGATATGAAGAATTCCATTTTAGGCTACAAATTCGAGACGAGAACTGTAATGAAGTTCCACTCCGAATTATGTATACGAACACTTATAAAGTTCCTCTCTAAATTATGGATACGAACTCTCGTGAAGATTGACACCGAAATCTAATGACAAATCCCGATTATGAATTCTCATTACGAATTCTGATGACGAATTGTCATTCCGAATTGTCATTTCGAATTCACCTATTAAATAGAATCTGATCATTTTCGCATTATACACTCCGAATTTATTTAGACTCTGAATATTATTTTTTCTTAGTCTCCGATATTTTATTTTTCTTACACTTTTATAATTTTTCTACTCTTTGACATTTTTCTTACACTCTGAACCTTTAATCTGAACTTTTGTATTAGACTTGAAACGATGTCGTACTTTCTGTTACACTTGTTTTTTTTTACAAATCGATGTCGTCTATTCCGTTATAAACTAACCGTTGGTTAAGCAACACGTGTATAGGTCCCTATGATTTTTAAGGAAGATATGACTGTTGGAAAGGAGGTCTACCGAACCTATAAATAAGATCTCATTTGAAAGTTATCGATACTTATCTTCGATTCATGTGATTATATGCTTGAAGTGATTTCTAGAGAGAGAGGATCCTATTAACTCTCAAAGATTCGTGCGACTGTGAATGTTGGTGATTACATTAGAGGACTTCCGGGGATAGGAAGACAGAGGTTCCGACAACCTTGAAGTTCGAGGGCTTCCTTGCTGAGGAAGACAGAGGTTCCAACTAACTTGATGTTGAGGGCTTGCAGGGATAGCAAGACAGAGACTCCGATCTTCGTATCGAGGGCTTACCCAAGTGTGGATAAGACAGACTTGCTTGAAAGTATAAATCAAGGGACCTTTATCCAATGTTGTTGGATACCCTTCTCTTTGGGTTAAAAGACTTATATCTTGTTAATTTTAGTTTTACTAATTGTTTGATTCCACTGGATATTGTATTGTAAGGAAAGTATAACTTTCTTATACTTTCGTACTTGTACTCTATTCCATTTAGATTCTATACGCTTTAAGGTACAATCTCATATTGTATTCTTTAGTTAAGTTTCAATTTCCAGAATCTACTTTCAGAATCTCTTTCCAGTTTTAAGCAAGTACATAGAACTTGAAATTTATAACTTCATTCCTTATTCCATGTTCTTAATTGGTGTTAGTGGTGTTGTGAATTTTCTTAGTTTAACTTTTTTAAACATAGCTCTTTCCTTTATTAAAGGAAATTTTTAATGTATACAATTTACCCCCCCTCTTGTATATTGAGAATCTACATCATTATTTCGATTCTACAATTGGTATCAGAGCAAGGTTTCTAAAATACTTATACTTACATATATGTTTTTCTTGCTCACTTTGTCATTCCAAACATTGTAATTCCAAACATTGTTATTACGAACTTTTTATACTAAAAAGTTTGTGTGCCGAAGGTTATTTTTAAGTATGGCGGGAATCAAGGTTGGTTCCATTGATAGTCTAAATCCTACAAGACCAAAAATATTTGATGGTAATGACTATTAGTACTGGAGAGATCGAATGAAGACTTTTGTTATCAACACTAGAGTGGACAATTTTGTTATGCTTACTGCTGATTATAAAATTCCTAATAAGGAAGTTAGAACTTTCCCTAACTAGGAAAAGCAAGAGTATCAACTCAATTATAAGGTACCCAATACCTTACTTTGTTCAATGAATATAAATATATATAGCCAAATTTCTTCTTGTGAAGCAGCTAATTTTATCTGGAAGAAGTTAGAGGTTACACAATTTGGAACTTCTATGGTGATTGAGACTAGGAGAGCTATGCTTAGAGCTGAATACCATGGCTTCAATTTTCCTTATGGTGAACCAATTTGTAAAGTTCATCAGAGATTCATGACTATAGTCAACAGTTTATAGTCTATGGGAGAGAAAGGGTTAGATGATGAAGCACTTTTGGATAAGATAATTGATAATATTCCCAATGAGTGGGAATCAAAGAGAACTTCTATAGATGAGAACAGGAAGGTCACTCAAATTTCTCTTGATGAGCTATTCAGAACTCTTCTCAAAAATGAAACCGGAATGAAGAGATATGTTGATAACATCAAGAAGAAAAATGGGAATGGTACTGTTGATTTTACAACAACATCAAATCAGAAGAAAGCTAAGACTCCTGAGACGGTAACCAGATCCAAATCTAAGAAATTTATTTTCTAATCTGAATCTAGTGAGAGTGAAGTCTCTGAAAATGAGTTAGAAAATCTTGTTCGAATGATGAACAAGATAGCTGGCCAAATAAGTTTCCAATCCTTGTATAAGAAAAAGGAAAGTAAAGATAGGAAAGATGGAGAGGTCAAATGTTATGAATGAAAGAGAGATGGACATATTAGACTAGATTTCCCTTTGCTCAGAAAGAAAGAAAGGAAAAAAAGGCATTCAGACAGAAAAATAATGAAGTATTATAAAGCCAAAACTAAGAAAGTTATAAAAGCTAGTGATACCTGGAGTGCCAGTGGTGGTGACTATTTAGATGAATCTTCTGATTATGAATCATCAGGATAGAAGAATCTTGGTCTTATAGCTAGACTACCTATTGAAAATCTTTGCTTTATGGCTAAGGTACGAAATGCTGAATCATTGACCAATGTATCTTTAAATTCTAATGATAGTAAGTATTATAATTCCTCAGATGAAGAATCCTCTTCTGATGAAGAAAATACTTTACCTACTTATGAAGAAGTTTCTAGGTTTGCTGAACTTCTTGAAATTGATAATTCTAAACTCAATAAAAAACTTGATAAGGAAAACTCTAGGAATCATATTCTTACGAAAGAAATATCAGATATTTCTAAATATCTTGATAAGAAAAATGATGATTTTGAAAGTATTTCAAAAAATCTTGAGGAAGTAAGTTCTGAGAAGAAAAAACTTTCTAAAGAGTTAGAAAAAATAATTTCTAAGAAAAATGTTTTTGAACCTAGATCTAGTTCTAAACATAATGATTTTGAAGTTAAAAACTTGGTTATAAAACTCATGTCTGAAATTTTTTCCTTAAATAAGTGTGTATCAAACTTTACCCATGGTAAGGAAACTTTTGATAAAATGTATTCTCAAATACGACCATTAAGAAATAAATCTGGATTTGGTTATACCCATGCAAAACCAACTTTTAGTAACAATTAATTTGTTCCTCAAAGTGCCTCATTTTGTACCAACTGTCAATGTGGTGGTCACTGGGCAAATAATTGTTCCTTAAACAAAACCCAATCTCTAGGATTTCACAAAGCTTATTTTTCTAAGAAGATGCGGGTACCTAAAATTTTGTTATCTGGAAATCTCGGATCCAAACATGTTTGGATTCCAAAAGCCTAATTCTTTTCTTGATTTCAGGAAAATAAAGGAAGTAACAACAGAAACACATGGTATATGGATAGTGGTTGTTTTCGGCACATGACTGGTAACAAAAGCTATTTTGAAAAGATTATCCAAAACAAAGGAGGAAAGGTAACATTAGGAGATAACGCTAAGGGAGAGATTGTAGGTATTGGTAATATTGTTCTTCTAGGTAAAAATTTGATTTCAAATGTTCTTTTTGTTAAGGGTCTTAAGAACAACCACATTAGCATAAGTCATTTATGTGATGAAGGTTACCTTGTGAATTTTAGGAATGATAAGTGCTTAGTACACAATTCCAAGGAACAATTTATTCTCTCAGCCAATAGGCAAGAGAATGTTTACACCTTAAATTTAGAAGACCTTAAGAGCCAATATTTACCTTGCCTAAGTGTAGTGGAAGATCATTCCTAGTTATGGGATAGAAGACTAGGTCACTGTAACCTTAGGAACTTATGCAAACTCTTTAAGAAGAAACTAGTTAAGGATCTACCAGAGCTTAGATTTGATTCTTCTAAAGTTTGTGATCCTTGTCAATATGGAAGGCAACATAAATCTAGTTTTAAATCAATAGGTGAAGTCTCAACAACTGATACATTATAGTTAGTGCACATGGTTCTTTTTGGTCCAACACAAACTAGAAGTATTGGAGGCAAATACTATGTGTTAGTTCTAGTTGATGATTACACTAGTTTTACTTGGGTTTATTTTCTAGCAAAGAAGTATGCAGATTTTTCTTATTTAAAAAGCTTTAGATCTCAAGTTAAAAATGAGAAAAACCTTTCATTGAAAACTATTCATAGTGATCATATAGGAGAATTTCAAAATTATGAATTTGAAATTTTTTGTAGTAGAAAAGGTATTACTCACAACTTTTCAGCACCTAGAACTCCTCAAAAGAATGGTGTAGTTGAAAGAAGAAATATAATTCTTCAAGAGATAACTAGAACTATGTTGAGTGAATATTCTATAGCTATACATTTCTGGGCTGAAGCTGTAAGTACTGCTTGCTATACTATAAATCGAGTTTTGATTAGACCTTTTCTTAATAAAACTCCTTATGAGTTATGGAATGGTAGAAAACCAAGACTTTCCTACTTCAATGTTTTTGGTTGCAAACTATTCATTCTGAACACTAAAGATAACCTACATAAATTCTCACCAAAATCTGATAAAGGAATTTTCTTAGGCTACTCCACAACTTCTAAGGCTTATAGAGTTTTCAATAAAAATACTTTTACTGTTGAAGAAACAGTACATGTAAAATTTGATGAGTCTGATCCTTTTGTTTTTAAACCATCCCAATCCTCATCCTCAGATGTTTTTTCAAAAACTAATTGTCAACCTTTGATAGAAGATCCTTCTGATAAGGAAAATGTTCAAGAAGATACTTCTCAAACATTTACCCCATAAGACTTTCTACCCTATGTTGATGAACATGGTTTTCAAAACCCAAATCAGGTGTTTCTTAAGAATCATCCCAGTGATAGTATCATTGGTGATGTAAATCAACCTGTAATAACTAGAAGTTCCTTATGAAATTAAATAGAACATCTAGCATTTCTTTCCCAATTAGAACCAAAAAGCACAGATGATGCTTTAGGTGATGATGATTGGATCAAAGCTATGCAAGATGAACTAAATGAATTTGAAAGGAAAAAATTTTGGATCTTGGTTGAAAGAACTAAGGAATCTTCTGTTATTGGAGTAAAGTGGGTCTTTATAAAAAAATGTGTTGAAAATGGAGTCATAGTAAGAAATAAAGCTAGAATTGTTACTAAAGGCTATAATCCGCATGAAGGAATAGACTATGAAGAAACCTATGCTCCAGTAGCTAGACTTGAATCTATCCGCATTCTACTTGCCTTTGTAGAATTCTTCAATTTTAAACTTTTTTCAAATGGATGTGAATTGTGCTTTTCTTAACGGTTATGTTCAAGAGGAAGTTTTTGTTGAACAACCTCATAGTTTTGAATATAAAAAACATCCTGATCATGTTTTTAGACTTACCAAAGCTTTGTATGGTCTTAAATAGGCCCCACGATCATGGTATGATAGACTCACAAGATTTTTGCTTCAAAATAACTATGTTAATGGAAATGAAAATCCAACCCTTTTTATAAATAAAGATAAGAAAAATGTTTTGATTGTTCAGATTTATGTTGATGACATCATATTTGGTTCAACTCAGCAATCCTTAACCGACTCTTTTGCAAGTCTAATGAAATCTGAGTTTGAAATGGGTATGATGGGTGAGACAACTTTTTTCCTTGGTTTTCAAATTTCTCAAAAATCCAAAGGAATATATATATCTCAAAATAAGTATAATAAAGTTCTTCTCAAAAATTATGGTTATAACAACACTAAGAGTATAAGTAATCCCATTGGTACCTCAAACTCTTTAGATCTTGATGAAGCTGGGAAACCAGTAGATCAAACATCTTTTAGAGGTATGATAGGAATTTTACGTTAGTTAACAGCTAGTAAACTAGATTTAATGCTCTCAGTATGCTTATGTACAAGATATCAATCCAATCCTAAGGAATCTCACTTAAAGGCAGTAAAAAGAATTATTCGCTACCTTAAGGGAACCATGGATCTAGGATTATTTTATACTTCTGGAAATGATTTTGTTCTAAAAAGCTTTTCTGATGCTGTCTTTGGTGGATGTAGAATGGATAGAATAAGTACATCCAGAACCTATCATTTCTTAGGAGATTCATTAGTTTCTTGGTCCTGCAAGAAGAAACATTCTGTAGCACTTTCCACTGCTGAAGCTGAATATGTAGCAGCTGGAAGTTGTTGTGCTCAAGTGTTGTGGATGCAACACACACTCACAGACTATTGCTTGAGTTTTACTAAAACTAAAATTTTGTGTGATAACACAAGTTCCATTGACCTAAGTAAGAACCCTGCACATCACTCTCATTCAAAACACATAGATATTAGGCATCACTTTATTAGGGATCACACACTAAAAGAAGATATTATTCTTCAGTTTATCGGAATGCAAGACCAATTTGATGATATTTTCACAAAATATTTGTCTTCTGATAGATTTGAATACATTAAACAGAAGTTAGGAATGATAACTATAAGGCAATCTTTCTTAATTAACATTCGGTTGAAAAAGTCTCCTTACAGTAATAAACTATTTTTCATAGAGGGAGTACATTTGATTGTTAGTGTAACAATTTTTTTTTCAAAGTTAGTTTTACATACTTTTCAGAACTAAATTTCCGGAATGGGAATTTCCGGAACTGAAATTTTCCAGAATGGATATTTTCGTATAGGAAACTTTTGGAATGGAAATTTTCATATTGAAAACTTCTGGAATGGAAAATTTCGTACATGTGTTTCCATAATGAGACTTTATTACTGAGACTTTCATCGTAAGATTTACATATTGAGGCACTCATAATGAAATTCTCATACTGAAATTCTTGTAATGAAATTTTCATACTGAAATTCTTATAATGAATTTTCATTTTTTTATTATTCTTAATGTACCGGGTTTTCCGGACTGAGTTTTTCATAGTGATTTTTGTGAACTTTGTCTTGTCATAGTAAAGATTTATTTGTAGTTTTTTTCTCTTCAAGAAGAATATTACCCATTACGAATAATCCTCCTAAGCTAATCCGAATGGTATGATTTCCTTACTCATGTTTTCATAATCATACTTTACTAGCTGGTATTTTCTTATATTTTTTTTTCGAATTTTAGTTTTTCTTAAATCCTTGTTTTAATAAAAACATCAAAAGATTAGATTCAAGTTTTCTTGAGAATTGGTTTTCAACCGTCAGATCTGATCTCAGCTTTTTACAACCATTCGATCAACCAAGGAAGATGAACTGTCGTTTCATTCCCTATATAAAGGGGACCTCAAATGGTCGTCCCACATCGGTTTTTCAAGCTCCAGCATCCCGATGCTCTGTCTCTCCATTTTAAGGCCGTTCCGATCTTCAACATTATCCGTTCCGAACTTCTCAGAAGTCTTCAGATCCGAATGTATGTGGAAGCAAGTTCTCAAGACATGTCAACCTCTAAGCCAATTTCTATGTGGTTAGTATATAGAGAAAGGTTGGTTCATCATGATTTCTTCAAAAAATTTGATTCTCTTATATCCAAGAACATAAAGCTTAACAAATGGGAAGATGCTGTTGTGTCTAAGCCCGGAAATCAAGATGAAGTATATTCAGAGTTTCTTGTAGAGTTCTATGAGAGAATTTCCTTCATTAAAGAAAATTATAGGGAGAAATTTGCGTTTAAGTCTTATAACAAGACATATAAGATCTCTTATGTCAAGGTAGCTAGCTTAGTAGGGCTGACCTATGAAGGAGAAGCTGAGTTCATCTCTAATGTTTTACCAGATTCAAAAGGATGTTTCAACAAGGAAAAGGCTTTGGAGACTCTCGGACTGTCAGATGATAAGGCTCCGAAGATTGCTAGTCCGTCTAAGAATTTTCGGATTCTAGAATTATGGGTACAATGTTTTATCATACCGAGAATGGGTGATAAAGACAGTTTGAAGAAGTGTGAGATATTTATCTTAGATTTTTTGATAAATCTAATGAATTTTAATCTGATGAAACACATTCTTATTACCATTGAGAATGTTAATAAAGGGAATCTGAGAGCTCAGATTATAATGTATCCAGCAATCATCTCGAAGTTAATAGTTCGGTGTCTTGAGTCTTTCAAGGAGGCTTGAATGTCTAAGCCAAGTGTTTGAAGAATTATGTTGGTGAGTGATGATACCCTTAAAAGGATGAACATTTCCTTCGACGAGAAGACTGGTGAGTCCTTTGATTTACCAGTTCAAGAAGAACTGGTTCCGAACATTAGTGAACCTGAATCTTCTAATCCTGTGAAGAAGAAAAAGTTTAAAGAAGTTGAATTTGAAGAAGGGAATCCTAAATCTAAGGAAGTTCATTCCGTACCTCAAAAACCGAAGAAGAACAAAGCTTATCAGGATGAGGTAGTTGCTAAGTGGAGGGAAATCAAAGAGATGAGAGTGCAGGGGGAGCCTCAGTTTGACTTGGATCCTGCGGAGGCTAAGGCCTTGAAGGAAAAATAACGGATGAATTAGAAAAACAAGTGAAACAAAAGAAGAATACGAATCAGATGTATGAAGATGAGGTAGCTCAGGATTTGTTAATGTTTAATGAGATGGTTTCCGCAAACATTCCCATTCCGAGATCTTTTTCTTTGGAATCTCTACCTGAGACTCCAGGAAGAAACTATGTCACTCCGGAGAAGGAAAAATCTAAGCATGTTGAGGAAGTTGAGAAGATTGAGAAAGTGGAAGGGGAAGAAGCAGTTGTTGAAGGTAGTTGTGAGACCAGAGATCTATTGAAGGAAGTATGGGGTCACCTTCAGAACATCTGTTACTCCGAACTTCATAAGATGACTCTTCTAAGTTAGTCACTCAAGGAAAGGATGAGGAGAAAGGAGAACAAGAAGTAACTTATCATGCAGAGGAAGAAAAACTTCTACATGATATTTCTCAAATGCATAATGTAGAGTATGGTGCTCAAATTTTTTTTGATGATGAAGACAATGTTGTTGAAGTTTATGATAGTGAAAAGAGGACTCCAGAACAGGACTCAATTCCGAAAATGGGCAATGGAAAGCAACTTGTTGTTGATACCCCGAGCTCATTGATTGTATAGGGAATGGAAGTTGGTGATTCTTCTAAGAGGAAGGATGAGTATTTTGAAGGAGAAAATTCTCCAAGCAATGTCTCGGATTCAGAGTCATCTTCGTTGGGGCATGAATTTGTTGTTCAGTCATTAAAGAAGTTGGTGGGTTCTATTCCGACCTTCTCAAGTATTAATTCAAGATGCCAGATGATTCAACATTCTTTGAATCAGAAAACAGACTATATATCCATTATTATGGACAAATGTGTTGAGATGGAGTCTCAGTTCAAAACTTTTTTTGTCAGCTATAAATCCCACAAAAGGTCTTGCAAGAGAATGACTAGTTTGTCGAGGAAAACTATAGAATAGATGACGCTCTTTGATGAATTCCAAGATAATGTGAAGGAATATTTTGAGACAGAAGACAGGAAGCTAAATGAACTTACTTCTTCCTTTGAAGAAAAGTTGACAGCTGAGAAGAATTCCTGGATTCAAGAAGACAGAGATCTGAATTGGAAGCTAAATTTTGTTGCTCAAAACTGGAGGAAGGAAAGGGATCATTAGATTGAGATTGAAGAGAAGTTGTTAAAGCAAGAACAAATTTAGAAATCTCGAGAAGAAAAGAATGAATCCCAGGAAGAAAAGATTAAATCTCAAAGTGTAATAATAGCTGTGTTAGAGAAGCAATCCGAGGATGACTATAAAGACTTGAAGAAGATAAAGACTATTCTTAAGGGTCTTATGTCAAAGGAAAAAGATCCAAAATAGAAAAATCTGATCTTTTTTTGTATCTTAACTTTTTTGTTTTCAATCTTTCAAACTTAATGAAAATCATGCTTTCTTGTCTCTTGGATTGTTGTAACTAATTTTTCAGGTACTTGGTTATATTTTCCATTCCCTCGAATTCTTTTTGAAAATCACAAAGGGGGAGAATGAAAAAGAACCCTAACTAAAAGGGAAAAGGAAAAAGAACCTTAACAAAGGGTGATAAAGAAAAAGAACTCTAATAGAGTTTATCTGAGGGGGAGTTTTTAATTAAAGAAGACATTCTTATTCTTAATGAAATATCATTCCGGAAATCTAGAATACGATACTTAGAGTTTCAAATCCTAAGGGGGAGTTAGTCGTATTCATCAACATCCATAAGCAAAGGGAGATAAGCCTTAATGTTTTTTTTCCTTAGTCTTTCCTTTTCATAAGGATGTTTGTGCTTTCCAAAAAGGGGGATATTGTTGAGTCAATAAGGTTTTCCTTATGACTTTTCCATTCCTTTTTTTTTGAAAATCACAAACACCTTATCTTTAAGAAAAATCTATTTTATAAGGAAAATTTCTTTTATAAAGAAAATCGCTTTTATAAGGAAAATCGATTTTCTAAGGAAAATTATTCTTATCCTATTTTCATTATCTATATTCATATGTTTATTAAGTATAAGAATAAAATTCATTTCTATATTCTAAGAATCGTTTAAAGAATTGATATGAAGCATTCTGTTTTATGCTCCGAATTCTGGATGAGAACTGTATTGATGTTCCACTCTGAATTCTGGATACGAACTATAATAAAGTTCCACTCCAAATTCTGGATACGAAATATCATGATGATCGACACCGAAATCTAATGATAAATCCTGATTACGAATTCTCATTATGAATTCTGATGACGAATTGTCATTCCGAATTCTCATTCTGAATTCACCTATTAAACAGAATCTGATCATCTTCGCTTTTATACACTCCAAATTTATTTAGACTCCAAATAATATTTTTTCTTATACTCTGAAATTTCATTTTGCTAACACTTTTATAATTTGTATACTCTTTGACATTTTTTTTACACTCCGAACCTTTACTCTGAACTTTTGTATTAGACTTGAAACGATGTCGTACTTTCTGTTACACTTGTTTTGTTACAAAACGATGTCGTCTATTCCGTTATAAACTAACTGTTGGTTAAGTGTCACATGTACATGTCCCTCCGATTTTTAAGGAAGATATGACCGTTGGAAAGGAGGTCAACCGAGCCTATAAATAGGAGCTCATTTGAAAGAGCTCGATATTGATCTTCGATTCATGTGATTACATGCTTGAAGTGATTTCTAGAGAGAGAGGCTCTTATTAACTATCAAAGCATCGTGCGACTCCTAATGTTTGTGATTACATTCGAGGACTTCCGGGGATAGGAAGACAGAGGTGCCAACTACCTTGAAGTTCGAGGGCTTCCTTGCTGAGAAAGACAGAGGTTTCAACTACCTTGAAGTTCAGGGCTTGTGGGGATAACAAGATAGAGACTCTGATCTTCGTATCAAGGGCTTACCCTGGTGTGGGTAAGACTGACTTACTTGAAAGTATAAATCAAGTGACCTTTATCCAAGGTTGTTGGATACCCTTATCTTTGGGTTAAACGACATATATCTTTTACATTTAGTTTTACTACTTGTTTTTTTCCGCTGCATATTGTATTGTAAGGAAAGTATAACTTTCTTATACTTTTTTACTTGTACTCTGTTCCATTTAGATTCTATACGCTTTAAGGTAGAAACTCATATTGTAATCTTTAGTTAAGTTTAAATTTCCGGATCTATATTTCCGGAATCTACTTCCATAATCTCTTTCTAGTTTTATGTAAGTACATAGTACTTGAAATTTATAACTTTATTCCTTATTCCAAGTTCTTAATTGGTGTTAGCGGTGTTGTGAATTTTCGTAGTTTAACTTTGTTAAACTTAGCTCTTTCCTTTATTAAAGGAAAATTTTAAAGTATACAATTCACCCCCCCTCTTGTATATTGAGAATCTATATCATTATTTCTATTCTACAAATATCTTCAAGATGAAGGTGATCCATCAGAATATATAGAAGATCAAGATTATTAATCAGTAATTGGTAATAATTGAAAGACAATTATCTAATGGAAATGTTCTTAGTAGGCATTGGTTGAATATATTTTTCTTAATGGATCTGATCATACTGGTGTATGGATCATTAATATAGGATGCATTTCATATATGATAGGAAATAATGATATTTGTACATGCATAAAATATGAAAAAGAGAGTGTTTAGAAATTTAAAAATGATGATGGAATGAACATTGTTGGATCTAGAAAATAAAAAATGTGAAGGGAGCTATGAGATGTGTTGATGTCTTAGGTGTTGAAGATCTCCATCACAAAATTCTATGTTTTAGTAAAATTTGTGACTCGATCAAGTTAGAAGGATTAAAAAAGTTATTGGTCATTATTGTAAATGATTGTATAGTATTTTATATATAAAATTCATGAAGGGTAATATCTACATTATCAGTGGAGAAGAAGAAATGCGGATTCTTTACATAGTATATGAAAAAATGTCGTGGAATGAAAGATTCATCCATCTATTCAAACAATCACTGGAACCTCTGGTCAAATATCATGTAGCTTAATATCACCCCATCCTATCACATGATTGTATTGGCATGTTCTATACTTGTTTACAAAGAAGTATAATCATTTATAAATAAAAGTTAAAGGAATAAAATTCAGAAAGAGTGCTAGAATTTGTAACTGAATATGTGTGTGGACCAATCCTACCAAGATCCACTAATGGGAAGGGGTACTATATTATTTACATTGATGATTCCAGTATGATGGAATAGATTTTTTTCATTTCCCACATATTTGATGTGTTTATATTCATAATGAAACACTGGAGGAAATTTAAAAGGATTCCTCGATATAAGATTCCAATGTGTCAAAATGATAATTTTATTGAATTCACAAATATTAAAGTGGTGGATTATCTTGATACTCAAGGGATACAGAATCATTTTTTAACTTCATAATTAATCATCAAAATGTATTGGTTTAAATGAGAAATAAAATCATAAAAATATGGACAAACCAATTCATATTGGGAATTAATTACCCGAGAAGCTTTAGGAGGATAATATCTTGAAATTTGTTTACATGTCCAATAGTAAATTACTATAGATAAAAGAATATAATATTTTGAATGAGCTATTGTAGAGAAATAATTCCACATTGAAATAAAATATATTTTATGGAACTCAGGGTATTATTCATTATAAAGAGACACACATTATATTTTAATCTCCTAGAGATGATGAGATATACCTTAGATAACCTGGAAAGAGAAATGAATATAAATTCATAAAACTAGTATATGTAAACTAGTTGAAAAGAATTATGTCACTATAGTAGAGAAAAAATATAATTATCAACAATATAGTGAATAATTCCCCGATGAAAGTAATGATGAGGTAACAAACTCAAGGGGTGTAAATGTGTAAATTTTTATTCAAAAGTTGGTATTTATGATGAATATGTGGAATTAAAATCAATATATTCACAAAAGGCATAGATTCCCGCTAAAATTGGATGACATGACGTCATTAGTGATCAGGAAGTTCAAGTTCAACTAAGAACAATAATTTATTTATAGTAGGTATTCTTCTTATTTCTTATAGTTCCTAAATGTTTTAAATAATCCATTTAAGTTGAGAGCAAGGTTCAAGTAATGAATGAATATTTTGGAAAAATTGATAAGAATCAGACAATGGAGATTATTTAAAAACCGGAAGATAAGAATGTCATCATGAACAACTGTGACTTCTATAGAAAACTGAATTAATATGGGTTAGTAATTTGGAACAAATAATAACTAGTCTTAAAGGGATACTCCATGATCAAGAGAATCAAAATTAATGATACATTTTGATATATTACAAGGATTAGGAGTATCATCCTATTATTATTATATCAGTGCAATGGAATTTAATATTTTTACAAATTTATATCATGACATCATTTTCAAGGGGGTTTCTATCAGAAGAAGGGTCATTGAGTAGACATATTGTATTCTCATTCATGAATATGACAAGAATCATTTTCTATTGAGGAATCCACAATAAGGTTTAAACCAATAACCAATATCATGGTATTCTAGACATGTTCAATTTTTTAATAGGCACAATTTTTAGAGATTGGAAAATGATTAAAATATCCATGCCAACAATTATATTAATCATATGAGGATTGTTCTATTATATTTTGATGAAACATAATTTTGTGGATCAGATTAACCATAATGAAATTAGTCTACATAATTCATTAAATGTGATTTCAAAATTACAATGCTTTCATAAAGGAATTTTTCCCTGGATTATAGGTCAGTCAAAGAAACAATGGAACATTTATTTCTCAATCCAAATATAATAGAGTTTATGGGATGATTTGGATTATATTATTCCATGTAGATGATTACTCTTCTGGTTACCTAGATGAAACTATCACATTATGATAAAGTAAATTTAGTTAATTATAAAAAATATATGAAGATCATTGTCGTTCTTTTTAAATTAACAACAACATGACCAGATATTGTTTTCGCACCAACAAATCCGAACAATATAAAACTATTCTAAAATAAATAAAGTTACATGTATTACAAATAATACCATGGTATATCAATACCATAATGTATTTTTGTTTTCTATACAATGAAAATTATCATCTAGATATATTGGGTTTTATAGATATTCATTGGGCCGATTCAGTAGATGATATAAAAGAAATATCATCTTTTTGACTCTATCTAAGTTGATTATATATCTCTTGGATGAGAAGAAAAATTATTTTTTATCCCAGGAAAAGGTAAACATATTATATCCACTCAAGTATAAATTCCTTTATTGTGAATGAATCAGCATCATGATTATATGGTAGTTGATGTGATGTCTCAAGTCAGAATCCATTTTGATAATTATCGTAATATAAATATTTGAATAAAATATTCCATCACTCATACAAAAAATCACATTCAAATAATATATAAATGATCAATGGGAAGGTAGAGAATTCTCTTCTTAATTTGGAATATATTCCTAGTGAACTACATGTTATTTAAATAATAATGAAGGAAAAATAGAAAGAGGAATTTGAGCAGTATGGATTTGATCATAGAGATCAGTGAATTCGAAAAAATTTAAAATGTTTCGATATTTGATCCCCCATGAAGGTATTATGTGTTTCTCCATTGTGTTATTATATGATGTCGTTAAAATATTATATCCTCAAAGGAGTGACCTTTGGTTTAAATGAAAAAAGGGAGAGAATATCATTATCAATATAGGGGAAGAAGATAATACATAGAGCATGCAATATAGGGGGATACATGTGGAGAAGATGACTGGGGGTGTAGTTGAATTAGAATCATTTAAATACAATGTTACTAAATATGATTTATCCAAGGTAATATATCATGATATATATGTTTTTTTATAAATTATGTTGATAGGCTTGGGAATAGTGTAATTAATTTATAAAACTTTCATGCTAATATTGACTATAACAACAAGAATGGATCATGTGGGGTAAGTGTGTGTTTTGATAAAATCATGGATCACAACTGGAATCACAAGAAGAAAATTATTCTAAAAAATGGAAGAATATTTTAAGTAGTATATGGAGGTGTAGAGTTTTCAACATACCCAAAGGGTGATACAATTAGGAAAGAACATCTGAAGGTAAGTATGTATTATTTTTTGGTTGATTTTATTGTGGAAAAAGTAGGTTATCAAGGATATTTGTGGGGTTACAGTGTAAATATTGACATGATACATTAAAAAGGATTCAAGATAAAATAATCAATTCTCTAGAAGTTGAAAAGAAAATAATATAATGGCATAGAATTCCTAAAGTAGTGATTTATTGAAAATTTATTATGTTACTTAAAGGATTGATGTTTCATGATGGTTTCATGTTTCATGAATGATCTCTAAGTCATGATGGAATTATGTTATGTTACAAAATTATGATAAGTATTGTGAACAATAAAAACACCAAGATGGTTTCATTATGATAAGGAGGTTCATAATAAATAATAAAGATATCCATGAAGAGGAAAGGGATGGGTTAAAATAATTTTAAAGGGGAGGATAAATCCCTAAATAGGTGGATAAACCCTTTTATAAAGAGATAATTCCATAACAAAAATACAAAGTCTATAAGTCGGTGAAGGTGGTTCATAAAATATTTTTCATCTATAATGGTTTTCATATTATCATCCGTTTTGTGAAAAATGATGTTTTAAAATGGCTATGTAAGCTTATTGAATGATATGATAATTAATAATGTATTAAGATATGCAACAGTTGAGATAACAACAAAAGTAAAATGTTTTTTGAATAATTTTCATGTTTCATAGTGTTTAAAATACTTTTTTTCATGAAAATAAATCTCACATGAGCTATAGGGTATTTCCTAATAAATGTGTGATAAAGATTTTTCCATCATGTGTATGAAATTAGAACATAAAGATGCACCAAATGAGATATTTAACATAATCATTCATGTTATAAAAGAAGAATCATTTTAAAGAGAATTGACCATGCATCACTTTAGAGATTAGCATGTTTTCATGTTTTTATTCATAGTAAACTAGGAAGGGAAGTGAGTCTATACCAATAATTATACTAAAAATGTGCATTAATGGGTTTGGTACATAGGAACATTGCCTTTGTATGATCCTTGTATGTATCCAATTTTGGGTTAACCAAGTAATATTATTGTGTCTCATGCATTCATTTATTCTTGATCAAATAATTCTACTGTAAATGGAGATAATAGTGTATTTTTATAATCAAACAAGATCAGACGGTGCAGTTGTTTTAATATGACATACCCTTTTCAACCCATCCCCCACTTATGTTTTTTATCCAATTTGGGACAACCATATGGAGGAATTATTTATGTGAAAATTATTTAGACATATATATTATGACATTAAGATACTAAAATATATGATTACAACTAATGAGATAAATATTGACTAATAAATATGGTTAGAGATAATCAATTATTATGACACCTCAATACACTACCATCCTTGTAATTTAAATAAATTTAAAGATTCATTCTATATAAAATATCATAAAAATTATATATTATGTGTATTTAGAAGGATATGATCTTCATGGAAACATAACGGATTAATTTAGACATTATGAATAAAGGAACATTAAATTTCCTTTCAAAAATGATTATATAGTCATCATTAATATATAATATTATGAATTAGAAAATAGATTTTGTGGAAATATATAATATAGTGGATTCTATGAGGAAGGTAAAATCATCTATGATCAATATTGAGGATTAAAGAGTTATGAGATTTTAGAAATAAATGATTGTTCCCTTATAGATGGAGACAGAGAAGTAGATGATGATTGGTTCCAAACGATCCACATTCTCCAAGCACGTATGAAACTTGAATATTTATAGTGATATTTGAGAAAACTATTGGCTGGATAATATGAAAAATGATAATATAGAATATAAAATAATTTTCCTTATATTTTTATATGTGTAATCTTAGGGTAAATACAATGGGATAAATCGATCATTTCACATAGCTAAATGGAAATGAGAAAACATCAGTATATATTTTTTCAAGGTCATACCTAATACATTAAACGGTAATCAAGCTATATGGTTTGTGTTGGACATTACTACATTGAAAAATACTTCCTTTCCATTCATGAGGACTTATCAGTCAATCAAATCAAAAAGATATATATTTTTAGAAGATTCAATGATACAAGGAAGGATACAATCAATTATTTTCAATCATTATTTTAGGATAACCAAAATATTATAGAAGATCCATTAGTGTTATATAAATAATTACATGAACATTAATAAGAAAAAACACCCACATATTTTTGGTAAATCTTAATTAACTATAAAAACACTTGAGTATAGGATTAGATCTTTCTACATATATATAAAGAGAGGTTTCAGAGAACATTTTCCTCGCATTGATTTCTTTTACAACAACATATTCCACCCTATTATTCAAATGGTTGTTTATGAATCCTTATATTATAGAATATATAGATCAAAAAAGTTCTTGGATGAAATTGGTGAAATAAAGTTTCTATGATTTGTGATCATTGTGGTAGTAGTAGAATAGGCAAACAATATTCAAGAAATACATCAAGATAACTCAAATATAAGAGAAGAGTTATAAAAATAACTATCAACAAGAGTTGGAGATTAAGGTTGGTGGTCATGTGTTCTTTTGTGTATCTCTATTTTAGAGAGTCATGATATTTAGAAATGTTGAGAAGTTAATTACATGATACTATATCCACTATGGGATTCTTGATTATAACCTAATGATGACATAGTGACTATAGATCCCACATGTATTTCTTAATTTATGTGATGTGTTCCATGAATCCTCTTGAGGATGTACTTACTATATCAACTTCATGTCTTCAATATATATGTGTTTATGTTTGATGATGATATCACTTATTAGGATTATATGATCAATATAAAAGGACGTAGAAAAAATGTTATATGAAAGAATACTCACGAAGTCCATTTATTATGCATAAAAAAAGTATGAAGAGGTGAAATAGGATACTGAAGAGATAGTCAAACAAAAATTACCAAAATGTTTTCACTATAGTGTACGAAAGTAAATATCAATGATGAAATTTATTAAGGGGGAGACTATACAGACCATGAAATTATATATAGAACTGTCTATTATGAATATATTCATGTTCTATATATGGTAATATGGGTTATAAAAATTTAAATAACCAAAATATTGATTTAAAATATAATACGGTGATAACTATATATCATGATTTGAAATGTTTTTTCAAAAAAAATTATTTAGTTTTACGATCTTGTACAGGAAAATAACTTTTATCAATTATCTAAGATGAATATAATAAAGATAAGTTTTTTTTTGATTTATCATATTAATATTATATCATGAATAGTTTTATATATTTTTATAAATTCATTTATTTTAGACTAGTACTTAAAACCAAATTTCTTTCAAAAAAGGGAATTTTAAACTTTTATCAGTATATAAGAGTCTCATAATAATATAAAACCATTTAACTGATCATATATTTTCTATGAAATATTTTGTTTCATATTCAAAATATATTTTTTATATTTATTATACCTATATTTAAATACTTGAAAATTCTAATATTTTAATTCTAATAAAAAATATTTTTTGGAATTTTAATTTAATTATTAAATATTTATATAAATATGGTCTTATACTGATATTTGTGAAAAATAAAATTTATTTTAGTGATAATAATAAAAATTTATGTCATCAAAATTGAAATACTTATAAATTTATTGTACACTTATATTTTAATCATAAAGTGATCTTTTTCAAAAAAAAATCTAATTGTAATGATATGTAAAACTAAAATAAATTAATCAAAACCTTTATAGTTAAATTTTATAAATTGATTCCCTTATTTTAAATTAACATTTTAAAATTAATGCATTATATCAATTTTAATTTTTCCAATTCTAATTACTTAATGAAATTGAATGTTGGGTTACTATGGTATGGGTAAATTTGCATAATTGTGGTTATTGTCATATAAAAGTTTTAAACATGTGTCAAACATGTATAATATTGGGTAGTTGGGGAGTCTATATTTTATAAAATTCCCCAAAAAAATTTTGGACCTTTTTTATAGTTTTTCCTATAATAATCAATGAAATTGTTTAAAAGTAAATATATTTTATAAAAAAACTCTCATTACTTGAAAATGAATTTCACATCCTCCCCATCACTCAAACCATTAAAAATAATTATCATTATAAAAACATGTCCATAGTATCTCCTAATTTGTCTCTAAATTTAGATGTAGCCTTGGTCTAACTAAAAGACCATAATAACTCACCTCATGGTGTTACAAATTGTAGAATTTCCAAGGGAGAGGTAAACCTCTAAACCCTACTTTTCAATGTCTTTTTATTATTATACACCACTCAAGTCCCATTAATCAATGATGGTGTTATAAAAAATAATTTACATAATGTTCATGTGTAATAATGTTAATGTAATATAACATTTTATACCTTTCTCAAAAACCAATTAGAAAAATAGAGAAAATGTCATGAAGCATGTCTACAGACTACTACCTCAATATTTGAAATATTTTTTTCATTACCACATGACATAGATAAAATTTAAAATGTGTTCATAATTTATCAAATTATATTTTTGACACCATTAATATTATATATGTATAATATTGGTTGTTCTATATTTGTGATCAACAAGAAAAAACCATTGAAACTTTAACCCCCATAAATGGATTTATCAAAGTATATATCTTAAATTTGGTATATTTTTTGATAAACATTGAAAATATATTGGTATTGGTTTTATATATTAATAAAATAAATACAGATTCATAATTTTGGATCTCATAATGTTATTTTTGGAAAACTCTAACAACGTTGAACAAAATGGAATGTTTCAAAGAAATTAACCAAAGAACCTCGTGTACCAGACATAAAGAGAAACTCAATAGAAAATAAAAAATATATAATAAATGGTATTTATAGAATTAAATATAGATTAATATTTTTAAGGTGTATATATTTATGGAATATATATTAATAATGCAAGATATTAATTCTAATGTAGTGAACATTCGGTCGTAAGGTGATGGATCATCTCTTTCACTCATGTTACGTGTTACTTACTGATTCACATTACTTTTCAACTTTTTAAAGAATATTATTCTCATTAATATATTATATTTTTATTTATATTCCCTTATCTTATATACCAGGTTAAATATTTATTTACATTCTATGGTTATAAATTTTATTAGTATCTCTCAAAATTCCCAAATTTATGTTGATATAATTTGGAAAACATTTCCTTATTTCTTGTTTTATATCAATCATAACCCCCATAGAATTTTTTAAAACCATAAATATATTATTATATACATAATTATATTATAGTTATACCTATGGTTTCAAATATGGGTTTTCTACAAATTAATAAGATCATTTCTGTTTTATGTGATCCTTTACTTTTTCATAAATCAGCACCCGTGCAGTTCCTTTTTATTCAAGATTCTCAATATTATTTTCATAATTTTACAACATCGTAATTCCATGTTAAGTTCATAAGTACTTTTTCTAATTATGAAGGGTTAAAATTATTTAATTATTTCTTTTTTGGTAATCATTATGATTTCTTCCTTTGGTTATGGCTTCAACCATTATTATAAATCCCACTTTCTTCAAACAGGTTTTTATCATGCTAATAATTTTTATATTTTTTATTTTCCTTATGTTGAAAATATATATATTATTTTCACTATGTGATAGTTGTTTATAGAATTATATATCCCTCTAAGGTACTTTTTCAATCATTATTTTTCATGAGACGTTACGTAATTGATCGAGGAGTGAATAGTATCCACTATTGGACTTTTCCAAAATGTTAATTGTTAGGAGGAGTGAGATTAATCCACATTGGTACTTTTTACATATTATGATGTCTATATTTGGAGTGAAACTTCACCTATGATTATGATTTCATATCATATGTCATGGAAACATCTCCCATTTTTTCTTGATCTTGTGATATAATTTCCATGTACCATGCATCCATGCTTATGAAAACTTTCTTTATGATGTCATGATATTCCACTTTAATCTGAAGTTATGATTTATTACCATATTTTATCTCTTACTAGGATTCCAATAACACCCTTTACTTATGTTTTTTACCTATTTTATCATGTTTAGTTTTATAATATCTTATGGATTTAGGTTAACTATGTTTATTTTAATATATATATGATGTTTTTATATTAAAAATAATTTATTAATATGTATATTCTTATAAAGAAATTAGAGCTATTGATCCAGGGATTGTACTTGTTATAAATCTGCGTAAAAAATAATTAAATAATATGTGTTTATGGTTTCAATCACTATAAGAAACAAGGTACCCAGTGGCCCAACAGAAATTAAAACACATAAAAGAAGACAACTGGGTACATAGTATAGAATTACAAGGTACCTAGTGTTCATTTGGGTAGTGTGGTCTCCCTTTTTCTACATCCCTCCCTCAAATTTATTCCACCCCTACCTATAACTCTTAAAACTAATAAATAATATTAAACTAAATAAATTTAATGTAATAATATAAAAAAATTGTAAAAGTATTTTCTTCATTTTACTAAAAATTTGATGAAGGCACCTAAAAACCATAACATCTACTAAGCATTAGATTTGTTACTCATCTCAATTGTTTTTTTGTATAAAAAAATAAATATTACATAATATCATGAAATCAAAACCTTTTTTAAATTACTAAACACATGGAATTAGTCCCAAACTATATCCAATATATGCCAACATCTCTTCCATCTCTGAAAATAACACAAACCACCTCCACACTTACACTATATGACAACTATCACAATAATTCCCTAAACAATTTGCTACTATCACAACAGACTACATTAATTCTATTTTATGAATTTTCACATATTTACAACATTTAAAATTCAATTTCAACTCAATCATTTACTATCCATATTATAATTATTATGATATATATTGTTTAGTCACTAATATAATACATATAAACATTTATTTCAATATAATACATATTACATATGAAAAAATACCTTCACTTTTTTATTTTGTAATCCATATCAATTTAAAATAATGATTTCATTCCTATAATTATTTTTGTATTATTTGAATTTATCAAAATTAATTCCTATTTATCTATTAATTAATTTCCTCAACATACCATTTTCTTAAGTCACTATAACACAACCACATATAAACTTATCTATACCACTATATCAATGTCCACAATATCCTATTTCAACTAAATATCAATTCAATTACATTCAAAAAATCATAAATTTTATAAAATAATAGTAGTGTCAGGTTTCCAACCTCAAAATGATATATCATCACCATATTAATAATCATAAAAACCCAAATTTATATTGACTACTATATTCGTAACCATATATTAATAATCATTGTTTTATGAAACATTCATATATCCTCTTTTATTCCTACATAATTCCTCATTAAAATATTTATGCATAAAAACAACAAATATTAATTCCAAATTTGAATGTTCATCATTCAATTACAATAATTTAGTTGTAAAATTTTTATAAACAAGATGAGCCACATCTTTAAAAAAATTGAAATCAATGTACTATGCTTCTAAATGAAGCAAAAAAATTGTATGCATGAAATATTATGCATTTAATATAATTTTTTTTTTAGTCTTGACATTTATTATTAATCTAAATCATGGAAAAAAACTTTATTGTGATAATTATATCGATTTACTCTTTAGATAAATGATAAAAATTCCACATTCAGAAAAATAATTAAATGAATTATTTTGAATCCCCAACCCAAAAACTTATTCAACAAACATAGTACAAGGATGAGAAGATAATAATGACGGAAAAATTGAGGTTTCAATTCATGTAAGATCATGTTAACCAATAAAATAACTATGTCCATACGGTCAAACCTATTCAATACCATGTATTAGATGATGCATATTAGTATGTAATTTCTTAAAATATTATTTATATATTTAATGAAATAATTTTTTTGATATATTTATTATATTTTATAGAAATATGTTAGTTTTTTTAAAATAAAAACAATTTCAATTCAGTTGAAATATTCAAATATATATAAATATATAAATAATATTTTACATAAATACAAACTATTATATTTAATAATAAATTAATAAATAATGTTTATAAATTATCATTTCATTTGGAATATCTTAATGTTATGCACTCTAAAAACATAATTCACCATTTATTTATTTAGGTATCGAATTTGTGCCATTTTCAAGTCATGTCAATGATTTCCACCCCAACCAAAGACCCCAAAGCTCCTAACATAAATCCTATAAACATATATCATATAACCCACTATCAATACATTACTACAACCAACAAAACCAAATTCAAAACCATTTTTATATATTTGGTAAAAGGAGGAAAAAATAAATAATAAAATTTATGAGTTGGTAAACAGAGGGAAGAAAAGATAAGTGAATCTAAAACAACAAATATTTTATCATTGGTAGACATGAATTGAAATTCATTAATAGAATATCAAATATAAACAAAAATAAGAGAAATATTTTATAGGGTCTAGTGATTTTTAAAGTGAATTATGAATTATTTTATTCTATAAAAAATTATAATAAAAATCATGTAATAAGAATTATTAGTGTCCCACTAGTCATCAAAGAGAAAAGTTGGATGCATCCCTTAATAAAAATTTGATATATATAAATATTTTTTGTATAACCAATTTAGAATTGATACAAAAAATAAGGAATTCATATTTTCAACCTGATAAAATATATCACAACAATAGATAATTTGTGAGTCATAATAGAATACTCATAATTTTCCTTATATAATTATGCATCCCTAGAAATAAACAAAAAAGAAATAAACCACAACAGAAAATACTAATATAGTGATACAAAAAAATTCATTTATGATGTAGTAATGATGCAATATAACTCTTCTATATTATAACATATAAAACTAGGTCTCAATGATCTATGTACACCATATATAGTGAACTTATGTTTTTAACACAATCTCTATGGTTTAACCAGTCATTTTACATTTTTTCACAATTAATCAATGTATAACATGATATAAAAACCATTCCCTCTACTTTTTCTAATAAATTAAATTGTAACACCATTAGTCATGATGTAATTTTGTGAACACTTGAAAATTTTGCTAAATATCTTCACCTCTCCAAAGATACTTCTCAAAATAAGACCCTAACACAACTAATACCCAAATACAATAGGTATAAGACTCTATGAAATCTGAACCTCTAAAATATCATTTTAACATTAGAATAAACCATTTATTGTTAATTATTTCCTTCATTACATATAATTATAAGATATTTTTATAATTGTTTATTTGAAAATGATAACTACAAGGGAGTCAATTTGAGGATTATATATAACATAAATCAAAACATCAAATTCCACCCCAAATCATAGAAATGATCCTTATTATAATAAAAAAAAATAGACTATTTGGTTATAAAAAATATAACCATAAAATAGTTATTCATTTTAAAAAATTTATAAATGTATCATAAATTACAACTCTATAAATCATGGAACTGATTTTTTTATTATGAAATGAATTTTAATAGTTATTTAAAATCATAAAAGGATTATAGAAAATTCATAATTTCATAATTATAGGTTTAATTAATGAACATTAATTATCATATAATACATGGACGAAAATGTAGTGAATGATGTTGTGGTCATATTTATCCTGATGTGATTTACCCCAACATAAACCACAACTTGGTTTTGTCCACCAAAATATAGTTTTAATATTAGTATATAATTAAACCAATATTCATACAATATATTAATCAAACATAAATTTTATAATTTGGCTTTTAGTTTTCTCATTTTTCATTCAATGAAAATTATTCCTAAGAGTCAATCACAATTACATACATATTCCCCCACAACATTCTAATGAGCAGTCTAAATGAATCAATACTATTCTATTTTTTTCCATTCATCCATTCGAATAAAAGTCTCATTGTGTTCTACAATGACATGGTAATGATTTTTTTTAAATGATTATCATATATAATTTTAACCTAAATCATAAAATGATTCCATCTCTATATCACTAAATGGGTAATGTGACATCTAAAATGCTCTGACAAACTTTTAGAAAATATCAATATTTTTTGATATGTGAATTAAGGATATATGAGATGAACCAACCATAACAAAAATTAAAATTAAATTATTTTATATGAATAATTATTACATATGATAATAAATCAATTCTATGAACAAATAGTATTATTTTCTCTAGATGCTGCACACACAATCCATTTATTTTTCTTCATATTATATATCTCCTAAAAACATTACATGACAACTTTATCAAATAACATAAATAATAATATTTTTCATAACCTAAAGAATGTAAACATTAAAAAGGGTTCTCTATAATAACTGGTATGGATAACCATTATGGGAAACTATAGAATATTATATTTTTTAAAAGATTGAGCAGGTGGGTTTGTGATGATTATCAAGGTGCATGGCAAAAAAATAAAAAAATCCTACCTAGTAGAGAATAGATCATGAAGCTGGAGTCTGAGAAATAATATTTTGGAATAATATATGACATTAATAATATGTTTTTGGGGAATAAAAACCATAATTAGGAGCCGTGAAAAAAATAAAATAGGAACGAGAATGTTAAATATACAAGAAAAATGAATTTTATCCCTTTTATCAAGGTTCACTTCCATGACCATCAATAAATATTTGAAAATATCCCATAGTTAACGATATTTAAAATTAAATCCCAATACTTTGAGGTCATCAGATTTAATTCATTACCCAATACATTTAATGTGAATATAATTCCATTCCCACCCATCACATAGTGGTTAAATTCTTTAATGAGATGATGTTTATTCCTTATATCCTATTATCTAGTGAGATAATATTGTTTCTTAAATGCATTATAGGGCTATATAGTTTTGGGGAAAGTTATAAAATAGTGATAAAATATAAATATTGAAGCCATTTGAACATGAACTATTCTTATTTACAGAATACAATAGATTATAAATGATAAGTAAATAGAATTTTATGTAATATTCTATAATAATAATATTAAGATAATAAATGTAAATAATATTATTAAAGAATATACATATTGATGTGTAATAAATATTAAATGTTGTTTACATATATTAAAAAACACCATAAGAGTATTAGAAAATTACTTTGACCTATAAGATAAAATATCCTTTAATGACTACAACCATAGTTGAAGAGAGTCGATGGATGCTTTTCTAGATTGGTGATAGATACAAGAGATTGAATAGAATGGGAAAGAATAGTAAACTATCTTTGGAAGATTAGATATATATTTTAATTCAATATTACAATTCAAAACATAAATTAAAACATATAATTTTATTTAGTAACACTATTATTCTCATTTTAATATCCCTTCATATCCATCGTAACATATTTCTTAGAATATTGATGAAATGAGACATAATAAAGTGATGTTATGTAATTCATAGTATGGTTATGTGTACAATAGAAGGAATATAAACAAATAAGTAATAATTAAAATGGTAAATAAGATAATAACAACAAATTCAATTTAATCACCTACATAATAATGAAGAATAATATGGTAAGAATAAATACTGATCAAAATAAGGTAATATAAATAATCAAATGAGCTTTAAAAAATCCATGGAACTTATCTAATAATAATAATTTCAATTACTAATCATATAATTTGTGAATATTTAATTAAAAAATCATAACCATACCATCAAGGCCACGTTCGAATAAATAATTCTTAAATATGTAAGGCCTTGACCAAATTTCAATGCTATTTTTTTTGTCATGAGACCTACCATTGTATCTTGTGGATATGAATAGTGTTTCATATTACTTACTAATCAAAATACCATCCTTATATAGAAGGGTATAATTATATGAGAAAGTTATCATATTTAATAACTAAAATAATAAATCTTAATAATTCACTAATCAGTCTACATAACCATTAGTGTTGGAAAACTAGAAAGTCAACGTTAATTATTTATCAAATCAATAAACATTATCATAAAAAATCAAGAATACTATAGTGAATTGTATCGAAAGAGTAAATACAAGTCAAAATTATCAGAAACCATCCTTATAAAAAATAAGGATTATATATATGGAATATTCCTAATGGAGGATATGGTAATATAATGGTTGTTTTCAATGATGAATAGAAATACTATAAAAATTCAATTAAGAAGAAAATTATGGAAAAAATATCTTACACTATGAAATTCACATTAAAAAAATTACAAAAACTATAATACAAAGAAAAATAATTTCCATAATTATAACCCTGTAAAATTGTAAAGGATTCAACAAAATAAATAGTGGCCATGCTGTTGGGTTATTTCTATCATGTTTTATAAGTTAAGAAGAATTATTTTCACACATTTATAAAAAAATACATCACTCATAAAATAATAATAAGCATATTTTCAATCCATTTAATCAAAATTGAATAATATTTATATTTTACATTAATAAATCATTTTAAAATTATTGCAAATATTTATGAAAAAATAGAAAAAATGTGTATGGATTAAAATTTATTTTTGATCGATGAGAGGAATAAAGGTTGGTATTCATAAAAACATTTTATAAATAATTATAAGTACCAAAGAGGTTAAATATAAATCTTACATTAAAATTCCATGAATAACCATAAATAATAAAATATATTGAGGGTAATATATAAATAGAAATAAATTCACCAATTTTATGAACAACTATAAACAAGAAGGAATAATAATGAGGTTTTAAAATAAAACAATACCACATTGATAATGCTTGAATAACAATTCCCATGAAATAAATAACTCCAAATGAGACATTAAATATCATAAAGAAAAATATTTTAATGATATAAGATATCCAAGTGTAAGTACATACACCAGAAAAAATAAATTAGCGGTGAATATGGAATATGTATCGTTGAATTTAAAGTGATAGGAGAAATCCATGATTCATATATTATTTCCTTAATAAATTTTAAATCCTCTAGAATAAAAAATATATAATTATGATAAAAAAAGTAAAAAAAAATCATATATATGATACCATATATTATTTTCATATAACATTTTATCACCTATTTTTTTAATTCAGTATTAAAAACACTATTTTAAGTGACAACTTTTTCATTTTACATGAATGTTTTGGTTCAGTAGTTTATATCCTTGTACATTGATCAGGGTTCCACATTCTATATAATTATAATACTGATCTAAATATTTTTTTATTCAATATAAAATTATTCATAATAGTCCATAATATATAGATATTGAAAAATGATTTACATTATTCATGGAGACAATAATTTGAACATAAGCATGAACATTGTATTCAATTTGTTTGATAGATGGATTTAATGAAAGGTAAAAAATATTTAACCTTCTTAAATTAATTATTTTTTTCATATATTTAATTTATATTCATTAAATATATCATTTTTCCATTCATGTTAATATAAAATGAAAAATTATTTAAATCAATTCAATGAAGCGGTAGTCCCGACATACACATGGGAGATAATATCATTTTCCAATGTATTGGATGTTAAGAAGGTATATATGACATTATAATTTTACATGTGAAATTATGTAACAAATATAATATATATATATTAATTGAATAATTTTATATGTCCATGAGTGATGTTGGTGGAAAATGAATTAAATCTTTTCATATAGTAGTTGTAAGTTGTACACACGATCGATAATTATGTTTCCCATTTTATGGAATATAAGATAGATATAAGTCGTTACATTAAAAAAATTTTATATTAGTCCATTTCAAATAATTTTTATTATTATTTAAAAATAGTTTATAAATATTTTAATTATTTAATGGAATAAATAATTTTAGAAGACATCATTAAGAAATATATTTCTTCTTCTTACAATTTTTTCTAGTATATACCAAAATCCTTCCTAAACTGGATAAATAATCTATAAGAAGAATTAAGGTCATGTTTAAGTATTTAGGTAATGGTCTTGGGTAGGTATTTTCTAATCCAATGGGAATTTTATGGTTGATTTGAATATGATATTGGGTTCCCTTTTATAAGTGGGGGATGAAAAACTTGTAATTCATTAAAATAAAAAATTCTACCTACCTTATACCCATTAAAAAGTATCTAAAATGGAATATACATGAACCTCATAATCTATATGTTCTAAATATATCAAAATAATTGGTATTTTTTTTAAGTTTTTTGGTCATTTTAACCATATTTCATTAGGTTCACCCCTGGTAAACCCATTTTTACCTTAATCATGGTACTTGATTATTACCATTGTTACTATTTATTATGACCAAAATTATCGTTGAAAATAATATAAAAATTATATTATTAAAATTGAAAATATTTAATACATTTTTTTAAATTCAATTCATAAATGTTCCAAAATTTAATTTAATGGTAAACCTACAGACATGAAATTTTTTTTTTCCAAAAGATATTTTTTTAAATTGAAAAGAATTATCACAATAAAATATAATAATTATTAGAATGAATTTAATTTGATTGATAATAATAAAATATAACTACTTTTACTTTTAAAACAAAATTAAAAAACAAACCATGGAAAATACTTTAATTGAAAATGATTTTCTCAACAAATATAAATAAAATTTCACAATTCAATGTTGTTTTATCCTTTTTATAAAATTTTCGAAAATTTATGCTTTGAAAATTTTGAAATAATGTTTTTAAAATTAAATTTTATTTTTTCAAATAAATAATAAAAAAATAAAAAAATTAATTTTAATATATGTGTGAAACCTGTGAAGAAACAGTTTCTCATAATTTTTAAAATTTTTTTTAAACAAGTGTAAACTATATAAATTTTATAATTTAGTTATTCAGATTCAATTATACTAATTTAAGGACAATTTCATAATGGAATACAATTTAAATATTAAATTAAACTCATCTCATTCATTTTCACAATCTATCAAAGTGTTTGAAATTTATTTAAAAGGGAATATATTTCATAAATTCATGGGGTGTTACATTCATCCCCCTTACAAAAATTATAATCTTTTAAATTTACATAATTTTACCTTGTGAAAATATTTGATTATGTCTTCATCACAACATACTCAGGTTACCATGTCATCTCTCATATCTTCTGAAGTCTCCAGGGTACCACTACCATCCAAGTCATCTGATTCATCAAAAATTATTTTATATTGTCTAGAATATGGATAATAACTTTAGACTAAGTGAGATAAAAATTGAATATTTTTTTTAATATTTTAGAACATGCGCTTGGTATATCATGTTGTTATTTAGCAATGATATAAGGAAGAAATAATTTACTATAGGGAGACATGGTGAACCTCTAAATGATATAAAACAACTATAATTATTTCCAACATTTCAAAATATCAATTGTAAGTGATGATTATTTTCCCTTTCTAATGAATTATTTTTACACCCTTCCAAGGAGTTACATTCAAGAAAATGAGATATCCCCCATTAAATTCAAAATAATTCCTTTAGTTATTCAAAATATATTGTCCCTATATTGATATATTTTAGGCATGTTTGAATAGTCACTCCATTTACATTGTATCCTCCACAATTTTTGGTCCCACAAGGTTCAATTCAACATCTTCTACCCAATATGTTAGAGTGTGACATCTATTTCAATGTTAATCATTAAATATGTCCAATTAAATGAATTGATGGAAGCTATTGTAATTATAAAACTCTATAAAATTTAAATATTTAAATAAAATACCTTGTAATTCAAGAGTTTATGGACATTAACTATATTTTAATTTTTGAATTGTCATTTATGACTTTGCATCATATTAATAGTGGTTAGCGGTTCTAAAACGTTTCTCAATATTATGTTTATTATGAATACACTTTTAGGATTTAAATTCAGATCAATTATTAAAATATTTTACAATTAATATAGGTTCACCATTATATATGACTTCTTTATTAATAAACATGCATTCAAGGAACTGCATTGGAAAACATATTTTTTATTTTGAAATTTTTTAAATATTTTATAGTGATAAGAAATAATTCTTAATAAATAATTATTTCAGAGAATATTTGGTAATCTAATGAAAAAATACATAAAAATTTCATCCCATTTCCACATTCATATCGGAAGAGGTTACATGACCCTTCTATAATGTTTTCTCTTAGCCTTTATCAAATGGAAAACCAAACTTCCTAAAACATATTATGAAATTTACCATATTATATTTTTCAACCAAAAATGTTCCAAAAAATAATTATACATATTGATACAACCATAGCATATATGAAAGATTAATTTATCAGAATTATCCACTAATTTCCACTTCATGGTAGTGTTTTTTCAAAAACATAGTGTTTTTAAAAATTTTATAATTCCATTTTAAAAAATTAATTATTCCAATTTTCAAAAATTCACAACTTTGATTTTATTTTTAATATTCCCATCATCAGGTTATGAATTTTTTAAATTTTTCTAACAAAGTTGGATTAATAATAATTTGAAAAGGGAATCATGTATTCCCTTAATAATTTCCGAATCAATTTTTACTAAATCCTTAAACATTATATTCCTTTTGATCCTCATTTTTTTAGGAATCAGTGATACTTTCTAGATTAATACATATTATAAAATATTTGGATTCCATGGGTGTTAGTGTATTGAGAAATCATTTTCCATGAGTAGCTTGAAGCATCTCCATTTCCTCCAGTAGAATAACCTCTATGAAAATATTTATTTCTATCTATTAGTATATATAAATGTCTCAAACGTTTTACAATATAGATAATGTCCCCTTATGTTTAATTATAATATTACAATTTCTAACTCAAGATCAAGGATTGGATAGTATTTTCCATGAAACTTCAACTACCTATATTTATATTTGATAAAATTATAATTTTTCTTAATGGAACAACCATTCCCATTAAATAATGAATCAATATATAATAAAACAATTATTTTCTGATGGTAGAGTAATAATTCTAGAAATAACCAATATACTCTTCAATTCATCAAAAAATTCATATTATTCTATTTTCATTATGAACATAACTCCTTATCGATTAAGTTTCATGAATGGGTTATATAAGGCCCCAGCCTTAAACCTTACTTAATCTTGAGTTATTACAAGATTACACATTGAGGATCTTTTCGGGTTTAGAGTTTTAGAGAATTAGATCATAAAACTTGCATTACATTCCACATATAAAAAAAGTGGTTACATAAAGATAGTATTCTTATTTCCCATCAATGGAAAAATATTTAAAATAAAACATGGATTCTTTTTTGACACTTCCTTGACACTATCATCATATCATGTACCTTTCCCTTGACCTGTGAAAAACATTTCAATAAACTTCGGGTGAGCATAAAAAGCTCAGTAAGGGATATAAAAATATGTAAAGGAAGAATGGGTACATATATACATAAGGATGAAATCATACTTTACACATAAAATATAAGCACTTTAACATACCTCATCAAATCATGAATAAATCATAGAAATCATAAAACATAAAGGTAACTTGAGGCATTCATAACATTCTTATGTAGGGAGTAACCCTCTTGGTTACGTTTGCATTACCCATCACAATATATTCCCAAAATCTCTTCGGAGAAACCTTAACGTTTCACTCCATCGCGTTACCCAATGCATTGGAGAGCTATATCGGGCTCACCCGCCCTTAGTTTATCACAGAACCACCCGTCTTCATATTAATGCCCAAGAACCACAACATAATCGTATCACATAAAACATACATAAAGAAAACATAACATTTACACCTTTTAATCACAAGATATCAATAAAACACATTGATATAATAAAAACATTATGAAAACCATTTTCAATGCCAAAATAGAAGAAAAGTAAAACATGGTATTTATTTTTCTTTTAAAAAAAAGGTATGGCTTGTAGAGTAAGCCGACACTCAAATAATGGTCCCAGCGGCGGAGAAGTCGTCGCCACATACGTACGACAAAAACATTCCCTTTTGTATTTTAGTAAACGCTTCATATAAAAAAGATTCCTTTTGGATAAATGTAAACGTCAAAGGGGTTTATACACCGTATAAAAGAAGGTTGTGTATAAAAATAAAATATGCCTCAATGAAAGGAGATTGAGACGAAGTCCCATACCTCGGGTCCGACATGACATGATCGTTCATTAATGTCCTAAATAATAAACTTGAGTTAATTTCTACTTTCTTAAGAACCCTTTTCAAGTTCATTATTCCTTTTATATCACTTATTTCCATGTCATGAACACTATGTAATTATTTAATTTAATAATGGTCATTTTAACGATCATTGGTACATGAGTCAAAAATAAACCCTTTATAATTACATGTTTTTCAGGTATCCATTATATCCAGAATTATAATAATGATGTATATATCATATACATCCAGTATATACATGAATTTATAATATTACATAATCATTTAGAGGTAAGAAATGAAATGCACCGTTCATGGAGACGGTAAGCCGTACGTACGCATGAATGCTACTTTCATTTCTATTTCGCATTTTTTAGAATGGAATCATAATGATATAAATGTATTTTATAATTCCAGTACAATATCATATATAATATCATAGTTCCATCCTTTATACGTCCCACATATGGTATTTAACGAATCAAATCACTTTGAGGGGGCGGTAGTCCGCATTTCCTTAAATGAAGATATCACGTTTACCCATAGTGGAAACCATAAAGGTATGCCAAAAATGAAAAATAAAAAAGCTTAAGGAAAATATAAACATATTATATATCATATATAAATATAGTTACATCTCAATTTCCACCTTTGAAGGTGTTAAATGAATGCTGAACAATCATCGTTTCGGGAGGCATAAATTCGCCATCCCAGGAAACAGTATGTCCTTTAACCATTAGATGTACGTGTGTGTAAGTGTATCTAGAATACATCTTATAACAACATCCTAGTATATTGAAGATACTGTAGTTGTTACAAAAGAAATTAATAAAAAGAGTTTATGGGGTTGGAGAAGCAAAATAAAACAAAAGGACTCAAGTGAAGACATTACCTTAAAATCGGGTAACTCCCATTGGTTTGAGCTCAAAGGCATCCTTGGGAAGACCGCTTCCCAAAGTGAGGCTTCAAGGAGTAAGAGAGGGATGTGGATAGATAAAATGGGCAGGGGTTAGCCGATCCAAAGGCTTTGGGAGTGTGGGTAAAGAGGTAGAGGTGGGGGCCTTTTATAAGAGGAGAGGAGGGGCAGTCTTGAAAGTAAAGAAATGTTACTTTATTTGAAAATTATTTTTGGATTCATAAGATCCCACATTGATATAATTCGAGGGTAAGGTGATAAGGGTTCAAAATCCACCCATACAATAGGTTTTGGACATGTGTAGGTCATAGATTTTACATTATCATTACATTTTATTTAAATCCTTTATTAATGAGGTAATCGCTGCATCATCATGATGTCATAAATAATTTAATTTATTTAAAGTCTAAAAATTATAAAAAAAAATACTATGATGTATTAAATCGTTTTAGATTTCTAATGAATATTTATAGTCTTAAAGATAATTTATTTAGACAAAATTAAAAATATTTTACTTAGGTGATACATTCTTTGTTACATTTAACATTCTTTAAAAATAAAAAGATAAAAAGTCACTTTCCCACAAAAGTGATTCCATGGGGCCCCCAAGTTTGGCACCAGGCATCCCATGGTCTGACATGAGACAACCAGTAGCCTTAGGACACATGTTGTGGTCTTTTTTTATTATTATGATATCATTTTATTATCCTTAACTACCCGATTACTCATTAATCTAGATAATTAAAGATAATTACCGTCGTTACTATTCATAAAGTCCAAAAACAAGAGTCTTGATTATATATTTTGGACCTCCTGATTCCAAATATGTAATCCATTTTACCAAATTCTAAACACAGAAATTGAAATAATTGATTTAAAAAATAATTCTCGTTGTCAAAACAAATAGTGGGTTTTTTTGAAACAATACCTATGAAAAGTTTGGCAATAGTTTATGACCAATTACAAAGTGAAATTAATCCTAATGACCATCATTGGATTAAATGGTAAAAATATATTTATATTACACTTTAAGACCAATTAAAAAGATAATCAAACCATATAATTACATTAAATGAAAAAGCAGTTTTGATGTAAAATGCAGTATTTTTCACTATTCATTAAAAAATGAAAATTGTCAGAAAAATACCAAAAATTCACACAAAGTAAATTTTTATGTCCCAATCATAAATAATAAGTTTATTTTGACAAACATAGCTTTTAAAATTTTCAAAAGATAGATTTAAAATTTTTTTCCATCAAAAGGCTGTAAAACAGTCATTTAAAAAATATTAGTGTATTCCATGCTTAAGATTGGATTTATTTTCATCTTGAGCCTCTAAAAAACTATCTAATTCATTAATAGACATAGTTAAAAATATCTATTATTCATTACTTAATTGGGATGTTACATCCTTCCCCCCTTTAGAAAATTGTGTCCCCGCAATTTATTTACTTATCGAATAAATTGGGGTACTTATCCCTCATTGCATTTTCAGATTCCAATGTTGCCTATTCCATCATGTGGTTTTTTCACAAAACCTTTACCTGATTAATCAACTTATTTCTTAACACTTTCTCCCTGTAGTCATGAATCTGGACCGGTTGTTCCTCAAAATATAGGTTCTCTTCCAGCTGAACTACCTCTGGACTCAAAACATAATATGGATCTGGCATATATTTTCTCAACATCGAAACGTGAAAAACATTGTGTACCTGAGATAAACTCAGAGGTAACGCCACTCGGTATGCAACTGATCCAACTCTCTCCAGAATATCATATGGTCCAATGAACCTTGGACTCAACATTCCTTTCTTACCAAATCTCACCACACTTTTCCATGGTGATACTTTGAGAAAAATATGGTCACCTACCTCAATAGTTAGATCCTTCCTCCTATTGTCTGCATAACTCTTCTACCTACTCTGAGCTTTTCTCATGTGTTTTTGAATCATTTGAACTTTTTCTGCCATCTCTTCTACCAATTCTGGTCCCATCAACTTCCTTTCACCCACTTCATCCCAGAAAGCTGGAGTTCGACACCGCTTCCCATATAACACCTCCAATGGTGCCATCTGTATACTAGAATGAAAAATATTATTATATGAAAATTCCACCAAAGAAAGATGTTGGTCCCAACTTCCCTGATAATCCATCAAACAAGCTCGTATCATATCCTCCAAGGTCTGAATTGTTCGTTCTGACTGCACATCTGATTGAGGATGAAATGTTGTACTAAAATTTAATTCAGTACCCAACGACTTCTGAAGGCCTTTCCAAAAGTTAGAAGTGAACCTGGGATCACGATCAGATATAATGGAGAGAGGAACTCCATGTAACCTGACTATCTCTTTAAGATACAAATGGGAAAGTTGATCTAGGGAAAAAGTATCTCGTATAGCAAGGAAATGAGCAGATTTGGTCAAGTGATCAACAATAACACAGATTTCATTATTACCTCGAGATGTCTTCAGTAATCCCACAACAAAGTCCATGGATATATTCTCCCATTTCCACTCTGGCACTGGTAAAGGCTGAAGCATCCCTTTCGGTAACTACCGCTCTGCTTTAACCTGTTGACATATCAAACACTTCACAGTAAAATCAGCAATATCTCTTTTCATTCCATCTCACCAGTAATACTCCCGTAGATCTCTGTACATCTTAGTATGGCCAGGATGAACTGAAAACAGAGAACTATGAGCTTCACATAACAACTCTCTATTGAACTGTGAATCACAAGGCACACAAAATCTCTTCCCAAATCTCAAAATGCAATCACTATCAATGTTGAATTCAAGCAACTTACCTTTCTGAACCAGCTCTACGTTTTTATGCAACTCACTGTCTTGCTTCTGTGCTTGCTTGATTCTATTTGATAGAGATGATCTCACTGATACCTGAAACAAAATAGAAGAACATTCTGCACCAAAAATATCTATGCCAAATTTCATCAAATCCTTAACCAAATGATCATGTTCCAAACGCAACATTGCTAATGAAGCATAACTTTTTTGACTCAAAGCATCAGCCACTTTATTTTCATTTCCCGGATGGTAATGAATTGTACAATCATAATCCTTGATTAATTCCAGCCATCTCCTCTGTCTCATGTTTAACTCTTTCTGAGTGAATATATACTTTAAACTATTGTGATCAGTATATATTTCACACTTTACTCCATACAAATGATGCCTCCAAATTTTTAAAGCAAAAACAATAGCAGCTAATTCCAAATCATGTGTAGGGTAATTTACCTCATGAGTTTTCAACTGTCGTGAATCATAAGCAATTACCTGATCATTCTGCATTAGGATGCAACCAAGTCCTTTCAATGAAGCATCACTGTATATAACCAACTCACCATTCCTAGAAGGTAGTGCCAAAACTGGAGCATTCACCAATCTTCTTTTCAATTCCTGAAAACAATCATCACATTATTTTGTCCAGATAAACTTAACACCCTTCCGAGTTTGCTTAGTCATTGGACTAGATAACCGTGAAACATTTCTAACAAACCTTCAGTAATATCCTACCAGACCAAGGATGCTACGAATCTCAGTTACATTTGTGGGTCTTGGCCAGTCTTCCACAACTTTTGTTTTTGCAGGATCAACAGTTATCCCATCTTTAGAAACAATGTGACCAAGGAAAGAAATTTGTTGCAACCAAAACTCACACTTGATGAATTTTCCATAAATTTTCTTTTCTTTTAAGGTTTTCAAGATAACTCTTAAATGTCTTTCATGCTCCTCTTTACTGTAAGAAAACACCAAAATATCATCAATGAAAACCACCACAAACTTATCCAAGAACTCATGGAAAATTCAATTCATTAAGTCCATGAATACAGTAGGTGCATTGGTTGTCCCAAAAGGCATTACTACAAATTCATAATGGCCATATCTTGTACAGAATGCAGTCTTCAGAACATCTTCTTCCTTTACCTTCAGCTGATAGTACCCCGATCTGAAGTCAATCTTTGCAAAATATTGAGCTCCCTGGAGCTGATCAAACAAATCATCGATATGAGGAAAAGGATATTTGTTATTAACAGTGATGTTATTCAAGGATCTATAATAAATGAAAAGTCTCATTGAACCATCTTTCTTTTTAACAAATAAAACAGGAGAACCCCATGGTGATGTGCTAGGTCGAATGAAACCTTTCTCTAATAAATCTTGCAATTCCTCCTTCAACTCTAAAGGTTCAATTTGAGCCATTCGATAAGGGGGTTTTGAAATTGGATTATCATCAGGAACTAAGTCAAAAGTAAACTCAACTTCCCGATCTGGTATTATTCCAGGCAACTCATCAGGAAAAACATCAGGATACTCATTTACCACTGGCACATAATTAATTTGAACAGTTCCTTTATTTTCAACGATGTGTTCAAGGTAAAATTCATTTCCATATTTTACTAGTTTCTTGACCTCTTCATAAGTTATCAAAAGTAAGGGTTCATTCTTGTACACAAACTGAACGTCTTTCTGAAAAGAAACATCTTTAGCTCTACAATCAATCTTAGAATGGTAAATAGAGAGCCAATCCATACCCAGGATAACATCAAAATCTACTAGAGGTAGAACAATAAGGTTTTCAATTAGGTTCTTTCCACAGATAAGGATAAGAAGATTCTTATAAATTCTTTTTGCCTCAACATTTCCCCCAGGTGTTTTTACCAAAAGATCAGGAGTCATTTCTTGAGATGGTATTCCCATTTTACTAGAAAAGTTTTCAGAGATGAAAGAATGTGTGGACCCCGAATGAAATAACACACTGGAATAATCTGAAAAAACAAAGAAAGTACCTGATACAACTTCATCTGATGTCCTGACATCTGCTGAAGTAGTTGCAAAGGATTTCACCACCCCTTTCTGGTTGTAGTCTAACTGCTTCCCATCACTCGAGCTCTTTGTCGGACACTCGTTTTCATAGTGTCCCATCTCATTGCACTTAAAACATTTCACTAACTGTAAATCATATTTGGTCTTACCTTCACCTTGATCTTTTTCAGTGCATTCACGAGCATTATGTCCCATCTTACCACATCGGTAACACTTTGCAGAATTCATAAGACATTCCCCAGCATGCCTTTTGCCGCATTTCTCACAAACTGGAAACTTAGATTTCTTACCATCAGACTTTTTTGAATAATTCTTTCCTTTCTCCTGCCACCTTGGTCTCTTATTCTGCTGGTTGTTATAGAACACTTGATCATCGGAAAACTCAATTTCCACATTCTCAGAACATAAAAAAAGCTTATCATAACTTTTAAACTCACGAGAAGCCAATGCCCTTCGATATTTTGGTTTTAATCCTGAGTAAAAACGATTGATTTTACTATCAAGGTCCTGGATGAAATTTTGAGCATACATTGCCAATCGAGTGAACCATTCTTCATAGGTAGCCACTGAGTCTTCCTCTTGTCTCAATTATAAGAATTGTTTTTCTATCCTAAGTCGAATAGCCTTAGGAAAATACTTTTCAAGAAACATACCTTTGAATTCATCCCAATCGAGAGCATCAATCTCATTAGCATCCTTGATATTTTTAACCATAGACCACCACTGATCTGCTTCACCCTCCAAACGGTAAATAGCAAGACTAACCTTTTGATTGTCTGAACACCCCATGACATTGAAAATCTTCTCTAGTGCTTTAATCCACCCTTCAGCTAACACAGGGTCAAATGATCCTCTAAATGATGGGGGGTGTTGCCTCATGAAATGTTCCACCACTGACATATTCCTCTGCGGTTGGTCTGGATGATCTCGTGCATGGATACCACCACCATTTATCGCTTGATTCAACTGCGCCATTACTGCAAAAAACTGTTCAGTTCCAATTCTGACCATCTCAGGATGCTGATTCGAAAGGTTAATTCCATCTGTATGACTTCCTAGCAGTGCTTCCCTATTTCCTCTATGGAAAACCATTCTGAAAAAACATGTCTTAGATGAAGCAACATGGTAATCTTCAAATACTATATCACTTCAATTTGACCATAAAAAAATATTTCTAGATAATAATTTAATAGAATTATAATTCCTAATGTTATCTAAACCAACCTGTGATACCAACTATAAGGCCCCAGCCTTAAACCTTACTTAATCTTGAGTTATTACAAGATTACACATTGAGGATCTTTTCGGGTTTAGAGTTTTAGAGATTTAGATCATAAAACATGCATTACATTCCACATATAAACAAAATGGTTACATAAATATAGTATTCTTCTTTCCCATCAATGGAAACATATTTAAAATAAAACATGGATTCTTTCTTGACACTTCCTTGACACTATCATCATATCATGTACCTTTCCCTTGACCAGTGAAAAAAATTTCAAAAAACATGGGATGAGCATAAAAAGCTCAGTAAGGGATATAAAAATATGGAAAGGAAACATGGGTACATATATACATAAGAATTAAATCATACTTTACCCATAAATCATAATCACTTTAACATACCTCATCAAATCATGAATAAATCATAGAAATCATAAGACATAAAGGTAACTTGAGGCATTCATAACATTCTTACGTAGGAATTAACCCTCTTGGCTACGTTTGGAATACCCATCACAGTATATTCCCTAAATCTCTTCGGAGAAACCTTAACATTTCACTCCTTCACGTTACCCAATGAATTGGAGAGATATATCGGGCTCACCCGCCCTTATTTTTTCACAGAACCACCCGTCTTCATATTAGTTCCAATAACCACAACATAATCGTATCACATAAAACATACATAAAGGAAACATAACATTTACACCTTTCAATCACAAGATATCAATAAAACACATTGATATAATAAAAACATTATGAAAACCATTTTCAATACCAAAATAAAATAAAAGTAAAACATGGTATTTATTTTTATTTTTAAAAAGGTATGGCTTGTAGAGGAAGCCGAAAATCAAATAATGGTCACGACGGCGGAGAAGTCGTTGACACCACATTAGTACGACAAAAACATTCCCTTTTGTTGTTTAGTAAATGATTCATATAAAAAATATTTCTTTTGGATAAACGTAAAAGTCAAAGGGGTTTATACACCGTATAAAATAAGGTTGTGTATAAAAATAAAATATGCCTCAATGAAAAGAGATTGAGACGAAGTCTCATACCTCGGGTCCGACTTGAATCGATCGTTCTTTAATGTCCTGAATAATAAACTTGAGTTAATTTCTACTTGATTAAGAACCTTTTTCATGTTAATTATTCCTTTTATATCACTTATTTCCATGTCATGAACACTATGTAATTATTTAAGTTAATAACGGTCGTTTTAACGATCATTGGTACTTGATTCAAAAATAAAACCTTTATAATTACAAGTTTTTCATGTATACATTATATCCAGAATTATAATAATGATTGATATATCATATATATCCAGTATATACATTCATTTATAATATTACATAATCATTTAGAGGTAAGAAATGAAATGCACCGTTCATGGAGACAGTAAGTCGTACGTACGCATGAAGGCTACTTTGATTTCTATTTTGTATTTTTTAGAATGGAATCATAATTATATAATGGTATATTATAATTCCAGTATAAGATCATATATAATATCATAGTTCCATCCTTTATACGTCCCACATATGGTATTTAACGAATCAAATCACTTTGAGGGGGTGGTAGTCCTCATTTCCTTAAATGAAGATATCCCGTTTACCCATAATGGAAACCATAAAGGTATGCCAAAATGATAAATACAGAAGCTTAAGGAAACATAAACATATTATATATCATATATAAATATAGTGACATCTCAATGGCCACCTTTGAAGGTGTTAAAAGAATGTTGAACAATCATCGTTTTGGGAGGCATAAATTTGTTATCCACAGAAACAGTATGTCCTTTAACCATTAGATGTAGGTGTGTGTAAGTGTAGCTCGAATTATTATTATAAAAACATCCTAGTATATTTAATATACTGGAGTTGTTACAAAAGAAATGAATAAAAAGAGTTTAGGGGGTTGGAGAAGCAAAATAAAACAAAAGGACTCAAGTGAAGACATTACCTTAAAATCGGGTAACTCCATTTGGTTTGAGCTCAAAGGCTTACTTGGGAAGAATTCTGCCCAAAGTTAGGCATCAAAGAGTAAGAGAGGGATGTGTAGAGACAAAATGGGCAGGTTTTGGCCGATCCAAAGGCTTTGGGAGTGTGGTTATGGAGGTAGAGGTGGGGGCCTTTTATAAGAGGAGAGGAGGGGCACTCTTGGAAAGTAAAGAAATGCTACTTTATTTGAAAATGATTTTCGGATTCAGAAGGTCCCAAATTGATATAATTCTAGGGTAAGGTGATAAGGGTTCTAAATCCACCCATCCAATAGGTTTTGGACATGTGTAGGCCATATAATTTACATTATCATTTCATTTTATTTAAATCCTTTATTAATGAGGTAATCGCTACATCATCATGATGTCATAAATAATTTAATTTATTTAAAGTCTAAAAAATATAAAAAAAATACTATGATGTAGGAAATATTTTTATCTTTGTAATGAATATTTATTGTCTAAATGATCATTTATGTATAAAAAATTAAAAATAGTTTACTTAGGTGATACATTCTTTGTTACATTTAACATTCATTAAAAATAAAAAGATAAAAAGTCACTTTCTCACAAAAGTGATTCCATGGGCCCCCCAAGTTTGGCATAAGGCATACCATGGTCGGCCATGAGACAACCATCATCCTTAGGACACATTTTGTGGTCTTTTTGTATTATTTTGATATCATTTTATTATCCTTAACTACCCGATTACTCATTAATCAATATAATTAAAGATAATTACCGTCGTTACTATTCATAATGTCCAAAAAAAGAGTCTCGATTACATTATTTGGACCTTCTGATTCCAAATATGTAATAAATTTTACAAAATTCCAAACACAAAAATTTTCAATAATTGATTTAAATAATAACCCTCGTTGTCAAAACAAATAGCGGGTTTTTTTGAAACAATATCTATGAAAAGTTTGGCATTAGTTTATGACCAATTCCAAAGTAAAATTAATCCTAATGACCACCATTGGATTAAGTGGTAAAAATATATTAATATTACACTTTATGACCAATTAAAAAGATAATATAACCATATAATTAAATTAAATGATAAATCAGTTTTGATGTAAAATGCAGTATTTTCACTATTCATTAAAAATTGAACATTGTCAGAAAAATACTAAAAATTCACACAAAGTAAATTTTGATGTCGCAATAATAAAGAATAAGTTTATTTTGACAAACATAGCTTATAAAATTGTCAAAATATATATTGAAAATTTTTTTTCCATCAAAAGGTAGTAAAATAATCTTTTAAAAAATATTAGTGTATTCCATGTTTAAGATTGGATTTATTTTCATTTTAAGCCTCTAATACACTATCTAATTCATTAATAGACATAGATAAAAATATCTATTATTTATTACTTACTTGGTATGTTACAGGTTATCCATTATATCAAAATTTTGAACAATTCAGTGATAGTAACCTACCAAACTAATGAAACTATGTACTATTTTTTGTTCATTGGGGTGGCATATTCTCGAACTATTTTTTCATTCAAAAGATCAACTGACATTCAATCCGTGGAGATAATAGGGAAATGAAATTGAACATTAATTAAATATAATTTAAATTTTCTAAATTTTACATATAATAAATTCTATATAAGATCCTCTTGAAGGATCTTTAGGGGATCTGAATTGTCCTAAAATCTCATACCGTACCATAATATATCATTAATAAATACCAAAAAAATATCCCGATATTACTTGAATAATCTATTCATTATAACCATCATGATATAGGGTGAATTATTCATTACAAATGGAATTAATATGAAATCATAATATATATACCTCATATCAAAATTTTTATTTTTAAATATATATCTAATTTACTCTTAAATAATGCTACTAAAAATTATGTTCACCCTTTAAAAATTATTGAGCTCTTTGAAGTTTATTGAAAAAATAAAAAATGCATATTTGTGGACACATGTTTTTTTATTGTTATCACATTGATTTTACTATAATTAATTAAAAACGTCCTAGATCTGTATTTTTTCATACAAAAAATATACAGGGACTCATAAGGTGGAAAACTACGGTCTATAAATAGCTTTTCACATAACTCTTATTTTTGTTTCTTTAATTCATCTTATTTTAATGAGGTCATTCTATATGTTGTTTTTGAAATTGGTCTTGTCATACGAACTAAATCAATGAAAAACCCAACATCAAGCTCTGGTGCATGTGTAGGTAATTCCCAATAAAATAGGTCAGTTTATTCCTACCCAATAATCATATCATCAATTTGATGGTTATATTATCCATCCATATCATGTGATTTTTAGTCCTTTACATGGATCTAATTCTGAAGAGCTATTTGTTATAGATCTTAACATCACTCTTATGATGAAATTTCTACTCTTATTATAATGAATTCCACATATTTATCTTGAATCATTATTTTTTATGTCTGAAATAAATATTTTCAGCATATTTTGAAATTTATTTCTTTAAATGGATTGTGTCAAAATAAACCATACATATAGAATTGATGTTAGAAAATAATGAAAAATTATATATAATAATGGTAATTTACTGAAACATATATGTGGTGGTGATATTTCTTTTACGATTCTTGATTAATAACTCCCATTTTATGGTGATTGGTAATATCAAACATTCCTATAAAACACATCATATAATGAAGTATGAATATCCATAATCAAATAAAGAAATATTAATATTTGATGATATGAGTAAATTACATTCCACAACATCCATAGAGACTTCTACCTCTGCTGTTGTGATCATATAAACTATTTGTTCTCTTTTAGCCATTTCTTGTAGAAATTCCATTAATAAGTTGTAGAATAATTTTATTTGGGTCGCATATCCTTAGAGTTGAATAATTTAACATTAGAATCATATTTCTTGAAATTCCATTCATGATAATTGTGTCTTTTTATCCTTAATTTTATAAAACTACTACTCCCTAAAATCAGGTTCCAAGAGGTTTCATTCCAAATTTATTACAAGATGGAAATTACACTATTCCTATCATCCCTTTTTATATATCTTCTTTTCCAGTGTTCTCTTAAGACCTTTTATTTTAACCATTACCATTGTTACCATATGACATGGATAATTTTTATCTATAATAATAGGACATGATAGTACATCATCCTATAATGTGAATGTTTAGGAGACTACTTTTTTAATAGGATTTTTAATCTCATCCAATAAATGGTCAATAGTGATTATAGGATAGTGTATGCAGTCCAAAATATTCTCCTCCAAAATTCTATGTTGATTTTGTACTTAAAGTCATCTTCCTCATCCTTTTTTCATAGACTGGCTTATTTTTTTATCTATATATTCTTATTTCTCATGAGTATAATTTTTTCCCCAGAAGTGTAACAATAAATCCTTCTAGGACGTGTCTTATATTTCATTTTTATCATTAGTGTTTTGAATCAACAAGAATTGTCGATGTGGGTCATTTGTGATAAATCAAAATCTTCTCCATTTTATTCCATAGTAGTTTGTTATATTACATATCTAATGAACATATCCAGTTTTCAACTAAAAATGAATATTTAGTCCCAATAAATTATGAAGGATTGCAATTCATGGAGGAGTCTGAAATTTTGACACATTGTATTTTTATCGTTAATCATATTTATACATTAATATTATAATATATACTCTAATTTTGTTTCCCCAATATAGTTATAATTTATTCAGATCCCGTTGGAGCTCCACCCATAACTTCATTATTATTCTTACGAGGGAAATCCTATCACTGATTTTGATCATTGATATGGATCGGATTCCTTACAATATGATAAATTTCTATACAATTTCATTTACTAGAATTGATCATAGAATTATGAATAATAATTTATTATTAAAAAAATCTCACACTTTATATAAATAGGTAAAATGTATGCACATCTAATCTCAAAATGATAAATTGGGTTTTATAATAATAGTTTTCAAAACATAAAAATATTTTCAAATCCATCCTAATGTTTTATAAAGAAAATGTGAATTAATCCAAGCATATACCATTGCGGTGTCAAACCAAGTGTGAAATGAGGAATGTTTTCATACAGTAGGTGATGAATGATCCAAATCCCAATGCACCCTTTTCAGTGTCCTTACACCTATAATAATCTATTCTATATCCATATAGACATATATTATCCCGAAAGGGAGGTAATTTGTGGTTAAAAATATAATCTATACCACTCCAAAACACTGTAACGGTACCCTATACATTGACTTATCCCTAATCACTCACTTTGTGTTATGTTCTCTAATCCATGTTTTCCATGATCTGGTTCCCAATGTCCCTACTAAACATTCTAGAATAATAACTTTAAAGACCTTGAATTTGTTATCCATGATTCAGTGGTAAATATATTACATTATTTCTTGATACAAGAGACCACGTCACACAGGAATTAAAAGAATAGTAGTATTAAAAAACTAGATACATTCTTGATTCCCAAAGGAATTAAATGTTTATCACATCACCACCCCTCATTTGGTTTATCACGTAACAACCCATCAAATAAAACCAAAACACATAATGTTGGGAAAATACAAACTTTTCACAAATTAAATTTCATTTGAAATCACAAGAGATCATTTCAAGACATTGAAATAATAAATCCATTTCAAAAAACATTTTCAATAACAAAATATGTAAACTAGTATTTGTTATTTATTTACCTTTTAAAAACATTACGGCTTGTTAAGGAAGCTAAATATCAAATAATACTCATGGTGAAGGAAAGGTCGTTGTCATCACGTACGTTAAAAAGAAACATATTTTTCCCTTTAGTAAAACTCTTCATAGAGAAATGATTCCTTTTGAATAAAATTAAAAAGGGGTTTATACATTATATAAAAAATGTTTTGTATAAAATAATGAAGTACATAAATAATAAAGATAATATCAACACAAAGAATAGGAATTGGGTTAAGAAGTTCCCTTACCTCGTGTCCCACATAACCCGGTCATTCTTTAATCTCTTGAATAGTACAATAAAGTTAATTTTTACTTACATAAGAATATATTTCAAGTTTATTATTCCTTTTATATCAAATATTACCATTTTATAAACATTATGTAATTAAATAAGTTATTAACGATTGTTTCGTTGATATATGTTTCTTGAGAAAAAATGAACACCTTATAATTACATGTTGTCCATGTCGTCAACAATACATTATCTCCAGAATGATATTAATGATTTAGATATCATATAAATCATATAAATCTAGTATATATATGTATTTATATCAGTACCAAACATTTCGATATAAGAAATGAAATGCACCATTCCCAGAGATGGTAAGCCGTACGTACGCATTAACACTACTTCCTATTCTTATTTCTTATTTTAATGGAATTAAAACCTAATGATACATAGTAATATTATAAATACAGTATAATATCATATATAATATCCTTAAATAAATCCTTTATACATCCCACATAAGGCATTAATGAGTCATAGGATTTTGAGGGGGCAGTAGTCCGCAATTCCTAAAATGAAATTATCACGTTTACCCATTATGGAAACCATAACGGTATGATATAAATGAAAATTACATAAGCATAATGAAAATTTAAAAATAATATATATAATATATAAATAAAGTTCCATCATAATTCCCACTATGAGAGGCGGTAGGAGTTAATTCAATAATCATCGTTTCGTGAGGTGTTAGTTTTCCATCCATAGAAACATTATGTTCTTTAGAAATTGGATGGAGGTGTGTCTAAGTGTATTTCAAATAATTCTCATAATAAAATCCTTTTATATTTAGTATACTTGTTTTGTTAAAAAATAAAGGAATAAAAAGATTTTATGGGGGTGGAGAAGTAAAATAAAACAAAAGAACATAACAGGAGACGTTACCTTTAAATTGAGTAACTCCCCTTGGTTTGAACCATATGGGTTTCTTGAGGTGTTTTCTATATACGGTAATTCTTCTATGATACAACGAGGGATCATAGGATAGTATTAGGGAAGAGTTTGGATGATCCAAAGTCTTGATAAGTGTGAGTAATGAGTTATAATTGAGGTCTTTTTATAAGGGTGAGGAGGGGATCTTTATGAATGTTTGAAACAATCATTTTATTATAAACTCATCTTCGGTTTCAAAAAGGTAAAATAATCTTTAAAAAAGAATTTAAGATGAATATTGGTAAATATAAAATAATAAAATACAAATTGGATAGGTTTTTGATATTTTTTTAATATTTATAATCTTATATATTTAAATTATTTATTAATGAGGTAAATATTGCATTATTATTGTGTCATATATAATTTAATTTTTATGATGACCAAAAATTATAAAAAAATACCATGATGTAGGAAATATTATTATATTTATAATGAATATTTTTAGTCTAATATATAATTTATATAAACCCATGTAAAAATTTATTTACTAAAACATATTTGTTTAAGTCATTTTTGTCATTACTTTAAATTATTTAATATAATGTGTCATTATTACTCCCATGTGGCTCCATGGGGTCCCAAATTCAACCCAAGGATACCCATGGTCATATATGTATCATCTAATTGTATTAGGATAGATGTTATGGTAATTTAATATTTTTATAATATTATATTTTAACATTATTTATTATATCTACCCCTTAATCATGGTAAATAAAATATTTACTGAAATAATAATATTTAAAATGTCTAAAAATAAAAGATACATATTTACAAAATTTATACCTACTGATAACAAATATAGAATCTATTTTTCCAAATTCAAAACACATCAGTATGTTAAATTAATTTAAAATTAATTCCCACTGTCGAAATAAAAAGGGTTTTTTTAAGAAATAATAACTATCAAAATATTGACAGTTGTTTATCTCTAATTTATAATTGAAATTAATTCCACTATACAACATTGTATTAAATTGCAAAAATATATTCTAATTAAACTTTTAAAAAATTAAAAAGATAAACGTAACATATAAATTAATTAGATTAAAATGCACTTTTGAAGTAAAATACAGTATTTTCACTATTCATTAAAAAAATGAACATTATCAGAAAAATACCAAAATTTCATCCAATGTAAATTTTGGTGTCCTGATTCTAAAGAATATTTTTATTTTGTCATGTATAACATATAAGAGTGACCAAAACATTATTTGAAGAGGGTTTTCCATTATAAGGGAGTAAATCGACCTTTTAGTGAATATTATAATATTTATGATTAAAATAGAATTCTTTACTTATTTTGAGCTTCTAATTTTTTTTGAATAAACGTAAAAATATTCAAAAAAAAAAATGTATAATCATATTTTAGTTAGTTCTATGCATTCCTACCAATATAAATACTAGGCGTTAAAAACCATTTAAAATAAACATATTATATTATTAGTGTGCAACGTAAGATTTCAAAGAAACCCATTGTTGTGTATCGGGTACGCCATCGAACATAGAGTCCCCTTTAAAGAAAAATTAATATTTAATTCACAAATTTTATTAAATATGAAAATTTTCATGATCTTTAGTTACCTGGGATGTTACATCCTTCCCCCCTTTTGGGAATTTCCTCTTCTAAATTTTAAAATTGTGCTTGGAAACTTAATTGAAAGTCCCACATCAAATGAAGAGTCAATAATACTATCTCTTTAAAATAAAGGAAGAGGAGTAAAAAGGTTACCTGGGACAGCAGATAATAGGATTCCATGAAAAAATGGATATAGAGGAGAAAACAATCCATCATGTTTTAATGGAGAGTTATAGAATGCATTATTAGGAGAAATTTAACCACCAGAAAATCACATACTTGTGATGGGTTAAAAAGTAATTCATTCCCCATTAAGAAAATTTAACAGAAAATGTTTTTTTAAGTCACTTATCATTGAGTAATTTATTTACGATATTAACTAAAAATGTAAGGAAACATACTTAATTGTCACATAGACATTCATATATTACTAACTTCTTCCAAAAACTCATCATTTCTCCAAACGATGAGTATTCAAACCGAATTTTTGCCATTAAAAGTGCTATAATCAACTCTTAGAGTTCCCCATAATCAATAAAAGATTAACTGTAAATTTCTGATGTCTTTAAACATCAACCAAAACCAAAATGGTTAATTTGAGATCAGACAATACCCAAGAATGACAATCCTTTATAAAAAATACTACTCTTAATCTTCAAAATTCAAGAAAAGGTGCACAATGTTCAAAAAAGACCATTCAATAGCTAATTATTTTTAAAGTTCTTCAAAATAATCCAATCTATGATTGAAATACAAAACTCATAAGGATTTAATCCCATAGTCTTCCACTATAAATCGTAATAGTTATCTAAAATAGCATCGACTACTCTTAAAGTATCATACTAATGTGTAATTAACATAATCACATATTCTTTGTGATAGGTTAGTCATTTCCATAAATAACCCAAATATCCATATTTACAAAATAAAACATAAATTCTTCCAAAAAAAAATATTTCAGCCATTACTCCAAAATTTGAATCCCATAGTATTACATTTTTCTTAGGTATATATTTTTCACCAAAAGAATGAACATATTCCAAAATATCCTTTATCCCTTAATTACCATATCATTTCTATAATAATTATATCCATTTGATAAACATAAGATAAAATTATTCTTGAACCATAAAATCATTTATCTTAAATAATTATTCATACTAAATAGGGACATCACGTAGGCCAGTGGTAAGCGATACGCCATTGTCGCCATTCGGTTACAGGTTCGATTCCCAAAGAATTTTCGTGTGTGACGGGTTGTCACCCTTCCTGTAGTTTGTCCTTTTTTTAAAACCATATAATTTTACAACACTCCCAAAAATTAGATAAATTCCTCAAAAATAACCATAACATATTTTAACCACCAAATTTTTCATTGCTGTTCCCATTTTATTCAGTATCTCATTAAGAAAACTACTAAAATTTCTTTCTTATCTATTGTTTTGTTGGTTCATGGTTGATCAAACAATTTACTAAGACAAAAAAGGTCAGTGTCAGTTTATCCATAAAATAATCATATATTATCTTATAAGGATGGTGAACACCAAGATATACTTATTCATGTTATCCTAAACTCATATGATTTATTCAAAATAAACATGACTTCTTCTAATATGATAAACATTATGGTCATGTCACTTATGCTTAAATAACACCCAAACCTCTAATGTTATCTAAACTGACCTCTGATACCAACTGTAAGGACCTGGCTTTAAATATTACATAATATTGAATGAAATGGATAATTCACATTGAAGATCTTTTCAAGTTTAGAGTTTTAGAGAATTAGGTCATAAAATTTACATAATATCTTGAATATTACTTGTAGTCAATTCTACTCAGTATACATTTTTTTCATAAAATAAAAACTCTTGAAAAAAAAGAGTCATGTCTAGTTCCATGTTATAGAAAACATGACTTTTACATGATCCCATCCTTGACCCTATTCTAATTTATGTCCTGTGAAAAGCTATTCAAAAACTTGGGATAAGAACAAAAATCCCACTAAAGGATACACAATGAAAGAAAACTGTTAGTTTTTCAAAACAACAAGTAAACCATGAATACTTTATCATAAGTAATACTTTTCACCTCTATGAAGTAGTAAATACTCTTAAATGAATAAAATATCACTGCTTACCCTTTTCTAACAAAAATATTTCCATAAACCCCATATGAAGGACACATAACATATAATGTTATCTTGGGACATAAACATACTTAAATGGAATAACCATAGAGTCAACTTCCACACATATCACTAAATATAATAGCCAAAAGTCCGACTTCCATACCCAATGCAATGGAGGTTATAAAATAACCACCCATCATGGTTTATCACCGTTCCAACCAACATTTGGTTTATCATGTAACCACCCATCAAATAAAATCACAACACATAAAGTATTGAAAATACCAACATTTCACTAATAACATTTCATTTTCAATCATAAGAAATCATTTCATGACATTGAAAAAATCAATCCATTTAAAAAACCATTTTCAATACCAAAATATGTAAAATAGTTTTTGGTATGTATTTACATTTATAAACATTACGACTTATTAAGGAATATAAACATCAAATAATACTCACAGCGGCAGAAAGGTCGTTGTCATCATATACATTAAATAGAAACTTATTTTTTGTCGGTTAGTAAAACACTTTGAAGAGAAAATATTCCTCTTTAATAAAAGTCAAAAGTGGTTTATACACCATATAAAATAATTTCATGTATAAATTAAAGAACGATATAAATATGAATGATAAGATCAACCCAAATAATAGGAATTGGGTTAAGAAGTACCTTTATGTCGTGTCTCACTTGACCCGATCGTTCTTTAGTCTCTTGAATAATAAACTATACTTAATTATTACTTTCTTAATTACATTTTTCTTTTTTATTATTAATTTTATATCACTTATTACCATGTTATAAACATTGTGTAATCAATTAAGTTATTAATGGTTGTTTCATCGATATTTGGTACTTGAGTAAAAATGAACAACTTATAATTGCAAGTTCTCCATGTCGTCAACAATCCATTATCTCCAGAATGATATTCATGATTTAGATATCATATAAATCATATATATCCAATATATATATGTATTTATATAATTACTTAACATTTGGATATGATAAATGAAATGCACCATTCCTGGAGACGGTAAGCCGTACAAACGCATTAACGCTACTTCTATTTCTATTTCTTATTTTAAATTAATTAAAACCTAATGATACATAAGTATATTATAATTACAGTATAATATCATCTATAATATCATTAAATACATCCTTTATACATACCACATAAGGCATTAATGAGTCATATAACTTTTAGGGGGTGGTAGTCCACACTTCCTAAAATGAAACTATCGTGTTTACCCATTACGGAAACCATAAATGTATAATATCAATGAAAAATATAGAAGCATAAAGAAAATTTAAAAATAATATATATTATATATAAATAATGTTCCATCATAATGTCCACCATGAGAGGCAGTAAGAGTTAATTGAATAATCATAGTTTCGTGAGGCGTTTGTTTTCCATCCCCAGAAACATTATGTTATTTAGCAATTCGATGGAGGTGTGTGTAATTGTAGTTCGAATCCTTCTCATAATAAAATCCTAGTATATTGAGGATACTGTTATTTTTAGAAAATAAAGGAATAAAAATAGTTTATGTGGTTTAATAAGTAAAATAAAACCAATGAACTTAAGACGAGATGTTACAATTAAATTGAGTAACTCCCATTGGTTTGAATCAAATGGGTTTCTTAAGGTGATTTCTACATAAGTTAATGATTCTAGGATAAAAATAAGGATCTTTAGAGCTTATTATAGCAGAGTCTGTATGATCCAAACGCTTGAGAAGTGTTAGGAATGAGTTATAAGTGATGGATTTTTATAAGGGAGATGAGGGGCTCTTTAGGAATGTTTGAAATAATTATTTAATTATAAACTCATATTCGGTTTCAAAAGGTCAAATAATCATTAAAAGCAATGTTAAGATGAATCATGGTCAAAATAAAATAATCCAATAAGAATTGGACAGGTTTTGGATATATTTTTAATATTTATAATTTTATTTATTTAAATAATTTATTAATGAGGTAAATATTGCATTATTATTGTGTCGTAAATAATTTAATTTATTTGATGTCCTAAAATTATAAAAAATATAACATGATATAGGAAATATTTTTAACTTTTAATTAAATATTTATAGTAAAAAATATAACTTATATAACTCCATGAAAAAATTTATTTACTAAAAGATATTTGTTTCGGTCATTTTTTTCTTTACATTAAATTAATTAATATAAAGTGTCATTATTACTACCATATGGCTCGATGGGGTCCCAAATTCTGCCCAAGGATGACCATGGTCGGATATGTATCATATAATCAGATTAGGACACATGTTAGGCTAATTTAATATTATTATAATATTATATTTTAGCCTCATTTATTATATATATCCGTTAATCATGGTAAATAAAATATTTATTGAAGTAAATATTTAAAATGTATAAAAATAAAAGTAACATATTTACACAATTTGGAACTACAGATTCAAAGTATGGAATTCATTTTTCCAAATTCAAAACATAGATGTGGCAGAAATTGTTTTAAAATTAATTCCCACTTTGAAAAAAATTGTGTTTTTTAGAAATAATAACTATCCAAAAATTTACAATTGTTTATATCGAATTTCAAAGTAAAATTAATTAAAATGTACAAAATCAGATTAACTAGTAAAAATAAATTCTAATTAAAATTTATAACAAATTAAAAAGATAATCTAACTATATAAATAAATTAGATTAAAAGGCACTATTAAATTAAAATATCGTATTTTTCACTATTCATTAATAAATGAACATTATCAGAAAAATACCAAAAATTCATTCAAATTAAATTTTGGTGTCCCTATTCTAAAGAGGAATTTTATATTAAAAAATATAACATATAAAAGTGACCAAAACTAGACTTAAAGAGGGTTCCATATTAAAAAGGCAAGAAATCGACCATTTAGTGAACATTAGAGTATTTATGCTTAAAATTGAATTCTTTACTTATTTTATGCCTCTAACACTTATTGGATAAATGTAAAAATATTTAAAAAACATATATAATCATATTTTAGTTAGGAGTATTCATTAATTTTGATACAACAGATAGGCATTAAATACCATTTAAAATAATAATATTATATTATTAGTGTGCTATGTAAGATTCCAAAGGAACCCATTGATATATATCGGGTACACCATCGAACATAGAATTTCTTTTAAATATGAATTAATATTTAATTCACATATATTAATAAATATGAAAAATTTCATGTTTTTTATTTACCTAGCATGTAACAAATACAACATGTAATTTTATTATAGGGCCCTATTATTACATTTATATTATTGCTTAATATCAAACATTTTACAATTCTTGGAATCCTAGATAAGGAAATCATTACAAATGTGGTTATATCTAATGATTTGTAAGGTTATAAGTCTAGAATAATCATTCAATAAAATAAAGCTTAAAAAATATTGAAATTTAAATAAATAAGTCACATTTCATTTAATCAATATGTTTAACATTAATAACATTTTTTAAGGAATCAGTTATGGTCAAAATAACCCCATATAACTATTTACATGATATTAAGAATTATCCATGTATATTTTAACAAATCAATAAATCCGATGGACATTAATAACTAATTTAATAATGAGGGAATACATAAAATATGAAATCATAACCCCACATTCATGGAATCATGATAATAAATCATAAAAAATGGGTATTTTACGGTCCAAATTACCATTAAAATTTGTTCCATGTCACCAACTAATTTATTAAGCAGCTATAGAGGGCCTCACCCATCACATTCAAATCCCCATTCATATATAATATTAATTCTGTGAAACATAATGAATGAAAATATTCATATTTAATAATTACAATAAAAAAATATTAATAATTTCCCAAAAAATAAACATAAATATTAATATTGTAAAAATATCATACAAAAAATAAAACATAATTCAATAAATAAATATTTCATAAACTATCTGTATGTCTTTGGGGAATGGTACCAGAATATTACATCCTAGTAAAAATTATCATAAACCTTCTAAGGAAATAATAATTATTTTATATTTAAAAAATATTCCTAATGGATTATAAGGTAAATAGGGAAAATGTTCTCTTGTGAAAATAAATATAATGAACATTTCATTAAAATAATTTATGTTTAAAACAACATTAACACATTGAAAATAAATTTCAGGAACTAAAAAAATCCATAATATTATGGGAAATATTTTCAATAAAAAATGTAAACATTTAACGGATGATTCAAAATAATGATGGGTAATAATAGTGGTTAATTCCATATAATTCATAAATGATAAAATACATTATTTTCAAGATGTTGAAGAAAGGTACCTAGTAAAAGAATTAAAAGAATATTTATTATTAACAGTTTTTTCAAATTAAATATTGTGTAAATAATTCATTGAAATTTAATTTTTAAAATATTTTATACAATTTTGAAAATATTTTTTGGAAACAAAGGTTTATAATAAATATGATTTTTGATCGAAGAGAGAAATAAATATGTATTTTATTAAAAACATTTTCACAAAAATTTTATATACAAAAGAGAAGATGATGGTACTATTACTTGTAAATTTCATGAATATGTATAGGTAAATAATATACATTGGGTGTATTATATAAAAAATAAAACATTCTCCCATGGTAGTTACAAACATAAATAATCCAAAAAATTTATGAGATTTCTTAATTAAGCCTTACCACATTGGAAATATTTATTCGAAAGACCCATAAAATAAATAACATAAAATAAAAAATTAACTATAATTTATATAAATAGATTAATGATATAATATATTAAATTGTAAGTATATACACCACACAAAGGAATTCAGTGGTTAATATGGAATATGTCTCACGACAATAAATGTTAGAAGAGAAACCATTATCTTAGGATAAATTTTTATCATAAGTTTTAAAAAATGAAAATTAATAAATCTATATTCATTATATATATTTTATCTAACCTCTATAACATATCAAATACAATATATAATATTTTTATAACTTTTTACCAACCACTCAATACTTTTTATTTTTTGAAAAACTATATTTTATGTGACAAAAACTTCATTTTTCATATTTATTATGGTATTGAAATTTTGGTCCTTTTACATTGATAATGGTTAAAATATATAAAATATGTTAACCATGATATAAATATCGCATATATTAATTATAGAATTATTCATAATATTTCATGAAATTTAGAGATATAAAAATGAGGTATAACATTCATTGATGCTGGAAGTTGTATGTCTTCGTGAACCCTGCTTTCATTTTTTTGATGAATGGAACAAAATAATGGTAAATTAATTTTAATAAATAAATAACAAAATAATATTTTACATTTATTATATATACTCATTAATTTTATTCATATTATAACCAATATAAAAATAAATGGAAAAACAATTCACACCTCTTTGAGGAAGTGGTAGTCCACACATATGAAACAACAACATTATCATCCTCCAATAGAATGGAAGGTAAGAATTTATATTTGATATTATAAATACATTATTTTTATCACAAAATAAATATAATTAATAAAAAATAAATATATTTTTATATCTATTCCTGATAGGTAGTGATGAATAATGAATTACATTAGTTCGTTGGGCTGTACTCAGTCGTACAAATGATCAATAATATCATTTTCCAATGTGATGAATGTAGAGATTGATATAGTATTTTTAATTAAAATAATGAAATATCCATTCACTTAATGTAATTTTTTTTAAATATTTTATCATTGATTATAGTGATTATATTTACATAAAGGAAAAAGTAAAATAAACGTGAATGGTTAAGAAAAATACCTCTTATAAGAAGAACATCTTTATGTCTATACATACAGCCTCACTACATTGTTTTCATCATCAAACCAATAACACTAGTACAATGGTGTTTAATTATGTATGGTGTTATTTATTTTAATTTATGATTTACATGACATTAGAATTATGGATAAGAGACGACATGGGGCCCCTTTTATAAGTTGGTGGGTGAAGACACACTTGGAATATTGGAAAATAATAAATTATAACCCATGTTTTTCACATTATTAAAGAATAGAAAATGAGACATAATATATAAATATGTCATATAAGTTCAAATAAGTCCATAAAATATAAATATTCAAGTTTTAGGTCATTTTTGACCTTATTTCCTTAAATTATCCTCAGGAAAAATTATTTTAACAACAACCACATTAATTAATTTTTACTATTTTTACAATTAATTATGAAAACAACTTATATAAAAATATTATATAAAAATATTTATTATTATTCCAAATATTTAATCAATTATTCACCTTTTAATTCACTATTCTGGAATAATTTAAAATGATGATAAACCTAAAGATCCAATGAAAAAAATGGTTTTATAAAAGATATTTTCTCAAATGTATAAAAGTTTTTAATATCAAAGGTGAAAAAATAGCTTATTCAAAATACCTAAATTTGATTAATTATAATAATATTAAACTAATTATACTATTAAGAAAATTTAAATAATGAAAAAACTATACATTTTTTAAACGATAAGTTTTTTCCAACACAAATGATTAAATTTCATAATTCATTGAAAAGTAAATCATTTCCTAAAATACAAAAAATACATTAAAATATAATTTTTTAATTATAATTTTTTAAATGATGTTTATTTTTTCAGATATGTTTTATAAATGTGGAAAAATATTTTTATGATAAGCGTTCCAAAGGTGAGGAAACCATTTTTTTTAAAAAAAATATTATTTTTTCATAAATACATTTCTATTTCTTTATATTTACTATTATTTTATTTATAATCATTTGATACTAATTAAAATTATATATACATGTGTAAACCATATATTTTTCATAATTTATTTCGTCATATTTATTCCGAAAAATATAATGGCTAGGTATACTGATTTTTTAGTTTTTAAAAATATATTTTGTGTGTATTGCAAGATATCAAATAAATTGAATTTTTATAAATAGAAATATATATCATTATGTCCAAGAGTTTAACACTATCCTTTGATAAATATTATTTTAAAATATTATTTTTTATAAAAAATATAATAAAAACTAAAATTAAAAAAGAAAAAACATGGAAAGGAATCTTTTAAATACAAATTAATTGGGATGGATAGAAAATGAAACCATGCATAAAACACTAAAAACGATTCCATAATAAAATTCAAATGAAGGAAATCATTTCTAGGAAAAAAAATTAATAAATTACTAAAATATTTTTCCTTTTATAAATAATTTCATGCTTATAAAATTAATACCATAAGAAATCATAGAAGCATAGACAAGGACATCAATTAAATAATATAACTAATATAGATATGAAAATAAATATTCAAAATTTAATGAAATTGAAAATTCTCTTATATAAGTTTCTATAAATTTTCAATAAATAATAATGTTGTTATGAGAACATCACTATAGTCGATAAATAATTTTAAAAATAGTAATGATGATAATTTAATTTAAATGATTGGTTAAAAACTATGTACTCATTTTGATGGAATATGTCATTTTTAAAATGGATTCTTCTGGAATAAATGATTTAGGATTCTTTATTTCAAAAATACACTATAAAATTTTTTCTAATACATTATTATAGGAAAAAAGGGGTTTGGATTTGAGGGTGAACTAAAGGAAAATAGTTCTTTCAGAAGGGTGGTGGTAATGTCCTTTTAAATGAGATTTTTGAGAGCAATCTTAAAAAATATCCATTTTTAATTTACAATGATGTAATTATAAATGTAAAGTGGGAAAAGTGTAAAAACATCATGTAGGGACTATTATAACTTCATCCACACATTTTTTATATAATCTTTATGAAATTTTATATAATTGTCACATAGATTATCTCTTTTTAACACATTTTACCATTATTATAGTGAATCAATTGTTACGTTGGTATTTTAATGGAAGGAATAAAAAACAATTAAACTCATTGAATTAATTTTATGTTATGTTTAAAAACATTATATCCATAAAATCTATTCCAGATTCTGTAAATATTAAATTTTATTTTTTAAAAGGAAAAATGAAATTTTTTGAAATTTTTTTATAGAAAAATGAATTTTTAGACATCCAATATTCTTAATGATGTTTCATATAAATTTATAATTAAATTTTTTATGATTAATTCGTCATAGATTCCAAAAATAAAATAAAATAGTCATTTAAAAGTGATCAGTTTAATTTACAATGTTAGAAATACACAAGCATTAAATATTACTCAAGGAAAAATATTCTCAATAATATTAAATAATTTTAATCACCCCAAATAAGAATTTTTTTTTTCAAACCATTATATTTTTTAAATAAACTTGAGATATATTCATTATATTAATTTATAATCTTATAAAATAATTTTAATAATAATATAAATGTGTAGAGAACTAATATTTGTACTAATTATTTTTTATCCATAATTATTATTCAAATTCAATTATTATTAATTCATTACTAATAAAATAAATATAGTTGTTGGATACATATATTCTCATGGAACTGATATCCAATGAGAATATATCCAATAATCATATATCACACAATTATACTTCTAACTATCAGGAATGTAATAGTAATATTTTATTCACATATATATCCTTAAATTAATTACTAAAATCAATAATACTTTTATTTAAATTCCCTCTCAAAATTTATATAATATTTTATGGTAATTTATTCTTTCAATAGTTATAAATAATTGTTTGATCTTTATTTCAACCCACAAAGATAAATATTTGAGGATCGTAAATATTTAGTTCTTAATGATTCATTGGACTTATTGTTTTCCTAATGATGTTTAATATGGTATTTTAAAAATGTAATAATTATAATAATTATTTATAATATCATATTCCAATAAAATATATCACGGATTTATATATATATATATATGTGACCTGGGAAACAATATTTTCAATATAGTACTTTGGTTAAAATTAATAATAAAATTATGGGGTGTTACATTTTACCCCATAAAAAGAATATAATTTTTTAATTTTTTTACTCTAATGGGAAAATATATGATACTTTAAATTAATTATATCTCAGAGTTCCCTTGTCAACTTATCTGTCATATAATTACTCTGTTGATTTAAAACCAATTCAGTTATATCATTTCATATTAAATTATCTCTATAATAAAATGGTTCTATCAATTTATCCCCCTAAGAAAAATCATATTCATATAAAAGAAAATATAAGTGAAATATATAAAAATGATTAGGAAAGTTTTTTATTAAGAGTTATATAGGAAATTCATCATGCATGTTATAATGGTTTGTTATAATTTAAAGATGATAAGATACAATTCAAACATTATTGGGGATTTTAAAAGGGGAAACATATCATGTGGTCAACTTTATGAAAAGTTAAAATCTGGTTTCCCTCTTATATGGTTTAATTAAAATAAATAACTAGTACATGAATTCAAATTCAAGGTATTATCAATGATTATGTGGGAACCAATTCTACCGACTTTTATGATTTCTCATGTGTCACTCAATATTTTAAATATTCCTTGATGTCTTTTGATCATGATCCAGTCCTGTCATCTTATGCAATCCATCGTCATCCCCACATGTTGGGGTTTACAACTACTCACATATATAAAATTTTATTGTTTAATTTAAATTCTATAATAAAAACATTTTTATATGAGAATACATCCAGGCGATGGTGATTATACCATAATTCATTGAAATTCATAGAATAAAATCTCAATATATCTTCTTGAGATTAGATGCTTCTTTTTTATTTAATATCGGTATCTGTATGATAACAACTGATAAAGATTATCTCTATATTCATGTCTTATTTAATACATATCTCAATCATTGAGATAATACATGAATACCATTCTGAAAAAATTATATGAGTTACTCCATGAAAAAAAATCATTATTTATATATAACATTTCATGTTTATAAAGGGAGAAATTTTTTATAATAGAAATTAGATACACTGAATGATGTGTTATGTTAACTATCCAAAAACTCCTATTTTATTTAGTTTATTTTTGGGGCGTAATTTCATTTTCCAATTCTTCTAACTCTATTTCTATAGTACTCGAACACAAAAATATTTACCACCATCTTTAATATCTTCATATTGTCTTTTGAATCATTTATCGTCACAAATATGGATGCTCAAGTAGTAAATTTAAAAGATAATATTTATCCCTTCAACTTATGAACACTAGTAATATTTCATAAAAATCCATTAATATCAGGTATTATGTAATACTAACCATGAATAATGTTGTATAACTCATAGTCTTATATAATTAACCACATTTTACCTTCTAATTTTTGTAAATTATTGGCTAGCCATAGTCCTTAATCCAATCCAACCTTCTTTATAAGAAAAAGTTTTAAGTTCTCTATAAAAAATATATATATTGAGATCTTATGAGTAGTATTCATATTACACTTTTCATGATAAAGATAATTTTTCCATACCATAAATCAAAAATATAATCATTGGTTTCTATAAATTATGAAATAGTTTCATTTAACAATGTAAATTTAATTGATGTAACAAATAGGATACCATTATGTTATTTTTAATTTGGAAACATCAAAATCACATTATTGATACATCACTATTTTTCAAAAGCATTTTGTCATTGCAGATTACTATGAGAATAGGTATTGTGACTAAAATTCTATTCCAATCCTTTAAATTTTATTAACATTTACCTACCTAGTGGAAACTGAAAACCGTTATTGTTTTCTTTTCTATAGTTTTTAATAATCATCCGAAATTTCTTAAAAATAATCAATAATATCAAAATAATTTAAAAAACTATTGATATCTATTATAGTTTCTGGTTAATAATATTATTCAATTACCTATGTCTTTAATAGTTATGTATATATTCCATATCTTTTTATTAAATGGATAAATAAATAATTTTACTATAGCATGAATTTACCATTTCAAAATTATGAAAATAATTAATACTTTTTTAGGACTATTAGTATAATCATAACCTACTCATAAATATCCTCATCTCCCATTAAATATATAATTGTGTTATTTATAATGAATATAAAAAATTAATCAATGAAATAAAAAAGGATACATTCATCACATTCATCTTTATATATAGTGAATTTGTAATCCTTAATTCAATAACAATGAATTAAAAATGTAAATATATTTTACAAAAGGGTATATTTGGTATATCAACCCCTTTAAGAAATTATTCATGATATATATATGATATTTAAATAAAGTATATGTATTCATACCATAATAGATGATAAAACATGGCATTGATGTGAGGGAGAGGATATTTTTTCATGATTCTAATCCAGTTGTCTTCAGGATAATAAATAATGTATACTATTGAACCATATTACCCAAAATCCAATGGATTGTTCAAACCCACGGGGAAAAATGTATGTACATACAATTAAACAATATCTCTTGGATCTCCTTCATCAAATCATTCAATTCATCCAATTTTATTAGGGTTTTTATATAAATAAATTAGTGGAATTAATATTTCACTTGGTATGAGTTTTATTTATAAAACAACACATTGCTCTAGGATAGATAAGAAAACACTTCTAGATATTTATCAATTTGTTCCTAAAAAATAGGCATATCATCTATATCAATTATACCTATCCTTTTGTACTAAATATACATCATTATTAGGTAAAAATAACCATATAAGGGAAGTAAATTCAATAGGGAGGTCATATTCATTCTATCACCAATAAATTATTATAAGTTCATTTGGGAAATAAAATGTGATATACCTATTAAAAAAATTGATATGTTCACTTTTTAGACAGATACAATCCATTCAAAAGTTATATATAATATCAATATATGAAATCATATAATTTTAGTTATGAAATAAATTCCAATAAAATTCTCTCAAAGAATAATTTTTGATTTGGGATGAAATATTCACAACATTAAGAGTTTTATCTAATAATTAAATATATATCCATTAGAGGGTGATTTTAATCCCCTGAAAAGGTTTCTAGATATAAAATAGAATATATAACTATAATAAAATATTATATTTATAATTATTAGGTTAATGAGGATGATACCGTTTATCATGTTGTTTTTCTGACAACCTATAGTAGTTATGATTGAATAGGATTTCTCTTTCTCTATACCATTTGTGAAATAATGACATAGATTTTCATTATTAAATAAATTATTGATGATATTTTACTTATAATATACATACTAATTACAAATAATACATTATAGTATCTATGGTGAATTATGATCTTCTTTATTTTGCTCCATTTCATAGGTGGTCCTTTGTAAATATCTATTAAATTCCTATGATTGATGTAATTATCCTCATCACTTAAATCCCTTACATTTCCCATTAAGAATATTAAGTCTATACCTATTCTAAATTTTTCTACATATAAGTAAATTATTTTTCCTTATTCCATGGGTTTTTTCATTTTAGATTCCTCAAAATACCATTTTACTCTTCTTTTCACAAAACCATGAGAATAATTGTACATTTAACTCTCTATTCCTAACATGATAGAACATCGAGAAATTATTTCATAAATAGAAGATTACATTATATTTTAATCCATTTGAAAAATATTTTTAATCTGATAATTATAAATTGACTATAAATCCTGGGTCACTAATAAAACTTGTAGTGTGCTAAGAATGTTTTGTTATATATTCATATTAGATTCCAATGTGTTCAACCTCGTATTGATTCAATTCTATTAATTGTCTCTATATTTTCATTAGAAATGTTTGAGATAAATATTTTCAAAAAATATATGATTCAAAATTCCTCTTATCCCTTGGAATCCAATTCATCCCATGGTCCCAAATTCATAATGAGGGGTCACTAATGATAATCATCACATTTTAAATGATAATCAATTTATGCAACCATTTCATACTTTAATGAACTACATAATAGAAGGTATAATTTTTATTCTAATGATCCACTAAAAAGAAATTTGTGGATTGTATGACCCATTGAAGGAGGGATTATATTTATATATAAATAAAATAATGGGTATTTTTTCCTTAGAAAATTTTACCCTTTAACGCTAAATGAGTTTGTGTTTATATATTGGGAGTGATGGATGAGAGTTTCTTTAATATTTTTTTCTCTATCTCTAATCATCATTAGTAACACATTATAATAATAATAATTACATAATACCTCATAATCATTATTTACTCGATTCATTATAGTTCCAAACCATTAAATCTAATAAGAAGATGATACTATAAATATATGTAAATAATAATAATATTAATTAATTATATGATAATGAAAATCAATCATCAGATACCATTATTATAGAAACCATCGTTTCAAACTATGACATTTTAGGTTCATCGTAAATGAAATTTAATTCATAATAATTTTTATTATTATTTATTTTTTAATTCTCAATATCATTATCCCACAAAATAACTAGACCATATTATGATCTTAACTGAGATGACCTAATCATATCATACATTCATATTAATAAAAATTAGATCAATAATAATTATATATTACAGTAAATTACACCCCAATACATATATGTTATTTATCTTAATATTTTATACACTAAATCATCATATTTTAAAACGTATTCTCTATATTCAACTAATAGTCTTATCACATGGTAAAAATTTATACACATCATAGAATATTCAAAAAAATAAGATGGGGAATGGAAACATGAAAAAGGTAAAGAAAAAATTCTTAGTAATTGTTAGATTGAATGAAAATAATTTAAGTAATTATGTGTCCATAAGATTTTTATATGGGTATGAGAATAAAATCAATGTTCATGAACATAAAAACATATTATCCTAACAGTATAAAAAATAACATAAATAAAAAATCATATAATAAAGTATACGGAATAACTTAAATATCAGTAATAATTATGTTGAAACATCAGTCAATAGTTGTTATCAATGAAAATATAATATATTTGTATAAATATTTACAAATAACATTCATTTATAATCATTCCTTAAGGAAAATATCATTACCAAGATAGATAGCATATAATTTATAGAGACCAATATTATATTGGTTTCGCTTCCTAATACATGACATGCTATTTCATGATATATAACACTTCATATTATAAATTTTAATGTTATATAATTTTTTTCCAACGGCTAAAATGGTGAATACATTCCCCTTGGTGGTTTTGATTCATGAAAAATAACAAGCCATCTCATGAGACATAATATATTACACAATTAATAAGAGAGTTGTATAATTACATTCTAACTAATTACATTATAGAAATACATATATATATTGTAATCATTATTTTAAATCATTAATGATAAGATAATAATATAATTAACCCATGGGAATGAAATGAGTTTCATGAAACATCTACAATAAATCAATCTAGAAAAAAAATGAGTATTGTATCGTTACAGTTTATTTACAATGATGATTAAAAACATTAAATTATTTGAACATATATGAAAAAAAAATTAAAGAGTAGTATAAAAATAAATTAAAAAATAAGTATGAATCTCATATTTATTTATTTTATTTCTAAATATATATATATATATATATAAAACAATGAAACATTAAATTTCATTTAAAAGACATACAAATAGGTGGATGATGAATTATAAACAATACGAATGGAGAAAATGAGAAAATTAAAACATATAGAAAATTATTAAAAAATATTTTCTCACCCATGGTGATGACTATAAATATTCGGTGAAAACGACAATACATAATAATTTAATTGAATATTACTTTTATAAATAATGTCAAGAAAATTAGGAAAATAACTTATGAGGTCATAGATGTAGATACAATAGAATCCATTAAAAATATAAAAAATCTAAAAATGAAGGAAAATATTTCATGGTTAAAAGATGAGGTAAAATCAGTTTCACTTATCAGAAACCTTTTATTTGAATTATAAACGAAAATGATGTAAAATAAAAATACCATATTTGATACCAAAAATAACAATATTATAAACAATAATATCAAAAATCATAGAGAAATAACATAAAATAATAGCAAAATTAAATTAAGCATAGTAAACATTGATTGAAACATGGAGGAGGAAAATAAATACATACGATTATAGTAAAATTTAAGGAATGTGATTTAACCTTATTTATATAAAACACTGCCATATTATTCACTTACTTAATAAAAATATTCATATCTATTACCTTTTATACTTCAGGAATAAAAATATTTGTCGAACATATTTTACTTTGTTATGTATTATTTTCCTCACTGGATGTTTGTAATTTTGATTTTTTTTGTTCATGGTTCTTATTATTGGTGCCAATTATTCTTCATTGATTAGAGTCTTTGATATAACCAATGTATACTATACAAACTTATTTCATCATGTTCATTGAGAACAAAATATGTTACATAGTAATCTATGAATTAAACCTATAAAGGATTAGTGTCATTAGATACAAGATACATAAAAAAACATATACATTCATGTTCTAACATATCTCCCATTGATTTATTCTAATATATTAAACATTCAACTTTATCATATTTAATAATGTTCCTACTAATACAGGGAAAATAAAACCATATGAAATTGTGATCATAGATTCTCATTATAGAAAAAATCAGATACATCAATCAATCTTCAAAATATAGTAAAATATAATGATAAGGGTTCATAGAATTATCATAAAATTATTAAATATTACTAAATTTTCATAGAACATGGATCATCGGCCTTAGAATAAGTCACATCCATAAAAAACAAATGAGTCATACAAGTGAATAATCATCAATAATGAATCACGATATATGAGATAATATCACAATCATAATAGATATGATTGTGAAATACACATATGTAATGAAATGATTACTTATTGATGGATAATTTCCAATATTATTATAATATATAGTTTCCCATAGTGTATTTTGTTCACTCCCTCTTCCTAAAAACATAGTCGATATATTCTCTCAATGCAACGGGTTCACTCTAAACTGTGATTAATATCATCTCATGAGATATCAATCTTAATCAAATAAGTGTGAGGGAAATATAGTTTTGGTACCAAAATTCACATAATTAAAATTTATATATGTGTTCCATGGGTATAGAAGAACATTTTAAAACTTATCATACCATAACCAGTGGAAAAAATAGATATCAGAAATATTTTATTTCTTAATTATAGGATAGCTAGATAAAGAATAGGGAGGGTATCAGTAGAGAATAACCCTAGTTATATAAATTTTAATATAAGGATAAGGGTATTTCATTAAATAATTCTATAAAATAATTATGAATATAAATTGAAAAATAAGGGAAGTCATTATGTTGTTTTTTTAATAGTTGAATGTTAAAAACTTATATTAAAAATATAATAAATGTATCAATGTAAAATTATTGAATCATATATAAGAGGAATGAAAAAAATATCCATCATCATGGAGGGAAAAATAAATTATGTGGTAAAACATAAATATGATTTTTATCAATATTATAAAAAATATTCAATAGTAACTCATATGAAAATTATTAATAAGATTCATTTCTAATAATTTATAATGGAATTAAAATCATGTATAAAAATTAATTTTGACAATATTAACAAAATAGAAATGCTTATTAATAAAGTTATTTAATGAATATGGAATGGGAAGATGAAAACTTCCAACCATATTTATGAAATACCACTAGCTTTGCTCAAAAATTATATTTGGTATTTGGAAAATAAAATATGGTAAATATTGAATTAATGAATGAAAAAAATAATATATAACCATAATAAATAAAATTTAATACATAATATATATGTATAGAGTTAAAATATTTCCCCAATAGATATTTAGAAATTAACAATACCAATTAAAAATGACTTTGTATCATAAACCCTTACCACAAGTCCAGAAATTATTTTGAAATCACAAAACAACTTATACAATTAGTTTATATATATATATGACAATCTAATAAAAATTATATTAATTATAATATTATCTGAAATGATTCATTAATAATTTATTATAACCCATTTAGTAATAATAATCCTCTAATTTCAATATTTTGTGTGATAATCCTGTCATTCTTCTTGCATATTTCAGTTTTGAGATTTTTTACCTTTCTAATTGGTCATGATTTGACAATATATTAAATATTAATCATGTCTTAACTATATTATTTATTATTTTAATAAAACATTATTGATAAACTAATGTGAGGTCATGAAAAAAATTTAATTACACCATTTCAAGGATTTTGTTGTTCACATATAAACAAAAGTTATGCTTTTATTTTTCAATGTATAAAAATAAGAGATAAAATATACTATATAAATGAACAATCAATATTATATTATAATTATAAATTATTTTCATATAATTCATCTATATAACCATACATGTTAGGTGGAGAGTGTAAATGAAACACTTTTACTCATTGGGATGGTAACCTATATGAAAACATGAGAAACAGTTTCATTTTCCAATGGACAGAAAAGAGATATAAACTAATTGTACCCTTTACATAAAAATTTATTATAGTTAAGACACTATTTAAATTCAATTATTAGTTTTTTATATGATTTATATGAGTTAATTTCATTATTATATATGAATTAAATTTATTAAGATGATTACCTCTTCTTGTATTACCAACCATTATCGAACACCTTAATCCTCCACAGGATGGTCGTTGCGTGAGACTATGGAATCTAGGACATTAGAAGAAAATAATGGAAGATATTTATGTGGGATTTGGTTAATATATTTTTCTTAGTGTCTGTTAATGATTGAGTTGAAGATGTGACCATTTATATGTGAGGGTAGTGGAACCCATGTAAATATTTATATGTAACAGTACTATAATTCTTGAAATTTTAAGTACATTAACATATAATAAATGATATATGAAATTAATATGGAATAAAAACATCCTTTTTCGGAATCTAATGTGGGGGTATAAAAACTAATATCACCCATCAATATGAAAATATGGATTTTTTTATATATTTTAAGACTTATCACTTGGTATAAACCCGACATTAACCCCTTTAACCTTTATAGTGGTGATAATATTTTTACCATGATATCAATATATTATGGTTAAATATAAATATTACTGTATGATATAATTTTTAATATGATGATTCCCAATAATTATTCCATTTTTACATATTAAATTCATCGAGGCTGATGAAATTAATCTAATAAATGCGCATTAAAATAATTAAAAGTTTTTAGAAAAAATAGTATTTTTTTAATAAAAATAAATTTTTTCCTCATTACATTCCTTTAAAAACCATTATATTAATATTGATATTTTTTATATAATATATTTTCTACAAATATAATTAAAATAATTCTTCAATAGTTTTCAATATTATTACTGATCAAAATATATATAAAGGGGGATGTTTTTTGAAACATTTATCTTCATACATTCAAATGACTCTTTTTTCATTTCTAAACTTTTGATTATTTGTGAATAAATGATGTTATATTTTTAAAAATATATAAAAAATAAATTTCCATATCTATTGTAGTAAAAAAATTAATGTATCATTTAAATTAAAAAAAATAAGAAGAACAATTTTCATAAGGAAAAAATTCCATTTATCCAGGATTTATTTTACTAACGCTCATTATCATTTCTAAAAACAATTATGATTTCTCGTCCGTTATTTTATTACTAAATATTATTAAATAATTTTCATTAACACCACCATTAAAAATTGTGAAATTTTAAAAATATCACAACTCTGTAAAATTTCTTAAAAGTGTCCCTCATAAATTAATTGTATTTTCATATGTCAATTAGACACTTATTGTTTTTTATTTTATCAAATTAACTTATCTATATAATTATTTCATTCATTTTATATTTTTATAATACATTAATCACTTGTGTTTGGTGTTTGTTTTATCACAATTTATCGAAAAATTCAGACTTATTGAAGATAAATATATTATAAAATATCTATTTGTTACATTTTACCCACTTATAATACTTTTTCCATTAAATTTTCATTGATCTGTTGAGTAATGTTATAGATTACTTTACCTCATTTCCTCCTTGATTTCATGTGTATCTTCTTAAAATCTAGGGATCCTTCAAAAACTATAATTAGGTGATTTCTCTTCTTATATATAATATTATCTCTATAATATATGTTTTATACTATTTAATCATAATAAGATATATATTTCCAAACAGATATGATATTTGAGATAAGTACATTAGAAAGATTTTTTTTCATTCCTCAAAAATATACGCAAACAAAATTGAATCATAGAATATATTTATTTGATGCACAAAGAGATATTCTATAGTCACAACATGATTATGAATAACTAATGGTCCAATTTATCTCATAATCAATTATCAATTAGATTAAAATATCATAGCAGTGTTCTAAGGAGATATAAATAATAATTTCTACTCAACAACTTCATTCTCTAGATATGATGGATGGTTATCAGAAAAAATATTCCATTGGATCTAAACTTCTCAAATGTGCTGTTGATTAGATAAAAATTATCTATCATTTAATTATCTTGCATCTTTAACCCATACTCCATTGAAATATATGGAGAATTATCTCAAAATAACATTAATAGATTGGATTGTTTTCTCAAACTGTTAATCTATTTGTGGATAATATGAAGTGTTGAATCCCAACATTATATTCACCTTTTTCTAATGTAATTCAACATGAATCCAGGTAATCCCCCAATCATAATTAGAAAATATTGAGATTTATACTCCTTGAAATAATATATTTTAATTTATTTTATAGTATTTATGTCAATAGATAAATCATTTTCAATATAAATAAAATATATTGTCATCGTAAGTTGATTCCCAATTAAATTAATAGAATTATGAGTTTAATGAGTCCTGGTGAGTCCTATAACAAAATTTATCTGGGGTATTTTTCCCTTTATATATAGAAATTGTTAATGTTTCATCATACCCTCTGACTTGTCACATTTTTCTATAACATACTATCATACCAAAAATCGAGATACATATTCCATAGTTATTTTTTTAACGATTTCATAATGGTTTTGTAATTTAGGATTGTAATACATATAAATTTTCCCATAACATATAGTCAAATAATATAAATGTTCTTCATCCGACATCTATTAATTCGGTTATTGTATTAATGGGAGAGGAAAATGATTAATCAAATTGATAATTCCATCATTATCATAGTTAAACTCAGAAATATCATATACTATATTATATAGCTTTACATCATCATTATAAAATTATTTAATATTTATATATGTGGAAGCATAAATATTAATCTGAGTAATATTAGAGTTATCTACTTGAATAATTGTTTTAATATCCTACCTCTACAAATTTAAAAATCTTTCATTTATTTAAATCCTCATAATAGTAAAGTTAGAATTATTTTTTCAACTCAACAAATAACCTGCATTGATATCCTCTCAAATAAATTTGTTTATAATAAAATCATAATAATTATAAAAATATAACTACATCCTTTAATTTATATTCAGCAGTTTATTTGCGAATTTCTACATCATGAATAATAGCTTAGAACACATACTCACATATCTTGTGTTGAGATCCATAACAATATATTCCTAGAGTTTATGCCAATAAATGAGACCCAAATTTTCTCATAAAATTATTAGAAAAAAAATAAAAAATTTCCTCACTGACACAATAGGGTAACTTTAATTTTATTATTTTAGATAATTTTGAAAAAAATAATACCTATAATTATCACATAGACATAGACACATTAAAAACTAGTTCATAAAATTTATATAATCACCCATTTTACCCATTATTTTTTTTATATTACGTGATCAATACCATCCTTGTGAAATTATTTATAGAATAATTATTTCAACATCATTCTTTAAAAATTGGGTAAAAGTAAACATATAATGGGTGCGATGAGACACATAATATAGAAAAATGTAAGCATTAGCAAATGAATGTCATCAATGAGTATATGAGATCATAATGGTTTAGTGACATAATCAATGTAAATGAAAGAATCATAAAAGGACTCATACCCATCCAAACTCATTGAAACAACAATTTTTTTTTTCGTAACAAGATTAACCCCATTCAAAAGAACTAAATTCTAAGACAACCACTTTGAAACATGAATAACCCATAAAAATGAATCATTTTCTATAACAATATCATTAAAAATGTTAAAATCATTTAAAAAATGGGTTCCATTATAATATCTTTGAAGAAATTTTAACCCATAAAAAAGAAATGGGTATGAAAACAATCAATTTGAAACATCATTATCTTGTGAAAATGAAACGATTCCCATAAAAATATTTTATAAAAAATATTAACCCATGAAAAGTAAATGGGTTCTAGTATGATATCATTGAAAAATTTATAACCCATTTAAAGGTAATTGGTTTAATTAAAATCACTTTAAAACATGGTATTATTTTGGTATGGAAATTGGTTTAATAAAAATCTCTTCGAATCATGGCTAGCTCATGGAAAAAATGGATTCCATTATAATATATTTGACATAATATTAATTCATCCATAAGACAATGAGGATGGAATTAAAAAGAAATATATCTATAGGAGGATATGTAACAATAACTGGGTTCCTCTATACTGAATAGAAATACCATAAAAAGGCCAATAAAATATTGATGAGGAAAATAATCATTAACCTTGCAAAAGAATTCTATATCACTTTGAAACATTTGAACCATTAACCACATGATTGGAGTAAAATTAAATTAATCTTATTATATCATTGGAATAATTATATAAATGATAAAACATGTCCACCAATTAGTATGTAAACCTTGTAAAATAATATAGGTGTGTAATATAATAAAGGTATCTAAGAAATAAAGTTGTAAAACAAATACATTACTATTTCATTAAAATTAAAATCTAACACCCCGTGAAAGAGATATAATCAGATGGATATTTAAAACAACATAAATTTATGGTTATGATTAATAAAATAAATTCATAAATATTATTTACTCCACACATCAAAAATATGTGGTGAATATGGAATATATCTAACAGAAGTAAACGTGATATGAGAAGAACCGTAACAAATATTGAATCATTGTAGTGATATTAAATTAATGAAATTACTATTTTTTACATATTGAAAACCATGCAATAGAATTTTAAATTTAGACTAATAATATCTGATTTTATTTGAAACATATTCTTAGTATAACATAATTAATGTAATAGAATTTTAAACTAATAAATGGAAATTGTGTAAAAGAATCCATTACTAATTAGTATACATTTTTTTTAAAACCCTTTGAATGAAATAAAATAAAATGAAACATTAAATAAATAAATATAAATTTATTCATGAAATAAATTACAATAAGGGAAATATATACACCACACAAAATAAATGAATGGGGATTGTGGCTCATACCTCCTGATAGTAAATGTGAAAAAATTATCACTTACACCTTAAATAACATTTGAATATTCAGATTAGTGAAATAATAACATAGATTAAAAAATTTATATCATGAAATTATTTAAATTCATAATATAAAATGTAAGGTTATCTGTATATAAACTATAAAAAATAAATCAGTTTCATAACATTAAAATATACCAAAATGGAAGTAAATTGAGTCAAAATAACTAACTATTCGGTATTATTTGAGTCCTAAGCCCCATGAAATAAATAACATAAAATGAAACATTAAATACCACCATCTGATATTTATTCCTAATAATAAAAAATATCAGTGGATTATATACACCATGTAAAAGGGATAATTCTTTTAATATGTCTTATGCATCACTGAAGAAAAAGTGACAACAAAATCCTTTACCAAGAATTTGAATTATCATGATTTTCCTCTATCATCATCAATAAAAAAGAATATTTTGTTATATAATTACATTTTAACCTTTTAAAAGTTTTTATTATTCTTATTTAACTTATAAATAATTTATATACAATAACTTAATCAATAATCTTTATGTCATATGTCTTTATGATATTCAGTTTATGTGTCAAAAATGACTTTGTTAGGTCAATTATGGTCAATGTGGACATTATTAAAACATATCCATAAAATGAATAATATATTTTTCATATTTATTCATAAATTATACTTTTATAACCAATCATGAATGACTGTTTTGAAAAATTAAGCATTGTTATAGTAATGGAGATGTTGGGTTGTACGTACACATGAGTGATGTTCTAATTTTTCAATAATCATTATAAAAACAAGGTAAATAAAATGTATCTTTTCAGAATAATAATTATAATAATATATTAAACACCAAATAAATTAATATTAATAAAATGGGATTATATACAACATGTAAAAGTGAAAAATATATGATTTCATTTAGTGTCTAAAAAAGTGTTAAATGAAATCATATATTTTTATTAAATAAAATGTATCTTTATAGAATAATAATAATAATAATATAAGATGGTTATATACACTATGTAAAAGTGAAATAATAATATAAGGGATTATATACATCATGTAAAACTGAAAAATATATGATTTCATTTAGGGTAACAAAAAGCTGTTAAATGAAATCATATATATTTCATAAAAAAGATTATTATTCCATTAATATCATATTTATGTAATTTATGTCCCATATGTTTATTATAACCATCATTATTTCATTCCATGTAATGTGTGAATGTATTACACTTCATTGAGGAGGCGGTAGTCCACACATCCGCGAACAATGTTGTCATATTTACACAAAAAAGAATGAATATAGGTTTGTGTAATATTAAAATTAAATAAGTATGAAGAATAAATAAATATAAAATATATCATATACTAAAATTGTTCCCATCATAATTCTCATCCATGATAGGTGGTAAAAGGAAAAAATGAATGACATAATTTTGCGAGGTTGTTGTTTTTCGTATAACATGAACATAAATTTTGATTCAGATTTGATGGAAGTGTATGTAGGTGTAGGTCAAACAAATAAAATAACAAAATATAAGTATACTAAATATAATTATATAATTATATAATTGTGTAATAATAATAATTTAATGGGTGTAGAAGGAAATAAAAAATAAATGCATATTGAAGAGTGTGAGATCTTTTTCAGATAACTCCTTTCAGTTTTCATCAGAGGTATTACTTTGTTGGATTTAATCCCAAATTTAGAAATAATGGGTGTAAATATAGATTTTTTGAAATTATACAGTCTGTTTTTGGATAATCCAAAGGTATTTATTGGTGTGAGTAAATTTGGTAGGATTAAAGAATTTTTATAGTGAAGGGTAGTGGAATTATTGTAATCATTAAATTATAAACAATATTAAGGGTTATCGTTTTGATCATGTTCCAGAAATAATGATACCAATTTAATTAAAAAGGTGATATATTCTAATGATTTTCATAAATTGGGATATAAACAAAAATCTTCAGTGATTTGGCCCCTTAAAATTAATGTTTAACCACTAAGTAAATACATATTAACCATAATCAGTATAATTAGTATTAATTAATTTCATTAATATTTTTGGTAAAAAGAGATGAAAATACTTGGTATTATATATTATTTTCATTAAAAACATGGAGATAATTTTTTCTAATTTAAATCATAGAAGTGGCATAAATTAATTTAAAATTAATCCCATAGACAAGATGACAAAAAGGGTTCTAAAAGTGAAAATATGAAAACAAAATCCATGTTTTTATATCAAAAATCACGTTGAAAATTACTAAAATTGATTGTATTATATTAAATTATATGAAATTGTTTTAATTATACCTTAAAGACAATTAGTAATATAACTTTACCACTACAAATTATTTTGACGAAAAAGCTATTTTTAATTAAAATTCAGTGTCATTCACTATGCATCAAAATATTAAAGTTCTCATAAAAAAAATAAATTCACCCAAATTTAATTATAATAGAAATATATCAAAAAATAAGTTCATTTTCTCATATATTAATTATAAAATTGTCTGCAATTATATTTAAAATACGTAAACAATTAAAATTTGTTAAAACTTTTATAAAAAATTACATATTTTTATGCTTAAAATTGGATTTATTATTATCTTAATCCAATCAAACAACTTGGTTGAATTTAAAAACATTTTATTAAGTATATATAATATATATTTTATTAATATATTTCACTAATAGTCTTTAATTTAACTTATTATGCTAAAATCAAATTTTTATCATAAAATTAGTTTATTTATAAAAATACTTCTTATATATTCAAATGGGATTTATTTTAATTTAAAAATTAATTGGTAACTGATGAATAAATTTTATAACCCTGTGTGAACTCTAATTTTTATAATCTAGTTATTCTCATGGATTTACAACCTTCCAACATCCAGATGATAACTACTATAATAATATTAATAATATATTGTTGCCCAGCAAGACTCGATCATGAATGTAACACAATATATCAATGAATAATCAATGTTTTGTGGAACACAAGATAAAATTGATATTGTGTAAAATGCAAGATAATTTTTTAAATGAGTATAAAAAAATATATCAAAAAATATAAATTAATTGAAAAGAATATATTTCATAAAATCTCAGGATGTTACATCCAACACCCAAAAAATAAATTTCTCCCTCAAAATTCATGTTAGTTATCAATGGATTGACATGTATTGAATTAATTTATTTAAACTAACATAAACTAAAAATTTAAATAAAACTATCTTAAAAATTGGTGTGAAACATAAAATTTGAAAATAGATATTCATAACTAGGATTCCATGTATATGGAACATAGAAGAAAATAATAAATAATTATAGATAGTGGATGAGGTCATTGATCACAAAAATGGGGATGACCAATGGAATTTTAAGAGCCTCAACATCATAAATATGTGATAATATAAAAGTATATCAGTTCATTAGAACATAAGGTACTAGGATAATAATTTTTATTTTAGGATCAATTTCGTAGATTTCAAGTATTCCCTTACTATCTAGAAAATGTAATCAAAAAGTAATTATACTTAATGGATGAAAATAATTTCTTCCTTTATTAAATTTCCACCATATTCACATATTTGTATTCAAATTATTAGTATTAAATAGAAATTTTAAGTTCTTGAATCACTAAAATCAACCTTTAATAGAGAAAATAACTTAAAAAATTCATTTTAAAGACATTCCATATAATTTTAGACATTAACCAAAACCAAAATGGTTACAACATGGTAATATATTTCCCATAATGATAAAAACAAAAAATTATGTGCTAATCTAAAAAATAAATAGTAATTCCACAATGATCAAAATTAATATTTCCAAAAATAAATATCATTAAAATTCATCAAACATTTCATGACTAAATTTGAATCCAAATTATTTTCAATATCAAATCATATATTCCTCCAAGATAAATAAGAAATCACTAACCAAATAAAATCCGATATTTTTATTATAATTATTATAATTGTTACTTTTATAAAAATTTCATGTTAACCAACACATCATGTATTCAATTAGTAGTGAAAAAAATCAGGATCATCCATTACTCATTGGTTCATCCCCCACTACCTAACTAGATGTGGCAGGTGGTAAATGATAATACATGTTTTCTATTTTGTTCATTAAATATGAAAAACAATTCTTCCCTAAAAACAATATATTTTGATCATAGTTGTTAAAAATATCTCGTCCCCAAAAAATAATGTCTCGAAAAATTTATCTAACAAATGAAATATTTTTACTACTGAAGACACTAAAATGTGTGGACTATGAATTTACAATTGTGATCGGCCTTAATGTTATTGTCCTATAACAGAATCCATAATTCATAATATAACTAATATAAAAGCATCATAATATCAAAATTTATCTAAAAAGACCTTTTATACTGACTATAATATCCCGAAACCCTCACTCCTAGATCTTGTAATGGAATCCATAACATTCCATTCCTGATATTAGTGCTAGTAATTATGAACCAATTTTTTTCCCAAACCCATAAAATGAAAAAATCAAAAAAATGGTTCACTTACACAATATATGACCTTCACGGATTAATGTTTTATTGAATTAGGAACCAACTATTTAATAAACAATTTAGATCGATATAGACTCCTAAAAATATTCTTCAAAAATTTGTATATCATCACCCATTTTTCACATCATTTTTTATTTCAATGTAGTTAATAAACAGCACCCATGTGAATTATTTAAAAGGTATAATTAGTTAAACATAATTACTTATAACCTAGGGAAAAATAAACATAAAAAGGGTGAGGTCAAATTCTTATTACATGAAAGCATAAGAATTAAAAATTTATTTTCATAAATGGGATTCGTTTTTCTAAAGGAAATGATAAAATAATCAAAGTGGATGAGATATTCATAAATAAAATCATACGAATAAAAACCAAGATCATGAAATCGTGTAATAATTCATTAAAAATGGAGATAGTCAAATGAATATATAATCATAAGCCATGTGATGTCAAAACTAAAAAAAAGAAACATTACAACATCATATAAATCATATATAAAAGAAATTGGGATTTTTAAATACCTCTCATATAACCCTTAGAAAATCCTCAGTGAACCATTAGAGAGACCTTTCAAATGGAATAACCAATACAGTCAACTTTTATCTCAGGTGTACCCAATGTGTTAGATCACGATAGGGTTGCACCCATAGTGTAAGAAATAATGGGTTCACCCAACACTATATGGGAACACCCATCATTTACAGTGATCTTAAATCTAATTCAGAGATAATTCACCATAAATCATTGAAACATGATTTATTATTTTCATAACATAATTAACCTTTTAAAAAGAAATATGTTTAATAACAATATATTTGAAACATGGTTATCCCATTGAAAGTAAATTATTTCCATGAAAATATATTTGTAACAATTTTAAACCATGGGAAAGATATGGGTTCAATAATATTCTCTCTAAAACATGGTAAGAAATGAAAAGGGTTTGAAAGTAGTATCTCTGAATCAATATTTACCCATTTAAAAAAAGAGTTCCATAATTGTCTCTTTGTATCCTGATTAACCCCTAGAAATAACTTTTTCCCAAAATGATCTCTTTTTTAACAGTAATCAAAAATGAAAAAGAAATAGTTTCAATACTAATTTCATATAATCATGAATAACCAGTGTAAATGAAAAGGGATCGATAAAAATATCTTTGAAACATGGTTAACATGTAGAAAGGAAATGGATTCTATAAAAATATATTTGAAATAATAATAATTCATTTAAAAAAATAATGAATATGATATTAATAAATAATATACCTAGTGAAGTATAAATAACATAATTTTTTTTTGATATTCATGAATTCCAATACAAATAAAATATGATTAAAACATTCTTGAGGAAACTAATCATTAAAAATTCCAAAAGCAACTCAGACAACATTGAACCATTTAAATAACTACACCCATGGATAGAATGAAACTAAATGAAAAATATAATCTTATTAGAATAAGAAGATTAATTATATTAAATTTATATGGTGTATCATATAATTCCTTTAAAACAATATAAGTTTATAACAAAAAATTCCTTAAATAAAGATAATTGTTATAAACATCTTTTACCACTTTGATAAAATATAAAACATAAACACCAAGAAATATGGATCATTATAAGGATATGTTAATCTCCATAAATATAAGGATTAAAATCATCAAAAATATTGATGGTTAGTATGTAATACCCCACCAAAATAGGTTTAAAATAAGAAACATATCTCACAGAAATAGTATTGGGAAGAGAAACCCTATTACAATGATAATATAATTGGATTGACAAAAATTGATTGAAATAATTATGTTTTGAATTTGAAAATATTAAAAAATTGGATTTCTAGGATAAAATCTATAGGTCATTCCCATCATATTCTTGGTATAACATAACTGATGACATAGATGTCTAAACCAAGGAATATAAATTGAGTTATGATTTCCCTTACTACTTGGTAACATTTAATTATAATCCCCATAAAAGAAACAAAATCAAATTAAAAATTAAATACCATGAATAATGTTTTATTATTGATATAAAATAAAATAAGGGAATATATACACCACATAAATTAAATAAGTATTGAATATGGTGTATTCCCCAATAATGAAAACGTGAGGCCATAATCCCTTCCAACTTGAGTATATTTTGAATCTTGTGATCTATGAATTAATAAAATCAATGAAAAGATTTAGTGAAATTAAATAATTATTTTTTTGATAAAACATTTTATAATATTATTATATAAACCACATAAAATAAAATAGGTTCATTACATTACAATGCGCCTCAATGGAATGGATTTGAGAAAAAATACCTTAATACTTGGTATCTTTTGAATCTTAAGCCACTTGAATGAGATAAACTAAAATTGAACAAAAAATATCATTAATTAAAATATATTGATTTAATTAATTATAATAATGTAATTATATAAATTAATAAAAAAGAAATAACTGGTGAAAATGGTGTATGCCTCACAGATGAAAAAGTCAGACAAGAATCCCTTACCTTGAGTCTGATTTGTCAGGAATGTCCTCTATTTTCAGGAATAAAAAAATTATTTTAATTATATAATTAATTAATAAATTTTTCAATTTTTATTAGTATTTGGATTTATGATATCAATAGGTTATATAAAATTAGTTATCAAAAATATTTAAGTCATATGTTTTGACATTATTTTGTTTGTATCAAAAATGTATTTTTAAGGGAAGCAATTGTCAAAGGGGTCATTATTAAAACATATCCCTAATAATAAGAATAATATTATTATAATATTTATACATCACTTGTAACTTTAAAACCAATAATTATTTAGATTTCTGAAAAATGAACATGCATTACAATCATGGAGATGGTAAGTCGTATGTACGGATGAAGAAGGTACTAATTTGTCAATCATCATTATAGAAAGAAGGTAAGTAACTTATATATTTATATAATTATAATTATATCATAAAAAAATGTTATTTTATCAAATATACTTATATATATATATATATTGGCATAAAATTAATCACATCGCATCATGGAGGTTGTAGTCAACACATCCACGAACAACATTATCATTTTTTACAGTGTGTAGAGGGTAAACAGTTATTATAATTATTATGATTAAATAATTATAATTATGTCATTAATATTATAAATATTTTATTTATATATCATATTTTTTTGTAGAAAACATCCTCAATAACTTCACTTTAATGTGTGAATGTATCACATAACTTTGAGGAGGCGCTAGTCCACACATCAACAAATGTTGTTATCGTATGTGAAAAAATAGAACGCATGAAATAATGTGTTATATTATAATTACAAAAGTATTTTCACAATCTAAATATAATTTATATCATAAATAAATTCCATTATAATTCTTAACAATGAGATATGGTAAAGGAATGATGAACGACAACATTTCATTAGGTTGTAGTCTGTCGTACACACGAACAAAAATTTGATTACACGTTCTACTGATGTGTGTTTAGATTTATATAAAATACATAACAAAAATATCTAAGCATATTAGTGATATTTATTTTATTATATAATAAATGAATACAGGTAATTTAATTAGTGGAGAAAGAAATACATCATAAATGCATATTCAAGAATTTCACCTATTTTTTTGTGTATCATTTTTTGTTTTGAACCAAAAGGATTCCTTAGTTTGCTTTCTGAAAAAATACATTACTCTTGGGTGAGAGTTGTGAAGTTGGTATATTTTTCATGTTGGGTTTTGATGACCCAAATGGATTTAGTGGTATGATGAAATAGGAGTGATGGTATTCCATTTTATAGTGGAGGGGTGGCATTCTTGTAATATAAAAAGGTAAACACTCTAAACAGGTCTCCCTTACATCATGTGACGCTAATAATGATCCAAATCACGAGACGTGTAATTTTTATAATTAAAATTTATTTTTCATGACTTATAGGTTTATATAATTTCATTATACTATGGACCACATCCAAGTCCCTTATTTTATGAATCACTATAGATCATAAGGCATTTTCAATTGGAGGGATGTATGAAGAAAATTTCATTGGCCGACCATTACTTCATTTTCATGAAATTATATTTAATTCATGGTGATTATATGACTATAATATCTTCTTTGTAAAAATATTTAGTGAATTTGATATCTTTCTGAAATTTTTGACAAAGCATTTATAGTATCCATCTAGTCTACCAAAAATGTGGATCTTAATAAATATTTCTAATTTCATCCAACATTCATTAGTATAATCTTTTAAAGGATACACAAATATTCCCTATCATAGAGTTACGTGAACCATTAATGGTACTTTATATATCCATTATTAATATATTATAAAACATATTTTTTCTTATCCTTCTATATGGTCTTTAATATTTTACTAAATTTAAAATCATTCTCAACCCTTATATTAGAATGTTATAATATATCCTATAAAATTAATCCATAATTGATAAGGGAAACAAATTTAGAATCTAATAATTATATCAATGAATATAGTGGGGGTATATAGTGTATCCAAATGGAATAACTATATATTTATAATTTACATACCTTATATGAAGGGATATCTTAGGTATGTCTTCTATTTTTCCCTTAATTGATTATATCCAGGTTAAATGTCAATAGTTTAGAAAGGATGATATCATCGATGTTCATCAAAACAATATTCAATATTGGGTTAATGTTACATGTTTACGATAGATTTCTAGTTATGTTAAAGATAATTAATGAATAGATAAATTTGTATATAATTAGTTATTAGAAAAATAATATACTCACCCTATGTTGAAGTACATATAAAACTGAATTCCCTATCAAGGAGTTAGATGAACCATTAATGGTACTTTATATATCCATAATTAACATATTATAAAATATATTATTGTTTCTCCTTCTGTATGGTCTTTTATATATTACTAATGTTATAATATTTCTCAACCCTTATAATAGAATATTTTAATAGATCCTATAAAATTAATCCAAAATTGAAAATGAAAACAAATATAGAATCTAATGATTATATCAATGAATATAGTGGGGTTATATAGTGTATCCAAATGTAATAACTATATATTTATAATTTATATTCCTTATATGAAGGGATATCTTAGGAATGTATTCTATTTTTCCCTTAATTTATTATATCTAGGTTAAATGTCAATATTTTAGAAAGGATTATATCATCAATGTTCATCAAAAAAATCTTCAATATGGGGATAATGTTACTTGTTTACGATAGATATCTAGTTATGTTCAAGATAATCAATGTATAGATGCATTTGTATATAATTATTTTTTTGGAAAAATAATATACTCAACCCATGTTGAAGTACATATAAAACTGAATTCCTTATATAGATACTTCTATATTTTCTTCTTAAATTTATAAAAGTATATCAGTGCAATTATATAAGTAGTCATTGAAATAAGTGTAGAACCAAGTATGACTTCTTTTAAAAAGTCAAAATCATGATTATTGGGAAGACTAAGAAACTCCTCTAGGAAGACATCATATTATAATTTAAAAAAAATAATCTATTCAATTTTGAGTTTCTCCTTAACCATTGGATATAAATAACCATCAAAAAAACATTATAATACCCAAACATTTGAGTAAATTTCATTTCGAAGTTAATGTTCTTCAATAAACTAATATATAATCCTATATTGATTTAATGTATATCAAATATTTAATTACATATATATAAATATATATGGGATCTATATTGAAATATTGATCCAAGACTATAACCACATAAATCTATAAAATTACGACACTTAAATGACATTAATGATTGAAATTAAAAAAAACAGCTATCATAGAGATCATTTATGCTTGAGATGAAATCTTTGTACCATAATGATTTCTCGCTTATAATTAAAAATATATTCATTTAGTGATGATGTGATACTATTAGATAAAAAATCAGATTAAAATATTGTATATATTTTGAATAAAATAATTCATTTACTTTCCTCTAGTGGATTATAATTTTACATTTCATAAATTCATTCATCTACCTCACATCAATGATTTTGAGAGCATAAAACTTTAATTTGTCTCTTAGATTAACGTTTTCGTTATTGATAGTAATAATTAACCCTCACATTCTTTATGTAATTGGTACAATGGTCGTAAACATTTAAATTTAATAAGTTGGGACTATGTGGTTCATTTAGTTGAGTTTTCTCATTATTCATTTCATCGACTAGCCTCTTTAAATATCATTGGAAATAATTTTCTCAATGGGATTATTTCTGATATTTAAAATATTTACCAATCACATTAATTAAAATTTAAAAATTCCTCTAGGAATAGTTTTTATATGAACAAAACATTTCTTTACTATCTACCATGGATTTTACTTTTATAATACCCATGATAATCTCTCTTCCTCATCCTATCCCAAAAAAACAATAATAATTAGAGTCTATATTAAGTATTTCTATAACTAAAGCACAATTTATGATATTTTTCATAGCTACTAAAGTCATTTATGTATAAAAACATTCAAATAATTTGTATAAAGTCAATAACTAATAAACTAATGTTTTAGGGTCGATCATAAAACAAGATGTTTTCCCCATATGACATGTAAAATTTTCCATTGAGAAGTCAATGGGTTTAATATTTGTCTTATTTAGCTCAAGGGATTCCCATTTAACTTTTGCATGAGTTTAGAGAACTTACTAAATTAAAAATAACCATATAAAATCCCTTCACTACATGGATTAAATTTATTGATTCTTCCACATGTTTTATGAAATATTCTACCAATGTCTTTTCTTTAACTTTTAAAAGGAAAATGTATATTTTTTCATGTTATAAAATCTAGTAAAAAAACTATTTAATGATGAAAATATTTTTCTAGAAAACATGTTTTTTATATTACTAACTAATGGGTGGTTGATGTTTCCTTATGAATGATATATTTTTACATTCACAAATTTTTTTTTATATTTTTAAAATAGTTGAATATCTATTATTAAAGTAATATTTGTTATGAGAAAATCATTTTAATAAAACAAATCTCCCTATCACTAAATTATATTTAAGTTCACTATTTCAATATGTTAATGAAATAGATAAAATAGTTCTACTATAATTATAATCACACTAAAAAATAATATAAATGAACGTCAAAATATTTAGCAAGTGACTCAAATAAAAAACCCATATTCTGATAATATTGTCATTAAGATATATAACCAGTATCAAAAATTAGTATCTATTTATAAATTCATTTGTAATTAATTTTTATGTGTGGATATTCCAATATCTTTTTGAAATTTTTCACATCGTATATTTTAATGTAATTTTATAAAATATATTTGTTATAATTATCATATAATAATTACAAAATTAGTCAAAATAAAAATAAAAAAATGTAAAAAATCTATTGAAAAATAAATGATTCTCCATGAAACATGCAACCAACAAAATCAAACTTTTCCATAAATCAAGAAACATTACATATAACTAGGTCAAATATCATCTATAATATATTTATCTCACACATAAACTATCATAATCATGGTTCAAATAGCATGTTAGACACCAAAGAATCTACTAGGTCGTTGTTAAACATTACTGAAATCATATTCTATAATAGAATGATTATTTATTACATAGTCTCCCATATTAATTGATTTGGATATGTATATATTTATTCATATCACCAAATAATTGATATAAAAACATTGGCATTGATATTTCATTACAACCCAACCAAAATTAATGTTGGAATTCCATCATGTTTATGTTTCTTGATACCTATATTTTAAAATGGACATTAACATATTAAATTTTGATATTAATGAAATATAGATATTCTTGAATAAATTTTCAAAGTATTCCTATCTAAATAATTACTATTAAAAAATATATTAAAGAGATGATATAATAAACCCATTAATATATGTTTAAAAATAATTGGGTCGTAATATTGTGAATTATTCAATGATTCAACTCAAATGAATTAAAGATCACACATAATCTTCCTTCATTGAATAATTATAATTTATTAAAGATAACATTATCTATTATAGAGATTGAAATAATTTGACCAATACTGATAAAAATATAATTATATTGAATCTTTTATTGAAATCATAACCTTGATCAATATTGTAGACCCACCAGACCCATTCTATAAGATATAGTGCTGAAAACACATAACATAAATGACTAATATTGATAATAATCTATCATCATAATAACATTAAAAAAATCAATCTAATGGCCTATTATTTTATTTTTTTAAACCAATAAATATTTACTAATAAAAAAACATGTCTTTCCCTTCCAAGGATAAATTTTACCTCTAAATAAGATTCTAATAACATAGTAATATTTCTTCAACATCACCTAAATATTCTCTACCCATTATATGCTTCAAGGAATAGAATGATTAATACATTATTTTCATAACCTATGGAAAGGAATACATACTAAGGGTTGAGATTAGATTCTCTGTAATAGAAAATATTATAAATAATAATGAGGGATCTTTTAGGCATAACAGGATTTCATACTATTAATGAACCATAATCATGGGAGCATGAAATAAAGAAAATGTTTAAATTGAATATAGATTAAGAAAGGATCCTAACATAAGAGAATAGAATCATATAAATATATAAATAACATAAATATGACACCATTATAATAATTCAAGTTTCCTTTAGTCATTTACATTTCATAGTTATCTAGGAAACCAACCCATGAACAATACATATCTTGGATCATTGCTCACACACCATGATTTATCACGAAATGGTAACATTAACCAATGAATTGGATGGATTTATAATTCTAGTATAACCCATCACATAATGTTTACATATATATTTGTGCAATATAGAAAGAATTTTTTTTGTCATAAAGAACATGAGGAATGAAAAATACTATTGCAATCTGGTTAAATGGAATCCATAATAAACCATGTATAAATTTCTCAGCACACATAACCTGATATACCCAAGGAAAATAATTTGGTATCTGTTTCCACTATGAATCATTTGATTTAAATTTCACATAGTAAATTTGATTAAGAATATTTAATTTGTATATTATATGAAACTTATATAAGGATTAGACAAAAATATCCCAATCAATAAATGTATTTGGAATCATGGTGAACACCCTTCAATCAATAAAATATAATATATGGAGTTAAAATGGGAATATAATTGAAAAAATAATCTTATACAGGTGGATTCCAAATTAAATATTTTGTGATATATCATCCCATTGATTTAAAATATTACTTCATTATATGACTATATAAATAAATTTGATGGAATTATTTGAAGAATAACCATTATCATGTATATGAAATACATTAAGAACAATAATAGAATGATTAGAAAAATTAATTTTTTAAAAATAATTTCCCAATTTTATTTAAAATTTAGATAATATATTTTCTAAAACTAAATGAATTTTACTATTAAAAACTTGAATGTGTATAGAGGAATTACATTAGAAAACACAAAGGTTTATGAATGATATGTTCTCTTGTAAACTTGTAAAACCAATTCCCTAGAAAAATAACCATGTGTAAAACAATAAAAAAATTTAAACATTTTAAATTAATGGTACGATTGTTAAAAAAACCATAATTGTTTTTGAAATGAAGAACTTAAAAACCTTCTAATACCTTATATTATAAAAATAATTTTGAAAAAATAATAATGAAAAAAATTAATTACTGTCAAAGCATGTTACTAAATCCCACATCTTAATATGTATTATAAAAACATTCATTTATAAGATGTTAATTAAATTATGAATGTCACATAAAACATTGTATAAAGTAATTTTGATTGGAAAACATGTATTTTGGGTAAAATATACATGGATTGTATAGGTATTATTCTTGTTAACAATATGACTCTCTTCGAAGAACAATTTTATCAAATGGGAGAATATTAAAAAAGATAAATAATATTAATATAGAGAAACTAAATTTACAATTTTAAATGAAAATGGTTGGAACTAGTGGATTTGAAGATTAAAATCAACAAGATATTTCATAATTGGTGTGAAAAAGGATATGATATGAGAAAACAATTATGAATGTAGTAAAATTTTAATCCGATCCATTAAAGGATATATAACTCAAAAATCAAAATCAAATACTATAAAGAAATAAATTTTCTTAATAACATAAAATTTTGATATTGTATACATTGTATAAAAGTAATTTCATTCAAAAAATAATATGTGTTTCAATAGAAACATATTCAGACAAACATATACAATAGAGTAAAAATATTCTACAAATAATAAAAATAAATAATTGGAGTATGAATTTGATGTTAAATTCTATGAATTTGGATAATATATGATATAGAATATCTCATTTACAATATATAAACCATTTAAGATAAATTATTTTCATAAAAGAATATATATCTTATAGACGGATGTTTTGAGAAAAACTGTTATGACATTTGTAATATTTAAATCTATATGAATTAGAAGATATAAATTCATATGGTTCTATAAATACCATTAATTAAATCATGTGTTATAATAAAATATATTATTGTGTATTATATACAACACCTAAATAAAAAATTTGGTCATAACTTTAAATCTTTTCATAATGAATATGAGTTGAGAATAATCACATTCCTATATTTTTGAAAACAATCAATAGTTATAATTAACATATTATATAATTAAATTATGTTCATTAAAAAAATTAATAATTGAATTATACATATATCATTATATTAATTTTATAATTATCACAAAATTTTCTCATTTATTATATTTCTTCAACCTATATATGTTACCGAGGTGGTTTGATTGATATTTACATGAATGTCTTTGCATATTGACCATAGTTAATTTTATTTTTAATATAAATTCAAATTATCAAGAATATAGAAAGTGTTTTAAATATAATTTTTATAGATAAAAATAATTTTTTTTACATGTCATATATTATTTTATGTAATGGAAATCAAAACAATGACCTATGTAGAGGCGGAAATCTGCATGTACACACAGTCGAAAAAATTATTTTCTAAAATATAGTACTGTGGCATAAATTAAAAAAAGATTTATAATTTTTAAAACATACTCTTGATAAAAAATATTTTTTTATTGAAATATTTTTAAACTATAAAATCAACGTGGTTAGTAAAAATAGTACATTTTGTGCTTGGTGGTGGTAGTCTTCCCAAACACAAGATAACATTTTTCTCATAAGGTTTTGGAAGAATGAATAAATGTGATATTCAATTATTATAGTAAAATTAAATCATATAATTTATATTAACATTGTAATAATATCATTTATATAAGATAATATAGGTTCTATTAGATATAGATAATAAAAAATAATGTTTATTAAAGGCATGATACCTTTAACAAGACTTTTAACCTTATATAGAATGTCTTGTGGAAAATGGAAGAGTTATGAAATATTATATTAAAAAAAGTATCAGGTAGAGTAAATGAATTATAATATAGATAAATATGGAATATTTCATAGAGTAAATATAACTTTGGGTTATTTAACGAAGGGGTGGAACTTTTCTTCTTTTTTAAGTGAATAAAATATCGCATTCCATGGATAATAATGTTTAGTAATCGGAATGAATAAAAGTGATTTAATATCTATAGATATTTGGGTTGAATGTTTTTTAAGAAATGTGGATATGAATTTAAAATATATAATAGGGTTTTAATATGTTATATGTTCCGTTTGAATTTATAAAATTTTTATCCAAATTAGATTAGTCATTAAAACACTTTTTACACTTTATTAAATAGTATTCAGGATAATTATTTCATTACTAATAATATATGTAGACCATTTTATGATAAATTTTAAATTTTTATTCATAATTTTTTATCCGTTTATCCATATTAATTTCATTAATATTATAAAATACAATATTAAATTTATCACCCATGACACATTAAAATCATCATTTAAAGGGGTTTTTATCCCTAAAATTAGGAATAATTTTAAAAAAATATAGTTACATGTTTTTATGTTAGAAATTTATTTCTAGTAAAACAAATAAATGATATATGAAATTAAAATCAATCCAAAATGTAATTTTATCAAAGTATTAATTAATTAGAAGATAAAATAGGAAATAATAATCTTTATTAAAGAAACCGTTTATAGTAGCTTAAAAAATGGAATGTGTTTTCTAAGATCAAATAATACTTGAAAATGAAAACATTATTCCTTAATTTCTTGTTTCATCAAATTAATTTTTTTATGAAGTAATATTTCTATCATATATATTTCTAATTAAATTAAAATTGAATTATTTTTTAAACAACCGCTTTTTCGACTAAATGTTGATTTTTTTAAAAAATATTAAATATTAAAACATTGGAAATTTTGATATTATAAAGTTTAAAATAAAGATAACTTATGTTCTTATACTTCTTAAAATTATATATTTTACATTTTATATAAAAATAAAATCTAACAATAAACCACATTCATTGAGAAAATGAACTTCTTAAACATTAAATGTTTCTAATATAATGTCACACCAAATTTAAAATAAAATGAATCTATTATTTTGTATCATATATAAATATATTTTATTTTATTATAATTTTTATATAATGATAATTAATTTAGTTTAATAATGTATCTTAGAATTCAATTGAGTTCGTGTGTATAATGTTATAGAAATTAATTTAAATTATATGGAAAAATTTCTTCTATACTAAAATATCATGTCATTACATACACCAACCAAAAAAATATTGTGACCTTAAAATTGTTAAGTATGACACACATATAATAAAATATAAATTTATATGTCATTCTTAACTCAACATATAATACTTACTAAGATACCAATCTCATTATCCTAGATAACAATAAGAAATTCACTAATTTCATAATCATATACTAATATTTAAAACAAAGAATTCAAAATATAGATCCACTGATAATTATAAGTGTGATTAGTTACTCTATATTACCCATTCATATATTCAATATTATGATCTCATTTTCAACCAAATTATATGACGGAAATAGTTATATTACTTTCCAATAACAATTATAGGAAAAAATTATATAAATAAAAAAACTAAATGTTAGGTTTTCTTATTTTATAATTCATTCATATCCACTGATGGTTCATCTCCTAAAACAAAATATGTGAATATAGAATAAGTAATACATAAATGGTTTATATAAATATTTTTTTTGATTAATATATTTTATTCATGATCATATTTAAATTAGGTTCTCAAATCGAACTAGTTATTAAAATCTATATGTTCAAATCCTTCCCAATAATTTTAAAAGAAATATGTATTAACACAAAAATATTCAACATGAGTTTTTAACAAGGGGAAGAATTAACTAGAATGATGTCTTAGATATACCTGACTAACACTTTTAAGGGTTCTTACCCTTATAAGCATATGTGCCAAACCCACATCAACTTTTCAATATCGAGATAGGGATTTATTATCTTGAAAGACCAAACAAATTATTCATTACCAAAAGTTAGAGAGGATCAATGAGACTCGGTTTTATCACTATGGTTTCAATAAAATTCCCTTATCATCATCCATAGAAAATAATATATTCAATGCTTCTATCCAAAGGGTTTATATTTACCATTAAAAATATGATCATCCTTGACTCATGAACCCTAAATTTCATTCTGAAATATTAAAACAATCAAAACCAATTACATAATCACCTATAAAGTTATCAAAACACTCATTTGATACCAATGATATATCCCTCATACCCACTATCCTAGTTCATGTATTGAAAACACATAACATTCAACAATATAATTATTAGGCATATCTTATTACTATATCATTTACAAATTTAAATTTTTAATAACATTTAGTTTTACATTTTTTTGAATTAATTTAACTCAATAACTAATTAAAACCAGGGAATAATCCTCCATGGAAAAAATAATACCCAATATAATAATAATTCAATAATTAGTCGTCAATGATTCCCAAAAATTCACCAAAAATATAATCTATAATGATTAGCATACTCATTACATTCTATCGCACCATGGGGAAAGAAATACATAATAAGGTTGAAATCAAATAATATGTAGGGGACATATAATAAATTATAACATTATTTCCTTAAGGTAAAACATTATATAATTATAAGAAAGAGTCCAAATCCTGGAATCATTGAATAAGGAAATGTTATCATAGAACATGGATTAAAAATAATCATAAGATAAGGTCATGGCATCATAGGAGTGTATCACAAACTTAAACATAACACATTAAGAATATATAAAGGTGGAATTACATGTTAAAATAACATAACAAGATTTAATAACTACCAATGACTCATTATTGGAAAGGTTTACTACCAACACACCATGATATATTGTGATATGGAATCATTACAAAATGTATTGGTGAGTTATATAATTATGGGACCACCGATCAAATAACGTGTCTTCACTTAATCATTCCACATGAATGTAAAAAATATTATCGATGTTTTTCCCAATGGTAGTCATTAAATTATCCATATATCGGGAATTATCTATAATCATCATACTATGTCTAATAGGGTTTATTAATGGAGCCAGAAACACCTAATAGTTCCCAAATCCATGTTGGTTTAACTACATATATTCTAATGGTTGGTTATATCCACCAAGGATAACATGTATGTATATTACATCATTTTAGATTTATATTCAGTACATTAAAAAAATACACTATTGAGGACCATATTTTTTTTGTGTCTTTTGAAACATGGATACCAAATCTTCTATCCTGGTGAAATATATTCAACATATCCCATAATAATATCCACCTTTAGTACTTCTACCTAAAACAATTATTCATTACTTAGGGAAAATAAACATAAGAAATAGGTGAGCTCAAATGCTTAGTAACGGTAAACAAGGGGGACAAGTAAGAATAATCATGGACATAAGTGTATGAGAACATGATCATTAAATTATAAGATCATAACCTCAATATCTATGTTCATATACATAAATCATGGTATAAATAATGTAATTTCATAATAAATGAGTAAAAAGGAAATAAAAAATATAATCCATTGAATCATATCATAGAAATAAAACATTGAATTGTGACTGACACATAAATATATATATTATTTCAATATTAGCCAAGGAATCTATATCAATACCATCTTAGTGGTATGGGTTCACTCTGATTTCCATATTAATATCATGAGTTCACTCCACATACTATCTTAGTAGTCATTGTTCACTTACATGGCATTTATAGTAGCATGATTTTATTACTCTTACAATCGTGGTACACATAGTTCAATCCAATTGTCATATTAGTAGCATGAGTTCACTCATCATACCATGTTGGTAGACATGCTTCACTCACATGACTATATTAGTAGTCAAGGTTCATTTCCGAGACAATCTTTGTCTATCACATGAGATATAAATCTTTACCCAATGCATTGGAGTGATATATAGGTGTCACCCATCTCATAATGAAATAATAATAAGAACATATTCAAAATTATTATAACTAATCATACCATAACCAATTAAATAAAATTTGTATTATAAAAATTTTATATTATCATAACCTGTAGAAAAATACTGGATTCATAATCAATTAATTGTAGAAATAAACCATGAAAAGAACTGGGTTTCAAAAGCACATATCTCATGAAAGAGAAACAACTTTCCTAAAAACAATGAAATTAATCATAACCCTTTAATAAAAATAATATGAATTGAACCTTCAGATTATTTCCAAAAACGGATGGATTAACATCAATGGATGGCATCTTAGATAGAAAACAATTTTGATGTTTATTTCAAATAAATTTAATCTATAAAATATCCTTTATTCATTAAAATAGATTGGTAATACATAAAACCATTTGAAAATCATGTTATTAGAAAATATCATTAAAATTTATAAAGATGAATTGAAATCATTTTAAAACACTTTTCCTTGAAAACTTATAAAATAATATTCAAAATATTGTAAAAAAATTATTAGAAAAATAATACTGAAATATTTAAATCATATTTAAAACCATTTGATTAAAAATACATTGAAAACATAAAAATAAATCTTAAAAACGTTTCGAAATCCATTTATTTTAAAATAATTTGAAAATATATAAATAATTTTTTTTTGAAAATCATTTCTTTTAAAATAAATTGAAACTAATATAATATATCTTTAAAACATTTTTACCATAATTTTCCTTAAAAACCTATAAATTTTGCTTGAAAACATTTAAAAAATATTTTTTCTAGAAAATGAATTTATAACATATAAATAAATATTGAATTTTTTTTTAAAAACATTTTCCATTAAAAAATATAAAACAAAATTAAAAACATTTTTAAAAGCATTTTTTTTAGATACCTTTTAAAAAAATCATTCCTAAAAATTAACCATTTAATCATGAAAATAAGGATTCATAGAAATAACAGTGGGTAAATCTGTATATGTCGTATGCAGTAAAATGAATATTTATTTTTCATAGTAAAAAGGTTATAAAAATTCCTTGATAAAAAAGAGAAATGAATATTTCTTTTAAAATAGGTAACAAAAAATGGAAAAATTTCTCTTAATAATAATAAGATATTAGAATAATATTAATTGAAACTATTTTTAGAAAGATTACTTTTAAAAGAATATATATTTTCAACTGAAGAGAGGGTAATGATAGGATTTAATAAAAACACATTCATAACTATATTACGTACCAAAGATCAGAAAAACTTAAAAAATACAAGATTATATTATAAACATTCAATGGATAAGAAAAATCATTAATTTTCATTAGATATAGATGATAATATTTTATATAGGAAATCAAAAAGTGAAACAACATTGAAAAGTGATAATATAGTTTCAATAAACACTTATAACTTAGTGAGTAGAAATTTTACTCTACATATAAGTCAAAGTGAATTAAATTAATCCTTATAAATAAAAAAAAAATTGATATCAAATATATAACATTTAAAATATAACTATATATAGCTAAAAAAAATAGGTTCATAACAAAACATAAGTCAAAGTAATGGAAAATTGATAAAAAACTATCTTAATGATTTTCTAACTTTTTAAACATAAAACCCATTTAACAAATAGATATAAAATAGATATGTGAATGAATATAAATTTTAATACAAAATACATATAATCCAATTGTGGTATGTACATACACAACATAAAATGATACAGTTGAAAACAAAGAAGATATCTCACAGAAGTAAAAAAGTGAGATTAAATACCCATGCATTGTGTCTTAACTTCATAAAACTCATTGAAACGACCTATATAATTAATATAACATTATTATACATCATTTTAATCACCATATTACTATGTTTAATTTTGTATATTGTTATATTACAACCTTATATTACCCTCTTGTTAACAATCATATCTTAACATTTCACTTTGAGTAATATTTTCTTTGTTTTTAATATGTGTTTTAATTTGTTATGTTGTTAGTTCATATACATATATCAGGATTAAATAAGGCAAACCATGACATAAATATCATGTATATATTGTATATTTTTATTATTTTAATCTATAGAATATATATGGATGAAACGGAATACACCACTCATGGAGACGATAGGTCGTACGTATGTGTGAACGTTATTTCTGTTTAATTGTAGTGTTGGGGAAAAGAAAGTAAAAGAAATTTATTTTTATATACCATTATTAAAATAACACTATGATATCATATATATAATATATATTCACTAATACCATCTCTAATACAATCCATGTAGTGTATGAAATAATAATATTACATTGACAGGGTTGTAGTTCACACTTCCCCAAAAGAAATTATCATATTTACATAAGATGGAAAGAATAAAAGAATATTCAAAATTAAAATTACAGAAGAATAAATTCATTATATTATTATATATATCATATATAAAAATATTTTCCATCATAATGTCTACCAATTTTAGGTGGTAATGAATAAATAAACAATAATTGTTTCGTGATGTTGTTGTTCACTGTACAAAGAAATATTATTTTCATTACACATTAGATAGAGGTGTGTGCTAATTTAGGTATAAAAAATTAGCTACAAACATTATAGTATGTTTAGGATATTTTACTTGTTATATATTAATATTATAAAAATAGTTTTATGGGTGGATAAGGAAAATAATAGGAAAGTCTTAATAGAAAAAATTACCTCTTAATCAGGTAACTCCATTTGGTTTCTTTTGCATGGCTTACATAGACTTCCTTTTATCCAAGGTAATGATTATAGGAGGAAATTTGGATTTATAAGAAGGGTATTGAGGAGTTTTTGGGTGATATTAAGAGTTTTTATATGAGTGAGGGTGTGGGAGAGTTTGTGGCTTTTTATAGAGAAGGAAAATGAATCACTTGGAAATTTTTGAAACAAGTTCGGTGGACACATGTTTCTATCTAATTAAAGTCACAAAAACAAAAAAAATAAATAATGGAAATTTTATGGATTATAAATTGATATAAAATGGGTTTTGGACAAGTTTATAGATAATTTGGTCCTTTAATATCAAGGTTGAGTCCTAAATTAAGCTTAATTTGGCCTTAATCATTGTAATTAATTATATTCAATTTTACTAATATTTTTGGTAAAACAATTAACGTAGTATTATTAAAATATAATTGTTTACGTAATAAAATGGTTTATTTTAGAATTTAAAATTTAAAATCGTAGAATATGAATAATTATGATTAATGATAACCATGCAGATGAGATGAAATAACGGGGTTTAAAGTAGAAAAATATTCAAAATATTGTTAATACTTTATTTTCAATATCAATCTAAAATTAAATCAAATGATTTAAATTATATTAATAGATGTAATATTTATCTAATTTGACCGTAAAAATTTATAATATCAATTAACATTATTAATTAATCAAACAAATGGTATTTTTTAACTAAAAAGCGGTATATTTTACTACTCATTTCAAAAATAATGCTTCCTAGAAAAATACTATTACTTCACCCTAGGATAATTTCTATGTTCTTAATTAAAAAAATAATTTTATTTTATCAATTTAAATTACTAAATTCCTTTAAAAAAGTTTATTTTTACAATCAGTTAATTCCGGAAAATAATATTCTAATCATAAAAGGACAGTACAAAAAAACATATCTTTCATTATCAATATGTTTAATTTTATGAATAATTTACAATAAATATTTGAAAATTAATTATTACTGTTCATGTATTTAGGATTAATTTATATGATAAAATTATTTCATTTAAATAATTATAAAAATGTAGTTTCATAGAAACTCAATGTTTCATGCATCGTATGGAAAGTTGGTTTTCTGAGTAACATATGTCAATTCATACTTTAAGTGTTTGTTTTGTGTAATGTATTTCATGTTGGTTCAATATGATTGGAATTTTTTAATTAGTTTATTTCTAGATATAAATGAAAATTTAAAGTTTTAGCTTAAAATGGATTTATGACCAAAATAATATTTCTTTATATATTCAATTAGTTTTCAAGAAAGATAATTTTTATGTTGCGTGTAAATTATGATTAACTTGGTGTGGTGTGTAACGCAATCTGAAAATAGTGAATTAATAAAATAAATCATCATTTGTGCTTCATGAAATAAAATATATCCAAAAAAATAAAATAATTCGAAAGCAATAATTAATAAGATTTTATGGTGTTACATTCTACACCCTTAAAATTAATTTCACATTTTAATTTCTTCTCGGATAGCAATTGTTTAATTATTGAATGTTTCAATCACCGAAACCCAATTTGTACAAATGAATATTAACTCTTCCATTAAAAAGGTATAATTGGAACCACAACGGCTAAACAAAGCATCTTATAACTTAGTTTCCACCTATAAAATCATAGGTTGTGATTAATTATTGGACATGGAGGGCATGTGTAAATATTTATAGGAAGATAATTATGTCATTGATCAAAAATAAGTGAACAATAAATGAAAATTTTAGTACCTCAATGTCATAAATATGTGATGATTTAAACTATAATCATGTAAATAGAATTAATGTATTAGGAATAGATTTTGTTTAAAACATTATCCTAGGATTGTGGAATTCTTATATAGATCAATAATACAACAAATTATTCTTTCATTGGTTTTTATTTTATCTATTTCCAACTAGTCTATTACCTCAAAAAGTTGATGTCTAGTAATTAACATTAATGACTGAAGCACTATAATAATATTTTAGAAGATATTATGGCCATAAAAATAAAAAAAAGTATTATTATTTCTCTATAACTATTATTAAAAAAGATTTTGTTTAAAACATTAATATCTAAAAATTATGAATAACACAACCATTTCATTATAAATAATTTTACATCAGAAAATATTTCAACATAATATAAGACATCATGTAGTCCAATGGAAAGCGTGAAACCCTTATTATCCTTCAGTCATGGGTTCTATACCCACAACTATTCTGGAAAAGATTGGTTGTCACCCAAAAAAGGTTATTTATTTTTCTAAAATTACAATAATATAATTTCAAAAATATATTATATGGACATAATTGAAATAAGTTTAATCACTAAATTACCTTTATCCAAATTTGTTAATAGAAACTCAATACATAAATACATCCTATGGGGTTTAAATTAAAATTTTTGTGAATGATAAAGCTTATAACCCTTGGAAATCCAATTTATTAGAAGATAGTAATGAAATCAGCTTAACTATGATTCCCTTATATATAAAAAAGTGTCTTCTCATTCTCACATTCCAAACATGTGAATACACTAATCATATTTTCATTAAAATATCATAGCAAACTTAATTAACATAAATTCATGTATAAATAAAGCATGATTCTATATTCCAAAGTATATTGGATATATTCTAAAATAAAAAAATGATGTAAAATTCATCTTTGATGACATATATCTCTTTTTAAATAATCAACTCTAGGGTAATCTGAACCTTTCAAATTAATTATTCATAAACCAGATATATATTTATCCATGAAATTTTATCTTAACAAAAATAACACATTAAGGGTAACATACCTTAGTGAAAATATCACCACATCATTAAATCACATCACTATTATATTTGGATCATTGAACATAAACATGTACATACTAAGAGAATAACATGAGTAGAATAACCCTTGAATATTTTATCACTTATATATCTTTATTTTTCGATCCAAATACATATTAACATTGATTATTATACATTGTTATTATGAAATTAATAAATCTACCTCATCCTATTACTCAATACCTATTTTTTTACATTTCCTCTATAGTATCAACATAATCAATAATGTAACCATTACTCACACCACCTTGCTGATCCACTTATAGAAAAATCCTCTCGAAACATTGAGTTGCATAATGACCATTTATTACACATTTCAAACACATAATTTTCAATGATTCCATTGGAAGGTAAATATTCTCATCCATTTTGGTAACATAACTCTTCATTTTTCAATTGCAGTCACTTGCTTTGTGTCCATATTTTCCATAGTAAAAACATCATCTTATTCCATTAAGAAATTATCTTAACCGATTCTTTCAACATTCTTGACACATGGAAAACTTAACCTTCATTCCTCTATGGTATCCCTTACCTGAACTCTTATATAATTATTTCATTTCTTCATTGGTGTGCCTTGGAGTTTGTTATGGTACTTTTTTTAAGCATGTTAATTAAAAACTAATAAGGCATGATCACATCATTTTTTACTCCAGTGATCATACTACATGACTACTCATTTGGAAATCTTCTATCACATTCAACATTAATCATGTTCCTACTATTGACTCGAACTGGAAGCATAGTGTCATTATTAATTATAATAGTAGAAAACTACACAGTCATTCAAAAATTTATTTATGGGATTTCTAAAACATTAAAATTTCCTTAATATAGAACACCATAGGTTCATCCTAGGTTATTCATAGACAACTTATATGTAAATACTTTATGATGGTATGTGATTTTTTTGTGAACTTACAATGAATATTCCCTAGGAGTGTCAAACCAGGTGTTCTGCAAGGACTTTTGTCATTTACCTAGTTATCATAAGACAGGGCTGAACATCTTGTCAGATTGGTAACCCCTAGAAACATTTATACCAAAACCTCATCCACTTGTAATATCTTGATAGGGATGTATTTATAAGAAACCAACCGCTCTACCCTTTACCATATTTCTATGACATTTCTCATAATGATTACTCATCCTTATACATATCCTTAGAGAAATTACTATACATATCCTTAGAAATATACCTAGGTATCTCACTTATGTTTTCGTATCCTAGTTTTCAAATGTTGACTGATCTGTTCCATTGATACCAACTATATAATCCCAGCAATAACATACATGGATATTACTTCATTTTAGTTATATAATCAGTAATTTACAAAAATAGATGCTTTTAACCATAATAGTTTTGTGTCTTTGTAAAATTGGCTTGAAACTATTGTATATTAGTGAAGTATCTTCAAAATATTTCATAAACATATCCATCTTTAGTAATTATACCTAAAACCATTCTTAAAAACCTATGGAATGGAAACATAATAAAGGGGTGAGCTCAAATTCTCAATAAGGTTAAACAAGTGATATATGATAGCATAATCGTGATTATAAGGTAATGGGAACATGATTATGAAATTATTAGATCATACCCTACATATCAAATATTAAATAAAACAATCATGGAATAAAAAATGGAGACTCATAAGACATGAGCCATATAGAAATAAAGCTCATAATCCCTGAAATCATGACATATAAATAAATCATGGAATTGTGGAAGGCACATAAGAAAATAAAATGATTTTAATAGTATCCAAGGCCTCACCTGTAAGGTAATCATTTGTATGGATTTTACACCCTATACCATTTTGCTAGTCATGGTTCACCCCAATGGCCATCTTAATACCATGTGTTTCCACCTCATACCATCTTTTTAATAAATTTTCACTCACATGGACATCTTAGTAGTATGGGTTCACTCCTCATACCATCTTGGTTGCCATGGTTCACTCCCATGGACATATTAGTAGAATGATCTCACTCATCATACCATCTTGGTTGTCATGGTTCATGCCCATGGATATCTTAATAGTCAATGGTCATTCCCAATACCAAAGTAGTCTATATCAAGAGATATAAATCATTACCCAATGCATTGGAGTGATATATAGGTCTCACTAATTCCAAAATTAAATCATAAAAACATGTTTTAACAAATCATAAATAATCATATCGTAACACATGAATAGAAATTGGTATTTAAAAGATGTAATCTTATCATAACCAATGAAAAAAATTAAATTTTCATAATCATTTGATCATATTCATAACCAATGAAAATAATTGGGTTTCAAAAACATATAACCCGTGAAATAGAAAATGGTTTCTTGAAGAACATTAGATTGAGTGTAACCCATTCAAAGAAATAATATTAATACAACAATTAGATCATTCCCTAAAATGGATTGAGTAACTTCAATAGATGTCAACATAGATGGAAAAATAATATTTTAATATTTTTCATAAACGTTTCTTGATGAAAATATCATTTATTATTTGAAAAGTATTTTTAATACATAAAACAATTTGAAAATCATAATATTTTAAAATACCATTAAAACATATAAAGAAGACTTGAAATCAATTGAAAAAAATTTCCCATTAAAACATATAAAATGAGATACAAAAAATTTTAAAAACATTTTACTTTAAATCATTTGGAAAGCATATAATAAATCCTGAATTTTTTTAAACATCCTCATATAAAATATATTAAAAACATAGAAAAAAACCTAGAAATTTTCGTGAAAACCATTTCATTGAAAATACAGTGAAAACATATAAAGAATTATTTCACTCTTTTTGAAATCCAATTCACTATAAAACATATAAATGAATCTTGAAAACGTTTTGGAAAAAAAATTTCCTCAATATTATTTTAAAACATATAAATTAATCTTCATATTGTTTTGAAACCCATTTTCCATGAAAACATATAAAAGAAACATGAAAATGTTTTGAAAAATTATTTTCATGAAAATACATTTTAAAAAACAATTTTCATAAAAATTAACCCTTAAAACATGAAAAGGATACTTAAAAAAATGATCGCGGGTAAATCTATTCATGTCTTGTGAGGTAAAATGAATATTCCTTTTATATGGTAATAAGGATAGAAAAATTTATTAATAAAAAAAAGAAATAAACGTTTCATTGAAAATCTGTGGAATAAAAAATTCTTATAAATATATTTTAATGACAAAAGTATATAATAATAATATTCATGAAAACCCATTTTAGAATACATTCTTTTAAAAGAACACAGATTTCTGACTGAATAGAGGGTATTGTCAAAATTTCTTAAAAACACTTTATTAACTATCTTATGTACGAAAGAGTGTAAAATGTAATGAATACATGATTATATAATTTATATTTATTGGATAAATAAATTCATGAACTTTTTTGAGTGGTTGATATTAATATTTCATCAAATAATTCATAAACACAAATAATCTCGAAAAGTGATGATATTGTTTCAATACACTCTTATAACACGGTAACAAGGGATGATACTCTCCATATAAGAACAGTTAAAATAAATTAATCTTAAAAATTAATTAAAAGTATTATATTGATTATATTTCATGTAAAATGGAATTACATACACCTTGAAAAGGAAATTAGATGCATAACAAAACATTTTCCTCAAATAAGAAAACACGAGACAAAACTATTTTACCAATTTGGTAGCTTTTGAAACATAAACCCCATGATCTAAAGTAGATAAAATAGATATGTTAGTACCAATAATTTTATGATCATGTTTCATATAATGAAATCATTGAAATTACATACACATCACAAAATGAATGATCGACAAACATAGCATCTATCTCGCAGAAATAAAAAAGTGATATAAAATCCATTAAACCTTTGTTTTGACTCTCATAGTACTAATTCTAACCAAATGTATAGTTAATATAAAATTGATATACAAATTTTAAATAACCATATTCTTATATCTAATACCATACATTTTTTTTTTATTATGACCATATATTACCATCTTGAGAACCATCCATTGTTAAGGACTCGCTTCAGGTAATATTATCTGTTTTCTCATATGTGACTTAATTTGTTATATTTTTTGTTCGTATATTAATATGATGATTCCAGAATGTAAACCATGATATGAATAAAATTTATATACAGTATATTTTTATTATAATAATCCATAAAATATATATATGTTTGAAATGGAATACACTGTTCAAGGAGAAGATAGGTTGTGCATACACATTAACATTATTTTATTTTAATTAATGTGTCGGGGGAAAAAAGTCAAAGACATGTCTTTATTTATATTCATCATTATAATAGATTATTAATGATATCATATATGTCATATATATTCACTAGAACCATTCATAATACAATCCATGTTGTGTATGAATGAAACATATCACTTTGAAGGCGTGGAAGTCCACACCTCCTCAAATAAAATTATCATACATACATAAGATGGAAAGAATAAAGGTATGTTCCATATTAATATTATAGAAGAATAAAAAAAATTATAAATATATGATATATCATATATAAAAAGATGTCACATTATAATTTTCACCATGATAAGTGGTAGTGGAAAGTGAACAATCATCATTTCGTTAGGTAGTAGTTCGTTGTGCGCGGAAATAATATGTTTGTTACCCATAAGATGGAGGTTTTTATATGTTGAGGTATAACCATTAAAATAAAAAATAATTGTATATTGAGTATATGTTTGGTTTTATATAAACATATGATAAATATATTTAGAGGTGGTGGAGAGGAATAATAAATCAAAGGACTTGAAAGAAGATATAACCTCTTAATCGTGTAAATCGTTTTTTTTTGTGCTAAAAGGTTTCATTGGATTACTTTATATTAGTGGGATGGATTTATGGAGGAAGGGAATATTTCTAAGAAGTGGATTAAAAAGGGTTCTTTTAACATAGGAGGTTTGATAACTGTTATGAAATGGGAGATGTGGTGTCTTTTTTATCTGGAATGAAAAGGACAAAATTGTAATTTTTACAAACAGGTTAGTTGTATACATGATATTACTTAAACAAAGTCATAAAAAAAAGAAAACATAATAATGGAAGGATTATGTCATAATAATTGACATAAAATGTTATTTGGACAAGTTCCTAGAAAACTTTGTCCCTAATTTTTATGGTTTAGTCCCTAATTACAATTAGTTTTCCCTTATTCATTCCGATTAATTTTAATCTTTTTTACTAATCACTTTGGTCAAAAATTAACATTAATTTAATATAATCTTAATATTATACACAAAAAAATCATGTATTCTAGATTTTCAAAATTCAAATCACATAAATGAATAAATTGTGATTAATGTTAATCCTATAGAAGAGAAGAAATGATGAGGTTTTAATGCAGAAAAATGTCCAAAAGTCTGTTAAAAATATTTATTCAATTTAAAAGTGAAATTGATTATAATGATTTAAATTTTATTTATTGATTTAATATTTAACTAAATTAACTTTAAATGAATTTATTATATCATTTAAAATTAATAATTATTTTAAAAGGAAATTTTCATCTAAAAATTAATATTTCTTAGTTTTCATCAAAAAATGTTGTCAATCAGAAAAATCCAAATAATTCACCACTGGATAATTTCAATGTTATTAATTTAATATTGATATTTATTTTATAAAATAAAAATATCTAAATGTCTCTAAAACTAATATTAGTATTAAATGTGGTTTACTCTAGGAAAACATATTTATAACATAAAATAACATTGCCAAAAACAATATCTTTCATTATCAATTTGTTTTATTTAAATAATAAATTATAAAGAATATTTGAAAATTATTTTTTTATATTATTATAAATGTTTTTAATGTCAAGGATATAATTATCTAATTTAAATAATTATAAAAAAATTATGTTTAGTAGAAACTAAATTTTCCATGCATCACACATTAGGAAGGGGTTGGGTGTAATGTATGAAAATTCAGCGTTACATGTAACATACACCATGACTGTTACATGTGAAAGGAATATTTCACTCAGTTAATTTCTTGAAATAGATGAAAATTTCATTTATTATGTTAAAACAAACTCGATAAAATAATAGTATTTCGTTTTATATTCAATCAGTATGCATATTCAGTTATAATTTATTCATAACCTACGAATTCATAAAATATTTTGTAAAAAATATATTTTCATAGATTAGATAATACTACTCATGAAATAAAATTTTATGTCCTAGTTTTATCTTGTTATATAAAACAATCATATTTTAGCAAAATATTATAGTTCATTAACCCCCAATTTTTTATGTTATGCATGTCATTGTGAAAATTAATTGTTTCTTATGATGAAGGATAACCTTGTTGTTCTTGTGTAGAGAAAGACAATGTTTTGTTGTGTGTAAAGCATTATTACCTTGTTGTTTTGTATAACACAGGAAAAATGTAATGCCCCGACCCTAGTTACCTAGAGTCGGTGCATTATTACATAACATTGGCATGATCACGAGAAAGATCAAGTCTCGAAAGACCGATTAGTTTAGTAGCCTTGGAATAACTAGATACATCCATAAATTTTTACATTACATCATAAAAAAACATCTTGTCTTCATATCCCCCCATACTATCCCTCCAGGTCATTCATAAATTAATTCTTCATAATCCTGGGAAAAATAAAACATTGAAAGGGGTGAGCTCAGATGCTCAGTAAGGATAACATTATAGCAGAAGCTTTCATAAATAATCATAAACACTTAAGGCAGTTTATAACTAAAACAAAAGCCTTTTAAACTTGAACTTCAGCATAAAATGGCAAAGATAAAATAAAATAATGCCATTTAATTACTCACATGGATATTTTACTAGTCGAATAATCCCATGCATTATCAATAACCACTTTCATAATGATGGAATGCATAATTCTAGACTATCATAACCACATATCCAAGGCCTCGTGCCAAGACTAAAAATAAGATTTTTCCAAGGCCTTGTGCCAAGACAATAGTTTGTCTCATGAGACCTACCGATGCATCGAGGAGCTATAGCGGGCTCTACCCGTCACATATTAAGTCTAATGAATTCCCATATGAAAAGGTTTAAACATAACATAAACATTCGTATTAAAACTAGCATTCGAAATGTCAATACTTTTACCACAAACCATGAATGGTATGAAAACAGCACATCCACAGTCAAACATAACTCATTAGATACAATATGGAAGATTGTATTGTATCACATTATCCTCAATAAAGAATAATGAAGGATGTTGACATAGATGAAAATAATCATCAAAACTATTTGAGAGAAATATCCCCCTTTTCTTGAAAACATTTAAAAGTCACACTTTTTGTCAAGAATCCATTTAAAAATAGATTTTTGAATCAAAGTGTCCCATACAACTTTGAAACTTTTAAAAGTAGTTTTAATTTTAAAACTTTAATTTCCATATAAATAAATCCTTAAAACCATTTTTAAAACATGGACATTAATGAGCAAGATTTAGAAGAATAAATCTTTAAAACATTTTAAAAAGGTATTTTAGTTAGAGTTTCTAACCAAAAGAGAGACACTTGAATACAAATAATTGAGGTAATCAAAACTTTGTAATATCATGAGAATAAAGGGATTCATGATATACTATGTCAAAGTACATTATATACACCACATAAAAGTTATTTGGTGTATATCAAGAAAGAAGTCTCAATAGAATGTAAGTTGAGATGAAATCTCTCATAAAGGCCGTATCCTTAGGTTAAGGATAAATCAAAGACATAATTATGTGTGAAAAATATAAATACACTAAATATTATTGGATATTAAGTGTAAAACAATCAAAGGATATTCACACATATTCTTGTAAAAACAACACCAACAAATTGGATGTTTAACTCAACAAATGGTGAATGAGTTAAAATTACTCTTATCAAATTCATATCAATGACTTGAGAATTATCAATGGAGTGATTATGTGTATCAAAAGTATATCCATAGGAAGGGGAGTGGAAATTATGACATAATAAAATTAATAGTGATTCCACACATAATCTTGGGGTAATATAATCAATGAAATATGTGTAAAGCCAAATGAGTGGAAATTGAAATCTCAAATTCCCTTATTGATTAGGTAACTTACGAAACATACACCCATGAAAGAAGTATCATACCATGATGATGTAAATACCCATAAATTAAATTATATTACAAAATTAATACAATCATGGGAAGTACACATACACCACATGCAATAATTAAGTGGTGATCAATGGAATTCTCACAGAATTAAAAGTGAGATAAGAAACTCGTTACCACGTTAATCAACTGAGTCGTATGGCCAAAAGTTAATAACCACCAAATTATTTACAGAATAAAATGAATATAAAGAGAATCATGATAATATATATCAAATGGCAGTACACAATACACCACTTTCAATAATTTAGTGGCGAACAATGGAAATCTCACGGAATATAAAGTGGGATAAGAAAATCCCTTACCACGTTAATATACTGATTCGTATGGCCAAAAGTTAATAACCACCAAATTATTTACAGAATAACGTGAATATAAAGATAATAATGATAATATATATCAAATGGCAGTACACAATACACCACTTTCAATAATTTAGTGGCGAACAATGGAAATCTCACTGAATTGAAAGTGAGATAAGAAAATCCCTTACTTTGTACTTTTTCCTTGGTCGACGATAGGTTAACCTCCTGTATAATGGTGAAATAATTGTTATTGAATTATACAAGAATGATTTACTTTAATATGATATCATATATGATCTTTTATCATTGATTTGTTAATAATATCTTAGAATTATCGTCATTTTGGGTGTTAACGGGTTCATTTTACTTTACATTCTTTGTTATGTGAGCCATATTCATTATTAATGGGATGTATATTATTCATATCCAGAATGATATCAAATCCTTAGATACTATTTTTAAATTATCAAATTAGAATTATACTTGAATGGATATGATGGAGAATGAATCTCATCGCGTTCGTGGAGACGGTAGTTCGTACGTACGCACGAGCGACAATATCATTCTTTTGATATTAAAATAATATATAATTTGATGGTATATCATATATACAGAATAATTATAATGTTATATTTATTATTTAAATGAGTTACACATCATTATTATACCCATCCAAATAATAATAAATTGAATAACAATTACACCACGACGTGGAGACGGTAAGCCGTACGTACGCACGTATGGTGACATGTTATTCAAAGGATGGATAGAATACTGAATATGGTAGTACCATATTTATAATAACATCAAAGTATATATATGATACTGGAGTTATTATTTTATAATGGTAATAACAAAGAAAGAGGAAGTGTAAGAAGAAAGGAACTTGAAAAGGGGTGGTGAAAACATTACCTCTTCTTCGGGTTCTTCATTTTGATTGGATCAAAAGGGATCCTTAGGTTGGATTTATGATCAAAATAAGGCCTCTAGGTTATATTGAGGGTAGTTGAGATAGTATTTGGGAAGGGTTTTTCCGAACCAAAGGGCTTTTAAGGTGTGAAGAAATGAGAAGGAGGAGTGCCCTTTTATAAGAAGGGTGAGGGGCACCTTTGGAAAAGCTAGAAATATTAATTTATAATAAATTCATATTCGGTTTATAATGGATCCAAAGTTTATTATTTAAATGTTAAGGTGGGTATGGGTCTAAAAAAACTCAACCAATAGAATTTAGACAGGTTTGGTTCATTATATTAACCTTATCTTTAAGTATTAACTCTTAGTTAATTAGTTTCACTTTTACAATGTCTCTTTGTATTTTTATATTATATGGTTAATAAACTTACTATATACATCCAAGAGACCCCCAAGTGGTCCATTAATGATGAACCTATCATGAAATAAGTCTCTTGGCCGAACCTTAGATTTTTAGGAATTTAATATCAATTAATAATATAATATTGTTTTTAAGAACTCTTTTATGTCAATTTTGACACTATTCAATAGTTGATTTTTGTGAAACTCATAACAGATTTATTACTTCAAAAAAAGTCAATTAAATCAATCCTAATATATCATATTATCCTATAAAATTATTTTAATTCATTAAAAGTTTCATATTATATTTATTTGGGTATTTATAATATCAATTATTTTAATTTTTCACTATTAAAGTAATTAATTCATCATCATTGTGTCATAAATAAATTAAATTATTTAATGTCTAAAAATTATAAATAAATTATCATTATGTAGTACATCTTTTTATATTTCTAATTAATATTTATAATCTGAAATCCAACATATATAACCCTCTGTAACAATTGTTTTGTTAAAAGATATATGCTTGTGTCATTTTTGTATTTATTTTAACTTAATTAAAATAAAGAGTCTTATCACTTACAAGTGGGTCCATGGGGTCCCAAAATCGACCCAAAGATGCCCATGGTCGACCATGTATCAACCAATAGGGTTAATACACGTTTTAGGGTAATTTAGTATTATTATAATATTATTTTTTAACCCTTGTTTACCGGATTAACCTTTAACCATGGTAAATAAAATATTTACCGGAGTAATTATCCAAAATGTTTAAAAATAAAAGTTACCTATTTACACAATTTGAACATCCTGATTCCAAATATGGAATCCATTTTTCCAAATTTAAAACACAGAAGTGGCAGAAAATAATTTAAAATTAATTCCCGTTGTTAAAACAAAAAGCGTGTTTTTTAGAGATAATAACTATCAAAAGATTGTCACTTGTTTATGTCTGGTTTAAATGTGAAATTATGTTCAATGACCCACATTGGATTACATGGTAAAAATATATTCTAAATATACTTTAAAACCACTCAAATTCATAATTTATCACTATTAATTATTTTGATTAAAAAAGTTGTTTTTAATTAAAATTTAGTAATTTTCACTATTCATCAAAATATGAAAGTTATCCGAAAAGTACCAAAATTTCACCCTAGGATAATTTCGATATTACAAATCCAAAAATGAAGTCCATTTTTAGAGATAGAATTTATAAAATTTCAAAAAATAAGTATTAATATTCATAACGGCTAGTTTGATTAGTTATGGTGTGTTAAAATCTCGAAGTTGCGTACAATGCACGCCATTGCATTATTAGAAAGGAAACATACTGAGGAATATTTGGGTGTTACATTCTACCCTCCTTCAATAAATTGAGTCCTCTCAATTTTTAAAATTTTGCTTGGGAATATAATGGAAAGTCCCACATCGGAAAAAGAGTCAATAAAACTATCACATTAAAAGAACGAAATAGAGGTATAAGGGTCATCCAAGATAACCCATACTAGGATTCCATTTAGGAAAACATGGATATGGATGATAAACTAAGTGTCATGTTCTAATGGAGAGGGATAGAAATCACGATCAGGAGAAAGTTAACAATAAGAAAACCACAAACTTGTTTTGGGACAAATGACCATTAGTCACCTAGTAGGAAAGTAAACAGACAACTTTTTTTTAAGTTACATTACATAAGGACGAGGAATTCATTTATGATATTGACTAAGAACATTATGAGATATAATTACATTTTAAGTAGAGTTTCATTCTTTAATAAATTTCCACCACTAACTAATTTTTTTAAACGACGAGTATTCAAGAAGACTTGATCACACTGGAAGAGCTAGAATAAACTTCTATAGAATCACATGATCCATGCAGGATAAACTATATATTTACATTGTCTCTGAAGATTAATCAAAACCAAAATGGTTAGTGAATGATCTAATGATCCCCCAAAAGGATATTCCTTGAGATAAATATGCACTAATCTTAATTTCTAAAATTAAACAAACAATACCCCAAAGTTAAATAGATACCATTCAATAATCAATTGTCCTTAAAATCCTTTAATATAATCCAAACTAATATTGAAAACCAAAACATAGAAGAATTTGATTATGTAGTCTCCCATGTTACATTGTATCTCCAAATGACATCAAATACTCTTAAAGTCACATTCTTAAAAGTAATTAACATCATCACATATTCTCTGTTATAGGTTAATCATTTCCATAAATAACCCAAATCACTATAAATCAACAATAAAAACGTAGATAAAAATCCACCATTACTCTACAAATGAAACCCCATTGTATTCTATTTTCCTTGGGCATATAGTGTTCCCAAAAAAGCGAACATCTTCCAAAATAACATTTATCACTTAATCACCAAATCATTTTCCTATACCAAGGGTATTCATTTGATAAGACATACGAACCCAAATCATCTTATTATTGATCAATAAAATCATTTAACAAAAAAAATAGTCACACTAACCCGGGACTTCACGTTGTCCAGTGGTAGGCGATAAATCCCAATCGCACTTTGGTTGTGGGTTCGATTCCCACAGCTTTGTCTGACGCGACGGGTTGTCACATGGTCTACGTGTTGTCCTTTTTCAAAAACTATATTTTATAATATTACCAAAATGAGATAAATTCCTCAAAATAACATAATTTAACCACAAATGTTATATCACACTATGCATTTTCATCCCAAATTATAATAACTTATAATTTTCTCAAACCCCAATGATCATATAAAACCAAATGGTTATCTATACCTATATCCAAAAGAGAAGAGACAATTCTTCCTCAAATATCATTCCCACATGGCGAACTGCGGGGTTACAAATACAATAGAAAATTATTCCACAATAAACCCATCAACAAGGAGTGCTAATACTTTTTAAGTTTTCTCCAACCATTTATTTCCACATATCTTCTTCTTTGACCAAGAAAATATCCTATAGAATAGGACATTCACTCGGGTAATGGCCAGGTCCCCTACATTTACGGCAAATGACTGTAAATGGAATCTTGGGACGATTTTTATCTTCTTCCATAGTACTCTTCATTTTTCTTCGGCAATTCTTCACTTTATGTCCTTCCTTCCCGCACGTAAAACATTTCGTTGTCCCATTGAGACACTTTCCTGGGTGTCGCTTTCCACATTTCCTGCATGATGAAAATTGAGGGTTCTTTTCTCCATGGTCTCCATTGCTGGAGATCTTATCATTTATCACCTTTATCTTCCTTGTTGAGTCTGGGAGTTGGTTAATATATATGTTGTTGATCATATTTTTGGAAAACTGATTTGGAATAAAGACGATATCTTTTACGCCTATCAACATTCCATTTTGTTGCTCATTTCCACCACCGTTCCCACCTTTTACATCATTCTCAAAGTCACTATGACTTCCTTGGAATCCAGCCATTGACTAAAACCAGAAAGCATTGTGTGAGTAATAGTAGTCGTAAAATCATTTAGAGATTAAAATGTCACCATATTCTAAAATTTGAAACATATTAGGATTAACCAAGGTCATTTAATCTCATCTTATATATATATTACTTAAATTGGTTTGTAAAGAAAATGTAAATTATCCTAAGCATATCCCCCGGGAGTGTCGTAACCAAGAGTGCAGCAAGGCCCGTTGTCGTGCACTAGTTCCCGTTCGAGTCTAGCTCAAAGCGGTGTTTTCGGGTTTTACCCCTAGGTACATCTGTGCCAGAGCCGCCCTTACCGGCTCGTATCCAGACAGGGATGTATTGCTCGGAAAACTCACAAAATCTCTACAATACCAAAATTATAGGAAGTTCTTTTATGCTAATCCTCAAAGTTCATCTTAGGTCTACGTGCTCTAATCAGAGTTTATCTAAATCTAGCTTCCAAGGTTTGTACTAAACTTCCTCTGATACCAACTGTAACGCCCCAACCCTAGTAACCTAGATTCAGTGCATTATTACATAACATTGGCATGATCACGAGAAAAGATCAAGTCTCGAAAGACCGATTAGTTTAGTAGCCTTGGAATAACTAGATACATCCATAAATTTTTACATTACATCATAAAAAAACATCTTGTCTTCATATCCCCTCATACTATCCCTGCAGGTCATTCATAAATTACTTCTTCAAAATCCTAGGAAAAATAAAACATTGAAAGGGGTGAACTCAGATGCTCAGTAAGGATAACATTATAGCAGAAGCTTTCATAAATAATCATAAACACTTAAGGCAGTTTATAACTAAAACAAAAGCCTTTTAAACTTGATCTTTAGCATAAAATGGCAAAGATAAAATAAAATAATGCCATTTACTTACTCACATAGATATTATACTAGTTGAATAATCCCATGCATTATCAATAACCACTTTCATAATGATGGAATGCATAATGCCAGACTATCATAACCACATAGCCAAGGCCTCGTGCCAAGACTAAAAATAAGATTTTTCAAAGGCCTTGTGCCAAGACACTAGTTTGTCTCATGATACCTACCGATGCATCGAAGAGCTATAGCGGGCTCCACCCGTCACATATTAAGTCCAATGCATTCCCATATGAAAAGGTTTAAACATATCATAAACATTCGTATTAAAACAAGCATACGAAATGTCAATACTTTTACCACAAACCATGAATGGTATGAAAACATCACATCCACAGTCAAACATAACTCATTCGATACAATATGGAAGATTGTATTGTATCACATTAACCTCAATCAAGAATAATGAAGGATGTTGACATAGATGAAAATAATCATCAAAAATATTTGAGAGAAATATCCCCCTTTTCTTGAAAACATTTAAAAGTCACACTTTTTGTCAAGAATCCATTTAAAAATAGATGTTTGAATCAAAGTGTCCCATACCAATTTGAAACTTTTAAAAGTAGTTTTAATTTTAAAACTTTAATTTCCATATAAATAAATCCTAAAATCCATTTTTAAAACATGGACATTAATGAGCAAGATTTAGAAGAATAAGTCTTTAAAACATTTTAAAAAGGTATTTTAGTTAGAGTTTTTAACCAAAAGAGAGACACATGAATACAAATAATTTAGGTAATCAAAACTTTGTAATATCATGAGAATAAAGGGATTCATGATATACTCTGTCAAAGTACATTATATACACCACATAAAAGTGATTTGGTGTATATCAACAAAGAAGTATCAATGGAATGTAAGTTGAGATGAAATCTCTCATAAAGGTCGTATCCTTAGGTTAAGGATAAATCAAAGACATAATTTTGTGTGAAAAATATAAATACACTAAATATGATTGGATATTCAGTGTAAAACAATCAAAGGATATTCACACATATTCTTGTAAAAACAACACCAACAAATTGGATGTTTAACTCAACAAATGGTGAATGAATTAAAATTACTCTTATCAAATTCATATCAATGACTTGAGAATTATAAATGGAGTGATTATGTGTATCAAAAGTATATCCATAAGAAGGGGAGTGGAAATTATGACATAATAAAATGAATAGTGATTCCACACATAATCTTGGGGTAATATAATCAATGAAAAATGCGTAAAGCCAAATGAGTGGAAATTCAAATCTCAAATTCCCTTATTGATTAGGTAACTTACGAAACATACACCCATGAAAGAAGTATCATACCATGATGATGTAAATACCCATAAATTAAAGTATATTACAAAATTAATACAATCATGGGAAGTACACATACACCACATGCAATAATTAAGTGGTGATCAATGGAATTCTCACGGAATTAAAAGTGAGATAAGAAACCCCTTACCACGTTAATAAACTGAGTCGTATGGCCAAAAGTTAATAACCACCAAATTATTTACAGAATAAAATGAATATAAAGAGAATCCTGATAATATATACCAAATGGCAGTACACAATACACCACTTTCAATAATTTAGTGGCGAACAATGGAAATCTCACAGAATATAAAGTGAGATAAGAAAATCCCTTACCACGTTAATCAACTGAGTCGTATGACCAAAAGTTAATAACCACCAAATTATTGACAGAATAACATGAATATAAAGAGAATCATGATAATATATATCAAATGGCAGTACACAATACACCACTTTCAATAATTTAGTGGCGAACAATGGAAATCTCACAGAATTGAAAGTGAGATAAGAAAATCCATTACTTTGTACTTTTTCCTTGGTCGAAGGTAGGTTAACCTCCTGTATAATGGTGAAATAATTGTTATTTAATTATACAAGAATAATTTACTTTAATATGATATCATATATTATCTTTTAACATTGATTTGTTAATAATATCTTAGAATTATCGTCATTTCGGGTGTTAACGGGTTCATTTTACTTTATATTCTTTGTTATGTGAGCCATATTCATTATTAATGGGATGTATATTATTCATATCCAGAATGATATCAAGTCCTTAGATACTATTTTTAAATCATCAAATTAGAATTATACTTGAATGGATATGATGGAGAATGAATCTCATCGCGTTCGTGGAGACGGTAGTCCGTACGTACGCACGAGGGACAATATCATTCTTTTGATATTAAAATAATATATAATTTTATGTTATATCATATATATAGAATAATTATCATGTTATATTTATTATTTACATGAATTACACATCATTATTATACCCATCCAAATAATAATAAATTGAATAACAATTACACCACGACGTGGAGACGGTAAGCCGTACGTACGCACGTATGGTGACATGTTATTCAAAGGATGGATAGAATACTGAATATGGTTGTACCATATTAATAATCACATCATAGTATATATATGATACTGGAGTTATTATTTTATAATGGTAATAACAAAAAAAGAGGAAGTGGAAGAAGAAAGGAACTTGAAAAGGGGTGGTGAAAACATTACCTCTTCTTCGGGTTCTTCCTTTTGATTTGATCAAAAGGGCTCCTTATGTTGGCTGTCTGATCAAAATAAGGCCTCTAGGTTGTAGTTAGGGAAGTTGAGATAGTATTTGGGCAGGGTTTGGCCGAACCAAAGGGCTTTTAAGGTGTGAAGAAATGAGAAGGAGGAGTGCCCTTTTATAAGAGGGGTGAGGGGCACCTTTGGAAAAGCTAGAAATATTAATTTATAATAAATTCATATTCGGTTTATAATGGATCCAAAGTTTATTATTTAAATGTTAAGGTGGGTATGGGTCGAAAAAAACTCAACCAATAGAATTTAGACAGGTTTGGGTCATTATATTAACCTTATCTTTAAGTATTAACTCTTAGTTAATTAGTTTCACTTTTACAATGTCTCTTTGTATTTTTATATTATATGGTTAATAAACTTACTATATACATCCAAGAGACCCCAAAGTGGTCCATTAATGATGAAACTCTCATTATATAAGTCTCTTGGCCGAACCTTAGATTTTTAGGAATTTAATATCAATTAATAATATAATATTTGTTTTAAGAACTCTTTTATGTCAATTTTGACAGTATTCAATAGTTGATTTTTGTGAAACTCATAACAGATTGATTACTTCAAAAAAAGTCAATTAAATAAATCCTAATATATCATATTATCCTATAAAATTATTTTAATTCATTAAAAGTTTCATATTATATTTATTTGGGTATTTATAATATCAATTATTTTAATTTTTCACTATTAAAGTAATTAATTCATCATCATTGTGTCATAAATAAATTAAATTATTTAATGTCTAAAAATTATAAATAAAATATCATTATTTAGTACATCTCTTTATCTTTCTAATGAATATTTATAATCTGAAATCCAACATATATAACCCTCTGTAACAATTGTTTTGTTAAAAGCTATATGCTTGTGTCATTTTTGTATTTATTTTAACTTAATTAAAATAAAGTGTCATTATCACTTACAAGTGGATCCATGGGGTCCCAAAATAGACCCAAAGATTCCCATGGTCTACCATGTATCAACCAATAGGGTTAATACACGTTTTAGGGTAATTTAGTATTATTATAATATTATTTTTTAACCCTTTTTTACCGGATTTACCCTTTAACCATGGTAAATAAAATATTTACCGGAGAAATTATCCAAAATGTTTAAAAATAAAAGTTACCTATTTACACAATTTGAACATCCTGATTCCAAATATGGAATCCATTTTTCCAAATTCAAAACACATAAGTGGCAGAAAATAATTTAAAATTAATTCCCGTTGTTAAAACAAGAAGCGTGTTTTTTAGAGATAATAACTATCAAAAGATTGTCAGTTGTTTATGTCTGGTTTAAATGTGAAATTATGTTCAATGACCCACATTTTATTACATGGTAAAAATATATTCTAAATATACTTTAAAACCACTCAAATTCATAATTTATCACTATTAATTATTTTGATTAAAAAAGTTGTTTTTAATTAAAATTTAGTAATTTTCACTATTCATCAAAATATGAAAGTTATCTGAAACGTACCAAAATTTCACCCTAGGATAATTTCGATATTTCAAATCCAAAAATGAAGTCCATTTTTATAGATAGAATTTATAAAATTTCAAAAATTAGCTATTACTATTCATAACGTCTAGTTTGATTAGTTATGGTGTGTTAAAATCTCAAAGTTGCGTACAATGCACGCCATTGCATTATTCGAAAGGAAACATACTGAGGAAGCTTGGGGTGTTACATTCTCCCCTCCTTCAATAAATTGCGTCCTCGCAATTTTTAAAATTTTTCTTGGGAATATAATGGAAAGTCCCACATCGGAAAAAGAGTCAATAAAACTATCACTTTAAAAGAACGAAAGAGAGGTATAAGGGTCATCCAAGATAACCCATACTAGGATTCCATGTAGGAAAACATGGGTATGGATGATAAACTAAGTTTCATGTTCTGATGGAGAGGGATAAAAATCATGATCAGGAGAAAGTTAACAATAAGAAAACCACAAACTTGTGTTAGGACAAATGACCATTAGTCTCCTCGTAGGAAAGTAAACGGACAACTTTTTTTAAGTTACATTACATAAGGACGAGGAATTCATTTATGATATTGAATAAGAACATTATGAAATATACTTACATTTTAAGTAGATTTCATTCTTTAATAAATTTCCACCACGAACTCAATTTTTTTTAAACGATGAGTATTCAAGAAGACTTGATCACACTAGAAGAGCTATAATAAACTTCTATAGAATCACATGATCCATGAAGGATAAACTATATATTTGCATTGCCTCTGAAGATTAATCAAAACCAAAATGGTTAGTGAATGATCTAATGATCCCCCAAAAGGATATTCCTTGAGATAAATATGCACTAATCTTAATTTCTAAAATTAAACAAACAATACCCCAAATTTAATTAGATACCATTCAATAATCAATTGTCCTTAAAATCCTTTAATATAATCCAAACTAATATTGAAACCCAAAACATAGAAGAATTTGATTATGTAGTCTCCCATGTAACATTGTATCTCCAAATGACATCAAATACTCTTAAAGTCACATACTTAAAAGTAATTAACATCATCACATATTCTCTATTATAGGTTAATCATTTCCATAAATAACCCAAATCACTATAAATCAACAATAAAAACGTAGATAAAAATCCACCATTACTCTACAAATGAAACCCCATTGTATTCAATTTTCCTTGGGCATATAGTGTTCCCAACAAAGCGAACATCTTCCAAAATAACATTTATCACTTAATCACCAAATCATTTTCCAATACCAAGGGTATTCATTTGATAAGACATAAGAACCCAAATCATCTTATTATTGATCAATAAAATCATTTAACAAAAAAAATAGTCACACTAACCAGGGACTTCACGTAGTCCAGTGGTAGGCGATAAATCCCAATCGCACTTTGGTTGTGGGTTCGATTCCCACAGCTTTGTCCTACGCGATGGGTTGTCACACGGTCTACGTGTTGTCCTTTTTCAAAAACAATATTTTATAATATTACCAAAATGAGATAAATTCCTCAAAATAACATAATTTAACCACAAATGTTATATCATACTTTGCATTTTCATCCCAAATTATAATAACTTATAATTTTCTCAAACCCTAATTATCATATAAAACTAAATGGTTATTTATACCTATATCCACAAGAGAAGAGACAATTCTTTCTCAAATATCATTCTCACATGGCGAACTGCGGGGTTACAAATACAAGAGAAAATTATTCCAAAGTAAACCCATCAACAAGGAGTGATAATACTTTTTAAGTTTTTCTCCAACCATTTATTTCCACATATCTTCTTTTTTGACCAAGAAAATATCCTATAGAATAGGACATTCACTCAGGTAATGGCCAGGTCCCCTATATTTACGGGAAATGACTGTAAATGGACTCTTGGGACCTTTTTTATCTTCTTCCATAGTACTCTTTATTTTTCTTCGGCAATTCTTCACTTTATGTCCTTCCTTCCCGCACGTAAAACATTTCGTTGTCCCATTGAGACACTTTCCTGGGTGTCTCTTTCCACATTTCCTGCATGATGAAAATTGAGGGTTCTTTTCTCCATGGTCTCCATTGCTGGAGATCTTATCATTTATCACCTTTCTCTTCCTTGTTGAGTCTGGGAGTTGGTTAATATATATGTTGTTGATCATATTTTTGGAAAACTGATTTGGCATAAAGACGATATCTTTTACGCCTATCAACATTCCATTTTGTTGCTCAGTGCCACCACCGTTCCCACCTTGTACATCATTCTCAAAGTCACTATGACTTCCTTGGAATCCAGCCATTGACTAAAACTAGAAAGCATTGTGTGAGTAATAGTAGTCGTAAAATCATTTAGAGATTAAAATGTCACCATATTCTCAATTTGAAACATATTAGGATTAACCAAGGTCATTTAATCTCATCTTATATATATATTACTTAAATCAGTTTGTAAAGAAAATTTAAATTATCCTAAGAATATCCCCCGGGAGTGTCGTAACCAAGAGTGCAGCAAGGCCCGTTGTCGTGCACCAGTTCCCGTTCGAGTCTAGCTCAAAGCGGTGTTTTCGGGTTTTACCCCTAGGTATATCTGTGCCAGAGCCGCCTCTACCTGTTCGTATCCAGACAGGGCTGTATTGCTCGGAAAACTCACAAAATCTCTACAATACCAAAATTCTAGGAAGTTCTTTTATACTAATCCTCAAAGTTCATCTTAGGTCTACGTGCTCTAATCAGAGTTTATCTAAATCTAGCTTCCAAGTTTTGTACTAAACTTCCTCTGATACCAACTGTAACGCCCCGACCCTAGTTACCTAGAGTCGGTGCATTAATACATAACATTGGAATGATCATGAGAAAGATCAAGTCTCGAAAGACCGATTAGTTTAGTAGCCTTGGAATAACTAGATACATCCATAAATTTTTACATTACATCATAAAAAAACATCTTGTCTTCATATCCCCTCATACTATCCCTGCAGTTAATTCATAAATTACTTCTTCAAAATCCTAGGAAAAATAAAACATTGAAAGGGGTGAGCTCAGATGCTCAGTAAGGATAACATTATAGCAGAAGCTTTCATAAATAATCATAAACACTTAAGGCAGTTTATAACTAAAACAAAAGCCTTTTAAACATGAACTTCAGCATAAAATGGAAAAGATAAAATAAAATAATGCCATTTACTTACTCACATGGATATTATACTAGTTGAATAATCCCATGCATTATCAATAACCACTTTCATAATGATGGAATGCATAATTCCAGACTATAATAACCACATAACCAAGGCCTCGTGCCAAGACTAAAAATAAGATTTTGCCAAGGCCTTGTGCCAAGACACTAGTTTGTCTCATGAGACCTACCGATGCATCTAGGAGCTATAGCGGGCTCCACCCGTCACATATTAAGTCCAATTCATTCCCATATGAAAAGGTTTAAACATAACATAAACATTCGTATTAAAACTAGCATACGAAATGTCAATACTTTTACCACAAACCATGAATGGTATGAAAGCAGCACATCCACAGTCAAACATAACTCATTCGATACAATATGGAAGATTGTATTGTATCACATTAACCTCAATCAAGAATAATGAAGTATGTTGACATAGATGAAAATAATCATCAAAACTATTTGAGAGAAATATCCCCCTTTTCTTGAAAACATTTAAAAGTCACACTTTTTGTCAAGAATCCATTTAAAAATAGATGTTTGAATCAAAGTGTCCCATACCACTTTGAAACTTTTAAAAGTAGTTTTAATTTTAATACTTTAATTTCCATATAAATAAATCCTTAAAACCATTTTTAAAACATGGACATTAATGAGCAAAATTTAGAAGAATAAGTCTTTAAAACATTTTAAAAAGGTATTTTGGTTAGAGTTTCTAACCAAAAGAGAGACACTTGAATACAAATAATTTAGGTAATCAAAACATTGTAATATCATGAGAATAAAGGGATTCATGATATACTATGTCAAAGTACATTATATACACCACATAAAATTGATTTGGTGTATATCAACAAAGAAGTCTCAATGGAATGTAAGTTGAGATGAAATCTCTCATAAAGGCCGTATCCTTAGGCTAAGGATAATTCAAAGACATAATTATGTGTGACAAATATAAATACACTAAATATGATTGGATATTCAGTGTAAAATAATCAAAGGATATTCACACATATTCTTGTAAAAACAACACCAACAAATTGGATGTTTAACTCAACAAATGGTGAATGAGTTAAAATTACTCTTATCAAATTCATATCAATGACTTGAGAATTATCAATGGAGTGATTAAGTGTATAAAAAGTATATCCATAGGAAGGGGAGTGGAAATTATGACATAATAAAATGAATAGTGATTCCACACATAATCTTGGGGTAATATAATCAATGAAATATGCGTAAAGCCAAATGAGTGGAAATTGAAATCTCAAATTCCCTTATTGATTAGGTAACTTACGAAACATACACCCATGAAAGAAGTATCATACCATGATGATGTAAATACCCATAAATTAAAGTATATTACACAATTAATACAATCATGGGATGTACACATACACCACATGCAATAATTAAGTGGTGATCAATGGAATTCTCACGGAATTAAAAGTGAGATAAGAAACCCCTTACCACGTTAATCAACTGAGTCGTATGGACAAAAGTTAATAACCACCAAATGATTTACAGAATAAAATTAATATAAAGAGAATCATGATAATATATATCAAATGGAAGTACACAATACACCACTTTCAATAATTTAGTGGCGAACAATGGAAATCTCACGGAATATAAAGTGAGATAAGAAAATCCCTTACCACATTAATCAACTGAGTAGTATGGCCAAAAGTTAATAACCACCAAATTATTTACATAATAACATGAATATAAAGGTAATCATGATAATATATATCAAATGGCAGTACACAACACACCACTTTCAATAATTTAGAAGCGAACAATGGAAATCTCACAGAATTGAAAGTGAGATAAGAAAATCCCTTACTTTGTACTTTTTCCTTGGTCGATGGTAGGTTAACCACCTGTATAATGGTGAAATAATTTTTATTGAATTATACAAGAATAATTTACTTTAATATGATATCATATATGATCTTTTAACATTGATTTGTTAATAATATCTTAGAATTATCATCATTTCGGGTGTTAACGGGTTCATTTTACTTTATATTCTTTCTTATGTGAGCCATATTCATTATTAATGGCATGTATATTATTAATATCCAGAATGATATCAAGTCCTTAGATACTATTTTTAAATCATAAAATTAGAATTATACTTGAATGGATATGATGGAGAATGAATCTCATCGCGTTCGTGGAGACGGTAGTCCGTACGTACGCACGAGTGACAATATCATTCTTTTGATATTAAAATAATATATAATTTGATGGTATATCATATATACAGAATAATTATCATGTTATATTTATTATTTACATGAGTTAAACATCATTATTATACCCATCCAAATAATAATAAATTGAATAACAATTACACCACGACGTGGAGACGGTAAGCCGTACGTACGCACGTATGGTGACATGTTATTCAAAGGATGGATAGAATACTGAATATGGTTGTACCATATTTATAATAACATCACTGTATATATATGATACTGGAGTTATTATTTTATAATGGTAATAACAAAGAAAGAGGAAGTGGAAGAAGAAAGGAACTTGAAAAGGGGTGGTGAAAACATTACCTCTTCTTCGGGTTCTTCCTTTTGATTTGATCAAAAGGGCTCCTTAGGTTGGCTTTCTGTTCAAAATAAGGCCTCTAGGTTGTAGTGAGGGAAGTTGAGATAGTATTTGGGCAGATTTTGGCTGAACCAAAGGGCTTTTAAGGTGTGAATAAATGAGAAGGAGGAGTGCCCTTTTATAAGAGGGGTGAGGGGCACCTTTGGAAAAGCTAGAAATATTAATTTATAATAAATTCATATTCGGTTTATAATGGATCCAAAGTTTATTATTTAAATTTTAAGGTGGGTATGGGTCGAAAAAAACTCAACCAATAGAATTTATACAGGTTTGAGGCATTATATTAACCTTATCTTTAAGTATTAACTCTTAGTTAATTAGTTTCACTTTTACAATGTCTCTTTGTATTTTTATATTATATGGTTAATAAACTTACTATATACATCCAAGGGACCCCCATGTGGTCTAGTAATGATGAAACTATCATGATATAAGTCTCTTTGCCGAACCTTATATTTTTAGGAATTAAATATCAATTAATAATATAATATTTGTTTTAAGAACTCTTTTATGTCAATTTTGACACTATTCAATAGTTTATTTTTGTGAAACTCATAACAGATTGATTACTTCGAAAAAAGTCAATTAAATCAATCCTAATATATCATATTATCCTATAAAATTATTTTAATTCATTAAAAGTTTCATATTATATTTATTTGGGTATTTATAATATCAATTATTTTAATTTTTCACTATTAAAGTAATTAAATCATCATCATTGTGTCATAAATAAATTAAATTATATAATGTCAAAAAATTATAAATAAAATATAATTATGTAGTAAATATTTTTATATTTATAATTAATATTTATAATCTGAAATCCAACATATATAACCCTCTGTAACAATGGTTTTGTTAAAAGATATATGCTTGTGTCATTTTTGTTTTTATTTTAACTTAATTAAAATAAAGTGTCATTATCACTTACAAGTGGATCCATGGGGTCCCATAATCGACCCAAAGATGGCCATGGTAGACCATTTATCAACCAATAGGGTTAAGACACGTTTTAGGGTAATTTAGTATTATCATAATATTATTTTTTAACCCTTGTTTACCGGATTTAACCTTTAACCATGGTAAATAAAATATTTACCGGAGTAATTATCCAAAATGTTTAAAAATAAAAGTTACATATTTACACAATTTGAAAATACTGATTCCAAATATGGAATCCATTTTTCCAAATTCAAAACACAGAAGTGGCAGAAATTAATATAAAATTAATTCCCGTTGTTAAAACAAAAACCGTGTTTTTTAGAGATAATAACTATCAAAAGATTGTCACTTGTTTATGTCTGGTTTAAATGTGAAATTATGTTCAATGACCCACATTATATTACATGGTAAAAATATATTCTAAATATACTTTAAAACCACTCAAATTCATAATTTATCTCTATTAATTATTTTGATTAAAAAGTTGTTTTTAATTAAAATTTAGTAATTTTCACTATTCATCAAAATATGAAAGTTATCCGAAAAGTACGAAAATTTCACCCTAGGCTAATTTCAATATTCCAAATCCAAAAATGAAGTCCATTTTTGGAGATAGAATTTATAAAAGTTCAAAAATTAGGTATTACTATTCATAACGGCTAGTTTGATTAGTTATGGTGTGTTAAAATCTCGAAGTTGCGTACAATGCACGCCATTGCATTATTCAAAAGGAAACATACTGAGGAAGCTTGGGGTGTTACAAAAAATATAGTTATTTAAAAAATAATATATCTTCTCTGTTGCATGAAATGACAAATATCAAAAGGGATAAATTAATCTAAAAAATAATTCACAAAATATGAATGTGTTACATTGTACACCTTCTAAAATGTATTTCCCCATAAAAATTATTATGAGTGATCAACTGTTAAATACATGAATTATTTATTCATAGAATCTGATATTTTAGAAATTAATATTATCTATTACGTTTATAAAATAAAGTTAAAACCATAACGGCTACCTAAAGTATCATATAACTCGGTTTTCACATAAGATAACATGGGTAGAGAGTAAAGATTTTACATGAAGGAAAATCATAAATATTTATAGTGAATGATTGAGGTCATAAATCACAAACAATTTAATAATCAAATAAAATATGGGGGCCTCAAATTCATAATTCTATGATCATTTAAAAGGCCATAAATTCAATATAATTATGGTATTAGGGGAAAAAATTATTTCAAAATTATCATATCATTGGGTAATTCTTTTATTGACCAAGAATAAAATAAAATTTTCATTATTTGGTTCTTTTTTTACATATTTCAAATTCTTCCATTACATCATGAAATAGATGTCGAGATGTTATCATTGATGCCTGAAGGACTAAAATACCCTTTTATAAGATATTAAGGCCCATAAAAGAATGAAAATTATTACTATATTTCTATTAATATTCATAAAAACAAATATAGTTAATACATTAATCTATATACATAAAAAGTAACACTACCATTTCATTATAAATAATTATTTATCAAAAAATAATTATACATAAAAAATACATCTTTTAGGTTTATGGTAGGTTTGAAACCATCATTTTCCTTTATTCATCCGTTCAAAACCCAAAACCTTTCCAGACATGATTAGTTGTAAGACAAAAAACATGATGTCCTTTTATAAAACATAGTAATATAATTTCAATAATATATAATATTGACATCCTTAATATAATTTAAATCACAAAATAACCTTTTTCCAAAGGGTTTAAATGAAAAAAAAAACATAAATAATTCCTCTAATGTTTATCTTGAATTTTTCATTAATGGTTTAACTTATAACCCTTTTGAAATATGTAAATCCAATTATTTAGAAAGAGGGTCAGGAAATCATCTTAACATTGATTCCCAATGTACATCACAAATTAGTTTTTGGTTTTCCCATTCTATTTACTTGAATGTCCTCATTATATATTCCATTAAAACATGGAAATAATATTAATTACAATATTTCCATTTTTGATATCATGCATTCTTCCATATTCCAATATATATTGGATATATTCCTTAAATCTGAAAATTTTGTAAACTTTATCCTTGATGATCTATAACACATTGCCCACAATTAACACCACTCTAATCTATACCACCCAATTTAACTATTCAAAACCCACATATTTTATCCAAACAACAGTATATTATCATAAAAAACAAAATAATTTTTAACTTTATGAAGTCAAAATATCACCATTCCATTAGGAACACTCAACATAAACTTGTAAATACAGAGAGAAAATATAAGTAGAAAGAACATTGTATAATTCATCATTTATATACCTTAATTTTGGAATCCAAATACATATAAAAATTTATTATTCTTGTTAATCCTTATTCCATTAAAAATGATACCTCATCCTATTATAGAATACCTCTTTCTATTTACATTTCATATATAGGGTCATTATCATCAACAATGTTACCATTACTCGCACTACCTTGCTGGTCCACTTCTAGAGATTTCATAATGGGACATTTAGTTTCATAATAACCATTTATTACACATTTAAAACACTTAATAATAAATTATATATTATTTTAGTTAATATTTTCCTCCAGTCTATAAACAAAACTTTTCATTTTAATCTTATTGTAACTTTCATGGTGTTCTTCTTTTCCACAGTCAAAATATCTTCATGTTCCAATAATTCATTAACATAAGTGATTATTTCCATATTCATAACATTAAATAAACTCACTATTTGTTACTCCATGGTATCTATTACCCTAACACTCAGTGAACTCCTTCTTTCTCTTCCATGTTGATTCTGAGAGTTTATTAAGGTACACATTTCTCATATTGTTCCCTACAAAATGATTAGGCATGATAATAATATATTTCCCTCCAAATATCATCCCACTTAACTACTCATCAAAATACATTCCATTACAATAAACATTAGTCCATTTCATTCGGGTTCCCTCCATTGACTAAAACTAGAATCATAGTGTGGGAATTACATATCATGGTATAAAACACATAGTCATGAAAATTTTGAATTTTGGTATTTCTAAATCATTACACCTTCCTTAATATTCGACATAGTAGGTTTATCCTAGGTTATTTATATCCAACAAATATCTAAATAATTTTGTTATGGTTCGTGGATATTTTTTAAATATCTAAAGCATATCCCCTAAGAGTGTTAAACCATGAGTGAAATAAGGCTCGTTGTTGTGTACTAGATTACCCCAAGTCAGGCTCATAACATCATGTCAAATTTCCTCCACATATATACATATATTAATAATCCACATCTAATTGTTTTATCTAGAGAGAGACGTATTTATAGGAATCCACTCACATATCCATTTACCAAGATTCAAGGACATTTTTCTAAAATTTGAACCATCCTTAAACTTATCCTCAGAGACATCCCGTGATATATTGTCATAAATATGTCTAGGGATACCACTAATTTTTTTTCATCACAATTTCAAATGTTTTAATAAATATTTCCTTTGATACCCACTATAGTAACTCAGTTTTAACACACATGGGTAATATATCATTTTTGATGTATATTCAGTACATTACAAAAAATACATGACCATATACTGTATTTGTTTAGTGTATTTCAAAACCTAGATACAAAATATTCCATCCTTATGATTTATCTTCAACATCTTTAATTAAGATATCCACTATTATAACTTCTACCTAAAACTATTCATCAAACCCTTTGGAAGTGAAACATAATAAAGGGGTGAACATAAATGATCAATAAAGGTAAACAAGGAAGATATGTAACAATAATCATGACTATAGGGGTATGACAAAATGATCAAAAAATTATAATATCATAACCTACATATCAAATATCTTATACAAGATTTATGGAATAAATAATGGTAGTTCATAAGACATGAGTCATAAGGAAATAAATAACATAATCCATGAAATCATAACATAAAAATAAAACATTGAATTGTGGTAGACACAAAGAATATAGTATTATCCCCATAGTATCCTAGGAATATATTCCAAGACCATCTTGGTAGTATATGTTCACTCCCCGTACTATCTTGGTAGTCACGATCCACTCCCAACACCATCTTAGTAGCATGAGTTTAATCCTCAGACCATCTTGGTAGTCAAGGTTCACTCCCATGTCTATCTTAATAGTCTTAGTTGAATCCTCATACTATATTTGTATTCATTTCTCACACCCACGGTCATATTAGTATCATGAGTTCACTCCTCATAAAATCTTGGTCGTCAGGGTTTACACCCATGACCATCATTGTAGTCATGGTTCATTCAGAAGTACATCTTAGTCTCTCTCTTGAGATATAAATATTTATCCATTGTATTATATTGATATATAGGTCCCACCCATAACATAATGAAATCATAAGAACATTATCCTGAAGATCATAAATAATTAAATCATAACCCATGAAATAAAATAAGAATTATAAACATGTAATATTATAATGACCTATGGAAAAAGGCAAGTTTCACAATAATTTAATCATAAATATAACCCATGAAAAGAAGCATGTTTCAAAGGAAATATAACAAGTTAAAGAGAAACGTATTTCATGAAGTCCATGAAATTTAGTGTGCCCATTCATAGATAAATTATAAATGGATCCCTTAAATAATTTCATAAAAGGGAATGAGTAATATCAATGAATTTAATTTTATATGGAAAATAATATTGAAATGTAATCTAAAAATTTTTGTTGAGGAAAATATCTTTTATTCATTGAATTTGTTTTCAATAGTTAAAAAAATTTGAAAATTATTTTCATATAAAATAAATTTGAAACATATAAAGAAGAAATGAAATCATTTTAAAAACTTTTTCCTTAAAAATTTATAAAACATGATACAAAAAATTTCGAACACCTTTATATTTGAAAGCACTTTCAAAACATATAATGAAATCATGAAAATGAATTGAAAACCATTTCATTGAAAATACATTTCAAATATATAAAAAAATCTTGAAAATGATTTGAAAACCATTTCATTGAAAATAAATTAGAAACATATTAATAAATGTTGAACACATTCTAAAAACTAATTCTTTGAAAATTATTTCAAAACACATAAAATAATCATAAAAATGTTTCAAAAACCATTTTCCTTTAAAACTTCTAAAATGATATTGATTTTTTTTTCAAAAAACATGTTTCTTGGTAATACATTGAAAACATAAAAATATTTTGGGAATGTTTTGAAAACAATTTTCCTCAAAAACCTATAAAATGATCCTGAAAAAGTTTTAAAATTTTTTTTCATGAAAATAATTTTAAAAACACTTTATTAAAAATTATCCCTTTTAATTATGAAAATGGATGTTCACAGAAATGATAGTCGGTAAATCTATATGAATTGAATGAGGTAAAATGAATATTCGTTTTTCATAATAAAATGGATAGAAAAATGCCTTGAGTGAAAAGTGACAAGAAAAATACATTGAAAATAGGTAACTCCAAAAAGGGTAAAATTATATTTTTCTTATTATACGAAATTAGAAGAATAGTATTGGAATCCCTATTTAAAAAACATTCTTTTAAATGAACACAGATTTCTGACCACAGAGAGGGTAATGTTGGGATATCCTAAAAAAATTCATAACTATATTATGTTCCATAGGGTAGAAAAATGGTACCAATATATGATTATATTATAAAAAAATATATTATTATAAAACACATTAATTTTCATAAGATATTTATCATAATATTTCATCAATGAAATAATATGTATAAAAAATCTCAAAAGGGATGAGATTATTTTAAAAAACTCTTATAACATGGTATCATATGATTATACTCTCCATGTAAGAAAATAAAAGATAAATAAATATTAAAATATCATGAAAACTATGATATTAATGATATAAAATGTAAAATACAAGTATATATACCTCAAAAAATATTTGGGGCATAAAAAATAATGAGTCTAAAAGATGGAAAATTGAGACATACCTATTTTACCATTTTGGTAACATTTAAAATTAAAACACAAGAAAAGAAAGGTCATAAAATTGATATTTAAATACCCATAAATATAAATAAAATATACATAGAATAAAATCATTGGAATTATATAAATCACAAAAAATGGAAGAGTGGAAAACATAGCATATATCTCACTGAAATAAAAAGAGAGATGAAATCCCTTTTGATTGCTTCTTGACTCTCATTGCACTCATTCAATCCACCTATATAAAAAATGTAAATTTATTATAAATATTCTACCTAACCATATTATTATACATAATACCATATATAGTTTTATTCTAACCTTATATTACCCAATTTCTAACTGTCCAATGTTAATATTTCACTTCTGGTATGAATCGCTTTGTTTTCATATGTGTCTTAATTTTTTATATTGTTGGCCCATCAAATTATATCATGAATCCATAATATAGAACATTCTATAATAATCATTTATATAACTTATATGTTTTTAATAGTAATCTATTGAATATATATATATATGAAAAGGAATACATCGTTCATTAAGACAATAGGTCGCACATACAAATGATCACAATTTCTGTTTAATTCTACTGTTGGGCGTAATAAAGTAATATATATATATATATATATATATATATTTATATGTCATTATTGAATTAGATTATTATATTATAAATATCATATATATTCACTAAAACAATCTTTAATAAAATCCATTTAGTATTTGAACAAATCATTTCGCTTTGAGGGGACCGTAGTCCACACTTCATCAAAAAAAATTATCTTACATACATAAGATGGAAAGTGTAAATGTATGGTCCAAATAAAAATTATATAAAAATAAAAACATTATTAATATAATATATATCGTATAAAAATATATTTTTCACCATAATGGATAACATTGTTGGTGGTAATGGATAAAGAACAATCATCATTTCATTAGGCAGTAGTTCTTCATACATAGAAACAATATGTCTGTTAACCATTACATGAAGGTATATCATAGTTTATATCAACAAATTTACCAAAGAACATAGTAGTATATTTATGATACTATTTTTTATATTATCATTTAATTAAAATATTTTAAGGGGTGGAGAATGATAAAAAAAGAATGGACATGAGAAAAGATGTTTCCTCTTAATCGGGTAAATCCTTTTGGATTGTGCCAAAAGGCTTCCATGGATTGACTTAGGAAAAATGTAATGCATCTAAGAGGATGGGGGATTTATGGGAAGTTTATTGGTTATTTATTGGAATAAATTAATATCATTTAGATGTGTGAGGAAGCGAGATATGTGGTGTCTTTTTATAGGTATAGAAAATGACTCACGTAGAATTTTTAGAAACAAGTTAGGTGTACACATGATCATATCTAAAAAAATTCATTAAAACCAAAAAACCCAAAAATGGAAGCATTATAGACGAAATATGGAAATAAAATGGGTCTTTTAAAAGGTTATAGATCATTTGGCCATCTTAATTTTAAGTTTTAGTCTCTAAATAAGTTTAATTTGACCTTAATCATTGTGAATAATTTTTATCACTTTTAAAAATAGTTTTGGTAAAAAAAATTCATTTAATTATTAAAATGAAAATATTATACTGAATAAACTATTGTATGTCTATTTTTAGAAATTCAAATAACATAACAAGATAAATTAATATTAATGAAAATCTTGCAGATGGGAAGAAATAACATGGTTCTAAAGTATAAAAATGTTCAAAAGAATGTTAAGATTTTGTATTCAATTTCAATATGAAATTGGTTATAATGGATTACATTGTATTAATAGATTTAATATTAACATTATTAAACCTTAAAAATTTATCATATCATTTAACATTGAAAATTAATAAAACAAAAAGTTGTTTTTTACTAAAACTAATTATTTTTAACCATTAATAACAAATGGTGTTTCTTAGATAAATAAAAAAATTTCACCATAGACTAATTTCAAAATTCTCTTTTAAAAATTAGTATTCATTTTATCAAATTAAATTTATAAATTTTTCTAAAATTAAATTAATTATTAAATGTAGTTCATTCAAGAAAAAAAAATTTCACATAAAATGACTTTACCAGAAACCATATCATTATTTATCAATATTTTTTGTATTTATAAAACCATGATGAAAATTATTTGATAAGAATTTATTAATATTACTATAAATATTTTTAATGGCTAGGAAATAATTATCTTATTTATATAATTATATAAAAATATATTTTTTTGTACAAACTCAAAGTTGTGTGCATCGTACACCATGTCAGGGTTGTGTGTAACGTATGTCAAGTCGGTGTTGCGTGTAACATATGTTGAGTTGGTCTATCTAAAAGGAATGACTGACTTACTATGTTTTTAGACATAAATTAAAATTTAATTCATTAGTGTAAAATATCTTTGTGACCATAATAGTATTCCTTTGGTATTCAATCTTTTTTCATATTAATTTATAATTAATTGGAAACCTATTATTTTATTCTATATTGTGAAGGCCATATATTTTTTAGATCAGTTTATACTATTCAAGAACTCAAATTTAATATCACGGTGTTATCTTATTATATAATATAATAATATTTTAATAATATATTATTTTTCCATAAAACATGGTCGTTCGTGTTATGCAAGTCATCATGGAAATTTATTATTGTGTATAATGCAAGAAAACCTCGGCGTTCTATATAGTGATTAAGCTAATGTTTGTATTTCATGAAAAACATGATAAAAATTATTTTGAATATAACTTACCCAAAAAATATTGCTTCAATAAAATAAAAAATCTTTAGTGCTGCATGAAATGAAAATATCAAAAAGACAAAATTAATTCTGAAAAAATAATTCACAAAATATCATGGTGTTATATAGGTGGCCACATGGTATTCTTTTCAACTATGCATAGGAACTCACAATGGGTGATATAATGGGTGGTTGGTCCCATAAAACCCTATTGTGGTAATTATTTCCTACTTTGATACCCAGTTATTGATTTAAGTCATGTATATGAATCATTTTGAACCCCTAATATAATGTTCGTCCCCCATTACATCATTATTGAGTCAGTTACTTATGTGGATGTAAAAAATATATATATTCATATATTTTGTTCTCCATCAATGGATTTATATATATATATATATATTATGGGTTCTTAAACAATGTATCTATATTTAGTATTAGATATTCTCCATCAACAGTACCATCTATATGTTTATAAAGATCCCCATTTTGATTCGTTTATTAATTCATAATTATGGTTTAAATTTATTTTTTTGTTCACTCTAAAATTTTTCATGGTCTAGAGATATGGTTGTTATTTAAATATTTGTATTGTTATCTTGATGTTACTTCCATTATATACTCATGAATGGAATCAAAACCAACATAGTATAGTGTAAAATAGTGGGATATGTCATGTCATCAATAGTCATGTGATGAGGACACAATTATAATGATTAATGTCACATATTAAGGATTTTTAGGCCAATTATTTCTAGAAAATCATGGTATGGGGATTATAGATGAGCGATCATTTATGGTTGATCCAATTGTGAATGTGGAATGACAAGGATAGGTCAATCTTAGGAGGAATATGGCTATGTGAATAGTTCTCTAATTGGGAATTTGTCTGATGAGGATGATGTATAATGGATTTGAAAAAATATATCCATCTATGTGGGATTATGGTAATACTAGGAATATGAACTAATAAATATTGACTACTTTTTGTTTTAACATCATGGATATATCCAACATATACCATCAGTAAGGGAATTTAGCACACATAGAATATATATATTGGGGCTTACACTTACATGGGTGGCCCAAAGAATTTTTTTTTATAATTGTAGAGACATGAAAGTTGAAAATATCATAGAAAACTTCATTAAATATTAGAGTCTTGTGCAATATATTTAATAATATTTTTAATATAATTAATTCACAAATTTATACGACATTATTTTCTTGAAATTTTACAGAACTAGGAGGACATTATTAGGCAACCTTCCATTTTCCTAATGAGATTTATAGGGGTATTTGACAGAAGTATAAGTATGATATCATTTTATAATAGTATGGTTTAAACTTAAGTAGGAATTCCCATGTAGGATGTGACATCTTAGATATTCCCAAATGTATAAAATGTTTTTTTTGTTCAAATTTATTTTATATGGCCCTTCTTAATGATACCAATGGTTAATAAAGAGGTCACAAGTGAAACTGATCCTCATTCAGAGATCAGATCCCTATAAAATTTTGGAAATACTATGTCACATGGTTAGGATAAACTATGCATCCAAGCATAGAAAGATTCAATAAACTCTACAACTGTATAAAGTGGGGTCCTAGAGGACACATAGTTTGGATGAAACAATATGCCTCCTAGAACCGAGATTTGTAGTTCTGAAAATATATTGGATAGATTGGTTTGGTTGGGTTTGCACATGGCTAGAAAAATTGTGTTCTTAACCATGCAGAGTTCCAATTTTATGTCTAACCTTGTGCATGGTTGGTGCGGGGTCTGGTCAACCATGCAGTCAAACCATGGATCCTTTCTATTTTTTTGCATGAATTTACCATAATAAAAAATATTTAATGTTTTAATCTAATTATTCTTATTCCATTTTTCTATCCTATGGTAGTACTCTTCTTCCATTCGTTAAGATCTATTCTACTATATCCTAGGTTCCATGATACCTTCTTCATCGGACCTCCATTTCTCTTACCGAAAGAAATATCAGATCTGACTCAGTAATCTCCTCATTCCTCTATAATATATTTCATGTGGATTACAACATTTTAGTTCAATCTTGGTGTATTATAGTTTTCCCCATTTTCAGTGAATTTTATTATTTCATATATTTCTTACAACCTAGCTCAATTCCATGGCTGAGGTTGGATGATAGAAGCCCAATGAGGCTAAGGTTGTTGGTATATGTACTTTCCATTCATTTATCTGCATTTTAAATTAGGCATTATTGTTTTTAAAGTTCTACTCCTCTAGTGTAACTAATATTATAATTAAAATAAATTAAATTCGTCACCTTTCTTTACGTGACCTGAGTTAGTGGTGAATCAACCCCTCGGTTTGATCACCATGATAAAATTCAACCCTATAGATTTTCCTCACCTTTAACAATTATTTTACATTCATCCATTGTTTTTTATATTCTATATTCTATTTCATTATTCAATTAATGATTTGAGATAATTTTTTTAGATAAACCAACTGATTTGGTCATTTTTTAGGACATAAACTATATACCTGCTGAAATATATGATTTTTCATAATGGAAGTTTGAGGAAATATTTGACTGTTATGATAAAAATACACAATTAAAATTAAACCACATTTATATTAGACATGTTATTAATTAATTTAATGATTAGGTTCTTCCATATGAGTTCACAGGGTGATCATTGGTTTCTAAGACAAGGAACCACTAGAAAAACTCTTTTCCCTTGTTAGATTTTATTATTGAATTATAAACATGGTAGTGGTGACATAAGAAATTCTTGATATTGAATGACCTAACATGTTTTTACCTCAAGAAAAATTAAATTTGATCCATACGAGAGTCCCCTTGGACGGGCTCAATAACACGATGGTTATACCATGCCACGAGGGAGACGCGAGCTCTAAATGCGATAAAAAAGATGAATTCAGAGATTATTTTCAGGTTGTTTTTACATCGTGCCTTGAGTGACACTTGGGACTTCATTTATGGGTCATCTTGTATAAACTATAGGTAATTGGATATATACTGAGCCCACATAGATATATTTAGAAATCCTCCTCATATTTCCATGGGTTGGATTATGGTGACACTATTTAATTTATAAAAGAGTTTTCTATTGAATTTAAAAAGTTAAAAAATATTGTCAATTGAGATTTATTCCTTCGTTTTTAAAATGTATGTATGTTTCCTCTAATCCCAATAAAAAACAAAGGGATGGTTTATATTCTTACGCCTATATACCACTCACTTTATCATTATGTGATCCCTTCTTTTTGAATCAATTGATTTTTCCATAGAAGGTAAATTGGATTGGTTTCCAAGGGGAACTCAGATTATTTTATTTTATTATTTCGTTTTCATTTTTCATTTTATTAATAATGAACTTTGTTCAATTAATACTGCATAGAATATATTTTTCTAGACACCGTGGGTGGTAGCCTAATGAGGTTTTATCTCACAACCAAAATGTGTTTCCTCTAGTACCCAATAATACTTCATGATCATATTTTATGAAAAATATAAGAGAAAATCTTCCAATACTTGATTTTTATTTATGGAATTGAGTATGGTAGTGGTGAAATGATTGAATACATGAGATTATATACATAGAAATTTTGGGACATTTTTATGTTTTGGTAGATTTTTAATATTCTTGTATTCCATAACATTATATACACATTTTTTTATATCTAGATTAACATAATCATGATGTTATATCTTTTTATTATCAATATTCGTCGAGTGAATCTTTTATTTTTTGGGATTACGTGTTTTGGTTTTTTTGTCTTATAGTTATCACCAATTATGATGATTTAATAATCATTATATATATATATATTCTATACTTTGTTCTATAAGGGAATATTCTATCCACAGACACCCCCAATTCCCTTTCAACTAGTCTGAAGCCTCTGGAATTCAGAGAGGCATGCTTGAGGTCTTCGAGCCAACATCTTGGGGCACTTGTGAGTAGAATCTGTGGTAAGATTCAAGAAAGTGGAATTTGATCCTATTTTCCTTGTTTTGTTACCATTTAGGTGTAGATAGGAGACTATGATAAAGGAAATTGGAAACAATCATGTGTCTGGGAGTAGTTATCCCAAGTTCAGGGGAAACCCAAATATTAATGGGATGGGTAATTAATAGTATTTCATGTTCTTGTTCCTATTTCACAATATTCATCATTAGGTGACACACTTTTTTGTAATTAATGTATATTTTATTTAAAATTTTAATTTTTTCAGTAGCTCAATGATATATGGGAACAATGAACCATGAATCATATTTGGTTATGGAATATAAAATTCGATGCATTATGCCAGGCCTTTTTTACTTTTCCTGCAAGTATTTATTATTTTTAATATTAGTGATATGTGGCCCTTAATCATTATTTTATTCCTTGTTTGGTAGTTTTATATTTAAATGTTCAAAAATTTCATTAGGAACTATGAATAACATAATGGAATATTAAATTATTTTCCATAACCTAACAAATTCTTCTTATATATGTTAAATAATATCCCTGAACCATCTAATTTTTTCCTATTTAGTCATATACCATCATCTGTATGGGATGAATGAGGTTGTTTTTGAGATTAAATGGAAAACAACATCCAATTTAAACTATGATGGGCCCTTATAAATTGGATATTAAAAATTCTTCTAATTAAACCACTAAAAGAAAAATTAAATCCATAAATTTTCTAAGATGGATAGTCCTTGGAATGAAATGGACCCCCTTATTTTTGTAATTTGAGACCTCGACCAAGACCATCCATAGTTGAGGGATTGAATCCATGTCTCATATTTTCCTTATGTGAATTATTCATATCAACCAGATCAATCTCCTAGAGTCGGTTAAGGGTTGTTGTGTGGTTATAGAAAATCCTCGTAAATGTACTTAATTAGTACATTTCTCACAAATATTAAATCCTATTTGAGTCACATGATTACAATATTTTTTATTATTCCATTGTGAACTAAATTTCATTTTCTACCAGGAGAGTGGTTGTGAGATTAATCTTAAAGAGGTGGGCCCTAATCCACCATTTATAACTCTCATTATGCCAACTAATCAACCTCCTATGGATCATCCCCTAGGAATAAATGCTCAGTTCTGTGATAGCTTCATTCACTTTAGGTAGTGATTTCATGGTGTACCTCAACCTACCTCAACCACATAATAGATGACCCTTTATTTTCATTAGTATCATTATACCAACTTCTTTGGGGATGTAAGACCTTAGGTTTTGGAGTCACAGTTAGAGGCCATGATGAAAATCATTTAGTACATTATGATACTTCAACAGTTGAGGTTCATTCTCATGACTTATATGCTACACGAATCTTCCAATCAGTGTTGGAAAGTTCTAACATAGGCTTGTTGAAACTAGGTTATGGTGTAGGAATACTTCCAAAGAGCCTTATTTCAACTAATTCGTTCCTTTAAAATTGAGAAAAGATCATATCAAGTATTTCATTTTATTTTATCAAGGTGACATGTCTATGAAAGAATAATCATATTGCATCATTGAATTACCGAGCTTCACATTGACCTTGACATGTGATGAACTTACTAATGTGACACATTTTGATGATGGGAATGCCTTTGAAATTTTATCATATATGAATGTATTTCAGCAGACCACCATTTTAGAAATAGTAATCCAAGCCCTCATCGTGGAGCAAAACATGAGGGAATAAACTAATGTTAAATGGGGATGTTTGGTTTCCATAAAGAGTAGGTGTTTGTGTAACAACAAAAAGTGATGATTTGAGGGTAAATTCTGGGGAGGTAACATCTATGTGGCATGAAAGAAAATATTTGTGGTGTATCACCAGTGTTGTAGTCTGTGCCATAAAAAGACTCCATGTGTGAGCATACTGATTGAATGTTGGGATTGAAACATTTTGGGTCACCTCCAATGATTATTATGATCATTACCTCTATATTAAATTGATTAGTGTTCCCTTCCCGCACATTCATCATGTACATGATTATTGACCCATCATCATGTGGGATACTAGTCTTCTACTGACAAATTATGAAAAGAAAGCGGTTCTAGAATAGGTGCTCAGGGTTTAGACGTTCCATGTTTATAGAGTATATATTATTTATCTACTCATGTAGCATCTCATGGTTGTGGATCAAGAAACATCTATCCTTTTCTTCATACTCTATATGAGTAGAGTATAGAGGCATCTTTAAATAAATGTAATATTTTGTATCTTCTTCTCTGTTATTTACCTTATTTGATATAGGTGGATCACACCCCATTTTATCTCATACATCTATGTGAATTTTAATTCTATTGATAGAATACTAAAATATATTTTGACCTATGATACACCATTAGGATTCCAAGAATAGGGTTTATTTCAATGAAAGTAGTTCCACCTTGAAATAGGTGTGTACCATTTTATCTGGAGATTCATCAACCTTGAGTTGACTGGATTCAAATTCATTATTGGTATAGATCGGATTGTGCCCTATTGATAGATGGTGGAATGATATTTCCATCATGTATATTATTCATTACATGAGGGAAATACTTATATCCATATGGGAGAATGGGATCTACAATGATATCGTTCTAGAGTCAAGTGGGCAGAGACAGGCTAAGTGACATACCAGATGGATATCTTATTATTTCCCATCATGGATTACATGTTGTGTATTGTCATCTTATTTTGAATAATTTTATGGATTTTCTCTCAGATGATTTCATTATATTAGATCCGGAGAGAGAGGTTGAGTTCACTGTAGAGATAGTTTTAGGTGTATCCCCTTTGTCAATTTCTCCATATTTTTATAAAACCTACATAGCACTAAGAACTCAAGATGTATCTTGAAGGCATTCATTGATCCAGCGCATCACCATGGGGATAACCATTCCTTTTTACAGAAGGAGGATGGTACCCTCATATTGTGTGTGGATTGCAGACAATTGAAAAAAAATATAATGATGAAAATTTATACATTTTCATAAATTGAGGAACTCTTATATCATCTCTCAGGAGAAACTATTTTATGTAAAATTTATTTGAAGTTGGAATTATATCATGTGTGAGTGATTCAATCCGACATTAAATATATTGTGTTTTGGAGTAATTATGGATTGTATGAGTATCTAGTCATGTTTTTCGTTCTAAAGAACCTGTTTAATGTCTTCATGGATAGGATGAATCAATGTTCTCACTGATATCATGACTATTTTTTGGTTTTCTTATTTGAAAAAATCATAGTGTATTCTTTCACTAGAAACCAAAATGAAAATAATCCTGAAATCATTAAATTTACACTATGAGAGCACAAGCTATATATGAATATTAGTAAATGAGACTTCTAGATTAGTGATGCTATCTTCTTGGGTTTTATCATATTAGTGGAATGTATATCTATTGAACGAGTGAAAGTGAGAGTCATTGTTTCATAAAAGAAGTTCAAAAATGCGTTTGATATAAATATATTCTATGGTATGGATTGTTATTATAGGTGTTTAATCTCAGATTCATCACTCCATGTAGATCCACTTAAGGGATTGTCCAAGAAGGGAGTGAAATTTCACTGGATTGAAACCTATGAAATAACTTTTTTGAGAAAAAGGGATGATAGAATTTTCTGTCAATCATGATTATTATCAAACAAGGAATACATTATATTGTTTATTGTGGTGCATTAGAATTTTGGTTGGGTGAAATTTTGATGAATGGAAATTAGGTTGTTTCATATAAATCCCACCACATGAGGACTCGTTAATGGAACTATCTTACACACAACCTTGAGGTAGATGATGTGGATCATGCTATGTGCTACTAGATGAACTATCTTTTGTGTAATAATTTCATTATCATCATAGATTAGAAAATTTTTAAATACGAATCTACATAGAAAGACTTGAATATGAGGAAATATAAGTCTGTGGGTGAAATTTTGATGAATGGAAATTAGGTTGTTGCATATAAATTCCACTAGATGAGGACTCATGAATGGAACTATCCTACACACAACCTTGAGGTAGATGATGTGGATCATGCTATGTGATACTAGATGAAATATCTTTTGTGTAATAATTTCATTATCATCATAGATTAGAAAACATTCAAATACAACTCGACATAGAGAGACTTGAATATGAGGAAATATAAGTCAGTGTAATACCAACAATGGTTTAACATTGAGAATGATTATAGTCTTATTAAATTTAATTATTAGGAACATACATTGAACTGGAATACCTAGATGCGGGATGTCTTGGAGGCTAGTAGTGAGCTATAATTTATGGCTCTATTTTATGAGTAGCATATTGAGGATTAGGGGTAGCATGGGAAACTAGGTTTAGAAACTATGGAAGTGACATTCTATCTCTGGTAGTGAGTATAGATGATCCAATTATAATATTCTGAGTGCCTTGATCTATGAGAGATCATCAAAGGAGAGAACCCACCTCTTCTTTTTTTGTTTATTGATGTAAAATTAAGATTTTATGTTGTCAGGAGTGGGTGACTTCAGATATAAGGGAATATGTCATGAGGGAATCACATTCCTTTGTGTGCAATATTCATACTAAAATTACAAAGATGTATAGAGAAATGCATAATTAGTATTGGTTCCCATGTATTAAGAGGTATATTTTAGGCGGTTTCAATCAGTGCTCTACATGTAAGTATGTGTAGGAAGAGAACACGAGACCTACTCGAATTCGAGAGATTATATCCATTCGTTAGAGTAAATGGAATAATGTCAACATAAATATAGTGATTTCATTTTCAATATACCCTCATGGAATTGATGTAGTATGGAAAATGTTCACCATGCCAACAAAGGTCAAATACTTATTACCGATCATAGATACCATCACCACAAATGAGTTTGGATGGATTTACATAAGAGATATAGTGCATCTTCAGGATGTACCTCATTATATCCTTTCAGACTAATATGATCATTTTACATCACAGTTCTGTAAAGAGTTTAAAAAGGAATATGGATCACATGTTCTCTTGTGAATGGCATGTCACCTTCAAAATGATGAGTAGTCTGAGCAGACAATATAATTCTAAAAGGATATGTTTTGTTCTAGTATATTTGATTACGGAGTTTCTTGGGGAATTAATAGTAATCTAGTTATGTTTTACTACAAAACCGAGTTTATGAAATGATTTAGAGGCCACATATAAGGCCATCAATGGTAATCTCTCTCATTCAACTTTGTGCAAGTTTAAGGTAAGTGAGGTAGATCTACTTTTTCCTTGTCTTGTTCGGGGTATTTTAGATCAAGTCCTACTGATTTAAAAGTTTATGGATATATAACACTCTATAATGTATTATTCAATCAATAGTTACTAGATATCTATGGATTTAAAGGTGGAACATCCAGTATTTCTGCATGTATCCCCAAGATTCGGTAAATGATGAATTTGGAGATTGGTAAAGTTATCATTTATATTTTTTAGGAATTTTGATATTGTTGAGAGATTCATGCTGGTAGTATATCAGTTGAAGCTACCTCAAAGGTATTGTTTCATGTATGATGTCATCCACATATTTAAACTTTGATAGTACAATCTTGAACAATATCATTGTTTCATCCATGAGGATATTGACTTGGAGGTAGATGCATCCTTCAAAGAGAATCTGAATGATATCATTGTTCAAGGAATGAAGGACCTCTGAGGAAGGTCTATTCATATAGTCTATGTGTTTTGGTATTACATACATGTTTTTTAAAAGACCTCGGAGCTAGAGTTTGATGTCCTTGTGATGGGGAAAATTCACTTCCCTAATGAAATTCTACCACCCATAGAAGGGAAACTCATTGATAATTTTCCTTAAAGTGGGGAGGTTAAAACATCCTTATATTTTACAATTGTATAAAATATCCAATTTTGGTTAACATTTTTTATTAGTCCCTCACAATGATACCTAAGGGTGTCAAAGAGGTCTAAGGGGAATTTGGTGGTCATCCAATCTAGGATACACATGGATTTAATAAAAGTTAAGGCCACAAAATTATGAGAAACCATGCATCCCATCCCACAAGGTTTCCTTAAACCATGTAGTTGTAGATATTGAGGTGTTAGGGGCTTCACGGTGTGTTTGACATTATTTTTTCATAGGAAGATGGTCCTACAATGTGGTATAAATATTTTAGAAGAAATTTTTACATTGTTTGTCTATGGTTAGAAAACCCATGTGCCTAACCGTGCGGAGTTACACATTAAATAAAAACATGGTGCATAGTTTTTGGATGGTATGGAGAACCATCTGGCCAAACCATGGTCCCTTGTTTTTGTGTCATAGTTTACAAAAATACCGTTATTTATTTTTATAAAATAATTATTATTCCTTCTCATTATTTTCTCCATTGTCTAGACCTCCCCCACATATGTGAATCTCCCTTCCTCCCCAGCCAACGATCACTGCTTCCCACTTCATCTGATGTTTGTTTCTCTCACCATCAAGATCATCAGATAAGTTTCAGTAAGGTCCTCCTATTATCGATTTCAATTCACATTCAATATCTATTATAATCACTCAAGGGAATCTCATTTTCCACATTTTCATGTCATATGATGGTTTTATTGATTAATTCTGACCTAGATCGAATCAAAGGTTGAGGATGGATAAGGGAAGATCTTGTGAGGCTAAAGTCGATGGTCTGGGCACCTACCCCTCATTTCAATGAATTTTATATATTTTTTCCATTGTGTAATGGTATAATCCCCTAGAGTGTCACCTTAAATTTGTTTATTAATTTAAATTGAATTATTTACCTAGATTTCAATGATTCACATTAACAGACAATCAACCCCATTGGTAGAATGAACTGATTAATGTCACCCTATGGATTTGGGTTATATTTGACATGAATTTTCCCATCTTACATAGTTTTTTAAATACTGTTCATGGTTTTCCATTCAACTAATGCTTTGAGATTATTATTTTAACTGAAGAAATTATCTTCTCCATGGTTTTATTCCTTCCACCAGAAACCTTATGACATATAAGGTTTTTTCCAATAGAAGTGCCATGACATATATTATTATTATGATACAAATGCCAAAATTTAATTAAATGACCTTTCAATTACACTTTTTATAATTTAATTTCCTGTTTAAATTATTCCATTATATCGTCGAGGGTGATATATAGGGTTCTTATTTAAGGACCCCTTGGATATATTCTTGTTCCTTATATGATTGATTTTATTAGTGGTTTGTAAACATGTTAGAGGAAACATCAGTTATGTCTAGGATTGGATCTCCAAGATTTAATGGTTTTACCTCCATAAAATTGACAGATGTTCCTAGTGTAGACCCCTTGTATAAGAATTATGTGATGATAGTTATACCATGCCACTAGAGACACTTGGTCCCCTATCTGTGATACCATGTATGGACATGGAGATTAGTTCATGATGTTTTGACTCTATGTCTAGAGTGATACATGGGACTCCATTATTGGTCCACCTTGGATGGTCTCCATATAATTGGACATATCCAAATCCCCGATAGTTATACTTGACATGTTTATATAGATATCCCTGAACAAGATCAAACTAAAACACCATTATTTGTAAAATCCCTTCAATTTAATTTAGAAATAAATGAATGTTTTCAAATGGGAATGATTCATCAGTTTTGAAAATACAGGGAAATGTCCCCCATGTCCAATCATAATCTTATGGGTTGTCCATATCCTTAAACATATATTCCAATAACTTTAGAATAGTAGGATAACTTGGTTCAGAATCACTTTCTTAGGTATAATTATTTAAATTGGACATGTCTCATAGGGGAACCCAGTTCATTTTATTTGAATATTTAATTCTATTTTTCATTTTTTTTATAGTAAGTTAAAATATTATTTTTATACTACATAGAATAGAATGGATCAGACACTATGGGTGGTGAACTAATGAGATTGTATATCACACCCTTCTTGGGCCTCCACTGGTACACAAGCAGACCATTTGCTTGTAGGTATTGAAAATGGGAACATCCATCTTCCAATTCTTGATTAATATTTATAGGATGGAGGTTGGGAGCAGAGTACCAAGACAATGCAAAATATTCTAGACATTTAAATGCATTTCTATTTCGAATATTTTGTTATAATGTTGTATATTATTGTATTACCTTTCCTTGAATAATCATTTTCTTATAGCTACATTACCATGATCATCATATTGTTTCTTATGATTATCACACTTCCACTAATAATTCCTTTATCTTGACTGATTATGTATTTTAGATTGTACTATTATATTATAGTTATTAATACTTCTATTGATTTATTATTCCTTAAATTTTTTAATTATCTCTACTCCAATCTTTGAGAGAATATTCTCCCCATAGATACATCATAGGACCTCACTAATAGTCATCATACTCTAGAATTTGGGGAGGTTTGGTTGAGTTATTTTGGACACCGTCTTTGGAAACTGCTGAGTGGAATCTAGGGTGAGAAGATACATAGGAAGATGCTCCACTATCCACTAATAGATAAGAGTTTGGATATGATGGGATATATAGATTATAAAATGGGGGATTACTCAGAGACATGTTCCCATTTATAGTATTTTCTCCCTCCTTTTTATAAACCAAATATTAGTGATTATTCTTTATATATTAATAAATTATCATTGATATATCCCTATTCAATTCACATTTCATCTAGAATGCAAGATATTAATAGTGATGCTTTAATCAAGATGTTTCTCACCACTAACTATAAGGATTGGAACCTTATTATTAAGGGAATTCATGATCATGAACTTATTGATGACCAAAACTATTGGGGTGATAAATAGAGGAGTTCAACTTCTATGGAAAGTAATGATTGATAGAAGGTCACACTGGTGGGTCCCATACCCCATCCATATTAATTTGGTGGATGTGGGGGAGGAGTTTTTAAAATAATTTAAATACATGAGATAATGGTAAACGAGTGATTAATCATTGAGAAATTAATGTTCTAGACATAGATCATGGAGGAATCATTTTCAATGCGATCTTTAGAAAACAAAAAAGGGATTTCTCCTAATAAATAATTTGGAGAACTGATGGCGACATCACCTATGTGATGTTTACAAGAAATAAATGGATTTTTTTGTATAACCTCATAATATTTTATGAAATATTTCTCTATAAATAAATTTTATTTCATTGGTATAATGTGATATATGAAACCCATAGTTTAATCGAAATATGATATACTAGAAAATTAATTATTTATTGTAATGTTTATCACATATCCATTGGATTATTAGTTATGAATTGGAAAAATATAATTAAATTATTTTTATTATTTATATATTTATAATATAAATTAATTGGTTATAATTTTTATTAAAATATAAAAACATGTTATAATAAAGTGTTTATTTTGATGGAAAATAGATTTTATGTGTGAAGTCTGTGTTTTATATTCATAAATTAAAATTGACCCAACTTCAAAATTATTTATATGAAATTTATATATTATATATTATTTAAAATTTCCTTATAATTTATCAAATATTGTTTCTTGGAATGAGTAGGAATGAATCAATTTTTATATTTAAAATGCATTCTTCTAAAAAACATTTTCATTTTTTTACATTATTATTTTAAAATTGATATCTTCTCCATATAAAATTTTAATTTTTTGAAAGTAATTACTTATTTGGAACTTGAGGGTAATTTTTTTTAAATATATGGAATTTATTTTTATGTAATTATTAATATTACTATGGTAAAATGTATTACCTTGGTAAAGGTTAAACCAGGTTGAACTAGGATAAAATGAAATTTTATCATCACCATTGATCATATTAATTATTATTGAATAATGTTAATTTTACTGTTATAACAATAGTTTCAAAATATAATTATATTTGATATTTTTCCTTGAAAAGTACTATATAATATTTAAATCAATGAAATAAGAAAAATTATTCCCTCTTAAGTTAAAATATCAATTATGTGTCTACATAGGGAAAATGTAAGTTATGAGTGAATATAATTTCTTATTTTGAGAATAGTGAAATTATTTTCATGATGGTAGTTTATTTATAATTTTATTTAATTGTATAATTACCAAAAATTATTATGTCATTTCGACATGATATTCCTTCTCATAATGTGACAATAAAATAAATCATTTTAAAATAAAAAAAAAGTAATAAATTATGAAAATTTTTAAGTGAACAATATGTTTTATAGATAAATATGACATATTAGTGTTCTGTTGAAGTATTATATTTTAATTACATCTTTTTATTTATATCTTTCAAGTAAAAGTAAGTGAATAGTATCAAAATAAGAATTCATGATATCATATCAAAATATTATTATATTTAATTATATAAAAAATAATAAATATCAGGAAAGATGATTGAGTGGATAAGATATTGTAAAAAAATTCATATTGGGGAAATTTATTAGCCAATTATGAAAATAGATGTAAACTTATATCACTTTATGTTTGAGAATTTCATTACATCATTTATGGTTAAAATTTGTTAAATAAGGGGACAAACCAAACGATGAGGTTTAAAACACAACCCATATCCAAATTTTAAAAAATGTTAAAATATCGCATCTATATTATATTATATTTTAATAATATTAATTATTAAATAAATGTCCTATATATTTACTTCATTATATATTAATCTATTAATAACCCTAAAGTGGTCCCTCCCATCGATTAAAAGAAGGCACCGCTATATTCTCTCTTTGAAACACATTGAGCCTTCTAGTTTAACCAAAACCTAAATCATTCTATCCTAAACGTCCCTATGAGAATTATGAAGGTTTCTTCCTTCCAAAAAAAACATACATATGGTTCTTAAGGGAATATATAATGGAATTAATCCAAATAAGAAGTAATCTTCATAACCATTAACCTTCTTTTTAATTTATTTACCAATTTTAAATTTGTTATATTCAGCATATAATAAAAAATTAAGAATCCTCCATGTATTAAATATTTATTATTATTATTAAACCAAAATCATTGGACACCATTACATAAAATTTTATGTGAAAGTATCACTTGTGCTTACATACAATATACCTTCTCTACGTAGAGAAACCATTCATTTTCGATAACCATTTTTCATGGATTGTTATTATGATAGGATTAATTTTTATATATATTATATTTATGATATAAATATTATTATTTAATGATAATATAATATCTAATGTCTTTTCTAGAAAATCATTTGAAATTGGTGACACTATTCTTGCATATGTGTGCACTACCAGCTCCATGAGACTATATGATTCATTTTTTATATATTCTTTTCATTGATGGTATTAATGATGGTATTGATTAATTTATATGGGTTTTATCATATAATTATAAATATTTAATGGGTAATTATTTCCATATAATTATTTATTTCCATCCTTCAAAATATTAAAATAACAATCATTGTACAAATAGCCTATTATCTATATAAATGGTGTAATTAATTTTTCTATCTATAAATTTTATAGATGTTTAAAAATATATATATTGAATATATAAGATATTTATGTCCAAAATAAAATTCTATAAATATTGGGATAATGTTAAATGTACTGGTACAATGACTATTGAGCTAACACATGAATGAAAAACGAAATAGTTATCACCCAAAATAATGATTAATGAATGTTTGATAGTAAAAGAGTGAAAAAATATTATAAGAAAATAATACATGGGGGGATATGTATAAGTATGGTTATAGAGTAAATTAATAATAATTAAATATTTATATATAATAGGTTATAATGCATATAAATAATAGAGATTGTAGAGGTAATGGATTTATATTTCAATGATATTTTAAATAAGGATTATTTTATATTAAATATTCATCATGGAAATTATATGATCATTATCGATGAAATTCAGTTAATTATTATATTTGTTGTTTAATTATGTATAATATAATTTTTTCCTTTATTTTTTATCAAATTATGTTCACAATATATTGATATAATTGTTTTATACAAACCTGAAAATGTTTTACAATTCAGCATGAAATATAATTTTATCTCCATGTCCATATTTAAAAAAAATAATTTAATGATTTATTTAATGTTATCTTATTATTTTTTACACAATTTGAATTTTTTTAAAATATAAATTAGTATTATTTTTGTTTTTCGAACAACAAACATTTTGACTTGTTATAAATCTGTGAATGAAATTTGTTTCTCATAAAATATAGATAATGAATAGAAATTCTTCAAGCTATTGGCTGAATAATGAATTGAATATTACATTAATTGTTTCTTAGAATCCTTTCAATGAAATATTTTTCCTTATTATATTTGGATGTTATGATATTTTAAATATATGCTTTCAACATAAAAAGTGTTTTTCCTTAGGAAATATTCTAATGATTATTTCAGATAATCTTCAATTGTAAAAATATTATTCTATAGTAATTATGTTTTACAGTTGATATAAATTAATTATACCATCATAAATATTTCTTGGTATTGTTTATGATTAGGATGAAAGGATTTATATGAAACGAATTTACTTTTAATGGGTTAATTGATGAAATATTTTTGAAACTTATTTCTATTGTACTGATTATGATAGGATGAGATAATTAATTCTATATAATATTATAGTAAACATATGTATGGTTTTTATAATATAATTTCTGAGAAATTAATTATATATCTCTCTAGTAAATTGGGTAATTATTTATATTTCAGGTTATAACTATGGCATTCATGTAGATGTGCTAGATCCATTTTTTGAAACAATTCAATGTTCTTAATCAATTACAAGAGAAACATCGAGGTGCATGATCCATTATAGAAATAAGTTGATATGATTGATCCTATACAAGAAATAGGTATTGATTCATGGTCAACATTGATTTTATGGTCATGATTGTCATCATAGAAATATGAAATTTTTTCTATATCTGTGATGGTCACACAATATTATTAAATAAAATTGTGGTTCATGACTAATTTAGTATTATTTATCACAATTATGAATCATGTTTTTTCAACTGATCATTATCTAATCCATTAATAATGTCTATAACCCTTGACATATTTTTTATAAACATTGTATATATGATCATATTATTTTACCCTTATTCGTATCTTATGATTTCATATTTTCATTGATTGATATCTCCCATGTTCTACCCTATTTAGGAATATAATATATCTTTTTATTATCTTGTATTTACTTAGGTTATGATGAACAGACATGTGTAGGGTATTCCTATGAAGAGTTGTAAATTGGAGGATATTTATGGGAGATTTATAATATCTTTTATGAGATAAGATTTTTTTTCTTGTATTCAGAAAAACCAATCCTTTGTTGTCATAATTATGATATTTGTGAAATTAATTGATTATTTATCTAAAATAATTTATATTTATGTATGAAATTTTTGAGTCAATATTTTTGTTATAGGAGGAAATGTTTGATCAATCATTCAATATTTGAAAGATAAAAAGATATTTGAATATCAAGGAATAAGTCTAATAATATGAAAAAATTATAAGGATTTTGTAATTATAATGGGGAACCAAGGAGAAAAATATGGTCATATAGACTTAGAAAAAGTGTTCATGATTTAGAATTTATGCGAATTATATTACATAATTATATGTTGGACCACATTGAGGATTATAGTCTAGTGCTTATTGTTTTATTTTTTCTTTTATCTAATGTGTGGATCCTAAAGACATAATGCTAATAATAAATTTATTAGAAAATGAAATTATTTACACCTATTAAAAAAATTTATACGATATAGAATGTAAAATCATGGTTTTAATATCATGTAACATTTTTACTATAATAATCATTCTTATCATCCATATAAGTAATGATGAGAACAACATACTGTTTAATATTTCATAAGATAGCATTCACCATATTGAAATGGGTATAATAATCCAGCAGTACATGCATGATGGATATAAACCATTGAGAAACTATTTTCTATTATTTAGATATTGGAAAATGAAAATATTTTTTGATTAATTTATCATGGTATGGTGAAGTATATCAATGGTGGAATATTATTAATAATGTGAGAAAATATGATAGAATTTACTCAATGGAACGAGGTGAGCTTAACATAAAATTTTTCATTATGTAAATTCTTCATATAATATGTAAAATTTTAGATATGGAATTATTTGATCTGAAGAGACATGGTGATGAATGCATTACTACCTATGAAGCATGTTTTTTAAAAACAATAAGTAATTCCTTTGGTTTAATCACAAGTAAAAAACTTAATAATGATCGATTCATTGGTGGATTAAAACCAATTCTCCTAATTGAATATTATCTGTTTTTTTAGTGGCTAGAATGAAATCATTAGATGTGAAATCAAGTTATAAATAAAAATAATATATTCACACAATTCATATGGTTGTGATAAAAAAATAAATATCATGTCCAATTAAAAAACAAATAAATAACATGGTGGAATTAAATTTTTACCATATACCTGACATAAATGTGGGAAGAAACATTAAGTGGATTGACTTAAAGGAACTTCTATGTAATATAAATGTATAAAGGAATGTCATAATGACTGTAAATCATAAAAGCAGATTAATTGGCTAGTTAATTAAGTAAACAAAAATAACATTCCTCCCAGTGCACCACCGATGATCTATTATAGCAATTGCAAGGAGTGTGAGAATTATAAAAACCATAGAATGAGACAAAAGGATTCTTTTGGTTAGTTCAAAAAACATCTTATGCCTAAATACAAAGGGAAATATCTAGTGATCATGACTATTAAAGTGGGTTATGAGGATGTTTTGATGAATGGTGCATTTATAATACACTCTAAAATAACTAATTTTTTATTTGATTAAGGATGAACACAATATTTAATATTTATTTTATTTTTAATATTAATAAAATTAAAAGAAAAAATAATATATTTTTAGTATTCAGTAAAAACATCTAATGGTACAATGGTCATATATCAAGTCTATAGTTACTCTCTGGTTGATGTTTTGGGTAACATACATCCAAAAAAAATTGGGATTCTCCTATTAGATGTATTTGATATTTTAAAAGCTATGGATTTGGTTTAATTATATTGATCCCACATAAATTTATGAGCAAGGGATTTTATATTTATTATACCAAATCATACCATGATCGTTTATCATTATAAGGATGTATATGACATTTTCATAGAAATTACTTATATCTTCTGGGTTATAATTCCTATCCCATAAGGATATTTATCGAATATTGTTTGTAGAAAGAAAATATTTTAATATATACCAGTATATTTTTAGTTTGGGAATGTCTTTGCAAAATAATTTAAGTTAATTATTACAAATAATGAAGTTGTGTTTTTTATAGGATTCATACTAAGTGTTGCACCAATTTCATAGATTCTATAAAATATTTCGTAAATTCAGTAGTTGTAATTGAAGAAGAAAATCAAGGAGATTATTAAAAAAGGGATTAATTTGTCTATGTGTTTCACCTTATCCTGTACCTTTACTTTTTTCAAGCATAAATATGGATTTACGCAACATTAAATTGGTTATCAGGAACATCACCCTATCATACTTATGAAAAAGTATCTTATTACCTATATTAATGACTTGTATGATAATATTTGTTGAGATCAATGTTTTTATAAATTTAAATTGAATTTTTTTATAAATTTTTTATTGATAGGTATGATAACCCAAGAAAACCATTCATACTCGTTATGGACACTATTAATTTATTGTCATTTCATTTGGTCTTATTAATTACAATTCTACAATTATGGATTAAATGAATATATAATTTTTTTGACTAATTGGTTTAGTTAGTTTAGTATTTATAGGTGAGGTTATTTTCAACTAAAATAGAATGAAAGACAATTAATATCATTTGATAATTGAGCTGATGATACTAAATAAGAAGGCGATGAATGATAAATTTATGATGTTTAATTTTTTTTCTTTAATAAGTTATCTTTTAGGGTCATATAATCTCAATAAAGGGTTTGTTAGTGGACCCTAAAATGATATATGTTATTAATAAATCACCAAAACCAACCATTTTTACTGAGATCCATAGTTTTCAGGGGTTTTTTGTATATTAACTACACATTGTGTTACTTTTATTATTATAATATAATCCACTAACCAAGTTGAGTCATATGAGATTTTTTTTTTGGAAAAATCAATGTGATGATAATTTCAAATATATAAACAAAATATTGGGTGGTTCATATATGTTCATTCTACCCTTTAGTAAATATGGTTTCATTATATATTGTTATTTACCAAAAAATGGAATGGAATTTTTCATAATTTAGAATTATATAGTGATAGAATATGCCTAATTCCAATAAAAAAACATGGTAAAAATACCTATATCATAATTTACACCTAGAAGTGGTGTTTCTTATGTGGAATATACTGATTAATTATCATTATGGTGAAATGTGTTACATATATATATATATATATATAATGATCAGAATCTGTATTCCCACAAAAATATAATACTTTTATCTAGAGAAGATAGTACAAGAAGATTAAAAATTATGACTGATGAAAATATTTCCACCCCTGTAAAGAACAATTTCTTGGATGATCCTCTATGTTATAAATATCATGCTAGTTATCCCATTAATAGTATTGAAAGTGATACACTGTTTATGGATTTTCAAAATATAGAATAATAAATCCGGATGAAAGGGGATAGATCTTATCCTAATCAAATAAATATTCGACCTTCAAACAGTGTAAGGATTTAAGAGGCATAGATGAAATATGTGGATATGTTAATGAATATAATAAATGATCTTGAATTGAACATTTTTTTGATGGAGTAATATGATTTGGTAATCATGTATGTATTTAATCTAGACTATATTTGAAGATATATCTATTTAATAATTCTTATATATCTTTATTCATGATTCATCTTGGATGTAAGAAGTCAGATATAGTTGTGAATGAGAATTTATAGTCAGATAGAAAGAGGATAGAGGTTAAAATTTACATATTTTGTGCTTATTATGTCAAAAATTTAATGCTAACAGACGAAATTCTAGGGTCATTTCAAAATCATTACCCATACCAAAATAGAAATGTGGTGGGATGACCATAGATTTCATCGGAAAACTCCACAAAACATTTATAAACATAATGATCTTTTATTATTAAATGAGTTACATATATATTTAAACACTAAATTTATATTATATAATACATACCCCTTGATCATATTTCTATGATAAACATTAATGAAATAGCATCCTTTCATGTATTACAATATTCTATTATATAAAATCAGATATGTGGTTCACCACAAATTACATAAAAAATTATTTTGTATGATTTAGATAAGGTGTTATGTTTCATGGATCTATATCATCCTCAAATCGATTATTTTTTGATTGGATGAATATAAATTATATGGAATGTAGATTGATTGATTTATTGAATTCAAAAGAGGTTGGGATAAACACCATCCATTGGTGTATGTTTCATAGAATAATAGCTTTCGGTCATGAATTAAAATTGATCCTTATACATCCCAAAATAGTAATAAGTGCATAATTAGATCGTTTGGGATGATGTCTGAGAAATACAATTATTAAGAATCGATATAACTGTAGAAAAGGTAGATCAATTCATGAATGAATAAGGGAATCACATAGTCGATAGAAATGTTAGATTGACAATCATTGGTGAATCTAGAGTATGATGTTCTTGAAAAGGTATCCCATTGAAAATATCCTTGGAATAATCTTATAATGTATTGAAATAATAGAATTTTGATAACTATATATATATTCCCTTGAAATTATTTATCTTATTGGTGCATTAGTTTATTGTTTCACTAATTAAATAAAACTCTGTTAAGACATAGATTTATTCCATATTTCTCACATGGGGATGTGAATATCTGATCCATAAATGTACTAAATTCAAAAGTCCTTCAACTTGAAATATTTATATCTTATGATGAAAACATTATATAAATTATATATAATGAAGGTAATGTTATACAAGGAATATTGATATACATGTCAACATTGTGTACAGAAACCACATACATGAGGTAGCCACATGGGAACCTAATGATTTGATAAAGAAGCTGTATCCTCATATATTTATATCAGAGTGATGTATTTTCCTGGAAAATTAATCTGTTGTGGGGAATAATGTTATACACTAATATTTTATGAATGTTTTCACAATAAATTAATTATATTTCTTTCATTACCTTAATTATAAACAATATAACATGTAAGGAAACAATGATATACTATTATGATATTATTATTTAAAGTAATGGTTATCACCAAAAATTTAATTAATTGTATGAATAGGAATAAATATATTATGATTTTTTTACACGTGTATAAAATTAATTAATTTTTTATCAATTAATGAAAATAAAATCCATATGAAAATAATGGAGTTGTTTTTATTAAAAATTGTTTTTATGTGCAGATGTTTTTTATATTAATAAAAAAACATCATTCTAATAAGTGAATTATTTTAATTAAATGTAAATATTATATATTACATAATTTTTTTTATCATTTATCTAATATTATTTTCTAAACATAGGATAATAGTAAATCAAGTTTTATGCTAAAATTTAATTTTTCTTGAAAAATGGTTTCATCACATTTTTTGAGCTTATTTTAAAATTAATTTATTATAAATATTGTTATTGAATTGAATAAAATGGATTAAATATTATTAATCATGAGTACATGTTCTGTAAATAGCTCTCACTTATTATTAGACAATATGAATTTTAACCATGGTAAAATTTAACACCTTGATAAAAGATTAATAATGTTAATCTAGGTTCACACTAAATTTCAAGGTCACCGTCTATCAACATAATTCTAATTTGACGAGTGGAATTTTACCAATATCACATTATTATTAAAATTTAATTTTTAAGGGAATAATGTCCAAGAAAATGACCTATATGAAATTCAAATAATATTTTTTTACTCTCTTACTTATAAATGTTTATTATGTGTAAATATAGGGATATTTTCTTTTGAATGCATATAAAAATATATTATGAGTGTAATGAAATAATTTTCATATTTGGAACTTAGTTTATTTTTTAGTAATTAAATTATTTTCTTAAGTTCTTATCTAACACTCAAACAATAATTCTTAAATGAATTCAAAATTAATAAAAATTATTTCTAAAATATAAAATGTTATATAATTTGAATGAGTTATGATGTTACATGAAATTTACCGATGAAAATATAATAATTGAGTTACGTTAAATTATTATATTTTAATTATATTTTTTTCTTCTTGGGTTTTTACTCTAATTAAATGAATTCCATTTTAATTTACATTAATGATGTTTTATCTAAATAATATTTTTATAAAGTTTTCAAAAAACATAAAAACACTAAAAGAAGAAACAGAGGATAACATATGGTTGAAAATATCATCCCATATCCATTTATGATACAAATTATACAATATAAGTAAATTTATAACCCTTTTGGAAGAAAAAATATATTCTCCTTGTTAGGTCTTAAATATGTTAACTAATGTGTAAATCAAAATGGTATTTTTCTAAAACCCCCATAAAAAATGTCTAATTGGGATCCCCTTCTTTCTCATATTCACCCAGCATTAGGACATTTAGTAAAAAGAAACTATGAAAAATTATATTAACCACTCCACTAGACACGTTCTATATGTGATTTTATTTCAAAAAGAAAACCCTAGGGTCCTTAATAGAAAGTCTAAAATAGATTCTTTAAACCAGAGGTAATTTCATTATAGATAAAATTAATTTTAATTATTCATTAAACACTTATAAATATTTTATATTATTTATAAAATAATAACTTCCATATGCCATATATATTTTAATTTTATTAATACTATTAAAATTTACTATTTAAACTCTTTCCATCAATTGGGAAGGTAATGTATCGCTCGTGCATACGTATGACTTACCATCTCCATATAGTGATAAACATTAAATTAAGAACCCATTTGTATTGTATAGATACTATTATGGGTTTAATTTTTATGTATTATATTTATAAAAAAATTATCCATCTATAATGATGTTATCATATATAACTTCTTACATTCAAATCGTTGGAAAATGATAATGTCGCTTGTGAGTACAGGTTCTCTACCCCCTCCAAAAATAAAGGTGGATCGTTATTTATATGCTATTTAAATAAATGGTAATAAAAATATATTTGACAAAGATTTAAAATATATTTTATATAATAATGATTATATAAATTTAAATTATTTTTTATGGTTATTTCATTTAATTCATTGAAACGCTAAAATGTTGGTCATGCATATATATGGACTACCGTCTCCATGACCGATGTTATTAATTTTTATATCTTTAAGATTTATGGATTATTATGTATATAAATAATGAATAAATTTTCTATATATATTGATTTTCATTTTGGAATTTTGTAACAATAATCAAAGTAAATGAACCAACACACAAGAACTAAAGAATGCATGAAAAAATATAATGTAATCATCAAGAACATTAATTTTAATAAAAACATATTAATAATAAAATAAATGATATTATTAAAATTTATTATGGATCTAGAATAAATTCATAATAAATATATATTTATTATATAGGAAGCTCTAATGCGTATAAAGAACGATGACACTTTAGGTATGGGATTTCTATATAAATACTTTTCAAATTAGGATTGTTTATTCTTGAATTTAATTAATAGAAATTATATGATCCCTAAAAAATAAATTTCAACTATTATTACTTTCTTATGTTTAATTATAAAGAGTACATGAATTACATTCATTTTCTTCATGTTATATGGTTAATTTTTCGAATCATATTTTTAAGGAAAACAAACTATGTTATACTATTCTACCAGACATAACATTTTCTTCAAAATCCATATTTTGTAAAAATATTTCAACGAATTTTTTTAACATTATCATATGATTTTTCAACTTCATTTATACCTAGGATTTACTTTTCAAAAAAATTATAATGAATATTTTTATTTTTATTTAAAATGATTCAAATTTGTAATTTTAAAAAACATTGAAAGGAATTTGTTCTTTTAACATCTACAACATGCATGCAATTTTCCATTATCCCGACCAATTAATGCTTGGAACATTCATTTACATGTTTCAAACATTATGTTTGAAGAAAATTTATTTACTCAATATTTGGTAAGTATTAATATTTTAAATAAAAAATTTCATAATGAAAAGGGTATTTTCATTAGGTAATATGGCAATGGTTTTTGAAAGGAATTATAATCTATAATAAAATATTTGGGTGTTAATTATATTTTATTGTTGATATGATTCAATGATATGTTCATTATTATCTATCCAATTTTTTGATTTTATGATTATAATATTCTAATGGAACCCATAAATTTTTCATCGGTTATGACTTGTTGAATAGATGAAATGATTGAGAAACCCATTATTCAAAGGGTTATTATATAATGATATGAGGAATGTTTTAGCATCTTAAATATCATGTGTGTATGGTTTTTATTATTTGATTTATGTGTTTAAAATTATATATCCCTCTAATGAATTGTGAAAATTTTTATATATCATTAAATAAAAATAGGGAACAAGTTTATTTGTTTGATCCATTATGATAAACAAATCAATATTATACTCCCATTATGGGAAAGAGACTATTTTTTTCATAAATTCCATGAAAAAATCTGATTTGATTGATCCATTGTGGAAAAAATTAGATATTCTTGATCAACTATATGGAAAAGGTATTGGGGCCTGATTTATAATGATTTTATTATCATAGTAGTAAACCTTGAAATATTTAATTGTTTCTATACACATAATGTTTAAAATCATTTATGAAATGAACCTATGAATCATAATTGATTTATGAGGATTTCTCATCTTATAAACCATGTATTTAGAAATTTTTAAAAACTATATTAGAGTGACATTCAACCCGACACCCGTCCTGGACTATAGAATGGTCTGAAGGGAACTCTTGATCACCATAGGTTGGATACTACTTGATAGCTATCAATAGAATTCTTATGAAATTATTTCACCCATGTTTATAAAAAAATCTATAATAATATGTAATAATAAACTATGACTGGTTACCTAACCAAACAAAGTACATTAATTTCTTGAATAAAGGTTTTAACCATAAAAAAAATTGTGTGATAGAAAGGATTCCAAAAAACATCACAAAAAACACTTTGGAAAATAAATGGAATCCCCCATAATATGACACCAAAAACACAAGTAATAAGAGAATTACTAGAAACTAGATCCATAACACCATGACACATCATTGTTTTTCCTAGGCCATACATAACATAGTCTACATACAGCGAAACCTATATGTATAGTGTTAGATAAATTCTACTACATTTCCCTATAAGAAAATATTCCATGTTACACCATTATACTATAAATCAATAAGCAAATTTATATGTAATAACATGGAAAAAATTTCAATATACAATTCAAGTAAACATTTTTAGAAAGACATTATTTCAAGATAAATCATTTTTCAAAAGAAATTAGTCTCAATACCACAATGTATACAAGGTACACCATATACTGATGATCTTCACCACATCACGTTCATAATTTCATGAGAGATCCTATAATGTAAATCCCAAAAGATATTCTATCATAAGTGAGTCACTAATAACTACATACCTTAGTGGCAAGAATCCTCCAACTATACTACCAATAGATTTCTGATGCACGACCCACTTGGAGGGATCATCCCAAGGACCCAATGGTGTACAAATATTTGGAAAATTATAATATGTTATCATACATGATCCACTAAGAGGGATAATCCCAAGGGAATATTGGTCTTGGATAATACCATATGTTTAGTTTCTAATTCACATGTAAATCCATCTATATGAATTCGATCCTCTCCACCACTAGGTCAACTATTGTCACTCCACTAAATGAATCAGGGCAATTACTCTTCTGAAAAACTAGTGTAATAGTTTTAGTTTACACACTGAGATACTTAGGATTACATTTGTGCTCAAATTCAACTTCACATATCACATAACCAGTACCTTCAAAAGCACATTACCTATTATAAACACACAACTTAATCACCGTATTCAAAACAATCACATGAAAATTATAATTTTCCATAACCAAAACTATGTTACATTTTACCCTATCTGAACCCATTTCAAAACACATATTCCATAACTTTCACAATCTATGTATCCAATTTAGAAACATTACAAGAGAAGCACATAATCAGTTCAACCATTTTCACGGGTGAATCCCTTTATAAACCCACACCTAAACCAAATTCACATTCGAAAGTGCTTCATCTCATTTAGTTTATTATGAAAATAAATTTCAAGGTTCACTACAAAATATAACATTGAAAAATTATCCTTTTCCTTTTATTAATCCCACTTTCAACAAATCCATACCTCACATTCCTTGAAAAAACATGTTACCTTTCGAATAATTATAAAAATGATTCCATAAAGCACCACAATTAAACCAAAAACAAATAATAACCATTTTCCTTTTAAAATAACGATTTCATAACATATGCATGTCTAAATATTACCCAAAATATATTTTCATCATAAAAACAAATTATAGAACACGTTAATGAAACCAAGAAATTATTCCAAACTCATATAAAAATTTAAAATCAAGGAACTACCAACCTCACACATGTGAGTTTCCAAAAATTGGTGAAATCCCACAAATGAACCTCTTTAAGACCCTATAAAAGAAACATCAACCAACAACCATCAATATATTACCCAAAATTTCAAGATCAAACTACACTCTAGGAAAACATACACTAAGAAATAAGTACGCAATAAAGAGGGGGAGAAGACCCTCGAAAAAGGGATGAATCAAGAGGGAACGCACATACATGAATATCCCTTGAAGTTACAATGTCAAACCCACCCATGTAAGGATTCATAAGATGTATAGGGAACCATGTAGGGAGATTTAATTGATGAAATTCACATATGGGGTGGAATGGGTGTGGTTTAGGGTAAAATGGTGATATGACAAAAATGTTATTTTCAAATTTTTAATGACCTAGACATGTTTCCTGGGGTTTCTCACACGATTTTAGAAACTATGCAGCAACTATCAATCCATCTCAATCTACGAGGAATGATATGCACTGTTACAATGAAAAATATTCCAACAATTTGGAAACTATACAGTTTCCCACTTCTTAAAAAAGAAACTTTGTTACATGGTTTCCTAGGAAAGGGAGTACTATTTTCCATACCATATTCCAATCATCTGACGCCCGATATAATCCAAAAACTACCAATTTTTCTCCAAAAAACACCCTGGAGAACACTATGATAATTATAGGAACAAGAAGAATAAGAATATCCCTTCAAAATCGAAACCCGTCACACCCATAACTAAAGGAAAAAATTTGAGATACACAAATGAACCAGATTATAGAGTTAAAACAAAAACCCTGGTGTGACACTTTTCAACACCATAATGTTATCCACCCCCATAAATACAGGAACATTATCTATTTGATTGATTAAGGACAAAATATTTCCACAAATTCCTGATAGAACCTATCAAATGAAGAACACAACAACAACTACCAACAAAATAAAATCATATCTCCTCTCATAAAATAAACTAATGACCTAAAACGACTTCCATGAAATGACTGATGGATTGAAATTCCTCATTGTAAGAACCGCGTGTTTCCGCAACTGTATAGGAACTCAAAATTTAACAACATAAAAAAAGAGATAACCTCCCACCAAACCAATTCCAAAATCCAACCCGATTTATCACCATGGGAGGGAAGAATGGATTTCCCATAATTAAAAACAATGAATAAATGATCAAAACTAGAAGAAACCTCAATGAGACTCTTTTTGGGTCACCCAGCATAAGAAACCAACTAGAATAGACTAACATTGGAAGCATGACACAGATAAATCGGAAACACCCCACATTGGATAGAAACACCCACCACAAGGGGAAATAATATCTTCAGGGAAGCACCAACCCATGCAACGAGCTAAAAAAATTGGCTCAAAAAGGATAAATTCACATTCGAAGCCAATAAAAATATCACATCCAATAAGACACATGACTGGAATTCAATGAAAATATATCCACCACACATCCTCATAATCATGTATAAAATATTCAATACACAAGGATTGTAATAACGAACCTAGGTCTCTATACCACTTTCCATAAAACGAGACCGTTCTAGAAGAGTAATCTACCATAGAAAATATTAAATATTACTCATTCCAATACAAAATATAGATTCAAGACCAACGTATCTCACACACCTGGGATTCTTGACTAGGAATCAACATCACTTGACGGCCTATTCTTAGAGCCTTGATGTTTGAAGCCTATAATTCCTTTCTATTAGGAACTAAAAATCCCCAATAATAACTCCTTCATTCACCCAAAAGAGGGATTCATAAGATACACACTCATCCTCTTATTTAACATTGATAATAAATATTTTATACAAGACACTCGATAAGAACACCACCATTTAAAATTGAATGATTCATAATTTTAAAAAAAGAAGAACACACATATATTGAAACAGAAGATTGCAAGTGATCTACATTAGTCATATTTAAAATTTAAGTATAAAACAACCAAAACACACCACCGAACACAACCATTACAACTGAATATATATACATATATATAGACTCTAATTAAATAGAAAATAGTAAACTAATCCTCCAAATTGGCTCTACATAACCTCCTAGAACATTCCTACAGAACAATGTAGGTGACCTAACCATCCATAGGTATGGAAGGTCTACGGTGTATTCATGAATGACTACTTATTATGATCTGATATTCCTCAATGGTGAAACAACATGATCCCATGATTAGATGAAACAAAATAAAGGTCAATAGGTATTTTTAATTTCATGGCCAACACCAAATTATACAAACATGTTATGCATCTCATTAACATAATTCTCATTACCAGATCCATAGATCATAGAAAGATTGGGTAAATCAATCACTACTGGATGAACAACCTCAACATTAAAATATTATCCCAACACATTGGAAGAAGTGGTTAAGCCATGAACTGACACATTTGATGTAGACTAGGATGAATCCCCCTCTCAGAATGGAGAGATTTATAGAAATTTTTAACATCTCCATCCAGAATATGACGAACTTGGTTCACCAAATAAAAAAATATTGTGCAACTATTCCATCACCTTAACATAGAAAACACATTTCCATTATCTTTATTATATAAAATACCTTAGAGAAATTCTATTAGATTAATGAATCCATTAAAAAATTATAGATAGGATCATCCCTAGGATTTCATTTTGAAACCAACTTCCACTACATCCTTGTAATACCATCAAGCATAATGGTGGTAGGTTCAACTCTTAATGAATAAAATACCTAAGGAGACTATATATCATTTCGATTCTACACACCCTCTCTTCAACATTAGGGAGATCCACTTGTCCGTGAAAGAGAATTTGATTAAACATCCAAAAATCAATAAGAATATATATGGTTTATTAACTATAGGGTTTTCTGATGGTGAACCACTCATGGATTCTCTTTGACGATGCATCAAAGGTTGCAGGGGTGTACACTAGAAAAAATAAGAAATCGAGAACCCAATCCGTGTAATCCATCAGCAAATAATTACCTCAAAGAAACATTGAACAAATAAAATGAAACCAAAATAACATCTTCCCAAGCATTTTTTAAAATAAAAAATACCTATAATATCAAAACCAATTGATTGAAAATATTTAAAACATGAAACACCATTAAAAAATGTATTGTTATGAAACTCAAAAATCCACCCAAGTAGCTTTACTAAGTCACAATGAGGCACACCACCCAACTAATAGTTATCAAAACATCAAAACTTATCATAAAAGTACTTTTGAAAAGAAAACAATATTTTTTGGGTTTCTCAATCACCAATGGTATTCCTTAGAGTCTCACTCATATAAACATTCACGTTCCATCCTAGGAACCTATCCACACATTCTACAATGGTAACTCATTTCCCCATGACGTCAAATTTTCACATTCCCACACACCTCCATTCATATGATCACTCATGGGAATACCGAAGGTCTAAACCAAAAATTTCCACCTTCCCTGTAAAACCATTAAACCCACACTTTTATCTACAAAATTAATATTCCATTTAAAAAATCCTAAAACTTTTCAAAATCTCACTAACTACCAAGTCAAAAATCACATTCAAATCCCAAACATAAAATCATTTCATATTTTATCAAAATATAATATCATGTATTCCACTCAAATGTCCACTTAACCTCATTCAAAAAACATTAAAAGCTCAAAATATCTTATTCTATTAAAACCCCATTCCTTCTCATTTAAAATAATTTTCAAAAAAATATTTTAAAACAATTTCTGAATTTTATAAAATAAACATCAGTAACTCCAACTTTTTATTATAAAAATCCAATGATGATATAAAAAATTTGTTTAATCCCAAAGGGCCATTTTAAAATGAATCATTTTTCTAAATCCTTTCTAAAAGATAATTATTAAAATCTATTTTCAACTTCTCAATAATCCAAACATTTACATTTTAAACCATGTTTTTAAAACACCAATCAAAAGTGACATCAATAAATTTTCAAAATCAAGGAAGACCCAAAAGAACTCAAAAGTTGGAAGCCGTGTCGATGGATGATTTCACCATACAGTTGGAATCCATATTCCAAATAGAACACCATCACAGAGATTATTTTATAACAATGTCCTCAACTTCACAATTATTTACAAGCCCTTCGAGCTCATGAATACCATCATCCAAGCTCCAATATTATATCCCAAACACACAAAAAAGGGAAATTTAATAGAAAAAAATGGAACTCGACTTCCAATGGAAACTCAAGGCTGGGTCCATAATGTGTTGGCCAAAAACTTCCCCAGGCTTTCACCACAAGCTCTAATAGTCCAAATCTATCTACCTTGACACTCATAAATAAAGAGCGTGCTCTGAAATCTTTTTCTTATATAGAACCAACCTCTTTTCGTACCATTTTGTTATGAACTAAGCTAGAATGACATCAAACCCGCAACCTATCTCGGTATATGGAATCAGATAAATGGAATTCCCGATCCCCTCCAGCTGTAAAATAGTTCATGGGTATCATTAACATACTTGGGGATTGATTTCACCAATTATTATTACCAAAAACAAACAAAAAATATAAAAAAATAACTCATAATAGATAACATATCCCAAATTGGTACCGTAATTTCCAAAATCATGTTTTTCACATCTTTAACCAAAAACTAAATTACTAAAATTGAATCAAATCCACAAAATGTACAAAAAAACCTTCATGCAACAAGAAGGGCATCACCCTCAAGCCTCAACTAAAAATTCCTGCATCAACAAGAAGAATGTCCAGTGGATTCACTACAACATGACATATCTTGCCTTTACCTGGGTCATAGATAACAAAGACTATATACACCCAAAGGTATATGTAGGGTGTGATACAAAACCTAGTATCATTCCACCTAAAAGATAATATTTCATGCTTAAACATTAAAATATAAATTAAGATTCACATATATATGTAATCATGTGGAATGATTTTCAAAAGAAACCTTCAGGTAAACAATTTTAGAAATACAATCGTTCAAGATAAACCATTTTTTAAAAGAAACTACTCCCAATGTGACAAACTATATAGGGTCCATCATTTAGCAACATTTGGCACAAAATCACAATTATAATATCTTGAGAATGAACCATTGGTAAATCTATAAGGGTATTCTAGAATAAGTGATTCACTAAGAGCCTCATACCTCTATGGTCAATATCTTCTAACTCAACTACCAACATCATTCCCATGCACTACTCACTAGAGGGACCATCCCAAGGGCCTAGTGTTCACTAAAAATTAGTTCAATTCCAACACTTTCTCATTAATAGTCAACTACAATGTATCATATTATGTCCCTAGTGGTCTCCAATCATATCACAGGGTTAGTTTTTATTTTCATCATAAATATTGCTAAGTTAATCATGGCCCTGACAATTTTGAGTTAACTACTTTCAATCCACAAGAAGAATTATGGCCATTCCTCTTCAAAAACACAAGTGTACTAGTTCAAGTTTACCCAAATAGATACCCAATATTCCATTTTTCTCAAATCCCATTTCACATATCACATAACAATTACATTCACTAACATAATACAACTCACAAAAACATATGGAAATCAACTCATTCACAATTTTAAAATGGTAATCACCACATTCCATATAAAAATATATTTTAATTTTTACACATACCAAATCCATTTTAAAACTCATTTTTCATAAATTGTACAAACCATGAAACCCATTTATAATCATTAAAATAACATCTCATAATCAATTCAACCATTTTAATGGGTTTATCCCTTTCAAAATGTAGATATAAAGAGAATATGTTTAATAATGTGATTTACATTATTAAATAAATTCAAAAATCACATTTCAATGTGGAAAAAATAAGCTAACCTAGAAAAATAAATCATTTTACTTTAGAAACCCCACGTTCAACACATCGACGCCCCAAGTGCCATTTAAAAAACATTTCTAACCTTTCACATAGTCATAAAAACTATTCCAAGAATAAACACACTGAAATAGAAACAAATAATAACCATTTTTCTTTTAAAATCCCATTTTCATAACAAATTCTTGTATAACTATTTTCGAAAACATGTTTTTCATCACAAAAAAATAATATAACACATTTATAATGATAAGAAATAAATTAAAACTCATCCAATAATGTAACTACATAGAACAACCAACCTCGATGTTAGATGTCTCTATAAATTTGTGAAAACCACATACACACCTTCATAAGTCCCTATAAAAGAATGATCCAAAAACCAAAACACATCAATATCTTCCCCAAAATAGCATAATAAACCCCCCCTCTAGGTCTAACATCAACTAAAATATTAGAATCCATAAAAGAACTAGAGAATCCCTCAGAAAGAAGGAATAATCAAGATATAAACCACATTATTTAATGACACTTAAATTTATGAGGTCAAAACCACAAATGGAATGACTCCCAAGTGGTCCAAAAAATATTTTAAGGAGCATCAATGGTCGAAAATTATGTATATTGGTGGAATAGGGTTTCTTTTGGGTTATATACAGAGGGGACACTACTAAAATTTTCAAATATTTAATAACCGGGATTGGAAACAAGGTTTCCTTGCATGGTATTCTAATTCAAGTGGAAATCATGATTTCATCTATATCTAAGAGGAACGATCCACATTGTTTCCCTGCATGGTTTTAATACCATGTGGAAACATTATGGTTTACCACTAGCCAATATTGAAACATGGCTTCTTTGTTTCATGGGAAAGGGGACATGGTTTTCCAAATAATGGGACAACTATTTATCATCTATTTCAACATAGAAACATCCATTTTTCACCAAAAACAACCAGTATAACTCGAGGATAAATATATAATAAAGAATAAAAAAACATCACATCAAAAATTAAACCCATTACACCAATAAATAAGATGAAAAACTGATATCCACAAATGATTAGAGAGTGAATACAAAAAAACTATGTATGGCATAAATTATAACGATTTATTCCCAAACACATGTTTTTTTCATTGATATATTTTTTAGGATATTTTTTGGCATAGTAATGATCTCAAACCATTATTTTTATATTACTATTTAATATGATAATAAATTAATATCTCTTATGTTTACCCTTACAGATTATCTAGACTCAACCCTTCTTATATTTAATTCTCCCAATTCATAATGAGATTTATTATGTTTGGTATGTCATGAATAGTATTAAATGCGAAGATCGTTATGGAAAATCTTGAAGAAAATTCATGAAATAATAAGATAGTTTATCTAGTCTTTTTTTTTTGAAAAGTGGTGACATGAACTCATTTCACAGTTCATGCCCCTGGAGGAATTTATTAAAATCAAAATAGTTGCAATACAAGTACGAGGTGCAATGAACATGCACCAGTAGAGAAGTATCCAGGATATAAAGAAATGGACCCATGATTATCCAAGCTACCAATACAAACAACCATGAAGAGATTCCCAGAGTGCAGAACCTTCAATCAAGGATCCTCCATTCTAGCATTAGCTTGCTGAAAATGAAGCACCAGTCAGACATCGCCACAATGCACCTATGGCCTGAAAGACATCCTCAAATAGAATTAAAGGTGGTGTGTAGTATGGCTAGCCATGAGGTGGGAATAATCCATCAGAGATTTGTCCAAGAATTATACTTCAGGACTGGACAACAGTATTCATTAAAATACAAATAGAAATCCATTCAATCAATTTCCAGCCAGTATGGTGGAAAGAATACAGTAAACAATGTATAAAAAAGATCAAGAAAAATCCATAACCAGTCAAATCAGGTCCTGAAATGCTTCAATCAGGTGAGAGAAGGGTCATGTAGCAGCATCACAGGTACAAGAGATAGAAATATCCAACAACTAGCAGAAATCCCATAATGTTTCACTGATGCAAAGAGGTCGACCACACAGGCCTGTGACATACTTATCCAGCCAATAAATCCAATATTAGCATATCTCAAGAAGAGGATCATTGTATAAGCAAGAAAATTCATAAGGATTAAGCCTAAGGAATATCCCTAAATACACTATTAATTTAGGTCTTTAGCTACATATTTATTAAATGTATTGAATATTAATGTAAAAATATTTTTTTTTATAAAAGTGTATTTCTCTAAAATTTTCAAGTGATAATTGATCATACAGATGATTAATTGTTCCATGTGATACTTGGGTGAAGTATGTTCTTGGAAGCACCACATAGGATATAATTTTTTATGATGATAAGGGGAATCCTAAGATCATTCTGAATTAAAAATGTATAAGTATTTGGTAATTTGTGAATCATATTCCCATTACATTTGTCTATAAAATATGTGTTTCCTCACAATGGTTCATGGTTATTTAGAACTTTGGGAACTTAAATAACCTTCCTTTTGTAAATTCCATCTTAATTTAGCTATTAATATGCTAACTGAGTATTTTCAGTATGTGGGTGTAATAGTTAAGTAAGAATAGCAATTTGTTTTCTCTTGGTTTTTGAAACTTTCAATAATAAGTTTCCAATGTTCCAATTTATATGTATATATGTGACCATAGGAAAAGGTGGAACCTACAAAAAGTGACCCTCTATTGTTGAGATTGAATGATTGAAAAAGTCACCCAGGTCTGCCTCATATCTTAGAGTTTTGTGAGCTGATAGTGGCACTAGTGGTCCCTATATTTAATACTTGAGTAAGGGATTGGTGAAGGATCCCATAAATAAATTCTTTCAAAAACACTAATTCCATTATGATTACATAATAACATTTTAAATACATATATATAGACCCAATTTTCTATTATGGGTATTTAAGTAGTCAAATTGAAGACCATAATGTGAGATACATCTAAAACCCATAAAATGCGCCTTTGTTATTCAAACCAATATGCAATATGACAATCAATATGGTTTTTATTGAATCCAACCATTTTTATCTGTAATATATCAAATCATCATTCTAATATGGGAAGGATGTTCTCACCACCATGCCACTATTTTTGGAAATGTTTCTATGGAATATACATCCATAGAAGTGTGATCATTCCTGTGCTCATGTAATTATAATTTCTAACTTCTTTAATCGTATACACACATTTTTTACTCAATCTCTACATTTTTTGTTTAATTGATGAAAATGCCTTCAGTTATGTTGAATTGTGTCATGATACCCTCCAACTATTGATACCATAAGAAGGGGATATATATAAGTACCCATGAGTCCCGCCTCCAGTTGTCATTGGGATGGAAACAATTACCAAGGGTGTAAAAATATCAGAATATGGGAGGCTTTACCCATTATACGAAAAAAAGACCATAAGATAAGATAAATCAAACAGAAAAACTCCAAGACACACACACATATATATATAAGGAAACCCAAAAACCATCCCAAAATGCATGTATAAAAAGAGCAGATACAAAAACAATATAGTATCCAATGTAAATACATAAAAGTAAAGCTATAGTAGTGACACATCAATTGTCCCAAGTCTCGAGCAAGTAATGCATAAAACATTCCACATAATCCTTTTTGAAAAATAATCAATGTTTTATATACCAATAGTGAGTGTTAATGTATACTCAATATAAAATCCAAAGTCTCTCATGACCAAGTGGAAGATTCATACTAATTCACCTATAGGAAAACAGTAGAACCAATCATTACCTATCAAGGTATACCAACAATCCCAACCTCAGAAAGGCACGCTCTCCAATTAATACGACTCATGTAATATAATATAAAATAAATCACCTTGATGATAGGGTACCCACACCACTTTCCCACTGATATGAATATCTCTCACAACATCATACATCTTGGAACTCCCATCTATTTCATATACCACATCACTTCCCCATTGCTCAGACTTGGGCCTCACAATACATCCAACCCACACACACTTTAGACTCAAAACACATCCCACCCAAACACACAAGGTCCTCACAAAACTGAACATCATATCACATTTCAGCACATATTTTCCTGAAGACAACAAGGAAAGCACATCAAAAATCATCCTGAAGAATCACGGAACGACACATCACAACTCATCTCAAATAAAACAAGGAAAGTACTTCACAACTCATCTTGAATACACATGGGAAACAAAAACCACCATCTAATTCTCTAACAGACTTACATCCATCACAATATGTAAAATTCCTACTTCACCTGTAAGAGAGAAGAAAAATTTGATTACCCATCCATCTTTACTCCTCACTAGTTGCTAGGAAAAACACCCCTAGTTTTACTATGTGAGTTTTTGGAACATAGTGATCAATTTGGGTGGGGTTCATGTAGAAATAACAAGAATGTATAGTGTATACATATATATAAATAAAATCACTAAATAAAAACCTGTGTTTTTTTAAAAATCTAACCAAAGCACATCACCATAATATTTGATTCTACCCTTATATTAAATTATTCGTACTTTCAATGGTCATTTAAAAAGATAAATATTTCATAGAAGTGGATCCACATTTCTTGTCCATTTAACACCCATTCATTTTAATATTTTTCATCAACCAAATTTTATTATGCAACACATCATTAGATATTCAATTAGAAATTTCCATCCCATCAACCAACCAACCCAATCCATTGAAACATTATTAAACAATCATCTATTTTTCCATCAAAACTCTACAATCTTGCACAACACAACCACATTTCATAACCAACAAAACCTGCCAATACCTTACGGGCCCAAAATCAGAGCCGAAAAACCATTAAATTATTTTCCCATAATAAATTCAAAGAAAACCATTCCCTCACTTCCCCATTAGAATGTACAAAAGAACTATACCATTGCCACCCCACAGAAAAGGCCAAATAAACCATCATCCACCAAATCTCCAACCACACACATCACTACACATCAAGATCATTATACAAATTTAAAAAAGATATGTTATAAAATTCCAAATTATTTCATTGGAATGTTATCAAATAAATCAAAATCCTAGGTTAACTAATTTATTATGCATGTATAGGTATTAACCAATTTATATTTGGGGTGATATCAAACAAATCATAAAAAACAAGGGTTCCACAATAAATTTCAAACAGCGCAAACAAAACAAACAATGACCAAACATTTCAATGGGGAATTTATCCTATATAATACATAACATCATAATAAAAAAATTTGAAAAAACATGTGAATGAACCCCTTTAAACTTCCATTTTATAATAACTGATTAATTTATCTTTAATTAATCCATCACAACCATATCTCATAGGTAAATTGAATGAAAACCGTAATGAATGTTACAAAATAAGGATATATGGGGTAAATATTACCTTAGTAATACTTCCCACATGATATGAACCACATGGAAAAGAGGAAACCGCCCGAAAACCACAGTAGCACTATAAGGAACCACAGATCAACCAAAACCGCACCAAATTTGGTAATGAAAACAACACAAATATACCCCAAACCAAATAAATCCCACCGAAGGGAATCCCAATGATAATAATGGAATAAAACAATGGAAAAATATAAGATACATTACAATGAATCAACCACATATCACAAATAAACCACTAGGATTAATGGATCAAATTGTGGATAATATGGATCGAATAACACCTAGGTGTACCTAGGGTTCACCCAAAACGAGATGAATAAGAAAGAACAGGTGGATGAATGAGGTTTATTCTAAAAATTAATTTTAAAACTTTACTTGATTTGGTTATTACCTAATGTTTAATTCCCTTTTGCATCAATTAATACTCGAGGTTCAGTTTCATCCAAAAATGAATCACCTATACAATTTATTATTTATTTTTAAACCCTAAATTTTTTCATTCCTTCAAACCCTCTTTCACATAATTTAAACTATGTACACATCATGAATCCTTCTAGATAAGTTGTGAAAGAGACATTCACATAATGTAATACACTTCCATGATGTGTGATATCCCTACTTCTGGTCTATAGAAACTGAACTTCTCCAGAATCCCTATGCACCTCCTTTGAACACCACCAACAATCAGAAACATAAAAGTAATAAATAGAGAAGTCAAATTCCATTACATAATATAACACTCAAATGATTCTCCCCCTTGTGAATCAAAAACCAATCCCTGAATATTAGGGGTCCAAAAAACCACCTCATGATGTACTTCTCAAGGATATCATCATACATCAAATGCTACCACGAACCAAACATTATAAACAAAATAATCACAAACAAGATTCACAACCACATCACAATAACATCATGTAACCCCCTCTTAAACAAAAAAACTACCACATAACCAGTGCACTACCATCTCATCCTCCACGCATCCTAAACAAACAGCTACTATAACCAAAAAACTCAAGAATCCTGAACACATGAAATAGATAATTATATCCTTCACGTCAATATACTATATTCTTTGGCAAGAACTGACTCTCCTTCATGGGTTTAATCACATCATATTTAATTCCTTTAAATTAGAAATTTTGTCCTCAGCTTTTCATAAGACTTTATTTTTTCACATGTCATGCACAACACAACATAAGCAAAAGAGAAAAAATCTTCTCATAAATAAAAGGATAAAAAAATCACACCACAAAGAAAAACAGAGTAAAAAATATATCAGAAAAACATTGGGTATTGGGCCAATAATTGTTTCTCTCACACCCAAGAAGACTTCTCTTAACCAATATTACTCCACAACACATGAACAAAGTAAATGTTCTTTCCATGTAGTGACTTTTCTTATCTATCTTGTATTCATACTAGCTTCTCCATATATAATGTTTCATCCTTATTTCCAACACTATTGAGTTAGTGACATGGAATTCATCATGAAATAATGGTGAATATGATTGAAGTGCAAGACGTCATTGATCCTTTCCAAACTCGATGATAATGCCAACAAATAATCCACCTTCCCAACTCACCATATCACCTCAAAGGTCCCTATAAACTGTGGATAATGCTTACCCCCTCTTACAAACCTCTACTGCTAAGATCAAGGTGAAAAAAACAAGATCATGTGTTCCACAACCTCAAACTACATGGGACTCCTCTTATAATCATTATAGTAATTTTCTGGACCGACACTGCTTTAATACTCTTATAAATGAGATGAAATTCCTCTTTCATTAAATTCACCAAATAAGGACCAATAACTATTATCTCCCCATCCTTCATCTAGATAAACAGTGAATGACACGGTCACTCATTAAAATCCTCATATAATTACATTATAATGGAATAGTAATACATATTATTATAAGAATACTCTTCTAAAGGAAGGTGTCATACCCAGTAATCAAAGAAGTATAAATCCCAGGCATGAAACATATCTTCCAATATCTGGATGGTAAATTTTGTAAGTCCATCTACTGTCTAGTGGAAATTAGTTATGGAACATAATTGTGTGCTAAAATCATGTTCTAATGCCCTCTAGAATCTTAAGGTTAAATGTGTGTCTTGATATGAGACAATAGACCTGAAAACTCAATGACACATCACCACCTCTTCCACATACCTCTTTTCCAAATTATCCATTATTCCAATATACATCAACACTAACAAGTTTGATGATTTCATCAACCAATGCCTGACCACCCATGTAGAATCAAAACTTCCTTGTGCTCTAGGTAACTATATGAATAACTCAATCATTATTTCATTCCATTTCTACTTGGGGGCATCCAAGGGTTGAAAAAAACACCAGGAACATGATTAACTGTCATTACTTACTTGAAAACAAATCTCTTTTCTAAAAAACCATCCACTACCCATTCCATATCAGGCCACCAAAATTGAATCCCCAATCCATGTTACATCTTAGAGATTCCTGAGTTTACCACCAAAGGTGATCTATGGTACTCATGAATAACTCCCTTTCAAATTTCCCTCGTACAACATACCACCCAAGAAATGAAACCCGGTTTTGAATAGCCTATGAACAACCATCTGGCGAATTAATATGGCCAACATGATTGCACATCACCTCTTCCCCTGAGTCTCCCCTCTATGGCCCCTCCACCTAATGCACCATAGAATACCACCCTATTATATTAAACAAATAGTTTCTTCCAATATAAATTATTTCATCTATTTTTAAATAAAAACACCACTTTAACTCTCCAAGAATACCCAAATTCCAGTAAAACATTCTTATATAAAATTATACTCAAATAATCGGCCACAACACTCCCCTTTTATTAGGTGTAAGAGATTTTAAATTCGTGATCCTGATGAAACTCCTTCCATCTATGTTGTAGTAAGTTCAAAACATGCTGGGAAAAAATATACCCCGCACTCTTTTGATATGTAATGACCAAAAAGCACTCCCCAATGACATAATGATCCTACACCATTTTCTCAAACAAAACTATTTCTATCTCTATATTAGGGGTGGAATTGTTATGATTTTTGGTATGTAACTGAATACACCAATAAGATATCACTTTCCACTTATGTATTATTATATATCCCAATATGATAAGGGAATAATTATAGAATGTAAAAAATAACACACCCTACCATGGAAGATAAGACATTATAACAAAAACATACATCCCATTCAGGTATCTGAATGTTTCCTCAACCTGATCACTCTATAAAAAACCATGGTTCTTCCTGGTCAAATAAATCAATGGGGATGCATCTTAAGATAAATTGGTTACAAACCTCAAACAATATCATTTGATACTATGGAAACTATGAACCATTACCACATTCATGAGTGCTTTTGAAGAAAAAAATTCTTCAACCTTTGGTGGGTCTACTTTCACACCCTACTAAGACACCACAATTCAGAAGAAATGAACCTCATATATAACATTCACTTAATGAAAATTCCATATAACTGGTGGTGTTGAAGAAAATGTAAGACATATTAGATATTCTAAACATTATCCTCTTTAAAATTCAAGTACATTAAAGATATCATCAATTAATACGACAAAAAAACACTCTTGGAACATAAATAACACAATGATAATAAGACCCTTGAACACAGTTGGTTGGTTCATAACACCAAATGGAATGACTACAAATCAATGTACCCATACATGCATATAAGAGATGTATTCAGAATATCATTCTCTTCTACTTCAACTGGTATTATCCAGACTGCAGACCGATCTTATAAAAAAAGTGTTCCCCTCTGAATGTTCAAAAAGATAAACTTTCCTTGAAGGTGTGTAATTTTTTTTCACCACCTAATTCAATTTCTTGTAGTCTATACACATCCTTAGACTATCATATGCCTTCTCAAATAACTATACTGGAACACCCAACGATGACACACTAGGATGGATAAAACACGTATACATCAGGTCATCTATATTATTCCTCAACTCCTATAACATTGAATGATTTATTCCATAAGGATCCCTCTAAATCAAACAAAAACTAGGCTGCAAGTCAATCTTGAACTCGACATCACGCTGAGCAAGTAGTGCCGCAACATTTTTGAGGAAAATAACGAGGAACTTCCCAATGGCCCTAGTAATGTACACTATCCTAGTGTACATTGATTCAACTAACAACTCAAATATAATGGAAAAAGGAGATCCACAATTCTACTAATGACTTGATAACTTCACTAACCAACAAAAACTTCATGATGTGTATCCACCTTAGGAAACACGACTCACCTCCAGATGAATTTTATAATAGGACATACCTAATATAATGATTCTACATAAATAATAACATCATTTTATTTTATCAATATTAACAATAGATCCCCATGTAACTGATGTGGCCTAATCATCAATCTACCCCCTCCCCCTCCCCCGCACGTATCCAACAAGTTGGTCTGGCTTCTAATTTCCATAGTCCACACTTGCGGTACATGAATCCTATCAACATATAGTCAAAGAGAAAGGGATATAGTGGGTGAATCAAAAAGTTATAAGCTACTAAATAAATAAAGGAACAAATAAGTGTACTGAAAATTAAATAATACATATGATGATATTTTCCCCTCTAGAACTGTTGTCCCCACTGTGTGCAATAGACCACACTCAGGTCCTCTACATCTCTACTAATGAACACCTCCATGGATATACTCCGGTCATATTCCCTGATGATCATGTATATCATATGGTTGGACTCTTCCTGATCCATCTCCCTTTGGTGGAGAAAATACCTACTTCCCCTACTGCGGAAATGGCCTCACTGGAACTACTATTGAGGCTTGTATTGAACCTCTCCATCTCCACCAAACTGATCTTGAGATATAATGGGAAATAGATATGGTAATGGAAAAAAACCCAAAAAATATATCACACTGGCACAAATATCCCATGAAAATCACAGAATCCACTAGCAGCATGAGCCCGTGAAGGAATTTGATGAGTTTGACTCCATGTCGGTTGAAACCCTGAATGTTCTAGAACATGATTCCTTCCCCTAAAGAATCATTCCCTTAATGATCCTGGATGGATCCCCTCTCTTTATGTACCTCCTTGTGTGTGCATCTTCTAGATCACATATTCATTATTATGATCCTCCAAATATATTGGCAATGTAAAAGGAGTAATTTCATAACTGGTAGAAGGATGTACTACCTTATAAAGATTTCGTTCAAGAGAGTAATCATTTAGAATGATATCTGGGAAAATGGATAAGGTCCATGAACATGATTCCCAGTACCAACATTGACATTCCCCATTATTGAAGTGAAAGAATAACCTTCATAGTTACTACCTTCATGGTCCACATAAGGAACTCTGACTAGAACTCATTTTTCAAGTCATTCCACAAAACATAAGTATCCTTATGCTCTAAAAAATACTTCATCCTCCACTGATGCACAGCTCCTTGCATTTGACTAAATACTAAAGGGACCCAGTACTCTATTGGGGACATAATCAAACCAAAATAGATATTATGTTCCACTTATCAGTTTTCTATCTCGTTGTCTGAAACACTGCACTTGTAATTCTCAAAATCCTGATATAAAAAAGACCTCAACATCCTCTTTCAATAATTGTATTCATCAAATAGATTGACCTTATAGAGATCAATAATATCAACCTATAAAGCCTCATCTTCTTGAGCCTCACATGGCCAAAGATCAGGATCCATAACTTATATGAAAACAAGGATTTTCTAATATCAAGTAGTATAGAATTTTATTGAGACATTTTTTAACTCGTTTAATTAATATTATTATCTATTACAATAGTCCCCAAACAACCCAATTCCAAAATGAACACAAGTCATTATGATGCATGAACCTATACTTGGTCTCTACCCTTCTACATGGTACATCTCACTTAGTCATTCAATAAACCCAGAGTTCATGAACTCAATCACAATGGCCCAAAAATCCCATGTCATAGATGATATCCCTCGGTTATGTCATGCACCAAGGTAAACTAAAACTATTACCACACCACTCAGATAAAACCTTACAATGACTAACTTCATACAGTATCATATCACTCAACATTCACCTCTAATAACAATTTTTCATGAACCCCTCGCCCCAAAGATACTGCAATGAGGGTAGAGAGATAATGACCCTTGTGTCCTACCTTCAATAAGAACTAGGTTAGTGACTATAAATAAGGGAGAACAAATGTCACAAGATGGGAGGCATTACACTTTAAATGAAAACATGATTGGGAGATTAGATTAATCATCCCCAAAAAATCTATGACATATATATATATATATATTAGGAAACCCAAAAAAACATCCCATAATGTATGTAGACATAGAACTAATAAAAAATAATAATGTTTCCAAAGTAAATACCCTAATGTAAAGCGAAAGTAGTGAAACAACAACTCTCCCAAGGCTCAAGATAATAATTCCTATCATGGTCCATGTAATCCTCCTAGAAACCTATAATCATTTTTATAAACATTTGATGAGAATATAGGTATAACCAGAAAGAAAACAATAGTAACTACTACATGTGTGAAAGAGGAATACTAATGCCCCTATAGGAAAATAGCATAACATAACCACACCTATCAAGGCATAATAACCACCCCAACCTCACCACAGCAGGAAAACCATGCAACACAAGTTAAGTAATATAATATAATGTAAATCACAATGATTATAGGTTACTATAAACTAGAATTCCACTAGTATGTCACTCTCTTCCGATGTTATACGTCCTAGTGATCTCATCCCTTCTGTATACCACATCACATCCCAACATCACACACCTAGGACTCACATTACATACGTCACACACACACACTTGGTCCTCACAACACATCCCCCCCACTCACACAAGGGCCACACAACACATCATTCCCACACACACCTCATCTTCACAACACAACTCATCTCCACACACTCAGGCCACACAATACCCCTCATCGTTTCACATTTCATCAAATCTCATCCTGATGAAACCTAAGAATGAACATTATAACTAAACTCGAAACACATGGGAAAACACATTAGAACTCATCCTGAAGAAACATGGTAAATAACATCATGAATCATCCCAAAGACATCGTGGATACCACAACCACTGTCTAATGCACTAACACACTTCTATCAATCCCAAAATTTGCAATACCAACCTCACTTGAAAGATAAATCGAAATATAGATGGTACCAAGCCATCTCTACTCCGCAATAGATGTTGGGGAAAAAACCCCACATGACAATGCAGGTGTTTGTCACATAGTACTCAACATGGGTGGGGTGATTGTAGAAATAACAATAATGTATAGTTTATATATATATATAGGGAAAAGAACACTATCCCAACCTTTGGGTTTCCAATGAACTAAGGAACCCACCTCACCATGACTTTTTCTACTACCTCTAAAATCTTTTATTACAATCTATAACACTAATTTATGAAGGTAAAGAGCCCTGAAAAGTGTCATCACATTTCCTCTCCATTTAAAACCAATTCATTTCATTATTTATCATCATCCAAGTTTAATAACACATCCGATCATTAAATAATCCATTTTAAAGTTCCATCTAATTAATTGAAAAAACCAAGACATTCAATGATTATAAATTTATTATTTATTTATTCCTTCACTAATCTAGAATATAATATAGAACAACCACATTTCATCAACTAGAAAAACACGCCAAATATATCATGCACTAAAACTATGACCAAACAACCATCACATCATTGTCCCACATGCACGGCCAAACAATCCATTCCCTCACCGAAACACAAAAATATCCAAACAAACCATACCCTCACCTCCTTACAGGCATGAAAAAATAAACCATCTTCCCCACAAGAACCAACCACGAACATCACATCACTTAAAAATCATTTTTTATATTTAAAAAGGGGATTTTATCACATTCCACATTAAATCATTAAGGGTATTATCACACAAACAAAAATAATGGACCAACCATTTCATTATCCATGAATATGTGGTTAACTATTTTCTGTTGAGATTGATATCAAAACATTACAAAAAACCAATTTTCCAAAACACATGTCAAACTGAATAAAGAAACACACTAATGGAAACAATGTGTACTACGGAATTTTTTCCATACAATCCACCACATCACAATAAAAATATTGCAATAAAAATATGGTAAAACCCCTTTTACCCTCCAATTTTAACATAACCTCTTTATGTATCTTCAATTAATCAAGAAAAACCATATCTCATAGGTAAATGAAAGAAAACACCACATGTATGATACAAAATAAGGATAAATGAATCAAATATAACCTCCAGAAGCTTTCCAACATGTTGTTAAACATATTGTAAGGAAGAAACTTCCCGGAAACCATTGTTTCACCACAAAGAATATTGAGTCGACCTCCACCACACCAACAATAGTAAAAAATGAAACCCGAATATACCCCCAACAAAAGAATCACTTCCATAGTGGACCCGTGAGAGATGAATGGATAAAAATAAGGGATAAATAGAATATAACTCAACATGGATCACCAACAAACAACATCCAAGATAAAAATATCAAAGGGGGAGGAATAAGGCTTGAAGAACACCTCAGGGCACCTAGGGTTCTCCCCAAATGAGAGGAAGAAGAATGCACTCCTAAACGAATGAGTGTCCTGATGACAACTGATTTTAGAACTAAAAAATATCGAGGTATTACAGGATGTGAAATACCCTTTCACATCATGTAAAAACCATTATTTTGATTCCATAAAAAAAATATCAACTCTCCATGTTATTATTTTTTTAAACCTTGAAATATTACACATTGTGAAACCTTATTTCAAAAATTTTAAATTCTGTACACATCATGAAACCCTCAGGATAAGCTTTGAAAGAGAATTTAAAATAATGTAATCCACTAACATGATGTATAATCTCACAACTTCCATCCTATAAAAACCAAAATTCTTTACACTCACTCTAAGCCTCCTCCAAAGACCTCCAAAAATCAAATATTAAAAAGTAATGGATCGAGAAGGAAAACACTATTACAAAACTTTGGTCAAGTTATTTTTTATTTCAATACTCATCTAACATTGAAAAAATTATATTTATTTGGAAAAATTATTTTAAATTTCTTTCCCCAAACGAATGATTTTAAAATAAAAAAGGTTTGTATTTTAAAATTAAAATTAAAAAATACTGTTTATTATTTTAATAATATGTACTTTAAATATTATATTAGAATGTTAAAATACTATAATGATGAATTTTTCATACTTTTTTATGATATATAATTTTCTTTATAAATACTAAAATATGGTAAGAATTTATGGTATGTATTGTGGAATATTTATGAATGAAAAAATAATTTATTAATTAATATAAGTGAATTATAAAAAATTTGTTATTTTTTTTATTATTTTTCATTTTAATGAACAATAAATAATTTTAAGTCCTTAAAATAATTTTTCAAAGTTAAAACATGAAATTATTGTTTAAAATACAAAATTGTTTTGAAAAATATTAATTTGATGGTAAGTTTCATATAAAATAATGGATTTTAGTTCCTAAAAATAAATTTTTTAAAAAAAATATATCATAAATTTCAAATAACTTGAGTTAAAATAATAGTTATTCTAATGGTTCTACATTTTCCCCAATATAGAATTTATTTCCCAGTGTTTATATATTTATAAAAAACAATCTCTAATTTACTATAAATACGAACACATGCACCCATTACACTTCACATATAAATTTGTGTTCAAATTTACCTATCACTAATCCCTCCATAGATTCTTTTTAATGGTTTTATAATCATATATTTTGTTCCTACTCAAGCTTTATGATTCCAATTTATAGGAAAAACATTCCAAATATTTTCTATTTCTTTATCAGAAAAATAATTTCTATTTATTTATTATTTTAATAAGGAATGTTATTTTTATTTAATTTTATAAATTCATTAATGTATTGTCAATTACATATCTTAATTCTCTCTATGTATACCTCTATTTTTGATTTTATAATTCTTAAGATATCCTGTATTCTTAAAAATCATTTCAAAAATCCTAATTTATATCATATATATATTATATTATGGATATATTTTTCTTCTAAGAGGGGTTTTTCTATGTCAAGATGATTGAGTTAGAGTTGCTTGAAAATTTATTAGGCATATAGTAGATTAAAATTGATAAACTGAATAGTTCACCATTCCTATGAATATATAAAAACCACTCATTCATTTCATTAAGAATGTTTCTATACATAATTTTTATCTAATATATTTAGACCATACTCGAAGTTTTTATATAGGTTATTTATTTCATTTCATGGGATCCTATACTTTCACACGATTATATTCATTAATTATTTCCTATTATTAACCATTCAACATTAAAGTCACCTATTTAAAAAAATATTTTATTCATTTTAATAAGGGAGAATCCCATTATATTGTTTATATATTATATTATCTAATTTAATTATTGTGTATTCACAAACATAGTTAATCTATTTCACTGAATGGAGAAATATTAATAATAAGAATAAACCTTATATATATGTGGATACCAATCTCCTTGATTATGTGTGAATTTAATTTAGGAAAATTATGACATTCATTGTCAAGTCATTCTCTTCATATGTTTGATAAAGTTGATTTATTATTTTATGGATGGGTCCCACAATTTTATATCCTCCCAATGCATTGCTATATCAAATGAAATAATTTTCTTGTGGTTTTGGTGTATACCTTACTCTCTTATGTATGATTTACCAGCATAATTTTTTGATGTAGTGTTTATGGTTTCAAACATTCTGCATTACATCACAATGAGATAACATTTTGTTCTCTAGGTAATTTATTTTCCATCTCTTATATTATCTATTATATTATTATGGTCATGGTCACACTCATTTGTATTTTATTTCATTACTCGTTATTTATTTATTAGGATTTCCATGATTATGTTATGTTATCATCCATGATACGCAACCCCTTACAGAGTGTTTGAGCTCCCTCTGTGTTAATACTCATTTCCACAAGAATGTGAAATATTAATACATGTGATTGATGGATTTTTAAAGATAAATAATAATGCTTCAATTTTTTTGTATTATTTATCTTTAGTTTTCAAAGTACTCTAATATTAATTAATATATATTGTTTCATGATACAAATAAATATCCATATGATTATATATATATATATATATTCTTCATTTATATAAGTAAATTAACACTATAAAATTCGTACTATATTTAGTTTGATATATAGAGTGTGTGTTATGCACCGCTTCAGCAGTGGCATAATGGTTCAAGGTCGAGGGACATAACAACGGTGTTTTGTGAGGTCTGGGGTTCGATTCTTGGGAGCACGCTCATGGGGGAATTTCCACCTCCCATGTACCACTCATCTTTTCAGGTCACCCGATGTCTCATCTGGTGGGAAACATGGGCGCACTTCAACTAGATAACAGATTTATATGATGAAACATCACTGATCGAGGTGTTATCCCATGGGACGCAATGTTATGTTAGCTGGCAATGGATCCTTCCCAGATGGGGCATCTCAGATGATCTCTTCATGTGAAGAGGGGTTCTCGAGTGTGGAGTGTTCGAAAAGGTCACTCTTTGGGATTCTCTTCTAAATAAATAAATTCACAGTGTGTGATATGGAATCATTTTAGTAATATAAGAATACATATACATGTGCATGAAATATTGTGGATGAGATATTATTTTTAAATATAACAATATTGTCTCAATCCATGATGTGAATAAAAAAATTATTACCATGATAATAACACATTATGTTCTCTGTTATGGCTGCCTTGGTATAGAATAATGACTATGTGAGAGGTTCTAGATATTGAGATACCCATAGTGGGTCTAAATATTTGGAGATATAAACATAAGATAGTATGATGTTCATAATGATGTAGTGGGATAGAATAAATATAGGGTAAGGATAAATGTCATTCTGAATGGGGTAATTTTTATAGTTGGATAGTACGTGTAGCATGATTCTCATTTTCATGAAAGTAAAATGATTTTATTATCATGTTTTATATAATTTCATGGGATAAAACATCCATTTTTGAGAGGATCATAAAGATATTATCTAAGATTTGGAATAAAACTACATTGGTTATATTCAGATTTTAATCATAAATATGTGTTTCCTTATACATGTTGGAAATAGAAGTATTAAAAATGAATCCAAAATATGTGTTTATGTTCCTAGTAGTCATATATTTTTTATATGGTTTTAGTTTATAATAGTAAAATGAGTTTGTTATCATGATATAGCTTGTTGGGAGAGATGTAGATATGGAAATACATATAAGGCATGGTGAATAGAGGCAAAAGATAATGTAACATGACTAGACAATTATATTTTTTTTGTAATGACCTGACCCTAGTATCTAGGAGCTGGTATCTGCTTTATTATACTAAAGAGATACAATGTGTTGAATCTCGAAAGACATATTTTTTAGGAGTATTACATAACTAGATACATACATGATACACATTCTACATCGAAAAAAGAACATAATACATGAAAACATTAAATAAATTGTACCCTAAAAACATAATAAATGATCTATTCTTCAAAACCAATGTGAAAGAAACAAAATAAGGGTGGGCATAAAATATCATTAGGGGTTATGTACCAATTAATATTTCACGATTCCGTAATTATAATCATTATCATAAAGTAAATAAATAAACACCCATTCAATTTAATCAATAATATGAGACCTAAATACATATAGATAAAATGTCACTATGAAAATATAAATAATTAAAATAATAACTAAATTATCAAATAATGAAAATCATAATTATTATAATCCATGATTACATGAATCATGATACCTCTACAATCAAGACCTCTTACACGATTTTTTAAATGCTAAATGGTTAAACCTGATCAATTTTGGAAAAATAATTTTTTCTTGGGACTTATCGATGAATATAGTTCATATATTTTACTAATCCCCTTTATCCATTATAGGTCTGAGTAATTCAACATATATCTATCATTCATGATAATTTTAAATTTAATATTATTTTACATCAAATATCCTTATTCAATAAGGGTTGTAGATTTATCAGTATTTCCCTAGTAAATTAAATCACATTGAAAGTAAATTCTGTATATAAAAAATTTTATATGTGATTAGAAATAAATTTATAAGTCATATAATAAAATTCATATTTAGAAGAAATTAAATTTCAAATTAAAATTATAATATGAAAGTGATTGTTTCCATAGAAAGTTAACAATCGCAAAATAAAGTGAGATTACATAATAAATTCTACGAATTAGTCATTTTAAAGGAAAATCCCCTTGGATGAATGATTAAATGATAAACATAAAATAAAATTAATAGTGTAAAAATCCTGATATTAAATATAAAAATGGGTAGTTTATACACTGTATAAATTTTTATTGTTTGATAATAACAAATTAGTATCAATGGAATGTAAATTGTGATGAAATCTATTAGCAAACACCATCTCTTAGATAAATTTTATATAACCACATTTATCATTGTTTTATGAGATTTATTAATTTATAATAGATCCATAATAATATTTATAACATCACATATGATCACCTTTTAATTTCTTACCACCCATTTATTAATAATATAAAATTATTTTCATTATTTTGAGAGTAAATCACCTTGTTTCTCATTCATAATTTTCTATGAATGTTATTGTTATTATTTATATTTTACAATTAAATCACCTAAAGAATAATAATCATGAAATATTTACTATATTTCGTTTAATTATACTTTTAAAAATACTCCTGAAATGTGGTTATATAAAATTTGACTATATTGCAATCATAAAGACAGTGGGTTGTACGTACACATGAGTAACATTTATATTTTTCGATAGTCATTGTGGAAATAAGGTATGTAATATATAATATTTATATAAAGGTCATAATATCATATTTACCTTGCTATATACTTATATATATCATGTATTTGGTGTGTTGATTAAAATAGAGTCACATTGCTTTGGGATGGTGGTAGTCCACACGTACATGAATGATTTTATCATCATTAAGTGAGTGAAAAGGTAATAAATAAAATGATATTAATTATATTTCCAAAAACATAAACATGAAATTTATATCATAATTATGTAATTTATATGACATATATTGACGAAATTAAACCATATTACATTGAATGTAAAGTGCTAGTGAAAGACGAACCACTTCTCTTCGCACACTGATAGTCCACCGTACACATAAGCGACATTATCATATCCCCTAAAAATTACAAGAAAAAGAATATATAGGATATAAGGAATATTAATGTTCAAATTTTTTATATATATCTTATATAAAATTTTAATTCATCATCATACCCAACCATGAGTGGTAAAAATGGAAACACGAATGACATCGGTTCGTGAGGCGGTAAGCCACCATACACATGAATAATGATTTCATAACCCATTTGTTTGATGTGTATATAGTTGTAAGGAGTTATATATTTTAAAAAATTAATATTATATGTGTTATACTGAAGTTAATATTTCATCATATTTTATTAATAATCAATGGCAGAGAGAATGAAAAAAATTAAATATGCTCATTGATGAATATCGCTTTTTCTTCGGGTGTCCCCATTTGGATTACAATAAAGGATTGTTATATATTATTTATTAAAAACCAAGGATTATAGGATTTTGATATGGAATTATGGAAGTTTTTTGTTTTAGTTTCGGTTGACAAAAATTGATTTATATAAGTGATAAACTGAGGAGAGTGATTGCACTTGTATAGTTATGGAGGAGTGGTGTTCTTGTTAATAAAAAATATTAGACACTATTGGAAGGTATCTGTTACACCAAGTGTCTCTTAAATGGATAATTAAATGTTTTTATGAATTATATTGTAAATAATGGGCATGTTTTGATAACGAAAAGCATATTTTCAAAATTTTATTCCTTAACTTATATGTTTTTTTAATTTTACCATTTTGTTTTTCCATATTAGTAACTACTATTTTTAACTATGGTTATTTATGAATTAATCATAAAATAAAATGAAACATATTAAAAAATGACCCAATAATTAATAATATGGAATTTAATTTTTGATACATAAATATTATCTCAGATGATAATTAATTTTAACACAAGAACATGTATCTTTCAAAAAACACTACATTAACCCCAAATGTGATAACAACATTTTTACAATTTAGGGTGAATATATTACTTATAAAATAATAATTGGGGAATTAATGGAACATATTTTAAATTTGTTACATTTAAAAATCACTTGGAGTAATATATGACTTCCATAAAGTTAAAATTATTTAATGAAATATAAATTATTAAAAAATAATTATAATGTCAATTTTTTATTATTCAAGTTTTTTAAAGAAATCATGAATATTTTTGGAATTTTAATTTCTTATGTTAACCCATTTATAAAATTATATATTAATCAAAAATATTTTTGGACCACAATAATTAATTAAATTTAATTCCCTTTTAATATTTTTAGTATCACTTATATTTTTTAATTATTAACTAAAAATTATAATGTTGGTGTTTCTTAAGGGTTAAAATAATTTATTTAATCTGAAAAAATAAAGATAAATTATTTTTATTAAAAACACATTTTCTAAAAAATTAATATTTATAAACAAATATATATTGTTTTGTTACTATATCCGAATGATTTATAGATATTGAAATCAAGGAAGGTTCATTTTTTGTCGCTTTCATTACTTATCTTATTATTTTGGTCACTTTAAATGAAAAGTTACCCTAAACACAAACAAAATATTGCATTCTATCATATGGTTCTATATACTTCCATACAACATGTTTATAACAAATTAAGAGGTCATATTCACACTTATGTTATGTGTTTAACCCTTAGTAAACACATATTTACCTTAGTCGTGGTAGATAATTTTATAAATATTCAATATTCATTTTATTCTATGATTAAGTAATAGTTATTATAAATTATAAATTATTCTGATTAAAATTATGTAATCAATTTTTAAAAATTCACTTCACAAAAGTTTCCCAATTAAATTTAAAATTAATCTCGTAGACGCGATGACAAATAAAATATTTAATGAGAACATTTTTAAAAGTATACAATGTTTTATCACAAAATTCATTATAAAAATTATTCCAATGACGTAAAGTGGATTAATTTATAAATTTTTTTACTTATTTTACTTTCAATACATTTAAAAATGCAAATTATAATTAAATTTGGTTGGAAAAAAATATATTATTGAATTAAAATTAAGTATTTTTCATTATTCCTAAAGAAATAAAAACATTTCAGATAAATACATAAAATTAACCATAGACTAATTCTGATATTATTATCTCAAAATTAATTTTATTTTGTACAATAAATTTTATGAAAGTTTTAATTATAAATTCTGAATTATATTTAAAAAACACTACTGAACATTTTCTTATTTAAACCTTGTGTTTTGTGTATCAAAATAAATAGATGAGAATAAATTTATTCTAATATAAATATATTTTAATGTAATGGGGTGTAAAATTTTCCCCAAAATTAATAAATTTCGTAATATAAATTAAATATTGATATAGGTAATGAAGGGGTGGTTATTTTTAAATATCACTATGGTAAATAACACCCATATCGTAAAAGTGTAAATACAATATCTTCTTAAAAGTAGAGAACTTAAAGTGTTAAGATCATATGAAACTATCACATAAATAGATTTCAGGTACGAGAGAATATGTATGAAGTGAAAAAATGGGTTTGGAATAAAATAATAATTCTCAATTATTAATTTGGATTTTAAAGGTCATTGAGCACAAGAAAGTGTGTGATCCTCATAAAGGGAAATGGCCACAAAACAATCAACTAAATAGGTGTGAAAAAGGTTCAATGAAATCATAAAAAATGATGGTAATAGGATAATATACTATTTAATGATCGTTTTCTTAATTTTTATTTAAATTTATTATAGTATATACATACATGACTTCATTACATTTCATATGAACAATATCATCATTTGGTTGTGCTTCGATCAATTTTTAATTCATCATTTATTCCATGCCAAAAATGTTTTTTTTTATTTCCAAGTCACTAAAATTATTTTTTATCATATTATAAAATATATAATAGAATTAAAATTAATTTCTTATAATATATAGTTATTATTATAACAAACAATTATCCCAAGTTGAATAAATTTCCATATTGTGAAGTAATACATTATTCTCTAAAACCTCATCTATTGATCAAATTAATCCAGTTCTTAAATGGTTAACCACATGATCCTACAAAAATAATATGATCCAAAATTTTAAAAATATGGTCACCAAATTTCCAAAATGATCATATCATTAATCTCTAATATATCTTGATGTTTCTCTTAATCTTCTCATACCATACGTTTTAATAACATCATCATCAATTATCATCAATCGTTTTAATAACCCAAAATACCAAATAAACAAATTTAAAACATGAATACTTTATAATTACATAAATAAAATAGTTTTTATTGGATATATTCCATAAATCCAAAAAAAAACTGTTCTTAACACCAACAATGATAGGCAAAACCACATTGTCAATCGATCATTAATCAGTTCCAGGGTAGTCAGTACTATCCAGTTTATATAATCCATACTAGACAACACTTAATCCCAAAATTATTATATCAAAAATGTTAACATATTGACGTTTATATATCCTTTTATCATGTTTTGTACTAGTAGTTCAACATTCCACTAAATCACATATCTTGGTCATTGGTACCATTCCATAAATTCTTTAAAAATCATAATGAAAAAAATATAGTATAATATTTATTCCATAATTATAATAACTAGGACTTCATTGATAAAATAATAAAATGAAGTAATTATTCAGTAAAAAAGCATTTAAATTAATCATTCCACTTTATCCATTATAATAGCACAATATTTACCTTGATCTCTTTGCATTTTTCTAATGTATATTCCCTTGATTCTTGGGTATTTCATTTACATAGTTCCCAATATCATTATAGTTAAAGAATTGAACATTAGAAAATTATTTCTTTCCCATGAAATCATGAAAATACTGACATTTTCCTCCACACGAAAAGAAATCTCCTTTAACTCTTAAGCATTTACCATGGTTCTTCATTCAAAAATTATCAAATATTATAAAATTCTTCTCTCCCTTCAACTATTTATCAAAAAAAATTCAATCATCCAATTATTATCATGATTTCTTTAAAATCCATAATATACAGATAATTTCATATTTTTCATATTGTCATGCAATATTATGTCCCTATATTATGATAATATTTGGGAGACAAGTTCCCTTAAAAATAATGGATTCAATGAATCCAATAAATAATAATTATTACTCTTTATATTACATTAATTTATTCAGTTATTATTCCTTATACTATTAATTGTTTATAAATGATTCCATATACTGTATTAGATCAAGTCAATTTTAAATGTAATGTATAATCCAAAAAATAAGCGAAAAACATAACATAAATCAAAAAAAAAATTCATAGCTAATCTCAAAATCCTATACATGGTTTCTCTAGAGATTTATTTATTTTGAAATCCCTAATATAGATTTTTTATAAAATGTGAATTGTACTAGGAATATCCTCCAAAATTTTAAAACCATGTATGGAGTAATGATCAAGGTTTTGCATGAGGTGATGATCAAGTCTATACTAGTGAAACATTTTTGGCATTACTACCCCTATCTACTGTTGTTCTAGAACTACATCCAATTTTAGTATCCATATAGTGATGTATTTATATGAAAACCCACATAATATCTATATTAAAAAATATTTTCTCTATTATTATATAAATATTTTAAAATTCCTTCACAGTTTTTTATTACCTTATCTAGGTTCTCATAAATAATGATCCCTAGATAATAAACTAAACATATTTTGAAAAAAGCTGTATTAAATTGACCCCAGTATCCCAGATGTATTTTCAGATTTATTACATCAATGTAAACACAATGGGTCGAATCTTGAAAGAATGGTCTTTTTTCTAGATTTCAAGAACCAGATATATGCATGATACCCACTATACAATGGAATAATGAAATAAAACATAACACATAACAATAGTAAATATACTTTTTCCTTGAAAACTCATTCAATGTTCACTTCTTCATATCATGGGGATGGGAAACATAATAAGTATGTTCTCAAATTCTCACTAAGGGTTAATTATAATGGATTATTTCATGAATTGTTATTTAATAATCATTACGTCAATGTAAAAATCTAAACACACATTCCATTTTATCTATAAAGAGTTAATGAAATTCGTCATGAGGTAATATAATTAATAAAGTCACATTGATAGTTATAATATATAAATTTAAATTTCATTAAATTATTATTATTGGATTCCATTCTCTATCAAATCATTAGATATCTACTTTTAAATTGTTTCATCAGAAAATTTAAATATTAACAGTATAATCTAATTTAATAAGGCCAAAATAATTGTTCTAATGAGATCAATAGTTGCATCAAGGGGATATATTATATAAGGCTACACCAATCATTGTAGGTCTAAATAATTTATATTATATCTATTAATCTATTTAATCCATGATTCACTATTCCTTAACCTGATATATTCATATTGAGTAATGGATACTTATTTATCAATACTTTCCCAGTAAATTTAATAACATTCAATGTAAACACCATGTATAGAAAAATTATATAGTTTTAAAAATATTTATCTACACAATACAAGAATATGGATATTTTGAGAAATAATATTTTTAATTAGGATTGATCACAATATGGTTATTTTTTTAAGAGAATGTTAAAAATCATAGGATAAATTAAGATTTCATGAAAAACAATTATCACATGGAAATTTTAAACTCAAATCTTATTAGATTAAATTATTCAAACTAAAACATAAAATAAAATGATGTATGAATTTATCATGAAATTTACATTCAATAGGTCAGTATATACACCACATTAAGGTTTATTGGTAAACAATAATCAATAATTATCAATAGAATGTAAATTGAGTTGAAATCCATTACACCTCTCTTTATTTGAGTTAAACATTATTTCTAATCTTATATAATGGTTTTAATAATGTTATTAATTTATTATATAACCATACTGAAATATATAATATCATATTTGATCCTATTGTATTTTTTACCGCACTGTTGATAGTTATATATCATTTTTCAATGTTTTGACCATTAATCGCTTTGTTTCCTCATTTGTGATTTCTTATAAGGGTTTCAGTTCATGTCAATATCATAGAGCTAAGTCACCTGAATAAAAATAATCATGAAATAATTATAATATTTGTGTGTAATTTTTTTCTAAAACCAGTTAAGAAAAATGTTAATGGAAAATGATGTCTGATATGATCATATAGATGGTAAGTCACGTTTACAATTGAATAACATCTCCATTTTTAAATGACCATTTTGAAATAATTTAAGTATCATATAATATTTCTATAATGATCCTATTACCATATATTATATATTATATACTTATATATTTCATCTATGTTGTTTGGTAGTGAAAATGGAGTCATGTCGCTTCATGAAGGCGTTTCTCCACACGTATACAAATGATTTTGATCATTATGCAAGTGGAAATGTAAGAAAAAAATTGATATATCTTTTATTTAAAGATTTATAAATATTTCATGAATATAATAATTATTTCCTATAAATCACATATAATGATTATCTTTAACTATAATATATTCAATGTAATGCTTCATCGACATACGAATCAAATAGCTTGGCGAGGCAGTATTCTCCCATACAGATGAGAGATGTTTAATATCCAATATGGAATGGAACATAATATATATATATATATATATTAAAATTATACAATACCTATATCTATATTATAATTATCATATATATATATATATATTCACAATCATATACAACAATCAATGGTTGTAATGCAAGAATTAATGAATTCTATTTGTGAGGAAGTAGTCTTCTGTACACTCAAAACAACGACTTCATAAACCATTTTATGGAATTATATATGTTTGTTATTAATGTCTATTTTATAAAAAACTATTTTATTGAATATTATGAGGTTTTATATCATCATTTTGTAAAATTTATTAAAGGTGGTGGATAAACAAATAATATACAGAGGCTCAATGATGTAAACTACCTCTTCTTTGGCTATCCACCTTATGTTTTGACTAAATCCATCCAAGATGGGATTTAGTCATAATAAAATGATTTTGTGAAGCCTTGGGGGATTTAGGGATGTGATTTGGGATGGGTTTTGTAACACCCCAGGTAAATAAAGAGTATGAAATTTTCACATTTATCCATATTTGTGAATAAAATATTAATATAACTTTAAAGGGGACTCTATGCTCGATGGCGTACCCAACACGCAACAACAAGTTTCTTGGGAATCCTACGTTGCACTCTAATAATAAAATAATATTATTTTAAATGGTAATTAACGCCTAGCTGTTGTGATGGCGGGAATGAATAGAAATAACTACAAAATGATTATATATATTTGTCAAATTTTTTTACTTTTTACAATAAATGTTAGAGGATTAAAAATGCGAATGAATCCAATTTTAAGCGTAAACATTCTAATATTCTTTAAAAGATCGATTAACCGCCTTTTGATGGAAAACCACTTTTAAATACACTTTTTGACAATTTTATGCGTTATATTTGACAAAATAAAATTCTTCTTTAGAATCGGGGCATCAGAATTTACTTTGTTTAAATTTTTGGTATTTTTCCGAAAAAGTTCAATTTTTAATGAATAGTGAAAAATGTTGTATTTTAATTCAAAACCTCTTTTTAATCTAATTTATTTATACTATTATATTATCTTTTGAATTGGTTTAAAAGTGAAATTATAATATATATTTACCATTTAATCCAATAGTGGCCAATTGGAATTAATTTCACTTTGAAATTGGACTTAAACTTGTGTCAATCTTTTAATAGATATTGTTTCATAAAAGCGCGCTATTTGCTCTGACAATGGGAATTAATTATTAAATCAATTAATGTAACTTATATGTTTTGAATTTTTTAAAATAGACATCATTTTTTAGTTTGGAATATCAAATATAGCTTTGGGTGAATTTTTGGTAATTTTCATAAAAATATCAATTTTTGATGAATTGTGAAACCACTGAGTGGTACTTATAAAAAATGATTTTCTGTTTAAATGAAATTTTGCCACCTTTGTGTTTTGAATTTCAAATATCCGACATACATGGTCGTCATTAAGAATAAAAATGTGGTCCAATGTGATTAAAATAATTTTTTGGTGAATAGTAACTTATTATGTTTTTAATCGCGATTAGTGATAATTAGTGTAGTTTAAGGTAAAAATAATAATTTAATAATATGAAGTGACCTAGACACATGTCCTAACTTCATTTTATGTGTCATGTCCAACCACGAAAATCCATGGGTCAACTTGGGGACCCCATGGAGCCACTTTGGTTGGAAAATGACATAAATATCTTTTTATTTAAAGTTAAAATAAAAATGTCACAAGCATGATATGTCTCACTAAAAAACATTTTAAATGGTGTTATAAAAGTCATAGTTTTGACTATAAATATTCATTAGAAAGCTAAAAATATTTCCTACATCATGATAATTGTTTTATAATTTTTATACATTAAATAAATTATATTATTTATGACATCATGATGATGCAGCGATTACCTCATTAATAAAGGATTTAAATAAAATGAAAAGATAATGTTAATACTATAACATACACTTTTCAAAGAACTATTGGATGAGTATATTCCAAACCCTTATCACCTTATCTTTAAATTATATCAATGTGGGACCATTTAAATCCGAAACGCATTTTCAAATAATGTAACATTTCTTTACTTTCCAAGAGTGCCCCTCCTCTCCTCTTATAAAAGGCCCCCAGCTCTACCTCTTTACCCACACTTCCAAAGCCTTTTTCTCGGCCAAACCCTGCCCATTTTGTCTCTCCACATCCCTCTCTTACTATTTTAAGCCTCAATTTGGGCATAAGACTTCCCAAGGAAGCCTTTGAGCTCAAACCAAAGGGAGTTACCTGATTTTAAGGTAATGTCTTCACTTGTGTTCTTTTGTTTTATTTTGCTTCTCCAACCCCCTAAACTCTTTTTATAGATTTATTTTGTAACAAATACAGTATCTCAAATATATTAGGATGTTTTTATAAGAATCATTCGAGCTACACCTACACACACCTACATCTAATGGTTAAAGAACATACTGTTTCTGTGGATGGAGAATTTCTGCCTCACGAAACGATGATTATTCAACACTCATATAACACCTTCAATGGTGGGCATTAAGATGTAAATATATTTATATATGATATATAATATGTTTATGTTTTACTTAAGCTTATTTATTTTTCTTTTGTGTCATACCTTTATGGTTTCCATTATGGGTAAACACGATAATTTCATTTTAGGAAGTGCGGACTACCGCCCCCTCAAAGTGATTTGATTCGTTAATGCCATATGTGGGATGTATAAAGGATGGATTTAAAGTTATTATATATGATTTATGTTACATATAAATGATTAATATATTTCTGGAATTAAAATATAAATACCTCTCATTTGGTTTTAATTCCATTAATATGACATAGAAATGAAAGTAGTGTTCATACGTACGTATGGCTTACCGTCTCCATGAACGGTGCATTTCATTTCTTACCTCTAAATGATTATGTAATATTCTAAATACTTGTATTTTATGGATATATATGATATATATGATATCCAAATCATGAAAATTATTCTGGATATAATGAACCTTTGACCACATGAACAATATGTAATTGTAAGAAGTCCACTTTCGACTTAAGAACCAAATATCGACAAAAAAATCATTATTAACTTAAATGATTACATAATGTTTATAACATGTAAATAAGTGATATAAAAGGAATAATGAACTTAAAAAAGGTTCTTAATAAATTGGAAATTAACTCAAGTTTATTATTCAGGATGTTAAAGAACGATTGAGTCAAGTCGGACCCGAGGTAAGGGATCCTACTCCTCTCTTTCTTTTTAAGTACACTCTTTTATGCCATTCCTTTTAAGCACACCTTTCTTTTGATTGAGATGTTATTTTATAGTACTCTTGCTCTATTTTTTATGTTCATATTATGAGAGACCCTATTCTCTCTCATCAATCCATTTTGGAAGTTTTGAGTGGCGCCGTTAGGCTGCTGAATTTTCGTAAGAGATCTAACATCTCTCTTTCTTTTTTATTACTCTCCTTTATGTCACTTATTTTAAGATCCTCTTTGTTATGATAGGGTGATGTTATTTTATATTCCTATTTCTGTAAAATTTATGTTAATATGTTCTGAGACCCTATTTGATCTCATCAATCCATTTTTGTAAGTTTTAAGTGGCGTCGTTAGGCTGCCGAGTTTTCGTAAGGGATTTTTCATCTCACTTTTATTCCCATGAGATTTATGCTAAATTTGACACAATTTCCTTTGAGTGGTGTATGTATTGCCCATTATTTTACTCATTGTGTAATATAATTTCATTTATGAGTATTTACATCAATGTTGTATTGTCCTTCTTTCACAGGGTGTATGTTTCGAAAGATACCCATGTCGGTAAGGGAACCTTTGACCCTCCTCTTTTTAAAAGACTTATTTTGTTATGTCTTTTAATTCTTATAATATTTTGTTGGGATATGTTCTTATATATCCTTATTGATGTAAATTTTATGTCCAAGTGATGAGATACCTTTTTTTATCTCTCATCAACTCTTTCTCTGAATTTTGAAGTGACGTCGTTAGGCTGTCGAATTTTTCCAAGGGAACTTCTTAACCCAATTTTGATTCTTTGGGATAAGATTGTACTCCTTGAATATGCCATTCTATGAATATTTTTTAATAACATCCTATTGTTTTACACTTCATATCCACTTATATTTGGCATATTATTTTGTCACACATAATTATGTAATTGATTTATCCTTAATCCAAGGATACTATCTTTGTATGGGACTTCATCTCAATCTCCATTCATTGAGGCATATTTTGTTTTATACACAACCTTCTTTTATATGGTTTATAAACCCCTTTTACATTTACATTTATCCAATAGTAATCTTCTTTATACGAATCATTTTACTAAATGACAAAAGGGACTGTTATTGTCATACATATGCGGCGACAATGACTTCACCGCCGTTGTGACCATTATTTGAGTTTCGGCTTCCTCTACAAGCGATACCTTTTTTTAAATAAAAATAAATACCATGTTTTACTTTTATTTTATTTTGGTATTGAAAATGGTTTTCATAATGTTTTTATATCAATGTGTTGTATTGATATCTTGTGATTGAAAAGTGGAAATGTTATGTTTCCTTTATGCATGTTTTATGTGATACGATTATGTTATGGTTCTTGGGCATTATTATGAAATGTGTGGTTCCATGAAAAACAATGGGAGGGTGAGCCCGATATATCTTTCCAATGCATTGGTTAACGTGAAGGAGTGAAACGTTAAGGTTTCTCTGAAGAGATTTAGGGGATATACTATGATGGGTATTCCAAACGTAACCAAGAGGGTTACTCCCTACGTAAGAATGTTATGAATGCCTCAAGTTACCATTATGTCTTATGATATCTATGTTTTATTCATGATTTGATGAGGTATGTTAAATTGCTTATGTTATATGAGTAAAGTATGATTTCATTGATTCTTATGTATGCATGTACTCATATTTCCATTCCATATATTTATATACCTTACGGAGATTTTTATGCTCATCCCAAGTTTTTGAAATGTTTTTCATAGGTCAAGGGAAGGGTACATGATATGATGATAGTGTCAAGGAAGTGTCAAGAAAGAATCCATGTTTTATTTTAAATATGTTTCCGTTGATAGAAAAAAAGAATACTATCTTTTATGTAACCACTTTGTTTAAATGTGGAATGTAATGCATGTTTTATGATCTAATTCTCTAAAACTGTAAACTTGAAAAGATCCTCAATGTGTAATCATGTAATAACTCAAGATTAAGTAAGGTTTAAGGCTGGGGCCTTATAGTTGGTATTAGAGGTCAGTTTAGATAACTTTAGAGGTTAGGGTATTATTTAAGCATAAGTGACATTACCATAATGGTTAGGATTTCAGAAAGAGTCCTAGTTTTAGATAAAGTGAATGAGTAATTATACCTTAGTGTTTATCTTCCTCCTTAGTACATGATGGTTTTGTTGATATACTGACACTAAAATTTCTGTTTTTAGTGAATGGATGGATCTAGAAGGCACCAAAGTGATAATATGTTTGAAGGAAACTGTGGTGGTTCTCTGATTAAGAGACTGGATGAAATGGGGGATTCAATGAGGAAAATCGTGGTTGTTCTAAACCAACTAGAAAGGAGTCATGATCAACCACTTGAACCTTCATATGATCTGTAATGCATCATGTATGAGATGACCAATCGATGTGGAAGTTCAGGTAATAATTATAAAGGTAACCATTAGAGTTTATATGATCCTTACTTTTGAGGTAGTTATGGGTTATTATATGTTATGATGGAAAATGAAAGGCATGAGATAAACTTGAGGTTAAAATATGTTATGATTATTTTTGAAGATTTTATCTCGTTTTGGGGAATGTCTTAAGAATAATATAGTTTCGGAAAAAGGAAAACACGCAGACCATGTGACAACCCGTCGCATCAGACAAAGCTACGGGAATTGAACCCACAACCAAAGTGCAACTGGTATTTATCGCCTACCACTGGACTACGTGAAGTCCCTGGTTAGTTTGACTAATTATTTTTAGTTAGATGATTTTAGGAATCAAGAGTAAGAGTATTTTGGGTTTTCTATGGAAATGATTAACCTATCATCGATGATATGTGATTAGGTATATTACTTTTAAATATGAGAATTTATGAGCAACTGATGTTATTTGGAGATAAAAGTTAATTTTTACCTTGGAAGACTATGTGACTAAATCCTTAAAATATTTGGGTTTCAATCTTAGTTTGGTTTACTTCGATGAATTTTGTGGGAAAATTGTTTATCGAATGGTCCTCGTTGAACTTTGTGTTTTGTTGGACAAATTTTGGAGATTAAGAATAGATTTTCTTTTTATAAAGGGTTATCCTTTTCGGGATTATCTGATCGAGTACTATCATTTTTGTTTTAGTTTTGGTTTTGGTTAAAGAATAAATACATGGGAAGTATATAGTTCTCTTTTGTGGATTAGGTGATTCTCTAGAAGTTGATTATAGTGAAAAAGTCTTCCTAAATACTCGTCTTTTGGAGAAAATATGAGTTTGTGTAAGAAATCTAAAAAAAGTTGAAAGTCAACATGATAAGTAATTATGTTTCCTTATTACTCAATAAAAAAACAAAAATGTTTTCTATTAACTTTTCCTACTAGGGAATCGAATACTGTTTAACCCATCACAAGTTTGTGATTTTCTTATGGTTAACTTTATCCTAATCATGTTTTCTATCACTCTCCATCAAAACATAACCCTATGTTTTCTCCTCCATGTCCATGTTTTCCTACATGGAATCCTAGTATGGGTTAACTCGGGTGACCTCTGTACTTCTCATACTTTATTTTAAAGTGATTGTTTTACTGACTCTTATTCCGATGTGGGACTATCAAGGATATTTTCGAGCCCAATTTTAAAATTGCGAGGACACAATTCCCAAAAGGGGGGAAGGATGTAACACCCCAGGTAAATAAAGAGTATGAAATTTTCACATTTATCCATATTTGTGAATAAAATATTAATATAACATTAAAGGGGATGCTATGCTCGATGGCGTACCCAACACGCAACAACAAGTTTCATGGGAATCTTACATTGCACTCTAATAATAAAATAATATTATTTTAAATGGTAGTTAACGCCTAGTTGTTGTGATGGTGGGAATGAATAGAACTAACTACAAAATGATTATATATGTTTGTCAAATATTTTTACTTTTTACAATAAATTTTAGAGGATTAAAAATGTGAATGAATCCAATTTTAAGCGTAAGCATTCTAATATTCTTTAAAAGGTCAATTAACCGCCTTTTGATGGCAAACATCTTTTAAATCCACTTTTTGACAATTTTATGTGTTATATTTGAAAAAATAACATTCTTATTTAGAATCAGGACATGAAAATTTTCTTTGTGTAATTTTTTTGTATTCTTCCGAAAGAGTTCAATTTTTAATGAATAGTGATAATGTTGTATTTTAATTCAAACACTCTTTTTAATCTAATTTATTTATATGATTAGATTATCTTTTGAATTTGTTTTAAAGTGAAATTAGAATATATTTTTACCATTTAATCCAATAGTGGCCAATTGGAATTAATTTCACTTTGAAATTGGACTTAAACTAGTGTCAATCTTTTAATAGATATTGTTTCATAAAAACACGATATTTGCTCTGACAACGGGAATTAATTGTTAAATTAATTAATGTAACTTATACGATTTGAATTTTTTAAAATAGACATCATTTTTGAGTTTGGAATATCAAATATAGCTTAGGGTGAATTTTTGATAATTTTCTGAAGAACTTCAATTTTTGATGAATAGTGAAACCACTAAGTGGTACTTATAAAAACTGATTTTCCATTTAAGTGAAATTATTCCACCTCTGTGTTTTGAATTTTAAAAATCTGACATACATTGTTGTTATTAAGAAGTAAAATGTGGTTCAATGGGATTAAAATCATTTTTTGGTGAATAGTAACTTATTATGTTTTTAATCACGATTAGAGGTAATTAGTGTAGTTTAAGGTAAAAATAATGTTTTAATAATATGAAATGACCTAGAATCGTGTCCTACCCTCATTTTATGTGTCATGGCCAACCAAGAAAATCCATGGGACAACTTGGGGACCCCATGGAGCCACTTTTTTTGGAAATGACATAAATACATTTTTATTTAAAGTTAAAATAAAAATGTCACAAACATGCAATGTTTCACTAAAACAATTTTTAAATGGTGTTATACAAGTAATATTTTTTACTATAAATATTAATTAGAAAGATAAAATGATTTCCTACATCATGATAATTTTTTTATATTTTTTATACATTAAATAAATTATATTATTTGTGACATCATGATGATGCAGTGATTACCTCATTAATAAAGGATTTAAATAAAATGAAAAGATAATGTTAAAACTATAACATACACTTGTAAAAGACCTATTGGATGAGTATATTTATAACACTTATCACCTTATACTAGAATTATATCAATGTGGGGCCTTTTAAATCCGAAACTCATTTTCAAATAAAGTAACATTTCTTTACTTTCCAAGAGTGTCCCTCCTCTACTCTTATAAAAAGCCCCCACCTCTACCTCTTTACCCACACTTCAAAAGCCTTTGGCTGGGCCAAACCCTGCCCATTTTGTCTCTCCACATTCTTGTCTTACTCCTTGAAGCTTAACTTTGGGAATAAGTCTTCTCAAGGAAGCCTTTGAGCTCAAACCAAAGTGAGTTACCCGATTTTAAGGTAATGTCTTCACTTGTGTTCTTTTGTTTTATTTTGCTTCTCCAACCCCCTAAACTATTTTTATTCATTTCTTTTGTAACAACTTCAGTATATTAAATATACTAGGATTTTTTTATAAGAATCATTATATCTACACCTACACCTACCTACATCTAATGGTTAAAAAAAATTCTGTTTCTGTGGATGGAGAATTTCTGCCTCACGAAACGATGATTGTTCAACACTCATATAACAACTTCAAAGGTGGACATTAATATGTAACTATATTTATATATGATATATAATTTGTTTATGTTTTACTTAAGCTTCTTAACTTTTCTTTTGTGGCATACCTTTGTGGTTTCCATTGTGGGTAAACACGATAATTTCATTTTAGGAAGTGCGGACTACCGCCCCCTCAAAGTGATTTGATTCGTTAATGCCATACGTGGGATGTATAAAGGATGGATTTAAAGTTATTATATATAATTTATGTTACATATAAATTATTAATATAATTATGTAATTAAAATATACATACCTCTCATTTGGTTTTAATTCCATTAATATGACATAGAACTGAAAGTAGCGTTCATGCGTACGTACGACTTACGGTCTCCATGAACGGTGCATTTCATTTCTTACCTATAAATGATTATGTAATATTATAAATACATGTATATTCTGGATATATATGATATATATGATATCCAAATCATGAATATCATTCTGGATATAATGAACCTTTGACCACACGAACAACATGTAATTGTAAGAAGTGCACTTTCGACTTAAGAACCAAATATCGACAAAACAAGCATTATTAACTTAAAAAGATTACATAATGTTTATAACATGGAAATAACTGATATCAAAAGAATAATCAACTTAAAAAAGGTTCTTAATAAATTGTAAATTTACTAAAGTTTATTATTCAGGACGTTAAAGAACGATCTAGTCAAGTCGGACCCGAGGTAAGGGATCATACTCCTCTCTTTCTTTTTAAGTACACTCTTTTATGTCATTCCTTTTAAGATCATATTTCTTGTGATTGGGATGTTATTTTATATTACTCTTACTGTAATTTTTATGTTCCTATGATGAGAGACCCTATTCTCTATCATCAATCCATTTTGGAAGTTTTGAGTGGCGCCGTTAGGCTGCCGAATTTTCGTAAGAGATCTAACATCTCTCTATCGTTTTAAGTACTCTCCTTTTTGTAACTTCTTTTAAGCTCCTCTTTGTTATGATTAAGGGATTTTATTTTATATTCCACTTTCAGTAAAATTTATTTTAATATGATGAGAGACCCTATTTGATCTCATCAATCCATTTTTGTAAGTTTTATGTTGCGCCGTTAGGATGCCGAGTTTTCGTAAGGGATTTTTCATCTCACTTTTATTCCCGTGAGATTTATGCTACATTTTCCACAATTTCCTTTGAGTGGTGTATGTACTGCCCATTATTTTACTCATTTTGTAATATAATTTCATTTATGAGTATTTACATCAATGTTGTATTGTCCTTCTTTCATGGGGTGTGTGTTTCGAAAGATACCCATGTCGGTAAGGGAACCTTTCACCCTCCTCTTTTTAAAAGACTTATTTTGTTATGTCTTTTAATTCACATACTATTATGTGGGGATATGTTCTTATAAATCCTTATTGATGTACATTTTATGTCCAAGTGATGAGATACGCTTTTTATCTCTCATCAACTCTTTTTCTGAATTATGAAGAGACGCTGTTAGGCTGTCGTATTTTTGCAAGGGAACTTCTTAACTGAATTTTGATTCTTTGGGATAAGCTTGTACTCCTTGAATATGTCGTTCTATGAATATGTGTGAATAAACTCTGATTGTTTTACACTTAATAACAAAATATATTTAGCGTATTAGTTTGTCACACATAATTATGTAATTGATTTATCCTTAATCCAAGGATACCGTCTTTGTATGGGACGTCATCTCAATCTCCATTCATTGAGGCATATTTTGTTTTATACACAACCTTCTTTTATACGGTTTATAAACCCCTTTGACTTTTACATTTATCCAAAATGAATCTTCTTTATACGAAGCGTTTTACTAAATGACAAAAGGGAATGTTTTTGTCATACATATGCGGCGACAATGACTTCTCCACCGCCGTGACCATTATTTGAGTTTCAGCTTCCTCTACAAGCCATACCTTTTTTAAAATAAAAATAAATACCATGATTTACTTTTCATTTATTTTGGTATTGAAAATGGTTTTCATAAGGTTTTTATATCAGTGTGTTGTATTGATATCTTGTGATTGAAAAGTGGAAATGTTATGTTTCCTTTATGCATGTTTTATGTGATATGATTATGTTATGGTTCTTGGGAATTATTATGAAGATGGGTGGTTCCATGAAAAACTAAGGGCGGGTGAGCCCCATATAGCTCTCCAATGCATTGGGTAACATGAAGGAGTGAAACGTTATGGTTTATCCAAAGGGATTTAGGGGATATACTGTGATGGGTATTCCAAATGTAACCAAGAGGGTTACTCCCTACGTAAGAATGTTATGAATGCCTCAAGTTACCATTATGTCTTATTATTTCTTTGTTTTATTCATGATTTGATGAGGTATGTTAAAGTGATTGTGTTTTATTAGTAAAGTATGATTTCATTGATTCTTATGTATACATGTACTCAGGTTTCCTTCCCATATTTCTATATCCCTTACTGAGCTTTTTATGCTCATCCCAAGTTTTTGAAATGTTTTTCACAGGTCAAGGGAAGGGTACATGATATGATTCTAGTGTCAAGGAAGTGTCAATAAAGAATCCATGTTTTATTTTAAATATGTTTCCATTGATGGGAAAAATAAATACTATATTTTATGTAACCACTTTGTTTAAATGTGGAATGTAATGCAAGTTTTATGATCTAATTCTATAAAACTCTAAACCAGAAAACATCCTCAATGTGTAATATTGGAACAAATCAATATTATGCAAGGTTTAAGGCTGGGGCCATATAGGTTTGGTCATGAAAGATGTTTGGATATATGTGAAGTTATGAGGGTATTGAGTTCCCTTTTATAGTTAAGGAGGAGCATAATTTATGTAAATAAGTAAGTGTATTCACAATTGGGAGGTCTCTCTAATCCAAGGTATCAAAAAATTTGATAATTAAATGATTGAATTTTTGAAATGCTTGATACACACATCCATAATATAGTGAAACAAACATTTTATACATTTGTCCTTATATTCTATGATTCTTTACTTATGTCATTTGGGTTTTCACTGCTGTTACATCTATCCTAACCACAATAATTTCTAATATAAGAATAAATTAAAATGATCCATATTATAAAATTTGGACCCCCTATTTATAAATATGATCTATAATTTATAAAATATAAATCCAATGTGTGTTTAAAAATAATTTTAACATAATCGCATGTAACGTGGAAAAAAAGTGCAGTATCCTTAATTGTGCTAAAATAATTTTTACTAGTTAGGGGTCAATATATTATTTATAAAATAAAAATTGAAAGATAAATTGAATAAAATTTATATTTATTTACATTTATGTATCAATTTTAATACTATATGTTTCAAAAAAATTAATCATTTAATAAACTATTTTTAATTATAAATTAATATTAATTAAAATTTTGAAATTTTTCCTATAATTCTAATAAAAACATATATCATGAAAATAATTGAATTAGGATAATTTGTTTAATTTTTTTTATGTATATTATAATATTAAAAATTAATTTTTCATAATATCTGACTCAATTCATATCTCTTTTTATATTATTTGTATCATTTGTTTTCTTTTATTATTAACTAAATAATCACCACATTTACGTTTAATAGGCATTTAATGAAATTACATTATCTCTAAAAAATAAAATAAATGATTATGATATAAAAACAATCATCTTTAAAATTTATATTTATAACCCAACATATGTTTTTTCTTATCTCAACGATTTATATATATTAAAATCATGTAAGGATCAGTTTTTCTATTTTTCTTAAATATCTAAATATATAGGTCTCATTCATGGAAGGTTTTCCCAAAATCAAATAAAAATGTGAATAAGTTCATATGGGTATAAATATGTCCATAAAATTATTTTCTGATTAAAGTTTATCTCCTTTTAACTCCTCTCTTAATTGATTACCCCCCCCCCCAAATAAAACCATTTGACCTCAATTATCCAAATAAAGTTTTATAGTTTTTAGTATTTATTTTGATAAAACATTTTTTACATATTATTTTAAATTATTCAAATTTAAAGTAATTGATTAATTTTTTCTTATTAAGTTCACAAAGTGTCAAAATTTAATTTTGAGTTAATCTCAACTATGCGATGAGAAAGAGTGTTTTCAATGAAAAAATGTTATAAAGATTAACATGTTTTATATAAAATATCATTTTTAAAATTCTTCCAATAACCAAAATTGAATTAATTGATATAAAATTTATCTAGTTTTATATTTAATCCAAATATAAATATATTCTATAATTATAAAGTATTTAAATTAAAAGGTAGTTTTCAATTAAAATTATGTATTTTTGAGTATTTATCAAAAAATTAATCATTTCAGAAAACCCCCAAAAAGTATCCCTAATCAAATTTTTATATTGATATTTATAAAATTAACTTTATTTTTCCAAATAAATTTTCCAAAACTGTTAAAAATAAATTTTAAATTAACTATGAAAATGTGACTACATATTGTTTTGTTTAAACAAGATGTTACATGTCTCACAAGATATTGAAAAATATTAATTTATTCTCAATGAAATATATTTTAAATTGTATGGGTGTAAAATTTTGATAATACAAATGGGACTTTTATATATAGTCTTACATGGGATTTTGTGTCAGGTTTCTCTGGTTTTCTAAATAAACATCACCATTTTCAAAGAGGATGGTTTGATACCATTGAATGATAAAATTACTTCCATATTGGGTGGATTGTTTCTATAGGGGTGGTAGTTAGGATTTTTTTTTAGAAATGGTATATGAGGATTTCATATATGTTTTCTATTCTATATGAATTATATGGATTTTTCACTACAGTTGTTAGTAGAGCTTACTGAGATCTAGGTGGGAAATATGGGTTGTTGGACACTGGGACCTCGATAACATTAAAACTGTGATTGAAGACTTATAGGATGTTTTTTGATTATCCATATAGGTAATGTTGGTATTCAAAAAGTGATTAATAAATGTCACTAGTGTTCCTTGATAAATGTGTATTTTTAGTGTCATTGGAGTGTTTTTTTAAAACCCGTGAGATTTTAGATCTAGAGTGTGTAGTTTTGGTATGATTTTGTAGAGTTGATGAAGAATTATAGAATGAGGTAAATATTAGTGGGATATCATATTTTGTGTATGATTTCACAAATATGATACTATTATTGGAAATCCTATGGTGTGGAGTATTGTAGTAATCGTTGTTAGGTGACCCCTACATTGAGTGATTGGTGAGAAATATATGAATCTATGGTGGTGTCAAGAATGACTGATAGGGGTGAGAGTTTTGATGTTTAGTTATAGGGACATAATATATTTGGTGAGTTTATAATTTTAGTAAGTCCATTGGTATTTTTAATATCTATTGGCTGTATGATTTGGTGAATGGGAAGGGGAATCTCATGTATTTCATGATGTAGTTTAGGTAAATTCATAATTCTATGTATCTAGAGTGGTGTCATGGAGGGAACATTCTATTGAATAATTCGTTGTATTAGGGATTCAATGAGTCCTAGTCATCATGTTTGGGAATTCAAAATTAGTTTTTGGTATCCAAAATATCTTATATGTAATGACTAACTCATATAGAGTTTCATTCATGTAATTTGTTGTTAAAATTTAGTTTTTCTAGATCATGTGTCTATATGAAAGATACATGACTAGTTCTGAATGAATATGTGAATTTGAATAAATTTAAAATTGTTTTTTATACATTTGGGAATATTTATGATTCCTTTCAAGGATGATAAGGCATCTAAGGGAATGTTCATAAATACCTATGTATTTAGGGTAATTAATATAATTAAAATTTTAATTTTGGGTTATAAAATGGGGTGTGTGTGATAATTTGGATTAAAATTAGAAATTGGGGAGTTTTTACATATTTAGTATACATACTAATTTATATTTTGGTGTTTTAATATATATTATTAGCTATTTGTAGTGTTATTTCCTCAGTGTGGCAATATTTTTTTCTATTAGGAAATGATTATTTCACAATAGGAGGAGTTTGTATATTGTCTTGAGGATTGTAACATGGATAAGTATACCACATAGTCGTAGGGTGTTAAAAATGAGTTGGTTTTGGGTGTTGGTGGTAAATCACATCACATAGTGGGTGTCATATCATGGTGCAGACTATTAATATGATTTAATTTTCGATCCATGGTTGACTATATCATAGACTAGTGATTTCATAAGGAGAGATTTTATAGATGGATGTGTCACACTACAACTAAGGGTAGTTTCCCGAAGGGTTCATTGGGGGGGGGGGGTTAATATTAAACTTCTAAAAGATGGTTGGTTATATTTTAGTTCACCATTGATGATTAAATTCATGTTTTTTATATTAGAGGAGAAGTGTTAGGGATGGGTGTTTCATTGTGGCCCGTTGGGTCATGCCATAATGAAACCCTTAAAGTTGGATTTGGGATATAGTGACATTTATAATATTGAAATGGAAAACATATCCCAATATTTAATTAGGGAATAATTTTAATTTTTAAATTATACCACCTCTCTTACCTATCTATACGGTTCCATGGGAGAGTACAATAGGTCTGTATCTTCCCTTCAACTATGTGGAATCCTCTATGATCCCCTATGAATTTTTGGTTCATTGGGACTAGTTACATCACACTGTATTTATGTAATCCCTCTTTTATTCTTCTTTTTTCACATCTGGATATCTCTCTTATATGTGACATATCTTTCTTGGGATCAAAATATATTCCCATTATATCTTGGTGGAATAATAATTGGATATTGGTGATTCATAGACTTGTTGTATGAGGATGATTGAAGTGGGGTAATGTTTCTAATTTTTCTTCATTATTTTGGAAGTATTTCACATAGGGAATATTAATTTGTAAGTTTAAAAATTTGACTACCATTGGAAAATATATGGGTGATGGATTAGATAGATTTAGGTTTTAATATTTTGAATGATTATTTCATGATTCTTTCACATTCCATTGATCATGGGATCTATGTTGTGCTTATTTTTGGTGATTCTAATTCATTTATACCTCATTATATTATATTTTCTAAATCATTATTAATTTTTATAAATAAGTATATTTCTCAGTGATATGATACAGGTTCTCAATTATTCACATAGATTTTTTGTTTTATTGGTTGATTCATGGTTTCTCATTGTTTATGGACTATAACAGTGATATCAAGGTATACAGTTCCTTTTACAATATTCAATTTTTATTTATACATTTTAATTACATTTGTGAGTCATGCAGTCTAGGTTCCAAGTAAAAAATTATAGGAATGGAGGTTGGGTAAGCTCTAAATTTTGATTTAGACTATCATAAGGATTCTTAGTAATGATTATTAAATTATGCAAGCATGCTGAGGGTTTGAGATACACATAATTATTATTCCTCCAAGGGGTGGAAAAATATAGAATTAGATAGGGTATCCAAAGTAATCATGGATTCTGGGATGACATTTGAATGGGTTAAAATGAAGCATACACACTTTATAAAGGGAATTAAAAGTTTTTCCCCATGATGAATGAACTGGTTAGTGTGGATCCATGGAATATATGTTGCACATGATATAGAAATAGATTTGGAACCTTAAATTTCATGAGTGGGAAGAGTAAGATGTTCATAAATTTTATAGTGATTTGATATGAGTCATTTTGGGTGGGATTTTATTGATATTGTAGGATATTCGTGAGTAACAACTCACTCAAGTGTTCCTAGTGTCACTTCACTATATTGTAGTGTGAATTAGTGTTTCATTGAGAATGGGTCCCCATAGGGATTGAGAAGGGAACAATACGTGAATAAAGATGGCCAATGGGTAACCATTGGAGGATTTGTTAGTGTTTATATATATATATAAGCCTATCTATATACCATCGAAGAGTTTTTTGATAGTTTCTATGATGATATAAAACATGAGAGGAAATGGTACTGAAACTAATTATTATTGTATGTACTATAGGGTGTTATTTCATTCATGGGACAACTTAAATAATGGTATTGGTTAATTCATGTTATTCTAAGACATATGGGACAACCAATATTCAGGATATTACTTGGGATATTTGGCTAGTTCTAGGTTAGAATAGGGGATCTTTTTCCATTATAATTTATTTAACCTTGAGTATGTTGGGATCTATGATATTTTTATTTGATAGCGGGGTACACAAAAAATATGTGGTTATTACCACTAGATTTCAGCTCTATTGTTTTATTTTTTGAATATAGAACATGTGTATGTGATAAGAAATGAAATCTATATGTAGGGGTTTTTTTGGTCATGTGGGATGTTTTTATATTATTTCCTACATAAATATACACCTCTAATATTTTATATTAATGATATTAATGAAATTTATCTTTGGGTGTTGTATGATACCAATTAATTTGTGTGTGTAGATTATATTCCCATTTTCTATCATTTTTGTGTGATAGGGGACCACTTCCATGATAGATGATCCCCAATTACAAAATGTTCCTAGGTCTATCGTGCATTTTTTTTCTTTTGTATTTGTATGGTTTGACAGATATATTACTATAACATATGTATTACATAATTTTGATAAAGGTATATTGTTTAGGTGTCCTTGTTTCCTAGTCAAAAAACAATAAAATGACTTAATTTCCTTCAATTTGTATGCTTATGATTCATTTACATCCACATACACACATTCATTGAATATGATGGCATATAAAAGTAATATATTCTTGGAAACCTAATTAGTTTCATTATAAAACCATGTATGGGAACTATGATAAACAAACCAGACTTTTATTTTTATTTTAAGTGACATGTTGTATAGGGGATCTATACAAAATACACATATGTAGTTTGCGTGAGAGTCTATTGTGATTTCTTTGTTTTATGGGTTTTTTCTACCTTATATTTTTTTCTAGATTATTTTTTACTTATTCATGACATTTGTAAACACATTTTGTGTGTCTATGTCTATATTTTTTTTCAATTCTTATCATTTATCTTATAACATTATGAAATTTTTTTGTATTAACTGTTTCTTTTTAGATACAATTCTTTTTTTCTTACTAAATTTTTTATAAGATGATTATGTTATTTATTTTTATTATATTTAATAATTTAATAGTTTATTCACCATAAACAATTAAATATTCTCTCCACAAGTGAAAACCCACCATTGTACAATCAGGCATTAATAATGTCATTTGGTCTTCTAGTTTCAATACTATTTAGGAAATTTTGTTTGGTGTGTTAGACATATCAAAGTGATATGTGGTCAATGGTAAAACACACCCCATTCGATATGGAACAATGTATTAGTATTATTAACTAAATATAATTACAATATAAGTCATTTGTGAAAGCAGTGCATGGATATAATAAACTCAAGCAATATATTTTTATCACAACACATAAATATCAAGGAAATGTGGAAATTTGAACCCTGTAAATATAGTGTCAGACAAAGTGTTTCTCATCCCCCGCTCAAGAAAACATTTTTCCCAAGGAAAAAAAATTCCCATGTCTAAAATGAACTCAACCCTTAGGAATCATAATACATATTCAAAATAGTATGAATAATATAAGGAATAGTTGAATGAATGTATAATAATCATAGCTCAGCAGCATCTTTATCCATATGAAAATTACAAAAATACCAAGGGAATTGTTTCCTAGGTTTATATTGGACTCAAACTCTAGGTTTCTCTACATCATATGTTACATATTTATGGTTTAATGAATAATAATATTTAATAATTAATATATATGTAAGTTTCACATCTATACCTATATCATCTATACTAAATCAATCTTTACCTACCAACAACTTTTATGGTCTTACAGATAGAACTGTCTCCTTGGAACGGTTTAGTTTAAAGGTGAAATTCATGCATTCGTTATGTATGTCAAGTAATAAAAATTTTACTAAAAAATTATATATAAAATAATTATAATCCAATAACTATCTACATACAAGGTTTAATACACATATATTATTCACAGAGATTAATTATCATGTAACAAATCCCATTTTATAAAATATAATACAAGAAACCCTTCACTGGGTATTATTCACTGATATAATAATTTTTTTTAAACTGCAACCATAGGAGGACACAATACCATATTATATCATTTAGTGGGTCTATAATTTCCAAATAAATTCCTAGAGTACTCATACAAGTCCAATGGAAACTATTTAATGTACTTTCTTCAATTATGCAACAATAGTGAGTCCACATATCAAAAATCACATTAAACATATATATACATTCGAGAATGGTTAGTTAAATCCTAACTATGAACAATAGGATATATATGAGGTATTTTAACAAATGAGTTTACCTTTCAAGTATACATTGGAAAATAGAGCATAAATCCACATATACTAGAAGAATTGAAGGAAAATGTTGAAACCATGATAAAAACCTTGAATAGATAGTTGATGTGTGATACACATAACATAAGATTTCACTACCAGTCCCCCAGGGCCCGTGTCGTGACTACCCCAAACCTGCCTTCCATAGGCCAGGGGATGACGACTTGCACCAAAGGTGTAAATTCCTATGACTAGGAAGGCATTGCCTTTATTAAGTGTAAACACACACAACAGAGTATGATATAGAAGAAAACATTAAGTAAAACTGTTTAAAAAGAGCGTTCTAAATGGTAAAGGTGTTGAAAATACAAGCCCAACTGAATGTACAAGTACAACTGAAAAGGACAAAAAAGATGAAAGGTGAAAAGCATCTCTTGGATCGTCCACTACGGATCCTACCTGAATGGTAGGTACAGACAGCCTCATCAGCACTCCACATCTATCAATATCTTCTTGGTACTAACTCATCGTGAGGTCCACCTCCGGGATCCATCAAGTCATCATACACTCAGCCTCGGTCAGTGGTTTCTTTCATCTGCATCTGACACAATGAGGTTCTGGCATAGCTTGTGCATGGGTGAGTATAACGATACTCAATATGGACCCCGAGACCCTCATAGTCTCACAAAATCCAACAAGGATAACCGAAAAATTATGAAATCAACAGATAATACCACTTTGGTATATTCCCATACATATACATAATTTATCAAGTAATCCATCTCAATCATTAGGAAAACACAAAACATTACTGACTCAACTCAACAAGGATTTTTATTCACATTTTCGAAACCACGACAACTTGAGAAATCCTCCTCTATCGAGTATAGTGGGACTGCTACCAACTACTAGGCGCTTTCCACTAACCATGTACTGCTGAGGTACTCCTCCAATCAAGTATCGTGGGTTTGCCGTGCTCACACAAGGGTGCTCCACAATGTGGGTCTACCGCCAAAAACTAGGCGCTCCCCCTAATAGCCTGTAGAGGTACTACTCCTGTTGTGTACCATGGGTCTGCTGCCATCTACCAGGCGCTCCTCCTCCTTGGGTCTCCTGCCAACTACCAGGCACTCCCCACTTATATATTCGAATCCCTCCGAGTCGATTCAGTCAAGCAGTCGTCATGTCTCAGCCAGATTCTATGTTTTCATACTCTGTTTTCTCGTCATCGGGGGTGGGGGTCCTCTCAATGATCTATAGGTTGATACTCCAACTTCCACGAAGTCCCAAATAGAAGATTCAAAAAGGTCCTCATCCTCATAAGGGTCTCAATGCAACTGACGACACGTCAATCGGACGCCTGGTCTGTGAGTTATTAGTATTATAGTCCTGGGGCCCGGTAGGATTCATGTACGATCCAACCTAACCATATCTCACCTTTACCCCAAAATCCAGTGGGGTATTCTCAAAGGGATCATCATGCTACATGATTACCAATGCTACTTACGGTACATCAAATAGTCTTCTAGTGCCAACGATATGTACATGAATGTAATGGGTGGGTAATGGTCCAGGGTCTAGTCCGACCCAATCGAACTGCCCCAACCCAACTTAGTCTGGGCCGACTTGGTTCGGGTCGACCTGTGATGACCCGAGGGGTCCGGCCTGGCTCGTTGGGCATACCAGCCTATTGGGTTTCTCTGGGCTCGCTAGGCCCCGACCAGCAGGTTGCGAGAGTAGTCCGGCCTGGTGCACCGCGAGACGGGATGGGACACCGGCTCAGCAGGGAGGCCGTGTGGAGGTCGGGACGCCGGCACTGCCAGGAGGCTGCGAAGGGGTCTGTTCGCTAAAGGCGTGTGGGGCGTGCGTGGAGTCCGACAGGCGGCCGGCTCAGGGTGGCATGCACGGAGGCTGACAGGGTGGTCGGGGAGTGGCGCGGCCAGTTACGGCGTGGCTAGGCGGGGCGCGGCCAGGCGGGGCGCTTCCAGGCGAGGTTCGGCCGGGGTAGTCAGTGGCATTGTGGGATGGGGTAGCTCAGCTGGTTCTCTGGTGGACGGCGTGGCCAGGGCGGCTTGGCTAGAGGGTCGTGGTTCGGCCCGGAGCAACGGAGCGTCGCGGGGGCGACGCGGTTCACAGAGGTTGGGGTTAGCGCAGTCTTTTTCATCGTCGCCTTTGTCGTTCCGTCGCCTCATCACCATACCGAAGAAACATTAAAAAGAGATCAGCAAAAAGATTCAGGACATGTTAGTTTGGCCCGCACCCTCTATATTTAGGGATGATAGAATTGGTTTATCAAAGGAGTACGATGAAAAACAATTATTTACAAAACCTCCCATCGATTTCATTCAAAAGAAGATGAGAAAAACAAAAAGGAGTTTTACTCAAAGTAAACCCCCTACCTTTAATCGTCTGTCGTCGATGGTAAAGTCATGGGAAAAAGGCGGAGTTTTCATTCATCACGTCCGCTGCAATTTTCCACTTCTGATCTGCGTCGAGTCATTAAAGACGATGCATGAGTCAGTCGTCAAAGATGTCTCACGACGATTGATGCTTCGAGGAAGAAGTCGAATAAGTTCAGCATTCTTCGTTCTTTGTTCTTCATTGGGAGACAGGGTTCCTCGTTGGGGGATTTCTCCCAATAATCGTCCCCTCAAGCTGCCACCAAAATAAATTTCCCAATGAAATAATAGATTGAAATATCTTATTAATTTGTTGGCATGATATTCAAATTGGAATAATTAATTATGTATACTTACCTTAATAAATTCAATGGGGTGGCATGAATTAATTAGAAGATATTGGAACAAATAATTAATTAGGGGAGGCGAAGAGGATCTCTCTCATTAATGAGGGAGTGTTGAGAGGTTTTAATCTCCTCCATCAATGGGGGGTTAATCCTTGTGTGTTCCCCACAACGTAACCTCTTGCGGGAGGTTATCTTCAGGTGGGACCCAACCCCATAACCTCTCATGGGAGGGTAAGGTGTGGTTGTCCCACCTCCATCTTCCAATAGGAGGTTTCAACTACCGGTCACCTACATGGCGACTCAAATAAAATAAAGTGTAGCTAACTTTATTTTATAATATTTTATTATGAAAACCCAAAAACTAACTTCTATTCTCGACCATCTACCGTCGAGGGGAAAGTCTTCTTAAGAAAATATTGGAGCTGTGAGTTCAACGGTGCTATCAGATTTCAATTCTGAGAACAGGTTCAAAATTTATAAAAACTTTCTCGTACGTTTACTGAACGTACCCAAACAAAACATCAGAAATTGATTCTTGGCCCACCGGGGCTCGAAATCAAGCACTGTTAATTTTCACGGACTCGTAAAATTCCCATGTATTTAAGAAAAAAAAATCACGAAAATTTTGGGTCTTTACATTCTCCCCACCTCAAGACTTTATGCCCCCATAAGCTATAACTAGAACTCAGGGAACAAATGGGGGTAATGAGCATGCATTTGATCCTCCCACTCTCATGTGATCTCCTGGAGGTTGTCGTGCTACAAACAAACGCGAACCGGAGGTATCGACAATCTCCAAAGGACCCACTCCTATCGATCATCAATATCTACTGGAACCTCCATATTAGTTTCCCCGTCGTCGACATCGATCTCCCCAAGGTCGATGATGTGTGAAGGGTCATGAATGTATCTCCTCTGCTGGGATCTGTGGAAGACGTCATGCACTCGATGTAATTGAGGTGGAAGAGCTAAGATGTATGCCACCTTTCCAACACTACTGAGGACCTGAAAATGGCCGATGAAATACAGAGATAACTTTCCACCTCTTCCAAATATCTATAAACCTCATCAGGGTGAGACCCATAGAAAGACATGGTTTCCATCCTCGAACTCAAGAGTTCTTTATCTCTTGTCGGCATAAAACTTTTTCCTGATCTGTGCAGTCTTCATCCACTCTTTGATGATCTGCACCTTCTCTATGGTTTCTCGTACCTTCTATGGTTCCACCAATGCTGACTCCCCTACGTCTGTCCAGCACAAGGGTGATCTGCAAGGTCGCCAGTATTACGCCTTTAAAGGTGCCATCCCGATGGTGGAGTGATATCTTTTGTTGTTCGCAAAATCCAAAAAAGGTAAGTGGTCCTCCCAGCTATGACCTAAATCAAAGAAAGAATAATGTAACATGTCTTCAAGGGTCTAAATGTTTCACTCAGTCTGACAATATTTATTAGGATTGCAGGTGGTGCTCATGTGAATATGTGCCCTGAAAGCCTCCTACAACCCCTTCCTTAGCCGGGAAGTAAATCCTGCATCACGATCAAAGATAATAGAAAAATTTACTCCATGTAGCCGCATAATCTCCCAAAAATAGATGCATCCAAATCTCTCTACTGAACCCTTCTCTCAGATCGGTAGGAAGTGGGATGACTTGGTGAGTCCGTCAGCAATCACCCAAATCGAGTCATGACCCCTATATGTACGTGGAAGAGCCGTCATGAAGTCCATGGATATCCCATCCCACTTACACTCTGGGACCTCTAAAATATGTACCATGCCTACGGGTACCTGGTGTTCTGCCTTCAATTACAAACAACTGAGGTATTGAGAGACAAACTCTACTACCGCCTTCTTCATACCTGGCCACTAGTGTTGTCTCCGAAGGTCCTAGTATGTCTTCGCCACACATGGATGTACTGCTAGAGGGGATGTGTGGAACTCCCTCAAAACAACCTCTTGAGGTGACACTAGCACAATAGTACGTCTTCTGAAGAGGATTATGTGCTCCCCACAATCAGATAATCTATTAGATGCATGCCCTCTGGATATCTGAGCACGTTGTGTCTCACAGTCAGCATCCCCATGTTGTGTCTCCCTGACTCACTGAAAAAGTTGATGAGTGACTGTAAGAGACGGATGGAAGGCTACTACATCTCTATCCACAATGTATATTTGTAAAGCAGCCAACTGCTTTGTCACCTCATCTAGAAGATGTATACGAGATCTCTTGCTAAGCACATCCACAACAACGTCCCCCTTCCCATAAGTAGAGACTATGTCATGGTCATAGTCCTGGAGGAACTCAAGCCAATGTTGCTCTCTCAGGTTCAGGTCCTTCTAAGAGAAGATATACCTGAGACTCTTGTGGTTGGAGTACAAGTTAAAATGCTTGCCCATTATATAGTGCCGCCACATCTTCAAGGAGAAAACCACTGCTGCAAACTCCAGGTCATGGGTTGCGTATTTTAGATCATGATATCTCAGCTACCGAGAACCATATGTGATCAATACTCACTCCTGCATCAGTACATACCTGATTCCGGTAGGTGATGTGTCACAGTAGACTATGTACCCTACGCCATTCTCTGGAAGTCTCAAGATGGTGGCACTAGTCAGCCTCTATCTCAGCTCTTGAAAGGTCTACTGGAATCTTTCTAACCACACGAATGGTTTCCCCTTCTTCTTCAAGGAATAAAGTCATGCTATAACTTTGGAGAAGTCTGGAATGAACCTCCGGTAGTTTCCATGAAAAGCATATGTCTCTCCCCCTTTGGTGGGTAATCCTGGAAACTTCTTTTAAAAATATGTCCCCATGTTCTATCACTCCTGTTTGGAAATGAGAACTCAAAACCCATGCTTCCATGAGGGCAAGGCTGGTTGACTAAAAAGTGATTGTCTGCACCCACTTATGCATGATTTTAACATATGATACATCAGTTTCCTTTTTCTACAACTAAGGAAAACCTCATACAAATGTTTTAGATAAACCACAACCTTTTTTGCTAATAGAGGAAATATGGGTAAGAACTGTGGTTGCCCAGTCCATACCCAATCTATCGTCGTAAGGCCTCGATGCTTCCACCAAAAGGATCTAACCAAATCTCTCACCTCATGGGTCAGATCACACTATCGGCATAAGTGTGATTATTGAGTCTCCTCTGAAAGTAATCTCCAGATGTGAGAGTAAAGTCAATGGTTTAATCAGAAACTCTAGGTCTGGTACAAGATTCATGGAAGAAACAAATGATTTTTACCTAAGTCTATTGATACAGTAGCTAGTAGTATACATAGATCATACCTCTTATCATTCCTATAGCTCTTGGGTCGCATTTATTGACCTCATGAAACCTCTATCTTATCCTATCCTCTAGCTCCCTGAGCCTACTGGGGTCTACAAAAAGGGGGTGTTTGTAACATGTCGAAAAGTACACCTTCTCATGCTGCTCTCCTAGCTATCCTTCCTTGTCTACTACCCTGCAGAAGACTCTGCTAGATGTTTACTAGTGGTGGGTATCTCTATTGGAGAGTGCTCAACAAAGAATCTCTCCACTAAGAGGGCTCGCTCCAGCACCCCCTCCATTGTCGGGATGCTGAGGGAGATCATCGAAGCCATGATCACTCGCCTGAGTCCTTGTTCGAAGGTCCGGCCCTTGTAGAATGGGTCTCGTACCATATCAGTGGAGTAACATGAGAGTTCTGTGAAAATCGTTGAGTACTGAACTACAGTCATGCTTCCCGGCTATAGATGGAGTAGCTCTTGTATACGCGCTGCGCGGAGAGTGGCCGAGACAAACTCTGCCCAAAACAGGCTCTCGAAGTCTGCCCAAAGTAGTGTTGCCTTTTCATGCACCTGGAGCATCAGGCTCCACCATTTTTAGGATTATTCCTGTATATGGAGGGTAGAAAGAATCACCATGAAGTCTTCTTGTGTCCCTACCAGTCATAAAACTCTTACCCTAGCCTCCAGCTAATAATAAGCCGCCTTCAGGTCATTCTCTCCCCTGAACCTCGGTGGCCTCTAGCACTGGAACTCGTGAAACACACTCAAGAAGCGTGCATCATCTTCTATTAGGGGTGGTGGAATCGGTGGCCAAACGAGTAGTGGAACCGCTGGTACCTTCGCTGTAAGAGTGCCCTACACCGAGGCCTCATCTTTCGGTGGGCTATCTATGCATACAAATCTCAGGGCTCTAGCTGGTTGTCCATGGGGGCATCCTGAAATAAACAGATTCGAGAAAATCAAAAGATTATACCTGGTGAGCTGACCTGGTTGAGCTGACTTAAAGAAAAACTTTTCAAAACACATATACAATCAGTGTTTTTGTGCACTAAGTCGGAAATCTGAAGTAGGGGTCATGGAGTATGGATACGTCATCCGCCGCACCAACACTGGATTCCCGGAACTGAAAACCACACTCAGTAACCTTAAAACTATTTCATTACAAAAAATAATTATCAGAGTCCTAAGTTATACAGTAGAACTTACTCCTCTTATACTAATTTGTCACAAATTGTCCCCCAGGGCCCATGTCGTGACTACCCCAAGCCCGCCTTCCAAAGGCCAGGGGCCGTCGACTACCACCAAAGGAGTAAATTACTATGAATAAGAAGGAATATCCTTTATTATGTGTAAACGTAGACAACAGATTATGAGTTGGAAGTAAACAATAAGTAAAAACTATATAACATGAGAGTGTATAAAAGTAAAGGGGCCAGAAATATAGTCCCAACTGAAAGTACAAGTACAACTGAAAAGGGAAAAAATAGCTCAAAGGTGAAAAACATCTCCTAGATCTTCCACCATGGATCCTGTCTGAAGGTTAGGTACAGATAGTCTCCATAGAACTTCACGTCCATCAATATCCTCCAGGTACTGACACATTGTGAGGTCCACCTTTGGGTTTTGTCCAGTCCTCGTACACTCAGCCTCGGCCAGTGCAGTCCGTTGTCTACATCCAACACAACAATGTGCGAGCATAGCTCGTGTAGGGGTGAGTATAACGATACTCAGTAGGACCCCAAGAACCTCAAGTTCTCACAAAATACAACAATGATAAACCAAAAATAATGAAATCATTTGGTAACCCTAATAAGGTACATGCCCATACATATACCTAAGTTATCATGTAATCCATCTCAATCATGAGGAAAATAGAAAAGTTACAGTCTTAGCTTAACCTGGATTTTTATTCACATTGTCGAAACCACGGCTATGGGAGAACTCTTGCTCTATCAAGTACAGTGGGCCTGTTTCCATCTACCAGTGCTTCCCACTATCCTTGGACTACTGAGGTACTTCTCTAGTCGATTATTGTGGGTTTGACATGCTCACACATAGGCGCTCCCCACTGTGCATCTGCCTCCAACTATGAGGCGCTCCCCCTAATAGCCTGTAGAGGTACTCCTCCTGTCGAGTATCGCAGGTCTACCACCAACTACTAGGCAGTATTCTCTATGGGTATACCTCCAACTACCAGGTACTCACCATTATGCTAGTAGAATCACTCCGAGTCGAATCGTTCAAGCAGTCGCCAGGTCTCAGCGAGCTACTAGGTCTCCATACTCTTCTTGCTCTTCTCAGGGAGGGTTCGATCCAAGATCTACAGTTAGATACTCCAACTGTCAGGAAGAACCATGTAAAAGTATCACCAAGGTTTTCTTTTTCGTAAGGGTCTCAATGCAACTGACGATGCGTCAATCGGACGCCCAGTCTGTGAGTTATTAGCTCTTTAGTCCCAGGGTCATTGTTGGATTCATGTATGATCCAACTTAACCGTATCTCATGTTTACCCCAAAGTCCATTGGGGTATACTCAAAGGGATTGTCATGCTCCAAGATTACCAGGGCTGCTGATTTTTCGTCAAATGATCATCTGGTGCCAATGATATGGACAAGAATGAAAAGATTCGGTAATGATCCCGGGTCCAGTCTGACCTAGTTGGACCCACCCGACCCTACATAGTCTATCCCAACTCAGATCGGGTTGACCCGTGCTGACCTGATGGGTTCGGCCTAGCCCGTTGGGCGGGCTGGCCCATTGGGCCATGCCCAACGGGCCGCAAGAGTGGTCGGGCCAGTTCGGCCGGGTGCACCGTGAGAGGGGCCGTGACACGAGCTCGTCCAGGAGGCTGTGAGGAGGATGGGACATTGGCAAGGTCGGGAGGCCGCAAGGGGGCGGGACGCCAGCTCGGTCGGGAGGTCGCGAGGGGGCCGGTTTGCTGGAGGCCCATGTGGCAGGCGCAAGAGGCTGACTGGGCGGATGGGTAGCGGCATGGCTAGGCGGGGCACGGCAATGAGGGGTTCAGCTGGGGAAGTCGGTGGTGTTGCGGCTGTGGTATCTCGGTTGGTTCATCAGTGGAAGACGCGGCCAGGGTAGCTTGGTCAGAGGGCCGTGGTTTGGCCTTGAGCACCAGAGTGTCTCAGGGGTGGTGCGGTGCACAGAGGCTACTGGTAGCATGGCCTTTGTCATTCCCTCCTTCATCGTTCTGTCACCTCATCTCCATGCCGAAGAAACCTCACAATGAGATCGGTGGAGGGAGTCGGACCATGTTAGTTTTGCCTGCACCCTCCGCGTTTTGGGGTGACAGCAATTGGTTCATCAAAGTAGTACAATGAAAAAAAATTATTCACAAAACATCGCATCAATTCCTTTCAAATGAAGATGAGAAAAAGCAAAGAAATATGAATTAAAGTAAACCACAACCATTAATCTTTGGTCGTCAATGATGAAGTCGCGGGAAGAAGACACAGTTGTCATTCCTTGCATTCACCATAGTCTTCCACTCCCGAACTACATCTACTCATTGAAGATGATGCGGGAGTTGGTCGTCGAAGACGTCTCACAATATTTGAAGCTTCAAGGAAGAATTAGATGAATTTCGGCATTCTTCGTTCTTCATTATTCGTTGGGAGATAGGGTTCTTCATTGGGATATTTCTCCCAATAATCCTCCCCTCATGCTCCCACCAAAATGAATATTCCAAAGAAATAATATATTGAAATATCTTAATAAAATTTTGGCATGATATTCAATTTGGACTAATTTATTAGGTAGGCTCCACTTAAGTAATTCAAGGGGTTGGCACGAATTAGTTAGGAGAGGTTGGCACAAATAATTAATTAGGGGAGGGGAAGAGGCTCTCCCTCATTAATGATGGAGTGTTGAGAGGTTTTACTCTCCTCCATCAATAGGGGGTTACACCTCGTGTGGTCCCCATGATGTAACCTCTTGTGGGAGGTTATGTTTCGGGTGGGCCCCACCACCATAACCTCTCATGGGAGGTTAAGGTGGGGTGGTCCTACCTCCAATTTCTAAGAGGAGGTTTCAACTACCAGTCACCTACATTTTGTCTCAAATAAAATAAAGTGTTGCTCACTTTATTTTATTATTTTTTTACGAAAACCCAAACACTAACTTCTTTTCTCGACCATCTCTTGTCGTGGTGAAAGTCTTCTTAAGCGAATACCAACGTTGAGAGTTCAACGGTGCTCTCGGATTTCAATCTCGTGCACCGTTTCAAAAGGTATAAAAACCCGCTCGTACGTTTACTGAACGTACCTGAACAAAACGTCATAAATTGATTTCGGTCACACTGGACCTCAGAATCAAGAACCGACAATTTATGTGGAATCGTAAAATTCCAATGTATTTAAGAAAAACAATTTACACATAAATTCCAGGTCTTTATATAAGATATATATTTAGACTGATGGTATGAAAATCTATTAATGAATGGAGACAAATAAAACTTAGTAGGGATAGAATATTGGGAGAGGGCTCCTATGGGTTGGGCGGCCTACCCAAGAGGATGGAGGCGAATCCAAATTTAAAATAAAAATATATTATTTTATTTTATTTAATATCTTTAAAATATATTTTTCCCAAATGAAAAATACATACATTGTAACATGTCCCCACATACGTAATGCTCGACCAAGTACTCACTCAAGGGTTACAATCCTCCTACTGAAGCACGTGGAGCTAATTCCCCTACCAACTATCATTGGATCCCTATAAAAAACCATTGGGTTTTTGGTTCCATTGTTTTCGTGAAAAATGGTTTGACACCATACCTAACTCCTAAATTGAATGATAGGGACCTATTCAATAATTCCAATAATCAAAGATAAAAAAAATATATTATGTTACTAAAAAATTATAATATATCCATGCCACACAATAGTTGGGAGTTTAAATCCTCCCCAATATATAGAATCTGAACATCGTGATGTGTTCCTATGAATCATTTGTGACCAAATCTAGCTACCACACCTTCATTTCTATATCTCGCTACTAAGCCTCCCCCAAATGTTTCTCATGCTATTACTTCTTGTGTATTAATGTTTCTTCTTCCAATGTATAATCATTTCACGTTGAATAACTATATAAACCAGTCACTCCAAAAATGATGCATTATCTTCTCACACAATGTCATAAACAAATATCCCATGAGATAAATCAGTGGTATATCATTTATGTTTGAATAAATTGAATGCATTATGCATAACATGAAAAATATGTGAATTCACTAATTAGTATTTCTGGGTATTGATCCTCTGAAAAACCAAAAAGATTACCAAATACCGTAATGACAGCTTCATATGCCGCTAAACACATTGATGTCTCAATTGAGGCAATACCCACAAGAAAACATAGTATTTAACCTCAATCAAAACAGGATGACATCATAAATGTTAACATAAACATTTCCTTCTCTAAATTTTTTTAACCCCTTAAAAATCAACTAGATAGGACATGAAGTTTGAAAACAAGTCTCACTACAATAATAAATGAACCCCATGCCTCTAACAAACATAGAAGTATATAGTAAAACCTAGAGTAGAATTCATCAAAATTTTACATCTAAATATTCAAAATATAACTGTTGTTATAGGAATATTTGGACAAGAGTGATATGTCAATCAAGTATCTCTATTTGAAATGATAATATTGGGAATAACATAAATTATAATTTCTTCTAATAGTATAACATTCCCAACACATCAGAGAGATATGTTTTTATCATTTTTAGTTCATAAATGGCCATTTTCAACTAAAAAAAGGACCTAAGATAAATCACCTCCATGAGGTGGCCTAATTAGCCCCATCAAATATTTATTCTATTTCCATCAAATTTTTAAAAAATATTTTGTAATATTTAAATAGGTAGTTTAGGTAATTAATGCTCAAAAATCACTCGTTGAAAAGAATAGGACCCAATAACAGACTTTTCTAAATATCTATTTATCAAAAGACACTAATACCACATACATATGATATGGTACATACTATTGATCCCTTGATTAATGAACCTTCCTGTGGTGTATGAATCATGCATCCTTTTCACGAGGATGCTGTCATGGATAGAAATATTTCTTTGTGCATAAAGAATCATGTAATTATCCTAACACCAATATAGTGGATGATCCCAAATCTCTATATTTCCTAGTATAACACAGTATTCTGAGTCAAAAAGAATAAACAATAATTCACCCCATTGGGATGGGAGGAGGTAGTAGATAAAGATACGAGAGTGGAACTACCATAAAACTCATAAATATTTCAATACATCTCCAAAAATAGACACATAAACATCTCCTTTATATTATCCTTGGAGACTAGCTAGCCTTTGGTGTTCCTAATCAATGCACCATCTTTGATATTTCACTTCCCCATGATATATTTCATCTCAAAGTTAAAATATTTAACATGTGAAACCCAAAATATATATTTAATTTTAATGTTACTATGGGAAAATATATACCAAAGTCTCTTTTGTTTGGTATAAAACTTAAAACTATCACTAAATATGTAGTTATAGAATCACCTCAGCTTGGAAATTATTTTCCCCCTCTCCAAGTCATGTGTCAGCAAATTCTACTCATGTGGCCACATCTGTGTGGATCTATGGAAAAAAATATGAACCATCAAAATAAGAAAATAGTCCTAACCGAAATAATGAGTAATAATAATATAGGATATATTCCAACTAAACATAGTTGAGGTCATTATCAATACAAATATTGACATTCCTTGTAATATCTGAGCAATAATTTTAAAAAGAAATGTTTTCATTAAAAATATACTATTGTATAATGAAAATTTATTATTCAAGAATATGTATAAAATATTAATTTAATAATTTAATAATTTTTCCTTGATAAAATTATATTAATTTTGAAATTTAGTATGTCAAAATTAGGGTAGGTAGAATTTATAATATTTTTCCAGAATAGTTGATTTTTTGAATATTAAAAAATATTGATTTTATAGATAGTGAAACTTATATGATATAATATTGATATTAGAATGAATTTAATTTTTATTAAACCCTTTTCTATTCCATATATATATAACAAAATAAATTTATTTAATTTTATAATTTAATTTTAATCTCAAAAATATATGTTTATCATTTTGAAAATCTAGTTATTGTTCATAATCAAAAATATGATTCTATGTATTCTTTTTAAATAAAGTATTCACAAGGTTTATTTTTATTTAATTTATTTTCAATGAAAAATAAGTCTAATTTTATTTCCCATTATAAAATTAATTGAATTGGAATAAATTTAAACTTTTCTTTTCTATACAATAATTTTAATGCATATGCATAATTTTTACAAAAATTGGTTTTCATTGTGTTTATTAAAATTATATTGAATGTAAATTATACCACTTCTAGGAATATAACCATATTAAATGTATTATATATTTCAAATAATTATAATTAAATTAGATATTTATTTTAACATAATTTTTAGTCATAATTAGTAGAATCAATATTAAAAAAGAACATCGGTTAAAAGTAAAATATGTTAAAAGGTTTAAATATAATAACGTAAGTATTTTAAGTAACAAAATGAAAGTAATATCACCTCATTGGATGATTGTATTGAGATTATACTATTATAATATTTAGAAATGTTTTAATTTATTCCCACTTTACTAGAGTGACAACTATATTATATAATAATAAATAAATTATTTACAAGATTCCCTCACACCTCACTTGTAAAATGGAATATTCTCTCCTCTTAAATCCACTTAAAATTATCGAATTAAAATTCCCAAAAAATTACTAAATATATTCCCAACATACCTATAAACAAACTATTGGTGATATTCCTCCCAATATATCAATTAAAAATTTCTTAAGATGTATTCCAAAAGAGTTTAATAAATGAAGTAGTATATATTTTTACAAAGATTTATAAATATTAATTTTTCTTATACCTCAACCCAGATATTAAATAACTATATTGAGATAATTAAATAATTTAATATAATTTTTTTAAATTTTTTTATGTTAATGGTAAATTAATTTTTTTCCTCATTTCCATCCCCATGAAAATGAAAATAGCTATCATGCATATATTTGGACTACCATCTCGACATAGTGAAGTAATTATTTTTTCATAAACTATTTTAAGTAAGGTAAGTAATATGAAATAATTTATTATATATGGTATTTATGAATTAATTAAATTTTTATGAATATAACATTTCATCTACCATATTAACCTTCCATTCATTTGAAAATTATAATGTTACTTGTGTATATGTGTGGACTCCCCCATCTATAATGAAATGTGATTCCATTTTTTGTTACAACCATGAGAGGGTGACTATAAAATTATATATAATGAATATAAACTATTTTGAAAAAAAAATTATTATTTTTTAAAATGATTTAATATCATTATAACATTTTAATCAATTGTCTATATAGTGACGTAATAGTGATGAAATTAACCGAAGAACCTAATGTGGTTGAGTTAGAAAGAAAAATTCAATGAATATATCCCAAATGATTAAAAAATGTAAAATGTATAATAGATGATAACTGTTATGAATAAATAATTATATAAGTTCATATTGATTTTTAATTAATCTATAACATGTTAAAATAAGGTGGAATCCAATGTAAGAGTTTCCATCTCCATTCCACTCCTATGATAAATTTTTTTTATTATGTATCTAATTTCATTTATAGAGTTTATACGAATACCCTTTTTAGTGATTTCTTTCAAATTAATATTCCTTATTTTTATATAAAATATTAATTTACTTACTTTATTTTATTGGGGTTTTATTCAAAATAGTTCGACTATTAAAGATTTATACTACAAGCACAGACTAATTTTGATTTTCCATGATTGAATATACGATAGAATATGTATTTTCCATTTATCTTAGTATACCCGACTATTTCATTCACCTATAGTAATTTTAATGGTTTCTATGCCCTTTTCAAAATTCCCCTCACTTTTGGTACTCGGTGATAGAATTATTGTTTTTAACCAAAATTAATTGATTATCCTCTTTTAGGTGAGAAATATTCTTCTTCCAAATCGATACATAAATTTTATTATTATAATGTTTTTATCTAATTTTTAAATGATGGATAAAATTAATTTTATATAACCTCTTACTATATTTAAAATTCATTAAATGGAATTTAAAAATGTTTTGTGAATATTTGTATGTTAAAATTTTAAAAAAGTGTTAAAGGGGTTTTATTATTACTATATAATGATTTAATTATATTTTTCACATCAATGATCATTATTTTTTAATTACCATTCTTTAAATGTTCAGTAATGAACCAAAACATAGTATTTCAGACTCAATGGTGACATTATTACATTAGATCTTAATGGAAGTAATTGAATCCCATAGGATTGATTAATTAAATAGTATTAGAAAACTAGATTGATATACATAATTCTTACATTAAAATTGAAAACATAAAATAAATAACAATATTTTATTTTCGTGAAATGTTTATCCCTTATATTATCCTTTTGGGTCAATAAAAAAAAACTCCAAGTAATTTCTGGGAAAGAAAAAATAGAAATGGGTGGGATCAGATACCCTGTAAGGGTATTGGTATTCCAAAATATAACATGAATATATATTGAATCATAAATATTGACTGGAAAATACTTGAAAACGCATGAAATTTGTTAACCAAATCCATGATGAATAATATGACAGTAATAAATGTAAATCAAATAATGTTATACAACTAACTATATAAGCTTGAAACATATCCATGGATATCTAAAATATTGATAAAATCACATGAAAATCATTAAGTAATCTCATAATGTGACAATCCATCATTCTGTACATCATAAATATTCCTTCAAGGCTTTATTCCATTCAAATTAAATAAATATGTAATGCTTTACCAAAATACTGACACTACATTGTCCCATCTGAACTGACAATGCTTTGAGGGGATATAGTGGACCACTCCCATCACTTAAATAGTATAATGAATTTATATTATGATAGGGTAGAAACATAATAATTGTAAAAATTCTTATTAAAAAATGAGTATATAAAATGTTTCTAATTTTCCCAATAAATACAGATAATCCTATAAAATACTGATTAATATAAGGAATTGTATCAAAGTAGTAAATTTTTTGTCAAACTAATATGATACCATCCAGATAATTAATAATGATGGTACAATTAAGGAATATAACCAATGTTTCATAATTAAAATAATGTTTTATTTCATTTATTAATATAAACACAAGATAAATTTCAATAAAAACATTTATTAGGTAAATACAATCATCACATTGAAACTAAATATATAAATTTAAAAATTTAAAAAATATTATGGAAAAATTTCTCTTTAAAACCATTTTCATGTTTAAAATAAGATTTAAAATAATGATTTATCATGGTTTTGGGTAATTTCGTACAAGCCACATAACATAAAAACATTCTTTTTATATCATTTTAAAAATAATAAGTAGTACAACATTCAAATGATGAAAAGAATATGCATTTAATTATTTTCTAAAAGTCTTACATGGGTAAATATTTCATTCATAAATATTTTAGATAATATTCCAAATATTTTTGAAAATAATTTTAGAAAATAAGGATATGGAAGAATAAATATTTTTGACTAAAAAGAAAAATAATATTATTTTTATTTAAAACATATCCTGAATAATTTTAAGTAAAGAAGAGATAAAAATCGGACTATTACATGAAAAATTATTTACAGAAAAGAATAATAGAAAATTTATTGAGTCTAACAATGAAATATCAAAAAATTCCTCAGGGGAGAATCAAGCCAATTAAATCCTCAGTAATGATGAGACTGTGAAATTAATAATCACCCATTTGGTAACTTCTTTATCCAAGGCCCCATGAAATAATTAAATTAAAATTAAATCTTAAATACCCTTAATATAAATATATTCATGAAATAACACATAAAAGGGGAATTATAAATAGAACACAAAATCAATAAGGGGTCAATAGAGAATATATCTCATGAAAGTAAATATGGGATAAGAAACCCTTACCAGAAGTCAAAATTCTCTCATACATTTCCAAAAAAACATTTTCATATATATTTATTTATTATACATATATTAAAGAACCATAATTATATATATTATTTCATAAATGATTTACTTATACCATTTTATCACACGTTTACAAACAATTCATTGTTAAAATCACATATTCGAGTAATAATTTAATTTTTTAAGATATATCTTTTTCTTTTATAGTTTTAGTCCTTGTAATTTCATCATAGATCAATTTTATACAAAATTAGAACCACAATAATAATATAAAATAAATTCATTATATTATTATTTATAATAATCAATAAAATTCGTAGATACAAAATTGAGTTATTCCATTCACGGAGAAGGTAGTTCATACATACACATTAACAGTGTTTTCATTTTATTATATTGAATGAAATATATAAAGGTTATAATTAAACTTTACAGAATCATTATTATTTCATATGTATCTTATATATTAATCATTTATATCCTTATTACTGTCAATGAAAATATAATATGTAAGATGAATCACATCGCATTGTAGGGGTGATAGTTCACAAGAACGCATGAGAAACATGAACTTTCTATAATGGATTGGATGGTAAGAAGATAGATGTGAATTTATAATTATATAATTTAAATTATGTTAAAAATATAATATATATAAACAATACATCAATTATTATATCCATATGTGAATGATGGTTATGGTAAATAGATTATATCTTTCCTGAGGTGGTAGTCCACCGTGCACGTGGTTGACGGTTATGATTCCAATTTGGAGGAAGATAAGATGGATATAAATTATTCCATTATCAAAATAATATCATTGTACATAAGAGTTTTGTTTTATTTTTTTATCATTGTTGGTGATTATTTGAATGGAGTATAAGATCAAATCAAATGAACACCCATTATTACAAACTATATATTATGGTAAACTCTTTACGTTTATACAAAATGCCTTTCTAAAATTGTTATATAATAAAATAATGTACTCTTTTTTATGGGGATATATTTAAAAAAAATTATTATCAGGTCTTGAAAAATAAAAAGGATTTATAATTGTGAATATAATTTGAGAGAGAGACAACATTAATGTGTGCTGGAGATGACACATTTGGAATTTTTGAAAAAAATAATTTATATCTATGTTTTAATACAAGAAAGATGTCTGAAAAATGCCTAATTCACAAGTCATAGATGAAATAATATTTATATATTTCAATTTATTAGTAATTGAAAAATATTTTATGTCAATTTAACCCTTAAATTAATCATTTATCACCCCCAATAAAATCAATTTACCCATAACAACAAAAATAATGTTTTTCTATTTATCCAAATTTTTGTGGAAAAAACTACCTTTAACTAATTGTATATCATTTATAATGACGAATCAAAACATATATGACCATTTAAAATATTAAATTCATAAATGTGGCATAATTTCAGATTAAATTAATACCACATATTGGATGAAAACAATGCTTTCCAAATGAAATTTTCTGAAAATAATGAAAACTTATTATATCAAAATTTAGCGTATAAATAATTAAAATAATCAAAATTTGATTAATAATAATATACTTGAATAGGTTTTAAAAAACAATATGGAAATCCAACATTCATTATATAATAAGCCAGATTTCAATAATAATTATTATTTTTCAGTTCTATCAAAAAATTAATGTCTTAAGAAAATTAAAAAAATTGATAAAATATTATTTTGAAAAATTGATTTAAAAAAGAAATTATTTTCATATAATAAATATTATAAAAGTCTTTAAAATTATTTTCAATATAATTTCAAAAAATAATACGCTTCTATTTTTTAAAAAATAATTTTTTTATAAAAAACTATCTTTTTCATTGAAATGGTTTTTATTTTTATTTATAATCAATTGATAACCAAAAAATTTATTTTATACAACATTAAACCAAATAACTATCATAAATTATTTAGTTCTATTCATATCACACATTTTAATATATAATTTACTACTTTCATATTTGATTAATATATTTCACAGGTCGTTTAAGCTGGGTGTTATGTTTCATATAGGCATTGGAACATAATATTCAGCTTTTAAATCGATGGGAAGTCACTTTTTCTACACCTTCAATAAATTTCAACCTCAATATTAGAAATTTCTCACATAAATCAATAGTTTTCAATCTGAAAATACCACTTTTTAAAATCTTACATTAAATAATGTGTTAATAAAACATCATCTTGATAATAGAGAAATTTAAGTATGAAAACCATTTAGAATAACACATATCAAGGTTTTCTATTAGTAAAAAATTTATCATACATTGAAAAAACTAATAAATAATTATGGAGTGTGGTCATGATTATTGATCATAGAAAAAATAAATTATCATGAGTAAGATAAAAATCGCAATTACATGAATCTATAATGGGTGAAAAGAGTATTGAATTTATAATAAATGAAGGTAAATATATAACATTTTCAATTGAATATATTTTCCCTAATTTTGGGGATTATTTAACAACTATAATAGTGAAAAAGAATTATTCAATATATTTTTATTTCATAATAAACGATTCATCATTTTTTGCTTCTTTTATTTTTCAATTTAATTATTTCTCGACAATATGAAAAACTAAGATTCAATTTTTATTTTTTAAGAAATAAAATAGACATTTAATAAAGAATTATAATCATAAAATAGTGATATGTCATCTCATATATCCCAAAATATTGACCAAAACCAACAGGTTTTGAATATGCGATCCAATATAATAATTAATCCCTAAAACCCAAACAGTACACCCAATGATATAATTAATCCATTCCATATATATATAAACTTAAGAATCCTTCAAAAATATATCGGGCCAAATCCAGAGCCCAATATCCTATTCTTTATATTAATCAATTATTCATAAATTAAATAAATAACTAGTAGTGTCACATACCTAACATGTGAAAACATTGATCTTAAACTCTCTTGAAACAAACTAACAATATTAATTTCAATAAAACTTCAATGAGATTATAGGAAATTGAGTATATTTCATGAATATAAAAATATATTAAACTCCACTAGAAATTACATTTTCACTAAATTGAAATCCATTTTCAAGGCTACAAATATTATCCTATTTAATCAAAAATATAACTGTTACATTTATCACAATTTTACATTATTAACATTTCATATATAACATATTATGTTTTTTCTATATGATATTCACGTATTCTCTAAAAATTATACCATACCACTAAATTACTTTTCTTTTTTTTATCAAAATCATTAATCATATAATTCGAAATACGTAATGAAATATACATAAGTACCACTATTTTATGATTAATGATTCTTATTACCAGCAACATAATTATTGAATCTAAACACACAAGTACATTTTTTTTAGTTTTTTATAGTAATGACATATATATGACCTGGATCACGTGAATTCATTTAAGGTATATTATATTATTTCTTTGGGTATTCATTTGTGTCTATACCCATATCCCTACAGATGAAAAAAATAAACATCAATGGTTTATTTCATATCACTTAATTCATGATCATGATGTCATATTTCTCTACACATGAGTAAAACTACAATTATCTTTGAGAAAGTACTATGATGTTTCTTCCCACAATTACCACATGTGGGAAAATCCTTCATTCTCATCTTCACATTTTCCATTTTTAATCATATATTCCCCACTTATCTTGATTTCCCTCAATTATATATTTATTTTTGTATTATTTCATTTACATGATAACACATGATATTATATCCTTGTTTTATGAGAATGTTTAAAATATTAGTGAACTTTCATGGATTTTCATTAACCCATCAATGAAATGGTGAATCTTGCTCATTGGATTATGTATATAGTCTGTATCATTACTTTATAACCATGTAATGATAGATTCATAAATACTAAAATTCTCTTATTTTTATTCTCTTATAATAAAGTCTTTTATGTTCATATTAACTCTTTGTTTGTAGTAAAAATAATTTTCAATGAAAAAATCTTTAAAATCATTCCATCCCATTGCCTTTATTTCTTCTTCATCCTTATTTTTTGTATTTAACAACCACAATAGATATTTATATAGTAATAGATGATAAAATTAGATGAAAATATTCTCTCATTCAATATGTCTTAGTGTGAAAAATATCTTCTCTGAGAAACTTATCCATGGCTCGGCTACAAATGAATTTTTATTCCCATTAAATTATAGAGGTTGTTACTTAAAAAGGTAATAAAACATTATTAAAAAATGTTGTTGATCCGTATGAGGCCCTATGTAGTCAGGTTTATTAATCAGGACCTAAGAGTGTTACCCCCAATAAATTTATAATTTCATAAGTTACAACAATAGATCTTTCTCCATATTCATTATCATGGCCATTAGTTAAATATCTTAATTGATTTCACAAAATAATATAGTTCCCATTCATTCCACTATTCACTAATTCCAATGAAAAGAATACAAAATATATAAGATCATAAAATTGTGAAAAAATATATAATCCCAATACAAGGTAAAAAATGACATAAATTGAAACTTTATTCATATCTACACATATAATCATGGTTTTTTCGGAAATTAATAAAATATCGAAATTTTTTAAAAATATGTCATAATGGTTTGTAAGGAAAATGTATGTTAACCCAAGAATATAACCTGTGAGTGTTAAACCAAGTGTGTAGTAAGGCCTGTTATCATGCACCATGTGATTATCTTTCCAAATCCCAATGTTTTCTTTTTAAATTCATTAGCCTTCGACAAGATTTTTCTAGATCCACACAAATATATATTATAAAGTCATGAATGTATTTATAGAAAACCACATATTTTATACCTTACCAATATAGAATGATATTATCCAATAATTATAATAATCTCTAAAATCATTCATTTGGTTATGTAATCTAAAATATGTTTCCTATATCTATTTCTATGGTTTTTAATAAAATTTCTCCGATACTGACTATAAAGTCACCGACCATAGTGGCCCAGAGTTGGAGGTTACATTATTAAATTGGTACGACATATAAGAAATAATATCCCAAATGATCAAATAGTTTATTAAAAAAATGTCATCTAGATACATACATGAATATTACATGAATATTAAAATATTAAAATAAATTATTGATTTTTATTTAATATTTCCATTATCCCCATTATCATAATCCTATATATCAATATTACAATAATTACTAGAATCTTGTTGAAAGGGAACATAATAAAGGGGCAAGAACAGATTATCCAAATGGTTATTCATATGGTGTAGGATATCATGAATATATTATGAATTTTATATATGGAATGGTATATGTCATTAAAACAAGACATTTGATCAACAGTTTTTTTAATGAAATATAATACGATGAGAATAAATGTTGATCAAATAATGCCTTATATCTATTCTTATAATTCATGAAATTTAAAAACAGATATATAAAAAATTTAATTATCACATTTACATCAATAAATATCTCATAATTTGGTAATTCATAATGAATGTGATCGTAAACATTCCATCAAGGTCACATGCCACTAGATTCTAAATAAACATGTAAGGCCTCAACCATATACCCAAGAAGGACTTTCTCATGAGTTCTATTGATGAATCAAGGGGTAATAGTTGGCCCCTCCCTTCACATAATTGGTCTAATTAATTCCTCATTTGAAAGGGTAAAAATATAATTAATGGAAATATTAAAACTTTAAACAAGAATATGAAATGTTGGTAATTTTTTCAATCAAATAACACTTTAATAAACCATCTATAATAACATGAATAATTGATTCAAAGCAGTACATTCTGAGTCAAAATATTCATAAACCATCCAAAAAATAAAAACATGGTACCATTATATCAAATCCAACATGGATAATATGTAAAATAAATGGTTTCATCAATAATGAATAGAAAATACATAAAACTGTCTTAAAAATATTTATGATAAAAACACACATTTCACATTGAAAATAACTATTTAAAACCTAAAAATTTCATAAATATTAGATACAAGGTTTTGTTAAAAGAACCAAATTTCACATGTAAGTGAATCCTCCCCAAATGAGTTCTCTTGATAGCAGAAAATTCAATACATTACATATATGTAAAAAATAATTCCTTTCACACATTTGAAAAAAGGTTAAAAAGTACCATGTTACAAAAAATGACAAGTACATAAATTCAAATAATTTCCTAAAAATTAAAACCAGAGTAACAATTAATTTAATAAATAATTTCGATAATTAAAAAAAATAATGCAGTTTTATAAAACATGGACATGAAATAAAAACTATTTTCGACTAAAGAGAGATGTAATGTTAATAATTTTTCAAAGAACATTCTCATTATTTTTATATAAAAGTTATAGTAAATAATTATTTTTAATATAAAATTTCATTAATAAATAATAAAAAGGAAAATTATTTGGTTTTTAGATATAAATTGAAAAAAATTCCACCAAAAGAGTTTTAACCAAAATAAATCACAAAAATGATGATGTTGAGAAATAAACCCTTACCATATTAGTAACCTTTTAATCATAATCCTCATAAATGAAATAAGAATACTGAATCATTAAATACCATTTAGACACACACATATATATATTTTATAACATAAAATGTGTTTTTATATACACGTTAAAAAAAAAAATTGGAATAAAGTATATGTCTCAAGAATGTAAACGTGAGATGAGAAACCCTTACTTCAAGTACGACTTCCTTAATAAATTTCAAAACCTCATTTAAAATAAATATATAAATATTATACATGTGTTATAGATAAATAATCCTATAAATAGTACTATATATTATTTTCATATAACATTTTAAAAAACTTTTTATTACTAATTCCATGTTAAAATCACTAATCTGAGTGATGGAAAAATTATTTTTCATAATTTTTAGGGTATTATATTTTTTGTTCTTCTAAATTTATCATGGTTCCATTATCTCCATAATTTTCACTATAATATACCAATATCTTATATATTAATTTTATTATTAATTATAATATTATATAAAAAATATAGAGATTGAACAGTGTGTTACATTGTTCATGGATATGGTAGACTGTAAGTCTACATGAACGTTGTTTTCATTTCATTACGGATGAAATGAAAGAAATATAAATAAAAATTCATCCTTAAAAATAATTATTATATAATATGTATTATATATTTATATAATCCATAATTATTACCATTCATGTCAAAATAATATGAAAAGTTAATCAAATCCCTTTTTATAGACAATAGTCCACACGTACACATGAGTGATGTTATCATTTTAAAAATATTTTATAAAAATAATTTATATGGAAAATTATAAATATAAAAGAAAAATTATGTCATAAATATCATATATGAACGTTAAATACATCATTATATCCATTTATTACAAATAAAGATTGAAAACAAATTAAATCGATTAGTGAGGTCATATTCTTCTGTACACATGATAGAGAGTTCCATTTCTCCAAGAAGAGGAGGTGGATATAGGTTAATCCATTAACATAATAAAATCTCAATAAATATGAGAGTTTTTTTTATTTTTATAATTTTAATATATTTTATGTTAGTAGGGGATGAAATAATGCCATGATTTATGTTTATGAACTATACTTATTATTGAAAAAAAGTCTTCATGTTTAAACATAAATCCTTCAGAGAAAGGTCCTTATACCAAAACAATTAATATATTAAATATTAAGGGTTCTAAGGATACTATTTTTTAGTTACAAGATGATATAATGTTCATTGTATTTCTAAAGAATATATCATATGGTGCTCCTTTTTATATGTGGGGGAGAAAATACAATTGAAATTTTTGAAAATATTAATTTATTACAATGTTTTCCCAATAAAAATGGATATGAGATTGACCATTATAAAATAACACATGATATAAGATCTAAATATAGACATAAAAAATAATTAGAGAAGTTTATATCCAATTATAACTAATATATTGTTAGTTTAACTGCCCTAAAAAATTTGTTTTTAACATAACCATGCTAATTAGTATTTACATTTTTTATAGTCCTTATAGCTAAAAATTATGTTATAATAATTATATAATAATAATAATAACCCATGTTAAAAAATGAATTCCATTTTCCAAATTAATTTCACAAAATTGGGAGAGATTAATTTAAAAATAAACCAACAGACGTTATGAAAAAACAGTTCTCCAAAAGAGAATTTATAAAAAGTACAAATGAATTTTCTTCAAAATTAAAGATATAATTTATTTAAATGATATTCATTAAATAAAATATGACACAATTAAAATAATATTACTTATATTTAAATTTGATAACAAAATGGAACATGTAAATTCTTTAAATAAATAGATGTTTTTTAATAAAAAATAATATTTTCACAATTCATAAAAAATTTCATTTTTTTCAAAAATTTCCAAAATATTAACTCTATGAAAATATTTACATGATTATTTTATAAATGAAGTTCATTTTTCCAAATATATTTTCCATAATTGTAAAATTTTAATTTTGAAATAATTTTTCCCAACAAGACGAGACCATTTTTTAGAAAAAATATATTTATTAGAAAAAAATTATTTCAAAGTGTTTTTATTTTAATTTCAAATAAATTGAAACAAAATGAATTTATTTCTTAAAATTTTTAAAAAATATGATATTTATAATTTATTTGTAACTATTTATTACCTAAAATTTAATAGCTATGTTATAATAGTCATATTAAAATAATATATTTCAGTTTCCCTTTAATCTCAGTGTAGAATGTCATCTATGCTATCAAACACAATGTTGTTCTTTTAAACCCTTAATCTATAACATTTCATATGAATTATTAAATTATAACATATTAATATAATGAGATTTATTTTTTTAATAAACTAAAATTAATTGTTTTAATTAAATTATAAAATAATTTTTTTATGATTTATAAAATCTCATTTAAAAAAATGATTCAAAATAGTTATGGAAATATAATTTTAATGTTTTGATTCGATGTTAACCTCCAATTATTAAAGGAATTTTATTTTTTCAATACAAAATTTCTGATGAATTTACAATCTCTTATCACAATTTTAAAATTTGTTATTTATTATGTATTTGATGAGCTTTTATTGTTTTTATTTTTGTTTACTATTACTCACTGTTATTAAATAGAAATTATTTTTAAACATTATTTACATATTTTAAGGATCAGCGATTTATTAAGATTTAATTTTACTATATTTATATTTTTTTAAGTATATAACACTTTAATATATGGTGTTATATGATAAAATATTATTAATAAATTTTTTTCTTTAAAAGAATAATTATTTATGTTCTATATTATAGAATCGTAATAGTTATTTATGGATTATTAATATCTTATTATTAGGTATTTTGGATTAAATATTTATAGAATTCATTTGAAATATGTTAGTTATGGGTGGGGTCTATTTATAGATAGACATATTATTCATCAATATTTCTCATGATATTATAAACATGGCAAATAAATTATATATTTCTGGTTTACCTATCGATGCTTTTAAATATCATGGATCAACACATTAATGACATGGTTTGCGATGTTTTGGATTAAGGATTTGATGGTAATATCAGGTCATCTACATTTATGTATACCCTTCGTTCAAATTTCTATTATTATTATCTATTTGAGTATTTTTTTGATATTTTCCGTTGTTATATTTTTAAGATCACTTTTTATTATTATAATAAGAATATATTATCTAATATAAAATTATTTTTATGTGTTATTTGTGCATGACATCATTCGTTGTTATCATTCTGTTAGTAATCATCTATGCAAACTCATTGAAGTTTTTTTGTTCCTTGTGGTCTGTTGACGGTATCTATGAATGTATTTTAAGTATTCAAAATTATTTTTATGCTATGTTTTATTTTTATATAATTTTATGGTAACTATATATGGGTCTAGTCTCCCATAAGTTCTAAATAAAAAAGATCATGTCATGAACTAAATCTGGTCGCCATCAAAACTGGCACACGACCTGGCCTGTGGCAAGACCCGATGGGCTTTCTTTATCCCTACGGGCTAGAACAAGTTCCCGAGTACCATAAAAAAGGGATTGGGAACGATTTACCCAAGTCTATAAACATAAAACAACAGAAGAAACCAATAAACCAAATCCGGATTTTTCAAACCAAACTATTTTTTACAAAATTTCATAACTGAATGACACATTTTTAAAAAAAATTCAAAGACGATTAAAAATATACAAAACCAATAATGAAAGCCCAAGAACATTCACATGGTAAGAGGTACCACCCTCAAGCCATCTCTACTACACTGCATCACGGTGGACCGCTAAAACCCGAACTACTGGGACAAAATATTGTACCTAATATTTAGATAAAAAAATAAGAAAGTATACTTACACCAAATGGTGTATTTAGGGTGTGGTACAAAGCCTAGTATAATGCCACCACTATGATATTCCATTGGATAAACTGTTAAAGGTGAAAAGCTTGCATGTTTTCATAAACATGTGATGCATGTTAAACTTTCTAAAAATAAATCTTCAAATAAAATAAGTTTTCAAGTGGGATATTTTAAAGAATCAACGTATTGGAATTAAATGGATAAGATACTAAAATTTTCAAGCCAATCATACTGTATTCCAATGGTAAGCACAAATCGTCTAATGATCATAAGAAAAAGGAAATAACCTCTAGGCACTTGCTCGCTGTGTGTCCCAGGTACCTTGTATATCTGTGAATATAACCATCACAATATTCATTCTAATGAAAGAGACACTACTAGGGAATATACCCATAACCTAGTGGTCCTCCATCATCATCATCATAGTTTAGTTAGTGTTTTTGGCATCAAACTTCGTCCATTAAACTGAGGCCAAACCCCACGGGATCACTAGTATACTAGTAAACATCTTCCCACCTAGATACTCGGGTTTCCCCCTTCTTCTCAAATAGATAAACATGCCATCAAGTATAATTTTTCCATGAAAATAAAACTTCCATATCACACATTTACCAAAAATCCCCCATCTATATTTCAAAAGTCAAATAATCTATTATTTTCATTCAAATTCATTTTGAAATCATACTCACACCAAAATAGCCCACAACACTTTTCAAATTTCATCAAAACTTTCAAAAATCCATTAAATCGTTTTGTAATACCATTCCTAGATATTCCAACTCAGATAAAATCCCACATAGATATCACATAATACCCTTCTCACCTTAAAAATTCACTTTTTGATAAAAATCACACGAAACAGTCCAGAACCATGTTTCACACCCACATCACAATTTAGTAAAACATTTCACAAATTTGAAAAACTTTTTAAAACTGTTTGACATCTTAAATAACCAAATTTTGTCACGAACCCCTCCCCAAAAAGTGTACCCCTCCTGGTTCAGCACTGTAAAAAGGAAGATAATGACCCCCATGTCTTGCATCCAGTAGGCCCCAGGTTGGCGACTAGCACCGAGGGTATAATGAACACACAAATGGGAGGCCTTTCCCTCTAAGAGAACACAGGCAGAAGAGATAGATAAGATAGACACAAACCAACTCCATCTCAGAACTTAAGTATAAAGTGAAACTCAAATTCACATATTTAATGTCATGAAAAATTACTAATACTGAAAGGGGAAAACTACAAGTACCCAAAAGAAAGAAAAAATAGCAGCGCCCACAAGCCCGAACAGCTCCTCCAACCACAAGCTAGTAGTAACCAGCTTGATCTCCAACCTTCTCTAAGTGACCTAAAAGATAGTTTATATATACTTGGGGTGAGTATAACAATATACTCATTAGAATCCTCCCCAAAGCCTCTCGTGTAAAAGTAATGAAATCATGCTAAAGAAAAGTGGACAACAAGTGAAACTAACACGTCACCTAACATGGGTATACTATGTTTCCAACCTCACCATGGCTACTCTCACCAAATAACACATAAAATAATATAGAATATAGAAAATAATATCAAGGGTACCACACTACTACTTCCCCACTGGTTTTACACTTTTCCCCGACAACAAACGTCATGTGCGTCTCTCTCCCAAGGCTTGCCTATATACAGTTGGGCCATACTCCAGAATCTGCACCAGGTGCAACAAAAAGGCTTGCCCACAGACACCTGGGTGAAGCGCCCCACCATCCTCACAAATAAAAGTAACCAGGTAGTTTCCGGGAGCCACCAAAACTCGCATAACGTGTATCATACGTCGGGTATTATATACCTCAAGCCATTACATCCCATACACCGAGTAAGGATCCTCATGCCATCGCAACCTATAAACGTTACACCTATAGTAGTTCGTAAGATAATATATCTAGAATATATGTTTTTGAATAACCACAAGCCATTACAGCCCTCTACACACATATATAGGGACAACTAACCACTGTGCCTAATGGCACTAGTATCTACCAAGAGAAGAGAGCGGGGTCAAAGGGGGTAGTCAGCCATTCACCCTCCCATCATAATGCTGGGGAAAACACCCCCTAGGTCTCAGAATCCACAGGGTGTCAGTTTCCCTTACTGACAGGTGGAGTAGCATATTGAAACTCAAAAAGTACAGGATATACTATAACTCACAACCACACTATGGGCATAACCTAGTCTTAGACACAACTGCAGCTAACGTCTCTAAGACTCCGGGAAACCACTTCAAATACTACGTATCCAATGAGCACACAACCATTTAAGGGCTTTATTAGATTAATTCATTCCCTTTTATCTATTCCATTGTACGTTAGATAATTCTTCAACACATTAATTAACCATGATCAATTACATATTAAATTCCATTAACACCACATCCAAGAACTCCACTGTCCCTTCAAAAGTTCTCAACCTCATCATTAACTTCCAACAAACTCCAACCCAATTGGTTAGCATCATTTATTCAAAAATTAATTACAATTTTACTTTCCCACATTCCTAGGAATTTTAGAAAAGCATCATATGCTACTAAACACAAGGGGCTCATCACGGTGAGTAGATGTACTACCCGTCGAGTCTTTTCCGCTTATATCAAGAGAATAGACCCATTATCGCTTGAGAGGATAAACAAGGAAAGCACGTGGCATACCCCACGTGTCATTGCCTCTTTCGGAAGAAGGGTAAGCAAGACCTGCTGCCTTGAGCAGTGGGGAATAGTAAATAATATAAAAAAATAAACAAATCACTAAGCATTCGGCAACCACATCTATCCCATTCCATCATCCCTGGTGTCCTCCCCGACACTTACATGCATAAACTGATGCATCTCACCACTCTATCATCCCTGGTGTCCTCACTAACACCCACGTACATAAACTGATGCATCTTTCCACTTTAGGCATCATTTTCTGCCACAACAACAAGGCCTCCAAGACTCCACATATCACAACACCCCTCCAGGGTCACATCACAGCCCAAGATGAAGGAAAAAAACATCACATAAAATTGGGATCTTGGCCCTTTTATAAGGCATCCAACCTTCAAAAAACAACCTCCAAATTTTTTCAGGTTTACCAACCAACTGCATTGATCACATACATCGACATCAATTTTATTAACATCAATTTGGATAAACAAGCACAACAACAACAACCAAATTCGTTTACATGCCACTTTGTCTTTATCCAATTAATTATCAATTAATTCCAACTTTACGTTCCATATCAATTTCATCAAGAAAAATATGCTAACCAGTAATGCATGGATATCACACTATCTAGAAAATCAAGAGGAAAACCGTTATCATGGTACAAAGAAACAACATGCGATCAAACCAATTCAATTAATCATGTTCAAGTATTTAATTAGGTCAATTCCATTATGATCCAAAGGCCAAATCATGATAAATCTATGATTGCGCATAAACAACTTGAGAAGCCATGAATCCCCTACCTCAACAGTTTTGACGGAAACCACAATGGTCGAATAACTCCCAAGAGGACCGGGCCGATTCACCAAGGATCCTCCATAGATATCTTCACCTAACACAACAAAGACCAAATCTCATCATATTCGACAACCACACACTTAGATCTACCAATAACAGGCGTAGATCTAATATACCGAGATATGAGGAGGACTAGATCTAATTATATCTTAGAAACCAAGAATGAACGACCACATACCTCAAGAAACCGACTTTGATTCACCAAGAAAAGCCTATGGATCACCTCCAAGATGCTTGGGATAGGTTCTTCTACCTCCAAGGAAGGGTAATCCTGAGTTATGTCTACTTAGGGGCTTAAAAGAACCATTTAGGGGAAAAAGATTTTAGATACACAATTTTAGTATCTAACTTTAATTACCCGCACAGTTAGTCCACATGGTTTACCAAACCGTGCACTAACCGTGTGGTAGCTTCTGCCTCTTCAAACACTCCTTGCATAGTTACTCTGCACGGTTAGACAAATCGTGCGCTAACAGTGTGTTGGCCACTTCCTCCAACACCAACCTTGCATGGTTAGGCCGCATGGTTAGACAAACCGTGCACCTCCCATGCGAAGGCTACTACGTCCAACACCAACCTTTCATGGTTTTGCAGCACTGTTTAGAAAAACCATGCTCCTGTCGTGCAAAGGATATTACCCCTCATTTTTTCTTAAAGGTCCATCCAAATGCACCTCCAAGTCACCTTTTCCCCCTGAACACCTCTAACACCACATTTTCACAAAGGAATAGGACGGAGAGGTCCGGGACATTACCTTAGATACCTATCAAAACATTCTCGTCCTCGAGAATACAAAACCAAACTAAAGAGAAAACGAAACAGGGTCAGAACAATAACCCACCGAGATACCTCTCAAAAAAGTGCAGGCCACCAAAGAAAAAAAGGGTGCCATCTCATAAACATGATAGTTTCATAACTACATTAGCTACAATGATACAAGGAAAGAGTTAAGCATCAAAAAACTCTCGGTAATGACCATGTATCTGTGACTCACATTTCCAAGTACACTGTTCCAAGCCGTCGTGTCACCACAAGACACGAACTAAAGGGATGGAATGCCCGTGCAACAACTTCTCCTGACGGTCTTGGGTCTCCACAGGTCTCTCCTCAAAGGTTTCATCATCATCAACATCGATCTCTCCCCAATCAATGATGTGAGAGTAGTCATGAAAATAACAACGTAGTTGTGATACATGGAAAACATCATGTATCTGACTCATCTGAGGGGGAAGTGCTACTCGATATGCCACATCTCAAACAAGAGCTAACACCTCGAAAGGCCCAACAAAGCGGGGAGAAAGCTTACTCCTACGACCAAACCTTCGCTTCCCACGACGAGGAGTCACCTTCAGAAACACATGATCCCCAACATTAAACTCCGAGGGTCTCCTAATTTGACCAGCATATGATTTCTCATGATCTTGTGCTGCCTTCATCCTCTCATGAATCTCCTGAACCATCTTTGTTTTATTCTACACTAGTTTCGGTCTGAGAATTGATGACTCTCCGACCCCATTATAGCACAACGGAGAACGGTAAGGCCATCCATACAGTGCCCCAAACGATGCCATACCAATGGTGGAGTGGAAACAATTATTGTAGGAAAAATCCACCAAAGGTAAGTGCCTCATCCATGAACTTCCAAAGTCAAGAACACAAGAGCACAACATATCTTCAAGAGTCTGGATGGTTCGCTCCGTCTGACCATCCGTTTGAGGATGAAAAGCAGTGCTAAGGCATAGCTGAGAACCGAAATCATGTTGGAGACCTCTCCACACCCTATAGGTAAAACGAGGATCTCGATCAAAAATTATCATCCTAGGGACTCCATGAAGTCACACCACCTCTTGCAGATACATCCGCGACAAAACATCCACTGAGCTTGACTCCTTGATTGCTATAAAGTGGGTTGATTTCATTAAATGATCCACCACCACCCCAATATCATCATAACCTCCTGGAATTCGACACAAACCAGTAACAAAGTCCATTGAGATGTCCTCCCACATCTACTGAAGAATCTCTAATGGCTGGAGAAGGCCACCAGGAACACAGTGTTTGGCCTTCACCTTCTGGCAGACTAAACATTAAGACACAAACTCTGCAACCGCACGCTTCAGCCCGGGCCACCAAAACTGACTCCCCAGGGATCAGTACATCTTTGTCACACCAAGATGCACTGTTAAAGGATAACCATGAAACTCTCTGAGGACCATCCCACCCATTGACAAGGGATCAAAAATCCTTCCAAGATACAACACTATGTGTTGTTCATTCTCAGACCAACCATCAAGGGCCTCACCAAAAACAACTCGGTCTCTCCAGACCTCCACCTCAAGATCCACCAACTGGTACTCTTACACCTTGTGCAACAGGAATGACTACACCGTCATATGAAAAAGACATCCTCTACCCCCAACTTCTCCCATATCAACATGTAATGTTGACAATTCTTCCATTACTCTCCATGAATCACCAGATTCATGCACAGCATCACTATGTGACTTTCAGCTCAGCGCATCAGCCACAACATTCCCTTTTCCTGGTGTATAAGATAATTCGAAGTCGTATTCATGTAATAACTCCATCCACTGATGGTGTCGTAAGTTCAAGTCACGCTGGGAGAAAACATACCTCAATCTATTATGACTAGTGAAAACCACAAAGCGTTCACCAATGAGGTAATGTCTTCAAAACATTAGGACAAACACCGCAGCTACTAACTCAAGATCATGGGTGGCATAGTTGCATTCATGGGGACGCAACTGCAGAGGACCATAAAAAACAACTGACCTCTACTACATGAGAACACAGCCTAACCCCAGATGTGAAGCATCACAGAAAACATCAAACTGGACTCCCTTAGCTGGATGACAGAGGATTGGATCACTTAATAACATCTTTTTTAGATACTCAAAAGCTTCCTGACACTAATCAGTCCATACGAATGGCTGATCCTTTCTAGTCAAATCTGTCAGAGGAGTCACAACTCGTGAGAAATTTTCTACGAACCTCCTGTAGTAGCCTGCGAGACCAAGGAAACTTCACACCTATGACACTATCTTGGGGGCATCCCAAGACACGACTTCTTCTATCTTCGATGGATCCACAGCTTCTCCCTGTTGGAACACAACATGCCCCACGAAATGGACTTCTCTAGCCCAAAACTCACACTTCGAAAACCTACCAAAGAGCTGATGTCAATTTAGAACTCCCAAAATGGCTTGTAGATTGCTTACGTGCTCCTCTTCAGATGTGGAGTACACAAGGATGTCTTCGATTAAAACTACCACGAACATGTCCAGGAACTCACGGAACACAGCATTCATCAAAGCCATGAACACAACTGAAGGATACGTCAGACCAAATGGTATTACAATGAACTCATAATTCCCATGACGACAATGGAAAACAGTCTTCGGGATATCTTCATCCTGTACATGCATCTGATGATATCCTGACCGTAATTCGATCTTTGAGAACCAACTTGTACCCTTCAGTTGATCAAATACATCATCAATCGGTGGAAGAGGATAGCGATTCTTTATTTTCACTTTTTTAAAGCGATGATAATCGACACAAAACCGCAAACTTCTATCATCCTTCTTCATGAACAAAACTGGTGCACCCCACGGTGACACACTTGGCCGAACAAAACCGCACGGCAACAGACCATCAAACTGTATACGCAGCTCTCATAACTCATAAGGTTCCATCCTATATGGAGACATAGAGATAAAAGAAGCTCCTGGCTGTAGTTCGATCCAATCCCCATTCTCTCGTCGAGGGGGGTAATGCTACAACCTCTTCTGGGAAGACATCAGGGTACTCCTATATGACCCTAGGAAACACCAACTGCTGAACCTCTGAAGAAATCATCATCATCTCAGCCACCATGGATGATAAGGATGGAACGTGCCTACGAACCATCTGAGGATCTAGCTCACCAACAAACACCACTTGCTCTCCATCTGCACCAAAGAAAACGACCTTATTCCTAAAACAATCCAAGATAGGCTACACTGAATACAACCAATCCATGTCGATGATGACATCATATGGTTATAACCATAAACATCGGAAATCTATCCAAGAGTGGTGTTGCCCTAACACTATCTCACACTCTCTACATACTTCAAACAAGTCATCTCGACCTCCAACTAGAGTAGTGAACGCCAAGGGCACTAGAAGCCTCTCTACCTCATGTCCCAAAACATGGAAAAGGATAGGTGATATGAAGGAGTGTATCACTCCTAAATCAAACAAGGCATACACCATGATATAAAACAAAAAAAAGGGTACCTCAAACGACATCTGGCTCATCTGGTGCTGGAAACACTAGAGCATGAAGCTAACCATGACCTCCTCCATGGACTCTCTGACCCCGAGGATGACCACCACCATGGCCACTCTTTGCTCTATGTGGACGGGGAGCATCATGGGGATGTCATCTACCTTCCCTATCTACCCTCTGTTGATCTAAAGCTGGTGCAACCCCATGCTGCTGCCTCGGCTGGAACTACCTCAAAAGAGGAAACTAGAGAAAAGTGCTCGATCCACGATGACACCTCTGAATGTTTGGGCACTCCTGCTACGGATGGCCTTAACCACCACTAGAAAAACAAATGCCCGATCCCTTGGCATAAGCCTGAGATTTGTTGCCTCTGAAGAAACGAGATGTGAAGGGCCGGGACCTACCCCTGGCTGAACAGAAGCTCTTCTTCCCTAAAAACTGGGAACCTCGGACCACATTCTCACTTCTTGGGGAATCATGCTGATTCCTCTCTCGTGATGATCCGGTCCTGGCCAAAGTTCTCTCGACACCCTCCTCCCTCACCAGCACCTCGAGATATGTCTTCATCATAAATGGGGTGAACTGGCGTTGTATCTCTGGATGTAAAGCCTCCTCAAAATGCCTCTCTCTATCCTCCTCGTCTGGTAACAGGTCCGAATAATATTTTAAAAGGTTCCTGAAACAGATTCCAAACTCTCGAACACTGGAGCTCCCATGTCGAAGAGTAAGAAGCTCCTAGCGACTGGACACCTTTGCAATCGAAGAACGAAACTCAACTCTAAACTATCTCGGAACTCCTCCCATGAGATCGCTGACTCCTCACGATCCCCGAGGAACAAGAACCACCACTGTCTTGCTGCTCCATGCATAATCATCACAACTAAGGACACCCAGTGCTCATTATGAGCACGGATTGAACTAAAACCTATCTTGACCTCCTCCAACTAGTCTTCCGTGACTGCATCTGAAACGAAGCCCTCATACTTCTGCAGACTCTAGTGCTGAAACTCTCAGAGTGTCTTCTTCCAAGTGTCATCATCGTCAACCTCTACCCTGTGGCGACCTGCTGGAATAGACTGCTGGACATCTTCTACACAAACCTGACGAGGATCTCGATCTGGAGCCATTCCTGAAAAATAACAAACACTTAGAGATCCTAAGCCTGGAATATATAAGACTCAACATTTATTAATTAATTGTTTTATTTTTATTCATTTTAGGTTAACTTATCCCAAGGTCTACCCATTGAAACACAGGCACAATGAACAATGATGCATGATCCTTTCCTAGGTCTCTACCCTACAACTAGTATTACCTTATTTAGTATTCATTGTCAACTTAAAGGTCTATGAATCAGATCATAGGGTCCCTAAACACATATGTCTTAGCCGGTCTCCAGTGTTTAAATTACATTATAAACATGAATGGCACCAATTCCCTACCAACCCATGCAACCTCACCAGTGCCTATCTCCAAACTCCATCATATACATAACCTCTCTCTGGTACCACTCTGTCATGACCCCCTTCCCACAAAGTGTACCCCTCTTAGGCCGGAAATGTGAAAAGGGAGATAATGACCCCTAAGTCCCACCTCCAATATGCCCCGGAATATCAAGGGTATCCCCGCTACTCCTTCCACACTGGTTTGCCGCTTTTCCCCAACGACATACGTCTTGTGAATCTCTCTCCAAAGGCTTTCTCGTATACACATGGGCCAAGCTCTACAATCTACACCACATGCACCAAAAAGGCTTTCCCGCAGACACCTGGACGAAGCACCACACCATCATCACAACCAAAAGTAACCAGGTAGTTTCTGGGATCCAACACAGCTTGCATAACGTGTATCATACGTTGGGTATTATACCTCAAGATATTACAGCCCATACACCGAGTAAGGATCCTCAAGCCATCACAGCCTATACACGTTACACCTATAGTAGTCCATAGGATACTATATCTAGAATATATGTGTGTGAATAACCACAAGACATTACAACCCCCTACACATATATGGGGAAAACTAACTGGTGTTTCTAATGGCACTAGTATCTACCAAGAGAAGAGAGCGGGGTCAGAGGGGGTAGTCAGCAATTCACCCTCCCATCGGAATGCTGGGGAAAACACCCACCAGGGCTCAAAATCCCTGGGGTGTCAGTTTCCCTTACGGACAGGGTGGAGTAGCATATAAAAACACAAAAAGTACAGGATATACTATAACTCACAACCACATTGTGGGCATAACCTAGTCTTAGACACAACTGTAGATAACATCTCTTGGACCCCGGGCTTCCACTTCTAAGACTAGGTATCCTATGAGAACACAACCATTTAAGGGATTTATTAGATTACTTCATTCCCTTTTTATCAATTCCATTATACATTAATTAATTCTTCAACTCATTAATTAACCATGAATGCTTCCATATTAAATTCCATTAACACCACATCCAAAAATTCCATTGTCCCTTCAAAAGTTCTCAACTTCATCATTAAGTTCCAACAAACTCCAACCCCATGGGTTAACATCATTTATTCAAAATGTCATTACAGAGTTACTTTCCCATATTCCCAGACATTCTAGAAAAGCATCCTATGCTACTAAACACAAGGTGCTCAACATGGTGAGTAGTTGTAATACCTGTCGAGTCTTTGCCGCCTATAGCAAGAGCGTAGACCCATTCTCCCTTGAGAGGCTAAACACGGAAAGCATGTGGAATACCCCGTGTGTCTTCACCTCTTTCAGAATAAGGGTAAACAAGACCAGCTACCTTGATCAGTGGTGAAAAGTAAAGTAGATAAACAACCAAACAAAGCACCAATCATTCAACAACCACATCCATCCCATTCCATCATCCCTGGTGTCCTCCCTAACACCATCATGCATAAACTGATGCATGTCACCACTCTATCATCCATGGTGTCCTACCTGACACCCACATGCATAAACCGATGCATCTCGCCACTCTTGGCATCATTCGATGCCACAAACAGAAGGCATACATGCCTCCACATATCAGAACACACCTCTAGGGTCACATCACAGCACAAGCAGCAGTAAAAACAAACAACAAATCAAATTGGGCTCTTGGCCCTTTTACAAGGAATCCAGCCTTCAAACAACAAGAACCAATGGTTTTCAGGTTTACCAACCAACTGCATTGATCACATACATCGACATCAATTTGATTAACATAAATTTGGATCCACAACCACAACAAAAACCACCGGATTCTTTTACATGCCTCTTTGTATTTAGCCAATTAATTATCAATTAATTCCGGCTTTACGTTATTTATCAATTTCATCCATGATAACCAGAAAGGCATAGATATCAGACTATCTAGAAAAGCAAGAGGCGGATCGTTTTCATGGTACAAAGCAACAACATGCGATCAAACCAATTCTTTTATTGTAGTTCAAGTATTTAATTAGGTCAATTCCATTGTGATCCAAAGGCGAAATCATGATAACTCTATTATTGCACATAAAAAATTAGAGAAGACACGAATCCCCTACCACAACAGTTTTGACGGAAACCACAACAGTCGAAGAACACCCAAGAAGACCGGGCCAATTCACTAAGGATCCTCTCTAGATCTCTTCTCCTAACACAAACAAGACCAAATCTCATCATATTTGACATCCACACACATAGATCTACCCATAATAGGCGTATATTTAAGATACCCATAGAATAGGAGGAGTAGATCTAAGTAGATCTAAGAAACCAAGAAAGAACGACCACATACCTCAAGAAACCGGCTTCAATTCGCCAAGAAAAGCCTCCAGATCACCTCCAAAATTCTCGATAGAGGTTCTTATACCTCCAATGAAGGGTATTCCTGAGTTATGGATGCTTAGGGGATTAAATTAACCATTTAGAGGTAAAAGAGTTCAGATCCACAATTTTAAGATCTAACATTAAGTGCCTGCACGGTTAGTCCGCATGGTTTACCAAAGCATGCGCTAACCGCACACTAGCTTCTGCCTCTTCAAACACTTCTCGCACAGTTAGTATGCATGGTTAGACAAACCATGCACTAACAATGCATTAGACACTTCCTCCAACACCAACCTTGCACGGTTATTCCACACGGTTAGAAAAACCATGCGCCTCTCGTGCGAATGATACATCCTCCAACACCAACCTTGCATGGTTTCCCGCACGGTTTAGGAAAACCATACGCCTCCTGTGCGATGGCTATTACCCTTGACTTTCTCTTAAAGGTCCATCCAAACTCACCTCCAAGTCACCTTAGCCTCCTAAAACACCTCCAACACCACATTTTCACAAAGGAATGGACTAGAGAGGTCCGCGCCATTACAAATTTACCTTTCAAAAACCCATATTGGGTGACCAAACTCTGAAAAAAGTACATATACACCCTTTTACAACTTTTTGAACCAAATAAAACATTTACAATTTTCACAAAACAAACACAAGGGGTATAACTATGTTTCGCACACAAAATACATTTCAAAACCCTCTTTTAAACCCCAATCCACACCTATACCAATAATAAAAAGAATTGGAAGCCCTAAAAATATTTTTTAAACCACTCCCAAGTATTATAATATCACCTAAAATAATATGACAAATGTTTCACATGAAAACTCCCATTTTCATAAAACAAATTCAATAGGCATAACATGGTTTTACACATAAAACCCTTTTAAATCACCACTTTAAAACCCCCAAGAACATCAAGACCCTACCAAAGAAGAATTGGCATTCCAAAAAACATTTAATAAACCACTTTCATATGTTATAAAATAACCCAATTGATTCCAAAACTATTACACACAAAAAACACTCGGTTTAAAGAAAGAATGCAACAATGAAATTAAATAATTTACCAAATCCCCAATAAATAGATTTTCACCACACACAACATATGAGAAACATGTAAAATATGTAATTCAAGAAAAATAACCCATCATTAAATGGTTACGCATTTAATCACTTACCTTTTGATTCAAAACACTCAAATCTTGTTGTGAAATATCAACTACACCACCACCGCACCTCGAGGAATATAAAAGCTACCGAAAACCTCAAGAATTCTCCCAAAAGACCAGAAGATACACCCCTGGTACGAACCCTAACTTCTGGTCATTTTAGAACACAAGAAAGGGTGTAAGAATCCCTAATGAAAGGGAATAAATTATTGAGAGAATTGTTTACTTACATTATTTTGAAGATTACACCATCAAATATCCCTTCGAAATTGAGTCCCAGGGGAGGGGAAGAGGCCATGGATGTTGTACATGGATGAAGATAACTAAATGGAGATAATATAAATGTATTTTATTAATTATATAAGGGAAAATGTTCAAAACACATCAAATATTAATGTTCAAGACAACCTTTCATGGTTTGTCCGCACTATTTGGAACCATGCGTCCAAACCATGCGGCATATTCCTACGACCAAAAAAGTGTTTTCCCCCAATTACAAGGGGGTAAAAGTGGGAAACCAATGAAGAAATATAGGCCAAGAATATGGGAGAAAAAATACCAAAATGAAACCATGCTTTTTACCCCAAAAATCATCCAAATCATGGGTGAAAACTAACTCACCAACTTCCCCCACAAGTGGTGTAACAAGGAGTGTCACTAAGACAAATACAAAAGAAAAGAACCTCATTCCATACCTTTGAAAAAATAGAAGACAAATTACAATAAAATACACCCAAGAATAGGGTCATAGATCAGTAACACAAGATGAACCAAAATTCCATACCCGGAAACCAAGATAATACTACGAAACAAAAAAGGATTTGAACAAACCATGAAATTGAAAATCTGGGTGTGAAAAATATCTCCACCATAAAGATTAATTCCACCCTAAATCCAAAAAAAGGCCAAATAAATTAAAATCTTGACCTAGAAAAAAATATTTACTCCTTTTCCAATTTTGAGTCTTCCCCCGAAATGCTAAAACACATACAGGGATCAAATAAGGAAGTAATACTCCCACAAACCAAAACATAAACCACATTCCTGAAACAATCAATCACAATAATACATTATCCAAATAGATAACTCCTCAAACACTATTAAACAAGACTCATGATATTTTTCTAAATGATCAACAACAATGAAAAAGTTTACACTTACCTTGCTTTGAACAAACCTTGGGTGTCCTTCAATCGCAACATTTACCCAAGGAAGATATAGGTAGTTAGTGTAACAACCTAGGTAAATATAAAATATAACAGAATTATATTTATTAAAATTTTTGAGTTAAAGATTAATTTAACAGTAATGTGTATTCTATGTTCGATGGAGTACCTGATATGCAACAACGGGTTTTTTTTGAAATCTTATGTTGCACACAATGCTGAGTTATTCTGAAAATTAATAATTTAATATTATATTAAATAGTATTTAACGCCTAGTCCTTGTACTAGATGGAATATATAAAACAATCTAAAATACTAATATAATTGTTTGTAAAATGTTTTTACACTTACCCAATAAATTTTAGAGGCATAAAATAATAAATAATCTGCCTTTAAGCATAAATACTCTAATATTCATTAAAAGGTCAATTTACCACCTTTTGATAGAGAACCCTATTTAAATATAGTTTTGGTGAATTTTATATGTTACTTTTTACAAAAATAATATTATTTAGAATCGGAACATATAAATTTACTTTGGGTATATTTTTGGTATTTTTCTAATAAATTTCATTTTTAATGAATAGTGAAAAATACTGTATTTTAATTCAAATCATTCTTTTAATATAATTTATTTATAATGATAGATTGTATTTGTAATTGGTTTTAAAGTTTAATTATATAAGTTATTTACAATTTAATACAATTTCATTCATTTGATGTAATTTTACTTTGAGGTTGGACATTAACAAGTGTTATTCATTTGAAAGTTAGTATTTCGTAAAAACACGCTTTTATGTTTTGTTAGTGAGAAATAATTTAAAATTAATTTTTTCTACTTATTTGTTTTGAATTTGAAAAAATGGATTCCATATTTTGAATCATGAGGTCCAAATTTTGTAAATATGTAATGTTTATTTTTATACATTATAAATATTTACTTCAATATATATTTTATTTAGAATTGTTATAGGGTAAATCTGGTAAATAAGGGAAAAATAATATAAATATAATTATATAAAAATACCCTAAAATGTGTCCTAATCATATTTTTAGATATATTTCTGACCATGGGCATCCTTGGGTTGATTTTGGGATCCCATGGAGCCAATTGTCATGGATAATGACACTTTATATTAATTAATTTAAATTAAAGAAAAAAAAGAATCATATATATTTTAGTAAATAAATTATTACATGGGGTTATATATGATATCTATTCAACTATAAAAATTAATATGAAATATAAAAGTATTTCTTATATCATTATATTTTTTTTATAATTTTTATACATCAAATTAATAATATTATTTAGGACACAATAATGATGCAGTACTTACCTCATTAAGGAATGATATAAATAAATATGATTATAATGATTAAACAAATATACATAACCCATACAATTCATATTAGATTATATTATTTCTAACATTATGAATCTTATCTTAAACTTTAATATGTTTTGGATATTTATGAATCGAAAATCATTTTATAATAAAATATTATTTTTAAACTTTCCTAAATAGCCCCTCCTCCCCCTTATATAAATCCCTCACTTATATCCCATTCCTCACACTTATAAGGCCCCCTTGTATCATCAAAACTCATCCCAATTAAGCTTCCTACATCCCCATACTCCTTATTGAATCCTTCCCTTAGGGATAATTCAATTCAATAAAAACTTTTGGTTCAAACCAAAGGGAGATACCTGACTTAAAAGAAACGTTTTCACTTAAGTTATTTTGTTTTATTTTACTTCCCCTACCCATCAAACTCATTTTTATATTATATTTTATAAAAAACAGTATAAAAAATATACTAGGTTGTTTTTATAAGAAGTATTTAAACTACACTTACACACACTTTAATCTAATGGGTAAAGAACATATTGTTTCTGTAGACGACAAACTACTTCCTCACGATACGATGATTATTTAATATTCTCTTACCACCTATTATTGTGGACATTAAGATTGAACTATATTTATATGTAATATATATAATATTTATATTGTTTTTATTCTTCTGTATTTTTCATTTATAGAGTACCTTGATAGTTTCCATATTGTGTAAATATGATAATTTTATTTGAGGAAGTGCGGACTACCGTCACCTCAAAGTGATATGACTCGTTCATGCCATACGTGGAACAAATAAAGGATCGAGTTACTAAAATTATACATGAAATTATAATGAAATTATAATATACCTATTTTTCATTCATTTTTCATTCCATTAAATATGAAATAGAAATGAAAGTAGTGTTCCTACGTATGTACGGCTTACCGTCACCATGAACAGTGCATTTCATTTCTTATATAAAAATGTTATGTACTGTTCTACATATATATATATATATGATATCTAAATCATTAATATCATTCTGTAGATAATGAAAATTTGACCACATGGAAAACATGTAAATATAAAAAGTTCATTTTTGACTTAAGTACCAAATTTCGACAAAAAACCATTATTAACTTAAAAGATAGAATAATGTTTATAATATGGTAATAAGTGATATAAATGGAAAAATAAACATTAAAAATTTTCTTAAGAAATTATAAATTAACTTTAGTTTATTATTTAATAGATTAAAAATTAAAGGGTCAAGTCGGACATGAGGCAAGGGTTTCTAATTTCACTTTTAATTCTATGAGATTTCCATTGTTCGCCACTTATTTATTGCATGTGGTGTATTTTATACTACCATATGATATATAATATCATCGTTATTTTTATATTCATGGTATTCTGTGATTAAATTTTTGTTCATACGAATCGATTGATTACAACTTGGTAAGGGGATTTCATATCAATTTTTATTCCCGTGAGATTCATGCTATATTTTCCACTATTTTCTTTTGTGTGGGATATGTAATTCACATAATTATGTTCTTTGTGTAATATAATTTAATTTATGTGTGTTTACATTTTCATTATATTATCCTTCTTTTTTGGGGTGTATGATTCATAAGTTACCAAATCAGAAATGAACCATTCACCCTCCATTTTTAAAAGAGGTAATTTTTTTATGTCTATTAATTTATGTCTCACTATTTTTGGATATGTTCTTATATGTCTTATTGCTATAAATTTTTTTTCCAAGTGATGAGATAGCCTATTCTCTCTCATTAACACATTTTATAAATTTTAAAGTGATGTAGTTCTACTGTCGAATTTCGGCATGGGAACATTTTAACCCAATTTCAATTTATTGGCTTAAACTTATACATGTGGATTTTGTCGTTATATGAATATTTGTGAATATAAACATATTTTATTAAACTGAATATCCATTAATATTTATTTTATTTATATTTTTCACACATAATTTTATAATAGATTTATCTTAATCTAAGGATACCGACTTTTTAAAGGATTTTGTCTCAATTTACATTCCATTGAGACTTCATAGTTGTTTTGTAGAAATTCACTTTTATATAGTGTATATATAGTCCTTTGGAATATTATATCATGAATAAATTTATTGTCATGATATTATAATGTTTTAATGAAATGTTATTCCTAAATTATTTTTATTTAGGCATCTCTCATTTGGTTAAGAACTCCCTAACTAAAATATTGTTTTAAGGATTTAATCTTATAAATATTTCTAAATAATGTCCATGTTTTAAAAATTGTTTTAGGGATTTATTTATATAGACATTAATGTTTTAAAATTTTAATTCCATTAAAATATTGAAAGTGGTATGGGACACAATGATTCAAAAATATCATTATCAAATGTTTTAAATTGTTTTTCAAATGGTTTCATAAAACAATAATTATGTCAATATCATGAAATGATATATAATGATTACAATATAGAAATGTTATCATTCATTTGTTCGTGTTTTATGTGTTGTGAATATGTTATGGTTATTGGGAATTGTTTACGTATATAGGTGGTTTTGTGATAAAGCTAGGCTGGTAAACCTGAGATAACTCTCCAATGCATTGGGTAACGTCACGGAGGTAAAAATTATTATTTCTTCTAAGATATTTGGGTAACATACTTTCATGGGTATTCCTGTATAACTCCCTTTGTAGTTTCGATAACTACAATGTAAGTATAATATGGATTCCATATGTTACCTTTGTGATTTATTATTTCTATGTGTTTTTCATAAATCATATGATTTCATAAGGTAGATAATGATTGAAAAGTATGGTTTCATTGATTTTTATTTATTGATGGATTAATTTTTATTTTCCTTATTTTATAACCCTTACTAATATTTTTATGCTCACCCCATGTTTAGAAATTATTTTCAGATGACTTAAAGATGATGATGGTCAAGGATGGGATCAAGGAAAAGTAATGTTGTATAGAACATGGAACTAGAAATGTTTTTTTAGAGTTTTTAATTTTATGAATAAAATGGATACTGAGTAGAAGTGTCCACATTGTAATTTTTGAAATGTAATGTAATTGATAGGGCATAATTCTCTAAAACTCTTAACCTAAAAATATTTTCAATGTGAATTCTTGACTTAAATTATGATTATGTATGGTTTAAGGCCAAGTCCTTATTATTGGTATCAGAGGTCGGTTTAGACAACTTTAGGGATTAAGAGTTTTCGTTAAACACATGGTTAGTCCATATGTCCATTATTTCTGTTAAATCATTTTTCTATAAAATTTTCAGATCAAGGAAGGTCATCCAAAAATGGTAAGAGGAGGATCTCAAATGGAATTACTATCTCTTCCTGATGACATGCTTGCAAAAATTATTGCAAAGTCATGTTTAGATGATGGGGAAACGTTTTCTAGAATACAACTCCCTTGCAATAAGTTTTTTGAGATAACAAACACCTCCATTAAACAGCGATATCATCGTGGATCATGGGCTATATTTAATCAAATCTTATTTTTTTTAATATTCACATATTTTCAAGAACGGAAAATATTATCAAGGAATTTTCGAATATTTTACCTTATCACAAGATTTTGAAGCATATTATGATTTTAAAAACGGTTCTGAAGAAGGAGACCTTTGCACAACCTATTTATAATTTCTTTGAAAAAATATTTTCTCTACACATACTTATGGTATTTATGAAGGACTGTTGATTGAATGTTTTAACTCAACTTTGGTCTGAATCTTTTATAAAAATCATGTTTTATCATATGTTTTTTAATTATATGTCATACATGATTACTTTCCGAAACTGTTTTTTTGCAAACACCCATATGACCCTAGTTGTACAATGTGTATTTGGATGAAGGAATAAAATTATTTTGAAGGATCTCTGAATCAATGTTGCAATTCCTGGACCTTCTGCCAATGTGAAAAAGATGATGATGAAACCATATGGACACCATGATCAAGCTATTATGTTCTTTCTATTGGGAATAGTTTTATTTTATCATAGGGAGGTAGGAAAAATGAAAATATATAAGATGTTTAGGTGTTAAAGTATTGTGATGAAAATGAATGGTATAAGAAAACATTTGAGGTTAAAACATGTTAGGGTTATTTTTGTGTTTTATAAAAATGACAACCTCTAAGATTGGTGACAACCCGTCACACATGAAAAGGCTGCAGGAATCAATCCAAAAATTGAAGGGTGAAAAGGCCACATCCCCAGCCATTGTCCTACGTGATGTCCCTAGTATGTATGATTTATTATTTTAGGTTAAATGAATTTATGGATCAAGAGTAATTTTATTTTGGGAACATATTTTTTATCAAATGGATATCATTAATATAGGAAAATGATTTTGTGATTATGTGATAACTGTCATTTTAAAAGATGCTTTCTCTTTTGGAAGCGTTGTATTCTTAATTGAAATAGAATACGATGGGATCTTATTTGTGTAGTAATGATTGAAATTTTATATTGGAATAATATATATTTTTATTGTGGACTTATGAAGATTTGGTTTATTTATGGAAATGATTATCCGATCATGGAGAATATGAGATTAGGTTAATTACTCTTCAGTATGAGACTTTAAGAGTTACTGATGTTATATTGATATAAATGATAAGATTTATCTTAGAAGACTATGTTATTAAATCCTTCTAAAATTTTTCCTTCATTAATATTTTATATTAATTTAAAGAATTTTATGGACCATTGTTTATTGAATGGTCTTTGTTGAACTTTGGGTATTTTTTGACAAATTTTGAAGATTAAGAGTGGATTTTCTTTTTCTAAAATATTATCCTTTATGGGGGATTATCTGATCTTGTACTAACCATTTTGGTTTTGGATTATGTCTAAAGAAATGTGGAAAATATAGTTCATCTTTTGTGGATTATTTGATTACCTAGAAGTTGATTATAAAACATTCAATGTGAAGAAGTCAACTTGAATACTCATCGTTTGGAGAGAAGATGTGTTTTTGTTAGAAATATAATAAACGATGAAAGAATACATTAAAAATAAATTCTATTTCATTATGTTCTTATTCATTCTCTTAAGTAAATTCCTCTACATTATGAAAAGTAACATAAAACAAATTTATTGTCCGCTATCATTTCATAATGGGGAATCAAAGACTGTTTAACCCATCACATTTTTGTCATTTTTTGGGGGTTAACTTTCTCCTAATCAGGTTTTCCACCACTCTCTATCTAACATTGATGGGTTTTTTTATCATCAATATCCACGTTTTCCAACATGGAATCCTAGTATAGGATATCTCGGGTGACCTTTTTATTAATTTTTATTTCTTTTAACGTGAAATTTTTATTTACTCTTCTAACAATGTGCGACATTTAATGAACTTTCCAAGCCCAATTTTAAAATTGCAAGGATGAAATTCCAAAAAGGGGGGAAAGTTGTAACCTCTAAAGTAAATAAATAATATAAAATTTTCATATTGCTTAAAATTTGTGAATAAAATATTAACTTTACTTTAAAGGGGATTATATGTTCGATGGCGTACATGATACTCAACAATGAACTTCTTTCAAATCTTATGTTGCATAAAATGCTGAGTCATACAGAAAAATAATAATATAATATTATTTTAAATGGAATTTAATGCTTATCCATTGTATTGGAGGGAATGGAAGAAACAACTTCAATATGAATTTACATATTTGTAAAAAAAAGTTCATTTTCCCAAAATAAAATTAGAGGCTTAAAATAAGAATGAATCTGATTTTAAGCATAAATACTCTTATATTCATTAAAAGGTCGATTTACATCCTTTTGATGTCGGACACTAATTAAATATGTTTTATTCACTTTTATATGTTCAATTTGACAAAATAAAACTCTTCTTTTGAATCAGGATATCAAAATTTACATTCGGTGAAATTTTGGTATTTTTCTGATAAAATTCATTTTTAATTAATAGTGAAAAATATTGTATTTTAATCCAAAACTGACTTTTAATCTAATTTATTTGTAAGATTAGATTACCTTTGTAATTTATTTTAATGTAGAATTATATTATGTTTTTACCATTTAAATCTATTTTGGTCATTTGAAGTAATTTCACATTGAAATTGGACATAGACAAGTGGCAATCTTTTGATAGTTTTTATTTTTTTAAAACCCATTTTTTGTTTTGATAGCGGGATTTAAATTTAAATTAATTTCTGCCACATATGTGTTTTGAATTTGGAAAAATGGATTCCTTATTTGGAATTAGGAGGACCAAACTTTGTAAATATGTAACTTTTATTTTTATACATTTTGAATATTTACTTTAGTAAATATTTTATTTACCATGGTTAAATGGAAAATCTGGTAAATAAGGGTAAACAAATATTTTTATAATAATATAAAATTACCCTAAAATTTTCTTAATCCTATTTTTTGACATATTTCCGATAATGGGAATCCTTTGGTTAATTTTGGGACCCCATGGAACTACATGGTAGTGATAATGACACTTTATATTAATTAATTAAAGTAAAGAAAAAAATGACACAAACATATATCTTTTAGTAAATAAATTATTAAATTGGGTTATATAAGTTATCTATTCATCTATAAATATTCATTTAAAAGATAAAAATATTTCCAACATCTATATATTTTTTTATAATTTTTAGAAATTAAATAAATAAAATTATTTATGACACAATAATGATGTATTATTTACCTCATTAATGAATGATTAAAAAAAAATAAGACTATAAAGATTAAAAAAATATCTTAAACCAGTAAAATTCTTATTGTAAGATTTTATTTCAAATATTAGGCCTCTTATCTTTTACTTTAATATGTTTTGGACAATTATAAATTCAAAATCATTATATTATAAAATAATATTTTTAAACATTCATAATGAGCCCCTCCACCCTTTTCAAAATCCATAACTTCTAACCCATTCCTAACACTTCTCAAGACCCTTGTATCATCCAAACTATTCCCAATTAATATCCCTACATAACTATACTCATCCTATAATCCTTACCCTAGGCATAAGGTAATTAAATCAAACCTTTTGGTTGTAACAAAAAGGAGATACCTGATTTATTGTAACATCTTCTCTTAAGTTCTTTTGTTTTATTTTACTTCTCCATCCCCCTAAACTATTTTTATTCCTTTATTTTATAAAAACACCAGTATAATCAATATAATAGGTTTTTTATGATAATGATTCTAACTAACTTACACACACCTCCACCAAATGGGTAAAGAACGTATTATTTCTGTGGACAGCGAACTACTGCCCCACGAATCGATGATAGTTCAATATTCTCCTACCACATCCTATGGTGCCCATTATGATGGAAATGTATTTATATGTGATATATATTATATTTTTATTGGTTATATGATTCTGTGTTTTTCATTAATATAATACATTTTTGGTTTCCAAAGTGGGTAAATACGATATTTTCATTTGAGGAAGTGCAGACTACCACCCCCTCAAAGTGATATGACTCGTTAATTCAATACATGGAATGTATAAAGTATGGAGTTACAGAAATTATATATGATATTATACAGGAATCACAAAATAACTATTTATCATTAATTTTTCATTCTATTAAAAATGTAATAGAAATGAAAGTAGCATTCATTAATACGTACGACTTACCGTCTCCATGAACGATGCATTTCATTTCTTATCTCCAAATGATATGTTCTGTTATAAATACATTAATATATATATGATATATATATATGATATATATGATATCTAAATCATGAATATAATTCTTCATATAATGAACTTTTTACCACAAGGACAACATGTAAATATAACAAGTTCATTTTTTACTCAAGTTCCAAATATCAAAAAAAACAACCATTATTAATATAAATGATTGAATAATGTTTATAACATGTTAATAAAAGATATAAAAGGAAAAATAAACTTCAAAAAAGTTCTTAAGAATTTATAAATTACCTTTTTTTTAATATTTTGATGATTAAAGAATGAAGAGGTCAAGTCTGACACGAGGTAAGAGGTTTCTTATCTCACTTTTAATTCGGTGATATTTCTATTGTTCACCACTTATTTATTGAATGTGGAGTTTTGTGTACACCCACTTGATATATATTATCATTATTATACTTATATTCATGGTATTCTGTCATTCATTTCGCAATTACTAACTTTGGTCATACAGCTCAATTAATTCCAATGTGTTATGGGGTTTTCATCACACTTTTTATTCCCATGATATTCTTTCAATGTTTTCCACTATTTCATTTTATGTGGTGTATGTACTACCCATGATTGTGTTCTTTGTGTTATATACATTAATTTTTATGTTTTTGAATCTTCATTGTAAGACCCTTCTTTCATGGGGCATATGTTTCCTAATTTACCAAATCGGCAAGGGATCCTTTCACCCTCCTTTTTTTAAAAGAAACCATTTTTCTATGTCTTTGAATTTATATTTTCTTATGTTGGGATATGTTCTTCTATATCCTTGTTATTTTAAATTTTATTTCAAAGTGATGATATAAACTTTTCTTTCTCATTAACTCATTTCCTATAATTTAAAGTGATGTTGTTAAGCTGCCGAATTTCTGTAAGGGAACTTTTTAACCTAAATTCAATTCTTCGGGTTATACTCATACTTGTTGATAATGTCGGGCTATGAATATGTTGAAATTATATCTGATTGTTTTACAACAAATATTCAATCATATTTAGTCTATTTATATTTTTCACACATAATTATACTATTTATTTATCAATAAACTACAGATACTGTCATTATAAAGCATTTCATCTCAATTTATATTTCATTGAGACGTCATTGTTGTTATACACCAATACATATTTATATGGTGTATATATTGTTCTTTGGAATATTATATCATGAATAGATTTATTCTTATGAAATTATAATGTTTTCATTAAATGTTATTCCTCATTTATTTGAATTCAACCATCTCTCATTTTCTTAAGAACCCCTTAATTAAAATATTGTTTTAAGTATTTATTCATATAAATATTTATCATTAAGGATCATGTTTTAAATATGGTTTTAAGGTTTTATTAATATGGACATTAATGTTTTAAAATATTAATTCCTTTCAAATATATAAATTGTTATGGGGCACATTGATTAAAAAATATCATTATTAAATGTTTTAAATGGTTTTGAAAATGGTTTGATAAAGCATTGATTATATAAATATCATGAAATGATATATTGTGACTACATTGTGAAAATGTTATCTTTCCTTTATTATTGCTTTATGTGTTTTGAATATGTTATGGTTATTGGGCATTGTTTATGTATATGAGTGGTTCTGTGGTAAACCTATTGTGGGTGAGCTTGAGATAGATCTCCAATGCTTTGGGTAACGTGACAGAGGTAAACGTTAATGTTTATCCTAATAGATTTAGAGAATATATTATGATGTGTATTAAAATGTAACTCCCAACATAGTTTTGATGGATACAATATAAGCATGATATCGATGCTATAAGTTACCATTATGAATTATGATTTCTGTGTGTTATTCATAAATCTAATGATTTCAAAAGGTATATTATGATTAAAAAGTATGGTATCATTGAATTATATTTATTGATGGATTAATGTTTCATTACCTTATTTTATAACCTTTTCTGAGATTTTTATACTCACCCAATGTTTTGAAATGTTTTTCATGGGACTTAAAGATGAATTGGTTCTGGGATGGGATCGAGGAAAAGTCTTATTGTTTAAAACATGTAACTAGACAAGTTTTTTTAGAGTTTTTTATTTTATAAAAAAAAGATACTGAGTTGAAGTGTCGACTTTTTTAATTTTTTAAATGTGATGTAATAGATATGGCATAATTCTCTAAAACACTCATGAAATGATCCTCAATGTGAATTCTTGACTTAACTCAAGATTATGTAATGTTTAATGTCGGGTCCTTATAGTTAGAAATCTTCGAACAACACTACCTACCACCAATACAAAACCAAGGACCAATCTAATTTACTAGTTTGGGGAGACACAAATGGGCCCTCCACTACCTGAGATAAATCTGATTTTTCTCGAGACCTGATCAGGGCACCAATAAGGGGATGCCCAAACAGTCTCCCCAGTACAAGGGGTAAAATACCATTAGTCCTTTCCAGAAGAAAATAAATAAAATTCATAGTGGGTCCCCCCACCATAAGAACCAGCCATCTTAACAGACCATCATGGGTAGACATGAAACCATACCAAAACATAAAAAGGTGGGACAACTGCACGGTTAGTCCGCACAGTTTGGGATATCACGTGATAATAGTGAATATCATTCTTTCCTCATAGATTCCAGGCACACGATCACTACAAATCGTGCTCAAATCGTGTTCTCATTCATGATGAAAACATAGTTTTAAACAATTCCAATCTATCATAATAAGGATAGGACATTTTACAAGGGTTTAAATGACTATGGGATATCCTATTACTACTTGCTAGCTTCCCTCTGGGACCTATGGCTGGATGTCAAAGGATTGAAGCATCTTCGAGCTTGCAATTAGGCTTTGGAAACACATGAATGAAACTTCTTCCTATAGTGCTAAAAAAATACACTGCAATCCCTAATAAGATTTCCACAACATAACACATTCCAAACTCACTTTACCCTAACCTGATATATCATAGAAACAAGGGATTAAAAGATGCACACACATAACACCTTATTTCAATATGTGAGAAACAACTGAAGGAAAGGACACATATAAGAAACTACCTCTACAACAAAGGATTTGGATGTTTTTACATGGGAGACATACTCCTATCATAACAGAGTCTCTCAGAGGATTGCACGACCTTAACCTTTATTGTCAAATGAGCACATGACATCACATAGTGTCACCGAACATAACCATTGTGATTGTTAGAAACAATACATGGAAAGGGACCATATTCCATGTCTCCAAACAACACAGAATTTCAATAAGTGGCCATTATTTCCACTCAATAAGAGATTTCTTATGATGGTGTTTTAGCATGATCCCCTGCTTCTATGAGACCATGAATGAACCATACACCCTTTTATATTCTATCCAAACACTCATCCACACTAACAGCCCCATATTACATCCACCTTCAATGACTAAGATAACATAAGATACTATGTTTTATTTAAACCTTACAGAAGAACTATCCATATACAAGAACACCTAATAATCAATGAAATGAAACGGGGAGAAGTTAATATCAAAATCTAGAGAAAAATATTCCTTATATTGATCAACTAAGAGATTTTCCAATGGTGAAACAATCTGGGTTCACTTCATTCGTGCACTAACCCTTAATGGGGACGTATCTTATCCAATGAGGAAAACGAAGTACCAAACAAAGATAGTCTATTGGTAAAATTGTGCCATAATCTAGATCTGAAATCATGAAGGTAACCACCATAATGTCATCTCGAAACATTTCTCAGAAGATACCACTAACCAACACTTCAACCTTGCTTACTAACCGAACACAAACACAAAACATCGTTCACACATGAGGGGTTCTTCGACTCAAAACATCCAACAACATCATCATTTTTAGAAACACATAATAAAAATAATCCCAAGACAATCATCAAGAGATAATTTTTTATTTAAAAACATTTCATTGAAAAATAAGGTTCAACAATTCCTATATCCACCCGTGGTACCCCATGGGCCTCTCACATGCATGTTTCCATGCCACACCGGGAACCCTCCTCATATCCATCCCGAAACTCATCCAATTATTCCATAAACCATACATAATACCATATAAACCCATGATTATGGTTTCTCAGTAAAATAAAAAATGATAAAACAAAAATGCATTCCACATTTCAATACCTAAACAGTCAACAAATACATCTTATTTCTCAAGACCTCTATCCACAATATAAGAATCCCAGTGTAAAACTTACGAAACTTTTCATAAATGATTCATAAAAGAAATCTCTTTTAAGTTATTAAAATTTATTTCAAATTTTCTCATTCCATTAAAACACTTATCAATTTTTTAGAAAAAACTATTAGCTACGACTTTTTCAAAACCAGCATTACCATAGTTCATACATTCAAAAGAGGCGTAATCAGAGAATTTCCATTAAAAAACAATTATGAAAATTTAGTTCCTCCATATCACAAATAAAACCCTTCCCTCTTTATTAGAAACATTGTAGTTCTTAAAACCATGTCATTTTTCTTTAAAATAAAACTTCTATGATTTCAAAACTAAAGAGAAAAAGACAATTTGAGGGCAAACTAGCTTCGGTGGGTGACATGGACATGCAGTTGAAGATAATACAAAAATAACATCACCATTACAGAGAGTGTTCTATGGAAATATACCTGGCTCCACATGGTTTTCCAGGCCCTGTGAGATCACTGAGACCATTAACAAAACTCTCTTTTCATTTCCCCTAATCATCATCAAACCAAGAAAACTAAAGGACTCAGATAAGTCATGACTTCCACTGGAAAATTGAATCCCATTATGAGTTGTGGTGATCAGGCACAGTACCCATAACTGGAATAAAATTTCCCAAAAATCCTAACTCAACATTGTCCTGGCTGTTACCCAAAAAGCATGAATGAAAGGGTTTACTCAAACAACCTTTGATACGATGTTTTTAACAAACCGAATATGGTTTCCATCAAAATTGGCACTTGACCTGGCATGTGGAATGTCCCTACGGGCGTTCTTGAGCCCCAAGGGATGGCACAAGTGCTCAACAATTAAATACGTATATTGGAAACAATTTACCTACGTTTATAAACTTAAAACAACAAACAAAACCAAGAAACCAAATCTGTAATTTTCAAACCAAAACAACTTTTAAAACATTTCAGAACTAAATTATTAATTTTATAAAAAATTTCAAAGACCATTAAAAAGGTACCAAACAAAAAATGGAATCCTAAGATCCTTCAAATGGAAAGATTCACCTCCCTCAAGCCATCTCCACAACATTTTATCACGATAGACCGCTAAAACCAGAACCAGTGGCACAAAATGTTGTACCCAAACATGCGACACCAAAATAAACATGTCTACAAGAACCCAAAGGTGTATGTAGGGCATGGGACATAGCTCAGTAGGAAATCCATCACTAATATATTCCATGAGATAAAAATTTGAAGATGAAAATCATGGATGTTTTAATAAACATGTGATGCTAGTTACAATTTCTAAAAGATGTAACTTCAAATAAAAGAAGTTTTCAAGTGGGATATTTTAAAGATTCAACACTTTCTAAAGAAATGGAAATGCTACATAATTTTTCCATCCAATCATATTTTATTCCTTCAGTAAGCACAAATCATCTAATGAGCACAAGCAATACGAAATAACCCATATGCACTAGCTCACTGCGGGTCCCAGGTACCTCGTATCTCAATGAATGTAACCATCACAATATCCATTATCATACACGAGACACTTGTAAGGAACATATCCCTATCATAGAAGTCCTCCATAATCATCAATGTATTTTATTTAGTGTTGTAAGTGTCAAAATGTTTACGTGAAACAAAGGCCAAACCCCACGGGTTCAATAACATACTTTTACACATCCACCCACCCAGATACCTGGGTTTCATTTTTGTGCTCAAATAGTTTAACAAGCCATAAAATATAATTTGTGCATGAAAATACCACTTAAAAATCTCAAATTAAACAAATATTCCCCATGTATATAACAAAATTAACATAATTCATTTTTTATTCAAATTCATTTTGAAATCATACTCACATCAAAATAGCCAACAACACTTTTCACATTTATTTAAAACTTTTATAAATCCTTTAAAAAAATTTATAAAAACATTCCGGGATATTAAAACTCACATAACATCCCACACACATATCACATAATACACTTCTCACATTAAAAATTCATTTTGTGATCTAACTCACGCGATACAGTCCAAAAATATTTTTCGCACCCACATCACAATTTAGTTATACATTTCACCAATTTACAAAACATTGTAATACTGTTTGACATCATAAATCACAAATTTTCCATAAAAAAACCGACATTAGTTAACCACAATCACCCAAAAAAGTATATATACACCCTTTTTCCACTTTGTTTAACCAAATAAAACATTTAAAATTTTCACAAAACAACCCCAAGGGGTATAACAATGTTTCACACACAAAACCCATTTCAAAACACTCTTTTAAACCCAAAGTCACACCGATACCAATAAAAAATAAAATTTCAAGTGTTATAAATATTTATTAGCCCATTATCAAGTATTATAAAATCACCTCGAACAATACCACAAAAGATGCACATGAAAAACACCCATTTTCATAAAACACAATCAAGAGGCATAACAAGGTTTTACACATAAAAACCATTAAAACCCTATTTAAACACCAAAAGCACACCAAGTTCCAACCAAAATAGAATTGGTATCTAAAAAAACATTTAATAAACAACTTGCATATGTTATAAAATAACTAAATTGATACCAAAAGTGTTACACAAGAAAAAACACCCAATTTATAGAAAGAATGCAACTATTAAATTAAATACATAACCAAATCCAAAAAAAAATTTCCACCACACAAAACATATGGGAAACATGAGAAATAAATAATTCAAGAAATATAACTCATCATGAAATGGTTATAGGTGGAATATCTTACCTTTTGAGTCAAACCCCATAAATATTGGTGTGAAACATCAACTGCACTACCGCCGCACCTAAAGGAAGATAAAAGCAACCTAAAACCTCAAGATTTCACCCAAAATACATGAATATGAACCTAGGTATAGACCCTAACATATATGAATCATATAACTCAATAAATGGTGAAATAATCTATAAGAAATGGGAATATATCAATGAGAGAATGGTCTACTTGCATGATTTTGAAGTTTCCACCATAAAATATCACTTCAAAATTGAGTCCTAAGGGAGGGGAGAGGCTCTGAAGGTTTTAAATGGAGGTAGAAAACGAAATGAAGAAGTGATGGTCAGTTTTGGTTTATTTATGGAAGGTAATAATGTTCAAAACACATCATGTTTTAATGTGCTGGACAAACATGCACGAGAATGACACACGATTTTGTACTGTACAGCCTGTTCTGGCCTCCCAAAAGGTGTTGTATTACCTCCCATTAAAGGTGGTTACAATGGGAAACCAAGTTGAAATTATAGGACTATAATTGGAGATACAAATACCCAAATTAAACCATCCTTTTCACCCCAAAACTCATCCAAACCATGGGTGTAATCCACCTCACCAACTTACCTCACAAGTGGTGTAACTATGAGTGTAACTAATCCAAATCCAATACAACACATCCTCATACCATCCCTTGGAAAAAAGTCTAATTACAATATGATACCCCCAAAAACATCTAGAAACCATGAAAATACCAAGAGACAAAAGAGGATTTGAATAATTCATGAAATTGAAAATCCTGGTGTGACAGATCCTTAATGTTGTATTCCCTTCTCCCATGTACCAATTATTTAAATTAAACACTATCATTGGTATAATAGAACTGGGGTCTTTGTTGTTGGTAACAACAGATGTTTTGAATTACCCTTGGGAACTATATTTTTTAAAAACATTTCTAATAATATCAATAAGATCAACTATGATTTTTTAATCAATTTGGGATATTTATCTTATTTCTCAAATAAAAAGAAGTTATGAGCTAATTATGTTTTTCTAATTTATTATAGGTGATTCCATATACAAAAAATAGAATTCTTTTCTACATAAATTCTCAATGAATGTTTTCCCTTTTGAAAAATCCAATACAATATGGGCTGGATATGAGAAGGTCATGGCCATATTGGGTACATTTAACCTGTTTAAGAAAAATAATATATTATATATTGAGCAAACTATTTGTCAACAATATTATTCATATTTTTTGGATCGTTTCTTATGAAAAATTCTTCCATCCAATATTGTAAATATTAATCCATTAAAATATAAACAATTGATCAAGGCTATATAAAATATATTCCTAGGATTGGGAAGTAATGAAAATAAAATGGTGGTTCAAGTGTTATATATTTTAAATGGATATATTGTTCAATGATGGTCATTATTAACAAATAATTATGATTTTTATGGAATATAACTTATAAAATGGAGAAAATTATTAGTAATATCCATTAGGAAATGATTACATCAATATGATCAAGATGATATGTTTACAATGTTTCTAAACCTAAATAATAAGTAAGAAGAATGTATTATATAATATGAATATAGATTCAAAAGATTATCAAGTGAATTAATACACAATATCTAGTTACCCATAAATTTTATTCCTAAATATGACATCTTATTATAATAAAATTAATTAAATAACATAACGATTTGTGCCAAAACTATATAGGATTAGTTCAATTAGAATCATGGATACATAAAAAACTGTCTCTTAAAATATTTACAGTATCTATCACTTAGTTCACCACAACTAGAACCCTTTTTGACACATTATAAATAAAATATTTCTTTGTATCCATGAGAAAATAAAACCTAAAAAGGCTGACATATATTCATTGTATGAGTTAACAAGGGAGATATTAATAATCCTTTCAACATAACATGGTTATAATGGGTATGATAACATGATATTACGCTTTAAAAATCATTCCTAATAATAATTAGTTCAAAAAATTGATTCAGAGAATACATCGTGGAATAATATTATATTATAATTATAAAGAGGTCAAATAAAATGCGCTATGATAACATAACTTTGGAAAGAGATCGTTTCCTAAACAATGGAATAAGAATGTAATAATCATAATTAGAAAAATATTATTTTAATGATGCCCAAAATGACATTAAAAACATGTTATCCTTGGGATAACATCCCATGTAACAACTTTAGGATTGGGATACCTCCCATGTACCCTATTTTATGCATTGGTAAACAAACATTACTCCCCTTTTAGTGATAAGAAAATGAATCATGTACCTATTGATCTCATAGAACATTAATATTTACCCATTTAATATTAATAATATATAATTACTGGCCCATATATAAAATAATCATAAATTCATTCATATGTATTCCACAAGATCATAAAAACAATCATTATAACATAACCAGTCGAGAAAAAACATGTTTCATCGATGATTCATCAACATTGACACAATGTATCCAAATAATTAATAATTATTTTGTAATTATCTATTATCTCTGTTAAATAATAATTAACATAAAATCATGTTATCATAAATGAAAAATCATTTAAAAATATTAATATAATATTTCTTGAGGAAAAAAATTCAATTGTTTTTAAATCACATATTTAAATATTTAAATATCCCAAATATTAAGAAAAAAAATATCTTATAAATATACTTGGATACTTTTAACATAATATTTAAAGGATTGAGTGTCTATGTAGAATGAAATTTTAATCCATGCCATTTCTATTAAGAAAAATAATTCAATCTCATTTTTCGTAAAATAAATATCAAATATACCTCATTATAAAAATAATAAAAATATTCATTTTAAAAAAATTAAAAATAAAACAGGTAAATATTAAAATAATTAATCTTATAAAAAATATAAATATATATTTTTAAAAAAATTTTATAGTATATTTGGTTGAAAAATAATTTTCTACCAAGGAAAGAATGAAAAAAATCATTAAAAACAACCTTCTGCTAACATTAGTACATAAAGTGAGGAAAATGAGAGGAAAAAAAATTAATCAAAATATATAACCATTGTATAATAAAATTATTGGGATTTATTTTAAATGGAACATTTTATATCCTTAAATTCAAATTTATATATAAAATTTTTTATTAAAATTTTTCTGAAACCTAAATCCCTTAATAGTTTAATAAACTATATATTAAGACATATTAAAGAGAGATCCATAAAAGGATTAATAAATAATAATAAATTTTAAGAATTAATTATAAAATAACTTTCTGATCAATTTATACCCAACATAGAAGAATCATGTGGTGAATACATCCACTATTGCATAAGTGAAAATGAGATGAGAAACCCATACCTCAAGTTCAACTTCTTCTAAATGTTTTCTATAATCCAGTGTAATAAATTTAAATTTAATATAATTCAATAATATAATAATTTATATAATTTTAATGATAAATATAATCCACTAATAACCATATCACTACCATTTATTATGAATTGCATATTGAAATATTCATTTATTATTGTTTACTTTTTTTTCTTGAGATTTTACGTCTGATAGTTCGGGTACATATACATTGATCATCATTCAATCATCTCAGAAGTGTATAAAATGATATAATATATAATATATATTCATTATATATATATACACACATTAAATATATATGTAGAAAATTTTATTACATCGTTCATAGAAATGGATAGTCGTACATTCCCAAAAACAATGTTTTCACATTTCAGTTGATAGAACAAAAGAATGAACAAAAATAAATAACCATTTTAGAATAATTAATATATAATATATATAATATAAATAATTATCATATTATTACTTTTTACAATCCATGTAATATTTTTGTGAAACATGAATTACATTTCTTCATCAAGGTGGTAGTTCAAATTTACACACAAGCAACGTTATCATTTTCCATTCGATGGGGAAAACATGGATACGTGTTATTACATTAAAATAATAGCAATTAAATATTTCTACCATATTGAAGTAATCATTTTATAATGTTTAAAAAAAATAATATGTTGTATAAGAATAAATAAAATTGAAAACTCTCAGTTTCAAGTTATAAATATTTATTGAGAAAAAATTATTGGCATACACCTTCATCCTTGAAAGGATGGTATCTTAGAGAGAAAATAATAACAATAAATTTTTTAATAGAGATATTAGGGTTTAATATCATGTCAAGGGAGATGAATAAGCCTCAAAAGGAGTGGTAAAGAGAGTAGAATATGTTCTTTTTATATATTGGGGGATGTGCAATCTTAGAATTATATAATGTACAAAATTAATATAAATTAATTTTCCGTGAACAATGTTCAACATTTATATAATTTGAATAAAATATGAAGACTATTTGAAATGATCTCAACTAATGAGATTTTTTCACGTTTTGGTTTTTTAACCTTGTGTATTAGTTATATCCCTCTAGTAACCCTTTTAATAATTATTGTGATATGAATGGTTTGTATTATTTATTGGTCATGAATGTTACCCTAAAAAGTCTTATCACCAACAAAATGGAAACTATTTTACTTTTAAAAAGCATATCCTTCAATAAGATGGTGATTTTATTTTTATAAATATTAAATCATTTAATAAATTATTATTCATTTTAAAATATCATTGATTTGATTTTTGGAAATAATGAGATATTTTAATATAATATGTGTAGAACTCATAAAAAATGGTTCCAAAATAAAAATAATTCCACTAGCGAGAGGACATGGTATCAATTTAATCATCCAATAAAAATTTAAATTTTTACATCATTTTTAATTTTTAATTTTTAATTTAACAACTTAGATAACCAATACTTATATTAGAAATTCTAATGACATTATTAATATGAAAGTATCATTATATTATATATAAGGTCACAATTGTAACGTAAATAATAAAGGGAGATATATTCTTCCATTTCTCATCCTAATTTTCTTATTTTAATATCATCATTATTTTTTAAACAATATAATAAAATATATTTATCATAAAAACTATTAATGTCATTTTATATAGAAAACCCATCCCCAACAAAAAGGATTCAATGTCTTGTAAAATTAAATTGGCTGAAAATACAAGAAAATTGGGTCCAAAGAACTAAATAGTTTAATAGTTGAGTAAGATAGACGGATAGACACAGACACAGACACACACACATATATATATATGAGTTTTTATTATAAATGAATACATATTTTACAACATAATTTTTTATTTTCCTTGAATAAAATTATTCCATCAAGAATATCCGTACATATCATTCTTAATACACTTTATTTAATCTGGGGAAATAAAAAAACAAGGGATGTATCATACTCTGAGTAAGGGTTATGCATATTGGAATTAATAATGAATATATATAATCAAAATTAATTTGGAAATTTAATTAAGGATAACACATTCCATTAATATAATTTGACATGGCATAATAAATATGGAAGGGTGAATAAATAAAAAGCATATAATTTAATAAATAAACTGTGATTAAAATACATCCATATATTTTTCCATATTGAATATATCATGCATAATAATAATTTGATCTGAATGATATTAATTGTAAACTTTTAGATGAAATGTTTCTGATATACATAGAAGCTTTATCATCAAGAGCATTCCCCAGATGGTTCAAAAATTAATGGTATAAGCCCATTCCTGTGAGTCTATCCACATATTTCTTCCCTTGTAACTATTAATGCATAATTGGTATAACATTAAACATAACTCAAACCTTGTCATACTAGTCCAAAACCTTCATCATATATTGAATAATATATTTATTTCATAAAAATATGTCTTACCAAATATCTTTTTAGAGTAACAAATACAAATTTATCAATTTTTCACCAAATATTCAAATAATATCCAATTAAAACACCATATGAGAAAATTGTAAATTTTTTTATATAAACATATCCCTAATAAATAATTTTGATATTTAGCGTAAATTTAGTGTATAATGATCACTAGAAGGTGAAATTTTCAATGAAATTTTATTGACTAACAAGTGAATACTGGAAGTGAATGACAAGAATTTATTAGTCAAAATAATCATATTCCATCCACAGATTGAATAAGAATGGAATTAGTAAAACATATACACATTAGAGTAATAATATTTATTTTTTCAAATTGATGAATATAAATACTATGAATTATATTTATGAATCCTTATTGATGAAATTATTCTTTTTTTTTTTGAAAAATATTTGAAAATAATTTTCCTTCAATATCACCTTTAAAACATAAATCATCAAATTTTTTTTAAAAAATTATTTTCATTGAAAATAACATTTTAACTATATAAATTTATTAGGATAACATTTATATGGTCATGACATCTAGAAATTTAGTTTTCGTCATAAAATTTAAAATAAGGTTTTCTTTAACTTTTTTGGTAAAAAATAAATAGGCATTATTCTGAAAATGAAAAAAAGATTACTTTGAAAAAATTTAAAGAGTAAAAATGGTGGTAAATTATTTCAATAAATAATTTTAAATTGGTTAAAAGTATTTTGGAAATCATTTATAGAAAACCTGGTATTAGGAGAAAATTTATTTCTTACTAAAGTGAGAAATGATGTTGGATTTTCATGGTAATATTTACCAAAAACATTTATTTACCCAATACTGGGAAAATTGAACAATTAAATGATATATATCATTAATAAACATGGGATTGAATATTAAAGGTTTTATTTGTAAATTTTCGAATAATTTATTTCAATAGATAGTTGTGAGATTTTTTTTATTTGAATGAGATTGTGAAATAATCCCTTAATATGATCCTATCACTAAAAAGATATTTAATAAATTATATGATTATGTGAATCAAATATAAATTATCATTAAATATATTTCAATATAAAATAATATAATCAGTATTAATTACCATTATAATCTTAGTATTTCATATTCAATGAAGTAATAGTTTAACAAAATGAGTATAATTTTAGTTAATAAATCACATAACGTTTGATTCCTTTTTGGGATGAGACCACCTTATCCTTCTATATAATGGTTATTAAAATTTTAATAAATTATTTCATAAAAATAATAATATTTATTATATCATATATGATTATTGGTTAACATATTATTACCCATTTGTTAATGATATTTCATTTTTACATCATTTTGATTACTACTTTATTTGTTTTTCAAGTATGTTTTGACATATTATTATTTTATTACTATTAATTCTATCATGATATATTAATCTCAAAAATTTAAAACATTATTTAAAAATAATATATATTAATTATATATTTATGTATATAAATACACAAAGTTTGGTGATGGGAAATTAAATTAAATGTTCATAGAGAATGTTGGACGTTTGTATGCATGAATGTAACTTACATTTCCATATTGTATTAAAAATGAAAATTAAAAGAAATATGTGTATATTATTTTTTAGGAATAATATTTATTTCATATATACCACATATCCTCATTAAACACAACCTATATTAATTTCATTAATGTATGAATGAATCACATCAATTCATGAGGTGTTAGTTTGTCTTTCACATAAACTGTGTTATCATATTACCTCAAAATATAAAGAGAGAAGGTTTTTGTTATGTAATAATTAAAAAAATACATAAAAATATAAAATATAAAAATAATTGACATAATTATTCCCAACATTGAATGGTGGTAATGTAAAAAATGAACTACATGGGTTCATAAGGAGATAGTTATCTGTACAAACAAATGATGATTTTGTTACCCATTTGATTGAAGTTTGAGAATTATCATGTAACAAACATAGAAAAAAGGACTAATATTCCTTAATATAAATATTTTATTATATAATCATGATATTGAAATTATTTATTGTGTTTTAGGATGAAATAAAACAAAAAAATTCATGAATGAATGTTTCCTCTTATTCGGGTATCTTTTTTTGGTTTGCAACAAAGGCCATCCTTGGATGGGTTTATACAAAAATTATGTCTTCTAGGATTTGTGAATGTAAATTTATCACAAAATTGGTAACGTTTTTATGTGGAAAATGGCATTATAAGTGTTAATAACTTAGGTGAGTGAGATCCCATTTATAGTGAAAGAGGGGTGTCATTATTGTAAATACCAAAATGTATACATGATTGGGAGGTCCCCATTACCTACTATGCCTCAAATAATGGCATATATTCTCTAAAATATGGAATATAATAGATAAATTTAAATTAAATGGGTTTTTGAATTGTTTTTTGTCATTTTCACTCCTTATCTGTTAAGATTAATAATAATATAAACTCATTTTTACCTCAATCGATGTTATTACCAATAACATTTTTTTAGAATCATTTGGGTAAAAAATTAATTTTAACAAATTCAAAATTATAAACAATTTATAAATAAAAATATTGAATCCATTTTTCAAAATTCAATTAATATAAGTGGACGAAATTAGTCTTAAATTAATCCCACAATCCTTATGAGAAATCATGTTTGTAAGGAGAAATTATTCAAACTTTAACAAAATATTAACATATAAATTTAATATAAAAAATATTTAGAGGACTAAATTATATTTATAGAATTATAATTGATATAGTTCTACTTAAAACAAATTTAACATATAAATTATAATTTAAAATCATTTAGACAAAAATTTAGTTTTCAATTAAATTAAGTATTTTCTATTGTTCATCTAAAAGATAAACTTCTCAGAAAAATAACAAAAATTGAAAGAAAATAAAAATTTTAAATTAGTATTTATAGAATTAAAATTTATTTAAAATAAATTTATTATAAGCTTCAAAATTTATCTTTAAAAAATTTGTTCTCTTAAAAGGTGTAAAAATGTTTTTAGAAAAACAAGGGTTTTAATGTATAAAATTGGAATTCTTATTATCTTATGCCTATGAAAACTATTGAATGAATATAAATACATTTTATTGAATATATAATATTTAAATTTCATTAATATAATTCACTAATAGTAAATAATTTTATTTACTATGATAAAAATCTATTGGGGATGTAAAAATAGTTTTTTATAAAACCATTTATTTTATATTCAATTAGTTTTTTTATTTTCATTTAAATTAATTGGTCACCAAAAAATTCATTTAATATTTTTTTAAAAAAATATATTTTAATATTTTATTTAATCATATTCATAACTTCCATTTAAATTTATTGGAGATAATTTTCATTTTAAATAATAATAATAATATTATTCGATAAAACATGGGCTTATATGAAACACAAGATATCAAATAATGTCATTGATACTTGTAAGGCGAAATAAATATGTATTGTGTGAATTGAAATCTATATCATATTATTGACTTAATTAAATTATTAAATATTCAATAATTCAAGGTATATTATATTCCCTTATATACATGGTGGTTCGTGTCATACACGATATTGAATAAAATGTTATTTATTCATAATTTCATGGTGTTACATTCCCCACACCTTATATAAAATGTGTCTTCAAAATATAATCACCATCGTTGTAATCCATGGTTTTAAATTTGAAAATTCTTTTGTTTAAAAACCCACATCGTAAAAGTTTTAACAATGTACTGTCTTAATAAAATAGAATCGAAAGTATAAAGGTCCCGTGTATTAACATATAATTACGATTCTAAGTAGGATATCACTGGTTGAATGTGATGATAATGACTTGAAGGAAATGCGTATATAACTATAGAGAGTTATTGAGGGAATATATCAAAAATTTTAATTAAAAATGTAAATTGGAGGGCCTAAAACCCATTAATCAATGATAACATAAAATACCATCATTTTAAAAAAAATAAGCTATTAAGATACCATTTCATTATGATTATTTTGAAAATATTGAAGAATTATTTTAATTTATATGAATATAATTAAATATAATTACTTTATATGATTATATTTCTTAATACCAGTTTTGTAATTTGGTTTTGATTTTATTAATTTGTAATTTATCTTATTACTCCAAGAAATGAATTCCCAAAAATGAATTTTTCTAATACATAAATCAATAATATACAATTATAATAGATAAAATCATTCACTAAAAAAGTGACATGTATTTTCAAATAACAATTATCCAAAACTAATATGTTAAATACAATAATTTATGCACTACATATATAACACTGTTGTTTCATCATAAATATTTCTTTTTTAGCTTGTTTGGCTAAAAAAATGGCATAATAACCAAGAAATTCTATATGTTAGTGGTAAGTGTTAAACCCTTATCATTTTTTCAGCTATGGGTTTATGTTTTAGTGTACTTGGAAGACACGATGGTTTGTCACCCGACCTAAAAAATTTTATTTTTCATAAATATTATTAATATAATTCGTATTTGGTTCCAAAAATATTATTAGAAACCCTTAAAATAAAGTTAATAATTTAACAAAAAACTTATTATAGTATTCAAAACAATCTATTTCTCAATTTATATTAATCTTAATTGATGGTTGTTATCATGTCATTAATGATCATTTCAACCTATATGGTTTTAAATAACATTATACATATGTCTATAAAATGTAATGGAATTTTTCCTCAAATATCTTTTCTACTAAAACATATTCTTTCCATAAATTCTCCCAATATATACATAGTTTTGGTAGATTCCTAAAAATGTATCATTAAGACATCAGACATATGGTCAATCATAAACACATTAACCATAATGGTACTGATAACACATATGTTAATGAATACACTTGTTCTTCAAAAAATTTACCAAATATTTAGATTTTTTATAAAACTTATATCCAAAATACCCTGGGTAAAATACTTCTACAATCTAATTAATGGATATTAATACATAAATAATACTTCTGTTTTATTTAAACATAGGCCTTTCCTCGATCTAGGATTTAACCTATGTCATTCACAGTCATTACCTTTTAAATCCACCATAGTCATTTGTAATGAAGATTTGAATTATCTTAAATATATCCCCATGGGTGTACAACTAGGTACACATTATGTCTTATTATTATGTACTGAGTTATGCTCGCTTCAATTCTGATGTTCCCTTTTTAGGGTTATTACTGTAGGTACTTATCTGCCAAAAACCACATCCTCATGTTGTATCCACACATAGTTTTATTTCATGTAAGACCTAGGTAATATCTTCATTATGAAAAATAATGAATATTATTCTATATTTATCTTTAATTTCTATATTAGGACTATGTTCCCTAATATATGATTCCATGTGTCTAGTTATTAAGGATGTATTAAACTTATTCTTATACTAACTTTTGGGACACTCACCCCATCAACCGAGAGACAGTGCCTTCTACCATTATATTGGAATCAGATATAAGAAAATAGAATCCAAAATGACCAAATAGTTTATCAGCCATGGTAACCAATATATATAATAGTTTTATATTAAAATTAATTATAATTGATAACATATTTTTTTATTTTATTTTTGAGAATATCTTTATTTCATTTTGAATATCCTTGTGTTTCATTCATAGTACAAATAATGGAATGCTATGGAAAAGAAAAAAATAATTGTTAGATCAAATTGTTAGTAAGTGTTAAGTGATTTAATTATTAATGAATCAATAAGAATTGTCAATATGGAAAGGTAAATAAAAGTTAACACGTTTGTTATTCAATTGAATAGATAAAGCATAATTAATATGGAAAGGTAAATTACTAAAAAAACATTCAATTTAATCAATACAATTTGAATAAAAAGAATCCATATGTTTTTTCATTGTAGAAATAGAATGGATAATAACAAATAAGTATGAATTAATGAAATTCGTAATTATTGGATGAACTGTTTCTAGGTAAACATATCATTTACCATCAAGACGTTTCACAATACGGTATAAAACTAAGGTGTAAAAACCCATTTGGCATAGACAATCCCACTAATCTTTTCGCAACATACTACAGTTGCATCAAGGGGACTACATTAAATGGTTTTGAAACCATTTCATTAAAATCCCAAGCAATCCGCATATGTTTTATAATTGATTTAACTCATAAATGATGTTCCTTATCAAATATCTATATTTGGTAAAGAATATTGATTTATCAATAATTTCAGAGATTATCAAATAAATTTGGAATAACAAGATGTAATAAAAAATGTGGATATTTAGTTAAAATTTAATGAATAATTATTAAATAAATGTGAACAATTCAAGAAAATGTTATTGGCTAAAAATAAATTAATGATGGGAATGTCCAAATTTTCCATATTCAAAATAATCATAAAACAATAATATAAATATTATAAATGGTATAAATTCAACTTATACACAATGAAGGTTAAATAAATTATTTTCCATTGATGAATTGAAATACTATAAAATATATGTAAAAACACTTCTGAGTAAAATATCCATTTTTAAAAAATTTAAAAATCTTGTTTAAAAATTAATTTTAAATAAAGATCTTTAGAAAAAGTTTTGAAATTTTTTTATTTTAAAACAACCTTTGAATCTCATAAAATTTCATTGAAAATTTTTTAGTGGTCATGATTGGTGCAAATTCCTTTCATGTCGTACAGATTCAAATAAGGTTTTCATTAATTATTTCTTTAAAATTCAAGCATGTATTGTTTTGAAAAATAATTTTTTTTTGAAAAAAACTTAAAGATTAAAAATGGGTGATAATTGATCTAAAAAATTATTTTTTAATGTTTATAAAGTTTTTTAAAATATATTTTTAAAACCTAGTATTCGAATAAAACATATTTCTGATCGAGTTGAGAAATAAAGTCATGTTTTCTTAGAAAACAATTTATAAAATATTTTAAATACTAAAGACTTTAATAATGGTAATATTACTTGAAATATGTCATTAATAAATATAATATATACAAATTTAATGTTCTATCAGTTATTTTTTAGTAAATTTATTTCAACTCATATTCAAGAATATACTATCTCAATTAGAATGAAATTGTGAAATAAAACACTAGGGTGATCATAACATTGATGTGATGACAAATAAATGAATATTTTATGTTTATTAATTTTTTAACCACATAAAATGGGTTAAAATATAATATAATATAATAAAAATTGATCACATATAATCATAGCATGAAATAAAAAACGAATTAGATGTTAAACCCAACGACTTGAAATTGAGTTAAGAAATCACTTACCTCACTCTTTGTTTTTGAGTTGAATTCCATTTAACAATGATTATTATAGTTTTAAACAATTTATTGAATTTTTCAAAAACCCTAATAATATTTACAATATCATTTGTGATCCTTATATAATATATTATTAACCTTTCTTTATATATATTACATTATTTTCATCGTTTTAGGAAATAATTGCTTTGTTTTTCTACTATTCTTTGACTTGATTTTTTTTCCTCCTAGTATCTTTTTAATGATATAATGATTTAATGAATGAAAAAATGATTTAAATATGAAATTTATTCATAATTTTTGTATTTATAGTAATCCATAATGTTTGTTGTGATATTAAATGAAATATATTATTCATGGAGATGGTATTTCATACATACACATGAATGGTACTTCTAATTTCTTGTCATATTAAATGAATTAAAATTTAATTATATATATATATATATATATGAATATCATTATTCTATTATAAAATTTATGTCATATATATTACATATTATTATTAAACCCATCCCTAATATATTCCATGTAATGTGCGAATTAATCACATCACCTTATGAGGAAGTATTCCACTATAGAAACGAATGATGTTATAATTTTTTAAATAAAAATAATTTCATGTTGTTATGTGTTATACAATAATTCAATAAGAATAAAGACATTATAAATATCAAAAATATCAAATATAAACAATATTTCCATCATTATTCACAAATTTATAAGAAGTCTATTATTGAATTGGGCATGGTTTTTATGTGCCAAATTTCATGAGATGTGTGAGTACTTTAGGGGAGTGAGTTCCCTTTTATAGTGGAGGTAGAGTGTAAATACCAAAATTTACACACTATTATGAAACATCCATTACCTAATGTGCCACAAATAATGAATAAATTTTAATAAATGTTTTTATATGGTAGAAATATGTCAATGTAATGGTTTTAGTTCAAGAATTGTGTTATGAAGGAATAAAACAATGATACACAAGAATGGGGAAAATTGTTTCTTTTAAAAAAATCATGACATATTATGTCTTTTAAAGATATTTTAAATTTATACAGATATAAAGTATTTTTTTTATGTAATATATGTATAAGATTAATTGATGGAATGAATACAAAAAATTTATAGTTTTTGAGGTTAAAAATATCCCCTTGTGCACTTTACCAGTGCTCTCTCTGGGAGTGTGGTGAATTTATCTAGAAAGGTCCTCTAATCATAAGGTCTTAAAATCCACAACTGAGTGCAGGTAGTTTACAAATATTATATCAAGGTTGAACAAATACTTTTGGTTATTTTAAAGGTAACCAAACATCTACATCTTAGAATAAGAATATAAAACTTCCCTATAATTTACTATGAGTAATTGAAACACAAATAAATAAAAAAGAGTTTTATTTTTTGAGGCTACAACTTGATATTTACTATTATAGAATTAGAAAATGACATTAAATGGTTCTTATTATTCATAAAGTAATGTATTCATGAAAAAATAACTCTAACGATATACTAGTTTCAAATTATCCTTAGTAAAAGAAGCATCCAACAACTAGTGGTTTCACAGCTGTATCAGATTTGAAAATGGAAATCTCTAATGAGTGACCTCTTTTAGAATATAATAAATTTGACCATTTTATAAAAAATTCTTTATTAAAAATATATTCCCAATTATACAGTCATATATTTTATTATAAAAAATTGATATAATATATATTGGGTATACACTTTTCTTTAGTATTCTGGATCAAACAATTTTATCTTCCAGAATGCTGATATTCAAAATTGAACTAAATGGGGGAGTCGTAACATCCATTAAGAATATGAGTGAATTTATCTGAGGAATAAATTTATTTCAATTAATTATTATGATACATATAATTGGCCATAAAATATTTTCCAATCAAACATTAATTCCATCACGATTGCTGTATAAATCTTGGATAAAATTACGGATTAAAATTTCAGAAATTGAATAGAGCAACGTATGGTTGAACTGTGTAGAGTAGGTTTCCTTTGTATTGTGTAGGGTTCCTTTTCATACCATAGGGTTCTTTTGTGTAGCATAGGGTTCTTCTATACATATTCTTCATGAACACTAAATTCTTTTAGCAGAATCTTGGTATCAAAAGTAACATTGCTACGAGAATCCATACGTATAAGGCCCCAGCCTTAAACCATACTTAATCTTGAGTTATTACAAGATTACACATTGAGGATCTTTTCAGGTTTAGAGTTTTAGAGAATTAGATCATGAAACATGCATTACATTCCACATTTAAACAAAGTGGTTACATAAAAGACAGTATTCATTCTTCCCATCAACGGGAACATATTTAAAATATAACACAGATTCTTTCTTGAAACATCCTTGACACTATCATCACATCATGTACCTTTCCCTTGACCTGTGAAAAACATTTCAGAAACTTGGGATGAGAATAAAAAGCTCAGTAAGAGTTATAAAAATATGGAAAGGAAACATGAGTTCATATATACATAAGAATGAAATCATACTTTACCCATAAAACAAATGCACTTTAACATACCTCATCAAACCATGAATAAATCATAGAAATCATAAGACATAAAGGTAACTTGAGGCATTCATAACATTCTTATGTAGGGAGTAACCCTCTTGGTTACGTTTGGAATACCCAGCACAGTATATTCCCTAAATCTCTTCGGAGAAACCTTAACGTTTCACTCCTTCGCGTTACCCAATGCATTGGAGAGCTATATCGGGCTCACCTGCCCTTAGTTTATCACGGAACCACCCGTTCTTCATAACAATGCCCAAGAACCATAACATAATCGTATCACATAAACATGAATAATGGAAACATAACATTTCCACATTTCAATCACAATATAACATTTTAGGATATTGAAATAATGAATCCATTCAAAAAGAAACCATTTCCAAAACCATTTAAAACATTTAATAAAGAGATTTTTGAATCAAAGTGTCCCATATCACCTTGAAGATTTTAACATTTTAAACCATAAATATCCTTATAAATAAATCCTTAAATCCATTTTGAAAACATGGATATTAATAAGAACAAATAATTAAAACATTTAAAATGATATTTTGGTTAAAGGGGTTCTACCAAAATTAGAGACACATGAATACAATAATCGAGGAATAAAATTTAGTCAGAACTTTATAATATCATGAGAAAAAAAGGATTCATGATATAATACTCCAAAGGATAGTATATAGAACATATAAGAGTGAATTGGTGCATAACAACAATGAACCCTCAATAGAAATGTCAAATGTGATGAAATCCCTTATAAAGAAGGTATCCTTAAATTAAGGACAAATAAATCTCAAAAATATGTGTGAAAAATATTTATACACCCAATATAAGTGGATATTATGTGTAAAACAATAAAAGGTAATTCACACATATTCAATGGATGACATATTCAATGTCTACAAGTTGAACCCAAAGAGATCGAAATTGGGTTAAAAAGTTCCCTTGACAGCCTAACGACATCACATCAAAATGAGTTGATGATAGATAAAAAGTGTATCTCATCACTTGGACATAAAATTTACATCAATAAGGATATATGAGAACATATCCCAACATAACAATATGTAAATTAAAAGACCCAACAAAAGAAGTCTTTTAAAAAGATGATGGTGAAAGGTTCCCTTACCGACTTGGGTATCATTCAAAAAATACACCCCATGAAAGAAGGACAATAGATATTTGATGTAAATACTCATAAACGAAAGTATATTACACAAAGAGTAGAATAATGGGCAGTACATACACCACACAATGGAATTTTTGGCAAATGTAGCATAAATCTCATGGGAATAAAAGTGAGATGAAAAATGCCTTACGAAAATTCGGCAGCCTAACGGCGCCACTCAAAACTTCCAAAATGGATTGATGAGAGGAAATAGGGTCTATAATAACATTACAATAAAATTTACAGAAAGATTAATATAAAAGAACATCCCCCAACATTACAAAGAGGATCTTAAAGAAGTGACATAAAGGAGAGTACTTAAAAAGAAAGAGAGAAGTTAGATCTATTACGAAAATTCGACAGCCTAACGGTGCCAATCAAAACTTCCAAAATGGATTGATGAGAGAGAATAGGGTCTCTCATCACATGAACATAAAAATTACAGTAGGATTAATATAAAATATCATCCCAATAACAAGAAAGATGAGCTTTAAAAGGAATGACATAAAAGAGTGTACTTAAAAAGAAAGAGAGGAGTAAGATCCCTTACCTCGGGTCCGACTTGAATCGATCGTTCTTTAATCTCCTGAATAATAAACTTGAGTTAATTTCTAATTCCATAAGAACCATTTTTCATGTTCTTTATTACTTTTATACCACTTATTACCATGTCACAAACATTATGTAATCATTTAAGTTAATAATATTTGTTTTGCCGATATTTGGTTCTTAAGTCGAAAGTGGTCTTCTTACAATTACATGTTGTTCGTGTGGCCAAATGTTTATTATATCCAGAATTGTATTCATTATGTAGATATCATATATTTCATATATATCTAGTACATGCATGCATTTATAACATTACATAATCATTTAGAGGTAAGAAATGAAATGCACCGTTCATGGAGACGGTAAGCCGTACGTACGCATGAACGCTACTTTCATTTCTATTTCATATTTTATAGAATGGAATAATAATGATATAAAGTTATATTATAATTCCAGTATAATATCATATATAATATCATATTTCCATCCTTTATACATCCCACATATGGTATTTAACGAATCAAATCACTTTGAGGGGGCGGTAGTCCGCACTTCCTTAAATGAAGATATCGCGTATACCCATAATGGAAGCCATAAAGGTAAGAAAAAAATGAAAAATACAGAAGCATAAATAAAACATAAACATATTATATATCATATATAAAAATAGTGACATCATAATGGCCACCTTTGAAGGTGTTCAATGAGTATTGAACAATCATCATTTCGGGAGGCAGAATTTCACCATCCACGGAAACCGTATGTTCTTTAACCATTTTATGTAGTTGTGTGAGAGTGTAGCTCGAATAAATCTTATAACAACATCCTAGTATATTGAGGATACTTTTTTTGTTACAAAAGAAGTAAATAAAAAGAGTTAAGGGGTTGGAGAAGCAAAATAAAACAAATGAACATGAGAGAATGAATTACCTTTAAAAGTGTAACTTCTTTTGATTTAAGCCTAAAGGATTCCTTTGAAAGGATTCTGCCAAAAGGGAGTCCTCTATGATGAGGAGAGGGATTTGGAAAGAGTAAATGGGCAGGGTTTGTCCGAGCCAAAGGCTTGAGGAGTGTGTTAAATGAGGTAGAGGTGGGGGCCTTTTATAAGAGGAGAGGAGGGGTACTTTTGGAAAGTAAAGAAATATTACTTTATTTGAAAATGTGTTTCGGTTTTAAAAGGTCCCACATTGATATAATTTGTGGATAAGGTGATAAGGCTTCTAAATCCACTCATCCAATAAGTTTTTTACATGTGTAGTTCATATATTTTACATTATCTTTCCATTTTATTTAAATCGTCAAATAATGATATCATCGCTGCATCATTATTATGTCATAAATAATTTAATTTGTTTAATGTCTAAAAATTATAAAATAAATACTATTATGTAGGAAATCTTTTTATCTTTCCAATGAATATTTATAATCAAAAATATGTCTTGTATAACCCCACTTAAAAATTGTTTTAGTAAAACATATCATGTTTGTGTCAATTTTACTTTTACATTAAATAAAATGTTATTTATGTCATTTCCCAACCAAAGTGGATCCATGGGGTCCCCAAGATGACCTATGGCTTTTCTTGGTCGGCCATGACACAACAAATAATGTTGGGACATGTGTCTAGGTCATTTCACATCATTAAAGCATTATTTATACCTTAAACTACACTAATTACCACTAATCGCGATTAAAAACTTAATAAGTTACTATTCACCAAACAATTATTTTAATCTCATTGAACCAAATTTTACTTCTTAATGACAACCATGTATGTAGGATTTTCAAAATTCAATACACATTAGTGGTAAAATTTCATTTAACTGAAAAATCAGTTTGCTTGATTACCACTTAGTGGTTTCACTATTCATCAAAAATTTATGTTTTTCAGAAAATTACCAAATATTAACCCTAAGCTATATTTGATATTCTGAATTCAAAAATGAAGTCCTTTTTACAAAATTCATAACATATAAGTCACATTAATAAATTTAATAATTAATTCCCGCTGTCATGACAAATAGCGTGTTTTATGAAACAATAAGTATCAAAAGATTGACACTAGTTTAAGTCTGATTTCAAAGTGAAATTGATTCCAACGACCACTATTGGATTTAATGGTAAAAATATTTTCTAATTTCACTTTAAAACCAATTAAAAATATAATCTAATCATATAAATAAATTATATTAAAAAGTGGTTTTGAATTAAAATACAACATTTTACACTATTCATTAAAAAAATGAACTTTATCAGAAAGATACCAAAAATTTACACAAAGTAAATTTTGATGTCCCGATTCTTAATAAGAGTTTTATTTGGTCCAAAAGAATGTTTAAGAGTGAACAAAACTATATTTAATGACGGTTCTCCATCAAAAGGTGATAAGTGAACCTTTAGTGAAAACTAGGGCATATACGCCAAAAATTGAATTCTTTCCGTATTTTAAGCCTTTATCTTTTATTGTATAAATGTAAAAATATTTAAGAACATATATAATCATATTTCAGTTATTTATATCCATTCCCGCCAATAAAACAGCTACATATTAACTACCATTATTTTATTATTAGAGTGCAACGTAAGATTCCCAAGAAACTTGTTGTTGCGTGTTGGGTACGCCATCGAGCATAGCTTCCCCTTTAAAGTCATTTCAATATTTTATTCACAAATATAGATAAATATGAAATGTCATATTCTTTATTTACCTGGGGTGTTACATCCTTCCCCCCTTTTTGGAATTGCTTCCTCGCAATTTTAAAATTGCGCTTGGAAACATCCTTGAAAGTCCCGCATCGGAACAAAAGTCGGTAAAACAAACACTTTAAAATAAAGAAAGATAAGTACAAAGGTCACCCGAGTTAACCCATACTAGGATTCCATGTATGAAAATATGGACATGGAGGAAAAAACAAAGGGTCATGTTCTGATGGAGAGTGATAGAAAATATGTTTAGGAGAAAGTTAACCACGAGAAAATCACAAACTTGTGATGGGTTAAACGGTCTTCGATTCCCCAGTAGGAAAAGTTAATAGACAACATTTTTGTTTTAAGTTACTTTTTATTGAGGAATTTATTCATAAGGAAACATAATCACTTATCATATTGACTTTCAACCTTTATTATATTCCTTACACAAACTCATATTTTCTCCAAAAGATGAGTATTTAGGAAGACTTGTTCACATTAAGAGTACTATAATCAACTTCTAGAGAATCACCTAATCCAAAAAATAGAACTATATACTTCCCATGTCTTTAGACTTTAACCAAATCCAAAACCAAAAAGGCTAGTACAAGATCAGATAATCCAGAAAAGGATAACCCTTTATAAAAAGAAAATCTATTCTTAATCTCCAAAATTTGTCCAACAAAACCCAAAGTTCAACGAGGACCATTCTATAATCAATTTGTCCATAAAATTCTTCAAAGTAAACCAATATAAGATTTAAACCTAAATATTTGAAGGATTTAGTCGCATAGTCTTCCAAGATAAATCGTAACATTTATCTCCAAACAATATCAGTTGCTCCTAAAGTCTCGTTTTGAAAAGTAATTAACCTAATCACATATCCTCCATGATAGGTTAATCATTTTAAAAAATAACCCAAAATCAACATACTCTTAATTCATAAAATCATATAACTAGAATGAATCAGTCAAACTAACCAGGGTCTTCACGTAGTCTAGTGGTAGGCGATAAATACCAGTCGCACATTGGTTGTGGGTTCGATTCCCGCAGCTTTGTCCGACGTGACGGGATGTCACACGGTCTGCGTGTTCTCTTTTTTCCAAAACTATATAATTCTTAAAACATTCCCCAAAATGAGATAAAATCTTCAAGAATAATCATAACATATTTTAACCTCAAGTTTATTTCATTCCTTTCATTTTCCATCATATCATAGAGTAACCCATAATTACCTAAAAATTAAGTATCATATAAACCCTAATGGTTACCTTAATAATTATTACCTGAATTTCCACATCGAATTGGACATCTTGTACCTGATGCATTAGAGAACTCACCAAGGTTGAAGTGGTTGATCATGACTCCTTGATATTTGGTTTAGAACAACCACGAGTTTCTTCATTGAATCCCTCATTTTATCTAGTATCTTAATCAAAGAACCACCACAGTTTCCTTCAAACCTGTTGTCTCTTTGGTGCCTGCTAGATCCATCCATTCACTAAAAATAGAAATGTCAGTGTGAGTATATGAACAAAACCATCATGTACTAATGAGTAAGATAGACAATAAGATATACTTACTCATTCACTTTATCTAAAACTAAGACTCTTTCTGAAATCCTAACCATTATGGTAATTGTCAATTATGCATAAAGAATACCCTAACCTCTAAAGTTATCTAAACCGACCTTTGATACCAACTATAAGGCCCCAGCATTAAACCTTACTTAATCTTGAGTTATTACAAGATTACACATTGAGGATCTTTTCAGGTTTAGAGTTTTAGAGAATTAGATCATGAAACTTGCATTACATTCCACATTTAAACAAAGTGGTTACATAAAAGACAGTATTCATTCTTCCCATCAACGGGAACATATTTAAAATATAACACGGATTCTTTCTTGACACATCCTTGACACTATCATCACATCATGTACCTTTCCCTTGACCTGTGAAAAACATTTCAAAAACTTGGGATGAGCATAAAAATCTCAGTAAGAGTTATAAAAATATGGAAAGGAAACATGAGTTCATATATACATAAGAATGAAATCATACTTTACCCATAAAACAAAGGCACTTTAACATACCTCATTAAACCATGAACAAATCATAGAAATCATAAGACATAAAGGTAACTTGAGGCATTCATAACATTCTTACGTAGGGAGTAACCCTCTTTGTTACGTTTGGAATACCCATCACAGTATATTCCCTAAATCTCTTCGGAGAAACCTTAATGTTTCACTCCTTCGTGTTACCCAATGCATTGGAGAGCTATATCGGGCTCACCCGCCCTTAGTTTATCACGGAACCACCCGTTCTACATAACAATGCCCAAGAACCATAACATAATAGTATCACATAAACATGAATAAAGGAAACATAACATTTCCACATTTCAATCACAATATAACATTTTAGGATATTGAAATAATGAATCCATTCAAAAAGAAACCATTTCCAAAACCATTTAAAACATTTAATAAAGAGATTTTTGAATCAAAGTGTCCCATACCACCTTGAAGCTTTTAACATTTTAAACCATTAATATCCATATAAATAAATCCTTAAAACCATTTTGAATACATGGATATTAATAAGAACAAATAATTAAAACATTTAAAACGATATTTTGGTTAAAGGGGTTCTACCAAAATTAGAGACACTTGAATACAATAATCGAGGAATAAAATTTAGTCAGAACTTTATAATATCATGTGAAAAAAGGATTCATGATATAATACTCCAAAGGACAGTATATACACCATATAAGAGTGAATTGGTGCATAACAACAATGAACCCTCAATAGAAATGTCAAATGTGATGAAATCCCTTATAAAGAAGGTATCCTTAAATTAAGGACAAATAAATCTAAAAAATATGTGTGGCAAATATATATACACCCAATATAAGTGGATATTAAGTGTAAAACAATAAAAGGTCATTCACACATATTCAATGGATGACATATCCAATGTCTACAAGTTGAACCCAAAGAGATCGAAATCGGGTTAAAAAGTTCCCTTGACAGCCTAACGGCATCACATCAAAATAAGTTGATGAGAGATAAAAAGTGTATCTCATCACATGGACATAAAATTTACATCAATAAGGATATATGAGAACATATCCCAACATAACAATATGTAAATTAAAAGACCCAACAAAAGAAGTCTTTTAAAAAGATGATGGTGAAAGGTTCTCTTACCGACTTGGGTATCTTTCAAAACATACACCCCATGAAAGAAGGACAATAGATAATTGGTGTAAATACTAATAAACGAATGTATATTACACAAAGAGTAGAATAATGGGCAGTACATACACCACTCAATGGAATTTGTGGCAAATGTAGCATAAATCTCACGGGAATAAAAGTGAGATGAAAAATCCCTTACGAAAATTCGGCAGCCTAACGACGCCACTCAAAACTTCCAAAATGGATTGATGAGAGGAAATAGGGTCTCTCATCACATTACAATAACATTTATAGAAATATGAATATAAAAGAACATCCCCCAACATTACAAAGATGATCTTAAAAGAAGTGACATAAAGGAGAGTACTTAAAAAGAAAGAAAGAAGTTAGATCTCTTACGAAAGTTCGACAGCCTAACGGTGCCAATCAAAACTTCCAAAATGGATTGATGAGAGAGAATAGGGTCTCTTATCACATGAACATAAAAATTACAGTAGTATTAATATAAAATATCATCCCAATAACAAGAAAGATGAGATTTAAAAGGAATGACATAAAAGAGTGTACTTAAAAAAGAAAGAGAGGAGTAAGATCCCTTACCTCGGGTCCGACTTGACTCGATCATTCATTAATCTCCTGAATAATAAACTTGAGTTAATTTCTAATTCCTTAAGAACCCTTTTTCAAGTTCATTATTACTTTTATACCACTTATTACCATGTCACAAACATTATGTAATCATTTAAGTTAATAATATTTGTTTTGCCGATATTTGGTTCTTAAGTCGAAAGTGGTCTTCTTACAATTACATGTTGTTCGTGTGGCCAAATGTTTATTATATCCAGAATTTTATTCATTATGTAGATATCATATATGTCATATATATCCAGTACATGCATGAATTTATAACATTACATAATCATTTAGAGGTAAGAAATGAAATGCATCGTTCATGGAGACGGTAAGCCGTACGTACGCATGAACGCTACTTTCATTTCTATTTCATATTTTATAGAATGGAATAATAATGATATAAAGGTATATTATAATTCCAGTATAATATCATATATAATATCATATTTCCATCCTTTATACATCCCACATATGGTATTTAACGAATCAAATCACTTTGAGGGGGCGGTAGTCCGCATTTCCTTAAATGAAGATATCGTGTATACCCATAATGGAAGCCATAAAGGTAAGAAAAAAATGAAAAATACATAAGCATAAATAAAACATAAACATATTATATATCATATATAAAAATAGTGACATCATAATGCCCACCTTTGAAGGTGTTAAATGAGTATTGAACAATCATCGTTTCGGGAGGCAGAATTTCACCATCCACGGAAACCGTATGTTCTTTAACCATTTTATGTAGTTGTGTGAGAGTGTAGCTCGAATAAATCTTATAACAACATCCTAGTATATTTAGGATACTGGTGTTGTTACAAAAGAAGTAAATAAAAAGAGTTTAGGTGGTTGGAGAAGCAAAATAAAACAAATGAACATGAGAGAATGAATTACCTTTAAAAGTGTAACTCCTTTTGATTTAAGCCTAAAGGCTTCCTTTGAAAGGATTCTGCCCAAAGAGAGTGTTCTAGGATGAGGAGAGGGATTTGGAGAGAGTAAATGGGCAGGGTTTGGCCGAGCCAAAGGCTTGAGAAGTGTGTTAAATGAGGTAGAGGTGGGGGCTATTTATAAGAGGAGAGGAGGGGTACTTTTGGAAAGTAAAGAAATATTACTTTATTTGAAAATGTGTTTCGGTTTTAAAAGGTCCCACATTGATATAATTCCTTGATAAGGTGATAAGTCTTAGAAATACACTCATCCAATAAGTTTTTTACATGTTTAGTTCATAGATTTTACATTATCTTTCCATTTTATTTAAATCGTCAAATAATGATATCATCGCTACATCATTATTATGTCATAAATAATTTAATTTATTTAATGTCTAAAAATTATAAAAAAATACTATTATGTAGGAAATCTTTTTAACTTTCCAATGAATATTTATAATAAAAAATATGACTTGTATAACCCCACTTAAAAATTGTTTTAGTAAAACATATCATGTTTGTGTCAATTTTACTTTTACATTAAATAAAATGTTATTTATGTCATTTCCCAACCAAGGTGGATCCATGGGGTCCCCAAGATGACCCATGGCTTGTCTTGGTCGACCATGACACAACCAATAATGTTGGGACACGTGTCTAGGTCATTTCATATCATTAAAGCATTATTTATACCTTAAACTACACTAATTACCACTAATCGCGATTAAAAACTTAATAAGTTACTATTCACCAAATAATTATTTTAATCTCATTGAACCACATTTTACATATTAATGACAACCATGTATGTCGGATTTTCAAAATTCAATACACATTAGTGGTAAACTTTCATTTAACTGAAAAATCAGTTTGCTTGATTACAACTTAGTGGTTTCACTATTCATCAAAAATTGAAGTTTTTCAGAAAATTACCAAAAATTCACCCTAAGCTATATTTGAAATTCTGAATTCAAAAATGAAGTCCTTTTTACAAAATTCAAAACATATAAGTAACATTAATTAATTTAATAATTAATTCCCACTGTCATGACAAATAGCGTGTTTTATGAAACAATAAGTATCAAAAGATTGACACTAGTTTAAGTCTGATTTCAAAGTAAAATTGATTCCAACAACCACTATTGGATTTAATGGTAAAAATATTTTCTAATTTCACTTTAAAACCAATTAAAAATATAATCTAATCATATAAATAAATTAGATTAAAAAGTGGTTTTGAATTAAAATACAACATTTTACACTATTCATTAAAAAATGAACTTTATCAGAAAGATACCAAAAATTTACACAAAGTAAATTTTGATGTCCCGATTCATAATAAGAGTTTTATTTGGTCCAAAAGAATGTTTAAGAGTGAACAAAACTATATTTAATGAAGGTTCTCCATCAAAAGGTGATAAGTGAACCTTTAGTGAAAACTAGGGCATATACGCCAAAAATTAAATTGTTTCCGTATTTTAAGCCTTTATCTTTTATTGTATAAATGTAAAAATATTTAAGAACATATATAATCATATTTTAGTTATTTCTATCCATTACCGCCAATACAACAGCTACATATTAACTACCATTATTTTATTATTAGAGTGCAACGTAAGATTCCCAAGAAACTCATTGTTGTGTGTTGGGTACGGCATCGAGCATAGCTTCCCCTTTAAAGTCATTTCAATATTTTATTCAAAAATATAGATAAATATGAAATGACATATTCTTTATTTACCTGGGGTGTTACAATACGGTTATCCTTTCAGGGTTTGTTTGATTTACCAAACGTTCATTCTATGAATGTAGGTTTTCAATCGGGATTTTGAACATCAATGTAGGATTGATATTCCATAAATTTATACAAACATAGGTTTAAAAATCCAAATTCACATTTCTTGTATGCAGGGTTTTCCATCCATATGTTAACTGTTTAGTATAGAGATGATGTTCCATACAATCCAACGATATAGGGTATGAAATCCATTCGCACTGTTTTGAACAGAGGGAAAATTTCAAACATTAGGCATATCAATTTAGGGTATCAATACTGTTTCAAGAAAACATGAAAGTTCATTCTTGAATGCTTTGACGAATATTCCTTATAGATTAAGCATTCATATCATTATCGAATAAATATTAAAAATAATATTATTTTCCTAATACACCCTTAAAGTAATATAATTAGTAAAAATGGTATTTTTGAGAATCAAAATCAATAATATATATATAGTATTTCTGAAAATATACATTCCAAACAATAATTCACTTTTATGATTATAAACCCCATAACATAATTATGAAAATGTACAAATTTTAAAGATTAATAAAATAATATTTTTAAGGGAAATACTTGTTTCATTGAAAATTGATTTTTTTAAATAATTACTTTGATTTCATAGTACTATATTCATTTAAATAAAATAGATACTTAAAAAATTGGGAATTGTTTGTCCATCCATATTTATCCCCCTTTTGTGATATAGAAAATATAGCATATAAAAATTCATTTAAATGAATTAAATGTACCACATAACATTAAGTGAGTTCTTATTAAATAACTCTTACAACATAAATAAATTTTGAACTAAAATGGAGTAAATGATCAATATTAAAATAAAATAAAACAATATAAAACACATATTTATAAATATAATGTGATGTAAAGCCAATTGAATTGGATATTATATGTTTTTATAAAAAACATGTGGACATTCCCCAATCTACTAAATATATGTTTTAAATGTTATTAGTTCAAATTGATTGGATTGATCTAATTCTTCACATGGAGAGGATGATGTATGATGAGGAATTTACTAAAAAACACCTTGTATTTAATGTACCCTTACCAAAAAAATCTGAATGTTATTGTTGAAAACACTTTTCTACTTCTGGAGCATCTTTTGGGAATTTTGATTAATCTTTAAGATCTACACCAAATTTATATTTAAAAATTTATTAACATATTATTTAGGATGGATTAAAGCAATAATATTACATATCACTTGTTAAAAAAATGGCCCTAAAAATAATCATTATAGGTCAGTTGGATTTTCAAATGTCTTTTATTTTGCAATAGAACATTAAATGGAGTATTGTCACACTATTGAGTGTGCATTCTTTAATTAATATCAGATAATACTGAGGTTATAACTTCAAATTGTATGAATAAATATAATGAAGATTGTTGAGAAGATGTTGATGCCTCATTAATTTCTCTGATTGATTGAATATCCCTTCCCAAAATATTCACTAACTCATCAAAATATGATTTCTTAAGTGGTTCTCCATTTAAATTTCTTATTTATATAGCTAAAGGATTTATAAATTATTTATTATCTCCGATAGAAATAAAATATTCTCGAATATCTATATATTGAGGTTGAAGAACTTCAAACACTCCTCTAGACACAATATATCATTATAAATATTCAACATTCTTTTTCTATCTTCCAACTTTTTCCATCGAGACAAGTTATGGGAATTTTCCTAATTGAAATTTTGAATTAGATATTCGGTATATCTATTGAATGAGTTAGAAGACTCATTAAAAATTGCTCTTGATTTATATAAACCATCATCCATTTCCAACCTTGGTTCTTCTAATAAAACATATTTTATGTCAACCAATGGAGAACACTTTTCATATATATAATTAGCAATAAAAAATAGATATATTTTTTATTGAGGTTCCACTGAAAATAGGTACATCTTCCCTAAGTTGATTTTCCCTTTAAGCCACAAGATCAACATCTCTTTCCACTAGATCTAACTATTCAAGACATTATTCCACATCATAAATATTTATTGAAATTATTCTATATTAATGAATACCATCTTAATCATATCTGGATTCTTATTTATCTTCTTCAGTCATGGATCTCCCATAGCCAACAAATTTTACCATTATCTTCTCCCTATATGCAGTGACCATCATTCTTTGTTTTTATTTAACTACAATAGGTTAAGGAAATTCACTATAATTACTCCAAAAGTATCTCTATTTACTTACAATTCTTGAATTTAATACCTTTTTATGATGACATCTCATTCCTAATGAGATGTCCAAATGTTTTCGTAGTTTGAATAAAAAAATAGAAAGAATCCTTCCATAAGGAAAGGAACCAATTTTTTATTATCTTTGACAGTTTTAATTAAATAAATCGAAATATAGATAATATAATGAAAAATAATATTTTTCTATAAAAAAAATATATTATAAATATCAAGATACAAATATTTCTCCAACTCATTCATCCTTGGAACAATTTTAAATTGAATAAACTCTATCGTGAATTTGGGCCAGCATTAAGGTCTTTAGTCGTCATCTTCATGAAATTTTGAGTTCCAAATTGAGAAAAATTATATCATAGAACATAAACATATCATCTCCAATATTTCATAAATTGAAATGAGATTCCCCTCATGCAGATAAACCTATTACCCAGCTATTTGAAATGGATAAATATAAAACTCATTATTTTAATCATAGAGAAAACAATAACTTTATCATCTTCAAAAGGGAATGAACCCTTTCAAAAAACACTTTTACATCATGTATATATAATATATGTGAGTTACCATCTCCAAAAATAAATTAAAAATGAGAAAATGTAATTGAATTTCACAATAGAATGTGGCTTTGATTTATGCAGTAAAAATCTATTAATTGCTTTTAAAGACATTTTTGATACTACAACTAGAAAATAGGATCATTCAGATAGCTTCATCATAAAATACTAATGGATCCATTACTAATGGTTTGCGGATTCAATGTTCTATGGATTCTACTAAAAAACTAAAAATAGTATATTCTTAATAATCTGAAGGGTCGGGAAGGTGAGTAAAGAGAGTGAGGGAATGCTGGTGTAGGTGATGATGTCTAATGTGGAGGTGATTAAAATGGTAAACATTATTTTAATTTTTTAAAAAGAATGTTTTAAAACTAAAATCACGTAAAATATAAAAATAAATGAAATATTTTTAAATAATATAATTGGAAGAAAAATTAATAAATTAAAATAAATTAATCAATATTTATTTAAAATTAAACATTCTTAACTCCCACTTAATAAAATAAATACATATAGAGGGAACTAGTTTAGTAAAAATATCAATTAATTGAAATTTGTTGTTTACTAATTAAAAATATATATCCTTTCTTAAGAACATGATATCTTTGAAAATAATACCTTGTATCAATATAATTAGTCTTAGAGTGACATATTAAATTTTATGAAGTATTTATTTTTTAGTATTATCAAATAAAATAGTTATATTATTAAAATTTATTCAAAAAACCATTAGAGTTTGTTTCATCCACAACACATGTACACAACAACAACTAACACATATATATATATATATTCTACATCGGTTTTTAGTAAGAAAAATGGGTGTTATTTCTTACTCGACCATGATACTTAATATTTTCCAAGAAAGTGACATATTCCAAAGGTGGTTTTTATACCTAATCTCTATCCTATACAGTCATCATATGAGTATGAAATTAAAATAAAATTTCATGGTTTTAGGTAAAGATGATATTGAAAAATAGTGAATTTTACATTTCTAAAAATTCTTTTAATAGCGGTAAGGTGTTATTATTATTTATTTGACTAAAATATAACATGAAGAAATAGTGAAAACAATATTTACAGTCTAATAAAAGAATGATATAATAAAATAACCATCATACATCTTTATAATTTTTTGTCTATTGGTTTTTCTGCTTCATCCAAACATGTTTTATATTGGTATACATTGGAGTTTTATAATTCTTATTATATCCTATTAAAAACATTTTTTATAAATTAATAACATTTTTACTTTTATTTCAAAATATAACATCGTAATTTTTATAAATTACATATCTGAAAAAGAAATTAAATTCTCCCATCATTCTCATTTTAAATTATTTTTCATTATATTTAAAAAATCATGGAAAATTGTTTTGTGTTTTTAGGACCTAAAACAAAATCATCAAAATAAACTTATACTAATTGAATATTAGAACAAAAAGTTATCTTAAAAATAGTAGGATCCACTAATCCTACATAAAATCTATGTTTTAATAAAAAAACTCTTAAATCATTCATACCAATATTTATGTTCTTTTTTAAGGCCATAGGGAGATTTAGTATGTTTAAAAATAGAATTGGTTTTATGAGGGTTTTCAAAACCAGGTGTTTTTTCAACATAAAATCCATCCATAAAATAGCCATTTAAGAAATAATTTTTACCGTCCTTCTGATATAGTTTGAAATTCATATGTGATGTGTAATCTAAAAGGTTTCTATTTGATTTAAATCTAGATATAGGTGAAAAGGATTAATAAAAATCTATAAATTCTTCTTAATTATATAATTTTTCAACTAATATAGCTTTTTTCTAGTGATCACCACTTGATCATGATGTTTATTCCTAAATATACACATAGTTATTATTAATAGCTCATTAGATGGAAATTTTTTCATTTCAAAAAATTTATTTCATTTGAATCAATTTATTTCTTCTTGCATGGCTAAAAACCCACTCAAATCTTTTAAAACCACATAAAAATACATTGGTTTTAAATTACATAGAAAGTGAGAGAATTGAACTACATTTTCTATATTTCTTCAAGCTTTAATTCAATTTTTTGTCTCTAATTATAGATTAAAAATAATAGATCATTAATATTATAGACTATATTGGTAAGACACTTTCAATTTCGCCATTTTCATTCTCTTCTGAAGTAGAATTAATTTCATTTAAATCATTTTCAAAATCAGGTTTTAGTTATTTACGTCTCCTATTATTAAAAAAAGTTGGTAAATTAGTCTATTTGATCATTCTATTTAATTAAATTTTCTGTTTCTTAAAACATCACATGAATGGATTCCACAAAACCCATTAATTTTTATTAAACACTCTATAGGTTTTAGAAGTAGAAAAATAACCTAAAAATATCACGTCATGGGTTATTGTATTGAATTTTCCATGTTTATCCTTAGTATTCAATATAATCACCTCACATCCAAATATTAAATTTAATTTACTTTAGGTTTTCTTTTATTCCAATGTTTATATGGTTTATTTTTAATAATAGGTCTTATTAAAAATCTATTTATGATATTGAAATCTATTCTTATAGATTCATCGCATAAATAGGTAGGAAGACTATATTCATTCAGCATAGTACTTTCCATTTTATGAATAGTTTAGTTTCTTTTTTCAACATTTCTATTTTTTTCAGATGATCTTAGTGCAGGGAATGTTTGTTTAATACCTAAATTGTTGAAAAAAATTAAAATCATGATTCTCAGATTATCTTTCAAGATCACATATAAATGAAATTATTTCAACATCATGTTCCTTTTTATTTTTTGAAAATCTTTGAATATTTGTGAATACCAGTGTTTTAAATTTTAGAAAATACACCAATGTTAATTGAGAAAAATCATCAACTAAACCATTGATATTCAATTTTTCTACCAAAAATTCTAATATTGGTGGTCCAAAAAATCCATATGATTATATTCTAATGTTTTAGATGTAAAAATCTAGTCATTGATTTGAAAGATGTTTTTTTGTTGTTTCCCAATTTGAGATGCATCAAAAAATCATTCATTTTAAGAAATTGGACTACGAAAATAAAAAACTAATTTTTTCTTATATAGTTTATATAAAGAATATGTATTAAAATGTCCATTTATTCAATTCTAGGACCTCAACTCATTTTCCTTAATAGTTAAAGAATTCACATTTTATATAAATAGGGTATTGAGATCTAAAGTGTAAAGTGACTGAAAATTAATTTTTTTATTACCTAAACACTTTTAAGGAAAAAATTAAGAAACCAGAAAACAGTCCAACCAAAATTAAAAAACACAAGAAGAAAAGAACCAGAACCAACTAATGTACCTTCCCCACCCCAGCAAATATGCCATGACAAGAAGCCTTCACCAACACAGGACCCTCCAGAAAGAAGTCCCTACAGAATGCATGGGCACAATACTGATGGCCAAGCCATACCCTCCCAAGCCTCACAATCCAAACGGCCCGCACCAGTGAAGAATTTTCACTCCAATCCCCTTCTGGCGCAGGTCCATGTAGAAGATGGAAACAAGCACCAAGCCTCCAAAGAAAGGAAGACAACAGGAATAACCAAAAGAAAACACAACATGCACCATCAAACCTCCCAAACTGCCTGACCAAGACAACCATCTTAAACTGAATCATTAAAGAGAACCATTAGATTACCAGAATTTGTCTCCCTAAAAAGTTTCCAAGATAAGTATGTAACTTGAAGATCGGTAACCACCATCATTATTTTCTCCAAATCAGAAGAAAGATCAAGATCTAAAGTGAAAACATTTTCAGTTCTAGGTGCCCTAAATTTATAAATTTTTTAATTTATAACTGTGAAATAAATGTTATAAAAATTAAACAAAATCCATCATTACAATTTTTATAAATTCTTGACAGGTTGTGATTTATCCCATGTGCATACAATAATGTTATGATTGAATTTGCCTTTGGATCTCCCACAGTTCCAACTCCATCAATATTTCCTTTTGTATTGTCAAAAAAATATAATATACCTCCATTAATTTGTGTTAGTGTATGGAAATTTTTAGATTCTACAATCTTGTTTCGGGATAAATAATTATCCACATACCATATAGGATTTTCCATGTCTCCATTTTCATATAAAATTATTTAAACATATTTTTTTTTCATATATTTTTGGGCTCTGCTATGTCATCAAGAAATGAATTTGGAAACTAGATCTACCTTATTTTATAAAATTTTTATGACAATATTCAAAAAAAAATTGTAAAGAAACTCATTTATTGTACCACAAATTTAATAATTTCACAAGTAATAGTTGATATTTTATTGACCATTTATTACACAATAATAGAGGTTGCATTTTTTGACTTAGGCACAAAATAATTTTTTCCAAATTGTGAATTTTCACCCTTGCATCCTTTTTCAAAAAAAATAATTAAATTCAATCAAAGAATCTCATTCAGATGGATTTATCATTTTGTTAAAATAATAGCATCACTTTGGTAAGATTATAATTCATCCTAAAATATTTTAAATAATGTTTCAAGATCAATACAGAACGATGTAGATGATTTTAATTTTTTTATTAGATCTTGATTTTTCTTTATCATTGTGTCTCTTTCACCAAAAACAACATTATGTATATTTTTTTAATGATTTATGTTTATTTATTAAAGAATAATACTTTTAATCTATTATAAAATAGTAATAATCCAATTAACTATTTAAATACCTATCAGAGTTAGAGGTAGAAAAATAGTAGGTTTGTAACTCTTATTCATCCTTAACCAGAAAGAACATATTTTCTTTTGGATTTTCTGTCTCTTTCTAAATCATATTTTCAATATATACTAGTGTATTCAAATAAATTCATAGTATATTTCATCGTACATTTTTATTTATGCTCATAATCTATATTCTTATGATATTTATATCATATCCTCCTTTGATCATCATTCAATTTTGGGAAAATTTTTCTCATGAGACCTATCTATTTTCATTTGTATCTCCTTGATTCTCTAGGTTTTTTTTCATCCTTCATAAAGGAATTCTAAAGATAGTTTTATTTTTTTGAATTTTTAAAATATTTAGGTAGTTTATCATGTTCTATTTTAGAGTCTAGTGATTATGAAATTTTGTGTTTGGTTTTTTTATGTCTTTTCATGCTTATGAGATGTCAACTAAAGGGAAGTTTTTTCCTTTTTTCTCTAACATTGTGATCATCAACCTATGGTGACATTTTCTCTTCGTACATCATAAATATTCTAATTAATTACATCATAATAAATATATTTATAGGTGTATATTGATGAATTTTTATAGATTTTTCCTTCCATCTAGAGGGAATTACACGATGAACATTCTGTGCTTTATCTAATTAACTAATGGGATCTCCCAATGTTGTAATATTGTTGATAATCTCAAATAACATTACATTAATGTGGGTGTCTCTTTCACCGTCAAAAATTATAAATATTTTAAATATTAGTTTTGAAGTAAAATACCTAATTTTTTTGATATTGTTTGTTCTTACACTGTATATAGTGATCAACAACCACATTTCACATGTATTAGGGAATATTGATACTCGATTGAATTCATCATTCCCAAGACCAAAGATGATGGAATTAATTTACTTTGAGTTGATGACCAATTAAGATTTTGTTTTAGAATTCCATGTTATTAGTTTCATAGTAATCACATAAGGAGTGATGATATTTGATTAAACATTGAATTATAGATTCTTTATAGAGATGTACATGCATTACTTCCAATATCTATAGTTGTCACTATTAAAATACGGATCTTGAATCATAAACATACCTTCCTTTGGATCAGCCAATGGAATATATTTTTTATAGAATATATTCATTTGACCTTAATAAGTATTTTTTACAAAATCACTCAACAGATATTAATTTTTAGGTTATTATTGTACAGTGATACAGAAGAAGGGGTGAATTGTTTATTTTTTACAATCATGACAGATTGTGGATTTCAAAGCTCTTTACAATTTATGTACATTTTCAGAATTTTCCTCTATTTATAATATGAGTAATGGTTATAGGGGATAATTAACAGAACAATTATAATGTTTTTTGGGCCACAAAGATCCCATAGTCCACTCCAACAATGACCTCTTGGTGAGATTGGTGAATTTCACTCTAAATGTACTCTTATCAAAAAACCTTCAAATTCAAAACTTTGTTTATGAAGTTGAAACCTTTTAACATAAGGATCAACAAGTCCTTGTGATTCTTTTATAGGTAACCAAATATATATATATATTAGTATAAGAAGTTGACACTTCACTACAATTTATTACAAGCAGTTGAAACAAATAAAAATAAAAAAAATTAACTTTTTGAGGGTACAGATTGATCTTCACCATTGAAGATGTGTAAACTAGTAGAATATGGATCTTATAATTCAAAAAATGAATGTCTTCAAAAAAATATATTAATATTTCATATCTCGAATTTATGTTCATAAAATGTAGCAACCACTATGTAGAAGATTCATATTAGTCAAGGTTTGAAAATGTATATCTCTAAAGAGTTGCTTCTTCCAGAAAATGAAAAATTCAATCATTAATTACAGAAGTTCTATATGGAAAATAATTTAACAGGTATATAGTCATATATATTATTCAAAAATAATTGATAGATTATATAGATAGAATATAGATTTCATTGGTACTATATATCAATTAATGTTGCATGTCAGAACATGAATATTCAAAATTTAATCGACCAGATGATTCATAAAATCCTTAAGTGGATGAGTGAATTTATCTGATGAATATAGTTAATTGAATCAATCATTCTATGAATTATAATTATTCATAAAATGTTTTTCAATAAATATTTAATTCCATCAGGACTATTGTAGAAATCTTGAATAAAATCGTGGATTAAAAATCATCAAATTTGTATAGACCAATGTATGTTTGATCTTCATACTGTATTGTTATTTTTCATAGTGTATATTTATTTTTCATAAAATATGGTTAATTTTTATAGATTATGATTTATATTCACATTTATGGTTTCCATTCAATGTATGTTTCTAGAAACATACATTTATCTGAGAAGAATACACGGATAAAAAGTAAAATTGGGATAAGAATCCATTCATTTATACTTTCAGTGTAAGGTTAATTCACCATAAATTAATCCTCCAAATGTAGGGTAGAAACAATTATTCCGTACATCAAAATTGGCTGGAGAGTCTGTATGATTATTGAAATATAGGTTTGATAATACATAACAGAATTTACAAAATATAGGGTTTTCGATCCATACATTAACTATTAATTGTAGGGATGATCATCCATACATTCCATCAATGTAGGGTATGAAAACCATATATGTTGTTTTAAATTTAGTGAAAATTTCTTACGTGACACTTGAAAATGTAGCATATTAATAGTGATTCTCAATAACAGTACAATTCATTATGAATTCATGGATGAATACTACATCCAAATTAAGCCTGAATATAATTCCAGAATAAATATTGCAAGGAATACTAATTTAATGAATCTCACATAACGTAATATCATTAATTAAACAAAAAAGGGTATTTCTAAGCCTCAAAATCAATATTATTTATAGAATTTTTTTGTGATAATACATTCCCAATGTGTTGGGTCATTTTTCCACCTTACCTTTTAATATTAACCACCATGTGAACTCATTTTTAGCTTACTCATTTGGATTAAAATTAACTGTTTTCACAAATCACTTTTCTCATAAATTAAATTTTCCTTATTTGTAATTTAAAATTAATCTGAATCAAAATATGGATTTCATTTTTCCAAATTCAGTTTTCATATGTATTGAGAATATAAGTTAAAATTAATGTCGCAAGCATGAAGTGGAAGATGGGTTTTAATATATGTTTTTAAGTGGTTTACATAGATTTATAAAGAAAGTCAATATAAAAAAATTAAAATGACGTAAATTATTTTTAAAGATGTATACTTTATATAAATTCTCTTTAAAACCATTATAAATTTTAATATAACATTATAAATTATTTATATGAATATGCAGTTTTTAATTTAATTCTTTATTTTTCATTATTTCTCAAAAAATGAAACATCAGAGAAAAATGAAAAATATACACACTGAAATAATTTTTATTTTAGAAATTAAAAAATATTTTTAATAAAAAATAATTGAATAAAAAATAAAAGAGGAAATGAAAACCCATTTTATCAAAAAAATTGTTTTTTATATAAAAATATTTCTATAAAAAATCAATAATATATCTGATTCAAAAGAGAAAAATTATATTATTAGTAATACAAGAGAACTAATTTTATATTAAAATATTTTTGAAAAAAATATAACTTGTGAATGCTAAATTCACAAATATATATGAACCTATATTTTTCATTATTTACAAAAATTAAATATTGTAAGAAAAATCCAAAAAATTTAACCTCATATAATTTTGATATTTCGACTGAAAAATTGATATTATTTTTATTATATATAATTATTAAATTTATCTGAAATTGAATATTATATTCTCCGACAAAAAATATAAAACATAGTTTGGAAGAAAATATACTTTGGGAACAAAATGTCTTTTCAAAAAATTGAGTTCATATGCCTAATGATTTTATTAAAACATTTTATTATTTGGACCATTATATATATTCATAATTTATCTACTAATATTCATACCATCCAATAAAAATGCAACATTTCAATAGTAATAATATAATAATATTTTAGGGTTAGTTAATGTTAAATTTTGGGAATTTTATACTCTATTGAATATTGTGTTCTATTAAAATTATAGGGTGTTATATTATTCCCAATATTATAAAATTTTTCCTGTAAATTATAACATATTCCTTACAATCACGAGATTAATATTTTAAAATTCCATTTATGAATACAATCAATATAAAAAGGGTTAATAAAACATCCCCATGAAAAAGAGTAAAATGGAAACATGAAGGTCGACATGAATAACACATAATAGTGGTTTCAAATTGGAAAACATTATTGGGAAGTGAAAATACAGATATGGTGGAACAAATTATTGTCTATGTAAAGAATTAGTGTGATAGAGATCATTGAACCTAGGAAATTGAATGATTGTGAGAAAGATAATGACAAAAAAATAAATCAATGTAGCATGAATAAGTCATCATTTCACAGGAAATGAATGTAGTGTGATAAATTTTTTGTTCTAAGATACCTTCCATAGAGTTAATGAATTTAATTACCATCTATACTAAGAACATAATGAAAGATAATTACATGAAAAGTAAAATTTCTTCCTTTATTATATTTCCTCGACAATTTTAACATTTTTTCTAAAAAAATGATTATTGAAGATTAATTTTTATGATAAATCAATAAAATCAACATCAATTGGATCATATAATCAATAAAATTATATCAAGTTATTCTTTCTATCATTAAATATTCTCCAAAACTAAATTTTATTCCATAATTAAAAATAATATCCATTTTTTATAAATCATCAAATGATGAAATAATTTATTTTACTTTAATATTTCAATAATAACATAAAATATTCAATTTAAATTTTTTTGAAAAATAAGTAAGAATAATCCCACAATATCCTCAAACCCCTCAAATTATATAATTTCTTAACCCTAATGGTGATCTCTAACCTCTAAAATTACACCCCAACAAACATAATTTCATTTTTACCAAATAATGTTTTTATATTCCAATTTCCACACATATGGGATACATATACCTTTGAAAAATAATAAAACTACAATAATATAAATAATTAAAATGATAAATTACAATAAAATATTGTTATGTACTAAATATTACTAAAATATTATGAATCAAATTTAGATTTTAATTTTAAATTTGATCCTTAGCTTGAACAAATATATATATGAAAATGACATTTTGTAAATGAATGATTTTTAAATCATGAAGATTATCTATATCCTATAATCCAATAGACCGTAATTAACATAAAATAAAATAATAAACTCACTCAAAGTGTTATTTAAATCATAATATATTATTCTTCCGAAAAACCACAAAATGTTTCAAATAAACTCAAATTATCATCCTTTGATACCTAAAAAAGGATATACATGCCTTTGAACATATGATCAACCATAAGCATATTAAAACATTATAGAATATATAAATATAAATATAACATCAATTTAAATTATATATGCTTTAAAATACTAACCCAATTTTCATTCCTCAAATAAAATAATATGCTATTGAATATATCTGAAAAATTAAAAAATTTAATATAATTCATCAAATATGAACAAAATAACTCATTCAGAAAATCACTAAGAAATTTCTCGGTCAACAATACTATCTCATTTTCTTTGTCCCCGCCATCCTGATATTTATCACAACTAAACATTTTCACCTTAAAAATTTCCTTAGTTGATGTACCATTAAACATATGTTTTGAAATCGTCAATGAAAAACAAATATGAAAAATCTATATATTTTCCTTGATTCTCGTATTCATAACATCATTGAAATGGAAATTCTAAATATCAAATGCATAAAAACTTTAATCAGTTCAATTTAATGATTATCTTTTCATTGGTTCTTCTATGACCTAGATGTTAACATCCTAATTTAGTAATTTAATTAGATAATACCCATATTCCGCAAATAAAATACACTAAACTAAAAAATTTACTATTAGATAATCATTTTTTCTCCATAGTAATTTTAATTTTTATATAGAACTTAAAAACTCTATTCCCTCATTTTCAACACATTAATCACATTTTTATTCCCCTAATTCTTTTCAAAAAGTGCTTCTTCCCACCAACTAGACTTGTATGAAGATAAAACTTTTTACATTTTTTGTCTTGTATAAACAACATTTTTCTCTTCTCCGGTGTTTAAGGACACTCACCATAGTGCATTTTTTAAATAATATAATGAGGTAGATTTTAATTCCTAATCACATTATTCCCATTCCATATCCTGTTTTATTTTGTTAGATGTGAGGTCATTTATCCTATTTTGTATCACATTCTATGTTAATATAAATTTTATTTTTTCCATCCATTGACTAAAATCTATATGTATAGTGTTAGAAATAATTTTCATAGTTTCGAATAATATAATATTTAAAATGATTCATATAGTGCATAAATTATTACACCTTGTTTTCAATCTATGAAATCATGGTATTATACAAGGCCATCTATTATTATCATCAACTCAAATATTTAACAGTGGCCCATAAAAAATTGTGAGTTAACATAATAATATCCCTAGATAGTTCCAAACTAGGTTTATAGTAAGGTCACAATCACTATGAAGTAGAAAAATTTTCAAGTTAAATATAACCAACATATTTCAGGGTTATTACATGAATATTCATCTATACCAAAACCAAGTCCACTTGGAGTATACGAATAGATATATTTATCAAGGAAAACCAAAATCCATTATTTACCATAAATTTAGATATTTTACAACAAATATGGTTCCCACTAATATTGTGACACCTATAGATTTTTTGAAACTTCTTTTCAAATTAATTAATGGTTTTAAATATTCTATATTTTATTAGGTTAGATGAAATCACTATATTTTCTTTATTTTGTGGAGAAAAAAAATTTAATCTTGAACTAAATGAATCACAAAGATTAACTTCTAGTACACACAATGCTATTTTTTTTATTTTGTTACACAAAATCCTTATTTCATTTGATAGCTTGGGTTATAGGCGATACTGAGATTTTCCGAACTACTATATAATATCTATATAAATAACAAAATATTATTATAGTTTCCTCTAAATATGAAAATATGATTTAAAAAATTCTATAAAATGAATCCTTTGGTTTTTAATTAGATATAAATGGTTCTAAAAACTAATTTAAAATAAAGAAATTCATTTTCTAATAAATTTTTTGTTATATATAAAAACACAATTTAATGTCAATAAATTAAACAAAATGATTTTTGTTATTTTTTAATAAAATATATACTATGTTTCAATAATATTTTTTTTAATTTAATATAACAGATTTTATAGTAAAAACATAATAATAGATTCCATTATATGAATAAAAACGAGTATTTTGTTACATTGTAATTTTAATGCATTTTAATTGAAAACCTGTTTCAAATATTTTTTTTAATACTTTTATAATTTTAATTTAAAACAAAACGTTATATTTTAAATAATAATATAAAAAATTACACCGGGTTATGTATTTTTATTTTTCTGGATTGTTTCAAGTTTTAGATGAATAGTGAAAATCATTGAATTTTAATTAAATACTACTTTTTAATTAAATTTATTTATACAGTTAAATTATTTTGGAAATTAGTATAAGATAATATTTAATTCAATTATAAATATATTAATTCATTTTGGAAAAATAATATTTCTGAAATTGTATAAAAACATTTCAATCATCTTCAACCTTTTACACTAAAACCTTTCTTTCTCATCACATTTTAGTGATTAATTCTAAATTAATTTATCACACTTAGGTTAATTTAAATTTTAATATTGGATAACATATTTGGAATAATCTTTATTTATAATTTATATAATGTTCAACATAGTGTATTACAAAAAATATTAATGAATATAATTACAAATAATAATACCGATTAAGGTAAAAATGAGTTTACAGAGAGGTTGAACATTAACATAGGGGAAAAATACCTTATATATATGTCTAAAATCTACAGTATGTCCATATTTTTAAAAAATCCTCCATTTTATAAAAAATGGACAATTACTGGAGGAACACTATTTACGGGAGACTTGTTAATAGTATATACATTTTTATATTTACCTGATCTCCACTACCTCTCCACTATAAATGCAATCTCAACCCCTATGATATACACACATCTCAATCCCTTTGAATAGTAAAATAACTAAAAAAATCACCTCTCGAATACCCAACCTTCATATTATATGCCTCCATTTTTAGGAATCCAATCAAGGAATCCATTTTCCATAAACAAAATGGACTTACCCAAATCAGATGTAGTATGCCTCCACATGTTATTTCGTTTTATTTTCATTTCCACCCTCCCCCCTCCACATAAATTATTCTTATTCAAATATTATATAATACACTAAATATAGTCAATATATTAAGATGTTTTTATGTTAATTTTTTTACCTACACTGACATAAACATCCGTCAAATGAAATACGAAATCACCGTCCTTCTGTATGGCGGACTACCTCCTTGCGAGATGATATCTCTCATTCATCAATTAAAGCCTCTCAATTACTAAAATAATAATTTACGTTATGTTTTTATTTTATATATATATTATATTTTGATTTATTTATTCTTATTTTATTACTATATCAAAAATATCTTCTTACTTTTCATTTTCTTCAAATAAAAAAACATTGTTTGTGGGCGCGTGGACTACTGCCTCCTCATTGTCATGAAATTTGTTCAATATTTTCCTGATATGTATTATCGATGGGTTTATTATATTTATATGATATTTTTGAAATAGAAATTATATATTAATAATATATATATATGTGTATAATTAAATTAAATTCTTTCTTTCAATACGAATAAAAAAGGGAAAATAACATTCATGTGTATGTACGGCATACCGTCTCCATTAACATTTCTTCCATTTCATGATTATATATTTCATAGATTATTATGATTATTTTTATAATAAATATATAAGATATTTATATATTTTTTTAAATTCTTGAAAAAATTAAATCATTATTTAAGTAAGATGATCAATAATAAGAAGTCAAAACATATACAAAAAAATGAATCAGATATTACAAGAAAAATATCATTAATATATAATTCCTAATAAATGTGAAATATAAAGTAATAATAAAATAATATATTTTATTATATATAATAATATTTTTATTTGGTATATTAATAAACATATATATATTATATAGTTGTTTTGTACTAGTGTGAAGAGATTCAAGGCATAGTGTAAGGGTTTACTCATCTCATTTTTAATTTTATGAGACTTATACATTCATCACAATAAGTTTATTTATTGTGATGTATATACATCCAAGGAATTAATTCTATGATTCATATGTAGGAATTTATGGGTATATTCATATCTATTTTTTTATCTTTCTTTCATGGGGTTTTTGGTTCAAAAGTTACCAAATCTATAAGGTGATTCAGTCTCAATTTCCCTTCTATGAGATACATGACATGACACACATCTATATTTTATTATGATGTGTATGTAATACCCTTTAACATGATATATATTTAATATCCTTACAGTATATGTATTTTAAGATTTATTTAATGGTATTTTTTCCATAATATTATGATATGAAGTTACCAAAGTGTAATAGTTTATTGCTACATTCTCACCATTTATCTATATTTTTTATGATTATCCATTTATTGATGAAATATTATGATCCATTATAAATAACACCCATAATTTTTATAATCCTTTAGATATCTATGATATATCTATATATTTGTACCATTTATAAAATATTTGGTACATAAGATAATTAATAAATTATTTTTTAGAAAATATTTCTTTATTTCATTTTTTGGTTAGAAATTTGTTTAATTCATAAAATCAGTATTTAGAAAAAAGTATAATTTTTTGACAATCATGTGTAACTGTATATTTTACCCATGTACCACATATTTTATAATTAAATCTCTAAAATGGATCACTATGTTATTTTCTATTCAAGTAAGATTCCCAAACATTTTTAGGTGCAAAAGAAATAATCAGTGTGTAATAATTTACCTGCCATCATGAATGTAATTTCCTTGAATTTTCAATTCTATGTTTAAAAAGTTATTTTGAAATAAAATTTTTTTCTAATATTTTTGTAAATTTTATATTTGAAATTTTTTTTTCTAAGTATATGGTTTTTAAAATATTTTACGATTTAAAAAGAATTTTTCAGACAGGAAAAAATATTTATTCATGAAAAGGTTTAAATAATTTTTGAAAGAATAAATTATTATTTTTTTAAAGTGGTTTCTAGTTAAAAAATATTTTGGTAAAGATTTAGCACTTAAAAAGAAATTTTCAATGAAAAGTTATTTTCCTTAAGAAATGATTCATGTGATCATTAAAAATAAATCCCTATCTTTGTTAACACCCTTTGATACAGTTTATTCAAAACTAAGGATATAATACTTTTACACTATTTTATTCTTCGTTTGAATTGTTTATATTTAAGAGGAAATATTTTTTTTGTGAATATTATTTCATTCCCATGAGTTATACTGTGATAAAAAAATTGAAACCCAACCACTTTCACTACTTATTATATAATTAAATGAAACATCACTCTTTCATAAAAGTAATGATTTAATGAAATTTTTATAATACCCATTTCATTTCATGGGTTATGATATGTTGTTTTTGAAACCCCTCTATTTTTATTGGTCATGATATGATGAATGTTTTTTCTTGTAGCTCATGCATATATGGTTTTAGTATAATATTGATGGGGCTTACACCTCCCTACAATTAATTAGGTAATTATAGTTTAATCATTAATATATATAATATGTGTGAACCTAGTTACATATTTTCAATTTTATGCATGGAACTAGTTTCATGTCCATAAGTTTATTCATAAACCTGATTACATATTCATAATGACATGTGTGAACATGATTACATTGTCACAAAATTATGTGTTGACCAAGTTTCATTTCCATAATTTCATGCATGAACCAGATTATATGTTCACAATATTATATATGAACCTGATTACATGCTCCAAATTTTATGCGAGACAATAATTACATATTCCCAATGTTATGCATGATCCTAATTCAATTTTTACAATGTTACGTGGGGACCTACTTTTATGTCCATAATTTTATGTGATGGTATGAATTTATTCCCCAATCATATTGAGTGAACCTAGATTAAATTACACATGTTCCCAATGTTAGAAGTTGATAATTATTTCATAAGTCTATATCTTATGAAAATATCATTCCCTCATCACTCATGTTCATTGTTTTCATTATGAATCATCTCTTATAAAATTCCAATATTATTCTATGATTCATATTTATGATCTTTGATGTGTATGTTATGATCTTATCATGTTATGATAATATTATTATAACATTGTTCTCTTGTCATGTTTATACATATACCTTGTTTAAACTTACTATGAATATGTGCTCGCCCATTTCTAATGACTCTTTTAAACTATCTATGAAGAATGGTATTAAGTATGAGTACTAATGGAAAAGATCTGTATGGGAGATGTTGATTATCTTTCACCAGGATCAAAAATTATGTATCTAGGTATTTAAAGACAATAAAATATTATGGACCTTATGCGTGTAAAGTTATAATGGTGTAATATTCCTCTAAAATGATGTAATATCCATGTATATTATGATTAGGTTACTACAGTTGGTAAAAAAGGGATTTTTTTTGTTAAATTTGAAACATATAATATGAGAAATTATTGATATCACCTTTTATAATTTTAAGGATATGTATATGGATGTCTCTAAGGATTAGTCTAAGGATGAGTTAATTTATAGGGAAATGTCTTGGAATTTAGGTAATGGATTGGGAGAGTTAATCCCATAAAATTATATTCATTACTGGATACTAAACCATGATTTGGATATTTCAATGTTTTATATAGAACTAACACAGCTGAAATAACTGTATTGAACTAGACTTGTTTGGGAATTGGTGCACGAAAATATTACTCACTATAAACCTAGGTTGATACTCTTTGTGTATATTCTTTGGAAATAAAATTATCATAAAAAATAATCATGAAAGATGTATATCAAAGAAGACTATTAATAACCTATGATAATACTAAGGTGTCATGTATTTAAAATTAGGTTTCATGATTTAGACAACTTATATGTATTTTTTTCATAATTATATAGTATCCAATATGATATGTGTTTCTCACAATATTCATTCTAGTTTATTTCAAATTTGGGATCCAAAAGTAACATAGTTAACATTAATTTTTTTAGAAGTGAAAATCATGGGAATTGTGGGAAATCACATGAATAGAATACAGAAGATACTATAAGTATTGGTTATACTTCCAATGAAAAACACACTATCAACGCAATGTGAAATTCATTGATGTTCTAAGAATATTTTTTAAATTAAATGTAATAAGTATTATAAGATTGAGGTTGAGGAACCTTAATACAATATTCATATTTCATATTCTACGAAATGATTGTTAATGATTAAAATGATAAAACTTGAGTAATGGTTCATAAATAAATATTGATGATTGAAAATTATAAGTTTGGGATTTAAAATATTATATTATATGAATCATGAAATATATATGTATTTTAATCATAATTTCGCGATTAAATATTGAAAAGGATATTTTTAATGGTGCTGGAGACTTATAAAATTGATTAAATATAAATGTGATATCTTGATAAAGGGAATGTAACCCTTAATATGTTTGTGTGGATTAGAAATGATATTTATAATGGATAAAGAGATAATTATATGGAAAACTGAATTGGATAGTATTTACGACATCAAAAATGATAATGGATTTGACAGAAAATTGGATTATGTTATCATGTTGTAGATTAATGAATTTAATCAATATATCAAATGATATACTGAATAAAAATCATCCATGTTTTTAATAAGGACGTATGGTGATTATAGTTATTTTCATGTTTAATAGAATACATGATAAAAGTATTAACATGTTAGGAATGTATCAATTGAGTTCTACTTTATGATATATGGGCGAATCAATGGTAATGTGATATAGAGAAATTTAGTGACCTTCTTTCTCAATAATTGGATTTTCATCATTTGGATGGGTTACAAGGATAACCATTTATGGAAGGGTTTGTGTTAAACATCAAATGAGGTTTTAGATATTAAAGTACTATATTGACAAATAAGTATTTATACATATTGTATATCTTGTGATGACCTTTTGATGTGATGATATAAATAAGATAGATAGAATGACTTATCATTCTACCTCATGATCTGTTAGTACTCTAGGAATGACAAATTTTCCTTCATTTCTTGGATTCAGTGATGAAGTGAAAATCAATCCACACACAACCAAAGGTTTGGATTGGGCATATGAAAAGGAATAAAATTAAGTAGGTATATTTAAATTTTTTATTTGACAATAATATAATTCTTAAATTTATCTTAAATGAATTTTAAAATGATTTATCCTGAAACATTCATTTATGTTGAACCGATGGTTTTCGAAATCAATATAGATTTATGGTTTTGAGGCCATTAACATTCCATAGAAAATTAACTTATTGGTGATAAATTATATTATACAATGTCTAAAATTATTTATCCATTTCTCATATTTCCTATCTTTACTAAAAAACAATGTTCTTATACATGGAATCCATGTTGTGAGTTACTTTGAGTAAAAGTTATGTATCCAACATTCCATTTTTAATAGATGATTCTATAATCAATTTAATGGTTTGGAATTTGAAAAATTGAAAATTATTGTATTAAAATTTTGTTATCCAATATTAATTTAGAGGGAAAACCTAATTTTAATGGTGGTATAATGTAACACCTTGAGATTTTGTGAAATATATTTTTTGAATTAATTAATATTTTCAATATTCTTAATTTCACACAACACGTAATATATATTTTCTTCTGTGTAGGCCCTATGTTTGGTTTGCATTATACACACCAAAACCTTAAGCTTCCTCTACACAAAAAACATAAATTTTCTTCTAGTTCATCAAACACAATATTTTATTTGTGTTACACATAATTATGAGTTCCTTATATACCTTGAATTAAACACAAGGTCAGGTCTTACTGAACTATAATATACTATTAACATTTTTATTAAAATATTATTACATTTTCTAGCTAGACTATTTAATTGATGTTATATATAAATGATAATGAATTTTTAAATTTTTAATTCACACATATATATAATTAATCATAATGTTTTCAATTATTAATAAATAAATGTAATAACTATTTTAAAATAAAGAAATTCATTTTCTATGAAAACGTTTTTTTATATAAAAACATAATTTTTTCTCAATAAATTAAACAAAGCACTTTTTATGATTTATTTTTAATAGTATTTATATATTATTTATTCAATAATTTTTTTTGACACTCATCTATCATATTTTATAGGCATAATATAAGTATAAATCCAATTATATCAATAAAAGAATGTGTTTTTGTAAAATGTCATTTTACCACCCTTTAATAGAAAATATATTTCAAATAAAATTTTATAATTTTTTAAATATTAATTTGATAAAATAAACTTCATTTTTGAAATATAAACATATAGTTTTACTTTGGGAGAATTGTTGGTATTTGTTTGAGAGGTTTCTTTTTTTATGAATACTGAAAACGACTATATTTTAATTGAAAACTTCTTTTTCAAATAATTTTTTTATATTTTTAAATTTTATTTAGAAATTTTATTAGAGTATAATTTGATAAATTATCAATATATTCATATAATTTAGGAATCAATTTCATAATTAAATGTGATAAAAAACATTTCAAACATTTTCAATTATTTTACATTGAAACCCCACTTTCTCGTCATGTCTGGGGGATTAATTTAAATATAATGTCTGCAACATTGGTTGTTGAATTTTTCGTAATTAAATTATAAATTAAAATTAAAATTATTTATAATTAATATTATTACAAATCATTTATTTACAAATCAAATTTCATTTAAATTAATCTAAAGTAATTATAGTGATTAAGGTAAAAATGAGTTTACATAGTGGTTAAACATTGTCTTAAGAGTACAAATACCATTAAGTCATGTATAAAATATATTTTATGACCAATTTATACCATATAATATCTTTCATTAAAAATTTATAGTTATTTTAGACACATTATGTAATGAATACCTCCCAATAGTGTTTACCTTTTTATGGTTACAATAATGCCACTCTGCCTCTACAATAAAAGGGAACTCAAACCCATAACTTTTTAACACCTATAATTACATTTTGATAATAGAACCCCATCCCAAATATCCTTAAAAAATCCTTAACATTATACTAGATGCCTCAATTTGGGATAAAATCCAACCAAGGAATTCCATTGGTGCAACCCAAATGGAGTTGCCCAAAGAAAAGGTAACATCCTTCCACAAGATTTTTTATTTTCATTCTAAACCACCTCGATTATTATTATTCCATTTTATTATAATAGAATAATTAAGGGAAATAAACTAATAATATTATATGTTAATGTTTCTACCTAAATTCACACACACTTCAATAAAAATATATATGAAAACATCATTCCTATGTATGGGAGACTACCACCTCGCTATCGATGTCGTTCGTTCTTCCATTACCACCTAACAATGATGAAAATAATGTTGTGATTTATGTTTTTTATGATATATATAATATATATGATTTTTTATTCATATTTAATTACTTTATAAACCACACAATCATTATTTTAATTTCTTTAAATACGATAACATCGTTTATGGATGTTTGGACTACTACCTCCTCAATGTGGTGTGATTCATTCACGATTTACCTAGAGTGTATTAAAAATGTATTTATTAAATTTATATTATATTTATGACATAATAAATATACTAGAATAATATATATATATATATATATTTCATTTACTCTCATTCCTTTAATACGTCATGAAAACAGAAATAATGTTCATGCACATGTAGAGTCTACCGTCTCCTTGAACAGTTTATTACATTTCATATTTCAATATTTTGTAAATTATAATAAATATTTTTTTTCACACACGTGACTTTTTTATATATTCATATTTCATTTAATTTCCATTACTGATTTTTTTGGGGGGTTTACCACTCATTTTGGTGAAAATGGTGGGTTTTGAAAATTTGGACCAAACCGCGAGCCCAATTGCAGATTTAAAAACTAATTTGTTTCTTCTATAAATCCTTCAATTTTTACTATTTTAAACCCATTCTACTTCCCAATTGGCATACCCTGATATATTAAAATCACCATATCCATTTGGACTACATATAAATTCAAAATCATGATGGATTTGGGTTTTTTATTTAGGTAATGGGCCTGCCCGTAGGCCCATTTCCTACTTTAAATATTTTTTTTAAATTTTCCATATCTCATCATTTTTTACTGTTTTCTCGTGATTCCACCTCCCTCTCAAAGCCAGTATCCCGAGGATCACCCCCATTATCTGTTTCGCAATTTTGGAGCTCAGGTGAGCCGCGAAGTAGGGAAATCGTTCATACTCTTTCTCAAATCGACCAGATTTGACGAGGTAAAATGAATCTTTCATAAATCCTTCAATTTTCATCATTTTCCCCCATTTCAGTCCCCACATGACCTAATATGACTTCTCCGAACCTCCATACCATTTTTGGGTACTTGGATATATCTAGTTAGGTGGATTGGGGCCGATTTATTCAAGATATTTCATGTAAGGGAATTCCTTCTTGGTTCCTTCCATCCTCTTTTAGTTTTATTTCCTATTTCTTTAAGTTCCTCATTTCTAGAAGTTAGGGTTCGATCCTAAGGTCTGATTTGGCCTCTTTTGGGTCAATTTTTGGTGGTCTAGGTCTGGATTTATATTTCTTGTGGTGCGGCGGTGGTGCACTTAAGGTTTCGCACCATGTTTTGAGGGTTTCGACTCAAAAGGTAGGTGATTCCATGTGTAACCATTTTATGAGGAGTTATCTTGTTTGGTTTATTAATTTAGTATGTTTATAATCTGTTTTCTGTGGTGTGAAAACTGTTTTTTATGAATTTGGTTAAATATTTATGTTTTAGTTGTATTTTAGCTTGAAATTGGGTACTTTTCATGTGTGACTCTTGGGGTAATGTTTGGGTTTAGTTTATAACATATTAAAGTGATTTATTAGTCTTGAAAGGGGCTGGAAATTCTGGTTTCGTAATTCCTTATTATTATGTGGGCCTTGAAAAGTTGTTTTTGATTGAGTTTAAGGTGTAAAACTGTGTTTTACTTCTTGAAGGTGATTTATGAAAACATGTGTTTTTCATGTGTATCTTTGTGGTATTAATTGATGTATTTTTATAACACATGGGGGTGGTTTAATAATTGTTTTAGGGCTGAAACTTCTGTTTTGTATTGATATTGGTATGATTTTGGTTTTGAATGAGGGGTTTGAAATGGGTTTAGTGTGCAAACAATGGTTATACCACTTGGGGTTGTTTTATAAAAATTGAAAATGTTTTATTTGGTTAAACAAGGTTGGGAAAGGGTGTATATGTACTGTTTGGATGAGTGTGTTCACCTAATGTGGGTTTTTAATGGTAAAGTGGTGATTTGAGATGTCAATTTTTTTTAATGTTTTATAAATTGCTGAAATGTAATACTAAATTGTGTTTTGTGTGCGAAACACGGGTGTGGGATGTTTCGTGTGAGTTTATTGATAAAATTAATTATGAAGGTGAGAATGGTATTATGTGACATATGTGTGGGCTGTTATGTGAGTTGAATATCTTGTAATTGTTTTATAAAATCGTTTAAAGGATTTGGGGAAGTATTAAAGAAATGTGAAAAGTGTTGTAGGCAATTTTGGTGTGAGTTTGATTTCAAAATGAATTTGAATGAAAAGTGGAATTTTTGACTTGTGTGATATACATGGGGATGTTTGGTTAATGTGTGATGTAGAATTTATATTTGCATGTGAAAACTATACTTCTTGGATTGTTGAACTTGTTTCAGCACAAAGGGAAAACCCAGGTATCTAGGTGGGTGGACGTGTACTAGTATGCTAGTGAATTCGTGGGGTTTGGCCTCAGTTTCACTTAGCAAGATTGATGCTTACAACTCTAACTAAACTATGATGATGATGATTGGGGACCACTAGGTTATGGGTATGATCCATACTAGTGTCTTGTTCACGAGAACAGATACTTTTTTGTGGTTACTCTCACTGAGATACGAGGTACCTTGGACCCACAGCTAGCTAGTGCCTAGGGGTTATTTCCTATCACTTGTGATCATTAGATCCTTTGTACATACCGTCAGTATACAGTATTGTCAGCTAGAAAATTCAGTAGCTTTGTTATTGATTTTAAAATTGTTGTTCCTTCAAAATTATCCCACATAAAAACTATTTTCATTTATTATTGCATCCTTTAGAAAATTGTAACTAGCATTTCTTATTTTCAATATGTAAAATTCTTTTTGTCATGAAATGTTTATCACATGGAATCTCATATAGGTGGTATCCTACTGGGATTTCGCTCACACCCTACTTACACCTTTGAGTGTAAGTATACTTGCTTATTTTATGTCACAGGTTTGGGTACATGTTTTATGCCTTTGGTTCGGGTTTTTAGCGGTCCATCGTGATGCAGTGTCGTGGAGGTGGCTTGAGGGAGGTGCCTCTTTCCTTGTGGAGGTTCTTGGGATGTCTTTTCTTGGGGTTGTACCTTTGTAATGGTGTTCAAAAACTGTTTAAAAATGTGTAATTCAGTTCTGAATTTTAGTAAAAGATGTTTTGGTTTGAAAAAACCAGATCTGACTTCTTGGATTCATTTGTTGTTTTAAGTATAAAAACTCAGGTAAATGGTTCCCAATTTTCAGTTTTTAATACCCAGGCACTTGTGTCAGTCCTTGGGCATTGAGAATGCCCTTCGCGACTTTCCACAGGTCGGGTCGGGTGCCAGTTTTGGCGGCGACCAGATTCGGTTCATGACAAAATGGTATCAGAGTAGGTTTGCTCCATTGGAGTCATGTTATTTGGGAAATAGTCCGGATAGTATAGAGTTATGATTTTTGGGACATGGAATTCTGGTTATGGGTAGTGTGCTTGATCACCACACATCATTTCAAGATTCATGTAGCCATGGGAAGTTAGGATTTGTCTATGTCTTTTGGTTTTCTTGGTTTGATGATGATTAGGGGAAATGAAAAGAGAGTTGGGTTAATGGTATCAATGAGCTCGCAGGGGTTGGCAAGCCATGTGGAGCTAAGGATATTCCCTAGAACACTCTCTGTGACAGTGAAGTGATTGGAATATGGCCGCAACCATATGTCCAAGTCACCCACTGAAAATAGTTTCCTCTCGCATTGTCTGGTGTTCTTTAGTTTTGAAATCTTGGAACTTTGGTTTTAAAGTGACTTGGTTTTAGGAAGTGTAATGTTTTTGTGAAATGATTTTCAAATAAATATGGAATGGTTTGATTTATGAAATGGTGGAACTGAATATTCATAATTTTTTTTGAAATGTAAAATGGTGCGCTTACACCTCTTTGAAAGCAGAAACTATATTGAGGTTGGTTTTGAAAATTGTTTCCAATAGAGTTTTCTAAACAATCAGAGTGTGTTTTAATGGGATGAGATATTTTGAAATTTATGTGAATATCTTGAAATTGATTTATTTTCTAAATGGTTGTGACTTACTAAAAAATTTTGTAAGATGTGAGTTGGGATTTTGATCTCGTGGTTAGCAGTTAAGAGAAAAAAAGGATGTGTTGGTTGACCGTTTTGGTTTTTGAAAATTGGAAAGAATTTTTGTTTTAACCTTTGGTATTTCCATTAGTGACCACATGCATGGGGTTATATGGGATGATGGATGGTTGATGGCACGACTGGATGAGTTCCGGAACAGATATGAGGAGGGTGTCTCGTGTGGCACAAAAACCTGCATGTGTGAGGCCCATTGGGTACCATTGGTGGATACGCTAACCGCTGAACCATTTGTTTTCAAGAAATGTTTTTAAAGAAAAACATGATGTCTTGATGAATTGTTTGTGATGGATTATATTATGTGTTTTTGGAAAATTTTGATGTTGTGGGACGTTTTGAGTCTAAGAACCCCTCCTGTTTGAACTATGTTTTGGGTTTGTGTTTGGTCAGTAAGCTGTGTTGTAGGGACGGTTAGTGGTCTCTTTTGAAAAATGTTTTGGGATGCCTTTACGGTGGTTCCCTTCATGTGTTTGGAGCTGGTTTATTGATTGTTTTGACCAATGTACCAGATTGGTTGGGTCCTTCGGTTCTCTCATTGGATAAGGTACGCCCCCATTAAAGGTTAATGCATAACTGAAGCGCAACCCAGATTGTTTCTCCATTGGAAAATACTCCAGTTGATCAATATAAGGAATCTATTTCTTAAGCTTTTTATATTGAGTATACACCATTTCCTTTATTGGTTTTTTGTATCCTCTTGTAGTGCGAGATTGATTATGGATAGTTAAAAGTGACCTTAGCCTCTTAAGTTTCCTAATTTTTCGAAGGTGGAAGTGTTCTGGGGTTTTTACCATGGATGAGTATTTGGATAGTGTCTAAGAGGAACTCTCGGTCCTTCATAGTCTCTTCGAAGAAGGAGTTCATGTTAAACTACTAGTGTGGGAAATCGGGTCATGAGAGTATATTATTGAAACTTTCTAGAATTTTGTGTTGTTTGGGGATGTTGTACAAGTACCCTCTCTATTCATTGTTTATATCAGTCGCAATGGTCGTGTTCGGTGATTCCTTGTGATGTCATGTGCTTGATTGACTATAAAGGTGAAAGTTGTGAAATCATCTGAGAGTCTCTATTATGTTGGGAGAATGTCTCCCTTGAAAAAAAACATAAAAAAATATTCCATTTTAGAGGAAGGTGAGTATAAGTGTTCTTTACTTCTATTGTTTCTCACCCGAACAAACAAGGGGTGATGTGTGTACATCTTCTAATCCCTTGTTTCAGTGAAATATCAAGTTAGGGTAAAGTGAGTTTGGAATTTGTTATGTCTTGGAAAAACTTATCGGGGATTGTGGTGTAGTTGTTGTTTGCAACGAAAGAAGAATTCTCATTCAAGTGGTTTCCAAAGCCTAACTGTGAGGCCGAAGATGCTTCAATATTTTGAGCTCCAGCCATAGGTCCCGTAGAGAAGTTGGCATGTAGTCAGGGGAAACCCTAATGTCATTTAAACCCTTGTACAAAGTCGTATCCTCAATATGAAAGATAAGAAGAGTTTAATCCTATGGTGTCATCATATTTCTTCTACTGTTCATGTTTGGTGGAAATAGGTGGAGGGCCTTGTACCCATGTCATCACCCAATGTTATTCCCTCCCCCTTTGGTTTCCATTGAGTCTTTAGAGAAAGGTATGAAGTTTGGCTAAACAAGTTTACCACACGGTTTGCACTTGGTTAGTAGTGACCATGCCCAAAAAAACGATGTAGATAGAAGAATATCCACTATTAGTTCATGGTTTCCCAAACCGTGCAGACTAACCATGTGGTCGTCCCAACACTTTATATTTTGGGGTCTTTCTGTACCGGCCCATGCTGGTCGATTAAGATTGTTGGTTCTTATGGCGGGGATCCTTTTTTTCCCGTACCAATAACTTAGACTTATCCATGGTCAAGGATTGGTGGTAGGTAGTCTCATTAGGATATATCAAGCAACCTAAATCTTCCTTGGGTAACCATTGAGATTGGAGAGTGCCCAATGGTTTGGTTATAGCAAGGTATGTGTAACCTTGTTTGATTTTGTTGTTCGTTTGAGTGAATTTCTTGAGTCTTATTCGGATATTGTTTGAGGAGTTTTCCTTTGGGATAAAGCCTGAATGTGATTGATTGTTTCAGAAAAGTGGTGTATGATTTTTTTGTGAAGTATTCCTTCCTTAATTGATCAATGGAGGTGTTTTGGCCTTTGGGGGCGAAACCTGGAAAGGGAGTACATCTTGGTTTATCAGTTTGGTTTGGATTTCGTATCTGGCCTTTCTGTAGCTTTCTGGGTGCGTAAAGTTTTATGGTGGGGATAATTTTCACACACGTGACTTTTTTATATATTCATATTTCATTTAATTTCCATTACTGATTTTTTGGGGGGGTTTACCACTCATTTTGGTGAAAATGGTGGGTTTTGAAAATTTTGTCCAAACCGCGAGCCCAATTCCAGATTTAAAAAACTAATTTTATTTCTTCTATAACTCCTTCAAGTTTTACTATTTTAAACCCATTACACTTCCCAATTGGCATACCCTGATATATTAAAATCACCATATCCCTTTGGACCACATATAAATCCAAAATCATGATGGATTTGGGTTTTTGATTTAGGTAATGGGCCTGCCCGTAGGCCCATTTCCTGCTTTAAATATGTTTTTTTAAATTTTCCATATATCATTAATTTTATACTATTTTCTTGTGATTCCACCTCCCTCTCAAATCGAGTAGCCCGAGGATCACCCCCAGTATCGGTTTCACAATTTTGGAGCTCAGGTGAGCCGCGAAGTAGGGAAATCTTTCATACTCTTTCTCAATTCGACCAGATTTGACGAGGTAAAATGAATCTTTCATAAATCCTTCAATTTTCATTATTTTCCCCCATTTCAGTCCCCACATGACCTAATATGACTGCATCGAACCTCCATACCAGTTTTGGGTACTTGGAGAATCATAGTTAGGTGGATTGGGGACAATTTCTTCAAGATATTTCATGTAAGAGAATTCCTTCTTGGTTCCTTCCATCCTCTTTTAGTTTTATTTCCTATTTCTTGAATTTCCTCATGTCTATAAGTTAGGTTTTGATCCTAAGGTCTGATTTGGTATCTTTTGGGTCAATTTTTGGTGGTATAGGTCTGAATTTATATTTCTTGTGGTGCGACAGTGGTGCGCTTAATGTTTCACACCATGTTTTGAGGGTTTCGACTCAAAAGGTAGGTGACTCCATGTGTAACCATTTTATGATGAGTTAGATTTCTTGGTTTATTAATTTATTATGTTTATAATCTGTTTTGTGTGGTGTGAAAACTGTTTTTGATGAATTTGGTTCAACATTTAATTTTTAGTTGTATTTTAGCTTGAAATTGGGTACTTTTCATGTGTGACTCTTGGGGTAATGTTTGGGTTTAGTTTATAACATATGAATGTGATTTATTAGTCTTGAAATGGGATGGAAATTCTGGTTTAGTAATTTTCTTATTATTATGTGGGCCTTGAAAAGTGGTTTTTGATTGAGTTAAAGGTGTAAAACTGTGTTTTACTTCTTGAAGGTGATTTATGAAAACATGTGTTTTCATGTGTATCTTTGTGGTATTAATTGATGTATTTTTATAACACATGGGGGTGGTTTAATAATTGTTTTAGGGCTGAAACTTCTGTTTTGTATTGATATTGGTATGATTTTGGTTTTGAATGAGGGGTTTGAAATGGGTTTAGTGTGCAAACAATGGTTATACCACTTGGGGTTGTTTTATAAAAATTGAAAATGTTTTATTTGGTTAAACAAGGTTGGGAAAGGGTTTATATGTACTGTTTGGATGAGTGTGTTCACCTAATGTGGGTTTTTAAAGGTAAAGTGTTGATTTGAGATGTCAAAAAATTTTAGAATGTTTTATAAATTTCCGAAATGTGTTACTAAATTGTGTTTTGTGTGCGAAACACGGGTGTGGGATGATTCGTGTGAGTTTATTGATAAAATTAATTGTGAAGGTGAGAAGGGTATTATGTGACATATGTGTGGGCTATTATGTGAGTTGAATATCTTGTAATGGTTTTATAAAATCGTTTAAAGGATTTTTGGAAGTGTTAAAGAAATTTGAGAAGTGTTGTAGGCAATTTTGGTGTGAGTTTGATTTCAAAATGCATTTGAATGAAAAGTGGAATTTTTGACTTGTGTGATATACATGGGGCTGTTTGGTTAATGTGTGATGGGGAATTGATATTTTAATGTGAAAACTATACTTCTTGGATTGTAGAACTTGTTTGAGCACAAAGGGAAAACCTGGGTATCTAGGTGGGTGGATGTGTACTAGTATGCTAGTGAATCCGTGGGGTTTGGCCTCAGTTCCACTTAGCAAGATTGATGCTGACAACTCTAACTAAACTATGATGATGATGATTGGGGACCACTAGGTTATGGGTATGATCCCTACTAGTGGCTCATGCACGATAATGGATACTTTTTTGTGGTTACTCCTACCGAGATACGAGGTACCTGGGACCCACAACTAGCTAGTGCCTAGGGGTTATTTCCTATCACTTGTGCTCATTAGATCCTTTGTACGTACCGTCGGTATACAGTATATTTGGCTAGAAAATTTAGTAGCTTTTTTATTGATTTTAAAATTGTTGTTCCTTTAAAATTATCCCACATGAAAACTATTTTCATTTATTATTTCATCCCTTAGAAAATTGTAACTAGCATTTCTTATTTACAAAACTTGCAATGCTTTTTGTCATGAAATTTTTATCATATGGAATCTCATAGAGGTGGTATCCTACTGGGGTTTCGCTCACACCCTACTTACACCTTTGGGTGTAAGTAGACTTGCTTATTTTATGTCACAGGTTTGGGTACAGGTTTTATGCCTTTGGTTCAGGTTTTTAGCGGTCCATCGTGATGCAGTGTCATGGAGATGGCTTGAGGGCGGTGCCTCTTTCCATGTGGAGGTTTTTGGGATTTTTTTTCTTGGGGTTGTACCTTTGTAATGGTGTTCAAACATTCTTTAAAAATGTGTAATTCAGTTCTGAATTTTAGTAAAAGATGTTTTGGTTTGAAAAATCCAGATCTGACTTCTTGGATTCATTTGTTGTTTTAAGTATAAAAAATCGGGTAAATCGTTCCCAATTTTCAGATTTTAATACCCATGAACCTGTGCCAGCCCGAGGGGATCGGGAACGCCCTTCGGGACTTGCCACAGGTCTGGTCGAGTGCCGGTTTTGGTGGAAACCAGATTCGGTTCGTGACATTTTTATAATTAAGATAAATTATATATATATATAATATTATACATTTTTAAAATAATTAAATCATGATCTAAGTAATAGGATCAATAATAAAAATTAAAATCATATAAAAAGAGATATTACCTGAAACGTAACATTAACAAATAAGTGTTAATATATGGGTAATATAAATTCATACTAAAATACTATATTGTATTTTATATAATAATATGGTCATTTATTACATTTATAACAAACTAATATTTATCAATCATGAGGTATGAATGTGTACAAAGAAAGTCAAGACTTAATGTATGGGTTTTCTCGTCTCACATTCATTTCGATGAGACTAATTCCTTATTCAAAATTAATATATTTTGTGAGGATCATAAAAAATCCATGAATTTATTATATAATTATTTTACTTAAATATATTTTTAATTAAATATAAATGTTATGTTCAGAATATCATGGTGTTTATTGTAAAAAAGATACCAAATTAGTAATATAATATTTTCTTAATATTCCATCATTGAGATACAAGCCATGTTAGTCACCTATATTTTTGTATAAAGTGTATATTCTAACGTTTGACCTGTTATATCATGAATGTAATTCATTTAATTATATTTTTAGGTTCATTTAATGTTATTATTTCTATAAGATGTTAATTCAATGTAACTAAAGTTGTAACTGTTTATTGCTACAATCTCATCATTTATTGAGATTGTTTATGATTATAATTCCACTGATTTAATATTACAACCATTATCTGAATAACTCTCATAAATTTCCATATTCATTTTTATCCATGATATCTTTATGTATTTTTACCATTTTGATGTCAATGTGAATGATGATAATTAAGTATGTGCTTTTAACACAACATTAATTTATTTTTATCTTCAGTCAGAAACATATTTTATTCACAAAACCATGTTCTAAAAAAATGGGTTCATAATGTCTTACTATGATGTGAAAAATATATTTTAACCCATTTTGTAACTTAAAAATGTGTTTTCAAAGGATTATCCTTGTTTTTTAATAAAAAATATTTTCCAAAACATTTTATGGTGAAAATGGTATGTTTGGAATGTATGATTTTACCAACTATCATGAAAATCATTTACATAAAGCACAAATTGATTTTTTTACGTGTTTATATTTAATGAAATATATTTCCCTATTATTATTAAAATTCATTTTTTAAAATTTATTTTCAAAGAAAAGGTTTTTTTAATATTTTTTTATTTAAAAATATTTTCTCAAAGTGGAATAAATATTTTCACAAATAATGTATTAAATGGTTTCTAAAATACTCCTTTATAATAACTTTTAATGTGTTTTTTAAATAATATTATTTTTTAAATTTTTTTATTTTTAAAATATTTATTTTATGTGAAATGTTATTTTCCATGAAAATTTTCCATGTGATATTTTAAAATACATCCCCATATAATTTGAAATACATTTATATAGTTTATTACTTAAGGTGGATATGATCCTCGATCGCCATTATTATTATTTCATTGAATTGTTTAGATTTTATATTTAAATTTCCATATGAACCATGTTTCTATTCCATGCGTTATAACATCACGAAAGGATTATGAAACCCACCTCCATTAATGGGTTATTAAATGGTGAAAATATATTGAAACCCATCTACTTTTTAAAAGTTATGATATGATTAAATTCTTATGATACACATTTCATTTCATAGGTTATGATATGATTCTTATGAAACACATATATGTTTATAGTTTGTAAGGTGTTTAATGTTTTTTATATTATGGAACATTCATTTATGATTTCATTATGTGACGGGTGGGACCTATATCTCCCTCCAAAGACATTCATAACATGTAAGTACTTGTATATCCACTGATGAACTTACTTTGATATTGGGATAACCTCCCATGCACACCATTTCAATATTGGGATAACTATATATGTTCCCTCTTTCAAACAATATATAACAACGTTTGTACCCTTTCTGTTTATATAATATCAATATTTAACCAATGCATTGAAGATATATATAATTAAAGGATCACTAATCCATATTTCATCACTCTAACCATAATCCATAAAGAGAAGCAATAATGACTTTATATATAGATAAAAACCCTAACAAATCCTATGTAACATCACTAAATGTTATCAAAGATGAAAAATTCCTTTAATTTATTACTATAATATATATTAAGGAAAATAAAAATATTAGTGTTTAAAGAACATATTAAAATCTATAAATTTTCCAAAAATTACCTAAAAAAATTATTTTAAAAAATTATATTTATAAAGGAATCTTCCAATCAATGAATGGTGATAATGGTGGTAAAACCTATTCATGTTATATAAAATAAAACAAAAATTCAATTCACATTTAAAAAAAAATAATTGATAAAAATCAATGATGTTCCATTTTAAAATAAGTTATAAATAAATAAATCGAGGATATAAATGAATATAAAATATTTTAGGTGAACTCAAAAATATTTTTTAAATATTTTAACAAAACATGGATATGGAATAAAAAAATTACCTATGTACGAAATCTGGTCATTTTTCCTTAAAAACATTTTTGATATCTTGTGTTCATAAAGTGAGTAAAATTATGGAAATTATTTTTTCACAAAATATTATTTGTAGAATTAGAAAGAAATTTATTTTTCACGAAAATATAATATAATTTCCATAAATGTAAATTCTAGCTTAAACAATCCTAATTAAAATTATATTAGAACATAATTCCTTAAAACTTCGATATTCTATTTACAAAAATAAGTATTACTAAAATAACATTACATGTACTTTTAAATACCCAAAATTTTCATGATGTTATAAAAAAAATTAATTGGATGTATATGCAGAACACAAATTAAACAAGTGGTGAATATGGCATACTCTACACTAAAATAAATGTGAGATCAGAAACCATTACCCCATGTTCGATATGATTCGAAGGTGATTTACCATAATTTAAGATTAATTAATTTTTATTATAATAATATAATATAATCAATTAAATACATAAAATATCATATATGATACACCTAAACCATTTTCACAATAATTTATTGATAATTATTTATTCAAATCATCGTTTCCAAGTGTTTATTATTTCGATATTCTTTAGAGTGTGGGTTTGGTAGTTATGGTTCGTTTATATTGATCTTGGTAACATAAAATATAGAATATTTATCATGATATTAGGATCTTGTGTATTCATTATATAAATGTTTACAGTTACAAAAAATGATAGACATATAAAATGAAATACACTAGTCATGAAGATGGTAGGTCAGGCGTATGCATGAGCATTGTTTTCACATTTTGACACAATGAAGGAAATAAAGGAAAATAATAATAAACAAATAAAAATAATTATTAAATTATATATATCATATTTATTTATTAAATTTACCATTTCTACCATCCATGTATGAAAATATGTTAAATAAATCACATTGCTTCCTAATGTTGGTAGTCCCCTCATAAGCACGAGTGTCGTTATCATTTTATAAATAATGGGAAGAAGGTGTAAAATGGTTACTCTATCATCATAAGAAAAATTAAATATGATAAAGATATTTAATTATGTGTTTTATAATTTATACTACATATTTTAAATGGGTATATGTTGAAATAATACTAATACCCCTTAGTTGATTGTAAAATGTCTTTGTTGTGAAAAACTTTTGGACATTCAATTTAATCCATCATATAATCATATTTTAGGGAGAAAAATTTCATTAAAATGTTTTTAATAATTATACTAGGGTATTTTGGTATGTATTTTTCATGACATAATGCTCAAAATGTGTGAGAATGAGGTGGTAAGAGGTTCCCTTTTATAAGTGAGGGGAGGGACACTCATAGAATAACATAAATTGTTAAATTATTATAAATTAATTTTCATATCAAAATGGGCCCAAAATTATTTAATTAGAATATAATATTATTATATGTATAAATAAAATCATATAACAAAATTTTAACAATTCTTTATTTTTTTCACTAATCTATTTTTTTTAATCTTCCATTAACCCTTTTTATAGTTACCATGATATCAATGTTTGTATTCTTTAAATGTCTTGAATGTTACCAAAAACAAATAACCTATAAATATAAAATGAAAGAAATTTTAAACCATATCCCATTCACTTGGTATATTATATGATATTTATATATTTTAAATCATTTAAGAAAATGTATTTTATTATAAATTATAATTTATGTCATTTTTAGAAAAACATGAAATATTATAACATAATAATAGTCAAACTCTTATAAAATAGTTCCAAATATCCATTAATTTTATTATAAAGAAAATAATATATATATATATATATGTAAAATAATCTTCTAATAGTTAGGGATATCATTTTAAAACATATATTTTAGTTTAACCCACTAGTATAACAATTTTAATATTTAATGTTGTAATTTTTATTTATTTATTTAAGGGTTATAATTTCATATATAATTTAAAAATTGGATAATAATAGTCTTTGTGATGGAAATATATAATATTTATCATCCTATTTATAATATGGAACGAATTATTATAATTTATAAAAATTTAATATTATATATTTACATAAAATAATTTTAATATAATTTGAGGAAATATTCATGAAACATAAACTTAAGAACAATATCGTAGTAAAGGAATTTGATTTAAACCCATTAAAAGTAATATAATTATTTTATTTATCTTTAAAATTAGTATAAAATTTTAACATAGTAAAAAATATTTCTTATATAGTTTCTAAAAGATTATAAATCGATTTTTTTACTCCTTGCATAAGAAATATGTTACCATTGTGTAATAATATGAGATATTTAATTAATAAAAAAAATTAAAACTAAATTGACATTATAAAAATTATTAAATAATATTTCAAATAAAAATTTGCAACCATACATTTTTTTTCGTTAACCATGCCACAAAATATTATAGATATTAAAAGGATGAAAGTGACATTTTTTACATTGTCTTTTACTTAAATATTATAAAGGAATAAATCAATGTTAAATTACATAAAAAACATATTTTGATTTTTCGAATTATAATGGAATAAATATACTCATAAAATTATAAATATTAATGTTTATAATGGATATGTTTCCTGGTCACATTAGTTTTAACCTAAATTAACCAATTTTTCCATTAACATGGTAATAAAATTATTATATGAGTTAAACTTATAATGAATAAATTGAAAGGGAACTATTTAAAAATAACAATAACTTCTAATTCCAAATAATTAATCCATTTTCATGATTAATGTTTTATATGTTTCAGAACATATTTTATGACAAAAACAAAATAATCAATTACAAAATAATTTTTTTAAAAAAATTATTTTAATGTATAAAATTATTTTTGTACCAAAATGAACCATAAAATTGAATACAATGAATATAATTTGATCATTATTAATATATGTGAACAAATTTTTATTTTAGAAAAAAATTTCAAAATAAAATTTTTGAACACAAGAAATAAAATACTGATCTGAATAAAAATCAGTATTTCATAGATTATTTAAAAAACCTATGTGTTCAGAAAAATAACAAAAATTAACCTAAGATAATTTTGAAATGATTATTTCAGAAATTATATTATTATTATTATTATTATATAAATGTGAAAAAATATATAAATTAATTATATTATTCCCTCACAAAGATCATGTTTTGATGAAATATTTTTTTTTTTGAATAATTCAAATTTTATAAAATTAATATTATTATTTAATATGCATTTATCAATAAATTTGTAATTATTTATGAAAATTATGTATATATCCTAATTTTTTTAAATATACTTATACATAAAAAATTCATTTTCTATGTTAAAATATTTATATAATAATATTTCATTATTTGTTAAATATTAGTGTTGTGTTCTTTATACACTATGAAAGAATTTTTTCTTTAAAATATTTAGGGTTTAAAAAATATATCTAATCTAAAAAATTATTGAACATTTAATTGATTCATTTGTTCTAAATCTTTGAAGGGAACTTGTATCAAATTTTTTTTCATGATGTGATAAAATAATATAAATTTATAATAATTTGGGAAATAAATTTTAAAGAAATTATATATTTATTTGATATCATGAAAAAAAATGTTCGACTATAATAATTTGAAAAGGAAATATATCAAAGAAGAATAATAGAAAGATATGGATTTGGAAATGTGATAATTTTTTAAGATAATATCCAAGTAAATTCTAAAGGAAATGGGAATTTGTTACAAGTGTGGAGTCAAGGGCTATATAGCTCATGAATGCAATAGAAAGAATGAAACTACTACTATAATGTGATACAAGTAGAGAAAGATGTGTAATTATTCAATCCAATTCCCAATGAGATAAATTAACCTATAATAGAAAATGCCAATGGGGGAAGTCCAAGCTTATCTTATTACAAGAAATTATGATGATGTTCTTGAAGATGTGGTGGTAGGTACATTGGTCATTAACCCAACTGTAGCTAATAAATTATTTAATTTGGATCTTCAAAATATTTTGTATCATACTTTTATACAACAACCATAATTAATTAATTATAACATTAAAAAGGGATTTTTTAATCACGGTCCCTACAATAAATATTATTTCAATAAATATATGCCAATCAGTCCCTATTACGATGCATAATCAAAATCAATTTGCAATCTCGATCATAATACCTATAATTCACATTGATATAATCCTTGATATAGATTGGATCTAAATTTATCATGTGGAAATTTATTTCTAATAAAATGAGTATTTTATTCATGATGGAGATATGGAATACCATATCTTTAAAGGTAAAGATACATCATTTGAATCAATTCTCGATCCACCTCTATTAGCTCACCTTAATGAATTTCTGGGAGTATAAGAGTAGGATAACCCATGATTGTAAAATTTAACCTTGTAATATAATAATTTATTATCATTATGGATTACATTGATGTTTATTGAAATAAATTTTATAGAAATACACCTCAACATGTACTCATATTTTCAATTCAATTCATCCCTGATGAAAAACTAATATCTAAGACTCTAAAACGAATTACCACAGTGGAATTAGTGGAATAAATAAAAATTAATGAACGGTAGTTTTTTAATAGATTCAATCTCCCATGTTTTTCACCATGTGTTCCCATGTACTTTTTTATTTGATGAATTTTGGGTCTATGATTTGTATATCAACTAATAAAAAATCACTTCCTTTGTTATAAATAAGAAGTATCATCTACCTCAAATTGGTGACTTCTTTTATAAACAAGAAGTATGTCAGTATTTTTCAAAGATTGATTATCGTTTTTGGTATCATCCATTATGAGTAAGGAAGAAATAATTTCAAAAGATGAAATATCGTACAAGGTATATGAATTTTTTATTTAACCATAATTTCCTTTCAATTAAATAATGTTACATTAGATTTTATTGATTTGATGTATATCATATTCAAAGAATATATTTTATATTTTATTATTTTGTTTTTGATGACATCTTTGTATGTTCAAAATGATTTGATGAAAACAAAATACATTTGAGAATAATTCTTAAAACTCTTATAGGAAATGAGTTTTCTGGTAAATTAAATGTCTCTTTATTATGATATCATAATGTTTTTATCATGGATTTATTGTCTCAAATATTGTGATTTTAATTGATAATTCAATGAGAAATGAAAATAAGGAATGTACCACACTTATTATCATAACTAATATACATAGATTCCTTTGATTAACATGTTATTATCAGTGCTTTGATAAAAAAATATGATTATAAAACCCATTAAACTAGTTGACATTTTAAAGGTGATTGGTTGATATGGCCTGAAGAATATAATGAACATTTGGAATAACTAAATATGATATTTATCAATGAAAATATATTAACATTACCATTTGTATGAGATCATTATATATATATATATATATATTGATGCATCTATGGAAGGGCTTGGATGTGTCCCTATGCACAAGGATATAAATTTTTATGAATCAGTATAATAAGCGATCCATTAACAGAATTATTCATCCAATTATATTGAGTTGAAATCCACAACCATTATATTGGAAATATGGTGGAATTATCTATAAGGTAAATATATGATATATATATATATATGGATCACAAAACTATGAAATGATTCACTTTATAAAATTACATGAACATGATACAAATCATATGATTTACCATCACTCAATGATTATTATTTAACATTACACTACCACTTTAGAAAAGAAAACAGAGTGTATATTTGTTAAGTATGAAATTATATGGATATATACTTAAATTTAGGATTTATATAGACCCTATATTAATAGATTATAAAAACACAGTAATGAGAATCATTAATTATGGGTAAATATCCCTCCTTTTTCACAATGATTTTAAAAAATATCATTATTAGAGAAGGTAAAAATGTTTTTCCTAGATGATAAGATTCTACAAGAGAAACATAATGTCAAAAAAAGAGAATTTTCTGAAAATTTATAATAAAATTTTGTGCAAAAAATTAAAAAATATGCCTTTTTTATCAATATCTGAGATAAATATGGAAGTAATTGATGATTCCCATAACTCAAATTTTTCTATACACCTATATAACTTGATTATATATTTGATAAATCAGTTTTGGTGGGATATTTGGAATTGGTAAATGTTTGTATTTTTATTAAGATTATTATTTTTTCAATAGGTACTATATTTTAGAAAAACCCATTAAATTCAAGCATCATCTCCCAATTTTTTTGTGGATGTGGAATAACGATATAGTAAATTGTGCATCTTGATATCCAAATATCAATAAAGATAATGATAAATGGATTATTGTTGATCACTTTAATATGAATTTACATTCCCTCAATATAATGTATGATATACCAATTATTTTTCTAAAATAAATCTATATCAATTAAATTTTATGAATTCATAGTGCACCTCTTGGGAAGGTATCTAATTGTTACTCAGGATTTACATTAAAATTGTTGTAAATTATTTTTAATTCTTATAGCACATAGTTACATTTTTGAACTATATATAACCCTTAGATATATTATAACTCCAAGAGGAAAATTCAAAACACTGATTACATTATAATTTCATTCTAACGTAACATTTATGTTTTACGATATCAATACTTAATTTCTATAGAATTTTCATATTATATTATTTCAAATGGATATTTTAAAATAGATACATAAGTCTCTTTATATGGTAAAATATGTTGTATAAAAAAATTTGGGATGATATTGGTGAAAGGAATCATTTTGAAATATAAAATTTTCAGTGGACTATAGAGAGACTATGAAATATTAATAGTTATAAGAAGGAATCTCAAAGAATGTAAATGATTTACCTTGATAAGTGAAGTAAGGATATGAAATTTCAAATTGAGTATCATATTTATTAAATTATATATATGAAGTTGATATATGTTTTGACAATAATGGAAAAATAATTCCAATGTACATCATAACTTTTTAGATTTTGAAAAGAATTGGTGTTGTGGGTAACCATTGTGGAACCATACCAAACCTCTCTAAACTGCATTATGTGTTCTATATATAATTATTGAGAAATTATATTCTAGACCAAATGCATTTACTCACCTATAAATAAATTTAACTATAATATTTTATAACTGGTTATGAATGTCCAATCAAGATTATTCATAAAAGAGAATATGTTTTTCAGTATTAGATGACATAACATTAAAGACCCAAAATTTCTGTGGAAATTTTTTTCTTAAATACATTTAAATTTTACGAGTCTGTGGTTTCTAACGGCGCTTGATTCCATGGCCCAGTGTCTCTAGAATCAATTTCTGAAGTTTTGTTCATGTACGTTCAGTAAAGATACGAGCGGGATATTTTATCTTTTGTACCAGTGCTCAGAATGGAAATCTGAGGGCACTGTTGAACTCGCAGCATCGATGATTTCTTAGTGAGACCTTCAACTCAGTTGCGTTCTAACGAGATTGGAAGTTAGATTTTGGGTTTTTTAAATAAAAATAAATAAAAATAAGGTTGTTAATTTATTTTTATTCGTGGTGGTTTAATACTTCAAGGGGAGGTTGGAGGTGGGGGCTACGACACTCTAACCTCACATGGGAGGTTATGGGGGTGGGGCCCACCCGCACATAACCTCCCTTTGGAGGATATCTTTGGTGGGGACCACGTTAGCTTTAAACCCCCCATTAAACTCCTCATTTATGTGGGATGTCAACTCTCCACCTTCTCCCATTAATTTATGTGTAAACCCTCACAATTAATGAGTTGAAATTATTTTAATTAATTGGCACATTTTGAATTCATTTGAAATCATGTCAATAATAAAATAATAAACAATTATATTATTTTATTTTGGTTTCCAACTCTCTCTTTCGGTGGAGCCTTATACAAACCTGGGAGGACTTCATTCTCCCCATGAAGAACATGAATAATGTCTCTTCTACCACCATCTTCTCCCTTCTTCAATCGGGGGAAGAAAGGGAAGCATCGCCTCCCATGAAGAATGCTGATGACATCATCTCATCTCGTATTGTCCAAACTCTTCCTCCTACGACATTGATGAAACAAATATGCCTTCCCATGAATCTATCAATGATCACCATACTCAAGGTAGGGGGATTTGAATTTTTTTTATACCTGTTCTGCATCGTTCAATTAATTGTTTGAGAAACGAATGATATCACTATAACGAGGAGGGTTCGAACCGCACGAACACGGCCCAACCCTCCCCTTTTTGTTGTTCCCATTTGATGATGATGAAGGCGGGGCATGAAGGAACTATCGGTGAAGGACCACCGGGTCGCAACAAGGGCGTGACACCACCATGCCATGTAGTGAATCGTGCCACTGCCAGGCGGGCCGCGACGGAGCCGAAGGGGCACGGTGTCGTCGCACTGCGCCGGAAGAAGGGGTTGTGACCATGAAGGTTGCGTCGGTCACATAGTGGTTTTGGCACCGTCATGTAGAATGAATCAGGGGAACCAAGGCCATAGGCCACGGTAGATAGAAGACGGCGGCCGGCTGAGCCGACTGCCGGTGCACGCTACGGGTGGGACCCCTCGGGTCTCGTGGGTCACCGAACCGACACCTAATGCTTGTTCCTTCGGAAGAAAGGGGAAACTCACCCCACCCCCACAACGTGGCAAGCCAAGCCACATGGTCTAGATAGCCGGGATGGGCCGCCTCGGGCTGGGCCGCCCTTGGGTCTGGACGCCCTCGAGTCAGGCCGCGCCTTCGGGCTGGGATGCCCTATAGGGTCGGGCCGCCCACTCGGACCGGGTCACCCACTCGAGCCGGGCTGCCCACTCAGGATAGGCCACCCACTCAGCCAGGCCACCCACTAGGGCCGGGTCGGACCCCCGTCCATACCGGACCTGGACCCGCTAAGGCCTGCTTACACCTTTTCACCCATAACATGGGCTACGGGTGTCCAATCGACGAACCGTCTGTGGAAACTGAAATCTTAGAGAGGGACGGTAATTTTTTCATACCCCACTTGAGTTTTGGACACAGTTAGGGTTCAGACGAGTTGGTTTGAACCAAAAATCCAACCAGGCCCCTAGAACGAAAATGCCAATAACTGACATACTGGGCGTCTGATCGACGCGTCGTCTGTTGCATTGAGACCCCTATGACGAGGCAGACCCTTGAGATACTTTATCATGGTACTTCATGACATTTGACGTATCCAAAATTGGCTTGAGAATCAGACCCTCCCAGAATCTAGCATACCTGAGTGGAACTCTGTGGCTGTCTATGCACTATTGACTGTTCCTGGATCATGTGTTGGTCCGACAGTTCCGATGAGTGTTCCTGGATCATGTGTTGGTCTGATAGTTCTATCATATGTACTTGGATCATGTGTTGGTATGATATAATAGCTTTACCTAGATCAAGTGTTGGTCTGATAGCTCTAACGACTGTTCATGGATCATGTGTTGGTCCGACAGTCTAGACTTCTGTTCGGGGATAATGTGTTGGTCGGAAAAAATAGCTATTCCTGGATCATGTGTTGGTACGACAACTCTAACGATTGTTCCTGGATAATGTGTTGGTCTGAAAGTCTTGACTTCTATTCCAGTATCATGTGTTGGTACGAAAGAATAGATTGTCCTGGATCATGTGTTGGTCCGACAACTTAGATGACTCATCGGCTATATCTGATCATTTGTACCTCTCTAAAAAAGTTGTATACTTGTATGAGCTGAGTCAGTAACTCTTTTATTTTTTCATGATTAAGATGGGTTACTAGATAACTTGGGTATATGAATGGGCATATACATAAGTAATGGTTGTCTGATGATTTGTACTTTGTGGATTATCCTTGTTGGATTTTGTGAGACCATGAGGGTCTCGGGGTCCATACTGAGTATCTCTATACTCACCCGTGCATGAGTTATGCCCGCACCTCATTGTGTTGGTTGCAGATTACAGACAACGCTGATCGGTGTAGAGAGTGGAAGAACTGGATGATACCCGGAGGTGGACCACTCGGCGAGATGTACATGGAGTGGACGATCAGACTTGGGTTGCTGAGGAGGCCATCTATACCCACCCTTCAGGTGGTAATGTTAGAGGACGACCCAGTAGCTGCTTTACTTCCATCTTCAGTTGTACTAGCATTTTAGTTGTATTTTACTTTATATTAGACATGTATTTCCGGCCCCTGTACTTTTAGCAAAATCATTTGTATACAGTTTTACTTAGCGTTTACTATCATTTGCGTACTCTGTTGTGTTTTTTACATATATAATGGCAATTCCTTCCTAGATTAGAGATTTATGACTTTGGTACTAGTCACCAGCCCCTGGCCTATGGAAGGCGGTCTTGGGGTAGTCACGGCATGGGTCTCAAGGACGGGTTGTGACAAATTGGTATTTGAGGAGTTGGTCCTACCGTAGAACATTGAACTCTGATCTGTCTTACTGTGAGGAAATAGTGTTATTATTATTGAGTGTGGTTCTTGGTCCAGGGAGTCCAGTGTTGGTGCGGCTGCCAAAGTATCAGTACAGAAGTACCCTGGACTCTTATTTTTGACTCAGTGCACGAAAACACTAATTGCGTGTGTGTTTCAAGAGTTTTATATGTGATCTCTCTAAGTCAGATAACCAGGTATATCTTATTGATTGTGGCACACCTGTTTCTTTTTAGGATGTCTCCACGCAGAAAGCTAGACAGGGTTCCCAGAGTTGTACGAGATGGCAGCCCACCGAGTGATGAAGCCTCAGTGCAGGGCCCTATCACAGTGGTGGAACCAGCGGTACCACTTCCCGTTGTTCCTCCAATGCCACCAGCCCCAGTAGCAGAGAGTGCACTCCGCCTGAGCACGTTGAACGAGTTCCAGCGCTAGAGGCCACCCAAGTTCAAGGGAGAGACAGACCCGCAGGTATATGGGTATTGGATGGAGGCTGTGGTGAGAGTCTTCAGACTGTAGGGACACCAGAAGACCTCATGGAGATCCTTGCTGCGAGTCTCCTTCAGGCCGCACCAGGAAAATGGTGGAGCCTGGTGCTTCATGTCCACGATGAGACGAAACTTCTATAGACAGACATCAAGAGCATGTTCCTGGTAGAGTTTGTTTCAGCCACCCTTCTTGTAGTGCGGATACATGAGCTACTACATGTACATCAGAGCAGCATGATAGTGGCACAATACTCAGCGAAGTTCACCGACCTCTCGTGCTACTCCACATGTAATGTACGAGACCCGTTCTTCAGGGGCCGGACCATCGAATAGGGGATCAGGCGAGAAATTAGATCTTTAATGATCTCCCTCAACAACCCGATGTAGGAATGGGTGTTGGAGTGAGCCCTCTTAGTTGAGAGTTCCCTTGATGAGAAGAAACTAGAAACAATACCCACCACCGGACATCACGTAGCAGAGACTTCTGTAGCTGGCAGCAGGCAGATGTTGCAGAGGTCCAAGCAGACAAGACCATTCGGTGGACAACCTCAGGATATGGGTTTAGCTGTGCGGGGCACACAAGATAGAGCCAGTCATGCTAGGAATGAGCAATGCTACTCTTTTGGATGGTAGGGTCACATGGATCGTGACTGTATGAACCGTCATTTTGACGATTATCAGATTTTTTAAAGACCTATCAAGTAGAGGAAGAGGTTCTATAGAGGAGGTTTGTAGGGAGAAGGCAGATGTTTATGAGGAGCTAGACGTGCAACTGGTGGTGGATGATTATTCGAGGTGTTTCCACCACCACCACCAGGTGGTCCACCCCGACCACATGGATCAGGTGGACATGGGAGAGCTCAGCTCCAAGAAACTGAGGCTTACGAACATGGCACTCCGGAGATGATTCACAGTACGATCTCTGTATACTCCACCTTAGTTGCAGTTCTTATAGACTCAGGTGCCATTCATTCTGTCATAGCCACTACCCTCATTAGGAGCTCTGAGATTCTGATAGAGTGGTTGGCTGGATCCATATGGCTAGTGACTCATACGGGAGTAGACTCGACGATTACGCACTGGTTCCGGTAGTGTGAGATTACTCTAGGAGGCGAGAGCTTTGGCTAGGATGTCCTCATAGCGGCGTCCAGGCATTACGACGTCATCGTGGGTATGGACTGGTTATCTACAGTCCATGCTTAGATCGACTATATTAGGCACAAAGTGTGGTGTGTCCGCACGGATGGGACCAGGTTTACCTTCACCAGTGAAAAGGGATACTTTTCAGCGTAGGATGGACTTACTCGGAAGAGGGTCCAGTTGATCACTCCTGAGATGGCCTTCCTTACCCTTGGAGTAGTTGATGTGGAGAGTTCCACTTAACCTATAGTGGTGGACCATTACACAGATGTTTTTTCCCGATGATGTTCCAGGACAACCTCTTCATAGATAGGTAGACATATACATTGATCTATACCCTGGGACGACACCAATATCTTCTCCAGTATATCAGATGGCTCCCGCTGAGCTTCGTGAGCTGTAGATACAACTAGAGGAATTGCAGGGGAAGGGATTCATTTAGCCCAATGTTTCTCCCTAGGAGCCCTAATTTTGATCGCCAAGAAGTCAGATGGGATCTTGAGGCTCTGTGTCGACTACCGTCACCTGAATCAAGAGACCATGAAGAACATGTACCCACTCTTGAGGATTTACGGCCTCTTTGATCAGCTCAAGGGAGCTCGATTGTTCTCGAAGATAGACCTCAGATCAGGCTATCACCAGCTCAGAATTCGAGATGAGGATGTGCAGAAGATATCCTTAAAATATCAGTACGGCCACTACAAGTTCTTAGTTATTCCCTTCAGTGTAACCAATGATACATCTGTGTTCATGAGTCTCATTAATAAGATCGACTGGCCTTACCTCGATCGATTTGTCGTTGTCTTCATCGACGACATACTGATTTACTCAACTACTGAAGAGGAGCATGCCTACCATTTGCAAGTTGTACTAGACACACTCCAAGAGAACCAGCATTATGGTAAGACCTCAAAGTGTCAGGTTTGGATTCTATAGGTTCAATTTATGGGACATGTCATCTCAGGGGATAGAGTTGTAGTGGATCCAGCGATGATTGAAGTGGTGCTGGAATGGGAGCCACCCAGGAGTGTGATGGAGGTACGATGTTTTCTGGTCTTGGCTGGATACTACCAGAAGTTTGTTCCAGACATCTACAGAGTTGCAGCACCACAATCAGTATTGACGAAGAATGGGAATCCTTTCGTTTGGTCGGAGAGATGCCAGAAGAGATTTCAAGAGCTGAGATAGAGGTCGACTTGTGCCCCCCATCCTAAGGCTCCCAAAGGAAGCCGTAGGGTACATACTTTACTACGACCCATCAGGAGCCAGACTTGGGTGTGTCCTGATACCAGATAAAGTAGTGATCGTGTATGGTACTTCGGCAGCTGAGTCAACACGATTAGAACTACGCTACCCACGAACTGGAATTAGCAGCAGTGTCTTTACCTTTAGATTTGGTGGCACTATCTTATGGGAGAACATTTTACCGTGTACTCTGATCATAAGTGACTCAGTTATATGTTATCTCAGAAGGACCTGAACCTGAGATAGCGTAGTTGGCTTGAGTTCCTCTAGGACTATGACTTAGATATAGTCTATACTTTGGTGAAGGGGAATGTTGTAGAAGATGCTCTCAACAAGAGATCAGGAATTCAACTTCTAGGGGAGGTGAAAGAGTAGATGGTTTCCTTGCATATATCATTTGTGGATAGGGATGGAGTAGCCTATATACAGTCTCTTATAGTCACTCTACCACTTCTTCAGTGAGTCAGGGAGGCACAATGTGGGGATGCTGACTGCGAGGCATGATGTGATCAGATATCCATAGGGTAGACACCAGATGGATTTTATGAATGTGGGGAGCACATCATCCTCTTTAGAGGAAGTACCATGGTACTAGTTTCACTTTAGGAGAAAGTGTTGAGGGAGGTCCACACTTCCCCTTTAGCGGTATATACTGGACTGGTGAAGATGTACCATGACCTTCAACTATAGCACTTGTGGCCAGGTATGAAGAAGGCGGTAGTAGAGTTTGTCTCACGATGCCTCACTTGTCAGTAAGTGAAGGTAGAGCACCAGGGACCAGCATGCTTGGTATATCACTGAGAGGTCACAATGTGGAAATGGGATGGGATATCCATGGACTTCATGATGGGTCTTCAACATACATCCAGGATTCAGGACTCAATTTGGGTGATTGTTGACCGACTCACCATGTCGGCCCACATCCTATCAATCAGAGAGCAGAGATCAGTAGAGAGCTTGGGACACCTCTACGTAGATAATATTGGTCGTTTACATGGATAATCTTCTTCCATTGTCTTCGATCATGACACAAGATTTACTTTCCGACTACAGAAGGGGTTGCAAAGAAGATTTCGGGACACAACTTCATTTGAGCACCGCCTTCCATCCTAAAACTGATGGCCAGACCGAGTAGACCATCCAGACCCTCGAGGACATGCTATGTGCTCGTGTCCTCGACTTTGGTCGCAGTTGGGAGGACCACTTACCATTTTTAGAGTTTTCCTACAACAACAGCTATCACTCTACCATTGATATGGCACCATTAGAGGTGTTGTATAGTCGACCCTACAGATCGCTACTATACTGCACAGACCTAGGGGAGTCAGCACTGGTAGGACAAGAGATGGTGTGACCTACCACCGAGAAGGTTCAGATCATCCAGGAGCGGATGAAAAATCCACAGAGAAGGCCGAAGTCCTATGCTGATAAGAGATAGAGACCTTTAGAGTTCAAGGATGGAGACCATGTCTTTCTACGGGTCTCACCTCGATGAGGTCTATGGAAATTTTTCCAAGGAAGCAAGCTATCTCCAAGATTCATTAGACCTTTCCAGGTCCTCAGTAGAGTAGGTGAGGATACATACCGCTTAGATATTCCACCTCAGTTGCACCGAGTGCACGTTGTCTTCCACATAACTTATCTGAGAAGATATGTGCACGACCCGTCCCACGTCATCAACCATGGAGAGCAGGACATCGATGACAGGGAAACAATCATGGAGGTTCTAGTAGAGATTGATGATCGAAAAGAGCAGGTCCTATGTGGATGGTCGATACCTCGGGTATGCATTCGCGGCAGCACGAGATCCTTCAAGAGAGCACATGGGAGCGAGAGGCTCATATGCATGCTCAGTAACCCCATTTTTTCCCATAGTTCAAGTTGTAGCTTATGGGGATATAAAGCACTGAGGTGGAGAGAATTTAAAGATAGTGAATTTATTTGTAATTTTTTTTCTTAAATACATGGGAATTTTACGAGTCCATAGTTTTTGACGGTGCTTGATTCTGATGCCCAGTGTTCCCAGAATCAATTTCTGAAGTTTTGTTTGTGTATGATCAGTAATCATACGAGCATGATCTGATATCTCTTGAACCGGTGCTCGGAATTGAAATCAGAGGGCACCGTTGAACTCACAGCGTCAATGATTTCATAGTGAGACCTTCACTAGAGTTGTTTCCTGATGATAATGGAAGTTAGATTTTGGGTTTTTTAAATTAAATTAAAAAAATAAGGTTGTTACATAATTTTTATTTGTGGTAGTTTAGTCCTCCAAGGGGAGGTTGGAGGTGGGGGCCAGTACACCCGAACCTCCCCTTGGAGGTTATGGTGGTGGGTCCAGCCGCACATAACCTACCTTGGGAGGAAATCTTTTTTGGGGCCCACATGAGCATTAATTCCCCCCATTAAACTCCTCATTTATGTGGGATGTCAACTCTCCACCTTCTCCCATTAATTTATGTGCCAACCCTAACATTTAATGAATTAAGATTATTTTAATTAATTGGCACATTTTGAATTCTTTTGAATTCATGTAAACAATAAAATAATAGTCAAATATATTATTTTATTTTGGTTGGAAACTCTCTCTTTTGGTGGAGCCTTGGAGAAACTTGGGAGGACTTCATTCTCCCCAAGAAGAACACGAAGAACGTCACTTCAGCCACCATCATATTCCTTATCCAACCGGGGAAATAAAGGGAAGCTTCACCACCAACAAGTAATGTCGACGACGTTATCTCGACTCATCCTCTCTGAACACTTCATCCTCCGACATTGAAGAAACGATGCTGCCTTCCCGAGACTCTGTCAATGATCACTGAACTCAAGGTAGAGGGATTTGAATTGTTTTTATACCCATTCAACGTTGTTCAATTTATGGATTGAGAACCGAATGATATCACCATAACGAGGAGGGTCTGAACCGCACGAACACGGCCTGACCATCCCTGTTTTGATGTTTCCGTTTGATGACGACGGAGGCGGAGTGTGATGAAACCGATGACGCAAGGCCGTCAGGTCGCCCCAAGGGTGCGGCACCGCTGTGCCGCGTAGAGAATCACGTCGTGGCCAGGCGGCCCCCTGCAGAGCTACAGGGGCGTGGTGCCATCGCACCGTGCCAGAAGAAGTGGTCACAGCCACGAAGTTCATGGTGGTCGCATGGTGGGCACGGGGCTGTTGCACCAAGCCGAGTAGGGGAACTGCATCCATACGCCGCGACGGACAGAAGAGGGCGGCCGGCTAAGCTGGCCGTCGGTGCGTGCTACAGGCGGGATCCATCGGGACCCACGGGTCACTGAACCGGTGCCTAGCACAGGTTCCTTTGGAATCCATGGGGGTGACACCCCCCCCCCCACCACCGTGTGGCCAGCCGGGCCACGCCGTCTAGCCAGCTGGTCCGGGCTGCCATGGGTCGGGCATCCCTCAGGTCGGGCCGCCCTTGGGCCGCACCACGCCTTCGGGCCAAGCTGCCCACTTGGGTTGCGCTGCCCCATCAGGCCAGTCTTCCCACTCGGACCGGGTCAGACCCGCGGACCAGGTCATGCCGGGTCGGTCCGACTGGGTTGGACCGCACCAGGACCCGTTATAGCCTACTTACACCTTTTCTCCCATAACGTGGGCTACGAGTGTCCAATCGACGAACCGTCTGTAGCAATGGAAAGATTAGAGCAGGAAAGTTCTTTTGTAATACCCCACTTGATGTTTGGAAAAAGTTAGGGTATGGTCGGGTTGGTTTGAACCTAAAATCCAACCGGGCCCCTGGAACGGAAATGCCAATAACTCACAGACCGGGCGTCCGATCGATGTGTCGTCTATTGCGTTGAGACCCCTATGACGAGGGAGACTATTGAGATACTTCATCGTGGTACATCGTGATAGTTAATTTATTGACACTTGACTTGAGGAGCGGACCCTCTCAGAATCAACCATACCTAAGCAGAACTCTGTGGCTGGTTGTACACTGTTGACTGTTCGTGGATCATGTGTTGGTCCGATAGTTCCGATGATTGTTCCCTGATCATGTGTTGGTCTGACAGTTCTAAATTCTGTACATGGATTAGGTGTTGGTCTGACAAAATAGCTGGAACTGGATCATCTGTTAGTCTGAAAACTCTAATGAATGTACATGGATCATGTGTTGGTCTGACAAAATAGCTGGTCCTGGATCATGTGTTAGTCCGACAATTCTAATGACTATTGCTGGATCAAGTGATGGTCTGACACTCTTAACTTCTATTCCTAGATTATGTGTTGGTCTGACCGAATAGTTGGTCATAAAACATGTGTTGGACTGACAACATAGATGACTGAGTGGCAATATCTGATCATCTGTACCTTTCTACAAAAGTTGTATACTTGTGTGAGCTGAGTCAGTAACTCTTGTGTTCCCTCATGATTGAGATGGGTTAATAGATAACTTAGGTATATGAATAGGTATGTACCTAAGTAATGGTTTTCCGATGATTCGTACTTTGTTGTTTATCCTTATTGAATTTTGTGACACCTTGAGGGTCTCGGGTACCCTACTGAGTATCGTTATAGTCACCCCTATATAGGCTATGCCCGTACCTCGTTGTGTTGTTTGCAGACAATAGATAGCGCTGATCGGGGTAGAGAGTGGAACAACTGGACCATATCCAGAGGTGGACTACTCGTCGAGACATACACGGAGCGGACAGTCAGACTTGGGGTGCTGAAAAGGCCATATTTACCCACCCTTTAGGTGGGAATACCGGAGGATGACCCAGTAGATTCTTTACTTCCTTTCATCAGTTGTAATAGCATTTTAGTTGTATTATAAATTACTATTGGTCTTGTATTTACAGACCCTTAACTTTCATCTCACACTTTTGTATACAGTTTTACTTAGCATTTTACTTCCAGTTGCGTACTCTGTTTTGTTTTTGTTACTTTTATAAAGACAATTCCTTCCCATCTTAGAGATTTACGCCTTTGGTTCTAGTCGCTAGCCCCTGGCCTATGGAAGGAAGGATTTGGGTAGTCAAGGCACGGGGCCTAAGAATGGGTCGTGACAATAACTGTCAATGGTTCTATAGAGAATACAAAATATATAAGAGGAAATGTGGAAAACTAGAGAATTTAGTTTGAATAACAACCCAAATTTTTTATGATGTACCATTTTAATAATTTCTATGAATAAATTTTTATATGGGAAGGAATTAAATACCTCAGCATCAATTGGAGAAAGTAAGATTCTCATTCTAAAGAAATAATACTATAATTCCCATAGAATTATTCATGAATTTGATAAAAAAAATAAATCCCCACAATTTATAATATTAATTTTAATAAAATAAATTAATTTTCATATTCATAATCTCAAAATTATTTTGGGTATAATTGTTCTAAATTTTCAGAAATAGTTTATTTTTTGGTTAACAGTGAAAAAAAAATTTAAAATACTTCAAATTTTATGAAATTATGATGATACAAGAATGAAAATAAGGTTTATGATAAAAAATTATACATGAAATATATATTTTATAATTATAACAATTAATAGAAAAATATAATGTTGATATTTTAAATAAATATTTATCATTTGAAATATTAGTAATAATTTTATTCAAATAAAAACTATATTTAGTTCATCTATTTAAATAAAAAACACAATAGTTTAATTTTTGTCTTAGAATAATTTAAATTAAAAAATAATAATTTTATTTAACATATTACAATAAATTTAATTATAATACACATTATAAATTATTTTTCAATTGAATAATATTTTTCCACATAGATCATTCTTTTTAAGAAAAATCATTTCATTTTTTTAAATTATGTTAAATGATATTTAAACCAATTATAATAATTAATGATTTCAAAAAGAAATAAAATTTTATAATTAGAATAATTTAGTTTATCTAATTAGTACAACTTAATTTCTACTCTTAATGATCAATAACCATGGTAGACCGTCAACTCCTTAGTTTAGTGAAACATTAGTTAAGAGATTTAAAATTAAATGGATTATGCTTTAAAAGAACAAAAAATAAATTTATCATATATCACTAGATGCTTTGAGTTCAAAAATTACCTTTTCATTTTTTTAATATGAAAATTTATAACTATATTACTTGAGTAATACATATATTATTTAATAAATATTCTTATATTTACAATTTTTATATTCACCTCACTTATAAAATAAAACATAATGTCCTCTTAGATCATTACATCATAATAAAATTAACTCTCTCAAGACCTTTTAAGTTACTTTAAAATGTCCTTATCCAAATATATGATATTTTTCTTTTCTTAATATAACACTTTGTGAAGGGTTATATTTTAAACCAAAAGACTGTACCAAAATATGATTTATATGTTGATAAGGAGAATTCTCAAGTTACTTTCATCATAAACCACATCAATTTATTTAATAAATTTCAAAAAATAATTAAATAATTTATTTTAAAATACTTATATGTTATTATTTTAATGGTAAAAATATTTAACATATACTTTAAATCCCATGGAAAATTATAACATCACTTGTGCATACATTTGGACAATGGTCTCCATTTAGCCTTATAATTCATTTATCATCATATATTTACATGATTGGATATGAATATCATATTAATGAATATATACGTTATTTATTTCAAAAAAATTATTTTAGATATATAATTTATCATCTGACATCTTACCATTCCTTCTATTGGAAAGTGATAATTTCACACTTCTATAAGTTTCACTAGTTCCTCCATGATGGGATGCGATTTTTTGAACTTAATCCAAGATGTTGGAACTATAAACATAAACTTAAAACAATTGTTTGGAAAACAATTGGTATATGTGGTTTATATATACCCTATACCATGTTTTTTTCCAACACTTTTGGTATATGTTTCTTATGCATACCCAATACCAATAGTTTTTTCAAAACCATTGGTATAGGTGTCACATATACCTACGATTATCCAAAAAGAATAGTATAGGAAACATAAACATAAAAAAATAACAATTTTTGGGATAAATTAATTTTTATATGTAACACATATACCAACAGTTCTCTAGAAACCATAGAATAGGTCCAAAAAAATCAATTATAAGTTCTAACGGTTCTCATAACCATTGGTATACCTCTGTACCAATTGTTTTCAGAATCATTTCTATAGATACCAGAATTGGTTATAATTTTACAATCATATAACATTAAATACATAAATATTTTAATTGTTTAATATACATGTAGATATTTGTAAAATTATAATCTTAAAAATAAAATATGGATTAGTGGTTCTATGAACCATTGGAAGAGGTACCCATATTTTTGGAACTTATACCAATAGTTTTATAAGAATTAGTATATCCAAACAATACAATAGATTACCAAACATTTTGGGTATAGATCTATTCTAATGAAAAAAGATCCAACAACCTTCCAAGTCATTATTATATGATATGAAAATAGTTCAGGGGATATTCTAATTGTTCAAAATAGTGTTTATTTGTTTTTTTCCTATCCTTCCTCCTTGCATGCATGATTCTAAAACTTTAAATAATGAATTAAACAATATTCATTAAATTATGAAAATTATGTATATAATGGATCCTTTACATAACACCTATGTGAATGGAAAATATTATGTTGTAATTTTGGATAAACTAACCAAATATCCTTAAATAGACGATGCTACCAAGAATTTTTCAATAAAAAGATGAAAAATTATTTTAAAATATCCTTAAAAAATAACTAAATTTTAAAATTTATGTTAAGTGTGTATTTTAAAAATTTTATTTTGTAATTAAGTTTGATATAATGCTTCCAATGAAGCACAATCCAAGTTAGGTGTTTGTTGTCTCAACTCTACTACATGAGATATATTTTAAATTATAAACCTTATTTATTTTATATGGTGTATATAGTTCTCTATTAACATATTATATCATTAATTACTATTTATTAATGGTCATTAATGTTTCTATTTAATTTTTATCTTTCAAGGGAATTTTATTCAATGTTTATTAAACTCTTAACAGTTTATTTTACAATCTCACTATAATTAAAATTGATCATGTTTAAATTTAATTTTTGAAATATTATATAGTCAATATATTCAAAAAAATAATAATATTTCATTATTTAATATTTATATCTATTTTAAATGTTTTTCTTCAAACGTTTTCTCTCTTCTGTACTCAATTACTAAATGAGTTTTTTTAACAAACACTTTTATTATTTCCCTTTTTATGGTCAGGAATATTTTAAAATCATATACATATTTTTCAAATTGATTCATTTATAGTTTTTCTATATTTATTTTAATATTAAAAATTTATTTCTATTAAATTTTAATTTCTTTAAATTTTTTTAAAATAAATAATTTTAACATATTATGAAAATCATAATTTTGACTATTTACATAAGCCTGAAGAGAATGTTTTTTAAAACGTATAATGCACGATTGAATTCTTCTACCACTACAACCATTAAAAATTATATATCTTAATGTATATCTTTATATGTGTTTTCAATGAAAATATGTTTCTATGTTTTGTGAGTTTTTAGATTTTAAAATAAATTAATATGGAATTATGTCATATAAGGTTGAAATGAATTTGGGAAATTATTTATAACTTTAATTTTAAAAAATATGTTACTTATGCATTAAAGATATATCATTTTAACATTGAACATTGATTTAACTCTCTCATTATCATAATAATTACCTTTATATAATACTTTATTTTATGGTGTTTTTATAGTCTTCTATCAAATTTGTATTTATGGATTATACCTTGTTTTCGGATCATTCACTTTCTTAATATCATGTTTTCTATCAGAATTGATTTTTTATTAGGAAATATTTTAATCCTTCAATCCAATATTTCCAAAATCATTCTTATATTTAATATTATTTCTAGTTCATTGATAGCTTCCTCCCTATATTCCATTTCAACATATAGAGTTACTTGAAATATTCTTATTAGTAATTTTATTTCATTTATTATGGAAATATTTATGTTCTAAATTTTGGATTCAATATGGATATTTATTGATTGATATGTATTTTTTATTATGTGTTACATATTCCACATTGGATATAACATTTTAAATATATACGTGAAAGGCGTTCATTTATTATATATAACCCTTTGATTCAGTAATAGGTCTCACGAGAGAAATAGTTGGACAAATAATTTTTTGTATTCACTGTATAATTACACACTCATAGAATTGTATTGGCTCAAGGACCTGATGGTAACAATTAAGATTTTGGGTCATGATACCTTAATTACAAGTCCATGAAATTAAAAATTATTAATTTCATTCAATTATATTTAAATAATTATTATCCATGTAAATATTTTTTTGATATTTTCCATGGTTATATCTTGAAGCTCGTGTTATTAATTAAATGAAATATGTAATGATTATTTAATCGTTCATATTATCTAAAAAAGTTATATTCAAAATTTATTCCATTATATAATTTCTCCTACTAAGAATCTAATATCACCCTTTATCATCTTTTTCATTCCCCATGATATGAAAAAAAAAATTTGAATGGTTTTCAAGTATTTAAAGATGATTTCAGGTTATATTTTATTTTTACAATGGAATTTTAAATTTATGTGTTTATTTACTCTTCCATGATTTTATACTAATCGAGACATCATTTTTAGATCCCTTTTATCTATTACCAATGTAATATAGTGATAACATGCTCTAGGTTGCTCAATTTTGGGTTGTTAGAATCAATTTTGATCATGGACGGTTCCATATTATGAATTGGGACATTCAAACCCCACACCCCTCTATTTGAGGTCATCATCATATTTTCCAATTAGGAGAAGTCTTGAATAAATCTAAAAAAAGACTACAAGTCAAAGGAAGAAATTAATCCCAACAATATTCATCAATTTTTCAAAAAAAAATTATAACTCCATCCATATCTATGTTACATGCTATATCAACCATTGATATCATGATATACATGAATTAAACCTCATAGATCTATAATTGACACATCAAAATCATGGAGAATAGTTATTGATCTCACATTGTACTAAATATAATATCTAAATTTTGAGTTTGACCCTATTAAAAATTCTTGTATATGAAACTGTATTTAACAAATAAAACCATTAATGAATCTATATGATATTGGAAGCATTAATTCCCCAATGCTATAAATACTTATAGCATATTCCTCAAAAAATAATGATACCAAAAAATCACATATAGAGACAATCCATTCTTCAGAGAAATATAAGTAATATCAAAAGGCCCCTTATATATTTTTTGATAACTATATCTCAATAATATTTTAACTAACCACAACCCTCTCATTTGTTGATTAAATAGGTTATAGATATATGGAATATGATATTGATTCATCGATATCAACATTCTAAATCATTATCAACTTAAAAATATTTGAAATGAACTATTTTCTTTAATTTCCAATAACATTGGATAACCCCAACAGAATATACATGACTAAATAAATCCTTTCACCTCAATGTTCTGTAACTAAAGACTTGTATATCTAGGTTTTTAGGTTCCATTCTATAAGGGGTAATTTATATGGCCTCCTTTCCTAGAATAATATCTATCAAGAACAATGGGTTCTCCTCAAGTGGTAAACATAAAAACTCTTTAGGAATGACATCCTATAAATGCTAAATACATAAATGGTTAGACTTAATTCTTGATCACCTCAACTCCTATAACAATACTAGAAAATCTGAAAAAATCATCCCCATCAACATGTAGTCAGGTATTAAATGGACTACCAAATAATCCAAGAAATAGATATCATTATAGTAGTCACTTGTTGGAGACATAAAGAATACCCATCACAAATTATTATTAATATTTTATTTATTATGAGTAAATAAATTTTTACCAAATATTATTTTGAAGATTTACATCTCTAACATAAATATATCTCAGAGACTTAATTAACTAAAAATCATTATTTCATAGTATTTAAGTCTCTATATTCCCTATAATCACACCCATATGGGTGTACCAATAGATAAGATCCCATATTAGTACTCAATCATTACCCATGGATCTTCAAAAACTATATATCTATATCTAAATGTGAGCCACATTTTCCAAATAATATAGAAATGATGGATACATTCCACTAAAATCACTCCTTAAATAGAGGATGGGTGACAAATATTTTCATAGGATCTCATTGGAATTTACATTTTTTAAAACCACTCTATATCACTGGTAGTAAGAAAGTTGAGTCCTCTAACACGATAAGGAATTTCAAATGTTGATCCAACTCACCTTCCTATCGTCCATACACTATGAAAAATTTAAATAGGACTCTCATTTTAATTACAATCCCCTCTCAAAAAATATCTCCGAATAAATTAACTATATGGTCTACCCTAGGTGATATTCTTACAAGTAAAGTGTTATTAGTTTAAAACCTCTAAAAAATCATAAGCTAAATAATATTAAGATGTGACTTATTCGAATGTATACGAACATATTTAAAATATAAATCCACCATAGTAACACCAAAATATAATGTGATTATAAACATAAGAAACCCAATAAATTGATAAAAATAGTTCATTATTGACAACATTTATTAAACCAAACACTTCACCTCTTATTTGTTATCCAATATTACAATCTTCTGAATGAAATTATGGATGAAATGATCTTTCAAATCCTTACTAGATAAACCCATTTACTAGTAACCCTAGATTATAACCTACAACCAGTTCATTGATATTCCTTGAACAACATAAAAATAAATCTTTAATGTTTTATAATAGGGTTTTCACATAATGGGAAAATATGGTATATATAGACCCAACCGACATCATGGAATCATAAGGTCCACCCTCTCTAGAAACTCAAGGTGAATGTCATAACAAGAACTCTATAGTAAAATATAAAATAAAAACACCACTATTATATCACTAGTTCCCATATATGTAATTTCACACAGAATAATCTCTACAATGTGTAGATCAGTTTGAGGTATAATAAAAACTAGGTTCTCTAACTCAATAATTAACAGAGCTTGCCCATACCCTCCCTATCAGTATAAAATAGGAATTTATTAAGATATCATGCAACTATAATTACCAGTTCATAAACCTAAACATGTTTATCATAATTCATGACATAAATTTTATTCTATGTATTTAATGACATTTTATACAAATATTCAATACACACACCCTATATGCATGTTTCTCACATAACTCAGGAATACTCTCTAGCAATAACTAGACACTCACAATGTATAAATCAAAATAAAAATTGGATTCATATCCTTAATTATTGAAAAGTGTAAATATAATTAGAATAAAATCCCATTAAAATAATATATATATCATTTTTATTTAGGGAAATTCTATATAAGTTGTTTTTGAGTTATTTAGTAAACAATACCTTTATCATAATCATTTCTAATGAATATAATAAATTACAAGAATATCATTTGGATTCTTTGTTCTAAATATAATAAATGAATTAAAGCCCTTTTCACCTCCATTGAAGTGAAAATTTACCAATAAATAAATGTCACATAATAATCATTAAGAATGTAATATCAAAAATAGAAAATAGATAACAACAATCCCTTCCTTGGTACATGGACATTTTTATTCATTTTTCAAATATTATTAGGAAGAAGGACTATGTTATATTTTTAACTCATTAACTATCTTATCTACCATATACTAAAAATTAAGTAAAATGAATAGAAATTAATTCTGCTATATAGAATCACAATCCCAATTCACCTCCACTCCGACAAAACCAATGTCACACATACCACACACAACCATCCCCATAAAAATATGGACATCGACCAGTGGAATATGTATGAGGATATCATGGGGTTACTATACCAATATTCCAAATATTCAAAAAATATATAAATAAATGATAGTTAGAAATTATCAAAATAAAATAGTAGATATTTATATTTACGGTATAAGAAAACCATTTAAACATTAAAACTAATATATTATTTAAAAATTATAATTGTAATGTTATAAAATTCATATGGATTTGAATAAAATATCTTAGGGGATAATCACATACAACATGGTCAAAAAATAAACTATAAATTATGGTTAACTAGAAGTGGTCTTTTATCCTTATTTGGAAGTATCACATAGCTCAAACCTTTATACACAGTAAAATCATAAACATTATGTCATTTCCCCTTACTTGGGTCTCGTTTATAAAATTTTCCTGGGATCCAAGGAGCCTTTGAAGGGTGTGAGTAAAACTCATTTGGTTACCATAAAGTCTACCTAAACATGTCCAAAATACACTAGTTTACAACTGAAGTGATATACTAAAATAATAAATAATAACAATAATAACCATAGATTACATGATGTCTTTCATTACCCGAAAAACAATCTTAGGTGTGACAAGACCAACTTTTTAATGTGTTTATGTGTCTCTAAACATATGAAAAAATAATAGATGTTCAATGGAGAAATATATTCCAATTTCTATATGGATGTCACCCTAGAGTGAATTTAAACCACCTTGTATTACGTTATATTGAAAAAGGGATAGTTTCTTGATTCATTTATCTATATTGAAGCATTGAAATATATAAAATAACATATAAAATATTAGGGAATTAGAGGTTTGACCCCAGATCCATATCAGCCTCAACACAGAAGCATCATGAACCCAACATAGTGATATAAGAATAATGTTTAATGTTACCCATTACTATATGGTTTCAAGTATTAGGATTCATAACCCATGTTTAAAAAAATATAAGACCGATGGGAAAGAGGAACATCTATATAAACATTTAACCCATTGTATCTCAATAATAATATGTCATCATCAAGTCAAATGGGAAAGTCATCCCTTGCCTAAATGATTTTAACCCATAGGGATCACATCCTTAGATCTAGACAATAATAACCCCAATTAGAAAATATTCCATGATCTATTATATTCTATTCCCTCATATATCTTGATCCTAGTTCATATAATAATGAAGGTTATGGGTTATGGAGTCCCAATGTCCATAATGGTCTCATCTCATTAGAATTAATGACATCCATTGTAATAACAAGACTAATGGAAATACATCACAGATCTATATCATTATAAGAACATAGGTTTCATGATCAATCATATTATATATTTATGATTTATAATATAACATGATTTAATTGACCATTTAGATCTTTCAATGACACACATTCCTCTATCATCTATACTATGTTAGTCCTCACTATCTAAGTCTTCTCTAGTAATCATAGGATAACCTTTTGTAACTATTTAGTTTAATGAGGTAAGTCATGAACTTCATATATATGTAAATTATGTTAAGTAAGGAAATAAAAAAAGTATATATGCACACTTATAGATGAACCCCAACAATATTCAAGGGTGAATACAAATCACCTATTTAAAAAGATTAATTGTAACATAACATGGTCCATCATATGATAACATAACTCTTGGAACCCATTATTGGGTCTTGATAAATGGTTTCATCCCACATTATTTAATATCTATATCTTTTTTTGTCCCTGGTACCAAAGCATAGTGAATCGAGTATCTATCAAATATGAATATATATTTAGTGTACTCATATGGGGTTGTTTTGGAAATTTATCTAGGGTGTGGAAGCCTCACTTTTTTTCGATGCAGATGAATTAATTTTACTCTACATTTCCCACATTCTTAAGGAGGTTAAATTTATAAATTTCTTAGAAATTTCTACTCCATGATCAAAACAGTATGGTGGGATGTCTGTTACCCCTTCAATGGATTCTTCCTTTTAATTCTTTACTCTACCCAGGTCACCCTCGTATATTAAGATATAGTTCATGGAACTCATTCCGGGTTCCATACCATTTTGAATGCTGATTAATTACCTTGAATATATAAAGAACTAATTAGGGGTCATAACCGGATAGAAAACTTTGGTTAGGGGAGTAGTAATGTTGGACATTTTTGGCATGTCTAGATGACAGAACATTGGTCCCATGTATCTTCCTCATAGGAAAGAATCTTTATAAGGCATCTTGGGCATGGAAACCAAGGAATAAAATGTCAATCATGGTGTATATTATTCTAAAGAAATGTCTTCATAGGTTTTCATCATGCATACATTGTTTAAAATTAGGTGGGATGTGAGTTTAATGTCCAATAGAGATGGAGAGAGACAGACCAAAACAATTTGTGGAGGCAGATCTGAGAGGGTTTATCATTATGGGGGCACCTGAAAGGTTTACTAGATAGATGGATCAGAAATCCCATTGATATAGGAACTAGGGTGGAATGTAACATAAAGGAAAGATGTTGTACTATGTGAGCTGCTCTGGACATAGATGATGGAATACCAAATAGGTGAACCACAATAAGGGGGACACCAATGATAGTAGATGGATGAGACAAAACACCCAATGAGGATATGCCTAGGGTGCCGTGTCCCATAAATGGAATGTGTCACATCATGATGGATGATCTAGACAACACTAAGGTTGGATCATATAGGTTCACTCCTATGAAGGGGATGATAATATTTATAGGATGGATGGGTAAAAATGACCAATCAGGGTGGACCTGAGGTGGTGTATCATATAATGGGATGATTTTACACCATGAATGATGATATGTACACAACTAATGGTGATTCAAAGAGGTACACCCCAATTAGTGGGACACAAATATTTACCATTTTCTAGTATTTAACATCATATAGGATTTTTAGATACCATTTTGAGAATACATGGATCAATACCCACATAGTTTGATGGATGTTGTGGTGCTTATACACGGGCGATTCCCTTGAATGTGGATTTCAATTGGTTGGATTGATACTAATTTTTTTGGGCATGAACATGTGATCATCCTCAGTGAAACTAGTAATATGGATGGGAATTACTTGTAGAAATATACTAGGTGAATGGAATGATTTCATAGTGATATGGAAGATTGGGTAAAAAACATGATGGATGTTGATGAAGTGATGATTTTAGTTAATTAAATTTATGAGATGTTTGGGTGTGATGGACATGAACCTTATGAGGGATTACAACATATTCTATTTTTTTGGGTATCAATTTTTACATTTTTTAGTAAAGGGGTATTGGGACCCTTCAAATGGTGGACTTTGGAAGTGAAGCATATGGTTGGGCTTACGACTATAGGGTTCCCGGATGAGAGGATCATGATTGGATTACACCCGGATGGTTTTCAATCGGAAATTCTCTGGTTTATTCATGTGATATACCTAAATAGTGATATTTGGTATTTTATGGTTGTAAGTAACCTCTAAGACCACGTGAGTTGTGATCGATGTGACAATCACGTGGAAGCAGTATACCTGACTACTGTGCTGCAAAAGATGCAGCAATGAGAGATCGTGTAGGGATTACGCATGTGTTCTGATTGAGGAGGATATAATTTTATATGATGTTGATTTAATTTTTTGGTAGTGAGATAACATTCCATTTTATTCATACACAAATAATCATATCAAAAGGTTTACTTGGGATTTTGTGTAGAGACTGCATGAGCTGCACATGGCGATAAATCCCAATGAGGGTGGGGTGGTAGATTGAGAGTTAAGGAATTGATTGGTTCTCTATAGACGTCCCCTATTTGGTAAATTGTAGAGTATATAATATAATGTGAGTCATATAGAGAGACATCCTAGGCTGGATGCATAGGTTGAGATCACAATTTAATTTAATGTGTTGATGTCACTGTTGCTAAGATGTTTTACGTCTAGCAGATTGGACATAGGGGACTCACTCCTTACCCTATAAACATACAGAACTGTCACTCATCACCCATTGGGGAAGCGAAGGCATCATAAATTCCATCATATGAGGGTGTTGATGAGTGTTTGACTGTCGGGGTCAAAGTTATTATATTTATGATGAAAAGAAAAATCCATTAGTATAGTTATGATGAAAATAATGATGTATAAAATTGTTATAGGGGACACCACATGAGTGATCCAAAAATCACTATGCAAATGACTAGAGGGCTGTGTAGAGAATTTTCATCCAATATACGAGGGTTTCATAAAAAAGGGGCTCGAAAATTATGCTATGGAGTAAAGGAACCTTATTGAGATTAATAAAGGGGGTGGGTGAATGCGTGGTGGGATACGTGAAAAAGGATGGGGATGAGCATAAGAATGTGGTGTGTATAAGGGAAGAAAGTGCATAAAATATGGGTATTTAGAGCATAAATTCCTTCTATGAAAAATAATGAGGGTAGGGTTAGGACATTATGAGCCCACAAGAAGGGGGACCCCTAGGGAACCTGTAATGAAAAATATTATAAATTGTGGGGTTCATCTTCTATTATGTCCTAAAAGGCGTGTGTTACACAGAGTTTAGAGATGCTTTGACATCTAGAGGATCGCCCTAATGAATGTGGGTACACTTCCATATATAGAGAAATTATTCAGCAATGGAATTCATGATTTCAATCATGGTAAATGTTTTCCACATACCAATCCCATTTCATACGTAGTGGTCATTCATGTAAAGGCCCATATGTTGTATCATTGGGCATGTAAGTGTAACTTTTTTTCATTTTCCATCATACATGAATACTTTACAACTTACATGCACCATCCATGGGCCTCTAAAAGTGTTATATTGAGTTAAAGGGTTCTCTTTGTTTACCCAAAAAAGGTATTTTATAGTAATGTGAGAATTCGTCAGCAAAAAATTCCACCTACGAATTTGGGAGGAAATGGGACCAGACAGTTCAGATCTGATGGATATTCTGAAGAGATGGGTGCATGACTAGATGGGTTCACAACAAATGGGTTTCAATGATGAAGTGGACTTATGCATGTGTAAATGGTCAAGGGAGGTTCTGGGAAGCCTTTTAATTTTAAATAATGTAAATATAATTGATAAACATCTAGTTTAACATCATATAGTGAGGATGGTGTATGGTAAAATTTAATGTCACATGATTAGAACATTACACATAGTTTATGGTCACACCACATGGATTGTAGACATCATTTTAAATTCATGTTGTGTCGACTATAATAAATTTTTACTCTCAAGATATCAATTTCACGATTGTAGGGTTATTGCCTAACATCTCCCCAAGAAGGAGATTGAACGTCATAATTTGTGGCAGTGGGGGAATCTATTCACACAACTCCTTAGAAAAAAAATAAAAAAATGACCCAAAGAGGATTTTACATGACACAAGTGTCAGGAAACAATCAAGAAGAAGGAATACATATTCTGTAAAATGGAAAACCGAGTGTGAATGGGGCATATAGTAGATACTATGAAACACCAGACATTCATAGGTACATATAAATATTTTAAATTCAAGATTTCACTGATTTAGGATTATTTTTTATGTCCATAGTGTTCGTACCTTAATGACCATGTTTGTTCACACCTTATCACAATCCTAAGCTCACTTAAGGCATACTCAATATGGGAAACATGGAATGGAATCATGGATCTTTTGACTTGTGGGAGTATATATAGAATGGATATGAAGTTGATACATTCATGTTTTGGATCATGGGGTTGACCAATTAGTGAGGATGGACTGATGACCATGTTCAAAGCATAGGAATACCCACATAACTGAACATATCATTGGAATGCATCTATAAAATAGACTATTGGCCTTGTTTGAAAACATAGGATTTACAATTTTCCACTAATGATAAATTATGGTATTGTACTGAAATGGGAGGTGATCCAAAAGTCGAATCAAACCATTATAATTATGTTTTTACTCTTGAATTTGAAGGAGAATGGAGACCCATACTATGAAATGATCAATATGTGGAATGAAGCGTACCCAAAGGTAGAATCCAAATGATGATTGTTCAAACATCTTAATGTTGTGCTACGCGTACAATTGGGGCTACAAATATTGTATGTTCCTAATGACCAGACAATGCATAATTGAGGGCAAAGAGAGAGTGGCTGAAGGAACATGAGGTTGGTCCCAAAAAAATGTGCAATCATCTCTTTGTATCCTAAAAAGATGTGAATCAATCCAAAAATAGTTTTGAAACACAATTTCGTAAAACTCGAAACGGGTAGGGTAAATCCTATATGTCGTGGGAATTGATTGATCCCCTTATTATCATGGGGCATCCTAAACTGGATCAAGCTATGATTTCAGTTTCACATCGTTCATTGAAAATTCTAGCTCTTAGTTTAATGAAATAGAGTTCATACCAATGAGTATGGTATACCATGTTGACATGGATAACGTGGTGTTTAGACTAACCCATCAATAATGAAGACATTGACGCCCAACACCACATGACAAAACCTATAGAGGGCCTCCACATTTTTGAATTTCATGGAGTCTGATCTTGAGTATCTAGTGTATGGCCATAAAGCATGGAAATGGATGGGGAATGATTCAAATTGATATGTGCAGTCTGGTCATATAAAAAACAAGACATGAATGAGGCATAAGGGGGCCCAACACCACACAAAACATCCTAGAAGATATCCCCTCTATAGTTTAATGTCATCTAATATGGACTATGATAAGGATAAGGGGCCATATGATCTATGGATATATTTATGGGCTCAATGATAGAATGTTTTGGAATCTCTATATATCCCATTGGGATGGGAATCATGCCCCACATAGTTCTCGAAATACCATGCATTTTAACTTCACACGAAAATAATAACCAACAACTAACATGAAAGAAATGAAATGATATAGTTTGGCCTAATATTTGAGATCTGGTCATCACTATGTATCCCATAAAGACGAGATACGGAGGGGGTGGAATTTTCTTTGGGGTAGTTGGACCATTATATAAAATCCAAGAATTGATCATATCCTGTGTGGATAGGAGTAAGGATATACATATTTATTAAATGATATCACCTTATGGAGGTCTAATATATAAATATATAGGGGGGTTGTAGGTGTTCAATGGGAGTGTGAAAATACCAGACTTTTCAGTTTAATATCATGCGGTAAATCCATTGGTTGTTACATAGGATATTATTAGGCACTAGGAAATTTGTAGAGGAGTGTTCTTATGTGAGTTCCATGGAACAACTTTTTTAAACCCAGTGTGAATGATGTCCTATAAGTATATCGTTCCACACCATGAAATCCCAAAGGAAATAATGGACAAGGGGTCAGATGGTTTAATTTACTAATGGGACCAAGGAATTTTTTTTGGGAATTCCTACAATATCCCATCAAGATGAGATTTGTTCTATACATAGTTATTTAGGATGATAAGGCTTATTACCAATGACATGGGAAATTTTATCTTAGGAAGGGACATTATGTCACTATGTAGTTTATTGTCATACAACCATGATGATGGTTATTATGTAGTTTATCATCATTCGACTATGACTTTGAAGATCTTACATTATGGGCATAGAGTTCAAACAATGGGACGAGGCTTCTAAAGAATAAATATGAAGTTCATAATTGTGAAACAACCTGATGTGAAAGAGGGCCGAGAAGGCCCATCACTGCAAAACAAGTTTCATCTAAGAACTCTCACAATATTTAATGTCATAATGCATAGAATTGGGTGTTTTGTTTAACTTTGTGTGTCTGGGACATGGGTATCCACACAATATATCATCATACTTATATGAAATTGGTTGTTATGTAGTTTACCATCATGAAACTAGGATGAGGGTTTCTACATAGCATAAAGTCGGACAACTCGGACAAGGGTTGTTATGTAGTTTAATTTCATTTAACTTGGACAATAGACACCATTTACGCAAAGTAATGCATAAAGAACATGGATTTGGTTGGGGGAGTTATGTGATCTCCGTACATGTTTACCAAAGAGTATGTTCTATTAGGATATTCCATATAAATGATTTTTGGCCCTTCTTTCCTAGGTTTCAACATAGGTGGATTCCTATCTAGGTTATTGCAGTTCATAGAACCATCACAGTATGACCATAGGGGAATGATTGGTGGTGAAACGTCTTGTTGAATGCCCTAGTGATCCTCTTCTGGTTCTTCTCTATATTATTTAGGGATTGGACATTTTTTCGTCAAGGGAATATAGTTTAGCTAGATTGACCTTGGATATTCTATATGATGTTGGGTGATCATATACAGTTTCTCCAAGTGGTAGAAACTATACCTCGATGTTTATGACTTATGATTTTCCGTATACCAAGAAATATGGATTTATATGGGAGGAATTTTGATTCATCATCTAATTAGACCAGAGAGCGTTGAGGAGCTTTTTAGACTAACATTTTTTGTTATGGAAAACCATCATCTACAAAATTGTGGATATTGTTTTGTTAAATGCCTCAATATATCCATTTTATTATGAATTTTTGTGTTATATATGGTTTGATCGGATGTTGTACATGGTGTACAACCTCTTCGGCTCTACTTCACATAATTTACTTCCTTGTTTGAATAGAATTGCATGAGGAACTCTGAATTGATAAATTCTGATGGAGGTAAAAAAATTCCTCAACTGATCGGGCCTTGACATACATGAGAGGGACCACTTATAAAAACATTGATAAGAATTCCATTGTGGTAAAAATGAACCTTCCCTAGCGAGATATCATGGGTGGATATGGTTCCATGATGTCGAGTCCTAAGGCAACAAAGGACCTAGAATACATGGTAGTATGGAGGGGATTCAAAAATTGTTTCACTAAGATTAAATGGATCTAACATTGATGAAATATATGGGTGAACTCAATACATTCATGGACCAGAGTGGTCATGAAGTATCCCATCCTTAAAATCAGAAGAGAGATGTTCATCCATGCTAGATGAGAACCACAAGACATGGCATGAAATTATTTAATATACTTGGGGTATTATCTTCGTGTATTTAAGGGAAGATAATTCCATAAGAAGAACATTTTTTGAGAGTCTTCCAATGATTGGGACCACTCTGGAGGGTGAAATGAGTTGCACTTGGGAGGATTCGCTCATGTTCAGCTCTGTCTGAAAAGAGAGTCCCATGCTTGAGATACAATGTGAAGGGTATTTTCAAATAAGATATTTATTCAATGGTGGGGGTATTCATAGGTATTAATGTGGAAACATCAGTATTCAGATGCGTTACCTATGGAATGACATCACGATCACAAGATGTGGATGGAGAAATAACCCTTTGATACACAACATGAATGAATATGTCATACTGATTAGGATCTATAAGAGAATATTCTATACTATCCAGGGAATCATCTTTACCATTATCTGAATGAGGAAGATTTGTCACCTCTAGATGATAAGGGAGCCGGTCCATCAGTAGGCAAGAATTCTTGATCAAGGGAACGATCTATGACTTTCTAACAACGTAAGCAACATTGATATGATGGAGTAAAATCATAGAGTCCCCATTCATATAAAGGATTAGAACATCATTCATGAGATTCATCTTGAGATTAGTATTGAGCTCCCAATAATATACCTTGTTGTTCATGAAACCTTATGATAACAAGAAAAAATAGGTAAGGACAACCTTGGTCGAGGGGATGAAGAAGATTCCTAGACCCACTCTTTTGATTTCGGCATCAAAAATCCATATATTATTTGGAATCAAGGAGGAACCATAAAAATGTATCTAACAACATAAGAATTAATTTTCCCACTAATCGGAGCGCCTAATCTTAGAAATAAACATCTATAGGCATATCCTCAGAGGACGGATGAGCAGAGAGATATTCTATCAGCACTTGAACTATGATGAAATTATCTAGAACAAAAATGATGTTTAACTATATAATAATCACCATCCAATGTGCTCTCTAACATTTCAATATAGGGTGGTCCATTATATAATTTATTAGATCTACAAGGTATACCACCTATATCTCATGATGCTATAGATATTGTCTTAGCTTCGTCAATGCCCAGACTAGAATAATGACAATTCTCTTGATATGAGAGTATTTGGACTCTTTGTTGAGGACTGTGTGGCTCAGATACTGTAAATTATTATTTTTCAATTTATTGTTCCTTTGAGTTAGTAAGGAACCAATGGATCATTCAAAAAAAATCACATATAGGACTAAAGGCCTCCAAGAGATGAGTGGAATTAGAACTATAGCATAAAAAAATTTAAATGATATCCTCAATGTCGGTTGGGAATTCTCAATCCCATGGCTAATAACACCTTTCATTGTTGGAAAATGGATTTCACATTTAGACCAAATTTATTATGAATCTTCGTATATAGGATAAGTGGACATAAAGGTCTCAAAGCTCCCATAGGTTATTCAGAGTTGGCATCTTGTCGGTGGTCGTGATATTTTCTGGGTCTATATCTACAAATGAAACTGGGAAAATTCTTATCAGTAACCCTAAAATCAAACATAATGGTTTTCATCATCAAGTACAAGGATTAGAGGAATCCGAATAATTTCTCAACATATCTGATATGGTCCTAAACCTGGTGGTATTTTAAGACCAAATCGTCTACATATAATTACACAAGCATTTTAATGATCAGATTGAAGATGTGGTTTATTCCCAGCAGATGGTAAGATCGTACATTATTCAATTCAGAAAGGAATGAATCGATGGTAAAAGGTTTTTCAGACTGCTATGAAGGTGGTAGACTCTTCCTGTTTCGGATCCATATGGATCTTGTTGTACCAAGAGTACCCATCCTTGAAGGATAGATCCATGAACCCATCTATGGAATTGATCAACAACTTTTTCACTGGGAGGGGAAATTCATCCTTAGGATAGTGGTAGTTGAGATCGTGGAAGTAGATATAGACTATAATCTTCCCATTATTCTTTAACCCTTGATGACTTAGAGGGAGGACAATATGATGGATGGTGATTTGACGGTCCATCCCTGGCATCTGATCATAGCTCCTGAAAAAACTCTTGATGGTGCTTCATGAAATCCATCTATTTCTTCTCTTCCTCTACGGGCATGGCAGCACTGACCAGCATTGGCATTAGATCTAACTTGGTACCAAGAATCACCTTAACCATCTCATTGATGGTGGTGGATACTCCCTCATCAAATTAGGTGGAGTATTCCATATTTTCATCAAAAAATGAGGAAGTGGGATCATTTGGATGATCGGGATCTTCCAAATTGATTAATTCTAGGGGAAACAGGTGTCATCTTGGGTGGTGGTTGAATCATTACAAGGAGTCTATTGAACTACTAAAATCCTATTGGAATAGGTTTTTAAACCAATTCCATTAGTAATTTTACCATAGGATCCATACTTATTGTTACGAAACTTATGGTGGCATGGTTTGTGATGGTTCAACCCGGTTCGGTAGAACAAGTTGGCCCAATGAATAGTTATAGCCATGGGGAAAACATCTCAATATCTGATAGAAGTAGGTAGTTTTATGATCACCCTATCCTAGACTATTTGTAAATATGTGGTAATTTTCTAGTGTTAATTTTACTAAGGGATGTGTCACCCTTTCCTATCAGAATCAATAATGAATATCCTCATGTGTGGAATTGTAGCCTTTAAAAAGTGAATCAAATGGATGAATTCATTATACAGATCAATATGTGTTCTTCATATGATAATTTCATGATCGGTACTATTGTGTTGATCATTATTTCCCTTTATTTGGTAACAATACGTGTCTATAAAGATGGATTCATAAGAGGAAAGGGGAGAAGTGTCACCTTAGATTATGAAAACTCGCCCATGAACTCAGTTTCTACTACCAAACTACCAAACTACCAAACTGGGTTTTCAAATGGATCCTACCACATTGTATATACTCAGTCCTATTGTAACCCAAAAACATCAAGTCTAAGGGGGTTAAATATGTTTTACTGAGTCCCAACCTATGAAGCATGTTGATTGGGATGAGGTTGATCCTAAAATCTCTGTCAATATGAAAATGATTGACATATATTCCATTGAACTCGCTAGTGATGTATAGAGGCCGAATATACCATTTCACAAGAGAAATATTATCTTCTCTGGAGAAAGAGATGGTGGTCTTCCATTCTGACTGCTCGACCTCCACAACATAGACATTTTGGGCTGTCGCAACCTCTATTTCAAACCAGAGGGAAATTCTTAAGTCTTCAACGTTGTATTTTTACATATTTTATATCATACGGTAGTCTTCAATGATCAAGATATTGGTAGGAATAATAGTGAGGTTCTTTAACACATCATACTTCCCTGCTATTGACACATTTTTACCCAAAGGGGGTCTCTCTAGTTTGTAAATAATGAAAGTAATTGAAGATGAACCGCATTATTCAGATTAGTGCTGGAAAAGTTCATATGATCAATGAAGCTTCCACGAACCACAACTAGTTGATTTTAGAAGGAGTCTGGCCTTGTTGAATGTGGATTTTCATGATTGGATTGTGGATTTTATTCTTGATTTATGAGTATGGTTAATAATGGAAGTAAGTCAAGTAGAGCGGTATGGAAGGATTGTGCTTGTTAAGCTCCATGCGACACCTGTTGTCTAGTTTATGTAGCATGCAGAGCCAGGCTTATACACTAGACTAAGAATTTTAGTGGCCATCATATCCTGAAATTCTTCTTCAATGACATCATGTGATGAAATCGGGATGTTATTCCATATACTCTTTTTTTATTAGTTATTATGTAATGATCGACCAATTCAACTATATTCATAGACACAAAATCCTTGTCATTTTCATAGGAATAATCCAACAACGGATAGACTCTGACTGTGATTCCAATCTCTGGAGGCATGTCATAGACATGTGTATGGGACTACTTTGGCTTTGGTGGGGGACATTTATTTTCATTTTTTAGTGATTCAAACCATTCTGATACGTTGATGTCTAAGAGGGGGATAAAGAATATGTAGCTGGATAAGGTACACTGAATTATTTATATTTATGATAGCCTATATAGGCATTAATGATTCCATTTGTGAGATAAAAAACCTAGTGATCCAACTAATAATCATATTTATATGTTGCGTGGATGGATACCTATATCCATTCACTGGATCCTTCAATGTAACTATTGGGTTCATCCATGATTTTTGTAATCTATAATGAGCCATCACCCAAAATAACCACACAATTATACACTTGGAAATGAAGAAAATCCATTAACCCATAATAATTATTAATTATATTTCCAATGATTCTATGGTAAGGGTATTTTTGGGACAATCATTCAGCTTAGCCTCATGGGACTTTCTCCACTATGGCAGCTTTAAAATTCCTTGTTCCATATCACTGTGCATATAATTGAGGACCTTCGACTATAGTAAAGAGATGTTTCAGTTTATTCTATCTATAATGGGGACTCTTGGAGCCTAGGCCTAATGAGGGAAGGTGGTGGATGATGGTTTAGAACCACATTCTCTCTCTAGGGTGATGGTGTGTATCGAGGAGGTGCCAAAAAGTTCTGGGGCTTGAAAGGTGGATGTGGATGATGTAGTTGTCTTTGATGAGGTGGTTCTCAGAGAGGATCATATAGAAAATACTTTGGTATATTTAGATACCTACCTTCATTATAGTTGTAGTCTCTATCTTGGTGGATCTTCTTTAAGGATATGTAAGAGGAAATGGGAGTGCATACTAGGCTTACTACAAAGATTCCACTAGTCATTGAACATTTTCAGAGCAATATTGAAATCCACCAGTGATGTTCTTAGTGATTTGTGTCGGAAAAAATATATACTTTACATTACCCAAAAAAAATTCAATAGATTATTTTGATTCAATGGATTGTTGAGTGAGTATGTGAGTCCCTTCCACATAGAGAATGAGTTTGTGATGTGATCATCTGAAAACCTCCTTCACTTGAAGACATTTGAAATACTCATCATGCACATAGTGGAAAAAATGATAGAGAAACTGCCTACGAAGGTGCTCTTATCTAGTGATAGACCTAATGAGTAACTACTTTTACTAGATTAAAACATTACCTTCCATTGTTTGAACAAAAACTAGGATCTTATCTTATTCTAGCTGATTTGGGGTTCTAAACATGGGTATACACCTAGATATGATGTGAGCTAGATGCAGCCGTAGGTCAACCATCCATTTGAAGTTGGTGAAGGTTTTATTCCTGAAATCTGGGTGTGCTCCCATATCATCCACCCATCCCAGATTAGGATTGAAATAATTTGGGATCACCACATTTCTTATTTCCAAGGCTTTGAGCCAAGTATTGTGGTAATTTATTAGGTAATAATTGTGAGGATTCCTATAATGGTGAAAATTTATTAACATTGATGCATTAACTGACTCATCAACTTGGTAGATGGTCCTAGGGGATTGTGCTGAAATTTGAAGACCATCTTACAGAATAACTTGATCCAAATCTTGAGGAGTATTCTCACATTGTTCATTAAGATTCATAGATTAATAAAATGGTCTCGAGATATAAGATATAGCATCCACTCTGTTTGGTTGTGCGAGATCAACAAGATCATCTGGGAGAAAATCACACTACCACCATTGTCGAGTATTCCAAATTCAAATAAGGAAAAAATTGACATGGTAAATTTTTGATGATAAAATATAAATTAAATAAATAATGGAAAAAATAAACTCATAATATAGATATTTTTCATTTTTAAGAGAGAAATATTTCCTTCAAATTGAAAATATGATGTTTTCAATGATTGAACATAGAGGAGTAAGATGCAAAAATTCCAAACCAATGTTCCATATATTACGAATAGGGGGTTCCATAACTATGTTATAACATCAGTGAAGAAGAATACATAGTTTTAAGAGGCCTATCTCATTATAATTTTATGAATTTTCTCATTTGTATGAATGTTAAAAAGATTTATACTCCAATACTAGTGTAAATTCATGTTGAATCATTAAGATAATGATACTATAACATAGATGAGATATGCTTTTTCTTCATGGTTGACTGTAGTGATTTCAACCACTCTAAACTGTAAAACAATAGAAACCTTCTCAGTAATTCAGTTTTATCAACACATCATCATTGTATACTCTTTATATTATCCTAGTTTAGTTTTTCTATGTATATTATTTTCATCCCAAATTATTTCATTTATTTATTCATTTCAATTGTGATAGGGAGGGTGTTATTTATATAATTTTAACAATATAATTATTGAGTGTTATTTTTTATATATTTACAAACCCTAATTTACCCCCATCCCTATTAAGGTACTAACTTTTGTTACTACAAAAAAGTTTTATATGATATAAAATTTCTATGAATTTTTTTAACATTATTAAAAAAAGTTTGGCATCAATTATCTATAATCTAATTTTGTTATCAGATGAAAAAAAAATCAATTATGAATGAATTTTTTATTACTATATTTTTTATCAATGGAAATGGAAGTATACATGGAAATCATACATTGGATCGTAGTCTATATGGTTAGTAGATCATTATAAAAAAATGATTGTGGGGTTTTCTATTATAATTAAAAAGGATTCAACATATTGGTTAGATATTTTTCCAATGAAACATAAGTGATATTGGTTTCTTGTAAATCCAAATAATCTATATGATAGAATCATATGTGTATCTATGGAGGTGATTAAAAGAAATGACAACATAAAATATACGATCAATAGAACATTGATAAATATTTGATATTTATCCTGAATAAGTATTGAGACCCATAACTATCATAGATGGATATTCAATAATTTTACATAAATATTCATCACATTACAAATGTATATGCATAAGGACCGTAATATTTTACTTTCTTTTTAGTATGAGAACATATTCTTATAACTTGGTGAATGATTTTAAAAATATCTCATAATGATGTTACCCTTATGTTACTCCTATTTAAACCCATTATTTATATCCTAGGGAAAAGAAACATAAGAAAGGGTCACCTCAGTTGTGCAGTAAAATAAAAAAAGGAGATATGTAAGCAATACTGTGATCATAATTATATGATAATATAATCATAACATTATACTATCATTCCCCATATATCAAAAATCAAAATAATTAATCATACCATAAATAATGGATGTTCATAAGAAATGAATCATAAGGTATTTGAGTGTATAATCCATTAAATACTAAACTATTAATAAGATATGGGATGTTTGGAATACACATAATTATGTAAAATCATTCCTTATAAGTCAATTCTCATTTCTAGAATGTACATGGGATGGTCATGGGGCTAAAAGTACTGGGTGGATCACACCTCCACCCCCAATTATATCCCATTAATTATAGTGATCAAGCATACCATCTTGTTCCCATAATTTACTTTTGCGATACAAATATTTACCCAAATCATTAGGGAGAGATATAGAACCCTCCCATCATTTATGTTATACGGGGTTTACCTAGAACAATCTAGGCTACCTCATTATATAAACAACAAAGGGATTTACATTCATTATTTGAGCCAACACATTTTAGAATCCATAATGATCTTACCCAGTGGTATCTAGGCCACCCTATAGTATAAGAAATAATGGGCTTACATAGATATATCTATGCCATCCCCATCGTATAATTAATAATGGGTTTATTCGGAAAATCTGATACACTCCATCATTTACGAAATTTCTGTAAACCACAGAAAAAATTATAAAGAGGATGCATATTATCATAAAAACTCATAAAGATAATTATTCGTTCATAACATGATTCACACATGGAAAAGAAATGGAATTCACTTCAATATAATTGAAACATTATTAGACCTTAGAAAAGAAATGGTTTTCAAAACAATCTATTTAAAACATGATTAGACCATTGAAAAAGAAAAAGGTCCCATAAAAATGATTCCTTCAAAAAATAATCCATTCATAGAAATAATATTAATGGTTTATTTGAATCATTTCGTTTGTAAATAATTTACTATATTAGAGGATATAATCTTTGATGGAGATTTATTTTTACATAACTCTTTGAAACATAAAATTTCACTGAAAATCTATTTCTATAACATATATCATGTTAAAAATCTTTTTATTTAAAATCCTCTTCGATTAATTATAAAGTAAGTGTTAAAAATCATTGAAAACATTTCTTATGTAAAATATATATTCTTATTTAATTTTTTTTAAAACATAAAAATTATGGTAAATCTGTTCGTTTAAAAATAACCATGAAAAACTATAATGGATTAATTATATATCATTTAAATAACTTTTTAAAACAAAACACATTTTAAAAATGCAATACCTTGAAATTGATCATAAAATATAATTTAGAAACACGTTTTGAAAATAATTTAACATATCATGGTATTTGAATAAAATATATTTCTAAATGTATAGATAAAAAAAGATGAATTTTCAAAAAAAATGACTTATTAATCTAAATACATTTCTTGTAATGTTGGAGTGAATCACACATCACATTTTACAGGTGGTAGTTCATGTGTCTACAACAAAGTTATATAATTCCCATGATATGGAATGAATAAAGGTATGTGTAATATAATTATCCCATAAAAATGAAGGAATCATAAATATAATATATTTCATATAAAATAGTAATTCCATCATTATTAACAACTGTTAAAGGTGGTAATTAATGAATTAACAACATCAATTATTATGGTGGTAGTTCGTCATACCTACAATTGATGATTGTGTATCCAAATTTATGGAAGTGTATGTGAGTGTAGGTCAAATCCATAACATAAAAACATATCGATACACTGAGGATAATAAGGTTCTTATAAAATAATGGAATAATAATAATTGTGTTGGTGTAGAAATAAATAACATAGATGGTCTTGTCAAAGGATGTTACCTCTTCTTTGGGTAATTCATTTTTGTTTCCACGAAAAGAATAATTTGGTCAAATTTTCAATAAAAAAGAGGATATTTGGAAGTGTGGAGTGTTTTTTTTTGTTTTTTGGGTCACATTTTTTCTTATACAAATAGAATTATTGGATTGAATATGTGAGGGGGTGAGTTCCCTTTTATAGTGGATGATGAGAGGCATTCTTTAAATACAAATGGTAAAAAACTATTGACTGGAATACATTCCATAATGTGCCTCCAAAACTGGTCCATTTTTTAAATAAGGTAATATATCTTCAATATATGGTCATCCAATGGAATTTTTTACATGTTTATATTTTTTTCCACTTATGTTAATTTTAAGCACTAATTAAACTCTTGTTTACCTTAATCGGTGTAAAAAAATTTAATTACATTAACAAATATATTTGGTAACAAATGTGGTTTAATTAACTAGAAATTATAAATCGTGAAGATTAAAAATATTGAATCCATTTTTATAAATTATTAGCATAAAAATAGGAATAATTTAATTTAAAATTAGTCCTACATACTAGACGTAATAATAGGTTTGTAAAGTAAAAATATTCAAAAGCATGAAATGTTTTTATATCCAATTTCATTGTAAAATTGACTCAAAATGATAAATTGGATTAATTTACTTATAATTAAAATTATTATAAAATAAAAATTTATATATACAATTTAACAATATAGATAAAAGATAACAAAAATGAAGTTCTCAATTTCAATTCAATGTTGTTCACTATTTATCAAAAAAGAAAACTCCTACAAAATATACTATATATTCACCCAAAGTAAATTTTTATTTTATTCTCTCTAAAATAATGCTTATGTTTTCAAAAAAATAATAATAAAATAATTAAAGTTTTGTTTTAAAAAAATTCTTCCATAAAATGGTAGTAAATATTCCTTTTAGAAAAATATAATATTTTTATGCCTACAATTCGATTTATGCTTATATATTTTCTAAAAAATCAGATATATGAATGTTAAGTAGTTTAGTGAAAATAATATACATATATACATATATATATATATATATATCATTAAAATATCTGATAAAAGTCGATTAGATAATTTATTAAGTTCAAACATGTTTTATTACTTAAATATAAATTTCCAGCAAAAGATTTCCTATATTTTGAAAAAATTTATATATTCATTTATAGTTATTTAGTAACCATATAATACTTATTATATACAATTTTAAACAATATATTATTAATTTTATTTATCTTTTTCAAAACATCTATACCAATGTCTAGATGATAAAAATAATAAAATTTAAATTATATTATTAATTATATATTGTAGTTCGGTAAAATTAGATCTTTCATGTTGAAAAAGTTATCGAAGGAAATGGGAATTTTAAGTAAAAAATAAAAACATGGTTTTTATTATACCTCATGATATTCTATGTGCCACATGTAGCATAATTTTCATATGGTGTTGTGTAAAAAGATAAAATAACCTGGTTCTATAATATAACACGATCTTTGTAAGGACGCATCTTTAATTATAACATATTATACTATTTTTTATCTAGAATTCACATTTGAGGACATTTTACATTTTAGATATCTATATAATTATGAAAAACTATTTCATAGTAAACTATTAAAATACAAATGGACTCTAATACTCTAAATCAATATTTTCCACCAAAGGAAACCCTGTAAAAACATGACTTCATTTCTAGACACATCTTCAATTCATTCATTGCAACTTCTTATTTTCCCTTACCAGTCACGAGTCCTATGAAAAAAATTTAAAAAAATTTAAGTACACAAACAGCTCTACAAGGGATATAAAAATAAGGAAACCATTATTCTATTAATAAACATTAAAACTCATGAAAACATTATTATAATGTTTTACATTTTACCCACAATATGTAGTAAATACATTCCATTGAAAATAAAATCAATGAATGGTATTTTTGTAATATGAAAATTACTATAAAACTCATAAAAATAATAGAAAGTAATAATTTTTTCAATGGACACAATTATACTTAAACATAAAAAAATCATGCAGTCAACTACAATACATGTCACTATTGTAAAATAGAATAATTGTACGGTCGAGTTCTATAACCAATGCTATAGAGGTTATAATGTGAACCCCATCCAGGTTTTATCATGTAACCACCCATCCTATGTTTATCACTTGATGACTAAACAAATTTTCAGTACCATTATATAACCATAACACATAAAGGATTTCAATTTTTAGTATTTCCCTTATAAATGTTTATTTGCAATCACAAGGTATCGTTTCCAAATATATAAATAATCAATCGATTTTCAAAACAGTTTTCAATATCAAAATACCATATAAAAATAATAAAGGGGTTTATTTTTCTTTTAAAAACAAGAAGGATTATAAATGAATTCATATATAAAATAATTATGGCAGAGAAGTTGTTTTTCTCTATAAACTATAAAAAGAGAATTACTTTTGTCATTTTTCAAAACGTTATGTATAAAACACATTAATATATTCCTTTGGAAAACATTTCTGTTAAATTCATAAAATAGATATAATTTCATCTCAAATACATCAATATTAATATAATTAATATGTAAAATAATATTGAAAATGTTAACATGGGAAAATGATTTGACAATTAAATCAACATTCAAAACATCCCATAACACTTTGAACATTTAAATCATAATCAAAATAAAATAATTACATTTATGAAATGATTTAAAAACATGATAATATATATATAGATATATAATTTCAAATGGGACGTATATGAACTTCAGAAAAGAATAAATGGGCATATCATCAAGAAATATCGCAATGAAATGGATATTGAGAAGAATTCCCTTTACTCGAGTATGATTCATCTTGTATATTCTTTGTCTTCATGAAAAATAAAATGAAGTTAATTTTTTTTACTTTAGTGATAACCGTTTTCAGGTTTGTTATTCTTTTTATATCATTTATCACTATATTATAACAATTATTTAATAATTTAATTTCACGTTAGTTGTTTTGATAATATTCAGTACATGAGTCCAGTATAACTTGGTATGATGTCTATGGGAAAATGTGGTTATTATTAAATAATGTTTAGAATAATATTATTGACATAATAATCCTTTTATTAATTAATTATACTTTTAAATCAAACAATTTATGTATGGAAATGAAAAATTTACAATGTTATAATCATAGAGATGGTAGGTCGTACGTACGCATGTGTAACAGTCCCATTATTCATTGATCATTATGGAAAGAAGGTAATTATTATTTTATCATTCAATAATGATAATAATATCATAAATATAATATTAATAATTTAATTATACTTATATATATATATCATAATTTTTATGTGGTGAATAAATATAAATCACCTCCCTTCGTGGAGGTGATAGTTCACACGTACACACGAATGAAATTTTCATTTTTATGTGCATGGAAGGTAAGAAAATAATAGATATTTTTTTCATATATTTTCTAAAAATTCCATTTATAAATATATAACTATTAATTCCATCATGATAGCCATTATTGAGAGCTGCCAATGGAAAATGAATTATATCGGTTCATCGAGGTGATAGTTCACACGTACACACGATTGATTAATTTTTTCCCATATGATGAATGTAGAGATGTATTGAAGTGATGATATTAAAAAATAATATCATATTAAATTTATGATACTCGAGAAAATATATGATCATGGTTGATGAAAATTTTAACATATTGGAAGAAGAAATAAAATAGAAATACTTGATTAAAAATGATACATTTCCTTTGGATGATCACCATTGATTAACACCTTAACACCAATTAAAGGGTGTTATTTCTAAAATAAAGACTCAACAATGTAGTTAGGTATTCTAGGTATGTATTTTAGTAGATATTGTATTAAGAAAAATGGTTTTTATGTTGCAATAAATGATAAGAAGTACTGTCTTTTTTATAAGAGATTAGAGGGGCACTCTAAGAATTTTTTAAAATATTAAACTAATATATATTAATATTCCATTATAAATTTTTCACAAGTGATTTATTAATTTCTAGGATTATTATGTTTATAAATAAAATCATAAATTTAAAATTATTCATCTATTGATTATTTTTTTATTCTTTATAGTTTTTTACCCTTTTTTATGTAATTTAAACATTGAGGGTCAAAATTATTACCATAACATTCTAAATGACCACTAAAAGATGAAATTATTAAATTTTAGGAATTTGCAAAGAAAATTGAATTATGTAGTTTTATATATTTTATATCATTTAATAAAATATTTTATATTTTGAAAAACCATTATTGTCTTTTTTGACACTATTCATTTTTTGACTTTTTAAAAATTATCATAACATAATTATATTGTCCAAAAAAAATTAAAGCATCACTAAAATTTCAAATTCATCCATAAGATTTTTGGATGCCATTAATTATATCAAATTATATTTATTATCATATTTTATAATCATATATTTGATTATTCCATTAATAATTCAATTATTTAATCATCATTAGGTCACAATATGATTTAAATATTCATTTCCTAAAAATTATAAATAAATTACCATGACATATATCATTATTTAATATCTCCAAAATTTATTTATAGTTGAATATATAATGTTATAAATTCTTTAATGTCATACAAGTGGCATGATGTGGTCCTTAAATATTCACAAGGATGTTATTTTTCAGAACACGGTCATACAACTAAATTAGGACATGTTTCAGTTAATTTTATATTTTTATTATATAATTTTTTTCTTTAATTACTATATTTACACTTAACTGTGCTAATAATATTTTTTACCCATGTTACTAATCTTGGTATTCAAAAATTAAAGGGTCATCATTAAATAATTTATACCCTATTATTACAATTATAGAATCAATTTTTCCAAATTTTAAAAATAGAATGCATCGAAATTAATAAAATATTAATCTTATTGACAAGATAAGAAAAGTGGTTTTTATAGTAAAACATTCAAAAACTCACCTAATATTTATATCCAATTTTAAATTCAAATTAAATAGAATGAAATATAAAGGATGAAATGATAAATAATTTCTATAATTATACATGAAAATAAATTAAAAATATACTTCACCTATGTATATAAATTTGATAAAAAAGAGGTCTTGAACTAATATTTTGTATTATTCATTATTCTTTAAAATGTGAACGTTCTCAGAAAAATAAAAAAATTAAACCAAATTAATTTTTGACACTCTAATTTTAAATATGTTTTTTATTTTTTGAAATATAATTAATAAATTTCATAAAAACAATATTTAAAATTTCTGTATCATTAAAAGGCGGTGAAAAAAACTTTTTTAAAACAATTCTTCTTTTATTTGTAAAATTGGATTTATTTTTATATCATGTCTAAAAAACACATAAAATGATTGGTTAAATTTTTATTAAATTTATTAAATATATATTTTATTTATATAATCTAACAATAGTGGTTTTATTATTTACAAAACAAACTTTTACACATTCAAATTGCTTTTCAGAAAAACATTTCTATTTTTTAACAAAGGGTTTTAAATTTTTTATAATAAATCATTCAATAAATAATTATTTATATATACATGTCCCAACCATAAATAAAGATGACATTTTTCTACTCTAGGTGACACTTAATGTAAAAAATTATAACTAACCATGAATTCATGAGGTCATCTCGGATGGTCATCATAAAATTTATTCTTTCATTGTGCGGTCACCAACCACTGTTTGATCATTAAAACCTCCTCAGATGTATTCTATGTGAGACTATGACCATTATGTGTTGACTCACCTACCTCCAGTGAACAAAGGGGACATTGTAATTTCCATGCATAAAAATCCTCAAAAGGATCCATTTTTGGATTCATGGAAAATACTATTAATTGGACACTCCACGATTGCCATATGTAGCTCACATGATCCACCAAAATCCAAATCATGGGCTTCTAATGTATCTTCTAGGACCTGAATAGTCTACTCATATTGACCATCAGTATGAGGATGATAGGTTATTATCCAAATAACTCATGACCCATAACATTCTGAAGACCCTTCAAGAAATGTAATGTGAAATGAGAATCTCTTCCTGAAATGATACTCGACAGAACATCGTGAAACTAAACCACCTCTTGCACACAAATACAACACAGTTCATCAAATGTAAATGTATCCCTAATAGTTAGTAAATTTTATACCTTAATAATTATATCCACATTCACCCATTCAACAAAATTATAATGTGTTTCATCGGGTAATTGGGTCACAAAATTCATTGAGACATCATATAATTTCCACATGGGGATACAAAGGGGATGTGAAAACCTAGTTGGCCACTAATGCTCTGATTTCACCTGATGAATAGTGAATGATATAGACTCAATGCTTTCCACCTCCTTATACATTCATTACCACACGAACTATCCCTAGATATCAAGAAAAAAATTCTTCAAACTAGGATTCACAGGCCTTATAAAATCTTGATCTCCATCATCAGCTCCTCACATAATCCCATAGTAACCTATATTTAGCCACTAAAAAGATGGAATTAGAACGATAGAGAGACTATCCTGATTGTATCTCCCCACCATATAATTTTTCCATTTGAACTATATCCTTTAGATCTAACTACATCTTGGTCGTATTTCTATCAAAAAGAAGGGGAATAACATATGTCGAATTCATAGATACTCATCCTTAAGAATTTGGTATATCTATGTGCATTTCATTATAGAGGACCATTATCTTCTACTCATTAAAACACACCCATAATGAATCTATGTTATCCATTTGTTTCAAATCACTGACAAATATATTTCTCTTGGATGGTGTATAATCCAATCCAGTGTCAAAGGACTACAAATACTCGAACCACCTCCTCCACTGAAGGTCTAGGTATTACTAAGAAAATTTGTGACAACAGATCTTCTGATTGATATATAGCACAACCCCAACCCCATGAAAAATTGTTCTCAGGATTATAGGGCATGCACCACTACTGCTAACTCCAGATAACGAGTAGGGTAACTCCCCTAATGCTGTATCAATTTCATATATCCATCAGAAACCACTTGATCACCATGCATCTGAACTGATCTTAGTCAAAATCTGGATTCACCAATGCATAGGGTATATTCTTTACCATAGATAGGTAATGTGAGGATAGTTGTTGAAGACTGACATTCATTAATCTTCTGAAGATATCTTTTCATGCATAAGACCAAAAAACATCACCCCTTTCATTATCATCCAAGACATTGGTGCTTCTAATGGGACAAATCATGGATAAATATATTATAATAACCTACTATACCTAGAAATATCTGAATATCAAATACATTATTGCGATGTTTCCAAGATACCATTGATGTAAATAATTTTGGGTTCACTGACACTCCTTCCTTTGATTTGACATGACCCACGACGTGTACTTTATTAATCCAGTAAATGCATTTGGATAGTTTGTCCCAAATCCAATGCTCTCCCAATGTACTCTAGGTGATGTAATTTGTATTCGAATGGTTGTCTACTAAAAAGGAGTACGCCAAAATTCCTAAAAAACACAAAAAAAAAGTACTATAAAATTATGAATGTTTATGTTACATCATGAGTGTTAAAAATTACTATGTTTGATAGTGTAAATGATATGCCTCATCGGATAGATAGAACAACTAAATATTATTATTTATATATTACTATTATATCCTTGCCATTATAATGTATGGAATGAATATTATTGACCTAATTATGAAGATATGATTTATAAATGTATAGAAAACTAGTTCATTGATTACCAATTAATTATATATAAATTAAAATTATTTTTTAATGAATGTTTTATGAAATAAAAATTTAATGAACTAAAGTATAATGAAAAAATCACTGTTGTTCAGTGATATTAATGAAATTTAGATATAATATGTTCAATAGAGTGTGTAACCTTAATCTTCTTCGTTTTCTAGAGATAATGTAATTATAAACACAATTTTATAGATAAAATAATTATTGTTAAAAGATAGAAGTTTTGTCACCTTTTATGGTGAAATTGTTCAAAATATGGTTTTTGAATCTTTTATAAATTCATTTTTGTAAAAAAATACATTTTTGGTAAAAAATACCTGAAGGTAACGTGGTAGTATTTTTTGGTGGATTGTGTTTTTTGACAAAGAATGTCTCCAAGGATAGTTGTGGAGTCCAGATATTTTTTGACTAGGAATATTGACAGAGATTCAATACAAAGGAATGGATGACCAAAAAGAAATATAAAAAATTGTGTACACAAGGTGACACTATTTCCCTAAGTATGCCAAATTTTTGGGGTCCAAAATTTGAATTTTTTCAAGAATTTCAAAAGGTGTATTTTCATGAAGGCCTTATGATAATATGGGGAAAGAATTAATTTCCTAAAGTGAATTTCGTAATGCTCTAATGACTTTAACGGTGAGCTCCATGATTATGATGAGCATCACAAATGTGAAATTTTCGTGGAGCTTCATGAAAAATTGAGCATCATGGTAAAAAAGTGGGAGCATATAAAAATAGTGAGGATTTGTCAAGAAGGTTTTGGAATAGATTTAAACACTATAAATAGGTCTTTACCCTCTTCATAATAGTAGTGGTACATGAATACAATATTAAGGCTCTAGAATCGTGAAGGTGGTTCGCGAAGGGTGGTTAGTGAATGTGATTTGAAAGGAAGTTCACAAAGGCTATATAATTCAAATGAATGTTCTGATATTAACAAACATAATAATCTTCATGAGGGCTAGTTGAGCTTCGTGTAGGATAAGTTGTCTTCACGAAAGGCAGAAGCTTTGAAAAGGCAGTTTGAGCTTCATGAAAGAGGATCTTCACGAAGGCAGTGTGCATCATGACAGGTGATTTTATGGTATTACCTATTACAATTATGGTAAATTAGTAATCATTAATTGGATTAATGTGTAACTTCTGTAGGACATCTACCTATGACTGAGGATATGTGAATTCATGAAAATGATGGGACATATAAGAACATAAATTAGAGTGGATCCCTTCCAAGAGAAGCGAGCAACGGAATACGAAGATTGTGATCTCTTCTACTAGTAGTGAGATGGAGACAAAGATATTAGGAGTGAAACTTCGGAATTCTGTGTGAATATCCTAAACAATGTAATGGCAGTTAGTCGTGTAATAGACAAGATCTAACTTTAACCACCCTTTTTGGTAGTGAACTTTAGTATATTTGGTACAATTGGCACATTGTCATTATCTTCTCCTTTGATATAGCAAAATTAGGGTAAACCTGGTAAAAATTTCTATTTCTCATGAATGATTTAATATATTCCCATACATTTTTACCGAAATGAGAGTGAAGTGTGTTTTGATTAATGAGGAAATAAGATCTCAAGTGGCAGAAGTTTTAATCTGTTATACCTTAATTCCCCACCCCAATCTAAACATATTTAACATAATTGGGATAAAAACATATAATAATAAATCCAAATATATGATTTTAATTTTTTTTATTTTTCTGAAATGATTCAATTTTTTATGAATAGTGATATAATTACAGTGTTTTTAATTGAAAGTTGATTTTTCTTTTAAATAATTTATACTATTATATTATAAATTATAATGGTGTTAAGGTATAATTAGATAATTTTTCATCATTTAATTCAATTTAGGTCATTTTAATCAATTTAATATTCAATTTGGATATTAAAAACTTTCAATGTTTTGAAGGATTTTAATTAAAAATATAGTTTTCTCTTTCTGTCCATGGGATTAATTTTTTATTAATTTCTTAAATTTATGTGTTTGGAATTTTGAAAAATGGATTTCATATTTTGAATCATAATTTTAAAATTTATTAAATATGTACCTTTTATTTTTATGCAATATGAATAGTAGTTTTATTAATTTTTTATTACCACCTTTAAGAGTAAATCAGGTGATTATGGGTAAATATAATATTAAAAATATAATAAAATTACCAAAAAAACATATCATAATTTTTTAAGAAGAGTATTCCTATTACCTAATCATGAAAGTAATGGTTATGATACCATTTATAGCCATTTTAATTATAATATTACATTTATAATATTTTATTCAAAGGGAAGACAATTTTTTCATACTTTTGTTTTTAAGATGAGAAATATTTTTAATGATGGTTTATATATAAGGTATGTTTGACAATAAATATTATATGGAAAGATAGATGGTTTATATATAACATGGTAATTTATTTATCATTTTAAATTATTTAAAATAGTTGGTTTGAAGATATTATTTTTATGATATGTTGAGAAGGCCAAATGATGAATATTGTCAAAACTGACATTATTGATTTTATAAAAATAAATAATATTTATTTAAATGATATAAAACTTCTAAAAATATCAATTTTTAAAAAATGATTTTAATGAGTCTCAAAATGAAAAAATTGGCACCGTTATTATAATTTTAAAATTTTATATTAATTATATTAACCCTCAAAGTGTAAATTACATGATATCACTATATGAATTAAAAAGGATCAATAATGGATAAATCTTAGAGATAAGGATTAAAAATTATTAAATTATTATATAATTCTTATTGAAATATTTATTTCAACCCAAAATCTTACTATATTACAAATTAATAACTTTTGAGCCATTTATATTGAGAAATTAATATATATTAATTTAATAATTTAAAAAATTCCAAGAGTGCATGTCCCCTCTCCTGTAAAAGGGAACACAATATTCTAATTTAATCAAACATAAAAACTATTTGGTTCCACAAATATCATCCAAAATTATTTTATTGAATCATCGCTCATATTATATATGCCTTATTTTAGGTATAACACTTCCCATAGTGGTGTTATGGTGTTAATCAATGAAGATTATCCAAAGAACATGTATCATTTTTAATTAAGTATTTCTATTATATTTCTTATTCTAAATACGTAAAATATTTTAAAACTATGATGAAATAATAATTATAGAATTCCCATTATAATAAGATTTTATTAAGTAAATATAATCACATGAATCCATCTCCACTTCCATCAAATGGAAAAACAATTACCATTCATGTTTGTGGTGAACTTACGCCTCTCAAGCTGATATAATTCATTTTTCATCTCATTCTTTCAATAATAGTTATAATGATGGAATTAATATTTACATATGATATTAATTACATAATTATCATTAATAAATAATAATTTTTAATTTATATTTTTAACTTCCCATGAACATAAAATTGATAACAACGTTCATGCATAGGTGTAAACTATCCCACCATGAAGAGATGTGTTTCATTTTTCATTATCACATCACATGGATGACATATATAAATATATTTAAAATATTAATAGTATATTAATGATATTATGATGATTTTTTAAGATTAAAATAATAATTACCTTCATAGCATAATGATACTTGAAAAATGGTAATGTTACTCATGTGTATGTATGATATACAATCCCTAGGATTATAATACTATAATATTTTCATAACCATACATAAATGGTCGTATTTAAAAGTATTATTTACGTATAAAATTAATTATCATATCTGTAACATCCAAATAAAATAATTAATAATAAATTTTTATATTCATTTATATTTGTGAATAAAATATTAATTTTACTTTAAAGGGGTTCTATGTATGATGGCTCACCCAATATGTAACAAAGAGTTTCTTTGAAGTCTAATGTTACAAAAAATTTTGAGTCACATTGAAAAATAATAATATAATATTATTGTAAATGGTTGTTAACACCTAGTCATTGTATTAATGTGAATAAATATAACTAACTAAAATATTATTATACATGTTTGTTAAATGTTTTTACATTTATCCAATAAATTTTAGAGGCTTAAAATGTGAATGAATCTAATTTTAAGCATAAATACTCTAATATTCATTAAAAAGTCAATTTATTGACTTTTAATGATGAACCCACATTAAATCTAGTATTGTTCACTTATATATGTTTTAGTTGGAAAAATAAAATTCTTCTTTAGAATCGGAATATCAAAATTTACTTTGAGTATTTTTTGTAATTTTTATGATCAAATTCATTTTATATTGAAGAGTGAAAAATACTATATTTCAACTCAAAATTTTCTTTTAATTGAACTTATCTATATGGTTGGATTATCTTTTTTATTGGTTTTAATGTTTAATGAGATTATATTTTTACCATTAAATCCAACTTTGTTCATTTTATGTAATTTAACTTTGAAATTGGACATAAACTGGTGTCAATCATTTGATAGTTATTTTTTCTTAAAAACACCCTTTTTTGTTTTGACAACAAGAATTAATTTTATATTAATTAATCCTATTTCTATGTTTTGAATTTTCTAAAATATACAACATTTTTTAATTTGGAATATCAAATATATCTTTGGCTAAATTTGTAGTATTTTTCGGAAAAAAACATCAAATTTTGATGAATAGCGAAAACAATAAGTTGCAGTTAAAAGGAAAACATTTTCCTGTAAATGAAATTTTACCGCTTCTTTGAATTGAATTTTGAAAATCCAATATACATGGTTTTTATTATTATGTAATGTTTGGTTCAATAAGATGAAAATAATTTTTGGTGAATAGTAACTTTTGACATTTATTTACTGCGGTTAAAGGTAAATAGAGAGAAATCAAGGTAAAATCAATATTATAATAATATAAAATTATCATAACACTTGTACTAAACTTTTTGGTTGAGTAATGTCCGACCAAGATAATATTTTGGTGAGCCTTTTGGCCTTTTAAATCCAGTTGGATAAGATAATGATATTATTAACGTTTTATTTTAAGTAAAAAAATACCATAAACATGTATAGATTTGATAAAACAATTTTAATGTCGGGTTATATAATTGATATCTTTGACTATAAATAATATTTAAAAATATAAAAATATTTCCTAATTTTAGGTATTTTATTTATAATTTTTAGATATCAAATCCATATAATTATTTATGACACAATAATGATGTAGTGTTTACCTCATTAATGAATGATTTAAATAAATAAGATTATAAAATTTAAATCAAATCCAAAACCTATCCAATTCTTATTTGATGGTTTTATTTCAAACAAGAGTCTTATTATCTTTCACTTTAAGATGTTTTGGACCTTTAGAACCCAAATATAATTATATAATAAAATAATATTTTCAAACATTTCTAAAGTGCCCCTCCTCTCCCTTATACAAATCCCTCGCCTCTAACCCCTTACTTACACCTCTCAAGACCATTGGATCATCCAAACTCTACCCAAATAATATTTAAAGATCTCTCTCTTCAACCTATAATCCTTAAATTAGTTAAAAGAAACATCAAGAATTCATTTTGGTTCAATCCAAATGGAGTTACTTGATTTAAAGGTAAAGTCTTATTTTAAGTTATTTTCTTTTATTTTACATATTTAACCCCATAATTTTTTTTATTAGTTTATTTTATAAAAAAACTAGTATCCTAAATATACTAGGTTTTTTTAATTATATGGATTCAAACTACACTTACACAGCTCCATATAATGTAAAAAGAACATACTGTTTCTGTGGATGGAAAACTGACGCCTCATGAAACGATGATTGTTCAATAATCTTCTACCGCCTATGAAGGTGAAAATTATAATGGAACTGGATTTATATGTGATATATATTATATTTATATTTTCAATATGCCTATATATTTTTCATTTATATCATATATTTATGGTTTCAATAATTGGTAAAGGCGATAATTTCATTTGAGGAAGTGCAAACTACCACCCACTCAATGTTATATGACTCGTTCATGCCATACGTCGAATGTACAATGAAAGGAGTTAATGAAATTATATATTATATTATACTGGAATTATAATAAATCTATTTAAATCCTATTGTAGATTTGGAAGCTACAATGTAAGTATGTTATAGATGCCACAAGTTACCTTTATGATTGGTGATTACTATATGTTATTCATAAATCTTATGATTTCATGAGATAAGTAAAAGAGTTTATGTTTTGTTTGTATTGATGGACTAATGATTTTTTTATTTATTTTATAACCCTTAATGATATTTTAATGATCATACCATGTTTGTGAAATTTTTTTCAGAGCACTTTAAGATGAATAAGGTCAAAGATGGGATCAAGGAAAAGTCATGCTGTCTAAAACATGGAACTAGACATGGCTCTTTTTTTCAATAGTTTTTATTTTCTAAAAATATGTATAAATTGAGTAGAAGTGCCTAATTTTTTATTTTTGAGATATAATGTAATATTTATGGCTTAACTCTCTAGAACACTAAACCTGGAATGATCATCAATGTGAATTATCCATTTAATTCCAGATTATGTATTGTTTTAAGGATGGGTTCTTATAGTTGGTATCAGAGGTCGGTTGAGAATACTTTAGGAGTTAAGATATTGTTAAATTGATATCTATAAATTAATTTCTGTTAATATTGAAATTATATAACATTTCCATATTACCATGTTGTTTAACCTAAGTTATTTTTGTGATCAGAATGGTTTTCAAGAGAGGAAACATAGAAGTTGTGATGGGACGACCACATGAGGTAGACAAACTTCCAAATTAGAAACCTCTGATGGTCGGAATCAGAACTATACTATTTGTTGCAGGGATGGAAAACATGAATCAGGCTATTAATTGAGGTGGTATCCATTCAAGAGATCATACAAATCAACCATAGAGGAACATGTTAGTAGTGATGCATTTCATGTGGCAACATCCCCCATCATCCAAAAGATCATTTGACTTTGTGGTAGCTGAATGGTGGATTGAAGAACTAGATATGATGTTTGAAATCATGGGGTGTTTATAAAATCAAAAAGATAGTCCTGTTGTTTACAGTTTTGAAGGTGAAGCCGATCAATGGTGGTCGTTGATGAAAAATATCAGGTATTGAGAGGAGATTGATGCTTTTGATTGGGATGAATTCAAAGGAATGTTTCTTGGGAAATATTTTAATAATTTAGTTCATCTTAGGATGTATAAAATTATTATAATTGATGAAGGAAGATGACTCAATGGATGCTTATGAAAAAAATTCACTCGGCTTTCAAGGTATGGTTCAAATTGCAGACAAGATCTTGATTGTAAAATCAACCATTTTTACTCCGTATTAAAGGAAAATTATCAAAGTGATTTATCTTCTCATGTGTTAAAAAGTTATGAGAAACTTCTTCGATGAGCGAAGAATGTGGAAATTGAGTTTGACGATGATCTGGTGTTATTTTTTAAACAAAAGAATAAGGGATCGATCTAGCAGATGAAGGGGAAGAACTCTTAAAAAAATTATGATGGTAAACAACTTAAGTTTACAGTTTGTGACCATGGTGGTAAAAACCATGTTGGGGGATGTATTTTTAATTCTGTTAAGTGCTAAAAATGAGGTAAAATGAGACATAAGGCTCGTAATTTCACTGAAACATATTAGGGAAATGGTATGAAAAAATCTGATTTATAGTCAGTGAAATGTTTTAAGTCCAATGAAATGGGTCCTTATGAAAATGAGTGTCCAACGAAGAACTCAACTAAGGGAAAGCAGCTAGACTATAAGCATGAAGTGGTGGTGAAATCAATTATAACTACTTCAGTAGATGTTGGGCCATCAAATAAACTAGTATCAGGTACATTCTTTGTTTGTTCATATTAATCTAATGTGTTGTTTTATTCAGGGTCTACACAGTCATTAATTTTTGAGATGTTTTCTCATAAATTGATAATCCAATCTCAAGATATAAATCATGAACTTATGGAAAAAACACTGGGGAAATTTTTTGAGACAAATTTTTTTTAAAGATCCTTCAAGTCCTTGTGTGCAGAAAGCATCTACCTGTAAACATTATTTTATTTACTCTATTAGAGTTTGATATTATTTTTTGTATGGATTAGATTTCTGTTTATCATTCTAAGATTGATTGTTGAGATAAAGATGTTTATTTTTAGAATGATTTTTAATTTTTGTACAATAATTAACCCTTACATTTTATAACATATAAGGAAGCTAGGAAATTATTAAAATATGGAAATAAATGTTTCCTTACACATTTTGTGGAAAATAAAGGAACAGTTCATATTAATGATGTTCTAGTCATAAATGAGTACCTTGATATTTTTCTTGATGAGTTTCCTGGTATTATACCTGATCGAGAAGTTGATTTTAATGTTGATATAGTTGTTGATGCTAAGCCAATTTGAAAACCCATTTATCGAATAGCTCAGAATGAACATGTAGTGTTAAAGAAGCTATTTCAGGAGTTATTAAATAAAGGTTTAATTCAACCTAGTACATCACCATGGGGTGATTCTGTGTTTTTTGTTAAAAAGAAAGATGGTTCAGTGAGACATTGCATCGATTATAGAGCATTGAATAACATCACTGTTATAAGAACTCGAGTTATTAGAACATGTCTAAATCAAGACCTTGTTTCAATTTTTGACTGGTTTCTGAGGAAATTGGAGGAAATGGGTTATTTCTATAAATTTCCAAACTACACGCCGAATACTTTAAGTACACGCTATGTATGTATAGGCTAGTGATCGGTCATGTGCTCATCGAGTACATGCCGTGTGATGGCCGTGTATAAATTTTGTACTACAAGGCATGTAGTTTTGTGGCACGTCATGTACCCCCGATAGTGTGGCACCTATACATGGCGTTTATGCCTGTTGTTCGAGGAGAATCGTTGAAACCAAATACATGTTGTATTTCCCTTGGACATGATGTGTAGTCCAGGAGTGAATGAGTGATATACATGGAATGTGGGTAAGTCAGTGAGGAAGAGAAGGGAAACCATGTACACTCTGTGTACCCATCGTTACACGCTGTGTAATCATGTCGGTAGGTGTGGAAAGTATGTCAAAAGAAGTCCAACCATCAAATGAACAGTTAAATGATATGCACAGAATGTACTTCTAAAGTACACACCATGTAGTTTCTTTTTTTTTCACATAAAACGGTTAGTATCCTCGTATTGAGATAGAACATCAATACCTCCTTCGGGTTGAGTAGGGATAGTCGATCCGATATTCAAACCCATCCAGATTCTTCGTCCGAAGTCGGATTTGATCACGGTTAGATGTGTTGGAACCCCCACGTTAAGGTATCGATTCCCCTTGAGCAGTTTTGTTTGAATTTTATTCTAGAACATGTTATAGGGGTTTGAGAGGTTTTCATTCATTTGTATATCTACAATGTTTTAGACAAAATTGGAGACTGTTACCGAAGGAGTAGCATCGTACCAGTCTTGGGTCGGTGGTGCAAACCTCTTTTTGTGTTTTCGTGGTTTTGGGTGATGCAACCTTCAGCGTGTTTTTGCGTATTTTGAACGGGACCTGTTTTATCTGTTGTTTTATATTGAATTGATTTTTAGACCTGTGGGATGCCTTTGGGTATGCAATGTTACCAGTTTTTCTTGAGCGAGGCTGGGTGAGGGGTTATTGCTTATCGGGGCATTTTGTCGAGGGGATGAAAAAATGGTTTAAATTGAAATATTAATGTTTTAAACTATTAAGATTAATTTATTAAGCTTGTTGTAAATTGTTAGAGGAATTAAAGACCTTGCTGTTGTTGATTGATAATAATTTGGATTAGGGAAATTCAACAATTAGAATGTTTTTCCTGTTTATGTGTCCTGTTTAAATATTTTATATATGCAATTGCTGAATTGCACATGCTGGACCCTTTGGTTTTTGTTGGGCATGGTTCAGATATTCTTGAGTGATACTGATCACATGTTGGGCTTGGACCAGGTTATGTTGGGTGGTTTTGACCACGGTATTGGGCATCATGGACGTATGTTTGAGGGAGGATGACTGTGAGGTTGGGCATGGCCTGGGTTACTGGGATGGCGATGCCATCTGATTTGAGCAACATAGTCGCAGGGACATAAGGTGTCTATAGTGTTGTGGATTGGGTAATAATTTGGTCATTACTACTCACCCGGAAACTTTGAGTAGTGTGCACACAGAGATACTCAGTGATGAGGTGGTTTTGACCACTCATGTGGGTAGAGGCCCCCATAGTTGTGGTTTAGGTATTTTGGTTGGGGTTTTCTTGTTGTAGGAAGCCATGTAGAAGGTGTGGAGCCTTCAAGGGATAGCATCGAGACTATTAGGTTGGGGGATGAGGCTTTCCATGATTTGAGGGCAGACATCACTGTCCCTCTGGTTAAATTATTTGAGGTCAGACATCGATGTCCCTCCGGTTACATTATTTTGATGGAAGATATCACTCTCCATCCAGTTTCATATTCAGGACAGGCATCACAATTCTTCCAGGTTACTTCTTGGGCGTACCTTCGGGACATCGGTACTTGAGACCCATGGTGTCAGGGGGCACACGGTGTCGGGTTACATGACATAGATTCTGGTGTTGGCTGAAGCAGGTGATACTCCGTGGTGGGTGCTGAGCACCAGTGGAGTTAGTGTTTATTTGTGAATTATATATTTTACCATTTTCTGTATAAATGAATGACTGGTTAAACATTCATATTAGGTACGCACCATTGGGTGGTATCCTACTATGATTTGTATCACACCGTGCATGGACCCTTCAGGACGCATGCAGACATTATGGATTTACATGCAAGAAAGAGGCCAGCTTCAGGAGCTGGGCTACGTTAGTTGTTGCGTGGATATGGTATGGACCTTGAGCTCTTACCTAGCTGGTGTAACATTGTTTTGTTTTCATTACTTGAATTATCATCCATATTTGTTTGTATCTACTAATGGTTAACCGTTGGAGCCCCTTTTTTAGTGACATGCTATGGATGCATGTTTGATTTGTTTAGTAGTTACTAGTGATTAGCATGTTGTTGTGATTACATTCCACTGATGTTTCTTATATTTACTGCTTCTGCTGTTTATTGATATTGACTGTGCTTCCACTCTACGGGTCTAGTTCGTGTCTGCTGAGTCTTTTATTCCACTGCATCTTTACAGTTATACTTGGTCCAGTACCGTTATTATTATCTTTCAAGAGGGTATATCCTCCCCACTATCCCTAATAGACCCTCGCTGATAGTCGGCAACATTTGGCATTCGGGGAGGTGCGCCTAAGGTAGTAGCACCTGACCCGTTTAGCACCGTTCGGGTGGCTGATTGGGTCCAGGTCATTACAAAGTGGTATCAGAGGAGTTCTTGACAGGGATTTAGTAATACCATTTTACTGGATACGAATGAGATTGATAAATATATTTTATTTTTCTAGTTTTACTATTTGGGATATGTTAGATTGGAGATAGGTTGTTACTGGAATTGGGTTTATATCTTGTGCTTGGGTGCCTGCAGCCCCTGATATGAGAGATGGACCAAGTTTCCTTAGGTCGGAATTGATGCTTTATCTTTTCTCAGATTATGGTTTGTATGATTTCCACCTCGGTGGCTCACTTAGTGTGTGGGGTTATTGATTGTGATATATGACCCTTGACCCTGTGTGGTAAGGGAAAATTGGACCTTGGCGCGGTATGGAAAGTCATATTTTCATTGGTTTTAATAAGCACATTTTTAGGGTATTTCAATTTCATAATTGCACGTCTTCTTTGTGAAGTGATAATACCATGTGAATAAAATCAATTGCAATGATTTATATGCTTTGAAATGTAGAAGGTGAAATTCCTGATATAATTTCTTATTGTTGAAATGTGTATTCCATGCTTTAAATTGTAGAAATGCATGTGACGGGGTTTTTAGGTCTGACTCTGATGAGAGAAGGCAGGTACTATCAGTAGAGGGGATTTTTATCACCAAGAATAGGTGACTTAGAAGTCAGTTTGAGGCATCATGAGTTTTTAAGATGGGTATGGCCCAAGGTACTTTTGATACTTGTCTCTATTAAGGGCGGTAATGAGGCCATGAGGCCGGGATGCCATGGGGCATGGGTTGCAGTGGGGGAGAGTAAGGTAGAAGTTATGCACTGCCTTTTACTGCTTTCTTATCTGCGTTTCATATATATTGTTATATATATATATATATATATATCTGTGTGTGTGTTGTCTGACCATTTATGGTATTCAGCGGGTTCCTCCTACAGGTCTCAATGGAGGGACATGAGGGAGATGATATAGTGCCGTAGGTGTAGTATCAGGTTCAGGATTCTGTACAGGCAGAGCACGAGCTTCATGTACAGGCTCAAGGACAGAATCATGTCCAAGATTCAGTACAGGCAGGACAGCAGTCGGGTTTGGTAGTGTTCGGACCTTGGCTCGATGAGAAGGTCCATGCTATCCTGATACGTGTCTTTTAGGGGATCGAAAGAGGTTTTTAGGGTAAAGAGCCATATATGGCTTATCTGACGCGGTAGTTTCAGTCACAGCACCTACCTTTTTTCAGGGTGAGGTTGGTCAGCATGCGGCTGAGAACTGGATAGATAGTATTCATATGATCTTCGATTAGCTCGAGATCCCTCCAAGTAGGAGGGTCAAGCTGGTGACATACATGACGGGAGGACCGGAAAAGCATTGGTGGGATGTGCAGGTTCAAGCTTGTAGGCAAGAGGGACTGGCATGGAAGGACATCGAGGATAGGTTTTTTGAGCACTTTTACCCAAAGACACTGAGATCAGTGAGAGATCAGGGGTTCTTGAGTCTTCAGCAGGGAGACATGTACATCATGGACTATGCATCTACCTTCACAAAGTTGTCTCACTTTTCACCTGGTATGGTAAGCAATTACACGACTAGGGTGAGGCTCTTTGAGGATGGATTACAACACTCCATTCGGGTCCAGGTGAACATCTTCGAGCAGGGTTCCTTATACGAGGCGGTGAACGAGGAACTTACAGCATAGGGGAACAAGAGGGATAAGCCCCAGGTTTTCCAGTGAACAGTTTTAGGTGACGGTTCAGATAGTAGGAAGTGAGGATGAGATGAGTTACCGAAAGGCTGTCAGGCCAAAGAATCAGCTAGACTACCTCGTAGTAGTTCTGCAGTGGTTTGCTTCCACTGTGGAGATCCATGGCATGTTCGGACTCAGTGTGATAGGCCACCCAAGGATTGTCAGCCATGTGGATAGGTTGAGCATCTAGAGTGGTTTTGCAGGCAGCCTTTCCAGACAGTTGGCAGACAGCGACCAGGACCGACAATGACATCTAGAGTTGGTTCAGGTTTGGTACTAGGAGAGGGTAGCTGGGTTTCAGCTACACATGGGCAACCTGATAGAGACAGCGGGATCCAGTTAAGGGTTCAGGCATCAGGCAGTTGTACTTTAGGCCTGGTGCACGCTGTGGAGCTTCCAGAGGCTGAGTAGGCTGGTGAGCCGATGATGTTTATAGGTACACCGTGGTGTGGTCGGAATCTCCATCATTCCTTTTTGGAATGAACTGTAGAGTCTTATCTATCTTGAGTGCACGTGGTCCACATGATCTATGTGGACTAACTAGATGATAGTTAGTCAGATTGGCACCATATTGGGTGCATGATATTATATATATATATATATCTGTGTGTGTGTGTGCGTGTGTGTGTTTGTGTGTCGGAGATGCGTAGCATCAGGGCATCGTGGATGGGGGTTACTTGAGGTTCTTTGGGAATCGGGGCATCGGGGATGTAAGTTACATGGGGTGCTAGGTAGGAGGACCTCGTAAAGGTGGGAACTGATGTGTTGCGGGCGACATTGGGTGTCGGGAGAAACACGTGAGCACCAATAAGGTGCAGGGGTGAAGATGTGTCATGGATGGAATATGCGTCTGGAAAACATTTTAGTAAACCCTTCCTTGTTTTATGTTTCGTTGGGTTGAGACTGGGTTAGGCGATTACTAAGGTGGGGAACCCCATTGCGAATTTATCTTGGACCTCAGAGATTGAGGAAGTCCGGGTTACGTTGAACGTGGAGGTATGTCTGGTTCCATATTAATGTTTCGTTTGATAGCTCGGGGACGAGCTATGTTAAGGTGGGGAGATTATAAGAACCCATGTTTTTAGAACAGGTCAAAATCCAGACCCTGATTAAATATTAGACTTGATTATGAGAAAACTGGAGGAAATGTGAAGTTTCTGTAATTGTCCAGACTACATGCCATGTACTTTATGTACATTCCGTGTATTTATAGGTGATTGACCTGCCATGTGCTCACCGATTACATGGCATGTGATGGCTGTGTTGAAATTTCTTACTACATGGCGTGTAGTTTTGAGGAAGGTCGTGTACCCCCAAAAGTGTGGTGGCTATACATGGCAGGTATGCCTATTGGCTAGGGTGAATCGTTGAAACCAAGTACACACCGTTTTTCCCTTGGACATGTTGTGTAGTCTAGCCATGCATGAGGGATATACATGGCATGTGGGTAAGTCAACAAGGAAGAGAAGGGAAACCAAGTACACACCGTGTACCCATAGGTACACTTCGTGTACTCATGTTGGCATGTGTGGAAAGTAAGTCCATGGAATTCCAGCCATCAAATAAAAAGTTAAATGATATAAATGGAGTGTAGTCCTAATGTAAAGGTTTTGTAGTTTGTTTTTAACACATAAAATGGGCAGTAGCCTCGTATTGAGGCAGAACCTCAATAACTCCTTCGGGTTGAGCAAGGAGAGTCATACGGATCTCCAAAACCTTCCCAGTTCTTCGCCTAAAGTCAGATTCGATCACGATTAGATGCGTTGGAACCCCCTCAGTATGGCCTCAATTCCTCTTGAGTCATTTTGTTTTATTTCTATTCTATAAAGTTTTATAGGGGTTTGAGAGGTTTTTATTCCATCATAGATATACCGCATTTTAGACAAAATTTGGGGATGTTACTGGAGGAGTAGCATCATATGAGTCTCAGGTAGGTGGTGCAAAACTCTTTTTGTGTTTTCATAGTATTTGGGTGATGCAGCCTTTGACACATTTTCGGGTATTTTGAGCGGGACCCGTTTTATCTGCTGTTACATATTGTATTGCTTGTTAAGCCAGTGGGATGCCTTTGGGTATCCACTGTTACCAGTTTTGCTTCAGTAGGGCAAGGTAAGGGGCCATTTTTCATCGGGTCATTTTGGCCAGGGGTGCCAAAATGCTTTAAATTGAAATATTAATGTATTAATTTATTGATAATAATTTATTAAGCCTGCTGTAAATTGTTAGAGGCATTCAAGACCTCGGTGATGTTGAATGATAACCATTGGGTTAAGGCAATTCAACTTTGTGAATTTTTTTCCTGTTTATGTGTCCTGTTTAAATTTTTTATATATGAAATTGATAAATTTCACATGTTAGACCTTTTGGTATGGGTTAGGCATGGCCCAAATATTCTTGAGTGATGTTGATCACAGGTTGGGCTTAGACCGGGTTGCATTGGGTGGTTCTCCCCATAGGATTGGGCGTCATGGACGTCGGTTTGAGGCAGGATGACTGTCAGGTTGGGCATAGACTGGGTTACTGGGATGGCGATGCCATCAGACTTGACCGACATGGTCACAGGGTCATGAGGTGTTAGAGGTGTTGTGGCATGGGTACTAATTTAGTGATTACCACTCACATGGAAACTTTTAGTAGTGACCACATATAGATACTCTGTGATGAGGTGGTTTGGACCACTCGTGTGGGTAGAGGCCCTCGTAGTTGTAGTTTAGATATTTTGGTTGGTGTTTCCTTCTGTAGGAAGCCACGTGGAAGTTGTGGAGCCTTCGAGGGATAGCATAGAGACTATCGGGTTGGGGGATGAGGCTCCCCTTGATTTGAGGGCAGACATCATTGTCCCTCTATTTACATTATTTGAGGGAAGACATCGTTGTCCCTCCCGTTACATTATTTTTTGGGCAGATATCACTTTACCTCCGGTTTATTATTGAGGAGAAACATCATTGTTCCTTCGGGTTACTTCTTGGGTGTGCCTTCAGAACGTCGATACTTGAGACACATAGTTTCAAGAGGATTATGGTGTCGGGTTCCATAACAATGATTCTGTTATTGGCCGAAGTTGGTGACACTCTGTGGTGGCTGCTGAGCACCAGTGGTGTTAGTGTTTATTTTTTCATTGTACTGTTTACTATTTTCCTTATAAATGCATGACTGCTTAAAAACACATATTAGGTACGCACCATTGGGTGGTATCCTACTGAGATTTGTCTCACACCCTACACGGGCCCTTCAGGACGCATGCAGACTTTATAGATTTACATGCAAGAAAGAGGCCAACTTCAGGATCTGGGATTCGTTAGTTATTGCATGGAGATGGTTTGGATCTTGAGGTCTTACCTAGATGGGGTTACTTTGTGTTGTTTTTGTTACATGAATTATCATGCATACTTGTTTGTAGCTACAACTGCTTAGCCATTGGAACCCCTTTTTATTAATGACTTTCTATGGATGCATGTTTGTTTTGTTTAGTATTTACCAGTTATTAGCATGTTGTTGTGTTTACTTTCTGTTGTTTTTGTTAATATTTACTACTTATGCTGTTTATTGATATTGATTGTGCTTCCGCTCAGTGGGTCTGGTTCGAGTCTGCTGAGTCTTTTATTCCACTGTATATTAACTGTTATACTTGGACCAATATAGTTATTATTATCCTTCGAGAGGGTATAGCCTCCCCACTTTATCTAATAGACCCTCACAGCTAGTTACCAGCCTTTGGTGTTCGGGGAGGTGCACCTAAGGTAGTATCACCCGACCCGTTTAGCACTGTTCGGCTGGCTGATCAGGTCTGGGTCGTTACAACTATTAAGAACAAGTATCCTTTGCCCCATATTGATGATTTGTTTTATCATATCCTTGGAGCTTAGTATTTTTTGAAGATTCATTTGAGGTTGGGGTACCATCAGTTGAAAGTAAAGGAAGAAGACATTCCAAAGAACACATTTCGTACTTGATATGGCCATTTTGAATTTGTAGTTATGCCTTCTGAGTTAACCCATGATCCTACAATATTCATGGATATTATGAATAGAATTTTATATTAGTTCATGTATAAGTGTGTGGTTGTGTTCATTGATGATATTTGGGTTTATACCAAAAGTAAATAGGGGTATTAATTTCATTTAAGGGTTGTGTTTAAATACATAAAAGAAATGAAAATGTATGGGAAATTCAGCAAGTGTGAGTTCTGGTTACAGTAGATTTCTTTCCTTGGTCACATTATTCAAAAAATGGAATAACTATTGATCCTCCAAAAGCAAAATTTGTTTAAGAATAGCCATGACCCACAAATATAACCGAGATCTGTATTTTTCTTGGTTTGGTAGGTTATTAACAGATGTTTGTTGAAAAAATTTCACAGTTATCTATCCCAATGACTAGGTTTACTCGAAAAGGTGTTAAGTTCATTTGGACAAACAAATGTGATTATTTTTTTCAGGAGTTAAGAAGATTAATGGAGAATTCTTTTGTTTTGGAAATACCATCTAGAGATGTTGAGTTTGATGTCAATAGTGATGCTTCATTAAAAGGAATTGGTTGTGTCCTTATGTAGAATGATCAGTAATTGCTTATGTTTCATGTCAGATGAAACCTCGTGAGTTAAATTACCCTACACATGATTTGTAATTAGATTCTATTTTTTTGTATTTAGAAATTTGGATGCATCATTTGTATTGATAAAAATAAAAATTTATACCGACCACCATTTTTTTGAAGTATATATTCACTCAGAATGAATTAAACATGAGACAGAGGAGATGGTTGGAATTAATCAAGGATTATGATTGCACGATCCATTTATATCTTGGAAAATAAAATAAATTGGATGATTATTTGAGTCAAAAAAGTAATGCTTCATTAACATTCATACATTTGGAATGAGATCCTTTGGTTATTTATTTGATTAAAATTGTTATAGAAGTTGTTGGTGCAGAAAATTCCTCTTTTTTCTTTTAGTTGTCAGTGAAATCATCTCTATTAGACATAAATTAAGGAAGCACAAAAAGAAGATAGTGAGTTGTAGAAAATGGTAGAGTTAGTTCATAAGGGTATGTTTCCTGATTTTATAATTGATAATTTTTTTGTTTTGTGGTTTGGGAGAAGATTATGTGTGAATTGTGATTCAAAGATGAAGAAAGAGTTATTATGTGAAGCTTATAGTCTCTATATTCTATTAATCCTGATAGAAGTATGATTTTCATAGATCTTCTAGAATATTACTAGTGGGATGGAATGAAAAGTGATATAGTGGACTTTACTTTAAAGTGTTTTCCTTGTCAATTGGATAATGTTGCGTGGTAGTTACTGAAATTGAAGCATTATTATTTATCGGCACTAGAGTGGAAATGGGAAAATATATCCATGGACATAATTGTTGGATTACCAAAAACATCTCAACATAATAATGAAATCTAGGTTATTGTTGATCGATTGACTAAATCTGATCATTTCCTTCTTATTTGAGATACTTTGTCTCTACATCAACATTATTGGTTATATGTTAAAGAGATAGTCAGTTTGCATGGACTTCCCATTTAAATTGTATTTTATCAATATCCTAGGTTTACTTATAACTTTAAGAATGGCCTTCAGAAGGCATTGGGTACTGAATTAAATTTTAGAACTGATTTTCACTCTCAATCAGATGGGTAGTCAGAATGAACAATTCAGACATTGGAAGATATGCTACGTGCTTGTTCACTGGATTACTAGAGATGTTGGGACAAAAATATTTCTTTTGATGAATTTTCTTAGGATAACAATTTTCATTCCAGTATACAGATGGCTCCATTTGAGGGATTATAAGGGAAGCATTTTTGAGCTCCATCTTTATGGATGAAGTAGGTGAAAGGAAGTTTATGGGACCCGAATTGGTATAAGAGATGGAAGAAAAGGTTTAGTTGATTTAGAAGCACTTGAGAACAGCTTAGATAAGGGAGGAAAGTTATGTGGATAGTCCGAGGAAGGATATTTCTTTTAAGATGGTGATCATGAATTTCTCAATGTGTCTCCAGGGAAAAGTTTCATGTGTTTATGTAAGAAGTGAATGTTGATTATGAGGTTCATTAGAACCTATGAAATCCAAGGGAAATTTGGATTAGTTTCTTACAGAGTGGATTGACCTCCAAGATTATCCCATGTACATAATGTTTTTCATGTTTCAATTTTGAGAAAGTATATGCCAGATCCATCTCATGTTTTGTTCCCATAGGTAGTTCAGTTGGATGTGAATCTCTCTTATAAGGTACAACCAGTCCAGGTTATTGACTGAAGAGAGTAAGTGTGGCGGAATAAGGTAATTCCTCAGGAACGGTTTTTTGAAAAAAACCATATGGTTGAAGAGGCAACATGGGAATCTGAAAATGTTGTGACTGAAAAATACCCCCACATTTTTTGTTAGTGAATAAATATTGTGAGGACGTAATTTCCAAAATGGGGGAGGGGTGTAACATCCAAAATAAATAAAGAATAGTACATTTTCAAATTTATTAATATTTTTAAATTAAATATTTATTATATTTTAATGGGGATTCTATTTTCTATGTCATACTTGATACGCAACAATGGATTTCTTTGATGTCTAGTGTTACACACAATGCTGAGTCATACTGAAAAATAATAATATAATATTATTTTAAATAGTAGCTAATGCCTAGTTGTTATATTGGAAGGAATAAATAGAACAAACTACAATATGATTATACATGTTTGTTAAATGTTTTTACATTTATCCAATGAAATTTTGAGGCACTAAATATGAATGAATCTATTTTTAAGCATTAATACTCTAGTATTCTTTAAAAAGCCAATTTACTTCTTTTTAATGGTGATCACTATTTAAATCTATATTTGGTCACTTTTATATGTTATATTTGACAAAATAAAATTCTTTAGATTTGAGACTTCATAATTTAATTTGGGTAAATTTTTGGTATTTTTATAATAAAAATCATTTTTTAATGAATAGTGAAAAATATGGTATTTTAATTCAAAACTACATTTTAATATAATTTATTAATATGGTTAGATTATCTTTTTAATTGGTTTTAAAGTGTAATTAGATTATATTTTTACCATTAAATCCAATGTGTGTCATTGGAAGGAATTTCACTTTGATATTGGACATAAACAAGTGTCAATATTTTGATTGTTATTATTTCTTAAAAACATGCTTTTTCTATAGTGGGAATTAATTTTAAATAAATTAATCCAGATTCTATGTTTTGAATTTGGTAAAATAGGAATAATTTTTTAATTCATGAATATAAAATATATTTTTGGATGAATCATTGGTATTTTGCTGAAAAACCTCAATTTTTGATGAATAGTGAAAACCCCGAGTAGTAGTTAAAAAGCTGAATTTTTCACTTAAATGAAATTTTACAGCTTCTGTGAATTTAATTTAAAAAATCGTATATGCATGGTTTTATTTTTAAGTAAAATTTTGTTCAATAAGATGAAAATAATATTTGGTGAATAATAACTTTTGACTTTTATTTACTATGGTTAAAGGCAAATAGAGTAATTCAAGGTAAACAAATATTATAATAATATAACCTTACCTTAACACTTGTCATATCCTTATTGGATGATTAGTGACCGACCAAGATAATCCTTGGGGGAGACTTTTTTCTATTGAAAGCCACTTGGTTAAGATGATGATATTAATAAATTCTTATTTAAAGTAAAAATAAAAATATCATAAACATGTATTGTTTTGATAAACCCAATTTAACATGAATATAATTGATATATTTGAATATAAATATTCATTATAAATCTTAAAAAAATTCCTACATCATAGTATTTAATTTATAATTCTTAGACATTAAATAAATAAAAATATTTATGACACAATAATGATGCATTGTTTATCTCATTAATGAATGATTTAAATAAATAATATTTCAAAAAATAAAAAAATATCCCAAACCATTCCTATTCTTATTGGATGTATAACACCGAAAACATTTTATAGTATATTTCTCTTAAATACATTTGAGTCTTAGGCTATATTTTATAAAGCACCATGTTTCTTTGAAACAACACTTGGTTATTTAAAAGATAGTCATATCCTATCCATTGAAATTAAAAATTTCACTTCTGTGTTTGTATTTTGAAAATCTGACATACATGGTTGTGTTTAGGGGGATATTTAGAGTCTTATGGAATTAACATAATTTTTGGTGAATAGTAACATACCCTTATGAATAGTAAAATACCCTTATGAATAGTAAATTACCCTTATGAATAGTAATATGACTCTTATGAATGTTATCCAAACCGATGAATGTATAAATAAATTTAAGAACCTTAAAAATGAAGATTAATAAAGTGTTTATATTTTTCGATTAAATAATCATTTTACGTAAATATTAATATAATCATTTTAGAAAATTATTTTTTAAAAATGGACTTTATTTTTGGATTCTAAATGTTGAAAAATGGTCAAGATGAATTTTTGGTATATTTCTGAAATTCATGAATTTTTTATAAATAGTAAAATGTGATAATTTATGATAAATGATAAATAAGTGAATTATTGAGTCATTGATGCAGATCTATTGATGTAAGACCAATTGGTTTGAATTTAAATTAATTTATAACTATTCTTGGTCATGGAATATTCAATATTTCTTGTCTTGAGTGGAAATAATGTATTAATGATTATAATATTAAGAAAACTCTTTTCCCCTCAACTATATAAATCAACCCTCACACCCTCTTCCTCCCACACCACTCAAGCTTCATTCCTTGCCTAAATTCTTTCATATACTATTCACATTACCTCTTCCAACTTCGATGACCTGTTGGTATCACCAAAAGGACAAAAAAAAGGCCTTAAAGAGATTATCAAGGAGGAGTACTCAAGAGGTGAACCTTTCTTCTCTTTTCGTTCAATTTCTTTTACAATGATCCATTATTTTGTTCTCCCTTATCACCTCCCCTCATCCAAATCCCATGATAATTCCATTACCTTACATGTAGTTGATTTTCATTGTGATAATGTAATTTTTCAACATAATCTCTTTTACCCTCCTTTTATACAATATATGAAAACACCATCTCAAATCTGTTAATTTATCACACTTAAGGAAGACGAGTTTTCAATTTTCATTACTATCTTCAATACTAGTCATGAAACCTATTCAATGGTTGAAACAGTTCATACTATATTTATTTTATCTTGGATAATGTTATAGAATCCATACACATTCATAATATGGTATAATAATACAAAAAATGTTTGTTGTGCACAGAACCGCCAAGCCAAATCCAAGCTTTTATTTTTTTCTCATTGAATGAGTCATCCTCAGGGAATATTAACCGAATCATTATAAGATCAGTTATATCACTTTAAGTTCACTAATAAGTTTTATTAACTATTCTCTATGTTTAACAATATTTCAATCAAACATCCATTCATGAACACAAGTAAATGGATCCTGAAAACCAAAAAAGAAAATTCTACCAAAACAATAAAATTGAATCTCTTAAACCATAAAAAGGCCATAAATGATCCTAATAAGGTCATAATATATCAATATAATATTTATGATGTTATGTAATTTTTAATTAATTAATCTAAATTCATTTATTTAGGTAGTTAAGATTATTCAAGAACACCATCAAGCATAATGTAATAGATCCTCTCTCTCACTTTTGTCGAAGAATGTCCATGATGTTGTGCTATTTTGTTTTTAATTACTAATGATGGGTTATGTTTTCTCACCTCCTACATAATAAACTTATTATATATAAATAATAGGATACCACTTTACCTCTCATTAATCCCCCGCAAGAACACTCGTTACCATGCTGAAATGTTTGTATGGGGTTTTCTCATTTCACTTTCAATTCTGTGGGATTTAAATTGTTTTCCTATTATTTCTTATATGTGGTATTTTTTTTTAATGACATTGAATATATATTATCATTACTCTCTTTATATTAATGGTATTATGTGATTAATTTTTTGGTTATTAACTTTTTTCAATGCGACTCAATTGATTAGAATGTGGTAACAAACATTGTCTCACATTTCACTACATTGTGACTTGCTTAGTATTGTGCACCCACTCATTATTATGTGATATAACTAATGAACATTTGAGATCACTTTTAAATTGAAATTATATTCCATTTAAGTATCCATATTATCATATCATGGATATGATTATTGTCTAAGTTGTATAACATTTTACTTACGGTATTTATTTTGAAAGTTGTTTTGAATGTGGAAATATTGATGAATCTGTATCCTCTATTCTATATAGATAATGTAATATCATGTTTCTCAGGTGATGAATCTATGTATAAATAATTATTCGGATGGGGAGGTAGGTGGGGACTGCTATAGACCCTCGATGCATTGGTAAGTCTCATGAGACAAATCAGTTGGTGATAAACACTTCGTGTTTGTTTCCAAGAAATCAGACGGGTTTCTACCCATATAGCTAAACCGTTTTTACGATATTATGGTATCATTTTCCTAATAAAAGACATCCAATTAATAATTATTCTCTTTATTTATTATCAGTTATTACTATCCTGAGGTTTTCACTATGAAGAAATCTATGTATGCTGATTCGTTCTCAGTTTATTAAGGGTGTGAGTTTTTCATCTATTAACCATGCCATATTGATTATGTCAAATTGTTTACAATTCAGTTATTTTTTATACATGCTTATTCCATTTGTAACCCCTACTAATATTTTGAGCTCACCCCTTTCGTTGTTTCCTTTCAACAGGTGACGAAGAGGCGATCATTTGTTAAGTTCTCATGGATATAGTCTTTAGTTTTTTTATGTATCGTATTTGTTACATTTTCCAATGCAATTTTAGTTAAATCTATGTCTCTATTTTCTTCAAGACTACTAAAATTATTTTTCCTTCCGAATTCTCATTCCTTCTAACCATACCAATGTACATAGTAATTCACCGTCTCTAGTCAAGAGTTTTTGGGGCCTTACAGTTGGTATCAAAGGAAGTTTAGTAAAAAACATGGAAACTAGAGTAGAAAATGTACAATAGGTAACAAATCCCTAAGGTAGTATTTGAGGAAAAATGTATAAGAACGTCCCTGAATTTTGGAATGGATTAGATTATGGGAATATTTTTAGCCAATATATCCCTTTCGGGATACAAGCAGGTAAATGTGGCACTTGCACAAATGTAACTAGGATTGAAAGCCCTGAAAAAAAGTTTTGGGCTTGACCCGAGGTATCCTGGTACACGACAATGAGCCTTACTAAACTCTTGGATATGAAACTCATGGGGGATATTCTTAGGGAAAATTCATATTTTATTTTCAATCCATTATGAAGTATTAAAATTTAAATTATTCCTCAATGAAACCATTTTTCTGATTATGGGATTAGCCATGAGTAGGATCTCAATTTAGGCTAAGTATTTTGTAAAATTAAGATTATCCATTAGGATTCATACCCTAATAAAGTTTGTGCCATTATTTAGAAATGGAGTTGAATGGAAGAAGGGCAAGCAATACTCGTGGGAAAAGTAGGGATCTCCCCACTGTGTAAGTGAACACAGTCAATGTTGGAGAAGATCAGATCATGAATATATTGGGACAACTTACTCAGGTTGTAATGGATAACCATTCCACACCTGTGTTGGATCCTTTCATACAGAAAAAGAACCCATATTTCTATGGGACTAGTAATCCAGTGGTTTATGAGTAGTGGATCATTTTCATTGAAAAGATATTCATATCATTAAGATATAAGGAAAATGATAAGGTAGTACTGGCATTATATTTTCTCAAGGGAGATGCTGATCAATTGTGGTCATTGATTCAAAATACCATAGAGGAACAAGAAATATAAGATATGTAATGACAGAATTTTAAGGAAATATTCATCAAAATGTATTTACCTCGTGAGCAACAAACCAAAATGGGGATAAAATTCTTTAGCTTAACGAAAAGGAAAGAAGATAGTGTTATGAAGTATGAGGCTACCTTGACATGGAAATCCAGGTATTCTACAGATTATGTATGTGACTCGGTAGATAAGATTGATCATTTCTTTTAAGGTCATAAGCCAAGTCTTCGAAGTAACAGGATTATCAAACATTTTCATCATATGAGGAAATTGTATCAAGTGCCATCAAAAGAGAGAAAGAATTTTCTAGATCCAATTTGTTCATGGGAGGAAAAGAAAAAAAGCAGGACTCTGATAACCAATAGAAAGGAGAAGTGCAAAAGAAGACCAAGGGGATGAATAAATTCCCATTATGTGAGAACCGTGGAATGAATATTCTTTGGAAATGATTAAAAGGCATGGGAGTCTATAATAAGTGTGGAGAAAATGGTCATATATCTCCTGAATGCATAGGGAAGAAACAATTTGATGATGTTCAATGCTCAAATTGTAGATATATGGGACACTATGCCAGTGGGTATCCTAAACGCCAAGGAAACATGACTCAGAAAAATCCAAGAGACCACATGAGAGCTTATGAGACTACAACCGATGAAGTTGATGTTCTTAATGATGTGGTGACATGTACATTAATTGTTTCCTCAAAAATAGCCAAAAATTTATTTTATTATGGATCATCGCATTAATTTATATCTTCCCAGTTTTCCAAGAAAATCAGGCATGTCCAATTTGATTTAATAAAGGAGTTATCAGTCCAAACTCCTAGCAGATGCATCATTTCAACAAAGGCATGTCAATTAGTCCCCCTCGTGACACATAAATGTTCTTTAGATTCTAACCTTATCATCGTACCAATGAATGACTTTGATATAATTCATGGTATGAATTAGATGTAAAACTATGATGCAAAGATTTATTGTAAGAAAATGTAAGTTACAATTTTTAAAAATGGTGTAGAATTTCTTATCTTTAGAGTAGAGACCACGCCATCTGATTATTATCTAGACCTACCACATGTAGCTCTATTAAATGAAATTATTGGAGAGGAAGAGAACCCAATGCCTATGGCTAATGAAATAAATCTTCAAATTGAATATCTTTATATAGTGCAAGAATACATTTATGTATTTCCAGATGATTTACCTGGACATCCCCCAGAGTGTGAAATTGAGTTTTCCATTGACTTAATTCTTGGTTCAATACCTATATCAAAGACTCCCTATAGAATGACCACTGTGGAATTAGAAGAGCTAAAGAAACAACTAGAGTAATTGAGTGCAAAGTGATTTATTCGACCTTGTGTTTCTCCATGGGGAGCCCATGTCCTCTTTGTCAAGAAGAAATATGGTTCCATGAGGCTATGCATTGATTACAGGGAAATAAATGCTATTACAAAAAATAATAAGTATCATGTACCTCGGATTGATGATTTATTTTATCAAATTCATGAATCTCAATAATTTTTTATGATTGGCATTAAATACAGATATCATCAGCTGCATGTGGGGAAAAAATATATTCCTACGACAGAATTTTAAACCAGGTATGGGCATTACAAGTTTACAGTGATACCTTTTAGACTAACTAAAGCACCCTCTGTTTTTATTGATTTAATTAATAGATTTTTTAAGGAATATCTTGATAACATTGTTGTGGTATTCATCGATGATATCCTAGTAAACTCAAAAATCTAGGAATATCTTGAGGATCACTTTATTATTACACTAAAAACTCTTAGAATATATGAAATATGGTATGTTTATAAAGTGGGAATTATGGCTTCAATCAGTTTCTTTTCTAGACCATATATTCTCTAAGGATGGAATCCTAGTTTATCTTTCCATGAAAAAGGAAATCCAAGATTTTCCCATGCCACGAAATATAACTGAGGCGTGTAGTTTTATTGAATTAGCATGTTATTATCCGTGTTTCGTTCAGAATTTCTCCTGACTGGCTAACCCACTAACCAAGGTCACGCATAAAGGAGTTATGTTTGTGTGGACAAAAGAATATACATAATTCTTTGAAATATTGAAAAGAAGATTGGTCAATGATCCAATTTTGACTCTTCTATCTGGAAGTGCTGAATTTGTAATATACAGTGATGCATCAAAGAATAGTCGGGGTTGTGTCCTAATGAAAAACGGTAAAGTTATTTCTTATGCATCACGTCAGTTGAAGACGCATGAGAAATATTTTCCATCACATGATCTTGAGTTAGCATTTGGAATCTTTGCTCTGATGATATGGATACATTATCTTTACGGTGAAAATGTTAGATATACACAAATCAAAAAAGTTTTAAATACATTTTCACACAAAAATAACTCAACAGGAGGAAAATGTGATGGATCGAGTTACAAAAAGATTACGATTGTTCAATACACTACCACCTAGGAAAGGCAAATAAGGTGGAAGATGAATTAAGTAAAGAATATCTTGGAATTATGACTCAAATGAGGATTGAGAGAGATCATATATTCATGGATCTACCAAGGTTAGATATGGGAATTGTTAAGGAAGGGGAAACATCTTTCCTCTTATAAATTATTTCTAAACCATCATATCTAGAGAATATAAAAATATCTCAATTGAATGATGATAATATACACTAGAAAATTATTTCTATAAATAATGGAAGAATTGAAGTCATTTTGTATGAGGAAGGAGTTCTAATGTTTGGGAAGAGGTTATGCATTCCATCAGTACCTGAGCTATAAATGGAACTATTAGATGATGCTCATAGCTAAAAAAATTTTATACACTTGGGAAGCAAAAAGATGTATAGAGATCTAAAGGAATATCTTTGGTGGAATAATATGAAGCAAGAAATTGTTGACTATGTGTCAAGGTGTCTAGTTTGTCAATAAGTGAATGCATAGAGACAACATCCCAAAGGAGTGATGCAACCTCTTCCTATTTTTAAATGGAAGTGGGATAACATTACGATGGATTTTGTCACTGGTCTACCGAGGACACCAAGAAGGAATGATGCAATAAGGGTAATTGTTGATCATCTCACAAACCCAGTATATTTCATTCTTATAAGAGAGGATTTACCACTTGAGCACCTGGGAAGACTTTATATTAATGAATTTGTAAGACATCATGGTACACCTCTATCGATTGTGTCTGATCGAGATCCCCTGTTTACATCAATATTCTGGAAAATTATCCAGATGTTTTTGAATGCTGAGCTTTATATGAGTATTGCTTATCACCCCCAAACTGATGGACATTCTAAAAGGACTATTCAAACTCTTTAAGTCATGCTGAGATCATGCTCTCTTGACGTCGAAGGTCTATGGGATCAATACTTTCTTTTTTGGAATTTTCCTACAACAATAGTTTCCATTCTATTATTCAAATGGATCCATATGAAGTGTTAAATGGAAAGAGATGTTGAACTCTTAATTTTGGGGACGAAGTTTTTGAGAGGACACTTTTAGGCCCAAAACTTATTGAAGCGACCACGAAAAAGCAGAAGACTATCCATGCCCATATTAAAGCTGCCTAAAGTTGGCATAAGAGTTATGCTAACAAGAAGTAAAAGGATTTGGAAATCCATGTGGAGGATAATGTCTTTCTGAAAGTATCTCCATGGAAGGTTGTTTTAAGGTTTGGTAAGAAAGGGAAACTGAGCCCTAGGTATATCAGACCATTTGAAATTCTAGAAAGAATCAGAGTTGTAGCTTACTGTTTAGCAATGTTCCCAATTCTCTCAAAAGTCCAGGATGTATTCCATTTTTCATTATTGAAGAAATACATGCCAGACCCAATGCATGTACTCACCTATGAAGAAATAGAACTAAAACCAAATTTGTCATATTGTGAAGAGCCTATCGGGGTTTTTGACTCAAGGGATCAGGTATTGAGAAACCGAACAACGTTTCTAGTAATGGTTATTTTGATAAACCAAAATATGGAGGAAGCAACATGGGTACTTGAGGATGTTATGAAGAAGAACCACCAACATATTTTTTTGTGATTTATACATAAACATCTTGCATGAAATTTCCGAAGAAGGGAATAATATAACACCACAAATATTTTATGATATGTATATCTTAATTAAATTTGAGTAATAACCTATATTTCAAAAAGAACTGAGTATCTTTGAGACATCACTTGGTTATTTAAAGGATAGTCATATCCTAGCCATTGAAATTTAATTTTCTACTTGCGTATTTTGAATTTTCAAAATCTGACATACATGGTTGTGTTTATGATGATATTTAGAGTCAGATAGAATAAACGTATTTTTTTGTGAAGAGTAAAGTAGAATTATTTATAGTAACCCAACCATATGAATAGTAACATACCCTATGAGTAGTAATATGACTCTTATGAATGGAATCCACACCCATGAATGTATAAATATATTTAGGCACCTTAAAATTGAAGTTGAATAATGTAAGTGTTTATATTTTTCGATTAAATAATGAATTTAATTAAATATTAAAATATTTAGATATATATAATATTTTTGAAAAATGGACTTATTTTTGAATTCTACACATCGATAAATGGTTGGGGTGAATTTTTAGGATTTTTTTGAAATACATGAATTTTTTATGAATACTAAAATGCGATAATTTACGATAAATGATAAATAATGGATTTATTGTGTAATTTATGATGATAAACTGATGTAAGCCCAATTGATTCGAAGTAAAATGAATTTATTAATGTTCTTGGTCATGTAATAATCACTATTTATGGTCTTGAGTAGAAATAATAAATTAATGATTATAATAATAAGAAAACTACTCTCCCTCCACTATATAAACCACCCCACACCCCCTCTTCCTTCCACATCACTCAAGATTCATGACTTGCCTAAATTCTACATAATAATCTTCCATAGCCCTATCCCCATGTCATATACTAGCTGGTCTCTCCAAATGTCCAAAAACAAAGTCATTAAGGAGATTCTCAGGAGTACTCCATAGGTGAACATTTCTTTTCTTTTCTTTCAATTTCATTTAAAAAGTTCCATTATTTTCTTATCCCTTATCACCTCCACTCATCAAAATTCCATGATAATTCTAGTACCTTAAAAGTAAATTATTTTCATTGTGCTAATATAATATTTCAAAATAATCTCTATTTCCTCTCCTTTTATACAATAAATGCAAACACCGTCCAAGATGTGTTAATTTATCACACTCAAGGTGGACAGGTTTTCAATTTTCATCACAATCTTAAATACTAGTCATGAAACATTTTAAATGGTTGAACCAGGTCATAATATATGTATTTTATCTTGATTAATGTTCAATAATCGGTAAACATTAATAATATAAAATAATAATACAAAACAAGTATATTGTGCACAAAACTACCATGCCGAATCCAAGCGTTTATTTTTAACTCATCGAATAAGTCATCCTCATGGAATATAAACAAAATAATTAAAAGATATATTATATCTCTTTAATTTTAATAATAATTTATATTAACAATTTTGTATGTTTAACAAAATTTCAAAAAAACATCCATTCATGAACACTAGTAAAATATCATGAAAACCAAAGAAGAAAATGCTACCAAAACAATAAAATTGAATCTCTAAAACCATCAAAAAGGCCATTAATGAACCTAATAATGACATTACATATCCATTAAATGTTGATGAGGTTATGAAATTATTATTTACTGAAGTGAAATTTTATTTTTCATGTCATTAAGAAAAATCAAGATCACCTTCAAGCATAAAGAAAGGGATCCTCTCTCTCACTTTTGTTCAAGAATCTCCCCTATGTTGTGATCATTTAATTTTAATGCTTAATGATTGATTATGTTTTTTCACTTCCCCCATAACTCCCTTATGACATATAAATAATGGGATACCCCTTTACCGCTCATTAATTCTTCACAAGAACAGTCGTTACCATGTCGAAATGTTTTTAATGGGTTTTCTCATGTCACCTTCAATTATGTGGGATTTCCATTCATTGCCACTTATTTCTTATATGTTGTATAGTTGTAAATCAATTTGATATATATTATCATGATTATATTAATATTAATTTTATTATGTGATTAATTTGGTGGTTATTTACTTTTGGTCATATGACTCTATTGATTACAACGTGGTTACGAGCTTTTTCCCAAATTTCACTTCATTGTGACATGCTTAGTATTATCCACCTACTCTTTCTTATGTGGTGTACCTAATTCCCATTTGATATCACCTTTCAATTGAAATTATATTCCATTTAAATATACATATTCTAATATTATGGATATGATTATTTTCTAAGCCGTATACCATTTTACTTATGGCATTTATTTGGAATGTTGTTTTGACTGTGGAAATATCAATGAATATGTAGGATCGAAATAGTGAATGTAGATGCTCAATATACAAGAGGGGTTGAGTTTTACACATTAAAAATTCCTTTGTAACCTTTAATGTTGGTTATAAATATTTTTTTTAACCATGATTAGAACTATGTTTAATAAATATAAACAAAGTAAATTCACAAGACCTATTGGCTCTACAAACTTCTTAGATTTCAGATATATGGTTCCGGAAATGAAAATTAAGATACGTTTACAAGGAATAATGATTCTAACATAAATTGTATAAAATCATACTAATCATAGTATACAAGTAAAAGAAATTATAAGGTATTTATACTCTCCATATTAATCAAAATGCAACAGAAAAAAACCCTGAAACAATACAAGTAATAAGTATAAGATCTTTTAACCCAAAGAGTAGGGTATCCAAAAAACTTGGATAAAGGTCCTTTGATTTTTTTCCTTAAAGAAATTTATTCTTTACCAAATTAGGGTTATCCCTTGATAGGAATATCAGATTCTATCTTTCTATCCCCACAAGCCCTCAAACTTCAAGGTAGCCGGCACCACTGCCTTACTTATCAAGGAAGTCCTTGAAATTTAATGTAGTCGACAGCTCTATCTTCGAATCCTCTGAAGCCCTCGATTGTACACCACAATAATCGATGTAGCATGAAACAATCTTAACAAGATGTCCAGTATGCACTAAGCATGCATGTATCTCTCTCTAGAAACCACTTCATCAATATGTAATCTCTAGATTGATCAATCAGTTGGTATTAAGCTCATTAAAATGTGATTTTTTATAGGCATTTTCCCAATGGTCGGCTCCTTCCTCCAACGGTCATATTTTTCCATGAATCTTAGAGGGACCTGTAAAAATGTCACTCAAACAACGGTTAGTTAGAAACATAATGTATAACATCGTTTTATTACTAAAAAAAGTGTAATAAAATTATTCTTACATAACCAAATTCGTTTTTTGGAGTCTAGAAAAATAAATTTCAGAGTCTGCAAAAATAAACATTCAGAGACTATATTACATGGATATATGGATTCTATTTTTCCAGGAATTCAGAATCAGAATTATATTGAATTCTGAGTCTGAAATCTATGCAATTCTAAACCTGAATTACAAGGAATTCTAATCCCAAATTCTAAGGAATTCATAACATTAATTCTAAAGAATTCAGAACCAAAATTTCAGAGAATTTGGAATCCTAATTCAGAAGAATTCAAATTCTGAATTCAAAACCTGAAAATAGAATTCTTTATATCAATGTATTTATAGGATTCTGAGGTTTACGAAATGAAACCGAATTTTACACTTATAAATAAAAATTTTTATATTTAGTGACACTAAATCATGTACAATGAAAAAAAGATATAGAGAAAATTTCATTAGGAAGGAATATTTTTATTTAATAAGATAAATATTATGGGGAATAAAGCTTTCCTTGAGATAGAGTGTTTGTGATTTTCAAAACATAAAAGAATGGAAAATTCATAATGAAACCTTAATGACTCAACAATCTCCCCCTTTTTGGAAATCACAAACATCCTTAATAAAAATAACCTAAGGACATAGAAATTTTATGGACATGAAAATAGAAACTTACCTCCATTTACTTATGATTCATAGTGAATACCACTAACTCTCCCTTAGGCTTTGGAATCATTTTGGATCGTATTCTTGATTTTCTGAATGAGATTTTTTTTGCATTCGAAAAACATCATTGATAAGATAATTCCTCTAGATGAACTCCCCCTTAGAAAAATCTCATTCTATTATTTTTATCATTCCTATCTTCCCCATTGTGATTTTAAAAAATGAATGAAATAGAAGGGAAAATATTTGGTACATGAAACATTAGTACTAAACAACCAAATATATGAAGAACAACCAAAATTTCATTAATGTTGAATGAATTTGTACAATGAAGAAAGTACAACAACAGATCATAATGTAATGAAATTATACTTCTTTGTCTTTTGGCATCATATTCTTCACAATGTTTTTTATCTTCTTGAGCTCTTTGTGATATTCTTCTTCATGCTTAAGCAACTAATCCTGATCATCACTTTTCTTCTCAAAGGATTGAATTATTTTTTCCTGATCCTTAAGAATTATTTCCTGAGATTTCAACACTTCTTCATGTTTAGAATGATTCTCTTCAATCTCAATTCTGAGATCCCTTTCCCTCTTCAAATTCATGGTCACATAATTAAGATTTCCATTCAGATCCTTAACCTCCTTCTTCCAAGTTGTCTATTCTAGGATAAAATTGTACTTCAAATCTATTTGTAAGATTCTTGATCTTCCCGTCTCCTTGGAATTATCATGTAATTCTTCAAAGATTATTATTTCTTCAATTGTCATATTTGACCATATTTTCATCTTCTTGCATGATATTTTATGAGCCTCATAACGAATGAGGATGGTCTTGAAATCTGCCTCTAGTGCGGCACATTTTTTTATCTCCATGGAAACTAAATCTGACTTTTGATATATCGTATGCTAAAGAGTGTTGAATCATGAATCTGTGAATGGGAATAAAGGAATAGTACCAACAAGCATTTTCAAAGACTGAACAACCAAATCATGTCTGAAGGATGATGATCCTGAATCTTGAGTGTTTGGTTTGAGAGGATTCTTTTTGTATGTATTCAGCTTTCTTCTTTGATGAGGCACCAACATATTTCTTCTTCTCAATAGATTTACTTGGAGTATCTACTACCGCTTACTTTCCCTTATTAGATCTCAAAATGATGTCTTGTTATTTGGGAGATTCATGCTCACTATAGGATAACTAAACAATTTTATCTTCTTCAACTTTCTCTTTCTCTGCATCAGCCACTAGATCATCCAGATGAATAAAATAATGATTACTACTTTCATCATATATTGGATTATTCACTTCTTGTTCCCCCTTCTCATCTTTTCCTGGTGTACCCATTCTTGAGGATTCAGCTTGGGAAGTCCTGATCAATAATTTTACAGATAGTCTTTCTTTATCATAGTACTCTTCAACTTTATTTATGATACCATTAGTTTCATTCTCTTCTTATTCCATATCTTCTTTTTCTTCTATTTCTTATTCCACTTATTCTTCTTCTTATATTTATTTTTCATTTTGTTATTACTGAATCACAACCTTCTTTCCTGGAGTCTCTTGTAAAGATTCTTATAGAAAAGATTCTGGTACCAGAATTTTCTCAGAGGCTTTTTCAACAGCCTTACGAAGATATTGTACTAACTCAGCCTCATACATTTTCTTCTTTTTCTTCTTCGCTTTCTATTTATTTTCAAGATTCTCAGAATCCTTTTCCATCAAATCCTTTTCCTTATCAGGGTCCATACCAAATGTAGGCTTCCTTTACTTCCAGTTTTTCTTATCCTATATTAACTTGGCCACTAATTCATCAAAATACACTTTTTGCTTCTTTGGATTTGGAGGTGTTGGGTAAGTTTCCTTGGAATCATGAGTTTTGTTTCTCTTCTAGTACTTTATCCTTTCTCTTACTTCCACTTTTCATAGAGGTTTTGGCAACTTCTAGATTCTTTGACAAAGATTTTACTTATTTTTCATAAAGATCATTGAATTGTCCAGGTTCGCTAGCAAAACCCATTTTTATTCTCCTTAGGGTGTCATCACTCAGCAACCCCACTTTGTAATTTCTTGGCATGGAACTGCATGGGATTTTGAATGACTAAAGGAAAATAACAATATTCTTTGAAAGGATTACTAGATACATGATAATTAGAGTCTTCATATTTCTATTATTGATATTCTCAATCGTTACCATGATATACTTAACCAGGTTAATCTTTATGAGGTTCACCAAGAAATCCAATATATAGATATCACTCATCTTCATAGTATAATTATCCCATTTCTTTGGAATTATAAATCCTTGAACCCACAATTCAAGAATCGGCAAATTTGTAGAGAGATGAATGATCTTTGGAGTCTTCACTCCTTTCAATCCAAGACACTCTATTGCCTTTTCCTTATTAAATGTTCTGGATTCATTAGGTAGTTTGTGAGTACAAAAATCTGCTGCTCCTTCGTAAGGAATTCCAATAAGACTTTTTTCCTTGCTATATGAAAGAGAGTAGGTCTTTCCATAACTCTTGAATGAAAATTTATCTCTTCTACCTTCATTGAAAAAACTAATTGTTTCATATAACTCTAGCATCAACTCCAGATACTCCGGATCCTATTCCTTCAATTTTTAAATGAAAAGGATCTCCAATACATTCAACATAATATTATTATAAATGATAGAATCATTTTTGTCAAAGAATCTGGGATCAAATAACCTCTCTCGGTATATCTGCAACTCGAATATTTCTTTAACAATCGACATTTCTTTTTGAGAAGAGGCTTTAGCAGACACCCAGAGATGAGGAAACTTTTGAAAATTCGGAATCACCATAAAATATAGAGGTAGATCTTCAACACACATAACATTGAAAAACATATGTGGTACAACCATCAGGGGGGCTTTATATAGGCTATTTAAGCGACAGTTGAACTTCCATGGTTGATCCAACGGTTGAAAAAATTCTGTTCAAATCTGATGGTTGAGATGATATCCAAAGAAGGATTCTGATAGGTTATGATCTTTTGTGGTTTTCAAGATAAAAAATATGATTTAAGAGAAAAAATAAATTTGAAAAATCCTTTTAAACTAGATAAAAACATCAATAAGTAAAAAATATGATTATGAAAACTTAGGAAAGAAAACATACCTTTTGGATTTCTTGGAAAATTTTCGTAATGAGGGAAATTTTTTTTAAGGAACATAGAATTCTAGAAAAATTTAAAAACAAATTTAATGGAAAAAAATTGATTCTAAAAAATTGATTACAAAAAAAACTTTTTTATGAAAAAATTGATTATGAAAAAAATATGATTACGAAAATTTTGATTATGAAAAATTATGACTACAAAATATTTTTACTAATAAGAAAACGTATTCATCCAAGGAAAACGTTTTTCATAATATAAAGAGATATGTTTCAACAAGAAGCTAAAATGGATGATTACCTTAAGGTTATCATTACAAACTTATGTTTAATATGTTCAAATCTTTTAGATGGTAAAGATTTTGTGAAAAAATCAGCAAGTTGATCTTGCGTTCTGATATTTTGAAGAATTATATCTCTTTTTCTATGTGTGATCCCTATGAAATTGAGGCTTAATATCTATTTGTTTTTCATGAGAGTGATGTGAAGGGTTTTTACTTAAGGAAATGACACTAGTATTATCACAAAATTTTTGTGTTTTGTTAAAAATCATTGCATGGTCTGTGAGTGTGTGTTGCATCCACAACAGTTGAGCATAACAACTTCCAGCTACTTCATATTCATCTTCCGCAGTGGAAAGTGCTACAGAGTGTTGCTTTCTTCATGACCATGAAACTAATGAATATTCTAAGAAATGAAATGTTCTGGATGTACTTTTCCTATACATTCTATATCCACCAAAGTCAACATCCAAATTTTTTTTTGAAACCAAATCATTTACAGAAGTATAAAAGAGTCATAGTTCCATGGATCCCTTTATGTAGTGAAAAATCCATTTCACTTCCTTTAAATGAGATTATTTAGGATTGGATTGATATCTTGTAGAGTATCATTCTGAAAACATATGTATGGAAAACTAGGTGTCAAGTAATGTTAACTTCTTATCATACCTGTAAAATATGTTTGATCTACTAGTTTCAAGCTTCATCAAGATCAAGTGTATTTGAGGTACCAATGAGTGTATTTATACTCTTAGTGTTGTCATATCCATACTTTTTAAGAAGATATTTAATATACTTATTTTGGAATATATATATTCCTTCTAGTTTATGAGAATTTTTAAAACCAAGGAAAAATGATAACTCACCCATAATACTCATTTCAAACCCAAGTTTCATTAGAGCTTTAAAGGAATCAGTTAATGATTACTAAGATAAACCAAATAAAATGTAATCATCCTAAATTTGAACAATAAATACATTTTTCTTATCTTTATTTATAAAAAATGTTGGATCAACATTTCCTTTAAAATAATTGTTTTGATGAAAAAACCACGTAAGTCGATCATATCACGATCTAGGAGCTTGTATATGTCAATATAATGCTTTGGTATATTTTAAAACATGTTCAAGATGTTTTGCATCTTAAAAACCAGGAGGTTGTGAAACAAAAACCTCATCTTGAACATAACTATTGGGGAAAAAAATGTAACATCCATTTGAATAATTTTGAAGTTATTGAATGCTACAAAGGAATGCAGAATACGAATAGATTCATGTCTACCTACTGGAGCATAGGATTATTCATAGTCTATTCCTTCTTGTTTATTATATCCTTTAGTAACTAATCTATCTATATTTGTTCCTATGATTCCTTTTTTCATCACAGTTATTTTTAAAGACCTATTTTACTCCAATAACAAAAGTTTCTTAGGTCTTTCATCCAAGGTCCAGACATTATTCCTTTTGAATTAATTTATCTCATCTTTCATAGCTTTTATCCAATAATCACCACCTAAATATTTATTAGTGTTTTTTGGCACTAATTGGGAAATGAATGAAATATATTCTACTTCGTTTATTAAGGAACTTTTAGTCATTACGGGTTGATTTACATCACCAATTATACTATCACTGGGAAGATTCTTAATAAACAACTGATTTGGGTTTCGTAAAACCTGTTCATCAGCATATGGTACGAAAATATTCTGGGGAAAATGCTTCAGAAACATTTTCTTGAACATTTTCTTTATCATAAGGATCTACTATCACAGTTTGATAATCAGTTTTTGAAAACACATCAGAAGATGTAGGTTGAGGTTGTTTAAAAACAAAGGTATTGGTTTCATCAAATTTAACGTGTACTATTTCTTCAACAGTATAAGTATTTTTATTGAAAACTATATAAGCCATAGAATTTGTGGAGTAGCCTAAGAAAATTCCTTCATCAGGTTTTGGTGAAAATTTATGTAGATTATATTTAGTATTCAGAATGAATACCTTTCAACCAAAAACCATGAAGTATAAAATTCTAGGTTTTCTACCATTCCATAACTCATAATGAGTTTTATTAATAAAAGTTATAATGAAAACAAGATTTATAGTTTAACACAAATTAATAACAGCCTCAACCCAAAAATATTTGGTTACCGAGTATTCACTCAACATGGTTCTTGTTATCTTGTGAAGAATTAGGTTTCTTCTTTCAATAACACCATTTTGATGAGGAGTTCTCGGTGCTGAGAAGTTATGGGTAATGCCTTCTCTACTACAAAATTTTTCAAAATAAGAATTTTGAAATTCTCTTCCATGATAACTATGAATAGTTATCAATGAAAGGTTTTTCTCATATTTAAAATGGTCTCTAAAAATCATAAAATTAGAAAAATATTTAGATTTATTTTCAAGAAAATAGACCCGTTTAAATCTAATTTAATCATCAACTAAGAAAAATACATAATATTTTCCTCCAATTCTTCTTGTTTGTGTTGGGCCAAAAAGATCCATATGCATCAACTATAATGCATCAGTGGTTGAGACTTCACTAACAAATTTAAAACATGATTTATTTTTCTTGCTATATTGATAAGGATCACAAACTTTTGAAGAATCAAATCTAATCTCTGGTAGATACTTAACTAGTCTTTTAATAGAGAGTTTCTATAGGCTCGTAAGGTTACAGTGTCCTAACCTTATATTCCATTAACAAGAATGATCTTTTATTTCACTATGACAAGGTAGGTATTGGATCTTAAGGTCTTCTAAGTTCAGTGTGTAAACGTTATCTTGCCCATGGGTAGAATGAATTAATTCTTCCTTTGAATTGTGTACTAAACAGTTATCATTCCTAAAATTCACATGGTATCCTTCATCACATTACTGAATTATTCTATTATGGTTATAATTAAGACCCTTAACAAATAAAACATTTGAAATCAATTTTTTTCTGAGAAGAACAATGTTACATATACCAATAATTTCTCCATGATTATTATCTCTGAAAGTTTCTTTTCCTCCCTTCATATTGATAATCTTTTCAATGATTTTTTTGTTACCATTCATGTGCCGGGAATAGACACTATACATGTACCATGTATTTCTGTTAGAACATTCATTCCTTTACTGAAAATAAGAATGTTAGACTTTCAGAACCCAAAAATTCTTGGATCCTGAAACTTCAGAAATCAAAATTTTAGGAATCCAAATTTTATTAGAAAAATAAGCATTATAAAAACCTAAAGTCTGTGTTTTGTTTAAGGAACAATATTTTTCCCAATGCCGACCACACTGACACATAGTGCAGAATAGAGCACTTTGAGGAACAAAATAATTATTACTAAAAATCAGTTTAGAATGAGTATAACAAAAACTAGAATTATTTGTTTGAGGTCGAATTTGAGAATACGTCTTATCAATTTTTTCCTTACCCAACGTAATGTTTAAAAAAAATTCCCAAAGAAAAATATTTTTGTCTTCAGTATAATTACTAAGTTTTTATCCTAAAAAACATTTGTTATAGAACTATAGTTAATCTGTAAAATATTTTCATTAGAAATTTCTTTTTCTATATACTTAGAAACTTCATCCTTCTCGGAATTAACTTCCTCAAGGATTTTTTAAATACGTTCAAAATAATAAATTTTATTATAATGATATTTAGAATGATCTGATACTTATTTAGTAAAAATAGAAATTCTATAATTTTCCTTATCAACAATTTTATTGACTTTAAAATTTTCATTCTGAAGGAGGTTGGAAAACCTAGAATCTTCTTTATAAGTACGAAAAGTATTATCTTTATCAGAAAAAGATTCTTCATTTGAAAATTCATAATATTTATTATCGCTATAATTTCCATTCCAATATACATTGGTTATGGATTAATCATTGTGTGACATGGACATTAATGAATGGTTTTCAATATTTAATCTGGAAAGTAAACTTAGATTATTATGACTAGAAGATTAAGACTTCGAGGATTCATAAGAAGAGTCTCGACCATTGGCTCTCTAGGTGTCATTAGCTTTCAAAATTGTATTAGCTTTATCTTTGTAGTACTTCTTTATATTCCTCTCAGAATAATTTTCCTTTCTATCCTTTCGGTTAATAATAGGAAAATATGGACTTATATGCCCTTCTATTTTTCATTTATAACAAGTGACTTCAGATTATTTCTTGTCCATTATTTCTTTCTTCTTAAATATATACTGAAAGCCATTATTCCCAACTATCTTGTTCATCCATAGAGCAAAATTATCTAGTTCATTCTCAGAATGTTCACTTTCACTTGATTCAGATAAAACAGTAACCTTCTTCGAATCTTCTAACACTTTCAAAAGTCTTTTCTTTAGTAGTTGTAAAGGCTACACTTCCATTTCCATTATTCTTCTTATTTATTTTGCCATATTTTTTCATTCTTGTTTCATGTTGATGAAGAGTTCCAGAAATCCCATCAAGTGTAATCTTAGATACATTCCTATTCTCGTCAATATCTGTTCTCTTATATTCCTACTCATTAGGCATGATGTATATAATCTTTTTCACATGTCCTCATCATCTAAAACATTCTCACCCATAGATTGTAAATTGTTAATAATAGTCTTAAATCTTTATTGTCCTTACACACTGGTTCTACATAAGGAAATAAAAAACCATGATATTATACTCTAAGCATAGCTCTTCTAGTTTCTATAACTTTAGATGTACAAAAATGAGTAACCTCCAATTTCATCAGAATAAAATTTGTAGCTTCCAAAGAAAAAATATGACTATACATATTCCTGGTCATGGAACACAACAAAGTATTTCATACCATGTAGTTTATTTGATATTATGAAATTTCGTGATTACTAAATGTTCTTACTTCCTTATCATGAATCTTGTAATATCTAGTAAGAATAATAATGTTTTCCACTCCAGTATAAATAACAAAACTATTCATATGATCTCTCGAATATTCATAATCATTCATATAAAATAAAGGTGGTCTAGTAGGATTAAGATTTTCACTCGAACCAACATTCATTTCTACCATCTAAAATAAAATATTTATCCACATAAATATATTAATAGAAATAGTTTGTAAACAATGATAAAAAAGCTAATCATGGAAAATATAGAACAATGAAAACTTGAGGAAGAAAACTTATATGTGAATATAAGTATTTAAGATACCTCCTTTTATACCAATTTATGATCGAAATAGTGAATATATTTTCTCAATATACAAGAGGGGTGAATTGTATACTTTAAAAATTCCTTTGGAACATTTAATATTGGTTATAAAACTTTCATTTTATCCTTGATGAGAACTATGTTTAACAAAGTTAATCATGGTAAATTTACAAGACCTCATGGTTCTATGAACATGAAATATTCTGGATATATGGTTCTGAAATTGAATCTTCAGAAAAGTTTACATGGAATAAATATTATAGCTTATAGCGTAATGAATCTTACTAATCTGAGAATACAAGTACAAGAAAGTATAGGATAGTTATACATTCCTTATTAATAAAAATGAAGCGAAAAAAAACTTGAAACAATACAAGTAACAAGTATTAAATCTTTTAACCCAAAGAGTAGGGTATCCAACAACCTTGGATTAAGGTCCCTTGATTTATACATTCAAGAAAGTATGTCTTACCCACATCTGGGTAAGCCCTCGATAGGAATATCAGAGTATGTATTGCTATCCCCACATTCCCTTGAACTTCAAGGTAGTCATCACCGTTGTATACCTTATTAATGAATTCCTTGAACATTATGGTAGTTGGCACCTCTGTCTTCCTATCCCTGGAAGCTCTCTTTTGTACACCGAAACAATCATAGTTGCATGAAGCAATATAAACAAGATGTTCAGTATGCACAAATCATGAGAGTCTCTCTCTCAAGAATTCACTTCAGCATCATGCTATTTCTAGATTGGTTGATCAGTTATTATTGAGCTCATTCAAATGAGATCCTATTTATAGGCATTCTCCCAATGGTCAGCTCCCTCATCCAACAGTCATATTTTTCCTTGAATCTCGGAGGGACCTGTACATGTGTCACTCAAACAATGGTTAGTTAGAAATAGAATATAGGACATCGTTTCATTCTGAAACAAGGGTATGAAAAATATGGTTACTTAACCAAATTCATTTTTCAGAGTCTAGAAAACTAAAGTCTAGAGTCTAAGAAAATAAACATTCGGAGTCTATTTTACAAGGATATATGGATTCTATAATTGAAGGAATTCAGAATCATAATTCCATAGAATTCGAAGTATGAATTCTATGAAATTTGGAACATGAATTATATAGAACTCAGAACATGAATTATAAGGAATTTTGAACCTGAATTCTAATGAATTCAGAACCTGAACTCTAAAGAATTCAGAACCTGAATTCTAAGGAATTCAGAACCTAAATTTCAGAGAATTTAGAATCTGAATTCATAAGAATTCAGAATCTGAATTCAAAACCTCAACACAGAATGCCTTATATAAAAGTATTTATAGGATTTGGAGGTTTTATAAATAAAACTGAATTTTACATTTAGAAATAAAAAGAGTTATATTTTGTGAAATTAATTCATGAACAATGAAAACAAAGATAGGGAGAAAATTTCTTTCTGAAGGAAATTTTTTTTACTGAAATAAATCTAATGGGAAATGATGTTTGTCTTGAGATAAAGTGTTAGTGATTTTTAAAACTTATAGGAATGTAAATGTCGTAAGGAAACCTTATTGAATCAACATAATATGTATCCCTTATTCTATAAGGATTATTTAAATTCATGTTTCATATGTGTTGAATCTAGGTATAATTAATGGTTTTGATGTAGATGCTGGTGGGCCAGCTATAGCACCACGATGCATCGGTAGGTCTCATGAGAAAAATCAGTTGGAGAAAAACCCTTGAAGTTTGTTTCCAAGAAACCATATGGGTTTATAACCATATAACTATAATATTTTTATGGTATTATGTTTCATGTGATATATACATGAAATTCAACTAATAAGAATTCCCTTTATTCCCTATCAGTTATTAGTATCAATTAGGTTTTCACCATGACAAAATATATGGATGAAATTTTTTACTCAGTTTATTAATGGCCTATGTTTTTCATTTATTTATCGTTACATATTTATTATGTCAAATTTTTTACAATTCAGTTATTATTCATTCATGCTTCCTCTATTTATAACCTTTACCAAGCATTTGATCTCGCTCATTTCATTGTTTACATTCAACAGGTGATGAATAAGTTATCATTTATTGTGTTTTTGTGGATACAGTCTTTAGTTTTTGTTATGTATCATATTTTTTAACTTTTTCAATTGTAATTTGAGTAACATCTATGTATCTAGTTTCTTCATGACTACTATACTGATCGTTCCTTTGAGATTTTCATTCCTTCTAACTATGCCAATGTACTTATTAATGCACAGGATCCGGTCTAGATGGGTAGGGGTGTTACATGATGGTTTTATTTCAGTCAATAGGTATCTTATATTAAACATTAATAAGTTTTGGACCTTTAGATACCAAAAATCATTATATAATAAAATAATATATACAATATTTCCTAAGGAGCCCCTCCTCCCCTTTATAAAAAGGCTTCACCTCTAACCCATTACTCACACTTCTCAAGCCCCTTAGATCACCCAACCTATGCTCAAATAAGCTCTCCAAATCCCCATATTCCACCTAGTAGCCTTACCATAAGCATAAGGTACATCAAGAAATCCTTTTGGTTCAAACCAAAGGGAGGTACCCGATTTAAAGGTAACTTCTTCTTTTAATTTCTTTTCTATTATTTTACATCTCCAACGCTATAAACTATTTTTATTCCTTGATTTAATAACAAAACCAGTATTCTCAATATACTAGGTTGTTTTTATAAGATTTATTCAAACTACAGTTACACAAACATTTATCTAATGGGTAATGAACAAACTATTTCCGGGGATGGAAAACTAACGCCTCAAGTAAAGATTATTGTTAAATTGTCTCAAACTGCCTCTTATGGTGACCATTATGATGGAATTGTATTTATATGTGATATATATTATTTTTATATTTTCTCTATGTTTTAATATTTTTCATTTATATAATACCTTTATAGTATCCATAATTGGTGAACGCTATAATTTCATTTGAGGAAGTGCGGAGTACCACCCCCTCAAAGTTATATGACTCGTTCATGCCATATGTGGAAATTATAATGGATAAAGATAATGAAATTATATATGATATTATACTAGAATTATAATATACATATGTATGATTAAGTTTTCAATCCATTAAAATACGAAATAGAAATGAGAGTTTCCTTCATGCGTTCGTACGTCTTACCATATCCATGAACAATGCATCTCATTTCTTTCTTCGAAATGTTATGTACTATTATATATACATATCTATAGTCAATAAATATGATATATATGATATCTAAATCAAGAATATCATTCTGGAGATAATGTAATTTTGAACACATGGACAATTTGTAAATATAAGAAGTTCATTTTTGACTCAAGAACCAAATATCGCAAACATTTCCATTATTAACACAAATGATTACATAATGTTGATAACATTAAAATAAGTGATATAAAAAGAATAATAAACATGAAAAAGGTTCTTAAGAAAGTAGAAATTAACATTATTTTATTATTTTGGAGATTAAAGAATGAATAGTTCAATTCAGACATGAGGTAAGGGTCTTCGTCTCAACCTACTTTCATCGAGGTATATTTTGATTTACACAGGAAATTCTTTTATAGTTTATAAAAACATTTGAATTTTCATTTCATTTAAAGTGAATATTTTTTTATTAAGAGTTTTACTAAATGAAAAAAATAATGTTTCTTTTTATGTAAGTAGTTACAATGACCTTTCCCACCGCCGCGAGTATTATTTGATCTATGGCTTCATTAAAACTACTAGGAAGAGGACCTATAACCACAGTTCAAAACTGTGGGTATAGCCACCAAATCCATGGGTATAACCTATACCCATTGTTTTAGGAACCATGCGGTGACATGCATCGCAATAGGGGTCTGATCCTATACCCACAGTTTGCCAAACCGTGGGTTTATGGGTGTCATAGTGTGGCATGCCGCTGTACAACGTGTCACACCACTTCCCACACGGTTTTCAAAATATGGGGATTTATATTCAAAAAATAAAGACGGAAGGTTTCGACCACGAGACTCCCCACCAACAGGCTGCCCTCTCTGACCAACTGATCCAACCACAAGTTTAATATATATAAAGATATATATATATATATATATATTAATATAGATGCTTATCTAAAAAGGTATATGTGAGAATTGAATAAGCAACTGGTTGGATAAGGATACGTCACCTAACCAATATAGATGTGGAAATTGTGTAATATATATCAATACATCTATTTAATTATATTAATTTTAAATCATTTATTAGAAAAAAACATGTCAAGATTCGAACAGTGGACCACCTTTAACAACACGGATTTTCGGACAAACCAACCTATGGATATTACTTGGTTCTAAATGTGTAATTTTTTAATTATATTAATCCCAAAAAATTTCCCACAAAATATGTATTTGTCATGTGTAATTTTTTTCCTGCCATAATGCAAGAAAGATATACCCACGGTTTGGCCAAACCATGGGTATAGGTCTTCAAAAAAACCTTAATACCCACGGTTTTGAAAAACTGTGGTTATATGTCTTCTGAAAAAACCTTATACCAACGGTTTGGCCAAAACTGTGGGTATACGTCTTGAAAAAAAACACATATAACCACGGTTTTTCAAATCTGTGGGTATTGGTCCTTAAAAAAATCTATAACCACGTTTTTGGGAAAAAACCGTGGGTATATGACCATTTTTAAGTACTCTAAGAATATGTAATGTTTTTAAAAGGAAAATAAATACCATATACTCTTTTACGTATTTTGGAATTGAAAATGGTTTTGATAATGGATTTGTTAGGTAAATATATGTAAATGATGTGGAAATGATATCTTTCCTTTATATTTGTTTTATGTGCTATGAATATATTATGGTTCTTGGGCATTTCTTATGTATATGGGTGGTTCTGTGATAAACCTAGGGTGGGTGAGCCCTATATAGATCTTGTATGCATTTGGTAACGTGATAGATGTAAACGTGAATGTTTCTCCTAAGAGATTTAGGGCATATACTGTGAGGGTTATTCTAAATGTAACTCCCTATGTAGTTATGAAATCTACAATGTAAGTATGTTATGGATGCCACAAGTTAAATTTATTATTTGTGATTACTATATGTTTTTAATAAATCTTATTATTTCATGAGGTAAGTAAAATAGTTTAGGTTTTTCATGCATTGATGGACTAATCATTTCTCCGTTTATTTTATAACCCTTACTATGATTTTTATGCTCATACCATGTTTTTGAAATGTATTTCACAGGACATAAATATGAATAGGGTCATGTATTGGACCATGGAAAAGGCATGGTGTCTAAAACATGGAACTAAACATGATTCTTTTTTCAAGGGTTTTTATTTTATGAAAAAAATGGAAACTTGGTAGAAGTGTATACTTTATAAATTTTTAGATGTAATGGAATAGTTATGGCCTAATTCTCTAAAACTATAAACCTGAAATGATCCTCAATGTGAATTATCCATTTAATTAAATATTATCTAATGTTTTAAGGTTGGGTCCTTATAGTTGGTATCAGTGTTCGGTTTAGATAACTTTAGGAGTTAGGATATTATTAAATTAATATCTATAAATTAATTTATGTTGATATTGAAATGATATAGCATTTACCAATTACCATGTTGCTTATCCTAAGATATTTTTGGGTTTAGAATGGATTTCCATAGAGGAATCATTGCAGTTATGATGGGATGACATTAGGAGGACAACCTTCCAAATCAGCAACCTGAGATGGTTGAAATTGATACTGAATAGTTTGTTGTAGTGATGGAATAATTGAATCAGGATATAAATGGTGGTGGTATCTATGAACGAGATCATTCAGATCAACCACATAAGAACATTTTATTAGTGGATCATTTCATGAGGCTACATCCCCCATCATTAAGAGGATCATATGACCCTATGCTAGTTGAAGGGTGGATTAAGGCACTAGATATGATTTTTGATGTCATGGGGTGTTAAGAACATCAAAATATTAGTATTGTTGTTTACCATTTTGAAGGTGAAGTCGGTAAGTGGTGGTCAATGGTGAAAATATCAGGGATAATGAGGTGATTGATGCTCTTGATTGGGATGAATTGAAAGGTATGTTTCTTGAGAAATATTTTCTTATGGTGGTTCGTCTTATGATTGAAAAACAATTCTTGTAATTGAGTAAAGAATATGACTTATTGGCTGCATATGAATCAAAATTCACTCAACTGGAAATCTATTATTTAAATTTCATTTGATATATTGATAGTAAAATCAACCGTTTTTACTGAGGATTAAATCCAAGTTATCAAAGGGCTATAGAGTCTCATGAGTTAAAAATTTATGAAAAGTATGTTCGATGTGCGCTGAAGGTGGAAATGAAGGTTAAAAATGATTAGTTGTTCTTTGAAAAACAATAGAATAAAAGGTCAAGGTAGCAGACGAAATGGAAGAACTATTCAAAAAAGTGTGATTGAAAGAAACTTATGTTTACAGTTTGTGAACATTATGGTAAAAAATCATGTTCAGGAATGTCTTTTTAATTCTAGTATGTTCTACCAATGTTGTAAAATGGGAAATAATGATCATAATTGAACTGAAAAAGTTCAGGGTAATGGTAAGACAAAATCCGATTTATAGTCAGTAAAATGTTTTCTGTGAAATGAAATGTGTCTTTATGAAAATGAGAGTCCAACGAAGAACTCAACTGAGGGAAAGCATCCGGACTACAAGCATAAAGGGGAGGTGAAATCCTTCCAACTACTTCAATAGATTTTGGGCCAACAAATGAAGTAGTATCAGGTACCCTTTTTATTTTTTTCAGATTATGACAATGTGTGGTTTTATTTGGGGTCTATATACTCTTTCATTTCTGAGAATTTATCTAGAAAATCGTGAATTCCATATCAATATATGAATCCTGATCATATGGAAAAATCACTGGGGGAAATGTTGAGACAAACAAATTATTAGAACCATATTGTCATTGTGTGTGGAAAGAATATATCTGCAAACATTACTACTTTTCCTCTAGTAGATTTTGACATTATTTTGGGTATGGATTGGCTTTCTGTTTATCATGCTACGATTTACTGCAGAGATAAAGAGGGTTCTTTTCAGAAATATTTTCAGTTTGTGTTCAAGAATGAACCCCTACTTTTGATAACATATTACGAAGATGAGAAATTAGTAATATATAGAAATGAATGATACCTTTCACATATTATTGAAAATTATGATATTGTTCAGATTAATGATGTTCCAGTGGTAAATGAGTACCTTTATTTTTTTCCACACAATTTTCCTAGTATTATTCTAGATCGTGAAGTTGAATTTACTAATGACATAGTTCCTGCTTCTATGCCAAATTACAAAACCCCTTATCGAATGGATCAAATTGAACATTTTGATTTAATGAAGAAATTGTAGGTGTTATTAGATAAAGGTTTAATTTGATCTTGCACATCACCATGGGATACTCCTATCTTTTTTGTTAAAAATAATGATGGTTCAATGAGACTTTTAATTGATTACATGGCATTAAATAACATCACTATTAGGAAGAAGTATCATTTTCCTCATAGCAATGATTTGTTTGATCAGCTTCAGGGAGATTAGTATTTTTTTAAGAATGATTTATGGTAGGGGTACCATCAGTTGAAAGTAAAAGAATCATACATCCCAAAAACCATGTTTCATAGTAGATATGGCCATTATGAACATTTAGTTATGAATTTTGGGTAAACCAGTGCACCTATTTTATTAATGGTTCTTATGAATTGAATTATCTGTGAGTTCTTGGATAAGTTTGTGGTTGTGTTCGTTGATGAAATTTTAGAATATTATAAATGTAAAGAGGAGAATGAAAGTAATTTATGTTTTGTCTTAAATACCATAAAAGAAATGAAACTGTATGAGAAATTTATCAAGTGTGTGTTTTGGTTACAACAAATTTATTTCCTTGTTCACATTGTTCCAAAAAATGGCATAACTATTGATCCTGCTAAAACAAAAAGTTGTTAAAGAATGGACAAGACCCGCAATATAACCGAGATCCATAGTTTTATTGGTTTGGAAGGTTATTACTAGATGTTTGTTGAAAACATTTCACGGTTATCTAGACCAATTACTAAGTTAAATCGAAAAGGTGTTAAGTTCAATTGGACAAAAGAATGTGATGATTGTTTTCTGGAATTGAAAATAATATTGGTGAATGCTCCATTTTTGGCACTACCATCCAGAGATAGTGAGTATGTTATCTACAGTGATGTTTTTCTGAAATGACTTGTATGTTCCCTTATGCAGAATTATCAGTTCATTTCTTATGCTTCACGTTAGTTGAAACCTCATAGGTTAAATTAACCTAAACATGATTTAGAATTAGCTGATGTTGTTTTTGCATTAAAAAATTGAAGGCATTATTTGTATGGTGTAAAATGTGAAATATATACCGACCAAAAATGTCTGATGTATATATTCACTAAAAAATAATTAAACATGAGACAAAGGATATGGTTGGAATTAATCAAGGATTATGATTTCATGATTCATTACCATCCGGGAAAATCAAATAATGTGGCTGATGATCTATGTCAAAAAAGTAATGATTCATTAGCCTTGTTACATTTGAAATGATATTCTTTGGTTTTTGATTTGACTAACTTTGGAATAAAATTTTTTGGTGCAAAAAATTCCTCTGTTATGTTTCAGTTGTCTGTGAAATCATCTCTATCAGACATAATTAAGAAACCATAGAAAGAAGACATTGAGTTGTAGAAAATGGATGAGTTGGTTTAGAAGGTTATGTTACCTGATTTTAACATTGATAATTATTGTGTACTGAGGTTTGGGAAAAGATTATGTGTTCCTTATGATTCAATGTTGAGGAAAGAGTTATTATGTGAATCTCATAGTTCTCTGTTTTTTATTCATCCTGGCAGTACTAAGATGTACTGAGATCATCAGAAGTATTACAGGAGGGATGGATTTAAAAGGGATATTGTTGACTTTACTATGAAGTGTTGGAATTGAAAACAGGTCAAAGAAGAGCCGTAGTTACTGAAATGGATGCTTCTATCTTTACTAATACCAGAGTAGAAATGGTAAAATATATCCATGGACTTCGTTGTGGGATTAACAAAGGCATCTTGAGGTAATAATTCAATATTGTTTATTATAGATTTATTGACTATATCTGCTCATTTCATTCCTATTCAAGATACTTTGTCTCTAGATCAACTTTCTCAGTTGTATGTTAATGAGATTGTCAGGTTTCCTAGAGTTCCCCTCTCTATTTAATCTGATCATGATCCTTGGTTTACTTCTAAATTTTGGAAAGGCCTTCAGAAGTCATTGGTTACTAAATTATATTTTAGTAGAACTTTTCATCATCAATCAGATGGGAAGTCAGAACAGACAATTCCGACCACGAAGGATAAGATATGTGCTTGTTCACTGGATTACCAGGGAAGTTGGGACCAACATATTTCATTAGATGATTTTAATTGTAATATCTGTTATCATTCTAGAATTAAAATGGCTCTATTTGAGGAGTTATATGAGAAGTAGTGTCAAACTCTAGATTTTTGGGATGAAGTAAGTGAAAGGAAGCTGATGGGACTAGAATTGGTAGAAGAGATTGAAGAAAATTATCACTTGATTCAGAAGCACATGAGAAGAGCTCAGAGTAGTCATAAAAGTAATGTGGATAACCTGAGGAAGGATCATTATTTCGAGGTAGGTGATCATGTCTTTGTAAATGTTTATTCATGGAAAAGTGTCATGTGTTTTGGTAAGAAGGGAATTTTGGTTCATTAGAACTTTTGAAATCCTGGCAAAAGTTTGATCAGTATCCTACAGAGTGACTTTACATCCATATTTATCTGAGGTACACAATGTTTTTCATGTTTCAATGTTGAGAAAGTATATGCCGGATCCATCTCATGTTTTGATCCCAGAGTTAGTTCAGTTGAAAGGGAATCTCTCTTATGAGGAACAACCAGTCTAGAATCTTGACCAAAGAGAGAAAGTGTCTCAGAATAAGGTAATTCATTTGGTAAATGTTTTTGTAAAATCCATATGGTTGAATAGGCAACCTGGGAATCTGAAACTGTAATGAGGGATAAATACCCCCACTAATTTGATAAGTGAATAAAAATTGCAAGGAAGAAATTTCCAAAAGGGGGGAAGGATGTAACATCCCAAATAAATAAAGAATAATAAATTTTCATATTTATTAATATTTGTGAATTAAATGTTAATTTCACTTTAAAGGAGATTCTATGTATAATGGCATACCCAATACGCAACAACGGGCTTCTTCGAAGTCTAATGTTACACACAATGCTGAGTCATACTGAAAACCAATAATATAATATAATTTTAAATGGTAGTTAATGCCTAGTCATTTTATTAAAGGAATTAAATATAAATAAATAAATATTATTATACATGTTTTTTAAATGTTTTTAAATTTTTCCAAAAAATGTTAGAGGCTAAAAATATGAATGAATCTAATTTTAAATAAAAAATACTCTAATATTCTTTAAAAGTCATATTTACCACCTTTTAGTGGAGAACCCTATTTAAATCTAGTTTTGGTCACTTTTATGTGTTCTATTTTTTTTTAAAATAATCTTCTTTATATTTGGGACATCAAAATTTTCTTTGGGTAATTTTTTTTGTATTTTTCTAATAAAATTCATTTTTACTGAAAAGTGAAAATTACTGTATTTTAATTCAAAAAATTATTTTTATCTAATTCATTTATATGTTTAGATCATATTTTTATATTTTTTATTGTGTAATTAGATTTTATTTTTACCATTTAATCAAACTTTGTTCATGAGAAGTAATTTCACTTTGAAATTGGACATAAACAAGTTTCAATTTTTTTGATAGTTATTTGTTCTAAAAAACACGCATTTTTTCACCACAAGAATTGGTTTTAAATTAATTATTCCAAATTATATGTTTTTTATTTTTTAAAATAGAAATTATTTTTAAATTCATAATATAAAATATATCTTAGGTTGAATTTTTGGTATTTTTCTAAAAAACATCAATTTTTTATGAATAGTGAAAACACTGAGTAGTAGTAAAAAAGATGACTTTTTTTATTTAAATCAAATTTTACCATTTCTGTAAATTGTATTTCATAAATCTGAAACATATGGTTGTTATTATTATGTAAAATTTTGTTCAATAAGATTAAAATAATATTTATTGAATAGTAACTTTTGATTTTATTTACCGCGGTTAAAGGTAAATACAGTAATTTAAGGTAAAAACATTATTATATAATATAAAATAACCGTAAAATTTTTTCTAACCTTATTGTATGAGTAATGGATGACCAATAAAATCCATTGGTGAGACCATTGCCTTGTAAATCCACTTGGGTAAGATAATGATATTAATAACTTTTTCTTTAATGTAAAAATAAAAATATCATAAACATGTATTGTTTTGAAAAAACAATTTTAATGTGAGGTTATATAATTGATATATTTGATAAAAAATATTCATTAGAAAAAAAAAGATTTCATAGTTCATGGAATTTTGTTTATATTTTTTGGATATCAAATAAATAAAATTATTTGAGACACTATAATGATGCATTGTTTACCTCATTAATGAATGAGTTAAATAAATAAGATTATAAAAAGTAAAAAAAATATCCAAAATCTGTCCAATTATTATTGTAGGGATCTATTTCGAACAAGAGGCATATTATCTTTGACATTAATATATTTTTGACATTTATAAATCGAAAATCATAATATAATAAAATAATATTTTCAAGGTTTTCTAAAGAGCCCCTCCTTCCCCTTATGAAAGCCCTCACCTCTAACCCATTACTCACACCTCTCGAGCCCATTGGATTATCCAACCTCTGCACAAATAAGATCTCAATATCTATCCATTCCACCTGTATGCCTTACCTTTGGCTTAATGAGCTTCCAAAAATCTATTTGGTTCAAACCAAAGGGACTTACCCTATTCAAAGGTAACGTCTTCTTTTAAGTTCATTTCTTTTATTTTATTTCTCTAACCCCCGAAAATCATTTTGTTCTTTTATTTTATAATAACACCTAAATCCTCAACATACTAGGATTTTTTATGAAAACAATTATAACTACACTTACAGACACCTCCATCTAATGGGTAAAGAACATATTGTTTCTGTGGACGACAAACTAACGCCTCACGAAATGATGATTGTTCAATTATCTCATACTGCCACTCATGGTGGCCATTATGATGGTATAATATTTATATGTGATATATATTATGTATATATTTTCTCTATACTTATGTATATTTCATTTATATAACATCTTTACGGTTTCAATAATGGGTAAACGCAATAATTTCATTTGAGGATGTGCAGACTAATGCCCCCTCAAAGTTATATAACTCGTTCATTCCATACATGGAATGTATAAAGGATGAAGTTAATGAAATTAAATATGATATTATACTAGAATTATAATATTCCTATGTATCATTAAGTTTTCATTTCATTAAAATACGAAATAGGAATGAACATAGCATTCATGGGTACGTACGACTTACCATCTCCATGAAAAGTGCATTTCATTTCTTACCTCCAAATGTTATGAACTATTTTAAATAAATATATATACTAGATATATATGATATATATGATATAGAAATCATGAATATCATTTTTTAGATAATGGAATTTTGACCACTTGGACAACTTGTAAATATAATAAATGCATTTTTTACTCAAGTACCAAATATCGACAAAATGACCATTATTATCTTAAATGATTACATAATGTTTATAACATAGAAATAAGTGATACAAAAAGAATAATAAACCTGAAAGAAGTTCATAAGCCAATAGAAACTAACCTTAATTTATTATTTAGGAGATTAATGAACGAACGGTCAATGTCAAACACGAGGTAAGGGACTTCATATCAATCACCTTTCATTGACGCATATTTTGTTTCATACAATAAATTATTTTATATGGTGTATAAAAACCATTGATTTTTTATTTAGTTTAAAGGGAATAATTTTCTATGAAGAGTTTTAATAAACAGAAAAAAAGAATTATTCTTTTAACATATGCAGTGAAAACCACATTTTTTGCTGCTGAGAGTATTATTAGTTTTATTTCTTCCTTAACAAGACGTAATGTTTTTAAATGGAAAATAAATACCATATCCTCTTTTACATATTTTGTTATTGAAAATGGTTTCGATAATGGAATTTTTATGTCAGTATATTCAAATCATATGGAAATGTTATCTTTCCTTTGTGTTTGTTTTATTTGCTATTAATATGTAATGGTTATTGGGAATTTCTTATATATATGGGTGGTTCTGTGATAAACCCAGGGTGGGTGAGCCCAAAATAGCTCTCTAATGAATTGGGTAATGTGAATATGGTAAACATGACTGTTTCTCCTAAGAGGTTTAGTAAATATACAATGATAGGTATTCCATATATAACTCCCTATATAGCTGTGAATTCTATAACATAAGTAAGTTATCGATGCCACTAGTTACCTTTATGATTTGTGATTACTATATGTTGTTCATAAAGCTTATGATATCATGAGTTAAGTAAAATACATTATGTTTGTTATGTATTGATGGACTAATGATTTCTTTCTTTATTTTTTTACCCTCAATGAGATTTTTATGCTCATCCCATGTTTTTGAAATGTTTTTCACATGACATAAAGATTAATAAGGTCAAGGATGAGATCAAGGTAAACTCATGTTGTATAAAACATGGAACTATACATTACTCGTTTTTTTCAAGATTCTTTTTATGAAAAAAATGGAAACTGAGTAGAAGTGTCTACTTTGTAATTTTTGAGATGTAATGTAATAGTTATGGCCCAATTATCTAAAACTATAAACTTGAAAATAATCCTAAATTTGAATTATCCATTTAATTCAATATTACGTAATGTTTTAAGGCTGGGTCTTTATATTTGGAATCAGAGGTCAGTTTAGATAACATTAGGACTTAGAATATTATAAAATTAATATCCATAAATTAATTTATGTTGATATTGAAATGATTTAGAATTTTCATATTACCATGTTGGTTAGCCTATGATATTTTTGTGTTAGAATGGTTTTCTACAAAGTAAACAAGGAACTTGTGATGAGATGACATCAGGAGGAATAAAACCTTCCAAATCAGCAACCTGGTATTTTGGAATCATAAGTAAATAGTTTGTTGCAGTGATGGAACAACTGACTCAAGCTATAAATTGTGGGGGTATCCATGAATGATATAATCCATATCAACAATAGGGGAACATGTTAGTAGTGGGTCATTTCATCAGGCAACATCCCACAGCATTCGAAAGATCATTTGACAATGTGCTAGCTGAAAGGTAGATTAAAGTACAGTAAAATATTTTTGATGTCATGTGGTGTTAAGAAAATACAAATGTTATTATTGTTGTTTACTGTTTTGACGGTGAAAACGATTAGTTGTGGTCAATTGGAAAGACAATTCTTGGAATAGAGGCCGTAATATGACTCAATGTATTCTTATAATGAAAAAAAGCACTCGACTGGAAATGTATTCTCCAAATTTCAAAAAATATTTTAATAGTAAAATCAACCATTTTTAGTCCGGATTATATCCAATGTATCGAAGGGATTTAGCTTCTTGTGAGTTCCAAATTTATGAAAAAAATGTTCGATGTGCGGAGAAGGATGAAATTGAGTTTTTCGATGATAAGGAGTTCTTTGTCAAACAATAGAATAAGAGGTCAAGGTACCAGATGGAAGGAAATAACTCTTCAAAAAAGTATTATGGTATGAAACTTATGTGTACAATTTTTGACCATTGTGGTAAAACTAATGTTAGGGAATGTCTTTAATTATGGTAATTGCGAATGATGAGGTAAACTGGGTCATCAGTCTTGTAATTTCACTGAGAAAGATCAGGGTAATGGTAAGAAAAAATCTGATTTACAGTCAGTGAATTTTTTTAACTGCACTGAAATGGTTCATTATGCAAATGAGTGTCTGTTCTTGCCCATATTTATCCAATATTATAGGGTTAAGAGGTCACTAGTACTTTAGCTTGGGTTATCGAATCCTCAGAGACCTAAGAAGTAACCCAGGGATACGTACATTTTATGGAATATTTTTATCTATTAAGTTTCCAACATTGGGTTGATTTTAGATAGTTTTAAGTGAACACTAAAAGTCTCAAGTGAATTCAATTTATGTTAAGGGTTGATCATGGGTTATTACAAGGTGTGGATTGGATGCATTCATTTTTTAAAATATTTCAATTTCTTATATTTGATATGTGTTCATCTAAGGATATCAAAAAAATCATCACTTAATGGTTTAATTCCTACACACCCTAATACTTATCACTTATACACTTGAGGGATGAAATTTTTGAGCACTCAAAGGTAAAGGTTTGTATTAGCACTTTTGTTGTGTGACCGTAAATTCAACAAGGATGTAGTGGTTTTAAAATTATCAAATAAAAATCTAATATAAATGATGTGATTATCCATTAATGGAGTGAGAAATAACATCCAATCCAGCCCTTTTCTACTCTCTTGGATCAAACCATATGTGGGTCAGTTCTCCATTGATCATACAGTTTCAATGGAAGCAGGAAGTAGACTCATGAGGGAGGAATTGGAGAAGTAAAAAATGAAATAATGATCACTCCACCGTTGTTTGATAATATCAAAAGTTTTGGTGTGAAAAAGTTCAGACCATGAGAAAATGGTATCAAAGGGATAAGAAGAAGAATTAGAAACAATAACATGAAGAACTTTTATAAAGAAGCTAAGGAAATTCAAGAACTTAAAATTGAAGGAATGTTATTACAACATCAAATTGGTAGTATAACGTTAAAATGAAACAAAGCTAAAATATGAATAAATACTCAGACACCAGTACATTAAATAGGTATTTGGGGAGCCTTGGGTCTATACATCATTATTACAAATAATACCACTTGATTATGGAAGGCCTAGGGTGGTGGAAAGTAAAGGAGAGTGGACTTCATTATACATGACTCGAAGTGGCATCTAGCTTACATCCACCGAACAGACACGCCTATATGACCTTCTAGATGCCAAATTAGAGTGGTCCATAGAATACAAAAGTGATTCTCCGGATGTCTCCTAGATCTCTGTAAACCTTCATCTAAAATGAATTTTTGGTTGGCGAGGTATGATTAAATTTGTGGGATGTTTTTCTATTCTACAGAATTTGGACCAGAATTTTATCTCTAACTTGGGCTCCCTGAATATCCACAATGGAAGCCAAATTAGCACTCAATAATGCATAATTATATGTTTATATATATATATATATTATATCACACCAAGAAATTTGGGATTCATTTGGTCTGTATTGTGGGCCCCACATTCTCATCAGTGGGATGGATTCCAATATGCCTTCTTCAGAATTGTTTCCTTTCATCCCCAAAAATCTATGTCTTCCTTTATGAATCCTCTATTGACCCCTGAATGAAAAATATTTATATTAATGTGTAGATCCATTTACCAAAATATAAAATAAAAATATTTATAATTACATTCCTTAAAATAAGTTGAATTATTGGGCCTAAATTGGTGTACATTTGGCCTGAAGTGCACAAATGATGAGAATGAATGTTCAAAATTAAAATCCACTAACTCTGGACCATAAGATCAATAATGAACATTTAATACCATTAAAATGTAATTAAAATATGTATTTTTTGTCTAATCAGTATCCAAAGAAGAAATCAACTGAGGGAAAGTAGCCAGACCATAAGCAGAAAGTGGTGGTGAAATCCATTGCAACTACTTTAGTAGATGTTGGGCCATCAAATGAAGTAGTATCTGATACACTATTTTTTTGTTCAGATTTTGGAAATGTGTTGTGTTATTAAGGTTCTACACACTCTTTCATTTTTATATGTTTTCTCATAAATTGATAATTCCATCTGAAGATATGAATCATGAACATATGGTAAAAACACCAGGGGAAATGTTGAGACAAAAATAAATTATAAGAACCTTTTTGTCCTTGTGTGCGAAAGAACCTACCTAAAAACCTTATTGTTTTTCTTCTAGTATAAGTTGATATTATTTTGGGTAGGGATTGTATTTTCATTTATCATGCTATGATTGAAAATAGAGAAAAAGTTTTTTTTCACAAAGATTTTTAGTTTGTGTAAATGAATGAACCCCTAATTTTTATAACATATCAGGAAGCTGAGAAATTATTAAAAGATGGAAATAAATGTTACCTTACTCATATTGTTGAAAATAAAGGAACAATTAAAATTAATGTTGTGCCAATGGTAAATGATTACCTTGATGTTTTTCTTGATGAGTTTAATGGTATTATACCTGATCGGGATGTTGAATTTACTGTTGACTTAGTTCTTGATGCTAAGACAATTTTAAAACCCGTTTATCGAATGGCTCAAATTAAACTAGTAGAGTTAAAGAATCTATTTTAGGAGTTATTAGATAAAGTTTTAATTCAACCTAGCACATTACCATAGGGTGCTCTTGTCTTGTTTGTTAAAATGAAACATGGTTCAATGAGACTTTCTATTGATTATAGAGCATTTAATAACATCACTGTTAAGAACAAGTATCTTTTTCCCCATATCGATGATTTTTTTTATCAGATTTAGGGATCTTAGTATTTTTGAATATTGATATGAGTTCAGGGTAACATCAGTTAAAATTAAAGGAATCAGACAATCCATAGACTGTGTTTCGTACTAGATATGGCTATTATGAATTTGTAGGTATTCCATTCAGGTTAACCAATGGACCTGCTATACTCGTGGATCTTATGAATATGATTTTCCACGAGTTCTTGGATATGTTTTTGGTTGTGTTCATTGATGATATTTTGGTTTATTCTAAAAGTAAAGAGGGGTATGAAAGTCATTTAAGGTTTTCTTGCAATCCTTAAAAGAAAAGAAATTGTATGGGAAATTAAGAATGAGTGAGTTTTGGTTACAACACATTTCTTCCTCGGTCACATTGTTTCAAAAAATGGTATAACTGTTTATCTTTCTAAAACAAAAGTTGTTGAAGAATATCCAAGACCCCCAAATATAACTGATATTTGTAGTTTTCTTTTTTTGGTAGATTATTACAGGAGGATTATTGAAAAAAATTTCATGCTTATCTATCCAAATGACTAAGTTTACTCAAAAAGTTCTTAAGTTTATCTAGACAGAAGAATGTTATTTTTGTTTTCAGGAATTGAAAATAAAATTGGTGAATTCTCTTGTTTTGGAAATACTATCCAAGGATGTTGATTTTTTTTCAATCGTAATTCTTTGTTGAATGGAATTGAATGTGTCCTTATGCAGAATGATCAGGTAATTGCTTATGCTTCACGTAAATTGAAACCTCATGAGTTAAATTACCCTACACGTGATTTGGAATTATCTTCTATAGTATTTTATTTAAAAATTTCGTTGCATCATTTATATGGATTAAAATGTAAAATATATACAAACAACAAAAGATTGAAGTGTGTATTCACTGAGAATGAATTAAACATGAGGTAGAAGAGGTAGTTCGAATTAATCAAGGATTATGATTGCATGATCCATTACAGTGGAGGAAAATAAAATAAAGTGAATGATTATTTGTGTTGAAAAAGTAATGATTTATTAACCTTATTGCTTTTGGAATGAGATCCTTTGGTTTTTGATTTGAATTAATTTGTTATAGAAGTTGTTGGTGCATAAAATTCAACTTTTTTTCTTACAGTTGTTAGTGAAATAATCTCTCTCAGACATAATTAAACATGTTTAGAAATAAGAAAGTCAATTGCATAAAATTGTAGAGTTGGTTCAGAAGGGTATGTTTCCTGATCTGAACATTGATAATTATTGTGTTTTGAGATTTGGGAAAAGTTTATGTCTGTCTTTTCATTCAAGGATTATGAAAGAGTTTTTATGTGAAGCTCATAGTTCTCTATTTTCTAATAATAATCGTAGTACTAAGATGTATACAGATCATTGAGAGTATTACTGGTGGGATGGAATGAAATGAGATAATGTTGAATTTACTGTGAAGTGTTTGACTTGTCAATAGGTTAAAGCTGAGTGGAAGTTACAGAAAGGGATGCTTCAGTATTTTTCAGTTCTAGAGTGGAAATGGGAAAATATATCCATAGACTTTATTGTGGGATTATCAAAGGAATCTCGAGGTAATAATGCAATTTGGGTTATTTTTTATCGATTGACTAAATTTTATCATTTTAGTCCTATTCCGGATACTTTGTCTCTAGATAAAATTTCATGGTTGTATGTTAAAGAGGTAGTAAGGTTGCATGGATTTCTCCTCTCCATTTTATCTGATCACGATCCCAGGTTTACTTCTATCTTTTGGAAACGTATTAAGAATTCTTCGGTTTCTGAATTAAATTTTAGTACAACTTCTCATCCTCAATCAGATGGGTAGTCATAATGACTAATCCAGAACTTAGAGGATATGATACGTGCTTGTTCACTGGATTACCAAGGATGTTAGGACCAACATATTTCTTTGGTTGAGTTTTCATATAATAAGAGTTTTCATTCTAGTATATAGATGGATCCATTTGAGGAAATAAATGGAAATCAGTGTCAAACTCTAGCTATTTGGGATGATGTAGGTGAAAAGAAGCTTATAGGACAAGAATTGGAAGAAGAAATGGCAGAAAATGATCAGTTGATTCAGAAGCATATGATAACAAATCAAAGGAGGAAGAAAATTTATGCATATAACTGGAGGAAGGATCTTTCTTTTGAGGAAGTTGATCATATCTATTCCAATGTTTCTCCATGGAAATGTGTCATGCATTTTGGTATGAAGGGAAGTTGAGTATAAGGTTCATTGGCCCTTATTAAATCATGGATAAAGTTTGATCAATTTCCTATATAGTTTCTTTGGCTCCATGTTTAACCAAGGCACACAATGTTTTTCATGTTTCAATGTTGAGAAAGTATATGCCAGATCTATCTCAGGTTTTGAGCCTATAGGTTGTTCAGTTGGAAGAGAATCTCTCTTATGAGGAACAACCAGTCCCGATTCTTGACCGAAGAGAAAAAATGATGCTGAACAAGGTAATTAATTAGGTAATGGTTTTGTGGACAAAACTATACAGTTGAAGAGGAAACGTAAGAATCTGAAAATTCTATGAGGGATATATAACCCCACTTATTTTATAAGTGAATAAAAATTGTGAGGAAGCAATTTCCAAAAGGGGAAAGGTTGTAACATCCCAAGTAAATAATGAATAATAAATTTTCATATTTTTTAATATTTTTTAATTAAATATTAATTTTTCTTTAAAGGGGATGCTATGTTCGATGGTGTACCTGATACGCTACAATATGCTTCATTAAATCTAATATTACACCAAATGTTGAGTCATACTAAAAAATAACAATATAATATTATTATAAATGGTAGTGAACACATAATCGTTGTATTGGATAGATTAAATAGAACTAACTATAATATGACTTTACATGTTTGTTAAATGTTTTTACATTTATCCAATAAAAGTTAGAGGCTTAAAATGTGAATGAATCTAATTTAATCATAAATACTCTAATATTATTTAAAGCGTTGATTTACTGCCATTTAATGATAAACCATATTTAAATATTGTTTTGGAAACTTTTACATGTTATATTTGACAAAATAATATTATTTTTTAGATTTAGGACATCAAAATTTACTTTTGGTAAATTTTTGGTATTTTTTTTGATAAAAATCCTTTTTAAATGAATAGTGAAAAATACTGTATTTTAGTTCAAAACTTCCTTTGAATCTAATTTATTTAGATGTTTATATTAACTTTTTAATTGTTTTTAAATTTTATTATATTATATTTTTACCGTTAATCCATTGTTGGTCATTGGAAGTAATTTGACTTTGAAATTAGACCAAAACAAGTGTCAGTCTTTTGATAGTTATTTTTTCTTAAAAATACACTTTTTGTTTTGACAAAGGTAATTAATTTTAAATTAATAGATCCAACTCTTGTGTTTTGAATTTTTTAAAATAGAAATCATTTTTGAATTCATAATATCAAATATATCTTAGGCTACATTTTTGGTATCTTTCTGAAGTACTTCAATTTCTAATGAATAGTTAAAACACTATGTAGTACTTAAAAGGCTGACATTTTCATTTAAATGAAATTTTACCGCTTCTGTGAATTGAATGTTGAAAATCCAAAATAAATAGTTTTTATTAGTTTGTAATATTTTGTTCAATAATATGAAAATAATTTTGGGTGAATAGTAACCAATGACTTTTATTTACCACTTTTAAAGGTAAATAGGGTAATTCAAGGTAAAAACAATATTACAATAACATAAAATTACCTTAAAATTTGTCCTAAAATTACTGAATGAGAAATTACCAACCAAGAAAATCCATTAGTGATACTTTTGGCCTTTGAAAGCCACTTGGCTAAGATAAGGATATTAATAACTTTTTATTAAAAGTATAAATAAAAATATCCTAAATAAGTATTGTTTTTATAAAACAATTTTAATGTGGGGTTATATAATTGATATATTTGACTATAAATAATAATTATAAAGCTACCATTATTTCCTAAATCATGGTATTTTATTTATAATTTTTAGACATCAAATGAATATTATAATTTATTACACAATAATGATGCATTGTGTACCTCATTGATAAATGATTTAAAAAAAATAAGTTTATAAAAATTTGAAAAATATCCAAAACCTTTCTATTCATATAGAATGGTTTTATTTCAAACAATAGGCATCTTAAAATTGTATTTAATATGTTTTTGACCTTTAGAAACTGAAAATCATTATATAATAATAAAATATTTTCAAACTTCCCTAAAGAGCCCCTCCCCCCTATAAAAAGACCTCGCCACTAACCCATTACTCACACAACTCAAGACCATTGAATCATCCAAACTCTTCCAAAATAATCTCTCAATATTCTTCCCTTCCACCTAGAATTCTATCCTTAGGCATAAATAACTTCAATAAATTCTCATGGTTCATACAAAAGGGAGTTACTCGATTTAAAGGTAACATCTTCATTTAAGTTCTATTCATTTATTTTACTTCTACAAACCCCTAAACTCCTTTTATTACATTATTATAAAAACAAAACAATATCCTCAATATACTGGGATGTTTTTAGGAGAAGAATTTGTACTATAATTACACACACCTCTATCTAATGCGTAAAGAACATGTTGTTTCTCTGGATATAAAACTAACGCCTCACGAAACAATGAATGTTCAATTATATCCTACTGCCTCTCATGGTGTCCATTATGATGTAACTGTATTTATAAGTGATATATATTATATTTATATTTTAACTATGCTTCTGTATTTTTCATTTATATGATTCCTTTATGGTTTCAATAATGGGTAAACGTGATAATTTCATTTGAGGAAGTGTGGACAATCGCCCCCTCAAAGTGATTTGACTCATTCATGCCATACGTGGAAAGTATAAATGATGGATTTAATTAAATTATATATGATATTATAATGGAATTATAATATACGTATGTATTATTATGTTTTAATTTTATTAAAATATGAAATAGAAATGAAAGTAGCGTTCAAGCATACATATAAATTACCGTCTTAATAAACGATGCATTACATTCCTTACCTCCAAATGTTATGTACTATTATAAATAAATATATATAATGGATATATACTGGATATATATGATATCTAAATCATTAATATAATTTTGGAGATAATAGAATTTTGACCATATGGACTACTTGTAAATATAAGTTCATTTTTGACTCAAGTACCAAATATAGAAAAAATGACCATTATTAATTTAAATTATTACATAATGTTTATAACATGGAAATAACTGATATAAAAAGAATAATTAACTATAAAAAGCTTCTTAATCAAGTATAAATTTACTTTAGTTTATTATTTAAGAGATTAAAGAACGGACAGTTCATTTTGGACACGAGGTAAGGGATTTCACATCATTCTCCTTTCATTGAGGTGTATTTTTTATACAATACGTTCTTTTATAAGGTGTATAAACACCTATGAATTTTCATTTCATTTAAAGGGAATCTTTTTATACAAAGAATTTTACTAAATGAAAAAAAAGATTGTTTCTTTTAACGTAAGCAGTGACAATGACCTTTTCCACCGCCATGAGTATTATTTGATATATGGCATCCTAAAAAAGATATAATGTTTTTAAAATGAAAATAAATACCATAAAATCTTTTATGTATTTTGGTATTGAAAATGGTTTTAATAATGGATTTATTCTGTCAATATATTAAAATGATGTGGAAATTTTATCTTTCCTTTATTTTTGTTTTATGTGATATGAATTTGTTATGGTTCTTGGGAATTGGTTATGTATATAGGTGGTTACATGATAAACATAGGGCAGGTGAGCCCGAGATATCTCCTTAATGCATTGGGTAACGTGATAGAGGTAAACGTGAATGTTTTTCTTAATAGATTTAGATAATATAGTGTGATAGGTATTCAAATGTTACTCCCAAGGTAGTTTTGAAAGCTACAACGTAAGTATGTCATGGATGCCACAAATTACCTTCATGATTTTTGATTACTATATGTTATTCAAAAATCTTATGATTTCATGAGGTAAGTAAAAGAGATTATGTTTTGTTTTTATTGATGGACTAATGATTTATTTCTTTATTTTAAAACCCTTATGGAGATTTTTATGCTCATACCATGTTTTCAAAATGTTTTTCACAGGACATAAAGAGGAATAGGGCCAAGGATGAGATCAAGTAAAATTCATGCTATCTAATACATGGATCTATATATGACTCTTTTTTTCAAGAGTTTTTATTTTATGAAAAGAATAGAATCTAGTATAAGTGTATACTTTCTAATTTTTGAGATGTAATGTAATAGTTGTTCCCTAATTCTCTAAATCTAAGAACTATATATGATCCTCAAACTGAATTATCTATTTAATTCAACATTATTTAATGTTTTAAGGTTGGGTCATTATAATTTCATAAATTTTATTATGGTGATTTTGGAGGAGTACCATTTTGAATACAAACATCATACCAAAGTAATCTTTGACTTGTGCACTTAAAATTTTCAAAACAACCAACATGAACATATATAATTACGTAATTGTTAAAACAAGATATAAAGAGATATGAATGGAATAATAAACAAGAAACCTTTTCTTTAGAAATTAAATAATTAACATAATTTTATTGTTGAGGATGATAAATAATATATGTGATGAATCATACTCAAGAAATTGGACTTCGTTTGAATATCATTTCATTGAAGCATATGTTGATGTTATACACCGAACTTATTTTCCATTGTGTATAAAAAACCAGGTTGACATATCATATCACGAATTTATTTATTCTAATTTTATTTAATGTTTTTTCAAATGTTATTCTTTTATGGGGCTTATGATTTAAATGTTCAATGTGTTATGGGACACCTAGAATGTTTAAATTTTTTATTATCATATATTTTTCTCCAAGTAATTTTTTTATATATTACATTATATTTTTATTTAATAAAATAATTATATAAATATTTTATGTATATTTTGAATCTCATTCAATGACATTCAATACATAATAATTTAATTTTTTCACAGGGCATTTTTCTTTGTTTACAGATAAAAAATGTAATGTTCTTTTAACAAATATGGTGAAAAAAAATTCACAACCGTAGTGACAATTATTTGATATATGGATTCCATTATAAGTCTTTATCATTCAAAAGAAAAAACCCAAATATTTTCTTTATTGGTATTTTTTTATTAAAAATGGGGATTAAAAATCGATTTATTAATTCTATAACATGAAATAATTTCTTATGAAGGGAAATGAAATTTTATTTAGTGGCTATTAAAAAATTTAAAAAATTTATATGTTATGATTGTATAATTGATCTTTCATGTTTGATGGGTGGTTACATGATAAACCAATGATGGGTTATTCTGTGATAAAACAAGGATGGGTGGTTATGTTATAACCTCCAATGCATTAGGTATGGAAGTTCATTTTATGATTATTCAGTTTTTAAGAGTGACATGTATGGATGTAATTTTGTGTTTTTTCTATGATTTCTATGTGTTTTATGGTTATCCTATGATTAAAAAAAATTAATTTATTGTGATTATCTTCATCGGAAATTATTTACAATATATTAATGGTAAATATTATTACATTATAATAAAATTTTTAAATATTTTTATGTTTATCAATGGACTAAAGGTTTCCTTATATTTATATCCTTTACTAAGATTTTTTTTACATCACAATAGTTTCTATTTTTTGACATCTTTATGGATGAGTATGGACATGGAAGAGGTAATAAAGAAAAGTCTCACAATTTTTTATTGAAGGATTTTTTTTATTTTTAATGAATCTCTCTTAGTGAAAAAATTGATATTTAGTATAAGTTTCCACTTTGTAATAATGGGATTACTATGATACTTTTTTTCTTAATTTTTTAAAACTCTAGACCTAATTGATATTTGGGAAAGTAATTTGATTTTTATTTTTTAAATTACATGAATATGTAATATTAAAGGATGGGTCCTTATAGTTGGTATCAGAATAGGGTTTAGACAACTTTAGAGATTGTGTTTTCTTCTTAAGAGATATGGAAATCATCATGGGATTATAATTTTGAGTTTGAAAATAATATCAGTGTAATAGAAACCCATTTTTAGGTTTTCTATTATGAAATTTTAATGTGATTAATAGTATTTTAAGATACACTTATATTTGAGGTAACAATCAATTATTTTATTTTTGGATAAAAATTAAATTGTGTGTGATTACCTTTGAAGTTAGAATATGTTACTGTTTTTTTGGGGACATTATCATTTTTGAAAAATTTTGTCATAATTATATTGTTTTACAAAAAATACAACTTGTAAGATGGGTGAAAACCTATTGCGTTTGGAAATTCCATGCGAATTGAACCCAAAAATTATGGGGGGACAATGGTGCATCACCTTCCACTGGCCTAAGTGATTTCTCGGTTAGTATGATTTTTTCTTTTTAGTAAAATCATATGATGTATGAAGAATAACATGATTTTAAAAACATATATTTTTTCAAATACATAACTTTCAGATGGAAAAATTATTCTATGATGAATTTGTTAATGTTATTTAGAAAGATGATCACTATTTTGGGAACCCTATATGATTATGGTAAAAATAATACTATGAGATTTTATTTCATAATTAAAGGTTGGATTATATTTAGGAAAAATTTATGATTACATTGAGGAATTATGGAGATTTAGGTTATTTATGGAAATAATTATCGTATATTATAGATTTTTTGATTTTGGGAATTTATTATTTGGTATGAGACATTCTGATAGGTTTATGTTATTTTGAGATAAAATTTAAATTTTATCTGGGAAGAATATTTTATCAAATCCTTAAGAATTTTTGGTTTCTGTCAAAGATTGTATTATTTTTTGTAATTTTTTAGATAGTTATTTATTTAATTGTCTATGTTGAACATTCGGTATTAAGGTTGAATTTTGGGTATAAAATTATTTTCTCTTATTTAAAGGTTTATTGTTTTTTGATGATTATCTCATATTAGAATAACCATTTTAGTGTGTATAATATTTCATGAAATTATAAATAGATATTTAATTATTTATGGATTATGTGATTATTTAGAAGTTGATTCTAGTGCTTCAGACCTAAAACATTCATCTTAAATACTCATCGTCTGGTAAAAAATGATAAATTTGTGATAGAAATTGATTAAATTATGAAGCACTACATTTCATGTAAATTTATTTACTTATTTTCTTAGTACACATTGTGAAATAATTCATTAACTCTTTGAGAATGACCTTAAAATAATTTATATGTTTGATTTTCTTACTAAGAAATCAATGAACATTTAACCCATAAAAAATATATGATTTTATGATTTTTATATTTCTCATTAACATGTTATGTATCACTCTAAATTAGAAATGGATCATTTTTCTCTTCTATTTCCATGTTTTACTGCATGGAACCTGATATATTTTTTTTATCTTAGTTGGCCTCCATTCATCACTTTCTTTATTATAAATTGGATGTTTCATTTATCATTTTTTTGTTGTGGGATTTTAATAAAGGTATTTCTAAAATTTATATCATATTTAAAAAACCTAAATTCAATATTACATGGATTCCATTTCCAAAATTCAGATAATATTTAACATTAAGTGTTAAACTAATTAAATATTATCTTCGATAACATTAATGATACACCACATCGAGCTCAAGAGAGAGATGAGATATTTTTATTTAAATGTTACCATTATTACATAGTTGTTAGGTGGATGGATTAAAAAGGATTATTTGAATTTTGAAAATATTTTTTACACATGTTGGTATATTTAATTCATTGATTAGAAGTTAATAATAAATGAAAATAAAACAATTTTAAAATAAAAAAATAATTTTCTTAAATAAAAATTCAATATTTAAATGTTTAATAAAAAAACTCTTGTAAGATGATACAAATTAAATTTATATATAATATATTCAATATAATTTTTATAATTCAACATAATTTATTTCTAGACATTATGTAAATGAAAATCCAATTTGACGCATAAAAGAATTATTTTTCTAAAAAGGAATTTCTGAATCCTTTTGATGGTAGATTTTTTTAACTCTAGTTTTTGAAACACTTATAAATTATATTTTTTATAAAATTTATTCTTGGAATTATAATTTTCAAACATCACTCTGGCTATTTTTTTGGTATTTTTTTAATAAGATTCACTTTTCGATGATTTGTGAAACAATGATTTCATTTATAATTGAGAACCGAGTTTATGTATAAATAATTTATAGTGTTTAATTAAAAAAATAAATGGGTTTAAATTATATTTAGATCATGTTTTTATCCTTTAATCTAGTTTATGTCATTGGAATCAATTTCCCACTCGATTTGAATATAAAAACATTTCAGTCATTGGATGGTTTTTACATTACCAACATGTTTTCTCATTCCATCAACATGATTAACTTTTAATTAATTTATGAAATTTTTGTGTTTCTAATTTATACAAATTAATTACACATATGGAATCTGAATATAAAAATTTATTAAATAGGACCCTCTTTTATCAATATGAATAGTAACATTAGTAATTTTTTTATTACTATATCTAAGGGTAAATCAAGTAAGTAAACGTGGAAATATTATTATAAATATTATAAATTTACCATAATACATGTCAATAAATTATTGGATTATTATTATTCAACCCTATAAAATAAAGGATCTGTTAGGATACCATTTATGGCCTTTGGGGTGAGAATATATCCTTTATAATATGAAATTTAAAGGAAGGTCAATTATTTTCATACTCTAGTTTTTAAAAAGAGAAATATTTTTAATATGTGTTATTATAAGAGATATGTTTGACTATATATAAAATTTGGAAATATAACATATCTATATACATCATTGTAATTTATTTATTATTTTCAGTGATGAAATATTTACCTTAAGTCATGAAATAATGATGATGCAGAAATTGTTTAATTAAATGAAATATCAAATAAATGATATTAAAAATACTAAAGTAAATATTAATTGATATGATTAATTTCATGCACGAATTTTTTAGATAATTTTTCATGTTATGGGTGATTTAAAAGATTTTTTTTGAAGATATCATGTTTTTATTATATTTCTAAAAAATCAATTGCTGAATGGGGTCAAAATTGACATTAATTATATTTTAAAATAAATAATATATTATTAAATGATATAAAATTTTTATGAATCTAAATTTATGCCAGCTAATTATTATAAGTATAAAAATTTCATAAATTACTCATTTATTAGCTTTTTGGCAGTTTATAATTATTATATTAAAATTTATTAGTCATTTGACAGTTTAACTTCATAATTCATTTTACAAAACCATCTATAATGTCTAGTTATAATGATGTAATTAATATTAATATATCATTTAAATTGCATATTTATCATTATAAAATAATAATAAATCACTTACTTTCTTAAATTTTAATGCACATAAAAATGATAACATCATTCGTATTACGTGTTTTCTATCACATCCACAAAGATATGTGTTTTTTTATCACCACATAAAATGGATGTCATATATATGTATATTATATTAATTATTGTTATAATTCTGTTAATATAAAATAATAATAAACTTTTTTCATACTAATCATTAAAAATGGAAATGTTACTCATGTGTAAGTATGACCTAAAATCTCCATGATTATAACATTGTTCATATTTCATAAAAATACATAAATAGTTTTATTTAGTATTTTAAATGATTTAAAAAGGTCTAGTTATGTCATGAATATGATTATGGATATTATTGACAAAAAACATTTTGAATATATAAATCAAACCAAATTCATTTTGGACTCATGTACTGAATATTGTCAAAATGTCAAACATGAACTTATATAATTAAGTAATTTTTATTAAATGATATTTAGTGATATAATAGTAATTATAAACATTAAAATATTGTAAATAAATTAAATAATTAACCTATGTTTATTATTTAGGAATACATATAACATATATGACGAATCGAATCCAAGGTAAATGACTTCTTCTTAATCTCATTTCATTAAGGTCTATATTAATGTTAAAAAACATGATTTTGAAAGTTTTATATATATATTTTTTGACATAACATATCATGAATTTATTCCTTCCGACTTCACTTAATGTTTTGTTAATTATTATTCATTCGTGGTTCTTTTGATTTAAATGTTTAAAGTGGTATGGGACACCATGAATATTAAAGTATTTAACTGTAAAATATTTCTCTTTATTTCAAAAATCCTGATATTAATTTACATTTTTTTTAAAAAGACCTATAAAAGTCATTTTTTGTATGTTTTTAATTTTATTCAATGGTTTTCAAAAATTAATATTTTTATTATTTATGTAAGGAATGTTTGACCTCACATACAAATGAAAAAATGAATGTTTTTTCACTTTTATGGTGACAACAACTACTCCACTATCGTGACCATTGTTTGATATTTTTATTCTTGTATAATTATTAATTTATTTAAAAAAATAGAATCCCATGATTTCCTTTTGGGGTATTTTCTTATTAAAAATGATCTTTGAAAATGTATTGATTATTTCTATTACATGAAATGTTTTCTTAGGAGTGAAAATGATTTTTTATAAGTGACATGTTAAAAAGTGAAAAATTCTATATGTTATTAAAATGTAATGGTACATTGAATTTTTATGGGTGTTAATGTGATAAACCAATGTAGGGTGATTCCCTGATAGACCAAGGATGGCTGGTTACATTATAACCTCTTATTCATTGGGTAAGGAAATCATTCGTATGGTTATTCTAATGGTAAGAGTTACATGTATGGAATTCGACCACATGATTATTCTATTTATAAGAGTGAAAAGTATAATTATATCCCAAGGTAAATTTATGTATTTTCTATGATAGCAATGGGTTTTATAGTAATCTTTTGAATAAAACAATATGGAAAGATATTATTTTAAAAGGAAATTATTTAATACGTATTTGGGTTCAAAATTAATACATTATGATAATGTTTATAATGGTTTTAATGTTTATAAATGGGATAATAGGTTCCTTTTTTTTATTCCCCATAATAAGATTTTGATCTCATCCTATGTTTTGAAACGTTTTATAATGAGTTAAGGATAATAAGGGATAAGGAATAGATCATGATAGAATTAAGAATATATTTTATGAAAATAAAACTTATTGTATTTTAAAAGGGTTTCCCTTGTTGGAAAAATTGATACTGAGAATAAGATTCCACTTTTAATGTATAGGATTTTTATGTCATAGTTTTTACTAATTCTCTAAAATCTATACGAAAATGATTTTTGAGAATAGATGTTATTTTTAGTTTTAAAATAACTGATGTATGTTATGTTTAAGGTCGGGTCCTTATAGATCCTATTCAGCAAGGCCATGAATACCACTGGTGCATTAGTCAACCAAAATGGTGTCACTGCAAATTCCTATAATGCATTACTTATAAGAAATGTAGTTTGAGGAATGATTATTCCACTCCCCATTAATCAATTATATAATAATCTGAAATAAATCGTTTCCAATATATTGTCACCTCTCAATTGGTTGAAGAGATCATCAATGCCTAAAAGATGATACTGAATCGCGATCATCATCTAGTTTAACCTCCAACAATCCACACATAAGTGAAAAGACCCATTATCCATATTTCATTAGATAAGTATAGAACATAATGTATAACTACATGGATGTTTAAATCTTTTATATTCTACATCTTCTAATGGAACTTTTACTCCTGAATGTTTTCTTGTGTCATTCAGTAAGGTGGGATAAAACTGGAATGCCACCCAACACCAACTCAATCATGACCCTGATATATTTCTTAGGTGGTAAGCTATATAACTCAATAAGAGAAAAATACTAGAAATAGCCTTCCCCTGGGATAAATCAATCATGATTAATTCCACCATTGTCTAGAGAAAGCAATGTTATATGAGCCATGAGACAATCTAATTTTCACTGTATAGGCTCTGCATGACCCACCTAAAGATCCCACTCTCCCTGGTTAGAAAAAATAACTTCTTTTAGAGATACAAAGGTAACTCTACTCATGTAAAATTTTATATTATCATGTTATAGAAATTATCAATTAATACAAATAATCAAGTTGAATACTATCATTTCTAGCATTAAAGGTTAAAAATGAAATGATAACCAACAATCCATAGGGAAGAAACCATAGAAATTTTGACATTTTTTGAGCGCACTCCCAATGGCGTGCCGAAGGTCAAAGCACCATCCATTTATTCCACATGAAAGTCCAAATTTTTTAAGTATAGTAGATATAGAATAGTGTGATGTTCATATATTAAACAAAATTAATGTTGATGTAGATTACAAAAGAATTGTACCTATGTTTGTAGATGGGCATGCAAATATGTTTGTCGGAGTAGTCTAAAAAACATATAGCTACCTTTTCTCTCAATTTTGGGCTCCATCATGACTATCTTTATGCTATTTCTATTTCATGGTACGTCTTCTTATACACTGGTTTTTTACATCCCCTTCCTCATCCTGAACAGCCGGTGGAACTCTAGCTATAATATTGTTGGGGGTATCTAATCACTTTAATGACTCCTGTTCCTATCTAAATCCACTAATAATGTCATTCTGTGTAAATTTTTATACAACCTATGAAGATGAACCAGTCTTTTAGAGATATGGAATTCAACCACGTGGTGAGAAAATTGTGGGTGAAAATGGATTAACTTTCCACACTAATAGCACTAGAATGGAACATTATCCTAAGACAATCTTCCAATAACCTTACAACTCATCCCACTAATACCTTCTTGAAAGCTATAATAGAAGAACTTATTCCCACTAAACTAAGAGATCCTATTTTTCACTATGGAAATAGTCAAGATGCTACTCAAGGTCTCTCTCAATTCTCATTCATGATGTGTGTCTAGGTCATCATGTCCTAAAAAATACTCCACAGAAAAAATGATCATATATGACCTGATATAATTTTGAAAACCATCCTAAAAACATTTCATAAAGATCACATCAATATCCAAAGATGGAGGAAAGCATTGTAGGTAGGTCAATCATCCATCATTTTCTAACAATGACATACCCTCCTACGTCACATGAATGAACTCATGAGATTTTTCAACCCCTATAATTTCATGATATTATTGGATCAGGAACATCGCCATTATACCCTTCCATGATAGATCATTCTACTACTCAACATCCTCCAAAATATCTGACCATCTTTTGGAAGTTCCACGAAGCTTATAGAAAGAATATTTCAACCTCATATCTATAGGTGACTCAATATTCTTGAATATTTTTTGGACTATCTTGATATAGAACTCGGCTACCTGGGGTCCTCCTTCGCTAGTAACTTTTGGCATAATCTGTAGATGAAACACTCTTTTTAGCTCTAACATGGATGGAATGGTACAAAAAGTATCCCTTTCCATAGATCACATGACTTTTTGGAAGCTGTTATGACATCTAACATCCTTCTAATCATCTTGAACTAAATTAAGCTCTGGTTAAACTATGATTGGAGAATTATAATTTCCACTCTACTAAAGATCAAGATGAGGATGATGAGAAAGATTTTTCTCTACAAGAAAAAACAAGAACCTTAGAGTATGGACTAGCAGGAAGGTCAACCTGAACTAGTGACTACAATAGTGAACCATAGACCAATGCTCTCTATAAACATGGCATAAATGTATTGTATAATGAGACATCAATACATTTTATTTATTTATTTATCAATTATAACATATTTATCATATCACAATTCAACAAGAAAGTACGTATCACATGTAATAATATATTTTCACCTATCATTAAAAAGGCATGTCAATATATCCCTAAGGGCATATCATGATGCATTTTTTCTATTCCAATTCCATATGAGAAAAAAAGTAAAAATATCAATAATCAAAAACATCAAAAAAAATTAACCTCACACAATATTTAAATCTACTAAGGTGAAATTAAATCATATATTACATGAAAATAGAACAAACAGTAATCCCATCCCTAGGAAATCAGATTTCCCCCCATACATGGATCAACTAGTATCATTAAAAATATCAATACCAAGTTCAAACATGTTCTATTCCACATTACACAACTCCCATAAAGTTAATGAAAATAAAATAGAACCTACTATTTCAATACAACATTGTAATGTCCCTTGATCCGAAAATATATCATGTGGCCCAAAAGTGTTGGTTATGATACCTCATGTACCCCTCCCCTTACGCCAGAAGCTATCAACTAGATGTGGGTTTATTAAATTCATAGTTGCGAGACTATACCCCTAATATGAAGTTTCAAATAAATTTAAATAAACCATATGAAATCATTAAATCAATTTATATACATATCAGTGTCAAACAATAAAATCCAACTAAAAATCCAATAAATAATAATACAATAATTTAATGAAGTTCTATAATGTAACTTAATATCATTATAGAAACCATAAAATTAAAATACTAGAAGCCTCATATAAGGACTCAAATGTCCCCTGTCCCAAACACCATGTTGGTCCCACCTCTAATATATATCCCATCCATCAAGAAAAAATCAACACCATGGTCCATTTCCCTTGTGAAAACCTATATCCACATAATCTAATCAAGTTAAAACAGTGTCATGAATTGGGTGTGAATTTAAATCACTAGGTGGACATGAAAATATATAAACACACAAGTATAATAGTATGTGTATGATATTAATAGATAAACATGTGAATTAAGTAATTCAACATTTAATAAAATACAAAAACTACCTGCTTATGTTCCATGTCAAAAGAACATTGATCAAGTCTTATAACCAAGCCAACCAAAACTATATAACCATGGTAAGGGAAAAAAATTAGTTCCATGTTTGAATACCTTAGATCATGCCCTATAACCATGAGAACCACAATCATATAGGATTGTAGTAGTCACAAAAAATGGGTCAAATTTGAATAATCTTGATAGCATCCTGGTCAAATCCCTATAAGAATTATAGTATGGAACTTGGCATATCCCACTCTCTATAATTATTACAAACAAGGACTGGGAAAGGCTCCCTCAATATTAGTATTAGAACATATAAGTTCTCCTATTCCAGTGCTATTTCAGAGGATTTCTCCAAGGCCCACATCCCTCCATATAGACGTGAAACTATTTCCCACATTCCCACTTTCCAAAGGAGGATGGAAACTGTCCCTTATTCAGGTTAATTTTCTCATTGATTGGAATGGGATGATGGGATGTCAGTTTCTTCTTCTATGGATTCCTCATCGGAATTCACTGCCTAGTCGAAGTCTCCCTTAAAGATTAAGAATTTGTTCATGAAACTCTTCCACAATTCCATATCTTCATGGTTGTCGGTTGATTACATTGCTTCTATTAAGATATTCCATGGGTTCAAGTCAGGGTATCAACCTTTGATCAGGGCAGTAGACATATTGAACATTACTGTAATGTATATACACTGAAACAATGATGCACATGGGTTTTCATCCTCTTATGATTGGGATCCTCGGGGGCCTGGAAGCCTGAGGCATCCCATGTTGAGTATAGGGAATCGTATTATATGGGAATGTCCATGTGGGTTTCCTCATCTTCCCATGATAACACATGGTATGTAGTGAGTTTAATGTTTGGCAGAGATGAATCAAAATGATCAAAACAATGATAGGAGTGGATCAGATGGGTACATCCCCATGAGGGAGCAACTGAGGGGTTTACTGGATGAGTGGATCAAAACATTTAATAAAGACAGATCCTAGTATGCTTGGGTCCACATAAAGGGCAAACTAGGGATTACCATTGGATGGGATTGAACCTTAGGTGGGTTTCTAACATATCATGTTGAGATTACAGGGATCAAAACACACATATTACAAAGGGCGAGTCATGAAATTAGGGTGTACACAAAGGACAATGAACAATAGACATGTTGCGGCTTACACATGGATAGCATCCCACCGCAAGAGGGAAAATCTTGGATGTATTATAATGGATTGTGTGTGGGGATTACACGTGGTTAGCTTCTTGATGGGATAATATGATCTCATTGGTGTATGGTGGCCTGGGTAAGAATCTGAATGGATGATGGATGGTTGAATAAAGTGGATGAGAAGAATTGTATGGAACTGACGTGAATATGATGGAGATGTTGGGATTTAACATCAAATAGGATTCCTAGATAACCATATGGAATTGAATCAAATTCCACATAGTTCGGTTGGGCAATGGGACATTTGAGAAGGTGGCTCGTGAGCATGGATGCATGGATGGGACGTGAAGGAAGTATAACCTCCGTGTTGCAGAATGACCTTCCCAAAACACAAAGGCTCAAGGGAAAGACCAGGATGAGACATGGGGGGTTTAACCTTAGATATTGTTCCTACGTATCCATGTTGTAGCGAATCAAATTCCACATAGTTGAAGAGGGGAATGGAATTGGGGTGTGCACAAAGTACAGTGACCAGAAGACATGATGGGGATTACGTGTGGTTAGAATCCCAGAAGATAGGATGAACCCACTAGGGGACGGACCAATGGTGTGGGTCCTTGAAAATAGGACACTAATGTTTACAAATATCTAGGGTTGAACCTCAAGGAAGCATCATACATACCCTCTCTAAGAAACAAGGGTCCAAACTTAGGTATTTCTAATAGGTTTACAAGTGTTTGGGGTTGAACCTCTAGAGGCTTACAACTTAACTTATCTAGGGGACAGGGATCAAAACCCATGTAGTTTGAATTGGTTTACCAGTGTTTGGGTTTGAACCTTAGGGAGGCTTCCTATGTACTATCTCTATGAGATACGGATCAGAAACCATTTAGTTTGAAATCATATAGTTTAGCATCATGCTAGACAAAAAGGGGGCATACTGTTTAACATTATTTGTGCTGAGGGTGATCAGACATGAAGTGATTGGGATGACTAGATGAAGCGATTCAACATTAGGGAGGCATCCTACGTACTGTTAAGTCTATAAGTATCCTTGTGAATTCTTCTATTCCTTTATATTTTGAAAATCAGAAACTCATTTCTTAATGAAATTATCATTATCCTAGAATTTTTTAAGGGAAATTTCCTTTCTCTAAGAATTTTTTTGTCCTTACCTGTTATTTTCAATGCCTTATTTAATTTCTTCTTAAACCGTGTTAGACCATTTATCCCTTAAGCCAAAAAGTCGAATCCTTACCTATTATAAAGCCTTATAGTTTCATAGACTATGAATTCTATGAAATTCAGACTCTGAACTCTCAGAAATTTAGACTTAGAATTATCTAAAATTCAGACATTAAATTCAATGAAATTTAGACTTCGAATTCTATGAAATTTAGACTCTAAATTCACTAAAAGTAAAACCATAAATTCCTGGAAATTCAGACTCTGAATTATTTGAAATTCTGACTCTAAATTATTAATAATTCAAACTAAAAATTAAACAAAATTCAGACTCTGAATACATTATAATCCAGACAATGGATTTATAAAAATTCAAACTCAGAATTCCATAGAATTCAGACTTCGAATTCCTCAGAGTTCAGACTCTGAATTCATCAGGATTCGGATTCTAAATCCCATGTAATTCAAACTCTTAATATCCATTTTTCATAATCTGAATGTTTATATTTTTTTACTCCAATTTCATATATTTCTAGATTCTGATTATTCATTTTTATTCAAAGATTCATTACTTTATTAAAATGTTTTTTTCAAGTTTATATGATCCTAGTTTCATAACAATGATAATATTTCCCATGTTTTTCTTACATGAAATGATATCATTCAATCTATTTTTAACTAAACATTGGTTGTGTGACATGTGTACAAGACCCCTTGAAATTCAAGGTAAAATATTTCTGTTGGAGGACGGAACTGACCATTGACACATTTTCCAATAAATTCCCTAGGAATATGAAGAGTTTAAGTAATCAAGAGAATACATGTTGTGATGATGTGAAGTGGTTTCTAGAGAGATATAATCTTGTTCCGTGTGTGATATTTGAACATCTTGTTTAGCCGTGAAAAACTTATTCAGCTTTCATAGTGAGACATTGATTATTGTTGTGTACAATCGAGGGCTTCTGGGAATAGGAATACTGAGGTTCCAACTATGTTAATGTCTGATGGCTTGTGGGGATAGCAAGATAGATTCTAGTATTCTTATTAAGGGCTTACACTGGTGTGGGTAATGATGAATTTCCTGAATGTATAAATCAAGTGACATATCCAAGGTTGTCGGATACCCTTCTCTTTGGGTTAAAATATTTTCTTCTTGTTTACTTGTTCTTGTTAAAGGGTTTATTTGTTCTTTATTTTGTTAAGGATATAATGAATAACTTTATTATACTTTCTTATACTTTTATATTTTAATAACTAAGTTTCTATATTCTTTAAGGTGTAATCTTTTTCTAAGATAAACATTCTTATGATTCATTAAGAAAAACAGTTTTTAGATAAGGTTCTTTATAATTAGACCTGGCCCCTCTAATTTTACATCTGTTCGAGAATCAATGAGGGTTTTTGAATTTACCTTGATTAACATTGATTACTTTTTATGAGTAAAAATGAATTTTTTAAACCTAAAATTCACCCACCTCTTGAAATTGAGCGTCTCCATTTATATTTCAATCCTATACATACTTTGACTGAAATGGGAAAATATCATTGTCCACATGGTTCAATAGGCACGGGGAATGGGGCTTACACACTAATGTGTCCCAAGGAGGATTCCATGGTCGATGCTTAGTCTATGAAAATGTGAGTTATTCTTAGTGTGAAAAATAAAGGGAAACAAAAACCTAATGATCATGTCGCAAAAGGTGAATTCGTGAATAATAGAGAGGGAATAACACATGGATAGTGTCCCAAAGAGGAAACCGGGTTATACTCTTGGTTTGAGGCCTAGGGAGATGGAGATTAGGACTTACCCTAGGATGGAACCCCAAAATATGATAAATCTTAAAGGGAGAGGGATGGGGTATCAAGAGTCCCTTGTTCCCATCTATCCTTCGGTCTTTTTTCATTGAAGAATAGTGAAGGAGAAATGATTCTACCTCTGGCAAGAAATGCTAGGGGCTTACACCATGATGGATTCCCTCCCTGACGGACAGATTTCATTCCATGAAAGGAGGATCCAATTCCATGTGAAGAAGATATCTCTCCCATGGAGACCAATGGCCATGGAGAATGTCCAAAGTAGGGAACCCCATGTATATCGCATGGGGTGAGGCTACTGGTTAATGTATTGTTGTGCGGACAATGAAGCTTGGAAGTTTAATGTCCTATTGTTCGAGTGATGATGATTTACACTGCACCACTAGGACTTACAATACCGGTGCACTCTAACACTAGGTGTAGGGAAGGAACATGAAATATCATGGTGAGTTGGGTTTTTTTTAGTGATCCTTTGAGGGGATCACATTATCGTGGCAATGTAAAGAAGAAATATCCACTAGCATGCTTATCCGAAGAATAATGTGGCTATGAAACGCAATATAGAGAACTTCCCAAGGGGACTTGAAATCACTTCATACAAACCTGGAGGGATGTACGGGAATGGGGTGTGAAAAGAACAAGATATTGGAAAGAGGTGTTTTATGGAATGAATGGGGTTTGAGAAGTCTACAAGCTTCATGAATAGGTTGGGATTCGTAATAGTAAAGGGATTCATGAAGAGGCTGGGATTTGTGAAGAATATGATCTTCACGAATGGGAACCTTGAAAAGAGAAAAACATCTCCTTACCCAACAACATTTTCTTTAGAGAGAGCCTCATGAATGCACTATGCTTTGTGAAACCTCAAGCACATCAAAGGGGCCCCTTCATCTGCGAAGATCATATGTCTTCATTAGGGGAATCCCCACCATAGGTGGAGTTTGGGAAGAACACAAAGAGGTATGGGTCGTAGAGGCCCAGTACCTTCAGTGTTCCATGTGTGGGTTTCTCAAAGGTCTGTGAAATAAGAGCTCATAATTTGAAAGGGAGAAGTCAAAGTGGTTTTGACGGTGAGCGATCCCTCTATTTATAGGCAACCAAGGTCAATGAGGGTCATAGAACTCTTAAAAGGGGAGAGTGATGTAACGGAAAGGACACAATTTGTCGGAAGGCGCTGGCCTCGTTGAGAGTGTGAGATGCTGTAAAGAGGCTCGTTGATGCGGCTGCCACAGAGCGGGCCGTGGAGAGAGATGATGCCATAGAGAAGGCTGTGGGACAGTGTCAGACTCACACCAGGCCGTGACGCCTCAGAGATGATAGGACAGGTGACCTGATATAAATGAGTTGTCCATGCAGAGATCTTCATAAAGGAGCCCCTTTGGGATGGTTTGGAGGGACATAGGTCCCATTGGAATGCTGATTCATTCAACAACATCCCTCAGTCTACTCGCTGAACAAGATGAATTTTTCAGTACCAACAAATGCCCCCCCTCAAAATTGGAGATGATGAAAATGAGGAATGAATTCTAAGTGTAAGATGCTAAAGATACAAGGAAAATTGAACATGCGACAGATCACAGAGATGGGTCATCGGGGAGGCCACGAAGATGCGTCGCATATTCCAACGCGCCCCTGAATCGTGAATTTATCCTCACATATAGGCACCATTCAGCAGGGAAGAAGGGTGTAGTTAAGATCCTAGGCGGGTCACCTCGAAAAGCATTGCTGGTTCACCATGAAGCCAGCGCCAACTGTGCCTATATATAGGGGTTCATAGTTTTTTTTCCACATCTGGATCATTCTTAATGATAGTGTTGGTGCTATTTCATCAAAACAAATTCCTTCTATGATTCTTTGGAGAACCAGAGTTCTTTGTTATAGTCCTTCACGAACACTATTTAGCGAACCACGGCATCACGATCCATTTCAACTATTGAGATGTAGGATTAAGTCAAAGATGTTTTATATAGAAGAGGTGGTTTGGAACCGTCTTCAAAAAAGGTCTTTTTGAAGTGTCTCTGTGAATGATTCTTGGATCAGTTTCCTTGAAGTCGTCGGATCAAATGGACACTCTGGATGCTGTGCAAGATGTTCATGTCGACACTTCTTGGAGGGAGGCCATCGAAAATAACATCAAAATAGGAGAGTATATCCTGAGTTCGTTCGATCACAAATCATTGACAGAGTGGATGAAAGAGGTGAAAAAGGAATAACGTTTGTTCAAGTTCCTTTAATTTTATGGTTTTGGATTGTGGGGTGAATTCTCCATCTTATACCCCAGCAAGGACGAGCCAACCTACTGGTTTATGATCACCCCTAAGTAATACCAGGGGTACATGGATATAGATAGGCATATCGAAAAAGATCATACCCTGGCCAGAGAACATTGTCCATATAATCATGTTAACAATTTCGATTGAAATTCATTGGCATAGAATAAATCCACACCCCTATACAAGAAGATCATACTGGGAGGGCTCAAAAATCTATACAAGGGTTGGATCATAAGCTGGGACACGGGCCAGGGTGAAAACATCAATGATTATTGGGATTGGGACTTTTGGGCTTGTACATATAATGAAGAGTTTGAGAATGTATTGAGGCGGTTATGCATATTCGAAGTAGTCTGGGATTCCCAATTTTGTGTCTCTCAAACAAGGTAATTTATACCATAATTTCTAAGTTGGTGGTTGATATATACCAACACTTTCCATATGCATTAAAGGGATGTTGGAATCAGCCTCTTGGACCTTCATCCGATTTCAAGCATCCAAAAAATGGGATGGATGTATGACGAGTTCCTACCCACCAAAAATGTCTAGGGGGACATGGAGAAGATGTCTCCTATAGCGATGGCATTCCTGAGTCTAGAACGAGGTATAAACGAGGATAAAAAGAACACTAGAGAGATCCATATTAATTAGTGGTTTCACTATTTTTTGAATTTCCCAACAGAATAAATAACATTAGTAGTGGGGCCCCCATATGTCCATGAGGAGCTCAATGGGGGTAAATATGGTTCATACTAGAGGATCTAGAAAGATATGCGTTGGAAATTTTGGGGATATAGTGTTAAGACGTAGTAGCAGCTAATAGTTAGGCTGGCTCGGTTTATCTAAGCACTAATCTGTGGGTGGATACTACTAGACAAAGATGCCCATAGGGGGGTATGACCAAGTACAATTATTAGGGATGTTCTACTGGCTAGTGGGGACTACATCATCCTAGTCATATTGTTGCTGTAAATGTTGTACCATCAACTCTAGCACATTAGTTAGGGAAATAGGCCGCTACGGGTGTGCGGGCCATTATAGATTATATATAGCTTTATTGAAACACACATGGGGGAAATGAATTTCTTAACTCCATCAGTCCACCTTGAATACATTATCTTATGTTGATTTTGAGTATTTTAGTGACCACCCCATTGAAGCTGGATGCAATGATCTTGCTAGGGAAAATGGGGCGAGCAGAAAAATTTATCTTCCATGTATTTACTTTTCCATCCAAGGCCTATAATGATGGTGGAAAAGACACCAAAGATAATCAGTATTATCTACTATAATTTTATGGTGGTGTTATGGTGGCACGAGAAGATTTTGAACCTATATTTGAACCATATACCCCACATCGGTGCTCCCAAAAATTTTGGTGCATGTAGATGATAACTCCCCTGGTGTATACAAATGTGTGCCATGAGAACCAGCTATGTGGGATTTAAAAACATTGGATAATTTTTAAAATGGTTGATGGGAAGATGTGGAATGAGCTACCTCCATCTACCACTAACTTCGGACTGGGTCCCGAGTATTCATAGATATGGGAAGTTTCCTACCCTAGGGAGATACTAAAGTGATTTACTATCTGGGACAACAAGGTGACCTCTACTCCTTGACGCTGAAAAGTGATAACGAGGGCATGTTAATAAGGTGGTGCAATCATAAACCAAGGAGGAAAGGCAGTAGTAGCAGCAGTTGTAGGCCATGAATTAGAAAACACCAAAACAGTGTTGGATGGAAGTGATGTGGGATAGGTGGCAGTTCTGGGTCTAGTGGATCCCCTTTAGAGGACCCAAGAGAGAGGTGAACCATCATAGGGATTTCATAGGGTCCCCAATCAATCTCTAGGTAGGCATCTGTGTCTCATAGTAATTAACCCTAATTCCATCTTTCCAAAGGCATGTAAATTCTATGAATAGAGAAAAATGTACCTCAACATTAACGGAATGTGGACGAATTTGAACATGCATTGGATGTTGATGGGGGATATTGGATTTGTGAAAGGAGAAATCAATGCTACCCATTCCGAGAGAAGAATTTTGGCAATAGAGTTGGAATATTTAATACATTCTCATGGAAACATGCGGCCAATGTCACACTAGGCCTGGGTGTTTCTTTGACATGACTACTCTTATAGAACTAATAGTGGCTCAATTGTAAGACTGTTTCCACTTTCCAATTCATGAAGATGAACCATGGGGGACTAAGTTAATGTGGAAGATTTCTTCCAAGCAACAGAGGGGACTTCAAAGGGAGCATATTCTGTTAAATGCGAGATAGTGGCCTCGGGTGGAATCTTCTTTGCAGAGTTCACCATATGTTTAGAAGTGATTTTCTACCCCCTTTCATTGCACTATTTCCTTTTATACCTTATCTTATATTCTCAAATGGAACTTATTTTCATAGTATAATATTCAATCGTATACTCCCGTTAATGAGGACAAAGGCACGATAGGAACAGAGAACAAAACACTAGGGCATGCTACCTGGGAGATGGTGGTTGCAGCATCTAGTAGTGCTGAGGGAGCTGGGGAGGCCCCATAATAATATTTAGAGCCCAAATCGTATACAAGGTGCTTCATAATGGCCTCCTGGTGATGGTATACCTGAGGAAAGATCATGCAGATGAATAGGTTAAGTCTCATATATCATACCTGTACCCATATTCTTTCTGTTCAAACTGGCTAATGTGACCCATGCATGAACAATTTCTAGGATGGTGCGTATGTTTCTCATGAAAATGGATGGAATACCAAATTATACTCTCCAAATAGGGGTTCTGGTCCCTATAGCATTGAGTTCCATAGTTGACCAGCCCGTGGTTCCTTCTGAGTGGTTGGTCGTGGCTGGTGATACTATTGGCAAGATAGAGTCTGGAATTAATTGGGCGGACAACATTGAAGTAGAATCCAGCGATGAAGACCATCCCAAGGAATACCTTTCTACTAAACTCCTCAAGGCATTTCCCAAATATGAACCCACCAACCCATAGGACTGGGATGATACTGCTTCCAATGAAGAGGACAGAAAGACCATTCATAACAGGTCATGGACGTCGATCAATATTTTTATCAAGGAGACTCCATAAGAAAAATTCATAAGTTAGATGGGGAGGATTCTTTTTGACTAACATGGGATATGCACTAGAGGAGTAGATACCCAACTCCCTTACTCGCTCATTTGATACTACCTTGTTGAGAGGGTGTGGGAGGACGCGCACAGATTCAATGTTGGTTGCAATTGAGGAAGGTATTAAATGTATAATGAATATAAGAGTATGGTTAGGGGATGAAATAGTTGAGGGTGCAGGAGAACGATAAGTACTCTTTCCTCGAGGCACAATCCGGACTCATATCACGGCTGACGTCCCCGATGGAAGATGATGAAGAACTAATGAAGAGCTCTTCTCAATAGATGGGAATTATATGAGATGACGAGGATCGAGACCGAATCAAGTATAATTAATTATTCTCCATTTACATCAAGGAGGAGTTGGGGAATTACATGCAATAAATGATCCTAGATTCCATGAGCGAGATAGTAGCAGAGCTGGGATTCTCCATTGAAGAGGTCACCCCTTCTATGGGAGTGGAAAATACATGGGTGTTGTAACTTATGTGAACTCATAAATGTACTTTAATTCTTGTATTGTTTATGTTGGTTTCATTCATGAGTTCTATAATCTGTTTTGGTTTCTATATATCGGTCACATCCATGAAATATCCAGTGATCAATCCATAAGGTCACATAGGTCAAGACCGATGTGAGAAACAAGAATTTGTTGTATCATTATTTCATTTTAATATGAGAGTTAAAACCAATATTTGGGCATCTGGGGTCTGAATAACCAATCTGAGTTTCCAGGAAGATGGAGGGAGGCCTAATCGGAGAATGATGATCTTAGAGCAGTCGAACTTCTGCTTTCCCAAGGTTGTCTAGTACACAAGAGGGGTAATGCCTGTGGCATTGGAATCAATCCATACAGAGGGGAGTGGAAATTGTGAATCACAAATACCCAAAATATGGAACACTGTTGGGACGGGATGACAATGAAGGATAAATGTTTTCTGTGTTCGAAACACAATATCCCTATTGAATTATCCTGAAATAGGGACAATAAATGAAGGATAATTAGTGACCATGTTCGAATGAAGGGAACGAACACAAAAAGTCAACCATAGTCTTCTAGAAGCATGGGGGGTGGAGTTATGGGTTGTTCGAATGGGGTCCAAAACTCTCTAAATTATGCTACCATGATGAAAACACATTATGTTAGTGCATCTATCTGATCAGAGACCGTACTCATTTATTGAAAGGATCTCTCTGGTGAGATCCTAATGTTTCTTTTAGTTTTACATTTATCCAATGATAACAAAATATTCTTAGTTTAATGTTGTACGGTAAGTACGAAGGAAATGAATAGTCCCAAAAGGGGGACGAGGCCAGGAAAACCATATTTGAGGGTTTAAAAGATCATGGTTGGATCTGAGAACTAGAAATCCAGATGTCACAATGTATCTTACATGGGTGGGAATCAATCCATATGTATTTCTCCAAAGCGTAGTGGGGTGAGAAACCAACACTAGAGAGGGAAAACCTATCTGGTAGAGAAGATAAATCATCCCAAAATCATTATGTGGGATCCTGAAATAATCCAGGGTAGAATCATTGTTTAATGTCATGCATTGGGGATGTGGTTACCCATAGAAGAAATTTGTGGTGTGATACATATCTTAACCTGAATGAAGGCCAAAGGGTCCACACCACTTGACCAGTTCCTAGTGGGATTATTTATACCATAAACTAGAGGTGTCCTAACATGGTTTTGGACACAAGGGGAACTTCTTGGGCATTCCTATCTATCCTATGAAGATGAGAATAAAACCATTTGTAGTTATGGGTGACCTGTGTAGTTTTACATCATATGGTAGGATATAGAGTTAAAGGGGATATCCAAAAGCGGGAGTACGTGGTGTGACTATTATAGAACCGATGTGAATGAGGACCAAAGTAGTTAATATCACACCATGTGATGCTGGGGAAAACCTTAGGTCAGGAGACCAAAGATGGAAAAAAAAATTGGCCTAAGGCAAAGTGTTCAGACATTCCTACGTACCATACTAGGATTGGAATGAAACCATATGTAGTTATCATATTGATATTTAACACCATGTGCACAAATTAAGGATTTTTATTACCTGGCGCTGGACCTAGAGGATAATCGTTTGGGCGTTCTTATATATCTCTCGATAATGGGAATCAAGAAATATGTATTTCTCATGGGAAGATCCCAGTTTTAGGTCATGGAACTCAGACCGGGATGGGAAGAGACAAGGGAGACACATGGTGTGGTTGTTGAAATACCTGATGGGAATAAATATAGTAGAAGTCCCTGCTACACCATGTGCCCCCAGGGGAAACCATAGGCCGTGGGACCAAAGGTGAAAATTTTCTTGGGCCCTATATGAATTGTTTGGGCGTTCCTATGTATTACATGAAGATGGGAATCAAGCCATACAAAGTTCTGGAATATGGAATGGGAGGTTACCAATGCCAGGGGAAATAATGTCGTGTAGTTCTGGAATATGTACCAAAAGAAGTAGCGTTTTATGGATCATGATTTTTTTAGGGTGGATGTGTGTTTTTTTTAAAAACTACATTAGGATGGAGAATATGAGAATCACTATAAAATTCAAGCCATATATAGGCCTTCAAAATTTCCAAGGAGGATAACTGATACTAAACATGATATCCCCTTGAGTGAGGGAAACATAATGTGGTGCCATTTTTTTGTCACGGGGCCAAGACTATAGTTTGACAGTTTTGGGTCATATGATAGGATCAAACCAATGATTTTAATGTTTTGTGGATAAGATGCAACAGTTTTAATTCATGTGGGTCCAGGGAGGGTATTTTAACATATTATGTCTTGGACCTCCAAAAAATAGAGAGGTTCTAAAGGGAATGATCAAGGTGTGATAAATCATAACTGATGTGAATGAGGAAATCAATCCCCACCACACCTCACACAACTGTAGAGGGAGGGGTCCTCAGGAAATGGTTCAAAAAAGATCAGAGGATATGAGTATGGACCCAAAGAAAAAATGTCGGAGCATTCATATGTATCCCATAAGGTTAGGAATCATGACATGCACAGTTGTTGAAGATGTCCTGCAATTTATCGCCATGCGACAAGGATAGGGATATGGGAGGCTATCTCTTAAAGGGGGAGTACATGGTGAGGCTATTAAAGACCTAACGTGAATGGGGACATATATCCATGTATGCCACACCATACAGTCTTATATGGGTCAGGGGCAAAAGCCATAATAAATGATATAATTAGTCGAATGTGAAAGATGATGAAATCCCAAATAATGTGAAACATGAAGCATGGAAATGGATAAAAACATTTCCATGTTGGACCCAACACTCTAGGTCCCAAAATACAGTGTACCTAGGCACGTTAGTGAACTGCCAAAGATGTTTGAGGGGGAAAATTTGAGAGCCAAAAACTCAAGAAGATGAGTGGTGGAATGAGGTGTGGGGAGCTCTCAAGAGAGGGGTATGTAGCATGGCTATTTTAAACCTAACATGAATGAGGTCTTAAAATCATACAACACCATGTACCCCCTCTTGGAGTACTTTTTCCAAGGGGCCAGAAGGAATAGCATGTTTATAATAAATGGGGATGGGCCCAAGGACGAAATGTTTGGGCATTCCTACATATCCCATGAGGATGGGAATCAAGCCATACATAGTTTTGATGTTTTTGTGTAGTTTAACTCCATGCGATAAGGATAAGGGGAATATTAATCTCGAAGATAAATGTATATGGCATGGAGAATAACCCAATGTGAATGGGGACTTAATCCCATATACGCCACACCATTCATATTTCGAGGAGATAACTGTTTAATATAAATAATAGATGAACCTAGTTTGGACCAAAAAACGAAATATTCGGGCGTGGTAGATAATAGATTGTGATCATAGGGGTCAGACCGTAGAAGGATATTTTTATGTTGTGTGCGTGGGACAGAAGGGTCGAAAAGTTAAATCACTATGCCTATCATTTGGGAGACTATGGAATGGAAATAATTATTGAGTATAATTGGTTTCCATGTTTGTAACAAAGTATCCCACTCGTGTGACATGGAATAGAAACAAACAATTGAACATAGACCACTGACCATATTTGTATCATGGTACTTATGTCAAATTTTTTTCATGATCCTCCATGACATTGGACCAAAATGGTAGGTGATCCAAATTGGAATGAAACCGAACCACTAAGGGGTCTTTTAAGATATTAACAATGATGGAAACCCAAATGGAAAGACATCTGATTCCTGGCGGTACCGGTGCCGTTTAACATATTATAGTAGTGACACAAAATGAAGGTGGGGTTTCTCAAGGGGATATGTGTGGCATGGAAAATATTTTCCAATGTAAATGAGGACACAGATTCCATACCACACCGCACAATCCTATGCGATAACATGATCAAGGAGGAAGAAAGGTCGAGGGATCTAAGGTTGGGCCGTAGTTGAGATGTCCTATAAATTTAGGAGATTATCATCTTACGGGATGAATACAGAGTAGCTTTATGTCTTTCAACCCAGATGGATCACTAGTTTCACATCATGTGGTGGGAACAGAACAATTTAATTTCTTGTGGGACTCAAAAGAGAAATAATTCTTGAGGAAATTAGAAATTGTGGGATGAGTAATAAGCTCACCATCCATGGTGACGAAGGAGTATGCACCATCTTGGTAAACCTTGTGAATGAGATACGTTCACTCCCATTTGGGTTCTAGAATCAGTGGCTTCCTTATTTGTATTATTATCATCCATAGTGTCAATACTGTGTCCCCATGTAAGAAAGAGAAGAGGTGAAATTTATTGTTGAAATCTCTAGTGCTTGTTAAGATTTTGCAGGGCACAAATCCTATTCTCATCAAGTACTTCTAGTTCAGAAAGAAAATTTTAGGATAAATTTTCTGGTGTCTGTTGGTAATAGACTGCAATTCATAATGAGGGTAACTGAATCTTGATGGGTTGGACTACCTCCACTCGATACACTATAAAATATGGGGTCACCTAAGTTGAATTAAGATTCGTTGTCTCATAAGGCTAGAGGGTGTTGGGGAGTTTTTCCAACCAACTCTTCCTATTCTGAACAACCATCTTTTTCATAATGTTAGAGAGTGTTTTTTCATAACTCAATATTCCAATTTCCTTGTGCATGATAGCGAGGGGTATGATTATAATGGATGTTTCACTTTTCATAAAATTTCATCATTTCAGCTACCCTGATTTTGGTTTCATTATTGGCGAGGAAGGCGTGAGGGAATCTGAATTGATCTATGATATTGGACCTCAAAAAATCAATGATAGAATGGTCCTTGACTCCCTTGAGTGGAACTACCTCTTCCCGCATAGAAATGAAATCTGTAGTGGTTAGGTTGAACCTTCACTGGTGGGCTGCCACCGGTGGATATCGTCCCACAACATCGATTCCCCAGACCACAATGGGAGAAGAGAACTTGGTAGTGTGGAGAGGTTCTAGTGGCTGATTTATGAAAATAACATGGATTTGGAATGCATGGAATATCATGGCAAACCCGATACAGTCACAGATCATCGTCAACCAAAAACAACCCAATCTATGGATTTGACGAGAGAGTTTTGGCCCAATACGATGAGATCTGCAAGAACTAGCATGAACATCCTACAAGACCTGATAAATCTCACATCATTGAATGAAATGGGGGATAATATCTTCAAAATCATGTTAGTAGAGGATCCTCTCATAATTAGGACCATTATAGGGGGTGAAATACAATATGCACCATCAGATTCGCTCATGCTCGGATCAATTTTCTGGGATATTACCATGATGGAGATACTTTATTAAGGAGGTCCTCTAATTCGGAGTCTCTTCCAACAACACAGTTGGGGGACCTAGGGGTCCTGATGTGGTGGAACCAGTGGTATGGGGGGTTACATATGGGGTATCATCATCGTCTAGAGTAACATGAGTGATTACTCCCCGATGATCCACATGGATAATCAAGTCATCCTAATTTAGTTTTGTAAGAGAAACAGCTAGGCTGGACAAAAAATCATCTCGACCGTTCTGTGAATGAGAGAAATGAGTAACTTATGGATAACAAGGTAAATGATCCATCAGTTGAAGGGTACATTCTAATAGTTGTATGTGTTTTGGATTCCTGATGATGTAGTCACTATTGATCTCCTTGATGACTAGTTATGTGTCCCCTTTCACATAAATGTAGGGAATGTAAATCTCAAGGGCTAGCTTGAGACCAGTAATTAGATCTTATTACCCTTTCTCATTGTTGGTGAAACCTTCTTACAATAGAAATGAATATGGTAGCACAGCTTCTGCAGGATTGATGAAGATGATACCAAGGTATACTTTGTTGATTCTGGGATCATAGAGTCTTCTGCCGATAGGGTTTCTGGATGTGCCATCAAAATGAATTTTCCAACATGGAATGGCCTGATCTACTAAAAGGATTCCCTCATCCGGAAAATCAGGATCTACAGATTACTCTATGGGAGTTGGATGGGAGGAAAAGATGTCTACCAATTCATGTCCCATCATGGCCTTCTAGGGTAAAAACATGGTGTCGAACTATTGAAGGAATACTATTCACATAGTTAGAATGCTTGTCATCATGGGGCAGTTCAAAATGTAATTCAGTGGATCCACTCAGGACACCAAATTTATATCATGGTGGTACAAGTAATGTTGCAATTTATACACTGCAAATACTAATGTTAGAAAGTTATTCTCAAAAGAGGAATATCTGGTCTCAGTATCAAGGAGCATGCAGATGAGACAATATAAACTATTCTTCATTACCTTGATGTTCTTGTAGGTGATAAGGGTGCTAAGATATCATTTTAGAGTTGTATCATAATGGAACATCGAATTTTTAGAAAGGGATGGAGTCATAACTGGAGAATTTTGCATATAATTCTTGACCTATTAAAAAGCCATCTCACACTCCATATCCAACTGATAAATAGTAGCTTTCTTCATTTTTTGGGAGAAGGGGTTACACATGCTAGCCAGAGTTACGATGAATCAGTGTATATGGGATAAGTGACCTTGAAATCCCCGAAGCTTCTGAATGTTGTTCGAAGGCGACATCTGACCGATGACCTAGATCTTTTATAGGTCGATCTCAATTTCTCTGAATCTGACAATGAATCCATGAGAATTTCCAAAGGTGACCCCGAAGGAACATTTCAAGGGGTTCATCATCATATGGTCGGAATGGAGGAAGCCGAACACTTTATCAAGATCTCTGATATGGTCATGGGGCTAGTAGTAATTGACCACCAAATCATCCACATAGAATTCCACCAATGTCCCATGGATCAGCTTAAATATGAGATGCAAGGAACAATGATAGGTGGTACCTACATTCTTTAGACCGAAAACATTACTTATTAGTATAAATCACCTTTTTGTTCCCTGATGTTTATATAATCTTCATCCTTAGGGACCATTAGAATTTGTTTATACCCGGAATACCCATCCATGACGTAGGGATCCAAGAACCTGGTGATGGAATCTATCAACAGTTCTATCATAAGAAGGGGAAATTCACCCTTCAGATAGTAACGGTTGAGATCCAGAAATTCAATGAAAACATAGATACTTATGTTCTTCTCCTTTATGTCCTTGATTTACGATAACCACCTAGGGTACTGGAAATCAATGACAAAGTTTGTCCTAATGAGATTATCAAGCTTAGCCTCGATCATGGTACCGTAAGAAGGTGGATTTTCCTGGGAGGCTATTTGAACACATGATGATTTTTTGGAATAACAAGAAATTAGAAAAATACATGAGGATCTAGCCATAGAATCTCATCATAAGTCCATGAAAATACATCATTATGATGCATCAAGAAATCCATTTATAGATATTTCACTTCGACTGGCATAGCGGTGTTGTTCAATTTTGGTTTCAGATCTACCTTGTTACTGAGGTTCACCTATACCAATTCATCAACCAAGGTGGATACACCCTCTCTAAAATCAAGAGTATCATCCCTCAAAACCTCTTATTCATCCATTGTGATGGGATCATCAGTCTAAGGAAATTATTCTGAGTCAAATGACCCTGATAGGGAACTGGCACCAACATGGGCGGTGGTGGACACCTCATTAAGGGATTCTTGCTCTACTGAATCCATGGTGAATTTTTTTTCACCCTAATAACATATGTCCTTTGATCCAGTGGGCACATTGGATGATATCAAAGTAATATTGATTCATTGGATTGAGCTAGTTTATCCCCGTCCATCAAAACAAGCAAGTATGGTGTAATGTCATTTCCATGGGGTGGAAATCCCAGTAACTTATGGGAGTAGGGTGCTCTGGGATTACCTGATCCTATTTTGTATAGAAGTACAAGGTGGTCATCTATAATTACTTGGAAATGGGAATGTGATTCCCCCTCATTCAAGATACAATAATAAATTTCCCAAAATCCAGATTCGTGGCCTCCGATCAGTGGATCGGGAAAATGTAGGCATCATCCATGTTCATCCATGGTTAGTCGCAACCATAGTGTGTTCATCCTCATTATCCTAAATATACCTTTCCTTGATCTTATAATAATCAACATCAATTTAGTGGGATTCAAAATAGGTGTTAGGATATGCATCACCTTGGATTATTCCAACCAGACCATTTAGGGAGTACATAAGGCCTTGGTGATATGAAGAAGGGACTGTTGCATGTAGGTGGAGACATGGACAACCCATCAACGTGTTTTAAGAAATGTATTGTGAGACAACCATGAACTCTATGCTGGAAACTAGACCACTAAACTGGGTCTTTAGGTGGATCTTTTTAACTCATGTCTATTCCCTCTAATCATAAGAACAAATTTTTAGGATAGAGGGACTCAGATCTGCCTCTAACTGCGCCATCTTTCGAAGTGTTTGGATCATGATATGGTTGATCCTAGATTATATGTCGAAAACATAATGACAAACCTACACACCATTGAAATAGATAGTGATGCATAGTGGGAGGATGCGTCACTGTATAGTAGAACCTTCTTCTTCACCAAAGAAAGAGACAATGGCCTGAAATTTTGTTTGCTCGACTACCTCAGCCAGGATGGCTTCTGCGGCTGCTACCTCTGTCTCAAACTAGAGGGGGATTTATAAAACCTCAGAAAGGGATTCACACATGTATTCTAATAGGATAGATTCTTCATGGATAGAGATCTTTGAAGTAATTCTATAAAAATTGTTGATAAAATATTACTTCTATGTCAGGTGTTAACTTCTGCTAATAGGATATCACTCTATGGCAGGAGGTATGGCATTCCCTTTGATTTGACCCAACATCCGATTGGTGCTGGGAATGACAAGATGCTCACTAGTTGAAATGCATGGACTAACTACTGGATGTGGTCAAGATGATAGATTTTGTTCCACAAAAGAATGTTTTTTATCATAGCAATAATGAGGTGGATAATTCTGATCAAGAAGTACAAATGGCAGTGGAGGTGGATCAGGCGATACAAAATGAGAAGGTTACACATGTTGAGATATGTGCTTGTCTTGCTGTCTTGTTTTGGTGGCATACAAAGGATGGATGGATGATCTAACTAATGCATTTAAGTGACTCACATAACCACAGCTCAGTCGACACGACTGTCTTCTAGGGCTGTTGTGAGGATCTTTCATGCACTCTTCTTCATCAAGTACCATGTCTGGTTTTAACAGCTACACAGTCTTAAATGAAGTGTATGCTTTATTATCACATAAAGAATAACCCATCATTGGGGGGATTCTTGGGATAATATCCATATATGGGGGAATGAAATCACTAAGGGTATGAGATGACAATGGAATCAGTGGGGGGAGTTTGTCTCCCTTGCATCGCTGATGCTTTCCCTTCTTGGAAGAGGAGGAATAAGACGTTTAGTCAGAAGTAGTGGTTGCAGGTAATGAGGTGAACAATAATGTCTCAGGTTGGATAAAAAAAGCATGGAAAATACCTTGGGCACAGTCCACTACCTTGTGGTCCATCTAGTCATCTTATTTTTGGGACTCGCGGTTAGGAACCTGCTACCACTCACCTTTGTTGTCATCATTACTTTTAGGCATTATAGACACACATGCCACATGTACTGACGATGAACCATACCTGAATATGTTGTTATAAACCTAGTAATGGATCCATTCTTTAACAAAATATCATATATTGAGGGTGTTCCCAAGGATCCAATGACAGGGGAAGTAAGTGGGGTGATCAGTGAGATCCACCTCTCAGGGCCTTTTACATTATGGAAATCGTAGGATTCCCTGGTCCACAACACTTTAAAAATAACCAATGACCTATGCCTTATTTAATGAGTAATTACAGATCCTTCATATACTTGAGTGATGATCTAGGAGCATTCCCTGTATAGGGGATGGAGGATCCTATTAAAGAGGTGGAATCCAAGTATCTCACCTAGGTAGTAGTGGCACATTACACAAGGGTGCTTTCTAATTCTAATGTGGTCACTTCTAGGCCAGAGGATGTGCATGAGGTGGTGGGACATAGAGAGGCTGTATGGGTGGTTCCAATGGTAATAATTCTAGCTACTTGGGGCTTTTATTTGGGCTACCATGGTGGGATCGATCTTAGAATCTCTTCTCGTGAGAACTACAGGAGGCAATGGACATGCCATCTTGGTCTGCAGCAAATATTCTTATATATACTGAGCTTTGTCAGAGAAATCCCAAAACCCCCATGGGTTGTTCTAAGTGATGAGAGAGGGGACCAGTTTAGTCTTGAAATTATCCACACACACTTTTACTAGATGTTTCTGAGTCTGTATCATGTTAGTGGAATATGTGAGTTGTTTCTAACCAGCGAAAAAGTCTGTGATGTGCTTGTCGGGCCTCTATTTTCACTTGAAGAGGTCGGCAACACTCATCTTCTGGGTGGGGGAACTGATCTAGTAATTAAAATACCTACAATGATCCACCAAACTGGCTACTATCCCAATACATTTCTGGTTGTTCCAGAAAAACGTGTTCCCTTCCATTTTATGTAAGAATCACCTGAGCATGGTGGCCTCCTACTACACTAGAGTTCACAACATGGGTCCTCACTAGGAAATAAAGTGGATTAGATGATACAGAGGGACACACATCCCATTAAAGATATAGAAGGTATAATTTTTGAAACCCAGGGGTGCTGTAACATCATCCTCCCATACCAGATATAGCTTCCCATAAGGTGGGATTGCCATCTGTCGAGTTTTTAGGTCCTTGAGGTAGGAAATGAGCACTGCCATTGCGTCATCTGGATGAGGATTCCAATCTTGATGATTATCTCTAATTACCAATTCATTGTTAGTTTCTTTAACATGATAAGACATCCCAGTTTCTCGTGGAGAGGCTAGTGGATGACTTGTGGTGCCGCTAGGAGAATAACCTATCGAGTTGTTGGGGGAAACTGAGTTGGGTCCCAAGGAGGGATATCATGCAACTATGGTGGATTTGAGGAGGAATATCCCACCCCTTTTCCATAAACTCTAGCACCTAACATTTATATATATGAAGGATGGTCATGATCAGCTGGAGGGAATTCACTAGGGGGTGTTCTTGCTCCTACTACCCTGGATGACGATTACAGTAGTCTATCTGCTGGTCTCAACACATTTATCAAGAATATCATCGACTGAATTTTTATATTCAAGGATTTTTTGACCCAACACATCATTTTCGAGGACATTATCTATCTTATTCAGGGATTTTTTTCTTTCTAGATCGAAATAGGATGATTGAATGTCGGTTTCTCCTTCAATGGATTCTCTTCAGAAATTTTCACATAGTCTGGGTCACCCTTAATGATTAAGACGTTGCTCTGGAAACTCTTCCCTGGTGCTAAATCTCCATGGATGATGGTTGATTACACTACTTCTTTTATGACATTCCAAGACCTCAATTCAAGGCAGTAACACTAAATCAAGGTAGTAGTCACACTGAACACCACTGTAATGTTTGGATGCTAAAACACTGCTACACCAGGGTTTCAACCCGTTATGATCGGGCGTATCAAGGGCACAGAATCCTGAGGCATCCCACATCGAGTTCAGGTAATTATATTCCATGGTAATTTCACTATGTTTTTTATTAGGTTTATATTTTAACACAAGGTATTCCATGAGTTTAGCATCTCAGAGATATGGTTTAGACTGATCAAAAAACAAATAACAGTAGATCATATGGGTATATCCCCAAGAGGGATCACCTGAGGGGTTTACTGGATGAGTACATCAAATTTTTCAAGGAAGAAGGATCCTATGATACTTGGGTTTCTAAAAAAGGGATTCTAGGGTTTACCATTGAATGGAATTGAACCTCAGTTATGATTCCTATGTACCCTGTGTAAACGATAGGGATCAAAACCCATGTAGTTCGAAAGGTGAGACATGAAATTGGGTTGTACACAAAAGACAACAAGCTGAAGATATAATGGGGCTTACGCGTGGATAACATCCCATCCAAAGGGGGAAACTCATGGTTATATGGTTATGGATTGTGTGTGGGGATTACACATGGTTATCTACCTAGTGGAATAGCGTGATCTCACTGGGGCGTGGCATCCTGGGTAACAATTATGATTGATGAAGGTTGGTTGAATGAATTGGATAAGAGGAATGGGATGGTACAGATGTGAAGATGATGGTGATGTTGGGATTGGATCTCAAAAAGACTTCTTACATATCCCGGTGGTAGGAAATAAAAGTCCACAGTGTTCGGTGGGGTGATGGGACACATGAGAAGGTGGATCGTGAGCCTGGATGCATGGATAGGACCCGAAGGATGTAAAAAACATTGGTTGTGGTATGATCATCCCAAAACACAAAAGCTCAAGGGAGAGACATGGATCAGACATGATGTATGGTATTGAATCTTAGAGAGGATTCCTACAAATCCCCATGGTAGGGAATCAATGTCCATTTATTTTATGAGGGGACATAGAATCAGAGTGTGCACAAAGGACTGTGACCCAAATACATGTGAGGGATTACACATGGTTATCAGACCAAGAGCTAGTCTGATGCCACTAAGGGATGGAGCAAGGGTGTGGGTCCCAAAAAAGGGGGCACCGAATTTTACCATTGATTGGGGTTGATCATCAACTAGGCAACCAACATTCGCTGTCTAGGAGACATGGATCAAAACCCATGTAGTTCGAATAGGTTTACTAGTATTTGGGGTTGAACCATAAGGAGGATTACTACTTACCATGTTTTGGAGATAGGGATCAAAACCTACATAGTTTGAATGGTTTACCAGTGTTTGGGGTTGAACCTTAGGAAGGCTTCCTATATACCCTTTCTAGGAGACCGGGATCAAAATACATGTAGTTTTAAAGAATACAATTTAGCGTCATGCGGGACGAAAATGTGGCATATATTTTAACATCTTGTGGGACAAGGGTGAACCAATGTGAAGTGGCCAGGACCAATGGATGATGGGTTTAATCCTCACTTAGGAATTCTATATACCTATCCTACTATTGGATGAGATAAAAGTCCACATAGTTCGGATGGCATGGGGAATGGGCCATACATGCAATAGAGGCCTAGGGAGGATTTTAGGTTCATGCTTACACCAAGCTCACGTGATTCATGCTCGATGTGAGAAACAATAGGAAACCAAGTCCTGCTGATCACGTCGTGAAATGTGAGATGATGAGGAATAGAGTAGGGATTATGCATGGTAAGTGTCCCAAAGATGAAACATGTGAATACAGTTGGTTAGTATCCCATGAAGATGGATAATGGGGCATATCCTAGGATGGATTCCCAAATGGTGATAATTCACAAAGGGAGAGGGATGGTGTATCAAGAGTCCCATATGCCCATCTATCCTATAGTATTTGAGAATGGATGAACATAGGAGAAGAAAAGATGATACCTCATGTAAGAAAGACCAGGGCCTTACACCAGGATTGTTTCCCTCCCCTATATATAGATTTCGTTCCATTAAAGGAGGATCTCATTCAATGTAAGGATGATCTCACTCCCATGGAGACCAATGGTCGTGGAGAATGTCTGAGGCAGGGCACCCCATGTATATCGCACATCATAATGAAACTGTTTAATGTCATGTACTAAGGATGATGATGCTTCGTAATTCATCGTCATATAGCTCGGATGACTATAATTTACTCCTCACCCCTATGATTTACATAACTGGTGAGATCTAACCCTTGGTAGGTGGAAGGCACTGAAAAATCCATAGCGAGATGGGGTGTTGGAGTGATCTATTAAGGGGCTCAGATTAGTGTGGCTATGAAAAAAAGCAATAGTCATTAAGGTGACTATGTGAAAAACCCATTAGGATATGAAATTGAATATTATTCATTGCCCATGAGACCTTGAAATCACTTCATACAATCCTGTATGGTTGTATGATAAAAAATTGTGGAAATCATGAGATATTGGAAAGAGGTGATTTGTGAAGAGGATGGGGTTCATGAGGTCTGGGTGCTTCAAGAAGAGGTTGTTATTCACAAAGGGAAATGGATTCTTAATGAGGCAGGGATTTGCGAAGAATAGGATCTTTGAAATTGAGAACCTTTAATGGAAAAGTGATTCCCCTTATCCAACAACTCATTCTTTGGAGAGAGCAACATGAAGGACCTACGCTTCTCAAAACCTCGATCACCATGAATGGGACCCTTCATCTACGAAGGTCATATGCCTTCTAGAAGGGAATTCCCCACCCTATGTGGAGGATGGGAAGAACTAAAAGATATATGGTTCATAGAGGCCCAGTACATTGGTGATTCATCTATGGGTTTCACGAAGGTCTCAGCGAAATTGGAGCTCGAAATTTGGAATGGTGGATTCACATTGGTTTGGAAAGAGTTTAGCCCTCTATTTATAGGTAACCCAAGTTGGAGAGGTCTCAGAGGTCGCTGTAGAGGAGAGTGATTCCTCATAGAGGATACACTCCATCAGTTGGCTCCTGCCTCACCGATGGTGTCAGACGTTGTTAAGAGGCCCGTCAATGTAGCCACTGTAGAGCGGACCCTGGAGGCTGATGATACCCTAGAGCAAGTGACGAGTCAGCATCATACTCGCATTGAGCCATGACACTATGCAGATGATTGCAGCAGTGGCCTCGCAAAAATGGGACGATTGTGAGGATATCTTCACGAATGAACCCCTTTGGGATGGTTTGGAGGGACTTAGGTTCCTTTGGAGTTTTAATTCACTCTACCCCAACTATTAGTCGACTCGCAGGCCAAGACCAATTTTTCAGCTCGAACTAGTTCCATGCCTCATATATATGTATTTTAGCATCGAAGACAAGTCATATGATATAACATGGATATCACAATATCACATCATAAATATCAATGGTCAATTTTGGGAGTTCTTATTTCTCTTTAATATACTACATTAATTTATATCACAATTAATTAGAAATCAAAATAATAAAAAATAATATGTGACATATGGGTTATATTTCTTTCAAAAACCTAAGGTATTATTTAATTTTAAACACACATTAATCCATTACCCATGTCAATTATATTCGTAGATCACCCACATAATGGGTATGCCTAATCAAGGTCAGAACCCAATTGAATCAAATGTACTCCATGGAAGAATTTCAAACATTATTTAACAGATTTGAGTGCAATATATGTTGGAACAATCATAATATGTAATAGTGTTTCCAATTTTGAAACCGAAGAAGATGATCACAATGAGGTTCCAAGATAAAAAATGATGAAGATCAAAACTAAAAGTGCACACTGTCTATGGATTTCACTGTAATTTTCAGGAAACCATGGCAGAGATGGGTGAAATAGGACAAAAACTACATTCCATGGATTGAGGGAATTATTGGGATGTCTGAAATGATGGCTTAACACCAAAATCTCCAAGAAGGTTCCCTAGGATTGAGAGGACAATGTTATAGTGAGATGAAATGTAAATCCAACCTCTTGACATAATTTAAAATAGCGGGTTAGGGAATTATATGACATGTAATGTAATTACATGTTGTGTAAATATTTTTAATGGTAAAGACTAAAAATCCCATCACATCATATTATTTTATTTACAACACCTAAAAATTAAATGATGTGTAATTCATTTAGAGGAGTTGTAAATGGTCTACATATGGTTTTTCATCCCATTTTCACTTTAGAAAACCCAAACCCCATTTAATTTTTTTCAACATACGTAGAACCCATGAAACACATAACCTATTTATCCAGATAAGATTAATTAAAATAATCATATATCTCTATAATTTATGTCATTTTCCCCAATAAATGTTTCCATAAAAACCCTCTCATGTTTTCTAGAGTTTCCCCACAACTAGGGACTCTTTTCATTCAAATGAACGGTATATTTGATGGTATAAGACTACAATGATTTAAATATGATAAAAAAACTTTTTTAAAATAAAATTTAATGAAAAACACAATGAAATACATGGTTGGTAAAATGAAACATCTTATTGTAACGGCCAATAACCCACCATTTACCCAATAAAGGTAACAAGGTACCAAGAGGAATCAGGATAGCAGTTCCGAACCCAGTATTTATGATATTAAAAAAACAAATGTGGTCTTAAAAGACATATATACCACCAAATAATTCCATAACAACTATAAACTATTTAGATCTTATATATAGATACATTGGTTTCCATAGAAACATACTTGGCCATCCAATCACCAAAGTAAATAAACTTTGATCTTCAATTTCTCTTAAAACTATTCTCTTTTAAATCATATTTCTCCGTTCATGACTATGTGACAAATCCATATATTTTAACTCTATTTCATCATTCTCATTAACTCTAATAATTATTTATACTCTTTTATAGAATTGAGACCCAGCTACAATGTGATCACTTACAAGATTTAATCTCTTCATTCACTTTTATTACAAATTTGGTGTTCACTAAATTTAAAGTGTGGGACATTGGTTTTCTTATAATTTAATTTAAAAAGTAAATATACTATTATTTTCATATTTTTAGATTTCCCATAATGGTGTTTAATCCATTTTAGTTATGGTTACTTACTATAACTAAAAAATTAATGGAATTTTTGGGTCTCCTAGTTGTAATTAATTGCAAGGGAATAATTAATTAAATCCTAAAGCTATTGAGTTGGTTAATATAGGGACCATTTAAGATCTTTTTTCCAAAAACTAGTTACCAAATTTATTTTCTTTCTTACTTTATACAATTTAATTTCTCTTTCACTCTCAATAATTCATTTACTAAATTGTTTAATCAATCGAAGGGGATTAATCAAATTATTCATTCAATCAATCATTATTTTAATATTTAATTGATATTATTATATTTAGTTTTATATTATTATTAATTATTCTTTTATTTTTTTAACATTAATTGTTTAAATTTCCTAAATAATTTATAGTGATTTTTTTAAAGATGAATGTTTTTCCATTAATATTTTAAAGTGAAATTTCCAGCCTATTAATATTTTTCTCTACTCTGACCTATAAATAAGCATGTCCACATGAGGTAAAATTCATTTCTAATTATGTTATAGAATTCAAAAAAAATAAGGGGGAGTAATTTCTCGGGAATCCTGAGATGAAGCACTACATTTCAATAATAAGGAATCCTCATAAAAAATTTTGTTATTGAGAAGAGAAACCATATCATTAATTACATGATGTGAGATATGTTGATTGAAAAAAATACAAATCATATATTGGAAGGTTGTATTTATTACTTCAATTTATGTCTCAAATGTGATCTTTTTGTGTCCAACTGAAGAGAAGACACCATATGAGATGCAGTATAGGATGAATCTACCATTAATGTTCTTTTATAACTTTTGAATGTATATTATTTATTCAAAATATACTGAACTAAAAATTCAATTCTCCTAACGATGAATGTATTTATATTTTATGATAATAAAAAATAATGGTTCAAAAACCAAATGAAAATAGACTTGAAAAAATAATTAAAGAAAATATATCCTTATTGTTAAAAATTAGATGAATTAATTATCTAGAGAATAGTTTTCAAAGTAATAACATAATAAAATTCGTGGGGAATGACGTGATGAAGAGAGAATCCTAAGGAGGGAATAGTCCTTTAAAAGAAAAAAATAAGAAACAAATGATTAGAAATATATATTTGGTTCAGTAGCTATAACATGAATTTAGTGAAAGAAATGTCATTTTCAATTTGGAACCTCTGGTGAAATCATGTCGGATGGTGACTTTATAGAAACCATATATATTTTCCCAAGTAGATCCTAAGTGTTTTAAGAATGCCTCCAAAGGTGATATTTAGTTCAAATTTATATATAAATAACTTGAACAAATTTAAATGAATCAATCATTAGTAGAATTATTGATGCTTGATGATAAATTTTATTATGATAACCTGTTGGTTTTTATTTAATAAAATTAATTAAAATGGTAATTGGACACAAAAAAAGAGAATGAATGTAGTGAAAGGGTTGTTACCAAACTAAATAATTTTAATTGATTAGATATTTTTCTCACATGATTTGATGAAAAATATTCATCTATTATTGGTAATATTGGTGAAAAAAAGATTTATGGTGTAGAAAATGTGTATAAAATAACTATTCATCGATGGATTTATTGGGAAGGAAGTGTAAATATATATTCCATATATATTTTTAATGGATTAACATGGGTGAAAGTTATTCTAGTAGAAAAAGGTATTTCATGAGTAGAAATAGAAGCATGGTCATAGTATTCTATTCTAGGTAAATTATTGAAAATCAGTAGATTCTAAGATAGTTTTTTAACTAAAATATCTGAATCGAGAGTGAAAATAAAAAAAGATTTATAATAACAACAAATTTTTTGGAGGATAAGATGATATATAATTTAATCAATTTATATAATATTTGAGGTATTAATTTTAGTTATCCATGATTTGAAATTTAATGTTTTTTATTATTATAATGGTAAAGAAATGAATTCATGGATTAATATCTATAGTTTTTTATGGAAACTCTGTATTTTATAATATACAAGATATTCCTAATCGTGCATAAATTAGAAAAACAATATTATTATTTAGATGTTACTATTATAACCTAGACATTAAATTTGCAGGTATGAATAATATTAACAATTTTTTGTTTTATATTATTTTATTACCCATATAGAATGAATTTATGAATTATTATCAATCAAGTATTAAATTTTTAGTAAAGTAATTTTATTGTTTAGAAAAAACATTTTCCCCCAAAATAATTTTTATTTATTTATATGTGTTTTAATTATAGTTATTAATAGAAATTTTTGGAATTTTAGTTTAAAAAATTAAATTTAGTTTTGAATTAAACATATAAATTATTATCTTAAAAAATATTTTTGGAGAATTATCTTAAAATAATGACTTTTTAAGAAATATTGAGAATTACATATTTTTATTGAAAATTGATTTTTTAATGTATTTAAAAGAATAAATACTATTTTTTATATATTTTTAATATTAATGATTTAAATTTATTTTAATATAATCCAATTCTGGATTTTTAAATTTATTTACACTTCAATTTAGTATAAAAAATTTTCTCTTTAAAAATGGATTTTTTCTGAAAATGTTTTGTTTGTTGGCTTTCGCTAGTCAAAATTTAAATTGAAATCAAAAAATATATTTATTTAATATTGAAAAATTTATAAAATATTTTGAATCATTGTTTTCAAATTTTTTAAATATTTCCATTTAATTAATTTCAATATGAAAAGAAACCTTTATATTTTTTATTACAATAGTAAAGATTAAATTGGGTAATTAAGTGTTAAAATACTATGATAACATGTTAAAATGACTCTTACAGCTGCCCCAATTTTATGGGGTGATTAATTCTAATCTATAATATTTCATTTTTTCAAACATGTGGCCTTTTTACATTTGTATATGATTATGAAATTTATAATATTTTATTGAATGAAAATCCAATGATATCACACTCATATTTTTAATTAATTTAACACTTTTATTATGAAATAATACAAAATTTATTTTCTACTATAATCATTATTTTTAAATATAATATATTTTTTATAATTTTATTAATTTTTTAATAATTTATTAATATATAAGTAAATTAAATTCTTGTACAACACTGACACGATAATTATTCAATTATTGAAAAATAAAATAAAAAATATAAATAATATTAAAATGAATAAAATTTTAGATACAAGATGTGATAAATGGATTTTATTGATGAACATGAAATATTAGAGATAAAATAAAATAATTGGTTCTAATTTTAATTGTTATATTGATATTATTAAACATAATGTAATAAATAGGTCTTAAAATTGATATTATTAATATTTTATAATATATAATATTTTATTAAATGATATAAAATACCTAAAAATATTAAATTCATCTAATTGATTATTTTAATGGTTAATATATCATACATAGTCCATTTGTGGATCTTTTATCATTTTATTTTAACTATATTAATTCTAAAATTGAAAAAATATATGTTGTCAAGATAAGAGTTAATAGAGTTAAATAAGTGTTGAAACAATAAATACAGACATATAAAAATAAATAAGCATATATATTATTTATCATATGTGGGTATTTCTACCAAAATTCCTATTATTTAAAAAAACCAAATTTGGATCTATTTTCTATTGATGTTAATTTATATTAGTTAAATATTTTTAGAAATGTCATGAGTTCCCCACACCTCTCTTATAAAAGGGGGTCTCCTGTACTAATTTATAAACACATAAAAACCCTTTTAGATTAGATAATACCTATTGAAATCCATTCCCATAATCCCTACCCACATCAGTGATGCCTTCAATTACGAGTAATCTCAAAAATAGAAGGATTAGGGTGTCAATCAATGAAGATTTTTTGAAATAGTGTTTTTTATTTGCATGTTTCCATTTTGTTTCATCTTCCACCTCCTTAAAAACATCTCTAAAAATGAAAAACATATTAAATCCAGTATCCTAAATATAATTAGATAATATTATTTTTTTTATAATTACCCATATAACTCTACTCTTTCATCATATGGTTAAATAATTTATTATTCCCTTATACGGAAGACTACAACTTTATGAACCGATTGAATTCATTTTCCATCCCCATCTCATAAGACTGGTCATAATTATGGAATTAATGTATATATATAATATTAAAAACATATTAATAATTTTATAATGAGTATATATCACATACACTTTCACCATTCCATGAACATAAAAAGAATAACAATGCTCACGTGTATGTGTGCACTACAACCTCTACGAAGCGATGTGATTATTTTTTCATCACTACATCACCCGAATGATATATAAAATTATTTTTTAATAATATAATTGATATAAATTATATAATTATCATATTTTAAATATAAAATAACATTTTCCTTCTTTCCTAAATAATTTTTGAAAAATGGACGTTGAACTCATTCGTGTGTAAGGATTTTTGTCTCAACGATTGCAACATCGTTCTTTTTTCAAAAACATAGTTAATGTATGGATTTAAAAATATCAGTGATGTTTAAAATTGATAAAAATTTCCGGAATATTATTCATTATTTGATTCAATTATAACCACTTTTATCATATTGATCCAACCAAATTCATTATGAACTTAAGAACTGAATATCGTCAAAACAACTACGATGATCTTAAAAAAGTGAGTACATTTTTGACATGGTAATAAGTGATATAAATTGAATAATAAACCCAAAAACTATTATTCTAGATATAAATAAGTATCTTAAGTTTATTATTTAGGAATATAAATAACATATGTAATGATTTGGACTTATGGTATGGGAATTCTTAACTCAATTTCCATTCACTGGGTTAAACTTTTACTTCTTTGATTATGTTAGGCTAGGAGGATGTGTGAAATGACTTTTGATTAGATTATGTAATATTTAAACATTTTCATTTGTATTTATAGTTTATACACATTATTTATTCCTTTAATTAATACTCACATCAATGATATTATATTTCTAAGAGATATTCCATTAATGAACTTAATTTAATGATCATCATTCAATTATTTATACTAATGTTAAAAGTAATTTTTTAAGCTATAATGAATGAGTAAAATTTATTACCATAATGAAACTTTAATTATTTTATGTCTCATTTATAAATTTTCATATTTATTTTTAAATAAAATTATTTCTTTTTGACGTGCCATGTTTTTATATTTTAAAAGTGATTTAAAAGAAACAGTCTACTTTGAAAATATAAAAATGTTTTCCACATGGGATTAAAATATTTTTCCAGGGTTGTAGTTATTTTATAACCCTTGGACATTTTATATGATGGTTTAACCCGTAAAACTCCATGTTTTCCCACTATATATTTCGGTTCACCCAAATAGCGATCTAATGCATTGAGTAATAATTTTATTCTATAGAATATTATATTGGAATTCTCCAATATGGTTATTTGAATTTGTATGGGTATTGTTAATATTTGTTTATGGGTTATATAATGATAATGACCCAATATAGATTGTCATATTTGTTATGGTTTCTAATTATTTTTCATGTAAAAAATTATATTTTTTAATGGTGAGATAATTTTTTTGAAAATATTATTTCCTTTCCAAGAAAAAATGCATGTATTTAATGTTTATTCATTTTTTCACTAGACTACCATTTTTCGTTATTTAATTTCCATTTATAATAAAATTATTCAAAGCCTTTGATTTAATGGGTATTTAATAGTGGTTAAGTATGTGTAAGGAAAAATATGATGTCAAGGTAGAAATTAGGAATATTTATCATGAGAAGAAACCAAGTTATATTTTAAAGACATTGGTTTTAGGTAAAAAATGGATATAAAATATAAGTGTTCATTTAAATTTATGGGTTTATTTTTTAATATTATATCAAAATTCTATAAAACAATAAACTAGAAAAGATCCTTGGAAATGTAATAATGTGAATTATAATTTTAAATCGCTATGTTGTATAATTTATAAGTTCAGGTCCTTATGAATGGAACATTCATTTATAAAATAAAATATCGGAAGGAATTGTGGAATTTTTTTAGAAAATTGGATTCTAGAATGATCAATATATTAGTAGCTATTAAAATAAATTTTTCTATATATGATGATGGAATGAATATTAAACTAGAAGAATTAAATGAAATCCCTGACATAATATTATACTCCATAGCAACAAAACAAAACATTTTATTTTTCATAAATAAATTCACATGGTTATAAATATTCTTGAAGGAAATAGAAAACCTACTAGTGAATATAGTTTTTTAAATATTAATAACATATTTAATTTCTAAATATTAAATTAAAAAATTTCACTTCAGGTGTAATTTTGATACACAGTTTTAGAGTTGGTCGGTTTAGTGGCTGATCAACAGTTAAAATTAGGTGATGCTTTTTTATTGGATTGTTTTTATTATTTCCACTTAAGAATAAGTATTGTATTTCACTAAGAACTGTAGATTTTAAATACATCTTGGCTACTCAATGACATACTCAACTACAATGGTTAATGGAAAAACATGAGGGTGTTGGATTGGTTGTAAATTCACTCATTTCAACCAATTAGGACAAATAGGGTCAAACCAATATTTGAGTAGAAATAATAATAATAATTTATGTTCAATGAACATTGATAAAAACAATAATTTCTTCATGCATAACATTGTATAGGGGTTGGTGGAGTAGGAGTAAACATTAGTAAAAAACAAGTTACAAGCATCATGAAGAGTGAACTAACTCCGGATTATTTTTTAAGTTAATTGTTGGCTCTTAGAGTCCAAATGATAATACTATATCATGATTATAAAGTAAAACAATGTTTTATAGCATTAAAAAGTTTCCAACCCAATCATAAAATAATCATAAAATATTACTATATAAATATAACCATTACAACATAGTAGTCATGTTGGTGGATATGAATAGTATTTATGATATTACAAAATATATAGAAATATTACAACGACAAAAAAATTATTGACTACTCCATATGAATTAATCACTCAATTTATTTTAAATAATTTTAATTCTTCAAAGATTGTTTTCTTTAAAAATGTGTTTTACTATTTTTTGTGACAAAATAATTACATTTATTTTCTTAAAAACATTAAATATTATTTTATAAAAATTATATAATTCTTTAAATCAATATATAAAAATTAGTTTTGGGTAAAATTTTGTTATTTTTGTTATAATGATTTATATTATTTTTGAAATATTTTTTTATTTTTTAAACAATTATTTTTTCATTTAAAATAATCACAATGATTTTATTTTTATCCCAATGTAATAAAAGTATTTTATAGTTTTATATAATAAAATTAAATTAAATTTAATAATCATCAATCCTTTTTTGGTGTATATTTGTTTTTTGTCTTAAAATCACATTTTTCTAAAAATACTTTTCAATGCATTTTATGTTTTTATATTAGAAGTAATTTATTCTACTGATAGAAATTGAATCATGAATAATGGATTCCATTTTTTGAATCAGTGGGTGAAATTTTTGTAGTATGTCCCTTTTATTTTTGGACATTCCCTTTAGTAGTATTTGTTACCACAATAAAGATTAAATCGGGTAATTAAGGTAAAAAATAATATGATAATTAAAAAATATTGTCTTTGACGCATGGATTAATTTTATAATGAATATATCTCATCCATAAACATCAAATAGTCTAACATATGATGTTTTTAGACAATTTTTCAATGATTTTTATCATTTATATTTTTTTTCTACTAAGAAAAGTAAAAAAATTTCATTCTATTAATTTTGTTATCTTTAATTGCATAACATAGTGATAAATAAGAAAAAAGTTAAGTTATAAATATTCTTCAAAAGTATATATAATTTTTTATATTATTTGATTTGTAAAGAAATAGTTTCCTTTAATGTACATGGAACACCAATACAGTGCTTGCCCAAAAAGTAATGAAAATCAATTAAATGATCTTGATAAATTTAAAAATAAAACTATTTTTGTGAGTTTTTGTGTTCCATGATTTTGTATAAATTAATTTCATATTATTTGGATTTTTAAGAATTTAATTTTTTATATGTTTTTTCTTCTTGTTATAAAATCCAAATAAAAGAAATACTTCTAAAATTGACATCACATTTATATATTAGAAAATTATATTTTATTGAATGATTTAAACATACTAAGTATGATAAATTATGAACATATAATGGAATACGGTTTATTTCATCAATAATGGTATATTAATTAACTTTTATCACTTTTTCACTTTTTATATGAACACCATTATACTAAAAAAATTAATATCACGGTGATTGTCAAATGGGTTAAAATAAAAATATAATGGTAAAAATGTCATCTGGAATTATTGAAATATTATTGGATTAAATTATTTTGAATTTTTGTCATATTAAATACATCTGTTTCCAATTTCAATCCATTTTTAGATTAAAATTAATTTATATTTATTTAATTTGTTGAGAAATTTTAAAAGAATCCCCCCACTCTCGTACTAAAAAGAACCTCTTATTCTAATTTATTCAATCCTAAATAAAAATTTGGATCAACAAAAACCCACAAAAATACCTTTAAAAAATTCATAGTATCATAATATTGGACTTATTTTTTAAATAATAAATATATTATAGGTCCCATCTTGTAAATAAATAGATATTGTCTGTTGAACATGTATAGAGTTTAAGTAAATGTTTTTCTCTTATTTATTCTTCCTCCTCCATAAGATATTCCTTAAATATGATGATATAATAACATTAATATATCACATATAGTGATATGTTATCATGTTAATGGAATAAATTATATAAATTTCCAACAATAATCAAATGGTAAAGGAATCCATCATTCATGTGTGTGGTGAACTACTATCTTGTAGACCAATATAATTTTTTATCCTTCACCTTCTCTTACAGATTATTATAATGACGTATTCAGTGAATATATATGATACTTATGACCTATTTATCATTATTATAATATAATCATCTCATTTAATTTGTTAAATTTTAATCCATTGATTAATGATAACATCATTCATGTGAATGTGTGGATTACCACCTCTATAAAGTGATGTGATATGATATTTTTCACTACATAACATTAATGAAATATATATGTATGTATAAATATATAATATTGTAATTATTATATAATTATAATTATTTAAATATAATATAATACTTAACTTATTTCCATCATAATCTTTAAAAAATTGATAAGCTACTCATACATATGTATGGCCAACCTTCTCTATGATTGTAACGTAATTCATTTTTCATAAGAATATTTTTTAATTGTAATTAAATATATAATTATTGTCTAAAAATTATATTTCCATCATGATAGTTATTTTTCTAATGATTAATCAATGACCCATTTGACCATGTTCAACATACCGAATTAGTTTTTATATTTTTATATGAACATCCCAAAAGAAGCCCATTTTGAATTAAATGATTTAGTAATTGAATATGTCACACTAATAATTGAATAAAAAGGGATAATGGAATGGTAAAAATCCTATAAATGTTTCCTAATAATGAAATTATTTGATATAATTTTATTATACTAGATTTTTTGGACAGAAATATAAATTATTAACTCAATGTATGTGATTTTTTCTCAATTTTCCTTCATTGAGCATATATTATTTTTATACACCTAAATTAATTTATATGGTGTATATAATACCCCATTAACATGTTATATTAGGAATCCAACATAATTTTTAATATTTTCTGTTTCAATCTGAATTATATTCTCTAAATGGACATTACATGAATGTTAAATAGTGGTAAAGTGTTTCTTTACTCAATTTCCTTTCATATGGTTATAACTCTTCTTCACTGAGTTATCCATGCATGTAATATATATGAACTGATACATAAATTTTTTTATTCATTATTTTCACTTATTATGTGTGGATTTATTTATGTTACACATAAACTATTCCTTAATAAATTCTGTATTCTTTGAAACAATCGTTGTTAGGGTTACTCAATGAAAATTATATTTTCCTAGGACATATGTCTATGATATGCATCAATATTATAAAATGAAGGGTATATACTAACCATTTTACATAATATCTCATGAATGTACGTATTTCTATTATATATGATGATTCATTTGATGCTATTTGTTAATGTGTCTTATGAATGAAGAGTTCCCATGGTAGAAAAGGCTTTATGTTACAATCTCTTGTATTTTATAGATTATTTACGTTCAAGGTTCCATGGTGTGAAATCATATGCTCTTAATTTGTATTAAAAAATATAAATTATTCTTCCATCACTAAGAATTGTTTACATTTTTAATTTCTATTTCCCCGATTACTTATAAATAAAACATCCAAACTTTCTACCATAAGTGGTATTTATCTTGTTTTTTATTTTAGATCAAGAATATTTCTCTTCCATATCCAAGTCGTCTAAAAGAATTTCAAAAATGATATTTTATAATTTTAAATGATTGACTCAATATATTTTACATGCTATTAATCCTTCTATTTAATTTTTTAAAGGATTTTTCTTAACATTCCTTATATTGTAAATTTTTTTACTTCTATAAAAACATAAATTTAAATTGTGATTATTTAAAACATTTTAAATGTTATTATATTTTCCTACCATAATTACGATTAACTTATTTGAGTCTTTATATATGTATTTCCAGGTTTATCTTCATAGAAAATAATTTTCACAATATTTTTTGAATTATTATTTTTAAAATATCATTTCAAAGGTAAAAGGGTATTGTCATCAAGAATGCTTTTGATGATCTTTTAATGGAATTTCCATTCACTAAAACTAATAAACATTGATGTTAATTATCCTCCACATGGAATATTTTGTAAAAATAGAATCCCCATTAATTATTTTGATGTAAAATGATATTTTAAATATATTTTTATGGAACCCATTTTTTTTTGCCTTTGTTAATCATGTAATGAAAGGAAAATGGTTGTTTCTTTGAGTTTTATCATAAAATGAATGATATATATATTTTTTAAATATTATGGTACTGGTGACTTTTTCATGAGTAGGGGCGGTTCAATTATAAACCATGTATGGGTGGGAATATGATAGGCTTCCAAGGCATTTGGAGTATTTATGATAATGTTGATTGTAATTGTTATTCCATGTAAAACAACACTATTAATTTCAATTGTAAATATAATAGTTACTATAAGTTAGTTTTGATTCTAATTAGGCATTTAATGATAAGGGATTCACCACTTATATCAATGAATGTTTTTAAAAACGTACCGGTTTTATGAAAATGTACCAAGATTCCGCCACATTCTATTTTTTTCTTTCTATGAGTTTTTCATGACTCTCTCGATCAAGAATGACACAACATATCTCATGATTATTTATTCCAATGAATCATGAATTTGTTTAATAATTTTTATATTTCTCAAGATTTATGATCATTGTATTGATTTCTAGTAATTTTCCTTATTCTATGATAACGATTTATGATTATGATAGAAAACTCTTATTCTCATCCTACTCTCACTACAGATATTCAATTTTTAATACATACGTTTACCCTTATTAAGAATTTTATCTCACCATTATTATTTATATTTTTCTGCAAGCTATAAAGAATTATGATAAAATAATTGGCACCATAATGTTTTCAAATGATTTTTTTGGATATCTTTAATTCTTAATATGGAATACCAAATCTAGGTATAATAGAAAAAATAATCTCATGAATTTATCAGTGTGGTTTATTTATGGCTTTGTCCTATTTCTATAAAATTATATACCTAAAAGGACCTTAGGTCTGTAAACTATTTAGTGAATCATTTTGATGGGGTATGTTTTGGATGGAATGTTTTGGTTCACATTTATCAGTAACAAATAATGTAATGTAATTATTATGTTTTCTCCAATTTAACAGTGAGTATAGGTTCTTGGACTTTACACTTTTTATCAGATAAGGGTTTATAAAATTATATATATTATGATTCTTTCAATTTAGGTTTATATTAAGGGTTTTGCATACCATAATGAGTTTATAAGTTAATGGTTGATCATATGATCAAATTCCTACAAACCCCTTTTGAGGTTTTAATAATGGTATATCGAGTTTATTAATGATATGATGAAAAAATGTTTATTGGGATTTGGTATATGTAACCCTTATGTTTAGTGTGAAGTAATATTTCGTAAAATTTAAATATTTTTTTTGGGATTTATGATAAAATTTATGAGATAACCTTTGGGGATTAAACTGTTCATTAATTTTTAGATGATAGAGGTTATATTGGATATAAAGATATCCATTGATCTAAGTTGAACATTGGGTGTTTTTTTAGTCTTTGATGATTACTGTTGTATTTCTTCATATGGTAGTTTATTGATTATTGGAATAATGTTACCACACCATTTTTAAATTTAATTAATGTATTGTTTAATAAGAACTTTCTTCTTGTCTTTTTTAGAAGTATGTGATCCTATAGAAGTTTATTCTGTTGCATTAGTCAAAAAATATTTATCTTGAATACAAATTATTTAGACAAAAATATGAAATTATGGTTGAAATTAATTATCAGATGAATTTATAATATTATAGTAAGTGTATTTAATTATGTTAATATTTTATATGGTAATGTAAATCTAGAGAACTTGGAATATTATCTCAAAATTGTTTTATCATATTACCTTCATTTCCAAAGAATCAACATCTGTATTCACACCCCCATGGTATGTGGTTTTGTGGCCATTGAATTTCTCCTGATCATTAAATTTCATTTGATTAATGGTCTTTATTACTCTCCATTATAATTTATATATTTTGAATTTATTCTATTTCTATATATTCACCTCCCAAAAATTTTGCCTTATATTGAAATATAGGATGTGTTTTTCCAGATTACCTTGCTATATCGGTTTCTCTCTTTTTAAGTGGATATTTTATAAACCCTTTCTATGATTTGGGATTTTTAAAAAGGTACTCTAAGAAGCTAAAAAACTGATTACTGAGATTGTAGTAAAAAATTTAAGACCTAATTTAAAAAATTGGAGATAATTTAATATATTGAGATTTTTAAACAAAACTATGATCTATGGAGTACAAAATACGCAACATCGATCATATACGAAATGAGAAATATTATTATTTAAATGTGATTGTTATAAAATAGTCATTAAATTAGAGAGTATGAACATTAATAAGCAAATAATGAAATAAATATAAGGATACAAATACATTCTAATATATTGATGTATTCATTGTAAATCATCACTAAATTTTTATGAAATCAAATTTATTCTTCGAAAACCATTATTCTTCATGAATGTGTTTTGATCCTTTTAGGGAGAAAATAACTATCAAATATTAATTGAAGTTTTAGGATGATTATTTGAAAAATGGGATATCATTTTAAAAGATATCATATTAAAATTATATTTTGGTAATATTCTATTTTTTTTAAAAAATATTTTTATCATTGAATAGTGAAAAATATTATTTTTTGTAGAAATATAATTTTATGTTCATTAAATATCCAAACAATTAATAATTGGATAACTACATGATATAACTAATATTTAATTATATATATATAAATTAAATTCATTTTAATATCATTATACCTTATTTTTCAATATGTAATTTTTTTTTCATAAAAAATGATTTTCCCAAAAAACTGATTTTCAGTGCATTTTGTGGATTTATATTAAATGTATATCATCCATTATATAAATTAAATATTAAATATTTTATTAAATATTTTAAATTAGTAGGTCCAATTTTATTAAATATGACCAATTTATATTTTTACATTAACATTATTGTTTTTTATTACCAAAATAAAGGGAAAATCATGCAATTAAGGTTAAAAATAAAATAATATGGATTGAATAATGACAGTAACACTTGAATTAATTTATTTTATAAATATATCTCTTATAATATTGTAACAAATTCAAAGATATGTCATTTTTACCGTTTGGATATGATTTTTACCCATTATATTATTTTATATATAAGAAAGTCCAAAATGTAATTCTCTTTGTTTAGTAAAAATTAATTTTTTTTAATTAAAGATAAATAAAATATTTACTAGTTTATAAATATTTCCTTAAAATGTTAAATAATTTATTTTCACCATTGAATATATTTTTTAATTTTAGTGATGAATTAATTACCTTAAATTCCCATGCAACACTGACCTAGTGCTTCTGCTAGGAGTAAAAAAAATTATTAATATGATCCTGAAAATATAAAAAGTAATATAACATTCAGTATTTATTCTGGTCCAGGATTTTTATTTAAAATATTAAATTTTGGAATATTTTATTATAAATTTATTCAAATTGCATAATGTTATTTTATTTTTAAAAGTCTAATTAGTTTAATTGTTCCAAATTGTCCTTAATTTTAATTTATAATAAAATATATATTAATAAATGGATTCAAATTCACAAAAAATATTCTCTTTAGCCATATAATTTTAATATGGTTTATTACATAAACCCTGATCTATTAATTGGTCGTCTTTTTGTTTTATTTTAACTATATTAACTCAATAATAGCAAAACAATGATGATATCATCGTAATTTTCAACAAGGTAAGCGAATGGTAAAAATAAAATGATATCGGTACAAATGTGACCCAAAGATATCCAAATTTTATTTGATAATATTATTTAAACAAATAATATTATTAAATAATAATATTATAAATTTGTATCCATATGGATATTGAAATCAGTTATATTATTTTATTATGTTCAAAGATTCCAAAATTATCCCTTCACTCTCTTATAAAAGCACACCTCTTCTTATCATTTCCCCACACATTAATATATTTCTTTAATTACATAGTCTAACAAAAATACATTCCTAAAATATCTCCCAATGTTATAAAGACCTAATTTTGTAAAAAAATACATATCTCGGAGGACTTGGTGTAATAAAAATGAGTTTTTTCGAAGAAGTCGTATAACATTTAACTAAATATGTTAGTTTTATTCATTCTTCCATGTCATTAAAATATTTATTAAACAGTATTATATAATATTATAAGTATCTAAAATATAGTATGGTGTTATTAAAATAATTTAATATCATATATCTATCTCTAACCTCTGCTAAATGTGAATGGAATACATCATTTGCATGTAAAGTGGATTAGTATATTATTGACCGATATAATTCGTTTTCCATCTCTATGCCTCATGGAATGTTATTAATATAGATAGTTTGATTATATATTATATTCATAACATATTTATCATTATAAAATGAAAATATATAGTATAATATCTTTCATTTTTATCTATTGACGAATGATAACATCATTCGTGCATATGTGTGGACTACCACATCCACAAAGTGATGTGATTCATTTTTCATCACCACATCACATGGATTATATATTTAATTATGTTAAAATAAATATATTTGTGTTTAGTATATAATTATAACTATTTACTATTAAAATATTTCTTACTTTCATTCTATAATTATCATTGAAAATGGAATCTTTACTCATCTTTATGTGTGGTCTACAGTCACATTGAATGTAATGTAGTCAATTTTCCATAACAATATAAAATGGGTTGTTTTAAAAGTATATTAAATAATTTAAAACTATATTTATTTTACTACTACTACATTGCTGATTATGGGTCAATTAGTGCTTTGACTATGGTAAAAATGATGTGGTCATTTAGCAATTAAGAACCCAACAACCACAAAATACAAGATGTGGATTAAACCGATTAAGTAAATAAATGTTTCGTAGAAATAAATTAAAAAATTGTTTAATTACAAATTAATTAACCAATAAATGTTTCTTAAACATTTAAATAATTGATTAAAATTTTCTATATACGATTTACTGTAAATTTATGGAAATTTAATATGTGAGTTAATTGAGTTTATCTCAATTTTACTTCATTGAATCATATTTTATTTTTATTGACATAATTTTTTAATATGATTTATATACTACTAAATTCACATGTTATATCTTGATGTTAGGTCCACAAGGCTGAATACCCTGAGAGGGGGGGGGGTGAATCAGGGTATGACTAATTAAAAATTATAGCTCATTCTGATCTTGTTTCGCTATTATACAAAATACTCTTCTCTCTCTTCCCACTGTAGAAGGTTGGAAAAAAGTAAAGCATGCATGGGAAAAATCAATTTTTACTTGGTTCACTCTCACTAGGCTACGTCTGAGAGGAATACAATGGAGATGTGCCACTGTAACAAATTCACCACGACACATTGATGTTTACAATGTTCGGGTTAGATAACTTTTATGCCCAGGCTCACTGCCTTTACAAGGTTTAGGGTCAGCTCACTACTTTCCCATGGGTCACTCCCAATTTCTCTCTCTGGCTCACTGCCGGTGGAGAGGATCACCTTCTTCCTCTTCTTTTGCTCACTGCTCTGGAAAGGATCAACTCACAGTTTATAGACCTGTAGGTCTCTTCATCATCACAAATGAATACATCTTATGTTGTATGTAGATGCTCAATTGAATTCCATCTTTCACCTGTAGATGAAATTCACTTTTCACCGAGGGTATCAGGAAATCTTCCAGCTTCCATGCAGCCCTTAATCACTGTCGGGAATCAACCTTAGTTGGCGCCCATCTCTATGGTGGCGCACAAGTATCGGCGCACAAGTTATAACTGGTGCGCTAGTATACCTCATCCACCTGCATGACACAAGCTTCTGCAACTCCAAACATGGGCGACTCACTTCCCTTTACACCCAAACCAATATTGGAACGCAACTAACAACAACCACGCTTCTTCAAAACAGGCGTGCAAGTCCTACTTGCGCGACCCACCACCACTTTTGCAACCACCACACTTGCGCGACGGGAGATCTGATTTTCTCTCAATCATGAACTCTTCATGAATGAGGAGGGGTCGACCTGTATTTATAGGTATTTGAACAACCTGCACGACGGCGCGCAAGTCTCCCCTCGACACGTAAGTTTTGGCGTGCAAGTCTTCTGTCCCCCTAGACACTTTCAGGACCAACATAAAAACATGGTCGCCCCTTTTTAATTTTCCATATATTGATGATCGGATCACGAAGGACAAATGACACGCAATTTTCTAATCCTTATATGAATCGGCGCACAACTCCTTCCTCGACACGCAAGTCACTTGTGCGACCTACCCAATACATGAGTGCCACTTTTCCCTTTTCCATTTTTGATGTTCTGATCTTGAAAAACATGGGGCATGCAAGTTTCCTCACCTTCAAGTACACGGTGCGCAGGTCCATTTACCAAAAACTACTTTTCATCATTTGTCGAGTTTCAGAACCAAAAATTTGGAAAACAATGGAAAACGACACAAACTTGTATCTGCTCTTTTCATACCGCCTCTAGATCATCCATTCCTTTATAGATGTTCTTGAATCAAACATGGATCATTAACCACAACTCTTGAAATCAACAAGCCACCATAAAATCCCCTTTGTCAACAAATTTGTATGTCATGGTTTTCTTTGTCATCAATCACAACACAGATGTCCACTTTGTCAACAAACACAATCACCACAAAAATGCATCAATGATGCCTTGCGGGATTTTTGCTGAACAATCTCCCCCTTTGGGTTTGTTGACAACTCTTCTATAAAAAGATACATCATTATTTCTTCAGCCACCATTCTCCTATTGCGATTCTTGACATCAATCAAGGATTTACTCATCACATACTCTATGATCATATGAGCAATGCTTGACATGAGAATCAAGAATAAATGAAAGGTTCATCAATGAATCACTTCATATATGACACCCACTACTGACACCAAACAGATACCAATTTTTGGAAATATTCTTACCATATCCCAACACCACTCTTATACTATTATCACTATCCTCAGCTGTCTTGATATATATTCATTGATCGATCACATCTAGCATCGTCAGATTTAATACGCTCCCCCTTTCTCATTGCTCCCCCTATCTTGCTGCTTAACCTGTCAGCTTCTCCCCATATCAATCATGATGTATCAAATTACCACATTGTTTCCCCCTTGAACAACTACTATTTTTCCCCCTTTGTCAACTAACCCAAAGGTCACTCCATTGCAGTCTGTAATAGAGTAGAGAACACATATCATCACCTTAGGGAAAAACACATCATACCTTGGGGAGATGGGGGTGTTCCACATCCATACTCTTTCAAGTGTGGGGACTCAACTGAACTCCCAGATCTAGTTGATGCCTCTCAAAAGCTTCCTTGGGTAATGCCTTTTTCATAATTTCTGCAACCTGTAGCTCTGTAGTCACATACTCCAACATCACGATCCCTTTCTCCACATTCTCCTTGATGAAATGATATTTGATCTCAATGTTCTTTGTCCTTGAATAATGGTTGGGATTTTTGCTAATATTGATAGCACTTGAGTTATTGCACTGGATTCCGATCAGAGACTTCACTTCAACTCCTATATCTTCAAGTTTCTACTTCATTCATAATAACTGTGTACAATCTTGAGTGTCCGCAATATACTCAACTTCTACGCTGATTAATGAAATGCAATTTGGCTTCTTGTTAAGCCACGAAATACACAGTCCGCCAAGATTGAACGCACCCCCTGACTTTGATTTTCGGTCATCCACTGAACCAGCAAAGTTTGCATCTATGTAACCCAATAACACTGATTGAGATTTTTCATTATACATCAGACTGAAATCCACAGTTCCTTTGACATACCGAAGTATTATTTTCACTGTGAGCATTTGTCTTTCCTTGGGATTAATATGATATCTTGCTGCATGGCACGTGGAGAAAACAATGTTAGGCCATGTCATAATTAAGTACAATAGACAACAAATGATTTGCCTGTATTTAGTTATATTTACTGCCTTTCCATCCTCATCTTTGGAAATTTTCATTCACGTAGCAACTGAAATCTTCATCTCCTTAGAATTTCCCATTCCAAACCTTTTCAAAACCTTTTTGGCATATTTGGATTGAGAAATGAATGTTCCATTCCTTCCTTGAGTCACCAATAGACTAAGGAAATATGTTATCTCTCCAATCATTGACATTTCAAACTCATATTTCATAAATTCAAAAAACTATCTGCACAGAGCTTCATCTGATCTGCCAAAAATTATGTAATTGACATAAACCAACACCATCATCCTTTGATTAATGTTATTGCTGAAATAGAAATTGTAATCAACTCCTCTAGACTGGAAACCAAGCTTCTTCGAGTACTGATCAAGCCTTGTGTACCATTCCCTTGGTGCTTATTTCAGCCCATAAAATTCCTTCTTCAGTATGAAAACATTGTTATCATCCTCATGAATGAGAAAACCATCTGGTTGCTCAATATACACTTCCTCCACCAGAACCCCATTCAATAATGAAGATTTTACATCAATCAGGAACACTTTGAATTTTCTTTGCACTACTATAGCTAAAAATAATTGGATTGTCTCCTGCCTTGCAACCAGTGAAAATGTCTCATCAACATCAATTCCATCTATCTAGGAGTACCCTTTTAACACTAGACATTATTTGTTTCAAAATACTGCATCATCTTCATTCATCTTGTTGTGATAGACCCATTTAGTCCCAATGACTTTCTTATCTGTTGGTCTCGAAACAATCTCCCACGTCTGGTTCTTTTCAATATAATCAATCTCTTCATTCATTCCCTAAACCTAGTTTACATCTTCAGCTACATCAACAAAACATTTTGGCTCCACCTGATATAGGAAAGATGTCTGATGTAGTGACTTCATTCTTCTTCTCTGAACTGGAGCTGTCTGATCACTAATGATATTCTGCTTATCAATTTCCGCTTGACTCTTTTGCTTCCTTGATGACAAAGACTTTGTTTCCTCTTTCTCATCATTAATATCTTCTTCTGAGTTATCTTCTTCCACTTATACTCCTCCAGTGTTGCTTACCTCCTCATCAATTTCATCCAGAAACATGTCACTAGGTCATTGAGTATTTTATTCACTTACAACTATAGTGACATCATTGCTCTCAAAAAAATTTCGAAACCTTTTTTTGAAGCATTTATATGCTTTTCTTTTTCCTGAGTAGCCAACGAATATTCCCTCATCTCCTCGTGACTCAAATGTCATGTGATTTTATTTGTTGAGAATGAAATGCTTAATTCCAAATATTCGAAAATATTTCAACGTTGGCTTCTTTCCATACCATATTTCATATGGAGTCTTCCCTTACATCGGACACAACAGAGACCTGTTCAAAATATAGACTGATGTAAATGCTGCTTCCTTCCAAAATTTCTCTGGTAGGTCATTTTCAATAAGCATTTTTTGGGCTATGTTGTTGATGATCTGATTTACCCTTTCAACAACACCATTTTTCTGGGAAGTTTTCACAGATGAAACTTAAGGCCTTATCCCGTGTTTCTCAAGATAGTCTTCCACTTGACTGTTTGTGACTTTTGTACGGTTATCTGTATGAATCATCAAAATTTTATACCCAATCATCCTTACTGATTCCCTCTTATACTGCTTGATACAACTGAACACTTATGTCTTATGGGTAATGAAAAATACCAAAGCCATTATGCTATAATCATCATTGAAAAGGACATAGTACCTTTACCCATTTATGGATCATGGTGATATAGGTCCACATACATCAGCATGCACCAATTCAAGAACTCTAGTTGAATTCTATTCCTTTGGACTATATGTTTTTCTGATGATCTTCCCTTGTTGACAAACATCGCATGTATGAGTACTATCACGAGATAGTTTGGGAAGGTCTCTAGCAGCATCACACTTTACCAGATCTTCCATGGATGGTTGGCATAGATGACCAAGTCGCTTGTGCCACATCAGGTTTTCTTCCTCTCTGGATAAAAGGCAGATATCTTCCTCCCCACCTATAAGGTAATGATTTCCCTTTGTCCTATTTCCTTGTAGAACAACTGCTCCATCTTTTTCTTTCACAACACACATCTTCTTGGTAAATCTGATAGAGTGCCCAGAGTCACATTGTTGACTGACACTGAGTAAGTTATGACTAAGACCCTCTACTACAAAGACATCAGCATGTCTCATTTCTTTTCCACCTAATTTGGCCTTTATGGAACCAACAATCTTCAGCCCTTCATCATTACCAAACTTGACAACTCGTTCTTTGCCATATTTTATGCCTGTAATGAGATCCTTGTTCCCTGTCATATGAGATGTGCAACCACTATCAAGGATCCATACTCCTGATTGATCTGAAGCTTTAAGGGAAATTTCCGCAACTACTGCCTTTTCATTCTTTTTATTTTTGATCCATGTCATCAACTTCACACTCGGTGTGGTTTGGAGAACATGATCTTCCTTAGAGTATGATGGACTAGATTAATCTTGCAATGCTACAAATCTATTTTGTACTTTTAACTCACCTGTTGGTTTATTGATCTGCTGCTTGCGAGCATTTTGATTTATCTTTGGCACATTCCTCTATATGGTTGAAGTGCAGTACCTAGCCATGTGCCCAAATCCTATGAACCAAAAATAGTGTCCTTCGAAATATGTTCTGGAGAACCGTTCCCTATTTGACAGCCACCTTTGTCCTTGTTCCCTTTGATATCTCTCGGCTATGGAACACACATACTATGAATGTCCCATCTTCCCGAAACAATAACACTTGATATATGGTGCATTCCTTCACGGTTCTTCAGCACTACGAGTTTCCCCTTTGGATCTTTGAATATTCTGATTCTGCTTTGTGCCTAAATCAACCTTAAATCATCGGACTGGTGCTTGCAGTCTAACTTCAATTGTCACAGATTTTTGTTTCTGATTAAGCCCTGAAACAGCCTTAACGTCTGAGCTCAATTGCTACTTCTTCCCTGCTGAACTACTAGTCTCCTCTTTTATTTGTTCAGTCCTTGTAATAACCTAATTTCCTAATAATGTGTTAGGAATCAACGGTTTTTCCTAGTCTTTGACTTTTCTCTGCAGACCGACATCTTCCTCTTTATGCTCCTTTGATACGCTTGAAGTGATCATTCAATTTTCCATTCAATCCATCGATATCCCTTTTTTGTTCTTCAATATTGAGCTTATGCTCATCAACCTTTTTTTGTGCCCTCTAGCCTCGAAGACTTAATGTTTTCTATTTCTTTCACTAGCTCGGACATCTCTTCTTCCTATTGTTGCATGTAGAGTTTGGCATCATGTACCACCTTGTCGGATTTCTTTGTTTTTTCTCTCCAAATATCTATCTCTTCAAGAGATGCTTCTAATTCACCTTCCATGTTAACTCTACCTTGAATTTCTTTTTCTTCTTTATCAGCGTCGGTTTCTTCCTTTTGTTGAGCACTACCAACAACAACAACCATTTCATTTCGTCGATGATCTTTATAATTTTCAAACTCCTCAACCTCTTCACCCTCATACTCATCTGAACTATCTATTTCTTATGAAAGAAGATTCTTCTTCTTGAAGAAATTTATCTTAAACTTCTTCTTCCCTTAAAATAGGCTGAATATTTCTTCTTGGGATTTTCAACTTCATCTTCATCATCATCTTCATTAGAATTTTTGGGGTATCTTAGAGCAAGATGGCCAACTTTTCCACATCTAATGAAAGCAAGGGGAAGTTTCCCTTTGAACTTTCTTTTTCTTTTTTGAAGATTTGAGAAATGGAATGACATAAAATCATCCGTCTCTTCTTCTTCTTGAGAATCTTCAATGGTGAGCTTCTTCATGGACTTAAATTCCATCTCTTTAGATTTCCCCTTTTCTACAGCCTCGTTGTCATCATTCCTCATCTCATATGCAACCAAGGTACTGTGAAAATTGTCCAGTGTCAGCTCTTTGGGATCTTTATCTTCTAGTCCTAAATCATTCGGATTGGACCAAGGTGGAAGCTTTCTCAAGATGCGCTTTATGATCTTTATGTATTAAATGACTTCACTAAGTCCTCGCATATCTTCCACAACAATATTTACCCTATCAAATAATGCATCAACAGATTCATCCAGGTTCATCTTCATATCTTCATACTTATTCCACAACACATGCATCTTTTCTTCTCTGACATTTGTATCTCCTTCATATATATTCAATAACTTTTCCCACGGGTCACTCCATGTTTCTCTCTCTGGATCAATACCGGTGGAGAGGATCACCTTCTTCCTCTTCCATTGCTAACTACTCTGGGAAGGATCCACTCACAGTTTATTGACCTGTAGGTCTATTCATCGTCACAAATGAATATATCCTATGTTGTATGTAGATGCTCTGTTGAAGTCCAGCTTTCACCTGTAGATGAAATTCACTTTCCACCGAGGGTATCGGGCAATCTTCCAGCTTCCAAGCAGCCTTGAATCACTGTAGGGAATCAACCTTAGTTTTCACCCTTCTTTAAGGTAGCGTGCAAGTATCGGCGCACATGTTATAACTGGCGCACAAGTCTTCCCCAACCACTTACACAACACAAGCATCTATGAAAGCAAACTTACATGACACACTTCCCATTATTCCCAATCCAATATTGGCGTGCAACTAACAACAATCACGCTTCATAAAAATATGTGTGCATGTCCTACTTGCCCGACCCACCACCAATTGCGCGACCACCACACCTGCAAGATGGGAGCTATGATTTTCTATAAGTATTGCACTCGTCGTGAATGATGAGGGTTCGACCTATATTTATAGGTGTTTGAACAACCTGTGCGACGACGCGCAAGTCTTCCCTCGGCGCGCAAGTTTCGGCACGCAAGTCTTCTTTCCCCCTTGACACTTGCGTGACCAACCTAAAAACATGGGTGCCCCTTCTTCCTTTTCCATATATTGATGATCTAATCATAAAGGACAAATAGCGTGCAAGTTTCCAATCCTTCTAGGCATCGGCGCGCAAGTCCTTCCTCGACGCGTAAGTCACTTGCGTGACCTACCCAATACTTGAGTGCCCCTTTTACCTTTTCTATTTTTTGATGTTATGTTATTGAAAAACATTGGGTGCGCATGTTTCATCATCTTTATGTATATGGAGCGCAAGTCACTTTTCCAAAAACCACTTTTCTTTATTTGTCGAGTTTCAGGCTCAAAAATTTGGCAAACACTGGAAAACGGTGCCACCTTGTATCTACTATTTTCGTACCGCCTCCAGATCATCCATTCACTTGTCAACGTTCTTGAATCAAACATGGATCGTTATCTACAGCCCCAGATCACAACAAGCCACCATGAAATCCCCTTTGTCAACAAATTTGTATGTCATGGACTATATTGTCAACAATCACAACGCAGATGTCCACTTTGTCAACAAACACAATCACTTAAAAAAATGCTTCAATGATGCCTTGAGGGATTTTTTCCCAACACTTGAATATATAAATGTCAAGTTATTTTATGATAAAATTTGAGTTATTTTATTCAAAAGGATTTGAAATTGAAGTTAAAAACTTTTAAATATTTTCTTATCTCGGTTTCCTTTCATTATGTTAACTTCTTTTTATTGTTTTTTTCATTCTAGGATTATGTTTGAATTAATGTATAAATTTTTTTATTATATATAGAAACTTTTTAGTGTTTATTTTCATTTAATATACATAAAATATTAATTTATTAATTTTTAATTCAATAAATATTGTATTTTTAAGGGATAATCACTGGAAATTCCCTTACCTTGGGACAAATGAATATGATATGAACCTATCTTTTTTATCATGTGTATATGCTGTAATATTTAAAAAAATATCATGAATATCCATATTTTTTTCTTCTAATTTAATGATTCATTTGAGGTTATTTTTTCATGGGTATTAAGATTAATGAGTTACCAGTGTAAAATGGGCATTATGATACAATCCATTTTATTTTAGGGTTTTTTTATGATATAAGTTACTTTGACAGAAATCATCCCCTTTTATTTTCATGAACCACACATATATTATTCTCCATTAGTTATGAATGTGTTATAAATTTTTAATTTCCATTTCTACCATTATTGATTAATAAATATCAATAATTTCTCTTGTAAGTGATATTATTCTTGTATCTTCATCTATATTTTAAATATTTTAGAACAAGATTTATTTTAAAAAAAATTGAAACGAAATACTTTTATAAACATAAATAATTTCCTAAATCAATTTTAAATTATCTATTACCTTATTTTAAAATATATTAAAATGAAAAAACTTGATGATTTACATGTGGTTCACTTTTTACTCCGTTTAAAAATGATTTAAAGGAATGTATTTATTTATACATTAGGAACATTAATGGATTTTCCTTTAATCATGTTCATTATATTCCTTGATTCATAGATTGTAATTTAAAAACATTTTTTAAATGATATTAATTTTGAAAATATTTATATGTATTTTTATTTTGAAAATGTTATTTCATAATTGAAAAGTGTATCTTCCACAAGAATACTATTCATCATATTTTAATGGTAATTCCATTACTCAACTAAAACAACCCTTGATGTTACTTATTATCCACTGAGGTTTTTTTGTGATAATATAATCCTCATTATTTATTTAGGAAGATTATGATCATTTTTTTTGATAATTTTATGGGACACATTTTTTTCCAATGGTTAATCAAGTGATGGAAGGAAAACAGTCTGTTTCTATGAGTTTTATTTTTCAAAATGAAAGATCTATGTAATTTATTCATGTCACATTTCATAGAAATTATTAATAACGATTGGTGTTCAAGTATAAACAAATGATGGGTTGGTGCATGATATTCCTCAATTTTATTATGTATGATTTATGTTGTATATTAATCATGATGGTTATTATAAGTATAATCATGATGTTTAATTCAATTTTAACTATTATAGTTACTTCAATTTTAATAGTTATGGTTATTACATTTGTAACCTTAAGGTTTTATCCACATATAAAAATATAGTTTATTCTATATGTAAGAGTGTTATGAAAATAATCCAAGATACAAACATGTTTTATTTGTGCATTCTATTGATAATAAATGTTTCCTTTGATCAATAATGATATCACATGGATCATGAATATTGATACTTATAAAAATATCCATTTAAAAACATTTATTCTATGTTTCATGATTGATTATCCAAGTATTGATGGGTATGAATTCCACATATATTGGGATTATTCTAATTAAATATTTCATCATACCATTATTCCCATATTACTCCCTCTAATGCATATAATTTTAAAGTATTATGTTTAAAAATAAATCAAATTTGATCTAACACTTCTTATGTTTTCTTTTACCATGGTTAAAAAGAAATTCGATAAATTGATTTGGACAATATAGGATTCATATGTGATTAAATATTTGGGAGATAATGAAGGCATTATATCTAATATGAAAAGCTGTGTATAGTGGGATTAATACCCACATTAAGTCATTATTGTTATTTATATAACTTTGTTTTCCCAAATTCTCAAAAAAATCTTAAATGGTCCTCAGTTATGTAAGTGATGCAATTAATCATTTTGATGATTCATGTTTTGGATGTAAAATAAATTGAGTCTCATAAATTAGTTTCATACCATGAAATTGGAAGATTATGATTATAGCATACGGTCTAGGAGTGCGGGATCAGGGTCTTTACACTGTGTTTATACATCTTCATGGTCTAGAGATGGAACCCCAACTCACCTATGAAATTTTCAGTTTATGTCATAGTGTGGTGGATCTATTATATTTTTATGACTTCTAAAACACCCTAATAAAATTCTAGAGATATTATATTTGGGTACAATAGAGGAGAATTTTTTCATGAATTTCCTGGGAGACCATGACTGGAAATAATAATGCGTGGTATTTTTATATTTGGTAAAAAAATGGGGAGTTATACAATGATGTTTTACTTCAAAAGGGGATAGTATGGGAGTATTTATTCCTAGGGAGAATCTTGAATAATGAGTATTGAAGAAAATCAATATTTTTAATGAGGAACCATATAATTAACAAAATATTATTAAAAGGATATTATATTATTAGAGCATAATGTTGATGGTTACTATATAATTTATGTACTATCTAATTGAAATAAGTTTTGAATTTTTTTTTTAATTTTAGTAGGTCTAAAATTTCTAGTTGAATGTTTTTCGAATCAATAGGTGAGTTTTAAAAAATTCAAACGGGAGATTTTGTTAGCAAAAACCCCCTTAAATTGATTTTTGGGTATTTTTTAAATTAGATAATTTATGAAATCATCAAGGTATATTAATAAGTCACAGGAGATTAGTAACATCAAGGAATTGAATGTTTTAAATAAATTTTATAGTTATTATAGTTTGGAAATTATTTCTTTTAAATAAGTAAACTCTCATGGATAAGGTTTACATTAACCCAATACATAAGGGTAACCCATGTTGACAGGGTTAGATTTGAAAAATGTAAATTCAGAGATAAAAATTGGCTACTATTTCAATGTATAAATGAAACAAATACCATTATTTAAAACCAATAGAGTCCGTGGAGGGTCATAATAGTCAATGTCTTAGAGAACTCCATGTAAATGTTTAAGTACTAAGGATCATATAATAGTGATATGGAACTATCCTAGAGATATATAATTGATATGCACAATATTCTTCAACAAAATTTTTAAATGTGATATTAGACTCACTCAATGAAATTTTAAAATCCTTGGAACTCTATTTGGATATGTAAAAGTAACATTTATAGACTTTTTATAATAATAAAACAATGATCAAATAAATAGTTAGACATATAGGCATACAATATAATACATGTAATTCATTTCCATAGTAGAAGGGATACGTAAAATGGATAACACAAAATACATAAATTGCATTAGGTGATGTGTAAAAGTAACCTAACTCATACATAATTATTCTATAAATTGATGAATTGGGTGATCAGAAATTAATATAAGGTTATATTTAAGGCTATATAGGCCACACTGAATGATAGGTGTGGCTCATTCACTTTATTATTTGATATATATCTACAAAAAAACTTAAAAAATATGAAAATATGTTCTAATAATATTAATATATGATTGATAGGTCTTGTAATTATGATACAGAAGAACATGTCATGTTAAAATGAGTATCCAAAAAAGAATTTTTTTAATTAAATTCATCATTTATGTAGTTATATAGATTTATTATTTGATTAAATATTACACAATGATGGTTGAATTCATTTTGTAATGAAGAAATCGATAGATTCAATAATATATTTATATAGGATTAGTCAACTGAATTAGGATTGGGTTATTTCAAAAATATTGGCCAGATTTAGTTACAATTTAGCATTTGATAAAATCACACTACATACTTTATGGATTTTTTATAATCAAATATATAAAATATATCTCATTTGCAATTAGGGACCTCCAAAATTTTAAACAAAGAAGTAATTAAAAAAATAATAATGGTTAATTTTTTTATTTAACCTAAGGGATAGAGAAATATTTCAATTTTAAATGAAATTATGAGGGTGGTATAGGTTTAATCAAGTGAAAAAAGGTTTGAGAATTATATACATATAATATAATGATAATAAATATATTATTCTAGAAATTCACTAGATAGTTAGATAATATGTGATGTGTAAAAACTCTACTGATGTTAATGTAAAACATTTTCCTATGTTCATTCATTAAATTTTATAGACTAATATTCATTATCAAAATTTTAATCAATTTTTCTTTCAAAAGGAAAAAAATAATTATCTCCAAATAAAATGGGATTTCACGAATTATATTCTTTTATTTAAAAAATTTATATCTAAATTATAATTTTTTAATTTCAAAAAATGAATTTAATTTTTTGAATTCACCATGATAAAATTATCTTAGGTTTATTTTTTTGAGATTTTTCGGAAGAGACTGATTTTTCCGAGACTAATGAAAATACCAATTTTGTGAAACTATAATTTATTTTAATTAAATTAATTAATTTTTTATTTCAATTTCTTCGTAATGAAACAAAATTTTTATTTATCTAGTTGTAATATAATTAATTATATTTGAATCTTCTATATTCCATATTTTGGTATATGTGCATTTTAATGGTTAGAAATGAATTTTCTCAAAAAATGGTTTCTAATGTGTGTTATTGGTTTAATTATAAAGTAAATACTTCCACTTATATGAATATAAATTTAAATAATGGATCCAATATTTTTAATTATTGGAATAATATTTGACAAATTATTCCCTTTTAATTTTTCGACATTATGAATTGTAACATTAGTAATTTTTATTACCATGGTAAAGGATAAATTGGATAATTAATGTTTAAAACAATATGATAAGGACTAAAAAGGTACCCTATTATTGGCTAAAATTTTTATGAGTATATATTTCCCATAATCATCCAAAATTTCAAATATATGTCCCTTTTCCATTTGAACATGATATTAATGTGTATGATAATGTAGTGAATATAAAGCTGAAAAAGTCCCACTCTTGATTTTCATAACTGCAATATATAAGAAGAGGATATTTTTAGTTATATAAAATAGTTTGAAACCTAAATGATTTTTTTGTCTTGGTAAATTATTTCTAATTATTATCCAATAAATAGTTAACTTAAAATTTTACACAAAATTGATTTTGTAATAATTTAAATAAAATTAAAATGAAATTAATTATATTAAAAAATTAAAACATAATATTATTTGAATGATTCTTTTTTTCAATATATTTTTTGAAATTAATGACATATTTGAGTGGTTTTGAAGCATTGATCTCAAGTTATTTTCTTGTCTTGATGTAATTATGGTAAATGTAAATGAATAGTTATAAAATTTATTAAAATGATATTTTCTAATTAATATACTATTAAATAATTTAAAATTCATAAACATTTTAGATTCAAACAATTGAATGAGATATGGAAAATTATATTAACAATGGTTCCTTTTTTAGTCTTTCATATTTTATAGTAACATTATTTTCCCTTAAATTGTATAAAACATTAATATTATGGTGATTATAAAAAGACTTTTAGTTTACCCAAGACCTAAACAAATTCCTTCCTAAAATCCATCCCATAATTCAATTTGATATCATTTATTAATAAAACCAACCCTACATGGAATAATTATTCATAAAAGGATACATTCTAGTGAGGAGATGAATTTTTTAAACAATTTTGTTTCTTTTATTCACAATTACACATTGTTAAAAACTTCTAAAAACATGGTAAAATGATAACAAATGTCTCCCCCATATACTGAATTGTTTTTATGTGTAATTCATAATCTGTTTATATCTTCATCCTCCATAAAATGGGATAATAATTCATCTTTTGTGTGCATGGTGGACAATTTCCTCACATATTGATGTATTTTTTTTCATAACCACATATAAATGATGGTTCTATAGGTGGAATATGCTTTATTTATATTATATTAATTAAATATTTATCATTATGATAGGATATAGTATCATATACATCATTAGAATTCCATATATTAAAAAATGATCATGTCGTTCAGTTGTATGTGTGGACTACGATATCTCTGAAGTAATGTGATTCATTTTTCGTCACCAGATAACATAGATTATATATAAAAGTATAATTAAAGAAATTATATGATATTAAATATATTATGATCATTTTACAATGATATTTTTATATATACCTTATTTCCACGATGTTTATTGAAAAATAGAAAAGTTACTCTTATGTAGGTATGACTTATCTTTTTTATTATTGTAACACAGTTCATTTTTTAGAAATTTAACTCCAGATTTTTTATAAAAGATTAATTTTTGTATAAAAATGATAATTTATTTATTATTATTGTTTTTATATACATGATTTAATATTGAGTTCTTTGATCATTTTCAACTTATTAGATCTATTTTGGACTTTTGGAATGAATATCATCAAAACATCTCATATAAACATAATTGATCAAACTATTAAATATATCATGGTAAGAGATAAAATAAACAGAATAATAATTTTAAAAAACAATACTAATAAAGTAAATAATTGACCTAATTCTATTATTCCTTAACCCAGCTAATATATGTGGAAATTCAGAATCATGGTAACTGGATTTCATTTAAAAATCATATTTTCATGTGTTCCTTAAAAAAATATTTTCTTCTATATACATATTTGATAAAATTATTATTTTGATGTATTTATATAGATAAAAAATATTTATAATTTAAATATTACATCTTTATTTAAATTATACAGAGGGTATTCAAATGGAATCTTTTTATGTGTTTTATATATAATGTTTTCCCAAAAATACAAAAGGAATATTCTATTTTAACATATATAGAACCAACAGTATTCTATACCCTCAATCCAATATTTTATGATTGGATTCCCATATAATATTTCACATATTATTAAAAAAACCCATATTTTCAATTCTAAAGGTATTTTGGTATTAAAAATGGGATTTTAAAAAAAATATTATTTCTAAATGCGATGTATCTTATTATGGGTTAAAAAGACTTTTCCCAATGTATTGTTATAAAAAAAGTGAAAGATAAAATGTTTAATTCTTTATATGGTCCTTGTAAATTTATTGTGGTGGGTTTTACCCCATTATAGCTTGTAGTTCATCCCAATAATACATATATTATGGGTACACTAAGATAGTGTTATTTTACATTGGGGAATGATCATGTTCTTCAAAAAATTATATTCAAAGTCAGTCATAATGTTATTCTAATTCTAAGGGATATATTATTGGTTCTATAAGGGTTTTATGAATATAATTCCATCAGGAACATACAATAATTTTATATTGGAATCCCGGTAAAATTGGATCAAAGAACATTGGAATGTGAACTTGAATTGTCTTCTAAAATTCTTATTGATGTCAATTGGGTTACTGAATGTCCAAATCCCATCATACTGATTTGAAGTGAATGGAAAATATAATTCAAATATTTTTTAGAATGTGTTCCTTTATTTTTTGACTTCTACAAGATTGTGGGGAACTCCAAGGAGACAAGGAGAGTGATCCAAAATAAGGTAAGGGTGCTTCCTAAAGTTAATGAATATAAGGAAGTTAAAAATTATCCTTAAAAAAATGGTGAGATATTTGGGAAGAAGCCTGATATCCATCATTTTGAGCGATATTAACTTGTTTTCCCTCCATTCATAAGTGTCTCTTTGAATAAATCTTGATCTGAGATAACTGAGGAGGAAGATACTCTTCCTTCAAATCCATATCCTTCAAATATCCCAATGATTCAGGTGCCTTCTAGAGGTGTCATCGATAATGATTTTTATCTTTTAAATTTCTCAAGATATTAATGATTTGGATTACATCATGAAACTGAGTGAGGAGGGGAACTCTCTTTTCAACTCTATTTCTAAAGAAATCACTGATATAGTTACAAGGATACATAGGGATATTTTTCTTTCAGACACTTCTAGGATTTATACTCTTATTTCCATTATTCTAAATCAGGTGTCTGAATCAAATGTTTCCCCACTGACAAATGTAGGATTTCAGAAAAATGCCATAGATATTTTGGATTTTGGTTTTGGATTGAATTTTATTACTACTAGTGCTTCACATTTCTTGGAAAATGATGACTTTAGTACTGTTAAAGTGCATGAGTTTACTGGAACTAAGGAATCTGTACATGAGTTGATGTATTCTTCTAAATAATTTAACCGTAATGCAACAGGTCTATTGGAATATTGTTTTAAAAATAATGGAATTTATATCAGTTTTTCACATTCCTCGGAAAAGGATAAGATCAATGATGTTAAAGTTAATGAGATTTCCGGTTCTAAGGAATCTATACATGATTTGAAGGATTTTTATATTCAATTTTTAGGCAGGGTTAATATCAATAATTTCTAGGACAAGGATATCAAGAAGACTAACTCTATAAGTGATTCAAAACCCTTCGACAAGGATGATTTAAATGTCGTTCAAATGTTGGAATGTACAGTTTTCAGGGAATATATATAAGATATAAAGGATCGTTCTTCTTAGTGTGCATGTAGGGATGAAACTATGCCTATTTAGGAAGAGGAAAATAAGCAGTTTAAGCCAGTAGATATCAACAGTTTGGTTCAAAATACAATGGTTCTTGAGAAGAAGCCATGGAGGACTCAAAAAAATAATCAAAATGGGGTAGATGGTAATAAGTGGCGATTAATTACAAAATTGGATCTAAATGAGGATTTTATTTTGGAATTGTTAGGGTATGGATAATGTAGACACTATCCGGTATCTTAAACTCCATTATTAGCTTCATAAACCTATTTTGTTGGGGGTTACTGAACCTAACAACGTTTTTTCAAATTGAATTTCAAGCGTTGAACCTATGGCATTCACTTGGTTAGGTGTGAAAAATGGTTTACCAGAGGTCAAGAATATATGGGTTCTGGTTCATTCTTGTCTTTCTGATCCTATTTTGGTTGACTCTGTTCCTCAGCATATTACTTGTTCCTTTTATGTGATGGGATTCCAGAAATTTTGTTCTGTAATTTATTTTAATAACATATATCTGGATCGTAGATGTATTTGATCTGATATAACCTATTTTACAAGAATCATTGATGGACCATGGATAATTCATGGTGATTTTAATTCAATTCTTATCCCTAATGAGAGAATGGGACCTACATATAATTCTATGTCATCAAGAGAGTTCAATAAATGCATTGAGAAAAATGAACTGATTGATGTAAATCGTGTTGGTGTGAAGTTCACTTGGTATAAAAGAAATCTTAATGGTATGGTTTCCAGTAAACTTGACAATTCCATTGTGAATATGTCTTCTCAATATTCTTAGGACTCTATCTATTTCATAACATTATCTCGTCTGAATTCTAATCATCATCCCATCATGGTTGACCTAATAGGTGAATATTATAATCCTGCCTTTCCCTTCAGATGTAATAATTCTTGGGTTTTACATCCTAATTGTGATAATCTTGTATGTGATATTTGGGGTTCAGTGGGTTGAAAGAGTAATTTTTTCTCTTTCTTACCCCAATTAAATATTCTGAAGGGGAATCTCAAACTTTGGAGCAAGGATAGGTTAATTCACCTCTATAAGGATATTTTTAACCTTGAAGCCTCCCTTTGGTGTTTTCAGGAGTAGTATTCACATTATGATTTTGTTAGTAGTGTTTTGTTGGAAAAGTATTTGAATTTTAAATTCAATAATCTTCTAAAAATGAAAGATTCCATGCAAAGAACTACATTTAGGTAAATTTGGTTCAAGGATGGGGATAATAACATTTTTCTAAATCTTTTCAAAGAATTAAGAAAAACACTTTTCCTCTTGCATTTCTTACAAGTAGTGATAATGTTTTTATTAATAGACCAGATTTTTATGGGTAGAATATTTTCTTTTTTAAAGGCCTCTTCAATGGTTCTAACATTATTTATTCTCCTGTAGATGGAGTTATCCCAAATCTTGTTAATAAATAGTCGAATTTAAGACATACATCCATTACCTTAGACCCAGATATCAATTCTCTGGTGCTTAGCCTCAATACTGATAGTTGCCCAGGTCCTGATGGTTATAGTAACTACTTATTCTAGAATTACTGGGAGATTATTTGGGATGATGTCTGCAATATTTTTGTACACTTTTTTAGAAAAGGATGTCTTCCTCAAGGTATAATGATAAATTAGTTTCTTTAATCACTAACGAGGATAATGCCAATGAAATTCAACTTTTTAGGCATGTGTAATTAATCAATACTTTGTTCAATGTTATTACATTAATTTTTGCTAATATATTTGAACAAATAACTTTTAAAATTGTTTCTTCTAATCCATTTGGTTTTTTAAAAGGTATATCAATACAAGATTGTATTTTTTCTGAATTTGAGAGTGTAAACCTCCTCAAAAATCGTATTTGAGGAGGTAATATTGCCCTAATACTTGTTGTTAAAATTTCTTTTGACATGTTGGATTAGAAATTTATTTTTAAAATCCTTGACATGTTTGACATTGATGATATTTTTATTAGTTGGATAATGATTATTTTTTAATATACTCATGTTTTTGGGCTTGTGAATGGCTTTCCAGGGGGTTATTTTTCTTATTTCAGGGGGATTAGATAGGGTGATCCCCTCTCGTCTATTATCTTCTCCATATATGAGGATTCTGTTAGAAGATTATTTTCCAAGATTGATATAAATAAAAAATTTAATTCCATTGGTGTGGGTTGAGGACTTTATTCTTCCACTCATATTCTATATGTGGATGATCTAATTTTATTCACTCAAGGGACCAAGAGAAAAATTCAAAATATCAAGAAGGATCTCTTGCATTATGAGAAGGTCTCTGGATAGCATGTCATTTGGAACAAATATTTTTTTTTATTTTGGAAAGAATACCTCCTATGTTAGGAAAATTAATATCATTAATGAATTGGGGATTAGAGAAGAAACCATTATGTTTAACTATCTTAGGGTGCATATATTTTGGGGTTGTCAAAATTGTTGTTATTTTTAAAAAAATTCTTGGTCGAATCAAAAAGAAATTATATTGTTGGAAGAGTAAATCCCTCTCCATGGTAGGTCACGTTATCTTTGTCAAAGCTATTATTAGTTCCAAATTGGTTTATACTTTTGTGGTTTATAAATGGAAGAATTCACTTCTTAACTCAATTAATATACCCATTAAAAACTTTATTTGTACTATTAGTGTTTTTGAAAAATGATTTCTTTTGTGGATTGGAATAATTGTTGCAAGCCATTTGAGATGTGAGGACTTGGTTTAAAAAATCCCAGAATTTTTAATCAAGCTTTACATGCATCATTTGATTAGAGGTTAGTTAATGAAAACTCTGAAGCCACTAATTTTTTAAGAGCTAGATTTTTTAAAAAGCTCAATGTCTAGTTTTTCAAATCATTTATACTCCTCGGTTTTCCTCTATCAAGAGATTTTTTTCTCTTATTGACATTAATGCTTTCTAGTCTATCTGTGAAGACTTATATCTTCAGTTCTGGAAGTCCAACTAGATTAGAGCTCTTCTTCTGGATTATCTCAATCAACAGGTTCCAAAAATTGATCTTGATATTTCAATAGAGGATTAGTTATTGAACAAGGATTATTCTTTGGATAATATAAAAAAGGTTGTTAAGGATTACTACTTTTCCGCTATTGTTGATTTTGGGATTTGGGAGCAGAATTATTCTGGTATTATTTTGAAAATAAATTATATTCTAAATCTATTTTTCCTATGTTGGGTCATAAATAGATAAGAAATATCAAAAAAACATTCTTTCCCATTCTCTATTTACTCTGACTTGGAGGCTGGTGCATGGGAAACATCCCACTAATAAATCTCTACAATATCATGCACTTTCATTATGTTCTGTCTTTTTTCTTTTCCATCAGCATAATGAGGATCTGGATCATTTATTATTAAGTTTTTTTACTGCTTCAACAATGTGGAAGGTCATATTTGATTACTTTGAAGTTATACTGTCAGGTTATTCCTCTGTTCGGGACTTAATTTTAGGTCTGTTTTGTCTTCTCCTATAAAAGTTTATGCTCTTGCTTGTCCAGGATGTAGTGGTGGAATTATTCAGCATCATTTGGCTGGCGAGGAATAGGTGTTTTCATGACAGGGTGGTCTTCAACCCCCAGGCTGCTTTGGATAGAATTTTTGCTACTATCTGGACTATTAAAATCCTTTAGAAGGTGTACTATTGGAACTTAGTACATGAGTTCTCCTTTCTCATGCATTTCAATATTAAGGGTAAATTTCAGCCATTGATTGGCACTATGGAGGTTTTCTGGAAATCTCCTCATATGGGTAGGTATAATAATAACATTGATGATGCTTTTATAGTTAATCCTGGAAATTCATGAAATGGGACTTTTTCATAATAATTAGGGGGATGTGGTGGGTAATTTATATAGTTCTTGTGTAATTTTCTCCCCTTTGGAAGTAGAGGTTCTAGGTTTTATCATTGCTTTGGATCATTCTAAACAATGAGGTCTGAATAGGATATGGTTGGAGTGTGATTCTACTATAATTATTCATGCTATTAGATATACCTCTTCTCATATTCTATGGTGGCCTGTTAACCATTGTATTTATTGATTACAATATCTATCATCCATTTATGATATTGTTATTCATGTTTTTAAGGAGGGATATACTTTGGCTGACAATCTTTCCAATAAAGGTGCAGATGGAAATAGTCTTATTTTGTTTGATCATATTCTCATAGATGTTTTACCTATTTTTTGAGAGAAAATGAAATTTTCCTTCTCTAAGACTTATGGGATTCTTGGGTTTTTTTAATATAGGGGCCTTATTTTCTTGCAGTTGCTCAGTTTATTCAAAAACACTAAACTAATAGATTTTTTTTATTTACCTTACTATTTTATTTGACCTCATCCAATATTTTAAAATTGGTTTATCAATGGTATGGATTTTTATGGGAAATGAAGAAGTCATGTTTACTATTTTTAATGATTTCTATGAAAATAAATCATGTTAAATTTTAAAATATTTATAGTATGGGAAAGGTGGGATTATATTAGAATAGTAAACTATTTAAAATATTGTTTCTTATTAATGTTTTATGACATAATTATCTAAATCTATAGACCTAAAGTTTATTTTGGAATGATGGATTCTTGTATAAGGACACTAGAGTATTTTATATTTGAGGTTGTGGCTTTATAGTTGTTTTTAGTGATAGGATTAGATAAATTTTGGGGTTTGTATAATGTTGAAAGAATATCATTAAAAGAATTTTATTTATGGTTATGTTGAAATAATATTTAATTTGGATAATTAAATGATGACAAAATTATTTTTATTCCGAATGGTTTTTCATATAGAACGTAGGGAAGATTAAGGTTTACAGAACTCATGGGATGAAATAATATTAATCAGGAACCAAAAATGATTGGAATTGGAACTGAGAAATTTGGTACTATGATTGATTAGTCGAAACATGCTTTAAATTGTTGTAGTATAAATTCTAGATAGAAGTTATAACTTTCAAAGATAAACTAAATGTTAGTGGGGAGTTTTCTAAGAAAAAACCCCTATCATTTAATAGATCTTATAATATAGTGGTAGCTAAAGGATTGATTAATTATATGCATAAGTTATTTAATTTTATGGGATGTTTGGATCATCAAATGGAAAATATTTTTAATTACTATTCTTAGGGAAAATATGACTTCTGATATTCAATGGTAAAAAAATTTCATAGAAAGAGATGAGATTTATGTCTTGTATTGGGATAACATAATGAATATATTCCATGAGAAATATTTTTCTATTATTATTAGAATTATTGAAGAAAATAAATTCATATAATTTTTGATAAATTATAAAGAATAAGTGGTTGTTAAAGAATAATATTTTACTCTAATAAAAAGGTATGATTTGAATTTAATCTATGATACTGATAGAAAAATAATTCATTTTTACTCATTTTTGAAGCCAGGATATTGAAGGGAATTGATATACCATGAATAAAAAAGTTATGAGAGACTTCTAAGAGGTTATAATAAGGACTAAATAATGTTTTATAAATATCATGTGTAATTTTAAAATCAACAAGAAATGATTTCCATGTGGAATGAAAAAATAATGAATGGAATAATGACTTATGATGGAAATAAAATTATAGTTTCATATCTTGATATTTTAATAAAAAATACACTAGTGAATTAATTATGATGTATGGTATGTTCTTTAAAAGGGTTATGTTTTAGAATATGGCTCATAATTTTGATAACAAATATCTTGGTAGTGGTGAGAGAAATTCTGATAAATGGAAAGTATAGTGTTCAAAATTTAATTTGATGGGTCACTATGAACATGAATTTCAAACTAATTATCTGAATGCTGGGAAAAAAATGTATTCTAATTAAAAATTTATACTGAAATACATTATAACATCTTTATAATAAGTTGGGAAATAAAATAGAGTTTTATTAGGTAAATTTATTTTTTGTTTTTATTTTGACAATTTCTTTCTTTATTGTGGGTCAATAATTTTTTTTTATATTTTAGAATAAATTGGAAATTTAGTTTAATAAAAAAACCAAAAACATGTAGTAAATCTACCAATGGGGAGAATCATATATAATATTATTTTAGTTATATTATTGGGGAAATAATTTCCTAAAAACCATATTTCCATGGAACAAAAAAAGTTTAATGATATCCTATGTATGAATTGGATATACATTTTCCTTGATAAAATAGATTTTTTGGTTAAATTCTTTCTTTTTAGAAGTACTTTTAATTTTTATACAAGAATGAACACATACCATTGGTAACACTTTAATGAAAAGAGAAACATTAAAATATTGAAATTATTTTTATCTTGCTCATATTGTTGAAAGTAAGTGAATTATTTAGATTAATGATTTTCCAATAGTAAAAGAAATCTTGGATGTTTTTTTGATGTGTTTCCTAGTGGTATACGTGATAAGGAGGTTGAATTTATTATTAAATTAGTTTCTGAAGCTAAGAAAATTTCCAAAACCCATTATCTATTGGTTCAAGTTTAAGATCTACAATAAAAAATTAGTTTCAAGAAATTTATGATAAAGGTTTCATTCATCTTATAACTTGACCATGGGTTCATACTGAATTTCTTTTTTTAATGAAATATTTGTCCCTAAGGATTTTTATTGATTATAGACCCTTTAATAAAATCAAAACTAAAAATATTTATCTTTTTCCAAATATAGATTTTTTTATTTTTATAGGGAGGTAAGTATTTCTCAAAGGATAACCTAATTTCCATGTACAATCAACAAATAATAAAGGAGGATATAATTATAGAATGTTCTTTTTAGATTACAAACGGGAACTATGATTTTTTGGTTATGCCTCTTCAGATAAAAAATTTCCAAAGTGTATTTGTAGATCTTATAGATAGAGTCTTCCATTTATATTTTGATTAGTTTATGGTTTTTTATTGATGATTTCTTAATTTACTCAAATTGATATGGGGATCTTGAAAAACTTATAATTATTTTTCTAAAATACCTAAATGAAAAAAATATATATATAAAATTTAGAATTTTTTTTTCTTACAAAATATTTCATTCCTTTGAAACAACATAAATAATGATAACATAATTTTTTTCCTTATAGTAATAATTTTTTAGATGAATGGCCATGGCCTAAAATGGCTATTGAGATTCATATGTTTCTTGGATTATCAAGCTATTTCCAGTTGGTTTTCAAAATATTTTTTTGGTAATATATCCCACTAACTAGTTTAACTCAATAAAGAGTTAAATTAATCTTGAAAAAATAATGTTATTGAGGTTTATAAAACCTGAAAAGGAGATTTAACCATGATCTTGGGTTGAATTTTCACTAAAAAATGATGAATTTTTCATATATTTTGATTCTTAATAAAAAGGAATGGATGTTTCATGTGTAGAATGATACTGTAATTTTGTATGAATCTTTATTAATAAATCCACATCAATACAATTGGCATAGACATTATCAAGAACATGAAGATGTAGTGTTTTCATTAAAACATTTGAGGAAAAATTTTTATATATATGAGTGTTAAATATATACTCATTATTAGTTTTTTAATTTTATATTATATAAAGAATAGTTAAACTGATGAAAGAAATTGTGGTTTTAACTGAATAATTATTATAATGGAAATATCGATTATCATCTTATAAATGAAAACAAATTAGTCAACGCTTTGAGTAGAAAAAGTGTTGTTGATATTACCATGTGACCATTGGAACATGTCCCTTTGGTTAAACATTTGATAAATTTTGTCCTTGATGTTATGCATGTAAGATATTCTTATATTTTTTTGTGTTTCAATACAAACACTTTTATAAGAATGATTTATTAAATCTCTAATGGAATATCTACTGTTATTGGAAAATGTAGAATCAGATAAGAAAGATAATTTAATCGAATTTAACATTAATACAGGCTGTGTTTTTAGAATTATAAATTAATTATGTATACCAGGTGACGAAAAATTTATGGGATATTTTTTTTGAATCTCATAGTTCCCTATTTTTAGTTCACCCTATAATCATTAAGATATAAAAATACCTTAATGAGTATTAGTGGTGGGACAGAATGAAAAGTTATAATAATCATTTTATGATAATTTTTTTATATTATTAAAAATATGATGAATAAGTATAATTAAAAAATGGTATGCCTAATCCTTTTCCATTACTAGAGTGGAAATGTAAAAAATATATTCATAGATTTCATTGTGGGATAGTCAAAAACATCTCAAGGTGATAATGTGATTTTGGCTATTCTTGGTTGATTGACTAAATCAAAAAATTTATGTTACATTTGAGATACACTATCCGTAGATCAACCTTATAGACTATATATTAATGAGATAGTATGTTTACATGGAATTCCTCTTTCTTTTGTATTTGGATATGATCCTTATTCATATTAAATGTTTTAAATGGGCTTAATAATTCATTAGAAACTAAATTAAATATCATTTCATATTTTCATCCTAAATATTATAAATATTCAGGAGAAAAATTAATTTGTTGGATGATATGATTTGAAATTCTCTGATTTATTACATCAGAAGTTGGGATCAGAATTATTATTTAGTTGGGATTGATCATAATAATAATTTTCAATTCACTCTACAAATGACTCATTTTTAAGGATTATATGGAATGTGGTGGAAGACACCATATTTTGAGGGTTAGGTTGGTGAAATAAATTTTATGTGACTCAAATTGGAAAAGTAAACAGTTAATATAGTGATTTTAATTCAATAACATATGAGGATATCATTGTGTAGGATGAAAATTTAACCATAAAACCAGATGAAATATATTTGTTTCGTGGTATATAGTCATGATTTTATAAACATATCTTTTTGGAATGGTTTTATTTTATTAGGAATAAATGGGAAGTTAAGTCTGGGGTACATCGTACCATATGAAATCCTAAATATAGTTGGATATACTTCCAACCTAATGTCCTTAATTCCATTTTTATCCAAGATACATAATATTTTTCTTGTTTCAATGTTACGAAAATAGGTAGAAGACTCATCTAATGCTTGGTTACCAAAAGTAGTTTAGTTGGAATATAATCGTTTTTATTAGGAGCATAATATTGAAATTCATGACCATATAGATCGATTATTTTAGAATAAGTTAAATGAATAGGTTATGGTTCTATGGATAATCCATTAGGTAGAAGAAGAAACATGAAAATCTAATAATTCTCTATAATAAATATATACCATATATTTAATAAGTAAGAAAAAATTCAAAGACATTATTTCCCAATGGGTGGAATTTTGTGACACCCGAGTTAGTTTTGATATAAAATAGTTTCATATATTGATTAGTTAATTTTTAGAGTCATATTAATTATAAAATTAATAGAAACTTTTGTACTGAAAAGGATTTTTAACCAATGTGATTTTTCATAAATAATACTATTTTATTTAAAAGCATGATTTTAAAATTATTCAATTTTAATTTTAAAAAAATAATTTTATTTTCTTATTGCATCATGGAGATATTTTTATAGGATTATTTTTCTATATTTTCTAAGAAAAGATTTATTTTTCAGTGAATATTGAAATTACTGATTTTATTAAACGATTATTTTATTTAATTAAATAAAATATTTTTTATTGTAATTTGATCTAAAATTAATTCAATTTTTTTTATTTTTTATATAATATAATTAATTACATATTAACTATATTTATAACTTATTTTGGTATAGGTAAAATTTGCGGTGTAGAAAACATTTTAAAAAAACTATTTTTCCTCGAGTTTTTACTGTTTACTTTCAAAGTAAATTATGCAAATTTTATATCTTGGTTTTTGAAAAATGGGTTTCATATATATAAATAAGGGATCCAAATTTAGTAAATTTATCTTGATTATTTTATAAATTACAAAATATAACCTTTGTAAATTGTTTAACACGGTTAAGGGTAAATTGAGTATTTAAAGTATAAAATTAAATTATAAGGTCTAAAATTTGACCCTGATAATTACCTTAATTTTTTGGATAGGTATATCTCAAATGTAGTCATTTAAAAGTTAACTATATTACTTTTTTTAAATTTAAACATAATTTTTACCATTATATTATTTATATAAATAGAATGCCAATAATTTCAAACTCTAGCTTTTAATAACTGTAATATTTATATATAGACATAAATAGCGAATATATTAATTTTTAAATATTATTTTTAAATATCAATAAGTTTTTAATCAGGGTAATTTTTTTAAATTTATATTGGTAAAATAATTACATTAAAAGGATACAGAATGTTGATGCTGTACTTATTTAGATCAGACAAAAATAAAATAATTTTTCGTAAAATATTTAAAAAAATATCATCCGATTGAATCATATTATTCAACGATTTTTTTGATAAACATGAAATATTATATATGTTTTTATTCATTGTATTCAATATTTTTTACGTCTTGATGTTATCAAAATCAATGTAATTGAATAGTTCTAATATTTATGTTAATGATATTTTATAATAAATAAAATCTAATTAAATGATTTAAAAATCAAAAAAATATTATATTTTGAAATATTAACGGTATATGGGTAATGAAATAAATCATGGAACATTTTTGTATCATTTTTTATTTTTTTGTAAAATTATCAACCGATAATGGTTAGATAATTTAAAATTAATATAATTGTAAACCTTTTTAATGAATGGTTAAAACAAAATGATATGTGTTAAAATTGAATGAAACTTGCCAAAAATTTAATTTAAAAGATTATTTTCACTCAGCCTTATCTTATATTCGAATATTATCAATTTGGAACCATTTTTCCACTACCATTATGTTAAATTAATTAAATATTTTATTAAATCCTTACAGTTCCCCACCGATCTCTTATAAAAGGGAATCTCTACTACAAATTTATTTACACTTTAAAATCTTTAATATTAGAAAATAACTACCTAAATCCATTCTTTTAATCAATTCTCTCATTATATGGGTCATGTTTGAGGAATATTATAAACTTTTGATGTCGTAAGGTATTATGTAATGGAGATTTCCATATAAGTGGTATTGTTCTTAACCACATGTTTTAATTTTATTTCTTATTCATACTTTTAAAAATATTATTAAACAATGATTATAGAATTAAAGTAATAGTAATCATTTAAATATATTTTATTATTTTAATCTAATAAATTATATCAATCTCAAACCCTCATCAAATGTGAGAGGAATTCATCTTTTATTTGTAATGTGGACTACAACCTCATAAACCGATGTATTTCATTTTCCATCTATGCCTCTCAGGAATGGTTACAATGATGGGTTTAATGTTTATAAATGATATATATGATATATTTTTCATTCTTAAATTATAAAATATCATGTAATTTATTACCTTTAAAATCATTGAAAATTGATAATGTCATTCTTGTATATATGCAAGCCACCACCTCTATGCAATGATGCTGTTTTATTCATCAATACCTCTCCGAGATTATATTTATATGGATAATTAATGATCTAACATGAAAATAATTATATTATAATCATTATATAAATATATATTTTATGTTACATTCTTTATATATAATCTTTTAAGAGATAGAAATGCTTCTCATGTGTACGAATAACCTACTGTATTCATGATTGTAATATAGTTTTTCTCATAAACATCAATAATTATAGTTTTTAAAATTGTTATTTATTTGTAAAAAAATTAATATGTCATGATTATTACTCTAGAAATAATCACTCAATAACCACATTTACCATAGTAAACGTACTAAACCCATTTTGAACTTATGTAACAATGTTTTTCAAAACATCCAATGAGAATTTAATTATTTAAATAATTAAATTTAGAAATGTATGAGATAAAATAAAGTTAATAATAAATTCTAAAAAATATCATATGTGAGTAAATAATTATTCTAATTTTATTATTGAAGAAGAAAATTAATTTAATATATTAGTTGTAATCAATGAAAGTGACTTTTTATTGAAAATACATTTTAAATGTTTTCCCTTTAAACACATTTTCATAAATATTCATATTTATTAAAATTATTTATTAGATTTATTTATATATATATTAATGAAACCTAAATAAAATTTTATGTCTCTGTTTTACATTTATGCAATGTTTTTTGAAATGAATCTTTTCAGTTTTTTATATTGAATGTTTAAAAATATAATGAATCCCCATTTTTGAAAAAATGGAATTTAACTATAGTTCCCACCATAAAAATAATATTTGATATTTGGATTCCATTACATGATTTTATATTATATCCCATGAAATTAATGTTGTTACCTTTTTTGGTTATTTATGTATTGAAAATGGTTTTTAAAAAGAAATGTTTATTTCGATATCCGTAATTATTTTATTAAGTGTCAAAAAGAGTATTTTAAGGGTTTTATGAGGAAAATGCGCTTGTTAAAATTTTTGATAAATGATATGGTTGTTGCAATTTATTTGTGAATTGATTATCTTCATTATAGCTCATGGGATTCAAATTAACTTATATTATGGCTTCTCCAAAATAGACTTTTAATTCCTCAAATAATAATTATATTCTATGGATAATTATATTTGAAGTCATTCATATGGATATTCTAATTATAATGGTGCTTGTAAGGGTTTTATAATGGTATTATGATTATGATGTCATATATAATAAACATTACAATTTTACTCTATCAAATGAGTTATCTTATTAATTGTTTTTTTAATGGCCCGAACCTTTTAAGTCCGTTTAATTTTGTGGAAATCTAGTGTTTGAGGTATCCTAAAATTCATGGTTAGTCTTTTCACCACTTTTCAAAATTCCCAGTATTCTATGACTTCTAATTGTGCCTTATCCAAATTGTGCCTCATTCCAATGATTTGTTTTCCTGATGGTGTCTTATGCTGGAAGTTCCTCACTGATCGTAGCTCGCCATGGAGGTGCCTCGCTGGAGGTAGCTCACCCTGGTGGTGTCTCGCACTGGCAGTTTCTCACTGACGATAGCTCACCCAGGCAGTTTCTCACCCTTGTAGTGCCTCACTGGTTGTGTCTCACCATGGTGGTGGTTTTATAGTGGTTTCAAATCTTCATGGTCTCTCACATGGGGGGCTCGTTGTAGGTTGCTAATTTGGTGGTGCCTCTTCTAGCAGTGCCTCATCTGGTGGTGTCTCGTTGGTGGTTCCTTGTGAACAGTGTTCCCAGTTTATCGAGTGTTTCCCTTTTGAAATATCCCATTAATGTAAAATGTTTCTTCTTCCAAATTTAAAATTCTTTGAGACTGATTCAAAGTTCATAAATTATATCATTAATTTCTTATGGTATGGGAGTTTTTTTAATGGTCAAAATGAATTTTCACGGTTAGATAGTCCTTTTATTTAAAATAAAAACATTATCTAATCCCATGACTCAGATCCTATCTTCCTAATGGTTATATATATTATTCCTTGTTCATTCCTTCTTGTATTCTCTTCCTAGAGGATAATCCAAATCCCTCTTCTCATGAGATTCATGTGGCCAAGCTATTTCTATTTTTTTGTGTTTAACTGAAGGGTTACCAACTATATGTGCCCCCTTTTTTTGGGCTACCTAGAAGTATAGATAATTATTCTTCCATGTATTATTTATTTTTACATTATTAATTGTGCATCATTCGGAATGGGTATACTAATGTTTTTTCTTATAAATATATTATATTTTAGAGTAATAATGATAATCTAATTGGTTTAAAAATATATATATATATTAGAGCTGTGGTAAGTGATTCATGCTCTTCCTATGTGATTGATGCTGTTAATATTGTGATATGTATGGGATAACAACCAACTAAATATCATGGCCATTGGGGGTCCTTGTTTATGAAATGAATTGTTTATGGAATGCTTGTGGTTTGATTTTTGTTTAATTATTATTGAAGATGGTTAACTATATATATTCCAACAATAAATTGATTCCCCAAGAACAATTTTTTTTGTGATAACACCTAAACTAACATGTAAAATTAAATATGGTATTCCTTATTAAATATGAAAATGTTTTTATACATGTCATGTGGGGTGATGTTATTTGTGGTATTTTTGTGGATTGTGTGTGTGGGGTGAATTGGATGACATGTGATCATACAGTGGGGATGTGATGGGTGTGGTGTGATTATAAAATAAAGCTCCAAAACTAGTTATGTTGTTGATGTTTTTGGATGTGGTTGTGAGTTTGGGTTTGGTTGTTTTAATATGATAAACTCGACGAATGAGTTTGATGAAGTAAAGTACTATTTGTGTGGTTTATTTCTAAGATTCATTTCCTAGATAACATGTAGAAAGCTTCACCTCATATCTAGAGTTCATGGTATGATGTGTAATTAATGTGAAGTGTGTTAATTTAGTAGGGCTCTTCACCTCCTGAATGACTATTAATGTGTTTCTCATTATGTGTCTGGCCTGACAGTTTCTTTAGTAGTGTTGAAATTAATAAATAAATGTTTAATTGTGTTTTTAATTTCTTGGGTTGGTATTATTGATGGAATTAAAGTGGTAAATTAAATTGGTCAAAATGTGAAAATGTCTTATTGACATTTTTTGTAGTGTCATGCATTTATAGGTAGTAGCAATGAGGAAACTTTTGTGAGTCAGTTGGTTGTTTGGGAGCACAGAGTGTGGTCGTGAGTGTTAATTATTATTATATTCAATTGTATTTACTTTTTATTTCTACATTCACCTCGCTAATGTTGACCAATATGTGTCAAACACCTACATCATCATGAATAGGTTTTTTTTCCATCATCAGGTGAAGAGTACATATTTTTGTCTACCTTCCCTTTTCTACTCTCTCTTCTAGGAGAGGTAGGTATGGAATAGGCTGTGATGGTTGGAGGTATATTCGTTCTTTATATGGTGGTTGTAATTACCTATGTGTTTGGGGGTGACATGCTATGTGGCCCAGGTATCTTCAGCAAAGATGTGATAGCCCAAGTAATTGTGGGCGGGGTTGTTTGTTTCCCAAGTCTCTTGGGGATGAGCTATGGTGTTATTTTCTATGTGTCTTCAATATGGGATGCGATGTGTTTTTTTAAGGCCCATGTGGTTTTGAGTGTGATTTTTTTGAGGCCCATGTCTGTTTGCAGGTGGGGTGTATAGTCAGGTCCTGGTGTGTGTGGGAAGGATGAGTTGTGAGGCCTAGGTCTATACGGGTCAGATGTGATGTGGTATTTGGAAGGGACTGGATAACTAGGACATAAAAAATTTGGGTGATAGTGTAATACCAATTGAAATGTTGTGGGGGTATCCTATCATGGATGTGTTCTATAATATATTATGTTACCTGATTTTCATTACTGGGTGAGTGTCCCTTGTTGAGGTTGGGGTTGGTTAGTATATCTTCATAGGTGCTATTTGGTTATACTATTTTCTCATATTAGAATTAGTATGCTTCTTTCAGATGTGAATGAGACACTATGGTTTTCCTAGTGAGTATAATTTTATGCTCACCCAATTTATATAAATATTTTTTTTGGTTTCTAGGAGGATTTTGTGGACCGTGCTGGACCTTACAAGATTGAATTCTTAACAGTTGTTGAGTTGCTGGTTTAGCTTTACTTTTGGGTATTCACTTTGGAGACATTATTTTATTGGTATTGTTCTCTATTATACATGTATTGAAGGATGTTTTTTCATTCTTTTATACGATGTCTTGGAGTTTTTGTGGATAATTCATACTATCTCAGGATCTTGATTATTATAAAGGGTAATGCCTAACATATTGTGAGGTTAGTACACCAATGGTTCTAGTAAACAACTCAGGGCCTACTAGAGGAGTAATTCAGAGGTAATTGTATCCCTTTATTCATTTCAATCCAAGGAGGGGTATCATTGGATGGAGGGGGTCAATATATAGTTGTATCAGAGGCTTATGGATCAGATATGAGATGGATTTTGAAGTTAGGCACAGTGAGGATTGCTTAGGGGGTATAAAAACAATTCCAGTTTTTTATGGTGTTTGAAATAAGCTGTAGAGACTATATAGGATAAATGATTTTAGGACCAACATGATCAAGTAAATAGAATCTGAGCTTATTGAACGACCAAGTGAGCTGAACCTTCTTATAGGTTAGAGATCTAGGAAAGGTACATGCATCATAATGACTTCTGTTTTTATCAGAATAGGGTTGTTTTGGAAAATTTTAAATTATTAAAATCAGAAATTGAATAAGTTAAAATTAATTTTCTTACTAAAACTCATACCAATCATGCTTATGAAATCATTTTTTTCCATCATGTTATGTCTTCCAGTTGGCATCCATGTGTGCCTCAAGTAGTTGAGGATCAAATCAATGTTCTGGTTTATTTCTGTAGGGTGAATCTAATTAACGAGAATAATCAGTGGTAGAAGTCATTTCTACCTATCTAGAAAAGGACTTTGGGGAACTATAGTATTCAAGCTTCATATGTGGATATAGAGAGGTAGATGGAGGAGCTCGCGATCGCTTTCAGTTTTATATGGGCCACTATGGCATACTAGTTTCCTTTAGCAATCATTCTTGTATAGGAAGATGTCTGTCAGTAGTGGATACTATATCTGGGTGAGTGGAAGAGTGAAGATGTTTTTTGGGTTAACTTCAAGAAAAAGTTTTTTAAAGTGTTCCATTCACTGACCATGATGGTTGAGAAGAGGCAGGAGGTACTCTCCCTTCATTTAGAGAGAATTTTATTGTGGGTTATTTGAATTGAGTTCAAATACCATCTACTTTTTCCCATAAACATTTTCTTGATAAGGATTCTCAGGTAAGATGTTTTGAGGAGGAACATAGTTATTCTATCTAGTTTGTTTTTACACCTTCTACATTTACAACATATTCAAAGGTTTAAAAGAAGGAATATGTGATAAAAAATATGCACTAATGATGAGGTCAGGAATGAGAGGGGATCTAGAAATTTTTTTCGAGAGGAAGTGTTTTCAGTGGATTATCAAACGTTATAAGACAATAGGGGTTTTCACCGGTAGGAAGTCAACCTCAAAATCTTCCATACCAAACTTTTAGTACTAGTAGTTTCTGGAATCTTCCTAGTATCGTTGAGTGGGTGTGATTTTTTATGGGTTTTTTCCATCTATAGATCTAGTAGTTCATTGAGCTCAGTTTGGTAGAGGAGGAAATGTTCAACGTTAGCCACAATAGCAGTTTCTAGTGATACAATTTTAGTAGAAGGGGTAGTTGGTGTTTTCTCCTCCAATGGGATATAGTGTATATATTCGTTTACCCTAGGATGTTCCTTGTGTTCATGGACCAAAACCATATAATTGTTGTGTAGGTGGTCATCAAGAAAGAGGTAAAAGAGTTGGTCATGGATAGTTGCATGCAACCGAGGAAGAATTTCTATAGGGGATAGAAATCCTAAAAGGTATGATCAGTTTGTTTAGTACCCTTCATTGTGCCTTGTCTTATTCATGATATTTTGACTCCTTTTTTGGACCCACTTTCCCATTATCTTGAACTAGATGTAGAGAGGCTTCATGTTCCCCTGATGTTGTGTATTCCAGTCAGAGGCCCGACCATCTTGTTAGATGTATTCAAGGGATGTAAACTGATGATGGGACCACAACAGTATCATAGAGAACATTACTTCTAATAGATGCATCTATATGATTTCATTTTTATGATAAAATTGGTTTATTCCTTATGTTTTGTTATTGAATTCTTCCAAAGGACAGTCATTTTTTGGGATGTGGACAGTTATCATGTGGTTTTCATCATTGAGAAGAGTTTATTTGTGGGAAGCCATCATGTGGTGCCCCTTTATTCCTTGTTGGCAGAGTTTCTGGTAGAATTAGTAGACGTCGAGATGGTATAGGTTCCTAGGGTTATAAGGGAGTTTCTATTGTTTTCTAAGGAGGATGTGATGCTACCCATCTATGTGATGTTGAGTTTGGGATAGACTTGTAGAATGGTGATTATCCAATTTTTATGGATCCTTACTAGATAGAACCATATGAGTTGTAGGTGTTAAGGATTTAAATATCTGGTTTGATGTATAAGGGTTTATTTATACTATTTTGTCAATGTGGGGTTCTTTATAATTGTTTCTTAAGTTAGTCAAATGGGTTGTTTATAGTCTACCAACGGTTTATAGAGGTGATGGTAAATTTGGTTTCCATCTTCCAAGTATAGATTATCTTTTTCTACTATCTAAGAAGGGTAATTTGGTTTTTTTTGATCGAATAATTGATTGGATATCACATGTTGATGGTTAAGGAGGTAGATATCCAAAAGACTTCCATAAAATTCATGTATGGGCACATTGAGTTTATATTCATGTCATTTGATGTTAGAAACTCACCAGATGTGTTCATGGGGCCCATTAATTATGTGTTCCATGAGTTCATGTATTATTTATTCAATATATTCATCAATGATATCTTAATCTACTCAGAGGAGGAGGAGGAGCACACTGAGAATCTCTGAAATGTCTTGTATGTTCTTCGATTCCATTGGCTCTATAGAGAGTTTTTCAAGTGCATGTTTTTGACATGATATGTGCATTTACATAGGCCTATAGCATCTCATTATGGTGTGGTATTAGACACATCTAATGACAATGTCTTTGTTTCTTCAGAATCACCCAATAACATGGCATAGGTTGATAGTTTCCTTGGACTCACATGCAACATTCATAGGTTTGTTCCCAATTTTCTCATAAGTTGCATCCATGTTGATAGCTCCGAAAAAAAAGTCCAAGACTTTTCATGGAGTGGTCAGTTCTAGTCAGTGTTTGGTTTCCTTAATGGGATTTCATTCGGTTCCCATGTTCTTTATTTGTCTATGTTGGTGATAATGATTAATGTTTTTATGACGCTTCCCATTAGGGATTGGGATGTAGGCTAATATAGTAGTGATTTTTAATCTATTATGGGTCTCAGAAGTTACATCGCCATTCACATAACTATTACACCCATGAGCTAGATCTAGGATCATTTTTTCCACTGAAGATGTAGCTACATTAACTTATTGGGAGAACTTTATGGTATTCTTAGATCACATGAGTTTTAGGTATATATATTCCCATTGTGAACTCAATCTTCAAAAATGGAGGTGGATGAATTTTTTTAGGGTTATGATTTTGAGAAGTCCTACACCTCATAAATGGAGAATTTTGTGGCATATTTTTTAATAAAAATGTCATTGAGAGATGTTTTTTAGGAATTTGTGGATTCATGGAGAGTGATGGAGGAGTTGGAATCCTTTCACAAAAATAAATGGGCTGATAGGGGTTGAGGTTGTTTATTTCAAATTATGGTGAAATATTTTATAATGAATCATGTGGACAAGTCACAATGGGAATACTCATAGGCATAGGTGATGTTAGATTGTGTTAGCCAGGGTGTAGAACTGGAAGGATGGTCAGAAGATGGTCAAAACTGGATGTTGTTTTAAGAGAAGTTTTTTCCCGCGACACACGATGAATTTCCTCATGAGCTTCTTAGGTCAAAATTGTTGGAACACCCAACAGTTTCATAGATGTACCATATCTTGAGGTTGTAGATTTAGTGGCTCGGGATTAAATGGGATGTCACAGAGTTTTATAGAAAAGTTCTTGGTTTTCTAACTGGTGAAGTTCGATCATAGTCTTCATGGTGGTTTTTTAAGAAACTATATGTTTCTGAATAGTAATAAAAAGACATCATGTTTTAGTTCATCACATGTTTACCTAGAGCTCTAAGATTTTGTGATACTATCTAGGTGATATTGGGTTGTTTTACAAAATCAAACCAATTTTTAGTGATCAAGTAGTCAGGAAGAGTGGAGGCTTTGGCTAAGAGGTACATGGATGACGAAGTGTTATTCTATAGTGTTCCAAGGTCCATTTTCATGTATTAGGATTCATTGTTTACCTCAAATTTCTAGAAAGGATTGAAGCATTATTTGGCACTCAGTTACACCTCATCACTTATTTCTACCCTCAGACAGATGGGTAGACAGAATGGACTATCCAGTAGTTAGAGGATATGCGGCGAACATGCATCTTAAACATTGGTGGATATTTTGATCAATTCCTTCCCTTGGTGGAGTTTTATTATAATATTATCTATCAATTTTCTATTATCATGGATCCATTTAGGGCCTTTTACCGATGACCTTGTCATTATATGTTGGGTTGGATAAAGGTTGGGAAGATAGTTGTTCTTTGTCCCGATGTAGTGAAGAGAATGATAAAGAAATTTCAGATTGTTCATGTGAAAATGAAAGCATTGAATGATAGAAATAAGTCTTATGCTGATACCAAAATGACACCATTGGAGTTTGATGCTTGGTACAATGTCTTCTTGAAGGTATCTCTTTAATGAGGTTAGGGGATTTTTGGCAGAGAGAGTAATATTTCTCCCTGGTTCATTGGACCCTTTGAGGTGTTATTGTGAAATTGTAAGGTGGCATATCAGTTAAAATTTCAACCATGGTTATAAAGGATCCACAAAATCTTTAAAATATGTCATCTATGTCGGTGTTGTGTGAACATATCATTTCTTTGGTTTTGTTTTCTTTTTAGGCATGGTTTTTAGGAGGAGAGTACTTGGGAGCGTGAAACACATATATATTCCAGGTACAGAAAGTTTTTTTTTGAGTTTATCTTGGTTTTTTTCTTTTTTATGTGAAATTTAAACATTACTAATTATGATATGACAATTTTTTATACAGGATTGTGATATGTGTGGTGTAATGTTTATTGGGTGATGTGTTTGGTGTTATGTGTGTGGTGTGATGTGTGATAATGTCATGACATATGAAAGGTGGAGGACTTAATTCCTAATAAAGACGAATTAACTATTATGTGATCAAACCCATACCAGAGATTTGGTTATTCCCATAACATATAGTATATTGACATGGATTACAAAATTATTTGATTTGTGTGTTCGTATGGTGTAGTTTTTTGCTGTCTTGCAATGTGACTTTTGGTCGTTTGGGATTAAATGTCAATAAAATAATGATAAGGCATGATTATCATTTGTTTGAGGTGGTGTTCTTGGGTGTAGATGTTTCTATGCTAGCTTTCGAACAACATAATTTTTATTATCTTTGAAATTTTACATGATAAGTTGATAGCAGTGTTTCATGTTTGATGAGATCCTTGAGATGTATCACGAGAGTTGTTTTTTCGGACCATTCCTCTATTTCCCTTCAAGTTGGTTTTTAAATATTAAGGGATAGATAATTTTAAGAGGTATCTAATGTAATGTCCTTGACCTTTCTAGTACATTAAATTGTGTGAAATCTGGGGTTCAATGTGTCTTAGAAAGTCTAAGTGAATCTTTTGAACACATTGAATAATTCTCAGTATTTCAATTTTTCCATTGGTGTAACATAAAAATAGTGACTCTCCCCAATGATGTCTCACGCTAGTGGTTCCTCGCAGATGGTAGATCAACCTATAGGTTCCTAACTGATGGTATCTCACCCCGACAGTGTCTCTCACATGTAGTTACTCACCGAGGGTAGATAACCCTATAGGTGTCTCAACTAGAAAGCCTCTCTATAGTCATATATCACCCTAGCAGTGGATCACTGGTTGTTTCTCACCCTGTCGATGGATCGTTGGTGGTGTATCACCATATCAGTGACTCTCTTGTGTTGTGTCACCCTGGAAGATAGTCATTAGAGGTGTCTCGTTGGATGTTTCTCATCCAGCGGTGTCTCTTTTGGTGGTACCTTTTTAGTGGTGCCATTTAGGGTATTGTATCGCTGGTAGTGCCTCATCGGGTGGTGCCTCGTCTAGAATTGTATTTCTAACGATTCCTCATGAGAAGTGTTCCTAATTCTTCAGGTTTTACCACTATAGTGTCTTCCTTTGAGATAAAATGTGATTGAATCCAAATTTAAAATGCATTGAGACTGATACAGAGTCCATAAAACATATCTTTAATCCCCTATGGTTCTATATGAATTTTAATAGTGTAAACACGTGGTCTTGGTCAGATACTTTTTTAATAGAAAATAAATATTCTATATAATCCCATGGCTCAGATATAATCATCCTAAAGGTGATATATCTTTACCCTTGTCCATTATATCTTGCAATCTATTGCTATAAGATGTAGAAAATACATAAACCCATTAGAGTCATGTATCCAGACTACTACAATTGGTTCATTCTTCACCATAGGGTTACCTAATGTATGTACGTCCCTATTTTCAGCACAATTGGGAAGTGTCGATCATTTTTCTTTGAGGTATGATTTCCTTCATCTTTATTAATTGTGAATCATGCAAGATGGGTATATAGATGTTTTCCACTATGAATATTTTTATTTCAGATTAATAAAAATAATAAAATTGGTTTAAAAATATTAACATATAGGTGCTAGGGAAAGTGATGGATTGTATGTTTGATTGATAGTGTTAATATTGTAATTTTTATAAGCTAACTACCCACTAAAAATTGTTGTATTTCAAGGTACTTTTTTGCACACCATGTGGTTTTTGGAATTCATGTTGTTTGATTTATATTAAATGATTATTGTATTTAACTACATATATTTATCCAATAAATGGATTACGCATGATTATTAAATTTCTGTGATAACCCATAAATTAACATGTGTAATTAAATAATGGATACCTTATAAATATGAAAATGTGTTTTATCGATGGTTTATGAGGTGATGTGATGTGTAATAGTATTATAGTTTGTGTGTGAGGGGATGTGAATGAAATGTGTTCATATAGTGGGGATTTTATAGTTGTGGTATGATTATATAGTAGGGTTGTGAAACTGGTAGTTTTGTATTGTGGGGTTGGATGTGGTTATGATTTGGGAGTTGGGCATGTTAATATGATAGATTGGGTTGATGATTTTGAAGAATGACTGTAGTGTTTTTGTGGGTAATTGATGAGTTATTTTTATTCATATCATGGAGAATGATTCACCCCATATCTAGAGGTCATTGTATGATGTTTCAATAATGTGAAGTGCATTAATTTATATGGGAAATTAACCTTCTAAATGACTGAAATTGTGTTTCTTGTTATGTTTTCTTCCAAATATTTACATGGGTAGAGATTGAATGAATAAAAAATTGTTATAATAATGTTTGGAATGGATTTTTTTAGTTTAATTAATGGAATGGGATAGGTTAAATGTAATTGGTTGGAAATGTGAAACCAGATTTGTATCTTGGTGGGCAGTGTTGTGAAATTAGAGGTTGCATCCATGATGATGGTGTTATAAGTTGGTTTTTTGTGTTAGAACCCATATATTGGGATTCAGTGTTTGGTAATAATATATATTCTTTTATTAATTTGTTATTTTTATATTCACCCCACCCATATTGAGAAAAATATGTTGAACACCCCCATCATAATGTGGGGGTATTTTTACCAATATTTATATTGGAGTGTGGATGGAAGGGTACCCACTCTTTTCCACTCTCTCTACTATGACAGGTTAGTAAGGCACAAAAATGTGATGGTCATAGGCCTATTAGTAATTTAGGTGTTGGTTGGGATAACCCAAGTGTTTTCAGGTGAGATGGTTTGGGCCCCAGAAATCATCAGGTGAGATGTGATAACCCAATTGTTTATAGGTGAGGTGGTATGTTTCCCATTTTCCTTTGGGATGATTTTTGATATTCCTTCCTAGTTTTTTATAGGATGATATGTTATTTAATGTGTTGTGATTATGAGTTTTTGCAGACAGGATATGATTTGAGGCCCAATCATGTGTGCGAGCAGGATGTGTTGTGAGGCCCAGATGTGTACGGGTGGGATATGGTGTGAGGCCCAGGATCGTGTAGGAATTATTTGATATGGTATTCAAAAGTTATGGGAGAACCAGGATGTACAATGTTGGGAGAGAGCATCATACCAGAGGGAAAAGTGGTGATGAGTACTACATCATTGAATTTTTTGAAAATATTATATTACCTAACTTGAATTAGTTGGTGAGAATTCCATGGTGAAGTTGGGATTGGTTAGTATACATTATTAAGTGATATTTATTTCAAAGGTTTACTCATAGGGGAATTAGCATGCTTCTTTCACTTGTTTATAAGAGACATTTATTTTCTTAATGTGTAAACATTTATGCTCACCTTATGTATTTAAAAATGTATCCTGGTTTCCAGGAGGATTTCAAGGACCATTCTGGACCTTACTAACTCAAATACATGAAATTCAATGATTCATTGATTTTTATTTACTTTTTTTATTTACTTTGGATAATTTATTGTATTTTAATAATACGATTTTATACTTGGATTGTGGGATGGTTTTTGGGTTTCCTTTATACTATGCCTTTGAATTTTTGTGGATGATTCATTATATATCCCAATCTTGTTTCTTATAAAAGTTAATTCTACCCATATTATGAGATTTGTACTCCCTTTGATCTAGTCTCCATACCAGGGCCTATAAAAAGTGGGAGTCAGGGGTCATTGTTTCCCTTTTATCATTTCTAGGATATGAGGTGTATCTTTGGAGGGTGGGGTCACATCATTCAGATTTCAAATGGTACGATGATGATACTTTTAAATGAAAAAATATTCCTTATTATTTAATAAAAGTTTTCTTTTTTAAGAAAATATTTTATATGGGTTTTTATGTTTTTTATGGGGATAAAATAATTTCTTCTCTTAATGTCCCAAACTAAGTTTTTTGTGATCATACCTTGTTTTAATGTGACATCCCATTATTTTAGGAAATATATATATTAAAATTAATTTAATACTATTTGGTAGCATATGTTACATCAATTAAATATTTTATCTTATGTTATACCCAACACCAATTTTATCTTGTGTTTCACATAACATTTAGTTAAATTGATATCATTTTTTAAACATAAGGATGAGTCTTTCCAGGGAGGAATATATTTTTAATATCATTCATTAAAATGAAATTTATCTCCTAGAACTTTGAATGGAAGGAATGAATATGATTCACTAAATTCTTATAATATGGATTACACAAGTTTCTAAAATTAATTCATAGGTTGAAAATAATTAAAATTAAAATTAAAAACAAATTTAATAGAATAGATTTTTTATAAAAATAATTTATTTATGCACCCAAAATTATTTTACCAAATTAAATTCGATTAATTAATATTATTTGATTATATTTATTATATATATATATATATCATATGTTCAATTAAATATTTTAACAAATATTAAATATCATTCATAGGCATAATATATGAATAAATCCATTTTTCAAACAGATAAATATATTTTTTCTAATGATAGTTTTTCTATATTTCAATAACCCACTTGTTTAAAAAAATACCACATTTATAGATATTGTTTTCATAAATAAACTACTTTGGGAAATTATAATTTCATAATTATCTTAGGTTGAATTTTATTTTATTTTTTGAGAAGATGGTTTTTTCATTAATAGTGAGAAACACTGGATTTTAATTGTAAACTGATTTTTTACCTAAATAATTTATAATAAATAATTATATTTTAGATATTAGTAACAGTAAAATTAATTCTGTTATAAATATATTTATAAATTTTATTTCATTCAAATCATTTTAATATAGAATATTGATATTAAAACTGAGCAAACTTTTTACCATTTTAACTTTAAACCCCAATTTATAATCACATGTGCAGTATTAATTTTAAACTAAATAGTGACACTTATGTGAAAATAATTTGATAAATTTATGGAATATTTATAATAAGTATAAATTATATTATCTACTAAGTTCAAATTATTTTTCTACCATAATTATTGGTGATAAAAATTAAAAATAACTAACACATTTATGGTAAAAATATGGTTTCATGCACTGCATGGGTTCTTTAAGAATTATTTTTACACACACATTGGATTTTTATTTCATGAAAATTAATTAATGTTTAGTGTTAGTGGATATAATTTATCTTATAAATATATTTTTCATTATAACCTAAAATTTTATTTTATCTAGGTAAATAAAAATATACAAGTTACCCTCTTAAAAAAATATAAATAAAATTGAGTAAAATTAATGACATCAAATAATATGAAAAATGTATTTTTTTTTTGGTAGAGGTATTTCTGGATCCATCAATCCATAAAAATAATTATTTTTCAATTTTTAGGCATATGAGGAAATTGAGACCTCCCATAGTGTTCTTTTTTCATATTAATTAGAATGTCACCCATCATCCATTATAAATGGGAATTCACTCTCCCCAATTTTTCAATGATCTCAAGTCATTCGTCTTGACCAAAACCTACATAAATAACTTCCAAACAACCCTCCTATAATCCTAGAATCATTTTTGATTTCAAAAATCATACCTATCAAGGTTTTATTGAAAACATATGGAGGATACCTGATGAATAGATAATGTTCATCTAACATAATTTTTATTTTATTTTGTTATGTACCACCTTAAATTCATATTATACCATGAGTTTATTTTAAATTTAGTATTGTAAATATTCTAAATTTTTTGTCTTAAGGGTACTACCTACCCCCATATACACTTCCGCAAAATGGGTTATGATATGAATATTCGTGTATACGGCGGACTACCGCCTCGCTAAATGATGTCATTTGTTTTCCACTACCGCCTATCATGGTAGGGAATAAATATTGAAATACTATTTATATAAATTATATTTTCTATGTTTATAAAATAATTATACATACACCATATTATATCACATAAAAAAAGTTTACATTTAATACAGTAAAGGATCTAATAACATCACTCATGTGAATGACGGACTACTGCATCACGAAGTGATATGTAGTGTTTTTCACTAATGTGTTACAATATTGGTAATAAGGGAAAATATAATAAACAAATATGATAATAATGACATAATTATGATACTCATTACATAATTATATTTATAAAAATTTAAGATATCAATTTATTCTTAACATTTCACTCTTTTAGAAAGTGATAACATTGTTCGTGGGCGTAGGGACTACCGCTTCCTCGAAACGATGTGATTCTTATTTTATCATAACCACATCACAATAATGGTATATATAATTAAGTATTGTTAAATTTATGAAATAATTATCAATCTTGAATGATAACATGTTATTTACCATCTTTCCATAATGATCATTGAAAAATGGAAATGTGACCCCACTATACGTACAACATACCATCTCCGTGGTCCTAACATCGGTTCATTTTTCAAAACAATGTAACGTAATTGGTTATTAAATTATTATTCATATTTAAATATGACAACTATTTAATGATTATTATTTTCATAATGAATAATAGAATACCTCATTGACCATATTCAACCTATGAAATACAATTTTTTACACATAAGATGAATATAGTCAAAAAAATATGACCTAATCATAATTGATTGAGTAATTATATGTAACATTTTTATAATTGAAATAGATGTAATAATAAACTTGGGAAATTTTACCAAAAAAATAAATAATTAACATATTTATATTATTTAGTATGATAAAGAAAAGGTGTGATGAATCCAACTTAAGGTAAGGGTTTTCCCAGCCTTACTTATATTTCTGTGAAATACATGATCTATTCACTACCTATGTTTTTTGTATTATACATACAAGACTTGAATATATTTTATGATTCTTAAAATAAAATTTATTGGGACTTCAATATCCATTTTATTATCACTTAATCATGTGGTTTATGGTTTCGATATTACCAAAGTGGTAAGAGAATTTTCTCCTCAATTTTCATTCTTTGAGACATTTTTTATATTATAAAAATATCGTATTTTATGAGTGTAGATACATAAACATTGACATATAATTTCATGAATATAATTATTTTCATGATATACTATGTTTCTTTTAATGGTATTATTCCTTGAGTATTATGATCAAACGTTACAAAAGTGTTGAGAGTCTTTTGTTACAATCTAGTATTTGTGTTGGATTAAGTCGCTAATATTGAAATCACATACTTTTAAAGAATTATATTATACCATAGTTATAAAATATAATTTCAGGTAATAGTAAAAATTTTCAACAATTTTTTACTTTTAATAATTTATGTATTTTAGGAAAATTAATACTTTGTCTCTCTCTTTGGTCAGAAAGTAGTTTTCTTCCAAAACCGTATTTTCTACAAACATTCTCAAAACAATTTAAGTGTTTTTCTCAAATAAGAAATTTAATTTTCCAAATTAAATATTTTAAAATATTTTCAATACATACTTGACAATTTGGTATCTTATTTTGAAATAAATTTATTTTCAAAATGTTCTATGTTTTTAAAAAAAAATTAAAATAGAAAGGGTTACATTCCTCAAAATATTTTTGTAGATATTTTAAATGTACTTTCATTCATTATTTTCAATAAGACTTCTTGTTCATTGTTATTTAGTGTGTATATTTTTTAATTATACCATCATAATTATTTCTCTTGTTAGATTATGATTGTTTGAAATAGATTGTTTTGAAACTCATTCCCATTCCATGTGTCGATTATATTTCAAAGATAGTGATATGAAACAAATTTCATTTAGATGGGTAAATTATTTTTCAAAAAGAATTTAATGGTACAAATTTATTTTCAATGGGTAAATAATGTTTCAATGTTGGTTTTATGGAACAGATTTATTTTATATGGGTTAGTCATGTTCAAAGTGATTATTACAGAACTAATTTCTTTTTGTTGGGTTAATCATGGTTTAAATAGATTAAAAAGGCCCCCATTTGTTTTACAGGGGTTAATAAAATTTTAAAATGTAAAAGGACTATTTCTATGAGTTTTATTTTATATGGTAAATATTAATTAATCACATTTTTCCTTTTCAATTATATAAAATGAAACCACAATTTGTGTGTTATGCGGACTCCTGTCTCTAAAATTCAGCATGTTTATTTTTACATAACTATCATTAAAATATAGTTTCAAATGGGGATTTAATAAATAATAATGATATTTATTTCAAGTTTATTATTCTTAATAAATGAAAAAAATTATAGTTTTCACATATTCAATGCAAAACGTAATCGTCAACTAGGAATATGTGTGGAATACCACCTCCATGAATGACTAATTTATATTTCACCATTCTTTAGAACAATTTAGGGATTTTCCTAAGAATGGTATTGGAAGATAAATAGGATTATTATGGTGTAATTTTTTTTACTATTATATTTTATTACCTATTTAGGTTATGATCAACAAACGATCATTGTTGATTCCATTTTTAAAATAAGCATACCAAGATATAAATATTCTTCTTTATATTATGTTATTTTATCAAGTCCATTAATTATTATAAATATTTATAATTTTGATATATCATACCAATGATCATATAATGATATCATTATGCCTATTTTATAATGAGATTACAACTTAACCACCACATAATAATCCATTAATCAAGGTATGATCATGTTTTGGTCATTTTTACCATACACTTGAACAACGATTCAAAATAATTTCATGTATGATTAGTAAAATCTAATTTCTGGTATATTAAGTTATATATATTTTAATTATGATCATATTTTGTATGAAAGTAATGCTTCACAATTTAACTCATTAATTAATAAAATAACATTTATTGGTCATAAATCATCATAAACTGTTCATTATTGATCGCATATTTAGTGATAATGACTAAATTACTCATTAAAGGAAACATAAACATCATAAATAAATAATATTTCATCCATATAGTATATATAATAACTATTAAATGATTAAATTTTTGAGATTAAAGTACAATAACCCAACTATTATGAAACTAGTTCGAACAGATAATGCTTACCCAAACTTGACATTGAATATTTTTAATAACACAATAATATAAATTTATACAATCATTATAAATAGATATTATTAATGGTTAAACAAATAAAAATTGTTTTTAAATTGGTGATTAATGTTTTTCCATTATTACAAAGTAGCATATAGTAAATTCTACTAATAAGGGAAATAAGGTATGGTGTTTGTTTCCTTAAATTATATTTTATCTAAATTATTTATAGATATACATCATGATACCATTAATGTGGTGTGATTATTTTATAACGAATGTACTTTACAATATTCATTGGTTTTGAAGAGAAATATTTATTAATTTATTTAAATGTATATCAAATCATATGATACCCATCTTAAAATCATCTTTGATGGAAATATTACACAAAACGTAAGGGTTACATTGCAAATCATATCTCAAAATCATGAATGTTTTGGAAATTTAATCCTTCAAGGGAATTTTTATTATTTATAAATCCCTTAATAGTTTACTTTTAAAATTATTTGTATTTTATATATTACATCGCATTACATTTCCTTATCACTCATAATTTTCCCCCTTTTTTTGAAATGGAAATTGTATGTATGTTTTTTCAGGATCCTCCATGATCCCATATCTATATTTGTTGAATTTATTTTCATGTGTTCTTATCAATTCTCCAAAAATTAATTATTTTCCTTTTATATTACTTAATATTCATTTAAATTTTTTATATAAATTTATCATTTTCAATATGGGCCATTTTCATCAAAATGTGAAATGAAACAATTCTTAACGATTACATGTTAACATGCCATTGCACCAACCTTACTATTTTATATGAAGAGTTATTTTTTTAATTTTCATTCATTTAAAATAAATTATTTTTTCCCTATTTTCATAAAAAATCTATTTTTATTTATTTATTATGTTAAAAAACAATACATTTTTTTATAAATATTTTATAAAAACACATAAAAATTATTTTTAATCTATGATATTATCCTTTGAAATATACTAAGTTTGATTAAGGGTATTATTTAAATTTAACCATCCATATTATTTCTATAGATGAATTATCTAATTCAATTCTCTTTTGGAAAAACTATTCCTCAAGACCTTAGTATTTCCTATAAAAACTTTTTTATAACTAAAAGGTTTATTGCAATGTATTTCATCTATGAATTCTTTATTTCTGATTCTATTTTTTATTTATTTCAGCTACATTCCAAACATAACACCCCTAAATTATGAAAAATTATAATTTTTTTAATAAAGTGTATCCCCCTCTACACCAAAAATATAAGGGAATATGATATCAAGAAAAAATAAAATATATTTAATATTTTATAAAAAAATAAATTTATGATATGTCTTTAAATACATTCATTAGTGATTTAGCATGTGTTAAACCACAATGACTTTCTTTGATTGCTTGTGTTACATGTAAGACTGAGTTTTACAAAATACTAATATTATTATCATTTAAAATTAAAATTATTTAATAACTATAATGTTTGTGTTTATGAAAAGGATTAAATTATGTAAAAAATATATGTTTGAATTTATCGGTTACCAATTATTTAGAAATGAATATAAAAAAATTCAATATAAAGGAAATTTTGTTATAAAAAATATTTTCAAGCTTCAAAAGGAATTTTATCCTAATAAATTAAATTTATTACTATTAGTGAATTATCTCAATGAAATATATATATAATAAAATATTTTGATATTTATCAAATATATTTTATATGATAAGGATAAGAACAAATATAATTTTATGCATAAAATTTTTCTCTTTTTTCTAAAGATTGTTTTGTCCCCATTTAATGATTCACTTGTTTTAAAACAAAATTTTGAAACAGTTATAATTTTCTTTTTTAAAAATAAACATCATTTTTAAAATAGGATTTTTAAATAATCATCGGTTAAATATTTTATATTTTTCATAGAAATTTAATTTCGATAAAAATGAATTAAAATATTAAATTTAACTAAAAACAAACACCTCATATAAATAAATTATAATTGAAATTACTTGTATATTTATTTTCCTATTAAATTAGATTAATTATAATTAAATTTATCAAAATAGGATCATTCGAGTAAACTTTATAGCTAATATTAATATAAAAACATTTTAAATGTTTGGTCATTTTTACATTAAATGACTTTTTTGTGACCAATGCTGGACAAAATGAAAATTAAATTCTAAAATGTATATGACTAAAATTTTCAAAAATGGATTCCGTATTTTAAATCATCATAATTTATAATTTCTAACAAGGTAAAATTAATTTCTTAAAAAAGTAAGTAGCAAAACAGTTAAATTTAATCACATTTATTGAGGTAAAATGAGTTTATTTAGTGGTTAATCATAAATGATAAGGTTTTGAAATGGCCCATAATTGTTAAAAAAATATATTTTATGGAAATATATTAAAAATATCCCCACTTGGATGAAAATTGGTTCATTATTGCTGGTACAATAGTGAAATTAGACTTTTAAATAGTGTTTACTTTTTGGTATTTACAAGAATGTCACACCTCTGCCACAATAAAAGGGCAGTCACTCCACTCACTTATTCACACCTCTCAATAAATTTTTATAATGAACCAATATTTTCATATATGGATATTACATATTTTTATAAAAATATATTTGACATTTCACAAACACATTCTCAAGGACCATTATAGTTTAGTGTCATTGGAAACTTAGAACACATTCTTCATATTTGGTGACAGATCTTCAATTTATTCAATGATGATCTTCCCATTTTATATTCCTATATTATTTATAGATTAGGTAAAACAATCATATAAAATGGTTATATTAGATTCTCAGTAAGGGTAAAAAAGGTATATATCAATCATATCATAATTTTAAGTCATATTATCAAAAATAAAACATTTCAAAATTATATCCTGCCTACCAAAGATCATGATATAATGTCATTGGAAAATTTATATAATTTTATAAAGAATAAAATAAGACATTATATTAGATCCTATCATAATAATTGTAATTATGGAAGACACATAGGCATAGAAAATCATTTTTATTTTAGCGAAAGTTTATTTCCAAGACCATCATAGTAGAAAAAGTCCCTAACTGAACCTCGTTCACTCCATGTTTCAGCTATGTATTATTGAACCCAGTTCACTCATCAACCCCTTCCTATATATGTCATAATATATAAATATTTAAAAAATTCATTTCTTGGAGATATAAGTCCCAACCATCACATATTAGAATCCATACATATATGTTCCACGAGAACATAATTTATTAACAGAAGCTAATATAACAACCAGTTTCATAAACATCAATCCTTCGTAAGATAACCCATGGAATAAATGGTCATCTTAAATATCATTTCATAATAATTATAAAAGAAAAATTATAATTATTTTATCATATATTGAAAATAATTTTGATATTTCACTTGAAAATAATTCTTGAGTAAAATATACTTTCATCATGGAAAATGTTTTCCTTTCTAAAATGACAGAAAATTATGTAAGAAAATATTTTCTTTGAAAATAGAAAATGAGTAATGTAAAGAGAAATTAAAATCATTACGGATTCATTATAGGGTAAGATTATATTCATTTCTTATACGTTAATAAACAGTCCATTCATAATTTTTCTAGAAAAGTCAAAAAAACATCATTTGGAAAATGACAAAGAGATTCATTTCATATAGTGTTATAAAAATTAAAAAATGCATAAAAAATTCATTAAAAATCTATAGTAGAATAGAAATAAATATATAAATTTTTTAAAATACACTGACATGGAAGATAAATATTCCCTAGTAGAGACTTAATATGAAACAACCCCAAATATTGATGAGATTGTGAAAAAATACCCCTCAATTTATAATCATCCGAACCGTATTCCCCATGAATGAAGAATATTATATGGAAATTAAAATACCATATTATTCTAGACAAAACTCCTAATATAAATTAATGTTTCTTATATAAATCATTTAAAAGAAACAATTAGTGTATAAGGTATGTGTCCTATAGAAATAAATGTGAGTCATAAAACCCTTACATTGTGTCTTAACATCCTTCATATACATTCAAACCTAATTTATAAGAAATATAATTTTATTATAAATATAATGTAGAACTATATTTATATATATAATTTTATATTTTATGTTTTTATGAATTTATATTCCCATATTATTAACAATTCCATATTAATGTTATGTTTTAGGTTATAACTGATTTTGTTTTGTTGTGTTTTTCCATGTTATCCTTATCTGTCTTACATAGATTGTAATTTAATAATTCCTATAATGATATCCTTGATAAAATATCATATATATATTTTTTAAATATTTATTCATGCTGATTTATAAGATTTATCGATAGAAAATAAAATACATCATTCATGGAAACTATAGGTCAAACATACACAAGAACATTGTTTCCATATTCTTCTCACATTAATGGAAACAATATATCATATATTATCATTAAAGAATAATTTTATGTTATATATATAATAAATATTCAAAAAATTCATCCTAATTAGCATCTATGTTAAATATATATGAAAAATGAATCACATCACATCTTAGAGATGGTAAATCATACGTACACATGATCGACATTATCTTTTCAAAAAACATTTCATGGTAAAAAATTAGATATGATATTATCATAAAAAAAGTATTATTTTTTCTTAAATATCATATATAAGAAACATTTAACTTGTAATTTACACTAATAAAGTATGGAGTAGAAAAATGAATTGTATCGCTACGTGGAGACATTAAGTCGTATGTATAAAGGAGCGATACATTCATTTCTTTTTCAATATAAAAGGGGATTTTTGGTAGTGTGTTTATATTCATAATGAAAAATCCAAATATCTTGGATTATGAAGTTATTGTTTTATGATATTTTTCATATATTTTTTATAGGTATATAAGACTATAAAGAGTGTGATCTGTTAAAAAGATTACGACTCCTTCTAAATAGATCCTTTCAATTTCATCTAAAAGACTATATAGTTGTTCTTTTAGGATGAACAAAACCTGTAAAATGTAAATAGGGATGTTTATAAAACCATTTTGTAGTGTTTGGTCGAGCTATAAGGCTCAATTTTGTGAAATGAGTTGATGGGGGATGAGTCCTTTTATAATGATGGTAATGGTAACTATTTGAAATTTCAAATAAAATAAATTTTAAAAAATTATATTTTAATACAAATACATCAAAAAAGAATTTAATTATAATATATGATGATATAATGTTGTTATATTATCATCCAATAGATATTAGATGTGTTTTTCTGTTTATTTAAACCATATAATTTTTTATAACCTCTAGTTGACCAATTTTAATTTTAATAATGGTAAAAATTTCATTAATATCAAAACTGATTATGTTTTACTTATATGTGGTTTATTATGTATAGTCTTATTTCCAATATAATATGTATTCCTTTAAACTTCTCATGTATTTTTCATTTTCATTGACTAGGTGGGGGTGAGAGTGAATTTAGTGTATTCATATAATGTCAATGTCCAAGATTTTTTGGTTTCTCATCTTTAACCAACCTCTTCTATTGGATTTAGGAGGGATACATGCCATGAAATTAGGTTAGACTACGTGTACAGATATCTGGGGGTGAGTCGTGAAATGCTTCAAGCTATGAATTTTACTCATCACGAGAAGACTCTACACATCATGAGTTATTTAATGGATGTTTTTTAATTATAGGAAATTTTATTTTTATAAGTTATGAGAATTAACTATTTCATCATGTGAAAGGGTATTACACATCGTGAAATACCCTGACTACATTTTTGTAATTGGTATCACTATTGAGATTTATTTTATCATCTTCTTTGGCTTTATCTCCCCCAACCCAAACCCATCCCTAGGATATCTTGAAGCTTTCCAACCCTTATGGATCCATTCGTTCGACATTCAATCATCGTTGTGCTTGCGGTGTGATTCTCGTGTAAGTGTTTTCCTTCCTTATTCATCTTTACCTTTTTCTCCCACTTTAGGGATTCAATAAATCACCATGAAATTAATGTACTTATTCTTAATGATGTTGTATCTTGCATCTAGGTTGTGGTGTGATGCATTTTCACCTTTTTTTCTCAATGATGGGTGTCGTTTAAATTTTTGAATTCTGAGAAAGGAATGTGGTTCAGCCTTGATTAGACAAATTGATTAACCTTACATAACATGATGTATTTCAAATAATAATTTAAATTTAGTTTCTCAAATATTCTTTCAATTGATGTAATAAAATCACATTCAATTGAATTGGGATATTTGAAATGGTATTAGCAAGAGAATTTTGAAAAATCAAAATTCTATTAAACTGGGGTGTGTTTATGGAAACTAAATGACTTAAATTGATTAATTTGAATTTTAATTTTTTTGGCAGTGATTTCAATTATATTTTCTAATATAATTTTGAAAATTAATATTTAAATTGATTGAATTGGTTTTTATTGGATATTAAACTTGTACAAATTTCTTTAAAATATTTTTATAAAAACCTAGTGGTTTATCTTGTTAAAGAACCATGTTTTTTTATTAAAATCTATTTTCGATTTAAATGAAGAATTTGAAATGAAATGAAAAAATTGGATTTAATTTCATTATATTCCGTGTTAAAATAAATTTTTCATCATTGATTGTGAAATATAACATGAAATCCTTTGGTAGTTTGAGAGTTATTTGGATACACCCTATACTATTACAACATTCTAAATCATACATGTAGTGGGACACATCCCTGATGGACTGGTGAAATGTTTCCTTTGTCCAGTGTCAGTGGATGTGTGTATACAAATATTTATGAAATCACCTACAGAGTATAGAGTCCTACATCTAGAATACTATATAACTATTTGTAAGATGACGACATTGCTCGTTTGTTATTTATATTTGAGATATAGACATATGCCAATGTCGTAAAACTACTTTACATACCTTATGAATTTATATAAAATGTTTTATATAAATTTTATATTTAATCCATTTTTTTGAAACATTCCACCACTTGTAAATCCGTTTCATAAAGTGCTTTCTATCATTTGAATGGTTTATCATTATTTGTTTAAATATGTTTTAAAATTAAAAATATGTTTAATTTAAAAATAGAAACATACTTTTGGTAAATAATTTGTTGGAATCAATTATAGAATCATTGGTGAGACACAATTGGTATTTTTAGTTCACACCTTACTTGTAACATTGGGTGTTTGTAAATTATCCCTTTCTAGGTTCGAGCAAGAGAAAAGGATATCATATAGGTGGATCAGTCTTTTGATCTTTGGTTGTGGTGAGTTGTGTCCTTAGGGACTTGGCTTGTTTTCTTGTTTTGGTACATGGGTTTTAGTGCTTTGGGACTTTATGACTTATTTCATTATGGTGCATTAATCCCAATGGGGCATCCTTTGTTAAGCATACAATCTTCTTTATTTTCTTATCCTATGTTTTGTGGAAAATTTATCCCCACTTTCAAGATGTATGATGTTGTGTGCTAGACACCAACCTGTGGGGATCGAGAACTCCCTTTGGGCTCTGTAATGGAAAACTTGGGTATTGAGTTATTAGGGTACCCAGGTTGGTTCATGACATATTGTCTATAAATAGTAAATTTATGAAATTTTGGAACTTATAATAATCACTTTTTATTTTTTAGAGAAATTTATTACTTTTATATAAATTAATAAAACATTATTTTTATTAAATATAATTATTGTCAATTTGGACACTATTCATTACCTTGAATTTAATAAAATCTATAATTAAAGATAACTGAAATGAAACTACTTTAATACACCGAGAATATATCATATTCCCCTCTAAATTGCTTCGATAAACTATATTAATTCAAATTATTTTATTTTAATATCTTTAATATCATTTATCTGATTATTCCATTAGTTGAATAATTATTGTTTCCTAATTATGTTATTATTTAAAGAAATTATTTATTCACAAAAAATTATAAATAAATTAATATAATTAATATAGGCCATTTATATTTCCAAATAATACATATTTTCAAATATATATTCTGTAAATCCTTATATTAAAAATGTTATAGTTATTAAAAACATGAATGTTACAACTCTGACTTTACATTAAATTAAATATTATAAATGTCATAATATTTTCCTTGTGGCCCAAAATAGTAATTAATTCGAACCATGTATGATTATGGTCGATATATACAAAAATAATAACATTTTTTGAGACTTTTAATGGTTCTTATAATTTTAATTAGAATCATTTAGTTTATTTTTCATCTACATTCAATAACCCTTAATCAGTATTGTATAATGAATAAATTTAATTATTTAACATTTAAAAACTATATATAAATTAACAAAATAAATATAAGTAATTAAATATTAATATAATTATTTATATTAGTTCATAACCAAATCGTGTCCCTATGTAGATTCTGAAGATATATTTAAGAAAATGAAAGTGATATTTTATGACATTGTCTGATATAAATTTAATATTAGTAATTTTCATTGAATTATGTCCATTGGAAAACTTAATTGATAACTTTATGTGTTGAGGGTTTAATTAAATTCATCCAAAAGAATTAATATGGGTTAGTTTAATCTTATTGTCTTTATAATTTTATTTTTAACCTAAATTTCCCAATTTACTATTTATCCGGGTAAAACAAATTACCACAGTTATTATTCATATTTTAAAATATAAAAGGTACTTATACAATAAACTTGGAAATTATAAATAAAAACTTTCCATGTATTATTTTTAAATTCAAACACATATGTTCCATATTTTAATTTAGTATAAAATTGATAAAAACCCATGAAAACCAATTTTTCATAAAAATACCATTTTAAAACATTAAATGTTATTATAATAATTTCATGGATAAAATAATTTTTTAACACTGCAAGCTTCCACGGTATGCTTCTCTTTGAATAATACAATAGTAGTTGTTGCACGCAACTTCGAGTTCTAACACACCACAACCAATAAAACTAGCCATTATGAATAGTAATACCGACTTTTTGAAATTTTAAACATTTTATCATTCAAAATGGACTTGATTTTTGGATTCTGAGTTTCGAAATTATCTTAGGGTAAATTTTTGGTACTTTTTTGATAACTTTTATATTTTGATAAATAGTGAAAATTACTAAATTTTAATAAAAAACAAAATTTTTAATCGAAATAATTAATAGTGATAAATATTGAATTTTAGTGGTTTTAAAGTATAATTAGAGTAAATTTTTACCATTTAATACAATTTTTCTCATTGGACATAATTTCACATTTTAACTGGACATAGGCAAGTGTCAATCTTTTGATAGTTATTATTTCTTAAAAACACGCCTTTTGTTTTGACAATAGGAATTAATTTTAAATTAATTTCTTCCACTTCTATGTTTTCAATTTAGAAAAATGGATTCCATATTTATAATCATGATGTCCAAATTGTGTAAATAGGTAACTTTTACTTTTAGACATTTTGAATAATTACTTTGGTAAATATTTTATTTACCATGGTTAAAAGGTAAATCCGATAAATAAGGGTAAAAAATAATATTATTATAATATTTAATTTCCCTAAAATGTGTCCTAACCCTATTGGATGATAATGTTCTGACCATGGTCATTTTTGGGTCGATTTTGGGACCCCATGAAGCGACTTGTAAGTGATAATGACACTTTATATTAAATAAGTTAAAGTAAATTCAAAAATGACATAAGAATATATCTTTTAGTAAAACAAGTTTTACATAGGGTTATACTTGTTATCTATTCAACTATAAATATTTATTAGAAATATAATTAGATTTTCTAATATAATGATATTTTATTTATAATTTTTAGACACGTAATAATAAAATTTATTTATGACACAGTGACGATGATGTATTTTCCCTATTAATGAACGTATAAAATAATTGGTATTATAAATGTTAAAATAAATATAATTTGAAAGTTTTGATGCCATATTAAAATTTTATAAGTTAATATGTCATGATATGATTGATTAAATGAATGTTTTTAGAATTAATAATGTTTTTATGTATTTAGAAAAATCAATTATTAAATAGTGTTAAAATTGACATAAACATGTTTTTAAAACAAATATTATATTATTAATTGATATAATATTCATAAAAATCGAAGGTTCGGAAAAATGGCTTATATAATGATAGGTGTATTATTAATTAACCACTTGGGGTTCTATTTAAATATTATAGTATGTTTGTTGACCATATAATATAAAAATACAAATAGACATGATAAATGTCAAACTATTTAACTAAGAGTTAAATCTAAAAGATTAAGTTAATATAGTGACCCAAACCTATCTAAAACATATTGGTTGAGTGGTTTACGAACCATACCCACCATAGGCTTTAAATAATCTATTTTTTAGCCATTATAAACCGAAAATTATTTTATTATAAAATAATATTTATAGTTATTCCTAAGGTTCCCCTCACCCCTCTTATAAAAGGGAACCCCCCTTCTCTCTAATTCACATCTTCAAAGACATTTGGCTTGGCAAAACCCTACCCAAATACCCTATAAACTATCCTCCCTTTATCTTATAGGACTTTCATTCGTCAGAAATCCAACTTAAGGATCCCTTTTGATCAAATCAAATAGAAGAACCCGAAGAAGATGCAAAATATTTCATCGCCTCTTTCAAGTTCCTTTCCTCTTCCACTTTATATTTCTTTGTTATTTACATTGTAAAATAATAACTCTAGTGTATTTTATATAATATTATGTTATTATAAATATGGTACAACCATATTCATTATTCAATCCCTCCTTTGAATGACATGTCACCATACGTGTGTACGTACGACTTACCGTCTCCATGTCGTGGTGTAATTGTTATTCAATACATTATTATTTGGATGGGTATAATAATGATGTGTAATTGATGTAAATAATAAATATAACATGATTAACCCTAAGATAGACATTGAGGATTATTATAAAAGAACATCCTAGAATTTGGTATTGTATATATTTTGTGAGTTTTTCAAACAATACATCCATGTCTGGATACGAGCAGGTAGAGGTGGCTCTGGCACAGATGTACCTAGGGGTAAAACCTAAAAACACCGCTTTGACCAGGACTATAACCTGAACTGGTGCATGTCAACGGCCCATGATGTACTTTTGGTCACGACACTCTTGGGGGATATGCTTAGGATAATTTTCATTTTATATACAAACCTCTATGAAGGGTTTATGAGTATATACTTCCTCAAAGAAAACATTTTTATGATTATGGATTATATTTATAAACTGTTGAGTTTATGATAAGTGTTTTACAAGTTGGGATTTATGTATTTTGATTCATGAACTAATCTAGTTTATGCCATTGTTTATAAATGGTGCCTAGTACAAGGAATGGAAACTGTATCATTGCACACACTCCATGCAGGGATTTCCCTCCTGCTCAACATAATTATAGTGGAGTTGGTGATCCAACTAGTGCTGATAAACTTATCACTATATTGGGAAAACTCACTTAGGTTATAAATAATAACCATACCCATATGGAGCACCCTGATCTGCAGCATGGAGGATCAATGTTAGATCACTTCATCAGGAAACAACCACCAACATTCAATGGGAGTACAAATCCATTAGTAGCTGAGAAATGGATAAATTCCTTAGTGAAAATATTCAATGCCTTGGGGAGTAGTGAAAGGGAAAAAGTTGTCATGGCTATTTACCACCACACTAGAGATGCTGGTCAATGGTGGTCATTGATTCAAAACACAGAGGAAGTTGATGAAGTATCAAATATGGAATGGAGAGTTTTTAAAGATATTTTATTAGCAAAATAATTTCCTCATGACCATCGACCAGATATGGAATGGAATTTTCTAAGTCTGAGGTAAAAGGAGGACGAGAATGTTCCAATGTATGAGTCTAACTTTAAAATATTACCAAGGCATGGTGTAGATTATATAAGTAACCCAAGAAGTAAGATTGATCGTTAACTAGATGGATTAAAACCATTTCTCAGTCAATCATTAGTCTCACAATCCTTCTAATCGTATGAAGATATTGTATCATGTGCTATCAAGACAAAAAAGGAATTCTCTAAGTCTTATGACTTTAAAGAAAAAAAAAGAGAAGAAGAGATCTGTTGATCACTCTGGAAATGGAAATATGGGGAAGAAAAGAAATGTTGAATCTCCATCCTGTAGTAAATGTGGGAAGAAACACCCAAGTACTTGCTTAAAGGGAATGAGAGTCTTTTACAAGTGTGGTGAAAAAGGCCACCAATCTTGTGATTTCAAGGGGAAGAAATATGCTACAGATGTTCAATGCTACAATTACAGGGAGATGGGACATTATACAAATGAATGTACTAAGCATCAATAAAACTTACCTCAGAAAAGGACAAGGGATCAAGGCCAAGCTTATGCGATCACTACTACTGAGGTTGAAGCTCCGAAAGACGTGGTGGCAGGTAATCTAATGGTTTCCTTGTGTTTATCCAATGCTTTATTTGATTCTGGATTTTCACGTTGTTCCATATCTTCCTAGTTTTCTATGAAAATTAGATATTTTCTGTTTGATTTCACAAGGGAGTTGTCAGTAAAAACTTCTATGGGAAATATCACTGCAACAATGTTTTGTGAATCCGTTCTCATTAAGGCATATAAACATTATTTATCTGTTGATCTCATCATCATACCCATGATGCAATTTGATATAATCCTTGGTATGGATTGTCCTTCGGACTGTGATGCGAAAATTTATTGTAAGAAGAAGGAGGTTACAATTTTGGATGATGATAAGGAGTAACTTATCTTTAGAGAAGAAACTTCCCCACCTAATTCTTATATAGATCCACCCCTAGTAGCTCAACTAAATAAAATTATTGGGGAGGAAGAGAATTAAATAACTATGGGTAAGGAAAGGAATTTTCGAATAGAGGATGTTACTATTTTGCAAGAATATATTAATTTTTTTCCAATGGATTTACCTGCACATCCTCTTGAAAGAGAAATGAAGTTTTCCATTGACTTAATTCCTGGTTCAAGGTCCATATCAAAGACCCCTTATAGAATGGACACCATGTAATTAGTTGAACTTATGAAACAACTATAGGAATTTACTAATAAGGGATTTATTTTCCCAAGTTTTTCTCTACGGGGAGCCCATGTTATTTTTTTTACGAAGAAAGATGGATCTATGAGGTTATGCATTGACTACACGGAGATCAATACAATAAAAATAAATAACATGTATCCCCTACCTCGGATTTATGATTTGTTCAACCAACATCATGGAGCTAAACACATTTCAAAGATTGACCTTCGGTCTAGATATCATTAGTTGTGTGTAAAGAAATAAGGCTTTCCGAAAACAGCATTTCGAACCAGGTATGGGCATTACGAGTTTACGATAATGCCTTTTGGGATGACTAATTCACACTATATTTTCATGGATCTATTGAATAGAGTTTTCAAGGAATATCTGGATGACATTGTAGTGGTATTTAATGATTATATCTTGGTATACTCCAAAATCTGTGAAGATTATGAAAATTACTTTCTCATTATCCTAAACACTCTTCGAAGAAATGAATTATATGGGATGTTTAGAAAGTGTGAATTTTGGCTTCAAGAGATTTTTTTTCATGGCCATATTGTCTCCAAGGATGAAATCATTGTTGATATTTCAAAGATAATAGAATTCCAAGAATGGATAGCACCGACATGTATAATTGAGGTACATAGTTTTATTGGTTTATTAGGTTATTATCGACGTTTTGTCCAGAATTTTTCCTGATTGGCTAACCCATTAACAAATCTTACACATAAAGGGGTCAAATTTGTTTGGACAGAAGAGTGTCAAAAATGTTTCGAATAACTAATGATAAGAATAGAAAATTCTCCTATCTTAACTCTTCCATCAGGTAATGATGGATTTGTTATTTATAGTGATGCTTCAAAGAGAGTACTTTGTTGTGTCCTTATGCAGAATGATATGGTTATTGCCTATGCATCATGACATCTTAAAATTCATGAGAAAAACTATCTTACTCCTAATCCTGAGTTAGCAGCTATAATATTTTCATTGAAGATACAGATACTTTATCTATGCGGTGAAAAATGTGATATATATACCAATCCCAAGAGTTTGAAGTATATTTTCTCACAGAACGAACATAACATGAGGCAAAGAATATGGCTTGAACTACTCAAGGATTATGATTACACTACACTCTACCACCCAGGGGATGGAAAATAGGGCGGCATATGCTTTGAGAAAAAAATATCATGGTGTTTTTAACAATATGAGAGTTGAAAAGGATCTTATATGCATGGATCTAGTAATGATGGATATAGGAATAAACATGGATGGTGAAACATCAATACTTTTTCAAATGGTTTCCAACTCATCTTTACATGGAAGGATAAAGAGTTCTCAGACTGTTGATGAAGAGTTTCAAAAGAAGATCAAAGCTGTGAATGATGGGAGATTAAGTGAATTTTTGTATGAAGACAGAAATTTGGAATTTTGGGAAGAGAATTTGTGTTCCCAATATACCTGATCTAAAAGAGAATTGTTGGATGATTCTTATAGATCCAATTTCTTTATACACCATGGGAGCACAAAAATGTATAGAGATTTGAAGGAACATTTTTGGTTTGATAACATGAATAGGGATAATGATGATTTTTTATCAAGATGTATGGTTTTTTAATAAGTGAAAGCTGTTAGTCAACATCTTGGAAGAGTCATGCAACCTCTCCCATACCTGAGTAAAAATGGGATAATATTACAATGGACATTGTCATGGGACTAAAAAACACTCTTAGAAGGAATGATTAAACATGGGTCATTATTGATCATCATACCAATTCAACACATTTTCTTTTTATAAGAGAAGATTTACGACTTGAATGATCAGAAAGACAATATATTAATGAAGTTGTTATACTTTATAGAGTAACACTATCAATTGTTTCTGATCGTGATCCATGTTTTACATCAAGATTCTGGAAAATTCTTCAGAAATCCCAGGATGCTGAACATCATTTGAGCACTGACTACTAGCCCCAAACTTATAGACAATCAGGACTAACTATTCAAACCGTAGAAGAAATGTTATGATCATGCTCACATGAATTTCATGTTATGTGAGATCAATATTTACCTATGGTATAATTTTCTTATAATAATAGCATCCATTAAAGTATTTAGACGGAACATATATGAAGCTTTATACAGAGAGAGATGTTTTCAAACAACCTGTTGGGATGATGTTGGTGAAAGAAAACTTGTAGGCCTCAATGTGGTGGAGGAAACGATGGAAAAAGTGAAGGTAATCCAAAACCACGTCAAAGCAGGTCAATGAAGGCAGAAGAGCTATACCGATAACCGAAGGAAGGATTTGGAATTTTAGGTAGGAGATTATGTTGTCATGAAGGTATCTCCATGGAATGGTGTTATACATTTCGGTAAGAAGGGACAATTGAGTCCCAGGTACATCATAGATTTCGAAAATATAGAACGAATTGGGGTTGTAGCTTACTGTTTGGCAGTGCCACTAAGTCTCTCTAAAGTTCACGATGTATTCCACGTATCACTATTGGGAAAATAAATGCCTGGCCCAACGCATGTACTCAACTTTGAAGAATTAAAATTGGAACCTGATCTATCTTATTGCGAAGAGCATGTCAAGATTCTTGATAATAGAGAACAAGTGCTGAGAAACTGGACGACTCGTCTGGTAAAAGGTCTATGGAGAAACCATAAGACAGAAGAGGCAACGTGGGAACCCAAGGAACATATGATGATGAAACACCTGAGTATTGTTATGAAGTAATTTTATAGAAATTCCGGGGATTAAATTATTTGAATGAGGGTAGAATGTAACACCCCAAGCTTCCATGGTACACTTCACTTTAAATAATACAATACTGTGTGTTGTATGCAACTTCGAGTTCTAACACACCACAGCCAATCAACCTAGCTGCTATGAATAATAATACCCACTTTGAAATTTTATACTTTTTATCTTTCAAAATTGATATCATTTTTTGATTCGTAAAGTCGAAATTATCTTATGAAAATTTTTTGGTACTTTTCTGATAACATTCATATTTTGATGAATAGTGAAAATTACTAAATTTTAATTAAAAACAACATCTTTAAATGAAATAATTAATAGTTATAAATTGGAAATTTGAGTGGCTTTAAAGTATAATTAGATTATATTTTATCCACTTAATCCAATTTTGGTCATTGGACATAATTTCACATTAATACTGGACATAAGAAAGTTTCAATCTTTTTATAGTTATTATTTTTTAAAAACAATCTTTTTGTTTTGAAGACGAGAATTAATTTTAAATTAATTTTTGACACTTCTTGTGTTATGAATTATAGAAAAATGGATTGAATATTTAGAATTATGTGTTCCAAATTGTTTAAATAGTTAACTTTTATTTTTATACATTTTGAATAAGTACTTTGGTAAATATTTTATTTACCATGGTTAAAGGGTAAATCTGGTAAATAAGGGTAACAGATAATATTATAATATAATTAAATTACTGTAAAACGTTTCCTAACTCTATTAGATGACATAGTTACGTCCATGGTCATCTTTTGGTCTATTTTTGGAACCCATGGAGCCACTTTTATGTGATAATGACACTTTATATTAATTAAGTTAAAGTAAATACCAAAATTACATAAGCATATATCATTTAGTAAAACAATTTTTACATATGGTTATACATGTTATCTCTTCAACTATAAATATTCATTATAAATCTAAAACTATTCCCTACATAATGGTATTTTATTTATAATTTTTTGGCATTGAATAATTAAATTTATTTATGACACAATGATGATGCAGTATTTTACTTTTTAATGAATGAATCAAATAATTGGTATTATAAATGCAAAAATAAATATAATTTGCATGTTTTGATGCAATAAAATACATTTATAGGTTAATATGACATTTTGGTATTGTCTAAATGAATTTTGTTCGAATTAATAAAGTTGTTAAGACTTTAAAAAAATTATTAAATAGTGTCAAAATTGACAAAAAAACATTTTTAAAACAAATATTATATTATTAATTGATATAATATAACTAAAAATATAATGTTCTTCCAAATGACTTATATAATTATAGTTCTATAATTAATTAACTTCTTGGGGTTCTCTTGTATGTTTATAGTATGTTTATTAACAATATAATATAAATATTAAAGAGACATGGTAAATGTCAAACTATTTAACTAAGAGTTAAATCTAAAATATAAAGTTAATATAGTGACCCAACCAGTCTAAAACCTATTGGTTGAGTGGTTTTTGACCCATAACAACCTTAGACTTTAAATAATCCATTTTTGAGACATTATAAACCAAATATTATTTTTAAAAAAAATAATATTTTATGCTTTTCCTAAGGTTCCCCTCACCCCTCTCATAAAAGGGCACTCCCCCTTCTCTCTAATTCACACCTTAAAAGCCATTTTTCACTTCCAACCTCTTACAAAATACCCTATCAACTATCCTACCTTCATCCTATAGGCCTTAATTTAGTTATAACTCCATCATATGGATCCCTTTTGATCAAATCAAAAAGAAGAACCCCGAGACGATGTAAATATTTCATCACCTCTTTCAAGTTCCTTTCTTCTTCCATATCCGTTTTCGTTGTTGTTTCCATTATAAAATAATAACTCCAACATCTTGAAAATTAAGTGATGTTTTTATAAATATCTTATAACCAAATTCATTATTCTATCCATCCTTTGAATGACATGTCACCATATGTGCGTACTTACGACCTACTGTCTCCACGTCGTGGTATAATTGTTATTCAGTACTTTATTATTTGGGATGGGTATAATAATGATGTGTAATTTATATAAATAATAAATATAACATGATAATGATTATGTATATATTATATACCATCCAATTATATAATATTTTAATATTAAAATAATGATATTGTCGCTCGTTCGTACGTACGGATTACCGTCTCCACGAACGTGACAAGATTCCTTCCCCATCGTATCCATTCAAGAATAATTTTAATTTGATGATTAAAAATAATTTTTTAGGAATTTATATCGTTATTTATATGAATAATATATATCCTATCCATAACAAACATGGCTTATGTAACAAAAAATATAAAAGAAAACGAGTAAGTGAACACCCGAAATGAAGAAAATAATAAATTATTATTAACAAAGAAATATTAGAAGATCATATATGATATCATATTTATAGTTATTATTCTTGTATAATTTAATAACAATAATTTCACTATTATATAAGAGTTTAACCTACCCTCAATCAAGGTAAAGTACAAGGTAAGGGTTTATTTCACAATCTCTTCATTATCCGAGATTGTTTATACGTAATTATCTACTGGGACCTCTTTATCATCCACATCAATGTTTCTTAAAATGTATTTCAAAACATTATTACTATATTATAGACTATGGGTTAAATTTATTTATACCCTTTCTTGACTATTATAATATGTTTATAAAGGAAGATTTCCTTCGTTTTCCAAACAAGGTCCTTTTTAACCTTTTCCACAAAATTAAGGTAAGAATGTCTTTTTTTAACTTATACAGCAGCTGCGGCTATTTTCCACCTTTATAAAATTTTCTAAGCTTACCTAACAAGATTATAAGATTATTTTCAAAGTAAATGTTTTATTTTATAATTATTTTACTTTTAAATGATTTCAAAAAAGAGATATTTCTCCCAAATAGTTTTCATTTCCTCTATGTCAACATCCTTTGATAGATGTTAAGGTTATTTGAAGTTGATTTATTAAGATACAAAACATTCATATTATATTGATGGTTTTGTTATATGTTTTACTATGGATGTGTTATTTTTATACCATTAATGGTTTATGGAGAATGTATTCACATTTCATATACTATTTTTAATATCAATGTTTATGTTATGTTTAAACCCGTTCATATGAAGATTGCATTGGAATTAGTATGTTACGGGAGGAGCCCGCTATAGCTCCTCGATGCATCGGTAGGTATCATGATACAAACTAGTGTCTTGGAACAAGGCCCTGACAAAATTTTATTTGTAGTCTTGGCACAAGGCCTTGACTATGTGGTTATGATAGTCTGGTATATGCATTCCATAATTATGAAAGTGGTTATTGATATTGCAGTAGATTATTAGACTAATAGAATATCGATGTTAATAAGTAAATGGAATTTTTTCATTTTATTTTTTCCATATTATACTAAAGTTAAAGTTTAAAAGGCTTTTGTTTTATTTATACATTGCCTTAAAACTTTATTCTTATTTATAAAAGTTTCTTCTATATTTTTATTCATACTAAATATCTGAGATGACCCCTTTATATGTTTTATTTTTCCCAGGATGTAAAGAAGTATTTTATGACTGACCTGCAGGGATAGTCTGAGGGGATATGAGTGTGGAATATGGAGACAAGTTGTTGTAGTTTTTCACTTTATCATGTAATGTAATACTTATGAATGTATATAGTGTTTCTAAGGCTACTAATATTATTGGTCTTTCAAGACATGATCTTTTGTGATCATGCCAATGTTATATAATAATGAACCAACTCTAGGTAACTGGGGTAAGGGTGTTACAGTTATCAAAACCCATAATTTGATAAAAATTAACAAATTAAAAAATAAAACTAATCCAAAATATAATTTGAACATGTGATGAAATAAAACTAATGTATAGTTTTTTGGATAAAAATATTTATTTTCACTATTCATCAAGTGAATAAATATTTCAAAAAAAGCACTGACAAAATTTTGAAATTGATAAATTAAAAATTAAGTTTATTTTGTGTATTTTAATTTATAAAAGTTCTAAAATTGGGTTATAAAATAGGTGAACCATTAAAATTTGATATAATATCCATGTGAAAACTAGTTCTTTTTATACATAAAATTATATTTATTATTATATTATATCTATCAAATCTGTTGGATGAATGTCAAAAAATTTATTGAATACACAAACAAATATATATATAAATATAATTTTCATAGTGTTGTTATTACTATTTATTCCATCCTATTTAGTAGGTAGGTTGTAATTGGCATATTCAAATCATTAGAATAAGATATTGTTTTTTACAATTTCAATGTTTTCTGTAATGAAAGATAATCCAACGTTGTGTGTAAGAAAAGACTTCAGTGAAACAAAATTTTTATAAAAAAAATATTTCATGAAAATCAAAGAGAGCTACCTTCTACCCCCTTAATATGAATTTCACAATCTAAATTTTTCTTGTTTATCATAGGTATAATAAAAATATGTTCCTTTCATAGAATCCCATATTGTAAAAATGAATACTAAAACATCCTTTAAAAATGGAAAGTTGAAAAAAAATGATTACCCAAAATAAATCATAATTGAGTTCCAACATAAGATAACATAGGTGTAAATTGTAAATATTGACATAGAAGAGAAATCTAAGTATCATGTTTTTATATATAGTGATAAAGTACATTTTAAAGAGAATGTTACATAACACAAACCCATAAATCAGTGATGATCTATGGGACCATTAGATTTTTCATAAAAGAAGGTAAAAGGATAAAAATTTAGGTTACAATATCATTTCCCTATAGTCAAATAACAATCATAAGAAAAAAAATACTTACTTCATTTCATTGCATTTCATAAGAAAAATATAATTATTTCATTGAACCTTGATCAATTTTTTCTTCAACTCTTACTCCATGAAATGAGATCGAAATAGTAATGAATGAAGAACTAGTGAATCATAAGATCAATAATAGAATAATAAATAATCATTTCTTCCTCTAGTTATTTTATTAACCAAAAATGGTTAATAATTGTTATACAACATGAATAAATAATATCTAATTTATTTTACCTCAATAAAAAATTTCTTTATATTATTATCCCAACATCATTCACATATTGATGGTTATCCTTCCATTAATATGGTTTTCTCAAAAATTATCATGATACCACCACAATCACATTTCATGGCTATTATTACTATTCAACATATTCTTTTAAATCGTTGAGTAAAAAATATAGTCGAACAAACCTTATATGATTCATTATTCAATAATACAATAGCAGTGTTGCAGGGACATAATTATAGAATTCCATTAAATTAAAAATCAATCATTCAACCAAATAATTTTTTTACTCCACTTCTCCAATAGTAATCACATTCGATTTCCCTTTTCCTTTTTCCCCAAGATATACTGACGTTGATCATCAATGATAACCCATGGATTTTGGAACTGGTTATCATAAGTCCCATATTCCTTTCACTTGGGGCAGTGAAGTGTGGGAGGTGAATTCTCTGAAGAATTTACATAATTTTATATTTTTCCCCATTAATTTAGTAACAAATTTTCTAATGACTTTATTTCCATCACATAAAAATTTACTCATTCCTTTAATATATTTTCCCCTATGAATCATTCCACGCATTTAGTATAAAGAAAATATTATCATTATTTCTCCATGGTTTTTATTTATCTTTTAAACATAATTTCTATTTTCTTATCAAAACCATTATATTGCTATATAACATCAACCTCAGTTTCCATCCTCATGTATCATTAGATTGTTTCTTCATATCTAGAGAAGTCTTTAATGGATGAATCCATTTGGAAACTTAGTTTTAAGACACTAAATAATCAATCAACCATTATATTCAGGTTGGATTATAATTCCAGAAGTGTACATCATGAACCCAGTAAAATTTTCCACATTTGTACCAACTGATTCATTATACTTTTGATTCCTCTCAATTAAATCATTATCCATCTTCATATGAAGAATATGGGGAATGTAATTATTGAAAAATAAGTTCTTGAACTTGTACCATTTCACGATGTCGATTTTCACACGGTGCCTTATATTTTTTGATAAGGATCCACCATTTGATCTGATTTAGCTTTTAAATTATAGGCTTCCCAAATTATATTATCACGACTAAACATTAGAGAAACCAAAATATATTTCAAGTGATACTGATTAATTTTTCAGCCACTACTGGATCGCAAGACCCTATGAAACAAGTTCGGTGTTTCCTAATGAAAGAATAAATGGAATATTGTTCCATCCTTAATTTATTTGGAAGCCCAATGTGATTCATAGATAGAAAATGATGTTTGATTATGTAAACCTTTTTTAGTCATGTTCCAAATACATTTGGTTTATTGGTGGATAATAATTAAATTACCAATGGAATTCAGCATTAACATGGCTCTTTTAGGTTCTAGCCACTAACTAAATCTAAATGAATAGTTTGAGTAACACTAATGATAGTGTAACACCTATATAATAAAGGTAAATAACTTCTAAACTATAAAATCTATGGTATAATACTATATTTTAATTGTTCATTTCCAAAACACTATGATTTTATCCTATACTTATATATATCCTTAGGGTTATTAATAAGGTTTTCTCATCTTAGTTTCCAAAGGATGACTAAACCCTCACTCTGATACTATGTATAACATCCCAAGATTTTCATACATGGGTATTACATATTTCTAGATGAATATTCATTGCATTTTACAAACATATTCATGGGGACCGAAATAGTTAGGCACCATAGGAAACATGGAACACATTCTTATAATTTGGCGAATGATCATCAACATCCACTAGAAATATCATCAAATTTTTTGTAATCCACTCTAAAACAATTATTTTTTACCTATAGAAAATTTACATATACATGGCTGATCTCAGACACTTAGTAAAGTTAAATAAGAGAGATATCAACCATATCATATTCATTAAATAATATTATAAGAAACATATGAACGTTTTATCCTACATATCAAATATCATGATATCATGTCATAGGATAAATCATAGAATATCATAAAAATAAAATAACATATTCTATAAGTGCATATCACAATACATTGAATTGTGGAATAAAAATAAGAATATAAAATCCTTTATATATTACCTATTTCATTAATCTTATTTTACTAAATATATATTTTTCAATTATGTGGGAATATTTTGAGACCAAGTACTAAAACGATGTGTGATTCCAATGCCTAGTGTGCCTGGAACAATTCTCTAAAAAATGATTAAGTTCTTCATAGCACGCATAAAATAATATTCATAAAAAGTGGCATAACATTTATGATGTTGATAAAATAAGAAATCAGAGGGCACCATTGATCTTAGAAAAGTGGCTTTACCCTAGTTATGAACTATCCTTGGTCGACGCAGGACATCTGTAGAAAAATCCACCTGGGTGTAACCGTAAATAAATAATTAAATAAAATAAATTTATTTGAAATCAAAATAAATCATAAATGGTAACATAGATTGGAAATATGAGACCACTGTTGATTTCATAATTGGGTGTTTTCCTTGGGTAAGGTCAAACATCAGATTGTGTGGGTTGGCTGTGAAAGAATGTTTTTGGATGTAAAAATCATTAAAATATTTTAATAAAAATATTATATTCCTAAAGGAATGACACATTTTTCTTAATACCTATTTGACAGAGGATTCATGCTTTCCAACATAGCCCTGAAATTCCACTTAGGTAATGAGACAAAGCTCTATTGACGAACAGTGATGTATCATGGATTGATGATCAATGATGAACCTTGGATTCAAAGTATTTTCACACACAACAACAATGTAGCAATTGTTCTTCATCAGTGATCAAACTTTATAGAGGTGGGGAATTTGTGATTTGATTTCATTTTACCATTCTTGAATTCCATTATGAACGTAGACCAATCATCATACAGATTTTCCCACAGATCTATCGTTGTTACAGGATGGGAATTAACTTTGTGGTGTTTTGATGGAAGAATTATCTTGTGATTATTTATTTTATTACGATTTTCATTATAATGGAAATGAACCAGAATCAACATGAACATTGATCAAGCTTCTTTCCACTTGGTTGATTTATTTCTTTCTCCCCACATTCATTGTTCATCACATACATTCTTTGTTTGGACCATGGCTTATCATGTTGTAATTGATCGATTGTTTTTCACTCTATCCTTGGTGCAATGACCCGATATCATAGATCTAGGATCAACATGGAATGACATAGGTGAATCGACGACAAAAATATATATATCAAAGCAGTTCGGTAGATATAATCATTGGGGTGACTTTTTTTGGAATGGATCTTGACATCAATCTGAGCCTATGGTGATAAATAATGTGACCCATAGATCATAGGCATGCTATTTTTTCTAAAAAAAGAGATGTTGAGGTGAATCGGTGGCCCAATGAAAGGGCCACTGGCACACAAGTGTTGGGGACCAGCAACATCTAGGGGGAGAACACGTCAGTGTCCACATGCAGACGTGGTGAACAATAGTGGATCACCAGTGATAGCTATAGGAGGATGAACATTTCCTGGTGGGGCCTCATGGGAGCCCTGTGGCCAGATAAATTTTGAGGGTGAAATCTGGGACCCGGTGAAGGGAGACACATATGTGCCTAGTGTTCACATGGAGCTCATGGTGACAATAGTACATGGGGGAGGTAGTATTTGGTGGGCTTCCATATTGAACGCACTGGTGCTGCAATGAACAGGTGGAGGCGCATGGTCTATCAGACCATGTGTGCTGCAACTATACCGGCTTGTAGTCTGGGCTAGAACAGATGAGTCCGGCCACTCCAGTAGCTTGGCGGGAAAATCCCATTGGTCTAAATTAAACATGTTAGGCCAGCTCAAGCCAGATAAGGATGGGGCAGGATGGCCGCTTCGGGTTGACTGGCACACAATGTTGGTTCTGGTGGGATAGGTTAGACCCAAACCAGACCCATACAAGGCCTTTTCACGAATATGCCAATATATTTCTAATGAAAAATCTGATTGAGGCATTGTCTACAACGTTGGGATACATTCAACAGGTTCGTCCTTTTGAGATAGTTTGGTGGGGTTTTAGTTAGATCAGGATAGGTTGAGGGCGTACCGTTGATATTTTCCTATGAGGGTTTGATGCAGGATCTCATTCCCATCATAGGGGATGACCCGTATCCTAATGTGAGTTTTCATAGCCCATTTTCAATAGTTGACTCATTGGGTTAGAACATGTATCACACTGAGAGGCCCAGTCGGTTCTCACATCTATTCATGATTTCATAGATATAATTTTTAGAGACAGTGTGACTAATATTTACAAGGGACCTATCCTATATATAGGATGGTGTTTACAGTAGGTCTATGTGTCACTGCAATGATCCCCAAGAGTTGACCAAATATCTATGTATCGAGGTTAGATTATTTCTATTCTACTGGGCTCGACTATATTATGGTGCTATGGGAAGTATTCCATGGTAGATTATTGGATATGACTCGGTGACTATGTCACATGGGGGTATAATGAATTATTTACACTTCGTGTGTTACCAAAACACCATGTGTTACCAACACATCATGTGTTACCAACACTCTATGTGTTACAGACACTCTGGGTGTTTTAGACACTCTCTGTGTTACTGACACATCATGTGATATCGAAAATCCATTTCCTTGTGAGACTAGTAATCTCCGGGACACTATGTAATGTTCCATGACCTATGTGTCCTTCTGGGTACTGTCAGTAGAACTGTTCCACATCATTCAATTAGATTTCTCTATGAGTGAGATCTCTTGAGATGTGCATGCTATGAGCGGAACTGCGTATCTAGCAGTGGATGAAGCTTTGAGTAATGTAATCTATTATGATTATACCTATATATTCTCGTTATATATTCTGTAGACATGTACCTATACTGATACAACTATATCTTCTTAGTGGTGTTTTCCCTTTTTGGTATTTTGACATGGTATCTTCTTCTTGGTGTTTCCTTTGTGTATTTTCTGTTTGGTTTCTAGGTTTCCTACTGTGTATTATTTTACTCACCCATGCACAGTCTTTTTCCGCACGTGTATTTTCTTGTGCAGATGATCGATGCTTTAAAGGATTACTAGGTGGACCAAGACCATGTGGTTCTTAGATTGATCAAACATATGAGGTGTGATCTTATGGATTTAGAAAAGTATCTTACACAAACCCTTCATGTAGGGTTTTTTTATATGATTTTCAATAACATGTGTATTCACTTTTGCAGAATCATATTTTATTGGTCTTATATTCGGGTCCTATTTACCTTCCAATTTTTCTACTATCATAAATTAAGGTTGGTATCGTAGAGTATTCATATATTTTCTACATTTTTTACATTTTAGAATTTTCGGATTAGAGATGTGTGATTTTTGTACATATATATAAGAAAATGACTCCCATTTTACGATAAACCAACTTGGTGCTAGTCACCGGCCCCTGGCCTATCGAAGGCGGTCTTGGGGTTTTCATGACATATTACCCTCTGGTATGGGTCACGAAAAAGTGGTATAAAAGGTTTTGGTTCAACATTAAGACTAGGAGTCTGTGAGATTGGTTTTGGGGAAAATGTGTTAAGTGTTTTGAGTTCGAAATTCAGTTTAGGGACTCCAGTGTTGGCATCGTGTTTGATGTATCCATACAATACGAATTTGGAATCCTTCTTTTGGTTTGGGTACAAGAAAAAAATGGGTACATGGAAAAATAAAGGTACATGAATCATTTCGGAATGGGTTATTTTTTTCATGTCCTTCTCTACTCAACTCACTATGTATACTCTTTTAACCGTGATACATCTTGTTTTCTTATCGGATGTATTCACAATAATATCCAGGGAGGTTTTCGTAGTCAGATCTAGAATTTGTCTACATGTACTAGGGTCATGATAATTCCCTAAGGAACATGAGTTGTTGTAATCATAGTTGGAAGGTACATTCCACGTGATATTTCCCATCTATTCAAGATTTATTTAGGGAGGTGGTAGATGAAATTCCAAGGAAGAAGTAATGGTCAGAGAAAATATATCTGTCAAGAGGAGGACATGGAATAGGTGATATGGAAGCAGTTGGAGGTGGAAAACATTTTGACGTGTTACCACCACCACCCATAGGTTTTTCCATACCAGAATTAGGGAGCTAGAAGATAAGGGAGGATATCGTTGTATTCTATCGAGGCTTATGAATCTAAGAATATGAGAAAGGTTCTAGGTATGATATGTTTATTTCAAATTTATTTTTAGTAGATCAAAACATGTTCTAGTGATTTTATTTCCTTCCACCTTTTCTTGTTTGATACATAAAGATTAGGGTTAAACAGTTTACTTCATCATTATACATAGAGACAATTACTAGAGGATGATAAATGATAACACAATAGTTCCAATAGTGTGAATTAATTCTTAATTGAGAGAGTTTTAGTTGTGATCTCTTGGTAGTAGATTCGAGGCCTTACAATTTCATTATCGGTATGGAATAGTAGCAATAGATCATGCTTAGATTGACTGTTTCTTGAAAAGGGTGTAGTTCCAATACGGTAATAGAACCAATTTTACCTTTTGATGTAAAAATTTAATTCGTTGCAGATCAGGATGGTCCCAATCATTAGAGGGTTCAACCAATTACTATGAATTCGGATAGCCTGACCCTCATTGCAATGGGTGTTTTGAGTCCCTAATTTCCTGTAATTATGGCGGAGTGTAAGGAGAACATCCCTGATGGAGTTCCAGCTATACCTACCCATAGAGAGTTAAGAATTTATGTTGATATAAACATTGGTATGACACCAAATTCTACACCAGCATACCAGATGGCACCCACAGAGCTTGGTGAGTTGAGAGTGTAGTTGGAGGTCATGTAGAGGAATGAATTCCTGAGACATAGTGTTTCAGCCTGGGAATCCCTACATGGAATTTAGTAATCTTATATATATCATCTCATTGATTGGAGTTGCATTGAATCTAGTGAAGGTTGAGGCAGATTTTGATGAACATTCACATCTTGATGTTTCCATAGGAGGGCGTCCTATACGTAGTGTTCTGTAATGCATCAAGAATTGGGATTGGTTGTGTAATGATGAAGAGGAAAAAAGTGGTTGCATATTTTTCACTCTAGTTGAAATTAAACAACCAAAACTATACTACTCATGATCTTTAGTTTTCAATAGTAGTCTTCACAATGAATATGCGATGACACTAGATGATGGGTGTGTTGTTTATCATCTACTTTGACGAAATGTGTCAAAATTACATCTTCTCTTAGAAGGATTAAAACATGAGACATAGATGATGTAATGAGTGCCTCCATGAATATGAATTGGATATTTTATATACTCCTTGTAAGGGGAACATGGTATTAGATTCTTCCAAGAAGAGATATAGCTTGTAGTAGCTGACCGAGGCATCAAAGTAGTTTCCCTCATTGAAGATAACCATTGTGGAATGACTAGGAGCAGATTATCTATAGTAAATTATTGTCACCCCTCTACTCTAATATCAATTCATGGAGGAAAAACATATGGATACCTACTAAATGTTTCGACCTGACCAAATTTCAATAGGTCAGTCCCTGATGAATATTTAAAAGGAGGGGAAAAACTATTAATTTCATAGGAAGCATGATGATACCATTAGAGTTGTGAGAGGATGTTATTAGGGAGTTTCATGGTACACCTTTAGAAGCACATCCAGGTGTGGAAATGAATTACTAGGACATCCACTGTTAGTTTAGCGGCTAAGGATTAAGAAAGAGGTTTAAATGTTTTTGTTTCAATGCCTTACATGTCGACAAATTAAGGCTGAGCATCAGGTTCTAGTTTTTTTAACTCAAGCCCATGAGGTTATAGAATTGAAATGGGATGGAATAAAAAATAATACCATGAAGGTTTTACCACATATGTCTAGGTGAATGATACCATTTGATCAATCATTGACCAACTCACCAAGTCGGCCCACTTCCATCCTATTAGGGAGAAGATTTCAAAAGAGATCCAAGGATGACTCTATGGGGAAGATATAACTTGGCTTCATAGAGTTCTATCTATGATTATTTCAAATCATTATCCTCACATCACATCCTAGTTTTGGAACGGATTTTGGGAGGTGTTTGGGACTCATTTAATCTTGAGAATGATGTTTTATCCCCCATCAGATGGCTAAACAGAGAAAACTATTCAGGTCTGTGAGGACATGCTTTAAGATTCTATGGTATGTTTTGGCTTTAGTTTGGGGGATTTCATACCTATGGTGGAGTCTACGTACAACCTAAGCAATCCCTCCACCATTTATATGACACCATTCAATGATTTGTATGGGCAACCCTGCAGGTCACCAACAATATGGAGTGAAACAAGAGAGTCATCCCTCAGGTGCCTGGAGTTGGTACAAGTTAATATAGAGAATGTGCAGTTCATTTAGGACTGGTTGAAGATTACACAATGCTGTCATAAATCATATGATGATAGGTGATATAGGAACTTGGAGTTTGAGGAAGGAAACCATGTGTTTGTTAGGTTCTCTCCTTGACATGGGATACATATATTTTTCCAGGACAGTAAGCTATTTTAAAGGTTTATCGGTCCTTTCATGATACTGCATAGAGTTGGTGAGGTGGCGTACTACCTAACTGTACCCCCATAGTTTGACCAAGTACATGAAATATTCTACATGTCATAGTTGAGGATATATGTACATGATTTATCCCATTTCATAGAATGGGGTGACTTTTTTTGAGAACACGGTGGATGTCAAGGATTGACATAAAGAGATCCTTCTTGGGTGGTTGATTCCAGTTGTGTGTGTTTGGTGATGGCATGAGAATCTCTAGGGGATCACATGGAAGGAGAAGGCTCGTATTCATTCTCAATACCCTTAATTTGTTAAGTAGCCATTTATTTTGTCTTTTGGGGATTTCAAGACCTATGTTGGGGAGAATTTAATGAAATTTATTTTTCTGATTATATTTTTGAACTTATTTGGAAAAATTATGAGACCAGGCATAGAGGGAATGTTAAATTGTGAGGCCTAGTGTAGATGGAACAATCCTCTAAAAAATTATTATTGTTTTAATAGAACGTGCATCAGAATTTTCATAAAATGTTAAATAATTTTTAAGAGATTTCTTGGACTATAAATATATGGGCACCATTGATCTTAGAACAATCTCTTTACCCTTGGCCGGAATAACCTTTGTTGGCACGAGTCATATGTAGAAAAATCCACCGAAAGAATAATCATAAATTAATTAATTAAATAAAATAATTTTTTTAAAATTATAATAAATCATAAACAGTAACTCGTATTGGATATTCAAGAACACCATTGGGTTTTTATGGGGTGTTTTTTCCATAGGTGAGTCCTAACATCAACTAGCATGGGATGGCTATGAATGATAGTTTTTGGACATAAACATCATTAATATATTTTAATAGAAATATTTAACCCCTAATGGAACAAGAAATTTTCTTTTAATAATTTTTTTCCAAAGGATTCATGGTTATCATAATAACTTTATAATTATTATTATTTAAGGATATGGAGCTCTCTCGATGAAATGAAGTGGACCGTGGATCGTCAATCGATGAAAAAATTTAGATTCGAACGATCTTCACCAATGACAAAAATTCAATTCCCATTCTTCATCAGTGATATAAATGAATCGAGGTAGGATATTTTTTGTTTGATTTCCTTCCCCATTCATAAATTCCACACTGATCACGGAATAATCCATGATCAAATTGTACCACAGATCGATCATTCTTGCAGGATGGGATTTAACTTTATTGGGTTTTTGTTAGAGAATGATCTTGTGTTTATTTGTTCGATTTTTAATTTCATTATATTGGAAATGTACCAAGATCAACAAAAACACCATTCAGGTTTCCTTCCTCTTGGTTTATTTATGTCTTTCTCCCCTTGTTCCTCATTCTTCATGTGAATTCGTTATTTTTCCTGTGACTTGACATGTTGTGATTGATCGATCCTTGCACATGCGATACTTGACCCAAAGATCTGATATCACATATTTGTGATTAGTATGGAATGAAAAAGGTGAAATTATGGCAAAAATAGATGGATCGAAGAGGTTCTAGAAATATCATTGTTTGACTGAATTTTTTGTTAGAATATATAATAGCATCAATCCAAGACCAGGGTGATGATGTCCCTGACCCAAGGTTTGCAAGCGTGCTTCTATTTCAAAAATAAGCGTAGTAAAGGAAAGATGGTGGCCCACGGAAGGGGGAACCAACACGTTTGGGCTGCGACCAGTGGTGGTGGTGGCCAGTAGTGGAACTTATTGGTGGATGCATATGGATGTGGTGGAATGCGTCAGGCCACCATCATCGGTCTATAGAGGAGGAATGCATCCAAAAAGGTCCGCGTTGTATCCTGCGGTTAGATCAGTACTACAGAAAGAAAAAGAGAACACAAATAAGGGAGTAAAAAACATAACATGGGTTCATGTAGAGCCTACAGTTACAACAGAACATGGGGGTAGGGGCTTCCATATGGTGGCTTCCCTGTTGAATGAAGAGGCTCCATGATGTCTAGGTTTACACATGTGGTCCTATGGAACACGCTCCATGAAACAAATTTATCACATAGCATAGACCAGACTAGATGATATGGGCTCCCCCAGTGGCCCAACGGGCCAAGGTCAAGCAATATTAGTGGCCCGAGCCCAGTGTTCCAGTTCGGTTTGAGTCATACTAGGCAAGGTCAGTTTGGGTTAGCCAGAGGGCCATGCCAGGTCCACTGGTCGGTTCAGAACCAAAAAAGACATGAATTAGTTATTTTCACTAAAATGGTTTATTCCTTCAAACAAATAAACTGATTGATGATCCTTCTATGGAATATCAACACTTATGATTGGTCATTCCTTTTGATATGGTCTGGTGGGATTTTAGTTGGATTGAAAGAGGTTGAGAGTGTTTCCATTGTCTTAACTTACGAGGTTTCGATACAAGATCTTATTCCCATTATAAGGGATGACTTATACTCTTATATGAGTCGTCTCAACTTGGATTTGATAGTTATCTCTATGGGTTGGAATATGTATTTCACCGAGGGGACCAGTGGGTCCTCACTTCACATAGTGGTACCCTATATTGGGTTTGGGTAGAATTTGTTACCAATATTTACATGGGATCATATCCCATATCTTGGATGATGTTTTTATTAGGTCGTTGTTTCCCCCCAGTGAGAAATATGAATTAACAAGCTATCTATCTATTGATATTAGATTATTTCTATTCTAAGTTACGATACCTGACGAGTATGCTTCTTGAAATTTTTAGTGGTTGATGACTGGATGTGACTTAGTGACTGCGTCACTTGGGGGTAGAATTACTTAGAGAAACTACGTGTGTTACCGAAACTCTATGGGTTACCAATACATTTTGTGTTACCGACATTGTGTGTTACTCAAAATCCATGTGTTACCGACACTCCATGTGTTACTGACACTTTTTGCATTTTAGAAACATCATGTGTTAGGAAGGATGGATGTCTCTTGGAAACTAGATAACATTTTGAGACCCTAGTGTTCTCCTAGGAACCTTTAGTATACCTATTCTATGTTCTTCTATCAAACAACATGAGGAGTGATATATCCTGGGAAGAGTGTTCTATGAGTGGAACCATGTAGGAGGTAGTGGATTATTTTTTGAGGATTGGAATCCTTTATGAGTATACATGAATGTTATTTTTATATGTGCTATAGAAATATACAAATGGTGATCTAACTATATATTCTTGGTGATGTATTACCTTTTTTCTCTTTTTGGGGCATTTTCTTCACCATGTGTCCTCTATTGTATTCCACTACTGTTTTGTGTTGTTCTATATAGTATTGTTTTACCAACCCCTGTCAGGATTTTCTAGCACATGTCCTATCTTGTGAAAATGATCAATTATTCGATAGATTCCTATGTGCACTAGGATCTGGTGGTTCTTAGAGTGATCATACATATGTGGTTTTCTCTTACAACTCTAGATATATATCAATCACCTACCCTTCATGTAGGTTTGTTTGTAGATGAGTTTTAGGTACTTGTGCATTCAATTTTGCATAGTCTTTCTTTTAGTGAGATTATATTCTAGTGCAATTTATATTCTATTTTTTCAATTTTTGTACTTTGTGGTTGGAATAGTAGATTATGCATACTATTTATTCTTACAGTATTTACATTTTAGCATTTCTGGATTAGAGACATGTTCATGTGTATAGGTACATATGAAAATGCATCCCCTTTGTGGGATATTCTAACTCGGTGCTAGTGTATATACCATGTTATATCAGAAAAGGAAATGGTGTAGTCCTGACACGGGCCCCTCTGGGATGGGTCGTGATAAGAAAAGGCCCATTCAACACCATCATAATAGAAAATGTCCTTTATGGAACCAGGCTCACTACTCTTTCCAGCCCTTATTATTAAACTGAGTTAAATATTCATTATAGTCTTGTATATCTCATGAGATATAAATATTTTACAAAATAATTAGAGGGAGATATAGTTCCCAACCATCATTTAATAAAAAAATATACATATTTGTTCTATAAGAATATAATAAATTCACAAAACCCAAAAAAATAAACAGGTTTCATAAAAACATTTCTATCATAGCATAACCCATGGAAATGAAATAGTTCTCATAAATATGATTCCATCATAAACATAAAACAAACATTAAAATAATTTTATCATACATGGAAAATAATTTTGAGAGATCAATCAAAAATAATTTTATTTGAAAATATACTTTCTAATTTCGAAATGTTTTCTTTTATTGAATTAGAAATAAATATAAAAAGAAATCATTTCAATGAAAAAAACCATAGAATATTTTAAAAGAATCATACATTCATTATGTCATCATGATGGTGTAAAATTGGTACATGTCATATAAGATAAAATATCATTATTTTCATACTTTTTCTAGAAAAAACACAATGTTACTAATTTGGAAGGAGGCAAAGAGATTTTGTTCAAATAGTATAGTAAAAAGTCAAAAATGTTTAAAAATGTCAATAATAATCCATACGACAATAGTAAAAAATATTGATTTTTTTAGAATTTACATGGAAGGTAAATATTTCCCAATTTAGATATGAAATGAGAGAACCCTAAATATCGACGAGATTGTGAAATAACTACTCATTACATTATAATCAGTATAATCATATTCCCTGTGAAAGAAAAAAATAATATGGATATTAAAATACCATAATGTTCTTGATAAAATAGATAAATAAACTTTATGGGAAGTATATACACAACATTAAAGAATCATGGTGTGCATAAGGCTTATGTCCCAATCAAATAAATTTCATATATAAATCTATTTCCATAAGTCCGGACTTCCTTCTTATACGGTCAATCCTCTTGTAAAATAGTTATATGTTTATTATACATATACCACAAAACCCTATTCATAAATATATTTATATAATATATTATTTACTTATGAAATTATATTACCCACTTATTAAAAATCCCATGTTAATGTTATATTTTGGGTAATAACTATTTTTTTCTTTAATGTTTGGACCTGTAATCCTTAGTCCTCTTATATATATCCTGATTGTATCATATAAAAAATGATATCCATGATTGAAATATCTTTTATGGATTACCTATATATACATATATATAAATTCATCATGATTCATAAATGATAGATATAGAAAAAAATACACTAATGATGGAGATGTTAGGTCATACATACGCAAGAACATTATTTTCATTTTCTTATCATATTAAAAGAAAAAAATGTATACAATATATTATCACTGACAAATACATTTTATGTTATATATATAATAAATATCATCTATAAATTATTGCTTATTATCATCCATGTAAAATATAGAAGAAAAATTTATCTCACAACATTATAGAGATTGTTGCCCATACGTGCGCATAGATGACGTCATTATTTCCCAAAAGATAAGGTCATAAAAAAGAATATATTATATTATCATTCCAGTAGTATAATTTTTTCTTAATTATCATATGTAGACTTTAAAATTCATATCATTTTCCCTCATAAAATATGTTAGTAGGAAATGATCTGTATCTATACGTTGAGACGGTATGTTGTATGTATGCATGAGGGGTATACCCATTTCTTGTTCAATGGTAACGGGTTTGTATAGTGGTGTGTTCATAATAATAAAAACATTTCTGAATATTATGATTATTAACATATTATTTTATTATATATATATATATATATATTATTTCTATGAAGTATATAAGAGTATAAAAATAGAGTGCTTACTTATAGAGATTACCTCTCCATCAAAACAGCTTCTTTAGATCTCCTCAAAATCACTCTAGAGTTAATATTTTTGGATGATCAAAATCATTAAATTGTTTCTAGAGATGTGTTTAATGTAAGTTTTAATATTTTATTTGATATAGAAGGATTAATGTGGTTATATGAGATGATGGAATATGTGTCCTTGTATAATAAAGGTGAGAGTCACCTTTTCAATTTCAAAAAATGATTAAATTAAAAGAAATTAAATCTCAATAAAAATACCTCCAAATGAAAAGTAATTTAGAGATAAGTTTACTTAACATTTTAACTTATAAAAAAATATTTTATACATGTTTAGGTGTTATTATAAACCCTTATACTTTTTATTAACCATTATTTAACATATTTTAATTTTTACTGTCGAAACAACTTCTTTAATATTAAAAATTTGTTATTTTTACTTATATGGATTAAAGTTTCCATAAATATCCAGTTAAGGATATTTTAGAACATATCATTATCAATTTTTTTTATAGAGACTTATTGTGATTTTTAATTAATATAGTAAAATATTATTGTAATAAATATCATTATATTAAATTTTGATAGTATTCATTACATTGACTTTATAGAAATATAGAAAGACTATAACATCAAAAAAATAATTTAATACACCCCTAAAATTTCATATTCACATATAAAATTCATGTATTACCTTATTTAATTTAAATTATATTAATGTAAATATTTTTAATATCATTTATATAATTTCTCTATTAGTTGAATAATTATTGTAAAATAAGTGTGTAATTATTTAAAGTATTTATTTATACAATAAAATTTATAAAACATTACTATGATTAATTTAAATCTTTTATATTTGAATAATGTATATATAGTAGAATAAATCTTCAGTAAAAATTTATAATAAAAAATTTATCGATATTATAAATATGAATGTGATAACTTTGAAATTACTTTAAATAAAATAATATAAATATCATAATGGTTAAAATGTTTCTCAAATTTGTTATTAATTATACCCTTGGATGATTATGGTTAATATATACTCATATAATAAAAGTTAGTTATTTTTTGGGGTTTTTAATGGTACTTATAATTTATTTAAAATCATTTTATTGATTTTTCAACTCATTACACAAACACAGCATCAATGTTTCATAAGAATTAAATGAAATTAGTTCACATATAAAAATTAAAAATTAATTAATACCATAATCATAAATAAATAAATATTATTATAGTTCTCTATTTTCATTCAAAACCTAATTCTTCCACTATGTCGACTCAAAATAGATATTTATGTCAAAGAAAGTGTCATTGTGTGTCATTCATTGATTTAAATATTATATAAGTGAATTTCAGAGACAAGTGTTTAATAAAAAATTTAATTTCAATGATTATGTGTTATGGGTAGATGTGACATCATCCAATAAATGATTATCATGTGTTAAATTTGTTCTATAGTCTCTATTATAGTATATGTAACCAAAATTTTCCAATTTACTCTTTACTCTGGTAACACAATTTACGATAGTTACTATGTATATTGACCAAAAATAAAAGAGTCAAACCTGAAATTTTTAATGAATCCAAATTTTGAATCAAATTTAAAAAATTCAAAACCTATAATTTTATTAATTTAATTTAAAATGAAACCTTTAAAACAACATGAAAAACATTTTCCCAAAAAATTCTCTTTCAAATCATAAAATGATTTATAAAAATTTAATGGATAAAATCCATTTCAAAAAAATAAATGGATTAAAATTAACTAAATAAATTTTAAAAAAACCAATACATAACTTTACCATGTAAATAGATTTAAATAAAAATATTGCTTTCAATAAAATGAGTATTTTCACAATTCATAAAAAGATGAAACTTTCCAGAAAAATAAAAAAAATCACTTTGAGATAATATTAACATTAGAAATTTTAGAATGATGTTTATATTGTAAAATATAAATTATAAAATTATAAAATTTTATTTCTAAAATAGGTGTTCCATTAAAATGGGATAATAATACTTTAGAAACATATGTTTTTTATGCATAAAATTGGATTTATTATTATTTTATATCTATCAAATATATTAAATGAATTTTAAAAAAAATTATTCCATATATATATATATTTCATGGTGTGGTTAATACTATTCATTATCTCCAATATAATGTCTATTTTATAATTTTCTTGTATAAATAATTAGAATAAAATATTTATTTGTAGTAACTAAATGTCGCGGGTAACTCAATCTGGGTAGGTGTTGTGTGTAACATAAGACATCAAAGAAATAAACATATTCTACAAAAATCAATTTCAAAAAAATAATGTGTTGTTGTAATTTTTAAAATCATGAACAATACAGATTAAATTCAAAACATCTCAAACGTCATTTAATAAGATTTATTTTGGGTAGAAATATAAAAAAGGATGGAAAGTAGTGAAAACCCAAAAGAGATTCCCAAACTAGAGATACTAATAATAAATGAATGTTTTTGTTTTATTTATTCCAAAAGACACTTCAATTATTTTTATATTAATATTATAAAATAAACTCAATATCTTTAATAAACATAGATGTTTTTATGTTTTGGGTTTTACCTACAAATTCACACACTTCCATCAAATTGGTTATGAAATCATCGTTCGGGTGTACGACAGACTACATCATCATGAACCGATTTTTTTTGTTTTCCATTACCATAATTAAAGAATTTGAATAATGATGTAAATACTATTTATATATTAAATTAATGATATCTATTATGTTTTTATGTTTCCTAAATTATTATATAACATGTATCTTCATGCTTTGAATTTTATGAGAATACAATAATAGAATTCATGTGTATGAGGGACAACCATTTTCGAAGCGATGTGATTCATTCACACTTTACCTGAAATGTTTAAATGATTAATTTAATAAAAATATTTTATATATATGACCTAAATATGATACTTTAATAATAATATAAATATATATAGTTTAATTTTAATTCTTTTAATACGACAATAAAATGGAAGCATCGTTTAAGCATACATAAATCCCATAATCTCATTAAATAGTGTATTTAATTTCATATCACAAATTTTTATTGATTAATATAAATAAATATATAATGAATAGATATGATATTTAGGTCCAGTTTTCCATTTTGTATATTTTGAAATTATGATTGAAGTGGAACAAAAAATAACAAGCCATAACATACTCAAAAAAATAATTTATTACCTGAGATGATGAAAATATTGAATTATTATTGATGAAATAGTAATAATATGTTATTAAAGGTTCATATATGATATCAAAAATATTACTATGATTCATAAAAAATTTACTTAAAAGTTAAAAACCATTATACATGAGGTTAACGAGTGTTCAACTCAAAAATAACTGTAAGGTAAGGGATTCCAGATCAATTTCATTTCATTTATGCAAATTGTAATATTATGCACCTTGTTTTTTAGGTGTATATATATACCCATTTAAATTTAATATCATGTATACTTTATTATTCATGGAATTTTGAGTTTTAATTTTAATTATTTCATCTATGGGTATTTTATCTGTCATGATACCAAGTAGTAATGAAATTTTATAGCATAATTAATTTTTATTGGATTATATTACTTCCTCATCATCATTAATATTATATGATTTTATTTATAATTAATTTTAATATATATTGATGCATTTTCATTTTTTTCCTGGATTTATGGTTGATACACATAATCAATCCTCTAATTAATTCTCACCTCAATGTTATGATTATTTTATGTGTTCATTTCACAATAACTGTCAAATCTAGATTATATATTCTTAAAATTACATTAAAATAAATTATATCATAATTTCTTAATAAAACTGTATATTTTCTTCACCCTAGTTAATCCGGGACATTTTTCAAGTGATAGTACCATTTTTAACTCATTGGTGCTTAAAAGTATTGTAAGAATTATTTAAACAAATTTGACTTCACTTCTCTCTTTGGAAAGAAATCCATTTTATTAAAAAAATATTTTTTCTAAACATGTTTTCAAAAATTATTTCAGTAATATTTATTAATTATTAATTATAATATCTTTGTATCCATTTTCTATTTTAAAAAAATATTTTGGAATGAATATTTTTATCTCTTTCAAAACAACACAGTTTTCTGCCGTTTTACCATGAAAAAGAAATGATTTTTTCAATATGTATGTAATTACCCAGTGACATGGTCATATTTTTTTTAATATTACAATAAATTTTTATTAACACCCTTTAAATGAAATATCTTTTAATTTTATTTAAAAAAAATTGATTTTCATTTTTTTTCAAAATAAAAAATATATTATCCTCAATAAAATTTTAAAAGATATTTTTTTGATAAAAAAACCCCTTATTCTTACTCCAATGGGTATAAAATATATTAATAAAATACTTATTATTCCACTATATGAATTCTGATTATATTGACCATGTGTAGTATTGGAATTCACTTGTATTCACAAACTTCCACCTGATTTATTAACTTTTTAGTGACCATTGTACATTAAATTTACCCTTAATACTCACATTATTAATAATTGATATGATTATTGAATAAAAAATATACAATATTTACATATGTTTCTACTTTTATGATTGTTTTATTATCTATGGAAACATTGATAAACTAGTATTATTTAGTCATCATGGATATTTGATAAGGAACATTATTTTTGAATTAAATATATTTTTCAATATATGAGGGATTCATTGGACTGGTTTGTCATGACCCACCCTCAGGGCCCGTGCCGTGACTAGCCCAAGCCCGTCTACTATAGGAAAGGGGCTGGTGACTACCACAAAGGCGTAATTCCTGATAAAAAAGGAAGGCATTGCCTTTAATAAGTTAACAATCAAACAGAGTAAGCAAGAAAAAGTAAACACTAAGTAAAACTCGGTACAATAGTAAGTGCGGAAAAGTAAGTGGGCCAGAATACAAACCCAAGATGAAAGAAAAGTACAACTGAACAAAAGTACAACAGAAAAAGACAAACAGCTGGAAGAATGGAAGCAGCTCCTTGGTCGTCCTCCTCGGATCCTACCTGAAGGGTAGGTATAGATAGTACAGCTCCTAGATCATCCTCAACGGATCCTACATTAAGGGTTGGTACAGATAGTCTCTACCACTCTCTCTCCCATCAACCTCCTCCGAGTGTCGTCTCTTCATTAAGTCCACCTCCGGATATTGACTCGTCGTGAGGTCCACCTCCAGGTACCGTCCAGTCCTCGAACACTCAGCCTCTGTCAGCGCTGCTCGACGTCTGCAACCAACACAACGAAGTGCGGGCATAGCCCGAGCATGGGTGAGTATACGATACTCAGTAGGGACCCCGAGTCCCTCAAGGTCTCACTAAATCTAACATGGATAACCAAAAATAAGTATCTCAACAGTTAACCCTTAATTAGGTATAATCCCATACTTATACCTAGGTTATCAAGTAACCCATCTCAATCACGAGGAAACACAAAGGTAATGAAATCAACAGATAACCACTACCTGGGTATATGCCCATACATATACCTATGTTATCAAGTGACCCACCTCAATCATGAGAAAAACACAAAGGTCATTGACTCAGCTCAAACCAGGATTTTCATTATCGAAAATGTAACTGCTGCAGAGCTCCGTCTCTGGAAAGTACAGTGATCCTGTCATGACTATGAGGTACTGCTCACTAACCTAAGACTGCTGAGGTACTCCTCCTATCGAGTAACGCGGGTCTGCCACCTCACACAGTAGTGCTCCTCCGCCATGATTCTTCCACCTCACACAGTAGTTCTCCCCCTCATAGCCTACAGAGGTACTCCTCCTGTCGAGTACCGCGGGTCTGCCCGGCCGGCACGCTGGGGCGGTCCGCTGGCCAGCTCAGTATGACCGAGCTTGGCGGACATGGGGGCGGGGGGTGCCCCCTGTTTAATTAAATGTGGCCCCCATGTGGGGGGCCGCTTCTCCCTTCCAGCCGGGGGTTACGAACCCCCAGTTTCTCCCATGACCGGTCGGCCAACTCCAGCCGGACCACTCCGATCGGCCCGATGCTGCGACCATGGGACTGGTGCGGTCCCATCCCCCTACTCCGAGGCCGGCTGGCTAGAAGCCAGCCGCCGCTCCCTACTCTTCCGCGGCCTCAGGCCACAGCCTTGGTCCGACCGGCGCGGCGTGACGGCGCTGCGCCCCTCCGCCGCAGCCCTGCTCCGGCCGCGGTCTCTTCCAGGTTCTCCAATGAGGCGCGACGACGTCGTGGTTTGTTCGACTTCAACGGCGCTGTGTGACGGCGCCGTGCTTCTTCTCCCATTCCCATAGTTTCAGTGCGGTGCAACGGCACCACCCCGCCTTACACACGCCGCAACAAAACAACAATCAAGGGGGGAGGAGGGTCGTCCATGTTCGTGCGGTCCGACCTCCTATTTTTATTGCGTTATCAGGCGGCTCAAATAAGACGATAATCAGAGATGAAAGTAATTAGGAACAAAAAGTAATGAATCCCCATACCTCGAGTGTTTGTTGAATGAAGGCTCGTCGCAGAACTGAACGTCACTGAAGAAGGCGTCGTGGAAGAAGGTTCCACACACGTTGACGGAGATTGTCTGAGGAGGAACGGTGTCTCCCTTCCTTTGAAGCGAGAAGAAGGAACGAAGAAATGCGCGTCAGGTCATCGTTTATGAGGAAGGCGTCTCTCACCGTCTTCCATCGTTGGAGGTCGGCATTCTTTGCGTTCTTCATCGAGGAAGAATAACTTCAAGACTTTGAGAAAAAATCTCCCAAGCCCTCATGCACAACTACCCCCTTAATAAAAAAAAGACTTGTCTTATTTTATTAACACACAAGCCAAATGTTTTTGAAATTCAAAATTTAATCAATTAATTAATTGAATTAATTGAAACGTTTTAACCTCCCAATTAAAAGAGGCGTTTAATATCTAGTGAAATACAAGGGTTGAATTAATTTAAAGGGGGTGTGGGTGCGTTACTTAATTAAAGGAGGGGGGTTGAAAAAGGTGGGGCTCTTGTGGGCCCCACACCACAAATATCCTAGCTAGTGGTGTAGGATATAGTGGGTCCCACTCCAATCCCTTAGCTTAGGTTACACAACATTGAATAAAATAAAAATTGGTCGCACCATTTTAATTTTATTCCTTTACTTAACCCAAAAATTTAAAAACCACACCCTAGAAAACGCAACTCCGGAAAAGGTGTTTCTAAGCAATTACTGGTGCTGAGGTTTCATCGGTGCCCTCGAATTTTGATTCCGAGCACCAGTTCAAATTTTAGAAAAACCCGCTCGTTCGTTCACTGAACGTACCTGAGAAAAACTCTGAAAATTGATTCTGGGCCCACCGGGCCTCGGAATCAGGTGCCGTCAGAAACTGCGTTCTTGTAAAATTCGAAATAAATTAGAAAAAAAATTTCCTTGAAATTGACAGGTCTTTAAATTACTCCCACCTAAGGGCATTATGTCCCCGTAATGCTTTAACACAAACAAGGGATACAAAAGCGGTACTGAGCACACATCTGAGCCTCCCGCTCCTAGGTGCTCCCATAGAGGTTCATGTGCTTCCAGCGAAAGCGTACAAGAGGAATTGACCGTCCTTATAGGACCCGCTCATATCAATCCATAACCTCTACTGGAACCTTGCAAAAGTCACCCCATCGCCAATGTCCAGCTCCCCATGGTCAATGATATGTGAGGGATCATGCACGTATCTACTCAACCAAGGTACGTTGATGATTTAATGCAGCCGGTGCAACTGAGGTGGAAAGGTCAAGCGGTAAACCACCTCACCTACCCTGGTGAGGACCTTAAAGGGTCCGATGAAGCGTGGAGATAACTTTCCGCCTCAGCCAAATCTCCGTAATTCCACGTCAAGGTGAGACTCGTAAGAAAATGTGGTCTCCATCCTTGAACTCTAGTGGTCTCTGCATCTTGTTAGCATAAGGCTTTTGTCGGCTCCGAGCTGTCATCAACCGCTCCTGGGTGTCCTGGACCTTCTCTTTCGTGGCCTGGACCATCTCTGGTCCCACAAGAGCTGCTAAGATTTATTCTTTGACGAAAAGAGAAACCTGGTCTCATCCCCTGGATGAACCACGTTCTTTTCCTAATACAGTCAATCCGAACATGAAATATGTATTTATGCCATGGATTACGTCGTAAGGCCTTGACGTTACTACCAAGAGATCCAACCATCACTCTCACCTCTAAGGTTCAACTCACACTGTCGGCATCAGCGTGAGGTAACTGGGTCTCCTCCAGTAGGAATCTCGAAAGTGAGGGTCAAGTAAACAATTTAAACCGGAACCTCTTAGTACTCAAAAAAGAAGGAAGCAATTGTCACAAAGGCAAGTGTCTTTTAATTATTGCAGCGCATAGTACAAAGACACAAATGTAATAACCACATGGAACTAGAAGTACGGAGAACAAAAGGAAACCACTTGTTCTGCTCCTTTCCACTTGCTTCCAAAGCTCCGTAGTCGTATGCTTCTGCTGCCTGAAACTGAGCTCTCCCATGTCCACCTGTTCCCTTCGGTCGGGATGGACATCCTGGTGGTGGTGGTAGAAACACCTCGAAGCGTCGTCCACCTCCAGCTACTCAGCCAACTCCCCTCCCTCGGCCTTCTACTCCTAGTAGTCTGCCTCGATCGAACATCTGCCTCTGCCTGGGAGGTTCTCCATTTAACTGCTAGTCATCTGCATGGCGGGTCGGACAGTCATGTTCCATGTGACCAATCCTGCCACAGGAGTAACACTGCAAATAAGGTCTGGCTATATCATTCCCCTTAGTGTCTCGCACTACCGACCCTGAGTCATGCGGTCGACCACCTGTAGGTCTGGTCCTCTGGGACCTCTGCGTCATCTGTCTAATGCCTACTACAGAAGACTCTGCCGCATGCTGGCTAGTGGTGGGTCCTGCTGCTGGAGACTTCTCAGCAAGGAAACTCTCTACTAAGAGGGCTCACTCCAACACCCCTATATGCGTTGGGATGTTGTGAGAAATAACAGAATCTCTAATCTCTCACCTGAGCCCCTGCTCGAAGGTTTGGGCCCTGATGAACGGGTCCCGTACCATATCTGTGGAGTAGTGCGAGAGGTCTGTGGACCTCGCTGAGTAATGTTCCACCATCATGCAACCCTGCTGTAGATGCAGCAGCTCCTGTATATGCACCGCTCGAAGGTTGGATGGTACAAACACTTCCCGGAACAGGCTCTCAACATCTTCCCACATAAGTGTCGCCTCGTCATGCATCTGAAGCATCAGACTCCATCATCTGCCTGCTGCTGCCTAAAGAAGGCTAGCAGCAAGGATCACCATGAAGTCTGCTGGTGTCCCCACTAGCCTGAAGACTCTCACCATAGCCTCCAGCCAATCCTTAGCCGCCTGCGGGTCCATCTCTCCCCTGAACCTGGGTGGCCTCTGGCGCAGGAACTCGTACAGTGCGCTCAAGTGACGTGCACCCTCTACTGCTAGGGCGGGTGGCATCGGTGGCCCAACGGGTAGTATTACCACTGGTGCATCCGCTGGTACCTCAACTGGGATAGGGCCCTGTACTGAGGCAATGTCGCTCGGCGGGCTGTCAGTACGTACAACTATCGGGGCTCTAGATGGTCGTCCGCGGGGTGGCATCCTGAAAGAAACAAACGTGACACGGTCAAATGATTTATAACTGGTGAGCTGACCTCGTTTGAGCTGTTTTAAGGGAAAACCTTTGAAAAGACACACGCAATCAGTGTTTTCGTGCACAAAGTCAGAAATCAGTTGTCAAGGTCCTGGTGTATGGATACATCGGCCGCGCGCACCAACACTGGACTCCATGAACTGAATACCACACTCGGTACCCTTAACACTATTTCTTCACAGAAAAAAATATCAGAGTTATAAGTTATGCGGTATAACCGACTCCTCTAATACCAATTTTTCACGACCCGCCCTTGGGGCCCATGCCGTGAATACCCCAAGCCCGCCTCCCATAGGCCAGGGGCTGGCGATTAGCACCAAGGCGTAATTACAGATAAAAATGGAAGGCATTGCCTTTAAAAACTAAACAAACACACAGAGTAAGAAAGAAGAAGTAAACACTACGTAATACTGGGTACAATAGTAAGGAAGAAAATTATGTGGGCCAGAATACAAACCCAAGATGAAAGTAACGTACAACTGAACAAAAGTACAACAGAAAAAGACAAACAACTAGAAGAATGGAAGCAGCTCTTGGGTCGTCCTCCTCGGATCCTACCTGAATGGTAGGTATAGATAGCGCAACTCCTGGATCGTCCTCCACAGATCCTACCTGAAGAGTAGGTACAGATAGCCTCCATAACCCTCTCGCCCGTCATCCTCTTCTGAGTGTCGTCCCGTCGTGAAGTCCACCTTCAGATACAGACTCGTCGTGAGGTCCACCTCCGGGTTCCGACCAAAACTCGAACACTCGGCCTCTGTCAGCGCTGCCCGACGTCTGCAACCAACATAATGAAGTACAAGCATAGCCCTTGCAGGGGTGAGTATACGATACTTAGTAGGGACCCTGAGACCCTCAAGGTCTCACTAAATCCAACAAGGATAACCATAAAGAAGGATCTCAACAGATAACCCTTAATTAGGTATAAGCCCATACTTATACCTAAGTTATCATGTAACCCATCTCAATCATGAGGAAACACAAAGGTTATGAAATCAACGGATAACCACTACCTGGGTATATGCCCATACATATACCAAAGTAATCAAGTGAACCATCTCAATAATGAGGAAAACACAAATGTCATTGACTCAGCTCAAACCAGGATTTTCATTATCGAAACCATAACTGCTGAAGAGATCTGTCTCTAGAAAGTACAATGATCCTGTCACGACTCTGAGGTACTGCTCACTATCCTAAGACAGCTGAGGTAATCCTCTTGTCGACTACGGCGGGTCTGCCACCTCACACAGTAGTGCTCCTCCGCCATGAGTCTGCCACCTCACATAGTAGTACTCCCCCTCATAGCCTACAGAGGTACTCCTCCTGTCGAGTCCCACGGGTCTGCCACCTCACAAAGTAATGCTCCTCCACCATGGGTCTGCCACCTCATAATGTAATTCTCCCCACTGGGCTATTCTAGTCACTCCTAATCAAATAGGACAAGCAGTCAACAGTTCTCAACAAGCTACATGGTCTCTGTACTCCGTACGCTCGTCTCCATGAGGGTCCTCTACATGAGCTATAGGTCGATACTCCAAGTATCAAAAAGTCCCACAAAGAAGTATCTCAAAGGACTGCCTCGTCATAGGGGGCTCAATGCAACATATGGTGCGTCAAATGGACGCCCAGTCTGTGAGTTATTAGCCTTTTCGTCCAAGGGGCCCTGTTGGTTTCGTGAGAAAACCAACCCAGCTGTATCTCAACTGTACCCCGAAATCTCATAGGGTATACTCAAAGTGACCGTTACTCAAAGAGATCTCCAACGCTGCTGACGGTTCATCAAACGGATGTCCGGTCTGAAAGTTATCAGTTTTCCCGTTCTAGGGGCTCAATTGGATTTTGGGTACAATCCAACCCGGACACTATCCAACTACATCCAAAACTCAGGCGAAGAATGCCAAAAGTTTCGTCTCCTCAACTGGAATCCAACAAAGTCTACGGCACGTCAATTGGACGTCTGGATCTCGAGATATAAGCGTTTCCGCTCCGAGGGCCCAGTTGGTTTCGTGATTGAACCAACCCGGCCATACCCAAAGTTCTCCGAAACCCTGATTATAATAAACCGAAATGACCGACTCGATCCAAGGATCGCATCTCTGCTGACGGTGTGTCGATCGGAGGTCCGTAGCGCATACTAGGGGAAAAAGAACGAAAATAGTCCGAAAATGGGGGTTTTGGGCCCGGACCGACCCGGCCCGAGACCCCATGGGTCGGCCCGAACAGGGTCAACCCGAACCGGGTACTGGTCTGGCCCGCTTGGGCGTGGCCCGGCCTGGCTGGCGCGGCCCCGCCTGGGCGGCCTTGCCGGCGCACTGGCGCGGTCCGCTGGCCAGCTCGGCGTGACCGAGCTGGGAAGACATGGGGGGAGGGGGGCACTGCCCCCCTGTTTAATTAAATGCGGCCCCCATGTGGGGGGCCGCTCCTCCCTTCTAGCCGGGGGTTATGATCCCCCAGTTTCTCCCTTGACCGGCCGGCCCACTCCGGCCGGCTGGCTGCTGCAGCCACGGGACCGGCGCGATCCCGTCCCCTTGCTCCAAGGCCGGTGGCCGGAAGCTGGCCGCCGCTCCCTGCTCTGCCACGGCCTAAGGTCGCGGCCTTGGTTTGACTGGAACCGCGCCCCTCCGCCGTGGCCCCGCTCCGACCGCTGTCTCTTCCAGGTTCTCTGGCGTGGCGCGACGGCGCCGCTGTTTGTTCGACTTCAACGGCACGGCGCGACGGCGCCGTGCTTCTTCGCCCATTCCCATAGTTTTAGCACGGTGCAACGGCACCGCGCCGCCTTAGACACGCTGCAATAAAACAACAATCAAGGGGGGAGGAGGGTCGGCCGTGTTCGTGCGGTCTGACCTCCTCTCGTTATTGCGATACCAGGAAACTCAAATAAGATGACAATCAGTGATGAAATTAATCAGGAACAAAAAGAAATAAATCCCACTACCTCGAGTGTTTTTTGAACGTAGGATCGTCACGGAACTGAACGTCATAGAAGAAGGCATTGCGGAAGAAGGTTCCGCACACGTTGATGGAGATCGTCCGAGGAGGAACGATGTCTCCCTTCCTTTGACACGAGAAGAAGGAACGAAGAAATGTACGTCGGGTCGTCGATCTCCGAGGAAGGCATCTCTCACCGTCGTCCGTCGTCGGAGGTCGGCGTTCATCGCGTTCTTCGTCGAGGAATAAGAACTTCAAGAATTTGAGCAAAATTCTCCAAATCCCTCACGCACAACGAACCACTTAATAAAAAAAGACTTGTCTTATTTTAATAACACACAAGACAAACATTTTTGAAATTCAAAATTGAATCAATAAATTAATTGAATTAACTGAAACGTTTTAACCACCCAATTAAAAGAGGCGTTTAATATCTAGTTAAACGCAAGGGTTGACTTCATTTAAAGGGGGTGCAAGTACGTTACTTAATTAAATGAGGGGGTTGAAAAAGGTGGGGATTGTGTGGCCCCCACCCCACAAATATCCTACCTAGTGGAGTAGGATATAGTGGGTCCCACTCCAACTACATAGCTTAGGTTAAACAACTTTAAATAAAATAAAAAAAATTCGCACCATTTTTATTTTATTCCTTTACATAACCCAAAAATTTAAAAACCACACCCGAGAAAATGTAACTCCGGAAAATATGTTTCTAAGCAATTACCGGTGCTTCGGTTTCATCGGTGCCCTCAGATTTCGATTCTGAGCACCGGTTCAAAAGTTAGAAAAACCTGCCCGTTCGTTCACTGAACGTACCCGAGCTCAACTTCGGAAATTGATTATGGGCACACCGGGCCTTGGAATTAGGCGCCGTTAGAAACTGTATTCTTGTAAAATTCTAATGAAATTAAGAAAAAATAATTCCTTGAAATTTCCGGCTATTTACATGGTAACATATGAGTTTGGTACCATCCAATGTATTCCATCAATGTATCAATAGTCTCATGGGATAAATAAGTTAGATATACTCAGCTAAATGGATTTCTATAAATCATTTTTAAACTATCATGTGAATGGACTTGGTGGTAATGGTTCCTTTTACCTGGGAAATATGACATACAATTATTTTGAATTTCCTTCATTTTGATTCTCTTATTATTTTACCAGATATTTTCAATATGAGAAAATATACTGATGAATTTCATTCTTGTTTCATTGATTTAATTTTATGGTTTTCTTTTATTTACCATACCATATATATTATGACCTATATAGTTTGTTAAATGGAATGTGTGATAAGTTATTTACCATTAAATATTGATTATGACTTATATAGTAATCTAATATTAATTTTCCATCAGTTATTTAAATTTTGACATTGATTATGCCTTATCTAGTTATTTAAATCGCATGTGTGCTCTCTTATATACCTTTATATATTGATTATGTGTATTGATTCATTATTGTTTCTTCTATAATTAACCCTTACTAATCATTCGATCTCAACATAATTTTTTCCCTTTCCCTAGGATTATATGAAATGTACTAAGAAATATATGGAAGGATATACTATATGAAATAAATATATTCATGAAAATGAAAATGGAAAAAAGTATATAATAATTTGTGTAATTATATTTAATACAAGAGTCATGTATGTTTCTAGAGTGCCAAGACTAATAAACAACTCAACCCTTTGGGCTATGACTTACTATTATATTATGCAAATTTAATGGTTGTAGATATTGAATCCATATTTTTGGGGTCAGGGTATCTATATTTTGTTTCTGTGACTGTTTAATAGAATCATTGGGAACTATATCTTTTAAAATATAGATTATTGAACTAAAACTATAATATAATTTGATGATAAGTATCATGAATTTTTTGTAAGATTGATATTTTTTGGGTCTTCATTAAAATATATCATTATATGGATATTAAAAGTGGATTCATTTCTTAAATAGATGTACCCAAAGGTAAGAACTATGAAGAGGGAAAGTTGGGATAGACTTGAGTATAACCTAGTACATGACAATGGGTCTTATTGCGCCCCTAGTTTGACAATATCCAGGGATATTATAAGGATAATTAATATTTTATTTAAAATTCATCATAAAGGATTTGAATAAATAATTAAAATTAATTACCTAGGATAAAACTGAGAACAAGGAAGTAAATATGTGGAAAAAAAATTGATGATGAATTTATGCATTTGGATTTAATAATTAAATTGTTGAAGTATTTTTTATAATGTTATTTTGGTTATAAAAATCATAAAGCATGTTAGGATGGTGAAAAATATTAGAAACATTAGTTTCTTGATCATAATTTGTGTTATTGATACCATCATGGGATTATGAGATTAATTTTGATCATAAGTTAAATGTCATAAACATTCATTTTGGGTATCAAGTGATGGGAGTATACCCTGATTAAGTACATTTTTTGGAATATTTACCTTAGGTATATATTTTTTTGAAAATTTTATTTGAGAAATAATTCCTTCACATTTTATAGACATATGTTTAAAGATATTGATAATCTTTATGGTTGATATACATATAATATTTTTAGAATTTGTGAAAAAAACATGTTTTATTGAAGTCCATAGTTAAAAAAAGTATTTATTGACTAATTTTATTCAAGGATATCCTTTAATATTTTTGTAAAATTATTTTAATTATATGGTTTTATTTTTAAAAAAGGAAAAATGCATGTATGGTGACAACTCATCACTTTTAGTGAGGTGATGGGATTAGAACATATGATTGAAGAAATATAAGGATTTTTCTCCTACCACTCACATATGTCATGTCCTAATTAATTAAATTATTCTTACTTAAAAAAATTAATAATAAATATTAATGATATACCACTAGTATTACATTTGAGGTTTAGAGATTAATTTATAGTATATATTTGTTTTTTATGTATTTAGACAGAAATAATTTTCACTCTTTTATTAATCTTATGACCTACTGATAATAAATTTTTGTGTTTCAGGTATTAAAAATTCATTTTTGGTTATTTATTTCTTATAGTAAAGGGATAAATGGGAAATTGATCAAATAAAAAAGGATGGATGAAATTTTATATTAAAATTGAGATATATCATGTAAGTATATTTCCTCATATTTCTAGGAAATAAAATAATTGTTCAACATTTGGAAAATTATCATGAAACAATGTTATTATACTATTGTATTTATATCTGATAAATACTATGGCCTTTCAGATCATCACAGATTAAGAGATTTGAGGCCCTTAAATTTCAATTGAAAATTCAATTTTTTTTATCAATGGCCTCAATTACTCTATATAATTATTATTTTTTTCATCTAAGTCCATATCATCACTTTACACTAATTTTCAGCTACGTAGAAACCTAGTTATATGTTATTATGTATTACCATTGTAATTACATTTGTCTTTTATTAAGAGGATATTTTTATCAAAACTTTTATTATGTGGGTTTTCCAAAAAAGTAATTGGAAAATATCAAACACTTTATTTCTAAGATCAATTTCAAATTGTGAGGACATACTTTATTTAAGGTTGGGATAATGTTGCACCGCGAAATTCTAAAAGAATAACATTTATTAAATAGTGTTTACAACAAGAAAAACCAAGAATAAAAGGAATATAAAGTCCAAATAATTTAAATAAGGATTACTATTTAAAATAAATTCTATCAATGATAAATCTTGTAATGAATGCAATTCTAAGTTACCATGCATTAAATGAAATTACAACTATTTCGATAGATTGTGTTATTCTCACTATTTGTTTTACTGAATACTATTAATTTATTAATTTAAAATAAAAATTATCCCCTAACAATTAAATTGGTGTTTATTAATATAATTAAAGAACCACTACAAATATATAGATGACTTAATTATTTTTTAATTAATTATATAGGAATATAAAAACGAATTGATTATAAAAGAAATGTTTTTATAAAAATACTATTTTTATGATCCCAATGGAATTTTATCATAATAAATTATATTAATTACTATTAGAGAATGATATAGATTAAAATAATATATATTAAATTAAATTTAATTAACGTTTTATAATAATATTTATGCATTTAATTGAAACCTAACATTTCATAAAAATAATTTATATTGTAAAATTTCATTTTCAATTTTATTTAAAATAAAACTAGATAAAATTTTCATATATTATCCCAATTTAAGTTATTAAAATAAATTTCGGAGTGTAATTTTATATAAAAGTAGTTTATAAATTTCAAAATTTTCTTTTTGAAACACGCACTGTCGTCAAGCCTGCGACCTAAATATTAAATTAAATTATAAAAAATATTTGAGTTTAATTTGATAAAATGGATTAAATATTTTTAATAAGAATACTATTTAATATATAAAAAGTTGAAATAGTTTTTTTACTAAATTTATTAGCAAAAACTGTTAATGTTAATCCCAATGATTAAAGTAAAAATGTGTTTGGATATTAGTTAATCTGAAAAAGATAACATCTGTAAATGACCCAAAACATGTAAAAAACCCATTGGATAATAATATATCCACCATATAATCTATATTATATGATAAATTTCATTATTTATGGCACATTAGCTGACTTATAATTCACAATAGTGTTTACATTTTAGTATTTACAGGAATGCCACACATCCTTCACGATAAATGTGTACCCACTACCCTTACTTATTGAAACATATAAATAAATTTGGATCAACAATAAAACACCAAATTAATTTCCAAAAATTATTTTTCTCATCCTTGAATCCTTACATTGGGAAGAATGCTAATTGATGGAGGCCTTCTATGAAAACCAAAAAGAGATACCCCAATAAGCGGTAACGTTCATCAATAAATATTTTCTTAATTATTCATATAACTCCAAAAATTATTTGAATATAATAATTATATAATAAACTAATAATAGTCAATATATTGGGATATTTTTATGTTAAGGATAAAACCTAAATATTCAAAAAATACCATCAAATGGATTTTGAAATCATTATTCTAGTGTAAGGCAGACTACCGCCTCGTGAACTGATGTCATTAATTTTTATATTGATGTTTTTAAAGGATGTGAAGAATGAAATAAATAGTGTTTATATATGATATTTATAATATTTATGAGTTATTTGTGCTTCAATAATTATTATATAATTGATAACTTCATGCTTTCATTTTTTGGGAATATGAAAAATTTGTCTATGTGTATAGTGAACTACCACCTCACTAAGTATTTTGATTCTTCCAAAAATTACATGGATTGTATTAATAAATGGTTTAATGTTAATTTGAGATATATATGAAATGAATTTGATAATAAAATAATCGAATACATAAATATCATTTAATTTTCATTCTTTTAATAAGATAATAAAATAAAATCATAGTTTATGCATACATACAACTTACCATCTCCACGAATGGTGTATTTAATTTCCTATAAACATATTTTATAGGCTAATATAAATAAATATTTAAGGAATATATGAATTATTTTAATCATGGTTTATATTATTGGTATGATCATGTCATGATTGATGAAATTATAAAAAAAATCACAAGTCAAAACTTACTCGAAAAATAATGTGGTTATTACCTGAGACGATGGAATTAATGAACGATTATCAACAAAAGTATCGTAATATTATATAAAATGATAATATATGATTTCAGAAATATAAATATGGTTATTTAATTATCTAATATCATTTTTCATACCATTATATAAGAGGTTAGACATCACTCATCCTATAAGAACGTGTAAGGTAAGGGATTCCACCTCAACATCATTACATTGTGGAATATTATAATGTTATAAAAATAGTATTTTTTATTTTTTGTATATACTTACTGAATAAAATATAATATAATAAATAATTTATTAGTCACACTAATTTAATTTCAATTTTAATTATTTAATCTCGGTGGATTTAAACATAAAAGATACCTAGTGATAAGAAAATTTAATTATATAATTCATTTCCTTAAGTTATATTACATCCTCAGTATAATTAATATTATCTTTTTATTTGTATAATTACATTGTATATCTATTTATTCATTTAAATTTTTATGTGTATTTATATTTGATAAACATAATCGATTTGTAGTTGAATTCTCCCTTCAATTTTATGATCATTTTAATAATATATTGCAATATCATTCTAATTGAGTTAGTTTATTCATGAAATTAAATTAATATAAATTATATTTTCATTGTTTAATAACCCATTTTATATTCTTATACATTTGGTATTCATGATCTTCATCAGGTCATGTGGAATTTTATTAATCTTTGGTGCTGAAGATTATTCTGAAAATTTTTAAATAAAATATTATTTCATTTCTTTCTTCCATTAGGAAAACTTTTTCATAAAAATCTATTCATTAAAAAATCAATAACATTTTAAAAATTATTTATTAAATAAAATTACTACAAATTTTTTATTTTTATAAAATAAATTCAAATGAATATTCTTTTCACTTTTCGAACATAGAACATACTTATCCTTTTTACCATGAAAAATATTGTTCTTTACAGAATATACAGAATTACCCATAAAAATTTCCCTCATTTAATTGAATATTACATTAAATGTTTAATAATATATTTTTAATGAATTCATATAATATTTATTTTCAAATAAAAAGTTTTTTAAGATGAAAAGAATATTTTCCTCAAGAATGTTTTTAAATATATTATTTATCTCACCAAAAAAATATTCAAACTCCAATGAGTATATTTTTTATTAATACCATCCTTATTCTTCTAATGCATATATTTTTATTATTTTGACCAATGATGGTATTGAAATTCACATCCTTGAATCATTTTTAGTCATTTACTTCCCCTTGGGTTATTATCTTTTGAGTTTCCATAGAAAATTAAAATTCCACTAAATATAAATTTTTTTTATCATATGTATGATTTTTTCCTAAACCATATTACATTTTTATAAAGAGTTTATACTTTGAATGTTATTTGATTATCTGGGGAAGTTTTGAGAAATTATAATTATTTACCTAATGCGTATATTTGATAAGGCACATTGTTTGTTCATTAATTCAATTTTTTCATATATGAGAAATGGTTTAGACTGATATGAAATGGGTTGAGGACCATTTAATGTAAACCATTCAAAGAATCACTAGTCTCATGGGATGAATCATATTACAAGCCTCTGGAAAATGTGTTTCTACCCACCGGTTTTAAATATTCTTGTGATAGGTCTTGACGGTAAAAGTTCTGTTTACCTGGGGGTCACGGCTCTTAATAAATATGAATTTTTTTCATTCAGATTTAGTTATTATTATACTTTATATTTTCAATATGAAAAAATATTTTGATTCATTTTATTATATGTTTGTTTCTTAAATGACATTATTTTTAGTTATTTATATTTCTATATTGATTATGCCTTATCAAGTTATTTATAAGCTTTGTGCTTTCATATATTTAATTTTCTCTATTTAATATGCCTTATAATGACATTTAAATTTCATATTTACTTAGTTATTTACATTTCTACTGTTATTATATCATATCCAGTTACATAAATATCATTTCTTCTCAATTATTTAACATTCCATATTGATATGATTATTTGTTCATTAATTATTTTACAACAATTAACCCTTACTATTCATTTACCCTCACCTATTTTTTCCTCTCCCTAGGGTTCTGTGATGTTGAATAAGAAATATAAGCATGGACATTCAAGATAGAATAATTTTATTCTTGAAAAAGAATAGGAATTTTTTTTTCTAATTTATGTATTCATTTGTAATACTATAATTATGTATGTATCTATTTTACCAAAACTGGAAAATCATATAGTTCTTTGAGAAACCATTTACTTGTATCTTATTCTAATATAATAATATAATTAATTGGATTTGGGATGTTGGTTTCGGGTCACCACACCATATAATAATTTATTGGGGAGAATTACTGTTTTAAAAATATTTCCTTTAACATTTCAGTGTATCTCCCATATGAATTATTATGTTGATTAAATAAAATTTACAACAATGATACTCAATATACATGAAATAGTTTTTATTTTCATATCTAATTTATGTTATGTTTAATGAAACAAATTTTTAATTCCATTTGGTAATTATTCAATAAAATTGGAAGATTTACATTGATAATGTTTTTTAAACTCATTTTATTTCCCTGGGGTATTTATGATGTGATCACAAAATGATATTGATATGGAACTCAAAAGTATAGATAATAATGGGAGTGGTCCTATATCACTCTCCAATTTTAAGTTATTTGTCTATATCTCATGATATATTGTATCCAAGAGTACCATTTTCGTTTTTCATAAGAGTGGGAACTAATGGTGTGGACTATGAATTAAATGTTCCCAATAATAATTCTTGTTATATAGTTGAATGATTTTTAACATTTTTATGCTTATTATTATGACTATGTTTTGATATTATATAAACCTTAACATTACATATGTAGCTATAATATCTTTTAAATGATTACTAATTACACATCCCAAATAAATATGGGCAAGAATTGTAATGGATTACTATACTTGGGTATAGATTAAGAATACCTTCATTAACTACAATTACCATAACCTTTAACTTATTTAATTACATAAATTATTCTTAGGACTCAATATACACAGTATAGATTATTATAACTTGTGGAAAATTGAATCACCGAAAGGAGTAAGACCATGTGATCTATAATGGTTAACGTATTAGATATAAATAAAAAGATAATATAATATGATCATAAGGGTATAATAACAATACCATGAGTATATTCTCAAATTAAAAAAATCATATATAGAAAATAATTGATCATAATCTCCAAATCATGTCATATCCTAATGCATGGTCATTGATGGTTTAAAGGCAGTAATCATCATTCAATAGTCATAAGATAAGCATGTGAAATTATATACATAAGAAAAATAATCGTATGAAAGTATTTAATGAAAATCATGTCCATGAATAAGAATCTAATCATTGATTGAATGAAATTATAATCAATAATCAATATGTGTACATACACATTAATAATCATGTCCATTCTCAGTCATATAAACATAATTGGAAGAAATATTTTCACGTATCAAAATGTAAAGAATATTATTCCCAATCATTTTGAAAATTATAATCATAATATCTTAAGACATCAATATTAAAATATCTAATGAATTATAGTGATATATTATTCTACTCCCACAAATATTATATCCAAAAAAATACATTTGTATTTTATATGATTTCACAACTTTAATCGTATCATCATATTAATATATCATGACCCGTGGAATGAAAATAGGTTTCATAAATATTTCATAATTAATTTTATTATAATCTATAAAAAATAAATCTGTTTATAAAAAAATTTCATCATTTCATCACATTATAACCCATGTAATAGAAATGAGTTTCATAAAAGTTTCATCATAGCTTAATTGACTCATGAGAGTGAAATAGGAATAATATAATTATCTAGAAATAATAATCAACATAATATATTTGGAGAAATAAATTTGAAGGAATCATAATAACATATCCCCTCTAAAGAATATAAATTATTAAAGGATGATGAAATAAATGAAAACATATATTGAAATAATATCATAACCTTTCACAGAAAACATGATAAAGATAACCTTTTCTTTTGAAAAAATTTTAACTAAAAATTTCCAAAATATTGAGGATATTATTTTATTTCAAATAACCATATAACATAAAAATAAGGATTAAAATAAACGAACATACATGATGTTTGGAAAATCCGTGTATATGTTATACATTATAGAGAACATTATTTTCACAATATTGGATAAATTAATAAATTAGTTTTTTGTAAAACATTTATTTAAAAAACACCAATTAACCCCTTCTAAATATAGTAAAATGTGGTTAAAATGAAAATTTTATTTAATATTATGTTTAGGTTTGACCTTACATATAATGGTCTCAACAGGAATTTACATGGAAGAATGAGTTCATCAACTAATGGGAAATTAAAGTTGTAACTCGTTTAGAAACATTTTCTCAATCATTTTAAGTTCCAAAGAAAAACAATTTGTATAATAAATTAAAATATAAATAATAAAAATATTAGAAGAAAATATATGTTTTTAAATTATAAAAAATATTTTAATTCCATAGGTGGAAATTTTTCATTAGAAATCATAAAGGATATGAGATTGTAACATACAACAATTACCACTTTAGTAAATTTGGAATCCTAACACATATGAAAGAAATAGATTTTAATGTAAATATAAAATCAGTGAGATAATAGTATTCATGGTATATCATATAATAGGGTTATTAGATATATTATATGAAATAATGTAGGTTTATAACATAACGTTTTTCCTAAATAATACAATTTCAAATGATAAACTCTTTCCACATTGGTAAAATTCCAAACAAATCCCCTTGGTTGAAATTATTTTATTTTTTACATTAAATAACATGAGTTATGAATGATAAATTATATAACATGTAAAATGGTATGTTTTTACACCTCATAAACATAAGAGAGTATATAACATCAAACATGTATCAATAAAAAATATATAAATGAAAACCCCTACCTCATGTCACATCTATCATTGTACCTATTCAAAAATCCATTTTAATAAAATATTGATTTTTTGTTAACATATTATTCATACATATTCAAACATAATATACTATATACTATTCCCTTATAATATATAATTATTCTTATATAAACCCAAAATGATTCGAGATATGAGTTGTTTGCCCAACCCATGTCCCCCAAAGAAATTATTAAACGAAAAAAAGAAATTAGCATTTTATAGATGAGGTGTAATGAAATTACACAATACCATACTATAAAAATGGACAAAGAAAGAGCTACCCTTTTATCAGCGCTAAAAAAAGCGTGGTTAAAAGTGACCCTTTATCAGCGCTTTTTTAAGCATTGATACAGGCCCCCTTTATCTGTGCTTTTTTTAACACTGATAAAGGGGACCCCTTTATCAGCGCATATTTTAGTAGCACTGCAAAAGGGGGATTTTTCAGCATGTTTTCCTACCGCTAATAAATTTTATGTTTCAAAAAAATCATGAAAAATAAAAGATTGTTATTTAAGTATATTTATATTGATACAAATATAATATATATTTTTTAAATATGTTTTAGATAAGTATAAATAGTCTATTACATTTAATATATAAGAAATATAGTGAAAATGGCTTTAAAATAATTTAAAAAATGTTATTAATTAATAATTTTCTAATTATTATTGATTAAAAATCATTTAATAACAATTGGAAGATACAAAAAATCAAAAAAGTCAATAAACTATGTAAAATAAGTTGAAAATGTAACTCAAACTTTAAACGGTCATAGATTTTGATTCGGGTGTTTGTTTGAGCTCTATAATTTATCAAATTGAATAATGTGATGAGCTCTAAGCGCTAGTGATTGAAGCGAACTTCTGTCACAATATTTGGGGCCAAAAAGGGCCCAGGTGGCCTTCAAATCTGGGTTTTCAATCGGGATACCCTGATTTGTTAACATTCAAACAAGTATAGCTTATGATCTGGATGCCCGTTAGGCATGTTCCACATATCATATCGAATATTGTTTCATTTTCAGCCATTTGACTGGTTTTTGAGTTGAAACAGGCTTCTGGATTATATGTAATGGTCATTTTAACATTTTATGGCTTTTCAAATACACATATATATGTATTAATTTGTAAATATATATATGTCTGTGTGTGTGTGTTTTTGTGTGTGTCTGTGTGCTGTATATTTGTATGTATGTATGTATTTATTTAATTATAAACATAGACACAAAAACATATTTCATAAATGTATTTAAAACTAACGTTATCAGTACATATATATTAATATACAAATAAATATACAGTTGAAAAATAATAAATATATATATATTTAAATAAATATAAATATATATTAATATACGAATGAATATATATTTATATATATTAAAATATGAATTAATATATTTATAATAATATGAATCTATATTAATATAAGATTAAATATAAATATATATATATATATATATATTTATATATATATATATATATCAATAAATAGGGAAAACAATGAAATGACTTAGTGGTAAAGGTGTAGCTATGAAAGGGGGGAGGTCTCAGGTTCGAGTTCAGGTGGAAGAAAAGGGGTTCACACGTGTGTGGGTGTGTAGATATTAAAGCATGTGAGAGTGTGTGAGGGGGGGGGGTCTGTCTAGCACTAATAAATTGGCAGTCAAGCGATGTTAAAAGCTCCCCCCTCATTATATAATTTTTTATATTTTTTTGACTTTTATCAGTGCTTTTTAAAAGCAGTGATAAAATACCATTTTTATCATTGCTAAAAAAGCACTGATAAAAGGTGCCTTTATTGGAACTTTTTGGGGCGATGATAAAAGGGACCCCCCATTATCCTTGCCTCAATTAACATCACTTTTTCATGAACTGTTAATCGTCTTTTCCATCCCTGATAGAGTCCATATTTGTAGTAGTGATATTTTAATTTAAAGAGTTGAAAATATATATTTTATCATATTCAAATCATTGAATTGTACCAAATCCAAATAATATGTCTCAATCTATAGAAACATACTCATTTACATCGATAATCAGCAAATCAATATGACAACAAATGATATAACACATGAATCCCGACCTCCACAGACCTACAAACCAGTAAAGTAAAAATCCATCATTTCATGACTATAAAAACCATTATATTAGAAGGTGTTCCAAAGTAGATTCCACGAATCCCATATTATTTCTGATATCAAACCTAGTCTTAATAATCCCTTAAGAACGGATTTTGGAAACAATAATAATTATTCGCAATTGTATTATTCACAAAAAGTTTTAATGAAAACTAAACATAAAATCCATCAGGACTCTGCTAAGAATTTTAGAAACTGAAAAATCCTCCCATCATGTCAATCTTATAGAAATAACATTAGGATAACTGAAAAAAATATTTTTCATCTTTGATATCCCAACATCAATGACAGTATGGTTCATTCCCATCACAACCTTATCAAAATCATACCACTATCAGAAATATCATACAATAATAAAAAAAACAAAAAAAAAACATCACATATGTATTTACATTGGGGTTAGCATGAGAATCCCCTAATTCATTCATATCCTCTATCCCCAACACCAAAAAAACCATTGTTGATTTTAGGGGTGATCTAAAGAGAATTCTATGAAGCACTTAAGAATTTGAAATATTCAATATATAGATAAAAAATAACAAATACAGAATGAATAAAAAACGTGTTCCCAATAAAAATACTATATTTTTGGATGTCTCCAATTTTTATCCATTAATAAATTTCTCAACATAAAAAATATAAATCAAATTAGCATGGCAACTAAATCTCAAACTTCTTTGTTTAGATGACCAAGTAGTGTGGAGTGAAAATTTGGGTCACCCAATATTCCATCATGTGGTTGGATCACAAAGAAAATAACTATTTAAGATATGAAGAACCACCTAAAGGGTTCTAATTACCTAAAAAACATAATATGGGATTGATGAAATATTGACCATTATCAAAGTAACCATTTTTTCACTCTTATAACAATTACACTTGATGAAGGTTTAAAGATTCAAAATCAGGTTTTATATCATTATCAAATTTCAACTTTTTAAAAATACACTAATTTATACTTAGATAAAAAAGTATAGTTATCTATTTCTTAATATAAATTCTATTGTACCACCCATCTTTATACTAAATATAGGGGTATAGTTTTTCATATATAGACCTCCTTAATAACACTAATGCAATTATTAATCTTAATGGAATCATCTGAATCCTCTTTATCCAAGGAAAATTAGGAATCCTCATCATTAGATTAGGTATATAGATCCCCACTATATTCTAGATAATGATAGGTAATAAGTTTTTTTAATAGAATCTTTGACGATCTGGAAAAAATATTACTCTCAATCATAGAGTAATATATATGTTTCTACGTCTTCTTTGGGGGTGTAGTAAAAAATCCATTAATGTAAGAAATGGGATTATTACCTTTTTATCCCTCATGTATATATAGTCATCCACAAATAGTAATAAATGATCAATTTAATCTTGTTTGGATTCACTAGAGTCAAAATGATGCTCCTTTTTTCATTTTAAATAGAAGGATATACATATGAGGTAACAGAAATGGGTTGAGTATTATTTATAGAAACTGAGAAGCTAGATAAGGAATAGTCATTTGGAATCAGAGGATATGTATATTTATAATGACCAGACATATCCCTATTTGGTTTTAGCCTCATTGGTGTCCCCTTGTCCATCTCCTTAGTGTCTAGTTGAGAATTATTCGTCTGCACAGTCTCCTAAATAGGTTGGGTATCAATAGGTCTATTATGGTATAAAAATTTCCATATGTTTTTTTTATCATGATACATAATTTCTTTGAGAACTAACTTATTCTTACACCTTTCGACCCATAATGTCTTTTTCTATTTAATAGGGTATTTTATTGTTGGTTCATGACCTCAATCCTTGGAGGAATGACCAATTTTGTTACAATTATTGAAGTGGGATGCAAGGTTTTCATTAGATTCTGATTGGTAAAACCACAATTCCATATTATAATTATGGAAATAGTATTTTATTGATTAATATATGTGAAATTAATTTAAAACACTAGAAATGAAGCTTCATGAAAATTTTTTTCTTGCATTTTCCCGTTTTAGTTGTATGTAATTTAATATTTGAAATTCGAAAAATGGATGCTCATTTGAATAAGTGAAGCAGAAGTCCAATGAATCCAAACCAGATTGGAGTAATCGGAGGTACAATGTTTTGTGGACCATTTTACTACTTCCATGTAGTAGTCCCCAAAACCCCATGATATCACCATCTATAAAAGATGTTAAAAATTTATAGAAGAAAAAATGAAAGAAAAATTCATATTTTTTAGTAAGATAATGGGAAAACCAATTGTCCCAATTTCATAATGTGACATTTATAAGTAGATCAAAAGTTCCCTATGATTGAAAAATTTAAAAATAATAATGAATACAAAATTAGTAAAAATTAGGTTTACCTCATTAGATGAAAATTATAATTTTGAGTAACCTCAAAGTAGAAATGTTATCAGTTCAATAAAAATAGTACTATTTAGATCATTAAAAGGCTCCTCTAGATAGATAGATCGGCTGAAAAATACATATTCCAAGGTCAAACCATCTATGTTATGGTTTCATGAGTTATAGACTCAAGGATACATCTCCATTACTCTCAAAATACGCATAATTCTATTATTAATTATTCCTTAAAATAGACTTTCGGTTGAAAACTAGTTTATTTTCCATGCATGTTCTAGTCTGATGCATCCTGTACAAGAACCAAGGTCTTATTTTCATCATTTTTAGAATAATAGTCATAAATTTGGTATCTTTTTTATTCATTAAACACATTTATATAACCATTCAAAACATTTGATGATGAAAAATGGATTGCATTACATTATAAAGATGAAAATCTATATGTAAAAATGAGTTATGTTTCCATTTTCTAACTGATTGAATGAAAAAAAGCTAAAAAATAATTCAAAATAAAATAATTATTATTATAACCTAAATAATATATATATATATATATATTAAATATAACCCTATTTGAAACCATTAAAATCCAAATTAAAAAATGAGTCACAATGCATCTTGGTGGTGGTAACCCAAACGTACACATGCATGACATTATTGTTTAACAAGTGATGGTATGGTAAGAAGGAAGATTAGGTGTTATAATTATAATAGAATAATTATAAATAAATGTAAAATATAAACATTAAATCCACCAAAATAAGAATACATCAAATATAGTAATAAAAAATGAATCATATTTTTACATGGAAGTGATGATCCACACACACTCATAAGTGATAATTTAATTTCTTATATGATTGAAATTAAGTCGATAATTATAATTCCATAATCATAATAGCATCTCAGTATATTTACTGTATTAGAGAAATCATTTTTTAATGATACAACAATTTTAGCTGTGGAGGATAAAGTTATAAACTTGAAACTACTTGTTAATTGTTTATACCTCTTTGTTGAGAAACATCAATTGGATTACATGTTTGTTTTTGAAAGAATTGTATTATGATAAAAAAATAAAAAAATATTGTAAAATTTAAGGATTTTATAAAGGTATTTCGGCTCATATTTTATGATTTAACTGATTTTTTAAACTGTGGAGAATAAAGGATTGGTGGCGTCATTTTCTAGTAAAGGAAGGGACACACTTTGAATTACATATAATATTTAATATAATAAATTATTTTTCAACTCAAAGTGGTTTCAGGAGGAAACAATTCTGAAGATAAATATATTAAGGATTAAATCCCACAAAACAAGAAAACTTTAACATGTTTACAAGTCATGTTAATCCTAATAATTTTGTTTAACCCCTTCAATGACCAATATTATAATTAAAGATAATAAAAAAAATTTCAATACTAAATGGTTATATGTTTAGTTATAAGTAAAATATTGGCTCAAATATGGTATTTTTATGGTATTTTTTATCATATACAACACCCTTTTTCATTATATATTTTATTGGTTATTAATTTATATAATAAAATATTGTTTAATAAGAAATACAAATAATGTTATTTTAATAACTAATCAGATATTTTGATAGTAAAGAAATAATGAAAATTATGAAATTATTCTATAAACAATATCTATATATATTATACATCAATAGTGACAAAATATTTTACATGACATCATAATTCATCCCAAATATATGATTTCTAATGTATTGAAAATCATTTACATTTATTTTTTGGTAGCTTACACAAACACTATCTCTTTATTATTTGAGTATTTAATGTAATTATATCATTACAATAAAAAAATAATGATAAATATAAATAAAATAAATTCAAAATAATATTTTATATCCAATCATAACATCTTTTTAACCATATGTGAACATATAATAGAATTTAAATAAAAGAGATAATTATTTTGTAATATTTTTTACTAGAAATTTCATATTGGTCTTTATCAAATAAAAATGAAACAAAATGTATTATATTAGAATTTATTATATATATTAATGAATTTCTCACAGAAAATGAAATGAATACATTTTTTGGGATGATTTGGAGACTTTATATCATAGTTCATACCATCTTTTAACCGTTTTAAAATTAAAGAGGTGGTAAATATTTTCCCCAAGTAATATCTGTGATGACCAAAAACAAAAGAGACCTATTTAAAAAATATTATCCCCATTAATAAAAACTATTCATCCAAATTTAAATATTCAATTTATTGAAGTTTTATATATATTTTTTAATATAAATGCATAAAACAGAACGAATATCAATTTTTAGACAAAATGTTTTTCAATCTCAAAAAGGAACATTTACCAAAAACGAGTTTAATTACAATCAAAATGTAATTAATTTTATTATATATAATTAATTGAGAATTTATTAAATAATTATCATATTCAAATATTTATGGTACTTTTAAATTAAATTTTTTAATTAAATAAATGATAATTTTATAAAAATAAGTATTTTCACTATTCATTGATAAATATATCCTTTAATAAAAAACCTAAAAATTGACACTATAGCAATTTAAAATCCAAGAATTATGTTTTTTTAATAAAATAAAATTTATAAAAATATTATAAATTAACTAAAATTTCTATAGAAAAATGTATCATTTTTTTATTCAGGAAAATAGTTTTTTACAACATATAAATTATTTAGTTAAAATTTATTATGTATTTAAAATGTATTAGTCACTATATTTGACTTCTGAAAAAATATTTATACTTATATATTTCATAATGTGGTTAATTCTATTCATACCCTCCAATTTCACAACATAGTTATATTATATTTTGGTTCATTTTAAGCTCGGTGTCCCGTGTCAATTTAAATATTGAAAAATTACAATTTATTTGTAGAGAAACATATTATATAATCACATGGGTTTATATTATATAACCTCAAATAAATTCATCCTTCAGATTTTTTGTTATCACATGAAATAATTAGTACATCCTGAAATATTAACAACATTTCATTCATATTTAATCAAAATAACAAATTTCTATTTCACTGATAGGAAACATATTATTTTATATTTTTTAACTGTCAAAAATAGGTATGAATCATATTAATACTCATGGTTTTCAAAAACCCTACCCTGATAGATGAAAAATACATTCCACAAAACACTCGATAGATTTATCTTACAGTTTCTTTAGTTGAGGATTCCATTTTCCATCATGGTAGAGAATATGAGATAATATGATTAATTTATTTATATCAATTTTGAATGGAAAATTTCATCCTTTTGTTATGAATCAACTCATTTCAACCTCTATAAAATATATTCCTCCATGGAATTAAAATTCATGAGGAATTTTTCGTGCATAGAAAACAAAGCTTAACTTTTAACAAATAAAAATATCCATAGAGAATAAAAAATCTACTATACCCTCTATATATATTTTCCAAAACCAAAAAAAAATTAAAACAAGTTATCCAACATGAATAAATCATTATATGATGAAATAATAAATTAATCACTAAAACCAAAACAACAACTCACACAGCTCAACTTATACCATTACAAAAAGATTAATCATTAATACTCTTCCAAAATATATCTGACAGAATAAAAAACAAAAAAGATACAATATAGTTGATTAGATGTTTTTTTCAAGATCAAATTTATCATTTTATTAAAATTCTCGGATAATTCCATCAATTATTTTAGAATATTTTATGGATTATGTTTGGAGCTACGTGAGGATATGGAGTCAAATTCTAAAGACTAGTGTTTCACGAATTAATTTTTGAAATATATTTAATATATTAAATTTATCTGCATGTAGTATTCCTAAAAAATTGGAATAAAATATAAATGGAGGCTCGGATCAGAAATCAGAGGCTTCCATTGAGCAATATAACTTTGGAAATTTTTTGGTGATCAGGTTGAGATGTCATTGTGGGATAAAATTTCAATAAATTTTTTACTAAATAAATTTATTTAATTATGTACCCATCATCATAAAATTTCAATACAAATACTATTATGGTATATTTTTTAGGTTACCATTATAACCTTTCAAATAAAGATGATACTTTGGAGTGCGTTGGAAGAGCTTCTATGGAAAGAAACGACCAGATCATAGATCATCAACAAGTGTGTGGCAGAACCTAATGATCTTGACAATGAAAATGTATTAGAATCATTCTTATCTAGAAATTGATCGAATCCAGGTAGGATGTTGATATATTTGGATTTTTTAACTATTATTTTTTTCTCTGATGAATGTGAATCAATTGACCAACATATTTATTCACATATCAGTAGTATTGCATGATTGGGATTTATCTTCGAATTAAATGGGTTGAATAGTTTTTTATTCACTATTATAATGAAGTCATATAGAGGCCAACTAAAAAAGGATGATGTTCATTCCTTGTTTTGGGTTTCTTGGATTTATCCCTTTATTATTGTGTATTTATCACCAGTATTTTTTTGACAAAAGAAATAAAAAAATTTATAAATCAATCATTGTGCACTTAATTATTGGAACATTGAATTGATATCATACTTTCGATCTTGTATCATTGATAGTATAGATCTAACTTGATGGATGATCTTTTGTAGATGGTTTTAAGGATATTGTTATTTTTATATTTGGTGTGACATGACAGAAGATGCATGTATATTTTTTTATTAATGGAATCAAAAGTTAGAAATTGGATGTCAGTGATAGCAAGGGAAATTGTCCTCATATTCTCATTTTCCAATGAAATGCATGGCCAAATATATGCCCTTAAAAGTAGATAAAAATGCATGAAGCAGATCAATGTTTCTATCAAATCCAATAGAACATGGTGTGCATTCTATGATTATGTGGAATGTGCGGTCATGGATTCATCATTAGGGTTTTTATTAGAATGATAAATATCACATGGTGTGTAACACCTATCAGAAGGATGTTAAAATTTCTTGGAATCTGAACATGTATCTGTGCGTGAGAATATCTAGTCATACATGGAGCATGGTCATGATCTGTGATACACTTGAATGTCACGGGGCTAAAGGTACATGGCATGTACCACCAATACATATCAAGTACTAAATTTAATATGGGTTAGAGAAATTACCATCTTCAGTGTGGATATGTTTTGTTAGGGTTCATACCCTTGATCCATTCCCTAAGGGTTAATATGTAATCACATCATACACAATGGATAGTGATCCCTTTAGTGGGAATTTGATAGTGTTTTTTGAATAAATCCATCAGGTAAAGGGTGTGATCCCCTATCAGCATCATTCCCTATATGGAGTTCTTGGTATCTTCATAAGAAATACTATGTGGGAATTGATCCTCTACTTTTTGTGTTATTCCATATTGTGTTTTTTGTATACACCATGTCTTTGGGTGTGATCCTCATCTGTGTAACATTCTCTTAATACTTATAGTGTTTACTTATTATAGAGAGCCTTAATGGGCATCACATGTCGAACAGACGTCATCAATTCTATTTTACTCATGGAGCGTTTATCCCAAGAGAGTGCTATGTGGATCCTTTGAGCAATATTCCTAGGATGGAATTACGTTTGTGTATTTATATTGATATAATTTTTCTTTCTTGAGTATATATGGATACTATAGTTATATGTGATATCGACATGTACTTATGATGATTTGATCGTTAACTATGTAGTTATATGATTTTTTATTTTAGGGTGTCTTATGGGGTAATGTTACACTCACCCCTATATAATATTTTCCTACATGCATTGTGTATTATGTCGATAATCATAATTTAGGAGAATTTATATAGGAAATAATACTAGTAAAAACATAGTGATCCAATCATATGATGGTGTTTTCTTATTGTTACCTTGAAAACAATACCCTTCCACACATTCATGTTGGACTTGTTTTCATACTCGTTATAGCAGTCCTGTATTTGAAATTGATTTCTTTACAAAACATTTGGTTGCAATCTAATAGTTGTAATTAGATGCAAGCATGCTAAGTTTATTATTTGTTTTAAATTTTAGAATTGTATGGGTTTGGAGATGTCTGTTTTTATACAAATACATTAATCTAAGGCTCTAATGTTAGTGATATTCCTAATCTATGCTAATCTCTTGAACTTGGCCTATTGGAGTTGATTTTGTGATATTTTCCTCATGGGCTCTACTGAGACAGGTTGGGATAGAGTGGAATTAGATTAGTCTATACTACCTTATGATCGGAGTCTCTGAGATTTAGTTTGGGGAAATAATACTATATTTTTTCGTTTGGATTTCAGGATTGGTACTCTATTGTTGGTGTAGTGGCCAATGTATCCATACAATAATAATATACTCACCTAAATTTCCATTCAGTACATGTATAAATTGGTTTCTGAGAAAATATTGGTACATGAATCATATAGGAATCAGTTGTGGTTCCCATATACATCTTGTGTTAGGTCTCTATATATTCTCATTCACCATGGTATATCTTGTTTATTTTAGGATACCTCCCCAATGTAAGCTTGTTAGGATTCAGTATCAGGATAACAAGGATGATCCCCACTATCGTGAGACATCAATACAAAGGCCTATTCTGGAGGTTTTACCTCTAGGTGGTGCACCAGTTATACCGCCAGCTATCGAATAACATATTGTACATGCAGTACCAGCTGATGTGGTGCACTGTAAGAGAAAAAATCTTGAGTCTCAATGATAATGACCCATTATGATCCAAGGATATCTAAACCCATAGGATTGTTAGGAATTTATTGTGGTGGTGAGATGATTTTCTCATGCTATTTGGATATTGTTTGATTAGATAGTAGTTCTGGAAGTCACCATTATCCTTGGCTCTGTAAGATGGTAGTGGGGTTTATTGATCTAGTCATATGATAAGGAGACTATAACATTGTCAATGTTATATAACATTTTCATGGATGAGATTTTTCAATCTATGACGAGTTATGTCTACATCTAGGTGTTTCAATAGATTCAATATTGTAGTATTCTAGTGGTAGAGTATTCAGTGAGATTCACCAATATCTCTAGGAACTCGATGAATATGTTTTATGATAATTTATTTTGGGAATATTCCTTCAATGTAGGAATGTATATATACATCCTATCAAATTTATACCTCTTGGAATTCCTACCTATGAAATGCTTCTAGAGTTTTAATTTGTGGTCAATAGTTTCTGAGATTAGTAGACGTTGACAGTTGTTGCCAATAGTGGGAACTTAGCTGAAAAGACATTAGCATCTGTGAGTCAACGTCAAAATAAACAACCTTTATTTATGATATATTATAGGATAAAATCCTAAAATAGAGGATATATAGTTCATTTGTAACATTATACGTGTACTTATCCCTTATAGAGTTGATTTTACACGTCTGATGGAATGGGAAATATTGCACTATATCACCTGACCAACCATACGGGGAATTGAGAGACAGTGGAGGGGTCACCTAGGTAGAGGTCATAATAGGATCATACATGTTTGTAGGGTGGTTGATGTGGAAGGGGAGTTGGGAGAATAGATTTTGTTTTTAGATGCTTCTAATTATTACCACCACCACTCCCATGTTGTACAAACCAAGCTCAAACAACTAGGGGATATGGGAGAGCGTAGTTGTCAGTGGTCGAGACATATGACCACGATTCTCTAGGGTTGATACAAGGAATGATATATGTATTTTATACATTATATGTAGAACTGATAGACATATGTTTGATTAATTCCTTTATATCCATGTATTTGGTTTGAGACATAGAGATTCTAGTTGAGCCCATGGATCAACCATTGCTCATTGAGACAACTACAAGAGGTGACTTAGAGATCACCCAATTCTTATGATAGTTTGACCTAACTCATGTAAGTGATAAATTATTATGGGATATATTTTTATTAGTGATGAGTCATTATCATATCATCTTAGATATTGATAGTTTATTAATATTTCATTCCCAGATATACTATTTCATGAGTAAGTTCTGTTGTGTTTATTGTAATAAGAATGAGTTTTGTTTTGTGGGTGGAATGGAATCCCAAGAAGTACAATATGGATTCATGCATATGAGGTTATAGAGGATTACTCATAATTTGGATAGAATGACTATTAATTAAGTGGATTCAATGAGTTTTCAGTTCCCTATAGTGATAAAAGAGTACTATGAGGTCTTTCCTCAGGACGTTCCAAGATATCCTCCCCATAATGAAATAATAGTTTTCAATGATCTACACATTGAGATAATCCCAATATCTACACAAGTATATTAGATGGATCATGTAGATCTTCTCGTGATGAGGGTGGATTTGGAGGACTTGTAGAGAAGGACTTTTTTATACCCAATACTACAACCTAAGAAACCCTAATACTATTTTCTATGAAGGACGAATGAATGTTGAGGTTATGGGTGAACTATTTCTTATTAGAATAGTTTATCGTGAATAAAATGTATAAAATTCCGAATATTAATGAAATTTTGATTAGTTGAGAGGGACAAGATGGATCTTGAAAATTGACCATAGATAAAACTATCACCAGCTGTGAGTATGAGATGAGGGTGCACCAATGATGGTATTTAGGTGTCTATATGTTCACTATGAGTACCTGGTGATTCCCTTAATAAAAAAGAATTACATTTCATTATTAATGGGACTCATGAAAATATTCATTAATACATTCAATGACTAGTTAATGGTAGTCTTCATTTTGATTGGATAATATATATATCTTTTTAAGATGAGTGACCAGATAACATTAATATGGTTCTATAAATACTCCAAGAGCACCATTTTAATGGGAAGTTCTCAATGTTCTGGTTTTTTACTTAATTGGTCAATGTTCTCGGACACGTTATCAATGAAAATGTTGTGGTAGTGAACCAGATTATTTTTAAGGACCTATTATATTGGGATCAAGCCAAGATTGTGATGTAGGTGTGGAGCCTTCTTCAGTTTCAACAATACTGTCAAGGATTCATACCTGAATTCTCTATTATATCATAACCCATAAATTCTTTGAACTAAAAATGATAGCCTTTATTTGGAATAATATGTTAAAATATTAATTCAAGAAGTTGAGTCAAATATTAATGAGTACACACGTCTTGATATTTCCACAGGAGGCTGTTGAATACGTAGTGTACTACAATGCATCAATAACATTGATTGGTTGTGTTTGGATGAATATGTAGGTAGTGACTACCTATGGTTCATGTCATTTGAGACCACTAAGTATTACTATGACACCCACAATAATGAGTTAGCAGTAGTAATCTTCACACTGAAGATGTGGTAACAAAATCGTATTGGATATTAGTTCATCATCTATTCGTACCACATGTGTGTAAACTATATCTTCTATAAAAAGGCTCATTAAATTAGATATAGGTGATCACTAGATATTCTCCAGATTATGAATTTGGTAATTTATATATTTTTGGGATGGTGAATGTGGTAGAATATGCTCTCAGTATGTGATCATGTTCACAGTTACTATGTGAGTCACCGACATGGATGACCTTGTTATATTTAACGTTTATGGATTAGGATGGAAATATTTAGCTTTAGTTGATGGTTGTTACACCCCCTCTCATATAGAGAGTCTAGGAAAAACAAATTTGGGATTCCAATAATGACACAATGTACATTATTCTGATGGATTATCTGAATTTGGGGAGAATGTCATTATTTTCAAAGGACAAATGATGGTACCCATGACTTTGTAGTAGGAGGTTCTGAAAGATTTTCATACATCACCTTTAATGTTAATATCAGGAGTGGAAAAGATGTACCAATACCTCTAAAATTCATTTTTGTGTCCATGTATGGAGAAGGCAGTTGATGTGTTATTCATTGGGTGCCTTATTTGTTAGAAAGTGAAGGATAAGCACCTGGGTCATGTAGGATTAGTTCAAATTAATGAGGTTCCATAGTGGAAATGGGATGGTACATCCATGTACATTATGATAAGGTTACCATATATGTACAAGAGAAGTGATTCTTTTAGGGTGATCATAGAATGAATCACCATGTCATCCCACTTCATAGTTATCTGAGAACATATTTTAGTAGAGAGTGTGAGACGCCTCTATGTGCAAGAGATAGTCAACCAGCATGGAGTTATATTGAATATAGTGTTTGAAAATGAAGCTAAATTTACATATATTATATAAGAGGAAATTTTGGAGACTTTTGGTACTCAACTACATTTGAGCATGGTTTTTGACACCCAAACTAATTCCCAGACTGAGAAGACCATTCAGGTACTAGAGGACATGTTGTGGGAACACATGTTTGACATGGGTTGTAGCCAGGAGGATCACTTAACATTAGTATAATTTGTGTATAATAATAGCTACCATTCCACCATTTTTATAGAACTATTTTAGGCCTTTTATGAGATATCCTACAGGTCACCATTATGTTGGAAAAACCCGATGCTGTTTGCACTTAGTGGGCCAGAGACTGTGTGAACCAAAATGAGAATGGTGCAGATCATTTAGGAGATAATGAAGATATTATAGATATGTAATATGTCATATGTGGGTCACTGATGGATATATTTGGAGTTATTGGATGGATACCATGTGTTCTGGTGGGTTTCACCTCAATTTTGATTATAGAAATTTGGTTAGGGTTTCATTGTATCTTTAAGATACAATGGACCATTCTAGATACTATGTAGAGTTGGATAGGTGGTGTGCCTATTAGATATACTATTGATGTTAGACTGGTTATATCAAAACTTCCATGTTTCATAGATTAAGAGGTACATGCATGACCAGCCATATGTTATTGATAGGGGTGAACTAGAAATCAAGGAGGGATCAGACCTTTCTAAGTATCTAGTAGTGATCGAGGACTGATAGGAGAGTATTCTCTATGGGAGATCAATTCCACCAGCATGTTTCTAGTGGTCGCACATTAACCTTCAAGAGAGTGCTTAGGAGTATGAGACTCATATGTGTTCTTAATACCAATATATCTTTGAGATGCCTTTTGTTGTGTATTTTTGGTATTTAAATACCCAAGGTTAGAAGAGTCTAGTGCTGGTAATTTTTCCATCTCTTATTCTCGAATATAATATGGAATAGTTTTCGTGTTAGGCATGGAGATAATGTGATATTTCAAGGACCCATGTTCCAAGAATTGATTTTTGAAATATATTAAATATATTAAATTCCCATGTACATTCATTCCCTAAAAAGTGATATTCCATCTAAAATAAGGCATTAATTAGAAATTTTATGCCTTTTTGAGTTCAAAAAGGGGTTTTACCCTATGTGAAATATAACATTGCAAAACATTGGGTGTTTGGGTTGGGGAATAGTCATGGGAGGGAATTAAAATAAATTAATTTAATAAATAAATAAATTTAATTATTTACTTTACCTAATATAATTTATATATAAATAATTTTGGAGGATTTGCAGGGTTATCCTCATAACCATAGAAATCAATAAGGCCCCTTGGGGAGCATTAGAGGAGCTTCTATTGGTAAGAAACACTCGGATCATGCATCATCCATCAGTGTGGGACGAAACCTAAGGACCAGTCAATAAACAATGACACTGAATCATTCTTCACCATAAAATTGATCCAATTGAGTAAGAATATTGATTTAATATACCCATTATTTATTTTTTTGAAAAACTTATATAATTTTACCAACAGATTAATTCTCATATTGATCATACTATGGGTATTCGATTTACTTGTAGGGATTATTCAGAGAAATATTTTTTTTGTGTTCTTATTTCTAGAATCATTGAATTGTGGCAAACCAAACATGGTCAAGGTTATTTTCACATTTACTATTTCCTATATTTCTCCCACCATTCTTTTGAATTAATCATTAGTATTCATTTTTGACTGGTGTTTTGATGAATACTAATAAATCCGTTTTTTCACACCCATTTCATTGAGAAATATATTCATATAATATATATGGCCTTTCATTGATTATGGGACCGAACAATGATGATGGAAGATCGATCATAGACGGATTTAAAGATACTACAATTTGTATCAATAGTGTGAGATTCCAGATGAAATGTGTGAAACTTTTACAGAATGGATTCAAAGGCTGAACTGTGGTCATCAGTGGTATAATGGGTCGATCGACCTCAAATTCATGTTTGCTAGGGATATTTGTGGTCAGGTCAAATATGTGAATGGAAATTCTTGAACAAGATTTATGATTCTCTATAATTTTATAGATCATAAAGTGTATTTTGGGATTAAAAAATGTGTGGATCCATGGATGGGGTTCTAGGGTTTCCAATAGAAATATAAACATGATGGGGTGTGTAACACCTTTCACACAACATGTGTCTCTTTCATAGATACATAGTTTGTTCCTAAGATGGTACATGTCAACATCTTTCCTTACACAGACATGGTCAAGAGTACACAGGCTCTGTAGAGACCCAAAGCATAACGTACATGGAAATTACATTACTTTTGCGGAATACCTAGTACATAATAAAAACCCACATACAAGGACCGTAATAGTTTAGTATCTTTGGAAACTCGGAATATAATCTTCTAATCGTGGTGAAAGATCTTCAACATCTCCCATAAAGAACTTCTTTTTTGTATACCAAAAACCTTTCTTTATATCCCGGGGAAAAGAAAACATAAAAGGGTGAGCTCAAATGCTCAGTAAGGGTAAACAAAAGAAATATCAATCACATCATATTCATAATAACATAACATTTTGGAAATCTTAACCTGCAAAAGAGATCATAATATCATAAAATGGGATAAATCATAGTAGTGAAATGTAATCCCAATAATCATAACTTAAAACATGAATCTTTTTGGAATACACACATAATCGTAGATAATCATTTCTTATTAGTCAAGACTCATTTCCAAGACTATCTTAGTGGACATGTCCATTTCTGAACTGAGTTCACTCCTCGTTTCAGTCCTGTTTCACTGAACCGGTTTAACCTTCCATTCCAGCAATCTCTATCTCATGAGATATAAAATCGTTACCCTGCATTGGAGGGAGATATAGGTCCCACCCATCTCACAATGATACCATTCATATGTGTTCCACAAAATCATAAGTCATACATCATTGCATAACCCATGTAATAAAAATGGGATTCTTAAACAACATGACATCATAAAACAATTAATATAAGATAAAATAATTCATAAAAATAATTCCATCACAACATAATCAAATCAATTTAATAATAGAGATAGAAACATAACCCTATATTATCGTAGATGGAAAATAATCTTGATAAAACACTTGAACTCCATTCTTGAGGAAAATATCCTTTCTACTTCAACAAAATTTTCCTTTCTTAACATGTCATACAATTTTAAACTAAAATAAGTTGATTAAAAATAAACTTGAAAACTTGTAACGTAAGCTTCATGGTAATAATGTTTTAAAAATCCATTCATGGAATATAAGTTAAAAAAACATTCTTCTCGTACCTTTGTCGGAAAAGTCAAAAAGTACACCGTACGAAAAATAACAAAAGATTCCTTTCATATCTTTTTCTATAAACCCACAAAAGGGTAAAAATGGATTTAAAAAATTTTAGGTGGATGGAAATAATATTACATATTGAGGAAACGTTTATGTGGATGATAAAATACACCCCAGTAAATACCAAAGTATAAACAATCTCGGATAATATAAGATTGTGATATTTTCCCTTACCGTAGGTTCTATTTGCTTCATAAGTGTCTGAACCTCCTATATGATGATTTAAATAATGTCATTGACTTATTCCAGAATCATACTCATTGTTATGATATCATATATGGTTCACTTATGACTTTATATTACCCTTTCTTTTGTAAATTCCATGTTAAAGAGCATTTCAGGTAATATCGTTTCATTTGTCGTCCGTGTTTTGACTTGTAATTATTCATATGATTACTTAGATCATGATTACTTAATTCCAGAATATAAAACATGATTTATATATAATATATATTCAGAATATACATATATATAATAGATTAGTAGATGGAAATAAATACATCGTTCATGGAGACGGTAGGCCGTACGTACGCATGAACGTTGTTTTCGTTTTCTTATTGAGTTGAATAAAATTAAGTAGATGACATAGATATATATACACATAAATCCAGTATCATTATTATGTCATATATTTCATGATTACTTATTATATATACTTTATAATCATTCATGAATGGTTAACATGGAGAATGAATCTCATCGCGTCATGGAGACGGTAGTCCGTACGTACGCACGAGCGATGATATCGTTCTCATGATCGTGGAATTGTATTGGAGTGCATGTATACTATTTCAGAATCAATATCACTTTGAAATAAACATATATAGTTATTATGTACACCATTATACCCATCCAAGTAAGGTGGTGGTGGAAAATTGATTGCACCACGGCGTGGAGACGATATTCCGTACGTACGCACGCGCGGTGATTTCATTTTCCATAGGATGGTTAGATGGTGAGATATGGTTGTTTCATACTTATAATAACATATCAATATATTAGTGATACTTATGTTATTAATTCATAATGAAACAACTAAATAAGAATAATTTGAAGAAGAATGAAAATTGAAAGAATCGGTAACGGATATTACCTCTTCTTTGACACGCCTCTTTGAATCCTCCTCTTAGGGTACTAAAATTGGTCTTTGAAGAAGACCAGGACCACTAGGATGTTTGTAGGGAAATTGATAAGGGAAATGGGCAGGGATTGGCCGGGTTTGAAGGCTCAAATTTGTGCGAGGATGAGAGGGAGGAGGTGTCATTTTATAAGGGAGGAGAGGGGCATCTTTTGAAATCTAAAAAATATTAATTTATTATAAATCCAACCCCACTTAAGAACCTCCAAAAATGACAAATATCCAAATATTAGATGAGATAGGGTTATAAGCTCATCAAAAAATCAAATTTAGGCATGTTAGTAATTTATTTTAAACATTATCAACTTGATTTATCCTTATTTAATCAATTTAATTTTATTTGTGGTAATAAAAATCTAAATTTTAAATTATAACAAATAATTACTTATTTGTTGTGAATTGTCCATAATTGGATACATTATAACAGTTTCTACCATATAAATTTATATTTATAATTGGTAAAAATATTTGTGATTTTTAAAAAAATTTATAATATGTTATTTTTATATAATAACAATAGTGTCAATTTTAACACTATTTATTTATATGATTTTAAATAAACTATATACATAATATATGTTCAAAATAAAAGCTTTAATAGATTCCTAAAAGGTCATATGTATCTATAAAATTAGTGTAGAGAATTAAATAATTCATATAATATTTATTTTATTTTTTTTAAAACTATTTATTTGGTTTATCTCTTAATAAAATAATTACAACAACATTTTTGTATAATTATTTAATATACTTATTTATTTCATAAAAATTAAAAATAAAATCCTATGATGAAGATAAATCTATTAGCCTTCACAATAATACTTTTACTCGAATTTATCATCTTAAAATCACAATATGTAAATTGTTATATTTATTAAATTATGAAGGTGACAACTTTGGTACCATTTAAAAAAATAATATAAGTGTCCTAATCACTATTATAAGACTCCAAACGGTTATATATTAGGTAATTGGATGCTTATGGTGTATATATATACTACCAATAAGTTTTGGTCAGGTTTGTGGAACTTTTAATGGGTATTATTATTTCAATAAAAACTATATTACTGATTTTTCACTTAATAAATAATTTCTTCATCATTAATGTATCACCATTAATGACAATTATTTAATCCCTAAAAATTATAAATAAATTATCATGATGTATATAATTTTATTAGATTTTTGGAGACTATTCATTTTTGAAGTTTCATGAAGTTTATAACTAAAATAAATTTAATATACTTATAAGATTTAAGAGAGTGACATGTTGTCACTTTCTTTGGTTTTAATAATAATTAAGTTATTTTCATGGAAAAAAGTCCATTAAATGATTATAATATGACCCTTAGGTGATATGGGTCGAGTTTTAGTAATCCAATAGGATTTTTTCAGATGTTAGGGTAATTTTATAATTTTATATTTACCCTTAATTACCTGATTTACCTTTAACTATGGTAAATAAAATTTACCGTAGTTACTATTCATAATGCCCACAAATAAAAAGTAGTCTATTAATATAATTTGGACCCACTGATTCCAAATATTGAATCCATTTTTACAAATTCTATACACAGAAGTTGCAGAAATTAAATTAAAATTAATCCCGTTGTCGAAAGAAAACGGGTTTTTGTTTAATACATTTCAAAAGATTGAATTGATTTAACCTATGAATTCAAGGTAAAATCAATGATAATGACATAAATTATATTAAATGGTAAAAATATATTCTATTTATACTTTAAAACCATTAAATATTATAATTTAACTATATAAATTATTGCGATGAAAAAAGTTGTTTTTAATTAAAATATAGCGTGTGTTTACTATTCATCAAAATATGAAAGTTACCAGAATAATATGAAAAATTTATCCAAAGTAAATTTTTATTTCTTCATTCCAAAGAAGAATTTTATTTTGTCAAATTAAACTTATAAACATGTCAAAAACTAGATTTAATGTGGGTGCCCCATCAAAAGGGGGCAAAACAGAATTTTTTGAAAAATAGTTATTTTACCCAAAAAATTTATTTTGTTCTTATACCATGTTCCAGAAAATGTGTAAGATGAATAATAATGTTATAAAATTCAAATTTTAGTTAATACTATTCATAACGTCTAGTTCATAATAATATTATAATAATTTATGGTTGTTTAGTAAAACCCGGTATTGTGTACAACACACACTATCGAAGAAGGTCGCGATTGCGTGTAATGCAAGCCAAGTCAGGGTTGCATATAGTGAAAGACTCCTTTGTTGATTCGTTATAATAGAATCAAACCATTTTTTTCATTTATACATTGAATATATATATATATATATATATACTCAATGTTTCATAGAATGACTATTATTAAATGAACTTGAAATTGTGTGTAACACAATCTAAGAATAGTGTTGCGTATACTGAAAGATAATACGGTGTTGCATATAGCACAAGATAATCTTGGTGTAGCGTACAACAGAAGATATGAATTAAATTAAAATGAATATATCTTATAAAATCTCGGGTTATTACATTCTACCCCCCATAAAATGAATTTCACCCTCGAAATTCGTCGGGGTTATAAATGGTTTACTACTCGAAAGTTTCATTAATAGAAACCCACATCGTGAAAAGAAATACCAAAACATGGCTTTAAAAACTAATGTATGAAATGTAACGGTTACCCAAGTTAACTCATCACTGGGTTTCCACATAGGATAATATAGGTGAAAATATGGATATGGAAGAAAAATCTAACCATCATGTTACGATGGAGAGTGCTAGAGAACATGGCTATGAAAAATCCATCAATCAGAAAGCCATAGATTTGTGAAGATCTAAGGTACCATCACATTCATCAGATATAAGGGCACTAGGACAACATTTTTGGTTTTCAAGATCATTTCCCTAAAGATGATGAAATTGGAATTAGAAGAAATACTTTCGTGATTTTCGTACAGTCTCACCATTAGTTGTTTTTTTGGACAATTTCCACTTCATCTCTTAAAGAAATGAAGTTCAATTTGTCATTTGTGAAGAGTTATCAGATCATGTGATAGAATGATGGGTCATTCCATCTGTCTTAAACAAAAGGTTAGAAAAGTTATCAAAAAAAATACATAAGTCCATCTATTGTGATATTAATCATATATGGTTCCTAAAATGGACTTATACTTCATATATCATACTGCATAATATAATAAAACTAGTTTCTACTAAATAGGGACTTCCTGTAGGCCAGTGGTAAGCGATAAAGGCCAGTCGCACTTCGGTTGTGGGTTCGATTCCCACAGCCTTGTCTGACACGATGGGTTGTCGCCCATCCTGCATGTTGTCCTTCTTCTAAAACTACATTACTGTAACATCCCATCAATAATATCAAAAAAAGTTCCATCCTTAAACAATAATAACTTATGTCCAACGTAATCCATTCTAATATTTAGGCTTATCTAAAATACTTCGGTCCAAGCTCATAGTATAAGGAAAACGATTACTTGAAATGTCATCAACCAAGCATGTGAATACCATCATTTATCCCCCATATATCTTGTTGATCACATTCCAATCATGTGAATACCTTAATCATGTATTCTCTTGAAAAATGAATACCCATTAAACCTTAGTGAAAACATGAATGCTGTCAAAAGTTAACTCCTTCCACATACCAAAATCCAAAAATTCTATATACTCAAACCATGATATAACCTTCTTCTTATACCAGTCATGAGCTCATGAATACTATCAAACATTTAATTTTCTCCTTATCCCTTCAATATGCGCATATCATCTACATTCCAAAAATATCTGAATAACCATTCATGGATACTGGTACCATTAATCATACACTTTCAAAACTCAAGGAAATACAATAGTGTAACAATCCTTAGATGTCTCTTTATTCTATAGTACCATGATATAACTTATACAACATTACACTTGATAAACATGTAATCATTCCACTACCATCTTAAACCATTGACCGAGCTTCAACAATTCTTTCATCTCATATATCATTTGTAGTCTCTTCATCATCATCAATATAAATACTACCCATACGACCGTACTGATTCTCTTCATGAGACATTCCCTTAGGGAATTGGTTTGCATAATGCTCATACATTCCACATTTAAAATATTTAACCATTGTTGATGTCGTAGCAATACCGTTATCCTCATCCATGGTGATAACTGAACCTTTTCCTTTGCACTTACTGGATTTGTGTCCTTCTTTTCCACACCCAAAGTATCTTCCAGTTCCCTTGAAACAATCTCCCCAATGCCTCTTCCCACATAATTTACATGAGGGAAAATGATCTTTCTTTCCTCTATGATCATCATGAAACTCCATCTTTCTCTTATTATCTGAGTCGGGAAACTTACCAAAGTTGAGATTATTGATCATATTATGAGATTGCTGATTAGGCATAATAACGATGTTTGTACTTCCAAATCCCATTTCATTTGGTTTCCCATGAAGAATATTATTCCATTGTACGTCATATCCTCCATTATCATGAATCTTCCTGTTTCCAGCCATTTTCTAAAACCGAAAAACAATAGTGTGAGAGACAAAAATCATTCTAGGGAAAACAAAATAGTAAAGGGGGGGCACCCTCAATATCTAACATCTTAGGTTAAATTCTAAGATTGTTACCGTAGTTCTAGGTCTATATCCTATATGTATACTTAACCTTAGGGACATCCCTAGACATACCTTAGAAATATCTCCAGGGATCTCACTAAGGTTATCACATCCTAGTTTCCAAAGGTTGACTAATCCTTTCATCTGATACCAACTGTAGAGACCTGAATCCTAACATACATGGAAATTACATTACTTTTGCGGAATACCTAGTACATAATAAACACACACACATAAGGACCGTAATAGTTTAGTGTATTTGGAAACTCAGAATATAATCTTCTAATCGTGGAGAAAGATCTTCAACATATCCCATAAAGATCTTCCTGTTTTTTACCTAAAACCTTTCTTTATATTCTGGGGAAAAGAAAACATAAAATGGTGAGCTTAAATGCTCAGTAAAGGTAAAAAAAAGAAATATCAATAACATCATATTCATAAGAACATAATATTTTGGAAATATTAACCTGCAAAAGAGATCATAATATCATAATATGGGATAAATCATAGTAGTGAAATTGTATCCAAATAATCATAACTTCAAACATGAAACATTTTGGAATATACACATAATCATAGGGAATCATTTCATATTAGTCAAGACTGATTTCTAAGACTATCTTAGTGGACAAAGTCCATTTCTGAACCGAGTTCACTCCTCGTGTCAGTCCTGTTTCACTGATCCGGTTTAACCTGTCGTTCCAGCCATGTCTATCTCATGATATATAAAATCTTTACCAAATGCATTGGAGGGAGATATAGGTCCCATCCATCTCATAATTATACCATTCATATGTGTGCCACAAAATCATAAATCGTACATCATTGCATAACCCATGTAATAAAAATGGGATTCTTAAACAACATGACATCATAAAACAATTCATATAAGATAAAGGAGTTCATAAAAATAATTACATTACAACATAATAAAATTAATGTAATAATAGGGATAGAAACAGAACCCTATATTATCTTAGATGGAAAATAATTTTGATAAAACACTTGAACTCCATTCTTGAGGAAAATATCCTTTCTACTTAAAAAAACACTTTTCCTTTCTTAACATGTCATAACATTCTAAACTAAAAGAAGTTGATTAAAAATAAACATGAAAACTTGTAAAGGAATCTTCTTGAAAATAATGTTTTAAAAATCCATTCATGCCATATAAGTTAAAAAAACATTCTTCTCGTACTTTTGTCGGAAAAGTAAAAAAGTACCATGTACGAAAAACGACAAAAGATTCCTTTCATATCTTTTACTAAAAACTCACCAAAGGGTAAAAATGGATTTAAAAAATTTTAGGTGGATGGAAAAAATATTACATATTGAGGAAACATGAATGTTGATGATAAAATACACCCCAGTAAATACCAAAGTATAAACAATCTCGAATAAAATGAGATTGTGATATTTTCCCTTACCTTAGGTCCGATTTGCTTCGTAAGTGTCCGAACCTCCTGTATAATGATTTAAATAATGTCATTGACTTATTACAGAATAATATTCATTGTTATGTTATCATATATGGTTCACTTATGACTTTATATTACCCGTTCCTTTGTAAATTCCATGTTAAAGAGCATTTTGGGTAAAATCATTTCATTTATCGTCCGTGTTTTGACATGTAATTATTCATATGATTACATAGATCATGATTACTTAATTCCAGAATATAAAACATGATTTATATATAATATATATTCAAAATATACATATATATAATAGATTATTAGATGGAAAGAAATACACCGTTCATGGAGACGGTAGGTCGTACGCACGCATGAACGCTGTTTTCGTTTTCTTATTGAGTTTAATGGAATTAAGAAGATGACATACATATATATACACATAAATTGAGTAAAATTATTATGTCATATATTTCGAGATAACTTATTATGTATACTTTATAATCATTAATGAATGGTTAACGTGGAGAATGAATCTCATCGCGTCGTGGAGACGGTAGTCCGTACGTACGCACGAGCGATGATATCGTTCTCATGATCGTGGAATTGTATTGGAGTGTATGTGTAACATCCCAGGTAAATAAACAATAAATAAGTTTTATATTTATTAATATTTACGAATTAAATATTAATTTTACTTTAAAGGGGTTTCTATGTTCGATAGCGTACCTGATACGCAACAAAGAGTTTCATTGAAATCTTACGTTGCACACTAGTAATAAAATAATATTATTTTAAATGGTAGTTAACACATAGCCGTTGTATTGGTGAGAATGGATAGAAATAACTAAAATATGATTATATATGTTTTTTAAATGTTATTACATTTATCCAATAAAAGATAAAGGCTTAAAATACAGAAAGAATCCAATTTTAGGCATTTATACCCTAATTTTCACTAAAGGTTCACTTATCGCCTTTTGATGGAGAACCATCATTAAATATAGTTTTTTTCACTTTTATACATTCTATTGGACCAAATAAAACTCTTCTTTGGAATCAGGACATTAAAATTTACTTTGTGTAAATTTTTGGTTTCTTTCCGATAAAGTTCATTTTTTAATGAATAGTGTAAAATGTTGTATTTTAATTCAAAACCTCTTTTTAATCTAATTTATTTATATGATTATATTATCTTCTTAATTGGTTTTAAAGTGAAATGAGATAATATTTTTACCATTAAATCCAATTGTGGTCGTTGGAATTAATTTCACTTTCAAATCGGACTTAAACTAGTGTCAATATTTTGATACTTATTGTTTCATAAAAACACGCTATTTGTCATGACAACGGGAATTAATTATTAAATTAATTAATGTGACTTATATGATTTGAATTTTGTAAAATAAGAATCATTTTTTAATTCAGAATATCAAAAATAGTTTAGGGGTGAAGTTTTGGTATTTTTCTGAAAAACTTCAATTTTTGATGAATAGTGAAACCACTAAGTGGTAGTTAAAGAAACCGATTTTTCGTTTAAATGAAAATTTGTCACTTTTGTGACTTGATTTTCAAAAATCCGACATACATGGTTGTCATTAAGAAGTAAAATGTGGTTCAATAAGATTAAAATAATTTTTTGGTGAATAGTAACTTTTAAGTTCTTAATCGCGATTAGAGGTAATTAGTGTAGTTTAAGGTAAAAATAATGTTTTAATAATATGAGATGAGCTTGACACATGTCCTACCCTCATTGGATGTGTCATTTCCGACCAAGAAAATCCATAGGTCAACTTGGGGACCCCATGGAGCCAACTTTGGTAGGGAAATGACATAAATAACTTTTTATTTAATGTAAAAGTAAAAATGACACAAACATGAGATGTTTTACTAAAACAATTTTTACATGGGGTTATACAAGTCAAATTTTTTACTATAAATATTTGTTAGAAATCTAAAAAGATTTCCTACATCATGATATTTGTTTTTATAATTTTTAGACATTAAATATATTAAATTATTTATGACATGATGATGATGCAGCGATTACCTCATTAATAATGGATTTAAATAAAATGAAAAGATAATGGAAAATCTATAACCTACACATGTACAAAACCTATTGGATGGGTGGATTTAGAACCCTTATCACCTTATCCTTGAATTATATCAATGTGGGACCTCTTAAATACTAATATAATTTTAAAATAAAGTAACATTTCTTTACTTTCCAAGACTGCCCCTCCTCTCTTCTTATAAAAGGCCCCCACCTCTACCACCTTACCCACACTTCCAAAGCCTTTGGCTCGGACAACCTCTGATCATTTTGTCTAACCACATCCCTATATTACTCATTGAAGCCTCACATTGGGCATAAGTCTTCCCAAGGAATCCTTTGAGCTCAAATCTAAGAGAGTTACCCGATTTTAAGGTGATGTCTTCACTGTGTTCTTTTGTTTTATTTTGCGTCGCCACCCCCCTAAACGATTTTTATTCATTTATTTTCTAACAACTAAAGTATATACAATATACTAGGATGTTGTTATAAGAATATTTAAAGCTACACTTACACACATCTACATCTAATGGTTAAAGAACATACTGTTTCTGTGGTTGGCGAATTTCTGCCTCACGAAACAATTATTGTTCAATCTTCTTTTCAACACCATTAATGGTGGCCATTAAGATGTAACTCTATTTATATATGATATATATTATTTTTATGTTTTCCTTATGATTTTTTATTTTTCATTTGTGGTTTACCTTTATGGTTTCCATTGTGGTAAACATGATAATTTCATTTTAGGAAGTGCGGACTACCGCCCCCTCAAAGTGATGTGATTTGTTAATGCCATATGTGGGACGTATAAAGGATTGATTTAAAGTTATTATATATGATGTTATACTGGAATTATAATATACCTTTATATCATTATTATTTCTTTCCATTAACGTATTAGTTAGAAATGAAAGTAGTGTTCATGCGTACGTACGGCTTACCGTCTCCATGAACGGTGCATTTCATTTCTTATCCCCAAATGTAATGTACTATTATAAGTACATATATATAATGGATATATATGATGAATGATACATCTAAATGATGAATATAATTCTGGAATTAATATATACATACCTCTCATTTAGTTTTAATTCCATTAATATGACAAAGAACTGAAAGTAGCGTTCATGCTTACGTACGGCTTACCGTCTCCATGAACGGTGCATTTCATTTCTTACCTCTAAATGATTATGTAATATTATAAATACATGTATATGCTGGATATATATGATATATATGATATCCAAATCAGTAATGTCATTCTGGATATAAAGAACCTTTGACCACATGAACAACATGTAATTGTAAGAAGTCCACTTTCGACTTAAGAACAAAATATTGACAAAACAAACATTATTAACTTAATGATTACATAATATTTATAACATGGAAATAAGTGATATAAAAGGAATAATAAGCTTTAAAAAGGTTCTTAAGCAAGTATAAATTAACTCAAGTTTATTATTCAGGACGTTAAAGAACGATCGAGTCAAGTCGGACCCGAGGTAAGGGACTTCGTCTCAATCTCCTTTCATTGAGGAATATTTCGTTTTATAAACAACTTTATTTTATACGGTGTTTAAACCACTTTGAACTTTACTTTTATACAAAAGGAATCTTTTTCTATGATGTGTTTTACAAAATGATAAAAAAGAATTTTTCTTTTAACGTACGCGGTGACAACGACCTTTTCCGCCGCTGTGAGTATTATTTGGACTTTGGCTTCCTGAACAAGCCGTAATGTTTCATTTAAAATGAAATAAATTCCATATAATCTTTTACGTATTTTGGTATTGAAAATGGTTTTTATAATGGATTTTTAATGTCAATATATTTAAGTGATATATATTGTGATCAAAGTGTGGAAATTTTTTCTTTCCATTATATTTGATTTATGCCTTATGATTTTTATAATGGTACTTGGACATTTGATGGGTGGTTACGTGATAAACCATATGACGGGTGATGCCTTGAATACCAGGACAGGTGGTTACATTATAACTTCCAATGCATTGGGTATGGAAGTCGGCCGTATGGCTATTCCATTAAGTATGTATGGAAGTTGGCCGTATGGCTATTCCATTAAGTGATATGTGTGGAAGTCGACCGTATGGTTATTCCACTTATGTATGTTTATGTCCCAAGTTACCTTTATATGTTATGTGATCTTTTTATGGGTTTATGGTAATATTTTGGTTACAAAAGTGTTAGTAATGATATTTTATTCAGTGAAGAGTTTTTACTACTTCATGAAGGTGAAAATTATTACTTTGATAAAGTATACATGGTTTACTTGTTGTTTTAATAAACTAACAGTTTTCATTCTTTGTGTATCCCTTACTGAGCTCTTTATGCTCACCCCAAGTTTTTTTGAAATGTTTTTCACAGGACCAAATGTGGAATAGGGTCAATGATGGGATCAAGGGAAAGTCATGCTATATAAAACTTGGAACTAGACATGTTTCTTTTTAAGAGTTTTTTATTCTATGGAAACTTAGTAGAAGTGTCTACTTTGTAATCTATTGAGATGTAGTAGTTATGTTCTAATTTTCTAAAACTCTAAACCTGAAATGATCCTCAATGTGAATTATTTATTTAATTTAATATTAAGAGATGTTTAATTTCGGGGCCTTATAGTTGGTATCAGAGGTCGGTTTAGACAACTTTAGGAGTTAGAAAATTGTTAAATTATAAGTTAATTTTTGGTATTATTGAAATGATATAGAATTTAAATATTAACATGTTGTTTTGCCTAAGATATTTATGGGTTAAGAATGTTTTTTCATAGAGGAAATAGAACAGATTTTCTGGGAAGGCATACTGAAAGAAATGACCTTCCAAATCAGAAACCCGAGATGGTCAGAGTCAGAATTGAATAGTTTGTTACAGTGATGGCTCAGTTGATTCAGGTGATAAATGGTGGTTTTGTTTATTGATGATATTTTGGTGTTTTATAAAAGTAAAGAGGAGCATGAAAGTCATTTAAGGGTTATCTTTCAAACCTTAAAAGAAAAGAAACTATATGGGAAATTCAACAAGTGTGAGTTTTGGTTACAACAAATTTCATTCCCGGGTCACATTGTTTCAAAAGATGGCATAACTGTTGATCCTGATAAAACAAAAGTTGTTGAAGAATGGACAAGACCCACAAATTTAACTAAGATCTATATTTTTCTTTGTTTGGCAGGTTACAACCGAAGGATTGTTGAAAATTTTTCACGGTTATCTAGTCCAATGACTAAGCTAACTCGGAAGGGTGTTAAGTTCATCCGGACAAAAGAATGTGATGACTGTTTTAAAGAGTTTAAAAGTAGATTGGTGAATGCTCCAGTTTTGGCACTTCCTTCTAGGAATGGTGAGTTTGTTATATACAGTGATGCTTCGTTGAAGGGACTTGGCTGTGTGCTTATGCAGAATGATCAGGTAATTTCTTATGCTTCACTTCAGTTGAAAACTCATGAGGTAAATTACCATACACATGATTTGGAAATAGCTTCTGTTGTTTTTGCTTTAAAAATTTGGAGGCATAATTTGTATGGATTGAAGTGTGAAATATATACTGATCACAAAAGTTTAAAGTATATATTCACTCAGAAATAATTGAACATGAGACAGAGGAGATGGATGGAATTAATCAAGGATTATGATTGTACAATTCACTACCATCTGGGAAAAGCAAATAAAGTGTCCGATTCTTTGAGTTGAAAAAGTAATGCTTCATTAACCATGCTACGTTTGGAACGAGATCCTTTGGTTTTTGATTTGATGAAAGTTGGCATAGAAGTTGTTGGTGCAGGAAGTTATTCTGTTTTGTTTCAGGTATCAGTGAGATCATCCCTATCAGACAGAATTAAGCAAGCACAGAGGGAAGACAGTGAGTTGCAGAAAAAGGTAGAGCTGGTTCAGAAGGGTAAGTTTCCTGAATTCAACATTGATAATGATTGTGTTTTGAGGTTTGGGAAGAGATTAAGTGTGCCTTGTGATTCAAAGTTGAAGAATGAGTTGTTATATGGGGCTCATAGTTCCCCATTTTCAGTTCATCCTGGCAGTACTAAGATGTACAGAGATCTGCGGGAGTATTACTGGTGGGATGGAATGAAAAGAGATATTGCTAATTTTACTGTGAAGTGTTTGACGTGTTAGCAGGTTAAAGCAGACCGACAATTACAAAAAGGGATGCTTCAGCCTTTACCAGTTCCAGAGTGGAAATGGGAAAAACATATCCATGGACTTTGTTGTCGGATTACCGAGGACATCTCGAGGTAATAATGCAATCTGGGTTATTGTTGATCGCTTGACTAAATCTGATCATTTCCTTGCTATACGAGATACTTTTTCACTCGATCAACTTTCCCGTTTGTATCTTAAAGAGATAGTCAGGTTACATGGACTTCATCTCTCCATTGTGTCCGATCGTGATCCCAGGTTCACTTCTAACTTTAGGAAAGGCCTTCAGAAGTCGTTGGGTACTGAATTAAATTTTAGTACAGCTTTTCATCCTCAATCAGATGGGCAGTCAGAATGAAAAATTCAGACCTTATAGGATATGCTACGAGCTTTTTCGATGGATTATCAAGGAAGTTGGGACCAACATCTTTCTTTGGTTGAGTATTCTTATAATAACTATTTTCATTCCAGTATACAGATTGCACCATTTGAGGCATTATATGGGAAGCGGTGTCAAACTCCAGCATTTTGGGATGAAGTGGGTGAAAGGAAGCTGATGGGACCAGAATTGGTAGACGAGATGGAAGAAAAAGTTCAGTTGATTCAGAAACACATTAAAATAGCTCATAGCAGACAGAAGAGTTATGCGGATAACCGGAGGAAAGATCTATCTTTTGAGGTAGGTGATCATGTTTTTCTCAAGGTTTCTCCATGGAAAAGTGTGATGCGATTTCGTAAGAAAGGAAAGCTGAGTCCAAGGTTCATTGGACCATATGAAATTATAGAGAGAGTTGGATCAGTTGCATACGAAGTGGCATTACCTCCGAGTTTATCTCAGGTAAACAATTTTTTTCATGTTTCGATGTTGAGAAAGTATATGCCAGATCCATCTCATGTTTTGAGTCCAGAGGTAGTTCAGCTGGAGGAGAACCTATCTTATGAAGAACAACCAGCCCAGATTCTTGACCAAAGAGAGCAAGTGTTGCGAAATAAGGTAATTTACCAGGTAAATGTTTTATGGAAAAACCATATTGTTGAAGAAGAAATGTGGGAATCTGAAAATGAAATGGGGGATAAATACCCCCACTTATTTTGATAAGTGAATAAAATTGCGAGGAAGCAATTCCCAAAAGGGGGAAGGATGTAACATCCCAGGTAAATAAAGAATAAAGAATTTTCATATATATTAATATTTAAGAATTAAATATTAATTTTACTCTAAATGGGTTTCTATGTTCGATAGCGTACCCGATACGCAACAAAGAGTTTCATTGAAATCTTACATTGCACACTAGTAATAAAATAATATTATTTTAAATGGTAGTTAACACATAGTTGTTTTATTGGCGGGAATGGATATAAATAACTAAAATATTATTATATATGTTTTTTAAATGTTTTTACATTTATCAAATAAAAGATAAAGGCTTAAAATACGAAAAGAATTCAATTTTAGGCATTTATACCCTAATTTTCACTAAAAGTTCACTTATCGCCTTTTGATGGCGAACCATCAATAAATATAGTTTTGTTCACTCTTATACATTCTATTGGACCAAATAAAACTCTTCTTCATAATCGGGACATCAAAATTTACTTTGTGAAAATTTTTGGTATCTTTCCAATAAAGTTCATTTTTTTAATGAATAGTGTAAAATGTTGTATTTTAATTCAAAACCTCTTTTTAATCTAATTTAATTATATGATTAGATTATCTTTTGAATTTGTTTTAAAGTGAAATTAGAAAATATTTTTACCATTAAATCCAATAGTGGTCGTTGGAATTATTTTCACTTCGAAATCGGACTTAAACTAGTGTCAATCTTTTGATACTTATTGTTTCATAAAAACACGCTATTTGTCATGAAAACGGGAATTAATTATTAAACTAATTAATGTCACTTATATGATTTGAATTTTTAAAAATAGACATCATTTTTGAATTCAGAATATCAAATATAGTTTAGGGTGAAGTTTTGGTATTTTTCTGAAAAACTTCAATTTTTTATGATTAGTGAAACCACTAAGTGGTAGTTAAAGAAACTGATTTTTCGTTTAAATGAAACTTTTTCACTTATGTTATTTTATTTTCAAAAATCTGACATACCATTTTGTCATTAAGAAGTAAAATTTGGTTCAATGAGATCAAAACAATTTTTTTGGTGAATAGTAACTTTTAAGTTCTTAATCGCGATTAGAGGTAATTAGTGTAGTTTAAGGTAAAAATAATGTTTTAATAATATGAGACGATCTTGACACATGTACTACCCTCATTGGATGTGTCACGGACGACCAAGAAAATCCATGGGTCAACTTGGGGACCCCATGGAGCCACTTTGGTTGGGAAATGACATAAATAACTTTTTATTTAATGTAAAAGTAAAAATGACACAAACATGAGATGTTTTACTAAAACAATTTTTACATGGGTTTATACAAGTCATATTTTTGACTATAAATATTCATTATAATCTAAAAATATTTCAAACTTCGTGATATTTTTTTTAATTTTTAGACATTAAATATATTAAATTAATTACGACATCATGATGATGCATCGATTACCTCATTAATAATGGATTTAAATAAAATGAAAAGATAATGTAAACTCTATGACCTACACATGTCCAAAACCTATTGGATGGGTGGATTTCAAACCCTTATCACCTTATCCTCGAATTATATCAATGTGGGACCTCTTAAATCAGAATATCATTTTAAAATAAAGTAACTTTTCTTTACTTTCCAAGAGTGCCCCTCCTCTCCTCTTATAAAAGGCCCCCACCTCTACCACCATACCCACACTTCCAAAGCCTTTGGATCGGCCAAACACTTCCCATTTTGTCTCTCCAAATACCTCTCTTACTCTTTGAAGGCTCACTTTGGGCAGAAGTCTTCCCAAGGAATCCTTTGAGCTCAAATCTAAGAGAGTTACCCGATTTTAAGGTGATGTCTTCACTTGTGTTCTTTTGTTTTATTTTGCTTCTCCAACCCCCTAAACACTTATTATTCATTTATTTTGTAACAAATCTAGTATCTTCAATATACTAGGATGTTATTATAAGAATATTTCGAGCTACACTTACACACATCTACATCTAATGGTTAAATAACATATTGTTTCTGTGGTTGGTGAATTTCTGCCTCACGAAACGATGATTGTTCAATCTTCTTTTAAACACCTTTAATGGTGGCCATTAAGATGTCACTCTATTTATATATGATATATATTATGTTTATGTTTTCCTTATGCTTCTTTATTTTTCATTTGTGGTTTATCTTTATGGTTTCCATTGTGGGTAAACACGATAATTTCATTTTAGGAAGTGCGGACTACCGCCCCCTCAAAGTGATGTGATTCGTTAATGCCATATGTGGGACGTATAAAGGATGGATTTAAAGTTATTATATATGATTTTATACTAGAATTATAATATACCTCTATATCATTATTATTTCATTCCATTAATGTATGAGATAGAAATTAAAGTAGCGTTCATGGGTACGTACAGCTTACCGTTCCATGAACGGTGCATTTCATTTCTTATCCCCAAATGTAATGTACTATTATAAGTACATATATATAATGGATATATATGATGAATGATACATCTAAATAATGAATATAATTTTGTAATTAAAATATACATACTTCTCATTTAGTTTTAATTCCATTAATATGACAAAGAAATGAAAGTAGCATTCATGCATACGTACGGCTTACCGTCTCCATGAACGGTGCATTTCATTTCCTACCTCTAAATGATTATGTAATATTACAAATACATGTATATTATGGATATATATGATATATATGATATCCAAATCAGGAATGTAGTTCTGGATATAAAGAACCTTTGACCACACGAACAATATGTAATTGTAAGAAGTCCACTTTCGACTTAAGAACAAAATATCGACAAAACAAACATTATTAACTTAATGATTACAAAACGTTTATAACATGGAAATAAGTGATATAAAAGGAATAATAAGATTGAAAAAGGTTCTTAAGCAAGTAGAAATTAACTCAAGTTTATTATTCAGGACGTTAAAGAACGATAGAGTCAAGTCGGACCCGAGGTAAGGGACTTCGTGTCAATCTCCTTTCATTGAGGCATATTTCGTTTTATACACAACTTTATTTTATATGGTGTATAAACCCCTTTGAACATTACTTTTATAAAAAAAGGAATCTTTTTCTACGAATCGTTTTACTAAAATAAAAAAAGTACTGTTTCTTTTAATGTACACGGTGACAACAACCTTTTCCACCGCCGCGAGTATTATTTGGTCTTTAGATTTCTGAACAAGCCATAATGTTTTATTTAAAATGAAATAAATAAAATATAATCTTTTATGTATTTTGGTATTGAAAATGGTTTTTATAGTGGATTTGTTATGTCAATATATTTAAGTGATATATATTGTGATCAAAGTGTGGAAATTTTTTCCTTCCATTATATTTGTTTTATGTATTAGGATTTTTATAATGGTACGTGGACATTTGACGGGTGGTTACGTGATAAACCATATGATGGGTGGTGCCGTGAATACCAGGACGGGTGGTTGCGTTATAACCTCCAATGCATTGGGTATGGAAGTCGGCCGTATGGCTATTCCATTAAGTGTGTATGGAAGTTGGCCGTATGGATATTCCATTAAGTGATATGTGTGGAAGTCGACCGTATGGTTATTCCACTTAAGTATGTTTATGTCCCAAGTTACCATTATATGGTATGTGATCTTTTTATGGGTTTTATGGTAATCTTTTGGTTAAAAAAGGGTATGTAATGATATTTTATTCAGTGAAGAGTTTTTACTACTTCATAAAGGTGAAACATATTACTTTGATAAAGTATAAATGGTTTACTTGTTGTTTTGATAATCTAACACTTTTCATTCTTTGTGTATCCCTTACTGAGCTCTTTATGCTCACCCCAAGTTTTTTGAAATGTTTTTCAGAGGACCTAATGTGGAATAGGGTCAATGATGGGATCAAGGGAAAGTCATGCTATATAAAACTTGGAACTAGACATGTTTCTTTTTAAGAGTTTTTTTTATTCTATGGAAACTTAGTAGAAGTGTCTACTTTTTAATCTTTTGAGATGTAGTAGTTATGTTCTAATTTTCTAAAACTCTAAACCTGAAAAGATCCTCAATGTGAATTATTCATTTAATTCAATATTGAGAGATGTTTAAGGCCGGGGCCTTATAGTATGTATACTATTTCAGAATCAATATCACTTTACAATAATCATATATAGTTATTATGTACACCATTATACCCATTCAACTAAGGTGGTGGTGGAAAATAGATTACACCACGGCATGGAGACAGTATTTTGTACGTACGCATGCGCGGTGATTTAATTTTCCATAGGATGGATAGATGGTGAAATATGGTTGTTTCATACTTATAATAACATATCAGTATATGAGTGATAATGATCTTATTACTTCATAATGATACAACTAAATAATAAGAATTTTAAGAAGAAAGAAAATTGAAAGAATCGGTAACAGATATTACCTCTTCTTTGACACACCTCTTTGAATCCTCCTCTTAGGGTAATAAAATTGGTCTTTGAATAATAAAATGACCTCTAGGATGTTTATAGAGAAATTTAGAAGGGAAATGGGTAGGTATTGGCCGATCTTGAAGGCTCAAATTGGTGGGAGGAGGAGAGGGAGGAGGTTCCATTTTATGAGGGAGGAGAGGGGCACCTTTTAAAATCTTAAAAATATTAATTTATAATAAATATAACCCCGATTAAAAACACTCAAAAATGACTCATATCCGAATATTAGATGATATAGGGTTGTAATATCATCAAAAAAATAAAATTTAGACATGTTAGTAAATTATTTTAAACATTATCAACTTGATTTATCCTTATTTAATCAATTTAATTTTATTTGTTGTAATAACATTCTAAATTTTAAATTATTTCAAATAATTACTTATTTGTTGTGAATTGTCCATAATTTGATAATTTATAAAATTTTCTACCACATAAATTTACATTTATAATATGTAAATATTTTTCGGATTTTTAAACAATTTTATAATATGTTATTTTTATAAAATAACAATAGTGTCAATTTTGACAATATTCATTTATATGATTTTAAATAAACTATATACAGAAGATATTTTCGAAAAAAAGTATTAATAGATTAATAAAAGGTCATATTTATCTATAAAATTAGTGGAGAACATTAAATAGTTCATATAATATTTTTTTTATTTTTTATAAAACCATTTATTTGGTTTATCTCTTAATAAAATAATTAAAACAACATTTGTGTATAATTATTTAATATACTTATTTGTTGCATAAAAATTAAAAAAAATCCTATGATGAAGATAAATCTATTACCTTTCACAATAATACTTTTACTCGAATTTATCATCTTAAAATAACAATATTTAAATTGTTATATTTATAAAATTATGAATGTGACAACTTTGGCATCATATAAATAAAATAATATAAGTGTCATAATCACTATTATAAGACTCCAAACGGTTATATATTAGGTAATTGGATGATTATGGTTTATATATACTACCAATATGTTTTTTTCAGGTTTGTGGAACTTTTAATGGGTATTATTATTTCAATAAAAACTATATTACTGATTTTTCACTTAATAAACAATTTCTGCATCATTAATGTATCACCATTAATGACAATTATTTAATCCCTAAAAATTCTAAATAAATTATCATGATGTAGATAATTTTATTAGATTTTTGTAGACTATTCATGTTCTAAGTTTCATGAAGTTTATCGCTAAATTAAAATTAATATACTTATAAGATTTAAGGGAGTGACATGTTGTCACTTTCTTTGGTTTTAATAATAATTAAGTTATTTTTAGGGACAAAAGTCCATTAAATGATTCTAATACAACCCTTGGGTGATATGGGTCGACTTTTAGTCATCCAATAGGATTTTGGCAGATGTTAGGGTAATTTTATAATCTTATATTTACCCTTAATTACCTGATTTACCTTTAACTATGGTAAATAAAATTTACCTTAGTTACTATTCATAATCTCCAAAAATAAAAATTAGTCTATTAATATAATTTAGACCCACTGATTCCAAATATTGAATCCATTTTTCCAAATTCTATACACAGAAGTTTCAGAAATTAAATTAAAATTAATCCCGTTGTCGAAAGAAAACGGGTTTTTGTTTAAAACATTTCAAAAGATTGAATTGATTTAACCTACGAATTCAAGGTAAAATCAATGCTAATGACATAAATTATATTAAATGGTAAATATATATTCTATTTATACTTTAAAACCATTAAATATTATAATTTAACCATATAAATTATTGTGATGAAAAAAGTTGTTTTTAATTAAAATATAGCGTGTTTTTACTATTAATCAAAATATGAAAGTTACCAGAATAATATGAAAAATTTATCCAAAGTAAATTTTTATTTCTTGATTCCAAATAAATATTTTATTTTTTCAAATTGAACTTATAGACATGTCAAAAACTAGATTTAATGTGGGTACGCCATCAAAAGGCGGCAAAACTGCATTTTTTTAAAAATACTTATTTTACCCAAAAAAATTATTTTGTTCTTATACCATGTTCTAGAAAATGTGTAAGATGAATAATAATGTTATAAAATTCAAATTTTAGTTAATACTATTCATAATTTCTAGTTCATAATAATATTATAATAATTTATGGTTGTTTAGTAATACCCAGTATTGCGTACAACACACGCTATCAAAGAAGGTCGTGATTGCGTGTAACGCAAGCCAGGTAAGGGTTGAATATAGTGAAAGACTCCTTTTTTGATTCATTATAATAGAATCCAACCATTTTTTCATTTATACATTGAATATATATATATATACTCAATGTTATGTAGAATGACTATTATCAAACGACCTTGAAATTGTGTGTAACACAATCTAAGAATAGTGTTGCGTATACTACAAGCTAATACGGTGTTGCATATAGCACAAGATAATATTGGTTTAGCGTACAACAAAATATTTGAAAGAAATTAAAACGAATATATCTTATAAAATATCAGGTTATTACAGGCTCAAACATTCCTTGTACTCATGCACATAAATAAAAATGTGAATGGTCATTGATATAAGGGTGGGACCCAGTGTAGAAGGGAAACTCTTTAAACCACTACTATATTCCATATACTCTATTCAAGTGTTCTTAGATCCCATTTTTCATTAGCTTAGATAGATTTAATTAGGTTTTTTACCCTTGATCAATTTACAAAGTGTTACTATGGAATAAATTCTTAAATATAGGATGGTGAGACCTTCATTCAGACATCATGGATTGAGTTTTTGCAGTCATTATGTGAGTCCTGAGCAAGGATCCTCTATTATAATATTTTTTTAGTGGGAGTTCTTGGAATCTTTATGAATAATACTACATGCATTTTGATTCTATACATAGTGGGTTATTCTTTATCAAGTTATTGGTATACCCCATAGACTTTAGTGTAATCCTAATTTGTGTATCATTCACAATATACTTCTAGTGTATACTTCTATTGGAGATACACAATGAGAAAGTCATCTTGGATGGATGAAATCAGAATTCTTTAAATCCTTGAACATTTTTTCTCAAATGTGAGCTATGTGGAACCTTCATGTATGATTCCAAATATGGAATTATGGTTGTGAAATTATATTGACATATTATGTGGATCTTGAGTATATCTAGATATTCTTGTCATATGTGCTATATAAATATGCCTATGATTATGTGATTTAAATCCTTATTGTAATATGCTGACTAATTTTGGGGTGTACTACTTGAAATTGTCATATTCACCCATATATAGTTTTTACCCATATTTTTCATGTCTCGTGTGGATGATATACCTCTTAATAGATTCCTAGAGGAACTAGGACCAGGTGAATCTATGTGAAATATAATGACTAAGGTGTATTCTAGGAGTTTACTTAACAAAAGTCCCTTTATATACTTTTAGATTAGACAGGTTTTAGTAATATTTGTTGTGGGATTGTATTTTACCCTTTTTATTTCCCGTGGTTTCTATCATACTCTCATAGTTGTATTTATATGTATCCATTAATTTCATACTAATTGTTTTAAATTTCATATTTTTATGGATTTTGGGATGTGTGTGTGTACAGGTATATAGGATATGGCCTCCCATATTAGTGATGTTTTTACATGGTGCTACTTTCCACCCCTTGCCTATTTGAGGTGGTCATGGGGTAGCGACGAAATGATCCCCATTCCAATAATTACAGAAATGTTTCTTAAAAAATAATAATGTATCTCATAATTTCATATACCAAACACAAGAATACCATGATCATATATTCTCAAAAAAAATTATTCTTTTCCCAAAATAACCCAAATCTATAGAAAAATACAATAAAATTATATTTTCCTCATTAAATTATATCAATTTTTATTCCTTGAATTATGTTTATCTTAATGATACAAGGTTACTAAAATATGATAACTCTTTTATCACAAATAACAATATTAATATCAAATATGTCATAAAACCAAGAGGTTATCAATATATTTCATCTTTTGTCTAAAAAAATAAATTTAATCCTCCTAAAATAACATTTTCACTAAAACACATACCAAACCAATGGGTTATACTTCAATAAATGACTCCAAAAAATCAAATATCATTATAATTATTGAATACTTAAACAGTCAAATGGTAAGTATATTCCATTAAAATTATGATCAACCATAAATATTTCAACCAATTACAATTTAGGTTTATCCAATATCACGATGGATTATAACTATTTTCAATAGGTACTATCCTCTCATTCATTATAATCATTCTTAATGAAAATGGGACATGACACTATAATATCCTTTGGGAGTGTCTAGCCATGAGTGGAGTCTTATTTCCACTCTTTCTATTCTATTTATGACTGAGTAAATTCACTGTCTTTACCTCTCTATGTTTTTTATCCTAGTATAATTTTGGCATAGTCATATCCACTTTCTTGAATTATTAAAGATATTTTTTTATTAAAAAACTACACAACCTCTGCATTAAAAAATATTCAACATACTATCCAATACATAGACTTGTCCCATGGGCTTCCACACATGTTCTCTTATCATAGTCACTAAAATTAACTAAATCATTCTATGATACGAACTGTAGATACCTACATGTTTCATATATATGTATTACATACCTTATATTAGTGCTCAATATACATCCCAAATAAAAACTATTGAGAATAGTAATGGTTTAGTGTAATTGAAGAATAGATACATAATGCATTTATTAAAGGATAATCTTCATCATATCTAACATATTTATTTATAAAATGTACCTTGGTAGACTCATCATGCTTAATAATCATCCTCATAATTTGAGGAAAGTTAAAACATGAGAATGGGTGAGTACGTATGCTATGAAAGTGTAAACATGAGAGATATATTTAATAAGATTGAATAATATTTTCATAATGGTTTGATTATCTAGTTATGTGTGTATTTTCGAATAATTATCTATACCCAAAAAATAAAATTTCATATTTTTCAATTTTAATTCGTATATAGAATCATGACCATTAAGGGTGTCCATTAAGTAATCATTATTCATGAATATAAAGATATGAATGCATTATCGTAATAATGAAAAAACATGGTCTTGATAACATAGATACTAAAAATCATTTCCACACATAATCTTGTGACAATATCTAGAAATTGGTCAAACCCATGCATAAGTAATTAAACATTGCCATCTATTGTCATTATTGTGCATCATCTTGTAAAAGTTACCTATATCAATGAAAATCGCACAAGAAAATTTCAACAAATTTATTCACAATAATGTCCACGATTATCATCTTTATCTCATGTGATTTAAATATCATACTACCTAATGTATTAGAGTGTTTAAAATATTGTTCCATCATTTCAAATGACAAAAACTATACATATGTGTGTCACAAGATCATGAAACATTTAATATATCCACATAACATAGCCCATGAAAAGTAAAAATGTTTTATAAACATATCAACCATTCAACATAGTATAAACCATTGGAAATAAATTGTTTCCATTGAAATTTAAGAATTTAATCATATCATAACAGATGGTAAGATAATGAGAATCATAAAGTTTCATTATAAATTAATTTTCCTGTTTGAATGAAACAGGTATCATAAAATGTTCAATAAATCAATATATTAATGATCCATATAGAGAAAATAGTGGATATTATCATGTGATCATATCCCCAGTGAAGCATAACACTCCTTAAAATATGTTTAAATAGACTCAAAATACCAGTAACTGAAAATTTGAGGAATTATTTGAAAACATGATAAAAATATCCTTTCATTTTGATTTCATTTTAAATGAAAATTACATTAATACAAAGAAAACGATTATCATTTAATATAACCCTGGAAACATTTAATGGAAGCTTCAATGAAAAGAAATAACATGACAGTGGGAAAATCTATTCAACCATATATAGGGAAAAAATAATTTGTTACACGCTTTCTAAAACAGTCAAAAAAATTTGGAAATATTTCTCTAAAAATTATTTATATAATTCATAAATAATGTACATGTTAATGAAAACTAATTATATTAAAAATCCAAATTAAATTTATGAACTTCCAAAAAAAATAAACTCTGTGGACATTTAATAAAAATATCAATGACTAATTGAAAAATAATGTCAAGTATTCATAAAAACTTTATCCATTATCATTAAGATAAAAGACAAAAAACTGTTACTAAAACAATAATATTATATGAATTACCATAATATAAACAATTTATTGGATTTAATGTATAATATAAATAAAAAAATCTATATATTTAAAAATTTCAGTGAAAATCCTAAAATAAATGAAATTGTCATCTAAAACCCATACTGTTTTAGAAACATTTAAATCATTATCCCCTTGAGAAAATAAATTAAAATAAAACCTATAATTCTATGAATATAAATAAATTTATTATATATTTTATAATATGGAATTTTGATACAAGATATAAATGTAAATAGGTATATAACATAATATATTCCACCAAGAAGATAATTTGAGACAATAAAACATTACAACATTGGTAACATTCAATTCAAATCCCCATTTATGAAATAATTCAAAAAATAACCTTGAATAGATTATATTATGATGTATAAATTATATAAAAGTTCAAAGGGTATTATATAAAACTCATAAACAAAAATAGGTTCATAACCTTATATATTTTACCATGAAACAATATTAAAATGAAGAACTCATCCTACAAGTCTCATTTGTGTTCATATGAAATCAAGAGTCTTATATACTATATAACTATTTTTTATAAATTTATTATATAAACATATTCATAAATTATATAATATTTATCATTCTTTAATAATTTAAATTTATCATTTTATAATCAATTGTTAATTAAAATGGGAATTTATGTGAAAATGAGTCTTTTTCCTTGTTTGCCTTAGTTAGATGATTTCAGTATAGAAACCTTGTACATTTTTTCATCATTTCCAGAATCATAATAATAAAATAATTATAATATTTATTAAATATGTAAACTTTTATAACCCTCCATACAATGGGGTGAGGAAAATGAATATCATCACATCGTAGAGACCGTAATCTATATGTATACACAAGTGATGCTTCTATTTTTTTAATGAATGGAGAAAAATAAAGATAAATAATAATAATACATTGTGAAATAACAATTATATAATAAATATCACAAATTATAATTTAATTTATCCCTTTATCAATCCATTTAGAGATGGAATGAGAAACAAATTTCATTACTTTATAGAGGAGGTTGTTCACATGTACACAAGAGTGATGTTATTGATTCACATTGGGTGGGGTGGTAAGAAGGAAGAAAATATATTATAATTCTAGAAGTATAAATTTTTTATAAATATAATATATAATAATTATATCCATAATAATAACTAACCATGTAAGATTGTGATTGAAAATGAATCATATCACAATGTGGAGGCGTTAGTCGACATATATGCATGAGCAATAATTTCATTTTTCATTCTATGGAATATATAAATAAAAGGACATTCCATAATCATAAGAAAATCCCCATATATTTATGATATTTTATTATTCATTTTTTTATGAAATATTTTTATAGGTGTTGTTAGAAGAAAAAAAATAAAATTACTCGATTAATCGGTGCACCTCTTTATTGAGAAACCACATTTGGATTAACATTAAACCTCATGTAAATTTTATCCTGATAAAACCATGAAAAATAAGATATTTGGAGGGATGTTAGAAAATTATTTTTGACTTTATCATATGATATAAGAGTTATTTTATGCGTGTAAGAGAGTGTAGGGGAAGTTTCCTTTTATAGGGAAAGAAGGGACACACTTGGAACTAAAAAATATATTTAAATATAATAAAATCATTTTCATGTCAAATTAGCTCGAAGTCATAAAAAATAGAATATAATATATTTTAGGTTTTAAATAACATAAAATATGAAAACATTTATATGATTGTGTTTAATTTTAGACATTATCTTTTGGTTTAAATACATCATTAACAAATTTAATATTTTACCAGGATAACAATACTTCCAATACTATAGGGTTGTAAATTTATATATACTATAATAATTGGATCTTAAATGTTCATGATATGTATTTTTAGAACATATGAAATCCCCTTGGTCTTCTTTTATGATTCATAATGTTTTTAAATCATTTAATAAAATATTATATGACAAAAAAACCATTAATGTAATTTTAGTAACTAATAATATACTTTGAAATTAACGACACCAATAGATATATGGAATTTAGATTTATAAACTTTTAAAAATAAATTATTTGATATTTTATCTTTAAAATTCAAGTGACAACATATTTATTTCCAAGAAAATGTTACATTTATTTTTCTAAAATCTTTTTTATTGGTTTTTCTACTGTTTTCACAAGCATTGTCTCAACATTGTGTATGTTTTTAAGGAAAATAAAACATCACTAATATTAATAATAAATTTAAATAATAAAATATATTAATTATTCTAAAAAAATATTCATTAAAATAAAATTTATTTCTGTGAGCAAATAATTAAAATTAAAACCAAGAGAGTGGAATTTTTCAATTTTTATTATTTAAATAAAATAATGGTATTTCTCATAGACAGATAGAACCCATGTGAAATATATTTGAATTTATGACGTACGTGGTCTAATTACAATAATTAAATTAAATTCATGAAATTGTTGGGTTGATTTTGAGACCTAATACATTAGTTTTCCCCTATTTTACCCGTTTTACCCTTACCGAGATGGAATATATTTTCCATAATTACTATTCATAATTACCCAAAATAAAAGAGACCTATTTACCAAATTTCAAAATAATGATTTCAAATATTTAATCAATCACTCATGATTCAATTTATATATGTTTAATAATTTATCTTTTTGTAAATACATAAAACATAATAAAAGCATTTTTTGGAGAAAATGTGTTTTACAATAAAAAACCTAACACCAAAATCAAGTATAATGTAAATTAATAAACAATAAATTAGATAATATATAATTAAAGGAGACATATGTTACTTATTCAAAAATTAAAAACATAAAAGGAAATTTAAATTTAATGATTTTATAAAATAAAATTATATTTTTCAAATAATCAATATTTTCCCTATTCATTGAAAATTAGATTTCCTAGAAAAAAAAATTAACCCTAATCAAATAATGATTTGAAATATGATTATATTTTCTGAAAATATAATTTTTTGAAATGGAATAAATTAACTTTAATTTCATTTAAATAAAAATTATTTTAATGAAAAAAATGACATTTTTAAAAATAAAGTCCTTATTTATTAATAAACAATGAATAATGTTTTTAGAAAAACATATATATATATATATGTGTGTGTGTATATATGTCATAATTTTTTAATTCTATTCATTCCCATAAATTTAATGTGTATGTTATAATATATCAAGGGACATTCTACGCAAGTTGTTGTGTGTAAAAAAAGATATCCCACACTTATAATTTGTTTATATAAAATTATATTCTAAAATTTTTTGGTATCACATTTATTATGGATCTTATTTATTGAATCTATATTTCAATATATCTCTTGATTTAGGTCACTATTTATTCCATTATTTATCACCAATTATTTTTTGTTATAATTGTCATATATATCATTATTATACCAATATTATCATCTTATGCTCACTTATGATCCATCGATGTTATCAATTATAATAACCCTTAATAATAATATGATTGAACCCCTTTACTATATATCCATATAGCCTCGTTACATAGATATTATATACATATTATGTTTCTAGAGAGGTGTCTTTTGATAATAATTTATTGTATATGTTTAGGGATTCTTATGGATGAAGCAGTTTCTCTTATAGTGGAGGGGAAAATGTACATCAATTGAAAAATTCAAGAGTTATACTAGTTGATAATTTTTCTATATTATCTAAAAATATAAAACTAAAAGGTCCTGGGAATATTCTATAATGAAATATTTTTATTATATCACATAAATATTGGATGATTAGTTCTAGATTGTATTGGTAAAATTCCTCTATTTGATATCTTTTTTATGTTTTCATTGGGATAGAAATGTTATGTCTGTCATGGGATATAATATTATAATATAATATTAATATGATATTGTTTTTTAAATTAAATTTTATTTTTTGTTAACATTCTATAGAAATATTAATGATTAATACTTCAATAAATTATTATGACTCGTGATATTAAAAAAATGATTTTTTAGAAAAAATAATAAATATTATTTTTCATGGTATAACTTTCATGATTAGTATATTTTTAATAAATATGTTGATCATGGAAAAATTCATCATCTATATATATTATTCCTATTATTTATGATCCATGTAGTTTGTATTTATAAATTTTGTGTACTGTAAAAAATAATTGAGGACTCCATGAGTTCCTTTAATAATTTTTTGAAATAACTATGGCCTATAATGAAATTAAATAAAGGTATCTATGATTTTACGTTGTGATATATTATAGAAAAAGTTTAGATAAATATATTTTTATTCAGATATCAAAATAGATATAGTTAATTTTAATGATTTTATCATATTTTTAAAAAATCATGTCCATTATACTCAATGTTTATTGTCACTCTTTAATTATTTTCTATATATTTAAATATCATATTCATTATTACATTAAGGAAAAGTCATGTTTAGTGAAATTATATTTTCTATTATTATTCTTAGTGTGTTACCAAGTCATGAAAGGTTCACTTTGACCATGTAGTTATTGAATGGGTATTAAAAAGCATATTAAAGTGACCGAGTATAATTTTCATAAGAGTTTTTATTTACTACATCCAACAGTTTCTATAGAGCATTATATTCCAATATCTACTAGGATCATAATAGAATATATTATAACTCACAATGTCATTTTTAGGTGGAATTTCATGATAAAGTCTTATTGATGTTTTCAAAAGTGGAAACTATATAAAAGAAATAGAAAACCAGCATAAAATTATCTTATTTTTTTTATACTTACACTAAGAAAATTAGAATTTATGAAAATATAGGTTTCAATACAAATATAAAAAAGGGAATTCATGTCATTCCTTATTTTTATATTTGGAGATTAAATTTTCTATAGATAGCTAAAACTATATTTTTGTGAATATTATTTTCTTAGATTACATAGAAATGTATGTTGTATTAAAACATACACATATATTAGTCTTCTCTATTCAATTTTTAGTTGTGGTTGTAGAAAATTTTAATTTTAGTTTCAATAATTTTTTTTAATTTTTATATATAATAGTTGAATACGTACCTATTATTGGATGTGGTATTCTTTTTATAAAAATTTTAAAACTAGTTTGGATGATAAATTTTCTCTTTATGTGTAATAATAATATTATTGATTATCGTTTCAGGGTTTCTATTTCAGTCAAGTGTGGGGGGATATATTCTTTACTATATGTAGAACACTTTTTTATTTCCTTACTCTTATTTTATACATGATTATACCTCTCCATCAACATCTATATTCATATAAAAATGTATTTTAATGACCTTCTACTTTATATAGCTATTAAATTCACACACCATGGAAAATCAGCAATAGTTTACCTTCCTAGAATCCCCATTTCATACTACATGGTATGTTTCATACATTGAAAGGGTTTCCATATTAAATTAATAAAATAATTATTCTATAGGATATCTTATGAGCCTCTTACAGGTTTAACCATACTCAAATTTGATTAGAATATAAATTTCTATCACTCAATTGGTTTCCTCAAAACTGTTTCCTCAAACAACAGTTTTCCAAAAACAATCATTATATTTCCTATTTTATAATATTAAATTAAAAACTATGAAAATGAAGGTAATTATTGTGAAGAGGTAATCATTGAATATTTGTCCATTTAAACCTCAAAAACATCTAATAAGATCTAAGTAACTAAAATAAATTTATATGAACCACATATACATCTGGAAATGAATCCACATAACTTTCAAATGGACCTAAATCAATAAATTCATCTAAAATATCATAATTTACCACACAAATTTCCATTTTTTTCAAAAACAAATCATACTTGATTGATTAACATGTCCACAATTTATAAAAAAACTGAACACTACAAAAACATTTGATTTTAACACTCTAAAATTATAGGTAAGACTTATAAAAAATATATATTCTACAATATGAAATTGATATGATTTTTATTGTTAAATTTAATAAAAATATTTCAAATTAATATGCATTATTAGAAGACTAATTATGATTAGGGAATACAAGTAGATTATTTGTAAAATTTATTTGATGAACTAATTTTTTTATAGTTAATTAATCTTGTTGTTATAACCCTATTTAAATGTTTCCAACACATATCATATGATACTTATAGGGCCTATGTTTATTTATTTATTATTTAATTTCATTGTTAATACAAATGTTAGAGAAAAAAAATAAAGACATTAAATCAACAAAAAATCATGATCACCTAACTAATATCATGTTACAAACCCATAATTTTTTTAAATGACTTATAGAGTTTATAAATAATTTATTTATAAAGTTATAGTTTAATTAATATTATTTAGTAATTAAAATTTAAGTGACATATATATATTATGACAGAAAATCAGTTTTAAAATCCATAATTAATGGTTCACTGGAATGAAAATTTCATATTAATATTTTGGAAAACCCCATGATTGATTCGAAATACATTTCGCAGAAAAAAATGACTCTTAGTCTAGAAAGGTGATAAATAATTAACATAGAAATTTAATATATATGTGAATATAATTATCGGTGTAGTATAAATGATTATAATAGATGAATTATTATATAAATTTGAGGTGTATAGTATATTTATACATTTTATTGTACTTGCATGCCATCGAAATTGAGTAACATCCTTATGGATTATTATTTAAAATTATTATCAGAATTTTGTTTATGTTAATGTTAATTTTAAAGATTAAATATCTATTCATTCAACCAATGTATTCAATACAATTAACACATTTGCATTTATACCAATAATAAATTATAAATATATATAAATATTTTACTATTATATGTACAACCATTGATTGGAAGTTGAAAATGATTTTTAATACTTGTGTATTTGTTTTAATCATATTCTTCATAATATTCAAATGGTAATTGGAAAAATAATTATAAATTGGTATACATGATGAATTATTTAATTATAAGTGAAAATTTATGTTCTCAAAATATAATACATTCTTATTGGAAATAAATAAGTGTCAGAGTTAATTTTATGGACTGAATGTAGTGATATTACCATAGAAATCCTAGAGAAATTTTATAGTACCATTGCACTGTCATGATTATAAGTAACCAAATCCCTATGTAATTTATTGTTTAGTAGTATTGGTAAAATAGATCCATATATGATAATTTTATTCAAAATCAATACACTAATTTAGATATACTTTTCCATTCAAGGACCTCTTTATTTTTTCAATTAAGTCCCAAAACATATTTCGTAGTACCCATATTGGATTCCCGGTGAATGGAAACATAATAATTTTGAGCTAAAATGCTTCATAAGGGTAAAATTAAAAACCATGACATACTGAATCAATGATAATAATCAAATTTCAAGGTAAATAAACAGAAACAGATTCCAATCAAATAACATGATAAAGAAAAATAAATATCTAATGGTATAAAAATGTAAACCCATGTAATTAAATAATAAATCATTGAATTAAATGAAACCAGATATATGTTGATGTAAATTATCATATATAAATAATAACTAATTCAAAAATAAATAAATTACTAATTGTTAAACGTCAGGTTTGAGGCCCACAAAAACCTCTACGGTCAATATCTATCCTCTTAACAGTTAAACACTTTGGGTAAAACCCCATCTATTCTACTTGGATATAAACTGAGATGGGTTTTCTCCAATTAAGTTTTTCTCATAAGACCATGAACGCATCAAGGGTTTTATAATAATCAGTCCCCACCCTGTACATAATTCTATAAATGTTCCACAACCCACGTCTTTCAAATACTAAGAATTAATTTGATTGAATAAAAAATATTCCTTATAAAATATATGTATTGAATAAAAGATATATATTTTTCAATTTTCCCCAAAAAAATTATAAAACTTTTAAACAAAAACATGTCATAAAAACTTTTATATGGTTCAATAAATAATCATATCCCCAAAAAATCATATGGATATTTAGGGTAAATTCAATGTCAAATAATCATAGGAAAATGACTATTTTAAGGGGACTAAAAATAATAAATGAAGTAAATGTGAATTATATACTTGGCCAAATCAATCATAAACTATAAAAAGTAATATTAAGGTTGGTATCAATAAAAAATTTCCCATGTGAAGTAAAATAAATCATTTTTTATCATTGATGAATGAATATTATTATTAAAAAATATAAAAAACAAATTTAGTAAAATAACCTTTTTAATTGGAAAAAAATTATGAAAATATTTTCCACTAAAAATCATTTTTGGAAACATTTTCATAAAAAATAACCTTTTGAACATGAAAAGTAATATTTTAAGAATTGATTGTGGGTAAATCTTTACAATTCATATAAGGTAAAAACACTTTCCTTTTTCATGGTAAAATGTTTGAAAAATTCCTTGTTTTGAAAGAGACAAAGAATATTACACTGAAAATGGGGGTAAAGGAAAAAATGGTAATCTTTTATGTACCGGATAATTTTCCAAAGGTAAAAAACATTATTGAAAATATTTTAATAAAACATGATTTTTAAAAGAAAAAAACATCATCAAATAAAGAGGGATGTAAAGTCAATTTTCCTTAAATCATTTTACTTACCAAAGAGTGGGATAATGTTACTATTACTTGAAAAAGATCATAAATAACTGAAGGATAATAAAATAAAATTTATTATGGAGAAATATTGAAATAATTTCTTCAAATTAAAATTAACGATCATTAAAATTATTCTCAATGAAAATAATTTCTAATCATTCCAATGTATCTTGTACCACATTGAAACATTAGAATCATAGCCTTAATTAATGAATAACATTAAATAAAATAATAATATCATGATAATAATTATATTCATTTTATAACATGTTAATGGAAATTATATACTCTGTATAAAATAAACTAAGTTCAAAACAACAAATAAGTCTCAGTGGAATGTAAATTGAGATGAAATCCCTTACATTGTGTGTTCTTTGTATGGTGTGTCTTTATATTCTTGAATAACAAAATTATGTTAATTATTAAATGTCATGAGAAGCTTTTTTATTTTTTTCATAAATTTCATTTCACTTATTACCAAGTTGTATACATCTAATTAATAAATTATGTTTACACCTGATTTTTTGACCAGATATGGATAATGTGTCATAAACAACAAATGAAAATCAACTATGGTCAAATGGACCATTATATAACATATAAATAACAATAATAACATAAAATTTATTTTTTTACATAAATTATAATTTTAAAACCAATCGTTGAATATGGTTATGAAAAATGAATAAATGTTACAATTATAAGGATGATAGGTTACACGTATGCATGAGTAACGTTCCCATTTTTCAATGATCATTATAAAAATAAGGTATGTAACATTATATATTTCAATAATCAAAAATATATCATAAATACCATGTTCGTTAACAGTATATTATTTTATATATAATTATTCTGTAGAAAAAATATATCACATCATCATGATGAGGTGGTAGTCCACATGTCCATGACCGATGTTATCATTTTTAGTGTGATAAAGGCTAATAAAAAATGATATGTATTTCAATAATGGTTATAATGTCAGGAATATCATATAAATAAATTTTATTTCACATATTATTTTATTAAAACCATAATTTATATATTCCATGTGTCGTTGGATCGAATCATATCGCTTTTAGGAAGCGGTAGTCCACACTCCCACAAACAATGTTATCATATTTACAAAAAATGAAAAGTATAAGGTTTTGTGTTATAAAATTTTAAAATAATACTAAAGACATAAAAATAATCATATATATCATATATAAACATATTTTCTATCATAATTCCCATCAATGAAAGGTGGTAAAATAAAAAATTAACAACTTCGTTTCGTGAGGTTGTAGTTTATCGTACCCATAACTTGTAATTTCCTTACACATTAAATGGAAGTGTGCCTAAGTGTAGGATGAATCGTTAATATAAAAAAATAATATTATATTGAGGATAATGTTTATATAACATTGGAATAATTTGATTTCCTAGGGTGAACAAATAGAATATAACTAATGATATTTTGGAAATATGTTACATATTTTTTTTACTCATTTTGGTTTGCACCAAAGGCCTTCCTTGGATGGATTTATTCCAAAGGGAATGATTTTAGGATGTGGGTGGGGAATTTTAGGATCAATTATTATGATATTTTTCAAAAAAAGGTTTCATTATATGTATGAGGAAGTGGGATGAGAGGAGGCCCTTTATATTGGAGGAGGAGTGAAACTTATATATATTTTCGAAAATGGAATTAAACCCATATTTTTCCTATTTCTAGTGAATAAATTAATCAAAATACTTATATTTAAGTTAGAATAGAGTTTAAATATTACCATCCTATGGATTTTGGATTGGTTTATAGGTAATTTTAACTCAAACTTTTATGGTTTAGTCCTTTCTTAAGATTAATTTCACCTCAACTGTAATAATTAATTTTAATTAGTTTCACTCATATTTTCAGTACAAACATGTTGAAAATATTAGAAATTATAAATTATTTTTATTTCAAATAAGTAATCTATTTTTCAAAATTACAATAACATGAATTAGAGAAATTAATTTAATCTTAATGCTCTAGATCTTACAAAAATGTGGGTTTTTAAAGTTTAAATGATCAAATTCATTGTTGTTTTTCATATCCAATTTCAAAGTGAAATTGATTAAAATGAGATTAATTGGATTAATAAATTAAAAATTTATCCAATTAATAATTAATAAAAATTGAAATTTGATTTTAACATATAAATAAATTGTATGAAAAATTGTGTCGATTTAAAAATATGTATTTATCATTATTTATTAAAAATATAAACAAAACAATAATATACCAAAAATTAACTGTAAACTAATCATTATTTATATATTGAAAATATTAAGTTCATTTTTACATAAAATATTTATAAATGTTCCAAATATTTATACTAAAATAGGTTTTAATTTAAAAAAAGTTAAAGGTGCCTTAATAAAAATATAGTATTTTATATGTAATATTGGGTTTGTTTTTATCTTATGTCTATCGAATCTATTTTATAAATATAAAAATATATTTTATGGAATAAATCATATATTTTCAGTTAATAACACTCACTTACTGTGATTAATATTATTTATTAAGACAGAATAACTTTATGAGAATAAAAATAGTTTTCTATAAAAACACCCCCTTTATTATAAATTGGTTCTAATATTCATTTCTAATTAATTAGTAACCAATGAATTCATTTAATATTTGATTAAACCATATATTTTAATAAGTTAGTCAATCATATTCGTAAGGGATAATTTAACAGCTAGGTTATATCTTATTATATTAGGTAATAATAGTTAAATAATATATTGTTGTTTGGTGAAACTCAATCGTGTGTGTAACACAAGCCATAAAATAAACACATTGTTGCATGTGATATATGCTAACTCAGTTTCACATTTAATGAAAGCTACAAAATATATTCAGTTTATTTAACCAAGTAAATATATTATATATTATTTTTCTATTATGGTCCTTTACATGATTGGTGTTGCGTGTCATATATACTATCAAACAAAATGTCCCCACATTAGACTTTAAGAGAATTACATTCTCCACCCATTAATTAAATAGCATACTAAAAATTTAATATTTAACATGGTAATATTTTTTTGATATTTATTATGTCCAAACCACAAATCGTGGGAAGGGTTCCTAAGAAATCCTCTATAAAAGAGAAAATAATAATTACAATGGTCGCATGGACTAACATGTAACTAGGTCTCTAGGTAAAATAAAATTAGTGGAAAGTTGAGATAAAAACAAGAAAGAAAAATAGTAAATATTAATAAAGAGTGATTGAGTTCATAAATGAAAAAAATGAATGATCATTGGAATGTTGATGGCATTAAATTCAAAATTCTATTATGACTTGGGAGACCATCGGTTTAACAGAAATTAAGTTTTGTGGATTTTTTTTAAGATTCTTTTCCTTATTGTTTAGAAATAAAATTATATCCTAATAATATAAAAAAAATTAACATACATGATATGTTTTAGTTTCATATGAATAATTACATCTTTTTTTGTGCTTTGATCAAAATTGAATTCATACCTTACTTCATGAAATTCCTATCCAAAAAAATTACATTGATTCATGGAGCAATAAAATAAGCATTTAATGAATTGTAAGGCCCATAAAAGAGTGAAAATCCTTTACATTTGTTTCTAACTATTATCCAAAGATAATATGTTGAAAAAATTAATATCTAATCCTAAATTTTACAGTACTAGTTCATCATTAATATTTATTCTTTAAATTTTTCATCTAAAAATAATTACATCTTAACTGAGACAATTCATAGGTCAATGGTTGGTGTGATACCCTTATCATCCTTCGATCATGGGTTTAATACCCATGTCCATTCTGGAATTTATTAGTTTTCACTCATCATATAGGTTCTCCTATTTTTAATGTATATTAATATAACCACCAAAATAAATATAATGAGAATCATTGAATAAGGTCAATCACTATTTAGACTTTTAACTAAGGTTTTCAATGCAACCACAACACATAAATACTTCATCCATATTTTTCTAAATATGTTCTTCATTGGTCTATAGATTATCCTATGGTGGAGATAATTTTCTAAAACCAAAAAAAATTGTGTGAGTATCATTTCTCTTATTGGAAAAAAAATATTATCATTTTTATAATGTTTAAATTGTGAAAAATTATTTTAAGTCTAAGACACCTCATTATTATCCCAGTCTATTCATTTTCATTATCTATTCAAATCATATATAACATATTTTAAAGATAATGTAAATAATCTTAAGTGTTTCATCAATGAGTGTCAAACTAGGTGTATAGTAAGGATTATTCTCATGTACCTGGTTATACTGAGTCAGGTCCAACGTACTTTGTTGGAGTTATTACCCCTTGGTACATCTCTCTTAGATCTATGGCCACTTGTAAAATCTAGATAGGGATGCATTTGTAGGATAAACTTCATAATCTCTACATTACCAAAATTCTTGTATGTTATTCTAAAATTATCCTCAAATTATACCTTAGAGATATGATCCCTAATCTACGTTTTATAAATCATGCTTACATGGTTTCAAATAAACTTCATTTGATACCAACTATATAGATACCACCCCATAAATCTAGGATCAGGTGTCCATTAACAGTACATTATCATGATTACAATTAGTAAAATAATGAATTATCAAAGAATATATTAGCCTTGGTAATCTAGATACATACATGTGTTTGGTATTAGATATCAATACACTAATTACAATATTTTTTTCTTTCGATGATTTATTTATTCCATATTCTATATCCATAAAAATTTTTAATATTACACTTCTTGGATTCCTAGAAAAAAGTAAACATTATAAGGGCGTTGTAAAATTTTAACTAAGGATAAAGTACAGTAGAAGAAATAATTAATCTATGAGAATAATCAAACTGATAGGTAAACAAATGGAGAAGCATGCCATTAAAATAAATGGATGATATAAAATAAATATGAAAAGATATGAAAATGAAGAAACTTTTTGTTTAATCAATAATATTGGAATGAAATGAAACCATAGATATATGGACAAACATCTCATGGATATAGAATAACTGATTCAAAATGAAATAAATACATAATTATAGGACGCCATATCCAAGGCACATGAAAACATATACATTCAAGATCTATCATCCGAATAGTTTAGAACTATGAGTAGAAATCCAACTATTCAACATGGAAACAAACTAAATGTGTTTTTCATTAACTAATTTCAACTCATGATAATACATATTCATCAAGGGGATTTAATTAACCGATCCAGAACCAATAGTGAATTCTTTAAATGGTCCCCAACTAGTTCCTTTCATTCCCTAAGCATTCCTCTTATCGAATAAAGAATATGCCTTTTCAAATACCTATATTGAATAAAGGATACAAATTTATATGTACTTCCTAAAATAAATAAATAACTTTAAACTAAATCACCATATGAAAATAGTATATAATTCTGGAAATATCTATATCCATGAAAAATCATATGGTTATTCAAGGGAAATTAAATTTCAAATGATCATTGGGAATTTAATATTTCAAGGTTAATAAATGGAATGAAGGAAGTAAATATGTATAATATCCTAGTTCTAGTCAATTATAATCCATCTAGAAGAAGATTATGGACTGTATGAAAAAACAATATCCCAATTAGAGTAAAATAATATTTTAATCATTGATAAATAGAAATATTATAAAAAAATATTTTAAAAACATTATTCAGTGAAATATCCTTTTGAATTTGAAAAATATTTTTAAAATATTTATCATTAAAAATAAAATTTTAAAAAAAATATTCAAAAATTAACTTTTTAAGTTATCAAACAAATAAATAAGGAAATGGGGGAAGGTAAATATGTGTAGGTCATATGAGGTAAAAATAATATTCCTTTTTTCACAATAAAATGTTAGAAAACTGCATTGTTTAGAAGGCAATAATATGATCCTTGCGAAAATGGGTATAAGAAAATTGGAAAAAATTAAATTAAAAAATGATTTTGATAAGGTTAAAAACATTTTTGAACAAATTTTAATAAAATATGGTGTTTTATAAAAACAATTATGGATAAATAGAGTATTGAAATCTGGTTTCCATAAAAAACAATTTTTATAACATTAAACTATCAAATTGTATAAAAATAGTAATATTACTTGAAAAAGATCAGGGATTACCATTGGAGGGGAAAATTAAAAAGATTATAGAATAGTTGATATATAATTACCAATAATGGAAGTAAAATATCATTAAAATTACTTGTGATGGAAATAATCTTTAAATTTTCCATTGTATCCCATTCAATTTGAAAACATTTGAATCATAATATCCATTATTTAATAACATTAAATAAAACTTATAATATCATAAAAATAAATAAATTCATTATATAAAAATTTAGTGGCTGTTATGTTCTCCATATTAAAATAAATGTGGTGCATAACAAAAAATAAGTTTAAATGGAATGTAAATTGAGACAAAATTCCTTACCTTGCATTCGATTTGTCTCATGTTTCTTTATATTAAAAAATAAAAATACAATGTTATTTATTTAATTTCTTAAGAAGATTTTTCATTTTATCATAACATTTATTTAACTTATTAACATTATTTATAAAACTACATAATCAATTATGTTTATGTTAAGTGTTTTAACCAAATTCAGTTTATAGGTTAAAAACAACTTTTGTAGGTCAACTCTACTCCAAGAGAAAATTATATAAAACTTATATAATAATAATCCTGATATTTTTTAGAAGTTTGGGGCTAAAGCCTCATTTTATTATTAATTCCAATACCTATTTTATATGGTTATAGGGAGACCCATTAAATAGCTCAATGACCCAAGGCCATGTAGCCGGAATACAAGGCGTGAACGCATGTTTTTTGGCCTAAAGGGCCATTCGGTTAACAATACCGCTACAATACCCTATGTGCTATAGTACATTCTACAGTATGACCTCCACTATAGTAATTTCTATAGTGCCTCCCCACTATAGTGTCACTATTATTACAGTCTTCCCACTACTACATTACTACAATTGTTCCCTACTACAGTGCTACTATAGTACCCTAGAAATCTGTCCCTGCTCGGTTTCGATCCTGGGTCTTTTAGATGACAAGAAAGAGCTTGTACAACTTGGGTACAATCTCATTGTCAAATAATAATCCCGATATAATTATTATATTTATACATAAATTATACATTTAAAACTCATCATTAAATATTTTTTTGAAAAATGAACCAATGTCACAATCATGGAGATCATAGGTCATACATACACATGAGTAACGTTACAATTTTTGGAGGATCATTATGGAAATAATGTAAGTTACATTATATATTTTTCTAATGATCATTATATCCCAAATACCATGTTATTTAATCATACATACTTTTATATATAATTCTTGTGATGTAAATGGAATCAAATCGTGATGAAGATGTGGTACCCCACACGTCCATGACTGAGATTATCACTTTTTAGTGTGTGAATGTGTAACAAATAAAATGATATATATTATATTTTTCGATAGTTAATTATGTCATGAATATATTATATATATATATATTTAATGTAAAATATGTTAAATTTAATCCATCCTTTATACATTCCAGGTATCATGTGGCTGATTCACATCGATTTCAAAAATATTTAAGTAGTTTTTTAATGTTTTTAATGTGGATGTATTTTTTGGAATCATAAATCTAAATGGAATGATGTGGGAATCCATTATTACAATGAACATATTTTCACTATTTATATTGACAATAGAAAATGGAATTAATTTTATTGGGGATGATGCACTACATCATCAACACGTATAAAAACACAATATTGATCTTTAATGGGGAACCTTGCATATCGTTTGCAGTATCAGTACGATGTTCTTAGTGATTCATAAAATTATCTCAATGGATCAATGGGTTAAACCTGTTCAAGACTATAACTGAATAAGAATGTATAGATAGATATCCTGCTTCACTAAATGAGTTTTATCATGCCCTCCAATGAGGCTATGTGTGATCTAATAGTCATATCTAATCTCTATAATGTGAAATAAGTTATATAATAGGAATATTTCTTGTTTCTAGGACACATAATAAATGTATTATTTGATGAAAAATATGACATATATCAACATCTTGAAGCTACAATGGATATATGGGATTCATTGAATAAAATTACATATATGAGAATAAAATGAGTAATTAATTCTTAGTAATTAAGTTTATATCATTCAAAAAAGATACATTTTAGATCATTCATAATTGAATTTTGTTAAGTATAACATTTATTATAGAACCTAATTAAAAACAAGATGATCATGGATGATTATTAATTATCGCATCCATCATTGATAATTTCTACTAGTCAAATAATAATGTAAAATATTCTCTAAATCAAAAAAGAAGATATTTCTTCGAATCAGATATTCATCTTCATAAAAAATGAAAAGAATATAAAAATCACGAGGAAGGAAAAATTATAAAAAAAATTGGTTCAATTTCCTTATAAGGTTGGGATTTGGTCCATCTAGTTCTGTAAAGTAGAACATTTTCCATGCCATCCTTTAAAAGAAAATGATTAATTTAAGAAGATAAAAGGTGAGAGCTACTCCCATGGTAGACTGGAACACTTCAAATGGTATTTCCATTTCCATAATAATATAGATAGTGAAAATAATAAAAATAATGAGAACAACATACTCAATATCTTTTAATCAAATGTGATCAAAGAAATGTCTACTTGGTTGATTGATTCTGGAGCTATAAATCATATTTCCAACAATAAATCTCTCTTTTATAGGATGAAATAAATCAATGAATGGATGTACATCAACATTATGTACTCTCATAAAAATAAACATAAATTGGAAGGGTGAGGTTCCTATAAGTTTTAACATTGAAAAAATCTTCTCCTTTAATTTTTAATTTTATAAGTCAAATGGGTGTAGGAACTTTGTATTAGAGATCTTATAAATAAATAATGAGTTTATGATAGGATTTTATATATAAAACTCTGTTCTATCTAATAATGTTGTTTTTGAAGGGTAACATTTACTATAGATTATTTAAATTAGAAAATAAAATTTCTTTAATATAAATTATAGAGTATTTTAATTTATTACATAATCATTTAGGTTACACAAATAATAATAAATTTCATGACATATAAAAAAATTGGATTACCACTTTTCATGTTTAAAAGTATCATAATTGAGTGAATTTCATCAAATCTAAAATAGCTAAGAACATATTTCCAAGTATAGAAAGAAAAAAATTTATTAAAATTAATATACAGTACTGTATTATATTTATTTGATACTTCTGAAATATGTAATAAAAGTACATTTCATCAATTATTTATGATTATTCTTGAAATTTATAAGATCAAATTTTACATGTTAAATTTGCGTTTATAGAAAATAATTATATGTAAAAATGAGGCAAAACCCTGATGCGGTATTAAAGTGAAATTCCTTTGATCAAACCACTTATGTGAATATTTTTATCCATTATTGTTTTAATATATTGGGATCATACATGAAATTACAACTCTATACATCTTAAAATTGAATAATATTTATAAATAATAAACAATTAATAGAAATAGTTAATTACATCATGTATATTTATAGCCACTCAAAAAAATTCAGATGAGAATATTTATTAAATACTATTCATTTTCTAATCAAGGTTCCCACAAAAAGGAATTCTATGGATTCATATGGGTTATGGAAGTAAAGAATTATAAAGATAAATTCTGTAATTTTTTGGGTTGTCATGAAATTTTAAGAGTATTTGAACCTATAAGGGTAATGTCCGGTAAAAGTGGTTCTGATACCATATTTCTTGTATATATAGGGAATTATTATTATTAAATATTCATGGTATTATAATCAAATTATTTAGTATTAGTTTACATTTTAATCGAATCTAGAGATGTTATCATTGATTAATCAAGGTTTACCACATTACATATGTAAGTCAAAATAGAGAAATCTCACTCAAATATAAATGTATCTCAATAAGATTTGGTTTATGTAATTTATAGAAGGTAATGAACTCAAATACCCTGGATATTTGAATTTTATTTTAGTGTGTACTTTTTTAATCGACAAATGAATTTATTATTATATAATCGTTAGTTTTATTAATATTGATTCCAAATCAAAATAATTAAAAGAATTTTTGTCAAATTTTTATATATATTAATGGAATGAAGTTAGAAACTGATTAAACATAGTCTTTAACTAAGATAAATAATTGGAAATTAGATTTAATTTCTCTAGGCGCACAATTGATTTGTTGTAAGTGGGAATTTAGAACGAAACAAAATGGCAATTTTACAATTTAAAACTATAAATACATATTTATTTCTAAAGAATTTACTCAATGAAAAGGAATCAAATTGTTTGATATGTATTATCCAATGTCTTGTAATTATTTAACGATAATTCCTCATTAATTAACATATATGTATAATTTTGAAATGCACCAAATGGATGCTAAAAGAACAATCCATAATTGTGATTTAAATGAAGAAATACTACAATAAAACCATAACTATTTATATAAATTTCAAGAAAAAGAAGTTTTTTATGTTAGTATGGTACCTATATGTTTTCAAATAATATCAAATCAACAACATGATAAATTTAATGATATAATCTAACCAAATAGATTTATTATTAAAAAGGAGAAAAATAATATACAGTAATTTCAGAAAATAATTAAGGATTGGTAATTTTTTATATGTTGATGAAATGATAATATTTGGAACAGATATAAACCAACTAATTTATGATAACTATATTATATCTGGAAACATTGATATGAATTAATTTGGAGATGTTAATGAGTATTGGTGAAAAAATTTAGGAAAAACATTATTATTCTTTCTCAATATAATTATATTGAAAACAATGTTAATTAAGTTCGAACAATTGGATTGTTTTTTATTTTCTACCCCACATGCTTCCAAGAAATGATGTTACAAAACCATGTATGGAATTTTTTCAACTAAAATAATAAAGGGTTATTGGGTGTCTTATATATGTTTGGACTAGCATGAGACCCAATATTGCATATGTTGATAAAAAGTCGATCAAGTATTGAATTAATATGGGTTATGAATAATGAGATATAGTTAATAGAGTACACAAGTATCTAAAGGGTACTATGGATTATTGAATATGTTATACTGGAAACTGAAGGGTGTTATAAGGTCCTTATTTTTCTGTGTATAAGTTTTAAATATTATATGGATTGATTTCGAGACCGGGTTCTAAGACAACCTACAATTCTGAGATCTAGTATGTCCGGAATAAATGATTGAAATATATTATATATTTTAAATATCACACATTTTATTTTCTTAAAAACAAAGAATTACACTTGAATGAGTTCCTGTATCAATAAACAAAGGGATCTACTCAGTTCATAATGGTGGTTTTACCTTAGGCTTGACTTAACATTAGTCAGCATGGGTCATTTTTTAAAATGTTTTCTTGGGCATAAAATGAATAAAATAATGCAATAAAAATTAATTTTTTTATAATGTAGAAACTATATCATATTTAAATATGTGATTATGTTGGAAATCTGGGGTTAATAGTATAACCCAAGAGATGTTGAAGGATTACTAGGAATAGATTTGGAGAACCCACTCAAGCCAACGGTCACAGATCATGGATTGATCAATTCTCAAATCCTTGGATTAGATAGATATCATCAAAAAACATGAAACAATATATTTTATTCATATTTGATCTAACCAAATCGAGGTAGGTCATGTGTTTCAATTTTTTATTCCTGATTCTTGATTTCAATTATGAACTCAAACCAATCAACAAATAGATTGTCCCCTAGATCAATTGTTATGAAATATGGGTTTATTTTTGGGTTTAATGGCATATTTCTTCATGGATATTAACTATTTTTTTTTGGTATAATAATAATGAACTGAGATAAAAAAGAACATCGATCGAGGTTCATTCATCTTGTTTGGATTTTTTATTTTCCCTCTGATTAACTGTTTTCTATGATTTTCCCCATATTTTCCTTGGGGTTTGATATTTCCTCAAATGATTTATTGTTACACATCCCATTCATGGAACAACAATCCAAAATCTTAGAACACGCCTCTTTATGAATTTTTTGAGGTGCGATGGTGGTTGTAGTAGTGCATTGAAAGACGTTTTGTTCTAATTTCTAATTCATTAGAACATAAAAAATAATTGAGACGATCTTGTTTTCTAAGTGTATCGAAGGACCAAATATAATCAATTCGGTGATGGAATAGTCTGAAGAGTCTGAATATTATGTTTCTAGGAATAGTGGTCGATAGATTAGAGGCTGGAGGACTGACTTGGGTGATCGGGATGAAGAAGAAAGGTTCTTAAAAAACCCTTTACACACAGTGTGCAGTCATTCTCTACACGACATGTAATCTCCATGGATAACCCTGTGTGTGCATTAGAAATTACATGGACATGGGGTGGTGTACAAGTGTTTCCTATATAGTGTGTACTCCCCCCCCCCCCCACATGGAATTTCATAGGCCATTTATACATGTTATAATTTAGACTAGTACACCGTAACATATACACTAGATGACACTGTGTACTGACACATGATTGTAGATCACAGGCGGGACCCCAAATATAGGAATATTGCATATAACAACTCCAATACCCTCTAATTTTATACATGAAATTGGTTTATGAAATGAGATATTTTTATGGGATGTACCTTGGTTCAAGGGACACATTGTGTACCCTTACTACTTCCCAAGTTCCATTGTATATGTGGCATGAATCTCTTGTCATCCATATCTTCGATAGGTTCTATTTGGATTATCTCCACTTATCCTTTCTCAAATGTTTGGGTCAAATAATTACCTATTCCTAAGACTATAATCCCTTCAATTGGAATTCCAAGATATATTTTTTGAAATCCCCCTGAGAGTCCTAGAGTGGGATCCTCTATTCATATTTGTTACCTATATGGAGTTCGAAGTCTCGACATGACCAGAAAAACACTGGCACAACTTCTCTACATAGTGGCCTTAATCTAGATTGAGTTGTTGGTATCATCACATCAAATTGGTGTGATCCTCCTAAGTTTATCATATTATCTTCTAACTACAAGTGTATCCTTCCCAAGGTGATACATGACGAGCAGTACCTCTTAGAAAAATGGATTCAACATTATCAGAATCAGGAGGGTGCTCGCTCGGATGAGTGTTTCATGGAATCTTCATGATGAAATACTAGGGTAGATATACTATGGTTTTGGATTAACTCTATACTGTGTGTCTTGGGTTTGCTATATATGGATATTCTGGTTATGTCTTTTGTAGACATATACTTCTGTGGATTTGACTGCACTTTTTTGTATCTCTTTTTGGTTTCATGTTGTATTATTGAGTATTGTTATACTCACCCCTCCATGGGCTTTTCCGGCATGTGTCATGTATTGTGTAGATGATCGACCTTTTGGCAGAGCCGTAGGTGGACCATAACCTGATTTTTCTGGGTGAGACTGGGCTGACCGAGGTGTATTCCTATGGCTTTTAGGGAGCATCCCCATTACATTTTCCATTAGTTTGGACTTGTGTTATAGACTCATTGTGGTGGGGTTGTATTTGGCCCTATTTTATTTTATTTACTTCCTATCATATTGTGGTTATGTAATTTAGATGTATGCATGCATGTTTACTTAGTTGTTTTTATATTTCATCATTTTTATGGGCTATTAGATGTATGTGTGTAAGGTACATAGGATACAGTATCCCATGTCAGTGATATTCCTTCTCAACACTAGTCATCATCCCCTTGTCTATTGTATTCAGGCTTGGGGAGTCACAATATGGGACCAACTGGGATAAGTCTTGATGGAGTGGTATCAGAGGTGGTTTCATACTACATTAGGATCATGAGTCTATGAGATTAGTTTGGGGTGACAATTTTTTGTAATTTGAGTTTGGATTTTAAGTTAGTGACTCTCGTTTTAGTTTGGTGGCAAACGTATCCATACACAAGGGATATTATCACCTTATTTTTGACTAGATACATGAGAACATTGGTTGCAGGGAAGAACAATGGTACATGATTAATATAGTAATGAGTTGTGGTTTCCATGTCCTTATTGAGTCATCTATCCAGAAATACTCATTGATCAAGTTACATCTTGAATATTTTTAGGATGTCTCTACAACGTAAGATATTTAAGATTCATTAGATTGATCATATATATAACCCCCCTTAGGGTTGAGGCTTCAATTCATGATCCATTTCCCGATATGTTAACTCCAGATGATGCACCATCCATACTAGCACTAGTTGAGAAGAACATGGTTCCCACAGACTAGCGAATGAGGAACAAAAGTGGAGCATGGATCAAAAGTTTTAGTTAAAGAAACCTCTCTGGTTATGAGGTGATCCCAACACAAAGGAAGCTAACAACTGGCAGTCGGTGGTGACATGAGTTTTATATCATGTCACGACACCAGTATATCAGCTGGGGTCCTGGTAGTGAGACATATTCAAGGATCAGCAAGACGATGGTAGAGTTTGGTTACCCAGGCTTATGATGAGTTTACTATTTCATTGATAAGGTTAGAGTGTCGATTCATATAAGAGTTTTCAACAACTATGATAGGGTTTTTTAATATCAATAAGCTTTTGCGACTCCAGCTTGGAAGCATGATTGTAGATGAATATTTTTCGAGTGAGGTATGAATTGTGAAATTATATAATCCCTCTATGAATTCAAACTAATGTTAGGGTACATATGTGATCCTTGGTAGTTTAAATATTCTTGGATGAGCAGATACAGCTGGTGACAGTCAATAGTATAAAAGCAGGAGCAGAGACTCGGTATTAGGGTTCCAATGTCATTCATAGAGACTTGTAGATGTGATATGTTTATGGAGGATTTCCTAGGAAAGAATATTTTCAGGTATGGGATCACATGGTGTGTCTAGTTAGCCCATAGATAGTTGGTGCTACTCATGTGATGGTAGGGGACATCTCACCCAAGATTGTCCAACTCATCAGACAATTGATAAAGAGACTTGGGATGAACCACTGATGGGGACATTATGCAATGATAATGAAAACAAATAGAGTGGATGACATGTCATAGTAGCTGGGAGAGAAATAGAAGGTGTTTGAGGTTTCGACTTGTTACCACCACCACCCATAGGTGGTCCATGCTAGGCTCGGGGAGCTGGACGACATGGGCAGGGACAACTGCAAGAAGTTGAGGATTAGGAACCATGGGCTCCAAGAAAGTTTTAAAGTATGATCTATGTTCTTTATACATTAGTTTTAGTACTGATATAAAAAGGATCAATTCATTAAATTATTTTTATATTCCTTGTGTGAGAATTAATGAATCTATTTAAACCATTGACTTGACTATTACCCTTAAAGACTCTTACTAGAGAACACTCAAAGATCACACAAATTTTTTTATAGTGTGACCATAACCATGGAGGTGAGAGTATATATTGTAATATCTTATTAAATGTATCTAGGACTTATTATGCCATTCTTGACATGGATTGGTTATCTACATTTCATACTTAGATTGACTGTTTTAGGCAATGGGTGTAGTTTGTCGATAGTTCCAGAACTAGGTTCTCTTTTTTGGGTGAAATGGAATCCCAGGTAGCATAAGATGGACTCATGGACAGAAGGGTGTATCCAATTACTCATATGTTGGCTAGAATAACCCTTGGAGTAATATATTTTATGAGATCTCAGTTTTCTAAAGCTGTGGAGGACTATGAGGAGGTCTTTCTTGAAGATGTTCCATGTTTTCCTCCCTACCGACAGATAAACATATACATTGATCTACACCCTAGGATGACACAAATATCAAATTCAGAATATTAAATGGTCCCCATGGAGCTTATTGAGATTAGGTTGTAGTTGGAGGACTTTTATAGGAAGGTAATTGTAAGACCTAGTATTTCCCTAGGGGAAGGCCCAGTTTGCATGAAAAAAATGGTTTCATGAGATTGACGTTGTGTGTGTGAAAAATGAAATTGAATCAGGTGACTATGAAAAACAAGTATCCACTACTAATGGTAGATGGCCTCTTTGATCATTTTATAGGGGCATAATGGTTTTCATGGGTTGACCGCAGATCTGGATTTGGCCAACTACGAGTGCTGGATAAGGATATAACAAAGATGATATTTTGATGTCTCTATGGCCTCTATTAGTTCAGGGTGATTCCATTTGGCATGATTAACTCTATAGAAGTGTTCATGCGACTCATGAACTATATATTTTAGTATTAAATATATCATTTTGCTGTATTCTTTATTGATTATATGTTTACAAACTCAGTGTGTAAGAAGGATCATGTGATACACTTATGGATAGATCTGGATGTACTTATAAAGCAATATATTTATTGAAAGCTCTCAAAGTTCCATATTTGGATTTAGGAGGTCCACTTTCTAGGAAATTTTATATCAGTAGATTGAGTGGCAATGGACCCATCCAAATTTGACATTATGTTGGTATGGGACCCCACCAAAGAGCATGATGGTGGTGCAACACTTCTATGCGATGGTGGGATATTATCATAGATTCATGCCTGGTTTCTCCAAGGTATTAGAACCCATGATAGATTTGACTCACAAGGAGCAACCATTCATGTGGGATCGAATGTGAAAATGGGATTTTTAGCATATGAAGAAATGTTTTATGAGTTTTCATATATTGAAATTTCTTTAGGAAGGTTTCGAGTATGTATTGTTCTGTGATAATGAAGAAAAAATCATAGTTATTTTATAATGCATTGGAAAGTGGTTTTTTCCTATAATATATTTTAGTTGAGACCACATGTGAAAAACTACATGACCTATGATATTGAGTTAGAAAATATAGTATTCTCTTTGAAGATGTGCAGACACAACTTGATGAGAGATAGATTTATCATCTACTCTGATCACAAGAGTATCAAGTATATCTTCCCCTTGACGGATCTCAACTTGAGACAGAGGCAATGGATAGAGTTCCTCAAACACCGTGACTTTGATAATTTCTACAATCATGGGAAGAGTAGCATGGTATAAGATTTGATCAATATAAGATCCAGTCCATAGTTTTTGAATGAGGTTTTAGAGCAGTTAGCCTTGTTGCAGTTATCATTTAGGGATAGAGATGGTGTGACTTACATCCAACCTATAGTTGTCATACCTCCACTCTTAACATGATTTATGGGGCAATTTCTTAGGGATACCATTTTTTAGAACCTACATGATTAGATATTCATAGGTCCTTCCTTTATGGGAATTTCTAAAGGTTTTGAGCACATCGTTCTTTTAAGAGGAGCATGATGCCACCAATGACATTGCTGGATGCTGATCATAGAGAGTTTCATACATATCCATTGGTGGTATAACTTGTTGTGGAAAAAGATATATCAGGACCTTTTATGTTATTTTTGGTTTCTAGGGACAAATAAAGGAGTTGTATATTTTTTCTTTCAATGCTTTATTTTTTATCATATAAATCGAGAACGCCAAGTTCCAGTGGGTTTATCTCAACACCATGAGGTTTAAGAATGGAAGTAGGATGATATATCTATATACTTTTTGATAGTATTACCATATACATACAGGGGATATGATTCCATCTAGGTGATCGTTGACTAACATTCCATGTCCTCCCAATTTATAGCTATATGAGAGCAGGGTCTAGTATATAGCTTGGAAAACCTCTATATTTAAGAGAATGTCCGAATCCATGCAGTTACAGGAACAATTTTTTATTATAATGATTCTATCTTTACATCTCGATTGTGGAAGCGATTACATGAGTTGTTTTGTACCTAGTTCCACTTGAGCATAGCGTTTCACCCACAAATCAACGGCCAGGCTGAGAAGAGAATTTTTGTTCAGTAAGACATGCTATGAGATGGCATGTTATGATTTGGTAATATTTGGGAGTATCACCTACCACAAGTGTTGTTTTTTTCAACAACATTTACCATTCTTCATTCAATATGGTACCATTAGACGCTTTGTATGGGTAACCTTGTAGGTCACATCCTTGTTGGATTGATCCTGGAGATTTGGTACACATGGGCATGGAGTGGTTGTAACTTACAACATAGGTGGTGTTGATCATCTAGGATTAGATGAAGATCCATAAAAATTATTATGCTGACAAGCTATGGAGGGCCTAGGTGTTCGAGGAAGGAGACCTTGCATTCCTAAGGGATTCACCCTGATGTGCATTAAAGATATTTGGTCGAGAAAGATTGCTATCTCCAAGGTTCATTAGTACTATTTAGATACTATGTAGAGTTGGTGAGTTGGTGTACCACTTAGCTCTACCTCTATAGTTAGACCAGGTACATGATATATTCCATGTGTCGCAGCTAAGAGGGTATGTGCATGACCCATCACGCGTTATCGACTAGGGAAAGTTGGATATCGAGGATGAAGTATCTTTTGATGAGTACCCAAGGGAGATTGAGGATAGATATGAGAGGATACTTCATGGGTGATATATTCCTTTAGTTCATTTCTGGTATAAGCACAAAAAAACTCATAGAGAGCACAAGGTAGTGGGAGGATCAGATTCATGATCAGTACCCACATCTTATTTAGTGGATTTTTTTTGAATTTTCAAGGACATAAACACCCAAATTAGGGAGAATGTAATGTCTTTTATTTTATTTGTATTATTTTTAGATATTATATATATTAATTTCAAGACAAGGAGATAAGACAAAATGATATTTTGAGACCCAATTTGTCCAAAAGAAATGTTTGAAATATATTAAATAGAACTCAATAACATTTTTACTGAAAAATTAAAATAACCCCTAAATGGGTGCCTCAATTGAAAATATAAAGCGACCATTGAGTTCATAATAGCTGTTTTAAACTAAGCATCACTAACAATTGGTCGGAATGGCTGATTTGTGAAAACTTCATTGTGGGTGTAAAATGAAGAAAAGTATGTAATAAAAATTATTTTTCAAGCAATGTAGATAATTAATAATCTTAAATAGATGATTATATTGGAAATCCATGGTAATATGCATAACCCTGTAGATTCTAGAGGATAAAAATGAAGAATATTGGAGAAACTTCTCAATAAAATGGCAATGGATCATGGATTGATCGATTGATGTAACATCGGATTCGATGGATCTCATCAATGAACATGACGTGATATTTTTTCTTCACCAACGGTGAAATTGAATATAGATTGGGAATGTGTATCAATATTTTATTCACCATTATTGATTTATACAAGAAAATTGGACCAATCAAAAAACATATTTTCCAGTGGATTGATCGTTATGTGGTATGGGTTTATATTCAAGGTTTGTTAGGATATTTCATCATGGATATTGATTATAAATTTGTCCTATTAATCGAAATGAATTGCGATCAACATGAACATTGATCATGGTTCATTTATCAAGATTAGATTATTTATTTTCTCTCTTGATTCACCATTATTTGTGTTGTTCTTCACCTTTTCCCTATGGGTTGATGTATCTTTGAATTATCAGTCACTATGTATTCGATTATTGGTGAAATGATCCATAATCATAGATATTACATCAGTATGACTTGAGAGAGGTGTAGAAGTGGTTATGGTAGTGGATTGAATGATGGTAGGTGATGATTTTGTTTTCTTCATCACAAAATGAAGAACTGAGAAAATATTATTTTCTAAACATATTGAATGCCAAAATCTTGTCGATTCGATGATGGAATGTCTAGATGAGGCTGGATATCAAATTTCATGACATGGGGTTTGATAGATCATGGGTCAGAGGATCAACTAGATTGAGTGTGAGGAAGAAAAGGGGTTATAGAAAAACCTGATACACATAGCATGTAGTCAATGACTACATGTTGTGTAGTCCACTAGGAAGAATCGGTGCATACATGGGAAGTTAAATAGACACGAGGTGGAGTAAAGTGGTTTTCTATATGGTGTGTACACCCCCAAATAGCATGGCCTAGTCAATGTACATAGGTTACCCCGTTTACTGGTACATAGGAATGGATTCACGGGATGACATCATAAACTGACACACAAATAGAGTATGTGGGTGGGACCTCGGATACAGGGACATGGCATGTAATCCCTCCAAACCCCATGTAATTTTATACACAACACTGATTGATGAAAATATCTATTTAAATCGGTAGTACCTAGGGTGATGGGACACGCCATGTACCCATACTACATGTCATCTACCAATTTTAACATGGATTCAATATCTTGTTCTCTATATCATGGAAAATTTTTGTTTGGTTTCATTCCCCTTATCTTTTATCAAACGTTTGGTACAAATCTTTTTCTACCCCCAAAACGACGATCCCTTCAACATTAATTACTAGATAGAGTAGTTGGAATACCCTAGAGATGACCAGAGTGGGATCCTTTATACATATTCATGCCCTTGGTGGAGATATTGGTATCAACCTAACCAGCACTATACAGGAACTGATCATCTACTTATTAGTCATAATACATATGGAGTTGTTGGTTTCACACAATATCCATAGAGTGATCCTCATTTTTAAATATATTTTTATTTAGACTTTCAGTGTATATTTATCATGGTGATGCTCAAGGAGCACTGCCTCTTAGATGAATGACATTAGTATTATGAGAGTCAGTAGTGTGTTATCTCGGATGAGTACTTTATAGAATCTTCAAGCTAAATTATTCGGAATGGTATACTATGTATGTGGATTACCTAGAATATATGTTTCATAGATTTTGTAGATCAGGATATTTTTGTTATATGGGTTGTATAAAAATATCTATGTAGATCTGACTATACTTTCTTTTCTTGTGTTGCTGTATAGTTTTGGGGATTCAAATAGAGTATTGTTATACAAAACCCTCATAAGAATTTCCCACACTTTTCATGTATTCTATATATGATCAACCTTTTAGAGGATTCTTTGATAGTCCAAGACCAAATAACACTTAGAGATACTGAACATACAAAGGTGTTTTTTGCAGCTTTCAGACAGTAGTCCGAGTAACTTTTCATTCAGGATGGACCAGTGTTACAGAATCTTAGTGGCGGGATTGTATTGGTTCTTGTTTACTTTATGTTACTTCCTATCGTACTCTAGTTATGTGATTTAGTTTTACACATCCATGTATACATATTGGATTTTATATTTTAGCATTTTTATGGTCTTGGATGTGTGTATGAGTGTAGGTAATTAGGATATGGCCTCCCATGTCACTATTATGCCTTCTCAGAACTAGTCACTAGCCACTGGACAATTGGATGAGGGATTGGGGAGTCCCGGAATGATCCCCACTAGGATAGGTTGTGATAGGTGTTGGATGATTTTTTATGAAACCTAAATTACAAATCTATATCATTGGGTTTATGTGAGTGGTTGTGTTTTCACACATGGAGGTGGTGTGATCTTTTGGGAATCAGAGAAAAAAATGTATATCAAACTCCACTCTCGATTCAGAGTTTCATTCCATAGTGTCTATTAGTAATGTAAGAGAATTTCGTTAACCTCTTTTGGTAGATCTAATAATTTAGGCCAAGACAATGTGTATTATTGATACACATTTTCAAAGTCAATCTACAATGAATATAGAATATAGAAACACATATAATGGAAAATCCAGACACATTAATCATAGAAAAATCTATGTAATGTAGTTGACACCAGATTAAAACATAATTTTTTGACATTATGATATTGATTAAAAAAATTAAATCCAATAATAAAGGTACTTTCACGAGTGGTATTATATAAAACAACATTTGGTATAGGTTTAATGTTCTTTTTAAAAATTCACAAATGATGGGACCTCAACCTAACATGTGGTATATTTATATGTATATTTTCAATGTATGAAATTTTTTAATAAATTAAAAGGAAAAAAATCAAATATATATTACATCTCTTGTAAATGTTTTCTAGTGCCCATTAGAAAATTTAGGGTAAGTTCAAAATATATGAATCATGTGTTGAAACATGGGGGAACGTTTTTAATTTTACCTTTGTGAATGTTGAAGTGGGGCCAATCCAAATAGAATTTTATTTTTTGTAACAAAAACTCACTAAAAGATGAGTGAAACATTGATATAATGTTTTCTATGATCAGATAAAGATCTAAGGTATTTTTATAGACATGTGATGTATCAATATGATTGATAATATTATTTACATGTACAAGACAATGTCAAAATGTTTCTATACTATGATTTTCTTTTTTTCAACTATATACATGTTCAAATCGATCGATACCATTATTTATGAATGATAGTATCAAAAGAGTATAATGATTTATTTTCAAAATGGGTTTTAAATATTTTAAAATTATAGGAGATAGTCATATTATAAATAGATTTTAAATTATTTAAATTACTTTTTTTAATGTCATTAAAAAGGGCTGATTTTTTTGAACCTTACATCAAAAATATGAATAGATTGGGTCTCCACTATTAAAATGGATTATTCATCACTATTTGGAAATTATAACATAAAAGGGAATAATCATTTTTGGATGATGCATCATACTATCTATGAACTCAAGTAAATTCTTAATGTGGTTCTTTGATGTTGCAATTTATACTTCACATTATATATTTATGTGAGGTGCATGGAGGTGTACTTATTTTTAATTTTAGTTTCTCATATAGGTATAAGGACAATCCCAAGCATGTATGCCTTGTTGGTTGACCCAGTTCACTAAATAGGTATGATCTAAATAGTTGATAACACTGGGAGGGATATAATTGAAATATTTGTTCTATAATGACTATGATTTGGTCTAATTATTCAATTGGGTGAAATTGAACAGACATGATTAAATATTGAAAACACAAACCTTTCTACGAGGGGTATTTACCGAGTTCCATATGGTATTATTCCTAAATCAAATGGGTTCTTTCATGCCTATACATTTGATTACTCATTAGATTGAAAGATATAATAAATTTCATATGGAGTCACATTCAAGAAACCCACTTAACATTCTAGAATCACCTCTCTTGTCTAAGATTCCTCCAAATTCCTTTTACAAGCCTTAAAGTAAAATTTTTTGTGCATAAAAAATATTAAAATAGGTCAAGTTTCATTTAATTATTCAAGGGTTTTTTCATAATTAACATATGCGTATATTAATGAGACACAGATGTATCATAAGGATAATTCTTTGAAAACCCACTATGATAATTATTTAGTGAGGTTGAATCAATATTTAATGAAAGAAAAAACATAACATGCATAAAAAATATACTTATAATATAGTAGAATAAAATTTCATTTCATTCCCACCTACATATCCCAATAAAATAAGAATATTTAACTTTTTTCAAATGTTATATGAATGAATTAACATTAATTGTGGGTTTTTATAGTGCTAGTAAAAATTCTATAATAGTATTTAAATGATATTTGTTTTAAATATAGGATTTTTTTATGATTAATCAATGAAAACGATGAAGAATGATATTTGTTTAATTAAAAATATATTTTGTATAATTTATTTCTTTACTATACTTACATTATTAATCTATAAATAGGAATAATTTATGTTTATTTTTTAAATTATATAAAATCTAGATAAAATATAAGTGATACTAAATATGTTTATAAATATTTAAAACATAAAAAAAACTAATTTTATTTTCATTAATTTATATACAATTTATTTTAAAAGAAAACACTTAATATTTTATTGTAATAATGTATCATGTTGATTTGAAAAATAAGACAATAATATTTATTTTAATATGGTAATGAAATACATATTTAATCACCTACAAATTTATAAAATTTAATGAAATTGAGTTTATCAATAACAAAGAAACTCCAAAATATTGTAAATTATACACAAAAATAAAAATTAAACAATAAAATAATCTCAAACAAAAATCTCTATTTTTTCATCCAAATAAATTCCTTATATGTACTTTACTATAGATTATATTTTTATTATTAACTATATTGATAATTTTACAAAAAAAATATATTTTTTATAAAAATAAATGTAGAAATATATGATATGTTACTAATAATATAAGAATTATGATTACTAAAAATAAGATTATATTATTTAATAGTAAAATATTAAATTAGAAAAAATAATTATATGTTATTTGAAAAGGTATTTAATTAAAAAAGAATAAAATTTAATTTTATTTCAGATTAAAAATTAAATAATTATGATGGTAAAATATTAATGTAAGAAAATTTCTAAATTAGTATATAATTTGTATATATTTTTAGTTAATTCACCATGAAGTGAAATGTAAAATATTTTTCTATTAATATTTTATATTTATTGAGTAATTATTAAAATCTAAATTTTTTATATACCATACTCTCAATTATTGTGTTCATTCTTCCATAAAATCAATAATTACATCTTTGAGGTTAAATTCATCCTCAATTTTCATACTATAGTAATAATTTGTTAATTTATCCTATCATATAGTACATAATTCCCCCGTAACTATGTGCATCCTCCAACAATAACCAATCATCATTATATAATTTTATATTCCTAATTTATTCAAAGACTTGGGTATTTAATTTTAATTAAATATTTTTTTAGAAATATTTATTTAAAATATAAAAATTATTTTATATGATATCACCTAATATAACATTATTTTCTAGATAAAAAGTCTAATGTGGAAAATTATTTTCATGGATTGTGTAAATTAAAAAATTTATTTTATTAGTTCATTTGAATTTGAAATTAGATTTTGATTTTATTTTTATATTTAAGAGCTAATATTTTTTCACCCGCCAGATTGACTTATGTGGATAAATAAAGAAAAATAGATTTTATTCTTTTACTAAACATGTTTTAAAAGCCTTAAGATGTGTATAATGTCTTTAATCAAGATAAGGTTTCGAAAACTCCTTGCATTTAATTATGGGATGAAGGCTATGAATTTTTTAGGTTGGTCTAGTCCCCTTAATATTTAATGTATTTTTAGAAACCATTATATGATGGGTCAACCAAAGAATTTTTCTAATACTAGTCCCATATGATATGGGTTGAAGCTTTGTTATAGCCCCATGATATTTTACAAGAATAAAATTACGTTCAATAGCCTAGAATACATAGAATACTAAATTTAAAAAAGAATTTAATGCCATAGAATTTATGATATAATTATTTTTAAATAAGTTTTCTACCTTGGAATGTTTTTGGTAAACACAACCCCAATATTTCTATTTTGGATAGTGTATTTAACACACAACCACAAGCTTTAACGACATGTGATGCATATAACAGTTATAACCAAGATGTTAAATAGGTGTGTAATAATACTATTAACTACATATAGAAATAAATATATATTTCCTACTCTATATAAATTTTTTTATAAATTCCTAGTAAATAATCCATTGGTTTTTACTAATGTGTTTTTATTTTACCAAAATTATGTTTCCCACAGAGATGATTTTTTTTATTTTCAGGAAAAGAAAATTTTTATAAATTTTAGAACATTAAGGATACTCATTTAATAAAATAAAAATTATTTTTTGAATCAGATTACAAAAAAATACATTAGGTGAAGTTTTTGAGTTTATCTGAAAATAATAAATTTTTATAGAATAGTGAATAAATAATGATTTTTGTAAAACTATCATTAGTTTTATAAAAATAAATAAATTTAAATGTATTGTTTTTTATGAAAAATAAGTTTTATTTAATTATATTTAATCAACTTAATTTCTTTCTAATCAAATTTATATTGGATTTCATTATAAGCTTATTTTTCGGTTTAAAATGATTTTTTCTTAAAAAAATTTTATAGCGCATAATGTTTCCCAATGATAATTAATTAAAATCATCTGTAAAGAATAATGTTTACAATTAATGTTATAGAATATATATCAGAAAATTGTTATTGATATTAATAAATTGAATATTATAAACATTGTGTTAATTTAAAATCATCTTGTGCATAAAAATACACTTATAGAAAGTGTCCTTTTTCATTACATATCTAGGTTTATATTTAGCATTTAATTTTTGAAACTTATTGAAAAATTATTTAAAAAAATATAATTTATTTTTGAAAACATAATTTAAAATATATTTTAGGTTCATGTTTTAATAAATTTATGAAACATTTAAAATATTTTAATGAAAAGTGAAAACACCAAATTTTAATTGAAAAACAAATTTTCATTCAAATTATATATAATGTTAAATTATATTTTAAATAGGTTTTAAATTAAATTTTTTTTATTTTATATAAAAGAATCTAATTTATTTCATTGGAATAATTTTCATTTTGGTATTGGATATAAAAAACTTTGTATGCTTTGGAACCTTTTTTCTTTAATACCACATTTTCTCATTCAGTTAGAGAGTTTAATTTTAAATTAAATTTTTTGAATACAATGATTTCAATTTATAAAATTGAATTCCATATTATTAATAATAAAATTTTATATTATAAAAAAATGGAAACATATTTTTTGGCTAAAATTAATTGTGAATCATGTAAAGATTAATTACTGTTGTTAAGGTACAAATGTGTTTTCCCGGGGATGAACTAAGAAAATTATTGTAAAAATGATCTATAAATTGGTCTAAAAACTATTGGATCGATATAAATCAACCATTAATCCTATAATATTCAATTATATCCAATTTTGGAAAAAAGTGACATATGAAAAATATGTGCAAACCCATTTCCATTAAAAAAATACTAATTGTGTCATCTCCCGAACTTATAAAAGGATACCCTCACTCCTCTCTTCTTCACAGCTTCCAACCTCTTGGGTTCATCCAAACCATACCCAAATAACTTCCCGAATTAATTACACTAAACTTATAATCCTTATATTCTGTTGAAATCCCACCTTGGAAGGCCATTTGGGTAAGCCATAGTAGGATGCTTGAAGAAGAAGTAACATTATTCAAGGAGCATTTTTATTTTATTTCATGCCAAATCCAAAAATACTTATTAAACCATTATTTTATAACAACAATAGTATATTACATATACTATGTTTTTTATTATGTTAATTTCAATACTTTTTTTCCCTATACCATCAAATGAGTTATGGAATTATCATTTTTTGTATGGCGGACTACCGCCTCGTGAATCAATGCCATTCATTTTTTTTATTAACACCCCTCAAGGTTTGGTATTATTATCGATATAAAGTATATATATAATATTTATAACATAATTATAAAAATGGATTCGTTTTATTAGAAATAAAATTTTACATTCAATTCAACGGGGGATATTATAATGCGGCTCGTATGTAAGACAGACTATAGCCTCATGAGGTGAAGCGATTCATTTTTCACTCACACATTTCTTAGAATTTAAAATGGTAGATATTGTAGCCATATAATTTAACATATAATATTACAAGATTTTAATAATAATTATCCTTCAAATAAATTCCAAAGACCATAATGTGTTATGTATTTAAAGGATTATGTACATAAAAATGAAAACATGAACCAAAATGAAAACATATTTTATTTAAACTCCATAATGAGATCATAAATACTATTGAGAACTAAACTATTCAATGGTTATCCTAGGGAATACACAAAAAAAGTTATGGTCTAACATACCATTAAGGGAATACATATATAAATAAACCAAATCACATGGGTTAGAAGACATTACCTGATGACATAAAAAGGTATAGAACATGTTTAAACATATAAAATCATAAAATATATAACATGGGATCATGAAATCATGGAATCATAAAAATTGTAAGAAATATAAAAAAATTCAATAATCATGAGTCAATTATCCTTTCACATAGTGGAACATGAGTCAAGGCTAACCACCAATACAACATCCCATAGAGCATGAATCAAGGCTAACCACTATGACTGTTGCACATGACATCTCATAAGACTAAACATTCTCAAATTCATCATAGTGCTATCTTGGTAGAACCATAATAACATGTTCATGAATATTTATTCCACAAAAAATCATACAAATGGAATCAACCATAAACTAAGTGTTACCCATGGAAGGAATTGTGTATCATAATCATGACAAAAGTCTTATCAAAAGAGAATATCATAATAGTGTGCACAAAAGAATATATTTGAAACATATATGAACATGAATAATAATACATAGTCACATGAAATTATAATTTATGTCATAATGAAGTGAAAAAATATTAAAATATTGGTTAACAATGTTTTCAAATAAAAATATTTTGTGCGGTTTAAGAGAAAATTATCAAGATTCTTTAAAACGGAAAAGGAATGGTTGTATATACAAAACCAGAAATGAACCAAGATTGATATTCATATTAAAATTTCTTATTTTATAAAAATAATTTTGTCTTAAATATATTAATGAGTGAACATGAAAATGTGTAATAAATCATTAAGGTCTCCTTAATTGGGATTTCTTATCAGGAAGGATTGAAAATGAACACTTATTAAAACATGTATTTACTTATAAAATAATGATGAACTGATATGGTTACATTATATTGTAACATATAAACATAATTTATAACAATTATAAAAAAATAATGATAATTTAAATTGGGATAAGGAGATAAATATCATAACTTAATTGAAAAATGTTGGTTCGGAAACAATCGATTACTTTATATCTGAAAGTGTTATTCACATGTATTAATTTTCCTATATAATGAAATTAAATCCATTAATTAATAAATTCATAACCTTTTATAAATTTATTTTTTTTATAGTTTTATTATGTTCATTTATGGCCTTTTGATGAGTTATAAGATACATTTCTATTGTTCAGGAGTGTTAGTTTCCTTGGATGTCATGATCAGGTCACTTTTAAACATAGATAGATGATTGTGTGATATGTGGGTAATTATCCAATACATGAAATTATATGTTATTAATGAACATTAATAATACTAAATGATCTTATAAATCATTTTGTTATATGTTATAAGGATGAATCATTTGAAAATTAGTTAACGATAATAATTTTTATTATTTTGGCGGTTCTTTGATCACAACATAATCGTTTTGTTTAATCATTTAGTATTATATATATATATGTTAGTTCCAAGAAATAAAAAGTGTTACAGAATAAATTTTTATTTTTTTCATTAATTATTATGTTTTTTAGAATGGGCTTGAAGGCAGTAAAGGAAAATGAAATTTTCTTATCTTTGAAGGAAATAAATTAACACCTCACAGATGGCATTTTCATTTTTAGAATCAAAGGAAGAGAACAAGAGACTCGATGGGGAATTTTCCATTAACATAATAAAAATATAGTATATATAAGATACTTGATTTATCATCCGTGTTTTTACATATTATTTTATTAGGGAATGAGAAAATAACAAAAATTAAAACAAAAATTAAAACAAAAAGAAAGGGGATTTTCGGCCTTGTATTTTGACTAATTAAGAACATCCTTCGAGAAATAGTATGTGGTATTTTATTTGAGTTAAATGTATATTTTATGTGGGGGATAATATTTGGAATATTATTAAAAATAATTTGGACAATGTTCAAAGCTTTAGAGGTGTGATAATAAGAGGTGTTGATAGGTGCTATTTTTTGTGAAGGAGAAATGACTTTTCTCATTATTTTATTCAGGATTTTATTATTTTGGATCAAGACTATGAATATTTGAAGAATTATAACTAAATATATTAAAATATTGAATTATATTTTGTGACTATGAGCTTACATCTACATTTCATCATCTACAACTCAATAATTCAAGTATTTAGATGATAAGAAAAATTATCGCATTTCGCTATTCATAAAAATCCACTATTTTAGAAAAATTCCAAAAATTCACCCTAACAATTTTTTGAAGTGTATAATTCAAAAATGATCTCAATTTTATGAAAATAATCTTCAACATCGGAGAAATTTAATTTTTCATTTAAAATAATTATTTACATGGAAAATACACATTTTAAAATTATAATTGTTTTTATAACACTTTAAAAAATAATTAAGGCCGCATAACGTTATCTTATATTCATAAGAAAACCATATAAATTTATTAATATATTTTTTTAAAATAAATTTTCTTTAAAATTCTTAAATAAATCATAAAATGGTAATTAAATATTTATTACTTTCAAAAACACTCACACTAAATTTTTTATTTTTAAAACATTTTTTTACTTATTACATTATATAAACACATTATATTATCATTAATAAGATACATAAATTTTATTTATACATTCATATATGAGGTTAATATTCTATTCATCTAATTACCATTGAAAAATTTCACAATACTTTTCCAAAAATCATGTTTCTATTTCATTGGTATAGGTTCCATAAATTCTGGAAATACCTATTTCATCAATTATTCGTCATTTATAATGTTTTTTATTGTGTTATTGTTGTTATTTTATTTGATTATACAATATGAAATAATAACATGGAAATTCCAATTGATTAAATTTTTGTTCGTTAAATTCCTCCCCACATATGAAATCTCTCCCTCGAAATTCCGTTTTACATTATAAGTTGAAAATAAGTGTGGTTACTTCCCCTTCATAAATTAATATTGTTCCCTTATTACCTCTTCTTAATTGTGGTTCTACCATAGTACTTTGACCGGGTGAGTTGCCTTGTTACATGAAAATTTATCACAATAATCCATGAAATTGACTAGTATCTCCATTTAAGAGAGACATTTCCCAACTATACCACCAATAAGAATAGTACATATGAGGGATATATAATGTACTTCCTCAAGAGGAATACATGGAATATATCTCGTACATGAGACATGGTTTGTGGAAGTTCAATTCGATATGCCACAACTCTCACACCATTAAAAATCTAGAAGGGGTTGATGTACCTGAGACTAAGCATTCCCTTATTCCCAAATCTCATGGTCCTCTTCATTAGAGATATGCAGAGGAATTCCATATCTCCAACCTTAAAATTCAATTCCAGTTTTTTATTATCTTCATATATATTCTATCAACATTGGGCTATAGTGATATATTGTTGAATTGTTTTCACCATTTCTGCAATTTCTTTGACGATTTCAGGTCTTACAAAAATTTTCCCCCAACTTCATCCCTATATGTTAGTTTCCTGCACCGTTTCCTATAAAATTCATAATATGTAGCCCTATGGATAATTGATTGGAAACTATTTTTATATGCAAACTCGACTATTGGAAGATCTTGGTCACATCAACCTTCAAAGTCCAAAAAACAAGCTCTCAACATGTCTTATAGTGTCTGAATAGTCCACAAAGATTATCCATATGTCTAAGGATGATATGTCACCCTAAAGTTGAACTCAATGTTCATAGAGTTTTTGAGAATTTTCTAGATCTTGTAAGTTAATCTTGGATCTCGATCAGATAAAATTTATAGTAGTAATCCTTTCTGCCTTGACACATCTTTAATGATTATTTTTAATTTTTGATCGAGTGGGAAGTCATATTAATTTGATATAGAGTGATACTTTTTTGTTATATGAACAACAACAACCCATAGAGCATTGTTTCCTTTTAATTTTTCCAAAATTCTATTTACAATGTTCTTGGTGACGTTTTCCCATTTCCATTTTTTGTGGGTAATGATTGAATCATCCCATAATACTTTTTTCTTTCGACCATAAACTGAAGACATATCAGAAACATCGATGTATATTCAGTGTTATTCTTCTTCATATTATCCCACCAATTATTCTCTTAGAGGTCTCGATACATATTTGTTCTCCCTTGATGAATTGATAAGGTTAAGGAATGTGCATAATTTATAATCTCTTCCTTTATCTTTGTATGAGATATTACCCACAATCGTAACCCGAATATGAAAACTCCTTCCTCATCCATTTGGAACTCTAAGGATTTCCACATTCTCACGGTCCCTACGTTCCTCTGATTTTCCACATAATTTCATTAAGCATCATTTATTTTATCCATGTATTATGGTTGATATATAATTTGATAAATGATTGATTATATTACTAACATAGTTTTTCTCATGTCTAACCTTGTAAAATCTAAAAATATTTGATCCTTCTGAATTATTTTGATAGATAATGCTGCATGATCCTTTATACATAGAGAAATTGCCACATTATTTTCCCTATTAGGATGGTAGTGGATTGAGCCGTCATAATCGTTGATGACCTCTTACCATCTTAGATGATTCATATTAAGCTAATTATATGTGAATATATATTTGGTACTCATATAATTAGTATATATCTCACACTTCTCCCCATAGAGACAATGATTCAATATTTTCAACATAATGATCAAAGCTTCCAAATCCAAATCTTGTGGGTGATACTTTTACTTAATAATTTTCAACTAACATGAGGCATAGGCTATCACTTTATCAATTTCAATTAGTACAAAGATTATTCCCTTCTTGGAATCATCCCCATATACTATAAATAATTCCACACATGTTAGAAGTGTGGGAGATAGTGTTGTAATAAGACACTGTTTCAAATTTTTAAATAAATATTTACATTAAATGGTCTACAAAAGATTTTCTCCCTTTTGAACTAGCTTGGTTACTGGATTTGAAAATCGTCAGATGTTATTCACAAATCATCAGTAGTACCCAGCTAAACTACGAAAATTATGGATCCCCATTATATATGTTTTCATGGTCCACTCTTTTATTGCCTTTGTCATGGCATGGTCTATATATATCTCTTTCCTTGTGATTACATTCGTCAATAATTATACATTATCCATCTATAACTCACATTTACTATACCATTCATATATTTTCTGCCTTCACTAAGTCTTCAGTAAAATATTTAAATTCTCTTCATGTTCCTCCTTTATATTTGATTATATTAGAATATCTTCCAAAAAATACAACCAAAAATTAATTAAGGTAATATATAAATACTAAATTCATTTCATCCATGAAAATTATTATAGAATTAGTGAGTCCAATGGGAATAATTATAATCTCACATTATCCATACTTCATTAGAAATTAATTCTTGGTAATATCTTCTTTCTTAACTTTTAATTAGTTATATCTTGACCGAAGGTCCATCATAGATAAGTAATTGTCTTTAAAAAATTGATTAATAAATTAATATACCTGTGGAAGTAGATACATTTTCTTTATCATGATTTTTTGAGCTCATGATAATCATAGTAGAGGAACATTGATCTTTCCTTCTTCTTGATGAACAGGATTGGGACACCCCACAGATAAGAACTCAGGCATATAAAACCCTTTTCTAGATTATCCAAAAACAACTTATTTAGTTATTTAGTCTCAATGATGTCGATTATATATGGTCTCTTTGATATAAATATAGTTCCATGAATAAGCTCAATTGGTAACCTAAACTCTCGATTAGGTGGAAGTTGAGGAAATTATTCAGGGGAAACATCATTGTAATCTCACATGATGGGAATGTCTTCGACCATTATTTTCTCAATTTTATCAATAATTTGTCTAGATATGATTGGTACTATGTCAAAAATATAAACAACTGAAATTATTATTTAGAAGGATATTCAACTTCATTCTTACACTTGTACAGAATTGGAGGATGCCTCATGACATAAAGAGTGTTCTCCCTTTCCTCATAGTCGATGTTGGATTTGTATAATGATACCAAATCCATTCCAATGGATAATCAAACTCATCCAAAGAAAGCAGGAAAATATTTTCTAGGAGGTTCATTTCACAAACATTTACCGAGGAAGACTTATTTACATTATAATCTATAATTACCCCCATTTTCTTTTCTCATAGATAACTCAACCTATATATTTTTTATTGGTATTTGAATAGTTCTACTAAAATTGAATGATATGAAAGAATGTTTATGACTATAATCAAATAGTTTTTTCTTGAATATTTAATTATTAAAGACCATACCTATCACAACATAATTTTTAGGCTCCACCTCAACAGTAGAGAAATCATATTCCCTTAATTATTACCTTAGAGGTTTTGGTGATTGATTGCCTCCAACAAACCTTAGATTAGGGAAATGGTTTGCATAATTCTCATGTTTTGTGTAGAAAATAAAATGAACTATATGAAAAGTTTTGATCTGAATATTCCATTATTCTTCCTTATTAGTGGTATTCTTTATATCCATTTAGAAACTATTAGAAATATGACCCATTTTTTCATATTTGATCATTTCATAGAACTATTTTGATAGTTCCCAGGATTCTTCTTCACAAAATTTTAACATGTGGGATATTGGATTTTCTTTCTATAAAGTAATTTATCTATTGATCTACCGATGTTAAACTCCATTTTAATTTATTTTTTCATCAGGACATGAGTCAACTGAGAGTCTTTGATCTCTATTTAAACATAAATAGATCATTAACAAATCTCCTCATAACTATCAAATTTTTTGAATAAATAATGTTTTTTGTAGACTCGGATTTATCCCATTAAATAAGTGATCCACCTTGATTTCGATGTTAATGAAAATGGTATAGGCGTATCTTGTATGACTTTTTATGTTTAAATTGTATGCTCCCATATACTTTTCATCATTTTTCATCAGTCCAAAGAACTCACAATTAAATATAAGAAAGAGGGTTTTGGGAACATATTTATTGAAAATATTTTCTTGAAATCATTTAATTATATATAATTAATTTTCTACTAGAAGTTTTTATTTTTGATCATTTTCCACCACTAATGTTCTATAAAATCAAAATTATTTATTTTCAGTACAATATTATCTTCTTTTAGGCACTATAGTACATAAAAAATATTCTAAATATTGTTCACTCATTGTTTTGTGATGATGGGATCATAATATCCACTACATTTGGGAGGCCTTTGTTGTGTGAACCATTCGAATAAAACTTTCTCCTTTTTAGGAGGATGAAATTCCACACAATTCATGTTATTATTCATCACATGGGTCATATGAGCATGTTTTATCATTATGTTTTGACCATGAATTCCCATCATTTTTTGAATTTCATTTATGAAATCATTAAATTTCCTATCATAGTAATTATTGGAATGAATTACTATATTTACAAGAATTAACTATGAAAAATAAGGTACACATATGGGGCTTAAATAAATATCTAATAATCATATAGAATTTTAATAGTTAATATATAAGGATAAAATTTTAAATTATAAGTATATCCTTACATGTGATACCATAAGTATCAATATAGGTTATCCTCAGTGATAGTATTATCCCTAGGGTTATTAATATTTTTTTTAGTCCTAATCACTAAAAATATCTTCAACTTTAGAGAATACCGACTATAGCGTCCCTAAACTTTTAGAAATATTATTACATGATTTTAAATATACTTATCCTTAAAATAGAAACTAGTTATCATAATTACTAGTGTATTTGATGTAATAGCTACATAAAAAAACATGAAATTAAAATGAAAACATGTTATATATAAACTCTATAATTATCCTAACTCCCTTTGAGGTCTAAAATCATTATAGGGTATTTTGGGGAATACATGACCAATGTGATTATCTAAAGTCCGAGTATAGGAATTAACATGGTAATAAATCAAAACACATGGGTTAGAAGGAATAACATTATGACATAAAAAGGCATGGAACATTTTTAATCATATGATATCATAGCATATATGACATCAGATTTGGTAATCAACGATTCATATAAAGTTGAAAAAAAAGAATGGAATAAATATGATAGAGGATAATGATCAAGGCTATCCACCAAGACTATTATATAAGAATCCCGAGTTAAGGATAACCACCAAGAATGCTACACACAACAGCTCATGGGGCTAAACATTACACAATTAGGTATCATTATCATGTCTAAAAGAATACCAAAATGGAATATTATAATGGTGTCCATGAAAGAATAGATTTAAATTATAGATATACATTTATAAGATATAATTTGCATGGATCCTGATAATTTACTTCAACCTAAAGTGAAAACATGTAAAAATATAATTTAATAAGGTTTAGAAAAAAAATCATTTTAGTTCATTTTAAGGGAAATTTTTCATGATTTTTTAAAATAGAAGAGATATAGCTATTTGTACATGATATGAAATGAAACAAGGTGTTTATTCATGTTATAATGATGTATTTTACAAAAATAATTGTGGATTAAAATATATTATGGAGTACACATGAAAATGGGTAAGAAATCGAGATGTTCCCATTAATTTGGCTTCTTTTTCCAGAATGATTAAGAGGGGAACCATATGATATTATGAATTTTCCCAAAAAATATGGATGAACTGATCTGGATACATTATTTTGAGACATATAAAAATAATTTAAAAGAATTATATAAAAATAATGAATAGTTACATTGGGTTAAAGAGGGAAAAATTGTAACCTGAAGTAAAAAAGAAAGGTTCTGAAAGAATATGTTACATTTTATATGAAACTGTTCTGCACTTGACCTTAATGTACTCAATAATAAAATTAAGTTAATTAATTATTTAATTAAAAAAAATTAAGTTTATTTTATTTATTATAATTTTTTATGTTTATTTATATCCTCTTTTATGAGTTATAAGATACAATTTTATCAATCAAGATTATTCTTTTCCTTAGATTTCATGATCGGGTCACTTGTATACATGTGTGGAAGATTGTGTGAAAGGGGGATAATTATCGAAAATTAAAATTTTATGTTCTTAATACCTTACATAATACTAAATGATTTTATAAATCATTTGGTTATATGGTATAATTGTGATTCATTGGAAAATTAGTTAAAGATAATCCTTTATATTATTATAGTGGTTTCTTGATCGCAATAAACTCCTTCTTTTATCATTTATTATTATGTATATATGTTAATTAAAAAAATAAAGGGGGTTATAAAAAATATTTAAAAATATATTTCAACCATTATTATGATTCTAAGACCACCCATGAAGGTGATAAGGGAAAATGAAATTACTTTCAGTCATTGAAAGTGATAAATGAACACCTCATGAAGGAAATATTTTTTTAAAATAAAAAGAATATGAGAAAAAAATTTCTAACAACCCAATATTAAATTACATGAAAATTAACTTAATTTTTTATAATACTTATTACATTTAAAAAAATGATTCCCAAACACCATATTTGTTTAGTACCTTTTGAATCTTGGAATACATTATTATAATTTGGTGAATGATCCTCAAAATATCTCATAAATATATTTTGATATAGTTTTCCTCCCTGAAACTATTCACTATATCACAGGGAAAAGAAAACATATGAAAAGGGTGAGATTGGATGCTCGGTAAGGGTAAACATGGAAAATATAAAAATTAACATGAACATAATAATGTAAAACATGAGCATAACTTTTCAAAATCGTACCATATATTATACATATCAAAATCATGAGTCATGAAATAATTATTCTCACTTGATAAGGTATAAATCATAAAGGAACGTGAGCGATGAGAAAATAGAATGTTTACAAAACATGGATTTGTGGAAAATAAATAATCATAGAAAATGATTTCCATATTAGCTAAGGCTCTTTTCCAAGACCATCATAGTGGAAAAATACCTTTACTAAACCAAGTTCAATCCTCTTTCCATCCATGTATTATAAAATTAGGTTTACATCTTGTTCCAGTCCTATATTACTAATTCGATACCATTTCACATTCCATCCTTGTATTACTGAACCAATATCAATTCAAAATCTAGCCATGTTTATCTCTTGAGATATAAATATTTACCAAATTCATTGGAGGGAGATATAGCTCTAACCCATCTTATAATGAAAACCATACATATGTTTTTATTATGAACATAAATCATCATCATATCCTAGCCAAATGCATTTCATAAACATAATTCCATCATAACTTAATCTATGAAAAAGTAATTAATTTCATAAAAAACATCCCATAATAATAATAATAATATCATAGGAATAATATGAAAAATATCCATGAAAAAAATATTCCTATAAATTAAAATTATTTAATATTAGATGGAAAATAATTTTGACATAACACATGGATACAATTATAAGGGAAAATATCATTTCTTCTTAGATTTTTTTTTTCTTTTCTTAAAATAATGCACAATTTTAAATGAAAAATATAGTTATTTAAAAATAACCATAGAATAATATCATATAATACATAATAAAATAAACCATTATGAATTCATTAAATTCTATTCAAGTTTTATAAGTAAAAAATAAAACAATATTTATGTACTTTTACTAGAAAAGTCCAAAAGAACCTCGTTTGAAAAATGAAAGAAAGACTCCTTTCAAACCATGTAGTAAAAACTCAAAAATGGGTAAAAATTAATTCAAATATCCAATTTATAATATTAAAACATTTTAAAAAAAATTCTATAATACATGTATGTGGATGATAAATATTCCCCAATGAAGACATAAAATGAATCAATTTTAAATATTTAAGAGATTGTGAATAAATTATCTTATCTTTATAATAAATAAGATAATATGCCTTTGAATGAAATAAAATTATGAAAATAATATACTATTCAGGATAAGGGTCATAAAAGGCCTTAACTGGTAGTATATACATGACTTTAATGAAACAAGTAATGTATACGACATGTATCCCACGGAAATAAAGATGAGACAAAATAATATGTTACCTTAGGTCTAATTCCAATAGTCTGTATCCAAAATTCCAATATAATGGTTTAAATAATGTGAAAAACTTAATCAATATCCTTATTTATATTTATTATATCATATACGATCATATAGTCATTATTTTAATAATATTTAGTTTTTATGATTCTTTTGGGTGTTAACTCCTTCATTTTCTCATGCATGTTTTTTCATATAAGTCCCAAATTCTGTAAATGGGATATACATATAGAACTTATATAACTGTATTATTTTAATTCATATAGATTTTATTCATTATAAGACTTTATGAAATCATTCCTAAAAGATTTAAACTAAAATGAATCACATCGCATCATTCAAATGTGAGATCGTATATACGCACAAGAGATGATATAATTTTTATTAGAAAAAATTATGGAAGTTGATGGTATATTAGTTTTTCCATAATCAATATTATTTTATAATTACTATATATTTATATTATTTCCATCATTATACACATAAAAATAATGTGGTGATAAACATATTACATCACTGTGTGGAGGTGGTATGTCATACGTACACACGAGTTGTGATTTCCTTTTTCATAGGATAGATATAAAATTTAATATGATTAATCAATATTATTGACAACATTTCAAAATATAATTTATATTTTATTCATTACTATATAATGTAAAAAACATAAGAAATGTAATTATATGAAGAAATGATCTTGAGAGATATATTAATAAAGATAACCTCTTCTTCAGTAAGATCCATCTAGATCTCTTCTTAGAAAAACTAGATATGGTCTTTTGGGAAGACAAGAGACTCTATAAGATGTATAAGAATGTTTTTAAAGTTATTTCGAAGGTTATTTACATGCTTGAATTCTCAATGTGATGTGAATAAGTGAGGGAGGATGTTCCCTATTATAATTGAGGTGAGGGGTGCTTTTGGAAACTCCAAAAATATTAATTTATAATAAATTCTAAGATCATCCAAAAAACATATAAAATTTCATATTTTATAATATTATATGATATAAGTTTTAGTATCATTAAAAAATAAATATTAGACAAGTTTTAATATTAATATATACCTTATCACTTTAAATAACCCTTAGTTATTCTATTATTATATTAACTATGGTAACAAATTTCTCAATATTAAATAGTATAATTTTTACTAATTTTATGAATCATAGATAATAAATGAAATATATATAATATTTTTTATCATTTAATAATTATTTTATATTTTTTAAAATATTTTATTATTTTTAAATATTTTAATAAAAAATTCTATCTTAGAAGATCGATAAGTTCAATTTTGACCTTATTTAATTAATTGATTTTTTAAAATATCAAGATAAGATGTTAACCACAAAGAATAACTTATTATTTCCTTATAAGGTCAATGTAGTCTATAAAGTTAAATTAATTTATTAATTATCACAAATTATATTTACTTTATTATTTTTAATAATATTAATTTGATATTTCTATTAATAAAATTATTACAACATTAGTTTCCCGTAATTATTTAATATATTTATTCTTTGTATAAAAATTAAAAATAAAATACAATGAAGAAGATAAATTTTCTATATCTCCTAATAATACTTATAGTTGAATATAAATTTTAGAAAATCCAACATTAAAAATGTTATATTTATGAAAACTTGAATTTTACAACTTTAACATTACTTTAGATAAAATATTGCAATTGTCGTAATCTTTTCTATATGGCTCCAAATGGTCAATGAATAGACCCTTGGATTATTATGGTCGATATATACTTGACCGATAATAGTTTTTCAAGATTTTTTTCTTCTAATGGATATTATTATTTTATTTAAAATTATATTATTGATCTTTCTTCAATTAAATAATATAAGAATCATCATTTTGTAAGCCTAATGTTAATTATTTTTTTTCTAAATATTAAAAATAAATTACCATGACAATTAAATATGTTTTATCTTTAAAATTAACTTATAATGTTGAATATATATTCTCCATAACATTACATTAAAAATTATATAATTATTAAAGTTTGAGTTAAACGTATTTAAATTTTCTTTGAATAAAATATATTAAATGTCTTAATATCATCCAAGTGGCTTCCAAAAGATAAAATTTTGTCCCAAGAATTATTTAAATCGAAACACTCTCATCTAATTATATACGAAAAATTTTTAGGGTAAATTTATAATATTATTTTACCCTTAATTACATGATTTACCTTTTTTCCATATTAATAAAAATTACTGTAGCTACTATTCATACTACCCAAAAATAAAAGGAACATATTTACATAATTAGACCCACTAAATCAAATTATTGAATCCATTTTTAAAAATTTTAAACATAAAATTTAGTGTAATTAAATAAAAATTATTCTCATTATTGGAATGATAAAACAAGTTTTATATGTTAAAGCATGCAAAACATTGAAATGTTTTTACATCTATGTTTAATGTAAAATTATTTCAAATGACTGTAATTATATTAAATGAAAACATTTAAAACTAGTTAAATAGTTAAACTATTCCAATATATAATTTAACACAATATACAAATTAGTATAATAAGTCGTTTTTGATTAAAATGTAACTTTTTCTATTCATCAAAACGTGAAATTTGTCCGAAAAATACCAAGCATTCATCCAAAGTAAAATTTAACGAGATTATTTTATAGAAGTATTTTATTGTTGAAAATATAATATAAAAAACTATCAAATATAGATTTAAAATGGTTATGCCATTAAAAGGTGTAAAATGATTTTTTTGAAAAAGAATTCTTTTATGCAAAAAATTGAATTTTTAATTATATCATGTCTAGAAAACATATAAGTTGAATTCTAAAAATTATATTTATTATATATTTCATATATATTTTATTAATAAAATCCATCAAAAGTGATTTTATTATTTTATAAACTGACCTATTTGCATATAAATTGGTATTCATAAAAACATTTCCTCTTAAAAAAATGGTTTTATTCTCATTTATAATTAATTTATAACCATGTAATTAATTATATATACATGTGTAAATAATATTTTCATAATTATATTAATTTTATTCATACTCCCCATTATAATTTCTTGGTTATAAGGTAACATAATAATGTTTATTTTTTCGCTTAATCTCAACCTTCCATGAAATGGAAGACATAAAAAATAACATGAGATTGTGTGTAACATATGCCAGGAATACTATTATATATATTCTAATATAATACGATGTCACTTATGGTGCAAAACTATGTTTTTTTATATACATCACAACAAATTAATGAAATTTAAAAAAACCATCTCATAAAAATCGGGGGGTGCCACATTCTACCCCCTTCAAATTAATTTGTCTTCAAAATTCATTTGTGTTATAAAATAATTAATACATGAAAGTTTCATCATAAAAAATAATAAAAAAATCCTTTTAAAATGGAATGTTAGAGACATAATGGTTACCCAAAGTCACTCATAACTTTTTTTCCACCTAGGAGAACATAAGTGGCATGTAAGAAAATTGACATTGAAGAGAAATAAAACTCTGATGTTCAGATTAAGAGTGGTGGATAAAATATTTATGAGAATGTTAATAATCAAAATCTATAAATACGCAATGATCACTACCGCAAATATGGTCATTATCAGTGATATAAAAGGGCATTAACAGCACTAAAAAACGTTGTTAATCGAGGTGAAGATAAAGGGGGTACCTTTTATCCGTTCATAGAAAAGTGCTGATGAAGTCCATTTTTATTAGCACTTAAAAAACTCTGATAAAAGGTGTATTTTATTAGTGTTAAAAAAAGAACCGATAAAAATTTCCTTTATCAGGGCTTTTTTAGCGCTATTAAAAGACACCTTTTATCAGCACTTTTTTAAGCACTGATAAAAGAAAACAATTTAAAAAATAAAAAATATATATATAATGCTTGGGGGAGAGGCTTTTAACAGCCCTTGACCCCTCCACCATAAGTGCTAGTTGGATCCCCCTCCCCCTCACCACACGCTGCACTTGCCCACACAACCCCCTCCCACTTGCTCGCGCGCCCCTGCATCCACCAAAACACGAACCTGAGACCTCCACCTCAAATTCCTTCCCATTTACCACTAATATATTTAGTTTTTTCTCTATTTAATGATATATATATGGTTATATTTATTCGTATATTAATATATATTAATATTAATATAAATAAATTTATTTATATTAATAAATATATATTTATTAATATATTCTTATATATATATATTCTTATATTAATATATATTTATATCTATAATATATATATAGTTATAATTTTTTATCCATATATTTAATTGTATATTAAAATATATTTATAAGATTAATTTTAAATACATTTATAAAATATTTTTTTTATGTGTGTTTATAAATAAATTAATAAATATATACATATATGTACAACACACACACAGAAACAAACATACATAGATATATATTTATTTATTTACAAATGAATACATATATATTTGTATTTAAAATTCCATAGAATGTTAAAACGACCATAACATCTAATCTAGAGGCTTGTTTTAACTCCACAACTAGTGAAATCAAAGAAAATGAAATAATCATCGATATGATCAATGGTATAGGCCTAGAGGTTATCTAGATCAGAATTTATATCTATTTTATTGTTAACATATCGGGGTATCCTGACTAAAAACATAGTTTTGGAGGCCTTTTGAGCATTTTTTGGCCTCCAAAAAAGTGACAGATGGTTTCCTTAAATCATATTCACGTAGACCAAATCGTAGGCTTCAATTGGATATACTATAGAGCTCAAATGGAAGCCCAGATCTATATTTCTTGCCGTTTTATGTTTGAGATACATTTTCAACTTTTTTAGATCATTTAATAATTTTTTAAATTTGTTTTGTGTTGAAAATTTTATTAAAATATTATTAGTCGACGATAATTAGAAAATAATTAATTAATAATATTTCATAAAATCTTTTAATATCATTTTAACTAAATTTCTGATATATAAAATATAATAGTATATTTATACTTATCTGAAACAAATTTTTAAAAATTATCTTATAATTATAACAATATAAATATAAATTTATATCGATATACTGTTTTTTGAAATATAATCTTTATTAGATCTAGGATGAAGAACTGATAAAGTCCCCCTTTATTAGAGCTACAAAAAAAATCATAGATAAAGATTTCCCCTATAACAGTGCCGAAAAACCACTGATAAAGGGGGTTCCTTTATCAAAGATTTTTTTAGAGCTCAGAAAGGAATCCCCTTTATCAGTGATTTTTTCTTAGTGCTGATAAAGTGTGGCATTGTCGAAACTAGGTTCTGTGGTAGTGGATCTAAAGTACCATATGAGTCATCGATAAAGAACGTAGTAGTATAACATTTTTGGATTATTTCCTCTATCCCTATAGTTGAAGAACATGTGAGTTAATACTTACATTATTTCAGTATAATCTCGTCATTGATCATTCCTTGAAAATTTTCCACTTCATCTCTTATTAAATGAAATGATGTTGAATTTTTCATTCTGGAAGTAGCGTTAGATCATGTGATCTATAAATAAAATGATAGGGCATTATATCTATATTTACCATAAGAAAAATTTAAGAACAAGTTATCGAATACTAATAAGTCCATATATGATTAGATAATACTTTATTCTAGCAAACTGCATTTAATGTTTAACTAAAAAATTCCATAAATTGATAACCTTAAACTAATTCTGAAAGCTAAAAATCCAAAACATTATAAATAGTTTCACTAATTCGGATGAACATTTATCCCCCATATATCATAAAGTATCTATTGTTGGTCACGTTCATAACATGGTGAATTCCTTCATCATTTATTCTCGTGAAGCATGGTAATAACATGAATTACCATAAATTCTTATTAAAAACATGAATGTTTAATTATTTCAACTTTTATTTCAAATATTTTTTAAGTCTAAAAATATGTAATCATCATTCATGATAGCATAACCCACATTTCAAAAATAATTAATTAGTAACATCTAATTAATAATATTCAACCTATATTTGTCCAAGATAAAAAAATTCTCTATATCTTGAACACATTAAGGGTTTCCTTCAGATAATTTAAATATTAACATTCTCCTAAATCTCTTCTATAAGTCATCATCAACGTTCACCATATCATTTTCAATCCTTAATTAAATACTTAAACAAAAAATAATTATACATAATCCTCAAATTGCAATACATATAAACTTAAATCTTCCAAGTTTATTCTTAACCCATCACCCATACTTTATTATTTTATTCATTCTAATAATTTTAAACAAAAATCTTTTATTAAGGTTTATCAAATTTCATCTAATCATGATTCTTATTTTAAAGGTAAAAAATATTATTAGATCAATATATACCTTTTGCATGTCATTTTATGTCTCTTTATCCTTGGTTTCATAACCAATACATATACCATCTTCCTAATTCTTTTTAGGAGATTTCCACTTTTTACATATAATGCCTATGATTTCCACATCTAAAACATTCAATGTTAATTATGTTCTACCTAGTTTTGTCTATTTACTATGACCAGAAATCAATGTGTGATAAATATTTATCATAGATGAAAAACACATAATTAAAGGAAATTACTAATAATATTTCAATCTTTGATATCATAGGTTTATTCCTAGGTTAGTCATGATTGTTACGAAAATTCTAGGATGGTAACCTATAATTTTACCAATAATTAGGAATTCCCTAGACATAAATTTAGAAATAGCTATAGGGATCTCACCAAATGATTCTCCACCAAGATTCAAATGGTAAACTAATCCTTCACACTAATACCAACTCTAACGACCCATGCTTGAAGTACATGAATATTACATTATGTTTTTTGGAATACATAATAAATTACACAAACATATTACCAATGAAAATATTAGTATAGTTTATTTGGAAACATGTAATTCATTATTATAATTTGTTGAGATATCTTTCCCTTTATTTCTACAACCTAAAACCATTCCTCATATCCGCGGAAATAGAAAACATATAAAAATTGTGAGATTATATTCTTAGTAAGGGTATGTAAGGAAAATATCTAACAAAACATGTATATGATAATGTAAAAATTAAGAACATAACATCTAAAAATCATACCATGTATAACATATGTCAAAATACTGAGTCATGAAAAAAATCATGGTTGTTCATAATGCATAAATTCGAAATGAACATAAGTTATTAGAAAATAGCATCAGAAATTATTTTGGAATTGTGGAAACACATTATAATAGAAAATTATATCCATATTATCCAATTATAATTACCAACCCCGTTATAGTTTACCAATCCCTTTACAAAATCATGTTCAATCCACATTCCTTCTTTATATTACTAATCTACGTTTACTTCTCATTCAATCCCTGTCTTATTGAACTGTGATCATTTCCCATTCCAACCCTATATTTCTGAACCAATATCATTTCACATTCCATGCGATTATATCTCCTAAGATATAATTCTTTACCTAATGTATTTTCATAACACCCTAATCTTCTATGGTGTACTTCCTTTTTAAATAATTCAATGGCGTGTGATGTATGCAACACCAAGTTCAAGCGCACCACGACCTATTGAACTAATCATTTAAAATAGATTTTATGAGTAGTATTAACCAAAATTTAAATTTTTTATATCATGTATAATTTTAACATCCACATCTTGTGTTTCTTTAACATAGTATAACGAAAAATTTAATTTTTTTGATAAAAGAAATATTTTAAAAAAATTCAGTTTTCCCCCTTTTTTGGAAATCCCTTTTTAAATACAATATTTCACACTTTTATATATCCAATTTGACAAAATTAAATTATTATTTATAAGTGGGACATAAAAATTTTGTTTGGATAAATTTTATTTCTTTTATGATAACTTTCATATTATGTTGAATTATGAAAAATACTAAATATTAATTGAATATTTTTACTAAAATAATTTATAGTGTTAAATTATAAATTTTAGTGGTTTAAAAGTATAATTAGATTATATTTTTATAATTTAATATAATTAAGGGCATTGAAATTAATTTCACATTTAAACTGAATATAAATGTGTGTCAATCTTTTGATATTTTTTATTTCTTAAAACCCCACTTTCTAGTTTTGACAACGGGAATAAATTTTCAATAAATTTCTGCAAATTCTGTGTTTTGAATTTGGAAAATGGGATTTCATATAATTAATAAGAATCTACAAATTGTGTATATATGTATATTTTATTTTTTGACATTATGAATTGTAACTGTTGTTATAATTATTTTTTACCATGGTTAGAGTAAATCAGGTAAAAAAGGGTAAAAAATAATATTATATTAATATTAAACTACCCTAAAACATGTCCTAATATTCTTGAATGAGATATTTTTGAACATGGGCATCTAGGGGATGATTTTAGGTCCCCATGAGACCACTTGTGTGTGATAATGAATATTTATAATAATTAATTTAATGTAAATATAATTATAACCTAAACGTATATCTTTTTCTAAATCAATTTCAATATATAGTTATATAACTGATATCTATGTCTATAAATATTAATTAGAAAGATAAATATATTTCCTATATAATTTTATTTTATTTAAAAAATTTAAACATTAGATAAATATATTCATTTATGATACAGTGATGATACAATGATTACCTTATTAATTAATTATTTAAATAAATGAAATTGTAAATATTAAAATAAATGTAATATGAATATTTTGATGCCTTCCATGAATTTTTGTGATGAAATTAACATATTATGGATGATTTAATTCATTTGGTTCTAAGTAATCAATGTTTCATTACTTTAACAAAAAAACAATTACTAAATAGTGTCAAAATTGACATAAATGAGTTTAAAAAAACTATTTTATAAAACGATATAAAAATTCTAAAAATATAAATTTTATAAAAAATTGATCTTGATAAAAAAAATTATAAATGACCCACTTTAGTTTATCTTGTCATTTTATAGTAAATATATTACTCATGTACAAGAGAATATTATACGAGTTAACTTATTTTACAAAAGGTTAAATCTAAAAGATAAGGATAATTTTATGGACAGAACATGTATAAAACCTATTGGTTGAAAGGATTGTGACCCATACTCATATTATCCTCGAAATAAATCAATTTTTATATATTTGTAACCAAAAAATTATAATTATTTAATATTTCAAGATTCTTCCTAAAGTGCCCATCACTTCTCTTATAAAAGGGAACATCCCTTTCTCTTTAACTAACACCTATAAATCCTTTTGTTTAGACCAAAACCTAACCATTTATCTACAAGACCTCTATCAATTAATCATGTAGGCCTAAAATTTGGAATAGATCCATTGGATGGACCTCAATTATTCAAATCGAAAGGAAACAACAGAAGAAGAGGTAATCGGTTTATCCCATCTTTCAAAGTTCTTTTCTTCTTCTACTTCTTTCTATATTACTTCCATACCAATGTAATAAGTCCTGTATCATAAATATAATTATATTTTAATATAATCATATTAAAATTATATTCATCATTTTATCCATCCTACAAATAATAATATCACCATGTGTGTGTTCGTAAGGCTTAACGTCTCCACGTCGTGGTGTAATTTTTTATTCGACATTAATTTATTTGGATGTGTATAATTATGAGTATAATATACCTAAAAAATTATTATGAAATTATTATTATTCTCTATAATTAATATTCCATTAATTTCCATATCATTTAATCATTAAAATAAGGATATTGTCCCTTGTGTATAAGTACGACCAACCATCTTCATGATGCGATGAGATTCATTCTCCACTTTAACCATCACTAAATAATTATAAAAAATATATATTATTAATAATTATGAAATATATGACATAATCAGTCTACTTAAATGAAAAATATATATGTATGTACATATATTTCATTCACTTACTTCCATTCAATACAATAAGAAAATAGAAACATCATTCATGCAAATGTACCGCTTACTGTCTCCATGAATGTTGTATTCCATTTTATATATCTATATGTTATATATATATATATATATTATGAAAATATATGATATAAAAATCATATTATAGATTTTTTAATTAATTAAATCATGATATAGTTAATATGATCAAGATTAAAAAGTCAAAACACGTACAATAAACATAGAGATATTACCAGAAATGTTGCATTTACATGGAATTATTAAGAAATGGGTAACCTAAAGTCATAAAATAATCAAATATGATATCATAAATATTATTATGATTCTTATTTAAGTTAATAAAAATTTTAAAAACACTATATAGGTTTTTTGGACACGTACAGAGAGTATCGACTCTAAGGTAAGGGATAATTTCTCAATATCATTTTTATACAATATTGTTTATGTGTAAGTTTATATTAGGACATATTTATCATCAAATCCATGGTTTAGGAATATTTTTTTAAAAGGAATATTTTATGTTTTTATGGAAGAGTATCATTAAATATATCATCATTTTAAAGGTTTCAATTATTTATTTTTCTAAATCTATTTAAGTAATTTCTATGCTTTCGAAATGATTTTATATTATTCATTTATATGGAAATAATTGTTCTAAAATATTAATTCTTTTCATAAGATTCAAAGTGGTGTAGGAAAGTATGATAAAAAATATATTTTAAAATAATTCCTTTATAAATTGGTTGAATTTTAAATGATTTCATGAAAAAGGGATATTTATCTCAAAGTGTTTTACTGGTCATTTTCACCAATGTCACGATCCATTATTGAAAATTATTCATGATTAAGGTTGAATTATTAGAATAAATTCTTCCATTTATATTTAATGAGTTATGATATGTTTTATTATGGATGTTCTATTTCAATACGATTTAAGTTTTATGGTTAATGTATTCATATTTCTTATGCTAGTTTTAATATGAATAATCATGTTATATTTCACCCTTTTCTTATGATGAATTAATTGGACATAATAAGTGATGGGTGGGGTCGTATATTGCCTCTTGATGAAACGGTATGTCCTATTAGAAAAACTATTTTCTTGACACAAGGTCTATAAAGAATAATTTAGAATGGTCTTGTCTCACTTCCTTGACGTAGTAGTTATTATGTCCGACAATATGTATTCCCTCTTTATGAATTTAGTTATTACATGTGATTAATCGAAAACTGTAATATTCATGTGCATGTTTATATGGTAATATTTGATTTATTTCGTCCATATTATGTTCATGTTTATGTTTAAAAAGTATACTATATTTATTATAAATATTTCTTTAAAATATTGTAGCTTCCACTGAAATATTTACTCTAACTGAGCATTTGAGATCACCCTTTTGTATGTTTTATTTTCCCAGGATTCTAAGAAATGTATTTTAATTAATATGAAGGATTAAACAAGGGTATAATGGAATTGTCAAAATATTATCTATGATATATTTTAGGTTATAAATTATAATGCAATGTTCATGTATGCAATCTATTTTCCAATACATCTAAATGGATCTGTCCTTTGTGTCTTACTTATTGTAATCATTCCAATGTATTAAAATAATTCATAGTGAATGGACTTCTGGTGTTGTGGCGTTACAATTAGAGGGATATATATGGGTCCAAACAATATTATAAGGAAAAAAATACATATGTGTGCCACAATAACATAAATCATTCATCATATCATAGCCATGTTTATTTCATAAACATCATTCCATCATAACATTATCCATGAAAAAGATGGGAATTTCCTAAATATCATCTCATCATAAATGTAATCAAATAATAGGACCTATAAGGATAATATCTATGAAAAAATGGATATATAACATCAAATATTTTAAAATTATATGTAAAATAATTTTGAGAGAACACTTGAATATAATTTTTGAGGAAAATATCCTTTTTCATCAAAAATGTATTTTATCTAAAAAGGCCTAAAATTTTAAAAGGAAATAATTTAGTTAAAAATAAATCAGTAATCTTGTAAGGGAATAATCAATGAAATAAATAATTATGATAGTGTAAAATTCCATTAATTCATTATATGTTAAAAGAAAACAATCTTCTCACACTTTTTCCAGAAAAGTCAAAAAGTCCCTTGTTTGGAAAATAAAAGAACGATTCAATTCAAACCACTTAGTAAAAAATAAAATATGTATAAAAATAACGTCAAATATACATATTATAAAATTAAAACATTTTACAAAATAATATATATATAAAATGGATGTGGATGGTAAATATTCAACAACAATGGAATAAAAAACAATTCTAAATATTGACAAGATTGTAAAATAAATACTCTTGAATTTATAATCAGTAGAATCATATTCCCTATGAAAGAAATAAAAACTAAGAATAAAATAATTTTCTATATAATACTCATAAAAGACATTCATTGGTATTATATACCCCACTTAGAATAAACAAGTAGTGTATATAGCATGTCTCTCAAAGAAATAAAGGTGTCTAAAAAAGAATCACTTAACTTAGGTCTGATTCACTTGCCACATATCCAAAACTCTTATATGATGTTTTAAAGAATGTGATTAACATATTATTGAGACATATAGATATATATATGGTATCATATATGATTATATTTTCATTTTCTGGAAAATATTTTATTTTCATGCTTCTTTTGGGTGGAAACTCCTTCATTTTATTATGCATGTTTTACATATAAGTCTTAATTCTTGTAAATATGAAATAGTTCGATAAATTTTTGAATTAGAATGAGGTAATATATATATCATATTTATTAACTTTATATATTTATATAATCATTATTTAATGGTGGATATGGAAATTAATTGCATCGCGTCATGGAGAAGGTAGGTCATGTGTACACTCGAGCGATGGTATCATTTCTATAATAGTAAAAGGTATGGAAGTGGATGGTTTATTTTTTTCCAAAATAAATATTGATTTATAAAAATTATATATTAAAATTATTTTCATTATTATACACATAAAAAAATGTCTTTGAAAAAATATATTACACCATGACATGGAAACATCAGGTTGTACTTACGCACGCATGGAGATTGTGTTTTTTCCTAGGTCGGATAAAAGGTGGAATGTCATTTTTATATAATTTTAATAACATATCAGAATATAATTTACACTATATTTAATACTATATAATGTAAATAACATATAAATATTATGTAGTTTAAGAAATGTTCATGACATAGTCGGTAAAGGGGATTCCCTCTTCTTCGGTAAGCTCCCGCTAGATCTCCTCTTAGAGACACTAGAGTTGGTCTTCTGAGGATACTAGAACCTATATAACATTTATAATAACTTTGAGAATATAATTATAAATTTTATTTCCGAGTATGATGTATCAATGTGATCTAAAGAAGAGATGGAAGAGGTGCCCTTTTATAATTGAGGTGATGAGCACTTTTGAAAACTCCAAAAATATTAATTTATAATAAAATAATATCTCATCCAAAAAACCATGAAAATATCATATTTTATAATATTAGATGATATACTGTAATAATATCATTATCCAATAAATCTTAGTAATGTTTTTCTATCAATTAATACCTTATCATTTTAATTAACCCTTAGTTATTCAATTTTAATTTTAACCAAGGTAATAAATGTCTCAATATTAAAGGAGTGTAATTTTTACTAATTTTTTGTCAATTTGACAATAAATGAAACATATATATATTTTTAGACCATATAATAGTTATTTTATATTTATAAAAAAAATTTATTAGTTTTAAATAATTTAATAAAACATTATTTTGAAAAAAAATATTAATAGTTTCAATTTTCACACTATTCATTTCAAAAAAAATTTAAAATATAAAGATAAGAAGATAAATTCCGAAAAATATTTTATTATATCTCTCAGTGGTCAAATACATCTATAAAATTATTTGGATATATTAAATATATTAAATTATATATAATTTAATATATTTAATATAATAAATTTGATATTTCAACGAATAAAATAATTAATACGTTGGATAGTTTTTAATTCTTTAATATATTTATTTTTTAAATAAAAATTTAAAAATTACTATGAATGAAGATAAAATATATATCTTTTACAATAATACTTTTAGTTTAATATATCTTTCGGAAAATCTTACATTAATAATTTTATATTTATTAAAACATGAAAGTGACAACATTAACATTACATGAGATAAAATATAACAAGTGTCATAATATTTTCCATATGGTTCAAAATGGATAATAAATATAAAATTGGATGATTATAGTCGATATATAATTGAAAATTATTATTTAGTCAAAATTATAAATCGTTTAATGATTATTATTATTTTAATAAAAATTATTTTATTTATTTTTAAATTAATCAAATAATTTATGCATTATCATTGTATAAGCCTTTAAGGAAATTATTTAATTATTATGAATTTAAAATAAATTACGATGATAAAGAAAAACATTTTAGCATTAAAAATTAGTATTTTAAATCGAATATATCTTTTGTATAACCTTGTATTAAAAATTATATAGTTATTAAAATGGGATTAAAACGTATTTATCTTCTATTTAAATAAAATATATTAAATGTACATTTCTCACACAAGTGGCTTCTAAAGGATACCATTTCAACCCAGGGATGACTTATGTCAAAACACACTCATCCAATGATATTAGCACATGTGTTAGGGTAATTTTTTAACATTAATGTTCCTCTAATGTTTTGATTTATCTTTTTATCATGTTAATAAAAATTACGGCAGTTATTATTCACAATTCCTAAAAATAAAATAAACCTATTAATATAATTTGGAACCAAATATTCCAATTATGGAATCCATTTTTTATAAATTAAAAACATAGAAGTTATAGTTTTTTTGTAAAAGTGGATTCTTGGTCAAAAGATGAAGCCAGATTTATTGTATACAATATATGGTTAAAGAATTATAAAAGAATGGAAAATGTTACCAATGTTTCCAAATGGGGATTTAAATTCATAGGGATTTCATCCGACTAAGTGTTTCATTACTAACCCCCTTATTGTAAAGCTCATCTACAACTATATTTTCTTCATCAAACACAGGAGTAATTATATGATTAATCTTCATAAGGGAGTGAATGTAATTCATAAATTGAGTTGTGAGTTGTTGTACAAGATGCAACACACCATTTTGTAAAGCATGAAAAATGGTGGTTGAATCTCTTTCAATCAAGATATTGTTTCAACCATTTTCCATTGTAACAGTTATAACTTGAATAGTACTTCACATTTCAGCCACCAAGGACGAGGGAAAGCCACAGGTTCTATAAAAGAAACCATGAAGCATCCCAAGGTAGTCCATATAATCCAATCTATATCGCAAGTACCCCGGGTTACCTTTAGAGCCCCCATAAATATTGTCTTTAATCCAACCTGGGAGGAGAAACTACGAAAAGACATCAAATGTGAATCGATGTTGATTGTAAATTCCTTCAACACTAATGGGATATAAGATTCAAAAATCCAAAACAAAATTGTTGAAGTTCTCCAGATTAATATATAATTTAATGATAAAAATAAATATTAGGAATTTTTTTTTCAATTAAAATAATATATTTTTACTATTAACTTAAATGTGAAACTTATTAGAAATATTACAAAAATTTAAGTAAATTAAATTTTTCTAATCAACTTTCAATGAAAAAGTTTATTTTTTTATATTTAATATAAAAAACTGTCAAAACTATATTTAAAATTAGTGTGTCATCCAAAGGTGGAAGAAGTATATTTTTTTAAAAAAAATAGGTTTTTATCCAAAAAATTGAATTTGTTCTCATATAGAGTCTATAAATCATTTAAGATGAATTTTAAACATTTTATTGAATATATATTACATGTATGTTTCATTAATAAAATCAATCAAATGTGATTTTATTATTTATAAACATAGTTGTTAGAATTTAAAGTTGTTTTCAGAAAACACATTTTCTTTTAATCAAAAAAAGTTTTATATTCATTTATAATTAATATATTATCAAAAAATAAATTATATATTCATGTGTAAATAATCTTTTAAAATTTTAGTTAATATTGATCATACTCCAAATTATGAAGGCTAGGTTTTAAGGTAACATAATAATATTTAGTATTCCACATAAACTCATCCTTCCATGAAATGAAATCTATCAAAAGAACCTAAAATGGTGTGTAACAAAATCCCAGAACAATTTTTTGTATACCTCAAGCTAATATTTAGTTGTATGTCGCTCAATATTATCTTGGTGTAGTGTACAACATAATACATCAATGAAATTAAAAAATATATATCTTATAAAAAATCTCATGATGTTATAGGCATGACAAATGATTTTCCATTAACATAACAACAATATAGTATATTAAATATTCTTCATTTATCATGCATGTATGGACCTAGTAGGTGGGGAGATAATGTCAAAATAAAGGAAATTTAAATGAAATATAAATAAAAAAATGAGTGTTTTACGTCTTGAATTTAACCTCCTTTAGAAACTCCATAGGAAAATTAGATTTGGGCTTTTGTTGATACGAAAGGATCCTGGATATGGGGGAGAGGATTCATAAGAGGACTCGGTGTAATATTTACGAGAACAAAAGCATTATTGGTTTGAGGGTAATAGTTGATGAGGGGTGGCTTTTATTGTGAATGATAAGGGTGTTTTTATTATCTTATTCATTTTTTTTTTATTATTTTGGCTTAATACAATGGATATTTTGCGAATTACCACTAAATATATTAAACTATATATGGATGGTTCGATATTATTTGAATAAATCAACCTTAAATCATCTATGACCCAATATTTTATGTATTTTTATAAAATCATAAAATCATCTGTTTCAATATTCAGAAAAAAATCATCAATTTTAGAAAAATTTAAAAAAACTCACCCTAACCATTTTTAAATATTTTTAATTCAATAATGAACACCATTTTATAAAAATAATTTTCTAAATCTAATAAATTTATTTTTAAATAAAAGTCATCATTTACATAGAAAATTTTGATTTTAAAATTATAACTGGTTTTATAACAATTTAAATAATTAATTATGGTCTCATAAAACCATCTTATAATCATAGTATATAAAAATATTATTTTATGAATACTTATTTGGAAAATAATTTGTCATTTAAATTCTAAAATTAATCATACAGTTTTAATTAAATATTTATGACTTACAGAATAACCCATAATTAATTTTTTCATTTTTAAAACATTTATTTACTTATTCGATTAAATACATACAATATATTTTCATTCAGAAGATACATAAATTTTATTTACATAGGCATATAAGAGGTTACTATTATATTGGATAAATTTCGATTCGTAAGGGTCCCACTATTATTCAAAAATTTTGGTTAATTTTTTATCGGTATAAAATCATTAACTACTAGAAATTCCTCTAATTTCATTAATTCTAAATTCATAATGTTTTTATTGTGTTCTTAATGTGATTGTATGTGATTATACTATATGACATAATTATAAAAATTGAATTTATATTGATAAAATTTTGGATTTTTACAATAGAGAAATGAGTACATGTGATATAAAATAAATAATAAATATATTAATGGGTTATGTATCATTAGGGTAAGATAATATATATCATTTTCATTTTCTTACACTAAATATCTGATACCATCGTTCATGTATCATTGCACTGCTGGCTTCACAAAGAGGTGTGGCTCTCTTTTCATCACCACACCACAAATATTTCATAGATAAGTATATTTAAGGAAATAATATGGTATATAAGTTATTATTATCCATTTGGAATTTTAAAATTTTTCTTACATCATTTCTATAATGATCTTTGAAAAATTAAAATGTAACCCATGATTATGTATAACCGAATGTCTCTATGATTGTAACATATCCCTTTTTTCATAACCATATTTCATGATTTATTTTAAAAGTATTATTTACTTATAAATATTATAATTAGTTAATTATATTTATTAAATAATTTATTATATAATGATTAATGTTTCCATATTGATCCTACCAATGTTATTTTTGACACATTATAAAAATATAGTCAAAATAACTTGCACAAACCAAATTTAAATAATAATATTAAAAATCAAGGAAACACATGACATAAAATTAGTATTAAACATGAAAATCTTATTAAGAAAGTATATAACTAACATAAGATAATTATTTAGGAAGATAAATAACAAGCATGACGAATCAAACATGAGGTAAGGGTTTTATGATCTCACTTTTATTTTTGTGAGATATATTCTATAATAACCACTTATTCTATTGTGTGGTGTATATACAACCCAGGAATGTATTTTTTGAAACATTTTCTTAAATTTCAGATTATTGTCTTATTAAATTTAGGATATCTCTTTCATGGGGTTTATCATTTCAAAGTTACCAAAGTGGTAAGGTATATTTCACTCAATTTTCCTTTTTGGAGAGGTATGTTATGTTATACACCTATCTTATTTTATAAGTTTTATATATTTCCCCATTTATTTATATATAATTAATTCCCATATTTTAATTATTTTTAGAGTTTAATTTAATGTTATTTTTTCAGGGTGAATATGATTCAATGTTACAAATGTGGTAAGAGACTTCTGCTAAAATCTTATTGTTTATCATGATTCTTTATGATTATTATTTCAATGATGAGATCATTAAATACACATCTCTAAAATTAACATTAATTTTCTTCTCCACTGATTATAATGTTATTTTCAAGTAATATTAACATATATTCATATATGTGTAAATAAAATAATTGAGCATATTTTTTAATGAAAATCCCATATCATTTATCTCTTCATTCAGAAATATGTTTTCTTCTAAAACCATGTTTTTTAAAAATCCTTTCAAAAATGTTAGTAATATTTATCAAATGAATTATATATGAATCTTTTTACCATGTTTTAATTTTTAAAAAATTCATTTCATTTTGTTTTAAAAAACTAGTCATATTTCTTCGTTTACTGAAAATATTAAAGGAATATTTTTTTATGTGTATGGAATGGAATTTTCCACCATGAGGACAATTATTTTCTTTGAAGCATCCAATATAAGATTTCATGGTTATTTTAATATAATATGATATTCCAAATGTTTTAAAATATGTTTTCCAAAATAGAATGTATATTTTCACCAATAAATCATTTAAATTATTTTCTAAAGATTCATTTGTATGTTTCTATGTATGTTTTCAAATAAAAGTATTTTCAAAATATTTTGTGAGTTTTAGGTTTTTAAAAATATATTTTAAAATTTAAAATTGCAATTTGATAAAAAAAATTGAAGGCATTTTAATAGAATTTCCATTCATCAATGTCAAAAAAACTTGATTCTACATATGATATTTTGTATTTAAACAAGCCTCATTTTCTCTCTATATGTATTATGATTATTTCTATCGGAGTTTTATGGAAGTGTTTTCTTTCCATGGGATAATCATGTTTCAAAGTGATTCTTATGGAACTGATTTCTATTCTGAGTGTTAATAATGTTTCAAATATATTTACATGAAACCCATTTTCTCTCCATTAGTTAATTATTTTATAAAAGGAATAATAATTTGTTATTTAATTTTTCTGAATAATTATCGATGTACGTTATTCATGTTGTGGTTCTTGGATGTTATATACAATGATTTCTTCTAGATAGAGGCAGGTGAGCCTGTTATAGCTTATACGATGTGTTCCTAAATATTTTTTCAATTTATTGGATAAATATTATGTTCTATAGATAATTACATTAGAATTCGGTATGTATTTATTCTAATTTTATGGGTTCTATTAGTATTCTATGAAGACGATATCCTAATATACCAAAACGTTTTTCCTATGATTTCTATGTGTTTATATTTTTTCATTTGATCAAAATTAAAATCACATGGCTCATGATTATTGATTATTATAACTCTTTTCCTTTGCTAAATCCATATTCTAAGATTTAGTGTTTTTTATCTGGGTGTTGATTTGTATAAATTGTATTATGTTTTACTCTTACACTTTGATTATGATATCATGCCTTAATGATCTTATGATGCTTATTGGTGAAATTTATTTGTTAATTTTTACATTTTCCCTTACTAAGAAGTTGGTATCACCCTTATGTTTTCTTTTCCCCAGTATTTAGAGAATGTGGTTGAATGAATTATACCTAGAATGGATTAAATATGGATGATGATGATTTCTTAACGTGAAAAATATGTGGGTTCAAATGGGAAAAATTCTCATTTTATGTCATGGTAATTGTTTATGTAAGTCTTTGTAATAATTCTATATAACTCTAAACTTAAAATTCCCATAAAAATATATATGATAGTATTATTCCTTTTGAGATTGTAAATATTGGATGGGAAAAAATTGGGTCATATTTATCAGTATCAAATCCATAAATGTAATGATTATGAATTTGGCACCGGATCAGAGTGTATGGATTCTGGGATGTTATAGTTGGTATCGGAGGGATTTCTTAGATAACATAAATGATTATTATTTTTTCATGTGTGATTATCATAAGAGTTATGGATAAAATCATAGGACTATTATATTAGGTTTTATCATATGAGTAGTGCCCGAGACACCTAATTTTATGGTTTTAAGTAGTGACAATATTTAGGTTATCAATGTCATTTTGGGACATAATTTATTAGTTTGGGTTATTTGTGACCCCTAAGATCAACAAGAAGTTTTATTTTGGAAGGAATTTATTAAAATATTCAAATAATAAAAAATACAACATGAAGGCCAGGTGACAACCCTTCACATCTATCAAGGTCATTGAGTTTAAACCCACAACTGAAGGTGCACAAGGGTGCGGTGCCTACCAATGGCCTACACAATGTCCTATTTAGTATAACATTTTTAAAGGAAAAAATTTTGTTTTTTTCAAAAACAGGTGGTATTTTATTTCAGTAATAATAGTTGACTTATCATGTAAGAATATATGATTTAATATTATGACTCTTTGGGTTTCAAAGATAAAGAGGAAATGTTTGAATAATTTTAAGGATGGATGCTTATGGAATGATTTGGTTTAAACTTTGAGTATTACGATTGTGAATTAGAGAATAATTTATAATGGTTTTTTGGAAATTATATTAATATGTTCTTGCCATTTTTTTATTGGTTAAATTATTTCGATAGGAGGAATATGATTTTATGTTTTTATGGATTTTTTGGACATTTGAAAGTATATTTTGGTTCTTCATGCATGATAAACTCTTCAAAAATACACATCATTAGAATAAAAAGATGATATTTTGGTGAAAATATATTAAAGGATTAAATTTTACTCATCATGTAAGTATATTTTTATATTCATTTAGTTTATATATTATGATATTTCCTCAACTATAGGATTCTTGAAACAAAAATTTTAACTTAGTGCCATCATTTCTGGTGAACCAATGTTCATATCAGTCATCACATATTTATGGATTTGAGGAACATAACATTCCATATATAATTCACTTAATTTTTATTAACGAAATTTATAACTCTCTATAATTATTTATTCTTTTTCTCTATTCCCTATTATGTTCTCTAATTTGTAAACTTACTAATGTGTTATTCTATATGACCATTGTACGTCTATTTCACAATTATTAATAGATGTTTCGTTAACCCTTTTTACAATTTGGGTTAAAAAACAATATTTTCAAATATCCAACAATTTATTATCATGAAAAAGTTTACATAGAATGAAAAATATTTATTAAAGTGGGAGAATGTAATCACATGATATATTAAAATAATAATTGTTTTTATATTATAAATGAAACACAACAATAAACATAGAAGATTGTGTAAACCAATAATAATTTATGATATAATTATTTCAATTAAATTTAATCTCATTCAAATCTTTTGGTATATTAAACACTGAAATTTTTATGTTCAATAGCGTATTCAATACAGAACACATAGATAAAATGAAATACGATATATACAATCGTCACAACCTAGTTGTTAATTTGGTAGGTGTTAATAATAATAAATACATTATCAAATAGATTTATATATATATATATATCATACTCCCTAAAAAATTATTGATAAATATTTAGTAAATAATCAATCAATATTTAGTAAAGTGATTTTATTTTTTCAAAAATACTATTTTCGTCAAAAATGGTTTTCATATTATATTTCATTAAAATAACATTAATGTTTTTAAAAAAATATCGAAAAATTATTTGATAAAATTAAATTCATTTTTTATTCATAATATCAAAATTTAATTTCGGTTATTTGTATTAAATTTTATGGAAATAATTATTTTCCTATGAATAGTGAATTCATACTGATTTCTATAAAATTGTCATATCTTTTCAATAAATTAAGTAATTTAAATAACTGATTATGTCTTAAAGTAACATTAGTATAATTTAGTTATATTTAACCCACATTATTTATTTTAAATAAACATTATATTTTATTTTAGTATAAGTTTACTTTTTTGGTCGAAAACATGGTTTTTATGAAAAATGTTATCAATCACATAATGTTCTCTATTTTAATCAATTAAAATAATCCATAATGAATTATTTTCCAAAATAATGTAATATATTATATATAAATAAATTTTAATTATATTGTTATAATTATTATTGTTATATAAATAGTTAATATATTATCTTATGGTGAATAAAAAGCACTTATTAGAATCATTCTTTTTCATATTGTTAGTGGGTTTTGTTATAGAATTTATTTTTTGCTAATTTATTTAATTAATTTGAAAAAAAAATAATTTTCAAAATAAAAAATTCAAAACTAGATTCTGTTTAATTATTGATAATTCACCGAAAAGGATAATATTTTAATAAATACTGAAAAATCTAGAATTTTAAATGAAAACTAACTTTTCGTCTAAATTATTAATAAGGAAAAATTATATTTGTAATTTGGTAAATGTAAAATTATATTAGGTTTATAACAATTAATCCAATTTAGTTCATTGTAAAAAATTTCATTATGAATATTGATATATAAATTAATTTACAATTTGAACCTTTTTTGACTACAAACTCGATTTCTTATCTCATCAACTGAATTAATTTTAAATTAACATTTTCCACTTATGTGATTTTAATTTGGAAATATGGATTTTATATTTAGAATCATAATAATTTATATTATATTATAATTTTAACACAATGTTTTACCAAAAATACTTGTGAATCCAACATAAATGTGGAAACATTTTTAATAAAAAAATGTGTTCACCAAGGGTTAAAGAAAAAAACATAGGGAGAAAATGATTCAAAAAATTGTTTAAAATATATTTGATGGTGATATATATACTATTTCAAATATATAGTTGTATAATTGAGCATTTTCAACCCTTTTTACAAATGAAATATGTGGGATCAATCATTTTTTTCAAACATACCAAGTTTATCCTCTCCTCGACTTATTAAATGCCACTACCTCTCCACTCCTCATCACATATTCAAACTCTATGGTTTAGCCACGGAATGCCAAAATAACTTCCCAAAATCCCTCCTATCATCATAGAATCCTAATTTTGAGCTAAAATCCATCCTATTGTGCCCTTTGGGTGAGACCTAAGTATGATATCTGAATAAAAGGTATTGTTCTTCAACGAGTGTCTATATTTTATTTCATTCTCCACCACCTTCCATTATTATAAAATATATTCTGGTAATACCAATAGTATCTTCCATATATTGAGTTTTTAAAATGTTAATTTAATAGAAAAATATTTTTCATCTTCTATTTAATGGGCTATGAAATCATCATTTGTGTGTAAGACAAACTTCAACCTTTAAAACTAATATCGTTCATTTTTTCCACAACCACCACTCATGGTAGGGTATGTTGATAGATATAATTAATCTATTTATATAATATTTCTAACATAATTACACCTTTCGATTCACTATATCATATATACCTTTTTTATTCCATTCCGTAAGAGACACAATAATGTCTCTCGTCTATTCGGTGGAATACTACATCCCGAAGTGATTTGAATTATTTATCCTTAAATAGTTATAGAAATGGTAATAAGTGTAATAATAATTAATTTATGTGATATGCAAGAAATAATTATTATATTCAATAAATAGTTTCCTTTACATAGCAATGTGGAACTCTTTTCACAACCACACCCTAATTATGAGGTATTAATGTGAAAAAAGAGTCGTTTCAAGTGGAATAAATGATCATTTTAAGACATTGATATTGTTTATGTAGGGTAATGTCCAAAATCCCCAAAAATATAAACCTTAGTGTTACTTGAAAATGTAAGTGATACAATTAATCAATTATGGATTATTTGGTCTGCATGGGAAGATGATTGGGTCACATTTATCGATATCAAATCCAAAAATATAAAGTCAATGGATTTATCACCAAATATGTGAGTTCGGGTTCTAGGATATTATATCTATAACAGACTAAAGGTCATCATATTCATTTGTTATGGATTTAAGACCAAATTAATTATGTGTTGATGGTTTTTTTTCAAGGATATATATTATGAAATTAATTATTATAATTTATCCTCACTCATACATTCATGTATGATTGATTATATAGGGATCAAAATACACAAAATCCATTTATGTTTCTATTTGAATCATGGGGTAGAATATATAAGGGGTAAACCTATAATAAATTGTATTTATTATTTTTGTATCTAAATTATTTTAATTAGAGATAATTCCTAATTCTCTAGAATACTTCATGGTATATCCTATTGGATATAGTGTAGATTAAACATTTTTTACTAGTCGTTAAATTGAAAAATCCAACATGGGAGCCATGTGTCTTTATTTTAATTCTTCCATCTAATATTTAATGGAATCCAAAAGCTCACCATGATGTTAATTTTCTAGTATGCATCTTAAATTTATTATTATCATTTTATACATGATTATGAACTTCATTTTAACATGTTGGTGTTTTACTAGAACCATCAATAACACTACAATATAATATTCAAAAAAATTGGAATACTTATTATAATTTTATAATAAAACAATACTTATTATTGTACCTTCTACAATATATGTGATGTATGATATTTCATACACTAACCTATTTAATCATTCCATAGGGTGATCAAAAAATATTATATTTAATTCTGTAACAAATTTTCGATTCCTTCTAATGTGAGTTGCAAATGGGGAGTTGAAAGACCCTTAACTGAAAATTAGTTGAATTTTTTTGGAATTATCAATGATGGTTGTAGAACTATAAAAAATTACATATATGGTAATGTGGGATTTAATAGATCTCTAATTGAGAGCTAATTATGAATTATTTCCTTCTAATGAAATTTATTATATTTTATTTTGATTTAATTTTTGTATTTATTGTCAATATGAACATGGAAAAAACTGAGATCAACTTTAGCTGAATTGGTTACAAAGGAATAAATAAATTTTTTGGATTATGAATCAACATTCAGATTTTAGGAATAATAAATAAATTTTTTTATAGGTTTATAAAAAGATATAGTATATATCAAAATAGTAGTTGGGTTTTTTGTAAATAACATTGAGGTTTATGTATCATAAAATTTCTTCGAAGATGTTTGGAGAAAATGGATTCACTATTGTAAATGGTTTAAAAAGCAATATTATTGGAATCGATGGATTACTAAAAGCAGACAAACATATAGTGGTTATTTCCAATACATATTCCTTTATAATAAACATTTTTTGGTTATTTTTTGTGGTTCATCTAGGTGAGAAGGGAACAGATTGTTTCATACCATGCTCGCCTCTAGTAGGCAAGGAGATTTTAACCATCACTGGGTATAAAAATCATTCATCATGGATGGATATATAATAATGTAAATATAAATAACCAAATGTAATTATAAATGTTATAGTAATGAATTTGATAGAATTATAACAAAACTATAATATTTACAATCCATGTTACATTTAAAAAATATCCATATGGTATAAAAAATTGAAAATATATCAAATATTTTTGGAAAAAAGGTATAATATACAAAACACAAAACTAACCCATCAAAACTAGAAGGTGATGAAGACTCCTAGAGGCATACCTTAGAAAATAAACTTTAAATATAACTACAAACTCTAGGTACCACTAATGTTCCACTCCAACATCTCCATGTCCACAATGATCACCACTAAATTACCTATAGTTTTCATAATACATGACCTATATGAGTGAAACTCATATACAATGGTAAGTATAAACAAACCCAATATGATAAACCAATGGAATAATTTATAAATAGAAATTTTCATGATTGAAATTCCATAATAGAATATATAACCTATATATGATTTAGAAACATAAGAGATAGAATCAAAATACAATACCCAACAATAGAAAAAATTACATTAATAGGCATCCTAAGAATATGAATTACCCAACCTTACAACATATTTCATTTCAATAGTATGTATATGAAGTGAAATATAAAGGGGGGATTAATTATAGTCTTGCACCTAATGATGCATTTTTTTGAAAACATTAGTAAGTATAATGTTCTGATTTTTTAAACAAAAAAATGAAAATATCCAAAGAAAAAAATTGAATTAATCATATTGTTCAATAAAATATCATGATATTAAAAATATAAAAAATATACAAACAAGTAATCTAATTGAATTGAAAAAATACAACGAGGAAAAAAATACTGTTATTTAATAAAAAAAAATATTACAAAACATATTGTATTAATAAAATATTTAATTCAGGATATTTCTTCACTATTAAACCAATAGTTATGGGTGGATAAGTATAATAGATCTACGGTATAAACATGATAAAAAAATTGTAAATTATTTGACTAAGCTGGTCGAAAGAAGTATGTTTCATAACAAAAACATCATTATTAAGAATTTCTGTAGATGGTCTCTTTTTACCTAATAATAGTTTGATCAGTATGATTAATATAATTCACACATACATTAGATATTTTCAAAATCTTTCTTTTAGAAGATGAAATTTTGAAGACTAAAAATTTTTCATTCACAACGATTGAAAGAATCGGATTCCTCACCCAATTATCATCAATTCTTAAAATAAAACAAAATTAACCATTTAAAATATAATAGAAGATATATTTTATTATTAAATCCTATAAATATAATCTTTTATAGAAACAAACTAAAATAAAAATACAATTGAACCTCTCAAACCCTAGGTGATGATGCACAAGATCCTAATGTAATAAATCATCATTTATTTCACATATAACATTCCTCCAACCTCAAATAAATTTATAGATGACTTAATAAGTAAATTTAATGGTCATAATCAATGTTAATTTGGTTTAATTTTTAATAAATCAAAATTAAAATTTGATCATTAGATGAATTTAGATCAATCATTTGATGAAATATTCAGTGTACCATTAGACAACTCTAAATTATTCTGTTAAAGACACAATTCATTTTAAATAATGTGAACATACAAAAAGATGCATATTAGACACATTAAAATATTTTTTAAAATTCATGTTATCCTAAAAAATTAATGAATTGTATTTTTATTTAAAATAATAATAATTAATGTCATTTGACTCATCAAATTTTACCTCTAAAAACTGTAATGATGGACTCAAACCATTCAAAAGGTAATTTTAAATCACTTGAGTAACTAAACCTGGTGAAAGACAGATTCATAATTCAGTAAATAATATCATATGAGAGAGTACCTAACTCCATGTAGAATAGACCAACAACCCATGACTTGGGGATTCCCTAACTATATCTACCATATGTAAGACTTATAAATTATTGGTTCCAATTTTTTTTTAAAGTTTATGTTAGATCTAATGGAATAAAGACTAATGTTTCTGAGTCAGTAAAACAATCTTTGGAGAGTATAGGTCCCATTACCTATAATTATTTAATTCATAGTGGAGCACAAAACCCTATGTCTCTTTTAAATAAAAGGCTTGAATCTATTAATCATACCTATAGGCCATAGAAAACCCTAAAATCCCTATCTTCAAATTATATCACATTATATTTTATATAGGGGTGTTATTTAGTTTTCTACAATGAAAAATACTTGATATTGAGTACTTTTGTAACATCCCAAGTAAGTAATGAATAATAGATATTTTTATCTATGTCTATTAATGATTAAGATAGTGTTATAGAGGCTTAAAATGAAAATAAATACAATCTTATGCATAGAATACACTAATATTCTTAAAAGATTGTTTTACTGCCTTGTGATGGAAAACCATTTTTGAATCTATATTTTGACAATTTTATAAACTATGTTTGTCAAAATAAACTTATTCTTTATGATTGGGACATCAAAATTTACCTTGTGTGAAATTTTGGTATTTTTCTGACAATGTTCATTTTTTTAATGAATAGTGAAAAATACTGCATTTTACATCAAAACTGCTTTTTAATCTAATTTATTGATATGATTAGATTATGTTTTTATTTGGTTTTGAAGTGGAATTAGAATATATTTTTACCATTTTATCCAATAGTGGTCATTGGAATCAATTTCACTTTGAAATTAGACTTAAACTGGTGTCAATCTTTTGATACATATTGTTTTGTAAAAACACGCTATTTGCTCTGGCAGCGGGAATTAATTATTAAATTAATTAATGTGACTTATATGATTTGAATTTTGTAAAATGGACTTCATTTTTGAATTCAGAATGTCAAATATAGCTTAGGGTGAATTTTTGGTAATTTTCTGAAAAACTTCAATTTTTGATGAATAGTGAAACCACTAAGTGGTAATCAAGAAAACTGATTTTTCAGTTAAATGACAGTTTACCACTAATGTGTATTGAATTTTGAAAATCCGACATACATGGTTGTCATTAAGAAGTAAAATGTGGTTCAATGAGATTAAAATAATTTTTTGGTGAATAGTAACTTATTAAGTTCTTAATCGCGATTAGTGGTAATTAGGGTAGTTTAATGTATAAATAATGCTTTAATAATATGAAATGACCTAGACACATGTCTCAACCTCATTGGTTGTGTCATGGACGACCAAGACAAGCCATGGCCTAACTTGGGGACCCCATGTATCCACTTTTGTTGGGAAATAACATAAATTACTTTTTATTAAATGTTAAAGTGAAAATGACACAAACATAATATGTTTTGCAAAAACAATTTTTAAGTGGGGTTATACAAGTCCAAATTTTGATTATAAATATTCAATGGAAAGCTAAAAAGATTTCCTACATCATAGTAATTTGTTTATAATTTTTAGACATTATATAAATTTAATTATTTAGGACATAATAATGATGCAGCGATGACATCATTATTTGACGATTTAAATAAAATGGAAAGATAAAATAAAATCTATGAACTACACATGTCCAAAACCAATTGGATGAATGGATTTCGATGCCTTATCACCTTATACACGAATTACATCAAAGTGGGACCTTTTAAAACCGAAACACATTTTCAAATAATGTAATGTTTCTTTACTTTCCAAAAGTGCCCCTCCTCTCCCCTTATAAAAGGCCCCCACCTCTACCTCATTTCACACACTTCAAAAACCTTTGGCTCGGCCAACCCCTGCCCATTTGCTCTCTCAACATCCCTCTCCTCATCCTAGAGGATTCCCCTTGGGCAGAATCCTTTCAAAGGAAGCCTTTAGGCTCAAATCAAAAGGAGTTACACTTTTTAAGGTAATTGTTTCTCTCATGTTCATTTGTTTTATTTTGCTTCTCCAACCCCCTAAACTCTTTTTATATACTTCTTTTATAACATCACCAGTATCTTCAATATACTAGGATGTTGTTATAAGATTTATTTGAGCTACACTCTCACACAACTACATCAAATGGTTAAAGAACATACGGTTTCTGTGGATGGCGAAATTCTGCCTCCCGAAACGATGATTGTTCAATACTCATTTAACACCTTCAAAGGTGGCCATTATGATGTCACTATTTTTATATATGATATATAATATGTTTATGTTTTCCTTAAGCTTCTGTTTTTTTCATTTTTGGCATACCTTTATGATTTCCATTATGGGTATACACGATATCTTCATTTAAGGAAGTGCGGACTACCGCCCCCTCAAAGTGATGTGATTCGTTAATGCCATATGTGGGACGTGTAAAGGATGGATTTAGAGTTATTATATATGATGTTATACTGGAATTATAATATACCTATATATCATTATCATTTATTTCCATTAAAGTATGAGATAGAAATGAAAGTAGCGTTCATGCGTACGTACGGACTACCGTCTCCATGAACGGTGCATTTCATTTCTTATCCCCAAATGTAATGTATTATTAAAAGTACATGTATATAATGGATATATATAATTAATGATATATATAAATGATGAATATAATTCTGGAATTAAAATATACATACCTCTCATTTAGTTTTAATTCCATTAATATGACAAAGAAATGAAAGTAGCGTTCATGCGTACGTACGGCTTACCGTCTCCATGAACGGTGCATTTCATTTCTTACCTCTAAATGTGATGTAATATTATAAATGAATGTATGTACTGGATATATATGACATATATGATATCTACATCATAAATACCATTCTGGATATAATGAACCTTTGACCAAATTAACAACATGTAAGTGTAAGAAGTCTATTTTTGACTTAAGAACCAAATACCGACAAAATAAACATTATTAACTTAAATAATTGCATGATGTTCATAACATGGTATAAAAGGAATAATGAACTTGAAAAAGGTTCTTAAGCAAGTAGAGATTAACTAAAGTTTATTATTCAGGAGTTTAAAGAACGGTCGGGTCAAGTCGGATACGAGGTATGGGAACTTCTTAACCCAATTTCCATTCTTTGGGTTAATCTCGTACTTTCAAAGTATGTCATTATATTATTATGTCAAATCTTGTATTTGTACTTTATTTATGTGTACTTATAGAGAATGCACATATTATATCTATTTTATTTTAAAAATTATCTTTGTATGGGACTTCGTCTCAATCTCCTTTCGTTGAGGCATATTTTATTTTATACACAACTTTCTTTTATACGGTGTATAAACCCCTTTGACTTTTACGTTTACTCAAAAGGAATCTTTTTTATACGAAGCGTTTACTAAACGACAAAAGGGAATGTTTTTGTCGTACGTATGTGGCGACAACGACTTCTCCGCCGTCGTAACCGTTATTTGAGTTTTGGCTTCCTCTACAAGCCATACCTTTTTTTAAAAGAAAAATAAATACCATGTTTTACTTTGGTATTGAAAATGGTTTTCATAATGTTTTTATTATATCAATGTGTTGTATTGATATCTCGTGATTGAAATGTGGAAATGTTATGTTTCCTTTATGCATGTTTTATGTGATATGATTATGTTATGGTTCTTGGGCATTATTATGAAGACGGGTGGTTCCGTGATAAACTAAGGGCGGGTGAGCCCGTTATAGCTCTCCAATGCATTGGGTAACGCGAAGGAGTGAAACGTTAAGGTTTCTCCGAAGAGATTTTAGGGAATATACTGTGATGGGTATTCCAAACGTAACCAAGAGGGTTACCCCCTACGTAAGAATGTTATGAATGCCTCAAGTTACCTTTACGTATTATGATTTATATGATTTATTCATGTTTTTATGAGGTATGTTAAAGTGCCTATGTTTTATGGGTAAAGTATGATTTCATTCTTATGTATATATGAACTCATGTTTCCTTTCCATGTTTTTATAACCCATACTGAGTTTTTACGCTCATCCCAAGTTTTTGAAATGTTTTTCACAGGTCAAGGGAGAGGTACATGATAAGATGATAGAGTCAAGGATGTGTCAAGAAATAATCCATGTTTTATTTTAAATGTGTTTCCATTGATGGGAATGAAGAATACTATCTTTATGTAACCACTTTGTTTATATGTGGAATGTAATGCAAGTTTTATGATCTAATTCTCTAAAACTCTAAACCCGAAAAGATCCTCAACGTGTAATCTTGTAATAACTCAAGATTAAGTAAGGTTTAAGGCTGGGGCCTTATAGTTGGTATCAAAGGTCGGTTTAGATAACTTTAGGAGTTAGAATTCTATTAAATGATTATCCAAAAATATTTTTTTTTCCTTTTTCGAAATGATATAGCATTTAAAGATTACCATGTTGCTTCATCTAAGACATGTTTGTTCAGAATGGTTTTCCGCAGAGGAAACAGGGAAGCAGTGCTAGGAAGGCATACAGAAGGAAATAACCTTCCGAATCAGCATCCAGAAATGGTCGGAATTGGAACTGAACAATTTGTTGCAGTAATGGCGCAGTTGACTCAGGCGATAAATGGTGGTGGTATCCATGCACGAGATCAGCCAGAACAACCGCAGAGGAACATGTCAGTGGTGGAACATTTCATGAGGCAACATCCACCATCATTCAGAGGATCATCTGACCCTGTGCAAGCTGAAGGGTGGATTAAAGCACTGGAGAAGATTTTTGATGTCATGGGGTGTTCAGACAATCAAAAGGTTAGTCTTGCTATTTACCGTTTGGAGGGTGAAGCAGATCAGTGGTGGTCTATGGTTAAAAATATCAGGGACGCCGATGAGATTGATGCTCTTGACTGGGATGAATTCAAAGGTATGTTTCTTGAGAAGTATTTTCCTAAGGCTGTTCGACTTAGGATGGAAAAGCAATTCTTGGAATTGATGCAAGAGGAAGACTCAGTGGCTGCCTATGAAGAAAGGTTCACTCGATTGGCAAGGTATGCTCCCAATTTTATCCGGGACCTTGATAGTAAAATCAATCGTTTTTACTCAGGATTAAAGCCAAAGTATCGAAGGGCATTAGCTTCTCGAGAGTTTAAAAGTTATGAAAAGCTTGTTCGATGTGCTAAGAAGGTGGAAATGGAGTTTGCCGATGACCAAGTGTTCTATAACAACCAGCAGAAGAAGAGACCGAGGTGGCAGGAGAAAGGTAAGAATTCTTCAAAGAAGTCTGATGGTAAGAGAACTAAGATTCCAGTTTGTGATAAATGTGGCAAAAGGCATGCTGGGGAATGTCTTCTGAATTCTGGGAAGTGCTACCGATGTGGTAAGATGGGACATAAGGCTCGTGATTGCACTGAAAAGGATCAAGGTGAAGGTAAAAACAAATTTGATTTACAGTTAGTGAAATGTTTTAAGTGCAATGAGATGGGTCACTATGCAAACGAGTGTCCGACAAGGAGCTTGAGTGATGGGAAGCAGTTAGACTACAAGCAGAAAGGGGTGGTGAAATCCTTTGCAACTACTTCAGCGGATGTCGGGCCATCAAATGAAGTCGTATCAGGTACTTTGTTTGTTTTTTCAGACTATGCCAGTGTGTTGTTTGATTCGGGGTCTACACATTCTTTCATCTCTGAGACCTTTTCTAGTAAAATGGGAATACCATCTCAAGAAATGACTCCTGAACTTTTGGTAAAAACACCTGGGGGAAGTGTCGAGGCAAAAAGAATTTATAAGAATCTTCCTATCCTTATCTGTGGAAAGAACCTACTTGCAAACCTTATTGTTCTACCTCTAGTAGAGTTTGATGTTATCCTGGGTATGGATTGGCTCTCTATTTACCATGCTAAGATTGACTGTAGAGCTAAAGAAGTTTCTTTTCAGAAAGACTTTCAGTTTGTTTACAAGAATGAACCCTTACTTTTGATAACATATGAAGAGGCCGAGAAACTTGTAAAAGATGGAAATGAATGTTACCTTGCACACGTCGTTGAAAATAAAGGAACTGTTCAGATTAATGATGTGCCAGTGGTAAATGAGTATCCTGATGTTTTTCCTGATGAGTTGCCTGGAATAATACCAGATCGGGAAGTTGAGTTTACTGTTGACTTAGTTCCTGATGCTAAGCCAATTTCAAAACCCCCTTATCGAATGGCACAAATTGAACTTTTAGAGTTGAAGGAGCAATTGCAAGATTTATTAGAGAAAGGTTTCATTAGACCTAGCACATCACCATGGGGTGCTCCTGTTTTATTTGTTAAAAAGAAAGATGGTTCTATGAGACTTTGCATTGATTATAGAGCCTTGAATAATATCACTGTTAAGAACAAATATCCTTTGCCTCATATCGATGATTTGTTTGATCAGCTCCAGGGAGCTCAGTTTTTTTCAAAGATTGACTTGAGATCGGGGTACCATCAGCTGAAGGTAAAGGAGGCAGATATTCCGAAGACCGCTTTCCGTACGAGATATGGCCATTATGAATTTGTAGTAATGCCTTTTGGGCTAACCAATGCACCTGCTGTATTCATGGACTTAATGAATAGAATTTTCCATGAGTTCTTGGATAAGTTTGTGGTTGTTTTCATTGATGATATTTTGGTGTTTTCTAAAAGTAAAGAGGAGCATGAAAAACATTTAAGGGTTATCTTGCAAACCTTAAAAGAAAAGAAATTGTATGGGAAATTCAGCAAGTGTGAGTTTTGGTTGCAACAAATTGCTTTCCTTGGTCACATTGTTTCTAAAGATGGAATAACTGTTGATCCTGCAAAAACAAAAGTTGTGGAAGAATGGCCAAGACCCACAAATGTAACCGAGATTCGTAGCTTCCTTGGTTTGGCGGGCTATTACCGAAGGTTTGTTAGAAATTTTTCACGGTTATCTAGTCCAATGACTAAGCTAACTCGGAAGGGTGTTAAGTTTATCTGGACAAAAGAATGTGATGATTGTTTTCAGGAATTGAAAAGAAGATTGGTGAATGCTCCAGTTTTGGCACTACCTTCCAGGAATGGTGACTTTGTTATATACAGCGATGCTTCATTGAAAGGACTTGGTTGCGTCCTAATGCAGAATGATCAGGTAATTGCTTATGCTTCACGACAGTTGAAAACTCATGAGGTAAATTACCCTACACATGATTTGGAATTAGGTGCTGTTGTTTTTGCTTTAAAAATTTGGAGGCATCATTTGTATGGAGTAAAGTGTGAAATTTATACCGATCACAAAAGTTTAAAGTATATATTCACTCAGAAAGAGTTAAACATGAGACAAAGGAGATGGCTGGAATTAATCAAGGATTATGATTGTACAATTCATTACCATCCGGGAAAAGAAAATAAAGTGGCTGATGCTTTGAGTCGAAAAAGTAATGCTTCATTAACAATGTTGCGTTTGGAACGTGATCATTTGGTTAACGATTTGATGAAATTTGGCATAGAAGTTGTTGGTGCAGGAATTCCTTCTGTTTTGTTTCAGGTATCAGTGAGATCTTCTCTATCAGATAGAATCAAGCAAGCACAGAAGCAAGACAGTGAGTTGCAGAAAAGGGTAGAGCTGGTTCAGAAAGGTAAGTTGCCTGAATTCAACATTGATAATGATTGCGTTTTGAGATTTGGGAAGAGATTGTGTGTGCCTTCTGTTTCACAGTTGAAGAGAGAGTTGTTATGTGAAGCTCATAGTTCTCCGTTTTCAGTTCATCCGGGCAGTACTAAGATGTATAGAGATCTGCAGGAGTATTACTGGTGGGATGGAATGAAAAGAGATATTGCTGATTTTACTGTGAAGTGTTTGACTTGTCAGCAGGTTAAAGCTGAGCGGCAGTTACCGAAAGGGATGCTTCAGCCTTTACCAGTGCCAGAGTGGAAATGGGAGAATATATCCATGGACTTTGTTGTTGGATTACCGAAGACATCTCGAGGTAATAATGCAATCTGGGTTATTGTTGATCGCTTGACCAAATCTGCTCATTTCCTTGCTATACGAGATACTTTCTCTCTTGATCAACTTTCCCGTTTGTATCTTAAAGAGATAGTCAGGTTACATGGAGTTCCCCTCTCCATTGTATCAGATCGTGATCCCAGGTTTACCTCTAACTTTTGGAAAGGCCTTCAGAAGTTGTTGGGTACTGAATTAAATTTTAGTACAGCTTTTCATCCTCAATCAGATGGGCAGTCAGAACGAACAATTCAGACATTGGAGGATATGCTACGAGCTTGTTCTATGGATTATCAGGGAAGTTGGGACCATCATCTTTCTTTGGTTGAGTTTTCATATAATAACAGTTTTCATTCTAGTATACAGATGGCACCATTTCAGGCATTATATGGGAAGCGGTGTCGAACTCCAGCTTTCTGGGATGAAGTGGGTGAAAGAAAGTTGATGGGACCAGAATTGGTAGAAGAGATGGCAGAAAAAGTTCAGCTGATTCAGAAACACATGAGAACAGCTCAGAGCAGGCAGAAGAGTTATGCGGATAACCGGAGGAAGGATCTATCTTTCGAGGTAGGTGATCATGTTTTTCTCAAGGTTTCTCCTTGGAAAAGTGTGATGAGATTTGGTAAGAAAGGAAAGTTGAGTCCAAGGTTTATTGGACCATACGAAATTCTGGAAAGAGTTGGATCAGTTGCATACCGAGTGGCTTTACCTCCAAGTTTATCTCAGGTACACAATGTTTTTCACGTTTCGATGTTGAGAAAGTATATGCCAGATCCATCTCATGTTTTGAGCCCAGAGGTAGTTCAGCTGGAAGAGAACCTATCTTATGAGGAACAACCAGTCCAGATTCTTGACCACAGGGAGCAAGTGTTACGGAATAAGGTGATTAAGCAGGTAAAGGTTTTGTGGAAAAACCACATGATTGAAGAGGCAACATGGGAATCTGAAAATGCAATGAGGGATAAGTACCCCCATTTATTCGATAAGTAAATAAATTGCGGGGACGCAATTTTCTAAAGGGGGGAAGGATGTAACATCCCAAGTAAGTAATGAATAATAGATATTTTTATCTATGTCTATTAATGATTAAGATAGTGTTATAGAGGCTTAAAATGAAAATAAATACAATCTTATGCATAGAATACACTAATATTCTTAAAAGATTGTTTTACTGCCTTGTGATGGCAAACCATTTTTGAATCTATATTTTGACAATTTTATAAACTATGTTTGTCAAAATAAACTTATTCTTTATGATTGGGACATCAAAATTTACCTTGTGTGAAATTTTGGTATTTTTCTGACAATGTTCATTTTTTTAATGAATAGTGAAAAATACTGCATTTTACATCAAAACTGCTTTTTAATCTAATTTATTGATATGATTAGATTATGTTTTGATTTGGTTTTGAAGTGGAATTAGAATATATTTTTACCATTTTATCCAATAGTGGTCATTGGAATCAATTTCACTTTGAAATTAGACTTAAACTGGTGTCAATCTTTTGATACATATTGTTTTGTAAAAACACGCTATTTGCTCTGGCAGCGGGAATTAATTATTAAATTAATTAATGTGACTTATATGATTTGAATTTTGTAAAATGGACTTCATTTTTGAATTCAGAATGTCAAATATAGCTTAGGGTGAATTTTTGGTAATTTTCTGAAAAACTTCAATTTTTGATGAATAGTGAAACCACTAAGTGGTAATCAAGAAAACTGATTTTTCAGTTAAATGACAGTTTACCACTAATGTGTATTGAATTTTGAAAATCCGACATACATGGTTGTCATTAAGAAGTAAAATGTGGTTCAATGAGATTAAAATAATTTTTTGGTGAATAGTAACTTATTAAGTTCTTAATCGCGATTAGTGGTAATTAGGGTAGTTTAATGTATAAATAATGCTTTAATAATATGAAATGACCTAGACACATGTCCCAACCTCATTGGTTGTGTCATGGCCGACCAAGACAAGCCATGGCCTAACTTGGGGACCCCATATATCCACTTTTGTTGGGAAATAACATAAATTACTTTTTATTAAATGTTAAAGTGAAAATGACACAAACATAATATGTTTTGCGAAAACAATTTTTAAGTGGGGTTATACAAGTCCAAATTTTGATTATAAATATTCAATGGAAAGATAAAAAGATTTCCTACATCATAGTAATTTGTTTATAATTTTTAGACATTATATAAATTTAATTATTTATGACATAATAATGATGCAGCGATGACATCATTATTTGACGATTTAAATAAAATGGAAAGATAAAATAAAATCTATGAACTACACATGTCCAAAACCAATTGGATGAATGGATTTCGATGCCTTATCACCTTATACACGAATTACATCAAAGTGGGACCTTTTAAAACCGAAACACATTTTCAAATAATGTAATGTTTCTTTACTTTCCAAAAGTGCCCCTCCTCTCCCCTTATAAAAGGCCCCCACCTCTACCTCATTTCACACACTTCAAAAACCTTTGGCTCGGCCAACCCCTGCCCATTTGCTCTCTCAACATCCCTCTCCTCATCCTAGAGGATTCCCCTTGGGCATAATCCTTTCAAAGGAAGCCTTTAGGCTCAAATCAAAAGGAGTTACACTTTTTAAGGTAATTGTTTCTCTCATGTTCATTTGTTTTATTTTGCTTCTGCAACCCCCTAAACTCTTTTTATATACTTCTTTTATAACATCACCAGTATCTTCAATATACTAGGATGTTGTTATAAGATTTATTTGAGCTACACTCTCACACAACTACATCAAATGGTTAAAGAACATACGGTTTCTGTGGATGGCGAAATTCTGCCTCCCGAAACGATGATTGTTCAATACTCATTTAACACCTTCAAAGGTGGCCATTATGATGTCACTATTTTTATATATGATATATAATATGTTTATGTTTTCCTTAAGCTTCTGTTTTTTTCATTTTTGGCATACCTTTATGATTTCCATTATGGGTATACACGATATCTTCATTTAAGGAAGTGCGGACTACCGCCCCCTCAAAGTGATGTGATTCGTTAATGCCATATGTGGGACGTGTAAAGGATGGATTTAGAGTTATTATATATGATGTTATACTGGAATTATAATATACCTAAATATCATTATCATTTATTTCCATTAAAGTATGAGATAGAAATGAAAGTAGCGTTCATGCGTACGTACGGACTACCGTCTCCATGAACGGTGCATTTCATTTCTTATCCCCAAATGTAATGTATTATTAAAAGTACATGTATATAATGGATATATATAATTAATGATATATATAAATGATGAATATAATTCTGGAATTAAAATATACATACCTCTCATTTAGTTTTAATTCCATTAATATGACAAAGAAATGAAAGTAGCGTTCATGCGTACGTACGGCTTACCGTCTCCATGAACGGTGCATTTCATTTCTTACCTCTAAATGTGATGTAATATTATAAATGAATGTATGTACTGGATATATATGACATATATGATATCTACATCATAAATACCATTCTGGATATAATGAACCTTTGACTAAATTAACAACATGTAAGTGTAAGAAGTCTATTTTTGACTTAAGAACCAAATACCGACAAAATAAACATTATTAACTTAAATAATTGCATGATGTTCATAACATGGTATAAAAGGAATAATGAACTTGAAAAAGGTTCTTAAGCAAGTAGAGATTAACTAAAGTTTATTATTCAGGAGTTTAAAGAACGGTCGGGTCAAGTCGGATACGAGGTATGGGAACTTCTTAACCCAATTTCCATTCTTTGGGTTAATCTCGTACTTTCAAAGTATGTCATTATATTATTATGTCAAATCTTGTATTTGTACTTTATTTATGTGTACTTATAGAGAATGCACATATTATATCTATTTTATTTTAAAAATTATCTTTGTATGGGACTTCGTCTCAATCTCCTTTCGTTGAGGCATATTTTATTTTATACACAACTTTCTTTTATACGGTGTATAAACCCCTTTGACTTTTACGTTTACTCAAAAGGAATCTTTTTTATACGAAGCGTTTACTAAACGACAAAAGGGAATGTTTTTTTCGTACGTATGCGGCGACAACGACTTCTCCGCCGTCGTAACCGTTATTTGAGTTTTGGCTTCCTCTACAAGCCATACCTTTTTTTAAAAGAAAAATAAATACCATGTTTTACTTTGGTATTGAAAATGGTTTTCATAATGTTTTTATTATATCAATGTGTTGTATTGATATCTCGTGATTGAAATGTGGAAATTTTATGTTTCCTTTATGCATGTTTTATGTGATATGATTATGTTATGGTTCTTGGGCATTATTATGAAGACGGGTGGTTCCGTGATAAACTAAGGGCGGGTGAGCCCGTTATAGCTCTCCAATGCATTGGGTAACGCGAAGGAGTGAAACGTTAAGGTTTCTCCGAAGATATTTTAGGGAATATACTGTGATGGGTATTCCAAACGTAACCAAGAGGGTTACCCCCTACGTAAGAATGTTATGAATGCCTCAAGTTACCTTTACGTATTATGATTTATATGATTTATTCATGTTTTTATGAGGTATGTTAAAGTGCCTATGTTTTATGGGTAAAGTATGATTTCATTCTTATGTATATATGAACTCATGTTTCCTTTCCATGTTTTTATAACCCATACTGAGTTTTTACGCTCATCCCAAGTTTTTGAAATGTTTTTCACAGGTCAAGGGAGAGGTACATGATAAGATGATAGAGTCAAGGATGTGTCAAGAAATAATCCATGTTTTATTTTAAATGTGTTTCCATTGATGGGAATGAAGAATACTATCTTTATGTAACCACTTTGTTTATATGTGGAATGTAATGCAAGTTTTATGATCTAATTCTCTAAAACTCTAAACCCGAAAAGATCCTCAACGTGTAATCTTGTAATAACTCAAGATTAAGTAAGGTTTAAGGCTGGGGCCTTATAACTTTTATATCAAAATATGAGTCTCATGTGAGAAGTTATAAATATTTTATAAATACATAATGGTACACAAGATATACTTTTGAAGACGTGATGTATTTCTTGATGGTGATAACTAGGATAGGTACCATCTCCAAATAACTATGTTAGTCTCAATATACATTATATCATTACTAGTATATATAATGTTTTATGTATATAAGAAACCCATCATAAACCATCACAATGTACATCATGTCTAGACCGAACTACATATCATGTTTAAGAGAAGGTACATAGTGTATGTGGAAAAATTTATTGCTCTATATGTACCACTAACTAGCCTAGCCTTATAGAGGTTGAGTTAAATAGAGTGTGACCCATTTCAAAAAAATTATATGGGGATATAATGATAATTAGGATAATGTACTTATACAATACAAATGATGCTAAATGGAACAATAAAATGGGTGTAACCAAAGTTCACCATGTTTGATATTAATTATGTAATGAAAATCAATCGACTGTAGATATCATGATACACATCATGTGGCACTTGATAACACATTATATGATAACAAATATAATATGAAAATATTAGGGACCCCATTAAATTAATCAATACCACTATTTTCACATATCATCCAACCTAAATAACTATTACTACCCTCCATAAGCATCATCGCACATTCAGAGACCTTTATTATTATCTAGATATTGAAAAAATTCTATGAAATTCATTCAAACACGTCCTAAATACATAATATTACCTCTTACCAATGGGAACTAAAGATATTTTTACCGTTATGACATTTCATTTCCTATATCAAACCCCTAACATCGCTCAATAGTCATATATCACCCTCGGAAAAACATTCATCAAAATGATCATTTATAAATGATTAATTTTTATTTGCTAATAATCCTATGGGAATGCCATCATATTATCATCTATTTTGAAATCTAATGACAAAATACAAAATAATATAGAAGATTTAATAGAGTAAAAGGAATTACTCAATGGTTTTTATAATGGTATGTCCACCATTCATTGATCACAGATTCTCTATATAAGACCCCATTCTTAAACAAAAACAATATTGAGTTTAGTAAAGAAATTACATTATTTCCCATCAAGGATCTTTTAAGATTAATTATTTTATATAATTAGGAAATAACTCATACATAATATCCCATATTTATACAACATTGATACTTCTAAAAAAATATTCATTTTATCAATAATATAAAACATTTATAATATAACCTAGTTTCCTTTCATGAGAAGTCATCATAATTTTTCCCCTTGATATAATAATTGAATTAATTCATCCTTAAATATTATAAAACATATTTTAAAACAAGGCATGATTACAATATATTAGTAGGGGATATACAATAAAAGGCAACCATTATTTCATTAAAAACATGAAAACTCATCGAAGAAACTTTTATTAAAAACATAACATTTTTTCATTTAGGTAATCAACATTACATTAGAAACATAATTTATTTATCCTTTTGAAAATAAATGATTGCCTAAAAAATAATTATAAAACATATAAAATTCATGCAGTTACCTTGGGACACCATCACATTGAACCTTTAAAAACCCAAACCTATTTTATTAACTATATGTCCAACTTCCAACATAATTCTTCTGAGAATATAATCATTACCCAATGCATTGGGGGCGTTCTAGGTGCACCCATTGTTTAAACTGTAACGGGATCACCCAATTCTATATTGGTGATCCTTTAATTTATAATTTCTATTTAACACATCATGATTAAAATTTTTTAAATATCATTTGGTTAACCTATTTGTAGTAGAAATGTAGTTTGAAAGGAAACCATAAATAATGGAATTAAATAATTGAAACACTTGAATAATAAAACCAATTAATGAATGGAATTAAACACTAAATAAAATTATAATAGGTAGAATACTTTTATATTATGTCAAAGAATAAATATATACTCCTTGTAAGAGAATAAATGTGCATACCAACCAAATTTCTTCAAATAAAAGAAAATTAAGTTGATATCTCTTACCTTAAGTCTGATTCATCACATATGTCCATTACATTTCTAAAAAATAAACATATTTTAATTATTTACATTAATTGGAACCCTTTAATTATTATTATTACTTTTATATAAGTTATTACCATGTTATAACAATTAATTAATTATTTGTGTTCAAATTGGACATTTTGACGATATTCAGTACATGAGTCAAAAAATAATTATGGTATGATTTCAATAATCAAAGTGGTCATTATTACATATTCCTCATAATAATATTCATAACATGATTATAATTTTTATACATAAATTTTAATATTAAATTAAACAATTATTGGGGTTATGAAAAATGAACCACATTACAATCATAGAGATTATAGGACGTACGTATGCAGGACTAATGTTTCCATTTTTCAATGATCATTTTGGAATGAAGGTAATTATTATTTTATCATTAAATAATGAACTCAATTTATTTAATAACATTTTAAACATTTATATATACTTATATATGTCATCACTATTAGGTGGTGAAGAAACAAAATCACATCACTTCGTGGAGGTGATAATTCACCCGTACGAACGAACGATGTTATCATTTTTATGTGCATGGAAAGGTAAAAAATTAAATTCTTTATTATTATTAAATAATGTAAATTATAAAATCAAAAACATATATAAAAATTAAATTAATAATTATAACTACTATTGAGAGATGGATATGGAACCAGAATTTTATCAGTTCGTGAGGTGGTAGTCTGTCGTACACACAAGCGGTTAATTATTTTTCTATTTGATAGAAATTGAAATGGATTTATGTGATAATATTAACAAAATAAAATATTATTATGTTCATTATATTGGTTTTATAATTTAATCTTGTTGTAATAATATTTGAATAATGTTGAAGAAGAAATAAAATAAAATCATTTAATTAAAAAATGTACCTCTTCTTTGGATGATCTCTATTGATTACCAACTTAACACCTTTAATGAGGGTCTTAGGAATAAAATAATTCCCCCAGAGAGTGGGTATGGAATATATGAAGGTATGTTGGTAGATATTGGCATATCTAATTTATTTTTTAAGTGTTAATAAAAGAGAATACTACTGTCCCTTGTATACGTGAGTGGAGGGGCACTCTTGGAATTTTTAAAATTATTAAATTAATATAAATTAATATTCCATTCCAAATGAACCAAAATTAAGTTATTTATAATATATGATTATTATCGATTGAAATAAATTAATATAGTTAAAATTATAAATTATTGGATTATTTTTCAATCCTTATCATTTTTTGACCCATATTTAACATTTTTATTCTTATCATGATATCTTGTATTCTACCAGTTTAGGGTTAATATAATTATCTTCAATAAAAAAATACTAATAAATGAGTCATTTATGAAATTTTAGTTCATATCAAAATCATATTAAAGAGATTTAAATTTTTATAAATTATATATCATTTTATTAAATATTATTTATTTTAAAATATCATTAATGTAAATTTTGTCAATTTTCGTTAATTGAGTTTTAAAAATACCACACAAAAGAAAATTTCGAACCAATATTTCAAAAACACAACTAAAATTTAAAATTCATCTATATTTTTTATTACATTAATCAACTAAAATTATATTTATTTATATATTTTTAATATTATTTATTTGTATTTTATTTAATTAAATAATTACTAAATCGTCATTGTGTAAGACTTTAAAATAAATATTTATTCTCTAAAATTATATTTTAATATAATTTTTATAGTCAAACAAATCCCCTATATAACCCCATATTAAAAATATTTCACTTATTAAAACCAAAAGTGTGACAAAATTGACTTTTTGTTGAATATAATATTATTATTGTCATACATTAATCCAAGTGGATTAAAAAGGTTTTAATTTAGTACCATGTACACTTATATTCGAAAAAAAATACATCTAATGGAAATAGGAAATGTCATATGGTAATTCTATTATACTTATATTATTACATGTACCCTTAATTACATGATTTACATTAAACTCTGTTCATAAGTATATAAGTAAAGTTATTATTCGTATTATTCAAAATAAAGGTGCATATTTAAATAATTTAGACTTTCAGATTCCAAATTTGGAATAATTTTTTCAAATATCAAAAAATATATTTTGAATAATCTTTTTAAAATTTAATCTCTTTGACAGAATTAGAAAATGAGTTTTTAAAGTAAAAATGTTTAAAATTTCACTATGTTTTTATATCCAAATTCAATTTGAAAAAGATTAAAATAAACTAAATTTTATTAAATTATAAAAACCTGATCTAATTTTTCTTAATAACTAATTATTAATACATTTTAACACTATAAATTATTTAGATGAAAAATATGTTTTCAATTAAAAATGGAATATTTTTTCACTACTAATCAAAAAAGTAATCTTATCAGAATAAAAAATCCACTAAAGTAAATTTTTATTTTCTTTATCCATGTAATAAGTTTAGATTTTCATCTTTTATTTATAAATTTTATAAATAATATTTAATATAGTTTCTCCATTAAAATGCTGTAAAAGAGTTTTTTAGAAAAGTAATTTTTTTAAGAATTAAAATGGATTTATTCTTATATAATGCCGATAAAATCTGTTGTATTAATGTAAAAAAATTATAATCAAGTGTAAAAATATTCTATATTTACCTAATTTTTTAAATTCATTTACCTTTTGTAAATTGTGTCCTTGAAATTTTATTCACTTTTTAAATATGGGGGGCTACCTTTCCCTCATAACATTTTTAGATTATCCTTTTTCCTCTCCAACCATATGGGTCTTCCACAAAAACATTACCTGATGAATCAACTTATTTTGAAACACTTGATCTCCAAGGTAAATAACCTGAACTGGTTGTTCCTTATAATAAAGATTCTCTACTAACTAAATTTTTTGTGGACTCAAATAATGATATGGATTCGGCATAAATTTCATTAACTTTGAAACATCAATTGTGTTGTAAACCTAGGATAAGATCAGAGGAAAATCCACTTGGTAGGTAACTAATAAAAATTTCTATATAAAATTATAGAGTCCAATAAAAAATGCAATGATTTTATCTTTCATACCAAAATACATCACACTTTTCCATGGAGAAAAATTTAAACTGGAATGATCTCCTACCTAAAAATAAATATCCTTTCTTTAGTTATCTGAATAAATTTTATACCTTCTTTGAGATTTCCTCATGTTTCAGTGAATAAACTAAATTTCTATTCTATTTCCTCTACCAAATCGGGTCTCATCAACCTCCTTTAACCAAATACAACCCAAAAGGTTGGAGTTCAACATCTATTTCTATATAATTCCTCAAATGGTTCTATTTTCAAACTGTAATGAAAACTATTATTATAAAAAAGTCAACCAAATAATGATGTTGATCCAAACATCCTTGGTTATCATTTAAACAAGCATGTAGAAATTCCTCCATTGTTCTAATTATTTGTTCGGACTATCAATTAGACTTAGGATGAAACGTTTTGTGTAAATTTAATTCATTTCACATAGAATAATGAAATTATTTCCAAAATTTATAAGTGAATCTGTGAGGATGATCTGAAACAATTGAGAGAGTGACTCAATGTATCATGATTATATCATTGAGAGACAACCATGAATGTTGATCTACAGATAGAGTGTCTCAAATAGGAGGAACATTTTAATATTTTTTCAGTCCATCAACAATACCCCAAATATAATTGTTACCATGAAATGTATTTAGTAATCCAACTATGGAATCCAAAAAAATATTTCCCCCTTTTCCACTATTGAACTGAAATTTTTTGAATCATACCCTTCTGCAACTGTCATTCTACTTTAAACTACTGAAAATAAAAATATATCCAAGTAAATTCAATAATATATCTTTTCATTCCATCCCACCAGTAATACTCCTGAAGGTATCTGTACATATTAGTGCTGCCAGGATGAACTGAAAATGTAGAACAATGAGATTCACATAAAAAAGTCTTCAAATTTGAATCACAATATAAACATAATCTCCTCCCGAATATAATAACATAATATTTATCAATGTTAAATTCAATAAACATACCCTTTAAAAAATTTAATCTTCTTCTGCGAGTCATGGACATCATTTTGTGCTTTCTTAATACGGCCTGATATATATGATTTCATTGACACCTAGAAAAAGAATGATTTCCTATATAAAAAACATACAATCCAAAATTCATCAAATCATTAACCAAAGGGTCATGTTTCAAATGTAACATGGTTAATGTTGCACTAGTTTTCTGACTCAAAAATTAATCCACTTTATTTTATTTTCTAGGATGGTAATTAATCATGAAGTCATAATCCTTGATTAGTTTCATCCATCTTTCCTATATCGTGTTCAATTCATTTTAGCTGAATATATACTTCAAATTTTTTTATCAATATATATTTTACACTTTAGTCCATACAAATAATTCCTCAAAATATTTAAATAAAAAATTATATGCTAATTTCAAATCATTTGTATTGTAATTTAATTCATTATTTTTCAACTTATATGTAGCATAAGAAATTTCCTGAACATTCAACATTAAGAAACAATAATGAACTTTTAATAATAAATTAATATAGATAATAAACTCACCATTTATTAATTTCATTTCTAAAATAGAAGCATTAACCAGTATTCATTTCAATTTCAACAAAAAATCATCAGATTATTTTATCTAGATTATCTTACATCCTTTTCTATTTTACTTAGTTAGTGTTCTATATAACATTGCAATGATTTCATTAAAAATACTATAATATCCTTCTAAACCACAAAAAAAATATCGGTTATATTTTTCGGTCTTGACCATTCATAATAAACTATAGCTTTTGTAGGATAAACGATTATACTATCATTAGATACAATCTGAACAAGGAATGAAATTTGACGACATAAAAATCCAAACACTGTAAATTTACCATATAGTTTATTTTCTTTTAATGTTTTCAAAAAACATTAAATATATTTCTTAATCTTCTATAATTTTATAATGCACCAATATTTCATCAATAAACACAACCAAAAACTTATCCAATAAATCATGAAATATTCTATTCATATGATCCATAAATATAACATTTGTATTAGATAACCCATATGACATAACTATGACCTCATAATTCCCATATCTTGTATGAAATGAAATCGATGGAAATTCTCATTTAACCATATTTATTTTTATCAAAAAGACAATAGAACCCCATGCTGAATTACTAGGTTGATGAAACCTTTAACTAATAACTCATGAAATTGAATTTTTTGACTCTAAAATCTCCAATAGAGACATTTGGTAAGGGGCTATTAAGATTAACTTAGAATCAAGAACTATGTCAATAATAAAATCCATCTTAATTAGTTATAACACTGGGATAATCATCCAGAAATAAATCTAATTATTTAACTACTATTGACATATCAGTAATTTGAACAGTCTCTCTATATTCCGAAATATAATCTTGGTAAATTTCATTTCCATCTCAGGTAAATTTCACATCTTATTGGTACATTATAAAAGGTAAAAAATAATTTAACATGACAATATTATCACTAGAATATATTTTATCATGATAAAATGAAATATAATCCAAACCAAGCATGGTATCAAATATTAAAATAGCTAGTTCAACAATATATTTATGAGAGACCATCCCACATAAAATAATAGGAAGAACCCTTTAATTATTGTATTCTTTAATACTTCAACCTAGATTTTTCACAGAATCATATATCTTACATTGATTAAGTGATATTCCCAATTTAATTAAAAATTTATTAGAAATGAATGAATTTGAATATCCATTGTCAAAGAGGGTAAGGGAACAATTTTAATACACTAGTAACATACATGTTACCACTTCCTCTAATATCGCAACTTCAACTTTAGTAGTATATAATGTTCTTTCTACACTATTTTCATTCTAATCATTAAAATTTACATCTTCAGAAACTAACATTAGACACTCATTAGCAAAATGAACCGACTCATTATAGTTAAAAAATCACACCATTGGATTGCTATCATTTACCAAATTATTTAATAGATATGAATTCTTTTTATTATAATTGTGAGCTATGTGGTAAGACTTTCCATACTTTTAAAACTTACATGTCATCATATGTATTTTACAAATGTGATTTTTACCACACATAAAACATGATTAAAAAATCATTTTATTAAATCCAGATTTCATTTTATTGTGTTTAATCATCACCAACCATCCTAATATCTTCTTAAATTCATCATAATGAGGAATATAAGAGTCAGATAACTCCATCTCATCCTTTTTTTTACATATATCAACTTTACCATAGATTTGAAATTCTCATGCAGCCAAACCTATTCATACACTTATTTCAGTACTGAGTAAAATGAAAAAAAAAATTCTATCAATGTCCCAAAAATTCCAACTCGTACCTGACCAATATTGTGCTATTTTCTTCATGTGGAGCTATAGAATCTTTATATTTTTACCGTAATTTTATAAACTATTTTTCCATTTGGTGTCAAAAACTATCTGGAAAATATTTCTCACGGAAAGGAACCTTGACGGTTTACCATTTCATAGAATCATGGGAATATTTCACCTTGGTATTTATTACCGACCATAAACCAGCTTCACCATAATAATTATAAATTACATGGGTTACCTTTTGATGTTCCTAACATCCCATAACATCAAATATATTTTTTAGAGCATTTATCCATCATTTCTCTACCTCCAGGTCATATGTTCCATTGAATTATGAGGAAGGATGCTTCATGACATGCTCCAAAGAATAGATGTTTCTTATTAGTAGATTAGGTTCTTATCTAGAATTTATATCACCACCATTTATCACCTAAATAGAATTACCCATCCCTAAATAAACTAATATGTTCTAATTATAACCATCTCACAATTCTTATTTGGAAGAATATCTCCCTCCTAGTTTCTTCTCACTATGGATTCCCTATACCCTCCATGGAAAATCATTCTAAATACTTATAGTTTTGATAAATCAATATTGTAATCCTAAAATGATATAAAATTTTAACTTTTCCGAAAGGTAAATTCTTTAAAAGAAATTTTATTAATATTACCCTTACTTATAATTTTTTCCAAACGGACCTTTGATACCAACTATATTAATCCATATTTATACATAAAAAAATATTAATTTTACTCAATAAATTAAATTCTATCGCCTCGAATAATATTTAATTTTTAGATACATAGAGATTTAATAAATAATTTATAAATAAAATCCAACAGTTATAAATAGAGGATAAAAATAAATGAGAAACCATTTCTTATAAAATACAAATCATTAAAAATAAAACATGATTCATTTTCATGAAACATCTTCATGAATTTCCCCTTGATCTCACCCTTGTCTCTATCCATCCTTAAATCATGTGACTTTTTTTTAAAAAAAATTTGATGAACACAAAATCTCACTAAGGGATATAAAATAAAATGAAACTTCTAGTTCAATAAAAACATGAAACCCATGGAAAAATATTTTCTTAAAAACACAAAATTTGACCAATTACTTAAGTGACATTCTGTTAAAATGTTCATTTATCATTCCTTTTGAAAATAAATGATTCCCGATAAAACTATTTAAAATGAATAAAAATTACATGTAGGTACCTTGGGAACCATCATATATAACCCTTAAAAACATTTACAGAACCCTTATAGATTGAAATAACTATACGTGCAACTTCTAATATAATTATCCATAGAATATAAACATTACCTAATATTTTTTAGCGCTATCTGGGAACACCCATAGATTAAGATATACAGGGATAACCCAGTGTTATATTGGTGTTCCCATCATTCATAATTTTCAAGTGTCACATCATGAATAAAAAATATCAAATATCATTTCAAAAACATGGACATGTAAGAAAAAGAGCTTCAAGGAAAACCATAAAAGAGGATTTTCGCAAGGAGAAACCCCTTGTCACATAGGGAACACATGAATCATAAAACCAATTGAAGAATGGAATTAAATATTAAATACCATTATAATAGGTAAATTTTGGAAATATATTTCCAATAAATTAATATGTACCCCTTATCAGAGAATAAAGGTGCATAACATTAAAATTTCCAGAATGAAAGAATATAGAGATGAAATCTCATATGTTGAGAACGATTCATCACATATGTCCATTAAATTACTTAATAATATACTTATTTTTAATATTTAATTTTTTATAAAATTTTAATGTTTATTATTCATTTTATATCTCGTATTATCTAGTTATTACAATTACTTAATTATTTTTGTTCACCTTGTATGTTTTGATGATATTTGGTATATGAGTCTAAAAATGAAATTGGTATGATGTCAATATTCAATGTGATTATTAGTCCTCATATTTATTAACATGAATGACAAGATTATAATTTGTATACTTAATTTACACTTTTAAATCAAATAATTTTTTATGGTTATAAAAAATTAACAATGTTTTAATCATGGTGACTATAGGACAAGTGTATACATGAGTAACGTTTCAAAATTTCATTGATCATTTTGGAAAGAATGATACTATTTTTTAATCATTCAATAATTTGAATAATATAATTAATATCAAATTAATGTTTAAAATATACTTGTATATATCATCCTTGTGATGTGTTCATAAAAAACGAAGCACATTACTTTGTGGAGGTTGTCGTCAGACATATGCATGAATGAAATTTTCATTTTTATGTGCATCAAAATTTAAGAACATAAATGATTTATTAATATTTAATAATGATAAATATTTAATTAATATCATATATAAACATTAATTCCATCATTAAAACTAGTTTTGAGGGATAAAGATAGAAAAGGAATTATATTTGTTCATGAAATGGTAGTTTGTTGTACGCTGGAGCGATTAATTATTTTACCAATTGAGATAAATGAGGATATATTTTAGTGATAATATAATAATAATAAAATATCAATAAATTTAAGATAATGGATTTATTTTTTTCATCATTTTGTAATAGGATTTTAAGTAAGTGTAAGAGGAAATAAAATAGAGACATTTAATCCAAAACAATACCTCTTATTCAAAAGATCTCCTTTGATTAAAACAGTAACACCTATTCGGAGGTTTTCTAATTAAAATATGCCATCTATAAAGTGGGGAGTGATTCTATAAATTTATTTGGTCTATGATTGTTGGATCCAAATATTGTTTTAAGTGTTAAGTAGAGTGAATAAGGGTCTCCCTTTTATAAGAATATTGAGGGGAACTCTAGGAATTTTCCAAATTATTAAATTAATATAATTTATCATTCAATTATAAATGTTTTAAAATTTATTTATTAAAATATAATTTGAGGATGGGTCTAAATACATTAATCAAATGAAAATTGTACATGTTTTTATTTTATTTATCATTATCTTTTTTGTTTTACCATTATTTAAGCTTTTTAATTATTACCATGACATTATGTATTTCACACATTGATGGTTACTATTATTAAAATAAAATAAAAAATGAAAATTAATGAGTTGTTGATGATCTTTTATAACTTGTAATATAAATTATTCTGAAATTTATATTTTTAAAAATTTTATATCATTTAATGAAATATTTTTTATTTTTAAATATCAATAATATCTATTTTGACACTATTAATTAATTAACTTAATATCAGAACAAAAATATAAATTCGAAACAATACTTATATAGAATAAATGAGATTTCAAAGTGATAAAAAATATTTTTGTATTACTTTAATCATCTAAATTAATATTTATTTTAGTATTTTTAATATAATTTATTTTATATAATATATTATTTATACCCTTAGTTACCGTATTTAACTTTACCCATGTTAAAAAAATTGTTGAAGTTATTATTCATATTATCTGAAAATAAAAGGGACATATTTACAAAATTGTAAAATTCAGATTCCAAATAAGGAATAAATATATCAAAATTCTAAACACAGGGGCATCATAAATTTTTTAAAAATTTATCCTGTTGTTGGAATGACAACACATGTTTTTAAGGAAAAACATTCAAAAGGTCACCAAGTGTGAATATGAAAATTCAATGTTAAATAGTTTTTAATTAACATAATTTAATTAAATGATAAAAAACTATATAATCATTCTTTAAAAATAATTAAAAATAAAATTTAACACTATAAAATATTTATATGAAAAAAATTTCCAAATAAAAAAGCTATATTTTCTCACTATTCATCAAAACATGATACTTATAAAAAAATATCAAAAATAAAATAATGAAAATATTTTTATTATGATTCCAAATAAGAAGTTTGTATTTTCAAATATAATCTAAAAAATTAAAGAAAAATTTACATATTACAAGTGCACCATCAAAAGGCGGTAAAACTTCTTTTTAGTAAAATAAAAATTTTAATGTATAAAATTGGATTTACTCTTATATTATTCTTATAAGATAAATTATATGAATGAAAAAAAATTATAAAAAATTTAAACATGGCAGGACCCATCCCAGAGGGTGCCATATCATGACTACCCCAAGCCCACCTCCAATATGCTAGGGGATGGCGGTTAACACCAAGTAGGAATAACCCACAAATCGGTGGAATTTTATTAAGTTCTTATACACATTGACACATCTCCAATCCCATAAATTATGAAATGAAAAACACTTTGTAAACAAAAATGTATAAATCTATAATACCAACAAAAGAGTATGATATTAGAAAACTGGAAAGAAAACAGGTCTATAATACAAGCCCATCAAAAATGGAGTTAGGAAAGTGAAGACATAAGTATCTAAAACTATTCCATATAAAACCCTACAAAAATGGAAAGGTGCTGAATAATTTACTGAAGCTGTTGGAGCACACCTCAACTGTATTATCTCTCTAAGAACCATTTTATCTTGGTTCACCTAATAATTCTTCAAAGCGTAAAACTTCTTCACAAGACTCGACACATGCATGCAAATCCTCTATAGGAGTGAGCAAAGAAACACTCATTAGGAAACCGTAAAATCACAAAGCAATATTACTCAAAAATACATAAATTACACCACAAAGAAATAGAAAAAGTACAGTTAGCTCTACATAGATATATGTCTATAAGAAATATATTAGGAACTTCTAGATATAATCATCTTAGACACTATGTATCATAAGGTTCCAACCTCATTGAATTGTAACACAAAACCTTGGAGGAAACACTCCATCAGTTCAACCATCTCAAATGGTACCCATCCGAGAGATGCACTCCATTGAAAACATTTTTCAATGTCCAACTCCAATTCCTATCGCTAGGGGTTTAGTCATCACCAATTTTCACCCATCACATGAAAATAAACCCATATGAAGATTCCTTCCCCTCACCACATCACACAGATGAGGTAGGAGTGCTCTAAACTATGCACTATGTGCATATTCTCAAGAAAGGGAGTGTGGAGACACCTCAAAATTGCCCCAAAGTAAAGGGAGTACTTCCATAAGTAAACAAAAAAACATTAATCGCTCAATAATGTAGCATCCCACTCCTCATTCTATTATGAGAGCTCTAACCCTTATCTAGTTATCGTTCACACCAAGTGAATGGGCTCTTTCCTCATAACTATTTCCAATAGTGGAGGTAGATCCATCTCTAATAAATGACCTTATCCCGCATGATAAGGCACATAGTCTCAGTATAACTTCTATTCTCAAAAAGACACTCGGTCTTGATAAGACATAGAGTCTCATTAAGACACTCGATCTCAAGGAAACATATCCTAACTCGGAATGGGAGTACCACTATGTGAATAGAGGACCCGCACCCTAGTAGGAAAGGGGAGCACCAAATCAATAAAAATAAGATACCCAGCCATGATAATTCACACAGTCTATATAAGACACATAATTCTGATAAGACACATTATCTCTATATGTCACATAGTGTCAAGGTCACCACCATCCACTAAATTCCTCTCATAGTGCACTCATTCTAGGAAAACATACTCCTCGACACATTAATTCATATGTTAACACCATCAAAAACATAATTAGTGTATCTAAAAAATAATTTCTCATCTAAAGGGTCCCAACTCCATCAAATGATAATCAAACAGACACATGGTATGAATGTTATGGTTGTTTTCATAAAAATGTCTTAACCGGGTCCAGTCTGGGTCTGACCTACTAACTAACTTGAACCTGTCCATTGAGTCCAGCCCACTGGTCTGCCCAGCCTGGCCCATTGGGAATGTTAGGCTGCTGGGTCATGGGCTTCCTTTCCCAGCCCACTAGGACACAGGGCGTGACACATTTTTCCTCGCTGCTTGCGGGCCAGCTTTATTCATCGCACGCAGTCTGTCCAGACCATGTTCCCCGCCTAGTGTTGTGGTGTCAAAGAGTCCCACATGGATATACCACTCCCTCCATGCACCCCCACATTCACTTCCTGCCAGTATTATTGCCACCATTATGGGCTCCCATTCGGCCACTATGGGCTACGTTCTTCCTTCACCACCAGTGGCCTCACCGGCGGCCCACCATATGCCATGCACTCTAGGTGCAACACTACGCCTCTACACACATCCTCACAACTTCCACCTTGTCTCACTGAACCAACACGTCAGACCCTCAACATTTTCCCCTTACATAGTCCACTAAAACACCTCCAGTTCCTACTTTCCAAAATAGTTATATATCTGAGTTCTTTGGGACTCTATCTACATTGAATCGACATTTTTTCGTGGTTTTCCTTTAACCCATGGCATCTAATTGCATTTGGAACAACCCGAAAGGTCGAGTTGTTTCCATGAGGGTCCAAAAATAATGAAATAAGAATTAGGGAGAGGGATAAGCACAAATAATTTCCAAGGAATGAACATAAACCATTTTTCATGTTGGACTTGAAAATTTCTTATTAGAAGGATGAATAAAGATAATGAAATTCAATCTAATATCTTGAAAATAAACCCCAAAATTTAATACTCATCCCATAACGATCGATCCTCCAATTAAAATTTTCATTTTTTTATCTTTATTAGCCATTTTTATTATAAATTATGAGATAACAATCAAATAAAAAAACCTTACCATGATTTTGAATGATCATTGATGGAGAGAGAAGTTGTATTATCATCATTCATTAATCCTGATCCACTAAATCTGAGGTTATCGATAAATCTTCATTCACCATTTTTTATCCACAACCCATTCTCTATATCTTAATGGAATTATAGAGTTAAGGTGATAACCTTGAATTCTTGACATGGACATAATAAAAATTAAATACGTCTCTACATCAGTACAAAAAATAAAAATATTTTTTTATTAAAATATTCTTATTCGTGTTACGTCCAAATATAATCTCTCAAAACAAATATGTACTGCTCGATGGAAGGATTTTCCTATGAAAAAAACTTATTACAAACTCAATAGTTATATTATATTTTAAATATGAGTCACCATCCATGATCTATTAGGATTTGAAAAATAAAAAAATTATTTTATATACGGTTACATCATTTTCATGTTTTTCAACAAATTTCTTGGACTGATTATAGTGAATTTGTGCCTAGGGTAAATCCACTACCCTGAGCTCCACTGTGCACTCAAAATTTATTATCTTGGAACTTGTTTAATAGTTATTTAACATTTTTATCAATTTCATGCATGCTTTCAATTAAAACTAAATTTTTTTCAATGAATTATTTTGGGGACTAAGGGCCTTGGAATCTCATGTCGTCTTAGCACCTGGTCTCATAATTTTTCAATGTAATTTCTAAAAATAAATTCAGGAATGTCTGATTCATATAATTCTCCCAACCTAAGGATTTACTTCTTTGAAATACAAACCAAGGTCTGCGTAAACAGATGAGGGTACTGAGTAAGAACCTAAGCCTCCCTCTCCAATGTTCTATTCCAAATATTCTTATACTCCACCAGAAATGAAATAAAAGAATCTCTTGTCCACAAGTGATCATCTCCATTCATTACATGATCTCCACAACCCGTATGAAAATATAACATCACAATATAAAACAAATGTCGATGGAATTACATGGAGTTAAAATATCTCTTGGACGTAGTGGTGTCCCAAGCCCTCTACTGAACTATGATCCCATCTATCTTGGAGGTGGGCCAACCTAGTGAGTCATTCAACATTCACCCAGATAGTATCATGTCTCCAATATGTACACGGTAAACTCTTCATGAAGTCCATTGATATACTTTCCACATCTTCCTATAACCCCAAGAAAGAAAAGGAACAACCCTTTATAAAAACAAGTTGCTCGGCATGGTGAGTTGATAAACTATAAACTGATTTAAAAAAGATCCCAAATTTCATATCAATAGGTAATTCCATCATCAACCCATTTTTTCATACATGATATCCTCCCCAACACCCACCGCAATATCCCATTGCATATCGCCACACTAGTCATCCATTACTGCGAGAAAAACCAGGCCTCCCTACCCCATATATCATAATATCCCATCCCGGCATAGCCATCCATGTCTCACGTTACATCACAAGTAGTAGGAAACAAACATAGAACCACGATTTCAACCAAAAATCATGGTATTCAACCTTCCAATAAAATTTTCTATCCTGGATCTAAAGGGTTTGTACCACCCAAGGGGTATGTATGTAACATCCTCCCTCAAAATCACTTGAACTACTATGAATCCTCTGAAAAGAAAAGTGTTCTATCCACCATTCAGATGTCTATAATGGGTATTCCATATGGAAATATTGACATGTAGGGCCTCATATTCAGTATCCTAAAGTTATTCCTCCTTAAATCGCATTAATTGTGGAGGGGTGTCAACCATCGACTAGAGATAAGATCCTCTGACACTATCTACCAAGGATAATTGTATCAGTGCCTACCTATTTCATGCATCATTCAAAAACAGAAAAAAAATCCTTATGATATGATCCCTTACCATGTTCCACTCACCATGAGTATAAAAAATTTCGAAGTCATAGTCCTACTGGAATTCTATCCAATCCATTTTTCTCAACCTCTTCCGTATCAACTACAACTCTCCCACCAGTGAAAAACACCGGGGACTCAGAATATCTATAGAACTAAGAGTGGGGCCATCAAATTGATTACTAAATGGTTTCCACCTCTAATGTTTGAGTACATCCTTTCATACCTAGGTTTCCTTTTCATTATGAAGGAAAAAAACATTCCACAACTATGAACACACCACACTCTTTTCCTAAAAAAGTCATTATAATAATGAACTATTGATAACCAATAATACATTCCATGAATGATGTCTTCTGTCCTCGACACTGATACCAAGGGATCCCAACTAAAACTCCCACCTCTAAGATTTGGGCCACAATATCAACACCAATGAATGATCATTGGGACTCCTCTAGTAGAAGACTCTAAGCATGGGGATCAAGTCAACGGTTCAACCAAAATCTTGGAGTCTTGAAAAATATTAATGGAATGAAAAAATGATTATCAAATGTTTAAATCAATGTGAAATATGAGTTACAATAGACAAATTTTATACCTCAAATCATTCGTAGAACACTTGGGTCATATTCTTAGACCACATGATGTTGTTAACTCCCCTATCGTCTAGCTCTATGAGCCTTGTGTGAACCACCTGGGAGTGGTGTTGGTAATATGTTGAAATTTATACCACCTCATGCTGCTCTCCCGTATCCTCTTTCACATCCTTTGACCTAAAAATTCATTTTTTTTATTTTGGTTTTCTCTTCCTCGGTGTTCCTTCCACGGTCTCCCTATTATTTGTACGATGGGTTAGAAAATCTCTAGCGAGATGTCCCATGCCATCACATAAACAGTGTCGCCTCTATCTAAGTTGACTGGACTAACCCTGCGAGCCTTGAGTTGTAGATCACCTTGTCCTGGATCCTCTTCTTTAAATGCCTCCCATATTTGGATCCCTAATACTAATGCTGGCTCTTTATTTCTATGGTCTCTTTATCTCTATGTTCTTTGCTGACTATCACTAGTCGTCTCTGCTCTTCTAGGAAGCTCTCCACCACAAAATCCAACTCAATAACCACACCATAAGTAGTGATAATTAGAGGGATAGTACTGGATCAGATGTGTCTATTAAACCCTCTCTCAAAATTCAAATCCTGGAAGTACTAATCCATGAACATGTCCATCAAGTACATTGGAAGGTTGTTGAAGTTCGATGAATAATAATCCATGGTCATGAAACCCTAGTAAAGAAGAATAACTCATGTATGCGCACAACTCACAGTGTAACTGGGGAGAACTTCTATTTGAATAGGTGATCGAAATATGTCCATGAATTATTTGCCTCTCCATGTGTCTGGATAGCCAAAATCCACCATCTCTATAATGGTCCATGTAGAAGGCTTGCCTCCAGGATCTCCACTTGATCGGCCGGTGTCCTGACTAGTTAGAAAACTCAAGTCACTACCTCAAGACAATCCTCATCCACCTTAGGTTTGGGATTTCCTTGGAACCTTATGGATATCTATCTTTGAAACTCATGGATCATGCTTAGCCAGTAATCCATGTCTTATGGTACTGTGTGTACCACAAATAGCTCCATAGGTGGTGGTTCAACTGGTGCACCACTTGGGTTTAACATCTAGGAAACTAGTCCCTATGTCAAAGAATCATCACTAAGTGGGTCATCCTCTTGATTGAGCTATTGAATCCTAGCTGGTATATGTTTCAGATGAATCTTGTCAGAAAACATGATTTACCATTTTTAATGATTATTTCTTAATAGATGAGTCAATAAAGACTAGAAAATCACAACCCTTTCAAATATGATGTATGTACCATTATATTCACTAAAACATGTGTTCTTATGTACCAAGTCAAAAAGAATGTTATTAGAGTTTGTGTGTATGGATATGTCAGTCGTCATACCAATACTAGAGTCCCTAACCTGAATGCCAAACTCAAAACACATAACTATGTTTCCCCATACCAATTTCATAGACTCTCAGTCCTAAGGTTGAACTATCCATCTCTAATATCACTATATCATCACCCGTCCCAGAGGGTCCCATGCCCTGACTACCCCTGACTAACTCTAATAGGCTAGGGGATGGTGACTAGAACTAGGTATGAATATCCCACAAATGGGAGGCATTTTCCAATGTATCAATACACACACACACATCTCCAAGCCCACAAATGATGAAATGTAAAAAACTATGTAAACAACCACGGGTACTACTAAGATAACAACAAAATAGTAAGATATTAGAAAAATGTAATGTAAATATGGCCAAAATACAAGACCATCCAAAAAAGGAGTCTAGAAAATTGATGGAATATGTTCATTAAAATCATTCTTAGAAAACCCTACTCGAAGGACAAGGTACTGGACAACTATCTAAAGACGTAGGAGCACACATCAACTTTCAAATCTCACTAATCACAACTTGGTCCTGGTCCACCTAGGACACTGTCAAAGCATTGAACTTTTTCATAAGTCACCAAACATCTGGGAAAAGCACATGTAGGGGTGAGTAGAATAATACTTAGCTGGACACCCCAAAACCACAAAGGAATAATACTCATAAATACATGAAGTACCCCATAAATTAATACACAACATACAATAAGCTCTACATAGATATATTTATATAATAAATATATCAAGAACAATTGTATATACTCATCTCAGACACTATGTATCATAAATTTCAAACCTCATAAATAGAAACATGATTTTCATTATAAGCTCGAATTGTAACACAGAAACTAGTAAGAAACACTCCATGAGTTCATCCATCTCTGATTGAAGCCATATAAGAGATTCAATCCATAAAAAACATTTTTCTAGGTCCATATCTAGTGCCCAACTCCCAGGGTCCCATCATCACTTCCCTGAACAGTACGCAATCTGGGAAACCTGCGTGAAGAGGCTCTCCCCTCACCACTTCACAACTTTGAGGGAGACCTGCTCCAATCTATGCACAATGTGAATCCTCTCTAGCAAGAGATCACAGAGGGACTCACACCTCACCACTACACTGAATTCAAGGGAGTATCACCCCTAACTAACCCACAAAACTTCTATCTCTCATGAAATGATTATCCCACTCCTTAGTCCATTGAGTGAGATCTAACTCCAATATAAGTATTTTTTTCCAACAAAATAATGGGCATGAATCCCGTAACTGTTTTTAGCAGCAAAGGGACCTAAAAATCCAATAGAGGACAATACCCCCCATGATAATACAAATATTCGTGGTTAGAAATCCAATATTGATAAGTAAATTAGTATCAAAAAGACATATAGTCCCATTAAGCCACTCAGTCTTGAGGAAACTCCCCCTAACTCAGTATGCGAGTACCACTCAGTGACTGGGGGACCTGCACATTGGTAGGAAATGGGAGAACCTACTCAATCATGATAATACATCCATTTTTCGTAAGACACATAGTCTCTATAATACACAGAGTCTCGATAAGAAAGATAGTCTCTGAAAGTCATGTAATCTCAAATGAAATTGAGAATGGATTATTCTTCTTACTGTAATGTACCACAAGATTCTTATAAAATTCAAAATCATTCAATTGTTTCTCCTCATAAAATCCACCTAGGGCAAGTGGCATCCCCATCTCCTTCTGTCTTTGATCATATCCCATAATCACCTCATCCTATATGAGTTTCAAGCCCTATTCTTCCAATATCATTAATGGTTTCTTGGCCTTCTACATCCTACAAGGATGCTCGCCACCATTATATTTCATTATCTTGCATGCCTTGTTTCATTTTTATCATGGGGTCTACTAGATGGGGTTTCAGATTATTTCAGTCCAATTCTAGATATTTTGATTATGGCCTTCTCTAATGCCTCTGACCTTTATATATGGATTATGGAAGCTTGTTTCATAGTGGAAAACATCTCTCTACCCACCTTCTATAGATTCTTGGATTCGTGGTTCTAGGATGTCACAAATCAGGTCTCTTCTCTTTACCACTATTATTTCTGTGTGGTTATAGCTTCATAGGAAGACTTCGTCCAGGATTGGTGTAGGGATCCAAGGTCTATGGGATTGTGGTAGTTTGTTATCTCCCTTTGGTCTATGGGTGATCATAATGGGAAATACTTCGCTTGAGAGGTGGTTTGGCTTCATATCCTAGGGATATCCCTCCCCTTTTGTAATGGTTCCTTCTTTCAAGCCATTGTATATTCTCTAGGGAGGTTTATATGTGTAGATGATCGAAATTTCGACTTGGTTGAGTCCTCTTTAGTGAGGATCTATGTCGACATGGACATCTTGATCCCGCTTCCAAACATGATCTCTGTAATAGTGAAGGATTCTTTCGTCTGGTCTAAAACACTTAGGTTTCTTTTGTAATCAAAGTTCTTCTCCTTATTTAATCATCATGGTCACTCCATCACTGTCTGAAGGAAGAATTGTGTTGATCAAGGAGATCAGTCTCCCATGCCTCCCAATAGAGCCCCCCCCCCCCCCCGCATCACCATTGTTTTCTGAGCTTCTCGTCCACCCCCTTCCTTAACAACTCCTTGTGGGACTTTGGTGATACCCCATCCCCCGTTTACCCCCAGTGCCAAATTGTTCTTTCATAGCACTTCTTCTTAGATGGGTCCAACCTCTCCCTACCGAACCACAGTTCTGTTCAAGAGATCACTTATGAATGTAGTGTGAGTTCCTCTAATGACATCCCCAGTTGGAGTGAAAATAGAAAGAAGAGTATTTTTTTGTCTTACCTTATCTCCTAATAGATTAAAAGTCCTTCTAGCCAGATGGAATCCATCCCCTTTGATTCTTTCATTCTTCTTCCTACGGCTGAAGTTTCTCTCTATGTTCCAGTTTCAAGATCCTCCTTCCCCCATGCCATATTTCCACAGGTCATGGATCTCCTATCTATGAAGCGGTTGATTTCATCAACCTATTATGTGTGCCTAGATCTCTATGGTCCCTTAGAGATTAGGGCCAGTCCTCAGAGTGTGGTATAGTCCCCCATCGAGGTTCTAACCTTTTCCTCTTCAGTGAATCTTTTGGACCCCCTAGTAGTCCCATCCCCCTAGATCCCTCTACACCCCCATGACTAAAGTGTCTACCCAACATGTTGTGAACCGCACTAGGACCCACTCCAAGAAAGTGGGTCCTCTTCCATCTCATCATAATATTGTAGCCATGCATCCTAGGGCCAAATCCAGAATTATCTTATGTTAATGATACCTATCATCATCTAAAATTATTGTGTCATGAGTTCCAGGTAAAAATGAATTATTTTCTATCTTATATTAGACTCATAGAGCCTCTATTGTAGTTGTTTTGGAACCCAATCAGTCACCCTATGCGTTTTTTGACTTTGTGGGGAGGATCAAGCTTAGTGATAGCATTCATGCAGCCCCTAGCAACTAGAATATTTGGATTTTCTACAATTATTATTCCCAAGTAAATAGTTTTCAAGCCTTGGACCAAAGTATCACCACTACAATTCTCTCTGACTCGTTACATTTCCATGTCACCTTTGTGCATAGTAGCTATGATGATAAGAAAAGAGAACATTTATGGAATTACATCGAAGCCTTTGATCAAGGGGATACTCCATGGTTTTCCGGGGTGACTTTAACATCATTACAGATCCAAATAAAAAAATGGTAAAGAATACTTTCCTCTCAATGATAGTGAGGATTTCATTTCATTCATGTCCTGTAAGAGTCTAATAGACATGATCTTCCCCAAATATAAGTAGACATGATGCAATAATAAAAGTGTAGTTCCGTGAACATGGTGATACCTTGACTATTGTCATTCCAATGATTAGGTGGTCTTGGAGTTTCCCAATTCTAATGTTTCTCACCTCATCCACATATTATCTGACCATTCCAACATTTTTTTATCCCTCTTCCCGTAACAGTATTGGATACATCACTGTGTGTTTTCTTATAGTTGGCCCAGATTATCGGGTTTCCAGCATGTGGTTTGGGACTCCTGGTTCAAGTCGATACAAGTCTCATGTTGGATTGCCTTCAATAACAAATTAACAATACATATAGGTGATCTCCCTGTTTGGATCATATGACCCCCCTATCAACAACAATCTGAATTCTCTAACTAAGGAGATCGATGCCATGAAAATCAACCTAGAATCTATATTGCATGCTGATATTTGTGAGGAACTCTCTTTCAATAAATAATAATTAGAAAAAATTATTCTAATTTATGAATGAGTGTCTCTCGAACAAGCACATAAAAAGTTGATTCACGAGGGAGATCATTATTCTGCTTATTTCCATGTGTGCATTAAAGAAAATTGATTATTTTCCATGTCAAACATACGCCTTGTAGTTGGTAGCTTCACTGATGATTAGGACCGTTTTGAGAACATGGTAGGGTCTTGTTTTAAAGACTTATTGGATGGTCCTAATCCTCACATGGTAGAGGTATATCATATCATCCATGATGATCTTGCGGAGATGATTCCTATGATCATCTCCATCATGGACAATGACCTTAAGGGATCTATCCTAAATGAAAATGATATCTGTGATGTGATGGTGAGAATTAATCTAGAAGGTTCTCTAGATCCATATGTTTTTATATGTAATTTCTATAGGGCTACTTGGGATTTGGTGAGGGGATATCTGATTGTGGTGGGCCAAGACTATTTCAATAGAGGGATCCTACCACGCGTTGCATGTTCCACCACCTGGGTTTTGATTGAAATGATCACTAATACCTCATAAATCTAACATTAAAGACCTATGAGTATGTTTAATATCCCCAATAAAATACTTTCAAGGATCATTAATTAGAGACATGAAGTTAAACATCCCAACCAAATCTTGGATAAGAAGCATTACTTCATTAAAGGCAGATCCATATAGGGTTTATTGCTTTAGACAAGGATGTTACTGGAGATCTTAACATTAAGATTCATGGTTCAAATATGGCTCAGAATGTATACATAGAAAATGACTATGAACACATGGGGTGGAATTTAATCATCAATTCTCTTGCAAGCTTGGTATTCTCTATTTTGTATATTGAATTAATTTTTAGGTGCCTCAGCTCTGTGTGGTTGGTTGTGTAATTCTTGGGAAATCATCATGGATTCATTAAGATAGTTCTCTTCCTAATTTAAGGGTACACCCTTTCACCGATCATTTTTATCATGGCCTAGGGTGTCCTCAATGAACATTTAACAAGGAGAATCAATAGAGCTACCATTTATACTTATCATTGTTGGGATAGATAGGCATGTATTATACACATTATAGTTTAATATGACACATTTGTTTTTATTAATTCAATAAAGTGGTCAATCCAAGGATTAAACAGAATTATGGAGGACTACTGCCACTAGAGTTTCCAATGCATCAACTATAGCAAGAGCACCTTCTTCATAACAAACAGATGTCTACAATCCTAGAAACAATTCATGAGAAACCAGTTGAACATGAATAAAAAATCCTTCCTAATGAGATACCTTGGATCCCTATGATCACCTAAAAGGCCACATGTCCGAAATTTTCAACACATCATTTCTCGCATCACCAAACGTGTCACTAACTGGAATCACAAGTAATTATCATTTGTAGGTTGGATCACATTGGTTAATAGTGTCATCACCTCAATCCCGGTTCATGTACTTTTTTCCATTAATGTTACCATGGGTGTTCTTTCAAGCATCGAAATAATCCTAGTCTCATTTTTTTATGGTTCATATTTAGATGGGAAGCATCATTGGGAATCCTGGGAGATAATTTCTAAGAAAATTGAGGAGGGGGGAATAAATGTGAGGGGCAACTTAGGTACCCTTCATGCCATGTTTTCTAAACTTTCATGGGATATTATCGTGGCCCGGTCACCATAGGGCATGTTTATGGATATGAAGTAGAGTTAGGGGGTTTGGATGGTCACACCACCTCTATTTGGCCCCTAGTTTCTCCTTTGATCATTTCCCTTAAATTGTACTCGAGATGGATTTTGGGGAGAAGAGATATTTCCTTCTATCACAACAACTTGACTGGATTGCATCATTGGTTCCTAATATTTCTGGTGACCTACATATCCTTTTGCCAAGCCAGCATGTATACAACCTTTTTTTGGAAATTTTAAATATCTATCAAAATGAAATCATTAACCTCATTTATATCAATGACAATCAAGAAAATTGATTTTTTTTTTACTTCTTGGAGTTATGGTGCTTTTTCAATAAAGGGTTTATCTAGGGTCATTATAGCTTCGGTCCAGATTGATTCATGTGGGGGGAACTCTTTTTCCTAATGAAATACTAGAAAGATATAGCTTTTCAGTTTTGAGGATGAGTAACCACAAAATTTCCACTGATGACGATGTCCAAAGGATGGGAATCCACTTGTCTTTATGCTGCTCTTGTTGTAGGGAGAATAGTGGGAAACCGTGGATCATTTTTTATTTATGGGAGACTAGGAAACTGCTATTTGTTCATCTTTTAGATACATTAATGTTTGTGATTCTATGCACCAGATAGAGGCCCCCTTCCTTGAATTATGGCTCAATGATGCAGGTGGAAAAAGGCCTTAGTTGAATTCCCACACCATGGTTCTTACGGAATATTACCGGTACATCCGGACCGCTCGAAACATAGTCGTTTTGATGGGGGTTATCTATTCTCAAAGGGCAGTGATTGGAATGGAATGATGTTTGATGTTGGATCTGTTTCAGGTAGGAAAAGAATACCATGATCCCCCCCCCATGTGTTTAATTTTAGTCCAGAATCAATCTCTATTCCCTAGTAGCATGGACAAGAAGGGGTAGTGGGTTCAATGGTTCCCCCTCCTTTGGGTGCCAAACTAAATATTGATGGATCAGGCACTCTGGGAAACATGAGGGGGATTCTATGATTCACCAAAAGAAGTGTGTGGTTATGGATGATTTTTATGCCCACTATGGTATGCATCATTCTTTGAAAATTTAAGTCTTAATGAAGCTATCCAGTTTTCAACCGTCCAGAAAGATGAAAATTTCCATTAGTGTAGTGGAAACCGACTCTCTCATTATATACAACTCCCAATCAGGTAAGATATACCTCCCATGATCCATATCCTACATCATGAGGAAATTCATCGGTCTCTTAGATACCAACACCTAAATTCTCCATTCATGGCCTAAGGGAATCCAATTTGCTGACTATCTTCCTTCCTTGACAACCCATGGGAAGAGTACCATTTTTTCTCAGGATATTGTCTCCTCTTTTATGAAGGGAAGCATTTGATGAGAGTGGATGCTCTAGGGATTCACTGTATTATACCACCATAGGTCTTATCCCCTTATACATTTGGATCATTAGATCCTTGATTGTTTTTTCTATTCATCTCACTTAGTTTCTAAAAATAAAGAAATTATGATGGTGATGTTGTCTCAATGTCAGAGTTAGCCACATGATTCAATTCGCAGCACACTGCTTCTGAGATTACCTACACCATGATCCATTAATTAATATATGAACTTCTAAAAAACCATATTATAGAATCTCAAAAGTACCAACTCGTCACAATGATCCCAATGTCATAAAAACATGTTCAAATGGACACACGGTTTGAAAGTTATGGCTATTTTCATAAATGGTTTTGTCCTTGGTCTGGTACTAGTCCGACCTGATGGAATACCTAACCCAATTAGCTGGGCCTCCTGGCCATGCTAATTGGGCCTATTGTTCCACTTTTCCTAGACTATTGGGACACCTGGTGTAGCACATTTCACCTAGTTCAGCCTGCTAAATGCATACAGTCTTTGTTCGCCCCACGAGGTCTTCCTTGACCGCATGGCCCTCCAGTTTTCATGATGCCACCGAGTCTTGACCCGCAAGACCACCACCTCTACATGAATCTTACATACACTGCCTTCTCGTGGCCTTTGTATAACAATGTCCTACCACGTGGCCCTGTCGCCTTGTATCACCAGACAGTCATGCTGGACCCGCACCGGTGGTCCCTTCTGCGGACCATAGGGCCACCTCCTATGCTCTTTATCCAAAATTGTTATTTATATAGGTTTATCGGGAGCCAATATACACATATATTGATTTTTATTTCGATTTTACTCTAATCTGTGGGTCCGATCGCGTTCGGAACCACCCTTCAAGTCAATATGTGGCTACGATGGTCCAACAGTGAAGTAAAAAGAATGTGGGAGAGAGATAATAATAAATAATGGCCAAGGAATAAACCATGTATTTTTTTCATATTTTTCTTCTATGTGTTCTATCTAGAAGGATGAAGGAAGAAAAATAAATTATGTCTAGTCTCCTAAAAAAATCACCACAATTTAATACCCATCCCACAAAAATCGAATGTCGTGTCAACCTATTAGTTTTTTGATTAGTGTTCTTCATTGGTTCTAGAGATGGGGAAAGAATAGTCAAATAACAAAACCCTACCTTGGGATGGAAAAATCATTGATGAAGTGATAAGCTACATCATCATTGTTCATAGATCCTTGATTCACCAAATCTGAGGATCTGTCGTCATTCGATATGTTTTCCCTAGAGGCCCCTATCTATGTCTCAAAAGAATTCCAGGGTAATGGTGATAACCCTAAATTCATGAAATATCCTTAATAAAAACAAAACACATCTCTACATCGCTGCATAACATAAAAATATTTTTTTTATAAAAATATTTTTATTCTTATTAAATCAAAAAACTATCTTTCACAGACAGCCCACGTCAAAAGATGTTAGGCTTCACCTAAGGAAAATACCACATTTAAAACTCAATGGTGGTCAAATATTTTTAATCTGAGTCACCATTCATGAGTTATTAGGATTTTAAAAATTAAATAATTTTATTTAATTATTTTATTTAAGGTTATTTCCATCTCGAATTTTTCCACAGAAGACCTGCACCAATTAAATTCAAGTTGTGCCTTCGGTAAATCCACTGCTATGAGATCAATGATGGAGTCATATTTCTAATCTGTGAATCTGTCTAATAGTTATTCCAATTGTTTGAAATGTTCATGGGTTCATACTATTAAAAATATAAAATTTCTCAATGATAGTTCTTGGAAGACCGAGCCTCAGAATCAAACACTATCTTAGTGCTTGGTATTGTAATTTTACCGAATAATTTATAAAATAAATTTTGGATAGTTTGAGTCATTATAAAACTTATTATATTATTACATGGGTTATTACACTCCAACAATGAAGAATGTGGGATGAACTATAGTCATGGGGAACAAATGAATAAAAATCATTAAGGATTTATAACTATGATAATAAATCATTAATAATAATTTAGATAATAAATTTAAATTTAATTTAGAAATAGTTGAATATGAATTTTAAATAATTATTCTATCATTTAATTGAGTAAATATTTTATGAAGTTAGTGACCACATTGATCTCTGTTGGTGGTTATATTATGAATATGAGCATTTATACAAACTCATTAACTCCCATATTCTGGTAAGGATTTTAAAATGGATTTGAGTAATTTAAGGAGATGATGATAATTAAATAGATAAATCTAGAATTCCATGGAAATAACTTATTATGATTTTTCTATTTTTAAATTACACCCACATTGTACTCAGATAGGGACCTAATAAGTAAACTAATATTGCAGCAACCCATGGGTAGACCTCTTGTTCTAGGCACAAGTATGATATTGGTTTTCTTATTCAGTGATCCATTTGTGCATAAATTAAAATTTTCCATGAACAAACTACAACCCTATATGTGATGACTCTTTAAAACCTATCTATCTCAAGGTTTACGGTTATAGTCTCAAATATAAAACCATGAAAGGATCTATTTAGATAAATGAGTGGTCTCTTTTTTTGAACATTTAATCCAATTTTGGTAGGTGGTTTTTTAAAATCCCGGTGACATGAAGCATTCAAGATATTAATATACAATTGAGAACATGAATGGTATACTCGATCTGGAAATATATCTAGTATAAGAACACCTTAATAAAAAACATCTGATCCTAGAATGCCTCATAGAGTCCCCTCCATAACCTATATGTAAATCAACAATCCTCATCAAAGAAATTCAGTGAGGGAATTTGATGCAATTACATGATCTTATAAAGGTGAAAGTATCAAATTCCATCAATTAAATATGATAAAAAAAGTTTAAAGTTGTAAAACATTTTTATTTGTGATTATGGTCACCCAAATGAGTGCACTAGCACTGATTAATTTTTTTTATTTTGATTATGTCGATCAGTTTTAAATCCCACATCTATTAAAGAAGAAGAAGGGATAGGGCCAATCCTTCTGGATTTATATGCTATGCCTTAACCTATTGAAAGGTGATACAAATGAGATAAGATCAATAAGACTCCACTTCATTCATGTCCAGAAATACTAATTCTTATGTTCTTACAACCAGATCATCTTGCTTATGTCAACCATTATAAAGTCGTTTTGGAACTACATCATCACATCCTCATGAAACACTTCTCAACCCACTGCCAACCAAAATGAGGATGATTTAATCCTTAGAATTGGAATATAAAATTGATTACTCACATGAGCATATCTGACTCTGCAAAAATTTTGAAATACTTTTTTTTCAAAAAAAGAACCATTTTTATGATGAACAAGTGGAGGGTACACTACCATCAATCAAAGATAATAGTAATTTACCGCATTAAATAAGTGTTTCAACATCATGAATAAAAACATAGATACATAATCTATTAAATGAGAATGATATTTTCTACAAAGGAAATCACCCACATTATTTTCATTACATCTAATATAAATTATCTTATAGTCTTATAGGAACTCTAAATGTCAATTATTCCTTATGTTGATATTATATTTAGAGAAAATATGCCTAACAATTCTATGATCAATATTGAATATGAATATATACCTAAGGAGGTTTTTTTTCCATGTATATTAGATGTAAAACCATGTTGTGAGCTCTAGATTATGGGTTGCGTATTCTTACTATTGAAGACATAGTTTCCTAGACCCTTAAGTAATCATTTTCTTCCACTACGTTATCACACAACCAATCCCAATCCATGGAGAATCGAGAGACACCTAAAATATTACATTATCTCACTAGATGCCTATAAAGACCTAGACTTTTAAAATGTTATTAGTTTTGTGATAAAATTTTTGTTATAATATATTATATTCAAAAAATCCATATCTCTTTAATAATGAATAGTGTATAAAGGGGAATGTTTCCACCAGGATTTGACCATTATATGACGATTAGTAAAATATGATCACTGGTTAATATTAAAATTAGAAAATACAATCATAAAAATAATTTTGACATTATAATTAGTGTTTATATGTAGTTTTGAAACAAATATAATTGATGAAGAAAAGAGAATCAATGGCCTTAACTGGAAGAGTCTTTCCAAATGAAGCCCATTTTTCAGAACATGGTTGGGAGGTAGCATCATTAGGGTTCACCCATGACTAAGACCAAGTTGTTATTCAACAAGTGATGGTAGAATGAAATCGCATATGGGGGAGTTCAATTTATTGGAAATTGACACCCATTCAATGTTAATCGATCTGCCCCATGCATTTGCCACCATTGCACACCATGCCCATTAGTCATATGAAGGTGATATAATGTGATATGTATGGAGACCCTAGTAAAATACACTGTATATCATTTTAATAAATATATATTTTCCCATAATTTCCATTTTACAAATTGTTTTACATAATAAAAATATATATTCAATTATGATTGAATTGGATAGACTAATTGTTCATATATAAAATTTACTTTTTAGAAAAGGTATAATTTCTTCAAATAGTCTATGTTATTATAAATTATAATTATATTAATGAACTTGTATTTTAAAAACACTCATATTTTAATAAAAATGATAAAATAATTTTATTATGTCCTTGAATATTCTTAAGTGTCAGAAATTTATCTATTCATTGTCAACAAGGATTTTTTTAATATATAATTTTATTTATATTTCAAAGATGGAATCCTTATACATAGATAATTATTATGATAAAATAAACATAATTTTTTCATCAAAATGTCCAAATTAGTTTAGAGTGAATTTTTCATAATTTTCTGATATAATTATTTTTCTATAAATAGTAAAAATATAGTTTTAGGTTTTAAATATCTTTAATGAAATCATTATTATGTAATTATGATTTAATAATTAATTAACCTAAATACATGAACTAAAATATTTCATTTTATAAAAATAATTTTTTTTAATATTTTTTATCAATTTCCAATCGTATAATTTTCCTTTCAATGTCTAATATGGAAACATTGACGATAAAAACAATTTTTGTGGAAACATTACATTCCTAGGACAAAAAACAAGTAATATAGGATTATTATTAGTTATTTTAGGTTATAATAAAATAAAATTAGTCCAAAATGCCCAAAAACATGGGGAAACATGGGAAATCCAATGATTTCACTTTTTTCACAATCAAGGTTTCTATGGCCTATATTTGGAAATTATTAAACAAATACTCAACTTTTTTTGTAAATACCATTATATTTAGCTATTCCCATTCACAAAAAATACAAAATTCATGAATATATAGTATTGTTTATCTTAAGGAGTCCTCCCATTGTGTTTTAAATCCCCCAGGGTATGTTCCTCATGATCTTGGTGTAACTCTTCATGGTAAAGGAAATCTCCACTTCTCTTTTCCATTCAAGTTCCCTTTTATGTGGTTTATCTTCCAATTTCCCAAAAAAATATTATTTTTCAATTTTATTTCATCCCATTACTCCTATAAGATACTTTTATGAATGGGATAACCCCCCCTATTTTACCCTTTTTTTAAAAACATTCTTTATTCCTGTTTGCTACCAAATTTACTTCCCAAAATTCCTATCTTCACCTAAAAAATTATGTTTTATTAAATTTTTTTGAATACCCAAACCACGTTATATTCCATGGGTAATAACTTAGATGTTAAAATAAGTGATTTAATTCTATGATTAACATAGACTAAATAGGAATTCCCCTTCCATGGGATAAAAATGACAAAATTATCATGTTTCTATGAACTTTTAAAAGGCCATGCTTTTGATAGGAAATCCATTTTTAATTATCCATGAGTGATTTATTAAATGTTTGGTTATGATATATCTAGATCATATTAATTATGAAATATGTAGGGTACACTATGAGAGTGTCCTAATTCACTGGGAAAATAATTTAATCTCTAGAAATAACATATTTTATGACACCATGAGGAATAATACTAGTAATTTTCATTTGATACACCTTGGTGATAAACCCAGGTGTTATTCATTTGAATATTTCATTTAAATATTGTATCCACTTTTCCATGTTTTGATTCAAGTTCTACTAATTGTTATATTACTCATGTTAACTTACTCCTAATCATTCTATAATGATATTCAGCATGTAAACATGAAAACTATTTCCCTTAAAATTCCATTTTCTCACCCATTTCCTTTGACATATGTTCCTAGGATATGAGATCTAGTAAATGAACTTATAATGAACTAGTTAGGATTTATTCAATTGGATTTAGAATGATGTTTTATGTTTTTGGGTTTTATATAACTTATTTCCAAGAAGCTAAATTTTAAAATATACTTTATGTGTACTATGTAATGAAAATTTATTTAATAAATTGAGGGATTGCATAGTTTATGTTAGATGACAGTTTAGTTGTTTTTGGAAATAAGGATTAGAAAAAAATAGAAAGATCCCTTTGTGGAAATATTAAATATTTGAAAACATCCTTGTATTTTGATGAAGTATTAAGTATGTGGTTTCAGAGAAAATAAATCCCGCTCTAGAAAAAAAAATGTGGTTGCGGCTCTGGCATAGACTTTTCAATGGGTAATACCTGAAAACAGATCTTTGAGATTGAATCAAATATGAACTAGTTCATGTAAATAAATATTTTAAACTCCTATTTTTACCCTCTCGAGTGATATTTTTGGTTATTTAGAGGCTATTTATGAACCATTATAAAGGATTTATTGTAAATGTATTTATTTTTATAGAATAAAATATTTAAGAATTATGTGGTAAGAAATTAAATTACATAAGAATTATAATATTTATAAAAGATACATGTTACTCACTAAGGGATTTTTCATTTTAAAAAATACTACTAAATAGGTAGAACTACATAAATCATGAAAGAGATATACCATACACTAACGGCCCACCGATAGAATCCTGAATGGAAAAACTCATGAAATGATGTATCAACTAACTCAAGTTACAAACAATAACAAAAATCAAGATGAGATATTAGATACACTTTGATGGGAAAACCTTTGTTGAGATCTTTATGCTCTAATGAAAAAATTGTTTTAGTTTCACTACCAACCCATTGATTTCTGAACAAGGGATAATCTCTATCGAATAGTTATTTTTTGTACTCTATTATTCGGAACTAGAGAAAGCCTTCCTAGTTTTATAACTCTTACAGTGAGAAGATTATCACTAGAGGAAACTGATTAGAAACACAAATCCAAGATGTGAGATTGATGATATGGAGTGATAAGTGTTCATGGGTTCCTTTTTCAATAATTATTTTTAATATTTTCTGAGAATGAAAATGGAGAAGGAAACCATTGAACTGAAGAAGGAAACTTATTGGTGGGGAGTTATGAGATGAACTTTACATGGTCTCTTGTTGCAACTAGAGCTTTATTATGGATCCTAAAAGAATGGTTGAAAGATTATTCAGTATAATAAGACCCCATATATGGAAGAATCTATCAAATCAAGATTATGAAAAATGTGATACGATAGGGAATCGTATAATGAAGGTTTAATTTGGAGTTTTAAGATACATAGAGGTCACAAAAATCGATTCAAAACATGATATAAATGGTTAAAAACATAGGGAAGAACCATGATCACATAAGATAAGGAAATCATGTGAAAAATCCTATGTGAATCAAATGTTTCAAAAAAGAATTTGTGGAATTACTTTCTTGTGAGTTTAAAAAGATACAAGTGTGGAAGAGATGAATATATAACATGGAATTTTAAAAGTGACCTGAAGCCTCATGTTCTCAACACTAAAGACAATGTGAAGATGATGTAGGCCCAACCTAAATACAAATTATTGAAGTGTGGAAATCATTGAAAATTTTCCAATCACTATCGAAATCAATAGATAATGGATGAAAGTCACCATCAACCTCATCATTGGAAAAGGGAGAAAATTTTGACATTTTATATCGTGATGGATGAATTATAATATCCAAATGATGTGGTGAAAGGCACTCTTATTATGATATAAAATATAGAAATTAATTTTTATTATTATGTTTCTATGCATTTCTTTATTTCATCCACATTTTCATGAAATATAGAATAAATCCCTAAAATACCAGAAGAAGAGTTATTATTCCTGACACTTATAGGGATTATCCAGTAATCAATAGAATCTAGAAACTCTAGTACTGACATTGGAAAGAAAAATCTCACTGCAAATCTAGTTGTCATTCCCTTTTTGGACTTGACATTATATTAGGGATAGAACATATCTCAAAGTATAATGCAAAGATGAACTGTATATATAATGAAATATCAAAATTCTTGAATGTAAAACCTATAATTATTTTCAAAGGATATATATACTAATCTGATATTTTTCTAAAATCACATCTCATAGCCTTCTTTATAAAGAGAATTGGTGAACAGGGAGAATGAAAATATTGTATAAGAAATGAATATCTTCTCATCCTTTAGGAAGAAAATAATATATTTCTTGAACAGTTACATGATCATCCCCTAGAAAGAGAGGTATATTTCCCCATTGAACTCATACCTAGATCTAAAATGATATTAAATACCTCATATCTGATAAAAAATGTAGAGCTAATGTAATTAAAGAAACACTATTAATATCTTTTGGAGAAGGGATTTATCCAAAAAAGTGTGTCTCTCTAGGGAGAACATGATATTTTTATGAAAGGGAAGGATGGATCAATGAATATATGAATTAATTATAGAGATCTTAGTGGGTTCAAAATGAAAGTTAATACCCTCTCCTGGTGACTGGTGATTTATTTTACAATTTTCTTAGTGCACATTTCTTCTCCAAAATTGATCTTCAATGTGGTTATAATAAATTGAGGGTGAAGAAACAAGATATTCCAAAGAAATCCATCCAATAAAGATATGTACATTATGAGGTTGTTCTTACACCCTTGGAATTGACTAATGATCCGGATATATTTATGGATTTTATAAATAGTGTCTTTAAGGTCTACCATAGAAAACTTTTGGTAGTTTTATTGATTATATTTTGATATATTTTAAAATTATCCAAGAGTATCAAGGTCATATAAGGGTTATATTGAAAAGATTGAGGAGGGATATATTGTTTTGAAAATTTAGGAAATGTAAATTTTAGTTACAAAAATTTTCTTTCTTGGGGAACACAGAAACCAATAATAGAATCTTAGTTGACCCTGCTAAGAAAAATGTAGTGTAGGAGGGACCTCATCCTTCAAAAGTAATTTAGATTACTGGTTTCTTTGGTTTATAAATATATTATAGAATGTTTATTAAAATATATTCATGAATTTATATTCCACTGACCATGTTAACTCAAAAAGGTTCTACACTCATCTAGAAAAAGTAGTATAAAAAAGATTCCATGAGCTGAAGAAGAGATTGGTCACCGCACCTATGTTAACACTTACATTTATCAAAGAATGGATTTTTATTTTTAGAAATGTATCTTTAGATGTTATTGAGTGTTTACTCATTAAAAAATGACAAGGTGATTGATTATAATCCTCTATGGTTTATCTAACATAGTAGAATTATCCTATGCATGAACTGAAGTGATCTGCATTTATTTTTTCTCATAATATATGAAGGAGTTATCATTATTTGGATAAATTTGATATATACATAGACCAAAAATGATTTAATTACATATTTATGAAAAAATTAATTGAATATTAGACATAGGAGATTCTTGTAACTTCTTAATGACTATAATTTTTTAACTCTTTATCACCATACAAAACAGAAAAATCATTAATTCAATTAGTCGGAAAGTCCCTGTTGTTCTAGAAATTATAAGGATTCATGGAGATCCATTGATCAAGGAATTTGTAATGTTAGATATGGGAATCATGAGTGAATAGACATCACCAATCATATACCAAATTATTTTATCAACCATTATTACTATAGAATTTCAAAAAATCTAAAAAAATATCCATTATAATGAAAATAAATAGAGGGTGTAAAGAATGTAATGTTTTTGGAGTTCAATACTAATCAGGAAGTTATACTGAAATTTTCGAGAAGACTATGTGTCTAATCAATTTTTTAAATATAAAATTAGCTTATGGATTATGCTTATTTCTATACATTATCTATACATACTATAAGAACTAAAAAGTACAGAGACCTTCAAGATCTTTTTTGGTGTGATAAAATTAAAAGTGAGATTACTGAATAAAATAAAAGTTTTTTTGTGTGTCAAAAAATGAAAAATGACTAAGAGAATTCTAATGAGGTAATACAAAAACAACCCTTACTGGGATGGAAGTGGGATAATATCTCTATAGAAATTTTTACTAGTCTCCAAATAACATCCAAAGGAAACAATGATATATGGTTTATAGGGTACCGACTCATCAAGACATCCCATTTCATCGCTATTTGGGAATATTTATCACTTGATAAACATTCCATGATATACATGAAGGAATGGGTGAGGCTTCATGGGGTGCCACTTTATACCATTTCATGTCATGATCCAATTTTAATATCATAATTGTAGAGAAGTCATCAAAATTCTTTAAATATAATATTTTATGTATGGACTATCACCCATGTACTAATGGCTGCTCAGAAAGGACTATTTAAATGATATTTTTTTCTAAGTAAATTTGAGTTAAAATATATTATATTTAATAAAACCATATATCATTAATAATGAAGTGAGTATCATAGGAAATGGGACCATTGAGATTTTAATATTATATAATCATTAGTAAATTTGACTGTTGGAAATTGTAGTCTTGGCAATAATTTTAACATTATAATTAGAGTTAATAAGTAGAAATGAAAAAAGATAATTTATTCAAAATGGAGAATCAATGGACTTAATTGGTATAGTCTTTTTATATAAAGCTAATTTTTTTGAACAAGGGAGGAATGTAGCATCACTATGGTTCTCCCCTGACCAATTCCAAGCTAATTATCAAAAATTAAACCTATAATGAAATCTTTTATAAAATATGTGCAAGTTTGTAGAAATTACCACTAGATTGATGTTAGATGATCTAACCCATGAATCTATCAACATTGGAAACCTTACACTTTGGTCGTATGAATTTTTTATAAGGGATATTATGTCCAAGACATAATCACTTGGAGAGTAATTAATTTGTATAAATAATTTTTTTTCTATCAATTCTGTCTTAAGAATATTGTTGTTTAATAAAGATATAGGTTTAATTGATATGGAGTAAGATAAATTATAATTTCAGACAAAAAATATACTATTGAAAAAAGATATAAATATTTATAATAAACTAATTTATCATTATTGATATTTATCTTCATGAAATAAAATTTTCAGAAATATTCTATTTAAATATAAATTTGAAAATAATATTATTATGTCCATGAAAATGTTTTAGTGTCATGAATTTTACTATGTATTATCATCCGATTATTTTTTTATTAAATATTAATTTTTATACTCAAATTTTAAATTTATCATACTTAAGGAATTATTAAGATAAAATATATATCATTTTTTAAACATGTAGATTGAAATTATTTTAGGGTAAATTTATGAGAAATTTCTAAAATACTTTATTTTTCTATGAATTGAAAAAAAAATATAGCTTCAGGTTTTCGGCATGTTTATTGACTTTATAAATATTTCCTAATGATGTAATTATTAATTATCCATAATCTAATGCCTAAAATATTTTTTATTATTATCAATTATTTTAATAAATTTTAAACAATTTCTAAACATATAATTTAGATTTCTATCTCTAAAATATTTTTACTTTAAAAAAATTATTTTACTGAAACACTACTCTCCCATTACAAAAGAAGTAATAAAATATGGTTCTTCGTCTTGACGGATAAAATAAAATAAATTATTTTCTAAATTTCTATAACAATTGGAAAAACCATAGGAAAACCCATGGGAAATCCAACGGTTTTTCTTTTCCAACAACTTATATTTTCAAGGCCAATATTTGAAAATTATTAAACAAATCCTCCAGTTGTGCTAGAAATACCCACCCATGTTTTCATCTATTTTCACTCACAATCCATAATCCATAAATCTATAATAATTTATTTCATTATTAATCCTCCCAAGGTGTCCTAAATCACCCCGAATTCAATTCCTCAAAATCTATGTGTAACAGTTCACAGTATGAGAAATATCCACTTCAATATTCAGTAAAGATCCCTTTTTATGTGGAATGTCTTACAATTAAAAAAATAGGTTATTTTTTCCACATTTTTTTATTCCATTTCTATTATAAGAATCTTTTTTTAATGTGATAACCAAGTACCCTTTCATTGTACCTTTTTCTAAAAATCCATTGTATACCTGTTATACTGCCGAATTTACTTCTCAAAATTTCTCTCTTCTCCTCATGAAATTCTAAAATATTTTATTTTTGTGAATAAAAAAACTTATTTCCCTTCTTGTAAAATTAATCTTGATTTAAATATTATTTATTATATTATGTGACTATCATGCATGAAACATTCATTCCACTTCCATGGGTTAAAAATGACCTAATGATCATGCCTTTAAGCACTTTTGAACCTCTGAGATTTTGAGATCAAAAATGTTTTTTATTATCCACTGGATATTTATGAAATGATTGATTTTGAAAAATATTTATCACATTAATTATTATATATGAAGGGTTAATCGTGATAGTGCTCAAATTCATTGTGTAAGGAATTTAATCTCTATAGATCACAAGTTTTATGTTACCTTGGTGAATAATGTTGGTAATTTTATTTTATGAAACCTTGGGGACAAACCGCAGTGGTATTCTTATAAATGACTCATTAAAATATTTCATATAAAAGTTCACGTTATGATTAATGTTATTTATATTATTTTATTCCCAATATTCCATTACTTTTGGTCATTCCAGAATTATATTCCTCTAATTCACATGTAAAATGATTCCCTTACAAAGCCCCTTGCTCACCCAATTCCTTTGATATATGTCCCCATGATACGAGATGTAATTATCATATATAAGATGAACCGATGAGGGTTTATTCAAATTTATTTAGAATTTTATTTTATGTTTTCATGTTTTATGTACTTTATTTCAAAGAAAATAAAATTCAAAATATATTTTGTATATACCATGTATTAAAAAGTTGTGCAATAAAATGTTGGGATTCCATAAAACCTATAAAAATGATCCCTCATAAAGATCCTCTTTGGCTCTAATAAAGTTCACTCATATAAAATATAGAAAATTATGGGATTATTTTTTTGAGTAATTTTATTAAAGAGATATTCAACTATAGAAAATTGCACCATAAATATCTAATGATATCATATCAAATGATTGAATCTCAATACATCAAACATATCTTGGAGTAGATCCTAATCATGAACTTCCTGAATAATTGCATATTAGACAGCTACACTACCCTAAAATATTACATCTTCTAGGAAGTGCTCACCATGAGTCCAAAACAAACTCTTTGAGAGTATACCATAGAGTTGGTGTTCTTGTTGAAAGTCAAGGAAAATATTCATATGCACCACATGTCATCCTATGTTGCCAAATTATTAAGGAATTATATGATAAATTACAGAACATAAAAATATATAATAGGCTAAAAAATGTGGGTCATGAGGCCTATGGACACCAATTGGGTATTCATAGAGTTGAAAGGTGTCACTATAAACTCAAATTTTCTATATCAAAACCTGAGGGTCGTCTTTGGGATGTCCCTATACTAAACATGATGTCACTGATAGCTAGGACTAGGATCGATTATAAAGAACCAATTCAGTCCCTTAATCAAGTTGAAAATACCATTTATCTTTAATAGATGGTATTTTATTCATGATCATAACTTGAGTTGGGTGTCTATTATCATTACAATGCATCATCATATCATTTTATTTCATGGAAAATAAGCCCAGAACATCCTAGGGTAACACATTGGGTAAAATAAAACCCTTCTCTACAAGGAACTCTTATTCAACCACAATACCATAAGATTATTCAGATCTTTAGGATATGTCATAGAATATATCATAACGGTTCCATGGATCAGATCTATAGAAAATTCGATCTCTTAGTGATGATGTAATATAGAAATGTCCTCATAAAATATGTCTATATGGTCATCTAGGACATTAGTAGCTTTTCATATTAGTAATACACTATAAAATTATCTAATATAGCTAAATGATAATTTAATGGGTGTAATATCCCACACATACCAAATCAAGGTCTCACTCACCCATGATGGAAAAGTCGTCCAATCATCTATGAATCATATAAATCTATTATGGTAGTAGTCAATCTATAAATGAATAATGGATATCTAACCCATTCCAAGGATAAAGTCAGGTTCTTCATAATATAAACTATGAGATTCTACAAAAAGAATCTCCATTATAAAAAATCTAGAATCATTATTATATTTTGGTGAGAATATGATTTCAATCGAAGTGTCTAGATTTAAGGGAAAGTATAAGGGATCCATTAGGATTTTTATCTTATGAAAAAGTGATTAAACTATTAATTAATTAATCACACATTTTTTATACGTATTGGAGATAATTTAGAGAATACATAGATCATACACTAAACTATATTAGTTGTAGCATCATCATAACACTACATTACTTTCATTTAACTATTTCATTGATTTCTATCTCCATAAACATGGAGTGGATACCATGAGATGGTGTTTTTGGAAGTGGATCATACTATTTTGAAACTAAATATTTTCCTACTTCACCAAAATATTCTCTTTAAAAACTTCCTCCTTGAGTGTTAACCCATATTTCATGGGATGTCCAGTGATAATTTTGTTTCCTCTAATGTATGGTTAGAGGATAAGGGGCACAACGAAGGTGATCAGGACAATGAAAAACAATTTTTTTCTTTAGTTTCAATAGATAAAATATAAAATACATAAAGAATCAACCCTTTATTATTAAAATAGATAATCCTTTCATTGGAAAATTTTAATTAATTTAAAAAATTTATAAAATCATATTAATATTTTTTATAAATGATGATCAATTCGGTTTCCATTGTAACAATATTTTCAATATGGATAATATTCCCTTGTTAAACTCCTCTAGCAATTACAATATGTTTTCTTTAAATTATGTTAAATTTTTATTCATATTTCTGGTTCCAATATTGAGGAACCAAGAATCTTTTATCATTCAACATTGATCACAATAAGAAATATCACAGGCTTCAATAATTGTTTCACGTTCTCATTTATTTTTAAAATGGTCACACGAGGGATTTATCTCAGTCTTAATAGTATTCACGAAAGCATCTTTTGATCTTTTGGGGGTTCTCTTGGGAGGAAATTGATTGAAAAATAAATCAGTTGACGACAAAAAATTATTATAAGAATGAATTTATAGTAAGTATTAAATATTCAATAATTGTAATGAGGTCCGTAATCATAGGATCTCTATGATATATTACTCAATTTAAAAAATAATATTATATTTATTATATTTTTTTCTTAAATTAACTCATAAATATTTAAAAATCATTTCCCAAATAAATAAATAAATATTTATTTTAAGGATATTAAATAAAATATGACAATTTCATTATGACCATAATATGACACATCAATCCTCCTTGAAATTTATTGAACCTGAAATAATAAATTTTTTAAAATAAGTGAACAACATTATATTATTGGATAATTTAATAAAAAAATTAATATTATTTAAATTTTTTTATAAGAGTTTATTTTAATATTCATATTACAATATAAATAATTATTGAAATTTATATATAATACCTTAAAAATAAATATTAATTTATATATAAATATTATATATTTTTTAACATGAAAATATTATTTTTTTTTAATATTAAACTCATGTATATTATAAACATTAATAATCCGTGATTACTGCTATTTTATTAACTTAAATAGAATAATTAATCAGCCAAATTTTTGGAATAATATTTATTCTAACAATTAAATTATGATATAATTCAATTTATATTCTAGATACACCTTGTGTGTGTCCCTCTAGGCCTCTTTCTCACCGGAAATAAGAGAGATTTCAAAATTTCCAATATATATGTTTGACAACACATCATTATTTATAGAGTGAATGAAATTAATTTTATAATGATAAGAATATCATAAGAGCAAATAATGTGTAATATATAACAATCTTACGGATATATAATCAGGCATGTTGCATACATGTGTTATCAACCTATATCCTACAATTATCTTGTATTAAATACATGAAAAGAAATCATCAATGAACTACCATGTCTATATATTTAGTTATATGGTTCTATATAATTAAAGGTTTGTATATATCATCTTTATGAATTCAGAAGGTAAAAACCCATTCATGACTAATTTTACACTTATGATGAACCAAAAACATACTAACCCATTATGAGTATATGTAATCATTTCTCTCAATATATATATATATACATGATTCATAATATTCATTAATAATATTATACTTCTTGAGGAACAATACACACATCTATAGGATCATCTCTAGAACAACACTATAGGAATCATTGGCTCATCACCAAAGTATGTTGATTCTCTTTATTGTAATAATAATAAAAATTTCATTTGTTTTTCAATTAGGATTTAGTAATATTATGTTGGGGCTTGAAAAAAATAAGAGCCCGATATATTGGAAACAAGGGGAGTGTCATGAATCACAGTATATTAGGGATCCAATATGAGAATTTTGACTCCAGTTGTATTAGTTATAGGTGGGTCATCTTATGTTTATCACATAAGGTAGGTATTTCTATGCCCAAATTAATGGACCTTAAATTGTTTTACAAGATATATTTTATGAATATGAATCGTATCCCACATTTTTTGAGTGACATTGTTAAATGAATTATGTTTATACTGGTTTTTATAGTTTATGATCATGTGGTATATAAATTCAATAGGTAATTTATGGTCATGTAGTTAGTACTACATGTTTCTCCTTACTTTTATATATGATGCTTCAAAATCGTGCTAATGGAAAAAAATAAACTAAAACCTCCAATACCATTTGATGCATGTTCAATGTGAGTAGTAGGATATTATTTTATATTAACCATATTGAATGATATAAAAAAAGGACTAAGAATACATTTTTCATTCATCTATAGTTTAAGATAAATTTGGGGAATAATCCTAAGAGGGGTATCATGGAGGAATCATGTTCTGTTAAAGAGAAAATTATATGATACTAAAAAAGAATTAGGAATTACCCTACCCACTGTGGTGGAGCTAGGAAAAATACATGCTAAGAGACCCATATATTGGAAACTAAGAGGAGTATTTTGAATCAATTGGTACTGATAACTAAGAAGAGAATATAAACTAAATTTTTTTGAAGAAACAAAAATGAGAATCTCTAATTGTTGTTTTTTGGGAACCCATTATATGTATTATGAATCTTGGGTATTTATGGAATAAAGGTTGGTTTTAATAGAATCAAGACCAAAATTGTGATTGAATTGGAAAAAAAATCAAGATGTGAATATATATTTTTGATGGGGGTAAGTGATAGAAGAAAATGGATGGTGATAAAGATCTGAGAACACATCTTGTCACCAATCCCATCAAAGGTTGCTGGGTTGAATCCCTTATACTATGCATTCATTGGTTTCCAGGTTGAGGGGCCTTCATATAATTCTTGTCACACCAGTCTCTTATAGGGGTAAATCCAAATATGGTACTTCACATAGGTCATTAATAGATGTTATGTAAGGAATATCATATCTAAATTCCCTTTTTTTGGAGGTTACATTTCATATTGTCATATGGATATATGTATTCCAAATGGGATCCAACATAGGCATCTCATGGAGGGGTATTTACATACGAGAGTTCGTCAAGGGAATCATTGTATAACAATTAATCGATGGAATCTGCATAGGTGAATTTGGGAAGGGGTTCATCAGAGAACATCATCAAAGGAACATCCAAAATGTTTGTCTATTAATCAAATCCATGAAATATATATATGCATCCTGAAGGGTTTCCACATAACCAGTTTTCAGATAATCATTTTTTAGGTCACTTTATAGATGGAAATCATGTGGTCTCTTCCTGTATGGACTTCATGGGGTTTTTTATGAAGCGTTATTCTTGGGATTTAATCCTGAAGGCTTTCTACACTCTACAGTTTGAACTTATCAGGGTTACAGAAATAGTCTCTGAAATTTTTTTTTTCATAGTTTTGTTTTCTCAAAATTAGTGATTGTGTTTATAGGTGTTGTATAATGGGATAATTTGGCTCATAGAGGAAAAATTCTCCCCTGAATAAATTAGTTTACCAGGTAGTAGTCAATTTATATATTAATAATGTACATTAATTCCCAAAGCGAAAACATCATCATTCAAGACCTCTATAACACAATGATGAATGATGCTGGTTATGGAATGTTTCTAAGGACATAAAGTAAGTTTGTGTTTAGGATGTTAGTGCAGCAGATCATACAAAAATTCAGAACCCTGAATGAGTGTTGTGGCCAAATAGGGATGTCAAAGAATATGAAGGATTTTTTATAGGAATTTTCCATTTTTTATTTTTTATGAAAATACTACCCAACATAAAATAGTCATAACAGCTTATTTATAAGCCTATTTTGACTCCATGACTTTTCAAATTAAAACCTAAAAATGAATAATAACCATAAATATTGGGTTTTTATATAGTAGTAATTTCATAGGGATAAAATGAGTATATAATTCCCTTAAAATTTGGTTTTAAGGATTCAATATTTTTTATTTAGAGTGAAATATTTAACTAAAACTCAATGGGATATTCTCAAAACCACATTAGTAGACTAGAAAATGTTTATAAAAAATATTTATAATTCAGTGTATGAAATATCATGTGTCTTATAGTGATATTATTTTCCGCTTTGAGTATTGAGAAACATTTATCTCTAACATAACTTTTTTTCTAGAGTGTGGACTACATCATGGATTTTATATCAATGTGCATCACAAATAGTTCTTAGTTTCAATAGGGGGTCTATCGTCACATAATCTCCCCTTGTATAATACCATGTATAAATATAATGAGATCAAGCTCCACATTATTATGTACGTCCATCACAAAGTTGTAAATATAACATTTTTAATCAGACTGACAACATCTAGAGAATTAGACTTGTTTTATAATATCTTCATCGTATTTACAACTTCTCAATATAGTTGGGAAATGATGTAACCATTAAATTGGACAAATAATCAAAGTAAAGTATCAAATTAATGTTATATAGGAGAATAATCATCATGTTATACAATAAGTATTAATACCTTTCTTTTAATATTTTGAAAATGAAAAGTAAAAATTCTAGTGGTCCTAGGGACCAGCTCTAATAGATTCCCCCTAACGCTAGAGAAAAATACTATTTTTGTTGTTACATTTTTAATGATAATAATTCTATTTATATAGTTTGAATATGAATATTGTTTCTTCCATGTTATTATGTAGAAATTAGGATTCCAAAAACATCAATCAAATTTAAAAATCCCTCAAGAAGTGATATCACACAGTATTATCCTTTTTTCCATTATCATTCTAAACATCATGGATAATATTATAGTCTTTTTATCATTTATATAATATGTTGTATAATTATAAAATCGATAACAAATAATTAATAAACTTCTTCTTATGATGCATCATAATTTTTAATATAATCATTCCAAATATATATATAACCCACGGAACATCAAAATATTATCTTTCCTATTACATTAGCCTTACCATGATTGTAAATAAAATTTATTTGAAGGAATATTATTTCTATATACCATTTTATAACTAATTTTCCTACTTCACTAATTTCAATGAACAAATCTCTTTCTCACTTTCTCATGTAAAATCGATTAGTTCTAACTAAAACCCTATATAGTTTTTCACATTTTGTTTCATACTTCCAAATATGATTTATCTATCAGTAATGATAATCCTCAGAAAATATCAATATGAGATAAATTCCAAATTAATCTTCATCATATAGAATCACAATCTTCATAATAATCTCCTCACGTTCTAGTATATATCAATATGGATATATTTTATTCCATGTGGTGTTAGTATCTAATTGTTCCATAAATTATTTTTTTATTATAATGTAAATGTATATACTATGAATATATTAAAGAAACCCCATCGATCTATGGCTAAAGAAATATTTTTCTAGAACATGGGTCACTACATGAAGTCGTTCATGGATAATATTTCTGAATTATACCTAATATTAGAAAAAAACATATATATTTTTTATTTTACCTATATATCTTACCTAGATATATATATACCCCTCCCCCTAAACTATTATAGAAACCTGGAAAAATTTCATTATTAATAAAACAATTGATATGATGGATTCATGAGAATAATTATTCTATGACTATAATTCTTGTATCTATACATAATTAAAATTATGTTACTTTTATACCATATTGGAAAACGTTTGTGTCACCAGCCCTTCTGATTATGTCACATTGATATCATACAAAGGAATTTGTTTATGTATTGTGGCCTTGACAACAAATTTTCTAATAAAATGATCATTGAAGGATTCTACAAAAATATAATTCTAATAGATTTTGACAAAATGACTGGTAAATGGTCTCTTCATAGATTGTTACTGGAACATTCAATAAAAAATCATACATTATTAGTATTGGATTGTAAAATCCATGACCAGTTTTTTATTGAATAATCTCTAATGGATTTATATAAAATACAAAAAAATTATATTGGAACATTGAATAAATTTTTTAAATTATATAATCATTCAATTCCAAGTATATATCTATTTACTACTTTATTGTATAATTTATTATTATTATTGAATAATATTTATACTAGCATAGTGAATATAAAACCACCAATTTGGTTTTATATTTCATACACAATATATACCTTTCGAAATAATCATTACAAAAGAACTTAGAGAGTTTAGTGTTTTATTTCAAGTTTGGTATATCCAGATCATTAAATTTACTAATTTCTAGACTTTTCCAATTATCAAAAATTCTAATTTCTTCCTCTTAAATAAATATAATCAGTATGAATGGTACCTTTCTAACATTGAGATATTAATGTCTAGTGTAATAATAGGATAATTAAATGAGATGAACTTAGTGTTTTACTGGATGTATGTTTGTAGCTAAATATATTTTTAACAAGTTGTTCTCATCAAATCACATGAAAATGAGACATATTGACATCACCTAAAAATTTAATATTGACTATTTATATTGTCAAACTATTTTTCATATAATTAGATGTCACATATAATTTTTTAAATCATTTCACAAAAGTAAATTTTTAAGAATTACAATACATATAAGACACCTGATCTATCCTCCTTATACTACTATCTTCTGTTTAATGTTTATAAGGTTGTGTAAGTTTATGAATAATTCCTATTTATTTATAAATGGAAAATGAATAAATAGTTAAGATATTCTCTAAAAATAAAACCTAGAGGATCTTATATAATTTAAAATTTGTATTTATTACTACAAAATTGTATTCATAAATTTTATAAATAAATCCAATTTTGTATATGAATTTTATCTAGCTTCGTCTTTAAAAAATTCATACAATGTTTGTAAAATAATTATTTTATCCATTTGTTATACCTTTAATCTATAATGATTATTTTTTAAGAAAAATATAATAAGTATGTATTGAGAAAATAATACTTATTTCTCCAAATCATATAAACACCCTTCTAGTTATATTCTTTAAAACTACTTTTTAGATGTACTTAATGATTTATATTTCCATAACTGAGTACAATTATTATATTTTATATTCATAGTTGATTGCTCATATTGGATAGATATGATTAATGTATAATTAACCTTATTAATTATAATGTTTCATTATAGTATTCATTTAAAATATGAATTAATGTATCACTATGTAGAGCTTGAATCTTATATAATTTTTTTAGCAATACTTAACAGAATGAAATTTTTTTCTAGAATAAATATTCTTGTAATAAAATTATTGCAGGATTCTATATAGTGATATAAGAATCAAACTCTCTCACCTATATAGATAATTCACTATAGTTCATGTAATGTATCTAAACATCCTTGGTTCAAATATTTGAATTAAAATACGTGAGATACATATTTTATTTTAATACCCATGAAATAAAACGAAATATGTAATGATAAACATATATGAATTATAATCATTTAATTCGTACTTTTACAATTCTTTATAGTTCATATTCTAGTTTCCTTTAATTCTATATGTGAATAAAATATCCTCTTATTCATTTCACTCCTTTTGAAACTATTTTCCCTATAAAATATGTTGTATAGGTTGCTTTTTTCTAACTTTTCATTGGATTTTCAAACTTGTATTTCTTTTTTTCTCAATAATGGGTGAGGAAAAAATATCCCAAAAATGAGTCTCTATATTTCAAATCATAGTAAAATGATTCATGAGTGGATTTTTGGTACTATTTATCCCATAATTATTGATGGACATTGAAAATCATGGATTTGAGGATGATAATATGTCATTAATGATAATTTTATTATACATACTGAATATCAACAACACTAGCTGATCAATGTAATTTTGCATATTGAAGGATATATCACTATAAAGGTACTTAACTTTTAGATTGAACTTGTATAATTTAGTGATAATCTCATTTATCATTAGCATCCCCTTCCACTTTTTAATTTATATGAGATGATTTACCATAATGTAAGAGTCTATATCCTAATGTTGCATCTTTATCTCTCTCTATATATATATTATAACATGATATAATATAAATTTAAAGCATCCAGTATGAATATCATAAAATCAATTTTTTCCTATACTCTATAACTAGGGTCTATGATCATCAATACAAAATTACAACACATATTACATGTTTTTCTATTGTAGATTAGTCTATAATCAAATTTATCAGTCATGAAAAACTAAGAAAGTGAGGAAATAATGTTTTCGAGATTTGATCGTATATTTTTGATGGTTTCTCTTACTATTTTCTTCAATAAGTATATATTATAGTACCCTGACATGAATACTAGTTGTGATGATATAAATTTATTTTATTAGTGTCCAAATACCTTTTCAATACCCAATATCCCTCAATATTTTATTCACAATACCATATAACATTTATATTATAGTTTCAAGTATCTATGATATTCTTATTGTATAATAAATGAGGAATTGTTCAAATTACCATAAGCTATATAAACGTATTTAGTATTATGAACTGAATTAAATTATTTTTCATTAATCTATTAAGTGTAATCCAAAATATTTAAATCATAAATAATGATTTCATTAAAACATTCCTCAATGTTATACCTTGTATTTCAAGGGAATATACTTCTCATGCTAATATGGTGAAGTAAACCAAAAACATTCATTAAGACTCCATGATAAATGAAATCTTCCTAACAAAGTACAAAAAAACTCCTTTATCTATAGTTTTTATGACTCAATTAATAGAATTTGATGCCTGAACTAATATTTTCCTGAGATATTCTTTTTATTCTATTCATAAATATTTATTATTGTATCCTTATATAGAGTTCTTAATATTGTGTAGGTTTTATATAATAAATCATCAAATAATAATCAAATATTTTACCCATAATAACATTATTTATATTATATATCATTATTTTTATTTAATTAAATAATTTTATCATGCTTAATCATCAAATAAAATTCCTTATCATAAATAAAAAACTATGAACCTGATAAATAAAATAAATAAGTGATTTGATCATGAGAAATCAACTACTGGTTGGATTATCGAATAATAGATAAACCAACCTTTACCATATGGGGTATACTCCATGATAATAATCTTATAACAAGTTATATCATCTTTCTATTAACCTATATTTATTCTCAGTTGGTTTCTCCTCTACTCTTTCCCTAAACCATATCCTCTAGCTAGGATCTTCGTCTATTATAATTGTGTACTAACTCATAAGGGAGGGGTACCAAGGGATGATGGCTACATATAATAATCATGGAACTCATAGTCATGTACATAATAAAGGTGTAAGGAATGATATTCATATCATCATATTTAATTTGATAATAAATTTTTAAAAAAACTACCTGAAAAATAATTAAATTAAATAGGATCCCACTTCATTCAATGGCTGATCTAGCTCTTTATCATTCACAACATGCAATGAATAATCATTTAATGTTGATAGTATTTATTTCAATTTTTATTTCATTATGAAATATTTTTCAAATTAATAAATCTGTGGACATTCTAAAAAAAATTAAATTTTAAATAATATATTCAAATAGTTCGTAAGATTACTAAAATCAGTAATTTAAAAGAAATTATATTATTTAGTTTTAATTTTGAAATTGTTAGTACTCAATGTGTAAAGGCGTGGTACATTTTTTATATCCTTTTGTTCATATTTATTTATGTCTAAAAATTAAATCATATTTATATATGTGGCATGTAATATTGGGGACACAACGTGTACCCTTCTAATACTACTTAAACTAATTTATTATTCTTAACACTTACATGTCTTTTACAATCACTCAATGTGGAATTTAACAAAACATTTTCATTCCTTTGTGAATTATTTTATACTGACATGATATAAATGCATGCATGAATTTTCTTTATATTATAAGTGATGTTATTTATTGGATCAATCCATATAGTCTTTATGCCATCTATCACCACATGATATGACCTTAAAATAAATGGTATATACCGCATGATATATTTTTTCAGGAGCATGGTGTTTATGATGACAATAATCCACACGTTTTTGTTGAGTAACATATATTTTTTTATGTAATTAATTTAATTCCATATATACTAAAAAATTCACTTCAAATATAATTATTTTATAAAAAACCAATCACATGGGGTGTATATGCCATTTACTTTCAATGAATTTCATTATTTCTATAATTAATTGATTATGTGTTCAATCACATGACAAACTTGTCTCTGTATATATATCATTCAAGAATAGTTATGAACTACACATCATTTACATTAATTAACAAATCAATAATTTTTTTTTGAAAAAATACTCCAAAAAACTAGGGATTAGAAAAATATTTTGTGTGGGTTAACTTTTGTTACATAAAATTTATAGCTTGTTACAAATCATGTTATCACTTATTTAACATTCCACTGAACTGGAAGTTAATAAAAATTGTTTTTATAGTTACATTCCAAATTCTCTTACCATATGGTTTTCAAAACATGTGGGGTACACAAAATATACACCAAATACATATTGTGTACTCCTAACCAAACGATGTTCCAACTATTAATCAGTGTGCCACATGTATTAACATCTTGTAATGATCCCCACATAAAATGTAATAATTGTTGTATCTAGTGTGTTTTTGGTAAAATAAGGGTATATAGAGTGTAACCATATTTTAATATTTTGTAACAATGTATTTTATATATATTTATCAATAACTAAAAAAAGTATTATTCAAGTGTTCTTGGTATATTCCTAGCCTCTTAATTTTCATTAAAACACAAAATATTGTTATCTTGACTTTTGAAATAAATAACGAAAACAATAAATGATTCTTTATTAAAAAATATAAATTGTTCACCCATTTCTAAATAATTATAAATAATTATGTGACCACTCTAATACCACTTGTTCGATTTTAGGTGTAGCAATAGTATCAAACCAATGCCCAATTTTTTTATCATTTTTATCAATGGAATAAATATGATTAAATTAATCATCAAAAACCCAATTATTTAAAGAGGCGGGATCTATCTAAAAATAATTTATAATTATTTTAATATAGTAACTATATCACCTTAACAATTAGTTTTATTTTTTTATCAATTTTTTTATAAATTAATTTTTTCTCATAATTATGTAGATGAATAAAAAATAGAATTCATGTGCTTGTATTTACACATTCTCCATATATCATGGAATACAACCGTTGGTATTCTTTCTTCTTGAAAGGGGGAACCAATAAACATTTATCGTTCTCTATTGATTGCAATAGTATTTCTTTTGGTAATGAAGAATAAATCAATTTTCTAATAGATCTTGAGAGTGAGGATAAATTTATCTCACCATTGAGAAAATCCTTTATTTTTTCCCTCAGAATTTAGATAATTCACTTGAGGAGAAATGTTATTCATAATAATTCACACTACACTAAGAAAATGATATATGGAGAAATATATATATTTGGGGAAATATTTGAAATTTACATTGTGTCCCTTTATCAAATATTTTATTTAATATATCCCCCATGTGAAATAAAAATAATAATAATAACAAATTATATGAAATGTTATAGAATAAAAATATTTATTTATTATTTATAAATGAAATTAATGTATGTTTTTATGAAATATTTACTGAAATATATCATTTTCATCAAGACAATTAACTATCCAGTTAATCCTCATCAACACTTATGAAACCATAAATGATAAATATTTATTAAAACAATAACATATCATTATATAATTCATTTAATAAATAAATAAATATTATATTCATTGAAATTGTAGATAAATATTTATTTTAAAATTTTGATAAGTAAATAAATATTTATATGGATATATAAATATTTATTAGATTATGATATATCATTTATAAAAGTAAATAAATATTTATATGGATATATATATATATCATATATAAAAATATTTATTTTAAAAATCTAATAAGAAAATAAATATTTATATGGATATATAAATGTTTATTAGATTATTATATATCATATATATTAATTTAAAATAGAAAAATAAATATAATATATCATATATAAAAAATAATATATATTTAATATCCAACACTCATTTATTATAATGATTAATAGCCTATGATTGAAATGATGTGATCAACTAAAACTAAATAATTATTAAATAACAGGTGATAAATAATACATATTATAAATACTACATTCAAATTGATTTTAATTTAGATTCTAGATACACCTAGTTTATGACCCTCTTGGACACTTTATCGTTATCATTTAATGAGCAATAATAAATTATATGATTTATTCTTAGAAATACATAATCACAACAATATTGATTGAATTTAATGTCACAATGATAAAAACCTCATATGAACACTTACAATGATAAAAATTATATTTTTATTGATATATCATCAATTTGGTTATATATTTTTTTCATCAAGATTTATAATTGATTTTTCCTTCCTTTACTAAGATAAATAAACTTCTCGATGAACTACCGTGACCAAGGATTTAATCCAATGGATTCATTTCAATAAAATAACTAGAGATATCTTCTTTCATAACATCAATGTGGGAAATACTTTCTTGACATATTCAGTAAATTTAAAGTAATTTATGACACACCAAAGGTATCCTACCTCATTGTAAGCATGTTTCATCATGGTTGTTATGTTGTACTCAAAATTATGATGTTCAAAATATAAACTAATAATAATCTCAAGTTTGAAAACAATACTAAATTCCATAGATTGAAATACCCAATGAAACATACTAAAAGTGGAATTTCAATTTGAGGTTCTATATTATTATAATCGTCTCTTGTGCATTACCATGTGAGAACTTTATGATTGAAATCCTAATTTTTCATTCAGGAATCTATGGCCTATTAATAAAAATTCCATTTATGTTTCGATAGATGAATTTAATCTAGACCATGGTATAAATGTTTTAGAATACTTTTATTACATTTAAAGAATTTTATTATATCAAGGAAATTCTATATCCTTTTTATGAGACACATACACTAAGTATATTGAAATATTAATTTCACATATAATAATAATCATTACTTGATAACATATTTTTCAATAACAAGGTATTTGAAAAATTTTCCAACAAAATGTACAGTGTTAATTCGTTTTAGGGAACCAAAGCTGATAAAGGATTCAACCACTATTTCATCCAGATTGTGCTCTACTTCATGCTGAGTCATGACGTATCAGGATATATGGATTGATATTCTATAAGCATAATAGATCATATCACATAACTGGTTAGATATAGTATTAAACACTTATACTATTTACCCTTGAGAATGGGACAACACTTGGGTGTGCCTTTTGGGATGCATCAGATACTGGACAAGGGTGGTGTGGGACAAGCCTAGATAGTACAAGACTAAAAACGTTACGCCTATTAAGACATGCATTTAATACGCTCTCCGAAAAATTAATGTCCTTCCAGTTCTAGTTTAAGCACAATTTGTCTCTTTTACAAACTTTATATGTATTGATGATTATAAATAATTTTCCTAAAAATAGAAAAACACTTAATATATTGTAATATTTGATATCAAACGCATTATAAATATCAAAAAATTGTATATTAATATATATATTGATTAAATTATAAAAAAATATATGTTTCTTTATTGAAAATTCTATATTAAATTAAAACAATATTAAAGGAAACAAAATTAAACTATATTTAGCCCATGAGTTAGCCCACATATATTGTGGAAACTCTATATAAGAATATATCATATTTCTATTGTTTATTTAGGCCCATTTAAAATACAATCCATATTTTTATAATCTATAAAACCACAAAATATTTATGTTGTTTGGCAAAGACCTTGATTCTACTGACTGATAAACACCCATGCATGCCTCTAATGTCATGAACCAGGCATGTTCCATTAGTCGACCATAATTTTAAAATATTATACTAGATAACCACTAGTAGGTCTTATTATGTAATAGCCTCCACTAAAAATATATCAATCACATTATCACTCTCTATAATTCTATTATTGGTGTGTATGAATAATGGAACAACAGTAGATTATATCTCTCTATAGAGGTCATGAATTAAATTTTTGACATTGATAGAATCCATTATAATCTACACCGAGAGAGTTCCATGTGATTACCTATTGAGAGTGGATAATTTTAATTCAAATTTGAAACTTTTCCTTAATCCTCTATAATTATAAAATTCAATGTTAACTCATTTTAAATTTTTTTTCACTTCTTGTCATATTTATAATACTGATTTAAAATTCATTAATCATGCTTCTTTTAAAAAATTACTTGTTGATATTTACATATATATGATAGTAATGTGAATTTTAAATATCTAATAAAATTCTAAATTATGGGGAATAATTTTTACTGCTGGTGTAATAGAATATTCAAAAAGGAATATTATAATTTTGGGCCTGAAATCCAAAAAACATTATTAATAAAAAATGGGAAAAAATTCCACTGAAATATACATGGACCCCACAATTCATTATTAATGATGTTGAAAATTAAAATTATTATAAAATAATAATTGTAAAAAAAATTAATTCAACTATATCCCAATATTGTTATGAATCCTTAAAATTTATACAGTTGGAAGACGATGAAGTTGCAAAATCCGTGTCATATTTTATGGCCCAAAATTTTATCCCACTAATTATGTCATAGCATCATTATTGTTAATATAAATTTGATAAAATCTATTGTGGTAATATATTAGGGTATGTGGAAAAATTTATTTATCTATATCTCACTAATTTTCACTCATTTTCATCATTATAAATGTATATGAAACAAATAAATTAGAATATAAAGAGTATTTCAGGTTAACCATGTAGATATTTTGACCATTACATTATCTACTTCTGTCTATCTGAATTTAACATATTTGGGTGCATAATTAACATGAATAAAGAAAAAAAATTAATAGGATTTTTTAGATATCGTGATTTTTTATGGGTCAAATAGTTTTGAAAATTCAAATGATAGAACTAGATGGAAAACCATCCATAGATTTTTTTTAAAGGTGTCAACTTAAGGGACATAAAATTTTATAAGGTAAGGTTAATTTTGAATGACCATATAATTTATAGTTTCTAAAAAAGATATAAAAACTCTATAATTTATCCTAAATAATCTTTTCATCGAAGATCCTTTTCTCTAGTGATTTTCATCATATGTCATTGTAAAGATTTGTTATTTTAATATTAGTCTTCAATTAATAATAGTTTGAACTTTTATAGTGATTAAATTATTTTTTTATTCTAATATCTAATTATCCATTTCATATTAACTATATACTATCAGTATAATTATTTTAAAAAATATAAAAAAATTATTGTATTTTTTATTTGATTGTCTCTCTTCTTAATGCTTAATTTTATTTGCCAAAATTTATATCTTATTAAGAGCATTACATCAATGGTGTGAAACCGCTTTAAAGGGTTGATTGTTTATAGTTTCATAAGATGTATTGTGTGCTATATTATATGATTTAAACCATTAATTAGATATATTATTTCCTAATTCTATTCAATAATTTATTTTTCGAATCATATTTATCGAATTTAAAAATTAAATACTTTGACACAGTCATTTATATAAGAGTGATCAAAAAAATTACTCCTTGAGTGTATATGTGATTATATATAGAGTTTTTAGGTTGTTAATAAATTTATTATGAGTTGATTAATATATCATAGAATTTATATTTATTTATTTAATGATTTACGTTTTTAATTAAAACAATCCCATTAATCCCTAGAAAAAAAATTATTTAATTATGGTATAAATTATTTTAATTCAAATAATTTTGGGATTAATTCATAAAATATACTCAAAAAATATTTTTAAACATTATACCCAAAACCCATAATAAAATGTATTATTTTTTTTATTAGTTTTTAATTATTTAAGGAAAAAAAATATATTTTATAATAATCTACTTCATCTAGTAGGGTGAATTAGAAAATATTTTATTGTTTGTTTTGAGGACCCAAGTAAGTAATATCATATAATTTCTTCCTATTCTCACAATAACTTCTTTATTATTACTCGTATTGCTCTTATTTTTCCACCATTAATATCATGATATTCCTTTTATATATAATACCATTCAAACAGCTTATTTTGAGAAGATAATCCTATTGTAGTTGAATCACGTGGACCTAGGATTTTTCTATAATCAAATAAAAATGTTATCAAGACCCAAGACTCGATAACTGTGTTAAAATTTATATAAAATATCTAAAAAATATCCCATATAAATCCTAGGTGGTAATGAAATAGAAAATACAAATGAGGAATCCCATGAATTGGGAAATACCATGGTTCAAACAATGATTGAGTACTTCCCACTGGTCTAGACTAACCATTTATATTCTTTTTGAAAAAATGGCTAAATTAAAGAAAAATATATTATAAAACACAATTTTCTAGACCATGTTTTCATATTTCAAGGGATTAAGTCAATGATTCCTCATCTTCATGTACATATGTTTAATTTAATCAATGATACCATGTTTCCCATTATCAAATCATATTTCCCAAGATTAAACCCTTCCATTTTTTTACAATATCACACTAATAATTATTTAAATTAAATTAAACTTATATCCATGCATTCGTTTATCCAATAGAAATGTACTTTTTATAAAAAAATACTTTCATAACCACCATAAAATTTTTCTTAGAAGTAGTACTTAAAAAATTTGAAAATGATATAGTGCAATTTTTTAAGCATAGGAAAGGATTACATATACGTTACACAAGGTAACTAAATAATTTTTTCCTCCCCTGAAAATTTCAAGTATTTTAGGAAGGATTAAGACACAAAAACATTAAAAATCATTGACATGATGTGTAATGGGACTTTAAAAAACCTCATAATGATGATTATGATTATATTGAAGGTAATGATAAAGAAAAAAAATTATATTATACTCCCTTTTATGAGAATATTCTGAAATCTGGTGAGATTCACACAGTTGAGGGTGATAAAAGACTCCAAGAAAAACATTCATCCCATTCAACAATCATCAAGGAGATTGAACATGTTAAATTATCTACAGTTAAATTTTTTTCCTTTTTTGGATAAATTATGATAAATAATACAATAAGACTGATAATTTACCAAAAATTACATAAAGCATGGAGGTTATACTTGTAGGGCCATATCTATAGGTCAATGATCTAAATTTTTAGAGTCATAAATAAAAAAATTAATCCATAGTAAATTTAATTTCCATGCATCTATTGGAGGGTTAATGCAGAACCCAATTATAAATAAGGACAAAATATTTACCCTCTAAAAAAACAACCTAATAACTACTTTGATTACCAAATCTCATAATTCCAACATCCACTAGTTCAATTCCATAAAACCACACGTAATCCTAAATATACTCTTAGGTTAAACTGTATTTCACAACCCTTAAACCAAATAGTTCCACAACCATTTAATCATTATTATTTTATGAAAATAAAGAAAAAAATTATGAGGATTCATAACTAAAATTCTAATTGATAATAATTAAAATTATTATGTAAACCATGAACACTAACATTATCCATTCCTTAATATTAACATAATAATATAGTTTCAAGTAACAGGAAAAAAACAATGTTGTAACTATCTTGACAAGTGGTAAAGATATTTAGAAACTTGATCTGACCATTAATAAACCAATTGAGGTTTATCTATCTAATTATCATCTTAGTGAATAACCCTTGTAATTAAAATAATATAATGCAATCAATGAAAAATTGCATCCTTTTAATTAAATCCTATAAGAAATTAAATTAACCTAATTTATGAGGAGGACATATAATAAAAATATATGTTAATTTTTAAGGGAAATACTCTCTTATGATAAAATAAATATTTTAATAATTTATTTAATCCAAACAGAACATATATACTCCAAGTTCCATAAAGAAATATGTGAATTAAAAATAATTTTTTTTATAAAAAATATGCCATTTTAGTTGTTAATGTGACCACTACCATCAAATGAACAATACCTTCTATGTAAAAGGATACCACTTTTATATACGTCAATATTAAACTTGAAGATAGAAATGTTTTCAAATCCATTTATGATCGTGGATCAATTTTTAAAATCATTTAATATATCTTTTATTTTTAATTAGTTCTTGGTTATACCCATTCAATATCTATCACTCTCAAACATATTCAACATAATAATTTTTCTAGTAATGTTATATTGAAGGAAATTTATTAAAAGTGGAAAATTTATTTTAACCTTGTTATTTCATTGTTCTTGACAATCATCTAAACATAGTAACCAGTTAAATAGACCATATCGTCCATTGTCATCATTTCTTAGAAAAAAACACATTTATCCAGATTAAGAATGAGAACAAGGCCATAAATATTGAAAACATACTCCATGATCTCATAATCTAAAATATAATCTATCATATAGGTGATAATGAGGAGTCTCATAATGAAAATTATGTAATTAATTTTAAAGGTTGTCATGGGGAACATCATGGAATTTTTGAATGATATTATTTCAAGATAAGTTTGATTTATTTTGTTTAGAAGAGGTATATTTGTCTTCTTAGATTTAATTTAATTCATATATATCATATTATTATTTTAATAAGACACCAATTAATGAAATGATATGAGAAATAATAATATTTGATCCTATAACAATTCTTAGCCTGAATTTTACCACATTATAAGAAAAAATATTAGGTAAAAAAGAATCAATTATTTAAATTATATAAAAGGAAATTGTGTCTGATTAAAATCCAAATCTATATCATATAATGTTGACCAATCTCGGATCAAAATCATTTTCCACCCTACCTTATATATCTATTCATTTTTTTGGATAAAATAAAAATTATTTTTCCATTTTTTTCTTGAACCCATACAATAGGTATTTATTCATAGTTTCTAGAAAGATTGAAACAATTCAATTATATAGACACATTATATTAAGACTAGGATTATCCTTCTCTAAGAGACCTTGATAAATGTTCTACAAATATATTTTAATCCATTATTATATCTAGAGAGGATTCACAATTAAAATATAATAGAAGTGGTGGAAAATAAAATACCTATGTTATTGATAAATGGTATCATCTATCGAATTATTAAGAGTGTGTGGATAACTCTAATACAAGAATTTATTAAAAATAGTTGAATTACTATGATAACCAATAAAGATAGAGACTTCATCCCTATAATGGGGTTTAGTGAAAGATGTTATTTAATGTATTATTTAAAGATTAACGGATATACTATGTAATATACTCTTTATTTTTTATATTGATCAATCCCTTATATGAGTGGAATAAAATGGGTTATACTACATTCTATGTGAGAATTTGGTGTATAATAAATTCTATATATTCTATAAGAGAAATAAAAAATATACTTCCCCCAAATAGAAAATTTCAATTTAGGGAAATAATATCTCTTATTAGTTTAGTGAAAACATAATGAAAATGTTGATATATTTAAATTAAAAAAAACACCAAACAACTATAAAAATCCCACATAAAATAGGAAATAGTAAATAGGTGACCCAATAAGGTTGGCCTAATATATACAAGATAAGTCTTAAATCTTCAAATAATGGTGGAATTGGATTTTTTTACCTCAACAAAGATGGACATAATATCTATTAACACCAAATACAACTCATTTTTATACATTTCATATACAAAATCCAATAATGTTACCTCACATTATGACATATACCACATTGATTGATTCTCCACTGATATCCATAAGATATGTTTCCTACCAAGGCTAAGCTACTCCTTCAAATTGAAATTGATATCATGAAATTATTCACATCTATTTAATCTTTAAAAATTCTTTTAAAATAAAAAAATATTTATTTTGACCAAAAAAGTCCCCATTAACCAATACTTCCAATCCACATAATTCTATCATAGAGAGTATTATCTGAAAAGAATATTTGAGTTCTCTTATGGGGGAATTCTTAAGTTCCATTATTTATCTAATTTTATACTCAATATATTTATGGAGAGAAAAAATCATCACTACTAATATTTTAGGCATCGGTTTGGGGAGGCTTTAGTAATCAATTTTTAGTCTATGTTTTTTTGTATAGATGTTGAGAATTCTATAGAATCAAGGTCATATTTTGTTCCTTTTTTATATCTTAATCAGTATTAAATTTTATCTTATACATATTCTATAATTTTTTATAATAAAAATTATAATTCATTATATCATATTCCACCAGTAAGGGGAGTTTACAATGTTACACTCTCTTTCTAGTTATCTAGATCATTTCTAACAATAGAATCCTTGGTTCACTAATTTATCTTTCAAGTTCACACATTATTCCATCATTATTTCTAAATAAAAAATGATGCTACCAATCATCGGGTCCTAATTTTTTTTCTAGGTGCACCTATATAAGAGTACCCAATCCAATCACCTTCAAAAGTATATTTTATAATTTATTTTTCAGGCTCAATACCTATAAGATCATAGTTTTCCTATGAGGTATATGATGTGTTTGTTTACATTGTTTTCCTTAAACTCATCATTATGTGAGTGCCTTGTTGGGTTAGTTGAGGAAAGAGGGGTGTTAGGGACTTGTACAGATCACGATGAATGAGTTTTTGGAAAATATAGTTAGGTCACATGGATATTAAAAACCACTCTTACATGCCTTTATATTTTGAATAAACAGTGTCGGGCCATCTAGTACACTCTCAGAGGCCACATGGTTTGTGGAAACCACACAACCTAGGATGCATGCTCATGCATGTGTTACATGTTTTGTACTATATATCAAATGCACTAATGGAGCATAGTTCTTGTAACCTAAGACCATATAATGGAGATATTAAGGAAGATATGGGATTACAGTTGGTTCAAGGTTTTCTTCACTATGTTGCAAAACTGTGTAACCCAGTTTCAAAGTGGGAATGGTTGTTTTCCCCTAATTCCCTTAAATGATTATCCCATATTTTTTCCATATTCCTCCAATGACACATCTCTCTCTCTCTATCTGACATTAGATCAATTTTATTCCTTTAACCTTGGAAATGACCTAGTCTCTACATCCAATATACAATTTGAGAGACTTTCATCTCATTGAATATCCACTGGTGTGTTATTTGTTCCATAGGCTCTAGTAAATATTTTCCTTGATATCAAAAACCCTATTCTAGTTCTAGATATTATTCCATATATTTTTAGTGTTCTTTTATCCATCTATTCTCTCCTGAACATTATTGAATAAGAGGCTCATACTTGGGGAGTGTTCATCTATGGGCTTATAGTAGGTGGTATATACGTTTCCCCTATCAGTATAGCTATTTATAGATTGTTCTCATTTTGTAGTAGAGGTAACAATTACTAAATTGATTAAACTATGATTTAAATAATTAATACATGTTTTAGATGTTCCATGACACCTTTCATCGAGTTTGGAGGATTTCATCCTCAACGTAAATCGCCAAAGAGTTGGTTTCATCACTTTGACTATGATTATGCATCCATTGTGATGTGTTCATCAATGTTTTAAAAATTAATAATTGAATGGGGTATTAATGTTAATTGGTAAAGGTTTTTAACATCATATATAACCTTTCCATAAGTATATTAAAGGTATGAAATGATTACTATAGTTTTTTATTCTAGAAATAATTATATTGGAGGGTTCTTGTTATAGAAATGATGACCCATTAAGATGCCTTGTACATTTCTACTCCTTAATTCCCATTTAATTTTCTCAACTAGATACCAAGTACATTTCTACCCCATCTATCTGAATACATGGTTTACATAACAAGCTAGGATTCCTTTTACATTTAAAATCATTTGATCTAATGACTTATTAGGATACCTTGGACATTTCTAATCCTTGGATTATTCACTTAGCTTATTTGGATGTGTTGGACATTTATACAAAGAGGATCCTATTTAATCAACTTAGTTGGATTCCATGGACATTTCTACTCTAAGAATCTAGTTAAATTTGTTCACAATACATATCTAGATTTCTTGAACATTAATAATTATTAGATATATTGACCCATTAGGATGACTTGGACATTTCTGCTGCTTGGATTATGCTAACTTGATTTACTTATCTTACATGGTTTCATTATACTTTTATACTCCCTCGAACCTGGCCCATGTAGGCCTCATATGAGATTCAATAGAATAAACCATTATTTTCATTTATTATAATTATTTTCATATAAATCTAATTATTTAGAAACTTAATCATAGTGATACAAGACATATTTGACAATATCACTTAATATTTTAATATTTTTCCACCACTTTTATCCAAGAAAAATTTATCTTATATGCATAAGAAATAATTTTTATAGACACTGTTGGAGGTGACCTATTGATTATTATCTAACACCACATTTTATATGCTATTGGGAAACAAAATATACATTATGGATGTTGGTTGGGATAGGGGCATGACCTTATTAATGATTTTTGAGTAGTTATTGCATTGGGGAATGGGATCATTGTATCGGGATATGGATCATGATTATATTTATAGAAAGATCCTATTTGTAATTTTTTAAATTTGATAAATGTACTATAGTGGATTCATGTTTTAATGTGTTCACTATCTTTTTTATATCATTCATTGGTCATCATTTTAATATAAAATTGTTGAATGAGATTACTTGGTTAGGTTTATGATGGATGTTTATTCTATAGTTGTTTAATTATTTTATAAGATTTCTATATTAATTGAGGATATTATAATTTTATATTATACTTTGATTATAGGGGTACATGGTCCACATATTTTAATCATAGACCCTCACTGCATATTAGATTTCTCTAGTGTAGGGTGTGGTTCCCTTGAGTCCATGTGGCTAGCTGGGTTCAGTTACTGTTGATTGAACTTGGTATGAGAGGTCACAAAGTTTCATCAGAAAAGGTTATTTTATTTTGATTTTTCATTAGGGAATATTAGACAATATATTAGAAATTTTTCAAGATTTTTTTGAGCAGCTTTCTAGGAGAAGTCGACCAATGTATAGTGAATGTCCTAGTTACTAGGAAGGGGATATATTGTTCATTATTGTTCCTCTTATAGTTTCATTGATTACACCATTTTATTATTCTCATGAAGTTAGATGTCCTTTATGATTACATATTTTTACCCTTGGATGACAATATCATTGAGTTATTCCATCACTTAATCATAATTGGAAATTCTGTATTTATATGTCATGAATTATTCCATGCCAAATTTACACACTCTGTGAATTTCACGTAGCATGACTTGCTGATTTTTTTCTATGACCATTAAATTGTAACGAAATTTCATTTAGAAATTGATAAAGAACTTGTTTGGATTAATTGGATGTTAATTTTAAATTTATAATGTGTATGGTCCATTATAAATTGGAAGTGGTGATCCATATAGCTCAACCTTTTAAAAGAGAATTTATACTTAAATGAGAATGTATTTCATAGAAATTAAATTCTTTAGTTAACATATTACCCTAAATGAGGATGAAAATTTTAATTTAAATGGTGTTCCCCTCTATAAGTTGTAATTGATACTCTGTATCCCAAAAACCATGATTTATAATAGATAACTTGAACCTGACACAACCTTAGTAGTGGTTTTAGGAAATATCTCTAATGTCATTATGGCATGTATATCACCCACTCTTAGAATGTGGAGAGGGAAGAGAGGTGTGACATGTGTTTGGAAGTCTTCTGCATGTCCTTATTTTATATCTCTCATCATGTTGTTATCATACACTTACTGAGACTTGAACTTGGAATTTGTAAAGATATTCCACCACAACATCCTCTATTCATGCACTAGGGGTAAAACCCATTCTCTATAGGTAGTGTTCCTTAGGCCGCCATAGAAACCTTTATCATTTACTCTTTTATCACCACTTGTTGTACCTGATATGGGTTTTATGGGGCTATTTTCGAGAAAAATTTATATTTTTCATATGGACTATCCTAGGAGCCCTATGACCTACCCCAAATATAGAAGAGTTGATACATTAATTTCAGTAGTAACATCCACCAATGTTTTTATGGAATGGAATACCACATATTGTAGAGTCCTAAATTAGTTCCATGTTATCAATCATATAGCATCTTGATAATCCTCCTAAGAGAAGATTGATTCTCACAACATAGATACTTTGAGATTATTCCATGAGAAAGTGGGACTTGATTTATCAAAAGGATCATAATAAAGATATGTATTATATGGATTTCAAGATATCCTTCTATGATTATTTATATCCCATGATATTGAGGACCTATAGATCTAGAGGGTTTATTAATCTTGATTAGCGTGTCTTATCAGTCATGGAATATTATTTCAGTTTTATTGATCTTCAAGAGTGAGTGTTTATGTTAGGTGAAATGTTATCAAAACCTAATAGATTATGGTATCAATTATGGTATCTAACCACATGTAATGGGTTTTTAATTACCACCATTTCAAAAATATTAAATCAAGTACTAATTACTAGATATACCCAGAGAGAATTTGGGGATGGAGAGCAGGGTAGATCAGAATGGCGACCTAGTGGTTTTCTGATAGGTCATAGAAAGAGATTCATTGATGTATATCGTGAGGGGAGTTCTGACCAGATCAATAGTACTAGTAGTTTTTTTCTATGACATTAGTGTGGGAGGATGGGACACATGAGAAGCTAGTGTAATAGATACCTGGTCATGTGTTAGGATTATGGTTGGATGGGCCATATATGGTAGTTTTATAAGAACTTCTTTCAAGAAGATAGTCATAGAATGTCTACACTGACTCCACATCCAATAGTGGGGTTAACATCTTCATGAAAATTACAAAGATATAATGTGACTATCCAATCAATGTGATGTGGTGGTCCTGGTTGAGGTAGTCAAACACAAAAATCACAACACTAGTAGAGCAGACCTTATAAAGGTAGTTAGGTCATATCTTAGGGCCATGGTTCTTTTTAGATTTATATAGTGTAGTCGAGACCTGTGGAACATAGTTTACAGCCTTCTATGGTGAGAGGTCATATTTTTTATACTACTCTTTAGAAATTTCTCCTTTCAATACAGGTGATTATAAATCTCTAATATGTGTACCTATTGTGGATATCCTAGTGCTCTATGTTCAGCTTTACTTTTTCTTGATGAAACTAGATACTTCATTTGGAATATTATTATAGACTGTATGCTAATGTAGGGAGTTGGACCCTTGAGATAGGTGTGTGTCACTTCATATTGGACATCTTTCTCATCAAGATGACTGGGTTTGACAACATCCCCAAGATGGACTGGTTTGTGAATTACCCATCTTACATTGGTTGTAATCGCTAAAGGGTGACATTCACATCACAAAAGAGAACGATTTTTTCCAAAAGATTAAATGGGATTTTTAGTCAATCCATGTTGGACTCGATCTTGATGGTATAATATGGATGATATCCCAGATTACTATATTATATCTAGAATATTAAGGAGATAATTAGAAAGACCTCCCTCCATTGGTTGATCACTTTTGGGATGTTTTGCAGGATTAATTTTCTTGACTACCTCTTAAAAAAGAGGTATTGTTCTCCATAGAGCTAGTGACATGAGATACAAAAATATCCATTCCTCATTATAAGATGACTACTATTAGAGTTTAGGAACTCAATAAAGAAACTATTTGTATTGGAAGAAAAGGGGTTTATACACACATGTAATTATTTATTGGGTTCACCAATACTTTTTTCTAAGGAGGGGGTGGAACCCTTTTTTATTTTGGATTACCAAAAATAGAACCTATTGATGGTTAAGTATAGATATCATTGTCCTTGTATAGATGACCCCCTCAACCTTCTTTAAGGAGCTAATGTGTACTCAAATATTTATCTAACATTGGGTTATAATTGGGTTCATGTTAGACCTTCATAAAAACATTGTATATCTTTAACAAGAATGTATGATCTATATGAGTATCTCATTATGTAGTTTGCTCTCATGAACGCGACAGAAGTTTTCATGGATCTGACTAACAGAGTTTACAATCGATACCAAGATTCATTTGTGGTGGTATTTGAGGGGATATATTGGAGTATTCTCACACTGAAAACAACCATTCCTAACTTCTTGAGATCATAGTGTATACACTAGGATAGCATTAGTTATATGATATCTCACAAATTTCTACTTTTTTATGGATAAAACTCACTCCCGGAGACATATAATATTAGAGATAGGAGAATGAGTAGAACTAGATAAGGTGAGAGTTTTTAGTTTCTTGGGTTTATCCACGGAACTTATTTGACATGTAGAGTTTCATGGGGATGACTAAACAGTACATCCACTTCATAGAAAACATATAATTTTTTGGTTCACCTATTTCTACATTGAATAAGATGGGTGTGAAGTTCTCAATGCTTGAAGCATGTGATACAAAATTTCGTGAGATTAATGGGATTATCACTTCATTGTTGGTCATGATTAATCTAGATCTAGGCAGAAGTTATACTCTATATCGAGATTCATTAGTTATCAGGTTCAAGAAAGTTCTAATTATTAAGTGAGTCTTGACATACATGTCTCATTAGTTTATACCGCATGAGATGAACTATCGGATTCTTGATCCCAAGTAAGATATAGTTGTTCAAGGCTTATGCTAGAATTATTTACAGAAAGTGAATTTTATGGTGTATACAGACTATAAGGTATTAAATTACATCTTTATATATCATGGCATGAATCATAGGAAATGAAGGTTAGTTGAATACCAATAGTATTTTTACATTGATCTTCGTTATATTCCTAAAATAGGAAATTTTGTTTTTTATACTCTGAGTAGGGGGACTTCGGCGTATGTAGTTTAGGAGGCTAGTAGTGAGTGAAATCTTATGGCCATGTTTTTTGAGATTCCTTTGGAGGCGTAAGATAGTCATCAGTAAACATTTATTTCATCATTGGTAGTGACTTCCACTCTTATGAATAGATTGTGGATGATACTACTATTATAATATGAGGGTTTGGACCCATTTTATATTGTTTTAGGTGATGAACCCCATACTTTTTGGATCATTGATAAGAATGAGATCTTGTGCTTTCATAAATGCATCTGAGTCCCAAAAATTGCCTGAGAGGAGTTGAAATGAGTGTCTCATGCCTCAATATTGGATATGGATCCTGGTATTATCAAGATTTATCATGACATATGACGTCAATACTGGGGGTTAAGGAGGAATAGAGAGAGATATATATATATATATACATTATATAGTGTTCTATACATCATTTCTTGATGAGGTAGCACAATTGACCTAGGTGAAATTTTAATATGCTACATCATCTAAAGTGTAAATGTGAGGATATATATATCATTATAATGAAAGGATTACCTTGGTCACTGTAGGGAAGTAGCCCTGTAAATGAAATAATAAACAAGTTGAAAAAGGTCACCAACTTTATGCCTATTTGAGAAACTATTTCAGTAGATGGTATCAGAAGGATCAACATTCATGATATCATATTCCTCTATAGGGTTCCCCATTCTATTGTATCAGAAAAAGATGCTTATTTCATATCATAGTTCGAGGAGGTGTTGTAGAGGTCACTAGGTTCATAGGTACTGCTTAGTACAGCCAATAACCCAAAGATCAATAGTTCATCCAATCACATGAAATTTGTTTTTGAGGATATTCTCTAATCATTAACCCTTTATTTTGGACATTCATGGGAGAAAAAATTAATTCTCACCGAGAACCAAAATAATAATAGCTGATAGGTGACCATACGGATGGATACATATGAGGACCTATACGATAGGTTATAACATTCACCCCTGTGAATGTTAGAGGCATGAAAGGTAGTGATATTGGGTCCACATCTTGTTCAAGAGACTTTTGAGTAGGATTAAGTTATTAGGAAGTGTGTGTATGTAGCTCAATCTTGGCAAAATTCATACACCAATCATCATCATTGAACTCTATAATTTGAGGTAGGTTTTTGTGTATCATCAGAGTTTCACCTACAACAGATCATCCAGGTATTTAAAAATAAGGGTTTCCATAACCTCATTTTTTATGGGCTATCAATCTTCTGGATAGAGTTCCAATGATTTCATATTGATTAAAGTTACCACAGAGGTATTGACCCAAGCATTATGTATTGCATGTATCACAACATCACAAATATCACCTTTATTTGTTGAATATTATTCAATCTAATGAGGTCAAATTGGATGTAGATGTATCCTTTGAGGAGAATAGTATCCTTATTTTTTACTAGATCATGAAGGTTCTATGAGGCCAGTCAATTCCTCTAGTGACACTTTTATAGATTTATGGATTAGTAATGGTACATGACTTGGGAGTGAGTGGAACACTTACATAGATAGTGGTGGAAGTAATTCTTAGTCAATAATTGACAACCATTCAAAGGGAAATTTAGGGAATGATTTTTTTAAAGGGAAATATTGAAAGAAACTAGTTATTCTATGAGGACTGGGTTCTTTTTTCTATATTTAAAATAAATAAAAAATTATGGTAGTGCATAATGGGATTTTGAGGAAATGGGAGTGTCTTCGGATTTTACAACGTTTAGAGCTTGACCTTTTTGAAAATACAGCTAGGCCTCATGATTAGTGGAAGCCATTCTTACCAAGACACTTGTTTACATAAACCTTAAAGGGGGTTCTGGCCCTCTATCATGGCCCACAATATTTATGGAAACTATGTATCCAAGGACACAAAACCATTATATTTCACAGGTTTTGTAAAAAATGGAAAACATAAGGTCGGTGTGCATTTTTTCTAACTGTGAAACATGATTGTGTGAGGGGGTATTGAGGTATAACTAGGTGAATAGATGGGACATGGTTGGACAAACATTTTAAAAATCATGTGATCATGTTTTGAAAATGGAAATGGCCATTTTGACCCTAATTCACTTATGTTTAACTTCCACTTATTTCTTTATCCCTCAAGTTGTCTTCCCTCTCCCTCTCACATTGGATCTTTCTTCAAGACTCCATCCTAGGGTTTGATCGGATTCCTCCATCTAACATCTGATTCAAGATCTAATTCTCTCATTAGATAGCCACCGGTGAATTATTTGTTCCTTAGACTCCTTTCATTTGAATCCATGCTATCAAAAATGATATTTTGGAGTAGTTTCTTATTCCCTTTTTTTGGTTGTTCATCTATTATTTTGTCTTCACCTAATATGAGATGAAACAAAGGCTGATACTGGATGAGTTCTTACATATTAGTTAAAATATATTGTCAATACTGATTCCCTAAAAGTCATTCTATTTATAGCTTATTTTTTATTGTGTCGTAAAATGGGAATTCCATGAGATTATTCTGGAAATGATAAACCATTGATTCAAATTATAAACACATATCTAAGAGATTTCATGAAACATTCAAAATATTGTAGGTTTTCAAACTCAACCTAAACCTCCCATAGGGGTGGTTCTTCCCATTGACCGTGATTATGCCACCCATCGTCTGCATTGAGATCACTTTTCATTATTTATAGTTGAATGTTCTATTAAAATGAAATGTTAAAGTTGGTAAACACCTTATAGAACCATGTAATATTTTTTTTAAAATCATGAAATGGTTAATGTATTGCTTTATGATGGTTGTAATTATATTGTATCGTTCACGGTAAGGTGTTGGTGATCCATTAAGGTACATTGGACATTTCATCAACTTGTATCCCATTTAATTTGCTAACATTGAGTCCATTGACATTTATAATCCTTGTATTTGATTACTCAAGTTACATGACATGCTATCATTTCAGAGACATTTAAAATCCTTGGATACAATGACATATTAGGATGATTTGGACATTTATAATCATTGTATCCTTTTTAGTTATCTTATTTATATTCCTTGTACAATTCTACTACTTAGATCCAATTTAATTATTTTACAGGGATACCTTGGACATTTACACTCTAAGGATCTTGTTTAATTATTTTACTTGACATAAAAGAATACAGTGGCCATTTCTCCCTCTTGGATATGACTACCCATTAAGATTCAATGGGAATTTCAACTACTTTCATTTGGTTTAGTTCATTTACCAAGCTCAAATAGTTTCCTTGAAAAATTATACACCATAAACCCAATCCCATATAAGAATGATTCATGTTTACTAGTTGTATACCATTGTTGATTTTGCTTGAATTGATTTACAGATATATCATATGTTTTAGCTACTTTCTCATAGTAAGACTTTATAGAATGGAAAATATCATTTCAAATTTCTTAATTGTACTTATGTTATATTTTCACACCTATTTAGCTTATAGGCACATGATGGACTTATCGTAGACACCATTGGTGGTTGAATACTTAGTGTAATCTCACACCATGTTTGGGCAACTGTTGGGTGCCTATAAAGAATTCATGGATATTGTTAGGGACATGGGGAAGCAGCCACTTTATAATAATTGATTGGTTATTCATTTGGTAAATATATTGTACTATATGAATATTTCTATGTATTATAAATATTTTGTATACAATTCCATGATAATTAATTCTATATGAAATTTTTGGATGAGATTTCATGGTTATTTACATGATTGATGTTTATTATTCATTTATTATGTCATTTTATTTTCTTATGCAATATATTGATATGATTATCCCACTTTTCTACATCTGGATTATGTGGTTATAGTCTCCCCATTATTCTATCATGGAACCTCACGACTAATAGGAATCCTCTGTTGCATGGGGGATTTCTTGAGGTCATGTGGCCAACCAAATTCAGTTACTGTTGAGTAAAATATTTCAGGGATGTCACAACACCACTTTTTAAATACTACACACCTCATTATATTTCATATCTCTCATTATCCAGATTGTAGCTATAGGGTTCCCCTAATAATATAATTCTATTAATTAAACATTGTGTTAATTTATTTCTAATATTAAAGATGAAAAAATATTTAAACTATATCATCTTATAGGATTTATGAAGCTTCCAATATAACTATAGATGAATAATCATTTTTATTGAAAACACCCTTAAAATTTTCCCTCAGTTTCCCAATCATAGGATAAAGATCAAGTGCCTCATTACCAGGATGACCTTCCCCATAAGTAGTTTTAGGGTCATAAGTAAAATTATAACCCTTAAACAAACTGTTAGTTGCACAGGAACAAAAAATGAAGGCTGATAAATTTATAGTGAAAATTAAATGTATCTTTATCCATATATAGTGTGGGGTAAATTTTAAATTTAGGTTAAAAACCATTCATATGTTAAGAAATAATTCAAACAAACATTTGTAGAGAAAAATCCAAAATCATATAGATACCATCTTTTCCTAATTGTGTTTTCTTCTTCTATGTAGAAGTCAATCCATTCATGAAGATGTAACCATTATGATAATTCCTTATCTCATATCATTTTGATGTAATTTTGAGAGAAAAATGTTGGAATTACTCACATATCAACCATTGTTTGATCTTATATACCCAAAATTCTAACGCAAATAATTCAGATTAAAGGATTAGGTAAACAAATTTCCATGAAATGTGGTGCATAATTTGGATGTATCAACATAGTAGAACTAAAATCCAAAGAGAAAAATATACCACATGTATATACAAAAAAGAATCATAATCAATGATTTTTATAATGGTTAATAATGTCCTAGAATTCTCACCCAAACAAAAAAAATTGAATAGAATTGACACATATGAATGTTCATGGACCATATTAGGAGAAAAAAATCATAAGAATAAGTGAGTCAGTCTCAACCACACTATCATTAAATCATACACCTCATTGAAAAATAATAATAAATATTTTTAGTTGATAATTCTTATCAAAACGTAGTTCTTCATGCCCTGTTCTTGGTTTACATGATATGAGAATATTAAACAGTTTGATGTATGTGGTCAATCATAGAAAAAATTTTCTAGACAATCAAATATGAATTCTGTGATACATCAAAATGGGAGATCTTTTTAACACGAAGTCCCATAGAATGTACAAGTACCTTAAATATGATCTCAATATATATAATCTAATAAAGATAATAATTAAAATTAAGTGGAATCTATATTGAATAATTCTTCCACTCCTTGAGGGTGAGTTTGGGATGGTAGCACCATCCATACAATGGTGGATAATAGGTATTTTTCCAAACATCAAAGGGTAGTGTGTATATATATTCCTAAAAAACTTGTCTATTCATGGGGATACAATTGAGAGATATTTAATAAATTTAGATAGGTTTTTTTCAAGGGGTGAGAAAAATAATAATTTCCCTAATTACAAAAAATTCAATTTCTAGGAAAAGGAAGGATTTTTTCCTTTGGTATCTTTTTCATATTAGATGGAAAAAATGCTCGAAAATTCTATAGTTAACATAATTCATAAACACGAATATAAAAAAATCCAAGAATATTATTCATTATTTTGAATTTACTACATCAATAGAAGGTCCATTAAAAACATAATATCTATATCACAAGAATGTTAGGATTTTCTTATAAAAGATTATCCTTTTATATTTATGGAAATCTGTGAAGAATTATTCTGGACTCGTAGGTACTCTCTTATCACTCTACCCATCATGAAATTAACTAATTATAACCTCATTTAAAATCATGTTATATTCCAATGACTTAGAGATAAGATATTTATTAGAAAAAATATTTTAAATAACCTTATTTATTAATGAATATGTGATAAAATAATTTAATGTGGATAACATGAATTACAACACCACTAAAAAATAATTGTGTGTTGTTTTCTGTGCCTTAGAAATTTTGATAAACTATATTTGATGATTTGATATCACTTATTTCATCAAATATAATGTTTTTTAAGACTTTTTAAAAAAGACACAGGAAAAATTTATTTGGTGGGTACTTCTGTTCTAACAGTGTTATATTATAATATAGTATAAAAGGGTGTTGAATAAGTAATAAACGAACACTTATAATAGTTGAAACCAAAGATAAATCATCACATATTTAAATCATTGATTCATTTCTTGATGATCAAAACAAAATTTTTGGTTACTACAGATGGTGTGTAGATATAAAAAATTACATGTTAGCAATCCTCATTTAAAATTCATTGTAACTCAGAAATAGAATAAATTAATTTCTGATGTGAGAAACTATGTTTAATGATTACAAAATCATAAAATATTTCCTGAATTAGCTCTTCAAGATACATGTTTCAGTGTATGAGAATTAGGTCATTCTCAATTCATCTCATGGGGAAGCACATGGTTGAAAACTTCTTATTATTAAAAAAATTGTAACAAAATAATGTTGATTATTTTAGACTATTCTTGCTAATGATTCCCACATATTATTCAAAATATTTTCTCAGAATCAATAATGTGGATCAATAACCATAAGGTCCCATTATAATATATGAGATTTTTTTATTAGGTTATTTTTATGGGACCCTTCTCGAATGATATATGAAATATTTTAATCCTCCCAAAAATTGATTATGTGTCTAACTCAGTTAAGTAAATTTCCAAAAAGCACAATGATCATTTGATAATATATAATTACACAAACAATTTTTTTTTAATATTTATAATTCCTAGGGATATTATTATTTACCATTGATCCCATTTCTATAACACCCCAAAAGTTAATTTCAAATGTATACTATCCTCGATTTCATTCTTATAAAAGAACACTCTATTTTAAGTGAACTTCGATATACTATAAAATAAATATTTTAATGTGACCATTGTATCCTAGAAACTAAATTGGTATTTTGAAAATAAATAAATAGATTATATAAAAAATATATAAAGATTATATATAATGAAATTTAATTGACTAATTAATATTGTTTAATTAATCAATATTCACTAAAGTCATTTATTGCTACAAAAATATATTTTCTTAAACAATGATTTCTACTAAATTTTTTTCATGGAAATTATAATAATATTCTACCATTTTTATTAATTTTATTTGGTTGAATTATTCTATTTTATTATATTTGGAAATCAATTTTATCTTATAGTGAATTTTTTTTATTCCTCTAAAAAGATTTATTTTTCCGTGAATAATGAAAATACCAATTTTTTATCATTTAAATTAAATTACTCTTAGCCACATTTAAAAAAAATAATATAATTAATTAAATTTAAAATATTATAATTGTTTATTTGTTTTATGATTTCAGTTTTTTGTTTAAAAACACATTAATATAAAAATTGTTTTCATGTGTGTATTGTTATTTTATCTTAATAAATTAAATTAATCTCTATTTAGTTTTTTCTATAAAATATATATATTATGTATTAAAAAAATTATCATCGATTTGATGTTTTTCAATGGAAAATAATGTATGTATATTCATATTTCTGATTAATATTTTATTTTTCAAAATAATAGGTTTTCATTGTATTTTTCTTATTTGTATAAAATTAAATTGTACTTCATATAGAAATTTAATATAGTAATATGGATTTAATTTTTTTTATATTAATTATTATTATCATCTAATAGGTTCAGCTTATTTTTTTCTCTTAATAAAGACTAAAAACCGTAACATTTTTTCACCAAGTATATGGATAAAACAGGTTTATCAGGGGTTAAACTAAAAGATAATGGTTCTAATTCCAATACAAATATAAAATTATTTTTTAAAAAGTTATTTAAACAATATATTTACATATATTTTAATAATTATCCATGTTTTACCACAGCTTATTGAAAGTGAAATTTTTTTATTTAAATATTTTATCTAATTTCATTTGTGTCCCTCCCCTCACATATAAAAGTGCACCTCTTATACCCCATTATTTAAAAATATTAAGCCTTATAGATAATAAAATAAATACTCAAACCCATAATTGATTATATATCATCAAATTTATCTCATGATTTTATCCTAAGACATATCTTTTAAGGCTAAACATTCATGGAAAATGTAGTTCCTTAAAGATATGGTATAAATCTTAACCGAGATGTTTAAATTTTATTAATTCTTATACAATAAATAAAACTGTTTTATTAATAATAAATCTATTAATAAATTATTATAATTATAAAAATATATTTTTATGATGATCTCATAACCATTTTCAAACTCTCCCTCAAATGGAAAATGAAATTATCACTTCTGCGTATATGTCATCCATCACCTCCACATAGTGATGTAATTCATTTTACATCACCATTTTAAATGGTTGATAATTGTGATTTGTTTAATTTTTATATATGATATTCATGAAATTATAATTGTTTTTTAATTTTAATATATTATATACCTTCCTTGCAAATATTGTTTTGGAGAACGATAACGTCACTAGTATGTACATGTGGACTACCACCTCCATGAATTGATGTGATTTCTTTCATAATATATCCACATGCATGGTAATAAGTATATAGTTAATGAACATATAGGATATTTATAATTCTACAATTATTATGTAAATTTTTATTATTATTTACCTGTATTTCTTTCCATCCATCGAAAGGTGGAAATATCAATCATTCATAGGTATAGACTATGGCCTCTACAATGCTATGAAATTAATTTTTCATCACTAATTTATATGGAAGGATATAATTATTTACCAAATAATTAAATATGGTACATATGACCTGATTAAGATCCAGGAAAAAATTTAACTATGATCAATAACCCAAAATATACATGAAAAATGAAATAATTATAACCTGGAAAATGGGATTTTTATAAATATATATTGAAAAACATTTATTAATATACTAAACTCAATCAAATATAATAATATAATTGTTTAAAGGGTTGTAGTGTTGAATTATAAAAAATTTAAATTTATTAGATAATATTATAGAGTGATTACGAATCGAATTGTACATAAGTTGTGGGTTATTTATATCTATATAATTTCATCGAGACAAGACTGGTGTTATTAACCCATTTATGATAATAAGGTGCATACAATTATTATTTTACATGTTATATAAATTATAATTTTTAATACATGGTATTTTAATTTTAAATTCAAATTATCTCATCCAAGGAGGTTTTATTAGAATTTTATTAAATACGTAATGGTTTTTTATCTCAATTTATTTTTATTGAGACTTATGTTATATTATAAACCTGTCTTATTTAATTAATTGTATCTTATTGACATTTGATATGAAGTAAAATGAATATAAATATTGTAATTGTATATAAATTTTCATTTGAATTTATTTATTTCATTGGACTTATCATATGAAAGATACTAAATAGTTAAGGGTCTTATGTTACAATATCATTTTTTACCAGGAGTGTTATTACTGAAATTTACTATAATAATATTAAATAAACTATATCTCAAATTTATCTATAATTTTATTCTACTTGGGTTATTTGTTGAGATTACACGTTTTTATTTCAATTTTCCTCTCTCTATGTACCCAATATTTTAAAATAACTATTTTAAATAAATCCTACTCGTTTTTCTATTCAATTGATAATATTTCCTTCAATATCCATGTTTTCATTGAAAAGTTTTCAAAAAAGTATTTACCATTTCCCAAATATTTTATAAGCTCATTTTTAAACCTATTTTACTTTATATAAAAACAATTCTAAGGCATTTTATTTTTATTTTTGGGTGATATAATTTTTTCTTTCCTAAAAAATTTGAAATGAATCATTTTCCTTATGTAAATTTCATGAATAAATTTTCCTACTATTATGACTTCTCCATCAATTAAATATTATATTAGATGTTTCAATTGTGAATTTAAATAAAAAATAATTAATATATAGTAAATTTATAGAATTTAAATAAATTATTTCTATATAATAATAGTATTTTCCTATGGAAATGTTCTTGTGATTTTTAATGTTATTTTTTGCCTATAAAACAAACTTTGATGGATGTTATGATTTAATAGGAGTATGATCCAAAGGTAATATATTTTGTATTTATCTAGGTGGTTTAATATTATCATTATGAATTTTTTTTATCCATGGGTAAATCATTGATGTTACCATAAATGATTTCATTATCTTCTGGCATACATTTGATTGGATAATGATTAAGTAACATATGGGTCCACTATAGCCAACCAATGAATTATTTAAATGTTAATGTTTTATAATCTCAAAGGGTATATGGGAGGTTATCCCATCCCAGATGATGGTACATTTCTAGCTACTCCAATCCCAACAACGTTATATGGGAGATTACCCCAAGCAGCACAAGAGTACACATGAGGTTATCCCAAGCCTAAAATAGGGTACACATGTGGTTATCCCAATACCAATATGGGTACATGGGTTGTTATAGTAGAAATACATACCCATGTATTTTAGATCAAGTGTTAAATTCCATTCATTGGAACTAGATACAGGAAATCACATTCCAAAGGAATAAAAAGATTAGCAGTACTGTTAAAATAACTATAAATGTGCCAAAAATTGTACATTAGAAATCAAATATAAAATATAGTGAGAGTAACTACTTTACATCCTTGAACTCTATAAAAATATTTCTCCTCATATCCTAGGGAAAGTAGAAAAATAATTGTGATATCGAATACTCAGTAAATGTAACTTACAATGGAAGAAATTATTTTTAAATAAGGAATAATCAATATAGAAATATTAATAATAAAAAAATTCCATTTTATCAATTACATGAGAAATAAATTAATCCATTTATAATTCTAATTACAGTAATATCATATATAAAAATAACTAAATTATAAACGAAGTAAATGAAATATGTTGGATTTAATGATCATAAAAAGAATGATATCTTTACTGATAAGAAATTATTCTAAGGAATTTTATAATATGGGTAGGTGTGTACTAGGAACCTGTTTAATAAGGATATCCAACTAGTTTTACTCCTGATACCTATTCATGCATCAAGGTTTTATATGATTTTATTCCCCACCCATAACTACATTTACAATGCATTCCTCATATATTAAATGATCAATTTAATTTTGGAACTATATATCATATCATAATATATATATATATAAAGGAGTACGAAATATAAATATTTACCAAATAAATAAAATAAATTTAATGGTAAAACACCCTAGGTATAAATATTATATATTTTAAGAAATAATAATATCCATGATACAAAGAATATTGATATTTAAGGAAAATTTAATTTCTAATGAAATGTGATCTAAATAATGTGAATTATTCTACATAATTTCAATGAAAAAAATTAATCAATAGTTAAGAGATGATAGTTAAATCATTATAAAAGTATATTTTATATTTTAATCAGGTATTTAAAAGAATAAAATTTAATTTATTTCAAAAAATTAAAATATTATTTCATAAGATTATTTTGTTGTAAAATAATCAAAATATTTTAGAAGAATAAATAATATGTAGAATAGTTATAGAATCAGGAAAATATATTAAATTCATATTCATTAAAAAATAAACATCCATTTCAACATTTTATAATATAATGTAAAAAAATAGACATTGAATAAAACAAATTCAATATTCATTTCAAACATTGTAATATGTTTTGGAAAACATAAAACTTCCTTAATAAATCTTTAGAGTAAATATAAAAAATTAGTTCTTATTTATAAATATAGACTTGGATGGAAAACATATTCCATCAGATGATAAATAAAATTGGTTTTCTTTTAAAAACAATTCAGGATTCAAGTTTAAAAAATAGGAAATGATAAAATAAAACATGGGATGTAGATAAATACCAATATGATAAGATAATAGATGGATTTTATAGAGAAAATATAATAAAATAAATTTATGAAAATAATTTCATACCCAGAATAGTGAGATTGAGAAATAAATTTCTACATCATCTGTATCTTAAAATTATAACCCCATAAAATAAAAACATTCCTTGAATCTTATTAATAATTTTTATTGAAATATTCATTTCTATATGTTAACTATTTATTTTTTTGTAACACCACCAGCTTATATTGTATGTTTCTCATTGAATAATGAAATATCTTTCTCTGTACGCAACTTTGAGGTCCAGCACACCACAACCAATCAAACTAGCCATTGTGGATATTAATACCCACTTTTTGAAATTTTATAACTTATATTTTTAAAAATGGACTTCATTTTCTGATTCGTAATATCAAAATTACCTTATGTTTGATTTTTGGTATTTTTTTAAAAGCATTCAATTTTTTATGGATAGTGAAAAACAATGTGTTATTATTTAAAACTGAATTTTTAATTAAATAATTAGTTATTTTATTTAAATTTATTTTAAATCAATATAAATACATAATTACTATATATTTTCATTTTAATTAATGGGATCCATTTTATAATAAAATTAGATATATAAAATTTTATTGTAGTTTTAATGTCTTTTACCCACCATCTAGGCACATTTTCAAATTTTCATAAAACGTAAATTTAGAACTTTTTTAAATTGAATTTTAAAAATCTAAGAGTCACAACTGACATTACTAAGGAAAATTTGGTTCAAGATGATGAATATAATTTTTGTGAATAGTAACTTTTAAATTTTATTTACCATGATTAGATTTAAATAGGATAATTAAAGGTAAAAATGATATTATAATTACCCTAAAAAATTTACTAATTCTATTGGATAAGTTTATTTCTACCAAAATCAACCTTAGGAATAAAATATGATCCTTTTGGTCCAATTGGATTAAATTAGGACATTTATTGTTATTTTATTTAAAGAAGAGTTAAAAGTTTTAAATTCAAAGTTTAATAACTAAACCATTTTTAATATTGGGTTATACATAAGATAAATTCCAATATAAATATTAATTAGAAATATAAAAACAATTCATGCATATTTTTATTTTAGATATAATTTTAAGAAATTAAATAATTAAATTTATTTATGACACAATGATGATGTAGAAATTACCTTATTATTGAAACATTAAAATAATTGATATTATAAATATTAATATAATTGTGAATTGAGGCTTTTGATGCATTCCAAAAATTTTCTAGGTTAGTATTAAATTTTAGGGTTGATTAAATAAATTTTTTTTGGAAGTGATAAGGTTTTTATGACTTTCACAAAAACAAAATACTAAATAGTGTCGAAATTGACATAAATGGGTTTTTAAAGCAAATACTATATTATTATTTGACATAATTTTACTAAAAATATAAATATTGTCCAATGGAATTAGATAAGTTTATATATATCAATAATAAACCATTTGTGGTTCTTTTGGATTTTTTATTATGTGTTTATTAACCATTTATTATAATAATACAAATATACATGGTAAAAGTTATATTATTTAACTAAAAGTTAAATATAAAAGATATAGTTAATATGGGGACCTAAACCTATCTAAAACATATTGGTTGAGAGAATTTAGACCCATACCCACCATAGCGTTGAAATAAATCTTTTTAGGAGCCATCATACACCGAATATGATTGTATAATAAAATTATAAATCAAGATTTTCCTAAAGTGACCCTCACCTCTTTTATTAAAGGGTACTTCCCCTTCTTTCCAAATCACACCTCCAAAGCCATTTGGATCTTCCAAAATCTGCTCAAATATATTCCCAACTACCCTAACTTCAACATAGATGCCTTAATTTAATCATAATCCAACCTAAGGAGCCCTTTCGATCAAATCAAAATGAATCAACCGAAAATAAGGTAATAATTTCATCAACTCTTTCAATGTTCTTTTCTTCTTACACTTCATATTTATTTTTTGTTTACATAAAAAAATAACAAATCTTGTACATTATACTTACTATTGTGTTATTATAAATATAGTACAACCATATTCCTTATTCTATCCATCATATGAATGAAAATGTCACCATACATGCGTAGGTACGACTTACCGTCTCCACGCCGTGGTGTAGATTGTTATTCAACACTTTATCATTTGGATGGATACAATAATGAGTATAATTGATGTAAATAATAAATATAAAATTTTAATTATTCTTTATATATGCTATACCAACCAGTTACATACGATTTCACCATCCATATAATGATATTGTCGATCGTGCGTACGTACGGATTACCGTCTCCACCAATTTGATGAGATTCCTTACCCATCATAATCATTAAAAAATATTTTGGATTTTATGATTAAAAATTATTTTGATGAACCAAATATAATGATGGATATGATTCAAATAAATCATATCCATAACAAACATGACTTATGTAACAAAACATACTAATGAAAAAGAATCAGTTAACACCTGAAACAATGATACTTCTGAAATAGTATTTACAAATAAATATTTGAAGATCATATATGATGTCATATTTATGTATGTAGTTGTTTTATAAATTAATAAAAATGATTTAACTACTATAGAAGAGTCTAACATACCCTTTATCAAGGAAAAGTACAAGGTAAGGGTTAATTCTACGATCTCTTCGTCATCTGAGGTTGTTTATACATGAGTATCTACTGGGACCTCTTAATCATCCACATCTGTGATTCTTAAAAATGAATTTCAATACATTTTTACTATTTCCAAGGCTATGGGTTAAAGTCATTTATACCATTTATTGTATTTTTATAAAGTTTTTATAAAGTAATCTTACCTTCGTTTTCTAAATAAGGTACTTTATAACATTTTCAAAAAAATTATGGAGATAATGTTTTTTAAAAATATATGGCCAGTGAGGATATTTTCCACCGTTATAACTAATTAGAAGATTCTTTTAGAAACTTATAATAATATTTTCAAAATATATGTTTTCTTTTATAATTTTTTTACTTTTAAATGATTTCAAAATAGAAAGATATAATTATCACAAATATTTTTTATTTCATTTATGTCAACAACCTTTGATGGATTTTTCAATTATTTGAAGTTGATTTATTATGATACAGTATACCATCTTGTATTGATGGTTTTGTGATATGTTTGACTATGGATATGTTATTTTTGTACAATTTATGGATTATGGTTAATGTATTAACATTTTTTATGCATGTTTTAATATGAATGTTTATGTTATGTTTCAACCTTTTCATATACGGAATGCATTGGACATAGTGAGTGACGGTTGGAGCCCACTATAGATCCTCAATGCATCGGTATGTCACATGAGACAAAATAGTGTCTTTGAACAAGGCCTTGAGAAAATCTTATTCGTAGTCCTGTTACAAGGCGTTTACTATGTGGTTATGATTTCGGTATTATGCATTCCATCGTTATGAAATTACATATTGATATTACATGTGATTATCCAACTAGAAGAATATCCATGTGAATAAGTAAATGGAATTATTTGATTTTTCATTTCCATATTTTTTATGATGTTTAAGTTTAAAAGGCTTCTTTTTTAGTTTTATACATTGCCAAAAAAATTAGTCTTCTTTATGATAGTTTCCACTATATTTTTATCCTTACTGAGCATCTGAGCTCACCCCTTTCTATGTTTTATTTTTCCTAGGATGCGAAGAATTATATTACGATTAAACTATAGGAATAGGCTAAGGGATATGAGTGTGTTCAAAGGGGACAAAATGTTGCTGTTTTTTTCATTTAATGATGTAATGTTAAACTTATGTATGTATCTAGAACTTTTATGGATACTAATCTAATACATATTTCGCGACATGATCTCTTGTGATCATGATAATGTTATGTAATAATGCCCTGAATATGGGTAACTAATTTCAGGGCATTACAGTTGGTATTAGAGGAATTTTAGTACAAACCATTGAATCTAGATTTAGAAAAACCTTGATTATAGAACATTAACCTAAGATAGACTTTAAGGAATAGTATAGAACAACTTCCTATAATTATGGTAATGTAGAGATTTTGTGAGTTTTCCAAGATATACATCCCAATCTAGATATGAGTAGGTAGAGGCGGCTCTAGTATAGATGTACCTAGGAGTGAAAACTTCAACAAGGAGTTTCGGGCTGGACCTGGGGTATCTAGGTACATGACAACGAGAATCGCTTCACTCTTAGTTACAAACCTCCCATGGGATATGCTTAGGATAATTCAAAGTTTCTCTAAAAACAATTATTAAGGATTTATGAGTAAATACATACTCAAAGAAAACATTTTTTATGAGTATGGATTATATACATAAACTATTCAATTTGTGTTAGGTATTTTATTAGTTTGTAATTGTGTATTGCAATTCATAAACTAATCTAGTGTTGTCCATTTTTTAGAAATGGAACCTAGTGGAAGGAATGGAAACTGTATCAACCCATGTAATCAATGTAGGGATTTATCTCCAAATCAAGATAATTATAGTGGAGCTGGTGATGCAACCAATGCTAAAAAACTTATAACCATGCTAGGAACACTCACTCAGGTTATGAATAATAACATTACCTGTATGGAGCACCCTGATCAACAAAAAATGGGATCAATGTTATACGACATCATGAGGAAACAACCACCAACATTAAATGGGACTAAAAATCTATTTATAGCTGAGAAATGGATAATTTCATTAGAAAAAATATTTGATGCATTGGGGAGTGGTGAAAGGGAAAAGATTGTCATGGAAGTTTATCGCCTCATGATAGATGAAGATCAATAGTGGTCATTAATTCAAAACACAAATAGTGATGAAGAAGTATCGAATATGGAATGAAAGGAGTTTAATGTGCATTTATATGAAAAATACCTTCCTTGTGACCATCAAGCAGACACGGAAAGGAAATTTATGAGTCTGAGGTAAAAGGAGGATAAGAATCTCACAAAGTATGAGACTGACTATTCATGGTTAACAAGGCATGAAATAGAATATATATATATATATATATATATCCCAAGGAGTAATATTGATCGATTATTTTATGGGTTAAAAAAATTTCCCTATCGAGAGTTAGTCTCACAATCTTTGTCATCGTTTGAGGATATTGTTTCATGTGATATCAAGACCGAAAAGGAATTCTCAAAGTCTTATGACATTAATGCAAATAAAGTGAATAAATGATCTACTGAACACTATGGAAATGAAAATAAAGGGATGAAGGGAAAATTTGAACTTCCATACTTTAGTAAATGTGAGGATGAACACCCTGATACTTTTCTGAAAGGAATGGTTATCAGTTACACGTGTGTGGAAAAAGGCCACAAAGATCGTGATTACAAAGGAAAGGAAAAGGCTATCAATGTTGAATGATATAATTGTACAGAAATAAGGAATTATGAAAATTAATGTCCTATTCTCCAAGGAATATTACCTCAGAATAAATCCAAGGGAGAAAGGTCAAGATTTTTTAATCACTACTACTGAGGTTGATGCTCCGAATGTCGAGGTGGTAGGTAATTTAATAGTTTTCTAAATTATATCCAATGAATTATTTGATTCTTAATCATCGCATTGTTTCCTATCTTCCCAGTTTGCTAAGATAAGTTTATTTTTACAATTTTATTTTACAAGAGAGATTTCAGTCAAAACATCTAAGGGGAGTATCATTGCAACAATGTTTTGTGAATCGGTTCCCATTAGGGAATATAAACATGTTATATATACTGATCTCATAATCATACCCATGATTGAATTTGATATAATCCTAGGTATTGATTGGATTTCAGACAATGATACGAAAATTTATTTTAACAAAAATGATGTTAGAATTTTTGATGATGATAAGGAGTAACTCATCCTTAGAGTACAAATGTCACCATCTGATTTTCATTTAGATCCTCCCCCAGTAGCACGTCTAAATTCAATTATTGGGGAGGAATATTTTGCAATAACTATTGGTGAGGAAATGAATGTTCAAATGGAGTACGAACCTATTGTGCAGGAATATGTTGGTGTGTTTCTAGGGGATTTACCCGGACATCCTCTAGAATGAGAAATTGAGTTTTCCCTTGACTTAATTCCTTGTTCAAGGCCCATATCAAGGACCACAAATATAATGGAAACTATTGAATTAGTTGATCAAAAGAAAAATATATAGTAATTTAGTAATAAAGGATTTATTCTCCCATGTGTTTCTCCACGGGGATCCCCTGTTATTTTAGTTAAAAATAAAGATGGATCTTTGAGGTTGTGCATTGACTATAGGGATATCAATGCTATAACAATAAATAATATGTATCTTCTACCCTGAATTAATGATTTATTCAATAAACTTCATGGAGAAAAATATTTTTCAAAGATTAACATTCGCTATGGAGATCAGCAGTTGTGTGTGATGAAGTAAGACATTCCGAAGACAATATTTCATACTAGGAATGAGAATTATGAGTTTACAGTAATGCCTTTTAGACTGACTAATTCACCCTCGATTTTCATGGACCTAAAGAATAGAGTCTTCAAAGAATATCTTGTTGATTTTTTAGGGGTACTTATTAATGATATCTTAGTTTACTCCAAAATCTATGAAGATCATGAAAATCACTTGAGCACTATTCTAAAGTCTCTTAGAATAAAGTAATTATATAGGAAGTTTAGCATTTGTGAATTTTGGTTTCAAAATATTCCTTTTCTTTTCCATATTGTCACTAAGGATGGAATCTCTATTGATACCTATAAGACAATAGAAATACATGAATGGACAACATCGATGAGTATAACCGACGTACACAATTTTATTGTTTTAAGAGGTTACTATGAGTGTTTTGTCCAAGATTTTTCCTGATTGGTTAACCCATTAACTAAGATCACATGTAAAGGGGTTAAATTTGTTTGGACCAAGGAGTGTGAAGAATGTTTTGAAGAGCTGATGGGAATTTTAGTCAATGTTACTATCTTGAATCATCCATTAAGGAATGATGGATTTTTCATTTATAGTGATGATTCAAAGAAAGGACTTGGTTGTTTCCTTAGGAAGAATGATAATGTTACTACCTATGCATCACGACAGCAAAAAATTCATAAACAAAATAATCCCACTTGTGATCTTGATTTAGCACCTGTAATATTTTCTATGAAGATATGGAGACACTATCACTATGGTTAAAAATGTGATATATATATTGATCACAAGAGTTTGAAGTATATTTTATCACAGAAATAACTCAACACAAGGAAAAGAAAATGGCTTGAACTAATAAACGATTATGATTGCACTATACACTACAACCTGGGGTAGGCAAATAAGGTGGATGATGCTTTGAGAAGAAAGGATCATGGAGTTTTGAAAAAGATGAGTGTCTAAAGGGATCTTATTATCATGGATCTAGTAAATAAGTCCATGAAAATAATCATAGTAGTTGAAATGTAAATACTTTTTCAAATGGTTGCCAAACCAACATTACTATAAAGGATAAAATGATCTCACATTGATGATGAATAGTTTTAAAAGAAAATTAATGTTTTGAACGATGGGATATTGATCGAATTCATATATAAAGATGTGATTTTGAAATTTGTGAAGAAACATTGTGTTCCTGACGTACCTAATCTAAAAATCGAATGATGATGCTCATAGATCCAATTTCTCTATACACGCTAGTAGCACAAATATGTATAGTGATTTGAAAGAGCATTTTTTGTGGGACAACATGAAGAGGGAGATTGCTGATTATGTGTCAATATGTATGGTTTATCAACATGATTAGGCTGGAAGACAATATCCTGGAGGATTCATGCAGCCTCATCCCATACATGAGTGGAAATGGAATGATATTATGATGGAATTTTTCATGGGGCTACCAAAGACTCCAAGAAGGAATGATGCAATATAGATCATTGTTGATCGTCTTACCATGTTAACACATTTTCTTGCTATGAGAGAAGATTTAACATTTGAACTTTTATCAAGACTATATATTAATGAAGTTTTAAGACTTCATGGAGTACCCATATCGATTATTTTGGATGGTGATCCCCATTTTACATCGAGATTCAGGAAAAGTCATCAGAAGGCCCTAGATACTGAACTTTGTTTTAGCGAATCCTACCACCCTCAAACTGATGGGAAATAAGAATAGACTATTCAAACTGTAGAATAAATGTTGAGATCTTTCTCTGATGACTTTTAAGGTATGTGGAATCAATATTAACCTCTGGTAGATTTTTCCTATAAAAATTGCTTCCATTGAAGTATCCAGATGGCACCATATGAAGCGTTTTATAAAAAGAGATGTCACACACCAACTTTCTAGGATGATGTTTGTAAAAGAAAACTCGTAGGACCAAAACTTGTTAAGGAAACAATGGAAAAGGTGAAAATTATCCAAAACCACATCAAAGCAGCTCAAAGTAGGCAAAAGAGTTATGCTGATAACCGAAGGAAGGATTTTGAATTTCTAGTAGGAGTTCACGTTTTCATGAGGGTATCTACATGGAAGGGTGTTATACGATTAAGTAAGAAGGGAAAATTAAGTAATAGGTACATCATTGATTTTGAAATTGTAGAACAAATTGGATTTGTACCTTACCATTTGGAAATGCCTCCAAGTCTCTCCAAAGTTCATGATGTGTTCCACATATCACTATTAAGAAAATATAGTCCTGCCTATTCGCATGTACTCACCTATGAATAAATAGAACTGGACCCCGATCTGTCTTATTATGAAGAACCTTTCACGATTCTTGATACTAGATAACGAGTGTTGAAAAACCAGACATCTCATATGGTAAAAGTTCTATGGAGAAACCCTAATATTGAAGAGGCAATGTGGGAACTTGAAGAACTTATGATGAACAACCATGTGAATACTTTTATATAGTATTATTCTATAAATTTTGGGGACAAAATTATTTTGAGGGAAGAATGTAACACCCCAATCTTCCACGATACGTTTCACTTTGAATAATGCAATATATTACGCTATACGCAACTTCGAGTTCCACCACACCATGACCCATAAAACTAGACATTAGGAATAGTAATAATAACTTTTTGAAATTTTATAAACATTTTTTTAAATGAAATTCATTTTTGGATTCAGAAAATCAAAATTATATTAGAGTGAATTTTCTGTATTTTTCTGAAAACATTCAGTTTTTTGATGAATAGCGAAAAACATTGCGTTATTCATTAAAACCAACTTTTTATTTAAATAATTAGTTATTTTAATTAAATTTATTTTAGGTAAAAATATATACATTATAACTATATATTTTCAATGTAATTCATTGGACACATTTTATAATAAGTTTAGATATATAAAATTTTGTTGAACTTTTAATGTTTTTTACCCACCATCTAGGAAGATTTACAAATTTTCATAAAACATAATTTTACCACTTTTATGACATGAATTTCAAAAATCCATGAGAAAAGGTTGACATTAGTAAGTAAAATTTGTTTCAAAATAATGAAAAAAAATTCTGGCGAATAGTAACTTTTGAATGTTATTTACCACGGTTAAAAATAAATTGGTTAATTAATGGTAAAATGGTATTATAATTACCCTAACACATGTCGTAATTCTATTGGATAATTTTATTTCGACGAAAATTAACTTTAGGAAAAATATATGATCCTTTTGGTCCACATGGATTACATTAGGAAATTAATTATTAATTTATTTAAAAAAGAGTTACAAGTGTTAAATTCAATGTTTAATAACCAAACCATTCTTAATATAGGGTTATACATAAAGTAAATTAGACTATAAATATTTATTATAAAACCAAAAATATCACCTATATAATGTTATTTTATTTAAAATTTTTAGACATTATATAATGGGATTTATTTATACACAATGATAATGCCGTAATTACCTTTTTATTGAATGATTAAAATAATTGATATTATAAATATTAATATAATTTTAAATCGAGTATTTTGATGTATTCCACAAATTTTATAGGTTAATATGAAATTTCAGAGTTGATTAATTTTTTTTTGATGTGATGAAGTTGTTATGACTTTCATAAAAACCAAATATTAAACAGTGTCAAAATTGACATAAATGAGTTTTTAAAACAAATAATATATTATTAATTGATATAATATTCTTAAAAATATAAAGTTTTACAAAAAGACATAGATAAGGCTATAAATATCATAAATGAGAAACTTTGAGTTATCTGGGTTTTTTATAGTATTTTAATTAACCATTTATTATAATAATACAAGAATACATGGTAAAAGTTAAACTATTTAACTAAGAGTTAAATATAAAAGATAAGTTTATTTAGGTGTCCTAAACCTATATAAAATCTATTTTTTGAGATCTTTTCTACCCATCACCACTACATCCTTGAAATAAATCATTTTTTAGACATTATAACCTGAATATGATTGTATAATAAAATAATATTTCATGATTTTTCTAAAGTGACCCTCACCTCTCTTAGAAAAAGGTACTTCTCCTTCTCTAAAAATAACACCTACAAAGCCATTTGGCTCATCTAAAACCTACTCAAATATAATCCAAACTACCATAACATCAACCATGTGTTGTTTCATTGATGAAAATCTAACCTAAGGATCCCTTTTGAACAAATCAAAATGAAGCGCCTGAAAAAGAGGTAACAATTTCATCCCTTCTTTCAAAGATCTTTTATTCTTCCACTTTCGCATTATTTGTTGTTTCCTTAAATTAAATAACTCCAATACCTTATAATTACTATAGAGTTATTATATATATGGTACAATCATATTAATTATTCTATCCATCCTATAATTGACAAAGTCACTATACATTCATACGTACGGCTTACCGTCTCCACGTCGTGGTGTAGTATGTTATTTAACACTTCATTATTTAGGTGGGTAGAATGATGAGTATAATTGATGTGAATAATAAATATAACATCATAATGATTCTTTATATATGGTACCCCATCCAATTACATATGATTTCACCATAAATATAATGATATTGTCGCTCATGCATACGTACGGATTAACATCTTCACGAATTTGATGAGATTCATTCCTCATCGTAATAATTCATGAATAATTTTTATTTTATGATTAAAAACAAAATTTAATAACTCAATATCATTATGGATATGAATCAAATATTTTTTATCCATAAAAACATGTCTTACATAACAAAACATATAAAGGAAAATGAACCAGTTAACACCCAAAACAATGATACTACTAAAATATTATTAACAAAGAAATATTAGAAGATTATATATGATATCATATTTATGTATGTGGTTTTTGTATAATTTAATAAAAATTATTTAAATATTATATAAGAGGTTAATGTTACCTAGATTGAGAAAAGTTTTTAGTTAAAGTTTAATTCACCAATCTCTTCATTATCTGAAGTTGTGTATATGTGAGTATCTATAGAGACCTGTTTTTCATCCACATCCGTGTTTTTAAAAAATGTATTTAAAAACATTTTTAATATTTAATAGACTATGTTTTATAGTCATTTATACCCTTGTTTAAATTTTTTTAATGGTTTTATCAAGGAATCATTCCTTCATTTTCCAAACAGGGTCCCTTATGACCTTTTTGAAAAAATTAAGGAATGATTGTTTTTTAACATATACGGTGAGTGAGGCTATTTTCCTCCATTATAAAACCTTAAAATATTCCATTTCAATATTATAATAATATTTTAAAAATAAATTCTTTATTTTATAATTATGTTACTTTCAAATTATTTCAAAATAGAAAGAGATATTTCTGTCAAATATTTTTGATTTCACCAATGTCAGCATCCTTTGAATGATTTTACACTGGTTTAAAGCTGATTTATTATGATACAATATTCTATATTGTATTGATGTTTTTGTGATATGGTTGAATATGGATGTGTTATTTTTATACCATTAATGGTTTATGGTTAAAGTGTTAAAAAATTTTATGCTAGTTTTAATACTAATGTTTATATTTTGTATCATCCTTTTCATATGAAGAATGTATTATACTTATTAAGTAGTGGGTGGAGCCCACTATTGCTCTAAGATTCATCGGTAAGTCTCAGGAGAGAGACTAGTCTCTTGGTATAAGTCCTTGAGAAAATATTATTTTTTGTCTAATCATGAGGCCTCGATTATGTGGTTATTATGTTTGGAATTATTAATTCTATCATTATGAAATTGGATATTGATATTACATGTGATTATTTGACTAGAATAATATCCATGTGAATAAGTAAATGTCATTATTTGACTTATCTTTTATATATTATGCTGATGTTTAAGTTTATATGGATCGTGTTTTAGTCTTATAAATTTATTTAAATGTTTATACTTATTTATGATTGTTTGAACTATATTTTTATCCTTACTGAGCATCTAAGCTCCCCCATTTCTATGTTTTATTTTTCCCAAGATACAAAAAAATATGTTACGATTAACCTACTGGAATAGGCTAAGGGATATGAGTCTGTTCAAAAGGGAAACAATGATGTTTTTTTTTATTTTTTGATTTAATGTAAAACCTTTGTTTGTATCTATCACGTCAAAGGATACTAAAAAAATCAGTCCTTCAAAACATTATATCATGTGATCATGACATTGTTATGTAATAATACAATGACTCTGGGTAACTAGGTTCAAGGGATTACATTTTTCATGAATTTTTTTGTTCTTTACTTATAATCATTGTAGTTTAAAATTTGTATCATCATGTTAATAATTATAATCATGACACAAATAATATATATTCATTAAATATATATATATATATATATATTCAATCATACAAGGTAGTGATAGAAATACAAATTACACATTTTATAGAGACTGTATAATATATTTTGGCATGAACAAAATTTACATTATTAGATGGGAGGAATGATATAAATATAAAAATTAAATAGCCTTTAACAAACATAAAAAATATTATACATATATAACATATATTTATTAATTTAATCATCATAACTAAATTTCTTTAAAGTTGACACCAAACAAAACACACTGTTTATGGTGGTGGTGGCCCAAATGTATGTACAAGAATTGTTTTATTTTTCCCATATTATGTAAATAATGTGAATAATGGGTCACCCATTCCCATAATAAAATTAAATATATTAAATATACTCAATTATTTATTTTATAATGTAAAATATGTATTGTACGAGATTGAAAAAAAAATTGAATTGAAAATGTTGGATTAAGAGATGTTTGTCCTTATTAAAAACCTTTTTTTTTATTTCACCATAACATTAAAAATATGTTCTTCTCTAAATATAATAAGCACTATAATTTTATTATTTAATCTAGGATAAAAATTAGTTTATGTTTTGGTTGATATAGAGGGATCAAACGTTTTAAAAAATGAAGGAGATGACGGCCCCTTATAAATAATAAAAGAGATGACGTCCCCTTTTGATTACCCTTATCTCTTAATTTTAAACCATTATTTACCCTTTTGATGATTAATTTGATATCATAGTTTCTTACAATTTAAGGTTATATGAAGTTAAAATAAAAGGTTAAGTGACCTATTAATGTAAAATGGTATACATTTTATTCCATATCTCATTCACACATCCCGATATAATTTTTTAATTAATTTTAAATCATTTAATAAAATATTATTTAATGTAAAACATATTTACTGTCATTTTGGGAAATACAAGAACCATTAAAATATAATATGTTTTTTACTCATGTTAAAGGGTTTCAAAAAGACTTGGATTCTATTATTAGGTAGGTAAAGTATTAAAATATGCATAAATTAAAATGTTAAGAAGTTTTTACAGCATTTTAATCCTTATTTATTTGTTTTTCCCCTTAGTTAACCAATTTTAATATTTAGAGTGGTAATGAAATTTTCAATATTAATGGTTTATAATATTACTTATAAGGGGAAAATTGGATCTTAATGGGAAATTCATGGAATAGTTTTCTATTTATAATCACAATTGTCCACATTCATTATTTTTATGATTTTTAAATAAATACATACATTATAGTTTTCATAAAATATTGTTAAGGTCATTTTAAGAACTATTAAGATAATTTCCCATTGAAAACAAACTGAAACCAATGAAATTAGAATATATTCCTTTCAAAATAAAAAATTTGTAATATTTTTCAAATAAATATCTTTGAAACATTATGTCTATAATACAATTAATTTTATTGATTTTAAATTCATTTACCAAATTTATTACAATTTGTATAAGCATTGTATCAGTGATTCATAAACAATTAATATAATTATTTATTCATTAAAAATTAAAAATAAATTAACAAAATGAAAAAAAAATTGATAATTTCAAAATAAAAATTCATATTCATTATAATTTTATATTTACTCACCTCTATTTCTTGAATAATAATTTAATATTTTATTTTGACTTTTCTACCATTACATTAGCATTGCACAAGATTTTGGATATGTTATCTGTTATATAACTCCAAAATTCAGATATATCTACAAAAATATTCAATAATACTTTATATTTAATAAAAAATTGATAAAATACTTACTATCACTAAATAGTAATTTTAGGCCCTAAATGTTTTATTTTCAATTATTGTGCAAGCATGATATCGACAATAAAAATGTTTTTTATATTTATCATTAAAATATTATAATTTATATGTTTTAAATTTTTTTTATATTAGGTATGTATTATATTTTCATATATTATTCATTCTAATAGTTTATTAGTTTTTTATATCACATTTATTTCTTGTTGATATAAAAATTATATCATATTTCAAAAAATTGAATTTTTTATTTCTCACAAAAATATTAACTTGTTCCTAAAAATATAAAAAATTATTCCCCACATAATTATGAAATTCTAAACAAAATTCATTTCATAATTTTTTTATATTAGTGGAAGAATTTCACAATTCAAAAAATATATTTCTTTGAATTCAATCTCATTGATAGCTTGTGGAGCATGCAACCCTGAGTTGAAATTAACCATAATATAGTATATCGATATAACCAAGTCATTAAATTTTTGGCTATTAATAAAAATTAATAAATAGTGAAAATTATATGTTTTAAAAAATTAACCAAAATTCATTATTTATCTATAGATTAGATTTAGATTAAGAATCATTCAAAATAATAATTAATGTTTTCTAAAAAACAAAAAAAAATTATAAACTATGATTCTGTCACCCTTTACATTAATAATTTTTAAAAAATGTTTAAAATTTTATATAGTTTATTTAAATAATTAATCATGAAATCATGAAATCATAATATCAAAAATATCTAAAGGTGATTTTTTTTGGATTTTTTGAAATGTCTCATTTTTTATTTATAGTTATAATTATTAAATTTTAATTGAAAACATCCATTTAATTTAAAATATTTATAAAGACAAACTTCATATTGAATTGGTTTTAATGTAAAATCACTTCAATTATATATCTATTTATCCAATTTAGGTCATTGGAATCATTTTCCTTTTAAATTTTGATATACAACATTTAATCTTATGAACATTTTCAATTTGAAAACTGTTTTTCTCATCTTGTGTGTGGGATTAATTATAAATTTAATTTTTCCACTTATGTGAAGGTAATTTTTATAAGTGGAGTCAATATTTGGAATTATAATATTTTATATATTATTTTAATGTAAAATTAAATTATCACATAAATGAATATTGAAAATAATAAAAACTATTTAGCCTAGTTAAGGAAAATAAGGATTTATCAAAGATTAAAAAAAGATAATAGTGGAATGACATAAAAACAAGAATAAAATAGAATTTATATCCATATTAACAAGATATAATGTATATCTCTCATAAATAATATATTTTAGTCACAAATAAAATGATGAAATTGTGGATACACTTTTTTTGTTTAGAAATTTACAAGTGCGCCACTCACCTCACTTAAAAAAAGTCAACACCCTCTCCTACCCACTTCACACATCCAAACCCCATTTATTCAATCACTAACATCCCAAATAACTTCCCAAAATCCCTAATCTCATACTACAATCAATATTTTTGGCATAATTATGAACTTATAAGGCTTTTGGTGCAATCTAAAGGAGGTTATTCGAAAAAGGGGCAATGTTCTTCAATGATAATTTTTATTTTATTTATTACTACACCACCATAAATTATTAATTAAATATAATGATATAAAAACCTCATTATGTTCCATATACTTATTTTTTTTATTTTGAGTTAATTTCCTGAAACCATCCCCACTTCCATTAAATGGGTTTGAAAATTATTATTCTTGTGTACGTCAGACACCCACCTCGCAAACCGATGTAAATCATTTTTTCATTACATCCTATCATGGTGGGTTATGATGATGGATATTAAGTATATTTATGATATTTATAAAATAATTATATATATAAATAAATTATATCATATATATCAATTACTTTACATTTTTTAGGGGATATTTTGATATCACTCGTGTACACGGTGGACTACCGCCTCATGATGCAAAGTGATTCATTTTACACCAACTCATTACAGTGATGGTAATATGAATAATGTTAATAAATATGTGGGATATAAATGAAGTAATTATGATATTAAAAACATATTTATAATTATTTAAATATAATATATCATTTTCTTTATTATATTTTCCATCACATAAGTATAATAGCCTCATTCATGTATGTGTGGACTACCGCCTTAATGAAGATATGTGACACTATTTTAATCAAGACACCAAATGGATGATATATATAATCAGATTTAAATAAATAATATGTTATATATTATATTATTATCATTATTAAAATTTAAAATATTACATACCTCCTATACATAATTATTATTGAAAAATGTAAATTTTTCTAATGTGTACGTACGACCTACCATCTTCATTATCACAATATTATTCATTTTTCAAAACCACCATTCATGACTGGGCTTAAAAAGTATTGTTCATGTATAAATAAGATAATTTTTTCATCATTATTATGCTTCTTTATATGAAACTATATAATACTCAAGAACTACAACATTCATGACAAATCATAAATTAGAAAACATAGAAATTAACACATTAAACAATGGGAACAAATGAAATGTTATTGAATAACACGTGATAATAAGCTACACAAGATTCATATATAATATTATGAATATTTATATGAACATTTTTTAAAATAATAACTTTCATAAATCATTTATACATTAGTTTAAAACACTCACAGCCATATAAAGGGTGAGAAGGGGATTTCTTAACTCAATTTCCATTCACGGGGTTAAACTAATACTTAATTGAATATGTAATGACAAGATTATTTCTGTAATTAAAATTGATAATTTTATGTTTTATATACACATTTTTATGGGTAATTACATTTTATACATGAAATCAATTCATTGATTAATCCACGATTCAATTTTGGGATATTTTAAAGGATTTCATCTCAATTTCATTTCATTGAGGAATGTTTTAATTTTACACTCCTAATTTTTTTAGATAGTGTATATACATCCCCTTTTACATATAATATAATAATTACTTAATAATTCATTATATTTTCAGTTTTAATTTCAAATATTTCATATAAGCAGTTTTTAACATATTAGCTTCCAAGTGGTAAATAAGTTTATATCTCAATGTTGTTTTATTGTGTTATATTACTCCTTTGTTGTGCCTGATGTTTTGAGATTATGTGAATAATTGATTTTGACTATAAATTTTTTTATTTCAAATATTTTATGTGGATTTAAATTGGATATGAAAAACCCATCCATTTATTAATTCCCACTTCAATGTTATTATCATTGTAAGGGTTTATTTCACAATCCCATTCTAATTGAGATTTTTTATTGTTGAGTTTTACCTTAAAGAGAATATTTTATCATATTCTACCAAAACCATTTCATTTTCAAATACTTTGGCTATTTACTATATCTTCATGTAATATTTCCATGTTTTACACTTTTGTACATGAAATAATTTATAAATTGTTTTTATAAAAATCTGACTTCATTTCTTTCTTTTTCAAAAAATCACTTTTGTAAAAAAACCCCTATTTATAAAAAAAATTAAAAAATTGTTATTAATCCTTTTACAAATGATTATTAAAATAATGTTTCCCAATTTTTTCTTTTTATAATATGTTTGTAAAGGAATATCAATATCATTTTCCAAATGATGATTGATTGGATTTTACTAAACATGGGAATGTAATCACTATTTTAACATACATGATATATGTGGAATTTCTTGTCCGTATACCACTCAATAATTTAAAATATAATTTATATTTTTCTAAAAAATAATTAGAAAAAATAATTTTCAAAATATTTTGTGAACTTTTTTTTAAAAAATTTGATTCTTAATATGAAAAAAATATTTTCCTCAATTTAGTTTTTAAAATCTTTTTTATGGTAATTATATTCTCAAATGAAAAAATCCCTTTATTTTTACTCTAATAATTATATGATTTATTTATGACATACTTATTATTTATATTAATGTTTTATGATATTTTTGGATATGGAAGGTAATGAAATTACCTTTTTTGATTTATTTTTTCATAATTATTAACATTCATTTAAAAAATCACTCTCTTTTGATATTTGTAAAATTAATTTACACCAAATACCCATAATATCTGTATAATGGATATGATCATTTTCTAAAACATATACAATTTCTACTTTAGATATTTACTTTGAATGTGATTTCATTAGATGGGAAATATTAATAAATTTTTATTCTTTGCTCAATTAAGATATTATGGTTATAAGGAATATTGATTCAAAATTTAAATTTTTCATTTCATATATGAAGAATTCTTTATAAATTTTGTTACTATTGGGACCCATAATTATATAAAACATAAATGAATTGGTAGGTATCCTAATTCAAATTAGTAAGTTGGAATTAAACATGTTTCTTCCTATAGTTATAAACTGTATTATGAGTGGTATTTACGGTAGACGTATCATGATTCCTGAGAACATGGGGTTTAATAATTAATCATTTTCATCATTAAAAATTTATTTATTATTATAAAAGATGATTTTACAATGATATTATCTTTTGACATATTTAATTTTAATTCTATTGATTAATAGAAATTTTTGTTAAGTTATATACTTTTCTATATTGATTATCACTTATCTTATTATGATTTCCAAGTTATTTATTAAATGGATTGCATGTTCAGATAATTTAATTTCTATATTAATTATTTATTGATTGGTTGAGGATAAATATCACTATACTTAACCCTTACTAATCATTTTATCTCACCCTTATCTTGTTTCCCTTCCCCAAAATCCCTGAAGTGTACGATGATATATATGAAAAGATATTCTATAGGGAATAATTTTATTCTAAAAAATCCATTTTATAAATTTTTTCTTCAAATTAAATATAGTAATCATCTGTGTATCTAGTTTAACAGGACTACTAAACCATTCTTTACTTCAAGACAAGACTCCTTGTATTGTATTATAATGTAAAAAAGTAGAACACTACTCCTGGTTACTAGTGTCCGGGTCACTACAATTGGTATCTGATAATTTTTATTAGAAACATTGGGAAATAGAATTAGGATCATATATATTATATATAATAACCCTATAATATTTTTTGATGATGAGTATAGAAGAATATCCAAAATTATGTTTATGGTGTACATAATGTGGATTTTTTGGTAATATATTCATATATGGATTATATTAGTAGACTTGGTTTTTGAAAAGTTGTCCAAATGGATAGTAACTCTAAAAAGGGAATGTTGGGGTTTACCCAATAATTACTTGATACATGAATTTGGGACTTACTTCAAACCTTTTTGACATTTTCATGACCCGGCCTTCATCGGGCCACAAACCTAGCCAAATTTCCCCCATGGGTCACCTATTATACATTGGTTTCCTCCATAACACATCATTTGATATTAATATTTCTGTTCACCTATCAGGATAACTAGTTTCCCCATAATACAACACATGTTTTGTTAGTGTTTTCTTTCCACACACACACCCTGCTAAACATACATGGAGGTCACCTATCATGATCACTACTCAAGGGAAAACATGATTAACTATGGAGTTCTAATCAGGTGGTCCCCCAAAAAGAAAGGTGTACCTTATTGACATTGGGAGTAAAATTTTCTTCTTTAATTATCACTTTTATTGGGTTTTTACTCTATCCACATCATTAAATCACAACACCCTCATTGTGGACCCCAGGCCTTAAACCCCGGAAGTGCCTCTGCACTTCTGACTCGGTATTAGATATGACTCTATTTTTCATGACTTGGTCATTCATAGGCTATGAACCATGTCATATGACCCCATGTGTCTCCTATAATAACATGGTTACCTTCTTAGCACACCATATCCTATTTCCTACAGGGTTCACTTATTATATTAATGATTTTCCACAAAGTCAAACACATTTTCCTTAAGTGAACTTTTTCATTCTCAAAAACACTCTGGAATACTTCCCATGTGGTAACCCATCCTAATCACTACTCCCATGAAATCATAAATAAATGTACATTTCTTGTTAAGAATGATCCCAAAAAAGTTGAACCTAATTGGAATTAATAATAACATATATTGTTTTCAGTCACACTTTTCTAGTGGTGTTTCAACACTTCTAGAGGATATTCTAAGGATGATTCAGAAAAATTTATAATTGATTATGATGGATTTTAATATATGATTACAATTATTGTCATAGGGTAAATCTAAGGTTTCTTAGATTGAAAAATTTATGTCTTGATATAACATAAAAATGATTTATGTGTGGAAAGAAAGACCCTAAAAAACATTCCAGGAGAAATGAAGAGAATAATGGAATGAAATGAATATCATTATAGGGATCCAAAAAGAGTTTTTTGTATCTGATGTGGGGAACCTAGGAATTATCCAAGTTAATTCCCACTTCTGAAGGATCTACCCTAGTCCAAGGAAAGGATTATGTGGAAATAAAACAGATATATTATTTTATGTATTTGGATTCAAGAATTAAATTATAGATTTTTCTTAACAATGGTATTTTTTCTATAATAATATTAAATCATATAAGTATTGTGACAAAATTTAAAACCATATATAAATTAATAAACATAAGAATTATAGATGTACTCATGTGTTTATGAGTGTAAGGTTGATAATATATTAAAAGTAAAATACACCACTTTTTAGGTTTTATGTGATGGAATTTGGAAAAGTTTTAGGGTATTTCTTTGGAAAACATTTATGGGAATACAACCCATTTAATTAGTATCTATTTTGGTGGAAAAAATAATTTAAGTAATAATACCCTTACATTTTTAATGACTAATTTAAATGTTATTGATAACCATTATCGTTTATCTTGTAATAATGATGATGTAATTCGGGTTTATCACAATTTGGGAACTTCATATGAAATATATTAATACATTTTTGGATAATGTAGACTCAATCCCATCTATAAATGATGTGGTATTGAACCCACGGCTGAAGGATAATAATGTTTTAGCACCTACCGCTTGCCTACATGATATTCTAGTAAATATCTCATAGTTCATACATAAACAATTTGTTTAAAGAATAAAAATGATGAACTAGTTGTGTTACTACTGAATTTTAGATATTGATGTATTATATTTGATAAATTATATTAAAAATATTAATTTTAAGAAATATTTAGTGATAGGAGAAATAACATGCCACTCTTTTATGGATCATAAAATCTGTTAAAAATGAACTTCAGTTCTTTTGAAATAGAAAAAATCAAAATATTGGATATTAATTTCATAGATAAAGGGATGAATTGGAAATTGATAAAATCATAACCAAATTATGTAATTATGCGTATAAAATAGAAACATATCAAGTATATTTCTGTATATTCTTATACAGTTAAGGAATTTTACCACTTTAATAAAAGGATCTTGAGACAAAAAATATATACGATTACCTTCATATCTGATGAATAATATGGTCTTTTAAATCATCACATATTTATGGTTTTGGGGTTCTTAAATATCGATTCACCAATCACAATATTTTGATCAATGACCTCAATCCACACTATAATTATTTACATTTCTCTTCCATGTCCATATCATCTCTTTCCAGCAATTTAATCTTACGTAGAAACCTAGTTACTTGATATTCTAAATGACCTTCATATCTTACTTTATATCTTATAAAGATGTATTTTTATTAACCCTTTTTTGTTGTGAGTTTTGAAATAATGGTATGCCCACATTCCGAAACCTTGATTACCCATATTAAGATTAAATTAAGATGATGTAATTTATCTATGGTGTGGAGAATGTAACACCAAAAGATTTTGAAAAATAAAACTGTTTTTTATATCATTTTTTAAACCCACCAAAAATATTAATTTACCCATGAAATATATTTATTTTAATTTAATCTCCCCAATATCTTGCGGAACATGCTACCCAGATTTGAAATGATCCATAATATAGTATTCCATTATAAACTATATATTAAATTGATGGATATGTATGGTAATAAATTCGTTATGAAAATAATATTTTCTAAATCCAATAAAATTAAAATCCTTGGTTATCTATTTATTAGATATAAAATATGAGTCATTTAAAAGAAAAAGAAGTGGTTTCTGATAAAACAATATTTTTTCTAAAAGATTGTGTAGTTGCGCTTTACACACAAAATTAAAAATTAGTTTTTAAAAATCTAAGTTACATTATTCTACAAGATTATTATTTATTAAAATTAAAATATCAAAATTTTCTTAGGGTGAATTTTTGGGATTTTTCATAAAAGTATTCATTATTGATAAATGGTTCAAAATACTAAAATATAATTGAAAACTATATTTTCATTTAAATTATTTATAAATAGAAAATTGTATTTTTAATTGTTTTACGAGTTAAATTTGTTCAATTATATAAAAATTAATTCAAATTCTTTCATTTATATCCCATATATATTTAATTTTTATATAGTAACATTTTAAACATTTGAATGTTTTCTCTATGAAAACTCATTATCTAATCTCATCAGCAAGATTAATTTAATATTAATTTTTTCACGTATGTGAGTAAACATTTAAAAAATGGATTCCATGTTTTGAATCAAAATAATTTCTATTATATAATAATTTCTCATTAAATTTTGTACAAAAAATTAATACTGAAAATATTAATTATAATTTATTGCAGTGAAGGTGAAAATGGATTTATGAGTGGTAAAACAAAAAAGATAAATGACCTAAAATATTTTATAACTTGTATATTGTAGAAATATTTCAATGCTATCGTTTATAATCATATATAATACTATATTTTTAACACATTTACATGTGAAAAAAGTGGGTATGCCTATTATTTTCAAAGATTATAACTATACCACTCACCTCACTAATAAATGTTTAACACCTCTAATCACATTTTCACACCATAAAAACACTTTTTATGCCATAATATACCCAATTCACTTAAAAAATTTCACAATATTATCCTATAATCCCCATTCTAGTTAGAAGTCGAACCTGATATATATTTTGAGGCAATCCAAATAAGGTTACCTGAATAAGAGGTAATATTCTTCCACGAGAATTTTAATTTCATATCATCCAAAACCTTCGCCAATTATTTTTTAAAAAATTAAAATATAACTAAAATATTATATTTAATATACAAATATGTTTTAATTTTATGTTAATTACCTAAAACCATCCCAAATTTTGTCAAATGGGTTACAAAATCATCATTCTTGTGTATGACGGACTACCACCTCGGGAAACGATTTCATTCATTTTTTCCATTACCATCTCTTCTCACCATTTGTTAGCAAGATGGATATAAAGTTTATATTTTATATTTATAAGATTATTATTCCTATAGATTAACTATATAATATATAACTATTTTTGCTTTCCATTCCATTATGTGTACAATAACACCTCTTAAGTCTAAGATGGACAACCGCCGAGCAGGATGATGTGATTCGTTTGTCACTAATGTTTTACATAGAATTTGATAATGATAAATATATTCAATATATGTTATATAATGATATAATTATGTTATTAATTTCATTTTTATTATTAAAAATATATAATATATCATTTTATTTATTATCTTTTCACCTATGTAAAGATAATCACATCATTTGGGTATGTGTGGACTTCCGCCTTCATAAAGCAATATGACTCTCTTATAATCAACACACCAAGTGGATGATATATATAAGTATATTTAGAGGAATAAAATGTTATATTATATAATTATAATTTAATAAATATTAAATATATCTTACCTTATTTCCATAATTATTATTGAAAATAGGAAGTGTTACCCATGCGTACGTACAGCCTATCGTCTCTCTGATCATAATGTTCTCCATTTTTCAAAACCATCTTTCATGATTTGTATTGAAATTATGATTGATATATAAATATGATTATTATTTCATTATTATTATCCAATATATGATATTAAAATATAATATTGATGATAACTATAACCCTCATGATAATGAACGAGTGAGAAAACTAGGCAATTAACACACAAAACAATGAAAACAATAAAATAACATATATTAATGGGAGGTAGTAATTTTTAAAGGATAATATATGATATTATAAAAATGAATATATTTATGGTAACAAATAATAACATTCTTGAAACCATTATATAGTTAGTTAAATAATTTTCAACCAAATAGAAACTTGAGGTAAGATATTTCTGATCTCAATTTCCATTCCTTGGGTAAAACATCTACTTCATTTATTATATCATGATATGATTATATGTGAAATGAGTTTTGATTATTTTATGGTTTATTTATAATTATTTTATGTGTAGTTACATTTTACACACTTAAAAAATTCATGGGTTAATACCAAATTCATTGATATGATCTGTATAAGGGACTTCTTCTCAATATCCCTCCATTGAGGTATATTGTAATATTATTCATATAATTTCATTTATATGGTGTATATACTACCTCATTGATAAGTAATATAATTATTTGTTAAAATTAATTAATGTTTAAGTTTCAATTTGAATATTTCATCTAAGGGTGTTTTTTGTTAAAAGTTACCAAGGGGTAATTCATTTTATAACATATTTTTGTTTTTTTAGTTTGTATTTCTATTTTATTTTCTTCGATATTATATAATTATGTTTGTAATGATTTTTACTATATAATTTTTTATTTAAAATTTTTTAGGTATATTTACATTTGATACACTTAATATATTCATTGGTTGATTATCACTTCAATGTTATGATCATTATAAGGGTTTATTTTGAAAATCTATATAAAATCTATATTATTTATTCGTTAATTTAAGTTTAAGGAAATTGTATAGTAATTTTATAATAAATCAATATCATTTTATTCTCATCTAGTTATTCATGATATTTTCAATTCATAGTACCATTTTCCACTCTTTTGTGACTAAAATAATTAAAAATATATATTTCAGAACATCCGACATCATTTATCTCTTCATCCTGAAATCCATTTTCTAACAAAATCCTATTTTCTAAAAAAAATTAAAAAACATAACTATTTTTCAAATTAATTATTGACCTCTTTTTAACCATTTTTTACTTTTAAAAAATTTATGGTTGTTTTCCTGGTATTTTAAAAACAAGTCATGTTCGGTTTTTACCAAAATTTTGAAAGGAATCGTTGTTTTAATATACTCGACATGTATGAAATTTCCAACCATAATGTCTACTGGATGTTATAAAGATTACTTTATTACGTTATTCTCAAAAAAAATATTATTTTTTATATTCAAATTTAATATAGGAATCTTGTGTGCTTCTAGTTTTCCATGTCAAAAAAATGATTAGTTCCTTTGGGATGTGATTCATTGTATCTCATATCAATGTAAAAAAGTAGACACTAACCTTGGGTTACAGGGTTCTCGGTCTCTACAAGTTCATATTTTTATATTAAAAAATAATATTTCAATAGTATATTGCAATGAACATAAATATTGGTGTTATTTGTAAATAAATCTGTCATTCATGGTTTTATAAATTTTTATGGTGTTACATTCTACTCTCGTTAAATCAACATCATCATGTAAATGTTCATTCCTGGAAATGATGGAAAAATAATAAAATTCCTATAAAATATTCAATATTTTAAAATAACTTTGTTTCAAAACTAGATCTCATAATGGGATAACAAAAATGTCTTCCAAAATTGGAAGTAGGAAACATAAAAATTAAATTAAATAACACATAATAAGGTTCCAAAATAAAGATAACATGTGTGGGATGTTAAAATTTAGACATGAAATACAACATAAAAAATATAAAAACTAATATAGGGAGATAAAAATCAAGTACATGATACATTTAATGACTTTAAAACCATAAATATGTGGGAGATGAATGAATAATAAATTTATATGAAATGAACGCAAAATGATAAAAAATTTATTCTCAAGCACTTTCTTGGATTTTTGATGACGTATTTACAATTTTTAAAAATAACATATTCAAATTTACTTAATTTATGTGTAATTTTCATCTTTTAATAAATTTCAAACACAATATTATATTTTTCTATAAAAATTTCATATTGAAGATAAATTTTTTATCCCTAAAGCACAAAAATGAACTTTTAATATATCAATAACCCAAAAAAGGATAAAAACGAATTCCTCCCATATTTTTCTATTAACCAAATCCAAAATGGCTTTAATACGATAAGTTAATTCCCAAAAATAATAAAAATCATATTAATAAATAATACATTAATCCATAAAAGTTTAAATAAAACCCCAAAATTTAACCTTAATCTCAATTATCCTCCGAATTTTGTATGAATAAATTCAAATAAAAAATATCAAAACGATTTGACCATATATTTTTTTAAAACAATTGAAACTTTTATCTCCAAAAAATATCAATCTCTCATAAGATCATATAACAAAAATGTATATACCCTAATCATAAACTCTTCAAAATATGTTAATTTCATCCATAAATACCCTATATCAACATAAATCCATAATAAATCAAGGATTCCTCTATATGATATATCAGTCTACGTCACTCAATATATTTATACCCAAATCATTTAATATTCCAAATACATTGTAATTATCATTAATCACATAGTAACAAAGTCACTTTTCAATCAAAAAGTTATCTAAATTATATATTTCTATAATTTAGATAATATATTATCTTACTAAACAATATTTAACACAACATAAATGACCATATTAACAATAATGTTTATTGATAACATTAAAATTACGTCGAAAACATATAGAAGAATTATTCCCCAAATAAAATTTTCACTAAAACATATTCTAAACCAAAGGGTTTAATTTCCTATAAATTAACACCAAAATGTCGTTAATCATATAAAATTCCTATATCAATAAACCTATAATGTTGTATTTATGATTTTAAACATGTGATCAACCATTCAAAAATCATTTTAAGAATATTTAAGTTTATCATATATCACTATGGCCTATCATAGATTTCAATAAGTTTTATTCTCTAATTCAATATAATGTTTTATAGAAAAATTTTTAATTAACCTAATAATATATCCCATCAATATCAAACAAGGAGTATAGAAAGGGAATACCAACCATGATTCTGAATGACAAATGATATATAATCAACCAACTCTTATTGGGATTATTACACCAAGATAGATCTCTTCCAAAACAACATTATCTTTTATTATCAAGATAGTGGTGTACTAGATACAAGCATGACTCCATTTTTTCATTGGAAAAAATAAAAAATATAAAAAATAATTAATTATCAACTTGGAACTCATATAATGTATCCATGTTCATATAATGAGTAAGGAAAAAAATTAGGGTGATCTAACATTCCTAGTAACTATTAAGTGATGTATAATATATCATGAGTAATTATTTTATAATCAAAATGGCATGCTAAATAATGGAAGACATGTGTCATTTAATAAAAAAAATTTGTGTGAAATACAACAATTGAAATTTTGAATTTTAAAATCTCAAGGATAATAATAATAAAAATCTCAATGATTGTAATGGAAAATTTTTGGAGCCTTGATATCAAACATCATGATATATTTACAACCAAATAGAATAACCAATCAGATTTTAACTATGGGTAGTAATACCAAAACCCATTTAATAAATCTAGCCAACCAGTTTATCTCATGATTCTTATTAATGCATTGAGGGTAAATGTAATTATAGGCCTAATCCATCACTTCATGTCCAATCATTCCAATTAAATTTAATGATCTATTTAATTCCTGAAAAGTATAAATTATTAACTAAAACCCCATGAAATTATAAATTATTAATTTTTTATTCGATATCATATGAGACACACAACATTTGATATTTAACACGCCACTAAATATATTTCATTAATTTTAATCTCTTATATGGATTATGCAACACAAAACATAGAGTCGAAATAAAATATAATATAGAATAATAATATATACTAGACATTAAATTTGAGGATATGATATTAATAAATAATTTATGAATAATTTTTATATGATTATATTAGAAATAAAATATGATACATTAAATCGGAAATAAAGTATCTTCTAAAAATTTGCATTTTTCAAAAATATTATTTTCTCTTTCACTACACACATAATTTGAAATTAATTTTTATGACATTTATAAAATTTATTTTATAAAATTAACTTAATATTTAGAATTATACGTAAAAATTTACTTAACTTTATTTTTTTATAATTTTGTGAAATTTTTTTTAATAGTTTAAAATATTGAATTTTAATTAAAAACTAGATTTCCATTTAAACAATTAATAATGATAAATTTAATTATAAACTGGTGTTAAAATAAGTTTAGATAAATTTTATATCAATTAATCATTTTCTTTCATTTTAATAATTCTCATATTTGATTATGATAAAAAAAACTTCATAATCTTTTCATTATTTTCTCTTCAAAAACCCGCTTTCTCGTCATGTTTGTGAGATTTATTTTAAATTTAATTATATCCATTATGTGGATTTATTTTTATAAAATTAATTCCATATTTATAATCATAATAAACAATTTTTTTTGAATAATTTAAAATTAATTTTTTTCATTATAATAATTAAACATAATAAAAATTAATTACCATGATTAAAGGTTTTTCACATTACATGTGCTTGAGTTAAAATTTATTTCCAAAAAATAATGATCATCACTTTATAAATTGGATTTAAAATTTATAAAAGTTATTTATAAATTATATGATAAGTCTCATTTTATCTTATTCTTAAATATTTAATTAACTCGGTTAAAAAAACTAATTACTAGGGTTGAAACAGAAGCAGAAAAATGGAGTAAACATATAGGCTGAGAAATAAAATCTATAAAACAATAGTTTTCTTATGATTTGAAGATTTTTATCAAACATATTATCCCTAGACACCATTATTAATAAATTTCTAATCCATATTAAGTGATAGTTACTTCCTATTGTTGAATACTATTAAGTATTTTAAACTTGTCACTCCCCCCCAAATATAAATGTGCACTCACTCCCCACACATCATCACACCTATAAATAAATGATTTTTATAAAAAAACCATAACCACCTAAATAATATTATAGCCTCATAAAATAAGACTTATTTATTGAATTTATCAATACTTTTAAGTATTTTTTTAAAACTTAATGAGTTCACATGAATATGAGGTTACATCCTTCAAAGAGATTTTTTGTTTTATTTATTCCTCCATCTCATTAATTATTGTATAACAGTGTTTATTTAGAAAAATTTGTATGATAAATATAGTGATATTTTTCATGATAATGATATAAAATAAAAACGTCTCCACTTCCATCAAATGGGATAAAAATAACCATTCATGTGTACAACATACCACTGCCTCAAAAACCAGTGTCATTCGTTTATTCCATTACCATATATCTGTGTTTGGTATAATGATTTATATAATGTATATATATGTAAAATTTATAAAATAATTACACAAAATTATTATTTATACCGTTTATACTATTTTTCACTACACTGCATTAGGGGTAATAAAATGTCTCCCAAGTGTACAATGAACTACCACCTCATGAAATGTTGTGATTTTTCATTCCCTAACACTTTACATGTAAGTTGAAAAGAATATATTTAATAATTATATGTTATAAAAATAATATAATTATCATATTAATGAAATATTTATCATCATGAAATTTTTATATATCCTTTTTCACTAAAAATTGATAATATATTCAGTGTATGTGTGAAATATTGCCTTTATAATGCAATAGGACTCACATTTCATCACTGCGCATGGTGGATGATATGTGTTGGTTATTTAAATAGATAATATGGTATTTATGATATTTTTATATTATTTTGTATTTAAATTATTAATTAAAAACTTTCAATAATAATCATTTAAAAATATAAAAGTTATATATACGTATCTATGGCCAATCATCTTTATGACTGTAACATACTTAATATTTTATAAAAATATTTCATAAGTGCTTTAAAATTTATAATATGTGTATAATTATGAAAATAATTTCATTATTATTATTCTGTAAAAGATGTAACAATATAATTGTTATAAGATTCATAACTTTCATTACAAAATGTGAATGGGAAAAGAAGGAAATTAACAACTAAAATATTGAAAATAATGAAATATTAATAACAAAAAGGTGATAAAATTGATAAAAGTATAATATTTGAAATTATAAATATAAATATGGTTATTTAATAATTTAATAACATGTTTAAAATCATTATATAAGAGGATAAATCATGTTCAATCAAAAGGAAGTGTGAGGTTGGGGATATTCTATCAAATTTCCTTCATTGAGACATATTATAATGTTACACACATAATTTACATTATATCATTTATATAAAACCACTTTGACATGTAATATAATTATTAAATAATAATTTATTGTATTTTTAGTTTCAATTAGAATTATTTCTTCTAATGTAATTTTACTTAAGATATATCAAGGGTAATGAATTTTATAACTCAATTTATTTTCAATGAGTTATTTTACATCTTTTTCATCTTAGATAATATAAGATTATGTATCTAAATAATTATAATTATATTATGTTATATATTCACTTAACCTATGTGGATTTATATTCGATACACGTAATCTACTAATTTACTAATTCTCACTTCTAAAATTATGATCATTGTAAGGATTTATTTCATAATATCAATCTCATCATGATTATTTTTTCTATAATTTAATTTTAAGAAACTTATTTATTAATTTCCTAATAAACCCATATAATTTTATGATTTCTTATTTATTCATGATATTTTCAAGTTATAGTACCATTTATCCCACTCTTGGGTACTTAAAATAATAGAGATTTTTTTTAAAAAAAAATCTACATCATGTCTCTCATATGAAAAAAATCCATTTATTTTAAAAATGATGTTTTAAAAAAATTTATGTTTTTAAAATTTTAAAAATTATTTGTTAATGATAATTTTACCCATTTTTTCATTTTATAAGAAAAAATTGAAGGTATCCTTCACATGGTTTTCAAAACAATTCTCATTTGAATTTTACCAAAAAAGTAACAAGAATATATGTTTTAACATGTACCAGATGAGAATAATTTCTAGCCATCATGACCTACTAGATTTATTAAATCCTCCTTCATAAGTTTGAAAAATTATTTTCAATGAAAATTATTATAATTTTTTTGTGAAATTATTGTTTTTTAAATTATTTTATAAATAAATATGATATTTCCCACAATAATGTTTTTAAGAATATTGTTATGGTATTTTTATTCATTATTGATAACACCGCTTTATTATTACTCAAATAGGTATATGTTTTGGTGATACAATAATTATTCCTTATATGAATATTTTATGATAATTCTTTTAATAAATTTTTTGAAATTTACTTTTTTGATTCATTTTTGTAGTCATTGTCATTCCCTTAAAAACAATTTCTTGTGATAATTTAAGATTATATTGTCTCTAATATCCATGTTGTTTATCATGGATAGGTTAATTTCTGGAACTATATATCATTTTTACATATGGTGTTCTATATTGAAGGATATTTTTTTTATCAATTCATTTATTGATAAATTTTTATTCATTACTCAGTACATATATTCAACGATAAAGAACATTTTTCATGAAATATATAGAATTTTTGATATATAAAGAATGATTTGGACCTGAAGTGATGGGTGGGGCGAAAAATAATATATTGCCTTGATGCATTCGTTGGTCTTATGAGAAAAATATTAAGCTAGAATTAAATTTTTTTACCAATAGTTTTAAAACTTCTTGTGAAAGGTCAATACGGTAGAGGTATCATAATGACTGAGATCATGGCATCCAATAATTAAGAATTTACTTATTTAGGATTTAAATTATTATTATCAATGATATTTTCTTAAGGATATTATATATGGATGAATTCAATTCTTATTTTATTAGTTAAATGGAAGGTGTATTAATTTATTTACCTTTCCATGTTTATTATTCCTTATCTTTTCATCATAGTTAATTATTTAAAAGGAATGTGTTTTCAGTCATTTACCTTCTCATGTTGATTATACTTATTATTTAATGGTAGAATTAATTATACATAACCCCTTATGAGAACATGATCTTAGGATTATTTTTTTACTTTATAATGAATCTATGATGTGTTCTATGTTTAAAATGAAATGAAATTCAAAAGGGAATCCTTATATTCAAAAAACGCATGTCGTAATATATTTTTAAATATAATTCAACACTGAAGAATGTAACAAGTTTACCAAAACTAATAAACTATTTGGTCATTCGGGATTTTCTTCATTATATATTATACCAATGTAATAATACAAACACATGCTCCTGGATACTGGGGTCAAGGTCATTATAGTTTATATCCAAGAATATTAGTAGAATCCTTGAGAACTAGATTTATGAAAACCTAAATTAGAGAACATTGACCAGTGATATGGTTTGAGGGGTAGTGTATAATAATAACATAATGTTCTGGTAATAAATATACTATGTGGTTTTCCTTAGAAAAAAAATCATTTCTGTATAATGCATATTGTTGTGGTTATAGTACAAATATATCTAACAATAATGACTCTGAAAATGGGGTATTTGGGTTGACCATATCATCACCTAGCTCATAAAAATGGTACTTATTGCACGTCCGATTTGAAAAATTGTGTGATATACTTAGGATAAATAAAATTTTCATTACAAACCATTATTTAAGAGTTTTAAATAATTATAACCCCAATGAAACCTTTTTTATGATTATGATATTACATATTCATGAATTTTAAATTTATATTATGTATTAAAATAGTTTTTGGATTTTACATTAATTATCATAATGATATGATTGAATCTATTATATTCCAGAATTTATAAATGGATCAATGTTTATGTAATAGGATTGCCATATATGCACGTAATCCAAAATAGACAATGATCATTTATTAGATGATCTTAATATAATATTTTGAAGGGAACTTGTCTCCAAAACATTCCCCGTATTTTAGAACGTGGAATCATGTTCAACCAAGACAGAGAAATAATTATATATTAATTATTTATTTAAAGGGAAGACAGTGAAGAATATTATAGAATATAAAAAATTTATTAGGGGAATAAGTGAAACAAGGGTTTTCCTACATGTGATATTTATTGAAAGAAACACCCAGGTATATGCTTGTTGGTAATTAGTGTTTTCAAAAAAAATCTTGAGAAAGGCCACCATGATCATGGTTTCATGGGAAATAGAAAGGTTTCCAATATTTAAATATTAAACTATAACAATATTGGGAACTATGTAAAAAAAATACCCTAAGACTCAAAGCAATATTCATCAAAAGAAGATAATGGGTCAGGGTTAATATTATGATAAAACCATAAAAGAAGTGGAATAATCTATTTTCCTGTTTTTTTATTCAAGAGTTATTTAGATTGAGTATTTTTTTCAAGGATATCCCAGTTATTAGAATTATGAAATGTATAATTATTTTATTTTAGTACATTTCTATTAAGGATTTGGAAGTGTATGTTGAATGGTGCCAATAAGTAATAGGGATGATTTAGTGGAACGTTGAACTTATTAAGAAACACATGAATTAAATAATTATAACCCTTAATATTTATTTGATGTTGATATAGTGATTTCGAGATAAATATATAATTTATTTGGATAATTTATATTAGATTGTACTGATGACCATGGAACTGATTGTTGATTTTTTGACAAATTTGATTATGCTATCATTGAGAGTGATTATCGTATTTTTGGATTTAAGGAATATATCCAATAATATTTTTTTTACTTATGAAATAAGGTAAAAATAATGTTTTCATTATGGTTTATAGTAATTCATGTTATTACTATGTTTCAAGAGAAAACATGGCAAAGGTACTAACATGTTTGGTTTCTAATGATTAAGAGGTACATTAATTTTTCTTATTGGATTAAAGGTAATGACATTTTAGAAAATCGGTGACTTTATTTTTGAATATTTGGATATTGATCTTAGGAAAGTTTTATAAGGTTGAAAATTTGTTAAATAGAATAATTTGAACTTTTTAATATGTTTTAGAGATTAAGTTATTACTCCACCATGTGGAGATTCATGCATATTGGATAATATGTGCTAACCATATTAGTTTTAGAATATAGTTCAAGATATATTGAAATACTTTTCACACTTTTTTGTAAATTAAGATATGTTAAAATAGAATTTTAGTGATTTAGACATAAAAAGTAAATTTTTTAACATTCATTTCCTTGAGTAAGTTATAAATTAGAAAATAATCGAATCACAACTAATGGATGAAATTGTTATTATTAAAACTGAAAGGTATAAAGTAAGAATATTTCCACATATTCTAATAGAGTAAAATTATTCCTCAACTCTAAAAAATGAATATTTAAACAAAAATTATATCTTTTTACATTCATATCTTATAAATCATATTTTCATTTAAATCATCAAAAATTTATCATTGTGAACAACTTAACTTCCCATTGATCATTCAATTTCTTGTGATCAATGAAATATTTCATTATCTATAATTATTTATGTTTTTCATCCATCTGCACATATTCACATTCCACCAATATTTTATTTTTTAGGAACATTGTTATTATTTATTCCATATAACCTTTGTACATCCATTTTTACTCATCATGTGTATATTTTATTATCCCTTTTATGAAGTGGGTTTTTCAAAAATTGTATTTCAAAATGTCAAACCCTGGGTATCCAATATCATGTTTAAATTGAGAGTACATAATATATTTAAGTTTGATAGAATGTAACACTCAAAAAATTTCAATTAAGAATATTGTATTTTGTAGCATATGAGAAATTAAACACTATCGAAAAAACCCATGAAATATAATTCATTAAATTATATTTCATAGATAGCATGGAGAACACTTAACACCTAGTCTAAATGAACTGTAATATAGTGTACTATCCTAACCATGACATTAAATTGGATGGAATGAATATTAATAACTAAATTATGATAACTACAGTTATTTATTGGTTAAAAATAAAATAGAAATCATTTTAATGAAAAATACGTATTTTCTAAAAAACTATATTTTTCTAAAAGTTGTTTTAGTCTCCCTTTGCACACTTAATTTAAAATTAAATTATACAAATATTAGAAAATTTATTTTATAAAATTAACATCATTTTTATATTTTTATATTAAAATATCATATGGTGATGAATTGGGATAATTTTAAAAAGTTTCATTCTTTGATGAATAGTGAATGATATTGAATTTTTATTGAAAGATGTCTTTTCATAAGATTATTTATAATTTAAAAATCATTATAATGTAAAATTATATTATAAATTGGTTTTATAGGAAAATTAGTTAAAATATATATTAATTGATTTAATATTGGTAATTGGAATTATTTTTATTTTGATATTTGAAGAAAAAAACATTCTAATCCATGGAAAAAACTTCTCTTTCCAAATCCAGTTTCTCATCGCGTCTCTGGGAATAATTTTAAATAAAAATTATGACACTAATATGGATTTTATTTTATAAATTATATTCCATATTTTTAATCATACTAATTAACATTTTTATTAAGTTAGACATATTTTTTCTCCTAATAATTAAAAGGATAACATATAATTATTATCACATTTATCATACAAAGTGGTGTTTTATAACATTTCATACACTTAGGATAAAATTAGTTTTTAAAAAACATATTATTTATATGTGATTAATATTATTTAATATTTATAATTATTGGGCACAAATTTTCAAATATGTCTCATTTTATTATATGCTTAAATAATTAATTACATGGGTAAAAAAACAGAGTTACCGAGGTATAACTAATGTGGTAAAAATTGGGTAAACTTAAAGGTTAAGATATGACATTGTTAAAACATTTTTTAGAGATTTTTATAGAACATATCATCCCTGAAATAATTTTTTATCTATTTTTTTTGAAAAATAATTTGAGAGTGAATTCCCATTATTGAATATACTTGGGTGTTTACAAAATTACCACTTGTCCTCAATTATAAAGGGGAACTCACACCCCACACATATTTTCACCTATAATAATATTTGGTTATCACAAAAACATCCGAAATAACCACCTAAATCCTCTAATATGATCCCCGATTTCTTATTTTGAGTATAAAACCAACCGTGGAAGGATTTGTGGAAAACCCAAAGAGGTTGCCCAACGAATAGGTGATGTTCTTCAATAAGTGTTATTATTTTATTTATTCATCCCCCTCTTTCCTTTATTTTTAATTCACGATAACATGAAAACCATTGTATATTACATATAAAAATATTTTTATATTTTATGTTAATTACCAAGAAGTATATCCAATTCAATCAAATTGGTTATGAAATCATTATTCATGTGTATAACGGACTACCATTTCATGAACTGATGTTATTCATTTTTTCCATTACCATCATTCACGATTGGGGGTGATGATGGGTCTAAATTATATGTAAGATATTTATATAAAAATATCATTTATATATATAGTAATTATGTCATATATAAACATTCTTTTAATTTCCATTCCTTAGGGTGTGCCATAATGCGCTCATGTGAACGGCGGACTACTGCAATGCGAAGGGATGTGATTCGTCTTTCACTAATGCTTTATATGGAATGTTAAATGGATAAATTTAATGATTATTTGTGATAGAAATTTCATAATTATTATTTTAATGACATAGTTATCATTAATATAATATAATATATCATTTTATTCTGAATATGATAACATTTCTAGGGTACGTGTGGAATACCACTTTTACGAAGCAATGTGAATCTCTTTTCATCATCACACCACATTGTAAATATATGGAAGTATGATTAAATAAAATAAATTTTAACTATGTTGTTATTATAATTCTTTAAATTTAAAATATTACATACCACTTTATCATAATGATTATTGAAAAATTGAAATGTTTCTCATTTATATGTATAGCCAACTATCTCCATGATCATAATGTACTTTGTTTTTCATCACCATACTTTTAGATTGGTTTTAAAAGTTTTATTGATGTATAAATATTATAATAATTGAATAATTTTTTTAATATAGATAATTTTACAATATTATTTTCACAATAACTAGGCCATTCATAACAAACAGCGAATGCAAAAACAAGGCAACTAACAACTAAAAAAATGAAATTAAAGAATTATTATTAAAAAACATGTGATACAATGTTATAAATGAATAATATAGGATATTATAAATATTAATATAGCTATTTAATAGTTTAATAACAATATTAAAACCCATATTAAGGAAGTTAAATCATGTTCAAACAAAATGAAGCATGAGGTAATGAACTTCGACTCAATTTTCCTTCATTGAGGCATATTGTAATGTTATGCACCTAATTCCTTTTATATGTTGAATATACTGACCATTTGACCTGTAATATTATTATAAGATAATAATTAATGTTATTTAATGTTTACATTTGTTTTATATCATCTATGGGTATTTTACTTAAGAGTTACCAGGTGTTAAAGATTTTCATAACTCAATTTCATTTATTTTATTTTATTACTTTTCATCATCTTAGATATTACATGGTTTTGTTTTTAATGATATTAATTTTCTTATGTTTTATTTCACATTTATTATTTGGATATATAGTTGAAACTAATAATCTATTTATTTTATAATTCTCACATTAACATAATGATCATTGTAAGGTCTTATTTCATAATCTCGTTCACATCAAGATTGTTTATTCTAAAATATTAGGGGACCTAATTAAATGATCATTGACTAATAAACCCCAATAATATTCCATCCTATGGTAATTCATGATATAATAAATCAATAGTAACATTTCTTCTAATCATGCGTACATAAAATAATTGATATTGTTTTTAGGAAAATCCAACTTCACTTCTCTCTTCAGTCAAAAATATGATTTCTTAAAAAACAATGTTCTCAAAATATGTTTTCAAATATATTTTAAACTACTAAAAATGTTTTATTAAATAAATATTTACCAAGTTTAATTTTTACCAAAAAAATATTTCAAAGCAATATTCACTTTGTTTTCAAAATAATGATTTTTTTTTCTTTTACTAAAACGATAAATAAATATTTTTTTTAACATGTACAATATGAAAAGAATTTATAGAATTTATTAATAATATAATTTTTTAAATAATCTTTATAATTTTAAAAAAAAAATCAATGAAATTTTTGTTGTAAATTTTTTGTTAACCTATAGTTTTAAAATTGATTTTGCAAATTTAAAGGTTATTTTTTTAAGAATATTTCAAAATATCATTTTATGGTATTATGATGCATCAATGAAAACAACTTTTTATTCTTACATAAATGGGTATATGTTATATTTATAACATTTTTACTCTTTTTATGTATGGTATATGATAATTCATATAAAGTGAAGTATTAGTATTCACATTCTTGATAAATGTTTTTAGTCATTAACTTTCTCTAGAAATATTTACATTCCTGAGATCATTGAACATTAAATTTATACAAAATATAGATTTTATATTTTATGGATATATTAATTTATTAAAACATGTATCTTTTTTTCATATCATGTTCTACATTGAAGTTTATTTTTTTATCTGAGGATATATTGATAAATATTTATTCTTTAGTAAATTTTGATATATGATGATAAGAAATATTGTTAATGGATTAAATTTACTATTTGATATATGATGAACTCTATGGACCTACAGTGATGGGTAGGTACTAACATTACATATCCCCTCATTACATCGGTAGTTCTCTTGATAAAACAAGGAATCTATAACTAAATGTGTTTTTACATATAGTTTTTAATCAAATTTTGAAATTTAATTATGGTAGAGTTACTATAATGCCTAATATAATGGCTTCCCATAATTACGAATTTCCTTCATTAAGAATTAATTTATTATTATCAATGATATTTTCACAAAGATTTTATCTCTAGATGAATTTAATTCTTGGTTTATTTTTTAAATCGATTGTGTGTTCATTTATTATCCTCTCCATATTAATTATTCCTTATCTTTTCATTATCTTAATGTTAATTAAATTGAATCTGTTCTTAGACATTTATAATTACATGTTTATTATGATTAATTTATATAGACGTATTCCATAGTAATTAACCCTTAATGATTATATTATATAACCCTTATATTGTTTACTTTTTCTGGAATCTATGAAGTGTATTGGGTTTAATAAATTTTTATATTCTTGAGGGAATAATGTTATTCTATAAAAAAATTACATATCAATTTCTATTAGAAAATTTAATTAAAGTCTCAAGTATTTTTCTATTTTACCAAGACTACTAAACTATTTATTTATTTAAGATATGATTCGTTGTATATTATTCCAATGTAATAAAAGACACACTAGCTTCGGGGTACTAGGTTTAGAGTTATTACATCAACAAATATCTTTGTTGTGTAAATAATATGGAATATTATTATTTCCCCATCCAACAAAATAAATTTCATTGAAAAATCGTATATTTAGAAATGGTAGAGATATTAAGAAATAATCATATCCAAAATAAGAAGAATATGGTTATTTAATATAAATATACTCTCCGATGAAATTGATCATAAGACAATTAATGTTTCATGATAAATTTAATTTCAATAAATTTAATAAAGAGTTTAGAGATGACCATAAATTCATCAAAAATGTATATTTTGTACTAAAATGTTGTATTTTAATGTATAGAAGTAAATGAAAGAGAAAAATTAAAAATAATTGAGAATAAATAGGTTTCTTTGTAAAATCATTGAAATATTGTAATATAAAAAACCGTTTAAAATAGTTATCATGTAGGGAAAAAAATTTAATGTCGTATATATTATAAAATAATCATTTTTTGGATTATTTTGAAAGAAATTTGAAATTGATATTTTTGGAAAAAATTAGAAAGATTAATTTAAAACATTTCAAAAATTAAATGATACCATGTAATTTCATTAATAATTCATTTGTGTAAATAATTATTGTTTTTCTAAAACAATTTTGAGAATTATGGACATTGAAGAAATATATACCCAATCAGAATTGAAATAAGATTGGTTTTTCTTTTAAAGATTTATTTTCATGATTAATGTCCCATATAGAGGATTATTTATAAGAATACATTTGGACTCAATCAATACCGATATTTTTATATAATATATGGATTTTATAATGGATATATTATATGATTCCCTCAATAAAAATAAACTCTATCCCAAATGAATGATATTGTAAAATAAATTATTACATCATTGGTATCATTTAATTATAACATCTAAAAAGAGATACTTGAATTGAAAAATAAATAAAAAATAATTTATATATATATATATATAATTGGGATTATATACACCACATAAAAGTAAATATGTGTATAATACCAAATCTGTCTCAATGGAATGGAAATTGAAAATAAATCCCTTGCCTCAAGCTTGACTTATTTGAAAATGGCATAACCTCCATTGTAATAAATTCTAATTTATCATAATTATATAATATAATAATGTACAAAATTTATAATAATTTATATGGTCTAGTTATACCATCTCAACACACATTTATTAATAATTTTTTATTAAAATCTTCATTTCCATGTGTTAGATGTTTGGTTCTTTATGGGATCTTTAGATCTGCAGTTCTAGTCTTTATACATTGATCACGATTCTATCATATCAAAAATATTATCCCTGATATAAATATCATATACATTCATTAAAAATATATTAATAGTCATCAATAAAGGTTATATGTATAAATGCATTACACTTTTCATGGAAACGTTGGGTTTATACATATGCCTGAATGTTGATTCCATTTTTCAATGGATAGAATTAAAGAAATTTAAATGATAATTGATATTTATAGTTTTATAAAAATATAAAAATTATCATTTAAAATTAGTAATTCTATTATCATAACAGCCAATGTGAAAAGGTGATTAAAAATGAAATGCATAGCTTCATGGATAGGGTAGTTCGCACATTTACACTAGCGGTGTTTTCATTCCCAATATGACTAAAATGAGTTGTATAATGGGTTATATATTCTAATAGTAAAAAAAGTAGACATATTTAATATAACTAATTGATTAGTTGATAATTGATAAAATATATTTAGAGGAGGTATAAAAGAAAATAAAATTGAAAATGATTAGTTAAGAGTTGTACCCCTTCATTGAGAAAACATTTGGATTACACCATAAATATTTAAAGGATAGTAATCTAGAATTACTATAAGATCAAAAAATATTTAAGGGGTCTATTGTTACACAAGGGTAGGTTTTTTCCAAGATAGATGGATAAAACCTAATTAATAATCAAGGATAGGAAGTGAACATTCCTAAGTAAAGTGACAGGCACCCCAAAAATTATATAAATAATTAAATAAATATAATTTGGTTTATATAATCGATTATTTAAAAATTAATATATTTATATTATAAGATGATTGTAACACCTCGTGTTTCTATGGACATTTGTTTAATAAATTAAATTTACATTTTATAGATTATAATACACTAATTAGATTATTCCTTCCCTAGGGCACAAACTCATCATATGTTAAAGAAAACATTAACATGTCATAGGTTACATACAACACCAACTTGGTTTAAATCAAATTAAACATCGATGTATCTATGAAACATCATTTTATTTGTATTATTTTTTAAATGAGATCATTATAATCTAACCCTAAAACATAGTAATATGAATAGTAGTAAATTATTTTATAATATTATTTATAATGGTTTTATATAAATATAACCTATTTATAAGAACATTTATTATCTTTTGATGTTGTTATATGTTCAAAAATACTATTTTTTCAACTAATCTATTGTTAAGGTTATTCTGTGAAAAATTAATAAAATTAAAGTTATACACATTTAGAAATTTAATTTGATAAAATAAACATAATTTTTTTATTCAAAATTTCTATATTATTTTATAGTTAATTTTTGGGATTTTTTTGAGAAACTTCTTTTTTGGTGGAATATTAAAAAACCGAATTTAAATTGAAAACCGTCTTATTCTCTAATTTATTTATAAGGTTAAATATTATTTAAAATTTGATTAAAATATTAATTATATCATAGTTATATTGATTAATCCAATTTATTTCATTTTAATAAATTTTAATTTGAATTTGGTTATAAATAACTTAGCAATCATTTTGACGTATTTACATTAAAAAATCAGAGTGTTGTCCCTTCAGGTGAATTATTTTTAAATTAATTTACATCACCTATATGATTATAATTTTTCAATACGGATTCCATATTTGGAATATGAATAAATTATAATTTCTAAAATGGTTAACTATGTTTTTTACTAATAAGAGTAGTTAATGTTATTAAAATTAATTATACTGATTAATGTAAAATTAAGCTTAAATAACGACTAAACCTTAATGTTAAGAAACAAAATACTTAAAACATGTCCAATATATGTTTTCTAGAAATATTTATACTTTATAATGCATTTTATATAATTTTTTCATTATTATATCCATTTTAAACACACAAAACGTGGGTGGGATTCTATCTTCAAATATTTACAAGAGTGGAAATCCTCATCCACTATAAAATGACCTCCTCTCCTCCCACTTCCTCAAACCTTTAAAACCTCTTATATTCATCCAATATATTCCCAATACACTTCCATATATCCCTAACATCGTCAAAGAATCCTCCCATTGAGAATAAATCCATCCAAGGAAACCTATTGGAACAAACCAAAAAAAGTTACCTGATTAAGAGGTAATGACTTCTCTCTAGATCCATTCTTTTATTCTCTTTCTCCAACCACTCCACAATTTTTATTCCATGATTGTATAAAAACCATTATATTAAATATAATATTATTTTATTATTCTAATTTTTTGACCTACACATACACACACCTCTATCTAATGTGTAACGAACATACTATTTATGTGTACGATGAACTACCACCTCACAAAACGATGATTGGTCATTTTTCCCTATCACTATCCATTTAGGAAATTGTGATGGAAACTCTAATTATATATTTCATATATTATATTAATCATTTATTTATTCTTCTTATATCATTTTTACAAAAAAAAATATCTTTATAATTTCTATTTGGTGTAAATACGATGATTTCATTTGAGATAGTGTGCACTACCGGCCCCTAAAAGTGATGTGATTCATTCACACAATAAATAGAATGAGTTAGGGGTGGGTTTAGTGAACATTTATGACAGATATATGATATTATCAGGATAATATAGTAATAATATATATATATATATATATATAAACATTTGTCGTTTATCTTCTTTCTTTCAATACATCAATAAAAATGGAAACATCATTCATGTGTGTGTATGACTTACCATCTCCATTAATGGTGAATTATATTTAATAATTATATATAATATAGAATATTATAATACAAATATAATGAATATAAATGATATTTATATCATGTTTTACCTTTTTGATTTCGTGATATAAGTTTGAAGACCCAATATATAACAATTTAAGAAACATGCGGATAACGATGTGAATAATACGTGAAGTGAAAACTTAACAAAGAATTTTTAACAAGTGGGTAATATAAGTTCATAATAAAACCATATATAGAATTAGATATAATAAAATTCTTCAGTAAAATATGTATAATTGTAATAAATTTATTATATATGAATTTTGTATGAGTATGAAGAGTGAAGACATAGGGTAAGGGGATTTCTTCTCACTTTTTTTCCATGAGATACATGCCTTATTCAACACTGATTACTTTTGTTTGGTATGTATACTTCCCATGAATGTATTAAATTGCACATATAATTAAATTTATAGTCATTTTAATATCCATTATATGATATTTGTTTCATGTGGTTAACGTTTCATAAGATACCTAATCAGTAAGGCAGTTTTGTCTCAATTTTCCTTCTTTGAGACACATTTTTTTTATGAACCTACGTTATTTTTGGTGGTGTACATACTTCCATTTGAAATTTTATATCTTCAATCTTCTGTTCTCATCATATATTAAAATTCATAAAAATATATTTTCTTAAATAGAGATTATGATCCCATGTTACCATGTGACAAGAGTTTATAGAAATAATCTCATTGCTTTTCAAGATTGTTAATTATTATGCTTTTTTGATGAAATATTGTGAGATATCTTTCAAGAGCCTGCATCAGTTTCTTTATCCTTTTTTATTAAATATATATATATATCAATTTATTTTTACCATTTTTCCACTATTTGGTACTTATGAAAATTAATAAAAAATTTAAGAAAATATGATTATATTTCTCTCTTGGGTTGGAAATTGATTTTATTTCAAAATCCATGTTTTTATAAATGTTTTCAAATAATCCTTAAAGATAATATCCGAGAAAATTGTATTTTAAATTTTTTTTATTTTTTTCAAATCTTCATTTATATGTTCTGAAATCTAATTTCAAAGAAAATGGTTTTTTAAAAACGTTTTATGTTCTAAAAACAATATTCAAATAAGAAAGGATTTTTTTCTTCAATAAATGTTTTTAAAATATATTTAAAAATTATTTCCCATCTAATATAACATTTGTTGGTGTTACTCATTCCTTTCTTGGGAAAATTTTAAATTTTTCTATTAAAAATTTATTACATAATGGATTACAGTTTTAGGGAAATATGTTTATAAAACACATTTCTCTTTCAAGATTTATATGATTTTGAAACCCATTTTTTCACAGGTTATTATTATGATGAAATGAATACAAAAACAATAATTTTTCCTCATGTTTTGATATAGTTACATTTTAATGATAATCATTTCATTTCATGGGTTATGATGTGATTTTTAATTATCTTTTAGAAATATATATGTATGATTTTACTATGATATTGGTCGTACCTATATCTCCTACCAATTAATTAGGTAAATATTTATATCTCATGGTATATACATGGAAGGAATGATAAATGAGCTTGGATCTGTAATATATGGCTAGAACAAAGAGTGAAATCTGTTAAATAATATAGTTCTAGAATGAGGAGTGAAATCAGTTTAGTAATACAGGGCTGTAACAGGGTGTGAACATGGTTTACTAAAGTAAATTTCACACTAAGATGGACTTGGATACAATGCCTTAACTACTATTGAAATAATTATATATTCTTATGTGTATTCTATAATTTCATTTTTTATTAATATTTTATGCTTTCATGTATTGTGTTTTTTAGTTCCTTGTGATTCATGTCTTATGAAATCCCAAGAATTATATCATGATTCATGTTTATGACCTTTTATTTGCAGGGTATGATCGTCTTTTTTCATGAGCTTGTTCTCATATCATTATTCTAATGATTGTGCATATTTATCACCCTTTTTTACCCTTACTAAGCCGATTAGCTCACCATTTTTGGTATTTCCTTCCCCAGGTTATGAAGATATGTATTTTGTTTGATGTGTTTGAGAAGGGATCTAGTCAGGAAGAAACCATTGAGAGATTTTGTAGCTCATTTATGTTCTACTATTTATGTCTCCATGTTTTAAAAGGCACTATACTAATATTGTGTTTGGGTGACTTTTTATATAATTTTTTACGTTTTCTGTGAAATTTATGTAATTTTAAGGTATAAAAATGTGAGTATCACTATAGTTGGTATGAGAGAAATGCTTTCATTAAATTTTGTAATTAAGGATAAGAAAACATTTTTGGTAACCCTAAGGACATGTATAAGTATAATTCTAAGGATAATGAAAAGTATAGGGAAATGTCTAGTAATTTTGGTAATGTATAGAGTGACTGGTTTCCAATAAATACATCTATATATGGATACTACTAGTTGATGTGGCTCTAGAATAGATGCACATATGAGTAACAACTCTGACATCATGTTCTAGTCATGACATGGTGTAATCTAGTACATGAAAATGGTCCTTGCTACACACCTAATTTGTCACTCCAAGGAGATATTCTTTAGGAATTTTAAAACTCATCGTGATCCATCAGGAAGGATGTAAATTGAAATTGGCTATAAATAAACTAGGATAAACCTATTTTGTTATTGATTAATGAACATGTCATAATTTTGACATCATATAAGTGACTCTTCATGATTATATGGATTCTCTATATTATAACTATTTAATTATCTATTTTTTTTTCAATGGTTGGAACCATAATGAACCATGTCAATGGTGATTAAGATGAAAAATTTAAGGATTTTCTTCCTAATAAACTGAATACTATTGGAGTTTCAATGAAAAACAACGTTGTAATTTCAACACAACATTCTCAATCTATGAATCATGGTGGGATCTAAAATAAGTAGAGGGAATAAAATTATGTTGAGTCTTTCATGAAGAAATTCCCACCATCTTTTAGTGGGTCTTCTGATCTACTTGTTTTTGAACAATGGATAAGTACTATGAAAATGATATTATATGTTCTCCAGTGTTGAAAGCATAATAAATTAATTCTGGATATTTATCAATTATAAAGAGAAGTAAACTAGTGGTGGAATCTAATCAAGTGTACGAGGCACCAAAATGAGATGGGATCCATGGATTTGGATGATTTTAAGAACATATTTTTCAATATGTTATTTCTTAGAATTATTCATACCAAGATAGAGAAAGTGTTCCTTGAGTTGAAGCAATGGGATGACTAATCTATTTGTACCTATGGGGATAATTTCATGATACTTGGGAGGTACACATAAAGAATTATCAATCAATCCAAATGTAAAGATGATATTTTTTCAGGGGCTTAAATCCAATTCTTAGATGGGAGTTTTACAAAGATACTTTAGTATCTATAAAGAGATAGTTCATTGTGTAGTCAAGGATAAAATAGAGGATAGTGTCATGAAACAACCACATGGTTTTAACATAAAAATAATGATAGAGTTCAATGAAAATTATAAAAACCCCAAAGAAAAGAATATGTGTATTCATTTATACTCTAAATATGGGAAGAATCATGTAAGGGTTTATCTTAAGGGTTATAGTAAATATTTTATGTGTGGAAAAGAAGTTCACCGGTTAATTTATTGTCTAAATGATGGGAATAAGTTATCTCAAAATCCTAATTGAGAGAATGATTCCTAGAATACACCTCCCATAATTCAGTTCTACAAGTGTAGTTAGAATGGGATTATGCTTACCACTAGCCAGACCGCAGGTTGGGTGATGATAATCGACATAAACAACCTCTTAAGCTGAGGGAAAATTAAAATTATCACGAAATTTGTATTTATGATGAGCGTTGTGATAATGAATTTATCAAAGGTACACTTACCATCAACTCTAGAACAAATGATGTCATTTTTTATCTTAAATCTACCCACACATATATATCTAAAGAATTTTCTAAGGGTGTTAATATTACACAAAAACAATTACATGTGGAATTTGTAGTGAAAACCTTAATGTAGTGATGATTTTATCCCAAGTATATGATTTCTCTTTGGTTGAATTCTATGAGAGTATACGTCTTTTCATTATTATGATTCTACATTTGGATGAATTTGATGTCATCTTAGGCATGGATTGGGTTTCTTTTCATAAGTCTTACATCTGTTGTTGAGGATGAGAAGTTATTTTGGTTATTTTAATCCATCCATTTGAAGATAATTTTGACCTTACTTTTGAGCATACAACTTGTTTATGTGTCATCATTCCCATTCAAAATGGTTTTCATCTCAAATTGTTGGGGATAAAATCTACATTAATGATATTATTATTATTGATTATGAATTAATTAATGTATTTATGGAAGATATTCTTAGCCTTCCACCCAAATGGGAAGTTGTGTAATCAATAGAACTCATACCTTTTTACACACCCATTTTAATCATTCTTTATATAATGGCCCTTATTAAGTTAAAAGAATTACGAAAAAACTCTAATAAAACCTTGAAAATCGATTCATTCAAACAAATGTGTTAAATTGGGGTGCACCAATTTTTTTTTGAAAAGTAAATATTGATCAATGTGACTTGTGTTAATTATCGAGAGTTTAAGAAGATCAATCCCATGAACAGGTATTTGCTTCCTCATATTGATGACATGTTTGATCAACTGGATGGAGCCCAATACATCTCTAAGATTAACCATCATTATGGATATCATCAATTAATGGTAAAGAAGTAAGATATACCTAAGAAAAAAGTCCTTAAAAGGTATGAACACAATGAATATACAGTGATGCATTTCGTTCTTACTAATCCCCCTTCTATCTTCATGGGTATAATGAATAGATTCCTTAGATATTACCTCCATAAATTTGTGGAATTATATAGAGATGATATTATTTTCTATTCAAAGAGGAAGGAAGAAAATGAATATCACTTGATAATTATACTAAATACCCTACATAAGAAGAATATATTTGAAAAATTTACAAATTGTAAATTTAGGCAACAAAAAGATACATCATTGGGACACATAATCTTAAGAGATGGTGTAGCTATAGATCTATAAATGAAAAATTCTGTTGAATGTCAGCCTAGACCAACCATGGTGACTGAGATCAATAGATTTCTTGGTTTAGCTGGATAATATCGATAGTTTGTGAAAAATTTCTCAACACAATCTAATCCTATGAAAAAGTTAACTCAGAATGGTGTCTAGTTTCTCTATACAAGTGAATGTGAGAAAAAGTTCTAGAAACTAAAGAGAAGGTTAGTCAGTGTACATGTACATACATTAATGTGTAGTGGAGAAGGGTTCTAAATCTATAGAGATGCATCCATGAAGGGATTGGTATTTTTAATTATGAAAAAATACATAGTTATCTCTTATTCCCCATTGTAGTTGATAATTCATGTGAAAAATTACCCAACACATGATTTGGTGTTAGCTATGGTAATTTATGTATTAAAAATATAGAGGAATTTCCTTTATGGAGAAAAGTATGATATATTTATACCGATAATAAAATTATGAAATTTATATTCACACATAGGTAGTTAAACATGCACCCCATTAGATGGTTATAGTTGATAAAAGATTATGACATCTCCATACATTACCACCATGGGAAACTGAACAAGTTGGCCTATTCTTTGAGTTATAAGGACCTTTCAAGACTATCCATGATGAGGGTCAAAAAATATCTAATATTTATGAATTTTTAAATTATGGATCTATAAATACTAAAGGAAGGGGAAAATGAAATCTTTCTCTAATGAATCTTTATCCCTCTATCCAAGTGAAGATTAAGGAGTCGTAAAGGGAAGATTTTGAGCTTTAAAAGAATGTTATAAATGGTCCCGAGTTTAACCTTGATCAGGATGGAATGATATGGTTCAAGAACCATGTTTGTGTTCCTTTAACACTATATTTGAGGAAGTCGATTTTAGAGTAAGCTCATAGTTTGTCATTATCTATTCATCCAGGAAGTACAAAGATGTATTGGGACTTGAAATAGTACTTATATTAGGATAAAATGAAGATAAACAACATAGAGTTTTTATCTCGATTCCTGTCAATCCAACAAGTCATCGTTTAAAGATAAAAGTCAAAGGTGATGTTGCATCCATTACCCATACCATAATGGAAATGGGAGAACATAAATATGGATTTTTTCATTGTACTACCCAAAACATATAAAGGGTTTAATGCTATATGGTTGGTATTTAATTTCTTTACTATGTCTGTACAATTAATCTCTATTAGATAAGTCTTCTCTCTAGATTAGTTTAATAGGATATTTGTTAAAGAACTGGTAAGGATAAATGGAGTACCACGTTCCATTGCATCATATCAGGATCTTTGGTTCACCTCAAAGTTACAGAAAAGACATCAACAATAACATTATACATAAATTAGTTTTATCACTACTTATCACCCTAATACAGATTTTCAATTTGAAATAATAATTCAAACCGTATAGGATATGTTGAGATCTTTTTCATTATATTTCCAAGGTGGTTGGGATCAACACCTTCCTCTAGTTGAGTTTTCTTACAAAAATATCTTTCATTCAAGAATTTAGATAGCTCCCAATGAATCCATCTATTAGATGAAATATATAGATCCAACAAACTAGGATGGAGATGGTTAAGGAAATCTATTAGGACCTAATATCGTTGATTAAATGGTCAATAATGTTCGAACCATTATGCAGCAAATGAAGGAACTTAAAGGTTGGCCGAAAAGTGATGCTGATTACTGAAGATGGGATATATAATTTAAAAATTTTTCAAATATGTTTCTATGAATATGACAGTGGAATAATGTCATGATATTCAAGAAGATATAGAATCTAATCCCTAGGTATATCAGTCAGTTTGAAAGTCTTGATCGTATCAGGAAGGTAGTTTATCACATTAAACTTCCTGTAAATATTTCTCAATTCCATGATGTGTTCCACGTATCTCTCCTAAGTAAGTACATACCTGACCATTAACATGTACTGAACATATAGGTTATACTGCTAGAGTAGGATATTTTATACGAAGAACAACCATTTGAAATTCAGGATTGACCAGAGAAAGTTCTACAAAATAAGACCCCCTTTCCAGGTAAATGTTATTGAGAGAAATCACTAGTTAGGGGAAGCTTTGTGGGAACTTGAGGAAATTTTGACTCATAAGTATCATCATTTTTTTAACCAAATGATGAATTTTGAAAGATAACTTCATTTTAAGTGGGTAGAATGTAACAGCCTATGTTTTTATAGAAATGTTTTCAAATAAATTACAATTTTATTTGTTTATTACAATGAAAAAATAAAACATTTATTTCACATGGATCTGACCCATTGTATATTACATGATACATCAACCTGGAATATGATACAAACAATATCGACTAGGCATACATTACATTCAACACCGATGTTTCTAGGAAACATAATTTAATTATTATAATAATATAGCAATAAAATTTTAACCTATACATTAAACATAGTAATATGTATAGTAATAAATATTTTTAAAATATTTTTTACAATGTATATATATAAATTAGACATATTCATACTGAAATATATTATTTTTGGTAAAGCCCTTATGTATTTACAAATACTATTTTCTCAAATCAACTACTTTTAATGACCTTCTATTAAAAATAATAAAATGAATTTTAAACACATTTATAAATTTAATATGAAATAATAAACTTAATTTTGTAAATTTATATTGCTTAAATTTGAATAGGGATAATTTTTAATATTTTTATGAGAAACTTAAATTTTGGCCGAATAGTGAAAAATATTGTATTTTAATTCAAAACTGCATTTTCATATAATTTATTTATATTTATAAATTATAATTTATTTCGTCTAAAAGTTTAATTAGATCATATTTTTATCAACTAATTCAATTTTGTTCATTGAAATAAATAACACTTTGAAATTGGATATAAAAAACTAAGCATACTTTTGGATGTTTTTAATTTAAAAACCTGTAGTGTTGTCCCATCACTGAGGTTATTTTTTCATTAATTTATAGGAAATATGTGATTATAATTTAAAAATATGGATTCAATATTTTTAATCATAATAATTTATAATTTCTAACAAGTTGAACATTGTTTTTTACAGAAAATATTAATGAATGTAATTAAAATTAATTACATGGTTTAAGGTAAATTTAAGCTTATCAAAGGACTAAACCATAAATTTAAGACCCCAAATGAGATATAAAAAAATCCAAGAGAACTATTATGGAAATATATATACCCTATAATGAATTTTTTCAAATTTATCTTATTATTGGATAAACATTTAGTATTAAAAATGTGGGTGGAATTCTAACATCACATATTTACAAGAGTGTCACTCCTCCACTATAAATATCCTACTCCCCTCCCAGTTCCTCAAAAAATTAAAATTACTTATTTTTCAGAAAATATATACCCAATAAACTACCCAAAATCCCTCACTTACTCTTAAAATCTACCTTTTTTTATAAATCAATCCTAGGAAGCCATTTGGCGTAAACCAAAAGGAGTAACGTGATTAAGAGGTAATGACTTCTCTCAAACTTATTTATTTTGTTTTAATTCTCCACCTTCTCCACTATTTATTTTGTTATTGTATAGAAACACCTATATCTTCAATATAATACTACTTTTTAATGATATAGATTCTACCTACACTAACACAAACCTCCATATAATGGGTAATGAACATAAAATTTATGTATACAACGAACTACTGCCTCACAAAACATTGATTGTTTATTTTTCTTTACTGCCACTCATGGTAGACATTATGATGGAAAATATATTTATATATTTTAATTATTATATTTATTATTTATTTATTCTTCTTTTATCCTTTTTCTAAACACATTTCTTAATACCTTCTTTTTTGTGTAAATACGATAATTTCATTTGAGGAAGTGTGGACTACAACCCCATCAAAGAAAATGTGATTCGTTCACACACTATATAGATTGTATTAAGGATAGGTTTGGTGAACATATATGATATATATATATATATGGTATAATCATTCCACTATAATAATGATAAATATATACATATATATAAAAATATTTCATTTACCTTCTTTCTTTCAAAACGATAATAAAAATATAAACAACATTCATGCATACGTACACCTTACCGTCTACATTAATGGTGTATTATATTTCAAAATTGTATATTATATAGATTATTATAATAAAAATATAATAAATATACATGATTATTATATCATTTTTTATATTCTGGAAATCATGACATAAGTATAAGGACCAAATATATAACAAATTAAGACACATCTGAAGAATAAAGAGAATATTACAGGAAGTGGAAACATAACATATGATTGTCACCAAGTACATAATATAAGGTAATAATTAGATCATATATAGAATTATATATAAAAAACTCTTATGTAAAATATTTATTATAAACATACATTTAATACACATTAATATTGTATGAGTACGAAGAGAGTCAAGACACAACGTAAGGGGATTTCATCTCACTTTTATTTCCACATGATACATGCTTTATTCACCATCCATTAATTTTGTGTGGTGTGTATAATACCTATGGATGTATTCCATTTTTAATATTATTAATTTTTTTGTATTTATGTATCCATTAAATTATCTATATTTCATGGTGTTAATGTTTAAAAAGCTACATAATCAGTATGAAAGTTTGGTCTCAATTTTCCTTCTTTGGGGCATATATTTCTTTTATACACTTACATTCCTTTTCGAGGTTCAGATACTTCCAGTTGACATTTAATATCATGAAAAAATTTCTTATCATTATATTTTAAACTTCATGTAATTTTCTTTTCTTGAATGGAGTGTATTATCACAAGTTACCAAGTGATAGGAGTTAATTGAAAAAATCTCATTGCTTTTCTAAATTGTTAATAATTATGCTTCCTTGAATAAATTTTATGATCCAAATCTCATGAAAATTCATGAGTTTCACATAAAGTGTATTTTAAAATGTTTTATTGTTTTAGAAGTTTCATTTATAATATTTTAAATCTATTTTCAAATAAAATTTCTTTCGAAGGGTTTTATGTTTTAAATTTTATTTTCAAAGAATAAATGACATTTTACTCAAGAAATGTTTATAAAATATATTCCAAAATTATTTCCCATCTAAGATAACATTATTTTATTTTACTCAATCCTTTATAATGAAATTATTCAATATTTCCATTCATATTATATCTCTAAAATTATTATGTTTTGATGGAACTATGTTTATAAAATCCTTTTCTCTTTCATGGGTTCTGTTATTTTAAAACCCACTTATTTTTACATGTTGTGCTTATAATTAAATGATTATGAAACTTTTATATTTTTACTCTACTTATGAAAAGGTTACATGCTTATGATACCTAATTCATTTCATGGTTTATGTTTTTTTTGTTATTTATTTTTTGGAACATGTATGTATGATTTCACAATAAGAGGGTCGGGACCTATATCTCTATCCAATACATTGGGTAAAGATTTATATCCCATGATATATACATGGATGGAACGAGAAATGAACTTGGTTCAGCACTACATGGATAGAGAGAGGAGTTAAATCAGTTCATCAATATAGGGATGGAACGAGGAGTGAACTTGACTCAATATTATAGGGTTGGAATGGGGTGTGAACCTGGTTTAGAAAAAGACTTTATCCACTAAGATGTCCTTGGAAGCAATGCTTTGAATACTATAGAAATCATTATATATTCTTATCCATCTACCATGATTACATGTTTTATTCTTATGTTATGCTTTCATATATTTTTTTTCTTTTTTTACTTATAATTCATGTCTTATTATCTGCCATGTTTAATGACATGATTCATGTGTGTGTTCATTAATATTCATTGTATGATCCATTATCTTCATTATTATGCTCTTATACCCCTATTCGCATGATTATTCTTATATAAATTCTTTTTTAACACTTATTGAGAATCTAATCTTATCCTTTTTTGTGTTTCCTTCCACCATGTTACAAAGATATGTATTATGTTCGATGTGTCTAAGAATTGTGCTAGTCAAGAAAAACCTAGTGGGAGATGATTTATCTCATTTATATACAAGTGTTGATGTTTTCATGTTTCCGAAGTCACTAGACTAATATGGTCTTTAGGCATCTATTTATATAATTAATTTGTATTTCAAAAAAGTTATGTAATGTTATTGTATGAAAATAGAGGGTCTCTATAATGATGATAATTATAAACTTTCCAATAAAACAACATTTGGAAAAATATAGGATATGTTACCACACTTATATAATATATTTAATCCCACATTAACCCTTTTCACAATTATCATGATGTCATAGTTTTTTATTCATTGGGGGTTAATAAATGTACCATAAAAAGGATAAGAAAACCATAATTGGAATATGGTTGGGTTTTTTTAAAAAAAACTCTTTTACTAGGCCAATGATTAAATTTTTAATAATTTTTAATCATTTAATAATATATTGTTTATTATAACATATCATTAATATTAATTTTGAAGGTGCATGAAATATTATAATATAATATATTTCAAACACATGTAAAATGGTTTCAATATTACATTGATTTTAAAATGGGGAATATACAGTCTAAAAAATAATTTCATTAATTTTTTATTAGTTTAGATATCATTTTAAACATTATATTCTAGTATAACTCCTTGGTTGAAAAACATTAACCATAACTATAGAAGCCATTATTAATTATTAAAATTATATTATTTTAAATCTAATGATGAAATTGAATTAGATTTATCTAATTAATGACATTTTCTAACATTAATAGTCCTAATTTTCGTTTTTCTAATATTATTATGATTATATAATAATTAAATACAATATATTTATCATAAAATACATTTATTTTCACTTTAAGCTCTATTTACATAATTTTATTTTGAAAATAACATGATAGGAATATAATTATATTTTATACATTTCACATATACTAAATGTTTTATATTTATCTTAAAAAAATATAGTACACTTTAATCACTCGGAGAATATAAATTTTAATGTCTTTAAAATCATTTAATTGATTTTTATATTACTTACAAAAACACTATGTTGATGTTATTTAAGAATTTAAGGCAATTATATCATTACTATATATTAAAAATAAATTAACATCATAAAAAAATATTAATTATGTTCAAATAGAAATTTAATAATTTTAAAATTATATATTTATTCACATAAGTTCATGAAAAATTATTTAATATGCAATTTTTAATTTTCTTTCCTTGAACATGGATTTCACTACAATTTAGATATGTAAAATTTAACTGAACTCCAAAATTCATATATATCCATAAAAATAATAAATAATATTTACTATTCAATCATTGATTCTGAAGAAAATAAATCATTTTCATTTGTTTCTCATTATTGATGACATTATTGTAGGGGTAGGAATATATACACAATCAATCACATAAAATTCATTATTTTAGAATCTCATCTAATAGGTTTTGTTTGTGGAGTTTGAAACACCCAATGCTTCCCATATTTGAGATGTTTCTAAACCTTCCTTTTAAAGGTAGGAAGTTGTAACGACCCCCTCCCACCAAAGATGCCCCTCCATAGCTGGCAATGGTGAAAGGGAGATAATGACCCCCGAGTCCCACCTCCAGTAGGCCCCGGGCGGTGACTAGAACCAAGGGTATGAGTTTTCACAAATATGGGAGGCATTACCCTTTTTATTTATTTAGGATCGGGAAATAGGACAAGTCAACCACCAAAAAGGAAAAGAACAAGTTTATATAAATAAACCCAAACCAAGCACACATGAATGTTTAAATAATTTTATAACAAGGTACAAGTACAAGAAAGATCAATGTACAATACCAAAAGAATACAAGAGAACTGCAACTGCAACAACTCCAACTGTCTGACTAGTAGGGTCCCGCACGGCCCTAGTAGTCCTCCTCGAAACCTAAATGTAAACATAGGGTGAGCATACAAGTATACTCAGTAGGGAATCCTAATGCTCTTGTGCACAAGTGGGGATACATCTTAATGTCCCGTGAGAACAACAGAAGAACCCTAGAAAAGAATTATATCCACCTAACCTCACCAGCCACACTCACCAAAACACAAGCACAATGGGTACTAGTATATAAGAAACAAGAGTATTGGGCACCCCACACCATTTCCATTTAGTTAGCTGCTCTTCCAAACGACGAACGTCCTAATGCTGCCACACTCTCCCTGCCCGCACACACCTGTGCCTCACTACCACGTATCCCGCCCGCACACACCTGGGCCTCACAACCAGGTATCCCGCCCGCACACACCTGTGCCTCACAACCACGTATCCCGCCCGCACACAACTGGTCCTCACAACCATGTATCCCGCCTGCACACACCTGGGCCTCACAACCACGTATCCCGCCCGCACACACCTGGGCCTCATCCTGAAGATTCTTGGAAAATAGTATAACATGCCCGAAGAGTCTTGGGATAAATCCACCCCAATCAAAACCTACCCGAAGATTATGAGGTTTAAGGTCGCCTCAAGCCATCATAGCCTAGGGGAGAAGGAGCAGGAAGGATCTAGTAACTAAGGGAAAAACACCCTCTCCCACGAAATGGGAGTGTTCGGCACTAAGTGCTCAACATGGGTGGGGTGCGATAAAACACAAAAGATACAGATATATATATACCAAACACACAGCCCAACCTATGGCTTCTAAATAGAGAAACTAAGCACGTGCCTTGGAACTACTACTACGAAGCATGCATACAAAAAACAACCCCAACCCCATTTAGGTTTTCACGTTTCAGCAGAATTAGTTTATTTACTTCCTTAACTACTGGGAAACTATCCACAACCAACCACATCAATCGTTCGTAAACTTATCCCTTCCATCCACAAATCATGTTTGGAAAACACAAGAAATATAACCAATCCCTTCTTATCAACCAACCAACCCCATTTATTATTAATCCCATTCCATTCACATTACCTACCATTCATTAACTCTTCTACTTTTTATTTATTATTCACAACCCATAGTCCGCTCATTTTCAAACCATCCCCGCAACCCCGCTGCCAACCACCATAACCACAACGGCACTGAAACCCATACATCATTATCCCTTTAATACCCCTTATCGCAGCCCCGCTGCCCGTTACCAACACAACATTTACACCAACTCACAACCAAGCCAACCGCAGCCCCGATTCTCACCCTATCCACAAAAACCCATAAAACACCCCCATCACATGCCATGAATCCAATAAAACACCCACATGTTCATTATTCCATTTTTTTAGCTGGGGTGATCACACAAGGGTTTCAGATTTTAAACATCCAACATTACGTGATTAATCAATTTCCACATTCCACAATATTCCATCCATAATGAAATATAAGAGGAGAGGGAAACATTTAATTGCGTAAGAAAAAGCCCCCAACGACCGAGATTTTCAGTAGGTAGAAGCTCATTCAATTCACAACATAATATCACAGGATATAAAGTAACAGCAATCACAAACTTCAAAACCCCATTATAAGCCAGTTATTATCTTTATTAAACTGGTTCAAAGTGTTTCACGTAAGCAATAGGTAACTCACCCCACATGTTGCACAAATTAGAGAGACGAAGGTAAGATCCCTACCTCAATAGGTTCTGATCGCAATGATCCCTCGAATCAACCTTAGAATATGTTCGTCGGCGTCCGTCACTTCTGTCGGGTCCATGAAAAACTACCTCGGGTGGAATTCGGAATGTAAAGGCCAAAGGAAAGACAACGGTTCCAAGCTCGGAAGTTCCGCCTCATTGTTACGATCCTGTGGCCACTGACGGATCGTAAATCGGAGCTCAGATAAAGAAGTTATGGAAGAAAGACCCTTCGAGTCTCTTGGGAGAACTCTCCTCAGAGGAAATGGGAGGAGAGGAGTGAATTGAACGAAGGAGGGAACCCCTCCTTTTATAGGTGAGAAAAGGAAAAGTGCATGGCATTTACTTTATGGTACACGGTGTGTAATCAGTTATTTTACACGACCTCCACGCGGCTTCCAACACGGCTCTGCAGCCGTTGACTATTCAACACACGGTTTCAGGGTAACGCATACGCGGGGAAAGACTACACGGCGTGTATTTTAGACACACGGCGTGTACGCATTCATTGAACATGGCAAGGACACTTCTCCAACATGGCACACGGCTGTTGACTGGTAACGTGTACGCGGGGAAGGACTACACGGCGTGTAGAACTGGACACATGGCGTGCACCAATCATTTCACACAGCAAGGACGCGGCCTTCAACACGGGGTATACCCAGCAAGGTGGTACACGGCGTGTAGTTACACTACATGGTGTGTACGCATTTACTTCACATGGTGAGGACATGGCCTGTAACACTGGGTATACCCGAAAAGGGGGTACACTACGTGTACTCAAACCACACGGTGTGTAGTTTCAAAATTCTGGAAAGTGCGGGAAAAGTCCATTTTACCCTCGAGAACACTTCTTGACCTTCTTTTTGACAAAGGAATGGGAAAGAGATATCCGGGCCATTACATCAGATACCTCTTAAAACATTCTCAACCCCGAGAATTCAAAAACCAACCCAGAGGAACCCAACAACATACCTCTTAGGTTTCTCGTTATAATAGGAACCCAACCAACAACCCTAATCATATGTGTTAGGAATTCTCTCTCCTATATCGAGATATTATCCGCTTTAGGCGGCACTGACTCGCCCGCACGGGTTCAATCGCATCCTCATTAATGCGTCTCAATTAAGGGTTAGGTTTTTTCCTTTCCCCACACATCCGGACATGTTACACATTACCAGGGAACAAGGAAAAAAAGGTCTCACAACTGACAAGCCAAGCATTCCATATATCAAAGGTACAGAGTACAACATCAACAAAACGCTCAGAAGAACAAGGGAAAACACAAGTCAAAACAACTCTGGGTACTGAGCATGCATCTGGGTCTCCCACTCCCAAGTGCTCTCCTCGAGGTCACCATGCCTCCACAACACACGAACCAACGGAATGGTTCATCCACGGAGTACCTTCTCTTTAAGATCCTCGATCTTGACTGATCGTTCCTCGAAGGTCGCACCGTCTCCCATATCTAACTCTCCCCAGTCGATAACGTGGGAGTCTTCGTGTAAGTACCGATGAAGCTGGGAGACATGGAAGACGTCATGAACCTTCTCTAACTGAGGTGGTAGGGCTAGCTGATATGCCACCTCGCCAACTCACCTCAACACCTCAAAAGGTCCGATGAACCTAGGTGAGAGCTGGCTCCCATTCCCAAACCTTCGATGCCCCCGTCGAGGGGAATCCTTAAAGAACACATGATCTCCCACCTCAAACTCCAAGGTCCACCTCCGACGATCAGCATAAGACTTTTGTCGGTCCTGATCCGCTTTCATCCTCTCACGTACAAGCTGGACTTTCTCTTTGGTGCTCTGCACTACCTCTGGCCCAAGAGCACCTGTCTCACCAACCTCTACCCAGCAAATGGGTGAACGACATGGTCTTCCATACAAATCCTCGTACGGTGCCATGCCAATAGTAGAGTGGAAGCTGTTGTTTTAGTAAAACTCTACTAAAGGCAAGTATCGTACCCATGGTCCTCCAAAATCCAGAACGCATGCACGCAGCATGTCCTCCAACGTCTGGATAGTCCGCTCCGTCTGCCCATCGGTCTGTGGGTGGAAAGCAGTGCTAAGGCGTTGCTGGGTTCCAAAAGCATGTTGTAACCCCCTCTAGACTCGTGAGGTAAACCGAGTATCCCGATCTGAGAAGATAGTCTTTGGGACTCCATGCAACCGCAAAACCTTGTCTACATACCTCTGTGCTAAGGTAATCACCGAGCCTGACTCCTTAATTTCTAAGAAGTGAGCTGATTTTGTCAGTCGATCCACCACCACCCAGATATCATCATAACCACCCTGAGCTCTGGGTAGTCCTGTGACGAAGTCCATTAAGATGTCACCCCACATCCATTCAGGGACATCTAAAGGGTGCAACAACCCACTGGGAACACGGTGTTCAGCCTTCACTTGCTGACACACTATGTATTTAGCCACAAACTCCGCCACATCCCGTTTCACCCCGGGCCACCAAAACTGTTCCGTCAGGCCTTGGGAAATTTTTGAAACTCCTGGATGTACTACCAAGGATGAGCTATGGAACTCATGGAGAACTCCCTCACGCATTGCCTCCAGAAAAAACAACCTTACAGGGAAAATCATCCAATTTCAGCTGTCCTCTCACCATCCCTCTGGAGCGTTACCCTGATCGACACGATCCCGCATCACTTCCTCCTCGGAGTCCCCCCACTGAGACTCTTCCACTTGCTTCAACAAGGAGGACTGCACTGTCATCTAAAACAAACATCCTCTAACACCTTCAACCCTGGAATCCAAGTGCAAGGCAGTCAAATCTCCCATCACCTTCCAAGCATTAGTGGACTCCCGAACCAATTCCTTATGTGACTTCCTTCTCAGGGAATCAGCCACAATGTTTCCCTTACCTTCAGTGTAAGAGATCTCAAAGTCATAGTCTTGGAGAAACTCGACCCATCTCCGCTGTCGCAGGTTCAGATCACGCTGGGATAAGATGTAACACAGGCTCTTGTAATATGAGAAGACCACAAAGCGCTCCCCAAAGAGGTAAAGTCGCCACAAGTTTAGTGCGAACACTACTACTGCAAGCTCTAGGTCATGGGTGACATAATTATGCTCGTGAGGTAATAACTGCCTAGACCCATAACAGATCACTCCCTTCTTCTACATCCGCACGCACCCCAGACCAAGGCCAGAAGCATCACAAAACACCTCATACAACAACCCTTCCTCTGGAAACCTGAGTACGGGAGCACTGACCAACTTATCCTTCAGTTAGTAAAAAGCTTTCTGGCACTTCTCACTCCATAGGAAGACCTGGTTCTTCCTCGTCAAAGAATTCAATGGACCAGAAACTCGAGAGAAGTCCAAAACGAACCTTTGATAGTGACCTGCTAACCCCAAGAAACTAACAACTTCTGCCATGCTCTTGGGTGATGCCAAAGAAACAACTTCTCTCACCTTCGACGGGTCCACTGACACTCCATGCTGAGACACCGCGTGCCCAAGGAAGTGTACTTCTTGTGTGAAGAACTTACACTTCGACAAATTCCCATAATGCTGGTGATGTCGAAGGACCCCCAAGACTGCCCTGAGATTCTCAACGTGCTCCTCCTCTGAACTTGGGTAGATCAGGATGTCATCGATAAACACAATGACAAACCAGTCCAAAAACTCCCAGAAGACAATGCTCATAAGTCCCATGAACACAGTCGGTGCATTCGTAACTCCAAACGACATCAACACAAACTCGAAGTGCCCATACCTACACCTGAAATCCGTCTTCGAGATGTCAGTGTCCTTTACCCTCATCTGATGACATCCAGATCGTAGATCAATCTTGGAAAACCAACCTTCTCTCCTCAGTTGGTCGAAGAGATCATCTATTCATGGGAGGGGATAACAGTTCTTGACTGTTACCTGGTTCAACCTTCGGTAGTCTATACATAGCCTGAGACCACCATCTGCCTTCTTCACGAACAAAACTGGAGCACCCCATGGCGATACGCTGGGTTGAACAAAACCCTTCTCCATCAGATCGTCAATCTGAATCCATATCTCCCGCAACTCCGAAGGTTCCATACGATAAGGGGCCATCAAAATCGGACGGGCAGCAGGATGTAAGTCTATCCCGAACTCAACGTCACGTTGGGGGGGTAGAGTCACAACCTCCTTAGGAAAAACATCGAGGAACTCCCCAACAACCTTTGGGATATCCATCATCTCTATATCAGCTGGAACCACGGATAGCCCACCTAACAAAGAAAGGAGAGGCTCTAAATGCCGGCCTCCCACCTGATAGCTCCTCTCACCAACAAATGCTACACGCTGCTCGTCCACGTCGGAGAACACGACTCTTCTCCAGAAGCAGTAAATAATGGCACTAACAGAAAACAACCAGTCGATGCCTAGGATGACATCATATGGCTGCATCTGTAACAGAAGAAAGTCCCCACTAGATCGATGTGATCCCAACGTTAGCCCACATCCTCGGCAAACACAAGATACGCTGGTCTAGCCTCAAACTGGTGTACTCAGCACCAGTGGTACGGAAAGTCTCTCTACGTCAAGTCCCAAAGCATGGGCTAGACCAGGTGCAACGAAGGAGTGCGAAGCTTCCGAATCGATCAAAGAAGAAACAAGAGTGTTGAACAAACAAATCGTACCTCGCACCACCTCTGGTCCTGCTGGAGCTATCAACTCTGCTACGTGCAACTGTCCACGTCCAGCTCCTCTGCCTCTCTAATGTCGTCCACCTCCCCGACCAGGCCCTGTTCAAGGTCCCTGAGGGGCACCCTGAGGTCTTCCTCCTCCCGTAGATTCTTCCCTCGGAGAAGCATGGTCTTGTTGCTGCTAGAAGGGCCTCGCTGACAACTTGTGCTGGTGTGGTGGGCGCTGAACCTGCCCACCTCTACCGTACTGAGCTCGGGTCGGGCACTAACTCTGAACGTTCTTGAAACCTCCACAAGAAAAACACCTCGGTCATGGGCACGTGAAAAAGGGACGAGGACAAGAAGATCTGAACTGAAACTGATGGGGCCTGCTCCCCACTGGCTTGAACCTGTAAGGTCCCATCGCAGGAGACCTGCTGCTGACTACCTTCCCCTTTGACAAGCCTGGATGTATCCCCTCTCGGGGTGCACCTCTAAGCGAGTGAATCCTCTCTACAACCTCTCCCTTCTTCTATACTACCAAGTATGTCGGATGGGTGAAGGGGCTGACAGCATACTAAAGCAAAGGACGAAGCGCCTCCTCCAAACGTCTCGCCCGAGACTCCTCATCCGGAAAGAGATCCGGAGCAAAGCGCAGGAGATCTTTGAACTTGATCCCCAACTCTCGTACTGACATACTCCCCTACTGAAGGGAGATTAACTCCTGCCACTTCTCCAACTTGATCATGGAAGAAAGGAATTCCTCTCGGAATTCCTTCTAAAAGTCAGCCCATGGAACCTCTGCCTCTATCCTCTCTCTGAGGTAGAGTTTCCACCACTGTCGCGCCGCACCACTCAGCTGACTGACTGCTAGGGGAACCCAGTACTCCCTTAGAGTACAGATCAAGGTAAAACCGATCCCTAGATCCTCAAGCCACCCCTCCATCTCTGTATCTGAAGTACTACCCTCGTACTTCTTGAGGGTCTTCCGCTGGAACGAATGAAGAGTCTTCTGCCACTGGCTATCTTCCTCCTCTCAGTCAATACTTATCTAATCGAACACATGAATCTTCTGGGCCTCGGCCGTCTGAGCCACCCAGGGACGACGTTCTGGTGCCATAGTTGTACGGTAAACAAGGATCACCTAAGCCCAAGTAGTAAGGAAAATCTCACGGTTTTATTTTATCATTTTTTTTTCAATTTCATTCCAAGAACACCCAAATCAAGTAAAAAACAATCATGATGATGCATGTACCTTCCCTAGAGTCTCTACCATGCAATAAATGTAGTCTCACTTGGTCGTTCATTAGGATTAGAGTCCTTGTATCGGATCACGGGGGGCCCTAAAATCCCGTGTCCTAGCCGGTCATCCCTGGCCTATGTCACGCACCAAGATTAACTAACATTTTTACCCTACCATCCCATGAAATCCTCATTGTTCCTAACTTCAGACTCCATCCTATCTCTCAACCGTCACCTTTGATACCATTTTGTCGTGACCCCCTCCCACCAAAGATGCCCCTCCTGAGCTGTCAATGGTGAAAGGGAGATAATGACCCCCGAGTCCCACCTCCAATAGGCCCCGGGGTGGAGACAAGCATCAAGGGTATGCGTTTTCCCAAATATGGGAGGCATTACCCTTTTTATTTATATAGGACCAGGAAATAGGACAAGTCAACCACCAAAAAGGAAAAGAACAAGTGTATATAAATAAACCCAAACCAAGCCCACATGCTTATTTAAATGATTTTATAACAAGGTACAAGTACAAGAAAGCTCAAAGCACAATACGAAAAGAAAACAAGAGAACAAAAACTGCAACAACTCCAACTGTCCGACTAGTAGGGTCCCGCACGGCCCTGGTAGTCCTCCTGGAAACCTGAAAGTAAACGTTGGGTGAGCATACAAGTATACTCAGCAGGGAAAGCTAAATCTCTCGTGCACAAGAGGGGAGACATCCTAATGTCCCGTGAGAACAACAGAAGAACCCTAGAAAGGAATTATATCCACCCAACCTCACCAGCCACACTCACCAAAACACAAGAGAAACTGGTAGTAGTATATAAGAAACAACAGTATTGGGTACCATGCACCATTTCCCTTTAGTTATCTGCTCTTCCTAACGGTGAACGTCCTGAAGCTGCCACACTCTCCCCGCCCGCACACACCTGGGCCTCCTACCACATATCCCGCCCGCACACACCTGGACCGCACAACCACGTATCCCGCCCGCACACACCTGGGCCTCACAACCACGTATCCCGCCTACACACACCTGGGCCTCACAACCACGTATCCCGCCCGCACACACCTGGGCCTCATCCTGAAGATTCTTCGGAAACGGTAGAACCTGCCCGATGATTCTTGGGCTAAAGCCACCCCAATAAAAACCTACCTGAAGAGTCTTAGGTGTAAGGTCACCTCAAGCCATCACATCCTAGGGGAGAAGGAGCAGGAAGGATCTAGTAACTATGGGAAAAAAACCCTCTCCCACAAAATGGGAGTGTTCGGCACTAAGTGCTCAACATGGGTGGGGTGCGATAAAACACAAAAGATACAGATATATATACCAAACACACAACCCAACCTATGGCTTCTAAATAGAGAAACTGAGCAGGTGCCTCGGCACTGCTACTACGATGCATGCATACAACAAACAACCCCAATTCCATTTAGGTTTTCACATTTCAGCAGAATTACATTATATAGTTCCTTGACTACTGGGAAACAATCCACAACCAACAATATCAATCATTCGTAAACATATCCCTGCCATCCACAAATCATGTTAGGAAAACACAAGCAACACAATCATGCCCTTCTTATCAACCAACCAACCCCATTAATTATTAATCTCGTTCCATTTCCATGACCCACCATTCATTAACTCTTCCACTTTTTATTTATTATTCACAACCAATATTCCGATCATTTTCAAACCATCCTCATAGCCCCACTACCAACCACCATAACCACAACCGCACCGAAACCCGTACATCATTATCCCTTTAATACCACTTATCGCAGCCCCGCTGCCAGTTACCAACACAACATTTACACCAACCCACAACCAAGCCAACCACAGCCCCGCTTCTCACCCTATCAACAACAACCCACAAAACACCCCCATCACTTGCCACGTATCCTATAAAACACCCACATGTTCATTATTCTGTTTTTGTTTTATCGGGGTGATCACACAAGGGTTCCAGATTTTAAACAGCCAACTTTACGTGATTAACTAATTTCCAAATTCCACAAGTTTCCATCCATAATAAAATCCAGAAGGAGAGGGAAACATTTAATTGCGTAAGCAAAGGCCCCCAACGACCGTGATTTTCAGTAAGTAGAAGCTCATTCAATTCACAACATAATATCACAGGATATAAAGTAACAGTAATCACAAACTTCCCAACCCCGTTATAAGACAGTTATTATCTTTATTAAATCAGTTCAAAGTGTTTCACATAAGCAAGAGTACACCCCCACCCCCCGCATTTCGCACAAATTAGAGAGACGAAGGTAAGATCCCTACCTCAACAGGTTCGAATCGCAACTCTCTGCCGAATCAACCTTAGAAGACGTCTGACGGCGTCCGTCACTTCTGTCGGGTCCTGGAAAAACCTCCTCGGGTGGAGGTCCGAAAGTAAAGGCCGAAGGAAAGACAACAGATCCAAGCTCGGAAGTTCCGCCTCGTCGTTACGATCTCGTGGCCACTGACGGATCGTAAATCGAATCTCGGACGAAGAAGTTATGGAAGAAAGAGCCTTCGAGTCTCTTGAGAGAACTCTGCTCAGAGAAAAGGGGAGGAGAGGAGTGAAATGAAAAAAGGAGGGGACCCCTCCTTTTATAGGAGAGAAATGGAAAATTACACAGCGTGTACTTTATGGTACACCACGTGTACTCGGTTATTTTACACGGTCTCCACGCGGCTTCCAACATGGCTCCGCGGCCATTGACTGGTCAACACACGGTTTGAGGGTAACGCATACGCGAGGAAAGACTACACGACATATACTCATTCATTGCACACGGCAAGGACATGGCTCCAACACGGCACACGGTTGTTGACTGGTAAAGCGTACGTAGGGAAGGACTACACGGCGTGTAGAACTGGACACACGGCATGCACCGATCATTTCACACAGCAAGGACGCAGCCTTCAACACGGGGTATACCCAGCAAGGTGGTACACGGCGTGTAGTTACACTACATGGCGTGTACTCATTTACTTCACATGGCGAGGACACAGCCTTCAACATGGGGTATACCCGGAAAGGGGGTACATGGCGTGTACTCAAACTACACGCCGTGTAGTTTCAAAATTCTGGAAAGTGTGGGAAAAGTCCATTTTACCCTCCAGAACACTTCTTCACCTTCATTTTGATAAAGGAATGGTCCAGAGAGATATGGGCCATTACAGAAGTTTTTGAGAGATGTCCTAACAACTATTCTATGTTGCATTGGATGAGAGGATGGGATATCAGGCTCGTCATAGACTTTTGGGTAATCTTTTAATCTATTGTAGATTTAAAACCTATGTATGAATCCTTTATTAATTCCAAAATATTACAGTGTCACCCTAGAATTAATAATCAATTTTTAGCCTGTATGAACTTTAGAATCATATATATGTATCTTTGGTTCTTCATCATTGGAGAAACCTATATGTATTTTATTTTCTCCATTGAAAATATCCTATTACATACAAATTAGATATTTTTGGGTTGTTTATTATTATGATGTTGGTTTGAAGACATGTAGTGGGGTGATAGGTAATTTATCATCATCTAGTGAGACAAAAGTGGGTTTGATGTTGGGATTCGGCACATAATATGGGTGTCCTACATATCCTCATAAGAATAATCATAACCCATGAAGCTTTGTGCCACTTAATGTGACACATTTTACCATTTAAGGTCATGTGATGGAGACTAGACCCTGTAGTTTAACATCATCCATCATCTACACCAATGAGATAGTTTCCGAGTCAAATTTTTGTATTTTACTAATGCCTAAGCAGACCAAGGAACATAAAAGGATGTGGGGTCACAATATAGATATGAACGTATATCTATTGCGTCATAGAGGTATGCGGATGATTTTGGGTGTTGGGTTTGGACATTAAGAAGGCTTTTTATGTATCCTATTTTGATGGTAATCAAACACCATGTAGTTCAGAAAGGGTTGTGGACCCATGAATAAGGACTTTAATTGAAGGATTGTATCATATGTAATGTGGAAATTTTATATGATAATGTTAGGGATTATAGTGAATAATATGATTTCTTTAGTGTTGGATACATAGATTTGAGGACCCACACTTATGGAGGCCCTCTGAAGGAATGAAAGAGAATGATCTGGAAAAGGAATATCTACTAAGGAATGCATGTGACCATATGGATATTCTGATAATTTCAAAACTATAAGCCCACATGATCCATGATCCTATGTGAGAATAAATAGGAATAAAAATATTTGGAAAACCACACTATCATTCTTCTATTGGTGGAAGAGTTTGGGGATATGGGAGAAGAAGAAAGTGCTTTGATGTTTGTATCTCCTCCCTCGATCTGGTAACAAGGATAGTCACATATGACTACCTATCTATGTAAATCCCATAATAAATTTCAGATTATTACTACATGATTTATTCCTTGATCCTTGTTCTATATAAGAGATAAAGATAATCAAATAACCCTCAAAGTTAAAATAAAGTGTGATTTTCCCCCTCCTCGCCTAGAATCGGGGGTACCTAGTCTTAGAGATGATGAGAGAAGGACAAGTTCCTTGCCCTTTTATCTAAGATCTAGATTTCACTAACACTACCTATAGGGTTTGGTTCCTCATGACTGAGGGGATTCATAACTTCATGCACCCCGAGGACCCTACCCATCGAGGAGGACATGTGTGGGACACCTATAAGTAAAGGAATGAATACTGAATTGGAGACACACTTGTTTTTCTCTAACCATCGTCATAAATGTTTTGATGATTTAGTGGAGGCTTCAATTTTGTCTCACTAAGAAAATGGGTACAATGGGAGAGGATCCCTTCCATTGGTGGGTAGAAAGAGGGCCTAGAGGCTCTCTCACATAGGTGAAGGCTTAAAAATAAAAAGGTGCTTCATGTTAGGTTGACCTTGGATGAAATGGACATTCTCTATGTAGGGTAGACCTATACAGGATTAAGGTGACTTGGGTTGTGGAAACCACAGGAAAATTGCATGGTAAAAACCTTGGTATAAGCACCAAGTGTTTCCTCAGGTGTCCTTGGAATGGTCTCCCATAGGTCCAAGGTTTGGTGAGGGACCTTCATGCTAGTTATAGACAACTAGGGGAAGGGGTAATTTCATAGGTTTCTTGTGTTTCAATCCCTATATGGACTTTTATTCCACTATACACCCTAATTTCTTCCTCTCTCAGGATCAAAAGGGCTACCTGAATGTTTGTTAACGTCCTTGACAAAGGGTTTGCCTGACCAGAGATCTAAAGATTCTTCTATTTTTTCAATTTCATAAATATAGAGCTCCATGGTCTTTTTTATATTTATACACAGGACCTTGGTCAAAGGAGGTCTCTTATGAGGGAATAAAATGTAGGTGTCCCACGTAGGTCCCTCACCCTATGTGAGCAAGTTCACTTTCAGGATGGGTACACACATGTTGGGTTAGATGAGTTTCCTTGATCCTCTAGGGGATTTTTAGCTATATAATAATTGAGGAACTTTTAAATAAATATTTTTATCCTTTTTAACAAAATATAATGTCAAAAAATTCCACCCCTTGGTATTGGATCTGGTCATAAGAAGAGAGTCTAGTCCCGAGGTAGAGGGATGAAATGATTCATAAGGTCAAATGTGTATTCTATGAATTCCATATTCATAGGTCTGTAATATAGGTCAGTTTTGCCTATAAATATTACTGACCTTATGGAGAATTATTTCTTCTTCTTTTATTTTTATATACTCTTGTCGTGTAGGTATTACACACTGTATTGTTATGGATGTTGTTCTCACAAGTCTTACGAAAAATATATTTTATCAAAGTGATCAGTATGATCTTTTCCATGCATCATAGATCCATTGGTGAGTGACCTATGAAAGTTCACCTTCGTGAGTGACCTGCATAAGGTAACCTGGGTGAGGGACCTAAACAAGTTCACCGCGGTGAGGGACCTATTTTTTGTTACATGTGTTTCTCACTTTCATAAGTGGCCATCATGAGGTCCTCTCCTTTTCCAAAATTTTTGAATTTTCTAAAATGATGATTTTGGATTTGATGAAAATACTTACTTTTCATTGAAGAACCAAAATGGCTACTCTAATGTATTCTCATGAATTAGTTGTTTCACATGTCTATAGATGTATAAATATGATGGTCTATATTACTGTTTCATGTGTTACTTCACCCTCTCACACATATTGAATAGCTTCACATGGTACAGGTGAAAGTATCTATGAGGTGTCCATATTACTTTGTATGATATTGGACTTCTATGAGACACCATCATCCCAAAGGATCAAATTTACTTGTGAATGTCTTGGATAATTGAACATACCAATTTTCCCACCACCAACATCTCCTCATAGGGAATATTCATCAACGAAGGAAAAATACCTACTACATGTTCCATGGACCTGAGTTTATGTACCCCAGATATAAATATTCACACATAAAATTTCTAACCTAAATACTATGATTAAACGTTCATCACTTTCAAAACAAACCAAATAACAATGTTTGAAGGGAGTATAGGGACTTCTGTTATAGAGGTGGAGTCAGACCTCAATTTATATGGATGTACTGGGTGTGCCAAAATTGTTCATAATTCATTACTGAGCTCAAGAACATCACAATTTATGATTTCATATAGGGTGGTGAAAACATATATTTTTAGGAACCCAAACATCATACTTGAACCACTGAGTTGATGAATCCCTCATAATTTTTTCCATCTAATTTATGGTGAAGTTAAAATTATCATGTAGGTCTTCTATAAGACCTGGGGATCACATATCCTTCAAGTTATGTATGATGTGTTTATCCCACTGAAGGGATAATGGGATGACACTGAAATGATGACATCTTAGGACCATGAACTATTGTAGTTGTATAGGATTATTATGATGGGAGACCTCACCCATGGGTGGATATCTATCGGAAAGTATTGATGAAGGCCTTCCTCAATCTTGAATGGGAAGGTCTAACTTATTAGCTACCTGTGGGATTTCCCACCATAGAAAATGGGAGAACACCAATAAAATTTTTGGATACATTTGATCAGGACTATTATACCTTTGGGGTTATAATGCCAAGTCTGAAGTTTTTATAATATCCCATCTGGCCAACATCCTCATTAGGTGGCTAAGTATCTACATGTTACTAGTCCACAAATCCAATGGTGGTGCAAGAACATAGGAATTTTTTATAGCATCCAAATGAGAATAGGGGATACACATAGGTTTGTGTTTTCCTTTAATTGTGAATATCTACTAGTTTTTATTTCGTGTGTACCCAAGGATGGCCCTATTTATAATTTTAGGTACATATCATGTTTTGTCGGGGTGGATTGTATAACTATTCCGCTCTTATGTTTGGCTAAGTGGCGCTCAAGTACCAAAAGGCCAGTTTCTCCTTTACATTCATTATTTTTTTGTATCAAACCTTTATCCATAAATCATGAATAAATAAATATTATTCTAAACATTTTTGGAGACTTAAATATATTCTTGTATAGTGATATGCCTACTAATGTGTTCACTGATGATGGAAAATTTGATGATTTTATGAGGTTTATATGATTACCTTTAGTGAAAACATACTGTCATCCCATATTGACTAAGAGATCATATGTGACGCATATGATCCTTATAGATTTACCCACTAATTCATGTGTCTAGAAGAACCATATGTATATCCACAAGACATGTTATTCTTGAGAAACAAACTTTGGTGGCCCAAAAATTATAGATTATGATGGACTTGGAGGTATCCTGAATGTCAATCAAGATCCCTCCATTGGGATCATTGATTGATCAAGAATATGGGTATGCCAGTGCATGAATATATTCCAACCCACAAGGGGAATTAATTATAGTTGTTTCTCAAATAGTGGCTGCAAGACTACTGGTCATGGAAACTAGGGAACAAAGGTTCATCCTGAAGGTAATTATACTGTAGTTACAAATTCTTTAAACCTATCATGGGAAATTCCCATGGAGCAGGATGGTGTTGATAGAACTAAATATTTTGAGCCACGGAAGTCTAGTTGTCACCACCTAGAGTGTCACGAACCGAATCTGGTCACCGCCAAAACCGGCACCAAACCCAGCCCGTGACATGACCCGAAGGGCGTTCCCCATCCCCACGGGCTGGCACAAGTGCCCGGGTATCATAAAAATTCATTTGGGAACGATTTACCCGAGTTTGGGTTCATAAGATAACCAAAAACAAACAATAAACCAAATCTGAAAAATTATGCCAAACAAGAATTAATAAAAATTCAGAACTTAGTATATGAGTTTAAACAAGACACAAGAGGTCCAAAGGTACATAAAAGTAGCATCAAACAGCCCAAGAGACTCCACACGACAAGGGGTCATCACCCACAAGCCGTCTCCACAACACCGCACCATCGAGAGAAACTAGCAACCCGAACCGCCATCGCCCAAGGCTTTTCCTTTGCCTGTGTCAAACATGATCAAGTCTACTTACACCAAAAGGTGTAAGTAGGGTGTGAGACTAAGCCCAATAGGATATCACCCAAGGATTCCAAGTGATAGGCATTGTAAAATAAAAGGCTTGACAGAGTTATAAATAGATAATAGTGGCATTTATTTTTAAAAGTGCAACTTTGAAAAGAAAATAACTTTCAATGGGGATAACTATAAAGAATCAGTGAAATTGAATAAAACATTCAAGCTGCTGGTTTTCACATCCCAAAATACCATAAAGAAAGTTTAAATTCCAAAAAGGCCACGAGCACCAAGCGTAGGAACCCCCCCTAGGTACTAGTTTGTTGTGAGCCCCAAGTACCTCGTACCTCGGTGAAAGTAACCATAACGAAATTCATTCTCGTGCACGAGCCACTAGTAGGGAGCATACCCATAACCTAGTGCTCTCCAATCATATCCATTATAGTTTTGTTAGTGTTATCCATGTCAGACTTTCTAAGTGAACCATGGTCAAAACCCCTCCGTTCACTAGCGTACTAGTACACGTTAGCCCACCTAGATACCCGAGTTTCCCGTATTGTGCTCAAATAGTCACCACATGCTACCAAAATCAATATTGACATATAAATATCAGTTCTGGTCACACACATTCAAAATAGTATCTACACCTTCTTTTCACCTTTTGCATAACTCAATAAACCATTTATAATTTCCATAAAACAATTTCAAGAAAATTAATCAAATGTTTCACATTAAATTAATCTAAAATCCCATATTTAAAACCAAATGGAGACCAATATTATACCAAAACATAAATTCCAGCATCAAAACATTTTTATAAATCCAATCCCTGAATTATAAAACAATACCAAGAGGCACAATATGGGTTACACATGTAAAACACCCATTTTCACACAAGATTGGCACTTAAAATATACCACTTTTAAAATGTTACCCAAATCAATTTTTGAAATCAAAATACTGAATTATGAACATAATGGAAACCTAAATACAGCAAGCCAACTCATTATACAATACCTACATATGAAATCACCTACCAAAAGAGTCAAAACCCCCAAATCCTTGTGCGTCACTTCAACCGCACCTCCGCCGCACCACAAAGGAGTAATATTGAACCTAAAACCAGAGGATTGGACCATGAAACTCAAAACTAAAACCCTAGGTACGAAACCCCATCTTATGGACATTTGGGGATTCAATAAAAAAGGAATAAACCCTAAGAAGAAGGGAGGAATAAGGAAGAGAAACAACTTACTTGAGAAATCTGGACGTTTTTTGGAGCTACAGAAGTTCGGCCCTAAATCGCGACCAATATGAGCTCCAAAGAGGCGAAACCGAAGATGGGGGTGTGGCTGGGTTCGATGGGAATGTGTGAGAGGTGGAATCACCGAAAAAGGATAAAAAATAAATATTTTATGAAAGAATTACAAAACAATTTTAAAACTAGAAATGGGCTTTCGGGTTGGCCCAATACCTAATTTTATCACCCAAATCCATGATTCTAATGAAATTTTAAGGGGCCCAAAATTATTTTGTGGGTTTAATATTTAAATGAAGGTCATTTTGGAAGTTGAATGGTTGAAAAATGTTGAAAAACGAAGGAGTTATTAAAGAAACAAAATATACTTTCAAAACTGGAAATGGGCTCTTAGGTTGGCCCAAATTTTGGAAACCCACTATTTCCTTTAAAAATGCATGAAAACCCACCAAAACAAATCAAGGATTTAAATTAAATGAAAAAATACCTCTAAATATTTCATGTCTGTGACAATTCTCCCCCCCATGAAGGACTTTCCGCCCCGGAAAGTCAACATGAGGCTTGATTGGAAAACAAGAACGGGTACTCTTCCTCGACCCACGACTTTCGCTCCCATGTCTCATGTGTATCATTACCATGCTGCCATAGAACCCGGACTAATGGAATAGACTTCCCTCGAAGTATCTTCTCTTGGGAGTCCACTATTTTCACTGGCCTCTCAACAATAGACAAATCAGGCTCTATCTCTAATTCTTCCCAACTCAACACATGGGACGGATCCGAGTAGTATTTCTTCAACTGAGAAACATGGAAGACATCATGGATGGATGTCAACTGAGAAGGTAAGGCCAACCTGTATGCCACCATTCCAATACTTTCAATGATCTCAAATGGCCCGACATACCGCGGAGTCATCTTACCTTTCTTCCCCAATCGACGATGGCCTAAACGAGGGGCCACCTTCAAGAATACTCTATCACCCACAGAAAACTCTAGGTCTCGACGCCTCCGGTCAGCATATGATTTATGACAACTCTGAGCTGTCAATAAACGTTTCCTGATTAATTTTACCTTCTCAGATGTCTCCTGCACCATACTCGGCCCCAGTAGTGAGGTCTCACCTACCTCAGCCCAACAGAGGGGGGACCGACAAGGCCGACCATAGAGCGCCTCAAAAGGAGCCATTCAAATCGAGGATTGGTAACTGTTATTATAAGCAAACTCAACCAATACCAAATGGGTATCCCAAGAACCTCCAAAGTCTAGGACACATGCACGAAGCATGTCCTCTAAAATCTGATTTTCCCGCTCTGTCTGACCATCCGTCTGTGGATGGTATGCTGTGCTCATCTTAATCTGGGACCCCAAGGCCTTCTGAAGGCCTTCCCAAAATCGAGATGTGAAACGAGGGTCTCTATCTGAGACAACTGCTGATGGCACACCATGGAGTCTCACCACCTCCTGAAGATACAAACGGCCCAACTCATCCACTTTAGATGTATCTCTGATCGGAATGAAGTGGGCTGATTTGGTTAGATGATAAATCACCACCCAAATGGCATTATTAGCTTGAGGTGTATGAGGTAATCCAACAATGAAGTCCATGGCAACCTCGTCCCATTTCCAGGTAGGAATGGGTAGTGGTTGGAGCAAACCGGAGTGCCTTTGGTGCTCTGCTTTCACCTGCTGGCATGTGTAGCATCTCGACACAAAGTCCGCTATGTCCCGTCTCATACCAGGCCACCAAAACTGCCGACGGACATCATAATACATCTTAGTGGCACCCGGATGGACAGCCCACTGAGACTGGTGGCTATCCTGCATCACCACCTTCTGTAGAGATAACGGCACTACCGAACGACCCTTGAAGCACAAGATGCCCTCGGGAGATGACGACCAATCAGAGGATGTCTCCCCACCATGAAGAAACTGCTTCGATCGCTGACAAAGCTCATCACTAGGTTGTTCCTGCTGAATCAACTCCAAAAGAGAAGGAGTCAACTGGATGCTCTCCACGAATGCCCCTCCACTATGTTCCTTGGTCTCCACATGCATCTGAGAAAAAATCCCCATCAATGTCCACTCATCACTGGACTTCCTCAAAGCCTGCACTGGAACCCTTCTGCTCAAGGCGTCGGCCACAACATTACCCTTACCTGGGGTATAGACAATGTCAAAATCAAACCCCTGCAAGTACTCGATCCAGCGACGCTGCCTCATGTTGAGGTACTTTTGTGAGAAGATATAAGCCAAGCTTTTGTGATCAGAATAGACCACAAACTTCTCCCCAAAGAGGTAGTGACGCCACATCTTCAAAGCATGCATCACTGCTGCCAACTCCAAGTCATGGGTTGGGTAGTTCTTTTCGTGTGCTCGAAGTTGGCGAGAGCCATACGCCACCACATGATCATCCTGCATAAGCACGCACCCAAGCCCCATACTTGAAGCATCACAATAAACCATATATCCCTTTCCAGCCTCTCGTAAAATCAGCACGGGGGCAGTAGTCAATCGCCTCTTTAGCTCCTCGAATAATGCCTGACATTCTGGACCCCATACAAACTTCACCCCTTTCCGGGTGAGGGAAGTCATCGGTGAAGCAGGCCGAGAGAAATCCTGAACGAATCGCCTGTAATAACCAGCCAAGCCAAGAAAACTCCTGATCTCGAACACATTCTTCGGTCTCTCCCATGACATGACTGCACTAATTTTCTCAGGGTCCACTGAAACTCCATGCTCTGAGATCACATGCCCCAGAAATCTCACCTCTCTGATCCAGAAAGTGCACTTTGACAACTTTGCATAGAGGCGGTGATCTCCTAATGTACCCAAAACGATCCTCAAGTGATGTTCGTGTTCCTCCTCAGAGCAAGAGTATACCAGAATGTCATCCAAGAACACCACAACAAAGGAATCGAGATACTAATGGAACACCCTATTCATAAGTGCCATAAATACTACTGGAGCATTGGTCAATCCGAAGGGCATGACCAAATACTCAAAGTGGCCGTACCTACTTCGGAAGGCTGTCTTAGGGATATCTGACTCCTTCACCCTGAGTTGATGATACCCTGAACGTATGTCTATCTTTGAGAGCCACTTTTCCCCCTTCAACTGATCAAACAAATCATCTATTCTGGGCAAAGGGTATTTGTTTTTAATTGTTACCTTATTCAGCTTCCGGTAGTCAATGCACAACCGGAGGGATCCATCAGCCTTTTTTGCAAACAACACAGGAGCGGCCGAAGGAGAGACGCTCAGGCGAATGAATCCTTTGGATTCTAAGTCGTCCAGCTGTATCTTTAATTCCCTCAACTCGGTGGGGGCCATGCGATAAGAGGGAAGAGATATCAGCTATGTTCCCGGCGCCAGATCAATTGAAAGCTCCACATCCCGCTCTGGGGCAAGCCTGAAAAATCATCTGGGAATACCTCCGGAAACTCATTCACTACATGAGGTAGTGAACCTTCAGGGGAAAGACCATCATCTAGCATAAGAGAAGATAACTGGAAGATAACACTTCCCAACTCTGGGAGTGGAGGCCCTGCATGACCTGACCGAGGATCCCATTCTCCATGAAAAACCTGACGACTCCCATCAGGTGCCCTGAAACTCACACGCCGTCTATAGCAATCGATGTGTGCCTGGAAGTGTACTAGCCAATCCATCCCGAGTATGACATCAAAAAGGTTCATATCTAAGACCAAGAGGTCCCACTCCATCTCAACCCCTGACACAGAAAGCACACAAGATGGGCACCTGAGACCCTGCTCCTTCTTCTTTCCCAGCGGTGTCACCAACTCCATTGCGAATGACATCAAATCAGTTGGGAGATTTAGAATGTCCACAAAACGGGCAGATATGAATGAAACAGAGGCACCATTATCAAAAAGAGCAGTAGCTATAGAAGATGAAATCAAAACGGTACCTCGAACAGTCGACGGTCCCGCCTCTGATCCTGGTGGTGCATAATCCACCGCATGGAGATGTCCAGTCTCTGCCTGAAGACGACCGCTAGTCTGTGGTTGTGCCCTGAACTAGATTTGCACAGAAGATGACCCAGCCCTACCACCACGGCTTCCAAATCGAGATCCCCCAGTCCTCGACGGCTCAGACTGTGCTGGCACTCCTCTGGGATCCATGGATCCTGCCCCACTTTGAAGTGGACGCGCTATCCCGCAAAAGCGTTGCACGTGTCCCATACCTCCACACTGGAAACAGGTCTTCGGAGGATGAGGGCATGCTAGACGGATGTGCCCGGTCTTCCCACACTGGTGGCACACGACCGATCTCGCATCAGAAGCCGCTGATGACAACCGCCTAGAAGAGTTCCCTGAACTACCTCCTCCTTTCTTCACATGATCCTCCCGCTTCCTTTTCTTCTCTGAGGAGCTTCCACTTCCCACTGCTGATACATAACCATAGTAACCAGCCCTTCCTTTTCTATCAATCTCTACTATGCACGCCCGATCAACGACCTCAGCATAGGTCCTCAGCTTAAACAAGAACACCTGGGAGTATATCTCTGGTCTCAAGCCTTTCTAAAACCTCTGGGCCTTCGCTTGCTCGTTAGAGACAATTTCTGGAGCATACCGAACCAACTCAGCGAAACGGTTGGCATACTCCATCACGGATAGATTTCCCTGAACAAGTTCCATGAACTCTCTAGACCTGGCATAAGCCAAGACCTCAGGGCAGTACTGTTCATTGAAGACAGCCTTGAAATCTCCCCAGCGCATCTGCTCATTCTTCCCAGCCTGAAGCACTGACTCCCACCATTTACGGCTGGGACCCTCCAACAGAAAGGAGGCACACTTCACCCTGAGCTCCTCGGGTGTTTCCAGGAACTCAAACATACGCTCGATCTTCTCGAGCCATTCCTCTGCTTCTAGGGGTTCTGAGCTGCCTCGGAAGGTTGGAGGCTTATTTTTCAGGAACTCCTGGGCCTTGTCCTTTCTAGGACCAGTCTCATCCTCTCTAATAGGAGCTGGAACTGGAGATGGTCCATATCCTAGAGCATGGACAGCCCGAACCACGACCTCGACTAGCCTCTGATCAATTGGTGTGGGAGAACTCTCTCCGGCTTCCTCCCGTGGGTGCGTGAGAGCTTTCCGGGGAGGCATGTTGCTACAAAATGTAACAGTCACAAAATAATAATCAATACCACAATTCTGAAAATTTTAATCAAATACCTCAAATATAGATAATCAAAACACATTTCAGTAATAAAATAAACAACTACAACACATCTGCAAGATGTCCACATGTGGTCTGCAGCCCACACGTCTCACCTGGAAGTGAAGTCAATCTTTAAATTCCAACATCCCCTGGTGACTCAGGGTATGCCATGAGAGGTGTGGGCCAGACACCCTACTCACAACCAAAACCCCGAGCCCCGACAGTCCTAGCTCCTGTCTATCCTGACTCATCCCAAACTAACAATATAACCCAAAAACATTAACCTCCTTTGATACCATTTTGTCACGAACCGAATCTGGTCACCGCCAAAACCGGCACCAAACCCAGCCCGTGACATGACCCGAAGGGCGTTCCCCATCCCCACGGGCTGGCACAAGTGCCCAGGTATCATAAAAATTCATTTGGGAATGATTTACCCGAGTTTGGGTTCATAAGACAACCAAAAACAAACAATAAACCAAATCTGAAAAATTATGCCAAACAAGAATTAATAAAAATTCAGAACTTAGTATATGAGTTTAAACAAGACACAAGAGGTCCAAAGGTACATAAAAGTAGCAGCAAACAGCCCAAGATACTCCACACGACAAGGGGTCATCACCCACAAGCCGTCTCCACAACACCGCACCATCGAGAGAAACTAGCAACCCGAACCGCCATCGCCCAAGGCTTTTCCTCTGACTGTGTCAAACATGATCAAGTCTACTTACACCAAAAGGTGTAAGTAGGGTGTGAGACTAAGCCCAATAGGATATCACCCAAGGATTTCAAGTGATAGGCATTGTAAAATAAAAGGCTTTCCAGAGTTATAAATAGATAATAGTGGCATTTATTTCTAAAAGTGAAACTTTGAAAAGAAAATAACTTTCAATGGGGATAACTATAAAGAATCAGTGAAATTGAATAAAACATTCAAGCTGCTGGTTTTCACATCCCAAAATACCATAAAGAAAGTTTAAATTCCAAAAAGGCCACGAGCACCAAGCGTAGGAACCCCCCCTAGGTACTAGTTTGTTGTGAGCCCCAAGTACCTCGTACCTCGGTGAAAGTAACCATAACGAAATTCGTTCTCGTGCACGAGCCACTAGTAGGGAGCATACCCATAACCAAGTGGTCTACAATCATATCCATTATAGTTTTGTTAGTGTTATCCATGTCAGACTTTCTAAGTGAACCATGGTCAAAACCCCTCCGTTCACTAGCGTACTAGTACACGTTAGCCCACCTAGATACCCGAGTTTCCCGTATTGTGCTCAAATAGTCACCACATGCTACCAAAATCAATATTCACATATAAATATCAGTTCTGGTCACACACATTCAAAATAGTATCTACACCTTCTTTTCACCTTTTGCATAACTCAATAAACCATTTATAATTTCCATAAAACAATTTCAAGAAAATTAATCAAATGTTGCACATTAAATTAATCTAAAATCCCATATTTAAAACCAAATGGAGACCAATATTATACCAAAACATAAATTCCAGCATCAAAACATTTTTATAAATCCAATCCCTGAATTATAAAACAATACCAAGAGGCACAATATGGGTTACCCATGTAAAACACCCATTTTCACACAAGATTGGCACTTAAAATCTACCACTTTTAAAATGTTACCCAAATAAATTTTTGAAACCAAAATACTGAATTATGAACATAATGGAAACCTAAATACAGCAAGCCAACTCATTATACAATACCTACATATGAAATCACCTACCAAAAGAGTCAAAACCCCCAAATCCTTGTGCGTCACTTCAACCGCACCTCCGCCGCACCACAAAGGAGTAATATTGAACCTAAAACAAGAGGATTGAACCATGAAACTCAAAACTAAAACCCTAGGTACGAAACCCCATCTTATGGACATTTGGGGATTCAATAAAAAAGGAATAAACCCTAAGAAGAAGGGAGGAATAAGGAAGAGAAACAACTTACTTGAGAAATCTGGACGTTTTTTGGAGCTACAGAAGTTCGGCCCTAAATCGCGACCAATATGAGCTCCAAAGAGGCGAAACCGAAGATGGGGGTGTGGCTGGGTTCGATGGGAATGTGTGAGAGGTGGAATCACCGAAAAAGGATAAAAAATAAATATTTTATGAAAGAATTACAAAACAGTTTTAAAACTAGAAATGGGCTTTCGGGTTGGCCCAATACCTAATTTTATCACCCAAATCCATGATTCTAATGAAATTTTAAGGGGCCCAAAATTATTTTGTGGGTTTAATATTTAAATGAAGGTCATTTTGGAAGTTGAATGGTTGCAAAATGTTGAAAAACGAAGGAGTTATTAAAGAAACAAAATATACTTTCAAAACTGGAAATGGGCTCTTAGGTTGGCCCAAATTTTGGAAACCCACTATTTCCTTTAAAAATGCATGAAAACCCACCAAAACAAATCAAGGATGTAAATTAAATGAAAAAATACCTCTAAATATTTCATGTCTGTGACAATTCTCCCCCCCATGAAGAACTTTCCGCCCCGGAAAGTCAACATGAGGCTTGATTGGAAAACAAGAACGGGTACTCTTCCTCGACCCACGACTTTCGCTCCCATGTCTCATGTGTATCATTACCATGCTGCCATAGAACCCGGACTAATGGAATAGACTTCCCTCGAAGTATCTTCTCTTGGGAGTCCACTATTTTCACTGGCCTCTCAACAATAGACAAATCAGGCTCTATCTCTAATTCTTCCCAACTCAACACATGGGACGGATCCGAGTAGTATTTCTTCAACTGAGAAACATGGAAGACATCATGGATGGATGTCAACTGAGAAGGTAAGGCCAACCTGTATGCCACCATTCCAATACTTTCAATGATCTCAAATGGCCCGACATACCGCGGAGTCATCTTACCTTGCTTCCCCAATCGACGATGGCCTAAACGAGGGGCCACCTTCAAGAATACTCTATCACCCACAGAAAACTCTAGGTCTCGACGCCTCCGGTCAGCATATGATTTATGACAACTCTGAGCTGTCAATAAACGTTTCCTGATTAATTTTACCTTCTCAGATGTCTCCTGCACCATACTCGGCCCCAGTAGTGAGGTCTCACCTACCTCAGCCCAACAGAGGGGGGACCGACAAGGCCGACCATAGAGCGCCTCAAAAGGAGCCATTCGAATCGAGGATTGGTAACTGTTATTATAAGCAAACTCAACCAATACCAAATGGGTATCCCAAGAACCTCCAAAGTCTAGGACACATGCACGAAGCATGTCCTCTAAAATCTGATTTGCCCGCTCTGTCTGACCATCCGTCTGTGGATGGTATGCTGTGCTCATCTTAATCTGGGACCCCAAGGCCTTCTGAAGGCCTTCCCAAAATCGAGATGTGAAACGAGGGTCTCTATCTGAGACAACTGCTGATGGCACACCATGGAGTCTCACCACCTCCTGAAGATACAAACGGCCCAACTCATCCACTTTAGATGTATCTCTGATCGGAATGAAGTGGGCTGATTTGGTTAGATGATCAATCACCACCCAAATGGAATTATTAGCTTGAGGTGTATGAGGTAATCCAACAATGAAGTCCATGGCAACCTCGTCCCATTTCCAGGTAGGAATGGGTAGTGGTTGGAGCAAACCGGAGGGTCTTTGGTGCTCTGCTTTCACCTGCTGGCATGTGTAGCATCTCGACACAAAGTCCGCTATGTCCCGTCTCATACCAGGCCACCAAAACTGCCGACGGACATCATAATACATCTTAGTGGCACCCGGATGGACAGCCCACTGAGACTGGTGGCTATCCTTCATCACCACCTTCTGTAGAGATAACGGCACTACCGAACGACCCTTGAAGCACAAGATGCCCTCGGGAGATGACGACCAATCAGAGGATGTCTCCCCACCATGAAGAAACTGCTTCGATCGCTGACAAAGCTCATCACTAGGTTGTTCCTGCTGAATCAACTCCAAAAGAGAAGGAGTCAACTGGATGCTCTCCACGAATGCCCCTCCACTATGTTCCTTGGTCTCCACATGCATCTGAGAAAAGATCCCCATCAATGTCCACTCATCACTGGACTTCCTCAAAGCCGGCACTGGAACCCTTCTGCTCAAGGCGTCGGCCACTACATTACCCTTACCTGGGGTATAGACAATGTCAAAATCAAACCCCTGCAAGTACTCGATCCAGCGACGCTGCCTCATGTTGAGGTACTTTTGTGAGAAGATATAAGCCAAGCTTTTGTGATCAGAATAGACCACAAACTTCTCCCCAAAGAGGTAGTGACGCCACATCTTCAAAGCATGCATCACTGCTGCCAACTCCAAGTCATGGGTTGGGTAGTTCTTTTCGTGTGCTCGAAGTTGGCGAGAGCCATACGCCACCACATGATCATCCTGCATAAGCACGCACCCAAGACCCATACTTGAAGCATCACAATAAACCATATATCCCTTTCCAGCCTCTCGTAAAATCAGCACGGGGGCAGTAGTCAATCGCCTCTTTAGCTCCTCGAATAATTCCTGACATTCTGGACCCCATACAAACTTCACCCCTTTCCGGGTGAGGGAAGTCATCGGTGAAGCAGGCCGAGAGAAATCCTGAACGAATCGCCTGTAATAACCAGCCAAGCCAAGAAAACTCCTGATCTCGAACACATTCTTCGGTCTCTCCCATGACATGACTGCACTAATTTTCTCAGGGTCCACTGAAACTCCATGCTCTGAGATCACATGCCCCAGAAATCTCACCTCTCTGATCCAGAAAGTGCACTTTGACAACTTTGCATAGAGGCGGTGATCTCCTAATGTACCCAAAACGATCCTCAAGTGATGTTCGTGTTCCTCCTCAGAGCAAGAGTATACCAGAATGTCATCCAAGAACACCACAACAAAGGAATCGAGATACTGATGGAACACCCTATTCATAAGTTCCATAAATACTACTGGAGCATTGGTCAATCCGAAGGGCATGACCAAATACTCAAAGTGGCCGTACCTACTTCGGAAGGCTGTCTTAGGGATATCTGACTCCTTCACCCTGAGTTGATGATACCCTGAACGTATGTCTATCTTTGAGAGCCACTTTTCCCCCTTCAACTGATCAAACAAATCATCTATTCTGGGCAAAGGGTATTTGTTTTTAATTGTTACCTTATTCAGCTTCCGGTAGTCAATGCACAACCGGAGGGATCCATCAGCCTTTTTTGCAAACAACACAGGAGCGGCCGAAGGAGAGACGCTCAGGCGAATGAATCCTTTGGATTCTAAGTCGTCCAGCTGTATCTTTAATTCCCTCAACTCGGTGGGGGCCATGCGATAAGAGGGAAGAGATATCAGCTATGTTCCCGGCGCCAGATCAATTGAAAACTCCACACCCCGCTCTGGGGCAAGCCTGAAAAATCATCTGGGAATACCTCCGGAAACTCATTCACTACATGAGGTAGTGAACCTTCAGGGGAAAGACCATCATCTAGCATAAGAGAAGATAACTGGAAGATAACACTTCCCAACTCTGGGAGTGGAGGCCCTGCATGACCTGACCGAGGATCCCATTCTCCATGAAAAACCTGACGACTCCCATCAGGTGCCCTGAAACTCACACGCCGTCTATAGCAATTGATGTGTGCCTGGAAGTGTACTATCCAATCCATCCCGAGTATGACATCAAAAAGGTTCATATCTAAGACCAAGAGGTCCCACTCCATCTCAACCCCTGACACAGAAAGCACAGAAGATGGGAACCTGAGACCCTGCTCCTTCTTCTTTCCCAGCGGTGTCACCAACTCCATTGCGAATGACATCAAATCAGTTGGGAGATTTAGAATGTCCACAAAACGGGCAGATATGAATGAAACAGAGGCACCATTATCAAAAAGAGCAGTAGATATAGAAGATGAAATCAAAACGGTACCTCGAACAGTCGACGGTCCCACCTCTGATCCTGGTGGTGCATAATCCACCGCATGGAGATGTCCAGTCTCTGCCTGAAGACGACCGCTAGTCTGTGGTTGTGCCCTGAACTAGATTTGCCCAGAAGATGACCCAGCCCTACCACCACGGCTTCCAAATCGAGATCCCCCAGTCCTCGACGGCTCAGACTGTGCTGGCACTCCTCTGGGATCCATGGATCCTGCCCCACTTTGAAGGGGACGCGCTATCCCGCAAAAGCGTTGCACGTGTCCCATACCTCCACACTGGAAACAGGTCTTCGGAGGATGAGGGCATGCTAGACGGATGTGCCCGGTCTTCCCACACTGGTGGCACACGACCGATCTCGCATCAGAAGCCGCTGATGACAACTGCCTAGAAGAGTTCCCTGAACTACCTCCTCCTTTCTTCACATGATCCTCCCGCTTCCTTTTCTTCTCTGAGGAGCTTCCACTTCCCACTGCTGATACAGAACCATAGTAACCAGCCCTTCCTTTTCTATCAATCTCCACTATGCATGCCCGATCAACGACCTCAGCATAGGTCCTCAGCTTAAACAAGAACACCTGGGAGTATATCTCTGGTCTCAAGCCTTTCTCAAACCTCTGGGCCTTCGCTTGCTCGTTAGAGACAATTTCTGGAGCATACCGAACCAACTCAGCGAAACGGTTGGCATACTCCATCACGGATAGATTTCCCTGAACAAGTTCCATGAACTCTCTAGATTTGGCATAAGCCAAGACCTCAGGGCAGTACTGTTCATTGAAGACAGCCTTGAAATCTCCCCAGCGCATCTGCTCATTCTTCCCAGCCTGAAGCACTGACTCCCACCATTTACGGCTGGGACCCTCCAACAGAAAGGAGGCACACTTCACCCTGAGCTCCTCGGGTGTTTCCAGGAACTCAAACATACGCTCGATCTTCTCGAGCCATTCCTCTGCTTCTAGGGGTTCTGAGCTGCCTCGGAAGGTTGGAGGATTATTTTTCAGGAACTCCTCGGCCTTGTCCTTTCTAGGACCAGTCTCATCCTCTCTAATAGGAGCTGGAACTGGAGATGGTCCATATCCTAGAGCATGGACAGCCCGAACCACGACCTCGACTAGCCTCTGATCAATTGGTGTGGGAGAACTCTCTCCGGCTTCCTCCCGTGGGTGCGTGAGAGCTTTCCGGGGAGGCATGTTGCTACAAAATGTAACAGTCACAAAATAATAATCAATACCACAATTCTGAAAATTTTAATCAAATACCTCAAATATAGATAATCAAAACACATTTCAGTAATAAAATAAACAACTACAACACATCTGCATGATGTCCACATGTGGTCTGCAGCCCACACGTCTCACCTGGAAGTGAAGTCAATCTTTAAATTCCAACATCCCCTGGTGACTCAGGGTATGCCATGAGAGGTGTGGGCCAGACACCCTACTCACAACCAAAACCCCGAGCCCCGACAGTCCTAGCTCCTGTCTATCCTGACTCATCCCAAACTAACAATATAACCCAAAAACATTAACCTCCTTTGATACCATTTTGTCACGAACCGAATCTGGTCACCGCCAAAACCGGCACCAAACCCAGCCCGTGACATGACCCGAAGGGCGTTCCCCATCCCCACGGGCTGGAACAAGTGCCCAGGTATCATAAAAATTCATTTGGGAACGATTTACCCGAGTTTGGGTTCATAAGACAACCAAAAACAAACAATAAACCAAATCTGAAAAATTATGCCAAACAAGAATTAATAAAAATTCAGAACTTAGTATATGAGTTTAAACAAGACACAAGAGGTCCAAAGGTACATAAAAGTAGCAGCAAACAGCCCAAGATACTCCACACGACAAGGGGTCATCACCCACAAGCCGTCTCCACAACACCGCACCATCGAGAGAAACTAGCAACCCGAACCGCCATCGCCCAAGGCTTTTCCTCTGCCTGTGTCAAACATGATCAAGTCTACTTACACCAAAAGGTGTAAGTAGGGTGTGAGACTAAGCCCAATAGGATATCACCCAAGGATTTCAAGTGATAGGCATTGTAAAATAAAAGGCTTTCCAGAGTTATAAATAGATAATAGTGGCATTTATTTCTAAAAGTGAAACTTTGAAAAGAAAATAACTTTCAATGGGGATAACTATAAAGAATCAGTGAAATTGAATAAAACATTCAAGCTGCTGGTTTTCACATCCCAAAATACCATAAAGAAAGTTTAAATTCCAAAAAGGCCACGAGCACCAAGCGTAGGAACCCCCCTAGGTACTAGTTTGTTGTGAGCCCCAAGTACCTCGTACCTCGGTGAAAGTAACCATAACGAAATTCGTTCTCGTGCACGAGCCACTAGTAGGGAGCATACCCATAACCTAGTGGTCTACAATCATCTCCATTATAGTTTTTTTAGTGTTATCCATGTCAGACTTGCTAAGTGAACCATGGTCAAAACCCCTCCGTTCACTAGCGTACTAGTACACGTTAGCCCACCTAGATACCCGGGTTTCCCGTATTGTGCTCAAATAGTCACCACATGCTACCAAAATCAATATTCACATATAAATATCAGTTCTGGTCACACACATTCAAAATAGTATCTACACCTTCTTTTCACCTTTTGCATAACTCAATAAACCATTTATAATTTCCATAAAACAATTTCAAGAAAATTAATCAAATGTTGCACATTAAATTAATCTAAAATCCCATATTTAAAACCAAATGGAGACCAATATTATACCAAAACATAAATTCCAGCATCAAAACATTTTTATAAATCCAATCCCTGAATTATAAAACAATACCAAGAGGCACAATATGGGTTACACATGTAAAACACCCATTTTCACACAAGATTGGCACTTAAAATCTACCACTTTTAAAATGTTACCCAAATCAATTTTTGAAATCAAAATACTGAATTATGAACATAATGGAAACCTAAATACAGCAAGCCAACTCATTATACAATACCTACATATGAAATCACCTACCAAAAGAGTCAAAACCCCCAAATCCTTGTGCGTCACTTCAACCGCACCTCCGCCGCACCACAAAAGAGTAATATTGAACCTAAAACCAGAGGATTGGACCATGAAACTCAAAACTAAAACCCTAGGTACGAAACCCCATCTTCTGGACATTTGGGGATTCAATAAAAAAGGAAGAAACCCTAAGAAGAAGGGAGGAATAAGGAAGAGAAACAACTTACTTGAGAAATCTGGACGTTTTTTGGAGCTACAGAAGTTCGGCCCTAAATCGCGACCAATATGAGCTCCAAAGAGGCGAAACCGAAGATGGGGGTGTGGCTGGGTTCGATGGGAATGTGTGAGAGGTGGAATCACCGAAAAAGGATAAAAAATAAATATTTTATGAAAGAATTACAAAACAATTTTTAAACTGGAAATGGGCTTTCGGGTTGGCCCAATACCTAATTTTATCACCCAAATCCATGTTTCTAATGAACTTTTAAGGGGCCCAAAATGATTTTGTGGTTTTAATATTTAAATGAAGGTCATTTTGGAAGTTTAATGGTTGCAAAATGTTGAAAAACGAAGGAGTTATTAAAGAAACAAAATATACTTTCAAAACTGGAAATGGGCTCTTAGGTTGGCCCAAATTTTGGAAACCCACTATTTCCTTTAAAAATGCATGAAAACCCACCAAAACAAATCAAGGATGTAAATTAAATGAAAAAATACCTCTAAATATTTCATGTATGTGACATAGAGGAGACCCAATCAATTGTCTTAATGTCTCTAATGAGAACAGAAAGACATGAAAATTATTCAACGTTAAAAGATATCAGGTCTTCCTCACAACCTTCTTTATTAGAATCTGATTATGTGGGACCCTTAGTGATCCAATAATATAAATGCATAACCTATGATGTTAGATGAATGTGGGTATTTATCTAGGATAGAGTATTCATCATGGAGTAGGAGGTATCCTAGAACCCTCTAATATTCACCCTAGTAGTAATTTCATATGGTTGGGGCAATATGGTTTGGAGTTGTAAATGTTGATATATTCCCCTAATGATCAGATCCCAACCATAAAAAGATTATCTAAAATGTTGGATCGAGTAACTATTGAGGGTATATCTAGTCAATTTGAAGAGTAATGCAAGGACTATGTCAATATTGATGAGGCATATCTCTCTTTTCCCTTCTTATTTCCCACCTTTATCCATCATCATTAATTTTGGGGGGATATATCTAGAATTTGGGATTTGGAGAAGGGGAATCAGTAGGAATGCTGCCCAATTCACTGAAATATGTTAGCTATGAACCCTTATTAGAGTGGGGGTTGAGCCTCCCACGTCCTAAAAGATATCCTCATGTCATAGGATGGTGCTAACGGAGATGGATGGTGGTTATTATCAAATACCACCTCCATTTCCCATTACAGATAGGACCAACATAGGACCCTCTCTCAAAAAACATTGAAACGAAATAGGTCAGAGAAGTTAGTCAGGAGTATGTGATTTTCTAAAGCATTTATTCCCCATAATGTTTTAGATCTGTTGCATACAATGGATGACTTACAGCAACCAATGCTAACCCTATCACTATTATGTAAGGTCTTGATAGGGATCTTGTATTGTCCAATGAAGCATTTAATGCTAATCATGAACCTAAAGGGAATGAATACATTGTTTTTAATATGATTTGGGTATTAAAAAATTATCGAATGGCAATATTTAGTCTTCATCCAAATGTATTAAATACTCCAAGTGGTGATAATTGTGGAATACATAATTTAATGCATTATAAATTAAATGAACTTGATGTTATGTTAAAAAATATCCCCTCCACTCTGGATGATTTCTAAGACATGAGTTGGGAATTTAATGGATGTGATTTTTCTCTTTATTATGTTTTAAACCCCATCTGACCTTTTTCATTTGATGTTTTACAAAAGATCTCACATTGTGCAATTTTTTCCATAGAAAACATCACCAAAAAACATCATGACCCTAGAATCCAACTCCATCATACTCTCATTGTTGATGTAGTAATAGATGGGAACCCCAAATTAGGACATCCTTGAGGGCCCTTGATCTCTATTTCTAAAGAAACTCTTAGAGATGTTCCTTCTTCAGATTTTATTTCAAATAGTATTGAGATCAAGATTACTAAGGAAGAATTAATCCAAATAGTTTATCTAACAACAGGTTGGTGTTATTAAATTATTTGGTTTCTTCCCAGCCATTATTTTCTATTAACCCCATGATGTTGATGAGGGGTTTCATTTTTTTCCAGATATATTGACTTCTATGGTTGATCATGAGAGAATATCTTCCATGCCAATTCAACCAATACTGGTGAGTGGAATGAATTCTTTTTTGTAGGGATTATATCAATGTGGTTAATTGAGTGTGTTTATCACAAATTATATCTATCCCTTTGAGAGAATCTCTAAGTCAAACATGGAGACATATGATTCCTCTCTCCAAACACACCTTATTTTTTAGAGATACATCTAAAATATAGTCTCTAAGAGACTTCCCGAAAATCTTCCATGTTATCCCTATTGCCTTCCAATAATGTTTCACATATCAGGGTATGTAGTCTTTCATTACCATTCAATCCACAATCTTTTTAAGTCAATCATTTACATATGGTAAGAATAAAGATGACTTTAGTATGTTAGTGTGCATCTAGAAAGCTGGTTTGAATATCTTCGAATACTTTTATCCTAATAAAATCTCATTCATGATAAGGAGGTCTGAAGAATATCAACATTTTATTAATAAGAAATCTCTCTAAATTATGAAATTTCAATAACAACTGGATTCTGGGAAGGAAGTGATGGTGTCACTCCATTCATCATTTAAGGGGGCTACATAAAAAGGAATATATTCTATGAATATGGAGTATGAGAGAAAAAATAGTGCAAAGGATGTTGTTTCCACAAATTTGGAAAAGTTTTAGAAAACTATTGGTAATGGTTCAGTTGCAATCCAATGACACGAAGCTCGTGTTCAGTTGAACTTGTAAAATTTGGTAAAAAGGATCTAACATCTGAATGTTACATAAAATTTTAGAACATGAATGAAAATTATTTCATTTGAAATCACCATTTATGTCATTATTTTATCCATCATAATCATAATTTAACCCGAAAAATTACCCATTTCATTGAATTTCATCATGTTACTTTTGCAATTATTGGGGTGAGGAAGTGATCAATTTTTTTCCTAGGTCTTTAGACCTAGTGATCATTGTTATACTATTTATAGTGTTATATGTAAAATATTACAATCTTTGTTTGGTTCATCGCCTAAATTTTTTCTTATGTTTAATGTGAAGAAAACATATTGGGAAAGACTTGGATTTTAGTTAGACTTCCCATCGAGAGTTTTCATCCAAACAATTTTAGTGCCTTAGAACATTTCATTGGATTATTTTTTTCCTAAACCATATAGAGAATTTGTCTAGAGGGTTAAGACTCCCCTTTTACCTAGGGTTCCTTTTGTCCATTTTCAACATAGTGTGTATAGTTTCTATTAGTGTGGATAGTCTAAAGTCTTTCAATATAGGCTAATGTGACTAGTTTTTTAGGTGAAACATCATTGACTGTGTGTTCTTGAATGATGTCCTAAAATGGTCTTATTGACCAAGAATGTTGTGAAATTATCCAGATACTAAAAGGGAAATTTTGAGTCTTGATTTTGTGACTTCTGGATCTGGAACATGAAGTATGGAAAACATGAAAGGAATGATAATGGACCATATTCGAAAATCATTTTCCATAATGATGTTTTCATTTGAGATTTACGAAAATAGAATAGGTATCCCCAAAAGGTGAGGATTACCCTCCCCCCATAAATGTTTCATGCTATGAGAACCATGTTTAAGATGAGTATAGCCGCTCTCACAAATTGGTAATCCATATAGACTGGTCCATGTCTTAACCTCCATTTGTAATGGCGTTAAAAATTATAGTTTTAGGCCTAAAACATCTCACGACAACACAAACACCCTAATAACCTGAAATACCCCTCAAAAACTCAAAATAACCAAAAGAAAAATAAAATATAAGTCAAAAATGACTTAAAGGTGTCCAAATTCTCCCCTCTATTCCACATTATACCGCAAAAAAATTATTCAAAAAAACATAAGCTTACAAATCATAAAACCTCCACACCACAATGATAGAACTGGGCGGGTCATGAAAATATAAAAGTATATAATTTAAAATATTCCATAATACATGAAAAAAATAAAAACCATTTAACATGAATCCCTATGAAGAAATTATACATATCACATGCCTCTCTAATATTAGGAGTATATATATATCATAAACCAATCTGAGATGCGATTCATCCTGACACCCCCACAAGACTCGAGACATTACATGAAGGTTATTGTAAATCCCCATGGTCTGGAAACCAGTGCATGGGTATCAAAAATACAATTTTGGGAATGATTTCTCCTAAATATTTAACAATGAAACCCCATAAAGGACAAAAAATCATCACATAACTGATAACTGAATCCAAAGAGGGATACATTAATTTTTACCTTCAAATTTTAACAACTTTAACCTAAACCAAAATACCACAATTATAAGGGAAAAAACTAATCCAAAACTAAAACATATCCATTCAGTGAGATGGCCATAACTATTAGGAAAACACCACCAACACAAGTAAGAAGTTGAACTCTAGAAACTAGATCCACCATCACCACTACATAACAATTTTCCTTTACATGGGTTATATATAAATATATATATTTATACAACCAAGTGTGTGTGTAGGGTGTGATCCATATCCCAAAACTATTCCACCCAAATGAAAGATTCAATGCAATAAAATTAGAATAAAAACACAATAATTTTTTTAAGAAATAACTAGGAACATTTTTAAATAAAATATTTTAAGGAAATCAATTATAATAAAAATATTCTCAAAAGAATCATACTAAAAATTTAAAGTACACACATGGTCCACCATACACTGATAGTTAACACCACATCACAAAAAAAATATACATCACAAGAGATAACCATGGGAAATCCCTATTGGTACTAGAACTAGAGGGGCACTTGGAACATAATACCTCAATGATAACATCCTATAACCAAATCCCATGTCTTTCTCATGCATGAGATAATATAGGGGAAAACATCCCAAGGTGTTTTGGACTACAAAGATAATCCAAACCCCATAGTGTTTTCAATCATGAGAAACTAGAGGATAATGAAACCCCAAGGTATAGTGGTTGCCGATCATATCACATGTCTAGTTAGTGTTGTAGTTTCAATCGTGGTAGAAGAAATTTGGCATCATCCCCACCAAATAAAGTGGCATACAATTTCTAGTTCTCCTACCTAGATATACGAGATTCCCAATAACTCAATATCAAACCCCCATTTGCTCAACCAATCTGCTGAATAAATAAGAACCCAATAAAAAAGGATGTGAAAACCTATAATAAGGGAGAAAACATGAGAAAAAGTCTTACCTAATGATTTCATAATGAACAGAGCCCAAAACTACCAAAATATTGGAGTTCATGGGGACCAATAATAAGTAGATAAATATACTAGGGTTGAAAATAATGTGTGCTTCTCATTAGGGGAGACTTATGGTTAAATTCAATGAGGTAAAAAGAGTAAATTTAAAAGAATTAATGACATTGATATGTTGCATGTTTTTTCCAAATGGTATGTCAAAACACACCGTAACTGGGCATCCCTATCTATCCATGATGTATAAGGCCATATGGTTTTGTGGGGAAGGGTGCATTCTTGTGCGGTCAGCCATGCGGCCTATTTAGTGCCACTTCCCATAGAGTAAGGTTTTTTGTGGGCTGTCACACGATTTCACCTAACCATGTGAAAATGGTGTTCTACCTTCTATCATGTCCAAAAAATCTCATTCTACACAAAAACTCTTGGGGATACTAAGAAACAAATATAATTATAAAAATAGACAAAGTTATACATCAAAATAAAATCATTGATGTTAGAATAATATCTAACATGAAAACTTTTCTCCCCTGAAAAGACATTCCAATCCTGGTTAGAGAAAAATAAATGGACACTCCTCTTCAACCCAATAGTTTTCCTCCCATTTACATGATCATCATATCCATGATGCCAAAGAACTGGAAAAAATAGTATGAACGTTCCATGAAGCACTTTCTCTTGATAATCCAAAATCCACATAGACAATTTGAACATAGATATATCAGACTCTAACTCTAACTCCTCCCAATTTAGAACATGATATTGATTCGTATTAGACTTTTTAGTCGATAGAAAGATAAAATTTCATGAATTAATGTCAATTAGGAGAGAAAATACAGTCAATATTATACCTTAGCAACCCTCTTGGTGATCTAAATTTTTTTTACATAAATTAGTGTTACATTGCCTTTCTTAACCAAATGATAGTGACCCAAGCGAGATGCCACTTTTAGAAACACTTGATCACCAATAGAAAATATCAGTGCTCAGAGCCTTCATTCAACATAAGACTTATGGATACTCTGTGTTGTTAATAAATGTTACATGTCAAAATGACATTTCTATATGTTTCTTGAATATGGGTATTTACACCCAGACCTTATAAACACCCTTATATTATCCATTTCATTGTCCTCAATCGTTTTAGTTGGGGTTCAGGTTGAGTCCGAGGTAAAATATTTGGATTTTCAAATATTTGGGTGAGTTTTTAGCCTATGCACGGTTGGCACCCAATTTGAAAGACTATGTGGCCAACCTATGTTGTCCGATATCTATCTAGAAATAAATAGATTAGACGAAAAATAAATATAAAATTTAAAAGGGTGAATAATAATAATAAGGTTATTATTATTATTGTCTTTTATTATTATTATTATGTTTTTTATATTATTATTATTATTATTATTAAGATTAAGATTATTATATTCTTGGTTTTATTATTATTATTATTATTATTATTATTATTATTATTATTATTATTATTTTCTTATGTTTTTACCATGATTCCACCCTTCTCCCACTTCTCTCCTATAGCCCCCCACCTCATATTTCCTTTCTTCCCTCAATTCACCACATCTACCGACACACTCACTTCCTCCAAACACTCTCCCCATCGATGATCTCCCATCGGCGATGCTACCTCCCTTCTGCTGCACTCCTAACCTCCTTCCACTCTCCCTTCTCAGTGCCTCCTTCCCTCTCCCTCTATAGAATCATTACCCTGTCTTTATTGGCAGCCTTCTCTAGTGAGACCCCCCTCCAATCTAGTGGCCTTCTCCAACATGACCCCCTCTTCTTCGGCATTATCCCCCTTCTCCGATGATGGCTCCACCCTTGTGAATCTAATACTACCTCCGGTGAGTTTTCTTCTATTTTTTAGGGTTTTTATTCAACAAGGACAAACCCATATCTTGGGTTGATGTGTAAGTCATATTCATGGTTATTAGGGGATTTGGATTATCCCTCGGTGTTTCATATCCCTTCTCCATGTGTTTCGTGACATTCTCACCTGAGAAAGGTAAATGATTCAATTAATTTTCATTTCTGAAGCAATATTTTAGTGATTTAATAGATTCAAATAATTTTTATAACCATTTCTCATAACATCACTACTCTTGGTTAGTATACTATAGTATTTTCAAATTAATATAATTTATTAAAAATGATTGTTGGATATATTCTAGATTTAAACCTATATGTGCCTATGCTAATTTTTTTGATAAAATACATATTGATTTCTATGTATAAAATTGATCCCTTATTGAGTTATTTTAACTTTGTTATATTTTGTATTTGGTTTGAAATAATTGGTTGGCATTGATGTGCGACTTTGGTGCCACATTTTGTTATGATTAATTGTGAAAAAATGCATTAGAAAGGGTTTTGACAGTTTTAAAATGAATAGTGGTGGCATTATAATAGTGTATTGTTTTTTTGTTTTTTTAAAGGGAAGTCGTACCTCTGGAAGGTGGTTTTAGGGTTGATATCAAGGGTATTTAAAGTGTTTCGTTGGATATTGTTACATCCATGTGCACACAAGGAACCCACATGGATATGCATTAAAAGGAAGAGGTTACCTTAAAAATAGCATTTTCCATTAACATTTTTCCTTAAATTTTTTGTTGGTTTTTAATTGAATTTTTAGTTCTTTGTTTGGATTAGTTGTATTATGAATTTATTGTGTTTTTCACTCCTGGGGATTTAAGATAGGGAGTTGCAGTCGATTTCGAAGTATTTCACACATATTCTAAGGTATGGATACGTGTATATATATATGTGTGTGTGTATGTATATATATATTCTATTTTTGTGTTCCCACTTGACGCGGGGAACAAATGCCTCAGTTGTGGACCCACATGGCGTGGGGAACACATGCATCAGTTTTGGTCCCACATGGTGCATGGAACACGTGCATCAGTTTTGGGATATATATATATATATATGGAAGTGTGTGAATGCGAGCAGGCTATTGGTTTAGTTAGAAAGATTTGTATTGTCCATCCTTTGGCATAGGATCTCAATACCCCTACCATTTAATTCAAGAATCATTTATTCCTTGCATTTCTCATATAGTTTTTATATTAATTATTGATATTTAATTGTAACTAAAATTCCTTATCTTGAATTGTAGTGGTTTCTTTCTTATAATATGTTGCAATAAATGGTTTGATTGTGTTTTTCACATTAATTTCTTGATGAAATTCCCCATTGGCCATTATAAATGTTTTTTGGATTTAAAATGTTGGTTTAGTTTTCTTAAATGGTTTTTGTAGTGTGTTTATGGTTACTTAAGTGGTATGTGTGTGTTTCACTAAGAAATGGTTTAGAATGTGATGGTTTTGTGAGGACTAGTCGGCACCTTAAATACAATGGTTTTATAAAAAACTCCTTGGAATGGTTCCTCAACTTTATGGTTGAAAAAATGTACGAGTTTCTTTTGTTTGGGGATCCCTTTGTCTTATGATGGTTTAAAGGTGAGAGGATTGTTCCATGGGGTGACTTGGGGTGACCTTATGGTGTGTGTTTACTGTGTATGATGAATGTACTTATGTCTGGATACTTGTTTGACATTATTTACTCACCCCCTTTTTAGTCTAAACATTAGAACCTAGCATAGCATGAGATTGTTCGGTTAAATATTTTTTTACTAGTTAAATTACGCACCTTTAAGTGGCCCGTCTGAGGTATTATTTTTTAACCATTACTATTTTATTGGGCCCCTCGGTCTGGCTTGGTAGGGAGAAGATTGGGTGTTTGGGAGTTATGTCATCATCGGGTAGGCATGCCTTCAGGATGAGTCACATGTATATTTTTTTCTAGATTACTCACGAGCTCCTAAGTTTTCCCATGTACTTAGGCAATTTGTTATCTCTGATGGATGATTGAGGTGCATTGTTTGGTTTTTCTATCTTAGTTTTTATTTTCCAGTTCCCTTGTGTGATCATTTCCTTTTCCTTCTAATATGGTTCATATATTTTCTAAAAGGGATAAAATTATTTTTAAAAGTTTGTGCAAAAAAATTTAAAATATTTTAAACTTTTCAATCCCTCATTCTTTAAAATGCTTAAAGCATCATTCCTGGAAAATAAATTTGTTCAAAATAAGAAGTGAAATGAAATGTGATTTTATTTAATGGGAAATGTTTTAAAAAACATATTTTATATATTTTACTCCAAACCTAAAATTAATGTTTCATTATTTAAAAGGATGTGCGTCAGAAATAGTTTATTAGGCTATCCAACTAAATTTTGTACTCACTCCTATAGTTTATATTTTTTCATAGCTTCAGGTTATGCTTGTCACTTGATTTGGGTCATCATAGTGTAGCATTGGTTTGAGGTTTGTGGTGACCCGTAGAGTCACGTGAAGGTGTGTGCAATTTTATTTTCCTGCTGCTACTAGTTTTCATTTTCATTGTTAATTTTTTATTTTTTTGTTTTCATTTTTATTTTTGCGATTAAATTGTTCTACCTTTTATTTTTTGATGCCTGACACTAGTTACTATCCTGTGGGGATTGGGAACACCCTTTGGGCCATGCCACAGACCGACTCGGGTGATCAGTCATGGGTTGACCCTAGATGGTTCACATCAAAATGGCATCAGTGGAGGCCCTTGATATTTGGGTGTGTGGTAGTTGATGAATAGAATTTTCAGGACATGGGAGGAAGGTATGGGAAGGGTGTCATGTACCCTATCTCATACTGGTCCTCAACTTATTAGGGGTAGTCCAGGAATTGATTATTTTTCATTTCTTTTGTGTCGGAACATATGATATTGTTCTCCACCCACTCTAGTTTTGTTAGTCAAAAATAATATATAATATTATTAATCTAGTATAATAATTTCAGTCATGTTTATTTAAGTTTTAATGTATTTAATTATGATTATCAATGATAACGAATAAGTTTAACACATTTTCATAATATTTATATTGAAATACTGTCCAAACTGAAATATTTCCTATGTATGAGAAACTGACACTGACAAATAATTGAGTCACTAATGAAGAAAGCAAAAAGGACTCATAGATACAGGAAGGTATAATGTCTCACTGATATTTCAAATGAGTTTCTGACAGTTCAATTTTCTCACCAATATAAGGAATTACCTACCGACGAATTGTGCTACCGACGCATGGTTCTACCGACACATGGTGCTACCAATGAATGGGGTTATAGACACATGGTGATATGAACACATGGTGCTATTGATGCATGTACTCACTAATAGTTTAATTGAACCATTGATAGACAAATTGATTCACCAATAGATAAAATGAGTCACCAACACATTGAAATACTGACAGAAGTAGACGCTGATAGAATGAAACACTAATACTATTTAAAGGAATCACTAATGGAATTAATCACCGAAAGAAGGAGATATAGATAGAGGACTCACCAATAGGCTTTCTTAATTTCCTTTTATTTAATATTATTTCGAACTGTCGCATTTTGTGGGTTTCAATGAGATTGATTAATTTTATGGTTTTTGTAGACATATTTAATGAGGATGTCAAAAATATGAGGTACAATATCTATAAAAAAATGCACATTGTTATATGTAAGAATATAAAAGGAAATTATTTGAGATAAAATAGCAATAAAAAGTAGCACATGAATTAGATATTTAAAGATATGCCTAGACACAGTATAATACACACACAAGCAATATACATTAAGGAAGAACACATAAGGAAATGTTTATTCCAATCAACTGTGAATTGAATGATTGTTGTGTACCAAAGGTTTCAACATCATTGTAGCCGAAAAAAGGGTAGAACTTCATATTCCAGGAAACTAGAACACAAAGCTTCACAACACTCTGTTTTATTATATCCTTCCAAAAAAAGAATCCAACTTCATCTTTGATACATCAAAGAGTCCAGAGCTGAACTGCATAACACACAAATCCTTTTAAACCCTAACTAACATCTATTTCTTAGTTGTGTTCATTTTTATTACATTTTGAAAATGTGTGTTTATCTTTCATTAAAACAAACACTTTCTCCTGCACTGAACTAGAGGATACTGTATATCCTCACACAACTATCTTTTTTACTCTTGTTTATCCCATGAAGGAATATGAAAGAGGTATTTTGTGGCCTGGTTAAATTTTTTCTTCCCACATAAAACTGTGGTAGAGGTCAGGTTACCCAGACATTTGTAAATTTTTGTGTAAACCCTGATCTAGTGTGTGGATAAAAAAATTTATCTATATATAGAGTTTGGTAAAAGTCGATCACCAAGTAGAGAGAACTAAGTCTTGGCTTGATACTGAATCATTTGTTTTATAAACACTGTGTTTTCAAATTTAGTTTTCTTTATTTTTACTTGAATTTTAGAAAACTAAATTTTACATTGATTGATAGTCATTATTAGTTTTCATAAATTTCTTTTTTATTATATTACTTATAAAAGTTATATCAATATATGATATTGTTACAACTATGAAAAAATCAATATTATGAAAAATTAATTTAACAGCCAGACTATTATAAATTTACTACATCAATAAACTAGCTTGTTATGTTTTATACCGAGGGAATATTTTAAATAAACATTTTAATAGAAATTTTTATAGGAACTCAATTCACCCCCCTCTTGAGTGTCCTACTCTGACAAACATTTAGTATCAATGGAAAGTTTTTAAAATGTTATTTTCAAAGGTTTCAAATATTTATCTAATCTTTTCAATTATTATTTAGTTGTGTTCAAAATATTTCAAAATTCATGTTACTTTTAATTTTTCTTCTCATTAAGAATCATTTCTTTATTATGGATAATAGATTGGAAGGTGCAGCTACAAAAATACCTTCCTACTTTAATGAAACAAACTATGCACCATGGTAGATTAAGATGAAAATTCATTTAGAAAGTATGGTCTTTAATATTTGTACAGTTATATATGATCAATGTGAAATACCACAGATAGATTATAATAACCATTGCCAAGCTATGGATGCTCTGTTTTGTACACTATGAGATGAAGAATTCAATATAATATCTTCTTGTAAATCATTCTATGAAATTTGGAACACATTATCTATTTCAAATAATGGAACTTCTCAGGTTAATGAAATGAGACATACCACTTATTTTATTAAGTATGATAAATTTAAGATAAATTTTCATGAGCCTATTTCTGAAATGTATATTATGTTTAATGAAACATTAAAACCCATGATGTCTTTGGGAAGAGCTGTTACAATAAAGGAGAAAATAATGAGAATACTCAAATTCTTACTAGATATATGGAGAGGGGCTTCTGTTTCAATAATAGAATCCTGTGATCTCAACACTTTTCTAGTGAAGTTGTTGATAAGAATGTTGATGATGTGTGAGGAAAAACTAAAAGTAAACCTTAAAGAGGATGATGAACCCAAAATAAAATATGTTACTTTTAAATATACTACATCCAAATAGAAGGAAAAAGATAAATATAAAAATGAAATTTCATGTGATGAACAATATTAAATAGATGGTGATGAAGAGATTTATCAAATATCTAGAAGGATTAATAAATTTTATAGGATGAAAAAATTCTTCATAAATCCTAACTATAAAAGAAATTATGATCATAAAGGCCATTGGAAAAAGGATTTGAAAATATTTGATACCTCAAATGAGATAATATATTATGAGTGAAAAATAAAGGGACATGTTAAGGTAGACTGTCCCAAGCTAAAGTACATGAAGAAATATGATGATAGTGACAGAATATATAAAAACTCCATGAAGGAAACATGGAGTGCTTCTAAAGACTACACAAGTAACTCAGAATCCTTTCTTGATGAAAAGCATAATATGGAAAATATATGTTTTATGACAAACACATCTAAGGAATGCCATTTGAAGAGCTCTTGTAAAGGATTATGGTACTTGGACAGTGGATGTTGAAGACACATGATAGGAGATTACTCATTATTAAATAATTCAATAATTATTGATGGTGGTAATATCCCCTTTGGTGATTGTGCTAAAGGAAAAATAATTATCCTTGGATATATTGGTAACTCTTACTCAGTTTTAATTTATAAGGTACTTTTTGTTGATGGATTAAAATATGGCCTCCATAGTATCTCTCAATTATTTTATAATTGTATTAATTTTGAATTTGAGAGTGATTATTTCAAAAATTTTAATTCTAAAAATGAGTTAGAATTTTCTACTTTTATAAATGAAAATTTTTTTGTTACTGGTTTAGATTCTTTAATTTATCAAAAAATTTCTTGTGGGATTTTATTTCATAAAGAGTCTTGGCATTAGAATAGGACATTAGGGCACTAAAATTTACACTCACATAGAATTATTACTAGAAAAGAATTAGATAATGATCTACCCAAACAAGAGTTTCCAAATGAAAAATTCTGTAATCCATATAAAATGGGTAAAAAAAACAAAATATCATTCAAATGAAAGAAAGAAGTTTTGAATTCTCAGCCTCTCGAGTTGGTTCACATGGACTTTTTTGGACCATCTAGATTTTTATGTCTATGTGGGAAGAATGGTGTCTATGTTCTCGTGGATGACTACTCTTGATATTATGGGACTTTCTTCCTATCTCAAAAAAGTGAAGCTTTTTTTCACTTCACTAAGTAAACTATGAGTGTAGAAAATATTTGTGGTTTTGAAATTAAAACCATAATAAGTGACAATGGTCATGAGCTTGAGAACTTAGAGTTTTAATTATTTTTATCACAAAATGGATATAGTCGTAACTTCTCTCCACCTAGTACACCCAAAAAAATGGAGTTATAGAAAAATGAAATAGAACCCTATAAGAAATTTCTATAACCATGTTTTGTGAGTATGGCCTACCTATATACATTTGTGGAGAAACTGACAATACAACAGGTTATATCATCAATAGTGTATTGTTTAGACCGATCCTTAAGGTAACTCCTTTTGATTTGTGGAACAATAGAAATCCCAAGGTAATCTACTTCAATGTTTTTGTTTCAAAGTCTATATTTTTACTCTAATTATTGTCTGGGAAAATTCTAAATTAAGGTTAATGATGGAATTTTTCAAGATTATTCAATTTATAGTAAATATTAAAGAGTCTTCTAAAAGATAAAAAATGTGCTGAAGAATCTATACATGTGAAATTTTATGAGACATATTCACATGAGTCAAAGAGCTCTCTTGAAATTATTGAGGATGATAGGTCAAATTTGTACATCAATACTAAAACTTCAAACTATATTGTTATGAAATATGTTAAAACATCATATTCTATAAATTCTCCCAACTCTAGTCATAACGAACGTAAATTTGTATAAGAACATAAAATCTCTATCCCTTCTATTTCTAGACCTATTATAACTCTGAAGAACCATCCTTTAAAAGCTACATTTAGTGATTTAGGTAAAGGAGCTCAGATTACAGATTCTCTTAGAAATCAGGTTGAACATCAATATTTATTTTCACAGCTTGAACCTAAGAACATAAATGATTCTATCAATGATGAATTTTGGGTGATGAATATAGAATAAGAATTATATCAGTTTGAAATAAATATATTCTAGAAACTTGTAGATATACCCAAAGACACCTTGACTATAGGCGTTAAATGGGCATTTAAGAATAAAGTAGATGACTCTGGTAATATAGTTAAGAAAATAAAGCTTGATTGGTTTAACAAGGTTATATTCAAGGAGAACGGATTAACTAAGAGGAAACCCTTGCACCAGTAGCAAGACATGAGGCCATTAGAATCATGCATTCCCACACAACACATCTGGATTTTAAACATTATGAAACAGATGTCAAGAGTGCATTTTTAAATGGTTATATAAGTGAGGATTTTTTAATAACCCCATAGTTTTTCAAATCCCCACTTTCGAAATCATGTTTTTAAATTAACTAAATCATTATATGGTTTAGTGAATGATCCAGGATCTTGGTATGACAGGGTCAGTACTTTTCATATTTCTAATGGTCTTACAAAATTTATTGCAGATCTTACCCATTTATAAAAACTAATTTCTATAGATGTTTTAGTTGTTAAAAAATATGTTGATGATATTATTTTTGGATCTTCTAAAAATTATTTATGTGTTTATTTTTCAAAGATGATGCAAAGTGAATTTTAAATGAGGTTGATGGGGGAACTCAAATTAATTCTTGGATTCCAAATATTTAAAAATAAATAAGGTATTGTTTTGAATCAATGTAAATATACTAAGGATCATTTTAAAAGATTTTAATTTGATGCACTATGTGTAGTGACACTCAAATGAGTAAATCATGTAAGTTGGACATCGATGAAGATGGTAAATCTATTTATCAAACCACTTATAGAGGAATGATTTTAATTTATCTCTAGTTAATTACTAGTAGGCCAGATATTATGTTTAGTGTGTGCATGTGTCCATGTTTTCAGTATAACCCAAAAGAATATCTTTTAAATTCAATCAAATTGATTTTTAAATACGTCAAATATACAATAAACTTAGGAATGTTCTATCATAGAGGAAAAAAATTTTATTTGGGGAATTATTCAGATGTTGGATTTGGTGGATGTAAGTTAGATAGAAAGAGAACCAATGAAACATGTCACTTGTTGGGAAAGTCTCTAGTTTCAGGTTGTAGTAAGAAAAAAAATTATCTTGCATTATATACTACATAATATGAGTACATAGTTTCTGGTAGATCTAGTGAACAATTTTTGGGGGATAAAACACACATTACAAGACTATAGATATCAATTAAGACATGTCCCCATAAATTGTGATAACACAAGTGATATGAATATTTATATGAAACCTGTTTCGTATTCTAGGTAAAAACACATTGATGTAAGACACCACTTTTTGAGAGATAATTATCAAAAAATTGATATAACATTAGAGTTCATTACAATTGAAGATCATCTTGAATAAAATTTCAATAAGCTATTAAACATTGAATGAATGAACTTCATCATACATGAGTTTCAAATGATCAATCTATAGGAAGTTATGTTGTTAATACATAGATAATTTTATGTGAAGTTGTCGTAACGACACTGGAAAATCCAATCAGATAATGTTATGTCGACATTGGCAGAATGAAGCTTACAATTTCATGAAGACAACGATAACTTTTTAATATTGGTGATATGTCATGCTGACACATTTTTCATTGAAACACAATTGTCATGCCGACACAGTTGTCATTCCAACACAGTTGTCATGCCGACACAGTTCTCATGGTGACACTAATGCCTTGTCTTGCCGACATCATTAGTGTTATGTAAAATATGTCATTCCAACACTAATGACTCACTGTTTTTATCTATTTTATATTTTTGTCAAAATTAAATTTTTTCATTTATTTTTGTTGAAATCGGTTCAAGATTTCACGATTCTGTGATTTCAAATTCCCTAAATGATATAAATTTGAGCTGATCCACTCTACTCATTTACTCTGACACTAAATCAGTTGTTACACACACACTCTCTCTCTACCCATGACTGTTCACCTCCCAGCCATCAAACAAAACTATTTTAATGACATGTGTGAAGCGATCTATTAAAGGTGGTTTATAAAATGAGTCTCATGTATCTAAGAAACATAAATGGGAATCATGAAATTTTTATAGGAATGTGAATCCTACTCTAGAGAACAGTGTAGTGACTCTAAAAAAGAGGTTCTGGTAGAATGGATACTATAAAAAAAGTATTTTCTACTTACGTTGTTATAGGATCAGTGATGGATTGAGTGGTTATTATATAATGAAATATCGTTCTACCCGAAGTTCGTACATGAATTTTACATGAATGTTGAGTTTCTTCTATAAGGTAGTGATTCTTATTCGATTAAGTCCATAGTGAACGGAAAGATAATCTTGTTTTCATCTAGACTTTGGGATAAGTGTATAAAATTCCTTCATGAAGGAGTTTTTTATGATTACCAGGGTACCTCTCTACTTGAGAGTGGATTTTCTACATTGAGATATCTCTGAAGGAGCTTACTGATAATAAAAATCACATGAGTCCCATTAATATACGGTTAACTGGGGAGTGTAAAATTTTGTTCATGTTTATACAGCATCAGATCTGTCATAGAAATGGGACTTTGCATCTCTAAAGTAACAAGATGTCTATTTCATTTATCTGCTGAGAAAAGGGATTAAGGTAAATCTATGTAGATACATTTTTGTGAACATAATTTAAATGATAAAGGATTCTTGTAAAACTAATTACCTATTTTATCTAAGGGTTGTCTCACCCATGGTGAAAGAGAAAGGTTGTGTTCGTGTGGTAGATGAAGTGGTTTTTAGTGCAGTGGAATAATCCTAAGAAATGAAATATGTAAAAGGATTAAGATCAATTAGAACCCATGGAAGAAAAAATGGGTTGGGGATGAAGATGATATTTATGATATGTTCCATCCAATGGACCATCTGACTAGCCGAGGAGATAAAGATGATCCTGGTCTGGGAATAGATGAGGATGTTTTTTACAATTTTGATGAGGAAGACGAGTCTTCCACACCAAATAGAGATCAAGGTACACCTATCAATGATATGAGTGATCCTGGAACCACTGAAGCTCACAAAGGTTTTTGTTTTGTTCCTCCACATGCTTTACCCTCATATGAACCAACTCTTGGCAGTAACGTTGATGAGGATATAGAAGTATCATGTAGTTTAGAGTATGTTAGCAATTTTGGTAACTCTAAAGAATAATAAGAAGCAGAATAAGATGGTGATGGTGAGAGAAGAAGAAAAATAAGATAGAAGTGATTAAAGGAGTAGTGGCAGTGTTAGTGGTAGTGAAGAGGAAGAAGGTGAAGAAAATTTTGATAGAAATAGAAATAAAGAGCATGCCTCTAGAAATGATGATGAAGATGAAGGTAGTTGTGAAGGTAGTGAATGTTATCATGACTATCATGAGGATGATAAAGATAATTTTATAGAGATAGTTGATTCTTTAGTTCAGAAAGTTGTTGTTTAACCATCTATAGTTGTTGTTGATGAAATAAGATTAGTTGAAACTTAATGTGAAGTGGATGTTTAAGTGATCCCTACACCTCATTTAGTGAATGATATAATATGAACTCATGTTGAGGGTGAGAAACTAGATACGAGGTCACAAATTAAGGGGGAACTTCAAGTTAGAATATATCAAATTCAAGAGGAGCATCAAGCTATAAGAGTAAGACTTGACACTCTCACCCCTTTGAATGATGATGTTATGTATGAATTAGAAGGGAATCCTGGATATGTACCATTGGTATTGGAATATGAAGACTCAAATTATGAGATATTTGTACCTATTTCTAATGATTTAGTTTTTCAGACCCTTCCTAGTGACTCTCTCACTAAAGAAGACTTTGGAAGGTTTAAGGATGAAATCTGTTCAGTTGTGAGTGTATCAGTTCAGTCTCAAATAGACCATGAGATTGACCAATATAGAATGGAAAAAACTCATATATATATAATGAATTACTCTCTCTAAAAACATAAATTTAATTGATAAATCAGTCTTTTCATGCTTCTCCTACTCTAGTTAAAAAAGTTGGTGTGAATGTGGATAATCGAGTAACAATTTCATGAATAATTATAGCTGAAATTCATCCAAAATTAAACACAACAGCTGAAGCAATTGTTGAAAAACCACCAATCTATGAAAATAAATGATTGGGCTTGTCTCTATAATAAATAATCTAACTTATATGTAAAAGTTTGTATGGATAATGTTCATGAATATTTAAACTTTCACACCTTATATCCTACTGATCCTTCTACTTTTGGTTATACATATCAGTCCATGGGCATTGTGGAAGTTAGAAATATTGTTAAGGAAGTGCTTCAAACTATGTTTGGTGCTTCTGGATTGTACAGTATTGAAAAAATTGAGAATAATAGTGACAATGTTAATGATATGTTCATGATCTATTCTAAGAGTGTTGAGACATCAAATAATGAGATTACAAAGATGGTTTATTATTAATTCATGAATATTATTACCAAGAATCAGTTGAAAATACTTTTTAATTATTTAATAAATAATTTTACATTTCCTCCAATGAAAAAATATTTTATGGATCATGTTAAAAAATTGAAGTACTTCACAACTCTTCTTGACAAGATCATGGAGAATGAATCTAACTTCTCGAAATATATAATGTATGGTGTCGAAATCACTATGGATTTTATTAAGCTGTTGAAGACATACCTTCATGTGCAGAGCGAAGAAACTGTGGTGCCTGCGGCTTCACTTGTATGACCAGCTGGATCAATGCCTCTACCTAAAATGATAGTTTCTCAAGATTTTAGTCAGATTCGACTAGTGATACAAGAGAATATACAAACTTCTGTTTTGTTATGGCACAAACAAATCCTTTCACTTAATGTTTCAAATAGATTGATTCTACCTCCTCTAAAGAATCCATAACAACCTCCTACCTCTCTGGCTCCAACTTCTAATGGACCTTTTTTTGAACCCTCTGATAAAACAAAGGATCCACATGATCCGAAGAAGTAGTGTGGATATCTCTATGATAGGGCTGATTTGTTTTATTTTGTTGTCTTTATGTGGAAATTTTTAATACCTTAGACTTCATTGATTAATGGAATTCAGTGATCTAGTCTTTAATCTATTTTTGTTTCATCTATTTTTCTATGATATATCTTATTTCTTTTATATATGTTTTCTACTAGATTATTCCTTTGATTCCATTTCATTATTGATTTTATCCTTCACTACCCTTTCATTTTTTGATAAACCCAAAATGGGGAGAACATTTTGGAACTGTCCTTATTTATTTTACCTTTCATACCACCCTTATGTATTTTATTTTCCTTACCTTGGATTACATATGGGACGGAAAGGCCTTAGTCTTTGATACCGGTTTTTTTGTTTCCTTTGATACCTTTACTATCATTTTTACCTCTAAACCTTTTTGATATATTGATAAAATTCATTAGTATTGGGAGATGATAAGTATAATGATTATTTTACACATCAAATTATTGTAATTTATAATTAAAACATTTGTGATCATCAAAAGGGGGGAGATTGTTGGCCCATAAAAGATTTTTGGCCACCATATATGGATTTAATAATCACAAAGCATATCAAATATTGTCAATCATGTATAGTCATTTAAATAATGTTTATTTGAGTTCTAGTATTTGTAATTATAATTATATATGATCATATATAAGTTTAACCCATTCTGATAATTTTTATGTCTTATAACGATCCAAACTGAAATATTTCTATGTTAATGAACTCACACTGACGGACAATTGAATCACCAGTGCTGATAGCACAAGGAAATCATTAATAACGATAGAACTAATATCTCACAGATAGTTCAAATGAGTTACTTGCAGGGCAATTATTTTACTGATAGAAGGGATGACCTAAAGATGCATGGTGATACCAACACATTGTGCTACTGACACGTGGTGATACCAACTCATGGTGCTACTGACACCTAGTGATACCAACGTAAGGACTCCCCGTTTGTGCAATCGACACACCAACAGACCAACTTACTCACCATTAGTTAATATTAGTCATATACACATGGAAAGACTAGTAGAAGAATACACTGATATAATGAGACACTGATACCAATAGAATTACCCACCGATGGAATGAGTCACCGACAGAAAGAGATACTGATAGAGGACTCACCAATAGATTGTTCAAATTTCATTTTATTTAAAATTATTTCTAATTGTCACATATTGAGTTTTTTAATGAGACTGATTAATTTAATGATTTTTACAAACCACTTAAATATGGATATCAGAAATATGAGGTACATCATCTACCTCAAACATGCACATTGTCTAGTTGCAAAAATAAAAAATAAAAGGAGTCGAGATGAAAGTGAGATACAAAGTAGAGAATTAAATAGATATTCAAATATATGTGTAGACATAGTATAATATATACATAAGGCACATACAAAAAGAAATAACACTCATGGAACTCTTCATTACCGCAAGCTGTGAACCAAATGATTGATGTGTACTAACAGTTTCAACATATTTGTTGCAGAAAAAAAGGATAACTACATCTTCCTAGAAACCAGAACACAAAGATTCCTGACACTCTGTTTTAGTTTACATTTCCAAAAGAGGACTCAATATTTGAATTTAAAATATGACTGAGTCTAGAGATAAAATACATAACAAACCGAGCCTTTTAGACCATATCTAATATCTATTACTCTATTGTGTACATTTTTATTACATTTTCAAATAGTGTATGAATCTATTTGTAAAAAAGACACCATTTCTTACTCTAAAAAGGAGAATACTATATATCAACACACAGTGATCTTTTTACACTTTTTTATCCCATGATAAACTTTGTTAGAGGTCCTCTATTACCTGGTTTTAATTTTTCTTCCCATATGTAATTGTGGTAGAGGTCAGGTGACCCAAATAGTTGTAAACTATTGTGTAAACCCTGATCTAAGGTGTGTATCAAAACCATTATCTATATATATATCTTGGTTTTATATGATCACCAAGTAGAGAGGACTATGTCCTGGCTTGATATTGAATATATTGTTTTATATCTACAGTTATTTCAAATTTAGTTTCCTTTTTTTTAAACCATATTTTAAAAAACTGAATTTCACATTGATAGTTAGTCTTGGCTAGTGTTAATAACTATGTTGGATTATTATATTAGTTTTAAAATTTGTATCAATATCTCATATAGTTAGAACTGAGAAATAATCAATCTTCTATGAAATTTTTTTAACATTCAAACTATTAATAATTCACTACTTAGATTAACTGGTCTGTTGTGTTTTAAATTGGGGGAATATTTTAAATAAACACTTTACCATAATTTTTTATACAAACTCAATTCACCCACTTCTTGAGTGTCCTACTCTGACAAAAATTTTGGAATGAGGGATGAAAATGGAGTTAAACTAGGGTCTGGTTTTGATTTAACATTGTGTAGTGACCTATATGATATCCAAGTGCTTAGTTCAATTTCGTTTTAGTGTTATTTTTTACCTTGGGCATGGCTCACAACCTTGTCACCAAGTTAGGAAAAGGCACTAATCTCTCTGTCTCCATCTCTCTCTCTCTTTCTGGAATTTTAGTATATGTGGTGCTTTGCATTTGTTTTATTGGGTGTAATTGTGTTCTAAAAAATAAAATTGGTTTTACAAATAAAATTTTATTATTATAATTGAATTCAAATTCTTAAAATTGGGTTTAAAGGAAAAAAATTGAAATCGCATTGGTTAGAAAATTTGGTACATGTTTGGAATTGGTAATTAAATGGAATGGATGTTACCCTAACTGTTCATTATGAATTATCACATGTGTGTGGGTATGTATAGAATCTATGTGATGGAAACTTGCTTGTGGTTAATGTGAGTTGACTGTATGGAAACACATGTGAAGGGTTATGGGATTATGTGGGTGTTTATTTGAAATTTAATTCTTGGCCTTGTTTTCATAGAGTGATTTTGAATAGGGAAACGATCATAGAAATTGATTAGATTCAAATTTTTTTTGAACCAGTTTCACATACCTTTGATTCTCTCGATTAATATACTATGGCATTTTCAAATTAATAGAATTTTTTAAAAAGTATTTTTGAAGAGATTCTTGATTTAAACCTATTTGGGCCTATGCTAATAGTGTTGATAAAATGCATGTTGTTTTCAATGTATCAAATTGAGCCTTTATTGTGTTATTTGGACTTGGTTATATTTGGTAACTTGGTTGAAATGATGGGTAACATATGATGTGGGACTTGGGTTCCTTGTTATGGATTGATGAATTATAGAAAAATATATTAGAATGGTTTTTACCGGTTTTAAAATGAATAGTGGTGGTATTGCAATAGTGTTTTTTTATATTTGTTTAAAGGAAAGTAGTGCCTAGAAAAAGTGGTTGTTGGGGGTGATTTCAAGGATATTTAAAGTGTTTCATTAGATGTTGGTACATCCATTTGTGCATAAGGCACACAAATGGATGTTCATTCAAATGAAAAGGGTACATTAAAAATAGTGTCTTCCTTTAACATTGTTTTTCATAAATGTTACATTAGTTTTTGAACAGTTTCCTGATTTCATTATTTGTATTAATTTTATTTTATGGATTTGTGGGGTTTTTGAGTCCCGTGGATTTATTGTAGGGAGTTACAGTTGGTTTCGAAGGTTCTCATGCATATTACAAAGTATGGATATATATAAATATATAAATCTTATATGTTTATGTTCCCTCATGGTTCATTGAACATGTTCATCTGTTTATGTGTATATATATATATGTAAGTGTGTGTGTACAAGTGGCTTGATTCTTGAGTTAATAATCTTTTCCTTTTCTATCATTTGAGGTATGATCTCTATGAACCGACCATTAAATCTAAAATCATTTATTTCATGCATTCATAACTAGTTTTTATATTAATTATTGAAATTGAATTATTAGTAAAAAAAATCCATGAATTTGAGTGGTTTCATTCTTATGATATATTTTAATAAATGGTTTGGTTGTGTTTTTTCACATCAAATGCTTAAAAAATGCATCATTGGGCTTTATAAATGGGTTTCGTATTTAATATTCTGGTTTGGGTTTCATAAATGGGTTTCGAAGTGTGGTTCTAGTTTTCAAACTGGGGTGTGTGTGGTTCTTTAATAAATGTTTTAGCATGGGATTGTTGTGCGAGGACTGATTGGCACTTTAAATAAAATGGTTTCATCGGAAGCCCCTCCTTGGAATGGGTCCTTGGCTTGTTGGTTGATACAAGGTTGGAGCATTATTTGTTTGTGGGTTCCCTTGTGTTATAATGGTTTAAAGGTGAGATATGTGTTCCTTGGGATGTCTTGGTGTGACCTTATGTTGTGTGTTCACTGTGTGTGTTTAATATACTTGTGTCCATATACTTTTTTTACATTTTGTATCACCCCCTATTTAGTATGAATATAGAAACCTTGCATAACAAGTGAATTTTCTATGAATTATTTATGCATTAGTTTAGATTACACACTGGTTAGTGGCCCATAATAGGGGCTATTTTGTTATCATTAATATGGGATTGGTCCCCTCTGTCAGGATAGGTAGGGTGATGATCAGGCATTTGGGTGTTATAACGTCATCACGTTGGGCATGCCTTTGGTATGGGTCACATGTATAGTATGTTCTAAATTATTCATGAGCTCCAAGGTTTTCACTTGTATTTCAGCACATATTTATCTGTAGAAGATGATTGAAGTTCACTGTTTGGTTGGTCTCTATTCATCGTTATTTTTCATTTTCCTTGTGTGATCATTTATTTTTTCCTTTCCATATGGTTCATCACTTTTCTAAAATGGATAAAATGATTTTCAAAAGTATGTGGGAAAATGTTCTTAAAATGTTTTACACTTCTATATCCCTCATTGTTTAAAAATATTAAAGCTTCATTATTGGAAATGAAATTAGTTTAAAATAATAATGGTAATGGAAATTGATTTTCATTAAAGGGAAAATGTGTGGAGAAATTATTTTCTATATCATAGTTCAAACCTGAAATTAATGATTCTTTATTTAAGGGATGTGCATTGGGAAGAGTTTATCAGGATAGCCTACTGAGTTTTAGTACTTGTGAATATGCTATATCTTTTTTTAGCTTTGGGTTCTACTTCTTGCTCGGTTTCAATTGATATAGTATGACGTTGGATTGAGGTCGGTGGTGACTCATAGAGTCACATGAAGAAATGTGCAATTTTATTTTATCATTACATCTAGTTTTCATTTTCATTTTCATTTTTTATTTATTTATGTGTTTTTTTTATTTTGGGGATTAAATTGTTCTCACTTGTATATTTTGATTCCCGTCACAAGTTTCCTACAAGTGGGGATTATGAACGCCTTTTGGGACATGTCGTAGACTGACTCTAGGGACCATCTCAGGGGAGACTGGGGTGGGTTTGTCACATGGATCAATCCTAGGAATGAGGTCCCACCCCCCTTATCCCAGAAAAAATGATACTAACAAGATCAACCATAAATCCTCTCAAAGATAGTCATCTGGATTGCGGATTGGTAATTGTTGTTATATGAAAACTCAACCAAAAACAAATGAATATCCCACTAGAATCAAAAATCCAACTTATATAACTGAAGTATGTCTTCCAAAATCTAATTCATCCATTCCATTTGACCAGTTATTTAAGGATTTCATGTCATACTCAACTTCTTCTGTGAACACGTTAACTTCTGGAGGCCTTCCCAACATCTCAAGGTAAAATGAGGGTCACTTTTTGAAATCATAGTCGATTACACAAAATTAAGCGTCATTTTCTCCTCAATATACAATATATCTAGCTTTTCAGCCTTGTATAAATTCCTGATCATAATGAAATTGGTCTATTTGGTCAAATGACCAATCACTATCCAAATATAATTCAATCCCTGAGGAGTATGAGGTAATACAACAAAAAAATGGGTGGTGTCTTCCCACTTCCCGGTAGGAAAGGGTAGTGGTAGAAGTAAAATGGAGGGTCATTGGTGCTCTAGTTTAATGTGTGACATGTATATCACTAGGATACAATTTCAGACATATCTCATATCATACCTAGCCAATAGAACTACTGATGAACATCATAAAACATTTGGTGGAACAATGATGAATGGACCATAGATATTGGTTGTTATCCTACATCACCACAATTTTAAAAGATAATGGCGCTACTAAGAGACCCTTGAAGAACAAAAAATGTCTCAAGAAAAAAATTCTCCACATGGTACCACCCCGCCATTTAGAAAAATCTTAGAGCACTTAAACATCTCATCACTCATCTTCTCTTTCTGAATTATCTTTAGAATGGAATACGTCAGCTGAACAATTTCCAATAACACACCTACACTATGCTACATGGTCTTCATATGCATTTGGGAAATATAATCATCAAAATTACATTCGTCACTGGACTCTTTCTATGATTTCACTTGCAGTTTCCTACTTAAGGAAACTTCTATTACATTAACTTTATGAGATGTGTACATGATATCAAAATAAAACCCCTAAAGGTACTCAAACCAAGGACGTTGACCCAAATTATGTTTCATTTGAGAGAAAATATTGGCTAAACTCTTATTGTCTGAGTGTACTACAAATATTTAACTAAAAGATGATTAATCCACATCATTAAGGCATACACCACCACTACTAACGCTTGGTCAAGGGTTGGGTAATTAATTTCATGTGGTCAGAGTTGGAATAAACCATACATCACCACATTATCATCTTTGATCAACACAAACCAAATACCCAAACCTAATTCATCACATTAGACTATATACACTTTTCCATATTCTGGAAATATAAAATCAAGGTTCGTGGCCAACTGCAGATTAAACTCTCCAAAGAATTCCTGAAACTCTAAAATCCATTCAACTTCTCCCCTTTACAGTTATTCATTGTCACAGATGACATAATAATATTGAAATACCAAAAAAATTACATGAAATACCCTTCCAATCCCATAGATCTTTTGATCTCAAAAAAAAATTCAGATTCCCCCATGACATCACTGCACTTTTCTTCTCAAGGTCTAGGGAAACCCCATGTTTTGACAACACATGGCCTAGAAATTTCCCCATATTATTTGGAAGTCCATTTTAAAAGAGTCTCTCAGAGTTGGTGATCCCAAAGAGTGCCCAACACAATCCTAAAATTCCACACATGCTCCTCCTCAGTCTCGAAATAGACCAGGATGTCATATATGAATACCAAAAGAAATGAATCAAGATACTATTGGAACGCCCTATTCATGATAAACATGAATTCCACTAAATAGTTCAATAATATTAAAGTCATGAGAAAATAATCAAAATGATCATACCTATTTTCGAAGGATTTTTTTAGAACATCCACCTCTCTAACTCTAAATGGGTGATTCCAGGAATAAAATATAATCTTAGAGAAATACTTATCTCCCTTAAGCTAATCGAAGAGGTCATCAATTTGTTGAAAAGGGAACTTATTCTTAATCTTCACCTCATTTAGATTTCATTATTCAGTACATTATTAGAGTTATCCATTTTCCATTTTAGTAAAATAGGTTTTGGTGTTCCATGGTGATATTCTCTAGTGAATTAATCCTTTAGATTCCAACTCATCAAGTTTTACCATTAAATCCATCAACTCTATGGGGTCCAAATGGTATAATGGAAGAGATATTGGTTGTGTTCCCAGTTCATAATCAATGGTTAACTTCACATCCCACTTTGGGGGTAAACTTGATAAATCCTCTCTAAATACCTATAGAAACTAATAAACCAACGGGAGGTAATCTAACTTCCATACAACAATCACTATCCTCCAACTAGAGTAACTACATCTAATAAATCATGTTTCCTAACTCCAGTAGTGGAGGTCTATCACATCAAGACTAAGGAAGTGATTCAAATTGAATAACCTATGTACTTCCATGAGGTACCAAAAATATTACTCACCAACGATAAAAATCATTGTACACCCAAAAATGAACCATACAAACAACACATAGAATCATGTAAAAATGGTCCATTTCCAAAACTATGAAATCCCATTCCAGCTCGACCCTGACATGGTGGGCACGCAAGGCGAACACCTAAAACCCTTATATCGCTTCTTACTAAGAAGAGTCACTAACTCCATCAAATAAGGAATAATATTTATTGGAAACATTAAAAAATTCATGAAATGGGCAGAAATAAATGAAATAGTAGAACGAGTATCCAAGAGAACAACATATAATGATGATGTAATAAGAATAGTACCTTAAATTAATGCATTCCATGAATTCAATTCTATTGAAGCATGATCCAAAGCATAAAGATTCCTCGACTTAGCATAACTCTGATAATGAACGCTAACCTTTGTCTCTTCCTTGAACTAAAGATTCCCCAAAGAGGATACAACCCTATCCATGACCTCTATACTGAGAACATTCTATCCAATATTGTTTTGAATGAGATGGAATCCCTTTAAAATCTACCGATCCTTTACCACTCTGATATGGGTGTGACACCTTGAAAAAACATTCCATGTTCCCAATATATTTACATCAATGGGAGGGTCTTTGGGGAAATGATATTGTGGATCACTTGTGACCCACCTTCCCACAATGATGGCATACAACATAACAAACATATGAAGACATAGATGAATAATGTAGGTAAGGATGTCCTAAATATCCACCAACCCTATTCTCATATTCTTCCCACTTCCTTTTATTATCAGATGAGCTACCACTACCCCGAGACACTACTAACATTGATCCAAAGAAAGAATAATTTCCTCTAATATCAAATTCTACAATCAAAGCATGATCAACCACCTCTAAATAAGTTTTCAACATCAAAAAGATGACTTGGTATTAGATCTCTGATCATAGCCCCAACTCGAACCTTTGATACCACATCTACTCATTGTAAAATACATCGGATGTGAGCTAAACCAACTCTGAAAAGTGGTTAGCATACTCCATCATGGTTTTGTCTCCCTAGAGAAGATCCAAAAACTCTTAGGATATGGTGAATTCTAATGTCTTAAGGAAATTATTCTCCCAAAATAAGTACATGAAATCCTTACACCCTATATTCCCATGATTTATAGCATCCAATAATATGCCCCCACTCATTCCTACTAGGAATATCCAAGATGAATGAAGCAAAATTCACCATTAATGCCTCTATAGTGTTGATAAAACCAAGAATCCTCTCAATTGTCATAAGAAAATCATCAACTACATTGGGATCTGTGATACCCCAAAAAGAAAGAGGCGTGTTATTGTGTAAGTCTTGATATTTCTTTTTTCTAGGACCTAGTTCAGTTTCCCCAACATGATTAGGAATAGTGATCACCTTGTGAACTAAAGGTTGGATACCATGAACCATGGCATCCATTGGTCTTGATCATTTTAAAAGCGATAACTCCATAGTGCCTCTTCATGTGGCTGCACAGTAGATCTCTAGGGAGGATTCTTCCTACATAAAACAACAACCATAGGGGAAACCATAAATTCACAATTATAAAAAAAACATCACTAAAAAAATATACTAAACACTTCAATAAAACATAACAAATCCAAATCCATCAAAATAACAGGCCAAACCAAACTACTCCACCCCAACCCTGTGTTAATGCATAGTGTGAAGCCTTTATGTCTAATCTTGGGAAGAAGTCAAACAAAATTATTTACATCACCAAGAAACACAAGAATTGTTACGAGGTGTGTTCTCTAGACACCCCACTCACAAAAAAAACTCAAGACTAGAAAATCCTAGCTCATTTATATCCAGAATCTTCTCAAATAACATGACCCAAATAGATGATGAAAACCATACTCTAGGTCATGTTGTCCTGAACCATGCCTAGATACCATCCAACCCAACACCTAACCCATCATATGACATTGAATATAGGTAATTCTTGATCCCCACTAGCATGAAAATAGTGTCTGGGTATCATATATTTAATTTTGGGATGGATATCTCCCAAGAATTAAACAATTAAAAAACAACAAGGATAAAATATCATCACATAACAGATAACCAAACCAAATAGGGATATGAAAATTGTTAGATTCATAATTTTAAATATTTATAAAAAACCAAAATACCGCAATGGAAAGGGAAAAAACTCAACCATAACTCAAAAGTATTCGGGAAATGAGAGGTCCATCACTGTCAAGACACCACCACCAAAACATGAATAAAGTAAACACTAGCATCCAGATCCACCATCACCATCGTGGAACTACTTTCCTTTACATAGGTAATACATAATAAAGTATACATACACTAAAGAGTGTATATATGGTGTGATCCAAACCCTAGTAGGATTACACCCAAAAGAATGATTTCATTCTATAATATTATATGTCAAATCAGCATGAATGTTTTAAGAAAGAAGTTAGAATATTTTGAAATAAAACATTTTAAGGAAAATATTTCATTGAAAAACATTATCAAAATATTCTTTATTATAAATTTATGTATAAACAAGGTACACTACATATAGATGGTTATCACCAAATCACAAAACATCACATCGGAAGATAGAAAAATGGGAAATCACTATAGGTACTAGCACTAGTGGGGCCCATACAACCCCATACCTTGGTGATAATCTCCTCCAACCAAAACTCAGAACATCCTCATGTACAATCCACTGTAGGGGGGTGCATTGCATGGTCTAGTGGTCTCCAAACCAGATCAAAAACCCACAAAATACGCATGTATGTGAAACTAGAGGGGATAAATTCTTAGATCCACTGTTCTCTAATCATATCACATGTTAGGTTAGTGTTCTAGCACCAATCCTACTAGTAGATACTTGGAACCGGCCCCACAGAATCAACATGTGTATTAGATCTAGTTCTCTCACCTAGATACATTGTATTCCCTTTGTTTTCAATTTCAATTTCACATGTCACATAAATCTTCACTTTAATATACACATTCCCAACATCATGAGTACACATGAAAATCCATTTCTTCCATAGGATCATTCATTCCAAAATCAAATATCCCATGGAACTTTCATTTTAAAAAATCAGAATCTTTTTTCAAATCTTTACACACAAGAAATCCATTTTAATATTTGATTCGAATTAATTATAAAATTCACAACACACATTCGAAAAACATAACAAAAAACTCATATTAAAAAAACCAGTTTCTTTTATAAAACAAATTTCTATCACATATATTCCTCAAAAACCTTTCAAAACATATTTCACATCATCAACATAATCAATTTAACACATTTATACGGAAAAAAAATGTGTAACTCATTAAACACATTCAAATTTTTTTCTAAAACCATCATCTAATCCATTTTCACTTCAAATCACTTTGAAAAAACATTTTTCACCAGACATATAATCTATATAACACCTTAGAAAAGGAATGATATCATAACTAAATCATAAAATAATTCTAAAACATGGAATAACCTACCTCACACTTGGAAATATCCAGAATCTGGTGCAGAACCACAACCTCACAACCAAAGAAACAAATAATGAAATTATTGAACCATAAAAATCATGATCGAACCCAATAACTCAAGATCAAACCCTCCTTTGGTCAACCAATCATCTGAAGAAACAAGAACCCTAGAAATAGGAAAGAGAAACCCTAGAAGAAGGGAGAAACCATAAGAAAATATACTTAAATAATGATTCCCTAATGAACCAAGGCCAAAACCACCCAAAGATTAAATTTCAAGATATATAAGAAAGAGTGTATGAAGATCCATGGGATATATATATCTTATGGATTAGATTATGGGTTATTTAGGGTTACAAATGAGGAGGTAAAAATGATAAATTTCCAATTTTTAATAACCTGGATAGGTCACATGGTAAGCTTGAACCATTTTATAAACTGTGTGATAACTGTTCATCCTCATCTGTCCAAGACGAATGAGGCATCATGGTTTCTGAGGGAAGGGTGTATTCCCATGCAACAGGTCATGTATCTTGGATTGTGCCACTATTTTGGGAAAACTTTTTCCTCTCCACTGGCACACAATTTCCCCAAATTGGGTTCCAACCATGACCTAACTATTTGTCAGGTCCATAAAATCCTATTTTCCACCAAAAACCCTTGGGAAAACTAAGAATCCAATATTATACAAAAATAGACAAAAGAAAAACTTGAAATAAAATCACAAATATGATAATCCAAAATGGTGGTATTAAGAGACCCTCCTCAAAAAATAACACCACCCAAATTAAACACTCCTCTACAAACTCCCATCTATGAAACTAGCTTATAATTACCAAGGAAATGAAACCCAGTAGAAATTTAATTTCTAAAAAACTATAATCATCAACAACCTCAGACCAAAATCAACATAAAAATCATTATCAATACATAAGAACAGAACAACATGAACCACTTTGGGTTCATGAACCAGTAGTGAGTAATCAAATTGGATAAGGTATTACCTCAATATCAGAATAACATATTAAATAAAACCAAAATAATCAAAATACTATATTATTTAGTGATCAAATACACTAAGACCAAAATAATCCTTATTACCTGAGCATAAAATCAGTTCTTCCCGCATTCAACATACCAATATATATTATCACAAAGATATCATACCCATTACACATTCCACTAAAATATAACTTGGATAACGGGGTTTGATAAAACTAATATTACGTATAATTAATAATATAATGACTTGTTTAATCTCCAATACTTCTAAAATTGGTCTTGAAATCCCAACAGGATCAATATCTACTAAATATAAATTAAAAAAGGCCAATCATCCAAAAATCACATCCAATACGTTATCTGATAGTTATCATCTATAATAAAATACTACTAACCAGATGACTAGTAAAATTTCTTCTCTAAAAGACAAAACTTACTCATAAACGCTAACAATGATATTTGGAAAAAAAAACTATCCCTGAGAAAAAACTAAAACACTTATTCATTATCCACCCATGTCGGTTAAGTATAACAAACTTAAGATCTTTCTCCAAATTTATTTCCTATGAAGTTTTAAGTTAATTGAAGAATCCTTTAAACCTTTTTATCCACTCCACAACCTCAAATAAACTTATATAATCACAAAAATTAATTTTGATCATGATTTAATAAATTAATGAAATGAAAACCTATAAATATGGTTTCAAATCATCTACTATATATAGAGACTAAATAGATTCCATAATATACGGTACCCCCTCCAAGAGACGACTAGATTCGCCTGTTACGTTATCATAGAAATATGACTTCTAGTTAATTTTTATGATTTTTTGGTGGCATACTAAATAACACAATACATGAATCTAATAAATTAACATCTCTCAAAAACAAACTAAATAGTCTCATATAAACTAAAGGACAACCCAATAAAATTTCTTCAAATATAATCACAATACTCACATAATAAAAAATATTTTTTTAATAACCACCACCTCCCAAATTATAATTTTTAAACCCAATTTACCATATCATAGATTTAAAAATAATTGACCACATCTTGAATTAAAAATAGACCATTTTAACATTTATTCACACACCAAATCCTTTCTAAAATCAAATGAAATAATTTTAATGTCTTTACAACAAGCCTGTGAACAAAACACAATAATCATGTAATTATAAAACATTTACTTCTGTTAAATATTTATTTCTCAATAAAAAAATTCAAAAACTCAGTTTATCACCATATGATACACATTAAAAATAATCCAAACTATTTAAAACACCCCTCTTAATTTTAAAAACTAAATAATATCATTTCCCAATTTATTATCATATTAATCCCCTTCTAACTAAATATAGATTCATTTTAAGACATGTTCTAAAAGTGATAGTTCAATTCTAAAGGATTTTCCAAAAACAACAATGAAATTAAATACTTCATGAAATGACACACTATAATAATTGAATAATTTTAAAAAAACCTATAAAAATTGTCTTTTAAATCATCTATTTCATGAAATTATCCGCTTTTACCACCAAAAAATACATTGAATCATTAAACATGAACAAAAAATTTCAAAGAACATAAAATAAAATACACTATATTAGTATTTTAACATCATGAATACCCTATTTAATTCACTTTGAATAAGTAATAACAAATTTTGGAGTAATTTGGAACCAATACAGACCTAAATAATCTGATCCATGTGAGATTAATCATTGTTCACAGGTGGGACACCTAATTTATTATGTTGTGAACCAAATGTGTGATAGACCATCTAAAGAACACATAAATATCTACATGGGATCCACATGGTAATACATACATTGGAAACTAACTATCAAAATCCATATATTTGTTCATTTTGACCATAAATTCCATGAAATCTCTAAAACACAAAAAATCATCAAATCAAACCCTATATTTTTTTTAAAAAAATTATATCTACATGTTGTAACTCATGGATCTGATAAATAAATAGAATTATAGACTCTTTCAGGAAATTACCATTAATGTTTTAATGATAATCCTAACCTCTATGATATCCAAACACACCCAAATACTAATAGGGTGTGTTGATCCAATATTGTCCCAAACCATATCTGTTTCCCCTAGATAAGGCACTTGGGCTGGCTCACCACAAATCCTTCAAGGTGTTTTTGATCCCCAAGAGCTTGAATCTAGTGCAATTGAATCAAAAATTCATCTTTGGAATTATTTAATCCATAATTCTCAGTTTATAATCATTAAATATTTACCTGAATCCCAGTATGGTGTTCCCACACATTGGGTGACCATGTGAAATGACATAAACATATTTGAATAAATAAATAGGACAAACATGGAATAATGAAATGGAAACCCTTATATAACAAAATAACATGATGAAATCAATAAAATAAACTAAAAATATATATATTGAGTACCCAAATAAAAAATTCCACAAGCTGAGTTAGCTAATACTACATCTAAAAATTTTAAAAAAAACCCTTTCCACTATTAGAAATATCATCAAAGTTCATAACCCCTCAGCACATCCCACATACCGTTGATGACCCAAAGGAAGGAATCATACCCATAAGTAAAAAAATGGACCCCAGATGCCATATAGAAGATATAAACACACAAATGCACACACACATAGAAAGAAGTGCCTATACATGGTTCGAGACAACAAGAACTACGGGATATCACTAGGGAGTTTTGTAGTTAATTTCATTAAACAGTTTGTTAATTATAGTGTTTAATAAATTACGAATTTTTTTTCATTTTTAATTAAACAATAATAAAACAAAATCACATCTAAATATTTATAATTAATTATCATTTTCCCATTTTTTGGAAATCCAATAAAAATATAGTTTAATATAATATATACTAGAATCTATAACTAGGAGATTAAATTTAATGAAAAATTAAATTCAACGCAATTCAATATTTAAAAAATCTGTTAAAATCCAAAAGGGTTAAAAAACCTTTTTTAGTTTTATCCAAAATATTTTTCAAATATCACTTTGGAAAAAGATCTCCCACAACAAACCCAACATTAAATAATGAAATCATAATATAAATATATAACACTATATAAATGGAATGTAAAAATTATAAACAATAACTGTAATACCATAAACAAATAAGAACAATGGGATATAAAAAATAAAATAAATCCCCTATATTGAACCCCTAATAATGGAATAACATTCATTTTCTATGATTTGGGTTATTTTCAAAATGATATTATACCTAGTTCTTATATTGACTATGCCCCAATGTGGATCTTAAGCAGATTTTCCATTGGGAATTTCGTAATGATATATTAAAGAGTATAATAATGTAAATCCCAATGAGGGTCTAACTCTCTATGGGAACAAGTATCCTTGTGAAAACTATACTAACATAACAAACATTTAAAAATTATATTATTTTACAATGTATCCCAAGAAGTGATCAATAAACTAGAAAATAAATGAAATATTAAAATATAATAAATATTTCATATTTCACCTCCAACACTCCTCAAATGAAACAACCACTTCATCATCTAAACACCACCTAGTCAAAGGACCAATTTTAAAGGGAATAATAAATACAAGGGTCACCTTGAGGATCACGTGTACACTAACAATCTATTTAATAAATCTCTAAGCATGCCTTCAAGGAATGAATCGAATCTGAATTCTAATTAACATTCTTTTATAAATATTACTCTTTCAAATCATCCATTAAAAATCATTTAGAAAACTATACTCTCATTCTCATTTAAACTCTCCATTTGAAACATGTTTTCTTCTTTAAAAATACAAAAAAAAATAAACCCATTATTTATTCAAACAAAACAATTTGGTGGAGCCAAAAAAACATTTTCATATGTTCATTTCCTATATAAAATTTTTATTTCAAATAATAACATGAAATTGATATTGAAAACAAATTATACCAAGCCTTATGTTCATGAAAATGATTTTAAGACATACTATAGGTATCATAAAAGACTATATCTTAAATCAAAATGAGTTTAAAAAATAAATCATTATAATAAATAGATAAATAATGTAATGGAATATAATTAAATACCTAAATATTGGTGATAACAAGTTTCACCATACCTCATTTCATGCATTGCACCTAATAGATCATGTAAATATATTCTAAGAACCCTAACAAGTCCAAATAGAATGAATAGGAAAATCAGACAAAAAATCTCTTAATAATGAAAATTAGGTAACTTAAGTAGACGGAAATAAATGGAAATAGAAACATATACCAAAGGATAGGATAAGGAAGAAGAAATGAGAGATTTCCTTGAATGATTTAGTTTTAAACTTGAGGAATATGCTCAAAATCAATAGAAGATTAATTAGATCATTACATTGATCTCTTAAACATCTGTCTCATGATGTGGAAAGATAATGGGGCCCAAAATCACATAAATAATCAATAGCTTAAATATTAAAAAAATAAGAAAAAAATATAGGTTTAAACCCCTTCATGGTTTGAATCACTAATTCATGATTTTAATATTCTCTACCCATAAGATTCACGGTGTGAGTAGTAGGTTTATGGTATGAATGACCTACACTAAAAATAAGTATTATTTATGGACTAATGAACACTATTTGTAAAGTCTCGTGTTTTTAAACCGGGTTAAAATACGAATTTTTTCTAATTTTTTTTCATTTTATCAACGATTCAATTTTTTTAAAACTGAGCTCTGGAATTTTATTCTGAGTGTTGGAACACCTAATGGTGTCTTTTCATGAATTTTTTAATTACCCGATGAATTTTAGCAGGTGTCCCGATGAGTCTACGGTGCACCGGATCTGAAAAAATCCACATTAATGGATCTGTATGGGCAGCGCATGGTTGCGGTCCAACATGTGTAGTTTATCTTATTTAATAAATTATTATTATTTTATTAATTAAATATGATTATATAAGAGTTTTGGATTAATTAAAATAATGTTTTAAAAATAATAATAATATGAAGTTATTATTACTATTATTGGGGTTGTTAAATTTATTGAATGTTAAATAATTAATTAAACGGCAGTTGAAGGTATTGACGTGGCTTTTTTGTTTATCAAAGAACTGTTTATTTTAATGAAGAGTTTTAGAATTTTTAAAGGAACATTTTTATTAAATGGAGGAATGTGCTAATAATAATAATGTCATTGTTATTATTGTGGACTCATAAAATATTTTGATACTTTGAGATTTTAAATGCATGTTAAAGGAGTGTATCATTTATGAGAATTAAATGTGTCTTTTGAGATTCTCATAGAAAATTTTAATTAAATGAGGGGATATGGGTTGGAGTTTTTATCATATTAATGATATTGTAATAAATTGGGGGTTTGGGTTTTTAAATTAATGAATGTTTCAATAATAATAATAATGTTTTTTTTTATTTTTGTGGTTACTTAGTTAAATAAATGTTAAAAGAATTTAATGATCAATGTGGAGTTTTATAATTAATTATGAAACATTTTTTACGAGAATAAGAAATTAAGGTTAAAAACAAATTGGATAATTAATGTGGATTTAAATGGGGAGGTTGGTCATAATTAAAATGGGAGTTTTATTGTTTGTTTTAATACAATTTATTTATGGGGTTTGTCGAAGTTTTGTTTTTATTTAATGGGGTGTAATATTTTGGTGATTTTATTGAGTTTTTTGGGTATCTCGATGAAATGCTTAACTAAATAAGCAGTTTTGAATATAATGAAGGAGTGTGGTTATTTAATGGTGTTGTTAGTTTATATCAAAGGTTTGAGTAATAATAATTATATTTTTATTATTATGGTTTTACGAGTGTCAAAATTATTGATCATTATGGATATTATTATTATAACTAATAATAGTACGGAATTAGGGAGTTTTGGTTGGAATTTAATAAAATGAAACTTTTAATAATAATGATGATGATGATTTAATTATTATTATTATTATTATTTTAGTAAATTAAATTCAAGGAAATACGAATTTTATTAATTGTGGGAAAGGAATTATTATTTTTATTACTTTGAAGTCAAATAGATTCTAATTTAATTGAGGAGTAAAGGAGAGTTTGATTTTCTCAATGAAACGTTTCCTTTAAGAAGGATTAATTGGGGATTTTTTTACTTTTTTGATAAGTGTTTAATGTTTGTAATAATAATAATAAAATGAGTATTATTATTATCTTTTATTATTATTATAATCGCATTAATGGTAGTATTATTTTTAGGTTTTTAGAGTTAAATAATAACTATTATTAATGGAAATTAAATTAGGGGTTTGAATAAGAAAATAAAGGGAATAGAATTCCCCTCTTCTTCCTCCCTACGCACAAGGTGTAACATGCACGTAGCAGTGCACCCCATGACGCGTCCCCTTCTACACTCCTTCCAGCCCCCTCCTCGGTGTGAGCTCCATCCCGTTGTGTGACAAAGAGGCATGCAAACCCCCGAGCGACCCTCCCTACTGCAGCGCGACACTCGGGCAGAGCTCCTACAGCGCACGACCTCTGTGGCGCAAGCCCCCTCCGGGAAATACCTAGAGGCGCACCACCCCTCTCCTGGACTCCACTTTGAGCGTGACAATTCCCCTAAAACTCTTCATGAATATTGTTTTCCTCGTCAAGGACAATCTATCTGCATATAACTAGGGATTCACATGGATCATTTGACTCCTCTCTCTCGCCTTGTTTTCTCAGCTAAAACCCAAAGGGTCAGGTTTAATCCAATCATTGTGTTCCTCTATTTTTTTAGGATATACGAATGTTGTCTCATGACCCACTGGTCCTTAATCTGACATCCGCCACCAAGGGAGAGGCAGATGGTCTCTAATTGTCTATCCATCGTTGGTTCGGTTTAGTTTCTAAACCCGCGGTTTGGCTTTGCACCAGTTATATTAAGGCTTGTTAAATTTTTTTATGAGTTCCTAGTACCAAGTTAGAGGCACGTTGTTCATTACAATTTTGATTCTGGTTACCAGTTTAATATATGTAATTTTCATTGATCAATGTAGAAAACGTGCACAAATATATATATATATATATATATATAAAGGTGTGCTCACGTGTGATTAGGGACCAGTTGTGGACTGGTTTTTTTCACGTACATTAAATCGTTTCGGATTTAAAATGGTGCCACCCCGAGGTAGGGTCTAAAATCCATAACATTTTATTTTAAGAATTATAGCTTCTTTAAATAAATTGAGAATGTAAGTTTCCTTGATTATGATATGTCGATGCATGGCACTTTTGAATTATTAAATGATGTATCCCATGTGAGATAAATGAGGGCATGAACATGTGTTTTTTAAGCATGTTTTGCAAATTTGGTTAAATTGATATGATTAAACAGTTAAATGATTTGTATGGGAAGAATGTATAATAGGGTAATTCATTGTAGACTAATTATCCAGTCATGAGTTGGAATAAAATATATGGATTTTAATGATGTTTGGAAATATTGAATATTTGACATGTTCAAAAGTATAAATTGGAAGTTGGTAATAATTAATGGATGGATTAATTATTAAATTTTAAATGTTAAATGGTTAATTAATTTATGATTGGTTTAACAGATAATATTTAATTATGTAATTTTTGAATAAATTAATATGCATGCATTAAATTAAGATTGTGAATTGATTGTTTGTTATGACTGTTGGGCAAGGGTACTTTTTGATACTTGTTAGATTTCCATGCATTAAGTTGTGTTGGATGGAGTTGTTCTATATTATGAGATAATGCATGAGATGGTTGATAAATATATGGGATTTTTCATCATGTTTTTTGATGATTATGATGTTCATGTAAATTGTTAAAGTCCTGGACGAATCACTATTTGAGTGGACGGGTTCAGACTTGTTAAGGAATTTGGATAATTAAATGTTGATTTAATTATTTATTTGTATTTCTAAGAACAATTAATTGTTAATTAATTATTTAGTATTGAGATGTTGAATGGTTAATTGACGATTGAATTTTTATGGGTGATCTATGTTATTAATTAGTTGTTGAATTAATTAACTGATTGGATTAATTAATTTATGAATTAATTAATGGATTGTTTTGGGGTGTTAGACATAGTGTTATACACCAAAGATAAATATATATGTATGATTGATAAATGGGTTTTGAGACAAGGACTGAAGATCTAAATACTCACGGGGTGATAGACATGGTGTTCTACACCAATGATAAATATATATGTTTGATTGATAAATGGGTTTTGAGATAAGGAATGAAGCTCCAAATACTCATGGGGTGATAGACATGATGTTCTACACCCAGCTTGCATGAAAATATTCTTTTATGGTTCAAGGACTGATGCTCCAAATACCAATGGGTTTTGAAACAAGGACTGACACTCCAAATACTCACGAGGGTGCTAGACATGATGTTCTACACCCATTAACTATCATTGGACTCTAGGTCCAATTTTTCTTGCATGAAATGAGTTAATGGTTAATGTAGGCTATTGAGACATGATGATTTGTGAATTGTTTATGAGGAAGGTTTCTGGCTTAACTGTGAATTGGGTGAACCACTTTTAGTGGGCTGGCTCAGACTTAGTATATGAAAGGTTAAATTTAATAACTTATGATGCATTATCCAAGAAAAAGAAAAAGCTAGGAATTAGTCTTTACTTTGATTACTTAGATGGTCTTTAGAGAACTCTATGGTGAGTGAATTATACGGGATATGTTCGGCGTAGGCCAAATCTCAATACCTTCATGATTTATTAAAATTGAAATAATTAATAACATATGAATGATTATGCAATGAATATTGAGTATGTATGACAAATGTATAATGTAGGTTTAGACACCAGCTATGGACTGAAGCAGGTACATGGGAATATAGTTACATTGTAGAGTTTAATTAATTTATGCATGCCTTCACATGTTATAAGTCATTTATTAAATGTCTGGTTTGGGGTAGACACCGATGGTCCCTGCCTACTGAGATTTATATCTCACACCCTACTCGGGCCGCCATTGCACGGGGTACCAGAGTTGATTCTATTTGGTTGCAGGACTATGATGTTATCATTTACTTGGGAGTTAGGATCACATGACCGAGCGGATGATCGGGATGCTTGAGGATATTGCCCTTGGGTCTTTGAGTCATTATTTATTTATTTATGAATTTTAATGTAAAGCATACTGTTTTGTACATTGTTTTCTACTTTTGTATCATTAGCATGTCATGCATGCAACCGCTGTATAATTTGGCATTGTCCATTTGTTTTGTACAAGATTTATAAAATCTACTTTTCAAGGCTTGTTCATTTAATATATTGTTTCCTCTATTTATTGCCTTTGTCTATTTTTGAACACTATAATGAGGGTATAGTATCCACACTGACTATCCTTAGACCCTCGCTGCTAGCCGGCAGCCTCTGGAATACGGGGAGGCGCGCTTGAGGTCATGTGGAGACCTGTCCGGCCTCCGGTTTAGTGGTGAGCCAGGTCAAGATGATACAAATTGGTATCATAGGTTTAGGTTTTCATTCTTTTCCTTTGTCCTTCTATTTTGGGGTTGGTAGACAAGAGACTAATAATGTGTCAGCGCTTGGGTTAATAGCTATTCTTGGGACTGATTACATCATGTACGGGAAATGACCGAGTGGCCAGGGATGGGAATTGATGTTTTTACTATTAAATGTTAAAGTTGATATGACTTCACCTTGAGTGACTGGTGTATTTTCTATTGTTTATTGATTTTGAGAATTTTGAAAAATAATTTTCTAGGCCTGATATTGCAAGGAAGTTTCATACATGCATCATCTTAGTCACTTAGAGAATCACATGTCATGCATATAATATGCCATGTAGTTTCATTAGTAGGATCCCTACTAATTTGGATTGTGTTACTTGGGTGCAATTCCATGTTTTGATCTGCTTTATCATGCCTCTCTAGATAGCTTGTTCCAGTAATAGATTTGACATGCTTGAGTGATTATATTCCATACTGTTTCAGTTATTAGCATGTTTTGTTGTTGTTCCACGCTTCTGTGTTATAGCATGTTTTTGTGTTACGGATTATGCTAACATGTTAGAGATGTTTTGGATATGTGAAAGGGGTGATAAATATAAAATGTTAAATAAATATTGATTGTGATAAATAGGAGAAAAAATCCAACGATAAGGTGTATGGGCACCTTATCGATTGGTATATGGCTACCCTTGTGTTTGAACCTTATACAACCATAATATTTTTGAAAATGGTTACAAATGTAAAAATGCTGAGTTTTGATTATAAGGAACTATTTTTGGGTTGCTTTTGGAAGAACCCATATTGTATAAATGAGAACTTTCGAGTTCTCCTTTTCTGTAAAAGGAATTTAGATTCTAAATTTCATGTTTATATTTGAATAACATTGAATGAAGACTAAATGGGATGTTTTTGATAACATTATTATCTTTTTTCTTTAGGTTTTTGTTTTGAATATCAATTCACTTGTTGTAAAGATTTACTTGTCTGTATGTGAAATTCATTCAAATGTTAAAAGGTTGAAATGAATTAATTTAAATTCCTAAAAGAAAAAGGGGTTTTTAAACCTTGTGATTTCAGTTTTTAGTGACCAAGAGAGAGGGTCAATGTTTATGTTTCGTAAGGGGATAACCCGAGGTAGGTAGTACCCATAGAATGTTCTAAGATATTAAATTAAGTTTTTCCCACTGCTCGAGAGGAATTCTTGGGAATCGGTTGTTTTGGCACCCTGATTGGTTTATGTTACAGATTTTAAGATCAATGTCTGATGTGGTGATCATGGTTCGAGGAATGTCACACACATGCATTAATTTATTCTAGAAACACGCACTTGTGAGTACCTAATCTCATATTGAGACGTCAAGGAAAATTCTAAGGTGGGTATTGTTGCATCATTTTTGATAAACGTGTCAGCAGGTGATGTCGAGCTTTTAGAACAGAGTTGTTCGGTAATATTTTGACTGATCTTCTTAAATGACCATGGTAGGTTGGATGATTTAGTAGTGGTTCACGATGGCTTCTCATGGACGAGAAGTTTTTAAGGTGGGTATATTGTAAAGTCCGGTGTTTTTGAACCATGTTAAAATACGAATGTTTTCGATTTTTTTTGTTTTTTCAACGGTTCATTTTTTAAAAAAATTGAGCTCTGGAATTTTATCTTGAGTGTTGAAACACCTAATGGTTTTGTTTTTGGAATTGCGTAATTACCCGATAAATTTTAGCAGGTGTCTTGATGAGTCTCTGGTGCACCAGATCTAGAAAAATCCACTTTAATGGATCTGCATGGGCAGCACATGGTTGCGGTCCAACCTGTGCAGTTTATCTTTTTTAATAAATTATAATTATTATTTTTTAATTAAATATTATTATATGAGAGCTATGGATTAATGAAAATAATTTTTTAATAATAATAATAATATGAAGTTATTATTACTATTATTGTGGTTGTTAAATTTATTGAATGTTAAATAATTAATTAAACGGATGTTGAAGGTATTGATGTAGATTTTGGGTTTATCAAAGAACTATTTATTTAAATGTAGAGTTTCAGAATTATTAAAGGACCATTTTTTATTAAATGGAGGAATGTGCTAATAATAATAATGTTATTGTAATTATTGCGGAGTCATAAATTATTTTGATACTTTGATATTTTAATTGCATTTTAAAGGAGTGTATCTTTTATGAGAATTAAATGTGGCTTTTGAGCTTCTCATAGAAACTTTTAATTAAATGAGGGGTTATGGGTTGGAGTTTTTATCATATTAATGATATGGTAATAAATTGGGGGTTTGGGTTTTTAAATAAATGAAAGTTTCAATAATTATAATAATGATTTTTTTTTTATTTTTGTGGTTACTTAGTTAAATAAATGATGAAATAATTTAATGATAAATGTGGAGTTTTATAATTAATTATGAAACATTTATTACAAGAATAATAATGAATGTTAAAAAAGAATTGGATAATTAATGTGGATTAAAATGGGGAGGATGGACATAATTAAAATGGTAGTTTTATTGTATTTCTAATACAATTTAATTATGGGGTTTCTCAATGTTCTGTTTTTAGTTAATGAGGTGTAATATTTAGGTGAATTTAATAAGGTTGTTGGGTATCTCGATGAAATGATTAATTAAATAAGCAGTTTTGAATTTAATGAAACAGTGTGGTTATTTAATGGAGTTGTTGGGTTATATCAAAGGTTTGAGTAATAATAATTATATTTTTATTATTATGGTTTAATTAGTGTCATAATTATTGATCATTATGGATATTGTTATTATAGAAAATAATAGTAAGGAATTGGGGAGTTTTGGTTGGAATTTAAAAAAATGAAACTATTAATAATAATAATTATTATGATTTAATTATTATTATTATTATTATTTATAATTAATTAAATTCAAGGAAAAACTAATTTTATTAATTGTGGGAAATGAATTATTTTTTTATTACTTTACGTCAAAGAGATTTTAATTTAATTGAGGAGTAAAGGGGAGTTTTATTTTCTCTATGAAATGCTTCCTTTAAGAAGGATTAATTGGGGAGTTTTTTACTTTTTAGATAAGTGTTTAATGTGGGTAATAATAATAATAAAATGAGTATTGTTATTATATTTTATTATTATTATTATCACATTAATGGTAGTATTATTATAGGGTTTTAAGAGTTAAATAATAACTATTATTAATGGCAATTAATTTAGGGGTTTGAAAAAGAAAATAAGGGTAATCGAATTCCCCTCTTCTTCCTCCCTACGCACAAGGTGCAACACACACAGAGCAATTCACCCCATGACGTGGCCCTTTCCTCCCACCTTCGTGCTCCCTCCTCGGTGTGAGCTCTTTCCTACGGTGCGACCAAGAGTCATGTGAACCCCCGAGCGAACCTCCCTACAACAGCGCGACACTCAGGCAGAGCTCTTGCAGCGCGCGACCTCCGTGGCGCAACCCCCCTATGGGAAATACCTAGAGGCGCACCACCCCTCTCCCGGACTCCACTTTGCGCGCAACAATTCCCCTCGAACTCTTCACAAATCTAGTCTGCCTCATCAAGGTGAGTCTTTCTGCGTATAACTGGAGATTCGCATCGATCATTTGACTTCTCTCTCTCACCTTGTTTTCTCAGCTAAAACCCAAAGGTTTGGGTTTAATCCAATCATTATGTTCCTATATTTTTTTAGTATATGTGAATGTTGACTTGAGACCCATTGGTCCATAATCCGACATCCGCCACAAATAGAGAGGTGGGTGTTCTCGAATTGTCTTGCCACCGTTGGTTCGGGTTAGTTTCTAAACCCGCGGTTTTTCTTTGCACTGCTTATATTAAGGCCTGTTAAATTTTTTTATGAGTTCCTAGTTCCAATTTAGAGGTGCTTTGATCATTACAACTTTGATTCTGGTTATCAGTTTAATATATGTAATTTTCGTTGATCAATGTAGGAAACGCACATATATATATATATATATACATACATATATATATAAAGGTGTGTGCACGTGCAATTATGGACCAGTTGTGGACTGGTTGCTTCCTAGTACATTAAAGCGCTTTGGATGTAAAATGGTACCACCCCAAGGTAGGGTCTCAAATCCTTAACACTTTATTTTAAAAATTATAGCTTCTTTAAATAAATTGAAAATGTATGTTTCCTTGATTATGATATGTCAATGCCTAACACTTTTGAAGATATTAAATGACGTCACCCACGTGAGATAAACGAGGGCTTGAACTTGTGTTTTTTAAGAATGTTTTGCTAATTTGGGTAAATTGATATGATTAAATAGTTAAATGATTTGAATGGGAAGAATGTATAATAGGGTAATTAATTATAGAATTAATTATCAAGTCATGAGTTGGAATAAAATGTGTGGCTTTTAATGATGATTGGGAATATTGAATATTTGTCATGTTCAAAAGTATAAATTGGAAATTGGTAATAATTTATTGATGGATTAATTATTACATGTTGAATGTTAAATGGTTAATTAATTTATGATTGGTTTAAGAGATAATATTTAATTATTTAATTTTTTAATTAATTAATATGCTTTCATTAAATTAAGATTAAGAATTGATTGTTTGTTACGACTATTGGCCAAGGGTACTTTTTGATACTTGTTAGATTTCCATGCATTAAGTTTTATTGGATGGAGTTGTTCTATATTATGATATGATGTGTGAGATGGTTTCTAAATATATGGGCATGTTCATCATGTTTTGTGATGATTATGATGTGCATGTAAATTGTTAAAGTTTTGGACGAATCACTGTTTGAGTGGACGAGTTCAGACTTGTTAACAAATTTGGATAATTAAATTTTGAGTGAATTATTTATTTAGCTTGCTAAGAACAATTAATTTTTAATTAATTATTTACTATTGATATGTTGAATGGTTAATTAAGGGTTGACTTTTGATGGGTGATTTATGTTGTTAATTAGTTATTGATTTAATTAATAGATTGGATTAGTTAATTTATGAATTAATTAATGGATGGTTTTGAGGTGTTGGACATGGTGTTCTACACCAACGATAAATATATAGGTATGATTGATAAATGGGTTGTGAGACAAGGACTAAAGCTCCAAATACTCATGGGGTGATAGACATGATGTTCTAATCCAATGATAAATATATATGTATGATTGATAAATGGGATGTGAGATAAGGACTGAAGCTCCAAATACTCACGGGTTGCTAGACATGGCATTCTACACCCATCTTGAAAACAAATATTCTTTTATGGGTCATGAACTGATGCTCCAAATACCCATGAGTTGTGAGAAAAGGTCTGATGCTCCAAATAATCACGAGGGTGCAAGACATGATGTTCTACACCCATTAATTAACATTGGACTCTAGATCCAATTGTTCATGCAAGAAATGGGTTAATGGATAATGAAGGCTATTGAGACATGATGATTTGTGAATTGTTTATGAAGAAGGTTTCAAACTTATTTATGAATTGGGTGAACCACTTTTAGTGGGTGGGATTAGACTTAGTAAATGAATGGTTAAATTGAATAACTTATGACGCGTTATCCAAGCCAAAGCACAAGCTTGGAATTAGTCTTTACTTTGATTACTTTGATGGTCTTTAGATACATCTGTGGTGAGTGACTTATACGGGAGATGTTGGGCGTAGGCCGAATCTCAAGACATTCATAATTTATTAATATTGAAATAATTAATAACCAATGAATGATTATGTAATGAATATTGAGTATGTATGACAAATATATAATGCAGGTTCAGACACCAACTGTGGGATGATGCAGGTACTTGGGTATATAGTTACATTATACAGATTACTTAATTTATGCATGCCTTCACATGTTATAAGTTATTTATTAAATGTCTGGTTTGGGGTACACACCGGTGGTCCCAGCCTATTGAGATTTATATCTCACGCCCTACTCGGGCCTCCATTGCACTAGGTACCCGAGTAGATTCTATTTGGTTGCAGGACTATGTTGTTTGCATTTACTTGGGAGTTAGGAGAACAATATTGAGCAGAGGCTCGGGATGCTCAAGGAGATATCCCTTTGGGGATTTGAGTCATTATTTATTTATTTATGAATTGAAATGTAAATCATGCTGTTTTGTACACTGTTTTCTACTTTTTTTTCTTTATCATGTCATGCATGTATCCCCTGTATAATTTGGAGTTTTATATTTTTTTTGTACAAGATTTATAAAATTAGATTTTTGTGGCTTATTCATTTATTATACGGTTTCCTCTACTTATTGCCTTTGTCTATTTTGGAATACTAAAATGAGTGTATAGTCTCCCCACTAACTATCCTTAGACCCTCGATGCTAGTCGGAAGCCTTTGGCATACGAGGAGGCATGCTTGAGGTCAATTGGTGACCGGTCTGGCCTCCGGTTTAGTGGGGAGCCAGGTCAGGACATTACACTGTTCCATTTCTAGGGCACACCATTAACTATAATAAGTTCATGTATATACATTTCTAATACCTCTCAAAAACCCCAAGATCACAAATGAACCCCCTAAAATCTCAAAATAACCAAAAAACAACAATAAATAATTCAAAATTAACATATGGGTGTTTCAAATACACAATATTAGAGGTCTATAGACTGTCACAACTCATTAAGTGAATTAGGTATAAGGTTAATAATAATGATATGTTTGTATTTTACACTAGAGATGTGTGCCTTATATATCCCTACCTCATTGAGTGTATTGAAGTGGTGTATAAGATTCTATGGTTGATAAAATTTCATATATGGGATATCCATTTTGAGAATCATGATTCAAGGGAATTTCCACCAATATCCTTGAGATAGGGGGCCTATTAATCAAGTTAATACATTAATTTAAATACCATATTTTTCATTAGTCTTGAAGGAAACTCTAAGAATGATTTTAATGGGATACTCACTCCCCATTACTGATGGAATATATTATTACTAGGATGATTTAGTTTTAAATCAATTATTCATGTTTATTAGGAGTCCATTAAGGTTGGTTAGATATATAATAAGTGACTATGTAGGTGAATTTATCATTAGTGTAACCCATGTGAATGACTTGGGAGAACATGATTCATGTGTGAGTAATCATGGAAATTTTAGATAACTTATAGGTGACCTGGGTGGAGACCCTTTTAAATGAATTATTAGTGGATACTTTAAGGGTAAATTATGCTCCGTGGGAACAAAGATATATATACTGTGAGATATAATATTAATGGTTATTGAGTAAACATACATTCATTTATAAATCCTCTAATATCTTCACATTAAATTTTAATGAAACCGGGGCATGATCAATTTGGGATGAACAATGTACCTAGAGAGAGTTATCTATTTCCCTAACTATACCTCTCTGAGAGAATCCATTTCCCTAATAATGATAATTATTAGGGATAATTAGTCTTTTAAGTTTTATATTTACGAATATTCCTAATAATAATTTTTTTTTCTTTTCCCCTAGTTTATATTCAAAACTCACCTAAATTTGAGCTTGGAGGATCTTGTCGTAGAACTCATGTACTCAAGTGTTACTGGGGATTCAACTTCATGCTCATCTTTCTGTTCCTTTCACTTAATAACACTTCATGAAATGTAATTGGGGAATGTGGGTACTTATATAGGAAATAGGAATATGACTTCTGAATAATTTTTCAAGTCGTCTTAAGGGACAATATTTTTTATCCTTTCTTGTGGTGTATAAAAAATTAAGGTCAGGGCCTTTACACAACATAGTGTTAAGTAGATATAGGAGTGTGGGTGATGTGTGGTCAGGGTGGGAATGAAAAATATAAATATGTCCATTAGATGATTCTAGATTTCATAGGTCTTCCCCTGGTACATGAAAAATTTATAGTTTCCTAATGAGTGGTTTAATTCATCGATGTCCAAAATTATAAACCAACCCCCACCCCCCTCATAAATGGATACTATTAATCTAATTATAATTTAACTCTAAGTTAAATATAAGAACTATTCAAAAGTTTGTCTTACCATGTGTACTAAAGTAACATAGTAGTTTCATAATTTATTTGGTGGGAACTAGTCTACACTCATTGTTTGGTACATGAAGCTATCAATGTAATGTAAATATTATAGAATCCCCTCTCTTAATGTGAACTAATGACCAAATAAAAGCATAAATATTATACACTCTATTTTCACTCATTATACATATTATACACAATGATTCGTCTTCATCACAACCATTTTAGTTTTTACATGAGTAATATAGTGTAGGAGTAGGATGAGCATGATAGGACATGGATAACTAGGATTAAGTGGCCAGTTTTAGGGTGTTGGGCATGGAAAATTATGTAAAATAACTTATCCAGTCCCATAAAGGTGTAGGTAACCAAGAACGGTGACCTAATCATTGTGACTAGACCATTGTGGGATAAAAAATATTCATACTTATTAAAATTTTTTATGAAAGATTCTAATAATTCAAGCTTTTGTTTTCAGTTACCTTATTGATTTTTAAGTTCAATTTTGTTAATATACAGATGTTTTGATAAGTGTCATTTTACTCATGTTTTTTTTATATTTTTCGGGACATTATTTTAAAATTTTACTATAATCCCATTGCATAGTTAGGAATATCTCCATGAGAGAATAAAAAAATATTGAGAATGGAGGAAACTAGGGGCATGTGATGTGAATGAGACTAGGTAAGTGGCCATATTATGAGCATATTGAGTTCATGTCGCAATACTTCATTTATGACATGATTAATAATTAGAGTAACAATTATCTTATACTTGGTTGTCACTAGAAGGGCATTAGTCCAGCCAATGATATGATTGATCAACTAATGTAGGCACAATCTAGGATGAATTAAGGAAGGAGTAGTGAGTTAACCATGTTTGGGTTTGATAAAAGTGGTTTAGAGGAGGGAACATGTAGGATATAGAATGACCTAGGTATATTTTTTATCATGGTGAATTTATTTATCCCTTTATTCCATGCACTATTATCTATGTGAGATATTTGACCCTAGAATATTTAATCTTGATAGAATAATGTTTCTTTCACACTGGATATAATTGGATAAGGTTATTATTAGATTATATTGTCTATAGAGATTCATATTTCCCATTATATAAAAAAATCTCTATTATATGGCAAATATTTTAAATATTCATCTCGGGAGCTCTTTAATAATCTCTTGGTGGTTTCATTTAATGATCTTTAGGGGATATTCAAATTCTAATGGTGAAATATTTAAGAAATTAAATGAATCCTTAGGTGGATAAATGAATAGTATGGTTAAAAGATAAATAAAAGGTTTCCAAATAGGTCATAATATAATATATACTCTCACATTCTGATTGGTGTTTAAAAATAAAATTCAGTTCCTTCTAATATTTAAGGGAGTTGGCAGTTTCATTATATTTTTAATTTTTCTCTATCTTTTTTAAGAATATGTTAATTATTTCATTACAATATATTTTTTCCATATATTACCTATTAATTAAACAATGTCCCAATAATTTCCCACCTTTTTACTTTTTGGTTTCAACTCCCCTTCTATGAACTCATTCCTTAGGATTTTATCTTTGTATATAGTAGTGTTTTTTACTTCTATACATGAATAATTTCTTACCGAGTGAGAGGTTGAAAGTAATAGTATGAGTGTGTATTGAATAAATAACCACATTATTTGTTATTTTATTTGATCCTAAAATGGCTTCAATTATTTTTCAAATCATATTATGTTATAAAAATCTAAATAAAAGAATTTTAGAATGTGGAATTCCAATCTTGTTGAGTAAATCATGTTAGGATCAATAACTCATATTGTTCAACCACATTAATAATAATTAATAAATTATCTAGGTTAAATGAAACTATATAGAATAATTCATTTTCAATAACATGGGTATAATTTACCAGTTTCAAAATAAGTGGTAAATTATTCTTGAATGACATTGTGATTAATGCTTCAACTAATCTATAAAAGAGAGAAGTGATAAAGTTTTATAATGATCCACTAAAAATGATCCCAAACACATTTTCCATTAATTTTTTTCAACATAAAAATATTAATTGATATCATTTATCTTGATTGATTAACTTTTAATTAACATACCAAATTTTTAACCATCTATGATGGATCTCAATTTAATCCTCATAATAAGAATATCAAGGACCTAAAATCTCCATACCACTTTATATAATCATGTATTGAGAAATCATATAAATTTCAAACATGATACCACAAGTTTAAAGTAATTATATGTTTTTTATATCAATTTTTGGAAACATCTTTAAGGATTCATTGTGACATTTAAATTAAATAAATCCAGTTGATTGAATCATTATATCCTCTTCTCTTTTTCGTTTTACTGTTTTATTCTTTTTACAATCACAAGTTTTTTATTTTAATCATTTGAAGAACATGAATTTATAGAGACTCTAGTACTTCATTAAATGATCATGGATTCTTGATATACCCTCGTGTTTGAGAATATTATATAATGAGTTCTATTCATATGGCATAGAATTGTCGTGGCTACAAAATACCACCCTGATTGTGCTACTAAATATCTTAATTCTAAATTCACCCTGATTGAAAAATATTTTAAAGGCTATGTGTTTTCTTTAAGAACATACAATATTAGAGAATGGTCTTCCCTCTATATATGGTGATTCCTCAATCATTATTATACCTCATATTCAAGTGAACTACTTCAAGATTCAAAAAATTCATACTAAATTATTCATAATATATTATAATTTAGTGCATCAGAATGTGATGATCTGAAATTGAACCTATATAATTTCATAAAGGTTTTTGACACCATCTGAATGAATGGGGTTTCATTATATTAAATTCGGTTTAGGTTCGTTCTATTTTAAATATTTTATAGAGTTAAGTATTTCTTGAAAATAAAAAACCAATAGATCTTATCCATATGAGAAAACCATGATAAGATGTTATTGGGAAAATATTCCTCACTCGTATGTATATGGAATTTGATGAGTGATATCTTTATTTTCAATCATATTGATAGTGAATTAATCTAGGACTTTTGGGACTTATTCAAAAAGTTTCTATAAAACATTACACACTCTAGATTCTACATTTTTTCTGACATGACAAAAAATATTCTATAGATTACAACATGTTGTGGGAGTCATGATGGATGGATTAGCAGATGGAGGCCTTGTGATGAAGACAAAATGGGTTGGTTGGGATTTTATTGACGAGATTAGATATAGTATTAGCCTGGGTAAAATTGATCATATGCCCAAATATAGTGTCATACATCGGGGATAGGAAATGATCCCCCTAGTTGCCCATAATGAGGATATTTAAAAAGTTTCCTTACAACTCCCACACTAAATAAACCTCCATCAACACTAATATTTGAAGGATAATCATGTGACATTTATTGATTATAACACACTTAATAGAATACAGAGAGGGATTGAAATAGAATTATTCCTTGGATTATAATATAATGAGTTAAAAGAAACACATCTAGTTGTATTAGAAATACTACTCTCATCCTAGACATGTTTATCCCAATTAAGTAAAAATAAAGGATATAACTAATAAAAATGTTTCAAACATACCAAATAATACATGGATCACATGGGTTTCACCCATTAAATAATAATTATTAACTTTCCAACCCATCCCACCACCTAGATCCCAACAATACCAACCACAACAGCCATACCAACATTTATTTTAGCACAAACTATAGCTACTAACCCAACCATAAAAATAAAATATTAATATATTAATATACATATTTATTAACAAGGATGACTAGTGGTAGGATAATCATGAAATTGAGATGAAAATACTAAAACAATCTCCTTAAAACCTTGAATATCAGGTTGAGAGAATCTCTCATACTATATCATTTTGATTGCTATGTACATTCATCAGTGGAATGGGGATTCGGGAAAGTGTGGGGAAACAATTGGTGGCATTGAGAAGTGGGATTTTTATGAAAGTATTAAAACCTTGTACATTTGATAATAGGTCTAATACAAACAAAAATGGTAAGTTAAGGGTTGTTAAAATAAATAATAATTGGAGGATGAAAAAAAATGGTATACATATAAAAGAGAATAAAAACATTTATAAGGTAATGAGAAAATAAAACAAAGGGGAAGCTAGACATCCTATTGAAGGTCCTAGATAAGATGAATATAAAGCATTGATACCATATAAACACTCTCTCCCATTCCTATAGAGGATTTTGAATAAATGTGTGTAATCTCTATATAAAAAATTCTTAGACACATTCAAATAACATCATATTAATATCCATACTGAAAAATAAATTTCACATATGTTGATATATGAAATGCTTCTAATGATATAATTATAAAAGAAATGGAATATGGTAGAATTGGGATTCATATACCTTAGTTAAGAATAATCTGTGGTTTTCAAAAAAAATCATTAAACCTAGGAGGACTTTACAATTTCTATACTCTACGCACCGTATATTTATGTGATTTTAGGAAGGAAGTGTTTGATTTTGCAACAACTGTTAACTAGACTCTAGTGAGTGTCAATTCATTGGTTGTCAATTAGAGAAATAAACCATTGATATAGTAATTTCATCTAAAAGATAGATCAATAATTTTCCCACGATATACTTTAGATACTATTATTATTAAAATTATAATGTTTATTTTTTCTCTGATTTTTTATTTTGTGTCATGGAGGAAGAATGAAAAATCCCCATAATTATAGGGATACCATATTTATAATTAGAATGGTTTTGATATATGTCAACCAAAGAGTAATCATATTAAGAGTTAGTAAAGTGTAACTTGTTTTCAACTTGGTAAGATAATCATAGTGAGGGGTAGATTTGAATGACAACCAAACTGTTTTCATAGAAGAAGAATAAGAATATCCATAAGATAAATCCCTGCATAAAATATAAGATGAAAATTAGGAGAAGATGAATACTATAATTAATGAGATTTTGGTTTTGAAAGGATAAATATTTAGAGAATAAGGGATGTACAACAACTTCTTGTAAGTTTTCTACTGGATAGAGCTATAGATAATTGACGCTTCTCGAGAGTTTATAGCCTCAATTATCTAGAAAAAAATATTTGAATTAAACCAACTTCAATATCCAATCATTTACTCATTCTTGTGAGTGAAATAAAAAATTCTAGTTTTTGTAAACATTGAAATAGAAATGTAACAAGAGGAAAAACTGTTTTCTATTTGTATAAGAATAATACATTATTATGATCGGGTAATAGATGATATCAAAGGAAGAACTCATAAAACATGAACCTTTAAATTAAAACTTAATGAAGGGAGAGAATAATTCAAGAAACCATAATGGATACTAACCCTACCAATGAAAAAAATTAAGAATGTGGTGATGAAATTATTTTATGATGGAATAATTTTACCATTTCAAATATTAAATGAGTGCTCTCTCTTCAAATTGTTCCAAATAAGGGAGACATGATAGTGGTAAAGATTGAATGGAAGGAGTTAATCCCTAATAAAACTATTATGGGATGGTTTGAATGTTTGGATTATCGAAAATGGATAAAAAGAACTCAAAAGGATCGCTTTCCATTTACTTTCATGGATAATATGTTGGAATGGTTATCCATTCTTGAATTTTTTCACTTTTTCAAAAAAATATTTTTATTATAATCATATACTCATGGACTCGACTACCCAATAAAAAGAAATATTCACCATTATATAAAGGGAATTTATCTTACTTGATGATCTATTTTGGGATGGATAACAAACCATACACTTTATAATAGTTCCTGATACACATCTACCATAACAAGGTTCATTGTTTCTTATAAATTTTTATAGATACTTTTTATATCTAAGATATGTTTATTTAGGTTTTCTTTCACAACCTAGTTTTGGTCTTGAATTTATGTTATGAAAATTTGTTATTGATGAATTAGGAAAAGATAAATTTTGTGGTAAAATGAGGCTATATTATCATGAACCATATTTCAAAACATAGAATATAAGTCGATCTTATAAAGATCAAATCCATCATGGAGTTACCCAAACCAAAAAAAATTATTAGATAAAAATTTTATTGGGAAAACAGTATTATATCACAACATTGTAACCTATTTTTATAGGATTTTTATCACTTAAACATTTTATGGAAAATTATGTACATTTTATAATCAAGATCCCTATATAAAAGACTTTTCTAATTTGAGGGGAAATTTTTGATAACCCAGATCATTATAGCTCTAAATTCAGAAAAGTATTTCAAACCAATATGAGATGTGGGTTTTTTCATTATGGGAGATTATTTTTATTGGAGAGGAAACCATATATTTTGATCCATGTATTATTTTACAGACACTCTAAAAAGTTCATTGATCAATTATAAAACCATAGATATAGAATTAATAGTTGTATTCACATTCAATAAATTTGGGTCATATTTTATTTGTTTTGAAGTTATTTTTAATATTATTCATGATAATTTTTATATAATTTGAACAAAATTGATTTTGATCTTAGGATACATAAGTTGATCATATTTATATAATATTTTTATATAATCATCGATGAAAATACGAGATCTAAGAATATAATTCCTAACCATTTCTCTAAGCTTTAGCTGAAAAACATTGAGTAAGATGAGGAGCTAAATATTTTAAATTAATTTTTAGATGAACCATAATTTTATATAGAACATAATTCTTGGAAATTGTATGATGATATAGATACTTACATTGACACTGGTACATTATACAACTATTTCTATGACTAACAAAATAATTAGCTTTTTTACTCAAAACAATATCTTTTGGAAGAGCCTATTCTTTTCAACTGGTTTAGTGATGGTATAATCCAATTATGTGTACCTACATAAAAAATTCCATGTGTTTAGAAATTATTTCCATTAATAACATAATGGTTTATAACATGGAATATATCATATAGTATCCAATATAATTCATAGTGTTTTATTTTTATAAAATTATTCATTGGGATTCTAGATTGTTTTTGGAATGTTGTGATCATGTTCAAAGTACATGTAATATTGTGAAGTGAAAAAATATTTCACAAAACCAAACTCATGAATTAATGTGGTTTAACCTTTAAAAAAATACCTTATAGACCCCACTATGAACTCATTTAAAAAACATATATCTTGATATTTTTGGATAACATATTAATATTGTTTGAAGTGAAAGAGACAAGTTTAAATACTATAAAGGTGGTGAGGTAACTTTTTAATGACATATTTTCTTAGATAGTAACTCCAAGATTTATCAAATGTAATTATGGTATTACATTCAATAACCACTTAATAAGGGGGTTAATAAATAATTATGGATTTCAAAACAATACTAGAACCAATTATGACTTGAAAACTAGATGGAAAGTGACATCATATTACTATGAGAAAAAAATACTTTAAAATATGGTTAATGAATGCTAAAAATATTGTGGTTTTAAAATTGATGATTCACTTTAGGTATACCAAAACACTAATAAAACACCCATCAATAAAAACATACTCATCATTATTTAGGGAGTACCTTTTACGTTTTGGTAGAGTTTGGACATCAATAATTTTTTCCTATTAATAATATGAATATATGCGAGAGAGTGATAATATTTCTACAACATGATGATCTATTAACGTTTATATGGGATGATTGTGTGAATTAAAAAATATAAAATGAGAAAAAAATGTAAATAACTTATTAATCACTCACAAAAACATTTTATATATTGATAATTTATTTTATTTTATACCATGTATTGAACTATTTATAAGTAAGATGAATTCATGATTTTCTGGACCATTTTAGGTGATTAATTTCATTCAACATGAAGCGGTTTAAATTAAAAAGGGGAAAGAAGGCATGTTCAAGGTAAATGGTCAAAAGCTCAATCTGTATATGACACCATTATAAGTGGGATTTTAATTTTCATTGACGTTTAGATAATGTAGCTATAGATCATTCCATATCTTGATATTAGATGAAATACCAACTTAGAGGAATCACAGGTAAGTTTAGTTGTTACTTTTTCTACAAAATATCAAGAAAAATGAGTTTCCTCGTAACTAAATTCTCTACTAAACTGATCCCATCTCTATTAATGGTTCCCTGAAAAAATGGCATTGTTTTAGAAGGAAATATGGTCATCTAGTTCAAATTGTGTTGTGTAAGAAGTGATATATGCCACAACACTACCTAGTAAAAAATATATCCAATAAAACTCCAAAGGAATATGATTTTTTTCCCAAGAAGACGAATTTTATTGTTAAACATTCTATATAAAAACCCTAGAATTCAAAAAAAAAATTACATTAACATTTGGAAGACATAGAATCATTGATTCTCATCGTGAAACCTCAATGGAAAAGTTCATGCATTATAACTCTAAAATGCCATATTTTCACACATATAAGTCCTTGGACTATTGTGAGATAATGAGATTTAGTAGAGAGGATTTAAAATTAATTAGTATTTTTTTAAAGGATGAATATCACACCATTATATATTGTATTTAATTAAAATATCATGGAAAAACTCTAACCCACACCATGTACTTTCATGTTCCCATTCATTAGAGCTCCCACATTTCAGCCACCTATGACTTTCTCCTTGCTTATATTATTATGATAGCCAAATAAACTTTTCCGCGAGCTATAGTGCTGGATTATCATCCTCATTTCATACCATCATATAATTAGTCACCTATTTTTCAACCCTTTATCATTCCATTCCCTTCCATATTCATACTATTATTTCTCCCACCAGTAAAACTTCATTTTCCCATTTCTAAATAATCGCAACCCTTTATCCTCTTCTTCCCCAGTCCCTAAAACCCCATTTTCCTCCCACTATCTATTTAATTCCTTCTCATATAGATTGAGTTAGTAAATACATACTAAAAACCCTATACAAATACCATCAAGATAATAATTTATATAATCCCAACCCTACCCCTTCAATGTAATGAAAAAGTAGAGTCTCTTTTCCTTACCCTTCACACCTAGACAACTATTTGTCATCATCAAAGATTACATCCCATTCTTATTTTGGGGATTATTCCCCATAGTAGCTCACACACAAATGTCTATATTTTATTGAATACGTGCACAATTATTTCCCACAAAAATTTCAAATTAATAAAATTAAAATGAATAAAATATCAAATTTAGAGGTTATAAGATAGATTCTACAGGAGGGGAGTTCTTAGAATCTCTAAAATGGTTACACCTATAGCATATTTACCATGTTAGGGATGAAACACTGCACATTCTATTCCTTTGATTTCATTAAAAAATAGTATTCACCCTCATTCCAATAAATTTGTATCTAGGATGGTAGTATAAGATATTATTATTAAAGGAATATGAAATAGGTTTAAGTGTCGAAAGTGCTGGGTTTATTGAGACCGAAGAGTATAAGAACCTAATTACAGTTCCCAATAAGGTCCATGTGTAGTATTTCTTTTCTAATATATTCGTTTTTAAATAAATTAGACATGACTTAATGACTATAAAGAGTACACAACTCAAAAAACTATAAAATAAATTGTCAATAGGGATTCAATACATATGTAGTCAGATCCCGAAGATCCATAGGGTGCAGTGAGCCCTTTAGATGTGTTGATCCTATCCCCCATTATTCATAACCATTTCATCTATATAATATGATAATTTTTTCCTTAGTTTGAGATATAAGACTATAATTTCACTAAAACATATATACGTATAGATTTCATCACTTATCTATCTAAGAACCTTGGAATTTTAAGACCATCCTACCCCTATTAACTTTGGTACACTAATAAATTCCTAAATTATATATCTAATTTAATATTTTCTTTCAAATCAATTATATGAGTGGTTTTAGTGGTTTCTAGAGTATGTTTTTATTTTAGGTAGGTATCATTTATTATAGGCTTCTAATACTAGTAATTCTGGGTTTTAGGCTGGATTGGGGAAGCTAATTAAGAAATTCAACCATATCCACCCATCCCCGCTATGGAGGAGTGGTTTCACTATCTTGGATCCTCTATCTAATTTAACATAAAGATCCTCTAGAATTTATTTCATTATAGGGGCCTCAATTTCCCAATCCATCATTACATATATTTCATCCTCATTACTATCCACCCAATATCCCCCCAGCATATTCTGATCATCGACTATCTCCTAACACTACATCATCAATACATCCTACCCTAGACTGGTCCAATTTTTCAATTTTTTCCACTAATCACAAAATATGTATATTCAAGCACATTTCAATTGATATTATCGAGATATCTTCTAAATAATAGTATATTATTTCCAACTATCATAAAATGAATGGATTGGTCAATGAAATTGGGAAGTAAGACATTTTTTGACCCAAATACTTGAAAAGAAACATCCATTATAAATATATGGTCCACTGAAAAATCATCTCAATAATAGATAATATTTACCTTGTAGAGTTTTCAAGTAATATTGGTCAAGACTAAACTAGATGGGAAGCATAATGAATCCTTTGTTTCACCACATAAGAAACAACACCCTTTATATTAGTAGTTAATTAATTCTTTATATGATTCATTGTCATCACTCTCATATACCATTATGGTAATTTATGATACTATCCATATTCATTTGACTACTCTTTTGTATGATCCCTAGAGGTATACCAGGGGTAGGAACCTAGAGTATTAGGATTCTCATGTTACTCTAATTTTTATGTCTTTGGCATTATATTTTATTCCTAATTTGTTTATTTTATTTATAAGCACTTTATATATCTATACGAAATTTCATTCATATATATGTGGCACCAATTTTGTAGCTTGTTTTCATTTGTGACTATAACTATGGAATTTTATTTTAACACACAATTTTCACAGTCTATGAAGTTTATTCCCAGTATCCCTCACATTCGAGAAAACAAATTTTTTAATTTCAATGAGGGGAAAATTCCTTATGGGTTCACTCTTTCTCTCCCTAAATTTTTTTTATAACTTATTTTTCTTTTCAATATTCTATACTCTCATATTATCCCCAAATAATAAGATCATTTTTTTAATTTTAATTGTGGGGGGAATTTTTTTCCTTTCCTAGTACCCCAATTAGAGTTTTTAATATCTATATCAGTCTGAGATATATTTTCCTTTAAAAACCAGTTATTATCTTGAGAATATAATGACAACCATTTAAATATATGTGAATGTTTTATGTTGAATTAATTTAAAATAAATTTCTAATTACTTCTTCATATAATTTTGTATGATTAATGATTTTTTTTCATTGGTTGTAATTTCAGAAGTTATTGATTGATGGGCCAATTACATGGTATTTATTTAATTAGTGGATGTATATGTATTTAAATTCCATTATTTAAAGGTTTTATATGGCGTTATTACCTACTCTATGAAATACTAACTTTCTTGAGAGAACTCAGAACATACAAAAATAATATAATTGGTGTGGATTCATGTCAATGATATAATTACACAAATTCCTTTTTAATTTTTTTGAGTATTATTTTTTTATCCCTTTATATTTATGGCCTTCCATTAAATTGATCATTTCATTTAATCCCAATGAAATAATAAATGAACTTATCATGAAATAGTTATAATATAATCCTAGTATTACCTTCATGGCCTTCTCTTTTTATTTTTTATGATATGAAATTTATAATTTATGAAGGATTTCAATATTAGAAGAGGTTTTGTTTTATTGAGTAATTTATAAATGGATTTCATGTGATTTTGGTAAGGGTTAGGGAGTTATATTTTATTTTACATTGTTGTTAGCCTCTAGTAAGAGGCATGACAAAGAAAAAAAGAAAATTTAAAATGTAGTGGAAAATGTGTTGTGATAGGGGTTGGTCAAAAATTACCCTTAGGATAACCTATGATATTTTTATAACTATTAAAATAAGTTTCAATAAGTAAAAAAAGATACATGGGTGAGAAGTTTTAGATTTCTCTTAAGTGAAACATCACAAATGTAAATGAAAAAAGGGTATATTTAATTGTGCATGTAATATTCTGGAGCCTTCTCATGGAGTTTGGGATGGTAATTTGATTTTATTTGATGAGTTGAATTTTTTATTTAAATTTATTTTTTTATACCATGTAATCTTTTTATAGATAACTTTCTTTATTATCCTATATTGTTTTATACATCATTATCAACATACCATGATCCTTAGAGTTATGTTATACTTATTTTTAATTCTTCATTATTATATATGATCTTTTCCATTACAAGGTGGTGATTCAATATTCATTTCAATACTATGGATAGGGTGTCAACATTTGAGATTGATCATAACTCACGTTTCATACGATCTTGATTTTTGACTGAAAATGTTTTTAATAGTAAATGGAATAATGGGGCATGGATGTATAAGAAAATTTTGGGAACTAATTATTGATGGAAGGAGAAAATTGAATGTTTTTTAAATAATTAATAATAACTAGATTTATATGTGTAATTGGTTATTGAGATTGAATATTTTTTGGTAAATTATTCTTTCAAATGGCATGTTTTGATTTGATTATGAAATTGTTGGTAACTTTTCCCTTATAATTTTAATTGATATGCATATCTCTTGAAGAAAGTTAAATTATAAAGTATAGATAAATATATTAATAATAATTCATAGAAGTAATTTAACTATATTTCCAAGTAATTATTCATTTTTATTAAGTTAATGTAGTGATTGTTTTATAATTTCGTCTTGATTTGAGGTTTTTATAGTTCTTTGATTTTTTTATAATTTTAATAATTCTATGTGTATCACATTAAAAAGATACAAATATCACCAAGGGAGGTTTAATGTATCCTAATAATAGAGGAAACTATTGGTTTGTGTCCCATAAGATACTGTGTGAAGGCAAGTTAAGATCTTACCATGTTCATGTCATGAAACTACCTTTATGGTGTGACTAAAAAGTGTAGAGTAAATATTAAATAATATATAACTAACACCCATGGAATATTATCCAATATAGTTATCCCCGAAATCATCAACTATGGGTTCCAGGTAGGTTTTATCAAGGAAAAATAATGGTGCACACCTATTACTTGTTAGTGTTGAGAGGAGTATTCGATAAAGTGTACAGGTGGCATGTGACACAACAAAAAAAGTCTATCCCTATAGGATTTAGCATGTTATTGTTTTCATGATCTGATATTTAAGAGGTATTTTAGAAAATAATGATTTTTATTTGATAAATAATAGTAAAGGATTCATTCATTGAATCATTAGGTTGGGCTAGTATTGGTGTAAACATTCTAGGGAGAAAAGTGTTTCTATTTGAACAATCACCAGGTACATTACACAATGTGGAATGTTATAAATATAAAAAATAGGTTATATTTACTGATTTCAAGAATAAATCATTCCCAAAATCAATGAGGGTGGTTCATTTTATAATTTAGGGTGATATGACTGTAATCATGAAGCCTCGGGTCACACCTAGAATAGTTTAGTACATAGTTGAAGAAAAGAGGTCCTGATAGGTTTTTCCATGATAGATCATCACATATGGTAATTACTGTTTACGTATAGAATTAATTCTCCATTAAAATCTATTGTTTTCAACCCTTTATTTATATTTTCACTTACTTTTCCCTTTTTTACTTTTTGGGTGTTTTGTCCATTTCATATCATTTTGTTTCAGGATATGTGCTCTTAATTCATGCATGTATCTTTAATATCACACTATTTTACTCACTAGTCTAAACTATTCTCCCCTTAAATCATTACATAGAATATTTTATTCACATATAATGTTGTTTTACACATTCATGCATGGATAATTAGATACGGTTCGAGGGTTCAAGAATAAAAGGTTGAGTGTCTAATGAATCACCAACATTAGTCATTATACATTTCTTTAATTAGGAAATAACATTGGTTAAAATTGAAAGCATATTTAACTACAATAATATTACCAAGAAAAGTATAGTGATAGGAACTCCAAGATTGTTGAGAAAATAATAAAAGGATATATAACTCATATTTTCATACACATAAATATTTATTATAAAACATCTAGGATAGTGAATCTCGACTAATGGAATTTTGGTATATTTGAAGGAATTAAGACAATTGAACTTGAGGGGTTATTGATTCTTGAAGGAAATTTTGTTCAATTCTATAACAGTTCCTTGAAAGATAATAGAGATAAATTTTTATAAGAATACATTAATTTATCATTATCCTAGGTTTCATTAAAAAAAATTAATCAGAAAAATTTTGATTAATTTCATAAAGCATAATATTTTTAGTTGTAATGGAGACAGCGACTAGGTTACATAACTCTGATGGATCATAATTCTAGCCACTTCATGGAATTACCTTAGACATACACTATCTACAAAATTTTAATTACTATAGGATTAATAAATATTATTAATTTCTATGATGATACCTCTCATGGAAATGTAACGAAGCTCCACAAGTTATCACATGCTCATTTACAAGCCTCATATCTTGATCTATCACATTCCTTACTTTCTTTGTGATTTACTTTATATCAAAATAGAAATAGTCTTGTAGAATCCGTTAAAAAAAATTTGAGTTTAAAATATTTTTTTCCAGAATTCTGTGCCTACACACATACATCAAATTGTCAAATTCATTATTCCAAGGAGGATGAAACAAAGATGAATGTATATGTAGTCTCTTTGACATATCATATCAAATCATCAACAAGCCTTTCCATTATCAAAATAACTTCCACTATCTAGACATAGGCTACTTAGTGACACTATAACCCTTTATATAGAATAAAGCCAAAATTTCTCATAATTTACCAACTAATTATGTCTAGAGAGTATGATTGGTTAGATAAATGAAATATATATCTGGGAGGATTTTGTAGATTCTATATTCATCGCATGGAATATGATGTTCACTCTAAGGAGTCATAAAAATCAACTAGAGTACTAGACTCCATATTCCCCATCATCTTGTATTCAAGGAGTTACCGATCAACTTCAACGATGGTATAAGATCTAGGAACTCCATCAAGAGGGTGGCTTAAAACATGAGTTTATGTGTGACTTATTCTTTTGAAATATGTGTGCTTAATTTGAAAACCATATCAAAGATACAAATATTTATGAGGCCATCACGGATTCTAAGATGTACATTTACAAGGATGCACACATCCACACAAATCTACACAATGAATATAGCCCCCCAAAAAGTGATTTCTATAGGAGACACCAAGAGGTGTGGATTAGTCTCTAAGATATATAAAACACTTAATGGCACAAATCCTTGGAAATATATATGATATATTCCTTCCACCCAATACCACATGGGGGGATAATGAACAAATCACATCACTAGATAAGGCTCTGATAATGAAAGACAAGATGGATATAAGAGAGTAAACTTGACATCATATGAATATAAAACATTAGATGTGTATGAATATAATCTTATTGAAGCATAGTAAAGGTTTAACCTTTTATTTGCCCATGGTAAGCCTCATATTGAAGAAGTGGGGGACCAAATGAATATATTGGTTTGAACCATAGAATTTCCATTATATACATTATTTATACAAAGTCAATATGAAAATTAGTCCATGTGTCTTTTTTGTTCGATTTGTATTCATGTGTATCTGTTGGTATATACTTCCAGGATATAACTCGCACTTGGGTGTGAGACCAACCACATTCCTAATGTAGCAGTGCATGGGAGATGATACCCCAATTCATATTAGTATGTTAGTGAACATACATGATAATTAATACTAATTAATATAGAATTAATTATTTGGGAAGTTCATGTTACATATCACCAAACAATTATAACTACTATATAGCTCGATAAAATCAAATTTTTTGTTGTATGATCTCTAAAACACATTTGAGATCTTAGTATAAAGATTTAGATAATTTCAAAAATCATAGAAATGTTGATGGACAATCTGTCTATCATTAGAAGTACAAAAATATATTTAGAGTTCATGTACTTTCAATATAGTGAAGTTGTGATTGGTAAAGTTGACGATGATTGTTATTGGGAAAAAATTATTATACATCATGTCCATGAGAGATAACATTTTTTTTTAAATGGATTTACCACAATATAGCCTATCATTTATAGGATCCTTACAACTTTTCTACAATATTTTATTGAAACCATTGACAGTTCTTGATGCATTTATTAATTCTAGGATAGAGTGACAAACCAGGGTTGAAAATAAGATTTTTTTCGATGATGCATTAGGAAGATACTTATATCAGGATTCAGATGACTCAGATATGCATAACCTAATCACATGCTAAAAAACATACATTAAAAATGTCATTGATTTAAATTGATATTACAAAATACAACCTAGAATATGATTATAATTATTAGTAAAAATAATAATAATCTCACACTATCCTAAGGACCATAAATTATTAGTGATTTTGGAGATTAAATATATAAACTAATATTTCTAGAACACCTGTGAATAATCTTCCAAAATCAAACCTTTCTATAACATCATCAATACTAATCATATGTTATACTCATATTCATAACATGGATAATGGAAACATAATAAAGGGGGGATCTTATATTCCTAGTAAGTATAAATATAGATTAATGTTGACCAAGATAAGTAAGTATAACATAAAAATATGGGTTGGATAACATTATCAATTTCCAATAATATCACATTGGGAGTTAATAACCAAATAAATTTGGATCATAATACCAAAATCAAGGATATGTTCAAAAGGAATTAATTACCCAACATAACAAGATTATGATTCAAAACATATGAATATGGAACAAACATAAGTGTAGAATCATAAAATCCTATAGTATATATCAATAACCATTTCCAATAAAAAGGTGGAGTAAGACTCACTACCTTATTCTAAAAAAATAGTGTTGCATGAATCAATTATAAACATGTCATAAAATAGTTTTGTAGGAATTACTTCCTTAATACCATAATAATGTGTAGCATGAATCATGTATTTCTCCCATAGTGGAGTGAGCCGCAATACTCGATTCCCTAAAATAACTCATGAGATGTTAAAAAATGTTCAATGGATGGGAGAGATATATAAATCTATTACCATGCATAAAATAATTAAAAAATATATATAATTGATCCAAAATACTATAAAAACGTCCATAATTTCACCATATCTAAATAATCCATGGGAAAGAAATGAGTTTTAAGAAAAAATCCTTAAACAACCATCACCATAATCAATTTAGAAAAATAAGGTAGATGATTTTATAAAAGCATATCAGATTTTTAGCATAAGAAAAATCAAAGGATGTCAACCTAGATAAAAAACCCCTTTTAATATTAATGTATAATTAATTTTTAAAATTTTTAAGAAATACATTCCTTAATTCCAAACATCTCCTTGAAATATTTTTGTTAAAAAAATAATTTAATCTTGGTAAAAAAATTTAATAATTTCGTTTTATAAATAAGATGGGTTTTATATGAAAAAATTTTATAAAAAAATATTCTATAAACAACATACTTTTAGAACACATGAAAACACAAAACAACTTTTTCTTAAAAACTAAAGATTTAAAAAATCCATTTAAAATACAGAATTTATTTTCAAATTGTAAATTTTAATTTTTCAAAAATATAATAATATTTCATTTTATTTTGAAAATCATTTTTGAAAAAAAAAATCTTTTTTGATTTTTTTAACATGGAATGGAATCTTTCTAAATAAGAATGCTCATATTGGTAAAGAAATTAAATCACATAAAAACATTAAAAATGGACACTTTTTTCAAACAATCATTGGTAGAAAACATTAATATGTTTTTATAAATATTTTATTTAAAATGAAATTAAATATAGTATAATAATACATTAAACTATTATGGAATGTATATCCAAAAAATATCCCAATTAATATAGTCCTAGCGAAGGAAATATTTGATACGTTTGGTAATTATATACAAAAACAAAAATAATTTCTGAATTTTAATTTATATATTAATGAAGTTTGATTGAGATAACTAAGCCCCAACAACTTTTGTAACATTTGAATTAAAACCATTTGAAATAGAAAACATGTAATGAAAGTGTAAAAATCATGAATAAAGAGTGGATCTTGGTATAATATCTAAAATAGTTGTTATATATACCATATAAAAAAGATGTTCAAAATAACAAACATCTCTCAAAGAAGTATATTTGAGATAAAAACCCAACCTTAGTTATTGGCTTCAACAAAATACCTTAAAACACATATATAATAAACATAACTATACTAATAAAATATTTCAGAACCCTATTCATATATTTTACATTTCCTACTCTTTCTATAAATCATTTATTTAAAATTAATTAGTTATTTATTTCTAATTTTAATTATTTTGGGTTTTAGTACACCCTATATTATATATTATGGGAACTATAGTCATGGTCAGATATAATGAGATCTATGAACACCTCTTTTATGATAATCTATTGATAAAAATTAAGTAATTAATAGTTATCATCAAATTTTATTTCATACCTTCAGAACCATATTCATTATATTTATGACTCTTTTGAATCATATATATTCATTAAAAATATTTTTATAACTAGCCTACTATAGAAGTGATGACCAATGAAATACAACATTCCAAAGAAGAATTAGTGCACACATACACAAAAATGAGGTTTTAATTTTCCATATAATTGGAGGAAGACGTAAAATTATTTGACTTTCTATAATCTAAAAAATATTTTAAATATAATATTTATTTATAAAATTCACATTTAGAACTATCCATGTATGGAAGTGATGAAAAAATTAAACAGGTCGTTTATAGTGGTGGTAGTCTTCATGTACTCATGGAAGATGTTTTTTTCTAATGAGATGAGATAAAGGTATGTAATTACTTATACATAAATACAATAACATTTAAGTATACATAATATACATATTTTACAATTTGACGATTTTACAACAGACATTTTTATGGAATAAGAATACATTATGAAATAAAAATGAAAAGGGCGTGATTTGGGAATTTTAACTTTACTCCTTAGAATATATTCATCCCAACATGGATTAAACATTTGAGGATTGGTCCTTTGAGATAAATAAAACAGAATCTATGTTAATAAGTGATTTTACGAGGGATTTAGGTTGATTATTGTTGAACTAAATATTTTTTTAGGTAAAGAACAATATGGAAGTGAAAATATATTTTTATATTAGATACTGTAATTTTCAAAATAAGAGCTTCACTACTCAAGGAATATGGCTTCAAAATGAGAAATAGTAGAGGGGGAAAGAGTGTGGGTCATAAAAAACCTTCGCTACATGTTTCAATATCATTAATGTGGATTTATTTTCTTTTTCTATTTTGTTTAAACCATTACCCTAATTCACTTTTACCATACTCACTCTTTCTTTTACCCTCTGTAACATATTTTTATAACTAAAAATAAAAAATAAAACTTATAAAATAATTTGGTTATTTTAACTAAAAATAATAAATACATTTCATAATTTATAATTTCAATATACGATAAAATTTAATTATACAAAAATAATTGTTTTTATTATGAAACAGTTTTTAGAAAAATATACATAGGTTTCAATATATTAATTTAAGGTCACAAGATTGTAAAAAATATATATAATTTATATTTTTACTTAATAAATAATATTCTTATTACAAATATATTTTCATAATTTTTTAACTACATATTATATCATATTGGTTTCATAAGAACAATAGTATTTCTAAAAATGGCGGTTTCTGCTATTCACCTTAAGGTAATTTAATTTTAAAAATTCGCAAAAATTAGTCCTTGAAAAATATTCTGATATTGAATCCAAATAAGATGTTATTTTTGTAAAATAAATATTCAAACATTTAGTAGTTTAATATTTTAATGTAAATATAAAATATTGTTACTATGACATGATGGTCCTTGGAATTGGGGGTGATATGTCATGTGAATGGTGATGACAAGACAAATGAAGCAAAGATTCTTTGGAAGGTATCATTACATGGAGACATATAGATATTTTTGGTTGGGTATCTCATAATATTAATGCATTCATTGGACCTATCATGTATCACACTACCTAGATGTGGAAAAAATAGGTGTTCTCTACTAAGTCTTCATTGTGTGGTAGTATAATTTAGTATTTGATGCTAAGGGGGGAATCACAATGAGAATTATCTGATCATAATGAAAATTTTGGATGCTCATCTTCAGCCTTCAGGCCATAAAATAGTAATTTTCCTTTGAGCCACCCATCCTTCTTTTCAATTAAAGGTTATCTATAAACCATGTTAAAAATGACTTCCCCTACCTTAAAAACATACCTAAAACCTATAAATTATTTTTTTTGGGAAATAATTCTATTTGGAATAAAATTATCTTATTTACTAAAATATATTAATTTTATCAATGAATTGGTATTAATATTGACCCAGAAAAATTATTTCTTCATGTATTTGAAAATGGAGATAATTTTATTTATACTACCTAATTCAATGTATATATTATAATTATCACACTGAGTACTTACAAAATTGTCCTAATAAAATGTATTATACTTTTTTTAGTGTGGTGTATGAAGCAAGACATCAAAACAAGTAATTATAAATACTAAAATATTTTGGTGTTACATTATACACCATCATATAAATTTCATCCTCACATTTTAAATTTCTATCTCCAATGAAAATAGATAACATTGTATTTAGTTTGGTATTAACCAGAGATATAATTTATTATGAAATATAAACCTCACTAAATTCGGTATGACTAGGAAACCCATATAATGTTTTATCATTAAAACTCATATATTGTAAGTAATATCAATATGTATCTCACAGTTATCCATTCACAAATAGATGATCATATTTTGGTTTAAGATTTGTAGTCTAACTTCCTATAGTAGAAATTGATATAATAACTATACAAATCAATGAAATAAATGTTAAAAAATCATATAAAGTTCTTCTAGAAGAATAATAACATTATTTTCATATATAACATTCCTAAAAAATTTATCATGGTATGAAATAATCATGAAACAAGAAGTTTTCCCAAAATAATAAATTTATTAGGGTGGCTATTTGATTCCCGAAAAAACCTCTTAGACATAGTGGAGTGGAAATAACTAGAATCCAAAAAGAAATATAAAAATATAGAGTAGAGGATAAGGGTAACTTAATTATCATGATCCACAATTAACGTAGTCAATGAATACATTCTTACTTGTTTACTTAGAGGCTTCCCATACCATCATTTTTACCCATATATTAGGAAATTGACTTTAATAATTCCCAAACAACTATAATTTGTGGTATTAATGTGTGGATGCCTCCTCATTTAGAAGAATTATACCTTATATTATTTCTAACAACATAATTATCACTCTTATATAATCATAATTTAAATGGTCAATCCTTTAAAACATAATACATTTTCTTATTCCTTTGAGATGTTCCCCTCGGGGATTCATTCAAAATTTATCCCATGTATGATGTTGTATCTATTTATTTCAAGGTTATATTCAAATAAAATTATCTATAACTCTATATGTATATAATTTGATATGTCTAGTAATTTTTTATGGTTTGGGATGTTAATCATAACTTATTATATTTAGGCCAACATAACTACATGATTCTAAACACTAGATTATATCTCTTTGGTTACTCATTAGAACAATAATTTTGTTTCCTATTTCATCCCTTGTTTGGATTATTTCCCCTTGATCGAGACATTCCATAAACAATTTAAATTTTAGATATAAAATATAATAAATTTATGAATGGAAACTATAAACATAGAATAATTAACTCATAAATTATGTGGATTCCCTAACTTTTTAATCTCCATGTTTCAATCTATGTAATATTTGGTCATATTTCAATTAGGATCTCTTAAAAAACATTTTATACATTATATATGCTATTTTTATTTCAATCAGTCATAATTTTTTATAAATACCATATAAATAATCTTTAGAATATCCCTCAGGATTTTCATCTATGGTGTGAAGTTAGTCCGAATTTTTGTACATAAATGGATGATTGAGTTAAAACCCAATAATCCTTCTCTTGGTTATTACCCCTATGATCATCTGTTCATGATTCTATATCAAAAAATTCTTATAGACAAAGATATTTTACTACTACAAACCCCATAATATCTACTTTACCAAATGTTAATGTTGTAGTCATATAAAAAGATTTTTTCTATTGGGTTCTCACTAATTATCAATCATCATAACCCCTAAAAAATAACTAGACTAGTCTCTACAAAATAAACTTTAATTATAACATGGGAAACCAAGAACTATACTCCCAGATCTAGTTCTAAATTAATATAAATTAAAAAAAAATTGATAACAATTAAGACACCCCATTAAAAACATTCATATATTTAACATTAGCGTTATACCTCATAATAATATCCCACAATCTTGAGAACCATAATGGTGTAGTGTCTCTAGAGATTATAAAAACAAATAATTTAATAGAAAATTTTCAAATTTTCTCCATAATAAAACCTCTAGTTGCCTCATTCAAGACAGCTTATATGTTATAATCACCTTCGTAACCAAAATAATGGTAAAATAAATATTTTTTATCTCATATACCCAACAATAGTAAACCAATATAAAAATTGATGATCCTAAATGATCACAAGTTATGGATTTATGTACAAGAACATAATGTCCAAGAACATCACATTAGAATTTCCTACGCATATAAAAATAGATCATATGAAAAAAATTATTCATATTATTATAACTTAACACATAATACAACATAACATGATTACAATGAAAAAAAATTAATTTAGAACAAATATAATTTTACATATCATAAATAATAGATAATTCATAACTAACCATTTCCTATAAAGTAGTAAAGAAGTAATCACTAAATAATTAACACAACATAGTGGGGTTGGATTCACTTATTTATACCCTTTTTATAGTGAATTATACACCACTTCATGATAACCCGGACATAGTGGAGAAGGCACTACTTTCTAATTTCCATAGTAGTTATCTTTAATACTAAACTCGCTTAATTATATCATGGTATATAAAATATTTTACAATTAATTAAGGGGATATATAATTCTAGTACAACTCATAACATAATGAATACTATAAAATATTGTGCCCCATGTTCATAAAAATATCAATAATTTATTCATTGATTAATTAACTCGTCGGAGGAAAATGAGTTTCCTGAAAACATCTTTTAAACGTCATCATTATAATCCCTATAGAGAAAGAGTGTGGATAGTATCATAATAACATCTCTAAATTTTAATATAAGGAATTTCAAAGGATCTTTACATTGATGGAAATTACTATTTAAAGATTATTTGGAAAATCATGTTAAAAACAAGGATAAATTTTCTTTTATTAAATGATTTTGAACACTATAAAACTACTTTATTTAAAATGAAATAAATTGAGATTGATAAAAAAATTGTAATAAATACTATTCAAAACTAAAATATATGTTGATAAAAAATTCACAAAAGATTTTTTTTTTTAAAACATTATTTCATAATAAAAAAATATTTGTGACTTCATTATTAAAAACATAGGGCATTAAAATTCCATTTAATATGATATATTAATTTATTATGTAAAATATATAAATTTGAAAAATATAAGAAAATTATTTTTTTCAAAATAATCAAGGTTAAAAATTATTTGGAAAATCATTTTTTAAACATATAAAAGAATATTTGTAAATAATAATTCCCATAAATGTAAAATAATGTGTTCACATGGATTACATTAAAAATAGATAATCATGTTGAAATGAAAAAAGATTAAAATAATAAAAATTAGGTATAAAATGATCTTCATAAATTATGGAATAGAATAGAAAATATCATAGAGATAAAATGGATATAGTGGGGGGAAATTACCATTAAAAAAATAGGTTGGTTTGGTTTCTATCACAAAAGTCAAACCAGAAGAATTATTTAACAATGGAAATACTATTTAGAGAAAATATAAAAAAAATAATAACTCGATGGAATAAATTTATGTGGTATTATAAATATTTTTCATGCAAATTTTTCATAGATTTAAATTTTTTCATTAGAATATTGACCTTAAATCAGGATTGGAAAGAAACCACTACGACATTATTACCTCAAAAATGGGAAATGTGAGAAATGTAGAAATTAATATTGGTTATTAAATCCCTCAAATTTATTTATATTTACATTATAAATAAATACATGGGAATTATATACACTATATATGTAAATAAGTGGTGAATAAGAATCATATCTCAATGATCTGAAATTGAGATAACAAAAAAATTACGACTTGGATAACTTTTGAATCACAAAAATTTGAAATAGAAACCCAATAATAAAACAATATATACCATTAATAAATGTAGAGTAATTTTATATTACCTTAAATAGGTAGTATATAGACCATATAAATTTAAATATGTTCATAATATAAAAAATGAGTCAAATAAAGAAATTTAAAATAAACCCTCACCTAAATTCATGGATGCCACAAAATAAATTTTTCCTCTAATATAATAAAAATAAATGAATTAATAAATCATTTATAAACCTAATTAGTATCAATGTCTCTTTTTATTCATTGGTTATATTTATTTATTATACATTCAAAGGTTATTTATCACTATTTTCATTATCGAATGCCACAACAATTATTTTTTGCATTGTTTTTTTGATAGTGTCATAATAACCAACAATTTGATGCTAATTTCATAATTAATACATTATAATATATATTAAAATAATTATATATAAAATAATTATACATCCTATAATTTTTTTTGATGGAAACTACACCCATTTTTGAGTGTATAAGATCCATGATGAGCTTATTTTGGGTACACTCCCAATAACAACTAATTACTTCATAATGATCATCAATTTTTTGATCATACCCTTTGAACTATATTCATTATATATATAACTCATTTATATCATAATTTTGGATAAATTATTCTTCAAAACTATCCATTAAGGGTAGCGAAGAAAAACATAATATTTCATTCAATGGTTTTGGTAGTCTGAACATATGCATGGGCGACATTATCATTTATATAAGTAGATGGTAGTAAGGTATATAATGGATTTTATATAAACATAATAAAATTTTAGTGTAATAAATTTTATAATTTTATTATTTTATGATTGGGTAATAATATTTGTAGTTGGAATAATTAAACTAATTGAAATATAAATTTAAAAAACGATTTTGGAATTTTTACCTTACTTCTTCCAAAGACTCCTTTAAAAATTGTTTCCAGCCTTTTTGGAGTAGTAATTTTAGGTAAAACACCATTATAGTATTTCTAAGAGTCATTTGGAGGGATTTTAGCTGAGGTTTTTCGAACTAAGGTAACTTGTTATGAGGAGATGCATGGTGGTGAATGTCTTCATTTTTAAGATATGGTGTTTAATTTTGGTTATAAGAGGAATAATATTAAAGTAAAGTGGATCCATAATAGATAAATAATTAATAGGGGAAGTATTTGGTCTGAGAAACACTTCCAAATATGTTTTATGGAAAAGTTTGTGAATTTCTGGGACTTTTCACCTCAATTTATGTTTTCACCCTAATTTATGTTTTCTATTGCAACTATTTCTTTCCCATTTTGAAAATTGTTTTCAAACTAAATGTTGATATTATAAGTTAATTTGATTATTATGAATCCCAATATGAAAAATTAATCATAATATTAAATTTATACATGTGAAAAATAAACTAATTTAAATCTTATATCGTTTAAATGAAATAAAATTATTTTATATTACTTTAGTGGAAAAATGATAATCATAGGTTTATAAATTAATATTAATATTCTAAAATCATATTTTTCTTATTAAAATCAACATTAATTATAAAAATTGTTCCATAATATTTTAATTCATTTTCATATACTAATATTTTAAAAAATTCCACGTTATTTATAATAATGATATTACTCACTATTCACATAAAATTAAATATTCCTAGAAAATACCAAAACTATAACCCAAAGATAATATTATTATGATAAATCTAAAAAATTGTTGAATTATAAAAATTATAATTCTAAGATTTAAGAGTTTACATATAAATGGAAATATAGAATATATTGAAAATCATTTTTATAGAGAATTACTTCTAAAATAGTAACTATTCTTATTCTTATATTCTATAAATTATTTAAGATTAGTTTTAATATATTATTCATATTAAAATATGGTTTACCCTCATGAAATCATAATAAATTTAATTACATAAAATAAAAATACATATTTCATAAAAAACCATTTATTAGAAAAATACTTTTTAACCACAAAATAGTTTTATTAACATAAAATATAAAATTTTATCAATTGATTAGTATTAAAAATTACACATTATTTTTTAAAATCATAGGCCTAATAATATATTCCCTTCTAATTATATCTTCCAAATCAGCATCTCTATTATAATGGTAACATAGAATAGTTATAATATTCTCTTAAAAGTATCAGAGTTTGTTTTAGTTTGGTGTAACAAGTGAAGAAACATATTAAAAAATTGTTTGTTAGTGTTGAAATCATGAGATATTACCAGGGTCAAACAACCATAATAAAATGCCTATATCTTAAGGATTTATTATAATATTGAAAGCTAGATTTCATCTTATCCATGAAACATGATATCCTAAAATTTTTCTAGAGTTAGAATGTCAAAATTTTCTGATAAGGGTAAGAATATGACCCAGACATGTTGAATGGGTATGTTCATAGTGAAAGAGAATTACTATTTAAGATGTTGATAAACTTTTAACTCTTACGAAATCATTATTTAGGAGCTAATTCTTCCAGGTCCAATAGTAAGGTAATCACACCAGAATTAGAAATATAGTTCATGGTTGGAGGGTCAATTTTCATGCAAGAAGTCAAATATGTAGGGGTTTATGTCCTCTCCATATTATGTATTCTATAATGTAGTCAACTTTTAAAATATTTACTCCGCTTCTTGAAATGAAAAATATTTTTGGGTTGTTCTCGAATTAATATTAAATATTCTATAGATCAAGAATGTGAAGACTCACATGGTTATAAAAATTAAAAATAATAATAAAATGTTGGACTGTATATTACTATGTTGGAAGATCTAGTTCACAATATCAATAATGGATTCTAGGCCACTAGAATTATTCAAGAGATAATAGAAAAATGGAACGTCAAAGTGGTTATCAACTATTATATTGATGAATATTAGGATAACTTCACTGACCCCAAAAACATTGGATGAAGATCCTATAAAAATATTGTCATCAAATATCAAACTACCATAGAAACATTCAACTCCACTCTCATTTGTTAAAATGAGGTATTTGAATGGGTCTGATGGGATTCCCCTCAGTATAGTCATATTATAATACCGATAGATAATGACACGAGGTTTACCACTGTGGAAGAATAGGTACATTCTTCTGGAAAGAGGATGATATTAGAGTTATAGGAGCTGGATCCACTCTATATACACCAAAATAAGGTCTTGTTTCCATTAAAGGTGAGGAAAATATTTTATATCCATGATTCGACACTAGTTAAATTCTAAAAGGGCATATAGTTGCACCAGTGTGAGTTTTTGTCTTCTAAAAAACATTTATTATCATATATTCGTTTTTCAAATTCCAATACCTCACCTCTTCATAAATATATAATATCATTTCCAAGAAAGGGAAATTTATGAGGAAGTAACACATGATGAAGTAGGGAAACCAGGACCATTAGTAAATAGGATACCCACGATCAATCAATCCATTATTCATATTGATTTATAAAATTCTAAGACTTTCATATTCTTATGTCAGTTCCTTATGTATTGAGTTTCTATAATGAAGAGAAATGGGAGTGCAAGGTCATTGTGATGCTTTAATGTTACAAGATAAATTCCTCAACAATATAGAGTGGATTTTTTGGGTCCCAAGATAAATCTTCAATAATATCGCATGACATTCTAGTTCCTCAAGCTAATATCAGATTTACCAAAATGGAGTTCTTAACATTGGATGTTATTTCATTACAACCACAACCTAACACACATTTAGTGGATGTGGTGAATCATGGTGTGGAAAAAGATTTCTCAGTATTTCATACTCTCATGTTTTCATGAGATGGATGAATCATTAAATTTTTCATGAAAACTAGAAATAAATAACTATAAATAATTAATGTAAGGACCCCACATTTTTCATTTTTTACCACAAAAAATATCTTCCATGGAGAATAAACTAATAAAGTATTACTGTACTAAGATTTTTTAATATTTACTAAATCTATTATAATGGTTTTATAAATTACAACAACCAATATCTAGACCACTAACTCCTCTTGAAAACTTTCACATTTTATTGAGTCATGGAAATATATAACGAAACTCAACACATATGTCACTTATAATATAGTTATGGAATTTAAACAATGATGCCAAAAAATATTGGTATATGTTATTTTTCTGTTTCCCTTTTTCTTTATCATCAATCCCTATAATTTTTGGTGTGTTCCTTCCCTTATACATGGCTCACTGAATCACTTTTTAAATATTTTTTCAAAAAATTAAGTATAATATCTTTTTCTTTTTTTTCTTATTTAAAAAAAATATATTTTCTTTTGTAATCACTGTCTATATTTTTAATATGGAATACTCATATAATATTGGTTTTCAGATCATCCATATTTAAATATAACATTATATTCAATCTATTCTGGTCTCCAATATCATGTTATAAATATTCATATATTTCAAAAAATTCAACTCCGAAAATTCTCACAATATTACCCCCTTCTAGCCATAATTCAAAGGAAAATTTTTTAATTCACCACCATTCTCATAATATTATCAAATATTTTGGTCTTAATATCTCAAAAAAATTCATATATTATAAATTTTGGTTTGATAATATTATTAATAATATTTCACAAGAAATATCTATCATGCCAATCCCTTAGAAAAAATGACAAAGAAAAATAAACATTTAAATTATTCCTTATTATTATTCCATATAACATAATTTAACAAAAGGGATTACCCTTTGTAAGTATAAAATACTCTTTAAAACGTATAAATTACATCTACATGATGCCAAAATACTGTTCAAAACCAAAATACTACCATTAAAAATGTATAGATATATGTTATTAACATAGAGATTAACGTTCTTATGTTACTGAGTAGCCATTAAAATCCTTATGTACTCATTTTTATTCTATCTTTTCCAAATACTTTATCTTCCAAATGTCATTATAACTTTATAAAGAATAATAATACTATTCTGAATCTCATTAATACTCTTATTTAGTGTCATATTACTCTTTTAAACCCACATAATAACTATCTAAAATATTTCTTTCTCATTTAATAACTATTAAGAATAAAAATATAACCCCAATAATGATTAAATTAGAAAAAATAATTTTTTTATTCTCAAAAGAAATATTAACTCAAAATTAATTTAAACAAAATATAGAATACCTACATCCTTCATTATAAAATCCCAAAAAACACATACTTATTAAAAACAAATCCAACATCACAAGATAGGTTTCCAATAATATCCTATATTGGATTTCATTATAAATTCTCATGTTATCAAGTTTCCATAAACTCTACCTACACATGAAACCACTTGTACATGTATTATGATTCTCAAACCCAGATCCTCATGTTATTTCATTACATTTGGAAAATAAATTCAAGGTTACATTTTTCACCATTTTTGATTTATATTAAAAAATAAATAATAAAATATCCAAACCTGAAAATGTATCATAAATATAACCTATAATACTAAATTGTCCTATAATATAAGTAGAAAATAATGTAATATTATAATGTAAAAATGCTCCTCAAAATATACAAAGCATTCAACTTTCAATATAGAATTCATCATGGATATTATCTCCAAATTTCTTAATAGTAGATAGAAACTAATTATGTAATTAAAAATATAACAACTGAAGTGAATTATGATATAAGATGATAAGAGAGGAGGATGAACAAATTCCCTCTATTAAATTGATGTGTTTAACACCAAGGTTAAATTGATGCGCCTCAAAAACTTGTGTAGCTAAGGGATTTTTCACAACATCGTCCACCTGTGAATTATACCCAAAAAAACTACATCTTGAAAACTCTATACTCTAATTTTTATTTGATAAATTGATAAATAATTTCACATATCTTGTTCAATAGTACTACAATAGATTTTTATTATGTTCAGTTGAAGTCTTTTTAAATTTAAATCATTAATTTCATGTTTTAATTCTTCAACTTTATATAAAATCTGGTACCTCATCCATTAAAGTCGTGTGAATGAGTTTATAACATATATTTATTCTAAAACACATATATTTAGGGAGTTACATTCCTTATTATTAATCAATAATCCCACAAACATGGTTCCAATTATAAATTAACCTCCTATTAAGGATTCTCTATACACCACATCACCAGTCCTCTTATAGTCTGAGAATGAACATACCACAAGATATATCTCTTCCTCAAAAATTATTTTGTAACACATTTTTACTATGATTATATCTCATTATCTTATTCACTATGGATAGGTTTTCTTATTTAGTATTTCATTTATTTCAGAATTCTAAGCATCTAGTATAAGCTATATTTGGTCAAGTTGTTTTCATTTTCAACAAATATACAACAATCCATATTCATAGATAATGATACTTTCTATTTGAATAATTATACATCCTAGTCTTGGTTCAATAAAAAATTGAGGTCTTTAAGAGATTAGAATTTTTCATTTTAAACTTTTTAATAAGATCAGCTGTATTATTTGACTGTGAGAAAAATGGATATTTATCTTCTTGAATCCCAAAAACCCTAGAAACTAGGAAATTTCTCTAATAATTTAAATCTCAAAATCAAAACTCTTAACCTTCATAGTTTTCTTACCATTATTTGTGGTTACATCATCTGAGTTTAATTTCAACTATATTCACCAAAACCATTGAATATTCCTTTTATAAAATTTTTACATATAAATTGTGATCAAAACCTCCCATATTAAATTTAATATATTTTATATGGAAATTCATTCTATTATATCATTTATGAAATTTTTGTATTAAACCATAAAATTAATTCTTCAACATTCAGACTTTATTTTCATTACTACTAATAAATAAAATCATATGATGCTATATGTACATTTCCTCTTTGATATCCCCATTTAATAAATTTTCTTTCCTAACTATATAAAATATTATATTCCATCTTTGTATAACTAGTACTAAAAATATTTTGATTGACTAATTTCACACCACTGGTTTTAAGATATCCTCCATATGAAATCCTTTAATTTTTTCATAGACTTTTCACAGAAGAAGAGATTTACATACAACCACAATCCCATATTAATAAAAAAATAACCCATTTGGTATTAATAAAAGATAGACTTATTTGTATCTTCATTAATTTAGACAACTAATTTTTACCAAAATGGTTTAGATCCACAATCATTTCTTTTACCCATTATTCACCCTTAGCAATGTATTCAAATAATACAGGATCCACAATGTATAGGACAGTCATGTGCTCTATTAAAATCACTATTATTTTCAAAGTTAGAGACATTTATTCTCTAATAAAATTCTTTAGATCAACCTATGTCTTTAATATCCTTATTTAATTTACATTATTTTCATTACTAATAGAAGGTTCCTCTATAGAATCAACTTATGAGTCTTTATCCTTTGATAAAATTTTTAAAAGTAACACATTTAACCATATTTTTCATCCCCTTTATAAATATATTCCATTAATGGAATACAAGATTTATTTCAACATATCTTCTTGATAAATGTTTCACCAATACATTAAATTATTTTTCATGTCTATATATTGAAGTAGTTATAGGATATTCTCTTCAAACAATTGACTAAGAAGACTCTTGCATCTATCGCATCCCCATATTTTCATTGGTTTTTTTTAATGTAACACATATGTACCAATAAATGAGGGTTATTTAGTAAGTTATATCTTCTATGATGAATCTTATAAGGGTTTTATTCATATATTGATCTCAATAAATCTTGGTATTATATATATAAAGCCACGAGAAATTCCTCCTTCCAATATTGTTGAGTGACACCACCCCCGATCATCATTAACATAGCCATGGTATTAAAATTTTAGTTATTATAGTTGATAACTTTATTATATTTCGGGTTATTAAAGAAAAAATATCATGTTAAATATCATTATTTATGGATAATTTTAATATTTACTATAATTATACTTAGTTTTGTCTTCATATGAGAGGTTCTAGATAATATGGCCAATGACATTCCCTGCTCTCCTTCTTTAAAACTTTTTTCACAACATCTCCTTTATATTTATTTTTATAAACATTACATACACCCTTATCATGTTATAATTAATAATATTAATGAAATAAAACTTTCCATATTTTAATAATATAATTATTGGGTTTAAAACATGGGTATACCCCAAATCTTGTAGTCCAAATGGTATCTTATTACTCTATTGATTGGGGTGTTATACCATCTTCCAATGAATGACTTTAGTTTTAATATATCATATCCTTTGATTAAATAAATCTTTTTATTCTTTCATATTCATAAAATAAATGTTTTATTTTCTATTATCTTTATAAATATTCCCTCTAGTTCACCATCCATACATGAGTGGATTTTAAATTTATATTTTGATCGAGAATACATTCGGATTTAATTTAACCTAATCCCAAAACCAAAAAATAAACTCATGCTTAAGGGTTTATTCATAAAACCAATTACTATGATCACTTTGTTATTTTGGGGAATATCTTATAATATTCAAGCCTTACCAGTTCCCTTTATTTTTAAAAGCTCCAAAATTTCCAAAACAAATTATGACATAGATTAAATAATTCATATTATTATTTAGGATATATACATTTACGATCATGTGGAATAACACTAAATATTTATGATCTAGGTATTATTATTATTTAAATAATTAGTTTAAACTTCAATCAAATCCTCTTTCCCTCCTATTTTCGTTTCATTCCACAGGTGTCCTAATTATGTTGGATTTTATAATAGTGTCTCCTATATATTTTCTTCACAGAAAAAATTATCATGTTCCCTGAATTCTTCTACAAGATTTTATATTATATTAAAAATAATAATATTTGGTTTATTCTCATTCATCTTCCTTTATTTTTCATGATTAATATTCGTTCATGTCATTTATTAGAAATTAATATATTTATGATGGAAATTAGATCAACTAAAACAATATCAATTGAATAAAATTATTATTTGGTTTTAATGATATGAAATATTTATTCTATTATAAATATATGTTTATTTTCCCATTAATAATAATTTTTTCTATGGGTTATATATTTTTTGGTACAATTAAACCTAAAAATAATACATTCCATGTGTGGTAAAATATTTCCACTTCCATTCCTCCAGGAACTACCTACCATTAAGTAATCCTTTGATTGGATGTCATTTTTTAAGATATAATATTACGAACAATATTATTTTTACCCATATTGGTAATGGACAATTAATTAGTATTTTAGGTCTCAAACTCACATTCAATACCACTTTTTCTCTTACAGTTGGTTTTTTTCTCATTTAGAATTCTTCTAACCCTATATATTATTTTTTTCCTTTTGAATATTTTTTAATAGATCACATCCCCAAATGTATCTTTCACTTTTATTCACTCATATTTTCATTTTAGAACCTTCCATTTAAGGTAAACAATTACTCTTTTAAATTATTGATTATCTTCTCATTTTACTTTATACTGTTATTATGATCATCAAATTTAATTAATTTATTCTTTGGTTTTTAGATTGTTATCAATTAATCACCCCACACTTTTCTAGAAAATTTATTGATCATACAATAGTTTTTTTAAACTTTTATCTTCTATAAAATCTACATATTCTGAGGAATATTTATAAAAACGACCAATTATTATATACTTCATTATTTAAATATCAATCCATTCATGATATCTTCTATTTAAGTTTCTAGGTCATGTCAAACATCAAAATCATGATCATTGTATTCTTTGGATTTTGATTTTTCAATAAGGGTCATTATAGCAACCCCTTTTCCCAACTTAAAAAATGTTTCCTATCCTTTTAGCTAATATTCTTCTTCTTCCTAGTCCATATACAATAGGATCTTACATTGAAACTTATTGTAGAATATTATCCTTTATTAAGGTTTCATAAATGGGGAAGATTTATTCTTATACTTTTTCTAGTTACCATTCCTTTTTCATCATCAATATAATTTTTATAACATCTAGTTGTAATTTGTCAGAAAAATTCATACCTAAAATTTGTCAAAGTTTTCTTTCCTTCAAATATTATTTTTTCAATATTAAATATTCTTATTATAAGGGAATGAAAATCATCATATATACCTTGATCATCACGACCATCATTGTGGATATCAAGAATCTCCATAAAATTAACTTCGATATACTTAATATGTTTGTAGGTTATGATCATAGGCTTGCCCCATATTTTATAATCTAGTTATCTATCATATAGGCCACTCTTTGATAATTAAAAATATTTCTCTTATAAAATATTCATATATTTGGGTTATAGAGATTAATTACTCTCCAAATTATATTCTAAAAAAGAGTCATATTTTTAATTTCTTAACCAATTAATTAGATGAATATAACATACTAAATAATGTGCTGGAAGAATCCATCAATTTTTTCAATAGGATGGATCCTTAATTCCTCAAAAATTGTGTATAAAATATAAGGCTTTACATCTTGGGACTTTTCATCTCCTTCATATATATTTTTTGTTTTATCCTAATATTCCTTAGAAGATGTGAATCTCCTCAAATTATTATAAATTATATTTGATAGAGATTTAATTAATGTATACTAGTCGTTGGCATCATTACAAAAAAAACTTCTGATATCATTATATTATTAATAGTTATAAATAATAACTAATAATAAAATCCATAAATAATAGTAGATAATACATCAATTTTAAAAGTTATTATATGATATTTCATCGTATATATCAAATTTGGTAGCTTCTCTCACTGAATAAAGAAACACATTTTAGATTAATTGTTTTTTCAATGAGAAATCATTTTAGATAAATATATTCATCGCAAGAATACTATGGATCTGATAAAAACTTAACATCCTAACTATAAAACCCTAAGAGGGGAGGGGTGAATTATGGTATAAAATACTTCTATATTATGAATCTTACTTTCATATTACAAATAATTGGAAAAAAATAATTTTTATAAATAAACATAATATTTTCAAATGTAGAATATGAATGAGAGGATTTGTTGTTTTACTTAATTCACAACCAATGGATTCTCTAAAGATTATTTTTTTGAAAGGATATTGATGTAATAGTATGAAACAGTATTCCCAAGATTTTTTATAAGCTGTTAAAAAATTATCACTTTTTTTATAATAATAACTTCCTCACCTTGAACACTTGCACAATAATTTGAGTTAAGAAAATTTAAGAACATAATAAATAACACTTTTTTCTCAAATTGTTGTTCTAGAATAAAAATTTAACCCTAAAACATGGATGGTTTTTCATTATTATATTTTTTTATTATTCTTTAATCTCAAATCACAAATTTGTTTCATTACCCTTGTTCTTGGTTTTCAATAGCCTTCTTTACAATTTTTTTTAATAAAATAAATATCATATCTTTTTCTTTACTTTTTTATTTTAAAAAAACTTGTATTTTCATGTGCAACCACCATAATTATTTTTGATATAGAATAAAATAAAATATCAATCTGTAGAAACATGATATTTTTATCACCCATGATTTTTTTAGCTTGATATTTATCATAATGTCAGATACTTTTCCATTTTATTAAAATGAAAATCACATAATTATTGAAAGAGTCTCTTTTTTTTGTCATGAGTCAAATTTTGTTCATTCAATTCTCCACCATCCACATAATTTACTCACAAATTTTGGTGTTCATTATTCCAAAAAATCCATAGTTTTATAATTCATATTTTTTTAAATTATAAATAATTTTTCATGTTAATTGCATCCCCAAACTATTCCTCTGGTGAAAATAGTAAAGGAAATCACTTATTAAAGCATGCCATATTATTTCTCCTGATAAAAAAATATTTTGAATGTAATTACCCCTCCATATTATAATATACCTTTTCAAACACTTTATTTACTTTTCCAAGAATCTATAATACTTATAAAAACCACCATATTATGTTTTTTAATTCATATAGTAATATATTACACATAGATATTACATATATCAATTTTCATGTACCCTTCATAAGTATTGAAGTAATCTTTCATACTCTTCCATGTCCATAGATTTACTTATTTAAACATACTATTACCTATCAAATATATAGAAGGATACTATTCCAAATTTCATCACATCCCTTATAAATATTGATATTACTCATTTAAAACAATATATTACCCTGATGGAAAATTCCATTCCCATTAGATTACATATAAGAAGTAAAAAATTACTCTTCTAAATATTGAATTATCCAATGATTTTATTCCCTACACAAAAATTAATTTATAATGAAATATGCTATAATAAATGAAAAAGAAATATTTTACCATTGTAAAAATATCCTAAAATCATAACAGATTTCTATTAAAAAAAATTCTCATGTTACGATTTTTATATCTTATGACTCATTTAGATACTGAAATTTTAATTGAGGAGGCATAAAGAGAAACCTTTCAAGAATTATTCAAAAATTAGAATATGGGCCTTTTAATTATTTCATTTAATCGTAATTTGTGACAAATAGTAATTACATTAAACCTTATCTATAAACTGGTCTCTAGAAAATTTGGTATCCCATAAACATTCTAAATGATGTGAGGGAAACCATTAGAGGGGATACACTACGTCATTCTACACCTTTTGAGGAACTCCAAAACATATCACCTTGTAATTTTGATGAGGGTATATCATGTTAAAAATTTTGACCCTATAGATCTGATTAATTGGTTAGGGTGAGGGTGATCATCTCCATTACCCATACTAATATATTTTATGAATAGGATGTGATATTAGAAACAGGTATTTATGGTTATTCATCTAGTGGGGAAAAACTGTGACGGAATTTAAAATTATAGCCACAAATTTTTAATATCAAAAAAAAAATGAGTGGCTACTTTAGTATCATCTTTATTATATAAGTCATGAAGAATTAATAACATTGATCTAATATTCAAATTATGTGAGTCTTTTCCCCATTATATTTGGGTCACCCTAGAGGGCCCCAGTTTAAACCTGTAATCCATTGTACTCTATTTGCCTATGAGAAAGATAGTGTTGTTGTACACCAACAACCGAATATATGAAACTAAAATTAGGTATATATTCCATTAACTACCCATTATAGAATATATTTTAACCACTAATGATTAAAACATGTTGGATTATAGTGGTCTGAAATGCCATGATGAAACATTATGTTGAGTGGAAGTGGGTTTAGAGGAACCAACTGAAGTTCACAATATTCAAGTCTATTTTTAACCCTAATAAAATTATGTCAATAGAACTTCCAGAGATACCTCACTATGCTACAAAAAAAGGTTGATCTATGATAGTTTAATATTAAAGGGATAACCATAGAAGATTATGTTCCTCATCTTTAAGCACACTCTAAGTGAGTAAAAAAGATAATGGGAGGTTCACTACTGAATATATTATAGTGGGTTAAGATGACACCACCTATTATAATGATTTTTAGTTAGTGGTGTATTCAAATGGTGTAATAATAGGAGAAAAAAAGTTTTTTAATTGAATACTTGATGCTTTTCATAATCAAGCATTGAATGTTGATAGACCATTTATTATAATGGACCATATGTATTGTAGTCTTCACTCATTAATTTTGGAGATTCTAATTATATGGGCGCCCCACTCTTCAATTATTGAAGGGAGACTCTAATTTATATTTTCTCACAATATTATTGTTTTAGGAATAAAAAACCATATATTTTACCAAACTGATATCAATTTTCTAACTCTAATTTCTTCTCAATGATCAATCCATGATAATTCATGAAACTAGTTGAGATAAATTTATAGTATAACTAAATCCACATAAATATTTTATGAGAATCGACATAGTAAATCAAAACATATATTGAATGATTCAATCATGATATGCAATAATTAGTCCACCATCTATTAAAAATGTACCATGGGATGGATATGTGTGAGATAAATACAAAAGCACATATTCCATCATAGGATGCTTAGGAAATTTTTATCTGATAAAGGTTAGTGTAATTTAATTTTATCTTGTTTATTTTCACTTGGATAGATATAGGTTGTTCAAATATGGTGGATAATATACGATCATCGTAATACATATATTGAATATGGGTTACTTCTGGACATATACACTTACATGAATATAGTCGGGCCAAATATGGCAGCACATATACCATCACAATAATATAACATTTTTTTATTTAGATTTGGACGATATAAATGATTCATCATAATGAAATTTATTAAGGGGTTTTTTGGAATGAGGATTCCAATATAAAAAAAGTCTAAACTACACTAAAATGATACCTTTAATGCATTTACCAAAAATCATTTAATCTATCATGCGTGGAACATATGTTTTACCTAACCTCTTCCTCGATCAAGGGACCTAGAGATCACAGATTGAATTTCTCTTGTGTCATATAAAATACCCAACAAGATTTTATCTTTTGAACTATTAATTAAATTTTTCCATATATATGGATAAGTTTAGGGTTATAGTTCTAAAACTCAGGTTTTCCCTGACCACCATTTTTTGGTTTTCAACAAGATTTCTTTTTCATTTACCTTGCAAAAACATTTAAATCTTATCTAATATATTTGGAGTGAATTTATAGTGAGTGAAGTCAAATATTTTTATTGTTATTACCTTTATAGGTTTTCATCATAGATTTTAAAATTTCTCTTACCTTTTCCATTATATGTTCTTTTAATACATAATAGTGATACTAGAGGTTAACGTTATAAATATTTACTAAAATATTAGTTGGATTACTTGGGGATAAATACCTAGTCGACCTAAAATGAATGGAAGTCGAATTCCATTAATATTGATTTCCTTATAAGGGGGCAAAACCTTTGAGGTCATTGTGTAGAGATCAAAGTGTTATTGCGGTTTATTCCACAGATGTGTCTTTATTTGGATACTTGATTTCCAAATTTATTTTATAAAATTATAGTGTTCTGGTGTTAAAATATTCGTTAATTAGAAGATTAATGATAATTGAAAAAAATTAGTCAAAATTTTATTTAATTTGATAATTTTATTAAAATGAGAAAAAAATCCTAATTTATATATAATATATTATTTATCTTTTATATATATTTTTATAATAATAATTTTGATTTATCATTGATTTTTAATTTAAAAAGTAAATGTATTTTTTTTAATGGTTTATAGGAATTTTTATTTTTTATTTTCTTTTGCTATAATTTAAATATAATTCATTGTAAAAAAATTATGATTTTATTTGATGATGTATGAGATGTTTATGTTTTTTTTTGGAAATATTTTGTTTTGAATTCATTTTATTACAACATGTTATTATAAATTGTTAATTCAATTTGTTAATATGTAGATTTGTAAAAGTCATTAGGAAGTTTTTAGATAAATAATTTTCAATGGGGTTTATTTTATAATATTCATCGTCGTATGCATAAAATAAAATTATCTTAAAAATAATTGTTCATCTTGGGAAACATATATCAATATTTGATAGTCCTCATAAGTGTAAAAGTTAAAATCCAATTGAATCTTTTGCTATATTTTTCATCATGAGTATGTGAAAAAGTAAATTTTGAAGTGTTTAAAATTATTAATTCATGATATTATAACTAATTTTCAAGATTCTCATATCCCAAAAAAACTATAAAATATAATATAACATATTAGTAGATTCATCTTCACAATAGTGAGGGACAATTGTGATTGATTAAATAACCATGTGAATCCTCGTGCTCAAATGAAGGTTATCTAATGAAACTTGTTGATGGTGTTGTATAATGAAGATGTCAAGATCAATTTGATGGAAGTTTACTATAATTTAATCTAAACTGATATTGAAGGTGGAAAAAGATCATGATTGTAGTGATTTATAGGTTGAGTTGAAGAACTATGTCCCTCCGATTTTATTTTTATTTTTTAAAATTATGAAAGATTAATAGGGGAAAGGGTTAGAGATATATTCTCTAATTGATTTCATAAATAGTAATTGGTATAATGAATAAAATGGTCATTGTTATTATATGATGCACTATAGATGAAGGAATTACTAATTTGAAGCTAAATGTACCTAGAGACAACCTCACTGTTAGGGCTAGTTTGATATTGTACCTGTGGATGTGGTCAATGGGGATATTTTGAGATCATGAAGCTCATATATCATCATATTTAACTATTTTAATCAAATTTTAGAGTTGAGTGGACCCAATATGAATTAATTATGGGTATAACATTATAATAAAAAGTTGAGATGTATGTTTGGATAACTCTTCAAATGTAAAAAACTTATATACTTGGTCTTTGGGTTCATTGATCATGGAATAAGGTTGGGTCACCAATATATCATTCCAATGATTACCATTTAATGGACATGAGGAATTTATTTTTGAATCTAAACCTAGCCTAGGGATCATTATATAATAATGAATAAAAATCATGGAATCAAAAGAATGATATATATTAGACCCGACTATTGAGAAACACATATAAGAAAATTTGAGGAAATATAATAAGAATGAAGGGTTTGAGATAGTGTTAATGGGGATTAAGTTTCTAGATATGTTATATAATTCTATTGTAGGATATATATGGATATAATTAATATAATATGTTTATGAAATAAAAAAAATATTATATTTCAATTATAAATAGATTGAGTGGTTGAAAATTATGCATGGTATATAAATGAAGTCAAATTAATTTATTTAATTATTTTTAGTGAAATTTAAGTAGTTATTTAAATTTTATTAAACAAATGGTATATGAATTTTTCCTAAATTCACATAAAAATAGAGACATAAGGAAAAAATAAAACATTTATATTTTGGAAGGTTTTACGTGAGAACTATCAAGTGATTAATGGAGGGAGAAATTTAAATACCAAATATGGATATACAGAAATTCTCTCAAGAGATAAGAACCTCTACCTTTCCCCTTTTTATTCCTTCAATAACTTTAATAAGTTTTCTTTATTTAATTTTATTTATCATTAAAAAATTTATTTTAATTAATTCATTGATGGTATTGTGATCGTAATGTTTTTCAAACAATTTTTTTTCTTGATTATCTCTCTTCTCAAATTTCAATTCATTTTGCGTATCTATATTTATTTTATTTTTGTTATTTATTTTGATCATTCAAAATATTAAAATCAAGATTGATAATATTTTTTCATCATTTTAACCACTATAACAAATTGATGGATATTTGACAAGTAACTAGAAAGAAAAAACATTCATAGGTAAATAAAATTATATTTTGAGAATAACTCTCTGATCACTTTCTATTATCACTAATGTATTAAACACATTTCTTTACAATGATTGAGTTTTCAAGTTTCAAAAAAAATATTTCATGATACATATATTCTCTCAAAATAAAATTTCTCCACTTATTTAAATAGTTTAGTGATAAATAAATCCCTTAGGTCACTCACCTATCTTTCCTTGGGTTCGACCATTAACTGTTATGCTGGCATATATTGTCATGAATACATCCATACTGATTAAATTTTTGAATAGTTTTTAGGATATACCTATTCTTGAGTGACATTGAGTTTAAAATATCAAATAAACATTACAAAATTGTCATATTTATTGTCTATTGTAGTGCTTTACGTTTTGAATTCAAATTATATTACTTTGAGGGTGTCATTAAATTGAAAATTTTGATATCATGTGTGTATTATTGTGATATTTATCTCTTTAATAATGATTGTGGACTATTTTTAGGGTGGTGATTGACAAAGATGGCATAATACCATATTTTGGGGATGTTATAGGGAAATTGTGTTGTAGTGTTCCAATAACCATCCACATAAGTATCTATTATAACACAGTGAGATTTAGTGAAAAAATCGAATGAATTTAATATTTTTTATATATCTCATTACATGAAACACTAAGTATGGATTTAATTATAATTATAGTTGATTTTATATTTCACTATGCACAACAATGAGATTCTTCAATATTGTGCATGACACACAACCCCATGATTTGCAGAACCATGAAATAATATTATTATACCCTATCCATTAATTAAGAGAGTGTGAATAGTATAAAATAATTTATTAGATAAAATATGAATGTGTTGCACAATATAAATCTACCTATAAATGATATGTGAATAATTAATCAATTTTTATTAAAGTAATTATATTCATCAAAAATATGTTCTCATAATAATTGATTTTATTGATTTTTATAAAAATCATATTTAAATCATATTTTTTGTACTAATTTATTTTATAAAATTGAATATATTTTTTAAATCGTCATATCAATTTTTACACATGGTAAAATTTTCGGATGTTTAGGAAAATATTGATTTTTCAGTGAGTAGAAATAAATTATTTTAGTCAATATATCATTTATTTCTAGTAAATTAAGTGATTTAAATTCATAATTGTATATTAAGGTAACATGATTATTATTTATTAATATAGAATCCACATAATTACATTTTAATAAACATTATATTGGATATTAGTACAAGTTTATTTATTGGTTTAAAAAGAAGTTTTTTTTTCTGAAAACGATTTATGGTGAGTAATGTTTATTTATTTTAATTAATTAAAATAATAACTATTAGTAATGTTTTAAAAGAAATTTTTACATTATATAACTAAATTATTTAATAAAGATAAATATAATTATTATCATTAGACCAAGAGTTAATATAAAATTATATTGTACTTGAGAAAAATACACTTCTCAAAAACCCAGTTTTCATTGCAGCTACTATTTTTGTTTTAAATATAATTTTATAAATTTTAGAAAATTTATTTTTTAATTTAAATTCCATTTTTAATTCACCATTTTTGAAATCATTTTACGGATAACTTTTTATATATTTCTAAAAAGTATCATTTTTAATGAAAAAGGTAATTCCCAAATTTAATTAAAAACAACCATTTTTGAAGTTATTTATAAATTATAATAATATTTTAAATTGGTTTTAAAGTAAAATTTGTAAATTAATGTATCTATTAATCAAATATATGTCATTGTAATAAATTTTATATTGTTATTAGATATTAAAATATTGTAATAGTTTTACCATTTTCTCTTTGAAAATTCACTTTCTCTTTATCTCTGCGAGATTGATTTTAAGTTATGTTTTGAAAATTATGTGAATTTAATTTTAAAAAACTGATTCCATATTTGGATTCATAATATTTTATATCATCTAATAAGTTCAACTTAATTTTTTATGGAAATCAATAGTAAAAAAGTAAAAAATATTTTGAACTGGTTAAGTTAAAAATGATTCTATCGGATGTTAAACAAAACGATAAAGGCTAAAATAACCTAAACTTGTTCAAAACACATTATACAGAAATATTTGGACCTTATATATTCTATTATCATGAATAATAGGATATTATAACTTTTTTACAGGGAAAACAATGTGCATGGAATTGTTTCTTTGAAAACATTACGAGTGTTCCACTTAGGTCACCTATAAAATCCAACCCCCTCTCTTTACTTCATCAATCATTCAAACCTTTTTGGTTCAGAAAATTCCAAACCAAATACCTTACCAAACTCATTCCACAGGTATTAGAATTATTATCTTGAATATAAATCCATCCTATGAATTATTATATAACAAACTTAAGGAGGATACCCAAAGAGGAGGTAACTATAATGAATGAGTGTTTTCATTTTATTTCATACTAAACCTAATTCAATTATTATTAATCCAATTTGATATAATAAAATTATAATACTACATGTAATTATATATTGTTATGTTATTTCCATGAACTAAAACCATCTCCACTTCCATAAAATAGGTTATAAAATCATCATTCGTGTTTGTGGCGGACTATCGCCTTGTGAATCATTGTCATTCATTTTTCCATTAACACCTATAATTGATGGAAATAATGATGAATTTATTATATATTCATTACATTATTATACTTATGAAGTCATTATATTTCATATACAATTTTAATATCCATTTTTTGGGAATAAAATAATGTTGCTCATCTTTACGATGGACTACAACTTCACTAAGTGGTGTGGTTCATTCAAGGTTTACATGAAGGCTAAAAAAGATGGTTTTAAGGAACCAATGTGATTTATTTGAAAAAAAGATTTTTGAAGTAAAATATTTCATTTATATTTATTCCTTTTAATCCAAACATAAAATGGAAATAGAATCCAAGTGTGCATACAGCCTACCGTCTCCAATAATGGTTCATTTCACTTTCAATCGCTAAATTTTATGGATTGCTCTAAAAAAATTATAATGAATATATATGATATTTATATCATTTTTAATATTAAATATATATTTAAACCATGATTTAAGTACTAGGAAAAAATATATCAAGTCAAAGTATACATGAAAAAAGTAGTTATATCCCAAAATGGGACTTTAACATGGAATTGGTAAAACATATGTTATAAAATGCAATAAGAAAAAATATATGGTATGATATATTCAATATGGTTATATAATAGATTTATAAAAACAAATACTTATTATACTGACATTTTTATAATGTACTAAGGAAGTCAATACTTAAGGTACATGATTTATAATCACTCTTTTATTTATGGGAGACATATGAAAAATCATTACTCAATTATTTTTTGTGGTCTATATACATTCAAATTTACATTTTATATCATGGATGTAATTATTTTCATGATATTCAACGTTTCATATAATGTTATGTTTTTCTGGGATTACAATAGTGGTAAGTGGTTTCTGTCTCACTTTCTACTTCCATAAGACACGTGGAATATTGACCACCTATATATTTTAGGAGGTGTGTATACTTCCCATGAATGTATTTTTTGATTCTTATACTGATAATTGTTTGTATTTACATATCCAATTTATTATATCTCTTTTGTATGGTTTACTGTTAAATCGTTACCGAATTAGTATTGCACTTTTTCCTCAACATTCCTTCTTTAATACATATATTGTGTTATGTACCTATTACTCAGATGATGGGTACATATAGCCCCATTTTAAGGTAATATGAAACATTTATTCATCCTGGTGATACGTTATGTTTCATTTTATGTTATTATTTCATGGATATTATGATTCAAAGTTATAAATTGGTAAAGATTTAACATTATAATCTCATTGTTTTTTTAGGATTGTTTATGAGTATGTTTTCGATGATAAAATCATATGAATCATCTCCCACGAAACTCATGAATTGTATTATACTCTAGTTATTCATGATCTATTCATGTAATTATAAAAATTTTCACTGTTTTTTATTTAAATTATTTGTGTAAATAGTTTTTTAAGGAACCCCATCTTTATTTCCCCCATTTTCGTAAAATTAATTTTCTTCAAAAACCATGTTTTTGAGAAACAAAATTTTTACTCTGTTATAATTTTTTCAAGGAATTTTCACCCATTTTTTACGTCTTAAGAAAATGTTTTCAAAGGAATCTTTATGTCATTTTTTAAATAATTCTCATTTTTTTAACTGAAAATACGGAAGGAGTCCTTTTTTTAACATTTACAGCATGAAAAAAACTTCCCATCATCATTACCATTATTTTCTTTAAATCATCCTTTATAAGTATTCAAATTTATCATCAAATTAAATTATTTTAAAAATGTTTTATGATTTAAAAAAAAATTAATGTGGAAAATATATTTTCATCAAAAAATGTTTTAAATTAAATTTGAAGCTTCCTTTATATGCTTTCAATGTTATTTTAAATAAATAGAAATTAAAAAAATTATGTTTTAAAAATTATTTTCAAATAAAATTTATTTTCCTCTAGAAGAGTTTTAAATTATCGATCCAATTAATATTTTATCTAATATGATATCCATTAATGTAACTTGTGATTTATAGAGGATATGAACCAATGATACGATTCTTATTCTTCCTCAGAATGGTTAATCATGAAAATATTTTTACGAAACTTGATCCCCTATAATGGGTTGTATAATGATTTAACTCTCAAGAAACCTACTTATTTTAATATTTTATGATATGATGAAATGATAAAATAATTATGAATCCTATATCTTTTATATATGTTATGATATGATAAAAATTTTGAACCCCATTTTATTTTAAGGGTTATGATATGATAAATTTTTATAATCTCATGGTTCACATAAATATAGTTTTAATTATAAGATAAGTGGGGACTATATCTCCCGAACATTCATTATGAAAATATGGATAACTCAAGATCTATTTTGTTATGAATGAACCTAACTACATATTCAAAATGTTATTCATGAACCTGATTACATGTTCGCAATGTTATGCAATAACCTGATTTCATGTTCGCAGTGTTCTGCATGATCATGATTTCATGTTAATAGTGTTGTGCATAGACCTATCTATCATGTCCTTACTTTTATGTATGGAATTTCCTTTCATGTCCTTAATGTTATTAGTGGAAACCGTTTCATGTCCATAAAATTATGCAAGGGCTTGGTTTAATCTCCTTAAATTAAGGAGTGAACCTTTTTCTATTTATACACGTTCACAATATTATAATTTCATGTGTATCCCACAAATATTTGTCTTAAAAACATTTATTCTATCTTGGATAATATTAATCGGTATCCTTATGATTGATGTATCTTGAAGTGCCAATCATTATTACATGACTTGATATTATTTATCTCACCCCGACCTTTTAAATTATTTTATCTTATTTTTTCTTGGCTTCGGTTAGTCTTTTCAAGGTGTGGGTTAGGTGCATAGTTATTATTTTTTTGACATATGATGTTTTTGGGGAGTTTCGGATCAGTGCACGAGCATCCCACGGTTGGCGGTAACAGTGCGGTTGTCCTGGATGCCCCTGCGGTTACCCATTACTTAAATAATAAAACTTTATCAGAATGAAATAAATTAAATGTTTAAGATATAATAATAATAAAATTTTTGGGTTGATAAAAATGTTTCTTTAAATTGAAATTGTTATTGATCTTACTATAATAAAAATGGTTATAATATAATAATAATTAGGTTGTTACTAACTTTGTTATTATTTAAAATAAAATGAATAATAATAATAATATTATTATTATTATTATTACTATTATTCTAATTAATAATATTATTATTATTATTATTATCATTATCATCAATTTTATAAACATTTTATTATTATTATTATTTATTTTATATTGTTATCAGTTTTTTAAAAGGGGTTTAATCCCACTTTTTTCCACCTCACCTCACTTATATCTCCCCATTTAATTTTCCCCTTTTTTATCTCTCTCCACATCCCTCTTTTTTATCTCCACGCACCCCACCTCTCTCCAATTTAATCCCTTCCTTTTTTATACCTCTCTACAATTTAATCACTTCTTTTTTATACCTCTCCCCAGTCACCCATCCTCCCTTATCTCTCATGCATCACCCCCTCTCTACTCATTTATTTCCCTTTTTGATCCCTCCCTCCACTCACACCTCTATCCAATCACACCCCCTTTTTCATTTACCCATCACACACCTCCTTTCCCCATAATTCATTTATTTTTTTATCTCCCACACTCCCCTAACTCTTTCTCTTATGCGCTCATCCCCCTCTCTCCCCATTTTTATAGTTTTTATATCCCCTCACCCATACCTTCTTTCCCAATTATTTCTATTCTTTTTTTTCTTTATCTCTCATGCACAACCCGACTCTCCCCTAACACCCTCTCTCCTCGATTTTCCCTCACATAGTCCTCTTCCCTTTACACTCCCGAGAACGCCTCCTCCCATCTGGTGCATCTTCCGATGACTGCTCCTCCCACCGGTGGTTCCATTCAATAATTTCTCTTCCCATATTCTCCACTCCTCACTTAATTTATAGTGTTTTCATGAGTTTTTTCTTATTATAAGAACCCAAAATGTTAGTCATAATGTGTATCTCAGGTTTCCTTTGGGTTTAGGGTGTGCTTTTTATCCATGGGGCGTCGTTATTCCTCTCATTGAAGTTTTATTCCAATCGAACAATGTTTCACAAGGTGTCTCCAAGTTTTTATTTCATAAAGAATTTCCTTTAATGCTTTCCATTTTAAATAAATATTTAAAGTAGTTTAGAAAATCTATGACTCCCTTGATTTAATTAAAATAGAAATTCAGAGTTTATTTGATTTGTTAAAAATAGGTTTTAAATGTGTTTTAGTGTAATTTTATTAGTTTTATGATTCCTAAAAATTTTGTATTAATTTCTTTTGTTTATCTAAGAAGGACTTATTCCATTTTGAAATGTATCACCATTATTTTGTTGTAATGGGATTTTTTTTAATGAACTTTTCTTGGTTGTGTTATGACTAATTTATTGTGTTAAAACACTTTAGAAAAGTTTTAATGAATTCAATGTTTTTATTTGGAGTTCATTTAAAATAATGGGGTAAGTAGTGATTTTAGGGGTAAGAATTTAAAATTATTTCTTGGTGTGCATTTGATTTCAAAAGAGGATTTAGGGTAGGTGTGGTTTGATGTTGGTATAGCATACTAAACATGTTAAAATGTTTTGGGAAGGGTTTAATGTTTTATTATGGATTTTTTATGTTCTATAAATAGAGTAGGTGTTCAGTTGGGGTTTTAAGGTAATTGGTGTTTTCATGGACGTTTAGTTTTCTAAATGGATTATAGTTTTCAAAAATAGTTGGTCCCCTTGAGTGGTTTCTATAGATTATTTTAAATGTGGTTTTGTAAAGAGTTTCTTTAAGTGTTTTGGAAATCATGGTTTATAATGTGTTTTTTAAGGTTTTTTCATTTGGTTTGAAATATGATTTATTGTGGGTCAGAAAAGGGTAAAATAAGGTTTGATAATTGTGGCATGTTTGAATGTTTTTTTAGAACCTAAGAGAATGTTTAACAATATAACTATAAGAGTGGTGCTTGCAAGATATTATGAATAAATGTGTGTGCCTGGTTGAAACCTTAAAGGTTTTTTTTTTAAAATGGTTTCAATATGAACATGATGTGACAAACCATTTGGAACTTTGTTTACTGTAAATGATTGAACACGTATATGGGGTTCTCTTTTCTAGTGTAACCCTTTATGGGTGAATGTATAGGAAGCATCTGTTTGTTAGGAAGAAAAGTATAGTGAGATGAGTCACGCGTGCGAGGGCCTTCCTACCTACACAGTATTATTATAACCACCATGGGTTTCTGGGATTCTTATATATTATCGAGTGATGGTTTAGCACCAACCCTAATTAGAAGGTTTGGTTCCCCCAGGTAGATAGAGAGGCCAGGTGGGATTTGTTGCGGATTTTTTCATGAGGGAAATTAGTGGGATATAGACTATGGGGCTTCACCCTACGCCAGCAGGTGGTTCCGAACTGAGTGCATCCAGGGGTTTTCTAGGCATGTCCAGGATCTCCCATGATTACAACTTCTTTTGTTTTCTTATTTTCTATTAAACTAGATTATTTTCAACTCACATTGCTTTTTTATTTTTCTACTACACTGATTTATTTTCAGTATGTATTATTTAGCTGTCTCCCTTTTTTATAACCATAATATCACTTGTTTGGTTTTATTTAAAAAATGGTAAACTATTTTTGAAACAATATATGGTGTGGGTTGGTTCTCATTGTGTGAAAAAGGTGTTATTTTGTTTAAATGGAAAAACCTTATTTTTATAATTGTATTTAAAAACTTGTTTCATTGGACAACATTGGGTAAGGAAACACTTAGATTCTGTGGTTTGATTTTGGCATCACTACTAAGCATTTTTGTGCTCATGCCTATATTTTACCATTTCAGTTTCTGGTTTAGCTATTTTTCAAGATTTTTCTAAGTGGATGCTCATGTGGGAGTAGTTTTGGGCTTGTGGTTGGAGGTGACCAATGGGTCACACGGAAATCATTATAGAGGGGTCTTGTTTTCGGTTTTGTTCTTCTTACTAATACTTTATATCTGGATCGGTTCTTTGTTTATATAAGTTTTAGTTGTCGTTTTGCTTCATTCTCTATTTGTTCTCTTTATTTATCTGGTCTTGGTTTTATCTCTTGGTCTTAAATCGTTCCCTGATGTATACTTTGACGCCCGGCACTGTTTGCCATCCCGAGGGGATTGGGAACGCCCTTTGGGCCATGTCGCGGACCCGCTTGGGTGACCGGTTTTGTAACACCCCAAGCTTCCTCAGTATGTTTCCTTTCGAATAATGCAATGGCGTGCATTGTACGCAACTTTGAGATTTTAACACATCATGTAACATCCCTAGTAAGTAATGAATAATAGATATTTTTATCTATGTCTATTAATGATTATGATAGTGTTATAGAGGCTTAAAATGAAAATAAATACAATCTTATGCATGGAATACACTAATATTCTTAAAATATTGTTTTACTGCCTTTTGATGGCAAACCATTTTTGAATCTATATTTTGACAATTTTATAAACTATGTTTGTCAAAATAAACTTATCCTTTATGATTGGGACATCAAAATTTACCTTGTGTGAATTTTTGGTATTTTTCTGACAATGTTCATTTTTTAATGAATAGTGAAAAATACTGCATTTTACATCAAAACTGCTTTTTAATATAATTTATTTATATGATTAGATTATGTTTTGAATTGGTTTTGAAGTGAAATTAGAATATATTTTTACCATTTTATCCAATGGTGGTCATTGGAATCAATTTCACTTTGAAATTAGACTTAAACTGGTGTCAATCTTTTGATACTTATTGTTTTGTAAAAACACGCTATTTGCTCTGGCAGCGGGAATTAATTATTAAATTAATTAATGTGACTTATATGATTTGAATTTTGTAAAATAGACTTCATTTTTTAATTCGGAATATCAAATATAGCTTAGGGTGAATTTTTGGTAATTTTCTGAAAAACTTCAATTTTTGATGAATAGTGAAACCACTAAGTGGTAATCAAGCAAACTGATTTTTCAGTTAAATGAAAGTTTACCACTAATGTGTATTGAATTTTGAAAATCCGACATAAATGGTTGTCATTAAGAAGTAAAATGTGGTTCAATGAGATTAAAATAATTTTTTGGTGAATAGTAACTTATTAAGTTCTTAATCGCGATTAGTGGTGATTAGTGTAGTTTAAGGTATAAATAATGCTTTAATAATATGAAATGACCTAGACACATGTCCCAACCTTATTGTTTGTGTAATGTCCGACCAAGACAAGCCATGGGTCAACTTGGGGATCCCATGGAGACATTTTGGTTGGGAAATGACATAAATAACTTTTTATTTAATGTAAAAGTAAAAATGACACAAACATAATATGTTTTACAAAAACAATTTTTACATGGGGTTATAAAGATCAGATTTTTGATTATAAATAGTCATTGGAAAGGTAAAACGATTTCCTAAATCATAGTATTTTTTTATGATTTTTAGACATTAAATAAATTAAATTATTTATGAAATAATAATGATGCAGCGATGACATCATTATTTGACGATTTAAATAAAATGGACATATAATGTAAAATCTATGAACTACACATGTCCAAAACTTATTGGATGAGTGGATTTCGAATCCTTATCACCTTATCCACGAATTATATCAATGTGGGACCTTTTGAAACCTAAAAACATTTTCAAATAAAGTAATATTTCTTTACTTTCCAAAAGTGCCCCTCCTCTCCTCTTATAAAAGGCCCCCACCTCTACCTCATTTCACACACTACTCAAGCCTTTGGCTCGGCCAACCCCTGCCCATTTACTCTCTCCACATCCCTCTACTCATCCTATAGGATTCCCTTTGGGCAGAATCCTTTCAAAGGAAGCCTTTTGGCTCAAATCAAAAGGAGTTACACTTTTTAAGGTAATTCATTCTCTCATGTTCATTTGTTTTATTTTGCTTCTCCAACCCCCTAAACTCTTTTTATTTAATTCTTTTGTAACAACACCAGTATCTTCAATATACTAGGATGTTGTTATAAGATTTATTTGAGCTACACTCTCACACAAATGCATCAAATGGTTAAAGAACATACGGTTTCCGTGGATGGCGAAATTCTGCCTCCCGAAACGATGATTGTTCAATACTCATTTAACACCTTCAAAGGTGGACATTATGATGTCACTATTTTTATATATGATATATAATATGTTTATGTTTTCCTTAATATTCTGTTTTTTTTTCATTTTGGGCATACCTTTATGGTTTTCATTATGGGTAAACACGATATCTTCATTTTAGGAAGTGCGGACTACCGCCCCCTCAAAGTGATTTGATTCGTTAAATACCACATGTGGGACATATAAAGGATGGAACTATGATATTATATATGATATTATACTGGAATTATAATATACATTTATATCATTATGATTCAATTCTACAAAATACGAAATAGAAATGAAAGTAGCGTTCATGCGTACGTACGGCTTACCGTCTCCATGAACGGTGCATTTCATTTCTTACCTCTAAATGATTATGTAATATTATAAATGCATGTATGTACTGGATATATATGACATATATGATATCTACATCATGAATATCATTATGGATATAATGAACCTTTGACCAAATTAACAACATGTAAGTGTAAGAAGTCTATTTTTGACTTAAGAACCAAATACCGAAAAAATGAACATTATTAACTTAACTGATTACATGATGTTCATAACATGGTATAAAAGGAATAATGAACTTGAAAAATATTAATAAGCAAGTATAGATTAACTCAAGTTTATTATTCAGGAGATTAAAGAACGATCGGGTCAAGTCGGATACGAGGTATGGGACTTCGTCTCAATCTCCTTTCTTTGAGGCATATTTTATTTTATACACAACTTTCTTTTATACGGTGTATAAACCCCTTTGACTTTTACATTTATTCAAAAGGAATATTTTTTATACAAAGCGTTTACTAAACGACAAAAGGGAATGTTTTTGTCGTACGTATGCGGCGACAACGACTTCTCCGCCGTCGTGACCGTTTTTTGAGTTTCGGCTTCCTCTACAAGCCATACCTTCTTTTTTAAAAGAAAAATAAATACCATGTTTTACTTTTCTTTTATTTTGGTATGGAAAATGGTTTTCACAATGTTTTTGTTTTGTATTGATATCTTGTGATTGAAATGTGGAAATGTTATGTTTCCTTTATGCATGTTTTATGTGATACGATTATGTTTTGGTTCTTGGGCATTATTATGAAGACGGGTGGTTCCGTGATAAACTAAGGGCGGGTGAGCCCGTTATAGCTCTCCAATGCATTGGGTAATGTGGAGGAGTGAAACGTTAAGGTTTATCCGAAGAGATTTTAGGGAATATACTGTGATGGGTATTCAAAACGTAACCAAGAGGGTTACTCCCTACGTAAGAATGTTATGAATGCCTCAAGTTACCTTTATGTCTTATGATTTCTATGATTTATTCATGATTTTATGAGGTATGTTAAAGTGCCTATGTTTTATGGGTAAATTATGATTTCATTCTTATCTATGTATGAACTCATGTTTCCTTTCCATGTTTTTTTAACCCATACTGAGTTTTTATGCTCATCCCATGTTTTTGAAATGTTTTTCACAGGTCAAGGGAAAGGTACATGATAAGATGATAGAGTCAAGGATGTGTCAAGAAATAATCCATGTTTTATTTTAAACGTGTTTCCATTGATGGGAATGAAGAATACTATCTTTCTGTAACCACTTTCTTTATATGTGAAATGTAATGCAAGTTTTATGATCTAATTCTCTAAAACTCTAAACCTGAAAAGATTCTCAACGTGTAATCTTGTAATAACTCAAGATGAAGTATGGTTTAAGGCTGGGGCCTTATAGTTGGTATCAGAGGTCGGTTTAGATAACTTTAGGAGTTAGAATTCTATTAAATGATTATCCAAAAATATTTTTTTTGAAATGATATAGCATTTAAAGATTACCGTGTTGCTTCATCTAAGACATGTTTGTTCAGAATGGTTTTCCACAGAGGAAACAGGGAAGCAGTGCTAGGAAGGCATACAGAAGGAAATAACCTTCCGAATCAGCATCCAGAAATGGTCGGAATTGGAACTGAACAGTTTGTTGCAGTAATGGCGCAGTTGACTCAAGCGATAAATGGCGGTGGTATCCATGCACGAGATCAGCCAGAAAAACCGCAGAGGAACATGTCATTGGTGGAACATTTCATGAGGCAACATCCACCATCATTCAGAGTATCATCTGACCCTGTTCTAGCTGAAGGGTGGATTAAAGCACTAGAGAAGATTTTTGATGTCATGGGGTGTTCAGACACTCAAAAGGATAGTCTTGCTATTTACCGTTTGGAGAGTGAAGCAGATCAGTGGTGGTCTATGGTTAAAAATATCAGGGACGCCGATGAGATTGATTCTCTTGACTGGGATGAATTCAAAGCTATGTTTCTTGAGAAGTATTTTCCTAAGGTTGTTTGACTTAGGATGGAAAATAAATTCTTGGAATTGAGGCAAGAGGAAGACTCAGTGGCTGCCTATGAAGAAAGGTTCACTCGATTGGCAAGGTATGCCCCAAATTTTATCTGGGACCTTGATAGTAAAATCAATCGCTTTTACTCAGGATTAAAGCCAAATTATCGAAAGTAATTAGCTTCTCGTGAGTTTAAAAGTTATGAAAAGCTTGTTCGATGTGCTGAGAAGGTGGAAATGGAGTTTGCCGATGACCAAGTTTTCTATAACAACCAGCAGAAGAAGAGACCGAGGTGGCAGGAGAAAGGTAAGAATTCTTCAAAAAAGTATGATGGTAAGAGAACTAAGTTTCTAGTTTTTGATAAATGTGGCAAAAGGCATGCTGGGGAATGTCTTCTGAATTCTGGAAAGTGCTACCGATGTGGTAAGATGGGACATAAGGCTCGTGATTGCACTGAAAAGGATCAAGGTGAAGGTAAGAACAAATTTGATTTACAGTTAGTGAAATGCTATAAGTGCAATGAGATGGGTCACTATGCAAACGAGTGTCCGACAAGGAGCTTGATTGATGGGAAGCAGTTATACTACATGCAGAAAGGGGTGGTGAAATCCTTTGCAACTACTTCAGCAGATGTCGGGCCATCAAATGAAGTTGTATCAGGTACTTTGTTTGTTTTCTCAGATTATTTCAGTGTGTTGTTTGATTCGGGGTCTACACATTCTTTCATCTCTGAAACCTTTTCTAGTAAAATGGGAATACCATCTCAAGAAATGACTCCTGAACTTTTGGTAAAAACACCTGGGGGAAGTGTCGAGGCAAAAAGAATTTATAAGAATCTTCCTATCCTTATCTGTGGAAAGAACCTACTTGCAAACCTTATTGTTCTACCTCTAGTAGAGTTTAATGTTATCCTGGGTATGGATTGGCTCTCTATTTACCATGCTAAGATTGACTGTAGATCTAAAGAAGTTTCTTTTTAGAAAGACTTTCAGTTTTTTTACAAGAATGAACCCTTACTTTTGATAACATATCAAGAGGCCGAGAAACTTGTAAAAGATGGAAATGAATGTTACCTTACACACGTCGTTGAAAATAAAGGAACTATTCGGATTAATGATGTGCCAGTGGTAAATGAGTATCCTGATGTTTTTCCTGATGAGTTGCCTGGAATAATACCAGATCGGGAAGTTGAGTTTAATGTTGACTTAGTTCCTGATGCTAAGCCAATTTCAAAACCCCCTTATCGAATGGCACAAATTGAACTTTTAGAGTTGAAGGAGCAATTTCATGATTTATTAGAGAAAGGATTCATTAGACCTAGTACATCACCATGGGGTGCTCCTGTTTTGTTTGTTAAGAAAAAAGATGATTCTATGAGACTTTGCATTTGATTATAGAGCCTTGAATAATATCACTGTTAAGAACAAATATCCTTTGCCTCATATTGATGATTTTTTTGATCAGCTCCAGGGAGCTCGGTTTTTTTTCAATGATTGACTTGAGATCGGGGTACCATCAGCTGAAGGTAAAGGAGGCAGATATTCCGAAGATCGCATGCCGTACGAGATATGGCCATTATGAATTTGTAGTAATGCCTTTTGGGATAACCAATGCACCTGCTGTATTCATGGACTTAATGAATAGAATTTTCCATGAGTTCTTGGATAAGTTTGTGGTGGTTTTCATTGATGATATTTTGGTGTTTTCTAAAATTAAAGAGGAGCATGAAAAACATTTAAGGGTTATCTTGCAAACCTTAAAGGAAAAGAAACTGTATGGGAAATTAAGCAAGTGTGAGTTTTGGTTGCAACAAATTTCTTTCCTTGGTCACATTGTTTCTAAAGATGGAATAACTGTTGATCCTGCAAAAACAAAAGTTGTGGAAGAATGGCCAAGACCCACAAATGTAACCGAGATTCGTAGCTTCCTTGGTTTGGTGGGCTATTACCGAAGGTTTGTTAGAAAATTTTCACGGTTATCTAGTCCAATGACTAAGATAACTCAGAAGGGTGTTAAGTTTATCTGGACAAAAGAATGTGATGATTGTTTTCAGGAATTGAAAAGAAGATTGGTGAATGCTCCAGTTTTGGCACTACCTTCCAGGAATGGTGAGTTTATTATATACAGTGATGCTTCATTGAAAGGACTTGGTTGCGTCCTAATGCAGAATGATCAGGTAATTGCTTATGCTTCACGACAGTTGAAAACTCATGAGGTAAATTACCCTACACATGATTTGGAATTAGCTGCTGTTGTTTTTGCTTTAAAAATTTGGAGGCATCATTTGTATGGAGTAATGTGTGAAATATATACCGATCACAAAATTTTAATGTATATATTCACTCAGAAAGAGTTAAACATGAGACAAAGGAGATGGATGGAATTAATAAAGGATTATGATTGTACAATTCATTACCATCCGGGAAAAGCAAATAAAGTGGCTGATGCTTTGAGTAGAAAAAGTAATGCTTCATTAACAATGTTGCATTTGGAACGTGATCCTTTGGTTAACGATTTGATGAACTTTGGCATAGAAGTTATTGGTGTAGGAAGTAATTCTGTTTTGTTTCAGGTATCAGTGAGATCTTCTCTATCAGATAGAATCAAGCAGGCACAGAAGCAAGATAGTGAGTTGCAGAAAAAGGTAGAGCTGGTTCAGAAAGGTAAGTTGCCTGAATTCCACATTGATAATGATTGTGTTTTGAGATTTGGGAAGAGATTGTGTGTGCCTTGTGATTCACAGTTGAAGAGAGAGCTGTTATGTGAAGCTCATAGTTCTCCGTTTTCAGTTCATCCGGGCAGTACTAAGATGTATAGAGATCTGCGGGAGTATTACTGGTGGGATGGAATGAAAAGAGATATTGCTGAATTTACTGTGAAGTGTTTGACATGTCAACAGGTTAAAGCAGAGCAGCAGTTACGGAAAGGGATGCTTCAGCCTTTACCAGTGCCAGAGTAGAAATGGGAGAATATATCCATGGACTTTGTTGTTGGATTACCGAAGACATCTCGAGGTAATAATGCAATTTGGGTTATTGTTGATCGCTTGACAAAATCTGCTCATTTCCTTGCTATAAGAGATACTTTCTCTCTTGATCAACTTTCCCGTTTGTATCTTAAAGAGATAGTCAGGTTACATGGAGTTCCTCTCTCCATTGTATCGGATCGTGATCCTAGGTTTACTTCTAACTTTTGGAAAGGCCTTCAGAAGTCGTTGGGTACTGAATTAAATTTTAGTACAGCTTTTCATCCTCAATCAGATGGGCAGTCAGAACGAACAATTCAGACATTGGAGGATATGCTACGAGCTTGTTTATGGATTATCAGGGAAGTTGGGACCAACATCTTTCTTTGGTTGAATTTTCATATAATAACAGTTTTCATTCCAGTATACAGATGGCACCATTTCAGGCATTGTATAGGAAGCGGTTTCGAACTCTAGCTTTCTGGGATGAAGTGGGTGAAAGGAAGTTGATGGGACCAGAATTGGTAGAAGAGATAGCAGAAAAAGTTTAGCTGATTCAGAAACACATGAGAACAGCTCAGAGCAGGCAGAAGAGTTATGCGGATAACTGGAGGAAGGATCTATCTTTCGAGGTAGGTGATCATGTTTTTCTCAAGGTTTCTCCTTGGAAAAGTGTGATGAGATTTGGTAAGAAAGGAAATTTGAGTCCAAGGTTCATTGGACCATACGAAATTCTGGAGAGAGTTGGATCAGTTGCATACCGAGTGGATTTACCTCCGAGTTTATCTCAGGTACACAATGTTTTTCACGTTTCGATGTTGAGAAAGTATATGCCAGATCCATCTCATGTTTTGAGTCCAGAGGTAGTTCAGCTGGAAGAGAACCTATCTTATGAGGAACAATCGGTCCAGATTCTTGACCACAGGGAGAAAGTGTTATGGAATAAGGTGATTCATCAGGTAAAGGTTTTGTGGAAAAACCACATGATTGAAGAGGCAACATGGGAATCTGAAAATGCAATGAGGGATAAGTACCCACATTTATTCGATAAGTAAATAAATTGTGGGGACGCAATTTTCTAAAGGGGGGAAGGATGTAACATCCCAAGTAAGTAATGAATAATAGATATTTTTATCTATGTCTATTAATGATTAAGATAGTGTTATAGAGGCTTAAAATGAAAATAAATACAATCTTATGCATGGAATACACTAATATTCTTAAAATATTGTTTTACTGCCTTTTGATGGCAAACCATTTTTGAATCAATATTTTGACAATTTTATAAACTATGTTTGTCAAAATAAACTTATCCTTTATGATTGGGACATCAAAATTTACCTTGTGTGAATTTTTGGTATTTTTCTGACAATGTTCATTTTTTAATGAATAGTGAAAAATACTGCATTTTACATCAAAACTGCTTTTTAATCTAATTTATTTATATGATTAGATTATGTTTTGACTTGGTTTTGAAGTGAAATTAGAATATATTTTTACCATTTTATCCAATGGTGATCATTGGAATCAATTTCACTTTGAAATTAGACTTAAACTGGTGTCAATCTTTTGATACTTATTATTTTGTAAAAACACGCTATTTGCTCTGGCAGTGGGAATTAATTATTAAATTAATTAATGTGACTTATATGATTTGAATTTTGTAAAATAGACTTCATTTTTGAATTCGGAATATCAAATATATCTTAGGGTGAATTTTTGATAATTTTCTGAAAAACTTCAATTTTTGATGAATAGTGAAACCACTAAGTGGTAATCAAGCAAACTGATTTTTTAGTTAAATGAAAGTTTACCACTAATGTGTATTGAATTTTTAAAATCCGACATACATGGTTGTCATTAAGAAGTAAAATGTGGTTCAATGAGATTAAAATAATTTTTTGGTGAATAGTAACTTATTAAGTTCTTAATCGCGATTAGTGGTGATTAGTGTAGTTTAAGGTATAAATAATGCTTTAATAATATGAAATGACCTAGACACATATCCCAACCTTATTGGTTGTGTAATGGCCGACCAAGAAAAGCCATGGGTCAACTTGGGGACCCCATGGAGACATTTTGGTTGGGAAATGACATAAATAACTTTTTATTTAATGTAAAAGTAAAAAAGACACAAACATAATATGTTTTACGAAAACAATTTTTACATGGGGTTATAAAGATCAGATTTTTTATTATAAATAGTCATTGGAAAGCTAAAAAGATTTCCTAAATCATAGTATTTTTCTATGATTTTTAGACGTTAAATAAATTAAATTATTTATGACATAATAATGATGCAGCGATGACATCATTATTTGACGATTTAAATAAAATGGAAAGATAATGTAAAATATATGAACTACACATGTCCAAAACTTATTGGATGAGTGGATTTCGAAGCCTTATCACCTTATCCACGAATTATGTCAATGTGGTACCTTTTTAAACCGAAAAACATTTTCAAATAAAGTAATATTTCTTTACTTTCCAAAAGTGCCCATCCTCTCCTCTTATAAAAGGCCCCCACCTCTACCTCATTTCACACACTACGCAAGCCTTTGGCTCGGCCAACCCCTGCCCATTTAATCTCTCCACATCCCTCTCCTCATCCTATAGGATTCCCTTTGGGCAGAATCCTTTCAAAAGAAGCCTTTAGGCTCAAATCAAAAGGAGTTACACTTTTTAAGGTAATTCATTCTCTCATGTTCATTTGTTTTATTTTGCTTCTACAACCCCCTAAACTCTTTTTATTTAATTCTTTTGTAACAACACCAGTATCTTCAATATACTAGGATGTTGTTATAAGATTTATTTGAGCTACACTCTCACACAACTGCATCAAATGGTTAAAGAACATACGGTTTCCGTGGATGGAGAAATTCTGCCTCCCGAAACGATGATTGTTCAATACTCATTTAACACCTTCAAAGGTGGCCATTATGATGTCACTATTTTTATATATGATATATAATATGTTTATGTTTTCCTTAAGCTTCTGTTTTTTTCATTTTGGGCATACCTTTATGGTTTCCATTATGGGTAAACACGATATCTTCATTTTAGGAAGTGCGGACTACCGCCCCCTCAAAGTGATTTGATTCTTTAAATACCATATGTGGGACATATAAAGGATGGAAATATGATATTATATATGATATTATACTGGAATTATAATATACCTTTATATCATTATGATTCCCTTCTAAAAAATACGAAATAGAAATTAAAGTAGCGTTCATGCGTACGTACGGCTTACCGTCTCCATGAACGGTGCATTTCATTTCTTACCTCTAAATGATTATGTAATATTATAAATGCATGTATGTACTGGATATATATGACATATATGATATCTACATCATGAATACCATTATGGATATAATGAACCTTTGACCAAATTAACAACATGTAAGTGTAAGAAGTCTATTTTTGATTTAAGAACCAAATACCGACAAAATGAACATTATTAACTTAACTGATTACAGGATGTTCATAACATGGTATAAAAGGAATAATGAACTTGAAAAAGATTCATAAGCAAGTAGAGATTAACTCAAGTTTATTATTCAGGAGATTAAAGAATGGTCGGGTCAAGTCGGATACGAGGTATGGGACTTCGTCTCAATCTCCTTTATTTGAGGCATATTTTATTTTATACACAACTTTCTTTTATACGGTGTATAAACCCCTTTGAATTTTACATTTATTCAAAAGGAATCTTTTTTATACGAAGCGTTTACTAAACGACAAAAGGGAATGTTTTTGTCGTACGTATGCGGCGACAACGACTTCTCCGCCGTCGTGACTGTTATTTTAGTTTCGGCTTCCTCTACAAGCCATACCTTCTTTTTTAAAAGAAAAATAAATACCATGTTTTACTTTTCTTTTATTTTGGTATGGAAAATGGTTTTCACAATGTTTTTGTTTTGTATTGATATCTTGTTATTGAAATGTGGAAATGTTATTTTTCCTTTATGCATGTTTTATGTGATACGATTATGTTATGGTTCTTGGGCATTATTATGAAGACGGGTGGTTCCGTGATAAACTAAGGGCGGGTGAGCTCGTTATAGCTCTCCAATGCATTGGGTAACGCGGAGGAGTGAAACGTTAAGGTTTCTCCGAAGAGATTTTAGGGAATATACTGTGATGGGTATTCCAAACGTAACCAAGAGGGTTACTCCCTACGTAAGAATGTTATGAATGCCTCAAGTTACCTTTATGTCTTATGTTTTCTATGATTTATTCATGATTTTATGAGGTATGTTAAAGTGCCTATGTTTTATGGGTAAATTATGATTTAATTCTTATGTATGTATGAACTCATGTTTCCTTTCCATGTTTTTTTAACCCATACTGAGTTTTTATGCTCATCCCAAGTTTTTGAAATGTTTTTCACAGGTCAAGGGAAAGGTACATGATAAGATGATAGAGTCAAGGATGTGTCAATAAATAATCCATGATTTATTTTAAACGTGTTTCCATTGATGGGAATGAAGAATACTATCTTTCTGTAACCACTTTGTTTATATGTGGAATGTAATTCAAGATTTATGATCTAATTCTCTAAAACTCTAAACCTGAAAAGATCCTCAATGTGTAATCTTGTAATAACTCAATATGAAGTATGGTTTAAGGCTGGAGCCTTATACATCATAACTAATCAAACTAGCCGTTAGGAATAGTAATACCTAATTTTTGAAATTTTATAAATTTTATCTCTAAAAGTGGACTTCATTTTTGGATTTGGAATATCGAAATTAGCCTAGGGTGAAATTTTGGTACTTTTCGGATAACTTTCATATTTTGATGAATAGTGAAAATTACTAAATTTTAATTAAAAAATTTTTTTTAATCAAAATAATTAATAGTGATAAATTATGAATTTGAGTGGTTTTAAAGTATATTTAGAATATATTTTTACCATGTAATACAATGTGGGTCATTGAACATAATTTCACATTTAAACCAGACATAAACAAGTGACAATCTTTTGATAGTTATTATCTTTAAAAAACACGCTTTTTGTTTTAACAACGGGAATTAATTTTAAATTAATTTCTGCCACTTCTGTGATTTGAATTTCGAAAAATGGATTCCATATTTTGAAATCAGGATGTTCAAATTGTGTAAATAGGTAACTTTTATTTTTAAACATTTTGGATAATTACTCCGGTAAATATTTTATTTACCATGGTTAAAGGGTAAATCTGGTAAACAAGGGTTAAAAATAATATTATAATAATACTAAATTACCCTAAAACGTGTCTTAACCCTATTTTTTGATACATGGTCGACCATGGGCATCTTTGGGTCGATTTTGGGACCCCATGGATCCACTTGTATGTGAAATGACACTTTATTTTAATTAAGTTAAAATAAATACAAAAATGACACAAGCATATATCTTTTAACAAAACAATTGTTACAGAGGGTTATATATGTGGGATTTCATATTATAAATATTCATTAGAAATATAAAAATATGTAATACATAATGATATTTTATTTATAATTTTTAGACATTAAATAATTTAATTTATTTATGACACAATGATGATGAATTAATTACATTAATAGTGAAAAATTAAAATAATTGATATTATAAATACCCAAATAAATATAATATGAAACTTTTAATGAATTAAAATAATTTTATAGGATAATATGATATATTAGGATTGATTTAATTGACTTTTTTCGAAGAAATCAATCTGTTATGAGTTTCAAAAAAATCAACTATTGAATAGTGTCAAAATTGACATAAAAGAGTTCTTAAAACAAATATTATATTATTAATTGATATTAAATTCCTAAAAATCTAAGGTTCTGCAAAAATACTTATATCATGATAGTTTAATCATTAATGGACCACTTGGGGGTCTCTTGGATGTATATAGAATGTTTATTAACCATATAATATAAAAATACAAAGAGACATTGTAAAAGTGAAACTAATTAACTAAGAGTTAATACTTAAAGATAAGGTTAATATAATGACCCAAACCTGTCTAAATTCTATTGGTTGAGTTTTTTTCTACCCATACACACCTTAAAATTTAAATAATAAACTTTGGATCCATTATAAACCGAATATGAATTTATTATAAATTAATATTTCTAGCTTTTCCAAAGGTGCCCCTCACCCCTCTTATAAAAGGGCACTCCTCCTTCTCATTTCTTCACACCTTAAAATCCCTTTGGTTCGGAAAAACCCTGCCCAAATACTATCTCAAATTCCCTCACTACAACCTATAGGCCTTATTTTGATCAGAAATCCAACCTAAGGATCTCTTTTGATCAAATCAAAAGGAAGAACCCGAAGAAGAGGTAATGTTTTCACCACCCCTTTCCAAGTTCCTTTCTTCTTCCACTTCCTCTTTCTTTGTTATTACCATTATAAAATAATAAATCCAGTATCATATATATACTGTGATGTTATTATAAATGTGGTACAACCATATTCAGTAATTTATCCATCCTTTGAATAACATGTCACCATACGTGCGTACGTACGGCTTACCGTCTCCACGTCGTGGTGTAATTGTTATTCAATTTATTATTATTTGGATGGGTATAATAATGATGTGTAACTCTTGTAAATAATAAATATAACATGATAATTATTCTGTATATATGATATACCATCAAATTATATATTATTTTAATATCAAAAGAATGATATTGTCGCTCATGCGTACGTACGGACTACCGTCTCCACGAACGCGATGAGATTCATTATCCATCATATCCATTCAAGTATAATTCTAATTTGATGATTTAAAAATAGTATCTAAGGACTTGATATCATTCTGGATATTAATAATATACATCCCATTAATAATGAATATGGCTCACATAACAAAGAATATAAAGTAAAATGAACCTGTTAACACCCGAAATGACGATAATTCTAAGATATTATTAACAAATCAATATTAAAAGATCATATATGATATCATATTAAAGTAAATTATTCTTGTATAATTCAATAACAATTATTTCACCATTATACAGGAGGTTAACCTACTGTCTAACAAGGAAAATGTACAAAGTAAGGGATTTTCTTATCTCACTTTATATTCCGTGAGATTTCCATTGTTCGCCACTAAATTATTGAAAGTGGTGTATTGTGTACTGCCATTTGATATATATTATAATTATTCTCTTTATATTCATTTTATTCTGTAAATCATTTGGTGGTTATTAACTTTTGGCCATACGACTCAGTTGATTAACGTGGTAAGGGGTTTCTTATCTCACTTTTAATTCCTTGATAATTCCATTGATCACCACTTAATTATTGCATGTGGTGTATGTGTACTTCCCGTGATTGTATTAATTGTGTAATATACTTTAATTTATGGGTATTTACATCATCATGGTATGATACTTCTTTCATGGGTGTATGTTTCGTAAGTTACCTAATAAATAAGGGAATTTGAGATTTCAATTTCCACTCATTTGGCTTTACGCATATTTCATTGATTATATTACCCCAAGATTATGTGTGGAATCACTATTCATTTTATTATGTCATAATTTCCACTCCCCTTCCTATGGATATACTTTTGATACACATAATAACTCCATTGATAATTCTCAAGTCATTGATATGAATTTGATAAGAGTAATTTTAACTCATTCACCATTTGTTGAGTTAAACATCAAATTTGTTGGTGTTGTTTTTACAAGAATATGTGTGAATATCCTTTGATTGATTTACACTGAAAAACCAATCATATTTAGTGTATTTATATTTGTCACACATAATTATGTCCTTGATTTATCCTTAACCTAAGGATACGGCTTTTATGAGAGATTTCATCTCAACTTACATTCCATTGAGAATTCTTTGTTGATATACACCAAATCACTTTTATGTGGTGTATATAATGTACTTTGACATAGTATATCATGAATCCCTTTATTCTCATGATATTACAAAGTTTTTATTACCTCAATTATTTTTATTCAAGTGTCTCTCTTTTGGTTAGAAACTCTAACTAAAATACCTTTTTAAAATGTTTTAAAGACTTATTCTTCTAAATCTTGCTCATTAATGTCCATGTTTTAAAAATGGTTTTAAGGATTTATTTATATAGACATTAAAGTTTTAAAAATAAAACTACTTTTAAAATTTTCAAAGTGGTATGGGACACTTTGATTCAAAAATCTATTTTTAAATGGATTCTTGACAAAAAGTGTGACTTTTAAATGATTTCAAGAAAAAGGGGGATATTTCTCTCAAATAGTTTTGATGATTATTTTCATCTATGTCAAAATCCTTCATTATTCTTGATTGAGGTTAATGTGATACAATACAATCTTCCATATTGTATCGAATGAGTTATTTTTGACTGTGGATTTGCTATTTTTATACTATTCATGGTTTGTGGTTAAAGTATTGACATTTCGTATGCTAAGTTTTAATACGAATGATTATGTTATGTTTAAACCTGTTCATATGAGGAATGCATTGGACTTAATAAGTGACGGGTGGAGCCCGCTATAGCTCCTCGATGCATCGGTAGGTCTCATGAGACAAACTACTATCTTGGCACAAGGCCTTGGAAAAATCTTATTTTTAGTCTTGGCACGAGGCCTTGACTATGTGGTTATGATAGTCTGGTATTATGCATTCCATCATTATGAAAGTGGTTATTGATAATGCATGTGATTATTCGACTAGTAGAATATCCATGTGAGTATGTAAATGGCATTATTTTATTTTATCTTTGCCATTTTATGCTGAAGTTAAAGTTTAAAAGGCTTTTGTTTTAGTTATAAACTGCCTTAAGTGTTTATGATTATTTATGAAAGCTTCTGCTTTAATGTTATCCTTACTGAGCATCTGAGCTCACCCCTTTCAATGTTTTATTTTTCCCAGGATTATGAAGAAGTAATTTATGAATGACCTGCAGGGATAGTATGAGGGGATATGAAGACAAGATGTTTTTTATGATGTAATGTAAAAATTTATGGATGTATCTAGTTATTCCAAGGCTACTAAACTAATCGGTCTTTCGAGACTTGATCTTTCTCGTGATCATGCCAATGTTATGTAATAATGAACCGAATCTAGGTAACTAAGGTCGGGGTGTTACAGTTGGTATCAGAGGAAGTTTAGTACAAACCTTGGAAGCTAGATTTAGATAAACTCTGATTAGAGCACGTAGACCTAAGATGAACTTTGAGGATTAGTATAAAAGAACTTCCTAGAATTTTGGTATTGTAGAGGTTTTGTGAGTTTTCCGAGCAATACATTTCTGTCTGGATACGAGCAGGTAGAGGCAGCTCTGGCACAGAAGTACCTAGGGGTAAAACCCGAAAACACCGCTTTGAGCTAGACTCGAACGGGAACTGGTGCACAACAACGGGCCTTGCTGCACTCTTGGTTACGACACTCCCGGGGGATATGCTTAGGATAATTTACATTTTCTTTACAAACCTATTTAAGTAATATATATATAAGATAAGAGTAAATGACCTTGGTTAATCCTAATATGTTTCAAATTGAGAATATGGTGACATTTTAATCACTAAATGATTTTACGATTACTATTACTCACACAATGCGTTCTGGTTTTAGTCAATGGCTGGATTCCAAGGAAGTCATAGTGACTTTGAGAATGATGTACAAGGTGGGAACGGTAGTGGCAATGAGCAACAAAATGGAATGTTGATAGGCGTAAAAGATATCGTCTTTATGCCAAAACAGTTTTCCAAAAATATGATCAACAACATATATATTAACCAACTCCTAGACTCAACAAGGAAGAGAAAGGTGATAAATGATAAGATCTCCAGCAATGGAGACCATGGAGAAAAGAACCCTCAATTTTCATCATGCAGGAAATGTGGAAAGAGACACCCAGGAAAGTGTCTCAATGGGACAACGAATTGTTTTACGTGCGGGAAGGAAGGACATAAAGTGAAGAATTGCCGAAGAAAAATGAAGAGTACTATGGAAGAAGATAAAAATGGTCCCAAGAGTCCATTTACAGTCATTTTCCGTAAATGTAGGGGACCTGGCCATTACCCGAGTGAATGTCCTATTCTATAGGATATTTTCTTGGTCAAAGAAGAATATATGTGGAAATAAATGGTTGGAGAAAAACATAAAAAGTATTAGCACTCCTTGTTGATGGGTTTACTTTGGAATAATTTTCTCTTGTATTTGTAACCCCGCAGTTTTCCATGTGAGAATGATATTTGAGGAAGAATTGTCTCTTCTCTTGTGGATATAGGTATAAATAACCATTTGGTTTCATATGATCATTGGTGTTTGAGAAAATTATTAGTTATTATAATTTGGGATGAAAATGTAAAGTATGATATAACATTTGTGGTTAAATTATGTTATTTTGAAGAATTTATCTCATTTTGGTAATATTATAAAATATAGTTTTTGAAAAAGTACAACACGTAGACCGTGTGACAACCCGTCGCGTCGGACAAAGCTGTGGGAATCGAACCCACAACCAAAGTGCGATTGGGATTTATCGCCGACCACTGGACTACGTGAAGTCCATGGTTAGTGTGACTATTTTTTTTGTTAAATGATTTTATTAATCAATAATAAGATGATTTGGGTTCTTATGTCTTATTAAATGAATACCCTTGGTATAGGAAAATTATTTGGTGATTAAGTGATAAATGTTATTTTGGAAGATGTTCGCTTTTTTGGGAACACTATATGCCCAAGGAAAATAGAATACAATGGGGTTTCATTTGTATAGTAATGGTGGATTTTTATCTACGTTTTTATTGTTGATTTATAGTGATTTGGGTTATTTATGGAAATGATTAACCTGTAACAGAGAATATGTGATGATGTTAATTACTTTTAAGTATGTGACTTTAAGAGTATTTGATGTAATTTGGAGATACAATGTAACATGGGAGACTACATAATCAAATTCTTCTATGTTTTGGGTTTCAATATTAGTTTGGATTATATTAAAGCGTTTTAAGGACAATTGATTATTGAATGGTATCTATTTAACTTTGGGGTATTGTTTGTTTAATTTTAGAAATTAAGATTAGTGCATATTTATCTCAAGGAATATCCTTTTGGGGGATCATTAGATCATTCACTAACCATTTTGGTTTTGATTAATCTTCAGAGACAATGTAAATATATAGTTTATCCTGCATGGATCATGTGATTCTATAGAAGTTTATTCTAGCTCTTCCAGTGTGATCAAGTCTTCTTGAAAACTCATCGTTTAAAAAAAATTGAGTTAGTGGTGGAAATTTATTAAAGAATGAAACTATACTTAAAATGTAAGTATATCTCATAATGTTCTTAGTAAATATCATAAATGAATTCCTCGTCCTTATGTTATGTAACTTAAAAAAAATTTGTCCGTTTACTTTCCTACTAGGAGACTAATGGTAGTTTGTCCCAACACAAGTTTGTGGTTTTATTATTGTTAACTTTTTCCTGATCATGATTTCTATCCCTCTCCATCAGAACATGACACTTAGTTTATCATCCATATCCATGTTTTCCTACATGGAATCCTAGTATGGGTTATCTTGGATGACCCTTATACCTCTATTTCGTTCTTTTAAAGTGATAGTTTTATTGACTCTTTTTCCGATGTGGGACTTTCCATTATATTCCCAAGAAAAATTTTAAAAATTGCGAGGACGCAATTTATTGAAGGAGGGGAGAATGTAACACCCCAAGCTTCCTCAGTATGTTTCCTTTCGAATAATGCAATAGCGTGCATTGTACGCAACTTCGAGATTTTAACACACCATAACTAAACAAACTAGCCGTTATGAATAGTAATACCTAATTTTTGAAATTTTATAAATTCTATCTCTAAAAATGGACTTCATTTTTGGATTTGGAATATCGAAATTATCCTAGGGTGAAATTTTGGTACTTTTCGGATAACTTTCATATTTTGATGAATAGTGAAAATTACTAAATTTTAATTAAAAACAACTGTTTTAATCAAAATAATTAATAGTGATAAATTATGAATTTGAGTGGTTTTAAAGTATATTTAGAATATATGTTTACCATGTAATACAATGTGGGTCATTGAACATATTTTCACATTTAAACCAGACATAAACAAGTGACAATCTTTTGATAGTTATTATCTCTAAAAAACACGCTTTTTGTTTTTAACAACAGGAATTAATTTTAAATTAATTTCTGCCACTTCTGTGTTTTGAATTTGGAAAAATGGATTCCATATTTAGAATCAGGATGTTCAAATTGTGTAAATAGGTAACTTTTATTTTTAAACATTTTGGATAATTACTCCGGTAAATATTTTATTTACCATGGTTAAAGGGTAAATCTGGTAAACAAGGGTTAAAAAATAATATTATAATAATACTAAATTACCCTAAAACGTGTCTTAACACTATTTTTTGATACATGGTCGACCATGGTCATCTTTGGGTCGATTTTGGGACCCCATGGATCCACTTGTAAGTGATAATGACACTTTATTTTAATTAAGTTAAAATAAATACAAAAATGACACAAGCATATATCTTTTAACAAAACAATTGTTACAGAGGGTTATATATGTTGCATTTCAGATTATAAATATTCATTAGAAAGATAAAAAGATTTAATACATAATGATAGTTTATTTATAATTTTTAGACATTAAATAATTTAATTTATTTATGACACAATGGTGATGAATTAATTACTTTAATAGTGAAAAATTAAAATAATTGATATTATAAATACCCAAATAAATATAATATGAAACTTTTAATGAATTAAAATAATTTTATAGGATAATATGAAATATTAGGATTTATTTAATTGAATTTTTTAGAAGTAATAAATCTGTAATGAGTTTCACAAAAATCAACTATTGAATAGTGTCAAAATTGACATAAAAGAGTTCTTAAAACAAATATTATATTATTAATTGATATTAAATTTCTAAAAATCTAAGGATCGTCCAAGAGACTTATATCATGATTGGTGTATCATTAATGGACCACTTGGGGGTCTCTTGTATGTATATAGTAAGTTTATTAACCATATAATATAAAAATACAAAGAGACATTGTAAAAGTGAAACTAATTAACTAAGAGTTAATACTTAAAGATAAGGTTAATATAATGACCCAAACCTGTCTAAATTATATTGGTTGAGTTGTTTTCGACCCATCCACACCTTAAAATTTAAATAATAAACTTTGTATCCATTATAAACCGAATATTAATTTATTATAAATTAATATTTCTAGCTTTTCCAAAGGTGCCCCTCACCCCTCTTATAAAAGGGCACTCCTCCTTCTCATTTATTCACACCTTAAAAGCCCTTTGGTTCGGCCAAAGCCTGCCCAAATACTATCTAAACTTCCCCCAATACAACCGAGAGGCCTTATTTTGATCAGAAATTCAACCTAAGGAGCCCTTTTGATCAAATCAAAAGGAAGAACCCGAAGAAGAGGTAATGTTTTCACCACCCCTTTTCAAGTTCTTTTCTTCTTCCACTTCCTCTTTCTTTGTTATTACCATTATAAAATAATAAATGTAGTATCATATATATACTATGATGTTATTATAAATATGGTACAACCATATTCAGTATTCTATCCATCCTTTGAATAACATGTCACCATACGTGCGTACGTACGACTTACCGTCTCCACGTCGTGGTGTAATTGTTATTCAATTTATTATTATTTGGATGGGTATAATAATGATGTGTAACTCTTGTAAATAATAAATATAACATGATAATTATTCTGTATATATGATATACCATCAAATTATATATTATTTTAATATCAAAAGAATGATATTGTCGCTCGTGCGTACGTACGGACTACCGTCTCCACGAACGCGATGAGATTCATTCTCCATCATATCCATTCATGTATAATTATAATTTGATGATTTAAAAATAGTATGTAAGGACTTGATATCATTCTGGATATGAATAATATACATCCCATTAATAATGAATATGGTTCACATAACAAAGAATATAAAGTAAAATGAACCCGTTAACACCCGAAATGACGATAATTCTAAGATATTATTAACAAATCAATGTTAAAAGATCATATATGATATCATATTAAAGTAAATTATTCTTGTATAATTCAATAACAATTATTTCACCATTATACAGGAGGTTAAACTACCGTCGACCAAGGAAAAAGTACAAAGTATGGGATTTTCTTATCTCACTTTATATTCCGTGAGATTTCCATTGTTCGCCACTAAATTATTCAATGTGGTGTATTGTGTACTGCCATTTGATATATATTATCATGATTCTCTTTATATTCATTTTATTCTGTAAATAATTTGTTGGTTATTAACTTTTTTCCATACGACTCAGTTGATTAACATGGTAAGGGGTTTCTTATCTCACTTTTAATTCCGTGAGAATTCCATTGATCACCACTTAATTATTGCATGTGGTGTATGTGTACTTCCCATGACTGTATTAATTGTGTAATATACTTTAATTTATGGGTATTTACATCATCATGGAATGATACTTCTTTCATGGGTGTATGTTTCGGAAGTTACCTAATCAATAAGGGAATTTGAGATTTCAATTTCCACTCATTTGGTTTTACGCATATTTCATTGATTATATAACACCAAGATTATGTGTGGAATCACTATTCATTTTATTATGTCATAATTTCCACTCCCTTTCCTATGGATATACTTTTGATACAAATAATCACTCCATTGATAATTCTCAAGTCATTGATATGAATTTGATAAGAGTAATTTTAACTCATTCACCATTTGTTGAGTTAAACATCCAATTTGTTGGTGTTGTTTTTACAAGAATATGTGTGAATATCCTTTGATTGTTTTACACTGAATATCCAATCATATTTAGTGTATTTATATTTGTCACACATAATTATGTCTTTGATTTATCCTTAACCTAAGGATACGGCCTTTATGAGAGATTTCATCTCAACTTACATTCCATTGAGACTTCTTTGTTGATATACAGCAAATCACTTTTATGTGGTGTATATAATGTACTTTGACATAGTATATCATGAATCCCTTTATTCTCATGATATTACAAAGTTTTGATTACCTCAATTATTTTTATTCAAGTGTCTCTCTTTTGGTTAGAAACACTAACTAAAATACCTTTTTAAAATGTTTTAAAGACTTATTCTTCTAAATATTGCTCATTAATGTCCATGTTTTAAAAATGGTTTTAAGGATTTATTTATATGGACATTAAAGTTTTAAAATTAAAAGTACTTTTAAAAGTTTCAAAGTGGTATGGGACACTGTGATTCAAAAATCTATTTTTAAATGGATTCTTGACAAAAAGTGTGACTTTTAAATGATTTCAAGAAAAAGGGGGATATTTCTCTCATATAGTTTTGATGATTATTTTCATCTATGTCAAAATACTTCATTATTCTTGATTGAGGTTAATGTGATACAATAAAATCTGCCATATTGTATCGAATGAGTTATTTTTGACTGTGGATGTGCTATTTTTATACCATTCATGGTTTGTGGTTAAAGTACTGACATTTCGTATGCCAAGTTTTAATTCGAATGTTTATGTTATGTTTAAACCTATTCTTATGAGGAATGCATTGGACTTAATAAGTGACGGGTGGAGCCCGCTATAGCTCCTCGATGCATCGGTAGGTCTCATGAGACAAACTAGTGTCTTGGCACAAGGCCTTGGAAAAATCTTATTTTTAGTCTTGGCACGAGGCCTTGGATATGTGGTTATGATAGTCTGGCATTATGCATTCCATCATTATGAAAGTGGTTATTGATAATGCATGGGATTATTCGACTAGTAGAATATCCATGTGAGTAAGTAAATGGCATTATTTTATTTTATCTTTGCCATTTTATGCTGAAGTTCATGTTTAAAAGGCTTTTGTTTTAGTTATAAACTGACTTAAGTGTTTATGATTATTTATGAAAGCGTCTGCTATAATGTTATCCTTACTGAGCATCTGAGCTCACCCCTTTCAATGTTTTATTTTTCCCAGGATTATGAAGAAGTAATTTATGAATGACCTGTAGGGATAGTATGAGGGGATATGAAGAAAAGATGTTTTTTTATGATGTAATGTAAAAATTTATGGATGTATCTAGTTATTCCATGGCTACTAAACTAATCAGTCTTTCGAGACTTGATCTTTCTCGTGTTCATGCCAATGTTATGTAATAATTCACCGACTCTAGGTAACTAGGGTCGGGGCATTACAGGTTTAGGGTCGACATGGGTTGGTTCGTGACAAAATGGTATCATAGGATTCCCTTGTTATTTAGGGTGTTTGGTAGATGGATATTAGGACTCTCGGGACTCGAGAGGTAGGTGCGTGAAGGGCGTCATGAACCCTTACTCGTTCTGAACCTGGTGTCACCAAGGGTTGTCTCGGATTTGAGTCTTGTGTCATTGTTTTGGATTGAGGGAAGGCAATGGAGGAAAGCTGGTGTCATGTCATGACCTCACATGGAGTAGTGACCCATGTGGAGTTCGAGTTCACGGTCTAAGTTTCTCCTAGTTGTTAATGCCTAATTGGGGCATGGCTCACTACCATGTCTTCGGGTTATGTGTAACTACTAGTTCATTATTCCAGTAGTTCATTGTAAGTTACCCTCTATTGTTTCTAGTTGGTGAAAGTGTGCTTTTGGAAATGGAAGTGAGATTGTTTTTTAATATTTTTTCTCTAAAATGATTTTAAATTGATAAATGGAGTATTAAAATCAGAATCATTTTAGTAAATTATTCGTTTTCGATGAGGAATGGATGTGGACCTTGGTGCTCTTTATATAAGATCACATGTGTGTGGGTGTGTACGATATGTGTGTGGGGGAACCATAGGATTTCACGGGTGATGTGGATGGAAATGGATGGACACACAGGTGGTGATATATAGAATGATTTGGGTGTTTTTTAAAATATAAAGGTTTTGGAAATTGGTTTTCCTTGGGGAGTGGATTTTTTTGGCATGAGAAAAGTTGTTTTGGGATTTGAAAAATGACCATGGGATAAGGCGGTTCTGAAATTTAAATGAAAATGGTGATTTTGGAAAAGAGGGTTTTGGTTCTGTTTATATTTGATTGGATTCTGGGTCAGTTGTCTTGGTTTTGGGTCTTTTTTTTTATTGTGTTTTGGCTTGAGGCATGTTTTGGATTTTTGTTTCTTGTGCTGTTCGAAGTAAGCTACCCAGAAAGGTGCCTAGTGTTTTCGATGAGTCATGTGCAGGTTTCAGTTCTTTTAAGTTTCATTTCCCTTTGAGGTGTTGTAGGTCTGTTAGAGGTGGAGGAATGACTTGAGGGAAGTGGAGTGTGTCTTTGGGCTGTTGGGAACTCCCTAGGTTGTTAATGTTTGAGCCATTAAGGTTTTTTTAAGGGTTTAGCTTGGGACTAGTGGAGGTTGGTTGTCTTATCTTCATTCGAGTTTGGGGAGTAGTTTGTGATTGTGGGTTTTTGTTAAAGTTCCATATCTTGCGAGGAGTGTGTCTAGGATAAACCTTCCCAAAGAGGTTCTCTTATTTGATCAGGAACACAGTTCATCAGGATGCCTTCGGGTGTGCCATTGGTAGGACTGGTTCGAGCATTACAGGCCATCGATCCATATCCCTCTGATGTCCTATCATCGTTGTGGTTGTTCGAGTCACCGGGGGAAGTTCTATGGGAAACATCATTCAAAGAAGGAGTTATGATTAAGGGATTCTAGTGTCTGACTATGAGGCATAATATACTTCAACCATTAGAGCCCCAACCTTAGGGCTCGGGGTGAAACTCGCACACAATCAGCGTGTTAGAGGCATGTGGTACCTTACTTGGTTCTTTATCTTGTCTTATAATAGATACATTCAGGGTTTCTTTTTTCTTGTTTTTCAGCTATTGTAAGTTCATCTTTTGTGGTGATAGTGAGATAAACTTATCCTTTAGTGATCATAGTATTTTTGTTCTTGTGAATGTGACCTATATAATTGTCAGTTTTTTTTAATAGTTTTTTTGGCCCTTGTGTGGGTTGGTTCCAGTTTTATTAGTGATTTTTTGGAGATGTGAGGTGTTGGAGAGTTTTAGATCGGTGTGGGGAATTATTAGTTTCAGTGGTGTTGTAATAGGGATTTCCTTATTTTGGTGCCCCGGTATGTCAGGTGGCCTTGTAGTGGTTTTCTGTTTAAGTACCAATGGTCCTATTTAGCTCATGTGGAGAAGTTGGTAGGTTTGGTTGGGAGTTCCAGCATTTCCCCCTCAGGGTGCTGTGTTTCAGTTCTAAATTCTTGTGTTAGGGAAATTCTTATAGAGGGAAGAACTCTCTCGTGTTCTCCCATTGATTTTTTTAGTGGTTTCTCTTTGAGTCTATTGGTGTACCTTCTAGAGTGAATTGTCAGCTCGAGGATTATTTTTTTCCCCAACAGTTTTGGTCGGGCATGGACATGAGTTTTGTTTTTATTTCAGTTGTGTGACTTTCTGGGGGAAGAATGTTTTGTGGTGGGGGGAATTGTCACACCTCGACCTTTTAAATTATTTTAAGTTATTTTTTATTTTGTCTTCAGTTAGTCTTTTCAAGTTGGGGGTTGGGTGCATAGTTGTTTTTTTACATTTGATGTTTTTGGTGAGTTTCGGATCGGTGCATTGGCCCCACACTGTTGGCGGTAACCGTGCACTCGGCCCGAATTCCCCTGCGGTTACCCATTACATTAAATAATAAAACTTAATCAGAATGAAATAAATGAAATTTTTAAGATATAAAAATAATAACATTTTTGTGTTGAAAAAAATGTTTTTTTAGTTGAAATTTTTAATGATCTTACTATCATTAAAATGGTTATAAATATAATAACAATTCAGTTGTTATTAACATTGTTATTATTTAAAATAAAATGAATAAAATTATTATTATTATTATTATTACTATTATTACTATTATTTTTATTATTATTATTATTATTTAAATTATTATTATTATTATTTAAATTATTATTATTATCATTATCATTATTTTTGTTAACATTTTATTATTATTATTATTTATTTTATATTGTTATTCATATTTTTAAAGGGTTTTAATCCCACTTTTTTCCACCTCACCTCACCCATATCTCCCCATTTATTTTTCCCCTTTTTTATCTCTCTCCACCTCCTTCTTTTTTATCGCCCACACACCCCACCTCTATCCAATTTAATCCCTTCCTTTTTTATACCTATATTTAATTTAATCCATTCTTTTTTATACCTCTCTCCAATCACCCATCCCCCCTTATCTCTCATGCATCACCCCCTCTCTCCTCATTTATTCCCCTTTTTTTATTCCTCCCTCCACTCACACCTATCTCCAATCACACCCCCTTTTTTCATTTACCCATCAGTAGCCTCCTTGTCCCCATAATTCATTTATTTTTTTATCGCCCACTCTCCCCTCACTCTTTATCTTATGAACTCATCCCCCTCTCCCCCCATTTTAATCGTTTTTTATCCCCTCACACATACCTTCTTGCCCCATTATTTTTATTTTTTTATTTATCTCCCACTGACCACCCTACTCTCCCCTTACATCCTCTCTCCCAGATTTTCCCACACAAAAACCTCTTCCCCTTACACTATCAAGAACGCCTACTCCCATCCATCTCTTCTTCCAGCGACTGCTCCTCCATCCGTCGGTTCCATTCGGTAAGTTATATTCCCATATTCTCCTCTCCTAACTTCATTTCTAGGGTTTTCATGTGAGGTTTGTTTTTGGAAAACCCCAAAATGTTATGTTTAATGTGTATCTTGTGTTTCCTTTGAATTTTGGGTGTGTGTTTTGTACACGGGGCATCGTTCTTCCTCTCATTGAAGTTTTATTCCAATCGAACAATGTTTCAGAAGGTGATTCCACGTTTTTCTATACTAAAGTATTTACTATGATGCTTGCCACTTTAAATAAACTTATAAACGAGTTTACCAACTCTATGACACCCTTGTTTAAAGTATTATAGCAATTAAGAATATATTTTATTTGTTAAAAATAGGTTTTAAATGATTTTAATTTAAATTTAGTAGTTTTATGATTTCTAAAAATATTTTTTGAATTGTTTATGTTTATTTAAGAAGGAATTTCTTCCTTTTTAAATGTATCACCATTATTATGTTGCAACAACATTGTTTATATGTGAACTTCTCTTGGTTGTGTTATGACTTAGTTATTGTTTTAGAAGACTGTGGTAAAGGTTTAATGAATTCAATGTTTTTATTTTGAGTTCATTTAAAATAATGGGGTAAGTGTTGATTTATGTGGAAAGACTTTAAAATAATATCTTGGTGAGTGTTAGATTTCAAAAGAGGATTTGGGGTGTGTATGGTTTGATGATGGTATAGAATACTAAACGTGTTAAAATGTGTTGGGAAGGGTTTATTGTTTTTATGGATTTTTTATGTTCTATAAATAGAGTAGGTGGTCAGTTAGGGTTTTAAGGTAATTGGTGTTTTCTTGGATGTTTATTTTTATAAATGGAGTTTAGTTTTCAAATAAAGTTAGTCCCCTTGATTGGTTTGAAAATAGTATTTTAAATGTGGTTTTGTAAAGTGTTGTGTTAAGTGTTTTGGAAATCATGGTTTATAATGTGTTCTTTAAGGTTTTTTTATTCAGTTTGAAACATGTTTTGTTGTGGGTCAGAAAAGGGTAAAATAATGTTTGATAATTGTAACATGTTTGAATGCATGTTTAGAAATTAAGAGCTCGTTTAACTTTGTAACTGTAAGAGTGGTTCTTGTAAGATATTTTGAATAAATCTGTGTACCTGGTTGGAAACCTTAAAAGGGGTTTTTTAGAAAATGGTTTCGATGTGAACATGATGTGACAACCCGTTTGGAACATTGTTTAAGGTTAATGATTTAACATGTATATGAGGTGCTCCTGTCTAGTGTAACCTTTTATAGGTGAATGTATAGGAAGCGTTCGTGTTTGAGGAAGGCAAGTACGATGAGATGAGTCATGCATGTGAGGGACTTCCTACCTACACAGTATTATTATAACCACCATGGGTTCCTGTGCATCTTATAGATTATCAAGTGACCGTTGCTCACAAGCCCTGATTAGACGGGTTGGTGCCCCTGGTAGAAAGAGCATCCAGGTGGGATTTTCCGCTGATTTTTTCGTGATGGTGATCAGTGGGTTATAGACTCTAGGGATTCACCATACGATGGAAGGTGGTTTCGAACTGAGTGCGTCCAGGGGTTGTGTTGGGATGTTCAGGATCGGTCATGGTTACAGCTTGTTTTGCTTTCTTATTTTCTATTACACTAGTTTATTTTTAGCTCGCGTTGCTTTTTTATTTTTCCACTACACTGATTTATTTTAAGTATGTATTATTTACCTTTCTCCCTTTTGTATAACCCTTATATCACTTGGTTGGTTTTATTTATAAAATGGAAAACTATTTTTGAAATAATATATGGTGTGAGTTGGTTCTCATTGTGGGAAAGATGTGTTATTTTGATTAAATGGAAAAACCTTATTTTTATAACTGTATTTCCAAACTTGTGTCATCGGACAACTTTGGGTAAGGAAACACTTGGAATCAGTGGTTTACTTTTGGTATCCCTACTGAGAATTTTTGTGCTCACGCCTATCCTTTACCATTTAAGTTACTGGTTCAACTATTGTTCAAGATTTTTCTTAGTGTATGCTCACGTGGGAGTAGTTTTGGGATAGTGGTTGGAGGTGACCAATGGGTCACACGGAGATCATTGTAGCGGGGTCTTGTTTTTGGTTTTGTTCTTCTTAGTGATACTTTGTATCTGGATCGGTTCTCTGTTTATTTATGTTTCAGTTGTCGTTTTGTTTCTTTCTCTATTTTTTCTATTTATTTATCCGGTCTTGGTTTTATCTCTTGGGATAAAATCGTTCTCTCAGGTATAGTTTGATGCCCGGTACTGGTTTCCATCCCAGGGGGATCGGGAACGACCCTCGGGACATGTTGCAGATTGGCTGGGGTGACCGGTTCAGGGTCGATCAGGGTTGGTTCATGAAATTATTATTTTTAAAATGTAATGTATAACTTTAAAATAGTATTCTCTTGTTCTTATAACCTTATGCTAATTTTATACATACATATCTCCCTTTTTTAACCATCCTGGTCATCGGGGATCTCCATTTCTTATATTTCATTTCCTTATATTATGAAGAATGTTTTATGTAGGGTACGTTTGTGAAGACTAATAAAGGGGGAAGATCCTTGTAGGAGATATTGAAGATATTTCAACAAATTGTGAATATTGGGTTATATTTTTATAAAGAAAGTAAAATATTAAAGACCTCTGCAATTTATTTTTGAAATGTAATGAATATTAACAAAAATGATGAAATGTTCAAAAAATGATATAATATCCACGTACTATAAGATTATTGTGATATAGATATTATTAGATGGAATGTTTTGTCAACCATGGGAAATAAGGATAAGAAAAAAATACTAAGACCCCAAGGAATATTTATAAGGATATTTAAAGGGATGTATCTAATGATAATATTAATGATGAGTAAAATAATAGTAAAATATCAAGGAATTTTGGTAATGGATAGAGAAATTTGTTTATAATAAATTACATCTATGTATGGATACTACAAGATTATATGGATCTAGAACAAAGGTACCAAGGGGTAATAACATTGAAAATGTTGCGTTAAGAAGGATTAGATCATAAACTAGTCCATGATATTGGTCATAACCACAGACCTAGTTTGGCACTCCTATGAGATATTCTTTAGAAATTAAAAAACATGTTTCAACCCATCATGATGGATTTTAATATAATATTATTAATAATGAACTATGATATTCTTAATATGTCATAGATTAAAATGATTTTTAATGCTTTAGACATAATATAAGTAAATTTTATGAGTTTTTTCCACTATATTTTGTGTTTCTCACACTATGATTTTTTGGTTTTAGTCCATGGAGAAAACCACATGAAATTGGGTTAACATTGAATGTGATGAATAATTTTCTAATAATATGCTAAATTGGATGATAACTACGGTAATGCGCATTGAGATTATTCCTAATCAGTTTTCGTGGACTCATGATTGAAAAAATGTACCTTAATAGACTCTTATTCTCACCATAGAAGAAAGGAATGTGTTTTCTGAGAGTTTGAGTAGCAGATACCACGAAGGAAAGAAGATTTGGTTTCTTATATTTGAAGAATGTGGGAAGAAAAACCCAAGTTTTATCATAGAGGAAGGGTAATTCATTTTTAATATGAAAAATAATGACATAGAGAAACTAATGGGATAGAGAAAATGAAATTTTAGATTAACAAAATAGATGAGAATAATGTTATCCCTAAGATATCATCACCCACTGAATTATCTAAATGTGGGAATAATTGGCATTATAAAAACTAAATATCCTTAGGGGAATGATCATGAAGAAAATCATCAAGGTTATATGACAAATGGTTATATTTCTGATGACGAAGAGACTACAAATGAAACATTAAAAGAAATAGGTATTAACAAATAAGTTGATAAAGAATCATAAGTGGTTTAACAAAGAAGGGGGTGAATAACGTATTTATATATTAGAATTAAATGATTATGTTATGTGAATCATGAAATATATAAATATTGTTCAATATAAGTTTTTAATTATAGATTTTAAATAATATATTGAATGATATTGATGGATTGGGAAAATTGATTTAATAGAAAGGTGATATTTTGAATATAACCCTTAATATGATTTGAATATCAATATAATTATGTTTGGATAATAAGATTATTGATTTGGATAAAGTAAATTTGATAGTACTGACTTCTATAGAACTAATTAATATTTTTTAACGAAGTGGTTTGTTCTATCATTGATCGGGTTTAAAACATTTAAATATTTAACAAATATATACATTTACATGTGTTTTATGTTAGGAATAAAAAATAATGTATATTTTTAATAAGTTTTTGTAATAATTTCAGTTTCAAGAGAAAACATGATAAAGGAATTCACATGTTTAGTATTAAAAAAATAATTACTATTTCATATTATTTAAGGATTAATGATGACTTCATTATGGAAATTTAGTGACATTATTCCTAAATCTTTTGATTTTAATCTTTCATAAAAGTTGTAAGATTAAAAAATTATGAAATGGTTTATGTTTAACATAGAATATTGTTTTAGAAACTAATGTATTATTTTACCATATGAAGATTCATTAATATTAGATAACCTATTATAAAAAGTATTTGTTACAAGCATAGATAAAATAAATGAATTATCACTCTTTATGGATCTTATTATCTGTTGGTTCTTTGTATATTGATAGTTATCCTTAATTACATGGATTAAGAGATGAATTGTAAATTGATCAAGGAACAACCAAAGGGTGAGATTATTCTTATGAAGCATAATGAAATCTAGTATGTATATATTATAATGAAAATTATCCAACATTAGGAAAAAGACCTTGAAATAATTTTTTTCCCACTATCATCATTTTTAAGGATATCAATGACACTTTTCACACATATTATTTGTTGTTTATTCATTCATTAACCTTCTCAGGATGACCTAATTTCTGGTGATCAATGATCAGAATATTTATCTATCAAATTTTTTCATTTTTTTCCTAGTCAAAGTCATACCTTCCTACTTATGTAATTCTATGTGGATACCTAGTATTGCGTTAATTTATCTATCCTTTATGTTTCAAACTATCAACTTTTAAGTAATTTTTCAAAATTTATTCTTACGATGTGTGTTTCTATGATAGAGTTTTCAAATGTTAAACCTTTGAATATTGAAAAGACTTTGGAGGGTGAAAATCATTTTTTGGGGGATAGAATGTTACAACCTGAGATTTTTAGATATTTTAATTAAAAATATTTTAATATCATCCATATTTTTCATTAAAAAAACTCAGTAGGATGTTTTATAAGAAACACCTGGTTTATATTTTTATAAACACAACATTGACTTTCTTCGATAGCGTACATGACATGCGACACCAATCTTCAAAAAACCATGAAATAATATTATTATAACCTGGCTATTAAGTTGAGTATTATGAATTTTATTAACTAATTTGTGATATGTACATATAAACTTATAACTAAATATAAACTTACATATAAATTCATAGTAAATGATGAGTTAATTATTTTCAATGTCATTAAACAAATTTAAAATATGTTTTCTTCAAAAAATATTTTCAAACAAAAATTATGAGAATATTGTCATTAAATTATATATATTTAGAAAACATTATTTGATAAAACTAGCTTAATTCTTAAAATATTCTTATTGTAATCAACTTCAACTAAAATTTAGATTTTTTGAAATAAAAATTGGTTTTTCAATTAATAGAGAAAAATGTTAATTTTTCAGAAATTATCATTTATTTTCAACAAATTAAGTAATTTAATTATCCAATTATGTTTTAAAGTAAAATAATTATTATATATTAATATTTAATTCACTTAATTAATTTTTGGTAAACTTTGTATTGGATTTCAGTATAAGTTTATTTTTGGTTTTAAAAATGGGTTTCCACTTAAAACTGTTTGAAAGTGCATAATGTTTCTCCATTTTAATTAATTAAAATAATCCATAATGTTTAATGTCTTTATTTAAATGAAATATTATATAAAATTAAGTTTTATTTTATATTTAAATGATGATAATTATTATAACTTTAGTTAATATAAAATCTGTTTGTACATAAAAAAAGTACACTTCTCAAAAATTACCATTTCATGGCATCTATAGGTTTTGTTTTAATTTTTTTTGAAAACATTAGAAAATTCCATTTTCAAAATAAAACAAATTTTTTAATTTTTCATTTCAAAATTATCTTAGGGTTATTTTTTTTGTTTTTTTTTAATTTTTTATTTTTTGATGAAAAGAGAAAAATTCAAAATTTTAAACGAAATATGTCATTTCCTTTATTTTTTTATAAATTTAAATTATATTTAATATTGGTTTAAAAGAAAAATTAGTCTAATTAAATATATTTAAATCCAATATAATTCATTTTAAACAATTTCATATTAAAATTGGATATAAAAACAATATAAACCTTTGAACATTTTCTCTTTGAAAACTTTTTTTCTCATCATGTCTATAGGATTAATTTTAAATTATATTTTTCTAGAGATAAAAAATTAATTTGGAAATTTTTATTTATGATTTTTAATTAGAATAATTTATATTATCTAACAAGGTAAAATTATTTTTTTACCAAATTTAATAGTAAAAACATTAAAAAAAATTACCGCAGTTATAGTAAAAATGGTTTTCTCGGGGGTTAAATTAAAAATATAATGGTTAAAAATAACCACAACATCTCTAATACCCATTTTATGGCCATATTTTGACATTATATATTATATTATCTATAATTTTTTATTTTTTAATACTTATGAAAATAAACATATATGAGTGGAATTGTTTCTTTGAAAAAACTTCAAGTGTGCCAGTCACCTCACTTATAAAAGGTCACCACCCCTCAAATATTATTAAAACATTATAACTCCATTTTGGTTATTAAAATACCTAAAAAAATACCTTAATAAAATCCCTCCTATCATATTATAATCCATATTTTGAATATAGATATGATCTAGGAAGTATTTTTTGACAAACCTATAAAGGATACTAGAAGAAGATGTATCATCCATTAATGAGTATTTTTATTTTAATTTTTATTATACCTCATTAAATTATTATTATAAAATTATTATATAAAAAATATCTTCCATAATATAAGATTTATTATGCTAATTTCATGACCTAATACCATCACCACTTCCATCAAATGAGTTGCAAAATCATCGTTCTTGAGTACGAAGGACTACCGCCTTACGAACAGATTTCATTCTTTTTTTTATTACCACCATCCATGGCCAGAAATAATGTTTTATTTATTATTATTAAGTGATATTTTTATAAATTAAGATTCATTATATCGTACATTCCTTCATAATCTCTATTTTCTATGAATATGATAGTGTCACTCGTGTGTACTGTGGACTACCACATCGCGAACCGATGTGATTTGTTCACGCTTTACATTGAAGGTAACAAGGATGGTTTCAATTAAAATATGAGATATATATAAAATAATTATAATTATATAATGACTATTTATTATCTACCTTGAATTATTTTATTTCAATCAGATAATGAAAACATAGTTCATGCGTATTTATGGATTACCGTGTCTGTGAACAATATATTTCATTTTATATCTCTAAATATTATGGATTACTATATATACATATATAAATAATATTTATAATATTTATTTAATTTATATAATTAATTATTTTATGAAACCATTATATTTTTATTAGGATAAAAAATATATTGTCATAACATACAAGAAAAACAAATCATTTATTCCCGAAATGTGAATTTAACATGGAAGTGTTAACAAACATGTAATGAAAGGTAAAAAGAAAAACATATATGTAATGAAATATAATAATATGTTTATTTAATATATTTATAATAATCTTATATTTTTTATTCATTAATTTAAAATGAATATTATGGAATTCAATACTTAAGGTAAGGGATTTCTAGTCTCACATATATATGTGAGAGATATATACAAATTCACCACTCATTGATTTTATTTTGTGTATATAATGATTATTAGAAATTTAATATCATTAATATAATTATTTTCATGATATTTAATGTTTTATTTGATGTTATAAATTATTTTTTCTTACGATTAAAATTATTACTAAAGTAATAAGGTATTTCATTCTCACTTTTTTACTTCCTTTTAACACAGGCCATATACAAAACATATTTCTTTTATATGGTGTCTATGAATCCAATGAAAGTATTTTACGAATATTATAATAAACATTATTTGTATTTAAATATCCATTTTTGTATCATTCTTTCCTAGGGTTTACGATTAAAACATTACCAAATAATTAAGGAATTTTGGTCTCAATTTTCTTTCTCTATGCCATATATTATAATTTCAACCTATATTTATTTATGAGGTGTATATAAAACCCAATTGAAATTTAGTATCATGAATTTATTCATAATACTAATATTTTATGTTTAATTTAATAATATTATTCAAGGGGGTTTGAAATTCAATGTTACTAAAGTGGTAAATATTTCATATTACAATCTCATCATTTATTTAGATTGTTTATAAATACGTTTCCGATAATAAAATGTTATTATTAATATCTTTATAAACTCATGAATTTTATTCTCCTCAATCCATTAATGATATTATAATGTTATATTACCATATTCCCATTCATTATTACTTAAAATAATCATCCAAATTCTAATAGGTAAATCTGACTTTTTTTCACTTCGGTCAGAAAATCAGTTTTTTTCTAGAACCATGATTTCATAAAATATTTTCAAAAATTATTTACCATACTAAAATTATTTTAAAATGAAATTTTCACCAATTTTTTAATTTTTATAAAAATGTTTTTAAAGGACTATTTATTGTATTTTTCCAAAAAATCATTCTGGTTTGTATTAAAAAATTTAAAGGGATCATTACATTAACATGTATGGAATGAATGAAACTTTCCAATTTCATAACAATTATTTTATTTTAATAATAATTTATAATTTAACAAGATAATTTTTAAATAAAATTATTTTCTAAAAATTAATACCATTTTAAAATGGGTTTTTCAAATTGGAAAGAATATGTTCATTAATAAATGATCTAAATTATTTTTAGGTCTTCAATTATAGTATTTTGAGGTTATTTTCATATAAATTAATATTATAAAGTTTCTATGTACTAAAAGAAGTATTTTAAAAAAATATTATTTTACTCAAGAAATATTTTAAATTATCTATGAACATAAATTCCATCTTGGATGATATTATTGGATGTGAATTATAATTTTTGGGGATATTAACCAAGGGTTACATTATTATTATTTCTCTAAATGGTTTTTTATGAAATGATTTTTATGGAACCTGAGCCACTTCCTTGGGTTATAAAATGATAAAACTCATAGGAAACCTACTTAAATTCATTGGTTAATCTATTATTAAATGATGAAATTATTATGAAAACTACTTTATTTTTATTTTTAAATGATAACATTTTTATAAAACCCATTTCATTTCATGTATTATCATATGATTTATATGAGGGACTTATTTGATGAACATAACATAATGAGTGAACATGGATCCATTTATACAAGTTCACAATGTTATAAGTTGATGTGCATTCTTAAAATATTTGTTTTATGATAATTTTTTACTCTTGTGGATCATGAAATTTGATTCCATAAGGATTAATGTCTTAATAACATAAAATTTTAATTCCAAGCCTCAATATTAATATCATTGATATGCAGGGTATGGTTTTCAAGTTATATTCCAATGTTCTCATGACTTTATTCTAATTTAATGCCCATATATCTCCCTTTTTAACCATTATTGAGCATATGAGCTCATTCTTTATTATGTTTCATTTATATGTGTTATAAATAAAGGTTTAGTTATGGTATTTTTGTAAATATTACTAAGGGGTGATTTTTCTAGGATATATTGAAGATATTTAAAAAAAATTAAGTAGATTTTTTTCCAACATTCCAAACGCACTAAACTATTATATTCCTCAATCATATTTTTATATAATTTAATTAATATTCCTAAAATATGATGTAACATCCATGTATGATAATCCTTGGTCATTGTAGTTATAATTTCATAAATACAAAACCTATTGTGAGATCAAAATTTAAGATTATTCAAACATGGAACAAATGCTAAGGGAGATTAGTTCTGGTCTTGACCATGATTGTGAATATCAAAATTAATTTTTCTCAAAACTATGAACATAAATTTAAAAGGTTAAAACCCCAATATTGTGATATTAAAGAGAGGTTTATAATCTAATATCAAATTTAAATGAGAAGATAAGAAAATTACTTGGTGGATTATGAGACTGATATTATAGTGGTAGGTGATTATCAATTTATTAAAAAACATCTAGAGTTATAATTTAGAGGTGAAGAAAAAATTGAATAAAACAATTCCAAAATTCTAATAGGATAAAGAGGTTGAATAAGAGGACTTCCAAATATTATCTTGATACATAACCCTAAATAAAAATAATTGGATGCAAGTTTACTATGGTATGGAAGTTTTGGCTAATGAAAAACCTAAATACTAATATATAATATTTAAAACCCATAAATCATTTATTTGAAAGGTTTAGTAATGATATAGGGATATACATTGGGAAATTTAAGGAATAAGTCAATTTAAAAACATTTTAACTAAGAAAATTAGAGATTATAGGTTAATGAGATATATATTTTTTGATAATTTAAACCAAATAATTTTTCCATTGGTTCTTGATGAAGTAGAAGATTTTGTGTAACATAAAAATATGTTAATTAAATAAAAATAACTTAATTATACAACCAGTAATGATTTATCTATATCTAAAATCAAGAAAATAAAAATCAATATTTTTTATTTTGGCAGAAATTAACAAAATTTTAATGTTTTTATTCTATTTTAAATAAAACTCAATTGGATTCATCACCCCTTATGTTTTAAATGGAATTCTGAAAATGATCTCACACATTCTTTTTAGGATGAGATTTTTTATTCTAAACCTGAACTAGAATTTGAACAAAAATTACTTGTCCTTATAAAAGAAAAAATTAAAAGTATTGATGGATGGTTCCTTTTGAAAGTAGAAGAATTTTTTGAATAAAATTAAAATTTGAAAAAAACTAGTTTCTAAAATATTCAAGATGATCAAAATTCAATTATTCCCAATTCTTCAATAAAATCTTCAAATATTGATGGATTTTTTAAAGTGATTTATGTTATAAAATTGGGTTTTAGAATTAAAATTTATAATATAAAAAATATGAAACCATATGTTATAATAGATACTACTAAATTTCATATTCATTTTGAGAAGTATGTTTTTGAGACTAAATTAAAAAACACAATGGAGTTCACATTGGTTTGTGATTATTTTAAAATTGAAATATCTATATAGAATTATAAGGATCATTCCATTTAGTTCAAAATAATACTTCATATTTTTTCCCATCATATATGTCTAAAGTGTATAAATTCTGAATCAATTCAAAAATTGGATAACTTATTATCCAACATGATCAACGGGTATTTCTAAGGGTGTTTTCATCTATTTGGAATTAGATGTATTTAATAGAAAACAAAATCCACTATAATTCACTATTCACATTAATATGTATAGTTTATCAATAGGTTTTGTATTATGGAAATTAAAACATATCCTCAAAATGATTATGTAACTATTTATCCAAATGTTTTACAGTGGGAATTATATCTAGAACTACAGGGGATGAAACCCATAGTTTTATAAATCACTATTTTATTATTGACTTTAATTAAATACCTCTAAATTATGTTTTATTTATCCTCACTTAATTACCATATATATAGTCCCCCTAATCACCTCTTTTTTAGGGTGAAATAGATATAATATGATCCACCAATGCACCACGGCACTAGTAATGTCATCAGAAGATAAAAATTTCAGTTCCATATCCTCTCAATTTTTTATTAATCTAGTTATATTGATTTTAAATAATTATATTTAATATTTTATTCTAATATTCTAATTTTCAAGTTTTTTTAAAATATAAACCTTGTTTGGATATAATATCTATAATGAAGAGAGAGATAATTTACTAGAGTATAACAGAAAAATATTCAATTGTCAGAGATATTTTCCTCTAATAATTTTCAATCTGTCTTGAAACCAAAGTTGTTGAATCTATCAAATAATTCCATAATTGTCTACTTCAGTTTTTTTTTAATTTTGATTAAAAATTGTTTTCAAATCCATAAAATGTTTAAATTTAATTATGTCAGGAAGAGACATGTGGTCATAATTGCTTTTTTATTTCTGGATTAAATTGTATTCTTATGTTATTATAATATTATTTATTAATGAATTAACATTGTAATTTGTGGGTGTTTTCTCTCATAAATCAATATTCATGGAAAATAATTATTAATTAGTTTTTATCTTATTTTATTACCCTAAAAACTACATTAGATTGTGTGATAAATATGGAAATCATATTTGATGTATTATTTCTATTCTATAATCATAATGAAATTCCTATGGGTTTTTACAACTATTAAAAAAAATTGTGCTGGAATAATAGTTTTCCATTCTTATATATCTATATGATTACAAATATTTTGTACATGAAGTTCAGTAATGCATGTTTCCTTTAAAAAATATTTTTTAATCAAAAAAATGATATAAAAGACATAGTTGAAATTATTTATTCATGTTTTGAGATGTTTGATGATGGAATTTTTCTTCAAACACATGTTGTAATGAGTTTCTCTATGACCATTTTACAATATTTGGAACTATTAGCATTATAATCCTTTTGATCATAAAATATTTTAATTGATTTATCCAAATTGAAGTATGATATTAAAGACAATGTTTTCTTAAAATTATTGGGTGTGATATTTCTCTCTATTGAACTATGTTTCTTTGAGTAGACATCAAAATTCCATTAATTTTTTTTAAAATTGAATATTCTATATAATTTGATTGTATAATAATTGGGTCTCAATTTTTCTATATTTTGATGATTTTACTGCTAAATTGAGTGGGTTAATCCTATTTACTTCCACATAGATACATTTTTTTAATATATTTTCTATTTCTATCTTCAAAATTATTTCATAGTGGAATTTGAGGAGTAAATATTACACTTTCAGTTGAATTTTAAATTTTTAATTAAACTTAAAATAATATTATTTACACGTTCATACTCTATAAATAAATCCTTTAATAATGTTTGAGATGTGTGTATTGAAACAGTCAAATTATCTTATTTATTTTAACAATTGAATTATTATTTTATCCTACTAATCCATCACATTTTGTTTAATTATAGAGAGTTATTATGTTATCAATTAATATTTTGTTTTGTGTGTTCTCACATTGTATAAAAATCAGTTTTGAATAATATTTGAATAAAAAATGTCATTTGATCAATTATTTTAAAAAAATAAAAATTTGATCATCTTTTTCAATATTGGTTACCATATATTTTCCAAAAAAAATTTATGGACCAATCATTCATTTTAACATGATATATTGTACGGTTAAAAATATTTTCAAAAATCACTTCATTATATTCATTATAATGCATTAAGTTTTAGATTAATTGAAATCCCCTAATTGAGGTGAATTTATTTTTTAAGAGTATGTAATGGACCATTTTTAGGGGAAATTTCATGTGTAATTATTTTAAAACAAGTTTTGCATATATATTTTATAAAATTATGTTTTTATTTTTTTCAAAATGTGTTTTAATAATAAAATTATTGATAATTGGTCATTTTTCATCAAAAATTTAATTCTTTGAGTATTTTTTAAAAATTGAATTCTGAATGCTTATTTTATGGATATTATATTATCTTCTTTTCATATTTTTTTGAAAAATGTTTTTTTGTTACTCTTGGTGAATTTTAATTGAAATATTATTTTTTAGAAGTTTTTATTATTCTTGGTGTTTGAATTTTAATTTTCATTATTCAATTATCATATTTTAAATATTATTTATTACAATAAATTATAATTATATTTTTGGAAGGACTAAAATTTTAAGTTTATTATATTTTGGAAATATATTATTTTAAATCCCCTTTATTGAATCAAATTTTCATGTTTTTTTAATAATTTTGTTTGTATATGATGTTGTATACAGGTTATTCTGAGGTTACATGATGATTAATTGGAAACAATAGTGGATATTTTAAGACTCATCCTTATATGAAAAAAATAAACTATTCTTTTACTATAAGAATTATCTTAATAAAAATATGTATAAAATAAAAGGTTTAATCAATTCATTTTCTATATTATTTATATTGAAGATAACTAAAAAATATCATTCATTCCAAAAAATTATCAAAACATTCAAATTCTCACATAAGGGAAAAAATATCATACCACTTAAAATTAACTTCATCAACAAACCTAAGAGGTACTATTTTGATTGATGAAATTGTCAAGTGAATCTCTATACATAAAAGTGGTGGAGTGTTGTGACCTGTTGAAAGCAAATTCAAATAATGAAATCATGTATATGGGTTTATTTGTTGATAATGAGTTTATATTTGATGTGTGTAGAGGAGGTTTGGCTGATATCTATAAAATCAATCCTTGTTAAATGAATCGTGTGAAGTCTTGATTACCTTATTGATTGATGAGTTAAAGAATATAGTGAAATAGGATGTGAATCTAAGTGAAAATGATAAATAATAATAATAAATCCATTTAATTTTCATCATTTATGAAATAATAATATCAAAACTATTTATTTAATAATACTTTAAATTGGGTCTTTCATGTGGCAGGAGGTAAAAAAGTTGATAAATATCTATGATTTTGTTGAAGGAAGTTGAGTTAAAGTTCTTATGAACTAACCTTGAAGGGGATAAAAATCATGATTTTATATATCGATATACTGAGTTGAAGTCCTATGTTTACATGATTTATTTTTATGTTTTTAATTTGGGAATCATTCATCTTATATGAGAGCTTAATATTTTTGAACATTTGATTTTTTTGTAAAAGGTGTTTTATATTATGCACAGAATGTGTCATGTTTATTATATGAACCATTATAGAGGTAGGAATTACTAGTTTGAATTTATCTATATGAGTAAACAACCTCAATATAATTTCTATTTTGATTCTATGAACATATTTAAGGTGTCTCTAGTGTGTTTTAGATATTATTATCCTTAAAAATTATTATAGTTAGTGGCATTCATTGAATTGGACAGTTGAGTTCACATGATATGAATCGTCTATTTCTAAATGATCAATGATAAACATGAGAACCTGGTATAGATAACCCATCTAGTAAAGAAATTGGAAAATTTAGTCGTTGTGTTTTTCAGTCATCGAAAAATGTGGAGTCTCTAGTTGAGGTTTCACAAAACCGTTATTTGGTGAAGAATAAAAAATGTTGAATCTGATCCTAGTACATGGATGTTTTTCTGATAAATAAAAAAATTGTGGAGTCAATGGAACTGGTGAAATCATAATCAATATTTAAACACCAAATACATTAAAAATAATGGAATATAAGAAGAAAAATTTGTCTAAGATATTTTAATGGTGGTTTATTATATATACATTCTGAATAAAATCATTGAAAGATCCTACTAGAAAAAATTACAATTATATGAGGATGAAATAAAAATAGAATGATTTTGTAATTATAAGAATATTGGGCAGTTAACAACTATACATAGAAATGAATGTAAGATTTTAAAATTGTCTTATACTATTATAATAAAACATAGGTGTGATTTTAAATTAGTGGATTAGAGAAACAATGAGGGGTAGGACATGAAGTTCTATAATAGATAGGTACAAATACATTAACAAGATTTTGAGAGATTTTGGGAAATCATGAGTATAATCATTAAGGAAAAATTTAGTTGATGGTGATGTGGGGAAAGAAAGACACTCACATAAAAAGGAAAATTGTTCTCATTCCCCTTATTTACTTTCTTCTATATATTTAATATGTTATTCTCTCAGTATTTTCCTACAATTGTAAAAAAAATAGTTAAAAATTTATTTTATTATGCTTATTATAGTTATTAATCAATTTTTTCATTGTTTCTATTTTCATTTGTAATTTTAATGCTTTTTTTTCTTGTAAATATTTCTTCTTATTTAATGTATTGATTAGTTTGAAGTATCTATGGATGAAAATCAATATTAGATAAATTTTAGATAATTTAAAAACCCCATATATTGAATAGATAATGTGATAATGAATAAAAATATATGGGTAAATGATATTTTATTTTTTTAATGACTCCCTGATCACTTTATTTCAATATAACCTTTTTAGAAACCTTTATGAAAAATATTGAGTTTAAGTATAGTAGTTATAATTATATGAAAAATATTGTAATTAAATTGCAATAAACTTTTACTATTTTAATAAACCAATTCTCTAGACAATCATTTTTATAACAAGAAAGATATAATTGAATCAAACTCAATGAAATTTTAGTATGCCTCTTTCTCTATAAATCTAGTATCTAACACTCTCAAAAACACACCCTCACATATTCACTAAAATTTAATTCTAGTTAACTTAATCATAAACAGGAATTTATATCACACTAATATTTATCTACTCATTTTAGTTTTTTAGTGATTAATAAATCCCTCGAGTTACTCATCTTTATTATATTTGGATCTACCCTATATTGAAATGCTAGTTTGAGTTTATAAATGACATTTTTGATGGTGTGATGACTTATGGATTAATTATTCACATGTCTAAACTAAAATAAGTTTCTAATTATTATAGAGATACTACTAAGACCAAATGGTGATATAGTATATACTATAAGGAATAGACAAATGAAATTTGAATAAAGATCCCAATACTAGTATAGCAGGTCGCATATATGGGTTTATTCCATTTAAAGACATAGTGATTTCACTGAATGTGAGGGAAAGTGTGAGCCTATGTGGATCTCAATATCTTGGATCCCTTCCTTAAAATTTTAATATGGAATTAATGTAATTTAAATAATAACCTATGGCATTGGAATTAGGAAATAAGGGGATGTAATAATTATATAGAGTATGGTCATTGACAACATTCAAAAGAAATGTTCTCGAAAATGGTTGTTAATGTCATATGGGGTTATAAAACCTTATACTCAGAATAAAATATGCCACTAGTTGGCCATACCAAATAAGGTGTGAAAGATGTATTTACTAAGAAAAGGATCCCTATGATAATCAAATATTAAATTTACCAGTAGTTGTTACTTGGGTATGGTAATATAGTAACTTATGGTGTGAGTTGTGACTTATGTAATAAAATATTCTAGAGGTTATTAGAACATATTAGTCAAAATCTTTCCAAGTTTGTGAATTGATGGGTATTTTGTCTTGATTTGATCTACATGACTCAAAAATTACTAATTGTATTGTCATGAACCAACCTAGGTTGACCCTGAACCGGTCACATGAGCTGATCATTGACATGTCCCGAAGGGTGTTCCCAATCCCCAAGGGATAGAAATTAGTGCATGGAATCAATGTATACATAAGAGAATGATTTAATACCAAGAGATAAACCCATGATAAAATAAATAAATAAAATAAATAAATCACACAAAAAAACGACAACTGAATCGTAATGAAACAAGAACTGATCCAGATTCAAATTACCCCTAAAACAAAAAAAACTGGAAACAAGAACCCGCTATAAAGATCTTCGTGTAACCCCTTGGTAACCTATAACCACAATCCCAAAACTGGCCCCACACAAGCATCTACAAATGAAAATCATGAACAAAAGCTAAACCAGTAACTAAAATGGTAAGGATATGTGTGAGAACAAAAATGCTCAGTAGGGATTCCAAAAGTAAACCACTGAATCCAAGTATTTCCTTACCTAATGTTTTTCTATGACACAAGTTATGAAAATTAATTTATAAAGATAAGGTTTTCACATTGAAACAGATAACACCTCTTTACTATTTTGAGAACCAACTCATGCCAAATATTTTTACAAACATATTTTAGCATTTTATAAAAAATACAAACCACTGATATTAGGGCTGTGAAAAAGAACGACAGGTAAATAATACAAGATGAAAATAAACTAGTGCAGCAAAAAATTAACAAGAAACACAATATGAAACCATGGGCGATCCTGAACATCCCTAGAAAATCCCTGCATACAATCAGTTCAGAGCCACCTGTCGGTGTATGGTGAAGTCCTATAGTCTATAACCATCTGTCTCCCTCACAACAAAACCAGCATCACATCCCACCTGGCCTCTCTATCTACCAGGTGTACCAAACTATCTATTCAGGTATGGTGAGTAACTATCACTCAATAATCTATAAGACTCCCAAGAACCCGTGTTGGTTATTGTAACATTGTGTATATAGGAGGCCCTCGCACGCGTGACTCATCTCATTACACATTCCTTCCCCAAACACAGACACCCACATACAATAACCCTTAAGGGATATCCCTCTTACAAAGTTTCCACATATTTATATACTCACATTTCATATCACACAAAGGTTCTAACCGGGATGTCATGCCAGTAAACATTTAAACCATTTCATAAAATGATAAAAGTTTCCAACCACGAACATAATTTTTCCAAAACACAATCCTTGTTAATGTTAGTATAAACATTACTCTTATGTTATAAGTTTAAAATTGTACATTAACTCAAACTGTCTAAATAAATTTACCCAAAACATCGTACCAATACCACTTGAAAATTTACAAATCCAAACAATCCTTAACCAAAAAATCACCCAAACCCAAACTAAGATCCTAATGGGCACATAGTTTCAAACACACACACCAAATAATTTTTAATGGCCAAATAAACCAAAACCATGATATATACATTTAAACCCTACCATTGAAAATTAAAAAAATAAACCCCATCCTTTTAATTCTGAGGATCCATTTTGTGGAACCAAGGTTTTTTATGAAAAATTCCACTTTATGTCACCATCTACATTTAGAGGAACATCCATGGGTGCACATAGTTCTCCCATGGATGTGTTAGCATCTAATGCTGCATCACAAATACAAAGGGTTACCCAAAAACCATATCCATAAAACACCATTTTATTTAAAACCATCTCCACTCATCCACATTATTTTAGAACAACAGAAACCAAAAAATTAAAGCCATTAAATCCTTACCAAAGTGTTTTAACACAATAACCAAGCCATAACATAACCAATTCATATGCACCCAACCATGTTCATTAATATAAAATTAAATTTCAACATAATAATCTCCATAAATTTCATAAAAACCCCAATTCCTCATTAAAAGAACAAAGTCAATTTGAAAATGCTTCCTAGGTACCCCAAAACCAAGGTAATTTACACAAAAATGAATTAAAAATATATTTTTAACAAACAGAATAAATTCTAAATTTCTATAACAATTTAAACAAGGGTTCTATAAAGATGCAAAAGTAGTTTATAAATTTATTGAAAATGCCTAGCATAAAAGGAATGTCTTTAGGAATTAAAAACAAGGAAACACATACCAAAACATCATGCAATTGGAATGAAACATGAACGGATGAAAGAAAAATGCCCTGTGGACAAATCTTACACCCTAAAACCAATGTAAATTCAAGATGAACATTAACCCTAACATTTTGGGTTCGGTCAAAAAGAAACCCCACATGGAAACCCTAAAAGTTAAGTTAGGAGAGGATAATACAGGGAAGAGAACTCACCAGAACGAACTGCCAGAGAGAGGATCTATCGCAAGAAGAAACATTAGAGGGGAGGGAGTCATGTGTGAGTGGGTGAGTGGGTGAGTGGTGGTGTATGTGAGGGATAATCAGGGGGAGAGGGGGTGAGTGTGAGGGGTATGGGAAAAGTAGGGGGTGTGGGACCTAAAAAAAGAAATTAATGGGGAGTAGTGTGGTGTGTGATGGGTAAAGAAAAAGGGGGGTGTGATTGATGAGTAATGTGAGTGGAGAGAGGGATTAAAAAAGGAAAATAAATGGTGAGAGGGGGACGCATGAGAGATTATGGGGAGAGGGGTGAGTGAAGAGATAGAACAAGGGGGAGATAGATGAGCTCATAAGGGGGAAAATAGAGAGGTGTGATTTGTAAAAAGAAAAGAGGGGCATTCATGGAGAGTGGTTTGAGTGGATAGAGGTATAAATAAAAAGGAGGAATTAAATGGGAGAGATGGGTGAGGCGTGATGAATAAAAAAACAGAGATTAAAAGCCTTTAAAAATAAAATTATTAACAATAAAAAATAAATTATTAAAAAAGGTTGTTAATAATAATAATAATTATTATAATTTAAATAATAATAATAACAATAAAATTTTAAGGACAACATTTATAAAATTATTTTTAACTATATAATCATAAAAACACCATTAATTTTTCTAATGATAATAACAATAATCATCATCATCATATTTTTATTCATTTTCTTTTACATAATAACCAAATTAATAACAACCAAATAATAATTATATTTATAACAATTTTATTCATAATAATATCATTAAAAATTTTTAATAAAAAACATTTTTATCTACATAATAATTGTATTATGATTAAGTTTTAAAAAATTTACTTATTTTATTCACATAGAAATTTATTTATTTTCAATGATAGACATCTGCACAAGCACTTAGGCTGACCACGCGGCTACCACCAACCATAAGGTGCATGTGCACCGGTCCAAAACCAACCGATGTTATTAAACCTCAAATATTTTAAACTAAGACCCATCCTGAACATTTACATGAGAACTCAAATCCAAGAAATAATAAAATAAAAATAAACTTAAAAGTCACGGTGTGACAATTCTCCCCACCACATTCACTTTCTACCCCAAAAAAGTCACTATGTTTAAAATTAATAAAAAATTGAGTCAATTTCCGAACACAACCAGAAGAAACACGGAATTACAAGGTGTCTATTTATTCTTCAGGTTACACCCAACCAATCTGGATAAAACCACAACCCAAAACAAGGGGAGAACATAAGGGGGTTCTCCCCACCATAAGGATTCTACTTCCACCGAAATTAGAACTCAAACATACCACCCTAGGGGGGGAACGTGAGAATGGCTAATTGATCCAATCTAAATTCTCTAGCATGAGCCAAACAACACTTCCTATGAAACATATATCTCTCTAACAATACAAAAAAAACCAACTCTAGAGATAATTCTCTGAGAAGAACTTAACCCAATCGTTAAACTCATGTTTAACTACAAAACATTGATTCTACCACATGCACTTACATATCCAAAAAAACAAAGCTAAAATGAGATCAATACATACAAGGGCCAAAAACACTTTTAAGAAAAACACACAATATATATGACTCTATTAAGTCATACAAGACTATTTGGATTGCAACAGAACAAGTTCATCATATTCCACCATTGAAATAATAACCATACAAAAACAATAATACTTAACAGCAAAGGAACAAGAACAAAAAAGTCTTCAAATGTTCCAATACAAACATGAAAAAAATGTGAACTAAGGCTTCACACGCCCAGAAACTCTTGAATATGTATAGGATTCACCCTGAGACCTATGGATGGGGCTCCGATAGTAGAATACTTTCCTTCCTCGTAGCTAGATGCTAGAATTTCTCAAGTCACAACATCTTCTTCAAGAGATGCTTCCTACAAAACATCTCCAGAAGACCCAAATAGGTGAAACGATGACACATATTTGCAGGAATGAGACATAACATTTTCACATTCCCGAACCATCCACATTGGTGGCACACCACTAAACGGTCCGAAGAACTAGAAGTCAGAACCAATGCAGAAGAATCTTTAAGAACATTACCCTCTGATATATCCTACTCTCTAGATGGGAAACCATCAGGAGTAACTGGATATGATGGAATTCCATACATCAGTACTCTGAATACCATCTCATCGAAACCATGGTCCTTAGAAGGCAAAACCTTTTCTTTGACTTCTGGGTGAAGACCCCCGATGAAGAGAGAAGTCTTCTTCAACTCTTGTGACACTACCTCTAGAGAAAAAGACATATGTTCCTTGAAATGGTCAACATAATTCCTCATAGTCAGTTGTTTTTATTGAATATGCATGAGTTATTCCCTTTTAACCATCTTAACCTCTTCAGGTATAAACTGCCAGAGAAAGAAAGATTTAAAGAAATCCCACATCATCCCATCATGCATTGAATGAAAGGAAAACAACTCCCAATCATCCAGAGTTAGAAATACAAACAGACAAAAAATGGCATGCACTATGACTGCTTCCGAAGTTCCCATTATTTTGAAGATGCACTCGATATCTTCAAGCCACATTGTTTCCTATAACGAACCTCAATCACTGTAAAGAATAGGCAACTTCTGAGAAAGACCAACAACTTTTCTTGACTTATCAAAAACATGGGAACCTTTTAGGGTGTCATTTTATAACAACATATAAAACATGATACTAAAACTTATATAAACCCAAATATAAATCAAAAAGAGAACTTCAATATAGAAACAACCAAACAAAAATAAACACTGCCAAAAAACTTATTGCAAAAGAACTACATTCATTTAATTTTTAAAAATACCTTCTACCAAGGATGATTTCCAAAAACCAAACCCCTCTTTTTTAACCATAATTCAATTTACCAAAAATAACTTCCCAATTTCAAAATCACTTTACAGAAACAAGGTTAATTCTTTAATTTCAAAAACACACTCATGAAATCCCATGAACTATTACACATGTGTTTATCCATTCAATTTCTTTACCAATTTAAAACAATTACCGAACTGTGAGGCCAAAACATTTTACCTTTATAACCAATATTACCAATCCCGAATCCATTTAAAAAGAATCATCATCATTTCAAAAATCCCTTTTTATTTTCAAAAACACACTTACACCAAACAGATCCAAGAAATTACACCACTTACACCAATCTTTCGGAGAGAGGGACTTGTAGTTATGATTAAGAAGGTGACATGGTAGTGATACAAGACCCAAGTAAGCATAGTACTAAGAGGACCATTAACCGGGAAACTAGGTTCTATAGAGGCCACTAATCCATGCGAGGCCATAACATGACTCCAATTCACCTCTATTTTTATCCCTCAATCCAAAATAAAGACAAAAGAATCCAAACACAAACTAACCCTGGTGACTCGAGGTTCAGAAAAAACAAGGGTTAATGATTACCTTATTTTACCTACCACTCATGTCCTGACAGTCCTAATATCCATCTACCAAACACCTCCAAATAACAAGGGCCTCCTCTGATGCCATTTTTTAATGAACCATCCTGGGTCGACCCTGAACCTGTCACCTGATCCAGTCCTTGACATGTCTCGAAGGGAATACCTGATCCCCATAGGCTGGAAACTAGCGTTGGGAATCACATATACATGATGGAATGATTTAACCCCAATATATAAAACCAAGACCAGATAAATAAATAGATCAAACAGAGTACACAAAAAACAAAAACTAAATCATAAATTAATAAGAACCAATCAAGATACAAAGTACCACTAAAAATAACATAACTAGAAACAAGAAACCACTACAAAGATCAACGTGTGACCGCTTTGTCACCTCAAACCACAAGCCCAAAACTTTCCCAACAATAGTATCCACTATGGAATATCTAGAACAACAGATGAACCTGCAATAAAAATGGTAAAGGGTAGGTGTGAGCACAAAAATTCTCAATAGGGATGCCAAAATTAAACCAATAAATCCTATTGTTTCCATTCTAAAAGCTTTCTTATGACACAAGTTTGTCAAATAAAATTATAAAAATAATGTTTTCTTATTTAAAAAAATACAACCTCTTTCCCACTATGAAAACCATCCCACACCATATTTTATTTCAAAAACAGCTTACCATTTTATAAACAAAACCAATCAAGTGATATCAGGGTTGTTCAAAAGGGAGACAGGTAAATAATACAAGCTGAAAATAAACTAGTGTAGTAGAAAATAAATAATAAATACAAGTTATAATAGTGGGAAATCTTGAACATCCCAGGACAACCCATGGATGCACTCTGTTCAGAACCACCTGTATGTGTATGGTGAATCCTTTTAGACTATAACCAACTAATCTCCCTAATGAAAAAACCAGTGGCACATCCAACTTGGCATCCCAATATAATAGGTACAAAAAACCCCTCTAATTTGAGATGGTGAGTAACCGTCACTCGATAATATATAAGATTCCCAGGAACCCATGGGGGTTATAGAAATATTATGTAATTAGGAGGCCCTCGCATGCATGAATCATCTCACTACACTTGCCTACCATAAACACAGACACCAATATATGATAACCCCAAAGGAATATCCATCCTATAAAGGTTCCCCATACTTATATACATACATTTCATATCACACGAAGGTTCCAACCAAGCCTCCATATCCTTAAATATTTAAACCATTTCATAAAATGATCAATGTTTCCAAGCAGGCAAACAATTTTTCCAAAACGAAATCCCATTTAAATGTTAGTACAAACATTACCCTTAGGATAAAAGTGCCGAACAAGAATTTAACTAAACATGTCTAAATATATTTACCCAAAACGTCTTACCAATACCACTTTTAAATTTACAAATCCAAATGAACCTTTAAGAAAACATTCACAAAAACCCAATCCAAGATCCAAACATGAACATAGTTTCAAACACACACACCATAGTATTTTTCTAGTCCAAATCGACCAAAAACTTTAGTAATATATCTAAACTCATCCATTAAAAATTCACAAAATGACCCTCATCCATTAGAATCTGAAGATCCATTTTTGGAACGAATTCTTTTTTAATAAAAACACATTTTTATTTCCCCATCCACATTTGGAGGTACCTCCATGTGTGCCCACAGTAAACTCTTGGATGTGTTAAAAACTAATGGTACGTCACACATCCAAAGGGCTACTCAAAAACAATTTTCATAAAACACCATTTTCATTAATACCATTTCCACTCACCCACAATATTTTAAAATAACACAAACCAATACATTGAATCCAATAAATCCTTACCAAAGTCTTTTAACACAATAACCAATACGTAACATAACCCATTCATACGTTGAAAACCAAGTTCATTAACAAAAATTTTAATTAAAACATAATAATATCAATATATTTCATAAAAACCAAATTCCTCATTAAAATAAAAAAGGAAATTTGAACAATATTTCTAGGTACTCGCAAACCTTGTAAATTTATACAAATAAACATTTAAAATCTATTTTTAATAAACCAAATATATTCCAAATTTATATAATAATTTAAACAAGGGTAACATAGAGGTTGAGAAATAGTTTATAAATTTATTTAAAAGTCCAAGCATCAAAGGAAAGTCATTAGGAAATAAAAACAAGGAAATACATTCTGAAACCCCGTGTGATTAGAATGAAACTTCATCAGATGAAAGAACGATGCCCCGTGGACTAATCGCACACCCTAAAATCAAAAGAAACCCAGGATTCACATTAATACTAACATTTTGGGTTCATTCAACAAGAACCCACCATAAAAACCCTTGAAATTAAGTGTAGACAAGAGAATATGGGGAAGGGAACTCACTGGAAGGAACTGCCAAAGAGAGGAGAATCTGTTAGAAGAAACGTCAGAGGGGAGGTAGGTGTGTGTGAGTGGGTAAGGGGAGAGTAGTGGTGTACATTAGGGATAATTGGGGAGAAAGGGTGTGTGCATAAGGGGTAAGGGGAAAGTGTGGGGGTGTGGGATAAGAAAAGAATAGAATTAATGGGGAGAAGATTGGTGCCTGATAGGTAAATAAAAATGGGGGCATGATTGGAGATTAGTGTAAGGGGAGAGAGGAATAAAAAAGGAAATAAATGGGAAGATAGGAGGATTTGTGAAAGATAATGGGGAGATGGGTGTGTAGAGAGTGGGAATAAGGGGGAGAGTGATGAGCGCATTAGGGGAACAAGGGAGAGGCATGATTGATCAAAAGAAAAGAGGGGGTGTGAGTGGAGAGATGTGTTATTGGATAAAGGGATAAATAAAAGGGTGGAATTAAATGGGAGAGATGGGTGAGGAATGATGGATAAAAAAGAGGGCTTAAAACCATCTAAAAAATAAAATTAATAAAATAACAGTTAAATTATAAAAAAAAGGATCTTAAAAATAATAATGATAATAAAAATAATAATAATTTAAATAATAATACCTACAAAATTTTAATGACAATATTTATAATAATATTATTAATTATATAATCATAAAAACGCGATTAATTTTTTTAATGATAGTAATAATAATAATAATAACAATAAAAATAATCATAATCATAATCATAATTTTATTTATTTTATTTTAAATAATAAAAAAATTTATCCCAATTGAATAATAAATAAATTTATAACAATTTAATTGATAATAAGATCATTAAAAACATTTAATTTTAAAAAAAATTATCTATACAATAATTTATTAATTATTACATTTTAAAATTTTTACTTATTTCATTCACTTAAAAAATTATTTATCTCAAATTATAGACATCTTCATGGGAACCTAGGACAACTATGTTGCTACCTCCAACCATATGGTTCCTATGTACCGGTCTGAAACCCACATGAATTATTAAACGTTGCAAATTTTAAACTGAGACACATCCAGAACCATGTTGCGAGAACCCAAAGCCAAGAAATAATAAAATAAAATAAAAATTACAAGTCAGGATGTGAAATACATTGTAGAAACCTTAATAAAACCACAAATAGTAATTAAATGGGTAATTTTTCAATTAGAGTTTATAATTCAAACTAGAAGAGGCTCCTTAGCCATTCATAGGATGGTTTCCTCCTGTATAATCAAGGCAGTTAAACATATGTAAGCATTATAATCCCAAACACTATGATATAATCCTCAAGAATGGTTATAGTTTTCCTCATCAGAGTTTTATTAATACAAACCATATGTCAAGCACCCTTACATGGATCCAGATATCATATAAGGAAAAATAATTAATATACAATAGACCATTATCATATGTTTTATGGTCATGTAAGATAAAGCATCAGGTCATGAGGTTTAAGTTCTTGTGATGAGGATTATATATGGACTGATTTTAAGGATATAAATATTTGACCAAGTAATCATTCAATAAGGTATAATATATAAAACAACCCATGAATAAATAAAATAATATGTTGGGAGTTAGAGTTAAATTTTTTTGGATGTTTATGACAGGCCACTTGATGAGGAATCTAGGTATCACTACAAATCAAAAAGTAACAAGACTTAATCCACATTCAGTTCTTAAATCAGATCATATGAACAGGTTGATATTGTGTGAATAAATATGAAAATAATGCTTCTATAAAATATTAATTCAATTATGACCATCCTGATGTGAATGGAGATCCCAATAAAATATATTAATACTATTGGATCTTATGGATGGTCATGTGTATCGACTTTGAGGTGTAACTAAATAATCCAGAATGATAGAAATCAATCAACATGTATTTTTCTTAAAGGGTCATTTTAAACCTAAAAATGTATTAGAACCAATATAATATCAATATTTGTGCTTATAATGGAAGATTTGGGTCATTATTCATGGCATTAATGTGTATGGATGATATATAAAATCCACTACGGATAAGGATACTAGACACTAATAGTATTTTTATGAACATGATGTTATTAGACATTTTCTATGATATATAATCTATGCATTAATATCTATTCTATATAAATATGAATTAAGTAACACATGTTATTTTGTATTTTCTGGTATAGAGATCGGGCACCTGTGGGGGGGAATGATGAATTCTTTTCCAAATACAAGTCTATTAAGAAAACCTATGAGAATGAGGGGTTCCAAACACTCAGATGGATAAATTATTGATGTAGATGGTCTATTTAGCTACCCCTAGATTTGGAGATCGTGGAATCTAAATAGATTCTTGAGGTAGAATGATTCAAGATAACTAAATTTCTATTAACGATATCTTTATATTGATACTCATTATGTACAATCAAGATGGGATGAAATGTATGGATGATTTAGTGATAGAGATTGATTAAACATGACATGAATTTACAAAATCTTCACCGCCGTAGTATAATAATGTATGGAAATGAAATCATTGGTTAGGGATACTATTGAAGACTCAGGTATCACTATGTATCTTAAGGTAACAGTATTCAAAGTGCACATATTTTTCAAAAAGATATTTCATCCCAGTGTAGAGTCTATTGTAAAAATTACCACTGAGAATGAGAAGAGCATTCATTTGGTGTGATGGGATATTGATGGAATTAATGAGTGGTCTAATTAATAGTGATCTGTGTGTAATGGAAATCAAGCAACCCATTATTCTAATATATGGGAATTTCATACTATAGGATAGGTAAACCATTACATTAGGTTCAACCAATATAGTCTTATATATCAATTATTTTAGTAATGAAATCCCTCATGTATATTAAGAACTTATATAGGGTATATATGATTTGAGTTTCCATGAAATATGCATCTCCATGTAGTTTGATGTATTATAGTATAGAACATATTTTAAACATTATACTTCCATGTGATAAGGACCTACACTCTGTATATTATGGATAGATAGAAAATACATAGATTTTAGGAATTATTTGATCATACAATGTGAACCATTATGCTATATATTTTAAAGTCATGATGTATGGTCCTTGTGATATGCAATTTAATGTCATGCAGTGAGAAATATATGATGGGATATTAAAATTCATCTAAAATGCAATATATTAACATAATGAAAAGTTATTAAATGTAATTATTTAATAAAACATAATTATTGGATGGCGTGATACACTCTCCAACCACTATAAGCATGGAATATTCTTTATTAGAATAGACCTTATGTATGGAATAAGTCCCTTGACATATTGGTTATAACTTTGGGAGTTTTTTCATAGGTATCATGGTGGATCTTTGAACTAGTCAAAATTATCTGTGGATCACTTCTAGAAGGTGATACTTATTTTGAAATGATTTAGTTTCTCCATTTTGATGGATCTACAGGTTATATAGTTTGTGTAACTTGTTCTCATCAAGAGTCTTCAACTCATCTATTATTATTTGGAAATTTTATTCTTTATAAATATGATTTCATATGTAAATGAAAGGTGAGAAAAATTGATTCTCAATGGGTAAGAAAATATCATTTATATAGACAAGATAATATGAGGTATATTATATTGATGTATGGGTTTTGGTGAAAAAAACAAAAATCACACAATAAATTTTTATTTCATGATTTTTTATCATTGTACATCTTTTTTAAATTATTTTTTAAAAAGTCCTTTTAACCCATTTATTTGTATGTTGGTCACTAAATTATAGCCAGAAGAATGGGGTTTCTCAATAAAATTATCTTGATATTGACATCTCAATTAAAAAGAATGAAAAGTAGTGTTATTATCTATCAATATTGTTTGAGAAAAAACAAATATGTTGATGATACTATACATCCTTTAATTGATAATAACATTGATTCCAAATTCCTTGAGGGATATATCATTGTCCCGCTTAAAGAATAAATTTATTTAATTAAGGATATAATTTTACTTCCTAGTTATAGTAAACGGATATGGACTAATGAAATATATTCCACAAAATGAAAATGACCATGAATGTTTCTAAATATGCAACAATTTCAAGGCTCAATGAATGAAGTTGGAATATTTCTGAAAAACATGGAAATTTCTTGTGAACTTAAAATATTCATGAATCATTAATGTCAATAAGTATTCATATATATTGGTTTCATGGAAAATATGGGCTCTTAACTGGTGATCACAACATGTTCTAGTATGGACTTCCTTCAGAAAAATATGGACCCCTTCCCCTTTCAATACAAAAGTATAGATATCCCTCAATGTATCTCTTATAGAGAACTTTCTATGAATTTTGGACATCGTGAAGGATGAAATATTTTGAATATTAAAGAACATATTTACTTTTAGCTTCATCTAGTGGAAGAATCCAATTTTAGAGTTAGTTTATTATGAGAAGAATTCTTCTAATTATGGGATCATATAGAGATAATAAAGTATCACCATGATCATGGGTGGAGTTTATCTCATTGATTTATTCCGTATTATTTTGGAGGAATGGAGAAAACATCCTAAAAGGTATTTTGAATGAATAGATATTTCTAAATTGGATCTATTATGTCTATGTACATAATGAAAAGTGAATTTCCTTGGTTTTGTATGAATTTAATTACTAAAATAGTGTTGTCTATGAAGGGAAACCATCTATTAATCCTTATTCATAATCCAAAAAAGGTAAACATATCTTCATTATTAATGGTATATTCACTATTTATTATCTTAGTTACCATCTCTAAGTTACCAATTATATTCAATCAGGCCACCAGTAACTATTGTTTCATTTCCATGCCTATAATGGGAGCATAGTATTTTTCCCCATTGTTGGTAAATCCTTCTAGAAATAAAAAAGAAATAAGGTAGAACTTCTTTCTCTTTGGATATGAGTACAATCCCTAAGAACAATTTATTAAATATAGGTTTTTCTATGATTATTCTTATTATTATCATAGTGAGACCATACAAGTATATCTCCATTTATTGGGATATTTCACATATGGAGAAGAACTAATAATTGAGGAGGTCTGTGTAGAATAGTAATTTCCCTATGATAAGGTTTTTCATGAAAAAATCTATTAATACATACCCATTTATTGCCTATTTTAATAGAGATTATACATGACACTACTTTTGAATTAATACCTACCATGATTAAAACCACATTCAAATATGATCATGGAGGATGTATTAGATAAGATAAACGTTAGAGATTAGATAAATATAATGGGAAAATATGTTGTGTATGAGATTCTACACTATTTGATCAATGAAAGGAATTTTGTCTCAATTTTATATTATTAAGTCTCAACATCCAACATTATCCTACTAGGATACTAATTGGTTTCCCCTTTCTGGCATCGTTCATCCATGTTTGGAGGGAAATAAATGAATTCTCTAGGGTTTCCACAAATAAGATAAGTGGTTTCCTTTTTTAGGTATAGCATCAAAACTGGTGGATATATGAGGTATCACTTGATATCGTGGATGTATTTCTGAAAATATGTTTCCCATTGGATGATGGCGGCATTATTAATCAATTTTTAAATGGGAAAGTTTTTTGGCGAGATTAAATATGAAATGAATGATATAATAAATACATCCCTTGATATATCTCAACACATTATGGTTTCCAGGAGAGGGATATTGAGTGTTTCCTTTATCATTACTAGGTCAAACATCATGTTTTCATGGAACACCACAAAGATTAGTAATTTCTTCAATGTTTCCCCAAAATCACATTCCCATGTATTCATTCTCAACTAGTGTTGCAGTTGTTTTTTGAAAATCATTTCATAATCAGTATAATGAACATGGTTTTATTAATATCTAACCATAATATCATTAACATAGAATTTACTAGTCATCCCTTATAAGTACATGAAGATATGTTGAATATGAAATTAATAAGTGGAGTCATTATTATTCATTAAAAAGGTAATTACTTAGTAGAAATCTAACCCTTGGGGTGTCCTGAAGAAGGTTTCCTCCACAAGTTTTGGGGCCATCTATATCCAGTTATAGCCTGAATATCTATCCTCCAAGTAGAGGTAATAAAATCTAGATATTACATCAATAAGTAACACTATAACCTAAAATATTAAATAATCCTTGGTAAAGTTCTATTTTGGATCCCTAAAATTGATGAAAACAACAATTTTTTTATTCATGTTCTTGAAGGGGGAGATATTAGAGATCCACATCAGGTATTGAACATCCAGAATGATATTAGCCTTTATCAAGTTGTCAACATTGGATTAGATTTTGGATGAATGTGATGGATACATTATCCTCTATACCATAATATAAATATGGTTCTCATATATAAAAAAAAGTTGATTAGTACCACATCAAGATCAAATATGATAATTTTCTTATATTTTAATAGAAATCATCCTAATACATTTTTTTGAATCGGGTATTCTTTTTTTTTTCCTTAAGTTCAATGGTGGAACTAATCAAAATAGGAGGAATGTATTCCTTCATAGCTACACTAATATTCATGAGTATGACAATGATGGTTAAAACACCTTCCTTGAAAACTAAAGGGTCTTCTACAAAATATGAGGGAACTATCTTTATTCCCATCAGAATTACATATTTATTTGAAACATAAATTATCATCTGATGCAATTGACACCATGTGAACTAAGGAAAATGTGTTATGATATCTTTTTATTGTTCCTATAGTATTAATATAAAATTAATAAAAATCTATTGGTTGTGTTTTCCAAATATATCTCATATATTTCATCATGTAAATATGTTTGGGGGATGGTTTAACATTAATTACTATAAAGAACGTTTTTTCCTTACCTAATGGAATCCACTCAATGGAAACATCCACTCGACCATCATATGAGAGGAAAGTGATTGGAATATATATTAAATTGTAATATATAACCCATATTTAATAATTAACTAATATATGTAGAGTTGTTACCTCAACTTTTTTGATCTGAAATATGTGATCTTTATAGAGTTTTCCCTGTTGACTGATGTGAGTAAATTTTTTATCCATTACAGGGAGAAGCCTGAATGTAATTATTTACCATCACATATTTCCCCTAAAAATATAGAACCCTTATTCTTTGTATTTATATTCTTAGAGATCAAATATGGAACTTTCAACATACAATTCCATGAATTTCCCATTAATTAATTATATTAATCATAGGTGGTATGATAAAGGAGTTTCAACATTTATATAAATACATATCCTTCTAAAATAGATGGTGTTTCATTGAGAATGCCCATAAATTAAATGTTAGATATGGTTTTTACAATTTTTCATCATAAGATGATATATTTATGTGGTTCATGTCCACTCTTTCCATATCTATGGATTATTATAATAGATGGAAACTAGTTTTATTTAAAAAATCCTAAGGGCCTCATAGTTCATGTTTGGAAAAGGTTTATCTTATAACCATTATCAACCAGTATAGAGACCCTTATATTTAATACAAAAATATTACATCATATTAGATAAATATTTAATACATAACATTAATATCCACGTTAGAATCTTATTGGTGTAATTTATTTGGAAATGTGGATACATAAAAAACTTATCAATAAGAGATGTAAATGATATCCCACTATGATCTTCATAAGTAACACCCTTATTATAAATATCATTCTTAAAAAAATTCATCATGACCTAGAGAAATGAATCATAATAAAGTGTTATATGAAATACTCATTAAGGATATGAATGCAAGTTAAAAGTGATCACTTAATTGAAATTGGAGAATAAGAGAATGGGGATATGATTTTGAAATTTGAAACCATACCATTTATACGACTCATAAAACATTTGAGTCATGGAATAATTTTTTATTGTTCAAAAGATCTAAATAAAAAATAGTCAATTAATATTATCCATGATGGCGTAAAATTTTCATACAACATAAGTTTATGGCATACACATAAGTATAGAAAATCATTTCTCTAGTTAATGATCTCTTCCAATACAATTATAGTGAATTGTATTCACTCCCCAATCTATCATATCATATTCCATGGTTCACTCCCAAGACAATAATACTAGATATTGTCCCTCTCTAAACTGGGTTCACTCCCCATTGTGATCCTTATTATATCATGATGTATCCATCATTACCCCTATAATTTTATAAATATATAATTACAGTCCCACCCATAATATAATTAAAATTATATATATCAACCCCACAATATCATAAATCATTCATCATATCATAATCCTTTAAAAAGAAATAGGTTTAATAAATAAATTTATCAATTCACTATAATGTTACCCATGGAAAATAAAAAGGGTTCATAATGATATCATCACTCTAAACAGTCAAGTGAAACAATAAGGATAATATCATTGAATCATATCCCCTGTAAAACCAAAATAACATCAAAGGATATTTCCATTGATAAAAAATTCCTTTCAAGTATTAAATGAAATATTTCTCAAGAAAAATTTCATTTTCATTGTGAAATAACTTATTTAAAATATTAAAATTTCATGAATATTGTGAAGATCAATTTATTTTAACGAAACAAAAAAAAAATTATGTAATATTAAAAGAATTGATCATTTATGATAGATTCCCAAAACATCAAGCCACTTTCCCAAAGGGCGTACCTAATCAGCTTAGGCTAACAACTAGTCTATATTCATCACAAGAAGATAACTGGGTAATATTTCTTCCTATAATCAGATTAAGTTCAATAACATGAATATAATAAAATCACTTCATGAATCATTTGTATATCATATTTCCACACCAAAAAAAGAAGAAAAAAGTAAAAAAAATAGCAATAGTATTAAGTAGAAAGTGAGCACTAAAAACCACCAACACCAAACCATTATCCATCTTCTCTAAGGTAAAGATATCCACCAAATAGATTTGATTCTCCCACTGACAACTATAGTTACAATTTTTATATAGAAATAAATAAAAACCAATTTGGAAAAGGTGAATAATATAAATAGAATCTTGTCAATTATTCTAAGAAAATAAATGGATTTCCTTACTAAAACACATAATAGTAACCACAAGAAAAATAATGTAATATAAAAATTGAATTTGTATAAATCAATGCTTAACATGTTATTCGAGGGAGATCCATGTACTTGCAAATAAGATAATAATAAGAATGATTACAAAAGGACTCAATTGGCCACCATAAGAAGGAAAAACTAAGAAGTTACTTTCATTTTACATCATAGAATGCTAGTTTTAAATAAAATATAAATATATTAATACATTAACCTATTATAAAAAAATATCTAACAATACATCTAAAGTATGCTAAAACCACTTTTCAAATGTTTTTATTATATAAGAATGGTTTCATTGAAAAAAAACCTTCCCTAGAAAAAACCACTTCCCAAAGCACCATTATGATGTCCTACATTAAAACCATTTCATAAATTCATCATTTGGAAATACAAATTTGAAAACTCAAAGAGGTGCTAATTTTACAAATTATTTTTTAAAAAAAACATTAAAAATCACACATTTTTATAACCAGTCACAATGGCCTAAAACCAATTTCAAAACTCACACACACTATGAGTTTTAAAACAAACCATTTCCCCCTTTTCTAAAAATAAAAAACTTTTTAAATTGATATATACAAAATTTTGAAAACTTTTTAATTTCCGTATTTCATTTTTCATTCTTTATAAATATTTCACAATCAATTTGTTAATAATTGGAAATGAAAAATACAGAATGAGGGATGAAAGCACACTATCTAACACCAATATTTCATGTTGTTCAACTAGGGATAAAAAATGACATGAACATATGTTCTATAAAATAAAAGAATTATAGGGGATACAATTGAAGAACAAGGTAAACCCACAAAAAATACTAAAAAAGCATACTAGTGTCAAAGGTTATACCATTGGACGTAACATGAGATCATCTTTTTCTTTTCACAATACGGACTAGTCTTCTAGTTTACATTTTATCCTAATAATATCCATTTTACTAGCCTACACCAAGAATCATTTCCAACGCAAACCACATTTATTCACATCACTACCAATAAGGGATGCTGGTAGTTTGTGGTTCTATAGTGTACCATATTTCTAAAAATCCAATTACATACCCATGGGCCCATGAATAATCAAAATAAAGGTTAGAAAAATATAAAATTACTTTGATCATGGGTAAAATAATTTAAATCAATGCACACATCACCTTATACACTCAAAAAATCATCCCCAAAACCAAAAAAACATAAATAGAATATAAAATTCATGAAATTAAACATCCCCAATTGAGATCACATGACACTATGGGTAATAATATTAACAAAGGGGCTCAAGAGGGCATAAAATAATTTATAAAATTTCTTATTCAAAAAATCAAAAAAATTTCCTCAACTTATAACATGATAGGAATTGAAAGGGATTTTATCACAACAATTATGATGTTCAAATTGGAAATCTCTGTTTCCTTTTTGAAAAATCAAAATTAAATACATTCAATGTCATTAAAGGGTTTCAAAATAAAATTTATATGAATAAATTCACCACTTTGAATTCATAAAAACCTTGTTAAACATTTAAAACACATTTCAAAAACTCAAACATTGTTTTAAATTAATTTTAATTCATGAAAATTTTAAAAATCAAATAGTTCTCACCACACCCTTTAAAAATATTATTTAAAATTCAACTGGTAATTTCCACAAGAACATAGTATGGATTAACATCACATGAAAATGTTTATAACTCACTATTTTATCAATAATTGACCTCTTTTTTTATAAATATGGGAATATATTTAAAGCTAAATCATGTAAAAACGTCAACCAATTAAAGTAATGAAATAAATTGTGGTGAATATGAAACACCAACAACAAAATAAGGGAAATAATGAATAAAGTAAGTTTCTGCAAAACCAACCATGTCCCCTTTAGTGTAGGTTAACCAAAAATGGTAAAAACTACCCACACAATACCAAGAATAAAAAAACCCAAAATTTATCAAGTTTAGTAAACATATGGTTTGTCCAAACTAACTGTAATGACCCCAATACTAGTATCCCAAAGTTTGGGGTTATATTATTACATTAAAATAATATAAAAAATAATCTTGAAGGATATAATAGTTTATTCATATTTTTAAACATTATACATAATTTAAATTCATATTCCAATTTAAAATATAAAATACACATGTTGTTTTAGTTAAGAACGCCATAATTCCCTTTAGTATATCCCTACATATCAATAAAAACACTTTATCTTATCCTTGATAAAGATAGCATAATAATGGTGTGATCTTAGAAGCTCAATGATAGTAAGAGTATACTGGAAGATGTTATAAATATATATTCATAATCGATATGAAAAGGTAAAAAACTAAAACACTTCCCATGTATAGAATAACTTGAGTATAATATGGTTGGAATAAATGATTATAGAAAATCCATATACTTAATAACATGGCCTTGAAAATTAACCATGGTTGTTATAACTAATATAACAATCCCATGGAAATCAATAACTCAACTGATAATGAAGTAATTCATAATGTCATACATCTGAAAAATATTGTCAAGGCCCTTCACAAGAATTTTTAAATCTATAGAAACCCCTCTTTAATTTAGCTAAGTGATTTTCCTCGTGAGACCCATTGATGCAGTGAAGGGGTATGTAACTCTAGGTTTTACCAATCACTTGATAATTCTAATACATTCCTAATATTAATGAGGTGAAACATATTCAACATAAATATTTGATTTGAAAAATAAACATACAAAATGTCAATACATGCCCCCTATCAATCAAGATAATCACAAACCATTCAATGTAAATTAGTTAATGGTAATAAAATTTAATATCCCCAGTCATACTGATGAAAAAAATATATAAAAATAATAAGTATGGAATAATCCTCCATATACCTAGTTGATGATAAGTAAAATAACATGTTGATAAAAATAACCTTTCCAATTTAAAAATATTTTTAAAACTAAAAGTTCAAGAAATATTTTTAATGGAATTTTCATTGAAAATAAACTTTAAAACATGTAAATTAATTGTTAAAACATTTATTGTTCAATATAGTAGGAAATACCATACACGTCGTGCATATCAAGATATATATTACTTTAATATTTTTAGTAAAAGACAAATGGGGCTAATTTTGAAATTGATATGAAAGTTATTTTAAAAATATTTTTGAATAAATTAAAACATGGGGAAAATTTCATTTAATAAATCATTTGGATAATATTAAAATTATTTTTTTAAAATAGAAAAAATAGTTTTATAGGAAAAGGGATACTCTTTCGAAGGGAGAAATAAAGTCGAGACTTTATTAAAAATAATTCCAAATTATTTTAAGTAACAAAGAGTGGAAAACAATATTGTTATTTTAAATTTTAATGAATTTCTTTAAGATAAGAAAATTTATGAGTTTCATGAGTGATTTATTGTAATATTTCATCATCAAAAAGTTTATCTTATACAATATCACTAAACAATGAGATTGTGAAATAATATATTACCACTTTAGTAACTTTTGAATAATAAGCCCCAAAAAAATAAAATAACGTAAAATTATATAATAATTATTATTAATATAAAGGGAATAATGATATAATTTATAAAAATTTTAGTATATACACCACAAAAATTAACTATGTGGCAAATACATAATATGTCTCATAGAAGTAAAAGTTATATGAGAACCCCTTATCTTATGTCTGATTTATTTTTTACATTTTGAACCTCCTGTATAATAAATATTAGTTTATTATAAATATGTTAAAAAATAATTGTATATTTCATACTATATTTCATTTAATTATATACTTTTATCACCATTTTATTAACATTTCATTGTTACGATCACTCTTTCGGGTAATATTTTTTTTCTTTTTCATGTATATTTTTTAGTTTGGTAATTTATGTCCTTTTACATTGATCAAGGTTAGATTGTATCCAAAATATTAACCAGGATTTAGACACCATATATATTTATAATATATTTAATTATATTAATCTATATATTTTTGAGTTAGAACATTGACTACACTATTAATAGAGATGGCAGGTCATACGTACTCATGAACACTATTTCAGTTTTTTCTCGATAGATGGATTTAAAGGAAAAAAATATTAATTAAACTTTAAAAATGAAATATTTTATCATATATATATATAGTATTTATATTAATAAAATCCATCCCTGTTATCATATATATATATATATAAATGAAAAAAAATCATCGCTACATTGAGGCGGTAATCCACACATACAAACAAATGGCGTATTGGTTTTCTAATGGATTGGAATGTAATAATATATATATATTATCTTATATTTATATAAGTATTTTATGTTACTAATTATTATATATATTCCTTAAAATTATCCATACTACTTTCCATATAAACATTAATCAAAAAATGAACCACATCGCTCTGTGAGGTGGTAGTTCTCTGTACAAACGAATGATGTTATAGTATCCCCACACAAAATTATAATGGAGAAGTTATATGTGATATAATAAATAAAAATCTAAAATAATATTTTAAATATCATATAAATGTATTAAATTCATAATTATATCCATCCTTTAAATGTGGTAATGGAAAATGAATTAGATAGATTCATGTAGTGGTAGCCCATAATACACATGTTTGATAGTTTCATTTACCATTTGATTGATGTGGAGGTGGTAATGGAGTATTACATTAACATAATTAAATATCAGTATATATTTTATAATGGTATTATTATAATATCATGTTTTAAAATTTTATTATGGATGTGGAAGAATAAATAAAACAAAAACACACATTTAATAATTTTACCTCTTTACCAAAGAGCCTCTTTAGGTTTATGCCTAAATATTTTTTAAAAAGAATTCATAATAAAATTAAGGCCTTAAGGAAATTGGGATGGAATTAGGTAAGATATTTGGGTAGGGATTTTTTGAAACCAAATTGGTATCTGAGTGTTAATAGGATAGAAGAGGGGATGTCTTTTATAAGTGGGCGAGACCAAACAGATGGAATTGTTGAAAATATAAAGTGCTACCCAGATTATTCTCATTCCAAAAGCACCCAAAATGTGTAATTATTAAAAAAAAATTTGATAGGTTCTATAAATTCCCATCTTATGGGTTTTGTAGAAATATTATATAAGGCCCCAGCCTTAAACCTTACTTAATCTTGAGTTATTACAAGATTACACGTTGAGGATCTTTTCGGGTTTAGAGTTTTAGAGAATTAGATCATAAAACTTGCATTACATTCCACATATAAACAAAGTGGTTACATAAAGATAGTATTCTTCATTCCCATCAATGGAAACACATTTAAAATAAAACATGGATTATTTCTTGACACATCCTTGACTCTATCATCTTATCATGTACCTTTCCCTTGACCTGTGAAAAACATTTCAAAAACTTGGGATGAGCGTAAAAACTCAGTATGGGTTATAAAAACATGGAAAGGAAACATGAGTTCATATATACATAAGAATGAAATCATACTTTACCCATAAAACATAGGCACTTTAACATACCTCATAAAAACATGAATAAATCATATAAATCATAATACGTAAAGGTAACTTGAGGCATTCATAACATTCTTACGTAGGGGGTAACCCTCTTGGTTACGTTTGGAATACCCATCACAGTATATTCCCTAAAATCTCTTCGGAGAAACCTTAACGTTTCACTCCTTCGCGTTACCCAATGCATTGGAGAGCTATAACGGGCTCACCCGCCATTAGTTTATCACGGAACCACCCATCTTCATAATAATGCCCAAGAACCATAACACAATCATATCACATAAAACATGCATAAAGGAAACATAAAATTTCCACATTTCAATCACGAGATATCAATACAACACATTGATATAAAAACATTATGAAAACCATTTTCAATACTAAAATAAAAGAAATGTAAAACATGGTATTTATTTTTCTTTTAAAAAGAAGGTATGGCTTGTAGAGGAAGCCGAAATTCAAATAACGGTTACGACGGCGGAGAAGTCGTTGTCGCCGCATACGTACGACAAAAACATTCCCTTTTGTCGTTTAGTAAACGCTTCGTATAAAAAAAAGATTCCTTTTGAATAAACGTAAAAGTCAAAGGGGTTTATACACCGTATAAAAGAAAGTTGTGTATAAAATAAAATATGCCTCAACGAAAGGAGATTGAGACGAAGTCCCTTACAAAGATAATTTTTAAAATAAAATAGATACATTATGTGTATTCACTATAAGTACACATAAATAAAGTACAAATACAAGATATGACATAATAATATAATGACATACTTTGAAAGTAGGAGATTAACCCAAAGAATGGAAATTGGGTTAAGAAGTTCCCATACCTCGTATCTGACTTGACCCGACCGTTGTTTAAACTCCTGAATAATAAACTTGAGTTAATCTCTACTTGCTTATGAATCTTTTTCAAGTTCATTATTCCTTTTATACCATGTTATGAACATCATGTAATCATTTAAGTTAATAATGTTCATTTTGTCGGTATTTGGTTCTTAAGTCAAAAATAGACTTCTTACACTTACATGTTGTTAATTTGGTCAATGTTTCATTATATCCAGAATGGTATTCATGATGTAGATATCATATATGTCATATATATCCAGTACATACATGTATTTAAAATATTACATAATCATTTAGAGGTAAGAAATGAAACGCACCGTTCATGGAGACGGTAAGCCGTACGTACGCATGAACGCTACTTTCATTTCTTTGTCATATTAATGGAATTAAAACTAAATGAGACTTATGTATATTTTAATTCCAGAATTATATTCATCATTTAGATATATCATTAATTATATATATCCATTATATACATGTACTTTTAACAGTACATTACATTTGGGGATAAGAAATGAAATGCACCGTTCATGGAGACGGTAGTCCGTACGTACGCATGAACGCTACTTCCATTTCTATTTCATATTTTCTGGAATGGAATCATAATGATATAAAAGTATATTATAATTCCAGTATAACAACATATATAATATCATTAACTTTATCCTTTACACATCCCACATATGGTATTAACGAATCAAATCACTTTTAGGGGGCGGTAGTCCGCACTTCCTAAAATGAAGATATCGTGTTTTACCCATAATGGAAACCATAAAGGTATGCCCAAAATGAAAAAACAGAAGCTTAAGGAAAACATAAACATATAATATATCATATATAAAAATAGTGACATCATAATGGCCACCTTTGAAGGTGTTAAATGAGTATTGAACAATCATCGTTTCGGGAGGCAGAATTTCGCCATCCACGGAAACCGTATGTTCTTTAACCATTTGATGTAGTTGTGTGAGAGTGTAGCTCAAATATATCTTATAACAACATCCTAGTATATTGAAGATACTGGTGTTGTTACAAAAGAAGTAAATAAAAAGAGTTTAGGGGGTTGGAGAAGCAAAATAAAACAAAAGAACATGAGAGAATGAATTACCTTAAAAAGTGTAACTCCTTTTGAGTTGAGCCTAAAGGCTTCCTTTGAAAGGATTCTGCCCAAAGGGAATCCTCTAGGATTAGGAGAGGGATGTGGAGAGAGCAAATGGGCAGGGGTTGGCCGAGCCAATGGCTTGAAGAGTGTGTGAAATGAGGTAGAGGTGGGGGCCTTTTATAAGGGGAGAGGAGGGGCACTTTTGGAAAGTAAAGAAACATTACATTATTTGAAAATGTGTTTCGGTTTTAAAAGGTCCCACATTGATGGAATTCGTGGATAAGGTGATAAGGCATCGAAATCCATTCATCCAATTGGTTTTGGACATGTGTAGTTCATAGATTTTATTTTATCTTTCCATTTTATTTAAATCGTCAAATAATGATGTCATCGCTGCATCATTATTATGTCATAAATAATTAAATTTATTTAATGTCTAAAAATTATAAACAAATTACTATGATGTAGGAAATCTTTTTATCTTTCCATTGAATATTTATAATCAACATTTGGACTTGTATAACCCCACTTAAAAATTGTTTTCGCAAAACATATTATGTTTGTGTCATTTTCACTTTAACATTTAATAAAAAGTAATTTATGTTATTTCCCAACAAAAGTGGATACATGGGGTCCCCAAGTTAGGCCATGACTTGTCTTGGTCGGCCATGACACAACCAATAAGGTTGGTACATGTTTCTAGGTCATTTTATATTATTAAAGCATTATTTATTCCTTAAACTACACTAATTACCACTAATCGCGATTAAGAACTTAATAAGTTACTATTCACCAAAAAAATATTTTAATCTCATTGAACCACATTTTACTTCTTAATGACAACCATGTATGTCGGATTTTCAAAATTCAATACACATTAGTGGTAAACTTTAATTTAACTGAAAAAAACAGTTTGCTTGATTACCACTTAGTGGTTTCACTATTCATCAAAATTGAAGTTTTTCAGAAAATTACCAAAAATTCACTCTAAGCTATATTTGATATTACGAATTCAAAAATGAAGTCTATTTTACAAAATTCAAATCATATAAGTCACATTAATTAATTTAATAATTAATTCCCGCTGCCAGAGCAAATAGCGTGTTTTTACAAAACAATAAGTATCAAAAGATTGACACCAGTTTAAGTCTAATTTCAAATCGAAATTGATTCCAATGACCACCATTGGATAAAATGGTAAAAATATATTCTAATTTCACTTCAAAACCAATTCAAAACATAATCTAATCATATAAATAAATTAGATTAAAAAGTAGTTTTGATGTAAAATACAACATTTTACACTATTCATAAAAAAATGAACTTTATCAGAAAGGTACCAAAAATTACACAAAATAAAATTTGATGTCTCGATTCTTAATAAGAGTTTTATTTGGTCCAAAAGAATGTATAAGAGTGATCAAAACTATATTTAATGACGGTTCACCATTAAAAGGTGATAAGTGAACCTTTAGTGAAAATTAGAGTATAAAAGCCTAAAATTGAACTCTTTCCGTATTTTAAGCCTTTATCTTTTATTGGGTAAATGTAAAAACATCTAAAAACATATCTATTCATATTTTAGTTATTTCTATTCATTCCCGCCAGTACAACGGCTACTTGTTAACTAACATTTAAAATAATATTATTATATTACTAGTGTGCTACGTAAGTTTCAAAGAAACTCATCGTTGCGTATCGGGTACGCTATCGAACATAACAACCCCTTTTAATTAAAATTCATATTTAATTCTCAAATATTAATAAATATGAAAATTATTTATTCTTTAATTACCTGGGATGTTACATCCTTCCCCCCTTTTGGGAATTGCGTCCTCGCAATTTTATTCACTTATCAAAATAAGTGGGGGTATTTATCCCTCATAGCATTTTTAGATTCCCATGTTGCCCCTTCAATCATGTGGTTTTTCCACAAAACCATTACCTGCTTGATCACCTTATTCCGTAACACTTGCTCCCTGTGGTCAAGAATCTGTACCGGTTGTTCCTCATAAGATAGGTTCTCTTCCAGCTGAACTACCTCTGGACTCAAAACATGAGATGGATCTGGCATATACTTTCTCAACATCGAAACGTGAAAAACATTGTGTACCTGAGATAAACTCGGAGGTAAATCCACTCGGTATGCAACTGATCCAACTCTTTCCAGAATTTCGTATGGTCCAATGAACCTTGGACTCAACTTTCCTTTCTTACCAAATCTCATCACACTTTTCCAAGGAGAAACCTTGAGAAAAACATGATCACCTACCTCGAAAGATAGATCCTTCCTCCGGTTATCCGCATAACTCTTCTGCCTGCTCTGAGCTGTTCTCATGTGTTTCTGAATCAGCTGAACTTTTTCTGCCATCTCTTCTACCAATTCTGGTCCCATCAACTTCCTTTCACCCACTTCATCCCAGAAAGCTGGAGTTCGACACCGCTTCCCATATAATGCCTGAAATGGTGCCATCTGTATACTGGAATGAAAACTGTTATTATATGAAAACTCAACCAAAGAAAGATGTTGGTCCCAACTTCCCTGATAATCCATAGAACAAGCTCGTAGCATATCCTCCAATGTCTGAATTGTTCGTTCTGACTGCCCATCTGATTGAGGATGAAAAGCTGTACTAAAATTTAATTCAGTACCCAACGACTTCTGAAGGCCTTTCCAAAAGTTAGAAGTAAACCTGGGATCACAATCCGATACAATGGAGAGAGGAACTCCATGTAACCTGACTATCTCTTTAAGATACAAACGGGAAAGTTGATCAAGAGAGAAAGTATCTCGTATAGCAAGGAAATGAGAAGATTTGGTCAAGCGATCAACAATAACCCAGATTGCATTATTACCTCGAGATGTCTTCGGTAATCCAACAACAAAGTCCATGGATATATTCTCCCATTTCCACTCTGGCACTGGTAAAGGCTGAAGCATCCCTTTCGGTAACTGCCGCTCTGCTTTAACCTGCTGACAAGTCAAACACTTCACAGTAAAATCAGTAATATCTCTTTTCATTCCATCCCACCAGTAATACTCCCGCAGATCTCTATACATCTTAGTACTGCCCGGATGAACTGAAAACGGAGAACTATGAGCTTCACATAACAACTCTCTCTTCAACTGTGAATCACAAGGCACACATAACCTCTTCACAAACCTCAAAACACAAACACAAACTTATCCAAGAACTCATGGAAAATTTTATTCATAAGGTCCATGAATACAGCAGGTGCATTGGTTAACCCAAAAGGCATAACTACAAATTCATAATGGCCATATCTAGTACGGAACGCAGTCGTCTGCTTCTTTTACTTTCAACTGATGGTACCCCGACCTCAAGTCAATCTTCGAAAAATACTGAGCTCCCTGGAGCTGATACCACTTCATTCGATGGCCCAACATCTGCTGAAGTAGTTGCAAAGGATTTCACCACCCCTTTCTGCTTGTAGTCTAACTGCTTCCCATCACTCAAGCTCCTTGTCGGACACTCGTTTGCATAGTGACCCATCTCATTGCACTTAAAACATTTCACTAACTGTAAATCAAATTTGTTTTTACCTTCACCTTGATCCTTTTCAGTGCAATCACGAGCCTTATGTCCCATCTTACCACATCGGTAGCACTTCCCAGAATTCAGAAGACATTCCCCAGCATGCCTTTTTCCACATTTATCACAAACTGGAAACTTAGTTTTCTTACCATCAGACTTTTTTGAAGAATTCTTACCTTTCTCCTGCCACCTCGGTCTCTTCTTCTGCTGGTTGTTATAGAAAACTTGGTCATCGTCAAACTCCATTTCCACCTTCTCAGCACATCGAACAAGCTTTTCATAACTTTTAAACTCTCGAGAAGCTAATGCCCTTCGATACTTTGGCTTTAATCCTGAGTAAAAACGATTGATTTTACTATCAAGGTCCCGGATAAAATTGGGAGCATACCTTGCCAATCGAGTGAACCTTTCTTCATAGGCAGCCACTGAGTCTTCCTCTTGCCTCAATTCCAAGAATTGCTTTTCCATCCTAAGTCGAACAGCCTTAGGAAAATACTTCTCAAGAAACATACCTTTGAAATCATCCCAGTCAAGAGCATCAATCTCATCGGCTTCCCTGATATTTTTAACCATAGACCACCACTGATCTGCTTCACCCTCCAAACGGTAAATAGCAAGACTAACCTTTTGATTGTCTGAACACCCCATGACATCAAAAATCTTCTCCAGTGCTTTAATCCACCCTTCAGCTTGCACAGGGTCAGATGATCCTCTGAATGATGGTGGATGTTGCCTCATGAAATGTTCCACCACTGACATGTTCCTCTGCGGCTGATCTGGCTGATCTCGTGCATGGATACCACCACCATTTATCGCCTGAGTCAACTGCGCCATTACTGCAACAAACTGTTCAGTTCCAATTCCGACCATTTCTGGATGCTGATTCGGAAGGTTATTTCCTTCTGTATGCCTTCCTAGCACTGCTTCCCTGTTTCCTCTGCGGAAAACCATTCTGAACAAACATGTCTTAGATGAAGCAACATGGTAATCTTTAAATGCTATATCATTTCGAAAAAGAAAAAAAAAATATTTTTGGATAATCATTTAATAGAATTCTAACTCCTAAAGTTATCTAAACCGACCTCTGATACCAACTATAAGGCCCCAGCCTTAAACCTTACTTAATCTTGAGTTATTACAAGATTACACGTTGAGGATCTTTTCGGGTTTAGAGTTTTAGAGAATTAGATCATAAAACTTGCATTACATTCCACATATAAACAAAGTGGTTACATAAAGATAGTATTCTTCATTCCCATCAATGGAAACACATTTAAAATAAAACATGGATTATTTCTTGACACATCCTTGACTCTATCATCTTATCATGTACCTTTCCCTTGACCTGTGAAAAACATTTCAAAAACTTGGGATGAGCGTAAAAACTCAGTATGGGTTATAAAAACATGGAAAGGAAACATGAGTTCATATATACATAAGAATGAAATCATACTTTACCCATAAAACATAGGCACTTTAACATACCTCATAAAAACATGAATAAATCATATAAATCATAATACGTAAAGGTAACTTGAGGCATTCATAACATTCTTACGTAGGGGGTAACCCTCTTGGTTACGTTTGGAATACCCATCACAGTATATTCCCTAAAATCTCTTCGGAGAAACCTTAACGTTTCACTCCTTCGCGTTACCCAATGCATTGGAGAGCTATAACGGGCTCACCCGCCCTTAGTTTATCACGGAACCACCCATCTTCATAATAATGCCCAAGAACCATAACACAATCATATCACATAAAACATGCATAAAGGAAACATAAAATTTCCACATTTCAATCACGAGATATCAATACAACACATTGATATAAAAACATTATGAAAACCATTTTCAATACTAAAATAAAAGAAATGTAAAACATGGTATTTATTTTTCTTTTAAAAAGAAGGTATGGCTTGTAGAGGAAGCCGAAATTCAAATAACGGTTACGACGGCGGAGAAGTCGTTGTCGCCGCATACGTACGACAAAAACATTCCCTTTTGTCGTTTAGTAAATGCTTCGTATAAAAAAAAGATTCCTTTTGAATAAACGTAAAAGTCAAAGGGGTTTATACACCGTATAAAAGAAAGTTGTGTATAAAATAAAATATGCCTCAACGAAAGGAGATTGAGACGAAGTCCCTTACAAAGATAATTTTTAAAATAAAATAGATACATTATGTGTATTCACTATAAGTACACATAAATAAAGTACAAATACAAGATATGACATAATAATATAATGACATACTTTGAAAGTAGGAGATTAACCCAAAGAATGGAAATTGGGTTAAGAAGTTCCCATACCTCGTATCTGACTTGACCCGACCGTTCTTTAAACTCCTGAATAATAAACTTGAGTTAATCTCTACTTGCTTATGAATCTTTTTCAAGTTCATTATTCCTTTTATACCATGTTATGAACATCATGTAATCATTTAAGTTAATAATGTTCATTTTGTCGGTATTTGGTTCTTAAGTCAAAAATAGACTTCTTACACTTACATGTTGTTAATTTGGTCAATGTTTCATTATATCCAGAATGGTATTCATGATGTAGATATCATATATGTCATATATATCCAGTACATACATGTATTTAAAATATTACATAATCATTTAGAGGTAAGAAATGAAACGCACCGTTCATGGAGACGGTAAGCCGTACGTACGCATGAACGCTACTTTCATTTCTTTGTCATATTAATGGAATTAAAACTAAATGAGACTTATGTATATTTTAATTCCAGAATTATATTCATCATTTAGATATATCATTAATTATATATATCCATTATATACATGTACTTTTAACAGTACATTACATTTGGGGATAAGAAATGAAATGCACCGTTCATGGAGACGGTAGTCCGTACGTACGCATGAACGCTACTTCCATTTCTATTTCATATTTTATGGAATGGAATCATAATGATATAAAAGTATATTATAATTCCAGTATAACAACATATATAATATCATTAACTTTATCCTTTACACATCCCACATATGGTATTAACGAATCAAATCACTTTTAGGGGGCGGTAGTCCGCACTTCCTAAAATGAAGATATCGTGTTTTACCCATAATGGAAACCATAAAGGTATGCCCAAAATGAAAAAACAGAAGCTTAAGGAAAACATAAACATATAATATATCATATATAAAAATAGTGACATCATAATGGCCACCTTTGAAGGTGTTAAATGAGTATTGAACAATCATCGTTTCGGGAGGCAGAATTTCGCCATCCACGGAAACCGTATGTTCTTTAACCATTTGATGTAGTTGTGTGAGAGTGTAGCTCAAATATATCTTATAACAACATCCTAGTATATTGAAGATACTGGTGTTGTTACAAAAGAAGTAAATAAAAATAGTTTAGGGGGTTGGAGAAGCAAAATAAAACAAAAGAACATGAGAGAATGAATTACCTTAAAAAGTGTAACTCCTTTTGAGTTGAGCCTAAAGGCTTCCTTTGAAAGGATTCTGCCCAAAGGGAATCCTCTAGGATGAGGATAGGGATGTGGAGAGAGCAAATGGGCAGGGGTTGGCCGAGCCAATGGCTTGAAGAGTGTGTGAAATGAGGTAGAGGTGGGGGCCTTTTATAAGGGGAGAGGAGGGGCACTTTTGGAAAGTAAAGAAACATTACATTATTTGAAAATGTGTTTCGGTTTTAAAAGGTCCCACATTGATGGAATTCGTGGATAAGGTGATAAGGCATCGAAATCCATTCATCCAATTGGTTTTGGACATGTGTAGTTCATAGATTTTATTTTATCTTTCCATTTTATTTAAATCGTCAAATAATGATGTCATCGCTGCATCATTATTATGTCATAAATAATTAAATTTATTTAATGTCTAAAAATTATAAACAAATTACTATGATGTAGGAAATCTTTTTAGCTTTCCATTGAATATTTATAATCAAAATTTGGACTTGTATAACCCCACTTAAAAATTGTTTTCGCAAAACATATTATGTTTGTGTCATTTTCACTTTAACATTTAATAAAAAGTAATTTATGTTATTTCCCAACAAAAGTGGATACATGGGGTCCCCAAGTTAGGACATGACTTGTCTTGGTCGGCCATGACACAACCAATAAGGTTGGTACATGTGTCTAGGTCATTTTATATTATTAAAGCATTATTTATTCCTTAAACTACACTAATTACCACTAATCGCGATTAAGAACTTAATAAGTTACTATTCACCAAAAAAATATTTTAATCTCATTGAACCACATTTTACTTCTTAATGACAACCATGTATGTCGGATTTTCAAAATTCAATACACATTAGTGGTAAACTTTAATTTAACTGAAAAAAACAGTTTGCTTGATTACCACTTAGTGGTTTCACTATTCATCAAAATTGAAGTTTTTCAGAAAATTACCAAAAATTCACTCTAAGCTATATTTGATATTACGAATTCAAAAATGAAGTCTATTTTACAAAATTCAAATCATATAAGTCACATTAATTAATTTAATAATTAATTCCCGCTGCCAGAGCAAATAGCGTGTTTTTACAAAACAATAAGTATCAAAAGATTGACACCAGTTTAAGTCTAATTTCAAATCGAAATTGATTCCAATGACCACCATTGGATAAAATGGTAAAAATATATTCTAATTTCACTTCAAAACCAATTCAAAACATAATCTAATCATATAAATAAATTAGATTAAAAAGTAGTTTTGATGTAAAATACAACATTTTACACTATTCATAAAAAAATGAACTTTATCAGAAAGGTACCAAAAATTACACAAAGTAAAATTTGATGTCTCGATTCTTAATAAGAGTTTTATTTGGTCCAAAAGAATGTATAAGAGTGATCAAAACTATATTTAATGACGGTTCACCATTAAAAGGTGATAAGTGAACCTTTAGTGAAAATTAGAGTATAAAAGCCTAAAATTGAACTCTTTCCGTATTTTAAGCCTTTATCTTTTATTGGGTAAATGTAAAAACATCTAAAAACATATCTATTCATATTTTAGTTATTTCTATTCATTCCCGCCAGTACAACGGCTACTTGTTAACTAACATTTAAAATAATATTATTATATTACTAGTGTGCTACGTAAGTTTCAAAGAAACTCATCGTTGCGTATCGGGTACGCTATCGAACATAGCAACCCCTTTTAATTAAAATTCATATTTAATTCTCAAATATTAATAAATATGAAAATTATTTATTCTTTAATTACCTGGGATGTTACATATTATCTCATTTGTAACCTGTATCTTCTTAGCTTAACCACCTGGTAAACCTACTTTCAGCTTAACTGTGGTAATCAATTTTTACTTTTATTAATATGAATTATGGTAAAAAATAAATTTGGCCATATTAGATAATATAAATTATAATAATTAATAATATTTAATCTATTATAACTAAAAAAATTTAGTTTAATGGAATAAATTTTCTGACAATACAATTAAACCTGTGACCCATAATTCGATTTTTATAAATAGTGCGGAAGAAAAATAAAAAAAATGAATAAATTTGGAAATAAAAAAATGATGAGAAATCCCCTAAAATAGAAGTTTGTATGGGAACATTTTTTAAAAATGTATTTTCCTAACTAATACTAAATAGTTGATGAAAATTTCTAATGATATTAAGTGGTAAATCTAGACATTCAACAACTTCAAGAGTGAGAATGATATTTATTGGTTATTATTTGTTCCTTTGGATGTTTTAGTGTAAGTATATAGATATTTGGTACAACATTTAAACATATAGATGTGGTAAAATATGTTAATATTGTGGGAAAAGAAAAACATTCATCGGAAATGTACTATATAGAATAAATCTTCACAGATGAAGAAAAAAATTTCCACAATGAGGAGATTTAAATATTTTAAAAACAATTGTGATTATTAAAAAAATATATGACTTATGCTATGAATACATCTAGTATACTTCAAATAAAATTTCATCTAAATATGTTTATTTAATACCATAAGTAATAATTTGTAAGATAGTGGAAACAAGTTTTCTTCATTGGGGACTAGTTCAAATAAAAACATTGATAAGACAACAAATCCATAAAGTTAGTAATTAATGTCAAAATGGTTTCATAGAGAAGAGGAGATGATTATTCAAATCTATAAAGCATAGATAATTTCAGATGATATAATAACATTAATAAATTAAAAAATGAATTATTGAAATATGACGATATTCAATTCAAGTGAGAGATAATAAAATTTTCCTAGTTGTTGACACCCCTGATGATAAAGTATAGAGGCTTCCCAAAGGGTAAATTTAATGTGGATAAAGAGTTGTTTATAATCTGAAAATATTTTGGACAAGTGTATTTTATATGTAAAATGATTTTTCATGAAAAAAAATAGTAACAAAGGAAAGGAAACACTTATCTTTGGTGCTAAATGTATTGATGATTGAAAACAAACCAAACTAAAGAAGAAGAATATATAAGGAGATTCAACCATTTCATACATAAATATTGCATCATTTTATATGAATATTTTACACATCTAAAAAATATACATTCTCTATAATCATAAAGGTTAGTGACTATAGATAATAGATATATGATCAACTTATTTTATGAATGATATTCAATATGTCATATAAATTTCTCCTCACATATTACCCTTCATAGACATATTCTACTTAAAAATTTTCTTCATAACCTATTGAAATGACAACATAATAACAGGTAATATTTTATTATTACAAATTGTAAAATTATAGATATCAATATATTGTCATAAAAAATGTTTAAAACTAGTTTAATGTTATAATAACATGATTTCAACTTTTGAGATACTTCCCAACAAGTCATCAACCATAAAATATAACTCATGGCATAAATATTTTTCATAACAAGAGTGTGGAATAATAAATAATCAATGATGATCAATGAGATCATATTTTTATCATAAGAAATATTTTTGTTTCATGAAATTGTGGCATAAACATAATCATAAAAATAATATGTCATGTATTCTCACTATGTAATGCATCGCGTATTAGGATTGGAACTACCAATCCTGTGTTATCTTGGGATAGTCCAAAAAACTATACACCATATTTGGCTAGATATAATGAATGATTTAACCTCTTGGTCTTGGGTGACTTACGCATGTACCCCCATGGGAATAGGTTGTTTACCCATGTACCCTCTTGGGCTTGGGTCAATTACCCATGTACACTCCTAGGATTGGGTTAATTAATCATTTCTCAATTTCAATATCATAATAGATAAAACAATTACCAAATTCATAGGAGGTATATAATAAATCAAGTCATAAAGATATAATAAATCATTAATATATATTTCAAAAGAACATATATGTATTTATCATTGCATCATAGTTTAATTAACCCATGGGAATGAAATGAGATTTATGAAAAATCATTAAAACATCATTATCATCATAGTAAATCCATAGAAAGTTAGTGGATAATATCATAAGATCATATCCCCATTTAATCTTAATAATCCTTAAATGATGTTCACATATATGAAAAATAATTTCCTAAAATCATTTAAAATATTATTTGAAAATAAAGACGAAATATTTTTTTATCTTTTAAAAACATAAAATTCATTAAAAGTATTAAAAGTATTTTATTTGTAAAACCATGAAATATTTTTTAGTATTCTTGATAATAAATAATTTCTATGTAAGTGGGAAATTCAATTTTTTCATAAGCGTTATAAAATTATTATTTTCACACATTTGTAAAAATTAAAATATAAACCATATAAAATACATTATAAAATTACACCTTTAAATATTGTATATTAAATTCATATACCATTGAAAATTAATTTTAATAATAATTTTATTATTGGAAAAAAATTCTAAAAACAGTTTAAATAATAAATAAATGGATGAAAAATATCCAAACACTAAAAGAATTAATAATATCAGCATTGCCTAAAAATATTCATTCATTATTTTAAACACCATAGAGGGGAAAATAAAAATAATACATAAAAACTATAAATAACTAAATGATAAAAAATTATATGTGGTTTAAGTGAAAAATTGCATTTAATTCCCATAGTGAAAATTGAAACATAAACTATCTCGGTAAAAAGTTAGATTGTAAAATAAACCCTCACATCAAGTCCTGACTTGACATGTATGCACTCTAACATAATTTATAATATATCTATACAGATTTTAAATATATATCATAACTATATTCATATTTATATTATTATATATCATTCCCTTATAATTATTAATTATCTATTTATTAAAAATTCTTCATTAAAATCAGTACCTAGGGTGTCAATGGTCCTTTATTAGCTATGTTTTGGTTCATTGATTCCTATAATTACCCTTTTATCCTGATTAAAATATCATTTTAAATTCATAAATTTCATATTAATTCATTAAATAAACTTTTAAAACATAACACTTAATTCTATAATGAAAAATGGCTCACTTCGCTTGATAGAGGTGGTCGTCTGCATGTATGCATGTGGGCGATGATTTCATTTTTAAGTGGATGGAATGAAAGTATGGTAAATAGTAAATTATATTTTATTAATAATAAATATATCATAAATATAATATATAATCCTTAAATCTATCTATATAACCCTATATTATATATGGTAATGAAAAATGAAAATATCGCTTCATGGAGGTGGAAGTCCCCACATATGCAGGAGGGAATATTGAATTTTTCATTATAAGTAAAGGAGAGATAAAATGTTTATACCATTAACATAAAAAAATTGAATAATAATTAATATATTTAATTAATTATGTTAAAATTATTATTGAATATTTATTTGTGGTTAATTAAGAAATATACTTGAAAACAGGTGGTAAGAACATATACCTATTATCGAAAAATTCTTCTTTGAAAACACCTTAACGATTCTTGGATTGGAATTTTTGGAAGAAAAAAACATACAGGAGGTTTTTAGGGGGATTTTTAAGGTATTGAGTTATATCTTTGATGTGATAAATATCTCAAGTGGTGTAGATAATTTAGAATAGAAGGTTTTCTTTTTTAAGTGAGGGGACTGTCACCTTTGTAAATATTAAGAACCTTAAAATATAATAAATATATCTATCATGTAAATTGGATCCAAATTAAAATATATGATAAAATATGGTTTTGATAAAATCATTATATTAGATTTATATATATTTTAGTTATGTTTTAATCTTTATCTCTTAGTTTAACCCCCTCATTAGCCCTTTTAAACCTTACCGTAGTGATTAGACTTTTACCATGGTAACTGTTCATTATAGGTAAAACATAAAAAGAGAATATCCCCAAATATTTATTTACATGATTATAAATATATAATACATTTAAAAATATTCAATTCCATTATATGGTCCAAATTAATTATAATAAATGTGCCCAAAATGTATGAAAATCGTTTTTCGAAAAAAAATGTACATTTAACCATAAAAATTATTTTATTCACTTTACATTTATAGTAACAATATGAAGATGAGGGTTAATTTATTTTATTGAATATATTATGTATACATTTCATTAAAATTGTTCATAAATGGTTATTAATTTAATTTATTTAGATTAAAATACATTACTCTCGTAAAAAGTATTATTTTTATTAAAATATCTATTTATATATTGAATTGAATTTATATTCATTTATAAACATTTTATAATCAATTTATAAAATATTGCTAATTTTTTTTCTTGTATAAAAACACTTATCCATGTTTTTAATATTATAAATAATAGAAATTAACTTTTAAATAAATAATAGATAACAAATCAATGATTTTAAACAATACATTTTTTGTTTAAAAATATTAATGATAGTTTTATTTATTATAATTTATTAATTTATTTCAGAAATTATGTTTTAGTCAATTTCATTATAATCTATTTAATTTTATTTTTAATAAATAATTCTTCACTTGAGTTCAATTTTGGTTCTATCTCATGTTATCTGATTCATCATACTTATTAAAGAGAAATAATTTCTAAACTTTTTGGGTGTTACATTATACAACCCGTAGAATAATTTCACACTTTAAATTATGTTACTATAATGAAAAAATAACTATACAAATACCTCATTAAAACCATGTATTTCCATATAGTAGCCTTAAATTTTTGGTTTCCACACAAAACATTGACTATTTGAGTTGCCTTATTCCAAATAGAATTATCTTTTTGATCCACAATCTCTACCATATCTTCATTATAAGAAAGATCATGCTTCCTTGGTGAAACCTCTATATTTAGAATATTTAAAATACTATGTATGTACTTCCTCACAAGTGATACAAGTAAATCATCATGAACTTTGTAATGGTTCTGTGGAAGTGAAAAGTGATAAGTGAATGTTATGATATGATCAAGAATTTAATATGGGATGTCATATTTTGGTCAAAGATGCCCCTTATTTCCAAATATCATAACCTTATTAAAAATAAAAAATTATTTGAATAACTTATCACCATGTTCAAACAATATATATCTCCTTGGATTTCCAGTATAACTTTTCCATTGACTATGAGTCTTTCTAATGTTTTATTGAATGGCTATAACTATCTTTTCCATTTCTTTAGAAAACTCCAGCCCAAATTGCTTTTGTTCATCAAATACATCCAAAAAAAAATTATTTATATGATTATTTCCATATTGGGATTCATAAGTATCCATTTAAATTATCATGTTAAATCTATTGTTCTGAGAAACTTTTACTATAAAAAGGTGTTAATCCCAATCTCCATTTAAATTATTAGGGAAAATTTAAGTATATATTCAATGTTTTTAATGGTCCTTTTAGAGTTAACATTAATATGAGGATGATATGTAGTGTTAAATTTCAACTCTATATTCAATAATTGTTAAGGAAATGTCTATAAATTTGATTTAAACCCTGGATCTTGATCATGTTTAATTGAAAGTGGTACTGCATGAAATCATATCACATCCTCAATGTTTATCCTAGAGTTTTGGTCAACCATGAAACAATATCTAATAGTAATAATTGAACAGAATTCATTATTATATATACTATAACCCAAATGATGTTACGGCCTCTATATGTATAGGGGAGTCCTATGTTGAACTCTATACAAATTTTTTCCCATTTCAAAATGTGTATGGGTTATTTTTTCATCATCCATCTAGAGTTATGATATTTAATCATAACTTATAGACAAAGCATGAATTTTTATGTGTACTCCATAATAACCATTTTTATGTTTTCTAACCAAAAATATTGTTTAAAATATATATACATATTTATAATTATAGTATGTACAGATAATGAAGACCTAAGTGATCCATCTTATAGCTCCTTAAATTTATGTATTTAAGGGACACATATATAGAAGATAAAACCTAAAAATCCATAATAATCACAATTATAATATTGAATATTTTTTACCATATATTTATGTTCCAAATCCTTCTACTGAATCTCTTTAACCTTCTTACCGAGGGATTTTTTTAAATTCATTTGAGCAAGATAGAAATTCTACCCTTTACTCATTGTTTTTATGCTTATCCTATAAAAATCTTTATGAAATGGATCTATTCCAATCCTCTTCTTTGAAAAACTATCTCGGTCCTTCTAACATCTATATTCTTAAATATACTTTACCCTCATAAAATGGTTTTTTATTATGTATTCAGAATAATTTAGAAACTCTATAAGACCACTTTTTTGGAGTGAGTTAAAAATTTCAAGGGGATTTAAATGTTTAAATTGATGTTTGGAACAAATATCAATTTAATATTTTGAATGGAATTATAATAGTTATAAAACTTTAATGTGTTTTTTTTTGGAAGGGATTTAAGGCCCTAAAGGTGTATCAGGATTCAAGATGAGTTTTTTATCTTTAGGATTCGAAGACATGTTTTTTGGAAAGATAATGGGAGGAACATGGATAGAACACAATCATTGATAACTATGCACCTCAACTATGCGGATTTACATAGGATTCACAAGGTTTGTAAAACCATTCTCCTAAGGCTAATTATCCATGAAAAAATATGATGAAAGTTTCAGTGGTAGAGCCCATATATTACACATGGTTTGTACATCCATGAACTTATCCATGTGAAGTTATGTGTCTTTGGACAATGTGTGTGTACGGTTGGAACACGGTTGAAAAAACAATATGGTCATACCATGAACCCCATTAAAAATTGTAAATCATAATTTTTCCCTAACCTACATAATACTATATCCACACTCTATCTTCTCCCATTTCACACAGAACCCCCCCCCCCCATGAAATTTTATCTCTCCTCCTATCATACGATTTCACATATATCCTCTATTCATGCTATAATTAAAGAATACTTAATCATCTTGGATTATTATCGGTTAGTATTTCAATACTCTTACATGTTTCATCAATTTTAATCATTTTCATGGATGTTATTTTCATGAAAGATAATATGCACTATTTCTCAAGAATTTTTCAAGTTCTTAATTTTCTCTCATTTCGGATCAAATCAAATGACAAAATCAGATGAGTAATGATTTGTAATCATGAGGTATGTGGTTCGTAGATTTTTTCTAATTATGCATGTTTCATATAGAGCATAAAAAAAGTGTGAGTGGGGTGGTATGAGTGTGACTCATTTGATACTTATTTTATTTTATTATATTTTCATTAGAAGATATCAAATGGTATTAATGTGTGTTCATGGATGGGGTGAAGCGGGGTATGGTGTCTAAGGGGTGAAATTGGGTTTATTGTTGGTTTGGTAGTAGGTTACTATTTATTTAATTTTAATAAAGTTAGACTATATTAATTTTGGTTTCATTAGAACATATTGGCATGGTCCATGAGACCTTGGGCGATGTTGATCACTAGAATTAATGGTGACAGATATTCTAAATAGGCGTTTCATAGGATTTTTGTTGATGTCTACTCTTTAATATTAGATCATAGAATCATCGTTGTTAGGTTCATATAGGATAATAACCTAGTGAGGTAGATCGAACCACCCAATGTGGGTTGAATCTTATATATATATGCATAGGGGATGGTGATGACTATCAGTATAGAGGAGGTTCTCGCCACAGATGGTCGCAAATGATGTTTTGTTAGATCCTTGTAAAGGGGCTAAGTCTCTCCATATTATAGTGACCCCAACTTTTCAAACATGGATATTATATTTTGTTTATATGAATATTCATTTAATTTCAAAAATACATTTCTGAGAACATTAATAGTTTAGTGTATTTAGAGACTAGAAACACAATATTCTAATTTGGTGAATGATCTTTAATACCACACATAAATATAATCCCATTATGTAATATATATAAAAATTCCCTACATAAATCCTTTCTTCAAAACTTGGGGAAAGGAAACATAATAAATCTGATCTTAGATGCTTAGTAAGGGTAAAAATGGGAGATATATAAGAATAAAAGGAACATAAGGGTTTGTGAACATGATAATTATATATGAAAACCATACCTATCATATCAAATATTTGAATCTTGAGTCGGGGTATAAATATTAGAATTTCATAATACCTAAATCATAATAAAATCAAAGAACATGAGACATGAGAGAGTAATATTACCATAACACATGGATGTTTGGCATACATATAAGCATTGAAAATAATTTATTTACTATTCAAGGATAATTTCAAAAACATATTAGGGAACTCAATGGGAGGATAAACCTCCTAGGTGGGACAAACCACCATCCACAATAGTAGCCCATTCCTTGTAGTGTAATTATTTCATTCACCAAACTATCATAGTAGTCAAAGTTCGCTCCCAATACCATCATAGTAGACAAAGTCCTTTATTGAACTAGGTTCAATCCATATTCTAGTGAAATATATATAATAAGATAAAAATATTTACTCAAGGAATTTTAAGAGATATAGGTCCCACCATCTTTGGTAATAACGTAAAAAAATCCTCGGTTATAACGTAACCATCATCCTAGTGTATAATATAACCACCATCACATAATGGGAATCACATATATGTATTTCACAATATCATAAAACCTTAACCATATTGTAACCCATGAAATGAAATGGTTCTCATAAAAATTTCATCATATCATGACCTATGGAAAATAGACTAGTTTCATAATAATTTCAACATTTCATCATAAAATAATTCATTAAAAGAAAAAGTTTTCATAAACATTTTATCATGGTATAACCAATTTAAGACAAATTTGTTTCATAAACTTATTTAAATCATAAAAATAAACCATTAAAATATATAATAACAATAGTAACCATGGTTCATTATCCCAAAAAATCATAGACTATATCAAAAGATGTCTTTTTATATAGATAATTATTTTTAATGATAAACCACTTGCTAAATTTCTTGAGGAAGATAACATTTCTATGAAAATATATTTAAAAAAAACATTTTGAAATTTATTTTCAGAAAAAATATATTTCTAATCATATAAAAGAATCTTAAAAATCATTTAAAACATTTCTTAAGAAAAATATCATTTACAATTTTTTAAAATATTTTTGAAAAATTTCCAAAATCCTTTTTTACTTAGATATCATTCATCTAAAAATTTCAAAATTAATAAATTAAAAATTTTCATTAAATATATATTTAAACACATATAATTAATGTCATCAATTTTTTATCAGTCATGATTATGAGAAATATTATTCATGGCATGCATGTTCAAAACAAATATTCTATTCAAATTTTCAATAAATGTCAAATAAGAATTTTTTGGAAAATGAAATGAATATTATTTTCAAAAAAATTATAAATTCAACCATGGGTAAAAAATATTGTAATAAATAATATTAATCAATTTCAAAAAAATTGAAAATATTTTAGAAAACAGGGTTTTTGAAATAAACATATACATTTTCTTGATTATATTAAGAACCAATGAGTGGGAAAATGGTCCTATTAATTAAAAATATCATGACTAACAAAATAATAAAAAAATTAATAAATTTATTGAGATATGTATCATAAAATATTATCATTATAAACATAATCATAAATAATCTTCATTTACAGTAAAATAATTATATAAATTGTTTACCACATTAGTGACTTTTAATCATAATGTCAATGAAAGAAAAACATAAAATTGAAAATAAGATATCATGAGGATATATAAATTCATCATATTAGATGTCAAATTTTATTTATATACAACACATGAAATAATATAGGTGCATAACATAATGTATGACTCAAAGAAGGAAAATTGAGAAAATAATCCCTTATCGATTTGGTAACATTTGAAACGTATACACCATGAAATTGAGATACTAAAATAGAAATGTAAATAATTATATATATATATATATTCATCATAAATAAATCATGTGAATTATATATTTTACATAAAATAAACATATGGGGAATATGGAAATTGCCTTATAGTAAAATAAATGTGAGATGAAAATATATTATCCTAAGTCTCGCATTCTTTCATACTTTTTAGAACATCCTATATAATAAATATATGTTTATTATAAATATATTAGTGAACCATTATTAAATATATCACACTATATATGATTTACTTATGTCCGTTTATTTTCTATTTATTAACAATTCCTTGTTAAAATCATGTTTCGGGTAATAATCGATCAGTTTTCATATATATTTTAATTTATTTATTTTTGGTCCAATTACTATGATCATGGTAAAATTATCTCCATAATAATTATCATGAATAAATTATAATATTTATGAATAAATTTTACTTTTACAAAATATCATAAAATATGTTTCTTAGAATGAAACATGTTTCGATGGGGAGATTGTAGGTTGTACGTATGCATGATTAATGTTTTAATTTTTAAATGATCATTATAAAAATGAGGTAAGTGATAATTTAACTTTACATAATGATAAAAATATCATAAATAACATATTTATTTTATGAATATACTTATACATATCATCCATGTGGTACATCGATAAAAAGAGAGATCCACATCACTTCGTGAAAGTAATAGTCAACATGTACACAATCGATGTTATCATCCTTCAGTGAGTGAAATGGTAAGAGAAAAATTGAAATATTATCTTTTAATAAATATAAATATGTCATTAATATAATAATTATTTAATTTAAATAATTTATATGTATCCTTATCATATTCCAACTAATGTCTTAGTGAAAACAAATCACATCACTGCACAAGGAAGTAGTCTGTCGTACACATGTATGATGTTATCATTTCCCATACGAAAAAGAATTTAAAAATGTATATAAGATATAATTATTACATAGGAAAAATAATTTTTTAAATATAATATATATATACTTTATATCCATCATTATACACAACTGTGAGAGGTGGTAATGGAAAAAATAATGACAACGGTTTGTGAGGTGGTAGTCAACCGTACACACGAACGATGATTTCGTAACCCATTAGATAAAATTGGATGAGGTTTTTTATAACTAAATTAAAATAAAAACATATAATTATATTTAATATATTTATGTTATTATATCATCATGTTATAAAAATAATTTAAGGAGGTGGAGGATGAAACAAAACCAAAAATATCACTGATGAACTTTACCTCTTTTTCGGGTATCCTTCTTAGGTTTGCACAAAAACCCATCCTAGGTTGGATTTAAATACATAATAAGGATTATAATATGATATTAGGTAATTTGATAAGTTATCTAGTTTTATATTCACTAAATTATATACATTTATATGTTTTTTGGATTTGAATAGTAATGGTGGCCTTTAATATGTGGGCAAAGGTAACCCACTTGGAAACAAATCAGATATTTCCCAAAAGACACCAAAATAATAAATTAATTCCAAAAAAATCCAAGTGACGATAGACTATAAATATTCAATAATTATATGTTAATAAGTCCATAATATAGTATCAATATATTTTTTGGTCCATTTTTCGCCCATATCATTTTTAGTCTAACGCCAGTAAACCAATTTTTACATTAACTACAATAAATAATTTTTACTATTTTCACTATTAATTTTGGACTATGATTAAATTTACCTTATTATATAATATATATTATGATTATTCTAAATATTTAATCCATTTTTTCAAATTCCATTTAAATAAGGCTAAATTTCTATTTTCAAATCAATCAAGGGGACACGATGAGAAAGATGGTTCTTATAGAGAAACTGTTAAAAAAATCAAGATTTTTTTATAATAATATAGTATAAAATTGATTCAAATGACATAAATTGTATTAATGGGTTTATAATTTAATAATTTATATTTTAAACTAATATGAAATATAATTTATCTTTATAAATAAATTAATTGAAAAGGAAGTTCCCAATTCCAATTTACAATCTTCACTATTCATCAAAAATCAATATTTTCTGAAAATTCTTAAAAATTAAACATAGGATAACTATGATATTCCGATTTAAAAAAATATGGTAATTTTTAAAAATAATTTTTCAAAAAAAAACTAAACAAATATCTATAAAATTAGTGTGCAAACAAATAACAAAACAGCTTTTTCGAAAAATATTTTTTTTAAGTGGAAAATTGGATTTCTTATTATTTACTATTTAGAAAAAACATAATATGAATTTTAAAGATTTTATTCAATATATTATGTATAAATTTCACTAAAACCATTAACCAAAAGTGGTTTTATTAATTAATTTATGTAATATCTGTTTGTTTTAAAAAAATAGTTTTTTCAAAAAATATTTCCTTCATTTCCAGATAGTTTTATTCATTTTTATGTAATTATTCATTGATGAATTTATTTTATATAAATTTTTAGACCATATATTTTCATAATTTAGAAAATCTTATTCATATCTACTATTTCAAAGGTTAGGTGATTACAATCAAATTAAATTATAATATTTTTATCTATTGTCACATTTTTTAAAATTTGGTGTTCTAGGTAACAAAAAATAAACATTCTATTGTGTGTAACCTAATAAAAACATAGTGTTTCATTTATTGAAAGTAAAACATAGTTTTTTGTGTTGCAAAAAATATTGAAAAGATTAAATTATTTTTAAATATATATATATTTCATAAAATCTTGGTGTGTTACCTTATACCACCTTAAAATGAATCTACCCCTTGAAATTAATCTTAGTCATCAAAGGTTTATCATTTGAAAAATTAATTCATAGAAATCCACATCATACAAATGAAAAATAAAAGTACTTTTAAAAATGTAAATCATGAAACATAATAATTATTGAAATTAACTCATAACTAGGTTTCAAAATATGATAACGTAGGTGTGAATGGAATATTTCTACATGAAAGAATAGTGTAAATAATTACAAAGATTGATAAAGTTAACTTTTCAAAATAAAGTGGCTGTTATAAAGATGGTTAGTTACCAAAAAAACATAAACTAAATATGTGTGAAAAAACTTCATTAATACCTTGAAAAATAATGATAATTGGATAAAATTTAATTTAATGATACTTTTCCTAAGGTTTGGTAATTAATTTTCCATCTAGAATGAGAATATATGAAAATTTACTTACATGATAACTTTTTATTTCAAAGGTACAATTTCAACCTTTGGTCATGCCTTTGTCACTTTTAACTTCATCTCTTACTCCAATAAATGATAATCGTTTTTTTTATGAACGAGCCACTGAAAACCATAATATCCATAATATATTGAAAAGTCATTCTATCTATCTTTAGTTGTCATGAAAAAAAATATATCAAGTAATGAATATATATTCATATCAATAAATAATATGTTAATTTCTAAAACCTTATATGATGTTCAACAAAAACCATTTCATAAATTTATAAACTTATAACCCTTCCCATATTCAAAATTTATAAGGAACATTACAAAATTTTTCAAAAAAACTTAACATTAACACCTATATATCCTAAAGTACATTTTGGTTTTCAGATAAAAAACACATGAATTCAATCATCATGTATTCTATTGAAACATGGTAATAAGAAAAATTATCATAAAACCTAAATGAAAACATGCGTACTTCATCATTAATTACAAAAAAGAGACTATTTCATATATTCCTTTAATATTTATTTTAAACTCCATCAAATATAAGAAACCCCACTTTATGAACTAATCATTTATCAGTTTATAGGTCATCAATTCTATCAAATTTACATTATCCATCTCAATTATCTCTTTCTCCAAACTAAACACAATATTCTTAACCTCTTCAATATGTTAATGTTTATATTCCTTTAATAAGGTGTATTCCATAAAATATTACCTTTACATTAAATCACTTTTCTAGGTAACTATTGGTATTCAATATATCCTTACATATCCTTAATTAAAAATGTATACTACACAATCTTTATAAGTTTAATGATCCATATAACGTAATCCTTGAATTCAAATATATTGTTACTTGATCATTCAAAATAATCCATAATCAATTAAATATGCATAATCATATTATTCTTTAATGCCCATTTATTTTTAATTTCATTCATATTATCTTCATCGTCAACAAAAATATTAGTACTCGTACAAACTTACTGATTCTCTTCAAAATCATTCCCCATTGGACATAGATTTTTATAATTCCCATACCTAACACATTTAAAACATTCAATAGTTAATGATAAGTTAGGGAAAGAAATATTCCCATCTATTTTGGTAACTTATATATTCATTTTACCTTTGTTTCCACATTATTTTTGTCATTTTTTTCTACAATAAAATCATCTTATCATCCCTTTAATTCCATATCTTATGTGATTCTTCCCACAAATGTTTCATGTAAAAAACTAAATCTTTATTTCACTTTGGTCTCCACCACCTGAGCTCTCGGAACGATATATCCTTCTCTTATTTATTGAGTTCAAGAGTTAGTTTTCATACATGTTATTAGCCATATATCCTGATAACTCATTAGGAATAAACACAATATCTTTCAATACACTAACCATCCCATTTTCTTTCTCATCAAAAAATTATCCAAAACATTAAATACTACCCTAGTTTCTTATAGTTACAGCCATTGAATAAAACCAAAAAGAATAGTATGAGAAACAAAATTCATTGTGGAAAACCACATAATCATGAAAAAAATTAATATAGGATTTCAAAATAATGAAACATTCATTTCAATCTACGTTACCTTTAGCTTATCCTAGTTTACTTGAGGTAATTTTATATTTAAATCATTTAGGATGGTACATAATTTTTTTTCACTTTTCCAATAATATCTACTAAGAGTGTGAAACCAAGTGTGTCCCAAGGCATGTTTTCATAAACCATGGGTAGATCATGTCTGACTCAAAGTGCCCTTTTCATGTTTTTTACCACTTGATGCCCCTATTTGAGAGTCATATCCACTTATTGTATCCAAAGTAAGTTGTAATTTATTGGAAAAAACTTTCTATATCCTTTACAAAAATTCCGAGAAACTTTCCTATACTTTGGCTCATACATAGACTTATCCTTATAGACATACTTAAAAATATCCTTAGAAATATCTTTAGGGATATCAATAAAGATTTATCATTATATTTTGTAAATGTTATCTAATCCAATACTATTATACCAATTATAGTGACCCCATATCTTCATACATAGATATTACATATTTTTAGCTTAATATACATTACTTTACAAAAACAGACACCTAAGGACTATAATAGTATAGTGTCCTTGGAAACTAGTCACATAACATTCTAATTTTTGAAATTTCTAAAATGTCTCCTATAATGATCTTCCCACTAATTTCTCTTCATATAAATTCCATACTTAAAACTTTTTTTCAAACCCTCGTGAAAGGAAACATGATAAATGGTTATCTCAGATGATCAAACTGGGCAAACAAAAGAGATGTGTCAGAATAACATGTCTAAAAGGGTATGAGAACATGATTACAATATATTTAACCCATACACCGAAAATTAGTGATTACAATATTGGTTCAAGTAATAAATATTTGTATATAAAAATAAATGATTCCTAGCTATATCAATGAACATGACCAATGAGATCATAACATTGTAAAATGATGTGAAATTGTGGAATACACATAACAAAAAAATCATATCCTTAGTAGTTAGGGATCATTTAAAAAACTTATTAAGGAACTCCATGGGAGGATACACTACCTAGGTAGAAGTCTTTATAATCACTAGTGGAATCCCTTTCTTCAAAGTATAATTATTTCACTCCTAAATCTTTTTGAGTGGTCAAGGTTCACTCCCAAGGCCATCATAGTGGAAAAGGTCCCTTAATAAACTAGGTCCACTCCCCATTCCATCCTAATATATCTCATGAGATATGAATATTTAACTAATTCATTATAGAGAGATAAAGTTCACACAAATAATTATTTATTATATAACTATCATCCATTGTTATAATGTATCCACCATCACATTATTAAAATCATAAATATTTGGCTCACAAGATCCTCAAACATTCACCATATCATAAACCATGAAATGAAAATGGTTTTATAAATATTTCATCATAACATAAATTCTGGATAACTAACTATTTTAATAATTATTTAAATATTTCATCATATAATAACCCATGAAATGAAGTGAGGTTCATACAAAATTTATCATGGTATAACCCGTGGAATAGAAATGGGTTTCATAAAAATCATGAAATCATATAAAATAAACCATTAAAATAATGAATAAGAATGGAACCCATTTTTTATATACCTAGAAAATTATAGGTTACATAAAATTATTTAATCTTATATTTATAATTATTTTTAAATATAAGTCACTTAGAATGTCTCTTGAAATATAAAAAGTTTCTCTGAAAATCACTTTTTAAATATAAAAATTTGATAAAAATTTTTGAAAACCCTTTTCTTTAACAATATTTTTTTAACTTATCAACAACTCTATTAAAATAATTTAAAACATTTCTTAATGTAAATATAATTTCCACTTTGAAATAAAATTCAAAACATTTTCGATATCCATTTTTACGTTGAAATCGTTTATCTAAATATTTTCTAATTATTAAATAAATATTTTTAAATAAAAATATCTTTGAAAACATGTAAGGGAAGCATGAAATATATTATTGGTCGGGATAGTGATAAATAATGTTCATGTTATTCTTGTTGAGAATAATGATTCTTATCACATTTTCAGTAAATGAAGAACCAAAATTATTTTCAAAATGATGTAAAAAATTTATCCAAACAATATAGTAAAATGTAAAACATGGGTAAAAATTATTTAATAAAACATTTTAAAATGTTAATGAAATGTTTGAAATTTTTTTTTGAAACCATGGTTTTGGAATAAAACAAAGTTCCATTCGAAGAAAAAAATAATTTTATATTTCCTTAAAAACATTTTCTCAATTATTTTATATACCAAAGAATGGAAAATGGTAATATTATTTAAAAATATCATGAATAATAATATAATAAGAACATTAATGGGTTTATTTAGATATTTATCATTACATTTTATCATTAGGAACTTTATTATAAATGTTCCTCATAAACAATGATATTGTAACATAAAATCCTTTCAAATTTTACAACTTTGAATCAAAATCCTCATGAAGAAATAACATAAAAATGGAACATAAAATATTATCAGGGTAAATATATTCAATATATTACATGTAAAATGGTATATACATACAACTCATTAAATTATATACGTGCATAACATAATGTACATCTCAAAGAATGAAAAAATGAGGAAATAATCCCACAGCTGATTTAGAATCTTTGGAACCCTAAACCCACTGAAAGGGATATCCTCATAAGGATATTTAAATAAAATTTATTATAAGTATAATAGTTTGAAAATTAATTCAAGAGAATTATATAAACCATATAAAATATACACTTGGTAATTATGGCATGTGTCTCACAAAAAAATAAAATTGATACGGAAATCTGTTACTGTAAATCTCAACATCTTTTTTACTTATCCAAAAATCCTATATAACAAAAATAAATTTATTAATAATATATTATAGAAACATAAATATATATAATACCATATTTTATTTACTTATTTCCATTTATTACATTTTTATTAACATTTCCTTATTAAAATCACATTTCAGGTAATAACCTCTTTATTTTTTGTATATATTTTGATTTGTTATTTTCCTTCCAATTACTATGAAAATGGTTCTAAAATATACATAACAATAATTATGATATAATTATAATGTTTTTAAATTAATTATTCTTTTAATAAAAATCATAAATTTTTTTTTTGAGAAATTAAGTATGATACGATCATGGGGACCGTATGTCGTAAATACGCTTCAGTAACATTTCCATTTTTTCAAAGATCATTATGGAATGGAGGTAAGTAATATTTTATATTTATAGTATGATTATATTATTATAAATAACATATTATTTATCTAAATGTGCTTATTCATATACACTATATCTTTTGGTAATGAAAAGAGAGGGTCACATCGCTTCATGAAGGCGGTAGTCCACAAGTACATGAACAATGTCATCATCTTATAGGGAGTAAACATTTATGATATAAAATGATATATTATATTTCAATAACGATAAATTTGTCATTAATATATTAATTATGTCTTTTAAATCACATGTATTTACTCTTATTGTATTAAATTTAAAGCATTAGTGAAATCAAATCACAGTGATTTGTGAAGCGGTAGTCCTCCATACACACAAACAATGTTATCTTATCCTCGATGGAGTGGAAAGTAATAATGTATATATGATATAATTAATCCCGAGATATAATAATTATATAAATATATTACATATATAAACTTTATATCTATTATAATACCCAAACATGAGAGGTGGTAATGGAAAATATAATGTAATCAGTTCGCAAGGTGGTAGTACGCTTTACACATGAATGATGATTTCATAACCCATTTGATAGAAGTGGAGATAGTTGTAGTTCATTAAATTAACAAGAAAAAATCAAATTATATTGAATGTACTAAGTTTATTATATCATCATGATATAATAATAATTAAATTATGTGGATGAAAGAATAAAACAAAATTCCATGTTGATGAATGTCACCTCTTCTTCGTGTATCCCTTTAGGTTTTCACCAAAAGTGTTATAAGGATGAATTTGTATCAACAATAAAGCCTCTATGATGAGATAAATGAATTTAAAATGTTATTTGGGTATGTATTGGCTTAAATATATTACATTATAGGTGTAAATAAGTGAATGGTGGTCAGATCCATTTATAAGTGGGGTAAGAAACCCACTGGGAAACTACTTGGAAATATCCCAAAAGACTCAAAAATAATAAATTCATTCCCAATATTATAGCTTCCAAATGACCCTATAAAATAATTTGGGAATAAAAATATTTAAATTTGGCCATAAAATTGGATTTACACTTCTTTTTTATATCTAACCCTTGTCTTTTTAGTTTAACCATTGGTAAACCCATTCTCACTTAAACTATGATAAATAATTGTTGTTGTTTTCGCTATTAATTTGGGTCAAAAATTAATTTGTACTTATTAGATAATATAAATTATTATGATTCCAAATATAGAATCCATTTTTTCAAATTCCATTTAAAAAAGTGTAAAAGTTTTCTTTAAAATTAAACCCCTAGAAGTGATGAGAAAATATATTTTTAAGGTTCAAATGTCTAAAAGTTTACAAGGTTTTTAAACCAAAATTAAATATTAAATTAATTTAAATGACTTAAATTATCTTAATAGATTAATAATTTAACTAATTTTACTCTTAAAAAAATATACAATATAACTTTATATTATAATTAAATTAAACAAAATCCAGTTTTCAATTACAATTCTTTATTTTTCACTGTTCATTAAAAAATTATTCTTTTCATAAAATTTTAAATAATTCACCCTAATATAGTTTTGATATGATGATTTCAAAAATTAACTTTATTTTATAGAATAAAGTTTCTAAAATTATCAGTAATTATTTTAAAATAATTGTGTAAAAAATGTGAAAATGGTTGATTTTTTGAAAAATACAATTTTTAACTTTACAATAAAATTTAATATTATTTAATGTTAATAAAAAAATACAATGAATGTTAAAAAAATTATTGAATATTTATGATATAAATTTCATTAAATTCAATCACCAAATGTATTTTGATTTATTTATTGAGGTAAAAGGTGTTTTCTTCATAAAAATGGTTTCTTAGAAAAATATTCACTTTATTTCAAAATAGTTTTTATTTTATTTTTTAATTAATAGGTAATTGAAGAATTTTTTTATAAATGTATATATAATAAATTTTTATAATTTAGTTAATTCTATAAATACCCTCAATTCCATTTTTTAGGTGAAAACTATCATATAAAATAATATTAATTTATTAGTATATCACATTTTTTTTAAACATATTATTGTGTGAAAGTCAACCTAAACTAAATATTGTGTGTAACACAAGACAAATGAATTGTAGTGTGTAATGAAATAAAAAATCATTTTTGTGTGTAAAAAAATTTTAAAAATATTAAATTCATTTGAAAAATATATTTCTGAAAATCATTGGGTGTTAAATATATGTTGGGGATGATGGTTCGGGACTATGAATAACAATAATCATCTTGCCTTCGGATGTTGGTATTCTAAGATGATTAATAAATAAAAAGTGGAATTATAGTGGAATTATGATATGATTTTGAGTGTGTCGTAGGAACATCATATTAACTCGATGAGTTTTCATGGAGTTGAAAATAGGTGATACCATGTTGTGTATACGGTAAGGGTTGGAATGAGATATTGTGTGGTAAGAAAATAGACGGAACACTGAGGGTTATTCCTATATGATTAACCACATATTCATTGTTCCACTCCAACATTGGATAATGAAAATAAAGTAAAACTTAACACAGTTCCGTGAATGTTAGGTGGGTTCTATGATTCTTGAGTTGTTAGTCATTATTTATGATTTGGATGCTAGCTAATATGTATGGATGTAAGTTAGGCACACAATGGTGGTGGCCTAGTGAGTTCATACTTACAGTGTGCATGGGTCCTAAAAAATTCCTAAAGAGTTTATTACTTTGAGTGTAGTAAATTTATTAGGCTCCTACTCTAGACCATAGTGATATGGTATGTTCCCAGGGTGCATAGCATTGACGGCATAGCTTTTAGAAGATGGGTTAAGTCAATCCTTTGTGTTAAACTATATATATTTTTATCTTTTGCTTATATTCATACATGATCATCCCACAGAAGATCCTACATGATTTTATATGACTATCATGACATATATATATTCTAGTATGGTAATTAGGTTCAATTATGGCTCATTAATATTTTTGTTTTATATGGATTCCATTGAGTTTAGTTGAATTTATTCTTGGTTTAGTTATTATTACTATTAATATTATCATAACTAGAGGGTATAGTCTCCCACTATCACCTAGTAGACCATCATTTCTTGTCGTAATCCTTTATAATATATGGATACATCTCTAAGTACATGGATTGAACCAACCCAAAGAATAGTTTTAGTGGTCCTTGGGCCCAGGTGTTACTAATTGGTATCAGAGCATGGTTGTTTATAAAGTGGTAACAACGTTTACTTGGTTATTAAGTGGTTTTAAAGAAGTGTTTTTAAAGTTATATATTAATTAGGATATCATAAACTGTATCTTGTAAATCTATCAGAACATGGGATGGGGGTTGTATTGTGTTTCCGAAGAATATCTACATGAACCGAAGTCCAAGTTAATATGGAAAAAATGGATTGTTGTTCTAGTTTTCATAGGTACGGTCGAGTTATTTGACACAGTTGATGGTGTATCTGATATTACTATTTTTTATTATTTTCCTAATAAGAAAGAGGAGAAAATTCATTAATCAATATATCAATATAGTCTCACATTAAATTTTTTTTGTGCTAGTGATTATTATTTGGAACATGGAATAAAATAAAGGGGTGATTTGTTTAAAGTGTCAATAACATGCTAAATATTATTTCCCTACATATCATATTAGTGTAATTCTACTTATAATTCTCATTAATATATTTAATGATGTTTTTTATGGGATCATATGTTTGTATAGTGTATGTGGTTTCTAACACTGATTGGTTAGGCATGGATAAAAGAATGTGGTGAGTTGTTTAATGTGAACAAAATATGCTAACAAGTGTTTTTCTATATAGCCTCATGGTTTCATTATACATAGCCAGTCTATGTATGTGGTTCCCTATGTGATTGATGAGTGATCCTATGTATATATATAGTGTATCTGTTACCTTTATATAAAATGATTAGGTATGGATCCATTTGTTTGGATGACGTGTGATATGGGTGTGGTAGTATAGTGTAAGGGTGGTGATATGTGTTGCCTATTATGACATTCCCTATTTATGATATTCAGACTGTTATAATTGGTATTTATAATTTTGTTGGATCTTAGTGTGATGCCACTTAAATAACTTTTGGTGGAGTGTCAAGAGGAAAGAAAAGTTTCACTATAAGGGTATGTATGGGATCTAGCCTCTAAGGGTGGTCATTACCATGATCCACAAAGAGAGGATCTGAGGTTGTAGTGACAATTGCCAGGGGGAGTAGAGTTTACTTTATTTCTAGATGAGAATCATAGTGTAAACTTAGTTTTGTTCATTCAGAGCAATAACCAGTGAAGTCAAGGAGATAAGTCATCCATGGTGTCATTGATGTGGTAGTTTTAGTCACATCACCCCTCTTTGTTTTAGTGTGAGGTTGGACCATAGGTTATATAAATTACAATAGAGTTTTTATTGAATATCTTTTATCAGATTGATAAAACCCTAGGTAATTCGGTGAATTTTTCCACTAATTTTCTCACGGTATTGGTTAATCACCGGTGGGACATACAGGTACATGTAGGAAAGCATGAGGGACTAGTCTTGAAGGAATTTGAGACTATATTCTTTGATCACTCCTTCCCTAATATGTTGATGGTATATTAGGATCGTGATTTTATGAACTTGAAGAAGGTAAAAACATTGTTCGTGTAATATTAATAGAGGTTCATAGACCTATCATGTTTTCACCTCCATGGTCGGAGATGACATCACCAAGGTGAGATGGTATGAAGATGGTTTGCAAAATTTTGTCAGTGTATAGGTGAAAATCATCTTGTTTAACTCATTATTAGAGGTATTGGATTAGGAATTTATACGTAGTGGGATCTTTATGTATAGAAATTCACCATGTCATATGATAGTTTCAGGAAAGATAGGAAATGGTGCTCTAGGTAGCCAAAAGCGAGTCCACGAGGAGGTTCAATTGAGTAGTTAGGTCAGAGACATAGAGATGACATAGAAGAATTTATTTTCAATGGTATAATTCTAGTGCAGTAATCTTGGTTATGTTCAGAATCAGTTTGAATAGCCCTCAAATGATTGTTATGTGTGTGGGAAGATGGAACATTTAGAGATATTTTTTCAAAAGTATTTTAAAACAGTTGGGTGTCAAAGACCCGGTTAGAATATGGGATCTGATGTTGGATAGGATGTTACTAGGATTTGGTATCCTTGATATGACTACATGCATAGATCATGGTAGGAAGAGTGAAACTAGGAAGTGGGGGTAGTGGTCGATGGTCGGTACAGCTCCGCAAAGAACACAAGCATTAGGAAGTCAGGAATTGGGAAAGATACATGGGGTTAGGTTGGTAGATTTATATTAGGTTAAGGAGTTGATGATGGTTATAGGTATTCCATTAGTGTGGTCTTACTCTTTTTGTTTTTCCATGATAGACACTAGTTAATGAGGTGCACATATGTTATATTAATTAACATGGTATTGGTAAATATATGAGCATCAAGAATAGTGTGTGGAATATAGGGTATGTGTGGGAATAAATGAAATTTTTTGGGAAATATATATATATATATTATGTGGTAAATTTTTGGAATGGGGTGTGATAAAAGACTTTTGGCAATAAGTTGTGATGTAAGAACTTAATGGTGTCATATGTGATGTAGGATTAATGTGAGCATCTGATGAAATTTTGGATTAATGGTATTTGATGGTTGTGACATACATTTATAGGGGGTGGTCATGGTGGTTCCATCGAGATGTTGGAAAAACTGTTGGTAAGTGACCAAGTGGGTGATTTATAATGTGGGTAGTGCCACATAAATAATACACTATAAGAGAGTTACTGAGGCAGTTAGGGATGATGTAAATTATATGGATATGTTTGTTATCATCTCATCATATAGTAAAGTGGGGAATGAAATAATCTAGTCAAGAGGGTGCTTGGGTGATCTTGTTTCCAAATAGATTGGGTATGACCTATTTCAATGAGGGGAAGTTGTATGACCTCATGTTTTGCAGTGATTTTAAAACACCAATGGAATTAGAAACATTATTTTGGTGGTCATACAAAATTTTAATATAAGCTTCATAATGTATTTTGGAATTTTGGAACTCGTTAAAGTGTTTTTTATGGAATTTAAGGACCAAAAGTTGTCTTAGGAGTCTGGTTGTGTTTTGGGAGTGTTAAGATTCAAAAAAATGGTTTTTTGGAATAAAATTTTTAGTCTATTGTTATCAAATGGTTAATACTAACAATGCATCTAAATCATGTGTCCCTATATGGGTGTCACACAATTTTTAAAAGCACGAACTAGAGGCTGCATGAACATGAGAAAATATATATTAAATTATATAGGTGAAGCACATGTCTTTCACAAGTTTTTTACCCATGCACCCTTCCATTCAAGGTTTTGATCCTTAGATAGTGGGTGCACATAGTTGGTGGATGGTTAGCCAAACCATGTGGTCAAACCATGCACACATTTAAAAATGGGAAATGAGAATTGTTCACCTTCTTATTTAACCCTTTATACAAACTCTTTCTTCACACATTTTATTTAGTATCACCCACAAGAGATATTCCCTCTACTCTTCTCCTCATTTATTGGAATACCACTTATATCTGAGCTCTAATTTTAGTTCATTAATTATATTTAATCCCCCTTGGTTATTCACCCAAACATATTTCTTACTCTCTATATTTTATTTACCATCATGAATTCTATTTAAAATTTATATAATGTCCATAGTTCATAAGAAATTTTTTTAGTCCCTTATTTTCTCTCATTTTGGATAGAATCAGAGGACGGTATCAGATAAGAGATGATTCATCATCATAACATAGGTGATTTAAAATTTTATTCTAATTATTCATATGTCTTTTAAAGTGTAATAAATATGTATGGGTGGTTTGGCCCATATGTGGCCAATTTTAAAATTCTATTATTTATTCTTATTTTCCCTGGGACATTTATAAGGTTACTCATGTGTGTGATAAGGCACTTTTTGAGATCATTATGGTGTGGTAGGGATGAAATGGGGTTCCATGTTGGTTTGGTTGGATGTTTTTTTATGTAATTTTCTTACAGTGTGTTTGTGACTGTATTGGTTCCATCGAAATGTGTGGCCATTTCCCATGATACCTTGGGTTATTTTGATCACTAGAAATGGTGGTGATAGAGGTTCACCAAAGGTGTGGCCCATGATTTTTATTTATTGATGCACATTGAGGTTTATTGATAGTGTTGTTGAGGTCATATTCACAAGGATAAGTGCATAGTGAAGTGTTTTGACCACTCAATATGGGTGGAATCCTTTGTATATAAGGAGGTATAGGTAATGTTGATGGGAATTGGTATAGAGGAAGTGATTACTATATAAGGATGTGTATAATGGTATGTGTGTCCATCAAATGGGGGTTGAGGATCATCGTATACTAGAGCTAATGAATTGAGACTATAAATGATGAGTATCTATGTGCCATGGGATGTCAAGACACTATGATGATGGGTAACTAATAAGTTGAAGTTTAAATTAATATTTATATGATTATGACTATTCTATAGGGATATCGTAATAATTCAAAGATTTTTTATAGAGAAGCAGATTGGTAATGTCATGGTACATATGTGATAATGGATGTCAATTGATGTAGTGTAGTATGGAAATTGATGGTAGATCTATTGACTTTAAGGTATGAAAGATCATAGATTAATTACTCCACATTGATGTTATCCAATGTTCGTAAACTCTACCTTTTCGATATTGAGCATATGTGAAGTGGGTTCTCTAAGGATTGAGTAGTTTCTATTTAATTACGTGTCAAAAATATTGGTATATATATGAATGTATGATAAGAACACATTGTTCCTGAATATTGAGTTCGTAATTACACTCTTCACAGGCCCATCGGGACACGTGCTTAATTTATACCTTTGAGCATAGGAAATGTATTAGGTTCATGGTCTGAACCATAAAAAGAAGGGATGTTTTGAGGGTGCATGGGATAAATGGTATAGTTTTCCAAATATGGACTAGGTGGTTCATATATATTAGATTGGATACCCCTTTGTCTTTAACTTATATTCATACATGATCGAACCACATGAAATATTTCATACTTTTTATTAATACCATGACATATAGATATTATCTAGTATAGGTTTTATGTGTACTTTTGGATCTTTATTGTTGTTTTTAATATTTATTTCACTAATTTCTGTTGAATGATTCCATAGTGCTATTATTAATTCTATTAATATTATCATAACTAGAGATTATAGTCTCCTCACTAGCACCAAGTAGATTCCCACTACTATTCAGTATCCTTTGGAATATCAAAATGTAAACCTCAAGTCGTGTGGTGCACCAGCCTCAAGCACAGGTTTAGTGGCTTGTGGTTTGAGGTGTTACAAACTCATAACATTACCTTTGGAACATATTTAACTCTTCTTTTCTAAATATATTCTTAAATATTTTAATATTAGTATATATATCACACTAGTCACCATATAGAAAATGCCTCAATATTCATAATGTAGAAGTTACAAATGTCATATCCAAATCATTAGTCGGGTAATTTTTCTTAATAACATTAAATTTTTGTGATTCATACATGGATAACAATTCATTTTTTATAAAAACACTACCTGGACCATTATTTAATACATCATTGTATATTACATGATCTTCTCCGCATCCAGGTAGTGTAAGTACATGTGCATTGACCAACCTTCTCTTCAACTCCATGAGATTTTCGCCATATTCATATATCCAAACAATCCTCTTTACTTCCACATCATCATTATTAGTGGATTTGATATTTGTCATTTTTTTAAAAAAAAATTATAGTATCAATATAATATAATAAAACTAAGTATTTCCATCATAGAAGTCATTTTATTCCATTACAGAATAACTTTATTCTTGGAATCATCGATAAATATACCATAATATATAATTATTTGACCTGATAATGATACTCTCTATTTGAATAATTTCAAATTGATAAATTTGGAAAAGTATATTTTAATTTATTATGGAGTTTAAAATAATCACCAAATTATTCTCATACACTTCATTTATCTTGTAACATATGAGGATATAATATATTAATACTACCACAAATTTTCCAATTAAATGACTAAATATTATTTATTATATTTTTGATAATAGTGGATAAAATGATAATTCCAAATTGAATCCAAAAATAATCATAATATCTATACCACATATTAAAGGATGTCTTGGTTATACCCTCTATTTTTACCTTTACTAATGATAACCATATTGAATATCAATCATGGAAAAGTATTGATATCCATACAGTTGATCATACAAGTGATTAATAAAAGGTATATGATACTTATTCTTGATTTTGATCTTATTATGATCTTGAAAATCAATGAAAAGTGAATTGACCCATCATTATTCATAAAAAAAGAATTGGTGAACCCCATTTAGATACACATAGTAATATAAATCCATTTTCTAGATTCACTTGGAGGATCCTCTTTAATTTTTAAACTAAATTGGGGATATTCTATAAGGAATATATAAAATATGTGTGGAAACATGTGTGAAATATATTGAAAACTCAACATCATTATTCAAGGGATGACTAGGAAACTCTCAATGAAATATATTAACATATACCCAAAAACAAAAATATATTTCATTTTTTAGTTTCCCCCTGTAATTTGTGAAAAATAACCTACATGAATAGGTATTGAGACCCATATAATGGAAGAAATTTACAATATAGGTTCATGTTCATCCTCACATTAAAAGTCTATTATAGGTGGCTTTGAATATAAAGTGAGTCTTTTATCCTTGTAATTGATATGGTTGTTATATAAATATATTAAATCCTTTCCTAAAATCACATCAAATTCGACTTTAGGGAAAAAAATATATTTTTAAGAAGAACAAATCCACAAACTTATGTTATATAAGAGCTATAGACATGAGATAAAATCATAATACCACTAAAAGGTCTCATTAATAAATCAGTATCTAAACACTGAGGTGGTGATTTGACACCTGTAGAAAAATATTTAAATATATAAATTATATAATAACTAGAATCTAACATAAATACTGTAGTTATATATTATAATATAAGTATAAATATGAAAACTTCATTCTCAAAACCCACATCAGAAGTTTTTCGTTCATAATCCTTACCGTTTTCCTTTAGATTTAGAGGTTGTTGATGCTAATCGTCCCCATTAACCCATCGATTCAAGAACATTTTGCTATTATGTCTATACTCCTTGTAATTATAGAATTGGGGATTGGGTGATAAATTTGGTTAAGCTTTCACCCCATTAATTACACTACATGACCACTTCTTATCACTTACAAATTATTGTGCTGAATGGACATATTTTCCATGCTTAATGAATTTATATTTCACTTGAAAAATATTATCCATACACTTCTTCTGATATTTTTTTCATAAAGGAATAGTAATTTTTCCCTCCATAGTTTTAATTATTTGAATCTCCATGTAAATAAATTTATCACTTCTTATCCTTAAAACCATGAGAATAATAAGAGGTTCCACTCTCCATTTTAATCGTGAGAACATATTTGATGAATTATTCATAACTCTAAATGTATCTTATATGAAATACCTTTTAGAGACATGGTTTTGAACCACTAAATAGTCAATAATTTTTATTTGTGATTTAAGATAAAACTAGAAACTTACCTTTTAAGTCTATCTTAATTTACCCCATAGGTACCAATTTATTCATCAAACATCTACTTTATTTATAGAAATTTTCTCCCTAATTTATTGTAATGAGTTAGAGGAAAATAATTATTTAGAAATACCTTATCAAAACATTCCCATGTCATGGAATAAAACTCTTCATCTTGCCTCATATTCTTGATATGATTACACTATTGATTATCTTCACCTTCCAAATGATGTGTAGACAAAACAACCATCTCATGGTCTGATCACCAGATAATAAGAAATATTTTTTCTATCTAATTGATCTATTTCAATAAAATAAGTTGATCATAGGACCCACTGATGGAAGGTGGATGTTTCCACATAAAAGAATCAATGGTGAGTTCTTAGATCTTTTTACATTTGGAAGTTCATTAGGATTCATGTTACTATTCATATCATGATTGATTTGGTTGATCATAATCATGCTATTTTTTATCCAATAACGCATTAAAATTATTTTCTCATGAGGAAGTTCATTACATTATCCATTACTTCATTCATTAACATGATTCCTTCTAGATTTATCCATTGAATAAAATCAAAAATCACTATCAGGGTATTAAACAACAATAATAAAAGGGAGCAATCATATGATAATTATAACTATTCTTAATATTTTCTAACTTATGACAACTTCTTATCAACCATTGAAACCTTATCTTCATCCTACATAAATCTGTTTTATTATTGGTTCTAAAATATTCTATCCCCAAATTTCTCATAACCCAATCTCCAAAAATATACAAACACTCTTTGATGCCAACTGTGGTGACCCAATCTTTTCATATATAAATATGACATCATTTTAGATGGATGTTTAGTTCATCGCCGAAATATACATGTATGATAATTTTAAAGATTTTAATGTCTTTGGAGACTATATACATAATCAATTGATTTCATATAATATATTTAATATCTTCTAAAAGGTTCTTCTCATTTATCTATATTCATAGATATTTCATACTTAACACCTTTCATTCTAAACTAGTGAAATATAAATATAAGAAATGGTGGTATTTGATTCTTATTAATGGTTAACATGGGTGATACCAATTGATGATCATATGTGAGAGTAATACAACATTAGGGGAATGACAACATGATCATAACAAATAGGATTATACTCAACAAGTCATAAACCATAAAACATGATTCATGGGATTAAATTTTTTTATAACAGGAGTGTGGAATCATCATTAATCACTTGTAATCCAAAAAATGTAATCATAATCAATAGATATACGTTTTTGGCATTAAATAAAGTCATAAATATAATCATAGAAATCATATGTATAGGAGTCTCATCATAACATTCATCATATAGTAGGATTGGGCTTACTACCTATGTACATTTATACTCTTGGTTCAACCATCCATGTACCCTATTGGGATTGGGCTAATTACCATTGTACCATCCGAGGATTGGAATAATTACACATATACCCTTTGGATCTTAGTAAAATTACCTGTGTGAACTCTTGGTCTTGGTTGAATTACCTGATATTCTCTTAGGATTGGGTTAGATACCCTTCTACCATTTTGATTTCAATGGATATAAAACATCATCCAATGAAATGGAGCGATATAATGGACCAACCAATCATATAATAATAATAAATTCACACACACACACATATATATATATATGCATCATAAGAACATAATACCATTCACCATTACATCAAAATTTAATTATCTTGTGAGAAACAAACGGGTTTCATGAAACATTATTAAAACATCATCATCATAATTAATTTAGATAAAGTAAGTGGATTGTATCATATAATCATATCCTTAGTAGAGCATAAAAATCCTTAAAGGAATTTTACATAGATGAAAAATACATTTATAAAAGCACTTGATGTTTGGTTTTAAAAACAATAAGAAATATTCTTTTCTTCTCATTACATTTAAAAATTAAAACCTAGAAAAATAGGAAGTTCATTTTCATTTTAAAATATTGGAAACATGTAAAGGAATCTTAATAATGATTATTTTTCATGACCATGAGAAATTTCATTCATTCGGTACACATTATAAAAATATTCTTTTCATAATTATAGAAAAAGTAAAATATAAACCACATAAAAAACATTGTCAATGTTTATTTTTAAATATTTTTAAATATATTAAAATATAGATGTAAATAAATTTAAATAATTATTTAATAATATAAATAACATTCTTGAAACATTTAAAATAATATGGTCATATTAGAGAAATATTTCTAATCTAAAAGAAGAAATAATATTATCTTTGATTAAAATATTCTTCCAGGTATTTGAGTACAAAAGTTGGGGAAATTGAAATAAAAAATTAAAAACATATGAAAAACATAATAGAACAAAATATATGTTGTTTAAGAGGGAAAAAACATAAAATTACCCTAATGTAATGTAAAATGTAAACAATCCCGATAAAAGGTGAAATTGTAATATAAACCCTCAACTAGAGTCCCAACATTATTTTTAGAAACTATAATATTATTTATAATAAATTTATACATATTATAAATCTATAATAGAAATATATTAATACATATCTTTCTATAAATCACTCACTTATAATTTTCCAATTAATATTTTTTTAATTCTTCCAAAAAATAAATATCCATGTGTCTATAGTTTTATTTTCCACATATGTTTTGGATTAGAGATTCCAGTAACTGAACCTTGTCTATGGTCTCAAAATTTTAATAACATCCAAAGTACCATATTTATTAATTATAAAAAAAATTAACCAACTAAGGGGGTGATGAAGTATTAATTTCATCACTTTATGGAGGTGGAAGATTGTATGTATGCACTAGTAATTCTTTCATTTTTCAACGGATGGAAAGAAATAAACATAAATAATAATTTATCTATAATAATAATACATATATCATATTATATATATATATATATTAAATACATCTACATAACCATATATGAAATATAGTAGAAAAAAATGAAAAGTATCACTTCTTGGAGGTGTTAGTTTGTACATACACAAGAAAAGAGTTTAAATTTTACATCATATGGAAGGGATATATATGATGGTTAAACGATTAACATAAACACATTTCATTATAGTAATTATATTTTTCATAATATTATATTGGTTATAGAATATTCTGTAAAGCCTTATGAAGAAACAAACTTAGAAATGGTCGGTAAGAATATATACCACCGCTTTGGATAATCTCCTTGAAAAACCATAAAGTTTACATGATGGGACTTTTGGGGTGTAAAGAACATATAGAGCTTCGGTAGTTTATTTGAGAAGTCATTTAGTCAGATATTGGTTGAGTTAAAGTTCTAAAGTTGTGTGGAAAACTAATCGAAGGAGGTTTCCTTTTATAAATGAAGGGAGTGGCACCCTTATAAATATTTAGAACATAAAAAAATTATCATGGAATGTTTATCCAAATTATACAATTTGATATGTTAGGGTAGTTTATGAAATATATACACTCAAAAATTCATATCTAGATTAGTTTTATTTATATCTTATTCCTAATTTCTTAATTTAACCACCTCATTAACCCTTATAATTCTTACCATGGTGACAATATTTTTATCATAGTAACTATTCATTATGGATAAAAACTATTCTAAACTTATCACCTAATATTTATTTATCTTTTTATAAATTTTGAATAAATTTTATATTATTCAATATGAAAATGTTTCATAATTTAATTTTAATATCCATTCACAAAATACATAAAAACCATGTTTTGACTAATTGTATCTTGATGCAAAAATATAATTTTATTCTCATTCCTTGACATATAAAAATCTATAGATAAATGTAAATTTATGTGATTTAATATATTATATACAAATTTCTATAAACCAATTTGATAAATATTGGTTAATTTAATTTATTCATATATAAAATATAGTTCACTTATAAAAAATACTAGTTTTAGAAAAATATATCGTATTTATATTCAAATGAATTATCTTAATTTCTAACCTTTTGGCAATAAATATATGAATGAATATTAATTTTTATAAATTTAAAGAAAATAATGTTACATAATTTTAATTATCTAAATAATATAAATTAACTTTTATTTAAAATATATATTATTAAATAATGTCTAAAAAAATACATTTCTATATCACCAAAAAAATATACTACTTTATATAATTATTTTATTGATTTTTCTAATTATTTATCAATTAATTTTATTGTAATATATTTCATTTTCTATTTCAATAAATCATTATCCACTTAAGTAATTTTTTCATGCTCCACAATATATCAAATCTATAAAAATTATTAAAGAGAAATATATTATAAAATATAAGGTTTTTTCAATCAACATTTTCCAAAATATTTCCTAATAATATTTATGAATTAGATTTAAATGGTAAAAAAGATAAATAAATATCAAAAGGTGAATATGAATTTCTTGATCTAGTGAATAATCCTTTTCCAGCTATGAAAAAATTAAAAATAGAAGAATTTTATAATACCAAGTGATTTTTAGGTCATGAAAATCCAATAGTGAAACAAGAATAAAGGTTTCTAGAAACTTTATTCCATTAAATAAATTATTAACAGGATTGAGAGATAATTCTCTGCCCTATTTATAACATTTATGTGTTTTGGAAGACACAACTTAATCCTATGACACGGTTTTTTCATAATATGTAAAAGGAAATTGGTGGTGAATCATAAAAAACACTTTACCATCATGGCCACTAATAATTAGAATTCATTTAATAATTTTTATCAGGACAAAATAATATCAAACAAGCAAGGAATTTTCCACAGTGAATATTGGTGACTAACCTTTGGGGTGGAGTTATCAAATTCTTCCAATTGGTTAGAGATTGTGTTATGTCTATTAAATCTAGAAATCTAGACACTCCTTATAGAATGGACCAATGAGGTATGATTTTCAATTCCAAATTTTGTTTTTACATATATTACTTATGGTTATCAAATGGGATTGATTATCTAATATGACGGTGGAAAATAAAGTTCCACATTAATGTTTTGGACCTATTTTTTATAGTTTACTCAAGGATCATATAATTCATTGATAGTAGTTTGATTATACCCTATGTAGTGATAGGTACAATTTCTACAACATTAATGTTTTTAAATAGATAAATTTTTTCTCTAAACATTTAAATCTTGTTTAATGAAAAGATTTATCCTATTTAAAATTAGAATATATAATATGAAGTGAAATTGATAATAAAATGTGGTAACACATTTACCTCATGGATTAATATGAGAAACATTCTTTTAGAAGTTGTGATATCAATAGTGGTGGAGAATAAATTTTTTGCCTCTATACATTATCAATAAGTGGAAATATACTTTTACCTTTATTTAATTTATTATCAATTATAGTGAGATAAAGTTTTATTGACTTTATAAAAAATATTATATTGAAAAAAAGGGATAAGATGAAGTTCCCTTGGATTTAAAGAATCTTGAGTTGTCTAGTTTTCAATATAATGTAAGTGAATGATTTTGAGATAATAATGGTGTGGGTCTCATTAAATATGAAAAGTGAATCTTATATCATTTCTGAATAGTAAGTGATATGTCTACCCCTGTATTTGGGGAAAACTGAATGATGTTGGTTTAATGTTGAGAAACCCTAAACGTCATATAATTGGAGTTTTCGTACTCATGTGAAATAAAATTACCAAGAATTTGAAATTTTTATCTAAAACATTTACAAAAAAGTTAAATATATTAGTTAGTGTTCATATATTGTGAGATGTTATAAATTAATGTTAAATCTATATTGAATATGGGATTGAAATTCTACTGCTATATATATTCATTATATGTGACATGAGGTTTAAGGATCCTGAAATTAGTGCAAAAAACCTTCAATGAAGTTTTTAGAAGATTATAGAAGTTTTAGATACATTTGAATTCATTTTAGAAGTAATTTGAATAAATTTGGAATTTTGGAGTTACAGAGGGAAAATGGAAACGTCCAATCTCATATGACATTTGAATTATTAGTGTATCATTTTCTTCCAGGTGATACTTATAATTTATGAATGTGTAATGAGATTATGACTTTAAATTAATCTAATAATACTTCTATTCCATATGAGTTTTATAGTAATTATTCTTAGGATTTTATTTGACTTTAAAGACTTGAAAAATATCAATGAGATTCATAAGGCTTAAAAAGGTATTAAAAATGTGTTTCATTTTGATTAAATGACATTGAGACTTTTTATGACTTTAAATTCGGATAAAGTGACTCCAATAGCTTATATTTATTTTTAATTAGACATAGGTTGAGTTCTTTAGGGTAAAAAATGAACTTTCTAGAATTATAGATTGCAAAGTGGAAATAAAAAATGATAATTTCAAAGTTGTTGAATCATGTTCTAAAAATCACAAACACCAAAAGGTGTGTGTTATCAATGAAATAAAATTATAAGATATTATCTAAAATATTGGATAATAAGATTAAATAAAGTTGAAAACTTGAGTGAGTTTCTTAATGTTTGAGATTGAGTTTCCAGGATTTATTTATTTCGTTGAAAAATAATTTTGAAGATGCTTGAGTTGTTCTTTCATGTTTAAAATATCATGAAATTATTTATAGCTATAATTAAATCTTTATTCGGTGAATATATTATGATAAGATCAAGTGTATGAGTCACTTGATAATGTAAAAGAAACATCATGGGTTTTCAAGAATAATGGAGATGAGGTTTTCTTAAGGTTCGAGCTTCATTCCAATGTTTAAACAATCATGACTCAAGAATTATAAGAATAATAAATGGATGTGTTGGAAGCAATGAAGGATGATTTAAAATTCACGATGTTATAAAATATATAATAATTTCAAAGCTAATATGAGGGTATCCACAAAACTACTATTAATGTTTCATTTGTTTCGACTTGTGAAGATTATTTTATATGAAACTGTTGTGAAGAGAATGATTTAAAAAAAGAATATTCATGATGATTATGGGAAATATAGGGATTTAATATTTTTCTAAGATAAATAATTTAGGAAATAGGATAATTAATCATGTAAATTTTTGGAAAATAAGCTTAGCTGAAAAATGGATATATGAAATGTTTTGGAGGATTTTATGTAGTTGATTTATAATAGTGTTTTTCGGCAGACATAGAGAATGTATCGTATGTGATCTATTTTTGAATATTAAAAATAAAATGTGGTATTTAATTCAACCATGTGATAATGTGAGAATATTGAGAAACAAAGAAAAGAAAAAAAGGAGTATTCATTATAGCTAACATTTTTTAATCTGAGAGAAGAAAATTTCCCTCAAAGAAGTTGCAGTGAGTAATATTAGAGGCAAAATAATCTCACGAGAAAAATTGAAATAGGTAAATTTAATTACCACTGTATTTAGTAATAATATATAATCTAATACAACATATCATTAATAATTTATCTATTTTATAAGAAATGTAATAATAAAAATAAATGGTGGAATATAATATTAAACCAAGAGAATGTGATATGCCCTCTTTCAAAGAAGATGAGATAATTTTTTATTCTAGGTTTATTCATTCAAGTAAGAAGAAAAGGATGAGTTGTGAAAGGATAAATTGGATGTATTTATTCAAATCATATAAATCCATTAGAAGATATTTTATTTATGTTGATTTTTATATTAATCTATATTATAATACTGATATATATGGTATGATAAATACTAGATACTGATTTGAATGTCTGAATTTGGAGATATCTATAGGAAGTAAAAGATTTTGAGGGGTTTAACGACAAAAACCCAACAAAGTTATCTATAAATAATAACTGGACCTCATCACCACATTATCTCAGAATTTTTCCCCTATACGCCACAGGATATCCACAAGTGGTGAGGGTCAATGAGGATACTATGGGAAGACTATACCCTCTCATTAGAGTAGAAGTTGCATAATAAGTAATATCAATCACATATAAACAACCTAGATAAATATCCAAAACAGAAAAACACAAGTTCCAATAAATAATAAAGATATTGTATGCTATAAAAAATAAAGTATGTTATACCATTTTAGGGATCACTTATAGTGGATCATATAAAAAATTTATAAAAAGTATAAAAAATAAACAAATATAGAATCAAAACCACCAAAAAAAATTATTTATACTTGTTTCTGTCATCTATATTACATTCTAGTAATCTCATAAAAACATGAGATACGAGGACATTACCATTAATTGATTCCTATAACCAAATAGTTTTTCTGGGCATCTGAGGAATCCCAAGAATTGTTTCAGTGCAACTTTGAAGGACTCCACTAATGGAGTCTCTAAATATCAAGAAATAAATATAAGTGTGTGTGGATGTTAAATAATAAATTTAGGAAATAAAAATTAAATAAATAAATATCTATTCCTTGGCTCATTAGTGACACTTTGGTAAGTCATACTAGATTCAACTAGTGTCGAATAACTCTAATCATATTGATTAACCAATTCCAACCATATGTAACTACATATTGGGACCACATTCTTCCCTGGTTCCAATACCTAATAGTATACCATATTTACAATTTATCATATATCTCTGAATAGAATTACTGATCTGTATCATAACAAATTCAAAGGTTTTTAGAGCTTCATTAGAAAAATATATCTCTAAGAGTTTTTACATGACTATTCAATGAGGATTTACGACCCCAATAGGCCAATTTAAGGGTCAATATCTAACAAGGTAATCTCCATGGGATCACCCATTGACTAGTATATTTAAAACATTAAATATAACTTTTAACCAGACAAAATCATAATTAAGTATAATTCATCAATTTAAACTTTCATAAGAAAAAAATCATATTCAAGTCACTTTTTATCATTTACCATTTCAACCTATATATATAATGATTCCATAACCCCCTTTTAACCATTTCTAATTTCCGCATTTCCTTTTTATTACAAAAAATTATGGTTTCCTACTTTACATATCCATTAATAGGATCCATTTCACAAAAACGTAATCCTCTTGAGAGAACCATCTATAAAGAAATTTAATATCACAACTTTGGGAATGAGATCATGGAATGTTCATAAAAAATCATCAAATAATTCATATGGTCAATGAACTTTATGTCAACCTGACTAGAACACACATGCACTTGAAAAGTAAGAAAGAATATGTGAAAAAATGGGGGACCACCTACCATTGTATCTTAGGAATCTACTCATCGGATACCTTCTTTAGGTTCGATATAAGATGTATGAAACCTAAAAAGTAGAAGAAACAAATTAAATAAAAATGGTATGTTAGGTATAAATCACAAGAAATTTCTTCACATCAAGAGAATTTAAGAAGGGTAGAAAACCGAGTCATAGCCTTACTCTAGATTCAAATACCTACTAATATCATTGTATACTACCATGGATAAAGGGAGATCCTCCATAGATAATATATGATAGGTAGGGGAATGAGTGTACATTACAAAAAAATTATAATAGAAAAATTCTATGTCAATGTTTAAAGGGGTGGCCTCATAAGAAATTATAGTCGTCTCTAGATTTAAAAATTGTACGAAAGTCCATTGGCTGGATATTCGGATCCATCAGCTAGCTGGTGAACCCAGCCACCTTGCAGGGCTAAGGATTATCCCCCTAAAAGGCTAGTGGCCCATCACCAGCTAGCCAGTAGAACACATATATCTTTTGACCATAATACATTTTTTTATTTTTTAAGAAGACACTTTTTTGTAAAAGTGGGAACCAAAAAAACCTCCCCAAACCACCCATACATACCCCACATAACGATCATCACATTGCAAACAAATTTCAAAATACAAACAAAATTCAAAATTAAAAATACTTACCACTACTACAGCCATCCAATAAACTAAAAAATTAAAAATTCAAAAACCAAGGCATCATAGTCCAGTCACCTCGATCCACGCATCTCCTCGAGTCCACCACCCTACCTCGATTCACACTCTAAATGAATCAGCCACCCAGTCCTCTTCAAACCAGATCGCCATCGATATCCACCGGTATCCACCATCACCGAAGAAAAGAGAACCATCATCTCTACCATACTCGAATCACAAAACACCACGCAATTATCAATTACCCCATTGTCGAACTCGTCCGAACTCATCAGCTCTTCAACGTCGACTTGTTCTTTGTGTCCATCGTCTGGCACCAAACATCATTGTCGCAGTTTCATAGGACCTCCCCCACCATGAGAGTCGTAAACACCGATCCACCACCGAAATCATTGTCATAGTTAAAACATCACCCAACCAAACTGTGTTTCCTCCATCACATAAACTCTTGTCGGGCTACCTAGACCCCCCCACCACAACGCACAATATAACCCAAAGCCACTGAGGAACCACCGCACCCGACCGACTTGGAATGAATCTATGGATATGGAGGCCAAACTAAATCTTCTTCAACTGTATGCTTGGTCCTCCCCTGAACCTATGATCCATAATCTCCAAAACACCCCTAGAACTACTCCAAGCCTCAGAAAACAAGTCAAACCAATGGAACTACATGACTAATTGTAAAACATTTAGATAATAACACGAGAAAATATAGGGGTGGGACCTTATAACCACACTATAATTTAACATCTCATCCAGAAGAAGTAATCCAATGAATATCAATCCTCCTTTGATAAAAACTCTAGCCTCCATGTCGATACCCCCCCCCCCCCAATACACACACACTATTTAATGGACCCATCTACCAGGGTTCCATTCTCCCTAACATATGACCTTTATTGTTCCCCAGCTATAGTGACTCCCATAATAATACATAGTCACATACCTAAAAATCATTTGGTCATCATCACGGATCTACATATGACCACTTCTAAACCGGGTAGCTTCCATCCATTTATATGATCAGCTGAATGTGCTCTAAGAACTCCCACACAAGAATCAACCCAAACTGTGTTGAATCATTGTCCTTGAAATGGTTATGTTAATTCCAAAACCACCCTGACCATCCCCATATCTCATAACCTCATAAACCTGTTCACCATGATGCCTCCATTATAGTGGAATTCCCAAATTCCCAAAATACAAACATTACACATCATTTATTAACTCCATGGGTCTACACATGTCTATTTCTTACTCAGTCAACTCACAATAACCCGTAGTCTCACACCCAAAACTAATTATTATATAATACCACACTTATTCACTCATGTATAAATATTTTCCCAAATCTGTGACAGTCTCCTTACAATATAATTTATAACTACCACACTTGGTCATACCACTTGACCATAAACTTGTATCCCTTTGTAATCGTGAAACCACCATATTAAATACACCCCATATTCGTCAACCAACACTTGTACTTGGGTGTGTCCTGTAACCCATATCAAACTCAATCACTCCTCCCCAAGTGTTTCCATATAAGTAAAACCACATATAGTTTTATTCATCCACGCATCGCTTATGATTTTCATTGATAACTAATCAAAATAAAATTTTCACTCAGTTATCTATGGTGTGATCCCCACCATAGGACTTTGTTTTTACTGATCTACGAACATGATCCTGCAAGATATCCACCACCAACCAAATATTGACTTCCTTGATCCCTAAAAATGTTACTTGAATAAGTTCTCAACTCGGTACCTACTCAGGAATCATTTAACATCACAATACCCCATGCACCTACCTTACAACATTGTCAATAATCATCACTAAAAACTAGGTTATGATGGTTCTAACTCAGGATCCCTAACCTTTTTCACCACCATGTGACTATTAAATTAAAACCTAATATAGGACCTACCTAGACCCACGGGAAACTCATATTTTTTACATAACTCATCAGTCCATAGATGTAGAACACCTTCATTACTTTTCCAACATACCGAGACATTCTAAATTTTATAAGACCCACTGGTCAACAAAATATGTCCCACAATTTTCCAAAAAATGTTGCAACTTATCTCCCACATGAGTGGATTATATGCATGTCATCAAAGACCTTATTACTCCATTATAATATCATCAATACTTATAGAGACCCCATCACACACTTTAGTCATACCTTGATGTATCCAATCACTATGAAAAACTACACATGGTTATAACCCTAATTAGATCTTTCTCTAAATAGTGTATGTCATAGATTTATGTTTCTACACCCTCTTCCCTTCTCACTCAAACAATGTTCCTCATACCCTTCCATAATTATTTCATAGTGGATAGTCTAACAATCCAACCATAAATATTCTAGGGGACTAAAAACATACATCCTATAATGGTCTACCCATATAATGAGAGAACCAAAAGAAACAATCATGCATTTCTATCTGAAATCATGACCATGCCTTTATTGGAATGTAACCTTCCCAATCCAATCTACCCATCCAAAATAATTCTCAATACCAACCATTGACTTGCCTCACATGCCATCCAAATTCTACCGCATAAATCTAAACACAAATATTACCTCTGTAAGTATACGACTAGGATACATCAACCCACCTAAGAGGTAGCCTAAATAAAACTAACTTAATATATGGTATATGAGTACCTTGATCATCCTTTCATAGTGATTCTCAATAACTAATTTTACATACTAGTCATACCCAGTAAGAACACATCATATTTTTATTTTGATATACCACATGAATCAACCATCTTGAATCATATCCAATTCATACCAAGCTCACATGCCTAACATGCCAACCTTCCATACTCACTAAATTCCAACTCATGTATATAAAATCATCCCACTTAGTGATTTCTTACCCATAATCTTAGGGAACTTCACTCATGCTATGTTTAGCCTTTCAGTCACAATCCAATCCTTGGAATCACCACCAAACTCGAAGAATTTACTCATGTTGGTCAGAGTTGTGTGATCAAAAGGGGGTGAATTTAGTATCTATAAAAAAATTGTTAAAAGGAATTATTTGAAGTTCCTCCAAATTTAAAACTCAACTACATAGTTAGCTACTAGTTAATTTATAGGTGCTTTCATGTGCGATTAATTTCTCAAAATAGTGATTATATTTCAGTTAAATAAATTTGTAAATTAATACAACTTTTGAAACTAACCTAATAATTCAATAATATTATAAATAATTTCTAAGACTAACTATCAGAGATCAATTTAGTTTTATGACATATGTGATAAAACAGAGTAAAAATAAAAGTAAAATCATAGCATAAAGGAAACAAGAGGTTCTGTCTCAAGTAGAGACCTCATCCTCTCTACTTGGTGATCACCTACAACCATGTAGTTTAAATTAATAAAAAGTTTGATCCACACCTTAGATCGGGCTTCACAACAACACACCTGATGTCTAGGTTATAATAGCACTGCCAAAGTTCTGTGTGGGTACAAACAACATGGTCACACAAGGTCCTCTTCCACACTAATCTGTGGGAGTAAAAAAGGTGTTAGAAGGTTTAAGTTTAAGGATGTCTTATATCCTTCAGTTTGATACATGATATTGTGTGTTCTTTACAGATAGATAATACACTGCTAAAAATTATGTAAAAAAATATCCTAATAAAGAAAATAAATAGGAGAAATGATTTAGGAGGCCTTGTGTGTCTTAATATGTAGCTATGAACTCTTCAGATGTAGTAGAGATGTGCTCTGAGTCCTCTTCTAGAATTTGACACTAAAACAGAGTGTTATATTCTAGAATCTAGGTACAAGTATGGTTTTGTAGGTATATTCTTCTCCTTATTTGATATGCTGTATTTTTTGGTCAATTTGGTTTACATGTTTATTGATAATTCCTTGTGTGTTATTCCATTGTGCTTGAGTTCACAGTGGGTACATGAAACTCATAGATTTTCTTCTGTATGTCTCGCACATTTTCACATGACCCTTCTTTCAACATCCCTTTTAAAAATGATCTTTATTATTGAGGTCCGATAGAGAGCATGGTCATTTAACGTCCATAGGTTCATCGTACCTCATACTGTCTGTTAAAATTCCTACAAAAGATTACAAAATATTTCAGTATCATTAAATGACTAAAATATGGCCATTATAAATAATTTTAATAAATGAAAAATTAAACAGAATATCGGTGAATCCCCTTTCGGTGAGTCAGTATATTAGTGATTCATCTTATTGGTGAGGCATCAGTCAGTGATTCATCTATCAGTATCTCCTTTTTTTTGGAGACTCAACCCATTGGTATGTCATTCTATCGGTATGGCCACACTTTGGTGACTCATTGAATCTGTGACTTGTTTTAACATTCGGTATGTCCATGCATTAGTAGAACCATTCATCAGTAGGTCACTTGTACTGATGGTAGGTCAATATCATCAGTATGTTGTCTGTGTTGGGGATTCATATGCATCGGAGGTCATCTGTGTTGGTGAGTCATATTCATCAGCAGGTCTTCTGCATCGGTGAGTCATATTCATCGGTAGATCGTCTGCATCGGTGAGTCCTAAGAATTGGTAGGTTGTCTGCTTTGGTGAGTCATATGCATCAGAAGGCCATCTTCTATACTTTTAATATATTTTAGTCTAGATTGTCCTACAATATGAATGGAAATATAATGTACCAAATATTTGTGAGATCAAAGATAGATATAATTGAACATATTGAAACTTAAAAAATTATGATTCAAATTTTTAAACATGATTAATGAGAATTGATATGATTAATACGAATTGACATGATTTGTTAATTGAAATGATTTATGAATTAACATGATTTGTGATTATTAAAACTTCAAATACTAGATAGTACGACCAAAAATCCTCAATGGGCCAACAATATCCCCCTTTTTGATGATCACAAATCATGGCATTATATAGTACAATCATTATATGTGAAATGAAATCACCCAACTTATCATTTTCCATTATGAATGAATTTTTATAGGATCTAGATATGTTTTACAGTGAATATACAAAAGTAATGTCTTTAATAAGAAAATTAACATATAGAAAAGTGAGATCAAATGTGAAGTATATAAGGATAATGCCAACTGCCCCCCCCCCCTTAGGATTATAAAAAAGATTACAAGTAGCACAGAAAGAAAATGTATCATAATGAAATAGATAAAATTGGTAGGTAAGAATGGAAAGAACAAAAAAATCAATTAATATAGAATGTACAATGGATGAAAAGTATCCAAAAAAAGATCAAGAAGAAAAAAAAAAGAAACCCCATCACAGAATGATCCACACCACGATTGACGGTTAAAAGTTTCCTTTCCTTTTCAAAAGGATCAATAGAGGGTCCAGGAAATGATTATTGAGAAGATGGAGGGTCCAAAGAAAGTCTCAGAGGAGGTACGATCACCCCTTCTAGAACATTAGGTACGAGACTAGGTTGGTGTTGGGAAAACATAGGAGGTTGAAAATGTCCTTGGATATCTAGGTGAAACTAAGTCAAGGTATCAGCAAATGACATTTGAGTTGAAGGCACGGATCGAGGAGGTTTAAGAGGTGTCGTAGCTACGACTATTATTTCTTCATTTTGTACATGGAGGTATGGCTTTAACAATTTGATGAAATCCCCAATTATATCACCACCATACTTCATTTCTTTCCAAAATTCATCCTTATTCTCCATGAATTTGTCCAACAGATGAGTAAAGTCCATTAATTTTTTGACTTGTTCTTTGAATGATTTAGTAACTGGGGGTAAATTCATATTTTTACCAAATACTAAAAATGACTTGTCAACTAGTGCTTTGAGTAATTCATAGAGAAATGTTTATTTCCTAACTTGGTAAGATTTTAATGAGTGGTAGATGATTCCTTGGAATATTATGTAAAAATATCATGCACATGAACACTATTCTTCTCTATATTTTTTAGGAAACCCAATCCAAAGGTATCAAATAGATCTTGATGATCCTCTTTGACAACGGTTTGGATTGCATCAATATCTAGAGTCTAAGAGGTCCGACCAGATGTGATAGGAATATCAGTAGGATTTGAGGATGAATTAGACTGCACAATTTATTTCACTTGCTTACTCAGTTTGTAAAAATGAGGAACTTTAAGATGGGAAACAAGATCATCAAGTACTTTCAGGCACAATATATTGTATTCTTATACTCAGTGGTTAAATCATTGATGCTAGTAGTAACTTATTCATCTCATTCCCAAGATTGGTGTCATTTTCCATAATGGTTTCGGTAGTTGTAACCAAATTTGGATGAATTTATGTTATCACCATCTGTGAGACTGAAACAGCATCAGATTGAGATACACTGGGTAAGGGAGGAGTTGAACTAGAAGTCCCAGGTTTCCTTACACCTTCAACCATAGACATGATTTCTTTTAATTCATCATTAAGCTATGTGTTTTCTCTTCATAACATTATCAATATCATATCTCATATTATATTGTATTGAATGTCTTACTGATGAATATATATCTTCCTTGAATCTTCATAACCTAAAACCCATGCCACATACCTAGTTTCCTTTCCCATTCAACCAATATATCATCATCTAGAGGGGTGAGAGTATCAACCCTTACTCTTTGAAGTTGATTCTCTTCTTTAGTTTGATTTTAACTTTCTTGAGGATCCCCCTCAATCTAATATTTTATTACTGGTTTCTCATATTCAGCATGAGGTATTCTTATTTCATAAACCAAATGAGGTACCAGAATTTTTTGAGCATCCACTTCAGCAGAAACTTCATCATTTCTTATCACTTCAACAAAAACATCAGGAGCTTCTTCAACCAAGAATGATCCACAGCTTCAATCATTTCAACATCTTCACCATGATCATACTTATGATGGTCATTATCACTTACGTTGCTTTCATCATCATTATGTACACATACATTTTCTTCATTTTAATTTTTATCACCATCTTCTTCACCTTATTCCTCTTCGCTACCACTACCACTTTTACCATATTCACTTTATTCTTCTTCTTCAGAGACACTGGATATACTTTCATTTTCCACATTTCCTGAGACTTATATCTCTTTATCCCCATTATCTTCAAGGGTGGTCTCATTAGAAGGTAAGGTATGTGAAGGAATATGAGGTAAAAATGAAAAACATTTTCGAGGTTCAATGGTGTCAACATCACTCCTATCATCAACAGGTGATCCATGATCGTTAACTCGAGTGGCAGACTCTTTTTCTTCTTATGAATAGTAAACAAATTCCTCAATTGGTCCTAGACCAGGATCATCCATATTCTGTGGTCTAGTTGGATAATCCACTATTTTGAACTTGTCATATATCTTATCTTCATCTCCAACCCATTCTCTCTTCTATGGGTTCCAGATGATTTTCATCCTCTTAAAAATATCTTTACTGAGGAAGATTCCCCTGCACTCAAGAACAACTTATTCTTATTCATTTAAAGAACCTTTTTCTTTCAGCATAGCTGATATCATCCTCCTATAGAATAGGGAATTAGTCTTTCGGGAAGGTTTGATAATATCATTCATGTTCACAGCAAGGTATCTACAAAAATTTACCTTGATCCCTTTTCTCAACAGATAAACCAAGTAGACATCTTGATATTTCAAAGAATAAAGTTCCCCATTATTGGGATAGATTTGATGTTGGATAAACATAAACAAGATTCTACATTCTCAACTTAACTCTGTAGCTATGGGTCTTCTGTGCTCATCATTGTTAGTAAGCTCCTTTAACATTATCTCAAAGAAAAAAATATCACTCTCATGTGGAGAGTTACATTGGTAATCATCAAATACACATTCATGAAGAACTATATGACATTCAGCCAAATGTATTGAAGAGAAATAGAATATCTTCCCTCTTATTACGTATTTTATCCAGGTGACATCACTTCCTTCCAACAGAAACTCTAAATTCATATAAAATTTCTGAACTAGCTTCATATGAAAGGATTGTTCATTATTTGAGAACCACTCAAGATATCCTTGATCTTGTTGTACCTTGAGAAGTAGATATTTTCTTTCTAATAGTCATTAATCAAGAACTTATTTTTCAAGAGTTACAACATGGTTTTCTAGAGCAATATTTACAATAGCTAAAGATTTTATTGATTCACCTTTTTGTTTCTTAGAAACATGAGACTCGCCACAATCAAGGGCTTGATTCACACACGCTATTCCAATCCGTTCAGTCTAAAGGTTAGAAGTTGAAAGGTTGAGGTAGAGATAGAGAAATATTTCAGAGAGTACAGAGGTAAATGAGTATAGTAAATTGATTCAAATTGATATCATTTATTGATTTTGAAATTATGAAATCATGAAATTGTGAACCGGGTTCAAAAAAATTAATGAAACAGTGTCTTTTTTATAAAAACATAAAACATATTAAAATAGAGAGTCATCAGTTTCATCTTGAAATATTTTTCATAACACTAACGGTGTTGGCATGGCAAGACATGAGTGTTGGCATGAAAACTATGTCGGCATGACATAGCGTCGGTTTGATCAAGAAAAATTCACTTATAATGGCCAAAGGAGTATCAACACAATTGATTATAGATTGATCATTACTAACTCATTTATAAGGTAATTCATTCTTTCAGAGTTAAATGGATTAATGAATATGTCAGCAATCAGATATTCAGTACCAATAAATTATAAATTGATATCACAATTTTGATAATGATATCTCAAAAAGTGATGTCTTACATAAATATATTTTTTTCTAGAATGAGAAAGTTAGTTCTTAGAAATGTTAATAGCACTTCTATTTTCAAAATTTATAGGAACATTTCTAAATTGATATCAATAGTCTAGAAGAGTTTGTTTCATCAACAAAATCTAAGTACAACAGCTACCAGTAGCTATATATTCAGCTTCGGTAGTAGATAATGCAACAAAATTTTGTTTCCTAAAACACCATAAATACAAATACTTTTCCAAAAATTGACATGTTCTAGAGGTTCTCTTTATATATTACTTTCATCCAAAAAAATCAACATCATAATAACACACTATATCAAATTATTTTCCTTTAGGGTAAAACAGACCTAAATTGATAGTATGTTTGAGGTATTTTAAATTTCATTTAATAGTATTTAAGTGAGATTCTTTGGTATTAGCTTGAAAACGGGCACACATATACACGCTAAACATTATATTTGTCTTACTAGTAGTCAAATAGAGAAAACATCCAATTATTCTTCATTAAGTGGTTTAATTAATAGATTGTCCATCTTCATCAAGGTCGAGCTTACAAGTGGTACTTATTGGAGTGTCTCTACTTTTAATTCTATCAAATACAAATCTTTTGAAAAGTTATTTTTTGTATTTACCTTGGTTTAAAATGATACCTTCTTTATTTAGTAAATTATGAAATACAAGAAAAAAATTTATTTCACCCATCAAACACATTTAAACCTCACTTTTCATCATTTTAGAAAAATCGATAGACAAATAATTTCTGGAATATCCAAAAATAATACCATCTATAAAAACTTTAACTAATAAAACATCTTTATAAAATAAATTATAAAAAGTGTCGGATCATAAATTCCTTTTGTAAAACCTTTTGTAATTAGAAAAGAACATAGTATATCATACCATGCTCTTGGAGAATAATTTAAACCATATAATGCTTTTGTTAAATTGAAAACATGATTTCGAAAATGAGGGTTTGTAAAAATAGTGGGTTTGTTCAACAAAAACATCCTCAACTATAAACCCATTTAAGAATGAAATTTTAACATCCATTTGATAAAGTTTGAAATTAAGATGGGTAGCATAAGAAATCCAGATTATGATGGGCTCAAGTCTATCAACATGTAGAAAAGTATCTTCATATTCAATAACTTCTTTTTTAATATAACCTTGTGCAACCAATCTAGCTTTATTTCTAACAATATTACCAGATTCATCAACTTTGTTCCTAATCACTCACTTTGTGCATATGATTGATGATTCTTTGGGTATATCCAAAAGTTTCCAAACATTATTTCTTTAAAATTTATTAAATTATTCTTGCATATCCATCACCCAAAATTCATCTTTAATTTCATCATTTATGTTTTTATGTTCATGCTATGAAAAAAGGCTTTATATTCAACCTAGTTTCTAAGAGAATATCTACTTTGTGTCTCTTTATCTAAGTCTCCAACAATACCATCTAAAGGATAGTTATTGGGGGTTATATTTGGTCTATAAAAGGAGGGGCTAGTAATTTCAGGTTCGTCTACATGTTCGGGATCATCTAGTCTCGAGTCTGAAAAATTTACAGAAATATTTGATTTAATAGTTTGCTTGATAAGGGGATTAGATTATTTTTCATCTATGTTCAGATTTTACATATCATCATTAAGTTTTTATTGGGAGGTATTAGGTTCATGTGGATATATTTCATAAAATTTGGTATGAATATATTCTTTAACACACACAGTTCTTTTATTAGAGACTCTATAGGATTTAATATATGTTGATTAACCTGGGAAGATTCCTTCATCACACTTGGATGAAAATATTTCAATATTTGTTTTTATTAGGGATATAGACTTTGCAACCAAAAATAGTTAAGTAACTTACTTTGGGTTTTCTATTATTCCAAAACACACAAATAGTACATTTAAGAATATGTCTGATTAGGGATATGTGAATAATATAGCATACTGTATTAATAGCTTCATCCCAAAAGTAAATAGGTTGATCATATTCAATAAGCATTTTTTGGGATATCTCTTATAATGTTCTATTTATTCTTTACATAACTCTATTTTCCTGAGGTTTCCAAGGGGAATAGAATTTTTGACTATATCCATTGTGTGAGAAAAATAATTCAAAGTCTTGATTTTCAAACTCACAGCCATTATCAATTCTTAAGGATTTTATTCTATGTCCACTTATATTTTCAAATTTTTTATCATACTTTGTGAAGTAAGTTCATACTCCACTTTTGTGAGATAATAAATAAGTCCAAGTATATCTAGAAAATTCAACTACAAGAACATAGACATAGTGCTTCCCATTAAGACATGAAACTCAAGAGGGTCCAAACAAGTCCATGTCAACCAACTCTAAATGTTGAGAAGTTGAAACTTATTTCTTTTATTTGAAATATATCTTGTTTTGATTATCCTTTTTAAAAGGATTACATAATTTTTCATTTGAAATCTTATGTTTGGGTAGATCCTTGACTAGTCTTTTACTAGTAATCTTTCAAAGAGAGTGTATATTAGAGTGTCCTAGTCTCTTATTTTAAATCAAAGACTCTTTGTGAAATACACATATGCATGAGAAATTATGTGAAACTAAATAATCTAAGTTGACATCATAAACATTTTCATTTATAAGATCAAAAAATATTAATTCATTTTTAGAGTTAAAAAATTACAAGAATCATTTTCATATTTAACATGAAATCCATCACCACATAATTGTGAAATACTAAGAAAATTATATTTCAATCCATCAAAAAAAGTACTTTATAAATTAAAACACATTTAGTGTTACCAATATGGCCTAAGCCAATTATTTTTTCTTTTGAATTGTCACTAAAAGTGAAATATCTACCATAAATCTTGATTACGTTTTTAAATCTTGAATAGTCTCTTATTATATGTCTTGAAGATCCACTTTCCATGTACCACTGAAGCTTGCAGGAGTTCTTCAAATAGTTTTCCTATAGAATAATCAGACAAAAATAGATTTTGGTACCCAAGCATGTTTGGGTACACTGATAATAGTAATCAATGATTTAGGTACCCACTTTTACTTCATGGGTTTCTTATAATCATTATATGACATATTTTAAAAATAAACTCTATTTAGTCCAAAAAACATAGAGGTGGTAAAATATATTCTAGATCTACAACTAGTAGCTGATTTTTTATTTTTTCTAGTATAAAAAAGATTTTTTAGATTCTGTTACAAAATGTGTTTTAGATAGGTTTCTCCATCCAGGATGATATCCAATACTAGAAGTGTAATTAAGAGATATTTTTTTAACATGAATTTGAGAAAGAGTATTTCCCATTGGTAAACCTTTTTAGATATTTTTTCAATTACTCGTTATAAATCTTTAGTTCATTTTTTTCTTTAAGCATTTGAGAATCCTTTTTATTATCTCTCATCATGAGATGATTCTGATTCACTAGAGAAATCCTTTGAGGCACTCCAGGTGGCTTTCATAGATTTCCTATACTTATTTTTTTGTTTTCATACTTCTTTTTCTATTTTAATTTTGGACAGTTGTCATTGACTTTTCCCTTCCTCTTACGTGCATCACAGACAATCTCCTCTTATTTTGAATTTATTTTCCAATTCTTCTTTCAATCTCCTTTTATTATCATATCTTTATTTATAATTTGTCTTCATAAAAAAATCTTCTTTCTATAGAATTTCTTGAATTTTCTCGCTAGATGATCCATCTCTCCATCACAATATGATGTTGATTCATTATTAATAGAGCATTAAACATAGGCTAGCACCTTCTCCTTTCCCATATTCTTATAGGTAGTATTATTGAGGGCTACAGATTTTCTCTTAGGTTCATTATCTTATTCCTAGTTAACTTTATACTCTTATTCCTATGTCATTCGATTTATAATGACCGCTTTAATAATATATTTTCTGATGTCACATGATTCTCTAATTGAGACCGAAGTTCCTCTCCATCTATTAGGTAAGCATTTGAGAATCCATGAAATTTGGCCTTTGGAAATAATCACCTTTACCAGAGATCTAGTGATGTTAACTATCTCATTGAACCTAAGACACAGGTCAAAAATAGTTTCGTCAGGCTTTATCTTAAAGTTATCATATTTAATAGTATATGTATTAAGACTCAATTCCTTGATATTAATTGATTCTTTATGTAAACCAGCTAAGGTGTCCCAAATTTCAAAATCAGTTTTACATGGAGAAATTTTGTTGAATTCCTCATCTCCTAGTTCACAATATATAGTATTCATGGATTTATAGTAATTACTATAAGAAGAATTAAAAGTTTCAACCCAAGTATTTCAAGTAGTATCATGGATCTCATATTCAGTCTCTATAGCAGACCAAGTCTCAAATTTATACTATCTCAATGCATTCTCATATAAATTTTCCATTAAGAATCGTTGGTTCCATTGAAAAATGGTGGTCGGTTGATAGCAACACCTTCCAACATATTTTCTATAATAAAATTTTAGAAAATGATTTTAAAGAGATAAAAATTTAGTATTTATAGAAATATTAAGATCTTTGATTTACAACTAAAATCAGAGTTGAAAAAGCATTGCAAACTGAAAATTTTAAAAACATTTAATAAAAATCTTGGTCGAAGTAGTTTACTCTAGAGGGGGTGAATTTTGTATTTATAAAAAATTTAGTTAAAATGTATTATTAGAAGTTCCCCTAAATTTAAAACTTAATTTACCAGTTTTCCAGAAGTGAATTTATAAGAGATTAACTATTCGATTAATATATAAAAAGTGTGATTAGTTATAAGTTATATCATTTTGGTAATTAATAAAACCCTTCAAACTAAGCTAATAAGTCAATACTCTTATAAAAACTTGATAAAAGTAATAATTTTATTTTAATTTAGTTTTATGACATATATTATAAAACAGAGAAAAAATAAAAGTAAAAGCACAACATAAATGAAATAAGTGGTTAAGCCTCAATAATACAACTAATCCTATCCAATTGGTGATCATCTACCACCAATTAGTTTAAATTAATAAATAGTTTGATCCAAACCATCGATCGGGGTTCACAATAGCACACAGTCTATACAAGCCACAAGACCTCTACCATAGTTCTTCATCGGTAAAAAATACCATGTCACACAGAGGCCTCTTCCACACTTATCCAAGGGAGTAAAAATGGTGTAAGTAGGTTTGAGTAGAAGAATATCTTGTATTATTTAGTTTGATATGGGATATTGTGTGTGCTTTACTAACCTATACACACACTACTCAAAAGCTTGTAAAAATGATCACAACAAGGAAATAAATATGAGAAAGGATTTAGAAGGCTCTGTGTGACGTGAGATGAAGCTCTGAACTCTTTAAATGTAGTTGATATGAGGTTTGAGTCCTCTTCTGGAAGTTGACACAAAAGCAGAGTGTCAGATTCTAGCTTTTATGTACCATTATGGTTCTGTAGGCATGTTATTATCCATATTTGATATGTTGAATTAGTTAGTAAATTTGATGTACTTATTGATTGATATTTCCCCGTGTGTTCTTATTTTGTGCTTGAGTTCATAGTGGGTACATGAGAGTCACGGATGTTCTACTATATGTCTCTCATGAGTGCATGGAACCCTTATTTATTCATCGCTTTTCAAAATACTTTTTATACTGAGAACATTATCTTTTCACATGCATAAGTTTATTGTACCTCGTACTATCTACTAAAAGTCCTAAAAATATTATTTAATATGTCATTGTCATTAAATGAATCAAATATGACTGTTATAAATAATTTTATTTAATTAAAATTTAAACTATCTATCGGTGACTCCTCTGTCAGTGATTCTGTCTATCGGTGAGTCATCCAATTGGTGAGACATCAGTCAGGGACTCCTCTATCAGTATATCCTTATTTCGGTGACTCAACCCATCAGTATGTCAATGTGTCAGTCTTTCCACATTTCGGGGACTCATTACATTGTTGACTCATTTTAACTATTAGTGGTTCCTTTTCTCAGTAGCACCATGCATCATTAGTTCACTTGTACTGATGGTAGATTGATTGCATCAGTACGTCGTATGCTTCAGTGAGTTATATGTATCGATATGTTTTTTGTGTCGATGAGTCATTTTCATTGGTAGGTCATTTGCATCAGTGGGTCATATGCATCAGTAGGTCTTCTATGACCGTGATTCATATGCATCAGTAGGTCATCTGCATCAGTGAGTCATATGCATGGGTAGGTCATCTGCTATACGTGGAATATCTTTTTGTTTGGACTGTCTTACAATATAAATGTAAATAGAATGCAGCAAATCTATGTGAGATAATAGTATACATAATTTCACATATTGAAACTTAATTAATTATGATTGAAATTTTTAGACATGATTGATGAAAATTTATATGATTAATATAAATTGACATGATTTGTGAATTGATATAATTTGTGAATTGACTTGATTTTTTATTAAAACTACTAATACTAGATAGGAGGACCAACAATCCCCTATGGTCCAACAACTCACACTCTATGCACTTTATATCCAACTATATAGGATCCCATCTCAAACATAGTCATACATCTAATTGATTTATCCTTCTAAAAAAATTCACTCATCATATTATGGCTGAGAATATACATCCATAACACATAATGTATCTATATTCGTATCTAAATCACCTATTAGAACACCCCATGTAAAACTCTCAACATATATCATCCATTTTCTTCTCACTTATAAGGAACCCAAAAGCCTAAGTTAACCCCTTTATTGGGTTACCCTCATACATAATAGCACACCTATAAAAATATTAGGAAAACACCATGCTCCTCAGTTATAGTTCTTGCCTCACCTGTATCCATATCCAAGTAACAACATATCAAAAAAAATCTTAACCCAACACACCCATTATATGGTTCTCATACACATGTATACACCAATAACCTCATATATAAACCATAATCTCACTCGAGGGTCTTCTTTATATCCCATACATACTCAAAAGAAAAAAAATAATTAGAAAAAACACATCCTGACACTCCTATCAAGACCTAAAACAAATAAGTCACAATTTTGACCACAATTCAATCCTACCCAACACACTCTGAGGTTAGGGATAAACCCACAAGGGTTACCCATAGTTATAATACCTCAAAATATATATCATTTCACAAATCCACAACTCAAATTAATGTCACATCAGGAAAAGAATCTTACTATCCTATACACCTCACATCATAATGGTCTCACATTATAGGGACTCTTTATATCCTAATTTATCCATTCTCAAGTTCAAGTTATACATAATACCCTCATTATAATGAATTTCTAGTTAATTCCTCAACATCATAGATCAAGGAAAGATATAAGATGTAGAAATCATGATATTCCTCACAACTCATATCATAGTAATTATATAACTTGGATGAATTAATTATCAACAAAAACCCATAAATAGGGTTAATAAAATATACACACAAGGTGTGAATCATATATATAAGACTCACAATTTTATATTTTTCATTTTTCATTTATGAAATTTCTTCATAAGTAGTAATCAATTAAATAAAATATCAATTCTATGTTATAAAGGAAAAAACATTATAAGTTATTATTTCACATTTTATTTAGTTTATTATACATAATACTCAAGATATATGATAAGAAAAGAAACTTTTATCCATTTACATTAATGATATCTTTTCACAATTGAGGCTTAGTTATATCTAATTTCAATTACAAGTTATTGTGAAAAATGTATTATAAGTTGTAATTAAAATTATATTTAGTTGAGAACTCTTAATAATAAAGAAATAATGTTCACATAATATTTCAATTATCAAAATAAATGATCATTTTAATAAGTATCCACAATACAACTATACATAAATCACTATATAAATGGATTCCTACACTATAAATATTTAATGTGTGTTATTGTCCATGTAATCAAGTAATTTATCATAGGAAATCAGAAAAACGAGATGTGAATTTTGTATTCGTGGAATGATACTTCTACACAAATTCTCTTTTCGCTCCATTCAAGATAAAAAGTATTATAAACCATAAATCACATAATAATCTGTGTCACTCTAGGTGTATATGGTGAAAATTAAAGTGAACCATGAACAACAATCCCATATCTAAAAATTTGGACATCCCTTATATGTGCGGTGTCTATTCTAAGTAACAAGATCTATACCATGTTCAAAAAATACCCAAACTCTTGTTTACTATATATAAATAGTTATATGAAGAAATATCTTTGACACCACTTTTCCACACCCCCACCTCGATTCACTCTAAACCATAACTGGACCGAGTCCCTACTATACCTATGTCGTGTGTCCTCATATAATAGAGTATTCTGACTAGAATTGAGGGTTTATGAGGATACCATGGGGAAACTACTCACTCTCATCATAATAGTAGTATAAATAGAGGTAATGTCAATCATATATAACCAATACGAATATGACTTATAAGAAATAAAAGACAGGAGCCAATAAATAATCATGACATCATAGGCTATGGAAAAATGGAGCATGTCGTACATGATAAAGGATCACCCATGGTGGATCATATAAAAATGATAGAAAAAGATCAAATAACCAATATGAGAAGAAGAATCCCCAAACTAGTTCTCAGCATAACTTGGTCCAATCATCCATAATTAATCCTAGAATTCCCATTCAAACATCATGCTTTGATCTCTTACATTTAATTCAGTCCCAAAACCATGTAATCTACTAGGACACCCATAGTGGCCCAAGTAAAGAGGGAGTATAACTCATTAGGCCATCAAAAATGGAATCCCTAAATATTGATCCTGAATTATATGTTTTTATAAAATTGATATCAATGAATACTGTAATATAATAAGAATAAATAACACTAATTCCTAAGTTTTTCAGTAGCACCCGAGGTTGTTCATACCTACTGCAACCAATACCAAATGTCTTTGAACATGTAGTGGAATCATTCCAAAGATAACTAAACTCACCGGAGGACCATTTATTACCCTATATTAAATAAACAATAGCATACATAATTAAGCATGTTTTGTATGTATCTGAATAGAACTATCTAATCATTTATATAACAATTTCTTCAAAAGTGTTTACAATTTCAATAGTTTAAGACCACTATAAGAGTTTTTACAAGACCACTCAATGAGTTTTTATATTTTATTATATCAATATCACCACAAGGGTGTTTAAAAAACTTATCAATGAGTGTTTACCTTCAATAGTATCAAAAATTAAACAATGTTTTTCACATGAACGATCCATGATTGTTTTCATTTCATAATATCATGACCTCTATAAGGGATTTTATTCAATAAATATATTAAGGGTTACCCCAAGGGAGTTTAATACATGACGTATAAAGACTTCCCTAATGAAATTTACCAATTCTAAACCAATATCATTTCATACTAAGCCATTCCAATTTACCATTTAATTTTCCATTGAAAATCGATGTCATCAATTACCATTTTAATTAAAACATCAATTTAATTCACAATCATAATCTCACATTATCATGTTCACATATCAATTATAAGTCATTTTTTACTAATTCAACTCTCCAATACCACTGTCAGATCATATTCTCCACCATTAATTTATATAATTCACTTTAAGATTTACCACCCAAATTTGAAAATTCATGGATCAAGTTATAATATTGGAATCCCCCTAGGGTCATCCTAAAACTAGGCTCTTTAACACATTAAATAAATATTTTAACCAATAAATATCATAATTAGGGAATGATTCATTAATTTAGTATTTTCGACGACTAAAGGGGTTAGTTTACTTAAAATATTAATGGAATTTTGGTAAAATAATTTTACCACGCCTAATTCACTCCCCATGTTAGGTGTGTCTGTATCGATCCCCTGGGACTTTTAGTTACACTATGAGCTCATTAAATAAGTTTGATGAAATATTTTAGACTAATATATTGAATATTTTTTCAAATTATTAATCATATACTAACTATAGAGATATAACTAATTATGAAAATGAAATTAAATTGTCTTCTTAAAAAAAGGATACTAAGATAAAAAGTGTGAGAATGAGAGGAAATTATTGCCTTCTATACATATTTCCTATAACTTCATAGAAATCCATTGAAGACAAAGGATCTTCTTAAACAGTGACCTGATATAATAAAAAAAGAGACAAATATTAATAATACGCTTTATATTGAGTTTGAATGGGGAGAGATGGTACTATTTATTTTGAGACATAGAGAATAAGTTGAAAATTTTTCATTTAAATATTAGAATCTTGTTAGTATAATATTTTTATTTAAACATTTAAAAATAAAATCACAAATATATTTCAAAAAATTCCATGATATTTAATTAAAAAAATTATTTTAAACAATTATATAGAATTTCAAATAATGATTTCAATTAAATAATAATCAATACATTATAAGAAATCATAAAAAATTAGTTTATATATTAATTGTTGAAAATTATAATATTCTATTATAATATCATTTTTACATTATAATACACTAACAAAATATATTATGTATGCATATTATATTTTAATATTCAACCTAAAATTTGATACTCCAAAAATCATCCAAATCCCACCATAATTTAATTATAATACATTTATTAAAACCTAATATCAATTTTATTTAAAAAAAATTAAATATTATAAATTAAATTATTAGTAAAATAAATAATTAAATGATTTTAGTGTAGAAAAATTTATTCATAACTAATATATTACTATATTGGTGGCCATATTACTTTTTAAATCTTGATTTTTTCCATTATAAAGGATTATATAATGGATAAATTACAATATAAATTATAATCAATTACATACATTCTCCTTATAATTTTTATTACCATATTTGATTCATTATCTAAAATTTCTATTACATGTATTTTATTTGTACCATTCTTATTATTTGTATAATATTTTCTGAGGTCTTAGTAATAGGAACATTCTTTATTATATTTATAAAATATATTTGTATGTATTATCCACTATTATACCTTAAATATTTTTCTAATATTTACCTTGTATTATACCTTTTAATGAAATAAAAAAATTATGATTATGTAGACATGTGTATTTATTTACTTATTCATTGTTTTAATCAGTTTTTATAACTCATAAATTAAAATGTATTTAGTCATGAAACCAATATTAAAATTAATACACACATGCATAATATTTCCATTCTTTTTAATAGATTAGATGATTATTTTTTTGTGGAATAACAACTCTATCTTTATTCCTTTAGATATTTATTTTTATCTTTTGTTGTATCATCCACTTATTTCAACATCTCCAATTCATAAACTAATATGAATGGGTATGATTAGTTCATGTATTTAATCTATTACATGACTTATCATTATTCATATTCAGTAAAAAAATAAAATTCATCATTTAAATATAATGAGATGCACCAAATCATCATTGATAATTTATAAAAAATTATCAGATATAAAACCATTTTTAAACTATTTCCTTGTAAATCATGAGGTGTAATTTTCACATTGATATCGTTTCGCTCATTGAAATAAAATTTAAAAAAATAAATATCATAATATTTGGCCTCCCAAAAATCCTAACTAATATATATCATATCTGATTCAAAAAATAGGTCGGGTAATCTTCACCAAGGTATTTTCTTATCTATTTCAAAATCCCCATGATTTATTATAGTAAAATGACTAGGTAAATATTTTATTTTATCTTATAAAATGTAATTTAATAAATTATTTGGTAAAAGAATTTATTCATATGACATTTTATCCTCATTTATCCCATTTCATATAGGGTACCATATTTATATCTTCATATGAATATTCTATACACCAAGTATTTTTACCAAAAATATATTGGCACTCTACGTCTTCAAATACATGTTGTTAAAATTCTAGAAACCATGATGGTGTACTATGGTTACATGGATTTTCCTTCTTTTGAATATCATTATCACAATGTAATTCAAATGGAAATTTGAATGTTTATTCATATCCACAATTTAATATAAATATTTTTTGTAAATAGACTCTATAAAATTACCAAAAAAATATAACATGTCTTTATAAAAATATCATCCTTATTCACCATAGTTATCCATTACGTTTTAATTTTTCTTTTTCTATTTGATAAAATATAATCTTAAAGTGGATTAAAAAATGATGGGGTTACAATATATTAACCATGTTATGGTTTTTTATTTCCTTACTTATTTAAATTAAATTATTGTTCTCACTCTATTTAAAAACAATTAGTGGAATTTAAAAGATTTAACAATTTTTAGTTATAATTAGAAAAATAAATGACATCATTACTCAAGTTGGTTTTAATATTTTTTTGAAAGGTGTAATTTTTTTAATTTTTTTGAAGTTTTTTTGTAACAATTGTGTCTTGCTAACAGCATAGACACCTCGCCTTAACATGGTTATCCGGTCTTAGCTAGCCGTGTGCCACCAGTTTCCCCATAGACCCATGTTCCCCTCTCTAGGGCCCATGTGCATGCCATTTTGGGTAATAAAAATAATTAATGTCCTCAAATTCCAAAACATGTTCTTTTCGGTGAGTATGATTCTCAATCATACACACACTGATGAAACTTCCCAAAAGATCAGTCATCCTAATCACTAATCTAATCCAAGTACTCCAAACAATGGAGTTCTAATCACGAAGGTATAACACCGAATGTTTTATTATTTCTTCATTGAATAAATCAAACTCATTTGATATCTTGTCTTACAAATAACACTAAGGTAATCTTATGCCAGACACAACACTGTGTTATCTTTCATTATATAAGATATTGAGTTTTATCAAAACCATGATATTTTATTAATATAGTTTTTCAAATGTTGTCATTATAACCTATACATTAAACATATTGATGTGAATACTAATAAATAATTTTAAAATATTATGTATAATGTTTTTATATATATAACATACATTGATTAAAAAATAATTAATATTTCAATAAATTCTTTATGCATTCAGAAAAAACTATTTTCTTAAAATAACATTTTTTCTCTAATTTGAAAAATATAATAAATTTTATTTATGGTATTTTCAAAAAATTTAATCTGATAAAATAAACATTAATTAGGGAATAATAATGTCACATTTATCTTAGGGTGAAACTTTTGTACTCTTTAGAAAATTTTCAGTTTTTTATGAATAGTGAAAATACAAACATTAAACTGAACAATTATGCTTCATTTTATTTATTTATAAGGATAAAATATATTTTAAATTGATTTATTGTAAAATTGTATTCAATATAAATCACTTTATCCAATTTAGTTCATTGGAAACAATTTCATGTTGAATTTGGGTATTTTTAAATCTTTTCAACATTTTCTCTTCAAAAACATGCCTTCTAATCCCTTATATAGGATTAATTTAAAATTAATATCTTTTAATTATGTGAATCTAATTTTGAAAATTTTAGTCCATATTTTTAATCAAAGTAATTTATACTATATTATTATTTCAAATTAATTTTTCACCAAAATTAATTGTAACAATAATTAAATATATTTATCACACTTAAGGTAAAATGGTTTTATCAGGGGTTAAGATAAAAACATAAGGGTTAAAATGACCTATAAACTAGTATAAAATATATTTTATGAAATTATTTATACTTTATAATGTCTATGTTTTCAATTTATCCATTTTATAACCAACATGCATGTCAAAAACAAGGATACACTTTTTCTTTTAAAAACATTACAAGTGTGCCACTCACCTCACTTATAAAAGGAAACCAATATCCTCCCATATTTTAACATTAAAAACATTTCAGATCTTAAAATACCTACCAAAATAACTTCTTAACTCCACTCATCCCATCCAAAAGTCAATAGTTTTGTAATGAATCCAATCTGGGGAGTTTTTTGGTGCAAACCTAATGATAATACCAAAAGAAAAAGTAACGTTCATCAATTTTCATTTTTATTTTAGTTATTCCTAAACCACATTCAATTATTATTATAAAACTATGCTATAAAAACCAAATTATCATCCATATAATAATATTTATATATGTTAAGGGAATTAACTACAACTGACTCCACTTCCATCAAATGGGTTACAAAATCATTGTTCGTGTGTACAGTGGACTGCTTCCTCTCGAACTGATGTCAATAATTTTTACATCACTACCTATAATACATGGAAATAATGATGGATTTGTTATTTTTATATTATATTTATGATATTATTATACTTATTCAATTATTATAGCACATTTACCTGCATACTCTACATTTCATGGAAAATGATAATGTCGCTTGTGTGTACAAAGGACTATCGACTCGTGAAGCGATGTGATTCGTTCACACATTACATAGAAGTTAATAAGGATAGGTTTAATAAAAATATTTGACATATATAATATAAAAAATATTCAGTAATTTTAATATATCATTTAATTTTAATTCTTTTAATCCAATAAGAAAATAGAAACAACGTTCATGTGTATGTACGACTTGCTGTATCCATGAATGGTGTATTTCATTTTCCATGACTAAATTTTATGGATTACAATAAATATATTTAAAATGAATATATATGGTATTTATATTATGTTTAAAATTAAAGATATTATGAATCCATGATCAAAGTGAGAGGAAAAAATAAAAAAAAATCAAAACATACACGAAAAACAAGGAAGTTATTGCCCAAAAAGTGGCCTTAATATGGATTTGTTAATAAATGGGAAATAAAAGGTAATAAGTAATAATTATATGGTACAATTTATATATTTATTTTTCATTAATATATTTATAATTAAATTATATTTCTTATATATGAGATTTGAACATGTATAATGGAAGTCATTCTTTAAGGAAAGTTATTTCCTTCTCACTTTTATTTTTCTGTGAAACACATGCCATATTAACCATGTGTTTATTTTATGTGAAATATATATTTCCCATAATGTTATTTTATGATCCATATACTTAAAATTACTTCTATTTGAATATTACCATATTCACCATGTGTTTATTTTATGTGGAATATATATTACTCATTAATTTCTTTTATGATACATATACATAAAATTATTTCTATTAGAATATCCATTTGAGTATCTTTCTTTCATGGGGTTTAAAATTCCAATGATTCCAAATCAGTATGGATTTTTTGTCTCAATTTTCCTTCTTTGAGATGTATGTTATCTTCTGCACATATATTATTTCAAGAGTTGTATATATAGCCCTATTAGAATTTAAAATCCTGAATTTATTTATCCATTTGATATTCTATTTTCCATGTTACTTTATACTTTTATGTATCTTGAATTTCAACATTACCAAAATGGTAATGATTTTATGTTACAATCTCCTCATTTATCAGAATCGTTTACAATTATGTTTCAAATGACAAAATCCAATGATAAATCTATTAATAAGCTCATGAATTTTATTATATAACGTTTATTCATTAAATTTTAAATTAATATTACCATTTTCTACTATTTGGAAAGTGAAATAAATAGGAAAAGTTTTTTTTGAAAATATTACTTTATTTTTCTCTTTGGTCATTAATATGTTTTCCTCTAAATCATGATTTCAAAAACTGTTTTCAAATATTATTTATTACGATCATATTATTTTTTAAATTAATTTTTACCCTTGTTTATATTTTTAAAAAAAATTAAATGAATCATCATTTCTTTTTCCAAACAATGTCTATTTGGATTTTATTGAAAATGTGAAAGGAATATGTTCCATAACATGTATGTTTAGAACAAAACATCTTGTAATCATAATAATTTTTTAAATTTATGATTAATATATATGGTATCATGTTTATTTTCCAAGAAAAATATTTTCAAAATGTTTTATGTTTTAAAAAGTTTCTTTACAAGAGGTAATGATATTTTCTTCAAAGAGTGTCTTAAATGATCGATGAAAATCATTTTCCATCTAAAATGAAAACCTTTGATGTTACCAATGACATACTTGGGATAGGTTCCAAGGATACCAGTCTTATTATTTATTTATATTTTCTTTGTTTATGATTTAATTATGTTTATGAATTATTTTTCACTTCCATGGGTTATACCATGATTATTGTTTTAGGAAATACACTTCTTTTTCCATGGGTTATGCTATAATGAAATGATGAAATGATTATGAAACATGTCTACTTTCAACAGGTTATGATAAGATAATGTTTATATGAAGACCATTTAGTTTCATGTGTTATGAAATGATGAATGTTTTATGATCTTATGGAACACATGTTTATTATTTCCATTATGTGATGGGTGGGACCTATATCTACCTCCAATGAAATGGGAAATGATTAATGTTATATGAGCTTAAATGATAAACAACACATTATCTCATGCCCAAAAAGAAGTTCATGGGATATCATCCCAAGCCCATACTAGGTACATGAGTGGTTATACCAAGACTAACATGTTATGAATATGTTAGTTGGTAGCCTTGATATATGATTTTATATACTTGTGTGTATACCACAAATCTATGTTATCTGATAATGTTATGAGCTCAAGGATCATGTTTTTTTAATCCATTATGATCCATGTCTTATGAATTTTAATATTTTTTCTATGACCCAAGGTTATGATATTTTATATGAAATGGATGGTTTTCAAATGTTATTCCCATGTTATCAAAACTTTATGTTCATATTATGCTTATATATCACTTTTTTTACACTTACTAAGCATCTAAAATAACCATTTATTATTTTCCCTTCCATTAAGGTAATAATTAATGTATTATGTTTGATATGTCTATGAAGGGTGCTAGTTATGATGAACATTATAAGAGATTATGTAGAACTTGTTTTTTATGTTTCCTAGTTTCCACAGACATTAAAACTATTATAGTACTTGGGTGTGTCTTTGTGTAATGTAATGGATATTATTCTAAAAATATATAATATCAATGTTTGAGAATCTTGGGTCTCTATAGTTGATATAAAATAAATGTTTTATTTAACCTTTGGAAACAAGGATAAGAAAACATTTGATAAATGTCTTGGGATATTTATAAGGATATATCAATGTATGTCTCTAAGTATAATAATATATATAGTTAAAACAATATTAAAATGTCATGGAATTTTGTTTAAGGATAGAGAAATTGGTTTCTAAGAACTTTCATCCCTTTCTAGATACTACAAGTGGATGTGGCTCCAACACATGGGTACCTAGGGTAATAATTCTGAAAAAGGTCCACTGAGCTGGACTCGATCATCACCTGGTGCACATTAATAGGCTATACTGCACACCTAGTTTGACAATCTTGAGGGATATTATTAGGGAATCCACAAACTCGTTATGAACCATCATGAATGATTTAAATAGATTATGATCATGAATGGCCTAGTTAAGCCTATGGTTTCAAAGATTTAAAGGAAGGTGTCATGATTTAGACATCTTATAAGTGTGTTTCATTTATTATTTGGTTTTCCACTCTGATTAGTGTTTCTCACACAATTATTTTTTTGGTTTAGTTAATAGATATAAACAAAACTAACTATGTTAATGCTGTCTGGGAAAAATAATTCAATGATTTTCTTACTAGGTATCCAAATTTTATGGTACATGGAATGAAAAATATCTTTTTTTTGATCACAAAACATTATCAATAAATGAATTATGTGAGAGTTACAAATGAACAAATAAGGTAAAAATATTCTATTGATTCCTTCATAATAAAACATTCTCAAATTTTTAGTGGGTCTTTTGATCAAATAGTTTCTGATCAAGGGATCAATACCACTAAAAAGATATTTTCCATTCTCATGTGTTTGGAAAATGAAAATTTCATTTTGGTTTTCTAAAACATAGAAGGTGAAGTAGATTGATGGTGGAATATCATCAAGAATACAGGAGAAAAAGATTTATTTTTATCCATGAATTTCAATAAGTTAAGGAATTAATTTTTTAGAAAGTAATTACCATGTGTCCATCATGAGAATATACAAAATGATTTCTTGAAATAATGAAAAAGAAAATTGATTCATTTAATGCTTATGAGGAATCTTTTAAAATACTTGTGAGGTATAATTTTGGTATTATCATCTAATATAAAGGTAGGGTTGATCATTTATTTTTTGGATTAAAAAAAGTCTCTAAAGTGTTTTATCCATAAGCAGATTCAATTTCATTTGAGAGATTATTAAATCTACCATCAAGGTGCATATGGTGGTTAGAGTTTCATATAAATCTCACGGTTTTGATAAGAAGATAAAAATGGAGTTTAAAGAAAAATATAAGAACATTTGAGAGAACAAAATAAGATTTATTTTATGCTAAAAGTGTGGGAATTATCATGGAAGAAAATTCTTAAGGGGACTACAAAAATTTTAATTTTTGTGAAATAATTTCATCAACTAACTAAATGTCAAAGTTCTAGAAATATATTAGTTAATGATGAGAAAACTCCACAATATTCACCCCCATACTTTAGTGATTAAATTGGAATGAGTTTGGGAGTTATGCTAACAAGGGCCCAAATATGAGGGTTAATAATGATGATCCACACCAAAAACCCTTGAATACCAATGAAAAAGGGAAAGCATAATTGATTGTGATGGTTGAAGTGAGTCATGATAATTAGGGAACACTAATCCTCACCTCCTTAGTTGGAAATTTATTTTTTTATTTTTTATGAATGAGACCTATGAAAATATTATTATTCATCCTTTAAATATGTTTCATGTTATTAATTCCCTATACATGAATTTTGAAATAATGAAATCAAATATCATATTCTATTCAAACAATGTTTAACACAAGCATCTATCAAAAATATTTTTGTATAAAATAAGAGCTTATTTAAAGAATTGAGGGTGAATTATATTTTTAAATAATACATTTCTTCATGTAATATGAACTTTATATTTATGGATTCCTGTATGGGTTTATGAGTTTAATGTTGATCATAAGTTCAAAGTCATTTCCACCCTTGTTGATGTTTAATGTGATGAGGATTTATCAATATTATAGATATTTTAAAGGAATTTTAGGGAAATGAAACCCCTTTGTTTAATATTTAGTGAAAATATTATTTTAGGAGGATTTCGTTTAAAATTATTGGGTATATGATTAATGGTATTAGTAACCTTTATGATTTTTCTTATATTTTATATTAAGATATTTATGGGTTGTTTTCAACAATTATAAAAAGCTATCCCAATTTATTGTTATCAAATAAGATTTCACTTTGGATATACTTTCCATAATATAAATTAAGTAAGTAATAAGGTAGTACGGATTACCACATTAAGTTATATTTTACAAAAATATTGAGTTCCCCTAAATGTTTTGGTGAAGTCATCAGTATGCTCTTGATATAGAGAGTTGAGTTTTATCACTATGTATCATCCACAAACATATAGTTTGTTGTAAATTAAAATATAAAACCATAATGATACTCTACAAAATATATTATGGATTTCATAGGTGTACGGGATCAACACCTTTCACATGTTGACTTTTCTTACAATTATATCTTTTAATTTGAAATTCATATAGAACCTTACACATATTTTTGTGGAATTAAGTGTATAAGATTAATATAAAATAATTAAGTTTCAAAAATAAATTTATTAGTACCTAAGAATGTTAATGAGAAGGAAAATAAGGTTATATCCATTCAAAAACATATATTAATTACTCAAAGTTAATAGAAATTATATTCTGATAATAATTGATGTGATCTAGAATTTAAATTTTACAAGAGGATCTTTCCATGAATTTCTTAGTTGGAGAAAAAATGTAAAATTAATACCAAGGTATATCAGTCACATTAAAATACTTGACTCGGTCAGGATAATAGCTTATCACATGGAACCTCTATAAAAACTCTCTCAAGCCCTTAATTTGTTCCATGTACCTCTCTGGAGGAACTACATACGCAATGCTACACAAGTACTGAACTCAATATTCATACTTCTACAGAAAGTAATTTCTTATGAAGAACAGTCGATGGAGATTCTAGATCATATAGGAAGTGTTCTAAGAAAAAAGAACAATCACCAGGGAAAATTTATTTTTTGAAAACAGTAGTTTTAGGAAGCTACATTGGAACTTAAGGATATTATGAGGTATAATTATCCTCATTTATTTATTGAAGGGATGAATTTTGAGGTAGAAATCAATTTTGAGGGGGTATAATATAACACCATGAGTTGTTGCACTTATTTTCTTCGAATAAACTCAATTTCTTCAATATAGTTCTATATATTCCACACCAATTTATGATTTCCCTTCACACAACATTGCTTTATCTTACACTATATAACCCACTAGGTTTTATCAAAACCATGATATATTATTAATATACTTTTTTAAACAAAACCATTATACCTTGTCATTAAAATTAGATATATGAATAGTAATAAATACTTTTTAAATATTATGTTTTGTGGTTTTATATAAATAAATAATAATGATCGAAAAATGATTTATTTTTTAATAAAGTCTTTATTCTTTTCGAATTTTATTTTTTCTTAAAAAAGTGTTTTGTATTTTCTTTGTGAACAATAATAAAAGTAATTTTTACACTTTTAGATAATCAATTATATTAAATTAAATTCATTTTTTAAATCATAACGTAAAAATTATGTTAGGGATAATTTTTTTCTTTTTTTGAAGAGGTTCATTTTTTATGAACAGTGAAAAATACTAAATTTTGATTAACAACTTCCATTTCATTTAATTTTTTTTTAAATTTTAATTAAATTTTCAAATTATTTAATATAAATTAGTTAAATTATATATCAATTCATCCAATTTAGTTCAATGGTATCAAATTCATATTAAATTTGGATATTTTGTAAACTTCTAAATATTTCCTCTTTAAAAACTCGCTTTCTCATCACGTATGGAAGAAAAAATTTAAATTAAATGGAAACTTCTATGAATATAATTATTAAAAATGGATTCCATATTTGGAATTATTATAACTTATACATTGTAATAAGGTATATTTAATTTTTTACTAGAATAAATATTAAAACTGTAAAAGTTATTTGTTATGGTTAAAGTAAAAAAGAGATTACCATGGGTTAATCAACAAAGATAAGGGTTAAATGACATAAATATTGTATAAAATCAATTTTCTGAAACAATTTTGAGATTATATTGTATATGGTTGAAATTTGAGACATTTTTTACCCTTTTTAATGTTTTAAAAATATGGGTACAATTTTTCTTTCCGATAAATTACTTGTTTTTTACTCACTTCACTTACAAAAGGCCACCCACTCTTCTCTGTTATTCAAGATTTTAAACCCTTTTGGTTAAAAAAATAACTACACAAATTTCTTCTAAAATTCCATCCTTCTATACAATAATCTTTATTTTGGACATAAAACAAACCTAGTAATTATTTTTGTTCAAACCAAAGGAGGTTAATCAAAGAAGAGGTAACATTCTTTAACAAGCGTTTTTATTTTATTTATTCCTCCACCTCTTTAAATTGTTTTATACCATGATACTATAATAACTGAAGTATAAAAAATATATAGAGATGTTTTTATTTTAATATACTTACCTATAACCATCTACATTTCCATCAAATGGGTCATGAAATCCTCTTTCATGTGTACGGTGGACTACCGCCTCACAAACCAATGTCATATATTTTTCCATTACTTCCTCTAAAAGATAGAAATAATTATTGACTTATTATTTATATATTAAATTTATGATATTATTATAATATTATAATTATTATAACATGAATACCATCTTATTATCCATTTTTAAGGAATATGATAACATCGCTCACATGTACGGCAGAAAACAGCTTCGCAAAGCGGTGTGATTCATTCATGATTTTCATTGAAGGTAAAAGGATGATTTTAATGAACACATGTGATTTATATGAAATAAAAAAATTATTTTTATATTTTATTATATCATTTACATTTATTTATTCAATTAAAAAAGAAAATGGAAACATCGTTATGCATACATACAACCTACCATCTCCACAAACATTGTATTTAATTTTCTATTTATGGATTACTCTAAATAAATATATAATGAATATATATTATATTTATATAATTTTTAGAAAACTTTATATGATGAAAATTTTTTAAATGTAAGAGTACCAAAAATTAAAAATCAATACATACCTAAAAAACAAATCGGTTATTTCCCAAAATGCGACTTTAATAGGGAATTTTAAATAAATGGGTAATTAAAGGTCATAGGTAAATTGTATATGGAGTGATTTATTTATGTATGGTTAATTAAGATATGTATAATATAATTATATTTATTATATAGGATGTTTTAATGTGTGTGAAGGAATTCAAATGGAAGGAAATGGATTTCCATTTCACTTTTATTTTTCTATGAGACACATGCCATATTCACCATGTGTTTATTTAATGTGGTGTAAATACTTACCATGAATATATTATATGTCTCCTATACTAATAATTATTTGAATTTACATATCCATTTTAAGAAAACTCTTTCATGGGGTATTTGGTACAAAAGTTACAAAATCAATAAGGTATATTTTTCTCAATTTTTATTCTTTGAGACGTATGTTATGTTATCCACCTATATTTTTTCATGAGGTTTATATATTTCCCCATTAACAAGTAACGTCATGAATTTAGTTATAATAATTATATTTTATATTCCATTTTATGTCATTTCTTCATGGGGATTATGATTCAAACTTACCAAAGTGGTAATAATTTTATGTTACAATATCGTCCTTTATAATGATTATTTAGGATAATTTTTATGATGATAAAATATTATGATGCACCTTTAAATAAAGACATAAATATTATTATCCTATATTTTAAATTAATGGTACCATTTTTTACTCATTCGTACTTAAAATAACTGAAACTTCTCTTTATGAAAATCTGACATTATTTCTCTCTTTGATTGGAAATCTGTTTTCTTCCAAAACTATGTTTTCTAAAAATGTTTTCAAATTTTTGTAATCTTTTTCCTAATATTTTTAGCAGAAATTATTACGCATTTTTACATTTAAAAAAGATAAAATTATTATTCATGTCTTTTTTCAAACAATTCTTATTTGGTTTTTTACTAAAAATGTGAAAGGAATATTATTTTTAACATGTATTGAATGAATGATAAAACTCATCAATAATAACCTTATTTTAGTTAAGTCTTATTATAAATGTTTTCATGTTTATTTTTAAATAAATATATTTAAAAATGTTTTCTGTTTTATAAAAACTTTTTCAAAGAGGATAGTATTTTTCCATAATAATTTTTTTAATGATCAATCAAAATTATTTCCCATCTAAGATAACATATTTTGATGTTACCTATTAATTACAGTGGATATTATCCAATGATAAAATTATAATTCATTCTCTAAATGTAATATGTTTATAATGGAATGATGTTTATAAAACACGTTTCTCTTCCATGGGTTATTCTGTGATAACATTTTTATGAAACTCACTTTTTTTCACAGGTTATGCTATGATCAAATGATGAAATAACTATGAAACTTGTATTATTAAATAAGTTATGATAATATGAATTATATATGAAACAAATTTCATTTCATTTAATATGATATGATGGATCTTTTATGATATTGTGGAACACATGTGTATGTTTTTTATTTTGTGATGGGTGTGAACTATATCTCTCTAAAATGAATTGGGTAATGATTAATGTCATATGATATCAAAGGGTAAGTGGTAGTTTATCTCAAGACAGAAAAATGGTACATGAGATTTCATCATAATCCCAAAGTAGGTACATTGGACAATATCCAATACCCAATATGTTATGAATATGTTGGTATGTATTCATGAAAAAATATTTTCTATGCTTATGTATATATCTAAATTATATTAATTATTCGAATAGAATTCTATCATGGATAAAATTATTTTATTTACTAATGATCCATGTCTTATGAACATCCAATATTTCTTCCATGACTCAATATTTTGATCTTTAATATGTAGTTTATGTTTTTCAAATATTATGCTCATGTTTTCAAACCATTATTTTCATGTTATTCTTATGTATCCCCCTTATTTACATTTACTAAGAATCTAAGCACACCATTTCTTATGTTTCCTTTCTTTATGATATGAAAAATGTATTTTGTATGATATGTCTTAGAAAATCACTATTTATGAGGTACATTGTGGTAGATAATGTTGCTCACTTATGGACTGATTGTTTATGTTTCCATGTTTCTAATGGAACTAGACTCTTGAAATCCTTATCCATGTTTTTATATAATTTAATGAATATTAATCTGAAAAGGTGTAAAATTCATGTATGAGAATCATGTGTCTCTATAGAATACTTATCAAAATAAATTTTCACCTAGCTGACATGTGTAGTAACATTTAGCCTTTAAACCCTTTATATTTTTGGGGTGTTACATCCCTCCCGTGCCCTAAGAGCTTTATGTCCTCATTGTGGACCCTATATCTCAACCTAGGTGGCGACACTGCACTTCTTGTTGGGTTTCTCCTTAGATAAAAATGTGAAAACTGGTCCTCATTAAAAACACATACACCTTACCTTAACATTTTCATTAGGACATATCCCTCCTGGTCATACCATATTCCCCATAGATATGTGTTTTCATCCCTGGTCCCCACCCACGTTATCTAACCGGTCATCACAATAATGACTATCTCCTTGATCCAACACATTTTCATTTTAGTGTGCTTTGTCCTCATTTACACACACCTTATAGAAACAACCCAGGATGTCCCCCATCCTAATCACTACTATAGAAAAATAATGCTTAAATGGGGGTGTTTCAAACATAAAGGATTCCAAAAATAAATGTTCACCCTGTTGACATGCGTTGTAACATTTATCCGTTTAACCTATTATCTTTCTTGGGTTGTTATGTATGTTATTTGATGATATGTCCTGATGTCTTACAAAAATAAGGTGATCTAGTATAAACACCCATTTATTTCATAAAATGTATAATATAAAAAAATTTTGAAAAAATTTATATCTAAATAGTGTATTGAATAATTTGGGGTGTATGGGAATGTCAATTTTTAAATGAGTGAACTAATGAGAAACAAAGACTGAGGTCTTTGGTGAAAAATTAGAGTGGATCACATAGATGAATTGGGAATTGGAGAGAATTGTATTATTTATTAGTGGTTGTTAGTGTTGGTTATAGGTTCTATGGTGTAATATGTCTTTGGATAGGTGGTATGGTAAAATGATTGTTTTATTGAAAGACCCTTGAGTTAATGTCGAAATTAAGAAAGGAAGATGACCTTTGGTAAAACATTGGTTTAATATTAAATAATAAAAAATTCTAATTAAATATTTTATGCCATCATCGGTGATAGTATTTTCTAATAATGGATTTCTAAAATGACAATATTAATGGATTTAGGATTTAAAAGTATTGTTTCTTAATAAGGTAAGTTTTTTGTTTAGGAACATGAGAAATTATTCTAATTTGACATCCTATATGGGAATATAATAATACCTACATGGGAGTGGGATTATAAGGAGATAGTTAATTAATCACCAAAGTATATTTGTGTGGGAGAATTATTGTGGCCTTGTGAATAAAATAGGAGATTATTCAATAGAAATTGATTAATATTTATATAGAATATTTCAGTTTGGACTATATTAGGTGGTAACTATTAGAGGTAATGGTATCTAGAAAAATGGACAACATGAAAAATGGGTAATAACAACCTTAGGTTTGTTAATGATTAAATCAACTCAAAAATGATATGATATTATCAACATTTTGATAAAGGATTATTTTAAAGAATATATTTTTTTCTAGTGTTCAATAAACATGTGATCATGGATTTGGATTCCTCTTATGTGATAGTCTATTTGAGGAAGGTTACATCATATATAAAGTCGAATCCCTATTGTCAAGAGTCATGATTATAGAATTGAATCCCCTAAATCGGTAGATATATATATATAATTATCTATCCTTGATTAAGAGGATAATATTACCATTTACTAAATATAAACCATGGTTTGGTGATCGTCACCACATCATGATTTTGAGAATGGAAGTTAATGAATTATATAAAAATTCATACTGATTGTGGTTTCAACCTAATGATATAAATAGCGAATAGTTGAAAAGATAATATAATGATATTAAAAGGGGTTTAAATGTCTCAATTAATTTTTTAAACGTTACAAAATTAGTGGTATTTTGAACCACATATTACAAATGGTTGTAGTATTTTAAAAATTTTGAGAAACATTAAAATTATGTCAAAAACAATTTGAGTTTCTTTGGGGTCCAAGGTGTATCCTTCACGGTCTATTTAAAGATATTTAGCCCCTATAAAAAATTATGAGTTCTATTTGAAAGTGTGTGTGAAAATTGAAATTTAAAGACATCATTCTCTCTTCTATTTTACTCTATAATTTTAGAAAAAATGTTGAATATGGTATCCATCTTATGTATTGTGGGATTCATTATATCAAATAAATTTCCCTCATATTAGGGATAAAATTTCTTCTATGGAATCTCCATAAATCTCATGAAGAAGAACATAAACCAATAATCTTTCACAATGAATAATTTATGTCCATTATTTATTTTTTCAATTTAAATGAAATTTTGATTTTTGAGAAAATAGGTTTTAGTGTATTTTTACTATATTTGGTTTAAGGGGTGTCCCTCTTAAAATCTAGTAGCAGTATCCAAGCCCTTCTATTTAGTTTTTGTTAATTTTTCTATAGTGTAAGAATCTATAAAATAAGATTTTCCATAACTATGATTTGTTTTACGAAAAAACTATCTTTGTTATTTTAAATTCATCAAATCCTTCCATGGTTTATGATCCATTTTGTAGTTTATGTTAAAAAATATAAAATTACACCATAGTTTTAGAAAAAAAGGACATTAAAATTGTTTCAAAAAATATAGCATTATTAAATAATATTTTACTTCTTTGTTTTGGTAAAATATTACCAAGGATTGAAAATTAATAATATTTTAATAAAAAACCATAATGTGATTGTGAAAAAATAGGTCTTGGTTTCAAAAGGTTTAATTTTAACATATTTTTCAAAAACGAATACACTTATGAAAAAATATTTTGGTTCTTTTGTAACTGGTTTTCACTTGGGTAGAACCATGATTTCATTTATAGTGAAAATGGACAACGGTTTTATATTTTATAAAGAAAACTTTTTTTAATAAAATTCACAAAACCATCACTTTGGGAGTCCAAAAGGTCTTGTGCTGAATTTTAAGGGGGATTTAAACCATATGAAAGATATTTTTTCAGATTTGATCTTGGTTTAAAGTATATTTATATGTTAATTTAATTTATAAAGTGTATCAAAAAGTAATACAAGCCTAAATATAAAATTTATTATATTATTTTATGAAAAGTTCATAAACAATAATATGAAATGGTCATACAAAAAGTAATTATTTAAAAATAAATTCAAACCAAATAAAAATGAGTTTCACTGGATTTGATCAATGTTTAAATAAAATAAAGTATATTGTATATAAATTATGAAATATTTTAACATAAGATATGCAATTTTCAAATGGAGTAAAAAAGTTTTTAATTTTTTATAGGTATCATATATTTAAATTATTAATTAGTTAATATTGAATACCAGGTAATGTATCGATATAAAAGAGTTCATATGTTAATAAATATGTAATGTTCATCTTTTTTTATTTATAGCTTGTCCATAAATAATGTCTAAATTATAAAAAATTTATAATGGTTAATTTATGAAATTTAAAAAAATAACTTTATAATGTTTGAATATATTGATGTGGTTGGTAATGGTTATAGTAACCTAAGAGGGGGTAAATCTATTTTATTAACATTGTATTAAATTATTATATTTAAATATTTTAACTTTTTAACTCCCATACAAATATTTGGACCCTAGTTAACTATTATGGTAAATGTGGATCTATGTATGATAAACCATCAAACTTATACCTTTTAAATAACATTAAAGGAAATGAAATAAGAAGAATGGAATATTTTTAAAAGATTGGGTCCTTGTGTGTCGACCCGGTCCATGTTGTAGTTAGTTTCAGTTTGTATTATAGATTTTCAACTATTCTCATAAGTTTTAAAATAGGGAAGGGATATCCATGAATTTAAGATAAGGAATCACCTCAAACACAATATTCACCATATTATATAGGATTTTAATATTTATATTTTAGAAATAAAAGATAATATAGACTCTTACTAATTTTTAATCTCCTGATTTGTATTATAAAATTTATTTCCATGAAACATGAAGATAGTCACCAAATTGTTTTGGGATTCTTATACATCAAATAATTTGATACCCTTCTTCAAGTAGAGTCTTCAACCACCAATTTAACATCATGATAATTAGAATTCAAAACTTCCACTTCAATTAACCAAATAACTATACTTTATTTATAATAAAATTACTTATCCTTACTCAACTCTTGAGCCTCGTATGATCTACAAAACCTAGTAACTCCAAATTATGAAAGACTTGACATAAAATATTGACATAACTAGTGTATATCAATATCTCCTCAAACTCTCCTCCTTATTCTTATACCTATTCTTCTTCGTTATATGATGAGATATTTCTTATATAATTCAAATCACATCCGTTTCTTATTATTTTTTTATACCTAGAAATTTCATTTTATCAAAAGGTATATCAGGTTCCTTATATTTCTATCTACGCATCAACAATCTCTTATTCTTCTTCTTTTTTATATTTCATGCAGTCTCATGAGTTAAATATTAAATCATGATTCTAGTATTTCTAGAAGAAATATTCAATATGTTAATTACATAATTTTCTCACTCACTTTCATGAAAACAAACCTCTGTGCATTTTTTCCCTAACTATTCACATGGTCATTCTCCCATGATCCCATGATATTACATTATCCTTAACTTATTATATCTAATTATATTATAAGAATAAATTTTTTTCATTTCATCATTTAATACAAGTAGAATTAAATTCCAATATATCTCATCATCAATTATATGAATCTTCTCCAAAAATAATAATTCCACAAATACCACATACAAGAAACCTTTAAAACTACATAAAAAAATAAAGTAATTAATTTAATTATGGTTGTGGATCTTTTCCTTCTAGCATTATAGTCTTTAAATATATAGAATAAGATCATCTTGAATTTATTTAAGGGATTTTATCATAGTATGATATTATTCTTATTATTTTAAATTTCATATTTTTAATCATCCATATTGAATCACAATCTAATTTGGGAAAATTAATCTATAGATTAATAGTCCAACCATTTCCTTGTTTAATTTCTAGAATCATTTCTTCTATAATTTTTCCAGTTTAAGTTTATTTATTTTTCCCATAAATTCATTCATTTTTTATCACCAATATCACTTTTTCATATTTTTATAATTTTAAAATCCAAGATTAACTAAGCAATGATCTCCTTATTTAATCCCAAAACCCCATATTGAGTATAGTCATTATAAATACTCTTGATATTTGTTACTTAGATAATATAATAAAATTTTTTATTTAATTTTCAGAAATTCTATCAAGAAATGCATCTTCTCCTCAAAAAAATTGTGAAGTAGCTCCCCATTATGAAAATTCATATATTAAAATTTATGTAATAGAAAAAGAAATTTCATGATTCATATATAAATATCACATAAGTATCATGTGACCTTTGACATCTGCATCTAACCATTATGAAAATTTGGTTTCAATTCATGAAGTGTATGAAACACTTTTTAATTTCATAGATGATGATTACACTAAATTAACGTTTCTCTTATGCTTTAGGATACTTTTCCAAATATTTTATTCTTTTCCCGGGTTACCCTTATGATCAATTATGGTGAATCTTATTAAATAAATTGATGCTTTATTCATTTTCCTTTAATCAGATATTATTTAGGAAATTAAAAATAACTCTTATATATTTTTATATCTTTCCCATTTTTCCATTTAGTCATTATAGAAGACCTTAATAATTATATGGTGGCTCAAGGATTTTCTATTTCTCCATCCACTTTATCTTTTTGATTTGTACCCTCTAGAAACTTTTCATATTTCTATAATTTTTAATTTTTAAAACATACATAGTAGTTTCTCAGGACAACCAATAATCATTTAAAACTACCTCATATCAATATAAATAACGTTAAAATTAATCTATGTATTTGTAAATCTCATCAAATTAAATTTTTAAATTATAATACCAAATAAAATCTTATTTGAATCATTTAATGAAACGTCGTTACCTTGAATACATTTACAGGTGAATTAGTTGACATTGATCATTGTTAAGGGCTACACTCTCATCGTCTTTGTTGGGATTTTATTCCATCACAAAACACACATAATGACATTATTATTTATATAATATACAACCACGATCCACTGGGATCTACAATCACCCTTGTATTTATTATAAATACCTTTAAATAATTCTTAGAAATTAATCTCAATATGTATTCAACATTTTTATTATTCTCTCACTTATTGATTATAAAATCTTATGTTAGGGTAAGGGAAAAAATTTCCAATATCATTAACATCCTTCATTTTAAAAAAAAAACTTATCCCTATTGTTCTCTCCCTATATTTATTCTCTATATTTATTGGAAAATACCCCTTGTGAGAAATAGATTTTAGTTTTCTTCAGAAATGGATGGAATGATTATATACATGGAAATGATCCATAAATTTATCCAATATAAGTATATGGGAACAATAATCAGGGATAAAAATAAAAGTTACTGATATATACTAAAATGTTGTCCATAATTTATCCAAAATTTAAAACCAACTCTAACATCTCTTTTAAGGGTCTATTAAGAAAAATATTGGAACAAATTTGTAACCTGTACTTATTTTCAATAAATAAATAAATAATATAAAATTCGAAGAATGACTTTAACTACATTCAAGACATTATATTTAACCAATCATTCCCCCTTGGTAACTAGATTTAACATATGAAAAAATAGAAATAGTAAAGTGACCAACATACCTAAAATTTCAGTTTTGTAAAATCTATCATAATTATAGATTTAATTGTGTGTTAAAAAACTTTGGTAATTTCATTTCATTGAAATCTCAATCACAATTTATGTTATTAAATATAATTGTTCATGGATAGATTTATCTTTAAAATTAACTCCAAGAAAAAAACATTTATTCTAGTTGAATTGTTTCTAGGAGAAAAATGATACTAGATTAAATTACCAAAGATAGATATCACTTTTTATTTTATAAACAATATATCATTTATTTGGTTATCTCTCTTCATATTCCATTTTCAGTTCCCTATATTTAAATATAAATTATGTAGACATGGGAATAGGTTGAATCGTTAATAGGCTCGTTAGTGTGAGAAATAGAGTTGAGACTTGGATATCAACCTAAACCTCCTTTCTTTATAGCTCCATATTTTTTATAACTCTTTATTCATTTTCCTCTATTATTTTTATAGAACTAAAACTATTTGTGTATTATGGGTTTCTTGATCTATTTATCTTTATTCTTAAAAGTAATATGGTTTATTACTTTAGTAAGAAATAAAACATCATTTTCTTATACTTTATATAAGAACTTATCCAACTCTAACTATTCTGTACTTATGATTAAGAATTAATTAGCCACATTATGGGCCTAATTCTTATGTGAGGACTCACTTTTTATATCATCAATATTTGAATTTAAAGTCCCTTGAGTTTTTTATTTATTTTTTCAATGACACGTTCTACCCTATTAAAATTTTCTTACATTTTTTAGTTATGTTCATAAACATTTTTCACCTTATATACACATTTTTAGTATCTTTTCGGTAATTTTTTTATACAACCTCTCATTATTTCAAATTTTTTATCTTTTATTACTTTCACTAAATAAATTTGGTTATACCACTCTTGGGTTCATTCATTATTTTGTTACATATTTATTTACTTAACATTAAACTTAATATATTTGTTAAATTTATCCACGATGTTTCATTACCTACCTTGATTGAATCATATGATCCATGTCGATGATACATCCAATTTAGATTAATTATGTGGTGTATTTTTTAGAGTAGTTTTCTTTTATATCTATCCCACAGAAGACTTATCTGATATACTTCTTGTATTATTGATTTTTTTGGCCTTATTTTCTTAATATAATGTATCATATTAAAGGTTTTACATACCATGACTCCTTTTACCTATAACCACATATGTTTTAATAGTTTTTAAATTTTTCAATAATTGAAAATCTATTCAGAGTTGAAAATATTACCTACATTAGTTAAATTTGTTTCTGTGTAGTAAAATTCCTCATTACTTTATCTCAACACCAATAATTTCATAATTTTATGACTTTTATAGAATTATATGTTGTGTTAGAATTCAATATCCCAGTCCAAACCTCCAATAGTGCTATCAGTGACAAATAAATCTTCTTGATTTTTTTAGGAGTAATATTTATAGATTCTGCAACTTGTACACCCAGTTTATTCTGGATTGAAACACCACTATTTTGCCTTCTTCATGGAGATTTAATTTTCATAAACAAAAACTATTCCACCCAAGATGATGTGTTATATTACATATAATCTTTATCAAGCTATATTTTATCGAATTTTTATTTAGGGCCTACACTAAAAAAAGAAACTACATTAATATAAATATAATTAATGGGACCATGTGTTTGATTTTTCAACGAGATTGAGGTAGATAAATCACTAAATAATCTAAACCCCTTTCTCCATGAATTTGATTCTTTTAAGAAGAAAAAATACTTTTAGATGTTTCCGTGAAATCACATATTCCTATAGTAATTTATAAGGACTTATTTTAGTTTTTCCCATATTTCTCTATTTTTCTTTTAACTCATGACATTGCAGATTTAGAATATTCTTATGGTCTTTATGTGATCTCACCCTCTCTCTACATTCTTTGTTAAACTTGGGAAAATAATATTTATGAATCATTTTATTTTATTAAAAGAAAATTTCAAACTCATTTATTTTCTCTTCATCCATTTACAAATTCTCCTCTTTAACACTCATATATGTTTAATGTAACTTCTTAGATACAAGGATCACTTCTTGAAAGAATTATATACTTTTAAATTTATCAGATAAATTCATATGAAATTATTTCTCAATCAATGATAAATTTTCATTAAAAATTTCTATAAATTTATCACTAACTTAAAAAAAATATTATGAGTGTAATATAATATTAACTATTTAACCATCATGTTCTATGTTTCAATGGATTTTTTTTCATCAGAGTTTTCTTACCTTGTAGTCCCTTCATAAATAAAAATATATAGGTGAAAACCTCGATAAGGACTATCATAAATAATCAATGAACTTATAGTGGAGATATTCTATATATTTAATATCATTATCTTCATAAAAACTAAAAATTATTTCATTAAAAGGATTAATACAATTAGATTTCATTGAACTGATAATACTCTAATTACCTTTATAGTTTTGGAAGATCATGTTTATCTAATGAATTATTTCTCAATTTATTTTCTACTCTTTTATTCCTGTTATTTACTATTTTGGATATAACCTCTATGTTTTTAGTAATAAGAATACAAATTATTTTTTTAAAATGAAGCACTTAAAAAATATATTCAAATATTCACTTTATATAATTCATATAAAATAATTGGGACTTAGAAATATATCTAACTATAGGGAACCATATTTTCTATGGTACTGGTGATGTTCCTCGGAATGGGTACTTCCACCCCAGAGGGAGGTGAATTAAGGTGATTTTATTTCTACTAAATTATTACACATAAATCATTTACCCATATAAATACCTTCTTAATATATGAACCCCTATTTATATTTAAAGTAAATATATATCTAATTATGATAAAACAATACACATATACCACATGAAAAAATAGTATAGCAAAGAAGGATAGAATAATGATATATTTTGACATGTTTTTGTCCCATTATGGGTACCTAATGCTTATTGTGATCATTTTTTGTCCAATTCAATGATTTTATACTATTCTCATAATTTTTATAATGATAAAACTATCACCCAGAACCCAAGGGACGGAATTACCATGAACTAACTCTTAACTATATTAAATAGGTTCTTATATCATCTGATTGGAATTATAAGATTATAATGGTTCCTTCTAGACTTTAGTATCCCAAATAGTATTAAATATCTTCCTCCGGTTCTTCTTGAATAATGTCACCAAGCTATTCTCAGATGTTTCTACATAAAATTATCTAATACTCTTAATTAAATACAGTCATTGATTATCAATTTAACTTCAAGAATAGTATCATACATATATATTTATTTAATAAACCAAATAATAAATTCTTATTCATATTTATTTTAGTTTTCATTACTCTACTCTTCATTGTCTTGTGATCTTCAAAATCCAATAGATCTTTAATCTAAAAAACTTAATAGAGTATATGGATAGCAGTAGTGTTTGTAGGTCTCTTATAAAACTATTCTACTTAATATTATTATTATTATTCTTCCTATTAATATTATTCTTCCTAAAATGACTAAATGGATGTACTGTCACAAAAATATCTTCTCATTTATATTCATATTTGATACTCAAAATATTCTACTTCTCAAATATAGTACTAGGTTATCTTTATTTTTGTTCACACACAAATAATCCATTGTTATTATCTCTTTATTATATTTCTCCTAGTATTATGAATTAACAATATATCCATAATAAAATTATTTTTAGAAAAACTATTTAATTAATGAATTCTAGAATATTATCCCTCACTTTAATAAAAACAACCTTATATTCATTTCTCCTTATAAATGCTCATGTGGGAATGCTCCTATGATCTACAAATATTCCCTTATCCCTAAATTTGTGTCTCCAATCGTATTCTAATAATATTTTATTTTATTTTCTTATTTATTATCATTGAAATTAAACTCTATTTAATATTTTCAAAAAATCTTATATTCTTCATCACAAAATAATTTTATAAAATCTACACTAAAAAATTCTCAAAACTATGTCAAAAATATCTAGTAATTAATTAATTTATGGTACCTGGATTTTATTTATAGATTTATAGTCTCTAAAAATATGGAATATGATTCAATATGAATTTCATTTATAGATTAATTCAAAGCATTAAATTCTTCTTCTCAGTGTGAAGATCATATTTTCAATAATTTTTCTTAAATTGCAATCTTTGTTGTGGTATTTATTCTACTAAAGAACAATTCAAACATCCTTTAATTTAATTTACATTTTCATTTATTCTAAGGATTCTCTATTTCATATTTATTTATTTTTCTAAAAAATTCTTTGAGATTTGATCCCCAGTTTTTATTTTGAATGGATATTTGTAAAATCCCATATTAATTGAGCTGTGATACCCTAGTTTATTATTCTGCAAAACTAGCGTGAATTTCACCATAACAATGAATTGTGATATTTTTTAAGTAGATAATATCACTATGAGAGACTATACCTAATTGTATGGAATTTAAAAAACATAACGAAACTATTTCATTGACAACACTTCAAAAACCTTTTAGGTTTATATTTAAATAGAATTTGGACTAAACGTTAACTAAAAAAATCATGTCTTTTGAAAAAAAACATTTTTTACATTCCAATAAGAGAGAAACTTCTTAATCCATAAAAATTATTTAGCATCACCCATTAATCATTCTCAAACAATACCCTTATAATCAAATCTTACATATTTTATTTCTTCTTAAGCAGGGGAAATGGAAACATAAGCATGAAGTGAGCTCAGATACTTAGTAATGGAAAATACAAGTGATGAAAATCAATGATAATAAATGATCCTAAGATGAAAAATATGTGTATAATAAATATACATAATAAAATCATACTCAAAAAATATTATATAATAAATCATGGAATAAATCTTGAAATACAATGACACATTAATCAAAATAGAGAGTAAATAATCATGATCCATGGTAACCTTAAATGGAAATGAGAATAAGCATAAAACAATGAAACATATTTCTAATTTTGTAAAAACATTAGTTTAGGGAAAAATAATTTCATGAGACATACCATCAGTGCCCACAATTATGAGAATTAAAAAAATTACTTGAAAATACATTATCTCTAGAGATATAGAAATTTAACCAATGCATCAAAGATCAATAAATTTCCCCACCCATAATTATCTATATATTTGAGTTCCACATGAAAATCATTCACTTATAACATTTTAAAGACACCACAAGAATAAAATGGGTCTCATAGAACATTACAAATAACAATATTTTACTTTTAAAGAATAAAGAAATTTTGGAATTAAAATATGCTTCATTCAACACATCTTGAAGATCCCATAGGAAAAATTTGTTTTCACACAATATATCTTATGAATCCCAGTGAAATAAATTTGGTTTCAAAGACATTGTGTAACATTCTAGATAAGTATAATTAAATCAAGATATCAAATATTATAGTATTTGCACCATATATGTAAGGGATATGCAGTTAAGGTAATAATTATCTCTAGGAAATTGATATATAACATCTATATGAATACCCTTCAATTGAAGGAATCAAGAATAAGTTGTTCACATAGGAAATGTATTAGAAGAGTAATTATATTTAAACTTAAAAATTATTAAGAAAGAAAAATCCATTGATGGATAATTTCTTAAAAAGATAATTGAATTAAATAATCCATTCAAATAAATAAGTTTGATTTTTGAAAAATAATATATCAAAATTTAATAATTGGTACTCATAAGTATGTTGACACAGATGAATGATATCATTCAAAAAAATGTTTTGAATGATATCACCCAAGAAGGGATCAATAATCGATCAATTTAATACCACAAGTTAAATCCCAAAAATTATAAATATATATACTATGGAATAAATAATCTAATATAAATATCAATATTGTAAATCAATTTGAATATAAAAAAGAAAATTAAGCAGAAAACGTAAAAGTTATTTTAGAAAACATTTTTAACATTGATGTAAAATAGAAACTAACATGTCACATTAAAATATAAATTTTGAAAAGGTGAGGAGAAATATTTTAAAAACATTTATTTTAAAAAATAATAGAAATAAAAAATCTTTAAATTTTAGAAAAAAAATCTATAAGAAATTTGGATCCAAAAATAAACCCTTGACAGTGAAAGGACATGAACCATTTTAATACTTTGAAAATACGTTTTTTTAAACCCTCATTTTAAAAAGATAAAAAACATTTCTTTATATTAAAACATAATTTGAATAAATTGTTTTATAAAATACCATAAATTAGAATTTTTGGGTGGGAGAACCAAATCATGGAATAATAAATTTTAAGATAAAACTTTATAACTCAATGACTGCAAATTTGAGTTATCAATATCGCTTATGAGATCATCCTCCCTGAATCATAAAATATTTGAAAATGGTTTTATGTGGTTAAATATAAAATAATGATAGAATACCACATAATATAATAAATTGGAATAATGGTCAAACGTATATAAGATATGTTAAATAGAATTATCATAACCCAATGAATGAAAATATAGTTACCAAGAAGTCACGCGATTGGGGTAATACTTAATTCAAAATAAATTTAAAGAAAATAATTTATCTGTATTAGTATACCACAATAATTTAAAAAATAATATATATATAATTCATGGGATAGAAACTTAACATATAAACTTGCAAAGGAAACATTGTTCATTACTTGTAACATGTTTAAAAGAATCTGAATTAAGACAAATAAAACCCTTACGACTTGATTAACACTTTGATCAAAAACCCTTGAAAGATTTATATTTTTATTAAGAATAAAATAACATTCAAAAAATATAATTCATTATATGATATATAAAATTGGTATTATATACACAATAAAAATTATATTCATGGAATAATACATAATATATCAAAAAGAGAGGAATTGGATATGAAAACTCTTACATCATTCATAATTCATTCTGTACATTCACAAAACAAATTCCTGAATAATTAAATTAAGTTCATTAATTGCATACCCAAGAAACATATTCATATATATAAAACTTTATACTCTTTACTTACAATAATTCTATAAACATGAATATTAGCTAGTTTTTATATATTTTCATCATTGGGTGTAAGTTATTGTTATCCCTTTGAACTATTTTCATAAAATCAGTGTTGGTATCTATTATTTCTTTAAATTACATCATTATTATATCATATAAGGTACATTATATGTTCTGTGACATTTTATAAGGATATAATTTAATTTTATGTTACTTTTTATTACATATTGTTAAGAAAAAATCGTTGATTATCATGTTTCGGTGATTCTTAAAAAAACATTTCCTTATTTAAAAATATAAATGTTGATATAACCTTGGAATAAAAAAAATCAAAACTTTATTTAAATATTTATATCATATTATAAAATTAAATAATTCCTCATTTTCATCCACGATATAAATTCATAGTATTGTTCATGTAGGTGGTCAAACCAACCCAAACATAAACTCACCATTTTTAATGAATTATTATGAGGTTTTCTAGTTATAATATCTTTATATAGGAATAATTATTATATTATTTGGTGAGGATTAGTGTGATATTTCATAATTTTAAAAAATTATAAAGATAATAAAATTTATATGAAGTCATTATTTATAAATAAGCGATCACTTTCTTTTCAGTTAGCTCATTTTAAATGATTGAATTAATGATAATCATTTGTCGGTTATTTAATTAATAGGATCTTAAATTTTTTATAGAAGAATCTTAAGGATATCATAATTATAAAATTTATCCTTTAATATCATCCTCATGATCATCCATGTATGGTGATGATGAAAATAAAACTACAAATCAATCGATCCATGGAGATGGTAGTCAACACATATGCATGGATAAAGATTTCCTTTTCTATATAATGAGTGAAATGAGTGTTGAAACTTCTTTTTAATCCCATAATAATGATATGTTTCATAAGGAAACACCTCAAGATAATCATAAGTGAAGGATGTCTGGGATCACACATGTTTTCCTAGGTCATACCAGGAAAGGCCCAAACCAATATCACCATACAGGTCCAGCCTACGTACTAGAGTCACTATGCCGATAACTTTTGTGCACTAGTGCAACTACACTTTCCCCAAACAGGCATTCCCAAGAGACTCACTAAGGTTATTCCAATGAAAGTGGTGTGACGCACCTACATAGTGACCAGTGTGATGCAGCCATCGAAGCCATATTCATTATTCTGTGTCATGAGTTTGACTATAAATTAGACCCTTGGCTTCTCATTTGAAATGATTGGAAGACCATAAAATCCCTAAATATCTAATCGACCTATTCCTTCTCTCAGGTCATCGAAACCATCCAGGTATCTCTTCAAAAACGTAGAGAAAATGTTTATTAAGGGAATAGAGTGCCTTTTTTGTGTGAAACACAAAACACCAGTGTAAGGAACCCTCAGAGAATATAGACACAATAGTAAACCCTTGGATCCTAGAGAAAGGTCTCTACCACATTTTCTTTACTAGGTAGTTTATTTTTGAGAAGTCACATCTAGCTTGCATAGGTCCACCCAATGTGAATCACTTTCATTCTGCCCAAGTATACCCTATGTGAGACCTATTAAACTTTCCTAGTACCTCATTGTGCAAGACACCTTCAAATCACCCATGTATCACCCTGTTTGATCCACCATTCGAGCCATCTTTTATATGGCCCAAGGTAATTAATGTGATCATTTGGATCCCTTGTTTTAGGGTGGCCTATCCAATATTTCTTTCAAAGACTCCAAAAAACTATGATCATAGTATAGGTCAAACTATAATATCATATAAATTATACATTCTCATGGTAATAAAGGCCCTAATTTTATCTTACCCAGTAGGTGGGATCCTCGGACTATTTTCAATTATACATTTTCATTGTAATGAGGATCCAAAACTTGGTTTAAATGCTAGGAACCTCCCTATTTTAGATAGTGAGGGAATCCACATGAATTTCCTTTTGATTGTGTATAGTGCCTTATCCTTCTATCATCTTATCTGATGTTGGGAATAGGGAATCTCACCTAAAGTAATTCTATATTCCTTCTTTTAGGACATTCCCGTATGGGTGAAAAAGTCTCAAAATTGGTTATAAAAACAAGAGAGGTGATGGCCCCCTTAAATACATTTCTCTCTCTCGTATCCCTGTCCTCATATACCAGTGGATGAAGGATGTTTTTTGGTTTATTGAATCTTCTATTCCCACATGTTTCTAAAGATAATCATGACTTACATAGTCTTATAGGTCAGTGATGATCATGAAATCATCACAATCAAATTTATTTCTTTGTAAAGTATTGTTTTCTAAATTTTCCTCTCTCATTCTCAGAGGTCTCCATAGGTGTGGGTCCACAAATTCACATATCCATCTCAGTGCTCCGTATCCCTTGTGAGATAAACCTTTAGGGGGAATCTATAGGTTAGGTTCCTAAAATACATGTATCCATCTCAAAGGTTCATATCCTTAAGAAGACAAACCTTCAAAGGTAATCCATAGGTGTGGGTTCTCAAATCCATGATTCCATATCAAATTTATATATCCTATGAAAAATAAACCTTCAAAAAAATTCCTCCATAGGTGTAAGCCCCAATATTTTAAACTACATGGGAATTAATTCCAATTAAATAAGGATACATAGGAATCCTCCTTAAGGTTCAAACCCAACTCCCCAAAATCAACCATAATATTCTCTTGTCCGTATTCTCAATAAGTTATTATCTAGGTGGGGAGACTATATCCCTTGTAGTTACCCTAGACCACTTAGGTGTAAGTCCCACACCATCAGTTGAATAGGAATCCATCACCCGATGTCCTTTCCACATCATGTTAAACTACATAGTCTTGTCCTTATCACATGAAAATAAGAGGTATGATGTTTCCTGTTAAGTGACGCCAAACTTCATGGGTTTTGATTCCTTTTATAAGTATATGTAGGAATCCCATCTCAAGGGCCAAATCCTAAAATCAAAATATCTATCATCTTCTTGGATAAGTATTAATTAGAGATCTCCCCACTTAATAGATTAATCACAACATCATAATAATAAATGATCTAAGAATCTATAATTCATTTACAAAAGGGTTCCATTGATGGATAACCTTGGATACATTAAGATTCATCCATCAATGAAGAACAATGTATACATACAGATGATTCTAAATACAATATTTGTTAATAATTTGTTGTTACCTTAAGGGAAATCCATTTTATATTTGGGATTTAATAAATGATTCGTGAATATGTATTAAATTTATAAGAGAGTCCCAAAGTAGGAAATTGTTCCCTAAAAAAAGTGTGATGATTTTGAACTCCCATCCTTTTGATGAATTTGAATCTCTAAGAATCCAAGGAGCTATTTTGCAATGACCACCTTCCTTTGGAAATAACGTTAATGAAACATCTCGAATAAAGGAAATGTTTGGTATTTCCAACACCATGAACAAAATCCATTAGAAGCCACTCAAAAATGGTGAATCCCAGGTGAATAATCATGAAAAATTAAAAACCCCATAATAAATTGTTGGGATAATGTAATATTTTTTCATTGGAAACAAAAACGGTGGACCCAAAATGATTCCTTAACCAATATAACAATTTTCTATAGATTTCATACCCCTTTTTTACACAAAATGAAATATTGAAAAACATGAATCCAAAACAATTGATTATGAAAGGCTTTATTTATTATGATTCTTCATTGATGGAGAATTCCTATTTCTATTTATCATATATATCTAGGAACCTTTTACAATAACTCCCTTCAATCCAAGGATGTCCTTTCAATCATCCCAAACATACACATCTATTGTCACACAAGCAGGGTCCTCATTAAATCGGAAGATGTTTTCACCAACCCAGTGTCTCTAATGCGAGGGTTCAAATAAAATGGATTGATAGTACCACCTAAATGGTACCATCATAACCCTGTAGGAATAAAAAAATCCTCCATCTCATGAAGCCCCAAAAACTGTCCACTTAGTGAAGACTAGTGGCCCAGAAGAATTCATCTCAAATCATTTAGGGAACATGTATCTAGAACGAAACAACAATTTCCAACATAATATTAGGGAGGAATATCAAGAGGTCACTAATTACCACATACAAACATTAAATACATCTCTCTAATGGGATCCTGCAAGAAGTAGCCTCTACCAACACTGTGTGGCAATGAACCATCAACATAATGAATATTCTACCCTCGGGAGTTCATCCAATGTCACCTAATCCTGGGAATTCAGGATATCCTACTAAGGGAAGTGAAAAAAATTAAACTAGGTTGCACCTATTTTCCCCCTATAGTGGCATTATATGTAAACATAGTGGATAACCATGACTCAGAACACACACATGACCACATCTACAAAGAATTATAGTAGAGTTTATTACCATCCAGATAATATTTTCAATCAAATAAAATAGAAAAACAAGAGTAGGTGCACACACCTACCCATATCCACTGATCCTACCATGCTTATATGGTGACATTAAAAGAGAAAATTTAATAGATCCTATCAACAAACCTACGACATACCCATATATCTTCCCTCGTACCAAAGTATTATCGATATATACTGATAGTAAATAGAGGGTTTGAGTTGTTCAATTCCCCGAATCCAGCCATGTAATGGGCATATGTCCCTATTATGATCATTGAAGTCAACCATCATATCATAGAGATAGTGAAAGGGAGGTAAAAAATTATTCCCACTTCCTATAAACATTGATGGGTATAATAACAATAGTGGTTTTGGTTAAGGGGTAGACACACAACTCCATCCCTACAATTAGGGAGACTCATCAGCATAACATGAGGGTTTCTCTAGAGAAGAATCATGTCTTTTCTCCCATCTAGGGGGTTCATGGGACAAATCCCATGATATATGGACAATGGGATCAGGTCTATACCACTTTTCCAACTATATTTCATCGGTCTACCAGAGTGGCCACTCTAAGGAAGGAACATATCCCTGCTAAAATTATAAAGACCTATCAGAAAATTATTATATAGACATAAGAGAAAATAAAAAGGGTTTCCACATATAGAAGTCGATATCCATAGTAAGAGACCCTGTCACTATAACAGAACATCCAAAAAATAAGCCTCACCAAAGGTTACTTGAAAATAAACATCTAGTCTACAATAATTCCCTACTTAATTTTATGTTTATAAATCCATATGATTTTTATCTTTTGTGGCCTATGATTATCCTCCTCTATTACCAAATTATGGAAATAGTAGTAGTAATTGTGAAGGTCCTATCCACAACCTTGCTACTATTAGTTCTTGAGCTCCTCTATGTACAAATTTCTGTGAAAGATAAATTTATATATAGAGTCTGATTGATCATGAGTGCATATCTTTTATTGATTTCCATAGTAACCCTCTGCATGGAAAGAATAGAAAATAGCAGAGGAGGATATCCCTTTATTATTATCCACCTTGAAGTTCTTCCCTATAGTAAATACTACAAAAAAATCCCTTATTTTTGGACATCAATACATCATGGTAGTACACCCCATGATGTCATTCACCGTAAAGGTCCTCCCTATAGTGACACTTCCATTTTTCAATAAGGTACTCCCCTTTCCGAATTAAATATGAGAAAGACCTCTTAACCCAAGGCACATGGGAAAACGACTATAGTCATGATAGATTCCTCACCATTGAAAAGTAAAATTATTTCCCAATTAGAAGATGCACCAAGTAAATGAAAATTCTATAAACAAACCATAGATCTCTTTCCTTCAAATATGATAGATAAAACCACTTCCAATCCTGGTATTTAAAATAAATCTGTAGTGAAATTTTAACTTTGGTCAGACTGGGTTGAGGATCATCTTGAAAAAGGAGAATAATACATACTTCTTATGAAGAGGTAGATGGATAAAGACAATATACCGATCATTTTTGGGCCATTAGAAACTCCCCAGTACAGCATTCAAGAAAAGTTGTCAGAATATTGTGTTCATGAGATTATCATGAATATATGGACCACTTTTTGTCACATAAAAATAAAATTATTTACTTATTAATAATATCCAAGGAACATCAAGAAAATAAAAAGGATACCCCATAAAATAGACTTAGCAGACCTTATAGATACACGACACCTAAAATTGGTAAAACATCATGGAACCCTTCAATACTTATGTCATGACACATTAAAAGAGTTGTTTTAACTGATCACCAATGCCTCATCCATTTTTCATATCATAGGATGGTGTGAGAAAGAATCAATTCATTTCACCTCATTCTCTAATCATAAAATACCACCAAAAGTGATATCATGGGATGACATATCCTTATGCCAACTTCAAAAAAAAGAATATTTTTTTATCAGATGGAATACTAAGAAAAAGGAATGTGTGACTAACTATCGAAAACATGAGTCCATAAGAGATTTTTCCATCAAAATAATCCAACTTAATGCATACAAAAATATTTATCATGACTCCCATGTAAGTTAATAAAATCATTAGGAATCACTGATATATTTGGAAGTAGGTGACTCAAGTGAAAATAATACAATTCACCCATCCAATGCTCAAACAAATCTATATAAATTCAAAATTGTAGCCCCAAAAATCCAATAGAAACCCCAGCTTACAAGGCTAGGAGATTCTTTAACAGAACCTTTGAGGTTGGAAAACTAGGATGGAAATGTTGTGAAGGTGAAATGGGATCTTCCCCATCCCCTGTGGTAGGGGGATTTCTTACCTCAACCTTAATAGAAGCTAGACTTCTCCCAATTATAGGGAATACTACAAAATGGATCATCTAAACTCATCATAAAAAGTGATTTGGTGTCCTCACTTGGAATATAAATGAAAAAAATTGTTGATAAATTCTCATTGAACCACCTTAAGTCAAATTATACCAAGGAGACTAATGAAGTAGGCGATAAAGCCTAAAAACAAGAAAAAGAAAAATTAGTCTCTCAAGAAGGATTAAAAAATGCCTAAAAAGTGTTATGTGTTAGTGAATTTAATTAGAACCACTCGGATGACACTATATAATGCATTTATAATTTAGTTGAATAGTAGGAGTAAGTTTCAATTAGTAATATTTTCCACACCGAAATGTCTGAATAAGGTGTGCATAACCTAAACGAGAAGCCTTCAAGGAATTTGGGGATTCCCTCAACTACTCCATTTCAATATCATTTATGATAAACTCCAAAGAAATGGTTAGATTTAAGGTCATGCACCAACCAAATATTGAAGAGGACGAAGTCCTTACACTTGAGTAAATACATTATCTAGAGTAGGAAGATGTGAAGGAGCCAAGAAAACATAATTTCTAACTAATCTGAGGAAAAATCACTGCCAGATATATTCTACATGCATGGTCTCACCCAGCGCTCCCATCTAACACACCTCAACAAAGAGGGTTCATTCCAGTAGCTCAATTGGATCTTAGAAATCCAATCAATACAGGGTACCATAAATTAATATATTTGAACCGAAAAATAGCAATATATAGGAGTTTCCACCCTTGGTTACACAACCATGTTTGGGTCGGACACATCCTCATGAACAATCCCGTACAGTCTACCCACTATGGATAAAAATATAGCTTCCACAAAGGGCCCATCTTGTTGATGTCTATACTCAAGTTCAGGTTCAACTAGACATCTTTAACTATCTTATAAATAATATAGAGTAATTGGAAACTCAACTAAATGTTATGGAATAATGGTGTGCACTAGTACAGCGAGGAAGGAAGCCTTTCCTAGAATGGGTAGACCCGACCCCTCCTCCGTTAAACTTTGGTAACCCTACATTTCCAATTTTTAATTGATCGGATGGAGTATCATTAGATGCATCTCATGTACAACTATGATCCCATGATGGGGACCCATTCCAAAAAATAATCATGGGAAACTCCATTGATTCATTAAAACACTACAAGGTCCAGCCTTCATATCTTACACCAGTTTTCTAACTCAGTAAACCATTGGATGGGAGGATCTTCATTGGTATTTTTTCATTCAATTCAACTCAAGTTTTAAAGTAAATAGTAATAAAAATTTCAATATAAAAATAAATGTATAATGAGAGATTCTCGTATTTCACTTCTCTATGGAAGGGGTTGAATTACTCCCTAAAATTACAACTTCCTCAAATATATTTTTTTCATCATAATAGAGAATATCTCTGGTGAGTTTCACACACTTCTTCTCCCTATGAAATATAAATGAGGGTTCTTGGATCTCATTGTATTTGATCAACGATTGGAATATTCTACCACACAAACCATGGATAATTCCAAATCAATTCCATCAGATCAAGTGAAGTGAACTAGGAAATAAGAGGCTTCTATGAAAATTCTCAATCCCACCCCTACAACAGCTCCATATCCAAATTCCACACTGTATTGTGTGACACACATCTCCCCCCCCCCCCCCCCCGCCCCTCAAGCATCAACAAAAAACCAGTCCTCATCAATAAGAGTGAAATGAGTTGATTTGAAACAATTTTGAGGAACTATAGAACATTGTTTACTCAATCCAACAAGTCTATGTTCCTAGAAACTTTATTGTAGTTTTAGATGACAACATTCTCATGTTTCCGAAGCTCAAGAGGCCCAATAAAGATGGTCTTAAAGATATCCCATGTTATTTCCCCTATAACCAAAAATTGGGTAACATCATACAAGAATGATATTTTCTAATACATTCTAAAAAATGGTGGACTCTTGTAATGTAAATCTTTGAAATCTACTATGAAAGTAGCGTGTGTTTCTGTTACCAATCAGAAGAAGAGGGTGAATTGAAAAAAGTTTCTAGAAAAGGTGCACCTAATTTTAGTTATTGAACGACTATAACAACAATCCAATGGACTCATTATATCTTTAGGTAATAGTTTAAACACACAACTATTACCCTAGTCACTTTCACTATGTCATAACCAACTCTATTGGCACTACAGTCCTCTAAGGGCCAGTCTTCTAAACATTATATGGCTGAAAGGGTGGGAAGAAAACATAGGATGATGAATTTTTACCAAGGTCAAATTTATCTATAATTCTCTCAGACTTCATGCCTTTAGTCCAGAAAGAAATACCACTACCAACAAAATAGTACCATAAGAGATGTCCCTCAAGATAGAATCCTCATCAGAAAGATAATAGATCTTAGGTTATATTAATTTCATTTATATAATGAATCCCTTATCTGATGATGAATATTCAATTAAGCCTGAGTTCCCTATACAAAAATGGGGAACAATAGGAAGAGGTCATAGGGGTTGAGGATACAATGGAATTTGTATTCGTGGCATAAATCAATACTCCGGCCATGTCCATGCTTGAACTATCTATACTACACATACTTTTAAGAGATCCCTCCAGTGTGTCCAGCAAAAAACAGTTCCCCCACATCTTCTAGGGGTTATCCTGACCCAATAATTTTGGATGATTGATTTGAGGGGAAATAATCATCCGATCAACCTCAGTGGGCAGGAAGAACTATTCTTCCTGGGTAATAAATATCAATAGCTTCTTCAAATATTATTACAAGGGTATATCTACCTACATCAAGTGCCTCAATTACTAAATTACCCATGAGAGAGAATCCCCTTGTTGGAAAGCATAGGAATTTATCCTAGAAATATTTCATTATAAATCAATTGGCCCTACTATCAACCATATTTTTGATCTAGGAAACACTATGTCTATCAAATTTCCGCTCAGAATTACTCATAGAGTTTTAACTAAGACCTTCAAATTTTGAAGATGAAGTATTCTCTCTTGAGATATATCATGCAAAGATCAATCCTACGGAATTTCACATGATCATATCTTTCATGGAACAAGACAAATATTAAATTATACAAGGATTTATCATACTCGTGCATGTTTCTGGTAGGCTAAATTATATTGATATCCAATACCCTTTCCCAAACAATGGATTAGGATTCAACATAATTTTAATATGAAAACTTCATCAACTGGGTTACAATGGGATTCGCATGTCCTCTTAAACTCTAATGCTACTGGGTCCTGAAAAAATTGATCAAAATCCTCTCAGAATATTCATGATCCAGGATCATTTTGGAGGCCTCTTATCTAACTAAAAATTTCTATAAACCCTCCATGACAAATATTTTAATACTCTTATATGATGGACTTGGTTTCATCGTTATGGGATAGTCCCGTTTTCATACCACCAATTCATTAAATATTGCAATAATGGTCAAATTGGGACATTTTAGGGTGATAAATCCTCATTTTAATCATTAGGATCTCTATATATTTATGTGTGATTCTACTATAGGGAAGGGAAACAACCCATGACTAATAGTATTTCTCTAGTAACTACTCCAAATATTTTGGAAATGACCCATTCCAATCGCTTCACACGACCTAGTGAAGAACATGTGTTACCCATCAATTATATCAAAGTCATGAGACCAAATTCGGGCACATATTCAAAAAAGATCATTATATCAATCATGATGAATGGGGCCAGTATCACAAAAAATGTCATAGACTCTCCAGATAGTGTCTTAAGATTGGGTGAAAATGTTATCATTCCATCTCCTGAGCTTTAGTAGATCACTACCTCATCAAATAATTCAGAAGAGGTTATAATGTCACCAAGGGATAGTGAATATACTAACCCTATATCCCTATTATTCCCTTAAAATATTTAAAGAATCCCAAAATCATCAGTTGGGTTAGAGGATGTGGCTTTATCTTCCAATTTCAAAAATGTAGAGTCCTCCCCTAACTCAGAGAAAATTCTTTCATCACCAACTTATCCTAAAAGTAAGGATGAATATGAATAGGAAGAGAAAGCATAAGAATAAATTGAAGAGGGTTTGTACCTCAGGTATTCCCCTCTAGATTTTGAGTACGGTTTCTCTATCAATATTTATAAACTCATGAAAATAAACCTGGGAATAGAGGAGGACCCATGACCCACATTCATATGTTAATAAATGTATTCAGAAGAAAAAGAAGTATATACTCCATTTATTATGTAGAATTAGGATTTTTCTTTGCTTTCAATTCCAAGTAAATTAATGTCCCCAATACCTTGGTGGAAACTCACCAATTTGGGTTTCTAGAAAAAAACATCAGGGGCACAAACTGGTAGCCTGAATGATACACCCAACTCACACCAAAAAAATTGAGGCTAATGTTGGTAATATTATCAAGGAAAATTTCCCTCAAGAAATACAATATCTGAATCAGATATAAAAAATAAACCCGGTATAGAAGAAGAATGGTATAATTAGGGTGTGAATTAATTTTAGGGATCTTAACTATAATTGTTTGAAAGATGATTACCTGGTTCCAATAACAAATCTACAAATTGATGCAATGATTGACTATTACGACGTCTCTTTCATGGATGTATATTTAGGGAATAATAAAATTTAAATAGACCCAAAATATGAATATTCCACCTTTGTTTGGCCCCCCTGGGGAGTATTATAATACTGAGTAATTCCCTTAATCATGAAGAATTATGGTGCTATATATCAATGTTTCATGAATCAAATCATAAAAACAAACTTCAGAAAGTCTATTTAATGCTACATTGATGATATGGTGGTTATTTATTGAAAACATTTTGACCACCTGGCTAATCTTGAGACCATATTTAACAATCATTGATATCATATCCAGAATTTGAACTCCTAGAAATATAATTTTGGAGTTACCTCGGGGAGTGCTTCTCCACCTTTTGGTATGCCATCATGGCATCAAAGTCAATCCTAAGAAGAAAAATTCTATCCTTAACTTATCACCTCCTCAAAATTTTAAAGAGTTAGAGGATAATAGTAAATCTTTACTACATTTGTAAAATCATGTTAATCTTTAAATATAAGTGTTTCCCTTCACTAGGTTAATGAAAATGGGGGTTACATGTGGTTGGAATGAAAACTATCATGAAACATTTGATAGTCTCAATAAATTTCTTTTAAGTCAACCAGTGCTAATGAAACTTGTTGAGGGGAAACTGATCATTATATATGTGAAATCCCTAAAATGGTCACTAGGTGATTTCCCAGAATAAAATAATAATTTCATAAATGAAAACAACCTTTATTATCTTAGTTAAACCATGATTGATACCAAGATTAAATATAAAAATATCAAGAAGAGATTCTTGGAATTAATCTTAATGGTTTAGAAGTTTAAGAACAACCTTCAACGCTATGAAGTCCATTTGAACTCTTGTAATAACCAACACAAATACATCCTCAACCATCTTATTCTGATTTGTCATTTTCTATGGTGGGTGGTGATCCTTTAGTAGTTTTACAATAAATTTGTTCATTATAAAGTCGTAAATGGCAAGGATTTGGAAGAATTCCTTGTAGAATATCCAATAGTAGAAACAACTTCATTGAATATCGATTTTCCCAGTGAAGAGATCTTCTATATTCAAGAGGACTCTCATATATGGGAGATGTATTTTTAAGGATATCTAGAATCCCAATAGGAAATAGAATGTAGGACCCTATGTTCAAAAAATTTGATTTGGTTGTTGTGTTCATCTCCCCCGTAAAGTATATCTTACCTTGCTTTTTCTTGTTTTTATAATATTGTTTAAACAACAAGGAAGAATATCATTCCATCATCACAGGTACTGAACTATCAGTTTAAATTACATAGGACCTCTTGAGGGTAAAATGATATTCATAGTTGGTAATCAAGCATATTAATAGGGATTATTCTTTTAGAAAGGATGATTAAACCCCATTGCATGATTATGTATGGGTAATAATTGCGGAATTCCCCTTGGAACCAACATAAACTCTCATCCCAAAATCTTAGAATGTTTGGGAAGATACATTGGTAAATGTAGATATGAATTTAGAATAATTACACATGGATGAAATAGTCATCAATATCATGCATCATCGAATGGTGTCACGTTTTTTTGGGTTGACATCGATGAAATCAATTAGGTAAATTCTATACCTGAACTAGATAGTCTTATAACCGTTTGGATGATACCCATTAAGTGTTACTATAAAAATGAGTGCTCCCATCAAATAGAGTAAGAAAAGAAGAAATTCCATGAAGATTGACCAACGTTTCTCTTTATGACATCCAAAATCACCATAAATTCTTCTATAAATGAAGATATGATGGAATCTTTTTCAAGTGAATTGACAGAGAATGGACTATCATTGTAATGATAGAAGTATATATGGGAGCCTATAGTGCACACCAGGGAGGGTTCAGAAATTCAAATCAAATATGGAGGCTTGAATACTACTATACTTCAAGGACACAGGATTATACAAAATTCTCAAGATAATTCCATTACTAACAAATTTACACAAACTTCATACATCAACCCTCGGAATTTCTACATATATCCAAATACTCCTGGCCATTCAATGTATAGAGAATGGATGTTTTAGGGTCTTATCCTCATGTGATGATGAATAATTTCAAATACATCCTCACTTATATCGACATCTCAACCAAATGTTCTACATAAAAACCCCTCAAAGAATTCAAGATCATAATTATTATCAACTACTTGAAATCCATCATCATTAAAATATTTGGTTCCCATTATACAATAAGGATGGAAAATGGAACTACTTTATATTATTATGAGTTAGAGAAGTTATATTAGTGTCATAATATCACATCCAACCATTCATCTCACTATCATGAAGTGTCTAATAAACATGTAGAAGACGTTAACAAGACCCTATCAAACATACTCTAGAAGATGGTCGATAAAGATAAACATTTATAGTATGGAAAGATCTTTCATGACTTGTGGGCCTACCAGACTATAACTTGAAAATATAAAAAGGTAACCCTGTATTCATTGGTATATAGGATAGTATAAATCCATCTAAATGAGTCCTAATTACCCTCACATCTCATTTCCATCTTCAACCAGTTATCTACATATGGTATATCCCAAAAATGGCTAGATAAGTTATAGAGGCTTGATGAGAAAAAAAGAATACATTAAATCACATATAGGTGCATCAAAATAAGATTTCATGGAATTTTAACAACAATGTACACATCTTCTCATTCCTCAAAGGAGAACTAGTACTAATCAACAGGACCACGATGATACCATGGAAGAAACCTCCAAAGCTTGATCCAAAGCTAGAGGGGCCTTATGATATAAACAATGTCCACTCAAATGATATTATTCTTTGATATCAATGGATAGAGATATTTTTATGTCCCCTAAAAATGCAAGATTTACCAAGAAATACTTCATTTTATAAAGACACACTCACCTTCGTTGCACGACATTAAATTGTATAGCACCAATCTTATTATATTAATGGACTGAAAATGAACATATATTATCCTTGTTCTAAATAATAAACTCCATGATGTGTGTTCCTAGATGAAAGTCCTTAAGTCACACAAAAAAATCATAGAATCAATATTGTAAAAGGTATAACATATGGTGTTGATGGTATGACCTTGTTAGAACCTGGTTCTGACATTGTGGTATGAATCATTCCTTTTCAGTTTGTACTTAAGAAAATGGGGGAAAATAGGTTGAGGGGATGGTTTCAGGACTATTACATGATGTGACTGATAACTACACATTTTTTACTTATAGGTTAATATTGTGTATGGAAGGCTACATACAATGTAATCCCAGTACATTGCCACATAATGGTTGGGCAAGAATTTTGACGGACACTGTGTGTAGTCTCAAGTACATGTCATGCACTTTTTTATTGATTAAATAGGGAATTAGCATTTTCATTGTGAAAACAGACAAGGGATCATCTAAGTTCATGAATAGTACTACCAAGGGTCATTTTCCTTCATTATTGATCATCATAACCCTGAATCCTTCATCGTTGGTTGCAATTAAACCCGATCGATGAGCTCTTGATTCCTCTTGAGAATTTCTTCCTGCTTTATTCTCTTGATTGAGTTATTTAAGGTCAAGATTTTATAACTGTCTTTCATATCTACTCTTTTCTAGTTAGAATCAATGCCCGACATTGGATTAGGAGAGTCGTACTATGATGAGGTAGTTGGTATTGTGACTTTCGCTCAATTTTGTGTTGTTAATATGTGATATATTTCCATTCACCCACATTTAGGTTGTAACCGTGAATGTAAATTGACATTTTTCATTACCTAATGATGATTAGGTCATGAGTTAAATTAACATAAGCATGTTTGAGCTTGTTGGTTTGACTTAGAGATACCTTGTGGATGGGTTCCCTTGGAATGACTATTTGAGGCATGATTTTTTTTCCCTTATTGGGTTGTTAAGTATTTATTACATTTATAATGGAATTGAAATTATGGTAAATTGTGCTTGATTTGATTAAACGGTTTGGGATTAGTGATTTTCCCTTTTCCCCATGATATGCCAATTATCGTTTAATCCTTGTGATAGTTTAATTCACTTGTTTCTTGATATGTACGATGACCATGTGAGTTTTTATATGTTAACCATGTAATAGTATAATTTATATGTCTTTTTTATTATGATGAAATGTTCACATACTGGTCTTGAACCTGATTGAATTGTTATGCATGGGGGTGAGGATTTGATATGCCTGTGAGAGAGGATTTGGTATTCCTATGGGTGAGGATTTTTTAGGCCTTAGGGAAGTGATTTGGTTATGCTTATAGGTAGGGTTTTCTATGATGTTTTCAAGGTGTTGAGTTGAATATTGAAATAGAAAGACTTATGAAATGTCTGGAAAGAAAAATCACATGCTTGGATTCAGTCTTCACTTTACTTGTTTAGAGATCCTTCTAAGGTATTTGTTGAGTATTATTTATATGGATGGTTGATAGGCTTAGTATGGATATAAAAACTTATATAATTAAATGAAATTTAATGGTTAAACTAAACATAATGAATGAAAACTGAAAACAGGACTTGTAGGATTGTTTACATTAGAGTACTTCCTAGATTATTAGTTTTATTTTTTTACACTACTTTTTGTATATACTCACTGATAGATAGGAATAGATCATGTGTGGTTTCCTACAGGGATTTATTTTTCTAACCTTGTTTGGGTCATTATTTTAGACCAAACTAAATTATATTGTTGCAAGTGTCGATATGGGAAATCACCCTTCTACATGTACTTGAGATGCTGTTTAGGAGCAGGAGAGCATGGGACCGAGATGAGGCTTAAGATACATCTTAGTTTCCTTTTTTTATTTTTATTTTATTAAAAAAAATTATTCTTATAGTGTACCCATTTTGGCAGTTTTCTTAGAAAATAACATGCTACATCATTTTTTATATGGAATGATTCTTGCTTATTTAGCATATTAGCCTTATGCTGTTTATTTTAGATGTATGTTGATTACCGCTTCTTTGATTGTATTATTATTTATTATATTTTATTACACTCTACCTATGGGGGAATATTCCCCCCCCCCTATCATGCCTTAGGACCTTGCTGCTAGTCAGTAGCATTTGGTGTTTGGGGAAATGCATTTGATACCATGTGGACAATCGAGTACGGGGCCCCGATTGAGTGGCATCCAGATCCGAGATGTTATAAAGTGGTATAAAAGGGGGTTTTTCTTTTCTATTTTGTATTACTATTTAGATACATTATAATGGGATAGAAAGGAAATGTATTTTGGTAATTAGCTATGCTCAAGAGTAGCTACCCCATGTATAGAGAAAATCCAAATTACCTCAAATTAAATTGTGATTTTTTTTATTTTTAGCTATTAAAGCTAATTTGATTTCACCATTAGGTGGCACACATGATATGTGATGTTATTATGGATATCATTGTGGTTCTATTTTGTTGAAACCGGATATGATGAGGGTATGCCATCCCATTCCTCATATATGAACTTGTTAGAAATCATATTCCATGCATTTTTCCATGAGATTTAGAAAGAATTATTGATTATATGTTGTTGTGATAGATTTCATTCTAGATATACAGGTTTTTTATAGATACCATGATAGATATGTCATCTATTGTGAAAGGTGTATTGGTACGTTTTATGGTTGAATTTGATGGATGCCAAACTTTGATCCCTGAGGAGTATGGCCCTATAGGATCAAAATTTGGTGGATCCTGTTTCATCCATGGGATATAAATTGTGTTTTTATGTGAAATATTTTTATGTAAAGATCTGTTTCCTAAAGATTATGGTCTCTCATGGATTGGAAATTTTCACATTGTTGCTTTATTTTTCAAAAAAAGGGGTTCTGGTAACATTTCTGAGGCTTACTGTATAGAAACCCAAACAACACGGTGTGGGGTCATATGAACACACACCATGTGTTCTTATGTTTGGTAAGAATAAAACTTTTCCACATACACGCCATATACTCAAACTACTCATCTTGTACTAGATGGATATGACACCGGCCATGTGAGGGAAATCACTGGTTATTGAGTTTTGATTAGAATACACTTTGTACCATAAGTACCCATTATATAGTTTTTCATATGAAAACATGTGTGGATCTGGCCATGTAAAAGTACTTGGGCAGGAAGGAATACTTGAGTACACACCATGTGTCATCCTGACACTTCATGTACCTAGGAAGTTTACACTAATAAGGCTGGTGGAGTTACACTCCCATGTGAAATTTTAAGGGGTCACGCCGTGTATATTCCCTACATGCTGTGTACCTATGGTGTTTACCCACCCCGGAAGGTAGGAGTACACGACCATGTCAAGTCTTATGTGTACACACATTATACGTTTCCTACACACTGTGTACACATCTTTTGTGAAAATTTGAGGCTTTTATTATACTATTTAGATTCTGTGTTCTTGAACTACATACATTGATGAATAATCTTATACTGAGGAATATGTGTTGAACTTCATAGAGAACTTCCACCATAATGACCTTCAGTTCTACGCCAGGAGAGTGGAAATGAGCATACCCCATAGGATCTATGCTATGGCTTACTAGTGGATCCTCCAAATGTGATAGTCACAGAAATAGTTTTTATAACAGATGTAGGTGCAGATGCATAGTTCTGTAAAGGCTTTATGCGGTCTATACAGACCTTCCTGGGAGTACCTCAACCTACCATGTCTATCGAAAAACTAACACGAGTATTCCAGCAGCATCATCCACCTACAATCTCAAGGGATGGTGGAACACAAGCTTCAGAGTCACGGTTAGAGTCCATGCTTACAATCTTCGAGCATCCGGAGAAGACTCTTGAGAGGAGGGTCAAGCTCACAACATATATGTTGTGTGATTCGGCCAAGAGGTGGTGGGATGTTATCACTCAGACATAGCGCCATTGGAAAATGTCATTGGGATATTTTCAGATGGTCTTCTATGACTACTATTTACCTGAGAAGTTGATGGCTGATATAGATTGGTAGTTTATCCATATGGAGTAGGGCACTATGTCAGTGATGTACTACTCTACCAATTTCACTAAGATTTGGATATTATCACCTATTCTGATGGGTAGCGAGTCATTGAGGGATTGGTGATTCAAGGATGGTCTCAGGTACGATATCTAATTACAGGTAAATGTTTTCTGGTTGCCTTCTATATATGAAATTGTGACTCAGGTACAAATTTTTGAGCATAATCTCTGGCAATATGGAGGTTTAAACCAAGGAAATTTGATAATAATATCTAGTATTATCTTGACTGGGAGAATGATGTGTCGTATGAAGATTTCTCGCGGTGATACGAGAAGTCAGATTGTTTCATCTTGTAGCCATGAGAGATGTTATCAGTGTAGATGAGATGGAAAAATGTGGTCAAAGTGCCTGATGGACCCAATTCAGTGTTCAGATTGCGGCAGGATGGTCCATCTACAGTGCTACTATAGGGAGTTACCACTAGCAACTAGTGAGATATGTTCTACACAGACTCCTCATTCATGAAAAGGTTCAGTAGTTTCTCACTAGTTAGGGGATTGGAATATGTTAGACTTCTAAAGATAAGGTGGTGGTCGTGGTTGTGGTAGCCAGACCCTAGGATCTAAGAAAAAGTAGGACGAGTCAGCCTGGGGTAACCAGGAAGTGTCTCAGGGCCACAGTATGGGTTAGACTTATGTAGTGCAACAGACCCAGTGGGAGAATCATCCCTGACCTTCTAATATCAGATGTACTATTCTAGTTGCCTCTGTTTTATCTTGTTCACTCTTTGATATAGGGGCTTCACATAGTTTTATTTCATTCCCCATTGTAGTGATCCTTGGGCTCTATATTTTCTCTTTTGATGATGTTATGATGCAGGAAACTCTGTTAGGGATAAGGATGGTAGGTGTGTGTCTTTGTAAGGAGTTCCCTCTTGAGGTTAGTGGGTGTCACTTCTTTTGGGATCTCTGTATCTTATAGATGAAAGCCTTTGATTTCATACTCAGAAAATAATGGATAGTCTCCTTTCAAGACTTTGACGATTTCTATCACCATTGGGTGTGTTTTACGTCACCAGAAGGTTGATCATTTCAATACAAGAGAGAGTGGCATGATCAGGCAAACCATGTTGGACTCGAGCATCGTGGGTTGAGTGGGATGACTGCAGAGATTTCTAGATTATATCAGGATGGCCAGGGAACAAGTCAGAGAGATTTCCCAACAGTGGTTGATTTTTTCATGGATTATTTCCCACATGAAATTTCAGGATTACCTTTAGTAAAATAGGTGATTTATATATCGAGTTAGTGTCAGGAGCTACACCAATATACATTCCTCTTTAGAGTATGTCTACGACGAAACTTCATATGATCAAGAGATAGCTATAGTATTTAGAGGAAAAGGGGTTTATTTGACCTAGTACTTCTCTATGGGGTTCACCAGTTCTTTTTGCAAAGCAGGTGAATGGTACCATTAGGCTATGAGTGGACTATTGGAAACTAAACCAGTTGACTTCTAAAAATCAATATCCATTTCCATGGATAGATGGCCAATTTTATCATCTTCGAGGAGCCTAGGTGTTTTAGAAAATTTACTAAAGTCAGGATATCACCGAGTATGTGATTTTTTTTTAGACATACCTCATACTTCATTTTGTAGCATGTATAGTCTATATTAGTATCTGGTTATGTTGTTTGGTCCCACAAACGCACTAGCGGATTTCATGGCCCTGAAAAACCGAGTATTAAATCCTTACATGGATTATTTTGTGGTGGTTTTTAGGTATAAAATCATGATAAATTATCATAATCGACACAACCATTCTAGACATCTTGTGATCATTTTGAGTACACTAAGAGAACATCATTTATATGCTAAGATCTCAAAGTTCCACTTCTAGATGGATCAGATTCACTTCTTGGGTCACGTTATTTTAGAGGCAGGAGAATCAATGGACATCGAGAAGGTGAGGGTAGTGGTTACCAGGGATCATCCCAAGAATATCTTTGAGGTGCAGAGTTATATAGATATTTCTATTTACTATAGGAATTTCATACCAGACTTCTCATGCTTAGGAGCACTAATGATGGGCTTGAAAAAGAAGGGCGTGAAGTATGTATAGTTAGATTCTTATGAGATGAAATTTTAAGAGATGAAAGGGAGACTAGTGTCAGCACTGATACTGATTTTTTCAGAGCTGGGAATGATTTATACTATGTACTATGCTACATTAAGTATCAGGCTTGGAGCAGTTCTTATGCACGGGGAATAAGTCATTGAGAACAAGTCTCAGTAGTTGTGGCCACATGAGAGGAACTATCAAGCACATGATCCCTAGTTATCCAAGGGTGTTCATGCCTTGAGTTTTTGGAGACATTACATATTAGGGGAGTGTTTTGTGGTGTACACGGACGAAAAAAGTCTCAAGTACATCTTTACTAGGTGTGATCTAAATATGAAGCAGTGAAGGTGGGTGGAGTGCCTTCAGTCATTCAACTTTGAGCATGCCTATATTCCTTGAAGAGTTAATGTAGTGGATGATTAAATGAGTAGGATAACATAGATCTAGTTATTGCATGAGGCTATTAGTGAGTGGAAACTTGTAGTATTGTTCTTTAAGATGAACTTGGAGTGAATGAAAGTTTGGGACAGACTTTCCTTTCATCTTAAGTTGTGACTTCAACCATACTGGATAGAGTGAGGATTAGAGAGCTTTCCGATTTTAGGTGTCCAGTCCTTTAGGAAAGGGTAGAAGGTAAGGATTCTTCTTCTGGTTGGATGGTGGGTGATGGTGAGATCTTGCATAACCATGGACGTGTCTGGGTTCCTGTGGACATATGTGAGGATTTGATACAGGGGTTTCATGTTTTAGCTTTGGTAATTCGTACTGGAGTTACCAAGATGTACCATGACTTGCATCGTTAGTACTGGTGGCCAGGTATGAGGAGATAGGTGGCTGGTTTTGTTACGAGGTGTTCCACCTGTCTGCAGGTGAAGGTAGAACATCAATGGCCAGTAGGTATTTTACAACATTTTCTTATTCTATAGTTGAAATGGGATGATGTCACGGTGTATTTCATGAATGGTTTACATATGTCACCCTGAGGTAATGATGTAGTGTGGTTGTTGGTTGACAGACTAATGAGGGTCACTCACTTCTTTCTGATCAAGGAGACCTTCGGTGTTGATGATCATTGAATGTTGTATGTTCATGAGGTGATATGACTTCATGGGGTACCTTGTTCTATCATTTAAGACAGGGACACTCAATTTACATCTCCTTTCTCATAATGTTTTCCGAGGGCGATGGGTACACATGTTCTTCTGAGAATGGTATACCACCCTAAGACTGATGTCCAATCAGAGCGTATGATATAGGTGTTGGAGGACATGTTGCGAGCATGCATCCTAAACTTCAGGGGTGTCTTGGGAGAATCATATTCCCCATGTTTAATTTACATAAAATAATAGTTTCTTGGAAACCATATAGATTTCACCTTATGAGGCTTTGAACAGTAGTCTGTGTCGATCACCCTTGTGCTGGATGGAGGTGGGTGAGGCAACTTTACTGGCACCACATCTGGTGAAAGAGACTTCTGAGCATGTCCAATTGATTAAGGAGAATATGGCTACTATGCAGACTCATCATAATTTTTTTTCAATCTTCGTAGATGACCTCTAAAGTTCTTGATCTGGGATCGAGTTTTCTTGAATGTTGCACCGAGTTTGGGACAAATAGAATCCAGAGATAGGGTAATATTTTACTGAGATACGTTGATCTATTTAATATTCTGGAGAGGTTCAGGACGGTTTCATATCAAATGTAGTTACCTAAGAGGTACAGGGATATGCATAGTGTCTTCCACATTTCTCAGTTGAAACATCACTTTTCATACATGTCCCACACCTTTCATACTGAGGAAGTGGAGCTGCGGGAAGATGCATCCTTTGAGGAGAATTACATTTATATTGTTGACCATAGCATGAAGGATCTCCATGGTAGTTTTGTTCCTTTGGTATGAGTGTTATGGAAGCACGACCGAGTGTAGGATGAGACTTGGGAGTGGGAGGCCAATGTACAATCATAGAGTCTAGAGTTTTTCTTAGATTTTTCTTTATTATCCTTGGAAGGGAAATTCAAGGATTAATTGCTTTAAGGGGGAATTGATTAAGAACCTAGATCTTCCTTTGAGGTATGGATCCTTACTTTTCAATTTGTACATAAGATAATGGGGGTAAATAGGTCGAGGGGCTAGATACAAGACTATTACATGACGTGATTGGGAACTACACATCATGTATTTATAGGTACATATCATTCATGGAAGGATACATGCCATGTAATCTCGATAAACGGTCACGTAATGGTTGGGAAAGAATTTTTGAGGACATGGAGTGTAGTCTCAAGTACATTACATGTACTTTTTTATTGATTAAATTGGTCATTAGCATCATTTTTTTAAATATAGATATTGGATCACCTTGGTTTTCGAACGGTAGTGCCAAGGGAAGTTTTTCTTCTCGATTGATCATTTAAACCCCAATTCCTTCACTGTCAGTTGCGTTTGAACCCGATCGGTGGACTCTCGATTACCCTTGATCCATTTTTCATGATTTCTTATCTCTATTTAGTTATTTAAGTTCGAGGGTTTATACCCATTTTTAGATATACTTTTTTCTAGTTCGAATCAAAGCCTGACCCTAGATGAGGAGAGTCGTGTGATGATGATGTAGGTGGTCTTATGCCTTTCGTTCAATGTCAAGTTGTTTATATGTGTCATATTTCCATTCTTCCATGTTTAGTGTGTAACCATGAATAGAAATTGATCCTTGTTGTTTCTTAATGATTATTAAGTCATTAAGTGAATTAAATTAATCATTTTTTGAGCTTATTGGTTTGATTAAGGGCCACCACGTGGGTCTGTTCCCTTGGAATGAATATTTATGGTCGTTTGGTTGATGATGATTATGAGGCATGCCTTGTTTTCCCTTATTGAGTTGTTAAGTATGAATTAAATTAATAATGGAATTTAAATTGTGTTAAATTATTATTGATTTGATTAAAGGTTTTGGGATTAGTGATTGCCCATTTTCCCCCATGATATTCTAATTATTGTTTAATCCATGTGATAGTTTAATTCACTTGTTTCTTGATATGTATTATGCCCACATAATTTTATATATGTTAACCATGTATTATTGTAATTTACATATTTTTGTTATCATGATGAAATTTTGATATACTGAGCTTGACCCTGATTGATTTTTTATGCCAGTGGGCAAGGATTTGTTTTTCTTGTGGGTAAGTATTTTTTTCTTGTGGGTGAGGATTCATTAGGCCTGAGGGAGAGGATTTGGTTATGAATGCAAGAAGAATTTTTCTATGCCTATAGGAAAGATGTTGAGTTGAACATTTAAATGGAACTACTTATGACATTTCTACCAAGAAAAAAATTGGATTTTCTCTTCAATTTACTTTTTTAGAGAGCCATCTGATGTATTGGTTGAGTATTCTTTATATGGGGGATTGAGGAGCATAGACCGAATCTCAAAACTTATATAATTAAATGTGACTAAATGGTTGAACATAACATAATGAATGAAAATGGAAAACAAGACATGCAGTACTGTTTACTTTTGAGTACTTCATAGTTTACTTCCTTTATTTTTTACACTACTTTTTGCATATACTGACTGTCAGATAGGAAGAGATCTTTCCCGGTTACCTACTAGGATTTATTTCTCAAAACCCGTTGGGGTAATGCTTTGGGACCAAAACATATTATATTGTTGCAGGTGTTGATAAGGGAATGTACCCATCTATAGGTACCTGAGATGCTGTTTAGGAGTATGAAAGCATGGGAACGAGCCAAGTCTTGCGATGATTATTAGTTTCATTAATTTCTTTTTATTTTGGAACATATATTGTGGATTATTTTAGTGTATTAGTTTTTGTTGTTTTATTAGAACATAACATGTTTCATCATCTTTTGTATGGAATGATTCTTGGTTATTTATCTTATTATTCTTCCACTATTTATTTCATATGTATGTTGATTACTGTTTCTGTTATTGTATTATTAATTATTCAGTTATGTTACACTCTTCCAATGAGGAACTAGTAACCCCAACATCACAACTTAGGATCTCATTTCTAGTCGGAAGCCTCTGGTGTTTGGGAAAATGAAATTGAGGCTATATGGCCAATCGGGTATGGGGCACCAGTTGAGTGGCATCTAGATCCAGGACATTAGAGACCTAAATATAAAATTCAACATATTCTGATGTATAAAAGTTTAAATTACAAAAAAAACGTCCAAGTAACAAGATGTTAAACTATATAAAAATGTCCTAGCTGTATAATGTAAAATAGTATGGTTCATGTCCTTGTTTCATGATGTAAAACTGTATAACCTTTCAGTCTGTGCTAGAGGGGATCATGATCTTTTGTGTCGGTCTCCCGCCACACCTTAGTTTCTATGACTACATGGGTTTTAGTTCTCATATTATTGGGATATGTAGTGACACCCATACTATATGTACTGGTCTCAAACATGAAAAATGGAAATACACCCTCTCCTTTATATAAAAAAATATATGTAGGGAACTCCACACTCTATGGACAATTTCATTCCAAATTATTTGTTTGTTCTTAGACACATTCCTTCTACACATCATATTCCTTGTATTGGGAAATTTTTTATCTCCATAAGATATCAATGGCCATTAGTTATATAATGTCTCATAATTAATGACTCCTTTTTTACTATACATTGATAAGCCCCGTTTTTTATTTTCAGAAGTCTCCCATAAAAGGGCCTTTCAAAAATAGGCACCTTCATCCATATGAGAAACATATTTTATCTCTATAATCCCCAAAGACATCATGTTGGAAACTTCTTTTCAAACATGGTCCTTGGTCACTCCTTGTGTACTTTTCCTAATCCACCTCTCCTTATCCGATGACCCCCAAGATCATGGTTTCAATTTTATTTTTCACATATGAATTATGTCAAAACATTCTTGGCTCGGTATGCCTTATATAACTTATCTTTTCCATGTAATTGAGTAACCTTCATCCCTGTACCATGACATTAAATTTTAAGATTTCCTAGAACTATATATTCCTTAATTCTCATTACAATTTGATATGTATCAATTCATGAATCCGACATCCCGGTCCAAGCGTCACAAATTCAAAATTCTCATTTCCATTCTTTTAATTGTATATACATGGTAAAGGAACCCTTCACAACTCTTTTTTTATCATACCAAACATAGCCTATGAGGGATTTGTGGCCTTAGTAAAGGCTTCCCCACAATATCAAGGCTTACAAGTTCATGTTGGATTTATCATTGTCCTAGATGAAAAACCTTAAAAGGTGCACCATCATGGTTTTGGATGCAATAAATTAAAAGGTAAACCAAAAATACTTACCGCACGTTGTCAAACTACATGGTCAAAATCTTTTTAATGAAGTAAATTTAAGAATTATGTATGTATTGATTCTCAATTTTATGAGATATGTATTGATTCCTAGATCCAACATCTTGATCCAACTGTAGCATAAAAAAATTCCCACTCTCCTATGTATTAGATGTATCTAAATAAGAGGTATCATTATGGTTTCTCACCCCATTTGTGAGATCATATTCAAAATAAATTCCTTCTTTTCACATAATAATTCAATTAGTTTGAAAAATAATTCCAATAATTATGTGTGGATTGATTCTAATTGTAATAATATATATAGATATTCTCAAAGACTATGTATTTCACCCCACCAAAATAAAAAAATCCACTTCCCTATGTATGGGTCGGACCTCTGTAAGAAACATTTCCCCCCATTCCTTGGTGATTTTGATATGAAATTATCCTTCTATACCTAGAAAAATTCCTTTCACAAACCAAAACCTGTATCCCTGGAAATTCAAATCTCCATAAGCTTTCTCCATCCATCGGTGATAGAATGTATGATTCCCAAGGATAACTTTGTTTTGGATACACATTTATATAAACCAGTTTATATTTTCATAACCCTCCCACCAAAGGTCCAATCAACCAAATGATTTTATTTTTTTACAATTAATTGATAATCCATAGTTTGGTTTTTCATAAGTCTCCACCAAAAGTCTTATCAACCAGAGGAACATGATTCCTTAAGAGAACCCCCCTTTATCTTTGTAATACCCAATATCATTATGATGGAAACTTCTTTTCAAACATGGTCAATAGTAATTCTATTCATACTTGTCCTATATCACTTATCAGATTTGAAATCCCAAATATAAATTCTCACAAACTTCTTCATTGACACCTGAAAATGATGGAAAATTCTTGTGTAAGGCAAAGTGAAATGGAAAATCAAAAACATATCAGTCAAATATAAATGACTTTAACTTTTTTTCCCCACCATCTTTGATGTAATATGTTAAACTGTACGATCCATAACCTAGATTCATGATATTAAAATGGGTGATGCATCAACCCTCATTTGGGAGAATAATTTTATCCAAATGTTGGTTGTCCACCACATCACCCCAAATAACTATGTACGACTTAATGATTATTCCATAAATACATGTTGTACTTACTATATCCTCTATAATATTCAAAAACTCTATAATAGTCACAACATTTTTTTCCTCTATTAATGGGCTCATCCCTGATCTAGGAGGGAAGTTTTTAATTTCTCTTAAGAACCTAACTTTTCAATCTTGTGGTCAAAATTGAATGCCCCTCCATTGAATAAAAAGTAAACTCTCATAGGAGTGGTTCCTCATTATTGTCCAGGGCCAACCAAGATGTTCCATTCATTCTCAAACTCATTCCCTTAACAGGCCACCTCTATGATCGTGAAAAATATAAATCTCAAAAACTCACCTCGTCCATTGATGATAGAATTTATAATACGCGAGGAAAACTTTATTTTGAATTTCCATTGATATTCTCCAGTTTGGAATTGTATAAGTTGCCCAAAAAGTGGTCTGTCATCTAGAGGTGCATGTTTCCTCAGGATAAATCTCTTATATAACCCTAAGACATAAAAATATCATGTATTAATCCACTTTTAAAATAGGTAATATTGTCATTTCTTACATACTTGTCTCTTATCATGATTAGGAACCAGAAATCACAAAATCGTGATTGAAGATCCCCTTTTCTCTATCAAAAGAATTTAAAAAACTTCCCTGACATTAATCTATACTTGTTTCATCATTCCCCAACTCACGGTCAAGGATTTTCAAACCAAAATACTGATTGAATTCGTCCTATATTGAATACTTTAAACTACCTACCAAAAGAAACAAAGTAATCTCTAGGCTAAAAACCCAAAAATGGAAGCATGGGTAAAAGTCAAGTCTCAGCTCGCAAGACCTACACATTGCATCTTTTAAGAATCTATTAACATTTAAAAGAAAAGTGAAAAAAATTTGTTAGGTTGAAACCCCATAAAGGTAGATCCAAAAAAATTCAAGTCTCACCCGTTAAGTCATATTCATATATTACTTAGGAAAATTTTATTCAAATTAAAAAAACTAAAATTTCCTTATATAGTCTATCATGTGACTTTAGAAAAAGTTTAACAACCCTTTATAGGTCCAAATACCTATGTTAATATTATAGAACCATCCCATTCTTATCTATGTGATTGGAAAATATTGATGCAAGAACATTTAGTTTAAAAAATTAGAATTTGTGTTAAGTTATAATTTCATAGGAAAACTTTTATGAATACATAGATGAGTGGAAATAAGATTATTTTCATTTATGTGGAAAAATTATAGGTCCATCTAAAATTGGGAATCTATATGTCATATTCTACCAAATACCATCAACATAACTTTTATGTTTTTGAAGGGTATCTCAAGAATCATCAAGACCCTGTTGAAGCTCAAATAGCTGGGTGTCCTCAGCCTTCTTGGCCTGGTATAGTTCCTTCGCCATATTCATAGTGTAATTCACCCCTCAACATGAACCCATTCTAGTAAATGATGAAGTTATATGAGATCCTCTATGGTGATGTCTATCTCTTGTTGGACCCGTGATATTTGAGTGGAATTCTAGATAGCATGTTGCTTGAACTCCGCCAATTTATTGAAATGGTTAACTCCACATGGGATAATGAAACTCATATGTTATCAGTTATGATGAGTATTCATTCCTTGATAATACATTGTTTTGATTCACAAGGTTTCTTTAAGTGGTGAATGGTCTCATTTATGGTATTGTGGACCATGCGATAGTAAAATCCACCATATCCCCAACATGTCAAAAATTCTCTAGATTTGATAGAGTTTTGAAGGTAGATCTTCCATGAGTGTCCTTGAGACTAACTCCTATATTTCCTTCCATATTAATTGGTAGTATTCTTATAAGGTATCCTAATCTTTCTGGGTTGTCGAGGGGCGAGTATGTGGAAGGGAGTTGTACATAGGAAATAATGATATTAGGGAAAAGAATTTTTTTGTCCTTCTGAGGACAATTCCACCCTCTCCTTGTAAAAGTAGTTGATTTGTGTCGGTGGACGCCCCTTCAGTTTCAACTGCTATGACTGTCATCACTAAAGGGTGAAGGAAATTATTCCTATATATTTAAAGATAACACGGAAAAGGAAAAAGAGAATCAAATAAGATTATGGAACTCACTCATTTGTGGATCATTTTCTTGGTTGAGTTCCTCCCTAGCATCACTGGTCACAACAATTTGAACATGGATGTCAAGCTAAGGAATAATCCCCTGAGTTTTATCATGGAATGGAGTGTAATTCTATCAAGAATCATATAATTTAGGGCCTCTGATTAACATTTCCCTAGTAGTAAGATAAGGATGGAACGTAATTCCATATTCTTGTATTTTTAGGGGGACATTTTCTAATGATAAATCTACAGCAACCAAGATCGTTGTTTTAATGCATTAGATATAAGAAGTTCTCTTATGGGAGGAAATGCTGAAAATGGAAACTCGTGTCCATCTAAATCCATATTAAAGTCCCAAAACTCCTTTAAGTATTCGGTATTATCAATATATAGATAACATTACTATGTTATTTCATTATATAATGTGTCAAATCTCATAACATTATCACCATTAAGGGTGTCTACGACACAACGATCACGACCCAAATTGTCTAAACATTCAGTATCATCAACTACCTTTTCAGCAGCCATAGGCCTTTCCATCCCTACCAAATCAATATTATCTCCATCACCTCTATTGGATGATCTAAAGTACATGACATCCCCTTAAAAATTGGTCAATGGATCGACATCAGTGGTCATAGGGTCTTCTAGTGTATTCAATGGATCTAATAATCACTAGGATGGGTAGTTGGTATTCGGTTCATTATTCCTTATGATGTGAAGTTTTCTTTACAAAAATATTCCTCCCTCTCTATATAAATAATATTTAATATGTTCTCATCCCTTGATGTTGATCCTTTCAAAAGGGTAGACTCTCTGGTAAGAGTCTACATCTCATCTGTAATGTCATCCTTATTTCTTTATGGGTCATATCTAATACTCATTATATAGGAGAGGCAAGTGGATCCGGAAACCAAAAATATTTATCATAAATTTATTTTGGAAGAAGAAAATACAAATTATGGACTAAAATCTTACCACTACTAATAATGTTCTTGTCCAAGGATTTTATTCATCGTTGTCCCTTCACATTTGATGAAGTATATATTGTGCTTGACTCCTCAAATACATGTATTGGAGGGAGTATTAGAGAACACCCCCCCCCCATCTTCTCTTCCATCATCCTTTGGACTTAGGATAGCTCCCCCGATTTTGGAATTAATCACACCTCCTCAGTAGAGATGCATATCGAGGCATATTTCGGTGACGAGATCCCACGCTATTCTATACCTAAATATTGTAATTCATGATCACCATTTTCTAAATAATATTTTTTGTTTCAATAAAAAGAAAATAAGAACAAACATGGAAACATTAGAAGGGAAAAAGTAAATCCTATGTATCGATGAAGGTGTCCCATTCATCATATGACTGTTTATCAACCCCTAGAGTAACCCCCCCCCCCAATTCATCATATCCTACACTATCATTGTAGTAGGAATCTAATATTTATTATAATAAATAAGAATCACCAACTCCCATATGTGTATTATCACCTCAATAGAGTTATCATAACAGAGGAGTTCAGCAAGGGATCAAACATCCCCAATCACTAGAATCTGTAAGCCAACATTTTGAAGTGAGAACAAATAATTAGAATCAAAATCCTTCTTCTGCCAAAATTGAACCAACTCCAGACTCACATAAAATAATCTTTCTCTAGTATATTATAAATAAGACCTGACACTCCTCGATTTCATTAGATTCTTGGATCTCTCTTTCATGTTTGATGGATGGGAAACTAGATCCCAAGTTTCCTCTTGACAATGGAAACTGGACCATCTAGGCTCATCCTCAGTCGGTGTAGGTATTTTGACCATGATTGGCCCCTTAATATTTCCATGGGGTCACTTGGGAAAGATATAGGCCTCACCACCATCACTATCTAGAGTGGGGGATTCTTTCTGTAATGTGTCCCCTACCCAAAAATCATTACAACTTTAATTTTGGGAATTCTTATTATCAATCCCACATGGGGATAAGAATAAATCTAGGATTTAGCATACAAGGAAATCAACCCAATGGATTCAGTCGGTGGGGGTAGTTTAATTAACACTTAAGTTTTATATACATTCATGAGAATCCAGAGTTGTCAGGCCACCATTGGATTCTTCTTAGATAAAATGTGCATGAAAGGTGATACTGTTTGTGGATGTAATAACATAAATTGGAATGAAAATTTGTTAGTGGTATAGGCTTCAAAAATAAACTCATCATTAATTTTGGTTTCTACAATTCCATCTAATAAGTAAATCACATATGATATTAGTTCATCATCATATTTTCCTTCATTAGTGAGTGTGCCAGTGGGTGGATCTTTATATACAGTGAAGATGAATTCCTTAAATTGATTTAGTTTCTTTAATGCCTCTCTATATTTTAGAGAATGGGGATGGATACCAGAAACAATGTAAAAAATGGTCAAAACCAGCCTCTAGGAATCATGATTCCACACAACATGGAATAAGAATCAAGATGTTTTTCAATCCATCCCCACAGTACTTTATATTCCCCTTCAATTTTGAAAGAGGTATTCTTAGTGTGTATGTACAATAACCATTTTTGTATATTCACCAAGAATGGATATACCAACCCTATATTCCTTCCCTATGTTATCTTAGTCACTAAAAAAAATTTAACTGTCCTTATGCTTCGATTGGACTCGTGAAATAGTAGCATATAGATTATTAACAACATCGCTAATAAGGTGACAAGACGTGTCTTGGTTGGTACATTTTACTTGGCGATATATATCCATTGGTTATACTGGCCTTGTTCAAATGTGGTCCAGAATTTAATTGGAATTCCCCACTTCTCTATTACAGGACATCCCATGTGATGTTTTCATGTGGGGACCTCCCCCATGGGATCTAGGAAAGCATTCATCCATGCCGCAAAAATGGGAATCCCCGATTAAGAGTGGGTCTTCATTCCTAATGTCTTGGGATATCTTCAAAATCTCATGGTACAAAATGTGCATCCGTTCAGCATCTCCCCATACAGCTTTCGATGGCAGAAAATCCTCATACATATCCCTGATGATGGGAGCACCAAATATCTTGCACAAATTCCATAAGATAATGTCAACTTCTCTGTGAATCAGATGGTAGGTGTCGGTCTCTGGGATCCATCATCTTAAAAACATTGTAATAATTTTGAGGTTCCTATATATGTATGTTTGGGAAACCTAGAAAACCTCATAAATTCCAAATTACTTCATCTTAGTTTTAAAATTAGCATAGGTCAGGCACACCTAGTATGACCACATCCACTCGGGTATATTACCCCCTCTAGGGAAAACATCTAATTTCTTATTCCGGACTTTTGATTGGTCCATCTTAGAAGCAGGAAAGATAGATGAGTAATAGTGTGGATTCAACTTAGGATTATCAAGCATAAAATCATGGAACACCTATTTTGATGCAAGAAACAGGCTATGGGTGATGTTCTCCTATTTAGATACACTCCCTTTTTTGAGATATTGGAAATGGTATTGTTTTTGTATCCTCATAAATGATATAGAGATAGATAATTATTCATCTTCAAGATAGTGTAACTATTCAGAATCCCATGGGAGTAATGTGGTAGATAGTAAATCTCATGGTAATCGTGATAACACTTATTCATATGATTCGACATGTTTAATATAGTAGTGTCACATACATTATAATAATCTAGCTCTATGACATACAACATCTCCATAATATGGTAACCGGAATATTCATCGAATATTCTGATATTCTAAGAAATCAGTGGGAATCTGAAATGATGTGCTGATATTTTAATTATAAATAAAGTCTATTTTTCTTTTTCTAGTTTATAAATACAATAAATTAAGAAATGGGTGGCCTCACATGAGATACTCCCATAAGTGTCCTCACACAAGTCACTTTCCTAGGTGAACTTGTATAGGTCACTTACCCAAGTGCATGCATTATGAAGGAGAGTGAATAACGAGTCTACGTGAATAGATCCTTATTAGATAGACTATGTAGAGGAGTATAGCATGACAAGAGAAGTAGTGCAAAGGAAATAAAAAAATGCATGATAATTCGATGTTATTTACAGATGCAAAGATGCCTTTACGGCAGACCTGCGCATCCAACTATCACAATCCACCTATGTGAAAAACCTACATGCCTCTCCCTTCCATTTCTCCCATTCATGATACTCAAGTTTTAATGATCGTCAATTTTAAGCATAAATTTACACATAAACATAGAGGCTACCGAATGATGGATCCATCAACATGCACATTTATCGAAGATAAAATCATACCTTCTTCTTTCGATCGAATCAAATCTTTAGGGGGGATTATGTTGACACTCCTTTTTGTCATTGAAAAATAAGATGTTTCATAGGGAAACAACTCGAGAAAAAGATAAGAGAAGGATATCATCAATTTTATGTGTTCACTATGGTCATACCATGAAATTCCAAAACCAGTTTCATCCTACAAGTCCATTCTACATGTCAGAGTCACCGCAGAGGTCCAGCTTGTGCACCAGTGCCACCATGTAGGCCCTAGACAGGAACACACATGGGACTCCATTAGGTTATACCTACATGATGATCAACATGACACACCTGTGTAGTAACCAGTGTGACACACCTATGTGATTCATCTCCATCACCCAGGTTCTTGTGTTTTTCTATAAATTGGACCCTTTGGAACCTCATCAGAAAACAGAAGAATATTAGAAAAAACCATGAAGCTCTTCCCCCTTAGCCCTTCGCCCCAGCCCTCAAAACCATCCAATTAGTTATCCAAAACCCAAAATAACATGTAATAAACGATAATAGGGGGATTAGTATTCTTCTATTGTGAGAAACAAAAGGTACCTACATTAGGAACAACTTTCACCTAATTGAAAACAATTAGGATTAATATATTCTCCAAAAAATGGGACCTACACAAGACACTTATAGACACACTTTAGGAAACCCTTATATCCATGAGAAAGGATTCTTCTAGGAGTTTCTTCTGACATTACCCATCTTCAAGAATCCATCTCTAGCTCAGGAAAGTTTACCAACATAAATCACTTCCAATTCAGCTGACTCTACCTTGTGGAGACCGCTTCTATTTACCTAGACTCACTTTATGTAGTCCGCCTTCAACTCCCAAAATTCTCACCTGATGTGAGACACTATTTGATCCCTCTTTTATACCATCCATGGTTTGTAATCTATTCTATTAGATCTATCATATAAGGGGGACCAAGACAATACCTCTCCAAAATCCTCTAGATATGTGTTATTAGAGCATGTGGTATAACAACATTTCCTATAAATTATACATTACTATAGTAATAGAGATTCTTAATTTAACTTTTCTAGTGGGTGGGATCTTTAGGGTGTTTCCAATTATACATTCTTATGGTAATGAGGATCCCATCCTTGGTGGAAATACAGAGAACCTCCTTGTTTCAGAAACTAAGGGGAGCCACATTCCTTTCTATTTGATAAGTGATAGAACATTATCGTTCTCTCAACTTATCTAAAATCAAAAATAAAAAATCCCTACTATAGTAATCTCCAATCCTTTTGTAGGTCTTACCCATATGGGTGTGTAAGTCATGGCCCTGTTTATGAAAACGAGAGAGGAGACATGCCCCTCATGGCCCTTTTTATCTCTCATAGCCCAAGCCTCATCCACCAGTGGATTAAGGTGATCGTGTGGTTGTTAATATCTTACACTTCTATATGTTTCTCACATAGAGTCTGACTCACATTGTAATAGAGGTTAGTGATGATCATGACATATGAATGGTCAAATTTGTTTCTCGATAGAGGATCCTTTTCTAGATTTTCCTCTCGCCTTCTCATAGGGCCTCCATAGGTGTGGGACCTCAAAACCATGTATCTATCTCAAAGGGTAAATATCCCCTATCATACAGTCTTTTAGAGGGCCTCCATAAGTTTGGTTCCTTAGATCCATGTATCTATCTCAAAGGTCCACATCCTCTATGAAACAAACCTTCAGTGGGCCTCTATAGTAATGGGTCCTCAAAGCCATGAACACATCTTGAAGGTAAATATCCCCATAGAGAAAACTATTTAAAGGCCCTCCTTTTTAGGTGTAACCCCCAACATTTTTAAAAATGTTGGCTTCGATTCCGATTCAAGTGGGATATATAGCCAGCCTCCAATAGGTTCAAACCAATCACCCCAAAATCAACTTTATTCTTCTCTAGGCCATATTATCAGTATGGTCTTATCCATAATGGGAGGATAATCCTTTCTAGGTCCCTTAGGATTATTTATTCTATGTCTCATAGCCAAATTTGACTATGAGTCATTTATCTAGACATCCATGCCACATGAAGTTAAGGTTCATGGTTTGGTCCTTAGAAGATGACCCTAAAAGGTATGATGTGTCTAGTTAATTGGAAATTATCTACATGGGTTCTGATTCCTTTAACAATAATACATTGGAAGCCCATCTCATGCACCTAATCCGGACATCCATACAACTATTATCTTTTTTTATGATGATAAATTCGAGAGTGTCCCACTGTGTGGATTAAAACTAGAAACATAATAATAAACGAAATAAGAATCTATAATCCTTTTAAAAAAGATACCATTGACGGAAAACTTCAGATGCATACCGAAGTCTCCAATGATAAAGAACATTGAATACGTAGAGATGATTCTAAATCCAATACATGATAATAATTGAGTTTTAACATAAGGGAAACTAGTTTTATATTTGGTATTTAATAAAGGATTAATGAATAGGAATTAAATCTATAAGTGAGTCATATAGTAGGAAATAGTTCCACCCCAAAAAGGTGTGATGATCATGAACTCTCATCCTCTTAAACTATGTAAGCCTTAAAGTTTTATTGGATCCATTTTTCAATGACTACCTTCCTTTTGAAAGTAGGTTTATTAAACTTCTTGAATAAGGGAACTATTGGGATTTTATAGCTCCACGAACAAAACCTCTTAGAATATTCTCAAAAATGGTAAATTTGATGTGAATTATTGTGCAACATTCAAACCCCCACATTCAAACATCAGATGATCTTGATATTGGTTTTGTCTCAAATAATAATTGTGAACCTGATGTGAATCTTTAACCAAAAATAATTATTTTTCCCATATGTGAGACCCCTTTCACACACAAAAAAAAGAGGGAAAACATAAATCCAAAACAATCAATTCTCATGCATTTGTTTATTAAGATTCTTATTTAATGGAGTTTTTTTATTTGTGTTTGTCACATATGTCTAGGTACTTTTGAAGGTGTGATGCAATGATGGCATGGGTTCTCTAATGGATACACCAATTAGGGTTCCACCTCAACAAGAATGGTTCTGCACATTCATGGACATTCGCTGGGGTTGCATAGGCAGGATGGAGCTCGACCGACACTGCACTTGTCAGTTCCTTCGGTTTTGATGGTCGGGTCGGTGGTCTCATCGTCAGGGATGTCTGAGCTTTAGTGAATAGGGACATTTTTTCCAAAATCTAGAGAAAGGGAAGCTAAGGAGGCTGCGGTGAAACACATTGTGAAGGTCACTGATTGTTGACCTCCCCATGTAACTATATCTCGAATAGAGACGGCGTTAGGGAGAAAAGAATGAGGTCACCCAGATCCTACTTTGCTAGACAATCAGGCACATCATGGTGGTCCAGAGATCACAAGAGATTCTGAAAATTGTTCCTTTTCCTACCTTAATGGTGTAATGGATTCCCCTATCGATAGAAAAGGGAACATAGTGCATATCAAGGCTGACCGAGATGCTATTTCAGAATGGATAAAAATGGTTGTGTTTTCGATCATTGGTCATTTATTTTTTTAAGTGGAACTATTTCCTATTATAGGACGTAGTTTGGATTTTTACCTGTTTATGTATGGTCTTGGAACGAGGCCTTGACAGTATAGTTATGATGTCCGACATTATGCATTACCTCATTATAAAACTAGTAATTGATGGTCCGTGTGAATATTTGACAAGTAGAATATCCATGGTTATGTTTTATTATAGCATTATTTATTAATATTTCATTTATGCCATATTATTCTCAAGTATATTTCAAAGGCATGTTTTCTTAGTTGCTCACAATGCCTAGTGTTTATATTAATAATTACTTCTACTTATTATTTACCCTTACTGAGCATATAATCTCACCCCTTTCTTATGTTTCGTTTCCCTACGTTATGACAAATAAAATATTATCTAAGATTTCATGGATGTAGTTATTTCATTTTATATTGTAACATGTTTTATTTTTTTCCTAATGTATAATGGGTATCATGTATGTAATCTGGTTTTCCAAGACTGCAAAACAAATCGGCCCTTCACGATTACATTCCTTGTAATCATTCAAACGTAATAAAATAATTCACTGGCTCTGAACTTTTGGGGTCAGATCGTTATATTTGGTTCTAGAGTAAGTTTAGTAGAAACCTTAGAAACTAGATTTATAAAATGTAGATTAATGAAAAAAAACCTAATATAGACATTGAGTATAAGCATACAAGAACATCCTAGAATTTTGTTAATGTATAGATCTTTTTGATCTTCCTAGTAAATACATCTCTCTCTGGATACTACAAGTGGATGTTGTTCTGGAAGAGATGTACTTAGGGGTAACAACTCTGACAAGGTGTTCCATGCTTGACTCAGGGTTACCTAGTACAAGAAAATGGGCCTTAATACACACCTGGTTTGACACTCCTGAGGGATATGCTTGGGATAATTCTCATTTTTCTTAAATACCATTATAAAGGATTTAAGCTTCCAAAGTAACTTAGGTATATGGTTCTAAGATTTACGATGCATAAATTTATATTATGTGATATACCATGTTAAGGGTTATATGAAGTTCATCATTTTATGAGATAATCTTGTATATGGAATTGTTTAGAAATGGCGCCTAACAGAAGGAATGAGACCTCCACCAATGCACGTGATGAAGAGATTAAGAAGGATCATATCGTTCATGGTCTCAATCCAAAATTTCAATGGGAGATAATCTATAATACATCCTTATCATATGAGAAAATAATAACATGTGTTAATAAGATAAGGAAATAATTATCTAAGTCCTATTGAATTTAAGGGAAGTAAGAGAAGAAAAGGATAGAAGAGAAAATTATGGATAAAGGGAAGAAAGGAATGAAGTTTTTTCCCACATTTTATGATTGTAGAATAAATCACCTTGTAAAATGATTGAAGGGAATGATATTTTTTTATGAGTGTGGAGAAAAAGGACACCAAGTTAGTGATTACAAGGGTAATAAAAAGGTTTCCAATATACAATGCTTTAACTATGAGGAGATGGGACACTATGAGAATCATTGTACCAAGCATCAAATAAATATAACCAAAATGATTCTATTGGATAATGATCAAATTATTATACTACCACAGATGAAGAGGAATAATTAATATGTCTATTCATGATTTATGTCATTTGAATATTTTATCAAAAATTTCCTGGTTATAATAATGATGGAATATATGAGGATTCTACTATAGTACTTTTTCATTAAGTATTTGAGATCATATGTTGAATGGTACCAAGAAAATATATTCAGTAGAAAGTTAAACTTTTTAGAAAACACATGATTGAGGGAAATAAAACCCTTAATATATTTCTGATTTTGAGATAATTAGGAATAAATTATTGATTTGGATAAGTTCTAACTACCTTGTAGTACTGGAAATTTGGGCTATAGCCACATTTTGAAACTGTGGCTACAGGTCTTCAAACGATGGCTATAGTTAATAGCCACAGTTTGAGGAATCATGTCTATGTTTGGCGTGGCTATAGGCTTAGAATTATAGCCACAGTTTGGAACTGTGGCTCTAGGTCTAGATCCATGGTTCAAACCAAGGCTATAGGTATAAATCCACAGTTATAATTGTGGTAATATCTCTATAGCCATAGTTTAGAACCATGTCTATACTAGAGGAGGGACACAATTTATTTCCATGGTTAGAAACCGCAGAATTATACCTATAGCCACGGTTTTTAACCCTGTCTATAGGGTCTGAAAAACCATAAAAAATAGCCCCACCCCTTGCACAACCCCCCCCCCCCCCCAACTAGCCCACCCCCTGTAGACCCCTCCCTCCTGAACACTGGACACCCCCACCCTACATAAACCCCCCATACCCTAGACATCCACTCCCCCTGGACAGCCCCCCTACAAATCCCCCCTCCTGGATAGACCCTGGACACCCCCCTCCCCAGAAAGACCCTAAACACCCCCCCCCCAGACCCTGGACACCCCCCCCCCCAGACAGACCCTATACACCACCCGGACACCCCTCGGGCAGACCTTGAACCCCCCCCCCCCCCCCGAACAAACCCTGGACACCCCCCCCCCAGACAGACCCTAGACACCTCACCCCCTAGACCCTAGACACCCCCCATACACTGGACAGATCCCCTCGGACATCCCAGACCTCCACTCCCCTGGACATCCACCCCCACCCTCATGGACAGACACTAGAACCCCCCCCCCCCAAACCTGAACACCCCCCCCCCACACACACACACACACACACCCCAGACCCTGTACAGATCCCCTTGGATAGACCAGACCTCCACTCCCCCAGACAGCCACCCCACCCTCCTGGACAGACCCTAGACCCCCCCCCTTAGAACCAAGACACCCCCAGACCCCCCCCCCCCAGTCCTCTCCCCCCCCATGCTCGTTATCCCTCCTCCCTGTCCCTGCCAGCCCCTATTTGCACCCCCTACTAGCCCCCACTTGCACCCCCTGCCAGTCCCCTCCCCCCTTCCAGTTTCCCCCGATCCAGTCCCCTCCAAATTAAATTATACACGAAAGTTACTTACATAATAAGAAATAAACAAATCCAAATATAAACAAAACACATAACTGCACTTACATGAGTCTCCAGACAAACTATCAAAGAAGTCGGGAACCATCTTAAAAGTACCTATAACACAAGGTAGAACATAGTAGTGCTCATCCCCTAAAATTATGGTAAACCAAAAAATCTTAGAATATTCACAAAGAGTATAACTCAATAAATAAGAATAGTGCATCCCCCCCCCCTATTGGACCCCCTGGACTACAGCCCCCCCCCCCCACTGCTCGACCCCCCTAGACAGCACCCCCCTGCTGAATCCCCCTGGATAGAAACTCCCCCGCCCTATTGGACCCCCCTGAACAGCTCCCCCACCCTAATGGACCCCCCTGGACATCATCCCCCCCTACACATCCCTTGCACACCCCTTGCCCCCTTTCACCCCCTGGACAACAGCCACCACCCCCCAGACACACGCATCCCTTGCACCCCTTGCACACACCCCCTTACACCCCCCTTGCACCCCCTGCTGGACCCCCCTTACACACCCTTCTAGCACACCCAGTTGTGTGGCTAGTAATATGGAGGTGTATAGGTGTTTTTTGTGGTTCTTCCTGGTTTCAGGTTGGGTGGGGAGGGGCTACTCAGGTGGAGGGGTGTATGTTCATAGGGAGTGGTATGTAGGTTACTTTGGATGCTTTGTATGGTTGAGGCTGGGACATGTTGGGTTTATCCAATAGAGACATACAGAGATACTCCTGGTGGGGTTATAGGTTTCCAGTATAGGATTTAGGAGGTGGGGTTGTGAGTTTCGTGTTGTTGTTTGGAATTATAGGACCTTTAAAGATGGGTTTCAGCAGGGGGTGTTTCTATTTAGATTTTTCTACATGGTGTTTTATAGGATACACTTACATGGTGCATGGTTCTGGTTGGTTTGTGATTTCTACTATGGTTGGTAACATGTTTTGGGTGCATAGGGGTTGGATTTCTGGTGTTTTTTCTTTATTTTGGATTACTATTATAGGCGTTTTTTTCTCTCGATTGTCTAGTGTGGTGATATAGTTTGGGGTGGGTCTTCAGGTGGTGGTTTGGAGTATGTTCAGTTAGCTTGTTCTCAGTTTCCCCATCTTGTGTATTCTAGTTGTTGATGGTGTAGGGATTTCTATAGTGGATGTTCTAAATTTCCCATGAGATGCTCGATGTCGTAGGTTGGGAGGCATGTTTCTGGTAGATGGGTGGTTTTCTTTCTATGGTTGGTTCATGTTGACTACTTTTTGGTTCTATAGGTGTTGGATTCAGGGTTCTTATTAACTCGCATTTGGAATATGTAGTTCTTGGGGATTCATGAGATTTTATGATGGGTTAGGCATGGGCGATGAGGGGCACTTTGGATGGATGATACTAGTTGACTGCTGGTTTTTTAGACTTTCTTATGGTGGGGTGGTCCATTTTTAGGTAAAGTGTTCGGATGGTGATGGCGGGGGGAAGATGGTGGTTTGGGGATGATTTGGTTTCTAGCTAATATTTTGGGTGTTGTGTCTACTATAGGTGATTATTTTCGTTGGATTTGGTGTGGTTTAGGGTTCTTGTGCAAGTAGGTGTTGGTGTAGTGGCCATTAGTTGGCATGGTTTTCTAGAGGTATTTCACTCTAGGATTTTTTTGGATAGGGATGATGGTCTAGTTGGTTGATGTTGGCTGCAGGGATGGGGGTTCAGTGGTTCTATTTCTTTGGATAAAGCTATACTTTTGGCTGGGTGATAGATTTTGGAAACTTGTGTGTGGGTGGGTGGGTGTGTCTGTGTGCGTGGGTGGTTGTGAGTGATTTCATGAATGTGTGTGTGTTGTTGGATTCTATCATTTGTGAATACTTCTTTTTGGGTTTTTATATTTCTCCTTTAGCTACCTTGTTTCCTTGGTTATACATCCCCTAGGAGTGCTTGTTGGTTTTGTGCTTTGGAGATTTTGTGATTCCTTCTGCTAGTTTGTAAATGGTGCATATGATGTGATATTATGCTATTTTGTGGGTTTCTAGTGTGCTATTGATATGATACAAAATATATATGGGGTATTTATTTGATGAAATGTGGAAACACAATTGATGGAAGTTGTAAAAATGGAAATTAAAATAAGTGAAAAGGAAATAAAAGGGGAAGTGGATAATCAATTAAGACCCCAAGGATACTTTCTCCTTAAAACCCTAATTATAAAGCACCAAATGGTTGATCACCCTTTTGATAATCCTTACATGAATTCACCAGATAACACATGAAACACAAACATAATAATTTTAGAAAATCTCAAAATTCGTAATTAACCTTCAAAGGGTACAAATATGTGGCTATTTATAACCAAATCTGAAGGATACATGTCAAAATACATGGCCCAAAAAACATCTAAACCCTATCCCACAATTTTGAATTTCTTTACACATGTCCATGGATTTAGGGGACAATATATCCACCGAGAAGACTTTTTGACATCACCATAAAAACTTTGGAGATTCCCACCATGACATTTGAGGTCAGGGATCGTGAGGGCTGGAACTGGTGGCTAGGGCAGTTTTGCAGGTGGCAGAGGGCTGGCATGAGTGTTTTGCAGGAGGCTTGGGGGTGGTGGCTGGTGTGGTGGCTGGTGCGGGCTAGATTGCAGGTTGCTAGGGGATGGTGCGGGCTCGAATGCAGGTGGAAGGGGGCTGGAATATTGGTGGAAAGGGGCTGGTTGCAGGTGATGGGGGGATGGTGCGGGCTGATTTGAAGGTGGAAGGGGGGGCTGTTGCGGGCTGTAATGCTGGAGGTAATCGGATGAAATGAAGGTGGAAGGGGGATGGTGTGGGATGGATGTGGCTGGAGCAGGGACAAATCATGACATTACCATGGAGTGACCACGGCGTGATAGCGGTGTGACTACGGTGTGACCGCGGCATGACCGCAGCGTGTTGGCCTGGTCCGGCTACATCTGTGGGCAGCATCTTCCTTCCAGGAGCGAAGGGAGAAGGAGGAGGTGGGGCAACATTCTGATCGTCACCCCACTAGCAGAAATTGTGATTAGTCTGTCTTAACATTGATCATAAGACCTATGGAATAATATAACCACAAAACTCCATGGGGTGTCATCCTGGAGCAGGGCCAAATCATGGACTTACCGTGGCGTGACCGCGGCGTGACCGTGGCGTGAACGCATCGTGTTGGCCCGGTCTGGCGATATCCACGGGGCTGCATCTTCTAGCCAGGAGCGAAGGGAGCAGGAGGAGGCGGGGAAACATTCAGGTCATCGCCCCGCCAGCAGAAATTTTGATTAGTCAGCCTCAACATTGATCACAAGACTCATAGAATACTATCACTGCAAACCGCCTTGGGGTGTCGTCCTGGAGCAGGGCCAAAATCATGGCATTACCATGGCGTGACCGTGGCGTGACTGCGGCGTGACGGCGGTGTGACCGTGGCGTAACCGCAGCATGTTGGTCTGGTGCAGCGACATCCACAGGGCAACATCTTTTAGCCAGGAACAAAGGGAACAGGAGGAGGCGGGGCAACATTCTGGTCATCGTCCCGCCGGGAGAAATTGTGATTAGTTAGTCTCAACATTGATCACAAGACTCTTGGAATACTATCACTGTGAACCGCTGCGGGGTTTCATCCTATAGCAGGGCCAAATAATGGAATTAACGTGGTGTAACCGCAGCGTGACCACGCTGGGCCCACCGCCGGACGGCGGTGTGACTGCGGTAGGACCGTGGCGCGACCTCGGCCTGACCGCAGCGTGACCGCCGCATGACCGTCGTGTGACCGTGGCGTGACCACGGCATGTTGGCCCGGTCCAGCGACATTCGCGGGGCAACATCTTCCGGCCAGGAGCGAAGGGAGCAGGAGGAGGTGGTTAAACATTCTGTTCATCGCCCCGCTAGTAGAAACTGTGATTAGTTACTATCAACATTGATCACAATACTCAAGGAATACTATCACTACAAACCACTGTGGGGTGTCATCCTTGAGCAAGGCCAAATCACGGCATTTCCACGGTGTGACCGTGGCCTGACCGCGGTGTGACCGCGGCGTGTTGGCCGGTCCAGCAACATCTGCAGGGCCGCATCTTCCAGCCAAGAGTGAAGGGAGTGGGAGGAGGAGGGGTAACATTCTGGTCATCGCCTCACCGGTAGAAATTGTGATTAGTCAGTCTCAACATATATCACAAGACTAATAAAATACTATCACTTCGAACCGTCGCGGGGTGTCATCCTGGAGCAGGGGAAAATCACGACATTACTATAGTGTCACCGCGGCGTGACCGCCGCGTGACCACAGCGTGTTGTCCCAGTCCAGCAAAATCTGCTGGGTAGAATCTTTCGGCCAGGAGTGAAGGAAGCAGGAGGAGGCGGGGAAACGTTCTGGTCGTTGCCCCACCGACAGAAATTGTGATTAGTCAGTCTCAACATTGATCACAAGACTCATGGAATACTATCACTACGAACTGCTGCGGGGTGTCGTCCCGGAGTAGGGCCAAATCACGGAATGATCGTGGCATGACCGTAGTGTGTTGGCCCGATCCAGCGACATCCACAGGGCAACATCTTCCAGCTAGGAGTGAAGGGAGAAGGAGGAGGCGGGTCAACATTCCGACCATCACCCCGCCTGTAGATATAGAACAAATCAACTATTTAATATGCTATAACAAGGGATCTCCAGATAAGGTTGTAGCAAGAAGAATAATGACACAATGTCTAAAGGGAAACAAAACAATGGAAAATAATCACACACCCTACACAAACCATTTACAAATTCATTCACTTCTCCTAAACATGGGAATTTATTTATAATATTCAAAGCATGAAAAGGAAAGTCTCATGGTCAAGGAATATGCCTACTCTGGCAATGTCATTTGAGTTAAACGAGTATGATAATCCAATTTGTATTATTCATAGAAAACAAAAACTAACTAACCACAAAACAAACACCAACTGGAGGCATATGAAAGAATCAAACCAAATCTAAACATGAAACCAATAACTATCACTAATCTTTAGTTTAGGAGACAGCACACCTCCGTTGGAGGGGTTTTATAATAAAATCATGGCATTGATTTATCACACAATTAATTTAATTATATTTAACATTTATTGTAAAACTCATTCAGAAAAAATCAAATGCAATAGTTTAATCAACTAGATCATCATAACTATCATTGTGAGTTTTCATAGATAGCGCACGTCTGTTGATGAGGTTGTATTATAAAAACATGAATTTATTTATCAAATGAAACAATTATATTAAATAACACTTATTAAATATATGCAATTCAATCTAATTAAAAAAAATTAAGAAAGAAGCTAAATTCAATTTAAATCATTCTTGAATTAAAGAGGCTAGAAGAGGGATCCTACCTCAAGGTGGAACCAAACCGTCCACTTCGGCTGTTGGATCTTTATAACTAAAATTTTCTACTCCCCCACTGGGTATACGCACCTTTACACACATGCAAGGACACCTAGCCCCTATGCACACACCCGCATGGCCATGAGCATGTGCAAGGGGATCCTGGCACATATGCTTATATGCATATACCAGTCTCCACTCACCTACGAATGCATTTATATATATATATATGGGCACACATAGCCCCATATGTGCATAATCACTTCCATGATTGACTATACACATAATGGGGGAACACATATACATATACTTTTTTACCTATGCACACACAGGCGAGTCGTCCTTAACTTGGCTACTCGAAACTAATGAGCAGGGATCAACGCACTACACAAAGGAAATTAGGAACATTAAAACACATAAAGGATGTTACATAACTAGTGAGAAACCAACCAACGACATTAAATCCTTACCTCGGTTGGGAGAACCAAATCCACCTGAACTAACACGAAATGATCCAACGCCCTACTGAAAACATAATATCGATTCAAAAACACTGAAATCCCCAAATACATGAGGTGCGAGACAAGTATTAACCATATAATCTTACCTCGGATCAAAGCTGGTGCACTGAATCAATCTGAACCCCATTTTCCCCCCTTTTCAGAATATAATTACCCTTTGTCCACAGAAAGAACTAAAAGACCTATGTGTCCAATGCGATAAAGAAAAAAATAAAAACTAAACTAAAACATACCTGTCTCCTTTGACTATACACATCACCGCCCAACATATAAGAACCAAAATTCCCCATGGGTAAAATCATGTTCCTGCAAGCAAGGGGGAAATAGATCCATGTTTCAAAATGATACTATCAAATAGTACATTCTTCTTAATTAACAATTATTCTACCTGTTAATGGTATATAATTAGTTTAACTTGAGTTTCAGCTTAATTTGGTTTGGTTCGATACAAGTTTTTATCCCACCCGAGAATAAAAATATACTAGAGGACACAATTTATAATCAAATAGAATATATCATAACAAAAAATTGGATCCACACCTATGAAGAAGGTTGAACATGATAAGAAATAATGTTTGATCATATATTCTGATGAGTTATAAAAGTATAAACCAAAAAAACGAAAAACATTGATAGTTCTCTAATTCCTCAAGTGAATATGAAATTTTCAAACAATAATAAACATGTGAAAGAAGAGAAAACCATGTTTCATCAACATAACTGTTTAGAATGTGATAAATAAGAAAGTGCAAAGAAAATCAAAAACTTTTGAGCTACAAAGAAAAGTGCTCCAGTGTTGGGAAAAAATCCTAATAACTTAGAAGTTGATAAACCCACCTTGTTACCATACATGTTGATATAAAAGAACACTCCAATGTAAATGTCTCATAACACGCACTTCACACATATATTTTTTTTGAAAAAAAATAATTTTTCAAAATGAATCCTTCATATAGTGTTGTTATTCCATTGAAAACATCAACATAGATAAAATAAAAAAAATACATTCTTGTTAATCACATATCTAAAAATCCCCCCCCCCATTCCCCACTACACCACCCCTCTTGAACCCCTTTCCCCACTTCCCATCCCCCCCTTACACCCCCTACCCCAGCCACCCTCTTCCTGCCATTTTTCCCTCCCCCCACTTCCCACCTTGAGCACCTTGCACCCCCCCCCCCCCCCCGCACACCACTACCCTGAAGACCACCACCATCCCCCCTCCCCTGCAGACCACCCCCGGTCCCTACCCTACAGACCTCCCCACTCCACCTTGCCCTCTTCACACACCCATTCCCCCCTGACCTGTAGACCTCCCCCCTACCCCATGCCCTGCAGACCTCACCCCTGCCCCCTGCCCTGCAGACCTCCCCCTACCCCATGCCCCCTCCACCCACCCCCATCTCACTTTCCCCTTCCCCTGCCCCCTCCCCTAGCCCCCTCCCCTCTGCCCCCTTCCCCCTGTCCCCTCCCCCATCCCCCGTCCCCTGAAAACTTCCCCCCTCCCCCCTTCCCTCTTCCCCTACCCTGCAGACCTCCCCCCTACCCCCTTCCCCTTGCACCCCTCCACCCTCCGTCCTCCACCCTCCCCCCTGCCCACACACTGTATGTTTTCATCTACAAGAACCTTATTATAAGCAAGCCTCCATAAAAGTGTATACCTTGAGGGGAGAATCCATCTTTTATACTTTCCAATCTAGTGGGTGCTTTATTGAATTGGGTGTTGATATAAGTTCTTGGAATCAGGTATTCCATTGGGATCAGGTTCCCAGATGAGCATGTCTTCCTGCATTAGAAATTCATAATTAGAGATAGTATCTGTAATATAATCAGGGAGAATTTCCACATTTTCCATCTGATCATTGATAGTGATGCCATGTTCTATAGACTGGACAGTTGAGCTAATCTGATGAACCAATGGGGTGCCCAACCAGTTTTCATACCAAAATTTGAGAGGTAATTTTCTATTGACCAACCAGAACGAAGACCCCATAATCCTTGGAGATAGATCTCAATCTAGGACATAGAGAAGATTCCATGTTCTTCGAGTTCCTTGACATCATTTTATCAAGAAATCATGATCTGAGAAACTTTAGATTCTCAGCCTCTTGGCAGATATCAGCCAAGAAATCAGTCCTGGTGATTTCCTCCTGAACATCATGCAAGGAGCATTCAAGAGCATTTATTCCTTCATCCAGTTGATTGAATTTACTTTTTCTCCAATCCTTCAATATGATCTTCAACATTTTGAGTTTCAAGATGCAACTAAGAGGGTTAATATTATAGCTATCTGTACCCCATGTGTCCTTGATAATCTTTGAGCACTCTGACGAAGAAGACCACACGTTACTGAACATGCATTTTTCTCCAATTACAGAACTCTTTTTGAATTTAGTGATGTGTTTGATTCTATAGTATTTAGGAAACATTTATCTACATTCTGACTTTTCTTAGGTTTCTAGTGATCCAGAGATGACTCTTCCAGTACCAGATCCCTGATAGGTGTAATACATACTTGATCATCCATCAGCTTCTCGAGTAGATCACATATATCCATCCCAGTTCCGATGGTCTTCTTTTGTTCTGTTTCATTCAAAACTATGGACATTCCACTGGATATGGAATAACTAAAATCCCTTGAAATAAGATCCATTAATAAGTCCTCATCTTGCATGTCAACAACAATGGAAAGGGTGTCTGAAGTCAGCTGCTTGCTACCTTCAAAATCATGGAAATGTGTTTCTACTGTATCTGTAACCTGTTCAATCACCGTGTTTCCATTAGGCGCCATATTTGTTTCCTACTACACAATTACATCATTTCTAGCATAACCATACTATATGACATCATCCTCCTCCACCAAAGCTACCCACAATGAATTATCCCCAGATGACTTTTCCCATCGCAATCCTTTATTTGCTTCATTTTCATTCCTGAGTCTCCTATTGACAGAATCAACATTTTTCTCTCTTGAAACTTCTCTCCAAGCCTTGTTCGTGTTGGGAGGTTGGACCATCTTTTGTACAAATCGAAACTACTACAGAGTATGTCCTACAATTTTACAGTTGTTACAGAATCGAGGAAGGTTCTCGAATTCAAAGCTTACCTCCATATAGTGATCATTTGGAACCAGAGAAATTAGGTTTGGTGGAGGAACTTCCATATTGATCTCCATTAGATCCCTTGAATACAAGAAGAGTTCACCATTTATCGTTCAATGATCAATCTTCATCATCAAGGTGTTATCATGCATGGGTTTTTATAGTGGATTTATTGAAACTCTTTAGATGTTTTAGTTTAACATGGATGTCCATTTATTTCTTGGGGAAGAACTCCATATTCATCAAATATATTTGGGGACTCAAGAAAGGAGATACTCTATCCCTAATCTTATTCATCCTATCTCAAGATAACCATTATACAAATATTAATAAGTACATCCATGAAGGAAATATAGCTTCATTTCGGTTCCATAATCTTGTACCATGAAAATATCAACTGATGTTCGCGAATGATGTCCTCATTTTTGTAAGTTGAAGTAAACTCTTAATTCATCAAAAAAACAAGGTCTATAAATAAATTCAATGGATATATTCATATTCTTCCTTGATAAAGCTAGTGGTTATTAGAAAACCATTTTCTAAAACAATAAAGTATTTATGGAAACAAGTTTTCAAATCAATCAGGCAATTATAGAATTTAAATTAAATGTTTAGGCAGAGCGAACCTACCTCAACCTCAAGACACGTTCGATTTTGACGACGACAACTCGAATCTTCCTTTTCTACGCTTGCACGCATATTAAACTTAACATATATATAAGGACATCTATCCCCTATGTACATATTTTCATGTCCAAATATTCACAAGGGAGTCCTTATATGTATGTTTATACTTGCATATACCCCTTTACACTTACACATGTATGCATTTTTCATATCTATATATAAGCACACCTAGACCTGATATATATATTCATACTCCCATGAGTGAATATATATAAAGAGGGAACTTATATATGTATATGTCTACCTATGAATACACATGTATGTCTTCATCAACGGCGACTCAAATCCACCTCAACGAAATTCAAAACGCACTACAACAATATAAGGAAACCAAAAATCAAAAAAGACCTAATTAAAATTGGGTCAAAGAATAAAAACGGAATAAACCTTACCCAAATATGATGTTAAACTCACTATCTTAGATGGTGGTAGATTGAACTGGCCTCACCATAAGAATACACCTATAAGAAATTAGTTGGAAAAGAAATGAGATATAACGACTTATTATATACATGTGATCAGTGTGTCAACTATACATGATAAATGATACATGAATCCATAATCACAATGAACAAATAATATTCACCAGATACAATAAGAATTAAAAGAATGATCAAAGTGCAGCATGAAAAAGGAGGATACAAAGCCCCTCTTAGACACCCCTCTCTCTACATAGCCCCTCCACCTCCCCCGTCCTGGACAAATTGTTCTTGAAATAAATCATGAGATTGAAAATATTCCAGAATATAAAATAAGAATTATAAATATGAATATATAGTAATGATATCAATTAAAAAGTTGAACATGTACAGGCAGACAATAAGAAGTCGAAATTCCCCTTTTGAAGCCAGCAATGAAAACTATAGACCACAGGCTATACACCACCCATTTTCAGCTCACTATTTTTGATAGGTAAATATTCAATGCAAAAATAATGAACTAAAACAGTGAAAAAATGAATGAGTTGGTTTTCCAACTCATACCTCGGGAAAAAATTGAAGGTTCAAGATACAATGAAAACATGAGGCGCAATGATCATGCACCATCACGTAATTGAAAGAGGATACAAACATTAATTATAATAAAACTTCATATAATGAGGAAACAGACTCACCATATGAGCCAGAAAGCATAGAAAAACTCCATATAGAAAATCATGTTGCAACATCCACTTTTTCCGCCCTTCCATAATTAGAAGTGTTTCACTTAATCAAAAAAACGTCTTCATATTCCGCTCGGATCAACCTGCCAATCAAGTAAATAAGCATTATATATCCCTCTTTTAAAGTCAATCAAATAAATATTAAACTGATCATGATTATATGAAAAGAAAATTTAAATCATTCTATAGATAGGCATTAACAGATAGTCTTCAATAATAATTTCTTTAAACAAAAGCATGATTCCAAAATGATGATCAAAGTGCATCATGCAAAACGCCAGTGATTTCTAATTCAACATGTAGATCTGATTAAGAACTCAAAACATGATTGCCACTAATTTGAAACTCCAATAAAGAAATTTAATACAACAGAAAATTAAAAATACTAAATTTTATGGTGAAAATGGATAGGGAAACCCAAGTGCATGGAAGGATATAATCATTCATTCTTTTCACACCTACACTAATATAACACCCTCCCCCCTCCTAGACACCCCTCCCTCTACAAAGCCCCTCCCCCTCCCCCCTCCTGGACATATTGTTCTTTCAATAAATCATGAGCTTGAAAATCTTCCAAAAAATACAATAATAATTAAAAAGATAAATATATAGAAATGATATCAATTAAAAAGTTGAGGTTGTACAGGAAGACAATACGAAGTCGAAATTCCCCATTTGAAGCCAGCAATGAAAACCCTAGACCACAGGCTGCACAACACCCATTTTCAGCTCACTATTTCTGATAGGTAAATATTCAATGCAAAATGAATGAACTAAAATTGTGAAAAAATGTATGAGTTGGTTTTCCAACTCATACCCTGAGAAAAAATTGAATGTTCAAGATATAGTGAAAACAGGAGGTTCAATGAGCATGCACCATCAAGTAATTGAAATAGGATAAAAACATGAATTATAATAAAACTTCATATAATGAGAAAAAGGACTCACCGTATGAGCCAGAAAGCGCAAAAAAACTCCATAAATAAAATCATGTTGCAACATCCACTTTTTCCTCTCTTCCATAATTAGAAGTGTCTCACTTTATCAACAAAATGTCTTCATATTCCTCTCGGACCAACATGACAATCAATTAAATAAGCACTGTCCATCCCTCTGTCCAAGTTAATCAAATGAAAATTAAACTGAGCATAAATATATGAAACAAAAATTTAAATCATTCTACAGATAGGCATTAACAGATAGTCTTAAATAATAATTCCCTTAAACAAAATCATTATTACAAAAGGATGATCAAAGTGCGGCATGAAAAACGCCAGTGATTTCTAATTCAATAGGTAGATCTGATTAAGACCTCAAAACATTATTTCCACTAATTTTGAACTTCAATCTAGAAATTTAATACAATAGAAAATTAAAAATAATAGATTTTATGGTGAGAAGAGATAGGGAACCACAAGTGCATGGAAGGATATAGTCATTCATTCTCCTCACACCTACACTAATATAACACTATTAATTTTAAAATAATTAAATAATGAAATTGTGAAACCAGAAGTGGATGGAAGAAATAAAATAAAGTGAAAAATGATGAATATAATGAAGGTTTCCCTTATATAATTCTCTCATTAATTATATAATAATCTCTTATAAAATAAATTCACCACCCTAAATAATACCCTGGAATGACCCAATATCTCAATCCATTCACTCTCTCTTTAGTGTGTTAGGTTAGGTAGTGAAAAAAATGATTTTTGATACACTAATTTCACCTACCCATGGTAATTGAGAATTCATCATCACTCCTTTATCACCCCTCACTCCCCAGCGTCACATTAGAAATGAATGAAAATTGTGATGGTATTATGTGTAAAGAAAATTAATAGATAAAACCATGATAAAATTTAAAGGTTCATGGATAATAATATTCCACTCATATGAAAACAATCTGATTTTATGAAAATCACACTAGAGAAATTAAAATAAAAAATCATTTAAATCCAAGTATTTTGATGGGGGGTGTCTCCTCAACCACACCATAGTAGTCTAAACACCATCACCATATAAAACAATTAACTAATCAGAAACCATTATGATATATTATAATTTTTTTGAGATCAATCTATTTATAATTGGGAATGAGGTTATTTATCTAATAGCCACATCAATGTCATCTTCCACTTAATATTTTAGTTTTGATAAGAAATATCAATCACATTATTCATTGGATTGGTTACATGTGTCTATCTTTGAGGGTTGTTTTGTCTTTATCTAAACTCTTGAATCTCGTATAATTTCTTGACACTCTCTCATAAATAATACAATAATATTTAGGAAATTCTATCCAAGACATCAAATTTCTCTCTTTTGAATATAGAAAATCACTTTTCTCCAGATTTTAACACCCATCAATGATTTCCTCAGGTTCCTCTGGTTGAATTTCAACATTCCCTGACCAATTCACTCATTAACAAGCTCTGATTTTTTATTTTCTAATGTCGGTTATTCGGTTTTTTCCTTTAATTTTTAAGACTCTGATGGTTTAGGAATCAATGTTTTGTGTTTTAAAATAGTCTTCCCACAATTGGGAATAGTCACAACTTTGAGTTATTCAAGAGTGGTTTGTGTGTAACAAGATTCTTCTAAGATATTGAGGAAGGGTAAACCTGAGTAGGAATGGGTTCCATAACGATTTTAGTGTTTTATATATCTAATATCAATGATGAAAATTGATAATTCATTTTCAATATTTTTTCAAATAATTATTCTAATAATTTATATAGAAAATATTGGATTTTATGTTGAGATGGTTGGGATTGAAATTGGTCATGGGTTGAAATTTTTTTCAGATTGTTAGGATTTCGACCATGTAGTTGATTGACTAATTGATTATCCAACCAAATGAATTTAGTATTTTCATTGTACATGTGATGAAAATTGTTTTATTCATAAATCTATTCATTATTCAGATCATTCGCCTACATTAATGGTATCCGTAGAAGAACTTCCTTTATTGATGTAATAGTTGAGAAATTATCGGTCACTCTAGAAGAACCCTTTATTGGAAAATCTTTCACTTTGGGAGTCTAAAGTAGTGAATTTTGAGGGTTTCACCACTAACAATAATTTCATAATAATGTGGAATATCCCCTGTAATATGATAGATAAAAAGAATCTCAAAAGGTATATCTTTACTAGATATATTTTATGCAGAAATGTTCCCCTCCCTCCAAGTATGGATGATATTTGTGCCCTAATCAATGGGGGGACCTACACTTCCTAATATTATAAACTGAATACCAAGGAGCACTTCCCTCATTATGTAAGAATCATAAAATAATCTTGGAGTTCTGCTCAACCATAAAAATATTAAGGTTATCTATCCTCTAAATTTAAAGGCCACTAAGTAAAGATCTTTTCTCCACCCAGATAGAATTACCTAAACCATAAAAGGAAATTTATTCGATAACCATAGATCCCCTAGAATCATGCACAATCCCTCCTCATAACTCCCTATTTATAGGACCCGTTCACATTATGTTTTAGTCCAACATTGGGTGGTATCCACTTGATCCATCACCCTAGAGGAGCTCTATCATTTGTAATCACATCCCTAGAGAGTATCCCCTTACTAGTAGCCATTCTCTTTTCAATAGGAAGAAGGGAACCTAGTTTTTCTATGAGAGAGAGCACGTGAACTTTAAGGAATAGAGGGAGCTATTCTTGCCTTCACGACCCTTGTTCCTTGTCTCCTAAATCACCCAACACACCACTAAAAACACTATTACATGAAGATTAACCATATATTAATGTTTCTCAACACTTTGAAATATTGTATAAAAAAAGTTAGAGATGTATCCCCCCTAAAATAGAAATGTGATAAGTTTCCCAACAAGGTCCCAACCAAAGAGACCCATTATACATCAAAAAATAACTTCAAGACTAACTCAGATTTTATCCTATCACAACGCATACATGGTGAGGGTTTCTAAATTACATTTCTATGGATATTAATTTCAGTTGGTATGCCCTTATTGCAGAACCTCTAGAAATGTATGTTCAACTTAACTAGGATTTATTTAGACAAGACTTTTCTCACCCACTCATCATGCTCCTTGTTGGATCTTAATAAAAAAGTGAAACTCCAAATCATTAAATTATCCAAAGGTAAAATTTGATAATGTTCCCATATCTTGTTCATTGAGCATATAAATCCTATCATAAAAAATCTTATGATCCTCATCGAGGGATGCTGATATAAACCCAGGGTTTATTCTCAAATTCCTAAAGTAAATATGAGGGATTGGGAATCCAGGGATGAATTGAAAATGAACTAACAAGTTTTATTTCTAGTAAATGATGTCACTCCACCCACAAACCAACACACAAAGTGTGGGATCCTCTGCTCAATTTTTTTGAATAGCAGTAATGGGAATTGAATTTAGGATGTCTATTTCAATTTTTGGGTATTTCATATTTTAATCCCCATGGTCAACCCTACCTATAAACTTTTCTAAGTGTGGGATCAAACCTAGATAGGGTACCGATGAAATAAACACTAGATAAATTTACCTTAGTCATGGATCCATCACATGTATGATGAGGATCCTAGGAGTTGGGTTGGCCATGTCGAAGGAGGAGAATCTCGGGAGGTGGGGTGGCCGCATCGGAACCGTACTGGAGCCACATCTGAACCATGTCGGAGCAACATCGGAACAGTGTCAGAGCCATGTGGGAGAAGGAGGGTTGCAGGGAGGTGGGGTGGCCATGTCTGAGATGTCGAAATAGGAGGAAAATCGTAGGGGGGAGGAGGTGGGTGGGTCAGAACCGTGTCAGAGCTGCATCAGAACCGTGCTGAAGCCACATCCGAGAAGGAGGGTCGTGGGGAAGTGGGCTGGCTGTGTTGGAGACATCGGGAGAGGAGGAGTGTCGCAGGAGGGAGGAGGGTCATGGGGATAGTGAGTATTGGAAACTCGTGAGGGCGGGGGAAAATGGGTTCGTGTAGGGGGATAGTGCCACAGACACCAAAAAAGGCGTGGGTATAACTGATCTATAGCCATAGTTTTTATTGTATATTGATATAGATTCGTGGCTATAGATCCAAATTCTAGTAGTGAATTTCTTTTAGGTCTTACCCATTTGGGTGTGTAAGTCATGGCCCTTTTTATTGAAATGAGAGAGGAGAGAGGCCCCTCAGTGCCCTTTTTCTTTCCCATAGCCCAGGCCTCATCCACCACTGGATTAAGGTGATTCTGTGTTTGTTCATATCTTACACTTATCCATGATTCTCACATAGAGTCTTACTCACATTGCCTTAGAGGTTAGTGATGATCATCACATATGAATGGTCAAATTTGTTTCTCGATATAGGATCCTTTTCTGGATTTTCTTCTCACCTTCTCAGAGGGCCTCCATAGGTGTGGGACCTCAAAACCATGTATCCATATCAAAGGGTAATATCCCATATCATACAGTCCTTTATAGGGCCTCTATATGTTTTGTTCCTTGAAACCATGTATCTATCTCAAAGGTCCACATCCTCTGTGAATCAAACCTTCAGAGGGCCTCCATAGGTATGGGTCATCAAATTGATGAACACATCTTGAAGGGAAATATCCCTAGAGAGAAAAATATTTAAAGGCCCTCCTTTTTAGGTGTAACCGCCAACATTTCTAAAAATGTGGGCTTTGAATCCTTATTCAAGTGGGATATATAGCCAGACTCCAATAGGTTCAAACCAAACACCCCAAAATAAACTTTAATCTCTTCTAGGCCATATTCTCAGTATGGTCCTATCCAACATGGGAGGATAATCCCTTCTAGGTCCCCTAGGATTTTTCAGTCTATGTCTCATAGCCAACATTGACTAGGATTCCTTTATCTAGACATCCATGCCACATGAAGTTAATTTCCATGGTTTTTTCCTTAGAAGATGACCTTAAAAGGTATGATGTGTCCCATTATGTGGAACTGAACTACATGGGTTATGATTCCTTTCACAATAATACATTCAAATCCCATCTCATGCACCTAATCCGGACATCCATACAACTATTATCTTTTTTATCATGATAAATTATAGAGTGTCCTACTGTGTGGATTAAAACTTGCAACATAATAATAAATGAAATAAGAATCTCTAGTCCTTTTAAAAAAAGATACCATTGACGGAGAACATAATATACATACATAAGTCTCCAATGATAAAGAACATTGAATATGGATAGATGATTCTAAATCTAATACATTCTAATAATTGTTTTTAACATAAGGGAAACCAGTGTTATATTTGGGATTTAATATAGGATTAATGAATATGAATTAAATCTAAAAGTGAGTCCTATAATAGAAAATAGTTCCCCACCAAAAAGATGTGATGATCCTGACCTCTCATCCTCTTAAATAATGTGAGCCTCAAAGTTTTATTTGATCCATTTTTCAATGACTACCTTCCTTTGGAAAGTAGGTTTATGAAAATTCTCGAATAAGGGAACTATTGGGTTTTTATAGCTCCACAATCAAAACCTGTTATAATTTTCTTGAAAACGGTGAATTTGATGTGAACTATTCTGCCACATTCAAACCCCCACATTAAACCATCAGATGCTCTTTATATTGTTTTTTTCTGAAATAATAATTCTAAACCTGATGTGAATCCTTAACCAAAAATAATTATTTTTCTCACATTTCAGACCCCTTTCACACACAAAATTAAAGAGGGAAAACATAAATACAAAATAATCTATTACTCATGCATTCGTTTATTAAGATAATTAGTTAATGGAGTTTTCTTATTTGTGTTTGTCATATATATCTAGGTACTTTTGAAGGTGCGATGCAAGGATGGCGTCGGTCCCCTAATGGAGACACTAATTAAGGTTCTTCCACAACAAGAATGGTTCCACACATTCATGGACATTCTCTGGGGTCACATAGGCAATATAGCGCTCGGCCGAAACTGCACTTGTCGGTTCCTTCGGTTTTGATGGCCGGGCTGGTGGTCTCATCGTCCAGGATGTCTGAGCTTCAGTGACTAGGGACAGTTTTTTCAAAATATGGAGCAAGGGTAGATGAGGAGGCTGCGGCGAAGCAAATTGTGAAGGTCACTGATGGTTAACCTGCCCAGGCGACAGTATCTCAAACAGAGATGGCATTTGGGAGCTGGGCAGGAGGCCACCAGAATCCTACTTCACTAGACATTCAGGCACATCATGGTGGTCCGGAGATCCCAGAAGATTCTGAAAATTGTTCCTTTTCCTGCAATAACGGTGCAATGGATTCCCCTATCAAAAGAAAAGGGAGTGTAACACATATCAGGGCTGACTAAGATGCTATTTCAGAATGGTTAAAATGGGTGTGTTTTTTATCATTGGTCGTTTATTTTTTCCTAAAGGATCCTAGCCACTAAAAATAGATGAAATTAAGGTGTAGATATCATTGATCTATGGTTTCTCATCCTAGAAATGTGTCTCACTTGGATGGGGTTACTTCCATATGCTCTTTCCCATGGAAGAACTGAAGGTTCGGACTTAGGGATTTGGCTGCGTATCGCTCAAACTGGGGATCCTTCACCTTCGGGAATGGGATCAAAAATTCATCCCATTTGAGTTTGGTAATACCACTACTCAAATTTGGTTAAGGGTCTATGTATTAAATTGGATACTCTGGAACCCTCAAATTCTGTATAAAAATGCATTGTCAATTGGTATACCAATTATAATTAACAAGGAAATGGAATTAGCCTGCTTCGGTTACTTCTCAAGGTTCTTGGTAGAGTTTGAACTAGGTTCAACACTAGTTGATAAGGTTATGCTTGCTACAGATGATGATATGATTGAGTTAAATATTTTATATGAAAATTTTCTAAAATTATGCAAGGATTGAAATGTTATTGGTCATGATTCATCTACCTATATATGCTCTACAATATGTGTCTTCTTCTCTCTGTGAGGGAATGATGTGAACAATTGTCTGAAAAAAAAATACATATGCTCGAAAGTTGGATTTGTAGTAGCCTGAGGATAATCTGTTCAAGAGTCCTAATTGAATTGACAATTCCCATGATAATGTTGAAATAATTAAATAAGAATAGAATGTTGCTCCTGAGGATGGAATTAAGATGAGCTTTGATAAGAAAAAAAGTTAGGGTCTATACCTCCACTTCGGAGAAAAAGACAAAGTCTTGGGCTACCATCTTCTCCGAAGAGATGAATGTCTACAAGGGTAACACATATAGCAAAGGCAAAGGTGACGACTTGTCGACTTATTACATGCCTGGAACCATTAATGAAATGATGGGTGAAAAATTGATTGAAGAAAAGATACAAAAAGAAGTTGATCTCCAACTCTCACATGAAAAGTTGGATGCCTTAGGTAGGAACGGAAAGAAGATTTTAAAACATGACACTCTGGTCAGTTCAAAAAATTGTCTTGCTTCTCCCAAATCCATTGTGGATAATGATGGCTTTAATCTTGTTTCTCACAAGATGTCAAAGTCTCTGGTGATGTTTCAAGAAGCGGTTGAGTAACCGTGTGCAGGTAACCCTCTACCCATAAGTGGAACTTTTAATATGCAAGAAGAAAATGCGAGATCTCATGTGATAATGCATCAAGAGACGACTTTGACTATGACAATGGAGGCTGAAGTGATGTTGACTCTAGTGACAAGAGACACTTCCCCTGAAAATGAGCAGTAGAATGATAGCTCTGATTCTGACAGTACTGATGCTGAGACACTTCTCAAAATACTCCAATCACTTCGTCCAAGTAGAGGGAGAGTGAGAGGTTGTGGTCATGAACATGGAAGGGGTACATGGCATGTAATGGGAGAAGAATAAAGAATACTCACTGAATGGCTAAAGAAAAAGATAGGTAGCTAGATTTTCTTTGGTCTTTTTATTTGTTTTCCTAGACACTCTTAGGTTCCTATCTTTTGTTTGCATTTCACAAAAGAGGTACATCCTCCATATTTCTCAAAAACAATCAAGGTACTTTTGATAGGAACTCCTTTCAATCCACAAGCTTCCTTTCAATCATCCTGAACTTACACATCTACTGTCAGAGAGGAAGGGTCATCAAAAAATCAAAGGACGTTCTAACAAACCTAGTTTCTCCAACATTGGGTTTAAAATACACTCGTTGTGGAGAACAGCATAAATGGAATCGTTCTAACCCTAGAGGAAATATAAAAATCCCTCCAACTCATGAAGCGCACCAACCATCCACTCAGTGATGGCTGGTGGCATAGAAGCAGTCGAAGGCACTAGTTGTCGTCCCAAATTGTTTCGAGAGCCTATACTCAGAACACAACAGCAAGGTCTTCCCTTATTTTAGGGAGGAATATTGAGAGGTCACTAACTATCTCTTCCAGAGAGCACAGGGGTCCCTCTAAAGTCCTCCTTCCACCAGTTGTCACCACCAATGTCAACAACTAAACCTCAGTCCGATAGGGATTCTTCCCTCAGGAGTCTAGCCTAGGTCACACAGACCCCACTACGGGAATTTCAGTTTTTTGCGACATGCTATTTGCGATGACAGTAGGACCCGTCGCAAATAGACTATCAAAATAGACTATTGGTGACGGGACTTTCGACCAGTCGCAATTAGTCGATAAAAAAAGAGGTATTTGTGACAACGCTAAATCCACTTTGCAAATACCCTTTTTCAGTTTTCTGTTAGTTGCGACGGAGATCCACACTCGTCGCAAATAAATTGTCGGCATGATAGTATTTGTGATGGGACTCGTTGCAAATTCTATTTTTTACCGTCGCCTCAATTAATAACTACCTAACTATTTTTGTTGGGATTCCTGTCGCAAATAATATCACTGTAAAAGATCAAACCTATATATACCCCCACGAAAGTTTTTCATTCACAACTTCTCTAAACTTCTCTGACCCACTCAACTCTGATACTTTTTTAGTTTAAATTTTTTCTCAATTTTAAAAGTTACAAGGGATCAACATTCAAGTTTGACCTCCACAAAAATATTATGTTGCAATGTTTTCTTTATTTATTTATTTTATTTAATATTAAAAATAATTATTATTGATTATTAGTAATTAGATTTAATTAAAATTATTTAGTTTTTTTGCATTAATTTTTTTTAGAAATATTTAGTTTTAATTATCATTAATGTTTTTCAATAAATTTAAATAATTTAAATGTGTAATAATTTATTTTAGTTATCTGTAATTAGTAATAATTAGTTGTACTTAGTAATAATTGGTTTTTATTATTAATATTTAGCTATAATTAGTATAAAAAATTAATAGTTAGTGATAATTAGTAATAATCGGTGGTAATTAGTCATAATAAGTGGTAATTAGTAATAATTAGTAATAACTTATAGAAATTAGTAATAATTTTGTAAAAAATATTAATAATTTTCTATAATTATTAAAAATCAATGATAATTAGTAATAATTAGTGGTTACTAGTAATAATTAGTAAAAAATTTATAAAGATTGGTAATAGTTTGTTACAAACTAAAAAATAATAATGTTAATTAGTAATAACTAGTCATAATTAGTGATAATTATTAATAATTAGTCATAACAAATAATAATTAGTAATAATAAGTAATAACTAGAAAAAAATAGTAACATTTAATAAAAATGAGTAATAATTAATAAAAATTAGTAATAATCAATAAAATCAATAATTATTAATAATAAATAAAATTTATAAATAATTAAAAAATTGGAATAATTTATAAAAATTAGTAAAAATTACTAAAAATTAGTAATAATTAGTGTTAATTAGTCATAATTAGTCGTAATTAGGAGTAATTAGGAATAATTAGGTATAATTATCCTAATTTTTTATGATTAGTAATAAATAGGAATGATTAGAAAGAATTCGTAATAATTATGAATAATTACAAATAAATATGAATAATTAGGAATAATTAGTAATAACTAGTAATAACTTGGAATAATTGGGAATAATTAGTAATAATTTGTAATAATTCGGAATAATCATTAATAATTAAGAATAATCATTAATAATTAAGAAAAATTAGGAATAATTAGCAATGATTGAAAATAATTAGCAATGATTAGTTATAATTAGAAAGGAATAGTAATAATTAGCAATAATAAGCAAAAATTAGTAATAATTAGTAATAATTGTGAATAATTATCAATATTTAGGAAAAATTTGGAAAAATTTGGAAAAATTTGGAATATTTACTAATAATTTGGAATAATTAACAATAATTAGAAATAACTAAAAAAATTAGAATAACTATTAATAATTAGCAACAATGATAAATAATTATCAATAATTAGCAATAATTAGTAACAATTAGGAATAATTAAGAATAATTTGAATAATTTGGAATAATTAGTAATAATATGGAATAATTATGAAGAATTGGGAATAATAAGGAATAATTAGTAATAATTAGGGATCATTAGAAATAATAATGAATGATTAAGAATAATTAGTAATAATTAAGAATGATTAGGAATAATTTAGAATGATCAGTATTAATTAGAAATAATTCGGAATAAATAAGAATAAATGGTAATAAATAGTAATAAATAGTAATAATTAGTAATAATCAGTAATAATTAGTTTCAATTGGTAATAATTTTTAATAATTTTTAATAATTTTTAATGAATAGAAAAAATTAGTAAAAATTAATAATAATAAGTAATAATTATTGAGAATAATTGTTAGTTGGTAGAAATTAGTAATAATTAGCAGTAATTAATAACAATTACTCGTAATCAGTAACAATTACTAGTAATTAGTATTAATTAGCAGTAATTAGTAAAAATGAGTGGTAATTAGTGAAAAATAAGAGTAATTAGTAAAAAATTTCATTAATTAGTGTTTATTAGTAATAATTGGGAATAATTATGAATAATAAGGTTTAATTAGAAAAAATTAGGAATAACTAGTACAAATTTTTTATGATTAATAATAATTAGGAATAATTATGAATAATTAGGAATAATTAGAAATAATTAGGAATAATTAGTAATTTTTTGGAATAATTGTGAATTATATGCAATAATTAGTAAAAATTAGAAATAATGGGTAATAATTATTAATAATTAGGAATAATTAGGAATAATTAGTAATAATTAAGAATAATTATTTATAATTAACAATAATTAGTAACAATAAGTCATAATTAGTAATAATTAAAATAATTAGTAATAATTAGCAATAATTAGTAATAATTATCAATAATTATCAATAATAAGCATTATTTAAGAATAGTTAGGAATAATTAGGAATAATTAGAAATAATTAGGAATAATTACAAATACTTATGAATAATTAGAAATAATTATAAATAATTAATAATAATTAGGAATAATTAAGAATAATTTGTAATAATTAGTAATAATTATTAATAAATAAGAATAATTAGAAATAATTAGTAATAATCAGTTATAATCTGGAATAATTATTAACAATTTGAAAAAATTAGGCACAATTAAAAATAATTAGAAATACTTAGGAATAATCATTAATAATTATGAATAATTAGGAATAATTAGAAATAATTATGAATAATTATGAATAATTAGAAAGGATTAGAAATAATTATGATTAAACAGTAATAAATAAGAATAAATAGTAAAAATTAGTAATAAATTGTAATAAATAGTAATATTTATTAATAATAATTAATAATTAGTAATAATTAGTAATAATTAGTAATAATTAGTAATATTCAATAATAATTAGTAATAATGAGTATTAAATAGCCATAATTAGTAGTAATTAATAATAATAATTTGTAATTAGTCGTAATTAGTAAAAATTGATGGGAATTTGTTATAATTAAAGGTAATTAGTAATAATTAGGGGTAATTAGTATTGGTTGTTAGTAATTAGTAAAAATTAATAATAATTAGTATAAACATTGTAGTAATTAGTATTAATTATCTGTAAGTAGTAAAAATTGGCAGTAAATCAATATATTTATTAAGATTTATCTGTAATTAGTAAAAATTTGTTATAAAATAATAAAATTTGGTAACAATAAGTTTTAATTAGTGTTAATTAGTAATAATTAGCGGTAATTAGTAATAATTAGTTGTAATTAGTAATAATTATTTTTAGTTAGTAAAAATTATTATAAATTAAAGAAAATTAGTAATAATAAGTATAATTAGTGGTACTTAATAATAATTAGTGTAAATTAGTAATAATTTTCAATAATTAGTAACAATTAGAAGTAATTTTTAATAATTAGTGGTAATTAGAATTAATTTGTAGTAATTAGTTAAAATTAGTGATAATTAGTAAACATTAACGGTAATTAGTAACCATTAAGAGTATTTAGTAGAAAATTGAGATAATTAGTAATAATTAGTGAAAATTATTAAAACTTAGAGATAAATAATCATAAATAGTAATAAATAGTAATTAATGGTAATTAAAGGTAATAACTAGTAAAAATTAATAACAGTTAGTAATAATTAGTAATAATTTTCATCCCATGGGAAATAAAAAAATTTATACATACCTTGTAAACACGTATTAATAAAGACCAATTTATGCAAACCATCTCCAAATAATTCATTAGGTCGTCAGAACCAAGAGTAATATTATATGACGTGTTGATGGCAGCAGCAAGAGGAGGATATATGTTGATAACATGAAATAACTGACATAAGTTGGTGTAATTATGAATTTGGAAATAGTTGGAATAAAATGGTTTCATCACCTATTGATTTTAAAATCTATGATTTAAACCTTTTAGTAAATCATACAATCTCCAATCTTTAGGTGATTAAAAATGATCAAATTTTCCTAACTATATCCGAATTTGTCATTAGGTTTCCAGAACCAGGAAAAACATGATGTGATGCATCGATGGGAGCACCAATAGGGGGAGGGGGAGATACGTCGATAACCAGAAATGGTTGATAGAAATTTATACAATGAGAAATTTGGATATAGTTGGCATAAATATTTTTCATCACTTGAATTCTATACAATCTGTGATTTAAATTTTTTTAGAAAAACAAAAAAAATTCAATCTTCTAGTGATTAGAAAAACCTAGTAATAGTTAGCAGTAATTAGTAATGATTAGTAAAAATGAGCATTAAATCACCATAATTAGTAAAAAGTAATCGAATTAGTAAAATTTAGATGAAAATAAAAAAAATTGATAATATCTCAAAGTAAATTATGATTGTTTTAATTTTTACTCTTTTTTGGATTGTCTTTTTCTTAAATCAAATTAATTATAAAAAAAATTTTATTTTATATTTTTAGAGTAATATAGAGCAATGAAGTTGAAAAAAAATATTTATTACATGATTGAGATTGGATAAATCGTTATGGTAATCTAAATGGTTCGGGTATAAATCTTGTATATGTTGAGGGTGTTGAAGATTTTTTGTCATTTTCATCATTAAAACCAAAATTCATTTTAGAAGTGACAATTAAGTGTCTATAAATGAAATGTAATCTGAGGAGGTTTGACACATTTAAAAATGTTGGGTTCTATCTTTTACAATTTGGTTTTTGAAACTATTGTGTTTTTTGGTATCAACATAGCGAACAATGTTCTGGAGAAGATACTAATAATTTTATTCCAAATCCATCATAGCTTAAAATTTTCATATATAATGTGTTTGGTTCATCTTTTCAACAAAATAAAACTCACGATGATATAGATTTAACTTATGAGTCGGAACCATACCAATTTTATTAGTTGTTGAAATCATCTGAGGATGCATTATATCCTAGTTTGAAGACAAAAAATTTAAAGCGGTGAGAAAATTTATATTTATTAAATAAAATAATAGAATGATAAATAATTTTTCTGGATAGATATTATCTTTGGTTAAATCACATTAACCTAACGGTAATGTGTTTCCTACAAATTTCTATGAGATAAAGAAGCTTCTTCGTAATTTGGTTCTTGGTTATCAGAAGATTCGTGCATGTTCAAATGATTTCATATTATATTTTGATAAAAATGACTTGTTAGTTAGTTTTCCTACTTGTAGAAAATAGAGGTACAAAGAGGCTCAATTAGTGAAGTCTATATTGACTCCTATAAAAAAAATTAAGTCATTTCACAATTACACCCATATTGTAGTGTTTATTTATGTCTCAAAACTCAACTTCATTGATTTCATGAAACCAAACCAATATTTCAACCGGTGAATGATTAAATCATCCTAATGATGGTGATTATTGGAAACATTTTGACCAAGTACATCTGTCTTTTACTTCAAAATCTCAAAATGTGAGGTTGACTCTTTCTACTGACGGATTATTTCCATTTGGTTATTATGGTAGTAAATATTCTTGTTGGACCGTCTCTATAACTCTGTATAATTTACCTCCTTAGGATATTGATGATTGATCCATATATCTTTTTGAGCTTATTTATTATATGATAACAAAAAAATAATACCAATGTTTATTTTAATCCAATGATTGATAAGTAAAATTTATTATGGATTAATGGTGTTAGTACATATGATGTTCTAGAGAAACAAAATTTCATAATGAAAGCAGCATTGATTTGGAAAATTAGTTACTTCCTAGTATATGGAATGTTATTTGGCTAGATTACACATGGTCCAAAATCATTTTCGTACATTATAAGAGATAGTAAAGTGTTTCCGCTCATCAATGGAAGAAAAATTTGTTTCTTTGAATATCATCAAATATTTATTCCCCCGGATCATCCTTTTCTGATAAATAGATCAAAAATTGTACAATAGAAAGAGATGTACCTCCAATAATAAAATCATGTATTGAGTTAAAATCAATTTCATATTCATTAACACTCATTACCTTTGCACCAAAAATAAAACCAAAAAAATAGATGGCTTTGGGAAGAACAAAATTTGAATAAACGGATTATTTTTTGGGATCTTTCATATTGGTATGTTTTTTTGGTCTGTCACATGTTGGGTGTCATGCATATTGAGATGAAGTATTTTGATAATATATTTATACAGTTTTAGATACAACTAGTTAGACCAAAGAAAATGTAAAGGTATAACTAGATCTTGCCCAAATTTTCAAGCGCCCAGAACATGAACTGTTTGAAAATAATTGATCAAAGAAATTAATGAATCAAAAAGTGGATTATAGAGTCTCCAAAGATAATTTTTTATTATTTTATTAGTAGATTAAAGATATGATGCTTCTAGATAGTTATGTTTCCAATTTGGATAGATGTGTCATAAATTGTCATATTAACTGATTAAAAAGTCATGATCATCACCTTATAATGGAAGGAAATATACTAATAGGATATAGAGGTTTGTTAAATTCTATGATTTGAGATGCACTGATAGAAATATCATAGTTTTCTAATACATTTTTTTCGGTGACAATAGACTATAATGAAATAAGTACACTGCAAGAATATTTTGTTTTAATTTTATGTAAACTGGAAAAATATTCACACCAAATTTCATTAATTTAAGAGAATATTTGATATTACATTTTTCACATGAAAAAAATGTGGATGTTCAGTCTAATTCTTATGGATGTACCCATTTGAGAGATGATAGTATGAATTTAATAAAAAGGAATATAACAGAGCATTGGATGAAAGGTCAAATGTATGATCTTATTTGCAAGTTGGAATTTCTTTCTTCTACTCTCTAAATTTTCAATCTGAATATCCCTTGAAACATAAATGAATAGGTCTTAATGGGATAAATGTTGATGATGAAATGAACTATCAATTATCAGTTTTTAATCAACCTGAACATGGATTTTTTGTAGGTTATTAATGATGGATTTCGGATGTTGAACATCACAGGGCTTACAAATATGTTCTTCTCTACTATGGAGAAATGATACAATTTTTACTATGAGTGCTCATATTTCTTATTCTATAATTTTTGTTATAGTAAATTAAAGTTGTTTCATTTTTAGATTATATGATATTCATATCAATAAATAGTTTCCACAAATTACAACAGCTTGTCTTGAAGCACGTTAGAAAAATAGTTTTTCCTAATGGTTCCAAAAACTGGTAAAAAAATCTGTTTATGGTTTAACATATAGAATCAATTTATTACATTTTATATTGATAACTTTTTAACGTTTATTCAAGATTATCAAAATGATGATAAATTTTATAATTTATTGTCTGTATTGAGTAACCCACCATCAAAAATGGTAAAATATTATATTGAATATGTTGTGAATGGTTTTTAATTTCATAGAAAAGCATATGGGTAATCAACAAACAATGAGTAGTGGTGTTTGATTGATAGTAACTCATCATAGAGAAATTGAAGTCGAATTTTACTACGTACTAGAAAAATAATGAAACTATGTTATCTAGGACATAATTACATAATGATGTTTAAATGTAAGTGGTTGGATACTGAGAGAGGATTGCATCTTCATCCGCACTATGGAATCATTGATATTATATAAAAAAGCCTTCTTAAAGTAAATGAACCGTTTTTATTTGATCATCAGGAACATTAAATTTATTATGTAAATTATTGTTCTACTTCAAGAGAGTTATGATATTGGTGGAACGTGATAAAAATGAAATCTTAGAAAAATTATTTTATTCAAAGTGAATATTGTTCCACTGAAGTGTAATGAATTAAAAATATTCAAGAGACTACTCCAAATCCATATTTTCTCATAAGATACATGAATATCGATGATGACACCCCACAATTAAGGGTTGATGGTGAAGATGATGTTATTGATGCAACATATGAATTTGAAATGGAATGATATGATAAGACTAAATCTCCCAAGGAGGAATATAGAGATGTTGAAAAATTTATTTAAGAAGTTGAGGATGGAGATGAAGATTGACACAGTTAAATTCTGGTTTTAATCTTATATAATATATATTTATATATAATAGTTTATTTTAACTATTTTATAACAATAGTAATTTAGTGTTTCAGATGGACTCAAATTTGTTTCGTAAGTTGGAGGAGGCTAATCTACCTTTTGAGGAGCATGATGTTTCATCATCTGACCCTCGAATTACTAGATGTTTAGCGATGAGTTCAATGGATCTTGGTCTTGCGATATTTATGATTACTGGTCATATCCCTGAGTGATTTCCACATCTTGACTTTGATCCATGCATGAAGACGTATGTTTAATAGTTAATTTTAGTTAGTTTTCATTAATTATAATTAATTTATTTATATACTAATTGTCTGATCATCTATTCTATTTTTTCACATCCGTTCATATATATTTATAGGATAGGGAAGTGAAATATTGTAGAATTATTTTAATGGATCATGGGGGACATGGTATTGGAAATTTATTGATGGTCAATGATATATGTTTGAGCATTGGATGTTACATAAATTGATAATAGTTATTTTTTAAATTTATCTACTTAATATTATTAGTTATTTATAGGATTTACACTATCTCTTTGATGATAGTATATGAGACTCTATCTCAGGGGCATGGGAGATCTGTATAGATGAGCATTTCCATCAGTCTTTTCCCAGTCTAAGGAAGACAACCATGTAGAAAGAAAGAGTCACAGAATTTGATCATTCTTACTAAAACCACTAGCCAAATTACATCTCCTCTTAAGTTTGGGATGGATTCTGTTCATACTAGATTGGAGATAATTTTCTGAGGATAAGATCATTAGGTCGATATAATCGAGGGAGGCAGGAGGTGAGGAATTGAGCTAGTAGTCGTATATTCAGTACACATCAATGATATATGGTAAGTACTATTTTAAATAATTTATATTACATTAAATGTAAATGTTTAGTTTATACTCATATAGGTATTTGAACAACCTGATATTATGGAGTTCAACATTTATAGGAGGATGTATAGTGTTCCTGTTATGGGAGAGATTAGAGGTTATCTTCATCATCATGTTGTGGTTGATAAAATTTATTTTTGAGTTTTAAAAATAATTGAAAATAATATTTTAAATATTGCAATTTTAAATTACAATTGAAGGATTTATATGAGGTTACAATGTCTCAGACACATGCTGAGAGTCCTGATGAGTCCAAGGATCAAACCTCCAGTGCAGTTGGATGTGATGATATAGCATGGATGCAGGTGACTTTGTATGCGTTTGAGAATGGTCGAGTTGTTGGTATCATCACATTATTGATGCATGAGAGTTATTATGGCACCGCTACAATGTCATCATTCAGATCGAGAGGAGCTCATGGAGATTTATCATCATCAACTATACAGTATGAGGATAAGCTACAACCTTAGGGTGAGATTATAGAGACCTTACATAGGGAGAAGGAAGAGCTTCGTCAATAGCACCAGTAAGAGATGCATTGATGGAAGTGGCAACAACATGAGAACAGAATGGAGTATATGTGAAGCCAAACTCATGGTTTGAAGATGGAGTTCCCTCTACCATATTCTCCAGCTCCTCTAGATGATGCTCCCCCATAGTGATTTATATACGTTTTCTAATAAATATTTTAATGTCATAATTTTTTTAATACTTTTATTAATCCATATATTTACATATCTATATTGTGCGTTTTTTATATTCTTGCGAATATTTTGTTTTTTAATATTTTAATATTTTTTATTTTTTATTATTTTATTATTTTATTATTTATTTGTAATTTTATATTTTTATAAATATTGTGTTTTTTATTATTTTCTTATTTTATAATTTTTAATTATTTTAATTATATTTTTATTAATTTTATAAATTTTATTAGTTTTATTTGTTATTATTTATGTATTTTTTATTAATTTATTTTTCATTTATTATTAATAATATTATTTTATTACATTTTATTAAAATAATTTTTTATTAATACTATTTTTTAAATGTTTTTTGTGACACGTTGTAATTCCCGTCACAAAAGGTATTTTTAAAATACTCAGATAAACTATTTGCGATGATGTTTTCTGCAATGGGTCATTTGCAATGGGACCCCATTATAATTAACCCATTACAAATGATTCAATTTCCAGTTCTACTTGGGCACTCTAGATAGCCCACCGAGTGTAGAGATCAAAAAAAGGCGGAACACAGCCACACCTCTATTCCCTCTAAAGAATCCTACCAACTAAATACAACAGAAAACCATGAGTAGGCACACACACACACCTACCCGCATCTACCATGCCATCCAAAACAGTTTGGAAATATCTAGAAACTCCCACTAACCAAAAATGGTGGTAACCCAAGAGTAGTAACACACACTTTCCCACATCCACCCAGCCTACTAGCCTAATCTTAATGCATTCGGAGAAACCATCTGGAAGATCCCGAAAAAAATAGGGGCAAACCTATATCTCTAACCCACACATGAGTATTGTTGGTATATACTGATAGGAAATAAAGGACAAGAGAAGGTCTATACCCTTTCTACACGCACAAAATTTTCATATATCCCCATTATGGCTGCTGAATTCACCGAATATATCATGTAAATAGTGAAAGAGAAGATGAAAGCTATTATCCACATCCTAAAAACCTGTCAGGATATGATAACAATTGTGGTAGTGGTTGAGGGATAAATACACAACTCCATCCTCTTAATTTCAGTGACTCATCAACACAACATGTGGGTTACTCCAGAGTAGACACAAATGTCTTCTCCCGTCCAAGATGGTCATGGGAAAAATCACTTGATATACAGACAATTGGACCAGGTCCATAATGTAACACCGCAAGTTTTCACAGTATGTTATCTCATTAAAGTAATTCAATAGCTTGTGATACACGCAATACTGAGTTCGAGCGCACCACAACTTATTAAACTAACTATTCAAAATGAGGTTATGAATAGTATTAACTTCATTTTGAATCATATATACTCTATATGATTTTAACATCCATATTATGTGTTTCAAAGACATAATATAAGAACAAATTCATTTTTTCGAAAAAAAATAAGTTTTTTTTAAATGCAATTTTACCGCATTTTAATGGAGAACCCTTTTTAAAACCAATATTTGACACTTTTATATATTCAATTTAATGAAATTAAATTCTTGTTTAGAAGTGGGTCATAAAAATTTAGTTTGGATAAATTTGTGGTACTTTTCTAATAACTTTCATATTTTGAGGAATAGAGAAAAATACTATGTTTTAATTGAAAACAACTTTTTTAATAAAAATAATTTGTATTGATAAATTATGAATTTGAATGGTTTCTAAGTATAATTATATTATATTTTTATCATTTAATACAATTTATGTCATTATAAGTAATTTCACATTTAAATTTGACATAAACATATGTCAATCTTTTGATAGTTTTTACTTTTTAAAACCCAATTTTTGGTTCTGACAACAAGAATTTATTTTAAATTAATAAATGAAACTTATATGTTTTGAATTTTTTAAAATAGACTTCATTTTTGAATTTGTAATATCAAAATTATCTTAGGGTAATTTTTTGGTATTTTTCGGAAGACGTTCAATTTTTGATGAATAGTGAAAAACACTACGTCTTTATTTAAAACTAGCATTTTCTTTAAATAATTAGTTATTTTTTTAAAATTTATTTTCAGTCAAAACAGATATATAATACCTATTTATGTTCAATTTAATTCATTGGAATCATTTTATAATAAGTTTAGATATATAAAATTTTATCAAACGTTTTACCGTCTTTTACCCACCTCCTAGGAGCATTTGCAAATCTGCATAAAACATAATTTTACCTCTTATGTCAGATAAATTTAAAAAATCCAAGAGAAATGGTTAATATAAGTAAATAGAATTTGGTTCAATAATATGAAAACAATTTTTTGTTAATAGTAACTTTTGACAATTATTTACCACAGTTAAATGTAAATAGGGAAATTAAGGGTAAAAATGATATCATAGTTACCCTAACACATGTCCTAATTCTATTGTATAAGTATAATTCTACCATAAAAAACCCTAGGAATAAAATATGATTCTTTTTGGTTCACTTGGATTAGATTAGGACATTTATTATTATTTTATTTAAAGAAGAGTTAAAAGAGTTAAATTCAAAGTTTAATAACTAAAACATTTTTAATATAAGGTTATACATAATATAAATTAGACTATAAATATTAATTAGAAATATAATAATATTTCCTACATAATTATATTTTATTTATAGTTTTTATACTTTAAATAATTTAATTTATTTATGATAGAATGATGACGTTATAATTACCTTAATAATGAAATATTAAAATAATTTATCTTATAAATATCAAAATAAATGTAATTTGAGACTTTGATGAATCAAAATAATTTTATAGGTTAATATGACATGTTATGATTGAACATATGAATATAGTTCAATGTAATAAAGTTTATATTACTTTAAAAATCATTTAATAAATAATGTCAAAATTGACATAATTGAGTTTTAAAAAAAATACTATATTATTGGTTGATATAATAATCCTAAAAATATAAGGTTCAGAAAAAGGGCCTTAATAATATTATATATGTAATTGATGAACCTATTGGGGTTCTCTTAGAATTTTATAGTAAGTTTTTTAACTATATAATATAAAAATACAAAGAGACATGTTAAATGTCAAACTATTTAACTAAGAGTTAAATCTAAAAGATATGGTTAATATAATGACCTAAACTAGTCTAAAACCTATTGGTTGAGAGGTTTTCAACCCTTCCCCACCTTATCCTTTAAATAATTTATTTTGGAGCCATTATAAACCAAAAATGATTTTATTATAAAATAATATTTCAAGATTTTTCTAAAGTGACCTCACCTCTCTTATAAAAGCGCACTTCCCCTTCTCATAATTTCAAACCTCCAAAGCCTCTTGGCTCGGCCATACCCTACACATATATCTTCTAAAACTTTCCTACCTTCATCCTAGAGTCCATCCTTTGGTCTTAAAGCCAAATTAAGGAGCCCTTTTGATCAAATCAAAACGAAGAACCCAAAGAATAGGTAAATATTTTATCACCTCTTTCAAGTTCTTTTCTTCTTCAACTTCCTCTTTATTTGTTGGTTTCTTTCTAAAATAATAACTACGGTATCTTCTATATACTGTGATGTTATTATAAAAATGGTACAACCATATTAATTATTCTATCTATCCTATAAATGACAATTTTACCATACGTGCGTACGTACGGATTACCATCTCCACGTCGTGGTGTAGTTTGTTATTAAAACTAACTGAAATGTTATTTTTATTATAAAATTAGGGTGATCAAACACCACTACGAAAAATATCCTCAAGGAGGATGGAAGTGATGAAAACTAAGCGCATCCCCTTGAAAAAAAGAGTAACACCCCACAGGGAGAGAACAAGTACATGAATAAACGAGAAGCTCCTCCTCTGAGCTCCCCCTTTGGGACAATGCATCTGCCACAAAATTTGCCTCCCTCAAACAATGTTGAATGATCCTCCCAAGCTCTGTATCAAGGGAACATTTACAAAGAACATAAGCCATTTCCCATGGCAGATCGTACCTTCCTCGCACCGTACGAACCAAAACTCCAGAATCTTTTTCCACTTCATCCACCTGAAATCTTGCCCTCTGACACACTTGAAGTCCTGCCAGAAGAGCCCTGGCCTCAGCACCCAAAGAACTTCCTGGCCCAAAATATGCACTGAAGGTGATCTTGACCGAACCTCTTGAGTCATATAACAACCCTCCACCTCTCATGATCCCAGAAATCAGTGATCCATCAACATTCAGCTTTAAACATTGATAGGGCGGCCACCATCTGATCCACCGGCCTTCCAGCTGGCCACGCATGGGTGAATCATTTGGAGTAAAGGAACCAAGAAGACGAGTGATCCTTCTCAACAGAGAACCCACCTAGACCAAGATAGACTTAATCTGGACCCAGAGGAAATGAGTAGAGCATCGGTCACCCTTCCGAGACCGATTCCTCGCTCCCCAGATAATCCAGCAAATGGAGGAGATAATAACGCACCTCTCCTTGCATGATATGGACTCTGATCCATTGAGCTAGGCGTACATAATGTCATGAAGAGAGGTGTACCCAGTAGGCGAACTTGGGAGAGGAAGGAATCTAGACCAAAGAAACCTGGCCCAATCACTCTGGCAAAACAGATAAACCACATTTTCATTCTGTGGGACGTCGCAACAATGGTACCGCGAGGCCAAGTGCACTCCCTTACTTTGGATATTTTCCACAGTGGAAAGAACTCTGTTAATGATACACCAAAGTAGAAAATTCATATTGATTGGAATCTCTTTACACCAATAATTTAGTATCCACGCATCCGACCTCAACTCTCTAGATGTTGCCTCCTATAATACAGTGATGAGAACTTTCCCGAACTAGAACTCGTGAAATAGAATTTGTCCTCCTTCGTGTTCAAGGTAACCTCCCCAAATGTTTTCAACTACTCCTGCAACAGAACCACTTGAATAAAGGATGGAAAACCGCAATCTTCTCTGAAATTCATCTCTGGTGTGCAGCACCTAGGGAAGTACAGCTTCCCACCCACCCAATTATCCTTCCAGAAGCGGATGTCGCCCTTCCCAATAATCCATCATATCGATTCCTATAAATCATTAAAACACGAAAACATATGTCTCGCTAGACCAGTATGAGGAGGTTTATGGACCTCCGAAACTAACTCATGTTCACCATAACGAGCTGTAAAGAAAGTGTCCCAAAGTGAGTCTCATGTAATAATATCCCATGCAAGTCTCGCTTGCATGCCATTCAAAGTATCCTTAATGTCACGAAGACCAACACCCCCTTCTTTAATTGGTTTCGTAAGCTGAGCCCAAGTGCTCCAATGGCAGCGGACATTATTATTAGAATCCCAGAGAAAGTAATTAATAATCTTTTCCATTCTATCAATGGTTCCCTTTGGTGGACATAAAACTGAGAAGACATGCATTGGAATAGCCTACATCACACTGTTAATCAAGTTAACCCTCCCACCAAAATAAAGCAATTTGTTCTTCTAATCAAAGATTCGTCTCAACACCTGATTGGTAGACCGCTCAAGGAAACATTTTTTAATGCGCCCACAAGCAAGAAGAACCCCAAGGTAGTCCATAGGGAGAGATTTCTTGCAACAACCCAATATATCTTGGATAAACCTGGACCGGCTGCCAGAACATTTGTTGGAAATAAAAACATTACTCTTGCTGGTATTGATGCACTGACCACTCAAACGCCCATATCTATTAAAATTATCCCTGAGCACCCGTAAGGATCTCCACTGGCCATTTGTGAATATCAGGATATCGTCAGTAAACATCAGATGACACACAACCTCCCTTCCACCCCTGCTAACAAAAGGAAACAACCTTCCCGCATCCAAACCCTCCTGTAAGTTCCTTGAGAGAGCCTCCTGAGTCATGATGTACAGATTCGGAGAAAGTGGATAGCCCTGCCCGACTCCACGTACTGATTTAAAAAAACCAAAGCTTTTCCCTTTTAGAGAGATGGAAATCCATGAGGAGGAGTAGCATCTGAAGCGGGGGTCACAAACCCACTCATGGAAGCCCAACTTCCTCGTAACCTGGATAATAAAGCTCCACTCCTCCTTATCATAAGCCTTGTCCATGTCCACCTAAAAAATAACATTTGACCCAATATTTTTCTTGTTAAGATCCTAAACCAATTCACTAGAAAATTGCCACTTCACCTTGAATATTCTGGCCTTTAACAAACCCATGTTGTTCCCTAGACACCAACCTTGGATTAAACTAGCTCAACCTCTTCGAACCCATACTTGCCAGAATTTTATGGGACACTTTACACATACATATTGGTCTATACTGATTAATGATATTAGGCCCCTTAACCTTCAGAATCAACACCACCCTTGAAGCCACAACCCCCTGATTAAGAGTGCTGCCATGGAAGAAATCTTGTATATACAACACCACTTGAGGACCCAGAATGCCCTAGGCAGCCGCATAGAAGGAGCACGGAAAGCCGTCCGAGCCCGGGGCACTGTCCTGAGGCAACTCCAAAACTGTCCACTTAACTTCCTCCTCACTAAGAACGTCCATAAGAAACTCATTATTCAGGTACCCAACTAAGCTGGGAATGCACTGCCAGAAGCTCGCGTCCTCAGCATCCCCATCCAACACCCCCTACCTATCATGAACCCCACCTGGCAGAAGACCTTCAAAATGGTCCAAGGCCAGACCCCCAATCACATCCACGTCCGAGGAGAACACCCCTTTTCCCAGATCAATGTTGAGCTTCATTCTTCTCTTTTCCTTAAGACATTCATGAATGAACCTGCTGTTGAAATCCCCTTCCTTCAACCACCACACTCGAGCACGCTGTTTATAATCGCGTTCCACTTCCAGGAGTTTCTCATCACAAAAGTTGTGTTTCTCACAAAGCATAGCAAACTGGTTATCATCCCAGCAGGGCTGAAGATCCTCTTACATGATCTCAACCTCAGCTTGTATAGAATTTACACTGAAAAAGGCATCCGGTTTTGAATCCCTCCACTCTAGAAGGACCTTCTTAAGCCTCTGCAATCTGATAGATAGGCTGCGAAATGCATCCCCAGAAACCTCGTGATCCCACGAGGCCCTCACCGTCTTCAAAAATCCCTCAAAATGGTGCTAATTTCTAGAGTAAAGGAAGGTCCGCCTCCCCAAATTATCGCTACTCACCTCCACCAGAAGTGGAGCATGGTCAGACAAGGAACGAGACAGGTTCGTGACCTTCGTTTTAGCAAAGGTGTCAAGACCTTGGATGTTGGACAAGCAGCGATCAAGCCTGATCCATATACGAAGCGGCCCTCTTCGGTTATTACACCACGTAAAACACCTTCCTTGATAGCCCATGTCCAGCAGCCCCGTAGTAGTGATGAACTGACGGAAGTCCTGCATGGCGACCGTCGAGGGCCACGAACCCCCTCTTTTCTCTTCGGGTTCCACGATGGTGTTAAGGTCTCCACCCACAAACCAGGTCAGATTTCTAAACTGAAAGGATTCGAGGAACCCCCAAAGCTCCGATCTCTGATGCACATCAGTACTAGCGTACACAAAAGAGAACAAAAAAAACACCATCAGTGCAAGAAACTTTGGTGTTAATGCATTGCGAGGAGAGACTAATCACTTCCACCTGCACACCCAACTTCCAACAAACCCAGATGTGTTGATTAACCTGACCACCATGCAAAAACAGTGGAAAACCCATCCTTCTTGCCACCAATGGGAGTTTCTTCTGATCAACCTTCACTTCATGAATGGGAATAATAGAGACATTATGCTTATGTGATTCAACATCCATGAAGTCACACTTCGCCTGAGCCCCCAACCCACGGGCATTCCAAATGATAATTAAAGCCATTACAGAAGCCCCCTCCTACCGACCAGGCCGGGGAAATCAGAAGAAGAAACCACCAACGATAACCCAACATCCCTCAATTTCAAGAAGTTAATAGGACCAACCAACTCGAGCGACAGCCTTCCAAGACGCGACCCAGGATAAAATTTATTAGGAGAACACTCCGAGCCCTCTAGAAGCGAAGGACGGGAAGCTGAACACAGAGAAAACTCCCCCTCCTCATGGAGGAGGGAAACCAACAGTCGACGTTGAGCAGAGGTTCTTGAAGAACGAACCTGATTTACCACCCCTGCCGGAGGCGAGGCACCCCTGGGGTATTGAACGGGCAACGAAGGAAAGCTAGGGAGGAAAGATATCTTGATGAAATATGGGGAAAGCAGCGACGAGATCTTGAAATATGGAAAAGAAAACGACAGCATACGGGAAGCATGAAGGAGAATATCCCATTGGTCCCAGGAAACCATCTGCTCGACCACTGGCATGACATCCTCTAAGAAAACGGGATCGTAGTAGCCCGACGGTGACCGCAAGATCAGATCAGTAGGTGCCAAAAGAGCATCCGAGGAAAAAGCATCCTCCATGCGCACACCCGCCGCAGGTGCGTCAGTGTCACCAAAAGAATTCAAAAATCCCTCTCCCTTCTCAACAGTAATCTCCTTCCCCAAAGACTCAGATCTCCACTCCAAGCCGACAAAAGATTTCCCCGGATCCCCAAAGCCAGAAGAACTCACCACACCCTTCTTCCTCCGGAAAACCTATTCTGAGTGACCATGGATACCGCAAACCACGCAAAAGCCTGGTAGTCTATGAAAAACTAGACGTTTCCACCATATTAGACCGCCATCAGACCGAAGAAGAACCCCTGATGGCAGCTGATCTGAGAGATAAGCACCACACAAATATGAGGACAAGCTGCAGAAATCAAATTCTCCGTAGCGTCATCCAATCTAAGGAAGGAGACGAAGGAATCTCCCACCGACCTCAGGATCTCAGGGTTCTGAAAAGGAATGGGAAGGCTAGGGAGACCCGCCCACACTGCCGTCAAGGGGTCCTCTCTACCAAAGGGAAACTCCCAAGACCAACCAAATAAAGAAAGAACCCACGAGCCACATCTGCGGCCTTCCATGGGCCAAGCTTGAGCGAAATCATCATGCGAAGCAAAGTGAACACTAAACGCCGACCAGGAAATATCAGAGACCACCGTCGGTCTGGAAAGGTCCCAAGAGCAGAAAAATTCCTTAAAAAAAGAAATCGGGGGCTTTCTGCGTCCGAACCGTGCCAGCAGGGTCAGGTCGTCAAAGGCTGAGGCCAACCGCACCTTCTGATCCACAAGCTCCACCACGGGGCAACACTCTTCCAACCCAGACCGCCTAGAAACCACAGAGATCTTATGGAAGGCAGGTCTACATGCCTTTTTTGGCGGTAAACTAACCCCAGTCAAAACATCTGGTACGATCAATTACATATGATTTCTCCATCAATATAATCATGTTGTTGCTTGTACGTACGTATGGATTACAATCTCCACGACATGATGAGATTCATTTCAACGTTCACCATTCTATGATGATTATAAAATATATATCATTAATAATTAAGTAATATAGGACATAATAATGATAATTGAGATATATATATATATATATGTACTTACATATATCTTATTCACTTAGTTTCATTCAATACGATATGAAAACAGAAACAATGTTTATACATACGTATGGCCTACCATCTCCATAAATGGTGTTTTCTATTTCATATATATAAGTCTATTATACATATTTATATACTTAATATATATGATATATAAATCTTCTTTTATATTCTGCAAGTATTTAAATCATTATCTAAGTGATACAATCAAGAGTAACAAGTTAAAACACGTACGCTACAGAAAGCGATTGTTACCTGAAATGTTAATTTAACATTGAAATTATTATTAAATGGGTTATATAAAGTCATAAATGAATCATGTATGTTATCTTAAATATTAATATGGTTCTGGTATAATTTAATAACATACTACGGTGTTTATACAGGAGGTTAAACGTACCCTCGACTAAAAGAATGTACAAGGTAAAGGTTAATTTCACAATCTCTTTATTATCTGAGGTTATTTTTACGTAAGTATCTACTGGGACATATTTATTATCCATGTCCATGTTTCATAAAAGTGTTTCAAAAGGGATTATTTTTTACCGAATTTTTTACTAAAACATCATTTTAAATTTTTTAAATATTTATTCTTCTAAATCATTCTCATTAATGTTCATGATTTCAAAATGGTTTTTAAGGATTTATTTATATGGACATGAATGTTTTTAAAATGTTAATTCCTTTCAAAAGTTTCAAAGTGTTATGGGACAATTTGATTCAAAAATGTCTTTAAATGTATTCATTTCTAAATTATGTGACTTTTAATTGTTTTCATGAAAAAGGTATATTTCCCTCAAAGAGTTTTACAAATCATTTTCATCTATATCAACATCCTTTTATGGATTTTAAACTTGTTTGGAGTTGATTTATTGTGATACGGATCTTACATATTGTATTGAAGGTTTTTTGATTTTTTTGATATTGGTTGTCTTATTTTTATACCATTCAAGGTTTATGGATAATGTATTCATGTTTCTTATGCTAGTTTTAATATGAATGTTTAGGTTATGTTTAAACCTTTTCTTATAATTAATGTATTTAGATTAGTAAGTGATGGGTGGAGCCTGCTATATGTCCTCGATGCATCAGTAGGTATCATGAGACAAACTAGTGTCTTGGCACAAGGCCTTGGAAAAATATTATATGTAGTCTTGGCACAAGGCCTTGACTATGTGGTTATAAAGTCTAGCATTATGCATTCCACCACTATGAAAGTGGCTATTGATATTAGATGTGAATATTCAACTAGTAGAATATCCATGTAAATAAGTAAATGGAATTATTTGATTTTATCTTTTCCATATTATAATGAAGTTTATTTTTAAGAGGATTTTGTTTTAGTCATATACATTGCCTTAAATGTTTAAACTTATTTATGAAAGTTTCCTCTATATTGTTATCTTTACTGATCATCTGAGCTCACCCCTTTCTATGCTTTATTATTCCTAGTATGTGAAGAATTATTTTATGGTTGACCTGTAAGGATAGGATAAGGGATATGAATGTGTTCAAAAGGGGACAGTGTTGTTTTTGTTTAGGATTTTTTAATGTAATGTTACATTCATGTATGTAATCTATTTTCCAAGACTACTAAACCGATCGGTCATTCGGGACTTGATTCCTTGTAATCATGCCAATGTATTAAAATAATGCACTGACTCTGGGCTTCTAGGGTCGGGGCATTACAGTTGGTATCATTGGAAGTTTAGTAATAACCTTGGAAACTAGATTTAGAAAAACTTTGATTAGAGAACACTACCCAAAGATTGACTTTGAGAATTATTATAGAAGAACTTCCTAGAATTTTGGAACTGTAGTGATTTTGTGAATTTTCCAAGCAATACATCCCTATCTGGATACGAGCAGGTAGAGGTAGCTCTAGCACTGATGTTCCTATGGGTAAAACCCAAAAACACCACTTTTAGATATACTTGAACAGGAACTGGTTCCCAACAATGGGCCTTGCTGCACTCTTGGTTATGACACTCCTAAGGGATATGCTTAGGATAGTTCTCATTTTCTTTACAAACCACTATGAAGGGTTTATGACTATATAATTCCTCAAAGAAAACATTTTTATTATTATGGATTATATCCATGAACTGTTCAATTTATTTTAATTGTTTTACAAGTTTGGAATTATTCATTGTGATTCATAAACTAACCTAGTGTATTCCATTATTTAGAAATGCTGCCTAAAAGATGGAATGAGGCCTCCAACAATACGCATGATCCAAAGAGTAAGAATGATCATGTCTTTCATGGTACTAAGATAAAATTTAGAAAGGAAATAGTATCTTATGTATTATCATCATATGAAGGAATGGTATCATGTGTTAATAAGATAATTAAATAATTTTCTGAATCCTATTGCTTTTAAGGGAAGCTATAGAAGAAAAGGATTGTAGAGAGAAATATGGATAAAGGGAATTAGGGAATGAAGGATTTTCCTATATGTGATAACTTTGGAAAAAATCACTTTGGTAAATGCTTGAAGGGAACGGGTGTTTATTATAAGTGTGGAGAAAAAGGAAACCAAGTACATGATTACAAGGGTGAGAAAAAGGTTTCAAATGAAAAATTCTTCATCTACAAGAAGTTGGGACACTACACAAATCAATGTCCAAATCATTAAAGTATACCTCAAATGCTTCTATTGGATAATAATCAATTTATGATACTACCGAAGATGAAGAGAAATGATTATGATTTATTATGTTGTTATTAAATTATTGTTTCATTTGAGTATTATATTGATAATGTACATATTATAAGAATTATATAGTATATAAGGATTGTACTGCAGTACTATTTCATTAAGGACTTAAGATTATGTAGAACCAAGAAAAGTGACGCAATGTAAAGTTAAATTTTTTGAAAAATACATGTTTTAAGGAAAAAAACTTTAATATGGTCCTGATACCGAGGTATTGATTTTGGAATATGAGATGATTAATTTGGATAAATTATATTGGATATTATTGACATCCTTGAAACTGGTTAATGGTTTGTTTATTCCATCATTGTTGGAGTTTACAAAATTTTTTGATATAAGGAGTATATCGAGTATTCTATAAGGAATAAGGGAGCGTGAATGTAACCAATATGGTTGTATTATAATTCAGGGTGTTACCGTGTTTAAAAAAAATACATGATGAATGTATTCACATGTTATTACATGGGAAAAGTATCTTCTTTGTGTTTACCTTATATATTTTGGACTGTGAGTTTGGACAGAATTATTTTGGATAAGTCTAAAGGTTAGAATCGATTATTTTTGACATTGGATACTATTTTTGAGGATAAATCGTTTCTTGAAATTATTTTTGGATTTTCATAAAAAGGACAACCCAGAGGTTAGGCAACAACTCGTCGCATCCGGCAAGGCCGTGAGGCTTGAACCTACAACAGAAGGGCGACGAGGGTGGATCACCTACCATTGGCATACATGATGTCCTAGTTTGTATAATGTATTCTTTTTAACTATTTTGACAAATGAATTATAAATTCATTATTTTTGAAACCCTATACGATTAGGATAAATACAATATTTTTGAATTCTATTATATTTTGAGTGAAAGATGAATTTGTGGTAGGAATTAGTTGAAGGATGAAAATCTACTTGTCAAATATATTTTCCCCTTATTATATGAATAAATTAATTCTTAAACATTAGGGAAGGGATCTTAAAACAAAAAATGTGTAATCCTAATATCTTATGTTTTGTTGAACTAACGATATTTTAAATCATCATAGATTGATGGTTTTGACGCCCTCAATTTTACACTTGTTTATGAATGATGTCCTCAATAACTCCCTATAAATTTTTTGGTTTTTCCTCCAATTATGTGCCTTTAATTTCCACCAATGTTCTCTTAATCGAGATCATAATTTGGTGGTGAGTTTTTCATTTCCATTTCCCTCTTATTAAGAGAAAATTTTGTTAATCTAATTTCCGATGTGGGTTTTCCAAAAAAGTATTTTTTCTATCTTTAACCATTTATTTTCAAATAACAATTTCAAATTGGTAGGACACAATTTAATAAAAGAGGGGATAATGTAATACCCCAAGATTTCATAATAGGTTATCTCATTAAAGTAATTCAATAGCTTGCGCTACCCGCAACATCGAGTTTGAGCACACGACAACTTATTAGACTAACCATTGAAAAAGAGGTTATGAATAGTATTAACTACATTTTGAATATTATATACTCTATATAATTTTAACATCCATATTATGTGATTAAAAGACATAATATAAGAAAAAATTCATTTTTTTAGATAAAATAAGTATTTTTTTTAAAATGAGATTTTACCACCTTTTAATAGAGAACCCTTTTTAAAACCAATATTTTACAGTTTTATGTATTCAATTTAATTAAAATTAAAATTTTCTTTAGAATTTGGACATAAAAATTTAGTTTGGATAAATTTTGGGTACTTTTCTGATAATTTTCATATTTTGAGGAATCGTGAAAAATACTATGTTTTAATTGAAAAAAACGTTTTTAATCAAAATAATTTATAGTGATAAATTATGCATTTGAATGGTGGGTAATTATAATTAGATTATATTTTTTTATTTAATACAATTTAGGTCATTATAAGTAATTTCACATTTAAATTTGACATAAACATATGTCAATCTTTTCAGAGTTTTTTCTTTTTAAAAACCCGCTTTTTTGTTTTGACAGTAGGAAATAATTCTAAATTAATAAATGAAACTTCTATGTTTTTAATTTGGTAAAATAGACTTCATTTTTTAATTCGGAATATCAAAATTATCTTAGGGTAATTTTTTGGTATTTTTCTGAAAACTTTCAATTTTTGTTGAATAGTGAAAAACACTATGTTATTATTTAAAACCGACATTTTATTTAAATAATTAGTTAATTTATTTCATTTTATTTTAATTCAAAATAGATATTTAATACCTTTATAAGTTCAATTTAATTCATTGGAGTCATTTTATAATAAGTTTAGATATATAAAATTTTATCGAATTTTTTACTGTCTCTTACCCACCTCCTAGGAGTATTTTCACATATGCATAAAACATAATTTTAGCACTTCTATTAGTTAAATTTTAAAAATCCAAGAGACACGGTTAATATTATTAACTAAAATTCAATTCAATAAGATGGAAATATTTTTTTATGAATAGTAACTTGTGACTTCTATTTACCGTAGTTAAAAGTAAATAGGGTAATTAAGGGTAAAATGATATCATAATTACCCTAACACAAGTCCTAATTCTATTAGATAAGTATAATTCGACCAAATAAAACTTTAGTAATAAAATATGATTCTCTTTGGTCCACTTGGATTAGATTAGTACATTTATTATTATTTTATTTAATGAAGAGTTAAAAGAGTTAAATTCAAAGTTTAATAACTAAACCATTTTTATTATAGGGTTATACATAATATAAATTCGACAGTAAATATTAATTAAAAATAAAAAACAATATTTCCTAAAAAATGATATTTTATTTATAATTTTTAGACATTAAATAATTTAATTTATTTATGACAGAATGATGATGCAGTAATTACCTTAATAATAAAATATTAAAATAATATATATTAAAAATATCCAAATAAATTTAATTTGAGACTTTGATGAATTCCACTAATTTTATAGGTTAATATGAAATTTTAGGATAGAACATATGAATTTATTTGGAAGTAATAAAGTTGTTAGGACTTTAACGAAAATCATTTTATAAATAATGTCAAAATTGACATAATTGAATTTTTAAAACAAATACTATTTTATTGGTTCATAGAATATTCCTAAAAATCTAAGGATCAGAAAAAGGGCCTTAATAATATTATATATGTCATTAATGAACCTATTGGGTTCACTTGGAAGTTTATACTAAGTTTATTAACCATATAATATAAAAATACAAAGTGACAAGGTAAATGTCAAACTATTTAACTAAGAGTTAAATCTAAAAGATAAGGTTAATATGATGACCAAAACCAGTCTAAAACCTATTGGTTGAGATGTTTTTGACCCATCTCCACATTATCCTTTAAATAATTTCTTTTTGAGCCATTAGAAACCGAAAATGAGTTTATTATAAAATAATATTTCAAGTTTTCCCTAAAGTGACCCTCACCTCTCTTATAAAAGAGAACTTCCCCTTCTCTTAATTTTACAGCTCCAAAGCCTTTTGGATAGACCAAACCCTGCCCAAATATCCTCCCAACTTTCCTCCCTTCATATTAAAGGCCTTATTTTTCCAGAAATCCAACCTAAGGAGCCCTTTTGATCAAATCAAAAGGAAGAACCCAAAAAAGAGGTAAATATTTCATCACCTCTTTCAAGTTCCTTTATTCTTCCACATCCTCTTTCTTTGTTGTTTCCATTCTAAAATAATAAATCCAGTATAATCTATGTACTTTGATGTTTTTATAAAAATGTAACAACCATATAAATTACTCTATCCATCTTATAAATGACAAAGTCACCATACATGCGCACGTACAGATTACCGTCTCCACGTTGTGGTGTAGTTTGTTATTCAAACACTTCATTATTTGGATGGGTATAATGACGAGTATAACAGATTTAAATAATAAATATAACATGTTAATGATTCCTTATATATGATATACCATCCAATTACATTCAATTTCTCCATCAATATAAGGATATTGTCGCTCGTGCGTATGTACGGATTACAGTCTCCATGACACGTTGAGATTCATTTCCACGTTCACCATTCAACAATGACTATAAAATATATATCATTAATAAGAATGTAATATATGATATAATAACGATACTAGATATATATATATGTACTTACATATATCTTATTCCCTTAGTTCTATTCAATACGATATGAAAATGGAAACAACGTTTATGCATATGTACAACCAACCGTCCCCATAAACGATGTTTTCCATTTCATATATATAAATCTATTAGACATATTTATATTCTAAATATATATGATATATAAATAATGTTTTATATTCTGGTAGTATTTAAATCATTAACTAAGTCATACAATCAAGAATAACAAGTTAAAACACGTATGATAAAGAAGGCGATTATTACATGAAATGTTAATTTAACATGAAAATTATTAATAAATGGGTATTATAAAGTCATAAATGAATCATTTTTGTTATCATAAATATTAATATGGTTATGGTATAATTTAATAACATACTATGGTCTTTATATAGAAGGTTAATTTTACACTCTACTAAAGTAATGTACAAGGTCAGGGTTAATTTCACAATCTATTTATTATCCGAGGTTGTTTTTACATAAGTATCTACTGGGACATACTTATTATCTATGTCCATGTTTCATAATAGATTTTTCAAATGGATTATTTTTAAGATAATTTTTTACTAAAACTTCATTTTAAATGTATTAAATATTTATTCTTCTAAATCATTCTCATTAATGTCCATGTTTTCAAAATGGTATTTAAGGATTTATTTATATTCACGTGAATGTTTTTAAAATGTTAATTCCTTTAAAAAAATTCAAATTGGTATGGTAAAATTTTATTCAAAAATGTCTTAAAATGTCTTCCTTTCTAAATTGTGTGTCTTTTAAATGTTTTCACGAAAAATGGATATTTCTCTCAAAGAGTTTTACAAATCATTTTCATCTATGTCAACATCCTTTGATGGATTTTAAACTTGTTTGATGTTGATTTATTATGATACAAATCTTCCATAATGTATTGATGGTTTTGTGATATGTTTTACTGTATATGTCTTATTTTTATACCATTCATGGTTTATGGATAAATTATTGACATTTTGTATGCTAGTTTTAATACGAATGGTTATTCATTGTTTAATCCTTTTCATATGAGAAATGCATTGGTCTTAGTAATTGACGGGTGGAGACTAATATAGCTCCTCGATGCATCGGTAGGTCTCATGAGACAAACAAGTGTCTTGCAAAAATACCTTGACAAAATCTTATTTGTAGTCTTGGCGTAAAGCCTTAACTATATGGTTATGAATTCTGGCATTTTTGCATTCCATCACTGTGAAAGTGGCTGTTGATATTGAATGTGAATATTAAACTAGTAGAACATTTATGTGAATAAGTAAATGGAATTATTTGATTTCATCTTTTCCATATTATTCTGAAGTTTATGTTTAAATGGACTTTGTTTTAGTCATATACATTGCCTTAAATGTTTGTGCTTATTTATGAATGTTTCTGCTATATTTTTATCCTTACAGAGCATGTGTTCTCACTCCTTTCTATGTTTTATTTTTCCCTGGATGTGAAGAAGTATTTTATGGTTGACCTGTAGGGATAAGCTAAGTGATATGAATGTGTTCAGAAGGGGACAATGTTGTTTTTGTTTGGCATTTTATAATGTAATGTAACGTTCATGTGTGTAATCTATTTTCCAAGACTACTAAACTGGTCGGTCCTTTGGGACTTGATTCCTTTTAATAATTCCAATGTATTAAAATAATGCACTGAATCTAGGCTTCTGGGGTTGGGGCGTTACACATACCCCCTTTCCAACTAAAGGTCATCGGTCCACTCCAATGGACACTCAAAAGAAAGAATATATCTCTTTAAAATTTGAAATATCTATTAGTAAACATCAGTAGTGACACATAATCTCATCATACATGCTTCTATATATGAAATATGTTATCCACAACAAATAACCCTAGGCACCCATAAGAGAAAATCCAAAAATGATCCTCAATAATAGTGACTCGAAAATAATGTTTCGGTCTATGATATTACTCTACTTAATGATACAGATCTTAAATCCAATGTATTTATATATATACATGTATGTGTGTGTGTGTGTGTTCAATATCCTACCCCACTGTTAACAAATTAAAGAAATATTAGCTATGATTGTAAAGTTCCTCCTCGAAACCATGCTGTCAGTAGTTCCGGACAACCTCCCATGACATATTTATATGAAGTATCACTTCATGCCAAGAATATCATCAATCATGAGATCTAATCTCTTGATGAGGGCCAAATTGTCCCTTTTCATTCATAGAAGATATAATAATGAGGAGGTCCTCCCTTTGCTATCTTCTTCCCTAAAGGTCCTCCCTAGGATACATGATGTAGCCATTTCCCTTGTAATTAGACGTTAATTCATGATGGTAGCCCTCCCCATGATGGAATTTCTTGTGAAGTTCCTCCCCATTGTGACACTTTATTTCCTCAAGAAGGTCCTCTATTTCAAAAATAATTATGAGGAGGCCCTCATATCATGAGGTACTTGGGAAAATGCGTCCATTCATGCTTGATTCCTTGTCATTGACTAGTGAAATCCTTTATCAATTGGAAGATATAAAAAGGAAATATTAATCCATTCAACCAACCTTGGATCAATTTTCTTTTTAATATGATAGTAGATAATTCTAACAATCCATCTGTTTAAAATAAAGAAGTAGGGAAACATCCCCTTTGTTCAGACCAGGTTAATGAGCCTATTAAAAAAGATGAAGAAAATATACTTCTTATGAGGAGTTAGTTTGATAATGAAAATATATTGGTCATGTTTTGAACTTTATCCACTCTATAGTACAACACTCCATAGTCATTTTCTGAATATTGTGTGTATGAAATATACCGAAATATATGGACCATTCTTTTTCTCTTAGAAAAATATGTTCTTATGAAGAATATCGAATTCAATTCAAGGTAATAGAATGGATACACTATCAAATTTACTTGGTGTCCCTCCAGGTAGAAAGACACCCCAAATTGGAAAAATATCAAGGATCCCTCAAACACGCAAGTATTTATGTGTTGAAAGAGTTATATTACAAGATTTTTAATGAAACGTCTAGTGTTCATATTAGAGGATGGGATGATCACATAGAGTTGATTTTCAATATGATACATGGTCAGAAAATCCCTTGAAAAGTGATATCATGCAATGTTACTTCCTCAAGTTGGCTTATGCAAATGGACTCTACTCAATATAGATGGTATGCTCATCAAAAATTGGCCTTTACTGACCCTTAAAAGAATCATCCCAAAAGATAATGAGACATAAAAAGACTCCTACATCGAGCATCCATAAATATTAAAAAAAATACTCTTTCTTAAGGGAATGCAGTTATCAAGCATCACTGATATACTAGGAAGCGGGTGACTCAAGTGAAAACCATAAAATTCACCTAGCCCATGTTTAGAAATATCTTAATAAAATCAAAAGTTGTATTATGGATGAAGCATCAATTATAATCTAGGAGAAATACCATCCCATTGGGCTATGAAAATTTTTAACAAAACCTTCAAGGTCAGAAAACTAGGATTGAAAGTTTGTAAAGGTGGAATGGGTGCAACCCCTTGCCATAGGGCTGAGGGATTTTTTACCTCAACATATACCACAATGGAATTTGTTCTACTCTTTATTATGGGTAACACCATAAAATGGATCCTCTCAAATAATTTTAAAATGTGATTTAGGGTCCTTACATGAAACAAATATGAAACAATTATCCAGAAATACACTTCGTATCACCCTTATCCAAACAACCCCACAGATACTAGCGAAGGAGAGAAAGGGGCCCCATGGTGGACATAAAAATATAAATTTCTTGAGGAGGCTTCTTAAATTCCTCTGATGTGTTACACATTGGCGAACATCATTTTCAACACACCTGTAGATGCTAAAAAACACAAGGATAATACAGACAAACAAGAGGAGGAGTTTTTTGTTCGTAATACGGTCCACACTAAAATGATTGAAGAAGGTGTGAATACCCAAAACAAAAGGGTTTCTACAAATTTGGGTATTTTGTTGACTATTCCACTACTACTTCCTCTATGAAAATTTTCCAAATAAAAGAGTAAAGGTAAGGTCATGCACCACCCACCTCCCAAATTGGTTTAACCCCTCACACTTGGGGAAAGACTTGCTTAGTAAGAGGAAGAGATGAAAGGAGTTGGGAAAACTTAATTTAGAAATAATATTAGGAAGAATACCTACTGGATATCTTCTATAATAAGATCCTCACCCAGTTCTCCTAGATATGTCACCTCAACAAAGAGGATTCATTCTAGTAGCTGAAATGGAGCTAGAACATCCACTCAACCTAGGGTACCAACAACCAATATATTTGGACCCCACAAAAGTAAGATATCAAGAGTTACCTCCCTTAGGTACGGAACTAGGGATAGTTCAGACACATTATTATAGACCATCCCCAGTAGGCTAACCATCACATGTATAAACAGATTATCCATATATGGCTCAATGGACCTAGAGAAGCATTTCACACATTTCATGTACCACTGTGCTCCCATTAAGTGGAACCCTTCACAAAAAGAATAAGTGAAACTTAGGTGATTCAAAAAAAACACTGTGAGGTCCAACCTTCTTATAGTACACTAGTTTTCTAGCTCATTCAATCAGATAATGGGAGGGTCTCCATCAACAGTTTTTCTTTCAATTTATCAAAATTTTGTAGAAGACTATCGCCCTTGATATATTAAACTACATTAAGGGGGATAATGAGAGAGTATCATATTTCATTTCTTGGTATAAAGAGTTGGACTACTCTCAAAACCTATAAATTCCCCAAGAATATTTGCTGTCCACATGTAAAAAAAATCTTCACAATGTGCTACACAAACTGCTTATCCCTATAAAATATACAGGAGGGTTTCAAGATCACTCTATAGTTTCCCAAATATTTGAAGATTCAATATTTTGAACCATATACTATCTATTGTAATTACATAAGATCAAGGTAAGATAATAGGGAATTCATATGATATCATAATCATGCTTAATACTTTCTGTACATAAGATCCAGCTCCAATTCATGCACCAGATCATGTGAAACCCCCCTACTGAGAGTCGCCAACAATTCATGCTTGATCAAGAAAAGTTAAATGAGAATAGATAAAACTAGTTTCGGGGATAAATAATTTTTTATCCATTTAAAGATGATTAGGTCTATGGATACTTCATCATGCCTTTGGTGAACAACTTGTTCAATTTTACAAATCCCAGTATACTGAATCAGGCTGGTCTTGATGATCTCCCAAATTATTTCCCCTATCACTAAAAATTTGGGTACACCATCCAGGATTGATTTTTTTCAAATACATCCTCCAAAAAATGGTGGAGTCTGGGTAATTAAATCTAGACAATCCACCAATATAGGTAGCATGTGTTTCTACCCCTAATCCTGAGGAGGAGGGTGAATGTGAAAAAGTTCATAGTAAAGGATCACAGAATTTTAGTGATTGGATGACTATAAAAACAATAAATTTAACATATAATATGTTCTAATAATAGTTAAAACAACCAAGTATTCACCTATCATCTATTTCTATGGCACAACCAACTCTGTCGGCACTGTAGTCCTCTAATGTCCAGTCTTTTGAAAAATGAAATGGTCAGAAGTGAAGGATGAAAAAATATTAAAATTAACCTATACCAAAGCTAAATTTTTCTTTGAATCTCTCATACATCATTCCTTCGTTCTTAAAAACATGAGAACCACCCCACCAAATGGTACCACAAGAGATGACTTGTGATATGGCATACACATTAGATAAAGAATTGATCTCCAGTTCTATTATTATTATTCTCTTAATGGGTCACTTATTTGATAGTGAATATGGCCTTGAACATGATTTCCCCATACCAAAATAGGAAATGAGATGAAGACTTTACAGGGGTTTTGGATGAAAGGGAACACATGGTCACAAAAATAAAAATGGTTTTGTCACTTCTAAGACCATATATGCTGCTGAAAACACTGAGAGAACCCTCTAGTGGGCCTAGGGGGAGAAAAAATACCTCCATATCTACTTGGGGCCTCCCTAACCTGATCATCCTAGAATATATATTATAATGGATAATATTATTCGATAAACCTCAACGAGTAGGAATACCAATTCAGTTTAATAGACCAAGTACATAAGAACTTTAAACTCCCATTTTAATGGTTGATATACCTACATCTTGTTCATCAAGTCCTAAAGTTCCCATGAGAGATCATCTTCAAGTTGGCAATCATAGGCCTTTATCCAAGAATTATGAGAAGATAAATAAATTGGCCCTGGTTCAAAAAAAAATTTCAATACTAGATGAAATCAATCTATCAAATGGACTCTTAGAAGCACTCAAGGAAGATTTATTGAGCCCTTCTAAGATTGAAGCTAAAGTACCCAATACTGAAATATATTTTTCAGAGAACGATCCTATAGAATCCCACAAGATTATATCCTTCAGAGAACAAGAAAAATATTCTATTATACAAGTACACGCCAGATACTTGTATGTTTCTAGTAGGATAAATAATGTTGATATCTATTAGTCTTTCATTGATCATGTCTTGGGAGTCAACCTCATTCTAGTCTGAACACTTCATCGACTAGGTTTCAATGAGGCCCACTTGTCCCCTTCTTCTCTAAAGCTAGGTGGTTATGAAAAAATTCAGAAAAATACTCTCAAAAGAATTAAGATTAGGGATCAGTTTGGGAAATCATATTTGAATCATAATTTTTAGTAGTCTGTTAAGATACAACTTTCAACATTTTTCTAATAATTCCTTGGTTACATCCGTATGAAGTAGTCCAATCATCATTATAACAACCCTGGTCTTTATTAAAATTTTAAAAATGATTTATTACAGAAAATTTCACTCAATACAACCCAAAATATTGAGAGTTCTAGAGTCTTTGTGGATTAGAAATATTACATGAAAAAGTAAGAAAAAAATATAACATCTTTGTTGAAAAATTATTTTACATGACCACAACATTTTTTTACTTAACATTGCATGGAATAACCAGAGGAAACATATAAGAAATGGGTGAGCTATAATGCATAGTAAAGGAGTAAAAATGTCATAACATGAAGACTACAATATATATTTGTAAATAGTAATATCAAGGGATCACAAGAGAAACATGAAGATAAAATCATGATATAGCATTATTATCATATCATGGAAATGTGAAAACAACTTAAAACAATGCATCATTAACATAAAGGAATCAGGTAAACCCCTTTCCAAACATGATTGAAAATAGTCCTATAAAGGAATAATATGAACCCATATCCCAACAAAATGTATCATGATACTAAACATTACCCAATGCATTGAAGCGTTATCTGGTCGAATCATTTATTAACATTTTAATCTCATGCTTAAGTATGTCACATAGATCATATAACATGGATTCATTCAACATAATAATTTATTCCATGATTATGGAATGTGGAATACAGATATGAAAGTCTATAATCAATAATTATATGTGCATAAATGTGAATACCCTTGATAGAGAAATGGCCATGGCATTCACAACTTGATGTTTTTGGCATGGAAAATCGCAGTGCAATTTCGGCAGCATAACAACATCACATGGGTATTCATAAAATGGTTTGGTGAGAGGGAAAAAGGTTTCTCATAATTTAGACATGAAATTTGAATTAATGGGATCATGTATCATAATATCTCAACATATGAAATGGAATTTCAGATTCATAATATTAGAGAAATGCTTGAATGGAAATGAGGAGAGAGAAATCTCTTATGGATTTTTTGCATGGTAACAGGTGTACATGAGGGGGATAAATGAAAGTGATAGGGGTATATCATCATTCAAAAAAAATAAGTAATGTATGGTGGACGTTCAAAAACATACCCCATCATTTTCAATTGAACAATAAAAGGGTATAACAATATAAGGAAACCTGGACAAAAATGAGAAAGGAAGCAATGTAAGGATCCCTTACTTGGATGTGTGATTCCAAATGCTTGGGAGATTCTTCTTGGGAGATTGGGGCACTTTGGGAGTACTATGGGGAGTGGATAGAAGAGTTAGGAATATCTTAAAAAAGTTTTAGTAAAGAAAAATGTGTGATTGGGTGGGTTTATATAGGAAATAAGTGGTAATTCATTATTATTTAGGTTTGGTACACTACACACTAAAATATTGAAAACCACAAACCAACCCATGGTTTTTCCCATGGTTTCTTGCCAGTGGGAGTAGAAAAAAAAAAATTTATAAGGCCAGGTGCCGAATAAATTAAAATATTTTCCTTTCTTGTGTACAGGTGAGTCACTCCCTCAATGAAATAAATTTAAAATCATAAAATATATTATACATTTTGGAGGATTCACTAAAGAATAACAGAATAGGTAAAATAAATATAAAATCAAATTATGTTAAATTTAAAACATATATTTTTTCAGAGATCCATTTTATGGTATTTATTACATCACTATTGGGTCATTATGATGTCATTAAACACACTATATTTTTATATATTATTTAATTTTCATCCAAAAATTCAACTATCTCATAAAATTATGAAAAAATCACCATTAGATAATTTCGACATCCTAATTCTAAAAATAATATTAGATTTATCTAAATAATTTTCAAAATATGGTAATTTTTAATTTTAAAATGATAAAACACATTTATTGAAAATTTACGAGTTTTGAAAAAAATAGTTTTTAAACATTACTAATATTACACTTGACTTAATAAAAATTATATACTCATTTATTATTAATAATATTAATTTTATAATAATATTTTTTTAAAATATTAATTATTCATAAATTATTTAACAAAAAAATACACCTTCTGTTTTATCGTATAAAAATATAACCTTTATCAAACTAATTTCCTAATCATTTATAGATAAGGAATTAATATAATCATCATTTATAATATTTTTTTATAATATTATTAATAATAACCATATTGTATATATTTCCCAAAAGTACCATTTTTTCCTAAAAAATTAATTTATCAAAATCGTCATTTTTTATAAGACTAATGTCACAAATGAATTAGAGGAATTAGACTTTTATTTATAAAAATTGATTTTATAATAAGTATGTAATACCTTGTTACATAACCCCTTATAGCTCTCGCATAATACCTAGGGGTAAGGTGTGGGATTGTGACAAGCTCTTGGGGCGGTTCGGACAACATCTCCCAGGTGGTAATCTTTATTAACTTGAATTTCTCCTGTAGAAGATTCCATTCAAGCTTAACGTGTTGAATCTCGGCCAACGCTTGGTCAAGAGAGAATCCCAGTAATGCTAAATCCATTCAAAGCACTAAAAAATGAGCTACGTACAGCTTGAGTCTACAAGATGACTCTATCACCTCCTTTGTCTATGTCAAAAGGATTTGTTAAAACATTATATTTATATCAGTTGTGTGATCACTGTTCAATGACTTTATTATCAAAGTTAAAGATACTTCCGGGTTATTTAAACCCAATAATAATAATAATAAGTGTTCATGTGTTTTTTATATTTATAACACATTAAAAGGAAAGGAATTTGATTCATAAAGTTTCGAATCATTACAATCATACCACCAATGCCTCAAATATTATATTAATGGTCAAATTGGTTCATTTCATAGTGGTAAATACTCATTTTAATCCTATGAATCACAATATATTGATGTGGGATTATACCAAAGGTAAGGAAAATAACACCTGACTAAAAGTTTCGATTGAGTAGCTACCCGAAAGGTCTAGAAATAACCCCATCCCATCGCTTCAAATATATAAGTAAAGAATATGTGATGCCCATCAATTAAATTCAAGGTTTGGACCATAATTTGGTCACATATTCAACCAAATTCATGATATCAATCGTGATGACTAATTCCACTGAAGTTAAAGAAGTTATAGACTCTCTATATAGTGGCTATCATTACATCCCCTAAGCTTCAGAGGAACCTTACTCCATCATCTCAGTCTAAAAAAGATTTCATATCACCATGAGAAAGTGAATATACTAACCCTATATCCATTATCCTAACTTCATATTTTCAAAGAAACCCATCATTTCCATTTGGGTTGGATGAATCTTCTTCATCTTATGGATATTAAAATGTTGACTCCCACCATAACTCTAATAAAATTACTTCATCACCTACTTCCCATAACTGTAATGAGAAATATAAAAATGAAGAGGACTAAGAAGAGGAATATGAGGAGGAGGAGGAGGAGGAGGACCATATGTATTCCCCTCTAACATTGGAGAAAGGTATCTCTACCACTATTTATGAACTAAAGAAAATAAACTTGGGTATATAGGATAAACCATGGCCCACATTTTTTAGTGAGGCCATGTATTCCAAAGAAAATAGTTATATACCCCATATCTAAAGAATCATCATTTTTTACTAGAATTACACAAAAAAATTTAGGACTTGATTTTAAGGTGGAAAATCAAGAACCAGGCTTTCTAGAAAACCACTGAGGATAAAAACAGGAAGTTAGAAGAATTCACCTAACACACACCACCAAAACTGAGGATGAAGTTGAAAATATTATTAAGTCCAATTTCATTCAAGAAGTCCATTATATAAAATTTCTATCCAACATCATCTCATTAAAAAATAATAATAGGAAAATTAGGGTTCACATATAATTTATAGATCTCAACCAGTATTGTCTAAAATATGATCACCCAGTTCCAATAACGGAGCTATCGATTGATGCACTATCTGACTATCAAGCACTATCCTTCATGGATGAAATTTAATGGTATAATAAAATCGAAATAGAACTATATGATTAATAATCTACTACCTTTAAGGCCATATAGAGAGTATTATACTACTAGGTGATTATTTTTGTCATAAAGAATACTGACACTACATATCAACCTGTCATGCATTGCATCTTCAAACACTTTTTAGAGAGGTTTGTTAAATGTTATGTTGATGATCAGGTGGTTAAGTCATGATAGTGTTCGGATGACCAGGATAATCTTGATACCTTCTTCATCAATATTTGATAGCATAACCTAACGATGAACCCCTTGAAATTCACTTTTGGAGTAACCTTGAGAAAATTTCTCAATTTTAGTGTATGCCACTATGGTGTCGAAGTAAATCTATAGAATACCAAGGTTATCTCGGATATGTTACCTCTTGTAAACCTTAAATAGTTGATGGTATTATAGTGACATCTTACTTACATTCAACACTTTATATGAAACCTCATAGGTAAGTATTTTCCCTTCACTAGGTTGTTGAAACAGGGGGTCAAAAATTTGGGAACTAAATACTATAATGAAACATTGGACAATCCCAATATATATATTTTAATTCCACTATTGTTAATGCCACCTATTGAGTGGAAACCACTCATTCAAAATGTGACATCCATTGAATGTTCACTATGTACATTCCTTGCATAAAATATTAACAACATAAATGAAAATAACATTTATTGTCTCATTTGAACCATGCTCTATATTGGGACTCATTATTCTGATATCGAGAAGATATTCCTAGAGACAATCTTAATAGTTTATAAGGTTAGAAACTATCTATATCACCATGAGGTCTATTTGGTCTCTTACAATAAACTGGTCAAATAAATCTGTATTCAATATATGTTGAATGGGTTGGAAGGGTGTTCGGTGATCCTATAGTAGTTTGACATTTAGTTTGTGCCTAAAAAAGTGGTAAAAGGATATAATTTTTCAGGATTTTATGAAAAACATCCATCTTTATAAAAAATGTCATTGAATATCAAATTCCTCTATATAGATATCTTCTCTATAAAAGAGGGCCCCTATATGGGATATTTATTTTGATGGAAAATCCAGAATCCAAATAGGGAATAGAATTTAAGACCTCAAGATCAAAAAAAATGGGTTGGGAGTTCTGTTCATCTCCCAAAAAAAGATATCTTACCTCAGTACTTTCTATTGTTAAATGGAAGTACAAACAATGAGGTGAAATATCAGTCCCTCATCATAGGGATTGGGATAACACTTCAAATTCTAGTGGACAACTTAAAGGTAAAAGTTTATTCATAGTCTATAATCAAGAAGATCAACTTTGATTATGCTATAAAAAATTGGGAGATAATCCCCATACTTAACAATGTATGGGGACTAATGATAGAATTATCCTTAGAACCAAAACTAAATCACATCCCATGATCATAGAATTCACAAGTATAAACATTAGAGAATATAGGCACAGCTTTGGGGGATCCATATAGGGATGAAACAATCATCAGAATTGTGCATCACTAAATGGTGTCACATTTTTCTCATGTTGACATGGAAGAAATCAATGAGGTTAATTAAATCCCTAGACCATATGGTACTATAACTAATTGGATGATACCCACTGTGGATTACATTCAAAATGTAGTGCTCTCATAAAAAAGATCTAGTGAAGAAGAAATCTAATGATGAGTGACCAAAATTACACTATATAATGACCCAAATCACTAGAATGTCCTCTATGAGTGAGGCTTTGATAGACCCCAACTCAGAAGCATTGATTGAGAAGATATTGTCGCTATCATGAAAGATGTATATCTTGAAGCTTGTGGTTCCCACTAGTTAGGGTTCAGTATTTCCCATAAAATCTTGAGGCTTCAATACTACTAGCATTCAATGATGTAGGATTGCGAAAAAATCACCAAAAAGTACCATTCCCACCAAATTAATTCCAACTTCATCTATAAATTCCCAAAGCTTCTAGACACAACTTAATACTTCTGATCATTCATTGTATAAGGAATGGGTCTTGTTTGGTCGTATCCTCCATCAAAGACCAACAAATTCAAATATATCTATAGGGCTGCTGAATTATTCTCCAAATGGGATTAAACAATACCCATAAATGAAGTTGGAAGAAAAATAATTTTCATCTTTGAGAAACCCAACATAATTACCAGATTTGGTGTCCCTCATATGTTACTAATGAACAATTTCACCAATTTCTACATTATTTAGTTGTAGAATTTGCATCAGTTGTATAATATCATGCCCAACCATTAAATTCACTAACATGAATTGGATAATGGAAAGATAGAGGTATTCAACAAGACCATATCAAACATACTCCAGAATATAGTGTATGAAGATAAAAAGTCCTTCCCTAACAATCTATTGTATTCATCATGGGCCCAACAGTCTATAAATTTCACCACTATAAGAGAGAACCCATATTCAAAGGTATAAGCGATAGATGTATTTATTCCAATTGAGGTCCAATTACCCTCACTTTGTGTTTTCATATAAAATAAACTATCCATAGATGAGAAATCCAAAGAATGGTTGGATGAATTTGAGTGACACAATGAGAAATGATTTCATACCTTGCCTCACATAGAGATCCACCAAATTCGATAGCATCATATTTTAAGAAAATAATTTCACCTCTACTCATTCCTCCAATGAGAACTGGTATTGTTCCTAAGGACCCTGATGATACCAGGTAAGAAACCTCCAAATCTTGAGCCAAAGTGGTACTGACCTTATTCCATAAAAAATTTGGACTCTAGTGGATCTTATTCCTAGATATTAATGGATAAATAAATCGTTATGGACCCTACCAATGAAATATTTCTTAAGAAATAATTTATGTGATAAATACACCTTCGAATTTATTGCACGGTGGTAAATTTTATATCACCATTGGTCATGTACGCATTACCTTAAAATGAACATATATCATTCTCATCACATGACAATAAACCACAAAAAACAAGGTCCTAGATGAATTAATATAAGTGGAACACAAATTAGTCTTAGTTACATGATCATAAAATGAATGATATATGGTCCTAGTATTATGACCTAAAAATACAAGACACTATAGTTTGGGTTGTAAGAATATAAACTGCATATCCTAACATCATAGTAAAAATATGTTTAATTATAAAAATATTTCCTTTTCACACGACGTAAAAATTAATGGTTCACATAATTGTTTAAATATGTAAAACTATATAACATTTTGGTCTGTTCTTTGGTGGATCATAATTAATAGTGCTAGTATCCCACCCCACCATCATTTTAATAATTGTGTGTTCCTTTACTATCATCTAAATTGGATATGTAGTGACACACAATCTATTTACCCTCAACCCATCTATGAATAAAAGGAAATATACCCTCTCTTACATAAAAAGATATATACAGGGATCTCCACGCTCGATGGACATTGTTGGTCCAAATTCTTCCTTTGTGCTTAGACTCAATCCTTCCGCACATTTTACTCCACGTTCTGGGAAATTTTGGATCTCTGTATTTCTTCATTGGCATTAAGTGATATAATTTCTTATACTTAATGACACATTTGTTTTAAATATGAATTAATATGACCTAGTTTAGATTTTTATAAGTTAGCCACAAAAGGTTCTGTCAACCAGAGGAATATCTTTCCATGGCAGAAACCACTTCCATCTCTATAAGCCCTGAAAAAATCAAACTATAAATGACTTTTGGAACATGGTCTATAGTCACTCCATGTGTACTTGTCCCATGTCACATATTCTAATTCGAGAACCGAAAATAAATGGTTCCGAATTTCATTATTCATTTCCAATGTATGTTAACACATTCATGGTACTCTATGCCTTATATCATTTTTCATTTCCCTAACATTGGGTAACCTTCATCCCCACCACTTGAAATTAAACTACATGGTTTCCTAGAACAACATATAACATGATTCTTAATCCAATGAGATATTTAGAGATGCACATATCTCACATCCCAATTTAGCCTTTATAAAATCAAATTCCCATGTCTATTTATTTAATAACCTCTGTATGGTAAAGGAACCCGTTACCTCTTATTGTTTATCACATTTCTTATAGCTCACATGGGTTTTTTAGTTTTTTTAATGCTTTCCAATGTGATCAAGTTTTATCAGTTTTCATCAAGGTTATCATAATTCGGGATAAAAAGCCATAAAATGAACACCATCATGGTCCTGAATGATTGAATTTAAAAGGAACACAAATCATTTTTAGCACATGATATTAAACTAAAATTTTGATCTATATTTGACTAAATAAATTTAGAAACTATTTGTGACTTGATTATCTCTTTGATGACATTTGAAGTGAAACCAAGAACCTACATCCACGTCTTTCCACAACATAAAAAATTTCCACATCCTATTATTTATGAGACAAATCCACATAAGGCTTCTAGTATGGATTCTCACCCCTTTCATGATCTCATATTCAAAAAAATTGAATCCTATCCACATAATAATTCAATCTGTGTGGAGAATATTTCCAAGAACTACATGTGAATTGATTCTTCCGTTGAATCTATATGCAGGAAACTCCAAATCCAATTTCTTGGGCTTATCCAGAAGAAAAAAACCCCTTCCCTATGTACGGTTCATACCTATACAGGGAACATTTATTTTCATTCTTAGTTGATTGTGACATGAAGTTATCCTTTCGTACTAAGACCCCTTCCTTACACAAACCAAACTCAGTGTCTAGGAAAATATGAATCTCCTTACGATTTCTCTATCCATTAGTTATGGAATGTCTAATTCATATAGATATCTTTGTTTTGAGTATGAATTGATACACCCCAGTTTGGATTTTCATAAGTCTTCCACTAAAGGTCCTCTCAGTTATAGAATGTCATTATTTTGACTATGAATTGATAAACCCAAGTCTGGATTTTCATAAGTCACCACTAAAATAAATTTTTACCAGAGATACATTTATCCTATATAGAAACCTCTTCTATCCCCATAATCCCCAAAACAATTATGTTGGAAACTATTTTTTCAAAAAGTTATATGTTCATTCCTTGCATACTTTTCATGTATCACTTCTCAGATCTGGAAGCCCACATATTACAACAGATAACCTCCCCCTTTATGCATGAAAATAATGGAAAATTTCCCATCAGGTCACTGTGAAATTGAAAATCACTAACCTCTCTGTAAAATCAAAACGAACATAAATTGTAGACCTCAACGCCCTTCTTGTGATATTTTAAACTACACATTCCTTGCCCTAGTTGTATGATATTAAACTATGTATTGCTTTAACCCATGTAGAGGAGGATCCTTTTCACATTATGTTTTTCATTCACTTCATCACCCCAAAAAACAATGTATGAATTGTTTCTTATTCCATAAAGAAATGTAGCGATGCTAAGGACCTCTATTCAATGCCCAACTTCCATAGAATCAAAAATGTTTGTGTTCCTCTATTCATTAGAATACCCTCTGTATGGGATAGAACATCTATATTTCTTCTAGGACCACTCATTTTCATGATTTTGGTTGATAAACAACACCCCTATATTATATATAAATTAAAATTTTATAGGAGTGTTTACTCATTTATTTCTAGTACCAACCTAGATATTCCTTCTATTCTTAAACACATTCTCTTCACAAGCCACCCTCCATGGTCTTAAGAAATAAGGATCCTCACAAAATTCTCATCTGCATCAGTGATAAATTTTTTGATATTTCATTACAAATTTTTATTAAATATCCATTTATATTCCCCAATTTTTCTATTGTGAAGTAATCCACAAAAGGGCCTATCAACTAGAAGAACTTTTTTCCTCTGGAGAAACATCTTCTATCTCTATAAGCCCTAAGAATATTGTGTTGGAAACCAATTTTTGAACTTATTGTATGGTCATTACCTACATTATATTATCATGTCATGCTTTAGATCTATAAATTAAAAAATATAACTCAAAATCCCACTTTTTGTATCTAAATAATGTCAGAACATTCTTGACTAGCAAGCCCTTCTTGTGTCATTATCCAAAAACTCATTCTCAAAGTTATTCAACCCTAAACAAAACTTTCATTTGACTAGATTACAAGAATATATAATACCCATGAAAAATACATAGTACCCACTAGGTTGAAAACCCACAAAAGGTAACCCATGGTAAAAGTAGAGTCTTATCTTACTAGTCCTACACTTCATAAGGTTTTGGAAAAAAATGATCAATGAAAAGAAAAATGCACAAAACATGTTAGGTTGAAAACCCAAAAATGTAGGCCTAAGGAAAAGACAAGTCTCACCCACTTAGTCTTATTCATATCTAACATAGTAAAAATGGTAGGTTAATGACACAAAATACACCAATTTTATAGGTTCTATCTTGTGACTCCATCAACAGTTGAACTATGATTGTTATTTCCAAATACCTTGATTAAAATTAGATCACCCTACCATTCCATTCATTGTGATTGAAAAGTAATTATGTGGGAAAGTTTAGTTAAAACTAGCTTTAGTGTTATGTTATAATTATAGAGGAAAAAAATTATGAATAAATAGATGATTGAAAACTAGATTCTTTTCATTTATGGACAAAAAATATATGACCATCCAAAAAATTGTTTCTCTATAGCATATTCTACAGAATTCCATCAATTCAAATTTTATTTTGTTAAAGGGTCTCTCTAGAATCATCGACGGCCTATCGTAGATAGGATTGATTGGTATCCTAAGCATCCTTAGCCATGTGTAGTTCTTCCACCCCATTTTTAAGGGTAGTTTCCATTTTATCATGAATCCCTTACAGTAAATGATGATGTTGTATGAGCTCTCCTCTATAAATTTCCATCACTTATTAGAGGTTTGATATTTTATTGGGTTATAATTGGACCTTTTATTACACTCCACCATTTTCTTGACATGTTTTATCTCCTCATGGATAATTTAGTTCGAAGGTTATTTGTTCAAATGAGCATTCTTGCCTAGATAAGGCATTGTTGCAACTCATGCTCTTACTGCTGCTAGTGAATGATCTCTTTCATAATAATGTGGACCATGAAATAGTAAAATACAATGTACCCAAACATGATGATCATTATCTATAGATGATAGATTTTTTAAGGTATATCATCTATGGGTTTCCTCAAGACTATCTCTCAGATATCATACCATATGAACTGATGATATGCCGGGAAGGTATTTAGAGCTTCTTGGATTGTCATGGAGCTAGTAATAATATGTGAGTTGTACTCTAGAATTAGTTTTCTTTGGTAAGTGACTAGTGTTTCTATTCTTATAGTGATTCCACTCTCCCCTGCAATTTTTTGAATTGGGGAAGAGGCCTCCCCTTCAGGTTCATCCACCACGATTGTTGGACTAAAGGAAAAAATGAAATTAATCATTAATATTGAAAAATAACAAGGAAAAATGTAAAAGATCATCAAAAAAATTTATAGCACTCAATCATTGATGGATTATTTTCTCATTTAGATTCCTCCCAAGCATCCCCTGCCTCAGCAATTCGAACTGGAACTTTCTATTTGAGAAACACTCCCCTATGTTTTCTCAAGGCCCGAGATGAGAGGCTCTTGAGAATATCCCACTTTGAGGCCCATGACTATTGTTCACATAGCAGCATGAGCACGATGGATCTCAAAAACCTGGTCATGGATTTCCTTGGTGAAATTTTCTATGAATAAATCTACAATAATAAATATCATTGATTTAATGAATTTGACATAAGAATCTCATTAATCAGATAAAACACTAAAAAGGCAAACTCACATTCATCTAAATCCTTATAAAAGTCCTCAAAATCCTATAGGGATCTATGAATATAAATATATAGGTTATGTTATTCTGTTATTTCATTATATATTTCATAAAATATCATAGAATCCTCACCACTAATAGTTTCATATATGATGGGATAAGGACCTAAATTGGATCCACAATCAATATCCTCCGCTTCTTTTTTAGTGTGAACAACCCTTTCAGTCCCTGATGAATCAATATCAACAACAACACCATCATTGTATATTCTATGGTCCATGTTATCCCATTCTATAGTGGTGACAAGACCAGTGGAAATGGTTATAGGGTCCTCCAGTGTTTGTGATGGATCTAAGAATCACAAGGATGGGAAGTTTGTAATTGGTGCATGATACCTTAAGATGTGAAGTAGACTTCAGTATAATTTTCCTACCCATTTAAAGTAAAAATGAAGTAATATGGTCTCAAACCTTGACAATTCTTCCTTAAAAGGTATGGAATCACCAGAAGGAGTCAATATTTCATTTGGAATTTCATCCTCAGTTCTTGAAGGGCCATCTCTAACACCCATGATAGAGGATATGAGAGTGGACCCAACAACTTGTAAGTATGATTAGACATTTATTCTTGGTGAAGAAAAAAATAAATGATTTCATGAAATTATACCATGATTAATACTAAAATTGGACTAGAATTTTATTCTCCATTGTCCCATCACTTTTGATGGAGGAAGGTTGGCACTTGCCTCCTAAAATAAAGGTATTATAATGGGAAGTCGATAAAACCCTCCCACCATATCAGGTTCCATCAACTATTAGCCTGAGGATATATACCCTAATACATGAGTTGATCCCTCACCCCTATAGGAGTGCTTTTCAAGGTTTATTTTGATGATGGGATCCGAGTCAATTCTTTGTCTACCCATTGTAAGTCATGGTCAACCATTCTATAGTAACGAAATTTTGTTCAAAACCAATAAAACAAGAATTAATTCATTGAGAAGTCAAGATATAGAGGATGGGATAGCATTTGTATTTAATGTGACTCGATGTCTATTGTGAAATTTTTTTTATATAGTAATTATCATTTATTCTATAAGATGACTACACAATGCAATAAATTATTGAATTTTTGTTCATACAAGAATTAATTTGTCACACATGTTTTTCGGGATTCCAAATACAATATGGATGGACTTTAAAAAAAAGGATTGGGCTATGAAAATATCATTTCTTCTAATTTTTTTCCCAAGGATATGGTACCTATTTTTCAAAGAGAGTAATTTAACATCCCTTCCTTCAGACTCATGTATTTTTATTTTTCTTTAATAAAAGTAACTTACCATTAAAAAAGTAGGAAACAAGATAAGGGAAAAATTACATCTTAATGATCAATAAATTAATCTCATTTATCATTGGACTATTCATTAACCCCTTTAACATACCCACTATTAATCATATCATCCGCTCATCTTTTAGTAGATATTCAGTCTTCAGTGGAATAAATGAGCATCTCTAGCTCCCAAATGTGTATTCCCACCTCAATATGGTTAGCATCAAAGTAGAGGTTGAGTGGGGCTTGAAAATCCACAATCTTTGGGATCTCTAAGTCATCATGGAAGAGTGACCATATATACATGGAATGGGAAGCATTTTTATTCCAAAATAGAACCACAATTCATTTCACATAACCCAAGGTTTATCTAGTCAGCTATGAAGTATAATCAACACTTTTTAATTTCACTAGTATCCTGACTCACTCTATCATGGTTTAAGGAAGAGAAACTACGGCCCAGGTTTCCTCTCGGAAATGGTGGCTAGAATTTCTAGGTTCCACCTCAGCTGGAACGTCCATTTTTCCCTTGAATTGTGGAATAAGTTGTGAATGAGGTCCCTATAGAGATATCAGGGCCTCACTATTATCACTCTCTTATTAGGTGGTGCCTTTATACCACACATCCCCCACCCAAAAGTTTGTTATAACTCTTACATTGGGAAATATCATTGTCAAATCCCTCTATAGATATAATGAAATCCAGTCTTTAGCATACCACGAGGTCAACCCAATGGACGCACTTGGTAGGGGTAGTTTAATTACCGCTTGGGTTACCTACAATGTCACGAGAACCCAAAGTTTTTGGGCCCCCATTGGATTATTATCTAATCAAATGTGCATAGGAGGAGAAACAGTTGGTTTATATTATCATATTAATTGGAATGAAAATATATAAGGTTCATATAGTTTTCAAATAACCTCACCATTAATTTGCGTCTCTAACATTCTATCCCATAAGGAAATCATATATGAACTCAATTCATCAACATGTTTTCTATCATCTGTGAATGATCTTGTTGGTGAATATCCATATAAAAGGAAGTCGAATTACTTAAATATATTAAGATTATTTAACGAAATGTAATAATTTGGAGATAAGGTATTAATAGCAGAAACAACTAGAAAAAATGGATAAAACCCTCCTCAAAGAACCCTAATTCCACTCAACATAGAATAAAAAGAAAAATTTAATGCAATAAATCCCCAAAATATCCAAGATAGAAAACTAATTATAAAATGGGACTTCCTAATGTGTACATGAAATAATAACTGGTGGATCTTCTCCAAGAAAGGAGATTCTATCTCTATTTTCCTCCCCACTTCTAGATTTTCTACCATAAAAATGTCCCTGGCCTTATTCCACCATAGGATTCACGAACTGGTAGCATATGGATACTTATCCATATCGCTAAGAATCGAGAAAGATGATTCTTAGTGAGTATTTATGACTTCACTATATATTCCCATTGGTTGTATTGACATTGATTCAATATGTGTGAAAATTTAATAGGAATGAACCACTTTTCCATTGTGGGATATCCTGTGGGATGTTTTCATGTGGGGCCCTAACCCTTGGGCTCTAAGAAAGCATTCATTGAAACCAGATAATGAACATACCCACATAGGTGAGGGTATTCATTCATGATGTCTTAATATATCTTCAGCAGCTCATGAGACAAAAAGGGTATCTTTTTTCATTGTCACATGTAGAATTCAGTAGTACAATATCCTCAAATGTCTCTCTAAAGATAGGAACTCTGATGATATTGTAGACATCATATAATCAGATGTCAACTTCATCATGAAACATATGTAAGTTGTTGGTCTAAGGGTTTCCATTAGATTAATAACTCGGTAATGATGTCATGATTTTTATATTCATATTTTTGGGCCTCCCAAACAGACACACAAATTCCTACCACCTTCAACTTGATCACAAAATCACTAAGGATATGGCACACCCAGTACACCCACATCCACTTGGGTTTAACACCCCCTATAAGGAAAAGGTCCTTGTACTACATCTATTCTTTAGATTGGCCCATATTGGAATAATAAAATATGGATGGGTAATGGTGAATATTTAAATCAGAATTAAGAGGCTTCAAATCTAGGGAACAACTATTGTGATGCATGGAATTTGATGTGGGCGATGTTCCCTCATTTATATACACACCCTTTGTCAAGATGTTTATAGTGATAAAGTTTTTGTATTCTTGGAAGACAATTACTCTTAGGGTACTCATGATAATACTTCTTCATATAAGTCACCAGATCGAGGGGATTAATGTCACATACATCATAATAATTCATCTTGATGGCATTCAACATACCCCTGATATGGTTAATAGCCTATTCAATTGGTACTATAACTTTTAGAGAGACCATTGGGAATCTGTAAAGAAGTGCCATGATTTTCATTACAAATAATGTCATTTATATACAAAATCAGAAATTTTGAAATTTGGAAAAGGGGTTTCCTCACAAAGGTCACTCGCCCATGTAGAATCACACAGATCACTTAACCATGTGAACTTGTACATGTCACTTTCCCAGGTGCATATATAACACAGGTGAGGTAATACTATTTCTTCATGAATTGAGCTTTATTGGACAACCTATGCAGATGAATATCATGAAAAGAGTAGTACTGTGAATGTGAGAGGTGGAACCATCTAATAAATTGACATTATTTACAATAATAGGGATTCCTATGTGTCCAACAAATAAGGACAACCTACATGATCCACCAACTAGATATACCTGCGAAACTTTCCCTTTTACTTATCCCTTACATGGTACTCAAGTCATAATTCTCATCCAAGCAAATAAAAAATGTGAACAAACATGTAGTGGTTATAAAATAAATAATCCATCAACATAAATATTTCTCTATATCAAGATCAAACCCAATTCTTTTAATCAGATCCAATCCTGAGGGGGGATTTTTTTGACAATACTTTTATATCACATAAAAATAATAATTTTCCTTTGCAAATACCTCAGGAAAAAGGTAAGTGATGAATTTCGTGGATCGCATGTGTTAACCTAGTCCATACTACAGAAGCCCCAAACCATTGTAAGTGTGCAGGTCGAGAATGCACACTAGTGTAACCATACAGGTCCGACCTATGTGCCAATTCCACCGCACAATCTCTGGATAGACGTGCCAAGGATATGTGCTCAGGTTTCACCAACACATTGAACAACACGACACACCTGTGAAGTGACTAGCACAACTTACCTACGCAATAGATTTCATTCAATTAGGGTCCATAAATTAATTATAAATAGGACCATAGGGATCCTCATTTGAAATGATAGGAAGATCATAAGAATACCAGAAGCTCCGCTAAACCTTTTCCTTCACCCAGGCCCTCTAAGCCATCTTGGATGCTCTCTAAAACCCAAGATAAGAGGGAATTTATAGGTAATTGTGGGATTATTGTTCCTCTATTGTGTGAAACACAAAAATTATTTTTGAGAATTAAATTCCCCTTAGTTTACAAGTATTAGAGCGAAGATATTGTCCCAAACTATAGACTTACATGAGACCATTCCAAAGAAATATGAGGAAATCCTTAGATCCTAGAGTAAGGCCTCTCCCAAGTGTTATTTTCTATTTTTTCCATCATCTATATGTCCCCTATATCTCACGTAGGTCCACCTAGTGTGAATCAATTCCATTTTTACAAGTTCTACCATGTATGAGACATATTTAGCTCGCCATGGTCGACCTTCCATGAACCATCTCCCACTCTTTGATGTATCACCCTCACAAGCCAACTGTTGTGCCCTCTTTTATACGAACCATGGTATGGAATCTCTTACTTTCGATCCCTCATTAGATGTAAACCAATCCAAGACCTATCCCAAATCATTCATATATATTTGATCAAATCAAAGGGTGAACGAGCGTTTCTTTTGGATTATATATTCTCACGGTAATATAGGTCCTGAATATATCCTACAAGTAGGTGGGATCCTTAAAGAGTTTTCAATTATACATTCCCATGGAGATGAGGATCCAATCCTTGGTGTCAATTCTCAGAACCTCACCATTCCAAATAGTGAGGGAAGAAACCTACCTTTCCCATTGATGAGGGTAAGTGCCTTATAATTCTTTCATATTCTTTGAAAATAAATAATAGGAAATTCCTCATGGAGTAAGCTTCTAGTATTTATTTTGGGTCATACCCTTATGGGTGAATAATTCCCCACCCTATTTATAAAAACTAGAGAGGTGATAAACCCCTCAGATCCCTTTCCCTCTCTAGTAGTCACGACCTCATCCACCATAAAATGAAGGAGATTGTATGGTTTATTATATAATACACTTCCTCTTATTTCTAATACCAAGAATGAATCATATGTCATTAGATTTGAGTTATGTTCATAGAATCCACATTATCAAAATCAGGTCATGGTAGGGGATACATTACTAGAATTTCAACTCACCTCATGAGAGGGCCTCCATAGGTGTGGGTCCTCAAATCCATATATCCATCTGAAATGGTTATATCCCCTATTAGAAAAACATTCATAGGGGCCCTATAAGTGTGGGTCCTCGAAGCCGTGTATCCATAAAAAAGGTAAATATCCCTTATAAGGAAAACCATTAGAGGGCCTCCATTGGTAAGGGTCCTCAAAGCCATGTATACATCTCAAATGGACTTATCCCCTCCGATACAAACCTTTAAAGGGACTCCTCTATAGGTATAATCCATAACATTTAAAATTACATAGGATTTGATTCTTATTCAAGCAGGATATGTTGTAATCCCCCATATGTTCAAACCCAACACCCCAAATTCAACTCTAATGTTCTCTAGGACACATTATCAGAAGGTTAATATCCTACTTGAGAGGCGATATTCCTTCCAGGTACCCTGTTCCACTCTATCATAAGTCACACAACTTCCTTTGATTAGGAATATTTCTCTTATACTTCCTTGACACCTAAAGATAAATTCATAGTTTAGTACTTATCACATTACCTTGAAAGGTATTATGCATCATATTAACTGGCATTGAACTTCATTGGTTTTGATTCGTTTCATAAGGAATGTAGGAAGCCCGTGTCATGGGCCCGATTCCGACATAAAAACAAATGACATTTTCCTGGATGATGATAAATTATAGAGTGGCCCACTATAATGATTAAATATAAAATCATTGTAATAAATGGTATAAGAATATCTAATCCAATTAAAAAGGGTATGATTGATGGAGAACCTTGGATACATAAAGATGACCATGTCGATGAAGAACCTTATTTACATACAAATGATTATAATTCCAATATTTTCCAATAATTTATTGTTAACTTAAGGGTGGAACAAGTTATATTTGGTTTTTAATAAAGGATTTAAAAATATTTATTAAATTAATCATAGAATCCTGAAGTAAGAAATAGTTCCCCAAAAAAATTTGATGAGCCTGACCACCCATCCTCTCGACTAATGTAAGTCCTTAAGCATTGTTGGATCCATTTACCAATTACCACCTACCTTTGCAAAGTAGGTTCATGAAACATCTTGAATAAAGGTAATATTGGGTGATTATGGATCTATTAACAAATCACAATGGGCATTGTTCAAAAATGGTTAATCTGAAATGAATGATGGTGCAACATTCAAACCCCCAGAATCAGTTTTTGCGATCACGTGAAATTTTTTCATTAGAAACAATGAGTAACATGGTTTAATATTTAATAATTTTTAACATAATAAAAACATCATAATTGTTTATCAAATTCCTCATCTATACCATCCTTTTAAGGTACTAGAGGAAAATAAAACATGTTGTGGTGTATAGGTAGTAGTCTGTATAATGCATAAATCATAGTTTTGTTTTTCTTAAAAGAAAAGGGAAACGTTATTTATGATTATTACAATAGCATAATAATATTAATTATATAACAAATACCAATTCAAATACATAGGTAATTTAAAATTATAATTGGAAAATAAAAAATATAAAACAAATAAGTTAAGAAAAAACAATTACACACCTTGAACACTTTGATATTTCCTTAGAAGATCCATTTGGAACAGATGAAATAGGATAATATATTATGACAATAAAATAAATATCTAATATTTTAAAACGTATCATGAATTTATAATTCATAATTATATTCTAATGATGTGATAAAACTCATGTTATCTGAAAAAATGGCATTTCGAACTATTCACATAAAAATGATTTTTTTTAGAAAAATCCCAAAAAATCATATAAGTATTCTATTATTTGGATTAATAAAATATGATGTTCTTATTGTATTATTAAATTTATAAAATTTTATAATACTATATTTAAATAAAATTCCAAAATATAATGGAAAACGGGTCATGTTGTAAAATAATCTTTTGAATTAATAACTATTCTTTATTCTTATTTATTATCAAAAGATAATTGATTTATTGGTAAAAAACAGAGTATAAGGAGGTTATATGGAGGATCAGGAGCTCCTTTCCCTCAAGACGACTAGGGTTTTCCATCACTGTCGATGATGAGCTTCTTGAAACATTATAGATCTTCTATAGCATGGTAGGTTTCGATCCAGAATGAGAAAAGACCTTTGAAGTCCCTCGAATCACTGTGCACAAATATCAATAATCATCAATTGAAAGGACCAAAGGGATTTCCTTCCTTGAATATCTTAGGGGTTCGGAACCATCAAATACAAACGCGATGAAGAAATTACACTGTACGAAATTAGATATTGGTCGATTTGCAGTTGAGGTGGATCCTAAGGCACTGCAACAGCGATTAGAAATGTGTAAGTTCTCTATTCTGGGTATTATTTCTAACCTTATGAGAGACAACCCATGATCATCCCTGGAAATTAAACCATGTATTACAAACATTTGGGGTTTCATAGACTGGAATCTTGTCCCCATTAGTCGTGGAAATTTACACATCCTATTTACTTTAAATGATGAGCTTGATCGGGTGTGGAAATTGGGCAACATTCAACTAAAACCTGGTTTTCTTATACTATTTGAATGGTACTTCTCCTTCAATCCTTATACCCATATGAATACTTTGGCACAAATATGGGTGCGTCTACATGGTCTCAACTGGTTTTTTTAGAACCCTAAGACTCTAAATGACCTAGCCTCTTGCATCGGTACAACTTTAAAATTGATCAAAGAACCCTTAATACTGAGCTTGGGCTTTACGCGTGGGTAATGGTCGAGGTCAATTTTGAGGTGAAACTTCTAGAGGTGATTTTCTTTAATGAGAAGGATTATAAAATTGAAGTAAGGGTCATATATAAGTGCAAGCCACCCTTCTGTGAGCTATTTAAAATCTTTGTCCACTCTCTGATGAACTGAAAAGTTATGAAAAACCAGGTAGAACAAGAACGGGTTGATGAGTGGATGTTGGTTTGAAATAAAAAAGTCAAGACATTTTACCAGAAAAACCATAAGAAATCAAGAAGAAAAATGAAATATGGTTGGAAAAGGATCCTATCTTGGGTGAATCCTTGGGTACGAGTTGAGATGAAATGGTTGAGAATCAAGAAAATTCTATAATGGAGCAGGATATACTAGAAGCGATTGAAAATATTTTGTTGCATACCCCTGAGAAATCGTATTATAATTTGGATGCTGAAGATACAGGAAGCCCCTCCTCTATGGATGCTGGATAGAATTCAGTACTTGTGGATTTACCCAAAGTGAATGCTACATCAGCCCATGTTGCCTCCAAGAGCCCTGACTTATTGAATGAGGTTAAATCATAAGCCAAGGTACCTGTATCCCCCACTAAGTCGGAGGCAGATGATACAAAAATTATTGAAACTATTAATTTCTCTAATTTCTCACCCAGTACACATGACAAACAACACATTGGTTCTTCAAAGGGAAGTTTAATGATGACACCTTTGAACACCAATGAAGTTGATAATTCCTAGGTTGTTTCCTCTGATAAACCACAATAATTGAGTACCCAGAACACTTCCCCTATCAATGTTTTTAATTTCTTTCCTGACATACAATAAAATCAAAAAATATAGACTTCTAAGGATATCCCAAAGGTTGAAACTTTAAATTCAAAAGAATCTGAAACACATAAAAGTTCTACCAATGCAGGTATTTCTAATACCTATTCTGCCTCCTCTATGAGTATGCAGTTAATGAAAACCCATACAAACTCCTCTCAAGAAGTGAGAAGATCAAAGAGGGGTAAGGGCTAGGGTGGCTCAAAGAAAGAAGGTTCTAACACCAAATAAAGGTTCCAATGAATTTTTTCTTTTGGAACTGTCGGAGTATTACTATCCCTAAAACTTACACTATTTTGAAAATATTTCTCATGACTCACAAAACAAAACATTTTTCTATTGTTGAGCTTAAAATTAACATTTCCTCAAGATATATACATCTTAGTTCTTATGGTTATAGTTACCTAGGTTCTTTCAAAACTGGTGTGGTTTTTGAGTCTCTCCGGATTTTTTAACATTCCACCTTGTAGCATGTTAATGCTTTCAGAATTACTAAATATATGTTCACATGTGAATTTACCTTTGATGGTTTACACACTTTTTTCACTATTATTTATGCTGAAAACCAATACCATGATCGAAGACCCCTTTGGAATGACTTTAGTATTATTTCTAACAACATCCATGATCCCTGGTTTGTAATTGGGGACTTTAATACGATTTTAGATTCCATTGATAAAATTGGACCGTCACACTCTTCTATTTCCTCCAAATAATTTAGATCATCCATTGAGGAGTAAAATCGTATAGAAATTAATCTTTTTGGGGATAAGTTCACTTGGTATAGACATCACTATAACAGGGTTTTTTGTGGAAATCTTGATAGGGATTTCACTAATATCTCTTCTCTTGATAAATGGGACACCATTTCGAGCATTACCTTTACCTAGATTTACTCAGATCATCATCCAATTCTTGTCAGCCTTTCAACTAAGGTTCATAAACCTACCCATCCGTTCAAATTTAATAATTCATGGTCCACGTACCCTGATTGTACTAATTTCATAAAAAATTACTTGTAAATAACAAGGCATCACAATGATACTTGTGCTTGTGTCAAAAAAATAAGGCTACTAAAGAAGTCTCCTAAAGGTTGGTGCAGCTCCAAATCCCAGAAACTTGATGCTGATATCTCCTCTCTTGAGAAAGACCTCATTCAAATCCAAAATTCCAACACTAGAACTGGTTTAAATTTAGATCCTCATCTTGAAATCAATACTTCCATTAAACTCATCTCTTTTCTTTTCCTTGAATATAACATGAAAAATCAAACCATTAAAGCTAAATGGATTTTATATGGCGATACAAGTACAATGTTCTATAATTCTCTCCAAAGGATTATAAATGTTATTTAACCTCTTGCTTTTCATATATATGAGGACAGACTCATTGAAATTGAGGAAGCCATTGTGAACCATGTCATAACTTATTTTCATAACCTGTTCAATGGTCCAGATGTTAACAAAGATCTCATTCCTGATATCATTCCGACTTTGGTGACTGAGGTGGAAAATAAATTTCTCTTAAGAATTCCTCTTAATCATGATATTAAAGTCACTGTCTTTAGTCTTAACCATGATAGTGCTCTGGGTCCTTTTGGTTTCAATAAGGGTTTTTTCAGCTCTATTGGAAGTTTATTGATATATATGTTTACAACCTCATCAGATATTTCTTCTCCACTGCTGTTCTCCGTCACGTTTCAAATGCCCAATTTCTTTCTTTAATCCCTAAATTGGATAATGCCTCTAAGATTCACCTTTTCCGACCTATATCTCTAATCAATACCCTTTATAAAATTACCTAAAAACTTATTGCTAATAGAATTACTAAAATATGTAATAGAATTTATTTTTGGAATCAATTTGGTTTTATCATGGGTAGGTCTATTCAATATTGTATCTACATTGCCTCTAAATTCACTAATAGTCTCAACAAGCTCACCAGGGGTGTTAATGTTTCCATTAAACATGATATTAGAAAAGATTTTTGCCACCATTGATTGGAGTTTCATCTTCGAAGTCCTCAAGAGTTTTGTCTTTAATGAATCCTTCATTAACATGATAAACTCTTTATAAAACTAGGCTATCATCTATGTCCTTGTCAATAGTGTCCCTAAGGGATTATTTAAATGCACCAAGGGGGTTAGATAAGGAGATCTACTTTTTGAAATTATATTTGCGATTAGAGAGGATTACTTAAGAAGACTTCTCACTAATATTGTGGATCAAAACAAGATTAAACCTATTCAGGCTTCCTAGAATTCCAATATGCACACTCACCTCTAGTATGTTGATGACATCATCCTTTTCTTACAAGTAGATAAAATATGTATCCAAAGTCTCAAAACTACCTTGTCTCATTATAAAGAAATCTCTTGTCAATATATAATCTAGAGAAAATACTTCATGTTTTTTGGGAAAAAGATTCCTTCCACCAGGAAAAATAATATCATCAATTTCATGGGCATAAAAAAGGCACTTTCCCTTTCACCTATCTTAGCACGCATATCTTTTGGGGAAGACCTAAATCCATCCACTTCTCCAGCATTCATGAAAAAATTATTAACTATCTTTCCTCTTGTAAGGGTAAATCCCTTTCCATGGCTGGTAGAATCTGTCTTGTCAAATCTACAATTGTTTCCAAAATGGTCTATTCAATGATGGTTTACAAATGGCATGCTGGTCTGCTAATGAAAATTAATCTTTGCATTAAAAAATTTGTTTGGACTGGAAGCATGCTTGAAAGTAAGCTTGTGACCATCCATTGTCCCACATGTTGTAAACATTTATATAAGGGTTGTATTGGCATCATAAATCTGAACCTTTTTAATGATTCCCTTCAAGCTAGGCTAACTTGGAGGCTTCTTAACAACAAATCTGGCTCTATTTTTTTCTCAAAAAAATATTCAATACTAAGCTTATAAATGAAAATTCGAATTATTTCACCTATTCTATCTTGTCATCCATTAGACATTCCTACACTAAAATTATGAAAAACTATAGATGGATGGCCACGGGTGATTCAACCATGAATTTTTGGCTTGACAACTGGATGAGTTTCCTCTAACTTCCATGATTGCATCAAATTCCCCTCCTGATAACACCAACTCCACTATATGGGATGTTTTAAATTCACACAACATACACCTTCCTGAAAACATCATAAATGTCATTAATAACTATCCCTTTTATAATTTTGAATATTTCCTTATTTGAGAACCTACCTGTAATGTTGTGCTTGATTCTAAGAATTTTTATAAACACAATTTCATTGATACATATTCTAACTTATGTTGGTTGAATTCCTTTATCAAATCATCGATTAAACCCTCAAGACTTACTCTTGTTTTACATATTGCGCACAAAAAACTCTCCACTGAAGTTTGTTTGCAATCCTTTGGGATCCAAATTTCCTCTAAATTTCACTTGTGAAACCAACACAAGGAAGATGTTGATCATATATTTATTTCTTTTGGAACAGCTTTAGCTCTTTGGAACTTTATTCTTTACATATTTGGATGCATATATTTAGTCAATAACTCAATCAACTCCCAGCTTGAACGATATACAGGATTCGAATCTTCGCAACAAATTAAGATTCTTTTTTTGGCTATAGTTGCTGAGCTCCTCCATGTGATCTGGTATGATAAAAATAATATTATTTATAATAAATTCTCATTCAAGCTTAATGTAGGTCAGGCATGGATTTTTATTACCATTCATGATTCTACTTAGATTATGAAATCCTATTGTGACAACACCGTGGGAGACTTTGAGATCTTGCATCATCTTCAGATTGTTGGTCTTTATCGACATCCTAGATGCACCTTTGAGGTATTCTTGCAAGCCCCGCTTCTAGGATGGATCAAAGTAAATGTCGATGGTTCCTTGAAAGGTAACCCAGGACCTGCTGGATGTGGTGATATTTTTAGAGATCATCTTGGCCAATGTCTCAGATGCTTTTTTGGTGGATGTGGTACGACCTCGTCTCTTGAAGTGGGAATTATGGGGGTCATTCATGCTATTGACATTGCTAAACAAAAAGTTTGGAACAATATTTGGATTGAAAGGGATTCAACCACTATTGTCCAGGCTATTTGGAAAGGTATGGTGCATCATGCTTGGCTGCTTACTTCCTGTTGGATAAATTTTCTCACTTTTCTTTTGGAAACCAACTACATTATTACACATTCTTTCTGTGAAGCGAATATGGTTGCAGACAGTCTTTCCAATAAGGGATTCAACCTGGTCATTACTTGGAAGGATGATTTACGTAGTTATTTGATTCCTCTTTTTGAGAAAGATTGTAATAAGATTCTTCCATTCAGACTCATGTAATCCTCTTTTTTCCCTATTCAATAAATTGTGCCTTGGTGTTTGACTGAGGCACCACCTTCCTGAAAGAATAATTAATTTATTGGTAATATATTATTTAAATTTTAAATATATTTTATTATTATCTAATCATGACATACTTAGTTTCTTGTAATAAAACACCAATTTTAGAAAAGAAATATTTTTAAGCATAAAATTATTTTCATTGTTTTTTAGTTACACTAATTGAATTTCATTTATATATAAAATTATCCATTATTTTTCTATGTAAAATTTTCATAAATTGGTTACTCTTATTAATTAATGCTAATTCAATGGAATGGTTTTAATAGTTATACTAAATATTTATATTTTTAATTAAATATATTATTATTTTGTTTATGTTCGGCGTTGTGTGCAGATAAAGCCTTAAAATACATTGACTTATTTAAATTTGATCATATATTAAAATTCTGGGGTGTCACAAACATATCATTTTCCTAATTATTTTATGTAAGTATCATTCAGAAGTTCACATTTTCCACAAAAATCCATCTATGTAGCCAAACCTTATGAAACTTCTTGTATTTCCCTTTAAATAATAATAAAATGATTATTTTGATTTACTGATGACCCTTACACAAATATAAGATAACCAATACATTCTAAATCTATCCCTTACAAATTTTCAAATGAATCTTAAGAATTAAAGTTGAACCTTTTCAATTTTTTTAATAACTCTTACACAAAAGTAAGGTTACAATTACATTTTTCAATACTTTGATGAAAAATTAATTTTTATCCCTAGTTACCCTTATCAACCACAGTGATGACTCTAAACAAATACAGTGGGGATTCACACCATTTCTAATTCTTCAAGTAGTATTTATGGTTATCCTTTATGAAATTCATAATTTCTATAATAAATTTTCATACCTTTTCCATTTTTTCAATCAATCATTTGGATGAAAGTTGTGATTACAAGGTGACTCAAAGAATTTTTCATTTTTTATACACCCTATCTTATGGATTTCATCCTTCCATACACTTTACATTCAAACATCTAAAATCTATAATTTCAAAAAAAAAATAGGTTTAATTTTCTCAATTCTACATCAAATCAATTCAAACAACCTTAGAACAACATAAATAACTTCAAAAATTATCTGAGTACTTTTTTATATTTTTAAACATAATTAGAAAAGTATTATAGTATATAAATGGTTCTCTGGGTGATTTAATAAATCTTTATTTCCTTAAATATATTTACACAAGGAGTGTCAGTCATTTCAGATTGTTAAGGGAAACTCCTTCATAAAATTTTTTAGGATCTCCCTCTATAACAGAACACACATATTGATTTTATTATTAGAAAAAAATAAAACCACAATCCATTTAGATCTTTATTTATGAATTGTTCATAAATTTAGTTATTTTATACTTTATTTAATTCATAGATATAAATTATTATACAAAAAAATTATATATGATTAATTTTTATGTTTTAAAATATATTTTATAAATTCCCTACCAAATATATTTACAATATAGGTATAAAATTTTATTTAGTTACGTTCAACCAAGGATATTATTTTTTATTAGTCATAAACATGAAAATAAATATTTTTTATAAAATATATATTAGATATAATGATTTTATTGAAATCAAGGTCACCCTTAAGTATTAATATATATATATAGTGTGAATTTAGGGCATATTTTTATAGGCCTAAGGGGTTGACACTTTTCAGAAATATAAGAGTTAGGTACCAATCCCACCATAATTTCTATTATGGGGAACTTGGGTTTTCATTATGATAAACATTAAAATTAAGGGGTTTCATGTTCCATATATATGGGATGAATTAATATTTGTGTTTAAATAATTATAATTTATTTTTGTGTAGGTAACTAGAATCATTAGTTTTATAATGTGCTATACATTATTATTTTTTAAACATATTAATTTTTTTCAAGGAATAAGATTCAAAAATTAAATTCATCGGAATAAGTAGAAATTAATATAATTCATGAGATAAGATAGTTATATTTTTAAATATATCCTAAAAATAATAATTTTTATTTTCATACTAAAGAATCCACATTTCAAGATATAGAAAGTTTTATCAAATGGGTTCTCCTAAAGAAGAGTTCCCATGGATTTTCTTTTATAATTCATGGCTTAAATGGTAAACCCTAAAGGATAAGTAATTTTGTATTTTTGTGATATTTAGGTCACACTTTGTTAAGAAACACTAAAATTTAAGATACCATTGGAGTGATTTGTGATGAACCATATGAAAAATTGAGGCATGGAGGTGTCCACTATATTATCCAAGATTCTTATATGATATGATTGATGTAAAAACCCAAGACTTATGATATATTTATTTTCAAACATTTTAAATTTCCTCAATATCATTTGTTACATGTAACACTGAGTTTTAACAAACTTTAATAAACTATTAATTTAATTATTTAAACATGGTTTTTATATCCTAGTCATTGAAATTTATGGTATGAATTGTAATAACCATATTTTTAAATTTAATTATTAGGGTTTTAGATAAAAAAAATATATTTCTAAACAAGTAATTCATTTTTAGTAATGATTTTATATGACTTGAAAATACGTTTTTCTCAAAAAATATTTTTTATTTTTTTTTTGTGAAAAAATAATAAATTTATTTTTTAAAAATTTAGAAAATGAATTTAAAAAAATAAAATTTATATTTGGAATTAAAATTTTAAAATTTTATTCGGTTAATTTTTTGGTATTTTTTTAAAAAGTTTAATTATTTTAAAATATATTGAAAAACCTAATTTTTATTGAAAACATTCTTTTTGATTAAATATATTCTAATTTTATATTTTAATTTAACATGATTTAAATGTAAAATTTATAAATTTTTTTTTTATTATTCCAATTTATGTAATATAAAACAATTTTATGTTGTTTTTTGATATAAAAACGTTTTATACTTATGAAAAAAAATTATTTGGAAAACTGCTTTTTCACCATGTATGTGGGTTCAATTTTAAATTAAATTATAAAAATAAAGTGAATTGAATTTTTAAATAAGAATTATATATTTGGAATAATAACAATTAATACTATTTAATAATTTCATCTTAATTTTTTTCATAATTAATAATAAAAATAGTAAAAATTAATTGCCACGATTAAGGTTAAAAGGGTTTACTAAGGGCTTAAACTAAAAGATAAAGGATAAAATATCCTAAAATTTATAAAAATACTATTAAATTTCCCCATTTAATCCATATATCATATGAGGATCAATAATTTCTATTTTATAACTTTTCATGATGTATAAAACTTGGGTATACCATTTCTTTTCAAAAAAAAATCCAAGTGTGTCATCTCCCCCACTTATAAAAGGGAACACACTATCCTATCCTATTTAAACTCCAAAAACTTTTGTTTCAAATAAAAACCTGAAAACATATCATCATAAATTCCATACCCATGTCCAATAGGACTTAGTTATATTATGAATTCCTCTAAAGAATTATTTTTGTGAAATCCTGATGTGGTTGTTTGAAAAAAAAGGTATCGTTAAAAATCAAGCATTTTTATTTTATTTCTTCTTCAAATTCTGTAAAATATTCTTGAAAAATGATAATATAATAAAATAATATTCTCCTATATAGTTTTCTGGTATTATTTTATCTTAAAAACTTATATTCATCTTCTCTTTCATCAAATGGGAAATGAAATCATAGATCATGTATACAGTGGATTACCGCCTCACGAATCAAAGTAATTTGTTTTCTATCACCTACATTAAAGGTTTGATATAATGGTGGAATTAAAATATTTTGATGATATTAATTAAATAATAATAATTATTTAATTATAATAATATATCTAACTTCTTACCTTCAAATCCGTTGGAAAATGATAATGTCACTCAAGCATATGTGTGAACTACCGCCTCCACAAAGCGATGCGGTAAGATTTTCATTTTATTTTGATATTCAATGTAATGGTGGTATATATAATTATTATGTATTATATAAATGATTCTATAAAGGTTAATTAATATTTATCCTTCTTTTATTCCATCAGTTGGAAAATTGGAAATAGCGTTCATGCGAACGTATAACCTACCATCTCCATAAATGGTGTCATTCATTTTCTATCCCTAACATTAGTGTATTACTATAAATACAATTATAATTAACATATATTATATTGATACCATATTTAAATATATATATATATATATATAGGATGAAACCATATTAAATGTAAAAAGATGTAAAACACCAAACCAAAATATACATGAAAAATGTAGTAGTTATTACCCAAAATGTGATTTTAACAGGGTATTATAAATAAAAAGGTAATAAAATTTCATAAGTAAATAATATATGGTATGATATAAATTATAATGTTTCTATAATATACATATAATAAACCACAATTTATTACACAGGAGTTTTGAACTTGTATGGAGAAATTTAATATTTGAGGTAAGGGGATTTTCATCTCACCTTTATTTTTATGGGATATAAGCCATATTCACCACTTGTTTCATTTGTGTGGTATATATTATTCCCATTAATGTATTATATTATTATTATTATTAAAAAAATTATTTAAATATACATTTACTTTTCTTTATTTTATGATAATTATAATTCAATCATTACAAAAGTGGTAAACATTTTATGTTATACCCTCACTGTTTATGGTGATTGTTTAGGATTATGATTTTGATAAAGAAATATTATGATTTATCTCTCAATAAAATCATTTTTTTATTATAATATAGTTTTTTCTAAAGAATAAATGTATCTATTTCATTTTTATCTCTTTATGTTCTAAATATACTGAAAGAACATTTTTAAGAAAAATTGACTTTATTTCTCCCTTTGGTCAAAAATCATTTTTCTTTTATTTCCATATTTTCTAAATATGTTTGAATTAAATATTTCAAAATGTAATAATTATTTTTTTATAAAAAGAATAATGTTTTAATTTTTATTTAATGTTTTAATAAGAAAATTATTTTGTGTTTTCTAAACATGGATTTTTTGACTTTTACCAAAAATGTGAAAGGAATATTACTTTTAACATGTATGACATGAACAATATTTTCAACCATTATGATATATAAATGATTAAAATAATACTTTATAAGTTTTAAATAATATTTTAAATAAAAATATATTTTTTAATATTTGGAAAATTATTTTATTCTAAATAAGACTTTCCAAATTGGAAAGTTTATTTTCCTCAAGAAATTTTCCAAGTGATCTTTTAAAATTATTTTTCTTCTAAGATGACATCCTTTGATGAAACATAATCATTAATGGGGATATGATCCAATGATATCATCCCTATTCTTTTTCAAGATGATATAGTTTTATAATGAAAAAATATTTAAGTAACTCATTTCTTTTCCACTGGTTATGTTATGATGAAAGGTCTATGAAACTCCTTTAATTTCTTTAGGTTATAATATAATGAATGTTTTATGATCACGTCGAACAAAAATGTAAAGATTTTGTGATGGGTGGTACCTTTATCTCCCTCCAATGTATTAGGTAATTATTAATCTTCTAAGAGCACAAAGAATACATAGTAGGTTATCTCAATCCCAAAATAGTGTACATGGGAGGTTATTCCAAACCTAAAAGAGGGTACATAGTAGGTTATCAGACGAATGAAACATGGTACACATGAGGTTATCCTAATCCCAAAGTAGGCACATAGGTGGTTATCCTAAGCCTAAAATGTTATTATCATCTTGGTGGATAGCTCTGACATAAGATTTTCTATTCTTATTTTTTATGCCAGAAATCTATTTCATATGCCAAAGTTATGCTCTCATGGATTATGTTCATTAATTTTATAATGATTTGGGTCTTATGAACTATCAATATTCATTCCATGAATTAATTTTATGATCCATGATACGTAAAGTATGGTTTTCAAATGTTATTCTCATATTCTCATACTCAAATGCTCAAGCTATGCTTATGTGAAAAATGATATCTCTTTATCTTATCCTTACTAAGAATCTGAGATCATTATATCTTATGTTTATTTCCCCAATTTATGAAGAAAATTATTATGTATGACATTTTTAAGAAGGGTTCTATCTATGAAGAACTTATTAAGAGATGATATAGATCACTTATGAACCAATTATTTATGTTTCCATATTTCAAAATATACTAAACCTATATGATTTTGGCATAGATCATTATGTTATGTAATAAATATATATCAACTAAAATCTAATATTTATGTTTGAATGTTTTGGGTCATTATAGTTGGTATTAGATCAAGGTTTATTTAAACTATTGAAATTAGGATGGAAAAACCTTAGTGAGAACCATAAGGATAATTCTAATTATAGGAGAATTTCCTAGAATTGTTTTCTAAAGGATAGAGTGAGTGGTTTCCATGAAATTAAATCCGTTTTCAAACACAACAAGTGGATGTGACTATAGAATAGTTGTACCTAGGGGTAATAAATCCAAAAATTGCGCATTGAGATTTGACTCAATCATCAACTATTGCATGAAAATGGGCCTTAACACACACTTGGTTTGACACTCATTGAAGACATGTTTTGGAAATTCACAGACTCCTTACAAACCATCATGAAGTATTTGTGTAATTACCATGAATGACCAAGGTAAAAACTAATTTCTCATCTGAAAATAAGGTTTCAAGAGGTATAAATATTATGAATTAATGATTCTAGATGATCAAGAAATACATTTTAGTTTTAGTATGGGATTAAAAATAGAATAATGAAGTTGCGGTTTTGATGGAGGAGGGATTTCTGCAGTCCTCTAGTGATCGTTGCTTTCTACCTTTCTCAAAACCTGATCTCTTGCCTTAGTTCCCTGAAATATTTCTCCCCCCCCAAAGTTCATGAGTTACATGAAGGGATTCCGCAGCTCTCGATCACGGCTTGGGAGTTTAATGATGCTTCATACCTGCTGAATCTGACGTTGATTGCTCGCTTCAAGTAGTGACGTCCGTCTGTGGATTGTTTTGATCGATTCATCTTTGGTTCATGGAATCTTCATGAGCACACCACTGTGGGTCTTCTGGATTCGAAACATATAATGGTTCGCTTTGGGTCGGAGGATGATTTGATCCTGTCCTGGTCCTCTACCCCGCGTACCTGTGATAGATGTCATTTCCTGCTCTTCCAATGGTCATATGATCATTATATGGAGTGTGACTCCTCGACTATGGCAATCTGGGTAAGATTTCCTGAATTACCGCTTCCATTTTAAAATCCTTCCATCATTTTCATGTTGGGAAATCTTGTTGGTCATTACATATGCTCAGATAGTAGAACTAGGGTTGTTTTCCATTCGATTTCACTGAGAATTTGTGTTGAATTTGACTTATTTAAACCACCGGTTGAGCTGATCTTCATTGCTATAAGTGAGGAATTTTGATGTAAACAAGCTATTGTCTTTGAGTCTTGGTTTGATTACTTCTCTCGGTGTCTTAATGTTGGGCATTTGAGGGAGGACTGTAGACGTAGGAAGGTGGTCTGGCAGGTGGCATTGGCCCCAAATGTTGTAGAGATGGTGTATTTACAACCTCAGCAAAGGGAGAAGAACCTGGGTAATGGAATCCATTCAGAACCAGGTCCTATGAGTACAAGTTCTTTGGATGGTAGGAGAAGGGGGGAACTAAAGTCATCCTTGAACCCGAAGGTTTATGAGGTGTTTGTAAGACTTATAAATGATCTTGGGATACCTACTATAGGAGGTTTGAGCAATGTTGTGAGGCAAGCAGTCCAGTCTGCTGGGGAGTACAGTGGCCAAGGGCTGGTTTCAGCAGGGGGTAAGGAGGCAGTGGATAGATCTATTGTGTATGAGCAGGTAGAGGCTTCTGTGGAGGAATATGATGGTTGGGTGAGGGCCTCTCCTAGGATAAAGACTCCTCATGTGAATTAGGTGGATAGAATTGATGTAAGAAACTGCTTTTCTGGTCTGGTGAATGAAGCACTGGAGGTGTGTCAGGATCAAACTGCTCCTGATTTGTCTCCTGGATGGTTATCTGCTGAAGCTATTGAGTCACATGATAGTGAGGAGTTGGGCATGGTTCTGACTTGTGCTCAGAATGGCAGAAATAATGGACAGGTGTAGGGGCAGGGACCCTTCCATTGTGCTAAATATTGGGATCATGGGTAAAAATGTCGTGCTGGTGAGGATTCTTCAAGGGCTGAAAGTGGCAACATGTAGGTTGGGTTGAACTCTCAGAATGATGTATCTAGTGAAGGTCCCTTATAGACCGGGGTTCTTGGAGATCTTGAGATAGTGGTACAACCACCATGATTAGCATTGATTGACCCTAACAGTCATGTGGAGCAGGAGCAAGGTGTGAATAATGGTCATCAGATGGTGTGTTTACCTGGGAAATGGGGAGACTTGCCTGACAGTGAGAAGGAGAATGATGGAAGAGACCGAACCTCGTTTAGTGATGTTGTTCAGTATGGAAAGAAGGTTATGGCAGGGAGTGTGGATAATATGACAATCCCCCTAAAAAGAAGGCAGCAGAAAGACTTCTCATCTATACCAAGGCCGATGTCTACCAGATTTTCTTTGAACTAAGGTAAAGGGATGAATTCTTCCGAGGAGTTTTTGCAATTGGAGAAGTTAAATCTCAGACAGAAGTATGTGAAGATTATGAAGCAATATGAATGTTCGGAATGGGAGTCGGCAACCGCAGATGAGGCATTTGATCATGGAGTTGGTGATGGGTATGACAATGGGTATGGTTTCTAACTTGTATTTGTATGCTCTAGTTTCCAATGTTTTCCTACTGAACATTTTCTTTTATTTTAATAAACAGTCAGGGACCTTGTCTCTGGCTGAGCTTTTCTGGTAAGTTGAGGTATTAAAAGGTATGCTAAAATATTGATTTATTTTATTTGAGTATAGTTATAAAAATTGCCTTATATAATAAAAAGTATCTTGAAATGTTAATTCATATCCAAAATGATTATATGTGGAAATAACATTGAATACCCCTAATGGAAAAATGGTTGCATTGTAAGTCTCTTATTCATCTATGTTTGAATTTTGTGATAATGTGCTTCTTGTAAATATTTTTATTCTCCCTCTGGTTGAATTTAATGTTATCTTTGGAATTTATTGTATTTCTCTACATAAGTCCCACACCGATTTTCAAGTAAGGGAAGTCACATTTAATTTTATGAACTAACATATGATCATATATTAGTTTAATGATAAATATAAAGTTTAAATGGAAATAAATTCCAATTTATTAATATTTATTTATTTTCAAAAGGGTAATTTTTTTGAGATGGTTGTGGAGAAACTCAACATCAATGATACACCTCTTCTATGGGAGTTTTTTCATGTATTTATGGAAGATTTATCTACTCTTCTGTCGAATAATGAAGTTAACTTCTCAATAGAACTCATACCTAGTGCTACACCTATTTCAAATACTCTCTATATAATGGCCCCAATTGTGTTATAGGAATTAAAGAAGAAACTCTAGGGTAATCTTGAAAATGGATTCATTTAGAAAAGTTTTTCACCATGGAGAGAATTGATTCAATTTTTTAAGAAGATAGACGAATCGATTAGACACTATATTGATTATTGATAACTAAAAAATATTGAAATTATGAAAACGTATCCTCTACCCTATATTGATGAATTATTTTTTAAACTGCACAGATATCAATATTTTCCAATATTGACCTTCATTCTGGATATCATCAATTGATGTTCAAGAATATAGATATACACAATACATCATTTCATGCAAGTTATGGATACTATAAATATATAGTTATTACATTTGGTCATACTAATTCCCCTTATATATCTATGGATTTAATTAATTGAGTCCTTAGATATTACCTTGATCAGTTCATGGTATCCTTTATAGATGATATTCTTATTTATTCAAATTGAAACAAAGAGCATGGATATCAGTTGAGGATTGTGTTGAACACCCAAAAGAAGGAGATTCTTCATAAAAAATATTCCAATTTTAAATTTTAGATACAAATATTATCAGTTTTTAGGTCATGTAATCTAATGAGAGGGTATATTTGTGGATTCATAACATACCAATGTAATTAATAATTGTCCCATACTAACCACTATGACTAAGATATTATGTTTTCATGGTTAAGATATATACTATCAGCAGTTTTTTGAATCTTTTTCATGGAAATATAAACCACTCACCTAGTAAACATGGAATGGATCCACATTCCTCTGTACATATGAATGTGTTGAAAATTTCAAGGACCCAAGATAAGGTTATTCAATAAACCTATGATAACATTACCCTATATTGTATCAGGGTTTTTAATTTATATTGATGAATAAAAGAAGCAGTTTGGATGAATTCTCCTTAAAAATTATATGGTGGTATCTTATGCCTTAAGATAATTGATGGTCCATTTGTAAAATTAGTCAACTCATGATATTGAGTTAGTTTAGGTAATTATTGTATTAATGATATTGAGGAAATGTATTTATAGATAAATTTGTGATATATATACTATTCATAATATATTAATTAATATATTCATATAGAAAGTGTTGAACATTCACCAAAAAAGATGATTGTAGTTGTTTAAAGATTATGACTGCTTAATACATCACTGCCCTAAAAAAGAGAACATGGTGATCAATGATTTGAATTGAAATGATCATGCTAGCCTATCTATGATGAAGATAAAAAAAGTTTAGATATTTATATATTTATAAAGGAAGGATCTGGATATTTTTATGGAATGGGGGAAATTTTAACTTTCTCAAATTAGTGTCCGTATATCAATCCATGTGAATATTAAAGATTCGTAGAAGGATGATGTAGAGAGGAATTAGAAGGTTTTAAATATTACAAATTTTAACCTTGATTATTATGGATTGATAAAGTCCTAGAATCATGTATATGTTTTCTATGTACCTAATTTTGTGAATTATTTATTAGAGGGATCTCATAGTTATTTATTTTCTATTCATCCTAGATGTATGAAGATGTATGGAGATTGGAGGGAGTATTTCTGGTGGGATGACATGAATAGAGATATTGTATATTTTGTATCATGGTGCATGGTATGTCAAATAGGTAAGACTGAGAGAAAAATTCGTAGGTTATGTTACAACCATAACCCATACCAAAATGTAAATTCAAAAACATACCCATGAATTTTTTCATCAGACACCCAAAAATATCTAACATACACAATGTTATATGGGTTATTTTCAACCACCTTAAAAACCCATCACACTTCAGTAGGATCTAGATATCTTGTTACATTTCAGTATGGGGTATCGTCCTAAAAAAGATGGCTAGTCTGAGTAAACCATTCTACCCCTAGAGGATATGTTGAAATCTTGTATTATGGATTTCATATAGAAAACCAAGTTCTTCATAAATTAATATTATATCATTTTAAATAAAAAAACATAATAGTTATATTTTCAAGGATCAAAATATTTTTAGTATCTTATGAAAATTAGGATCATACATCGCTTATAAATAATAAAACATATGTGTTATTAAAATCATTTTTATTCTTCCACTTAAAGTATCTCATGTTCTCTTTACTGAATTTAGTCACCTGAGGATATGAATTAAATAAAGGTGTAATCTAAAATCCAATTAAGGGGTAGGATACCATAAAAGAAATAATAGACATGAATCAATAGTTCTTGGGTGAGAATTGTCATCATAATGATTTCATAATCATGATATAATAATCATAATAATAAGGAAGAAATTTAAAAAATACATAGAATGTGGATATCAATAAAAATTAAACATCATGTCATAGTGATCAAATATCATACTTATTTATAAAAAAATCTAGCTTCATGTTCACACATAACTAATGTGAATAAATCATAAAATCACAATGTTGAACAAAGTTAGTATCATGTTCAAAGTTAACAAACAAATATCATAAGGTACATCACATTACCCAATTAATTTTAGGGTTTTATAATTCTTGTCCAAACTATCACATTATAATATTCACATAATCATGCATGCAAAATAGAACATATAACATTCATAATCATGAAATTACCCATGGAAAAAATCTATTTCATAATGATTTTATAATAATAATTTTCATGAATAAACATGGTGTTAAAAAATAAATAAGGTACATCATATTTGGAAAAAACATTATCATTCCAAGGAATATAAGACTCAACTCAAGAATCAAATATGCATTTTGGAAAAAGAAATATTTTCGAAAATATTTTATTTGGCTTATACATCATGTTGGAAACATATATATCTCTAAAAATAGAAGGTACGAATAGAAAAATTGTTTTTTATATTAACATTATAGGAATATCATGAACAAAATGACATGAAAGAGGAATAACTAAAAGAAATTTAGTTGTGTTCAAGAATACTATTACCTTAAATCCATATTAATTCCATTGTTTTTCCACCTCCAGAACAACAAAATTTGGTTTATTAAAAAAAATAACCATAAGTGATGTCATGACCCCCTCCCCACAAAGTGTACCCCTCCTGGGCCAACAATTTGAGAAGGGTGATAATGACACCCAAGTCCCACCACCAGTAGGCCCTAGGTAGGTGACTAGCACTGAGGGTATAGAAAACACACAGATGGGAGGCCTTACCCTCTAAGATAACACATGAAAAAGAGAGAGATAAGATAGACACCAACCAACTCCAACTCAGATAGAAAAATAAATGAAAACCCAAGTACACATAGGAAATGTAATGAAAAACAACTACAACTGAAAGGGTAAAAACTACATGTACCCAAAAGAAAGTAAGACAGCAGCTACCACAATCCCGGACAGCTCATGCAACCCCAATCTTGTAAACACCGGCCTGATCTCCAACCTTCTCCAAGTGACCTGAAAAATAGTTTATATAACAAAAGGGTGAGTATTACAGTATACTCATTAGAATACTCCATGAATCCTCTCATGAAAAAGTAAATAATGCATGCTAAAGCACAATGAACAACAAGTGAAACTGAATCGTCACCAAAATAGGTATACTAAGTTCCCAGCCTCACCTTGGATACTCTCAACATGTAATGAATACAAGAATATATCATATAATAAGTAATATCAAGGGTACCCTTCTACTAATTCCCCACTGGTTTGCCTCTTTGACACAAAGTCGCACGTCCTAAGCATCTCTCTCCAAAAATGCTTGCCCGTAGACACCTGGGCGAAGCACCACAATATGCACCTCATGCAACAGAACCACCACGTCCATGAAAGAAAGTGACCAGGTAGTTTCTTGGAGCCACCGCATCTCGCATAATGTGTATCATACGTCGGGTATTATACCTCAAGACATTATAGCCCATACCCCGAGTAAGGATCCTCAATCCATCATAGCCTATACATGTTACACCTATAGTAGTCCATAGGATACTATACCCAGAATATATGTGTGTGAATAACCACAAGCCATTACATTCCTCTACACAGATGTATGGGGAAAACTAACCATTGTGCCTACCATCACAAGTATCTACTAAGATAAGAGAGTGGGGCCAAAGGGGGTAGTCAGCCATCCATGCTCCCACCAGAATTTTGGGGAAAACAACCCCTAGGGCCTAGTATCCCCGAGGTGTTAGTTTCCCTCATTGACAAGGTGGAGTAGCATATAGAAATACAAAAAAGTACAGAATATACTATATCTCACAAACACACTATGGGAATAACCTATTCTTAGACTCAACTGCAGCTAACGTCTCTTGAATTCTGGGATTCCACTTCTAAGACTAGGTATCCTATATGCACACAACCATTTAAAAAAACATTATTGACTTACTTCATTCCCTATTTATTGTTTCCACTTTATGTCAATTAATACTTTAAACATTAATTAACTAATAATAATTCCAAATTAAGTACATTAGCATCACTTTTAAAGTACATTTTCCCTTCAAATTTACAACCTTGTCATTATGATCCAGCAAACTCCAACCCCATGGGTTAACATCATTTATTCAATTATTCATTACCAAATTACTTTCCCATATTCATAGTCATTCTAGATAAACAATATATGCTACTAAACGTAAGGGGGATCAACACAGTGAGCAGATGTACTACCCGTCGAGTCTTTTCCACCTATAGCAATAGCATAGACCCATCCTTCCTTGAGAAGCTAAACACGGAAAGCACGGGGCATACCCCATGCGTCTTCGCCTATTTCGGAAGAAGGGTAAGAAAGACCAGCTGCCTTGAGAAGTGTGAAAAAGTAATGAAAATTATCAACCAATAAGAATCATCAAGCATCCAAAAATCACATCCATCTCATTCCATCATCCCTAGTGTCCTCCCCGACACCCACGTTCCTAAACTGATGCATCTCGCCACTCTAGGTGTCATCTGCTTCCATAACTAAAGGAATCCATGCCCCCACATATCACAACAGCCATCCAGGATCACATCACAACACAAGCAGCAGGAAAACAATATCTTAAAAATTGGTTTCATGTCTCTTGAACAATCAATAGCGTAACTAAAAACCCTAAAAGGAATTATCTATTTATCAAACATCCAATTATTTAATCCATCTGGAACTGACTATTCTATTATTTTTAGGTTCTGACTATAGGTAACCTAAACATCAAGCTATCACAAATTTATTAAACATGATTACCACATCAATTTGATTAACATCAAATTACTACAAGACGAACCAGATTCATTTCATGTATCTTTATCTTTAGCCAGAAATTTATCAATTTATTCCCAACATTACATTCTTTACCGATTTCCATTAAGAACGAACAACTTAACGAAGAAACCATAGATATAACACTATCTAGAAAAACAAGAGGCAATAACATAAGATTGATATCAATTTATTTATCTTGTTCAAATATTTATTATGTCAATTACATTATCGTCCAGTTGGATAAATCATTCTAACTATACAGTTGCACCTATAAGTGTAGAAAAAAGTATTGTTTTCAACAATACATGTCAATGTTATTTAAAGGGGGAGATTATTGAAAATAATACTCTATCTCTTTATGATAATTTTGATTCTCACAAATACCCTTAGTTATTTTCTAATGATTTTATTTAGTATTTTTCAGGAATTTATTAATTTATTGTACTCTTGAAATAATGAGAATTTATTACTTATTCGAAATCTGCTTTAGCATTTTTTGGAATCACTGTGCACACCTTACGTGAATAAATATAGCGCGAAATCTGCTTTAGCGTGTTCTAGAATCATTGTTCATACCCTACATAGATAAAAGTATCATAATGATGAAAAACATGTATACTTTTTAAAATAAGAGAAAAGTATGGTTAAACAACCATATGCTTTCAGCAAAGTATGGAAGGATAACCTTACGTTATGAAGTACCCTTACGTTTTGGTTGTCAGCAAAGTATGGAAGGAGAACCGTACTTAAATTCTAAGTGTTACATTTGTTTCTCAAATGTATGGTTCATCAACCTTACTTTTTTAAACAACCATATGTTCTTGGAAAAGTATGGATCTTTTACCGTACGTTTGAGTGTTGAAGAAAAAAGTATGGATGATCAACCTTACGTTTGTGGTCAACCTTACGTTGTCAACCCTACGTTTCTATTCAACCTTATGTTGTTAACCTTATGTTTGAAGACTATGTTATTAACCATACGTTTTGAAGCCACGTCATCAACCTTACGTTTGGAGTCAGAAATTTTGACAGATGATATTTAGGTGCAGCGATCAGTAAGCTGATTTCCGGGTGAATTTCAAGCTCGATTTAAAGTCGTTTTTAAAGTACGACGTTGAATGATTCAAAGCCGTTTTTTAATGGATTTAAGATCGAATTAAAATGATCTTTTTATGCCGAGTCTTAAGGGAAGTTACGACTTCTCTGTAAATTCAAATTTTTGAATATCGCGAATCAGAAGGTGACTTTTATGGATCTAAATGTGCAAGAGATATTCTTTATTATATATGTTCTCTATGAAACACTAGGTACATATGTATGGTGATCGATCTATTATTGAAAAACGTGGAAAACAGAGATTGCAACTATTCACGTTGATCTGCTGATTCAAAAGGAGCCTCAAATCTCTGTTTGTTCAAGAAGAAGAAACTCGTTAGAAGATTCACCTGTTCTACATCGAATATCTACTGTGGATCTACTACTTCTGAAGTTGTGAACTATATCTCTATATCTACTGCAACTAGATCAACTCAGAACTGCTTTGTCTTGAAGATCAATATTTCTAGAGACTTTGATCCATCTGCTGTCAATTGCATTCTGTTTCAATTGTGAAGATCAACTGGAAAATTTCTTTCTGAAATTATTTTTTATTCTTGAGTAACCAGCTTCTCGTTCTAAGCTGTGTAGGTTCGTGTTTGAACCAGAAGGCTTTGTTTTTCCTTGGATTGTAAAGGTGTCAACTTTCGGTACTCAGTTGTGAATCGGTCTGTGGAAAAGAGGACCAGATAGTGAAAATCACTAAGCTCGTGGAGTTGAGAATTGGTGGAGTGGACTAGGGGCCTTCTATTCCTTGAACCACTATACATCTTTGTGTTCTTGATTTTACTTATTCCGCTGCACGATCAAATCTGATAAAGTATAAAGGACAGAACTCGTTCAAGAAAAGAGTTATCGAAAAATTGCAAAAGACACAATTCTCCCCCCTCTTGTGTATAATCTGTAGATTCAGATCCAACAATTGGTATTAGAGGTGTATCTTCTGATAGAGCCTTATAAATCTATAAGCATTTAAGGATTATACAACAGAGCATCATGACCGATACAAGAGAAGGGATGTCGATGGTCAGAGCACCATATTTTAAAGGAGACAACTATAGTTACTGGAAATCGTGCATGATAATATATCTGAAAAACCTAGGATATAGATTCTATTCAAAGATTCTGACACCTTATGAAATTCCTGAAAATCCTGAAACATGGAGTGCTGCTATAGAGGCAGAGTATGATAGGAACTCAAAGGCTATGAATGCAATTATCTGCGGTCTAGGACTAGATGAATTTAACAGAGTATCTCAGTGCCCGACAATATATGAGATGTGGCAAACAATAGTTGTGGCATATGAAGGAACATACAATGTGAGGTAAATGAGATATGAACTGCCATATTGAAATTTGATACTTTCAGAATGGTTGAAGGTGAGAGCATTACCCAAATGAATGGGAGATTAACAGAAATTGTCAATAACATAACGGCTCTAAGAGAACCTATCAAGCAGGCTGATCAAGCATTAAATGTACTGAGAGTACTTCCTACTCGATGGAATGGTATCTCTGCTGCAATCAGACAATCAACACCTATCAAAGATCTAACTATGAGAGAGCTGATTGGTACACTGATCATGTATGAAGTTGAAATGCAAGATGAGGCTAATGAACATAAAGTGATTATCAAAAGAGAAGATACTGCCTTGAAGGTAACTTCAAAACAAAGAATAGAAAGATGAAGAACAAAGAATTCAAAGTTAAATCAGAAAGCTCTGACTCATCCAACTCAGATGAAGAACTGGCTCAGCTAGCTAGAAAATATAGAAAATTCTACAGCAAGAAAAGAGGCTTCAAAAAATACTTTATGGGAGATAATAAGGAAGTAATATGTTATGAATGCAAAAAGATGCAGCATATCAGACCAGATTTCCCACATTTGAAGGATGCAAAGAAGAATAAATTCTTCAAAAGAAATGACTTTGAGTAGAAAGACAAGAAAGCCACTTGGAGTGAATCTGAAGACTCTAGTAGCTCTTTTGAATCAACCTCAGAGAAAGAAAAAGTCAATCTAAAAGCAAACATGTGTTTTATGGTAGAAATTGATGAGGTACACTCATATTACTCTTCTGAATCAAATTTTGAATCAAGCTACACAAATGAAAAACATGTAGCCTACTGCAATATGCTTGAAGAAAGATATGTCTCACTATTTAAGAAACATAAGTCACTATAAAATATACATAAATCCATTTCATATGAAAGAGATACAATGCTGAAACAACATAAGGAATTAACTGATAAATACAATTCGATTAACAGTAACTATATTAATTTTGAATCAAGAATAAAAACACTGCAGGATGAAGTAGAATCTTACAAACAGGCTGCATTGGTTTTTACAAAAGGAGAGAATTTATTAAATGAAATTCTTGGAAAAACTGTCATTAAAAAGGAGAGATTTGGAATTGGGAGTAAAGGAGGAAAACCAAAGCTATATAAAAATTATTTTGTTACTAACTCTAAATGGTTAATAGTAATTTTTGTGGGACAAAGGGACATGTAGCTAAAAATTGTTTCTTAAGACAACCTCAAATTTGTGGTATTAAGAAAGCCTATGCTTCAAAAGAATTATATGATTCAGATAATTTTAAAATAACAAAGAAAATATGGATACCCAAATCATTGCTAGCTAACACCCATAGACCCAACAAAATATGAGTACCAAAGCAATTTGTTTGAATGTATTTGCAGGTAGCAGGTCACCTGAGAATAAAAGATATATGGTACATGGATAGTGGCTGCTCAAGACATATGAGTGGAAACTCGTTGAATTTTTCTTCACTCACTGAAAAGGAAGGAGGGCTTGTCACATTTGGTGACAATTCCAAAGGAAAAAGTCATTGGTATTAGAACTGTTGGAGATCCAAAAACAGTCTCAATCAACAAAGTACTTTATGTACAAGGACTAAAACACAATCTGATAAGTATCTCTCAACTTAGTGATGATGGATCTACTGTTGATTTTACTAACAATTGTTTTATTGTTTCTAAAGATAAACTGTTTAAATTTAAAGCACTAATAACTAAAAATGTATATACTTTGGATTTAAATTCCTTGTGTAAACAACAAGTAAACTGCTTGACTACTAAAGTAAGTGAATCCTGGATCTAGAATAGAAGACTTGGTCATTGAAATTTATATGTTTTACATAAGTTATCTAAGAAAATTTAGTTTCTGATTTATCAAGTCTCAAATTTGAATGTGACAAATTTTTTGTTGCATGTTAAATTGGCAAGCAACACAAATCATCCTTCAAATCTGTTAATAAGGTTGCTACATCTAAACCTCTAGAACATATTCATATGGATTTGTTTGGACCTTCAAGAGTAGCAAGCCTAGCTGGTAAATTATATTTATATGTTTTAGTTGATTACTATTTAATATTTACATGGATTTTCTTTTTGAAATTTAAAAATGAATCTTTTACTTTATTTGAATGTTTCTGAAAATCTATTCAAAATGAAAAAGGGTGCAATATTATCTCATTAAGAAGTGATCATGGCGGAGAATTTGAGAACCTAGAATTTAATTCCTTTTGCTCAAATATGGGTATTAAGCACACCTTCTCTTCACCAAGAACACCTCAAAAAAATGGGATTGTAGAAAGAAGAAATAGAACTACTCAAGAAATGACTAGAACTATGTTAAATGAATATAGCCTACCTATATATTTCTAGGTAGAAGTTGTGAATACAGCTTGTTATATAATTAATAGAGTTTTAATTAGACCTATTTTGAAAAAGACACCCTATCAACTATGGAATAATAGAAAACCTAAAGTAAATTACATTAATGTTTTTGGATGCAAGGTTTACTTCTTAAACACCAAGGATAATCTTGGTAAGTTCGATCCAAAATCTGATGAAGGTATTTTCTTCGGATATTCAGCTACCTCCAAATCTTATAGAGTTTATAAAAATAATTCAAGGATTATTGAAGAATCGGTTCATGTGAAATTTGATGAATCTGATCCCTTTGAGAAAAGGACAGAACAAATGGATGAACTTGAATCTAATGATAACATGCTACTAGAGAATTTAAAGAATGATTTTGAAAATGATATAAAAGAAATTCAGTCTAGTTCAGAGGAACATGATACTGAAGAACCTTTAAATATTTTACCTATACAATCTAGAACCCTAAAAAATCACCCTTTAGAAATTGTCATAGGTGACCTAGAAACTAGTGTTCAAACTAGAAGAAACTTAGGAAACCTAATGGAATTCTCTGCCTTCCTATCTCAATAAGAACCCAAGACTATAGAAGAAGCTTTAGGTGATGAAAGCTGGGTAATAGCAATGAAAGATGAATTAAACCAGTTTAAAAGAAAGGAAGTTTGGGAATTAGTGGAAAGACCAAAGAATTATCCTGTAATAGGAACCAAATGGGTCTTTAGAAATAAACAGGATGAACAAGGCACAATAACTAGAAATAAAGCAATATTTGTAGCTAAAGGATATAATAAAGAAGAAGGAATAGATTGTGATGAGGCTTTTTCACCTATAGCTAGGTTAGAAGCCATTAGAATCCTTTTAGCCTATGAATCTTATATGAATTTTAAATTATTTCAGATGGATGTTAAATCTACCTTTTTAAATGGTTATTTAATAGAGGAAGTTTATGTTGAGCAACCTCCTGGTTTTGAAAACTCTCAAAAACTTGATTCTGTTTTTAAACTTACTAAAGCTCTTTATGGCGTTAAACAAGTACCTAGATCTTGGTATGAAAGATTAAGTTCTTTTCTTTTGAAAAATGATTTTACTATTGGAATGGAAGACCCAACAGTCTTTAAGAAAACTGTGAAAAACAATGTTTTATTGGTTCAAATTTATGTTGATGACGTAATCTTTGGATCAACTAATAAAACTCTTTATCATGAATTTTCAAAATTAATGCAAGAAGAATTTTAAATGAGTATGATGGGAGAATTAAATTTTTTTGGGTCTTCCAATATTTCCAAAAGATTTTGGTAATGTTTTAAATCAAAGCAAATACATTACTGATTTACTTAAGAAGTTTGGACTTGAAAACAGCAAGCCATTTACAACTCCTATGTGTACTAATATAAAACATGATTTGGATGAAACTGGGAAATCAGTTGACAACAAGTTATATAGAGGTATGATTGTTAGTTTGTTATATCTTACTGCTACCAGGCCAGATATAATGTATTCAGTATTTCATTGTGAAATATTTCAATCAAATCCTAAATAATCCCATCTAACTGCTATTAAAAGAATTTTTAGATATTTAAAAGAAACTGTTTTTCAATCTCTTCTGTATCCAAAAACTTCTGATTTAAATTTGATTCCATATTCAGATGCTGACTTTGGAAGTTTTAGATTAGATAGAAAAATTACATCAGGTACATGTCACTTTTTAGGAAAGTCTTTAGTATCATGGTCTAGTAAGAAACAACATTCAGTTGCCCTGTCAACAGCTAAGGCAGAATATGTTTCTGCTGGAAGTTGTTGTGCACAATTGTTGTGGATGAAAAACACTCTTATGGACTTTGGATTGAATTTTAATAATACACCTATTTTATGTGATAATACAAGTGCAATTAATATTTCATAAAATTCTATTAGTCATTCTAGAACTAAGCACATTGATATAAGGCATCATTTTTTAAGAGATCATGTTATTAAAAAAGAAACATTTTTAGAATTTATAAATACTGAAATTCAATAAGTATATATTTTTACTAAATCACTTCCCACTCCAAGGTTTGATTTTATTAAGGGGGATCTAGGTTTGTTTAATTTTAAATAATTTTTATTTTTTAATTTAATTTTATTTATTTGTGTAAATTTTATTTTGTTTATTGAATACTATTTAAGATTTTCTTTCTTTCGCCATATGAAAATTTTATTTGTTTTTAAATATATGTATGATTAGTGATTACACGGGAATCAAGGCTGTCAGAGCCTTTTCAGCTTCTAAACCCTTTCACTTCTATTGAAACCCTTTCGAAATCCAAAAATCACACATCCTCTTCTAAACCCTAACCCTGAAACCTTTAGAGACTCTCACAGAAATGGTGAGGACTAAATGAGCCAGTGAAGCCGAGCCAAACAATGTCAAGAGACAACGCACCGAGGGAAGAAAAATCTTAAAAGGCAAGGTAATTGATCTTGACTGATTATTTCAGACAAATCTATTGCTGAAGTAAGAACTGTCATTTCAGAATCTTGAACAAATGTTCAATAGTGAAAATATGGAATTTCTGTATGGTGTAGATCTTAGATACTTCTTCAAATATGTAAAGTTTAGTCTAGGAGATACCGAGGATAGTATGTTGGCTAAGATAGAGGATATGGATTTCTTAATCTCTTCAGTATAGATTAGTCAGATTCTCAACTGCCCTCATGAGGGAGTTTTTCATTTCGACTTGAAGAATATAAGAGATTATGTGCATAAACCTGAAGACATCATGTCTTTTCTTTTTGGTAATAAGACAATAAAGAAAATGTTTGTCAAGGATTTAAAGCCTGATCAGAAGATTTTGGTCAAATTTATCTAGACTGGAATAGCTCCACGGATGGAAGAAATGGAAAAGATTTTGTACCCTGATATGTATATAATGTTTCTTATGTTAAACAATATTAAGTTAAACTTTCCAAGATACATGATAAGATATCTCAGTTATTGCTGTCAAAGCGTGGCCCAGATGAATTTCTACCCTTTTGGTAGATTTATTTCTAAACTATTGTTTAAGAAACACATGGTGAGATTAGTAGATGCTCGATTTAACTGTCATCACAGTAATACGTTTAATGCTGGAACTTTGAGGAAATTTGGATATTTCATGAGCACAATTAAAGGAAATATTTTTGCAGTAGGAGCTGAGGAAGACTCATAGTGTGCTCAAGCTCAACCTGCTAAGTCCAAGGAGGGACAAGCTAAATCTAGAGTCAGCAATGTAGCAAGAAGGATTCTCTTTTATGTGGCAGATGTTGAGGAAGATGGAAGTCAGGAGGGACTTCAATCAAAAAGAAAGAGGCCAGTAAATGAGGAAGTCACTTCCCCTACTTTTGAAACAACCACATAAGCATTATTTTCTTATTCTTTTGTAAGGTAAGCTGTTGTTGATAAGACCATGGAATATGTTACTAAAAAAACAGCACCAGCAGAGGGATCAGGATTTCCAGAAGAAGCTAAAAGGGAGAATCAAGAACAGATTATAGCTGATGTTGTAGTAGCACTTCAACCGGAACAAGAGATGGTGGAAGTACCTAGTGAAGAAGTGTCTAGACCTCAGGAAACTACTAAAAATATTGTTCTTTAAATTCCAGTGGAAGACAAATATGCAGATGAATGTGATGACCATGCTTCTGAAGCTCAAACAGAGGTACTTCAAGAAGATTTTTATGTGGAGGAGTTTGAAAACTCTAAGGAAAAAACTGTGGACCAACCTTCTCAGGACAGAGAAAAAAAATATTATGCTGAATCATTGCCTTTGGTACAGCTACATCACCCTAAGAATTTGAATCAAGCACAGGGTGCATCTGATTCAAGGAAAGAAGAAGTTGAAGAACTATACAGAAAGGTATCTCAGTTGGATTATGAGAATGTTTCTCTGAGAAATGCCTTAGACTTAGAACATTTGAAGTTTCAAAAGTTGGAGGAGTGTATAGTTTCAAGGCAAGAAGTTGAAATGTTTAAAGAGAATATGCTGACTGCTGTTACACAATTGAAATCTGAAATGGTTATGAAGTCAGATTTATCAGATCTGAAGTTGTTTATGGAGAACCAATTTGCATTAGTTGCAAATAATTCTATTAGTGGATCAGGTACTTCACCTGATTTAATCAGAAGGTTTCAGGCTATCACAGTTGCGATGAGCAACATAAATGACAGGATACAAGATCTTCAATGTAACAGTGCACCTTTATCAGTATTTCTAGACAATCAGAAGTTCTTAGTGGATCAACTGACATCTAGTGAGCCATCGATCAGCATTCTGTTAAATAAGTTATCAGAGAAGCTGTCAGTATTTATTGAAAAAGAGGAAAGAATGCATGAATTTTTTAGATTCAATTTAACTGAGGATATTAATATGACTCAAAAGAACAGAGAGCTCATTATCAAGCTTGGAGATTGGATGATTAAGAGACTTCGAGAACAGTTTACAGAAATCAAGTCTACAATTCAGAGGAGATAGAACCTTTTTCCTATCTTACCCAAACCTTGATTCCTGTGTATATCATTGTCATATATATACTACTGTTTTTGAATGAAAATTTTCTTAATTATTTATTTGTTTCTTTCTTTATTTTTATTACTAACTTTCTTTTTGATATGTCAGTACTCCAGATTTAATTATTGATAAAAAGTTTATAATAGCATTTACTAACAGTTCAGTGTAATATTTAAAGTGTTAAAATCCATGATTTTTCATTCTTTTTGATATCACAAAAAGGGGGAGAATTTGGATAAACACAACATCAAAACCACAAAATTTTATTTAGGGGGAGAATTAAATGGGAAATTTGGATTTATAATTATATTTTTGGTGGAGAAGTTTTTATTTAAAACTTTATAACTAATTTTGAAAGTTAATTTTGTTTAAATAATTTTAATTATTTTATGGGTTTTGTGATCATAAAAAAGGGGTAGATTGTTGAGAAAAGTATTGTTTTCAACAATATATGTTAATGTTATTTAAAGGGGTATATTATTGAAAATAATACTATGTATCTTTATGATAATTTTGATGCTCACAAATACCTTTAGTTATTTTCTAATGATTTTATTTAGTATTTTGTAGGAATTTATTAATTTATTTTACTCTTGAAATAACGAGAATTTATTACTTATTCGGAATCTGCTTTAGCGCGTTCTGGAATCATTGTTCATATCTTATGTGAATAAATATAGCGCGAAATCTACTTTAGCACGTTGTGGAATCACTGTTCACACCCTTCGTGGGAAAATGTAGCGTAATGATGAAAAGCGTGAATACTTTTTAAGATAAGAGAAAAGTATGGTTAAACAACCATACGTTTTCAGCAAAGTATGGAAGGAGAACCTTACATTAGGAAGGAACCTTACGTTTTGGTTATCAGTAAAGTATGGAAGGATAATAGTATGTAAATTCTAAGAGTTATGTTTTTTTCTCAAAAGTATGGTTCATCAACCTTACTTTTGTAAACAACCATACGTTCTTGGAAATGTATAGATCAAGTAAAAGTATGGATCTTTTACCGTACGTTTGAGTGTTGAAGAAAATGTATGGATGATCAACCTTACGTTTGTGTTCAACCTTACGTTGTCAACCCTACGTTTGTGTTCAACCTTACGTTGTTAACCTTATGTTTGAAGACTATATTATTAACCCTACATTTTGAGGCCACATCATCAACCATATGTTTAGCGTTGGAAATTTTGACAGATGATATTTGTGTGTGGCGATCATTAAGATGATTTCTGGGCGGATTTCAAACCGGATTTAAAGTCATTTTTAAAGTATGACTTTGACTGATTCAAAGACGTTTTTAATGGATTTAAGATCGAATTAAAAGGAGATTTTTATGCCGAGTCTTAAGGGAAGTTAAGAATTCTCTGTAAATTCAAATTTTTGAATATCACGAATCAGAATGCGACTTTTATGGATCTAAATGTAAGGAGATATGCTTTATTATATATTTTCTCTCTTAAACCCCATGTACATATGTATGGTGATCGGTCTATTATTGAAAAGGGTGGAAAACATGGATTGAAACTATTTATATTGATCTGCTGATTCAAAAGGAGCGTCAAAGATCTGTTTGTTCAAGAAGAAGGAACTCGATAGAAGATTCACCTGTTCTACATCAAATATCTACTATGGATCTACTACGGCTGAAGTTGTGAAATATATCTCTATATCTACTGCAACTGGATCAACTCAGAACTTCTTCGTCTTGAAGATCAATATTTCTAGAGACTTCGATCCATCTGTTGTCAATTGTATTCTGTTGCAATTGTGAAGATCAACTAGATATTTTTTTTTCTGAAATTATTTTTTATTCTTGAGTAACTAGCTTCTTGTTCTAAGCTGTGTAGGTTCGTGTTTAAACCAGAAGGCTTTGTTTTGCCTTGGATTGTGAAGGTGTCAACTGCAGGTACTCAGTTGTGAATCGGTCTGTGGAAAAGAGGACCAGATAGTGAAAATCACCAAGCTCGTAGAGTTGAGCGTTGGTGGAGTGGACTAGGGGCCTTCTGTTCCCTGAACCACTATACATATTTGTGTTCTTGATTTTACATATTCCACTGCACAATCAAATCTGATAAAGTATAAAGGACAGAACTCGTTCAAGAAAAGAGTTATCGAAAAATTACAAAAGGCAGAATTCACCCCCCTCTTGTGTATAATATGTAGATTCAGATCCAACAATAATAAAAGAGAGAAATTAATCCACTTCCTCAAAATGTTCTCCATGTTCTATATACGAGAACATTCCACACAACGGTTCATGATTGCCTCCTCTCGCTACAACTGCATCCACCCGAGGATACCACGGTACGACCACACCAAACGAAAGCCAAGAAAACTCCATTAGAAGCGTGGAGATCACATGATATAAAATGGAAAGGAGAAACAATAGAAGATGAACCCCAAAAGAATGATGATAAAATATAACTTATATCGAAGGTCGATAGATACTACATGGTTGCACCGAAACAGGGGGTGAAATTACAGCAAGAAGAATGTCGAGGGAAACCAATCCATAGGGAAAAGTTTGATATCATGGTTCCTATGGAACGGAAGGAAAGTTTTGAGTGTCTCTCACTAGAGAACAAATAGGAAGAACAAGGGAGGAAGATATCTTGTCCCTTTTGATGATTTAATGGAGTGACGGTTTAAGATACGCTTGATTTCCCATTAAAAAAGGATCGCATTGAACCACGCGGTTTGACCACGTAAAAAATATCATGATCCTTAGTAATAATTAATATAACAGTTAAGGCATTTGAATCAGCCTTAGAGTCCTTAAAAACAAGGATTTAAATGAATTTTACATCAAAGGAAACATCAAAGGGGCGAAACTGTAGGAGGTTGGAAACACTATTCATGAACTCCAAATTTGGAAAAGGAAAAAGGTCACCATTGGAACCACATAGTTGGGACATCACTGTTCGGGAAACACTGTTCATGAACCTCACCGTTTTGGAAAAACTGTTTATGAACATCATTATTGGAACCTCACTGTTCTAGAAAAACTGTTCATGAACCTCACCGTTCTGGAAACACTGTTCATGAACCTCACCGTTGGAACCTCACCATTCTAGAAACACTATTCATGAACCTCACTATTTTGGAAACACTGTTCATGAACCTCACCATTGGAACATCACCATTTTGGAAACACTATTCATGAACCTCACTATTGGAACCTCACCATTCTGGAAACACTGTTCATGAACCTCACCATTGGAACCTCACCATTCTGGAAACACTGTTCATGAACCTCACCATTGGAATCTCACAGTTCTGGAAACACTTTTCACAAATCTGACCGTTGGAACATCACCATTTTGGGAACACTGCTCATGAACCTCACCATTGGAACCTCACCGTTCTGGAAAAACTTTTCACAGAAGGTCACCATTGCACTGTTTAGAACGGGCTACCATTGGAACTGTTCACCTAAGGTTGCCGATGAACTATTCATAATTGTCTACTGTTGGAACTATTCACATAAGGTCACTGTTGCACTGTTCACAATGGTCTACCATTGGAACTATTTACCTAAGGCTTCCGATGCACTATTCACAACAGTCTACCATTGGAAATGTTCACATAAGGTCACCATTGCACTGTTCACAATGGTCTACCATTGAACCTATTTACCTAAAGTTACTGATGCACTGTTCATAACAGTATACCATTGAACTTGTTCAAAAAAATCAAAAATTGGAAAAGTGCTTAGGATAAGTCAACTTGACTTCCCAGAACACTCAAACACCAGATTTTCACAAAGGAATGGACCAGAGAGGTCCGGGCCATTACATCAGATACCTCTCAAAACATTCTCATCCTCGAGAATTCAAAATCCACATAAAGGGAAAACGAAACCGGTCTGAACAACCACCAATTGAGATACCTCTCAAATATAGAAAGCCACAAAAAAAAAGAAATCCATCTCATAAAAATGAAAGGTTTATAACCATAAATCAAAAGTCATTACATGAAAAGAGTTAAACATCAAACAACTCTGGGTACTGAACACGTAACTGAGACCCACGTTCCCAAGTACTCTCCTCCATGTCACTGTGTCTCCACAAGATATGGACTAATGGGATAGAACACCAGCACAACACTTTATCCTTACGGTGTTGGATCTCCACAGGCTGCTTCTCAAAGGTGGCATCATCATCAACATCGATCTCTCCCTAATCAATGACGTAAGAGTCATCATAAAGATAATGACAGAGCTTTGATATATGGAAAACATCATGTATCTGACTCAACTACGGAGGAAGTGTTACTCAATACGCCACAACTCCAACACGAACTAACAACTCAAAAGGGCCAACAAACCGGGGAGAAAGATTACACCCATGACCAAACCTTCATTACCCACAATGGGGAGTCACCTTCAAAAACATGTGTTCCCCAACATCAAACGTAATGGGTTTCCTCCTTTGATCAGCATATGATTTTTGACGATCTTGCGCTGTATTCAACCTCTCACGAATCACCAGAACCATCTCTATTGTATTCTGAACTAGTTCCGGCCCGAGAATTGCGGACTCTCCGACCCCAGTCCAACACAACAGAGAACAGAAAGGCTGGCAATACAAGGCTTCAAACAGTGTCATACCGATGGTGGAGTGATAAATATTTTATTAAGTGAACTCCACCAAGTGTAAGTGCTTCATCCACGATCCTCCAAAATCCAGAACACAAGAGCGTAACATGTCTTAAAATTCTAGATGGTTCACTCTGTATGACCATCCATTTGAGGATGAAAAGCAGTGCTAATTCATAGTTGAAAACCGAAATCTTTTTGGAGACTTCTCCACTCCCTGGAGGTAAAATGAGGATATCAATCAGAAATTATTGTCCTTAGGACTCCATGAAGTCTCACCACCTCTTCCAGATACTACCTCAACAAAACTTCCACTGAGCTCGACTCCTCGATCACTATTAAGTGGGACGATTTTTTTAAACAATCCACCACCACCCAAATAACACCATGTCCTCCCGGAGATTGAGGCAAACCAGAAACAAAGTCCATTGAGATGTCCTCCCACTTCTACTAAGGAATATCTAATGGCTGTAGAAGTCCACAAAGAACACGGTGTTCGGACTTAACCTTCTGGAAAACCAATCATCGAGACACAAACTCTGTAACCGCACGCTTCAGCCCAAGCCACCAAAAATGGCTCCTCAAGGCTCAGTACAGCATTGTCACGCCAGGATGCACCGCTAAAGGTGAACTATGAAACTCTCTGAGAACCATCTTACGCATTGTCAAAGGAACAAAAATCCTTCCATTATAAAACACTCGGTGTTGTTCATCCTCCGACCAAACATCATGGGCCTTGCCACAAACAAATCGGTCTCTCCAGAACTCCACCTCTAGATCCCCCAATTGGAAATCTTCCACCTTCTACACCAGGGATGATTGTACCGTCATCTAAAAAATACAACCTCTTCCCCAAACATATCCCATATCAGGATGTAATGCTGAAATATCTTCCATTACTCTCCAGAAATCACCGGATTCATGCACAGCATCACAACGTGACTTTCAAATCAGTGCATTAGCTACAAAATTACCCTTTACAGGTGTATATGATATCTCAATGTAATATTAGTGTAAGAACTCCATCCACCGATGACGTCATAAGTTCAAGTCACACTGGGATAAAACATACCTCAAACTCTTATGATCGGTGATAACCACAATGCTCTCGTCAATGAGGCAATGTCTCCACAACTTCTGAGAAAACACCACAGCTGACAATTCAAGATCATGAGTGGCATAGTTACGTTCATGGGGGAACAACTTACAAGACCCATAAGAAAAAAACTGATCTCTACTACATCAGAACATAGCCTAACCCCAGATGTGAAGCGTCGCAGAAAACATCAAACTGAACTCCCTCTGCTGGAAGACAAAGAACTGGAGCTCTTACTAACTTTTCCTTTAGATACTTGAAAGCTGCCTAATACTGATCAGTCTATATGAACGCCTGATCCTTCATAGTCAAAGCTGTCAGAGGAGTCACAACTCATGATAAATTGGCTACGAACCTCCGGTAGTAGCCTGTGGGACTAAGGACAATTCGCACCTCAGACACTGTCTTGGGGGATTCCCAAGAAAAAACTGCTTATATCTTCGATGGATCTACAGATATTCCTTACTAGGACACAACATGCCCCAATAAATGGATTTATCAATCACAAAACTTACACTTTTACAACTTCCCAAACAGCTGATGTTGTCGAAGAATTCCCAAAACGGTGTGTAGATGCTTTTTATGCTCTTCCTTAGATGTAGAGTACACAAAGATGTCGTCGAAGAAAACTAAAATGAACTTGTACAGGATCTAATGAAACACACCGTTCATCAATCCCATGAACACAGCTGAATAATTTTTCATGCCAAACGACATTACAACGAACTCATAATGCCCATGACGACAAAAAAAATCATTCTTCAAGATATCATCATCCTTCACAGGCATCTAAAGATATCCTGGCCGCAAGTCGATATTTGAGAACCAACTTTCACCCTTCAGTTGATCGAATAAATAATCAATCCATGGAAGAGGATAACGATTCTTTATTGTCACTTTTTTCAAGCGATGATAATAGACACACAACCGCAAACTGTCGTCAGCCTTCTTCACGAACTAAACTGGTTCACCCCATGGTGACACACTCGGCCAAACAAAACCACACTATAATAGACCATCAAGTTATATACATAAATCTCATTACTCATAAGGGGCCATACTATATGGATACATAGAGATAGGATATTCTCCTGGTTGTAGTTCAATCCCAAACTCAATCTCTCTTCGAGGGGGTAATTTTACAACCTCTTATGGAAAGGCATCAGGGTACTCTTCTACAACCCTAGGAAGCTCCAACAGTTGAACCACTGAAGGGCTCAAAATATTCTTGTATATCATGGATGATAAAGACAGAACACACCTATGACCCATCCGAGGATCTCGATCACCAACAAACTCCACCAGATCTTCATTCGCATCGAAGAAAACAACCTGCTTCTAGAAGCAATACACGATAGCCTGCACCGAATACAACCAATCCATGCCATGGATGACATAATATGGTTTTATTCGTAAACATATTAAATCTCCACAAGAATGGTGTGTCCCTAACACTAGCTCACAGTCTCTACATAATTCAAACAAGTCAGCTTGACCTGCAACCGGTGAGTCAACGCCAAGGGAACTGGAAGCCTCTCTACCTCAAGTCCCAAAGCATGTCCAAGTGTAGGAGATATGAAGGAGTGTGTCGCTCCTGAATCAAACAACGTATACACCAAGGTAGAAAACAAGCAAAGGGTACCTCGAACAACGTCTGGGTCACCTGGCACTGGAAATGCTAAAGTATGAAGCTGACCACGACCACCTCCATGGCCTCTCTAACCCTGATGATGACCACCACCACTTTCATGCTCTGCTCTATGAGGATGGGGAGTGTCATGGGGTTGTCCTCTACCTGTCCCATTTACCCTCTACTAATTTGAAGCTGGTGGGACGTGTTGTTGCTGCCTCTGATGGAACTGCCTCAACGGAGGAACATGGAGCGGAACACCTGGTGCATGATGACTGCTCTAAAATTTTGGGCACTCTCGCTCCTGATGTGTTTGGCCACCACAAGAAAAACAAGCACTTGATCCCTTGGTATAGTCCTGAGAGTAGTTTCCCCCAGATAAATGAGATGTGAAGGGTTGGGACATACCCCCGGCTGAACTGAAACTTTTCTGCCCTGAAAACCAGGAACCGTAGACAACAGCTCTACTTCGTGAGGAATCATGATGACTCCCCTCTCATGGTGACCCGGTTCTGGCCAATGTCCTCTCGACAACCTCTAACCTCTCTAGCACCTCAAGATATTTCTTCAGCATAAATGGGGTGACCTAGAATTATATCTATGGATGCAAAGCCTCCTTGAAATGCCTCTCATTGGCCTCCTCATCTAGAAATAGGTCTGAAGCATATCATAAAAGGTTCCTGAAATGGATTCCAAACTCTCTCACACTGGAGCTCCCCTATTGAAGGATAATAATCTCCTATAAACTGGACACTGTCACAATCAAAGAATGAAACTCAAGTCTAAACTTGTCTCAGAACTCCTCCCATGATATTTATGACTCCTCGCGATCCCTGAGGAACAAGAAACACCACTGCCTCACTGCTCCACGTAGCATCGTCACAACCAAGGACACCCAGTGCACCTTCTGAGCACGAATCAAACTGAAGTCAATATCGTCCTCCTATAACCAGTCTTCCGTTACTGCATCTAAAATGGATCTCACTTAGTTTTTCATACTATGGCGCTGAAACTCTCGGAGTGTCTTCCTCAAAGTTTCATCATCTTGAACCTCTAACTGGAGATCATCTGCTGGCACAGCCTGCTAGACTTCTTCTGCGCAAAACTAATGAGGAAATCGACCTGGATCCATACCTATAAAATAAAAAATAGTTAGAGCTCTTAAACCTGGAATATGGATGACTCGTCATTAATTAATTAGTAGTTTTATTTTATTCATATTTGTTTATCCTATCCCAGCGTCTAACCATTCAAAAATAGGCACAAAGAAGAATGATGCATGATCCTTTCATTGGTATATACCCTACAAAAAGTATCACATCCTTTAGTATCCATTGTAAATTTAAAGTTCCGTAAATCAGATCATAGGTGGCCCTAAACGCCTATGTCTCAGTCAATATCTAGTGTTTAAATCACTTGCTAAACATGAATGACACTATTTCCCTACCAACACATGCGACCTATCTTGTGCCTAACACTAATCTCCATCCTATCCCTCAACCAGACCTCTGATACCACTTTGTCACGACCCCCTCCTCACAAACTATACCACTCCTGGGCCAACAATGTGAGAAGGGAGATAATGACCCCTGGGTCTCACCACCAGTAGTCCCCGGGTTGGTGACTAGCACCGAGGGTATAGAAAACACAGAGATGGGATGCATTACACTCTAAGAGAACACATGTAGAAGATAGAGATAAGATAGACACCAATGAACTCTAACTCAGATAGAAACATAAATGAAAACCCAAGTACACATATGAAATTTCATGAAAAACTAAAACAACTTAAAGGGGGAAAACTAAATGTATCCAAAATAAAGTAAAACAGCAGCAACCACTAACCGAAACAGATCCTGCAACCCCAAGATAGTAAACACCAGCCTGATCTCCAACCTGCTCTAAGTGACCTGAAAAATAGTTTATATAACAAAGGTTTGAGTATAATAGTATACTCAGTAGGATCCTCCCCAAATCCTCTCATGAAAAAGTAAAGAAACCAAGAAAAAGTACAGTGAACAACAAGTGAAACTGACTCATCACTTAAACAGGTATACTAAGTTCCCAGCCTCACCATGGATACTCTCACTATGTAATGCATACATGAATATATCGAATTATAAAGAATATCAAGGGTACCCCTCTACTAATTCCCCACTGGTTTCCTCTTTTCCCCAACATTTCACATCTTAAGCATCTCTCTCAAAAAAGGCTTGCCTGCAGACACCTGGGTGAAGCACCACAATATGCACCTCGTGCAATAGAACCACCACGTTCACGGAAGAAAGTAACCAGGTAGTTTTTGGGATCCACCATAGCTCGCATAACGTGTATCATACGTTTGGTATTATACCTCAAGCCATTATAACCCATACACCGAGTGAGGATCCTCAAGCCATCACATCATATACACGTTACACCTATAGTAGTCCATAGGATACTATATCCAGAATATATGTTTGCGAATAACCACAAGCCATTACAACCCTCTACATACATATATGGGGAAAACTAACCATTGTGCCTACCAGCACAAGTATCTACCCAGAGAAGAGAGTGGGGTCAAAGGGGGTAGTCAACCATTCATCCTCCCACCAGAATGTTTGGGAAAACACCCCCCAGGGCTCAGAATCCCCAGGGTGTCAGTTTCCCTCACTCACAGGGTGGAGTAGCATATAGAAACACAAAAAGTACAGAATATACTATATCTCACAACCACACTATGGGCATAACCTAGTCTTATACTCAAATACAACTAACGTCTCTCGAACTTCGGGATGTCTATTCTAAGACTAAGTATCCTATATACACACAACCATTTAAAAAAACTTTATTTCCTTACTTAATTCCCTTTTTATTGGTTCCACTTTACGTTAATTAATTCTTTATACATTAATTATCAAATAAAAATTCCACATTAACTTCATTAGCATCACTCCCAAAGTACATTGTTCCTTCAAATTTACAACCTCGTCATTGTGTTCCAGCAAACTCCAACCCCCTGGGTTAACATCATTTATTCAATTATTCATTGCCAAATTAATTTCCCATATTCATAGGCATTCTATAAAAACAATCTATGCTACTAAACACAAGGGGGATCAACACGGTGAGTAGATGTACTAACTGTCGAGTATTTTCCACCTATAGCAAGAGCGTAGACCCATCCTCCCTTGAGATGCTAAACATGGAAAGCATGTGGCATACCTCGTGCATCTTTGCCTCTTTTGGAAGAAGGGTAAGCAAGACCATGTTCTCTGAGAAGTAGGAAAAAGTAAAGAAAATAATCAACAAATAAGTATCTGTTGGCATCCAATAATCACATCCATCTCGTTCCATCATCCTTGGTGTCCTCCCTAACACCCACATGCAAAAACCGATGTATCTCGCCACTCTAGGTGTCATCTGATGCCATAAACAAAGGTCTCAATGCCCCAACATATCAAAACATCCATCCAGGCTCACATCACAACACAAGAAGCAGGAAAAAAATATCTTAACAATTGGTTTCTTGGCCCTTTAACAATCAAGAGGGTAACCCAGAACCCTACAAGGAATTATCATTTTATCAAAAAACCAGTTCATTAATCCTTATGGAAATGACTATTCTATTATTTTTAGGTTCTGACTATGGGTAACCTAAACTAAAAGCTATCACAAATTTATTAAACATCCTTACTTCATCAATTTGATTAACATAAAATTACAACAAGAAGAACTAGATTAATTTCATGCCTCTTTATTTTTATCCAAAAAGTTATCAATTTATTCTTGGCTTTACGTTCTTTACAAATTTCCATCAAGAATGAACAACTTAAAGAATAAACCATAGATATTAAACTATCTAGAAAAAAGAGGCAATCACATACGATCGATATCAATTTATTTATCCAGATTAAATATTCATTATGTCAATTCCATTGTCATCCAGTGGGATAAAACATTCTTACTATACAGTTTCACATATAAAAAAAAGAGAAGCAACAAATACCCTACCTCAAACGGTTCCTGACATTATTTATATGAGAATAGTCCACACAACGGATCATGATCGCCTCCTCTCGCGACAACTACCTCCACCCAAGGATGCCACAGTATGAAAACACCAACCAAAACTCAAGAAAACTCCCTTAGAAGCGAGGAGATCACATTGTATAATATGGAAGGAAGAAACAAGAGAATATGAACCCCAAAATAATGATGATAAAACACACCTTATATCAAATATTGATGGATACTCCTTGGTTGCACCGAAATAGGTGGTGCACTTGCAGCAAGAAAAACGTCGAGGGAAACCAATCCAAGGGGAAAACTGTGATCTCATGATTCCTAAAGAAAAGAAGGAAAGGTTCGAGTGTCTTGCCCCATATAACAAAGTGGAAGAACAAGGGAGGAAGATATCTTGTCCTTTTTGATGATTTAACGGAGCAACGGTTTATGATACGCTTGATTTCCCATTAAAAGTGGATCTCATTAAACCATGTGGTTTGACCACATAAAAACATCCTGAGCCTTAGTAATAATTAATATAGCAGTTATGGCCTTTGAATCGGCCTTAGAGTCTTAAAAACAAGGATTTAAATGCATTTTATATTAAAGTAAACATCAAATGGGAGAAACTGTAGGAAGCTAGAAACACTGTTCATAAACTCTAAAATTGGCAAAGGAAAAAGGTCACCATTGGGACCTCACCGTTGGGACCTCACCATTATGGAAACACTGTTTACGAACCTCACCATTCAGGAAACACGGTTCATGAACCTCACCATTCTAGAAACACTGTTCATGAACCTCACTGTTGGAACCTCACCATTCTAGAAACACTGTTCATAAACCTCACCGTTGGAACCTCACCATTTTGGAAAAACTGTTTATGAACCTCACCGTTAGAACCTCACCCTTCTAAAAACAGTGTTCATCAACCTCACCATTCTGGAAACAGTGTTCATGAACCTCACCGTTGGAACCTCACCATTCTGGAAACAGTGTTCACAGAAATTCACTTTTTCACTGTTCACAATGGTTTACTGTTGTAACTGTTCACCTAAGGTTACCGATGCACTTCACAATGGTCTACCATTGGAACTATTCATAGAAGGTCACTATTTCCCTATTCACAATGGTCTACCATTGGAACAGTTCACCTAAGGTTATCGATGCACTATTTACAACGGCCTACCATTGGAACTGTTCACAGATGGTCACTGTTTCACTGTTCAAAATGGTCTACCATTGAAACTGTTCACCGAAACCGTTGACAACGGTCTACTATTGGAACTGTTCATAGAAATGGAAAATTGGAAAAGTGTTGGGGATAAGTCACCTTGACCTCCTGGAACACTCAAACACCAAATTTTCACAAAGGAATGGACCAGAGATGTCCAGGCCATTACAAGTGAGTTATGTTAATTTATGTGACTAGTTATAAATTATAATAATTAGACTATTTTTAATAATTTTTTATTGTTTATGTTGAAGAATTTTGATATCCTGTATTTCATAAAAATTTCTTATTTTAATTCTATTTCACTATTTTCTTCAAGTTCATTTATACATTCTCATAATTAATTATAGAAGATGAAAATAAAAAATATTCATACATTTATATATCATAAAAATTTCATATTAACCATCTGTAGGGTTGGTGATAATAATATAATTGTAAAAGCCCTCTTCTATAATTAACTGACCATTAACTAACCATTATCATATATTTAATGGGAGGAATGAAAATTAAATATATGATAAATATAATAATTATAGTAGGTCAAAATAATTTATATAATGTTAACATACTAATTAATTATCCTTATAAGATTTTGGTTTAAAAGGGGTAGATAAAACTGAAAGAGGAGAGGATACAGAGAGGAAGAATTAGCGAGAGCTTACTGTCTTCTCAATGCCGTTTATTTTCTATTACTCTAAACTTCTTTGATTCTTGGAGTTTTTTGGAACCATAACATACCTGAGTATTCTAATAGTTTTGATAGAGAATATTTTTATAGATATTTTCATTTTTATGTGAGGGAGGAGTTTTTTTTTCAAGCACACGGAGAGGGATTATTTATATATGATGAAAGGGATATTTTTAGAAAACAATATTGAATAAAATATTATATATAAGGTAAACTTTGTAACAGTGATATTTTTGGAAATATAAAAAATATTTTAATTAAATAAAATTATTTTAAAACTTTTAATAGCATTATAATTTTTTTCCATTGGTTTAATTAAAAGGAATGTTGGAAAAAATATGAAAATGTTATTTTAATGTAAACTGTTAGATTTTAGACTTTGGGAAGTACATTTTAGGTTTGGAAATTGTGTTTATTCTACTATAATAATAAATTAATAAAATTAAATATATTTTTTTGAGCCTCAATTTTGAGAAATTTTTTTTTCATTATTACATCATGAATGATGTAATTTAAGATATGACGGTTGTGAAAGAAACTGTATTTTTACTATTCACCAGAAAATTGAAATATTTTATATAATTTCAAACAAAATCACCCTTGGAAAATTTTCAATTTATGATTTAAAAAATGATATTCATTTTATCAAAATATTTTTATAAACTAGTTAATTTTTTTAATATAGAAATTATGATTTTAATGAAATACTTTAAAATACAGTTTATCTAAAATGAGCTTATATTTTGTTTGAGTTATTTATTCTTAATATTTATTTTATGGTATTATAATATCTATATTTATTTAAATTAATAATGATAAAAATTATTTACATTACGTTTTATTACTTTTAGTTTAAATTACTATTCTAATGGTCAGGTAACTATACCCAATATTCTGGATAAAATTCCAAATGGTTAGGTTACTATTCCAATGGTCACATTAATATTTCAACAATAATATTTCCTCCTATAAATAAAACTTCATTTCATAATTCATTATTCACCCCAATTCCACTCAAGGTTCTATATTTCCATTTTCCATAATATTTATTGGTGTACAAATATTTTGTTTTTATTTAGTGTTATTCATGGGAGAGATGATTCCAATCGATTAGGGTGATCAAAATTTTTCCATTGTAATTTTCTTATTTTTTGTTTTTTGTCGCCTTGTAATATTTAGCATTTTAAAGGGTTTATTCAATGAATGGTGTTATTATTTTCACTAATGAATTATAGTGTTTTAGTTTCTATTTGTGCTTTATTTGTTTAATTCTTATAAAATATAATTTAACACACATTTATTTAGGAAATAATTATAATTTGAAAATTCTGGGTTGTTACACACTTCCCCCATTTATAATTTTTTTCCCAAAAATTTCAAATCATATTCTCAGTTGATAATAGACGAGGGTACTTATACTACATTATTTCATATGGTTCCCATGTCACCTCTTCATACTTATTGTTATATCATTACACTTTGATAAGGTTTCTTGGTTTTTTGTGTGGTAATTTTTATATATGGTCCAAGTTATTCACTAGTTGACCCTCATATGAGAGTTCATGCTCCAGTTTTACCACCTCCAGATTCAGTAAATGTGAGATATCGGGTATGTACATCCTGAAGAGAGATAAGTGGAACATGTCATGAACTTGATCCATATTTGGTTTAAGAGTGAGCCAATAAAAACTGCTCCTACGTGATCAATGATCTCAAAGTAGCCAATGTACCTAGGCCTAACATTCCATTTATTTAAAACTAACATGACTCTCTTCCATAGTGATATTAGAAAGAAATTTTTTTCATCAACATCAAAATCTAAGCCCCATCGATGATTATCACCATAAATCTTATGATAAATATAAGAATCTTCTATATGTTTTTGGATGTCTTGAACTTTTTCTGTCATCCCTTTCATAGATTAAGTATCTCTCATTCTCAATATTCATCCCAAAAAGTTGGAGTTATACAAAGATTCCCATACAAAGCATCATATGGATCCATTTGAACACTTGATTGGAAGTTTTTATTGTATGATAACTCAACTAATAGAAAATATTTATCTCATTCTCATTTAATTTTCTTTTAGAAATCTCTCAGTGTATCTTTGAGAGTATAAATAGTTCATCAGATTATCTGTCATTTTAGGGGTGATGGACCACAGTGAAATTCAGTTTAGTAATGAAATAATTTAGAGAATTTCCCTATAATTTAGATGTGAACCTGAGTTTAGGATTATAGATGGTTGAAAGTGACAACCCTTACATCATCACCTCGTCCTTAACATATATCTTGGAAATTAATTCAATTGATAAATATTACCAAATTGTGATGAAGTGGGGAGTGTTTGTGAGTTGATCCACCACTACCCATATCACATTGTTTCCTCTGGATGTCTTCAAAAGTCCGTTGATGAATTACATGGTTATTTTCCCTCATTTACATGTTGGTATAGGAAATGGTTTCATCATACCCTTAGGGTTATATCAATCTTCTTTAACTTTCCCACAAACCAAGCATCGTGATATATACTCATAAATTTTATTCTTCAGGTTTTCCCACTATAAGTGTTCTCAAAGATCATGCTACATCTTAGTACCTCCAGGATGGTTGGAAAAAGATGAGATATGCATGTTATCCACTAACTCTTTCTTTATCTTAGGTGATGTTTGCACTTAAATTATTGTTCTAAATTGGATTAAACTATACTCATCGATGTTTTACTCATGTAACTTCTTTTCCTTTACTACTTTCACGGACATTTAAAGCTCTAAATCAACCCATTATGCCTCCTTGATAATATCTAGGATATATAGTTGGGAAATAATTTGGGAAAGGTAGTATGTATTCCTTTCAATTATGATTTCGATATCCATACTTTCCATATCTGTGAAGATAGGGTCCCTCTCAAACCATGTCATGGATAGGGTAATATGTTATTTTATAATAAGATCATCACATACCTTATTAACCTTTTTTGGATGGTAGTGAATAGATAAATCATAATCCTTGATTATCTATAACCATATTCTTCGATGTATTTTGATCTCCTTTAGTGAGAATATAAACTTTAGACTCTTGTAATCATTATATATGTTATACTTCTCACCATAGAGTTACACTACTGAAAAAACAGCCTATACCCACGATTCAAAACCATGGGTATAGCCCCCAAAACCGTGGGTATAACCTATACCCACGGTTTCGGGAACTATGGGCTGGAAAGGGGTCGGTATAGGGGTCTCAACCTATACCCATGGTTTTGCTGATTCGTGGGTATAGGCTTCTCAAAGCGCACAACATGTTGTTCCAGCGTGGCACACTGCAGTTCCCACGGTTTGAAAACCGTGGGTATTAAAATTCAAAGAACCGGCACTACTGGATTTTGAAACCACACCTCACGTTCTGCTTCCCGACCGACCCCCACCAAGGAACCAGGGGAGCTATCGATTTCACTTGTAATATATACATATATCTATTTATATATATTAATAGGATCACGGTATTTGAAAATTAATAACGTCGGATTGAAAATTGTAGAGGCTGGGATTCGAACCCGCACTCCCGCGGCACATCACGGCTACGCAACACCAAGGGGCCAACCGAGATGGGATTTTATCTTGCTATATATTGATACATCAACTTATATATATTAATTTAATCCATGCGGGATACTTAAAATCCAAAATGCATTCAAAGGGATTCGAACCCACGTTTAACGCGGGGCCTCGCGGGCAGGCAACATCAACTGACCAACCGAGGAACTCATTTTAATTATTGATTATATATACATATACATATATATATTAATATAATCCACATCGGGTATTTAAATTCAAAAAATGAAGACCGCGGGATTCGAAATTGTATATCATGGCAGCGACTCCACTTTTAGCCAACCGAGCTAACCAAATTATATGTATGTAAATTTATATTTATATAAATATATTAATCTAAACCATGAAAAAATATATTCCCGCCAAATTTTTTTCGTTTCCCGCCTAATTTTCATTCCCCGCCATAAGCTATACCCACGGTTCTCCAGAACCGTGGGTATAGGTCTTCAAAAAAAACCCAATACCTACAGTTTTGAAGAACCGTGGGTATATGTCTTCAGAAAATACCATATACCCACGGTTTTGGAGAACCCTGGGTATAGGCTCATGTACTATCCATATACCCACGGTTTTTTGCAAAACCGTGGGTATAGCCCTATTTTCCTGTAGTGTTAGTGCCACCAAATTTTGAAGGAAAATAATATAGCTGCTAACTCAAAATCAGGTGTCTAGTAGTTTTTATTAGGGATATTTATTTTTCTTGAGGAATATAATTTCAAATTTTCATTATTGATGAGTAAAAAACCAATTAATTTCTTTCAAGTATGAAAATATATCACAAACATTCCCCACTTTTTTGGTAGTGTGAGTACATGTGTAACGATTAGCCTCTCCATGAGATCCGTAAATATTTCCTCACACTCTTTAATCCATACATAATTTACCCCTTTTGTGAAACATTATTTAGAGGGATAGAAAATTAGGATAAATTTCTAACAAAACATCAGTGGTACCCTGCTTATACAAGAAAACTAATTATTTTTATGACACTATTGGCTCCAGTCCATTCCTCAATTGCCTTTATCTTTGAAAGGACTAGAGAAATTCTTTCCCTTATAATTACATGCCCATAGAATTTGTCTTTTTGTATCCAAAATTTACACTTTATAAACCTAGAATACATTTTCTCATTTTTTTAATGTTTCCATCACATTTTTAGATACTCTTCATATTCTACCTTGATTTGGGAGAAAATTATAATATAGTCGATAAACACTACCATAAATATCTCTAGGTAGTCACTAAAGACTATATTCATCAAATCCATGAATATTATAGGGGAATTAATAAGTCCCAAGAGGATCATAATGAACTAATAGTGTCCTAACCTTGTATAAAAAGTCATCTTTATAATATCTTCCTTCTTCACCTTTAGCTGATGATATCTGGAATGAAGAATTGCCATTGATAAGTACTAATCTCCTCATTATTGATCTAACAAGTCATAAAACCTTATAAGGTGAAAAATATTCGTTATTGTGATCTTTTTTTCTCATAGTAATCAATACACAACTCATTGATCCATCCTTTTTCATTATTATGATCATCGGTGCACCCTATGGTGATAAATTTGGGTGTATAAACCCTTTTTTAATATGATCTTATATATTATTCTTTAACTCTTCGAGTTCTATCTGCACCATCCTATAGGGTCATTTGGAGATAGGAGTGGCTCCAGTTATAGGCTCTATTGGTAAATCTACCTCAAAGACTATGGGAAGACCATGTAACTCTTTAGGTAATACATTAGTTTATTATTTCACAAGGGCCATTCCCTCATGGTTGACACCTTCTTTTGACTCAAACATTTGGGAAAGGTATTATTATTTGCAGGGTATCAACACCCACAACATTGAGGTATTTTATAAAGGGGATTCATGATATTCCTTTCATTTCTAGAGGATAATGGGATGGTTCATAATATTAAAATATATTTACCTTTACTGAAAGTTGATGTGTGCTCTATATAAAAAGATACAATCCATGCCTAATATTGTGTTGAATTCCACCAAGGGAAAGATAATGAGATTACATGGAAGAATATTCCCATATATTCTAATAAGAGAATATCCCAACACTTAGTTTGTAATGATCACACAAATATATGTTTTTATAGATATATATACTTTAATGTATCAGGGCTTTGATTCAATAGTTCTTGAAAACTTTCAAGATATAATGAAATTCATATAACCATAATCAAATAAAACTTTTTCCATTCTTGAGTGAATAGAATGTTTAAATTGTATGTCTTTTTTTTCATGATCTACTTCAGCCATAGTAATTAAATAAACTTTTCATTTTTATTTTGAATTATGTGGTTGATGACGTTTATTACCCTCAAGGACCCATAGTATAGTGCACTAGATTGAATAGTTCCCTTTCTCCCTATATTTGAATCCTTGAACCAATGGTGGTGCATTAAGAGGTTCCTTCCATTCCTCCATCATATTTTCCAACTTATTCATGTATCTTTCATATTCATGAGCTTGGTGGAATTATCTCCCTCACTTGATGCATTTCCCTATACCTTTGAGTCATTTTCCATGATGCTTCTTGCCTCATTTTTTACACGTGGATAGTTGGATCCTCTTATATCCTTTTCAATTTGACCTATTATCTTGAAACCCATTTATTCCTTTCTTATTACCATAAAAATGGGACTATTTTTTAAATTTCATCACTACTTTTAGGGAAACAATAGAACTAATTCTTTGTAACTCTCAAAGTATCTCATAACTAGAGCCTTTCATGGCTGTTGTTTTAATACACTAAAGATTTTATCATTTTTTATATAATTTTTGATAATAAATCTAGAGTCATATTGTGATATCCTTATGATGTTTTACTCGTAATCCATGATAGATTATCCTACCTTTTCTTGATCTCTAATAATTCACTCTCCATATTTTTTTGAAGAGTTCGAGGGAAATACTTGTTAAGAAATATTTTCTAAAAGTATTACCACTCCATTTAATCCATTTCATACTTTGGATTCATGTTATTTATCAATTAGAAACATTGATTAGATTATCCCTCTAGAAGATATATGTCTGGAGTCACAATTCCTTTCTCAGAATAGTGCAGCACATAAGAGATCTTCTCTTTTGTGTAAACCCTTTGTTCTATGAAAGGTTTATCGGAAGAACCACTAAATGATGGTGGTTGTTGCCTTATAAATGACCGAATGCCTACTTTCTACTTCTTTGGTGAATGTAGTCATTACACACTTTTTAGGTTATTATTAATATCCTGAGACAACTTTGTAAGATTTGCTATAAATTTTTGAGTTCCACCTCCCATGGAATTGGGTGTGTTGATTGAACTAAAATTTCATTGTCCCTCACATGGGTTATTGGCCTAGTTTCTCCCGATTCCCACCATTTTTAAAAATATAAAAGGGTTGAACAAAAAATAAGTCAAAAAGTAAGGATTAATAATTATTATGCACAAATTAGTTGTAAAGATAAATATTATGGGATACCAATGTTTTTTCTTTTTCTAAAATAATTTTTCTAGGATATTTACCAATACAGATACTTGTACTTATAGTTTTCAATAATGTTTTCTAATCCTAATTCCCAAATTAACTAAACTATGTGTTTTATTCCAACTATAGTGACAATAATGTATTTTATGACTATTACATCATTTTATAGGTAAAAAACATAATAGTTATACATTCATGGATCAAAAGGTTTAGTATCTTTGGAAATTTTGGATCATAAATAAATTATATATAATAAAACAAAAATATTATAAAAATACTTCATATTTATAAAAATCTATAACATTATTTTTATTATAAATATCTACCTAAGGATATACATTAATGAAAGGGGTGATATAAAATCCCAGTAAGGGGAAGGATAATAAAGTAGAAATAAGATACATGAATCGATAGTACATCTCTGAGAATAATCAATATAAACATGTCATAATTATGGGGTCTTTATTATTATAATTATAAATACATTTAAAAAATGTATGGATTTTGTGGATGCATAAAAATGAAACATCATGTCATAGTGGTAAAATGCCACACATAGTTGTGAATGAAGTTAGCAGCATGTTCATGCATAACAAATGTGAATAAATCATAACATCGTCATTGTGAAAAAATATTGCGCCATGTTCACACATAATAAACCTAATATAATGAAATATATCACATTTCCCAATGAATTGGAGGGATAAATATTTAGTCCCATCTATCACATCATAATAATCACATAATCATACATTCCACATAAAATATATAATAATTGTAGTAATGAAACAACAAAAGGAATTGAATGGGTTTAATAAGGCTTTCATAGGAATAATTTTCATGAATAAACTAGGAGTTCCCAAATAAATATGATAAAAAATATTTTTTTATAAACATCATCATTCTTGAGGAAAGAAGGAATAACTCAAGATGAGTCAAATATGGGTTTTGGAATGGAATGTTTTTTTGGAAAATCATTGTATTTGTTTTATAAATCAAGGTGGAAAAAATTATATGAATGAAAATATAAGGGAATATTTTTCAAAGAATATTTTCGGAACATTATACTAATATCCATAAAAAATAACATGAAATAGGGATAATCTAATGAAAGGGGGTTGGGCTTGAGAATCCTCTTTCCATAAATATGTCTTTACACCGTCTCTTTTCTGGCTCAAAATAATAAACATTGGTTTATAAAAATATTTAACATTATTTAAATTATGTTAATTTATGTAACTAATTATCAATTATAACATTTATATTATATTCCTTAATTTTACTTAATTGATGTCGAACCATTTTGATAGCATGTTTTCATTGAAAATTTCACATTTTGCTTTCATTTTGATATTTTTTCAAGGTCATTTATACATAATTACAATTATTACATAAGATTAAAATAAATATATGTATAAATTTTTATATAATAAATAATTTTTAATAACCATCCATATAGTTGGTGATAATAAAATAATTGGCAACGTCCCTATTAGTGGTTAAACGATTTTTAATAGGATATTGTAAGAAAAGCAGTAATGGGAAGTATGAAAATTTAATATGTAATAAATAATATAATTCAATTAGGTTAACATCATTAATATAATATTAAAATTATAATTGACTATCCTTATAATATTTTGGTTTTTTAGTGTTAGAAAAAAATAGAAATAGGAGAGGAGAATAAGAGGGAGAAATGGTGAGTGCTTACCCATTTCTTGGCATTACTTCTTCTCTAAGGGTCTAAAATCTTTGGATGCTTGGAGGTAGATGTCTCTATAATATTCCTAGGTGTGATAATAGGTTTAAGAGAGATTATTTTCATATATTGTTATATTTTTAGTATGGTAGAGGAGTGGTTTTCCAAGGTAAGGGAGAGGGGTTATTTATACTTGAGGAGAGGGGTATTATTAATATAAAATATTGAATAAAGTGTTATATCTAATTTAAACCCTATAATAGTGATATATTTTACATTATAAACCATATTTAAATTAAATTATATTATTTTAATAATTGTAATCACTTTTTAATTTCAATTCAATAGTTTAATTAAAATGAAAGACAAAAAGAATGATAAACTATTATTTTAATGTAATACTTTAGATTTTAGACTTTGGAAAGTACTTTTTTGGTTTCAAAATCATGATTATTGTATTTTAATGAAAAATTAATCAAATTAAATATTGTTTAGTGTAGAATTAATTTGTATAAAATTTTTTGTAACTATTACATCCTGAATGATTTAATTCATGATACATCGGTGGTTGATGAAACTTTATTTTTACTGTTCCCCTGAAAGTTAAAGTATTTCAGAAAATTACTAAAAAAATAACCCATGAAAATATCAATTAATTGATTTCAAAAATGAAAATATTTTTATAAAAATAATTTTCTAGCATGGGTGCTTTTAGTTTTTAATAAAAAAAATTTTTCTTACAAAATTCATTAAAATATAGTTTATTAAGAATGTACTTATATTTTATTTGAGTTTTTTTAGCATAATATTTATTTTATAGTATTATAATATTTATATATACTTAAATTATTCATGATAAATAATATCTATAATATATTTTACTATTTTTTCGATCAAATTACTATTCCAATAGTGATGTTATTATTCCCAGTGGTCATGTTACTATACTCAAAGGTTAGGTTACTATTCTAATACTCACATTACTATTCCAATGGTTAAATTTACTTTTATAAATATTTATTTATTCCATTAATCATTATTCACCCCAATTCCTCTCATGGTTCTACATTACCATTTTCTATAATGTTGATTGGTTTACTAATATTCTATTTTTTTTCTATAGTTTTCTTTATGGGAGGGATGATTCTTATTTATTGTGGTGATTCAAATTATCCCATTTTAGTTTTCCTGTTTTATATATTTTTATCCCCTTGTAATTTTTGGAATTTTAATGGGGTTGTTCATTGGATAATGTAACAAATTTCATTAATGAATTAATATGTAATTTGTTTTATTGTGTGATATATGTGTAAAATACTTATATAATATAATATAAAACACCTTTATTTTGGAGATAATTATAATTTAAAAAGTTAGGTTCAATATGTTTCAAATTTTTTTGGGAACAACACCTTCCTCTAGTTGAGTTTTCATACAATAACGAATTTTACCCAAGCATAGAAATATATCCTTATGAATCCCTCTATGGAAATAAGTATAAAACTCCAATATATTGGGATTTAGTTAGAGAAAGAAATGTATTTTGACCTAAACTATTTTAGTAAATGGAAGAGAAATTTTTATCCATTCAATAGTACATTAAGGTATTTTAGAGTCAGAAGAAATAATATGCTGATTATCATCGATGAAATCTAGAATTTGGAGTTGGTGAGAATTCCTTTCTGTTAATTTCTATATGGAATTAGGTTACAAGATTAAATATGGAAGTAAATATAAGATATAGTTACATTATTCCTTTTGATATTAATAATCGATAAGTAAAGTTTTCTTGTCTCTTGGTGCTTCTACCAAACCACTCTCAAGTCCACAATGTGTTTCATGTATATCTCTTAAGGAAGTACATGCATGATCCTTCATTTTTACTGAACTCAAGGTTTATACCATTGGATCATGATATTTACTATTAGGAATAACCTATTTATATTATATACCATAGGGTTAAAGTTTTATAAAACAAGACACTCACCTGGACAAGGGTTTATGGTGAAAACACCAATTTGATGAAGCTATATTCAACCTAAGGATATGATGATGCAAGAGTATCCTAATTTTTTTTTATCATAGTGACATAATTTTGATATAAAAATTCATTTTAAGGGGGTTATAATGTAGAACCTAGAGGGTTTATGAAAGAAAATTTCAAATATATTTATTTTCTATGATATCATTCGTTACACGCAACACTGATTTTTAATGCACCGCAAAATACTATAAAATTATTATTTAAACATGACCATTATAAAATATTCATTAGATTTGTACAAATAAATAGGTATAACTATATTATTGAAATTAATTATAAAGGTTTTAAATAAATAAAATATTTATTAAAATTAGCACATAATTTTTAGAGAAGTTTTTATAAGCTTGGAAACTATAGTTTTCTCAAAAAATTATTTCTATTACTTTTTGTGAAAAAATAATCACTTGTAAAAATTAATTTTTAAAAAATTAAATTAATTTTTTGAATCCAAATTTCAAAATTATCTTAGGTTGAATTTTTGGGATTTCTTTGAAGAGTTTAATTTTTTTAATGGATAGTGAAAAATACAAATTTTATTGAAAATTGACTTTTGGTTTAAATATTTTAAAATTATATTTTTTTAAAAGGGTTTAAATTTAAAAATTTAAAAATTATGTTATTATTAATTTAATTTAGGTAATTTTAATAATTTATGTGGAATTTTTATATAAAAACTTTGTATACTTATAAAATTATTATCTTTACAAAACCACTTTTCGTCATGTCTACGGGTTTAATTTTAAATTAAATTCAGGATCTTATGTGGATTTAATTCAGAAAAAATGGATTTCATATTTTGAATGATTATAATAAACATTATATAATAAGGTTAACTTAATTTCTGGTAATAATTAATATTAAAAATAGTAAAAATTAATTATCATCATTAAGGTTAAAACGTATTTACCTCAAGGATAAACTAAGAATATAACGGTTCAAATTGCCTAAAAACTTGTTGAAGTCCAAATTTATGGACTTATTTTAGATTTATATCATATAAGGTTCGATAATGATTCATTTTGAATAATTTTTTAAAGTGTAAAAAATGAGTATAATTTTTTCTTTTAAAAAATTCCAAATGTTTCCTCTCCCCTACTTATAAAAGGTCACCCCTGTCCTCCCATATTCACACTACCAAAGCCTTTTGGTTCATTTAATACCTACAAAAATATCATCCATAATTCCATCCCCATTTTCTATAGGTCTTATTTTGATTATAAACCCTTCCTAATAATTCTTTTGGTTCAAACATAAGAAGGTTTTCTAGAGAATAGGTTTTCATCTTAACCGGTCATTTCTGTTTTATTTATTCATCCACCTCTTTAAAATATTATTAAAATAGGATAATATATGAAAATAATTATATAATATATATTGAGATGTTATAATTTTAATTTATTAACCAGTATTCATCTCATCATCCATCAAATTGGAAATGAATATGTTGATCATGTGTACGATGGAATACTGCCTCACGAACTGATGTAATTCACTTTCCATCCATGCCTTTCACATCTAAATAAAATGATAGTTCAATATATTTATATGATATTTATGGTATAATTATAATTATTTAATTATAAAATCATATATACCTTCTTACAATCCAATCCCAGGGAAAATGATAACATCACTCATGCGTACATGTGAGCTACCACCTTCCCGAAGTGATGTGATAAAAATTTCATTTTATTGTGACATAAATGGAAATGAGCGTATATTTAATGAATATATATGATTTATATGATATAAAATTTATTCTATAATGGTAAATTAATGTTATCTTTTTCTTTTATTCTATTATTCGAGAAAATGGAAAGAGCGTTCACGTGTGCGTATGACCTACCATCTCCATGAACGGTGGAATTCCTTTTTTATATCTAACTGAAATATATTTATATAAATACTTGTATAATAAATATATATGATATATATATCATTTTTAATATTATATATATTATTAAACAATGATCAATGTTAAAGTACCAAAAATACTAAAACAAAACCTGCATGAAAACTAAATATTTATTACCCAAAACATGATTTTTATAAGGAATTATTAATAAAATAGTATAAAAAAAGGTCATAAGTAAATAAATTATAATATATGCTATATATTATTATGTTTATATTATATATATATATATAATAAACCTATGTATATTATATATGAGTTTTTGACTTGTACGAAGAGATTCAATACTTGAGGTAAGGGGAATTTCATATCACGTTTATTTTTGTGGGACAAATGCCATATTTACCACTTATTTATTTTGTGAGGTTATTGTTCTACCCATAAATTAATTTTATTATTATAAAAATAGTTATGTTAAATTAAATATAACTATAGGTTCCTTTATTTCATGGGTTTTACTATTCAAACTTTACTAAAGTGGTAATGTTTTCAAGTCAAAATTTCATTGTTTATCGGGATTGTTTATGTTTATACTTAAGATGATGAAATATTATGATATATATCTAAATAAACTCATATATTTTATTATAATATAGTTATTTATAGATAATTAATGTTCTAATTTCATTTTCCTCTTTTTATGTACTCAAGAGACTGGAATAATGTTTTTAATAAAAATCGCTTTTATTTCTCTCTTGAGTTGAAAATTATTTTCTTTCATGTCCATGTTTTCTAAAAATGTTTTAAAGAAATATTTTACAATTACTCAATGATTTTTCAAATACATTTTTACCTATGTTTTAAATTTAAATAAATGTTTTAAATTGAATATTTTTTTCATTTACAAAATAGGGATCTTTTGACTTTTTACCAAAAATATGAACGTAATCTACGTATTAAAATGTACTACAAGAACATTATTTTCTACCCTAAAAAGAACTCAGTGATTTAAATATTCCATTTCGAGTTTATAATATTATTTTAAAATAAAACATTTTCATTAATATTTGGGAATTCTTTATATTTTAAATATGTTTTTTCAATGTGGAAAGGTTATTTTAGTCAAGAAATATTCCCAGTGATCTTTCAGAATAATTTTCCATCAAAGATAACATCCTTTGATATTATATTTGATTTAATGGTTATGTTACCCAATGACACAGTACTTATTATTTATCTAGATTATTAATACTTATGATGAATTTTTTTTTATGAAAATCATTTCTTTTCCAACAGTTATGTAATTATGTAAGGTTTATCAAATCCATTTACTTTTTATGGGTTTTGATATGATTAATATTTTATGATCTTGTGGTGAAAAAATGTATGTATTATGTGATGGTTTGGACCCCAATTTCCCTCCAATTAATTGGGTAGTTATTAATGTTTTATGAGCTCAAAGGCTACACATGGGGTTATCCCAATCCAAAATGTGGGTACATTGGAAGTTATCCCAATCTTGAAAGAGGGTATATAATAGGTTATCCCAAGATTGAAAGAGGTTACATGGGAGGCTATCTCATGCCCGATGTAAGTACACGGGTGGATATCTCAAGCCAAACATGTATGAAATCCTTGGTAGATATCCTTAACATAATATTTTATATGATTATCTTTATGCCATAAATATATATCTTTTGCCATTATTATGCTCTCATGGAATATGTTTTCTGATTCCATTATGATTCATGTCTTATCAACTGCAAATAATTATATCGTGACTCAAGTTAAAGATATATGATGTGCAGGGTATAGTTTTCAAAAGTTATTATCATGTTCTCATACCCTTATTATCATGTTATGCTAATGTGATCATTAATTTATCCAGTATTTACCCTTATTGAACATTTAATCTCACCATTTTTTATGTTTCATTTCCCCAAGTTATGAAGAAAGGAATTATGTATGATATATATATAAGAAGGGAGATATTTATGAAGAACTTAGTGGGAGATGACGTATCTCACTTATGAACCAGTTGTTTATATGTTCAATTTTCCTAAGATAATAGACCTAAAAGATACATGTTTTGATCATTATGTTATGTAATTCATATTCATATAATATGATGTAATATCTATATATGAAGAATGTGGGTTCCCATAATTTACATGATTATCTACACAAATAGCTATGAAATGGGAGAAACTCTAAATCTTAACCAATGAATAGTGTAATATAGGTCTTTGAACACTAATTGATATGATTTAAATTTAAAAAATAGATCATCATTTTAGTGTAATGTCATTTAATTAAATTCCTTATTAAATATTTGTGAGAAATTCAAATCATAAAAGGAAAGATTATATTGTATATAAAATTACATCAACATCATTAATCTTAAATTTAAGGTCAATTCTAAAATATGATAATATTTCAAAATGAAACTCTTTATACTTGTATAAAAACTTAAGAACTGTTCTTAAACTATATAGAAAATTCTATGTGTTCAAGAAATCCCTACATAAAGATCCAACATCTGAATTTATTAAATAAACGAATCTGGATACTTATGAGAAGCATCTGAAGAATTTACAACATTTATCTAATTTTATGTCTCTATCCATATACTCTATGTTTAAAATAAAATATGAGGATATTGATACATAAAAGATGATAAATTATTTAGAAAGGTATTATTATAAATAATCTAGGAATGAAAACTATAAGGTTTCAAAGATATTTTTAGATCAAAAATGGATGAATAAACATTATTACATACTCATATAATTAAAATTATTTGGTACATCAATCAATTAGAGTGTTAAGGGTCTCCTTTATGGTTGGTTATTTATATGAGCTCCAATTTATAATCATTGCTTGAAGGGTTTTGATAGTTTGTTATAAAATACAATATAAATGAGTTTAATAATATTTTATCTAATTTCCTCAATATATTTATGATATATGAGTATTCCATGTGAGTTCTAGGATCTGATGTTATTTTAGTAATAAAAAATGGAAAAATTTTATGTTATAAAAATATGATTATAGGGTCTAATAATAATCTTAGGTTATTAAAACTTAATGGGGGTGTTAGAAGAGATGGGAAAGGGTTCCAAAAATGTCACAAGAGTAGTAATTTCATAGAATACCAAAAGGATTTTAAGATACATTATCATGATTCAAAATCAAGTTTTAATTTTACCGAAATAAATTATTATATTTTTATGGGATTATGATACCAGATATACAATAAATAATTATTGCGAATTTCTATAGTAGTTAAAAACTATAAAATAATTGATGAATAGTGATTGAAGTTTTAGTTTAAGTGATTATGAAGAAGGTTTATATACCAAGAAAGTAAATTTGATTTATTACTTTAACATTTTGGTGGATATATATAATATATATGTTTTATTTTCTTATGTTCAATTATGTTATAATAGAATTTATTTGTTAAAAATTATAGTTATGAATAGAATAAAATTATTGTCATAATAAAAATGTTTTTTGATTGATTTAACTTAATTATATGCCTAAAAATAAGACAAGGATACAAAAAAATTACCAGCATAAATGTTTTTTCCCAATGTTTTTATTAAAATATGTGGGAAGGGGTCCCTACCACAAAACAATGGTTTATTTTAAGGAATAAAAACTTATTTTCTTAATATTTATCTAAAAAAATAATATCATATAAGTTTTGTGTATTAATGGTTTATTTGTAAAATATTTTCATAGATGAGTTAAGTTTTATTTCCTAACAGAAAGAAGTTTATGGTTTAAATAAATATATTTATTTATTTGTTTATTTTTGAAAAATATTTATTTTTAGAGTCTAGTGGGGGTATTTATGATCATAGTGAAATTTAAACTATATAAAATAAATTAAAATACAAGTCTAATTGAATGTTAAAATTTGTTATATATCCAAAATTATTTTAGGATGTGTTAGTAAAGATTGGTTTTAATATCAAGAGTTTCATTTATGTTTATTATCAACTGACCTCAAAGAATATTTTTAATGTAAAGGTTCCAATAAATGTACGAAATTGCAAATAATTCTAAGAATCTAATAAAATATAAGTTATTAAAATTTCAACATTAGATATTTTTAAGGGAATAATTTCAAATATTATGTTAAAAGAGTTGAAAATAAGGATTATAAATAAAAAACCTTCCATTAGATAGAAAATATTTCTTCATATATATTAAACTATTAAATAAGTTTGGTGGTATGGTTTATTTCTTAATCGCATATATATAAATAAGGAATTAAAAATTGACCTAATGAGTTTAACAAAAATCCAAAAAAAAAAATATGTGGCCTCTATAGCGGTCTAAAAAATGAGATATGACTAGACAAGATTTTATGCAAGGATTTATTAATATAGTATTAAAATATTTTAGAAATATAAAAAATATATCATGATATATAAAAAAAATCTCTACTTTTTAATTCTTTCATTTTGGTTTCATATATTACTTGTATGCACTAAAGTTAAAACCGAAAGTCATCCTATTAGCCAACATAATTCTCATTGCGATAGAAATTCCCGACCTAGTAATTTGTACCTAGAAAAAATGGTAGAAAACTAGTGGTGTTTTGACCAACTAGAGGAACAAATTAGATCTTCCACTTAGTACCGGGTTTCCCATTACCAATAAAGGAAGTGAAGTGTAAGAACAAAAAATCCATGTCTAACACATATGGAATAACCAACGTTTTCCTCACCCCTAACACCCAATAATGAATATCCCCACCAATAAAATTCACCTATATAATATCAAGCATATTCTCACACATGGGGAGAAACAACCACCACAATGTACTCCAGAATTCTCATAAGATATAAACAAAATAATGGAAAACAAAGGGGTGTGTTCCACAACCACTATTTTAAAACAAAAGGGATAAACATGCCTTAAAAAGAAAAACAAAACTCGGGGTTTCAATATCTTTTTCATTTTAGATAACATAATTCCCAAAATCATTTGTAAAATTATGGAAATCACCCACACATTAAAAACATATCAAAGCCACCCTTTAAATCAAGAGACTTTATCTTTGGAAAAAAAATATGGCCAGTGGCCATCCTTTCCCATAAACCCTTATTAAAGAATCCATCAAGGCATATTCATAATAAGAGACCATAAACACATCTCAAATAACCATTTTAAATACAATAAATAGCCTCTTTATAAAACCTTTTGAGGTTAGTACCTCACTTTAAAACAATCCCCTCTTTAAAGCATAGTTTTTACTCCTCAAAATCAAAAACCATGTTGAAAACAAATTAAAATAATTTAAAAATTCCAAAATACATATGGTAATTCTCAAAAAACATTGAATCTTTAAAAATTCTATTTCAAACATTAAAACATTTATTTTAAAGGAAAACAATTATTTCAAACTCAAAACACCAAGAAATGGTTTTAAAACATCAAAAGGTTATCATATATATTTCTAATTTCAATAAAAAAGACATTTAAAAATCACAAAAACATTTTGAATTCCAGAATTAAACTATTATATAGAGACACATACCTAAAATGAATAGAATTATACAAAAAAATTCAGAATGTGTTGTTTTCTATGGTGACAACACCAACAAGGTTAGTTTCAATGTCAATAAACCCTTTACACCAAAAACCCCAAACTTTGATCCACATGGAACCCTAATATCTGACCTAATAGATCTAGGGTTCATTGGGGAATCAAAATCCAATATAAAAGATAGGGATAAGGGAAAAATATAGAAAGAGATGAAGAAACACCTTAAAAACCCTTGGAAATCGGCAAATAGAAGGCAAGGATTGAAGGAGGAGGAGAGTGAAGTTCCACATTAAACTCTCTAGGAATTGATGATGTATGGGGTAGAATGGGGGTGAAAACCATCTTAATTTTAAGAGGTTGTTTTGGTAAATTTCCCACAATTAAACACAATGATATTTTGTATAGTTTTTTCGCACATTTGTACAAACCATGCACCAACTATGTGATGGGAACTAACTAGTACAAGAAGCCCTCACATGGTTCAACCAAGGAACTATCTAGTCGAAAAATCCATGATATAACCATGAAATTTGGTACTAATAAGAACCAGAGACCAACTATACTCTTGTCACATGAGTTACCAAACTATAACCATGTCATATTCCACACCCGAGACACCCCATGGAACCCATGTGACTTCTGGGGAGCTCCACCCAGTTTGAAAAGATGTGAAAAATCTATGAAAAAATTCACTTTTAAAATGAAAATTCCACCTACCTGAGAATAGAACGGTTACACCTAACCATGTGGGGTAATCATACCCATCCCCAAAATCCTCTAAAAACATGAAATTTTGTCCCACAACCAACCAAAACTCAAAACCTTACCTGATCGGATAATATACTGTAGATAAACAGTATAGTGAAATGTGGGTGTCACAAACTCCCCACCATGCCACTTTCTACACCTATAATCTCTAATTGAAACAAATCCAATATAAATAAAAATATCTAAGTAGTACCCAACCAAAATAACCACTCAAGACTGCTAAACACTAAATTCAACAAGCAAGATCCTCAAAATTATGAAATCGATCAAACACAAGGTCACCCAATGTCTCTAAGAACAACTAATGTAGAACCTTTAGTAAGATTTCCTCCAAAGAACAAGAGACCAAACATGGTATCTATACAATTTATAATTCATCTATCATGGTAAAATAATGATAATCACTAATAAATTCACCCTCAAACAAACAAAAAAACCATAATAAAGGGTCACACTCAACTAAAAAGCACATCCAAACTCAAAGGAAGGAATAAAAAATACAAGCATCCTCAACATAATTTTATGATCTATCACCTTAGTTCACAATACATGCAAATAACATGAGCTTAAATCCTATATCACCCTTACATGATGCATCTAAACATAAAAAACCAAACACCAGCTATAATACCAAGCATAAATGGTGGATCACACACACTAGTTACCCAACCATGAACCCAATGCCTCCCTCATGTACAAAAACATATAACCTCTAGGTTTAGAAAAACAATTAGTAAAACCTAAACTCTCAGGTAAGGTCCACCCATACAATGATGCTCATCAAAACAAAACTCATATCGAACCATAAAAAACAACCCAGAGGAGAGTAAAGGGGAATAATTCACAAAAAAATAAAGGAATTCCATAAAATAAATCAATAAGAAACATCCCAAAAAGTGACCATCCAAACAATTAAAATAACCAAAATCAAATATCCAAAATAAAGATTACAACCATAAAAGTAAAGGTCCCAAAAAACATCCTTAAAGAGATTAAACCCAAGACCAATTTTAAAATCCCATCTTAGAAAACATCTAATGATAGACCAAATAGACATAATAGAGGAAATATGTAAGAGACTTAAGACAGGAGGGATTAGCATGACCTGGATCCTCATAATGGAAGCATACAAGGGATACATTATTCTCATAAGAAAGACCCTTTTATCCATGTTTTGGATCATACTAATTATTTTACATACCCATAAATTTTTCTTCATTCCCAATGTACTTTTTTTGAACATTTGATAAAACAAAGGAATAACCATATATAGGCTACCCAGACTTTGAATATTCAATTTGGAAGTCCTCATTGACAAACTCCTCAAAAGATGTTTGACTCAATGAAATTATAGTTGAGAAAAATTCTAGGAAAAGACTTCCTCTTAATAAATATGATATCTCAAGATCATTGGAAACTATCTTTGGAAAACAAATCCCAACATTTAAATGTGATCAATGTACTTACTCACTAATTGGACACCTTAAAAAAGGCTCAGAATCTCAAGCTCATTCATTACGTTTATAACCATAGGGAAGAACTAATGAAAAAACTCCATCCTCAAGAGCTCCCAAGACATACCATAATGTGTTTGAGAAGGTAACATCAAAACCACTAGAATCTACTAAAATTAACAATAAATATGTTAATAGATCTCACCCATTAAGCATTGGGTGTACAAATAGATTTTAGGATCACCTCAATATCTTTCAACCACTTCATTGTTATTACTGACCCTTGATCACCACCGAATGCAGATGAGACCTAATTATAGAAGTCTAAAATAGTGTCTGATCTCAACAATGTTTCCATGTCCAACACTCCACTTGCATTTTGGGTAGGAACCAGAACTGGATAACCTCTTTAAAACATTATTTGAGGCATGATACATCTGATAGGAGATATAAACAACATAAATTCATGCCTCAAATTACAAACTAAATAATTCCATAAAAACCTATAAATCTAAAAAAATAACTAGACCCCAAATGTGGCACAAAATCACACCAAAAGGTTTTTTTTTAAATCACCATTTTCATCAAGGATGTTTTAAATCACCCTCCACCAAGGTTCACACATCCAAACCAAGCCAACATGGTCTTTACGAAACCAAAAAAACTTGATGCATCACACACCGTCTAAAAAAGAAAATTTTCAAAACTGCTTTCAAAATTAAATTTCATTTTAAAAACCAAGTGCATAGAGAACTCTCGTCAATATTCATTTCCATTTTCAATGCACCTGTCAAGATTTTTTAAAACAAATCCTCTTTCGATACCAAAATTTATTCAAATCCACTTTTTGAAACCAATTTTTTTCATGGAAACCCAAGGATTGATGTTTGAAACACCACATAAAAACAAATTTTGAAAATAAACATTTCAAAAAAAGATCTTTATTTTTTCTAAAAAGGCTTAAAAATATAATAAAAAATTAATAACATGATGATAATTTAAACAAGGTTCACAAGAACTACATCCCAAAAAAAGGGCAACCAAACACTCCTCATTCCACCTCTCACAAATGAAGACCACCTTAAAATAATCTGTATTTGAGTGGATTAAAAAATGGACAACTGAGGAAAAAATAATATTTTGCAAGATTTGGAGTAACGGGTTAGGGAATCAAGAACCAATTGTAAAATACACTTTAATATAGATTTAAACTATACTACACAATCACCACATGGTTTTCTAATCCATGTGTGCTAACTGCGCAACTCAATCCCCCCCTAAGACAATGGACTAATAAAAAATATCACATAGACACTCAAATTGGGTCAAACAACATCAATTAACATTAGAAAAAACTGAAAAAAAACTAAAATACACACTTTTAAATCCAACTCCCCCTAGAATCTTGAGATTCAAGATAAGTTAGGGATAGCTAAAATCTCCCTTACCTTGCCTCTCAAGTTCTGAAAACCGTAGTATCCATCTAACAGGACACCCCAAAATCACAAGGAGATTTTTTTTCATAGACCTATAAACCTTTAAATAATCTTGGGAACTCCATAACCTTCTCTGATAACATTTTTAATGAACCAGTCTGAGATGCCACCAAACCTAGCACATGAGCTGATTCATTACAAGGACCGAAGTACGTTCCAGATCCCCACTAGCTGGAAATTAGTTCATGGAAATCACAGGAATCCATTTGGGAATTATTTCACCCAATATATAGATAATATTAAGTGTAATAATTAAATATATGATCCAAATTAAATAAAAATTCCAAATAGGATTCACAAACTACAATAATCCAACTCATTAAAATATACATATGAAGCATCCATAAATACAAAGATACACATAAGTATAAAATACCACAAGAACAAAAAATAAAATAGTAACGAACCAAATAAAACCTAGTAAAAAACATTTCCATGAACCCTCTAGTTTCTCACCCCCATTATCTCATTCCATGTCATCTAAAAGTAATAAATGATGGGTCCAATTGAAACCTCAGAACCTAACTTGTATAGTTGTGGGATAAAATCACAATAGGATGCTAAAACCCTCTAAATTTATTGATTATGTTTAATGAGAAAATTAATCAATACTAGTCCAAATATAAATATAGAAAGTAGGTTTTCCCCATATAAAATGTTAAAAATCAAACATATCCACAACTTATTTTCAAAACATTTCACTTAGTTTTCCCAAAACTGAAAAAAAAATCTTCAAAAATAATATATTAGACAAAGCCATTTCAAAACCACACACCTATTAACATTTCTCATAAAAAACATTTTTTTATATAAATGAAAATGTTCACTTCTAAAAATTCCACCAACTGAGTCCTTCTTTAAATCAAAACACTCACTTTGAGATCCACATTAAAGCACCAACAAGATTCTTTAAGTTACAAAAAAAAGATTTCTAAACATATTTGGAAACTCATTTTTCAAATGAAATGATCCAACGCACATGGATCAAGCATGAAAAATAAAGTAAAATAAATATCACAATGAATATATCAATCTAATAAAGAAAATATTCCCCAATAAAGAAAGTAGTAGAGATTATACAAATGAGCATTACATCAAACTACCCTCAATCACTAACTAATAATCAAGATATAAAATTGGTCTTGGGATCTAGCCTCGGATTCCTAATTGGTGAAGAACCTAACTGTATAATTTTATACCAACTATCGAACTAGATGCTGACATGATTTGAAGTTCACACCAAATTCAATTCAATTATCCCACACAAGCCTCATTGCGATGGAAAACCCCCACCTAACCATTGTGTCTAGCACGACTGGGGGCAACTAGCAGCATTTGAACCAAAAAGATTAACAAATTTGATCTTCCACTAAGTACTTTGTTTATAATTTCCAATAAAGGAAGTGAGTAATATGATAAAACAATCCAAGTCTAACATAAAATTCATAACCAAGAACTATGACCTTAAACTACATACACTACTACAAATTTGGGTTTATTTAGTGCTACCCTGTATCAGTGCTAAAAACCCTAATAAAGGGGGTAAAACTATCAACAATAAAAAAGAGATAATAAAATATATACTTAAATATATATATATATATATATCATTAAAAATCATATATTAATATATAAATACATTTATATTTACATAAATGTAACACGTTCTATAAAATGTGATTTTTATAACACTAAATATATAATCACACTAAATATATAATATATTTTGTAAAAAATAGTTTTTGAAATAACTAAAAATTAATATTAAATGTATATTTTATAATTATTATTAAGTAATAGTCATTTAATAACATTTTGATGACATAAAAAATCAATAAATTCATAAATGAACTAAAATAACATGAAAACATTACTCAAAATTTAAATGGTCGTAACATTATATTTGGGTGTCCATTTGAGCTCCACCACATATAAAATTTAATATTGACAAAATATCCACTACTTGGTGATCTGGGATAACCCTGTAAATGTTTTTCAAATGTAAAAAATTCTTTTGAAGCCCTCCAAAATGGATTTTTTTGTCATGGTGCCTCAATTTTTAAACTTTTGATTGAATTTTAGCCACATTTAAAGTGGTATTATTTTATTTTTTGGTGGAGTCTCAATTTATTATCAGAGATTACACTCATATGGATATTGTGGTGTTCGGATTTTTTCATTTTCATATTGTTGTGTTATTGATAATTAAATATATACATACATACCCAGATTTGTGTACATTTACACATTTAAATTTAATTTTATAAATAAATTTGTCAAAATATTTTAATATAAAATATCTTCCTAGATATTTTTTTGAGTGAATGTATTAATATTTGTGAAAGTTAATATACCAATACAATGTATAATATATATATATATATATATATATATATATATATTTGTGTGGTTGTATTTATTAACAATTAAATATATATTTACCTATATATTCTAATATATGTATTTAAATATTAATTTATAATATACATAAACAAATAAAAATATGTATAATTATATTTATAAAAACACACATCTTTATAAATATATATATATATATATATATCAATGTGTGTGTGTGTGTGTGTGTGTGTCTGTATGTATGTATATATTTATGAACACACACACAAAACATATTTTATATATGAGTATTTTAAAATAATTATACACATAAATATAAATAAATATATGAATAAATATAGGAATAAATATGGGAAAAATATATGAATAAATAGATGGATAAAAGATGTAACTAATTATATATAAATTTATAGATATATCATAAAATAGAAAACATAACAATCTAGATCAGTGGTAAAGGCACAAGTGCATAAGGTTGGAGGTCCCGTGTTTGAATCTAAGGGGATGTTCATAGAGGTGTGTGAAGAGATATTTTTCTAGAATTAATAAATTGTAGGGGAATCTAGTGTGGATAAAGATCAAGGGTGACCAAGACATACACTTATAAAAGAGGCAGCATGGATGATAAAAGAGGTTTGTGGCCTCTCTACGAATAACTCTCTCTCTATCAATTAATAAATATTTTTCTTAATTTTATCATCACTTTTTGAAGCATTGATTAAAGGGTATTTCGTCAATGAATTTTTTAGTGGTGATAAAAGGGACCCCTTTTATCGCATCTTAGATTATCAGTTTTTTTAGCATTGGTAAAAGGTTTTTATAGAACTTATAAAAGTGGTATATGTTGATGGGATACATCCCTTTGAGGAAGGTTATATCAGTGGAATTAATGTTCTATTCATGTTGGGTAAAACTTTCCCTTTCTGTTAGGTGGATTTTCCCATATTTCAATTGAATTTATCTAACCTTAAACATCAACTTTATTGGATTGGATTATGTGATTGTAGAATTCCTCAAGGAAATATACAGTGTACTCACCATGTTGAAATCCCAAAGAGGGGATCATTGTAAAATGTTGTGTCTCTAATTGACATGAATTCACCTTGTATAATCTAGTAAAAATTTGAGTTTTTTAAAAAATGAAACAGAATAAAACTTATGAAGTTGAAAACCCACAAAGGATGGCTTTAGGAAAATAAAATTTTTCAGCCCCATAAGCATCCCCATAAATTTCTTATGAAAACTCTAGGGAGAAATATAAAAATATATAATGCTCATAGGGACCACCACTGAGCCCTATAAAAAATCAATTTATACTCTATAGGTATATCAACTTAGAAAACATTTGGAGAAACCTTTTGTTTCTCGAATATATTGGTTCATGGGATTCATATGAGGGTATAATGGTCTATCCTGAAAGACCATGAACCTCCTAGAATGTTACATTCTATATGAACTTTTTCCATTATATAAGAGATAGATCTAGGTAATGTATCCTAGTGTATAGGTTTACCAGTTAATATTGGGACTTCACCAATGGCTGTATATTGCGATGAGACCCTTATATTACATCTCATGCACGAGATTTATCAACATAGGGATTATCACTTAATAATTGCATGTAACTTGATTCATATTCCCATAAGATATGTGGAAACATTAATTAAAATATAAATTTTTGACCTTTTGTAATTTTTTTAACTCAATTTTAATTAATTAGTTTAACCTCCTTTAGTTTTTTTAGATTATCATTATAGTTTTTTAATTTTTAAATTATTTTTATACTTATAGTTAATTTTATATTAATATTAATATTAGTATTATTATATATTGTTTTTATATTGTATATAATTTTATATTAATACTATACTTTTTTCTATGGAGAGGGTTTACTATCTTATTATTTTGATTATCTTATCTAATATATATTATCGTTGTTTATTTTTAGTATCTATATTATATTTCTATTTTATGTATAATTATATTAATATAATCAATTTTAAATTTATGTATTAATCATATTTTATCAAATTATATATATATATATATTTAATTTTTATTAGTAGGTTAATTATTTTTATCAGTATGTTTATTATTATTATTTTTTTATTATTTTTTTATTGTAAAAATTACATTTTTATTTATATTATTATTATATAATATATTATAATTTGGTTAAATTTTGAAAATTTTGGCATCTTGTACATACAAGCGCATGACACGGAGGGTTTTCCACTTGGTGTCTATCCTCCTCCTCATTCATAGACAATCCATATTCAATTTCGCCTACATGCATATTCAAAGTGAATTAAGTGACACACATTCATGTGTGATTCTACCTGCAGTGTCTAAAAACCTAGAATGTTGAGACAGTACCCACATTTGTCATCCATAATTGTTTAAATGGTGTTCATTTTGTATGATTCATGAAGTTTTTTTGGTTATTTAATGGGAATTGACAACGTTCCTTTACATATTTAATCTAGTATCCCTGTTCAGAGACTATCATAAGTGATACAAGCTTTATAAATATGCATTCATGATGATTTGGGGTGCCTTTGAAATTGGAAAGGATTCATACACAACTACTTTGCATGTGGTGGTTTACTGAAAATGTGGTGATCGGTTGAGTGGTGGTTCTTATTCAGTGATCATCAGTGGTGGGTTATAGTGATCCTTACATAAAAATGAACATGTTTATTTTTGGTCATTTTTTTTATAAAGGTCATCCAGAAGCAAAGCTTCTGACCAATTATTATTCAAAAGGACATAAGAGTGGCGAAAGGGGTCAAACTTTATTTTTGATCATTTTTTTCATGTTAGGTTTGTGTCTTATATGGATAATTATCATAATGTCATAATTTTGGAAAACATGACGGTATTTTCATTCTATTTTTTGAACCATGTTTGATTACCTATTGAATTATTTTCAACTATATTCTTTTATTATATTATATCATTTTTTTCTTAATATGGGTTATTTTCATATTATTTTATTCTCATTTGTGTGATACCTAAATTGTAATCATACCTACATTAGCATCTGATAATTTTTATATTTATATTTTGATAGATTGCGTGTAATAATCATAAATCATACGTGAGTGAGTTTATAATAAATAGATATATTAATTGGGAAAAAATATTTTAGGTTTGTTTTCTATTATAAGGACTCAACCTCAAACAATACATAATCTTGAATTAAGTTAATAATTCATATCTAGGATCTTTTTAGGTTTAGAATTTTAGATAATTTAGACATAACTATTACATTACATCTCAAATATTATAAAGTATACACTTCTACTCGGTATCCATTTTCCCGTTAAATATAAACTCTTGAAAAAAGGGTCATGTCTAGTTCCATGTTTTAGAAATAATGACTTTTCCATGATCCCATCATTGACACTATTCATCTTTAATTCATATGAAAAAAATTTCAAAAAAACATGGGATGAGTATAAAAAGCCCAGTAAGGGTTATAAAATAAAGAAAGAAACCATTAGTCTGTGAAAACATACAAAACATAAGCTCTTTTTCATACCTCATCAAGTCATAATATTTCTGAATAACACATAGAAATAATAAATCATAAAGGTAACTTGTGGCATCCATATCAAAATTACATTATAGCTTTCACAGATATGTAGGGAGTTACCTTTGGAATACCCATCATAGTATATGCCCAAAATCTCTTAGGAGAAACATTAACATTTACCTCTGCCACGTTACCTAATGCATTTGAAAGCTATATTGGGCTCACCAACCCTTGGTTTATCATGGAACCACCTGTATAGGTAAACAATTGCCAAGAACCATAACATATTCATAACACATAAAACAAACATAAAGGGAAAATAACATTTCCACATTTAAATCAGAATATATCATTTAAATATATTAACATAAAAAATTCATTATCAAAACCATTTTCAATACCAAAATACATAAAAGAGTATATGGTATTTATTTTCCTTTTAAAAACATTACGACTTGTAAAGGAAGCCAAATATCAAATAACGCTCGCGGCAGAGGAAAGGTCATTGTCACCATGTACGTTAAAAATAAACATTCCTTTTTTTAGTTTAGTAAAACACTTCATAAAAAAAGATTCCCTTTGAATAAAATTAAAATCAAATGGTGTTTATACACCATATAAAAGAAAGTCGTGTATAAATAACCCTCAATGAAAGGAGAATGAGATGAATTCTTTTACCTCGTGTCTGACTTGACTCGTTCGTTCTTTAATTTACTGAATATTAAACTAAATCTATAATTTTCAAGTTTATTATTCTTTTCATATTACTTATTACCACATTATAAAAATTACATAATCATTTAAGTTAATAAGGGTCATTTTGACGATATTTGGTACTTGACTCAAAAGTAAACTTCTATAATTAAAATTTGTCCATGGGGTCCAAATTTAATTATCTCCAGAATGATATTCATGATTTATATATCATATATATTATATATGTCCAGTTTATATATGTATTTTTAATAGTATGTAACATTTGGAGATAATAAATGAAATGCACCGTTCATGGAGAGGGTAAGTCGAACGTGCCCATGAATGCCACGTTCATTTCTATTTCTTTTTTAATGGGATGAAAAATTAATGATACATAGTTATATTATAATTCTAGTATAACATCATATTTAATTTCACTACCTCCATCCATTATAAGTTCCACATATGGTATGAACGAGTCATATCACTTTGAGGGGGCGGTAGTCCACACTTCCTCAAATTAAATTATCGTATTTCCCATTATGGAAACCATAAAGGTATTCTATAAATGAAAAATAAAGAATCATAGAGACAATATAAATTGAATATATATCAAATATAAATACAGTTCCATCATAATGGCAACCATGAGAAGCGGTAGAAGATAATCTAACAATCATCGTTTCTTGAGGCAATAGTTCATCGAACATAGAAATAGTATGTTTGTCTCCATTAGATTGAGGTGTGTGTAAGTTTAGTTTGAATAAATATCATAACAACAACCTAGTATATTGAGGATAATTTTTTTTATGTAAATAATGAATAACAATAGCATAAGAAGTGTATAAGTAAAATAAAAGAAGAGAACTTGAGGGAAGGCATTACCTTTAAATCAGGAAATTCCCTTTGGTTTGAACCAAAAGGCATCCTTGATGTGTCTTGTGCCTAAATTAAGGCTTCTAGGAGGAATATAGGGATCTTTAGAGGTTATTTTGGAAGATTTTTGATGAGCCAATGGGCTTGAGAGGTGTGTTTAATTGGTTAGAGGTGGTGGCATTTTATAAGAGAGAGGATGGGCTCCTTAGAATTGTTTGAAAATATTATTTTATTATAAAGTGATTTTCAGTTTCAAAAGGTCCAAAAATTATTTAATTTGAAGATAATGTGCATATAAGTAGAAATAAAATCATAAAATAATAATTGGATAGGTTTTGGATATTTTTTATTCCTTATCTTTCTTATTTAAACCTTTGTTAACTTATTTAACTTTTACCATGTCCTCTAATATATTCATTCTATAGGGTTAATATATTTACAATAAAAAACCAAGAAACAAAAAATGGATCATTAATGACATTTTTAACATCATATGTTTCATTTGGATAAATATTATATTTTTAGGACTATATTATCCTTTAATGAAATATTGATTTATTTAAAAACTCTTTTATATCAATTTTAATACTATTCATATCATGCCTTTTTAAAAAAATCATACCAACTTTATTACTTAGAAAAATCTTCATTAATTCAAATATAACAATTCATACTAATCTATAAAATTCGTGGATGGCATAAAAATGTTCAAAATAAATTTCTTTTAATATTTATAATATCATTTATTTGAATCCTTTATTAATGAAGCAAAAACTACATCACCATTGTTTTAAAATTAAATTTATTTATTTATGTAAAAAAATTGTAAATACAATACCATGATGTAGGAAATATTTTTATATTTCTAATGACTATTTATAGTCTAATATATCAATTATATAACCCCCTATAAAAATTGTTTTGGAAAAACAATACATGTTTAGGATATTTTTATTTTTACTTTAAAATAAAAGTTATTAATGTCATTATCTTACCCAAATGACTATCAATGGCCAAAAGTCTAACCCAAGGATTGTCTTTGTCGGCCATTACTCATCCAATAAGGTTAGTATATGTTTTAAGGTAATTTTATTTTATTATAATAATATTTTTACCTTGAATTACCATATTTACCTTTAACTGCGGTAAATAAAAATCAAAAATTACTATTAAAAATTTATTTTCATCTTATTAAACCAAATTTTACTTATTATTAAAACCATGTATGTTAGATTTTTGAAATTCAATTCCCAGACATGATAAAAAAAATTTAAACGAGAAAGACATTTTTTAACTATTATGCATTATTTTTTACTATTCATCAAAAATTGAACGTTTTTAGAAAAATACAAAAATTTCACCCAAAGATACTTTTGATTTTATTAATTCAAAAATGATTCATATTTTACCTAATTAAAATAATATATGTTTCATTAATTAATTTAAAATTAATATATATTGTCAAACCTAAAGAGTGTGTTTTTAAGAAATAATAACTATCAAAATATTGAAACTAGTTTATGTGAAATTTTAAAGTTAAATTACTTACAATTACAAAAATTGGATTAAATGGTAAAAATATAATCTTATTACACTTAAAAACTAATAAAAAGAACAATATGACTCTTTAAATAAATTAGATTAAAAGGCAGTTTTGAATAAAAATGCAGTATTTTTTCTCTATTTATTAAAAAATGAACATTATCAGAAAAATATAAAAATTTCATTCAAAGTAAATTTTGATGTCCCTATTATAAATAAGAAATTCATTTTCCAAATAGAACTTATAAAAGTAACAAAAACTAGATTTAAAAAGTTTTCTCTATCAAAAGGCGATAAAACAACATTTTAAAAAATATTATAGTGTTTATGCTCAAAATTGGATTCATTCACATTTTAAGCCTCAAACTTTTATTGGATAAATGTAAAAACATTTAAAAACATGTATAATCATATTTTTGAATGTTTTTTTTATTCCCACCAATACAACTTCTAGGCGTTAACTTCTATTTAATATAAAATTATATTATTATTTTTCAGTATGACATAGCCTTGTGTGCAACATGAGATTTCAGATAAACCCATTATTTTGTGTTGGTAAAGAAATTGAGAATAGCTTCCCATTTAAATTAAAATTAATATTTAATTCATAAATATTAATAAATATGAAAATTATTACTCTTTATTTACCAGGGATGTTACATCCTTCCCCCCTTTTGGAAATTGCGTCCTTGCAATTTTATTCACTTATCAAATAAATGGGGGTATTTTTCCCTCATTGCATTTTCAGATTCCCATATTGCCTCTTCAACCATGAGGTTTTTCCCCAAAACCTTTACCTGACGAATTACCTTATTCCACAACACTTTCTATCTTCAGTCAAGAATATGGAATGGTTGTTCCTCGTAAGAGACATTCTCTTCCAACTGAACTACCTCTAGACTCAAAACATGAGATGGATTTGGTATATACATTCTCAACATTGAAACATTAAAAAACATTATGCACCTAGGATAATCATGGAGGTAAATCCACTTTTTGGAAACTAATACAACATTCTATAGGATTTCATAGGGTCAAATGAGTCTTGAACTCAACATTACCTTATTACCAAAACGCATCCCACTTTTCCATGGAAAAACATTATGAAAGACATGATCACCTACCTCAATAGAAATATCCTTCCTCTGGTTATCCAAATAAATTTTCTATCGATTCTGAGCTGTTATCATGTGATTCCAAATCAACTAAAATTTCTTTGTCATCTCTTCTACCAATTCTAGTCTCGTCTGTTTCCTTTCAATAACTTCATCCCAAAAAGCTGGAGTTTGACATCTCTTTCCATACAATGCCTCAAATGGTGTCATCTCTACACTGGAATGAAAACTTTTATTATAAAAAAATTCCACCAAATAAAGATATTGGTCCCAACTTTCCTGGTAATCTATTGAGATAGCACATAGCATATCATAAAATATCTGAATTGTTTGTTCTAACTGCCCATCTAATTGAGGATAAAGAGATGTATTAAAATTTAATTCAGTACTCAAAGACTTATGAAGGCCTTTCCAAAATTTAGAAGTAAACCTTTGATCACGATTAGGTACAATGGAGAGGGGAACTCGATGAAACCTGACTATCCCTTTAACATACACCCGAGAAAATTGATTTAGAGACAAAGTATCTCGAATATGAAAGAAATGAGAAGATTTATTCAATCGATATATAATTACCCATATTTCATTGTTACCTTGAGATGTTTTCTGTAATCCCATATTGAAGTCCATGGATATATTTTCCCATTTCCACTGTAGCACTGGAAAAGGATAAATCATCCCTTTCTGTAAAGGTCGCATGACTTTAACATGTTGAAAAGTCAAATACTTCATAGTAATTTCAGTAATATCTCTTTTCATTCCATTCCACCAATAATACTCACGAAGATATATATACATCTTAGTACTGTCATGATGAACTGAAAACGGAGAACGATGAGCCTCACATAATAACTCTTTCTTCAACTCTGATTCACAGGTCACACATAATCTCTTACCAAATCTCAAAATACAATCATTATCAATGTTAAAATCAGGAAACTTACCCTTTTGAACCAACTCTACCTTTTTCTGCAACTCACAATCTTCCTTATGCCCTTTCTTAAGTCTGTCTGATAGAGATGATTTCACTGACACCTGAAATAAATCAGAGGGATCTCTTGCACCAACAACTACTATGTCAGACTTCAAAAAATCTTTAATCAAAGGATCTTGTTCCAAACGTAACATGGTTAATGTAACATTACTTTTTCAACTCAAATCATCGACCACTTTATTTTCCTTTCCAATATGGTAATGAATCATGCAATCATACTAATTGATTAGTTCTAACCATATCCTATATCTCATGTTCAATTATTTATGAGTGAATATATTATTCAATCTTTTGTGGTCAGTATATATTTCATATTTTACTCCTTACAGATGATGATTCCAAATTTTTAAAATAAAAACAATAGCAGTTAATTCTAAATCATGTGTAGGGTAATTTAACTCATTAGGTTTTAAATGACTTAAAGCATAAGAAATTACCTAATCATTCTACATTAGGAAAAAAAACAAGTCATTTCAATAAAGCATCACTGTAGATAACAAATTAACAATATCTAGAATGCAGTTCCAAAACTGTAGCATTCACCAATATTCTTTTCAATTCCTGAAAACAATCTTCACATTATTTTATCCAAATGAACATAACACCTTTTCAAGTTAACTTAGTCATTGGGCTAGATATACCAGAAAAATTTTCAACAAACTTCTGGTAATAACCTGCTAGTCCATGAAAACTACGGATCTCTGTGATATTGTTAGGACTTGGCCATTCTTAAACAACTTTTATTTTAGCAGGATCAACTGTTATTCCATTTATTGAAACAATGTGACCATGGAATGAAATTTGATGTAACCAAAACTCACACTTTCTGAATTTCCCATACAGTTTATTTTCTTTTAAGGTTTTCAAGAAAATTCTTAAATTACTTTTATATTCCTCTTTACTTTTAGAATAAACTAAAATATCATCAATAAACACCACCACAAATGTATCCAAGAACTCATGGAAAATTATATTCATAAGATCCATGAATACATCAGGTGCATTGGTCAACCAAAAAGTCATAACTAAAAATTCATAATGGTAATATCTAGTATAAAATGTGGTCTTCGGAATGTCTTCTTCATTTACTTTCAACTGATGGTACCCCGATCTCAATCTAATCTTCAAAAAATACTGAGCTCCCTATAGCTGATCAAACAAGTCATTGATATGAGGAAAAGATACTTGTTCTTAATAGTGATGACATTCAATGCTCTATAATCAACGCTATGTCTCATTAAACCATATTTATTTTTAACAAAGAAGACAAGAGCACCCCATGTGATGTGCTAGGTTGAATGAAACCTTTATCTAATAACTCCTGTAATTTCTTCTTTAACTCTAACAGTTAAATTTGAGCCATTGCATAAGGGGGGTTTGAAATTGGATTAGCATCAAGAACTAAGTTAATAGTAAATTCAACTTACCAATTAGGTATTATACCAGGAAAAATATTAGAAAAAAACATCAATATACTTTTACCACTAGAACATCATCTGAATAGTTCCATTATTTTCAACAATATGTGCAAGGTAACATTCATTTCCTCATTTTACTATTTTCTTAGCTTCGTGGTATGTTATCAAAAGTAAGGGTTCATTGTGTACACAAATGAAAATTATTTCTAAAAATAAACCTATTTAGATCTACAGTTAATAATATCATGATAAATGGAAATCCAATCCTTACCCAGAAAAACATCAAACTCTACTAGAGACAAAACAATAATGTTTGTAGGTAGATTCTTTCTACACACTTGGATAATAAGGTTATTATAATTTATTTTTGTCTCAACATTTCCCCCCCCCCCAATGTTTTAACCATAAGTTCAAGATTCATATCTTGAGATGGAACTCCCAATTTACTAGAAAACTTCTCAGAAATGAAAGACTCTATAGACCCTAAATAAAACAACACATTGGAATAATCTTATTAAATAAAAAATATACATGATACTAGTTCATTAGATGGCTCATTATCTAATGATGTAATTTTTAATTATTTCACTACACCTTTCTTCTTGTTGTCTGGATGCTTTCCCTTAGTTCAGTTCTTCGTTGGACACTCATTTTCATAATGACCCATTTCACTGCACGTAAAACATTTTACTGAATGTAAATCAGGTTTTTTTTCTTTCCATTACCCTGATCTTTTTCAGTGAAATTACAAGCCTTATGTCCCATTTTACCATATCGGTAGCGCTTACCAAAATTGAAAAGACATTTCCCAGCATGATTTTTACCACAATTTTCAAAAACTGTAAACTTAAGTTTCTTACCATCAGACTTTTTTGATGAGTTCTTCCCTTTCGTCTGCCACCTCGACCTCTTATTCTATTTTTTATCAAAGAACAACTAATCATCTAAAAACTCCATTTCTATCTTCTTCACACATCAAAAAAGTTTTTCATAACTTTTGAAATCACGAGAAGCTAAATCCCTTCGATACCTTGGTAGTAATCCTGAGTAAAAACGGTGGATTTTATTATCAGGATCTCGTATGAAATTTGAAGAATACCTTTCCAGTCGAGTGAAATTTTCTTTATTAGCAACCACAGAGTCATCTCCCTACCTCAATTCCAAGAATTGTATTCCATCATAAGCCGAACCACCTTTGGAAAATATTTCCTAAGATACATACCTTAGAATTTATCTTAATCAAGAGAATCAATCTCCTCACTATCTATAATATTTATCACCGTCAACCACTACTGATCGACTTCACCTTCAAAATGGTAAACATCAATACTAACCTTTTCATTTTCTGAACACCCCATGGCATCAAAAATCTTTTCCAGTTCTTTAATCCACCCTTCAGTAAGAATGAGGTCAGATGATCCTTGGAATCACAGGGGATGCTGCCTCATGAAATTCTCCATTACTGACATGTTCCTCTGTGGTTTATCTGGATGATCTCATGCTTGGATATGACCACCATTTATATCTGAAATCAATTGTTCCATCCCTGCAACAAACTATTTAGTTTTGATTCCAACCATATCTAGTTGTTGATTTGGAAGTTTGCCTTCCTCTTAATGTCATCCCATTATAGTTTCCTTGTTTCCTATGCCGAAAACCATTTTGAACATTGAAATATCTTAGGCGAAGCAACATGGTAATCTGTAAATGCTATATCATTTCATTATTAACATAAATTAATTAATGAATATTAATTTAACAATATTTAAACTCCTAAAGTTATTTAACCAACCTCTGATAACAAATATTAGGACCCTTAAATAATACAGAATCATGAATTAAGTTAATAATTCAAATTGAGGATCTATTTAGGTTTAGAGTTTTAGAAAATTAGGCCATAACTATTACATTACATCCCAAATATTGCAATGTAGACACTTCTACTCAGTATCCATTTTTTCATAAAATATAAAATCTTGAAAAAAAGTGTCATGTGTAGTTCCATGTTTTAGACAACATGACTTTTCCATGATCCCATCCTTTACCCAGTTTATCTTTAAGTCCTGTTAATTTCTTTTATAAAAACGTGGGATGAGCATAAAAACCTGAGTAAGGGTTATAAAATAAAGAAAGAAATCATTATTCCATCAATACATAAAAAATATAATCCCTTTTATATACCTCATGAAATCATAAAATTTTGGAATAACACAAAGAAATTGTTAATCATAAATGTAACTTGTGGAATCCATATCAAACTTACATTGAATCTTTCATAGCTATGTAGGGAGTTACGTTTAAAATAACCATAATAGTATATTCCCTAAATCTCTTAGGATAAACATTATCGTTTACCTCATTCATGTTACCCAATGCATTGGAGAGCTATCTCAGGCTCACCCACCCTAGGTTTATCACAGAATCACACGTATACGTAAACAATTCCCAAGAACCATAACATATTCAAAACACATAAAACAAACATAAAGTAAAAATAACATTTCTACATTTCAATCACAATATATAATTTAAATATATTGACATAACCAATCCATTATCAAAACAAATTTCAATACCAAAAAAAATAAGAGTGTACAATATTTATTTTCCTTTTAAAAACATTACACCATGTTAAGGAATCCAAATATCAAATAACTCTCGGGGCGGTGGAAAGGTCATTGTCATCGCGTACGTAAAAAAGAAACAATCCCTTTTTGTAGTTTAGTAAAATTATATATAGAAAAACATTCCCTTTGAATTAAATAAAAACTAAAAGGTGTTCATACACTATATAAAAGAAAGTCATGTATAAATATGCCTCAATGAAAGGATATTGAGACAAAGTCCCTTGCCTCGTGTCCGACTTGACTCGTTTGTTCATTAATCTATTGAATAATACATTAAAGTTAATTTATACATTATTAAGAACATTTTTCAAGTTTATTATTATTTTAATATTACTTATTACCACTTTATAAACATTACATAATCATTTAAGTTAATAACGATCGTTTTGTCGATATTTGGTAATTGTGTCAAATATGGAATTCTTATAATTAAAATTTTTCCATGTAGTCAAAATTCCATTATCTCCAGAATTATATTCATGATATAGATATTATATATATCATATATATCCATTATATATATGTATTTATAATAGTACATAACATTTTTTGATAAGAAATGAAATGCACCGTTCATGGAGATGGTAAGTCGTACGTACGCATGAACGCTACTTTCATTTCTATTTTGTATGTAATGGAATGAAACCATAATGATAAATAGGTATATTATAATTCTAGTATAATGTTATATATAATTTCATTAAATCCATCTTTTATACTTTCCACGTATGGCATGAACTAGTCATATCACTTTGAGGGGGTGGTAGTCTGCACTCCCCCAAATGAAATTATTGTATTTACCCATTACGGAAACCATAAAGGTATACTATAAATGAAAAATATAGAAGTATAGATACAATATAAATATAATAAATATTACATATAAATATATTTCCATCATAATGGCCACCATGAGAGGTGGAAGGAGACAATCAAACAATCATCATTTTGTGATGTAGTAGTTCGCCGTACACAGAAACAATAGGTTCGTATCAATTAGATGGAGGTGTGTGTAAGTTTAGTTTTAATAGTTTTCATAAAAAAACATAGTATATTTAGGATACTGGTGTTTCTATATAAATAGAGAATAATAAGAGCATTGGGTGTGAAGAATTAAAATAAAATAAGAGAACTTGATGGAAGTTTCTACCTTTAAATCAAGTAACTCCCTTTGGTTTGAACCAAAAGGATTCCTTGAAGTGTCTTCTGCCTATGTTAAGGCTTCTAGAAGGAAGAGAGGGATATTGAGAGCTTATTTTTTAAGAGTTTGGATGAGCCAAGAGGCTTGAGAGGTAATGGGTTAGAGGTGATGGCCTTTTATAAGGGAGAGGAGAGGCTCTTTAGGAAATTTTTAAAATATTATCTTATTATAAAATGATTTTCGATTTCTAAAAGATCCAAAACATATTTAATTTAAAGATAAGGTTCATATAATTCTAAATAAACTAATAAAATAATAATTAGAGAGGTTTTTGATATTTTTTAATCCTTATATTTCTTATTTAACATTTTGTTAACTTATTTATCTTTTACCAAGTCCTCTTATATATTCATACTATATGGTTAATATAGTGACTAAAAAATGCCATGAGACCCAAAATTGATCATTAATAGCATTTTTAACATCATATATACCATTTTTTAGAATATTATATTTTTAGGACTATTTTATCATTTAATAAAATATTGATTGATTTCAAAACTCTTATATATCAATTTTAATACTATTTATATCATGACTTTTAGAAAAAATCCAATACAACATGACTCTTTCGAAAAACCTTCATTAATTAAAACATAACAAGTCATACTAATCTATAAAATTCTTGGATGCCATGAAAAGGTTCAAAATAAATTTATTTTAATATTTATAATATCATTTATTTGAATCCTTTATTAATGAAACAATTACTACATCATCATTGTGTCATAATTAAATTTAAATATTTAATGTGTAAAAATTATAAATAAAATAACATGATGTAGGAAATATTTTTATATTTTTGATGACTATGTATAGTCGAAGATATCAATTATATAACCCCACATTAAAATTGTTTTGTCAAAACAATACATGTTTATGATATTTCTATTTTTACTTTAAATAAAAACTTATTAATGTCATTATCTTACCCAAATGGATTTCAAAGGACAAAAGTATAACCCAATGAGTGTCTTTGTTTTCTATCACTCATACAATAAGGTTAGAAAAAGTTTTAAGGTAATCTTAAATTATTATAATGTTATTTTTACCTTGAATTACATTATTTACCTTTAATAGCGGTAAATAAAAATCAAAAGTTATTATTCCTCAAAAATTATTTGGATCTCATTGAACCACATTTTCCTTATTGGTGACAACCATTTATGTAAGATTTTTGAAATTCAATTCACAGAAGCGGTAAAATTTTGTTTAAATGAAAAAAGTCAGTTTTTAACTATTATGCAGTGTTTTTTTTACTACTCATCAAAAATTGAACATTTTTAGAAAAATACCAAACATTCACCCAAAGATAATTTTGATATTATGAATTAAAAAATGATGTCTATTTTAAAAAATTCAAAACATATATGTTTCATTAATTAATTTAAAATTAATCTCTATTTTGAAAACCTAAAAGCGTGTTTTTAAGAAATAATAACTATCAAAAGATTGACACTTGTTTATGTCCAATTTCAAAGTGAAATTTCTTCCAATGATCAAAATTGTATTAAATGGTAAAAATATAATCTAACTAAACATTAAAAACAATAAAAAGTATAATCTAACTATATAAATAAATTATATTAAAAGGAAATTGTTAATAAAAAGACATTATTTTTCATTATTCATTAAAAAATGAACTTTATCAGAAAAATATCAAAATTTCATCCAATGTAAATTTTGTTGTCCCGATTCTAAAGAAGAAATTTATTTTGTAAAATAGAACATACAAAAGTGACAAAAACTATATTAAAAAGGGTTTGCCATCAAAAGGTAATAAATCATCCTTTTAAAGAATATTAGAGTGTCTATGCTTAAAATGGGATTCATTCACATTTTAAGCCACTAAACTTTATTGGATAAATGTAAAAACATTTAAAGAAAATGTATAATCATATTTTATTGAGTTCTGTTCATTCCCTCCAATAAAAAGGATAGGTGTTAACTAGCATTTAAAATAATATTATATTACTATTTTTTAGTATGACTCATCCTTGTGTGCAACATGAGATTTCGGAGAAACCCATTGTTGCGTGTTGGGCATGCCATCAAAAATATAATCCCCTTTAATGTAAAATTAATATTTAATTCACAAATATTAATAAATATGAAAATATCTTACTCTTTATTTATATAGGATGTTACATCTTTACACTTTCCCAGATGATACTAAATAATTAATCATCTAAGAGGGATCCTAACATAGATAAATATATTTACTTTATGAAAAATGTCTCTTTATATTTCACCATGTGATTCAACACTAAAATGTTTCATAAATAATTTATAACATTGGAAAATAGAACATTAAATAATTTTTTAGAACAAATTAGACACTGCATAAAAGCAGGCATTAATGGCAGTTTTCTTTTCTTATCGAAGTTCTTTAAACCGCTGATAAATATTTTAGTGATGATTACAAAAACCATTTCATATTGCACAGTAAAAAATCATTTAGTGGTATTTTCTTATCAGTAGTTTCTAAATATGTAATTTTTTGAAGCATTTAGTAGTGTATTTAACTTTATTTAGTGGCGGATTTTTTAAAAAATTACCAAAAAATAAAATAGATTAAATGAACTTAACTGATGATAATATATGTAGATGTGGTTAATATTAGCAAATTCTAAATATAATTTTGAACTATTTATTTGGTGACATTTTAAAAAAATTGTCTCAATATTTATTTTAAAATTATTTTTTAAAAAAATATTTAATAAAAATATAAATAAAAACTATGATAAGTAATAAAATAAAACAAAAATATAGTTTAAACCCATTATAAATACATAATAAATCGTACGTCATACATCCATTGTCATATACATCCACCCACAATCACCATAATCTCAATCACCATAATCTCAGTCAACTGGAAACCTCAATCATCAATATATACATATAAAATATGTCTAACCACAACTCAGTCCCAATATACTCCCACTCCACAACCTTCGATACATCCATCTTTCTCTACATCATCTCATCAATCGAAAATGGCCACATTATCACCTCAACTCTAACAAAAAATAAGAATGAAATTAAAATTGAACATAATAAATCAGAATTATTGTAGAATCATTGATAAAATATAATCATAGTATGGAAACTAAGAACCATCATGACTACCTTCTGAAGAATTTCGTAAATTAGAATGGTCAACCTCATGTTTATTTCCATCATCTTTCACCTACAATAAAAACAAAAATATTTAAAAAATGAAAAATAGAAAAGACACATAATATATTAAGAATGTTACACATAAAATTTGTTATTTTTTTAATCGAATAGAATACATATTAACATAAAATAAATAATATAAATGAAAATAATTTGAAAGAATAAAATTACCAATTTATGATATGATTAAACACTTTAAACTAAAAAGGGATAAGTATATGAAATTAAAATTAATTTTTAAATCAATATGTTGTGTGCTTGAAATTTACCTAATAAAAAATTAAATATTTTGATATGAAATCATGTCCTATATTTCAAAAACAACTAAATAGTGGTTGGATCGTAATTTCATGTAAATATGAGGTCATATTCTATGGTTTTGATCATTACATGCACGTTTTAGGGTATTGAAAAAATAAAAACTTATTTACGGGCACCTGGGGAAAACAATAACACATAATTATATTTCATCAGTTATTAAATTTAAAATATAAAACTATAATTTTTTTGACCAGATTTCATGGGTATCTTACATTATTTTCATGGTTTAGCCCCCCCCCAACACACATTTTTAAAGGAGTTGGTGCCTTTAAAAATATCATATCCAGTCATTTTGAGAACACTATAGGTCGGATTTATGTGTTTTCTCTCTTTATAGATAAAAAATTACTCATCGGTGATTTTTCCATGATTTCACATCAATCTGAGGTTGTTTTCTATAATTTCGACTATTACAGACACATTTTGGTGTTTTAAAACACTGAAAATGCGTTTACAGGTGTCCCTAGAAACCCATAAATCATAATGACGTTTCATCAATTACTATATTTCTTAAATCAATCTATAGTCATTTTCCTCTGATTTCATAGTAATATAACATCCTCTTCTGAGTTTTAACCACCAGGCTCATGTTTTTAAAGGTGTTAAAACCTATACAAATTGTTTACTGAGAAATTATGACAACACCTCATGTCATATTGATATGTTATCTTTGTGTACAAATAAAAAATAACTTTAAGGTGGTTTCACCATGATTTCATGTCAACCTATGGTATTTTTCTATGGTTTTGACCATTTGATAAATGTTTTAGTGTTTCAAAACACTAAAAACATGTTTATAGATATCCCAGGTAAACCATAACTTGGAATAAAATGTCATCAGTTACTATATTAAAATAAAAAATATATGGTCATTTTCCATTTATTTCATGGCAATCCAACTTTTTCCCTCATTTTGACCCCCTCACACATGTTTTAAAGGATTTGGTACCTTTAAAACCTATTTATCGAGTCATTCTGACAACATCACACACCGAATTGACATTTTTTATGTGTTTATGTGTAAGAAAAATAACTCAACGGTGGTTCTAATTTTATTTCATGTTAATATGAGTTCACTTGATATTATTAAGACATTACATGCATTTTTTAGTGTTTTGAAACACTAAAAACACGTTTACAGGAATCCCGGTAAACCCATAAATCAGAATAACAATCTATATATTCCTACATTTAAAAAATAATTCTATAATCATTTTCATATGATTCTTTGAAACTAAAAAAAATTCTCAAGTTTTTCCCCCCGACACACAGTTTTAATGATTTGGGTACCTTTAAAAATTGTTTATCGAGTCATTCCGAAAAAACAACCCAACATATTGACATATTATATACGTCTAAACATAAAAAGTAACTCAATAGTGTTTTTTAAATGATTTCATGCTAATATTAGATCTTTTTATATGGTTTTTACTATTACATGCATGTTTTAGCATTTTAAAACACTAAAAACACATCTATGGGAATAATGGGAAAACTGTAACTCTTAATGACATATTTTCAGTTCCTATAGTTCAAAAATAAATCTATGATCATCTTTTTATTATTTCATTGAAATGATATATATTTTTCCAAGTTTTGACTCCTCGATAGAAGTTTATAAAGGCTTTTGTGTCTTTAAAAATTGTTTAACGAGTCATTCACACATCACCGCATATAAATTTCATTTTTTTCTATGTGTGCACATAAAAAATAACTAAATGGTGGTTTTCCCATGATTTCATGTCAATGTGAAATCATTTTATAATGTTTTGACCATTACGTGCATGTTCTAGTGTTTTAAAGCGCTTAAAATGTGTTTATGGGCATCTTGGGAAAACCGTAACTCGAAATGACATGTCACGAGTTCATACATTTCAAAAATAAATATAAGGTCTTTTCACTCTAATTTCATGGAAATATATTGTTTTTTTCTTTGTTTTAACCCCTTGAAACACATTTTTAAAAACTTTGGTAGTTTTAAAAACTATTTATCAAGTCATCAAAACAACACCACATATTAGAATGACATAGTGCCTATGATTACACGTAAATAATAACTCAATAGTTTTTCCCATGATTTAACTTAAATATGTGGCCGTTTTTTATTCTTTTGACCATTATATGCATGTTTTAATGATTTAAAAAACTAAAAGCATATTTACAAAAAAATCCGAGAGATCTACAGCCATGTTCCTCTAATTTCATGGAAATAAAACATTGTTTTTTTAGTTTTTACCCCCTCACATGTGTTTCTAAAGGCATAGATGTCTTTAAAAATTCATTACTAAGTCCTTTCGACCGCACTGTATGTCAGATAAACATGTTTTTTTTGTGTACGCATAAAAAATAACGCAATGGTGGTCATCCCATGATTTCATGTAAATATGAGGTTTCTTTCTATGTTTTTGACTTTTATACACATTGTTTATTGTTTTAAAACACAAAAAAAACATGTTGATGAGAAACCTAAGAAAACCATAACTCAAAATTATTTCCTATCAGTTTTTATATTTCTCCAATTAATATGTATTTTTTTCCTCTAATTTCATGGATATATGATGTTGTTTGTCTATTTTGATCCCCCAACACATGTTTTTAAAGGATTTCATACTTTTAAAAACTATTTACTGAGTGATTATGACCACACAACATGTTGGATTGACATGTTTTCTACACGTACAAGTCAAAAATTATTCATTTATGGTTCTCACATGATTTAAAATTAGTCTTAGGTTTTTTCCTATGTTTTTTACTATTACACGAATGTTTTACTATTTTAAAACACTAAAACCGTGTTAATGATAATCTTGGGAAAATAATAACTTGGAATGATGTTCCATCAGTTCTTATATTTACCTAATAAATATTCAGTTATTTTTCATTAATTTCATGTAAATACAATATTGTTGACCTTTTTGACTCCCTAACACATGTTTTTAAAGGCTTTTGTACCTTTAAAACTGTTTATTGAGTCAAAATAGTGAAAATGATATTGTTCTATTTTCAAACAAAAGGATAATGATCTATAATTCATTTTTAACATGTAAGAATCAACCATATGTCCATTTGTAACAATATGTGGTCGATATGACTTGAAGTAAATGTTTTAAATATAAAAGTTTCATTTTAGTTTTATTTATGAAATTTGTGGGTGTTCATTCAAAGTGTGTGAATAATATATGGAATATAGAATTTTCCTTAGCAAGATGAGCCATAAAGATGGAAATTTCCTTGTGGAACATTCCTATCATATGGTAAAATACAAAAAATAAATCATTTTCCATTTTCTACCACCACTAATCATGTATTTTACTATATTATTCTTGTTTATGAACTCTTTCTTTAAATATTTTGATTTATATTTTTGAATCCTCATCAACAATACTACTCAAAACCCCAATAGTTTTAGTAGTAACTGATGATGATTCCCTACCAAATGAATCTAATGGATTTTTCCAAAAACCCATCCCCCATAAATTTTCCTGATTCTCATTTCCCTAAAATTATTTCAACGACATCATTATGGGAAACTAATTATTACTTTGAAGGGTTCATATCCCATACTTATTTAATTTAAACCTCTTAATAAAAAATGATAATAGTGATTTTTTAGAAAATCTAAACTTAATATTATTATCTAACTGATAATTGTTTCATTACAATTTATTGTTACATCATTACTATAAAAATATAATATTAGAAAATATATTATAACAAAAAACAAGGCTCATACCCAATTAATTGGCTCCCACTAGATGGATCAAATGATTCAAAATTAGCATCGTTGATCTATTTAGTCAAACACATTTAATTTTTTTAAGAAATTTTTGTTATTATAATATATTTTTCATTTATGGAAGAGAATAGGGTGATTTGGGAAAACCCTAAATTTATAGTTCATGATGGCTGAGAGAAGATGACCAAGGATAAGATACCAAATTATTTACTACTTTTGGATCATGTTAGAAAAATAGAGCTTCTTAAATTTTCATAAAGGAAGTAGAATGAAAAAAAATCATGCTTCGGAAAATGTTGTTGTTTTGAAGAAAAATATCATAGATGTGGGGAAATCTACAACTAGTCCCTCCTACTCAGACATCAATCTACCTCCCCCCAAGAGAATCATTAGAAAATGAAGGATTTTGTATACATTAGTGAATCAAGAAGTGGTGGAAAATATTAAATATATGTAGTAAATATATCATTTATATATTTTTAGTCTATGAGGAAGATAAGCTATGGAAGTTCAATGACCTAACAAAGAGGATTTCTGAGATCTAGGGTTTTCCCGAGTAGAAGATGACAATAATGGTGAAGGGGTAATATAATGTAGTATTTCTCTCTGATGATCACAAATAAAGGTCTTGGAGAAATGGATCATTATCCCTAAATCTTGATTTCTTACAAATCTAAGAATTGGAAATGAATTTTCATCCAAACATGGTAAGAAAAACTCATATAAAGGTTCATATTCGTATTTGAAAACTGAATTGGCTATTTTTCCATCCATGTATCTTCTGGGATATTACTTATACAGTGGGGAATCAAATTAGGATGGAAAGATAGATTGATAACCCAAAATATGGACATTATGTGAGGATACTGGTGGAATTTGACATGTCTAACACCATTGGGGAGAAGGTTATTCTAACCATAAGGGATGTCACCATCACCCAACTGATTCAATATGAAAGGAAACAAAAATTAAATATAAGTTGTATTCTTTTTGGATATCTTATGGATGAATTTAACAGGGATAAATATTTTCATTCTGCAATATGATAGGACATGACACTCCTATTTGTAAAAGGAGGAAAGTGAAGGATAAAATACTTTTTTGATCCCAACTTGTGACATTGTTACTAGTACCTTAAATCTGGATTGACAAAAAAATGGTTTTGTGAAGGATAATCTTGTGAATGGAATTTTTGAGCCTCCTAAAAAGCATCCTACCTCCTCTGGTGACACTCACATTAGGCCTAATATGGATGAACATATGGACCACTTGAAGAAACCTGGGGAAAACATTAGCAATACCCCTCTGGAGGATAACAATTATCTCGCTGGGAGTTTTAAACATGTCTCTAGTGATAATCAGGTTGTGGTAGTTGATGACAGGTATAAAGAACTTGTCCTTAGAATTAAGGGTGTCTCTCAACCATGTTCCAATGGAACTGATAAGGTATCACCTCCTACTATACCTAATAGGCATTTGTTTGATGAGGGATCCCAATATATAAAGGTTTTAACTGAACACGTAGTAGATCATGCAAGAAGTATAAATAAATTTCCACTTATATGTTTTCGGTGGGAAATAAAGACACAAGGTGAGTATACAGGAATCTATGTAATGAGAGAGGAAACACTGAAGGGATGTATAGAAAGACCCTAGAAAGTGGACAGTCCTATGAGTGTAGATGAATCTCAACAGAAGATGGAAATTGGAGATACCTTTTCATCTACATACCACGGGGTTAAGAAAAAATGTCCATTTGATATTAAAATTAATGTTGGATAGCCTGAAATTGATAATTCCCATCATGAAAATATAGGGAAACCTTTTCAAAGATATCTCCCTCTAAATTAGTCAAGAAATAGTCTACCATAAAATAAACACAACATCCTATATACTATATAAATAGGTTCACCCCTTTGAGTGGGAAGATTTGAGCCGATGAGGCTAAGGATATCCAGTCCTCTATATAAGATGATGACCACAGTAATAAAGGGGGATTTTGGAAGTGTGGATATGTCCAAAATGGAAGAAATTAATGGGAAGAAAAAGGAATGATGAAGAAAAGAAAAAATACATGCTTTGATGACACCAGGTGGAGGACGAACAACTACGGGTAAGTCCCTAAAACAATTAATTTAGTTTACTAGAATTTCCATGTTATGGGAAATCCCCTAACATCCAAATACCAAAGTCATTTTTTCGACAACAAACCAATTCTTATTGGAATAACATGACACAAAATGATATTTTAGAACTAGATGAATTTTATGTGGGATTCCTTGCGCTACCGTTTTGTTTCTATGAATCTCCAAAATTATAGAATGGAATTTTTTTGGATTCATAGACATTAAATCATTCATATTGTTACAATTTATCAAAAAAATCAGATCATAACTATCTCTTTCAACAGCTTGTGCTTCACTTTTCAATTATCTCTTGTGTGTACCTCAATATCATACATTGGGAGAAGATAACTTTGGATAGAGATGAAGAAACTCTATAGGAATATGGTTTATAATGGGATTATTATTAGTTACATTAAATCCATCCTAACACCATATGAAAAAAATATCAAAAATAAATAGAACAACAGTTGTTAAATTTTTATCTTGTATTGATTATTATAATCCTATTGAGGTTCCAATTGCTAGAGATGACTTCACCAGGAGCAAGTACAATTTGAATGGAAAGAAATAAAGTAGGATTGATTTATTCTTTATACAAATGGATTATATAAGTTTAGGTAAATTATTCTAGAGTCATGGAGGATAGTATCAAATGGAATCCCCCTCAAAAGGCTTGCTGATAAATTGAAACACACTAAGATACTTCTAAATTATTGGATAAAAATATCCCTTTTAAAGCATGATCTTGATATTCACAGTGCTGAAAAACATATTGCAAGCATCCAAGATATGACTCATAATCATAAATTCCCCTTTATGGAGGAATTTAAAGATCACTAAAGGTTGGATGACATTTTAACCATTAAATAGAGGATTAATAGGAACCAATTGAATGTGAAATTGTTGAAGGAAAGGGACATAAATTAAAAATTCTTCCACAAAATTCACATCAATAATAAAGTTAAAGTTGAAAATAATGTCGTTATCATTTATGATAAGATGTAAACTTATGCAAATTATGAATATAAGTTGGTGGATTATTACTTTAGTAGTATATATACAGATGACTTTATAGACAATACATGATTATTGGAAAAAAAATTCACTTACATTGATGAGAAACAGAATCAAATCAAACTAGAGAACCAGAAAAAAATGAAATCATGAGATCTCTTTTATCTATCAATTAGGATAGTGATACTGGACCAAATGGATTCACCAATAAATTCTTCATTTTTTATTGCGATATTATATAGTAGGACCTGATAAGTGAAACAAAAGATTTATTCACTCATACTTACTTACCTCATGGGACCAATTCAAGACTCATTGATTTGATTCATAAGAATGTAAATGTTTTTGATATCAAAGACTTAAGTAAAATTTCCCTTGTGATTACTATCTTTAATGTCATTAGTAAAATAATGATGTCCATGATGGGGGGTCATCAAGGGTATCATTTATCTAAATCAGTATGGATTTTTCCATGGAATATGTATTCAGAATTTCTTATTTATATCCCCAAATATTAATAACATTATGATTGTAAAGGTGAAATAAGTTAAATTTCCCCTCAATATTGATATATATATAAGGATTTAACACACTCAAATGGATTTTTATACATAACATCGTTAAGAGATATGAATTTATATCCACCTTTGTAAGATTGATAAGCTCCATTCTCTCATCTAAAATGATATCCATATTAATCAATGGGACTCCTAGTGGATATTCAAGTTGCACTATAGGTGTAAGACAAGGGGATACCCTCTCAGGGATTATTTTTTCTCTTGTTAAAGATTATCTAAGTGGGTGTGTCAATTACCTTACTCAGGTTGGTCTTTACAAGAAAATTAAATCTGGGAGGAAAGATCTCATTTAATCAAATATGTTATATTATGATGGAATTATTTTATTTGGTAAAGCCTAAAACATAACCATATATATCATTGATGCACACATTACCCATTATGATGAAGTTGTTTAGAAATCCATCAATTGGGGAAAATATTTTTTTTATGATGGTTTGAATGTGGAAAAACCAAAAAAGATCACCAGAAATATTGGAATGAAAAGGGGATCCCTCCCATTTAATTATATTAGTGTTCCCTTATTTTTGGGAAAACTAAAAATTTCAATTTCACAAAGGAATTTGTTATAGAATTATCAATAAACCGTCTAGATATAAAAGTAATTCTATGTCTTGTTCTAGGAGTGTGTGCCTTGTTAATTTGGTCATCACTTCCCAAATTTGACTACTAATTCTCTATTTATAGGTGGCTAAAGAGTATCATCAAGGAGATGGAGTGTATGATTAAAAACATCATCTAGACCGGGCTTGTTCAAGAAATAAAGTTGATAAGTATTTCACGGTTGGAGTGTATCAAGCCCATAGAAATGGGGGTTTTTATCATAAAGGATCTAAAAATATTAAATGATGGCTTGGTTGGTAAGTTCACACAGAATTTGTTAACAAATAATTATCCCTCATTTGATTTATTAGTAAGTAGGTTCAAGTGGAGGCTGATGTATGGATATTCACATCATCTTGGATCATAATATTCTCCCACAATAAGGCGCTCTTATAATGACATTATGCATAAAAGTAAATGGATGGCATTCATACATTATAATTGTAATTGTTGGAACACCTATTGGCTTGAACAACTACTCAAAGATATTATGATTATTACTCTTAAGAGAATAAAGATGAGTATTGCGGAACTAATTGATCAAAGTAGTATTCATTTCATTCCATTACAGATTTCAATGGAAATTTGAAATCACACATTTATGGATACTAATACTCTGGTGTGGAATCCAAATTCAAAGGTTCAGTTCACTGCCAAGGACTACTGCGAGATTACCAGTGGGATTTCAACCATGATTCCATCATGGCTGCCCAATTTCAAGGTTAATTTCATATAGCTTAAAAGGGATACACTTCTATAGAGAGTCTAGAAAAATATGTTACTAACACATGATCAAATAAAGAAAGTTGGACAATATATCATCTCATCCTGCCACATCTTTTTAAAATTTGAGGAAAATATCCACCATCTGTTAATCAATTGTGAGTTTTCAAGAGAGATGTGGAATTATGCGGTCCATATTTTTTTCCTTGTTTTTAATGTAGATTTTTAGCTTAAATAGAACATAGTTTTCATTAGTGACACTAGCCTAAGTGACTAGATCAAGAATCTTATATGAATTTTTATAGCATCCATCCTTGCATTCATTTGGAAGTCATGAAATGATATGATATTTTATGATAAGGTTCCCTCTATACATGTTGGTATAATGGCTCTACACAAAGAAGTATACGATGTTGAAAGAGTGAAGCTAGGATCTATACATATAATTTTGCCTGATATGATATTTCTAAGACTATTTGGATCCATAGAAAGATCAAGTTTCCCTTGGTTCATAAATCTATGAGGAGTATTCCCCCAATTGTCCTATGGATTAAGGCTAATATTGATGGTGTGACCTCTAGCTTGTTGGTAACTTCTGGCTATGGAGGTATCTTCTAAACACATCATGGTTTTGTTAAAGGTTTTTTTACCATTATATTGTCATTGGAATAACATGTGAAGCTGAATTATGGGAAATGATTGATGTAATAAAACATGTTTTTCAACCCAGGTGGACTACCTTGTGGATTTAATCAGACTCTAAAAATAACAGCATGGCCCTTAAAGTAAGAATGAGGAAGGTCCCATAGAGACTCCTACCCCAGGGGGTTAACTGTATTAACTATTCCACCCATCTTAACTTTACTATCTCCTATGCATATAGAGAAGCCAACCGAGTGGTAGATGCTATATCAAAGAAGGGGATCAATGAAACAATTATGATGGGTACTTTCAAAGCTCTTGAATTTTTATATCCTTTGATTGGCAATGATATGAGATGGGTGGTGCATTCCTGACTTTGTAAACTCCCTTCTAATGCCTATACTTTTATGATTTACCTTTTCTGTAAAAACTTTTATGAATAACTTTGCATAGATCCTTGATCTTCTTGATATATATATATATATTTCATTATTATGTTTTTATAGTAATTAAATAAGAAGAAATAGTAACGCAAAGTAATTACTCCAATGTATTTAGTAGGTTCATTTAAAAAATCTCATTGGGTTTTCTATTCACTTTAAAAAACATATATTTTTTGCCAACAAAGTTCCCTAATTCAATTTCCTTTATAAAGAAACATATAAAAAATCATAACATATAATAAAATGATATAAATAATAATCAATAAAATATAAATCAAAATTTTTTCTCAAAAAACTTTAAGACACATCAATAAGAGGGATGACTTATTTTTTAAAATTCATATTATTTGTTTTATAATTCCTACAAAAAATAGAAACATTAATAAAAATTATAATTTTATTGTGTTTATGTTACGAACATACTATAAAATATGAAATTAACTCATGAGATGTATCCCTATTGACATAGAAAATCAAATTACATTTATCAATAGAAATACCGTCAGTCACTTTTTCATATATATGATTTGAGAATAGAGATGTTTCATTAAACTCAAGTCATTATCTCTATATAAAATATATCTATTTCTTACACAAAATATTAAGAGCTCATGTCTGTAAAATATATTAAAGGACATCAAAATGCAAAAACATATATAAATAAAAAACATAATTCTTTTTAAGTAAATTACATAATTTTACTCTTTTATTTTAAAATAGTTATCAATGAATATTAAATTAATATTACCTTTTATGGATTATTGGGGAACTTATTTTGTCAATATTTAGAAATATAAAATGTTTATAATTAATGGAAAACCTCACCATCTCATAAAAAAATATTCCCAAGAATTTACCCATATATTCTGGCATTTTAACCAGCAGGCATCCCGAACACATCAAATTAAACTATAATCTTTAATTTCCTTAGGTCCCATAGGTCTTATTTCTTCATATTTTCTCTCCTTCTATTGTTATATTTATTTTTTCAACAAATTCATTAAAATATTAATAAAATATATAGTTCTTTTCCTAAAAAATGAAATAAATACTAGTAATGATAACTCACCAACATCCCCTGGATGGATGGGTGATCAATTGATCCATCCCCAGAGGTAAATCAGATGGTGGGATACGTACAACATCTGGGGAAATGGTTGGATCGCTACTAGTATTGGGAACAACTGAATCACTTGGATCCAGTGAATCTAATGGTGGTGGTGGTGTACTATGAGATGTTGACTGGCTACGATCTTGATTTTTTTCTTAGCATTCTTTCAATTCAAATGGTTCAGATATATTAAATATATAAAAAATAAAAAACTAATATATATTTGTAAAAAAACAAAAAAAAATTATATATATATGAAACACTAATCAATGAGAAATTGTAATATGTTTTCATTTCCAATTTATACATTCAATTATATTCATCTTCATTGTCTTCATTGTTATCAACCTCTATTATGACAAGTGCTTCATTTTTAACCTCTATTGTGAGTTCAATAGTTTCTATATTATCATAAAGAAACTGTTCAATGTTTTATAGTTGATAAGGTTCAATGTCATAAAGTACTAAATGATATTCATCACCCATATCTTATAAGCCTCTATTATTTAAGTGTACAAAAACACTTCAACTTTCATGTATTTAATAATCCATATTATAAAGAATATTTTATTTTAAATCCAAGATAAATGGATCTTTCTCTATGTGATCTCCGATATGAATCAAGTGAAGAAAGTTGAAAAAAGTAAAATGTAATGAATATTTTATTACAAACCTATCAATATTGACCCACTTTAATTCGAATAAGACAACTAAAAATTGGCCATGATTGTTTAATTCAATTATATCATTCAAGATTCTATAGTATCCCACCTATTAAAAAACAACAAATCATTTAATTTTTTATATCGATTATCAACATCAATTATCTTGACAAGAAGATATAAGGTGCTACTTTTAACATAGAAAAATTAAATATATTTAAATAATATGAATATTAGTATATACCTACATGATGGTTGAACCATTCAAAAATATCCTTGTTAATAACTTTTGTAAATTCCAACTCATTTCGAGTATGACCCCTTAGTCATCTCATTTTATTTAATGTCGGTTCTTCAATAAATTGATTTGAAATAAGACTATTTGGTAACATATACCTATATTCTTATAGTTACTCTAATTTAGTAAGTTTAAAATTTAACCCATTTCTAATTAGTCATCCAATAGTTGTAAATACCAATGACTGGTTTTTAGAATGATAATTAGTGATGTTTTCAACACATCCAACACGATTAAATGTAGTCTCAATCCCATCCAAATACTAAGAATAGAGGTTTAAAAATTATTCGTCTATGTAAAATTCAGAAATAAATCCTTATAGTCGAGATTTATTCTTCACATATGATTTAAAATTAAAAAGTACCTGGTGAAAAAAATAATGAACATGTTAAAAACATTTACACAATGATTTGATAAATTTTAATTCACCACTGAAAATAAAAATATATATCAGCATACCTATCAATTGGATACATCCATCGATAGTGAAATGTTCCCCCAAGTTTATCTTTTTTAACCAAATCGATAGTCAAATGAATCATCCCCATGAATACTCTAGTGAAAAATAACATCACCAAATGAAAATGATTAAAAATAATTATTTCTTGAAGTTTATCAAGCTCATTTAAATTTAGAGTTTTTCCACAAATCTATTTTAAAAGGATGAAAAACTTAACTTGAACTACATTTAATTTTTTATTTAACTTATTATGTAATTCCAATAGAAGAAATTCCATCATAATATGTGTGTCATGAATTTTCAATCCATGTGATTTTCTATGTTTTATGTCAATTAACCTTGATATGTTACTTGAATATCCATCTAGAAATTTTAAAATATTTAAATTTAAAATTCATACGCCATTCCAATTATTTTTTATTGTAAAATTAGCTAAATGAAATTTTATATTCTCATTTCCCCACAAACCATGATTTACATTCATTGAATCCAAATACTTACCACCATTGAGGTGATCCTTCTATTTACCCTACCCATTAACCAATGTAAAAATTAAATTTTCACAAGCATTATTCCCAATATTTGTTACCTAATGATTATAACGTATCATATTAAACTCCCAATAAAGTAAATAATCTCTTTCTATTACATTTTATTATTTGATATGCTTCGTATACTTTACCTCATACCCTTCGACCTTATTTCAACTGTTTAGATTTTCTAAACTATTCAGAGAAATTCATTAATTCTATAATGATTTCTAAACTAAATAACACCTTAGGTTCCTTTTTCAATTCAATGTCGTCATTTAATTCTGTCTTGTTAAACATGAATTTATGAGAATCATCAATAAATTGATTATGATGCATAAAAAACCACTTTATTCTATGAGGTAATCATTGATGTACATAATCAAAATTACAAACTAGTCAAGATAAATGAGTTTGAGTGTTACAAAAAGTTAAATTTCCCTGTCCAAGAATGTAAGTAATTTTCAACATTAAATTATCATGCATTTTTAATATTTTTTTCATTGAAGTATCATAAGTATCTATCCCATTATCCCATAATTTTGGTAATTATTTTATTTGAGGTTGAAGGTATACATCAAGTTCCTATCTAGGAATTTTCTATTCAGGAGTAATCATTGAAATAAGGAAATAAATATTCTTCATAAATATAAATGAATATAGAATATAGGGGATCAAAACGAATGGCCAAAAACAATAATTAGTACTTAAAGTACCAAAAGGGTTAAAACAAGAAAAATCCAATCCCAAGAATATATATTCAGAGGATCTAAAGAAAAACTTGTACATAATGAATCAAATGTATTTCCTTATGTTAAATCTTTTGGATGCCTCATCAAGACATTATTATTATCCTAAGAATTCCACTTCATGTTAGATTCAATATTAGATGGAACGACTAATCTTTGCAAGCATGGTTTCAGAGGATGGTAATGTAATACCTTTGAAAGAATTTTATTCTTCTATTTCTTCCTTAGGTTATATTGTTTTATACTCTCATTTTTATTCATTGACTTCTATATAATTTTGTGGAATACTATGCATTATTCATTAATATAATCTTCTCCTAAATAAAACATTCAATCATTAGGGCATGCAAGTATCTTTTTATATTGAAGTCCAAGTTTATTGATGAATTTATTAATCACAAAAAATGATGCATATATCTTAGATTAACTAAACACATCAAGAGGAAAATCTAAAATAATTGACATTTCTTTATCAGTAATTACATAGAGGCACTTGATATGATAAAAATTAATTATAAAATTTATCTTTGAATACATTGTACACCCTTCATATGGTTCTTACTATCCGTCTTTAGATAATTCATAAAATATTTTTTTTGTTCATTGATGTTCTGAGTAAGATTGACCTGGTCCTGATCAAATGAAGGTTCTACTAATATATTAACATCTTTAACATCATATCATTCAAATCCAATTTCATTATTTATCAAATTCAAAACTAAATTCTCCAATAGTGGGTTACTTTGTGTTTCATTGACAGTATATTCATTATTTTGACTTTTTATAATATTTGATTCCCATTGCCAAATCTAACATTCATATCTATAAGGAAACTTTTCAATATCAAATTCCCATACACTTCATTTCTATTAAACCATAACATGAATTTATAATCAGGACACTAACATTTTATTCTACAGTCCACTGATAGGTTTTCAATTTCATAATCTAAAAAATCTTCCAAACCCTACGCATACCAAGGTGTGTTTTGAGTAAAATTAATCAAAATTGTATCCATAGTTGTTTTATTATCACTCTTCTCTATGTGTATTTTGATATAAATATATAAATGTTTAATTAAAAACATTAAATCAAAATTAAACACCACCCAATATTTTCATTGACCAAGTTACATTCTTAATTCAACATAACACAAATTTAATATAAAAATTATTCAATACACCATTAAAAACAAAAACAACACTCAATAACACATAATATTATATAATTTAATTAAAAGAATTATAAAAATTCAATCATTAGTACCTTAAATGATGTTTGGGGGTCACAATCATAGAAAAAATGGGAAGAGTGGCCTTTGGGGGGGCACTATCGAGGAACATCGGATTTTGGGTCATGATAGTAACTAGAAAGGGGGTCGGGGTCACAACACTCACCAGTAGGGGGTTCAAGGTCATAACACTCTCGAGAAGGGGTTTTTTAGTCACAGTAGTAGCTGGAAGGGGGTTCGAGGTCACAGAAGTTTCCAGTAGGGTAGGTCGGGGTCATTGTGATCGTCGTTAGGGGGTCGAGGTCATGGTGATCGCTAGTACGGGGTCATGGTCATGGCGGTCACTAAAAGGGAGGGTTAAGGTCATGTCAATAACTGAAAGGGGGAATGGGGTCAAGATCAAAGTGGTAGTTGGAAAGAGGGGTTGGGTTCATGGAAGTCGCCGATAGGGGTTCGAGGTCACGACAATCGTCATAGGGAGTGGGGGTATCGGGGTCATGGTGGTCACCATCGGTAGTAGGGGGTTAGGTTTAAGGGTCATAAAGGAGAGTTCAAGGGGGAGGGTTAGGGTGAAGGAGATATGAGGAGGGGGTAAAAATTTGGGTTTTATAAAATATTAAGTGGTGGTTCAAATAAAACTACCCCAAAATGTTAAAATAAATAAAATAAAGTGGTGGTTATATGAAACTGGATCTCTATTATAATATTTTTACTACATTTTATTTTTTAGTGGTTATTAGAACCACCTCTAATAAACTACTACAAATAACTTTTTTATAGTGAGAGTACTATCTAATATCATAGAACAAGACTTTCTAATAATTTAACTAACTTAGGAATAAGTAAAAATAAATAAATAAATATTTATATATAGGAATAAAATACTTTGAATCACGTTCACTTGAATATGATTCACAACTATTACTCTTTCATATTTAGTTTCTACTTTCTATCAGATTAGTTTTAGTTCATTTAAATAGTTTTTCAGTTTTTAATCACATTAAAAATTTATTAACATGAATATTATTTTAAGAGGATAATACTAATATATACACATGTATTTATTATGGGATCAATCATACTACCATTACTACTTATTTAGTATTTCCTACATCAAAAATAACCCCCAACGACCACTATATGACCACTTTTGGTAGTCGTGATTTCCTCATAACTATAGAGTAATATCGAACACCAAAATATGTCACTATAGAGGTCCAAAAATCGACTGTGTTAAAGGTAGCTGGGAAAGGATTTAGTGGTAACCATGGGTAGTCGCAAATGATCCCAGAAAAATAAACATATTAGGGAGGGTGGACACTAATGCTCCTAGAAAAAACATATTAGTGACTTCCAATGGTGGCATCTAGACTTTAAATTTTTTTTAAAAAATATTCCACATTATAAATGTTATATTGAATAAAATAAAAATAAAAATCAAAAAATTGAATATCAGCATCATGACATATTTTAACCCTTCTAATCCTCCTTTATAATTAAACTACATATACAATACAAAATAATTTAACAAAAAAACTATATATATTAATATGTTTAACATTAACATTTAATTTATTCAATTAATATATAAATAATAATCAAAAGAGTTTATATATTGTTATAAAAAGAAATTATCATAAATACATAAATGATGTAAAGATAATATAAAATATCTGAATACATTATTTAATTATCAGAAGGTAAATGACAATTAAAGATGAAAAAATTACCATATATTGATCAATTCAGACATCTTATGGTTGCACGGTTGATTGAAACAAATCTAAAATGATTCAATGAATGATCTCCTGGATTTTTATGTAAATAAAAATTATTTTGATGATGTTTTACCCCTTGATGGAAGATATTACATTTACTAAATATTGGCAATATTACCCATGATTTTCCATCATACCGATAGACATGATAATTTAATTGATGTGACATTGATTATAATAGATAAAAAATGAATTATTGATCATTCTACCATGATTTCTTATTAATACAAGTGTGTTTTACAGGAATTAAACCCTTTTACATGTTTTTCACTTTACTCTAAATTTGAGGGATGAACACCATTGTTTATCAGATCGAGAAATTTGGGTGTATTGTTGATATTTTGATGGTTCCAATAGATATTAAATGACATAAATATCTTTTTTCTAAGATTTCATGTGCATAAAATATCATTTGGTTAGTTTGGACACATACACACATGATTTTTCCATTATTACAAAAATTTTAATAATGTCAAATCATATATTAAAACATAATGATTAATTCATGTATCAGATTGAAACATGGTTGATTGAAATAGATCCAAAATTATTTTATATATTATTTTCTAGATTTTTAAATCAATAATGAGTTGTTTTCTCTTTTTTTCCCCTAATAAGAGATGTGAAATTTTAATAAATCTAGACAATGCCACAGATTTTTTTCTATTATACCAGAAGAAACAAGTATCCAAACTATATGGAGTTGATTCTTATATATAAAAAAATAAATTTTGATAATTTTCTCATGATTTAATATAAATTCAAGTGTTTTGTATTGGTATTAGACCATTTTATGTGATTTTTCACTTTGCTCAAAATCTGAGGGACAAACGACACTTTTGATCATACGAATAAATTCATGTATCCAAACAATATTCAATGATTCCTGTAAATGTTAATGAATTAATATTTATTTTCCAAAGATTTCATGTCAATTGGATATCATTTGATTAGTTTTTACCCCAACACACATGATTTTCCAATTATTACAAAATAGTAATAATTTCATTTGTACATTAATCCATATCGATCAATCCAAACATCATATTGAAATGTGGTTGACTCCAATAGATCCCAAATGATTGGACGAATATTATCCTAGATATTCACATCACCAATAGTGTTTCTAATTTTTAACTCCCTTGTGGAAGATATGTCGTTTTAATAAAACTAGACAATGTTACCCACCATTTTACATCATACCAGGAGACATGGTAATCCAATGGATGAATCATTGATTCCTATATATCAAAAACAACTATGTCATAATTCTACCATGATTTTATGTCAATCCAATTTAATTTGTAATTCGACCCTTTTACATCATTTTTCTCTTTACTAAAAATCTAAGGGAAAATGCCACTTTCGATCACATTGTGAAATTCTGGTATCTGATCATTGTACCATTGATTCCTATATATTTTAAATGAGATAAATATAATTTTACTAATATTTCATGTCATCTGGATCTCATTTGGTCAGTTTTGACCACTAGACATGTGATATTTTCATTATTAAAAAATTGGTAAAAATTTCAAATCATACCTAAATCCGTATTGATCAATCTAGGCATCAGATTGAGGTGATATTTATTCCAACAGGTCAAAAATTATTGGTGGAGTTTTCTCTAAGATTTTATCAAAAAATACAAGTTGTTTTCTCATTTCCACTAGATGGGTGATATGTCATTTTAATAACACTAGAAAATGTTGCTTATTTTTTACATCATAACAAGGAATTAGAGAATATAATGGATTGAAATTGACTAATAAAGATAAAAAATACAACTCAGTGATTATTCTCCCATGATATCATTCCAATACAAGTTTGTTTTCTTATTATATTGACCCTTTTTACATGATTTGACACTAAATTCAAAATCTAGGGGGAAATCCATAACCATTTATTAGAATTTCATATATCTCCAAAATTGGTGTTGTTCCTTACATTTTCATATTATTTAACCACCAAAGATATTCATCCATGTTATTCATTTCACACAACGTTTTACCAAAGAAAGGAAAGTAATTTACTTAATCTTCAAATTTTGGTTTTACATATTCCCAATATTTAATAGGGCTTTTTCATATCACCCACTCTATATTAACAATGGAAAAGTGTATTATAAATAAACTCTATAGTGGAAATACCATTTTATATTAATTTTCTTAAAATATCCTCTACATTATCTATCATTACTTAATTTTATACTCTACTTAACAAAACACCACACATATAAGAATTAATATTAACAAAATTAAAAACCACATCCTTAAATAAAACCAAGGCACTATCAACATTATTATATATTTAATAACCATAAAAAATATGCTATAGGTATATCCATCCAGAGAAAATAAATACCTTTACATCTCTACTAAAACTATCATTCATTCTCTATTCTATAAGTATGACATAGTCTAGTTGATATGTAATTAAAGGTAATAATTTTGGAAGAGGTGTCATTCAAACATATTGTTATCGAACATTGGTAAAAAAATTAAAATCATACATCTTACAAAACACATCAATGTTGGTGAAATAATTCATAATTTTACAACAATAACCTAATATATCTATTTAATTTTATAGGAATATAGAATCATAGTCACAAAATAAGATTAATAGTGATTTTCCATACCCCCATACATTCAATATAATGTAATTTAAGGACAAGAGATTTAATTTTAAGCTATCCAACTCACCATTTGGTTTGTTTACTATCTTTCATTTAACATGAAATTAATTTAATAGATACTTCCTCCTAATATAGTCCTACAGTATAGGAATTAAAAATTCACAAGAATATTGTGGTGGTTTATATATAAAAAATTTATTAAATCATACGCTTCTTCTATAATCATAATCAATTTTAAGATATAGATATCACCATCCATTCAAGGGCCATACTCTAAATGAAAAATACTGAAATCTAAAATATAGGGATCAATAAAAACAATGCACTAAAGAACAAAACTGGTTCATTAATTATCACAGAACTCAAAAAAAGAGTGTAAGCATTATGATAAAATAATTATATAGACTGCATATTCATAAAATAACCTTAATCAATGTCACTAGAATTAGGAAATGATTGAATTTATTTTTTGGATTAAAACCATCATTTAAATCCCTATTTAACACATATAAAGCATAATTATTAATCACAAAATTTAATCCAACCAGTTAAAATTTTATATTTATGAAATTATGAACTTGAAAAGAAAATAAACATAAATAACCTATCTAAAAGATCCAACAACCTTTGTTCTGTGAACTAGATGTATTGAGATGTACCTTTCTAAGTGAATTACAGAGGTAAGAATGCACATTATTGGATCATGGATCCTATGATGTATATGAGAGTAATAAATATGACTTCCTTTCTCTTTTTTAATAATAATGTTCTCAACAATGACTGAGTCATGATCAAACCATGTTTTCCAAAAAATCCACCTCATATGATTGGAATCCAACCTCAACATATCCACCTTTACTAACTATGTCATTCCACGAAATCTTAAAATGAAATGAAATTAAATTAAATATATAAACAAACATTCTACATCCTTTTTCTCCCTTTACATTTTTTTCTATTTATAATTTTTACTATTATTAACCATAATTACCATTGAATTGGGTTTTAGTTTCAAACATAGGTTATCATTGTGAGAATGAATTATATGGAACCCATTACCAGCAACATATATGTGAACGATTTCAACAACAAATCAACAAATGTTGGTTAAAATGTAACGATCTAACCTTTTTAATAATATTTGTTTCCTAATTTTGGGTGATATTTTATTTTATACTCAACAAAACTATATCCTTTAATTAATGAATTGGGTATAATTAAAATGAGACCGTTGGGTTTCAACTGTTATACGAATGTTGGTCAATATAAACATTGGTCAATATGACCATTAGAAACTATAATCTTAACATTGTTTTTTTATAAATAAAGTTTTCTTGATAAATTAATACAGAAAGAAGATGGAATTTTCTCATCCAGTAGACTCGAACCATATGAATCCCATCTGTCGGAGCTTGGGAAGGAGGTAACATCACTAGGCTTCGCTCTAGACCAAGCCCAAGTCAAACTTCAACGTATGAATCTTGAACGGAATCGCCTAAGGAAGAAGTTCAAATTGATATAAATCACCACTCGAGCAACGTTGTCCAAGCCACCCCAAGATTCTATCACCATAGCACACCTTACACTTAGGTCATATGCTGGTGTTATAAGGGGCTATGTAACGAGACCTTAGCTGCTTTGTGTAATCCTATTATATAAATAATATTTTTATTTCTTCTATGGAAAAGTTTTTGAATTTCAAATATCCAGGTAAATATAGGATGTTTATTATTGATTAATTTAGAAAAAAATGGGTATTTTAAAATGCTTTTGTATTCATTAAATAATTAATATTGTGAAATTATTTCCAAAAAATGGTCTTCTACAGTTGTGATCAGTGAGAAATTTAGAGTCTAATAAGATCAGCAGGGGTTTTAGTGAATAGTAAAGTAGGAATAGTAACATACCCATATGAATAGTAATGAATAGTAATGAATAGTAATTTGACAAAAAGAATTAGAAACTTCACCCAAGAATGTATAGATACGTTTTAGAGATCATAAAGTGTGAAAAAATGATCATAGTTTAAGTTTTGGTATTTTTGTATGCCATAAATATTTTATTTACAATTTTTTAATTAATTTAATAATTTAAAATGGAAATTTATTTTCATAAAATTTATTCATAAATTGTTACTTTTTTGTCTTCTAGGTATAATATATTTTTATAAGACCTTCATTACTTTTTTAAGGTTTTACAAAATGAGTTATAGTTTTAAAGTTGTATTTTTGGAATAAATAATGATTTTCTTTTGAAATTAAAATAAAAATATTTATAAAATTATTTTCATAAAATGGACTTCATTTTTGAATTCATAGCATCGATATTAGGTTAGGGTGAATTTTTTGGATTTTTCTGAAATAGTTGAAATATCGGTGAATAGTAAAAATGTAGTTTTGATTTTCTGGTGTTTAATGACATCATTAATGATGTAATAATGATGTAAGATTTCTGGTCGACTTACGAATAGTGATATATTCTATGAGGTGTCCCAAGTTTCCAATACCATGGGTAAGCCCATGGTTTTGCAAATACCACATATGAGGTTTCCCTTGGAAATTAATAATTTATTCACTCACTTTTCCTATAAATACCAATCCATTTACCTAATTAATTTCATTAAAAATCATCCTCAATGATGTTCTGGTCTCCTTACCTCTCATGTAGTCCTCCCAAGTTGTCATCAAGCCTCCCAAGGTCTCGACCTTCAAGCATTAGAAGTTACTCTTCAAGGTAAGGGATCATTTCACCCTCCTCTTTTAAGTCATGACTTCCTTTATGTTGTGTGTTCTAGTTTCCAAATATTTTGGTTGAGGTTATGTTCGTATATGTTCAAATTACTGTCCATTTCATGTATAATTGTTGATAGACCCTTTCTGCTCTCATCAATTTTTTTTCTGAATTTTTAAGTGACGTCGTTAGGTTGTCGAATTTTCGGAAACGAAATTGTGCTTCCTCTTTCCTTGCAAGTTTCCTTTTCATGTGGCGTGTCATTCAATTTTCCAAATCATAATCTTATTTATTTTTATTCTGTACCAATACTGTAAAATTATTCATTTATTTATGGGAGAACCTTGTCACCTCTCTCTTTATTATTTTCTAAAACCATGTGATATAGCTGTTATGCTGCAGAAATTTTGTCTCAAAATTTCTATCTCTTTCTCTGTAGAAATTATCTTGTTTTATTTATGTGAATACCTAGACCTATTAGGTTTCTATGGGTATTCATAGTTTCACAAAAATGATATATTTTCTTTTTTAATTGACATACATGTAACCCTCACTCCATTTCCATGGGTTATAAATGACATAAGAATCTCATTTTTAAGTACTCTTTAAAACATCATGATTTTGAAATGAAACCCATTTATATTATTATCTATGGGTTATTTATGAAATTCTTTTTTATGATCCATGTGGCACACAAGAAAATAAATACATATTAATAGTTCTCTCTAATATCTCTCTAATGCATTGGGTAATGAATTAATCTCTAGAGATGACAAGTTTCACGATACCTTGGTGAATAACCTAGGCAATTTTTATGACACCTCGGGGATAAACCATGGTGATATGTTCATGAATTTCTAAATGAAATGTTGTAGCCACATATTCAAGTTATGATTCAAGTTATTTTTATTATGATATTCCTATTCTTCCCTTTCTCACACCTTTATGACTTTTATCATGTTCCTGTTAATATTGCTCAAGATCACATGTCATATGTTTCACTTGTTTTCCTTATTGAGCCTTCTGCTCAAACTTTCCTTTGATGTATGTATCCAAAATATGAGATGTAGTAGTTGTACCTAGGATGAACCAATGGTGATTCCTTACGATTTGTTTCAAATAATTCTTTATGTTGTTTTAATGTATTGTGTTCCTGATTTCCCAGACACTAGACTTTAAAGATCCTTTGTTTGTAAAATGTTACGAAAAGTTGTGTAATAAAAATGAGGGATGCCAAAGTTAGTATCAAAGGATAGTTTAGTTATTTATAGAAATTAGGATATTAAAACTTTAGGAATAATCCTATATAAAAGCTTAAATATAGAACAACTTCCTGGTATTTTGGTGAGTATTGAGTAAGTGGTTTATCAAACAAATACATCCCTATCTGGATACAAGTAGGTAGAGGCAGCTCTAGCACAGATGTACATAGGGGTAAAATATGAAAGAATTGCTTTGATCTAGACTCGAATGGGAACCGGTACACGAAAATGGTCCTTGCTACATTCTTGGTTACAACACTCCCAGGGAATTTGTTTGGTTAATCATAAGATTTTTATGAATCATTATGAAGGATTTATAAAGAAATGTAATTTTTTAAACAAGTTTTAAGACATAAATCCTTTATCATTGAAAGATTAGTAAATGAAATAAGTTTCTCATTAAGGTTTTATTATTTTATAAATGGTGGGAAATAGGAGGAACTATACAAATGGTGATCGCAATGGACCATGCGATGATGGCCCTTCTATGGAAGCCGGAATGGAAACATTCATGCGAATGATGATCCAACTGACTCAAGTTATGAGAAATAACTTGAATCATGATGAGAGACCAATCTCACCATGAAGGGAACAACATTTTGTTGAGTCCTATATGCGTCAAAGACCACCAACCTTTAGTGGATCTGCTGACCCATTGATTTCTGAGCATTGGATCAACTCTATCTAGAAGATCTTTTCTATGCTCTGCTGTTCAGATCAAGAGAAGGTCACCCTGGCTGTATATCGCTTAGAAAGAGAATTTAATCAGTGGTGGGATATGATTAAAAATATGAGGCAAAGAGTGAAGGTTGAAGCTATAGACTATGAAGAGTTCATAGGGATCTTCTTCAGTAATTATTTCCCTCATTCCATGAGAACAAGAATGGAGAAGAAGTTTCTCAACATGAAGCAGAAGGAGAATGAATCTGTGGGAATCTATGATATGAACTTCACAAGGCTTTCACGTTACACCTCTAGCTTTGAAATGGATCCAAATGGCAAGGTTGATAGATTATTTTGTGTACTAAGACCTCATATGCAGAATAATCTAGCCAATCGAGATTATGATAGCTATGAGGAGATCGTGCGAAGTGCGATGAAAGTTGAACTGGAGTTTGTTGAGACGCAGTGGTCTCATAAATCCAATGAAAAAAATAGATCAATGGATCCAAACTTAGGGATGAGCTTTGATCAAGGAAGAGGAGGAAATCAAGTGCAACATCCGATGTGTAATAAATGTGGTAAGAAGCATTAGGGGAAATGCTTTCTCGAGAGCGGGAAATGCTACAAGTGTGGAAGGGAAGGCCATATTGCAAGTAATTGTCATAGTGAGGTGAAACCTCAACTTCCAACCACTAATGACAAGGGGAAGATAGTGCAGGCCCTAATTGATGTCTAGTGCTTTAAGTGTGTACAACTTGGGCACTTTTCCAATCACTTTCCAAATCCAAGGGTAGTGGAGGGGAACCACCATCAGCCTCAACAAAGGGAAAGGGAGAAAGGTCATGCTTTTTCTCTCACGACAGCTGAAGTTGAATCTCCCAATGATGTGGTAGCAGGTAATTTTGTTGTTCTCTCAAATCTAGCAAGTACTTTTTTTATTCTTGTTCTATGCATTCTTATATTTCCTCCAAGTTTGAAAGGAATTTAGAATCAACCCCTAACTTACTAAAACTATAGTTATCAGTAAAAACTCCTGGTGGGAATATCCAAGAATCATCAGTGTTTAGAAACTCTAGTATTTACTTTGGTGAGCATAATATTATCGCAAATCTAGTATTCATTCTCATGCTGGAATTTGACATTATACTAGGGATGGACTGGCTCTCAAAGTATAATGCTAAGATCAAATGTAGAAGTAAGGAAATATCAGTATTCTTGAGTATAAAACCTAGAGTTATCTTTCAAGGAGAGATATCTCAAGATGATATTTGTCTAGAAGAACCTTCTATATCATTATTCATGGAATTAATTAGTGAATAAGGAGAAGGAAATGAGAGTTTGAGGATATGAAATGTTCCCATCATCTAGGAATACATTGACATATTTCCTGAGGAGTTTCTTGGACCTCCCATAGAAAGAGAGGTAGATTTATCCATTGAACTCGTACCTGGATCTCATCCAATATCAAAGACCCCGTATAGGATGGAAAATGTGGAGCTGGAGGAATTAATGAAAAAACTCGAAGATCTATTGGAGAAGGGGTTTATCCGACCGAGTGTGTCTCCTTGGGGAGCACCTATTCACTTTGTGAAGATAAAGGATGGATCGATCCATCTATGCAATGATTATATAGAACTGAACGAGATCACAGTAAAGAACAAATCCCCTCTTCCAAGAATTGATGACTTATTTGACCAATTTCGTGGGGCTCAATTCTACTCTAAGATTTATCTTCGATCTAGTTATCATCAATTGAGGGTGAAGAAAGAAGATATTAAAAAAACATCCTTCTGATAAATATATGAGCATTATGAGTTTGTTGTTATTCCTTTTGCAATGACTAATGCACCTGTTATTTTAATGGATTTGATGAATAGAGTCTTTAAAGAATACCTTGATAACTTTGTGGTAGTTTTTATTGATGATATTCTGATATATTCCAAAAGTGGTGAGGAGCATGAGGATCATCTAAGTGTTGTTTTTCAAACTCTATGGAAGGAGATATTTTTTTGGAAAGTTTAGTAAATGTGAATTTTGATTACAACAAGTTGTTTTCTTGGGGAAATTGTTACCAATGAAGGAATCACAGTTGACCCTGCAAAGACAAAAGTTGTAGAGGAGTAGTCTTAGCCTACAATAATAACTGATATTCATAGTTTCCATGGATTAGCAGGATATTATGGGAGGGTTGTGAAAAACTTTTCATGACTTTCTAATCCATTAACCAAGTTAACTTGAAAAGGGGTCAAGTTCATCTGGATAAAGGAGTGTGAGGAAAGTTTCCAAGAGATGAAGAAGAGATTGGTTACTGCACCTGTGTAACTCTTCCCTCAAGTGGAGAAGGATTAATTATTTTTAGCAATGCATCTCTGAAAGGTTTAGGGTGTGTCCTCATGAAAAATGACCAGGACATTGCTTATGTATCTCGACATTTGAAGACTCATGAGCAGAAATATCCTACTCAAGATCTAGAGCTGGCTGGAGTTGTTTTTTCTCTGAAGATATGGAGGCACTATCTTAATGGGAAGAAATGTGATATATACACAGACCATCAAAGTTTGAAGTATATTTTTACACAAAAGGAATTGAACTTGAGACAAAGGAGATGGTTGGAACTTCTTAAAGACTTTGATTGTTTAATTCATTATCATCACGGAAGAGAAAACAAAGTCGTTGATGCATTAACCAGGAAAGACCCAGTTTTTCTGTATATTATGAGGATTAAAAGAGATCCTTTTATCAATGACCAAGTAAAAATAGACATGGGAATCATAAAGGAAGGGACATCATCAACCCTAACCCAAATGATTTCTCAACTGTCACTACTAGAGAATATCAAGAAAGCTCAAAAATAAGATCCTTTATTACAGAAGATGTTTGAGGCTATGAAGGATGGTAAGTTTCTTGAGTACAATACTAATCAAGAAGGTGTACTGAAATTTCATACAAGACTATGTGTTCCATCTATTCCAAAAATAATGAAGGAGCTAATGGATGAAGCTCATAGCTCAACATTCAATATAAATCCTGGTAGCACGAAAATGTATAGGGACCTTCGTGATCATTATTGGTGGTATAATATAAAAAGGGAGATTGCTGAATACACTTCAAGGTGCCTGGTATGTCAGCAAGTGAAGGCAGAGTGACAACTTTCTAAAGGGGTATTGCAACCACTACCCATACCAGCATTAAAGTGGGTCAATATCACTATGGACTTTTTCACTAGTCTCCTGAGAACTTTCAAAGGAAACAATGCGATATGGGTTATTGTGGACCATCTCAGCAAGACTGCCCATTTTATCTCTATTCGAGAAGATTTATCTCTTGATCAACTTGCTAGGATTTACGTGAAGGAAGTGGTAAGGCTGTATGGAGTTCCATGTTATATCATATCTGATCGTGATCCAAGGTTCACATCAAAATTCTAGAGAAGTATTCAATAAGATCATAGCACTAAATTGAATTTCAATACGGCCTATCACCACCAAGCTGATGGCCAATCTGAAAATACTATTCAAACACTCGAGGATATGCTAAGAACTTGCTCAATGGAATTTAATGATGGATGGGATCAACATCTCTCTTTAGTTGAGTTCTCTTACAACAACAGATTCAACTCGAGCATTCAAATGGTACCCTATGAAGATCTATATGGGAAGCGGTGTAGAACTCATACTTTTTGGGATGAAGATAGTGAGATAATTATTCTTGGTCCTGATCTTGTGCAAGATATGACAGAAAAGGTCCATCCCATCCAGCAACACATTAATGCTGCTCAGAGTAAGAAAAAGAGCTATGCCGAAAACTGTCTAAGGGACTTGGAGTTTGATGTTGGTGACAAATTCATTCTTCAGATTTTACCTTGGAATAGATTCATGAGGTTTGGGAAGAAAGGGAAGCTCATAACAAGGTACATTGTCCCCTATGAAATCCATGATCATGTTGGAGCGGTGGCCTATCGGCTTGCACTTCCTCCAAATCTAGCACATGTTCATGATGTCTTACACATATCCCTCTTGAGGAAGTACATAACTGACCCTTCACATGTAATAAATCCATAGGTGGTACAACTAGAACATGACCTCTCTTATGAGGAGAAGCCAATGGAGATTTTGGATCGTAGAGACAAGGCTCAATGCAACAAGACTACCCGCCTTGTAAAGGTGTTGTGGAGGAACCACAAATGTGGAGAAGACACATGGGAACCGAAGGAGTCCATGAGACCAAAGTACCCATACCTTTTCCCATCATAGGGTATGAGATAAAATTTCGAGGATGAAATTTCTTAAGGGGGGAATAATGTAACAACCCGAAATTTTTAATTATATTTGTTTCCTAATTTTGTGTGATATTTTATTTTATACTCAACAAAACTGTATCCTTTAATTAATGAAGTGGGTACAATTAAAATGAGACCATGGGGTTTTGACTGTTATATGACCGTTGGTCAATATGACTGTTGGTCAATATGACCGTTGGAAACTATAATTTTAACATTGTGTTTTTATAAATACGGTTTTCTTGGTTAATTAATACAGAAAGAAGATTGAATGGGCTCATTCAGTAGACTCAAGCCATATGAAGCCCATCTGTCGAAGTTTAGGAAGGAGGTAGTGTCATTGGGCTTTGCTCTGGACCAAGCCCAAGCTGAACTTCAACATATGAAGCTTAAATGGAATCGCCTAAGAGAGAAGTTCAAGCTGATAGAAATCACCACTCGTGCAATGTTGTCTGAGCCACCCCAAGATTCTATCACCATAGCACACCTTACACTTAGGTCCTATGCTGGTGTTATAAGGGGCTATGTAACGAGACCTTAGCTCCTTTGTGTAATCCTTTTATATAAATAAAATTTTTATTTCTTCTTATGGAAAAGTTTGTGAATTTAAATATCCTGATAAATATAGGATGTGTATTATTGATGAATTTAGGAAAAAAATGGGTATTTTAAAATTCTTTTGTATTCATTAAATAATTAATAATGTGAAATGATTTTCAAAAAATGGTCTTCTACAGTTGTGATTAGTGATAAATTTAGAGTCTAATTAGATCAACTTGGTTTTTAGTGAATAGTAAAGTAGGAATAGTAACATACCCATAGGAATATTAATGAATAGTAATTTGAAAAAATAATTAGAAACTTCACCCATGAATGTATAAATACATTTTAGACATCTTAAAAGTGAAAAAATGATCATAGTTTATGTTTTGGTATTTTTGTATGCCATAAATATTATAATTACAATTTTTTAATTAATATAATAATTTAAAATGGAAAATGTTTTTCATAACATTTAATCATAAATTTTTACTTTGTTGTCTTATGGGTATATTATATTTTTATAAGACCTTAATTACTTTTTTAGGGTGTTATAAAATGAGTTATTGTTTTAAAGTTGTATTTTTGGAATAAATAATGATTTTATTTAAAAATGAAATTAAAATATTTTAGAAAATTATTTTCATAAAATGGAAATCATTTTTGAATTCAAAGCATCGATATTAGTTTAGGGTTAATTTTTGGTATTTTTCTGAAACAGTTGAATTATCGGTGAATAGTACAAATGTAGTTTTGAGTTTCGGGTGCTTAATGACATAATTAATGATGTAATAATGATTTAAGATTTTTGGTAGACTTATGAATAATGAGATATTATATGAGGTGTCCCAAGTGGCCAATACCATGGGCAAATACCATGGGCAAGCCCATGGTTTTGTAAATACCCCCGATGAGGTGTCCCTTGGAAATTAATAATTTATTCACTCACATTTTCTATAAATACCAAGTCATTTTCCACATTCATTTCATTCCAAAGTCATCCTCAACAATGTTCTGGTTATCTTACCTATCAAGGAGTCCTCCCAAGGTTCCCTCAAGCCTACCAAGGTCCCAAACTTTATGCTTTAGAAGTTACTTTTCAAGGTAAGGGATCCTTTCACCCTCCTCTTTTAAGTCATGACTTCCTTTATGTTGTGTCTTCTAGTTTCCGTCACTTTATGTTGAAGGTATGTTATTATATTTTCTCATTACTATCCCTCTCATGTATAATTGTTCAGAGACCCTTTCTTCTCTCATCAATTTTTTTCCTAAATTTTTAATAGACACCGTTAGGCTGCCGAATTTTTGTAAAAGAAATTTTGTTTTCTCTTTCCTTGCAAGTTTCCTTTTCATGTGGTGTGTCATAAAATTTTCCACAACATAATATTATTTATTTTTATTCTGTACCTATAGTGTAAAATCTTTCTCTATATAAATTACCTTTTTTATTTATTGTAATACCAAGACCTATTTCATTTCTATGGGTGTTCATAGATTCAAAAAATTATACATTTGATTCTATAATTGACATACATGTAACCCTCACTCCATTTCCATGGGTTATAAATGACAAAACAGTCTCATTTTTAAGTACTCTTTAAAATGTCATGATTTTGAAATGAAACCCATTTAATTTATTCTATATGGGTTATTTATGAAATGTTTGATTATGATTTATGTGTCTCACATGAAAATAAATAAATATTAATGGTGTTCCCTGATAGCGCTCCAATGCATTGGGTAAATAATTAATCTCTATAGATGACAAGTTTCACAATACCTTGGTGAATAACCTTGGTAATTTTTATGACACCTCAGGGATAAACCGTGGTGATATGTTCATAAATGTCTAAATGAAATGTTCTCACCACATATTCAAGTTATGATTCAATTAATTTTTATTATGATATTCCTATTATTCCATTTCTCACACCTTTATGACTTTTATCCTGTTCCTATTAATATTGTTCAAAATCCCATGTCATCTATTTCACTTGTTTTCCTTACTGGGCCTTCTGCTCACCCTTTCCTTTGATGTATGTCTCCAGGATATGAGATGTAGTATTTGTACATAGGATGAACCAATGATTAAGCCTTACGAGTGGTTTATAAGAGTCTTTTATGTTTTTTTCATGTATTATGTTCCTGATTTCCAAGATACTACACTTTAAAGATCATCTATTTGTAAAATGTAATGAAAAGTTATGTAATAAAAACATGGGATGCCATATAAAACTAGGAAACAGATATCCCGAATCTATTATTAGTTGCAACTGAAATTTAAATAAATATAACTATGAAAATGGTTAGGCCTCTAATCATTTAATTTCAACTCCCCCAAAACCTAGTTTTTTGAATTCTAAAATATGAATAGTTTCTTCCCAATAGAAGAATTAAGAATAATTAGAAGCAATAATATAATAGAATTATCTCCATGATGAAAAAATATAGAAAGGTTATTGAGACAAATACCAGTACAACAAGTTCTAAATATACATTCTTCTCATAAAACTATCATTTGTAGTCTCACCTTCATGTTGAACACTATGGAAAATTTTAAAGTAAAATCCAATTCAAGTTTCATGTTCTTTTACATATATATAATTTTCAATCCATTTCATATTTCATGTGAATGTAACAAAAAAATCTATATATGCCTCCAAGTTTCAAATTTACACTACATCTTGGTAATTTGGAATCATATATCTTGAATCCCAAGTTAATCCACGAATGCTAAGAATAGTAATGGATTCATATGAGGAAATTATTTGATGTTACAGGAGTGGTTATCCTAAAATATTTCAAGGGAATTGATATGTTTATTTGATATGAAATTTATTTCAATATAATACGCTCGGTATGAGTCAAATTTAAAATTGAGATAAGAGAGGATATCCAAGTAGTATATGTTTCACCTAGTTATGTAAATGGAAAAAACATTAAGGATATATATAGTTGTGGTAATAATGAAATAATCACTTCTAGTTGTTGGTAAATAGAGAAGGAAAATGTTATAGTAATGAAATAATCATGTGCATAAATGTTGTGTCAATGTTGAGATGCATTGACTACTACCATATGTTTGGGTTTTCACTTCTTTTAAATGTTTAATATTAATTTCCAGTAAAGTTATTAGAAATAGACATACCATTTTACATTTTTTTAACAACAAATATTTCAAAATATTGATGTGGGATAATTAAAAACAAATTAGAAACAATATTCTTAACATTAGAGGGTATATTATTAGAAGTTTACTAATGTTTTATTTAAATCCTAATAAACTATGTGTGCAAAAAAATTCATGTGCACAAATTTTGGAGTTCAATATTATTTAAATCATAAAAAATAATTTATTCAACAATGAAGTAATTAGTAATTTTAATAGGACATATTAGATAATATTAATTGCAAAAATAATTCTAAAAAACTATTTAAACATATATTTCAGAATGTAGTTTGATATGTTCATTCTAATTTGATGTTATTATAAAATATTATCTCCCTTTTTAAAAAATAATAACAGGAATTAGTGAATTTAGAAGCTACCTGGACAAATACTAACATTAGTAGTTAGTTTCTAAGAACTTTTATTTGATTTATATTTTTGAAATTGTATTGTTTCTATTCATTATAACATGGATTTTATTTAACTTTAATGACTAATTATTTTACACATTAACATCTTTTTAATGATTTCATAACAAGTAAAACTCATTTTCTATGATATTAAGGAACAGAAATGAAAAAAACAATAGAATATGCAACTCACATTGAATGCATAATATACATGAAAATATAATATGTTGATCTTAATCAATGTTTAACATTACATGTATTTCAAATAATAATATGAAACACATATTGATCATATTAAAAATACAACACATTTGAGACTAACTACATGCATCAGAATGAGATCATTGATAGGTGATAATATATTCACGAATGAAGAAGGTGTTTATAAAATTATTAATAGACAAATAATAGTTAGATAAAGATGAGATAACTAATCATCATAGTAGAGATAAATTAGATTAGTTAAATAGATATTGTAGCATACCAGTCAAAGATGAGAAAAAGAGGGTGAGTGATAATTGACGAGAAGTGTACTAGTTGGAGACAAGTCGCTTTGAGTGTAGGAAAGACAAGGAAGATGGATAATAAATAATGTTGAAAATAGACTAACCCCATTGGGATTTCCAATTAGTGGAATTATCTCTCTTGAATAATCTATAACGAGATTATATATTCTAGTGTTTTTTTAATGAGTTGTATAGATTTATTTTATCAAATTAGAACGATGAAGACAATAATACGTTCTCGTGTAATTAAATATAATATCTTCCAATCACATGCATGTTTCTTGATAGAAAATAATAGGATTACATGGTTATAAATTAATAAGAGCATGAAAATATCATTTACCTATTTATAAAATATCATGCATAGTTAAAAAACTATTCCCATATAGTTATGGAATCAAATACATAAAACTAAATCACATATATCAATTTGTAATTATAATTAATTATAAAATGATAAAACAAGTAAAAAAAATTATAGTAGGCATGAAGAAGATCAAAATATAAAACATATATGAAAAAAATCATAATACCATAAGTGGAAAATTTATAGAATTATTTTCCCCTCGACAATGTCGAATAAAATCCATCCTCATATTTATTTTGAACACTATATAACATGATTCTATATGCTGATTCAAAAATATTATCTAGATTAGGAGTGTTGTCTTCCTCACCCATCATGAATTGTGTCAAACACTATATCGACACATGAACTATTTTCCATTATAGAACATGATACATGATTTCAACTACATAGAGTGAGTGGGAGATGTCTTATGATATTATTCAGTAAATCAGAAATAGCATGAAACATTTTATTCACTACAAATAATAAATATCAAATAAAGAATATTCCAATTTTCATGTTTCACTATGAGCACTATAAATAGTTTGGTAATGATTTCTAAAAATGATTTTATATATTACATTACATATGTGAGAGAGTTCGTGTGATTTGTTCATACTAAATTTTGACTCTACAAGAGAAAATATTTAAGTTTTTATATCACAGATTAAGATGATAAAACCAAATTATAGAATTGAAAATAATTTCAATTTTTCTTGAAGAAGTACATGAAACTATTTTAATGGATAAAATTTGCATGGTTATAAGTGTGATTTTGTGTTCCATGGTCCCAAATTACACTAAATGTATGGGTGGGTGGGGAATAAAATATTTTCCTATAAAGTCTATCGATAAAAAAATGGAAACCGTAAAAACGAGATTTTATTCAATTATTAAATAATACATGTTGAAAATAGGGTCGCCTCATGAATCTACAATAGAGAAAATGGGGGTGGAAAATCTGGCCTTGATAAAATAGAGAGATAAGAGAAAATGGGGGTGGTTGCAGTAGTGATATCAGTCCGGATCAACAACACTTCCAGGCGGGGATAAGATTAGTGGTGGGAGGAAACAAATGGCATGTGGGATTTAAAAATCAGTGGTAGTCTCCATAGGAGCTATGATGAGAGGTAGTGATTGTAGTTGGTAGAGGGTAAGGGAGAGGACACATGATTAAGGGATGTGGGGGTGCAAGTCAGGTGAGTCGAAAGGGGGTGGGCACTGAAGCTACTATAGTGGTGATGAGAGGAGGGTGAGGGAGCCATGAGAGATACGAAAGTGAGTGGGGTGGGGAAGCAGGGGGGATTGGGTATGGTATTTTTGTATGTGCAGCAACCACCTAAGGTAGTCAATATTTCTTACATTTAGAGACCGCCTATAGTGTTCTCTCATGTCATCCACCTCCAAAACACAAATTTTTATTATTGATGTTTTATAAATCTCAATATTTGGAATGTCAAAATAGTACATGAAAAATTTATGGAGTCATTTGTAGGAATAATTGTGGCATTACTATTTATTTCAAATATAATTATTTAGGTTAAAATGGTAAAAAATTATTATTAATCTATGTACCTTTTCATCACAGGAAATTTCCAAATTCCTTGAATATCAAAAATGGTATCGTTGAATCATACAGTTACAATCAACAGCTACCCTACCAGTCCATAGTGAATGGTAAAAATTAATAAATTTCACCACCCATGGGTTCTCTAGATAATTCTATTATGTTATTTATTGTTATTGAAATAAATTTTATGATCCATGATAGAGTGCTTCAAAATATTCTGATAATTCATACCCTTATTTTTTCTTTATCAAAATCAAGTTATTACTATAAAAATATTGAACCTATTAATTTATATAATGTGTCTAGGTTCCATGAAAATTTATAAAAATTTTAAAACCCAACTCTACAATATCAAAACTTTTCAGAACATAAATAATCTTACACGCTAAAATAATATGATCAATTTGATCAATAACTATTTGAACCAAATATTTCAACATTAGATAAAAATATATTTTATGAAATCTATGAGGTAAATAAAAGTATTGAACATAAATAAGAATGTAACACAAAATTGGTTTCACCAATAAATGATCTTTAAGAACATAATGAAGATTATAAAAAAAATAATTGATTCAAATGTTCAATTAATCCACCTCACTACCAATTGACATACTAATTATTCTTATGTGGGAATTTTAATAGTGGTTTTATATTAATAACATTAATTTCTTGATTCTAATAACGAGACTAATTTGATTCATCCTTCTTCATACCATACCATAGATGAATCCTCTTAAGAAAAATTTTATTCTTTCATTACAATCACATTTCAAGAATAATAGAAGCCAGTATTACACTATTTGAATATAATTTTTCATTATAAAATAGGATATCATTTCCCTCACTTGTGTGTTCACAACTATTTTACGCCAAATTGAGAATGGATTCTTTGGATGTCTATTAACTTCCACCTTTTTAGGATTCATTTAAGGATGAAGATAATGTTTAAATTGGACCCTTTGTTTCTATAGAAAATTTGTAATTTATAAATTATTCCATCGAATGACACATACTAGGGGACCCCAATTCAAATAACATTTTCACACATTTTACTAATGAATATTTTGAGTTTGACACATTTTACAAAAGAGAAACATCTGAAACATTACTAGATTAAGAAAATTAGTTAGTGGTGGTGGTAAAGGAATTTCAAAAAAGAATTGGGAATATTGGAAGAATATGATTACCTGGAGGATATTGACATAGTGATCACACATGTTCCAATAGTGAAACGCGATGTGCGTAAAATAGAAGAAAAGTTTGGAGAAAATGTCATTCCAGAAAAATTGGAGTCACTTAATCCACTTAATATTATGCAACCTAATCCATGAAATGAGGTTAATGCCACATAATATGATGTTATAAATAATCTTAACCTAGAAAGAATTAATGAAACTATATAGAATGAATTGATTTGGAAACCAATGGATTTCCTTATGCTAGTAGTTTCTGGTGAAAATATCTAGAAAACTTAAAAAAAAATTAAAATCCATTCATGTACATGATTTATATATATAAATCACTTAATGTGTATGGGAATAAAATTTATTACCATATGCACATTTAATGTTTCATCATTTCTAGTCATCATACAGATTCACTTTGTGAAAATATTAATTATTTAGTGATTTTTCCTTCATATGATTTTTATTCATCTTCTTTTGAGTTAGGTTAGTTTCTTTTCATTCAACCCATCTATTTTACTAATAAGTTTTTATTGATATATTGTGTAACCTATAGGATAATTACCTTCTCAAAGGATTCATGCAACACTCCTACTGATGTTGAAGTTGATACATAGTATACATTACCATTCAATGCTAGAGTAGCCACACCAAATTTTTGATGAAGATAAAGAAAACTTAGTTCTCAATAGGAGGCAACCCATCATTGATTAATTTTTTCTTGACATTATTTTATTTTATTTCATTTAGTTTTTTTCTCCTAGAACCTCGATGGATTTGATTTCATCATGTATATTTTTTTATCATCTGTATGATATATTAATTTTAATATTATCTTTATGATATTATGTGGGGTTGTTTTTTCTTCATTATATCTAATACATGGTAAACATTTCCATCCTCTCCTAGTAAATTGTCATCAACGTCTGATTAAAAATAGAGTAAACATAGTTCTCAATGGGTGGTACCCCAACATTAGTTAGTTTTTCCTTCAATGAATTTACTCTTTTTAATTTCTTGTTAATAAAATGGAATTAATCAACATATAAATTTTTTTACATGGAACTATAATGTATTTTAATTCATCATTTAAATTATTTATTATATATGTGATCTCTTTTTTTATTTAACCTTTATGATATGATGTCGGTATGTGTTTTCATGATAATATAATTATAGGTTACATCATTTTAGAGATTTATTGGGTATTATAAGACTCTTCACATATATTTAAAATTACTTAGCGAAGTGCTACATTTATATTATATTTTATTTATTCTTCCAAAAACACTGTATAAAACAACTGACTAAAAAACAAACATTAAAAAATAAAAAAGAACTAAAATTATTATCATTTTTGAAACCACATGAAAATTGCTATATTTATATAGTAACATAATCTAGGATATATCAAATTTTCCATATAGAGTATGATCACATTATTCAAGGTTGAAATTATTTAATTTTTGATATAATTATTTATATTATTATTGTTATAATTTCATTCTTTGAAAAACAATTTCGGAAACTTAATTATTCTTGAGACATTAATTTTCCCTCATTCTCATTTTTGTTGTATAATATAATAGTCCAAACTTAATATGTTGGTTCCCTTCCACATATATTCTTATTTCTCTTTTATTAAGGTAATATCTCTCATGTTATGTCTTCTAGTACTTTACATGTATCTTCATCCAAGTGGTATGAATTATGAAAGTTACAATGAAATGAATAATAAATTGGTGTATTTTATTTATCCCTATATACCCATTGAATCACCCTTGAATTTTCTTTATTATGTATCCCTTAAGTCCAAATATAATCTTTTAGGATCATCTAATAGCTGATACCCACCTACACCCAAATATTCAATAATATCATGATTATTTTACAATCTATGTTTAGGGGAGTGAGTTATCCATTAAGAGAGTTTATTGAGAGGATTTGAGTCATTTGATTCACATTGATATAAATTCTCTCATTTGGTTATTTTTAATACTTTTTATTATAGATTCATTCCCTGTATATGTATTTGGATATAGGAATATAAATTCTTTTTGGTTCGAATAATGAGTGCATTTAAGTTTATTCTATGGAAATCCTTATCATTAGAGATACCATTAAAAGTTATAACCCATTGATCTAGGAGATAGATATATTTTATATAACCTACATTAACTAATATGATATAGAGTATAGTCTACTTGTGTAATTTTATTTGGGATATTTTCTTATATCTATTTCATGGGGGTTTGGAGTTGATATTCACATGTTTATCTTCCCATTATTCGGGTGAGTTATGTCCCCTTATTCATTTTCTGTGTTTTGATATTACTATTTTTCTTAGGTAAAATAAATTTTTTAAATGTGGGGGACGTATATTTAGAGGAAAACACCTGGATTCACCTTTACGGTGTATATATTTCAATATTAAACCCTCATTTTTACCCAAAACCCTCATTTTTTATGACCCACTGTCACACAACATCAGAGAACATTTGAACCCAATGTGAAGCCATAAAGATCAGTGAATTATTTTAATTTAAACTAGTGGTGATTTGAAATTCATATTAATCCTATAGTTAGAATTCATGTGTATGTTAATTGAGAATATCATTGTTTAAAATTGATTTGAATGATGAGATTGATGGTGAGGTAGGTCACATGATGTATGATTGTAGATTATTATTTTGAAAATAATGTGAGTGAAAGAGAAATTATTTTTGAAAATGAAAATTTTAAATGAAGAATTATATTTTTTGGGTAAAGGTATAAAAAATTTAACCTATGATTATGTTTTTTTATTTTAAAAGGGTAAATTCATTTATGTTATCAGATTGTTTTTCCCAGGAGTTACAAATTTTATGTGTGGAATATTTGATGTACAATGATATCATTGAATTTTAATAAAAATTAACTCAAATTTAAATTTTAGTTTTCCCACTTTTAGTTTTTCATTTTACTATTATAGTTTTTTAGTATTTTAAATATTTTTATAAACTTATTTTATTTTCATAAATATTTTTTAAAAAGTTATATTGAAGTTCCCCTATCTTATTAAAATAAATAAAACCTCTATTAAATATGGGTAGAGTGGAACCCAAAACATAGATTAGAGGCCTTAGGGAACAAAGGTCCAATAATATATTTCTGTAAGGCTCTAACCCATATGTCTTTTATAACCCCATTGCCTAGGTCTGAATGACCATGATATGCAAACAACCTTTGTCTCTAATGTGACCCATGTGTCTACACCCCCGCAAAGGATTGTGCTTTCATCTTATCATGCGTGACCTCGATATTGTTATTGCCTAGATACTTGTGTCCATTAATGGTTGATGGCCTATATTTCCCTACTTGATCCCTCTACCACTTTCTATCATAACCCCTCCCCCTTATGCGTCCTTTGACAGTCTCCTTCTATCCCATCCTTTTTCATCCATGTCAATGATAGATTCATGCATTTCTAATGCACCATGAACATGTCTGTACAAGAGAAAAATATCACCCCCAACAAATGGGGGGACATTATCATGGTCATGAATTGATGTTGGGAATCGTGGGTGTGGTGTCGTAACTGAGTACCACTAAGACATTGTGCTGGACATAGTTAATTTATATTAATTTAAATAATTAATTATTTTTAGTAATATATAACATCTTTATATTGTTTGGTATTGTATATTAAGACTATAATTACTTTTATTACATGGTTTTATTATTTTTTTATTTTTATTATAATTTATAATTTATATTAGCCTTGTTTATTATTATTTTTTGAATTATATTTCTATTTTATCTATAATTAAATAAATATAATTAATTATAATTTCATGTATTATGTCATGACCCGTCCCTCGGGGCCCGTGTTGTGACTACCCCAAGCCCGCCTTCCATAGGCTAGGGGCTGGCGACTAGCACCAAAATCGTAAATCCCTAAAACTAGGAAGTCATTGCCTTTATAAAGAGTAAACACACACAACAGAGTAAAATATGGAAGCAAAACACTATGTAAAACTGTATAATAAAGCATACTGGAAGAAAAGGGGCCAGAATACAAGCCCAACAGGAAAGTACAAGTACAACTGAAGAAAAGTAAAGTTGCTACCGGGTCATCCACCGGGGATTCTTACAAGAAGGGTAGGTACAGATAGCCTCCTCAGCACTCCACATCCGTCAGTCTCCTCCGTGTACTGACTAATCATAAGGTCCTCCTCTGGGTACCGTCCAGTCCCACTACTCTAATCCTTAGTCAGCATTTTCCATCGTCTGCATCCAATACAACGAGCTTCAGGCATAGCCCGTGCAGGGGTGAGTATAACGATACTCAGTAGGAATCCCGAGACGCTCAAGGTCTCACAAATCCAACAAGGATAAACCACAATTATAAATTCAAAAGATAACCCCACTTAGGTATATGTTCACACATCTACCTAAATTAACAAGTAATCCATCTCAATCATGAGGTAAACACAAAATTTATTAACTCAGCTCAACCAGGATTTTTATTATCGAAACCATGGCTGCTGGAGAAATCCCCCTCTGTCGAGTATAGTGGGACTGTCATGACACCAAGGTGCTTCCCACTAACCTTGGACTGCTGAGGTACTTCTCTTGTCAAGAACCGTGGGTCTACTATGTCACCAAGGTGCTCCCCACCGTAGGTCTGCCACGTCACCAAGGCGCTCCACCTCATAGCCTGCTGAGGTACTCCTCCTGACGAGTACCGTGGGTCTTCCGCGACACCAAGACGCTCCCCACTGTGGGTCTTCCGCGACACCATGGCGCTCCCCCTGGGCAATGGGAGTCACTCCGAGTCAAAATGGTCAGCAGTCATTAGGTCTCAGCTAGCTACTAGGTCTATGTACTACGCACGCTTGTCTCTGAGAGGATATGCTCCACGAGCTATTGGTCGATAATCCAACTATCCGGAAGTACCATGAAAAAGTATCTCAAAGGTCTGCCATGTCATAGGGGTCTCAATGAAACAGACGGCGCATCAATCAGGTGCCCGGTCTGTGAGTTATTATCCTTTTAGTCTCGGGGGCCTGGTTGGATTCATGAACGATCCAACCAGACCATCTCTCAACTCTACCATGAACTCCAGTGGGGTATAAAAAAAGGGGTCATTGCACTCCATGAATACCAGTGTCATTGACAGTTCGTCAAACAGACGTCTGGTGCCAAACATATGGCCAAAAGAAAGTAAAGGGTTGGTAGTGGGCCTGGGTCCAGTCCGACCCAGTCGGACTGACCCGGTCAGACCTGTTGGGTCTGGCCCAGCCCATTGGGTGGGCCATCTTATTAGGTTCGGCCTGGCCTACTGGTCCCAGCTCAGCACGCCTCGTGGGAGGTCCAGCCTGGAGCGTCGTGAGGGTGTGGCCTGGCGTGGCCCGCCCAGACGGCGCGGCCGGGACAGTTCGGCCAGGGCGTCGTAAGGGGGTCGAGAGCGGCGCAAGGCACGTGGGGATCACGGGGCACACGTGCTTATGCGGTTTGGGCCGGCACACGAGAGGCGGTCGGGTAGGTCGGGAGGTAGCCGGTCAGGCCGGCGGGCGACTGGGCAGGGCGCTGCCAGGCCGGGAGGTAGGCGGGCAGGGCCCCCGGTAGGCCGGCGGGGGGCCGGGTAGGCCGGCGAGTGGCCGGTTGGAGGCTCGGCCAGCACGGGCCACCTGTGTTCTGTTGTGGCACACAGAAATTCGATGGTGCCCAGGAGCTGGGCGGCGGGGGCCGGCGGTGGTGCGGCTGGGTTGGTTGGCTGGAGGATCGCGGTTCGGCCCGGAGCACTGGAGCGCCATGGGGGCGGCACAGTTTACGGAGGCCGTAGGTAGCGCGGCCTTTGTCGTTTCCACATTCTTCGTTTCGTTGCCTCGTCGCCATGCCGAAGATTATGACAAACAAGAATGGCGGAGGGGTCAGGCCATGTTGGTTCGGCCCACACCCTCTGCTTTTAGGCTAATAACAATCGCTTCATCAAGATAGAAGTACGATGACCAACAACTCACTCGCAAGAATTCTTTTCCAACCGAAGAAGAAGATTCAAGGAAATCATCAATAATTAAAAGACCCCTAGATTTTTTAATCGTTCGTTGACGAAGTTGCGGAAAGTAGACAAAGAAGATCATCATTCGTTGTGTCCGCTAAACTCTTCCAATCCTGAGCTGCATCGGCTCATTGACAACGATGTGGAGGGTAGGTATGTTGAAGACGTATCACGTCGGTAGAAGCTCCGAGGAAGAAGTCGAAGAAGGATCACTATCAGCGTTCTTCGTTTGAAGAACGCATTATTTGTTCTTCATTCTTCATTGGGAGACGGTGTTCTTCATTGGAGAATTCTAATCCTCACAAGCTCTCCATTCCCCAATATTCCACCCAAATGCCAAAGAAAATAATAATATATCGGTTTATCTATTATTTCATTAGAACTAGTTTCAAAATGGTGAAATAAATTAATTGTCTCCACCTAATTAATGTGAAGGATTGGCACATGATAATTAGGGGAGTTGGCATAAATTAATTAATGGGAAGGTGGCGCCATAAAGGAGGGACGGTGTGGAGAAATTCTCCCTCATTAATGATGGGAGTTGAGAGGTTTTCCACTCCCACTATTAATAGGGGACTTTAGACCTGTGTGGTCCCCACGTCATAACCTCTCACGGGTGGTTAGGTTCGGGTGGGCCCCACCACCATAACCTCTCATGGGAGGTTAAGGTGTGGTGTTCCCCACATCCAACTTCCATGATGATATTTTAACTGTCAACTAAAAATAAAGCCACACACTTTATTTTTATTTAATTCCAATCTCTAAAAACCCAAAAAACTATCTTTTATTCTTGACCAACTGCCATCAAGGTGAAAGTCTCCTTAAGAGAATATCGGCCCAGCGAGTTCAACGGTGCCCTCGGATTTCAATTCTGAGCACCAGTTCAAAATTTATAAAAACCCACTCATACGTTCACTGAACGTATCCAAATAAAACTTCATATATTGATTCCGGGCACACCGGGCCTCGTAATCATGCGCCGTAAATTTTCACGTACTCGTAAAATTCCCATGTATTAAAAGAATCATGGAAATTCCAGGTCTTTACATTCTCCCCACCTCATGGATTTATATCCCTGTAAGCTACAAATCAAACTAAGGGAATAAGTGGGGGTACTGAGCATGAATCTGAGCCTCCCACTCCTATGTTCTCACTTGGAGGTTACCATGCTACCAGCGAACGTTCCCCAGAGGTATCGACCATCCACATAGTACCTGCTTCTGTCGATCCTCAATCTCCACTGGATCCTTCGTAAAAGTCTCCCCATCATCGACGTCCATCTCTCCATAGTCAACGAGGTGAGAAGGGTCCTGCACGTATCTCCCCAGCTGGGATACGCGGAAGACATCGTGCCCCCAGTGCAACTGAGGTGGAATACCTAAGCGGTATGCCACCTCACCAACCCTGCGGAAGACGTGGAATGGTCCGATGAACCATGGAGATAACTTGCCACCTCATCCAAATATCCATAGACCTCATCGATGTGAGACCCATAGAAAGACGTCGTCACCATCCTCAAACTCCAGAGGTACCTGTATCCTGTCAGCATAAGACTTCTGCATGCTCTGTGTAGTCCTCATCCTCTCCTGGCAGATCTGCACCTTCTCTGTAGTAGCATGTACCATCTCTGGTCCCACCAGTGTTGACTCCCCTTGGTCTGTCCAGCACAAGGGTGATCTGCAAGGTCACCCGTACAACGCCTCAAAAGGTTCCTTCCCTATGGTGGAGTAATAGTTGTTGTTGTATGAAAACTCCAACAAAGGTAAGTGATCCTCCCAAATACGACTAAAGTTGAGGACACATGCACGGATCATGTCCTTGAGAGTTTGAATGGTCTGTTAAGTCTAACCATCTTTCTGAGAATGGAAGGTGGTGCTCAGACAAAGTTGTGTATCGAAAGCCTCCTGCAACCCCTTCCATGGCTAGGAAGTAAACTATACATCACGATCGAAGACAATAGAAGAAGTTACTCCATGTAGCCGCACAATCTCCTGCATGTAGAGGTGTCCCAGGCTCTCTACTGAACCCTGCTCTCTGATCGGTAGGAAGTGGTCCAACTTGGTGAGTCGATCAATGATCACCCAAATCGAGTCATGGCCCCTAGATGTCTGTGGAAGACTCATCATGAAGTCCATGGATATACCATCCCACTTCCACTCTGGGACCTCTAAAGGATGAACCAGGCCTGCGGGTATCTTGTGCTCTGCCTTCACTTGCTGACAAGTGAGGCACCGAGTGACAAACTCTGCAATCGCCTTCTTTATACCTGGCCAACAGTGATGTCGTCGAAGGTCCTGGTACATCTTCGCCACTCCTGGATGTACCACTAGAGGGGATGTGTGGAACTCCCTAAACACTTCCTCCTTAAGTGAAATTGTTACCATAGTGCGTCCTCTGAAGAGGATGACGTGCTCCCCACCTTTCGGAAATCCATCAGGTGTATGCCCTGCGGATATATGAGCACGTCGTGTCTCATAGTTAGAATTCACATGTTGTGACTCCCTGACTCACTGAAGAAGTGGGGGACTAACTATAAGAGACTGATGGAAGGATGTTTCATCTCTATCCACAAAGGATATCTATAAAGTATCCAGATTCTCTATCTCCCCGCCTAGCAACTGTATACCAGACATCCTACTGAGTGCATCTGCAACAATGTTCCCCTTACCAAGTGTATAGAATATATCGCAGTCCTAGTCCTAGAGGAACTCAAGCAAACGATGCTATCTCAGGTTCAAGTCCTTCTGAGAGAAGATGTACCTGAGACTCCTGTGATCAGAGTACAGAGTAAAATGATCACCCATCAGATAGTGTCGCCACATCGTCAAGGTGAAGACCACTATTTCTAACTCCGGGTCATGGGTAGCGTAGTCTTTCTCATGATATCTCTGCTACCGAGAACCATATGCAATCACTACTCTCTCCTACATCAGTACACACCCGAGTTCGGTCCCTGATTCATCGTTGTAGACTACAAACCCTATTCCTTCCTTTGGATGCCTCAAGATGGGGGCACTAGTCGGCCTCTACCTCAGCTCATGAAAGCACTACTAGCATCTCTTTGACCACATGAAGGGTTTCCCCTTCTTTGTCAAGGATGATAGTGGTACTGAAGCTCTGGAGATGTCTGGAACGAACCTCCGGTAGTAACCATCCAAACCCAGTAAAATTCGTACCTCTGTCACACTTCTGGGTGGCTCCCAAGAAAGTACCGCCTCAATATTCACTGGATCCACTAAAACTCCAGCCTCCGAGATGACATGTCCCAAAAACTGAACCTCTCAGATCCAGAACTGGCACTTCAAGAGATTACCATAAATCTGGTGCTCTCATAGTGTGTCTAGTACTACCCATAAAAGGTAGGCATGCTCCTCCTCAGTAGTGGAGTAGATCAGAATGTCGCTGATGAAGACTACAACAAAGTGATCAAGGTATGGATGGAAAATCCTATTCATGAGTCCCATGAACACTGCTGAATCATTGGTTACACCGAATGGAATCACAAAAAACTCATAGTGTTCGTACTGACATCTGAAATCCGTCTTCTGCACATCCTCATCTCGAACTCTGAGCTGGTGATAGCTCGATCTGATGCCTATCTTTGAGAACCATTGTGCTCCCTTGAGCTGATCAAAGAGATCTTAAATCCTAGGAAATGGGTACTTGTTCTTCACAGTCACCTGATTCAGGTGACGGTAGTCGACAAAAAGCCTTAAGCTCCCATCCACCTTCTTAGTAAATAGAACTGGGGCTGCCCGGGCAGAAACACTGGTCCGGATGAATTCCTTATCCTACAAGTCCTCTTGTTGTACCCATAGCTCACGAAGCTCCATGGGAGCCATCTGATATGCTGGTGTAGATATCAGTGTCATTCCATGGTATAGGTCAATGTATAATTCCACCTCTCTGCATGGAGGTAGACCTGGGACATCATGAGGGAAAACATCCGCGTACTGGTCCACCACTACAGGATAGTTTAGACTCTCCACATCTACTACTCCAAGGGTAAGGCAGGCCAACTGAATAGTGATCAGATGCACCCTCCTCCGAGTAAGTCTATCATGTGATGCAAAGGATCCCTTCTCGCTGGTGAAGGTAAACCTGGTCCCATCCGTGCGGACACACTGCACTTTGCACCTAATACAGTCGATCTATGCATGGACTGTAGATAACCTGTCCATACCCAAGATGACGTCGTAAGGCCTCAATGCCGCTATGAGGAGATCCCAGTGAAATATCTCACCTCCTAGAGTAAGCTCACACTGTCGGCCCCAGTGTGTAATCGTCAAGTCTACTCCTGTAGGATCTCTAGACATAAGGATCGAGCCAACGGCTCTATCAGAATCTTCGAGCTTCGAACGAGGGTAGTGGAAATGAAAGAGTGAATGGAACTGGTGTCTATAAAAACTGTAGCTAAGGTGGAGTAGACACATATCGTACCTCAAGTCATATTCGGAGCACCATGGTCGTATGCTTCCGCTTCCTGAAGCTGAGCACTCACCTGTCCAGCTGCTTCCTGCGGTCGGGGTGGACCTCCTGGTGGTGGTGGCGGTAATACCTCAAAACTTGGCCCACCGCCAGCTCCTCGACCAACTCATCTGCATCGTCTGCCTGCGCCCTATGGGCTATCTCAATCCAATCTCTGTCTCTGCCTGGGTGGTCCTTCGACCATCTGTTGATCATCTGAATGGTGGGTCAGACATTCATGAGCCATGTGACCCTGCCCGCCGCATGAGAAACACTTCCCACTCCTGGCATGTATGACTCTGCTCCAGGTGCCCCGCACAATCGATCCTGATTCATGCGGTCGTCCACCAGTAGGACTGGTCCTCTTGGACCTCTGCGACATAAATCTACTTCCATCTTCGTAAGACTCTACTACATGTCGGCTAGTGGCGGGTCTCACTGATGGAGACTACTCAGCAAGGAAACTCTCCACTAAGAGGGCTCACTCTAACAACCCTGCCTACGTTGGGGTGCTGAGTGAGATTATTGAAGCTCTGATCTCTCTCCTGAGCTGCTCCTCGAAGGTTTGGGCCCTGAATAATGGGTCCCACACCATATCAGTGGAGTAGCGTAAGAGATTAGTGAATCTCGTTGAGTACTGAGCTACAGTCATAATGACCTGCTGCAGTTGAAGTAGCTCATGTATGCGCACTGCGCAAAGAGTCGCTATAACAAACTCTGCCCGAAACAGGCTCTTGAAGTCGTCCGAGAGAAGTTTCATCTCATCGTGCACCTGGAGAATCAGACTCCACCATCTACCCACTCTTTCCTATAGAATTCTGGCAACAAGAATCACCATGAAGTCGACTGGTGTCCCCACTAGTATGAAGACTCTCACCACAACCTCCAGCCAATCCTCGGCTTCCTGCGGGCTGTCTCTCCCCTGAACCTAGGTGGCCTCTGGCACTGGAACTCGTGCAATGCGCTCAAGCGGAGTGCATCGTCTGCTGCTGGGGCTAGTGGCATCAGTGACCCAATGGGAAGGAGTACCGCTGGTGCCTCCGCTGGAAAAGATCCATGCACTGAAACCTCGTCACTCAGTGGGCTATCTATGTGTACAACTCTCGGGACTCTCGTTGGTCATCCACGGGGAGGAATCTTGAAAGAAACAGATGTGAAACTGTCAATATATTATACCCAATGAGATGACCTAGTTGAGCTGAATTAAGGAGAACTTTTGAAAACACACACGCAATCAGTGTTTTCATGCACTAAGTTGGAAATCAGTAGTCAGGGTCCTGGTGTATGGACACGTCGGTCTCCACACCAACACTGGACTCCCTGAACTAAAAACCACACTCAGTACCCTTAAGACAATTACTTCACAGAAAATATTAATGTCCTAAGTTCTACGGTAGAACCGACACCTTTGATACCAATTTGTCAAGACCTGTCCCATGGGGACCGTTTCGTGACTACCCCAAGCCTGCCTTCCATAGGCCAGGGGATGGAGACTAGCACCAAATGCGTAAATACCTAAAACTGGGATGGCATTGTCTTTATAAAGAGTAAACACACACAATAGAGTACAATCCGGAAGCAAAACACTAAGTAAAACTGTATAAAAAAGTGTACTGAAAGAAAAGGGTCCAGAATACAATCCCAACAGGATAGTACAAGTACAACTGAAGAAAATTAAAGCAGCTACTGGGTCATCCACCGGGGATTCCTACCTGAAGGGTAGGTATAGATAGCCTCATCAACACTCCACGCCTGTCAATATCCTTCATGTACCGACTCGTTGTAGGGTCCTCCTCTGGGTATCGTCCAGTCCCGCTACTCTGATCCTCAGTTAGCATTGTCCGTCGTCTGCATCCAACACAACGTGGTGTGGGCATAGCCCATGCATATGTGAGTATAACGGTACTCAGTAGGGACCCCAAGACCATATAGGTCTCACAAATCAAATAGGGATAAACAAAAAGTATAAATTCAACAGATAACCCCACTTAGATATATGCCCATACATATACCAAAGTTATCAAGTAATCTATCTCAATCATGAGGTAAAGACAAAAGTAACTGACTCAACACAAATAGTATTTTTATTATCGAAACCACGGATACTGGAGAACACCTCCTATGTCGAGTATAGTGGGCCTACCACGACACCAAGGTGCTTCCCACTAACCTTGGACTGTTGAGGTACTCCTCCTGTTGAGTATCGTGGTTCTGCTGCGTCACCAAGGTGCTCCCCACCATGGGTCTTCCGCATCACCAAAGCGCTCCCCCTAGTAGCCTGCTGAGGTACTCCTCCTATCGAGTATCATGGGACTACCGTGACACCAAGGCGCTCCCCACTGTGGGTCTTCCGCGACCCCATGGCACTCCCCGCTGGGCTAGTATAGTCACTCCGAGTCAAAACCATCAGCAGTCATCAGGTCTCAGCCAGCTACTTGGTCTCTGCACTACGCATGCTCGTCTTTAGAAGGATCCCCTCCACGAGCTACCAGTCGATACTAAAACTGTCATGAAGTACCACGAAGAAGTATCTCTAAGTTATACCATGTCATAGAGGTCTAAACGCAATAGACGGTGCGTCAATCAGACGTTTGGTTTGTGAGTTATTAGACTTTTAGTCCCGGGGCCCCGGTTGGATTCATGTACGATCAAACCTGACCATATCTCAACTCTACCTCAAACTCCGGTGGGGTATACACAAAGGGACTGTCACGCTTCAAGAATAACAGCGCCGCTGACGGTTCATCAAACGGACATCTGATGACAAAGATATGGCCAAAAAAAATTAAAGGGTCGGTAGTGGGCCCGGGTCCAGTCCGACCCGGTCAGTCCGACCCGGCCCAACCCCATCTGGGTGATTCGGCCTGTGCTCGGGGATGGTTTGACCAGAAGCATCGTGATGGTGTGGCCCAGCGCGACTTTTCCTGGGGGTTGTGGCCGGGCCGGTTCATCCAGGGTGCCGTGAGGGGGTTCGTGAGTAGCATGGGGCGCGCAAGGCACGTAGGGATCACAGGGCGTGCGGGACTCGCGGGGCATGCAGGCTGGCGCGGTTCGGCCTGGCACATGGGAGACGGCCGTGTAGGCCAGGAGTCAACCAAGAAGTCTGGAAGGTGGTCCGGTGGGTGGTCGTGCAGGAAGTAGCCAGGCCGGCGGCCGGCCGGGCAGGCTGGCGAGGGGCTGGGTGGTGGCACAGCCAGTGCGGGCCGCCGGTGTTCCGTCAAGGAACACGGGAGGTTGTTGGCGGCCGAAATTCAGGTGGCGTGGGCGGGCGGCGGTGTGGCTAGGGTGATCGGCCGGAGGGGCACAGTTCGACTGGGAGCATCAGAGCACCGCAGGGGCGGCGCGGTTTCAGGAGGCCGCGGGTAGCGTGGCCTTTGGCGTTGCCGCCTTCGTCGTTCTGTCGCCTCATCGCCATGTCGAATATTATCACAAACAAGAATGAAGGAGGGGTCGGGCCATGTTGGTTTGGCCCACACCCTCCAATTTTAGGGTAGCAACAATATGTTCATCAAGATAGAAGTACGATGAACAACAACTCACCCACAACAATTTTTTTCCAACCAAAGAATAAGATTCAAGGAAAGCATCAACATGTAAAAACCCTCTACCTTTGTTCATCATTCTTCATTCGTTGATGAAGTCACAGAAAGTAGATGAAGAATATCTTCATTCGTCGCATCCACTGCATGCTTCTAATCCAGATCTGCATCGGCTCGCTAATGATAATACGGAGGGTAGGTCGGTTGAAGACGTCCCACATCTGTAGAAGCTCCGAGGGAGAAGTCGAAGATGGATCGTTGTCGGTGTTCTTTGTTGTAAGAACACGTTCTTCATAATTCATTCTTAATTGGGATATGGGGTTCTTTGTTGGATAATTCTAATCCTCCCAAGCTCTCCTCGCCCCAATATTCCTCCCAAATGCCAAGGAAAATAATAATAGATAAGTTTATCTATTATTTTGTTGGTACAAAATTCAAAATGGCGAAATAAATTAATTATCTCCACATAATTAATATGAAATATTGGCACAAGTTAATTAGGAGAGTTGGCACAAATTAATTAAAGGGAAGGTGGCACCATAAAGGAGGGAGGGTGTGGAGAAACTCTCCCTCCTTAATGAGGGGAGTTGAGAGGTTTTCCACTCCCACCATTAATAGGGGAGTTTAGCCCCATGTTCTCCCCACGTCATAACCTCTCGCGGGAGGTTAGGTTCAGGTGGGCCACACCACCATAGCCTCTCATGGGAGGTTAAGGTGTGGTGGTCCCACTTCCAACTTCCAAGAGGATATTTTGACCATCAAATAAAAATAAAGCCACACACTTTATTTTTATTTAATTCTAATCTCTAAAAACCACAAAAACTATATTTTATTCTTGACCAACTGTCATCGAGGTGAAAGTCTCCTTAAGTGAATATCGGCGATGTGAGTTCAATTGTGCCCTCAGATTTCAATTCTGAGCACCAGTTCAAAATTTATAAAAACTCGCACGTAAGTTTACTGAATGTACCTGAAAAAAACTTCATAAATTGATTCTGGGTGCATCAGGCCTCATAATCATGCACCGTAAACTTTTAGGGACTCGTAAAATTTCCATGTATTTTAAAAAAAATTCACAGAAATTCTGGGTAGTTACATACTAGTCTTATTTTAACTAATTATTTATATTTAATTCTTATTTTAATTATCTTGTTAATTATTTTCAGTAGTATGTTTATTATTACTATAATTTCTTTATTATTATTTTTAATCTAAAACATTTAATTTTTATTATATTTATATAATTTATTTGATTTATGTTTAAATTTTGAAAATTTTGACATCATGTGGATGCAATCACATAGTCGGGAGGGTCCCTCTTGGTTCATGGACTCCATCTTCTTCATGAACTATCTATATTTAATGTCACCTCTCATCTTCCTCTAGTTTTTTCTCTCTACCTTACTAATGGTTTTACATCATTGAGATCGTCATCCATCATGATAGCTAATTTAAGTATCCAGCCTTAAACATTACATAATCTTATGTTTTATGTCAAGAATTTATTATTGTATATTTTTTTCTTTTAGGTTTATATTTATAGATAATTATTTCATAAATCATATATAACAAACCCATGCAATACAAGTTGGACATGCACTCATAGTAACCATTTTTCCATAATTCAGGACAGAAAATAAAACACATATACTTTTCATGAAAAATATTTACAAATATTAACTTGACTTATTCTTATTTTATACACATCTTTAAAACCTATAAAACATTTAAAAACATTGGATGAGTAGAAAAAGAGTAGAATGGGATATAATAATAAATAAAGAATACCATTATTTATTGAATACTTATAAAAATTTTCATTTTTAAAAATAAAATTGAGGATCCAGATAAACATTTTCTTACTCAATAAATCACATTCTATGCCCAAAGATTTTCATAAAATATTTCATAAAATATCTTATTGCAAAATATGTAACCCATAAATATTTATTTAAATTAATAAAAAAATGAATTAAAAATTTTTCACAAAGTTTCACTTTTCACTATTAAGGAGTATCATATACATTCCTTTATACATAATCCCATTATCTTACCATGTGAAATCATAATATTTCTAAAAAACTCATATGAAACCAAGATTAATCATGTATGAATCCTAGGAAGTAATTTCTATATCACTCGTACAATCAATATTACTAGTAAAATAACCAATATGGATTAATTCCAAGATAATTCTTATTGAATGAATTGGAGAGCTATCATAGACCCACTAGTCTTTAGTTTATAACAAAACCACTCATTCCTAGTTTTGTAACAGACCCCCCCCCCCACATAGTTTATTACATAAACATACATCGTTATAATAAAATTACAAGAACCATGAAAAAATCATAACAGATAAAATATTTCAATTTTAAGCATTAAAATAATAAAAAATATTCTCTTCAACCATAAGAAAAAATTTATGGATATTGAAATATCCATTTCATTTAAAATAATTTTGAATATACTTTGAATAAAGGAAAAGTGGGTTTTTATTTGAAAAAAACATGAAATTTTATAAAGTAATCCAAACTTCAAATAAAGGTTGTAGTGGTGGGGAAAACCCTTGACATTATACATGATAAAATAGGACATTCCTTTTTTCTTTTTCCAAAATGTTTCGTATAAAATATGTAAAATAGATTCCTCTTAAAAACCATTGAAATAAGTTTAAAAGTGAAAAAATATTACCTTTATAATTCATTCATGTTCATATAAATACATCAAAAACTAATTTTAATAATATCAATATGGAATAAAAATATTTACAAAATAAACCATTAAAACATTTAAAATATGGATTTTAATGTAACGTTTCCCTTACCTCGAGTCCGAATCATCAAATATATTCCTTATATTCTTGAATAATAAAATTTTGTTAATTATTTATTTATTAATAAAAATTTTCAATTTTATTATTCCGTTTACCATGTTATAATCAATTACACAGTTAATTATGTTCATGCAAGATGTTTTGGAAATATTCAGTTCATATGTCTAAAATGACATTGGTAGGATGCCTATGGTCAAAGAGGTCATTAGAAAACCATATCTAGAATAGTAATCATAATATAATTATCATTATTATAGATCAATTATACTTTTTTAAAACCCAACTATGAAAATTGTCTAGGAAAAATTAACTACATTACAATCATAATGATGGTGGGTCATACGTGCGCATGAGAAACATTTTTTTTTTCAAAGACCATGATAGAAAGAAGGTAATTATAATTCTGTATTTAAAAAACGATAATTATACCATAAATAACATATTATTTCTTTAAATAAACTTATATATATAATTCATATGATGTGGTTATGAAAAATGAATTGCATCGCTTTGTGGAGGTGGTCATCCACAAATATGCATGAATGCCATTATCATTATTTAATGGATAGAAATTTAAAAAAGTATGTGATGTATTATCCTTACATAGTGATAAATTTCTCATGAATATCATATATGTACATTAAAATCATCATTTTAACCATTCGTGAGTGGCGGTGATGGAAAACAAATTACATCAATTTGTGATTATGTAGTCTGTAGTGGCCAAGAACGAAGGATTTATTTCCCATTTTATGAAAAAAGAAGATGGTTATATGATTTGAAATTAATTCAAATAAATATTAGTATATGTGAATTTTTTTTAATGGAATATTGTTTTATGAAAATTTTAATGAGGTATATGAAGAAATAAAACTAAAAAAATTGATTGAAGGTTATAAATCTACTATAGAAAAACTCCCTTACGTTATACCTTTTGGCCTCCAAGGTTCATATTATTACAAAAATAAGACATCTAAAACATGGGTAGAGATTTAAAGAAGGTATGTTGGTGGGTATTTTCCAAAACAATAACTCTTGAAGTATGTATAAGAGAGGATAGGGGGTTCCCTTTTGTACATGAGGGGAGGGGAACTCATGGAATCCCATAAAATATTAAATTAATATAAATTAATTTTCATTGAAAAATTGTTCCAGATTTAAATAATTATAAGATAATATGATTATGGGTTTAAATGATTTTATAAAATAAAATATTAACAATTTTAGACTATTTTTACACCCATATCTTTTTGTTTTAACTCCGGTTTTCCATTTTTACAATTATGCAAATTTCAATGTTTTTTACTCTTTAAGGGCCATGAAAGTTACAATAAAAGGAATAAATGTATCATAAATGGATCATGGATGATATTTTCTACCATATCCCATTAAATTTACTGAAGATATAAAATTAATAAATTTTCAAACATTTAATAAAAAAAATTATTATAAAATATCATTAATTTCACTTTTGGAAATACATGAAATATTATAATATTATATATTCTAACTCATTTAATTGGCTCCAAAATGAATTTGATTTGATTATAAATAGGATATAGTATTAATATATTTGTACAAACAAATTTAAATAGTTTTACATATCATTTCAAACTTTATCATTTGGTTTAACAAATTAGTTAACCAATTTTAACATCAACTGTAGTAATGAATATTTCAATATTAAAGGGAAATGATTTCACTTATAATGTAAAAATTAGCACATAAATTTTTAGGGGATGAACTTTAAACCATTTATCATCCTAATTTTCCTCTTCCAAGATTTTTATAATTTTTAAACAATTTAATAAAATATAGTTTAACATAAAATATCATTAATGTCATTTTTTGACCCAATTAATTTTATTTATTTTTAAAAAAACAATGTAAAGGAATTGGAATATAATATATTCATATATGTATATAAATAATTTATTATTGTCTATATAATTTATTGGAGACCTAAAATTTCCCAAATAATATTACTCTTAGATTTTTTAAAATCACTTTATTTTTTTACTACTTGGCCAAGCACTGAGTCGATGTTGTGCAAGAATTTAAGGTAATTATTTCATCAAAAATATTATAAATAAATTAAAACGATAAAAATAATTCATTAATATTTAAAATAAATATTTATAACTAAACATAATTTGATTTAACCCTATCACAAAATATTACTGATATTAAAAGAAAGACTGTGACATTTGTAACATTATCCATTACTTAAATATTATAGTGGTAAAAATCAATTCTAAATGGAAAACGTCATATTTTATAATTTGGAATGATTATAAATGGAATATAATAATTAAATTAATTAAATTAAACTATTGGGTCATTATTTGGTCATTATCATATTATGTTTAACCTTAATTATCTGATTTACCCTTACCGATGTAAGAAATATTTACTATGGTTACTGTTCATAATGACAGAAAATAAAATTTCCCTATTTACAAAATTTTTACCTATAGATTAATAATATGAAATTATTTTTGCACGATTCAATTCATATAATTGGAATAATTTCATTTATAATTAATCCAACAAACCACGATAGAAATCAAGTTTTCATAAAAATGCCTTTTAAGTATAAAAATAATTTTTATATCAAATCCATGTATAAAATTAATTTAAGATACCAGAAACATATTATTATTATTATTCATAATTAAATAATTATAATTTAATACTAAAAAACTATAATTTTACTTTTCAAATACATTAAAAGAAAATACAATTTTTAGTAAAAATCGGTATTTTCTGATATTCATTAAAAAATACAACTTTTTAAAAAATTCAGAAATATTTAATCCTAAGATAATTTTTATAATATTCTATTAAAATTTAAATCATTTTTAAAGTAAAATTTATAAAATTTATAAACATTAATTTTAATATTCACTACCAAAAATAAATATATTTTTTAAGAAAATTTATTTTTGAAGAATAATATTCCATTGCTAAAAATTGAATTCCTATTTCCTAATAATTAATCAATAAATTTGTATTGAGTATGAACTTTATATATATTTCATAATGCAGATAACATTGACTAGACCCACTAATTCAATAGCTAGGTTATAATGGCCACATTTAAAAAATAATATTTTTATAGTATACACAAATTCTAATAAAGATAGAGGATGTGTGTTAGGCAAGATATCAAGAATAATATTATATTAAAACTCAGGGTGTCAAATTATCCCCCTTTAATAAATTTCATACTCATAATTTTAACACGTCCTTGGTTGGTTTGAAATTTGAAAATACTATTATTGAAATACCACAATGTAAAAAGGGTTAATAAAACATCCTCTTGAAAAGAGAAAAAGGAAAATACAATGTTCATTTAAAATAAAACATTACTAGGTTTCCAAATATAACATTAATAGGATAAAAAAATACGGAAATGTAATAAAAAATTAGTTTTCAAATAATGATCGAGAGAGACATAGATCATTTATCACAATAAAGTGAATGATCAAGAGAAATTTAATGACCAAAAAACCACACACCAATGAGGTTTGACAAAGACCCTCAATGTATTAGAAATAAGGATATTATGAAAAAAAAAATTTAGTATTTTTTCTAATAGTTGGGGAATTATTTTACCATATAGATTAATAACATAAGGAAATATACTTAGTTAAAAATAAAATTTCATCCTTTAATCATTTCATACCACAATATCATATTTTTTTCTCTAAACAATTTGTATTCAAGATGATATTTTTATTTTTTAAGAATACAAATAAACTAATAATGGATCACATAATTCTAATAAATGATAAAAATATACTTCTCAAATATTTAAACATTAAAAAAACAAAAAAAATGTCAGTAAAAGGTAAGATAAATCCAAAAAATTAATAAACCTTTATATTAATCTCTAATTCCTCAAATATAAACCCCAAAGTTAAAAAAATATCATTTGATAAATTAATACCTTAAAATTTGTTAAAAACATTCATCAATAATCTCAAAACCCAAAAATAATAATGTTTTGACCACATATGCTTCCAATATTAATTAACATTTTTCTCCAATGAACATTATTCACTCATAAATTCATACATCCAGAAATGTATATTCCCTAATCATAAAATATCTAAAATATTCTAATGACTTCTAGAAATAACCTAAATCATCATAAAACCACATTAAAATCATATATTCATTCAAAAATATAATTCAGTATTTATTATTTAAATAAAATACCTTCATTTCCAAAAATATTTCAATTTACCTTAATCATTTAAGGTTCCCAAATTAGTGAACTTATTCTGAAATAATATTAATCAATTAATCACAAAATAATTCATTAATCCCATGGTTATCTATATAATAAAATATAAGTCCCCAAATATTAAATACCCATAATAACATTAATATAATGGAACATAAAAACCCTAAAGGTTATCAATACCTTTAATGTTATTTGAAACAAATGTAATGGTATTATTCCTCAAATAAAATTTTCAAATGTAAAACATAAGGGTTATATATACCTTAAACATATATTAAAACACAATAAATGTTTCCCAATGTATTATCATCCCATAAAACCTGAAAATGAGTATATATTCCTCTAAAATAATTATTAGCCACAAACATATAAACCCATCATGGTATCCATAACTCTTAAATTATCCACACATTAAAACATCTTAATTTTCGAAGTTATCAAAACCATTCCTATGATACCAACCACAAGGACCCAAATATAAACAACACATAATATTTATTTTTATGTCAATAATTCATTATCTTATGTTTTAGAACCTTTTTATGTTTAGATTATTAAATATTTAGGTCATAAATATTACTTAAAAATCCATACATTATAATTTGGACACTTCCACCTAGTATCCATTTTTACCAAAATGCACGATTTCTAAAATAAAACAAATTTTATTTTTATGAAAAATATTTTAAAAATTCAAATTAAATTATTCTTTATTCATAAACATATTTGAAATTTATGAAAGTTATTTTAAAATTTGGGATGTGTACAAAAAATTTAATTGAGGGAGATAAAAAGAAAAAACATGTCAGTTCATGAATACTTATAAAAAAATTTCCTTTTCAAAATAAACTTTGGGCTCAAAATAAAAAAAATTATTACTCCACAAATCACCTTCACTTCACAAAAATTTTCATAAAAATTTATAGGAATTATTAAAATTAAAATAAAACTCATAAATATTTTTTTGAAATCATTAAAAAACATTCCTTTTTAACAGAGTTATATTTTTTACCCTTAATAACTAGCATATAGTTTCTTATATTCATAAGCTCATTATCTTAACCTTTAAAAAAATATTATTTCCATAAAAATGCATATTAAGCATACATAAATCATGTAGGTATCTTGAGAAATCATTTTCATATCACTATTACAATCACTCTTACAACTATAATAGTCAATATGGTTTACTTCTAATATAAGTCTTACCCATTGCATTAAAGGGCTATCACAGACCCACTCAACCTTGGTTTATAACCAAAACCATTTATCATTTGTTTATAATTGAACCACTAATCCTTGGCCTATCACAGAACCATATGTGATCCTAAATAATTTCAAAAAACCATAACATAATCATAACACATAACATATTTCAATTTTAAACATTACACTCATTAAAATATTTTTTTCACACAAAAGAAAACATTTTTGGATATTGAAATATCCATTCCATTTAAAACCCGCTTCAAAAATAATAAAAATGATAAAAAGAGGGGTTTCTTTAAAAAAACATTAAATGTTTTAAATGAATCCAAACATCAAATAAATATTACGGTGGTGGGAAAACCTATTTATTTCTTATACATTAATATAGAACATTACTTTCATCTTTTTATAAAAACATTTCATCTAAAATATGTAAAAATATTATTTTTGAAAACCTTTTCACAAAAATAAAAATAAAAAAAAATTCCTTAAAATTCACTCATTTTAATATAAATTCATAAATAATATAATTTTACTAATATGGATATGGGAAAAATATATTTATAAAATAAACCTTTAAAACATTTAAAACTTGATTTTTAAAAGTAAAGTGTTTCTTATATTAGGTATTAATCAACATGTAAATTTCTTGTCTTCATAAATAATAAAATTATGTTAATTATTTAATTTATTAAGAAAAATTTTAATGTTTATTATTTTTCATACCATGTTATAATCAATTACTTGATCAATTAAGTTCACGTTAGATGTTTTGATGATATTCAACCCATATGTCCCAAATGGATTTGGTAGGTTTAATATGAACAAAGAGGACATTATTCCACTATCTCAAAAATAATAATATTGGCATAATTATCATTTTTATGTATCAATTATAAATTTTTAAATCTAACTATGTAATATGGTTATGAAAAATGAGCTATGTTACAATCATGGAGACGGTATGTCGTGCGTATGCATGAGTAACATTTCCATTTTTCAACAATCATGATGAAACAAATTCTAGTGTTATATTATATTTATATAATGATAATTATATCATAAATGACATATTTATTTTTAAAATACACTTATATATTTCATTAATGTTTTGTAGTTATGAAAAAAAAATCATGTCACTTCATAGAGGTAGTAATCCACAAGCACGCACAAACAGTGTTATCATTCTTCAATTGATGGAAAGGTAAGAAATTAGATGATATATTTTCTTTATAAAATTATAGATATATCATAAATATAATATATATATATATATATATAATTAATACATCATTATAACCATCCATGAGCAGTGGTGATGGGAAATTAATTACATTTATTCATGATATGATAGTCCACTATACACATGAACAATAGTTTTTCCCATATGAGATGGATAAAAGCTATGAAATTAACGTAAAAACATCTATGTATATTGGATACAGTGGAATTATTATTTCATAATGTTTAAGGAAGGGTAGAAGGAGGTATATGATGAGATAAAACTAAAACATTCGGTTAAACATTATACCTCTTCTTCAGATGACCTCTTATGATTTATACCTTAATCCCTCTCTAGTTGGTTTTCATCCAAAAAATAATACCTTTAAAACATTTTTATGGATGTTAAAAAAGTTATTTAGTCATGTATATTCTGAAAAATTGATCTTAAAGTGTCTAGAGTATAGGAGAGGTGGTTGTCTTTTACAAGGGAGGAGAGGGAAACTCTTATAATTACTTAAAATAAAAAATTAGCATAAATTAATGTTCATAAAAAATTGATAAATTTGAAATACTTAGAATATAGGATGATTATGGGATGAAATACCATCATAAAATAAAATTTCAACTAGTTCAGATGATTTTTTCACCCTTATCTATTTGTTTTAACCCCTAATTAACCCTTTGACAATTACCATGATATCAATGTTTTTACTCTTTAATAGTTATGAAAGTTAAAATAAAAGAAAAAATGACCAATAAATAAACCATGTCTGATATTTTCAAATATATACCATTTATTTGGATTAATATATGAATTTTAGGAGTTTTAATTCATTTAATAAATTATTTTTTATTGAAAAATATCATTAATGTCGCTTTTTGAAATACAAGAAATATTATAATATAATATATGTCGAACTCATGTAAAATGGTTCCAAAAGGAAATGTATTCAAATATAATTAGGATATGGCCTTAATATATTTATCCAATAAAATTTATAGGTTTACATATAATTTGAAACCTTATCATTTCATTTAACCCCTTTCTTAGCTAATTTTAACCTTACCTATGGTAATAAGATTTTTAGTATTAAAGGGATGTAATTTTACTTATTAGGTTAAAAAATGATAATGAATAGAAATGTGATGATATTTTCAACAATTTATCATTATAATTATCCACTTATAATATTTTTATTATTTTTAAATAATTTCATAAATTACCATTAATGTCATTTTTGATACTATTTATTTAATTTGACTTTAAAAAAAGGAAGCAAAGGAATTCAAATATAATCTATTCAAAAATATTTAATATGTTATTATTATATAATAGATTATTTTTGATACCTTAAATTACTCAAATAATATTAGTTTTAGTCTTATTGAAATCATTTATATAATTGTTTTACAGTTTACACAAGCATCAAGCCGGCGTTGTAGAATAATTTAAGGTAATTAATTCATCCCTAAAAATTATAAATAAATAAACATGATAAAAAGTAATTTATATTGCTAAAACTTATTTATAAACAAATTTTTTATTTTTTAATGAATAGTGAATTTTTTTTTCAAAAAAATCCTTTCAAGTATAAAAATATTTTTTATAACAAATTCAAGAATAAAATTATTTTCAAAGACCATAAATAGATTATTTTTAATCATACGAAACTAATTATTCTTAAAAAATTATCTAAAAATAATAATTTCACTTTGTAAATACTTTAAAATAAAATACAATTTTCAACAAGAATGTTATTTTTCACTTTTCATTGAAAAATAAGGCTTTTCAGAAAATTATCAAAAATTATTCCAAAGATAATTTTTATATTTTGTTTTAAAAAATGATATCCTTTTTAAAATTAACTTTCTAAGTGGTAAAGATATTAATCATTATGTTCTCTCAAAATCAATAAAACCCCCTTTTGAGGAAAATATATTTTTGAAGAATAAAACCACTTTACTAAAAATTGTGTGCTTATTCATAATCATTAAATAATTATTTTGAGAATAATATTTATCTAAATTTCATAATTTGGTTAACCTTATTCATTCCCACCAATTAAACAACTAGGTTAAAACGATCACATTTAAAATTGTATTTTTATAGTATATCCAAATTCACATGAATTTCATTTTCACATGTTAACCAATCTATCAATCATAATATTCTTTTAAAATTTTGGGATTTTATAGATTATTACATATTCTTCCAATATACCACACCAAAATAGGCCTCCCCCATCCCAACACCTTCATCCTCTTCCATCTCCCCTTCTTGCGTTCAGTAAACCTATTGCATAATGAACATCTAGCAATGTCACTCCCATGCCTTCCAACCATCCCAAAATTAACATTTTAATCCCATAAACCATTAATCTTATCCTATTACTAATTCAACTCATAGAAACATATGTCATGTTTCAAATATTTTCACACAGAGAACCTGTTCACACCTCGATGCATGTTTTCAACGAACCAAGAACCACTCAGGGAATGTGCCCTTCGGCTCACATAATCCAAAATCCTAGTAACATAAGTTAACACTCACATTTATCATCCACAATAGTTTTTATGGAGTTCATTTTTTTTAATTCATGTGGTCTCTTGGTTGCGCAATATCAATTAACCAGGTTCTTTGATATAGTTCATATCGTATATGTGTTTAGTGATTATTAGGTACACAATGAGGGTTGCAAATATTATTGCATGATATCATGGGTATGTATTCATAATTTTGGGCGATTCATATATATTAATAGTTTATATGATGTTTCACACTATCATTATGATTATCGAAAGAATGATTGGTCATATTCAGTGATTTCAAGTGGTGGTTTATAGAAGTCATTACATCAAAGTTGCACTTTTTTCTTTATTTATTTTTGAAGTCATGTTTTCATGAGGGATATTTAATTATCATAGTTTCTTAATATTCATAAATATGATAGTTTTTTCATTCCATTATTTTTTAACCATGTTGGATTTTATTTAAGTTATTTTCTATTGAATTTTTATTAATTACATTATATTATTGTTTTATTTTATTAATATAGGACCTGTGAAAATTATTCTTTTCAATTCATGTTATACATTAAAATTAACCATAAATATTATAACATAATTAAATTTATTTATTCAATTTTTTATCATGTGAGTGAAAGAAATTTAAGTTGGTCATGAGTGAGTTCTGAATAAATAAATATATTAATTTAAATTTTAATATTTTGTGTTAGATCTCAACACAATTTCATAAGTGTTTCCCAGTAAGTAATCATGTTTAATGTCCCCCAAAATAGATATATATATTGACTTTATAAGAAATGTATCATGATATTTCACTAAGTGATTCAACATTAAAATGTTTCAAACATTATTTATAACACTAGAGAATGGGGAATTGAATAATCTCTGAGAAAAATTTATATTACTTTGTAAAATAAAATAACGAGGCTTGATATTATTTCAATTAAATTGAGAAATAGTGGTAAATAAATTAATAAATATTTAGATATATAAATATATATCTTTTGAATTCATACACATGAATTATAGTCACAAATATTACACATCTATCACTATTAGGTTCCCTCTATTAGATAAGTTTTTGTTCATTTAAATAGTTATTTAGTTTTTATAATTTTAAGTTTTTAGGGACATTAAAAATTCGACAACCTGAACACTATTTTAGGAGGATAATAATATTTTCTACAAACATTCTTCCTCTGGGATCGACCCTACTAGCACTTCTACACTAGTAAGTTGGTTTTATAAATTTATAAATTTAGAATGCCATGAAAACAAATATGAAACACCAGAATCACCTATTTTGTATCCATTTAAAAATAAAAACATCAATTATATTCCCCATACCATATTAATATTTGGGCCAAGAAATTTAGGTCATATTTTCCTCAATTAACCAAATGTTGGGATAATAAAATCCATGAGTTAATTATCCCCCTATAAAAACAAAAATATTTGAGTTGATTATTACTCTTTTCCATCCAAACCCCTTGAGTATAGGTTCTTCTCATGATACCCAAAATCATTTAGATTAATATCCTAATCTTAGTTATCATGCTCTCATTGGTGAGTTAGTTTTATAAGACCGCCAAATTTTCATGTAATATGGAAAATCTCCCTATATTATGTTTGAATCCGAATATTTTGACTCCAGGTGAATCTAATTATAAGGGAGGAAATTTCCGGCACTGAAAAACTTATTCTACCCATTTATAATAAAAATGGTTATCATAATTTAAAAACATATTTTTGAGAGACTTATGGATACATTTTTCCTTTTAAAAGACATTATCTGAGGAAAACCTTATCTAGGGACATAATTCATTTTTTTCTTCACAATGACTACTTTTCAGACAAAAATGGACACTCAAATAAAAATTTGTGGTGGATTGTAGTTAGGATTTTATCATGGAAGTATTAAAATCTTGGACTCATACCTGTATTCTTATTCTAGGAGTTTCCCATAAAAGGATCCCTTGCCTCCCATTTTCAAATCCTTATGACCAAGTATAGGCCTATGTGCATTGAGATTCATCTTACACACCCAAATATTCTTGAAATACTTCATTTATTTAATTTTCAAGTAAAAAAATAAAGAAATGGGATTGAGAATCTACTATCATACCCTAATAATTAGATTTAGTCCATATGTTTTGAACTACTTGACTTTTCAAACACTTGTGATCCATAAAATAGGTACTCAACCACCATGGAACTAATACCTTGGCATCAACTATTTTAGTTTATTAACACCCGAGTTCTATGTAATTTGATCACCAAGGCTCATAGGTGTCTATTTTCCCATCCCTCCAAACATGGGTGACCATTTTCCCTAACCTCCATACTTTGAAAACCTATTTCATAGCCCCTATAATTAGGTAACCATTATTCTTTGCCTATATACTTGGTTGAACCTTAACCTAGGTCATCTAAATAGAGAACCACTTATCCAAATCTATCCAAGTAGGGAACCACTTCTCTCATGGCATTAATAATGGGGATACACCTCACCCATTCCTTAAACCTATGTGTCACTTTACCCAGGACTCCTATTCCTGGGTTCCACTTACACCAAACCTTCATATATGGGTTACCTTTGTCCTAGGTCTCATACATAGGCATAATTTCTCCCAGAATTCCTATAACTGGGAACCACTTTACCTAGGCCTTCATACTAGGGATCATATTCTTCTAGGTCTCACACCTAAGTTCTATTTCACCCGGGTCTCACAACATGGAACCTACAGGTCCATGAGCCATCTTACTTAGTGCAAAACCCAATAATAATCTATCTTATTTCATTTCAAAAAAATAGGATAAATCGGATAGGACTTCTATGTGTAATCCCCACTCAATATCTTATTGTTTCCCCTTTTAAGACACAAGTGTCCTTACTAAATGTTGTTAAACAACATGGACTAGTCTTTCCAGAAAACCTTAAACTATAAAAATTGAACTATATTGATTTAGATTATTTTTTTTATCATGATATATAGGATAACTCGAAATGGTTCGATCTAACACCCTAATATGTATTTTGGAACTCTTATTTAGTGTAATCCCTAACCCCCTCTATTATTCCTTCCTCCTCTATTTACCAATAGACAAGGGGGAACTACCATATAAGGTTCTGCTACTATGTGTAAACTCTAACCATACATTTTTTTATTTAGTTAAATACCAATAGGTAGTTAAAAAAAGGTCTATTCTTGCTTAAGTCCCACATCAATCATTGTTAGGTACCTTTAATTTAGTATTACTATCTATTTAAATTTAAACAGTATCACATAGCATCCTTTCAGTGTGACATTAAACTTCTTGAAATATGTATTAGATACATGAACATGAAAATAAATTCACTACATAACAACCTTTCACATGGTCATGGATTCATGACCAAAAAGGCACCACATCAGTCCTTATCACATGACACAAAAAAGTTAGGAAGATTTCTATTATACGGGGAAGAACTATGTGGGTTCTGATTAACTTCATAGGGATACATAAGAAGCCCTTCTTATGGGACCAATCCTAAATTCACAATAATAATTTCCTCCCTAGATGGAGATAAACACTAGAGTTATCAGTTGTTCAAATTTAAACAATATTATAACCATCTAAAAAGGTAAAGATTGAAAAAATTTCATACATATAGTTTTTAACATCAAAGAACGGTTATGATTAATTACTTGCAATATGATATTTAGTCCTATACATGGATTATAGAAGGATCAACAAATATGTCTTAAATCATTAAGCGAGTCTTAGAGTGGGAAATAATTCCCCTCAAAAGGATAATATGATCACAACCTTATGTCTTCTTGACTAATGCATAACCCAAGAATCACTAGTAAAGTTCTAATGACCACCTTACATTTGAACTAGTTTATCATCGACTCAAAACAAGCATGATTATAGTTCATGTCAAAAGTAGTATCAAAGAGTTATAAATATAGAAATAGAATGTATCACTATAGGCGGAAACTTTTATATAATGGATTTCCATAGATATTCCAAGGTAGGTATAGATATATCCTTTCAGAAAATTAATATTATAAATCCCATATAGTTTACTCTTTATGGGGTTACAATATCCTTTATATAAAACTCTCAACATTGGTTGCATCGATACAGAAGGTTTACTTGTACTAATATAAGTTTTACACCCTTATCGATCCCTATAAAGACAAAACCAGATATATCTTATCCCAAAATAAAAAATATTACCACTCATTAATTCTATATCCACAATAATAAAAATAAATTACATGCTTAGGTATTTCTATAAAAATTCATTAATGAGATGTAATAAAATGGATAAGGATTATTATTGCATATTTATGGACTTATAAATGGATAATAAGGAAAGGTTATAGGATAATCATATAAAGAGTTCACAAAGTAAACAATAATATATTTATATATAATAATTATTGAATTAGAATCTTTATATTGAAATAATTACTAAAAAATTAAAATAATATAGGGAGTGAATGATGGAACTCCTAAGTTTATTTTCATTATAACATTATAACCAAAAATTATAGAATTAAAAGGTTAACAAAATTGGAGAAATATCTGAGGGATAATTTTTTTTAAATAACTATCAATATAAGAGAAATTGTGATAATAAATCAGAGTAAGGGTGGTATCCATATATGTGGTGAGTGTAATTTATATTATTATACTAAACCTGATAATATTATTTAAAGATGTCCTTATCTTCTTTATCTAATTCATTTCTTTCTAAAAAATTTACTTCTATGAATTTTTGAACATAAAAACTCTCCTGGATTCCCTCTCTCTATCCCACATTCCCTATCCCCCTTGTACCGTATAAACCCTAGTAGCCTTATGATTTAATTTTATATATCAATATTTCATGCTCTAATTATCCTTAAAATTGATATCCACAATTAAAAAAAATGAATATCTCCCTAAAATAGTTTTTATCTTCTATAATCTATCTAAAACCATATTAGGTTTTTGTCTCCTCATTGGCTACTACATCCTCCATCACTAACCTATTGTTGGACCACCTAACAATATCCTTACCACATTGAATCTATCTAATGGGATTCCCACTTCTCTATTATATCTTCCCCATTCAATCAGAACTCTATAATCCCTAGTTGAATCTCTCTTCTTTTTTGGTTATGGGCCACATCATTCGACATTAGTCTTATTCACTAACTATAAATCTTAACAACTCGAAAACATAGATGATGTTACATTATACTTTATGTTTTTCTATCCTATAGCCTCATAAAAATCTTCATCTCATCTCAATTATATATCCCAAAAAAATATATAATTAGTTCTCCTTGTTGTATGATATCTCATTCAATAAAATTCACCTTTTTATTTTTAAATCCTTGGTTCAATAAGGATGAACTAATTTGTACAATTCCTCTCTCTCTCATAGAATTAGAGGTACCAACTTCTCAAATTGAATGTTCTATAATTTTAAATAAATAAATATACATAATAATATTTCCATGGTTTTATTCCCTTACTTTTTATTTATAATTAATACAAAATAATTTTTCCATTTAATTTGACCATTTTTTCCATCAATAATTTCAACATAAAAAAATATTTCTCTACTAAAACGTTAATTTATTCTATAATTTTTTTTATAACTTATTATAAAACCATTACTTTTGACTTTAAATTTTATTGAATACCTATAGAAGTTATATTCAATTAATAATTATATATATATAATGTTCTAATCCATGCATTAAATAATACAAAAACAAACACTAATATTAATTTAAGGGTTTGGGTAAACATTCATATTATAAGTTTTACTATTTCAATTATTTTCTTCTCTATTTTTTTGTTTTTGAAAATTGTATTCATCCATAATTTTTTCCCAATCTATATGATTATCTATAAAAAATTAATTCATTTTAAAATTAATTTTTTTGAAGTGATATATAAAAAAAATTCATGTTAATTTTCAATTTTCATGTTTACATACATAAAAATTATTTATATTTCTATTTATGTAAATCTAATGTTGTAATCTAGATATTAAAATTTATTGAAACAAATACTGACTTGTTGTTTATGTTTTGTTAAATATTTAAATTACATATTTTTTATTTCAACTATTTTCCACTCTTTGTGTTTATTTTTGTAACACTTCCTGTAAATTTTAACCTTTATATTGATTCTAACACTTTTTATAATTATAAATTATCATCATGTTCTTCAAAACCCATTGTTTCTTACATTGTTCAACATAGGTTTTCATTTTGGGGTGATTAATTCTTTAATTATAATTTTTTTTCCTTATTCAACAATGGTGGTTCTATTCATTCTGAAACCATATTATAAAATTCCATTTCATTCCAAGTTTTTGGGAGATTAGGAACTCTATATTTAATGTTTTAAATACCTTTATTATCGAAAAAAATGGCTCTACTATTAATATTTTTCCATTCCAATTCGACAGCCAGATATAAAAAATTAACCATGTTTCTTACTTTATGGATTTTTATTCACACTTTCTATATATCTTCTATATACTATGTTCTTATTTTATATAAATATTATTCCCCAATATTTTTTTTTTCATCTCAATGATTTCTATTACATATGTACTAAACTCTTTTCTTATCAAAGAACACCTTAACATCTGTAAATGATATATCTTTTCATCCCTTCTATTACCATTACAAAGATATCGAAAATGAGTACCAATAAATATACCTATATAAAGGAAGATAGGCAACATCGGATGTTAACTATGAAGAAGATTTCACCACTCTTGTAGGTTTGGGATGAATAAAATTTTATTGTATTTTTTTAAAATAAAATTCAATTTTATAGTTTTTTTTTACTTATATTGGAATTTAAATTACATATCGCATTACTGCTTTAACTTTTTAGTACAGTCCATTAAGTCCAGCAAAAAAATACCCATTTTTGGGGATATAAATAAAAAATCCTCCAGTGGAAATAACATGGCAAGATAATTTTGAATTCCAATATCAGAATTAATAATACATGGTTTGGTTGACTCTATTTTATATTATAATTACAATTCAAATGTTACTCTTTATTTAAGCTAATATTATTACTATTTTACTACAATATACTAAAATTTTATAATTTTTTTCTACAGGCATTTCTCTAAATTAAATAATCATAGGACACCCTATACCCCATATAAATTTATATGATTTAATTTCCTAACATTATACCATGCTTTCTACAATTGTGGTTTTTATTACCAATATCAGGTCCTTCTATTTAACTAGTTTATGATTAAATCTAGTTGTTACTATTCCTATTAACTTTAATTTTCATAGAGTTTGGAACTCATCTAACCTACTATCTCTTAATTTAAATTTGGGAACATTGCACCTCATCCCCCAGTTTTCCTTTGGGAAATTTTTGATTAACATGATATATTCCACATGTATCTCCCCCAATAATATTATTCCATAAATGTAATTTATTCTATTTATATAGGCTATCATTATTCCTTAAACATGGAATTATTTCCCTTCTTATGTGGTATTCACCATGTGGTTAATGATTTTTTACCTTTATATTTTCTTCTTGTGATTTTGATCTTTCCTAGGATTCTGATTTTCATAGGGTATAAATTTTTTATGTTGTATTTTTCTATTTTGTTCCTACCCTAGAGGGAGGGATAACATATAAATTATTATAGATGAGCAGAATAAAATTTATATAATAGTGTAGATATTTTGTTTCCTTTTTAACCTAATTATCATCAATATGTTCTATGTGTTCCATAGGTAAAGGAAGGAGACCATGTGTTCACTCTAGAAATTCTCATGATAAGTGATTCAATCCAGAAATGTTCTCTTGAATGTTTTTAAGCTTTATATGATTTTTCACTTCCCTAAAAATTACAAGCAGTATTTCTACACATTTTATTTTATTCTTTGTTGTTACTATTTTTCCTATAAAACAAAACTATATGATAATTACCTTGGATATGTTCAATTATTTCTCAGTGAGGGTGTTTCAATAAATAAATGGTGCAAGTGATAAAAAATTATTTAAACTTTTGATCATGTTTTCAAAAGAAATCAAAAATGATTAAAATTAATTTTATTTGTAGTCTATGTTCATTGAAAATTCAGGCTCATTGAACATATGATAAAAGTGATTATTCTAATAAATTTTTCATGTACAATTAGAATTTAGTTTTAGTTTAAGAAAATATGAATGTGAAAAAATTTATCCCATATCTTCAATTGAATCATATTTGGAAAGATTCAGGGTATGTGCTATATGAACAATATTTCAGGATTATTAATGTCTCTTTCTCCTAGATATTTTGTATATTACAAGTAAGTATAATTTTATTAAGTTTTATGTTAATATTTTATCTCACCTATTGATCCTTAAGGTATATTTTTTTATGTGTTCCAAATTATGTAGGTTTTAAAAAAATGTCCTATCTATAATTAAATGTTTCTTTCCTTTTTTGTTTTTTGTTAATTACTAAGTTTATATTTATTAAAAATATTCACATAGATTGGGAATTAAATCAACTATCATGTATGAAACAAAACTCATCTCATATTTCCCTATGTATTTCCTTTTATATCTCTATAAAATTTTATGTATTAAGGTATCCTTAACTGGTTAACATTTAAATGACACTATTGTATTTTTTATATTTTTTATTTTAAATTAATTTTATGCATTTTACATGATATTATTTGTTTTCTATATTATTTATCATTAGTGGGAATTTTTATTTTATATGATCCTTGATATGTATTCTATAAACATGTTTTATTTTTTGTGATGATGCCTCACTATGTGTTCACTATTATAATAATTAGGGTATCATATTTTATAAGTTTTTACCAGATTGGTGAAGTTTTTATCTCCCTACATGATATCAATGATGTATTTCTAGAATCACCAAGTTCATCATGTATTTAAGGATATGGGTAATTATAATCATGTGATTTGGATTATTTTCCACATTTTAGCTCATACCATGTCGAATAATTTTAAACTTTTGATTATAAAATCCAAAAGATATGATTTTTGAAGTTATTTATAGATGTTAAAGGCCTATCCCACATTGTTATACTCCATGTTAAATACATTTTAGTTGTGTTGACGGTGTTCTATGTATACTATTATGTTCTCATATGTTTATTGATCATTATGCAGTGAAAGAGTCGTGTTGTTGGGGAAGATACAAGATCATAATTAGATGGGGATGGGGATAATAATAATTAGGAATAGGATACAAGATCATAATCAGATGAGGATGAGGAGAACAATGATTATGAAGAGTCTACCATGAATATAAATTATTTCATTTCCATTGATTTAGTTGATTAGAAAATAATAAATTTTAATTTATTTAGTACATTTTTCCAATCCTTTGATATAATTTAGTTTATATTATACACAAGTATTGATGTGCCAAGAAATATAACTTTCTTCTATAAATACAGGAATAACGTTCTTACTGCTTGAGTTTGGCATCTATAAACTGACAGAACACATAGAAATGGCATATTGATTCTCATATTTGGTTTATTCAATAATTAAGAAACATGATTGTAATTATGGAAAATTTATCAAAGATAAGGTTTTCAAATCTTCGTTAGATTCCACACTTATTTGTGAACTTGTATTATAATAATCACATTTTACTAAAATATCTTAAAATTCATTTAAATGAATGACCAAACCCTTTTCTATGAAAGGTTTTTTTCAAAACCTCATTTATTGTGTGTTTTACTACCATCACATGGTAAGAAACATAGAATATACCATAAATTTGTATGTTTTTTTTTCTTACTTGTATTAATGAAATTTCAATTTCCTTATTTTTTTTCAAACATTCTATAGATATTAAAAGTTAGAATACAATTTTTTGGATGGTGAACCTATACCAGGCTCAAAAATCAATGATTTTGGTTATTATAAGGCCTCTCTTCACATATTATTCATTACAATTTCAAATATTTTACACCATTAATTTCTAAACATCTTAATTTTTTCCCACTCTAGTCCTCCTTGATGCATGAAAGACCTAAATCAATATTTTTCACTCCAACATATATTACACCTGAGGTGTTGTACTGACCGGAATATGATAGTAAGGTATTAAGACGACATTCTATTTATTCTATAAATTATTGTTCTGGATGTTAGTATATAATTCGTATAATAATTAGGGAATTCTAAAATTAAATATGGAAGGTAGAAAAGAAAAATAAACTAATAAATAAAATCATTCTAAAATTAGTTTTGGTATATCAACATAAGAGAATATAAAAGATATCAAACCATTATTTTAATTGAGTTAATTTGTATTTCACCTAGAATTTGAACAAAATAGTTATCAAAAGGAATATTTAATCTATAATGAGTTGCCTTAATCAATGTTGTTATAATTAATAATATGTATTGTGATGCTTAAGATTTTCCTTAATAGGTATTAAATTTTCATTGTGTTTAATTTAAGGATGATCCATCTAATACATTATTTGTTTTAGTTTAATGGTATACACATTCAAATTAAACAAGGGGAAAAAATATATAGAATTATATTATTTGGTAATTTTCTATGGTACTAAGGCTTTTTTTAGTTTTAATGGTATAGTAATGGATGTAGTTATCCAAACTCAATTCAATGGGAATTTAAAATTCCTAGATTATAAAGGTTTGTTTGTGTCTGATTATATTTTTAGATTTTTTCCCATAAAAAATTGACACATTTACCACATTATACTGAATTTTAATCATATTTTTCAATTTTTTTAATTAAAATGATTATTTGTCTTATCGAGAAATAACTTCACTTACCATATTAATTTTGTTTTGAATCTTAATAAGTTGTTATGAGATTTTATGTTCTTTTTTCTCTTGAATGATAAATGTATATGTGAACTCAATTTACATTGTACCATTGAACTAGAGTTCTCATGACTCATTAATGTAAATTTTTTTCTGCATGAACATTTTATGTGGTTTTATATGGGATATTCTTTATAAGGTACATGGTTTTAGTTGATGTTAAAAATAAAAGTTTAAAGGACTAAAAATTGAAGAAATTGAATATTTTATATGGGGTTTGTTGATACTATATATTATAATAATTATATATATTTATAATCATGTATTCAAGGAGTCGACACTAATAGAAAAGGATTCCATTCCTTCTACTAGCTCATCAAGATAAGGTAGAATAAATTCCATATTTTCTTATGCAGTTTTTAATTGATAGTAAAATTGAACTTTTGAGTAACAATTGATTTGGTTCGATATTAAAAAAATTGATTTATAGTATTTTGTTTTAACTATAGAGATAGGGTCTAGAAAATCAAATTCCCTTTTCTTTCCTATTCTGTAACACATTGTAAAAGAGAGTAAAACTGTAGAAAAAATGCATGTTTTTAAAAGTCCTTTCTTGAGTTATTATTATTACACAAATTAGGGATATTTTAATTTAGTTATTAAAATCTATCATCATTTTTGTGGACACATAATTTATAAGATTTTTCACCTTAAAATTCAAGTATATTTGAAGTATCTATGGTTAATCCCTTGAAGTTCTCTCGTATATGCATTGGAAATGAGTATCCCATCCGCCAATATTGATTCATTTCACAGAAATAATTTATATTAATATCATTATAGACATATTATTTTGTTGTTTCATGATATTCCCAACTTTTTAAATGTATAGATATGTTACATAACTCACTATGTATTTTAACTCACTCACTTTCTCTCACTCCATATATTTGTATTTATTTTTATCTTACCTTATATTTATATTTCATTTTCTCTTCCATTTAGTTTACTCATAATCTAATAGTTATATATACTATTAATTTTATGGTAGTTTCTATTATTATTGGTCTGTAAAATCAAAAATAAGTTTAAATTATTGTGAAAAAATCCTGAAATCATTTTTGGAACTTTATGGACACTTTGGGATATAATTTGTTGTGTGGAAACCCATCTTAGTGGGGTTAATATCAAAACTTGATATTTCTTGTTTTAGGTATAGAATTTTATATTACATGAAAGGATTGAAACATGTTATTTTATGATAGTCTAATTGATAAGTTGGAAAGTAACATGTTACATGGACTCTATAGATTCCATCAGTCTCTAAGTGTCATCTCGTAAGAATGGGGAACTTTGATGTTTCCTATAACACCTTCATTTTCTAGAACCATTTTACTTTTCTTTCTTAATTGTCTTATACATATTCATTCTATATTCATTTTTTATATCATTTTTTTATTATCCTTTTCTTCCATATAGATATTTATTCTCAATTACAATTATGATTTTTTTGTTCAACTATCTGTTTCCTTTTAAATTAATCTATATTAAAGGCTTTTATGTTTTATAAACACAATGTTACCAAGTACATTTTCTTTATTTAATATGTATGCTAGAATTTCTTTTCTCTTTATATATTGTATCTATCTATTTTTTTAACATACCATTTCTTCAGTTTTGTTAATTTTGGAATGAATGTATCATATCCAAACATTTGTTTTTAAGGATTCTTAAATATAACAGTGTAGAATTAAATTTTAAAAATAAAAAACTAAAATAATTAAAGTTATGTATATGATTTTTTTTATGATTCCTTTCCATAAAATTATTATTTTTATATTTTATCTTGTTTCAAAAATTTCATAATATATTCCTCACATAAATATATAAAACATGATTATAATGAATAAATTATTCCATAAAGAGATGATGGTGTCACTTATTTCAAATATTGTGCATCAAGATCAAATGAGATACATATATTGATCACTTTATAAAATAACCTAAATAAAAAAATATAGAAAACAATGAATGAATAACCATTTATATCTTTAAATTCATTTATATATAGTTTTCTCACTAGAAAACCCATCTTCATTTAATATAAACTTAATTCATAGAGTTAATTGTTTTGATTAAATTGTAATCTATAAATAATTAAAAAATATATACTTTATCCAACTATATTATTTCATAAAAAAGATTATTTTTATTTATTATTTACATTTATACGTCTTGTGTAAATGCATGAGGGATTCCATTTTAGAATAGAGAAATTAGAAATTTTATTTTGTCATTGTATTAAGTGGTTCAATTCATCCCTTAATGATCCACTATAACTCATTTTAATGATAAAATTAGTCTAATATCACTAATTTGGTTGGATATCAGTCATTATTATTCATTTATGTTATCATATATATTTTATTCTTCCATATTTCACCCTTTTTACAATATTTTTATTTTCTTCAAAAACAAATATCATATTTCATCGCTTCCCTAATTTTTTAATCTTTAATTTCAAAAATATAAACCATTTTATAAAATTAAAATTTTAATTTGGATAGATTTATCTTTTAACTAAGGAAGGTACATTTCATGAAAAACAAATTATAATGATAAATAGAATTTTACTATTAAATGATTTGAATTGTAAATATCATGCTAACTTCTAAATACATAACCCCATATTACAGCAACATAATACCTAAGGTCAAGGTGCTAAATATAAGAAATTTTATTTCAGTGTGTATTCAGTATTGAAATTATAGTAATTTTTATCATTTATAATTTCTCTTACCATAGATTCCATTCAAGACTCACTTATTAGAATTTATCTTGTGATGAGATCAAGGAAATTCTTAGTTATATTACTTACTAAGAAAGAATAAATTTTTAGTTTATAGGATGTTTATAACACTCTTGGCCATGATTTCTCCCTTAAACAAAAATATAAACATTTCCATACCTTTATATATATTTATTTCTTTATTTCTTCATAGAGTTTCATTTTCATTGGTAAATAGTGAAACCATAATTATTTAAAAGGTGACATAGAAAGGTTTCTATATATAACATAAAAACATATTACAATTAATGAATATAAAACAATATGGTATACAAGGAAACTAATTCATTAATTATGATTAAAGAAGTCATACATGGTGAAAGCATGGACACTGAAGAGAAATATATTTTCATTTTTGGAAACAAAAAATTTCACCAATGTCTAATAAATCAAAAATTCAGACACAATATATTTTTAATGAAAATGTAAAACTTTTTAATGACTCTATGTTTTCCTTATAAGACTTTGGAATATTTTAAATAATATTTTCAAAGCTAGAGACTGAGTCAACACAAAATTCTATTTCGCGGTGGGGTTTGGTATTGATATAATAAAGATATTATATATATATATATATATTCACACAAGAGTAGTTTCTTAGAAATAATGACTTACCCATTTTTCAGGACGTTGGATGAGAAATTTGATACCAAAGTTTATTTCATAATATTAGTTTTTTCCTAGGTGAGAACTTAGGTTATTTGTTGTGAGACGTTCTGAGATTGGTGACCGTTGGCAGGTGAATTTAATAAAATAAATAGTTTGTTAATTTATGCTTACTAAATGACCTAAATCTATACATCTTTAAATATTCTACTATGAAAAATTTCCAGGATTATCCACATATCCCTATGATGATTTAATAGGATAAATGGGCATTCCTCGTAAGAGGATTGGGATCAGATGACAAATAGTGATCAGATTGAGGTAGTCTAAGAGGCATTAGGCACATAGGATCTTCTTCGTCATTAGGGAATGCATTATTTACCAATGATCTATCCTAAATCAAGGTACAACTTTTCATTTGTGGTTTTCCCTTTTTGATTAAAATTTTAAACATGGATTCTTATCTTCTTTATTTTCATTTGTGATTATCCATCCATCATACTATCCCGTTATAAATTAAATTTTTTTGAATAATTTTATGTTAGTTTTTACTTGATAACATCCATGGATTCCCTAATTATGTGATATTTTTTCAAAATCTCTTGTCCCATGATGGTTTCACCATGCATTTCTCCCCACTGTTCATTGTGTTCTCTATCATTGGCCCATTGGGTCATGGTTAGACATTTTCATGGTGGGTTTGAGCATGATTAAACCCCCAGATTTTCTGTATTATTTTTTAAATGGAATATGGGATGGTTATTTATAGATGAATCAAGAGGGTTTTTAGGTTTCAAGAGATATCTCTATAGATTCAGGATACAGAGCGACAACGAAATTGATGTGATGTGTTGGGAAAAGATGTACAGGGTTTATGTGGCCATAATTTGGCCACAAGCAATGGATTGGGCATGAATGGCCTCTAATCCAGAACCCTCATAGATTTTGGGTGTGGTAATGGTGGAGATAATGATGACATGGAAACACATTAATCTTCCCATGATTTCTAGAAATACCCCGACTACAAAACATGTAGTCTAAGAACACACATCATGTATTCCACCAGCTACAACGTCTAGGGTTTCATAGAAGATAAGGATCACATTCTATGTGGAACCCTCCACATTTTATGTGACCCTGTACTGGAGGCATGACATGTACATAGGGATTACATGGGCATTAGAATTTCCATGAACACGACCATAGGTAGGAGTACACAAGTAGGTATCATGCAGTCAAGAAATGTTGTGTAGTCTCATGACATTCCATGTAGTACTACATGGCTAGCCAATCCATGTTCTGGTGAGGACATGACAATGAGTCTAGGTGGTGTCACATATCATATAACACCATGTACAAACAATTTAATTTTCTCTGGAACTTATATCTTGTGTATCTCTTTAATCTAGACTCTAATATTGGTCTAAGAGTAGCAAATCAAGATCATTTTTTCATGTAGAATGTTATGGTATACTTCTTAGTAGATTTTGAGATATGACATGAGGTCTTGAGAGTGTGAAACTTTTCATGTGATTTTGGACTGATAATAGTGATCACCAAGGACCATTAGAGAGAGGATAGTGTTGAAAACCCCCATGTCGCACTAAAGGGTGGGTCCCTCATACTCTTTTAACTATTTGATCCCCCTTTACATAATATGGAATGGTTCCTCTATTAGATATTATTCCCCATACACTATGCATTATAGTGGAGAGGTGTAGGTCCTCCTTCTTTTGAGTGGTACCTTGTTATTACATTAAGGAGCAGGTCCTCCAACTACTGATTGGCACCCCCTATCATGAAAGAGTGTGAGTCATTTATTCTTTTATTGGTACCCCCTGACATACATGGACATGGGTTCTCTATCAATATATACCAATTGGTACCACCCTATCCCACTAGGGTGTTGGTCCTCTATCAACAAAGTGTCATCCACTTATCTCACCTAGTCACGGGTCCTCTATCTAATGAGTGGAACACCCTATCTCACCAGGGTGTGATTCATATAGCTACTAAGTGGAACCCACCTATCACACAAGTGCTCGGGTCTTCTATTAGATATTTTTACCCTCGGGATTTGGAATAGTGGCGAGGTGCGGGTCCTCCATGTAGAAATCTTATGAGATTATGATGGATGCATAGACTATAGATAGTGATCCCTCAATTGGGATGTACAATTAAAAAGGGAATACCCTAAAATCTGAATTTAATTTTGTTAAGGAGGAACACCACTAAAGATATATCCCCATTGACTGTTGATACTAGTGGTGAGGAGTGGTCCCTCCACATAGATTTTGGGTCATCTGAGCATGATACTAGGATAGAAGGATGGACCCATGAAGATGGAGGCTACATAACCATTATTAGCTAGGATATAGAGATGGGGATACCATTTCTATCTTATTTTGGATTATTTTTTAGCATATCTAGGTTATTATGGTTGTTTTATTAGTTTCTAATTGACATTTCTTCACTGGGTTGGGATAACATTTTCTATATATTTATATTACTCCCATAATGGATTTCATGGGATCCTACTCACTAACTATATAGTCACCTCTAAATGTACATTGCATGCACATGTCATGTCTTATTTAGATGAAAAATAGTTCATTATTGACATCAGTAGAGAGTAGTGATTCCTAGGTTCATAGGTTGTGTTAGGTGGTCAGGCATGAAGATCATGATCCAAACTCTATCAGTTTTTCTTTAATCTAGTTTTTGTTAGTTTGGGACTTCTTTTCAGTTCCGTCTTGAATTTTTCTCTTTTCATATTTTGGTTTACAATATCATACATTGATGTATTCCCTAGAGGTTATTGAATGTATAGTTTTACTCTAGATTTCAATATCTTTAAATTATTCTTCTACATTGTTTCATATATATGGTTCTGTTCAGGTGTAAAGGTACTTAGGCTAAGGGATCCTATTTATATTATTCTTTATTGGAACTTTTATTCATCCTCTAGCCTATACGAGGAAAGATCGTGGTTGTGGTGACTTGGCTTGCTACTGGACATGTAGGCCCCTATATGTCAGTGGTATCAAATGTAGTTTATCCTTAGGTCGGTGTAGAGATGGACACATGGTGAGGATTTGCTGAGAACTAAGGTAAATGGTGTTAGGGTTTATTGAGTGTACATTTTCAATCGGGGAACCTATTATTGGTGTAATAGCTGAGGTGTCAATAAACCAGTACTATGACTGCCTTTTTTTACTCAACATTACAAGATATCGGTTATAAGGAAAAAAATGGAACATTCATCAAGTATGATTAATTCCATTTACTTTCATTCTTGATTTATCTCCCTAGATATGGTTTTTGACGGTGGTATTTCATGATAATATTCAATATGCCTCCATGATGGAATCCAAATGGGATTTCAAGTTAGCGTCATGATAATGACTAGTTATGTGGTGAGGTCGTAAACCATGGACCCAGTCATGAGGTGTTACCTCATGGTAGGCATAGAGTATTGTTACCGCCTATTTAGTAGTGTATGGACCCATTTCTAGTGGTCTAGGTGGATGATCATCTGTATTTTTTGTATTCCAGGATACTGTATGATAAAAAGTTGATATGTATAGGCATAGTTCATTTTGTGACATCTAGTGACGGAGACCACTAAGGCTTCACAACAAACCAGACCCACTGGTAGTTGGGTATTGTCTTGAGGTAGTGATTTAGGATCTCTAGTGTTTGGATCCTGATAGAAAAGATGGTTTCATTGGAAATCAACTTTCTTCTTGGATCAATATATGACACACCTATTTATAGTGTGTATCATGAGTTCTGGAGTTCAATATTTCTCATGTTCATGGTGAGTCAGGCCCCCTTCTCTAGTGGTAGAGTTTTAGAATAAGCCTGAGTTGTAAATTTCCTGCATGTATAAGACCCCACTAAGTGGTGTTCTTGGTGTTGATGCTTATCTTGAGTGATATGGGGCATCAGTAAATCCCTTTATTAGAGACTCTTGATATAGATTTGGGAATTCAAGGAAGAGGGAAACTTTCCCCACCGAGGAACATCCTTATAACATGATTTAAAATCATGCAAGTGAGTCATATATTCTCAAAGAGGATAGTGTTGAGGTGTGGTGGGTGATTTCATTTAATTTGAATGTCTTTTTAAATTTTATGGGATATGGAGTTAGAGAAATTCATAATGGTGGTCAATAGATGGTCATGGGAAAGGATAGCTTTAGGAATCCAGTTCTTGTGACATAGAATCTTTGGATATGGTTCAAGGTAGGACACATGTCTTCACTACTCCATCTACAATTTTAGCATAGAGTCACATGCCACATTTCCTTGAACATATAACCTATTCAAGACCTAGTGATACCAGTGGATCAATTTGAAGCACAATCCTAAAACTTGTTGGGTCCCTTATAAGAGGATCAGTGATCACACTTTTTTAACAGTGTGACCTAACTTCGGAGAGAGAGATAGTCTCACATGGAATCTTTCCATAGTCAGTAGTGAGGCCCTATGATTTTTGCTCATCATGGACTAGTTGTTTTTATCCATGATCATATGATTATATTTAATTAGGTTTATAGTATACCCAATGTAGTGGAACGTGGTATTCGTTCTTGGGTGAGAAGGAATCCCGAACAGATCAGGATGAGATTTTCTGTTGGAGGATACAACTTATTCCTTATCAATTGGCTATTATGACACTTAGAGTAGAATATGCTATGATATTTCAGTTCATATGGTGTTTTATAGGAGTGAGTACATATTCCATGAGGATGTTCTAGGTTTACCTCTCTATAAAGTGTTTTCTTCCTACATGGACTTACACTAGGGATGGACAAATATTTATTCATGCATATTAGATGACCCCATATAGGTGGGAGAGCTGGAGGTGTATTTGGAGGATTCTATAGAGCATGGGCTTGTTAGACCCATTGTGTTTCCCTGAGAAGCCTAGTGATGTTTTTATAGGAATCATATGAGATATTGAGGTTAGGTTTTTATTTATGTCACATGAATTAGGTGACTATCATGTTGGAGTACACACCATTGAGAATCAATGACTTCTTTAATAAATATATTGGGGTGAAGTGGCTTTCGGGGTTTGAACTCATGGAAGGAAATAACTAGCTCTTGGTTAAAGAGAAGGATGTACCAAGCATGGATTCTTAGAACCACTGTGATATATTTGAGTTCTTAGTGATAAACTTCAGTGTGATGAACACCCCATCAATTGTCATTTTTAATTATGAACCATATCGTTAAAAATTGTTGGATTGGTTCATGACAGTCTTCTGTGGTGACACCCTCATATACTCAGTGTCAGAGGTGGTGCATACAAGACACTTGAGGATGGTTTTGGACATGCTCTGAGACTACCATATTTGTAAGGAAGTCTCATAGAGTCATATCCGAATTATGGAAGTCCACTTACCTGGGATATTTCATCTTAGACGTGGGTGTGATGGTAGAACCAATAACAGTTGAGGATATTCAAGTTTGAGATCCATCCAAGGGCATAGCCATGGTAATACTTAATCATAATATATTTTTCCATTAACTTTATTGGTTGAGGTGATGAAGTGTTTGACCTATTTTCAATTGACCCTTATTGTTAAATAAGGTGAAACATTTTCCCAATCGATGGTCATTACCCCCCATCACTTCAATAATGTTTTAGGGAGGCCTATCTTGTGAATACCGACTATGATATATTTCAATACTATATATCCACTTAAAGTGGTCTTAATGGTTTTTTAAAGGTGAAGATCATGTCATCCTTGTTTGAGGATGGATGATTAAACCTATCATGTGGAAGTATGAGGTGCTTAAGATGTATTTTTTCTTTAGTAGTACACCCAGGTGGAGGTAAGGATGTATGCGGTATCCTTTCGAATTGGATTTTATGGGCAAGGATATTGTGTCTTTTTTTAGTTTTGATCTTGATGTGTCACCTTCCATTAGATAAAGGCTGGGGTTCCTGTATGAAAGTGTAATTGGTATGGTATCTTTGTGTTTTTCATGATGGAGATTTCATGACTAGAGGGAGGTCACGACCCTATCTGAGTGATCATAGACCATGTCTTCATGTTTTCCCACTTCCTAACCATATGATATCTAATATTATTAGAGATTTTGGTATTCCTTTACATGAATTAGGTATTCAGAATCTATATTTTTACCACAACGATCGTTTCAGACCATGGCGTTCACTTCAAACCATGGTTATAGAGAGGATGCAGGAGGCCTGTGGGAATCTGTTTCTATTGATAAATGTGTTTCTACCCCAATAATATGGTCAGGAAAATCAAACCATTTAAGTTTTAGAGAATATGTTATATGCATTATTGTTTGACTTCTGTCATATCTTGGAGGATCATCATCCTTTGATGGAATTCATATATCATGACAGCTACCACTCCACTATAGGTGAAGAACCATTTGAGGCCTCGTATGAGAGACCATGCAGGACACCATTATACTAGTCAGAGCTAATGGGAGATAGTGATTATGGTCCTAGAGTTGGAGCTAGAAATAGTTGAAAAAGGTGAAATTCATATAGGGTTGAATTCAGACTGGCTATAGTTGTCAGGGTTCCTCTCTAAACCAAAATGGTAATCTTTGGAGTTTGATAAGGAGATCATGTGTTCGAAGAGATAACACCTCATTGAGGATTATGGGGATTTGACCTGGATGGTAGGTTATCTTCAAGGTTTGAAGTCCCTTATTACAATTATTATGCCAGGTTGGTTAGATATCATACCGATTGACCCTATGATTGCAGTCATACTAAAAAATCAATGCATTCCCCATGTCACATCTATGGAGATATATGCACAATTTGTTGCAAGATGTCAACTAGAGTGAACTGGACATTAAGGGTGGAATTTCCTTTTCGAGGTGCCTGGTGATATTTGAGAACCTGCAGAATAAGTACCTTAATAGGTATGTTTTTCCCTTGAGTATTTATTTTTGAACAGTATGAGAACATTCAGGAGAGCTCACGGGAGTGAGATATCAGTATCCCAACTTTTGAGTTGGATTTCACTTTTTAGGATGAAAATATTTATTGGTGAGGAAAGTGTAATGACACTATTTTTTCCCTGTAATACATTTGAGTATTTTAAACACATTTTTGAAGCCATGGGTTGAGTCAGAATTATATTTTAGGGCTCAGGGAGGTGTGATATTGATATAAAAAAAATATTATATATATTATATCCTATGTGAGTTTTTTTTTTTGAATTATGTTTTTCATAATTTTTGGGACCTCAGATGATAAATCAAAAACCACAGTTTATTCTTGAACATGGTGTTTACCCTATGGGTATCCTAAGGTAGGTAAACTTCTAACTTTCAGATGGAGATGAACATTGGTGGGTGCCTTTAATAAAATATATAATTTTATTTATTAATTTTTATAAAAATATAAAAATTAAAGCCTTTATAAATATCCCACTTTCTCAAATTGCTAAGGTTAATCACATAACTCTAGGAGGATTTCTGAGGATGAAAAAGTTAATTTTCTTATTGGTGGATTGAGATCAAACAACAAACAAATATTAGATCAAGGTAGACTGAGAGTAAGAAAGTGAATCAGATCTTCTTAATCACTGTAGAATACATTTTTCACTAATGATCAATCCTAAATCAAGGTAGGTGTTTTAATTATTAGTTTTTTCATTTTTAATAAAATATAGAACATGGATTCTTATCTATATTATTTTTTATCTATGATTATTCTTCAATTTCATGAGCCCGTTACAAGTTAAATTGATTTAAATAAATTTATATTTTATATTTCCTTACTAACATCCATGGTTTCCCATATTATTTGATCATTGGTCAAGAAGACTTGTATAATAATAGTTATACCTAGTTCTTGAGCATTTATCCCTACCATTATTTGTGTATTTTACCATTAGACCATGAGGTCATAGTTTGAAATTTTTGGGGTGGGTTTGAGCATGATCGAACCTCTGAATTCATGGCAGTTGTGCGAATGGCATATAGGATTGTGATTTGTGGATGTATCAGAATGGTTTGATGATTGTGGGAGGTGACTCTGTGGATTTGGGATTTGGATTGGCAATGCCATTGGCATGGAGTGAATGGAGAAGCTGTGCAGGATTTAGGTGTCCATAATTCGGCCACTAGTGATAGATTGCGAATGAATAACCCTAGATCTGGAAATCCCAGCATGTTTGTAGGTGGAAACAGTGACAAAAGCAGTGTTTCAGTGACACATGATGCTTTTGAGGGTTTCTTTGGAAAACTTGACTACATGTTGGGTAGTCTTGGAATACATGTTGTGTAGTCCCCTATTTGTGGTTACTATTGTTTCAGGGAAGATAAGGATCAAACGCTGTGAGGAGCTACAACACATCGTGGGAACCTATTATAGTGTCTTGGTGTGTACATAGGGGTTACACGGGAAGGGGTATGACTAGGAATTTGGGCATGGAAATGAGTACACAGGCAGGCCCTGGGTGGTCGAGAGACACCATTAAGTACCATTAAACTTTATGTAATACTATATGGCTACACTAGTCATGTATAAGAGAGAATATGACTAGGTGTCCTAGAAATTTCACACACTATTTACTTTTCTCAGGAACATTCACCTTGAAAATATCCTACTTTTGGACTCAGATATTGACCCAGGAGTTCCGTATCCTGATTAGTTTTCTCCATATAATGTGACGGTATCCTTAATAGTTCATTATGAGATAATATGAATGGTGTTGAAAGAATTATTCTACTTAAGGTGATGCTGGACTAGTAATAATGATTAGGCAAGATCATCAGAGATAGTACAAGGTTAGGGACCCCTTTGTTTCACGAGGGATCAGGTATCCCAAAATATTTTCACTAGTTGAGTGGTACCCCCTTACATACTAGGAAATAGGTCCTCCACTGGAGATTGTTCCCCTCAACTATGCATCATAATGGATAGGTAAATTTCTTCCATATTTTTAGTCCCCCACCCCCCATATCGCACAAGGGCATGGGTCATCTACTTACCAAGTAGAACCCCCTTTCATGCTAGGGCATAGATCCTTCATGATTTGAGAGGTACTCGAAGACACACTAGGGTGAAGTTACTATATTAATATCTAAAAAGTGGTACCCCAATCACACTAGGGTATGGGTACTCCATCTAATAAGTGGCACCCCCTATCACACTAGGGAAAAAGTACTCTATCTAATGATTGGAATCCCCTATCACACCATGGGGTAGGTTCTCTATATACCGAGTGGAATCCCACTATCACACTAGGTTGTGGGTCCTCTATTTTATATTTTTCCCCCTCAGGTTTTGGAATAGTCGTGAGGTGAAATTTCTCCACATGTATATCTTGTGAGTTTATGAGAGATATATGGACTAGAGATAGTTCTCCCTCAGTTGGGAAACATAGTGTCAAAGAGATAACTCTCTTCTCTATATCATTTGTGGTTAAGTATAATGTCCATTAAAGATATGGACCCCTAAAAATTTGAGAGAAGTGGTAAGGTGTGGCCCTCCAGATAGATATTGGTTCATTTTAACATGATGTTAGGAAATGGGGATGGACCCTTGGAGATATAGGATGACTCATCATTCTTAATTGGGATATGGAAATGAATATCCCCTTTCTCTCTTATTTGGGATTCCTATTCATCATGTCTAGGTTATTATGGTTCTTAATCAATTTCTGATTGGCATGACTTCATTGGGTTGATCTGGCCTTTGTTGTATCTTTCTATTTATCCCCTAATTTATTTCGTGGTGTCCTATTAGGTATGTATATACTCACCCATGTATGGGTTTTTCTCACATATGTTATTTCTTATGAAGATTATGGATATTTCGATGGTGACATCAATGGAGCATAATGATAAATTGGTTCATTGACCCGATATGGTGGTCCAACTAGGAGATCATGATTCAGACTCTCTCAGTTTTCCATTATTCCAGTTATTGTTAGGTTTGGTCTTATTTTCTGGTTGAGTGTTTATTTTTTCCCATTTTATGATTTGGTTTATACTATCATACTCTTTTTTATTCTATGAAGGTTATTATATGAATGATTTTACTCTATATATTATTGTATTTATATTATTCCTCTACACTGTTTCATGGAGATAGTTGTGTGTGTGTTTGAAGGTACTTAGGGTAAGGCCTCCCATTTATATTATGCCTTCTTAGGGCCTAGTTCCAGCCCATTTCCTATTGGAGACAGGAATGGTGGTACAGAGGCTTAGCTTTCCACTATCCCATTAGGTCATTGTAAGTCAGGTCATTAAAAATTTGACAAAAATAAATGAATTTGAAAAGTTTTAACATAAATAGAAAGAATTTTATATCACCATAAGTGACCAAGTAACTAGAGGAGACCTGTAAAATCGGTATAAATTATATAGGAACAGTTAGAAGTAATTTAGTTTTTACCATTTTTTATATAAGATACCGCTTAATTTGGTTTATTAGATCATTAATTAATAAAGTATCTACCAAAAGATATACTGAGATTTGTGAATGTGTCTATGGCATGTGGAATGATCTATAGTTTGATTTCACTATGTGCAGGATCGATCCATTGATTTAGATAATGATACTTATATCCCAAATTTATTCTATAAAGAAATGAAAAATAAAGTGGAGAATCCCTATACCAATCTATCTATTAGAAATATAAATAGTGAAACCAAATTAGATAAAAATCAAGTATGCATGTTAGGAGATGAAAAAGAAATATGGGTTATTAGTGGAATATTATTAGGTTATTTCATAATTTAAAAATAAAATAATATATAGAGAGAATTTTTAAGGATTTATTCTATATGTAGCATTAAGGAATGTAAAAAAAGTATAATAGAAAAACAAGTGGAATCATGAAGAGTATTTTTTAGTGAAAAAGATCTTGGACATATAGAGAAAAAAGTGTTTTGGAATATATTGGATGATCCTAGAATCTTCCAAGAGAATAAATAAAAATCATACATGATGGTATAATGATTATTATCCATGAATAATATATCAAGATAGTATGAGAGCTGATTTGGATGTAAAATGATTCTAGAATATACCACCATATAGGGATGACATACAAAGAAGAAGGTTTTATGATGATACCTATGAAAAGATATTGTGGTGAAAAAGATAAATGTCAAGAGATATGTTTAAATAATTAAGGTAAAGGTAAAATAAGATGAACATTGAATATCTGCTATAGTAGAATATAAATATTGTAGAGTTAAGAAGAATAATTAAGTAGTTACACTAAATAGTTTGTTTAACTTGCTGAATAAGTGAGAGAAGAATAGGTATAGAGGCTTAATTTCATATCAGAGTACCTCTAGACAATAGAGGTCGATGTTGGAGTTATCCCAATGAAGATAGTAGTATGTGGGATCTATAGTGGAACACTATACAAGGATTTTTTTTTGTACTCATGCTTAAATGTTTATTAGATGTATAATAGTACTATGTTATATTTTTTATGTTTGAGTACCCCATAGTGGAAGAGATCCACAAATTATATTATTTATTGAGCTTTACATGGATTAATTATTCTAAAAATATACTAGATAAGTGGAGACTAGTAGTATTGGTTTTTATTTATAGTGATCATACCACATCTGTTATATTAAACCATTTTTTGTAAACTCAGTAAAATTATTTATGACTCAATTTATATATCATTACATGTGGGTGTGTTGATATAAGCCTAAATTAACTTGACTAAATATAGTAATCTAAAAGTAAACAATACATATAATGGTAACCTTCTAAACACATGGATTAAAGAGAGAAGCTATTATTATGGATTTAATTTGATAACTAATTAAAAATAAGTTTTAAATTTTTACACCCTAATCCCCCACCACCCACCATTATCATGTTTTCCTATAGTATTTTAACAATTAAAATTCATAAATTCATAACCATCATGTAATATATTTTTGCATCGTTTATTTTAATAAATTATCTCAATCGCATTATATAAAACCGTAATCCCTTTGATTTTACATATCTTATAAAAAATATCTATTTGGAAACTCCTATTTGTTTTCCTATTTACCTTTTTTCATGTAGACATAATTTGTATTAGAGATTCTAAGATAAGAAATATATATATTATAGGCATCATACCCATTTTTTATTTCCTATTTTGACACTAAACTATTAATTTCTATTTTTTGTAGTACTACTATGAATTATAAAATTATTTGATTTTTGTTCAAGTTAATATGATGGAAAAAAATATTAATTGATTAAATTTTATACATAATGTATCAATTCTTAAATTACACCATTTTAATTAAATTTTCCCTAAAAATTTAAGATTTACATTGATCTATGAATAAATCTATATAATTCATAATTATTTATTCCTCATTTTACCAAGTTTTTTTATCTAATTCAGGAATCACATAGAGTAACAATAATAGTTGATTTATATAATTTCACACTAAATTCTCTCTCATATTTAGGATCTTGATCAGATCTTTAACATTTCTACCTTGGATTCCAAATTGCTTTATCTATTATTTGAATTTATTATATTTTGTTATATGTGTTGGGTATTGTATAAACTTATTCATAAGTGAAATATTAAATATGAAATGCATTTCATATTGATAAAGTGTAATGAAAAATCAATATACCACAGAACTTATCCTTTATAATATATTAAAATGATTAATGTACCTTATAATAGTCTTACCATTATTTTTAACCAATATCACTCTCTGCCATGGTGATACCTTTCAGAATATGTGGTCCTATGTATGAAATTACAAGCCCACTTTAAATTATTAGTATGAATTTTTAATCTACTATTTGATACTTTGATATACATCTTGATGGGTTTTACTTTATTCGTTATATCATCCATGAGTATTAAACCCAAAATATTTATTTCAAAAGCATCATACTCATAGATAATAGTTCGTATCCTTTTCACATAAAAGTATTCATTGGATTCCTAAATTGAAACTATAGTTTCATGAAAAGTATACTGATTTTAGATATCATTCCATATTTCATTTCAAGTCAAGTTATCATAAACTAAATATATCCAATTATTTTTTAATATTTATTTTTGATACCCAATCTATTTTTGGAGTATAGGTAGTGTTAAGTTTTACCTCATCCTTTTATGTATTTTGAGTAATTATATGATTTTCTTACATGAATTTTAATGTTGATCAAATTATATTGAAAATATTTTACCAATAAATATTACCTCTTTATTAATATAAAATCATACAATAATTTTATATGGTTGATCTTTCTATATTTTCTGTGAATAAGAAGACTTCATATGGTAGTCTATGATAGATATTTTTTTATCATCCCACTTAAAATCCATAAGAAGATTATTGATTAGGTTTATTGTGATATTATCCCATTTCTACATTAGTATATATAGAGGTTTCATAAACCATTTTGTAAGTTATGCCTCAATATTTACTTTTTTTATGTATCTCATTGTATAGTTATAAATTTATCATTTCATATTATCAACTCTAGAAATGTTCTCAGATATCTCTATACATATTGGTACTACCTAGGTATATGAAAAATTCAATATATGAGCTTCATCTAACATATAATTGTCCATATATAGTAATTATGGTCCACATAATATCTGAACAACCCACAAGGATTTGTTTTAAAAATTAGATTTCACTAGATTCATATATTATATATATTTAATTTCTTTATATAACTTTTTAAATTTATTATTCCATTTATTTTCTATAATAAATGTAGTTACAAAATACTAAGTAAAGGATTGATGTTTCCTCTTCCATAAAAATTCCCAAGACCATCCTCACCGGATCATTGATAATTTGATCATTATTTAATTTTATTATTGATTATACATCATGATCTTACCTAATAAATAAATAATTAAACTTTTTTAATCTTCCTTGAGGATATTATAATTCAGATTCATAATCCTTAAGTAGTTACATTCATCACCTTTTCTTCATGTTGAGATATTTTTTGGTTAATGTATACTTAAAACTATTTTGGTTTATATATATGCACACCTCTCTCAAAAATATTGTTTCATTATATATTCATCATAATTATTACTGAAATCAACTCTAATTATGGGTTAGATAATTATATTCATGAGAATTTAGTTGTATTGATCAATAGTCCAGAAACTTTTCTTTTTTCCTAAGGACGCTCACTAGTCCTTTACCTGATACATCACTATAGATGAATAATATTCCCTTATTTACAGGAAAAATCAATATAGATTCATTAATAAATATATTTTTCATTTATTTAATCCTTTCTTATTATTCATTCATTGATGTTAAATTGAACATTTTTCATGTTAATTTGGTTAATGGGTTATAGAATTTAGGTAAACATTAAAAAATCACCAATAGTACATATTTATGATAAGGAAACGATGTATTTATGTTATGTTAGTGGGATATGGCCATTATTTTTCCACCATGACCTTTGAAAGGTTAATATACACACTATCCTTCATGATAATATTTTTAAGGAAACAAACATATTGAAACCAAAATTTTTACTTACGGAATTTCCCATATAATTCATTTTCATTTTCAGTTTCTAGCACTATCCTTAAATTAATTTCATGATCCTTATAATTATTATATTATATCTAGATAATATCCAATAGTACCATCCCAATTTTATATAAATAATAATAGAAAAATCTATTCATTGGGTCTATAAATAGAAAATAATCATTAGTTAAACTAGAATCTATAACAATAAATTTATATAGTCATATATTCTATGAAAAGTCATATTTGATATGTACTATTTTTTTATATTTGATTGATGCTACCCTAAATAAAGATTAATTTTTTTCGAAATATTTATCCCCTTGAACTTGGTCAAATAAGTCACTTATATGTTTTAATTGTTATTTCTTCTTTATATTTATATTTTGTGTCATTATAGTTAATTCAAATCCCCATTTCTCTATTCTTCTTATTGAAAAGTAATTTATATGATCTAAAATTTTAAATACCCATAAGGATAAATAATTTATATAATAACTCTTGTAGTATTTTTTTTATTAATTTTATTAAATCAATATGGTATGGTGTCCTGGATATGGGTTTTGAAACAATAATGATATCAATAGAGAATTATACTTCTTTATATTAAGGATAATAATAAAATTTAGTTCTAAATAAATCAATTTAATTTTATATGAAGGGTAGAAATTCAATTCATGTATATTAATTATCCTTTATTTTTTATATATCATATAATTCCTTATAAATTATTTCACTTGGATAATCTTCCAAGGGTTATTCCTTCTATAATTTAGGTAGAGAAATCTCCCCTCTAAAAATTAGTTATTAAATACCCATATGTAAAATGGTAGACCCTTATTCACTTTATAGTATTTGATCTTGATAATTGGATATCTATTTATCCCCAGTATTATATAAAAAAATTATTTTAAAGAAAACTTGATTTTTCAAATATGGATCAACCATGAATTATAATGTAAATAATCCAATATATTTTAAGTTGAAAATAAAATTGCACTTGATTTTTTTACTGATAATTATGTTATTAATTTATCAGACATTGACTCAATATTATTTACAATCCTTTAATAGATAAAATAATAAATTTAACAAGAATAAAATAATTTATAGGATAATTTTTAGTGTGAAACAATTTTACTTATAGTGACATAATTTGGAACATTATCTTTTGTTGTAATCACTGAAAAATTCCAACCTTTATCCTCCAACATCTCATGGGGTATATTTACTTGACTCGTGGAGAACTAATTTGAATAGTTAATTATCTACTTATAACTAAATCATGGTAAATTGGTTTCTTATCTCTTTAAAATAAACCTTTAATCTTGGTGTAAATGTTCTTCAAACTTAAATCATACACTAAATACTTATAAACATTCCCCTAGTTACTTTTTCTTATAATTTTAATAATTAAAAACTCTACGTTTTATATTGTATTTATTCAAATTGTTCCTTCCACATTGAATTAAAATATTTTATTAATCTATAAATTTCTCTTAGGAATGAATGATTTATAAATTTCATTATTTTTTTCCAACTAAATTATTGTAATTTCCTCATATATGGAAAATGGTAAGGTGACTAATCCCATTTAAATATTTAGAATTAGAAAATTAAAAAAATTGTCATATTACTCTCAATGTTACGAATATGGTATGTATATTTTCCTTATAACCATGATAATCTATATTTATAAAAATACACTTTCCCTTCTTAAATTTTTCATATTTTATAAATTTTCTTTTTATATTATCCTATTTCTCTTAAGGGGGATACTTTATTAGGATTATTGCTTTGAAATTATTCAACTCTATTTGTTATACCACTTCCTCTTTCTTATTAGTTTGAATCAATGGTAACAAGTTATTAGTATATCCCCTAAGTTGGTATAATTATATTATAATTTATTCTAAAAAAATATCCCAAATATTTAAAAATTCTTTTCAAGGACATAACCAAATTCTCTACCATCAATGAAATTGTGGTCCCACTAACGGGTGGAAGTTTTTTCCTTATGATTAAGTATAAAATAGTTGATCTTTATTGAGGGAAATTGTTCTTTGTATGAAAAAAAATTAATTTTCATAAAATGGGTTGATTATCCTAGAATAGTAATAACTTTCTCATCAACAATAGTAATTACATTAACGTTCTCATTCAAGCAATCACTAAACTGACCATAATTGTTGGAATGATTTCAATTTCATAAATAATAATCCATTTTTTAAAAAAATTATATAATAATTTGTTCTTGAGTGAAAATATAAACTATAAATCATATTATATACTTTTTGTATTATTATAGTGAATTCATTTACCAGAAATTCATATCACATTTTTAACCCATTATAAAATATTTTTTAGAATTTCATAAGGGTTCTTTGGGAAGTCTTTTATTATCTACTTATATTCTTATAAATATACTCCATAAGGAATATATAAAACTTTCTATAATAATAAATTTAATGTTTCTTAATTAAAAATTAAGTGGATCTTTAATACATGGAAACCAAATAAATAATAACACATTTCCTTTGATCTAAAGTTTTATAGATCTTATGATATAAGATATATAAATAAGAAACACAATTACATTAAGAAAAATAAGAGAACATCGCTTTTTAATAATTATAAAATACATAATTATTATTTCTCATGCTATCAATAAAATATTACATATAATAATATTTTATATTTCTTGGGGAAAAGTGGAAGCCTAGTAGTGATCTCAAATACTCAATAATGGATAACATAAAAAAACACACATTATAAGGATGAGGATATATAATCAACATAGATAAATATGAAATAATTTATAATGATAACATGATGATTATATAATCATAGATGACATGCCTTTCATTTGGTGGTACAAATCTAGTAATTTATCTTAGTGTGGAACAGTGGATGGCTAGGGTCATCTCACATTAATAGATTCATAGTAGTTAACACACTAATAATAATTAACTTTATTGTATTTCTAGTATGTTCTTATTTTTTTTTAAAAAGAGAACATGGGGAGAATAATTTAATATAAAACCTAAACTATCATGAAAAATATAATAAATGATATCAGAGGGAATGGTATTGGTCATAAGTTTTGTAGCTCGAGTTCCTTTATTATCCATTATTCTATTTGATAATCCAATTATGAAATCTCATTCATGAATTACTATCCTTTAATTAATTGAGTGTAGGATTTATATTTCCTATGATTTTTCATTATAATTATAAACTTTATCTCCCTTTATAATCATGGTTAGAAAAAACCTCAATGGAGAGTGTGGAAACTTTCAGGACCTAGCTCTGTTGTATTTCATTTCATCCATATGATAAAATAATCTATAGTATATGAAAATTTATATCTATATAAGGGAGAAAAAAATTGAAAATTAATGAATACATAATAATTTGAAATCCATGTTTTGGTGGAAGATTTCCATACTCATTAAATTATTTCTCATTAACCATAAATAAAATTAAAATAAAATATTTTTAAGAACAGAGTTATGGAACACCATAAACCTTGTTGAAGTACAAGCCTCATGTCAGTCACTCTTAATGGAGAATGTAAGAGATCATGGTGGAATAGAGAGACATATATAAAGAACATGGGAATGCAATGAATCAATTAAATTGAAATATTCATAATGGGTTACAAGAATAAAATATAAGTACTAATCGAAAGTATAAAAGAAACTAAGAAACAACCTCTCTCTCAATCATAAGATATTTCAAAGTATAGAAAATCAACTTTATTTATAGGCAAAGGATTATCCTATATTTATTATTTTAATTACCTATATCTTATTTGGTCAAATATTTTTTCTGTGAGGATCCATATATGTATCCACATGTATATTTCTCTTTTTATTACATTGGTTGTCTTGGAAATCACGTTTTTAATATTGCAGTGTAAACAATCCTATGGCGTGAAGAGAAAACCCTACGACCTAGTATTTCATTCATTACATGGCCTTTATATGGAAATGGTGTATCCATATCCATATATAAAAACCTCCATGTTCTTCAAAAACTCACAACCTTTATTTTGGACCTCTCTATGATATAGAGAGAAACCTATGATGCAACCTCATATAGGTCATATTTCTCAAAAACTCAACACAGGAATATTTAGAATCTTTACAACACAACCATGCTTTCTATTGTGCATCCTCCATCTCTGGTTCCTCCTCCAGTGGATTCAATATCTCCCTTCATCTTACATTGAGTTATAGGTGATGTACTACTAGTGGTAATGGTGCAACATCCTGGTAGTAGTGCAGCAGCCCATCAATGGTGGCCCTTACACAACATGTGACAAAACTAACTTACCCTTAAGTAATGTTAAGAAAAATGATTTTTACTTTATGTGGCCATTTTATACCCTGATGTAACATTTTAAAACCATGGTTTACCTTTATACAGTCCCTTATACACCTTCACATAGCATTAGGAAACATTGTACTACCTTCACTCAATGCTATTTTTACCTTTACATAGACTATCAAACCCATGAGTTACCTTTATGTAGAATCCTTCACCACCTTTACAGTTATCTAAACTAGCATTATGAAGCATGGTATAACTTTACTATAAATATCCTAACTCCAATATCCCAAATATGGTGGTTATATTTTTAAATTATCACTAAATATAAGTGATCACATCCCAAAGTTCCAAATAGTTTAGTAGTCTTGGTAAACTAGATACATACTTTAATTCAAAATTAAATTTGAAAAAATAAAATTCAACATAGTATTTTCTTTGAAAAACCCATTATAAACTATATAATATCTAGGAAAATATATAATACACTTCCAAATAACTTAATTAATGGAAAAAAATAGTGATCTCTGATACTCAAAAAGGGTTATGTAAAAAAATATATCATGAGTAAATTAGGCACAATAAATATTTCAGAGTGGATAATAAAAACAAATACCATTTATTAAACACGTGATTTCGATTATTATACTTGATTAATATAAACATAAGAAACACATGAATAATGAAAATGTAACTCTTAATGAAGTAAATTCATAATTCTGGACATTCATGCTTAAGGACTCTTAACACAGATATCATGAATCTTACCGCCATGACCTCTCAGCCAAGACAACATTATTAATAAATGTTTAAGTGTAAAAAAAAAATACCCATCTAATATGATATGAATATTATTTTTTCTCATAATACCTATTTATGAATTGAGGGGATATTTGTAATCAGGCCCCACCCGTCACTACACATCCTATGCATTCCTTCAATTTTGAAACATCAATAGAATTAATTCTTAATGTAATGTTCTGTCACATTCATATTGGTACTTCATGACCATTTTTTTACCAATATTTGGTTGGGTATTTAATTGGTATAATTTCAAAAATTTTCTAAAAATTTTGGAATCCCTTGGGAATATACCATGTTGGAACTCGATCAGGTAAATCCAAGTTTTTTTCCTAAGAAACTACGCTTCCAAGCATAGTCTAATGGGTGGGGACACACAGTTTTTCCAAACCATTCAACCACCCCACAAAACCATTAAGACATAAGTAAAGGTTTTATTCATGTTTGGAACACTATTATGGTAACTATGAATTGAAACTACGCACTCAAAATAGAAGTTGTGTATAGGGTGTATGGTTAAGGCACATGGTTACTCCTAACCATGTAGCCTCTCCAAAAATCTCTCTGTGTGTTATTTTAATTCTCTTATTTTTAATTAAAAATATAAATGTCCTTGATTTAACTTCTAATAAACCAATAAACTCATATTGTATTTACTTAGTCTTTATCGAGTGCTAAAGAGGATTTTTACTTTGGATTATAGGTGATTTCCCTTCATTCTTGGCAGATCAACTCAAAGTATGTTGTATTTGATATCCAGTTGTTCCTTTTCATCTTATAATATAATTAGATATATTATCATCTAATATTATGAAACCAAAATAGTCAGTTTATTCTAGATAAAATGGGTTTTCTGTGGAAATTATTTGTTTCTTATTGATCAAAGAGCATGAGGACCCAATCTACTCTTCTCAGGTCTCTGTTTTCAGAGGCGATTAGTTCTACCTCTATTCTTGATGTGGGTGTTTCTATAAAAATGGATAATAAAATGAATTTATTATTATTCTTATAAATTAATCTGTTTTATTTGTTGAATTAATTTTATTTGTGATTATAAATAATTTTTTGGAATGAAATCATTTTTTAAAGGGTTTTTCTTTAAAAAAACATTGTGTGCACCAAGTTCTTGATTAAATTCTTGAATGTTTATTACGATTTGGAAATGGGTTTACAAACACCAAAGTGGATTAAAATGTATTTGAAAATGTTTTAAAAAATCTGATCATGGTTTCTACATGAATTTTGAAAAACTTGGCAACTTAGAAACCTTTGGTGTATCAATAACATAATTGTCACTAGTAGTGTGTGTAATTCCACTAGAGGTTTTGTGTATTGAAATATCATAATTAAAATAAATATCATGTTATATACACTGAACTATTGGTTTATGATTCTTTAATTTATATAATTTATTCTCATTGGTTAGGGCTCAATATAGTGTTCTTTTCATTTATTATTTTTTTATCACATGATGGATTTGGTCATGGATATTTTCTCACATGATTTCACGTGATGGATAAATCATAGTTATTTTCTTACATGTTAAATTTTTATCGTTCTCATGGATTTTATTTTTATTGATCAAAAGATTTATCACTTATTCTTTTCATATATCTTGTTTTGATAATATGAATGGATATTAAGAAAAAATTAGGGGATGATTTAAAAATGGTTTTTATAAAAAATTCTTTATAAAACTATATTTGTTTTAAAGGTAGAATTACAACATTCTTGATATTATAATTTTCTTATATTAAAAGGTGGGATACTATGGGGATTTTTTTTCATGCCCAACATTTTCTATTTAGTAGTTTTAGACATTTTTTTGTATAGTTCAGGTAAAGGAAAGGTCATTATGTAGCATGTTAGGTTCTCTTTCAGTTATAGCCTTCATAACTAGATGGTTTGGAGGTGAAGGTCGTTCACATGGAAACTTGTTGGTATTGTATAGTTATACTTTATAGTTTGGAAATTTTTTCTTGGATTTTATGAATCTTTGATATATCTATTATTCCTATTTGTGCTATAGTTTTATGTCTTTTTTTGTTATATATGAGAATTGTTTGCATTATCTTATTGCATATAAAAATCATGGAAAACTAGATCATGTTGTTTTCTTAGTTGACCTAGGTTGGTTCGTCATATAATGGTATTATAGGGGTTCTTATCCTTAATTTTGTTAACACTAGTTGATTTTTGTTCTTTTTTTATGTAAAAAGGAGTTAGGACCATCAGAATTTTGTTAGTAAGTGCAAGAGGTTGTCTGGCCAGCTCACCTCCATGTATGAACTCGAGTTACCATGGGTGGTTAGTAAATTTCTTATCTAAGTTTGAGACTTGGTGATTGAGGTCATTTTAATGAACTATATGGGGATTTTTTTACAATGAACCCATTTCTTCTTAAATAATTAGTTTTCATACGTATAATTTTTAATTGATTTAAATTAATGATGTTTTCAATCACGGACTTGAATTATTAATGTTGGTCCTACGATTTGGGAATATTCTCTAAAGTTCATTGTTTATTTTCTTATGATTCATAGAAAATTCCTCTCAGAAGAACTCTTCCAAATATGAGAGATGAGGTGGTGAGATAGGATCCATATGTGAATACTCTAGTGGACCCTTCCTTAGTTGAAGTTCTGATTCATACAGTTCAGACTCAAGGTCAAGTGGGTGTCAGGAACATGGGACGCATAGTGGATTATTGCTATAAATTTAAAAAGTATCATCCACCCAAATTCCATGGTGAAAAAGGACCCCAAGAATCTAAGGAGTGGATTGAGATGATCTTAAACTTCTTAAAGACTCATGAGGACTCTAAGGTGGGTTTTCCCTGTACATACTCGAGAGACAAGGAAGGACATGGTGGGACTCTATTTTGTAACATAAGTTACATGGGGGTCTTACCTAGACTTATTTCAAGAAAATATTCAATTATAATTTTTAACCAGAGTGTTATGTGCCGTGAGTACCTGGGAGTTTCTGGAATTGGAGAAAGGTGGGCATATTGTTCTATAGTACTCCATCTTTTTTTATGATTTGGTGCATTTGGAACCAATTCTAGTCACCAATAAGTACTTAAAGGATCTAGGGTTTGATTTTGGTCTGAGGCCTCATATTTTTTCAATGTTGACTCTCATGTACCTTATGACCTATATAGTGGTAGCCGAAAAAGAGTCTTTGGTAGAGGCTGACATAGCTGGAAAAACTGTTTGGGTTGGAGATTTAGTCGGTTTAGTTTTTATCCTGAGTGTGTCTTCTATATAGAAAAGGTAGTGGAAGAGTGATCAATTTTTATTAGGGGTAATTTCAGGGGAGTTTTAAGGATATATGTAGTTTTTCTACTACCAATTTATAATGTGTGTTCATACTAAGCCTAACTATATGGACACTCCTAATACTTGTTATCATTGTATAACATTTGGTTATTAGAATAATTTTTATAGAAGGATATCCCAGGGAAATCATAGCCATATACGCTCTCACCAAGGGTATTTAGTTTCATACGAATACTTCTAGTGTTGGTGGATCTAATCCTCATTCCAAGGGTGGTGTTCAGGTGGCTAATACTAGATATATTTAAGCAGTGGATTTTCATCCAAAGGAATCTAATTCAGGGCCAACTACTATTAGAGGTACGGTTTTTATTTAATTTTCTATGGTGTTTGATTTTATTGATACAGGTTCTACACATTATTTTATATCATCAAAATTTGTTAAAATATTGGTATTAAAATCAAAACTTATATCTCTATGGTTGTATATTTACATGGATTTGAGAAATAGGTATGAACAAGGTTTCAAGTGCCATGAATTTCGGGTGTTGATAGCTATCTTTGTGGTGGTGTGGGAATTTTTAGTTCTTGAAATTAACACCTTAGACCTAAAACTTTTCATGGAATATATGATTCGAATCAGGGTCCAAATAAACTATTATCATCATCGAGTTAATTTTTTATCTTCTGATGGGTCAATCACGTTTTTCAGGGTGAGTGGGACCCTATATCAGAAAGGGTGGGGCATGTTGTTCCTTATGTTGGGGTAATCTCATTTCGGTTTTCATATATATTTATTAATTTTGTTAACCCTTTTATGGGATGTATTCTCCGTTTAGTTTTGTGTGCATACCCCAATGTCTTTCCAAAAGTTTTTTTGAAATACCACTATAGAGATAGGCCGAAATTATTGTTTACCTATTCCCTAGTATAAGGCCTATTTCTATGAAATATTATTGAATATAACCTATCGAGTTAGTGGAACTTAAATTCAATCTCGATGACCTAGAGGATGAGGAATTTATTCATCCTAGAATGTCACTATGTGATTTTACTATCCTCTTTAATGAGAAGGAATAAGATAGTATCATACTTTGTGTAGATTACCAAAAGTTGAAGTGGGTGACTATTAAGAAGAAATATCTTTTTCTCGTGATTGATGATATCTTTGAGAAATTTATAGGGTCATGTTTGTTTTCAAAGATTGAACTTTGGTCTAGGTACCACCAATTTAGATTTTGAGAAGAGAATATACTCAATCCAATGTTTTGGTGCAAGTATGGTAGTTTTATTTTCTAGTTATACCATTTGGTATCAGCAATGCTCTTATGATATTTATGGATTTGATGAAACAAATATTTCATTTATTCTTGGATAATTTTGTTCTTGTGTTTGCAGATAAATGTTGGTGTACTCCAAGTCAGAGGAGGAGCATACAAGACATTTATATATCATTCTTCAAACCATGAAGGAATATAATATATATGGTAAGATTTCTAAATATTAGTTTTGGACTAGAAAAGTGAAACTTTTAGGGAATTTCATATCTAATAGAGGAATCTTGGTTGATCTTAATAAAATACATACTATTATGTATTTTGAGTATCCTAAAATCTGTTTTAGATTCATATATTCTTGGTTTTGGCTGGTTACTATAGACGGTTTGTTTAAGATTTCTCTAAGATCACATCTTAGATGACAGCTTTAACCTATAAGGGTGTTGAGTTTTAATGGAATGAAAAATTTCATAAATATTTTGAGGAACTAATGGTGAGGTTTAATTCGTCACTATTTTTTATTCTTCTAGAATTGGGTTTGTGTTACGATGTTTTGTATGTTTCTTCTAGTACGGGTTTGGGATGTGTCTTGATGTAGGGGAAACATGTGGTGGCATATGGATCTCGTCAGTTATTCCCTCATGAGAAAAACTACCCTACCAATGATATTGAATTGGAAATATTTATGTATATACTCAAAACTTGGAATCATTGTCTCTTTGGGGAGATTTTTAAAGTGTATTATAATCATAAGAGCGTGAAATATATTTTTACTTAGAGTGATATGACCTTGAGATAGAAATATTGGGTTGAGAATCATAATACTTTTGATGTTGTTATTGTATAAACTCTTAGAAAAGAGAATTTGATTATTTATGTATTGAGTAGAAAATTATTGACACTTGTTATGAAGAAATTAGTTGAAGATTAGTCTCAGAAGAGTTTGTTTGTTGAATGATCTTGGTAGTGAAAGAGGTTGGTGGATAGGTGTTCTTAATATCGATGAAAGATATCTCATCTTTAAATGAGAGAGTTAGGCTAGATTTGGTGATAGACATCGAGTGCCAAATTTAGGTAAAACCTTTTGTGGTGGGATGCCCAAAAGTGTGTTGTGTTTGCCTCCCGGTGCAGCTTTATGCTTTCATAGCAGCTTGATTTTTTTGATTTGTTTGAGGTAGGAATTGATGGATTGTATATAGTGTTCATGTTGGTCCACACACCATGGGGACACTAAGATGTTCCATGACTTGATATGTTGGTATTTTTGGATATGAATGTGGTGTTTAATTATAGATTTTGTATCATAGTGTCCCTTTCTTCATAAAATCTTGGTGGAACACCATAGAACTATTGGTTAGTTGAAAAATTTTCCCATTATTGAATGGAAGTGGGATGATACTTCCATGTAATTATTTATTGGTTTTCAATGGGACCCTTGTGGGAATGATGTAATTTTGGTGATCATTGATCAACTTATCAAATTAGATCATTTCTTACTAATAAAGGATGTGATGAAAGTGGAACATCTCAGAGACTTATACATCTACGATATTATGAGACATTAAGGGGTTCCCTATATAATTGTTTCTCGTAGGTATTTGAGGTTCAAATCCATGTTCTGTAAATATTATCATAATAGGATGGGTTCCTAGTTTAAATTGGGAATGGATTATCAACCTCAAATGGATAGATAGACAAGGAGATCTATCATGGTTCTTAAGGATATTCTTCAGGCTTGTGTGCCAGATTTTGGTAGATCTTAGGGAAATTTTTTCATCTGTTCAATTTTTACTATAACAATAGTGATAAAGATTCAAAAAAATATGTATCTCTTTAAATTATTGTACATTAGGCCATATAGATCTCCCTTTTATTAGGAAGAATTAGGATAGTATTCCATGTCTGGGATGAGTCTCATTCAAGAGATGATGGAAAAGGAGTAGTTGATCTAGAAGAGGTTGGTTTTAACACAGAGCCATCAGAAATCTTAGATGTACCATCATCATCAGCCACTAGTTTTTGAGGTTGGTGATAGGGTTTTTTTATAGTTTTACCTTGAATGGTACATCATTGGTTGGGTAAGTAGGTTAAGTTGGCACTGAGGTTTTTTGGCCCCTTTGAGACCATTGAGAGACTCGGAAAGGTGGAATATTGGCTGGACTTTCCATGTTGATTGAATTGGATTCAAAACATGTTTCATTTTTCCAAGATAATGAGGTATAAACTAGATCCCTACCATGTGATTGAATGTTAGGATAATGATCTTAAAATTAATACCACCATTATTGAGAAACCATTTTATATTATGGATCTCTAAGATAAGGTACTATACGGTAGGATGCTTTTCTTATTCTGGGTACTATAGAAGTGCAGATGGGATACCCATGAGATGTGGGAGCATGTTTCATTGATTAGGCAGTAATATATTTCTACTTTTTGGGTCCAAGATCCTCAATAATTTCAAGGAAATGAAATATTTTATGGTCGGGAGAATGTAACATTCTGTTACTTTCTTAGAGGTACTTCTTAACCCTAGTTTCGATCGTGATTCAATTGGATCTTTCTTTGGGGTCATTTCAAGAGTTTCCAAGAAATTTTGGGATCCCTTGGGGCGATACATGTTTGGAACTTGGTTAGGGAAAATCATGCAGTTTCTCCTAGGAAACCATGCATCCATGCATATTCTACTAGAAAAGGGTGTATAGTTTGTCCAAACCATGTGACCACCCCTCCAAACCATGCACCCCTGGATAGAGGTTTTATGCATGGTTAGAGCATGGTTAAAGTAATAGTTTATCCAAACTGAAAATCCTAAATAAAATCTCAATATAGGGCACATGTTTAAGGAGAAAATTTACTCTTACCCATTTATACTCTCCAAAAAACCATGTGTGTGGACTTTTAATTCCATGATTTTTTAATATAAGTCCCCAGGACCATGTTTTAACCTATAATTACCCGCTAATTTCATACTGTCTCGACCTAATCCTTCCCTAATGCTTAGAAGGCATCTTGATTTATATTTTTGTCAGTTTCCCTTCATTATTGACAAATCAAATCAAGGTATGTATCATTTTTACCCAGTTTTGACTTTTCATCTTAGATCCTCATTAGATATATTCTCCTTTTATCTTGTAGAACCTGAATGGGATATTTATTCCAAATATAATGGGTTTGATAGAGGATTTTTGGGTTTATTATGGATCTAGGATCGTGAGGACCTGATCTACACTTTCTTAATCTCTATTTTAGAAGGCGATTAGATCTACCATTTTTCTTGAGGTAATTGTTTCTATAAAAAGGGATAATTCTATGAATTTCTTCTTATTCTTGTAATTTAATTTGTTTTATTAATTAAATTCAATTTATTTCTGATAAAATTTAATTTTTTTAAATAAATCATGTTTCTAAATTATTTTTTATTTAAAAATGGTTTCTAAACACCAAGTGTTTGACTAAATGTTTGAATAGTGATTTTTTCTTCATAAATGGGTTTTCAAACACTGAAGTGGATTAGATTTGATTTATAAATGTTTTATTAATTTCTATCATGGTTTTTAAAAGGATTTTGAAAAAAATGGCACATTGGGAACCTCTGGTGCATTAAAAACAGGCACGTCACTCATAGTATTCTAAATTCCACTATAAGTTTTGTTATATTAGTATACCAAAATGGGACTTAATATAAGGTTGGACCCATCGTATTCATGGTTTTGTATTCTTTTATGTATAGAACATATTTCGATAGGTTAAGGCCTAATATAGTGTGATTTTTAATTTTTGATTTATTTATTTCATGATTGATTTTTTTCATGGATATTTTCTCAAATTCATTCACATGATGGATTAGTCGTAGTTTTTTTAAATCATGTTTACCTTAGGGTGTATTCTTAGATTGTATTGATTATGATCTCATGATTTATCACTTATACATGTTATCTTCTTAATTGTGATAATATTAAAAGATTTTATGAAAAACTATTGTATGATTTAAAAATGGTTATGGTTTATAAAAAATGATTCGTAAAACTATATTTTTTTAAAATCTAGAACTGGAACATCTTGATATTATCCTTTTTATATATTCTATGGTGGATCCAACTGGGATTTTTTCTCACAACATATATTTTCCTTTAAGAAGTTTTAGACATTTTTTATAACATTCAAGTAATGTAAAGTGAATTATATAGCATGTCATATTCTCTTTTCTTCATAGCCTTTATAGTAGGATTTCGTGGAGGTGAACGTAGTTCACATGGAGACTTATTAGTCTAGCCTTTTCAAACATAGTAGTTTGGGTGGTCTGGCATGAATTGTATAGATCTGGGATGTATCAATTATTTATCTTTGTCCTCTAGTTATATGTATTATTATTTTTTATATGAGACTTGTTTTTGTTATCTTATTACACCTAACCACCATTGAAGGTCATCTCAGGTATCTTTTTCAGTTGAACTTGGTTGGTACGTTACACTCAAAGTGCCATATAAGTCAAACTTATTTACAATAAATTAAGAATATAAAACATAAATACTTAATAATAAAAAAATATCCAAAGAAATAATAAATATGGTATCATTAGATCACATCATAACAACACATGAGAAACCTTAATGGGTATTAACATAAATGAAAATATCTATTAAAATATCACTGGAATATTTTTAGGGAAAAATACTCTTTTCACTTTGAAATAACTTATTTAAAATCACATAATTTCCCAAATATTGAAGAATTTTTTTTTCAAATTAACCATAGACAATTTTAAAGTACGCTTCAAATCATTGAGAATTCATGACGATAGGGAATTTATTTCATGCCTTGTATGTTAAAATAATGATTCATTTCACATTTTTAAAAAAATGTTAAAATAATATCATTCAGAATATGATAAGAATATTCCTTTTAATCCATTTTATAAAAAGTAAAAATGGTTAAAAATGTATTTAATAATTATTTATAAAATAGAAAAAACATTTTGTGGAAAAATTTATGAAAAATATGGACATGTAAGAAAAGGATTCATGACCCAGAAGAAAAAAAATTGGATATTCCCTAAAAATACTATTTTGGTATCTTGAGTATTTGAATATATTGTGATGAAATGAAAATTTTTAATTTATAGAAATATCTAGAGGTGAATAAAGTGGATTTTTTTAAGATAGAAATATTAAATAATTCTCATTGCATATATTTAATTGTTAGGTCCACTAGGATAGATACTCTGAGAGGGGGGGTGAATCAGTTTATGACATATTAAAATGACTACCCCTTTTGATCTAGTTTTGTTATTACTCAAAACCCTCTTCTCTCTCCTTCCCGATGGAGAGTATGAACAAACCTTAAAGCATGCACAGGATACAGTGATTTTTACTTGGTTCACCCATAATGGGCTACGTCCAAGGAGCATACACCGGTAGTGTGCCTATGTACCAATTCCACTATAAGCACACTGTTGTTTACAAGTTTGAAGTGGACTCACTGTCCCTCCTGGTTTATAACCACTCATAATTTGAGAACTCACTGCTCTCTCAACTGAAGTGAGCTCACTGCTTCTTCAAAAGATTAACTCACAGTTTATAGAACTATAGGTCTCTTCATTACCACTAATTAATGCATCCTCCACTATATGAAGATGCTCTATTAGTGTCCAAATTTCATCCACTGATGAATACCCATTTTCCCATGAACACTGAGCAATAACCTTTGGGAAGTACCTTCGTAAAGCACCCTACTTCGCAAAGCTCCCAATTTCAAGAACCTAAAACAAGCCTTCGTGAAGGTCCTGCCTTTCCACGAAGCACTCTCATGAATCTAAAGTTGTCGTAGAGTGACTTCCTTCGTGAATCTCACTGAGCCAACATGGAACTTACAACTTTCGTGGAGCTAAAATAGCCGTCGTGAAGCTCCTTCCTTTCGCGAAGCACACTGCCTTTGCGAACTACCTTCGCGAACCGAGAGCAAAATATTTTCTCTGAAAACTATATCTACATCTCTCAAGGGGGTCGATGCATATTTATAGGTGATTCCACCGACCCTTGAACATTCCGTGTGAAGTCAGCGCCACGTCATCACAAATCTTGAAGCTCCAAAATTTCTGCCGAAATGCTCTCAATATCACAAAGCACCACGACAATTTTTTGATCGTAGAGATTGTCGTAGTCACAGAGCATCCCGTAAATTCCTTAGTGGATTCTCTGCGAAGATCCACTCATAATTCCCTTCACCACCACAATGCTCTTCAACTCTGCCATTTGTGAAGATCGTCGTAATCATGAAGAATCACCGTCAACATTCTTCTAGTCTTTGAAAAATACAAACCACGAAACCTACCTTCACGAAACTCATGCCTTGGCCATATATAAATTAGATCTTCATAGAGATCTAATTTTCATGCTTCTCACCAAACTCCAAATTTTGGAACCCAAAAATTTGGCAAATAGTGTAAAACGGCACCACCTTGTATATGTTCTTTTATACCGCCTCCAGATTGTCCTTTCCTTTGTCATGGTTCTTTTTCAACATGGATTGTCAACAAAATCTCCGGAACTTGACAATTAACCATGGAAACCTACTTTGTCAGCAAACACAATCAACCCAAAAATGGTGCCATGTAACCTTGACGGATTTTTTTCCCAACATTAAACAAAAAAATCCCAAATAATGATGATATTGTGAAATAAAAACTTACTATGTTGGAAATTTCGAATCATAATCCTTATGAATAAAAGAACATAAAATGAAATATTAAATACCAAGAATATAAATTTATTTGTGATATAACATATCAAATGGGTAGAATATACATCTCATAAATTAATACAGGTGTTTATTATAACATGTATATCAAATAAGACAATTTGAGAGGAAGAACCCTTACCTCAAGTCTAACTTACTTCATACGTGTTTTGGAAGTGTCAAACAGATGAGGGAGGAAACAAAGGTTGGGAAATTTTCTCTCAAAATTAACATATAAATATATTTTCACACCATGAAATAGGGTTTCATAGTGTTTATCCTAAAGAAATATGGATACTCTACTCCCTTTATTAGACTCATCATCACCTCACTTTATACTGAAATGCTTTTTATTCTTATTAATGGATCTCTTAATGGATTATTAAAATGCTTGAGGGGTTTCAGGAAATGTGACCCCCGCTTAGGATTTCTTTTTACCATATTTGAAGATTATATGACTAGATGAATCGATAACCATTTCAATATTTGGATTTATAAATGGATCAATGCTATCAAAGGTATGTTTACACCTTCTCATATCCTTTATGTTGATGATATTATTGTCCTAGGACTAGCCTCCAAAAGAACTCTCTCTACCATGAAAGCTTTATCTGGTCACTACAATGAATTGTTTGGGTAATAAATTGGCTGGAATAAATATTTTGTCATCTTTGTTAATGGTATACTAGTTAAAAGGAAAAAAAATGTGAGGTCTCTTGGGGTGAAGAGGGGGGATCTTCCCTTCACCTATCGTGGTGTACCACAATTCTAGAGGAAAGTCATAATTTGTTATATTGTGGATATTTCCTCTAAAATAATCAACCAAATCAGCATGTAGAAATAAAAGTTTATTTCTAAATTTGGGAGAGTGTTTTTTTAAAATTCAGTTATTACTTACAAGTTTTTTTATTCCTTCTCTTTATATAGATGTCCTAGAAATATCATTAAGAATCATCACAACATGATTAAGAACTTTATATATATGTGATAATTTCATGAAAAGAAGCTCTTCATGGTGTAATGGAATGATTGTGTCAAACTTATGAATAAGGGGGGCCTTGGGATTAAAAATATCACGTTTTTAATGATAGCCTGATTACCGAATTCACATGAAACCTTCTAACCTCAAATGATATTTCTATGGAATTTCTTTCCCTTTTTTCAATACAAATTTGTTGAATGGGTATTCCGATTACCTTACTTCATCAATCTAGTCTGAAATAAGGAACTCCTTCAATGTCCTTATGAGAAACACTAAATGGTTGGTTATCATGATTTCTGGTCTAAATTATTATAACACTCTTTGGATTAAAAACCATTGGAAAATAGCATGCATATTCAAAAAAACAAGAAGAACATTTCCATTATTGGACTTCTTTCCAACATTCCCATGCATGATGTGATTTTCCCGTCACACATCTCCCTTGAAATATAAAGTAACACTTTCTTGGATGTAGACACTCTTATAATGACTCTAATAAAAAATGGCGATTAATAGTGACTTATATAAATATAAATGTGATGGCACCCCAATAACACCTTTATGGATTATTTAATTTAGAGTCCTTTTCATTCAACCCTCATGGTTCGTACTCCTTTGGAAAATTAGGATAGATATGATTCCCACTCATAATCAGTTATACAGGGTTGGGATTCAAATGGTCTCATCTTGTCACCTCTACATGGGGGCTATGGAAATATTACATAATTTCTTTATTAACTATGATTTTATTTCCAAAGTGTGGGAATACTTATATGGAATTCTTAGATGCAACATTAATATGGGGAACTAGTTTGGGGGTCTTGTCACCTCTATCAACTTGTATTTCCATGGTGATTGGGTTGGAAACCTACTTCTCACCATTACTGCTACTGTAAAAATGCACACTTAGAAAATAATGAAATCTATCATTTCTTAGGAATAGTCACCCTCTTCTCATGAGCGGATAATTTCCATTCACTGGGATTTCTTCGCTACCTCATGTTTTCAAATAGGTTCCATGAAAAAATTCTTTTATGATCGTAATTTTCTATGGCTAATTGGAGTTAAGGATAGAGAAAGAAGACCCATTGTGATGAAATAAATTCTTTATATTACCCTAATCATTCCATGGATCAAGGTGGATATGGATGGTGATACTTCAAGAATGCCTAGTCCCTCAGGGTGTGGTGGTGTCATCCACACCCATCATAGATTCATTAAGTATTTTTTCCTCTCACGATATTGGAATTAGAATATCCAATTAATGAGAATTATGATCCATCATTCAAGATATAAAATTTTCAATTAAACATGAATTAAACTTTCTTTGTTTTGAATCTGACTCAATGTTGGTAGTTGAATCTTTAAGGACGAAAAAAAGGAATGTAACATGGAAATTTAAACCACATTGGATTGAATTTTTTTACAGCATCATACACCTTAATTTGATAGTATAACATGATTATAGGGAGGCTAATCATGTTTTGGATTCCATTTCAAAGAGTGAGACTATGGATATGAGCTCTATGTGGTCTTTCCATACCCCAAATGTTTTGTTTTCCTTTGTTGATGAGGATATGTGGGGTGTGACCCAATCCAATATTTGTAAAAACCCTTGAAATGCCTAATAATTTGAATTTTATTAAATAAATAATTGTTTCATATTAGTCTCAGCCTAAAACAGTTTTGGTATATGACTTACTTGTCACCTTTTATCACTCATTTATTAAAAATTCTTCATTAAAATCATTGATCCAGGTGATAACTGATTCATTTTTCATGTATGTTTTGGTTCATTAGTTTTGGTCCTTGAACATTTTTTATGCTTCCATAATCTTCAAAATGTTAATAACGACATAAATATTATATATATTAATTACTTCCATATTTATAACAAACCAATTAAAGTGGTGATGAAAAATAAATGACATCTCTACATTGAGATGGTAAGTCATTGGTACACATGAGCATTGTTTTCAATTTTAATAGGATAGACAATAGATGTTATTTTGTTGATTCATAATCATAATAATATCTCTATTGGGAAACAATTCCTCAAGGTACCATTGAATAATTTTTTAAGTGATTGTGTTTGTTGAGAAAGTGGGTATCTATGTTGTGTTTGTTGACAATGAAGACCATGATGTTTATTTTTTTTGAAAAAAGGGGATTACATGGTGATTTGTCGAGTTAAAGAGGCATTTTTTGACAATCCGTCATTGAAAGAAGAACCTTGACATAGTAATGGATCATCCAAAGGTGGTACAAAAGAGAAGATACAAGGTGGTGCCATTTTCCAATTTTTTCCAATTTTTTTGGCCTCAAAATTGAGAAATAGGGAAAAGTGTTTTTGGAAAAGGGACTTGCGCGGCAGTGTATTGGAGGATTAGAAAGTTTTGAACCATATTTTTTTCATGATCAGAACATCAAAATATAGAAATAAAAAGAAGGGAACCCATGTTTTGGTTTGGTCATGCAGGGTGACTAGGGAGACAGAGGCTTAAGTGGTAGGACTTGCGCGCCAGGGAGGAGACTTGCATGAGGTGCTTAGGGTTCCCCAAATGCCTATAAATTGATGTCTACCCCTCCTCCTTTTAGACAAATCTCAAAACTTAGAGAGAATTGGATATCCATTCCGCATGTAGGTTTGGGTGCGGAAGTCGTGGTTTGGTCGCGCAAGTATAAGGTTATTCAGAAGTTGCACGCTAGTTGATATGTTTTGTCGTGCAAGGTGACTAGGGTGATAGAGGATTAAGCGGTGGGACTTGCACGCTGAGGAGGATACTTGCATGAGGCACTTAGGGTACCCCAAATTACTATAAATTTAGGCCTACCCCTCCTCCTTTTACAAAAATCTCAACACTTAGAGAGATTTTGAGATCTATTATGCATGTAGGTTGGGCGTGCAAGTCGTGGTTTGGTCGCGGAAGTTTAAGGTTATTCAGAAGTTGGGTTTCAGTTGATAGATGCATGCCAATATTTGTTTGGGAATAAAAGTGTGTGATTCTCCCATGTTCTGAGTTGAATAAAGGAATTCTACTCAAGTGGTTTGGTGACAGTTGCAAGCCAGGCTTGGAGAAGTGCGCTAGTTGATAGTTGCACACCAATATAGGTTTGGTCGTAAAAGGTTGTGGGTCACCCAAGTTCTGAGTTGGCGAATGGAGTATCGCACAAGTAGATAAGTGACACTTTCACATCAGGTATAGAGAAGTGTTCTAGGCTTAGAGAAGTGCGACAGGCTTAGAGAAGCATGTCAGGCTTAGAGAAGCATGCCATGCATAGAGAAGAGTGTCAGGCTTAGAGAAGCGTGCCAAAATTGGAATATTGCTTGGTACCTTCGGTGAAAAGTTATATTTATCTGTGGGTGAAAGTTGGATGTCAATAGAGCATCTACATACATAGGAAGATTCATTCATTTTTTATAATCAATAGACCTACAAGTCTATAAACTGTGAGTGGATCCTTTCTAGAGTTGTGATCAAAGCAAGAGGAATAAGGTGATCCTCTCCACCGGTCGTGATCCAAAGAGAGGGACATAGGGGGTGACCCTTGGGAAAGTATTAAACTTACCCTAAACTTTGTAAAGGTAGTGAGCCTGGTAATAGAAGTGATCTAGCCTAAACATTGTAAATTTGTAGTGAGCTTCATTGGATTTGGTACATCGGCGCATCGGCGTTGTATGCTCCTCGGACGTAGCCAAGTTAGGGTGAACCAAGTAAAAATATTTATGTATGCCTGCTTTCTTATCTGTATTTCATTAAAAGAATCATCGTCCGATAAATAAGGAAATAATAAGATCAATATTAAAACATAAATACAAAAAAATTGACCCTTATAATAAAGAGGTTAAGATCCAGTGGGGCAGTGATAATTTTGAAAATAATATCCTTACCCTGATTCACACCCCCCTCCCTCTCAGGGTATCTAGGACCCTTTTGGTCATAACAATATTTATATATTGATTATACTAGATTTATCACTTTAGGGTGGTTAAAAAATATTTAAATAAATTATAAGAATAAATAAACTTGAAAGAGTCAGTAAGGGCAGTTACCTCTTCTTCAATAGACTTCCATTAGATCCCTTATCAAAAACCCTTATAATGATATTTTAAGAATAAAAGATCCTACAATTTCTTGATAAAAAATTTATAAGGGAATTGGGTGGGTTTTTTTAATATGGGTTTCTAAAAGTTTCTTAAATAAAATAGAGAATCAGTTTCCAATTAAAAGTGAGTTGAGGGTTACTCTTTGAATTTCATAAAGTTTTAAATTAATATAAATTTTTTTTTTGAAAAAATGGATCCAAAATTAATATAATTCTGATATAACATGAGGGTGAGTAAAAATTATCTCATAAAATATAATTTTGGAAATTTTTAGTTATTTTTTCACCCTTATCTTTTAATTTTAATCCGTGTTATACTTTTTTACATTTACAACAATATTAAATTTTCTAACACTTTAAGGGTCACTAATGTTACCAAAAAAAAGAAAAAGACCCATAAATGGATAATGATTTATATATTTAACCATATAATATTAATTTGTATAAATATAATATTTTTATTATTTTTAAATCATTTAATAAATTATTATATATTATAAAATATCATTAATGTTTTTTTCATACTATTTACATAATTTGAATTTGAAAAAAGAATCAAATAAAATGAGTTTGAATATAAACCTTTTAAAAATATCTAATATGTTATTTTTATCAAAAAAAAATCACACAATAATTCACCCAAAATCTATTACCTTTAATATTTTTAAAACCATTTATTTTATTTTTCTATTCATTTAAAAATTTAAATATTGGCGTTGTATAGGCATTTAAGTAAATTATATCATTACTAAAAATTAAAAATAAATTACATTGGTAAAAAATAATTTATCTTTTAAATAACCATTTAAAATTGAAAAAAAAAATTATCCTTATAATAAAAATTTAGAGTTATTAAAGTCAAGAGACTTAAATTTTTTATTTATTCTTTTATTAAATTAATATAAAGGACATAATCAATGAAATTTGAAACCTAGTGTATATATAATTGATAATTTTATAAAAATGGTTGACCTAAAATCATCCAATATTTTTAATTCAAGAATTATAAAAATTTAAATTCCATATCCCAAATTGTAAACCCTATTTTACCGGTTTTACCCACACCAAGGTGACAAAAATTTATTATAGTTGCTATTCATAATGAAGAAAAATAAAAAGGGGAATGTTTATAAAATTTGAGCCTCATGATTCTAAATATTATATCCATTTTTCAATATTCAATCTATATAAGGGTAATAGATCAATTTTAATATAAACGTGTAAAACAGAATGAAAATGTGTTTTTAGGAAAATGTGTTTTTACGTATAAAATTGTTTTTATATCAAATTAATACATAAAATTGATTCTAATGAACATAATTATAATATTAATAATATAATATAACAAATTTTACTTCTATTATATTTTAAAAAATGTAACTTTGTAAATTATTGAAACAAAAATGCAGTTTTCAATAAAAATTAGTATTTTTCACTATTCACAAGGAAATCAATTTTCCCTGAAAAACAAAAAAAATTAAACTTGAAATAATTTTAGTTTCCTAGTTTAAAAATTATTTTTTTATCCAAGAAGTTTTTTAAATGTTCCATAAATTATTTATAATATTTTCTCACAATAAGTATTAAAAAACATTTTTGATGAAAACTTATTTTGAATAATAATGTATTTATAAAAAAATTATGTTCTTATTTAATAGTAATTAATCAATAAATTTTTATTTAATATGTTATATATATATATATATATCATAATTCATTGAATCTTATTCATACCCTCCAATTCATCATCTAGTTAAAAACATTCTTATAATAATATTTTTTGGTTCGTTTAAGTTCAGTATTGCATATTGTATAAGCTATCGAATATAATGTTATTTTAAAATATCAAGGTATCAAATTATCTCACCCTTTAATAAATTATTCACCCTATATTTGAAATTATTCTCATTAATAATGGGATTGACATTTCAAAATAATTTTTCGAATATCCACCTCAATAAAAGATAAAAAAAATTACTCTTAAAAACAAAGGGGAAACAAAAAGGTCATATGGAGTAACACATAACTATATTTCAAAATAAGAGAAAATTTATGTTAATTGAGTATATGAATATATAGAATTTTAATTTATAAATAATGATAAATATTGATAAATATAATTGATCACAATAAAGTAAATGATCAATAGAAATTTAATGACCATAAAATCTTAAACCACAGAGATATGAGAAAGGCCATCGATTCATCATAAATAAAGGAAAAATGATAACATTTTTGTTTCAAGATCATTTTGATATTGTGGTTGATTTTGTATACCATATAAACTTAGAACATAAGGAAATATACTTACTTTGAAAGTTTATCTTCAGCCTTTAGTTGATTTCTACCACAATGTCATCTTTTTCATCAAATAACGAGTATTAAAGATGAATTTTTCATATATTAAGCACTAAAATTAATTTATAATCGATAAAATAATCCATAAATGGATAACAATATATTATTAATCTCTTTATAAATTAACCAAAATAAAAAAAAATATCATAAGTTAATTAATTCCCAAAATGAATAAACCTTCATATAAGGAAATAATACAATAATCTATAAAATTCAACATTAAGTACAAAGGTTCAATATAGATCATTCCATAAATAAATAACCATATATCTAAAAAACCCCAATAATATCAAAATTAAAGGAATGTTTTATCTTAAAGATTTTCCTCCTACCTTTCAGATTGCATCCCCAAAAATGTAATGACTTTATTCTGATATAATCTGTAATGTTAACCCTAAGGGTTTCATATACCTGAATCTAATAAAAAATATCACAAAATATCATTATTGTTATTAAAAACTTATCACAAAAAAATATCAAAAGGGGTGTTTATTCTATAGAACTTATGATCAAAATTAAACATATAAACCCACGATGGTATCTATAACTCTTATATTATCCTCACATGAAAATATATATTCTTCCAAAAACTAACACAATTTTTATTACTAAACTAAAATAATTAAATATTTCCATAAATCAAAAATGAATTAAAATCCAAAAATATTACCTAAATCACTTTGTAATCAAATCACTAACCCATTTCAAGGTTACCAATACTACCAATTTACTTCAACAATTTCAATTAGCTCTTTATCCAAACTAAACATTATCACAGGACTACTAAATCAATTTTGTTTATTATTGGTACCTTTTAACATATATTTTCAAATCCATAAATAAAATATATAATGGAACAATCCTTAAATGTATCATGATTATTATATCGATAATTTCATTAATATAACACTTATACAATATAATTCTCAAATATAAATACATAAACAAATTAATCCTTACACATCAATGATTGGAATTTAATATGTCTTTCTTTAATCTGGGAGTTATCCCTTGGATTAGGGAACTGGATTGGATAATTCCTTTATTCTACACACAAAATACATTGAAATATAAATGGTTCCTTGGGATAAAATTCGCATCCCTTCATCTAACTCTTCATTTTTATTCAATAATTCGTTGAACTATTTCCTTCTTTTATACATAAAAAGATTTTCTCGTTACTTTGAAGCATTATCTAGGGTTTATAATTCCATATATCTAATGTGAAGTAAATTTAATGTTCCTTACTCCATGTTCTACACCATATGATCTTTTATAAAACACTATCCTTCTCTTATTTGGTGAGTCTGATATTTGGTTAAGGTATATTTTGCTAAAAATATGTCATGAAAACTAATAAGTCGTAATAAAAATATCCTTCACTTATGTCATCATCAAATTTTGTTAGTAATAATCACCACATTTTCCATTACATTCAATTTTAACATGATTTACCCTAGTTTAATCCATTTAATAAAACAAAATATCATACAATGAGCAATAATAATCATAGTAAGAAACTAAATAATCATGAAAAACATTTATAGGATCACTAAATCATGAAACTTTATTTTCAATATAAGACTAATTTGGTTTTACCTAGGTTAATTATGTACATAATCAATTTAAATCATTTACAATTATTCATAAAAAAAATTTAAATTTCCCCAAGAATATCCCCCTAGAGTGTCGAACTAGGTGTGTAGTAAGGGTGCACTCACCATGCACTAAAATGATGGCCAAGATATACTAAACCAATTATTTTTATGGTTATTACCTTTGGATGAGTCTATTCAAAAACTACATAAAATTTTAGTATCTTTATAGAAATGTGTTCCTAGTAAAACTAAAAAATATTTTCCTTACCCAAATTATATGATGTTATCAAATACTGAAACTTTTCTTCATAGTCATTCATAGGGTTATATTCCCCAATATAATTTTTCTTATATCTAATTCCCAAATTTTCTACTAAAATTCTTATAATACCAAGAGTAAAGATCATAACTATAGTAGACCAAACTCAGTGGTTAATTTATTACATTGGTACTAGATACAAGTGATCGCATCCCAAAGGAAAAAATAGTTCATTAGTCTTGGTAAATTGGATACATACTTGAATCTCACATTACATTTAAACACATAAAATAAAACATAGTATTTTCTTTAATGGTAACGTTATTTACTCTATTATATCCATGAATTTCAATCACATATAACTTATTGGAATCCTATGGAAAAGAAAAAAGTAAAGGGTGAAATCTAATTCTTAGTAAGGGTTATGTAAAATGACATTTATCATGAGTAAATAACGAATAATCAACATGGTAGAGTGGTTAATCAAAACACCTGAAATTAAATCAATACTTTATTTTAAGGAATATCCATGGAAAATATTAATATATAAAACAAATGGACAATGAAAACAAAATTTTTAATAAAGTAAATTCATAATTATAATCATTCGTGATCAATCCCTCTCAACTAAGATATCATGAATATTACCATTGTGGCCTCTTAACTAGTACATCATTCCTAAAAATGGGTAAGTATAAAACAAATACCAATCTAATATGGAATTCCAGATATTTTGTCTCATTATACTTGATGATTCATTAATGGGCTATCTGAAAATAAGTCCACCCATCCCTGCACATCCTAGGAATTTATTATATTTTTAAAGATTAATACAATTCATTCTCAAAATTCATTATATGTTATTGATTATCCATACTGAATCAAGAATATGAAACATCAATACATCATTATCATAAACCATAAAGAGAAATAATAAATATTATATCGTTGGACTATATCCATAGTAAAACATAGAATAATAAAATTCATAAGAAAATCATATCTCTGATATCAGTCAAGAAAATAATAAAACCTAAGCGTGTCCATGAAAATTCCATTTTAGACTCAAGAAAAATTTAAAAAAATGATAATTAAAGGATAAAATTAAAATTGATCTCCCTTTTCAATGACGCTCTAGTCCTTCTCCTTGCTATTTATTTTTTTTTAATTGTGCTATTATGGACATACAAAATAGAATCAATCATAAATTAAAAAAAACATGTCATTAAATCTAAAAAACAAGGAGGGTTGGGCTGCATCCTAATTCCAAAAATATATTCCTAATAATGAAATTGAAATCTAAAGTCCTAGAAAGAAAATAGAAAGATAATTCATGGTTTGATCCCCCCAAGTGGGCCTTATATTTTCAATATATATGAAATGGTAGTCCCATATTTCATCCAAAGTCTAATGGTGGGTGGATTTTCTTGGGTTTGAACCACCACATGTTCATTATTTCAGATTTCAATTATTATACCATGATGTTAAGGACTCTGCAGAAAAGGTACACCAAATACACCCCCATTAAAATGTGATATAACTTCCATGGTGGGGGTATTATCAACTATGGGTCATCCTTATTTTATGTTGGTACTTGTATAAACCCTCCTTCACACTCTTTTTCTTTCTCAATGTGGGCATAATTAATGGAATAATTAAAGGGAATGTTAAAATGTGATTTACTTTAACATCATTAAGGCATGAATAAAAATATTCACTTTCAATGTAGGAAGATTATGTCCTGGTTTCATCATGAAAAAAAATAACTTGGATCTCCTCATTGACTTCCTCTAATAAATTTCTAATATTTTTTTGGGAGCTCTATGTGTTCCTTAATAGTTGAATCTACTTTTTCTTCATCTTCCACCATGCAAAAAAATGAGTTTTCTAAATACTAAAATTAAAAATAATGATAAGTGATACTAAATATAGCTTCAATAAAATTATATGATATATAATTCAAGAAAAGATCACATATTAATGTTATTTCATCTTCAATCTCTTATTCAGGGGAAAATTTTTCTTAGAGTTGTATTTTATGGGATATAGGTAGGTATTCATGATCCTCCATAATTTTATAAAATTCTACCATTTTGGGGGTCTCTTCCTCCATATCCACATATAGGTATATAGGTGTTGATTCATTAACCTTTTCACAAGTAGTGAAATCAATTTACCCTTAAGATGAATTCTTGAATTTATCCAGATCTTGTTGATCTTCCACATGTATCTCAACCGTAAAATATTCTTGATCATAAATCTTCTATAGATATTCTTGGTCAGTATAGATATGGAAATTGAGATTTTTGGGATATGGATAGTCTTTAACTAATGAAACACCCTCTCAAACAACTTCAAAGAAATTATAATGACTTCTTTATTGGACTAAATTCTATGAAAGTTGGTTTAGAGTTGATTAACATTGTAGATCACTTCTTGAACTGAGGGACCTATATCTTGGTCATTCCACATCTGCTTGTATAGTATCATGTAATCATAATCCATTTGATGGAAGATTGCCTTAGTATTTTTAAATACTTTTTCTTTAACCTATGAGTAATTAGTCCATGTAGAATATGGGAAGTTTTGAAATATCTTGGAAAATTATTTATTTTTTAGTTTTTTTATTATATAAAAAATATGAAAACTACTTACAATATAAAAAATAAAATATTTATTTAATAACTTCTTGAATCCCTATAAATGGCACAATATTTTGACATTATAGACATTGGGAGTTATAAAAGATAATACTTTTTTCTAGTGTAGTATAGTGGTTGGCCAAATTGGTCTCGCTTGAGGACCTATTGATTCACTCAGTAATCCAAATATATTTTTTGATATTATCTTATTTTTTGAAAGAAAATAACAATACATAGCAAAATAATTCAATGAAAACCCTAACATACCATGAAAAATAGAATTAATGAAGTTAGAGATAAAGGTACTGGTCCTAGGATTAGTTTATTGGGTTCTTTCTTTATTAATTATTTTTTTGATAATACATGTATGAAATATAATTCATGAATTAATATCCTTTAATTTATTGAGAGTGATATTTAGAATTCCTATTAATATTTATTTGCTTCACAAACTTTATCTCCTCCTATAATCAAGGTTAATGGCACACATCAATTGAGAGCGGAGCACCTTCCAAGACTTGACTCCATTATATGATGTTATATCAATTAGATAAACTCAAATCTATATTATGAAATTTTTTATCCATTTAAAGGATAGAAAAGTGTTAAATTAAATAATATAGATTAATTTTATCGTCATTTTGTAGTGGATGGTCATTTTACTCATACACATTTCTCTCATTCACCACAAATAGAATTAAAAAATAAAAGTTTGAAGAGAAAAATCTAAAAACACTATATAATTCCCTAATGAAAATTCTTGAGTCAATCACTCTTTATTGAGAGTGTAAGATATCAATGTAGAATAGAGAGGGATAGAGAGAGTATAATTAATTACTTGAATTAAAATATGTAGAATGGTTTATAAGAATAAAAGATAAAAACAATTATATATAAGTAAATAAACTAAACAACAACCTCTACATTGGTCAAGAGATGATTCATAGTGGCATAGACCCCTATATTTTAAGGAATAATATTATCTTATCTCTTTTATTTAAATCATCCATATCTTCTTTGGTCAAATTTTCCTTTTTTTGAGTGAGTCTCCATGTATGTATCCACATGGATATATCAATTTTTATCACTTTTGTTGTATAAGGATATAGGGTTTCAATATTTCTGTGTAGAAAATAGTACATTGTGGAGATAATACCTTATGGTGTAGCCTATATTTATTTTCATAGACACTTTATATTTGCATCATAGCTATATACCCATGGAACAACCTCTAAATTCTTTAAAAAATAACCACTTATGTTTTTTGAATCTCTAAAATGTAGTGAAAACCCTACAGTGCAATGTCCTATAGTCCATCTTTCTTAAAAACAAAACACTACTATATTTTACATATTGAAAATTAATTAATACTTTATAATGTGCATCATCTGTCCCTAGTTCTACCTCCAACAGCTTCAATCTCTCCCTTCAGTTACTATAGTGATCTTTTTGTCATAGAATCTGTGACAAATGCATGTAATGGTGTAGAATCCCAATAGTGGGGACCCTTAAACAACTGATGAAAAAATGAATTTACCCTTATGAAATGTTACAAAAAATTATGTTACCATTATGTGACTTTTTCCTACCCTTATGTAAAATTTTAAAACTATGATTTACCTTTGCATATCCCCTTCCTTACATTTACATAGAATTTAAAAACAATGTACTACCTTTATAAAATGATATTTTTACCTTTATGTATCTCATGTGACCTATAATTTTGCTTTACAAGAAATCTTTTACACCATTTATGTGAATCTAAACCACCTTTACATAGCTTGTGTACCCTTTATGTAATGCATATGGATGATGTTTACCCTTATATAGTGGCTTCTTACCCTTAAATAGTGTGTACCTTACCTTTATGTAGCCATAAGAAATTAGAATCTACATTTAAACACCTTAATATAACCTTGAAGAATTTACATTACCTTCAAGTAGAGCCTTCTCACATTTACGTAGATCTTTAAAGTACCCTTATGCAGTAACTATAGTATAGGGATTACCTTTAGGTATCTAATGAAAACCTTGGGGTACCCTAATGCATCATGTAAAGTACCCTTATGCAATTTAAACTCTACCCAAAACTCATATGAGATCTGATTGGAGGGCTAATTCAACACCCCCCCCCCCCACAACACACACACCCAAAAAAATTATTAAAAAATTAAGGTAGTAAATGTTAAAGTATAAGGTGCAACATGTTTTCCTCAACATAATTTAAAGTGAAGAAAGCCCATAAATTCTCGTAACCATTCTTAAAAGAAGCACTAGAATATAAATTAAAATTTTAAATTGGTTCATTGAAATTCCCAAGTAGTTCATCTAAACATATGAAGATAATGATTTTCCAAAAATTATTTTTTAAGAAAAAGATGGTAATTAAGTAATACCCAACATACTATTAAGGTATCCCTTCGATCCAATAAATAGAAATCAAGATATTTAAATATCATAAACCTCTAAGAAGATATCACTCACCTATAATCATTCATTTAAAACTAAAACCAGGTATTATCCGTCCAAATTAGTCTTTAAACAATTTCAGAATATAGAAACTGAAGTGTGGCGGACAAAAATTGGAATCAAGGCATGCCTCTAGAATGCCACAAGCTCATGCAAACAGGCTCTCGTGGATGTTACCAAATATACAATAAAATAGTATTGGGCTAATTGAATTTTAAACTCAACTGATGCCCAAATTAAATATTTTCACAAACATAACAAGTAATAATGAATCCATCAATATCAATTATTCCTAAAAATGATTCTTGGAATGAGACTAGGGATGCTTATAAAATTCTTATTCAATTTTAGAAAAAATGATCATTCTATGAATAAGGAAATCACCCATATACATATCCCTCATTGTATATATTTTAAATGATAAGAAATATTTTTGATCCACTCAGGAGTATATTTCCTTTATTTGACCCTCCTAAACAAAATTTTTTCCATTTCAAATATTGTAAAAAATATATATTCATAGGATGACACATCATAGGATGATTCCTCAGAGGATGGTTCAAGAAATATGGGGAAAGATTCACGAAAATAGGTTTGGGAGGAATGAAATTTTTTCCCCAATATGAATTCCTAAGGATCTTGATACAATGGTCCTCTTCAAGTAAGAACATTCCGTGTGTCTGTAGGCCTTTATAGGATGTTGAGTGATAAAACCATCAGAGTCCACCAATGCTTTCATCACTTTTTTAGCACCAGAACAAATGAAAAATTTGTTAATTTGTCGAAATTTTTCATGCGTTTCATGAATGTATTCATTAGAACTTAGACCCACTTGAGCCTCAAACTCATTAGATATTTCATTTAATCACGAAAAGAATCCACAAATTCAAAACAAATGTTCTGCCTCAAGTATATCATGGATATTATTAGAGGTCCCATAAGAATTTATTACCGCATCTTGAGAGACAATATCATATAAGTCATTACTTCTAACCATAGAGGGACCCTACACTTAAATAAGAACATAAAATTTACATTTTTTAATCCTAATATCCTTTTACCTAACATGTAGTTATGAAATGGGTTCAATTTGTGGAATATTATCACATAGATTAATAGAGTGACCAAATTTCAATCAAGAAAATAAGTATTCTTAGATATTTTCATAAGTCACCCTTTTCAAAAAAAATCCTTTTCCCTATTTTTAATAAATATAAAAGAGGGTAGAGTTTTGGAGGGATCAAAATTTGTAAAAAATATTCAAAATTGAGGGTCTTCACAGTTTATAGGTGGCTAAGTCAAGATTAATTGGAGTATCAATGGGGATGGAAATGGAAGAAAAGGTATCCGAGTTAAAGAGGTAAACATGTAGGTTTTGAATTCCTAACCAAACAGGGACCATAGGTGGATCAATATCTTTCTCAAAATTAGGGGTCTATTTCATCATCTTCATATTGTGCCTATAAAAGGATCACTAACCGTGGGACTAAAATATAAAATATTCCTCTTCCAAGGAAATAAAAACCAATTAGAGTCTATAATAAAGAATCCATAGATCGAAAGAAATAAGTCCAATAATTTCAAGGTACCCATGATGAATTTAATAGAAGGATGTCGGTGAGTAAAGTTACCAAAAACCTTATACCAGAAATCTATAGAAATAAGTTCCATATCCTTCCTAAAAAAGTGACATTTCATTACCCCTTATGTTGAAAAGATGATAGAGATATACATGATGGTAATTTAATAACATCAATAATAATGGGTTTTCTTGAAGGCACCTCCTTGAAGGACCGATTAGGGTTGGGAATTGGCTTACCTAAACACCCACCTTTATAGTTACCTTTACATTCCACCTTAAAAACTATCATGTATAAATGTAAAGAAAACATTACCCTTACATAGCCTCTACGTCATGTATAAGGGTAAACAAACACTTCAAAATTTCTAATTGAAATAATCAAAATAAAATACCCAAATTAAAAATTTTCAATTATTTTTGTCTCCAAATTTATTAATTAAACTGAAATTACCCACATTTCAATAAATCAATAAATTTATGGGTAAAATTATTAAAAATAATTAAAATTAATTATTAAAATATTAAAACAATTATATGAAAATATGTTCATTCATAGATAATATAATTATTGTAATTCATAATTATAGATATCATAAAATTTTTAGAAGGAACTTATTCCAATATATTCTCTATCCAGGGTTAGGTATCTCCCATTATCCTACTTAGTTGTTTCATGAGACCTACCAGTGCACTGAAGTGCTATATAATTTTGGGACCCTCCTATCACATATATAATATAATTCGTTATATCATAGATTAAAATTTCATAATTAATGGTTTTTATAATTTTCATTAGTAAACAAAATACAAATAATTGAAATGAAATTCATTAAGGATTGGCTTATAAGATTTTTCAAATGAAATCAAGTAATATACATAATTGTTAATAATTTTTCCATTAAATACATGGTATTAATATCAAGATAAATACCATTGGATTATAACAATAATGTAAAGGTAATTAATAATGAAAGTTATATGATATGAAAAAAGTAACCATCTGAATTGAAGTTGTTTAAAAGATTTTTTTCAATGATTTATCAATGTAGAAATCAAATGTATCATTATGGGGGGATGCTTGTATATACTAAAATTACATTATGATTCCAAGATAATGATAGGTAAATAACTTTTAGAAATTAGGATTATATAACAAATATATATTTCTATATCATTGTGGATTAAAAATTCTTAAAAAATAACTCTCAAAATGAATAACAATTAATTGAGTTCCCCTCTTAGATATAACATCCCATAACAGAGACAAAGTCCCCATCTTAGAAATTTAATATTTAGAATGCCACAAATATAGAGAATACATATATATTTAGATAAAAATACATGATATTGTTTTACTAAAATGAACAAGTATTATTCTAGTATCTTTATGATATTAAAAATAGAGTATAAGAAAATTGTATGGGATAATCATATGAAAATTAAATGAAATGGATAATACTAAAATTTATTTATAGATACAATTGGATCTAAAACTATATATTGAAATAATTAATATATAAAATTTCATGTTTGAAAGTGACTGATAATAATACCTTAACTCTTCACTTCCTGACTATAGAAATAACCATTACATGCTTAAAAGATATTACAAATTAAAAAGAAAATAATGTATAGATAATTTCAGAGAAGTATCAAGAGGAAACTTTCTCTTTCTAAGAGGGTAAATGAGATGAAGGGGGTAATTATAGGCATTTTTAGTGAAGTTTTTTTAATTAGAAACTGAATATTTTATTTTATCATTATCTTAAGTACTTTGGTTAACCCTTAATGTTAAAATCCCACATTTCCTCATTAGCAACATCCCCAAGACGCCAACAGATGGAAATAAATTCCAAGGTCTATATTCATATATGGGGGATGGTTTTCCTTTTTAAAATAAAACAACATAACCAAACATTATATAAAAAATACTACTACATGATACATGATAACAATAAAAAATAACTCAAATTAACACCATTGATATCAAAATCAAACTATAATCAAGTACCACAGCAGAAGACTAAAAAACATCAAAGGACAGAATATAAGTCAAAACCAAAAAAAACCCAAAGACTCCAAAACATTACTCTACAGTTTCAAACATCCTCCATGATCTAACTCGAAAATATAGCCCATTTATCACTAAGAACCACTAAAAAAGTGTGATACTTTACCTTTTATAGTTTCTCAATGAACAAAATATTCAAAAGCACTAAATTTCCAAAGTAGTGGTGAATGATGAATCTCAATAGGTTTTCCAAGAAGGAATTACCTACTCACTCCACTAGGATAGAACAAGTTAGAACATTTATATAAAACCATTTATATAAAACCATTTTAATCAATTCATCAATCTACAACAAATCAAAATAGTTCATATCAAAATATTTTCCAAGTAAAGAAACCAAACAATTCTTAAAACCATTTCACATTCCTTACTAGAATACCCTTTCCATTATTCACACACACACACAAACACATGCATGTTTCACTAATATTTCCATACTCACAAGAAGTCTTTCATCCATCCATTAAGTTATCACAAATTGGCCAATATCTTTGTCCCCCAATGAATCATGCCCCTTATTTGAGGTCACATCCCTTTGTACCCCAATGATACATGCCCTTTATTCAAGTTCACGTCGAAAGAATGAACTCACACAACCCATGTATACCAAAACCATTTGAAATCAACCATTTAAATCCATTTCAATAAAATATTTATTTTATTGAAAACCTTTAAAACAAACCATTTCCAAAAAAATCCAACAAATTCATATTTTAATATCAACATTTTAACATCAAGAAAACAAAGTCTTTAGCACAACCAATTATCCATAAAACCATAAATCCAAAAACCATCAGTAAAGTGAATTTCTAGCATCATTTTCACATCAATTTCATAATCAATTTCAATAAATATAAACTATTTTAAACTAAGCCTTCAATTTCTAACAAGAGTAGTTGAGAGTGAATCTCCCTACCTTGGAAATTTTACAAAAAATGAACGGAATGAAAAAACCCACATAACCAGGTTGAATATCCAAAAAATAATCTTAGATCTCTTCCCCTATCATAAAAAATGACAAAAATAACCCTTATTAGATTAAAAATCCTTTGATATATCCATAGAGGACTAGATCCAAGAAACTGTGAGAGAGGGGGATAAAGGAAAGTAGATCTAAGAAAAATCATGAAAAAATACCATAAATGAGGACTTACCAAGGTAATCAAGCCTCAATACAGCAAGAAATGCCTTTATATTTCTTATAATTTAAATGATAGAGCTTCCACAACCTTTTAGAGGAAGAATACTTGAAGAGGGTCAATTTAGAGTAAAAATGAGGGGATAAAACATAATCTCTACCTAGATCCACTATTTTATGATCTGGTTTTTAAATTACGCATGGTTAACCACACAGTTAAGAATACTATGTGCTAATTGTAATCCATTATCTACCTCAAAGAGGATCTCACATGGTTAGGCCACATGGTTATACAAACCGTATTCCAACCATGAAAAAGATCATTATCCCACTTTTAAAGGTTTATCCTTGGTGTTCGCATGGTTTGGAAAAAATTTGCTCCAAACTATGTTCCTTACCCTTAGCCTTTTTCTCACTATACTTGATTTAAATTAGGAGTTTCATAGTTTCCAAAACTATTCACCAACTGTGTACCTTTAGAAAATCCCCAAAAACATTACAAACTTCTTCCAAACCCTCCAAAACATCACCCAAAAATTTTACATACTTGAAAAATTATAAATACATTTATAATTACTTTAAACAGGGGTGCTAAATTCTCCCAAAAATTACCCTTTCTATCCTAGAAATTAAAAAAAAATTGTTTTCCCGAAGGAGTTCGGGCCATTGTTTGAGAATTTCTTTCTCCCATTCCCAAGTATCATCCTAAATATGACCATGTTTCCACAAAACCCATAATAGAAGGATGCTTTTACCATAAAATACTTTCTCTTGTCTATCAAATATCTATAATAAGACATGTACCAATGAAGCATTCAGCTCTTGGCCAATGTGCTCCCATCGAATCACATGGTCGGGATCAGGTTGATACTTTCTCAACTAAGATACATGAAACACTTTATGCACATTAATGAACAATGGTGTCAATTACAACCAATATTCCACCTCACTAACCTATTCAAGTATATAAAAAGGTTATATGTATCAGTGAGATTACTTTCCCTACTTCCTAAAATAATGATGCCTAAGACTTTAAGATATTCTCAAAAATACAAGATCACTCACCTTTAATGAAAATGGTCATTTGTGATTATCCACTTAATATTTCTGACAACTCTGATATGTCTTTATCCATTTTATGATCAAAAAAATCTTCTCAATTTTTTCTTGGACAAAACTCGGCCTAACTAGTGAAGTCACACCGATTTCCACCAGACAAAGTGTTGAATAATAAGGACACTCATATAATGCTTCAAAAGGATCCATATGTGTTATGGCTCGATAACTCCTGTTATATGAGAACTCCATTAATTGTATGTGGTTCTCCAATGAGCCACCAAAATCCATTATACTAGCCCTCAACATATCTTCCAACTTTTTTATCATCCATTCAGATGGTCCATCCATCTAAGGATGATATACTGCAATCATATTCAACTAAGTCCCAAGGTCTTTCAATATGGATTTCCATAAATGAGACATAAATCCCAGGTCTCTATTTGACACTATCGAATCTAGTAGTTCATTCCCCTTTACCACTTCTCAGATATAATTTTTTGACAAGTCCTCCACCATATGAGATTCAAAAATATGAATGAAATGGGATGAATTTGTGAGTTGATCCACTATCACCTACATGTAATCATGTTTCCAAACCATTCTTGGGATACCTATTACGAAATCCATGGAAATCTATTACCATTTCCAAATAGTAATAGGTAAAGACGGTAATATAATTGTTGGTCATTAATGATTTTTCTTAACATGTTGATAAGTTAAGCATCTTGAAACAAAGTCAGCCACATTCTTTTTCATGCCAACCCACAAAAGTTTAGAATTCAACACCTTATAAATATTATGTACTTCAGTATGAACAACCCATCTCGAGTGGTGGTATGCATCAAGACTTTTCTCTAAACAAGACATATGTATGAACATCTGATCCCAAAATCACAAAACTAAATTCCCATCCATGTTCCATCACTCAATGATCTCCCCACCATTGAGTTTTGACCTCATAGAAATGAATTCTAAATTCAATTATTGTGCCTCGTTAACTATCAAAACCAAATTAAGAAAAAATAAAATTAGAAATAACGATGAAACATCACCTTGGTATTCACATTCTATGTGAATATCATCTAAGACCGATATCAACTACCACTCATCTAAAGATTATTTTTTTATACTAAGCATACGACTTTTTTTAATGCATCTTCCACTGAATTTCCTTTACCTGGTCCACACATCAATTCAAAGTCAAACATTTGGAGATACAAAATCCATATTCTTTGTCTCAAATTCAAATCCTTTTTTGAGAAAATATTTTTCATGATCTTATGATCTGTAAACACTGTAAAGTTATTACCAAAGAGGTCAAATCATGGTCTATAGAAGAAACAGCAAATTATGTTTTGGGTTGTTCTTCTCATGAAACCTTAACTTCCTTGATCCATAAGTAACAACATGATCACCCTACATGATAACACATCCCAACCCAGATATCAAGGCATCACAATACACCATGTACCATTTTCCTGATTCAGGAAAAATCAAGATTTTTTCTAATGTAAGGTGAACTTTAAGCTCTTGAAAATACTTATGAAATTCTTCATTCCATTATAATGGTGAATTTTTATTTTTCAGATCTATCAGAGGAGAATCTATTTTTGATCAATCATGAACAAAACGTAGGTAATAACCATCCAATATAAGGAAACTACATATCTCAAAAACATTCTTTGGAGGTTTCCACAATATTACAACCTCTATCTTTTCCAGATCCATAGAAACACCTCTTTTAGAGATTACTTGTCCAATGAAACGTACATTTGTATCTAAAAATCACACTTTTATAATTTGGAATATAGGATATTATCTTTCATGATTCCCAACATTGTTTCCAAGTGTTGTTCATGCCTACCCTTGTCCTTGAATACAGCAATATGTCCTCTACAAAGACCACCACAAAAGAATCTAGATACCTCTTAAATATCTAATTCACCAATGCCATAATAATCTCTAGTGAATTCATAAAACCGAAAGGAATTACCACATAATCATAATGGACCTATATACATATAAAGGTTGGCTTCAAAATATCCTCTTTCTGAACTCACAATTAGTGATATCCTGGCTACATTTCAATTTTGGAGAACCAATTATCCACCCTCAATTGATCAAACATATCAAAAATTCATATAATTGGATATCGATTATTTATCATAAATTGGTTAAGCTTATAATAATCCACACACAAATAAATATTTCTATAATCCTTTTTTGAAAAAAAGGGTTGGTACTACCCAAGGAGACATACCCAACTGATTGAATCCTTTACTTTATAACTCTTCCAACATCACTAATAGCTCTATTAATTATGTTAGTTTCATCCAATAATATGGAAGAGAAATAGGATCGGTCCTCAGAAGGAGATAAATTGAAAAATCCACTTCTCTTATTGGTTGAAACCATGATAAATTTTCTAGAAAAACATATGCAAACTGGTCAACCACTGCTAGAAAACTATTATTCTTGGTCTCTTCCATTGATTCCAAAGTCAATGCTACTAACTAGTATAATATCGCTCAAACTTCTAGGGACAAAAATATCATTGCACCTACCTTTACATTCCAGAATCCTCTAAGGAGGCACCCAACACCATCATTAGTCATAAAACCGACCCTTCAGGTATAATAATCAATGTTAACTTTGAACATTTTCAACAAATCCATTTCTAGGATTATATCATATTCATCAATCTCAAGAATAGATAATTCCTATATCATCTTAGAATTATAAAAAGTTAAAGATCATGATTTACACATAAAGGATTTACACTCTCTTAGATAAAGAGGAGTTTGATGTTCCAACACAGAAGGAATCATATCAAATTTTAAACCCAGAAAATAGAAAGAATGAGAAGAAATAAAGGAATGGGATGATTAGTATAATAATATATTACATAAAAGTTATAATTAAAAAGAATCATACCTCACACCACTAATGGTCCTGACTGATCATCCATAATCACCTATTCAGCTCCATATAATTTCTTACTCACTTCACTTCGTTCTTTATTACCTTGTTGAGATTGATCTTGCTAAGTAGTTATGATATTCCTAGAATCACCATGGATTTATATATTCTGTTGATGAGGATTATTAATTTTCCATCGTCCTATCAATGTATATGATGTCTACAACACATGATAAGTGTCTCAAACACCCGACCTCGGAGAATTGTAACAATAGCGCTAAAGATACCCCATCTGATTCCAATTATGGAATGATCTTGGTGGTTTCGTAAACTCTAGCTTCATGTGGTGGAATAAACCACACTAAAAACATCAATATTATCCCTTGGGTCTTAGAGTAAGATTCATCGATCCAACCATGTGGTTATGAGCTATACTCTTACCTTGGAAATAGGTTTCCCTCTTTCATTTTTTCCTAGAATTAGAGTTCTCACCATTTCCCATGGGTACCAACATTATCCATCAACTCATGGCTCTTTATATGTCTATTTATTCCATTATCTATCTATTTTACATCTTGGTATAATCTGTAATAAAGAGCACAACAATATTTGAGAAAATATCTTACCTTAGCACAGATTCAAAAATGTGTTCCTTAAAGGATGCACTAGCAACAACGTTGGGTGAAAATCACACTAAATTCATGAATTTAGATGCATACTCTATCACTGTGAGGCTCTCCTAATTCAAGATAAAAAAATTCCTTCATTCTTTGAATTCTGAAAGTATAATGATATAATTTTTTGTTGAACAATTCTTCAAAATCCTCAAATGCATGGCCTTAGTCTAATTTAGCCTCAACTTCTAAATTCCACCATTTTGATGAAAGATCCTCCAGTATATACATCACTACCTTGACTTTCAACACTGCTAGCAAGCTAAGGAAATTAAATATATTATTCATCCTATTCAGCCAAACCTCTTATTTATATGGTTCCAAATCACCCTAAAATTTGGGTGTATTCTGCTTCTAGAACTAGGAAGAATAATCCACTTTACTCTATTAATATTTCTAGTTCCCTATATCCATTGCCTAAAAATCATGAACTATAATCTGAACCAGTTTTTGGTTCACCTGTTGCTCAAGTGAAATCATATTCGTAGAATCTTTCTCTAGTTGTTTTCTATAACTCCTACTAGGTTCCATTTTCTATAAACACAACAAACTCCATAAATCCCATTCTCTAGAAATATAAGGCTTAAAATTTTCAAATTATACCACATAATATATCACAAAATTTCTTTCCAAAGTCAACTTTTTCCACATTCAACCATTTTTGAAAAATTTCAACTTTCTTTTGAAAATCAATCCATTTTAAAAATACCATATCATGTTATTTTCAAATCTCATATTTGAAAACATTTTTATGATTTTTAAGAAATAAATATTTTTCCCCCAAATCTTATATCATTACTAAAAATGAAATATTCATTCCTAGTGGGAATTCATTCATAAAATGAATGTCATGCTCATATCATTTGTTAAACCACTAATAATGAGATTCCAAATCATATAACTGTATCCAAAACACTTATATACCCAAATCCCAAGAAACATGAATTTTATCATAAAAAATTTAGATACACATTTTCATGCTTCACATTTCAAGTCCCAATGATCCTACTCCTTTCTACCAACCCAATACAAGGAGAAGAACATAAAGAATTTGAACTCCAAGACTAAGAGAACTGAATACCACTTGTTAGTCAAGTACCGAACAAGCTAATACCACTTGAAATATCTCACCCCTCCTCATTGGATTGAGAATGTATAAGGATTTTACTTGGACTTATGCGATATCCCCAAGATTCCAATGGATAAAAATAAATTCCAAGGTCTTCATTTATAGATGGGTGATGGTTTTCCCTTTTTTAAATAAAAAGACCAACCAAAAAATCCATAACAAAATTATAATACATGATGAATGATAATAATGTAAAATGACTAAAATTAATACCATTGATATCAAAATCAAATTATAATCAAGTACCATAATGGAAGACTACAAAATATCAAAGTACACAGAAGAAGATAAACCCAAAAAACCCAAAGACTCCAAAACATGACTCCACATCTCCTAACATGCTTCATGATCTAACCCCAACATAAATCCCAATTATTATGAATCACCACTAAAGAAGTATGATGCTTTACCTTTTCCATTTTATAAATGAAAAAAATCTTCAAAATCACCAATGTAGGGGTGAGTAATGAAACCTAGTAGGTTTTACCAAATTGAATTCCCTACTCACTCCACTTGGATTGGGAAAGTTAGCAAAATTATATAAAACAATTAATATAAAACCACATTAAAAGGTTAAAAAATCTACAAAAAAATTAAAAATAGTTCATATCAAAATAGCTTCAAGTAAATAAACCAAACAATTCCTAAAATCATTTCACATTCCTTTTTGGAAAACCCTTTCCATGATTCACACACACCCACACATGAATTCTTCACTAAAAATTCCATACTCATTAGTAGTTTCTATTCCCTATAATAAATCATTAAAAAGTTCCAAATATTAGTGTTCCCTAATGACACATTCTTCTTATCTAGGGATACATCCATTTGTACCCCAATTGTACATTCTCGTTATTCAAGGTCACATAAAGATCATGAACTCACACAACCAATGTATTCTAAAACAATTTCAAATCAACCATTTCCATCCATTTCAATAAAACCATTATTTTATTTCAAACCTTCCAAAAAAACTATTTCTAAAAAATCCAAAAAAGCCATATTTTTTAATCAAAATTTTAAAATCAATAAAACAAAGCACTTAGAACAACCAATTTTCCACAAAACCATAAATCCAAAAACTGTCACTAAATAGATTTTCAACCGTGATTTTTACATCAATTTTATAATCAATTGAAATAATTTGAAACTAAAACTTTATGTTATAATTGGATAAGTCGATAGTGAATCCATATACCTCAAGAATTTTGGAGAAAATGAAGAATGATGCAAAAATTCCTTTAAAACTAGGTTGAATCTCTATCCCCCCCCCCCACAGATCTCTTCCACTATCATCAACAAGGATTAATCTAACCATGATTGGAATCAAAAGACATAGATCTATTCTCAATGGACTAGATATAAGAAAATGAGTGAGAGAGGAAAGTAAATCCAAGAAATTCCATGAAAACTATAATAAATGAGGGCTTACCAAGGGAATCTGGATTCAACGCACTATGAAACACCTTTCAATCACTTCAATTTAATGGGGAAAGGTTATACATTCTTTGGGAGGAATAATACTCTAATTAGGGTTTATTTGGATCAAAAATGAGGGGTTGAAACTTAATCCTAGCTCATATACTCTTTTTTAGGATCTCATTTTTAAAACATACATGGTTGGTCACACGATAATGAAAATTGTGCGTTAACTATGCACGAGTATCTTCCTCAAGGAGGAGCCCGCACGGTTGGCCAACGTAGTCTAAAAAACCATTCAATAACCAAGAAAAAATAATTTTACCATTTCTCATGGTATCTCTAGGGTGTCCACATGGTTTGGAAAAAATGTGTGCCTAACCGTGTGTCATCCCCTAATCTGTTCCCTCACTATACATAGTTTCCTTACTGAGTATCATGGTTTCCACAAACTGCGCACAAACCTTGAAATATTATAAAATCCCCCAAAAACAATTCAAACTTCTTCCAAACCCCCCCCCCCAATATTCACCCAACCACATTACATGCATAAAAATAAAAAATTAAAGGGTCACTTACTTGAAACTAGGGGTGCTTCATTAATACTCCACTACACACCTTAGGGATACAGTAATATTTTTATTTCAAAAAATTATCCATGAGAACAAATATTATTGTATCTCGTACATTATTACACATTTTTGATGTTGTGAAAATACATGTATATCATATTCTGCCATATTTCATCAATTTTTACCATTTTTACATTTCTTACTAAAAATAAATATATTTCACCCCTTAACTTATTTAAACATATTGATTTAAAACATTCAATACATTTTATAAAATAAACATTATAATTATGATAAATTTATCTTTTAACAAAAGATATTATATTTCATTAAAAAAAAGTATCAGGGTAAATATAATTTTATTATTAAATGAACTTATATATAAATAATAACCAAACTTCTAAGTATGTATTCCTTTATTATAATATAATAATACCCAATTATAAATTGGTAAATATTAAAATTCTTAGATAGTGGTTCTAATATCAATTACATTATACTAGTTCATTCAATTTTTAACTTATTCTATGGGAATGTCCATTAAATCATCACTTGTTATAGTTTTTATTGGTCGTGGTCAAGGAAAATCCTTTAAATAATACCTTATGCACAAGATAAAATATTTATACTTCATATGGTGTGTTTTAATTAGTAAATTGTTGAACCCACTTTGTGTTTTTTGTAGTTTTTGTCAATAAGAATGAAAATAATATGTCATGTTGTTAATATATGTTGTGATAAAAAATTAATTGAGTTATATACCTAACACAGGTTTTCAAAAATCACTTAGTTAAACAGAATAGAGAGTACCTTGTAGTCTAGTTTCAGAATAAGTGAGATAATGTCACGGTATATAAAATAAAGAATATTGAATTGATGAACATATTGAAGATTGATATAACTAAGTTATTTCTATATATGATTTGGAAGTAATAAGGATTATTCCTACTATTATTTATGTGGTTCTTAGAGATCCATTCACATTGAAAAAAATGAGGAATTTTCATGGAGGTTTATGTAAAAGTTATTTTTTGTATATTTGAGAATCTTGGAGAAATTAAATTACTCGAGAAAATTAACTATAGTTCACAAGAAAGTTGTTATTGTATTTTGAGATATGAAAAATGTATTATAATAGTAGAAACACCTTAAATCATGGTAATTATATTTTTAAAAAAAATAAAAGTAACTATCTTGATTGACTTTAAATTTAGTTTTGTTTTCATTGTATTAATAGAGATCCAATCTTAAATGTACAAGTATTTGAGTTTCTTCCACCACTGCATCAATATTATATTTATGTTAAAGGGTAAAAAATATTTTTGATGTTGATGTATATTTCTCTTGTAAGAACAAGAATATATTATCCATACTTGTAATTTCAAATTAATTTGTAATATTTTTTCATTCACTCAGTTTAAGGGGATATTAAAATCTTAGTTGAGTTCTTTGGAGTAAAGTTATTAACGATATTATATCTTCTTGAGATTGAGGAGATGGTGGAGAATAAAATTTAGTTGTTATTTTTTATGGAGATATATCCTTGTGAATATTATTTATAAAGATTATTATTTGTATGGAAATATATATAGATGAATTTATTGAAATTTAGTTGAAGATAAAACATGTTCTGATAAGATTTGGAATTATTCTGTTGTTGACTAAAGGTGGTTCACATTAATTCCATTTTGTTTGAAATTTATCAGTTGTGTTAAAGAAATTTTTTTATAATTTTTAATCTAATATATAACATATGAAATGCATCTATATAAATAATCTAATGATTTTTGGAGTTTGAAATTTTTAAAAAAATAGAAAAGAAAATATCCACGTTGTTATATATAATAGTAACTTTCTTGGTTGGAGTTGAAAATAGAAAATTCCTTGGGAGTCACATATTGTGATTCATAATATTTACTCCTCCAAAAATAATAAAAAGTGATAAAGTGTTAAAGTGACATTCTATAGGTATGATATTGTTTTTATAAGCTCACTGAAGAAATTAGAAAATTAAAAACTTATACAATATGTAAGAGTAAAAAATCTTATATATGAATCATCAGTTTATGGAAAAATAGAAAATGAAAAAAATATAATTGAGATACATAAGAATAAAAATTTCATATGTATGTTACATCAATGTAGTTGGGGTGGTTCTTATGTGGTAAACACCCTATAATCTTGTATCAAAAACCAAGGATCAAATTTGAGTGAAATAGAGTTTTCATATGCACTAAAGTATAATTGTAGAAGATACTATAACACTTTAGTGGTGTGGGTACTATAGTGGGGTACTATAGAATCACCAATATTCATCTCAAATGGTTTTTTGATCCAAAAATAGACCTATAGGACATGGGGCCTCTAATACATCCATCCATAAAAAATGGAATTTTTATGATAAGGCCTATGGACTATAATCCTTGGGATAAAAGTGAAATAGTGGGAAAAAACTAATGTCTTGATGTAATTGGAAAGACATATATCATGGTGACACACAAGCACCACTACATAGGAATCCTCTAAAGAGGGATAGGTTCACTGGATCCTATCAACCAGTCTTCTTTCCCCCATATATTTTTTATATGGGATATATGGGTACATTTCCACATGACTATCAATGAAATGGAACCTAATAGATGGTGAAGCATAATAGGTAGGTGATGTAGTGGAGATCCACACAAGCACTGCTGGGTGGGTGGATTGAAAGATATATTGGATTACTATAACCTATCATTCATCCTTTTTCCCCCATAAGTATTTGATGTTGGAAAAAGGGGTAACCATCCATGGTAATTTTTTTTCTATTACAATGAAACAATTCTTGTTTGGGGTGTTTTATCTTTTGGAATCATAACATGGTGTGATTACTAATGATAGGGGAAACGATGCATAGTACTGGTGGCACGTCATGACATAGGCTACTCATTAAAGGGGAAACCTTATCTCCGGTCTTTGATAACCTAGGTATTTGGTCCACCTATGTTCTAATTCTACTTTCCATATAGGTCCTCAAGTCATTTTTTGTAATAAATTATGTATAGTGGGAGCATTTAATTCATTTTTAGGGGGGATGAGCCTTGACCTAATTGGGTTTCTAGGTGTGTGTGTGTGTGTGTGTGTGTGTCTGTCTGTGTGTGTGTTGTTTGGTTTCTTATAATACCATCTTTATTAAATGATTTTTTAAGTGTCATCTATTAAAAAATCTAAAATTTGGAAATAAAAAATTCTTTACATGAAGCATAGGATTAAATATTTCATATTTGAAGATTTATCAGTTTCCCAAAATTTGGGAAACTTATAATATTTTGTAAGTTATATTTTTATAAGTTAAGATAAGCATAATATATGTTATCCTCAAATCTTACTCTAAATTATGATGATAGTTTTCTTATATTAAAATCTTAAATATAATTTTGTTAATAGTGATTAGTCATGATTCAACTAGACATGCATTTAGTGATGAATAATAAGGATGTATGAGTTTCCATGTCATGAAGAGAAATATCCCACCATGACGCAATTTGAAGAAAGAAAGTAGTCAAGGTTGGTATTATTGTTTGAGGTATGGAAGCACTGTTGGGAAGAAGATCTATGTCATAGTGATTATGAAATTTTAATATTAATATTTTTACATCATGGTGTGCAATTAATAACATGTCATGGTAGAGCTTCTCATTATGATGGCATATCATGTGTGTTAGGCTCAGCAGTAAGATTATTTTATGATCTATGTCATGCCGCAACTAGAGAAGCCATGATGAAACCAAAAAATATATAAAGAATTCATTTCATGATAGATTCCATCACACTATGAATTTCAAGTTATATGTTTTCATCTAGTCATAAGGTTTTATGTACAATAAATGTTTCAGTAATTTTTATAGGAAAGTTACCATGATGATTGAGGTAGAAGAAAATGTAAAGAATTATGGAATGTAAATTTTTGAGAAAGATTTATTATTCTATAACTGTTTTTTGAATTATTAATGAATGATAATTTAAGAGAGATCATGGGCACAACTTGATCAATATTAATGCACTGATTATGGAGAATTATATTTGATGGCCTAGACTGAGACACATGGATATATTTAAAGTTCCTAGAATTAAAAGGGGTTTCCATATTAAAACATCAAAACTAATATATATGAAGATGTTGAGTATATTAAATGAGAAGAAGGAGAATAAGGAAAATAATAACTAACACAATTATTATTTGATATATATTGTGATTTGAATAAGATAATGTTGTACCTATCTCATTCATTGTATTTTCGTAATCACAAACTCACTCTTGTGTATATAATATTTTCATTTGAGTGATTTCTATAATCCATAATTCATCTTTAATCAATGTCATCAATTTTCTTATTAGAGATATTAAAGTCAATTAAAAGGATACATTTTATTCTTATTGAAGGATTGTACCTATCATATATCATGTATTAATACCATGGATTCATGTTTAAATATCCATCAAATGTCGAAGAAAAAATTTCTGAAGGCCATACTTGAAGATAGAGGCATGAAAGTGGCACAAGATCAATGGTGAAAGGCACCGGCCGGTTGGTTCCAAGTAGACTATATCATTAGATGTGAAAAAAACCCACTATCCAATAAGTGGTGAAGGTAGAAGCACCTTCTTCTTCTAGGAGTCCATCAGCTAGCTGTTAGAGGAGAACTGACTCACTAGTACTAGTTATAGAAACCATGTGATCTCTAGGTGACACATCATCTAGTCGGTGAGTTGTACCAGGAAACTGATGGTCTCGGGATAACAAATCTAGGAGTGTATTAAAGGTTGTTAAAAATTCAATAAATGTTGTTTTTTAACGTCTGTGAAGCCCAAAGATTCTAGATCATCCCAACCCTTTTTGAGCCTATAAATAGAAACATTATGAGTCTTAGAAGATATACCAATTACCAATAATACCTCTCAGATCCTTCATTCAAAAGCGAAGCTCTAGTGGATCCTCTCAAGTTCTCTCAAATATCCAACTCCAATTCACCATTATTCTCAATCATTCATATCCAATTTCATCTTCTTATCTCTCATATCAATTTTTAAAATCCTTTCTGAGAGATTGGGTAGTAGAATTGTAATGGGATTTCCAAAACAGACCTATCTCTTATCGTCACCTTCTTCAACGGGTTCACATTACAACAAAATTGAGGGTTGAGTTCCTTAAATACTAAAAAATATCAATAGGGTTCTCACAAACCAAAATTGTGGGGTAAAAGTTTCTTGATGAACACCAAGATCATGGTATTAATAACATAAACTTCTCAACCTGAGGGGGAGACATAGGGGCTCACACTGAGTTATTTGTTGAACTCTTTTATCAAAATAATTTTTCTATATCATTTATTTTAGAAATTGTATCATTTAACTTTGATACTCATAATTTTAAAAATTCGATTGATTAATTTTCTGCTATGATTACTCACTTAATAATTATTTAAATTAACATCATAATACATATCAAATTTAAAAATTCTTATATTTATTGAAATTTTCACTAAATCACTTTATCATTTCAAAATAATTTAATTTTTTATTTTTCTTTTCCATTTGCTTTAATTTTTAAAAATTAAATCCCCCTCTATTTACTATAACTATCAATTGGTATCAAGGGATTATTCTTTTCCAAATTATGGTTATTTTTTAAAAAAATAATCTTAATCTATTTTAAAGTAAGATATTTTCATAATAGAATAAAATTCTTGTTCAAATACTCCTGTTTTTTGTGGTATAGATTATTCCTATTGGGAGAATCATATGTAAATTTTTCTTAGTAGCATTATTTTCCCCATTTAAAAAATGGTTATGCATGAATATATTATAACTAAATAACTTTATGATAATTTTACATCTGATGATAATAAAAACATTGAGCTTAATAGAAAATCCATGGACTCTTTATAATGGGGTCTTAATCAAAATAACTTTAATCATGTTTCTACATGTAAAACAGATCATAAAATATGAAAATTACAATAATTTATCCATGAAGGAACCCAAAAAGTTAAATATACTATATTATACTTGTATATAAATATTCTGAAAGATTTAATTTTCATCCTAATGAATCGATCACTGGTATATTTACATGGTTTACTAACATTTAAAGTTGTATAAATTCCCTAGGTTTTTATTTGACTATATAAGTGTTAGTGAAAAATATACTTTGGGTCCTACCAATTAATTTTGAATTGAAATTCCTAACATAAAAGAAGCAAAGTATGTAAATAAAATAGAGTTTTAAGAACTAACTGTAATCCTAATGATGTATTATTAAGTTACAAGCTGAGAAGATGGCCAATGAAGCCGAATATATAAATAAAACTATCACCCTAAAAGATACCAATGATGATTAATTTGTAGGTAAAGTTAATAAAATTCTCAACTAACCGAGAAAATTAATAAATTTTTAAAGAAAAAAATAAATTCAAGTAGGTAAATAAAAAAATAGAACGGGATGATAATTTTTAAAAAAGTAAGAAAAATGTCCCATCAATCTAGAATGACTCATTTATAAAAACAATTTGAAAGAAAGGAAATATGTAAAAAGTGTCTCAAGGTTTCAATGTGATGTGTAATTAATTACCCCATGGATTCAACTTCCTAAACCTCTTCAAGTGGCTTAAGTGATATTTTCCTTATGGAATATATTGATGAATATATCCAGGTTAGTACCCCATCTTCATATTTCATCCCTTATCTCTTTTTTCCAGATTTTTCCCCTTTATCTTATTCTTATTACTCCTCAAGTAACCTTAATTATGAATGAACAAAAATATATTCATGATCAACTCAAAAATGGTTTTAGTGAACATGATTCATTATACAATGAAATTTTCAATAAATACAAACATGAACTTAATTAAAATGAAAAAATTAAAAAATAAATAGATATTGTACTGAAAGTAAAAAAATAATAATAATCCATGAAGTGTAATAATAAATTGGATTTCAATAAACTCTAATATACTATCAAATACCTCAAAATCACTGTTTCCAAATTCACTCAAGGTAAAATTAATCTAAAAACAATTGTCCACTCAATAATGTGGAAAATAATGGGTTGGTCTTAGTTTCTCAGAACATTGAAGATCCATTAAAAACCCATTGAAAACCATGTTTTTTAAAGGAATATCACAAGATAAGTTTTGAAATTATTTTAAAATAATTGACCATTTAATTTATAAATATGGTTTCAAGGATGCAAGATATGGGAAACTAAAATAAATTCATTATTCATCCAAGATTTCCAAAAGAAAATCTCATACAAAAAAATCATGATACCTAAATATATATTGGATAAAATTATCATACCCAATAACAATTGGGTACAAAATCTATTAGTCATTTTATTTTTTTGGAAAAGTGTCTTTAGATAAAAACAAAAGGAATGATAGGGTATATAGATTGTGGTTTCTCAAAAAATATGTGTAGTGAAATATCCAAATTCAATGAAATTGATAAACTATAAAGAGGTAACCTTACCTTTGGTGATAAATCTAGGGGTATAGTAATTAGTAATGCTACCATCGGTTTTTATAACAATAAAAAAAATCAAATTATCGAAACAAAATTTGTTAAGAATTATCCAATTGTGTGACAGTGGTTGTAAATTTTTTTTTTTAAAATGATTTTTGAAAAGTTTATAACTGTAAAGGAAATATTTCTTATACAAAATCTTCATTTCAAAATTTTTATACAATAAATTTAAAATCAATCAGTTTCCAAAATGACAAATACTTGAGAAACAAAGTCAGTGATTCGTAGATTTGGCATAGACAGCTTGGTCACTATAGACACACTCACTTTAAAAACTCAATTGTTACCAATAAGTATGAGATTTACCCAAACCTAATTAGATAGAATACATGGTTTAAAAAGAATTATAATATGGTAGGCAACACAAATCTTATATTAAATATAAAAATAATAATTTCTTATTCTAAACAAATTGTAATAATTTATGTAGTTTAATTCAAACCTTCTCAAAATTAATGTATAGGAGGTAAATACTATACATTTGTTATTATTTATGAATTTACAATATTTAATTGGGCTCTCATTTTATCTTATAGAAGTGAAGCTTACAATTCCATCATCATGTTTTCTAAATAAGTTTAAAGTGAAAAAAGTTTTAAGATAATTTCAATTCTAAGTGATTATGGTATAAAATTCAATAACAATAAATTTAATTATTTATGTTTTTCTCAAGGATATAATCATGAATTTTATACTCCTTGAACCCCTAAAAAATGTGGTATTAGAGAGGAAAAATTAAACTATCCAATAAATTTCTTGAATTGCTTCGAAAAAATTAAATTCAACTTAATATTTTTTGTTTATGTCATGAATACTATGTGTTTTATCATTAATCATGCTCTCATATGCCTTTTTCTAAAAATTTCCCCTTATAAACATTGGAAAAATAATAAAACTAAAGTCATATTTAAAAAAAAAATTGGTTGTAAATGTTTTATTCTCAACACTAGAAAATATCATGGAAACTTCGATTCAAAATCTGATGAAGGTATCTTTCTTGGGTACTCCAACTCAAGAAAGGCATACCAATTCTTTAAAAAAGTAATAAAACATTATAAGAATAAATATGTTTTTGTTTTATGAGAATTTTTATAAAATACATCTCTCAAAATATTTATGAAGTTTGTCTCTTAATAAAACTTTTCAAACTAAATAATTTTAAGTTGAACAAGAATTTCCATCAAGTTATTTACCAAAATTATTAAAAAAATATAAATACCATCCCCTTGAAAATGTCAAAGGTGATATTCAATCGAGATATAATGCTATAAAATCATCCCTAAATATGGTTGAACACATTTCCTTTCTCTCCTAATTAAAACCTCAAAATATTAATGATTCCCTTAATGATGAAAATTAGGTTCATTCCATGTTAGAGGAAATAAATCAATTAATTAAAAATTATGTATAGACTCTCATGGAAACACATAAATAAAATCTTATCATAGGCTCTAAATGGGTATTTAGGATTATGTTATATTACATTGGTAATATAACTAGAATTAAATCATATCAATTAGATGAAGTATATAACAAAAAAAGAATCGACTATCCTAAAACCTTTTCACTCATTTATTTGTTAGAACACATTATAATATTATTGGCATTCACCACACAACTAAATTTCAAACTATTTCAATTGGATGTTAAAAATAACCTTTTAAATGGTTTTATTAATGAAAATATTTTTGTAGAACAAACACCTAGTTTTGAAAATACCATTTTTCCAAATTGGGTTTTCAAATTAACTAAAGATCTTAATGGTTTAAAACAACCCCATCGCGCTTGGTATATATTTTAATCAAACTTTATTTTATCAAATGGTTTTAAAATATGAAAATCATATTCAATCCTATTTATAAAACACAAATTAAATAATTTCTTACTTATAAAAATTTATAATGATGATGTCATTTTTAGGTCAACTAATGAATCTATTTTTAAAAATTTTATGATTTAATGAAAAAAGAATTTGGAATGAGATTTATGGGTGAAATCAAATTATTTTTCAATTTTAAAATTTCTTAAATTAATGATGGTATTCTTATAAGATAAGGAAAATGAAACATTTAACTCTTAAAATGATTCATCATGGTTCACACTGAGGAACTTATTACTTCCATGATTACAACTAGTATGATTATATTGGATGAAACTATAAAGTCAGTTGACAACAAGCTTTAAAGATGTATAATTGGTATTCTACATTATCTTATTGTGACCTGTCCAGAAATTTGGTTCAATGTCTGTCTTTTTTATCTTATCAATCAAATATAATGGAATCTCATCGTAAATATATTAAATATATTTTCATTATTTAAAAGTAACTAAAAACTTATTTTGTTTTATCCAAAATAAACTTCTTTTGAATTAACTATTTTTTCAACAAAAATTTTCATGGTTAAAAATGGATAAGAAAATTAAAGTGGGGATTTCAAACTACTTAGAAAATATCTCATCTCATGGAGTAGAAAAAATAAAAACTTCTTTGATCTTTTTACAGATGAAGTGGAATATATAGCCTACATGAGTTGTTGAACAAAAATATTATGGATGAAACACATTATCTTAGAATTGAGAGTTATATATAACCATATTAAAATTAATTAAAATGACCCCAATGATACTAAAATATCTAAAACACCTATAAAAAATCTCACAATAAACACATTTACCATAGGCACTATTTCTTAAGAGATCACTTTAAAAAGCGTGTTATCATATTGAAATTTTTTAGGATAGAATTTCAATTTATTGATATTTTAACTAAACCTGTTTCTCTTGATTGTTTTTTTATTAATGGTGAGTTAGAAATTTTAATCTTGTGAAACTTTATATTTGATCTTATACTTTTTAAATAATCTCTTTGTAAAAATATTTTAAATCTTGATCTGTTTCTAAATCCTTTTAAAAAATCTTAAATTCTTAGTTTTATTTTTTGGGTATGATCCTAAAAACCCAATTGTGCTATCATTTTATGGAATAATTAACTCTTAATTTTTGAAATTTTTCATAAGAGGGAGTTTTTATTTCAAATTTATTTTTATAATTGAAAACAATATATTATTTTCAAACTTTAGTGTGATATTTTCTCAAATAAGTAATTTTTATTTTTTTAATAAGAGTTTTTTTAAATAAATAATTATATATGGAATTATTTATATGCTTTACTTATTTTTCAAAAAAAATCATATCTCTCAAAGGAGTATTAATTATGATTAAAAAATTATATACTTGTCTCTGTAATGATTCTTTTGAAGTTATCATTGAAAAAATGGAAATCAAAGAATGATTTTGATGTTTTTTCTCATTCAAAAGAACTCCTTCAATATCTTTTAATAAATAAGTCATTATATGATGGATAAACAACTATTTAAGGAAAATAATTATTCTCTTAGAAAAATTATTTACCAATTTTGTCTTTTCATATTTCTTATTCTTTTCTTATTTTATCTTTTTCTATATCTTTTCTCTAACTTTCATTGTTTCTTCTATTTTCAATTTCATTTTCATTATATTTTTCTAAATATATTTTCCATTTATTTTCTCTAAAAAACATATTTTCAACTTCCACACTCTCTTTATGAGATTCAACTATTAAAGTTGATTTTTTGTAGCTAAAATGTTTTTTTGAAACATTTTTATTTCTATTTTTTTTAATTCTATCTCTCTCTCTCTCTCTCAAACTCTATTTTCAAATCCTTATTTTCAATTTTTCAAAATATCTTATAAAATATCTCCTGAGTTTTCATCAATTATTTCCTTTTAAATTTCCACATACCTCTCATTGTTTTTCTTTTTTATAATCACAATGGGGGGATTTTCCTGAAACATTCATTTTTTTAAGCAAGAAGTTTCTTGAAATTTATGAAAACAAAATTGTCTCATAGGATCATATTTTCTTAAAATGTAAAATGGTGAGAATATATTGAATTTTTTTTTTCATAATTGTTTTATGAGAGTTATTAAATTTTGTGTTAAATTTCTTACTCTTGATATATATCATATTTTTTTAATTTATATCTTGAGAATGTTGAATATGAGGATCTTTAAAATCTTGAATTACAATTTTATATCTTTCACTCCTGATTTACACTTGATATATATTTTTTAAGTTAAGTTTTTATGATCTTTAAAAGGCCATATTTTTGTACCACTATCTATAATGGTGTATTTATTATCACAAAAACTCTCTTTCTTATCTAATGTTTTAATTTGAGTGATTAGTCTTATTAATATAACATTAATTCATGTCGTTAATGGACTTATTAGAGATATTAAAGTCAATTCAAAGAAGACATGTGGACCTAGTTGAATGGTTGGACCTAACATTTATCATCTCTTATGACCATGTAATCATGTTATAAGATCTATCAAAGACCCTAAAAAGAGGCTCGATGAATCTATTCTTGAATATAGAGGCATGATGGAAACATAGGCTAGTTGATACCATGTGTAAAGTAACATCACGTGTAGTGAAGACCATCGTTCAGTAGGTGGAGTGCCACCATATAGATAATGGTGAAGGAAGAACCACCCTCTTCATCTAGGATTCCACCATCTAGATAGTGTAATTTATATAATCCTTGTTATCTCCAAGTGATCCAGTGACCAGCCAGTAAGGTGCATCGTGAAGTTAGTGATATAATGATGGAAGGTCAGGGAGTACATTAAATGTTGGTAAAAAATCCATAAATTCAGTATTATTTGGAATCAATGTCCCCCAATAGTTCCAATATATTCTCATCCATTTTGGATCTGATAAATAGATAACTATGTAGGATTATTAGATCTAAAAGTTTCCAATAATTCCTCTCTAATCCTTGATTCAAAATTGAATCGCTAGTGGATCATCTCAAGTTCTCTTAAAGAGCCAACTCCAATTATACATCATTATCAAATTCTACTCTCCTATATCATATCCATATATATTATTCCAATTTATAAAATCATTATTCATTGAATAAGAAGAATAATTATAATGGTATTTCTAAAGAAAACATCTCTCTTATCATCAACTTCTTTAATGGGTAATCATTATTTTAAAAGTGAGGGATGGGTTCCTTGGATACCAGAGAATCTCAATAGGGTTATCAAAAACCATAATTGTATGGTATAGGTTTTTTTATAACTTCTAAGATCAAGGGAGTAATAACATAAACCTCTCAACCCAATGGGAAGATACATAGGGTCTCACACCAAACTATTGTCGAACTCCTTTATCAAACTATGTTTAAAATATAATTTATTTTATGCATTTAATTATTTAACTTTGATATAAATAATTTTATAAATAAGATTCACCTATGTATCTCTATGCATACTCAAATAATAATTATTCAAATTAACTTTATAATACATATCAAATTTATCAATTCTTCCCTTTATTGATATTATTTCTCTATCACTTTATCATTTAAAACTAATTTAATTATTAATTTATCATTTTAGTTAGATTAAAATTTTAAAATCTCAATTTACCCCCCCCCCCCCCCACCCCACTCTTTTCATACACTCCATCCTATAAAAAAAGATAATCCATCTATTACTATATATTATTTTTAATCTGGTGTATCTAAGAAAGAGAACTAACCCTTATATGATATTGAATATTGTATTTGTGGAAGATAAAATATATCCAATGATGATGAGAAAGATATAATTTTTTATTCTTTTAAGTTTAAGAATAAAAAATAGAGTATGGTCTAGTTCCTATTAAATATCATTCAACCCGAAGAATAAGAGTGTATGTTCGGATTGTTCATTAACATCTTATCATCAAACTAGATGAAAAATTTAAAAGACTATGATAATCCTATATCATAAGTTCTAATAAAAGAGGATGCATCACGTTGGATTGTTTCATATCAAGGAATGAAATCAGATACATTTTTTTGAGGAGGGACACAAGCTCACACTCTTCTGATCATACTTTAAGGTGATATAATTGAAATAATTTATTCAATTAGAAAGTAATAGTTGGTTCCAAATCCTATAAAATCAATTTAGATATTCCATTTTATATATTTGGTACTAGGAGCAAGGGACTAAGGATATACCATTGATCAATTTCCTTAATGATAATAAATTATGAGTTGTGTGTGAGTGGAATATCAACCATTATACATTAGGGATATAGTCATACATCATAGAAAAAACCCGCATTAACAAATCCTAGTTTTTTTTCGTGCTTAAATAAGTTCATGCTAACTAATAGAGGGAAAATAAATAGAGATAAATTCACCAAATAGGTACAAATTTAATGAATGTAAAAGTATTTAATTCACTATAATTCAACAACATTGATTACCCCCCCCCCACCCACCCACACACACACTAATTTAAGGTCATATCACTAGTGATAAAAATAATTGGTATCAAGGAATCATGTTTCACCTAAATTTGGATTTCTAATAAAAAATATTTAAATATTTTATGTTTTGATATTCTCTTTCAAAATATATTATGATGCAAAAATTTGAAGAGGATAATGATTTCTCTATCAAGGAAACATGGAAGTGATATATGTCAAGATATTGAAGAACAAGAATAAAATAGATTTAAATAAGTTGAGAAAGGCCTAATACATTAAAGAAGAAATGAATGAATCCCTACCAATTGAGTTAGTATAAGTAGTGTTCATTCTATTATATTTAATGATAAAATTTATCTTTAAGAAACTTTGGATGAGGAGAAATCCATCTTATGTAAAGTGGAAGACAAATTAGTTTTCCCATATTATAATCATAAATAAGATAGATTCCATATACAGTAATAAGAACCAATGGTTGAAAATACTAACAATGAGATAGAAAAAACTTCCACCGTAAAAGGTTCAAATCATTAGTGTAAACAATATGTGTCTGAAATATCTTTGCAAAAATATACTCAAGAAGAACCAAGAACTAGTGGGAAAGATCACATATCTAATGATTTAAAAAATGAATCAATTGGTTCTTTAAAGAATATTCTAAATAAATATGCCAAATAAATAGAAAAAAAATATTTTTGACTATTTTAAATGTATTTAGAAGGAGATCACCCAACATGAAGAAGATTCATAAATTTTTGGAAAAACCATAGAATAAAAGTGCTAATATGTACAAAGATTTCCAAATATGTATAAGCCTTAAATTCCATAAATTTATACCCTGAATAAAGGTGATCTATTTTTGAGAATTATTTCCTAAAAATAATCCATGAGAGAAGAAACCAATATAGGGCTAAAAGAAATTATTTATGCATTTTAATATGTAATTTCTTTCAATGATTCTTGATAAGGGATCAAAATAAATAGGATTAACTGTATTTGAATTTATTAACTAGAAAATAACCAATTAATATAAAGTTATGAATAGTATAAATCATTTTGAAGGAATATTACATCAATAAAAGGGTCAGAAAAACATATTCAGTATGAAATGTCTCGAATAGGATATTAAACTTGAAAATCAAGAAATGACATATGAAGAGTGTTAAAAAAATATAAGAATGGAATTTTATCCATACATACTTATAAGGATTAATATTACTCAAAAATACTTAAAGTCTATGATATATAGAACCTATGATCATATAATTATTGGCCTCTATAAATATCAAATAAAAAGTTATCATTCCCTCCATAATATTATTTTTACGCTAATTCTAGTTTCAAATATACTATAGGTTTTAATAAAATCAATAAAAATGGATGAATAAAATTAAATGGGAACCAATGCCTATATATGTGGTGGATGTGAGTAAGTTTGGTATAATTTTCTCCCTAAAATAATATCATCCATTATAGAAAAGGATATAAGAACAAAAAACTTTAAAATTAAACTAGAATGACATTAAAAGGAGAAAATAATGGTTTTTGGCTATTATTGGTGTTGTGAAATGTTTAGAAACAAGGCACATGATTTTTTTCATAATCATGGATGATAACGGGAGCTTATATCAAGGGGGAATTTTGATAACATAAATCAAGGTACATAGAAGGAGGATCAAAATCTGTTTATCAAAAAAAACATGGAATCTTGGGGAATTCTATGAAAAATACAATGAGTGTGGTCATTATAAAAATGAATAAATGTAAAAATAAACCAAGAATATTTCAAAATTACATGAATAAAGAAGAAAAAATAATATTAATTTGGAAAATAATACTGGTTAGTTGTAATTTGGTAATAAATAATGTAATAATGTTATTCAAATAAAACCTAAGAAGTCTAAAACTAATTCCATACCAAATAGAAAGATATGATACTATTGTGGAAGAATATTAAATACTTTAAAATATTTAAAGAAATCAAAAAAAATTGGTATTGATTAAAGAAATCATATGTAAAATAATGAATCAATCCACGAAAGAAACATTATGATTGGTTTGGTGGAGAACATTCCTTAGAAACCACGTATAAGTTTGAATAAAGGATATCATACTTTAAAATAATTTATGACCAATTGTCTAGCTTAATAATGAATGGAAATAAAAATGGACAAGAAAAAAGTGAAGGTAAGTTCTAAATGTAAATAAATAAGTCCACATGAAATGAATCGAATTTCATGAGAGTTTTTTAAAAAATAATAACCCAAAATCTCAAAAGAATTTGTGGGGGGAGTTTCAAGAAAACTGCGAATATTTCAAAGGATTATTTAATCATGTTACTAACCCAAGTGAGGATACTAAATAATATGAATGTTTCAGTAGGATATTCATTTTATTTTAAGGATTGTGAATAAAATAAGATCCCACAAATGGATATTTTTTAAAATGGAATGAAACCCATGTTGTCTATTTTTTCCTTATATAATACTAAGGAATAAAGTATGAGGAGTTCCCCAAAACATTGAGCTCGAAAGAGAGGATTATCACAGTTAGGAATAAACTATAAACCATGTTTCTCTCACTAAGGATAAAATGAATTACACTTTATTCCCATATAATTTGTTTTCTCTTTATATGAAAGGAATTAAAAGAGATATATGTGTTTAGGTAGAGAACTAAAAAAGAGTAAGATAGAATAACTATTACAGACATTATATAAGTTACCATCTTGGAATTAATCCAACATTATATATTTTGAATAATTATTAAATAAAAATTGAAAACCATGATGAAGTAAATATTAGTTTTATCCCTTTATGGGAAGAACTACTTGAATAATCTATTATTTCATGTCAATCTAAAATTCAAGAATTATGGTTGCAATGTATCATTGAAGATGTTTTCATAACAATTATCACATCATTATTTTGAAATGATGAGTTATAAATTTAAGTCAAATAAACTAAATTGATCAATGTCCAACATGTGGGATTTTGAGAAGTCTATGATTTAGTTTCAAAAACTCAAATTACTAGTTGTATTTTATGTTTTTTAACAAATGTGTTAAGATGACTCCCAAAATTAAGGTTAAATAATTCGTGAATATATTCAGAAATAGTATTATACTAAAAATGTATGTAAATATCCTATATAAAGAAAATTAGAGTTAGTATCATATTCATTTAAATTTTCGATAGCTTTGTTTTCTAGACTATACCCTCTTGTTTTCTAGGTCGAGTAAGGATGGAGTATACATAGATTGGGATAATTTATGGACCATTACATTAAGGCAATTGAGACCACCCACTCTCATGGTTCTTTATATTTATTTTCAATAGTGTGGAGATAGAGAAATGGAAATGTAATTTATTGAAATGAATTTTCTATATTGGTATTGACAAAAAAATATAAGAGGATATTGTTTGACACACTTAGTGATTATTTTATTTATTATCAATCATAATGAATAAAATATATCATAATTTCAATATTTATTTATGATAAGAAGATAGATTGATTTATATAACCAGGTTAGTTTATCTTCATGCACCGAGTTGAGTATTTTGGATAATACCTTATAGTCTGGTGATATAATAATTAACTAAGATGTTTTCATTAAATATGTGAAAAATAATATTGAATTAAAGAAATTATTGAATATTGATATAAAATAGGTATCTCTATGTCTAATTGGAAATGAATAAGTTTGAGTTATTTCATTACTTATGTGGTTCTTGGTGACCTATTCACATGGAAAAGAATGAAGAGACTCTATGAAGCTTCATGGGAAAATCAATTTAAGCAAATTTGAGAATCTTTGAAAAAATTAAAGTACACAAAAATATTAATTATAGTTTGAGAACCTTGGAAGTAATTAAATTAAATAATTATTTAGTATAGTTACTTAGAATGGTGTCATTATATAGTTATATATTATAAATGTATAAGAATATAAGAACCTTCTTGAATCATGGAAATGAACTGTTATGATGGAAAAGAAAATTAAGTGAGCTACTTCCATTTAAAGTGAGAATATTATATCATTTGATTAATAAAGATCCATTTATAAATGGAAATGTATTTAAGTTACTACCTTAATAAAATGAAAATTTTATTATTTTTAATTGTTGGAAAATATTGATGAAGATGATGTGGATTGTTTTGGTTAGAACATGAAGATATTCCATATACTAACAATATAGTATTAATGTAGAATATTATTTTATTCACTAATATTTAGGAAATATTAAAATCTAAGATTGGTTCCATGGATTACAGTGATTACTAATATTATATCATCATGGGGAAGATAAGGATATGGATCAGAATAAATTCTAACTGGTGTTTTTGATATAGATCTATCCTTTTGAGTATTATGGATAAAGATTATTTTATGTATAGAAATACACTTTTATGGGGTTTTAAAAATTGAGTTGAATCTTAAATGGGTTTTTCTAATATTTGGAATTATTCTGATATTGATTGAAGTTGATTTTAAGTCATTTTAAAGTGTTGTGATATTTTTTTGTGTTAAAGAAATCCAGTTTTCCAAAAGATATCATTTAAAAGATAACAGATAAAATGAATCCAAAATAATAAGCTATTGATTATTGAGTTTCATGTTTACAAAAAAATAGTAAAAGAAATATACACCTAGTGATATTTAAGAGTAACTTTCTAGGTTGGAGTTAAAAAACAAAAAATTCAATGGGGGTCACATTTTGTGATATGTAAGTTTTACTCTCAAAAGTAGAAAAAATGTAATAAACTATTTAACAGCACTATATGCGTATAGTATTTTTGTTAAGAATATCACTAAAAAAATTATCAAAGTAAAAAATATACAATACATAAGAGTAAAAAAAATATAATATATGATACATCCTTTTATATAAAAATAAAAAAGGTATAAGTCTTACTAAGATATATAAGAATGAAGATATTTTAGAAATAAGATTTATGGAATTTAATACAATCATAGAATATGATATCCACCTATTATACTCTAAATTATGATGATGTTGGACTAATATTCAAATATTAAATATCATAATGTTAATGGTGATTATTCATGATTCTAGTAGAGATGAGTTTGGTTATGAAGAATGAAGGAACATGGGTATCTAGGCCATAAAGAGAAATATCACATCATGATGCTTTCAGATGAATGAAACTAGTTGAGGATGGTCCTAGACTTTGAGGTATATCCATTCCATAAATAATATTCTCTACACTATAGTGATTATGAAATGGGAAGATAGAGTGTTCCACACCATTGTGTGAAATTAAGACAATATCATGGCAGGGATGCATGTTGTGATGGCATTTCATGGGTGTTTGGCTCAATACTGAGATGATTTTGTAATATATTACACACCATTACTAGATATACCATGATGTTGCCATGAAAATATATAAAGAAATTAAATTTTGATATATTACATCACAACATTACTATTATTTTGTATTTTTTTCATGTAGACATAGGGTTTTATGTGAAATACTATTTAGGGATATTTTAAAAGGATATTTCCCATAATAATTGTGAAATAAGAAAAGGATGATAATTACTGGAAGTAAAATTGCAATAATTATTTATTATTTTTCAAATTTTATTTGAATTATTAATAGTATTTAATCCATAAGAGATAGTGGACACATCTTGGTCATTATTCACATTCTTACTATAGAGAACTATGCTAGATAGGTTGGACTAAAAATCATAGAGAGATTTGAAGTACTGAAAATTAAAGGGGGATTCCAAATTCAAACAATGTAACTAATATCTAAGAATATTTTGCGTATATAAAAAAATAATAAGGAGAAGAATATAATTTAGAACTGAAATTTTTATTATTTGATATATTTTATAATGTAAATAAGAGAAGGATAAAAGATATGATATGGCATCCAATTGTTAATATGGTGTATTGCTGAAAGAGAACTGACCCTATAATGATATTTCAAATTTTTTATGTTGGAGATAAAATATATCTTACTATAGTGAGAAATATATCATTTTTATGCATTGAAGGTGAATAATAAGAAAGATATTTGGGTATAGTTCCTATTAATTACCCTTGTAGATGAAGAAGAAGAATATGAATTGTCTGGATCATTCATTATTTTTTGATCATAATAAAAGCTAAATAATTGAGAATAATAGCCTATAATAGTCCTATATCTTAATTTTTGAAGTGGGAATAAGATTCCAATGGTATTTTTTATATCAAATAATGAGATCAGATAAATGTTGTTTAGGATTGATGTGATCCCACACTCTACTGATCATACCTTAAGGTGGTAAATCCAATATTGGAGGTTGTTCCCTAGAACCAACTAATTGTACACTTTTAATTATATGTGTATTCAAATATGTGAATATTGAATAAATATATTATCACGTGATGAGTGTTATCTATGTAATATTAATGTGATAATGTCCTAATAGTATTTTTCACATTGAAAGGTTATAGAAGTTCCCCACTATAACTAGAATGTTGAAGTTCTATGACAGTGTTTTTTAATATATATATTATTTTATAAATGAAATTTATATGATTTAACATTTATGGTTTTTCACTATCAAGTGTTGTATGCTCATACATATATGAGGTTTCATCTCATCAAGTTTCATATTTGGAAATCTATAAGAATGGAAGTTATGAGTACAAACTCGCCCATAGAAATTCCACATGTTATATGTTTCATTGTGTATTCTTATATAGGGAAGTTGGTGTTAGTCCTTAGACTTGATATCATTATAAATGTGTATCATGAGACACGCACTATGATGTGTTGATGGAAACTGTGATTACATATGTTTGTGGTGAGGTAGGATATGTTGGGAGTGTCATAAGTGATATATGTTAATTACTAGGTCAATAAAGGATTTATCTATTCTATACTAATAGAATTTTATATCTCTAGTCCATTTATTGGAATGGAACTATTTAATTAAATCCTTGGTTATGGTGTTTCATTGAAGAGTTTAGTTCTGATAGTAAAAAAAAAGATATATCGTGCATATAGGTTGAAAACACAAGTAAAGAAACCAATTTAATGAGATATCTAAAAAATGGATTATATTTCACAGAGAGTGTTCGTATGAGATTCTTATCATTGAGACATTAAATTTATTCTCAATGTGTTCCTTAACATATTTCTAGATGCTAGAATTTGGGTCAACTCACCTAATACCACTGATAAAGAGGCATAGATGATTACACACGAAGTGTATCAAAACTCTCAGTTAATTTTTATTTGAATTTGATAGTTATAATAAATACCATTATCTAGAATGTGTAAAAATAATTATTCAAGTTTTATTGATCATATTAATTCAACCACCAGTTATTCATTTAAAAATATATATTAGTTTAATATTAAATAAAAATTATTTTCTAGTTAGCTAATATGATATTTATTTATCTCTTGTTTATTATTATCAAGGTAGTAAATAATTATTTATTTATTTAAAAATATTTATTTAGTTACATGAGTAACAAAAATAAATATTCATTCACCATTTAGTGAATATAATATTTATTTATTTATTTATTGGATAATATAATGAACTTATTTATATAAATAAATATTGATCATTCAAAGTTTTATAAATTCCAAGGAGGATTGATAGTCTGAGTTAAGGGCTCAAATATAAAAGATATATTTTATTTAATATCATTTAAATAAATTTTTACTTTTTTATTTAATAAATGATATTATATATCTATAAGTTTTCACACATCATAAATAATAATAATTATATTGTTATTATTATTAAACTTGAGGTTTACTTGGAATAATGAAACTAATTTAAGGATTTTGTGAAATTACTAATTCTATATCCCTATTTATGTATCCCAACATATAACAATTTAGGTTTCTTTGGTTTATTATGAAAAAAAATTATCTCAAGATAATTAACTCAAGATCGAAGAGAATTATCTGTAGAATTCTCCCTATAATGAGATTTGATCATCCTCATCCTCCCTCTCAGGATTGAGAGAACAAGAGGGGATATTAAAAGATTTAAAGGATTCTTATTATAGTAATTAAAGATTGTAATAAGGCATCTTGATCCTCTATGATAGAACTCACAAGGCCTCTATTGTTGTTGTCCTTGAGCATAAATAGAGCCCTGACAACATTAAAGACCTTTGCGGGAAGATCAACCTACATGGGTGCATGCATGTGGATCCCACCAACAGACACATTTGGGTTCTTTGGCATATGAGCCTCTATGTGAACCTAGTCCAATCCAGCAACTAGTTCATTACTACGAGGGTGGGGTTTGGTGACATGTCTCTTTTCATTTACTTCGTTTATGGCAGTTTTGATTCCCTGAAAAGGCAATCCTTATGGAGTGACCTTAACTCATTTGATCTGGGAAACCTTCCTTGGATTTAGGGGGGGATTTTAATATTGTTTCTTCCTCAGAGGAGAGAAAGGGATGCGGCCCCTTCGCGAGGAGCGCGAGCTTGGACTTCGTTCACTTCATGGTTGGGAAAGGTCTCTCTGATCTCAGATTCTCAGGTGACCCTTTCACATAGTGCAATAACCAGAGAGGAAGGAATCGCTCATGGAGTCGTTTGGATATCTATTTCAACAACATGAACACCACCTCTATGTTCTCTGACACTAATGTAAGTCACCTTCTATGAGGTATATCTGATCACTTCCTTATTCTGGTTTCCCAATCCTTAGGACAGGACCAGTATGCAAGGTTTTATTACCAACATCACTCAGATATTCTTCTGGGGTTCCACGACCTGGTGTTCAACTCTTAGGCCAAGTTCTCCCAGGGTCATTTGTGGATGGTTTTCCACAACATGCTTAGAAGGCTCAAGACAAGGCTCCAGCTATGGGCGGATGCATCTTCCCCCATTAATAGTTATATTGCGTACGACATGCATGACGTGGATCGCCTGGAGAAAAGCTTGGAAGAGTTCTAGGATGATAAGTTGTTTGATGAACTTTCCAACAAGAAGAGCGCCCTAGAGGATATGATGCTCAGAAAAAAAACAAATGGCAAGGGAAAAGTTGAGAATCAAGTGGATCGGAGAGGGATACCGGAACACGGCTTTCTTCCATGCCTGTATCAAGGAGAGTAAATGGATGGTGAATCTGAATATTCTGTTGGATGATGGAATGTACATGGATAGTAGAGATACTGTGGCGGATATGGCTCTAACATCCCTACAATACAACCTCACAGGTCCTAATACTTGCATGCTGACTGCATACCCGGGGGAGGACGGGGTTTTTTTAGGTGATTCCCAACCAGTTCTCAGAATAGGACAATGATGAGCTAAGCTCTATCCTAGATGATAATGAGATATAGGAGGCCATGCTAAGCCTCAACCCTGAAAGCGCACCTGGTCCTGATAGATTCTTAGGTTTGTTTTACAGTGTAGAATGGGAAGCCATCAAGATAGATGTTTCATCTATTATTCATGACTTCTTCTGAGGGGTCCATCTTCCAAAGGCTATCTGTGCCACAACCATTTTCTTCCTCCCCAAGATCAATAATTCTTCATCCATTAAATAGTACAGACCTATGTGCCTATGTAATTTTTCGTACAAGATCATGGATAGCCTTATCAATGCGAGTTTATCCCCCCATATCCCCTGGTGGGTGTATCTTGAACAGTATGGTTTTTTTAAGGGACATTCAATTCAGGGGGCCATCTATCTAGCCCAAGAGGTCATCAGAGATATTAACTTCAAGTCTCAAGGATCAAACTTGTCCAACAAGATGGAAATGAACAAAGCATATGACCAGGTGGAGTGGGGTTTCATCAATAAGGTGCTATAAAAGATGGGGTTCTCATCATCGAATGTTGACATCCTCTTTAGGTGTTTCATCTCAGCCTGGTTGGTGGTGACTTTTATGGGGAAATCTTATGGGTTCTTCAAGGCTAGGAGTGAACTAAGGCAAGGCGATCCTCTCTCCCCAAACCTCTTCATTCAATTGCAGTGTGTCCTAAGTCACCTGTTGCACAGGGGTATCACTGGAGGTGATGTAATGAAATACCATAGAAAAATGAAATATCCCTCGGACTTTCACCTAATGTTTGAGGACGACACCTTCATTTTCATTAATTCTTTCATGTGGTCCATAAGTTTCCTCCACATGATTTTTTAGGATTACTATCACTGGATTGGGCGGGCTATCAATAAGGCATAGAGAAACTTATAAATTTCCAACAGAGGCACCGCCACCCAGATCCCCTCCATTCTGGGTATCATGAATATGCACAAGGGGATGTTCCCTATAGAGTACCTGGGAACCCCCATATACCTAGGTAGGCTTCATGTATGTGACACTGATTCCATCATCAACAGAATTACTAACGGGGTCCTCAATTGGAAAAACATCTACCTCTCATTCAGTGGTCAGATAAATATGGTTAACATTGTGCTTCTCTCCACCACCATCCATGCTCTTTAATCCATTAAAGTCCCAGTGAGCATAATTAATAAGATAGACAAGATACTTGGAGGCATCATCTGGGACCCGCGTTCAAATATAAGGTGTCACCGGGCTTCCTAGAATAGGTTGGTGAGACCACCTAGAGAGGGTGGCATCAACGTACGCTGGCTTGACGACACTCTCCTATACATGCATGTGAAAAATTCCTAGAAAGTTCTATAACAAGTCACACTTTGGGGGATCATTATGAACAAATCCATTTCTGGTTCCGAGGCTCAGACCACCATCCAAGCCTCGTCATTCTGGTCCATTATTTATCCTCTTATAACTACCCTCAAACCCCACTCCAGATGGCTCATAGGGAGGGGGGAGGTCTCTTTCTGGCATCACAACTAGGCCGGGATGGTCCTTCGCTTCCTTGGGTTCCTGGACACTTTGATCTCCTTCATAGAGGCTAGCTCCCATTCGACTTTCATCACCACGATTCTGGACTGGGACCAGTAGGACATCTTCAATCTTGTTGAGCTCAACATCGAACCATACAGGTGCGTTTTCTATCTCTCTTACTTGGGGGCCTTCTCTTCAAGAGAATTATGGAACAATATAGCCACTCGAGTATAGATCAACCCATGGGATGAGGTCATCTGGTCTAATGGTACTCCCCTTAAACTAAACATTCTCACCTAGAGGCTTCGACACAAATCCGCTCCCACTGAAGAGAACATCAAATGAAGTGGCATCCCACTGGCTTCATGATTTCATTACTGCACGGACCACTGGGAGGAGAGTGCAGAGCACCTATTTTTTTAAGGGGACTTAGAAAGGGTGGTGTGGTAGTATTTTGTTGATTTTACTGGTATTAGTGATAACCACTTGGATGGTAGGCCCATTCTCAATCAATGGTTCCATAGTGCAGGTGAGAGGTTTCTAGAGCAGAAGGTTTGCACCGTGGTCTTCCATACCAGTTATTGGTCAATCTGTTAGGCAAGGAACGAGGCCATACATGAAGGGACCTTTTACTTGATTCAGGGTGTCATTAACTAAACTAAATTTATCCTTCTGGATATGGTCAGATTCTTTGGAAACTAGAAGGAAGCGCCTACCCTTCGAAGGCTTCATGTCCGCAAAAAATCTACTACTAAGGATAGTAGGTAGACTGGAGGTAACATGGAATGTTGGGAACCACCAAGTAGGGGAATCAAACTTAATATTTATGGGTCTTGAAATAGGGGGATTATACATGAAGGAGGGGTGGTGTGTAATCCCCCATTATTGGTTATCATGTCATTCTCAGTACACCTGGGTCATGGATCTTCCCTCCCGGCAAAGGCCAAGGAGATGTTCTCTAGCCTCATTTTATGTCATCAGAAGTGGATCTTCTTATCGTTGTTAGAAACAACCTCTCAAATTCTCTATAACTCCATGAAAGGAAATGGTTCTTTCCCTTGGTCTATTCTTTACATCATCCAAAAGTGTAGGGACATGATTAGCACAAACACTAGTGTGGTCCATATGTGGCGTGAGGGGAACAAGGTCACGGACCACCTGGCCTCTCTTAATGTTCTTGGTCTGGATCCCATTTGTATTCATAAATTTTCCACCATGAAAGAAAAGGGGGTCATTTTTGTTAGAGGTGATTCCCTTGGCATCCACTAATTTTTGTTGCCTTAGGACTCTTGTTCGAGGCTTTTGGGTCTGTCCTTTCTTGTCACCATTTTCCTTGTTTCCTCGAATAAAAATTTACATGATGATGATGATGATGATGATGGATCATGTGTGGATACCACTAGAGGAATTATTATTTGAAATTTTCATCATAATGAAGGTAGGATAATAAGGTCAACTAATTCATCAATGAAGTAATAATTATCAATATGAGACAATTATTATTAAATAAATTAATTATAAATTCTATTTTAAAATATCCCCTCATGGAATATTTCAGGGTTTCATTCATCTAGCACTAATGATCTTATATAAAGAAATTAATGAAATTCATCATTAGAAACATTCCCAAGAACTTCCTTTGTTCCCTAGAACCTATAGACAAATTATGTATTCAAATAGAAAATCATGGTTGATGCAATATCTTATAAAATAAATTTGATTCTTTAATTGTATTAGGTTGGATATAGGATTATGGTACCTGGTATATACCGTTTCCTGAGTTCCATCTTCATAATAAAAGAATAGTTGTATGTGGGTTGGATAACAACCACCATACATTGGAGACATAGTCATCTATCATGGAGATCAAACTCATTAAAAAATATTTATATTCCTTTTTTCCTTTCTTGCTTAACTATATTCAAGGCAACCAATATTGAGAAAATAAATAGAGATCCATTCACCAAAGAGGTATAGAGGTAATGAAGTGAAAAGTTTTTAATTGACTATACGTCATCAATACTAATTCACACCCTCATAGTTTTGGAAATATACCAAGTAATCCTAACAAAAATTCTATGGATTATCCCTTATACATTAATATATCAATTTTATTACTCACATTTATATATATTGCTTCAAATATTCTCCTTTTAATGGCAGCATTAATAAAGATAAAAAATCAATAGTTATATTTTCCAATGTTCATGATGTTCAACTATCATGTAATGGCTATTTTACCACATTACTCCTTAAAAATATGCCAAAAAATATTCTCAAAAATTATACTCCCTTTTGGATTTACATATATTTTATAAGATTTTAATTATAATCTTGTCTTATTTATCTTATGTATTATGTTTCTTATAGTACAAAATGTTTACGAGATAATTTTATCCAAGATAATTTTATCTTATATTAATGATATTTATTTATATTTATTTCACATTGGTAATATTTGTAGTTATGATTAATATTTATATCCAATTTCTAATTTTATTACTATAAAATAAAAAAATGTTTTATTTGGGTTTTAGTTATTATAATAAATTCATAATATTTATTTATTTATTTTTTATATAATGTATCAGTACTTACCTAAATTATAGAATGGACACCCTTTAAAATAAAACTAAATATTATAATTAGAAGTGTTATTATAATAAAAAAAATTATAGGAAATTATATAGGCCTTATAGTCATTGTAACTTGATATAGTAGTTACTATAAGTAATCATTGAAAATCTATTTCTTATAGTTAATAATTGAAATAGTGTGTACAAATAAGATTAATAGCCTGGTAAAATTTTTGTAGAGGTGAATAGACAAATCCTATAGTAGTAGGAACATTTTATAATAATTGAACTTGTCCAAACATGTTAAGGAGTTATTTCCCCTAGGGTTATATCTAGACCAACTGTGTTTTTTGAACTCCATCGAGTGAATCTTGCATATTACCATACAAAGGAAAATTTCAAACCAGTAGATATCACTATTAAGTACTTTTAATAAAAAAGAACCCATGTAAGTACCATTATTTACTATATTATCCTACAATCATATGTTAGGGTAAGATGAGGTTATGTATTTAGGAATTAGGGAGTTATTAATGTGTAAACTCTTTGGTAAATAAAATATATTTCAATAGTATAATTAATTTTTAATATTATTAAAATTAATGTAATACTAAGTTTAATTTTATTAAATGGAATTAAAATTTGGATTCGGAACAACCAAATTGAGTAATTGTGAAATTTTGAGAGTTTTCATAAATGGTTAAATGTTGAGTTGAATATTAAAATATAGAATATGTATATCGTATGTTCTGTGAGTGAAATATTAGGTAAATATTATTTAACAAGTAGTATTATAATTTTCAATTGTTAAAAAATATGATAATTTAAATATTTTTTCCAAATGAATAAATCAAACTCCCATATATAAATTAATATATAAATAAAAAATAGTATTTTATTCCTATAAAATTTACTTAATTATTCCATTAATTGGGTAGTTTAATACTAATAATGAATCTTCATTTTATATGGGGGATAAAATATAATTAACATAATATTTTTTAATAAAGTACCATTGATTGTAATCAAATACCATGGATGGAAAACATTTGTGCACATTTAAATGTACATATTTTATAATCATGATTCCATGGGATAAATTAAGAATTATTACATTAATCATCAAGTTTTACTATAAATAGCACTCTATCTATCCCATTTATCTTTACTTAAAATATCTTTATCACATTTTTTTCTCATTCCATCTCTTAAATATCTCCCCGATAGATTATTTTATCTTATGGGAGTTTTACATTAATATTCTGAAAATGATAAGTAAGGTAAGGGTTTCCACTATTTATATCTATTCTCTCATTATTTCTCATTATAATAGGACCTTTATGTTTTATTTTGTAACTTTATTATTCTTATATATACCTGTTATCATGGTTTATATCATATATTATTTATAATATTTGTCTAATTTCTCTCTCTATACTCTTTTCATGATTCCTTCAAAAAAATTAATGTAATAACTCAGATTTCCCCAAGTCCTCCCTTTGTAAAATACCAGTGTTTAGGGTGTTCTAGGAGGAAAAAGTGGCTCATTTAAAGAGTTTTTCAAATTTCTAGTTATTTCATTGGTGAATCAGGGTGTCATCATTGGCATGTCAGCGCGTCAGCATGTCAGTGCGTCATCATGATAGTGCAGCGGTGAGTCATGGGTGTCGGCATCAGTGAGTTGACAGCGTCAGCGTCGGTGGGTTAGGGTGTTGATAGTTTAAGGCATCAGTAGGTCATTGCATTGGTAGGTAATCATGTTGGTAGCACACCCATCAATGGATCAGTATCAGTAGGTCACTTCAGCAGCTCACCCGTCAGTTGCTCTGTGTCGGTGAATTACCCATCACTAACTCATTTTCAATTTTCCAAGTTTTCCCCTAGTTTTCCAGTTTCACCCCTCATACATCTTATTTGATGTAAACCGATTTTAAAGCCTTTTTGGGTATTTTTATAAGTTTTTTAAGGATATTATCTATATATTTAATATCCTAACATTATGAGGTCTTTGAGATACTCAAACTGTGTGATCTTGACTATGATTCCATGATTAATATCTTTTAAAATTGTTCTTCCTTTAATAAAGGATCTGGCTCTTGAAAGCTAGGATCTTCCCTTCCCAGTATGTTTTTCATTCCCTCTTGGGTGTCTAGATCCTTCCTCCCTAGATGAGTCATGCACCTATTCTATATCCCCCCCTGCTCAATTTCCTTGGAGTTCTTCCCTACTGCCCATGTGATCTGATGTTCTTGGCGCAAGGAGGAAATTCAATCCTTTAATCATCTGGTAGGTATTCCTTCTATCTATATTTAATTTTGAATCATGTGGGGTGGGTTTAATAATGATTCCTTATGAAGAATGGGTGAATAATTTCTTAATTAAAGAAATAAATAATAGATAATATGATTAAAAGATAACGGGGTAATGAAATAACGGGCTGAGAGTGTATTGATGTTTGATAACCTATTTTATTTTTGTTATTTTTATTTCTTTAAGGATTGATTTTGGTTGTATGACTCGTTAAAATCATGGTCATTGGTGTTATTTTCTTATGCACTAGTGGTGTCCCGTTTTTTTTTTGTTATGATGTTTGATAATCATCCATATCATTAAAACTGCTTGAATATGTACACTTGGTTAATTGAAATGGAATCCCTAGGATGAAAACCATTGTATGATCACCCTTATTTATAAAGTGAATTAAAGAATAGTGTTTACCAAATCTGAATATATATATATATATATATATATATATCCTATTGATAGGTTTGGATGAGTGTTGTGTTCTGTTGATTATTTTTACTTTTTGTGAGTTGTATGGTGTTGTTGTTGGGTGCATAATTGTGGGTACAGGGTTGGACAGAGGAGTTGGTTCCATGATAAGGGTGTGGTATGTGTGTATATCAGTCCTATGGGTTAATAGTTGTTGATGTGGGATTTTTTTGTGAGGAAGTATAGGTGGTTTGTTGGTATCCTAGTTTGATAGACCGATTGATTCCAGAATGGATGGACTTGTCGGCAGCTGAAATGCCTTTGTTTGTGTTGTGGCCATCAAACGGAGTTGGGAAGTGGGATTGCGGTGTGGTTATGAACTTGTATGTAGTGGGACTACTTTTGGGAATTGTTGGGCATCAAGGCTATGGATCTGGGTTGTGCTAAAAGGATTTTTTGTATAACTTTAAAGAATTCTAGTTGGTAGTAGTTGAACAGGGGTGTGCAGTGGGACTGTAAATATTGTTTTTTTTCTATTTTGATATGGTTGTGGTTGGTAGCTACCCGGAAGTGCTGTAATAAATTAAATTGAATGCTTAAATTAATAAATTACAAGTGGTTAAATTAAAAAGTGGTTGGGTTATGCTTTGGTAATGGATGTTGTGTGTTTGTGAATATAGTGGTAGAAGAAATTATGGTTCTGTATGAGTTGGTCACCTTTTGTGGGGACCCATAGGTTGGGATGAGTGTTTTATTACCTATATATATATAAATTGCAGTTATTGTGATTTCTAAATGAACCCCACCCCTGTTTATCACTATGTGTCTCACTCCAAAATTTCATGGGAGAGGGTATCTTTCCCAACATCCTGGTGGGAAGATGGATGGATGGTTGCTGAGTTTCTTCCTTGTACCCTCTTCTGGTTCTTACTACTCAAGAGTATCGAGTCAGATTTTAATTTATTGAGGCTTACTATAGTCCCATATCCTTCGGACAGGTTTTTTAGGGATGATAGGTTGAGGTGTTTTTGGTCTAGGATTGTTTTCACAAGTGTCTTCGAGATGAGGCACAAGTGTATTCAGGAGAGAGGCATAATTGATCTAGTACAGGTGTCTATGGGTGGTATTGTGTGTGTTTTGAGGGCCATGTGTGTGCATTTAGGTTGTGGCAGTGGGACTACGTGTGGGTAGAGTGATAGCGTCAAGACGTTAGTTGTTAGGGATGATCAGTTAACCAGTGGGAATGTAGTGTGGGGTACCCAAATATTGATGTTCTTATACTACTACTTTACTTGACTTTCGTTATTTTGTGAGTGTTCCTTGGTGAGGTTGGGATAATTAGTATTCTTTGGTAGCTTCTTTAAGGTTATATTATTTTATCATAGGGACGTTAGTATATTCCCTCAATTGTGCATGGGTGGCTTTAGTTTACCTACAAGGTATACTTGTATACTCACCCTACATCCGTAACATTGTTTTCAAGTTTCTGGGAGGACTTTGAGGATTGTGCTAGTATTTACTAGCACATGTATCAGGATTAGTTATTGTTTCTACTTAGTCGCTTTTCTTTTGGTACTTTTTATTTTTGGTGTACCTTGTATCAGCTTTACTTTTGGACATGCATGTGGGAAGGGATTTTGGATTTACTTTTACTATTAGTTTTTGGAGTTTCTTGGGATTTACCATCTTATCTCCTGATATTTATCTATATAAAGGGTAATTTCTTCTATTTTATGTGATATTCTATACCCTTGGTTCAATTTTCTACTCTAGGACCCATTGAAGGCGGGACTCAGGGGTCATTATCCTTCCTTCATCTTGGGGAAGGAAGGGTGTGACACTTTTTCTATCCCTTCCCTCACCTTGAATAAGGTGGGTCTTGAAAAAATGGTATTAGAGGTAGGTTTTTGGAGTTTGAGAGGTACAATAGAGTTTAGAGTAAGTAATAGTGATTATTTCATGGGATAGAAGGGAAACAGTGTAAAGTTTTTTTTTTGCGTGAGATAGGCCAGGGAAGACTAGCTAGGACACGAGATTTTAAGGCCCTGCATTATCCAATTCAAGGATTCTAGAACTACTAAACTACCAAGTGAGGTTAAACTAATTGTAGGGTAGAGACCCTTGAAAAGTTAAATGCATTATGATGACTTTTGTTCTTGTGCGTCTTTGGTGTTTTGGGAATTTAAAATAAATTAAGAGCTAAAAAAAATAAAAAAAAATCAACACTACTCGGGCTTAAGAGTTATTTGTTTAATTTTTCATCTATGGAACCTGGATGTCACCCACATGTGGTATGAGTATTTGATTCCCAATAGGTTGACCTGGTTGATCAGGGGAGGTCCCATAGAGAGGAGGAAGAGGACTAGTGGTAGAAGATGCTTTGTACCTTCCAGTGGCAGACTCTGGGGAAGTACGAGGTTATCGTCTTAGACATTGAGATGGAAAGTTGTCTTGAGGACCTGTATGACAACCCTGCTTTTTATTACAACTTAAACATGCTTTATTACATAAAAATTCACTTTATCCAACAAAGAAGATCGAGAGGTTTAGTGTCTTTGGGGCTTAGGATCATTACATAAAAACTTTAAACTTTAAATACAACATCTTTATTGAAAACTTCATTTACATGACCACTACATTCCTTCGTACTTAGCATTGCATGGGATAACCTGAGGACATGCATAAGAAAAGGGTGAGCTATAAAGCCCAGTAAGGGAGTACACAATGAATAACATGAGGAGTACAATACATGTTAGGCAATAGGCATATCAATAGAGCATAAGAGAGACATGAACATAAAGGCATGATAAAGCATGATAATCATAACATGGAAATGTGGCAACAACACTTAACATTGAATTAGCATGAGCCCAGGCTCATTGCACATGGAGCATGAGTAAACCCTCATTGCACTTGAAGCACGGGTAAACCCTCGTTGCACTTGAATTAGCATGAGTCAACACTCATTGCACATGACGTATCATGATACTATACTTTACCCAATGCATTGGAGCACTATAAAGGGCGCACCCTTCTTAAACATTTCATTTCATGCATAAGTGTGCCACATGGATCATAAAACATGGATTCGTAAAACATAATCATTTATTCCACGATAAAGGAATGTGGAATTCATACATGAAACTTTACAATCAATAAGTAAATGTGCATAAAGGTGAATACCCTTGATGGAGAAATGGGCATGGTATTCACTACACAATGATATTGGCTTAGAAAATCGGTGTGATTTCGGCAGCGTAACGGCGTGACATAAGAATTCATAAAAAAGGATGATGAGAGAGAAAGGGGTTCCTCATCATATTTACATGTAATGGACAGTAATAAGGTCATATAGATACATGTCCCAACAATTGAAAAGGAATTTAGATTCATGATACAAAAGTATTGCTTGAATATAGAAGAGGAGAAAAAGGTTCCTTTCGGAATTTCGGCATAGTAACGGGTGTACATGGGAGGCATTTAATGAGAGAGAAAGGGGTCTCCCATCATTAAAACAATAAGAGGGAAGTATGGGAGAGGTGCGAAACCATACCCCAACATTCATAAATTAAATTAAAAGGGCAATACAACTTAAAGAAAATTGACAAAAATGAGAAAGGAAGAAAAACCCTTACTTGGAAGTGTGCTTCCAAAAGCTAGAGAGAGGCTTGTGAGAGGCTTCTTGGGAACTTGGGGCACCTTGAGAGGATTCTAGAGAGAGTAGGGAAGAGGTTGGACGAACTTCAAGGGCTTTGAGTGAGGAGGAAGTGGGAGCTTGGGTGGGTTTATATAGGAAAGGTGAGAGAATTCTTTATTATTTAGGTTTGGGACCCCTTATATTAAAATAATCCAAACCACAAACCATCCCATGGTATTTGCCCATGGTTTCTGGAAAAGGAAAGAGGAAAACAATATTTTACAAGGCCAAGGTCCGAACTTATTAAAAAATTAGGGTTTCTTATGTGGAGGTGAGTCACACTCCCAAGGAAATTAATTTAAAAAGGCAAAGTGTTGAATAAGTCTTGAGGGCTCCATTAATGCTTTGAAAAGTGAGTCAAACAAACCCAAAAACTCATTATTTTAATGATAAAACACATATTGGCCGAACATAAGGATTATGGTATTTTTTTACATCACCATTGGGTCATTATGATGTCATAAAACACATTATATATTTAAATGGTATTTAATTTTTACCCAAAAATTTGACTGTCTCAGAAAATTATGAAAAATTCACCGTTGGATAATTTTGACGTCCTGATTCCAAAAATAATATTTATTTTATCTAAATAATTTTCTAAATATGTGAATTTTTACTTTTAAAATAAAAACCGACATTTATAAAAAATTCACGGGTTTTGACAGAAATGGCTTTCAAACCTTAATAAAAATTTTAATTGCATTCATAAAATTATAAGATCATTTATATTTAATAAAAAATTAATTTAATATTAATAATAATATTTTATTAAAATATTATTTAATTCAAAAATCCTTTAATTTAATAAAATATAATTCTTAATTAAATAATAACTAAAAACACCATTTGTACTTTAAAAACTAATTACAATGTATCAAAAATGACTAGAAATTATATTCATTATTATATACAAAAAAATAATGTACATGAACATGGTGCTACTTATTTGTTACATAACCCCTTAAAATAGCCGCATAAGACCTAAGGTTAAGGTGTGCGATGGTGACAGACTCTTGGGGTTGCTCGGATAACATCGCTCGAGTGGTAATCTCTATCAACTTCCATTTTTCCCGTAGACGATCACGTTCGAGCTTGACTTGATGAAGCTCAGCTTGGGCTTGGTCAAGGGAAAAGCCCAAAGACGCCACCTCCTTTCCGAGCTCCGACAAATGGGCTTTGTAAGGGGCAATTCTACTGGATGAGGCCATCGCTTCCTTTGTCTGAGTAGAAAATTGGTTCGTTAAAGACTTATATTTAAACTACCCAGATGATCACTGTTCAACGGCTATAAAAGTAACGGTCACAAATCTTAACGTAAAACTTAAAGAAGTTGACATCTTATAAAAACATTTTTCATAAAGAAACATTTAACTGGATCAAGAGGGATTTTCCATTAATGAAACTTTGGGTCGTTACAACATTCCCCCCTTAAGAAATTTCGCCCTCGAAATTTTCCTTTTCCCACACTAAAACAAATGTGGGTAACTTAGCTTCATCATATCCTCCGACTCCCAAGTTGCTTCTTCAAACTTGTGGTTTCTCCACAACACCTTGACGAGGGGCATTGTCTTATTTCGTAGAACTTTTTCTCTACGATCTAAGATCTTCACTGGTTGCTCCTCATAAGAAAGATCGTCTTCTAATTGTACCACCTCGGAAGAGAGTACATGTGAAGGGTCTGGTATGTACTTCCTTAAGAGGGATACATGGAAGACATCATGCACCTTGGCCATAGTAGGTGGAAGTGCTAGTCGATAGGCCACATCCCCAACACGATCAAGAATCTCGAAGGGGCCGATGTACCTTGGACTTAACTTCCCTTTCTTTCCAAACCTCATGACCTTCTTCCACGGAGATATGCGTAAAAACACCATGTCTCCGACTTTAAACTCAAGGTCTCATCGACGATTGTCTGCATAACTCTTCTGTCAACTTTGGGCTGCCTTGATATGCTGCTGAATGGTTTTCACCTTCTCCACCATTTCTTCGACCATCTCTGGTCCAAGCAGCTTACGTTCACCGACCTCATCCCAACATGCCGGTGTTCTACACCTTTTCCCATACAGGGCTTCATATGGTTCCATTTGGATGCTCGAGTGGAAACTATTATTATAAGAGAACTCAACTAGAGGAAGATGTTGATCCCATCCTCCTTTAAAGTCCATTGAGCACGCTCTCAACATATCCTCAAGTGTTTGGATAGTCCGCTCGGATTGGCCATCAGTTTGAGGATGATAGGCCGTACTGAAGTTCAGTTCAGTATTCAGAGCATGTTGAAGACTCTTCCAAAACTTAGAGGTAAATCTTGGATCTCGGTCCGACACAATAGATAGTGGTACTCCATGTAACCGTACCACTTCCCTGATATATATCCGTGCCAGTTGATCCAAAGAGAAATCCTCTCGAATAGCAATGAAGTGTGCAGTCTTTGTAAGACGATCCACAATAACCCAGATTGCATTGTTGCTTTTAGATGTCCTTGGAAGTCCAGTGACGAAGTCCATGGTGATGTTCTCCCATTTCCATTCTGGTATGGGCAATGGTTGCATCATCCCCTTAGACTTCTGCCTCTCTGCCTTCACTTGCTGACACACCAGGCACTTTGATGTATATTCGGCGATCTCCTTCTTCATATTATCCCACCAAAAGTTTTCTCGGAGATCTCGATACATCTTTGTGCTCCCTGGGTGAATAGAGAAATTTGAACTATGTGCATCATCCAAAAGTTCCTTCTTCAGCTCCGAACTTGATGGGACACATAGTCTTTTCCCAAACCGCACAATTCCTTCTTCATTAACATTAAACTCTGAGGATTTTCCCTTTTTGATAGCTTCCACTTTTTCTTGGATTCTCGCATCATCCTTTTGAGCATCCTTTAACCTTTCCAAAAGAGATGGTTGAGCAATCATTTGTGAAAGGATTGATGATGTTCCCTTCTTTATGATTCTCACGTCCATCTTCATCAAGTCTAAGAAGATTGGATCCTTCTCAATTCTCATCATTGATAGAATTGCTGGATCCTTTCTACTTAGGGCATCCGCTACCTTGTTCGCCTTCCCAGGGTGGTAATGTATTGAACAGTCATAATCCTTTATGAGCTCTATCCATCTTCTCTGGCGCATATTAAGCTCTTTCTGTGTGAATATATATTTAAGACTCTTGTGGTCAGTATATATCTCACATTTCTCTCCATAGAGATAATGCCGCCAGATTTTCAAGGCAAAGATCACCGCCGCCAACTCCAGATCATGCGTTGGATAGTTTCACTCATGGATTTTCAACTGTCTTGAGGCATAGGATATCACTTTATCATTCTGCATCAGCACACATCCTAAGCCCTTCTTCGAAGCATCACTGAATACCACAAAAAGCTCCCCACTTGTGGGTAAAGTGAGCACAGGTGCAGTGATAAGCCTCTTTTTCAACTCCTTGAAGCTTTCTTCGCATTCATCACTCCAAGCAAACTTTACTCCCTTTCGAGTTAGCTTGGTAAGAGGGTTGGACAATCGTGAGAAGTTTCTCACAAATCGTCGATAATATCCAGCTAACCCCAAGAAGCTACGGATATCATTTACCGATGTTGGCCTCGGCCATCCCTCAATTTCATCTGTTTTGGAGGGGTCCACAGATATCCCATTGCTTGTGATGATATGGCCCAAGAATGAGACCTCCTTCAACCAGAACTCACACTTGCTGTACTTGGCATAGAGCTTCTCCTTGCGCAAAGTCTCCAGTACAGTTCTTAAATGCTCCTCATGGTCCTCCTTGGTTTTGGAGTATATTAGAATATCATCTATAAAGACTACCACAAATTTGTCTAGGTAATCTCTAAAGACTCTATTCATCAAGTCCATGAATATTGCTGGAGCATTGGTGAGTCCAAAAGGCATTACTATGAATTCATAGTGCCTGTACCTTGTACGAAAAGCAGTCTTGGGGATATCTTCCTTCTTCACCCTTACTTGATAATATCCCGACCGCAAGTCGACCTTGGAGAAGTATTGTGCTCCACACAGCTGATCAAACAAGTCATCGATTCTTGGGAGAGGATACTTGTTCTTTATCGTGATTTTGTTAAGTTCACGATAATCGATGCAAAGCCGCATTGACCCATCCTTCTTCTTGACGAAGAGGACTGGTGCACCCCATGGTGATGCACTTGGGCGTATAAACCCTTTATCCAGATTCTCCTGTAGTTGTTTCTTCAGTTCTTCAAGCTCAACCACAGCCATTCTATATGGAGTCTTGGATATTGGTAGCGCCCCATGTATAAGTTCAATTGAGAACTCAACATCTCTTCTTGGAGGAAGACCAGGAAGTTCCTCGGGAAATACTTCAGCGAATTCCATCACAATAGGCATTTCTTCAAGGGTGGTTTCTTCCTTGGACTCAATCATCTGAGCCAGATATGCGTGCTCATAAGGTAGTAATATCCATGCTTGAGATGATGGAGCTAAAGGAGATTCATCTTCCTCCTGACACTTGTAAAGAATCGGGGGCCGATTCTCCATATGGAGTGTGATTTCCCTCTCCCGACAATTTATGTTGGCTCTATATAAGGAAAGCCAATCCATGCCAAGAATTTCATCAAATTCCACCAAAGGGAGTATGACGAGGTTCGCTGGGAAATTCAATCCACAGATTATAACAAGGGAGGACTTATACTCATGGGATGCAATGATTTCCCCATTTGTCGTACTCACCGACATCTTTACTTCCATGGTTTTTGGTGGTGCAGGGATTGTTCTACTAAACTTTTGAGATATAAAAGAATGCGTAGAACCTGAATCAAAAAGTACGTTCGCTATTTTTGAATGAATAACTAGCGTACCTGTCACCACTTCGTTGTCGGGGTTCACTTCGGCAGAAGTGATGGCAAAAGCTCTTCCTTGCTGTCTTGGAGGTTGTTGATTGCCTCCGATAACCCTTGGATTAGGGCACTGATTCGCAAAATGACCCGGTTCTTTGCATTTGAAGCATTGAACAATGCGTTGAGGTTCGAACGGAGCGTTCCTCCCCTCCGTCGCAGCAGCGGGTCCTTCTTGCTGACAGTTAACAGCTAGGTTCCCTTCTCTTCCACACTTGAAGCATTTTCTTGTCCCCCTAAGGCAATTTCTCGGGTGCTTCTTTCCACACTTTTGGCAAGTGGGGTGCTGGAATTTCTTAGCGCCGTTGGATTTATCCATCGGACCATCAGCATTGAAGTCCACCTTCCGCTTCTTGTCCCCATGATACCCCTGTGATTCTCCGATCTCCATTTCAACCTTGAGGGCACATCGGACAATTTCCTCATAGCTGTCGAAGTCACGGATCGCTAATGCTTTCCGAAAGCTAGGCTTCAGCCCACCAAAGAAGCGGTCAACCTTGCATTCGGGGGTAACGACAAAGCCGGAAGCGTATCGTGCAAGCCTTGTGAAGTTTGCCTCGTACGCTCCCACAGATTCCTCATCTTTCTGCTTGAGGGAAAGGAAGTCCCTTTCCATCTTAAGACGGAGGGTGTGTGGAAAATATTTATCGAAAAACATCTTCCGGAATACCTTCCATTCCAAAGCCTCGATCTCCTCCTCAGGCTTCGTATTTTTGATCAACGTCCACCATTGATCAGCTTCACCCTCCATACGATAAGCCGCCAGGAGAACCTTCTCTTTTTCAGAGCATTGGAGGATGGAGAATATCTTTTCAATGGAGTTGATCCATTGTTCAGCAATCGTGGGATCGGATGATCCACTAAAAGTAGGAGGCCTTTGTCTCATGAAGCTTTCAATAGCGACTTGTTCTTTATTAGGGGGGGTTGAACGTTCCTCTTGACCAGTGTTTCTATTCAAAACTTGAGTTAACTGAGAGAGAAGCGTGACAAAGTTCGCGATTCCCGCTCCCATTGGATTGGGCATCTCATTGGTACAATCATCACACTGATCTTCACAACGGTTGTTAGCCTGAGTTCTCCTATTACCGGCCATTGGCTGGAATAAAAGGAAAGTTAGGGGTAACACATAAAGGGTAATCCAAAGACAAAAGTTGACGACTTATAAATAAACTTTAATCTCTTTAACTCATGAGTCTATAGGATTCAATCCAGGCTTTTCATGATCTTCCTTCTAACATATATTCTTAGGGGCATTTTTCCCTTATAAGGGTTCATACTAAGATTGTGAATTTATCAAAACATATCCCCTGGGAGTGTCGTAACCAAGAGTGCAGCAAGGCCCGTTGTCGTGCACCAGTTCCCGTTCGAGTCTAGCTCAAAGCGGTGTTTTCGGGTTTTACCCCTAGGATACATCTGTGCCAGAGCCGCCTCTACCTGCTCGTATCCAGACAGGGATGTATTTGTTTGATAAACCACTTACTTAGTATTTACCAAAACTTAGGGATGTTTTTATTATGCTTAGTCTTGTATCTAAGGCTTTACTAGGGTTTCCTAATCCAAAAAATAACTAAACATATCCTCTGATACCAACTATGACAACCCTGCTTTTTATTACAACTTAAACATGCTTTATTACATAAAACTTCACTTGATCCAACAAAGAAGATCGAGAGGTTTAGTGTCTTTGGGGCTTAGGATCATTACATAAAAACTTTAAACTTTAAATACAACATCTTTATTGAAAACTTCCTTTACATGACCACTACATTCCTTCGTACTTAGCATTGCATGGGATAACCTGAGGACATGCATAAGAAAAGGGTGAGCTATAAAGCCCAGTAAGGGAGTACACAATGAATAACATGAGGAGTACAATACATGTTAGGCAATAGGCATATCAATAGATCATAAGAGAGACATGAACATAAAGGCATGATAAATCATGATAATCATAACATGGAAATGTGGCAACAACACTTAACATTGAATTAGCATGAGCCATGGCTCATTGCACATGGAGCATGAGTAAACCCTCATTGCACTTGAAGCACGAGTAAACCCTCGTTGCACTTGAATTAGCATGAGTCAACACTCATTGCACATGACGTATCATGATACTATACTTTACCCAATGCATTGGAGCGCTATAAAGGGCGCACCCTTCTTAAACATTTCATTTCATGCATAAGTGTGCCACATGGATCATAAAACATGGATTCATAAAACATAGTCATTTATTCCACGATAAAGGAATGTGGAATTCATACATGAAACTTTACAATCAATAAGTAAACGTGCATAAAGGTGAATACCCTTGATGGAGAAATGGTCATGGTATTCACTACACAATGATATTGGCTTAGAAAATCGGTGTGATTTCGGCAGCGTAACAGCGTGACATAAGAATTCATAAAAAAGGCTGATGAGAGAGAAAGGGGTTCCTCATCATATTTACATGTAATGGACAGTAATAAGTTCATATAGATACATGTCCCAAAAATTGAAAAGGAATTTAGATTCATGATACAAAAGTATTGCTTGAATATAGAAGAGGAGAAAAAGGTTCCTTTCGGAATTTCGGCATAGTAACGGGTGTACATGGGAGGCATTTAATGAGAGAGAAAGGGGTCTCCCATCATTCAAACAATAAGAGGGCAGTATGGGAGAGGTGAGAAACCATACCCCAACATTCATAAATTAAATTAAAAGGGCAATACAACTTAAAGAAAATTGACAAAAATGAGAAAGGAAGAAAAACCCTTACTTGGAAGTGTGCTTCCAAAGGCTAGAGAGAGGCTTGTGAGAGGCTTCTTGGGAACTTGGGGCACCTTGAGAGGATTCTAGAGAGAGTATGGCAGAGGTTGGACGAACTTCAAGGGCTTTGAGTGAGGAGGAAGTGGGAGCTTGGGTGGGTTTATATAGGAAAGGTGAGAGAATTCTTTATTATTTAGGTTTGGGACCCCTTATATTAAAATAATCCAAACCACAAACCATCCCATGGTATTTGCCCATGGTTTCTGGAAAAGGAAAGATGAAAACAATATTTTACAAGGCCAAGGTCCGAACTTATTAAAAAATTAGGGTTGCTTATGTGGAGGTGAGTCACACTCCCAAGGAAATTAATTTAAAAAGGAAAAGTGTTGAATAAGTCTTGAGGGCTCCATTAATGCTTTGAAAAGTGAGTCAAACAAACCCAAAAACTCATTATTTTAATGATAAAACACATATTGGCCGAACATAAGGATTATGGTATTTTGTTACATCACCATTGGGTCATTATGATGTCATAAAACACATTATATATTTAAATGGTATTTAATTTTTACCCAAAAATTTGACTGTCTCAGAAAATTATGAAAAATTCACCGTTGGATAATTTCGACGTCCTGATTCCAAAAATAATATTTATTTTATCTAAATAATTTTCTAAATATGTGAATTTTTACTTTTAAAATAAAAACCGACATTTATAAAAAATTCACGGGTTTTGACAGAAATGGCTTTCAAACCTTAATAAAAATTTTAATTGCATTCATAAAATTATAAGATCATTTATATTTAATAAAAAATTAATTTAATATTAATAATAATATTTTATTAAAATATTATTTAATTCAAAAATCCTTTAATTTAATAAAATATAATTCTTAATTAAATAATAACTAAAAACACCATTTGTACTTTAAAAACTAATTACAATGTATCAAAAATAACTAGAAATTATATTCATTATTATATACAAAAAAATAATGTACATGAACATGGTGCTACTTATTTGTTACATAACCCCTTAAAATAGCCGCATAAGACCTAAGGGTAAGGTGTGCGATGGTGACAGACTCTTGGGGTTGCTCGGATAACATCGCTCGAGTGGTAATCTCTATCAACTTCCATTTTTCCCGTAGACGATCACGTTCGAGCTTGACTTGATGAAGCTCAGCTTAGGCTTGGTCAAGGGCAAAGCCCAAAGACGCCACCTCCTTTCCGAGCTCCGACAAATGGGCTTCGTAAGGGGCAATTCTACTGGATGAGGCCATCGCTTCCTTTTTCTGAGTAGAAAATTGGTTCGTTAAAGACTTATATTTAAACTACCCAGATGATCACTGTTCAACGGCTATAAAAGTAACGGTCACAAATCTTAACGTAAAACTTAAAGAAGTTGACATCTTATAAAAACATTTTTCATAAAGAAACATTTAACTGGATCAAGAGGGATTTTCCATTAATGAAACTTTGGGTCGTTACAACCTGGGGTCTGCTATCAACTTGATCTGGACTTTGACAGAGTACTAGGTTCCTCTATTATAGATCTAGATACAAGGATAGGTGTGTCAGTGGTGGAAGCTTTACCTAGGGTAGAGGAAGAAAACTGAGGATTCATGGGCTGACTTTGAGAAGGAGTTTTGGGTGGAATTCCTTTCTTCCATGATGAAGGTTGAGAAGAGGTGGGAGGTAATATTCCTATAGAATGGGAGTATTTCGGTAAAAAAACTAGGGATCAATTTCAATGATCTCCTTTACTTCACACCGGATCTCTTTTCAGATGAAGAGTCCTATGTGAGAGGCTTAGAGTATGCACTCTGACCTTCTCTTTAGTATGTTGTTACTCCTTTCACTCTACTAACATACTTAGAGGTTCAGAAGAAGGATGAGGTAGTGGAAAGGATGCATCACTGGAAGGTGTGTCACAAAAGTGGATCCAACCAAGTTCATCAAAGGGTAAATCTGTCAGCAGTAGATCTCCGGTGTTAGGGCCTTCTAGGTTTCGGCTAGAGGGAAGTAGGCCCCAGCAGTTCCGGTTTTGATCTCCTGGTCCTCACCCTTTCCCCATGGGAATTTGATATAGGTGATTTTTCTATGTAGGCTTTGAATATCTTCAGAACTAGTTCCCAGTTCAATCGTCGTACAGTGGGGTTGGGCAAGTTCAACGCCCACCTTAGCAGCAGTAGTTTCTAGTCAGTCCCTTCTAGCAGTAGGGGCAGTGAGCTCCGGCTCCATCTAGGGTAGATGGTGTTGGGGTAGTCTAACCTCATGGTGATCCTTAGGAAACTTGACCAGGGCATGGTCGGGGAGGAATTCGACAACAGAGAGGTAGAAGAGTTGGGTGTGGGTTGTTGCACACTGCATAGGTAGCAATTTTAGCAGGGCCAGAGGTTGTTTGAGGTACGATTAGTTTGTTTAGTACTCTTATGTGTGATTTCTTTGATTTTACATCTTTCCACTCCTTTATTTCACCATGTCTATCCCATGCTCTGGGACTAGACGTAGAGAGTCTTCCCACGACCTTAGTGATAAGTATGCTAGTTGGTGGTCAGACCAGTCTGTTTGATGTTTATTGAGGATGTAGACTGATGTTGGGGCTGCATCAATCTAGTAGGGATCTTCTTCTGCTAAAGATATATCCACACAATGTCATCCTAGGAATCAACTGGTTGTTTTCTATGCATGTTATTATCGACAGCTTCCGGATAAGGGTTGTGTTCTCATATACGGGCAGTCGACGAGTGGAGCCTCTTAATTATTTGTTAGATGAGATGTTAGTAGAATCAAAGAATTTTGAAATAGTGTAAGTTTTGTGGGTTATCAGTGATTTCCTGGATGTCTCCCCCAAATAGGTTGTGACTCTATCCCCTCGACATGACATTGAGTTCGGAATAGACTTGCAACCCGGTGCCAGTCTGATTTCGATGGATCTCTATCAGATGGTGCCTTCTGAGTTGTAGGAGTTGCAGATTTAGGATGAAAACCTGATGAAGATTGTTTTTATCCAACCAAGTGTTTCTCCATGGGGTTCTCCAGTCTTATTCACGAAGAAGGTGGATGGTGGTATATGACTATGCATAGACTACCAGAGACTGAATTAGGTGATGGTCAAGAACTATTACCCCCTTCCATGGATCAATGATCCTTTCGACCTGTTAAAGGGAGTAGGTTGGTTCTCTAAGATCAACCTACAGCCTGGATATCACCAGTTGAGGGTCAGGGAGGGTGAAATCTCGAAGACTGCTTTCAGGTGTAGGAATGGGAACTTCGAGTTTGTGCTCATGCCCTTTGGTTTCATGAATGCACCATCCATGTTCATGGTGCTCATGAACTCTATTTTATGTGAGTTTTTATACTGGTTCATTATCATGTTCATTGACAACTTCCTGGTCTACTCAAGGTCATAATAGGAGTATTTTGGGCATCTGAGGACTATCTTGGAGGTCCTCCGACACCTCCATCTCTACAGAAATTTTTCCATGTGCAATTTCTGGACACGATAAGTGCACTTCATTAGAAATTTGGTGTCTTAGCAAGGGATATTATTGGATCCATAAAAGGTCAATGTGGTTGTTTATTGGGAAGAACCCAACAATGTGGTGGAGGTTCATAGTTTCTTAGGTCTGGTAGGCCATTATTGGAGGTTCATACCCAACTTCTCTCAATTTACAGCTCCATTTATAGCTTTGAAAAAAAATACCAGGCCTTCTTATAAAGTGAAAAGTATTAAAAAGATTTCATCTATCTGAAGAGGAAGTTGGCCAGTGCCTCAATGCTTAGGTTGTTATAGGAAGGGGTAATGTTCGAGGTGTTCTGTGATGCTTCTGGCCTAGGTTTGGGATGTGTGTTGATGTAGTGGTGAGGAGTAATCTCTTATGGTTCTATGTAGTTACTTCCTCATGAATGTAACTATTCACCCCAGATCTAGAGCTTGCAGTGGTTGTGTTCACACTGAATTTGTGATGGCATTACCTCATTGGGGAGTGCCTTGTGGTCTTCATAGATTACAAGAGCATGAGGTATATCTTTTCCTAATGAGACTTGAACTTGTGGAAGAAATGGTGGATGGATTTCCTCCAGGATTATGACTTAAAAATATCTTACACCCAAGGGAAGGGGAATGTGTTGGCCGATGCCTTAAGAAGAAATTCGTATAAGGAGGTAGTTTGGGAATCCCTGAATGGTTTGAAGGTAGCGGTGGAGTTGGACGCTTTGTGCCTGGATGCTAGGGAGGACAGTGGTAGAGGCTATCGGTTTCAAATGATAGTGAATTCATCCTTAATGCGGAAGGTGGAGGAGTATTAGTGGGGATACTCGGAGACTTAAGAGTTTCATGATCACACTGCCCAAGGTGATGCTCTGGAGGGATGGTTGGAGGATAGTCAGCATTGGATGTTGCTCCGGGGGAAGCTGTTTTTTCCAATGGAAATGCATGAGGGAGTTCTCTGTGATTTCCATAGCTCACTCCTAACATTGTATCTAAGAGTCTCTAAGATGTACCGAGGCTTAAGGTAACAGTTTTGGTGGCCTGGCATAAGCCAGGTAGTGGAGGAGGTTTTGTAAAGGTGCCTAGTGTTTCAGTAGGTGAAGGTCGAGTACTGTGTTCTTGGAGGTATGTTACAACCCTTTGATGTTCCCAAGTGGATGTGGGATGAAATCTCAATGGATTTTGTCACTAGATTACCCAGGGCTCAGAGAGGATTTGATTCTCTTTGGGTAGTGGTGGACTATTTTATGAAGTCAACTCACTTCTTGGCGATCAAGGAGTCGAGCAGAGTGGGTGCCTTAGTGAGGAGGTATGTGGATGTGGTGGTACAAATGCATAGAGTTCCAAGATCCATTGTCTCGGATTAGGAAACACATTTTACATCATGAGTCTGGAGGGGATTACAGCATGCCTTTGGCATCCAATTATACCTTAGCACTTCTTTCCACCCTCAAATAGATGGGGAAATAGAGAGGACCATCCATACATTGGAGGATATTCTACCAGAGTGTGTTATGGACTTTTGAGGATCATGGGTATGAGACTTGACCTAGGTAGATTTTTCCTTCAATTATAGTTATCACTCTACCATTGGAATGGAACCATTAAAATCATTGTACAAGATACCATATCTTTCACCTGTATACTAGATAGAGGTAGAGGAAGCATCCCTTCTTGGACTGGAGGTAGTGTAGAGCACAATAGAGAAGGTTCAGCTTGCATGTGAGAGGATGAAGGTGGCTCATGACCAAAAGAAGTTGTATGTTGACCATAGAGGAGACCCTTGGAGTTCAAGGGTGAGGTAAATGTGTTCTTAAAGGTCTCCCCTTGGGGTGGATAGTAGAGGTTTGGTAGATGAATAAAGATTTATCCCAAGTTTATAGGACATTTTGAGGTGTTGGGACAAGTTGGTGAGGTGGAATATCAAATAGCGTTTCCCCTGAAATTGGGGAGGATCCATGACATATTTCATGTCTCTCAACTCCGTCATTATCTACACGATGAATCCCACATTTTAGACTGGGGATAGTTAGATGTCGAGGATGATGCTATGTTTGTGGAGAAACCAGTATGAATTGAGGATCATAAGAAGAGGGTGCTTTGTGGGAGGATCACTCCTTTGGTTTGTGTGTTATCGAGGCATGGTGGCCTAAAGAATAGTATTTGGGAGCGAGAATCACATATGCTTGCCTAGTACCTGGAGTTTCTCTGGGTTTTCTCTTTTGTTTGGATTTGTATGTTTATTGTGATGTAATTTTTGACCTCACTTGTTATATGATAAGTTGTTTCACTATTCTCTAATTTTTTGTGAAAAGTACTAACTATGCGGAGGGGAGAACCTGATCTCCAATCAAGACGCATCAATGCAGATGAGATTAAACTTGTGTGGTGAGACAGTGTCTTCCAAAGAAGATATTATATTAAAATGGAGGAAGTATCTCCATAATCCATGTGTCTTTTTGGTATGACCTTTTGTATGTGTGTGGTTGTTTAGGGAAGTGTGGGTCCTTAGTTTTTTCATAGTTTTTTAGGAGATATATGACAAGGAGTTATTCTATGATTTTGAGGTTTTCACTCTATCTTTAGAATAACACAAAGCGGTTTTCTCCTAAGAGGTATCTTAAGGGGTGGTCATTTAGACCCTCTCTCTTCTGGTTTAGTTTTAAATTATCGAGAACGATAATAGTATGAGAGGTATCTGATGTAATAACATGGATTTTCCTAGGCCATCCCTTTGTGAAAAACATGTGTTTAGGGTGTTCTAGGAGGTAACGGTGGCTCATTTCAAGAGTTTTCCAAATTTCTAGTATTTCCATCGGTGACTCGGGGCATCGGCATTGAAATTTTCGTGCGTCAGCATGTCAGCACATCAGCATGTCAATGTGTTGGCATGATAGTGCATCGATGGGTGAGGGGAATCTTCATCAGTGCATTGAGATCATCAGTGTCGGTAGGTCAGGGTGTCGGTAGGTTAGGGCGATAGTAGGTTGTTGCATTGGTAGGTTATCATGTCAGTAGCTCACCTGTTGGCGGCTCAACGTCGGTAGGTCGCATTGGTAGCTCACTTATTAGTCGATCCACATAGGTGACTTACCCACTGGTGACTCATTTTCTATTTTCCCAGTTTTTTCCCAGTTTTCAAGTTTTTCCCCTCATATGCCTTTTTGATGTAAATTGAGTTTGAAGCCTTTTTTGGAGATTTTAAGAGAATTTTGAAGGATATTAAGTATATATTTAATAACCTAACATTATGGGGGCTTTAATGTAATGTACCAACCCTAGTTACCCAAAGCTGGTGCATTATTTTAATACATTGGAATGATTACAAGGAATTAAGTCTCAAAGGACCGATCAGTTTAGCAGTCTTGGAAAATAGATTACATACATGAATGATACAATACACTTTTTAACATAAAACAAAACATAAATAATCCATGTATAATGCCATTATTACCCTATCTTAACCATTTATATCAATAATAATACACTTCTTGGAATCATTTGAAAATAAAACATTATAAAGGGGTGAGCTGAGATGCTCAGTAAGAGTAAATAATTCAGCAGAAGCTATAAACTTTTAAGGAAAGATGTATAATAAAAATAGGTGTATTTTAAAACATAATCTTGAACATAATATATCAAAAATAAATCAAACATTTCCATATAAATATGCCCATGGATATTCTACTATTTGAATAATCACATGTAATAAATAATTTCATAATGAGGGAATGCATAATGTCAAACATAATAACCACTATGTTGAGGCCTTGTGCCAGGACCATTCACAAATATTCTATCAACCCCTTATTCCAAGACACTATTTTTTCTCATGATACCTACTGATACATAGAGGGGCTATATCAGGTATCACTGTTACCTACTAAGTCTAATGCATTCGTCATATGGAAATGGTGAAACATAACATAAACATTCGTAATAAAACTAGCATAAAAATGTCAATAATTTAACCATAAACAATGAATGGATTAAAAATAGCACATCTACAGTCAATCATATCATAACTCCTTCAATAAAATATGGAATATTGTAATTTAATAAATCAAACTCAATCAACAATAATATCCAATAAAGGGTATTTACATAGTTGAAAATAATCAGTAAAACTCTTTTAGAGAAATATACCTTTTCATGAAATCATCTAAAGGTTGGACAATTTAAAAAGGATTTAATTCACAAGATTGTTTTCAATCAAAGTGTCACATAAAACTTTGAAACTTTTTAAAGGATTTAACACTTTAAAAAAGTCATGTTCATATAAATAAATCCTCAAAATCATTTTGAAAACATGGACATTAATTAAAAAAATTGAAAATAAATCATTAAAACATTTAAAATGATTTTATAGTTAAAAATTACCTTTCATAAAAATATAAAATTTTCATTTTGAAAAAATTATTATGAAACATGGACATGGATGATTAATATTTATCAGTAAATACTTACACATAAACAATCTATGATAATAATGAGATTGATAAATTGACCCTTACCTTAGATTTGATACTCTTCGTACATGTATTAAACTCCTGTATACTATTTTTAAACATATTATTAACTTATATCATAATCACAATAATATTTATCATATCATATATTATTCTTTTATGACTTTATATTACCCATTTATTAACAATTCTATGTTAATGCAATATTCTAGGTAATATCGCTTTGTTTTTCGTACATGTTTTGAATTGTTATTCTTGATCATATTACTTATATCATGATTTAATAACTTAAAGAATGTATAATATGATTTATATATCATATATATTCATAATATAAATATATATAATAGATAGATATATAAAATTGAATACACTGTTCATGGAGATGGTAGGTCATACGTAAGCATGAACATTGTTTTCATATTATTATCATATTAAAAGGAAGTAAGTGAATGAAATATATGTACATACATACATATATATATATATCATTAAATTAGACTTATTATGTCATATACTTCATAATTATGAATAATATATATTTTTTATAATCATTCTTGGATGGTTAAAGTGGAAAATGAATCTCATCGCGTTGTGGAGACGGTAATCCATACGTACACACGAGCGATGATGCCATTTCTATAATGGTTAAATGGTATGTAATTTTATGGAATATGAATTGTAAATAAAAAATATATTTTATATATTTATTATTTACATACATTATATTCATCGTTATAACCATAGAAATAAATTGTACAAGAAAAAAAAATTACACCACAGTGTGGAGACGATAAGCCGTAATTACGCACGCATGGAGGTATTTATTTTCATAGGATGGGTAAAAAAAGGAATATGGTTGTCCCATAATCTCATAATATAGTATATTCTAGAGTTATTATTTTAGTATGGTAACAACTTAGTAAGAGGAAGTAGAAAAAGAAATGAACTTTGAAAGAAGGGATAAAACGATTACCTCTTCTTCGGGTGTCTCCTTTTTTATTTTCACAAAAGGAATCCTAAATTTGGATTTCTTCCCAATTGTTTTCTTGTATTATAAATTGAAGAAAGTTAGAGGGATATTTGGGCAGGGTTTCTCTTAGTGAAAGGTATTCTATGGTGTTAATTAAATAGAAAGGTAAGTTTCCTTTTGTAAGAGAGGTGAGGGGAACTTTAGGAAAAGATTGAAATTTTAATTTATTATAAAAAGGTTTTCGGTTTATAATAGCTCAAAATTGATTTATTTTATGGATAATATGATTATGGGTATAAATCCTCTCAACCATTAGGTTTTATATATGTTTATTCCATAAACGTATCCTTATATTTTGGTATTAACCTTTAGTTAAACAGTTTAACTCTTACCATGTCCTCTTGTATTTTTATACTACATGGTTAATAACTTTACAATAAAATACCAAGAGAACATAAATTGGGTCATTTATGACATTTTTATCAGTATCCAAGTTATTTTTCCAAACATTTTATTTTTATGATTTTTAAATCATTTAATAAAATATTATTTTTTTAAACACTCTTTTATGTTAATTTTTAAACTATTTAATAATTTATTTTTTTAAAAGTCATAAAAACATGATTCCTTCAAAAAAAAATACATTAAATCAGAACTAATATGTCAATTTAATCCATAAAATTCTTGTATTACATCAAAACATTTAAATTATATTTATTTTAATATTTATAATATCATTTATTTAATTCCTTCATTAATAAGGAAAATATTGCATCATTATTGTGTCATAAATAAATTTAATTATTTAATGTCTAAAAATTATAAATAAAATACCATTATGTAGGAAATATTTTTAGATTTCTAATTAATATTTATATTTAAAGATATCAATTATATAACCCCGTATAAAAATTGTTTTAGTGAAAGATATATGTTTATGTTATATTTTTCAATACTTTTAATTAATTCTTATAAAATGTCATTTTCACACCCAAGTGGCTCCATGGGGTCCCAAAATCGACCCAAGGAAGCCCACAGTCGTAAATATTTCATCCAATAGGATTATTAAATGTGTTATGGTAGTTTTATATTATCATAATATTATTTGTTTACCCTTATTTACTATATTTACCTTTTAACTATGGTAAATAAAACAATTACTCAAGTTTCTATTCAAAATGTCAAAAAATACAAGGTACATATTTACACATTTTGGAAATTTTTATTCCAAATATGAAATCAATTTTTCAATATTCAAAACACATATTTGGAAAAAAAATTTAAATTAATTCCCATTGTTAAAACCAAAAGGCGGGTTTTTAAGAAGTAAAAACTATCAAAAGATTGACATGTGTTTATGTCTAATTTAAATTTAAAAATACTTATAATAACCTAAATTATATTAAATTATAAAAATATAATCTAATTTTACATTAAAAATACTCATATGTATAATTTAACACTATAAATTATTTTGATTAAAAAAGTTGTTTTCAATTAAAATTTAGTATTTTTCACTATTCATCAAAATATGAAAGTTATTAGAAAAGTACAAAAAATATCCAAAATAAATTTATATGTTCTTATTATAAATAATAATTTTATTTCATAAAATTTAATATATAGAGGTTTAAAATATTGGATTTAAAAAGGGTTATCCATTAAAAGGCAGAAAAAACTGCATTTTTTTAATTCTTCTTTTATTCTGTAAAATTGAATTTGTCCTCATATTATATCAAATAAACAAAAAATATTAATATTAAAATTATATAGGATATATATAATTCAAAATTTTGTTAATAATATTCATAAACTCTAAATACTTTTTCTGTAAAATTGAATTTACCTATTTATTAATAATTCCAAGTTAATGCAACATTTTCGGTAATATCGCTTTGTTTTTCGTACGTGTTTTGACTTGTTATTCTTGATCATATTAAATAGATCATGATTTAATTAATTAAATAATTTATAATATGATTTACACATCATATATATTCATAATATCAATATATATAATAGATAGATATATAAAATGGAATACATTGTTCATGGAGACGTTAAGTCGTACATACGCATGAATGTTGTTTCCATTTTATTATTGTATTGAATGGAAGTAACTGAATGAAATATATATACATTCATATATATCTATATATATATATATATCATTATAGTAGACTTATTATTTCATATATTTCATAATTATGAATCATATATATTTTTATATAATCATTCGTAGATGGTTAAAGTGGAGAATGAATCTCATTGTGTCGTGGAGATGGTAAGTTGTACGTACGCACGAGCAATAGTATCATTTCATTAATGGTTAAATGGTATGGAATTTTATGGAATATGAATTTTCATAAACAATATCAAGTTATATTTTTTTATTTATGTCCATTATATTCATTGTTATACCCATATAAATAAAGTTTACATGAAAACAAATTACACCATGGCATGGAGACGGTAAGCCGTACGTACGCACGCATGGTAGTATTATTTTTCCTAGGATGGGTAAAAAGGAATATAGATATCCTATAATATCAGAATATATTATATTATAGATTTATTATTTTATTATGGTAACAACTTAGTAAGAGGAAGTAGAAGAATAAATTAACTTTGAAAGAAGGAATAAAATGATTACCTCATCTTCGGGTGTATCCATTTGATTTGCCGAAAAAAAAACTCCTTAAGTTATATTTCTTCCCAATTTTTTTCCTCTATGATAAATTTAAGGAAGTTGGGAGGATAGTTTGGCAGGTTTTGGCCAATAAAAAGGTATTTTAAGTTGTTAATTAAAGAGAAAGGGAGGTTTCTATTTATAAGAGATGTGAGGGGAACTTTAGAAAAAGCTTGAAATATTAATTTATTGTAAACTGATTTTCGGTTTATAATAGCTCAAAATTGATTTATATCAAGGATAAGATGATTATGGGTCGTAATAATATCAACCAATAGGTTTTATACATGTTTAGGTCATAAATGTATCCTTATCTTTTGGGATTAACCATTAGTTAAATAGTTTAACTATTACCATGTCCTCTTGTATTTTTATACTACATGGTTAATATCTTTACTATGAAATGCCAATAAAACATAAAGAAGATAATTTATGAAATTTTTATCATTATCCAAGTTATATTTTTGAAGATTATATTTTTAGGATTTTTATATCATTTAATAAAATAGTATTTGTTTTAAAAACTCATTTATGTAAATTTTGACAATATTTCGTACTTGATTTTTGATAAAGTCATAAAAACATGATTCCTTCAACTCAAAGGCATTAAATCATACCTCAAATGTAAATTTAATCCCTAAAATTCATTTATGGCATCAAAAAGTTCAATGTTTTATTGATTTTAATATTTATAATATCATTTATTTGATTCCTTCATTAATAAGGAAAATATTGCATCATTATTGTGTTATAAATAAATTTAATTATTTAATGTCCAAAAATTACAAATAAAAAACCATGATGTAGGAAATATTTTTATATTGATTATTAATATTTATAGTCGAATATATAAATTATATAACCCCATAGAAATTTGTTTTAGTGAAATATATATGTTTACGTTGTATTTTTCTATATTTTAAATTAATTATTATAAAATGTCGATTTCACACCCAAGAGGATCCATGGGGTCCCAAAATTGACCCACGGAAGCCCATGTTCAGACATATCTCATCCAATAGGATTAGGACATGTGTTAGGGTAATTTAATTTTATCATAATATTATTATTTTACCCTTATTTACCAGATTCACCCTTTAACCATGGTAAATAAAATAATTACTGAACTTACTAAAAATAATGTCAAAAAATAAAGGGTACATATTTACACAATTTAGAACTTATGATTCCAAATATGGAATCCATTTTTTCAAATTCAAAACACATAGTTGGTAGAAATTAATTTAAAATTAATTCTCATTGTCAAAACCAAAAGGCAGGTTTTAATAAGTAAAAACTATTTAAAGATTGACATGTGTTTATGTCCAATTTAAATGAAAAAAGTACTTATAATGACATAAATCATATTAAATGATAAAAATATAATCTAATTATACTTGAAAACCACTTATATGTATAATTTAACGCTATAAAGTATTTTGATTAAAAAAGTTTTTCAATAACAATTTAGTATTTTTCAATATTCATCAAAATATGAAAGTTATTAGAATAGTACCAAACATTTTTCCAAAATAAATTTTTACATCCCACTTATGAATAAGAATTTAATTTCATTAATTAATATAAAAAATTATCAAATATTGGATTTAAAAAGGGTTCTCTATTAAAAGGCGCAAAAAATTCATTTTTTGAAAAATACATTTTTTATTTTGGAAATTGAATTTGTCTTCATATTATGTCTAATAAATAAAAAAAGATAAATTTTAAAATTATATATGATATATAAAATTAAAAATTTGGTTAATAATATTCATAACCGCTTTTGAAATGGCTAGTTTGATAGATAATGGGGTGCTTGAACTTGGTGTTCCGTACATCGCATGTTATTGAATTATTTAAAAAGGAAGCATACTATGAAATCTTGGGGTGTTACATTTGAGATACTAAAACTGTGTGATATTGACCATGATTCCACAATTAATGTCTTTTAAAATCATTCTTCATTTAATATAGTATCTGGCCCTTCAAAGTAGAGATCTTCCCTTCCCAATATGGTTTTTCCCCTCTTGGTGCATCAAGAGCCTTCCTCCCCAAAAAAGTTGTGCACCTGTGCTAGAGCCCCTCCTACTTTGTTTCCTTGGAGTTCTTCCCTACTACTCATGCGATCTCCTTTTCTTATCTCAAGGAGGAACTCTGATCCTTTGATCATATGGTAGGGATTCATTCTATCTCTCTTTAATTTGGCATCATGCCAAGTGGTTTTACTATTGATTCCATGTAAATCATGGGTGAATACTTTCTTAAATTAATAAATAAATAAGAAGGGAATATGATCAAAAGATAATAGGGTAATGAGATAATGAGATAAGAGTGGATTGATGTTTGATTTCCTGTTTTAGTTTTGTTATCCTTGTTTCTTTATGGATTGATTGTGGCTATATGCCTCCTAAAAATCATAGTCATTGGTGGTATTTGCTTTCACACTAGTGGTGTCCAGTTTGTTTTGTTATGATGTTTGATAATCGTCCATAACATGAAAATTGCTAAAACACGTACACATGGTTAATTGAAATGGATGCCCCAGGATGAAAATTCTTGTATGATCACCCCAGTTTATCAAGTAGATTAAAGAATAGTGTTTACCAAATTTGAATATATATACACATCATGTTGATATGTGTGGATGAGTTTTGTGTTCTATTGAGCCTCGTGACTTTGTGTGAGTTGTATGGTGCTGTTATTGAGACCATGGTTCTGGGTACAGGGTTGGATAGAGGAGTTGGTTCCATGATAAGGGTTTGGTATGTGTGTATAGTGGGTTTGTGGGTTAATAATAGTTCCTATGGGATTTATGTGTGGGGAAGTACAGGGGGTGTGTTGGTATCCCAGTTTGAGAGACTGATTGATTATAGAATGGATGGACTTATAGGCAGCTGAACAACCTTTGTTTGTGTCATGGCCGTCAAAAGGCATTGGGAAGTGGGACTAAAGTGTGGTTATAAACTTGTATGCAGCGGGACTATTTTTAGGAATTGTTGGGAAGTGGGTATGTGGAGATGGGTTGTGAAAGAATAATTATGTGGTATAAATTTTAAGAATGATAGTTGGTAGTGGTTGAATGTGGGCATGTAGTGGGACTACAAATCTAGTTTTTTTTTTGTTTTTTTATATGTTGTGGTTGGTAGTTTCCTGGTAGTGCTGGAATAAATAAAATCTAATCCCTAAATTAATAAATGAAAAGTGGTTAAATGAAAAATGGGTTGGGTTATGCTTTGGTAGTGGTTGTTGTGTAGTTTTTCATATAGGGGTATCAATAATTGTGGTTCTCTATGAGTTGGTCGTCTGTTGTGGGGACCCATGGGTTGGGTTGAGTGTTTTATTCCATATCCAAATATAAATTGTAGTTCCTTGTGATTTATAAATGTACCCCAGCCTTGTTGAGCACTATGTGCCGCACACCTCCATTTCATGGGAGAGGGTGTCTTTCCCAACATACCAGTGGGAGGATGGATGTCTGTTTACTGACTTTCTTCCCCACACCCTCTTTCAACTCTTACCACTCAAGCATATTTGGGAAGTTTGTAATATATTGAGGCTTTCCATAGTCCTAGATCCTTCAAGAATGTTTTTGGGGGATGATAGGCCTTGGTGTTTGTGGGATAGGCTTGTTTTCCCAAGTGTCTTCGGGATGAGGCCTAGGTTTCTTCGAGTGAGAGGCGTGTTTGTTGTGTCCTGGGTGTCTACAGATGGGATTGTGTGTGGTTTGAGGCCTAGGAGTGTGCGGTTTTGTTATGGCAGTGGGACTACCTATCTGAAGAGTGGTAGCATCATGCTTTTATCCCTTAGGGATGATAAATTAAACAATCGGAAAGTGATGCGGGGTACCCAAATATCAATGTGATTATACTACTACTTTACTTAACTTTCTTTATTTGGTGAATATGCATTAGTGAGGCTTGTCTAGTCAGTATTCATTGGTAGGTTCTTTGAGGTTCTACTATTTTCTCACAGGGATGTTATTATGTTCCCTCACTTATTCATGGGTGGATTTAGTTTTCCTACTGGGAATACTTGTATACCCACCCTATGTCTATAACACTATTTTCATGTTTTCGAGAGTTCTTTGAGGACCATGATGGATTTTACTATCTCAGGTCTTGGAATTAGTTTTTTTTACATAGTCTATTTTATTTTAGTAATTTAATTTGTATTCTTGTTGTACCTTATATCAGCTTTACTTTTGAACATGCATGTGGGAAGGGATTTTGTCTTTACTTATACTTTTAGTTTTTTTAATTTCATGGGATTTACCATCTTATCTCCTAATCATATTCTATGGAAAGGGTATTTCCTTCCATATTATGTGAGATTCGAAACACTTGGTGTTAGTCGCCGCTCTAAGGCCAATTGAAGTCAAGACATGGGGTTTCATTATCCCTCATTCATCTTGATTAAGGAAGGGTGTGGCACTTTTCATGTCCCTTCCCTCATCTTGAATAAGGTAGGTCATGACACATAATAACACTTCCTTTATTATGGTAAAATATCATTTGTTAAATCCCTTGATATGTCATTTATTTATGGTATTATGGATGTGAGTTTGTTTAGATAGAGAATATATTTTAATAAAGTCAATATAAATATGGATCAACCTTTACCAAGTTCATAGTTGATTAATCTTTGTGTCAGCATAAGGTAACCTTTAGTATCAATGTCATCAATTTTGGTAATTTTATCTTTAAAAGTTTCATATATCCAATGTGAATCTTATATGTGGGTTACATATTCCAAATTTTACTATGTATTTTTTTATTACTATTTTGGTCAGCCTCTATTAAAATCCATTGTAAAATATCATACTTCCATAAGTATAACTTTTTTTCTCATATTTTTACCATTAATGGACTATTAAAATCCTTATTGATAAATTTTTCATAAGAATCATTTAAAATATTAGATTATATTACACTATGATTTTTTTCATTATAAATTATTATTTATGGAATTATTATCATATCTATATAACATCATACTAAGATTTGTAATTTTTTTAAATGAACACCCACTTTCCTTACTTGTTGGTTACCTTTGATGATTGTACTAATGTGATTAGGTATGAAATTTTATTTCATTTATCCCAATAATTTTTGGATATGTTATATGATTGTTGGGCATATAATTATATATCCCAAAAAGTATTTTTGAAATGATTAATACTAGGATACACTAGAAAGACTTGGAAATTATCATGGATGATATGATACCTTGGTGATGATAATTGGAAATATATTTCATGATAACTTGTTTTTAGGCCTTGATATTTTATTTATTATATCTATATTCATGCATTTCTTATAAATAATGATGGTTTATTTATTATAAATTTTTCATGATTATTATTCATCTTACCCATGATTATGATTATCTCCTGATCTTACAGTGTATGTATCTTCATTTATATGTTATATTGTTCTTGAAAACCCTTAGTATAATTTCAAAGTGTTTCCCTTATTATTTTATGTAATCCCCAAGAAATCAATATTTTATGAGCAATGAAAATTTTATGGATCAATTGAACATCTATAAAATCAAAAAATATATTTAAACTAATGTTATTTTATTTTAGATCATGTAGTATATATATAGTTATAAAATACACTAGAGTTATGATTCTAAGAATTAAATAATAATATTATTATAAAAAAATCATTTACTTTGATCATCAATCTAGTTGTGTGGGTTTAGGTAATTTCAATTGGCATAAAATTATAGTTTAATATTTTTTGGGAGTTATGAATGATAAAGAGTAGGATAACATTTTTAGTGCTACATAATTATTACAAGTTTAGTATCAATCTATGGTCATATAAAATATATAAATAAATATTATAGTTATATAATTATTTTAAGTCATTTTTATTAGACATGTGGAGAAAGAATGTGTGTTAATAAAAATAATAACCATTGTAATGAACAATATATGTATTTTTAAAATACTCAATATAATGTTATTGGTATTGAGAACTTCATGGATATCTTATCCTATATAACTCAAATCACAAAAAGTTATCTAAACCATATGAAAAATCTAATAACTCTACCTCATTGATCATCTATAGTAAATCAATGTTTTAGGTAGTGAATTACCTCATTTATTAAGTCTATGAATCCATTAGTAATTGAATTTTGTAATAATTCTATGGATAAATTATTTTTTGTTTTCAATTAAAGGTGATGTAAGTGGTCTATTTTTTAACGGAGAGGTCTAAAGTTTTATATAAAATACAAAGGATGATGACTATATTGAATCCATGGAGTAAGAATATTTTAGTAATTATTTCTAAATTAATTCTTGTAAATTACATCTCTAACACAATAAGAGTTAAGATATAGATACAATTTACAAAACATAAGTTAAAAAATAAGATAAAATCATACTGTATAAAGTTATATTCCAAAGGTTAACCAGTATCCTTATAATTTTTTTATTGATCAAAAAATTAATATTCAATGTTTTTTCAATGGTCTAAAACTAGGTATTCAAAAATCATTAGTTATTTAAAATTTTCAAACCTATGTAGTGATTTTTTATTTCAACCTAAAGGTTGAAATTGTGTTTTTTATTTCTAGGTATTCTCAAGTACCATTTGATAAGAAGACGAATATGTGATTGAATATTGTGAAGTCATTATATCAATTGAGAGAATAAATGAAGTTATATTCACTCATAAGTCAAAAGTGTGTGAAGAAGTACTCATAAAATTTAATGATATGCAGTGTATGGTGTTAAAAGTGTGGAAAGGATTACTATGTATCTCAGAATTACTATAAAGAATATAAAAACTTAAATATATAATGAGGATATTAATAAATAAAATAAGTTTCAAGTTCAACACCATGAGATTTTATGGTATATTTCTTTTTAAATAAATTTAATCTTTTAGAAATCTTGTGATACATAGAACCCTGATTCTAAATATTCCATAGTATAGTGTACCATTATAACCTAGCCATTAAATTTTTGGATATGAATAGGAATAAATAAATTAGAAAAATTATATGGTTTAAACATTTTTAAAATAAATTCATTTTTTAATAATTGATTTGAAAAGAAAATAGAAATTATTCAAGAGTAAAAGTAATGTTTTTGTTGAAGAAATATTTTTATGTGTGTAATGTGTTTTTTAATTAATTTTATTAGTGAATTATTTTAATGAAATTTATAAATTATTTATTTGATAAAAAAAATTGTCATTCATCTAATAGTTTTTCTATCCATGGGAAAAGATTAAATATATTTTTATGTATAAAAACTGTGGTTTTTGAAAAAGTCATTTCATTATATTTTGTGCAATTATATTAAAATTATTTTTTAAAATTTTAGAAATTTTACTTGAAAAAAATGAACTTAAATCTTTAAATAAAAATTTAAAAATTATATTAGAATTATATTTAAGAATTTAAGGAATATATTATTTTTGGGATGAATAGAGAAAATTACCATTTTAATTTGAAAACTGCATTTCCATTTAAAGAATTCACAAAGTCCCATTTTTTTTAAATAATATTCTAAAAGTAAAATTATTTCAATTATATTATTATTAATCAAATTTTTATCATTAGAATTAATTTTATTTTTGAAATTTTTTATAAAAATTTTTTTACTTGGAAAACCTTTCTCTGGAAAGCAGTATTTTCATCGCGCATGCAAAATGAATTTTAAATTAAATCTGTTCACTTATATTAATTAAATTTTATAAAATAAAATCAATATTTGGAATCATAATAATTAATATTACGTAATAATTTAATTTAATTTTTATTTATATTTAATAGAAAAGAGTGTAAAAAAAATTTACTGCGGTTAAGGAAAAAATAGGTTTTTGCGTGTTACATGAACCTATGTTAATATAACTTTTCGACACAAATAGTAATTTTGTTTTATAAATTTGATTTAATATTTAGAATTAGTGTGTCAAAATAATCTAACAATTATCATTTATTTTAAGTCTTAAGGGACAAATTACCTAGGTGTCGTGCTGAAAACTAAAATGGTAAAAGTAAATAAAATTATAGGATAAGGGAATAAACTATGTAAAAAATAATTTTTTTTATGTTGGAGGTTTGTGCTGAATTTACCTTCCCTAAACTCCATTATTTATCAATTTTTTAGGTACTTGGTTAGATATTGATTTCCAATTATTGTATAGTTTGCGGTATTTACAAAAATGTCACGCTCCTAAAATATATTAGGGCACCTCCTCCCCTCACTTATTCACACATATTAAGCGATTTTACTTGACCAAAGCCTGAACATATCTCTCCAAAACATAATTATCATTGTTATTGATCTTACTATATTTAAAAAATACCAATCCTAGTTTCCTTAATAATATATCCAAAGAATTTGTTTCTAAGATAAGGTAATTTTCTTCGCTAAGATATTTATTTTTACTTATTCTATTAAAAACATCATTAATGTATTAATAATTACAATATAAAAAAAAATTATCTACCATGTACTAATATATTATTATGTTGATGAAATAACCTATATCCATCTCATCCTCTATCAAATTGGAAATGAAACCATCAATCGTTTGTACAGTGGACTACCGCCTCTCGAACCAATTCAATTCATTATCCATCACCATCACTCGTGGATATATATAATGACATATTTAATGTGTATATATATATTATATTTATGAAATAATTATAATTTTGAAAATATAATATAACCTTCCTACCTTCTAATTATTTGGAAAATTATAACACCGCTTATGCTTATGCGTGGACTACCGGCCCCATGAAGTGATGTGATTCGTTTTTTGTTTTGTTTTGATATGGATGGAAATGAAGACATATTTGATGAAAATATTTGATTTATATGATTATTAATGATTATATAAAGGTGAATTATGTAAGATCCTAGCCTTTTTTGGAGATGTCTCAGGATCATTTACAGGTACTCTTTTGTCTTATTTTGAGTACTTTTATTTGAGTGTGAATTTTTGTTTAAGTATCACTTTTTTAGTACTTTTTGTTCGAGTGATTATTTTTGTAAACTTTATTTTATAGGTACTTTTTGGGGAGAAAATTGACAAATTTTGAAGGAAGATTAACAGTGCATGGTTGGAGCATAGTTTTCCTGAAACGTACGCCCCAGCCCAACAAACTGTGTGAACCCAAAAAGAGGGGATTCACATAGATGGTGAATAGTTTTTCAAATAGTGCGACATCTTAGTAAACATTGTGCACCCCCCCCCCCCCCCACCCTAAAGTAGGTTCACTATTTAGGTGCCCTGTTTGTAAAATCATGTGCTTCTACCCAAGATATCGTGCATGAGTTTTTAATTAACCTGGAAAATAGATTTAAAAATCTTGAACCCACTGGACTTCAACACAATTTGACCCAACTCATCAGTAATTGTTTCTTATCATTTTTGGAGTCTCAAAAATGAATTCTTAAATCTCTATAACTCCATTCTTGATTATTCAAATCTTAGAATAAAGATATTCACCCCTCCCGATAAGAGATCCTAATCCTATGTGGTTTCTTTCCTCTCTCTTGTGTTTCTATCATCCTTTGAAGGGATGTTTTCCTCTATTTTTATAGTTGTAGATCAAGGTTTTTTGTGTATTTATTTGGTTGATATTAGATCCAGGTTTCGGATTGAGATCGTATTCTTCATCACATTCTTTATCATTCTGTTTAAATTAGTGAATTGCATTCGTGAGAATTTGTCAACTATCTTGAGGTAGGTGGTTTATTATTAAAATCCCAAAGTCATTACTTCAATTACGTGTATGTAATTATAGAATTTATATTAGATGATTAGAAATTGAGTTTCTTAAATTGAATTAATTAATTTGGCAAATTAATTAATTAATGGATTTTAAAATCGGGGTCATTAAGATTGTAGAAATTGGATTAGTTAATAGATGAATTAATTAATGAGAATTTTTGTGACTTTTCGATTGATTGAATTGGAATAATTGATTTTTGAATAAATTATGGGATATTGGGGTTGTTAGATTAGATTAATTAATTGTTTAATTGATTAATAAGAATTTTTGTGACTATGTAATTGATTGAATTGGAATAATTAATTATTAAATTAATAATGGGATATTGGGATTGTGAAATTGGATTAATTAATTGTATAATTAGTTAATGGATATTTTTTTATTATGTAATTGATTTAATTGGGTTAATTAATTGCTCAAATAATTAAGAAGGTTATTGTGATTATACAATTGTTTATTTGGATTAATTAATTGTTGAATTAATTAATCGAATTGATGTGATTAATTAATTTTTGAATTAATTAATGTAATTGGAATGATTAATTAATTATAGAATTAATTAATGGAATTTATGTGATTAATTGATTATTGAACTAATTAATGGAATGATGTGAATACACAATTATTGAATTTGAGTAATTAATTGATAAATTAATTAGTGGTATGTTGTGGTATATGTGTTTATTGTGATACATGTGGATTTATGATATTGTGAGATATGTGATAATCTTATGTGGGACATGGTATTCTACATAAAAATCCCATAGTGATAATTATTTACATTTTTGTGTGGGACATGGTCAGCTACATCAAAATCCCATAGTGATAAATATTGATAAATGAGTGTGAGACATGGTCTACTGCATCAAAAAACCATAATGATAAATATTGATAAATGGGTGTGGGACATGGATTCCTTCTTGAAAATCACATAGTAATTATTGAGGTCTGGGATAGGGCCTTAGCCTCCAAATACTAATGGGGGTTATACACGACGTTCTACACCCATGAGTTGGCATTGGACTATGGTTCCAATTATTCATGATATGAATTGAGATTATGAATGGTAACAATGGAATTATAATATGTGATATCCCTTGGGGATAGTTCACACTCTAGAATAGGACAAAGTAGGTATTGAGATTTTGGGTGTCGTCAAGAACCTAGTGGTTTATGTGGTTAAATAAAGAGTAATTTAATAATTGTGAATCACTTACTTTATTTCTTGTACTTTAGTCTTTATACAACTGCATACACTATTATTGATTATAAATATTGTTTTAGACACCACTATTGGTGGCCTATTGAGTTATAATCACACCCAACTCAGGTTTCCTAATCAGTACCTGAATAGACTTTATATTTGCAGGACCGGATAAGAGAAAAGGCCCTATATTATATGCTTGAGTTGGGATGGAGCATGGATGAGGTAACAAGAAGTGATTTAAGACTCTTTTAGGAGTAGTTAATTTATTTATTTATTTTGGGTTTGCATATTGGTACTTGATACATATTAGCATGACGTATCCACTATTTAGTTTTGGATATTTTATTCCTATTTTGGTTATAATGTGATACTTATATTATTCTGGTTATCGATATAATATTTGGTTATTGTTCATTTATTTTTTCTAGTGTATTACTCTAATAATGAGGGTAGAGTCTCCATATGATCTATATTAGACCCTAAATGCTAGTTGGTGACCTCTAGTGTTTGGGGAGGAATGTTTGAGGTCGTGTGATTGACTAGCTTAGGGCGTCGATGTGTGGCACCTGGGTTGGGATGTTACAAAGTGATATCAGAGCCCAGTTTTCTTTTCTTTTCTTTTGTCTTACTATTTGGGAAAGGTAAACATGTGACTAGGAATATTCGTGACTTGGTTATGCGCTTGTGCATGGAATTACCTAACCCATTTATGTGGGAATACCCAAGTACCCAGTGTGGGATTGTTGTTATTGTTATTTGATGTTACAGTTGGACATTATTTCACCATGGGAGATGCACTTGGTGTGTGATGTGATTATTCTTTTTTATATTTTCTGATATTTTAATCATGGCCTCATATTTCATGATAGTTGAGTATGCATTCGTCATTCTAGGAACTTGGGATCATTTTTGTGACATTCATCATTTTCATCACACACGGGAAAACAAGTTTTGGGTAATTTTTGAACTCAAAATATTTTTCCTTTCTTGTGAAATTGAAATGAAAATGTGTCTAATATGAAATTGAAAATTGGAAAATGATGCAATATGTGAATAATTGGGTTTCAAAAAATATTTTATTAATGACATGAGTTTACCCTCATTAACCCAAACTTATATGTAGGCTGATTGAGGGTAGTGATAACACCTCGGTTTTGACCGTGTGGTGAGGTTTAGGGGATTGACTTGTTATGGATTTTCATGAATCCCCATACTTGTGTTAATGTTATGTTATGTGTCCTAAGACATGTGTTTTTTATTAAAAATATACACCTCTTCATCGATTATTATTGATAGGTTGACCAGAGGTTATAGATGGAAATGATCCACCATTAGTAGAACCTAAGGCACTAATAGTGATGGTGAAGGATCTAGAGAGAAGTTCCATAAAAAATTTTCTTACAAAAAGAAGTTTATAGAGAGAGACCCAGAGTGGGTTGGGAAGAGTGTGTCTGGCTTGACATGTGAGTTTTAGTTATAACGCTCTCTGACTTTCACTAGATAGGGTTGACCTGAGATAGTTGAGTTATGGATTGATTCCATCCAGACTATACATGACCATTTGGATACTCCGTCTAAGAAGAGGGTCATGTTGGATGACTAAGTGTTAATAGAATCAATGAAGATCTGGTGGGATATTCTAGCTCTGACTAGTCAGGCTGAGGTCATAGTGTGAATGGGTTTTTTAGAGAAGTTCTTAGAGAACTTTTATTCAGAGATGCAGAGATAGGAGAGTTAATATGATTTCATGCAATTTACTTGAGGTAATATGTTTATGATGGTCTATTTTGGTCTCCTTATTGACTTGTAGTGCTTTACTCAAGCACTAGTAAGGGATGAGATAGATATGTCTAGGATTTTTCAATACATAATTAAATGTTTGATTAGGCCCCAAGTTAATATCTTTCGGCTGGATAAGTTATATTAAGTGATGGACCAGGATCTTATATCTAATGGGAACTTGAAGGAAGATTATAGGGGAGTATAATTTGTTTATGTTGGACGATTAGGGCATACATATTTTGAGAGAAGTAAACATCATTATGAGAATTCCAGTTATGGTGATAGAAAAAAGTGTTACTAGGGGAAAGGTTTAGTTACATATGACCTTTTCTGAGTGACTAGTCACCAGTTCAGTAGTCTGTGCCACTTTCTTATGCAGTTTCCTAGACCATCAGTAGAGTTGTAATATTGCGGTAGGATTGGTAATCTTCAAAGGTTCTGTAAGAGTTATACTAGTAGTGGTGGTAGAGTCAGTGGATGCGGGGCCTCTTGGAAATATTACATGTATCTGCAGGGTGGTGAAAATCAGAGGACTCAGACTGTATTACAGGTAAGAGGGGAAGAACAATTGAATATTTTTCATCCTACACTAGTGGATAGCAAGGCTGGACATTCAAGTGTTATAGGTACTATTCTTGTAGATTATATGTTATCTAGTGTCTTATTTTATACATTTTTCTATCATTCTTTTATAAATTCACAACTTTTGAATGGTTTTATCCTGATGGTGGAGTTCGTGAGTGATATTTTGATGATAGAAACACTTTTGGGAGTATGTTCGAGTGACATATGTTTGAGAAAATGTTTTTCTCTCAAGGTTGAGGAGTATCAAATCAGTTGGGATCTTTACATCCTTCACATGTTAGGTTTCCACCTGATTATGGGTATAGATTTTTTATTATCATACTAATACCATATATATTTCTACCAAAATATAGTGACTTTTACATTTCCTGAGGTTGACAAATAAATTCACCATGAACAGTGGTATATCAAGGTAGGATATGGATATATAGTTCACCAGTAACTAGGGGATCTTACTGCCTGGGTTGGTAGTTTGTTATTGGATGATGGGGTGAAAATTGTGAGCTCCTTTCACCCCTAGTAGACCAGTTTCCTGAGGTATTTCTTGAAGACTTCTCAATAATTCTACCTAAGAGAGTAGTGGAATTTACAATGGATCCCATGTCATTTTCTGAGCTAGTTTATATTCCACCATACATAATTTCACCAATAAAGCTTCAAGACCTCAAGACTCTGGCAGAAGATTTGATGGGTACGAGTTATATCCATTCGAGTATGTCTCCTTGGGGTTCTTAGGTCTTTTTTTATAATAATTATGATGGTAAATTACACTTATGTGTTGATTACTGAAATATTAACCAAATGACTGAAAAAACCCAGTATCCACTTTCATGTATTGATGATATTTTCGACTAGTCAACGAGAGATTGTGTTTTCTCAAAGATAAACTTGATATTAGGGTATCATCAGTTGAGAGTTAGACTTTATGATATTACTATAACTACTTTTAAAAGAAAAAATATCCTTTATGAGTTTTTTAGAATACTATTTGGGTTGAAAAACTCACCAGTGATGTTTATGGACTTGATGAACTAAATATTCCATATTTACTTGGATTGGTTTGTGGTTCTTTTGTGGATGACATCTTGGTGTACTCCAATACTCATAACAATCATTCTAAATATCTTAACATCATCCTGAGTACAATGAGAGAGAATCACCTATACACTAATCTATCTAAGTGTCAGTTTGGATTTACCGAGTACACTTCTTGGATCACATTATATTAGAAGAAGTTTTGTCAGTAGACCCAAAGAAATTGTATTCTATGGTTTCTTGGGAATAGCCAATATTTTTATCTTTCTAGGGTTATAAGGATATTATTAGAAGTTCATTCAAGACTTTTTCCCATTTTTAATCACCAATTATAGGCTTGAACAATAAGGGAGAAAAAATTTTATTGGTATAGATCATGTGAGAATGCCTTCCAGTAGCTAAATAAGCATTTGAAAATAGCACCAATATTGATCCTACCCAAGCCATGTGAGAATTATATGGTGCTTTTTAATGCTTTTTCGATTAGGGTTAGAGAGATGTTGATGCATGGAGACTGAGTTGTAGAATGTGTGTCTCGGCAGTTGGGGAAGCATATACAAAACTACCCTACACATGACCTCAAATTAGCTACAGTTGTTTATGCTTTAAATTTTTGTTGAATTATCTGTTGATTAAATATTTTACGGTGTATACTGATCACAAGTGCTTAATGTAAATATTTTCACAATGATAATTGAATATCCAGCAGTGGATATGGGTTGAGTATATGTATTCATTTGATTTTGATCTAGTATATACACCTAGAAATGGAAATAGTGTTGTTGACACTCTAAGCTGGAAGAATCAAACTCAGGTTATTCATGGGTCTAGTGATGAGTGGAAGATGATGACTTTGCTGGCTGACATGCATGTTGTGATTCAAGAGAGACAGGATCAAATGACTATAGTATCAGTTTCAGTGGAGTCTGCACTTTTTGAGAAAGATTAGAGATAGGGAGTATGAGGATTCAAAATTTTTGACCTTAAGGGAATTCCTTGAAGGGGGGAGTCACCTTCTGATGATGCAATAATCTATGTTAGAAATTGTTTAGTTGTTCCTAGAATTCTGAAGGAGGGACTTATGCATAAATTCCATGCCTCGAAGTGGTAGGTGCATTCAGGTTTGACCAAAATGTACCATGACCTATGATGATAATTTTGGTGGTTGGGTTTGAAAATGGGGATAGCGGGTTTCATTACTCAATGATACAACTTTCAACAGGTGAATTCCAAGCAGAAATGACATAGTGGTTTACTATATTTGATTCCCACTCCAAAATGGAATTGGGATTACATTACCATGGACTTCTTGGTAGGTCTCTTGAGTATGACTCTTAAGGATGGTGTTATTTGGGTGATCATTGATCAGCTGGTGAAAGTATCACATTTCTTTCTAGTACAGGAAACTTTCTTAGTGGAGCTATTGGGAGACTTATATGTTCAGTAGATAGTCAATCTACATGGGGTTTTGAAGACAATAGTCTCATACCATGGATTTAATTTTACTTTGTGATTCTGGTAGGGGTTTTATAAGTTTCTTGGTACATAGGTTTTATTAATTATATATTTCCTCCCACAGACATATGGGTAATTTGAGTATACTATTCAGGTACTTGAGGATATACTATGAGCATGTGTCCTGGACTTTGGAAGGTTTTGGTAGAATCACCTATCTTTGGTGGAGTTCTCCTATAATAATAGTTATCAAGAAACTATTTAGATGGAACCATATGAGTTTCTTTATGGTAGGCCTTGAATATCACCACTATGTTAGATAAAGATAGGTGAGTCAGAGTTTTTGGGATCATGTCTTGTGCAGGAGACATCAGAGAAGGTTCAACTTATTCAAAAACATATGGATACAACTCAGAGTATATAGAAGTATTATGCTGATATATTTTGTTTACCCAAAGAGTTTACCAAAGGTGATTTTGTATTCCTTCATGTGTTTCCAGGATTGGGTCACCGTATGATATAGAGATAGCGAAAATGGAACCCAAGTTTGTTGTATCGTTTGAGGTGTTGGAGATTATTAGGCTGGTGTTATATTGATTAGATCTTCCAAAAAGGTATTGTACTATGCATGATGTTTTTCATTTGTCTCAACTTCAACAGTATCACTCTTACCCTTCTCATGTGATAGATGTATATGATGTTGAGCTTGAAAATGATGTACCCTTTTAGGAGCATCAGATTTGTATGTTAGATCATTGTGAGAAAGTGTTGTGGGGAAAGACCATGTTGATACATCCTGTTTTGTGGCAACATGTTCATGTGTTAGAAGAAACATGGGAGGGAGAAGTGGATATATTGTCCATTGGCCAAATCTTTTTACCTTGGGATATTAGGGATGAATGGGAGTATAACTCAAGCAACATTTGTCATAAGGTGGGGATATTGTAAGATACTGACCTTTTCTAAAGATGCCTCAAGCTCATTTATAGGTACTCTTTAACCATTTTTTATTACTTCTTTATTGGGTGTTACCTAGGGGACTTTTTGGGTGAAAATTGAGAAATTTGGAAGGAAGAGAAGTATTGCACAGTTGGAGCATGGTTCTCTCAAAGTGTCCACTCTAGCACAGCAACCCAAGTGAAACCAAATAGACGGGATTCACATGGTTGGCACATGGTTTTTAAAATATTTATCCCTATTAAGAGAAATTGTGCACCCCCACCCCTAGAAGAGGTTCATGGTTTAGGTGCATGATTTGGGAAATTGTATGCCACTTCCTAGGAAACCATGTCTGAGTTTTTAATTAACCTGAAAATTAGATTTTAAAATCCCAAAAGCCCCAGAATTCAACCCAATTTGACCCAACTTGGTCCTAATTGTTTCCTCTCATTTGTTGAGGCTCTTGAATGAATTTCAAAGGCTCCTGACCTCCATTCATGATTATTCGAATCCCAGATTGAAGATATTTACCACTCTTGGTAAGAGATCCTAATATTTTGTGGTTTTCTCCCTCTCTCATGTGTTTCTCTCATACTTTGGAGGGATTTTTTCATATGTTTTGATGAATATAGATCTAGGTTTATTTGATCTTGATTCAGTTGATATTGGATCTAGGTTTTGGATCTAGATCTCATTCTTCATTGTGCTCTTGATCATTCCACTTAAATTTGGGATTTCCATTGGCAAACGTTTGTCAATGATCTTGAGCTAGGTGTTCTATTATTCAAATCCAAAAATATTGATTTCAATTATGTGTATGTAATTGTAGAATTTATATTGTATTATTAGAAATTGAGTTTATTAATTTTAATTAATTAATTTGGTAAATTAATTAATTAAGGGATTGTGAAATTAGGGATATTGAGATTGTTGAAATTGGATTAGTTAATTCATGAATTAATTGACAGTAATTGTTGTGAAAATAAAATTTATTGAATTGAAATAATTAATTTTTAATTAATCATGGGATATTGGGGTTGTGAAATTGGATTAATTAATTTTTTAATTAATTAATGGGAATTTTTTTTATTATGCAATTGATTAAATTGGACTAATTAATTATTGAATTAATTATAAGATATTGGGATTATGAAAGTGGATTAATTAATTGTTGAATTAATTAATAGAGATTGTTATGATTATATGTTTGATTGAAATGGATTAATTAATTTTTGAATTAATTAATGGAGGTTGTTGTGTCTATAAAATTATTAAATTGGATTAGTTAATTGTTGAATTATCTAATGGGATTGATTTTATTAATTAATTGTTGAACTAATTAATGGGATGATGTGAATATGTAATTATTTAACTGGATTAATTCATTAGTAAATTAATTAATGGTATGTTGTGGTACATGTGATTATTGTGATACATGTGGAATTGTGATATTTTTATATGTGTGATAATCATGTGTGGGACATAGTATACTACATCAAAATCCCAAAGTGATAAACATTGACATTTTTGTGGGGGTCATGGTCTGCAGAATCAAAATCCCATGGAGATAAATATTGATAAATGAGTGTTTTACATGGTCTTCACCATCAAAATCCCATAGTGATAAATATTGATAAATGAGTGTGGGACAGGGACTACTATTTTAAAATCCTATAGTTATTATTGAGTTGTTGATAGGGACCAAGGCTCCAAATACCCATGGGGTGTTAGACACGATGTTCTACACCCATGATTTTCCATTGGACTATGGTTCCAATTAGTTGTGATATGAATTGATTTGATGAATTTTAAAAATGGAATTCTGATATATGATATTCCTTGGGGATATTCCAAACTTTAGCATGGGCCGAAGAAGATATTGAGAGTTTCAGTATTCTTGGGAACCCGGTGGTCTACGTGCTTAAATAAACAATAATATAATAAATGTAAACTATTTACTTTATTAATTTTACTTTACTATTTATAAAAAAACATACACTTTTATTAATCAGATATTGTTTTATAAATCGTTGGGGTGGCCTACTGAGTTATAATCACTATAGGTTTCGGGCACAGCGGAAGCACATTGGTGGATGTTCCCAACATTAATTTTTCCATTAACAATGATCAATTTGATATATGTCGCAATAATAAAATGTGAGATCTTCGAAATAGAACAAAGAAAAAAAGAAAGGAATGGAGTCCCGGAACCATAGATGGGATCACCATATGTTGGTTATAATTAATTTAATTAAAATAAAAGAATTACCTTGAGGTAATTCTCTCTCAATTGATATTTCTGGTCACGATCCGATGTGATTCGTCATTGCATCACAGAATACAAGTGTAGGATTCCTCTAGTGAATATCCAAAGGTTCTACATGTATCTCTAGATGTCACCGAAGGGATATCTAGGTGTTATCATCTAAGATTCTTTTCTTGTAATGTCTACCTTCAATCGCCTTGAGAGCCGCTTGAAAAGATCTATCCTTGATCTGGTGGTCGTACCTTGAGAGCGTTCTTTGATGAAAATAACTATCTCTTAGCTTGATATATTTATTTAGATCCATTGTGGAAAAACCTAAAAATGAATAGGATAATAAGAATTATATAATTAGGATTTTTAATTACATAGAATAATAAAATGAATTAATTACCCGAAATAATGTATTCGTTTCATTTAATTATTAGTATGACCCCATGTCTAATAATAATAGTTGATTATTATTATTACTTGGCATGAACCCAGTGAATTATACCTAATATTATTTAATTAAATAAATAATATTATTTCTCACAAATCCCCAAAAAACCTACATGGTGTGTATATTAATATACACGACATGTACGTTTGTTTTTTTCATTTTCTATACTTCCACCACCACATTTATTTGACCTTGAATAATGGATATTTATTTCTCAATTAAATGTCACTACATTAATCTCTTATAAATATATTATTTTCCCCACAATATATTCTCTTGAATAACTAGTGTAGAAATAAATGTGATTGGGCATCCTAGAATAATTATTAAACCACAATCAGGTATAGTCTTTATTTAACCTATTAAAATAAATTTTAACTGAGATACTTGGAAACACATAGTGTGTGACCCTATAGGCCTCTTTCTCAATGGCATTAGGTGGAGCCTGCCTAAAGTCCAAGTTTAGTGTCTAGAAACATGCCAAGTCACCCATAGAGAAATACATTAACGTTGCAATGACATGTCACCTCATACAAATGCTTACCATGTAATGTAATCCCTTTATCTCGATATCTCAAATCAAGTAGGCTGCATGCTAGTGTCATCAAACAATGTGATCGATTATTCTTTATTTGACTTTCTGGAATTAAACTCACCCATTACTTACCATGTCCATGGATTTATTTAGGCTATATCAATTCCATCAAAGTGCTTGAGATATATACTTCCATTATGAAACATAAGGGAAAATCCTTTCTCGCATTATCTATTCATGTAGTATTACTCATGACCCACCCAATATATCGTACCACATTGTGAATAGTGTTTCGTCGTAGTTTTTTTCAATACATCTAAGTGCATGAGTAGTAATACCCCTTAATAATAATCTTAAATAATAAGGACCAATACAAACATCTGCAAATAGGAACATCCAATGACATTATGAAATGTGTATTTCCTTCTGGAGGGTATCGTTCTCATTATATCCTCCTGAATATTACCAAGGGCGCATGCCATGAGAAGGTTCCTCAAAGTTTTATGAGTCCTAACCCCTAATGGAAAGTATTATCTATGTCCCTCAAATAACATCATCTGGTAATAGAACATAGATTCAAGAATAGTGTTATGGAACTTCTAGGTTCTCATCATAGAAGGGATCCTCAATGTCCTTTTAGTGCAACCACAATACTTAGGACATTATCACATGCATTATCAAGCAGAAGAACAATCAAGATGTGATAAGGTATTTATTAATAAATAATGTACAAAGTAGTTGATTCTAGGCCACCAACTCCAAAAGACTCCCACTTGAACTAGAGCCAGCTTCTAACAACCTTTAACTCGTTAGCTCTCACATGATATTCATGCTTCTGTTGAGATGGGCCTTTAGTCATGGGGTCTGCCACATTCTCTTTCGTCGACACTCTGCTCACTGCAACTTCTCCCCTTTGATAAAAATCCATCAAGATGTGATACTTTTAGAGTATTTTATTTTTCTGTTCATGTGACCTTGGTTATTTTGAAAGATCCACCAATACATTATTATCATAATATAATGGGATATGATCTTTACTACTAGACACTAAATCAAGCTCTTGGTACATAACATGTCATACATGATGGATCCTATATCTGAAATGTATGGGATCTTACTCATTCTATCTTTCTCATGTTGTGTCTAAGGGCACATTTTCTTAGAAAGATGCACTCCATGTGACATTGGAACCAATACCCTCTTGGATTGTTCCATACTAAATATCTTTAGTATCTGGTCAACGTATGTACCTTGAATTAGTCCAAGAAACCTCTTAAATCTATCACAAATGATCTTGATCCCTATAATGTAGGCTACTTCACCCAAGTCCTTCATGAAGAAACACTTGTTCAACCAGTACTTACCTGACTTTAAAAATGGTACATCATTTTCAATAAGAAATATGTCGTTAACATATACTACTAGAATAACGACCACATTCCCATTAAACCACTTATAAACACATGGCTCAAATTCATTATTAATGAAACCAAATTCCTTTATGGCTTCATCAAATCCAATGTTCCATGACCTGGATGCTTTCTTAAATCAAATTACTTTCAAACCTATTTGCCTTCACCTGGTGTCACAAACACTTTTGGTTGTGTCATATAGACATCTTTCTGAAGGTTCCCACTAAGGAATGTTGTTTTGACATCCCTTTTCCAAATCACATAGTCATGGTAAGCTACTATAGAAAGTATGATTCTTATTGATTGAAACATGGATAGTGGAAAGAAGGTTTCATCATAGTCAATTCCTTGATGTTGTCTAGATCTTTCATCCACTAGCCTTGCTTTATAGGTGCTAACTTGACCTTCTATGTCCAATTTTCTTATGAATACCCATTTTCATCCAATAGGATTTATATCAACTGGATCATCGACCAGAACCCATACTTGGTTCTGATACATGGAATACATCTCCGAATTCATAGCTTCTAACCATCTTAAATATTCTGAGATTTCTACTGCTTCCATGTAGAAGAGAGTTTCATCATTGTCTAATAATTATGAATCACCATCCTTAGTGACTAGGAATCCAAATCTCTCTGGTTCCCTTACCCCTCTTTAGCTTCTACACAGTACTTGTGTTTCTGGAGCCTCTTCCATGGGGATCTATAGAACTTGTTCATGTACCAACTCTTGTGTATCTTGATCATCAACTTCATTGAATTCAATCTCTCTCTTACTTTCCATTTTAATGATGTGCTCCCTCTCAAGAAAGATGACTTGTCTGACGATAGTCACTTTCTTATCTAAAGTTTTATATAGGTAATATCCTTTCTTTTCCTTAGGATATCCTATAAAGATACCCCTCATGCCCTGGGGTGTTATTTTGTTTCCTGAGAATGCCTTAAAAATGTCATGCATCCCCATACACATGTGTGTGACAAAATGGGTTTCTTTCCATTCAATAAATCTAAGGTAATTCCATTTTCTGCCTTAGTTGGTACTCAGTTTAATGTGTATGCTGCAGTTTGTAATGCATATCACAAAAGTATAATAGAGGATCTGTATGACTCATCATTGACCTCACCATGTCTAACAAGGTGTGGTTCCTCCTTTCACTAACTCCATTCTATTGTGGTGTATAAGGAGGAGTGAGGTAAGATAGAATCTCAGAATCCCATATAAGATCATTGAACTCTTGGTTCAAATATTCTCTACCTCGATCCGATCGAAGCTTTTTTATCTTCTCACCAAGAGGATTCTCTACTTCATTCTGGAATTCCTTAAATTTCTCTAAGGCTTCTAACGTATACCTCATTAAGTAGATATAGACATATCTACTCAAATCATCAGTAAAAGTAATGAAGTAAGAATATCCACCTCTTGCTTCTACTGCAAATGGTCCACACACATCCATGTGAACCAATCCTGGAAGATCTCTGGCCCTTTCACATTATCCACCGAATGTAGACTTGTTAATTTTACCTTGTAAACAAGAGTGGCATCTGTCAAGTGTTTTTATCTCATTAGAATCTAAATAACCATCCTAGAAGATCTTTGTCAAGCACTTCTCATTTACATGACCAAGATAGTGATGCCACAAGTGGGTGTTGTATGAGTCATGTGAGTTTGTTTCGTTATCAATTTCCAACACTTGGTTTTCAAAATTTAATACATACAAACTATTACTCAAATGTTCTATACCATAAAATAGGTTGTTCTTATAAAAGAAACAACCCTTATTTATAAATTTGAAAATAAATATATCTATATCCAAAAAATATACAGAAATTATGTTCTTGGTAAAATAAGGAACATAATAATAGTTATGTAAAACCAAAAGCATTCCAGTGGTAAATGAGAGATGGTAATCACCAATGGCCAACGCAGCCAGCCTCGCACCATTGGAAGCTCTAATATCCACCTCTCCTCTGGAAATATTTCTAAATCCACTTGGTTCTTACATTTGAATATAAATTTGATCCCCACAAGCTATATCTAATACCCAATGTGTTGAAATAGTAAGATTACACTCGGTAATGAACACACCTTTAACATCCCTACAATTTTGGGTGTAGTTCCTCTTCTTGATTACCACATGAAAAAACACACCGCCTCTCGTTCCTTTCCCTCCCTCTGGATCTTCCACTTCTTGGAGGGACAATGCTCGGGGGATTTAGACCCTTTATAAGTCATTTTCCCCTTTTCTATGTCCTTACTTTTCTTATTCACTATAATTATTGCAGGTTTCTCATGCCCCATGTCCTTCTATACCTAGAAAATTAAGGTCAGTAGTTCTGATAGATTCTTCTCATTGTTTCACTTGTTATAGTTGAGAATAAAGCTAGATAAGGTCTTGGACAGTGATGATAGGATGAGATCTGTACACAACTCATCTGAGAACTTAATACCAAATATGTACAATAGTTTAATGTAAACAATAATCTTGACTACATGAGGCCCAACTAGTGAAAACTCTCCAAGATTAGTTGTAATCAAAGCATTGGAGATCTCATATCTCTCTTGTCTCGCCTTCCCTTGATAGAGGCCCTTTAGGTAAGGCAAGGTTGATAGAATGAAACATTTTACATCTTTGGAATCACCCATTTTTTTCATATAGACATATATTTCCTCATCATTGGCCTATTTTCTAGGTGAAACTATAATAGACTCTTCCAGTACATACAATTTCCTCTCTTGGAGAATGAAGATGCGTAAACGCCTCTGCCATTCCTGGAAATTGGTGCTGGAGAGAAGGTTTTCCTTCTTTGAGTATGGTTTGCAATGATATGTTTGAAGTCATTTTTTATTACCATTTCTATAAATTAAGATGATAAAAGGTTCTGTACTTTATCATGATAAAACTAAGACAAATAAATAATTTAACACTTATTATTCTCCCACTATTTTATCGAAATCCAATATCCCTCACCATTGTCTTTGGAATATTTTATTTTCTGAAACTTTAAGGGTTTTAGGGATTCATTCCAAATTCCAACTGCATTAACTTGACGCACCTTGATCCACTGAGTGGAATCCCCAATCCTGAAATCCATTTATTTTGGATTTCCTCAACCTTTGCCTCTTGGCCACATCAAGTCCTGATATGGTAGTAAAACCTTTATGTGAACCAATTAAAGTCAACCCAAACCCTTGAATTAAAATTCCCCAATAATTTAAAGCACCCAAACAAGGGTTGGTCATGCAATTTGAACTATGGTTGAATTCTAACCATGACTATGGAAGGCTATAGCGACTTAAAATTTTTTTCAGGGATTTTATCCTTATACATAAATTTCCATTTTATTATCTTTGATTACATGCTTGTTAATATTAAGTGGGATATACTTAAGTTATTGACCATGTCTAAGATAATATTTATTCATATGCTTGTCTTATTTTAGTTCCATCTTGCATGCTTGTTTAATTCATTAATTGTGTGATCATGAAAATACTCCCACAACAAATAAACCATGAAATTGGGAGAAATAAAATAAATGGTATGATCATGATAATTTTCTATTAGTTAGTTTATTTAGCAGTTGATAAACAAACCGAAGACCTAGGGGATAAATGCCTTGAACCTTTTGGGTGTGTGTTTACTGCTTTCCACTTGTCCAACTTTGTATCTCCTTGGATTGGTTTCACCTTGGATACTAACTTGAGCTGCCTCCACTAGATTGGGAGCTCCATCCATTACACAAGATTTTATCTCACTCGTAGGTGAGGGGTAAAATAGGGTTTCACATAAAATAATCATTGTGAAAAAAATCCCTATATATTAATGAGGAGAATCCTCATGGGCCAAAAAAATTTATTTAAATAAATAAACTAAAATAAACTATTCACATACAAAGGTCTTGGTCTAGCTCATGATCATACATACATGAAATGATATTTATGCATAAATAAAACTTGCATTGAATTATTTAATAGTTATTGTTTAAGATAAATCACACTCTAATCAATTAATTATCTTTAGTTAATCAATCTTTTTTATCTTAAACACTTTTTCTGAATTTTCTTGAGATTCTCATCCGTCGTAATTTTAAAAAAATAAATTCATTTAAAATTATCTTTGTACGTAACTTTACCACGGAGGAAACCCGATTAATTCTCATTCATAACTACCCAATGAATAGAAATGAACATTACAAAGATGTTAAATTGAATACGTATATATAAAACACCTATCATGTGTTGTGACTCAAATTTACACCCGCAATATGGTACATGTCTCAAGGGTTTGTATAATATAATAATAAATTTTAATAAATCTATGTAATTTGGATGAGTACACGACGTGTAGTTATGAATACATTGTGTTTAATTTTGTTCATCGTCCATTTAAAGTACACACCCAGGTACATGGTGTGTATATGTACTTCGGAAATCTACGGAGTACACGACGTGTTCAGTGGAACACACGCCACGTAGTATCTGCGTTACATGGTTTTCAGTCGGGAAAGTCGTGTACATGGTACATGGTCCAACCCTCACCCGAAGGGACCACACGCCCTATTCAGTGGGTCACACAGCATGTAATCTGGAAACCATGTGACACCTATTCATGGTCAACACATGGAGTCATTTGAGACTTAGAAAGACTCCAACACATAACCTGATTTGGCAGATCTGGCTGGTGCATTGAATCTTGACTACATTGTGTGTACTGTCGATTACACGCCATGTGTTCTGGTGTTGTATGGCCAGGAACATTTGGCACCTCCGACGCCACGTAGTATCTGTGTTACATAGTTTTCAGTAGGTCAAGTCGTGTACAGGGTACATGGTCCAACCCTCACCCGAAGGGACCACACGCCCTATTCAGTGGGTCACACAGCATGTAATCTGGAAACCATGTGACACCTATTCATGGTCAACACATGGAGTCATTTGAGACTTAGAAAGACTCCAACACATAACCTAATTTGGCAGACTATACTGGTGCATTGAATCTTGACTACATTGTGTGTACTGCCGAATACACACCATGTGTTCTAGTGTTGTATGGATAGGAACATTTGGCACCTCCGAATGAGATCCTCTGTTTAATTTTATTCAAAAAATTAAAATAAAATGTCTTTTCTATAAGGTGAATGAGAAATGAGAGAGGAGGAACATATCTTGAGATTCAAATTTGTAGAACAATTAACATGAATTGAAACAACTAAATTACTAAATGTGTAAATAATCAAAGAAAAACTAAATAATTATAATTAATGATATGACCACTCTGATACCACTTGTAGGTTCCGGGAGCAGTGGAAGTGTGTTGGTGGATATACCCAACATTAATTTTTCCATTAACAATAATAAATATGAGATCCTTCACGACCATAAAATTCCAGATATTCGAAATATAACGAAGAATGAAAGAATGGAATGGAGTCCCAGAACCATAGAGAGGATCCCCGTATGTTAGTTATAAATAATTTAATTAAAAGATAAGAATTACCTTGATGTAATTCTCTCTCCAATGAGTTTTCTGGCCACGATATGATGTGATCTGCCATTGAATCATATAATCCAAGTGTAGGATTCCTCTAGGGGTGATCCACACATGATCCGCGTATCTCTAGATGTCGCTGAAGGAATCTCTGGGTGCTATCATAGAAGAGCCTTCACTTGTGATGTCCGCCTTCGATCACCTTGAGAGATGCTTGAAAAGCTCTCTCATTGATCTGGTGGAGGAGGATCTCTCTTGTACCTTGAGAGAATTCTTGAAAAAAATAATTATCTCTTAGCTTGAGATCTTTCTCTAGATCCATTGTGTACAACCCTAAAAAGATGGCTAGAATAATGATAATAATATAATTGTTATTTTTAATTACATAGAATAATAAAATGAATTAATTACTGGAAATAATTTATTCATTTCATTTAATTCTTAGTAATACCCCATGTCTAATAAAAACAGTTGACTGTTATAATAACTTTAAATAAACCCAGTGAATTATACCTAATATTATTTAATTAAATAAATAATATTATTTCTCACAAATCCACAGAAAAACTACATGGCTTGTATATTAATATACACATCATGTACTTTTTGTTTTTTTCATTTTCATTATTTCCTCTACCACATTTATTAGACCTTGAATAATGCCTATTTATTTCTCAAATAAATTTCACTACATTACTCACTAATAAATATATTATTTTTCTCAAAATATATTCTCTCTAATAAATAGTGTCGAAATAAATGTTATTAGGAATCCTTGAATAATTATTAAACCACAATCAGGAATAATCTTTATTCAACTTGTTGAGTTAATATTTAACTAAGATACTTGGACACACTTAGTGTGTGACCCTCTAGACCTCTTTCTTAGTGGCATTAGGTGGAGCCTACCTAAAGTCCAAGGTTAGCATCTTGAAACATACCAATACACCCATAGATAAATAATTTAATGTTGCAATGATGTTTCACCTCCTACAAATTCTTACCGTGTAAAATAATCCCTTTGTCTCAATATCTCGAATCAAGTGGGTTTCATGCTAGTGTCATCAACCCATGTGCTATATTATTTTTTCTTTGAATTTCTAGAATTGAACTCTCCCATTCTTTACCATGGCCATCGATTTATTTAGGTTATATCAATTCCATAAAAGGGCCTAATATATCTACTTCCATTATGGAACAGAAGGGACAAATCCTTTCTTGCATTATCTATTAATGCAGTATTACTCATGATGCACCCAACTTATCCTACCTTTCTGCGAACAATGTGTCATCACAGCTTCCATAAATACATATAAGTGTGTGAGTTGTAATACTCATTAATAATAATCCTAAAGTATAAGGACCAATATACACATCCTTTGATAGAAATATCCAATGAAACTATGAAATTTGGATTTCCTACTAGCGGGTCTCATTCTCATAATATCCTCCTAAATATTTCCAAGGGTGCACACCATGAGAAGGTGCCTCAAAGTTTTATGATTACTCACCTTTAATGGCATGTAATACTTGTGTCCCTCAAATAACTTCAACTGAACCTTTAACATAGATTCAAGAACAGTTTAATGGCACTTCTCGGTTCTCATCATAGTAGGGATCCACTATGACCTTTTAGTGCAACAGCTATCCTTAAAAAATTATCACATGCATTGTCACACAGAAGAACAATCAATATGTGATAAGGTATTTATTAATTAATAAATTAAAAAGTAGTTGGTTCTTGTATACCAACTCTAATAATCAAACCCTACTCAGGCTACTTGATCGGTACCAAAATATACTTCATGTTTACCGGACAAGATAATGAAAAGGACCTGTGTTAGATGGTTGAGTTGGGATGGATCATTGATAAGGGAACCGGGCATGATTCGGAGACCTCATGGGAGTATTCAGTGTATTTATTTATTTTGGGTTTGCATATTGACACTATACACCTATCAGCATGACCCATCCACTGTTTAGTTTTGGATATTGTATTTCCTGTTTTGGTTATCATGAGATATTAGTATTATTCTATACATTGATATATTATTTTGTTATGGTTTTTTTTCACCAGTTTATTACTATGGTAATGAGTTCATAGTCTCCCCATGATCTATATTATATTCTCTCTCCTACTTGACAACCTATTGTTTGGTACTGTAGTAGCCAGAATTTATCACCCGATTTGGGCCTTTGGGCCACCGGTTTGGACCTATAGGTCTCAAGGGCCTTCGAGCCATCAAAGGCATTTATTATATAGGTCCTTCAGACCACAAATACCATGGAGTATCTCAGTTCACAAAGAGAAGGCCCCATAAGAGGATCGGAGTTACAAGAATAGCAGTCACCAGAAGCATAGCTAACCGGATTGAAAGAATGAGAGGGTATGGAAACCGCCATCTGGACCAGGCACTATGTATCTTTGCATGGGGAAATTCTAGATGATCAGAAATTCAAGGTCGGGAGATAGGAAATCAATGATGCAGAAGCTAGGGAGGTTCGGTTATAATGGGTTGGGCCTACAGGTCATGTATTAGGCATGGTATACCTCTAGACCTTCGGGTCATGTATTGCAGGTCATGTCGGGCCTTGTTCCTTGAGCCTACAGGTCATGTGTGGGTTCCCCTACACCCCTTAAAAGGGGGATTATCCATAATAAAATAAAAAAGAAGGCCTTCAGGCCATTCAGGCAAGCTAAAGTAGTTATTACATAGAGTAGTAATTTTTTAACCAAGAATTGATAATAAATGGGGGATAAAAGTTTATAATTAAATAATATACAGTAATATATATATGATTATTATTCCATAATAAGTTTATATTAAATATATATTTATTTTATAGTATTTTCATAAACATGTAAAGGAATTCATAACTAATAAAAGTTATTTTACCCCAATTTTGGATTTATTGAGACATGTTTTAATGTTATGCACCTATTTTATTTTATATGGTGTATATAATTTTATTTTAAATGATATATCATGAATCCTTCATACATAATTTTATTTTAAGTTTCATTTAAAATTATTTCATCCAAGGGGATTTGACTTTAAACTTACTAAGTGTAAAGTGTTCCAAAATACAATTTTATTTCATTAAGATATATCACTTCTTCATTGATTATATTTTTTCAAGATTATGTGTGAAATGAAATTTTTTTTATTTATTTTTTACGTATAATTTTTTTTTGTTTTTATTTAAATTTTTTACATATAATCACTTAATTTTTTAATCCTCACTTAATTTTTATAATCATTTCAATGGTTCTTCATCTCAAATTTTCTTCTTTGGGATATATGTTATACTATAAACCTATATTATTTTATGAGGATTTTATAATAACCCTTTGATATGTTGTATCATAAATATATTTATATTCATGGTATTTAAAGTTTCATTTAAATTTATTTCTTTTAGGGTGGTGATGATTCAAAAGTTACTAAATAAGTAAGGGTTTCTCATCTCGCTTTTACTTCCATAATACATATGTCATATCCACCACTTATTTATTTTTTGTGGTGAATATACTACCCATTAATGTATTTTATGATTCTTAACATGAAAATTATTGGATATAAATATCCATATAATTCTCTTTTTTTATGGGGATTATCATTCAAAAGTAACCGAAGTGGTAAGGGTTTATTTCACAATCTAATTATTATTCCAGATTGTTTATACTTAAGACTATGTTTTTAGAATTATTTAATATTTCTATATTAAACCAAATATATTTTTTACTCCTATGTTTATTTATGTAAATTAAAATTTTTCCTTCATTTTCTACTCTTTATGTACTTAAGATATATAAACCACATATTTAAGGAAAACTGATTGTGTTTTTCTACTTAGTCAGCAATATTTTTATTTCATATAAATATTTTCAATGAAATGTTTTAAATCATATTTATACAATTATTAATAATTTATTAAAATATTTTTACCTATGTAAGACCACTCTAAAAAATTATTTGAAAGGAATATTGTTATTGTTTTCTAGATGAGGTGATTTTTTACTTTTTACATGAATCATTGTTTTAATGTGCTCGGTATGAACAAAATCTTCCACCCTTATAATAACCCATTGATTTAAAGATTCCTTTACAATTTTTCATGATTATTTTCAAATAAAAATTTTTCCCTATTATTCTATGAATTTTTAGTTTTTAAAATTGATTTTCAAGGTGAAAAGTTATGTTCCTTGAGAATGTTTTTAATGAAATTTTTATGGTATTTCTATTTATCAATGACAAAAACCCTTATTTTAATTATGATACATTGGGGATATATTTTAATGATATCATCATTATTATTACTTTAGATGGATTATGATTAGTCTAACTGGTGATGTACTATTTTTATACCATTACCTATATCACTTGGGATGATTTATGATTATGTTTATTGATTAGGGAAAGAATTAACATTTCATATGTTAGATTTTCAATTTGAATATTTATATTCATTCGATTTCATCCCTAAAATATAATGAATTCATTGTTCTTAGTAAGTTAAGGTCAAGACCTTATATATCCTCTTGATGCATTGGTAGGTTGCATAAGAAAAACTAGCTTGTGTATTTGGTTGAGTCTTACCCATTTATATAATATTTCCTAGAAAGTGGCGTTAATGATATTTTTATAATGTTCTTCATTAGGAGATTATTTGATAATGTCCATATAATTTTTTTAATAGTTATGATAGCCATGGATAAGTTTCAACATCATTTTTTTGGTTATGTTTCATTATTTGATAAGTATTTATTTATGTTATATTATTATTCATGCTCAAGTAATTGATTAAATGAAATGGGTTTTCTATTATTTATATTTACATATTGATAATTTATTATGTATTCATGATATATTCTATTGTATGCATACTCTTATTGAGCATCTGATCTCACCTATTTCTTATGTTTCCTTTCCCTAGGATTCTAGGAAATGTATTATGATTGATATGTAGGGATATGATAAAGGGAATAGTGGTGATATAAAATAAAGTAAAATTTTTTGTTTTAATTTTTCAAATATAATGTGAGATTCAAGTATATATATAGTTTTCCTAGGATACTAAACTATTTGGACTTTATGATATGACCACTTGTATCAAGTGAAAATATAATAAATAAACCATTGATTATAGCTCACTAGGGTCAGGGTCTCTATAGTTGGTATTAGAGAAAGTTTAGTAAAAACATTGTGAAGTATATTTAAGAAAACATAGATTAGAGAACATAAACTTATGAATAACTTTGAGGATAAGTCTAATTATTTGATTACATCCTAACATTTTAGTAAGGAAAATATTATGAAGGAATTGAATGGATGAAGGAATTGAATGGATGATGATAATTAATAACCTAGGTTAAACCTAAGGTTTTATTAATTGAAAAAAAAGGTGTCGTTCTTTAGACATATTATAAATGATTATGTGGTTTTCCACTATGATTATTTTTTCTTATACTATGCCTTTGGTTTTAGTCAATGGATAGAACTATTAGGAGTATTGTTAACACTGAATTTGATGGAAAATATTGTGTTAATGAGAAAAAAATGGAATAATGTCTAGAGTGAAAAATATTGTGAATTTGACTAATAATTTATCACATTATATGATTAAAAACCAACACCTTAACCAACTCTCAGCCTCACCAAAGATGTTACGAATCATCCCTAATACCCTAGTACCCTGACACCCAAGTTGTCACTGTTATAGCTTGAGGGGAATTCCCAATCCCAACAGGTTGGTGATAAAAACTTGGAATCAAAAAATATTAAAGTGTTCATGAATTTTCAAAAAAAATGAAAGAAATAGATACAAGTTAGTATGAACAAGAGAAAAATTCATAGGGAGGATGGTACTAGAAGTCACGTAGGTATATAAACCAAAATTAAAACCAAAATGTACCCAAAAAAATAGGATAAAAAACCTACATCCTAATGGAAACAACACTCCAAGACAAAATATCAATATTAACTACAATTTTCAAGTGGTGTTTTCCCCTTACACAAACCTGGAATGATGATATATAAAAATTCCAAAGATACAGGTTGTGTGTGAGCTAAAATTCCAATAGGGTATCAACAAGAATTCTATAACTAATTAACCAAATAAATATTTCAATTTTAAATAAAACAGGCATGGAAGTTCATGACCATATTTATAAAATCATGCTTTACATTATAATTAAAGTAAATATTTTAAACAAAGGATTAATAAATTTTTTATATAAAACAATTTATATAAATTCAAAAGTCTTGTGTGAAATAGTTTACAAAAAATGGAATATATATCAAGATAATCACAAAGGAGAAACATGTTAATATTCCAAGAGGTATGATAGTTCCATGTAATCAGATCCTCATACACTTGAATAGGTGATAATGGAAATATGTATACACATGTCCCCAGACACTCATCAAAGAGGGCTCATCACCATCCCATCAGGGATGTGACCTCCTGTATATATTTTTTTAGAGTTGTAAAGGGTAAATAGAGTGTTTTACTTAATAACTCACTAACTACATAGGCTTGAATGTGCTCAAACAATAATCAATAATGTTAAATTTATCCCAAAACTATTCAAAATAAAATTAACCCATTTTCCTATTTCAATACTCTAATTTCCATTTAAAAACTCAAATAGGTTTTTATTCAAATCATGCCTTTTCTAGGATAAAACTAATGGGATCTTATAAAAAAAATTAAGTCATTTTACAAATGAAACTATGAAATCAATTTCAAAAATCAATTTCATAATTTAAATTCCACAATTAAATTCTATAATTAAATTTTAAAATTTACATCAAATTTCATAAAAAACCCAATTCAATATAATTTGGGGTTTTCCCCAATTTTTATGCCAAAGAAAATAAAAATCCCAATTTACATAAAATTTAAATTTTTAGAATACAATTTAAATAAATTTAATTTAAATCAATAAATTTAGGGTTAAATCAATTGGAAAATTTTAAATGAAACCACTTAACTCGGGATCATGGGATCACGAATCACAATGCCAAAAAATGGAAACTCCAATGAAGAAAATAAAAAAAAACCTTGTATCAACCCTATATTCAAGATCTAAAAATGGTATTAGATCCTATAACAATATGGAGATCTAATAAACCTTAGGGAGGAGAGAAGGATAGATCAGGGGAGAAGGATCTGGGAATGAAAACTTACTAGAGAATGATCAAACAAGGATCACCTAGCTTAGATCCTCCTTGAAGAGGGTTTGGAGGAACCAAATTGAGTTATTAGGATCCCTCTCAACCTTGGAGAATGAAATATTGTAATTTATAGTCGAGAAGACATCCAAATATGGGTTTTAGAATTTTTAGAATAAGTTTTGGAAGAAATGAATTCTACGTGCATGGTATGTTGGGAAAGGTCGTATGATTTTCCAAACTATGTACCCTAACCATGCACCCTATCTGGTGGGGTTTCATGGTTTATCCTTGGTGGGTTCATAGTTTGAAAAACCATTCCCCAACCATATGAACCCCCAACTTCTTAGTTTTTCACAGTTTTCACTAGTAGGGCACGAGATTTGGGAAAAATGTGCGCCAACCATGTACTACCTAGGATCCCTCCAAAATTTTCAAAATTTTACCCGAAGTACCCCTAAATGAGACCCAAACAAATCATTATCAATATTGGGGTTACTAAGTACCTTAAAATAGTTATAGGATGTTACAATCTCCCCACTATTGAAATTTTTTGTCCTCAAAAATCTTGTTAAGAAGATTCCATGTCAAAAATATAATTCCACTACTCTCTAATCAGTGCATTTCTATCCCAAGTATCATGAGTATCAAAACTGTTCTTCCATATTACTCAAACCAAAGGTATCATCCTCCCATTAAGTACCTTGGTTTTATAATCAACTATCCAGATTGGATGCTCAGTCATGGATAAATCTGGATTGACATCAAGATCACTCTCATTCATCACATGAGATATATCAAAAAGATACTTTCATAGATAAGATACATGAAACAGGTTATGTATCAACATCTACTATAGTGGATGTGCAAAAGATTAAGCCACTTTCCCCACCTATGAAACAATGCCAAAAGGTCCCACAAAACAAGGAGAAAGTTTCCTTTTACTCCCAATTCATCGATGACCCAAATTGGGTGAAACATTCAAGAATACCTAGTCACCAAATAAAAATTTTAATGATCTATGATTAAAATTAGCATAAGACTTAAACCAACTTTCTTCTATCAAAATTCTTTTTCGAACCAACTGAATATTTTTTCTCTTGAACCAAGCTCGGTCCAACCAAGTAACATTCACTAATATCTTACCAACACAATTGATATTTACAAGTTCGACCATACAAGGCCTCAAAAGGAGCCATTATGAACACATAGTGGTAACTATTATTATAATAAAACTAAACCATTCATAAATGATCATCCCAATATCCACTAAAGTCAAGAATTCACATGAAAATCATATCCTCAATAATTTATATAGATTTTTCTTTCTAACCATCCGACTAGAGATTGTATGTCATACTCAGAAAAACTTGAGATCAAAGTACCTACTAAATGTATCTAAAAAATAAATAAACAAACAAAGGATATCTATAAAATAATATAGAATACGGAACTCCTTAAAAATAAATGATCTCTTTAATATATATATGTCTGAGTTCCTCAACTTTGGTTGTATCTCAAATGGGTAAAAAGTGAGCCAGTTTGGCCAGTCTATAGATCTCAACCCATATCGCATTCTTATTTATCTAGGTATGAAGAAACCTAAACCCAAAGTCTATAGAGATCTCATCCAACTTTCAAGTTAGCACTAGTAGTGTCTTAAGAAAACCTATAGGAGTATGGTGCTCATCCTTGAACTATTGGCATGTATAAGAATAAGAGACAAAATCAGAAATTCCCCATCTCATACCTGACCACCAAAATCATCACCGCATGTCATAGAAAATTTTCATGATTAGAGGTTCCACTTCCCAATAGAAATTATTTCAATACACCAAAATATATTTTTTGGTCAATAACTATACCAAAAAATGATTTTGATAACATAGAATTCCCTCTAGGGAGAATGTCCACTCAACAATGATCTCCCAATAATAAATAGAGCCTATAATTCTATGGAACTCATCATCAAGTTTTTGTTCCTATAAAATCAACTCAAAAAGAGTGGAAGTCAATTGGAAATTGTCTGAGACAACTCCATCCCTTGTTTCCTAGACTCCAATATGCAATTGTGGAAAAAGAGCCATCAAGTTCCACTCTTTTAATGATTCTTTCATGGCCTGGGTCAAAAGTTTCCTTCTCAAAGTGTCTATGATAAAATTACCTTTCCCAAAGGTATAGGTGATGTAAATGTAAAAATATTATATTAATTCCAACCATCACCTCTAGTATAGATTTAAAACTTTTTGAGAGAATACATAACTCGTGCTCTTGTGGTCAGAATACATAATAAACCTTTGTCCAAGAAGGTAATGCCACCAAATATTAAGTGCATGAAACATAGTTGTGATTTCAAGTTCATGGGTCAGATATTTATTCTAGTGTGGACTAAACTACTGAGAGTTGTAGGAAGTGACATGATCTCCATACATAAGAACACATCCCAAACCTGAACTGGATCCATCACAGAAGACCACATATCCCTGCTCAAAATCTGGTACAGTCAACACCATTTCAGTTGTCAAAATAAATTCCATCTTAATAAAATAAATCAATCATTCCACATCCCAATAAAAATTTAATACCTTCTAAGTTAGAGATTCCGTTGTAGAATCCAAAATTAAAAGGTCATTTTCAAACTGATGAAAATATCCATATAAACCAAAAAATCTCTAAATCTAAAAAACATTTTGTGGTTATTCCCAAGTCATAACATCTTTAAACTTCCCAATATTAACTATTATACCATGTCCCAAAACCAAGTGTCCCAAGAACATCACATTCCAAATCAAAAGAACACATTTTGATAGCTTGGCATAAAGCCAGAACTACTCTTAGATGACACACATGATCCTCCTTGGACTTAAAGTAAATAAGTATGTAATTTACAAGGACTTCCATGAAGGTATCAAGGTGCTCATGAAAAATCCTATTCATTGAATCCATAAAGACTTAAGTATCATTGGTTAGATAAAATTTCATGACAATGTACTCATAATGGTCGTACCTGCTCTAAAAGTAAGTTTTTTTAATGTCATACTCTTTTATTCTTAACTGATGGTAACCAGATCTTATATCGATATTTGAAAACAACCTCACCCCTTTAAACTGGTCAAACATGATCATTTATATATATAAATGGATAATTTTTCTTTATTATAACTCGATTGAGTTTTCGATAATCAATGCAAAGGAAAAGTGAGCAATTAGCTTTCTTAGCAAAGAGGACAAGCACCGACCATGGTGGCACACTTGGTCATATGAAACCTTTCTCTAAAATATAATCCTACTAATTATTCAACTATTTCATTTAATTTTCTTCCATGTGGAAAGAATTAATAGATACTGGTTGACTACCATGCACTAAATCGATGAAAAACTCTACATACCTTTCTAGTGGAAAACTAGAGAATTCTGAAGGGAAAATTTCGGGAAACTCGATAACAACGGGAGGGAGATCAATTCTCAAGGATTCCCACTCCATATAAAAATAAAAAATTGATATTGATTTCCATAAATATACATAATAAGGTCTGGATCTTCTCGACCTTGGGTCATATTCTCCTTGAAAGATATGGCACACCCCATTGGGTGATTTAACGAAAACCCCTCAAAGATAACAATCAATCTATGCTTTATGGGCAATGATCTAATCCATATTAAAAATTATATCAAGAAATTTCATGTCAAGAACAAAAAAAATCCAAGAAATCTCAATATCTAATAATGAGAAAACACAAGTATGACTATGGAGGACCTACTCTCTCTTCGTTCTGAGGAGTGTAGTGATATCAATCACAAAAGACAAAATCTCCATAGAAGGATTAAAAAGATTCACAATATGGTTTGAAATAAAAAAATGAGATGCAAAATTATCAAATAAAGTAGACACTAATAATGAATCTATATTAATGAAACATCTCATAGTAGTTAGACCCATATCTACTTCCTATGGATACTCTTCTACTGCACGAGAATCTTTTTTTCGGATGCTTGTGGCGGGAACCCCTTAATTCATGAATGATCTAATTACACTACAGTTATAGTAGGCCCTGATGACCCCATGACACTATGTGGATTATAATATACTGGAAATAACTTCTAAAAGTGACTTAAGCATCCACAGGAACCACATATATTGTGTTCCTCAGTTAGAACCCGTTTCGAGTGCCCTAGATTTCCACACTAGAAATAAATCAAAGGGCCTATGTCAGGCACTGCAGGAGGTCTAGAAAACCTTACTATTGTGAACCATCATGAGAATCATCATGCTTCCACTACCCTTTTTGGTAACTCATATAACTACGGCTATGAGAAAAAATAACTCCTGTCAAATTTGACCGACCAGCTAGGTCCATTTCGACCACAAACACTATATCCAACACATCGTCATAAGAAGAAATCTTAAGTAAGAAAACATAATAATGAATATCATATTAAATTCCCATATAGAACCATTGATTCATCATCTTCTCACTCAATAAAATCTTAGGTGAAAACTAGAAAATCTCATAAAAATGATTTGCATATTCAGCCATGGTTCTGTCAGCTAAATCGAGTTTGAAAAACTCAATATCCTTATCCAACACCATCGATTCTAGATAGTACTATTCAATGAAAAGTGATTTAAATTAATTCCATTGTAAGACCTCGTTATTCTTGAAAATAACCATCATTCCCCACTATCTTATTCAATATCACTTTATCATAAAGGTGGCACATTTTACCTTGATTTAATCTAGTGTCTCCAAGAACTCAAACAGAAGCTCGGTATTCCTCAAACAATCCTTTGACGATTGAGGATCATTAGAGCCTTGAAACATTGGTGTATTTTTTAAAGGATATCCTATTCATGAATCTTGGATTCATCCCTCTAAGGTTCCATAGCTAGATCTTTGAGGGGAATGTGTGAAGGTTCCTTACCCATAGCTTGGATATCACGCACAATAACTTCAACCCAATTTTAGTCCATTAGAGGATTATCTCACTATGGTTCATCAACATCTTCTTCCTATATCCAATTATCACGTCTTCTTGGAGGAATATAGCTACAAAAAATCAGAATAAAACATTGATAACATCAAAAGGGATACTCATATCAACACTCAAACAAGAACAATATGGAAATTAATCCCATCATATATAGAAACAATATTTTGATTTCAATCTATACAAATCAAAGTAGAGGAAAGACTAGAACTAATCCCAAATTCATCTTTCCAAAACCACCCCCGGTGACTTAAGTCTTGATATGGTGAGATATGGTAAGTCACTCAGTCGTAACTACCTGTTAATTCATGATAATATTTCATAACTATATACTAACATCAAGGAAATATTCTTAAACTGCACCTTTGGTAACACTTTTTCACAAACTGGCCGGAGTACCCTGGTGTCCTGACACCTAATCTGATCTTGATATAGCCTAAATGGAATTCTTGATCCCCATAAGTTAGCAATAATCACCTATAATAAAAAAATATGAAAGTGGGAATGAATTTTCCACAAACAGAACAGAATCAATAGATACAAGTCAGTATACACAAAAGAAAACACCATAGAGAGAAATAAACGATAAGTAAAACATGTATATAAATGCAATATACAACCAAAAAGTGCTATAAAATAAGATAAACAACCCACATCCTAATCTACACAGCACTCTAAGCCCAAATATCAACAGTAACTACCACCTCCAAGAAGGTAAATTAATGATCTTCGTCATTAATGATATCTGTCTTCTCTCAAAAAAACTACCACCTCCAAGTGGTTTTTCCCATTGCTCAAAAATGGCCCGAGGAAATCAATAAATTCAAAAAAGAAAAGGTAGGGTGTGAGCTAAAATTCTAGTAGGGTCTCACCAAGGAATCCATAATTCAATACCACAATTTATTAACCAATTAAATCTTTCAATTTTAAATAAAAAGGGCATGGTAGTTCAGGATCATATTTAAAACAAATTATGCTTTACATTTTAATTGATGGAAATATTTCAAACAATAGATTAATAAACATTTTATGTAAAAAAATTTATAAAAATTCACAATTCATGTGTAAAACAGTTTATAAAAAATGTCATATATATCAAAATAATCAAAAAGGAGGAACATGTTCAACTACCAAGAGGTTTCTTAGTTCTATGTTATGGGATACTCACACACTCAAATATGTGATCACGAAAATATGTGTACACACATCCCTAAAAAAATGGTCAAATATGACTCATTACCATCCCATAAGGGATGTAACCTACTGCATATGTTTTGTTAGAGTTGTAAAGCATTGTTAGAGTGTTTTCCCGAATAAATCACTAACTACCTAGGATTTCATGTTCTCAAATAATAATAAACAATTATAAATTTGTCTCAAAACTATTCAGAATACTATTAACACGTTTTCCCATTCCAATTTTCCAATTTTCATTTAAAAACCAAAATGGGTTTTTAATCAAATTGTTCCTTTTCCAGGATAAAACCAATGAGTTCTTCTCAAAAAAATTAATCAATTTTCCAAATTCAATATTGAAATCAATTTCACAATTTAAATTCCACAATTTAATTCTAAAATTTAATTTCACAATTTCCATCAAATTCCACTAACACACCCCAATTCAATGAAATTGGGGGGTTTTCCCAATTTTTATGTTGAAGAAAATCAAAATCCCAATTTACATCAAACTAGGTTTTCAAAATACAATTGAAATCACTTTAATTTAAATCAAGAAATTTAGGGTTAAATCAATTGGTAAATCTTAAATGGAACCAACTATATTAGGATCATGGGAACATGAATCAAAATTCCTACAATGGGAAACTCTAATAAAGAACATTAGAAACAAATATCTGAGAATCAACCCTATAATCAAGATCTAAAACCATGGGGATTATATCCTCTAATAACATAGATTTCTAATAAACACTATGGAGAAGATAAGTACAGAGCGGGAAGGAAGGATGAGGAAAGGAAGATATATCGAGAAAGGATTGAAAAATGATCACCTAGATTGGATACACCTTGTAAAGGATTTAGATGAGACAAAAATGGGTCCTTGGGAGCCCTATCAACCTTGGAGAATGAAATATTGTGATTTAGGGTTGATCAGGGGACCAAATTGGGGTTTAGGAATTTTAAAAATAATTTTCAGAATAAAATAATTCCACATGCAAGGTCAGCTGGGAAGGGTTGTACGATTTTTAAAATCGTACGCCCTAACCATGCACCACTACTGGAAGGGTTGAAAAGTTTCTCCTTGTTGGGAACACGGTTTGAAAAACTATACCTCAGCCATGAAAACCCCCACTACCTGGGTTTTTACAAGAAGGTTTCATGGTTTAAAAAAATATGCACCAACCATTCATAGTACAGTTTTATGTGTGTAAAATAAGGTAATAAAGTAATTAATTCATGAGGAAAAATGAAGAGTATGATAGGAGGAAATAAATTTAATTTTAGGGATCAATTTATAGTTTTTTGTCTTAAATGTATGGAATCTTGTAATTATCTGAGTAAATAATTTCTTCTAAAGGTTAACTCTTAGACCAAGGAAGGGTATATGTTATGTCAATAGTTGAAGTGGAATGATTGAATATGTATAGGGATTAAAGAATTATGATTTAATAGTTTTATACCAATGATAATCTAGTTATAAAAATCATGAAACATATAAGCATTATTCTGTAGAAGTCTTCCATTGAGAATTTTTAAGAATATTCTAAATAGTATTGATAACCAAGAATATTGATTTAGTGGTAAAGTGATATTTTTTAGGACACGTGATTAAGGGAAATATATCCCATAATATTTTCCAAATTTCGAGTTAATGATTTTTAATTTTGATAAAGATATGATTGACATTGATAAAGTAAATTGGACTGTATTAGTGACCTTGAAATTAGTTAGTGATTTCATGAAAAAATGGTTTATTTAATCTTTGATAGAGTTTATAATATTTTTTGGATTTATGCAATATATTCTATAATATATGCTTTTATTTAAGGAATGAAGAGAGAGTTAGTTATTGGAATCATGCAAGTTTTATGGAAATTGGGGTTATTACAAAGTTTTAGGAGAATATATAATAAAGGTATTCACATATTTGGAATGTGATATTATGAGATACTTTATATTATCTTGGGATAAATGTTTTATCAAATATTTCATATTTTTTTGTTTTAAATTTGGTCGGACAAATTTTAGAGGATTCTTAAGCATTTGGATGGTGTCATATAAAGAATTATATAGAAAGAGATGTTGTACTCCAACTTGTTAAGATGAAGTTGATGAAAGTAATATTCTAGGCCTAGAACTTGTAGAGGATACAATGATAAAGGTAAAGACTATTCAAAATCATATTAAAGTATCTCAAAGAATAAAAAAAGATATATTACAATAATAAAAAGAAAGATACGGAATTTCAAGTGGGAGATCATGTTTTATTGAAATTATATTCCATGGAAGTGTGTTATAAGGTTCAATAAGAAATTTAAACTGATCACTAGGTGCATCGAACCATTGGAAATCTTAAAAATAATAGCAGATTTTTCTTACCATTTGAAAATTCCTATAAGTCTCTCAAAATTACATGATGTGTTCTATATATCATTGTTAAGGAAGTATATGCCAAACCCAATACATTATCTCACCTATGAAGAAATATAATTGGAACATAATATATCTTACTGTGAAGAGCCTATCTAGATTATGAACACTAAATAACAAGTGTTGAGGAATTAGAAGACTCAACTAATAAAGGTGCTTTAAAGAAATCATAAGATATAAGATGCGGCATGGGTACCTGAAGAAATTATAATTAACTACCCAAATATTTTCATGATGTGACATTCTATAAATTTTAAGGAAGAATTTTTTTTAAGGAAGAAAGAACTTAATGCCATGATATTTTACTGTATATTTCTTTTTAAATAAATTTAATCTTTTTGATAGCTTGCAAAACGCATAGCCGCAAGTCTAAATATACCATAATATAGTACACCATTATAACATAGACGTTAAAATTTTGAGTATGAATAGGAGAAAATAAATTATAAAAATTGTGTGTATTAAATGTGTATAAAATAAATATTGGATATCAATTGATTATAAATGAAAATATAAATCATTTGAAAGTAAAAGAAATGTTTTTTTAAGAAATTGTTTTATAGGTGCAATGTGTTCTTTTAAATTAATAACTATTGGTGAATGATTTTAATAAAATTTATATATTATTTATTCAAAAAAAATTATCTATATCTAATATTATTTCTAAGAATGGGATCATAATAAATCTGGTTTATAATTAAAACTATATTTTTCTAAAAAGTAGTTTCGTCACCTTTTGCACACTTATTTTCAAAATATTTTTCTAATTATAGAGAATTAATTTAATAAAATTAACTAAATTTTTTAAAATCAACACATCAAAAAAATATAGTGAATCTTTCATAATTATTTGAAAATATTATTTTTTCAATGAATAGTGAAAATACTAATTTTGATTGAAAGTTTCCTTTTCATTTAAAGAATTTGAAAAGTTCAATTTTGTTTTTAAAAAAATAAATTAAAATTAGTTAAATTTTATTTTTATTAATCAAATTTATATCATTGGAATCAATTTCATGTTGAAATTCGATATAAAAATGTGTTAACCTAAGAAAACTATTCTTTGGAAAACAACATTTTCATCACGCTTATGGGTTTAATTTTTAATTAAATTCTAAAAAATTTGTAAATTAAATTTGTTAAAATGAATTCAATATTTTTAATCAGAACAATTAATATTATTTAACAATTTTTACATAATTTGTATTTCTGATGAATATAAAAGACAATAGAAATCAATTTTCACGGTTTAGGATAAAACAGGGTTTCCCGCATTACATGCACCTGTGCTAAAATAAATTTTCCACACACCCTATAATTTTAATTAATAAATTGGATTTAATATTTAGAATCATTTGGTACAAATTATAAAATAATTTTCATTTATTTTTAGGTTTAAAGGATAAATTACATAGGTAAATAAAAAAACTAGTTACCGTGGTGAAAACTGAAATGGTAAAAGTAAGTAAACATAGAGGATAAGGGAATAAAATGTTTATTTTTAGGTTTTGAAGGTGTTTATAGACAATTAATTAACTCCAATACATTATTTATAAATTTTTTAGACACTTTGGTTTGGATTGACTTACCATTATTGATTAGTTTTGGGTATCTCCAAAAATGCCACTCGTGCTCAATTATTAAAGGGAACCTCCTCCCACCACTTCTTCACACATATTGAGATATTTTTCTTGAATAACCCAAAATAAATTCCCCAAAATCCTTATACATGTACTCTATCTATATTCCCTCCAAAAATATCAACCTTAGGGTCATTAATAAGAGATCTAATGGATATTTTTCTAAGTAAAGGTAATTTTCTTCACTGAGCTCTTTCTTTTTTACTCCTTCTATTCAACAATTAATAATTAAAATATAATAAAACCAATATATATCATATAATTATATGTTATTTTTTAAATCATAACATATATCCATCTCCTCTTCCATAAAATGGGAAATCAAACTATTGATAGTGTGCACGACGGACTACCACCTCGCGAACCGATGAATTTTTTTTCCCATCACCACATCTAATGGATGGCTAAAATGATGGATTTAATTTATATATATGATATTTATGAAATAATTATAATTTTTTAATTATAATATAACATATACCTTCTTACCTTACAATCCATTGGAAAATGATAATGTTGCTCATGCATACATGTGGACTACCGCCTCGATGAAGAGATGTAATCCATTCTTCATTTTATTTTGAAATGGATTGTAATAAGGATGGATTTAATGAAAATATATAATTTATATGATATATTAATTATTCTATAAATCTGAATTATTATTTAACTTTATTTCATTATATCCATCAAAAATATGAAAATACCACCCATGCGTATGTACGGCCTACCCTCTACATGAATAGTGTAACTCATTTTTCAATATATAAATAATATGGATGAATATAAATAATTATATAATGAATATATATGATATTTATATCATTATTAAAACTATTTATATGATTAAACCATGATCAAATTATAAGCACTAAAACTACTAAATGAAAACGTACATGAAAAACAGAGTTATTACTTAGAACAGTGATTTTTTAACAAAGAATTGTAAATAAATTGTGGTAAAAGATTATAAGTAAATAATATATGGTATTATATATATTAATATGGTTATTTAAAATATTTATAATAAATATATATTGTTTATTCAAGGTTTTTAGACACATATGATATAATTCAGACATAAGGTAAGGGATGTCGTCTCAGTTTTTCCTATATTGAGGCATATTTTAATGTTATGAAACTAATTTATTTAAAATTGTGCATATACTTCCCTTTAAAATTATATATCATTAATCATTTATAATTAATTTTATTTTATTTTTCATTTTAAATTATTTCATCCTAGGGGATTTGAATTGAAATTTACCAAGTGGTAAGTGTTCTATAACTCAATCTTCTTTCATTAGTTAATATCACTTCTTCATCGATTATATTATGTTAAGATTATGTGTTAAATGGAATTTTATTGATTTATGTTTTATTTACACTGTTTTTTGGGGATTTAAATTTTTTACACATAACTGCTTCATTGATTAAGTCACGATTTAATGTTATGATACTTTTAAGGGTTCTTCGTCTCAGGTTGTCTTCTTTGCAACATATGTTATTTTATGCACCAATATTATTTTATGAGGTGAATCTACATAAAATTAGATATATTTTATCATTAATATATTTATATTAATTGTATTTAAAGTTTCATTTGAATTTATTTCATTCATTGGGGTTATGATTCAAAAGTTACAAAAGTGGTAAGGGTTTCTCATCTCAAGTATACTTCTATGAGACAAAAGTCATCTTCACCACTTATTTAAATTATGTTGTGTATAAACTACCCATTATTATATTTTATTGTTCTTATAATAAAAATTATGGGATATAAATATCCATATAAGGCTCTTTATTTCATGGGGCTTATGATTCAAAAATTACCAAAGTGTTAAGGGTTTATTTTATAATCTCATCATTATTAAGGATTGTTTATAATTAAGTCCATATTGGAGGAATTATTTAATATTTATATCATAAATGATATATATTTTATTATCATATATTAATTTATGTAAATTACAATTTTAACTTTATTTTATAATCTTTAATCACTCAAGATATAGAAACCATGTTTTTAAGAAAAAGACTCTGTTTATCTACTCGGTCGGGAATATTTTTCTTACATATCTATATTTTCCTTAAAAAAATTAAATATTATATTTAATATTATATAATTATTTATTAAATTTATTTTTACCCATATATAAAATTTTTACAAAATATGTTATAAGTAATCTTCTAGTTGTTTTCCCAATGAGGTGTTTTTTGAATTTTTACCAAAAATATGAAAGGAATGTTTGTTTTAATATACTCAGCATGAATGGAATTTACTTCCATAATGACCATTTTTTTATTTAAATATCCCTTCACAAGTTTCCATAATTATTTTCAAATAAAGTTTTTTTACTCAATTTTTTAGTTTTTAAAGCGATTTTCAAAGTAAAAAAAGGTAATTATCCTCAAGAATTTTTATAAAGTCGTTTTTAGGGTGTTTAAATTCATAAACTAAATAAAAACATTATTTTATTTATTATACACTAGGTATATGTTGTAATTATACCATCCTTATTATTCCTTTATATGGTTTATGGTGAGTTTGACTGGGGATATACTATTTTGAAACTATTCACCATATTACTCCTGGTAGATTATGATTATGTTTATCGATTAGGGAATGAATTAACATTCCATGTGATATTTTTTTCAAAATTAATGTTTAAATTGATTATGTTTTACCCCTTTTATATGTGGAATGTATTAGACTTAATAAGTGATATGAAGGGGGCTCTATATCCCCTCGATGAATCAGTAGGTCTCATGAGACAAACTAACTTGGATATATGGATGAAACCTTGCCCATTTATATAATATTTCTTAGAATAAGGTCTTGATGGTTTTTTATGATGTTTTTAATTATTCATTGCACTATTACGAGATTAGTTATTGATTTCCATGTGATTATTTGAATAGTTATGATATTAATGGAGAAGTTTCAATCTCATGTATCTATTTATATAGAATTATTTTATTAGAATTTATTCCTACCATATTATTCTTTGTGCTCAAGTTATTGATTAAATGGTATGTGTTTTTAATTATCTACATTTTCATATTAATTATGCCTTATGTATTCATTATATATTATATTGTTTTCATTCGATTTCTGAGCTTCTGATCTCACCCATTTCTCATGTTTCCTTTCCCCAGGATACCAGGAAATGTATTATGATTGATATATAGGTACATGATAAATGGAATAGTGGTGTTCTCAAATAAAATACTATGTTGTATTTTAAGTTTTAAAATATAATTTGATGTTAAAAATGTATTTATTTTTCCAACACTACTAAACTATCCAATCCTTTAGGATGTGATCACTTGTATCTAGTGCCAATGTTATAAAGTAACCAATGACTCTAGGCTACAAGGGTCATGGTATTTACAGTAATCATAAAATATTATGTGATGTTTCAATTATATTAATAAATTTATTTTTTATAATTAGTTCCCTAAGAGAAAGAAAATAGAGTAAAACAAACATTAACCATGATAATGGCTCAAGGATAACCATCCTAATTTCACAATCTCTATAGTTAAATTTAAGTCCATGGATGATGCGGTTGTGGGTACTCTAATTGTTTAATCAAATAGAGCTAAAAACATTTAAAATTTTAGGTATACACATTACTTTATTTCATTCAGATTTAAAAATAATATCAAAAAAATCCTAAATTTCTTAAATTTTTATTATTGGATAGAACTTAAAGAGGGTATAATAATTCAAAAATGGTATTAAAAATTCCATTATTTTTTTGATGTGTGAAAATATATTTATGAAAAAATTATTATACCAAATATGGACTCCTACATGGTAAAACTAATGGATTATAACTCAAATTATTGTGTACATATTAATTATAGAGATAAAGAAATTTTATTTATCCAAAAAGGTCCACCTGAATTTATTTTCAAAGGTAACATTTGATTACTTAATTCATGTAAAAAATTATCACTTGTGCTATATTTTATAAAAATGTATAGTTCATAATGGGAAACAAGTTAAATATATAGATAAGAGATATACCCATTAATTTCAATTATATTTATATATTTCAGGATGATTTACTTAGATCTCCACTAGGCCAAAAAAATATAGATATTCGTAAAACCCAATTAGAGATTTAAACCCATATTAAAGGATTGATATAAGATAACACCCATAGAATTATAAGAGATAAAAAAATTAATAACTCTTAGGAAAGTGTTTTAAGAACAAGTATATTACCATAAGGTGAACATTTACTATTTATAAATAATAATTATGGATAAATGTGGCTATGAATGAGCTATAGATAGCCTAATGAAATCACTATAAAGAAACAATAAACCCATACAAGGACTGATGGTTTATCTGAACAACTTATTAGATCTCAATTATTCTCTAATATTGACATTTGATATGGGTGTTATCATTTTTATAAAGGAATATATTCCAAAAACTACTTTACAAATAAGATATAGATATTATGAGTTCATTTCTATAACCTTTTGATTAACTAATACCCAAGAAAATATGTATAGAATTTATAAATATGGGCTTCAGTGATTAAAATCATAAATTCATAGTGGTCATTAGTTATGGAATTATTATATAAGTCATGGGAGATAAGAGGGTCACCCGAGGGTGGTGTTGAAAACAATAAAAAATGAATTTATTTTATAAATTAAATAAATATGAATTTTTGATAAAAATATAAAATTATTGTAGAATGGTGTAACTAGAAAATTAATTTCATTGGAAATTTTTAATCCAAAGGTTACTGAGCAGTGCTATCATAAAATAAATGTAATGGAGGACCTAATTTTCCTTATGCTATATGGGTGTTATTGATGGTTTTTTTTAAAAAAATGTATCACTTTCCTTCCCACAAATAAAATTTATTAGGAAAGGGGTTGATTTTATTTTGATAAATGAGTATGAAGAAATATTAAAAGAGCTAAATTTAAGGTTATTTAGTGTATTTATACTAACATTACCTTTCGTATTTCATATTTCATATACATTGATGCATCAAAGAAGATACTTGGGTGTCTTAATATGAAAAATAAGTAGGTGTTAGCCTATGAATCTCGGTAATTAAAGAATCATGAGAAAAATTATATAACTCGTGACTTGAAGTTACTTATCATGACCCATACCTCCAAAGGAACCCCTCCTATGCCAGCAGTGATGAAGGGGGGATAATGACCCACCAAATCTTATCTCCAATAGACCACGGGTTTATGACTAGCACTAAGGGTATATAAATCACACACATGGGAGGCATCACCCTCAATATAAATTTAAGGAATAAGAAACAAGATAGAAAAAATAACCAATTCCATGTTTTAATAAATAATAAATCCCACTAAATAATGTAATTTCATACATAATTAGAAACCCTGAAAATAAAACACTAAAAGTGGAAAAAAAATCTTTGTGGATGGAAATATAAACCAGAAACTTTTGAATAAATCCTTTGTAATAGTAACACTCATCTCAATCACCAACTAGATGCTATGGACCTAAAAATAGTTTATATATACATTGGGTGAACATAATTTGTATACTCAGTAGGATACTCCCTAAAACCTCTGATCAAAAATGTTATTAATATTACTAAAGCTCGGTGAATAAACAAATGAAACTAACTCATCACCTAAACAGGAAAAATTATTTCTCATTCTCACCATAGATTTCTCACCAAGTAACACATATATTTATAACATTATATATAAATATTATATATATATATATATATATAAATTAAGGTACCTTTCTTCCACCTCCCTATTTCTTTTTCTCTCTCATTCCCCAACAGCTCAGGTCATATGAACATAACTTTCATAAGTCATCCTATATCTCTACCACTCATATCATTTCCATTCTACATATTGTGTAGCCTAGAACCTCATCATAGTCATATCATTCATAATCAATTATAATTTTGGAATCCACTTTATTTTGTTCAAATACATTATACCAAAAAATATCACATGTCATTCAATACACTCATGGGAATCCATGAAAACCACAATAGGATGAATGTATGTGATATATCATCAATATTTTATAGCCCTAACATAAATGTATAGTAAGACCAAGATATATCATATCCTGGGTAGTAATTGACCATGTATTATAATAAACTATATTTTTTGATACAAATGCATATAAACTACAGCAAAAGGAAGAGCAAGGAAGAGGGAGAAGTTGACCATACATTCACTTTCCATCCTGAATGTTAGAGAAAACACCCCCAAAAAATTTGGATTTCAATTATCCTACTAATGTGAGTGGTTAAGAATATTAAATCATAAAATATAGAATATATCTCACATGACCACACTAAGGTAAATTATTTAACCCTGTACTCATTGGATTCTATCATCACACAGGATAGACGGTTGCCACCACTAAGGTCTAGATATCAAACATGCGTAAAAGAATAAACAATCAATATTAATTATTAATAAGTCTTTATTTAATTAATATTATATCATATTAATTTCCAATATTAATACTTTAGTCTTCTAAGACAAGTGACTTAGGCACCGTAATTAATTTCTTATTCTCAAGTATTTCATAATCATCTACAAACATCAAAAACCAACCTCGTTCTTTTATTTATTTCATTTCTCAATTAAAAATTATCCAAAAACTCTAGAACTCATCCTAATAAACCATAATATAGATTAATTTTTGTGTATAAAGTGAAACTGTGTCAAGCATTTAGAAAACACTAACAATTAATATCCGGCCAATCGGCCATCAAACAATCATCAATCATGAAAAAGTCAAAGAGAAATCCAAACTCTTAAAACATATTGATCACCTCAGTGTAATCCCTAAAACCATTTCACATAGTATAATCAATCTCTATATCACTAAAATCAACCATTATTCTATCTTAGATCCTTCATCCCATTACTAAAAACATCCATACCATTCCAAGTCCACTATCAACAAAACAAAACAATGATCTAAGTATCCTAGAGAATACATACATATTAAATATATTTTCCATACACAATAAAGGAAATTAAGAACATGAAACCAAGGCATTCAATCCTACCATAAGAAATAATGGTATAGCTTAGTCCTAAAAATTTATCTTTAGAAAATAACCATTTAATTCCCATTTTAAAATTTTTGGTTTATTTTAAGTAGGTTTTTTGTAACAAGAAACATGTAAGAAATGGATAATAATATCTAAGAATCAATATAAACATGATTCAACCACTATTTCCACTCTCAAATAGTTTTAGGAAGAATGGTAATATTTCATTAATCTATTTTTTTATTCAAACTTTACTTTGTTTACTCAATTTCAACCACATGTAATAATACCTGGAGGCAAGAAAAAGAACACAAACATTTCATAACAACACACTATCTTGAAAACATGAGAAACAATAATAATGGTCGCCTGAAATAATCTCCCCTTACCAAAAAAATATCAATATTTAAAAAAAAAATATTATCATGAAATAATAAATAGATTATTCTACAACATACGATGTTCCCTTAATTATTTTAAATTTCATATTCTGAATTTATATCAATTATTCTATAAGAAAATATTATTATTTTATTATATAACCTCTAGATTAATAATAAAATATCATTTACCAAAAATTGCATGTGATTCCATATTCTTCCTCCTTTACAAATTTCCAAATTATTAAAAAATTATTATTCAAGAGATCATGCAGATTATAATCTTTATAAAATTTAATCACATCAATCCATCCAAAGAAATTAAATAATTAATAAATCACAACTTTCCCAAAATAAAAAAAGAATAATTTAATTCCTTACCTAGAAATAATTCTATGCCATGCTACACCAAGAATAGAGGAGATAGGGGGTTTCATACATCCATGGAAAATCATAGGAATTTTCTTAGATGATTACAAAAAGGTTACAAGACTATAAGAGTTAATTTTAGATCATCTGGGTTCTATAGAAATAAAACAAATCAATTGAGGTGGAAAAATCTCATTCTAAAATGAATGAAATGATTCTATTAAGTTTTTCTAGAAACAAAGTCATAACTTCTTATTAATATGTATATAATTAGTTTTAGATTTAATTTATCATAATTCCCTCTACATGAATCATTTAAAAATACAATAATTAAAGAAGAAAAGTATATCATCTATCTTAATTATATCAAGATTTAAAACCCACGATTTGAGTTTTTATTTCCATATCTTTCATCAAAAAGAAATTTTATATCATTATGGAATAATATAGTATTTTTTAGAACAAATAGATAACTGGTCATGAAGATCAACCATGCAAATAAACTGTATAGATCAACTAAAAAAGGTATAAAATCAATTGTATAGGTTGATAATGTGAAGTTACCTCATGATGTATGACTATTGAGAATAAAGAATTGACCGCAAAAATAAATATCAAATACACAAACAAAATAATTACTATGAACATACAACTGACTACATTGATCAACCATATAAAAAAACTATCGACTATACTAACTTGCCATTTGATGTAGAAAATAGATCATATGGATCAACCACATAAACAGCCAAGTGACGGTGGATACATAACACATAAAAAAGTTATAACTTAATAAGTTTAATAATATTATCACCTTATTGAAACCTATACACCTCAGTAAAATACAATGGATGGGTTTTATAAATCTAGGACCTTACATTAGTTGTGGTAATATTTGATTTTAATATACGGATTCATTGCCTTTATGATGAAATGTTTGATTTATACATATATAAAAAAATTATAAAATATATACTCACACATAATAAATTAAAAATAAGAAAAGGGTAATAATTATTTCTTATTAATTTTTATTATTTTATTATGTATTAAGCCCTGAAAAGGTAAAAAAGGTAGAAGAACCATTAATCAGAAAAGAAAATAATTTCCTTGTGATGATAAAGATTTAAATAGATGATTTGGCTTGGTACCTAGTAAATATATGGATATAAATCATAAGGTAATGGATAACTTCATGCCTGACCATAATGATTTTTCAACTATAATTATGAGATAAGATCAATAAATCCTAACAAGATGACCCTCAATTACAAAAGAATATAGAAATAGTATAGTATAGTAAGGAACTTAATTTCAATAATGATCAATATGGTGTATTGAGGTTTAGAACAATGATATGTATGGAATATATTCAAGAGATAAAGAAAGGGTTATTCAAACTTCTTACTGAGTTATATGAGGAAGTATTATCAGATAGAGCTTTACAAAAGTTCAAGTCCCGTCAAAAAAAGGAGTTAATCACGAATTAAAATCATGCATCTACTATGCAGTGAATCCTAACTCAGTCTATGTCTCAAAAAATATTGGTGGTTTTGGATTTTTTAATTAACAAGGTGATTTTTATTCATCGATAATGAAGTATTACATTTTCTCTTAGTGTTTCTTTATTTGGGTGTGTTCTTGTTGTTCCTTAAAAATGAATTAAAATTTAATATAGATTAAAATAGTAATATTATTAAGTAAATTAAATAATATATGTGGACAAAATCATCCTCTCGTATCATTCATGTCATCCCCCAAATAATGGTTCTCCCTTTTCCTTATTCTGCTCCATTCCTTTCTTGGTATAGAAATTTAAATTTATATAAGTATCTTATTATTATTTTTTGAATCATTGTTATTATTATTATTATTCTTATTCAACCATTTATTCTCCTATATCTCCCATTTCCATTGTAAAATTTTCTGAAATTAGATATTTAGGTTTCTTCTATTTCATTGGAGTATGGAAAAATTGCTAAGAATGATCGGTATTTTTCATATAAACATAAAGGAGACATGTTAAAGGTGAATAAAAAACATTAGATATTATTATGCTTCTGTATAATTTTCCAGGAAGTACTTTGGGATAAAAAAATCATCACATTCATAATAGGTTATTTAAGTTAATAAATTTATTTTTTATAGATTCTTAAGTATCAATGAGTGATTTTATGGTTGATATGTATAAGAATTTTTTTATGAAATAACATAAAGGTAGATAGCTTCACCTGATCTTTATTCATAGTATAAAACCTTATTTGGATTGGTGGATAATTTTGAAAGAACATTTTTATTAGTTTTTAAAAAATAATATGAAAATATTAATTTTTCTTATATTCAAAATTTTATGTCAAGTATTTTAGAAAATATGATATTATCAAATTTTTTGATTATTAATTTAATTATGAATTTTAAGTGGTGGTTTATGTGTTTTAATATCATTATTGAATTTAATATATTTTTATAATAATTTCACGCTCATGAGTTAGTGTTTTCTCAATTGAGAGGTTAGGTCTATGAATGGGTTTTATGTGTTAAATTATTTTTTAAATGGTTGTTTGGATTGGTTGAATTATAATGGTTGGGTATATTACAAAATTAGATTAATGGAATAAAAAAGTCAAACTATCTTGACTTATCAAATGTGGTGGTTCCATAAGTGATATGGAGGGGTTGGGAATAAGACCTAACTACTTCAATGTGGTGGTTCTATAGGTGAGATAGTGGGGTTATCTTGGTAATACCCATGGAGGGTTATTTTTTTAGAAAATATTTTATTGATTATATTTTCCATTGGATTAATAATAAGAAAATGATACATTAGATTTATTTGAGTTTAAACAAAAAATGTATTTCATGTATTTTGTACACATAGATTTATTTATGTTTACATTCACTGTGATTTCTGAAATTACCATGTATTGAAATAAGTTTTTTATAATTCATTCATATTCTAACTAGATTTATGTCTAAATAGAGTTCATTTGGGATTATTTGGTGAATTCCTATTTGGTGTATTTTTATAAATACCCACACTATTGGGTGTTTAAACAGTCTATGTAGTGTCATTAATTCTACACAGGCATGATCAGATTAGAAATTTTTATTAAACCCAACTATCACTATAGAAATGTTACGCATAATAGTGGAATTCTATGTCCAAACCCACGGAGAGGCAATAGAAATGGGTTTTTGACCTAGAAATTAGATTCTATTGAATTATTCCTCATGCGAATATATTATGTTAGGTTTTAAGATAACAAATCGGATTAAACTTCAGTTGATGGAAGAAAGGTTTGAGATCATTTTTATGGATCATTCACATATGGTATCCCTAAATATAACAAGAACAATTATATTATCTTAGACTACATCGTTGTTCAAGATTCACCTTATTGTGTTCAATTCTTAAAAATTGGTCTACCTAAATTCAAAACCACTCCTTTTTTCCCAAGGTGGTTTTTAGCCTAAATACATTTTGTGAAACTATAAATATAGAAAAAAATGATCAAACTATTGTTCTTAGTTTGGTTCATTACAATTAGGTTGGGGCCCTTCCCTTAAAATTTCCTCAAATTTTTCATCAAAGGGAATAAAATATGATTTTATTAATAACATTATTCTTTGTCCAATAAATTACCCGATATTTCATTTAGAGATTAAATAAATAATTTTTAACCCTACTCTCAATCCTCGGCCTTAAGTGATTTAGCCATGCATGGTAATGACACAATTTAGAATGAAGATAAGTAGAGAAACTATATAAAATATCATTATAGTGTATTAATAACATAATTCAATTAAAAATGGAACTAAATTGAATATATAAAAGAAAAAATGAATGTGGTTAACAGAGAAGCAATAAATGTATCACAACAGTTGAAGAAGAAGCACAAAAACATAAGAACGATAAAAGTAATTCAAAACAAATTTAAATACAATCATAGTAGTAACTTAGGAATAAAAATAGGAAAATAATTATAGAATAAGAATTTAAAATTGAGAAAATATGAAACCCCCTATAAAATTATAAGCACCATAAATATAAACAAGTCAAATAACCTTATGGAAACAATAGTTTTTATGTTGTAAGTATTCTTTAGCCTATCTCCACATGGTACTTTTACACTTTAATTTATAAATTATCATTTTAAGTGAAATATTTACAATCGCCTAAATTTTGAATCTCACTTTTTGGGGCTTGAAAAAAATTATGAGGTCTTCAGGCCCTGAATATTTTATAGTGTAAGTCTCCTTCTTACGCTATATGTTCTTCAACTAGAAAATTTTATATCCTGAATTACTTTTAAATTCTGAGTATGCGACTTCCAGTCTTTAAAGGATTTATGCTGTAAACTAGTTTTTATGGCGTAAAATTTATGAAATTTGATACTTTTACAATCATCACCTCTTTTAAAATTCATCTCCAATTATCTACCAAAACCAACCTAAAATCATAGAATAATAGTAAACATATTGTAAAAAACCTAAATAAATGATTCCAAAATGTTTATATTAGTTAAGATTATAAAATTTCCTCACACTTGAACAATTTCTTGTCCTCAGAGAAAAATATCTCAAAAAATATTTCAAAGGAAACAATTTTTAATAAGAAACATGCATTACAACCAAGAAAACAAAACAAAGTGTTAGTAGAAAGTTTTACTCCTCTAGATCCACATTGGAAAAGAAAATCATTCATGCCTCATATTCAAGTTCTTTATTAAAATACCTTTTTCCTTTAATTTAAAATTTTCAACTTTTTTATAGACAGTTATACCCTTGTTTCAATTTTCCTCACCATTAATTTTCTCTCATCACTCAAATAGAAATAAAACTGGTGTTATGATCATACCCTGAATACATGTTCCTAACCATAAGCTTATATTGGATCTAACATCTCCACTCTATAAAGAAAATTAATACAATTAGTAATGATGGATTTACCATTAAGTTCCAAACGACTCTAAGGCTAAGGTTACGTAGGTAGATAAAAAAACAAGCTCAAAAATTAGGGTAAACTCTAATGTATAATGCATGCTAACCAGAAATATCATAATGAAGAACCTCCTCTAGAAAGTAGAATCTAAACACACCCAAAATCTCAAGGTAGGTCCATTAATATTCTATAAAAGTATATTGAAGGTATAATGTTTTTTTCTTTTCTTTTTTTTCTAAATTCGTGTTTAAGATAGATCACACATCCACCACCTAACCATATATGATCTACCATGAGATTCACTGGACTGGTAATGATGATTTTTGACCGTATTAATACACAACCAATGTTTCTTTTTTCGAAACTAAATAATCATGATGGTACATTAGAAGTAACCATGGACCATATCCTACATATCTATTGAAAATGATACCACACATATTCATAAGAAAAAGCATCCCATTTCCAATAGTAATGACTATTCCCCCACACTTATTCAAGTGAAAGTCAAGGAATAATAATAAATAGTAGGGTGGAAAGGGATAAAATGGTCTTGAAACTTGGCTAAATTCAAACAAGTTCATCCATGGATTCTATAGGCTTAAGACAAAACAAAATATACAAGTGGGTCTCAGGAAAAATGCGCTTAATAAATCAAAATTCCTCAATCATTTTAACAGTGCATTTTTTCAGTGATATACCTGATAATATTCCAATGAAAATTATAAAAAGATTACATGACCCAATTATCTATAAAGAAATATGCTCAGAAAATAATGGGAAGATGTAGGTCTGGAATCCTCTCAGGAATGAGAATACATATAAAAGGGGAAATCACTCAGTTTATAGTGAACAGTAATAATTCTATCAAAAAATTAGGAATTTAGAATCATAATTAAATTACTCAACTAAGAAATCATGTTAAAATTTTAAAGATGAATAAATAATAAATTTTAACATTTTCCATCTAAATTTTATCTTATATTTTCATGGGTACAATGAGATTTCAAGTTAAATAATTTTTCTAATGAAGAATGTCTCCTAGATAGATGAGAATAAAAAATAATCCAAGTGTAAAAACAATAAAGCTCATGAATCTCACTACCCCACTTAAAATAAAATAATGTCTGCAATATTTTTATAGGTGATGTGGGAGATATATCAATGATATCATAAATAGATTATTATTAAAAAATGAATTTAGTGTAAGGAATCAACATATCCCTTTAATAAATTTCATTCTGTGGGGTAAAATGTCAAATATTTATTCGAAACTAGACTAAATTCAATAATTTTAGAAAAAGAACATACCAATTGTAGATAAATGATTTGTTAATAGGATATAGCTAGTATGAAAGAATAAAATGGGAAATTGAACACATTAGTCAAAAATGAAAATAAAAATATCCAACATACTCAACTAAAACTCAAAAGTCTATAAGATGGGATACTTCACATAAATTTATAAGAATGATACAGTTATCTAGATGAATAGAAATGGATCAATCATAATATCCAATATGTTCAATATTTCTTGACCTCTTATAGGAACTAGAGGTAGTTTCTTATAGCTCTAAGGGTTGCTTGGGAGGATTCACAACCTCATAAATGTCCTAACTAAATATCTCATGGGGAAAATTAAGTATCTATGTAACTACCAGATGAACCTCCTAGAGAATTCCCTGAATAATTAATACATAATGAAATACCACATGGGGAAATCCATATGGTTTCCTAGCAAGTCCATCATAGGTGATGGAAGAATCATATTATTTATACAAAACAAACTGGATGAACAAGTAATAATAATAGTGCAAGAGATCAGCATAAAAAAATTACTATCTATTATATATATGAAATGATAACAATTTTGTCCTATAATAAAATGAATAAAAAACTACACCTATAAAGATTAAAATAGGGGGAGGGTAAAATAGAGAACAACTACAAATAGTGGGAAGAATCTCTACAATCCAAATCGGTGGTCCCATCCCTAAGGTTGGGTTTTTGAATCTGCCTTGCCATTTTAATATCAATGATAGTGGTGCGAGAAGGTGAATCAGATGATTTAATAGGTTTCAGGATGATATAAGTAGGATCAGTCATCATGGGAGTAGGTGAGGTACTAATCTGTACTAAGTTCATGTGTCTTATAGCTGGATTGATGATTGGAACCTCAGATGAAGTTGGCATAATAGGGAATTTTCCCTATCAAGTTTGCTCCACTGAGAAATCCTACAGGATAGTAGGGTCAGTGATATATGGTGCAAGCTTGATCGGGGCAGCTGAAAGGGATAGGGTGTATGGAATGGGAGTGAATATAGATGCAAGACTAGTGAAAAAAGGGTGAGGGTGGGTGGGTGTAGTGGTGGCTAGTGGGGTAGTCTAAGGAGTGGAGAATAGAAATGGGACATTGCGGGATCAAGAAATGGGATCTTTGGGTGCTTGAATATGTTTTTTTTAGTTCTCCAGAATACAGAAAAGTACCCCCCACCCACCACACACACACGATATCTCAACCAAACCATAGGGGTGATGTGGAATAACTCTCACTAAGAAGAGGAGGAGGCCTTAGTCCTGGCAGGAGTAGTCTGATCGTTCGGTACTAAAGGGGTTGTAGAGTTAGTTGGGGAGGTGCCTCATTGATGGACTCGTCATAGCTAGGTTCCCAATCATTTTGATCTTACAACTTTTTGAGTAGCCCCATATTGTGGAGAAAGATGAGTTCAATGGACTACATAGGATGGAGTTATGGGAGGGGATGGTAGGATTCATAAATTCCCAAGTTCTTTGATAGATTTGTGATGAAATTCCCCCTATAAGTATACCACATGTTCTCCAGGAATGGCGCTCATGGTATAATTCAAAATGAATAAAAAATTTCACCACAGGGGTGCCCATGGTAGTGGAAAGAATGGTTAACTCAGTCTATGTGATGGCCCCATGGGAGTAACCTCTTGTGTTTTCCAGGAATGGAAGAATGCAAGATGGATGATCTTGAGAGTGGAATTGTTCAGTTAAGGACTCTTCATGGTAGGAGTACCATGAATTCCCATTGGTCCATTGGAGATCATCACCAAGCTATTTGGTGTATCATAATTCTTTAAATAAACATTAAAGGTAGTTTAGGTTGGAGAGGAAAAGATTTCTGATGAATAAATTCCAAGGCCTACCCCTAACTCACCTATCATAAGATCCTGACATTGACCACCCAACCAAAAGGTGATGTTGATGATTTCCAACATGAACATACTCAAGAACTCAAAGAAGATCTCTCAATATGTATCATATCTAGCCTAGAAAATGTGAAATAGATTCATCCATCGAACGTCCTTCATAAATTCCTTGTCCATGGGTATCTTATGAAGTATGGCCAAATCCAACGTTTTTTTGGTCCTCATCATCATAGCCTAAAAATGATCCAAGTGCATCTGATGTTGTGGGTTTATTAAGTACAGGCAGGGTTAAACCGGAGTAGGCTAAGTAGTGACCTGTGAATGGTTTGATTAATACTATGAACCCCAACTAGATTGGGAGGAATATGGGGTGGGATTCACTAGTGGTGGAGGTGAAGGAGATGGTGGATTCAAATCCCAGTTCAGATGCTTTGTCAAGGGGGGTTTTTTGCCTTGACCAACATGTTTGGACGGGGACCCGGAATGTTTCCTCCCTCCACCTCCCATCGTGTGTTCCATGGAGAGTTGTGAAGGAGGTGCATATTAGGGATGGAAGGATGAGTAGAATGATTATGAGGATGTTGAGGATGAAGAGGAGGATGAGGAGGATTTGGGGTGGGGAAATGAAGGATAAAATATTAGGAGAGTAAGTTGGGGAAATAGATGAATGATAGGAAGGAGGAAGGGGAGGTGGAGGAAGAAAGGAGAATTAGTGTCCATAAACCCTAGGTTCATGAGTTAAAAAATGAAGGTTGAGAAAATTATGATGGAAATTGATGACTTACATCATATGTTTTGTTGGTGAGATTTTTGAAGACAATGAAAATTTTGGTGTAAATTAATTATTTTCATTATATGATGTTTTCATAGCACTCGGCCAATAGACATGACCCATACAGAGTTTCCATGATCATAAACATCATAATGAAAAAAAAGTTTTCCTCCTAGATAGAACTTAATTCTAAGTTGAGAGCCATACATTCCCCCAAATCAAGTGGATTTTAAATATAGGACAAAATCTTCTTGAAATGGTTCTTGATAAATTTTTATCCACTATCAATTGAATTTATAATATGGTATATTTCTATATTTAATTTCTATAAGTTCTATATGGGAAGACTTTAAGGACTTCAAATGGACCTATCCATAGAGATTTCAGTTTTCCATGGAATAATTTTAATCAGAATTTAAACAAAATAACCTTGTCCCCCAATTTGAATATCCATCATGTGATGTGTTTATCAAGACATTGTTTTATTTTTTATTTATAAATTTTGGTATTATCATAAGTGTCCCATATGATTTTGTCTAGCTCATCCAATTTCAATAATATTTGTTTCAAATCTTTTTGGGTATCTAGGTTTAACTTTTTAACTACCTAGAATGATTAATTTTATAATTCCACTTGAAGATGATAGTATTTTCAATATAAAATCCAAAATGAAGTTGTATTGATTAGTGTTTTGTAAGAAATTAGATATTCCCAAAGTGAGTCATTAATTTTGATGCTACAATCCTTTCTACTTTTATTGGCTTTATTTCTTAGAGTCTATTTGATATCCTGATTTGATAGGTCCACCTACCTACTAGTTTTTTAGTGGTAAGGATATATAATATTGTATCAAATCTCATGATTTTAAAGCATCCCTTTTATGAAACTATCATTGAAGTTTGTTCCCAAATCACTAATGAGTAATCAGGGAAATCCAAATTAGGAAAAATATTTGTCTTCAAAAATTTCATGACTGCATTGGTCATTTCATGGTTGGTAGCTTCTACTTATAACTACTTTAAAATATAGTCCACACCGACCAAGATGTATAGATTTCAATGAAAATTTATAATGGTCCCATGAAATCAATTCTCCAAGCATCAAATATTTCTAGTTTTAGGATATTATTCTCGATCATTTCATTATGTTTTCCGATTGTGCCAATCGTCTTTCATCGATGACATATTTGTACAAATTTCCTTATATCCTAGTGAAGTGTAAGACAAAGGAATATACTCTAATGAATTTTATCCATGGTATAAAACCCATTATGTAAGCTAGTTGGTGATGTATGATATAATTCTAATACACATTTAATTTCTTCCTCTGGAATGAATTGTTGCATTAAACCATCATCACAGTGTTTGAATAGTAGTGGTTCATCCCATTAATAGTGCGATGCATATGATAAAAATTATTCCTTTGTTGAGAATAAATGTGTGGATAGACTGTACTAGTGGATACAAAGTTTTCTATATAAGAAAACCATATTCATGACTACACATCCACATTGAATAGTGTCTCTTCAGGGAAGTCATCTACAATTATCATCTCCTTGTCATCCTTGATATTTTGTAGCGACAGTCTAGACAGATGGTCTACAATAACATTTGTAGTCCCTTTAGTGTCATTAATGATAATGTAAAACTCTTACGTCGTTAATATTTACCATATCAACCATATTTTAGCATACCTTTAACCTAGAAAGTATTTCAATGTTGCATGATCAATGTATACCGCAACTCTAGAGAGAAAAAAGTATAACCTAAACTTTTCAAACATAAAAACTACTATAGAAGATCATTCTATGTGGTTATATAATTATTTTGAGTATCATTGACAGTATGGATGGAAAATTAAATGGGATTAAAAATATGTGCAACCCTCAATTCTAATACAACACCTATAGAGAATTCACTGGCATTGTACATCAACTCAAATTCATTTTCCCAATCAGGCGATACAATGACAGAAGCAACCACATGGTTGTTTTTTAGAGAATCAAGGGACCACCAACATTATTCAATGAATTTAAGAGCAATATCCTTAAATAGTGGTTTTTTGGTAATCAGGATATTTATGCAAAGCCTTTTAAAAACTGATGACAGAACCATACATTACCTAGAAAACTCCTTATTCCCTTCACATTTGTGGGTTCAGGTAAATATTTTATAACTTTAATATTCTATGGGATGAATTTTATTCTATTCATTAAATTTTTATGCTCAAGGAATATGCTTAATTACACCATAAAAGGGAATTTATCATAATTTAGCACCATAAATTTCTCTTCAAAGTGTTCCAACACTAATTCTAAATTATTCATACATGCCTAAAAGGATCATACATATATGAAAAATCATTTATGAATATTTATAAAAACTCCTCTACTATATCCTAAAAATATGTGTCATACACTGTTTGAATGTTTTTGGTGGATTATACATTCTAAATGACATTCATTAATAGGGGAAGGTTTTAAATGGACTGGTGAACTTTGTCTTTGAATAATCAAATGATTCAACAGGGATTTGATTGTATCCAGAATATCCATCTAAGAAACAATATAATTCATGGACAGCTAAACTATCAAGCATCAAATCTGTGAATGGGAGAGGTAAGGGTTCCTTCTAGGTCATTGTATCGATATTTATATAGTCAAAAAAGACTTTCCATCTAGTAATGGTCTAATTTGGGATTATTTCATTTTCGTTGTTTGTTATTAGAGTTAATCATCCCTTATTTGGTATCACATGAAGTGATCTCACACATTTGTTATCAGAGATGGAAAAAATAATACCATCATCAGGAATCTTCACAACTTCTTTCTAAACTACTTCTTTAATTGGGGGGATGAGTCTCCACTAAGGTTGGAATTTTGGCATAGATCTTTCTTCTAGCAGAATTTTTTGCATGTAGATTGTGAGGACGATCCACTTGATATCACCCACACTCCAAGCAATTGAATTTTTGTGCCTCTTAGAGAATTTAATCTATTGATCTTATTATTATTGATTCAATTGTGAGCATATGATGACCAGAAAAAAATGTTGAGTTTCCAATAATGAGTATTTAAGTTTGGTTAGTAGAGTATTTAATTCTAGTGTTGGTGGATTAATATTCAATGGTTTGTACTCTGGGAAAGAATCTTTCATCGTAGGTTTGATGTATTTTACCTCCACATACTCACAACCATCTTATTCATTAGTGTATAGATACTCCCTCTCAACTTTGGAATCTATAATCTCACTTTCTTCATTATTGATAAAAATCACTTGATACTCTAGTGAATCTCCCCTCTACTTTTTTGCTTTCACTAGATCGAACCCAACTTGTTCCTCACTGATGTGAAAAATAAGTCTACCTCGGTTCACATTGATTAAATATTTACTAGGGGTGATAAATGGTCACCCTAGAAATATGGGTACATCTCCTTATTCCATATCTAGGATGAGAAAATAAATAGGGAAACTGAACTTTCCAACCTTAACTAAGACAATCACAATAAGTCACTGAGGATATGTAACAAAGATATCAGCAAGATAAATTTCTAATTTCATTATATTTAGGTCCTCAAGACATAATATTCATAATAAACTCATGGGATTGATATTTATTATTTCTCTAATATTTCATAAGGCTTTTCCAAAATTATACATCCCTATAGTTTAAGGGATTATGAAACTACCGTGATCTCTCTCTTTTATGGAATCTTCCACTAAACAACTATGAATAATTATTCATTAAATAAAATAATTCCTAGGCCATCCATATTTCTATTATTTAATATCAAAACCTTTATTAAATTACCATAATCATACATTTTTATAATAGCTTCAGAAAAGGGGATATCATTGTTGAGTTGATTAAACATATCAAGAAATTTTATATACTAACCATATATCATTCCATGTCTCATCCTCTCTGAGAATGGAAGAGGTGTTCTATATAGTGATGGATCCACATATACATATCATTTAATTAGTTTTTTCTCTAGTTTTTGAACCTTTTCTCTTTTACTCAATTCTAATACAGGTTTTTGTTTTTCACCAACTTATTCAAAATTTTATTTTTCATCTATTATTTCATTTGGATTGGTGTCTTATTTTCTCTTTTCATTTATTGTACAAGGAGATTGGAAATTAATAACTTTTACATTTTTAAGGACTAAATCCTTATCCTTCTCCCTTTGGTGAGTTATGGTATTACCAAGTATTGTTCTAAATAATTGATCTAATAGTCTTGGAAAATATTACCTACTTGATGTTCTAGGTTACGTAGAGAGGCTCTTGAATTTTTCATTTCTTTTTATTTTATGTTCATTCATTGCCCAATTTTTGAACAAATTTGGTGAGTAAATTTTATAGGTTTGACTGTTATGGTGGAAATATTTGGGGTATGATTTAACACCTCCCCCATAATTACCTCCTTATTTTTTTAATGATAAGATACCAATTTCTCTCTCATTAATTTCTCCTAATTACACTCGTTACCATGCCAAAATTCCATGATGGATTTCTCTCTCTTCATTTACATTCAAGAAATTCATTTGTTTTATGAATCTAAATTCCATTACATATGTTTGAAAATGTATCTATATGACCCCATTACTGTATATTTCATTTAAATATGATGAGGTTCCCTTTTTCTCGCTCATCAACCATTTTTATGAATTCTTATGTCACACCGTTATGCTGCCGAAATTGAATTGCGATTTTCTAAGCCAAAGTCATTATGTAGTGAATACCATGTTTATTCCTTTATAAAGGGTATTCACCTTTATGCACATTTAATTATTGATTATAGAGTTTTATGTATTAATTACACAATTTTTTATCGTGTAATAAATGATGATGTTTAATGAATCCATGTTATATGACCCATGTGGCACACTTATGCAAGAAATGAAATGACTAGGAAGGGAGTTCCCTGGTAGAGATCCAATGTATTGGGTAAAGATTAGTATCATGATAATTCAATTTCAATGAGGTTTTATTCATTCTAATTAAATTACAATGAGGGTTTACTCATACTACATGTTCAATGATCATTGGATCGTTCTAATATCATGTTAAATGTTGTTTCCATATTTCCATGTTATGATAATCATGCTACAACATGCCTTTATGTTCATGTTTCTCTTATTCTCCATTGATATGACTATTTTCTAACATGTATTTTATTATTCATGTTATGCCTTTTTTACTCCCTTACTGGGATTTATAGCTCACCCTTTTCTTATTCATGTCCTCAGGTTATCCCATGCAATGCTAAGTATGAAGGAATGTGTGTGGTCATGTAAAAAAAGTTTTCAATAAAGATGTGAATTTCATGTTTTAAGTTGTCATGTAATGTTCCTAAGCCCCAAGGAAATTATACCTATCTATATTCTATGTTGTATCAAGTTATTAGTTTATGAAATAAATTATGTTGAAGTGTGAATTAAAGAGAAGGGTTCTTATAGTTGGTATCAAAGGATATGTTTAGTTATTATTGGGATTTGGATTAGAAAACCCTAGTAAAAGACTTAATTATAAGACTAAGTATAATAAAAATATCCCTAAATTTTGGTGAGTATTGATTAAGTGTTTTATCAAGCAAATGCATCCCTGTCCGAATATGAGCAGGTAGAGGCAGCTCTTGCACAGATGTATCTTGGGGTAAAACCCAAAAACACTGCTTTGATATAGACTCGAATAGGAACTGGTGCACGACAATGGTCCTTGTTGTACTCTTGGTTATGACACTCTCAAGGAATATACTTTGGTAAATTCATAAGATTAATACGAACCATTATTAAGGGAATAAAAAAATTCCCCTAAGAATATATGTTGGGAAGTAGATCATGGATAACATAGATTGAATCCTATAAATTCATAAGTTAAGGAAATAAAAGTAATTTATAAGTCATATATTTTTGTCTTTGGATTACCCTTTATGTGTTACCCCTAACTTTCCTTTTATTCTAGTCAATGGATGGTAATAGGAGGACTCTGTCTAACAACTGATGTGAAGATCAATGTGATGAATGTTCTAATGAGATGCCCAATCTGATGGGAGTGGGGATCACGAACATTGTCATGATACTCTTTGAGTTAACTCAAGTTTTGAATAGAAACATGGGTCAAGAGGAACATTCAATCCCCCCTAAAAAGAAAAAGTCATAGTCGAGATCTTCCTCATACAAAGGTCTCCTACTTTTAATGGATCATTCAATATCTCAATCGTCGAACAATGGATTGACTCCACTGAGAAGATCTTTTCCATCCTTCAATGTTCTGAACAAGAGGGGTTTCTTATGGATAGTTAGTATGCAGGGTGAAGCTAATAAATGGTGGACAATGATCAAAAATAAAAAGTCTGAGGAGGAGATCAAGGCATTGGAATAGAATGAATTCTGGAAAATGTTTTTCGATAAATATTTTCCTCGCACCCTCTGACTTAAGATGAAAAGGGACTTTCATTCCCTCAAGAAAAAAAGATGATGAATACATTGGAGAGTGCAAGGAAAACTTCACAAGGATTGCACGATATTCCTCTAGCTTTGTCATTACCCCCAAATGTATGGTTTACCACTTCTTTGGTGGTTTAAACCCTAGCCTATGGAAATCCCTATGGATCTATGACATCGAGAGCATGAAGAAATTATCTGATGTGCCCATAAGGTCGAAATAGAGATCAGTGAATCTCATGGGTATCATGGAGATAATAATATTAATCTGGAATTTAATTTTGGTGGTCCGATGGATAAATCCAACGGTTCTAAGAAATTACAGCACCCCACTTTCCCAATGTGTGGAAAGAAGCACCCTAGAAATTTCATGAAGGGGGTGAAGAAATGCTTTAGGTGTGGAAGAGAAGTAAACCTGGACATTAACTGCTAACAAGAAAAATTCGCAGTTGTGATACAGGATAGGAACATTTTTTTCAACCCTCAACATGTTGTTCATTGCTTAAACTATAAAGAACCAGGCCACTTTTCAAACCAGTACCCTAAGACAGGGGTTTTAGGAGGCAACCAACAACTTCCAAGGTAGCAAGGGTGAGATTTATCGATCACTACCATCGAAGTGAACCCCAACAATAAAGTGGTAAAAGGTACTCTAGTCATTAATTTAAGGATAGAGAAAGTAATTTTTTATTCTGGTTCTAAGCATTCTTTTATATCTTAAAATTTTAGTAGAACAATCCCAACACCACAACAAGTCATGGAAGTATATATGTCGGTGAGAATGGAAAATGGGTAAATCATTGCATCCCATGAATATAACTCCCCCCCTTTCATAATTTGAGGATTTCATTTCCTGTAGAACCTCATCATACTCCCTTTGGTGTAATTTTATGCAATTCTTGGCATGGATTGGCTTTCCTTATATAGAGCCAACATAAATTTCCATGAGAGGCAAATCACTCTCCCTATAGAGAATCGACCCCCAATTCTGTAAAAGTGCAAGGAGTAGGGTGAATCTTCTTTAGCGCCATCATCTAAAGTGTGGATATTACTACACTATTTGAATGCATATCTGTCTCAAATGATTGATTCTAATTAAGAAACTGTCCTTGAAGACATGCCTATTGTGAGGGAATTCGCTAAAGTGTTTCTTGAGGAATTTCCTGGTCTTCCTACAAGAAAAGATGTTGAATTCCCAATTAATATTATACATGGGGTGATGCCAATATCCAAGACTCCATATATAATGGATATTATGGAGCTTGAAGAGCTAAAGAAACAACTACAGAATAATCTGGATAAAGGGTTTATACACCCAAGTGCTTCACCATAGGGTTCACCGGTCTTCTTCGTCAAGAAGAAGGATTGGTCAATGCGCCTTTGCATTGATTATCATGAGCTCAAAAAAATCACAATAAAGAAAAATTATCCTCTACCATGAATTTATTACTTGTTCATTCAGCTATGTGGAGAACAACACTTCTCCAAGGTTGAACTGCGGTCGGGATATTACCATGTAAGGGTGAAGAAGGAGGATATCCTCAAGAGTGCTTTCTGTACAAGATACGGGCACTATGAATTCATAGTAATGCCTTAAGGGATCCCTAATTCTCCAAAAATCTTAATGGACTTTATTAATAGAGTCTTTATAGAATACCTCAAAAAATTTGTGGTAGTCTTTACAGATGATATTCTAATATACTCCAAATCAATAAGGAACATGGGGAGAATATAAGAACTGTACTAGAGACCTTGTGAATAGAGAATCTCTATGAAAATTACATCAAGTGTGAGTTATGGTTCAAGGAAGTATCATTCTTGGGTAATATCATCCCAAGCAATGGGATATATATGGATCTATCCAAGACAGTTGTAATTGAGGGACAGTCGAGGCCAACATCAGTGACGGATATCCATAGATTCTTGGGGTTAGCTAGTTATTATTGACGATTTGTGAGAAATTTCTCATGATTTTCAAACCCTCTTACCAAGATAACTTATAAGGGAGTCAAGTTTTCTTAAAGTGATGAATGCGAAGAGAGATTCAAAGAGTTGAAAATGATTCGTATCACTATACATGTTCTTATATTACCCATAAGTGGAGAACTTTTTGTGGTATTTAGTTATTCTTAGAAGAAGGGAATGGGTTGTGTTTTGATGAAAAATGAAAAATTCATTGCCTATGCTTCAAGATAATTGAAAGTTCATGAGAAAAACTATCCAACACATGATCTAGAGTTGGCTACAGTAATCTTTGCTTTAAAAATTTAGCATCATTGCCTCTTTGGGGAGAAGTGTGAAATATATACAGATCAAAAAATCCTCAAGTATATATTCTCATAGAAAGATTTGAACATGTGCCAATGAAGATGGTTAGATCTGATCAAAGAGTATGATTGCTCAATCCATTACCACCCTGGGAATGTGAACAAGGTGGCATATGCTCTAAGTAGAAAGGACCTAGTGATTCTATCATTTATGATAATTAGAAAGGATCCAATATTCATAGATTTGATAAAGATGGAAATTGGAATCATAAAGAAGATTAAATCATAAATACTTTCACAAATGATTGTTCAATCATCTATTTTTGAAAGTTTAGAGGATGTTTAAAAGGATGGTGTGGGAATTCAGAAGAAAGTGGAAACTATCAGAAAAGGGGAATCCTCATAGTTCAATGTTAATAAATAAGGAATTGTGATATTTGGGTCAAGACTATGTGTTCCATCAAATAAATAGTTAAAGAAAGAACTTTTGGATGATGCACATAGTTCAAATTTCTCCATTCACCCATGAAACACAAAGATGTATTGAGATCTTCGATAGCATTTTTGGTGGGATAACATGAAGAAGGAGATCACTGAGTATACATCAAAGTGCCTAGTATGTTATCAAGTGAAGGATGAGGGGAAAAATTATTAGGGGATGATTCAACCATTACCCATACCAACATGGAAATGGGAGAAAATCCCCATGGACATTGTCACCAGAATTCTGAATACATCCAAAGGAAAAAATGTTATCTGGGTTGTTGTGGATCATCTTATAAAGACTGCACACTTCATTGTAATTTGGGAGGATTTTTCATTGGATCAACTAGCATAGATATATATCAGAGAAGTGGTAAGGCTTCATGGAGTACAACTATCTGTTGTATCTAATTGAGATCCAAAATTCACCTCTATGTTCTGGAAGAGTCTTCAACATGCTTTGAATACTGAGCTAAACGTCAGTACAACTTATCATCCCCAAACTAATGGCCAATCTAAGAAAACTATCCAAACACTTGAGGACATGTTGATAGCATGCTCAATAGAATTCAAAGGAGTATGGGATCAAAGTCTTCTTTTTGTTGATTTCTATTATAATAACAGGTTCCACTTAAGCATCCAAATGGATCCTTATAAATACCTTTATGGGAAGAGGTGTAGAACACCGACATGTTGGGATGAAGTTGAGGAGTGAAAACTCTGAGGTCTAGAAATGGTCGAAGAAATGGTGGAGAAGGTTAAGACCATCCAGAAACACATTAAAGCTTCTCATAGTAGACAAAATAGCTATGTTGATAATTGTCGACGAGACCTAGAGTATGGAGTTAGAGACATGGTATTCCTCTGCATATCATCATGGAAGAAATTTATGAGATTTGGCAATAATGGAAAGCTTATTCCAAGGTACATCGTCCCTTTTGAGAAGCTTGATCACATTGGAGCGGTGGCCTATCGACTAGAACTCCCACCAAACCTATCTCAAGTACATGATGTATTCCATGTATCACTCTTGAGGAAGTATATACCTGACCCATCGCATTTACTCAATCTATAGGTTGTACCATTGGAGAATAACCTATCCTATGAAGATAATTAGGTGGATATCTTAGATCATAGGGGAAAAAATTACGACATAATACAATGCCACTCGTGAAAGTGTTGTGGAGAAACCAAAAGTTTGAAGAAGCAATGTGGGAATAATAGGAAGTGATGAAGAAGAGTTACCCTCATCTGTTTTAGTGTGGGAAAAGGAAATTTTTGGGGAGAAACTTCTTAAGGGGGGAAGATTGTAACAACCCAAACTTTTATTAATGAAAATTCCTCTTTATCTAATTAAATGTATTATTATTTAAAATGGTTATGTAATATATAAACTTCTTGGGTTTTATGTTTTTAGATTTTAAAATATCATTAATAAATGTTATCATTTCTAATATAGCCATTAAACAGTGATCACATGATTAGTATAAATATAGGGCTTTAACAAATCCAATTTACTCAGACAAAGGAGGCGATGGCCTCATCCAGTAGAATTTATCCTTACGAAGCCCATTTATTAGAGGTCAGAAAGGAGGTAGCATCATTGGGATTCACTATTGACCGATCTCAGGCTGATCTTAAACACATTAAGCTCAAACAAAACTGGCTATGGGAGAAGTGGAAGTTAATAGAGATTATCACCTGAGCGATGTTATCTAAGCCTCCCCAAGAGTCTGTCACCATCACTCACCTTAACCTTAGGTCTTATGCGGGTGTAATAAGGGGTTATGTAACAATACCTCATCACTATGATTACGTGCATTATTTTTGTATATAATAAATAATATACATTCATTTTATTATTGTTACATTGTAAATGGATTTTAAAGAAAAAATATTATTTTTTTTAATATTCAATTTAGAAATATATTTTGATGAATTAATGGACTTTTCAATTAAATAATATTTTCATAAAATATTATTAATAAATTAATTTTATTAAATATAAATGATCATATAGTTTTTATGAATACAACTGTAATTTTTATTAAGGTTTGAAAGTTTTTTTTTTCAAAACCCATTAATTTTCGATAAATGTCATTTTTTATTTTAAAAGTAAAAATTCACATATTTAGAAAATTATTTAGTTAAAATGATTATTATTTTTGGATTCAGGATGTTGAGATTATCTAATGGTGAATTTTTCATAATTTTCTAAGATAGTCAAATTTTTGGGTAAAAATTAAATACCGTTTAATTATATAATGTGGTTTATGACATCATAATGACCCAATAGTGATTTAATAAAATACTATTGTCACGACCCGTCCTCGGGGCCCATGCTGTGACTACCCCAAGCCCGCCTTCCATAGGCCAGGGTCTGGCGACTAGAACCAAGGCGTAATTCTCGATAAAAAGGAAAGGCATTGCCTTTGTAAAGTAAACAAACACCACAGAGCAAGCAAGAGAAGGTAAATACTAAGTAAATACTGGGTACAACAGTAAGTGCGGAAAAGTAAGTGGGCCAGAATACAAACCCAAACTAAAATTAAAGTACAACTGAAAAGGGAGTACAGCAACAGAAAAGTAAATTCGCAGCCTCGAGTCGTCCACAGGAAGTCCCACCTGAAGGGTGGGTACAGATAGCCTCTACAGCTTCTCGGGTCCAGTCGTCCGCTCCGAGTACGTTCCGCCCAGTGGTCCACCTCCAGGTACTGACCTACTCCGCAAACCTCAACCGCGATCAGCACTGTCCATCGTCTGCAACCAACACCACATAGTGCAGGAATAGCCCGTGCAGGGGTGAGTATAAGCTACTCAGTAGGGACCCTGAGACCCTCGATGGTCTCCCGGAATTCACAAAGAATAATCCACAAAGGAAATTTACAATCACGAAGTAACATCCAGCACTACTTATGTATATGACCATACATATACCTAAGTCATCAATTCTCGTTCGGCTCCAACATCTGAGCTCAAGTACAACCCAGTCCACACAGGAAACCACAACCCAATCCACACAGGAAAGCATAACATAATCCACATAGGATATCAAGTCAATCATATTGAAGATAAGGATTGAAAATCAAGATACAGCTCACATAGGTATACTTCTTCATAAGACGATAGAGATGATCAGATATTGTCGCTGATTCATCTAAGCCGTCGGACCCACACAAGATTGATTGGTACTAACCCCCGCAATGACCCACAAAGGATCGATAGGTAACTAACCCCCTCAATGACCCACAAAGGATTGATAGGTAACTAACCCCCGCAATGACCCACATAGGATCGGACCCACACAGGAACTGTAGGCGCTGGCCCACACAGGACCCCTGAGCGCTGACCCACACAGGATCTGACCCACACAGGATCGGTAGCACTGATCCACGTAGGATCGTTGAGTGTTGTAGTCATCGTCGTCGAATCTACGGAATATTTCTATACAGTCGCCATCGTCGTCGCAGTCGCAGCCAGCTCTAGGGTTCCCGCACACAGCAAGCTCGTTCGGGAGGGTCCGCTCCATGAGCCGAGGGGATGATACATCAACTGACACATAGTCCGGAGTTGATGTATCCAAAAATTTCTGTATTGTCAACAGGAACGCAACGTCACAGACGGCGCGTCAATCGGACGTCCGGTCTGAGAGTTATTGGCTTTTCCGTCCCAGGGGCCCGGTTGGTTTTTAAGTCAAAACCAACCCGACTGTACTTTAACTATGTCCAAACCTCGAGCGGAGTAATCCAAAAGGCGGTACGTTAATCGGATGTTCGGAGCTCAAGTTATGAGTGTTTCCGCTCCGAGGGCCCGGTTGGTTTCGTGTACAAACCAACCTGGCTGAACCCAAAGTACTCTGAAACCTTAAATGTAATATACTGAAATGACCGTCTCGATCCAAGGATCGCATCGCAGATGATGGTGCGTCGATCGGAGGTCCTCAACCCATGTTATGGGAAAAAGACCGTGAGAGGTCCGGAAATGGGGTTTTTGGGCCCGAGACCGACCCGGCCCGACACCCCCTGGGTCGGACCGAACTGGGTTAACCCGACCTGGGTCCGGGTTCGGCCCGCTTGGGCGCCGCCCGGCCCGGCCTGGGCAGCCGGCCCGGCGCGCTGGCCAGGGCCAGGTGGCTCGGTCCTTTCGGCCGAGCGGATGGGGGGGGGCGTCTGCCCCCTATTTCATAACCGTGGCCCCCATGATGGAGGGCCGCATATGCTAGCCAGCCAGGGGTCATAACCCCCGGCTCCTCCCTTGACCGGTCGGCCCACTCCGGCCGGCCGGCTATTGCCTCCACGGGACAGGCACTGGCCGGTCCCCCTGCTCCGATGTCGGCGGCCCGGAACTGTTCGCCGGTCCCTGCTCCACCACGGCCTATGGGCGCGGCCTTGGTCTGCCCGGTGCAGCGTGATGGCGCCGCGCCCCTCCGCCGCGGCCCCTCTCCGGTCGCGGTGCCTTCGGGGTTCTCCGGCGTGGCGCGACGGCGCCGCGATCTTGTTCGATTCAACGGCGCGGCGCGACGGCGCCGCGCATTCCTTGCCGCATGACCCCGCGTGGTGCGACGGCACCGTGCCATCCTCGTTCCATTCCACCAAAAGGTAGACAAGAGAAAAGGGGAGGAGTGTCGGCCGTGTTTGTGCGGTGTGGCCCCATCCCATTAACTGGTAACAAGCGGTCCAATTGTACGAGGAATGATGATGGAAGAAATTCACGAATAGAAATGCATAAATCCCCTACCTCATCGAATTTGTTGAGCGAGGGTTCATCACGGACATAACCGTCATGGAAGAAGACACCATGGAAGGAGAGAGAGACGTTGGCGTCGCGTCGTTGATCTCCGAGGATCCGACGTTCTTGTCGACCTTCATCGGAGGTCGGCGTTCTTCACGTTCTTCGTCGAAGAAGAATAAGATCTTCAAGCCCCTTAGCTTTTCTCCAAAAATCCTCTCAATGCAACAAGTTCCAACCAAAATAAAATCAGTCCTTCACTTATTTTATTTTCATGACTTAAGTTTGAAATTCGAAAAATTGAATTAATCCACTCAATTAATTAACTCAAGTTGTCTTAATAAATGGAGGGTTATGGAAGGTTAGGGGAGATGAAGGGGTGGGGTTCATGTGGGCCCCACCGCCCTCATAACCACACTTGGGTGGTTTCCCAACTTCCACCCAAAGGTTAACCACTTAGAGAAAATAAAAATTTTAGCTCAAATTTTATTTTAACTTCCACAATTTTTAACAACTTCTCCTGTGTAAACGCAACTCCAGAAAAGGTGTTCCTAAGCTATTATCGGCGCTGCGAATCCATCGGTGCCTTCGGAATTCGATTCCGAGCACCGGTTCAAAAGATAGAAAAACCCGCTCGTTCGTTCACTGAACATACCCAAGCTAAACTTCGGATAGAAATTCTGGGCACACCGGGCCTCGGAATCAAGTGCCGTCAGAAACCGCGTTCTTGTAAATTCCCAAAGAAACTTAAGAAAAAAAAATTTCCCTTGAATTTTACGGGTCTTTACAACTATAAATGGGATTTTCAGAAAATATATGTTTTATATTTAAAATAATTTTATTTTATATTTGTTTGATTAATTTTATGGTGGCTTAGTGGACCCTCCAAGACTTATAAAACATTTTAACTTTTAAAATAATTTCCTTGAGAGTGTAAATCACCTCCACATAAGAAAGCCTAATATTTTAATAATTTCGGCCATATACCTTATAAAATAATGTTTTACACTCCCCTTTTTCAAAAACCATGGGCAAAAACCATGGTTTGGATTGTGGTTTTGATTAATTTAATATGTGTTTTCCAAAACCTAAATAATAAAGATTTCCCTCTATTTTACTAAATAAACCCACCCAAGCTATCACTTCCTCTTCACTCAAATCCTTTGGATCTAGACCAACCTCTTCCCTAGTATCTCTATAATCTTTAGAAGTTTCCCCAAGATCTCAAGAAGCCTCTCTCAAGCCTCTCCCAAGCCTTTGGGATCACACTTTCAAGTAATGGATTTCTTACTTTCTCATTTTTTGTCCAAATTTATGTATGTTGTTATACCCTTTTATTTTCAATTAAAAATGTTGGGGTATGATTTCACACCTCCCCCATACTTCCATCATTATTTTTGAATGATTTAATACCTATTTATCTCTCATTAATGCCTCCTAAGTACACTGGTTACCATGCCAAAGTTTCGTGAGTGATTTCTCTCTCCTCATTTACATTCAAGAAATTCATTTGTTTTATGAATATAAATTCCATTAAATATGTTGGGAAATGTATATATATGACCAAATTACTGTCCATTTTATGTAAATATTATTAAACACCCCTTTATCACTCATAAACCATTTTTATGAATTCTTATGTCAAGTTGTTACGCTGCCGAAATTGCACCGTGATTTTCCAAGACAAAGTCATCTTGTAGTGAATACCATGCCCATTTCACTATCAATGGTATTAACCTTTATGAACATTTACTTATTTATTACATAGTTTCATTTATGAATTCTGCATTCCTTTATTGTGGAATAAATTCTGATGTTTAATGCATCTATGTTATATGATCCATGTGGCACACTTATGCAGGAAGTGAAATGATTAAGAAGGGTGTGCACTAATAGTGCTCCAATGCATTGGGTAAAGATTATTATCATTATACCTCAATTTAAATTAGGGTTTACTCATGATAATTAAATTGCGATGAGTTTTTACTCGTTTTACACGTGCAATGAGCATTGGATCACGCTAACATCATGTTAAATGTTTTTGCCACATTTCCATGTTATGATAATCATTCTATAACATGACTTTATGTTCATGTTTCTCTTATTCTCCATTTATATTCCTACTGCCTAAAATGTATTGTTTTCTTCATGTTATGCCTTTTTACTCCCTTACTAGGCTTTATGGATCACCATTTTCTTATGTATGTCCTCAGGTTATCCCATGCAATGCTAAGTATGAAGGAATTTGTGTGGTCATGTAAAATAAGTTTTCAGTAAAGATATGTATTTAATGTTTTAAATTATTATGTAATATTCCTAATCCTCAAATACACTATACCTCTCGATCATCTATGTTGTATCAAGTGATTATTTTATGTAATAAATTATGTTTAAGTGTGAAATAAATAGGAGGGTTGTTATAATATTTCTTCTAAAATGTATCTACCAACTTATGGTGTTTTCAGTATAAGTCCTACATCAGTAGTGGTGACTACTATGGTGTGATAAGTTGGTTTTAATCCATAGTAAAAGGTTTGAAGTTGTGTCCAAACATCAAGACTATGGTGCAGGAATTTTTTTGGCAGTTTTTTAAAATTATCTCAAGCCTCCCAAGCTAATTCACCATATTCTTGATCAAAATTTTGAATATCATTTCACATATTCTAGGTTTGTATGGATGTTAAATATTTGTCTAATAGTTTTTTAGATAGGTATTCCCACATCATTATGGAATTAGGTTCCTGAATCTTTATCCAATCCTTGAATCTATTATGCAAGGAGGAGGGAAATACCCTAAGCTAAATAGAATCATAAGATACACCATGGTTCTATAAGGTTTTAGAGACTTTGAGTAAATTTAAAATATGTTTGTGTGGGTCCTTTATATGAAGTATATGAAATTAACCCATATTGTGGATCATATTAATGAGGCATGTTTTGATCTCGAATGTGTGTTCTAAGATGGGAGGCTGAACAATTCTCTGAAAAGCACCACTAATGGATGACAAGCCATAGGCCATGGTGGTGCACTCTGGAATCATGGGTTTCACTCCCTGTTATGTTCCATGTAATTTGTATTCTATTGATTTGGAGAATAAAGATTATTTTCCTAATCCATGGTTTTGTGATGACATGAAAAAAGTTACCTCTCGATTTTAGGTTTGAAATAAAGAGTTTCTTGATGTTCTAGGCTCCTTGAACAAGTCAAATGGGCTTGGATCATGCACTTTCATATTTAGAATAGATGAAACAAATAATCCATGTGTGAAAATTGTAAAATGAAATGGGAAAGGGAATAAGTGTGAAGAAATCCTAGGTTCATAATGTAGGTCACTATATTAAACCAAACCGTTGAATCCCCAGAAATAATGCTAATATTTAACCAGCCCTCACCACGTTGTTAATTTTTCACTAGTGTGATCAAATTAGAAATTTATATTAAACCCAAATAATACTACTATAATGATACAAAAAATAGTGAATGTTTGGGATTGAACCCACGGGGAGATGATGGAAATGGTCATGTGACCTATCAATTGCAAACTAGATAAAAATTCTTTATATGAATCTATGGGGTTGGGTTTTAATCCGAAAAAATGGATTAAACTTTAGTTGATAGAAGAAGTGTTTGGGATCAATTTCAGGGATCCAATACATAGGGTATCCGTAAATCTAAAAAGTGTGGGTTTAATAGCTTAGACTATAAAGTTCTTCAAGATTCACCAAGTTGGGTTTAGTTAGTAAAAATGGATATACCTAAACTTACAACAATTTTTTGGTCTAGAGGTGGTTGTCAACCCAAATACATTAGGCATAACTAAAAATTTAGAAAACAAATAAAACTATTGGTCCTAGTTTGGTTCATTCTAATTATGTTGGGTTATTTCCCTTACAATTTTCTAGTCTTGTTCATATGAGGGAATGAAATATTATTTTATTAATATCCTTATTCCTTAGTAAAAAAATTACCTAGTCTTTGATTTATAGATTCATTAAAGAAATAATACCCCTACTCTCAATGCATAGCCCTAATTAGTTTATCCATGCATGTAAATGATATAATTTAGTATTCATATAAGTAACGCAATTGCAGTAGACATCATTGTGGCATAATAATCAAACAATGAAACTAAAAATAGTTCTAAATTGAATATAAAAAATAAAACAATTGTGGATGTTAAAGAAGAATCAGAAAATTTATCGTAGAATTTGAATAAGAAGCACCAAAATTTTGGAACAACAAAAGGAATTAAAAACTTATCCAACCATAACCATAGTATTAATTCAGGAATGAAAGATGAGAAGAGAATGATAGAACAAGAACATAAAACTGGAAAAAAGTTAAACCCCTTTAAAAAGTATAAGAACGTAGAATATAAATAGGTTAAATCACCTTATCGTATAATTAGATTTTACTCCATAAGAATTATTTGGTCTCTCTTTTTGTGGTACTTTTACATCATAAGTCAAGAATCTACACCATAAGTGATAGCTTTATAGACTCTATAATTATTTATCTATAATTTTTTGGATTGAATGAATTTTGTGGGGGTCTCTGGGACCTAAGGATTTTATGGTGTAAGTATCCTTTTTTTGTAGTAAGTTATTATTCAATAAAAAAAATAGACGTGAACTATCTTTATGGATTGGGTTTGGGGCTGCCAGTCTTCGATGGATTTATGTTGTAAACTTGTTTTTATGATGTAAAATACATAAAATTGCATACATTTACATAAACACCCCCTTTCAAAATTATCTCCAGTTATCTAAAAAACCAACCATAAATCACAAAATAATAGTATAAAAAATATAAAAAAACCAAAGAAATGATTCCAAAATGTTTATATGAATTAAGCGTATCAGGGTTCTTAGAAATGTGAGATGCTTGATTTGTAATTCCTCGGTCTAGGATGCCCGAAAAGCAGCCACCTGAGAATTTTACCTGACCTAATTCAAAACTCTTTATACTCTAGAGGCTATCAACTAAAAATAGAGGAATGAGATAGCCTTGGGGAGACAATTTCCACTTGTATAAGGCTCAAGGGGGGGGGGGGGTCATGCTTGAATCTATCAAAAATTCTAGATGACCCATCCGTACAAAAGACTTCCCAAAATACATGTGGGAATATATAGGGATCCCACTGGGTCCCCTTAGTCAAAAATAAAAAAGTAATAAAACTATATGATGCAGTAGAAAAAATAGAGCAATGGTAGAAGAAAATAAATAAATAAAACATACCTCAAATATTATAATTGGCACACTAGCCAGTATATTCTGATTAATAACAAAATTGAAATTGCAAAGTAAACCCTCCACTATCCCAAATCACTATAAAATACCTTGTTGATTACTCATCCTTCACAACTCTCTAAAATTGTACCAAGCATCCAGCTCCAGGTATTATGTATGCCCGGAGAGAAAATAGAAAGATCTACCTACGTACATTGAAACAAATGGAATGTGTATAGGTAGGGGTGAGTCCATCAACCAATTAGTAATCCTCATTACATCAACAATACTAAGTGATAATTTGATCAAGTGGATGTTTAATTCATAAATATATATATATAGTGTGGGTGTTCTTATGAAACACACCCACCTAAAATAATATTGTGCAAGCATATAAAATATAAACTTTTGGTAGTCATGTATTAGATGGACCACCCAAAACCCAGAACACACCTACTTTATCCAATGTCGAATTGTCTCTGAGCATATCTTGGAATCATGTCAACCAATGTAATCATCCTGAGGGATAAATTAACCCAGTATAAATAGATAAACACTTGAGGATTGACCCTATGAGTACAAAGGATAAATACTTTTGGGTTAACCCACCAAGTATATAAATTATAAACACCTAGGGGATGACCAACCTTTTATAAAGATTATAAAAAACTGAAGGCTTACCCACCTAGTGCACAAGAGATAAACACCTGACAGATGATCCACCTAGTATAAAAATGATAAACACTCAGTCCCTAGGTCACCCTATATATAGATGATAAAAACCCAAGGGCCGACCCACCGAGTATATAGATGATAAACACATGGGGGTTGACCAACCTAGTATAAAGATAATGAATACTCAAGGACTAACCTGTAAAATATATATATGATAAACACCTAAGGATAACCCACCGAGTATACATATGATAAACCCCTAGGGTATAACTCACCTTGGTAAGTAGGCATAATGGTCGACTCCCAAATAGGCCAGTCCATGGTATCCAATCTACGTTGAGGGTCACATCCCCAACCTGAAGGTCCAAGGAGATTTTACAAGGAATCATAAGTATGTAAACAAATATTGGTGGAAGTTCATCCCACCTAAACATATCATATGATGCATCTTAGAAAGTTTAGTCATATTCTAGAACCAATCTCACAAGTTTGAGGTCAGCCTCCCAAGTGCTCAAACCATTATCATCAAAGGCTATATAAATCTCACATAATCAATTTAAGTTCCAAAATGACACCCACAATCACCACTACCCATATTAAAAACATAGCCACTCTGGGGTCAACACACTACTTGGGTACCCTCCAAGGGACCCCTAGGTCAAACCATAGCATGGAAAACCTATATAGGTTCCTCGGTCACCATTTCATATCTCAACAAAAACCCATCATTCTAGTCATAACACCCTTAGACCATCACTAGGTTCCTTTATATTTCTATCTATCCTATAAGGGGATTTTTACATATATCTGGATCAATCTTCCACTTGATACAAAAATAATGTTTCTCATGGGGATAGATACACAATGAAAACCAACATGGGATACATAATCCATAATAAATTAAAATGGTAAACACAAAAAGCATACAAGATTTTGAAAATAGGGAATCTCCCTCATGAGTTCAAATAGACTATATCATATCAAGATAATCCCTTTGAGTTTTCCCTTGAAAACCATATGAAAACCCTATCTTAAAACTATTTTATTTTAAAAGTAAATACCAACCATTATACTTATGTTAGGTTCTTGTAAAAATATCATTCAAGTATTATTTAGAGAAAAAAAATATACTCTTAAAATTTAATTTCAAAACCCATTTATCAAATCACAAATTTCCTTTAAATTCTATTTTAATCCATTCCTCTTTTTAAAATCATATTTTAAAAAGGAAATATCTTGTTCTTTATAACCACTCATAGCACCATGAAAACTCATAAGGAGGTCCATCAGTACTCATTCGTTCGGGGAATCACCATCCAACCATTTAGCAAGTTATACGGTCCATGTTGACTATCAGTTCAACACATGCTTGTCCCAACCTTATTGAGGAATCACATAAGTCATTACAATATGTAAGAAGTATAATAATAAAGGTACATGAACATAAATAAACCAATCATCCAAGTGACTCAAGTATAGTCAAGGACACCCACCACAAACTCAGAGTTACCATCCTTTGAAATGAAGTTTGACCATTATCCTTGAAGCTCTTCCAATATTCAATATCAAATCGGTCTCCTTTACCAATCCCTTCCATAATAAATAATTAACAATAATGTTTTATAATTAATAATTCAACTCAATTTAACCAATTATAGTAATTTACAATTAATTCATAATTTAAACCAATTAGGTGTAATTATTTAATTACTCCTTGGGAAACCTAATCACATTGAAACAGTTACCAACCACACATGGAGGGTCCAACACACACTCCCAAAATCAACTCAACTAAAATACCTAACATGAAACTCCAATTAAATATAAATTTTATTTCATTTAAGATAAAACCCCTAAATAAATTAGTGGTGTATCATACCTCAACTATAACAAAAAATGTAAGGTTATTCATGTACCCTTGGGAACTCCTCTACAAGATGCTTATGAAACCCCCAATAAGCGAGATTATTTCCACCATGCTCCAGTGGAAATCATCAAGAACCCCAAATAGGGATTCCCCAAATAAAATAAAATTAATATTGTAGAATAATTAATATATATGTAGGATAATCACACCTAAAATCATCTAAGAAACTATAAATAAAAACTCACAATAGAATGGGATTGGAATAAAAATGAGGGAGGAGACCCTCATAGTCATCAAACACACTAAAGAGAGGAGATTATGGGGTTTGGGGATAAAATTTAACTGGAAACATTGCATAATTTCCCAAATTTTTAGGAAATTTTGCATGCCACAATATTTGGCCACATAGTTCTCCAAAAAAGCAACAAAGATTTTTCTAAGAAAACCCCCTATGAATTTTTAGAATACATGGTTTACCAAACTATGAACCAACATTTCCAATTGGCACTGTCTTGGTTTACTTTATTTCACACGATTTGTCTACAATTTTGTATTAACTATATTCCAAGACCCAAGTCCCATCCACCTCAAATGTTTTCCTATAAGATCCATATGGTTCCACCGAATCATATGCTACCTATATGTGACAATCATGAATTATACAATGATAACTAGAAAAATTCTCAAGATTAGGTTGTCACATAGTTTATCCTAATTAAACTGTTCACAATAAACCATTCACCCTAGAAAAAAACTTCTAAATACTCCCAAAATTCAACCCAAATCCCCCATGACTCGCCAGAGCACCCAAGGAACTTACTGATCCTCAATCCATATCCATGTCATTCAACTTGGTGCTCCCCAACTCTCAGAATTCAAATCCAAATATTTATTCAAAAATGACCACTTCTCCTGAATTCTCAAAAATTCAATATTTTCCCTAAAATTAACAACTTTTAAAGGAGTTGGATTTACAACCTCCCTAACATAATAATTATCAACCCCAAAAAAACATGGAAAACTTCCAAACATATATCTCAATCAATAATACTACTCAATTCACCACAAAATAGTTGTGTTCCCTCTCTGAATGTTAGACACATTACCACTACGCATCTCTGAATACTAAACCCAAACACACAAGATTTATTCCAAAATCCAGATCTTACCCTCATACCACCTCATCTGCATTCTTGATGTATTTTTTGACTCACCACATCAAATTATACACAAAACACCACTTGTTCCATCTATGGTTGACTTTTCTTAAAATGATCGAATGTACAGCTGGTGTACCACGACACCACTATAATACTCAATCATAATGCCTTAACACCTAAAGGTGTCATTAAATCATATAAAGTCTCATACTAGATTCTAAATCTAAATCCCATTGTAATTTCATAATTTGGATCCTTAGCCGGACTACCCAACTATCATACTCTACACAAGTACATTAACCCACCACTGATCCAACTAATACTCAGATCTTACCCATACCAAACTGAGTTCATCGCTATCACACAGAATCTATATGACATCACATCTGAATCCAAAAATCAATTCTATCTATCCACCAACATCCCACATCCATCTCAACCGACACAACGTTTCCCACCATAGGAGTACCCTAATCATCGCCTCCCCAAACTGAAACACCAATCATAAATTCCAAGATATAACCCATTGATACCAAACACTAAAATATCAACCATCAATTCATCCAAGGATTATGGCACTCTTCACTATAAGAATTTCTGATCAAAAATCAAAATCAACCATCATAAATTGTGTACCTAATAAAAATGCACAAATTTCTACCTGAGCCCAACATCATACATAAATCTCAAAAGCTTTCCATGCCAGGCCCTCTAAAAAAAAGTATAATAACATTCAAACACACAAAACAACAAACAGGGTTACTCCCATAAACTCAAGGGAAACACGATAAACCATTTGACACGGGTAATAGTTTATATTTATGCACCACGTGAACCATGCCAAAAGAACTTGTATGGGACTCTCATATATACATCACTAGAATAACATTCCAAAAACATCAGTCTGATAGTTCACTAGTCCTCATCAAATAACTATAAATGAGAGTATCCCCCCCCCCTCAAGGAATGTAATCTCATCGAGCACACACATATAAAATGGCATCATTTTAGGGTGATACATGGAATAATTACTATAGTCACATGGTTTGGTTAAGTATAACCTCAACAAGAAGCTATATAGAAAAAAACAATATTGGATATTGTTGACTCTTTAAGTAATCAAACCTATACCCTCTTCTAGAACTCATATCTCACTCACCTGAGTTTTCAAAACACCCCTTGGAATCTAAGAGTTTTTCAATAAAAATCTAAATCACCAAAAATAATCAACCACATTGGTCTATTTTTAAAATAGGATAGTATTTTTCAAAACCATTTTAAAATCAAAATTCAAAGCCCATTTTCCACAGATTTCACAAAACATAAAAATTTTGATGCATTTCAAAATCATGTGATCCCTGCTCTATTTCAATTAAAACTATTTAAAACCCCATTTTACACACACCTCATTCCTTAGTGGAAGTTTTCCTTTCAAAACCATGTTTTTTATCTTAAAAACCAACCACCCCAAAATCATTACCCTATATAGGAAAAGAGAATACTTCAAAATCAATCAACCAATCCATTTTTATCCATATTAATTTAATCACTCCTTATAATATATTTTGAAAAAAAACTAATTATATTGTATGTTGACTCAATTGATATGGATTTTTATGAGATGTCATGTCAAACAAAATTGATCATGGTTGTGTGTGTCATGCCCAAATCATGACACTATAATTAAAAATTTATAACTCACTTTCTCACAACCGAGTCTTATGACTAATCCCATATCTCCTTTATTGCATATTGGAATTTTTGTTCCAAAATATCACCTCAATCATCTAATAATTCATTGTACTAAAATTGGAAATCCCCAAAAAACCTGGGTTTCAATTAATATCATTTGAGAAAGGAATGTGATTAGTATACCACTAGATTTCCAGCAATCTATCTCTATTTCAAACTATCATCATTCCATACAAAAACACCCTTTGATAACACTTTGTAACACCCCAGTCTCGGCTAAAAAAATGGTGCTTTTTTGGGGACACTATGTTACCTCAGGTTCACCACCCCATACACTAAAGGCTATCGACTTGATGTGAGGGCCTATGATAGTCATGGAGAGACTATTCCCTCTAGTATAAGTCTTAGGTTTCATTCCCAAATGTGAAAAAAATTCAGCATAAACCATTCATACAAAAAAATTCCCAAAATACTTGTATGCATAAACAGGGATCCCACTAGGCCTCATCAATCTATAATATAAATCTATAAAACTATATGATGCATTAGAAAAAATTGAGAAAAAAAATAGAAAATAAATAAACAAAATAATAATTAAATATTATAAATGGAACATTAGATAGTATATGTTGATCAATAACTAAAATACAACTGATAAGTAAACTCTCCTCTAGAACAACTCACTATAAATGAAACTACCAAGGACTCATCCTCCACAACTCATTGTACATGTACTAAGTGTCAATATACAAGTAGTAATGGTTTCCTGAGAGAAAACAGGAATATCTACCTTTGGATATCGAAACCCATGTCGTGTACATAGGTTGGGGGTGAGTCCAATGACCCAATAGGAATCCTCAATACCTTGATATAATTGAGTTTATTTGTGATCAAGTGGATGTTCATGAAATATATATATATAAATAGTATGGGAGTGCACATGAAAAAAACCCACCTGGAACCATGTTAGTAAAACACATCAAATATAAATACGAGGTTTTCAGGTGTCATACAAACCACCATGAACCCTAACCATACCTTCTTCGGCTAGTGCCTAAGTGTCTCTGAGCGCATCATAGAACCGTTATTACTAGTGTAATCACTTCAGGGATGAATCGCCCCATTATATAGTGATAAAAACCTAGGGGGGGATGATCCACCTAATATATAAAGGATAAATAACCAAGAGATGTCTGAACTGGTAAAAATATGTTAAACACCCAGGGGCTAACCCACCCAGTATACAGATAAAAAACACTAGGGGGCTAACCACATGATATAAAAAAGATAAACACTTAGGACGTGACCCACATAGTATATAGCTGATAAAAATCTAGGGTTATTCCCACCTTGTATAAAAGTGATAAACACTCGGGGGCTGAACCACACAATATACAAATTGTAATATCCTTGGGAAGACCCACCCAGTAAACAGATCATAAACACCTAATGTCAAACTCACCCCAATATTCAGACTCAATATATGGATCTCAAAAAATGCACTACATAGTATCCAAATCTATGTTGGGGATCATATCCCCTATCTTTGGATCTAGAAAGCATGTCCATGGAATTCCATGTATGTAAACACATCTCGATGGCAGTACGTCCAACCCAAAAATCTCATAGAGTGCATCTTAGAGGGTTTTTCCATCTTCTAGAACCCATCTCAAAAGTTTGAGGTTAGCCTCCAAAGTTCGCAAACCATTATTATAAATGGATATATAAAGAGCACGTGATCAATATAGTTTCCAAAATGATAACCACAATCATCACTACACATATCTCGCACGCACCCTTTCTAGGGTCAACACACTAACCATATAACCTCCAAGGGATCCATGGGTTAAACCACAACATAGAAACCCTACATGGGTTACTTGGACACCTTTCTATATCTCATCCCAAAACTAACATTATAGTCAAAACGTCCCTTATTCATTGATTGGGTCAATCATATCCATCTCTACCCTCTAAGGGGTATATCAAATCTATCTAGATCAACCTGCCACTTGAAACTAAAATAAATATTCCCATAGGTATACACACACAATGTGCATAAATATGTGATACCCAATCCATAATCAATAACAATGGTAAACACAACAAGAACACCAGATTTTTAAAATAAGTAATCTCCCTCATGAGGTAAAATAGACCCAACCACATCAAGCCAATACCTTCTGACTTTCCCTTTAAAACCAATTCAAAACACTCCAATTAAAATATTTTATTTTAAAAGGAATAACCATCCATGTTACTCATGTTAGTCCCCTGCCTAAATCACATTCAAGTATTCTTTAGAAAACAAAAATATACTTTTAAAATTTCATTTGATAACCCATTTATCAAATCACATATTTCATTTAAATTTAATTTAAATCCATTCCTATTTTCAAAATCATATTTAAAAAAGGAAGTCAGTTGTTCTTTAAGGACACCAATTCCACCAAGAAAGTCCATATGGAGGCCCATCGGCACTCGTTGGACCCAGGCACCACCATCGAAGCATTTAAAGATCTATATAGTCCATGTTGACTATTAGGCCAACATGAGCTCATCCCAACCTTATAGTAGAATTACACAAGTATATGAAATATGCATGCAGTGTAATAATGATGGTGAATTAACCTAAATAACCAATAAAACAACAGACAAAAGTATTATCTAGGCCACCAACCTTAAACATATAGTTACCATCATTTAAAATAAAGTTCGTCTATTATCTCCCAAGATCTACTAATACTCAATGTCAACTTAGGATCCTATCCAAAACCTTAAAATAATAAATAAATAACTATAATGCTTTATAATTAATCCCTCAATTAAGTTTTACTAATTATAGCAATTAATAATTAATTCACAATTTAAACCAATTAAACATAATTGTTAAATTAATCATTGTGAAACCTATTCGCATTAAAATGGAAACCAATCGCACATATAGGATCCAAAATTCACTTAAAACATCAACCAATCCAAAATCCCTAACACACAATGACAATTTAATATAAGTTTTATTTAATTTAATCCAAACACTCTAAATAAATCTATAGTGTAATATACCTCAATAATTGCGATGAATGACAACATAATAATATCCCCTTAGTACCACCTCTATGACCACATACGAAACTTAGAAGAATCTGGATCATTTACACAATTATCTAGTGTAAATTATCAAGATATTTAAATGGATAAACCCTAGATCAATGAAAATTAAAGGGGAGAATAATGGAATGAGATAGAGGAAAATAACACCTCAAATCACCAAGGAAACCATCAAGAAGGTCACAAAATAAAATGGGGATAAAAGAAGAAGGAAAAAGGAGGCCCTCCTAACCATTTTGTGCACTGGGGAGAGTAGAATAGGGGTTTTAGGGTTAAAGTTAATAGGGATAAAAGCATCATTTCTCAAATTTTTAATGAAATTAGGCTTTCCACATAGTTTTTTATGCACAGTTTTCTAAGCTTTGTACCAACCATTTTTTAGGCATTTTCTAGGAAAAAATCATTTACACGGTTGGACACATGGTTTTACAAAATGTATTTCAACCCTAAAAAATCATTTTCTCGGTTTATAATGTTTTTCACAATTTATCTATAACCATGAGAAAAACATTTTGATTCCCTATGTCACAACCCCCTATCATAGTTTCCTTTGAGATCTGAATGGTTCCACCTTGAACTTCTAAGAATCATGTGTGATAACCATGCACTATATGATTTAAACTTGAAAAATTCTCAATCTCAGGGAGTCATATGGTTTCCCCTAAACCATGCACACCAAACGAGGAACCATGGAAAGAAGCCTAAAAAAATTCCAAAATTCAATGAATCCCCCAAGACTCACCCAATCACTTGAGGCACTTTCTAATCCTAAAATCATATCCAAGTTGTTCAACTCAGCACTCCCTAACTTTCAGATGTCAAATCTGAATCATGATTCTATAACCAAGCCCTACTCCAAAATTCTAAAAAATTCTAATTTCCACTCAAATTTACAACTTGATATGGATAGGGGTTTTACATTATTCTAATAGATCATAATTCTAAGTAAATATAAAATTTTGGTGAAAAGTAAATATAGAGATTATTTTAGTGTATCTTGAAATTTTAAAGAAGATTTTTTGTATAATAAACCTATAGAAAAGACAGGTGAAGAAAATTTGTGAGTTTTTCTAAAAAAAATAGGATAGTGGTTATAGATGCCACGAGGGGCCTAGTATGGTGATACTAGGTACTAGGTGAGGAGTCCAATGACGTAGCACAACCGGTCATGTTACCAAAATCTTAGTGTAAGTTCACCAGGTACCCAATAAACCCAATGAATATTTTTTGAGGGAGGGAAAATTGGCGAATTTGGATTCATAAAAACTAACCCCCTCATGATTTCTTATCTAAGAAATTATATGCAACGGGAGTTCATGCCCTATTATTCTATTTCCTCATCAATTATTCTTATTCCAATATGGGTTTCATGGGATGATTTGTTCCATAAAAGAGTTAGGATTCCTTTCCTTTTCCCCTTTTTTATTTTTTTATCCTCTGATTTGGGGATTTTTTATCTAGTGATTGAGATGATATTTCATATGAGCTTGGTGAAATTTCTCCAAAATGAAGGTAATTTTACATATATTTTTGAGAGGAAGATTAGAAAGGATGCAATCATGTTATTTATAAATATTTTATTTTTATAGAATATATGGATAGTTATCTATTGGATTCCATTAATTAGGGTTAGAAATTAACTAACGATTTGGATGGGGATTTTAGATATTTTCTGTATAGAGTAAATAAAAGTCACCATTGATTCATTTTCACCTTATTGCATGGGATTCTATAACATTGTATCCACTTGGTGTGTTTATCCCCTTTTATGAAAATTATGAATTAATTAGTATTCTAATTATAAATTCATCATAACTAATCAAATTGAGTCATTAGATGTGATAGGGACTTGTGGGTGGAATGGATGATTAAGTGATATTTAAAGGACATAAACAAGAATCGTGAGAGGGTATAACTCCAGGAATATGTATTTATTCCCTAAATACACTAATTTTATTTGCACTTTTCATGACTTACCCTAGCTGGGACTCCACCAAATCCAATTGTCACTGCTTAATCTTTCCTTCAATAGGTCATGGGATGGATACTATCACTAGGGATATATCATTGCATAAATATAGAAGGAATTAACCTTTATGTAACAAAAAATAACATCAACATGAATAATATCACATATTTTCCAGACATAATACATGAGTAATTTATATCAATACATTTCATGTATAATTCAAGATATAATAGGGAAAGAAACCACAAGTCTTTCATCTCCTCTATACAACAAGAAAGGTATAATGTGATCCACCTCTACCAAAAAGTCTACTATGTACAAAGCTAAGGTTTCCATAAACCACCACCACCTCTATCAAGATGATATAAAAATATTATATATAAAGTAGGGGTGACTTAAAAATATTTTCAAAAGGTTCCTCTCTAGAAATCTCTTTTATCCATGCGATTGAAGATTACTGATGCAACCATGTATAAAATAATTAAAATAAAATAATCAACCAACAATAATCTCCCAAAAGTCAAACCACCCATCCACTTAAATTCCATACCATGTTTTCATCTCACTTCTGGAACCACATCACATTTCTTATAAAATATCACAATATAACCACAAATATATAATAACATCCATCTAATAAAAAAGCATTCATCTATCCATAGGGACCTTTCTATATATCCTCATATAGTTTTCCATCTACTGAGACCTCACTAGATATCACTAGCATGAGAATCTATCCAATCATATGGAACTCGCTGGATACATCTCTACCACTAAGTATCTAACCACCTATGGGAAATTCACTAAGTACATCACTAAAAAAAGTATATATCCACCCATAGGGTGATCACTACAATATTCACATCCATTGGTTGGGAAGATAACCACTCATAGGGAATCTCACTAGTTTTTTTGGTGTCTAACCTCAAGGAATCTCCCCATTATAACCTATATCAATTGGGAAGATACCCACCCTTGAGGACTCTTACTATATTATTAGATGTACACACTCAAGGACTCTAACCTCCACAACCTATATTATCACCATGACACACCTCATATCCAATGTGTATATACATATCATCCACTCAATCATCATCATCATCCTCTTATCAACATCATCATTATCATCATGTATCTTGACCCACTACCAAATAACTAGTCAAGGATACCAAGTCATCATTATGTCAAAAATGGATTCAAACCCCCAGTGTTTATTTATTCTTTTACTTAAGCTATCACACCGAGAAAGTTTCTTGGGAATATAATCACACAAAAAAACATACACTATTCTCTCTCCTAGATCTCTATAATCAGATACTAGGTAGTATAATCACACCACATCACTAAGATTTCTTATATAATGGGCATAAAAAATTAAACCTCATCACTCAAGAAACACATATAAAAATACCCCTTTTAATCAAGCCACCCATAAAACCTCGGTTTTGGGGATTCATAATTTATTGGTATGGAATATAACCTTCATGTTTAAGTGAGTTTTTTGTGGTTTAATTTAATTATTTTGATAAATGGATTTCTAGATGATGTCAAAAGTAATTTTTATTACATTTTTGAATACAAATGGGGAATTTTAAATAGGGACCAAGTTTCATGTTAATATCAGTTATGTATAGAATTTGGGGGACACTTTACTAGGATGAATGGTTCATATACAGTCCCGGCAGACCATTTAAGGTCAGGGAGATAAATAGAATGGTATGTATCATCTTAGCATGGTCTTGTGGTGACATTCATGTTGATCATGTATAAGGTATTAAGTTGCATGATTTATTTATTCAATACCTTATTAACCTCCTATAATATCTATTAAACACCCTAATTTGGCCATCAATTCCTCTAGGGCTCTATGAATGTGAATTTTAGGATTCTCCATCAACAAAAAATGGATTTATTATGAGGATCAATAAGATCAACACCTTTTTTTAAGGTGTGATTTTAGTTATTTCATGTCTTATTATATATATATATATATATATATATATATATATATATATTCTCAACTTGTCTATTCCTAATCAATTGGATATTTTTATCCCTTTTGATTAGATCTTAGTTTTTAGGATTGTAGGTTTAGATACTAAATTAAAGAATCATAATTTCCTATTATTGTTATTAGGGTTCAAAATATTAGATAACGATAATTATCACCATACCTAGGGTTTTAAGAATTATAATTAGATAATAATTAAAGGTAGGCGACCCTTATTTATTCCATATAGTATTTCAATTATTTATTGTGTGATAGATGTGCTTTTAAGAAATTTTCCAAAAAAAATATTTATAAAATAATTGTTTTAATTTATTTGATAAATCTTTTTTGGATATGAAATTATTGTTAAATTTGGGTTATATCGCATAACCTTGGTTTTTTTTTTGAATTGTTTATTTAAAACCCTATAAATTTTATTTTGGGTAAAACCATGTGATTTGGTTTTGGATTGGTGATTCTTAATTAAAATTTATTTCTTTGGTATAATATAAAATTATTTAAAATTTTAGATTAAACATAATGTCTTGTAAGGGAATCTTGAATTGGTAGAATTACAAACTTGGATAATGTGTTTCCCAGGTAAACTTTTTCCTATAATTTAAACTATTTGTTTAATTTAATGTTTTGGGTATGATCAATGAATGAGAAGTATTGAGTTTGGATTTAAGTGATGGGTAAATAAGATGAATAGTAAGTTTCATCATTATGTAAAATAGATGGGGTCAACCATAAATTATAAAAAAACTTGGGTGGGTGGTGACCGAAAGTGGTTTTATTCTATGATCATATGTAGAAACAGATGTTTATTACTTATTTATTACTCATGTTCCCTTGTTTTATATTGAATTTTAAATACCAAAATTTTTGGGGTGGAGTCGGGATGGGTTTCTGTAAATCTATGAATCCGCACTTCTGAATTTAGTACTAAAATATGTTGTGTATTATTTTATGAGAGATAACAGAAAAATACATAGTAAATTATATATCTTAGGACCTTTTTCGTTCTAAGTTCTGGATAATTAGTCAACAACATAAATACATTGAATCAGAGTTTACAAAATTAATTAAAAATGAATAATTGGATTCATCTGCATTATCACCTTAACTATCCTTTAAAATTATAATTAATCCTATGGAAAATATTTCAAAAACTGGGGATGAGAAAAAAAAATGATCAGTAAGGGTTTTAAAAAGAAGAAAATAAATCATTAGTCCATGAATACTTATAAACATATGAAATTATTTTCACAAAAACATACTTCTCACCCATATATACTTACATTATGAAACATGAAATTTCTATAAAAAAAGAGAACATATAAACTATACAGGTTTCTTATGTAATTACTTACTTAATATTATAACACTCACATTTACCTTATGATTTTTAACCCTTGCAGCTACCTTATAATGTAACCCTCATGGTTACCTTATTTTGTAACCATAATAATTAAGCTTGGAGTAACCATATGGTCGACCTCAAACTTACACATACCCAATGCATTAGAGGGAGATTTAGGTCAAAAACTTCATCATAAACAATTCCCAAGAACCATAACATAATCATAAAACATGAATAATTGCCTAAAAACATTTCTTTCGAATTTCGTAAAATAGAATTTTAAAAGAGGATTTTTAAAGGAAAGTCCCTTACAAATATTATATAATTAATATGAGAAATTAATATAATGAAAGTAATATGTTTATAAACTATAAATACACATAATAAAACATAATATAAACAAAAAATACAAAAATATTCTTATTATCATATAATCAATGAATTGGAAGGTTAACCCAAAGAATGAAAATTGGGTTAAGAATTTCCCTTACCTCAAGTTCTTCTTACTTCAAATGTGTTTAAACCTACTATATAATGGTTAAAGGAGTTTTATTAATACTTTAAATAACAATAATAATTTTTATAAAACCTTATATGAACATTTTATTACATCATTCCACACATTTATTAATAATATTTTATTATTTACATTGTTTCGGGTGCGTTCTTTACATTATTTCCAGGGTCGATTCGTAAAGGATATTCTTGTCGAATGGATGTGAAAATACAGAAGTAGAATAAAATGGAATTAATATGTATTCATAATATTAAACTGTGACATAAATAATTTTTTTATATGGTATGAGGATGAATCATTATAAAAATCGTTAGTTATATCTATTTAGATCATTTTGGCGGTTCTTCGATAATCACAAACTTGTTTCATCATATACCTTTAATATTATATATATAAGTTAATTAAAAAACATAAGAGAGGTATTATCATACAATTTACAGTATTTTTCAATAATTAAAATGTTTTTACAACCATATTTTAAGGAATTAAAGGAAATTTAAGACACATCATCCATGATGTCATTAAATAGACACATCACGGATGGTGTTTTTATTTTTAGAGTAAGAGGGAGAGGAGAAGGAGTATGATTATTAATTGTTCCATAACCACGATAAAAAATATATAATATATATAATAATTTATTTTTTTCACTATTGTAAAAGGGGAGTTTAATAGAGTATAAGAAAATAAAATAATTGAAAAGAAAACACAAGAAAATGAAAGAGGATTTTTACCTCTTGATCTCCTCTCCTTGAGATCCTCCTTAAGGCCTCTGGTATTGTCCTTTTGGTGAGACCATAAGGTCTTGGATATGGGGAAGATACTTAGGAAGAATATTAGGCATAATTTAGACAATTGTTAAATCTTTATACGTGTTAGAGGAAGAGGGGGTGAGGGTGGTCTTTATAGTGGAGGAGAGGAGGGGTTTTCCATTATTTAAATCATTAGTTTAATATTTTTTTCTCAAGACTATGAATAGTCTTAATTCATGTGACCCAAAATATTAAATATTGCATATGAGTTCGAACCAATGGTCATTTGAATCATCCATGACTCAAGCATGATGTAGAAATTCATTTATTTAGCATATTCCGTAAATTATCAAATTTCAGTATTCACTAAAAATTCAAGTATTTCAGAAAAAACCCAAAAATACACCTTAACTATTTTTCAACATGTAGAATTAAAATATTAACTCTATTTTATCAAAAACATTATAAAAATAATAATTTTAATTTTTAAATAAAATAATAATTTATTCGAAAAATAACAATTTTAAAACTATAACTTATTTTATAACACCTTGAAAATTTAATCAAGGTCTCTTAAAATTATCTTATAATCATAATAAAACAAAATAATAATTTATTATTATATTTAATGAATGTAAATTTTCATTTAAATTATTAAATTAATCATAAAATTGTAATTAAATATTTATGACTTATAAAAAAATACCAACACTTATACTATGATCATACTATCACTTATAAGATGCCTATATTTTAATTATACATTCATTTGTGAGGTTAATATTCATTTGTTTGATTCACTATTCATAAGTTTTATATTATTATCCATAATAAAACATTACTATTCTTATGGGTAATTTAACCAAAAATATAAGTTGGTCCTATTAGACTCCAAATAACTTACTGATCGCAACCGTATATGTCCATTTAATTAAATTCAAAACAAAAAAAGTGTAAAATTATGTTTAATGGCTGGATTATAAATTTCACATATTACTCAATAGTTCATTTAAGAACATAGTGTTTCCTTTTAAAATATCAGGATGTTACATTCCCCCCTAAATGAATATTTCCCTTGTAATTTGTTCATTGTACTTATAATTCTAAATTTATATATTTAGAATTAAGAAAAACTATTTTATTATCTATATATAATTAACTATATTTTCAAAAGTAAATTCTATCGAAAATATTTTTCTAAAAAATGACAATGTCTAATCTCCATAGTTGTTTAGATCATTCCTCTGATACCAACTATAAAACTCTTAAACCGCACTTCCAAATTTAGTATTAAAACATGTTGTGTATTTTTTTATAAGAGATAAAAAAACATACAGTACATTATACATCTAAGGACCTTTTCTGAGATAGGTTCTTGAGAATTAGACAACAACTTACATACACTGAATCAGTGTTTACAAAAATAATTACAAAATGACTACTTGGATTAATCTGCATTATCACCTTAAAAATCCTTTGAACTAATAAGGAATCCAAGAGAAAAAATTTTAAAAACATGGGATGAGAATAAAAATATCAGTAATGATTTTAAAAATAATAAAATAAATCATTAGTCTATGAATACTTAAAAACATATGGAATCATTTTTGCAAAGAAATACTTCTCACCCATATATATTAACTTTTTGAAACATGAGATTTTCATAAAACATAGAGAACATAAATAAACCATAGAGGTATCTTGGGGAATTACTTACTTAATATTGAAACCCTCATGACTACCTTATGATTTTTAACCCCCACAGCTACCTTACAATGTAACCCTCATAACTACCCTTTTGTGTAACCATTCAGTTACTCTTGGAGTAACCATACGGTTAACCTCTAACTTACACATACCCAATGCATTGGAATAAGATATAGGTCTCACCATTAATCATAAAAAATTACTAAGAACTATAAAATAATCATAAAACATGAATAATTTCATAAAAACATTGATTTTGAATTTCGTAAAATAGAATTTTAAAAGAGGTTTTTTAAAGGAATGCCCATTACAAATATCATGTAATTGATGTGAGAAATTAATAGAATGAAAGTAATATGTTTATACACTATAAATACACACAATAACACATAATATAAACAAAATTTTATTACAAAAATATTCATAGTACCATATAATCAATGAAATAGATGGTTAACCCAAATAATGGAAATTGGGTTAAGAATTCCCTTATCACGAGTTAGTCTTACTTCAAACATGTTTAAAACTCATGTATAATGGTTAAAATATTTTTATTAGTACTTTAAATAATCAGAATAATTTTTATAACACCTTATATGATCATTTTATAACATAATTCCACATATTTATTAACAATATTTTTTTATTTACATTGTTTCAGGTGCGTTTTTTACATGATTTCCATAGTCGGTTCATAAATGATTTTCTTGTCGAATGGAAGAAAATATTCAGAAGTGGAATAAAATGGAATTTATATGTGTCTATAATAATAAATTATTTCATAAATTATTTTTGTTTATATGGTATGAGGATGAATCATTAGATAAATCATTAATGATATCTGTTTAGATCATTTTGGTGGTTCTTCGATAATCACAAACTTGTTTCATAATATACTTTAATATTATTAATATAAGATAATTATAGAACATAATCAAGGTGATATAATACACATTTAAATATTTTTAAATCATTAAAAAAATTTAAAACTATCATTGATGTAACTAAACCAAATTGAAGACACACCGTCTACGATGTCGGTAAATCGACACATCACATACGGTATTTTTATTTTTAGAATAAGAGGGAGAATAGAAGTAAAATAATGATTAATTTTTCCAAAAACATGATAAAAATATAGAATATATATAATACTGGATCTTTCAATCCTCTTGTATAAGGGGAGGTTAATATAGTATATGAAAAGAAAAGAATTGAAAAGAAAACACAAGAAAATGAAAAAGGATTTTTACCTTTTGATCTCTTCTCATTGAGATCCTCTATAAGGCCTTTGGTATTGGCCTTTTGGTGATACCATTAGGTCTTGGACAAAGGGAATATCCTTGGTAAGAATATTGGGTATAATTTATACAATTATAAAATCTTTATAGGTGTCATGGGAATAGGGGTGAGGGTGGTATTTATAGTGGAGGAGAGAAAGGGTTTCCATTATTTTAATCATTAGTTTAATATTTTTTCTCAATAATATGAATATAATTAATTCATTTTATCCAAAAAAAACAAATAGTTCATGCTATTTTAAACCAATGGCCACTTACATTATTCACGAATCAAGAATGATGCAGAAATTCATTTATTTAGCATATTTCGTAAATGGTCGAATTTCACTATTCACCAAAACGATAAGTATTTCAGAAAAAAACAAAAAAAATCCACCTTCACCATTTTTTGAAATTTAAAATTTAAAAATGAACTCCATTTTATCAAAAAAATTCTAAAAAGGATAAATTTAATTTTAAATAAAATAATAATTTATTCAAAAAATGATAATTTTAAAACTATAACTGATTTTATAACACCTTGAAAAAATTAATCAAGGGATTATAGGATTATATTATAATCATAAGATACAAAAATAATAATTTATTATTACATTTCATGAAAATAAAATTTCATTTAAATTATTAAATTAATCATAAAATTTTCATTAAATATTTATGACTTAAAAAAAATACCAACACTTATACTATGATCATACTATCACTTATAAGATGACTATATTTTAATTATACATTCATTGGGGAGGTTAATATTAATTTTTAAAATTCACTATAATGCCCCAACCTTAGTTACCTAGAGCCGGTGCATTACTTTAATACATTGACATGATTACAAGGAATCAAGTCCCGAAGGATCGATCGGTTTAGCAGTCTTGGAAAATATATTAAATTCATGAACAATACATTACACTTTATAACATAAAACATGGAATAAATAATCCTTTTAGAACACCATTATTCCCCAAGATTAACCCTATATATCAATCATAATACACTTCTTGGCATCTTGGGAAAATAAAACATAAGAAAGAGGTGAGTTCAAATGCTCAGTAAGGGTAAATAATTCAGCGGAAGCTATAAATGTTTAAGGAAAGATATATAGTAAAAATAGAAGCCTTTTAAAACATAATCTTGAACATAATATGGAAAAAATAAATCAAACATTACCATATAAATATAAACATGGATATTCTACTAGTCGAATAATCACATGTAATAACTAATTCCATAATGAGGGAATGCATAATGTCGAACATAATAACTACTACATCAAGGTCTTATTCCAAGACCATTCACAAATATTCTTTCAAATCATTATTCCAAGATACTTGTTTGTCACATGAGACCTACTGATGCATCAAGGGGCTATAGAGGACCCCGCCTGTCACTTACTAAGTCCAATTCATTCCTCGTATGAAAAGGGTAAAACATAACATAATCATTTGTATTAAAACTAGCATAAGAAATGTCAATAATTTAACAATAAACCATGAATGATATAAAAATAGCACATATATAGTCAAAAATATTATAACTCATTCAATAAAATATGGAATATTTTATTATAATAAATCAACCTCAATCAAGAATAATACTCAGTAAAAGATGTTGACATAGTTGAAAATGATCAGTAAAACTCTTTGAGAGAAATATCCATTTTCCATGAAATAATTTAAAAGTCACATAATTTATAAAGGAAAGAATTTAAAAGAAATTTTTTAATAAAATTTTCTCATACCACTTTGAAACTTATGAAAGTAATTAACATTTTAAGAAAATCAAGTCTATATAAAAAAATCCAAAAAATCATTTTGAAAACATGGACATTAATTAAATATATTTAGAAAAATAAATCTTTAAAACATTTAAAATGATGATCTAGTTAAATATCCCCTTCCATAAAACCTTAAAATATTCCTTTTGAAAACATTTTTAGGAAACATGGACATGTATGATATATATGTCCCAATAAATACTTACACATATACAATCTTGGATAATAATGAGATGGAGGAATTAACCATTAACTTAGGTATAATACTCTCCATACATGTCTAAAACTCCTATATAATGTGTTTAAACATATTATTAACTTATATCAGAATCATAATAATATTTATGATATCATATATAATTCTTTTATGACTTTATATTACCCGTTTATTAACAATTCCAAGTTAATGCAACATTTCAGGTAATAATCGTTTTGTTTATCTTACATGTTTTGACTTGTTATTCTTGATCATATTAATTAGATAATTATTTAATTACTTCCATAACTTATAATAATATTTATATATTATATATAAATATAAATAGATATATGAAATGGAATACACCATTCATGGAGACGGTAAACCGTACATACGCATGAACATTGTTTCTGTTTTAGTATCATATGGAAGTAAGTGAATGACATATATGTATATGTATATATATATATATATATATATCATCCCAATAGCATTATTATGTAATATATTTCATAATTATTAATAATATTTATTCTTATAATCATTCTTGGATGGTGAACATGGAAGATGAGCCTCATCGCGTTGTGGAGAAGGTAAATTGTACGTACGCACGAGCGACGATGTAATTTTCTTAATGGTTAAATGGTGTGGAATTGGATGGAATATAAAATTTAAAGAAAAAATATCATGTTATATTTATTATTTAATTCCGTTATATTCATCATTATACCTATATAAATAAAGTGTACATGAAAAACAATTTACACCTTGGTGTGGAGACGGTAAGTTATATGTACGCACACATGGTGATGTTGTTTTTTATAGGATGGTTAAAAAGATGAATATGGTTGTGCCATAATATTAACAACATATATTCATATATTATATTCTGGATTTATTATTTTATTATGGTAACAAATTATTAAGAGGAAGTAGAAGAATAAATTAACTTTGAAATAAGGGATAAAACGATCACCTCTTCTTTGGGTGTCTTCTTTTGATTTTCACAAAAGTACCCCTTAAGTTGGATTTATACCCAAATTTGTGTTTCTTGGGTTAAGGTAGGTAAGTTGGGAGGAGATTTGGGCAGGTTTTGGATGAGACAAATGGATTTGGAGATGTTAATTAAAGAGAAAGGAAGGTGCTCTTTCATAAAATAGGTGAGGGGAACTTTAGGAAAATCTTGAAATATAAATTTATTATAAAATTATTTTTAGTTTCAAATGGTCCCAAACTCATTTATTTAAGATATAAGATTCTTTTGGGTTGAAAAAATCTCAAACAATAGGTTTTATACAAGTTTAGGTCACAAAATTAACCCTGTCTTTTAGCTTTAACCCTTAGTTAAAAATATTAACTCTTACCGTGTCTTCTTGAATTTTTATAATATATAGTAACTATATTTACTATAAAATGCCAAAAGAACAATAATTGTATCATTAATGAAATTTTTAAAATAATATTAATCATTTTTAAGAATCTTATATTTTTAGGATTTTTATATCATTTAATAAAATAGTATATGTTTTAAAAACTTATTTATGTCAATTTTGATACTATTTAGAAATTGATTTTTTTAAGTCACAAAAAATTGATTACTTTGTTAAAAAGGAATTAAATAATACCTAATATTTCAATGTCATCTAGAAAATTAGTTCATGGAAAAAACACTTTCAAATTATATTTATTTCAATATTTATAATATCATTTATTAGATTCTTTCATTAATAAGGAAAATACTACATCATTATTGTGTCATAAAAAAATTTAACTATTTAATGTCTAAAAATAATAAATAAAATACCATGATGTATGAAATATTTTTATATTTCTAATTAATATTTATAGACATATAGACCAGTTACATAACCCCATATTAAAATTGATTTAGTAAAAGATATATGTTTATGTTATAATTATCATTACTTTAAATTAATTCTTATAACATGTCATTGTCACACCCAAGTGGTCCCCAAATGCCAAAATTTTGGCCTAAGGATGCTCATGGTCGAATATATATCATTAAATAGGATTATGACATGTGTTAGGGTAGTTTTATATTATTATAATATTGTAATTTTACCCTTATTTACCTGATTTACCCATTAACCATGGTAAATAAAAATAATTACTGAAGTTACTAATCATAATGTCCAAAAATAAAAGGTACCTATTTACACAATTTGTAACTTATGATTCCAAATATGGAATCCATTTATCCAAATTCAAAATACAGAAGTTTCAGTAATTAATTTAAAATTAATTTCCATTATCAAAACCAAAAAGTGGGTTTTTAAGATGTAAAAAACTATCAAAATATTGAAAAGTGTTTATATACAATTTAAATGTAAAATTACTCCCAATGGCCTACATTATATTAAATAAAAAAATTAATATAATTATACATTAAAACCACTCTAATGTTTAATTCAACACTACAAATTATTACGATTAAAAAAGTTGTTTTCAATTAAAATTTAGTATTTTTTACTATTCATAAAATTATGAAAGTTATCATAAAATAACAAAAATTTATCCAAACTAAATTTTCATATACCAATTATAAATAAGAATTTAATTTCTTCAAATTTAATATATAAAACTCTCAAATATTGGATTTAAAAAGTTTTCTCCATTAAAGGTGGAAAAACTGCATTTTTTTAAATACTTTTTTTATCTAAAAAATTGAATTTTTCCTTATATTATGTCTAACAAACAAGAAAGATGAATGTTAAAATTATATGGGGAATATAAAATTAAAATTTTGGTTAATAATACTCATAACCTCTTTTCAAACAGTTAGGGATAGTTGTTTGTTGTGAATTTGAGTAGAAAGAGGTAGGGATAGGGTTTATTATTGTGTGAGGTACTCTACTTATCACTTGCACTATAGTTTTGACTATATTTGATATGGTTGCATCTCACTCATTCAAATTATCATTAGTAGTAGACAAGTATAATTTTTATATGAAGTTAAAGTTGTATTCCTTGAATATTGAGTCACCTATTGGATAAATGGTAAAATGTGGTCTTTAAGTTTCCATATTTCCCTATAGTGATCAAAAACGTGAAAATATTTTGGGACTTCTAGGTTCTGAAAATGAACAGATTCAATTTCATCATTGGGATCGATTTTATGGTAAATTTGAAGTCCCTTATGGACTAATATAATCAAAAAAATTCATTTACTTCAATAGATGAAAGTGTTTAATGTCACGACCCGTCCCACAGGGCCTGGACGTGACTAACCCAAGACCGCCTTCAATAGGCCAATGGTTGGTGACTAGCACATAAAGGATTTTCCCAAACAGGAAATGCATTGCCTTAGAGATCTGTACAAACACAAAAATGGGAACTTAAGTAAACAACCAACAAAAGTAAGGTATAACCACAAGAGTAAAGTACAACTGTAAACTGAAAATAATGGGTAGGAATAAAAGCCTTAGAAACTGAAAATAAAGTAAACATCTATCACATCTTCCCTGGAGCTCTACCTGGAGGGTAGTATCTTTAAGTCTGAAGTCGAAGAAGAGGATCTCGACCACTCCTGTCGCACCTAGATCCACCAAGTCCTGGGCCTCCAAAGCCTACCTCGGAGCGTCAGTAGACTGCACCTGACACACACGTGCGGGCGGAGCCCTTGAAGGTGTGAGTATAACAATACCTAGAAGGGGACACCAATACCCCTGAAGGTCTCTCAGTAATACACAAAGGAAAACATCACAATTAATACCACAAAGGTAATATCACAAGCATGATCTAAATCATGATGCACAAAGAAAAAGAGACACCTCACTCTAACGGTATAACATCCAGGTTACTAGGATGGGGGTAAATTGTCATAAAGCCAGATCATTCTATCTATAGTAACTTTACTTCTAACTTGTAGATCACTAAATGATGACCCGTATTGGTCGCTCAATGCTGACCTATATTGGTCTCTAGATGCTAACCCGTATTGGTCGCTGGTGCTGACCCGTATTGGTTGCTGGTGTTGACCCATATTGGATGTTGGTACTGACCCGTATTGGTCGTTGGTGCTGACCTGTATTGGTCATTGGTGATGAACCATATTGGTCACTGGTACAGAGTTAGGGATGATTAGTCGTATAGTTAGATCATCATACTCTAGAGTTATGATGCTGAACCACCTTGGTCGCTCTTCTTTATGTCACAGTCAGCCACTGGATTCCCACTCATAGCACACCTCAATCTAGAAGAACTGCTCCTCAAACCATTGGTCATATTTTAATAGGTATGAAGTCCTGAAAAAAGAATACCCAAGGGACCGCCCCATCATAGGGGTCCCAATGTGACAGACGGCGCGTCGATCGGACGCCCGGTCTGTAAGATATGGGCACTTTTGTAAAAAGGGCCCGGTTGAATTTAAGTCCAATCCTACCCAGTTCGCACATAAAACTCTATCAAAACTCACATATATTATCTCCAAAGGACCTCCTTGTCACAAGGGTCCTTATCCCACTGACGACACGTCGATCGGACACCTAGTCTGTTAGTTATTGACATTTTAGTGTCGAGGGCCCGATTGGATTCGGAGTCAATCCAACCCAACCATACTCCAAATTTCTCCAAAACTCTCATGGAGTATCTCAAAAATAATTTCTCACTCCAAGGATCCTGACGCTAAAGACGGTTCTTCAAACAGACGTCTGGTTCGCAAGTTATGGCCCTTTAAGCTTTTCTGGGGTCGAGAGGGGTCCGGGTCCAGTCTGACCTGATCGAACCAACCCGACCAGACCAGACCTGGTTTGGGTCGACCCGACATAGTCTGGGTCTGAGTCATCCTGGCCCAAACCGGCCTATACCGGTCTAGTTGGACTGTGTTGCGGCAGTCGCGGCCCAGCCCGCCGAGCGACGTGGCTCATCCTGCTGGGGCTCCCTACATGGGGCGCGCGGTCTGCCTCCGGAATGGCTCATAAAGAATTTCGGTTTTATTAAGGTTGGAGCTAGGTGGCACTGGCTTGTTCCCAAGGGACCCATAAGAGGCGGGTCCAGCCTGCTCGATGTGGCTTCGAGTCGCGGCTCTCTTTCAACGTGGCGCGCGATGGTGCGCCATCTCCACCTCCTCGGTCAACCCACTGTCGGCCACTTGTCGTCATTGCCGTCATGCTGGTGCCGCCCTGATGGACCTTTCGTGAGCCACTGGGTGAGCTCCGGTGGTCCATTCTTCTTTTTGGATGCTTCTACGACCCTATCGGGATGTCGTCGTCGGTGCAAGCCTCCTGTTTTCAAAGTTTCATTAATTTGGAAAACCTGTCTCCGAATAACACAATAAGAACGAGGCGGTGGAGGGTCCAAAACTTGTTCATTTGGCATGTGCCCTCTGTATTAGTATTATAACAAGCAGGGTATTATTTAATTCATTTTTAATAAATAAACTTCATCCAAATCCCCCGGAACAACCTCTCGAAAAAATGAATGAGTTGCGGATCAACCCGTTAGTTGGTTGATCCATGTTCTTCTTATTAAGAGATAAAATCATTTAAATGCATAAACAATTTAAACACTTGCATTTTATAACGTTCATTGACACACATTCGTCCTTGAGGGTTTACGGTGTCGACAACGCTTCCAGGTTCTGACCTTTGAAAGGCGTTCTTCCTCGTTTGTCATTCTTCACTGGGGTGGAAGTGCGTCGGAGATTTTCCCGAGAATCCTCAAAATCCTTTCTCCTTTTTTCCATCATGTCGAACTATTTATAGAACCACGCTACAGTGTTTACATAATGATGCAACGTCGCATCGTTGCGCTGTTTCATTTATGAAATAGTGTCACTATTTTTTACCATTTAATTCACTATTACATTTCGTAATATAGGTCATCCATGTGTTTCATTAACATGCCCCATCTCCGCATCGTCACTTCCCCGCTGCATCGTTGTCCTCCACGAAACAGAGAGAAAAGAATAAAATAATTCTTTTAAAATATTATATTATTTTTCTCGAAAATTCAAAAAATTAACTTTTCATCTCAACCCTTACCGACCGAAGTTAAGTCATTTCTAGGTGAATCCCGACGTTCCGGATTCAATAGTGCCCTCAAATTTTTGATCTGAGGAATGAGTCAAAAGACAGAAAACCCCACTCGTACGTTTACTAGACGTACCTTAAAAAAGTTCAAAAATTAATTCTGGGCACACTTGGCCTCAGAATCACGCGCCTTCAAATTTCCCAGACTCATAATAATCCCAAATAATTTAAAGAATACATGGAATTTTCCAGGTCTTTACATTCTCTCCACCTTTGGGATTTATGTCCTCGAAAGCCAAATAGGGATACTCAAACAAAGATGGGTATTTGACACGCATATGAGCCTCTCTCTCCCATGTTCTCTCCTAAAGATTCATGTGCTACCACAGAATGTGCACCAGAGGTATCGACCACCCATGAAGGATCTGCTCATGTTGATCCTCTATCTCCATTGGGTACTCCGAAAAATTCTCCATGTTGTCAATCTCCAGCTCACCATGGTCGATGATGTGAGATGGTTCAAGAACGTATCTCCTCAATTAGGATATGAGTAAGACGTCATGAACCCTCTCCAACTACTTTGGCAGTGCCTAACGGTATGCCACCTCTTGAATCCTTTGAAGTATCAGGAATGGTTTGATAAACCTCGATGAGAGTTTTCTACCTCGGCCAAATCTCTGTAGTCCCCATCGAGCGGAGACTCGCAAGAATACGTGGTCCCCCTCCTAGAAATCCAGTGTTCTTTGTCACCTATCAGCATAGGAATTATGTCGGCTCTTTGCAGTATTAATCCGCTCTCAGATAACCTGCATCTTCTCAGTGGTAGCATGTACCATCTATGGGATCGCGAGTGTTGTCTCTACTATATCTGTCCATCACAAGGGCAATCTGAACGGTCATTTGTACAATTCCTCAAAAGGATCCATACCAATGGTGGAGTGATTGATGTTATTCTACATTAACTCCACCAGGGGTATGTGGTCCTCCAAACTATGACAAAAATCTAGGACACATGCACAAATCATGTCCTCCTTGGTCTGGATGGTCCGCTCAGTCTGACCATCTGTCTATAGGTCAAAAGCTATACTCAAGAGAAGCTGAGTCCTGAAAACCACCTGCAATCCTTTTTATAACTAGGATGTGAATCATGTGTCACGGTCTGAGACTATCATCAAAGGAACCTCGTGACTTCACACGATCTCTTGAACATAGAGACGTCCCAAGATCTCTTCCAAACCCTTCTCTTGAATAGCAAGGAAGTGGGCCAAATTAGTGGTCATGTCAAGATATACTGCTAAAGTTGATCTATGAAACTCAAGGAAAACTCCCTCCCATATTTCCAAAGGAACTAATAGTCTCCCCTAATACAATATTCGGTTATAACCATCCTCTAACCATCCATCTGGAGCATCACTATGGAAAATATGGTCAAACATCACGTTTAACTATGAGCCTACCCACGGAAACTCCACCACATGCTATATCAAGGATGACCCCATAGTCATGTAATAAAGAAAACATCAACGACTGCTCACCCCATGTTAATACACATCACTACAAGATCCTCCATCTCTTTCCAAACATATGTATACTCATGAACCATGTATCCTTGGGAATTCTGACTCAGCACATCAGAAACAACATTACTCTTTCTTAGGGTGTAAAATATCACAAAACCATAATACTAGATAAACCCCATCCACCACTATTAGTGCAGATTCAAACCCCACTAAGATAAGATATATTTTAGGATCATGTTGCCTATGAAAACCAAAAATCAATCACTTATATGGTAATTCCACCATAACTTCAATCATAACAAAACTATTTACAACTCTTGTTCATGGGTGGAAAAATTACACTTAGAGGGACATAACTTCCTAGACCCATAAGAGACCACTTTTCTCTACTATATCAAGAAGAATCTCAAGCCTATATGGGATGTGTTATAGAAAAACTCAAAAATCTCACAAGACTTGGGAAACCAAAGCACTGAGGAACTGATCAAATTCTCCTTCAGTTAGCTGAGTGCTACTTGGCACTAATTATTTCATAAAAAAATCCCGGTTCTTCCTAGACAACACTATTAGTAGGGCCACAATATGAGATAAATTAAACACAAAACTCTTATAATATACAATTAGACCAAGGAAAAAATGAACCAATGCCACATTGATTGGTGTTTCCAAAGAAACAACTACCTTGATCTTAAATGGTTCCATGGACACACCCTTATGAGACACCATATGTTCAAGGAAATGCACATGTCATGTACAGAACTTACACTTGAATAGATTTCCAGATATATGGTGAAGTTGAAGTACTTCCAAGACAAATCTGTGAAGATTAGTATGATCCTTCTATTACTTCAAGTAGATCATGATATAATTAATTAAAATTATGTTTAACTAGTCTAGGAACTCATAGAATATTGAGTTCATGAGATCCATAAACAAAACGGGTTCAATCATGACACCAAATAGCATAAATATGAACTCGAAGTGCCCATACATGCACCTTAAGATGGTCTTCGAGATATCTTCATCTATCACCCTCATCTGGTGATATCCAGATCATAATTTGGTCTTTTAAAACCAACTGGATCCCTTCATCTAGTCAAATAGATCATCAATCCTTAGAAGAGGGTAACGGTTCTTAACTATTACTTGTTTCAATGTCTGGAAGTGTACACACAATCTCATACTATCATGTAATTATTTTGTACACAATATTGGACCAACTTAAGAATATTCACTGGGTTAGATAAAACCCCTATACATTAGATCATCATCTTATATCCTCAAATCACTCAACTTCATAGGTTCCAATTGATAGGGATCTATCAAAATTGGAGATGCACCTGGCTGAAACTCTATCAGAAACTTGACATCATGTTGATTTGGTAGTGTCATAACCTCATATAATAAAACATCTAATAACCCTTTTATAACCTTGGGAATATTCAAAACCCAACCTTCCACTAATAACTTCTCCAACTAATATGAAAGAGGAACCCCTTCCCAACCACCCATCTGATAACCCCACTCATTGTCCCTCCACATCAGAAAACGAAAATATCATTTGGAAGTAATTGATGACTTCATGCATGGAATAAAATCAATCCATTCTAAGGATAAAATTATATGTATGTATCTATAGCAATAAGAAATCCCCCTCTAATTGTTGTTACACCATCACCAGTCTACATCCCCGACACACATCAAACAAAGTAGTATAACCTCCAACCGATGTAGATAACACCATGGTCACCAGAAGCCTCTCTATATCTAGTACCAATTTTAGGAATAAAGTGGTATAAAAAAATTATTGAGCAGCTCCTAAATCAAACAAGGCACAAATAAGGGTAGATCATGAACTGAGCGTACAATAGACAACCTCTGGCCCTGCTGGCACTGCCACCTCCATCACATGCATCTAACCACGCCCTCTCCTATATCTATCTATTTTCATCCTGTATGAGTATAATTTGGACTACATCCCAAATTTAAAGGGGCGTAAAGAGGTTCCCCCATTCCAACACCATGTACCCTTGGCTACTGAACAAGCATAGGAAATCCCTACTACTGAAACTTCCATAGAGTCAACTGTTGCTGCCAAAAAAATGGCTCTAATAACCCATCCAAAAATGTCTACCCTAAGAATTAAGACAATGATATTGGAGATTTATATGTCCCCCATAGACATATAAATAAATAAGAATCCCCTGGAAGATTTTTGGAAACCACCAACCCCATAAGGATGTAAAAGGATCTACCGTGGTCAGTTCCCCATTGGTCGGAACCCTGACTAGTTAAAATTACACAACCCACTGCCTGAAGATCTAATCCTTAGTATTCCATGTTGGACACTCTCTTGAAGATCACTTCCTAGATAGATAATCCACTCTATAACCTATACTTTTTTCTACACCTCTAGGTATATAGAAATCCAAAACTAGGTGACTGTATACCTAATCATTGGGCACAATACGTCCTCCAAACATTTTTCTCTTAACTCCTCAATTGGAAGTACATCAGGATAAAATTGAAGGAGGAAATTGAATCTGATTCCAAGATACCCCACACTCAGGATCCCCTTATGAAGGTATAAAATCTTCTGAATATTTTTTTCATTCATCTTCAATGATAATAATTCCCAATGGAACTTATTAGGAAAGTATAGACATGACACATTTGCCTCTTTTTGGTCACTAAGATACAACACCCACCACTGATGTGTAGCTCCTTGCATTTGACTAACTACCAGTGGAACCTAGAACTCAAATCGATCTCGAATCAGACTGAATGTGATCTCAAGCTCCTCCAACCAATAATTTGTCTCCAGATCAAAGACACATCCCTTATACTTCTCTAAATTCTATTGCAAAAAGTCATGGAAATACCTTTACCATGACTCATCCTCCTCCATCAGCTAAATACCCTAATGATAAAATTAATCATCCAACTAAAACTCAACAGCTTTAAACACTCTTAGATGATGACCAAGAGCTATTCTTAAAAAAATAAGAATTCCTAAGCTTGATAGTATTGAATTTTTTCAAGGATTATTAAATTAGTTCATATTAATTCCATAAAATCACCCAATTCATGCATGAACATAATAAATAAAGATGAATGTACCTCACCTTCATCTATACCCAGAAAATAGGTCCACATCACTTGGACTTTCAATAATCTCATATCCCTTGCATCAGAACATAGGGGGGACCTAAAATCTCATGTCCTGGCTAGTCTTCTTGGCATGTGTCATGCACAAAGATCAACTAGATCTGTTTCCCTACCAACCCATGAAATCCTCGGAGTTCCTATCTCAAAAATCCATCTTACCTCCCAACTAAAATGACGGATGCAAATTTTTCATAACACCCTCCCTCCATAGGTACCCTTCATTGTCCAGTAATGAAGGAATAGAGATAATGACCCTTGATTCCCGCCTTCAATAGGCCCCAAGTTAGAGACAAGCGCCAAGGGTATAAAAATAATTCATATGGAGGGTATTTCCCTATAAAATAATATAGGGTCTGAAGATAGGATAAAAAAACAATAAAGAAACTCCATCCCATAATTCATGAACTATTTAAAAAAATATAAATAAAATTATCCAAGGAAATACCAAAAGAAAAGTCTTATGGAAATGACTCAACAGCAGCACCAAAACCCCAGCTGGTAATATCCAACTCAATCCTTAAAGTCATCCTGGAAACCTAAAAAATAGTTTATATATATGTAGGGATAGAATAACTTGTATTCTTAGTAAGATATTACCAACATTCATAAGTGTACATGTGAAAAGAACATACTAATGTGCTAGTGAAAAAAAAAAGAACCAACATGCATTGTAATAGATCAATTAACCAATCCAAGCCTCAACATGGATCATTCACCAAATCATGCATCCAATATGGTAATATATATCAATAAAATAAAAAAAGTCGCCCCACAAACACTTCACCATTTATTTTCTACTCTAATTCCCCAACATCAAAAATCTTTGTCTCTCATCTCTTCCATACATATCAACTCATATATAACAATATCTGATGTGGGTCAGGATGCATCCAAAAATACCCCAATCTCGTAAGGTCTAGCATATGATGTTATCATCAATCATTACCACATCACAAAATTGTCACATCACTAGGGAAATAGGGTATCAAGAACATTAAGTACATCAACCTCATTCCCTCCTCCCATCATGTATAACCCCCGCCGCATATCACATCCTCATCACCACTAGGTAATCTCTAACACCAACCCATATCATCACTGGATAATCTCTAACAAAAAACTAATCACCACTGATTAAGGAAACTTGAGGATGAGAGGGTATCCATCCATCTATATCACCACCATCTAGGATGTTAGGGAAAACAACCAGAACCCAAAACTTTTTTGGGAATTTATAAGGTTATCAAACTTGGGTGGGTGCATATAGAAATAATATCAAATACATGATATATGTATAGAAAACAATACCAAACCTATGGGTTCACATCAATTGAAAGAGTATATACCACAACAATATCATTGAACCATGTGACATCCATCACAACTAACACTGCCAATAAATGCATTACATCACATAACCACCACACATAGCCACACAATTACACTTTCAATTACAGGTTCCTTCATTTTCAAGATTTAATGGATTTACACTAAATCCCATTTAATAAACCATTTTATTTCACATTAACATGGCCCATATATTTATCATTAAATTCATTTAATTCATTTAACAAATATCAATTTCATCTTTTTTTTATTCATTTACCAACCCATTTCATTTTGTTACAACATTAAAATTTATTCCATGGCTAAATGAGAAACTAACACAACTACACCACAAAAAATATTTCCCATATCACATCAAAAATATGAAAAACACCACATCAAACATCACCTCATGCCCAAATAATTTCATAACCCAGTCAATCACCACCATCACTACACAATAGGTCACATAACATAAGGAAACATAGTAAGAATAACCACACATAGCATCACATCTGATATTCCACAATTTAGGTTCAAGGGATTACATTACTTTACTTCATTATTTAGTATAGGTATTCTCACACAATTCAAGACTTCTATGGAAAAATAATTCATTAGAATGATATAAGTGATTATCCATTTCATTCAGGGTGATAATAAGAAATTATGAAAAAAGGGTCTCACAAACATATCAACTATCGAACAACCAAGTCTCCCAATATCTATGATTTTTAGAAATTCAAATAAGAATGTATAATATCATCAGTACTAACACCAAAAATATAAAAACATGTGATTTCTTCCCATTACCATCAATTTGTTATAAATATAATTCATTATCTATATTAATTTGATTCTTAATATCCACCCAATGGAAGGAATAATAATTAAATCCCCAAACATGCACATAAATAGGGAGAGAACATGGATCCCCTACATCAAAGAATCCTTATGATTTGATATGCAAAATAGGGTGAAGAATAAATAACTAGAATACCACAACCACATAATGAATTCTCAGATCAACCTAGTTCATATCTGGTGATCATCAAAATGATAGACCAAACTCACCCTTAAACCATAACAAAATCACTACTATGAATCCCTGAAATAAAAAATGAAATGAAATGAGGGAATACAAAAGATATCTCACCTTGGATTTCCAATGATCAACCTATGAAATCCAAGTATCAAAATATGAGAAAGGGACTAAAGGATCGCTCAAAATTACCCAGGGTTCACCAAAAATTGATAGGAACAAGAGAGGGATATGGTGAAATTGAGGTCTCTTAGAATTTATAAACAAGATAGATCATTAATAATTCACAATGTTAAACTAAAATTCTAATCATGAGTTTTTGTGAGTCCCTCCAATTCAAGATATGAAATTGATTCAGGTTGTGAATATCCTAAAATCCAAAAATAATGAACATTTACTAATTTTCATGGTACCTAAACATACAATTAATTCACACCATGAAAAATTACTTCATGTCTTGAATTAATTAAGCTTAGAACCCCCACTTAAAATGTAATTTGTAAATCACTAGCCTCTAAGTCATGAAAACACTCTCACGTAGTGAACTCCCTTTCACATCATGAACCACCTGCTGCATCAGAATTGCATAACCAAACTCTATAAAACCCTCCTCAAACCTTATCTGAACACTTCCAACTCACAAACCATAAGAGTAATAGGCTAATAAAGCATAGATAGTTAGAATAATCCACCCATATGAAACTTTTTCTTTGTGATCCGATATTTCCAATGGATACTCTAAAAATGCCATATCATCTTTAATATCTACATAACTCAAATCAATCACATGTAATGTATTGTGATAATAATTTTGAAATATATATATCTATAACATGTCGTGAAACTTTTCCAACCATAGAGGTAGTTCAAACTGATAATCTACCTCTTAAACTCACTACCACACCTCAAAATGACATTAAATATAGGTAAAAATAGTTTCTCTTTTTAAACCTTTGCTACCCATATTGAGGATAAACACACAAAAATACATGATCTCCAGCTACAAGATCTAGTGGTCTCCTTATACTATTCACATAGGATTTATATCTACTCTAATAATACTCATATAATCCTAAATTACTTGTATATTTTTTATCAAATCATGTACCATATCTGACTCAACGATAGTGACCTCAATAACCTCAACCCAATATAGTGATGAATAACACATTCTCCCATACAAATACTCATAAGGTTTCATACCAATGAATTAATTATAAGTGTTGTTATAAAAAATCCCACTATTGATAAATGATCCTTCCATGATCCTCTAAAATCCAACATACATGCTTTTATCATTTCCTCTAATGTATTTATCATTCATTCAGTTTAACCATCTGTCAATAGTTGAAATGTAGTACTAAGAAAAAAGTAGGTATCAATGGAACACTAAAATACCTTCTATATTCAAAATATAAACTATTCTAATCCCTATAACATTGTAAATCTTAACCACCTCCATCACACAAGACATTAACAAAGTATCCACATAGCTCAATTACCTAGTTGAAAAGAAAATATTTAAATTAATTAATAAATCCATGATAATTCAAATGCATTAAAAACTTTCAAGGTATGAGGAAACCTATAATAATATCCATAAATATTTCTTCCCACTTCTATTGAGGAACTTCCAAAGGCAGTAACAACCCCACTAAAACTTAATGTTCATATATCACCTAATGGAATGAATGATATCAAGAAACAAACTCAATCACTTCCCTCCTTATACTAGGATACCAAAACTAACTCTTCAAGTTAGGATACACCTTTTCATCACCTAGATAAATTTTCAAATATGAACTACCTAATTCACATAACCCCAAATCCAACATGATCTAGGAAAGAAATAATTTCCCATGAAACAACACCCAAATTTCCTCATCCTTAGTCTAACCATACAAATCATCATCATTCATAATTTGATTTGTACATACTTACACCTCTAAATCTCATAGATGAGCCTCATATACCTATCACACTAATGAACTGTAAAGACCCAGATTTTTCCCTGTAATTTTTTTAAATTATATGGAATTATTACAAGACCACAAAAATTAAAGGCATGTGATTATGAGGCCTAGTGTGCCCAAAATGAATTTCTAAAAAATTTTCGAGTACATTCAGCAAACACGCAAGTGGTATTTTGTAAATTTTGAACCGGTGCCCGGAATTGAAATATGAGGACACCGTTGAACTCGCAGCTCTGATATTCGCTTAAGGAGACCTTCACCTCGACTGCAGTAGGTTGAGGGTAGAAGTTAGTTTTTCAGATTTTTCGTGGGAGGGTTAGACAAATAATAAAATAAAATAATTACTTTTATTTTATTTTTAAACCCTCCTATTTGAATCATGAAGGTGGCAACCACACGAGGGTGGTCGGGCATTTAATGTGGGGCATTAAATGCCAAGTTACACAAAATTTGTAACCATAATACATTTTAATTAATAGGATTCATTAATTATAAATTAATGAATCAACTTGTTAATTAGGAGTTATTTTTTTATTAACTCTTAGAATCTCTCCATTGATGTGACAACATTAATTCCTAACTTATTAATTTGGAACCACACCTCACATGGGGAAAAGGATTGGAAAAGGAGATCCTTTGGAAAAACATCCTTCAAAAAAATAACCTCTCCAATGAATAACACTCTCTGGATCAAGAACGAGGACGACGCATGAGCCCAGAATAGAAACGTGTTGCGGGAGCAACGAACGTCGGCGTACCCTTCACCGACTCCGTCCTCTTTCTCACAACACCTCCAACGGATGAACGAGGTAGGGGTTTTAAGTTGAATTATTTTTAAATCTATTATTGTTGATTCTTCATATTGTGGATTCACAATGATGATGGCCAAAAAAACATGTCCATCGTCCCGCACATATACATTAGCCCTTTTTCTTTTTTTATTTGCGTGTTCTTTGTGAGTTCATCAACGCCAAATAATTAAGCACGCTGGAAACACAATGTTTTGTTGAGCGCAACATATGGACGCGAAACCCTCAACTCGAGGATGTTGAATATGCAAACGACATAATTTTCAGTCTTGGAATGAATCCATGATGTCTAGCGAAGGTGGCAGCCGGAACCCGGCCTACCGCAAGGAAGAAGGGTGGCGCGTGTCCCTACCGCCGGTTGAGCAAAAAGGTTACGGCCCATCAGCTGTAGCAGAGTAGGGTGGCGGACGACAACTTTCCGGCCGCGTGGAAGAGCGGCGGCATGCGTCTGCACCGCCGGAGCAGGTCACAGCCGCTTGGCCGCGGCGGAGGGCGGAGGGCAGCCGGCACCCGGCCGACCGTTTCGGCCGGTGGCATCACACCAAGACGGACCACTAAGCCGTCCTGCATGCCAACTGGGAGACCGAACGGTCCACTAGACCTTTCGGGGAAACTGGGGGGCACCTCCCCCCTAGGTGTCGGCTAGGACGGACCCCGCACCTGGCCAGTGGGTCGTGCCAGCGGGTCGCGACCAGTGGACCGCGCCCAGCGGGATGTGCCCAATGGGTCAGGTCACCTCTTCACGAGCTGGGCTAGACCTAGATTAGGTTAGGTCAACCCAAACCCGGTGTAGTCGGCCTAGGCCGGGTCGGGATGGGTCGGACCGGACCCGGGCCCAATTGGACCCAAATACGCCTTTTTGCCCGTAACCTGAGAACCGACCATCTGTTGAACGAACCGTCTATGGAGTTGGGATCCTTGGATCGAGATGGTACTTTTGGTAAACTCCAGTTAAGTTTTGGATAAAGTTGAAGTATTTCCGGATTGGATCGAACCCCAAATCCAACTGGGCCCTCGAAGCAGAAACGCTAATAACTTACAGATTGGGCGTCTAATTAACGTGTCGTCTATTGTGTTGGGTCCCTTATGACATGATAGCCCTTTGGGATAATTCTTCATGGAACTTAATGGTTTTTGAGGTGCAACCTATGGCTTGAGGAGTCATTCTCCCAAACATTCTCTTAGTAGGAATCCAGTGGCTGACAGTGAGGCGGAGGTTGGATACAGATCATAAGGAGGTTAGTACCGAGAAATCCAGTGTGGGTCAGCACCGATCCTATGTGGGTCATATCCTATGTGGGTCAGCGCTCAGTAATCCTATGTGGGTCAATGCATACCAATCCTATGTGGGTCAGCGCTTAGCGATCCTATGTGGGTCAGCACATACCGATCCTGTGTGGGTCAGATCATGTGTGGGTCATTATGGGGGTTAGTACCTATCGATCATATGTGGGTCTAACTCCGTATAATCAGCATCAGTGCATCTTGATAGAATAATATGATCTAGATTCACGACTAATCATCTGTACTTCTGTTCCTTACTTATATACCTGGTTTGAGCTGAGTCTTCTACCTTTGTGGTGATACCTGTGTGGTACTTCTATCTTCGTGGTGATACATGTGTGGTACTTCTAACTTCATAGTGATATATGTGTGGTACTTCTACCTTCGTGGTGATACCAGTGTGATACTTCTACCTTCGTGGTGATATATTTGTGGTACTTCTATCTTTATGGTGTTACATGTGTGGTACTTCTACCTCCATGGTGATACCTGTGTGGAACCTTTACCTTAGTGGTGTTACATGTGTGGTACTTCTACCTCTGTGGTGTTACCTGTGTGGTACTTCTACCTTCATGGTGTTACCTTTGAACGTCTTGATAACTTAGGTATATGTATGGGTATATACCTAAGTAGTGTTGATGGCTATTGCTTCGTGATTTCTGGTTTTTCCTTTGTGGAACTCTAAGAGACCAATGAGGGTCTCGGGGTCCCTACTGAGTATCATTATACTCACCCCTGCACAAGCTATGCCTTCACCTTGCTATGTATTATGTAGACGACGGACAGCGCTGATCGAGGTCGAGGGTACCAGACTGAAGGTTAATCAGAGGTGGACATTAGACGAGATGACCCCCAGGGACGACCGTTCGAGAGTTTTACCTACACTTCAAGTAGGGTCCTTGGTGGGTGTTCACAGGAGATATTATTTTTCAGTTTTATTTGTACTTTCCAGTTGGGCATGTATTATGGCCCCCTTACTTACTGTACACACCATGTTTACTATATAGTTTACCTTGTTCTTGTTTCTTGTTGTGTGCTTGGTTTGTGTCAGTTTACAGGTTTAGAGGAAATGCCTTCCTGGTTTTTGGGATATGTCTTTCTGGTGGTAGACTCCCTCCCCAAGCCTATGGAAGGCAGGCTTGGGGTAGTCACGGCACGGGCCCCGAGGGACAGGTCATGAAAAATTGGTATCAGAGGATTTCGGTTCTACCGAAGAACTAGGACTCTTATCTTTTCTTTGTGGAGTAATAGTGTTAAGTGTTTTGAGTGTGGTTTTCAGTTAAGGGAGTCCAGTGTTGGTGCAGCGGCCGACGTATCCATACACTAGGACCCTGACTTCTAATTTCTCACTCAGTACATAAAAACACTGATTGCGTGTGTGTTTTTGAAAAGTTTTCTTTGTGATCTCTTTGAGTTCGCTCACCAAGTATAACTTAATGACCACGGAGAACCTGTTTCTTTTCGGGATGCCTCCATGTAGACATAAATCCAGTGTTCCAGGTATAGTACATGATGACAGCCCACCGAGTGACGAGCCTTCGATGCAGGGCCCCCTTACAGCATTTGTACAATCAATTGGTGTACCAGCAGCACCACTACTGTTTGGGCAGTCGATGCCACCAGCCCTAGTAGCAGAGGTTGCACGCCACTTGAGAGCGTTTCATAAGTTCTAGCTTCAGAGGACACCAGGTTTTAGGGGCGAGAAGGATCCATAGGAGGCTGAAGATTGGCTGGAGGTCATGGTTAGAGTCTTCTAACTGGTAGGGACACCGTCTGATCTCATGGTGATCCTTGTCGCTAGTCTTCTTCAGGCAGCAGTGGGAAAATAGTGGTGCTTGATGCTCCAGGTTCACGATAAGGTGACTCTTGTCTAGGTGGACTTCAAGATCCTTTTCAGGGAAGAGTTCATCCCAACGACCTTATGCTCAGTGCATATACAGGAGATTCTCCACTTACAGTAGGGTAGCATTACCGTGGCTCAGTATTCAGTGAGGTTCACCGACCTCTCGCGCTACTCCACTAACATGGTGCGGGACCCTTTCTTCAAGGCCCGGACCCTCGAGCAAGGGCTCATACAGAAGATTATAGCTTCGATGGTTTCTCTTAGTATCCTGATGCAGGAGGTGGTGTTAGAGAGAGCACTCTTATTGGATATCTTCCTTGCTGGGCAGTCACTAACAGCGAGACTGTAACACCCCGAGATTTTATGAAAAATATTCTTTTTAATTTCATTAATGTCTTGTGTTGTACGCTACACCAAAAGGAGTTTGCACAAAACGCATCCTTGACTTTCCTTTCATTACACGCAATCGCGACCTTCCTCGATAGCGTGTGTAGTACGCAATACCGAGTTTCATTAAACAACGATATGCTATTAAAATATTATTAAAACTAGCCGTTTTGAATAGTAATAACCACTTTTTGAAATTTTGTAAATTTTATTTTTCAAAATGGACTTCATTTTTGGATTCGTAATATCGAAATTATATTAGGGTGAAATTTTGGTACTTTTCGGATGACTTTCATTTTCAGATGAATAGTGAAAATTACTAAATTTTAATTAAAAACAACATTTTTAATCGAAATAATTAATAGTGATAAATTATTAATTTGGTTTTAAAGTATATTTAGAATATATTTTTACAATTTAATACAATGTTGTTCATTGGATGTAATTTCACATTTAAACCAGACATAAACAAGTGTCAATCTTTTGATAGTTATTATCTCTTAAGAACACACTATTTGTTTTGACGACGGGAATTAATTTTTAAATTAGTTAATGTAACTGATATGTTTTGAATTTGGTAAAATAACCATCATTTTTGAATTCATAATATCAAAAATAGCTTAGGCCTAATTTTTGGTATTTTTCTGGAAACTTTCATTTTTTGATGAATAGTGAAACCACTAAGTGGTAGTTAAAAAACTGAATTTTTCATAAAACTTAATTTTACCACTTCTGTGAGTAGAATTTCAAAAATAAGAGAGACACGGTTGATGTCAGTAAGTAAAATGTGGTTCAATGAGATGAAAATAATTTTTGGTGAATAGTAACTTTTTACTTTTTTTACCACGGTTAAAAGTAAATAGGGTAGTTAAGGGTAAAAATGATATTATTATTAACCTAAAACATGTCCTAATTCTATTGGATAAGTGTAATTCGACCAAAAACAACCTTAGGAATAAAATATGACCATTTAGGCCCACTTGGATTAGATTTGGACATTTATTATCAATTTATTTAAAGAAGGGTTAAAATAGTTAAAATCAAAGTTTAATAACTAAAGCATTTTTAATATAGGGTTATACATAAGATAAATTCGACTATAAATATTCATTAGAAATCTAAAAAAATTTCCTACATAATCATATTTTATTTGAAATTTTTAGACTTTAAATAAGTTAATTTATTTATGACACAACGATGATGCAGTAATTATCTTATTAATGAAATATTGACATAATTGATGTTATAAATACCCAAATAAATGTAATTTGAGACTTTTTATGAATTCCACTAATTTTATAGGTTAATATGACATGTTATTATTGATTTAAGTAACATTTTTCAAACTAATCATTCTGTTATGAGTTTCACAAAAATCAATTACTAAATAGTGTCAAAATTGACATAAAATAGTTTTTAAAACAAATATTATATTATTAATTGTTATTTTATTCCTAAAAATCTAAGATTCGGCAATATGACTTAGATAAGGTTATATATATTAATAATAAACAACTTGGGGTTCGTTTGTCTTGTTATAGTAAGTTTATTAACCTTATAGTGTAAGAACACAAAAAGACACGGTAAAAGTAAAATTATCTAACTTAATGTTAAATCTAAATGATAAGGTTAAAATAGGAACCTAAACTTGTAAAAATTATATTGGATGAGATTATTTAGACCCATCCCCACCTTAGCTTCTAAATAAATCAATTTCGAGCTATTTAAAACCGAATTTAACTTTATAATAAAATAATATTTTTAGTTTTTTCAAAGGAGCCCCTCTCCTCCCTTATAAAAGGGCACCTCCTCCCCCTCTTCCTCACACAACTTTGAGCCTTCCAGCTCGGCCAACCCCTGCCAATTTCTTCTATACACTTCCCTAGAGACATCCTAGAGGTCCTGGTCTTCTTCAAAGACCAATTTTAGTGTCCTAAAAGTAGGTCTCAAAGAAGCGCTTCAAAGAAGAGGTAATGTCCGTTACCGATTCTTTCATCTTTATTTCTTCTTCCACTTATTCTTATTTAGTTGTTTCATTATGAAGTAATAACATCAGTATCACTCATATAATTATATGTTATTATAAGTATGAAACAACCCTATTTCACCATCTATCCATCCTACGGAAAATGAAATCACCACGCGTGCGTACGTACGGAATACCGTCTCCACGCCGTGGTGTAATCTATTTTCCACCACCACCTTACTTGGATGGGTATAATGGTTTAAATAATAACTATATATGATTATTTTAAAGTTATATTGATTCTTAAATTGTATATATACACTCCATTACAATTTCACGATCATGGGAATGATATCATCTCTCGTGCGTATGTACGGAATACCGTCTCCACGATGTGATGCGACTCGTTCTACATGATCTTCATTGCATAATGATTATATAAATGAATTTAATGAATGATTATATTACAATAATACCAATATGGAAATTAGGTATCTATAACTTAAAAATAATAATAATAATTTATTCGACAAAACACGCATAAGAACAAAAAGTAATAAACACCCTAATAACAAGTAGTAATGAAATATTACTAATAAGAAGCTAATAATATGACCATATATGATATCATAAAAATAAGTATGATTCAGGAATAAGTCAATAAAATTATTTAAATAATTATACAGGGGGTTAGGACACTTACGAAGCAAATCAGACCTAAGGTAAGGGAAATATCACAATCTCGTTTTTATCCGAGATTGTTTATACTTTGGTATTTACTGGGGTGTATTTTATCATCCACATCCATGTTTCCTCAATATGTAATATTATTTCCATCCACATAAAATTGTTTAAATTCATTTTTAACCTTTGGTGAGTTTTTAGTAAAAGATATGAAAGGAATCTTTGGTCGTTTTTCGTACGAGGTACTTTTTGACTTTTCCGACAAAAGTACGAGAAGAATGTTTTCTTTTAACTTATACGGCATGAATGGATTTTTAAAACATTATTTACAAGAAGCTTCCCTCACAAGTTTTCAAGTTTATTTTTAATCAACTTGTTTTAGTTTAAAATTGTATGACATGTTAAGAAATTAAAAGTGTTTTTGAAGTATAAAGGATATTTTCCTCAAGAATGGAGTTCAAGTGTTTTATCAAAAGTATTTTCCATCTAAGATAATAAAGGGTTCTGTTTCTATCCCTATTATTACATTGATTTGATTATGTTGTTATGGAATTATTTTTATGAATTCCTTTATCTTATATGAATTATTTTATGATGTCACAATGTTTAAGATTCCCAATTTTATTACATGGTTTATGCAATGATATATGATTTATGATTTTGTGGCACACATATGAATGGTATCATTATGAGATGGGTGGGACCTATATCTCCCTCCAATTCATTGGTTAAAGATTTTATATCTCATGAGATGGACATGGTTGGAATGGTAGTTTAAACCAGTTCAGTGAAACAGGACTGAAACGAGGAGTGAAATCGGTTCAGAAATGGACTTTGTCCACTAAGATAGTCTTGGAAATACGTCATGACTAATAAGAAATGATTCTCTATGATTATGTTTGTATGACACAAAGTTTCATGTTTTAAGTTATGATTATTGGGATTACATTTCACTAATATGATTTATCCCATGTTATGATATTATGATCTCTTTTGCAGGTTAAGAATTCCAAAATGTTATGTTCTTATGAATATGATGTGATTTATATTTCTTTTGTTTACCCTTACTGAGCATTTGAGCTCACCCTTTTATGTTTTCTTTTCCCCAGGATATAAAGAAAGGTTTTAGGTAAAAAAATGAAGATCTTTATGGGAGATGTTGATGATCTTTCGCCACGATTAGAAGATTATATTCTGAGTTTCCAAAGACACTAAACTATTACGGTCCTTGTGTGTGTGTTTTTGTTATGTACTAAGTATTCCGCAAAAGTAATGTAATGTCCATGTACATTAAGCTTTGGGTCTCTACAGTTGGTATCAGAGGAAAGGTTTAGTCAACCTTTGGAAACTAGGATGCGAGAACTTTAGTGAGATCCCTAGAGATATTTCTAAGGTATGTCTAGGGATGTCCCTAAGGTTAAGTATAAGTATACTTTATAGTACTATAATTAAGGTAACCCAAGATGTTAGATATTTAAGGTACTCCCCCTTTATTATATTGTTTTCCCTAGCGTGATTTTTTCCTCTCACACTATTATTTTTGGGTTTTAGACGATGGCTGGAACTCGAAGGAACCGTTTTGATCAATGTAATAGACAATGCAATGATTGTCCTCCTGAAAAAACAAATGTTATGGGAGACGGAGTGGAAAATATTATTGTTATACTTAAAAAAGCTATGAATCATTCTGGAATTCCAAATGAGCAGAGAAGGGAACAATATTCTATTGAGTCCTTCATGAGGCAACATCCACCTTCTTTCAGTGGTCTTCTGATCCACTTGTTGCTGAACAATGGATCAGTACTACTGAAAAGATATTTTCAGATCTTCAATGTTCTAAACATGATAAAGTCATCTTAGTAGTGTATCTTTTGGAAGGTGATGCTGGTCAATGGTGTAATCTTATTAAGAATATGAGGCAAAGGGATGAAATTGAGTCCATGGGATGGGATGAGTTCAAGAACTTATTTTTCAATAAGTACTTCCCTCGTATTCTTCGAACAAAGATGGATAAGGAGTTTCTTGAACTAAAGAAAAAGGATTATAAATCTGTTGGTATATATGAAGCGAATTTTACAAGGCTTGCAAGGTATGCATCTGGATTTATCATACAACCTGAAAGTAAAGTTGATCGATTCTTCAGTGGCTTAAAACCAAATCTTCTAAGGGAATTAGCTATAAGAGACTTCAGTAGCTATGAAGAAATTGTGTGTTGTTCTATCAAGGTAGAAATGGAAGTTGGTGTTACTTATCCATCTCATATTTTTGACAAGAAACGAAAGATGGAGTTCAAGGAGAAATCTCAGAATAATGGTGAAAAGAAGATGAATGTTTCCTTATGCTCAAAGTGTGGAAAGAAGCATGGTGGAGATTGTATTAAAGGAACTAGAAAATGTTTTTAAGTGTGGAAAAAAAGTTCATCGAGCAGCTGAGTGTCTAAGTAATAGAAAAAGGGTTTCTGGTGATGTGAATAAAGAAAAGGCTGCAGAGAACGCACCACCAACACTTCAATGCTTCAAGTGCAAGGAAATGGGGCATTATTCTAATAAATGCCCTAATCCAAGGGTTAGTGATGATCGAGATGAGCAACCACTTAAGGAAAAGGACAAAGGGAAGTCACATGCGATCATTATTGGCGATGTTGAATATGACAATGATGTGGTGGAACGATTAAGTGTTTATGTAATGGGATTCCAAAATAATGTTGTATATAGTATCGTGGAATATTGGAATATTTATGTATTGGTCTATTGTGGTTTTCAATGGTACCAGTAACCATGGAAAGTGATTGAGATATTTTTGGAAAAAAAGATGATATGCGCATAATGAAGGGAAAATGAAAAAATGAAAGGTTTGACAGTATTCCTGAGCTTGTGATTGATATAAGGACTAAGTGATATCATGGTTTGAGTATATAGAATTTTGAGGATTTTGGTATGTGGAAAGAGTTAACTTTTAACAGCATTCATGTTTTCAATAAGGTTCAATGGGTATTCATTTTTTTTATGAGAATACATGATTAAGGCCTTCGAATGTTTGGAATGTGACCAACAAGACATTTCTCATGATATATGGGGATCAAAAGTGGTATTAACATGCTAGTTGTATGAACTCTTTGGTAATCGTTTTCACTATAATATGAGATTAGACAGCATTATTTTGAATAAGCCTAAAGATTGGAATGGATTATGTTGGACATAAGTTAGTATTGTTTAAGGATAGAAGTTTTTTCGATATTATTTATGGGATGTCATAGTAATGTAGTTTTAGAAAAAGGACAACCTGCAGGATGGGCGACAGCCCATCGCGTCGGACAAGGTTGTGGGAATCGAACCCACAACCGAAGTGTGACTGGCCTTTATCGCCTACCACTGGCCTACAGGAAGTCCCTGTTTAGTAGAAACTAGTTTTATTATATTAAGCAGTATGATATAAGAAGTATAAGGCCATTTTAGGAACCATATATGATTAATCTCACTATAGATGGACTTATGTATTTTTTGATAACATTTCTAATCTTTTGTTTGAGACATATGGAATGACCCATCATTCTATCACATGATCTGCTAACACATCACGAATGAAAAATTCATCTTCATTTATTTAAGAGATGAATTGGAAATTGTCCAAAGAACGACCTATGGAGAGACTATACCAAAATCACGAAAGTATTTCTTCTAATTCCAATTTCATCAACTTTAGGGAAATGATCTTGAAAACCAAAAATGTTGTCCTAGTGCTCTTATATCTGATGAATCAGATGGTACCTTAGATCATCACAAATCTGTGGCATTGTGATTTCTGGCTTTTCCATAGCCATGTTCTCTACCACTCTCCATCAAAACATGATGGTTAGATTTCTCTTCCATACCCATATTTTCACCAATATGGAAACCTAGTGATTAGTTTGTTTGGGTAACCGTTACGTTTCATACTTTTGTTTTTAAAGATTGGTTTTGGTATTCCTTTTTACGATGTGGGTTTCTATTAAAGAAACTTTCGAGTAGTAAACCATTTATAACCCCAACGAATTTCGAGGGAGAAATTCATTTTAAGGGGGGTAGAATGTAACACCCCGAGATTTGATGAAAAATATTCTTTTTAATTTCATTAATGTCTTGTGTTGTTCGCTACCCCAAAAGGAGCTTTCACAGCAAACATCCTTGACTTGCCTTTCATTACACGCAATCGCAACCTTCCTCGATAGCGTGTGTAGTACGCAATACCGAGTTTCACTAAACAACGATATGCTATTAAAATATTATTAAAACTAGCCGTTATGAATAATAATAACCACTTTTTGAAATTTGGTAAATTTTATTTTTCAAAATGGACTTCATTTTTGGATTCGGAATATCGAAATTATATTAGGGTGAAATTTTGGTACTTTTTGGATGACTTTCATTTTCTGATGAATAGTGAAAATTACTAAATTTTAATTAAAAACAACCTTTTTAATCGAAATAATTAATAGTGATAAATTATTAATTTGAGTGGTTTTAACGTATATTTAGAATATATTTTTACAATTTAATACAATTTTGGTCATTGGATGTAATTTCACAATTAAACCAGACATAAACAAGTGTCAATCTTTTGATAGTTATTATCTCTTAAGAACACGCTATTTGTTTTGACGACGGGAATTAATTTTTAAATTAGTTAATGTAACTGATATGTTTTGAATGTGGTAAAATAAACATCATTTTTGAATTCATAAAATTAAATATATCTTAGGCCTAATTTATGGTATTTTTCTGGAAACTTTCATTTTTTGATGAATAGTGAAACCACTAAGTGGTAGTTAAAAAAACTGAATTTTTCATAAAACTTAATTTTACCGCTTCTGTGAGTAGAATTTCAAAAATCAGAGAGACACGGTTGATTTCATTAAGAAAAATGTGGTTCAATGAGATGAAAATAATTTTTGGTGAATAGTAAATTTTTACTTTTTTTACCACGGTTAAAAGTAAATAGGGTAGTTAAGGGTAAAATGATATTATTATTACCCTAACACATGTCTTAATTCTATTGGATAAGTGTAATTCGACCCAAAACAACCTTAGGAATAAAATATGACCATTTAGGCCCACTTGGATTAGATTAGGACATTTATTATCAATTTATTTAAAGAAGGGTTAAAATAGTTAAAATCAAAGTTTAATAACTAAAGAATTTTTAATATAGGGTTATACATAAGATAAATTCGACTATAAATATTAATTAGAAAGATAAAAATATTTCCTACATAATGATATCTTATTTGTAATTTTTATACTTTAAATAAGTTAATTTATTTATGACACAACGATGATTTAGTAATTATCTTATTAATAAAATATTGACATAATCGATGTTATAAATACCCAAATAAATGTAATTTGAGACTTTTTATGAATTACACTAATTTTATAGGTTCATAGGACATGTTAGTATTTATTTAAGAAACTTTTTTCGAACTAATCATTTTGTTATGAGTTTCAAAAAAATCAATTACTAAATAGTGTCAAAATTGACATAAAATTGTTTTTAAAACAAATATTATATTATTAATTGTTATTTTATTCTTAAAAATATAAGGTTCGTCCAAATGACTTAGATAAGGTTATATATATTAATAATAAACAACTTGGGGTTCGTTTGTCTTGTTATAGTAAGTTTATTAACCTTATAGTGTAAGAACACAAAAAGACACGGTAAAAGTAAAATTATCTAACTTAATGTTAAATCTAAATGATAAGGTTAAAATAGGAACCTAAACTTGTCTAAATTCTATTGGATGAGATGATTTTGACCCATCCCCACCTTAGCTTCTAAATAAATCAATTTGGAACTATTTAAAACCGAATTTGGCTTTATAATAAAATAATATTTTTAGTTTTTCCAAAGGAGCCCCTCACCTCCCTTATAAAAGGGAACCTCCTCCCCCTCTTCCTCACACCACTTTGAGCCTTAAATCTAGGCCAACCCCTGTAAATTTCTTCTCCCCACTTCCCTAGAGACATCATATAGGTATTGGTATTCTTCAAAGACCAATTTTAGTGTCCTAAAAGGAGGTCTCAAAGAATCGCTTCAAATAAGAGGTAATGTCCGTTACCGATTCTTTCATCTTTATTTCTTCTTCCACTTCTTCTTATTTAGTTGTTTCATTATAAAGTAATAACATCAGTATCACTCATATAATGATATGTTATTATAAGTATTAAACAACCCTATTTCACCATATATCCATCCTACGGAATATGAAATCATCACGCATGCGTACGTACGGAATACCGTCTCCACGCTGTGGTGTAATCTATTTTCCACCACCAACTTACTTGGATGGTTATAATGGTGTAAATAATAACTATAAATGATTATTGTAAAGTTATATTGATTCTGAAATTGTATATATACACTCCATTACAATTTCACGATCATGGGAACGATATCATCGCTCGTGCGTACGTACGGAATACCGTCTCCACGATGTGATGCGACTTGTTCTACACGATCTTCATTGCATAATGATTATATAAATGAATTGAATGAGTGAATATATTACACTAATAACAATCTGGAAATGATTTATCTATAACCTAAAAATAATAATAAGAATTTATTCGACAAAACACGCATAAGAACAAAAAGTAATAAACACCCGAATAACAAGTAGTAATGAAATATTACTAATAAGAAGCTAAGAATATGACCATATATGATATCATAAAAATAAGTATGATTCTGGAATAAGTCAATAACATTATTTAAATCATTATACAGGAGGTTCGGACACTTACGAAGCAAATCAGACCTAAGGTAAGGGAAATATCACAATCTCATTTTTATCCGAGATTGTTTATACTTTGGTATTTACTGGGGTGTATTTTATCATCCATATCCATGTTTCCTCAATATGTAATATTATTTCCATCCACCTAAAATTGTTTAAATCCATTTTTACCCTTCGTTTAGTTTTTAGTAAAAGATATGAAAGGAATCTTTTGTCGTTTTTCGTACGAGGTACTTTTTGACTTTTCCGATAAAAGTACGAGAAGAATGTTTTCTTTTAACTTATACGGCATGAATGGATTTTTAAAACATTATTTCCAAGAAGCTTCCCTCACAAGTTTTAAAGTTTATTTTTAATCAACTTCTTTTAGTTTAGAATTTTATGACATGTTAAGAAAGGAAAAGTGTTTTTGAAGTAGAAAGGATATTTTCCTCAAGAATGGAGTTCAAGTGTTTTATCAAAATTATTTTCCATCTAAGATAATAAAGGGTTATGTTTCTATCCCTATTATTACATTGATTTGATTATGTTGTGATGGAATTATTTTTATTAATTACTTTATCTTATATGAAATTTTTTATGATTTCACGATGTTTAAGATTACCATTTTTATTATATGGGTTATGCAATGATGTATGATTTATGATTTTGTGGCACACATATGAATGGTTTAATTATGAGATGGGTGGGACCTATATCTCCCTCCAATGCATTGGGTAAAGATTTTATATCTCATGAGATAGACATGGCTGGAACGGTAGGTTAAACCGGTTCAGTGAAATAGGACTGAAACGAGGAGTGAACTCAGTTCAGAAATGGACTTTGTCCACTAAGATAGTCTTGGAAATAAGTCATGACTAATAAGAAATGACTCTCTATGATTATGTGTGTATGCCACAAAGTTTCATGTTTTAAGTTATGATTATTGGGATTAAATTTCACTACTATGATTTATCCCATGTTATGATATTATGATCTCTTTTACAGGTTAAGAATTCCAAAATTTTATGTTCTTATGAATATGATGTGATTGATATTTCTTTTTTTTACCCTTACTGAGAATTTGAGCTCAACCTTTTATGTTTTGTTTTCCCCAGGATATAAAGAAATAAAAAAAAGGAAGATCTTTATGGGAGATGTTGAAGATCTTTCGCCATGATTAGAAGATTATATTCCGAGTTTCCAAAGACACTAAACTATTACGGTCCTTGTGTGTGTGTTTTTGTTATGTACTAAGTATTCCGAAAAAGTAATGTAATGTCCATGTACGTTAAGCTTTGGGTCTCTACAGTTGGTATCAGAGGAAAGGTTTAGTCAACCTTTGGAAACTAGGATGAGAGAACTTTAGTGAGATCCCTAGAGATATTTTTAAGGTATGTCTAGGGATGTCCCTAAAGTTAAGTATAATTATAGGTTATAGTACTAGAATTAAGGTAACCCAAGATGTTAGATATTGAAGGTACTCCCCCTTTATTATATTGTTTTCCCTAGCGTGATTTTTTCCTCTCACACTATTATTTTTGGGTTTTAGACGATGGCTGGAACCCAATGGAACCGTTTTGATCAATGTAATGGACAATGCAATGATTATCCTCTTGAACAAACAAATGTTATGGGAGACGGAGTGCAAAATCTTATTGCTATACTTACAAAAGCTATGAATCATTTTGGACTTCCAAATGAGCAGATAAGGGAACAATATTCTATTGAGTCCTTCATGAGGAAACATCCACCTTCTTTCAGTGGGTCTTCTGATCCACTTGTTGCTGAACAATGGATCAGTACTACTGAAAAGATATTTTCAGTTCTTCAATGTTCTGAACATGATAAAGTCATCTTAGCAGTGTATCGTTTGGAAGGTGATGCTGATCAATGGTGGAATCTTATTAAGAATACGAGGCAAAGGGATGAAATTGAGTCCATGGAATGGGATGAGTTCAAGAACTTATTTTTCAATAAGTACTTCCCTCATATTCTTCAAACAAAGATGGAGAAAGAGTTTCTTGAACTAAAGAAAAAGGATGATGAATCTGTTGGTATATATGAAGCGAATTTTATAAGGCTTTCAAGGTATGAATCTGGATTTATCATCCAACCTTAAAGTAAAGTTGATCGATTCTTCAGTGGCTTAAAACCAAATCTTCGAAGGGAATTAGCTATAAGAGACTTCAGTAGCTATGAAGAAATTGTGCATTGTGCTATCAAGGTAGAAATGGAAGTTGGTGTTACTTATCCATCTCATAGTTTTGACAAGAAACGAAAGATGGAGTTCAAGGAGAAATCTCAGAATAATGGTGAAAAGAAGATGAATGTTTCCTTATGCTCAAAGTGTAGAAAGAAGCATGGTGGGGATTGTCTTAAAGGGACTAGAAAATGTTTTAAGTGTGGAAAAGAAATTCATCGAGCAGTTGAGTGTCGAAGTAATAGAAAAAGGGTTTCTAATGATGTGAATAAAGAAAAGACTGCAAAGAACGCACCACCAACACTTCAATGCTTCAAGTGCAAGGAAATGGGTCATTATGCTAATAAATGCCCTAATCCAAGGGTTAGTGATGATCGAGATGAGAAACCACTTAAGGCAAAGGACAAAGGGAAGTCACATGCGATCACTATTGGAGATGTTGAATATGACAATGATGTGGTGGAATGATTAAGTGTTTATGTAATGGGATTCCAAAATAATGTTGTATATAGTATCGTGGAATATTGGAATATTTATGTATTGGTCTATTGTGGTTTTCAATGGTACCGGTAACCATGGAAAGTGATTGAGATATTTTTGGAAAAAAAGATGATATGCACATAATGAAGGGAAAACGAAAAAATGAAATATTTGACAGTATTCATGAGCTCATGATTAATATAAGGACTAAGTGATATCATGGTTTGAGTATATATAATTTTGAGGATTTTGGTATGTGGAAAGAGTTAACTTTTAACAGCATTCATGTTTTCAATAAGGTTCAATGGGTATTCATTTTTTTTCAAGAGAATACATGATTAAGGCCTTCGAATGTTTGGAATGTGACCAACAAGACATATCTCATGATATATGGGGATCAAAAATGGTATTAACATGCTAGTTGTATGAACTCTTTGGTAATTGTTTTCACTATAATATGAGATTAGATATCATTATTTTGGATAAGCCTAAATATTGGAATGGATTATGTTGGACATAAGTTAGTATTGTTTAAGGATAGAAGTTTTTTCGATATTATTTATGGGATGTTATAGTAATGTAGTTTTAGAAAAAGGACAACCTGCAGGATGGGCGACAGCCCATCGCGTCGGACAAGGATGTGGGAATCGAACCCACAACCAAAGTGTGACTGGCCTTTATCGCCTACCATTGGCCTACAGGAAGTCTCTATTTAGTAGAAACTAGTTTTATTATATTAAGCAGTATGATATAAGAAGTATAAGTCCATTTTAGGAACCATATATGATTAATCTCACTATAGATGGACTTATGTATTTTTTGATAACATTTCTAACCTTCTGTTTGAGACAGATGGAATGACCCATCATTCTATCACATGATCTACTAACACATCACGAATGACAAATTAATCTTCATTTCTTTCAGATATGAATTGGAAATTTTCCAAAGAACGACCAATGGTGAGACTATACCAAAATCACGAAAGTATTTCTTCTAATTCCAATTTCATCAACTTTAGGGAAATGATCTTGAAAACCAAAAATGTTGTCCTAGTGATCTTATATCTGATGAATCAAATGGTACCTTATATCATCACAAATCTATGGCTTTGTGATTTCTGGCTTTTCCATAGCCATGTTCTCTACCACTCTCCATCAGAACATGATGGTTAGATTTCTCTTCCATATCTATATTTTCACCTATGTGGAAACCTAGTGATTAGTTTATTTGGGTAACCGTTACATTTCATACTTTTGTTTTTAAAGATTGGTTTTGGTATTCCTTTTTACGATGTGGGTTTCTATTAAAGAAACTTTCGAGTAGTAAACCATTTATAACCCTGACGAATTTCGAGGGTGAAATTCATTTTATGGGGGGTAGAATGTAATACCTCGAGATTTTATGAAAAATATTCTTTTTAATTTCATTAATGTCTTGTGTTGTATGCTACACCAAAAGGATCTTGCATAACACGCATCCTTGACTTGCCTTGCATTACACGCAATCGCGACCTTCCTCGATAGAATGTGTAGTACGCAATACCGAGTTTCATTAAACAACGATATGCTATTAAAATATTATTAAAACTAGCTATTTTGAATAGTAATAAACTCTTTTTGAAATTTTGTAAATTTTATTTTTCAAAATGGACTTTATTTTTGGATTCGGAATATCGAAATTATATTGGGGTGAAATTCTGGTACTTTTCAGATGACTTTCATTTTCTGATGAATAGTCAAAATTACTAAATTTTAATTAAAAACAACCTTTTTAATCGAAATAATTAATAGTGATAAATTATTAATTTGAGTGGTTTTAAATTATATTTAGAATATATTTTTACAATTTAATACAATGTTGGTCATTGGATGTAATTTCACATTTAAACCAGACATAAACAAGTGTCAATCTTTTGATAGTTATTATCTCTTAAGAACACGCTATTTGTTTTGACGACGGGAATTAATTTTTAAATTAGTTAATGTAACTGATATGTTTTGAATTTGGTAAAATAAACATCATTTTTGAATTCATAATATCAAATATATCTTAGGCCTAATATTTGGTATTTTTCTGGAAACTTTCATTTTTTTAATGAATAGTGAAACCACTAAGTGGTAGTTAAAAAAACTGAATTTTTAATAAAACTTAATTTTACCGCTTCTGTGAGTAGAATTTCAAAAATCAGAGAGACATGGTTGATGTCAGTAAGAAAAATGTGGTTCAATGAGATGAAAATAATTTTTGCTGAATAGTAACTTTTTACTTTTTTTACCACGGTTAAAAGTAAATAGGGTAGTTAAGGGTAAAAATGATATTATTATTACCCTAACACATGTCCTAATTATATTTTATAAGTGTAATTCGACCAAAAACAACCTTAGGAATAAAATATGACCATTTAGGCCCACTTGGATTAGATTAGGACATTTATTATCAATTTATTTAAAGAAGGGTTAAAATAGTTAAAATCACAATTTAATAACTAAAGCATTTTTAATATAGGGTTATACATAAGATAAATTCGACTATAAATATTAATTATAAAGCTAAAAATATTTCCTACATAATAATATTTTATTTGTCATTTTTAGACTTTAAATAAGTTAATTTATTTATGACACAACGATGATGCAGTAATTATCTTATTAATGAAATATGGACATAATTGATGTTATAAATACTGAAATAAATGTAATTTGAGACTTTTTATGAATTCCAATAATTTTCTAGGTTAATATGACATGTTAGTATTGATTTAAGTAACGTTTTTCGAACTAATCATTCTGTTATGAGTTTCACAAAAATCAATTACTAAATAGTGTCAAAATTGACATAAAATAGTTTTTAAAACAAATATTATATTATTAATTTCTATTTTATTAATAAAAATCTAAGATTCAGCCAAATGACTTTGATAAGGTTATATATATTAATAATAAACAACTTGTGGTTAGTTTGTCTTGTTATAGTAAGTTTATTAACCTTATAGTGTAAGAACACAAAAAGACACGGTAAAAGTAAAATTATCTATCTCAATGTTAAATCTAAATGATAAGGTTAAAATAGGAACCTAAACTTTTCTAAATTCTATTGGATGAGAGGATTTCGACCCATCCCCACCTTAGCTTCTAAATAAATCAATTTGGAGCTATTTAAAACCGAATTTGGCTTTATAATAATATAATATTTTTAGTTTTTCCAAAGGAGCCCCTCTCCTCCCTTATAAAAGGGCACCTCCTCCCCCTCTTCCTCACACCACTTTGAGCCTTAAATCTCGGCCAAAACCTACCAATTTCTTTTCTCCACTTCCCTAGAGACATCATAGAGGTCCTTGTCTTCTTAGAACACCAATTTTAGTGTCTTAAAAGGAGGTCTCAAAGAAGCGCTTCAAATAAGAGGTAATGTCTGTTACCGATTATTTCATCTTTATTTCTTCTTCCACTTCTTCTTATTTAGTTGTTTCATTTTGAAGTAATAAAATCAGTATCACTCATATACTTATATGTTATTATAAGTATGAAACAACCCTATTTCACCATCTATCCATCCTACAGAAAATGAAATCATCACGCGTGCGTACGTACAAAATACCGTCTCCACGCCGTGCTGTAATCTATTTTCCACCACCACCTTACTTGGATGGGTATAATTGTGTAAATAATAACTATATGTGATTATTGTAAAGTTATATTGATTCTGAAATTGTATATATACACTCCATTACAATTTCACGATCATGGGAACGATATCATCGCTCGTGCGTACGTACGGAATACCGTCTCCACGATGTGATGCAACTCATTCTACATGATCTTCATTGCATAATGATTATATAAATGAATTGAATGAATAAATATATTACACTAATACTAATCTGTAAATGAGTTATCTATAACCTAAAAAATAAGAATAAGAATTTATTCGACAAAACACGCATAAGAACAAAAAGTAATAAACACCCGAATAACAAGTAGTAATGAAATATTACTAATAAGAAGCTAAGAATATGACCATATATGATATCATAAAAATAAGTATGATTCTTTAATAAGAAAATAACATTATTTAAATCATTATACAAGAGTTTCGGACACTTACGAAGCAAATCAAACCTAAGGTAAGGGAAATATCACAATCTCATTTTTATCTGAGATTGTTTATACTTTGGTTTTTACTGGGGTGTATTTTATCATCCACATCCATGTTTCCTCAATATGTAATATTATTTCCATCCACCTACAATTTTTTAAATCAATTTTTACTCTTCGGTGAGTTTTTAGTAAAAGATATGAAAGGAATCTTTTTTCGTTTTTCGTATGAGTTACTTTTTGACTTTTCCAATAAAAGTACGAGAAGAATGTTTTCTTTTAACTTATACGACATGAATGGATTTTTAAAACATTATTTTCAAGAAGCTTCCCTCACAAGTTTTCAAGTTTATTTTTAATCAACTTCTTTTATTTTAGAATTGTATGACATGTTAATAAAGGAAATGTGTTTTTTAAGTAGAAAGGATATTTTCCTCAAGAATGGATTTCAAGTGTTTTATCAAAATTATTTTCCATCTAAGATAATAAAGGGTTATGTTTCTATCCCTATTATTACATTGATTTGATTATGTTGTTATTGAATTATTTTTATGAATTCCTTTATCTTATATGAATTGTTTTATGATGTCACGATGTTTAAGATTCCCATTTTTATTACATGGGTTATGAAATGATGTATGATTTATGATTTTGTGGCTCACATATGAATGGTATAATTATGAGATGGGTGGGACCTATATCTCCCTCCAATGCATTGGGTAAAGATTTTATATCTCATGAGATAGACATGGATGGAACGGCAGGTTAAACCGGTTTAGTGAAACAGGACTGAAACGAGGAGTGAACTCGGTTCAGAAATGGACTTTGTCCACTAAGATAGTCTTGGAAATAAGTCATGACTAATAAGAAATGATTCTCTATGATTATGTGTGTATGCCACAAAGTTTCATGTTTTAAGTTATGATTATTGGGATTACATTTCACTACTATTATTTATCCCATGTTATGATATTATGATCTCTTTTGCAGGTTAAGAATTCCAAAATGTTATGTTCTTATGAATATGATGTCATTGATATTTCTTTTGTTTACCCTTACTGAGCATTTGAGCTCACCCTTTTATGTTTTCTTTTCCCCAGGATATAAAGAAAGGTTTTAGATAAAAAAAAAGAAAGATCTTTATAGGAGATGTTGAAGATCTTTCGCCACGATTAGAAGATGATGGTTAAATGTTCTAGTCTCTATTAGATGATGGTTAAATGTTCATATCATGACCTGTACCCTAGGCTCGTGTTGTGACTACCCTAAGCCTGCCCTCCATAGGCCAAGGGCTGGAAAATAGCACCGAAAAGGCATATCCTAGAAACCGGGAAGGCATTGCCTCTAAACCTGTAAACTAACAAAAACCAAGAACACAACAAGAAACAATCACAAGGTAAACTATATAGTAAGCATGGTGTGTACAGTAAGTAAGGGGGCCAGAATACAAGCCCAACTGGAAAGTACAAGTAAAACTGAAAAAGAACATCTCCTGTGAACACTCACCAAGGACCCTACCTGAAGGGTAGGTACAACACGGGTCATCTCGTATAATGCCCACCTTCGATCAACCTACAGTTCAGTACCCTCGACCTCGATCAACATTGTCTGTCGTCTACACAAGACACAGCAAGGTACGGGCGTAGCCCATCAGGGGTGAGTATAACAATACTCAGTAGGGACCCCGAGACCCTTGTAGGTATCTTAGAGTTTCACAAAGTAAAAACCACAAAGAACGAAGAAATAGTCATCGACGCTACTTAGTTATATGCCCATACATATACCTAAGTTATCAAGACATTTAAAGTTAACTCCATTAAGGAAGAAGTACCACACAGGTAACACCACGAAGGTATAATTACTACATAGGTAACACCACAAAGGTAGAAGTACCACATAGGTATCACCACGAAGGTGGAAGTACCACATAGGTAACACCACGATGGTTGAAGTACCACACAGGTATCACCACAAAGGTAGAAGTACAACACTGGTATCACCATGAAGGTATAAGTACCATACAAGTATCACCACAAAGGTGGAAGTACCACACGGGTATCACCACGAAGGTATAAGTCCCACACATGTATCACCATGAAGGTAGAATACTCAGCACAAACCATGTATATAAGTAAGGCATAGAAGTACAGATGATTAGTCGCAAAGCTAGATCATCTTATTCTGTCAAGAGGCAAGACCCGTGTTGGGCTGCGAACCAGCATGGCCCGACTCCCTGGGATTCGAACCGACACGGTCCACTTTGGGCGCGGCCCGCTGGCCAGGTGCGGGGTCCGCTCTAGCCGACACTCAAGGGGGAGGCCCCCCCTGATTTCCCCGAACGGTCCAGCAGACCATTCGGTCACCTAGCTGGCATGTGGGACCGCTTGGATATCCTAATTGGTGTGACGTGTCCAACCAAAAAGATCAGCCAGTTCTAATCCTAGTGGTACGGTAATGTGTTGTTGCTCCCCCTATGGCCGGATGGGTATCGACCACCCTCCGGCCTTCGTCGTGGATAAGCGACCACAACCTCTTGCTCTGGCGGTGCGGATGCATGCCGCCACTCCACCAAACAGCCGACTGGAAGGTGGCCGCCACCTTGTTCCATCATGGCCGACAAGCCACAACCTCCTACTAAACCGGAGGCATGGACGCACACCACCCTCCTTCCTCACGGCTGACCGGGTGCCGGCCGCCACCTTCTTCCGCGAGCCATCGCGACTTTGTTCCAAGATTGAAAATTATTTCATTTACATATTCACGTTCCTCGGGTTGAGGGATCCACGTCCATATGTCGTGCTCAACAAAACTTTGTGTTTCCAGTGCGCTTAATTATTTTCCATTGATGAACAAATGAATAACGCATGAAGAAGAAAAGAAGAAAAGGTAAGGTATATGTGCGGGATGATGGACATGTTTTTTTGGCCATCTTTATTGTGAATCTAGAATATGAAGAATAAAAAATAAGATATTTAAATATAATTCAACTTAAAACCCCTACCCCGTTCATCCGTTGGAGGTGTTGTGAGGAAGAGGATGAAGTCGGTGAAGGTTACACCGACGTTCGTTGCTCCCGCAACACGTTTCCGTTCCGGGCTCATGTCATCCTCATTCTTGATCCAGAGAGTGTTCTTTGTTTGAGAGGTTCTTTGTTTGGAGGATGTTTCTCCAAAGGATCTCCTTTGCCAATCCTTTTTCCCATGAGAGGTATGGTTCCAAATTAATAAGTTAGGAATTGATGTTGGCACATCAATGGGGAGATGCCAAGAGTTAATAAAAAAATAACTCTTAATTAACAAGTTGATTCATTAATTCGGAATTAATAAATCCTATTAATTAAAGTAGAATGTGGTTACACATTTGGTAAAACTGGGCATTTAATTCCCCTCGTTAAATGACCAACCACCCTCGTGTGGTCCCCACCGTTATGATTCAAATGGGAGGGTTTAAAAATAACATAAAAGTAATTATTTTATTTTATTATTTGTTTAAACCTCCCACGAAAAATCCCAAAAAATAACTTCTACTCTCGACCTACTAAGGTTGAGGTGAAGGTATCCTTAAGCGAATATCAGCATTGCAAGTTCAACAGTGTCCTCAGATTTCAATTCCGAGCACCGGTTCAAAAGTTACAAAACCTTTCTCGCGCTTTTACTGAACGTACCTGAAAAAACGTTCAAAAATTCATTCTGGGAACACCGGGCCTCAGAGTCACACGCCGTCAATTTTCACGGTCTTGTAATAATTCCATATATTTAAAAAAATTACATGAAAAAATCAAGGTCTTTAGATTCTCCCCACCTCAGGGCTTTGCATCCCCGAAAGCCACAACACAAACTAGGGAAATAAGTGAGGGTAATGAGCAAAAATATAAGCCTCCCGCTCCCATGTTCTCTCTTGGAGGTTCCCGTTCTGCCATAAAACATCCACTAGAGGTATCAACCGCCCACAAAGGACCCTCTTCTGTCAATCTTCAATCTCCACTAGAACCTCTAAAAACGTCGCCCCATCTTCGATGTCTAGCTCAACCCAGTCAATGATGTGTGAAGGATTATTTACATATCTCCTCAGCTGGGATACGTGGAAAACGTCGTTCACCCAGTGAAACTGAGAGGGAAGAGCTAAGCAGTAAGATACCTTGACAACTCTGTTGAGGATCTGAAAGGGTCTGATGAACTTCAAAGATAACTTACTACCCCGACCAAGTCTCTGCAAACCTCGCCGAGGTGAGACCCATAGAAAGACATGGTCACCATCCTCAAACTCAAGAATTCTTCATCTCCTATCAGCATAAGACTTATGCCTACTCTATACATTCTTCATCTGCTCTTGTATGATCCACTCCTTCTTCGTGGTATCCCATACCATATCTGGTCCCAAGAGTGCTGACACCCCTGGATCAGTCCAGTATAGAGGTGATCTGCAAGGTCGACCGTAAAACACCTTGAATGGTGCCATTACGAAAGTGGAATGATAGCTGTTGTTGTACGTGAACTCCACCAAAGTCAAGTGATACTCTCATCTGCGGTTGAAATATATGATGCAAGTACGCAACATGTACTCAAGGGTCTGAATGGTCCTCTCTATCTAACCATCCGTCTGAGGATGGAAGGTGGTGCTCAACAAAAGCTATGTCCCGAACACCTCCTACAACCCCTTCTATAGTTGGGAAGTAAAACGTGCATCACGATCAGAGACAATCGTAGATGGTACTCCATGAATCCATACAATATCATGCATGTAGAGGCGTCCCAAGCTCTCTACTGATCCCTGCTCTCTGATAGGTAGGAAGTGGGCTGACATGGTGAGTCGGTCAACGATCACCAAGATGGAATCATGCCCCTTGGACGTGCGTGGAAGTACAGTCATGAAGTCCATGGAAATTCCATCCCACTTCCACTCTGGAACCTCCAGTGGATGAACTAAGACTATTATTACCTGATTCTCCACCTTCAATTTCTGAAAAGTGAGGCACCGTGACACAAACTTTGCCACTACTTTCATCATTCCCAACCACCAGTGCTGATGCTGAAGGTATTGGTACATCTTCTCCACTCTTGGATGTACCTCTAGAGGGGATGTATGGAACTACCTCAAAAATTCCTCCCTAAGATCCACTGGTACCATAGTATGCCCTATGAAGAGGATGACATGCTCCCCACATTTAGAAAATTCATCAGGTGCCTGTCCTATGGATATCTGAGCATGTCGAGACTTACAGTCAGTGTCCCTAAGATGTGCCTCCCTGACTTGCTGAAGGAGTGGGGGAGTGACTATCAGAGACTGAAGAAAAGATGCTTTATCTCAACCCACGTAGGATATCCGCAAGGCGGCTAACTGCTCTGTCGCCTCACTCAGAAATTGTATACCAAATCTCCTGCTGAGTGCATCTGCCACTACGTTCCCCTTCCCAGAAGTATAGACTATCTCGAAGTCATAGTCTTGGAGGAACTCAAGCCAACGTCACTATCTCAGGTTCAGGTCCTTCTGAGATAAGATATACCTGAGACTCTTGTGATTAGATTAGACTGTAAAATACTCACCCATCAAGTAATGTCGCCACATCTTCAAGGATAATACCAATGCTACTAACTCCAGGTCATGGGTAGCGTAGTTATTCTCATGTTGTCTCAACTATTGAGAACCATAGGGGATCCCTTCTCGTTCCTACATCAGGACACATCCAAGCTCGGTCTCTGATGCATCGCAGTAGACTATGTACCCAACTCCCTCCTCTGGTAGCTTCAAGATGGGGGCACTCATCAGTCTCTACCTCAACACTAGGAAACTCCACTGGAATATCTTCGACCACACAAAGGTTTTCCCCTTCTTTTTCAACACTAATAAGGGCGCCACAACTCGGAAAAAGGAAGGCACAAAACTCTAGTAGTAACTGGAAAAAACCAAGAAACTTATCACTTCCGTCACACTCTTGGGTGGCTCCCAAGCAAGTACAACCTCAATATTTGTTGGATCCACCACAACTCGAGCCTCCGAGATGACGTGTCCCAAGAAGTGAACCTCTTGGATCCAAAACTGGAACTTCGAGAGCTTATCATAAGATGGTTCTCTCAAAGTGTTTCCAGAACTATCTGTAGATGATAGGTATGATCCTCATCCATCCCTAAGTATCTCAGGATGTCATCGATGAAGACTACTATAAAGAAATTGAGGTATGGCTGGAAGATCCTATTCATGAGTCCCATGAACACTTTTGGGGATTTGGTCACACGAAATGGCAAAACCAAGAACTCATAGTGGCCATACCAGCATCTAAAGGCCATCTTCTGCACATCCTCATCTCATACCCTGAGCTGGTGATAGCCTGATCTGAGGTCTATCTTCAAAATCCATCGTGCTCCCTTTAGTTGATCAAAGAGATCGTCAATCCTTGGGAGTGGGTACTTGTTCTTCACAGTCACCTGGTTCAGGCACCGATAGTCCACACAGAGTCTCAAACTCCCATCCGCCTTCTTGGCGAACAAAATTAGGGCTTCCCAAGGAGAAACACTAGTCCTAATAAACCCATTGCTCTATAAGTCCTCAAGCTATACTTGTAGCTCTCATAGCTTCGAGGGAGCCATGCGATATGATGGAGTAGATATCGGTGTTGTCCCAGGGTACAAGTCGATGTAAAAGTCCACCTCTCTGTGAGGAGGTAGACCCGAAACATCATCTGGAAAAACATCAATGTACTGGTCCACCCCTATAGGATAGCTCAGACTCTCAACATCAACCGCTCCGAGGGTAAGGCTAGAAAACTGATGTGTGATCGGATACACTCTCCTATGGGTAATTCCATCCCGTGATGTAAAGGTTCCCTTCTCACCGGTGAAGGAAAACCTAGACCCATCCTTGAGGACACACTGCACTTTGCACCTAATATAGTCAATTTGAGCATGGACTGTAGATAACCATCCATACCAAAGATGACGTCGTAAGTCTTTGATGCCGCTACTAGAACATCCTAGCTAAAGCTCTCACCTCCTAGATTAAGTTCACACTACCAAAAACAGTGCGTAATTGTCGAATCTGCTCCCGTTAGAGTGTCTAGCCATAAGGATCAAGCCAACGGCTCCACCGGTATCTATGAGCTTCGAATGAGGGTCGTGGAAATAAAATAATGACTGGAACCTATGTCTATAAGTACTGTAGATAAGGTGGAGTAGACACAGATCGTACCTCATATCATCTCTAGAGCGCTATGGTCATAAGCCTCAGCTGTCTGGAGCTGAGTTCGCCCCTGTCCACTTGGTCCCTATGGTCGGGGTGGACCACCTGGAGGTGGTGGCGGTAGAAACTCAAATTGCCGCCTGCCGCCTACTGCATTGCCTGATCTTTTGCCACGTCCACCTCCTACCTGCGGACCTCCCCAATCGAATCTTCACCTCTGCCCAGGCGGTCCTTCAATCGTCTGCTGGTCATCTGTACGGCAGTTCGGGCAGTCGCAAGCCATATGATTTTTCTCGCCGCATGAGTAACACTTCCTGATCCTCACCTATACTGCTCTATCTCGAGATCCCCGCACCACCGACGCTATATCCTACGGTCGTCCACCTATAGGTATGGTCCTTTTGGACCTTTGTGTCATATGTCTGCTGCTAGCTGCTGATGACTCCACTACGTGAAGTTCAGTGGTGGGTCTCTGTAGAGACCCAAAGCTTAACGTACATGGACATTACATTACTTTTGCAGAATACTTAGTACATAACAAAAACACACACACAAGGACCGTAATAGTTTAGTGTCTTTGGAAACTCGAAATATAATCTTCTAATCGTGGAGAAAGATCTTCAACATCTCCCATAAAGATGTTCCTTTTTTACCTAAAACCTTTCTTTAAACAACTTGAATAAACAACTTGGGGTTCGTTCGGCTTGTTATAGTAAGTTTATTAACCTTATAGTGTAAGAACACAAAAAGACACGGTAAAAGTAAAATTATATAATTTAATGTTAAATCTAAATGATAAGGTTAAAATAGGAACCTAAACTTGTCTAAATTCTATTGGATGAGAGGATTTCGACCCATCCCCACCTTAGCTTAGAAATAAATTAATTTGGAGCTATTTAAAACCGAATTTTGGTTTATAATAAAATAATATTTTTAGTTTTTCCAAAGGAGCCCCTCTCCTCCCTTATAAAAGAGAACCTCCTCCCCCTCTTCATCACACCACTTTGAGCCTTAAAACTCAGCCAAACCCTACCAATTTCTTCTCTCCACTTCCCTAGAGACATCCTAGAGGTCCTGGTCTTCTTCAAAGACCAATTTTAGTGTCCTAAAAGGAGGTCTCAAAGAAGTGCTTCAAAGAAGAGGTAATGTCTGTTACCGATTATTTCATCTTTATTTCTTCTTCCACTTCTTCTTATTTAGTTGTTTCATTATGAAGTAATAACATCAGTATCACTCATATACTGATATGTTATTATAAGTATGAAATAACCCTATTTCACCATCTATCCATCCTACGGAAAATGAAATCACCACGCGTGCGTACGTACGGAATACCGTCTCCACGCCGTGGTCTAATCTATTTTCCACCACCACCTTACTTGGATGGGTATAATGGTGTAAATAATAACTATATATGATTATTTTAAAGTTATATTGATTCTAAAATTGTATATATACACTCCATTACAATTTCACGATCATGGGAATGATATCATCGCTCGTGCGTACGTACGGAATACCGTCTCCACGATGTGATGCCACTCATTCTACATGATCTTCATTGCACAATGACTATATAAATGAATTGAATGAATGAATATATTACACTAATACCAATCTGGAAATGAGGTATCTATAACCTAAAAATAAGAATAAGAATTTATTCGACAAAACATGCATAAGAACAAAAGGTAATAAACACCCAAATAACAAGTAGTAATGAAATATTACTAATAAGAAGCTAAGAATATAACCATATATGATATCATAAAAGTAATTATGATTCTAGAATAATTCAATAACATTATTTAAATCATTATACAGGAGTTTCGGACACTTACAAAGCAAATCAGACCTAAGGTAAGGGAAATATCACAATCTCATTTTTATCCGAGATTGTTTATACTTTGGTATTTATTGGGGAGTATTTTATCATCCACATCCATGTTTCCTCAATATGTAATATTATTTCCATCCACCTACAATAGTTTAAATCCGTTTTTACCCTTCGGTGAGTTTTTAGTAAAATATATGAAAGGAATCTTTTGTCGTTTTTCGTACGAGGTACTTTTTGACTTTTCCGATAAAAGTACGAGAAGAATGTTTTCTTTTAACTTATACGACATGAATAGATTTTTAAAACATTATTTCCAAGAATATTCCCTCACAAGTTTTCAAGTTTATTTTTAATCAACTTCTTTTATTTTAGAATTGTATGACATGTTAAGAAAGGAAAAGTGTTTTTGAAGTAGAAAGGATATTTTCCTCAAGAATAGAGTTCAAGTGTTTTATCAAAATTATTTTCCATCTAAGATAATAAAGGGTTCTATTTCTATCCCTATTATTACATTGATTTGATTATGTTGTGATGGAATTATTTTTATTAATTCCTTTATCTTATATGAATTGTTTTATGATGTCACGATGTTTAAGATTCCCATTTTTATTACATGGGTTATGCAATGATGTATGATTTATGATTTTGTGGCACACATATGAATGATATCATTATGAGATGGGTGGGACCTATATCTCCCTCCAATACATTGGGTAAAGATTTTATATCTCATGAGATATACATGGATGGAATGGCAGGTTAAACCGGTTCAGTGAAACAGGACTGAAACGAGGAGTGAACTCGATTCAGAAATGGACTTTGTCCACTAAGATAGTCTTGGAAATAAGTCATGACTAATAAGAAATGATTCTCTATGATTATGTGTGTATGCCACAAAGTTTCATGTTTTAAGTTATGATTATTGGGATTACATTTCACTACTATGATTTATCCCATGTTATGATATTATGATCTCTTTTGCAGGTTAAGAATTCCAAAATGTTATGTTCTTATGAATATGATGTGATTGATATTTCTTTTGTTTACCCTTACTGAGAATTTGAGCTCACACTTTTATGTTTTCTTTTCCCCATGATATAATTTTATTGAATATAATAATATGATTTTAGTCATAATAAGTGTAATTTCAGATCATCATAATTTATTGGCTAATGTTAAGTCGATCAGAAGAAGCTACAAGATGATTCTGAACTGTATGAAGGTGCATCAGATGGAAATCACTAGAAGAACATAAATCATGTTTTAGGATGTTCTAAGTAATAAAGGTTATTGAATATTTAGTGAAGGTAAAGTAATAATCTTAACAACTGTTGAACAAATCTCAAACTTCAATTATTTGTAAAATTGGAAGAACATTTATCAAAATATTACAAATGGACTTTACATTATTATAAATTAAAATAATTATGATGATGTTGATCTTGAAATTTAAATTATGATATTCATGGATGTTAAGTTCATGATTCAAGCCAATATATGAGGATGATTTGAAGATAGTTGATTTTAATTTTTTAGGATCTTTGATGGAGTCAAATACTGGTATCTTTGGAATATATTGAATTTTTTCAAATCAAGAGTTAAGAAGGAAGTAATTTAAAATTGAAGCTCATGTGTTCCCCATATTTATTATATGAATCTTGTTTATATAAAGGGGAATATAATCTGACTTAAATAACAAAAAATATATAGGTGAATGGAGGAGATTAATTTTTGAGAGCTTCGCAAAAGAAGTTAAGAGTTGAGAAGAAGTGAGTTTCTAACCTGAATTTATCGAAATTTCAGCTGAGTCAAAGTTTGAGAAGACTGTAATTTAAAGTTTTGAATTTTTGAGTGAATTATTCAGATTCACTAGAAGGAGGGAAAATCAAATTTCAAGAACCAATATATAGAATTTATATATGTGTAGATTTCTAGGTAGTTATATCTCTAAAATTTTAGTATTATGGAAGCAGAACAAGGCAGGTGTACAAGTATTCTAATGGAAGAAGAAGTTGTAGTCAAAGACCTATTAAATTAGAATTAATATTGTAAACTGATGAAAGTCGATATAATATAAATTTAAGAGACTTAGTATGTGGTATTCACACATTGTATTAAGTATAAATAATTTACAAACCACTTTTAATTTATAATAATATTATTGGAAGAAAATCAAACACACTTCTAGAGTCAAAATGACAAGGGGTAGGTTCTCACATTAAGGATTAAGTTTATAAAAATATTTATTTTCTATTTATATTAAATTGTTTACATAGCATAAGAGAAAACTTGGGAGGGACCATACTTAAGATCCATACATCCTAACTATTGATAGAGTTTCAATGAACTTAAAGGAAGTATAAATTTAAGTTGAACTTGATAGGTAAAAGTTAGTCACCATTGATTCACCTTTCCCCCCTCTCTGAGTGACTATAGAATCCCATTATATCCTCAATTAGTATCAAAGGATAGGTTCCCTCTAGTTGGATCTAAAAAAATTATTACTATTTTTTCACTATCTTACATGAAGTGGATATTTCCAAAATTTGAAGAAATTGTTTCTTTACAAGATAAGGAAGTTAAGACTGAGCTGAAGAAAACAAAAGTTATACATGGTTTTAACAACATGAAGGTTTCATCCAAAACCTTAAATAACTGAAGGAAGAAATAATCTTATAAGTAATTTAATTTAATCTCTCAAAATCATAAAAGGGAGAATCCACCGCTATAGGATGTTAAAGTGAGTGGAAAGATTATTAAAAAATCTATTATAATTAGTTCTCCAAAAGAATAATCTTTTTCAAGGTATAAAAAGTATAAATTAGTTAAAGATATCAAATTTTTTTACTATAAAATCATGGATCACATAAAATATTTACCTAATGAAGTTATTAAATATATATTTTATTATATCAAGGGATAGCATGAGTAAAAATCAAATATTTAATAGAAACTTAATGAGATAGAAGATACTTAAGGAAATAATTTTTGAAGATGTAGAACTCTAAAAAAACTCATGGAAGTAAAGGAATAATCAATTTTACTATAAATTGAAAAAAAATCCGTGTTTAAGAGTATTTGTATAGGATGGTCTGTGAGAAAGGTATAAGTTGGATATTTTTTGAATAAGTGATCCATGCATTGAGAATTTCCATTGAATTCAATAACTATCAGTTGGAAATAAAATACAAGAGTAAAAGAGGTTGAAAACTCTCTACAAAATTAAATGGATATGCATGAAGAAGTTATTTAGAAGTTAAATGATGAATGTGAATATATATAGAAAATATTTGTAGATTATAAAAACACTTTAAGTCAAAATTTTCTTGATTTGGAAATAAATTTTAGAAAAATGGAAGTTACTAAAGTTGATTCTTCACATACATATGAGAAAAGAGCTACTATTGAAATTAATAAAGAGATTATTACTCTTAGAAAGACTCAATCTAGTGCCATGAAAAATGTGAAATAATCAAAAGTATCAGCTTATGATAAGTCGAATAAAAATTTAAACCTAAATTTTGTAAATACTTTATATACTAATTCTGACCCTTTGAATTATTTAGGTTATAATTCAAGTATTAGAAAAATATGGGTAAAAAAAATTTAGGCACCCACTACTTACATAAAGGTTAAAGAAATTAATAGGGTGATAATGTGTTCCCTATAAGGTATCTGAAAGGAATAATTTTATGATATTCCATCGACTAGCCAAAATACAACATAGTAGAAAAATATAATTCTTTTCATCTCTATTTAGTGTTGTGGAATGTTCAAAGACATTGTTATCGGTTGTTTTCATAAAATGATAAGGGATGAAAAAGCATAGGACAACACTAAGTGGGATAACAATAAAATTTAGTATAAATTTAGCTAAGTTTAACCATAGTACATGGAATAATTAAATTTTGTTTTTACATAATATATTTGAATATCTGGAAAATTTATTTGGAAGTTAGGGAAGATGTGTTCATAGTGATGGTGAGTTCTAGTTTATAACTACTAAGAAAAACTCAGTTGAATCCAATGGAAGAAGGCCAAAAAAGCTGAAGAAAATTTAATGGAATATGGAAAAAAGACTTCCTTCAAGTGTAAATAAAAGGAAGTTATAAAAATTCTTACACTAAATATGAAAGAAAAGAAATAATTCACAATGAATAGGAGATTATTCTACTTTGGAAGAAAGTGTTACTTTATGAAAATATGTAAAAAGAACATGAACATTAAAGTTAAAGGAAGAAAGATTGAAAAATAATAGAAATCAACACATGGAAAGGGTAATGGGTTGAGAAAAATGAATGAATGTTCCAAAGAAAAATTTTAGGTACACTGGAAGTTACCAATAAAGAGTAACTTACCATAAGATAAGAATCAGTGCGAGAAGTGTAATTTTTCTGGCCAAACTCCTAAAAAATTACATGAAAATATTACCAAGATATGAGAATTTGAAGAATAAAAGTAGATAATCTTCAAATGATACAAAGGTTTTTATGAAATAAAATTCTCTATGAAGAATAAATAAAAACATATTTTGATGTTTTGTATGATTGTATAGATAGAAAAATTGGTGGATGAAAGGAATTTGGAAGTAGAAGAAAGGAATAATTCATGCACCATTATAGAATAATTTAATAAGAAATCTCCACATGAAGTGAAAAGTAAAATTGAAAGGTAGAAGTCCATGATTCCCCAAAGGATAAGTTCTTATAAAACTAAGGGTGATAGAATAAAGAAAAATGAGGTCAAGGTTAAAGGAATTTCCAGGTTGAGAAAATTTTCTCATCCTTATTTATATAACTAGTGAGGAAAGGAAGTTAAACCTTATTCCTTGATAAGTTTTAATGAATTTTAATGAATAATTTAATTGAAGGAGATGCAATTTTGGGGGTATTTTCCTCTAAAAATAAATATAGTGATTCCAAAGACCAAATGAATTTGAAATAAAGAGAAAAACTCCATATAAGAAAAGTTTATAAAAACAAATTATAAATATCTATGTGATTGTGAATAATTTTTTAAAATATAAAATATAAGGAATTAAAGTTTCTATCATCTATTATGTATGTTTTCTATACTCTCTCATTCTTATATAAAAACTAATGTTTAAATGAAGAGTAAAATTTTCTTTGTTGATGAAAAAATGTTTTTAAAAAAAGGGAGAAATATATAATATTATGCTGTAATTTTTTTTGATTGATTTGTTGATATGGGTTTAGGAAAGTAAGTGGAATGAAAAATTGTGGAATTCACCCCTAAAATAATATTTTATCAAATTTGGAATCACTTGGTAAATTTTATGGATATCTTTAATGTTTGAGATAACCACTCTTGTTTTCTACACCAATTACAACTCATGTAAACATAGAGTTGGTTGATTTGTGGATTATTGCTTTAAATAAGGTGTTTTATCCTCTTCTCAGGAAATTTAAGGTTTATATTCAGTTCAATAGAAGAAAATTGTAGAATAAAAAAAGTTTTGATTAAAGTTCCTCCCTCACCCCAAGATAAAAATAAGCAGGATTTGAATTTAAATCACTAAAGGTGAGGTAATATTGATCCCTCGAAAATATGACTTTAAATTTATTGAGAATTTGGTATTGATAAAAAATCAAAAAGGGGAGATTTAATTACCCATCAGATGTTGATGGTGATGAATTGTATTTTTATTCAATAGATAACGGAAAATTAAATGATTAAGTTGAAGTAAAATGAATATTCCTTTGGGTATTTACAAAGTAAAATCTTCATAAGTACATACCATGGAAATAAAAAAGGAATAAAAAGTAGGAACATCAGTTGATGAACAAAAGTGGAATAAATGTTGCTAACAAATAAATATGAATGTGCCAAGTTAATTCACTGGAAGCATCATATGCACATTAGATGATTAAAAAAATTACCTTCATTGTATTTGTGACTAGTGATGAAGGATGAAGGATGAAGAAGCAATGTCATGCTCATTTTGAATTAAATAAGTAAGTTTCCTAGATATAGTGATCTAAAAGATAAACATTTTATGATTATTGAATTAATCCCTAAGTGTAAGACAAGTACTAAAGATGTTGAAAATTTCTATCTACAATAGTAGTTAACTAGAGATTGAAAAACCATCCAAAACTGGTGATTAAGTAATGCCCATTGGATGGTAAAGCTGGAATATGGGGAGATTGAATACCTAGATAAGGAAATTAAATATTTGACTTATTGTTAGAAAATATGCGTTTACTAGAATAATATTTGTGACTTCACCAGAAGTAGTTTTCTAAATACACTAAAATAATATTGGTGAAAATAAGATATAAACCCAGTAGATTTCTCAGATATGAAGTTTTAATACGTTCATAAGAAGTGTAAATTGTCAAATTAACTATAAAAATATATATTAATATCCATTAAATAAATCAATAATGAAGTCAAACCCATCGGAAGATAATCAGTGAAGAAAGAATAAACTAGGAAGATCATAAGCATAAAGCACATTAAAGAAGTGAGAAAGTACCTATGATTGATTCCTGGGGAATTTAAGGTGATATTCACCTTACAAAGAGAGTTCCTACTATAAAAATAGAAATTTAATCAAGTGTAGTATCACCAGAAGATACACTAGAAAGTATGGGTTCATAAAAAGATGAAGCTGTTAAAACAAGATGAGAAGCTCACAATGTTTAAAATATAAATGTCGATCCAATAAGTTTTTACATTGATTTTTATGCTTAAAAACCCCCCCATTTTTGTATAAATAAAGTTACTTTGAGTGGAATTTAGATTTATAATTTTAATTAAGATAAATTAATATTATATAATTATGGAATTCTTTTGTTCAGTTTTGGACTTTATATTTGGGTGTGATAATTTTATTCTAAGTATTTTGGTCATTCAAAAAAATTCTAGAATCATTGTTCAAAAATTGTAGTTAAACCTAATATTGGTGTCCAAACCCATATTTAGAACCCCACATTTATGATTAACATTATGTTTTGTAACCTCTCTTTTTGTTAATGAACCTGATGTCCAAGAACCTAACCTTTGTTATATACCAAACATAAGTAACATCGTGTTAGTAATAGATCTCACATTAAGAACCAAACATTGGTATTGAGCCTCACATTCTGTAAATCTATGTGTGGATTGATCTATAATCTAGATATTGTAATTTTGGAATCAACCTCATACATAATCATCCCTATATTGATCCAGTCATCTAAAGGATTTTAAAATTTGAATTATTCCAAGATTTATGTTATGATTTCATTGGAGTAAAATTATTGGTAAATTGATGTAAAGAACATTTTATAATATCTTCTATAAGGGATTTATTTATTTTTATTTATAAGGAAAGTTATAAATATTCATAGCTTTCAAATTTTAAATACACCAATCATTCTAAAATCATATTTATTTATCATATTTTTCAGATCTTCTTGACCTGATTCGATTTAGCATGCTTATTTATTCTATTTTCAATGGTTGTATCTATATGATCCAATGTTTAATTTTCAAAATCTCTTGTTCTAAACATAACATCAGAACTTTCATAATCACATAAGAGAACTTTTATCTATTGCTACTATGTATGTATCCAAGTAAATTGTTTTTTATTTTATTTTTAAAATATTAATACCTATTGTTAAGAAAATATATGATATATCTACTATATTTTGTTGAGGTTTTTTATATTAAACTTTGGATACATACATGTTCTATCTTATGCTAAGTTACTGACTAATTTCAACAAGGTTTGATCTTTTTTTTGTTGTTATATCTAAATATTATCTAAAATCTTTTGGAGTTTCTTCTTGAGAACTACACTTTGGAGACATATTTTTTCCCTCTAAAAATATCTTAATTTTTCAGCTACATCATTCACGTCTAGATGATTTCATAGAGAATTTCTCAAACCATGTCAATTATTTTATTTGTTTCTATTCTTAAGTGTTGATTTTTTCGAGGAATATTGTTAGTCTTACTTAAAATCCTTAAAAAATATATTTTAATAAGTTATCGTTTCATGCACTCAATTTTGGGGATCCCTTGGAAAAGGATCTACTAGTTAAAATCACCAAAATCATGGAGAGAGTATTGGTGAATTGAACTAGGGGATATTTGTGTGCATAAACACTATAAAAAAATTTTTACACTATTTATTTCATATTTCATATTATATTCAAAGTAAAGAGGATAGATTAACTTTAAATTTTCAATAGGTATTTCTTTTAAAATTTTCAAGTGTTTAAAAAGGACATAATTCAACCCTCCCCCTATTATATCTTCTTTATCTTATCGGGATAAAAATTAGTATCATAGTAGTTCTTCTTTTAAAATTTATTTTAACACTAACATGACAGAGTTTAAGATCCATACAAATATTTATTTCAATGGCTGGTCTTAAAGAAGGAATTTCTATGATTTGATATCTATATTTTAATGGTGAAGATTATGGATGCTAGAAAGATTTTATGGTTATATATTTGAAAAAATATTGGTTTTAATGACTATCTAAAAGTTTTAAAGACTTATAAAATCACTAAAGATAAAGTAGAAAAATGGGATGTTACTTAAGAAGCTGAATATAATCTGAATTCAAGATCCATGAATAAAATTATTTATTCACTTATACTAGATGATTTTAATAATGTTTTTAAATTTTATAATGCTTTTTAAATGTGTAAAGTAATTATTATTTCATATTAAGGAACTAAAAATGTGTTAAAATTAATATAAAATAATTCTAAATTAAAATTTTGATACATTTTGAATGTATAAAGGTGAAAGTGTCACTCAAATGAATAGAAAACATACTGAGATAGTTAATGGTGTTGCTGCCCTTTGAACTCCTGAAGCTAAACAAGAATAATATTTAAAAGTTTGTAGAGTTTTTCCTCTAGATGAAATGGAATTTTTTATGAAATTAGATATTCAATGTAGGTTAAATATTTTAATATGAATAAATTAATTAGATACCTGATGATGTATGAAGTTGAGATACAAGCAGAAGTTGAGGATCATAAAATGAACACGAACGAAAATACTTATCTCAAGGTTTTTATTCCTAAAGGAGAAAATAATTCAAAGGAGGATTTTATATGCTATGATAATGAATCAAATTTTTATAATTCAAGAGAGAAATTTTCTCAGTTGGTTTAAATATTTAATAATATTTACAGAAGAATGAAAGGTTTTAAGAAATCATTCAATGAACATAATATTAATAGTCACGAGCTGAAGGAAATTAGATATTATGGATGAAAATATTTGGGATATATCAAACCTAATTTCCCAAAACTCAAGTAAAGAATAAAATTTTAAAAGAGTGAGAAGAAGCTTTGAATGAAAGTTTATTATCAATAAAAATGTAAGAAATACATGAAGGCCATGTGGAGTGTGTCCGAAGATTCAAAAATTTATTACAATTATGAATCTAAACCAGAAAAATAAAATCAAAAAAGAAAACATGTTCTTTATGGCTTAGTAATATGAGGTACAATCCTATTATTCCTCTATTTCTGATTCTGAATCTAAAAACTACTCACATTAAATTTTAGTTGAATATTTTTCATATTAAAAAATAAATATTAAACCTTGAATAAAAGGAAAAAATATCTCAAATATATTCCTAATTATATCTTAAGTGAAAAGGAAACTCTCTTAAAATAACTTTTAGAATTTAAAAAATAATAAATATATTTAAGTAGTATTAACAATGATAGTAACATTAAAGAGTTAATTGCTAAAGTAGAATCTTTAAAATGTGTTGATAGTGCATTAAACAAGGGAGTTATTAAAATAAAATACCTGTAAATAATAATATTAAGAAGAAAAATATCTAATTGGTAGTAATGTTGAGAAACCTTAACTATATAGAAAATATTTTGTTCCATGATTAAGGAATCATAGAATGTTTAAAGCTACTTGTTTATATTGGGGAATTAAAGGTCTATTTGATAACGATTTCAGGTCAAGGAATCATAAAATAAGTAATGTTAATAAATAATATATTTTAGTATTTTTATTTATAGTTTATTCTGTAATTTTTTGAAAAATTATATAGATCTGGTTTCCCAGATCCTTTCTTTCTAATACTGTAGGATGCAAAATCATTTATGTACTCAAAAATATTTCTACATATTTGTTTGGGTGAAAATTAAAAGGGATATAAATTTTATATGGTATATGGATAGTGGGTGTTCGAGACACATGAGTGTAGATTATTAAAATTTTCATTCATTATCCAAAATTGATAGAGTTTTGGTTACCTTTGGTAATAATTATAAATGGAAGATCATTAGTGTTGGGATAGCTAGAGATGAGAATTATATCCAAATAAACAAAGTTATCTATGTTAAAGGGTTAAAGAAAAATATGATAAGTATTTAACAACTCTATGGTGATGATTTTTTAGTTGATTTCTCAAATTATTCGTGTTCTATTTTTAATAATAAATTTCTTAAGTTTTGAGAAACTATAATAGGAAATGTTTATACTCTGGACATTAGTTCCTTTTGTGAACAAAGTTGCAACTGTTTAAATATTGAATTAAGTGAATATTATATATGGAATAGAAGGATTGGTCACTATGATATATTTTTTTATCTAAGTTATTTAAAAATAAGTTGATTTTTGATATGTCTTACCTTAAATTTGCTGCAAAAATACTTTTTGATGAATGTAAAATAGGCAAGAACCATAATTTATCTTTCAAATAAATCAACAAGTTTCCTACATATAAACCTATAAAACTTATCCATATTTATTTTTTAGAGATTCTAGAGTATAGATTTTTGGCAGGAAGATTCTATTTTTGTGTTATTTGGTTATTTTTTTATATTTACTTAGATTTACTTTTCTAAATTTAAAAGTGAAACTTTTATGATTTTTATTGGATTTGTGAGTTGTTCAAAATAAAAAATATACATGTTATAAACTTGACTCCAGTAACCCAAATATAGTTGTCACTTTACTAAAATGGGTTTTAATCCTAAATTACAAATTAGTTTTATAGTTTTATAGAACTAGAAACTTACATGATACCCATTTTACATAGGGAGTAGATTAAAAAACATAACAAAAGAAAATGTTCTACATCCTTGAAACTTATTCAAAATTATTTTTCAAAACCTGGGGAAAGGAAACAAAATATTATAGAGCTTAAATTCTTAGTAAGGTTACATACAGTGAAATCTATAATCATTAGATAAGGAATAATCAATATATAAAAGGTAAATAACTAAAAACACAAGTCATTTAATCAATAACTTGAGCACAAAATGCATCCATAGATAATATCCATGCAATAATATCTTAGATAATAATAAATTAATTCTCAATGAAAGAGATTATTAATATTTTACATAATGATGTCTATAATATCAAGAACTTTCACAAAGATAGTTTAATTTTTGGGTAGGTATAAACCAAGAACCCCATTTAATTTGGCCAACGGATTTATCACAATAGACTATCGATGCATCAAGGGGTTATCTATAATTAGAACTCATCCATCACTATATGTCTAATTCATTCCTCATATATTGAATGATAAATTCAATTTATAAAAAATATACCTTATCAATAAAAATATGTATTGAGTAAATAATATGGATTTATCAAGATTTCCCACATTCGAACAAATAACTATTATAGTAAATCTTTGTATGTAAAAATGGTATTCAATTTAGGAAACAATCATATCCATGATCTAGATAATATGAAGATTTAAGAAAAATTCAATGTCTAATGATCACAATAAAGTGAATTTTTCAATAGGATTTAGGACCTCAAAATTATTGAGGGATAAGAGATAACTATCAGTTCATCAGAAATATAGGTTTCAAATTAAGATCAAGTTCTTTGGAAAAATAATTAAAATGGAAGTAAAATATTAAAATAATGTTTAAATTAATTATTTTTATTTGTAAAATGATTTAAAACATATATAAGAATCTAAATTTCATAAAATGGTTATAGTGATGGGGAAGTAGATTAATGTCATGTATATTAAAAAATATTTCTTTTGACTTTTTGTAAAGAAAGTCAAAATAGAACCTTTAAAAAACATTATAATAATTCCTTTAATACATTTTAAAAAGTTATGTATAACTTAAAATATCCTTAATAAATAATTTGTTTAATACAAATTTCATTTTTTATTATTTTTAAAAAAATATGGATATGGAACAAAAATATATTTGATTAAAAGGGAAATAAAATCGGTTTTTATTTTAAACATTTATTTGATTGATTAAAGTGAAAAATAAAAGGAAAATTTGGAATAAAATATGGAAAATAATAAAATATATAGAATATAATAAAATTATTGCTTCTAATGAAGGATAAATGATAATATTACTTCAATGAAAATATAATCAATCCCAGAAGAAAGTGAGACTATAAAATAAATTCTTACCTATTTGATAACTTTTGAGTTATAACCCCTTGAATGAATTAACTTGAAATGAAACATTAATCATAATTAATTAATAGGTATTAATTTTAGATAACTCAAATTGTAATTATATACACCACATAAAAGTGAATTGGTTTATAATAACAAATATGTATCAATGTAGTGTAAATTGAGATGAAATCTCATTCCTCATACTTCCCTTTAGTCAAACATGCTTTAACCTCCTGTTAATGGTTTTAAAAATGTTATTAATTTATAATATGATATATTATCCACTTATAACATTTATCACCCATTTGTTAGTAATATTTCATTATTACCATTGTTTCAGGTGTTAACTGTATTACTTTATCAAGCATTTTTTCATGAAAGTTATGGTTATTGTGTATAGAATATAGTTATATAATATATATAATGATATTAACTTTAATAATATCATATTTACTCATTATATACATTTTTATAATCATTATTGAAATTTAGACATGGAAAATGAATCACATTACTTCATGGAGATGGAAGGTCGTATGTGCGCACGAGCGATGTTACAATTTCCTTAATGGGTGAAAGGGTAAGAAATTGGATGATATATTAAATTTTAATAATAAATATAAATTCATTAGTATCATTTATATTTATTATTTCCATAATTATGACTATCCATGTAATTTAGTGGGGGGAAACAAATTACATTAGTTTGTGAGGTGGTAGTCCACCGTACACACGAGTGGTGGTTTTGTTTACTATTTGATGGAGAAAGAAAAGGATAAATATTATTATGGGAGAAAATTTTATTATTATATTGAAATTTTTAATACATAATTTAATGTGTTAAAATAATAGGTAAAAAATAAATATCTTGGTGAAGATAATTATTTTTTTCTTAGAATAACCTCTTTTGGGTGTCTTATTAAGGACCATAGGGTTGGTATTTTTGGAATAAAAAAGCATCTATAATGTGCATAATCATGTTGGGGATATATTTTGGTCAATTTTTTTAGAGAAAAATAACTTTAGAGGTCTGAATAAGTGAGGTTGTGGTGCCCTTTTATAATTTTAGTGAGTGTCACACTTGTAATTTTTCAAAAAAATTCAATAATTTCATAACACTTTCTTAAAATTTGGATCCAAAATGGGTCATATTTTAAGGGAAAATTTATAGTTTCAAAATAAAACCAACTGATTTGTTTTTAGAAATTTTTAGGCCATTTGTAACCTTGTTTTTATAGATTAACCCCCCCAGTAAACCAATTTTAACCTTAACTATGGTAATTAGTTTTTAATGTTTTTACTATTCATTATGACAAAAAATTAAGTTGATATTATTACCTGATATTAATTTTTATTATTCAAAATATGGTCTCCAATTTATAAAATTTTATTCATATAATTGGCATAATTTAATTTAAAAATAAACCAGCAAAACATGTCAAGAAATTGTTTTTCCAAGAAATGTATTTTTCAAGTATAAGATGATCTTATATTAACTATATGACTAATAATCATTGTTATATGGAATTAAATTAGTATAATGAGATATATAATATATAAATTTAATTTAAATCATTCTTCATTACATATTATTTTAATTAATTAAAATGGATAGATATTGTTCCTTTTTAAATAAAACCAATTTTCTGAAGAAAAAAAAAGTTTTTTGAAAAATATCCCTTTTTACCTCAAACTGGTCTTATCGTTATTTATATCAAATTGATGTTCAATAGTTTTTTATTTTTATTATAAAATATTATTATTTATAAAAGGATAAATTTTTAAATACTACATTTTTAATTATTCATAAAAGATTATTTCTTAGTAAAATTTTCAAAAATTCATCCTAGACTTATTTTGACCAAGTATGTTAAAAATTGATATTAACCCAATCAAATTGGATTTTTTGTTCCATGTAATATTAAAATGTGCATTATATTAAAGTTTTATTAAAATATTATTTTCACTTTCTATAATTGAGGCTCGGTTGTTACATTCTTCCCTCCTTTAAAAATTACATCCTTGAAATTTTCATGGATATTACCTTCTAAACAAAAGAGGGTGGTTCTTCAACAAAACATCCTCTTTTTCCAACATTTCTTCATCCATTTTATAATTTCTCCAAAGCACCTTTACCATTTGATCTATATTATTCCTCAATAATTTATTTCTAGTATCAATAATCCATATGTTCTCTTCATGGTAAGATAGATTAGGTTTTGGTTCTATTTCTTTAGAGGTTAGCGCATGCATTGGGTCTGGCATGTTCTTCCTTAACAATGATATATGGAACACATCCTGTAATTTAAATAGGGTTTCTGGTATTTTTAATTTATAATCTATAGCTATAGTTCTTTCCATAATTTCAAAAGTTTTTATGTACATGGGGATTATTTTTCCTTTCTTACTGAACCTTATAACACCTTTTCATAGAGATACTTTCAAGAAAACATGATCCTCCACTTGAAATTCCCAGTATTTCCTCCAGTTGTTGGCATAACATTTTTGATATATTTTGTTACTTTAATATGATTCTAAATAGTTTTTGCCTTTGTCTTCATATCCTCAACAATTTCTGGTCCTAAAAGTTTCCTTTCACTACTTCATCCCAAAAATTTGGAGTATGACATCTCTTTCCATATAATACTTTATACGGTGCCATTTGAATATTTTAATGGAAAATATTTTTATAGGTAAACTATTAAAAATTTAAATACTAATCCAACATACCTTGATAGTTTATTTATTATGAATGTAACATAATTTCGAATGTTTTAATATTTCTTTTAGACTGTCTATTAGTTTGAAGGTGGTAGGCATTGCTAAAATGAAGCTTAGTATCAAGGGCCTTTTAAAGTGTATTCCAAAATTTCAATGTAAATCAGGTATCATGATTAGATATAATTGAAAAGTTTTCACCATTAAGTCTTATAACTTAATTAATATAAATTCATGCAAGTTTATCAATAGGTAAATCTTCTCTTATAGCAAGGAAATGTGAATATTCGGTTAGGTGATCAATAATAACCCATACTGCATCATTATTTCTAGGAGTATTTGGTAGTCCTATGACAAATTACATAGTAATTCCATCCCATATCTACATAGTAATGTGTAGAGATTTCATAAATCCTCTAGTATGTTGTCTCTAAACCTTGAACTATTGACAAACCATACATCTTGATATATAATCAAAATTTTCCCACTTCATGTTATCCCACCAAAAATGTTCCCCCAAATCCCTATATATCATGGTGATACCATGGTGTATAGAGAAACTATATCTATGAAAATAATCTAATAATTCCCTTTTTATATCAACTATGGATGGAATCCATACTTTATTTCCAAATTTTGGAACACCATCTTCACAAAGTTTGTCAATTCCCCATTATTCACAGCTTTAATTTTCTTATTAAAATTCTCATCATGATATTGGGAACTTTTTATCTTTTTCAATAAATATGGTTTCACAATCATTTGAAAAAGTATTTGTGTCTCCCATTAATAATTACCATATCCATATTTATGATATCCATGATCATAGGATCCCTATCAATCCTCATTTGGGTGAGAAATCCATTTCTCTCCTACTTAATGAATCAACTACCTTATTTTTCTTCCTTAGGTGGTAGTATGTTGATAAATCATAATACTTGAGTAATTCCAAGAATCTCCTTTATATCATATTGATCTATTTATTTGAAAAGATGTATTTTAGGCTCTTATGGTCTGTGTATATCTCACATATATCACTATAGAGATAATATCTTCATATATTCAAAAAAATATTATCGATACCAACTCAATATCATGAGTTAGATAGTTCTATTCATGATTCTTTAACTACCTTGATGCATGTGAAATAAATTTATCATCTAGTATAAGTTCACAACTAATTCCCTTGTTTTATGCATCATTATAAATCACAATTCTATCATTTCCAGATGGGGGATTCAAAATCAAATCAATAACCAATATCCTTTTAACTTCTTTAAAACATTCTTCATGTTTATTTTTTCATATATATTTACCCCCAAAATGTGTAATATTGGTTAATGGGTTAGCCAATTGGTAAAAAAAATTAACAAATCACCAATAGTAACCTATAAAACCAATGAAACTATGTACCTCACTTGTTTTTATTGGCATAATCCATTCTTTGACTGCCTTTTTCTTTATAGGATCAATTGAGATTCCATCCTTGTAGATAATATGGTCGATAAAGGAAGCTTCCTATAGCCAGAATTCAAACTTTATAAATTTCTCCTATAATGCTTTTCCTCTAAGAGACTCAAGAATTCTCTGTAAGTTATTCTCATAGTCCTCGTAGATTTTAAAATACACCAAGATATCATAAATGAATAACACAAAAAAATTGTATAAAATTTCATTTCATTATCTTTTAATTATATCCATAAAAAATGGTGTATTAGTTAATCAAAATGGAATTACTATAAACTCTTAATTTCCATACCTTGTTCAAAATGTTGTATTTTTAATATATTCCTTCTTTACTCGCAATTGATGGTACACAAAATGATGTTCAATCTTTGAAAAATATTGAGCTCCATGAAGTTGATCAAATAAGTCATAAATATGAGGAAGTTTATACTTGTTCTTTATCATAATATAATTTATTCCCCTATAATCAATTCACAACCTAATGGATTTATCTTTCTTCTTAACGAAAAGAATAAGGGCTCTCCAAGGTGAAACATTGGGGTAAATAAATCCCTTATCACGCAACTCCTATAGTTATCTATTAAACTTCATGAACTCTAGAGTGACGATTCTATAGGGAGTCTTCTATATATATCTTTCATTGGGGATTAAATCAATGGAAAACTTGACTTCAACTTTGGTGGATGTTTATGTAATTCATCAGGAAATACATCGATAAATTCTTTTACAATAGATACATCTTAAATTTTAAGATCAAAATTTTCATCCATATATGTTTTTTTATATTTTTTTCCCAAGAATCTCATTTATAATAGCTACTATGGGTGGATCTATATATTACCAAGATGACAATGTATTTTATATAAAGATAATGAATTCCACATCTTCATCATGAATTGTAATTTCCTTCACTTTTTAATAAAAAAAATTCATCATGTTTTGAAATCCATTCTATACCATGTATTATATAAAATTCAACAATATTTATAAAAATAAAGTTCTCAAATAGATCACATTTATCATTCATAATGGGGATTATCTAACATATCATTGTTTCTGTGAGATTTATGCTAGGATTTTTAACTAACTCCCTTCTTAAGGTGTTGGGGAAATATCTAATTTTACATTAAAACATGGAAGATATAAAATAGTGTGAGAATTGAGAGTAAAATAATTCATTATATAAATTTGAAGATATTATTAAAGTACCTATCACCATATCTTTGGGAACTTCAACCTCATCCTTAGTGATCACATAAGCCTGTCCTTCTCCCCTTGGCCTCTTTATGGTAAGTTCCCTTGATTATTGAAACATTGGTTTGAATAATTCCTTATTTATTTATGGTAGAATAATTGGATACCAATTTTATCATTCTTTCCTTTACATTCATTATCCATATCATACTCGTTTTCACACTTATAACAAACTCTCATTCCCTTTAAGCATTTTCTAGGATATTTATTTCCATAATTTTCACATAATGGAAATTGATTCATTTTCTTCTTATTTTTTGATGATTTTCATTTTTATTTGTGTTTATATAAACTATTATTCTATTTATTCTCATTGAATATATAGGATCTAGATAATTTATTCTCTCTTTTGATAGTGCATAAAACTATTTCATCATATGATGAAAACGTTTGAGAAAACAGTTCCCTTTGAAGACTTGGATTAAGACATTAAATAAATTTTCAATATTACATTATTTATTTTATATGGAATCCATAGAATATGTGGATATTTTTGTAAATGTATCCTCATACTATGTAACACTTTCTTCTTCCTTTTTCTTTAAGCTAATGAACTTTCTCTTCATTTTAGTTCGTTGCTCACAAGGGAAATATTTATCAAAGAATGTTTCTTTAAAATATCTCCATTATATGTGTTCTATTTTATATTCCTCCCTAGTATTATATATCAATAACTACCAATTATTATTATCACACATGAGATAATATAAGGCTAGTATAACCTTTTCCTTTTCAAAACATCTCAAATCCAGCAATATCTTTTTGAGGAACTTAATCCATTTCTCAGAAACCACTAGATTAGTAGTACTACTAAATGATGGAGGATCTTTTCACATGAAGTGATCCAAAATAGAATAATCACACTATGGAACAATATTTTTCTCTATTTAGGAAAGTTTATTAGTTATAACTTGGGTTAATTACCCTAATATAGCCATGATATGCTCAGTTCCAAAACCAAATTTATTAGTTTTCTTATCAAGGAAATTTCTACATTGACCATGAGTGTTGATACCATTATTTCTTTCAAATTAAATTTCTAAACAATGTTATTTAAATGATTAAATCGTAAAATTTTGAATTTTAAATCATAATATATAAATCAAAATTTTATGTAACATGGAACATAAATTTGAAATTTATGCATTGTTAATATTATAATCTTAATATTGGTTTCTTTAAGAATATAAAAATATTTTCAAATTCTTCATAATGGTTTGTAAATAAAATGTAAATTAACCAAAGAATAACCCCTAGGATTTTCAAACCAGGTACATAGTAAGGCCCATTTTTGTGCCCTGAGTGATGATCAAGTTAAATCCCAATGTAACCTTTTCGAATTTATTACCCCCTAAGTACAATTGTTCTAGATCCACATTCACTTGTAATATCCAGATTGGAATGTATTTCTTAGAAAAACCACATAATATCAACCTTACTAAAAAAATTGGATTTTATTCCAATATTTTACATACCATCAAATTCTATAAAAGAGTTATTTTCCCTAATCTATGTTTTCCTAAATTCATTTCTTAATGTTTCTACTAAACTTCTTATAATGCCAACTATAACAAACCTAACTCTCAAAACCCAGATTTATAGGCCGATTTATTATAATGGAATTGATACAAGGGTTCTAATCACAAAGGACCAGAAAATTTATTAGTTTTAGAGAAACATATACATACATGATTCCCATTATACATTGGAAATATGTTATAAAATACAATAAAAGAAAATGGTATGCATCCTTGAAACTCATTCAATAAATTCTTCTTTAGAACCTGGGGAAAGGAAACAAAATAACAGTGATCAAAAATTCTCAGTAAGGTTATGTACAGTGGAAGATATCATGAGTAGATAAGGAATAATCAATATGTTATGGTAAATAACTAAAACCCATACCATTTAATCAATAATTTTTGCACAAAATGAATCCATGGATAATATCAATGAAATAATATCATGGATAATAATAATTTAATTATCAATGAAATAAAAGTTTAATATTGGATATCATGATCTCAGATATCATTATATCTACACTTTCAATACCTGGTGTCAAGATAGCTTAATTAATGGGTTGGTATACACCAAAAAACCCATTTAATTTGGCCAACTAGTTCATCGCATGAGACTATTGATGCATCGAGGGGATATCTATAAATGATCTACACACATCATTGCATGTGTAATTTATTTTTCATCTATTGAATTATCAATTCAATTTATAAACAATACTCCTTATCAATAAATATCTATATTGAGTAAATAATTTAGATTTATCAATATTTCACATAGTCATTTAAATAACTTTCACAATAAATCACTATATGTAAAAATGGTATAATTTTTAGTTAATAATAAAATTCTTGATATATAGAATATTGATATTTAATGTAAATTCAATTTCCAATTATCACAAGAAAGTAAAAGTTTCGAGTGGATTTTGACATCAAAATTTTTAAGAGATAATAGATGACCATTGGTATATTGGAAACATAGGATTCATAATATGATCATGTACTTTAGTAAAATAACGAAAATGGAAGTGAAATATTAAAATAATTTTTCATTAAAGATTTTTATTTATAATAAAATTGAAAATTAATATAAGAAGCTAAATTTTGTAAAATGGTTATGATCATGTGGAAGTATATTAATTTCGCATATGTCAAAAAATATTTGTTTTGACTTTTTTAAAGAAAATAGAAAGAGAAAATTTTAGAAAATATTATAAGTATTCCTTTAATTCATTTCAAACATTCAAGGATAAATTAAAATTTATTTAATGAATCATTTTGGTAATAAAAATCAATTCTATAGAACAACTTTTAAAAAGTATGGATATGGAATAAAAATATACCTAATTAAAATGTAAATCAAATAATTTTTTCTTTTAAAAATTACTTTTCTTGATTAAAGTTCCAAGGAGATTAAAATATGGAAGAAAATATGTAAAATCCTTAAATATATAGAATTTAAGAAAATTATTGGATCATATGAAGGATAAAATATAATATTCCTTCAGCAAAAATATAAGTAATCCCAAAATAAAGTGAGATTGTAAAATAAATTCTTCCCTCTTTAGTGAATTTTGAATTGTGACCCCTAAAAAAATAAAATTGAATTGAAACATTAATAATCATTAATAAATAGTTATTTATGTTATATACATAAAAGGGTTAGTATATACACCACATAAAAGTGAATAGGTGCATAATAACAAATATGACTCAATGAATTGTAATTGAGATGAAATCTCTTACCTCACGCATTCCTTTAGTTGAGGGTTATTAAAACTTATATATAATGGTTTTAAACATGTTATTAATTTATAATTGAACCATATTAATATTTATAATATCATATATTATCCTCTTATAACTTCTTATCACCCATTTGTTAATAATATTACATTATTACCATTGTTTTCGGTGTTAACTGCGTTATTTTCTCATGCATGTTTTTTCATGGAAGTTACAGTTCTTGTTTATATTATATAGTTAAATAATATAAATAATTATATTAATGTTATAAATATCATATTTACTTGTTATATTCATTTTTATAATCATTCTTGAAAGTTTTACATGGAAAATTAATTGCATCACTTCGTGGAGATGGTAGTTCGTATGTAAGCATGAGTGACGGTATCATTTCCTTAAAGGGTGAAAGGGTGGGGAAGTGTATAATATATTAAATTTAAAGAATAAATATCATTACATAAGTATCATATATATTTATAATTTTCATCATTATGATTATCCATGTGAGTCGATGAAAAACAAATGCATCGGTTCGCGAGGCTGTAGTTCACTGTACACACGAGCGACAGTTTTGTTTCCCATTTGATGGATAAGGAGATGGATATTTATTATGTAATAAAAATAATAAAATATAAGTACATTTTATATACATTTTTATTATATTTTAATTTTTAAGACATAATTTAAGGTGGTAAAAGAATAAATAAAAAACAAAGAGCTTGGTGAAGATAATTACTTTCACATAGAAGAACCTCCTTTGGATCTCTTATTAAGGACCCTAGGGTTGTTATTTTGGGAATTAAAACACATATATGTTGTGTAAAATGATGTTGGGAAGATATTTTAGTATGGTATGGTCGGTATTAATGGATTTAGAGTCATGAATAAGTTAGGGGGGAGGTTCCCTTTTACTATTCATTATGACCAAAAGTTAAGATTAAATTATTAAATAATATTAATTATTATGATTAAAAATATTTAATCCATTTTATCAAATTCAATTCATAGATGTGGTGGAATTTAATTTAAAAATAAACCTACAAAACTTGTCAAAAATGGCTCTTTCAATAAATTCATTTTTCAAGCCTAAGATGATCTTATATTAACTATATGAGTAATAATCATAATTAGATAGATTTAAATTAATATATTTAGATATATAATCTATAAATTTAATTTAAATCATTCATCATTAAATATTATTTTATTTAGCTAAAATGGATAAGCATTATTCCTTTTTAAATAAAAACAGTTTTCTGAAGAAAAAAAATAACCCTTTTACCTCTAAATGATCTTATCATTATTTATATCAAATTGATAGTCAGTAAATTTTTGATTATTCATATTATAAAACATTATTATATATTAAATTATGAATATTTAAATACTTCATTTTCAATTATTCATAAAATCTTATTTCTAAGTGAAAATTTCAAAAATTCATTCTAAGCTTATTTTCTCCAAGTAAGTTCAAAATCGATATTTGTTAGGTCCACAAGGCTGAATACCCTGAGAGGGGGGGTGAATCAGGGTATGACTAATTAAAAATAATGCCCGTTCTGATCTTGTTTCACTGTTAAGAAAAACACTCTTCTCTCTCTTTCCTGTTGCACAATATAAACAGAAAGTAAAGCAAGCACAGGACACAGTAATTTTACTTGGTTCACCGCTAAGGGCTACGTCCAAGGAGCATACGCCGATAGGTTTCCGGTCGTACCAAATTCCACTATACTTCACTAGTTTTGGATTACAATGTTCGGGTATAGTCACTCTGTCCCAGGCTCACTGCCTTTGCAAGGTTTAGGGCCAGCTCACTGCTTTCCCAAGGGTCACTCCCTATTTCTCTCTCCCTGGATCACTGTCGGTGGAGAGGATCACCTTATTCCTCTTCCTATTCTCACCACACTTGGAAGGGAATCCACTCATAGTTTATAGACCTGTAGGTCTCTTTATTTGCATGAAACAATGCATCTTCAACTGTTGATAGATGCTCTATTGAAGTCCAACTTTCATCCACTGATGAATACCTCTTTGCCTCTGAACACTGGGCAATTCCCTTTGGAAACACCTTCGCAAAGCACCCTACTTCACAAAGCTCCCAATTTCGTAAATCTCAAACAAGCCTTCGTGAAGCTCCTGTCTTTTTGTGAAGCACTTTTGCGAAGCACTTTCACGAAGCTCAAGTCGTTGCAAAGCAACGTCCCTCGCGAAGCTTACTAAGCCAACGCGGAGCTCGCAGGTTTCGTAGAGCTACAATAGCTGTCGCGGAGCTCCTCTTTCGTGAAGCACACTGGCTCCGCGAACCACCTTCGCAAATCGATAGCAAAGGATTTTCTCTAAAAATTATCTCTACTTCTCTCGAGGGGGTCTACCTCTATTTATAGGCGATTCCACCGACCCTCAGCCCTTCCGCGCGAAGTCAACGCCACTTCATCGCCAATCGCAAAGCTCCGAAGTTTCCGCCGAAATTCTGTCCAAATCACGAAGCACTACGGAAATTTTCCATTCGCGGAGTTCGTCGTAATCGCGAAGGATCACCGTCAACATTCCTTCGTGCCTTCGCCGCAAAGCTCCCTCGCAAAGCCCTTCACCGCCGTGATGGGCTTCAACTCTGCCATTCGCGAAGCTTTGATGTAATCGCGAAGCATCACCGCCTCCATTTTTCTGGAATTCGCGAAATCCAATCCATACATCCCATCTTCGCGAAAGTCATTCCTTTTCCATATAAAAATATGATCTTCATGGAAATCCACTTTTCGCGATGCTCACCAAATTCCAAATTTTGGACCCCAAAAATTTGGCAAACACTGGGAAACGGTGCCACCTTGTACTGCTCTTTTGTACCGCCTTCAGATCGTCCATTCCTTTGTCATCGTTCTTTGTCAACAAGGATTGTCAACAACTTCTTGGGAACTCGACAAATATCCATGAAAACTTTCTTTGTCAATAAACACAATCAACTCAAAAAATACTACAATGTTACCTTGAGGGATGTTTGCCCAACAATATTCATCTAATCAAATTAAAATTTTTGTGAAATGAAATATTAAAATTTTCATTATATTATAGTTTTATTAGAATATAATTTTTAATTTCTATAATTGATGATCGGGTGTTACAATTCCAAATAATTTTATTAAGAGTGATCATGGAGGAGAATTTGAGAATAATAATTTAATTATTTTTTCTCAAACAGGGGTATTAAACATGATTTTTCTACTCTGAGGACAACTCCACAAAATTGAATTATTGAAATAAGAAATAGGAAAATTCATGAAAAGGATTGTACTATGTTAAATGAGTATAAGTAACCTACTTATTTTTTATATGAATCTATTAATACAACATTCTATATTATGAAAAGAGTTTTAATTCGACCTTTTATTGAGAAGACACCATATGAGTTATAGAATAATAGAAATCCTAAAGTTGGGTATTTCAAAGTTTTCAAATTAAATGTTTATATCTTTAATTCTATGGAAAAACTTGCTAAGTTTGATCCAAAAGCTGATAAAGGAATCTATCTAGGGAAGTCTGCTACTTCTAAATCTTATAGAGAGTTTAATTAAAAGTAAAGGATAGTTAAAGAATTGATTCATGTGAAGTTTTATGAGATTGATCCCTTTTACCACTATAGAACAAAAACAGATGAATATGCTAATTCTTTAAATAAGTTGAGACTTGATTCTTCTAATGTTAATAATTAAAGTAAATTAGAGAACGATCTTGATTAATCTAGTTCAAAAGAGAATAAAACTAAGAAATCTAAAATTATCTTACCTAGAAAACCTAATACCTTTAAGAACCATCCTTTAGAGACTATTTTAGGAGACCTAGATGAAGGTATTAGTACTAGGATGAATGTCCAAAATTTATTTGAGTTATTTTATTTTTTATCCCAATTTGAACAAAAGTCCATAGAATAATCCCTAAGTGATGAGAGTTGGGTAATTGATATGAAATAGGAGATAAATCAATTTAAAATAAATAAATTTTGGGAGTTAGTTTAAAGAATCTCAAATTTTCTAGTAATAATAACTAAATGGTTCTTTATAAATAATCATGATGATAAGGATGTGAATACTAAGAATAAATATATGTTAGTTGTTAAAGGTTATAATCAGAAGGAAGGTATTGATTATGAGGATATGTTTACCCCTATTGTTAGGGTTGAAGACATTAGGATCCTTTTAACCTATACATATTATATGAATTTTAAATTATACCAAATGGATATAAAATATTATTTTCTAAATGGATATTTAATGGAGGAATTTTATGTTAAAAACCCCTAGGTTTTGAAAATCCTAATTTTTTAAAAAAAATTAACTTGCTAAAGTTTTATATGGACTTAAACAAGCACAAAGTAATTAATAAAAAAGATTTAGTTATTTTATTTTAGAAAATATTTTTCTATAGGTCCAGATGATCTTACTCTTTTTTTAAAAACCACTTTTCCTAATATTCTATTTGTATAATATATTTAGATGATGTTATTTTTTCCACTAATCAAAAACTTTGCAATGGTTTTTCAAAACTTATAAAAAATGTGTTTGAAAATAGTATGATGGGAGAACTAAATTTCTTTCATGGATTTCAAATATTTCAAAATGATTTTTTGAAATGTTTTGAATCAAATAAAATATATTATTGATTTTGATGAACCTAGTAAACCAGTTGACAATAAGTTTTATAGAGGTATGATCGGTAGTTTATTATATCTTTCCACTAGTAGGATAGATATTATATTTACTATTTATTTGTGTGAATATTTCATTCAAATCCAAAATAGTCTTAAATTAATATAGCTAAAATAACTTTAAGTTATTTAAATGGAATTGTTTTATTATCTCTATTATAACAAAAAAATACAGTTTTGATTTAATTTCGTACTCACATTGTTATTTTTAAGTTTGTAGATTATATAGAAAGAGTACCTCATGTTCCAATCACTTTTTAGTAAAGTCATTAGTTTCATGGTCAAGTAAGAAGTAATATCCAATTTCATTGTCAACTACTAAAGCTGTAAAGACCCGAAAATTCCATGGAATTTTTTTTTCTTAAATACATGGGAATTTTACGAGTCTGTGAAAACTAACAGCGCGTGATTCTGAGGCCTGGTGTGCCCAAAATCAATTTATGAAGTTTTGTTTCGGTATGTTCATTAAACGTATGAGTGGGTGTTTATAACTTTTTAACTGGTGCTCGGAATTGAAATATGAAGACATCGTTGAAGTCACAACGCCGGTATTCACTTAAGGAGACTTTCACTTCGACGGCAGTGGGTCGAGAATAAAAGTTAGTTTTTATGTTTTCGTGGAAAATAATAAAAATAAAGTGAGCTTCACTTTATTTTTATTTGAGCCACCATGTGGATGTTTGGAGGTGGGTCCCACTGGATCTATAAACTCCTTGTGGAGGTTGGAAGTGGGGACCACCAGGCCATAACCTCCCATGAGAGGTTATGGTGATGGGGACCACCATGCCTCAACCTCCCATGTGGGGTTAATGTGGTGGGGACCACCCAAGACCACATAACCTCCCAATTTGAATAATAGTGGTGGGGACCACCCGACCCCTATTAATGGGAGGAGAGTAAAATCTCTCAACTCCCCTCATTAAGGACGGGGAGCCCTTTGACCTTCTCTACCACTTAATGGTGTCACCACCCCTCCACCTTAATTCTTTGAGCCAACACATAATTTAATGGTGCCAAATCCTCCACATTAATTAAGGGGGAGCCAAATTAATTAATTCACCATTTTGAATTTTGTGCCAACAAATTAAATAATTGATTAACACAATCTATTATTATTTTGGTTGGAATTATTCATTTTGGTGGTAGCTTTAAGAGGAGGATTATTGGGAGAAAGCTCCCAACGAAGAACGCCTTCGACTACGAAGAACGTCGACCTTCTTCGACTTCGTCCTCCAAGCTTCGATCGATGTGGAGTGTCTTCCACAACCGACGTGGGACATCTTCGATGACTGACTTTCCTCCTCATCGCCATCAACGAACCAACGCATGAGGTCAGGATTAAAATTGTGTGGTGGACTCGACGAACAACGATCTCCTTCATCTTCTTCCCCGCGACTCCATCGACGACCAATGATCGAGGTAGGGGGTTAATTTGAGTAATACTACATTCCTTATTCTCTTCTTCGGTTGGAAAGGAATCATTGCGGAGGTTGTAAAACAATTGAATTTCATCTTTCTTACTCCTTGATGAGCCAAATTTTACCACTCTAAACGCGGAGGGTGCGGGCCAAACTGACATGGCCCGACCCCTCTGTCGTTCTTGTTTATGATGATCTTCGGCATGGAAACGAAGCAACGAGGCGACAAAGGCGGAGAAGAAAAAGGTTGCGCTACCCACAGCCTTCGTGATCCGCGATGCCCCCACATCATCCCACACCACCGCCAGCCGAATCGGCCCCGGCTGAGCCCCCGCCGGCCGCGCCGCTCGCAGAGCCGAGCCGAGCCGCTGCCCCGAGCTGGCACGCGCCCCGCCGGCCTGCCCGGCCGCCAGGTCGTCCATCTCCCGGTCGGGTCGCGCCCTGCCCGGCTGCCTACCAGACTAACCACACCCGGCCCAGCCACACATCGTCCTTCCTGGCGCCCTGCCAGGCCGCCCGCCTGCCCAGCTACCCAAGCCGCCTCCCGAGCCGGCCCACGGCCCCCCTCACGGCGCCCTGTATGAACCATCCTGGTTGTGCCCTCCAGTCCGTGCCACACTGAGTCGCACCCTCGCGGTGCTCCGGGCCGAACCGGCCATGATCCCGGGTTTAAATGCCCACGCGGCCTGCTAGGATGGGCCCAGTGGGCCAGGCCGAACCTAAATGGATTTCCCACCCAATGGGTCGGGCTATACCCATTTGGTCTGACCGGGTGGACCTAGACTGGGTTGGCCCAGACTGGGTCGGCCCAGACTGGGTCAGACCGGGTTGGTCCAACCGGGTCAGACTGGACCCGGGCCCACTACTGACCCTTTACTTTCCTTGGCCATATCTTTGGCACCAGACGACTGTTGGACGAACCGTCAGTGGCGCTGGTATTCTTGGATCACGACGATCCCTTTGAGTATACCCCACTGGAGTTCGAGGTATAGTTGAGATACGGTCAGGTTGGATCATGCATGAGTCCAACCGGGCCCTAGGGACTAAAAGACTAATAACTCACAGACCGGGCATCTGATTGACGCGCATTCTATTGCGTTGAGACCTCTATGATGTGGAAGATCTTTAATATACTTATTCATGGGACTTCATGACAATTAGATTATCTAACAGTAGCTCGTGGAGAAGATCATCCCAAAGAAGAGCGAGCATAGTGCAGAGACATAGTAGCTGGCTGAGACCTAATGACTGCTGACTGATTCGACTCAGAGTGACTCGACTAGCCCAGTGGGGAGCGCCTTGGTGTCGCGGCAGACCCACAGTGGGGAGTGCCTTGGTGTCGCGGCAGACCCACGGTACACGACAGGAGGAGTACCTCAGTAGTCTATGAGGGGGAGTGCCTTGGTGATGCGGCACACTAACAGTGGGGAGCGCCTTGGTGACGCAGTAGACCCACGGTTCTCGACAGGAGGAGTATCTCAACAATCCAAGGTTAATGGGAAGCACCTTGGTGTCACGGCAGACCCACTATACTCGAAAGAGGAGGATTTATCCATCAATTGTGGTTTCGATAATGTGAATTAAAATCCTGGTTGAGCTGAGTCAATAACTTTTTTGTTTACCTCATGACTGAGATGGATTACTTGATAACTTAGGTATATATATGGGCATATACCTAAGTGAGGTTATCTATTGAATTAAGACTTTGTGGTTTATCCTTGTTGGATTTTGTGAGACCTTGAGGGTCTTGGGGTCCCTACTGAGTATCGTTATACTCACCCTTGCACGGGTTATGCCCACACCTCGTCGTGTTGGATGCAGACGACAGACAGCATTGACCGAGGCTGAGAGCACCAGGACTGGAAGGTACTCGGAGGTGGACCACACGGCGTGACGGTGCACGGAGGTGACGGATGGACGTTAAGTGTTGTGGGGGCTATCTGTACCTACCCTTCAGGTAGGATTTCCCGGCGGACGATCCAGGATCTATTTTCCCTTTTTTTCATGCTTTTACTTTCCATTTCCTTTTACTTTACAGTTGGTCTTGTATTTTCAGCCCCCATTTACTTTTCAGCACTCCTTTTGTTAACAGTTTTATTTAGTGTTTTTTTTTCATCTCGTTCTCTGTTATGTGATTTTTTAAGTTATAAAGGTAATGCCTTCCCAGTTTAGGGATTTACGCCTTTGGTGCTAGTCGCCAGCCCCTGGCCTATGGAAGGCGGGCTTGGGGTAGTCACGGCATGGGCCCTAGGGGACAGGTCATGACAAAAGTGGAATATATATCTATTGGATGTTGTTCTGCACAATTTTTATATATGAAACACACTCTTTAAGAATTTAGAATTAATTTTTATCATGTTTATATTATATTTAATAATACTAGTACTATAAATATTTATAAAAATATGGTACTCCATTCTATAACTAAGCATATTCATATTCTATGTCATTTTCTAAGAGGTTATGTTCAAAATGGTGATATCTCTTTACAATTTGTTAATATTGAATATCAACTTATTGATATTTTTAAAAACCCTCTTCCCACTAATCCTTTTGATATTATTAATGGGGGTTAGGTTTATTTGATTTTAAAATAACATTATCTATATTTTTTTAATATTTACTTAGTTAATAATAGTTTTCTTTATTCTCTTTTAAAGTGTTCATTTTTATTTATTAAATAAATATTTATTGGTCCTTTTATGTTTTCTTAGGTTTTATAATTTTATTTGTGTATTAATATTAGTTTTAAAATGTCTTTTCATGTGTGTATCTATAAAATCCCTAATCATCACTCTGGGATTTTATCTCGAGAAGCTTAATCATGACCTAAAACTATCATAAATTTCATTTCTCTTTCCTAGCCTTTAAACCCTCATTTCATCAAATTCTCAATCTTTCAATCTCTCAATTACTTGAAATATAAACCTTTGAATCATAAACCATAAATTGAAATTTTAGAATAGAAAATATAAATAAAACCAATGAATCTGGTTCTAGTAATAGAAATAGGTAACAAATTTCAAGTTTTGATTGTTGGGTGTTTTAAGGAAAAGTTTTAGATTTTGAATATCTATTCAAAATCAATATCCTGCTAAAGAAAGTGCTAAATTTTCAAGTACAAGGGTTTATTTACAATATAGTTAATATTGAATATATTTTTCATAAGATAATTCAGTGGGTTTTATGAAAATTTTTAGCTTAGTTTTGGTACAAGTGAAGATTTGGTTTCCTAAAAAGTAACTAATAAGGAATTTTCAATATCTTTTATGGAGATAGCCAAGATATTCAAGTGCCCTTGTGTAGGGAATTTCATTTTTATTTTGATATCAATCAATTATCGTTTTTAAAAGTATGAATTAATCATTTCTATTCTCTTTTGAACCTCTAGAATAATTAAAATAATGGTGAAGGTCATCGAAGTTGATCAGAAGATTCTTATTATGATTATTCAAACTAGTTTTATACTTAGGATTGTTTAATCAGAGAAGGTTCTCTTTCTTGATATGTACATTATGTTTCTTCTATTAAGTGATGTAAATTTGAAATTATTTCGGTAAAAGTTGAGTTTAATGATATATTATAGTCAAAAGTACTTAATCATGGACTTCTATCTATATTCAAGGATGATGTATCCTATTCTCTATAAGAGGGTTGTTATTTCTGATATTAGAACAGGAATAAGATATGACCATTTAAACATATTATCATCTAGAAAATTGAGTAAGTTTGTATATTTCTAAAGTGTTTCCAAAGTAAATATTATGGTAGTTGGAGCTAATGTAGAAGATACCTATGATATTAGTGCTGAGGGGGAGAAAACAAGGATTAAATCTAATAGATATACAAGAATTGTTATAGATATATTTAGTGAATCAAGAGTTATAGTTAGTGTTGTTATAGTCTTTGTTTTTAGACAAAGAGTTTCTGGAGATGATGTTGGACATGATGATTTAAAAGACCCTATTGTTGGTGATAAAAATATCCCTTCAATTATAATAAGGAATCAGATTATGGATGAAAATATTACTATTATAGTTTAGGGGTATCTTCGATTCTAAAGGGTGCATCAAGCACCATATTTTGAAATAAAAACTAAATATTTTTTAGTTCAAAGGTATTGGAGGAGAGATCAACCAGCACCATCTGTGCAGATAGTGGAATCTATTGTAATATAGGTTGAGTGGTCACCTCTTCCTAGAGTGGAAGGAGTTGAACAAGATTCTCATCTTGAGGAGAAACATGCTGAATCTATTAATCATTATTCTAACAGGAAAATAACCAAATAAATTCTTTTAGATAGAGAATTAAGTATTCCAATGGTTATTTCTACTCAATTTATTGAGAATTAATTGGTTTCTTTGGTTGAGAATTATTTTTATAAGACTTGTGAATAATTTTTTGAGAGCACAAAAGTGATTAAGAAGATGTTTTCACCATCATGTAAATATTTAAATGTTCAATATTTTCAATTTATGGAAGTATGATAACCCTATATAAGGCGGGAGGAGGTACCCTCAGGTTATATATTTGAATCTAGTTTTTAAGAACATGCTCTAACTTTTATTTCTAATATGTTTTACATATTTGATTTGTTTAAAAATGAGATTGTTAAGTTGAAATCATAACTTTAAGGTTCTAAAAATATTTTGAGGAGTTAATAAATATTTATGTTTCTAATAAATATTATGAGTCTCTTATGTCTTAGTTTTTGAGTTTAAAAGAGAATTCAATTTCTATAATGGATTTTTATGCTTTGAAGAGAGATTTCACAAATTAGTTTGGGAAGTTGAAAAGTGATTTGATGTTTAAGTTATATTTTTATTATATGATAAATTTTTTGGTGTCTTGGTTTGAATATATGAATAATAATAGTTCAAGTCAAAGAAGTGTTTATACCTCTTCAAGAAGATTTTGTTGAGATGCTTTTTAAAAACATGAGCTTTTATCTATTGATATTCATGACTTGGGTTCAAGATTTAAAAATATATAGTGTGATAGTGTGGCCCTATTCATTTTTCTTAAAAATCAGAAAGACATCATTTCTAAATTAGCTTTTATAGAACCTAGTGAAAGAGATTTTCTCAACGGGCTTGGGTGTATGATGGATAAGTTTTTTTAGTCTTCTAAGGTTGTTCAGGTCTTTTTAAAAGTGAATATGGTTAAATCTTTAATGGTAATTTTTGAATCTTGACATCTGCATAAGGAATGTGATGCACCATTAAATTATAATTTCAAGGATTCGATGTTGGAGATTGAGGCAGTGCATAAGACTCTTCAAGATTCCCTAACCCCTGCCTCATCTTTATAGAAATCTAAACCTACTACCAGTCCCTTTTTATCCCTACACCCTGACCTTTTCTTAAGTTTATTTCCCATTATAATAAAAAATTATTTATAAAATTTTATTATTTTAACATTTTTGTTATATTATTTTATATTAATTTGTTATTTATTTTATTTTATTCCAAACCATCTAAAAATATACTTATCTTTGGCTCAACTGAACTTTATATATATTTCTATGCAATAATAATAGTATTTAATTCCATTTCATACTTTCTTTTTATCTCAAAAAAATGGGGATAAATTTGGAATGATAAAAACATTCGTAAAAATCAGATAACATGACTTATATCTATATTAATATTCTCTTTGTTTGAAAATTAAAAGCCTGTAAGTTCTTGTGTTTTTATGGGTTTTTATCATAAAAAAGGTTAAGATTTTTGGGAATATGTATATTGATCAAAAAAAATTTGAATTTAATGCTTGAAAAAAAACCCTCATATGTTTTACTAAAAAAGTTACTTTCAATGGATTTTAGTTTTAAACTTTTAATTAAGATAAATTAATGTTCTAAAATTATGGATTTATTTTGTTTGGTTTTGGTATTTATATTTGGGTGTAAGAATTTTTTGCTAAGTATTCTAGTTATTCAAAAGAAGTTTGGAATCAATGTTCAGAAAGTGTAGTTGAACTTAACATTGGTGTCTAACCCCATGTTTGGAACCCCATATTTATGTTGAATGTTATGTTTTGAAACCTCTCTTTTATTGAAGAACCTCATGTTCAAGTACGAAACATCTGTTAAATACTTAACATAAGTAACCACATGTTAGTAATATACCTCACATTAAGAACCAAACATTGGTATTGAACCTCAAGTTCTATAACTCTGTATTTGGATTGATCCAAATAATTTCTACCATACTTTTGGAATCAACCTTATATGGAATGATCCACATGCTAATCTAGTCATCTATGGGATTTTAAAATTTTAATTATTCCAAGATTTCTGAAGTGATTTCACTGGAGTAAATATCTCGATGAACTAATTAAAATAACATTGCATAAGATCTAACAAAAGGGATTAATTTGTTTCTATTTCTAAGGTAAGTTTTAAATATTCATAGATTTTAAATTTTAAATGAATTGATCATTCTAAAATCATGATTTATTCGGTGAATTTTTTTGGATTTTTTTAACCTGATTTAATCTGGGATTCTTATTTATTCTATTTTCAATAGTTACATATTTATAATATTATGTTTGATTCTCTAAATCTATTAATCTGAAAATAGAATTGGAACTTTCATGATTTTAGAAGAGAAAATATATTTTTTGCTACTGTGTATTCATCCAAAGCTTTTAGTTCTTCATTTTATTCTTCAAAGGTCAACACCTACTGGTGAGAAAATCTTTGATATATCTATTTCTATTAGTTGAATTTTTTTGGACTAAACTTTGGAGATATACATGTTCTATCTACTGTTAAGTGTCTGGCCTGCTACCACAAAGTTTTATTTTACTATTGTTGTTATATCTAAATTTCTCTATACTCTTTTGTAGTTTTTTATAGTGGACTAAATTTTGGAGACTTATATTTTATCTTAAAAGATATATTTATTTTTTAGTTGCAGTATTCACATTTGAATGATTTGATAAGGAATTTCTCTAACCAAATACAATATTTTCTTTGTTTCTAAATACTCATGTGTTGATTATTTTTAGGACTTCTATTAGTCCTTATAAATGGACTTGTAAAATTTTTTGTAACAAGTTATATTTTATTTCACTAAACTTTTGATATCCCTTGGAAAAGGATCTGGTAGTCAAAATCACCATGCTCATGGAGAGACTGTTAGTGGAGTGGACAATGAGATCTTTGTTCCCAATACCACAATAAAAATTACTGTGCTCTTTTCATTTTATACTGTATATTTTATTTGAAATAAATATGATAGATTCTATTATAAAGTTCAAGAGGGATTGCTTTTAAAAAATATTAAGTGTTTTAAAAGGAAACAATATACCCCCCCCCCCCTCGTGTCTTTTCATCTTATCAGGACTAAATAAACTACTGAAATATTCAGAATTATAATCCAAGAAATTAATGTGTTGTTATCTCAATAAAAGAAACATCATGTTACAATAATTCCATATTTGATCCTAGATGATTTGATAAAATGAGCATGTCAATAAAAATAATAAATAAGGGAGGATAATGCTGAGGAATCTGGAAGATTATAATAAAGTAACTATCATTTTTAAAGTCACCAGAAGCTAAAGAAGCAGTGGTAAAAGAAAAATTCATAGCATCAGAAGATGAGTTTCTTGAGAAGAGTCCTAAAATAAGTTCAATAGAAATATGTAAGATCGAATTTGAGTTTTACTGAATTTAAAAGAACTATAATTCAAGATATTTGGTCATTTTTATAAACTTTGGATGATGTAAATCCAAAGTATCATAGGTAATTAAAGTACAATTGACTGGTCCAAAATAAGTAAATAAGGAATCCTAGATGCATATAATATAAAAGTATTAGATGTTGAGCCTAAATCAATAAAAATAAATCATATTAGTTGAGTCCAATTAAGTGTAAGTTTAGATCAATAGAAGCTAGAGGCTATATTTGAGTTGATCAAAAGAAGAAGCTGCAAGATGAGTTTGAATTGTATGAAGGTGCATCGTATTGAGACCAACATAAGAACAGAAATCATATTAGAGGATATTTAAAGTACTAAATGCTTGTGAATATTTATTAAAGTCCAAGGAATAATCAGAATAAGTATTGAGTGAATTTTAAACTAAAATTATTTATTGCATCACAATAACATTTACCAGAAGATTTTAAAAAGGAATTTACATTATTGTAAAGTTAAACAATTATAATGATGTTGAGTTGGATGTTCAAAGTTTTATATTCACATAAGGAAAGTTTTTTATTTAATACAAAATCAATTGATGAGTTAAATATTATTGACTCCATGTTTTTTGGGATATTTTTTGGAATCAAATCATGATATATTCATAATATATTTAAGGTAGTCAATTCAAGAGTTGAGAAGGTGGGAATTTCAAACTGAATCCTACACATTACCCACATTTATTAGAGAAATATTTTCAATATAAATGGAAAATATAATTTTATTTAAATAAAAAAATTGATATTATAGAGAAGATGAATTTGTGAGAGTGACCTGAAGTTACCAGAAGTTTAGCTAAGTTGAAGTTTGATAAGACTGAAACTTGAAGTTCTAAAGTACTGAGTGAGTTATCTGGATTCATAAGACTATAAGGATGAGATCAAAACCAATTAAAATCACTAATATTTGGAAGTTATGTATTTAATTATTTCTACATAGTGACATCTCTAGAAGATCGGTACTATGGAAGTAGAACAAGGTTGGCATGAAAGTACTCCAGTAGAAGAAGAAGTTACAGCTGAAGACTGATTCAAGTTGAAGGAACATTGTAAAATAATGGGAGTCAGTATAATATAAATTTATGAGGCTTAGTATGTGGTATTTACACTATGGGTTAAGGATAAAAACACCCCATGCCACTTTTAATTGATAATAATATTATTTGTGGAAAATATGGTACTTGATAGGAGTCGACGCGGGTGAGAGTGGGTTCTCACATTGAGTTTGAACATTGTAAAAATATTTATTTTCTATTTACTTTACATTATCTATATATAATAATGTAAACGTTTTGAGGGGTCATACTTAATATTTATACATTCTAGCTAATGATCTAGGTACGATCAACTTAATTTAAGTGTGAATTTATGTTAAACTTAACCGGTAAAATTTGGTCACCCCTAATTCACCCCCCCCCCCCACCCCCACCTTGGTGTGACTGTATGATCCCCTGAGACTCTCACTATCCATATATGAGATAAAGTTATGAAAAAACTCAATCATTTTACATTTCTCACCCATCCATTGATCATCCTCACCATAAGACTTCTAAATAAAAGTATCAACCACTAAAAAACCCTTTTTAGGAGTATATGAGATATAAAAGTCATAATACTGAAGAAATTAAACCATCATTCTCTGCTAAAAATTAAAATACTTTTGATAAAATATATATCTTGAGATTTTATGATCTGTATAAATAAAAAACTATTATCTAATCAAATAATTCCTTTAAAGCATGCATACAAATACCACAACCACAAACTAAAAAACATGGGTAGCATAATTACATTCATGAGGATATAATTTTCTAGACCCATAAACAATAAATACTATATATTACATCAATAATCACCAAAAACCCTGATATAATATTTCACAAAAAACCTCACAAGGAACACACACTTCATGTAATCAATGAATTGGAGAACATTTCAACTTATCCTTAAAACTTTAAAAATGGATTGATAATCTTAAATCTAAGAAATAACATTATATTTATTATTAAAAGATGATAATGGAGTTATGATCCAGGAAGAAAAAGTTATGAACCTAATATAATAACTATATAATCCAAAGAAACTCCTTTAGAAACATTATTCAGTGGATTCCATGCAATAACCACCTCAACTTTCACTTGATCCACTAACACTTCATGCTTAGAAATAACATGGCCTAAAAATTCAACTCTTGTGTCCTAAAACAACAATTAAATATCTTAACATACAAATTATTCTCTCTAAAAAACTTCAACACCATCTTAATATAATATGCATGATCATCTCCTATCTTTGAATAAACTAAAATATCATCAATGAAGGCAACCACAAAATCATCAAGATAGTATTAGAACTCTATATCCATATACCCCATAAACATAGGTAGAAAATTTATAACTCTAAAAGACATTACCAAAAACCAAAAATTCTTATACCAACATTGAAACACTACATTATGCATGTATTCATATTTAAACCTCATCTAGTGAAATAAATATCATAAATCAATCTTAGAAAACCAACTCTTCTATTTTCAACTGATCAAATTACTCAACCATTATCAGTTGGAACTAATTTTATGGTTGGAAAATATTAATTATGTATTCAATTTGTATTTAATTCAAAATTATTATCATAATCCATCCTATGTGATTAATTTGGGTGATCTGTTTATTGAGGATTATATGAATTTTGTGGAGTATCCAGTGAAATTCATGATTGTAAAAGAAATTTTCTTTATGGTTTAGTAATTCCCTTAATGTGAGTTCTTTAAAGTAATAATGATTTATAGTAGATTTCTTGGTAAAGGGAATCAAATAAGAATTTGAAATATCTTTAATTTTATTGAATTGTTGTTTCTTATGTTTCAATTTATAATTTTATTGAAATGATGAAATTTTAATAGAAGTGATTCTGTATTTGTTTCCACTTTACATAATTATGGATGAATAATTTTTAATAAGAAATTTTTTAAAGTTTTGTGTAATTTAGAGTCCCAAAAATTAAAATTTTAGGAGTTTGTGATGTTTTATAAATTTTTTACTAAAATTGTAAAATTATAATTTTATAATTCTTGGAATGAAATTTTGATCACACTGTTAAAATTAGGATGAAATTTTAACCATTTGGTGGTAATTTTTTAATATGATGAGGTTATTTTTTCTAATAAATTTCTAGTGATGGAGGAATTTAATTATTATATATTTACTTGAGTAATAAAAAATTTAATGGATTTTTTTTATGAAATAAATAGTATCGAATATAATTTTGAGATATTTAAATACATGGAAATTCTAGAAAAAGTGGATCCTTAAATTTTATCTAGATTTCATGTAAAGTTAAAGAATTTAAAAGGTGACTTTAATAGAAGTATTTAAGGAAAAAATTAACGAAATAATTAATGAGTGGTTGTTCATGGAATAATGGAAGAGTTAGATAATTAATGATATAGTAATTCATCTCTCTCCATCAATGACCTTTTTCTATTTATTCTTTTCTATAGATAATTTTTAGGGAGAATGTTGCACCATGGTGGATCAAGATAAAGGATAATAAAGAATGGATTTTAATGAATGTTTGATAGTGATTATCAAAGGATTGAGGATTTTTTTTTTGTTATGAAATTGAGGTAAGTGAAACAAAAACTTTATCTCTTTGCATGATCTTGATTTTCTATGATGGGTAGATAATTCATAATAATCCAAGAGAATGATTATATTATAAACTGAAATTTATGGAATAATTATATTAATAAATAATTAAAATGTGATGATATATGAATTGACGGATTATTATTGAAATGGTTGAATAGTGTAATTGACATATAAATATGGATGAGAAATATAATTATGTGATAATATAATTTAAATTTCACTTATTTTTAATGGGATAATGGTTTATTATATTATGATATATATTATAAAAATATTTGAATAAGTGGAAAATACTTTGAACCATGAATTAATGAATTGAAATTAGATATTGTTTATAATAAAATTTTAATTATTTGATATGTTTTTTATGGTGGTGAAATGGTGTTGTTCATTGATTATGAATATTTATGAAATGAGTTCTCATTATATAAAATAAATTTATATCTCAAAAGATAAATAACAATATGAAAATACCTTGGAGATGATAGGGGTTAAACAAACTTTATAATTGGTCGTTCCAATTTGATATAAGGTTTTTTCCACTTAATGATGAAATTTGTAGATGTTTTGGTGAATGTAATGTCCTGACCCGAATGAAACTAAACTGATACTCTGAGATGGTGGGTTATAAGACCTCAAGCGTGCCTCCCCATATGCTAGAGACTGCCGAATAGCAATGAGGGCCTAGGGTGTGATAGTGGGGAGACTATGCCCTCATATCAGAGTAAGCAACAGTGAAGAAATATCTAAGTATCGTGCACAGCAGAAAGAAAACAGAGTACGGAAGTAGTAAACAACTGAAATAAAACATGTTGTAATAATAAAATAAATACTATAAAATCCCAAATAGATATGAAATACAATACAACATTGTTCACTCATTGGTACGACCATACAGGTAAAAGTACAAAAGAAACTGAAAGTAAAAGTATAGGGATCTGCTATTAACTCTGAGCCAACCCATGTACCTGGTCTCCAGACATTGTTGAACTGCACTAGCCCGATCAGTAGAACCACTCGAGTAGATCTGCTCGATCATGCGACACTAGGCCTCATCCCTATCCACCATGAAACTCATGCTCAACCTAAAAAGTAAACATAATGTCTACACATACACTGATGTTCATGTGTAGGGGTTAGAAAGAATATTAATAGGCCACCCCAACAAGAAACCTATAACTGTGCTGCTAAAAGTGTATGAAAAAAGTAGTGTGCTTGGCCTTGCTGAGACACTAAAAAGGAAGTAAACAAAACGTACAACCACGGTCAAACCCAGGTTCCCTAATCCCTATCAATCGGGAAAGTTCCACCATGGATGTCCATAAATATATACATATACATTTATAGTATCATACCTATATATATATGCATACATATGAATATTCATTGTTATGTGAATCAATAACATGAAACCACAATAGCGGTCGATTTTTGGGTCCATAATCTTGGCCAACTAGACATCCTGTGCAAGGGCATTGAGATGAACATTGTGCCACTCAAGTCGTGTACCATTAAGTCAATCCCTGGGTTTATAATCCCAATCTATATATACCTGATTCATCTAACACCAAAAAATTATCTGAGAAAGGTATGTAACCACAATAGGATACACGTCCTGTCATGGGTTCTCACATACTCACCTCCAATCACCAAAACAAGGATATCGTATACCGATGGTCAATCCTATAAATAAATATTTCCATAAAACCATATGGACATCCAAGGATATTACATAATACCCATTGAGTTTTGTAACTAATCCGTAATAGCATCATCATTATGATCATATAACATCCAGCCTATGAGCTCGTCCAAGACATTCCTACAGTGGGAATCCAAGTATCACTCAAGGTGTAGAATTTATCAATCCTCTGAGCCCATCCAAGGCATCCCTCAACTGGATCCAAGTATCACTCAAGGTATAGATATAATCATCTAGTGAGCCCATTCATGGAATCCCTTAATTGGATCCAATTATTTCCCAATGCTTAAGCACAAACCACCATTGATTCTATCCCTGGAATCCCTCAACTGGATCCAGGTTTCACTCAAGTTATACAAGTCATAAATCCATTAATCCCATCATGAAATCCCTAAAAAAGATCCATGAGTCACTCAAGGATTAATTAAACCAACATTGAGTCTATCCAAGAATCCGTCAACCATATCTTAGTATCACTCAGGATGGAAACACTAAACCACTGAGCCCATTCAAGGCATTTTTCAATTGGATTCAAGTGTCACTCAAGGTAACATATCCAACCCTTGAGCTCATCTATCACATACCTCAGCTGGATCCAGGTATCACTCAAGGTTTAATTATCATCCCACTTAGGGATATAAATCAACATCCTATTGAGCTCATCCAAGTAATTCCTATGGTGGGAATCCAAGTATCGTTCAGGGTGAAACAACACATAAGGATCAATATCCAGATGCCAAGAATCACCTCTAGACATCCCCAAAAAAAATATATCACAATATATATGCATTTACTCTCAATATCCAAGTCCTAGGTAGTACCTCTGGGTATACAAAAAAATATCATAAATAACATGGACTAGAATTTAGATCCCAGGAAAGCACGTCTAAGTACCCTAATAAGCAATATGGATCCCAGGGAGAACATCAGGTCATCCCAAAAGAAGGAAATATGCCTTGTGTCAGGTTCAACATCCACCAACTAGAAATAACATCTCGTATCCCTCGCTGCAATAGTAATAACTATTTCAAGATATAAACAAATGATCAAGGGTGGCCCAAATTCCAAATCCAACACTCCAGCCATATCCATATGGCTTACAAGTTCAGAAAGGGTTCTAGGTGATACCCAAACACCATCTATACCCAAAACTGATGTAACAACTTAGGTTTGGTCAAACAACGGGATCCCACTAGATCCCTCAAGTCAAACACTAAGAGGAACCCTACTCAGGATCCTTTAGGTAAACATGATCGAAGGCATCCTACACAAGATCCTTAGATATAACGGAAAGGGAGGAAACATACATGGGATCCTTGAATGATAACAATGAAGGAATCCAACAAGGGATCCTCATAATGATACACATGTATAGGGATACTACAAGAGACTCCCTAGATCATCATATAAGAAAAGGCATCCCTCAGGGGGTCCTTAGAAGAATCTGGTCTCCTGGCCTTATAGTCCAGAAGGGCATGTCTCATAAGAGGAACATCCTCAAAAGAAAAATGTCAAGAGAGATATTACATAGATCATCCTCAGATTAAAGGTCTTTACTAGGTTGGTCCGAACACCCAACTGATCACTCATTTTCAATTCTCTCCCTCAGGAGAGAACTGGGTTTGATAAATAGAGGAAGAACCTCTCTATTTAAATAGAATCCCAAAAACTCTCACTAGGAGTACTCAAAACACTCCACAGGTTCCACCATCGCGATTTATATGTAAAACTACTCAGAATGGACTACTAATGGGTCTAAATATGACACCAGGGTGAAAAGATATGAAAACCCTTCAAAGAGTTGAGAAGGGGAAGTACACAGCGTGTAGTATCGGTACACGACATGTACTCCCAATGTACCCCATGGGTGTGTACTTCCGTCGTCCTGGGCATGTAAACACCCCATGTATACGGCGTGTGAAATGGGTACACAGTGTGTAACCTAAATGGTTTACATGCTCATGTCCCTCAACCGGCTTGGCTATTTATCTAGCCAAGCCACGTACATCTACATAGCATGTCACCTACATGGGGTCTGGACATGTTCTCCGCATGGATGTGTACCCCTACACGGGTAGACATGCCCAAGTACTTAGCCACACAGCTAAGTACTAGTACATAGCGTGTAAAAATCATACACGATGTGTACTCCCTTAAGCTTCATCTTCCCCAAACTAGAATAACACATGGCATGTCACCCTGGACTACACGCAATATAGCTTGGTTTTCTCGATGAAAAAACCCTCGGATCGCCTAAAACCCCCATTTTCACCCCTGAAACCATAGATCTGTCCACTAGGGCCCTCATACAAGAAAAAATAAGATTTATATTTAGAAAATAAAAAATCTACAATGATCTATAGTGAAAACTTAAATGGTCTTACCTTTGGGCAGAAATCACTGAAGCTTCACTTGATTTCACTGTCCATGATCGCCATACACCAACTCAGTGTGTCGAGGGATTCATGAAGGTACCTCTATTACCTTCCTTATCTCTATATTTATCCCTTAACCTTTTCTATCTTTGGTAATGATGAAGGAGGATCCACAGGAGGAATACATGAGAAGGAGGAAGGAAGAATAAGAAATGAAGAAATGAAGAAAAACAAAGAAAAGGAAAAGGAAGAAAAAGGGGCCCAGGCCGGCCCCCATGCCCGACTCAGGTTTATGCCTCAAATAGGCTAAACTCCCCATTTTAGACTCAATGGAAGAGACAGAATCTAAATCTGACACTCCGTTCAAAATTTATGGTCGAACAAACTTACACAAATAAATTAATATTTAATTGATAAATATTAAATATTAATTATTCCTCTAAAATTAGAACAGCTCAGATTTCTACCAAATGTGTATCATAATGTAAACACCCCATTCTGGGACCAAAGGAGTGGTCAAAAAAATTAATCGAGATCACCTACTATGGTAAAAATACCATTTTACCCCTTATAAGCATCTGACAGCAAAAATTTAAATTTATGCTCAAAATTGTAGTTAAGAAAAACATGTGTTCTTACAAACTCCCTACCATAAAACTTCTCATCCCTGAGAAGCTTGGTAAAAGGATTAGTAGCCATGATCTCAACCTGAGCATCTACACAACCAAGCTATCTGGATTGTCCAATGACCAGTCTCATAGCATCAACAACATCCTTCTACATAGAATACATTTAACTATGACCGATCTAGTACTCCCCACCATAGGAATACCCTTATTGTCATCTCTAAAGAAACCTCCAAGACTAAAGGCTCATAAAAACACCAAAATTCAACTGAAAATGAGGGTTACCACCCTCAAATGGCTAATGGTTCACTCCCCACCATATGGATTACCTTACACTGCTCTTCGAGCGCAACCTCTATAGGTTCACTTCCGCAATAGGGAAGAACATTTAGAAAGAAAAATGAGCTCAATGTAGAGATGACGCTCTCTAAGAATACTCAATATAAATAAAGATAGATCATGATCATCTCTAACATGAGTACACTAAGATTCCACCAAGTCATATATATCTCTCTCCGAGCCACACTCATGTCCTGTCAAAACCTGACCTGGATTCATCCACGGGCCAACCATCTCACAGTACCCCAACATTTCACAATGTCACCTATACCATGAAGGGACATTCCAACATAACTTATGGGGTCCAATCCCATAGCAAGTCTTGAAACACATCAGTCCTTGACTAGCACCTGACCACTGACTAATTTAAATTCAAATGATACTACATGTAACTAGAGTGTATCTTTATCACCCGACCCGTACACATGGAGTCTTTTCAATCACAAGCGTCTACCCATGCTCTGACTAAATTAGTAATAGTAGAAACACTGGTTGACTAAGAAAGGGACCCGAACAGTACTGCCCGTCTAATCCAGTCTCAAAAAATAAGCACCCAAGGTGCTTCATAAAAATCTAAAGACATCAACATGCCTATAACGTAGAACTCAAGAACCACTATGCCTCAATCACAAAAACGATCATAAAAACAATCTCACTACTAGAAAGACATCTGAAAACATGGGGAAACCTTCCTCATATAGGTTTCCCTAGAACAAAATAGACGACAACCTGTAAGGGTTTGAGTCAAACCAAGGGTCTATAGGTCTCCCACCTATCCCTACAGAACAAGCCTCACAACTGGGTCATAAGGTCTAACCAACTATCTCAAAAGATCCAACCTCTAAACAAAAGGTAATGATCACAACAACCAATAAGGGTCAATGTTGAAAATATGGCCTACAAGGGCCCTGATCCTCTCCGAGCATCCTCATAAAGAACTGGTTCCTAGAGGTCACAACCCAAGTAGAAAGGAAACTAAATTGAAACTCATTGGGTATACGTGCACAGAAATACCCCCTGGAGGTTCAGTTCATAAGAAATTCCCAGTATATATCGGTATTGTACTCAGTGATCCAACTAGATAACCACATACCTAAGAAAAAACACCCAAAAGGGTCACAAAAGGAAAATTACGTGCCATATAGATCAACTAAGGTCACTTCACCTCCTATGCATGAGGACTGAGTCATCATCCTCACAACAAAACACCTCATAATAGATCCACATATCTTACCATTAGAGTGGAATATATGTGTAATTAGACCCATGGCCTTAGTATTCAGTAAAATCACACAATAGTAGGCCTATATGTCGTGAATCTTATATACCGAAAATGATGTATGAGACGCATCTTGCCTTTATCATCCAAGAGTCAAAATCGATCTATAGCCTCTTAATAATGTCCAAGATCCAGATATCCACAAAAAATCAAAACACCCACATAGCATGTGTGTCGCTCAAGGCAAAATCATATACAATTGTAACATCTCAAATCAAAACAACAATCCCATACCCTGGAAACTAGGACTTCCTACCAGAACAAGTGTTCTCGATGCACCAGTCTGATATCCATCATAGGTTCCAACACATTCCAAATAATCATTTCAACCATATCCCAAATAGTAAACATTAGGGAAAGAAAACAACTTTGATACCACTTTATAATGTCCCGACCTGGATTCCACTAAACAGGTGCTCCGAGCCGGTGGGTTACAAGGCCTCAAGTGCGCCTCCCCATACTCTAGAGGCTACCGACTAAAAGCTAGGGCCTAGGGTTTGATAGTGGGGAGACTATGACCTCATATCATAGTAATCAACAGTGAAAAAATATCTAAGTATCATACATAGAAGAAAGTAAATGGAGTGTTGAAGTAATAAAAAACTGAAATAGAACATGTTGTAATAATAAAAAAATGTTGAAAAATCCCAACAGCTATGAAAAAAAATACAAAACTGGTCACCCACAGCGTCGACCATATTGATACAAGTACAGAAGAAACTAAAAGTAAAATTATGGGGCTCTACTACTAACTCTAATCCAACCCACATGCCCAATCTCCAGACATTGTCGAACTGCACCAGCCCGATCAGTAGAACCACTCGATCAGCTCCACTCGATCATGCAACAGTGGGCCTCATCTCTATCCACCATACAACATGTGATCAACTTGAAAAGAAGACATATGGTCTCTAAATACACTAAGGATCATGTGCATGGGTGAGAAATAATATCATTAGGCCACCCCGACAAGCAACCTGTAACTTTGATACTAAAAGTGTATGAAAAATCAGAGTGCTCAACCTCACTGATACACTACAAAAGGAAGTAAACCAAATGTGCAGCCACAGTCGAACCCAGGGTCCATAATCCCTATCAACTGGGAAGTTTCCTCCTTGGATTTCCATAACTATATACGTATACATTTATATTCCCATACCAATAAATATATATATATAAATGAATATTCATTGGTATGTGAATCAATAACATGAAACCAAAATAGCAGTCAATCCTCAGGTCTGTAATCCTAGTTAATTGGACATCCTGTGCAAGGGAATTGCATTGGAAATCACTCCACTTAAGTTGTGTACCATTAAGTCGATCCCTAGGTCCATAATCCCAATCGACATATACCTACTTCATCCAACATCAGAAAAGTCTCTGATCAAGGTATGTAACCATAGGACAATACACGTCCTACCCTAGGTTCTCACATGCTCACCTCCAATCACCAAAACAAGGATACCATATACTTATGGTCAATCCGGTAAAGAAATATTTATGGAAAACCATCCAGAAATCTGAGGATACACCATGATACCCCTTGAGTCATGTAACTGATCCGAAAAAGCATCATCATTCTAACCATATTACATCTAGCCTGTGATCCCATCCATGGCATTCCTACAGTAAGAATCCAAGTATCACTCAAGGTGTGGAATCCATCAGCCCTCTAAGCCCGTCCAAGTAATCTCTCAACAGATCCAAGTATGACTCAAGATATAACTATAATCATCCAGTGAGCCCGTCCAAGGCATCCCTCAATTGGATCCAAGTATCGCCCAAGGATTAAGCATAAACCACCATTGAGTCCATATCTAGAATCCCTCAAATGGATCCAGGTGTCACTCAAGGTATACAAGTCATCAATACACTGAACTCATCATGGAATATCTCAATAGGATCAATGATTCACTCAAGGATTAATTAAACCACCACTGAGTCCATCCAATACATTCGTCAACCAGATTCGAGTATCACTTAGGGTGGAAACACCAACCCACTAAGCCCGTTCAAGGAATCTATCAACCGTATTAAAGTGTCACTTAGGATAACATATCCAACCATTGAGCCCATCTGTGACATCTCTCAACTGGATCAAGGTATCACTCAAGGTTTAATTATCATCCCACTTGTGGATATAATCATCGGCCTACTAAGCTCATCCAAGGAATTCCTACAATGGGAATCCAAGTATTGATCAGGGTGAAACAACACATAAGGATCAAAATCCAGATACTGGGAATCACCTATGAAAATTCCAAAATATATATATATCATAATATATATTCATTTAGGCTCAATAGACAAGTCACAGGTAGTACCTATGGGTATAGAACAAATATCATAAATAACATGGAACAGAAGCCAGATCCCAAGGAAGCATGTCTGAGTATCCCAATAAGAAATACGGATCCTCAGAAGAATATATGGGCATCCCAAAAGAAATAAAGATGGCTTGCGTCAGGCTCAACATCCACCAACTAGGAAGCACCTCTGGTATCCATCACTACAATAGCAATAACCATGTCAAGATATAAACAAGCAAGAATGGGTGGCCCGAACGCCCAACCCAACACTTCATCCATAGTCCCATAGCTAACAAGTTTGGAACAAGTTCTGGGTGACACCCAAACACTATCTCTACACAAAACCGACATAATAACTCAAGGTCGGTCAAACAACGGTCACCTGTTGGGTTCCTCAAGTCAAACACTAAGAGGAATCCTACTCATGATCCTCCAGGTAAACACAAGATAAGGCATCCTACAAATGATCCTTAGTTGTAAAGTCAATGGAAGAATCCTATATGGGATCCTAGAATGATAACAACAAAGGCATCCAGCAAGGGATCCTCAGAACAATACATAGGTATAGGGATCCTACAAGGGACTCCCTATATCAAAATATAAGCAAAGGCATCCCTCAAGGGATCCTTAGAAGCATCTGGTCTCATGGCCTCATAGGCCAGAAGGGCACATCTCACAAGGAGAACATCCTCAAAAGAAAAACGTCAAGGTATATTGCTCATAGCTAATCTCAGATCAAAGGTCTTTACTAGGTCGGTCCAAACGCCCAACTGATCACTCACGTTCAAGTCTCTTCCTCATGAGAGGACTAATTTCGATAAGTAGAGGAATAACATATCCATTTAGATATAATCCCAAAAACACCCACTAGGATTCCTTATAATGCTCCATGGGTTCCACCATCACAATCTTCACAAAAAACTACTCAGATTGTACTACTCACAGGTTCAAGTTTGACACTGAGGTAAAAAGATATGAAAAACCCTCAAAGGGTTGAGAAGGGGTCGTACACGGTGTGTATCATCGGTACATGGTGTGTATAATTGGTATACATCATGTAGCATCAGTACATGGAGTGTACTCCTAGCATATCACATGGGCGTGTACTTCCGTCAGCCTGGGCATGTAAACACCCCAGGTACACGATGTTTGAAATGAGTACATGGCATGTACCCTACATGGGTTACATGCTCGTGTCCCTCAACTGACTCGGTCGTTTACCTGGCCAAGCCATGTACTTCTATATGGCATGTCACCAATATGGGGTCAGGTCTTGTTCTCCACACAGTTATGTACCCCTACATGGGTAGACATGCCCGAGTACTCGGCCACATGTCCTAGTATCGGAACACGACATGTATACCTCATAAATGGTGTGTACTACATTAAACTTTATCTTATCTGAACCTGAAGAACACACAGCATGTCACCCTAGACTACACACTGTGTAGCCCGGTTTCCTAATGGAAAAACCCTCAGATCAACCGAAACCCCTATTTTCACCCCTAAAACCACATATTCGGCCACTAGGGACCTAATAAAATCATAAATAGGATTTATATTTAGAAAATAAAAAATATACAGGGATATACAGTGAAAACATAAATGGTCCAACCTTCGGGCGGAAACCGTCGAAGCTTCTCTTGATTTCACCATCCACGGTCATCATACGTCGACTCAGTGCATCGAGGGCTTCACGACGGTACCTCTATTCCCTTGCTTCTATTTATCTTTATCCATTCCCCTTTTCTCTCTTTGTTTGCAATGAAAGTGGATCCATAGTAGTTGTATGCAAGAAGTAGGAAGGAAGAAGAAGAAAATAATAAAAGAAGAAAAATAAAGAAAAGGAAAAAAGAAGAAAAAGTGGTTTGGGCCATCCTCAATGCCCGACTCAAGTTTATACCTCACCTATGATAAACTTCCTATTCTAGACTCAATGGAGGAGTAGGAATATCAATCCAAAACTCCGTTCAAAATTTATGGCTGAATGAAATAATTCAAATAAATTAATATTTAATTAATAAATAAAAAAATATTAATTATTTCGCCAAAATTCAAACTGTTCGGATTTCTGCCAAACTCTTATCCTAGGATAAACATCCCATTTTGAGACCAAAGGAGTAGTCAGAAAAATTATATGATATCACCTGCTAGTGAAAAAGACCATTTTACCCTTTATAAGCTTCTAATAGAAAAAATTTAAATTTCTACTCAAAACTGTAGTCTAAAAAAATGGGTTCTTACAGTGAATTTTAGGGAAAAAGAGGTCGTGAGTAACATATGGGGCATTCCATATAGGTATGGGGTCATTATTAGGGGTGTAATTAATTTGATATAGGATCATGATTGAGATCGATCTTGATTCCAAATTTGGATGCTTGACACTCGACTCAACTTAATACGATCCTTAATTTTAAAACTCCAACTTGATTCAAATATTAAAATGGTTTACTTGAGCTCGATCGATTAAGCTTGACAAATGTAATTATCTCGATTATTACTCAAACTCGAGCTCGATTGTCCCATAGCTTGAGCTCTAACTCGAGGTCAATTATCATATATCTCGAGCTCTAACTTTATCTCAACTATTAAATATAAAAGCATAATTAAAAAAATATTTTTTACATTAGAATACCAAATTTAAAAAACTTACAAAAATCAATAATAAGCATAATAAATAATACAATTATCTTTAGACACCCATGAAAATGTATTATTTTAATATTAATTGAAATAAATCACAATAAAAAAACAATGATAATGAATGGGTCACCTAGTGATGCACACAGAAGGTTTCATTCATAGATAGATCTTCAACCAAGAATATTTGGTAGGCTTCAAAATGTTTTGCCCTCAATAATCTGTGAATGGAAAACAAAAGATCTCCTCATCAGATCACTCCCTTCAAGATCTGTATCCTTTAACCAAATGTGCACCTAAATAATATCTCTTCAAGATCTACATCATTCTTTTAAACAAGTGTGCATAAAAAGAGTACCTATTCAATATTTGCATCACTCCTTCAACCAAATGTGTAGTAAAATAATTGCTCCTCAACTCCATTCAACATCATCTCTACCAACATCTAGACACACCATAATCTATTGAAAACTTAAATATATTGGATTAAAACATAAATATTAGTCAATGAGTTATAATTATTGAAAAAAATACTTATAATAAACACTTAAAAATATAAACCATTAAAATTGATTATTAATCTTATTGGCTATAATTACTTAAAAAATATTTTGAAAATAGAACACTTTTTTTAGCATGAACATAGAATAAAAATTAAATGAAAAACCTCTAACATCCACAAGTATATTTTTTAAACAATGTCACTTGAAAAATAAAAATGCAGTAATGACTTCATAATGAAGGAATAGGGTAATAAAGTTACAGTAGCACGCTTCCACTTAAAGACAACATGTTTGAAGAAAAAAAATGGAATTCAATTAGATTTTAGGAAAAATGATAAAACTTATGAATGTTGTTTATAAATTAAAATAAATGAGTAATTTTTATTACAATCAGTATGTAAGAACCCAGTTTTTGGATATAAAAGACTTTGGAATATTCTTGATGTTATTCCAGAGTAGTGCCTTCAGACGGCGTACGATTCCAAGCCCCGGTGTGGCCGAATTAAGTTTTCAGTGTGTTCACACTAGAAACACCAAATAAATGGGATAACTCCTAAATGGTGTTTCGGATCAAATATCTGAGTGTAAGGATGGGTCTGGAATGGGGTTTCTACCCTATGAACGACATAAAACTTGTCGGCGCGGGACGTTTGGACCCCTCGCTCGCTTTCGGAACGTTAAACGGATAAATTAATTAATATATTCGTTTAATGGTGAAACTCAAGTATCTCTTAAACGGTGGCTCGTATTGGAAAACCAAAGGCACCATTGAGTTTAGAACGTGCCTTTTACCCGAGGAGGGGTATAGGTTCTGCGGGCGCGGGCCGTTTGTGAAAAATGGCTCTAGGGGCGTTTTCGTAATTTGACAGCCTCGGGCGTGGGCATTGTAAATTTTGAACGGGGTCTCGGATTAAAATTATGAGACCTCTGTTGCGCTCGGAGTGTGGTTTTTATCCTAAAGGAGGCTTAACCCTGACCCCGCTGAAATTTTGGGTTCGGGGCTGTCGGGCGGGCGTTTAAGTGATTTGACCCCTTCTTCTTCTTCTTCTTCTTCTTCTTCTTATTATTCTTCTTCCTTCTCAAACCCTCCCCTCTCCTCCATCTCCGGTGAGGCAGCTTCGGCGAGGTGATCTCTAGTGAGGCGCAGCGGTTCCGACGGTCCGCACACGAGGCGTCGGGCTACGCCCTTCAAGGTAGGAGGTTACGTTGCGTTTTTAATTATGCATCTACATTTGACCTCGTTTTCTAGCATCTATTTGCCATCTAAATTGCAATAAAATCCAATTTTTACGTATTATATTTTATAATCTTCCCAACGCATCTTTCGGTTTCGATTTTGGAGTCCCGAGGCCTCCGCAATCGCCCGCCGAAGTTTGCGGGTTTTCGGTTTCCGGCGGGTTCGAGCAGTGGAGCGGTGTCCCTAGGAGGCGGCGGCGGGACTCTCGGACGGCGGCGCGGCTAAGGCGCAGGGCGGTGTGGGTCTTCAGCTGGGGCAGTTGGGGGAGCAGAGGTCGGTGCTGGGGGTGAGCGGCCTGGGTCACCTGGTGATGGCGAGGGCGAGGCTGAGCTCGCCGGGCAGGGGAGCGTCGGGGTCGCAGCGCGTGACCCCAGCGGGGGAGCACGACCCGCGTCTCGCGGGTCGTCACGCGGTGCGATGACCGACCCCACAAGGGTTGTTCTGTGCTGGACCGGATGGCGTCGGGCCGCGTGGCTGAGCCGCAGGCCGACGCTGCGAGCCAGGCCGGCCCAGGATGGGCGGACCGGCCGGCCCAGGTCGGGTGGACCGGCCGGCCCAGGCCGGTCTAGCCCAAGGGGATCTTTTTTCCCCCTTCGGACGCCCGTAATTTTTATTACGGGTGTCCGATTTGCATGTCGTCTACGGATGTGGGGCTGTATCATCGAGCTGGACTTTTTGAGATGGTTTCGAGTATTTTTAATTCCCGAAACGAGGGGCCGCGGAGGCGCGACGTGTCTTTAAGTGGACGAGCGTTTTTTCCGGGATTCTTGTTTTGGGCGGCGTGGACGCATTCGACGTCCGTTTTGAGCGCTGTCAGCGGAGTTGTGACCCTGGCACCGAGGCAGAAGTTTCCAGGTTAGTTTCGGGCATTGAGACTAGATTTGAGGTGTGGGCCCCATGGGCCGTCTTTCGAGCTGCGAGCACCGTTTAGCACCGTTTTCACCGGACATCCATTCGGGGCGTGCGAGCAGTCGTTTCTGGGTGTTTTTCCGAGGGAATTGTAATGGTGCAATCCACCCACTTTAATTCTGCACGAAGGTGCGGGCCCCATGAAGGTCGTTTCGGGAATTGACGGGGATTTCCAACTTCTTCACTGGGTGTCCGATTCGGGCGAGTGAATAGTCAATCTTTTGTGATTTTTCGAGAGGATCGCAATGGTGTGATCCATTAGATGTACTTATGGTTCGGGATGCAGGTCCCACGAAGCACCGCTCGTGTGCAGTGTGGCGAAATTCACCTTTTTCTCCGGATATCCGTTGCACTCATGTGAGTAGTGCTTTTGGCGTGTTTTCCTGAGGGGATCGCAATGGTGCGATGCGCCCGACTGTTTTCGGGGTCGAGGCTCAGGATCATGGGACGCCTATCGGGCGTAAAGCAGCATGGAGCGACTTTTATGCCGGATATCTGTTGGAGGGGAGTGAGTAGACGATCTCACGTGTTTTTTCACGAGGATTACAACGGTGCATGAATAGTGCTCTGGTGGTGGTTTGTCCTACCATGTTTGTAGCGGACCCTTGGCGTGTGATCACGCACTCTTGGGAGAGTGATGTAAATGTTTCATAAGATGTGGTCAGCCATGCCTGGGCCTTTGAGGTGGAGTTGTTACGTTCACGCCTTCGCGTTGACATTGGGTGTCGTGTGCACGATAGCCTTTGGGCTAGAACGTGGTATACTCTGAGAGTATACGAGAACGCTTGGAGGTACATGTGGTTGTTTGTACCTGAGAACATTTGTGCATTCAGTTGGGGTTGACTTGGGGCCACACGCCATGTTGGACCCATGTGCGTTCCATGCTCTTCTTTGCATACTTTTGACCTCTTGCGACGTAGAGGGTTCCTCTGTTCTCGTGGGTTGACCAGCAGGGTTGAGTTTTTCCCGGGTTCTGTTCTCGATGGTTTGGCCGGTAGCGGTGCAAGTGGCACCTAGTGTTGGAGCGGGCACTGAACCTCTATTAGGTGAGTTGTTATGGAGTTGGGTGGTTGCGCAATACCCACTCCGTGTTCAGTTGTCCAGTGTTGTACCTTTCAGTAGAGATGGCCAGAGCGGTTCTGAGTTTTACCCTCCAGCGGGGCTGGGCAGTGGGTTACTCATCAACTTCTTCGGGTTTACCCTCTAGTAGAGACTAGGATGTGGGTCACCCGATGACTCCTGAGGGACTAACCTCCAGCAGGGCTGGGCAGTGGGTCACCCTTCATCTTGTTTCAGGTTTACCCTCCAGTAGTGATGGGCATTAGGTTGTCTATCGTCTTGTTCTGGGTTTACCCTCCAGTAGGGATGGGCAGTGGGTCACCCGTTGACTTATTCCAGGTCTACCCTCCAGCAGGGCTGGGAAATGGGTTGCCTGATGATGTATTAGGGTTTACCCTCCAGTAGGGCTGGGCAGTGGGTCACCTGATGATGTATTTGGGTTTACCCTCCAGCAGGGCTGGGTAGTGGGTCACCCGATATCTTATTATGAATTACCCTCCAGTAGGGTCGGGCAGTGGGTCACCCATTGGTATTTCAGGCTCAGTCCTTTATACTAGGCTAGTATGTGGCTTTACTTCATGGCTACCAGAGCAGGACCCTTGTTTATACGGGTCAGTGATGTGACTGCTTTGACTTTGAGGAGACCTCTTGACTGTGGGGTAGTGAAGAGGTGTGGTTTGACTTAACCCGAAACACTCAAGTACGAGGGGTGCTTTTCCCCACCGAGATGCGTCCTTGAGACGTGACCTAAAACCGTGTGGGCGAGTCAGTGCTGCCCAAATCGGATAGTGTCGAGGTGCGGTGATTTGATCCCTTTGACTTGCAGTTCAGGGAAGACGGGCGAAATGTTGGGCATAGATGGAGTTTACTTATGGGACTGTTGGCGACTCACTTTCTTGGGCTGAGCTATGGGATGGAGATCCCCTTACGATCTTGTTTGGGGTTCTTGTTGAGCGTACAGATATGTATATACCTTGTTTCCAGTACCCACTTCTTGGGATTGGTTACTCTCCTTCCAAGAGAGGTGAATATGTGCGGGGTTTGCCACATGCTTTCCGTGTCTAGCTTCTCATGGTTGGATGAGTCTACTCTCCTGCTATAGGTAGCGAAGACTTGATGGGAAGTTCATCTTCTCACAGTTTCCATCTCCTTTTGCCTGGATGAGTCTACCTTCTTTCCTCTTGTTGGGTTGAGTTTCACTCTCTGTTGTACTCCTTTGCTTTCCCCTGTTCGATCTACTGCTCACCCTTTGGTACCTCCTTTGTTGCTCCCTCGAGCCTTCGGGGTATCCTACTGAGTATTTTTATACTCACCCCTGCTTGCGCTTTTCCCGCACTTGGTGTGCCCTTGCAGACGACGGACAGGTTGGTCGTGACTTCAGAGGAGCTTAGGTGTTCAGGAGCTGGGACTGCATGTGGTGTTCATAGCCGGGTTCCATATGGGAGACCCGTTAGCTGTTTCTTTTTGTTTACCTATTGCCGGGTTGTGGCACCTTTTCTGGTTGGGCGCATGTTTTGCCCCTTTTTCCTTTTCAGCACTTTACTTGTACTGTTTAGAGGTCGATGCACATTTATGGTATATATATAGCAGTTTCCTTTTTCTTTACTTGTCTTTTCTTTTACTCTGCATTGTTTCATTGAGTGTGCAGTGTGTGTGTGTACAGGTACTTAGGCAAAGGCCTCCCCGAGTTTTTGTGCCTTCAACACTGGTCGCCAGCCCCTGGCCTCTGGAGGCGGTCTTGGGGTAGTTGCGGCTCGAGGACGGGTAGGGTCGGGTCGTGACACAGTACTTACATAGCCTTTATCTTGGATATGATAAATAAATTACTAGGTATGTTAGATTCAATGTCTATATAAATGATATAGAAGTTTTTTTTCTGCTTATAGACATAATGTGGATAGTATGTTATATATTTAATCACTTAAGTTATTTCTTCCCTATTTTTTAAAAATAATTAAAAAATTGATATGGATCTATGAAGAATAAATTTTTACCAGACATAATTAAAAAATTGATAAAAATTTTTATAGAAATTTACTAAATACCAAAGGAGGCCACTTGTAGTCTTGCACATCCGTATACTATAAGAAAGATGTTGAAACATGAATTTAAAAAATTATGAAATAATATTATATGGTATGAATTTAATAGAATATATACAAATATGGATACAAAAGTGATAGAAACTTCCATTTTTTGTCACTAAAAATAATACCATAAATTGTTAACACTTGATAAAAATTGATAAAAATACAAGAAAAATTGTTCAACAATAAATTTTTTTAAAAAAATAACATCATTAGTGTAATATCAATTGTTTTTATTTATTTATACATAGATGAAAAAAATGAAAATGAAAATTATTAATGATCAAACAAAAAATAAATTAAATAAAGTTACTTTATCGTGTTTTTTACACTATGAAGATCGCAACACCAATATCCTCCAAAAAGTAAATATTAAACTATCTGATGAGAAAATGAGGCTCGATAAGTGTTAATAACTCTTCTCATTGAACTAAATATTGATTTTGAAGCAACTGTTGAAATAAGAAATGAAATAATATATGTATCCATCTTATAAATAATCTGATAGTTCAATGCATTATCCTTCCACCACTCTAATGCATTAAATGCATTGGAATCACTTTCACAAATGAAGAATCCATATTATAAATAAATGTCCAAATATGATTTTTTTGGAAGAATAGTCTCGACAGACTTCACATGATTTAAAAATTCAGACCATCTTGATGTAGATGGCACTACATCCCAACTACTAACATTATCGCTCACTCTAACTATAGAACTTCTTTCACACGTAGCCTTATATTCATTAGGGTACTACTAAAAAATTTCATACAAAATTTGATGAAAAAGATAAATATTTTCCTTTTGTTCATTTTTAGGATAAACTTTTGGAAAAAAACTCAATAACCCTCATTTTTCACCTAGGATCAAATATTGCAACAATAGAGATCATAAAATTACATTCTCCCCAATATTTTTTAAATTTATTCTTTATCTCCCAATCCATTTTCTAAATAAAATAATTATCACTTTCTGATTTCTTATCCAAAAACACTTTTATTTGGTATACTTCATTCAAAAATAGGTTTGAAGTTGGATAATTACTACCATAGATAATCTGAGTAAAAAAATTAAACACTTCCAAAATATGAAAAACCTTTTCTACTTTGTCCCAATATTACTCACTTGGGAAAAAATGGTAATGAGGTGCTCATTCCTTAAACATTGGAAATAACTCTTTGAATTTTATTACAACTAATATCATGTAAAATGTTGAATTACAATGGGTTTTGAATTCAAGAATCAATTTTATATGAGTAAACTATAATTGTTGTGATATCTCAGAAGAAATTTCAATCTTAACACATTTTGATTGATGAATTTAAAACTTCCATGAATATATACTATTACATTCTTAATCATATAAGTACCATATTGAACCATGATATTTAATATATGATCACAACATCGAACATGAAATAGTTTCCTATAAAAAATTAATCTTTTATATCTTGAAAATGTATCTATGAAAATTCTAATAGTAACATCGTTGTTTGAATCATTATCCATGGAAATTATAAATATTTTATTTTCAATTTTTAATTCCTTAAAACATTTTAAAATGAAATTAGAAATATCAACACCATGATGGGGAGGAGGTATGAGAAAAAAACCATATAAAGTAATTTTGTGATTTCCAATTTACATCCATAAAGTGTATAGTGAGAACCATTTACTCAATTTTTTTATTAGTTTCCTTATATAAATTAGTTTTCAATATAATATTATTAAAATCTCCCAATAATCCAATGAGTTTTTTCTTTTCAATTTCATAAATTTTCACACAATACTTTTTAATAGTATTATGTGATATTTTCTCCAACCCTCACATCTCACATCTTTGTGCCATGGTAAATCCTTATTCATCCACATTTAAAAAGGGTTGATCATTCATTATTATCAATTGTGTAGTTATCTTCCTCATTTTTTCCATATCAAACTTTCCATCTATTAGATCAAGAAATATTTGTTCACTTCCACTAATATTGGTAAGATTAAAATTTATCATTTTTTGTTGATTCTAATAAATTTTCCATTTTAATCAAGTGTTTAAATGTTTTATAAATTATTTAGTTCTTTTACATGTACTCATGGATAATTTCATCTTTTAATTAATGCATTCTTTTTTATAACCACTAGAAAGATTGTCTTCATTTAATTTTAACCAAACAGTATAAGTTTTTTTCCTATTTTTTCTACTAACATTAACTTATTCTTCAATATTCTCTAGAACTATATCATCTCTACCCCATTATTTATTAGTGTTATCATTATATGGAATATTGGAATCAACATTTTCATCAACGTTATCATTTTCAAAATTTTGGCTCTCATCTGACTCTAACTGATGTTCCAATGGTGTAAATGAATGATGGAATGGGCTTGAAATATTTATCTCTCTGAAGATAAAAATATCATTAGATTTTTTTAAAGTTATATTATATATCAATTTTAATTAAAAAAATCTAACTAAAAAATTAATCTCATAAAAAATGAAAATAATAAATCAATTGAAAAAAATAACTTTTAACTTCTTAGAAACAATTCATTTCAGTTGAAAAAAAAAATCATTTGAAAAAAAAAATTCACAACTTGTTAGAAAAAATGTTTCAATTAACAAAAAAAATTATTTGAATAATAATTAGAACTTATAAGAAAAAATATGTTTCAGTTGACAAAAAAACATTTTTCAAAAAAAAGTAATCAATTTTTCAAAATATTAAAGATATCATACAGAAAAAAATTCAATAAACAATTCAATATTTTTAAATTCATAATTTACTACAATATATAGAACACTAAGAAATAATTTATTTATTTTTAATTCATAATTGATTACACTGTTAAGAACACTAAGTTTCAGTAGTGATAAAATCCTAAAAAAATTCAATGTTGAAGAATTTTAAAATGAATATAATATAAAATTATATATTTTTTACCTAATAAAATTCATCAAACAATTCATTATTTTTATCCAAACATTAAAATCAAAAATATGAATGTAAAATTAAGAAGAAAAAAATTAGTATACTTACCCTACCATTAAAATCAAATGGGGATGAATAGGTATGTAGGATAATGAATAAAGATAGGATAAATATAGATATAGGGAAATTAAATTTATACCAAGAGAGGAATATGGCGGGTCTAGGCACTCAAATGGGAAATGGGACAGAGGGAGTGGGAGATGATGACGGATAAGTGATGAGTTGAATAGATAAGCAAGGGATTATTTGAGGGAGGGGGTCTGACTATGGTAGGGGGATTCAGCGCCGTCGACCAGTGTTTGTGAGGTAGGTCGGGGTAAGGGGGCCTAGGTAGTAAGGGGTTAGAGAGTGGTGGGAGAAGGGGTATATGTTCTTGGTAATGAGGTCAAATGAGGATGGGGGGATAGAACTTAATTTATAACCAAAGGGGATGGGGAGTTGAGGTATTTTGTATACTCATGGTGAGGGAGTAAATAATGAGGGGGTCAAGGCAAGGGTGAGAACGTCGAGGGTCTTGAGTCTTGACGGTGAGGGAGGGAGAGGCGGTGAGGGTATCACTTGATATTGATTTTCTCATAGAGGGTCTCTCAATGGTGAGGGAGGTAGGGAGGGAGAGTCGATGGGGGTCTCTCTATAATGTGGGGAGAGGAAGAATTGGAGTGGCTTGGGGCCCTTAGTTGGGAGGATAATTAGCATCAAGGGTGTCATCATATTTTTAAGTTATATATATATATTAATTTTTTTATTTCTAGAATAATCTCGTGAGTTACTAGATAACATTATTTCAGTACTCAAACTTAACTCAATGAGGTACTCGAGTAGCTTGATCTTTAGTATCTTGCAAGCACCACTATATCATTTACACCCCAAGTAATTTAAGGTTCCGGGCGCAGTGGAATCGTGTGAGTGGATGTGCCCACTTGGCTTTTTGTCATTAGCAATGATCAATCTGGGATCAATATGACGATAAATGCCAGTCTCCACGGATCGAATCAAAGAAATAGACAAAAGAAATAGAAAGTCCCAGAAACAAAAAATAGGATCATTACAGGTTGATTATAATTAATTTAATCAATTGAAAAGAAATGCCTTTTGGGTTTTCTTTCTTAGTTTATGTTCTTGATCACGTTCCGATGTGATTCTTCATTGCATCACAGAAGCCAAGTGTAGGCTTCCTCTAGCGGTGATCTACATGTACACCTCGTATCTCGGGACTTCGCCAAAGGATTCTCTGGGTGCTAGCGTGGAGAAACCTTTTCTTGCATTGTCTGCCTTAGATCATATTGATCCAATGGAAGAGGATCTCTCTCGGTCTTGAGAGAATTCTTGGAGGAAGAGGTTCTTTCGGCCTTGAAATAATTCTCCAGATATGTTGTGTCAGAAAAGAGTTGGAGTTGTGAGGATATTTATAATCGGGTGTGTGGGGTTATAGAGTTATGTTAATAAATAAACACATTACACATTTTATTTATTTCATTAACTCTTATTGAAAACCCCATGTCGAATAATTAAATCCTTGACATGCGCCCATGTTGATTATAATAAATATCATTTAAAACAATATTATATCCTCAAAATCCTGACTAGAAAAACTACACGGCGTGTATTAATAAATACACGGCGTGTACTTTTTTTTCATTGAAAACTACATGGCATGTACATTCAATGTACACGGCATGTATATCTTGTTTTAATTTATTCATTTCCTTTCTATAAAGAAAACTACACTGCATGTAATTATTAATACACGGTGTGTACTTGTTTTCCATGAAAAACTACACGGCGTGTAATCTTTAATACACAGCATGTAATCTTTAATACACGGCGTGTATATCTTGTTTTTCATTTCCTTTTTCCTCCATCATCAAAAAGATTTATGCTTCCTTGAATAATTATTAAACCACGTATGAGAATAATCTTTATTCGACTTGAGATACTTGAATACACTTAGTGTGTGACCCTCTAGGCCTCTTTCTTGTTGGCATTAGGCGGGCTTGCCTAAAGTCCAAGATTACTGTCTAGCAACGGTTCAAGGCACCCAAGAGAAAGAAGTTGACGTCGTATTGACGTATCACCACATACGAACGCTTACTGTGTAATTTAATCCCTTTGTCTCGATATCTCATCAAGCAGGTTTCATGGCAGTGTCATAAACCTATATGCTTGATCCGTAGTTATTTGACTACCTGAAATAAACTCATCATTCACACCATGTCCATGGAATTTAATGCGACGGTTCTATTTCAATAAAAGGGCCGAGATATCAACTTCCATAAATGGAAGGTACAAATCCTTCCTCGACTTATCCATTAACAACATGTCACTCATGATGCACCCAACGTACCCTACTTCCCGCCAACTTTCTGCATGACGGTTTTCATCAATAAATCTAAGTGCGCGAGTCATGACATGAGTTAATGATAATCTTCCAGTCTAAGGACCATTACATACGCTCGTATATAGAAATGTCTGATGACACCAAGACATGCGGAATTGCTACTGGTGGGTCTGTTCTCATAATCCCCCATCTTGGAGATTACCAAGTGCGAAATCCATGAGAGAGAGTCACGTCTTCTTACGAGTACTCGCACATGACGGTCTGTGTACTATGTGTCCTATCATAGTATGTCATCCAACCGTAGAACTTTATTTAATAATATTGTTATATCATTTCAAGGTTCTCATCATAGAGGGGATCTTCCATGACCTTATCAATGCAACAAATATTCCAGGACATTATTATATTATAGTCATGAAGAACAATGAACAATATATAATAAGTGAACATTCATGTAATCAAAGTACAAAAAAGTTTGTTCTCAGGACACCAACCCTTACAAACTCCCACTTGGACTAGAGCCAACTGCCTATGACTTTTAGTCCGCTAGACCTCACATGATGATCATGTTTCTGCTGATTCAAGGCTTTATTCAAGGGGTCTGCCATGTTGTCTTCGGTGGAAATACTGCTCACTGCAACTTCACCTCTCTGAGAAAAATACCTCAAGAGATGATACTTCTGAAGTATGTGCTTTGTCAGCTGATGTGACCTTGGATCTTTAGAAAGTGCCACCGCTGCAGTATTATCACAATAGATTGTGATAGGATCTTTACTGCTCGGTACTACATCCAGCTCTTGGATAAAGCTTCGCATCCATACTGCTTCTTTAGCTGCCTCAGAAGCTGCGATATACTCGGACTCTGCTATAGAATCTTCCACCACACTTTTCTTTGAGCTCTTCCAGCTCACTTCACCTCCATTCAAACTGAAGATGTCTTTAGTCTGCTACTTCATGTCATCTTGATCAGTCTGGAAACTAGCATCTACATGTCCTCTGATGACTAGTTCCTCATCTCCTCTATAAACCAGGAACATATCCTTAGTACGCCTCAGATACTTAAGGATAGTCTTGACTGCCATCCAATGGCGGTCTCCTAGATCAGCTTGATATCTGCCTACCGCACTTAATGCGTAAGCAACATCTAGCCTCGTACATAGCATAGCATACATGACTGACCCAATCGCAGATGCGTAAGGGATCCTTGCCATTCTATTTCTTTCATCATGTGTCTGAGGACACATTTTCTTGGAAAGATGAATGCCATGTGACACTGGAAACAATAACCTCTTGGACTGTTCCATACTGAATCTCTTCAGTATCTTGTCAATGTATGTACTTTGACTCAGGCCCAGCATTCTCTTGGATATATCATGATGGATCTTGATCCCAAGAATATATGCTTCCTCACCCAAGTCATTCATGGAGAAGAATTTATGCAACCATGACTTAACTGACTGTAAGACATGTACTTCACTTCCAATTAATAATATATCATCAACATATACTATTAGGAAAACGACTGCACTTCCACAAAACCTCATGTAGACACAAGGCTCACATTCGTTCTTAACAAAGCCAAATTCTGTTACAAATTCATCAAAACTAATGTTCCATGACCTTGATGCTTTCTTTAATCAATAAATGGATTTCTGAAACTTGCATACCTTGTTGGCATCCTTTGGAGTCACAAACCCTTCAGGTTGTGTCATGTAGACATCTTCCTGGAGGTTCCCATTAAGGAATGTTGTTTTGACATCCATTTTCCAAATTTCAAAGTCATGGTAAGCGGCAATGGCCAATAGGATTCTGAAGGATTTCAGCATCGCAACCGGTGAAAAAATTTCATCACAGTCAATTCCTTGATGCTGTCTAAAACCTTTTGCAACCAGTCGTGCCTTGTAGGTGCTGACTTTACCCTCCATGTCCAGTTTCTTCTTGAATACCCATTTATTACCAATAGTCTTTACATCAACTAGAGGATCTACCAAAATCCAGACTTGGTTTTGGTACATGGAATCCATTTCAGAATTCATGGCTTCTTTCCACTTGGCAACGTCTGTGCCTTCAACTGCTTCCTTGTAGGTAAGAGGATCATCATTGTCCACCAATAATGATTCACCATCCTCATTTACAAGAAAATCATATCGTTCTGGTTCTCTCACTTCTCTCGTGCTTCTATGCAGTTCTTGTGTCTCTGGAAAAGATTGTTCTTCCACGGGGCTTTGTGGAATCTTTTCTTGTACCAACTCTTGTGTATCTTGAGCCTCAACTTATCGAAGTCTATATTGCTACCACTATCTCTTTTGAAGATGTGCTCCCTCTCAAGGAATATGGCATGTCTTTCCACTGTAACCTTTTTGTATGAGGGGTTGTATAGGTAATATCCCCTTGTTTCTTTGGGATATCCTATAAAGATACACTTTGTTCCTCGGGGTGCAAGTTTGTTACCTGAAGAGGCCTTAACAAATTCTTCGCTACCCCACACAAGTAAATTCGATAATATGGATTTGCGTCCACTCCATAACTCATATGGAATACCATTTATTGATTTAGTTGGTACTTGGTTTAGTATATGCGCTACTGTTTGTAATGCATATCCCCAAAAGGATAATGGAAGACTCGCATGACTCATCATTGATCTCACCATGTCCAACAGGGTGCGGTTCCTCCTTTCACTTACACCATTCCACTGCGGTGTGTAAGGAGGAGTGAGTTGAGATATAATCTCAAACTCCTATAAAAAATCAATGAAGTCCTGATTACGATATTCTCCTCCTCTGTCTGAGCGGAGTTTCTTAATCTTCTTACCAAGCTAGTTCTTAACCTCATTCTTGTATTCTTTGAACTGATCAAAAGAATCTGACTTATACCTCATTAAGTAGATATATCCATATCTACTAAAATCATCAGTAAAAGTTATGAAGTACGAGAACCCACCCCTTTCCTCAACTGGAAATGGACCACAAACATATGTGTGAACTAATTCTAGAAGATCTTTATCTCTTTCACCTTTCCCACTAAATGGGGCTTTGGTCATTTTGCCTTGTAGGCACGCATTACATACACCAAGTGGTTTTAGTTCGAAAGAATCTAAATACCCATCTTGATGTAGTTTTGTCAAACATTTCTCATTGACATGACCTAGCCGGTGATGCCAAAGTTGGGTGTGGTATGAGTCATGTGAATTGACTTTTTCATCAATTTCCATTACTTGGTTTGTGTAGTCTAACACATAAAGTTTGTTATATAAATGTGCCCTACCAAAACAAATGTTATCTTTATAAAAAGTATCAATATTCATTTCCAAACATGAATATGAATCCATCAGTATCTAATCTAGATACTAAAATAATGTTTTTAGTAAAAGAAGGAACATAATAACAACCCTTTAACACCAAGATCATTCCAGTTGGCAACGTGAGGTGGTAGTATCCGACAGCTACAGAAGCAAGTATAGCTCTGTTGGTTGCTCATAGATCTACCTCCCCTCGATCAATCTTCTTGAATATACTTGGTTCCTGTATTTGGATACAGATGTGAGAACCACAAGCAGTATCTAATACCCAATTAGTAGAAACAGATAGATTGCATTCGATAACAAACGCACCTGAAGCTTCCCCTTGCTTCCTTGGCTGGGTGCAGTTTTTCTTCCAGTGGCCCTTCTTTCCACATGTGAAACAAACAGCATCCTGTTCCTTTGTCTCCCCTTTGATCTTCCTTTTCTTGGAAGGCCTTGAAGAAGCTTTGGTCTTAAATCTCTCCACCTTCCCTTTCCTTTTATTCACCATAAGGACAGAAGGATTTTCACGCTTCATGTCATTATCCACTTGGAGAATAAGGATAACAATATCAGATAGAGACTTCTCAATGTTGTTCATGTTGAAATTAACAACAAAGTTTGAGAAGCTCTGTGGGAGTGATGCAAGAATGAGATCGGTACCCAGTTCTTCAGGGAGTTTAAACCCTAGAACCTCCAAGCGCTCAATATAGCCAATGATCTTGACTACATGAGGCATGGCTGGGGCACCCTCTCCAAGATTGCTCTGAAATAGAACCTTGGATATCTCAAACCTTTCCTATCTTGCTCTCTCCCGGTATAGACCACGAAGGTGCTCGAGCATGCTATAGGCATCCATGTCTTCATGAGACTTCATGATATCACTAGACATTGATGATAGCATCAAACATTGAATGTCGGGAGCATCATTCAAATGTTGATCATAGACTAGGAAATCTTCATCACTCGCCCCTGGGGCAGGATAATTAGAAAGTGAGGACTCCAGCACGTAAAACTTTCGTTCATGGAGTAGGATAATTCGAAGGGGCCTAAACCATTCCTGAAAGTTACTGCCAGTGAGGATATTGTCTTTATCCTGTATCAATCGTAGAGAAAATTTGGTTGATGATTTTTTCATCTTGATTCTACAATTTAAAAGAGAAGATTTATTAGTACTTTATTGATTACAATTTATGATAAATAATGAATTAATTAATTAATTCTCCCACTATTTTATCAAGTCCCAATGGCCCTCACCATTGAACTCGGAATGTCCAGTTTCTTTGACATTCTAGTGGCAAGGATCCATATTCCCCTTCCCATAACCCCAACAAGGGTTGGTCAAGCTATTTGAAGGTATTTAGGTAGGCGGGTCTTTTCCAACTGTGTTCTTACAGTTCCTTGATCTATTGAGTGGATTCCCCAATCCTGAAATCCTGACTTGGATTTCCTCAACTCTTGCCTCCAATATTACACCAAGTCTAGAAAGGGATACTTCTCTTGATGTAATATGGTTAAGTCAACCCTAAACCTTTCATAAGGGATTCATTTATAAAATTAAGTGTCCCAACAAGGGTTGGTCAAACACATAGTTTTATTGAGTCTTATCCTTAACCAAGTAACGGAAGGTTTGGTCTGACTTAATATGGTATTGAGGTATTTTAGTCCTTTATGTGTAGTTTTTGCATTATCACATGCTTGTTAATATTAAGTGATGCTTGCTTAAGTGATTAACCATGTTCTGATAATGTTTACGCATAGTCCGGTTTTTATTTTATTCCATCTTTGCATGCTTGTTAATTTTATTAATTATGTGATCACGACAACACATACATAATAAATAAACCATACAATCAGACAGAAATAAAATAAGATGGCATGATCATGAGCTTCTATTTGGTTAGCTTATCTAGAAGTTTTGATAAGCTAACCTTGGCCTAAGGAAAACACCTTGAACCTGATGGTTTGTGTTTTGCAGCTCCCACCTTTCCACATTTGTATCTTCTTGCATCGGTTTCGCCTCGGCTTCGGGATTTGAACTGTCTCCTCTAGCTTGGTAGATCCTCCATTACATGGGTTTACATTAAAGAAACCATGGGCACGCAGGCCCTACATTTTATTGCAAGAAGGATCGCAGGACAACAAATTTAAATTAAATAAATTTAAATGAAACCATACACATACAAAGGGTCTTTGGTCAAGCTCATGATCATCCATAGCATTCAATGACATATACGCATGTTTAGAATTCAAATTATTTTAACCGTTATTTCATTTAAGATAAGTCGCGCTTGAATTTAATTAATTATGATCTTATAATTAATTAATTCATTATCTTATATTCCTTTATGAATTTACTTAAGATTCTTCTCATCCATATTCCTTGTACGGGTCATTGTAAATTGGAGGAAACCTGGTGAAATTCTATTTTTGGAAAGTACACGGCGTGTAGTTTATAATTACACGGTGTGTATTTCTTTTCACCCTTTATCCAAAGTACACGCCGGGGGCTTTGGCATGTTTTATTTCCTTTGGAAATTTTGGAGTACACGGTGTGTAGATAAATTATACATGGCATGTACTTCCCTGTTACACAGTAACCGGCATGGCGATCCCGTGTACGCGGAACACGGTTTCTCCTTGTACACGGTTTTACCTGGATCGGATCGGACTACACGGCGTGTTGTTCCAACATACACGCCATGTATTCCAGTTCCCATGTGCCGTTCAATTCTGGTCAACATGGCATGATTAATACTTAGGCATATTCAATTTACATGGTGTGGTTTGGCGGACCAGTGCCGGTTCAATAAACCTAAGTACACAGCGTGTAGTTTTAATTACATGTCATGTAATCCTGTGTTGTACAGACAGAAAGAGCGGCTCCTCCGGATGAGTTCCTCATTTTTATTTTAATCAAAAATTAAAATTAAAATGTCATTTCTGTGATATGAAACGAGAAAAGAAGGAGGAAGAATAGATCTCATTTATTCAGATTTATAGAATTATTTATTTCAAATTGAATCAAATATAAATGCGTAAATTATCAATGAAAATTAAATAACTATAATCAACGTTGTAACCTCCCTTTGATACCATTTGAATGTTCCAGGTGCAGTAGAAGCGCGTGAGTGGATGTGCCCACTTGACTTTTTTTCATTAGAAATGATCAATCCGGGATAAATACGACGATAAACACCAGTCTCCACGGATCGAATCAAAGAAATAGACAAAAGAAATAGAAAGTCCCAGAACCACAAAGTAGGATCATTACAGGTTGATTATAATTAATTTAATCAATTGAAAAGAAATACCTATTGGGTTTTCTTTCTTCGTTTATGTTCTTGATCACGTTCTGATGTGATTCGTCATTGTGTCACAGAAGCCAAGTGTAGGCTTCCTCTAGCGGTGATCCATGCGTGTACCTCGTATCACGGGACTTCACCAAAGGATTCTCCGGGTGCTAGTGTGGAGAAACCTTTGCTTGCATTGTCCGCCTTAGATCGTCTTGATCCGATGGAAGAGGATCTCTCTTGGTCTTGAGAGTGTTCTTGGAGGAAGAGGTTCTTTCAGTCTTGAAAGAATTCTCTAGAGATGTTGTGTTAGAAAAGAGTTTGGGTTGTGAGGATATTTATAATCAGGTGTGTGGGGTTATAGAGTTATGACAATAAATAAACGCATAATGCATTTTATTTATTTCATTAACTCTTATTGAAAATCCCATGTCAAATAATTAATTCCTTGACATGCGCCCACACTGATTATAATAAATATCATTTAAAACAATATTATATCCTCAAAATCCCGACAGGAAAAACTACACGGCGTGTATTAATAAATACACGGCGTGTACTTGTTTTTCATTGAAAACTACACGGCGTGTACATTCAATGTACACGGTGTGTATATATTGTTTTAATTTATTCATTTCCTTTCCATAAATAAAACTACACGGCGTGTAATTATTAATACACGGCGTGTACTTGTTTTCCATGAAAAACTACACAGCATGTAATCTTTAATACACAGCGTGTATATCTTGTTTTTCATTTCCTTTTTCCTCCATCATCCAACCAATTTAGGCTTACTTGAATAATTATTAAACCATGTTCGGGAATAATCTTTATTCTACTTGAGATACTTCAATACACTTAGTGTGTGACCCTTTAGGCCTCTTTCTCGTTGGCATTAGGCGGGCTTGCCTAAAGTCCAAGATTACTATCTAACAACGGGTCAAGGCACCCAAGAGAAAGAAGTTGACGCCGTATTGACGTATCACCACATACGAACACTTAATGTTTAATTTAATCCCTTTGTATCGATATCCCATCAAGCAGGTTTCATGGCAGTGTCATAAACCTATATGCTTGATCCATCATTCTTTGACTACCTGAAATAAACTCATCGGTCACACCATGGCCATGGAATTTAATGCGACAGTTCTATTTCAATCAAAGGGCTGAGATATCAACTTCCGTAAATGGAAGGGACAAATCCTTACTCGACTTATCCATTAACAACATGTCACTCATGACGCACCCAACGTACCCTACTTCCCGCCAACTGTCTGCGTGACGGTTTTCATCAGTAAATCTAAGTGCGCGAGTCATGACATGAGTTAATGATAATATTCCAGTCTAAGGACCATTACACACGCTCGTAGATAGCAATTTCTGATGACACCAAGACATGTGAAATTGCTACTGGCGGGTATGTTCTCATAATCCCCCATCTTGTAGATTACCAAGTGCGAACTCCATGAGAGAGTCTCATCTTCTTACAAGTACTCACACATGACGGTTTGTATACTATGTGTCCTATCATAGTATGTCATCCAACCGTAGAACTTTATTTAAGAATATTGTTATAGCATTTCAAGGTTCTCATCATAGAGGGGATCTTACATGACCTTATAAATGCAACAAATATTCTAGGACATTATTATATTATAGTCATGCAGAATAATGAACAATATATAATAAGTGAACATTCATGTAATCAAAGTACAAAACAGTTGGTTCTCTAGACACCAAACCTTACAGTAATTCTATATAAATGATTTGGGTGATTTTTTTATAGAGATTCACATGGGATGTTGTGAATTCTATATAGGACATTCCAATTAAGTATAATTTTATTCCAAATATACTTGGGGTCATGTAGCATGATATCTATAGAGATATTTGATGATGGGGTGATTTTATAGTAGTGGTGGAAATTGAATCTAGTATGAACCCAAAAACAACCTCTCTTCTATGAGTAGGTGGATGTGAAAATATTAAATGAAATTGTGGATGAGGTTAAATAATTAGAAAGGGTATTTTAAATTATATCCATTATTTGATGAGGTTATGGAATTTTTTTTCTAGAATATGAGGAAGGTTATTAATGTGGTGCAATTATTCACCCTAGGGTCTAATTATAGTAAACCTAAGTGGGATCAAGGTGTATGTTATGATGTGATTATATTCCCTAGGGAGTATTTATGTGTGGTAGCCTAGGTGGGGTTATGAATCCATTTTCAATGTGATGGTGAAGTGGTATTTGAAACTATTTACATGTTGGTGGGTTATTATATATGATGATGATGATGATGATGATGACGATGATGATGATGATGATGATGATGATGATGATGATGATGATGATGATGATGATGATGATGATGATGATGATGATGATGACGATGATGATGATGATGATGATGATGATGATGATGAGAGGATGATGGTGATGATTAAGTGGATGATATGGAAATCTATAGTGGATATGTGATGTGTGATGGTAATAATGTAGGTTGAAGAGGGGAGATCCCCTAAGGGTGGAAACTTGGTAATACATTGAGAATCCTTAAGGGTGAATAGCTACCCAACTAATATTGGTTACAATGGGAAGATTCCTTGAGGCTCGACACCCAGATTACCAGCAAGAGTCCCTATAGGTAGACAGTGTACTAACCAATGGATGTGGATATTATAGTGAGTTCCCTATGGGTGGATAGCTACATGTTTATGGTATTATACTTAATGACTTATATATGGGTGGATAGCTACTTTTTGGTGGAGATGTATTCAAAATTTTCATGTTACATCGACATATTTTAGGTGGTAGTGGTATTTAGTGAGGTATTTGAGGGTTGAAATCTACATGTAGATATACAGTGAGGTACCAAAAAGTAAATAGCCACTTGATTCTTGTATGTTGGTTATTATATAGTAGTGTTGATGTTGAGATATTTGATGGGTGATTTCTTAGGTTTCATAACTAAGATTATTGTGTGGTATGGAATATAGGTGGTTGGTTGATTAGCTTTTAGGAGATGCTTGTTTCTCGATTATTTTCTTTTATTCATTCAATACAAGAAAGCATTATCTTGATTCATTCACAAGGACACCTAATGGTTTTGGGGATGAACCTACCAAATATATATATAATAACCCATGATTTATATATATTATTTTCTATAACATCAATATATATTTTTTGGTAGTGTTTGGAGACTTTGGATCTAGATATGGGATACTTGTTCGTGGAGGCGGATTTCATTATACCTTTCTTGAGGTATAAGGGAGATGTTTGGGTAGTGGTTGTTTTCTTAATTGTGTCATGGATTATATAACATAAATTTCATTAATATACAATATTAATGTATTATGGTTTGGAAATACATTATATTATTCATATTGTGTGTATTTTTTATAAAGGGTAATGTCTTCAAAAATTTTGTGATGATATGCCATTGGTGCTGGTTTCCATCATGCATCCTTTTAAAGGTGGAGTTTAGAGGTCACACACAGACTTATTTTTTGGATCAGGTTTAGTCACATAGGAGATGTTTCATGATATTAATTTCATGTATTATGTGATGTGAAAGATAGGGTAATCAGGTGTGGAAAACCTAGGTGATAGTTGGTGAGATTTTAAACGAAATGGGAAAATGGTTGTGTCCTACTAGGGTTGTGGCAATGATCCTATAACAACCCTGTTATTTATTTCACATTAATAAATGATTTATTATATAATATTACACATAATAAAACTTGTAAAATTGATAATTATAGTGTGTTTTTGAATTATTTACATTATATAACAATTTAAAATAGGAAAAACATCATCTTTATTGAAAACCTCATTAACATGCTCGCACTTAAAACTGCATAAGATAACCTGGGGACATACATAAGAAAGGTGTGAGATATAAATACCATTAAGGGAATAACCATGGAATAACATGAAAAGAATAATAAATTTTAGAAAATAGGCATATCAATGGGGCATAAAAAGAGTAGTAATCATGAACATGAACAATGAGACGTGATATAGAATGATAATCATAAAGCAACATGGGATATGTGGCAACAACTTAAAACATTACATCATAAAAACAGGTTAAGGATAAATTTCAATATATCATGATGTAAAAAGTCCTATAAAGGAATCAGTTTCAATATTTTCCCTAACATGATGACTCATGGGACTAAATATTACTCAATGTATTGGAGCACTATATAATTCTAGGCACACCCATCACATTCATTTCATTCTCTTGCTTATGTGTGCACATAGATCATACAACATGGATTCATTCATCATCAAATTTTATTACACAATCAAGGAGCATGGAATAAATACATGTAAGTACCAATTCAAAGAGGTATAAGTGTATAAAGTTGAATATTTTTTATATGAAATGGGTATGGTATTCACTATACAATTGTTTCGGTGTAGAAAATTGCGGTGAAATTTCAGCAGCATAACGGTGTTACATAAATTTTCATAAAATGGGTTGATGAGAGATAAATGGGTATATCATAATTTTGAAATAAAATAGAAAGTAATGGGGAAATTTAAATACATATCCCAACATAAGTAATTGGAAATAAAAGGTATAAGATAATAAAGAAACTTGAATAAAGAAGAGAATGTGAGGATCCCTTACTTGAGTGTGTGACACCAAATTCTTGGGAGGAGCTTCTTGAGAATTTTGGGGAATATTAGGAGGACTCTAAAGAGGTGAGGGTTGGGAAAGGATGTTTTAAAATTATTTTTAGTGAATTGAAATGGGATATTGAGTTGGTTTATATTGGAAATGAGTGGAGATTTATTTATTATTTCTCAAACTTAGATTTTGGACTCTATATAATAAAATAACCAAAAAAACAAAACATACCATGGTTTTTTACCATGGTTTCCTCCAAATGGGATTTTTTTTCATTATTTTATTAGGAAAATTATGGAACATAAAAAAATAATACCCTTTCTTATGTGAAAGTGAGTCATACTCATAAAAAATGATTTTAAAACCTTAAAATATATTAATGGTTTTGGAGGATTCATAAAGGCTTAATAAAATTAACCAAATAAACATAAAATCACATTATTTTAAATAGAAAACATATATTTGTTTTTTATACCTTTTATAGTATTTTTTACATCACTTTTGGGTCATTATGATGTCATAATACACAAAGTATATTTATACGGTATTTAATTTTTACCCGGAAATTTGACTATCTCATAAAATTATGAAAAATTCACCATTGGATAATTTCAATGTTATGATTAAAAAAATAATATTAATTTAATTTAAATAATTTTATAAATATTTTAATTTTCACTTTTAAAATAATAATTGACATTTATTGAGAAAGGTTGGGTTCTTTGAAAATAAGATTTTTCGAACCCTTATAAAAATTATATTTAACTTCAAAAAAATTATATGATAATTTATATTTGATAAAAATTATTTAATAATAATATTTTATAAACTTATTATTTATTTAAAAAATACATTAATTCATCAAAATAAATTCCTTAATTGAATATAAATATTATTCAAAAATATTATTTGTGTTTTGTTGTATCAAAATAAAAATCATTTATAAAGTAATAATAATATGATGAAAATATATTAATTATTCTAAAAATAATAATTTAAATACTCATATTTATATGTTCTTGATACATATCCCTTTAATATACTAGAAAACCCCCTAAGAGTAAGGTGTAAAATTATGATATTTTCCTAGGGTGGTTCGACATACATGGTTTGGGTCGTGATATCGATGAGCTTGAAGTTATCCTGTAAATGGTTTCTATCATTCTTAAGTTTTTGGATCTCAAATTGGGATTAGTCAAGGGAAAATCCAAGATATGATATCTCTCTTATAAGCACTAATAAATGGGCTTCATAGGGTATGATTCTACTAGTTGAGGTCATCACTTCCTTTGTCTGTGTGAATTGGATTCATTAAAACCTTGTATTTATACTAATCATATGATCACTCTTAAATGGTTATATTATCAACGGTAATGATTCTAAAAGAATTTAAATCTGATAGGATATAATAAAACTAAATAAGTGTATGTGTTTTCTATAACCAAATTACACAATAATACATTTAATTAAAACACAAGGGGATATTTTATTTATAATAGTTTGGGTCATTACAATCTTCCCCACTTAAGAAATTTCACCCCAAAAATTTCTATTTCCCACACTAAAACAGATGAGGATAATTTTGTTTCATCACTTTATATGGTTCCCATGTCACTTCTTCAAACTTTTGGTTTCTCCACATCACTTTGACCAGGTTCATTTTCTTATTTTTTTATAACTTTTTCTCTACAATCTAAGATCTTCACTGAATTCTCTTGGTTTGAGATATCATTATTCAATGGTACCACCTATGTATTGAGTATATATTAGGGGTATGGTATGTAATTTATCAATATGGATACATGGAATATATAATATACTTGAGATAGGTTCGAAGGGAGTACTAGCCTATAGGCCACCACTCTGATGCGATTAAGGATCCCAAAGGGGATGATGTATCTTGGAATAATCTTTCCCTTATTCCCAATTCTCATCACCTTATTCTATGAAGATATATTCAGGATTAACATGTCTCTAAAATCAAACTCTAGGTATCTTTTATGATTGTTAGCATATATCTTTTTTCAACTTTGAGCATCCTTGATGTACTACTGAATGGTGTTGACCTTTTCCACCATTTCCTTAACCACTTCAAGACCTAGTGGTTTTTGTTCCCCAATTTCATCCCAGTATGCAGGTGTTCTGAACCTCTTTCCATAAAGGTATTTATATGGATCTATTTGGATGCTAGAGTGGAAACTGTTATTGTAAAAGAACTCAATCATAGGAAGATATTGATCTCATTCTCCTTTCAAGTCAACTAAGCATGCTCTCAACATATTATCAAGTTTCTAGATAGTCTACTTATATTGTCCATCAGTTTGATGGTAATAAGATGTTCTAAAGTTCAACTCATTGTTTAGATAATATTGGATACTTTTCCAAAACTTTTAGGTGAGTCTTGAATATTGATCAGATACAATCGATATTGGTACTCCATGTATCCTTGCCACTTCTCTAATGTATATATGTGTAGGTTGATCCAGTGAGAAATCCTCTTGAATCACAATGAAGTGTGTAGTCTTTATAAGATGATTCACTACAACCCATATAGCATTATTCCCTCTTGATGTCTTTGGAAGATCAGTAACAAGCCCATGGTGATGTTTACCCATTTCCATATAGGTATGGGTAATGGTTGCATCATCCCCTTTAATTTTTTCCTTTATTATTTCACTTGCTAACATACAAGACATCTTGATGTATATTTTGTGATCTTATTTTTCATATTTTCCCACCAATATAGCTCTTGTATATACCAATACATATTTAGGATTCCTAGGAGGATGGAGAAGGTTGATCTATGTGCATCATCCAACATCTCCTTATTTAACTCAGGATTGGATGGTACACATAGTCTTGACCCAAATCTCACAAATATTTATACCTTAACATTGATCTCAGAGTATTTCCATTTTCTTATGGTTTCCACTTTATTTTAAATTCCCACATTATTTATTTGAGAATACTTTATCTTCTCCATAAGGGATGGTTGAGAAATAATTTGTGAAAGGATTGATGATGTTTCTTCTTTTATGAATCTCATGTCCATCCTTTCCAAATCTAAGAATATTATATCCATATAAATTCTCACCAATGATAGAATTACTGGATCCTTTATACTTAGAGTGCCTTCTACTTTATTAAATTTAACAGGATGGTAGTGGATTAAGTATTCATAATCCTTGATCTTCTATAACCAACTTATTTAGTGAATATTTATCTTTTTATGTGTGAATATATACTTGAGGTTTTTGTGATCCATATATATTTCACACTACTCTTAAAAGAGATAATTTATATGTATTTTCAAAGTGAATATCACTGTATCCAACTCCAGATCATGTTTTGGGTTGTTATATTCATGAAATTTCAACTTCATTGAAGCATAGGCTATGAATTTTTCATTTTTCATTAACACATAGCCCAATACCTTCTTCGAAGCATCACTGAATACCATGAAAATTTCTCCACTTGTGGGTAGTGTGAGAACATAGGTAATGATAATCCTCCTTTTCATCTCCTTGAAGCTCTCTTTATATTCATCGTTCCAAGAAAACTTAACTTCTTTCCAAGTTATCTTGGTTAGAGGGTTTGACAATCGTGAAAAAAATTTCACAAATTGATGATAATACTCAGATAATCTAAGGAAAATATGGATATTTGTCACATATACTGACCTCGGTCATCCTTTAATTACTTTTTCCCTTAAAGTGTCCACAAATATCCCATTTATTGTGATGATATTCCCTAATAATGAGACTCCATTAAACCAGTACTCACATTTACTATAATTGGAATAAAGTTTCTCCTTTCATAAGGTATTTATCACAGTGCTTAGATTATCCTCATGCTCCTCTATGGTTTTGGATAATATTATAATTTCATATATAAAGATTACAAAAATTTGTTTAGGTAATATATAAAGACTCTATTCATCAATTCCATGCAGATTTCCAAAGAATTAGTGAATTTTAATGGAATTACTGTGAACTCATATTGGTTGTACCATGTATAAAAATAGGTCTTGGGGATATCCAACTTATTTTCTCTTACTTGATAATATCCTGACTGAAGACCCACCTTGGAGATGTATTGTGATCCATGTAGCTGATATAACAATTCATCAATCTCTGGAAGAGGATACTTGTTCTTTATCTTGATCTTGTTGATCTCATGATAATTATTACAAAGGAATATTGACACATACTTCTTCTTGATGAAGAGTACTGGTGAACCCCAAGGTGAAGCACTTGGGCATATGAACCCTTTATCTATATTCTTCTAAAGTTGTTTCCTCAACTCCTCAAGTTCCACAATAATGATTCTATACTGAGTCTTGGATAATGGTAATTCCCCTAGTATAATCTTGATTGAAAATTCAAACTCTTGGCTAGGAGGAAGACCAGGTGATTCCTTAGTAAACACATCAGCATATTCCCTCACAATGTTCATGTCTTTAAGGATGATTATTTCCTTAGACTCAATCATTTAAACTAGATATTCTTGCTCGTAGGGAAATAATATCCATGTTTGAGATATTGGTGCTAAAGAAGATTCATTCTCTAACTTTCACTTGAATATAATGGATGGACGATTATCATTAAGGAGAGTGATTTCCTTATCATGGTAATTTATGTTGGTTATATATAGGTAAATCCAATCCATACCTATAATTTCATGAAATTACACCAAAGGGATTATGACAAGGTTCTTTAGGAATTTTATCCCACAAATTGTGATAGGGGAGGAGTTATATACTTGGGATGCAATAATTTCTCCATTTTATGTTTTCAATGATAACTCCACTTCAATGATTTTGTGTTGATTTTGATTAGTTCTACTAAAATTTCATGATATGAAGGATTGCATGGAACTAAAATCAAAAATTAAATTCACTATTCTTGAATAAATAACTACCATACCTATCACCGCTTCATTTTTAGGATCTACCTCATTAGTTGTGATAGAAAAATCTCACTGTTTCTTCCTTGGAGGTTGTTGGTTGTCTCTAAAAACCCTTGGATTAGGGAATTAGAATGAAAATTGTCTTATTTCATTGTAGTTTAAGCAATGAACAATGGGTTGAGGGTTGAATTGAGAATTCATTTTCTCTATCACATTAGTGGTTTTATCTTTCCATAAATCGCTAGCTTGGTTCCCTTCCTTCCCTCACCTAAAGAATTTCCTCATCCCCCTTAAGAAATTTCTAGGGTTCTTCTTTTCACACCATTGACAAGCGGGATGTTGATATTTATTGGAACCATTAGATTTCTCCATCAGAACTCCAGAATTAAACTCCACTTTCCACTTCTTATCTCTGTGATACCCTTGATATTTTTCAATCTAAATTTCAACTTTTAGGGCACATCAAACAATTTCCTCATAGCTATCAAATTCACATATTGTCAGGGATTTTCCTATACTATTTTTTATCCCACCAAATAAGCGTTCAACCTTGTATTTAGAGGTAACGACAAATCCAGAGGCATAGCATGAAAGTATTGTAAAGTTTTCCTTATATTCCCTAATAGATTCATCGTCTTTTTTCTTAAGCTAAAGGAAATCCATTTGAATTTTAAGATGGAGATTTTGAGTAAAATATTTATTCAAAAACATTTTCTAGAATTACTTCCACCCCATAGCTTCAATATCTTCCTCAGTCTTCATATTTTTATCAATGACCACCATTGATCAGTTTCTCCCTCTATATGATAAACATCTAGTATAACCTTTTCTTGTTTGGAACATTGAAGGATGAAGAATATCTTCTTAATGGAGTTGATCCATTATTCCACGATTAAGGGATTAGATTATTAATTGAAAGTCAGATTCCTTTGTCACATAAAGGACTCAATTGAATCTTATTCATTAATAGGGTGACTTGGGTGCTCCTCTTGATCAAGGTTTCTATTCAGAACCTGATTCATCTAATAATAGAGTATCATCACAAAGTTTGTTATTCTCTCTCCCATCAGTTTGGGTATCTTGTTGGGGTATTCATCACATTACTTGTCGCATTGATTGTTTACCCGATTACTTCTATTTACGGCCATTGGATAGAATAAAGGGAAAATTATGGATGATTATTTTTAAACTATTAAACACCTAAATGGGAATTCAATTACATTAAATGGATAGATTATAAATTATATTTATTTCCTTAACTTATGAATTTCTTGGCTTCAATATATGTTATTCATGATCTATTTCCTAATATTTATTCTTATAGGAATTTTTTATTCCCTTAATAACAGTTCATAATGAGATTATGAATTTACCAAAACATATCCCCTGGTAGTTTTAAATCAGGTGTATAGTATGCCCCATTGTCGTGTACCAAGTTATACCAAGCCATGCCCAACACACCTTGTCGAAGTTGTTACCCATAGGTATATTTGTTCCAGAACCATGTCCACTTATAGTATCCAGATAGGGATTTATTTTATTGAAAAACCACTTGCTGGATATTTACAAAAATTTAGCGTTGTTTTCTTATACTTATTCTTATCCCTAAGTATTTTTCAAGATTTTTCTAATCCTAATCCCAAAAATAACTAAAATTTTCCTTTGATACCCACTATAACAACTCTACTCTTTATTTCACTTTAATATATGATTTATTACATAATATTACAGTTAATAAAACCTAGAAGATTGATAATTATAGTGTATTTGGGAATTAGGTACATTACATAAAAATTTAAAATAGTAAAAACATTATATTTATTGAAAACTTCCTAAACATGCTCTCATTTAAAACTGCATGGGATAACCAGGGGACATACATAAGAAATGGGTGAGATATAAAGCCCAGTAAGAGAATAAACATGGAATAACATGAAGATAATAATACATGTTAGACAATATGAATATAAAGGGGGAATAAAAAGAGTAGGAATCATGAACATTAACAATGATACATGATATAACATGATAATCATAAAGGCAACATGGGAGATGTGGAAACAACTTAAAACATTGCATCATAAGCATAGGTCAAGTCTAACTGCTAAGGCATCATGATGTAAAAGTACCATAAAATAATCAGGTTAACTCTCTATCCCAATATGAAGTCTCATGATACTAAACATTATCCAATGGATTGGAGAATTATATAATTTTGGTATCACCCATCACATTCATTTCATTCTCATGCTTAAGATTGCCACATAGATCGTACAACATGGATTCATTCATCGTAAGATTTTATTCTGTGATCAAGGAGTATGGAATAAATACATTTAAGTAACAAGTAAAATAGGTATAAGTGTATAAAGGTGAAAACCCATGATATTAAATGGGTATGGTATTAATTATACAATTGTTTTGGCATGGAAACTCGTGGTGAAATTTCGACAGCATAACGACATCACTTAAAAATTCATAAAATGGGTTTATGAGAGATAAAGGGGTCTCTTTTAATTTTTAAATAAAATAGTTATTAATAGGGAAATGTAAATACATATACCAACATAAAGAATTGGAAATAGAAGGAATAAGATAATAAAGAAACTTGAATAAAGAAGAGGAGGTGAGGATCCCCTATTTGAGTGTGTGACTCCAAATGCTTGGGAGGAGCTTCTTGAGATCTTGAGGATCCTTGGGAGGACTATAGAGATGTGAGGGTAGAGTAAGAATAGGTTACAAGGATTTTTAGTGAATATAAATGGGATATTGGGTGATTTTATATAGGAAATGAGTGGGTATTTCTTTATTATTTCTCAAACTTAGGTTTTGGACTCTATATAATAAAATAGCCAAAACTACAAAACTTACCATGGTTTTTTTCTATGGTTTCTGAAAAATGGGAGTAGTTTTAATTAATTTATAAGAAAAATGTCATAAATAATAAAATAATATTCTTTCTTATATGGAAGTGAGTCATACTCTTAATGAAATTATTTTAAAACATTAAAATATATTAATGGTTTTTGATGATTCATAAAGGCATTATAAAATTAACCAAAGAACATAAAATAACATTATTTTAAATATAAAACATATATTTTTTCATGGATACCTTTTATAGTATTAATTACATCACTTTTGAGTCATTATGATGTCAAAATACACAAAGTATATTTATATGGTATTTAATTTTTACCCAAAAAATCAACTGTCTCGGAAACTTATGAAAAAATAACTGTTGGATAATTTAGATTTTATGATTAAAAAAATAATATTCATTTTAGATAAATAATTTTCAAAATATTTTAATTTTTAATTTTAAAATAAGAAATGATATTTATTGAGAAATGTTGGGTTTTTCAACAATAACAGTTTTCAAACCCTTTTAAAAATTACATTTAACTTCATAAAAATTATATGATAATTTATATTTGATAAACACTATTTAATAATTATATTTTATTAAAATATTATTTATTTCAAAAATACATTAATTCATCAAAATAAATTCCTTAATTGAATTTTAATATTACCCAAAAAATATTATTGGTGTTTTATTGTATCAAAATAAAAAAACATTTAGAAAGTAACAATAATAAGATGAAAATATATTCAATATTATATAAAAAATAATGTACATACTCATATTTCTAGGGTATTGATACATATCCCTTTAATGCACCAGAAAATTCGCTAATAGTAAGGTTCATGATGGTGATATTTTCCCAGGGTGGTTCAGCGTACATGGTTTGGGTCGTGATCTCAATGAGCTTGAACTTCTATCATAAATGGTTTCTATCATGATTAATTTTTTGGATATCATCTTGGAATTGGTCAAGGGAAAATCACATAGATGTTATCTCCCTCATAATCTCCAATAAATGGGCTTCATATGGTATGATCCTACCAGTTGAGACCATCACTTTCTTTTTCTGTGTCAATTGGATTTTTTAAAACCTTATATTTATAATAATCATATGATCATAGTTTGACATCTATATTATCAATGGTAATGATTATTAATGGTATTTTAAATCTTTTAGGATATAATAAAACCAAATAAGTGCATGTTTTTTCTATAACTATATTACATAATATGACATTTAATTAAAATATAATGATAAATGTTATTTATATTAGTTCTAGTCATTACATATCTCACACACAGTCCCTCGGAAATCAAGTTACTTTGTGAGTCTAGATAGGTAATGGGCTTAGGATAAATAATTAATAACCCTATGATGGGTGTCCATCCTTGATGGTGGTTTTTTATTATTAGGACCAATTATTGTGTAAGAGATGATAGATAAGAAATAATTGATTTATAAAAGACTGATGATGGATCAAATTCACTAGAAATTATATATTGATCAATGTCATTGACCTTCAGAATTTATTTTGTGTGATTGGGTGTTTTTTAGAGTCTCTTTTCAAATAGGATATAATATATTATGGAAACAAGATAGAGGATATTATGAAAACAAGATAATCTTATGATAATGAATTTTAATCTATTTTATATCATGGAACATCTTGGGAAAGTGGAATACTAGACAGTTTTACCTCCTCAGTTGAAATCCATTTATAATGTATTACATGTATATCAGTTTAAGAAGTATCACCATGATCCCTCTAACATTATTGATTGGAAATATCTAGAATTTTAACAAGGTGATACTTTCATAGAGAAACCTATTTAGATTCATGAATATTATATTAAGGTGTTTTAGGGTAAATTGATTCCTCGTGTTTTAGTGTTATGGTAACATGGAAAATATTACCATGATACTTGGTAATGAGAATCCATGATGATTTAGAAATTTCCTCATCTCTTTTCTTGTGAGGAGGAACTGTGACTTTATTGGATTGTAAAGTGGAATGGTGGGGATAATTGTGACATCCATGATATTACTTGTATGTATTTATTTTAGTTATCATTAATTTATTTGAGTTTTATGGATACCATGTTGAAAATTTTGAACTTCTTAAAAAATTTCCTAAATGCATGGTTGAAATGCATGGCTAGAGGTAATGTGTAAGGGGACCATGCAAGAGGACCGCACAAGGGGTCGTGAAAGGGGGGAATAGGGGATATAAAATTCAAAATATTAGGAAATTTATAGTCAATTCCATGGTCCTAAATACTATATATATGGTCCAATAGTTCTAATATAAAGGGTATATTTATATTTTTAAAAGTATAATTATCTAATAGATTCCCTCATTCTTTTCCTAGGGAGCTCAAAATCCTCCAAGAGGAATCTCAAGACAATGCCTCCTATTCTTATCTTGTTATATAGGTGATTTATTCATAAATTATTAGTGATTACTCAATGGTTTTTTAATCAATTACATGTAACACCCCAATATTTTATGGTATGTCTCTTGTTAAATTTAATTTCTTCAATAGCTTACATTGCACGCAACACCCGACTTAAACAAACAATGAAATATTATTAGAATCTAGCCATTAAATTAGAGAGAACTAATAGTATTAACCAAAATATGAAATTTATATATTATGTTTTCCATATAATTTTTAATATCCATCTTATGTGTTTTCTAGATATGATATAAAAAATCAACTTTTACGCATAAAAATATATATTTTTCTAAAGGCATTTTTACCGCCTTTTGATGGAATACTTGTTTTAAATTTAGTTTTTGACAACTTTATAAATTATATATAAAAAAATAAACTTCTTATTTTAAATCATAATATAAAAAATTACTTTGGTTAATGTTTTGGTATTTTTTTGATAAGTGTCATGTTTTGATGAATAGTGAAAAATACTGGATTTTAATTAGAAATGGCTTTTTCATATAAATAATTTATAGTGCTAAATTAAATTTTTGATTGGTTTTAAAGTATAATTAGATCAATTTTATATCATTTAATCCAATTAAGTTCATTGTAATAAATTTCAGATTGATTTTGGATATAAAAACATTTCAATCTTTTGAACATTTTCACTTTAAAAATCCGTTTTCTCATTCCATCAATGGGATTAATTTTAAATTAGTTTTATCCAATTATGTTTTTTGAATTTTAAAAAATTTATTTCATAATTTTAATCATAAGAACTAAATTTAGTAAATAGGACGATTTTATTTTTGGACAATATTAATAATAAATTTAGTATTTTTTTAAATTACCATGGTTGAGGGTAAATCGGGTAATTAAGGGTAAAAATAATATTATAAATATTATAAATTTACCCTAAATATTGTATAAATTTTATTGTATAAGTTAATGTCAACAAAAATCATCCTTTTTCTGATTTTATGGCCTCTTAGATCCACCAAGAAGACTTTAATCCTTTTATAATATTTTATTATAAGGAAAGTCAAATATGTCATATTCATGGTTTTAATAAGTGTTACATTTTTTATATATTGTTCTTAAGAATATATATTTGAATATAAATATTAATTTTAAATATTAAATGATTATATTCCTTATGATAATATTTTTAATTTTTAGGGAAGAAATAATTAAATTAAAGGCTTGCACAATGATGATGCAGTAATTGTTTAATTAATTGACATATCAAATAAATGTTATTAACATATTAAAATAAATTTAATTTAATATAATTAATATCACCACAAATTTTATAAATGACTTAAACACATTATGGATGTATTAAAGGTTTTTTTTGAATTTATCTTGTTTCTTTTATATTTTTAAAAAGTCGAGTAATGAATAGTGTTAAAATTGACACTAATGACAATTTAAAATAAATAATATTTTGTTAAATGATAAAAAATTCATAAAAGAATAAAATCTAGACAGATAATTTGGATAAGGTTTAAAATTACATTTATGACTCGTTTATATTTTTTTTTCATTTTATAGTAACTATATTAACCTTCAAAGAGTAAAAACGTAAGTTGATGTGGTAAGAGTTAAAGGGGTTAAAAAGGGGTTAAAACCAAAATATAAGGGTATAACCATGACCTAAACATGACCAAAAATTATTGGATGAATATGATTAGACCCTTGTCACCTTAATATTGAATTTTATTTGTCTAATGTAAACTTTTACATTAAAATAACTTATAAGTTATTTAAATCAAATATAGTTACAAAATGTCACCCTCTTTGTATTTAATATCTTTTATGTGCCCACATAGATAAAAATCAAGATATAAATGAACCTAAATGTCAATTTTGATATTAATTAAATTATTTTCATTATATAAATTTATTTTGAATTTTTATAAATTGTATAATTACCTTAAAAGCTTCTTCAATGCTAAAATCATATTTATTTAATTAGAAGAAAAATAAAATAGTTAATTTTAATAATATAAATTTTGAAATATTTTGGATGATTTAATGTTTATAACAAATTTTATAGATATATAAGATATATTAGATATGTTTTAAAGTATTAGATTCAAATTTTCACCTTGTCTTGATGTATTTAAATTCAAATTAAATGAATAGTATCAAATTTTACTATAATGATATTTTATTGAATTAATATTTTATTAAATTATTTAAAAATAATAAAAATATTATGTAATTACAAAGGGGATAACATAAGGTCAAACATTGCTTCCCCTATTCATTTATAGTCCATTTGGAAGTCTTTGTATCAAGAATATACTTATTATATTTTAATGTTTTGGGGATTTGCAAAAGTGTTCATCACTTAAATTATAAAAGGGAACCTCCTACCTCACTTCCTCACACAAATTTGAGCCATCTATCTTGACCAACACTACTAAAAAATAGGCCTTTAGGAGTGCTAGAAATTACATTTATTAGTTCTAGAATAGCGCTGACTACCTGAGCGATATTAAAATCCCTGGTCATTTATCAGCGCTTATAGAAGCGCTGATAAAGTGTACCTTTATCAGCACTTTTAAAAGCGATGAAAAATGTGTCCTTTATCAATTATTTTAAAATAATCAAAAAAATCCTTTATCAATGCTTTTAAAAGTGATGATAAAGGGTCATATTGTAGTGTGATGCAACAGCACACTACATTACCAGTGCAATGTCTTGTAATAGCACACTACAGCACCAAAAACACTCCATATATTAACAAAAACAAGTCCCAATACATCGTTTAAATGAAATAAAATTTACAACATAAATACAAGAAAAAAATATTTTATTATAGACATTTTAAACATTGGTTTATACAATTACATAAATAAAAATTATGATGAACATTCAAAAACATCAATGTTCCTTTGTCTTTTAATCTTGACCTCGAATCATGATATTTTTAAAAAAACCACCCCTAGTTGAGAAAAATAACACACATATATAAGAAAACAATTATTATGTTAGTAATAATAAATTAATAGAAAGTGTTACTTTTACTAAAATTGATGTCAATTTTAAATAAAAAGATGAACTTAGAGTCATATCGGTCACATCGTGCATCAGATTGAGGTGTGGATGATTCCATCACATCTAAAATGACTTGTGGATTGTATTCATGAAGTATCAAAATAGTCTGAATGTGTTTTCTCTGTTTTGAGTATGTCAGTTGTCTTTTTTACTAAAATTTCATTCTAAACTGGAAACACACATTTTTGACTCATTCTGAACACATCATGTATCAGTTTGACGTGAAACCAATTCCTACAAATAAAAATGAATTATGAATAATTTTCCTAAATTGTTAAGAAAATATAAGTGCATTTGATCAGTTTTCAGTGAGTCTCACTTTTTTGAACTAAAATGCCGATTTTAAAATGATAATGGACACTTTGAGTCATACCAGATACATCGTGTATTAGATTGAGGTACTACTGATTCTTACACACCAAGAATTACTTGTGGATAATTTTTGTAAAGTATAAAAACAATCCTAATGCTTTTTCTTGGTTTTGAGTAGGTCATTTGTATATTTTTACTAAAATTGATGTCAATTTTAAAAAAATTCTCACTTTGAGTCATACTGGTAACACCGTGGGTCGGATTGAGGTTCGGATGATTCCAAAATATCTCAAATGACTTATGGATCATTTTTCTAAAGTATCAAAACAATTTGAATGTGTTTTCTTGATTTTTTGTATGTTAGATGTCTTTTTTACTAACATTTCATTTTAAACTTGAAACACACACTTGGACTCATTATGATCACATCATGTATCAGTTTGACATTAGAAAATTTCTTACAAATCACAAATTAATTATTAAACATTTTAATAAATTATCAAGAAAACCTGATCATGTTTGATCAGTTTTCAGTGAGTGATACTTTTTGAACTAAAATATCGATTTTAAACTAATAACAGAGACTTTGAGTCATACTAGGAACATCATGTATTATATTGAGGTTTGGATGATTCTTATATGTCACAAATGACTTATGGATCATTTTCATAAAGTATCAAAAAAATATTAATGTGTTTTATTGATTTTTGGTCGGTCAGTTGTCCATTTTTCTAAAATTGATGACAATTTTAAGTAAACAAGATGCACTTGGAGTTATACCGGTCACACCATGCGTCATATTAAGGTGAGGATGATTTTTATATATCCTAAATGACTTATGGATAATTTTTATAAAGTATCAAAATAATATGAATGTATTTTCTAAGTTTGGAGTACATCACTTGTCTTTTTTTACTAAAATTCCATTTTAAAATTGAAACATGTACTTTGACTCATACTAATCACATTGTGTATCGGTTTTATATGAGACTAATTCATACACTTCACAAATGACTTATGAATCGATGTCATAAATTATCAATAAAATATAAGCATGCTTTCTCAGTTTTCAGTTAGTGACATTTTTTTAACTAAAATATTGATTTTTAACTGATAACGAACACATTGAATCATACCAAGCACATAGTGCATTGGATTGAGGTATGGATGATTCCTACACATTAAAAAATACTTATGGATTGTTTTAATAAAGTATTTAAACAATATTAATGAATTTTCTCAGTTTTTTAGTAGGTCAATTTTCCTTTTACAAAAAAAGATGTAAATTTTAAATAAAAAGACGCACTTTGAGTCATATTGGCCACATCGTGCATCAGATTAAGGTACGACTGATTACTACACATATCAAATTATTTATGGGTCATTTTCATAAAGTATCAAAATAACATGAATGTGTTTGTCCAGTTTTGAGTAGGTCAGATCTTCTTTCAACTAAAATTAATTTCAATTTTAATTAAAGATGCACTTAGAGTTATATCGGTTACATTGTGCATTAGATTGAGGTGAGGCTGATTCCTACACATTCAAAAAGGATTATGGGTTTTTTTTTCTAAATTATCAAAACAATCTGAATGTTTTTTCTTGGTTTTGAGTACTTCACTTTTCTTTTTTACTAAACTTTCATTTTAAAATTGAAACACGCACTTTGACTCATATGGACCACATCGTGAATCGGTTTTAAGTGAGACTGATTCCTAAACATAAAAATGATTTATGAATTGATTACATAAATTATCAAGAAATTCTGATCGTGTTTTCTTAGTTTTTATTGAGTGACACTTTTTAAAATAAAATATCTATTTTAAACTGATAACGGACACATTGATTCATATTGGGCACATAATGTATCATACTAAGGTGTAGATGATTCCTACACATCAAGAATAACTTATAGATAATTTTATTAAATTATAAAAGCAATCTGAATATGATTTATCATTTTTGAGTATGTTTGTTATCTCTTTTACTAAAATTAATGTCAATTTTAAATAGAAAGAAGTAATTTGAGTCATACCAGTAACACTATGTATCATATTTAGATGAGGCTAATTCATACACATCAAAAATTAATTATGGATCATTTTCCTAAAGTATCAAAACAATCCGAAAACATTTTATTAGTTTTGAGTAGGTCAGTTATTCTTTTCACTAAAATTGAAGTCAATTTTAAATAAAAATACGCACTTGGATTCATTCTAATCTCACGGTGCATCATATTGTGGTTTGGATGAATCCTACACATCAAAAATGACTTATAGATCATTTTCCTAAAGTATAAATACAATCTGAATATTTTTTCTTGGTTTTTAGTAGGTCAGTTGTTCTTTTTACTAAAATTGATGTGAATTTTAAATAAAAAGATACACTTTGAGTAATACCAGTCACATTGTGCATCATATTGAGGTTTGGATAATTCCTACACATCCAAAATGACTTATGGATCATTTTTATAAAGAATAAAAATAATCTGAATACGTTTACTCATTTTTGAGTACGTCACTTTCCTTTTTTACTAAAATGTCATTTTAAACTAGAAACATGCAATTTGACTCATACCGATCACATAATGTATCAGTTTGATATGAAACTAATTACTAAACCTCAAAAATGACTTATGAATAAATTTTATAAATTATAAAGAAAATATGAGCATGTTTTCCCAATTTTCGATGAGTGGCATTTTTTTAACTAAAATGTCGATTTTAAACTCATAACGGACACATTGAGTCATAACGAGCACATTGTGTATTGGATTGATGTGTGGTTGATTCCTACACATCAAAAATGACTTATAGATTGTTTCTATAAAGTATCAAAACAATATTAAATCATTTTATTGATTTTGAGTAGGCCAATTTTTCTTTTTGCTAAATTTAATGTCAATTTTAAATAAAAAGATGCAATTGAAGTCATACTAATCACACCATGCATCAGATTGAGGTGAGTATGATTAATACACATCAAAAATGACTTATGGATAGTTTTTATAAATTATAAAAACAATATAAATGTGTTTTCTTGGTTTTTAGTACGCCACTTGTTTTGTTTTTACTAAAATGTCATTTTAAACTGGAAACACACACTTTGACACATACCGATCACATCATGTATAAATTTAATATGAGAATGATTCCTAAATATAAAAAATGACTTATGAATAGATTTCATAAAATATAAATAAAATATGAGTGTGTTTTCATTATTTTCATAGAGTGATATTTTTTGAGCTAAACTATCAATTTTAAAACTGATAACGAACACATTGAGTCATAGTGGTCACATTATATGTCAAATTGAGATGAGGTTGATTCCTACACATATAAAATGACTTATGGATCATTGTACTAAATTATCAAAATAATCATAATATGTTTTATTGGTTTTGAGTATGTCATTTTTCCTTTTTACTAAAATTAATGTTAGTTTTAAATAAAAAGAAGCACTTGGATTCATACCGGTCACACTGTGTGTCAGATTGAGGTGTGATTGATTCCTACGTGTCCCAAAGTCTCAAAAAAATACTAACTACCAATGTAACCACATTTACATTTTTTCTATGTAAAACTGCCAAAACTGCATATTGACTTGATGTTCTTAGCTGAAAAATCTTTCTCATTGTTGAAATTCAGAAGAGAAGAGGAATCCCTTGTGCCCATTATATCATGATAATTCACCATAATGGGGACATGAGCTTTCATAACTCTTTGGGATTTCAACAATGAGAAAGGTTTTTTAGTAAACAACACCGAATCAATATGAATGTTTTGGAGTTCGACAAAAAAATACAATGAAAATGGAAAACGTGGTTACATTGGCAGAAGGAAGAATATATCACTTTTGTGGTTTATTGTATATAGTTGAAAGAAAAATATGACTTCAAAAAAATATGTAAAAAAACTAAATAAGTATTGGATAAAAATGATAAGGAAATTAACTTACAAATATTAGATAAAATGATGACAAAATTAATTAAATAATTAGTAGGAATTTACCTTTTCTTGATAGTTGTTTGAATTCTTGACGCATTTCCATATTTCCATTATCTCAATTGTACGCTTGAGGTCCAATCCCTTATGAGCATGAGCAGCTTCAAACAAATCACCCCAACTCGAAAAAAAAAGAATCCAATTGTACAAGAAAATAATTATTATATGAGTAATACTAAAAATAAATAAACTAAATATAAATATGAAACTATACATTAATTATATGGATAATTATTTTACTATGAAAAATTATTGACCACAAGTATATGCTGACGGTAAGGAAAGAATAGTGATAAAAAAATAAAATAGATCTATCCAAACAATCAATCAATGAGTGAGGAGGATGAGGAGAAAATAAGATAAATTGGATTGAATCTTTGAATCATTCAAGGGAAAGTAAAGATATCTTATTGGGTTCATTAAATATTCATTCTGTATAATAAATAAATAAATACACATAAGATATTCATTATCAAAGGTTAAAGTTATAGATAATTTTAATAAGATAAACTCAACATTTTATTGTTTCAAAGAATTTAAATATGATTTGAATAAAATGGGAAATTTAATTTAAGAAAATAATTACTCCACTCTGGTAGGTGTTATCCTCTGAATTCATCTAAAGGTGAAAGTTATAGACAGTTTTCATCTTCATCAGCTCATCTTCCAAACAGTTTTCATTGCATTTTGTTATTTGGAACTCATCCTTCATATCTTGTGGACATGCACCTATGTTCCTTGAAATACTCAAAGAAGTAGTCATCCATATAATGAATACTACTCAGAGTAGTACAAGAAACATAAAATAGATGGGGGGTGAGTCCCCAGCAAAAAATTGGAATGATAACTGTTCGGGAGATAAAACTGATGAGTATAATAGTTTTAATCCATCGTGTTCTCTAAAAGGTGTAATGCCTCCCATTTGTGAGAATTACATGGATGGTAATCAAAGATTACCAAGGGTGGAACCAAAATGAAATGTTAAAGAATGGTCTATTTTTAGATGGATTAAAGTAAAACATACATAGTGTTTATTATATGTGTGATGAAAGGAATGAAGTGATTTTTAATAATTATTAATGAGTGGGTTATCATTTAAAATATAGATATATTTTTATCAACTACAAGAAATAAAATCAAGGATGAAATCAATTAATAAAATTTCATTGGCGATCAGAAATTTTTGGTGAAAACTCAAAGGAGTAAGACTCTAAAAAAACTCATTTTTTCTAAGTAGATCCTAAATCATTTGGAAAGGCTAACAAGTATGATAATTGGATCAAATACATGCATGAGTGGCTTGATCCAAATAAGAACAATGTGACACGAGAAATTGTTACAAGGTAGGAAGACAAAAATGTTATCAGAACCAAGTGGGTGTCTAGTAATAAACTCATTGACTATGAAAAATTGGCTTAAAATAAAGAATAGATATTATTCAAGGGGAACTCCTAGATCAAAGATATAAGTATTTACATAATTTAAAAATAATCACTTTCAATAACGTAATCTGAATAAATAACGAATCAAAGATAATTATTATAATTCAAATGAAATATAAATTTTATAAGAAAAAATCTAAGAATAAAAATTTGACATATGAAAATAAATTCCCTTCTAAAAAATAAATCATGTTAAAATAAATAAACCATTAATCTCTTTCAAGTATTATAATTATAAAAATATCCTCTTCAAAATAAATCCTTAGAATAAAAAAATAATTCCTCTTAAAATTTTAAAACAAAAATAAAATAGATAATCTCCCATACTTGATTTCATAATATTTCTTCTTTTTCTTTTAGGAAGAAAAACTCACTCACACTCACTAATATTTTTTTCATCATACTAGTAAGATGAAAGAAGGACATGCAACACTTAAAATAATGAGTAAGGCTAGGACAAACCATTGAGAAAGACTCCAATTTATAGCCTAATGATAAAAAATAATGGATTGTATTTTATTCATTAATTTAGTGTGCATATTGCTAAGAAATATGTTCTAAGGTCCACTTATGTGCATTTTTATTTTTCATTGGTCTTTACATAATATAAACAAAGAAGAAAACAACATAGAGATCAAACCAGATATAGATATCGATTGAAAGTGTAAATATTTTCTATTTTGTTTTAATCTAAACAATAGAGACTTCTTCAAGAAGCTTAGACCTCACTCAAAATAAAAAATAATGAATTTTGGGTGGTTTAATTATAGTATAGTACAAATGGACTTTTTGGGAAACATGGAGTGGGATGATAAGGTTCAGTGGATAACTGAGGGAAGTTAGAGATATCAAAAAACCTATATTTCATTCAAACCTTGGTTTTGTTCCACCCTTGAATTGCTTGATCCTTGGATTCAAGCCTTAGAATAGTTGGAGCCTTGATTCTGGCAAATATTTGAGCATAGATTCGATAATGAGGAGCACCGGCAGCAAGTTTCTTTCACAGAGATCATTGGATATCATAAACTAGTTCGCAATGGTTAGGTTTCTTAAAATAGATCGGGAAACTTTTATCAACACTTCTAGAAAAGCGCTGAAAAAGATACCTTTCATCAATGCTAAGTTAATAAGCACTGATAAAATGAATCTTTATCAGCGCTAAAAAATCACTGATAAATACTTATAATACTTTTTTTTAACTTTTTTAAAAATTTATAATTATTATATATAATTATAATAATTATAATAATATATTTTATAAAATAATAATTTTATAATTATTTGAATATATAATTATATAAATACCTTTTAAAAAAATAATATTTATATCATTATATATATTTATATAATAATTATATATATATAGTAAATATATTCATTATTTAGATAAATTTATTCTAATTTTATAATTATTTATTTATAATTATATAAATACTTTTAAAAATAATATTATATATTTATTTATAATTATAAATATATAAAAATAATAAATATACATTTATAAATATTTTTATTTATAAATATTTTTTAAAAAAATTATTTTTAACATTATTAATTAATATTTAATCTTAAGTGCATATATGTTAAAAATGAGTAAAATTGATTAATTAAAAAGTGAGTACAGTATTGAAAAATTGGATAAGTTTGATTAATATAAATCATCAAAAAAATGGATATATATTGAAATAAATATGAAAAAAAATATTAAAAATATTAAAAAATAATAAATAAATATATATAAAATAAATAATATAAATTGATTAAATTTCCAAAAAAATATTTTTGTGTGTATTTATATAAAAATGTATTAATTACAAATATGTGAAATCAATATAATATGTTTGATCTATGTTAAATTGAAAAATAAAATTACATTCAATCATGTTCATTACTCGATGAAATTAGTCATTATTTTTAATTCATATTAATTTTTAATATAAACCATTATTCACTAAATATATTACTATTTAATTTAAATCATAAATAATATTTTGCATTATATAAATCATATTTATATACATTCATATATATCTATATATTTAATATATATTATTTATTAACATTATCAATAAGTATTTAATTAATAAAATGCTTAATATTTTTTCTCAATTTACTTATTTTTAATTTTTATTTGTTTAGTTTTGTTTTACATATATCTGTATATTAAATATTTACTCTTTATAATTTATATATAGTATAATCAATTTATTCATTTTTATCAATAATTATTTAATTAATAAAATTTTAAATATTATTTTAACAAAACATTTTTATATTTTATTTATTTAATTATTTCATTTTATTTATACTTTTATCAGTGCTAAAAAAGTGCTGATAAAAGATTCATTTATGGGCGCTAAAAAAAGCATTGGTAAAGGTTTCCTTTATCTGCGCTAAACATAAAGCACTGATAAAGGACACCCTTTATCAGTGCTAAAAAACATGCTAAAAAATGTTTCCTTTTATCAATGATGAAAAATGCATTGATAAAGGGTTCCTTTTATCATTTCTATAAAAAAAAGCGTTGATAAAAGGTACTCTTTATTAGCACTTGTTTTAGCACTGAAAAAGGGTACCTTTATCACCACTTTTTTCTAGTGTTGGTAAAGGCCAGCACTGTTAAAGGCTTGTTTCGTACTAGTGAAACACATGCCCATTTATCTATTAAACATCCTTATTCAAGATATAGTGGTTCTAGTCCTTCCAAAATACCTACCCTAGATCACTTAAAAATATATTAAATGAAGTCTTCCGAAGAAGAGGTAATCATCTTTATCGACTCTTTCAAGTTTATTTCTTCTTATACTTTCTCTTCATGTGTTTTCTCCATTATAATGTAATAAATATAGTATAATATATATTATAAGATTTTATTATGATTATTTTATAACAATATTCAACCTTTTTTCCATCATATGAAAAACGCAAGCACTGCATGTGCGTATGTACGGCTTACCGTCTTCATGACGTGGTGTAATTTATTTTTCATTCCTGGTTTACTTGGATGGGTATAATGATAGAAATAATGGATATATATAATAATTATGACATTATATTTATTATTTAAAAGCAAATATACCATCCACTTTCTTACCCTTTCACCATTTAGGGAATGATATTGTCGTTCATGTATACGTACGATCTACCATCTCCATGACACGATGTGATTCATTTTCCATGTTAACCATTCAAAAATGATTATAAAAATGTATATAATGAATAAATATGATATATAAAAACTTAATATCATTATTCATAGTAAGAAAATATATCCTATTCATAATAAATGGAACTTACATGACAAATCATGCATGGGAAAATGAAGCAATAAACACCCGAAACAAGGGTAATGACGAAATATTATTAACAAGAGGGTGATAAAATGATATAATATTATCATATAATATATCATAAAAATGAAAAAAAAATCTAGTATAAATTAATAACATGCTTTAAACCATTATACCAGAGGTTAATTCATGTTCAACTAAAGGAAAACGCAAGGTAAGGGTTTTTCCTATCTCAATTTTATTTGTATGAGATATATGTCTTATTCACTAATTATTTCTTTCTGAGTGGTGTACTACCCATTTGATATATCATGTCATGAATCTATTTATCTTCATGGTTTTCAATGTTTCATTTGATAATTATTTACTTTTATGGGTCTTATGATTCAAATATTTCAAGGTGGTATGGAACACTTTGATTTAAAAATATATTTTTAAATATATTATTTGATATGTGAGGAATGCTTTGGACATGCAAGACATGGGTTTGGGACTGGTTAATGAAATAACATCAATGCATCAGTAGTCTCTTGAAATTAAATCAGTTAGAGAAAAATCCTTTACATTTTTTTCAAGTATAATCATAAGGATTTATATCCACAGACTTAAACTGGCAAGAGGATTGATCTTGATAGTAACTATCTAGAGGATATATCTTGATAGTTCAGACATCCAGAATTTTTCATTTCCTTCATTTTAGTTATTATTATCCATATGATTTTCACTATGAAAAAAATCTATGGATGCATTTTCATTCTAAAATTATTGATTGTGTGGCATGTGTGTTCATCTATTTACCTTAATATGTTGATTATAATTATTGATTCAAGTTAATTTTCATTGTACTTTACCCTTAATGAGAATTTTAGTTCACCCCTTTCATATATTTTCTTTTTTCCTTGGATTCCAAGAAGTATATTAATACTGATATGCATGGTTACACAAGGGGGGGATAATGGTGTTCTTAATGAAAATGTGTTTTGAATTTTATATCCAAAATGTAATTGGAATTTCAAATATTTATCTAGTTTTCCAATACTACTAAACTATTTGGTCCTTTTGGATGTGATTTATTGTATCTTATTACAATTTAATAAAGTAAGGGATCGAATTTAGGATGTTTTAGTCAGGGGTGTTATATTTGGTATCAAATTAAGTTTAATAGAAACCTTAGGAAATAGATTTAGGAAATAAAGGATTAGAAAACATTACCCTATAACTATATTTGAAGATATTTCTAAGTATAGGATATCATACTATATGTTTGGTAATACCATGGATAACCGAGGTTAATCCTAAGGATTCATATATTGAGAAAGTGTCATGATTTAGAAATCCTACAAATGATTCTTCATGAATATATCACTATGATTAGTGTTTCTCACTTTGTGCTTTGGGTTTTGATCAATTGTTAGAAATAAAAAGATTATACAAGTAATGGTTATACTACTAATGACAATGAAACTACAATAGAAAAATGAAAGGAAGGAGATATTAAGTAATAAGATGATGAATCATAGTTAATGTTTTATGAATTAAGTAGAAGGATTAATGTTCTTGTTTATTTTGATTCAAGAATTATTTCATCAATGGTGCTATGGTTACAAAAATCATGAGATGTATAAGGATTTTATTGTAGTACTTCTTCTTTAATGATTTGGAAGCATAAAAGTTTTCATTAAGGTTTTTAACGTGATCAAGGTATTAATATATTTGTTATGTGACAATAAGATCTACATTATGTGGTATGGGGGATATAATTTTAAGATTTATTTTGTAAATTTAGATAATTTTTTGGACTGTGAATTTGGATAGATATATTTTGGGTGAGTCTTAAGGTTGGAATTTATTGTTTGAGGTTAAAGTGTGATTTATTATATTGAATATCTTGTGATAAACATTTTGTTTTTTATAATATTTAAAGTTATAAGGAATTACTTATGGATCTTTCTTTAAAATTTCATTAGGCATAAAAATCCATCTTGAATATCAATCTCTAGGTGTATGAAATGAATTGAAAATGGATCAAAGCACAACCAAAGGATGAGATCACTCTCATAACATGGAAAGTAGTCAAGTTTAATTTCTCAAGTGTTTATATGGATATTAAAATAATCCATCAACTCTAGGAAAATAATTTCGGAATAAAAACTTTATTCGTTTAATTTTATTACTGAGAAATAAATGGCCTCTTTAACTCATCACAGATTTACAGTTTTTTATGGTAGAATTTATAATGACCGTGTTCTCTATACCTCTCCATAATAACTTGATAGTTTTATTTCTATTATATTTTCCGGTTTTCACTTCCCACTAATTTTATCCTATTATAATGCCAAATTTTTTGGTAACCTTCTCATTCCCCTTTCTGTCTTATTAAGAGTATATTTTATTAACCCTATTTTCGATGTGGGTTTTCCACAAAGAAATTTTTAAGTATAAACCTTCAATTTTTAAAGTGAAATTTCTTATTTATAGGACACTATTTATTTAATTACAGGATAATTTAACACCCCAATATTTTATGGTCTGTCTCTTATTAAATTTAATTTCTTTGATGGATTACATTACATGTAACACCTAGCTAAAACAAATAATGAAATATTATTATAATCTAGCTGTTAAATTAGTAGTAATTAATAGTATTAACCAAGTTAGTAAATTTATATATTATATGTTCAATATAATTTTTAAAATTCATAATATGTTTTTTCTATACATTATATAAATACCACTTTTACAGATAAAAAACTAGATTTTTTTCTAAAGGAAATTTTACCACCTTTTGATGGGGAACTTATTTTAAATCTTGTTTTTTAAAATTTTATAAATTATATATGAAAAAAATAAAATTATTATTTTAAAGTTTAACATAAAAATATACTTTGGTTAAATTTTTGGTATTTTTCTGATAAGTTCCATGTTTTGATGAATATTGAAAATAACGGATTTTAATTAAAAATAGATTTTTCATCTAAATTATTTATAGTGATAAGTTATATTTTTTATTAGGTTTAAAGTATAATTAGATAAATTTTATATCATTTAATCAAATTATGTTCATTTTAATAAATTTCACATTGAATTTGGATATAAAAACATTTCAATCTTTTGAACGTTTTAATTTTAAAAACTAGTTTTCTTATTCCATCAACGGGATTACATTTAAATTAATTTTATCCAATTTTGTGTTTTGAATTTTGAAAAATGGATTCCATATTTGGAATAAAAAGTTTTAAATTTATTAAATAGTTCCCTTTTATTTTTGGACAATATGAATAGTAACTTTAGTATTTTTTTTAATTACCACAGTTGAGGGTAAATCGGGAAATTACAAGTAAAAATAATATTATAAGTATTATAAAATTACACTAACACTTTTCCAAATTGTATTAAATGAGTGAATGTTAAAAAAAATAATCCTTGAACTAATTTTATAGCCTCTTAGATCTACTTGTATAACTTTAAACCTTTTATAGTATTTTATTCTATGGAAAGTCAAATATGTCATACTTAGGTTTTTAATAAGTGTTACATTTTTTATATATGACTATTCAAAATATATATTTAAATATAAATTTTCATTTGAAATCTGAAATTTTTATATTCATCCTGATAATTTATTTTTAATTTTTAGGGAATAAATAATTAAATTAAATTCTTTCACAATGATGATGCGGTAATTGTTTAATTAATGGATATATAAAATAAATGTTATTAAAAATATTAAAATAAATTTAATTTGATATAATTGATGTCATCCATGAATTTTATAGATTACCTATACATATTAGGGATGTATTAAATGTTTTTTTTAGAATTTATCTTGTTTTTCTGATATTTTTAAAAAGTCAAGTAAAGAATAGTGTCAAACTTGACACTTATGATTTTTTAAAATAAATAATATTTTATTAAATGATATAAAATTTATAAAAATATAAAATTCAGCCAAATGATTGGGATAAGGTTAAAAATTACATCTATGACTTATTTATAGTTCTTTTTTCATTTTATAGTAACTATATTAACCTTCAATGAGTAAAAACACATGTTGACCAGGTAAGAGTTAAAGGTGTTAAAAGGGGGTTAAAACCAAAATATAAGGGTATAACCATAACCTAAAATTGTATAAATAGGATTAAACCCTTATCACCTAAATATCAAATTGAAGTTTTTTATTGGACACTTTTCCATGAAATGTCATATATATTATTTAAATCAAAGATAATTACAAAATGTCACTCTCTTTGTATTTAATATCTTTATGTGTCCATATAGGGAAAAATATATATGAACAAACATAAATGTATATTTTAATCTTAATGAAATTATTTTCATTATAAAATTTTATTTTTAGTTTTTATAAATTATATAATTACCTTAAAATCTTATTCAATACTAAAACCGTATTTATTTAATTAGTAGAAAAATAAATTAATTGAAATTAATAATATTAATTTTGATATATTTTGGATTATTAAATTTTTCTAACAAATTTTCAAGATCTATATGATATATTAGAGATGTGTGAAATTATTATATTATAATTTCCACCTTGTATTGATGTATTTAAAGTGAAATTAAATGAATAGTATCAAATTTGATAATAATGATAATTTTTTAAATTAATATTTTATTAAATTATTTAAAAAACATAAAAATATCAAGTAATTAAAAAGGTGATAATATATGGTCTAAAATTTCTTCCTCTATTTATTTATAGGCCATTTGGAAGTATTTTTCTCTAAAATATCCTTAATATATTCTAATATTTTGGGGATTTCCAAAAGTGTCCCTCACATCGATTATAAAAGGGATCCTCCTCCCTCACTTTCTCACACCAATTTGAGTCATCTATCTCAAACAAAACCTAATAATTTATCTTATAAACATACGAATTTAATATATAAAGGTTTTTTTCCTTCAAAAATACCTACCCTGGATCACTTAATAAGAGATTAAAGGAAATCTGCTGAAGAAGAGATAATTGTCTTTATCGACTCTTTCAAGTTTATTTCTTCTTAAACATCCTCTTCATATGTTGTTTCAATTATAATATAATAAATACAGTATAATATATATTCTGAGATATTTTTATTATTATGGTACAATCATATTCTACCTTTTATCCATCATGTAAAAATGAAAGCACTGTGTGTGCGTACATACGGCTTACCCTCTCCACGATATGGTGTAATTTGTTTTTCATTAGCACTTTACTTGTATGGGTATAATGATGGAAATAATGGATATATATATATAATAATTATTACATGATATTAATTATGGAAAAATTAATATATCATCTACTTCCTTACAATTTTGTCATTAAGGGAATGATATCATCGCTCGTGTATACATATGACCTACCGTATCCACGACGTGATGTGATTCAATATCCATGTTAACCAATAAAAATGATTATAAAAATGTATATAATTAATAAATATGACATCTAAGAACTTAATATAATTCTATAGATGAATTAAATATATTCTTTTCATAAGAAACGGGACTTACATGACAAATCATGCATGTTAAAATGAATCAGTTAACACCTGAAACAAGGTTAATAATGAAATATTATTAAAAATCAAGAAATAAAATGATATAACAAGATCATATAAGATATCATAAATATTAAAATGTTTTTTTATAAATTAATAACATGCTTTAATCTATTATACATGAGATTAAGGTACATTCGACTAAAGGAAAGCTCAAGGTAAGGTATTTTCTCATCTCAATTTTATTTTTGTGAGATATATGTCTTATTAACCACTTATTACTTTTTATATGGTGTATTTCCCCTTTGATATATCATATCATGAATCTCTTTATCTTTATGGTATTAAATTTTTCATTTAATAATTATTTACTTTTATGGGGAATATGATTCAAATATTTCAAAGTGGTATGGGATGCTTTGATTTAAAAATACCTTTTTAAATTGATTATTCAATATATGAGGAATGATTTGGACATGAAAGAAACAGGTTGGGGATCAGGTAATTAAATCAAATCAATGCATCAGTATTCTCTTGAGATGAAATTATTTGGAGAAAAAAAAACCTTCACATTTTTTTCCAAGAATAATAAGACAGGTTTCTACCCACGAACTTAAAATGATAAGAGGATTGACATTGAAAATAACTATCTAGAGGGTATATCTTGATAGTTCATATGTCTAAAATTATTCATTTCCTTCATTTTAGTTATTAATATCTATATTATTTTCATTATGATAAAATATATGGATTCATTTTCATTATCGGTTTATTTATTACATGGAATGTATGTTCAGTTATTTACCTTTCTATATTGATTATGCTCATTGATTCAAGTTAGATTCTACTATACTTTACCCTTACTGGTCATTTTAGCTCACCCTTTTCATATGTTTCATTTTTTTCTAGGATTCCAAGAAGTATATTAAGACTAATATGTAGGGTTACACAAAGGGGGGGGATAATGGTGTTCTCAAAGAAAATACATTTTGAATTTTCTATCCAAAATGTAATTTGAATTTAAAATATGTGTTCAGTTTAACAATACTACTAAATTATTTTTTCCTTTGGGATGTGATATATTTTATCTTATTCTAATGTGATAAATTAAGGCACTGACTCCAAACTACTGGATTTAGGGGAGTAACATTAAAATCTCTTATTCTACTCTTTTATAGAGGATTAACATTGACTATGTTGATTTTGGTATGTGATTATATGTTTTTTCATTTATTTAATATAACCTTGAATCCTTGGTATTTAAAATATAACTATACATGTTATTACATATCTATTTTATTATATATATTTGATTATTTAATATTTTATCTCTTATTTTGGATAAAAACAAGTGTAACAAATGCTTTTCATGGATTATGTAAAATTCCCTACTATAAATTTCTTCTTAACATGATAAATGTTTTGATAAAGGTGTATTTTAATTAATATTACCATAATTTAATTTTATAAGTTATTATATGATTAATTGGTGGTCTTGAAAAGGGAATTTTTAAGGTTTTTAATACTATTTTTGAAATATAATATCTTATTTAGAATGATATAAATGTGATATTTTTTATTTAAACCCTCTAATTATGCCCCTTATTCTTTGACATAGAAAAATATAATATTTATGTGATAGGTATTTTTAATATATAGGGTTTATGAGTTTTATATGATATATTTTTTAAATGTTTTGTTTGATCTTTGATGTTTGGATTTAGAAAACTTAATGGGAAATTTTAGGTATATAAGTGGTAATTTTAGAGAGTAGTGTTATACGAATAATATTATGCACTTCTGGCACCCAAAGATAATATTTCACACTGGTTAGTGGGATTCCCTTCTGATGAGGCCAAATAAGGGTAATATTGGTGTGTTCCAATAGGATCGCATCATACGCTAACAAGATGGTCTCATAAGATTCAAGTCCCTAATGGTCTCATTATTCCATAAAAATGGTAATGTGAGGAATAGTGCTTCATGTATGATAATTATTGTGGTATTACTTATAAATATCAAGGTTATGCTTTGATTAATTACCTTTATTTTTTAAGAAAAGATCACATCCTTGTTTGTTTTCTTTATTCTTTGATATATATAGAAAATTATTGGTCTTATTTATTTTCTAACAAATATTTATGGTTTTTCTTATAAAAATAAATGTATAGAATTTTTGTAGGTATCCTACTAGGTTTTTACTCACTCTATACATTCATATTCTTGTATGTATGTATTCTTGGTTATCCATGTTAGAGTCAGTACCTTAGAACTAACTACTTTATACTTTCAATTACTTGTATATTCAAAGTCTTGAATATTAATAAATATCTTATCACATGATGAATTTTCTTTTGCCTAACATTAATGTGATAATTTAATTGGAGTATTTATCACACGGAAAGGTAATAGAAATTCCCCACTATCACGAGAACCTTCAAGTGCTATGAAAATATTCATAAAAATATGTTTTATGGTTGGATGAAATATATTGGAAGGGACACAGATGATGCTTGCCTATCAATTCTAGGGGGTTTATAACACATTGATGTGTATTCTCATGAAGTTCACACTTGGTGATACCTAAAAGAAGAGATTATGAGAACAATACCACCAATATTAATTCCACATGTTTTATGTTTCATTAGATATTTCTATCTTCATACATGTTTATTAGTCCTTAGACTTGAGATTATTATTAATATATATCATGAATCGTGTATTTTGATGCATAGATAAATATTATGATGACATATCTTCATGATGTGGTATGATATGTTGGGTTTTTTATAAGTGATATGACATTAATGAATAAGTTGAGAAAGGATTTGTACCATCTAAGTTAATAGAAGTATATATCTCTAGTTTGATTGAAATGGAACTTTCTGATTAAATCCATGGCCATGTTGGTTTGTTAAAATTTTCATTTCAGGATGTCAAAGATATATATATATCAAACATATAGGTTTTTTAAACAAGTAATGAAACCTTCTTAATGAGATATCAAGACAAAGAGGCTATATTACACAGTGAGCATATTTAGGAGTTTATTTTCATTGTGACACTAAAATCTTTCTCTATGGGTACCTTTATGTCTTGCAAGATGATGATATTGCATTTTAGGCTAGTTTTTCTAATTCCACTAAGAAATAATCCTGGAGGTTCACACACTAAGTATATCCAGAACCTCAATGAAATTTTATTTGAATTTAATATTAGAATAAATATAATTCTCAAGATCTAATGAATAATAATTATTCAGTTACGTCAATCATATAAATTCAATCACCAATTATTTGAAATAATATATATGTGAGTTGAATATTAAATAAATATTTAGTAACTAGTTAGTGAATATAATATTTATTTATTAATTGAATGAATAATAAAGTGATATTTATTTATTTTAATAAAAAATTATTATCCAAGGTTTGATAAATGCTAAGGATTATTGATGGGATGAGTTAAGGGTTCATAAAAAATGATATATTTTATTCAATATCATTTAAATAAATATTTATTTATTTTTTTAAGAAATTATATTCAAATATCTATAAGTTTAGTGAACATCAAGAAAATAATATTATTATTATTATTATTCATCATGGGGTTTATGTAGAATTAAAAGATTTTTTGAGGTCCTTTTTATAGTAACTAGTTCTCTAACATAAGTGTATAACCTGAATTATATCATTTCTAGGTTTAAGGATTTTTTTTTTGAACAAAATTTATCTCTAGAGTGTTTTATCAATCCCTAGAGAGAACTTCACAAGAATGATTATAAGAATAAAGAGTGATCATCCTCATCCACCCTCTCAAGACCAATATAACTAGATTAAATCATTTAAATCTAGAAGGTATTCTTATTGTGATCATTGGTGAATGATGGAAGTTGTTAGGATCATTCGTCCTAAGACTAGGAAATTATACAATGACATTATGAGGTTCTTGAAGCATATGTGGATACCACTAAATGGATTATACCCTTGATTCATTCATTAAAATTAAAATACGATAAGTAATTCAACTAATTAGACAATGAATATATAATTTCAAGCAAAGGTAATTCTTATGTATATAAATTAATTATAAATTATATGTGAAAATATCCTCTTTATTCAAATATTCTAGGGTTGTGTTCATTAAGTTCTGAGGATTTAATCTGAAGAAACTCATGAAAATCCATTATTGGGCATATGCCCAACCACTTCTGTTATGCCCTAAAACCTTCAATCCATGATGCAAGTAAAGGGGAGGTGTGTCCTTCCAGTGGTGTTCCATAGTTTCTCATATTAAGGCATAGTAATTATGATATATTGGAGGTCACCATGAATAATTTAGTTATAGAGTTACTTCTTGATGTTTGGGTATATTTTGTATTATGTATTTTAAGTTACTTATCATCCATATACCTTGATTTTGGTCTACTTTATATTTTGAAAAATCATGTATAAACTTTTGTTACATTTAATTTGTTATTCCATGTTTGTATGTTTTCATATTTTGTAAATATTATAAATGATTTATCTAGATTCTCATTATTTATGATTATTATACAATGTTTGGTTTGTTCAAATTGAAATTATATTTTTGGTTTACCCATGAAAGTTTAATATATGGACACTTCATGCTAGATTTTTTGGTAAAGATGTAATGTTTAGTTTTGTGATATTTATAATGGTAAAATCATTCCCAAAAGATGATGGTTGATACCCTCGACACTTGTGTCAGACTATGGTGATTGGGAACATGCTTTAGGCCTTTTAGAATGTCAGTTTAGGTGTTGTGATAGAATTCAAAAGATACGGTGTTACTCAATCATCCTAAAACACTAGTATTGGTCAAAGAAAACAAGGTTAATCTTTTTATAAACTTGTTAAGCACTCAATGACTCTACACTATTGATACATATTGCATGTTACTACTTTCGTTTAATTTTTTTAATGCACACACATATATCATGGTTTGTATTACGGGATGGTCAATCAAGGCCTATTGTCTTTTATACTCACACTATACATGTGCACTTTGATGGATGAAAAAATATTAAATTTGAAATGCAATTCAAATCGAGGACCCTAGCATAGATGATTGATCATAAGTAACTTTGTGGGGATATATAGATGATTCTTAGGAAAGGTTAAGGATATGTGTAGTGTCTCCCTTGTTTATTTTATTATTTTTCAATATGTTATGGATATGATCAAACCATGGGAGTTCCTTTTTTGTGATGTATGACTTACATGATTAGGGGTGGGTTCCATTGTGTTATAGAATGAGGTTAGTATTTATTATGTTTTTATTACTATTGTGATTCCATAGGTTTAACTTTGATGTTAAATTTAGTTATGGATTCTCATGTTGTTTATTTATTATTATGTGTAATCGTACAGAGGGTATAGCCTCCCCATAAGATATTATAGAACCAAGTCACTATTTATAGGCCTCTGGTATATGAGGAGACACACCTAAGGTCATGTATAAATCGATAATGGGTCGTACATATGGGTAACCGGGTTGATATGTTACAATTTTACTCACATATTGCATATGTAATTAGAAGTATATACATTTTTTAATTACTTTTATTTTTTGGTTTTTAAAAGGTAATTTTCAATGGAGATTAATGTAGATGGGATGAATCCATTTTTGTTTAATTTTTGAGTGTTTGGGGGGTTTTCATTAACAACTTAGGTCATAATTGTGTAGTATTTGTTTTATATTCTTATATTAATATCATGATATATTTTAGTTTTTAGTTATAATGATTTAACATATTTAATTATGATGTATTTATTTATTTATATTTTCATGCATGACATGAGGAAATGGTTGGTAGTCAAGGGGAAATTGTCCCTTATGATATATGTTTTACTCTTGTCAGTTTTTTGAAAACTTTGATGATTTGGGGAAACTTTTCCGAGGAAATGTGGTTCTCTGACTGGGGTATCAGGTCAGGTAGTTGGGTTATAGAATTATAATCATATTACTCTTCATAATATCTAAATGGTGGTGAGCCCTAATAATGATCCACTACGATCATATCAGACTATGATTTAAGGTTTACATAAAAGTTTTGTAAGTTTCTATAAATGAAATTAAACACAACGGTAAATCTTAGCACCATTTATCATCCTTAGACTGATGAGAATAATGAATGATTATCCAAATATGAAAGGATATGTTGAGATATTTCTCACTAAATTTTAATGTAAATTGGTACCAATGTATTTATTTGGTGGAATTATCCTATAATTATATTTTTCACTCAAGTATAAAAATGGATCTTTGTGAATTTTTTTATAAAAAGAATTATTGAACACCCACAAGTTGGTATGAGTTGAATAAATAAAACTATTAAAAAACTTGTATAGTATAAAATTAATAAGATATGTGTGGCCCAAAATCACATCAAAGTAGCAGTGCATCAATAAAATATTTATTCAGATAATCCATGGAAAGATTCGGATCTCTAAGTTGTTGTGAGTAGATGTCTAATACCCAACTCCTTTGTTTACTTTGATTTCAATTACACATATACAATTTGATATGTGTGTGTGTGTGTATTTGTGTGTGTGTTTATCTTACCATAATAGTTTTGATACTTTTACGTCTATTGGTTATATGGTAATTTCCTTAGATTATATGTCATATTTAAAGGTTATAGTAGTTCTCAAGATATAATGAGAACCTAAAGATACTATGATATTAATCTTAAAAATATTTCCCATATTCCAAATACATTATGATAATGGGACATAGATGATCTGTGGCTATCAAGTGTTGGGAGCTCATAAGTATTGAGATTCTTCTCATAAAGTTTTCACTTGGTGATCTTGAGTAGATGAGATCATGAGGACTAGTCCCCTAATAGGAACACCACATGTTTAAGGTGTCATTGGTATTTTTTATTTATGAACATGATTAATGGTATATTGAATTCAGATTATTATCATTTCATTCCATTAGATTATATACTTTGATTCAAGATGAAAATCATAACATTTAAGTCATAGTGAGGTAGCTTTATTTGGTTTCACCATTAGTGGTATGAAATTGATTTAATGATCAAGGTAGAAGTTATCACTTCTAAAAGGAAGTGATATCGTGGGTATAGTTGATCAAAATGTAAGTAACATCACTAAATCTATGTCCATGGTAAAAGAAAGTAAGGTCATCTAGTAAGCTCAAAGAAATAATAAAGCAATAAAAGATGATGACACAAAGTGTGAATCTTTATTTATGATATATCAATTGAAAAAGAGATTATATTACAAGGTGTGTGTTTGTAGTAAAGGTCATCTTTGTTATGACCATACCTTATCCACTTAGGGGCCTTTATGGGTTTCTAGACTCTACTCCTTGTCTATGAATAGTATTCAATACAATTTAGATAAGGACCTAGAGAGTCACACACTCAGTGTGTTCAAAATTATAGCCTATGAGTATATGACATGGTGGACCGCACCATAGGGTTTGGGAGATATCTGAGTACAAACGATCACCAAGGAATAAATAAATTCATTATTATTTAAGAATAGTATAATTGGAGCAGAATTTATTTATTTAATCTATTTACTAGTATTTAAGTGAATACATGGAAAATTATTTAACGAATGAATATTATTTTAATATTCAAGGTTCATTTAATTTTGTGGTAATATTTATTTGAGTTAGTGACACTATTTTTATTGTATAATATATTTATTATATTAAAAGTAATTGATAATAATATAGATTACATTTATGACATAGTTAATTGGTCATAACATGTTGTTTATGGATTATTTAGTGGGTAATGCATATTCAGAGATCAGGGATCCATTTCCAGGTATTAAATACCAATAATAAAAATTCATATATACATTTTGGATTCAATTCATAGATATTTATACATGTTTTACACTTTGATACTGTGATATTTGATTCATATTTGTAAGAAATTTGATCTCTATAAGAAATGAAGGGGTTGTTATAAAAGTTATGTAACTGCAGACAACTCAATTCGTAAATTCCTAATTCATGATATTTATTCCCCAATGATAGAACTTTGATGAGCCATAGAACCCATCCATTAATCCAAAATAAGAATAAAATCCTTTGGATGAAGATAACTCATTACGTGAAATCCATTCACAATGTGAATGTATCGACCTCAGTCTTTGTTCAAGTCTTATTGAAGATCCAATGAATTAAATTCAATACATTAATCATGGAGATACATAATACCAAAGACTTGAAAGTTTTTATTCATGGTTTAAAATTAATACTCACAATGTGAAAGTTGTGAAGCAAAAGAGATACCATGCCAACTCATGATGTAAAATCCATTCACATCATGAGTTGGCCTTGTCAATTTATTTCTAGGCACCTCCAACATGAAAGATAGATCTTTCCAGACTCTCTTTTACTTTCATTTTATCTCGTATTTTCTTCATTTTGATATTGTTTCCTTGTACCAATAAATATTTCAATATTCTTTCATTTTTCTAACCCCTTTTCACATTCAAATCCAATTGTCATGTGTGTTATTCTTATTCATTCAAGTAAGTTGATTGATTTCAATTGTTTCTTTATTCATTTCTTTAATTTATGAATGTTCCGATTATGTTAATCCAATTATATATGTTTAATACTCTACGTTTCCATGTGTGTATAATCTCCCTAGAGATAAGAATCAAGGGTATGTTGTAGCAACACTTCAATGGATCCTTATACCAAAGCATGGGTAATCTGTTGGTTAGGGAATAGTTTGAAAATAAAATTATATTTCATTCCCTTACATGATCCTAATCTAGGGGATTGTAAGAGTAGGAACCTAACATAATTGGAATGAGTTGAATTAGGACCAATAGGTTTATTTTTTTCCCCCATTTTAAGTTTTACCTAAAACACCTAGATTGACAACCACCTCTAGACCGAAGAGAGGATTCCAATCTAGGTAGTTCCAATTTTCTTGACCAAATCTTGTTAGTTACTTTGAATAGATTCATGTATTAAGCCTATAGTCCTATCCATATTATATTTAGGGATATACTTTGTAGATGATCCCTAAAATTGATCATGAACCCTTATTTAATCAATATATAATTAATCTAATTACTTAGCTTTAAATAAAACTTCACTGAATCTATGTGAGGAATCCTATCTAGGTTCCAGTATCTAGGTCACACTCATTTTTTTCACCTCCATTTTGGTTCAAACTCAAGCTTGCATTGTCCTACATACCTAAAAAATAGTTTTGTTTGGGCTTAATACATTTTTAATTTGATCACCCCGTGTGTAATTAATGATGTTGTGTGGGCACATCAAATTTTGGCACCATTGTTAGGGACTTTCTTCAGTAACAATGACCTCAAAATTTGAACCTAGTATTACCTCACATCCCTTTCCCCTTTCCCATTTATTTTTTGAAATTTTGCATGGATTAGTTTTTTTTCATGTAAAGATACTAATACATGATTCAAGACTCCATGACCCGTTCAAGGAACCTAGAAACACAAGAAAATATTTATTTATAACCAGATATCTAAAGATATATTTTTTCATTTTTTCCCTATTCATGGCCAAGCATCACTATCTTTCCCCCCTTGATCCTCCAAATTCCCAATTTGTGCCGCTTGAATAGTAGGGAGTGCGACCAATGCTATAGGGAATGCCATTATGGATTATGGATTTCCATCTATTAATGATTACATGACTATAATTATCTAACCTACCACCTAGGAATATATATTCAAAATTAAACCTGGACTAATCTATATGATCTAGAATATAGGTCAGTTTTGTGGGCTTTAGAGCAGAGAACCACATGAGAATCTATCCAATTTTTTAGAAGTCTATGACACCTTTAGGAACTAATGTGTATCTTTAGATTCCATTAGTCTTAAGGTATTAATATTATCTTTATAAGATAGGTCTAAATATTGGTTAAAAATTCAAGAGGTGGAATCAATCACAAATTAGGAAGGATTTTCAAAGAGATTCATATACAAATTATTTCCACCCATATGGACATGAAAGCTGTGAAATGATATTCAGAATCTCACTCAGGTAGATGGAGAATCTTCCTAGGGACATGGGACCGGTTTAAAGAATTAATTCAAAAACGACCACACCATTATGGGTGTAAATTATACATTGGTACTCATAAAATATCAAATCAAAAAATACTCAAATTTGACTTGGTTTTTTTATTCGGTATCGAGCTTGAGCTACTCAAGTACCTGGTCGAGATGAGTTAAAGTATTGAAATAATGTAATCAAGTAGATCACAATATTATTACAGTATTCAAAATATTCATACATAGATAAATATTGATATATCTATTTTATTTAAAATCAATTAATAATTATTTTATTATACATATGGCTTAAAAATAACCCAACCCTAACCCTAATCCACTCCCTCTCACTCAACCCTCCCCCCCCTGAATGCCACTTCAACTCCTCCTCGACTCCCCCCACCAACCTAAAAGCCATCGCCCTAATCCCTCCATTCCTCTGCATTAGTTGTCATATCTTCTCATTGATTATCCAGTGATGACATCCCTCCCTCAACTTCCTCTGCTCACTTATCCCGCCACTACCTCACACCCACCCCCCAACCTACCTCACATCACATTATAGATTCTGGTCGGCATTTCCTCTCCCCTTGTAACCATCAGATCCCCTTTCTACCCCCTCACCCTACCAATGCCTGATCTCTCATGTTTCTATAATCGAACATCACTTTCCCCCCCTTGGTTACGATTCCCCAAGTTATGACCAAACATCTTGACACCTTGCATTACTCCAACTCCCTATCTCAGTGAAGATTTTATTTTTGTATCTCTATATTCATTTATCACCTTGCTTAATCATGCATCTATATTTTTGAATATAATGTTTTTTAATTTTTATTAGGTTTAAAATACTTAATTTTGAATTCATTTTTTAATTATTTAATAATCAATTCATCTTTTCTGATTTTTTTATGATTTTTATGGTTGTAGATTTGATTTTTTATGGGATGTATTTGGTTGGGTATCAAAAAACACTTCATTTGTTCTGTTTTTATTCTATTTAATTTAATAATATTGAATTTTTTTTTTGAATTTTTTTTCTATATTCTAATTTTATTATTTTAAAATTTTGATTTTTTTTCAAATGATTTTTTTGTTTGTAAATTGAAATTTAGTGTTTCCGACATATTTTAAATTTATTTTTTGTTTTTTAAATAATTTTTTATATTAATTTTTTATTAACTTAATATTATTTGTAGTTTTTTTATTTAATAAGAAAAAATTTAGAGGATATTGGTGTTGTAATCTTCATGGTGTGAAAAACATGATAAAATGTCTTTATTTAAATTATTTTTTTTATTATATATATATTTAATTTTTATGAAACCATTAATCATTTTAAGTTTTATTTTTATTTTTTCATCTATGTGGAAAGAAAGAAAAACAATTTATATTACATTAAACATTTCAGATGTCACATAAGATGACATGCTAACCATCATCAGTTGAAGGTATTTCTTTATGGATGGATACAGTTTTATCACATCTTTATTAGTTTTATATAAATTCATAACTATTTATACTATTATATGTAGTGATAACTTAAATAGAAGTTTTCTCCTCTTGAGTATCTATATTTTTATGTATTCTATCTATAAAATTGATTAAAAAAGGAGCAAACAAAAAAGTGAATGACTCAATAATGGTTTATTTTTTATCTTTAATTTATTTTTCTATTCAATTCATTATATAGTTTATTTTTTCATAATTTTTTTTAATATATGTTTTATTTAACTTTATTCTTCTAGTATAGGGTTTTGTAGGACTAAAAGTGGTCATCTCCTTTGGTATTTAGTAAGTTTCTATAATGATTCATTAGTTTTTTAATTATGTTTAGTAAACATTTTTTTTAGTAGTATATATTCTAGTTTTAATATATTGTTGTATTTTTTTACACTATTTCTAATTTTAGATTTTATAGTAATCTAGTTTCTTGAAGTTTCAATGAAATTTAAATGGAAGCTACAGGGCATGAAATTTGTGATAGTATTTTATATTTTTTTGTTTCCATACTAGCAGTATTCATTTTTTAAACTGATGTAAGTATTTTTTAGTGGTATTTTTCTAGAAACTAAACAATTTCATTTTTTTAGAGTACATTTAATGATTTTATGACTATTTTTATAAATCTTGATGAAATTGCTTTGGGTTTGGACTTTTTTTTCTAAAAACCCAAAAAAAATACTTTTGGGAGGAATCAAAGTTTAGGCATATATAAATTTCATTAGGTTTCCAATTGTATTTATTTTTGATATTTAGTGTGACATTTTATTTTACTATTATTACATTCATTGTAAAATTTCAAAGGTTAGTTTCGTCAACATGTCCTGGATTAAGGTCTTTCCAAGGCTCAGTGTCTTTGAACTATTATGGATGTGGGGTTGAATGTAACGGTTAAGCTTCCTTGTGATGAAGATCCTCTAGTTAAGGAATCAAATGAAATAATGGTTCATGATTTATAGTGGCATACTCTAGTATGGAAAATAATGTTTGAGTGGGTTATTAAGGTTTTTACCGTTCAAGTTATGCCTAGAAGAGTCTATAATATGGATCCATGGTGAAAAACCAGTGAAGTATGAGGTAACATGTTTATTTTTTAAGTTAATTCATGAATAAATGAAATAAAAAGTGTTATATATGTCATCCTTGGGTATGTGTGGGTTCTAGATCATTTGGAGTCGAACTATATTAAGGATGGGAACTTCATTGATTATTATTGTTTTAATAAAAAGAGAACATACAACCAAATTCAATCTTTTTACCCAAAAAAAAGAATATTTGATAAAAATAGATTTGGGGGAAACCTGCATACTCTCCTACACACTCACATGGATATTTATATGTTTGATTAGGAAGAAAGGTGATTTTTTAAAAACATTATACTTGTTTTTAAAAACAAATTGCTTTAATTTAATTGAAAATCATTAAAGCGTGTCATTATCTAGTTAGAGTATTAATGTTTTAATGAGTTTTTAAATAATTATATTTAGAACCTTTTTTATGATATCATTAACTATTATAAAATTTTTAATTTATCATTGATAGTGTTTTATTCTACTAGTACAATATAACACAAAAGTTTATTGAATAAAATTATGTGGGTGGAAGATATTTAAGGGACCAATGCCAATATTTAATACATTATTTCCATGCACAATATGAATTTGTCTTCAATTTTTTAATTTTTTTTAATTATAGTGGATGGTGTTTTATTATTATTTGGTGTATGTTGATTAATATGAAATGATTTAGTTTTTTTAAGCATGTTTTGTAATTTAATTTTCTTATTTTTTTATGTTTTTAATGTATTTTTAAATTTACTTAAATAGGGTTTATTAATATTAAATAATATTTGCTTCTCCAAATGTATTTCTTAATATAATTGTCTTATTTTTTATGTTTTTAATGTATTTTTAATATTCCTTAAATGAGGTTTGTTAATATTAAAAAAATATTTATTTTAATTATATTTATATATTGAATATTCGATCTCAAGTTTGATCTTGAGCTATAACACAATTGATTTTGAGTTTGAGATTGATCTCGAGTTCGATTAATAATTGAGCTAATTTCCTTAGTCGAGCTTAATCAAGCCAATCTCGCGTACTCATTTCAAAAATCAAGTTGAGATCAAGATTTTAATTTCAAAATCATATCGAGTCGAGTCAAGTATCGAGTATCTAGATTTTGTATCAAGCTTAATCTTGAGTATTATATTGCATCGGCTCTAATCAACTCAATTACACCCCTAAAACCATGGGCTCGATGTCTAGATACAACTGTAAACTTTTTACCAAGTTTTATAACCTGCCGCTCAAACTATAATAGATGTTTCCAATTATGATAGAATTATTCTAAAAACACAAAAAATCAGTAGATACCACCTTGATAAAATCTCACACAATTCTATCCTATGGAAAAGATATTAAGGGCCTCTGAGGTGCAGGTTGCTCCAAGTAGAAGAGACTTCCCATCTTACCACTCAAGTTGAATCTCTTACAAAAAACTAGATAACTTTCAGTTTCCCCAACCATAAATCATGACACTTACTCCTATTATGGGAATCCATTCATGTGAAATATGTAGAGTCTCACACTCATATCAGGACTGTTGGGAATTAATGGAAGAAAATCAAAATCAAGATTATAATTATGTGAATTACAATCAACACCCACAATAGTACCAGCAACCCTACTACCAACAGAGACCATTCCAACAGAAAAAAATCCCAATCAGGGGTACTATCAATAGAGTAGGGGACAAGATACACTAATAAATCAGAGAAAACCTTATTACCTACCATATAACCAAGATCCCTAACCACAAGAACCATATCCACCCCTTAGGGCTCAGTAGTTCCCACAATAATAACAATTCCAATAGTAAACTTCACCTAGATAGCCACAAGAAGTCCCACCTCAACAATAAAACCTGTAGAATCCTCTCATCATTTTTTTCAAAAGGATTACCATCAAATGACTATTCAATAAACTGAAATGCAAAATCAAAGAGATTATCTCTGCAATATTGGATATCAAGTCATCTAAATCTATCGAACTCTTTTAGATCCAATACTAGGTACACTACCAAGTAATACTAAGACTCATCCATAAGAGGAGGCTAAGGTTTTTGTCCCTAAAAGGGTAAAATAGATTAATTTTCAATTTTCCTTTAATTATGATGAGAGGATGAAAGAAGAACCAATTCTAAATGAGAAAATAGTTGAAAAAGATAAAGTAAAATACAAAAAAATCTTGAACTAGAAATGAGTGAAGAAAAAAGGCTCAAGAATAGGAGAAAAATTTCACAAAATAAGATACCTATATGGAACCACCACCATATAGTACTCTTATTTCATTCCTAGAGTGCATGTGGCAAGGGAAGATAGAGGGAAGATATAAAAAAATGGAAATGTTTGACAAACACCACTTCAATATTCTTTTTTCTAAATTTATTTCATATATTTAAGATTATTCCAAATTATTAAAGGAGTTTCTCTCTAATAAGAGAAAAATGGAATACTTATGAGCTAGCTCCTTGAATGAATAATGATTTATAGTTTTTCAACAAAAAAACCCCCCAAAGAAAAGAGACACTAAGAGTTTCTCAGTCCCATGCACCATTAGGGCATGAAATTTTTTGAAAGATTTAGGAGATCTTGATGTAAGAATCAATCTCATTCTTATGATCATATTCTAAATACAAGGACTTAAGGACCTGAAACTAAAAATGGTATCACTATATCTTGCTGAAAAATCTATCAAGTATCCTCATGGGATTCTTGTGGATGTCTTAGTTAAGGTTGGTAAGTTTGTTTTCCCTGATGAATTTCTCATCATAGACATATAGAAAGAAGTTTATGTCCCTATAATTATATTATGACCATTTCTCATGATCAATAAGGTGTTAGTTGATGTAAATCAAGGAGGAATTTTCCTTTGAGTTGGTGATGATCAAGTAGTCTTTTATCTGGTGAAAGTATCTATGCAAAGTAAAGATTCACTTAAGTGTCAAGTGATTTTTATGGATGAATAATAAGATGGAATTATGTTTCTTGGAGATAAGAGAGAGATTTTTTCCTCTGATAATGAGGATAGTGGTGACTATGAGGATATTTAATATATAAAACCTCTGATGAGATACTCCTTCCCAGATTTCACACCTTAAAGCATTAATCCACCAACATTTGAACTAAATCCTCTACCAAACATGCTTAAATAATAATTATTAGAGACAAAGGACATAATTTCGGCCATTATGAGCTCTAAAATGAATCAAGATAAAGATGATAAATTGATAAAAGTCCTTAAGAAGCATAATAATTCAATATCTTGGAGTGTGGATGATACCAAGGGAATTATCCCCACAATTTTCACTCATAAAATTTTGTTAGAAGAAGGATCAAAACAAAAATTCCAACCTAAAAGGTGACTCACCACACCCATGAAATAGGTGGTTAAGAAGGAAGTACTAAAACTTATGTATGATAGAATCATTTTATCTATATTAGATAGAAAATGAGTGAACTAACTCTAAGTGGTTCTAAAGAAGGGAGGCCTTATTGTAATATAGAATTGGGAGGATTAATTAATTCAAACTGAGACTATTTCTATATGGTGAGTCTATGTTGATTACAGATATATTAGTAAAGATACCCAGAAGGACCATTTTCCTCTCCCATTTAGGGATCAGATATTGGAGAGATTATCTAGACATTAATTCTATTACTTCTTTGATAGATATTAAGGGTACAATAAAATCTATATTGACCTAGTTTATCATTTAAAAATAACATTTACATGTCCATTTTGGACCTTCACTGATACGCATGGCCGATTGTCGCCTATCGACCGGTCAAAGTTTTGATGCTCTGCTAATGTGTATAGCAGCACTCGGGTCGAATCCTCGGCGGTGATACTTTGAAATAGTCATTTGTTTTTTGTTGATTGTATTCTGATTATGGGGTGTTTTCAGAGCTTAATTGAAATGAATAATTGATTATGATTGATTTAACAAATTGATAATTATTGGGGTGAGTTCATCATTAGGTTAGTTAATCTTGTGATATCCTTGAGCTTTGCTTTATATTGCATTTAAATTAACAACCATGTCACAAGTTGACGTTGATTTGAATTCCCAAGTGTTAAGGCTTTAATAAAAGCCTTAACTTAACTTAGGGTTCTAATATTGATCATATCTTGTTTATGGTAGTGTATTTATGGTTCCAAAAATCAATGGAAACCACACGTTAAACAAAACAAGTCATTAATCCATGACATGCTAAGTCCAACATACACAATGTTAATTCAACGAATACTCATCGACCGAAAGCTCTCAATCGCTTAACATATCTAAATTAAAACTCACCCCAATGAGAGATTTACTCAGCCATTAAGATGGTTATTAATCTGGTAATATATTTTTATGGTGATGAATTATAAAGAGAAGAAAAATAAAGGTACAAGATAAGAGTAGTGCACCGAACACACACACAAACGATGAAGAAAATTAAAAACGGGTTTTCGATTGAGTGAGGCAGCAAAAGAAGGGAATGGGATTCAACTGAATTTAAACTATTTTAAGAACATAAATATTAAACTACATAAGGTGGATGAGAATAAGAGATATTGAAGAACTAACTTTCATTAAAACAGAATTACAAAGAAAGAGACTTACAAGATTACAAAAACGAAGAACACGAAAGTAAGTGAAAACAAAGAGAAGAGGAAAGGTCTATCAAGTGAAAAATTGAGTGTGGAAGGTCATACCAATCCTTTTTAAAGGCTTTGTTTGTGCCAATATGTTCTCCTCTTTTCTGAAATTCCAACCCCTCTCAAGGAGAGAAGGGGAGAGTTTTTATAGCCCAAGGTTGTGGGCTGTTTGCATTCCAAAATTGTTCCTCCACTGGAAATGCCAATTTGGCTATTTAGATAGAAGAATCTCAAGAAATGTCCTTCTTAAAAGTTGTAGATAATAAAGTTGTCTGATATATCTCAAAATTTTTAGTCATTTGGAAATATTTAGCCAAAGTTATGGTCGGCTGATTAAACAATTTTGATCTGTCCATTCCAATACAGTCTTTTTGATGTCAAAAAAGTGAAAGCGTTTTTTAATAGGAATATGCCTTCAAAACTGAATGATTTATTCAACAAAGTCATCCTAATATATCTCCTATTTCACACTGAAAAATCTCAGCTTTATTTGTTTCTTAAATCATGATCTATGTCATGAATACTGTACTGATTTTATTTCTCTTCCAGAATGGTGGGCTGGAATTAAAAGCATATGTTGGGCCCCTTTTTATTGGATTTGGGCCTTGAAATTTTTATCCATGACTCCTTAAATTGTCCCAAGAAATATGGTGGAGAATAATGGAATTTGGACTTCTGTATTTATCCTAGTAAATCAATCTTCATGAATAGTCCAGTTTCTTCACAGATTCTTTGGTCTTGTTTGTGAGGACCATATGACCCTTCAAATGGAATAATTGGATCATGGTACCTTCTAATGAAATGTTTTATATTTAAAGGATAATATTAAAAAACAATAACCACACAATTTGGATCAGTATAGTGATTTTTATTATTAAAACAGTAAATTGACTCAATTGGACTACTAAAAATGCTCAAAAATTATACTTAATATTAAAACATTAATATTTCACACAAATTATGCACATTTCATATAAAATTAGTAAAGGGAGTATTTAATAATTATTTAAAATATTAATAACATCAACTCCCCCACACTTAGTCTTGTGCATGTCCTCATGTGCAACAAATATAAAAACATAACAAAATCATTTTGACTCACCAACAAATATTAAAAAAAATTCTTCAATCAGGGGAGGTTTAGACTATTTCACTCATCCATTTTGAATTCCACCACAAGTTTTTACAGAAACAATGTTCCAAAACTAATTCATTTTTTAATGCTCAAATTTAGAAATGGAAAATGTGGACACTCAAAACTCACACCTCTCAAGATGATAAAATTCATTTGTGGTGGTTCACTCTTTCAAAAACCAAAAGTGAAAATCTTAGAGTTTGAAAGAGCTCTCAGCTTACAATCCATATCCAAAGTGCACAATAATCAAGAGGTCTTTTTAAGTGGTTTTTCTGTGGATATGGGATTGTAGGAATATGATATCCAAAAGATAGAAAAAAGGGGGTAAAACACCAACATAGAAAAAGCAATGCACATTTTTTTTAAAATAAAACATGGAAGGAAATGAAAACACATATTTACAAGGGAATGATTGTGTGAAGAAAGACATAATAGAGGAAGAAAATTTGAAGGTAATGAGATGATGGAATATTTACAAGACACAAAACTTCTCCCAATAAGAATATAATGCAAGTGTTCTTTTTTTCTTTTCATTTTTTTCTTTGTTTTTTCGAAAGTTGGCCTTGAAACAAATATCACACTCATATCCCAACCCATGATTGATCTCCTAATGACACTAATTGTAATGGTTATAACAAGATTAAAGGTTGAGGAAGAGTGATTTTTTACCTACCCAAGACACATCCCATTTTTTCATTTTTTTTATTTTTTTCATCATTTTTTGATATTTTTTTGAACACTTGTCAATAACATTTACAAAATTACATAAATGGGAGTACATTAAATTCCCAAAACACATTGAATGACAACCTCTCCCCACATTGAAATGGATTTTTTCCCTCAAGCAGATGATAACTCATTAAAAATCAATAATAGGGTACTCAAACAATGAAATACATTCCCCCCCACACTTAAATTTCAAAAAATTATGCAATGAAAATATATGTTGATATTGGGTGGGAAAAGGTATTGGTCTTGTAATGTAGCTATCAAAGAAAAGGTTTTCATAGGCTCAAAGGGGCTTTCAAAAGGAGGGTTAATGTAAGGGAAATGGGAGGCTATTTAGCTATTGTGATTCTCATGTGGTTCAGAAAATGCCTCTATCATATTAATGCACACTAAAGTAGGAAATTCAGCTCGAAGGTCCATAAACTCAAGACTCACAAATGGGGGTGAAAACAAACATTTTGAAAAGATGGCCATAGGTGGCCTTGGCATGAAAGCAAATTTTTTTCCTCACGGTTTTGGGAAATCATTTTCCAAATCAAAAATTGAGCATTCAAAATGTATTATTCTTGACGCAAAATTCTTTATCCAAAGTCATGATAAAAATACAAAATTTTTGAGATGAAACCATGTCTTTTGACTCCCCAAAAAGGTTGGAAAAAATTTGAAAACTCGATGGTGAGTAAGTATGACTCTTAATTGTTTTTTGTATTTTTTTAGTTTTTAGGTTTTTGTTTTTGTTTTTCTTATAAAGACACACCCACACAAAAGAGAATGAGTAAATAAAAAAAAGTTTGATGAGTAAGGTGGTAAAAAAATGAAAATGAGGGATAAGAAGAAAGAGGTAGAGGTAGGAAGATAGAGAGATAGAGTTAAAGATAAATATGTGCCCCCTGGTTTGGATTTGGTGGGTTTCCATCTCCATCTAGTGGTGGGTCGACTGCAAGAAGTTGGGGATCCAATGGAAGTCGATGTGGTTACAGGATTGGGGGATGTTACCTGAAAAAGAAACATCATTATTCATCTAATAAAAAACTAAAAAGAAATTAAAATTTTATAAAATTAAAAATAAAACATGGGTTGCCTCCCAAGAAGTACTACATTTATTTGTCTACAGCTAGACAGTTGCAGTGGACTACCCATAGTCTGATGGTGGCCACCTTATTTGCTCAACTCCAGAGTGCTTCAAGAAAATCTTCTCCTTTGGAATTCCTGATTGTTCATTGGATAATTTATCCCCTTCCATGATTTTGTTCTTTCAATTAAATAGAGGTGGAGAGAGAATATGACTATCCTCTTGTTGGTATCCAATGTGAGGAATGATTTTATCCACAAATTGATGGTTTTCTATGCTTGGAAATTCAGGAATATGTCTCAATTTTGATGGTTCATTTATGTAAGGTTCAGATAACACAAAACCACAGCATGAGATCCCAATTGTTTTTTACTCATTTATTTCATCACTTACTGATATAGATTAATGAGGATTAGTGGTTTCATAAGACTGAATACAATTTTCAATATCTTTTATTTCAATGTTGTTCGTCGAAGAATGGTCAATTTCAACCTCACCAATGATCACTTTATTAATTATGGAACAAATATAACAACCTTCAGTCCCATCCGTACAATATAAACAAATTGGTTTGGGGTTCACCTCACATATAACAGGAATTTTAGAATCATGGATAAGAAATGATGAATTCTTGGTAATCAAATTTGAAGCAAAAAATGAACATGATTGTTCATTTTCCCCATTACCGTCTATGTTGGAGTAGTGGATGTCATAAGTGAGATGAGATTCCAAAGAGTTTTCATGATCCATTAGATCAATAGAGTTTGAATTTGTAATGTCAACATAAAATTCTCCATTTATGACTTGGTTAATCATGGTGCATATTTCACAAGATCCTTTTTCAGTAGAACAGGAAGAACATGATGGATTGGGATTCAAGACACTCTCATATGTGTCCTCAGAAGCATGGATTGATAATGCAGAGTGATCCTCATATGGGTATCGCATGTCTTGGAAAATGTTGAACTTGACCAGTTGGTCATTGAATTCCATGGATAAGATGCCTGAATGGACATAAATCTTAGTTCTCGCAGTCATGAGGAATGGTCTTCCTAGAATTAGGGGAGATCGAGAAGAGTTCGTCTCACCTTCCATGTCAAGGACATAGAAATCAGCAGGGAAGATAAGATCATTGACTCAGAAAAGTACATCCTCAATTATTCCCATAGTACTGGTAGTGCTTCGATTGGCTAACTGAATGACAACACCCGTTGGGTGCAAGGGACCTAGACCAAGGTTGGAGAAGATGGATTTAGGCATGACATTAATTGAGGCTCCTAGGTCTATGAGTGCATCATCAAAGTTGTAACTTCCAATTTGGCATGGAACCGTAAAGGTCCATGGATCATTTCACTTTATGGGAATAGACTGTTGGGTGGAGACATTTTCAAAGGTCCTAAGTTTACTCTTGTGGGTGCATAATTCCTTAAGAAACTTGGCATACTTAGGAATTTTTTTGATGGCATCTAAGAGAGTAATGTTGAAATCAACACATCGAAACATGTTGAGCATTTCAAGATCAGGTTCAAAGGATTTCTTTGGCTTAGAAACAGCTTGAGGAAAAGGAATTGGATTCCTTAGTGTAATGGAAGGAGGTAATGGAATGGATTCAGATTCCTTTTCAAGTTTCTTTTTCTTTTCATTTTCTAGGTCAACATTCAAAGGAGGGTTGGAGGACTTATCTTGAGGCATAGAAATTTTCTTTCTCGATCTAAGTGCAATTTCACTTACATTACCCTTGGGGTTGGGTAATGGTTGAGCTGGAAGTTGGGAAGAATTAGATGGTTGTTGCAGACTAAGGTGGGATGAAAGTTGACCGATTTGGGTTTCAATGTTCTTGAGGCTGGAACGGGTGAAGGAGGAAAGATCTTCCACTACACTTTCCCATGGTTGCTTGGAAGAAGAGGCTTGTCCCAAATTAGTATTACCTTGATTTTGGTTCTTGGGAAAGTGATTGTATTGGTTTTGTAATTGGGAAGGCTCACTAGGATAGTGGAATCCAGGAGGAGGAAGAGGAGGATTGATCCTTCGAGGTTGAGGGACAAAAGGGTATGGTTGTTGGAAGTTACCAACACCTTGAACATATTGGAATTGGTTTGGGTTTTGAAGAGGGAATTGAGGGGGATGAGATATGGGATTACCATACCTAAGGCCTTGGTTATAGGAAGAAGATAAGGTCTCAGAGTGAGGTTGGTTGAAGTTTCTAACAAACTGACCTGATAGTTGAGGGTTGGTGTTCCTCTGAGTATATGCTGTATTGATCTCCATTGGTCCAGATGAATCATATTGATCCTCTTGAAGTTGTGGACATGTGTTAGTTGGATGAGATGGAGAGTTGTAGATTCCACAGTTTTTGACAGGTCCAGGAAACATTTATTGTGGAGAAGATGAGGTTGGGGATTTGGTAGCCACATCTAGTTGTCGCACAAGACCTGTAAGTTCACTCATCCACTCGGTCATCTTGTTAGGCTCAATTGATTGATTATCTTGGGCTTGTTTGACTTGAGCATGTGCTTAAGTATGGAATTTTTGTGGGTTTCCAGCCATGTTACTTATGAGATCTCTTGCTGCTGCAGGAGTTTTATCAACAAGAGCACTGCCACTTGCGGCATCTATGAGAGTTCTCTCCATAGCTAATAACCCCTCATAGAAGTAATGGATCAAGATTTGGTTAGGGATTTAGTGGTGTGGGTAGGTTGCAACATGCTTTTTGAACCTCTCCCAGTATTCATGGAGTGATTCACTTGGGAACTGACGGATACCACTTATTTATTTTCGGATAGAAGCAGTACGAGAAGTAGGAAAGAATTAATCTAAGAAGAGTCGCTTCATGTAATTCCATGTGGTTATGGAACCAGGAGGAAAGTAGTAGAGCCATGACTTAGCAGTATCAGCTAGGGAGAAAGAGAATGCTCGAAGTTTGATTTGTTCCTCAGAAACCCCTTGAGGCTTCATGGTAGAGCACACTACTTGAAACTCTTTAAGGTGGAGATGTGGATCCTCAACGGATAGCCCATGGAAATGAGGGAGCTGATGAATCAAACCCGATTTGAGTTCGAAATCAACCTCTACGTTTGGATATTGAATACCCAGGGGTTGGTAATTCATATCAGGGGCAGCGAGTTCTTTAAGTTTTTGTTCCCTAAGAATAGCCATATCTAATTCAACTGGTTGGACAAGGACTGATTCTTGAATGAGTTGATTATCTCTTAAGTTCCTCCTAAGTTGGCGAAGAGTTCACTCAATTTCAGGGTCAAAAAAATCCGAGGGATTGTTTGGGAGGATACGGGGCATTCATAGAGATTTTGGAAGAAAGAGGAAGATGGGTTTTTCTTTGTATTTTTCCAGTTTATGATTTTTATGAGAAGGTGGGTTTTTCTTTGTGTTTTTTTTCAAATTTTTTTTAAATTTTTTTTTTAATAACCAAAAACTAAAGAATAATTAATGCACCATCCCCGGAAATGGAACCATTTGAAACGTGCAGCCGATTGTCGCCTATCAACTGGTCAAAGTTCCGGTGCTCTACTAATGTGTATAGCAGCACTCGGGTCGAATCCTCGGCGATGATACTTTGAAATAGTTGTTTGTTTTTGGTTGATTGTATTCTGATTGGGGGGGTTTTGTAGAGCTTAATTGAAATGACTAATTGATTATTATTGATTTAAAAAATTGATAATGATTGGGTTGATTTAATCATTAGGTTAGTTAAGCTTGTGATATCCTTGATCTTTTCTTTATATTGCATTTAAATTAACACCCATGTCACAAGTTGATGTTGATTTGAATTCCCAAGTATTAAGGATTTAATCCAAGCCTTAACTTAACTTAGGGTTCTAATCTTGATCATATCTTGTTTATGGTAGTGTATTTATGGTTCTAATAATCCATGGAAACCACACGTTAAACAAAACAAGTCATTAATCCATGACATGTTAAGTCCAACATACACAATGTTAATTCAACGAATACTCATCGAGCGAAAGCTCTCAATCGCTTAACATATATAAATTAAAACTCACCCCAATGAGAGATTTACCTATCCATTAATATTTTTATTAATCTGGTAATATATTTTTATGGTTATGAATTATAAAGAGAAGAAAAAGAAAGGGACAAGATCATAGTAGTGCGCCGAACACACACACAAATGATGAAGAAAATTAAAAAAGGATTTTCGATTGAATGAGGAAGAAAAAGAAGGGAAGGGGATTCAACTGAATTTAAACTATTTTAAGAACATAAATATTAAACTACATAAGTTGGATGAGAATAAGATATATTAACGAAGTAACTTGCATTAAAACAGAATTACAAAGAAAGAGACTTACAAGATTACAAAAACGAAGAACACGAAAGTAAGTGAAAACAAAGAGAAGAGTAGAGGTATCTCAAGTGAAAACTTGAGTATGGAATGTCCTCCCAAGCCTTTGGAAAGGCTTTGGTCGTGAAAATATGTTCTCCTCTCTTCTGAAATTCCAACCCCTCTCAAGGAGAGAAGGGGAGAGTATTTATAGCCCAAGGTTGTGGGCTGTTTGCATTCCAAAACTGTCCCTCCACTTGAATCGCCAATTTGGATATTTAGACAGCCGAATATCAAGAAATATCCTTATTCAAAGTTGTATATAATAAAGTTTTACGACCTCTATCAAAATTTGGAGTCCTTTGGAAATATTTATCCAATGTTATGGTCGTCTGATTAAACAATTTTAATCTGTCCATTTCAATCTAGTCGTTTTTATGACCAAAATTTGAAAGCATTTTTGAATAGGAATATGCCTTCAAAACTGCATTATTTATTCAACAAAGTCGGCCTAATATATCTCCTATTTCACACTGCAAAATCTCAGATTGATTGGATTCTTACATCATGAGCTATGTCAGGAATACTGTACTGATTTTATTTCTCAGCCAGAATGGTGGGCTGGACTTCAAAGAATATGTTGGGCCCCTTTTTGTTGGATTTGGGCCTTGAAATTTTTATCCAGGACTCCTTACATTGTCCCCAAAAATATGGTGGAGAATAATGGAATTTGGACTTCTTTATTTATCCCAGTAAATCAATATTCATGAATAGTCCAGTTTCTTCACAGATTCTTTGGTCTTGTTTGTGAGGACCATATGCCCCTTCAAATGGCAGAATTGGATCATGGTACCTTCTAATTAAATGTTTTATATTTATAGTAGAATCATCAAAAACTATAACCACACAATTTGGATCAATATAGTGATTATTATTATTAAAACAGTAAACTGACTCAATTTGACTACTTCTAAAAATGCTCAAAAATTATACTTAATATTAAAACATTAATATTTCACACAAATTATGCACATTTCATATAAAATAAGTAAAGGGGGTATTTAATAAGTCATGAAAATATTAATAACATCATTCACCTATCGATGAATGTCTTTTGAAATGTGTAATTCACCAGAAACATTCCAAAAGTGCATGGAATATATCTTCCATGATATGTAATATGAGTTTTTGGAGATCTTTATGGACGATTTCTACATTTATGGATGATCCTTAGAGGTCTGCTTTAGTAACATAGAACTCATGCTGCAATATTGTGAAGAAAAATGACTTTTGATCAACTGGGAGAAATGATATTTTATGGTGCATGTAGGCATAGTCCTCAGTCTTAATAATTTAAATCATGTCAAATAAATTGATCTAGATAAAATCAATATCATAAAAGAGTTTCTAGAAACCATCATTGTTAAAGGAATAAGAATATTTATGAGACATATAGGATTTTATCATTTATTTGTAAAATAATTTTATTAAATATATCGACCACTCACACACCTTCTAGCCAAATATATCCCTTTTTAATTCAGTTAAGAGGTTTTATATGCCTTTAACACTCTAAAAACTAATCTAGTGGTAGCCCTTTCTTTCCTGGTTGGGATAAGGACATTGAGTTGATGTGCAACGCAAGTGACTTCATTGTGGGAGTTTTCTTAGGATAGTGAGTTGGTAATATTTTTTGACCCATATACTATGTTATCCATACCTCAAAGATGCTAAAATTAATTACACCACTAAAGACAAAGAGTTTCTTATAGTGGTATTTTCTTTTGATAAATTCATATCATACCTTGTTCTCTCTAGAGTTATTGTATTTACGGATCGTGCAGCATTAAAATATATGTCTAACAATAAGGATCCCAAACCAAGGTTGATGTGGTGGATCATACTACTACAAGTGTTTTAAATTATTATCAAATGTGAAAATGGTGAGAAAAATTTTGATGTTTATCATTAGTCTAGACTCTCATTACCTAATGTTATAGATGATGAAGAGTTGTAAATTTTGGATGATTTCCCTAATGAAACACTCTTCTATGTGGATGTGCAAGATTGAACATGGTTTACTAACATAAAAAACTATCTAGACAATGGTAACCTTTAACCACATTTCTCCTACCAGCAGAGGAATAAATATTTTTCTAATTATTCACACTATTGTTGGGAAGAGCCACTACTATTTAAGCAATGTGATGACAGATTAATATGATGTTGTATTTTAGAAGGAAAATTCTAGAGTGTGCTAGAATTATTTCATGCATCTCTGATTTGGGGAGGCCATGGGTCTAATCATACCATTTCTAAAATACTTAAAAGTGGATTTTTCTAGCCCACACTACATCGGGATACAAGGAGCTTTGTACAAAACTACGATTGGTGGAAATGAACAAGAACCATTGAAAAACATCAAGAAATTCCATAGAAATATATCCTTAAAGTTGAAATATTTGATTTATAGGGAATAAAATTCATGGTTCACTTCCCTAATTCATGTGTAAATCTATATATCTTGGTATGTGTAGACTACATCTCAAAATAGGTAGAAGATGAAGCAACCACTCTTAACATGGCCAAATCCATAAATAATTTTATATAGAAAAATATTTTCACTCAATTTTGAATTACCTGATTACTCATCAGTTATCAAGGAACTCAATTCAAAAACCATTAAATGAAAGGGATTATTGAAAAGTATAGATTTCAATATAACACTATAACCCCTTACCACTTTCAAACTAGCGGGTAAGGGGAACTATAAAACTGATAAATCAAGAAAATTCTTTAGAAGATAGTGAATATGAGTCTGAATGATTAGAGTATGAAATTGGATGATTCACTTTAGTCATATCACACTAATTTCAAAACACCCTTTAGCAAAAATAACTTTTGGATTTTATATGGAAAACCATGTCACTTTCTGTCTGAATTGTAACATCACTCATTTTTCTTCATCAAAAATATAATATTGGATGCTCAAAGAACTGGGTAAAAAAGGTTTCCTCAACTAGGAAAGTTGGAATAAATAATAAGGGATGCCTATGAAAATTCCAAAATTTATAAAGAAAAAACAAAATAATGGAATGAACTATGTGTCACTTGAAGGATATTCTCACTAAGAGACAATGTTCTCTTAATTAATTCAAGATTTAAAATCTTCCCTAGAAAATTTAAATCTTGATGGTTGGGACCATTCAAAGTAATTAAGTTCTTCTCTTATGAAATGAAGTAAATTCAATGAGGTGAGGGACCTCCCTTAAAATTCAATGTACAATAGGTAAAGATTTTCCAAGAATTGTTCCAAGAGGATGCGCCCTTTCATAAAAAACACTTTGCCTCATAGAAATTTCTATCTATCAACTTTAAATGAATATTTGACTAGGAGGAACCCCAGGTTAGATACCTCATGTTACAATATGTTTGAAGATATTAGGATGGTTCAGTGATACTGGTTATTGGTTGGAGACTTGTGGCCAGAAGAGTTTTTTTTAAGCCTAATTCATTACATGAATTAACTTTTCATGTCATGAATTTAGCAGGATTTATGAAATAAATTAATACATAATTCACATCATGAATATTCAATTCACAGTGTGAATATTGTGGCTTTCCTACTTTATCCATGAACCTAGGGTTCACAGGTGATGCGTCCCCCCCATCAACTATTTCCTCTTCCCCAGTTGCACCTCCATCAATGACTCCTCTACCTCCTCCCTTGGTTTCATCTCCTCCCTCAGTTATTTCTTAATTGCTTTCTCCTTCCCCATTTTCACCTCCTTTTCCCCTCTTCACATCCATGGAATGCACAATGGGGGTGATAAGCGCCCTATGAAGTGTGCATCCCAGTGCATGGATCCTCCAGCGGCCAAGCACCCGGCCTAGGCTCCTTCCCCGCCACCGACTGTGGATCCCCCCCATCACCCATCACCCATCACCCATCCCCATCGAGTTCCACTATATATTACACCTACCACCATTCCCAAGATGATACTCATCCTCTACTGATTCATTGATTCCTTCATTTCTCAGACCCACAACATCAGGTTCTCTTGGATCATCTGCAAGCCAAGACCATGTAAATAAACAAGACACTAGACTTGGTCATCCTTCAGAAGATCCTTGTGGAATTGAAAGTCATGGAGGACCTTGGATAGATTCACCTTTCTCATATCATCGAGGTATATGAGGATACATACTAGGAGATATTTCTTGAGTTCTTTACCACATTTAAGCTCAATATTGTCTATGTCACCTTTATATTGTGGGGAAAGCATTATGAGCTCATGTTGGGTGAGTTTGGAGTTTCCCTGGGAGTATTTTATTTAGATTTTACCGCCTCACCAGCCTACGCATCAATGAGTATAGAGCCCAACAATACTGATATGTTGAAGAACTAGGAATAAATTTCCTAGGACACCTCCATCTTCTATGAGCCATGTATAAATAATAGAACCCAACTAAGGGGTGATGCTTTAAAAATCATACATCATGTTCAGGCCCATACTTAGCTGGAGTGGGGAGAATCTCATAGGTTCTTCACTCAAATCAAGGTACTCATACTTTACACATTCATGGGATAACCCATAGTGAACATGTTATGCTAGTTTCCTTTATATTATAATGGCTAGGTGAGGTGGACTTATGGAACTCTCATGGGTTGGAGCTTTATCGCACACTTGGGAAAGAGTTTGGGAATATTCTATTCATCGCATCCCCTATCCTCCTTGGTCCCAATGTTTCCCATTTACCTCATCCTTCTCTACAATATAGTTCTTCTCTGAAAGGTAGGGAGTCATTTTGACTGGGCACCTAGCTACATAGAGTACAATAGAGAGGCACCAGCTCAAGATTCATCGGTATCCCTTTCATCCCAACCACCCCTACCAAGAATGAGGCTTCACCTATTCAGACCAAGTTTTTCCCTCATCCTAGTCAATTCCACATCACCTCCACCTTGGGATATGGTTGAGATATTATGGGTGGTCTCAAATTCATTTTAGAGAACCATCATGACATCTTTTAGCACCTAGATATCTCATTCATTGAGCCCCCAAGTTTTCCATCTACAACCGTACACCCATCTACTGCTCCACCATCTACCACTACACTTACCCACCCTCACCATTCTTCCACCAAACCATCTACTAGTTTTGTACCCATTTAATCCACCCTGGAACCAACGGCCACCTCGATCGAGCTTCCTATGAAGATTAATAACCCCACTGCTTATAGGGACTTTTTAGAAGATCACATTGAATAGGGAAAGGTCCCTACTATAGATACTCTTTCTAAGGTACCTTTCAATGATCTAGATTTTAGGCACATGGCCTAAGTACATATATGCACCTCACCTCTAAAAAATTTTGATCCAGTGAAAACCAAACCATCTTCCATCACCAAAACACCTATTTTTGCAACACCCCGGCCCTAGAAGCCTGGAGCCAGTGAATTATTTTAATACATTGGAATGATTACAAGAAATCAAGTCCTGAAAGACTGATCAGTTTAGCCATCTTAGAAAATAGATTACATACATGAACATTACATTACACATTCAAACATAAAACACAACATAAATAATCCTTCGAGAACTCCATTATTACCCTATCTTAACCCTACATATAAATCATAATACACTTCTTAGAATCCTTCGAAAACAAAACATAATAAAGGGGTGAGCTCAGATGCTCAGTAAGGGTAAATAATTTAGCGGAAGCTATAAACTTTCAAGGCAAGATGTGTAATAAAAACAACAGCCATTTAAACATAATATGAAAAAAATAAATCAAATATTACCATATAAACATGAACATGGATATTCTACTAGTCGAATAATCACATGTAATAACTAATTTCATAACGAGGGAATGCATAATGTCGGACATCACAACCACATAGTCAAGGACTCGTGCCAAGACTACAAATAAAAAAAATTTCAATTCCTTGTGTCAAGACACTAATTTGTCTCATGATACCTACCGATGCATCAAGGGGTTATAGTGGGCCCTTCCAGTCACTTAATAAGTCCAATGCATTCCTTCTATGAAAAGGGTGAAACATAACATAAACATTCATATTAAAACTAGCATACAAAATGTCAATACTTTAACCATAAACCATGAATGGTATAAAAATAGCACATCCACAATCAAACATATCATAACTCATTCAATACAATATAGAATATTGTATTATAATTAATCAACCATAATCAATAATAATATCCAGTATAAGATGTTGACATAGTTAAAAATGATCAGTAAAACTCTTTGAGAGAAATATCCATTTTTGTGAAATCATTTAAAAGTAACACATTTATAAAGGAATAAATTTAAAATATATTTTTGAATAAAATTGTCCCACACCACTTTGAAACTTTTTAAAGTAATTAACATTTTAAAACATTCATTTCCATATAAATATATCCTTAAAACCATTTTGAAAACATGGACATTAATGAGAAAGGTTTAGAATAATAAATATTTAAAACATTTAAACTGATGTTTTTTTAAAGAGTCCCTTAAAAATAATCCTTTTGAAAACCCTTTTTTTTTTGAAACATGGACATGGATGATAAATATTTCCTAGTAAATACTTATACATAAATAATATCGAATAGTAATGAGATTGAGGAATTAACCCATACCTTCTACTTTCCTTCTGTAGAGGTTACATTTAACCTTATGTATAATGACCATAGTATGTTATTAAATTATACCATAACCATATTCATATTTATGATATCATACTTGATTCATTTATGTCTTTATACTACCCATTTAGTAATAATTTCTATGTAAAAATAACATTTTGTGTAATAAGCGCCTTCTTTATCGTACGTGTTTTAAATTGTTATTCTTGATTGTATCACTTATATCCAGATTTAATTTATTCTATAATATAAAACATTATTTATGTATCATATATATTCAGAATATAAATATGTATAATAGATAGATATATGAAATGGAAAACACCGTTTATGGAGACGGTAGGCCGTACAATCGCATAAATGTTGTTTCCGTTTTCATATCGTATTGAATGGAAGTAAGTGAATGAAATATATGTAAATACATATATATATATATATATATCCAGTATAATTATTATTTAATATATTACATAATTATTAATAATATATATTTTTATAATCATCATTGAATGGTGAATGTGAAAATTAATCTCATCGCGTCGTGGAGACGGTAAGCCTTATGTACGCACGAGCAACGATATCATTTCCTTAATGATAAAATGGTATGGAATTGGATGGTATATTAATTATACAGAAACATTAACATGTTATATTTATTATTTAAATCAATTATACTCATTATTATATCCATCCAAATAATTAAGTGTTGAATAACAAACTACACCACAACGTGGAGACGGTAAGTCGTACGTACGCAAATATGGTGACTTTATCATTCTTAGGATGGATAGAATAAAGAATATGGTTGTACCATATTTATAATAACATCACAGTATGTAGAGGGTACTGGATTTATTATTTTGTTATGGAAACAACAAAGAAAGAGGAAGTGGAATAAGAAAAGAACTTTGAAAATGGTGATGAAATAATTACCTCTTCTTCGGGTGCTTCCATTTGATTTGAACAAAAGGGATCCTTAGATTGACTATATGATAAAAGTAAGGCATATATGTTGAATTGAGGGTATTTGGGAGGAGATTTTAGTAGGTTTTGTCTAAGAAAAATGGATTTGGGGGTGTGAATTTAAGAGAAGGGTAAGTACCCTTTAATAAGAGAGGCAGGGGAACTTTAGGAAAAGATTGAAATATTATTTTATTATAAAATAATTTTCCATTTCTAATAGCTCCAAATGGATTTATTTCGAGGATAAGGTGGTTATTGGTCTAAATACTCTCAACCAGTAGGTTTTAGAAAATTCTAGATTACCATATTAACCTTATATTTTAGATTTAACTCTTCGTTAAATAGTTTAGCATTTACCATGTCTTCTTGTATTTTTATATTACATGGTTAATAAACAAACTATAAAATTAAAAGATAAAATCAAGTTGTTAATTAATTAAATATATAACCTTATATAAGTCATTTTTCAGAACTATATATTTTTCGGTTTTTTATATTATTTAATAAAATAGTAATTGTATTAAAAACTCATTTATGTCAATTTTGACACTATTTAGTTATTGGTTTTTCTTAAAGTCATAAAAACTTTATGACTTCAAACAAAATAAATTGAATCATCCCTAACATGTAATATTCACCTAGAAAAATCTTTTATGGCATAAAAAGTCTCAATTTACATTTATTTTGATATTTATAATATCAATTATTTTAATCTTTCATTAATAAGGTAATTACTGCATCATCATTGTATCATAAATAAATTTAATTATTTAATATATAAAAATTTGAAATAAAATATCATGATTTATTAAATAATTTTAGATTTATAATGAATATTTATATTCGAATTTATCTTATGTTTAACCCTATATTAAAAATGGTTTAGTTATTAAACTTTGAATTTAACACTTTTAACACTTCTTTAAATAAAATATAATAAATATCCTAATCTAACCCAAATGGATAAAAATAGTATTATTTTAGTCCTAAGGTTGATTTTGGTCAAAATACACTTATCCAATAGAATTATGACATGTGTTTGTGTAATTTTAATATTATTTGTACCTTTAATTTCCTTATTTACTTTTAACAGTGGTAAATAAAATTCAAAAGTCACTATTCACCAAAAATTATTTTCATCCTATTGCACCACATTTTACTTAAAAATTTCAACCGTGTTTCTTATATTGTTTAAATTCAATTCATATAAGTGTAAAAATTACGTTTTATGAAAATTTGCAAATGTGCCTAGAAGGTGGGTAAAAGACGTTAAATAGTTCAATAAAATTTTATATATCTTATCTTATTATAAAGTGACTCCAATAAATTAAATTGGAAAAATATAGGTATTATGCATATATTTATAAATTTAAAATAAATTTAAATAAAAATATTAATTATTTAAATAAAATTTCGGTTTTAAACAATAACGCAGTGTTTTACACTATTTATGAAAAATTGAAAGTTTTCAGAAAAATACCAAAAATTTACCCTAAGATAATTTTTATATTCCAAAATCAAAAATTATGTCTATTTTAAAAAAATTAAAACATAGTAGTTTAATTAATTAATTTAAAATTAATTCTCGTTGTCAAAACTAGAAAGGGGATTTTTAAGAAGTAAAAACTATCAAAAGATTGACAAGTGTTTATGTCTAATTTAAATGTAAACTTACTTACAATGACCTAAATTATATTAAATGAAAAAATATATAATATTATTATAATTTAAAATCACTCAAATTCATATTTTAACACTATAAATTATTTCGATAAAAAAAGTTGTTTTCAATTAAAATTTAGTATTTTTCACTATTCATCAAAATATGAAAGTTATCAGAAAAGTACCAAAAATTTATCCAAAATAAATTTTTATATACCGCTTATAAATAAGAATTTAATTTCATTAAATTTAATATATAAAATTTTCAAATATTAGATTTAAATAGGGTTCTCCATTAAAAGGCAAAAAAATTACTTTTTTTGAAAAATACTTCTTTTATCTGAAAAATTGAATTTTTACTTATATTATGTATAATAAACACAAAATATGAATGTTAAAATTATATAGGATATATATAAAATTAAAAACGTGGTTAATACTATTCATAACTGCTTTTTAAATGGCTAGTTTGATAGGTTATGATGTGCTTGAACTCAGTGTTGTGTGTAGCACAAGCTATTGAATTAATTTAAAGAGATAACGTACTATGAAATCTTGGGGTGTTACATTATACCCTCCTTTAATAAATTGCATCCTCACAATTTGAAATTGTTGTTCTAAAATAAAAGGTTGAAAATAGAAAATATCTTTGTGGAAAACCCACATCAGAAATAGGGTTAATAAAATTTAGTTTTAATAAGAGCGAAAGGGAAATGAAAAGGTCACCACCAAATTAGGATTTAGAATAGGAGAAAATTGGTGGAAATTAGATACATGTAATTAGAGTAAAAAATTTAAATATTTATAGGGTGTGATTGAGGTCATAAATCACAAATAAGTGAACAATAAATGTAAAATTAAGGGATTCAAAGCCATCAATCAATGATGATTTAAAGTGTCATCAGTTCAATAAAACATATGGTATTAGGATAACACATTTTTTAGATACTTTATTTTTTTTGTAGAGGAGGGATTAATTTACTATCAAGATAAGAACACAAGAAAACATAATTGGTTTCATTACCTGTCATAATCATATTCTCATCATTTGGTTGTGCTTTGATCTATTTTCACTTCATACCTTACACTAGGAAATGAATGTTAAAATTGATTTTTTTATGCCTAAAGAACATTTGATAAATCATAAGGTCCACAAGTATTCCCTTAATCCTCTAAATGTTAACTGAAAACCAAAAGGTTAGGTCAAATTATTCAATAAATCATTCTTTAACCTCAAAAAAAATATTCAGTGTTCAACTTACTCAATTCCAACCTTTAGACTTATCCAAAATACTTGTATCCAAACTCACAGTACAAAAATTTATAAGTAAGGTCAACATAACATAATGAAAATATCTTTTATCACATAACAACATGTGAATACCTTCATCATGTATTCTATTAAAACATGGTAACAACATGAATTATCATAAAACCTTATTTGAATAGGTATGAACTTCTTTATTCCTTCTGTAAAACATAGAATACTGGATATACGCCTTAAATCCAAAAATGTTGTAATCTCCAACAATGATGGAATAAACAAACCATTAATTAGTTCCAAGGTAGTCCACAATATTCAATATACTTTATCCAACTCAATTATCTCTTATTCCAAAATCTATACCTCGGTATCAAGAACATGTTAAGGTTTATCTTTCTCTCAACCATATATTTTCCAAAAAATTTAACCAGCTATTGATTCACTTTTCTTGGAACCACAAAATCTAAAATACTTAATGAAATAGTACTAGAGTACAATACTTATATACTCAATAATTCTTATAACTTGTACATCGTTAATACAATACTCAAATGACACAATTCTTTAATAACAACTTAAGAACACTAATCATTCCTCTTTGTCTGTGGTAGTATAAAAACTTGACTATTATCCAATAGCATCATTTGGGGTATACTCTGATGATTGTGATATTTATTTTCATAGTGTCCCAACTCCTTGAAGATGAATTATTGTACATTTGAAACCTTTTTCTTACCCTTGCAATCATGAACTTGGTGTCCTTTTTCTCCAGACTTATAATAAACTCTCATTCCTTTCAAGCATTTACCAAGGTGATTTTTTCGACAATTATCACATGTGGGAAAATCATTCTTTCCCTTCTTCCCTTTATCCATATTTCTCTCTGCCATCCTTTTATTTTCTGGCTTCCCTTCAAAGCCATGGGACTCAGATAATTCTTTACTTATCTTATTAACACATGATACTATTTCCTCATATGATGAGAATACATGGGAGAATATTTCCCTTGGAAATGTTGGCTTAAGACCATGAATGATATGATCCTTCTTAATCTTTGGTACATGTGTATTACTGTAGTTCTCATTCCTTTTATTTGGAACCATTTCTAAATAAAAACATACACTAGGTTAGATTATATCATAATTTATAATCCAAAAACTATATAAATTCTTAGCTTTAATTGAATATTTACACACATTTAGTCTCATAATCATAACTTTGGTTTCTTTTCCGACATATTTACTCATAAATCATTTATAATGGTTTGTAAAGAATGTGAATTATCCTAATCATATCCCCCAAGAGTTTCAAACTAGGTGCACAGTAAGGCTCGTTGTCGTGTACCAGGATACCCTGAGTCAAGCCCGAAACAACTTGTCAGAGTTTTCACTCCTAAGTACATCTGTTCTAGAACCACGTCCACTTGTAGTATCCAAATAGGGATGTATTTCATGGAAATCCCACATAATATCTACATTACCAAAAAAATTGGATGTTCTTCTATACTAATCCTCAAAGTCTATCTTGGGGTAATGTTTCCTAATCAGAGTTTATCTAAATCTATTTACAAGATTGTTGTTAAACATCCTATGACACAAACTATGACACCCCAGCCCTAGAATCCCAGAGCCGATGCATTATTTTAATACATTTTCATGATTACAAGAAATCAAGTCTCAAAGGACCTATGAGTTTAGCAGTCTTAGAAAATAGATTACATACATGAATGTTACATTACACATTCAAACATAAAACACAGTATAAATAATCCTTTGATAACTCCATTATTCCCTTATCTTAACCCTACATATCAATCATAATAAACTTCTTGGAATCATGGGAAAACAAAACATAAGAAAGGGGTGAGCTCAGATGCTCAGTAAGGGTAAATAATTTTGTGGAAGCTATAAAATTTCAAGGTAAGATGTGTAATAAAAACAACAGCCTTTTAAAAATAAAATTGAACATAATATGTAAAAAAATAAATCAAACTTACCATATAAACATGCACATAGATATTCTACTAGTAGAATAATCACATGTAATAACTAATTTCATAACAAGGTAATTCATAATGTTGGAAATCATAACCAGATAGTCAAGGCCTCGTACCAATACTACAAATAAAAATTTTGTCAAGGCCTTGTTCCAAGACACTAATTTATCTCAAGAGACCTACCGATGCATCGAGGGGCTATATCGAGCCTCGCCCTTCACTTACTAAGTCCAAGGCATTCCTCATATAAAAAGGGTGAAATATGATATAAACATTCGTATTAAAAATATCATACGAGATGTCAATACTTTAACCATAAACCATGAATGGTATAAAAATAGCACATCCACAGTCAAACATATCATAACTCATTCAATAAAATATGTAATATTGTATTTTAATTAATCAACCTCAATTAATAATAATATCTAGTAAAGGATATTGACATAGTTGAAAATGATCGGTAAAAATCTTTGAGAGAAATATCCATTTTTTTAAATCATTTAAATTTCACACATTTATAAAGGAATAAATTTCAAATATGTTTTTGAATCAAAGTTTCCCATAACACTTTGAAACTTTTTAAAGGAATTAACATTTTAAAACATTCATGTCCATATAAATATAACCTTAAAACCATTTTGAAAACATGCACATAATGAGAAAGGTTTAGAAGAAAAAATATTTAAAACATTTAAAATGATGTTTTTTTCAAAGAGTACCTTAAAAAGAATCCTTTTGAAAACTCTTTTTTTGAAACATGGACATGGATGATAAATATGTCCCAGTAAAAGCAATCTCGGATAATAATGAGATTGAGAAATTAACCCTTACCTTGTACTTTCCTTTAGTTGAGGGTACGTTTAACCTCATGTATAATGACCATAGTATATTATTAAATTATACAAGAACCATATTCATATTTTTTTATATCATACTTGATTCATTTATGGATTTATACTACCCATTTAGTAATAATTTATATGTTAAAATAACATTTTGGGTAATAATCGCTTTATTTATCGTACGTGTTTTAATTTTTTATTCTTGATCATATCACTTATATCCTGATTTAACTGCTTTTATAATATAAAAAATTATTTATGTATCATATATATTTATAATATAAATATGTATAATGGATAGATATATGAAATGGAAAAGATCGTTTATGGAGACAGTTGGTCATACGTACGCATAAATGTTGATTCCGTTTTCATATCGTATTGAATGGAAGTAATTGAATGATATATATATAAATATATATATATATTTCTAGTATCATTATTATTTCATATATTATATACTTATTAATAATATATATTTTTATAATCATCGTTGAATGGTGAACGTGGAAATGAATTTCATCGCGTCGTGGAGATGGTAAGTCGTACGTACGCACTATCAACGATATCATTTCCTTAATGATAAATTGGTATGGAATTGGACGGTATATTAATTTTATAGAAAAATTAACATGTTATATTTATTATTTATATCAATTATACTCATTATTATATCCATCCAAATAATGAAGTGTTGAATCACAAACTACACCACAACGTGGAGACGGTAAGTCGTACGTACGCACGTATGGTGACTTTGTCATTCATAGGATGGATAGAATAAATAATATGGTTGTATAATATTTAAAATAACATCAAAGTATGTAGAGGGTACTGGATTTATTATTTTGTTTTGGAAACAACAAAGAAGGAGTAAGTGGAAGAAAAAAAACTTTGAAAGAGGTGATGAAATAATTACCTCTTCTTCGGGTGCTTCCTTTTGATTTGAACAAAATGGCTCCTTAGGTTGGATTTCTGATAAAAGTAAGGAAATGAGGTTGAATTAAGGGTAGTCGGGAGGATATTTGAGTAGGTTTTGGCCAAGCTAAAAAGATTTGTTGGTGTTAATTTAAGAGAAGGTGAAGTACCCTTTTATTAGAGAGGTGAGGGGCACTTTAGAAAAATCTTGAAATATTATTTTATTATAAAATATTTTTCTATTTCTAATAGCTCCAAATGAATTTATTTAGAGTATAATGTGGGTATGGGTCTAAATCCTCTCAAAAAATATGTTTTAGACAAGTTTATATTACCATATTAACCTTATCTTTTAGATTTAACTCCTTGTTAAATAGTTTAACATTTACCATGTATTCCTATATTTTTATATTACATGGTTAATAAACATACTATAAAATTCCAAGAGAACATCAAGTGGTTAATTAATGAAATATATAACCTTATCTAAGTCATTTGGCCGAATTATATATATTTTTTATAATTTTTATATTATTTAATAAAATAGTATTTGTATTAAAAACTCATTTAGGTCAATTTTGACACTATTTAGTAATTGATTTTTATTAAAGTCATAATAACTTTATTACTTATAAAAAAGTAAATTTAATCATACCTAACATGTCATATTCACCTAGAAAAATTTTTTATGGAATCAAAAGTCTAAATTTACATTTATTTTGATATTTATAATATCAATTATCTCAATCTTTCATTAATAAGGTAATTACTGCATCATCATTATGTCATAAATAAATTTAATTATTTAATGTAAAAAAATTAAAAATAAAATACCATGATGTAGGAAATTATTTTATCTTTATAATTAATATTTATAATCTAATTTATCTTATGTGTAACCTTATATTAAAAAAAATTTAGTTATTAAATATTGAATTTAACACTTTTAGCTCTTCTTTAAATAAAATATAATAAATGTCATAATCTAACCCAAATGGATAAAAAGGATATTAATTTTTTCCTAAGGTTGATTTTTATCAAAATAAACTTATCCAATAGAATTGTGACATGATTTGAGGTAATTTTAATATTATTTTTACCTTTAATTACTTAATTTACTTTTAACCGTGGTAAATAAAATTCAAAAGATATTATTCACCAAAAATTATTTTCATCCTATTGAACCACATTTTTATTTCTAATTTCAACTTTGTCTCGTGGATTTTTAAAATTCAATTCACATAAGTGGTAAAATTATTTTTTATGCAAATTTGCAAATGTGTCTGGAAGGTGGGTAAAAGACGCTAAATAGTTCAATAAAATTTTATATATGAAATCTTATTATAAAATGACTCCAATGAATTAAATTAGACTAATATAGATATTATGTATCTATTTTTTACTTTAAAATAAATTTAAATAAAAATATTAACTATTTTAATAAAAAGTCGGTTTTAAACAATAACGCAGTGGTTTTCACTATTCATCAAAAATTGAAAGTTTTCATAAAAATACCAAAAATTCACCCTAAGATAATTTTGATATTAAAAATTCTAAAATGAAGTCTATTTTACCAAATTTAAAACATAAAAGTTTATTTAATTAATTTAAAATTAATTATCGTCGTCAAAATCAGGAAGCGGGTTTTAAGAAGTAAAAACTATCAAAAGATTGACATGTGTTTATATCTAATTTAAATGTGAAATTACTTAAAATGAACTATATTATATTAAATAAAAAATATAATCTAATTATAATTTAAAACCACTAAAATTCATAATTTAACACTACAAATTATTTTGATTAAAAAAGTTGTTTTCAATTAAAATTTTGTATTTTTCATTATTCATCAAAATATGAAAGTTATCAGAAAAGTACAAAAAATTTATCCAAAATAAATTTTTATGTCCCGCTTATAAATAAGAATGTAATTTTATTAAATTGAATATATAAAATTGTCAAATATTGGATTTAAAAAGGGTTTTCCATTAAAAGGCGGAAAACTACATTTTTTTAAATATACTTCTTTTATCTGAAAAATTCAATTTTCCCTTATATTATGTCTAAGAAACACAAAATATGAATGTTAAAATTATATAGGATATATATAAAATTTAAAATGTGTTTAATACTATTCATAACAACTTTTTAAACAGCTAGTTTGAAAGGTTGTGATGCGCTTGAACTCGGTGTTGCGTGTAGCGCAAGCTATTGAATTACTTTAAAGAGATAACATACTATAAAATCTTGGGGTGTTACATTCTCCCCTCCTTCAATAAATTGATTCCTCGCAATTTTAAGTTGTTCTTAAAAAATAAAAGGTTGAAAATTGAAAATACCTTTGGGTAAAACTCACATCAGAAATAGGGTTAATAAAATTTAGTTTTAATAAGAGGGAAAGGGAAATGAAAAATTCACCACCAAATTGGGATTTTGAATAGAAGAATATTGGTGGAAATTAGAGACACATAATTGGAGGAAAAAATATAAATATTTATAGGGATTTATTGAGTTCATCCATCAAAAACAATTGAATAATAAATATAAAATTGAGGGCCTCAAAGCCATCAATATATGATGATTTAAAGTATTATCGGTTCAACAAAACATATGGTATTAGGATAACACATTTTTTTAGATACTTTATTTTTTTTTAAGAGTAGGGATTAATTTAATATCAAGATAAGAACTCAATAAAACATACTTGATGTCATTACCTGTCATAATCATATTCTCATCATTTGGTTGTGCTTTGATCTATTTTCACTTCATCCCTTACATTAGGAAATGAATGTTCAAAAATGATTTTTTTACGCCTGAAGCACATTTGATAAATCATAAGGTCCGCAAGTATTCCATTAATCCTCTAAATGTTTACTGAAAACCAAAAAGTTAGGTCAAAGTATTCAATAAATCATTCTTTAACCTCAAACAAAATATCGAGTGTTCAACTTACTCAATTCCAACCTTTAGACTTATCCAAAATACTTGTATCCAAACCAAAGTCTAAAAATTTATATGGAAGTTCAACATAACATAATAAAGATATATTTTATCACATAACAACATGTGACTACCTTCATCATGTATTCTATTAAAACATGGTAATAACCTAAATTACCATAAAACCTTATTTGAATAGGTATTTACTTCCTTATTCCTTATGTAAAACATAGAATACTTGATATACTCCTTAAATTCAAAAATGTGGTAATCTCTAATAATGATGGAATAAAAAACCATTAATTAGTTCCAAGGTAGTAAAAATATCTAATATACTTTATCCAACTCAATTATCTCTTATTCCAAAATCGCTACCTCAGTACTAAGAACATATTAAGGTTTATCTTTCTCTCAACCATATATTTTCCAAAAAAAATAACCAACTATTGAGTCACTTTTCTTGGTACCACACAATATCAAATCCTTAATGAAATAATAATACGGTATAATCCTTATATGCTCTATAATTATTATAAATTTTATATCATTAATACAATACTCAAATGACACAATTATTTAATAAAAAATTAAGAACATTGATCATTCCTCTTCATCTGAGGTAGTATCAAAACTTTATTATTATCCAATAGCATCATTTGGGGTATACTCTGATGATTGGGACATTGATTCACGTAGTATCCCAACTTCTTGCTGATGAATAATTGTACATTTGAAACCTTTTTCTTACCCTTGAAATCACAGAATTGGTGTCCTTTTTCTCCACACTTATAAAAAACTCCCATTCCTTTCAAGAATTTACCAAGGTGATTATTTCCACAGTAATCACATGTGGGAAAATCCTTCTTTCCCTTCTTCCCTTTATCCATCTTTCTCTCTCTCATCTTCTTCTTCTCTATCTTCCCTTCAAAGCCATAGGACTCAAATAATTCTTTACTTATCTTATTAACACATGATATTATTTTCTCATATGATGAGAATACATGGGAGGATATTTCCCTTTGAAATGTTGGCTTAAGACCATGAAAGATATTATCCTTCTTACTCTTTGGGACATGCATATTGCTGGAGTTCTCATTCCTTCTACTCGGTGCCATTTCTAAATGATAACATACACTAGGTTAGATCTTATCATAATGTATAATCCAAAAACTATATAAATTCTCAGTGTTAATTGATTATTTACACACATATAGTCTCATAATCATAGCATTTGTTTCTTTGCTGACATATTTACTCATAAATCCTTTATAATGGTTTGTAAAGAAAATGTGAATTATCCTAACCATATCCCTTGGGAGTGTCAAACCAGTTGCGCAATAAGGCCCATTGTTGTGTACCAAGATACATAAGGTCAAGCCTAAGACTTCTTGTCGGAGTTTTCACTCCTAGGTACATCTGTTCTAGAACCACATCCACTTGTAGTATCCATAGAGGTATGTATTTCTTGGAAAACCCACATAATATCTACATTACCAAAAATTTTGGATGTTCTTCTATACTAATCCTAAAATTCTATCATAGGGTAATTTTTCTTAATCAAAGTTTATCTAAATATATTTCTAAGGTTGTTGATAAACTTCCTCTGATACCAACTGTAACACCCTGACCCCAGAATCCCAGAGTCGGTGCATTATTTTAATAAATTGGCATGTTTACAATGAATCAAGTCCCGAAGGACCGATCATTTTAGCAGTCTTGTAAAATAGATTACATACATGAATGTTACATTACACATTCAAACATAAAACACGACATAAATAATCCTTTGAGAACTCCATTATTCCCCTATCTTAACCCTGCATATCAATCATAATACACTTCTAGGAATTCTGGGAAAACAAAACATAATAAAGGGGTTAGTTCAGATGCTCATTAAGGGTAAATAATTTAGCAAAAGCTATAAACTTTCAAGGAAAGTTATGCAATAAAAACAAAATCTTTTTAAACATAAACTTGAACATAATATGGAAAAAATAAATGAAACATTACCATATAAACATGCACATGGATATTCTACTAGTGGAATAATCACATGTAATAACTAATTTCATAACAAGGCAATGCATAATGTTGGAAATCATAACCATATATTCAAGGCCTCGTACCAATACTACAAATAAAAATTTTATCAGGGCCTTGTTCTAAGACACTAATTTGTCTAATGAGACCTATCGATGCATCAAGGGGCTATAGCGGGCCCCTCCCATCACTTACTAAGTCTAATTCATTCCTCGTATGAAAAAGGTGAAACATAATATAAACATTTGTATTAAAACTAGCATACTAAATGTCAATACTTTAACCATAAACCATGAATGGTTTAAAAATAGCACATCTACAGTCAAAAATATCATAACTAATTCAATACAATATAGAATATTGTATTATAATTAATCAACCTTAATCAAGAATAATATATAGTAAAGGATGTTGACATAGTTTAAAATGATCAATAAAACTCTTTGAGAGAAATATCTCTTTTTGTGAAATCATTTAAAAGTCATGCATTTATAAAGGCAGAAATTTAAAAGATATTTTTGAATCAAAGTGTCTCATACCACTTTGAAACTTGTTAAAGGAATTAACATTTTAAAACATTCATGTCCATATAAATATATCCTTAAAACCATTTTAAAAACATGGACATTAATGAGCAAGGTTTAGAAGAATAAATATTTAAAACATTTAAAATGGTGTTTTTGTTAAAAAGTACCTTAAAAAGAATCCTTTTTAAAACTCTTTTTTTTTTAAAACATTAACATGGATGTTAAATATGTCCAAGTACATACTTACACATAAACAATTTCAGATAATAATGAGATTGAAGAATTAACCCTTACCTTGTACTATTCTTTAGTTGAGGGTAAGTTTAACCTCTTGTATAATGACCATTGTGTGTTATTAAATTATAAAAAACCATATTTATATTTATTATATCATACTTGATTCATTTATGGCTTTATACTACCCATTTATTAATAATTTCTATGTTAAAATAACATTTTGCGTAATAATCACTTTCTCTATCGAACATGTTTTAACTTGTTATTCTTGATCGTATCACTTATATCCTGATTTAATTGCTTACAGAATATAAAAAATTATTTATGTATCATATATATTCATAATATAAATATGTATAATAGATTGATATATGAAATGGAAAACACCGTTTATAGAGACGGTAGGTCGTACGTACACATAAACGTTGTTTCTGTTTTCATATCATATTGAATGGAAGTAAGTGAATGAGATATTTGTAAATATATATATATATACAGTATCATTATTATGTCATATATTACATACTTATTAATAATATATATTTTTATAATCATCATTGAATGGTGAACGTGGAAATGAATCGCATCGCATCGTGGAGACGGTAAGTCATACGTACGCACAAGCAACGATATCATTTCTTTAATGGTAAAATGGTATGGAATTGGATGGTATATATAGAAACATTAAAATTTTATATTTATTATTTACATAAATTATACTCATTATTATATCCATCCAGATAATGAAGTGTTGAATAACAAACTACACCACGACGTGGAGATGGTAAGTCGTACGTACACATGTATGGTTACTTTGTCAGTCATAGGATGGATAGAATAAAGAATATGGTTATACCATATTTATAATAACATTACAATATATATATGTTAATTTATTTATTATTTTGGTATGTAAACAACAAATAAAGAGGAAGTGGAAGAAGAAAAGAACTTTGAAAGAGGATATGAAATAATTATCTCTTCTTCGGGTGTTTCCTTTTGATTTGAACAAAAGGGATCCTTAGGTTAAATTTATGATCAATGTAAGGCCTATAGGTTTAATTAAGGGTATTTGGGAGGATATTTTATCAGGGTTTATCCTATCCAAATGTATTTGGAGGTTTTAATTTAAGAGAAGAGGAAGTACCCTTTTATAAGAGATGTGAGGGGAACCTTAGGAAAAGCTTGAAATATTATTTTATTATAAAATAATTTTCGGTTTATAATAGCTAAAAATGAATTTATTTAAAGTATAAGGTGAGGATGGTTCTAAATAATCTCAACCAATAGGTTTTATACAAGTTTAGGTTACCATATTAACCTTATCGTTTAGATTTAACTCTTCATTAAATAGTTTAACAATTACTATATCTTCTTGTATTTTTATATTACATGGTTAATAAACATACTATAAAATTCCAAGATAATATCAATTGTTTTATTAATGAAATATATAACCTTATATAAGTCATTTTTCTTAACTATAGATTTTTAGGATTTTTATATTATTTAATAAAATATTATTTGTATTAAAAACTCATTTATGTCAATTTTGACACTATTTAGTAATTGATTTTTTCTAAAGTCATAAAAACTTTATGACTTAGAAAAAAAATACATTTAATCATACCTAACATGTCATATTCAATTATAAAATTCTTGGATGGAATCAAAAGTCTCAATTTACATTTATTTTGATATTTATAATATCAATTATTTTAATCTTTCATTAATAAGGTCATTATTGCATCATCATTGTGTCATAAATATATTTAATTATTTAATATCTAAAAATTATAAATAAAATACCATGATGTAAGAAATCCTTTTATATTTTTAATGAATATTTATAGTAGAATTTATCTTATATGTAACCCAATATTAAAAATGGTTTAGTTATTAAACTTTGTATTTTAACACTTTTAACTCTTCTTCAAATAAAATATAATAAATGTCCTAATCTAACCCAAATGGATCAAAAGGATCTTATTTTTTTCATAAGGTTTATTTTGGTCGAAATACACTTATCCAATTGAATTTTGACATGTGTTTGGGTAATTTTAATATTATTTTTACCTTTAATTACCTTATTTACTTTTAACCGTGGTAAATAAAATTCAAAAGTTACTATTAACCAAAAATTATTTTAATTCTATTAAACCACATTTTGTTTACTAATTTCAACCTTGTCTCTCAGATTTTTAAAATTAAATTAAAATAAGTTGTAAAATTACATTTTATGGAAATTTGGAAATGTGCCTAGAAGCTGGGTAAAAGAGATTAAATAGTTCAATAAATTTTTAATTATATAGTCTTGTTATAAAGATACTCCAATGAATTACATTGGAATAATATAGGTATTATGTATCTATTTTTTACTTAAAATAAATTTAAATAAAAATATTAATTATTTAAATAAAAAGTCGGTTTTAAACAATAACACGGTATTTTTCACTATTCATCAAAAATTGAAAGTTTTTACAAAAATACCAAAAATTCACCCTAAGATAATTTTAATATTAAAAATTCAAAAATGAAGTCTATTTTACCAAATTTAAAACATAGAAGTTGAATTAATTAATTGAAAATTGATTTTCCTTGTCAAAATCAGAAAGTGGGTTTTAAGAAGTAAAAATTATCAAAAGATTGACATGTGTTTATGTCTAATTTAAATGTGAAATTACTTAAAATGTCCAAAATTATATTAAATGAAAAAAATATAATCTAATTATACTTTAAAACTACTCAAATTCATAATTTAACACTATAAATTATTTGAATTAAAAAAGTTGTTTTCAATTAAAATTTAGTATTTTTCACTATTCATCAAAATATGAAAGCTATCATAAAAGTACCAAAAATTTATCCATACTAAATTTTTATGTCCCACTTTTAAATAATAATATAATTTAATTAAATTTAATATATAAAATTTTCAAATATTGGATTTAAAAAGGCTTCCCCATTAAAAGGCGAAAAAATTGCATTTTTTTAAAAATACTTCTTTTATCTGAAAATTTGAATTTGTCCTTATATTATGTCTAAGAAAAAAAAATATGAATGTTAAAATTATATAGGATATATATAAAATTCAAAATGTGGTTAACACTATTCATAATCGTCTTTTAAACGGCTAGTTTGATAGTTCGTGATGCGCTTGAACTCGGTGTTGCGTGTAGCTCAAGCTATTGAATTACTTTAAAGAGATAACGTACTATGAAATCTTGGGGTGTTACAATTTTTATGGTCTATCCACCCAACACTACCTCTATTTCTAATATATACATGGAAGGTTATCTCGAGACACCCATCACTTGGGAGGGTACCACATACACTATTCATAGAAATTTTTCCTACTCTTCTTAGATTTTTCCTCAGTGTACCACCTCCTGTTTTTCTCTTTATGGGTTTATTTTTGTTTCAATATATATCTTATCCCAAATTTTTATTATTTATTTTATATAATGTAAGGGATAAACTTTTTTATACTGATGTTCTTCTTACACTTTCCTCATTCCTTATAGATTCCAATTATGATATGTCTTGATCCTCTCCTTCTCTTGTCACTTTCAAAGCACCTATTAGGATACCATTTGAACTCCCTTGTGAGGTTTTTTTCATGATTATGTGGTTCAGGGACCACATTAGGAGATTCTCCCAAGAGTTTCAAGGATGATCTGTTTTCCACATAAGTGGTTCGATCTGGCTATTTTTGAGGTAGTGCAACCTAAAAAGTGACCATTCGAACTAGAAGACACTACCTCCAGTACCAGAAAGAGGTCGAGTACCATTGAGCTGGTGGAATATTCTAAATGATTCTTTCTCATACATCTGGTTAAGGATGTTATAGTTATCACTTTATGGGAGTAAATATATGGTCTGATCTTAGTCATAATTGTTTTTGTTTTTGTCTTTTATTTTCTTTTTCTAGGTCTTTTCTTCTTGTTAAATCATTAAAGTGCTGCCTTTTTTACTATGTACTATGCGTATATAAGATATGACATTGTTTTTGAATATTCTATGCTTCTTACTCATTTACTACTTTCATATTTGATATTTCTTTTGAACTGATCATTTACCCAGTGCATAAATTACAAAATAGCACAGACATTATTCATTTTAAGTGTGGGGAGAATTATTGAGATTTATACCATTTTTACATTAATTTTTACCTGTTATCATTATTCTAAGATACATTTTTCATTTGACATGTGTTTTATCTTGAAATCTCATTACACCCACTTAAATAAATGATAAGTTTTAGACAAAAATTGTTAAAATCCATTATTTATTCCTATTTAAAATTTTAGCATGATTTCTAAGTTGAGTATTTTAATTTTTATTCCAAATGACAAAAAAAAATTATTAATTGTCTTATTACCTGTAACTATTCCCTGAGTGACTTCCCTTTTTTATTTTTTGTTCTTATCCCTGAGAGGATTCTGGATTGATTTTTTTCAATTTTTTTCTAGGTATATTTCTTGAGAGACACTTGGGGCATGTAAACCTATCAAAACTTGAATTTGTATCTTATTGAGGCTTTGACTAAACAAATGAACTTTTAAAATGATTGAGGCATTTCAATTATTGATTGTTTATTCCTAAAACCAAATTTTACATTATCCCTACTTATCCCTTGGTTTCTATGGATGACCTTGTTAGGATTGAGTTGTATTTTAGGACCATTTTATCTTTTTTTACCATACTATTTGGTATATTACATGATTTTCACTTGAATGAGTGCGGGGGAATGGTAATTTTTTCTAGACACAAGATGCTTATTATTGAAAATATTTGTAGGGGTATTTTCACCAGATCTATGGCACATGGTTCATGATTACTTTTGATGTAATTTTATGATTACCCTGTATACTTTCATAAAAAAAATAGAAAAACATGAGTTGTGTATTAGGAAGGTCAAAAATCACCATTACCAGACATATGAATCACGTGAAAAATCATATGGGGTTAGGTGGTGGATGTAATATCTATCCTAAGTATGAATTTTGAAGAAAAAAAATGAAAAGAAAAGAGCAGGGTATCATCATTATGCTTTCATGACACATTCATGGACCTAATTTGAGATATTGGGAGTATGGAGATGTTACTTTATAGAGTAGGTTATTCATTACACTTTTCATGATTTACATGCATAATGATTTATATTTTACCCTACTTTTTAGGTTTATTTTTACTATCTTCCCACCTACCCTTAGCCTCAGATCCATTTAATCCATAATTTTAAGTCATCATGATTAACTGTGTTATTTATCTTTATAGTGTAGGTATATTAAATCTGATACAATCCTATAGTTAGAAACATGTATTCAAGGTAAGATAATAACTCCAATTATATTTAACCTTGAGTGATGGGAGAGAATTCACGGTGAGGTACATTATAACATGGATATGTTCATCTAAGGAATAGTTGAGAAATTGAAATTAAAAGGAGGGATTCGAATAAGGAACTTGACCATGAGTCATGTCTGACTTTATTTGTAGGGATTATTTTGGAGAAATAACACATTTCTTATAACACTTGGTTTCACTTTCATGGTTTTAATGATTGTTTCCTATTAAAAAAATATTTGAGACTCTTGTTGAGATATTTTTTACTCGAGGACAAGAAATCATTCAAGTGGGGGGGGATTTGATAATCCTAATTCATATATACATTTTGGATTCAATTCATTGAGATTTATACATGTTTTACACTTTGATAATATGATATTTTATTAATATTTATAGGAAATTGGATCTCAGTATGAAAAGGAGGTGATGTTATAAAATTGTTGTAATTGCATATAATTTAGATCATGAATTCTGAATTCACGACATGTAATCATCGAAGATAGAATCCTAAAAATACAGATACCAGATTTTTGAATCTAGTAAAAGTAGTGAATTCTACAGATAAAGAAAACTCGGGATGTGAAATCTATTTACAGTGTGAAAGTCCTAGCCTCGGTCTCCAGTCAATCCTTCCCAAAGATCCTATGAATTCAATTCAAGCTGTGAATCATAGAGATACAGAATACTAAAGAATTAAAAAATTTACTTCATTGTGTAAAATATATACTCACAACTTGAAAGTTTAAAAATAGAAGATATCCCATTACAACTCAAGACATAAAATCCATTCACATCATGAGTTAGCCCTGTCTATTTATTTCTAGGAACCTCTAAAGTGAAATAAATATTTTTCCGTATGCTTTTTTACTTTTGTTTTCTATTGACTTTTCTTTAATTTGTTGTTGTGTCCTCATATCAAAGAATATTTCAATCATACTTCATTGTTCTAAACCCTTTTTCATGTTCAAATCCAATTATCATGTGTGTTATTATTCTTCATTCAAGTAAGTGGTTTGATTTCAATTGTTTCTTTAATCATTTCTTTCCTTAATGAACATTCCAATTATGTTTCTCCTATTCAATATGTTTAATTATATCATCTCCATGTTCGGATCATCCTCCTATGGCTAGGGATCATGAGTAGGTGTAGCAACACTTCAATGAATCCTTAGATCAAATCATGGGTAATCTATTGGCTAAGAATTATGTTATAAATACATTAATATTTCATTCTATTGCATGATCCTAATTTGAAAGATTGTAAGAGGAGGTCCCTGGCTGAATTGGAATGGATCGAGTTAGGTCCAATAACTCTATTTTGTTTTCTGCCTTTGAAGTTTCACCTAAATCACCTAGATTGATGACCACCTCTAGACCAAATAGAGGTTTATAATCTAGGTAGTTCCAATTTACTAGAACAAATACAACTTTTTACTTAGAATATCTCCACAACCTAAGCCAATAGACCTTACCATGTTAGATTTACAAATATCCTTTGCACAATCTCCCCAAAATTGATCTCAAAACCTTATTTAATCAACTATTAATTAATCCAATTTCTTATATTTAAATCCAAATTCACTTAATTTGTATGATGAATCCTCTCTAGGTTCCAATCTCTAGGTCACACTATTTGTCTTCTCGTACCTGTGGGTTTTACCCCATACATCCACTATCCTACGTACCAATGTAATAGTGTTAATTGGACTTAAAAATAAATTTCAAATTTGATCACCCCATATGGAATTAACAATGTTGTGTGGGAGAATCATATAACTCACTATATTAGTAATAATATTCTCAGATTCGGGGAACTATTCATCACTCAAATTTGAGAGCTCCTCTCTCATCTCTCCTGTACCATAGAGAGATAAGTAGTATATCCAAGATTTATATCCAAGTTCTCATTCATGGATCTAAGGATCATAATTTCAGTGATCATCGAGACATCAAAGTCTTCATCGAATCTTCATTCTATCACCCATATATCAATGATATTCATTCCCTTTGAATTTATAAGTGTGTGTAGATGATCTAGAGGGATCTAACATCAATTCCTTTAAGAATCGGTCTCCGGCGATGATCAGTTGTCGAATGCACCTTCAAATATAATGAGGTATATGTTCTTTTTTTATTAATTATTTTACTTGAGATCCTCATATTTATTATTGGGTTGTGTTTCACTGGATATGACATTGTTATGTCGATCCAGTGATAAAAAATTTAAATCTCTGACCCATACACTTTTGTTGCATGTCCCGGTACCAACAATTAGTATCAGAGTAATTGTGTGATGGATTAATCCTATAAAAATTAAATTCATGTAGATGAAATTTTTATTAAAAAAATATTAAATTCATGTAGAAGAAATTTTCACGGTCCCATCACATCAAATTGAGCTTCGATATGATACCGGATGGCTAAGTTACATCCATTATAAGATTTAAATCGAATCGAAACAATTTTTATACGGGTTTAAAAATGAAGAACATATATATATATATATATTATTTTAATTTTTCTGGTGATTTTTATTTTTGAACTCTGACTGAAATAGTTCCTAACAAAAGTGGAATTCCACACTTTTGTGGAATTATAATTAAAAAAAATCACAACCCTATAGATAGGCTTTAAGAAAAAAAACTTTCAAAATGACAACCAAACAAAAAATAAAAAAGGGTTCTAGTGGGGCTCTATCAATCTAATGGAAGAATTCCAAAAAAAATAAAATGGGGGGCACAGTTGATCCATTTATTCTCAATAGATTAACCGATAGTAAATTTTAAAGATAATACACATTGTTTTTTGAATATTCATGTTTACATGGTCATATAAAATAATAAATTAAAATGCATAGATTAGAAAAAATAATGATGTGGTGAATGTTTTCTATTTAATTAATTCTTCAATTGTGAGAAATATCACATAGTTTTATCATATCAAATAGAAAATTAATTCATTCATAAAGTTATAATAAAAACCCTCAAAGAAATAATAAGTTGTAACACCTTCTGTCACTTGTATTTGAATAAAATTGGGTGTTTGAGGTGTTCGTAAACCATAATTGAGGGTTCCTCCTACTACTGGATAGTTCTTATGAGAGTAATGTATTGAATTAAATAAAGATGAATTCAAATAATTAGTTATATATATCTTATTTCCACTTTAGTGGTGAAGTGTTGAGTAAATCAAGGTTACAATTCCTAGAAGTTGTGACTTTACTCAACAGTTCAAGTAGCCGCAAGTAAATACAGTTGGATAGTCTAAAGACTGCCTTAAAACTCTCCAAGTAGTGGCATAGCCATAGTTTGGACTATGAGGAGAGGTTTTAAGGATATTTTCCACTAGAATACTCCAATGACTATGTATTCCAAATATCATAGTGAGGGATACTAGGGTTTGATAAAATAGTGGGAGACATTTAATGATTTCATTAATTCATACCGAATAATAGGTAATCAATATAAAGTACTAATTGTAAGGTTTATTTGTTTTATATAAAATGTAAAAAACCACCATAAGTTCAATATCATTGTGATCTATACTGGATAATGAGAATATCCTGACCAACCATAACTTCTAGTAGTGGTACATGAACTTGTGTATAGTACTAAACCAATAGAGGAAGCTTTATGTGTTAGATTCCTCACTTCTTATTGATCCTCCTTAGTGAGAAATAAATATGGATAAAGATGAATATAAGAAGCATGTAGATGATGCACTAGATATAATTTGTATCATATTGTCATCAACATCCAAACAACTGTAAAAAATGCATGAGGATGAAGATTCCAAAAAGATGTTATCTCATATCCAAGAATTATATCAAGATAGAGCTTGGAAAGAAATATATGAGCTATCAAGTGAATTATATAGGTGTATACTAGAATAAGGGAATCAAGTAGGACCTCATGTACTCAAGATGATTGGGTACATTGAGAAACTGGAGTCCCTTGGGTTCAAACTAAACCAAGAACTAGTAAATGATCTCATCATTCCCTCTTTACCACCTAGATTTTTAAATTTTAATGTTAATTAAAACATTAATAACATGAAAAATTCACTCCATGTATTATTGTATTTAGTTTTCCAATATGGTAAGGATATGAATAATACCAACTCTTTAGTATTTATAGTGAACAAGAGGGATAATGGAAAGGATAATAGGTCTAAGGATAATCCCAAACCAAATAAACTGATGCACCATTCTTCCAAAAAGACAAAGATATAGAGAGAAGAAAATGAATAGGATGATTTCTACTTTTCATGTGTCAAGAAATTCCATTGAAAGAAGAATTTCATGAATGGGAATAAGAAGAAAGGTGGTGCTTCTACCTCAGATATATTTTTCATTGAATGCAATTTTTATTTTTCTATGAGTTAGGTATTGGATACAGTATGTGGGACACACAATTGTATTATTATATAAGAACCAAATATATTTCTGAATATTATAAAGGGTGAGGTGGATCTTCAGGCTACAAATAGTGTGAGACTAGAAGCCTTGGTAGTGGGAGATTATCACCAAATCTTGCCTAGGGGTTTGGTTATTGTATTAAATAGTTATTATTATGTATCTTCAGTAATCAGAAAAATAATCTTAGTTTTGATTTTGGAATCCATGGGATTTTATTTTAATTTTTTAAATAAATTTTGTTTCTTTATAAGGATAACATATGTTATGGTATGTCACATATTAACAATGGCTTGTATATACTTGAACTTGGAAACCCTACAATGGAAATCAATGAAAAACCCAATGAAAATTAATCATTTAATACCTACCTATGGAACTTTGGGATTAGTTATATAAATTATTAGCATTTATATAAGTTATATCAAGCAAGGATTTTAGACTCTACTGAGTTAAAACTCTTGGATGTATGTCACGCATGTTTACAAGGTAAAATCACCAAATCACCCTTCACTAAGAAAGGAGGAGGGATATTTGATTTATACTCATATATTTAGTCTATTTATATAAAATTCAAGGGGTGTTATTTTTTACTTCATTACTTTTACTGATGACTATAGTAGGTATGGCTATATCTACTTAATAAGGTATAATTCAAATTCCTTTCACGTGTTTAAGGAATACCTGATTAAGATAATATTTTCATTATTATTCATATGTTTTTAAATTATTTAATCCCTTATAATTAATAAATGTGATCTAATTTTCATCATTTTAGTATTTTTGGTGAATTTTGGGCTTAAATGTGGAAATTGGTTAATTTTGAAAATTTAGCAGTTTTCTGTTGGTTCTGTTTTTAGAGCATAAATTCTATAATTTTGATCTAATTTAAGTGATTATTTTTTTTGGATTCCTTTATTTGTGGTATTTTACTTTTTCTACTAGATCTAGATCTAATTCGACACATAATGGCCCAGAAAAATCAATTAATTGTAAAATGTTTTCTGGATGACAGAATGGACCTCACATTATTAATTGAAGCATATCTCAGTCTAGAAACATCCAAATGAAGTGATTATAGATGTATTATAAATATAAATATGTGATAAATCTACAAAATAAATTTAATTTATAATTTCACTCATTAAGGCATCCATTTTATGCACAAAAATAGAAGGAGTTGAGCTATCTCCTCGGATAGAAAAATTATTCATCGATAATTAGAGAATAACTTTTTTTAAAATTGTCCAAATATGCTATGATTTTGTGGTAATGTGAATAAGAGATAGGGGGAAAATTTTATGAATAAACCTCCCCTATATTCATCCATTTATTATTCTAAATCAACTCAAATTTTTGAAGGATTGAATCTAAAGGGAAAATTTTCCACACCTCAACACTATAAATATGAGTGTTCACTTCTATTAAAAGGTGTTTAAGGAGGATAATAAGGGGATGTACTGGATTATTTGAATATTTATATACTATTTATTGTCTATTTTATCTTTTATTAGTTTAATAATTCTCTCTTATTCCCCTTTCAACTCTCTTAACCTTCACATGGAGGGGTAAAACCTTTGAGTGGTCGGGGAAGGGGGGGTTTCACTTTTGTAATGTCGGAGTCTTTCACTTTAATTTGAAACTCTATTTTTCTATTGAATGATTTATATTTTTATTGGTGTCTAATTACCTTAATTTTATTTTATTTTGGTTTTTGTTTTCATTAATTTTTTATATCTTTGGTTTAAGAACTTTAAACTCCCTCTACATAGTGCAATTTGTCTCGATCGATTAGATTGTGTTAGGTGGTGAGTGTATTGCGATCATTGGTACATTTGTGGAATAAGTGAACTTTTTATATATTTATAATAATCAAAAATTCTCAATAGGTACTTGCCTTATTTATTTGGGAATGGTTTATGAATTTTCATGCACATAGGAGTAGTTTCCATTGCTTCCTTCAACCAAGGGTGATTGATAACTTGATCAAGGAGTCTTTCACTTATCATTCAATAGGAAGAGAGACATATTATCTTTATGAATATGATGACATTGAAAAATTTGATCCTACCCTAACCCCATCACTCACTTCATCCACTTGTGTTCAAACATTATTTTTAATTTCCATCTTTCTTTTCAAGCTCAAACAATTTCAAAAAAACATCTACTTCTTTCTCAAATTTAAGTGAAAAATGTGATGTTTTTCACTCCTCTCTAGATAAATAATAGTTCAACCAATTTACTACATTTTAAATTAGTAAATATTTTTTTATCACACCCCGGGATAGGCACATTTCAAAACTTGGCATTTTTGCTGAGGAGGTGGTGCCAACGATTTTTTTTCTTTCCTTATTTCTTTTTCTTTTCTTATTTTCTCTTCAAAAGTGATTGATTGGAACCTTAAACATTGAACCTTTCCCCCTAGATACTAAAATTTAAATAACATTGTCGAATAGACTTAGAAACCTTAATTTTTAATCTGAATTTTAGGAAATTTCTCTTATCGACTCAATTGAAACTTCAAGTGTTCACTTTGAACCTTTCATCATAGTGGGAAACCAAAACTAAACCATTATAGACCTATTTCCACCATAATTCCTTAATAAAAATAATTAACTTACCGTTATAGAGTTATAAAATTATTTTGAGATGAAACCTAACATGATCCCATTACTTCCAAGGTTTCATGGCTTGGCAGGTAAAGATCCAAACAAACATATAAAAGAGTTCACACATGTATTCACTACTTTCAGACCCTATGGAGTTGTTGAGGATAAGGTAAAGTGGAATTCATCCCCATTTTCATTGGACGGAGCTTAAAAATAATAGTTTTATGTCATACAACCAGGATGTGTTCATGATTGTAATGAATCAGTGATATGCTTCATGAAAAGATTCTTCCCCACCTCTAGATGTACGGTCATAAGAAATTAAATATATCCCATAAAACATTCCTCTAGAGAAACCCTTTATGATTACTGGGAAAGATTTAAAAATATATTTTCCATCTACCCACATAAATTAATTAAGGAACATCACTTTCTTGTCTTCTTTTATCAAGTCTTACTGGAAAATGACATAAACCTTCTTGATGCATCATATGGAGGTGCATTGATTGAAAAGTCATCAGAAGAAGCTAAGGGTTTGATTGAGAAGATTTCCTAGAGATCAAAATAGTTTGGTACAAGAGGTACTAGCACAAGAGGTATTCTTGAGGTGTGAACTTCTCATCCATCACCTTAACTATAAACTAGGATTGAATAGATAACTAGTTTGGTGAGACAGATAGCCTTGAAACAAGTGGGTGACCAACAAGCACTAGATAAGGTATATGGTTGATTCTCATCACCTGATCATTTCATTGACTAGTGTTCTAAAATATAGAGAATAGAAACTTATGAGGTAGCCTTACAACTAAGGCAATTCCAAAAAATAAAGGATAAAGTTAGGATAACCAAGTCCATTATGGATTTTAAAATCAGAAGAATTAAGATAGACCCCCATTCTAAAACCAGTTCAAAAACCCACCATCATTATAAAAAAAATAAATCTTATAACTAGCCTTGATAACACTAACCACCCACTTTCCAAATACTCTATGAGTATAAAGTTGATAAGATGGTAAAAATGGTGAGAATTATTGTTGAAATCATGTCTAAAAACCTAGGAAAACTTCTTTCCTAAACAATCCCAAAACCAAAAGATAATTTCATCATGATAATAATAATAAGTGGAAAAGAAATATCACTAATATCATCCCATGAACCTGATACAAGACCACCTGCGTTGAGGGAGAATGAAGTTGTAAATTCTAAAAATTCTGTGAAAATGCACTGTGAAGAAGAGAAAGAAGAGGAAGAGAAGGATGGGATTAGGAGGAAGAGAAAAGAAACACAATTTCAAAGGAAAAAAATGGATAATAAACACTTAAACCTTCCATTTATATCAAGGGTTATTGAATCAAAGATATTGCAGGAAGAATCACTTCAAAAAGAAATTCTGGACACCTTCTAGAAAGTAAAAATAAATATCCCTATACTTTAAGCACTCAAAAAAATTCTGAAGTATGCTAAATTTTTTAATGATCTTTATACCAATAATATGAGACTTTAATGGAATGAGAGAATCAACTTTGGAAGAAGTGTCTCATCCCTTATCACACCATAGTTTCCAACCAAATGTCAAGATCTAGGGAGATTTTCCCTTCCATGCACCATTGGTTCCTTAAATTTATCTAATTTATTGTGTTATATAGGTGCTTAAATTAATGTATTTCCTCAATCAATATAAACTTATTTTTAGATAGGAGACTTGAAACCCACAAGAGTGGTGGTCCATCTTGCAAACAGATCCACAGTTATCTAAGCATGATTTATGGAGGATGTCCTGGTAAAATTAAAATATCTCTTCTTCCTAGATGACTTCTATGTGCTAATATGGAAGAAGATAGGATCCCATCACACTCAACCATCATTTTAGTGAGAAATTTCTTAGAGATGGATAGAACCATCATTAATGTCCACAAAGGGACACTCACCATGGAGTTTGGAGATAGCACTATCCACTTCAATATTTTTGAATCCATAAGGTACCCATTGGATGATCACTCACTCTTTACAATCTCCCATAAAGTTGGTACTAAATAAATTTAAGAATCTGGTATGTGCCATGAATTCTTAGCCTTATGAGAGAATTTTTCCATTGAAAATATCACTGAACATGTGGATGCCCAAAATGATGGATAATCTTATTTCATGTGGGAATAAGAGGTAAAATATGATTTCTTTGCTGATTTGTTAAATGATAAAGAAGATGATATGGTTTCTTTTATGCAGGAGGTCTAACATTTGTATGGGGGGAACATCATTTTAGTTTCATCCCTTGAGCAACCCCCTAATCTATAATTAAAACTACTCCCCATTGATTTGAAATTTGTGTACCTTAGGGAGGGAGAGAAATTGGCAGTGATAATTACTAGTAATCTATTTTAAACCCAAGAAAAATATTTTATTGAGATTATAATAGAGAATAACCAAGAAATAGGTTGTATAATAGGTGATATCCTAGGAATAAACCCAAAAATATTCTCACATATAATTATTCTTAAGGGAGATTGTAAACCTATCAGACAGCCCCAAAGGAGGTTGAATCCTGCCTTGATGGAGGTTATGAAGAAGGAGATTGAGAAGCTCTTGGAAAATAGGATCATTTATCCCATATCAAATTCACAATGGGTTAACCCAATTCATATAGTCTCAAAGGAAACTAGTCTAAGCACTATGAGGAATGAAAAGAATTAATTAATCCCTATGAGAATTCAGAATAGTTTGAGAGTGTGCATTGATTTTAGAAATTTGAATCTGGTCACTTAGAAAGATCATTTACCCATCCCCTTTATTGACTAGATGTTATAGAAATTGGTAGGGAGAACTCATTATTATTATTTTGATGTATTTTTAGGTTATTTTCAGGTACCCATTGTTCCCAAGGATCAAGAGAAGAAAACCTTTACTTGTCCCTTCGGTACTTTTTCATATAAAAGGATTTCATTTGGATTATTTAATGCTCTAGGTACATTTTATAGGTTCATGGTAACTATTTTTTTATCATATTGAATATTTATTGGAATTTTTCTTGGACGATTTCATAGTTTTTGGAAATTCCTTTAACCATTGTTTGAAAAAATTGGAAAAAGTTTTGAAAACCTTCATTCAAAAAAAAACTTGTTTTAAATTTTGAAAAGTTTCATTTCATGGTTGAGAGAGGAATTTTCTTTGGGGATTTTATTTCAAAAAATTTCATTGAAGTGGATAAATCAAAAATTTAAGTGATAAATTAATTTTCTTACCCAACTTGTGTGAAACATGTTAGATCATTTCTAGGACATGCAGAATTCTATAGGAGATTTATCAAAGATTTCAATAAGATTGCTCTCCCTCTCTCTAGATTGCTTTTGAAAGATGTTGATTTTGATTTAAATGGTGAATGTAGGGAATACTTTGATGAGCTGAAGAGTATATTTATTACACCACCAGTGATGCATCCACAAAATTGGGAAGAACTATTTGAGATACTTTGTGATTCTTCCAACCAAATGGTTGGAGCAATACTTTCTTAGTGAATTGAGGGTAGGCCACAAGTCATTTCCTCTTCCTAGAGAACATTATATGCAGTTCAATTAAATTTCACAACACAGAAAAAGAGTTTTTAGAAATTTTTTTTTATTTATAAATATTTAGATCATATATTCTTGGAAGAAAAGTCATTGTGTTTTCTAATCATGAAGCTCTTAGTTACATGATGAAAAAGGATGAATCTAAACCAAGGCTAGTGAGATGGATGTTATTTTTTAATGAGTTCAACATAAAAATCAGGGATAAGAAGGGATCTGATAACCAAGTGGATGATCATTTAAGAATACTATCCAACACTATTGAAGCTGAAATTTTATAAAAATAACCATTGAATGATCACCTTCTATGGGATCAGCTGTACTTGATTGAAGTATAAGTGCCTTGGTATGCTGACATGGTCAATTATCTGGTAACATATCATAATAATATGTTTTCCTAATAGTGAAATTGGTTATGTCTTTGAGTTTTTTCATACTTTATCTTTTGTAGGTGACTTTGGACCTCAAAGGATAGAATGGAAGGTTTTTTAATCTAGACTTTATTGGACCACCATTTTTAAATATTCTCATTAATTTTCAAAATGGTGTTAAAAATGTTAGTTTTCTAGAAACATTTCAAAGAGAAAAGAAATGACTAAATAGCCACTTAACTTTTGTGAGATTTTTAAAGTCTGGGGGATAGATTTTATGGGACCTTTACAAATGTCATTTTCAAATTATTATATATCTCTTTTAGTTGATTTTGTTTCCAAATGGGTGGAATAAAAAGTCACCTGGACTCATTATGCTAAAGTTGTTTGTGATTTTTTCAGGGCTAACAAATTTTGTAGGTTTGAAGTGCCTATATCCATCATCAGTGATCAAGGGACTCACTTTTTCAAAAGGATAATGGAGGCTTTACTAAAGAAGTATAGGGTGCATTATAAAACATCAAATTCCTATCATCCACAGACTAATGGGAAAGCAGAAGTATCCAATAGGGAAATCAAAGGAATATTATAAAATATTTTTAATCCAAATAGGAAGGATTTAAGCCAAAGGTTAGAATACACCTTATGGGATTAAAAGATAACCTACAAAACCCTGATTGGAATGAGTCTATATAGGCTGATTTATGGAAAAATTTGTCATGTGGTAGTGGAATTAGAGTTTAAGGCATATTGGGCTATGAGGAAGATGAATTTGGATCTTGAAAGCACTAGGAAAGAGAGAAGATTGCAATTGTAGGATATGGAGGAAATTATAAGGGAAGCTTTTAAAAATTATAGGATTTAAAAAGAGAAAACAAGAGTATATCATGATAAGATGATCCAACTAAAAGACTTATATCATGGATACAAAGTGTTTTTATTCAACTCAAGACTCAATCTGATTCCAGGTAAACTTCATTCCATATGGGAAGGTCCATTTATAGTTACTCATGTAAATCATTTCAGTGTTGTGCTAATTTTGATGGATGGAGAGTGGGATCCATTCCCTGTTAATGGACACAAGCTGAAGAAATTACATGGGAATATTCCATCAGATCCAGTGGAGTAGATCACACTCCTCTAAACTTTTTATCAATAAAGTCCATCAGTTCATACATCTCTTTTACAATTTATTGCTTTTTGTGATTAATTTTTAAATATTATTACATGTTAAATCCATTTGAATTAATTGAGAAAACAACTTCATTTAAGTGTGGGGGAGGTGACCCTTGTAGTTTAGGATTTTTAATTTTTTGTTTTTATACTTTTCAAAAAAAATGTTTTTTCAAATTTTTGTGTGTTTCTTTTTTAGTTTTTGTGTGTTTTTAAAAATATTGAGATGAAATGATTATCATTGAAATTTTTGAAACCTGTTTCAATAATTGAAACAATTTATTCCATGAAATTGAGATTAAATGAATGTTGAAAATTTCTTTGTTTCAAGTTCAATTCTTTGGGAATTTCATGAAAAGTAATCTGATTTTTGAATCTCATGCCACATCTCATTGTCTTTATCTTTAAAATCACTTTCTTGTGAGGCTTCTGAATCGTTTTTTTTTTCATATTCTTTTCAATAACCTCACTTATTGAGATAACCTAACCTTTCTTTCTTTAACTATAATTTGATTTATTCCTCTCAAAACTTGAGGGTTTGAGGTACTTTTGTTTTAAATAATTGTGGAATTTATTTGGTTTTAAAGCCCCCCTTTCAAGAGAATCCTTTTTATTCCATAATTCCTTTTACATTTAATCTATGTATCCCTTATAATCTATGAGAAAATGGTTAGGTTAGCTACATTACAATCCAATTTTCCTTATCCAACCTGCTCTTAAATTGAAATTACATGATCTAGTTGAACTTAAGTGTGAAGGGGAAGTTATCTTGTATTGTGCTACCTCATTTGGTTAAACTTTGCATGGAAAATAAAATTTTGAAGAGATGTTTTTTCTACTAAAAAAAATCATTCTGTTGAAATATTTTTCTTTTTCGAAGCTTTCATGGTAAGAGAGGTTGTGCCTTTCTGGAGCTTCCAATAGAGAAACAAAGTTATGCATGTTTGAAGATTTAGAGAAAAATTATATTTGAGAAGATTGAAATTTTTTGTGGCTAAAATTATGAATGGTGTGAACTTTCCATGATTTTTCATTATTATGGATCTTATTTTCTACTAATTGGAGTGAGTAGAATACCATACTTGAGTGAAAATTAGAATCTTGTAATTTTGCTTCAAAAAGAGCCAATCCCTCTTCATTCGGGCTCAGAATATTTTTTACACCTAAATCCTACAAACTAAAATCCACAGAACAACTCTAAAAATTCATCATGATAAAAACATGTCCTCAAATCACATCAGGTGTAGATATATAAATTTATCAAACCTATGGTGACCCTTTCATGAGTTTGGATGAGAAAAGCCTTGTTGAAAATTTTCATTTGTGAGATGAGAGAAAATTAATGTGAGATAGGTGTCTTGTGTGCATGGGAGGAGAAATGAAGATTAAAAATATTGAGCGATCTAAATGAAGATCTTGGAACAATGGTTTTTTATGAGGCATTATATCTTTTGTTTCTTGGTGTGAAAATTGGTGTATCTCATGGGCATGTGTTTTGAATTGGCTTTGATTTTATTTCTACTTGTCCAGGAGTCCAAGTTCTAAGTGTAGGGGAATTGATAGAGATAATATTTTCATTAATTTTAATATTTTTTCAATGATTTAATCCCTTACAGTTAATCAATGTGATCTTATTTTCATCATTTTATAATTTTTGGTGAATTTTGGGCTTAAATGTGGAAATTGGTTAATTCTACAAATTTAGCAGTTTTCTATTGCTTCTTTTTTTCAAGAATAACTTCTAAAATTTTGATCCAATTTAATTTATTCCTTTTTTTGATTCATTTTTTTTTGTGTTTTGACTTTGTCTTCTGGACCTAGATCCAATTAGACACACAATGGCCCATAAAAATCAATCAATTGGCAAAAAAAATCGGGCCGATAGAATGGACCTCGCATTAGTAATTGAAGAATATATTGGTATAGATACATCTAAATGAATTTATTTAAGTTTTATTAGAAATATAACTATGATACACATTTTCAAAATAAATTTCATTCATAATTTCATTCATTAAGGCATCCATTACATGCGCCAAAGTGGAGGGAGTTGAGCAGTCTCCTCGGGTAGAAAAAGTATTCATCAGTAATTCTGGAATAACTTTTCTGAAAATTATGAAAATATAATTAGATTTTTTGGGTACATAAAAAATATATATGGGAATAAATTTTATTGAGAAACCTCCCCTATATTCATCCATTTATTATGATAACTACACTCAAATTTTTAGAGGATTGAATCTTGAGGGAAAATTTTCCACCCCTATAAATATGAGTGCTCACTTCCATTAAAAGGTGTTGAATGAGGAGAATAAGGGAATATACTGAATTATTTTAAGCTTTAAGTGTTGTGTATTTTCTATTTCTTCTTTCCTTAGTTTCATAATGATTTCTTCTTCCCCTTTCAACTCTATTACCCTTCACATGGAGGGGTAAAACCTTTGAATGGTCGGGGGAGGGGGTGTTTCACTTTTGTAATGTCAGAGTTTGGATCTTTAATTTGAAACTATATTTTTCTATTGAATTATTTATATTTTTAGTGTTTTCCAATTCTCTTAATGTAGTTTTATTTTGGTTTTTTGTTTCATTAATTTTTTATAGCTTTGGTTGAAGAACTTTAAACTCCTTCTATCTAGTGCAATTTGTCTCAATCGAGCATATTGTGTTAGGTGGGGAGTGTCTACAAATCATTAAAATATTTTTAGAATAATTAAACTTTTTATAGATTTATAAAGATAAAAAATTAATTAATTGGGACTTTCCTTATTTATTTGATAATGGTTTATGAATTTCCATGCACATAGGACTGGTTTCTATTGCTTTCTTCAACAATGGGTGATTGATAACTCAATCGAGGAGTCTTTCACTTGTCATTCAATAGGAAGATAGGGGTAATGATATTTAAAACTATGATGAAATTGAATAATGTGATCCTACCATATCCTTATCACTCTCTTCATCCACTTGTGTTCAAACTTTATTTTTAATTGCCTTATTTCTTTTCAAACTCAAACAATTTCAAAAAAAACTCTACTTCTTTCTCAAATTTAAATTAAAAATGTGATTATTGTGAAATAATCTCTAGATACGTCCTAGTTAAACCACTTTACTAAATTTTAACTTAGTAAATATTTTTTTTCACACCCCATGATAGTCATGTGTCAATATCGTTGTGAAGAAGGTAAGAAAATTAAGGCAGTCTGCTCAGACCAAGGTGGAGAGTATCTCAACCAATATTTCATTGATCACTTAAAGAATTGTGGGATAGTATCTTAAATCACTCCTAATTATGCACCTTAGTGGAATGGTGTTAGTGAAAGGAGGAATCAGACCTTACCTGATATATTCAGATCAATGATGAGTCGAGAAACCCTTCCATTACCCTTTTGGGGATATGTGTTGCAGATAGTCGTATATACCCTTAGTTGAGTACCAACTAAAGTTTTATATGTTATTCCATATGAGTTATGGTATGTAAAATATTGTAATAGTGGGTTCCCTATACCCAACTTGAACATACTTTTGATTACCATATCATGTATACAATGAGTTATACATGATGTGCACTTACCATTATAGTGTTGATATTTCCATGTCTACTATACAAATGGTAATGTCCATGGATTAATTTTCATATTAAAGGGTTATATTAGTTATCAGACTATAATGATAACCTCGAGATACTATGACATTAATCTTTAAAATATGTCTTATATTCTAGATACATCATACTAAATGGACACAATAAACGTTTGACTATCAGGTGATGGGGTCTCATAATCATTGATACTTTTTCTCATGAAGTTCACACTTGGTGATATCTAATTGGTGAGATCATGAGGAAAACCCCTCCAATAGGAACACTACATTTTTTGGGTTTCATTGTATATTCCTTTCTATGAACATGTGTATTGGTCTCCTACCTTGGAATCATTATCAATGTTTTTCATTTGATCGCGTACTTTGATGTAAGAAAAAAAACCATGAAATTTAATTCATGGCGATGTATCTTGTGTTGGGTGTGTCATTGGTGGTATGAAATTGGTAAAATAGTCACGATATAATTTTTCACTTCCAAGTTAAGTAAGTGACATCTCGAGCCTAGTTGATCAAGATGGTATTACCTTCACAAATACTTGGCTAAGGTCATTGATGGTTGGTTTTTCTAGTTAGATCAAAAAATAATAAATCATGAATGGATTATGACACATGATGTGCATCCTGCTTCATGAGATATCACGAGACAAAGAGATTATATTACAAAGTTCATGTTTGTGGGATGTTTATCATTGTTATGACTATTCCTTATCTCCTTAGAGGTCTTGATGGGTTGTTAGACTTCACTATTGGTTAGTGAATAGTATTAATTGATATCAAGATAAGGTCCTAGAGGGTCACACACAATAGTATATTCAATATTCTTCCCTATTATGGTGAATATGTATATAGGACATGGTGGGCCCCACCATGGGGTCCGGGAGTTTTCCAAGTATTATCGATCACCGAATAATAAATTAATTAATTATTATTCAGGTATAGAATAATTTTGTTGAGTTTATTAACTAAAATTATTCAAATGGTATTAAAATTATTTATTAAAAGTATTTATTTATTAAATATGACACAGGCAATCGGTGGCACAGGCCTAGTGATGCAATCTGGATGATGCATGCATGATGTTGCATTGGGTCTTCAGGACATTTTATTAGGTCACTTGGAATTGGGATTATGGGATATGTATTGGGTCTCCCTCTATCCATATTGAAAGAGGTCTTTGATTTCATAATAAAAAGAGGCTTCTGTCCCATCTTTTAAAAAAAATTGCGGGAATTTTGAGTTGAGTTAAATGACTAGGTTTTATCACATAATATATTTAATATATATTAAAAGTATGTTATAAAATATAAATAATATTTATGACATAGTTATTTTATCATAACAATTTATTTATTTTTTATTTAGTGGGTGTTGAATTTCCAGGGGTTAGAGAACCCTTATCAGGTATTTTGGACATTCACTATATAAAACATGAATGGGTAAAAGCAAATAATGATAAAAATTTACATGAAATAAAATTAAATGTGAGGGAATTTAAATAAAATAAGTGATTTATTTAAATTCAAATAATTTAATTTTTTTACGATCCCTCAATTAATTTAATTTTATTCCAAAATTAAATTTATTGTGTAATAGAATTATTTATTATTTGTGTGTGATGTCTATAATAAGTAATTAATTTTATGATTGTTTGTGAATCATCATTATTTATTAAATATATATAAGGGCATGTGAATCCATCATTGTTTATGTATATTTCACTTCTTGAGACCCCCTCACTTGCGTACGACTACTAATATACTATTGATGATGATGTTGTAAGTCGCAGACCACATCAAGTTGAGTTGAAATCTAGATGAGAAGTGGACACACTAGACTAAAGACAAGGTACATCATGATTCAAGACCTAACTTAGGTATGATAACCCTAGGTCATGGTTGATTCACTGAGTTTAAATGGATCAACCAATATTAGATTCTCAAGACCAGTCAAGTAATTTATTTCCTTTATGCATTGTTTATTATTTTATGAATTTTCATGTCTACAAGAAACACATAAAATAATAAATAGAAAAAATGAATAAATAATCAATGAATGTATTCTATTAATGTTCAGTTGTGAGCATGACAACATAGTATGAACATATTTAACAAAAAATGTTTACATTCATTGATAAATATTAAAAACCCTCACAGAAATATTAAGTTTCAAACACCTTCCATAATTATAATTTGAACATAGCCAGGTTTACAGAGTGCTCTTTAGCCATAGTTGAGGGTGCCTCCTACTACTAGGGAGTTCCTATGAGAGTTTTGGGTTTAATTAACTAACAATGGCAGAAAATAAGTAGTAATAGATAAGTTTTTGAATATTTAGAGTAAATCATTGAGTAAATCAAGTTTTTGATTTTATAAGTTAGGACTTCACTCAATAGATAAAGGATCCATGAGTTAATGTAGTTGTCCAATCAAACTCTTACCTTGAACTCACCGAGTAGTGGAATATCCATATCTTTTAGACTATGAGGATGGGTTTTAAGGATCCTTTCCACTATAATAATCAAGCAACATAGTATTCTAGGTCTAGTACATAGGGTTTCTAGAGTTCGACAAAATAGTGGGTAACATTTGATGATTAAATTAATTGGTAATGTATAATTATTAATCAATATAAAATTACTAATTTGCTAGATTTTGTTTGTAGAAAATGGAAAATAATACCACAAGTACACTATGATAATGTTTAAACTCACACGATTTTCTAAATAGTATTATTGGTGCTTGTGAAAAGTACTATGATATTTGAAATTTAAGGTTCTAGTGGCCTCAATACCTATTAATCCTCCTTAGGAAGCTAGGGTGGTAAAAATGCTTACATGAGACTCATGTATGATGCATATGGTGGTTATGTCATAATGTTATCATTAATTTCTAATGTGAGTTACGAATACAACATCAAGACATGAATGATTACACATGTTGTCTCATCTATGATAAGATTACAAGGATAAAGTGAAGTAAGATATGAAAGAGTGATAATTACATTGGTTACATGTAAATTTGAAATATGGATCATGATTTTTCAATACATCACATTCTTATATCTTTATCACCTACTTTATCTAGATTCTTTTAAGATTAAAAAATGAATAGTAAATAGAGAAAATGTTTTTTTAACTTTTGGGTAAGGTTATTCAAGTAAATAAGAACTTAAATAAGGTTTAATCTTTATTTATTATGGAGAACAAGTTGAAAGACAAGGAAAAACCCCAATGGAAAGTGCGACGCCAAAGTCACCTTTGCAAGATCATTTAATGAAAAGAAGTTGGTTATCGTATAGAAGGTTATTTTCTATGCATTTCATGAGATAATTATATGGAAGATAAATTCAGTGAACATAATTAAAGAAGCAAGTAGTCACTTCTTCTTCAGGCATTTTCATCAATTATAAGTAATGTTTTTGTCATACCACTTGAGTATTTATTACAATATGCCTATTAAATATGTGTATTTAAATAAAGTAACCAATTAAGTATATAAATGTTACAATAAGTGATGTGTGTTCTCCAAGTGGATGAGAAAGGGTGATTCCTAATTCAGTGGTGATAAGTACACAATATCTAATTTCCAAGTTTATTGATTCTAGATGAACTTTTTTAAATTATTACCAAAACATTTATCTCACATGTCCTTTGGACGCAAGGACACATTATTCCATTAATGTAATGAATATTATTTTGGTGTATTATACTCAACCAATATTTTCAGTGATACATGAATCATAGGCAATACATGATGAATATAAAAATATAAGACAAAATTATACCTAGTTGTGGAAAGATAATTCTTTTTGGAAAAAACTAAAAGTGGACATCAAGGATATGATCAGTATCGTATTTAGACTCTATAGAGATAAATACCTTAGGTATTATTGACATATATACTTATTTATTTTAGAAAAATAAACCTTTATAAATAAAGGTAAGTCACAAATATTTTTAAATTAGTTCATCTAGAGTTATTGAACTATTCCAAGGGTAAGCTAGTGGTAAATATTCTTCATTATATTCCTTTAAGTGTTTATTAAGGGGTGTGAAAGTGAAGTATGTTATATGAATGGTTAGAAGATATGAGTTGCTTCAGGGTGGCGTGTCAAATAATATCTTGACCAATAATTCATCGATCAATATAATGTAGCATGGAGTAATTATTAAACATGCATTACCTTATCCACATCAAAGATATGATTCTAATAAGGAGGATAGATAATTAATCTTACATGTTACTATTGATCAATATAATGCATCATGGATTAATTATTAAATGAAAATTTTCTTATACACATTAGATACATGGTGTAAGTAAAAGGAGAATCAATGTTGAGTCTCATATGCATTGCAAAAAGATTCCATTATTTTCAAGACATGATATGTAAATAGAATCATTATCCCATAACCGTATGTCAGCTATAATGACTAATGGATATAATATCAGTTATAGTATGATATAAATTCATTATTTTATAATAACATGTGTATAGATTCAAATAGTTTTTAAGGAATAAAAAAACTTGCATCAAGAAAAACACAATGTACATCTAAATTAATTGTCCTAAAAGTTTCATAGGATATTACAGAAATATCTAGGTTAGAAAATTTATCATTACATGATAGAATAAATTTATATAAATGGGTGAAAATATCTACTTGAGATATTGGGATAAATATTGAATTGGGTTTAGTTAATTCTAGAGAGGCACAAATATTTTTCATAGGAATGAGTTCCACTAGAGGTGTGTAAGAGGAATGTTCCAGAGACACATACTTAGTAGGAAGGTTAAAACTATAGTAATGGTTTTGTATTCATTACAGCCAATGATAAATTATTATTTTAGAATAATGAAACCTAATGATAATCAGTACATAGAAATTAGCTAGGATTTACAATATCAATTAAAATTAAATAATGGATTCCATGTATAAAAGTTTAGGGGGTTATTATTTTGAATACTACCATGGGTATTCAAGTTAGATTATACATGGGTGGTATAATAATGGTACCAATGATGCTAGATTGGTAATACCGAGTCATTATTCCTAAATCCATTAAAATTTTACTTGTAAATAGATACTTTCTATGATAATTAATTTGGGCATTGGATTTCAAGACCACCAATCATGGTAAGTGTTTATACGACGTAACCAGAAAGGGATGGTGACATAATAGAATTACAATAAGGGGTGAAAGTTACTAAAATCTAGTTTTGGATTGAATTAAGCAACAAGATCATAGAATATTATTTTGGAATGAATTTACTCTATGTTTATGGAAGAGGTTAGTGGGAGCGCTATGGTTTTCCAAGTGAAATATATTTCATAACATATGGAAAACAACTATTGGTTTTAAGGTTAGTCAAGACCATAATGAAAGAAACTCTCCATAGATTAACTTAAATTATCAACTTAAGTTCTAAGGAACATGATCTATTAAGGTATATTTAATGGTTTCTAGACCTAGTAAATGGTACAAATACTGATAATGTATTGAAAAATACAAGTTGAAACAATTCAAGAGAGAATTGTTACCAATGTCACATGACATAAGTCCCTCAAAGAATACATGCATATGAATAGGAGGATATTAAAGTGTTAAGTAAAATTCCATACAATTCTATGATGGATCAATCACATGTGTCATGTTATGTACTAAAAATGATATTTCTAGCATATATTCTATGGTAGGAGAATGTCTGTAGTGTCCAGGAGAAATGCACGGGAAGAATTTAGAACTATCCAACTATACTTGAAGAAGTATAATGAATATATATGTAATATCACAGACCCAGATACCAATGAACAGATCCTCGAGCCTAGTTGTACATATGGCCTCAATCACATCTCCCCAAACGCGGGAGGCTGCAACTAGAAGCGAGGTCCAAGGGTGTGTCTATAGGGAGACTATTTTTTCTTGTCAGAGTGTAACATAGTGGAATAATAATAACAATCGAATAGAGGAATCATTAAAACAATAAGAAAAAATATATACAACCAAATATAGATATATATTAAATAATACCAAAAGGATTCTCATATACAACAATGATCATGTCACATTTCTACAAGTTATCCAAAACAGGTATACAAGAATCAATACAATACATGTAACAAAATACCAAAAATAAAAAGAACCGTCCCAACTATCATCATGATCCTCAAGCTAGTATTGTGCTCCCCTACTCCAATGCATCAATCAAAAACCTATATCCGGGTGATTTTCATTGTACATACCTGTTGTCATATAATATTCTAAGGTACCAAAGGCATCCGGAGTAGGGTGTGAGATAAAATCCCAGTAGGTCACCACCAATGGTGTCCAATTCCATCTATTAATTGAATATATAATAATAATAATGTGCGGGAAGTAATAGAATATGTAAATTAAGTACTAAAATTAAACAACCCATAAATTTCCAGGTTCCCATGGACACCTATCCTCTATTACCTTCTTCAAATTTAGCCAGAAAGATCTCTGATTAAACAGTCAGTCCTATGTTAATTTATAATAAAATTAATTTAATTAATTAGTATTAATTAATAAATAAATATTAGGACTTGGTGCGTAGAATATAATCCCCCATAAGTATATGATCAAGAGGTTCCTAATAAGGACTTCAATATGGTATAAGTCTCTTACTGAATCCAAGTTTTTGTTTTGACTTGGAAGATGCATCATATAAATCATTTCATTAATTATTCAATTTATAACCCCATCCCATCCTTGGAATTCCTTATTTGGAATCCATGTATTTCTCTAGGCATATCATGAAACAAACACCTTACAAGATCATCATATGCATTCCTCACTAGAATCCCGGTATCTCTCTAGATTTGGTATAACATCATCGCTCAGAGTGTCCGTCATAGGCGATCCACTAAGGGATCCCAATTTTCACCCATGGTATATGTAACCATCTGCCCTCTGAGTCCATCCTTAGAAATCCATAAGGATTCCAAGTATCACTCAGGCATATGACAGTCATCCACCATGAGTTCATCCTTGGAAATCCACTAGAGATTCCAAGTGTCACTCAGACATAAGCAAGGAAGTATCCAAATTATTCCATCCATGGAATTTTTATGATAACCCATGTATCTCTGAAGGCATATGACAAAAATTCATTCAATATCATTTAATTATTAAAAGTTCATCACCATGATCATTTCAATTTAACCTCACCTTAGAGGGTGCTTCGAGGCATGGGGAAAGATTAGAAGGCTTAGCCTCTTAATTATCTCACATAGGAATTTCATTATAAGAAGCAACTCTTTCTTAAGAAATCAATTATATGGTCATATCCTAGGGACATGGTTTTCCATTCCCTCATATTAATCAATTTAACTTACAATTACAATTCATCATTTAAGATTTCATGGAAAGGGGTAAAAGGTGCACCAAAATTTTATTCAAGTTCTTATTCCACCCATGGGGGTATAATTAATTAAACAATGCACCGAAGGGGTGGTTAAAATTCAAAGTGCATAACCTTTAATCATTTATCAACGACCTTATTAATTACATAGGTTATACCTATTCATTTTAATTAAGGATTAAATTCCATTTGAAAGGAATCACTTGAAAAAATGGTCATGTGGCAAAATGAAATATATATAAACACCCTAAATTTAATATAAAAGTATGATACCACCTACTATAGGTTTTTAGTAGATTTCTCATCCAATATCAGCTCTTGATTCGACTCAGATCGGGAGAAAAATAAAGAATGGATGAAAACCCTAAAAATAGGGTGAATTATCTTGCACCTAAATAGCACAGTCGATACCATGACTAATGAAGAATGGAACAAAATTAATGGATTACTTGTTGGTGTAGATCCAATGAGATGAATGGCTCACGATTATGAGTCAGGATGGAGAAAATATCCCAATTCCTATATTAGGATTCCAAGGAGATCTCAAATGGGTGAGGTTCTACCAACGAAGGAAGAATGAGAAAATAAATATGTTATAATATTAATTGAGGTAAAATGGTAACTTCCCAAAAATTTCTTGGGCCACATGGTTTGGTTGCATGGTTGGCCAAACTGTGTGCCCTTCACTATAAGGAGGGGCACCTTGAAAAAGTAGTGTGCATGGTTTTCCAAACCATGTGTAAACAATGTGATTAGGATCTGATAAAAATTAAAAGTTACCCACATTGAAGTGTGACTACATATATATGGTTTATTCAAACTATATTTCTTGTAGTTATTCACCATACATCCTCTCATAGTTAGCAGTAACCTTGTAACCTGCCCTGCCTAGTTTCTATTAACCATGTGGCTTACCTTTATTTTACAAAAAGATGGGATTCAGACTTCAAACAATCCTTGTATGACCTTGATACCTCTATGACCTCAAAGGGAATTCACATTAGGATTTAAATAATTATTTAAACTAAAAAATGATGGAAATTAAAACATTATGTACCTTAAGAAAGAACCAGGTTATTACAAAATTATTCCCTAAAGTAATTTTTCCCTGAATTACCCTTCCAAGGGTGGTGAAGCATAGTCTATGAAAAACTCTAGCCACTATTCTCGTACATCATCCTCCTCTCCCAGGTCTCATCCTATACACATTCATGCTTCCATATAACCCGTACTAGAGGAACTGACCATCCTCGAATAACATTCATGCTACAATCCATAGTATGAATAGGATGCTTCTCAAAGGAAACATCTAACTATAACTCAATATCCTTAGGATGGAAATCATGAGATGGTATTGAATGATAATAGAATAGATGAGATACATGGAAGACATCATTCATGGATCAGTACCTCTGAGGTAACTACAACCGATTGTCTACCGGCCCAAATCTCTCCAGAATATCAAACAGTCTAACATATCATGAAGAAATATTACCATGTATTTTAATCCTCCTGTGTCCCAGCCTCAGTGATACATGTAAAAATATCCAATCCCCAACCTTCAACTCTATAGGTTTTTTATAGCGATTGGCGTAATATTTTTGTTGAGACTGTACAGTATCCATCCACTTCTGAATCAATTGAACCTACTCATTAGTCTACTATATGAGATGAGGTCCAAGAATAGATTCCTCTCCTTCCCCTAACTAGCATAGGGTTGATCAGCATGGCCTACCATAAAAATCTTTATAAGGCGTCATCTGAATAGTATCATGAAATCTATTTTTCTAGGTGAATTCAACTAGGGGTATGTGACTCTACCAAGAGCCCCCAAAATTCAGGATGCATACCTGCAACATGCCCTCAAGCACCTGTATTGTGCACTCTAACTATCCATTAGTCTGAGGTTGGTATATTGATCTCAGAATCACCTGTATACCCAATTCCATTTAGAACCCTTTCCAGAATCATGACATAAATCGAGCATCCCTATCTAAAACGATAGTGTGTGGGACCCCATGTAGTCGTACTATCTCATAGATATAAAACCTCCCAAGCTAATCTATTGAAAATGTATCCTTGATCGACAAGAAATGAGAAACCTTTATAAGCCTTTCAATATCAACCCAAATGGAATCATCTCCTATCAGTGACCTTGGTAACCCGGTCATGAAATCCATCACACTTTAATCTCATTTACACTTGGTAATGGGAAGATACTGTAAAAGTTTGGCTAGTAACTGGTGTTCTGCCTCCACCTTCTAACAGGTGGAACACCTCATGAAAAAATCAGCTACATCACTTTTCATACTCATCCACCAATATTAGTGATGTAAATCTTGATACATCTTGGTGATGTCGGGATGAATTGACAAAGATAAAGCATGAAATTCTTGCATTATCACCATACGCATGTCTGTTGAAACCCATACATGACCATGTACACATAGAATTTCATCCTCACCTATGATCCCACCATGAGGAGGGTCCTCACCTGCCACACTCTCCTGTAGGACTAGGACTTCAGAATCCAATAGCTGCCTCATCCCCACTTTATCCATAAGGGTAAAGGTCACTGTTAAGGATGAAAGAAAATTCTTCACATGCTTGTCCTACACCTCCAAGTGCATCTTAGAGAAAAAATCCATAAGCTTTCACTCACTATTGGCCTTATGAGATTATTTTATCTGATTCCTCCTACTCAGTTCATTAAAAAATTCATTTCCTTTACCAAGCATATAGGAAAGGTTGAAGTCAAAAGAATGTAGGTACTCGACCCACCTACACTGCCTCAAATTCATATCATGCTGTGTAAAAATATAATTGAGGATTTTTTTGGTATGTGAACACCACAAAACACTCTCCCAGTAAGTAGTGTCTCTAACAGCACAAATCATATACAACCACAGCTAATTCGAGATCATGTGTTGGGTATTTCCTCTCATGTGGCCTCAACTGATGAGGCGTGTATTCCAATTCTCTTTTCTCCTGCATCAGAATAGCTCTAAGCTTGATACCTAATTCATCATTGTAAATAGTGTAACTCCTACCTATTTATGGAAAAATCAGTATCGATGTTAAATTAAATATCCCTTTTATCTTCTAAAAGTCTGGATCACATGTATCTAACCATAAAAACTTCACACCCTTCTTAGTGAATCTTGTGAGTGGTGTTTATAGGCATGATAAGTCCTATATGAAATGTATGTAATATCCAACCAACCCTAAGAAAATCCATACCTCAAATCGATTCTTGGTATACTCTCAAGAAACTAGAGTTTTCACCTTCTCTAGGTCAACTAATAATCTTGTCTCTGAGATAATGTGACCTAGGAAAGGAATCTGATCCATCCAAAAGTGTCACTTTCTAAGATTAACATATAACTGATACTCTCTCAATGTATCCAATATGATCTCAAGATTTTTTTTATGTTCATGTTTATTGTGAGAATGCACCAAGATATCATCCATGAATACCATGACAAACGAATCCAGATAAGGATGGAAAACTTGGTTCATTAGTGCCATAAAAACTATTGGCACATTTGTGAGACTGAGTGGCATAACTATATAATCATATAGACCATACCTACTATGAAATATTGTGTGAGGTATGTCTGATGCTATAACACACACCTGATGATAACCCTATATCAAATCAATTTTTGAGAACACCCAAGCTCCTCAGAGCTGGTTGAAGAGATCACTTATTTGTGGTAGAGGGTATCGGTTCTTAACTATTAGTTAGTTCAATTTTTTAGTAGTATAAACATAACCTAAGAGTACCATCCTACTTTTTCTCAAAAATTGCCATCAAATCCCATACATAAGTATTGGTCCGGATAAACCCTTTTTCCATTAAATCCTCTAGCTGCCTCTTCAGATCTTACATCTTAGTAGTATTCATCCTATAAAAAGGAATGGATGTAGATGAATCTCTAGGAACTATCTCGATAGAAAAATCTACCTATATCACTATATTTAATCCTAAAAATTTATCCAAGAAAACATCCTTGAAATGGTCAACCACTAGATGGAAATATTCCTTATGTATTCCTTGATCATCCAGATATAAACTCACAATCTGGGCTATCATCCCACCCATCCCATGATGCTTAGGTCCAGCTCGGCTACCTAGACATCCCATTCACCCTTGTGAATAAACTCTCCACCCTATGTTGATCTGAAGTTCACCCTTCAGTGATAAAAATCAATTAAATAATGAAAGGGAACCAACTATTCTATCCTAAGAATGATGTCAAAACCTATCATATTGAGGAAAAGGAGGTCCCATACAAAGTGACACCCACCAATCTCAAAGGGGAACTCTCTTCACTAACATACATCCTATGCTTGAATCCTTAATAGAGTATCGAGTGGCATAACACCATCAAAACACCGAAAATTGAGCCTAAGGATCTCCACAATGGGAACAATAAAGTGGCATAACACCATCACCCTTCATGTTTAGTGTGATAATACACAAAGATATCATCCAAAAGTGTCACTTTCAGTTGCACTATGTATATCTAGCCTAATATGTGGCCCTATAAAACAACCTGGATACCATGAGAAGATCCTCTCTTATGTAGCTACAAATCTGGATTCTGACTACCATGGCCACGACCACTACCTCGGCCTGATCAGTCAGCTTCACTCTAGATCCTATCCTAAATAGAAGTTTCTGACCCCACTCCTACACATGGAGTCGGTTTAAACCCTCTCTCATGTTCTTCCGGAGGAAAATTTCTACAAAATCATTGTATATGGCCCATCTTTACACATGATCGGTACTCAACTAGGTCTCTCATGCACTAAGGTCTCGTGTTTCTAGGTATACTAAATTGGTGGCACCTCACCTGGATACCTAGGTATGTTATATATATTCTAATAACACTATGAGGAATCTCTATATAATACTTCCTAATACTAGTCTATTTAGCACTATATCTAGGTGTCGAACTATCCTGGTTCACACCCCCATCCTCTCTTAGGTTACACTCTATGATAAGTGCCTGATTCACTATTATAGAAATAGTAGTTAGCTGAAAGACATTAACCTTCGATCATATTTCAAACCTGATACCATCCTCAAATCTCTTGTATTTAGATAACTCGTCACCTATCATAATAGGTGTGAAGTTCTAGAGTCATATAAAACAAGCTGAATAATTCATAACTGACAATACACCATGCTCCAAGTGCATGAACTTTGAGGCTCTATCAGCCCACAATGTATTAGGATAGAATTATTCATATAAGTTCATATGAAAAATCCTATAAGACATCTCCTGATGATGATCCATCTGAGTAATGAAATCCCACCATATCTTGGTAGAATCACACAACATATAAGTAGAAAACTTTACCCTCCTCTCAAGAGGTGTCTCGAGATGCTTGAAGATAGATAGCATGGCCTCTATCCATGACTCTACAACTTTTATTCCTTAATAACCTAAAAATGTGGGTGGATTATACTACTAGAACACATGTGTCAGCTCATTCATAGATTTGGTAGGCTGTGGTGCTCCCTAAAAAGTCTGAATGAAGCAAAAAAAACCCTTGTGGAACTGTGCCTTAACACCTATGTCTGGTAAAACTATTGGTTCCACAGCTAGTACTATAGGAGGATCCACTGGTATCCCATGGAAAAAATCCTCTATATTGTGGTTAGAACCACCCTCCTAGTGGATCATTGGATTTATTCATGGTTTCATGTATCTATTATGCCTAACACACACCTAAGAAAAGAACGTTATCAAAGTTCATAGCTAAAAGCACTGATATTGAATAGGATAGGTGCGAGCCTTCCTATATAATAATCACACCTTTCTTACTACTCCTTGAGTTGGGTCTGGGAAACATATATATCAAAATAAGGAAATAGATACTACCTACTTTTCACTATGAAGGTCGGGTCAGGGTCAAGCTCTTTGTTCAAAAATTCAAATTTACATTTCATTTTCATATTCATTTCTATTATATCACGATTCATTTTAAATGGTTTAACCAAATGGTTCACCAAATTATGATCCATAAGGTATCATACTCCTCATGAACCAAAACATGGCATCCACCTAATATACACTAGAACATATTCCAATCCATGCGACTCTTGGTCCATGACTCAATGTGCTACAATTGGCTACTTAGGGTGTATGTTGTAGCCTAATCAAGAAAACGATGCTTATGTTACTATAGTCACTCTAAGTACTAACCACATTTCTCAAATCCCTTCAAAAAATTTTATCACAACATCAGGTATATCTATCACAACATCATGCAAGAAAGCAATGCATTCTATATGGAATTGCATAATGCATGGCATGTGATTCCTATAAGTTCCTAAAATGATGTATGATATGGCATACCCTCATCTCATCAGGTTGAAAAAAAAATATAACCATAATCATATCAATTATAACATCACAATTCAAGTGCATAACCCAATAGTGAAATCAAATCAATTGTAATAGTCAAAATTTAGAAAACAATAATTTTCATTCGAGGAAATTTGTCTTTTTCTTGTATGTGGGTTAGCTACGCCCAAGCACAACTCATTTCCAAATTCCTATTTATTCATATCCCTTTTTATTGTCTCAAAATAGTAAAAAACCATAAAATAATGGCTTTGATACCACTTTGTAATATCCCAGGCCCAGATTCCACTAAATAGTGCCCTAAGTCTGGTTGACCAGATTGCCTCAAGCGCATCCCCCCAAATGCCAAAGGCTACTGACTAGCAACGAGGGCCTAGGGTGTGTCTGTGGGGAGACTATTACCTCTTGTCAAAGTGTAACATGGAAGAATAATAATAAGATTCAAATATCATAATCATTAAATCAATCAAACAAATGATAAACAACCATAGACAGATGTATATCAAACAATACTAGAAGGAATCTCATATACAAAAATGATCATGTAACATGTCTACAAGGCATCCAAAATAGGTATATAGGCATCAACACAATACATGTAACAAAATACCAAAAAATACCAAAAACTATCCCATCTAGTATCACAAGCCTCATCCCAGTCTTATACTCCCCTTCTTCTAAGAAGCAATTAAAACCTATAGCATGGCACTTTTCCTAATCTATACCTGCAGTCATATAATCTTCTTAGGTATTAAAGGTATCCCGATTAGGGCGTGAGATAAAATCTCAGTAGGCCACAACCAACGGTGTCTAATTTCATCTAGTCAGTGAATATATAATAATAATAGTGTGTAGGAAGTAATAGAATGTGTAAAGGAAGTACTGAAAGTAAATAGACTATAAAGGTCTGGGTTCCCATGGACACTCATCCTCCACTACCAACTTCAGCCTTATCCAGAAAGATATATAATTAAACAATTAGTCCTATATCATTTTATAATCAAATTAATTTAATTAATTAGTCTCATTTAATAAATTAATCTCATGACTAGGTGTGTATCCTAGCATCCCTCGTAAGGATATGATTAAGAGGTGCCTAACAAGGCCTTCAATATGGTATAAGTCTCTAACCAAATCCAAGCTTATACTTTGTCTTGTAAGACACGATGTATAAATCATTTCATTAACTATTAAATTTAGAACCTAATCCTATCCTTGGAATTCCTTATTTGGAATCCAGGTATTGCTCTGAGTATATCATAAACCAAACACCTTACAAGCTTGTCCAAGGCATTCCTCACTGGAATCCTGGTATCGATCTAGGTGTGGTATAACATCATCTCTCACTGATTCCATCCTTGGTGTTCCACTAGGGGGGAACAAGTTCCACCCATGGTGTATCTAATAAACTTCCCTTTGATTCTATCCTTGTCAATCCATAAGAATTCCAAGTATCACTCGAGCATATGATAATCATCCCCCACGAGTCCGTCCTTGGAAGTCCACTAGGGAGTCTAAGTGTCACTTGGGTGTAAGCAATCCAGTAGCCAATTGAGTATGTAAATTACATTAATATGAGAACCCATGTGTCACCCAAGACATATGACAAACATTCATTCAATGTCATTTAATTATCCAAAGGTTATCACCATGATCATTTCAATTTAACCTCACCTCAGAAGGTGGTTCAAGGCATGGAAAAAGATTAGAAGGCTTGGTATCTTATCTCACACGGGGATTTCATTATAATTAGAATCTCATGATTAAGAAAACAATTACATGGCCATATCCTAGGGACATGGTTTTCCATTCCCTCACCTTAATCAATTCGACTTACAATTATAATTCATCATTTAACATCCCATGGCAAGGGGTAAACAGCACACCAAAAATTTATTCAAGTTCATATTCCAACCATGGTGGTCCAATTAATTAAAAAACACACCCAAGGGGTGATTACAATTAAAGTTTCATAACCTTTAATCATTTATCAACAGCCTCATTAATTACACAGGTCATACCTATTCATTTTAATCAAAGATTAAGTTCCATTTCAAAGGTATTACTCAAAAAATTGAGCACATGGCACAGTGGCATATATATAAACACCCTAAAATTAATGTAAAATCATGATACCACCTACCATAGGTCCATGGTAGAGTGTTCATCCAGTATCAGCTCTTGATTCAACTCAAATTGGGACAAAAATGAAGAACAGACGAAAACCCTAAAAATAGGGAAAATTAGATTGCACCTAAATATAAAAGTTGATACCAAGAAAAACAAAGAATGGAACAAAATTAATGGAGTATATACCATTGTGGATCCAATGAGACTAATGGTTCTCAATTCTGAGTCCAGATGGTAAAGATCTCCCAATTCCTAGATTATGATTCCAAGGAGCTCTCAAATGGGTGAGGTTCTGACAATGGAGGAAGAATGATAAAGGAAAGAGGTTATAAGATTAATTAAGGGTAAAATGGTAATTTCCCAAAAATTTCTGGGGTCTTATGGTTTGGTCACACAGTTGGTCAAACCATGTGCCAATTGTGCACCCTTCACTGTAAGGAGGATTACCTTGCATAGTTAGTGTGCACGATTTGCCAAACTATGTGAAAATCGTGTGATTAGTCTCTAATAAAACTTTCAAGTTCCCCACATAGGTGTGTGCCTATATATGCATGGTTTCCTCAAACCATGTATCCTATATATATTCATGGTTTCCTCAAACCATATGCATGGTTTCCTCAAACTTTCGCCTTGGTCTCCATATGCATCGTGCGATTTGCCTTGCATGGTTAGTAGTAACCATGTGACCTTCCCCGCACAGTTTCTACTAACCATACATCCTGCCATGATTTTCCAAAAGGATGGTATTTGGGCTTCAAAAAATCCTTAGATTCCCCTGATACCTCCATAACCTCAAAGAAAATTCACATTATTCTATAAATAAGAATTTAAACTGAAAATTTATATAAAGTAAAAGATTTTGTACCTCAAGAAATAATTGGGTCCTTACAATATACTTGGTATGTGGACAGGAAATGATACTAGTTGTAAGGGGACATAAACTATTCTTCCTTTAGATAAATATTATCTAATATCATATTCAAGCTAAGGTAATGAGTAGTAGAAGCTCATTTAAGACAGTGGTATCCATATCTACAAATATCGAGTATGTTGCAGCTTCTCATACATCTAAAGAAGTAGTTTATAAAATATGCAATGTTTTTGTTTCAGTTATTGGAATCAAACCTAGTAAGTAAAGTTTTATTATAATGATAATTATTTTACTATTACTATCCAAGATGTAAATTTTAGATAGTGCACAAAAGGAAATATACTTGGGAATATAATCTCTTGAGAAGTATTACTCAAGAAGGTGAGGTTTTAGATATAATAATATCCACGTAGTGGAAACATGGAAGACCCATGACTAAATCCATAACTTATTAGAAACATGATCTTATCATGTGAGAGAAAACAAGGATAGTTAGCAAGTTGGATCTAGTGCAAGTGGTAGTGTTGTAACAGTGGGTTCCATAGACCCAACTTGAATAGTACTTTTGATTACCATACCATGTATACAGTGAGTTATTCATGATGTACACTTTCCATTATAGTATTTATATTTCTGCATTCACTATCTAAATGGTAATTTACATAAATTAATTATTATATCAAAATGTTATAGTTGTTCCCAGGATATAATGATAACCTTGAGATAATATGAAATTAATCTTAAACATATTTATTATGGCCTAGATATATCATACTGAATAGACATTGTAGATATTTTACTATTAGGTGTTGGGGTTCAACATTGAGACTTTTTCTCATGAAGTTCACACTTGGTGATCTCTAGTAGGTGAAATCATGAGGGCGAACCCAACAATAATAACACCACATGTTTTGGGTGTCATTGTATATTCCTATCTATGAGCATGTGTATTAGTCTCTTGACATGAGATCATTATCAATTTGTTTAATTTTATCACATACTTTGGTGTAAGTAAAAAACCTTGAAATTGAAGTTGTGGTGAGGTATCTTGTGTTGGGTGTGTCATTGGTGGTATAACATTGGTTTAATGGTCAAGATAAAATTTATCATTTGGGAGTTGATGAAGTAGTATCTTGGGCCTAGTTGATCGGGGTGGTAGTACCTTAATAAATCCTTGGTTAAGTTAGTTGAAGGTGAGTTTGTCTGGTTATATCAATAAATAATAAATTAAGAATGGATGATGACACAGGTTGTGCATCCTTCTTTATGAGAATTTGTGAGATAAAGAGATTATATTACACATGTGTGTTCATAGGATGGTTTTCATTTTTATGACTATTATTTATCTCTTTAGGTGCCTTGATGGGTTGTTAGACTCTGTTCTTGGTCTATGAATAGCATTCACTGCTATCAAGATAATAGACTAGAGGGTCACACATAATAGCATATTCAAGAGTCTTCCTTATTTTAGTGAATATGTATATAGGACATGGTGGGTCCCACCACAGAGTATGAGAGTTTTCCAAGTATTATCGATCACTAAAGAATAAATAAATTTGTTATTATTCAAGTATATAATAATTGGGTTTAATTTATTTATTAAATTTATTCACAAGGTATTAAGTAAATATGTGGAAAAATATTATATGAAGGAATATTATTTTAATATTAAAGGTTTTTTTAATATTATGAGAATTTTTATTTGATTAAAATGGTTTGGTTTCATCACATAATATATTTAATATAAATTACAAGTATGTGATAAAATATAAATAATATTTATGATGTAGTTAGTTCTTTATAACTATTTATTTATTGTTTATTTAATGGATGTTAAATTTATAGGGGATGGGGAACCCTTACTAGGTATTTTGGACATCCACTATATAAATGGAGAATAATATCATTCCATGTACTATTAATCATTTGGATTCTATATATTTTCTCTCCTCTTACATCCTAGAGAGAAAGGCTCTCTATGAGCGATCAATCCAAGAACATCTTCACGGATCAAAGGCATGTAATCGTAGTGATCTTTGTGACATTGAAGGAATCATTGGAGATCCATGATATCACCTGGAATTCAAAAATCAACTTATTAATAGACTATTGAAGAATTTGTGGCTGATCTAGAGGGTTTCATCTTCATATCCTTTGAGAAATTGTCACCGATAATGAGTTGTTGTCGAGCATGCTATGATTCTAATGAGGTAACCATTAGGTTTTATTTTTTTACTTATTAAATTAATGTGAGATCCTCATACCTCTATTGGGGATCATATCACCATATACGATGAAGTATCATCACTCCCATGATAAAAAAAAATAAATCCATGGCCCACCCACTTTCTCTACTCATCTCGATACCATCATAAAGAAGCTTATTTTGTCACACGCATGTGTATGGGGATGTAAATATTTTTTCAAGACTACACCTAGTGACAAATTAGCATCTCGAAGTAAGAAATTCATATTTATAGGTTATCCTAAAGAAAATAAAGTATGTTATCTATATAACCCTTCATATAGAAAGTTATTATTGCAAGATATTCCATATTTCTAGAAAGGGAACACATTTCCAATGGAAACAGTGGGAGAAAGATTAACTTCGATGAAGTTGATGCTTCAAATGTATAAGAGTTGGTATGGAGACAATCTAAACAAGAGAATATGGGAGAAAAAGTTGTTTCTCATCCATAAGTATTTCATTTGTCTACTCAAGAGGTTAGAGAACAATATTTATATGGTTTTCTTGTCAACGAGTCAGGTGACACATTACTTTAGAGAATGATGAACCTCTAACCTACAAGGAAGTAGTAGATGGTAAGGATTTTACTAAATGGAAATAAGTTATGCATTCTGAGATAGAGTCCATGTATCAAAATCAAGTTCAAATTTTGGTAGACCATCTAGCAGATGTAAAACCCATTGGGTGAAAATGGGTATTCAAGAAAAAATTAGACATGGGTGGTATAGTAAATGATTATAAAGAATGATTAGTTGTGAATGGTTTCGGGAAAATAAAGGCATAAACTATGAATAAACATTCTATCATAACTCATCCAAATCTGGGGCTCAAGCCGCAACTACCCCAAGCCCACCTCCATAGGCCAGGGGTGACGAAAATTGATGAAAGGCATATCCTAAATGGGAGGACTTTGCCTTAGTACTTGTACGCACACACCCGACCATATCAATGTAAAAGTATAGAGGAATAATAATAAAAGATGAAACATTTAGAAAGTAAACCAAACATACAAAACCTCTATGTTTTGTAATAGTACGATAGCTCCAACTAAAAGGTAAAGGGGAAAAATACGTGCCCAACTAGAAATGTGTCACAACCTGATAAAAAAACTGGAAAGTAAACTACTGAGAGATCACATCTCCTAATCTTTAATATATGACCACCATATACAGTCCACATTACCCAGTATTCCTAAGATCCTCTAAATTTACCATCGACTTGTCCATAGTCCACATAAGACATGACACGTATGGACAAATCCCATGTAGGGTGAGTATATACATACCTAGTAGGACGCCCCGAAAGTTGAAGGGGAGTAGTAAGTGATACAACTGAAATATAAATACAGTAGAATAGTATGAAGGGTGCAGCTCAATCCAAAGTAAGATAAATAGTAACCTCATCCAAGTATAGGGGGATCGACACGGTGAGTAGATGAACTACATATCAAGTATTTTCCACCCATAATATAAGAGTAGACTCGTCCAACCATGAGAAGCTAAAAACAGAAAGCACATGGCATACCCCACACATCTTTGAAACCTAAGGAAAGAGAGTAACCAAATCTAAATTTATAGATATAGATGTGTGTGTGTGTGTGTGTGTGTGTGTGTGATCAATAAAAGAATATCATATGAGATAGAAAGAGGATTTATATCTCACAACATGGCCTAGGAAAAGAGTTATCAACAGTTCCAAAAGTCCTTCAATGATGCCTAGAATCTCACACATCTTCCCAAAGGTAATTGTCCAAGTCAAGACATGCCTCATCACTATATTGCACATTCAAGGGGTCATAATATCTTGGTAGAGGACCCATGCCCTAGTATGACAGGAGGGTTCCACCCAGTGGGAGAGGACCCATGCCCAACCCAACTGGAGGGTTCCACTCTAAAAGTTAGTAGAGGATCCATGCCCATCCCTATTGGAGGGTTCCACTCTATAAGTCATTGAGGACCCATGACCATACCAACTAGAGGGTTTCACTCGGGAGTCGATAGAGGACCCATGCCCAACCCAGGTGGAATGTTACACTCTAGAAGTCATCAAGGACCCATGCACAGCCCAACTGGAGGGTTCCACTTGAGAGTTGATAAGGATCCATGCTCAGCCCAGTTGGAGGGTTCCACTCTAGAAGTCATCGAGGACCCATGCTCATACCAGCTAGAGGATTTTACTTGGGAGGTCTGTAGGGGACCCATGTCATGTTCCAATAGAAGGATTCCACTTAAATGGTAGAGGACTCATACCCAACCTAGTTGGAGGGTTCCACTCTATAATTCATCAAGGACTCATTCCCAGTCTAGCTGGAGAGTTCCACTCAAGATGTCATCGAGGACCCATGCTCATCCCAGTTAGAGGGTTCCACTTGAGATGCCTCTGGTGATCCTATGTGATCACTATCATCATTGAACATTGCCTAACCAAACGTCATTCCCAAAACATTTTACATTGTATATCAAAATACAAAATTGAGGGAACCATCACTTTCTATGCATAAAAATACTCAGGATAAGATACTTGTGGGAAAAAATTAGAGTCCAAACGAAGTACATATGAAATATTGAATTTTCCTCAAAAGGAAATAAGAAATACATGGTGTGTGAGGGGACCCACATGGCATGTGGTCCCACTCCTTCACCTGGTCGTGTACCTAGGGGTACACAACTTGCCTACCGTGTAGGAGTACATGGCGTGTGGGGGATATACATGGTGTGCTCATACCAATCATAGTTTCGCCCGTGTGCTTGGTAATTCTCATGTATCCAACCCGTGTATGTGTACTTTAACTTTTTTCTATGTACTTTAGTACACAGTGTGCCTCTCCACATGGTATGTCACTCATTTTCTTTGGTCGTGCCCATATACTTGGACACATAGCATGTTTTTGGTCATGTGCTTCACCACACATATCATCCACACAGGAAAGGGGGTACATGGTGTATAGGGATCCTACACAAAATTCAATCCTTATTAATTTCCAAAACCCTAGCCACTGCATACAGAGCCTCACACGCCATTTATTCTTTGAACTACATGGCATGTAGTTGGGATTTTTTCCAATATATCATATCCTCTCTCCACATGCTAGATCAGAACTTCCACATTCAGATTCGGCTTTGTTTTCACCCATAATCATCAGATCTAGTCATCGTTCATCATTTTCGTCCATCCAATGGCCAAAAATTGGTTTTGTCGGTCGTTAGAGGTTGTTTCGTACGTACTGATCACCATGGGTTCCTCCACCTTTGAAGATTTAGCCTCCGATCATTGAAACAATCTCTCATAACCCAAAAACAACCCAGATATGTTCCTAGTTCATTGATCCATACCTTGTTCATTGTTTTTTTTCAATTATGGGGGTCCGATTGGGCTCGATACCATCTGAAAATTTTGAACCCGGATTATGGGGTCCAACCAGTGAAGGACATGGAGAAATTGATAGGGAAAGGTATAAGAACAATTTTTCAACCATTTTTTTCCAAGAGTTCTTAGAAAATGATCAAGAACAGGGCTATCTGGATTAGAAAACAATTGAAATCAATTTATTTGGTACATGAGTGCATGATCAAGCCACAATTGGTGTAGATCAATAGAAGATGATTGATCTGATCAATCAATTTAATCAAAAACGGCATAAACCACAAATTTATGAGTCTTACCTAGAGATTGGATCATTTTTTGTCAAATAATACACTTGCCAATGATCGAAGGAAGTCGTTTCATTCTATGTCCCGATCTTCTCTGATCCGACGTTTTTTTATTTTCTGAGGTGATTCACCAACAAAAGGAGGGGAAGAAACTTGGGAATCCTCCTATGGATTATGAAAATAACCCTAGATAATTATCCATGCTAATGTATTTATAGACATTTAGTTAGGTTAAAATAATCAATTAATTAATTAACCAATTGAATGTACTGCCAATGGGATAGATATCTGAATGCCATGTGCCAGCCTATTTTAGGTCACACCTAGGTTAAACAATGCGTTCTAAACTCTAATGTGTTCTAGGATTTCTAATCCAAGTTTTTGTTTAAGATTTATCTCATTTTCTTTAAAAATTGTGCACGCGTAATATGAAATATATTTAATATTTTTATAAAATTAATTCTGGGTACATTGGGCCTCAAAATCACACTTTGTCTCAGTGTCTGGCACTGAAAATATATATATAAATACTTCAAAGTCTTACAAGGAAAAAACTAGGTCTCTACATCATTCCATCCTTCAAGATTTTCATCCCTGAAAAGAAAAACTAAACAAACAACTTGGGATACTAAGCCTGTATCTAGCTCTCCTGCTCCCAAGATCTCTCTTGCATGTTCATATGATGCCACAACACGTGAACCAAGGGAATATTCTATCCACACAGGGTTGTCTCCTGCCGATCCTCAATCACCATCGGGTGCTCCACAAAGGTGGATCCATCCTCAATGTCCAGCTCACCCTATTTGATGATGTGTGTGGGATCATGCATGTATCTCCTCAATTGTGACACATGGAAGACATCATGAACCTATTCCAACTATGGGGGTAGGTCAGGGTGATAATCAACCTTTCCAACCCACTACATGATTTCGAATGGCCTGATGAACCTTAGGGATAGCTTGTCTCCCCAGCTGAAGCTCCGCAGTCCTCATCATGAAGAGACTCTCAAGAAAACATGGTCTCCTTGTTCTAAGTCCAAGGGCCTACAATAGAGATTTGTATAAGATTTATATCTGCTCTGGGATATCCTCATCCTCTCATAGATGACATGGACCTTCTTTGTTGTCACTTGAATTATCTCTAGGACCACAAAAGATGTATCATTGATCTATGTCTAGTATAAGGGTGACCTACAGGGTCTCTCGTACAAGGCCTCAAAAGGTGGAATACCTATGGTAGAGTGGTAGTTGTTGTATTCAAACTCTACCAAGGGAAAGTGATCCCTCCCAACTCCAACAAAAGTCTAAGACATAAACCCTCAGTATATCCTTCAATACCTGGATAGTACACTCGATCTTCCCATCATTCTAGGGTTTAAAGGTTGTACTCATCTTCATCTGGGTCCCAAATGTCTCTTGTAGGCCTCTCTACAATCATGATGTAAACCGCGCATCACGATTAAAGACAGTCGTTGAGGAAATTCCATGATGGTGAACGATCTCCAGTATATTCAACTACCTCAAACTCTCCACTGAACTCTACTCACTTATAACAAAGAAGTGTGAAGACTTCTTGATTTGGTAAAATATCACCCAGATGGCATCATGGATATTCACTATCTATGGAACCCCTATAATAAATTCCATGGATATGTCATCCCACTTTCACTCCAGGATCTCAAGGGGCTACAATAAACCTACCATAACTTGGTGCTCAGCCTTCACCTGCTGACAGGGGAGGAACCTAGAGACAAACTCAGCTACGCTTTGTCTCATTTAGAACCAACAAAACTACCATTGAAGGTATGTGCATATTTCTTACACCGAGATGTACAGCTAAAGGATAAGTGTGGAACTCTCACATCACCTCTTCCTGCATCGTGATTAGAACCATCATCCATCCCTAGAAAAATATGACATGATTCCCTCTTTCATAGTAACCATATGGTAAATCCCCCATAGATATATGTTCATATAATACCTCGTAGTTGATGTCTCCCAGTTGGGACTCTCTCATGCTCTTGAGAAACAGAGGATTCAACACCATCGACTGCAGAAACGTTGTACCCTCCTGCTCCACCAGGGTTGGCAGCAAGGAAGCGAATTGATCTAAAGCCTCATGCACCAAGCGATCTTGGGACTTCTTGTTAATGGAATCTACTAATATGTTTCCCTTCCCTAAAGTATACACTATCACTAATTCATAGTCCTTTAGGAACTCCAACCAACGTCATTATCCTAGGTTCAAGTCTCTCTATGTGAAGACATACCTGATACTCTAATGGTATGATTAAACCAAAAAGATATCCCCCAAGAGGTAGTGCCTCCACATCCTCAGGGAAAAGACTACCATTGTTATCCATAGGTCATTATTCGTGTATTTCTACTCATGGGGTTTCAACTGCCTCGACCTGTATGTGATGATTGCCTGCCACTACATCAACGTGTAGTTGAGCCCATCTCTTGAGGCATCACAATACACTACGTACTCCATTTCTTCCTTTGGTAGTATCAATACAGGAACACTCATCAGCCTTGTCCTAAAATCCCCAAAGGACCTCTAGAATCACTTAGACCAGGTAAACGAATTCCCCTTCCATGTTAGGGATGTCAAAGGGGATTCAATTCTAGAGAAGTCTTCCACAAACCTTCTATAGTACCTTTACAAGCCAAGATAGCTTCATACCTCAGACACGCTCTTAGGTGGATCTCAAGCAAGCACTGTATCGATCTTTACTGGGTTCATGGATAAACCATTATCAGAAATTACATACCCCATAAAGTGAACCTCATGAAATAGAAATGGCACTTCAAGAGATTCTCATAAGGTTGGTTCTCTCGTAGCAATCTAGAACCATCCTCAAGTACTCTTCATGTTCCTCCTCTGATGCAGAGTAGATAAGTATGTCGTCGATGAAGACGGCCACAAATTGGTCTAAGTATGGATGGAAAAATTGTTTCATAAAATACATAAACATGGTAAGGGTATTAGTCACACCAAAGTGCATCATCAAGAACTCATAGTGTCTGTAGAGACATCATAATGCTAGATTTGGAATATCATCCTCACAAACCCTTAACAGGTGGTAGTCAGACCTGATATCGATCTTCGAGAACTATATTGCGCCTCACAATTGGTCAAAGAGTACCTTAATACTCAGCAAGGAGTACTTGTTCTTGATCATGGCCTGGTTCATGTGACGATAATCCATGAAAGTCCACAAACTCTTGTCTGCCTTTTTCGTGAACAACACTGGAGTTGCTCGGGAGGACACATAGGGCCTGATGAAACTCTTCTCTTGAACGTCCTCCAACTACAACTGCAACTCCCAGAGCTCAGTAGGGGCCATCCAATATTCCACAAAAGATATTAGAGCGGTCATGGAATGTAATTCAATGAAAAAATCCATCTCCTGCCTCAGAGGTAGTCCCGAAACTTCCTTGAGGAATATGTCTATATGATCCTCTACAGCGAAAGGAATCTAGATGCCTGAAGATACTACTACACCAAGGGATATACTTACTAAATTATGGGTGATGAGATGAAACCTCCAATTTTTAAAGCCCACTCATCCTGCCATGAGATCTCTCTCACCCATAAAGGTGAATCTCATCACATCAATGCGTAGGCATATGACTCATCTACGGCGACATTCAATCTGGGATTGAACCATGAAAAATCAATCCATACCCAAGATGACATCATAGGGTTCCCTCATAATTACCAAAGGGTACCATATGAACCTCTTTCCACCAAGTGATATCTCATACTACTGACAAATAAAAGATACAGAAGAAGTGTTCCCTATAGGAACCTCAAGACAAATCTATTAGGCTAGCACCTCAAATAGGAGCTTCGGCTCTTGCACCATGAGTATAGAGATGAAGGAATAAATGGAACTTGTGTCTACTAATACTGAATAAATATTAGAATAATAACATATCATACCTCTAATCATCTCATGCCTTGCATAGTCATAAGCCTTCAAATCCTGCAGCTACCCACAGCCCTGATCACCAGCTCTCTAAGCCTGACGTGGGCCAGCTGATGGTGGTGGTGGAAGGATCTCATAACATCATTCACCACCCACATCTCCTTCTCCTCTTCTGCCAGCTCTGCCTCATTGGGGACTGTAAGAACCCGATTCTTATTCTTGAGGTACGGGTTTCTTCTTTTCCTATTTCCTTAAGTGTTTTTGAGAAAATAAAGAAAATGGGTAAAAATCCCAAATTTTATGGGTACATGCCATATACTTTTCCACACGTCGTGTACTTTGGTCATGTGGGATGAGTACACAGGGCGTGTAGGCTTGTCGGTGATGAAGGGTGTAAAAACCAACTACACGCCGTGTACATTGTATTTATACGCCGTGTAATCAGTCGGCAAGTGAACAGTAAGGAGGTGGAGGCAGCCGCCAGCAGAGCGACAGTACATTCCATGTAATCAGGAATACATGTTGTGTACTCATGTCGATGGATGAATAGTGCCGCGGTGGAAAGTATTCGCCAGAGAAACATTTTAAAAAATTAAAAGTACATGCCGTGTAGTTTGTTTTTTTCACTTAAAATAGGCAGTAGCCTCCTCATTCGAGAGAGGATCCAGAACCGCCATTTGGAGCTTGGGAGGACGGTTGAACCTTAGAGGATCACCCGATCGTGCACCAGGAATCTGTTTCTGTTTCCGTCGATCACGTTGGGACCGTACGGGTAACCCCTCCCTTCTCCTTGCGATGTTCTTACCAATTCTTACTCTAAGGGAAGTTATTTATGTTTGAACAGGAATTCTCTTATCCCAGATCTACGTTGTTCTTGGACGATTCGGGAGGCATCATTCATGTATACCGATCAAAGACGATCAAGGTAGGTGGTCCGGTGTTCATTCCAACTGTTGAGTTGATTTTTGTGTTTTGTTGTGCTACGAACCCATGTTTGGGGTATCGTATGGTTGAGGCCTTTGCTGATAAGATATCTAGAATTGTATAGATAATCTAATGATAAATTAAAACTGTTGTTTGGGATCACTGCTTGGATCCAGGGCCACCCCGGGGGTGCATTCCTTTGTTTAGGCATTTGGCCTGGATACCCGAGGGTATACCGTGATTATTACATGTTTAAAGTTTTCTTGAGAGGAAATTTGGTATGAAATTTCTTGTTATGCATTGGGCTCGGCCCGGTTACTTGAGCCTGAGGGCATGGTTCTGATTAGACTAAGGGTGTGGTTATATTAGCCTGAGGGCGTGGTTATATTAGCTTGAGGGCATGGTTGTATTTATCCTGAGGGGATGGTTATATTAGCCTGAGGGCATGTTGATATTTAGCTTGAGGGCATGGTGATATTTAGCCTGAGGTCATGACTATATTATCCTGAGGGCATGGTTACATTTATCCTGAGGGAATAACTATATTAGACTAAGGGCATGGTTACATTTATCCTGAGGGAAGGGTTCTGATTAGCCTGTGGGAATGGTTCTGGTTAGCTCAGAATTAAATTATGTTGAATTATTAAAAGAATATTAAAAGGTAAATGAAACTGGTAGTGATAGTTACCTTTGAGTACTTACTAGTTTAATGCATTTACTTTTGCACACTGTTGTTGCATATTCTCACTGACAGTTGGGCACAGGCCTTTGGTGGGTGCCTACTAGAATTTATTTCTCACACCTTGTTTGGGTCATGTCTTCGGGCCAAACAGACTATATTGTTATAGGTTTCGACAGGGGAAAGGGTCCCTATACAGGTACATGATTGTAGCAGAGGAGTAGGAGAGCATGGGACCAAGCTTTGGCTTGCGATGTTGCTGCGTTTTGTTTACTCTGCTTGTTTTGCTTAGTTGCACCTTGTACTTTGAGTTGTATTTTATTGTATTGAGTTGTATCTTGTTCTGACTTCTTTCATAGAATTAGTGACATGTTGCATCTTTATTTCATTTGTCTGTTTCAGCTATCTATTGTTTACTGCTTCTGTTATTGTATGTTATTTATCTTCTCCGATGTGCTACACTTTGACAAGTGAGGGCATAGTTTCCCCACTATCAGACATGGGCCCTCGCTGCTAGTCGGTAGCCTCTGAAATTTGGGGAAATGAGCTTGAGGTCATGTGACCAACCGGGTTCGGGGCACCCGTTGAGTGGCACCCAGATCCGAGACATTACAAAGTGGTATCAAAGGAGTTATTTTATTTGACTTTCTATTTGGAGCCTTAGTGAGGGATAGGATGGAAAGGGTTGTTGGTAATAAGTTGTGTCTGGGAGTGGCTAACCCGTGTACAGGGAAAAGCTAGTCTACCTCATTTATTTCAATTTTTCTGATTTTTCAAATTTGATAGTTGACTTGATTTTCACTGTTGGGTGACGCACTTATAATTGTGCTATTTATAGGTTATACGTGGGTTCTATTTTAGTTACAACCTAATGAAATGAGGGTATTCCATATCATGCATCATTTAGGCTCATGCTAAATTTCACATGCCATGCATCCCTTCCATGCCACATAGGTGCATTAGAGATTGCATGTTGTTGTGATAGTTGTTGTGCTAGAAAAGCATTTTTTTGTTCTAGGTGCTTTGATAAATACCTACTATTTAATAGGGTATGGTTATGTGTGGTATAGTATAATGAACTCCAAACTTTGGTTTTTGACGAGTATGGGCCCTCATTGACCAGAATTTGGTGGCTCATTGACTGTTTACTTGTTATAACATGTATAAGATGTCAAACTTTGATTCGCGGGGAGTATGGGCCCACATGGATCGGAATTTGTCACTTAGGTGTTTTTTTCAGTGTTTTTCTGGGCTTCGGAGTAGTTTCAAAGGCTTACTGTCCAGAAAAACCCAGATTGCGCACCGTATAGTTTTGATTACACGTCGTTTAATCTTCTGTTCAGGAAGAAAATGGAAATTTTTAAGTACACGTTATGTAGTCTCTTCCCATGTCATAGTTCGTGTGGGCGGGGACACGGGGTGGGGAATGGCTTGGGGGAAACACGCCGTGTACCGGTTGTACACGTCGTGTAGTGTTGACCCGGTGTCTGTCGTGTAAGGGGGAAATTTTAAGACATACATGTCGTTTCTACCTTGAACATGTCGTGTAGTCTGACCCAGGTACTCGGTCGTGTCACGAACAACACGAGTTGGTGTTATCCTTCTTTGTACACGTCGTTTGTTTTTGGAACACGTCGTGTAGTGTGACCTGGTTATACAGGTCGTGTCACGAACAACACGGGCCGATGAAATCTTATGGAGTACACACCGTGTCTACCTCTGAACACGTTGTGTAGTTTTGTTTTAGGAGAGTCGTGTGGCTTAAGCCGTGTAGAAGGACTTAGGCAGGGAAGACAGATTCAAGTACACGCCGTGTGTGAAGACAACACGCCGTGTAGTTGGGGTGTTACACGGCCAGTTTAAGTTGGAGTACACGCCCATGTGATGTCTTGTGAGAACATGTCGTGTAGTAATTATACACATCGTGTAGTCAAGTTTTGTAAATCTTGAATGCTTTCCTTCTCCTGTTCCCTTTTTGGTCTTCTAGTTTTCAGTCTTGGATAAATTTTGATCTAAGGTGTGCTTTGACCTTGTAGAGTCATGTCGCCGAGACGACCACCGGTTGTTCAACAGGAGAGTGGAAATAATTATACTCTTAAGATGGTAGGCCATGGGATACTAGTGGACCCTCCAATAGTGCCAGATGTGGCGCTAGCCGTTATACCGGACGTTAGCATGGAGGCGCAGTTCCGTGAAGGCTTCATGCGGTTCATGCAAACCTTCCAGGGAGCACCGCAGGCCGCCACATCTATGGAAGAGCTGACATGTATCTTTCAGCAGTAGCATCTTCCTACGTTCTCAGGGGATGGCAGACCACAGGCTGTGGAGTCTTGGCTGGATTCGATGCAGATGATATTCGAGTGTCTGGAGACGCCTCCTGGGAGGAGGTTCAAGCTCGCTACATACATGTTGTGCGATTTCGCCAAGAGGTGGTGGGATTTTACCACCCAGTCTGAGAATCACCGATACATGGCATGGGAAGATTTTCAGGTAGACTTCTATGACTTCTTCTTCCCAGAGAAACTACAGGCAGATCGAGCTCGAGAGTTCATGAATCTGCAGTAGGGCGCCATGTCAGTGATGGATTATTCTGCTCGTTTCACCGAGCTTCAGCATTTCACACTTGTTCTGGTGGGTGATGAGGTGTTGAGGGCTAGAAGCTTTGAGTATGGTCTTTGGAGTGACATCTGAGTGTTGGTGAACGTTTTCAGGTTGCCTATTGTGCACGCTACTATGAACCAGGCACTAATTTTTGAGCGGAACCTTTGAGAAGCTAGTGGTGTGGTCCAGGGCGGTTCAACACCATTTTCTGATACTATTTATACTGTTAAGAGGAAGAGATAGATGTATTTATCTCATGGTTGTAGTACTAGTCAGAAGAATTCTACAGGTGGCCCGATTATTTGCTACCAGTGTGGTAGAGAGGGGCACAAGCGACCTTAGTGTCCACGTGACCCAGTGGAGTGTCGAGATTACGGCAAGGTGGGTCATCTACAGCGCTTTTTCAGGGCGTTTCTACCAGCGGATGGTGAGAGGGGTTCTGTACAGACTCTGCGTGCGGGAGCAGGACCAACAGCTTCTTACCAGTCAGGAAATTGGGGTACTTCAGGGCGTGCAGGCAGAGATGGTGGTTGTGGCCATGGTAGCCAGACACCAGGATCTCAGAGGCAGCAGGGCGGGTCAGCTCAGGGTATCTAGGCTGTGTCGCAGGGTCACGGCATTGGTCAGGCATATGCAGTGCAACAGACCCAACAGGAGCAGGATCTTGGACCTTCTACTATTAGAGGTACTATTCTAGTAGCTTCTAGTTTATCTTCTGTGCTTTTTGATATGGTTTCTATACATAGATTTATATTTGTGCCCGTTGTGTAGATCCTTGGGCTTTTTGTTTCTTCTTCTTCTAATGTTATGACACTAGACACTCTGTTGGGAATTAGAATGGTAGGTGTGCGTCAGTGTAAGGAGTTCCCCCTAGAGGTTGGTGGGTGTCACTTTCTGTGGGACCTCTATGTCTTGGAGATGACGAGCTATGATGTCATTCTTGGGATGTACTAGTTGGTACCCTTTCGAGCATTCATAGATTTCTATCATCATAGGGTGAGTTTCACGTCACCAGAGGGCGGAGAGTTTCTATACAAGGGAGAATGGGATGTTCAGGCGAGATGAGCTGGACCATAGCATCATGGGTGAAGTGGAGTGACAGCCCATATTACGAGTTTATATCTGGATGATCAGGGGACTTTTCAGCAGGATTTCCCTCCAGTAGTTGATCGTTTCAGGGATGTCTTCTCAGACGACTTTTCAGGTCTTCCTCCGGAGCGAGAGGTGGATTTATCTATTGAGCTTATGCCAGGAGCGGCACCGGTGTCCATTCCTCCTTATAGGATGGATACACCTGATTTGAAAGATATCAATAGGAAGTTACAGGAGTTACAGGCAAAGCGTTTTATCTGACCCAGTACTTCTCCTTGGGGTTCTTCAGTCCTCTTTGTGAAGAAGGCATATGGTACCCTTAGACTCTGTGTGGATTATCAGAAGCTGAACCAGTTGATGGTTAAGAACTGATATCCCTTACCAAGGATTGATGATCTTTTTTATCAACTTCAAGAAGCACGAGTGTTCTCGAAGATTGAATTGAGATCTGGATATCATCAGTTACGCGTTAGACCATCGGACATACCTCTTACAACTTTTCAGAGCAGATATGGTCTATATGAGTAATTGGTTATGCCGTTCAGACTCACAAATGTGCCAGTAGTTTTCATGGCTCTGATGAATCGTGTGTTCCACCCTTATCTGGATTCCTTTGTGGTAGTCTTCATGGATGATATCTTGGTGTACTCTCACACTCAACACGACCATGTGACCCATCTTGAGATCGTATTGAGTACACTGAGAGAGCATCATCTATATGCTAAGCTCTCAAAGTTCCACTTTTGGATGGACCAGATACACTTCCTAGGTCATATCATCTCAGAGGCAGGAGTTGCGGTAGACCCAGAGAAAGTGAGAGTAGTAGTTTCCTGGGAGTATCCTAAGAACGTGTTTGAGATACGGAGTTTCTTGGGGTTGGCTGGTTACTACAAGCGCTTTATACAGTACTTCTCCCGCTTAGTTGCGCCGTTGATGGGTTTGACTAAGAAGGGTGTGAAGTTCATTTGGTCAGAAGCTTGTGAGACAGCATTTCAAGAGATGAAGGGAAGGTTGACATCAGCACCAGTCCTGATACTTCCAGAGTAGGGGAAGATCTATACAATTTACTGTGATGCATCAGGTATTGGGCTGGGATCAGTATTGATGCAGGGTGATCGAGTTGTTGTGTACGGGTCTCGGCAGTTGAGGCCACATGAGGGAAATTACCTGACGCATGATCTCAAGTTGACTGTAGTTGTTCATGCATTACGCTGTTGGAGACATTATCTCTTGGGAGAACATTTTGTGGAGTTTACAGACTACAAAAGTCTCAAGTATATCTTTACTCAGTATGACTTGAACCTGAGACAGCAGAGGTGGGTTGAATACCTTCAGTCCTTCGACTTCGAGCTTGCTTATACACCTAGTAAGGGTAACGCAGTTGCTAATGCACTGAGCAGGAAGACTCAGATACAGGAATTTCATGAGGCCAGTGGTGAGTGGAAACTCTTGTCTTTATTCTCTAAGATGCATTTGGAGGTGCACGACAGTCAGGGGAAAACCTATCTTTCTTCCTTAGCTGTGACTTCTACCCTCCTGGATAGAGTGAGGATGATATAGCTATCAGATTCGGAAGTCCTAGTTCTACGGGAGTCGGTGTCAAGTGAGGAACCTCCTCCGGGTTGGATGATAGGTGATGATGAGGTACTATGTATCTATGGAAGATTGTGGGTTCCAGGGGATATACGCGAGGAGTTGATGTGGGAGTTTCATGTTTTAGCTTGGGCAGTTCATCCCGGAGTTACCAAAATGTACCGTGACTTAAGACATCAGTATTGGTGGTCGGGTATGAAAAGAGAGATAGTTGGTTTTGTTACGAGATGTTCCACCTGTCAGCGGGTGAAGGGGGAGCATCAGAGGAAAGCTGGACTGTTACATAAGTTATCCATTCCGGAATGGAAATGGAATGATGTCGCGATGGATTTCGTGACCGGGTTGCCGAGGTCACCTTGAGTCAATGATGTCGTGTGGGTTGTTGTAGATAGACTTACAAAGGTAGCTCACTTTTTTCCAATCAAGGAGACCTTCAGTGTTGATGAGCTCGGGAAGTTGCATATCCTAGAGGTAGTACGTCTTCATGGGGTCCCATGTTCTATCATTTCAGATAGGGATGCCCATTTTACGTCTCGATTTTGGCAGGGTTTTCAGAGGGAACTGGGTACACAAGTGCTTCTGAGCACAGCTTACCACCCTCAGACTGATGGCCAGTCAGAGTGTACTATACAGGTGCTTGAGGACATGCTGCGTTCATGTGTACTAGACTTTGGGGGCTCTTGGGAGAGGCACATACCCCTGATCGAGTTTGCCTACAATAACAGTTTTCAGGCAACTATTGATATAGAACCTTATGAGGCCATATATGGTAGGCCATGTCGATCACCTTTTTGCTGGATGGAGGTAGGTGAGGTATATTTACTGGGACCACATCTCGTGCAGGAGACTTCTGAGCATGTCCAGTTGATTCAGAAGTGGATGGCTATTGCACAGTCTCGTCAGAATTCTTATGTTGATCACCGCAGACGACCCTTGGAGTTCGTGGTTGGGGATCAGGTGTTTTTGTGTGTTTTTGTGCTACGAACCCATGTTTGGGGTATCGTATAGCTAAGGAATTTGCTGATAATATATCTAGAATTGTATAGATAATCTAATGATAAATTAAAACTACTGTTTGGGATCACTGCTTGGATCCAGGGCCACCCCGGGGGTGCGTTCCTCTGTTTATCCATTTGGCCTGGATACCCGAGGGTATACTGTGATTATTACCTGTTTAAAGTTTTCTTGAGAGAAAATTTGGTATGAAATTGCTTGTTATGCATTGGGATCGGCCTGGTTACTTAAGCCTGAGGGCATGGTTCTGATTAGCCTGAGGGCGTGGTTATATTAGCCTGAGGGCATGGTTATATTAGCCTGAGGGCATGGTTGTATTTAGCCTGAGGGTGTGGTTATATTAGCCTAAGGGCATGTTGATATTTATCCTGAGGGCATGGTGATATTTAGCCTGAGGTCATGACTATATTAGCCTGAGGGCATGGTTACATTTAGTCTGAGGGCATGACTATATTAGCCTAAGGGCATGGTTACATTTAGCCTGAGGGCAGGGTTCTGATTAGCTTGTGGGCATGGTTTTGGTTAGCTCAGAATTAAATTATGTTGAATTGTTAAAATAATATTAAAAAGGCAATGAAACTGGTAGTGATAGTTACCTTTGAGTACTTACTAGTTTAATGCATTTACTTTTGCACACTGTTGTTGCATATTCTCACTGACAGTTGGGCATGGGCCTTTGGTGGGTGCCTACTGGGATTTATTTCTCACACCCTGTTTGGGTCATGTCTTCATCCCAAACAGACTATATTGTTGCAGGTGTCGACAGGGGAAAGGTTCCCTATACAGGTACATGATTGTATCAGAGGAGTAGGAGAGCATGGGACCAATATTTGGCTTGTGATGCTGCTGTGTTTTGTTTACTCTGCTTGTTTTGCTTAGTTGTACCTTGTACTTTGAGTTGTATTGTATTGTATTACGGTGTATCTTGTTCTGACTACTTTCATAGAATTAGTAACATGTTGTATCTTTATTTCATTTGTTCGTTTCAGTTATTTATTGCTCACTGCTTTCGCTGTTGTATGTTATTTATCTTCTCCGCTTCACTACACTTTGACAAATGAGGGCATAGTTTCCCCACTATCAAACCTAGGTCTTCCCTGCTAGTCGACAGCCTCTAGAGTTTGGAGAAATGCGCTTGAGTTCATGTGACCAACCGGGTCTGGGGCACCCGTTTAGTGGCACCTGGATCTGGGACGTTACAGGGACCACCCTGCCCTTGCCTGGGAGATCCCTGATCATGGCACTACCTTTGCCTTGGTGGTCTGTCAACTACCTATTTGTGCTCCTCAGCACGTCTGGTCGGGCAGTCATGCACTATGTGACCTCAGTCGTCACAAGCACAGCACCGACCCTCTCTGGTCTACCCTAGTGCTCTATTTTGTCCTTGTACCACATGACCACACGCTTGAGTCTGATCGTGAAAGGATCTCTTGTGCCGAGATCCCATTGACTGGCGCATGTTAGCTACCGTAGACGACTCAACTCTGTAACGCCCACTGCCAGCTCCATCTTTCTGGCATCCCTCTAAAAAAATCTCTCTGTCACTAGTGCCTAATCCAGCACCCTAGCATGGGTGGGGATGCACAAGGATAGCACGCTAGTACGGATCTCTCTATGGAGTCTTTCCTCAAACTTCTATGCTTGAAAGTAGTCATAGCGGATCATGGCAAGGGAGTGTCGGGTAAAGTCTATGAACCTCACTGCAAACTCATCAACTGTCATCTCTCCCTGTTGCAGCTTTAGAAGCTCATGAATCTGAACTGAACACAAACAAGAGGGGTAGTACTCCTCACGGAACAGTTGCTGGAATTCGGGTCATGAGAGTGTCGACCCATCGTGTATTTGTGCAACAAGGCTCCACCAGTGTTTGAATGCTCCATGGAAAAGCCTTGTTATTAGCACAGCCACCTGATCTGTTGGTGTCCTGATGAGTCTAAAAACATGGACTACCAACTCTAGCCAATCTTTTATTGCCTAAGGATCTAGCTCTCTGTGGAACATCAACAGCCGCTGGCACTGGAACTCACAGTGCGCGCTAAGTCTATGCTCATCCTCAGCTTGTTTTGCTGGGATGATATGTTGCTCAATAGGTGGAGGTGTTGCTACCTGTCCACCTGGAGGAAGATGCTCAAGGGATGGACCCTGAACCAGGCCTCATCACTCATCGGATCGTCATCATGATCTGAAACTGATATCCTGGCTGGATGTTGTCGTGGAGGCATTCTGGAATTTATCAAGATGTACCACGGTCAGATGAGCATATATATATAATAATAATCGGGAGCTTACTCAAGAATGAAAGTTAAAGACTCAATCATATATGATGCATCTATCATGGATCCCTACATTCAATGTCTTAGTATGCCAAGTCGACAAGCAGGTAGTCAAGGTCCTCGTGAATGGATACGTCGGTTGCCCGTACCATCACTGGACTCTCTCGACTAAGAGTCGCACTTGAGGTACTTTGACACTAGTGCCCTAAATACCAACCAAAATCTTTATAAGGGGACCACTCCAGAAAATATCCCAAGGAATGAATTGTTTTAATGCCAATCTATCACGACCCGACCCAAGTCGGGGCTTGAGTCGCAACTACACCAAACCCACCTCTATGGGTCAGGGGTGGTGACAAGCACCGAAAGACATATCCTAAATGGGTGGTATTTTCCTAAGTACATGTACGCACACACCTGTCTATCTCAATGTAAAAGTGCAGAGGAATAATAATAAAAAGATGCAACAACTAGAAAGTAAACCAAACATACAAAACCTCTAGGGTGTGCAAGAGTACGACAGTGCCAACTGAAAAGTAAAGGGAAAAATACATGCTCAACCAAAAATGTGTCTCAACTAGAAAAAAAACTGGAAAGTAAACTGTTGAGATATCTCAGCTCCTGGTCTCCAAGCTACGACCACCATACGGAGTCCACAGCACCCAATATCCATAAGCTCCTCTGAAGTCACTGCTGACATGTCTGTCATCTGCATAAGACACGACGCGTGTGGGAAAATACCATACAGGGGTGAGTATATACATACCTAGTATGACTCCCTGAAAGTTAAAGGGGGCAGTAAAAGATACAACGGAACTAAAAAGATAGTAGAATAGTACAAAGGGTGTAGCTCAACCCAAAGCAAAAGAAAGATTAACCTCATCCAAGCATAGGAGGATCAACACGATGAGTAGATGAACTACGCGTCAAGTCTTTTCCACACATAGTTGGATAATAGACTCATACAACCATGAGAAGCTAAACACAGAAAGCACGTAGCATACCTCGCACGTCTTCGCAACCCATGGAAGGAGAGTAACCAAATCCAAAGGTATGAATACAGATATGTGTGTGTGTGTGTGTGTGTGCTTAGTCAAAGAATCCCACATGAGAGAGAAATGATATCTATATCTCACATCTCAGCCTAGAAAAAAGAGTCACAAACAGTTCCAAAAGTTCATCAATGATGTCTAGCATCTCACACGTCTGCCCAGAAGTAATCATATAAGTCAAGTCATGCCTCATCACTATGATGCACAGTCGAGGGGCCACAATCTCTAGGTAGATGACTAATGCCCTGATATAACAGGAGGGTTCCACTCAATGGTAGAGGACTCATGCCTAGCCCAACTGAAGGGTTCCACTCTAAAATCGATAGATGACTCATGCCCAACCCAGCTAAAGAGTTCCACTCTAGAAGTCGTTGAGGACTCGTTCCCAGCCTAGCTGAAGGGTTCCACTCGAAAGTCGGTAAAGAACCCATGCACAGCCCAATTGAAGGGTTACACTCTAGAAGTCATCGAGGACCCATGTCCAGTCCAGCTGGAGGGTTCCACTCAGGATTCGGTAGAGGACTCATGCCCAGTACAACTCGAGGGTTCCACTCTAGAAGTCATTGAGAACTCATGCTCAGCCCAGCTGAAGGGTTCCACTCTTGAAGTTGTCGAAGATCCATACTCAGCCCAACTGGAGGGTTCCACTCAGGAAGTCATCAAAAACTCATTTATCATCCTAACTGGAGGTTCCATTTGGGATGCCTCTAGTGATCATGCATGATCACTACCGTCGTCGAGTGTCGCCTAACCTGCCATCTTGTCTTAAACATTTCACATCGTATCTCAGAAGCCACAACCAAGGGAACCATCGCATTCTACATAGAAAAACACTCAGGATAGACTACTCGCAGGACAAAATCTGAGTCCAAACGAAGGAGACACAAAGATTGAAGTTTCTTCAAAAGGAAACAAGGGGTACACATCATGTGAGGGGACCCACACGCTATGTGGTCTCGTTCCTTCACATGGTCGTGTCCCTAGGGGTACACGACTCATCAACCGTGTAGGAATACACAACGTGTGGGGGATATACACAGCGTGCCCATGCCACTCAGAGTCTCGCCCGTGTGCTTGTTCATGCTCGTGTAACCAACCTATGTCGGTGTACTTTACCTCGTGTCCATGTACTTTAGTACACAGCATGCCTCTCCACACGGGATTATGTATGTGTTCTCTGGTTGTGTTCGTGTACTCGGGCACATTATGTGTGTTTAGTCGTATGCTCTGCCACACGACTCATCCGCACATGAAATGGGGTACACAACGCGTGGGGAGCCTACACGGCGTGTCATTTTTATGAATTTCCAAAACACTAGTCACTGCAGTCAGACCCTGACACGCCGTGTGTTCTTCGAAGTACACGACCTATAGTCGGGATTTTTCTAGAATCTCATATCCACTCTCTGCATGTCAGATCTGATCTTCGGCCTTTAGATTCGGCTTCGTTTTTGCCCGTAATCATCGGATCTAGTCATCGTTCGTCGTTTTCGATCATCCAGTGGCCAGAAATTTGTTATGTCGGTCCTTAGAGGTTTCACCGTACGAACCGCTCACTACGAGTTCCTCCACATTTGAAGATTTGGCCTCTGGTCATTGAAACGATCTCCCATAACCCACAAACAACCCACATATGTCCATGGTTCGTCGATTCGTGTCTCGTTCATCATTTCATCACAATTTCGATGGTCCAACCGTGCTTGATACCCCCCGACAACATCGAACCGAGACCAAAGAGTCCAACCGGTGAAAGATGCAAAAAAAAAAAATTAAGGGGAAAAGGCACAAGAACAATTGTTTAACCATCGTTGATCAAGCATTCGTGACCAACGATCAAGAACGAGCATATCCAAGTTATAAAATAATTAAAAACAATTAAATCGGTACACAAACGCATGCTCAGGCCACAATTAGTGCAGATCAATAGAAAGAGATTGATTCACTCAATCAATTTAATCAAAAAAAAACATAAACTACAAATTAATGGGTCCTAGAAATTGAATAATTCATTATCAAAAAATATGAACATTTAGGACACAATTAATCATAACATGTCGTTGATAACTCATTTAGTTGATGATACCCATTTGAGGACCGAAGAGCCATTTCTAGGTATTATATACCACAATATATAAATAAGAGATTACTCAATCAAAGCACTATGCACCACTCATATATGAAAACTCTTATCTCATCTATCCACCATGTTAAACAAGGAATCAACTCAACCAAGATTTTGATCCAATGAGCACGTTAAAAAATTCATCAAATCTCCCCACTAACACCCAAATATTGATCATCATTCACTAAATATCATTGATCATCATTCCTGCAGACTTTCAAACCACGTGTGAACAAACTAAAAAAATCCAACTTCGATTTCTTCGAACATTTGATGGAAATAAAAAAAGATGCATATTCAATTTCATTTTTTTGCGCTTTGTTATTCCACACAATATTTAACGATATTTATCTGCGTTTCGCCGGAGAACATTGTTAAGATAAAAACTTGAAATCTCCAAATCATCTGATTTCACTGCTGAAATACCATCAATGAATGTCAATCAATCCTTAAGGTACAGCCATTGAAATGGGTTGCGATTCAAAAAATTAGTGCGCAAAACAGGGAAAACAAATTTACACATCCAAGAACGGGGAAAACAAGTTTGCTCATCAAAAGGTACTGATAATACAAACGTCCCGTCAATTCGAAACCCTAATTCAAGAACAGAACAAGATCTAGGAGCTTGTAAACTTCGTAACCGACTTCGTCCCCTCCGACACCGCATGCTTCGCCAGCTCTCCAGGCAACACCAGCCTAACCGCCGTCTGTATCTCCCTCGACGTGATCGTCGGCTTCTTGTTGTACCGCGCCAGCCTCGAAGCCTCCTGCGCCAGCTTCTCGAAGATGTCGTTGATGAAGCTGTTCATTATACCCATGGCCTTGCTGGAGATCCCGATGTCCGGATGCACCTGCTTCAGCACCTTGAAGATGTAGATCTTGTACGTCTCCACGCTCTTCGCCTTCTTCTTCTTCTTGTCGCCGGACGCCGCGCCCTTGGCGATCCGCTTCTCGGCTCGAGGCTTCTTCTCGCCGACGGATTTCTCCGCAGCCGGCTTCTTCTCAGCGGGTTTTTTCTCCGCCTTCGGTGCCATGGCGAAAATCAGAGAATGGGAGAGATGCTTCGATTGATACAGAAGCTGCGGAAGTGATCGATTGGAATGAGGATTAAAGGGCGGGGCAAATGCATTTTATATGCGGTGTGCAGCTGATTCTTATTGGAGGGTGCTGTTTGACGGGGATCGTGACCATTGGCCGTCCGATTTATCCAGTGAACGGTCGAGATTGTTTCAGTGCGCCACTGTATGTTTGGGGGAGATCTCCGGCTTGGGCCCGGCTCGAGACTCCCCGTTTTATTGTATTTATCTCCCACTTGTGACCGGTTGTAATAATGAAATTAATAAAATATTCATGAAGGGTTTGTAAACTGACAAACTGACAAGCTTATACAAAAAAACTATAATTTACATATAAAATTATGAACCAAATGTAACACGCATTATAAAATTAAAAATCTAAAGTTTATTTTTGTTAATAAAATCATTAGTGTGAATGGATTAGAAACAAAGAAACTTACTCATCACAACCTAAAGGTTTTACTTGTTCGAAATGTATCAAGCCTATTTGTTCTCCCATCTACAACCATTACACCTGTAATATATATATATATATGTATGTATGTATGTATGTATAAATCAGTGATGAAATCATTTTATGCAAATGCTAGTATGATGTACCGCTACAAATATGGTTTTAACAGCGTTAAAATTGGCACTGTCAGTGCAAAAAAAAACGTTGACTACCGAAATGCAATTAAAAATCTTAGGTTTTTATCAATGCTAAAAAAGCACTGATAAAGGACCTCATTTATTAACGTTTTCCTTTAGAGCTGATAAAGGGGTGTACTGCTGCAGTGTGATGTCAAAATTACAGCACACTGCAGCAGCAAAAACAACAACAAAGAACATCAAATACAAGTTGCAAATACGATATTTAAATGAGATAAAATTTAAAACACAAACACAAGAAAAAAACACGATATTATAGACATTTCAAATATAAATTTGTACAATTACACGAGTAGGTACAAATTAACACAAACATTAAAAAACATCAATGTTTCTTTGTCTTTGGCCCTTGACCTCGTGTCATGCTATTACCAAGTAAATCACTACAACTCGAGCAAAAGAATACACCGATATAAGAAAACAATTCTTATGTTGGCAATACTATAAAGAAATAAATTAAACACAGTGTCAATTTTAAACTAAAACATGTACTTTAAGTTATACCACCAACACCATGTATAAGATTGAGTTGCGGTTGATTCATGCACATCATACAATTTTTTGTTGTTCTCAAAAGCAGGTACTAATGAATTGGCTCTCATCTATGGTGAGGATTATCTTTGTAAGAATTAACTAAATAAGTATAAGATAAAAGTGATAAGAAAATTAATTAACTAATAGCAAATAAAACGATAAGAAAACAATATGAGCTCGGTTGCTTAATTTTGGTGAGGACTCAACAAGTGCATCCAAGAAACCCGAGTTCAAAACCGGGTGGAGACATAATTTTCAGGGGGTATCGTAGCAGTTATGTAGCAAGCACTGTAAGAGACATTATTTGGTACTATAGCAGCCAAAACTATTCACAAACGACTTATGGATCGTTGTTCTAAAGTATCAAAACGATCTTAATGTGTTTTCTCGGTTTTGAGTATGTTACTTGTGTTTTTTTTACTAAAATGTCATTTTAAAATGGAAACACACACTTTGAGTCATACCGGTCACATCCTGTATCGGTTTGATGTGATACTAAAACCTACATATAAAAAATGACTTACGAATCGTTGTACTAAATTACAATGACAATCTGAGCGTGTTTGCTCATTTTTTAGTGTGTGAGACACTTTTTGAACTAAAATATCAATTTTAAACAGATAACAAATACTTTGAGTCATACCGAACACACCGTGTAACGGATTGCAGTGCGGCTGGTTCCTACACATCACAAATGACTTGTGGATTGTTTTCCCAAAGTATCAAAATAATATGAATGCATTTTTATCGATTTTAAGTATGTCACTTATCTTTTTTTTATAAAAATTAATGTCAATTTTAAATAAAAATCACACTTGGAGTCATATCGGTCACATCGTGCATCAGATTGAGGTGCGACAGATTCCTATATATCACAAATGACTTATGGATCGTTGTCTTGAAGTATAAAAATAATCTAAATGTTTTTGTTCGATTTCGAGTATGTCACTTGTGTTTTTTACTAAAATGTCATTTTAAACTGGCAATAAGCACTTTAAGTCGTACCGGTCACATCCTATGTCGGTTTTCCATGATACTAATTCCTATACATCACAAATGACTTATGAATCGCTGTATTAAATTACCAAGACAATCCAAGCGCATTTTCTCAGTTTTCAACAAGTGACATACTTTTTGAACTAAAATGTCAATTTTAAGATGACAACGAAAACTTTGAGTCATACTGGACACATCGTGTATCAAATTGAGGTGTGAATGATCCCTACACCTAAAAAATGAATTATGGATCATTTTCCTAAAGTATCAAAACAATCTGAATGTGTTTGTCTGGTTTTGAGTACGTCACTTGTATTTTTTACTAAAATTAATGTTAGCTTTAAATAAAAGGACACACTTGAGGTCATACCGGTCACACTGTGCATCATATTGTGGTTCAGCTGATTCCTACACACCACAAATGAATTATAGATTGTTTTCCTAAAGTATCAAAACAATCTGAATGTATTTTCTCAGTTTTGAGTGTGTCACTTGGGTTTAACATGCATTATGATTCATACTGGTCACATCGTGTGTCGGTTTGACGTGAGATTGATTCTTACATGTCATAAATGACTTATGAATTATTTTCCTGAATTATCAATGTAAAGACCCTAATTTTCCACGTAATTTTCTTTAAATTATATGGAATATTACGAGTCCGCGAAAATTGACGACGAGTGATTCCGAGGCTTGGTGTGCCCAGAATGAATTTCTAAACTTTTTTTCGGGTACGTTCAGTAAACGTACGAGCGGTTTTTTGTAACTTTTAAAACAGTGTTCAGAATTGAAATCTAAGGGCACCATTGAACTCGCAGCGCCAGTATTCGCTTAAGGAGACCTTCACCTCGACCGCAGTAGGTCGAGGATGAAAGATAGATATTGTGTTTTTCGTGGAAATGAAAATAAAATAAAATAAACTTTTATTTTATTTCTAATAAAACCTCCCACATGAAAGTTAAAGAGGTGGGGACCACTTGAACTAAAACCCCCCTTTTGAAATTAAAGACGGGGACCACCCAGACCCTCTTTAACGTGAGACACCCCTTTCTAACTCCCCACTTATTTGTTGGAGCCAACTTAAATTAATTAAATGTGTCAACATTTAATCATGCTAACATAAATTAATCTACTTAATTTAATTTATATTGGCACCTCTTTTCTTTTGAGAGGATTGGTTGGCGAAGTGTGGAGAATTGGGAGAAAGATGTGGAGAAATCCTACCTCTCCAACGAAGAACTTCTCCTCCAAACAAAGAACGACATCAGAGAACGTTCTTCGGAATCAAGGAAGAGGACGACGCACGAGCCCGACTTCGGAAGCGTGATTTCGGAAGTGACGATCGTTGGCACCCTTTTCGCCTTCACCGTTTTCATCTCATGACACATCGAAAAACCTTCGAGGTTGAGAATGTTATTTTGAATACCTTTTCCCCACTCTTGACATCCTTCTTGAATTAAGAACATCTATGCCGCTTGCTACCGCTCTAACGCGGAGGGTGCGGGCCAAACAAACATGGCCCGACCCCTCCACAAATATTGTGGTGTTGTTGTGTTCTTCGCGATGGTGGAAGATGGAGACCAGTGCCGGCGACTGGCACCAGTGAGACTCGGGAACGACGACTAGCACCATGGCCGACCGCGACAAAGGTGGCGGCACGCGTCCGCGCCGCTCGGCGAGCAAGGGCTGCGACTTTATGTCATGGAGGCGAAGGGAGGGCGGTTGACGTTCGGCTGGCCGCGAAGGGGCGGCACACGACGCGCTGTCGTCGGAGCAAGGAGTCGCGGCCCGCCCGGCCGCGGTGGATGGCAGAAGGCAGATGACGTACGACCGATCGCAGAGGGGCGGCGCATGACGCACCGCAGGGAGGACCAAGGGTCGGCCGTTTCGGCCAGACGAGCTGGACCGAGCGGGTCCCACGTGCTGGATGGCGACCGAAAGGCTTCAGCCGTTCGGTGTTTGAGAGCGGGGGGCACGTGACTCCCCCCCACATGCGGCCTGGCCGGGCCGCCAAGCCAGACCGCCCAGTGCGGGCTGGGCCGGACCAACTTCGACCCATATTTTCTCTTTTGTCCATAACTTTGGCACCGAGTGTCCGTTTGATAAACCGTCTGCGGTGCTCAAAACCTTGGAGCAAGACGGTCCTTTTTTTATACCCCATTTAATATTTGGATAAAGTTGGGGTATGGTCGGGTTGGATCAAGCACGAATCCAACCGGGCCCTCAGGACTAAAATGCTAATAACTTACAGACCGGGCGTCCGTTTGACACACTATCTATTGCATTGAGACCCCTATGATGGGGAGGTCCTTTGGTATACTACTTATATATTATTTTCCTAAAGTATCAAAATAATCTAAATTCATTTTATAAGTTTTGAGTATGTCAATTGTCCTTTTTACTAAAATTAACGTCAATTTTAAAGAAAAAGACATAATTGGAGTCATATCGGTCACACTGTGCGGAAGATCGAGGTATGATTGATTCCTACATGTCAAAAATGACTTATGGATAATTTTATTAAAGTATCAAAACAATATGAATGTTTTTTCTCAATTTTGAGTATGTCACTTGTATTTTTTACTAAAATGTCATTTTAAATTAGAAACACGCACTTTGAGTCATACCAGTCACATCATGTGTCAATTTGACATGAGACTGATTCTTACACATCACAAATGACTTATGAATCGTTAGCATAAATTATCAAGATAATATGATCTCATTTTCTTGGTTTTTAGTGAGTGAAACACTTTTTGAACTAAAATGTTAATTTTAAACTGATAACTGACACTTCGAGTCATACTAGGAACACTGTGTATCGGATTGAGGTGAGAATCATTCCTACACATAAAAAATGACTTATTGATCATTTTCCTAAAGTATAAAAATAATCTGAATGAATTTTCTTGGTTTTGAGTATGTCACTTATTTTTTTTACTAAAATTAATGTCAATTTTAAATAAAAACACACTTGGAGTCATACTGGTCACACCGTGCATCAGATTGAGTTGTGACTGATTCCTACATGTCAGAAATGACTTATGGATCATTATACTAAAGTATCAAAATAATATGAATGTGTTTTCCCCTATATTTCATTAAATTGGTGATTAGTCGCTCCAGTGTAGGCTCAAAGGTTGAAAATGACCCAGAGGCTTATATCCTAAAGGCTTAATATGACATGAATTCTTAGTGGCCCATAGGCCCAAATATGTAGCCCAAAATAAAAAATTAGGTGAATAATACTTATACTATAGTACCCTACTATGTTACCTACTACAATACCATGAAAATACTTCCCCATTTTTATTTGATTCCAGGTATCTGATGCAGGATTATAGGGTATTTACCACTCAGGTGCCACCCCAACTAGACTTCATGCTTTGACTTTTGATTTCCCAGGAATAATTATTCTTGGGTAGCATGGTTTATTTTCTTATTTCAATAATCTCCTTCCATGGAATCATTTTATTCACATATACTATCAATTAACATGTATCTTCCAATACCATCTTGAATTTATTTAGCATCTCTACTTGGCTTGGTAGCATGATTGGAATTTTTTTTGAAATGTGTCCAGCCTACTTTCACCTTATACATAGTTCCTCAAGAACACTTGGGGCATCCTTTTTAGATAAACTATAATAAAATTCAAGTTATTATTAATTTTTAATTTATTACTTCACTATAGAACCTTCATTATATGATGAATTTACCAACTTGGTTATTCCACATGGTTTCTTAGAAATACCTTCCACCAAGTCAATCCTTTTATTTTTTCATGGATTGACTTACTTATTTGTTTCTTAGGTTTTACTCCATCAACACCAACACTCAAAGATTTTTTACAAAATCCCATAGTGTAACAACCTCGAATCTAAAAACTAAGAGTCAGTGGTTACTTTATTATATTGGTATAAGATACAAGATATCACATCACACAAGATCAAACAATTTAGCAATCTTAGGATACTGGATACATTCATGATTGTCATATTACATTGTAAACTTAAAACATAACTCTTAAACATCATAATAAATTTCTTATTACTTTTAGTATATCCTTGAATTCATTTAAAGATCCATTCTTGGTACCCTAGGGATAGGGAAAAACAAAAGTGTGAGTTCAGATGCCTGGTAAGTGGTTGCGTATAATATAATCTATCATGAATATAAAAGATATAAAAAATATAACATAGTGAATAATAAATAAACATGTCATATAATCAATAAATTGAGTATGAAATATATCCATGGATAATATAACAATGTAAATAATCACATGGATATCAATAACTAATTTCATAGTGATAAAATTCATAATTATGAACATATTAATCTTTTTATTATAGCTTTATTCTAGGACATCATACTTACCATCAAGGCCTCATTCAATAAATAATACTTACCATTAATGCCTCATTCAATACATCATAATTACCATCAAATCCTTAGCCCATACATTATTAATAAATGGGTAGACATACACCAAATACCCAAACTAATTTGTATCATGAGACTAATCGATGTATGAAGAAGATATATAATTTTGAGACCCACCCAACACTAAATAGGTCCAATAAATTCATTATATGAAAATAATGAATAAATAATACATTACATAATCAACATGCTTTAGTAATTAATAAGCATTCATATTGGAAAACTAGCATACAAAATGCCATTATTTTCCCCAATCAACAAATGGAATGACATAATCATAATTCATCCAAGAAAGAAGGTGGATTGTATCATTATATCATATCTATAATGACACAATATTTTCATATATGTATATTACATAATTTTTGTGAAACATTTCATACATTACATAAACACATTCCCAAAGACCGTATTAGTTTAGTGCCTTTGGAAACTAGGAAATATAAAAAGCTAGTTCATAACACATATACTTCTTCTCTTGCATATTTCTTCATAATTATAACCCTTTTTTATATATCATACTTAATACCTATCTTCATATCCTTTGGAAAAGAAACATAATAAAGGGTGAGCTTAAAAGGTCAATAAGGGTAAACAAGGGACATATATAAGTATATCATGAACATAAGGGTATAATAACATGATCATGAAAATAAAATATCATAACTTGAATATAAAAGTTCATATACACGAGTCATGGAATGAATATTGGTATTTTATAATACATGAATCATAAGAGAATCAAGAGCATAATCCATGAAATTGTAACATAAGAACATGACATAGAATTTGTGGCAGACACATAAACATGTAAAACCATTCCCAATAAGTCAAAGTGCATTGAAAAAAATTAACATGACACTTCATGGGGAATACACCTACTGGGTGGGACACACCACCATCCCCAGTCGTAGTCCTTTCCTCATAAGGGATCAAGTTTCCCCATCTTCCCATAGTAGATCGGGTTTCCCCATATTCCATAGTAGATTAAGCTCGTCGACTTGATTCTCACTATTATCTCATGAGATATAAATCTTTACCCAATAAATTGGAGGTAGATATAGGTCCCACCCATCACAAAATTAAAACCATACATATGTGTTCCAAAATAATATAAATCATTTATCATATTAGAACCCATGGAATGAAATGGGTTTTATAAACATCATTCAACCATAATATAACCCATGAGAAAGAAATGGGTTCCATAAATATCATTCCATCATAAAAATAAACCATTATTAGAAATAATAATAATGGTACCATTGAATCATATCCCCAGTAAAACATAAGTAACATAAAAAATGTTATCATAAATGGAAAAGAATTTTTATAGATCACTTCAAAACAATTCTTAAGGAAAATATCTTTTCTGCTTTTAAAATGTTTTCTTTTCTTAAAATGTCATGAAATTTTAAAATAAAATATTTTATTTCAAAATAAAATTGTAATATTATAAATAAAGTTTAAAATAATTAAGGCATCATGATAACATAAAATTATGTTCATGTTGTATAAGTAAAAAAACACTCCTTTCACACCTTTTCCAGAAAAGTCACAAAGTACCGCGTTTGGAAAATGACAAAAAGATTCCTTTCAAACCATGTAGTAAAAAGTAAAAAATGGGTAAAAGACTTTAAACATCCATATGATAATATTAAAAACATTTTTGAAAACATTTTTAGAAAACATGGACATGGAAGATAAATATTCCCCAATAGAGACATAAAATGATACAATCCCAAATATTGATGAGATTGTGAAATAAATACTCATCACTTTATAACCAGTAGAATAGTAAGCCCCATGAAAGAAAGAAAATTATATGGATATGAAAATACCACAATATTATAGATAATAATCACAAAATACATTCACGGGTAGTATATACTCCATATAGAAGAAACAAGTAGTGTACAAGGCATGTGTCCCACATAAATAAAAGTGAGACATAAATCCCTTACTACTCGAGTAATTTTAGAATCATGAACCTCATGAAATAATAACATAAATTAAATAAATTTAAAATCATTAAATAAATGAAATTAATGATATAATATTTCATAGATCATTATATACACCACACAAAATAAGTGAGTAGTGAATATGACATGTATCTCACGAAAATAAAAAAGTGAGATGAAATCCCCTTACCTTAAGTCTTGAATTCCTTCATATACGTTAAAAAATCCTATATAAAAAATATAAGTTTATTATAAATTAAATAAATAACCATATTCAATTATATCATACCATATATTCTTTACTTATGTCCTTGTTTACTCGTTTATTAATAATTTTCATATTAAAGTTACGTTTCGGGTAATAACCGCTTTGTTTTTCACACATGTTTTGATTTGTTATATTTTTTTCCTCTTAATTATATCATGATTTAATAATATATATAATTATAACCATTATATAAATATCATATATATTTATTACATGAGTATTTATAATAATCTATAAAATATATAAATGAAATACATTGTTCTTGGAGACGGTATGCCGTATGTACGCATGAACACTATTTTAATTTTCTTTTATTATCAAAATAAAGAAAAATATATGATATATTTTAATTATAGAATCATTTTTATGTTATATATATCATATATATTCATAAAATTCATCCTTATTATCATCTGTGTTAAATATAGTTTAAAAACGAATCATATCGCATCGTGGAGATGATAAGTCATACGTACTCATGAGCGCCATTATCATTTTACAAAAGATTAGGTGGTAGCAAGGTGGATATAATATTATAATTAAATAAGTATAATTATTTCATAAATATCATATATAAACATTAAACCCATCATAATTCTCACTCATAATCGCTACGTGGAGACGGTAAGCCGTATGTACGCACAAGCGATACTTTCACTTATTGTTTAATGAGAAAGGGGATGTATAATGGTGTGTTAATAATAATAATAAAATTTAAGAATATTTAAGGTTCTTAATTTTTTATTTTATGACATATTTTGTAGATTTAGAATATGTATAGAAGATTATAAAAAGAGAGTGATCGGTTAGAGCGATTACCTTTTCTTCGAAACGAATCCTTTAGATCTCCTCTAAAGGACTCTATAGTTGGTCTTATGGGAAGACCAAAAACCATGTAACATGGATATAAAAGTTTAGAAGACAATTTTTATGAAATTGTTCAAGATAGAGGGCTCAATGTAGTGAAATGGGATGAGCGAAGACGTGTCCTTTTATAATGAAGGTGAGGGGCACTTTGGGAATTTATCAACAGATTAAATTATACTAAATTAAATATAAATCCAAATACCTAAAAATAGAAATGAATTATAAGATAATGTGGTATATGGTGTAATATTATCAACCAATATATTTTAGACAAGTTTTGGAATTATTTTAAACCTTATCATTTTGATTAACCCTTAGTTAAACCATTTTAATTTTAACTATGATAACAAAGTTTTTAATATTAAGAGGATGTAATTTTTACATATAAAGTGTCAATTGGACCATAAGTGTAAAATTTAAGATATTTTAGACCATATATCATTCCCTTTTCCTGATTTAACATTTTTATGATTTTTAAATAATTCAATAAAATATTATTTTCATAGAAAATTATAAGTGCCAATTTTCACACTATTCATAACATTGACTTTAATAAAATCAATACAATAAGATTATTATGAAAAAATTCATTTAATACACCCATAATATGTCATATTCACCCATAAAACTCGATTATCACCTTAATTGAGTCAAATTATATTTCTTTTAATATTTCTAATATCATTTAATTGATTGTTCCATTATTTGAGTAATTACCGTATCATCATTTTGTAATTATTTATGATAATTATTTCTTTACTAATTTTTTTAAAAAAAATATATATGATGTAGATAGAAATTTTAAATTACTAAAGAATATATAGTCGATCATATCTTCTATTTAACCCCATATTAAATATATTATACATATTAAAAGTAAGAGTGTGATATTTTGTCACTCCCTTTGAGTTTAATAATATTTAAGTCATTTTCATGGAAACGTGTCCATTAAATTATAAAAATTCAATATTTATGTGTTAAGGTTAAAAATAACTTCATCTAATAACATTTGGGAAAGTTTTAGGGTATTTTTATAATATTTATAATATTATTTTTACTCTTAATTACTCAATTTACCTTTAACCATGATATTAAAATTACTAAAGTTACTATTCACATTGTCCAAAAATAAAAAGAACCAATTTAATAAATTAAGACCTTATGATTATAATATGGAATACATTTTTTATAATTAAAAACATATAATTTTCTAAAATTAATTTAAAATTAATCCCATTGACAGAATGAGAAAATGAGTTTTTAAAGTAAAAACATTCAGAATATTAACATATTTTTATATCCAAATTCAATGTGAAATTAATTAAAATGAAACAAATTTTATTAAATGATAATTTTTTTATCTAATTATACTTTAAAACCATCCAAATATATAATTTAATGCTATAAATTATTTTGATGAAAAAGTTGTTTCCAATTAAAATTCAGTATTTTCCTCTATTCATCAAAACATGAAACTTACAAACAAAATACCAAAAATTCATCAAAAGTAAATTTTTATATTACTATTTCAGAGAAGAAGTTTATTTTTTCTAATATAATTTTTAAAAGTGTCAAAAATTATATTTAAAATGGTTTCTCCATTAAAAGGTAGTAAAATTACCCTTTTGAAAAATATAGGGTTTTATGCATAAAATTGGGTTTGTTCTTATCTTATGCCTATAAAATCTATTGGATGAATACTAAAAATAATTTATTGAATATATAGAATATATATTTAATTAATATCATTCAATAATTATAATTAATTTAATTTATTAAGACAAAATGACTTTGGTATTATAAAAATAAAAATATATCCTTTATATTCAATTTGTATATATTTTTATTTATAATTAATTGGTAACTAGTGAATTCATCTTATAAAACATATATTTTATAAGTTAGTTAATTATATTCATAATTGTTAATTTAATTCCTAGGTTATATCTTATTATATTAAATAATAATATTTTAATAATATACTGTTGTTTGGTAAAACTCAGTCTTGCATGTAATGCACACCATCAAAAGAACTAGACATTGTGTGTAACATAAGACAAACACAGTGTTGCATGTACCACAAGATAATATAAGTGTTTCTAATAGTGAAATATTAACTTGGTGTTGCGTATAACACAAGAAATCAAGGAAATTTAATTTATTATAAAAAAAGGTTCCTAAAAACTTGGGGTGTTACATTCTACCCCTCTTAAAACGAATTTCACCATCGAAATTCATCTAGATTATCAAAGCTTTAATACTTGAAAGTTATTTTCATATAAACCCACACCGTAAAAAGGAATACTAAAACTTCTTTTTAAAAAGGAAAGTTAGAAATATAATGGTTACCAAAAGTAACTCATAACTAGGTTTTCATATAGAAGAACATAGGTGGAAAGAAAAAACATGGACATGGAATATGAATATAGCTATTAAGTTCTGATGGAGAGTGATAGAGAGCATGGTCAAGAGAAATTTAACAACCACAAGGCCATTAATCTATGATGATCTAAGGTACCATTTTATTAATCATAAAATAAGGTATTAGGATGACATTTTTGGTTTCAAGATCCTTTACCTAGAGTTGAATAATTTTTATGAGAATAAATACTTACTTGATTTCATCACATTTTATAATCATAATACCATCCATTCATTGTGCCTTGATAAATTTCACTTCATCTCTTATTCCAAGAAATGAAGGTGATTTTTTCATTCCTGAAGCATTATCAGATCATGAAATCCATATAATGATAAATTATTCCATTAGTCTTAATATCATAACAAAAAGTTTAACAACGGTTATCCAATATGAATAAATCCTCATATGAAGTGATAATACATTAATATTTAAAACCTCATCCAAATTTCAATGAAAACAATTTCATAATTGGTTACCTTTATGGTCCTTACAAAATATTAAAATTCAAAACTTTTGAAAGAAGGTAACTAACCTTCAAAAATCAACTCATCATTAATCCCCAAACAACTTGATATAGATCTTAATGTTCACACACCAAACATATGAATACCATTATCATGTAATCTTTTGAAATATGGTAATATCCTTAATTACTAAATCATGCATGATTTCAAAAATTAACTCTTTCCTCATACCATAAATCTATAAATTAAATCCTTGAACCACATTGTCATCATATTACTAAACAGTTCTAAGGTTATCAATACTATCCCATTTATCTTAACACACAATCAAACATCTATTTATCCTATTATTTTACCAACATCATGCACATATTAAGGGTCATCCTCCCTTAATAATGTATTCTCCAAAAATATCACCTTACCACCTCAATCACTTTTCATGGTTATTAGTACCATTTAATATATGCACTTAAATCCTTATAGAACAAATAAACTGGACCAATACATAGATATTTCATTATTCCATAATACCATAAAATTACTTCTATAAAATTATTCTTGAATTCCATTACATAAATACTCAATCATTCCAAAAATTATTTATCATACTCCACATCACTAATAGTGATCGCATGAGATTTCCCTTTGTATTTTTATTTAATAGGTTGCTGACGGTGATCGTCATCTTTAACCCTTAGATTTGGAAATTGATTAGAATAATTCCCATTTTCCTTACACTTGAAGTATTGAAGTGTGGGAAGTATATTCTACATATCCCATTCTCTATTCACATCATTATTTATCTTTTATCCATCACTTTGGAAGTCAATTTTCTGATGGCATTATTTCCCACACTTAAAACATCTACCAGTCCCATTAAGATAATTTCCTCTATGTTTCTTTCCACACTTTGAGCATAAAGGAAATCTTATCTTCTTTTCTCTATGGTTTTTTAGATTTTCCTTTTATCTCTACATTCTGTTTCTGATCAAAACTATGATATTGATATGTAACTCCAACCTCCATTTCCACCTTGATAACACAATGCACAATCTCTTCATAGATACTCTCTTATGGATAACACCCTTTAAAGACTTGGTTTTAATCCACCTAAGAATATATTAACCTTAATTTAAAGTTGAATGACAATACCAGATGCACACTATAAAAGTATTGTAAAATTATCCTCATAGTTACCAACATACTCATCATCCCTTTTATTTAACTTAAGGAACTCTTTCTCCATCTTCATATGAAAAACACGAGGAAATACTTATTGAAGAATAAGTTCTTGAACTCATCCCAATACATGGATTCAATTTCATATTGATACCTCATATTCTTGATTAGAGTCTACCATTGGTCTGCTTTGACTTCTAAATCATAAAAAACTAAAATGAATTTTTCATGTTTTGAACACTGAAGGATGAAAAATATCTTTTCAATAGCATTAATTCACTATTCTAAAACAAGTGGTTTAGAATACCTACTGAAAGAAGGGGGAGTTTTCCTCATGAAGGGGTCAATAGAAAGTTATTCCCTACTCTACTCATTTGGAAGTCTAGAATGATTCATATCTTGTGTGAGTATAATGATAATATTTTGAATTCCAATTCCCATAACATTTGGTTGTTCAGGAGGAAAATTGTTGCATTACTCATTGCATTCATCATTAACATGGTTCCTTTGGGTTTCAGACATTGAATAAAATAATAGTATAATGTGAGTTACACTATTAATAGTGGGGAAAACACATAATCAAGGGAAATTAATTTCAATCTATAACATATTAGGCTTAATCCAAGGGTTTTCATGATTACTACCAAAATTCAAGGATTGTAGACTTATCCTAAGATACATACCTAGATATATCCTTGGAAATATATATAGGGATATAACTAAAATTTTCACATCCTAGTTTCCAAGTTTTACTAAACCTTTACTCTGATACCAACTATAATGATCCAAGTTTTTCATATATGGATATTACATCCTTTTTTTGGAACATTTCAAACATTATACAAACACATTCCCAAAGATCGTATTAGTTTAGCGCCTTTAAAAACTTGGATACATAAACAACTAGTTCATAACACATTACTTCCTATACTACCTATTTCTTCATAACTAGAACCCTTTTTGATATATCAAACTTAATAACTTTCTTCATATCATGGGGAAAAGAAACATAATAAAGGGTGAGCTTAGATGCTTAGTAAGGGTAAACAAGGGACATATATAAGCATATCATGAACATAAGGGTATGAAAAAATGATCGTGAAAATAGAAGATCATTCCATGCATATAAAAGATCATATACATGATTCATGACATAAATATTGGTAGTTTATAATATATGAATCATAAGGGAATAAAGAGTATAATCCATGAAATCATAACATAAGAATATGACATGGAATTTATGGCAGACACATAAACATGTAATATCATTCTCTATAAGTCAAAGAGAATTGCCAAAACTTAACATGGAACTTCATGGGGATTAAACCTAGTGGTCAGGACACACCACCATCCCCAATTACAATCCCTTCCTTATAAGGGATTGGGTTTTCCCATCTTCCCATAGTGTATTAGGTTTTCCCATCGTCCATAGTGAATCAAGCCCATCAACTTGATTCCCATCATTATATCATGAGATATAAATATTTAACCAATGAATTAGAGGGAGATATAGGTCTAAACCATAAAATAATGAAAACTATACATATTTGTGCCATAAGAATATAAATCATTCACCATATCAAAATACATGGAATGAAATAGGTTTCATAAACATCATTCAATCATAACATAACCAATGAGAAAGAAATGGGTTTCATAAATATCATTATATTATAAAAATAAACCATTATTAGAAATAATAATAATGGTATAATTAAAGAATATCCCAATTAAATCATAAGTTACATAAAAAAAATGCAATCTTATATAGAAAATAATTTTGAGAGATCACTAGAAAATAATTTTTGAGGAAAATATCTTTTCTTCTTTGAAAACATTTTATTTTCTTAAAATGACGCATAATTTTAAAAGAAAATATTTTATTTGAAAATAAACTTTTAAGATTATAAAGTAATATTCAAATCATTAAGGAATCACGATGGTGGAAAATTCAATTCATGCCATATAAGTAAAAAAACATTTCTTTCATACTTTTGATGGAAAAGTCACAAAGTACCTTGTTTCGAAAACGATAAAAAGATTCATTTCAAACCGTGTAGTAAAAAATAAAAAATGGGTAAAAATGACTTTAAAAATCCATATGAGAATAGTAAAAAAAAATTTGAAATAATTTTTATAAAACATTTACATAGAAGTTAAATATTCCCCAACATAGACTTAAAACGATACAATCTCACATATTGATGAGATTGTGAAATAAATACTCATCACTTTATAATAAGTATAGTTATAATACCCATGAAATAAATAAAAGTATATGGATATTAAAATACCATAATATTATATATTAGAATCATAAAATACATTCATGGGTAGTATATACGCCACCTATAAGAAACAAGTAGTGTATAAGGCATGTGCCCCACAGAAATAAAAAAGAGACATAAATCTCTTACTACTTGAGTAACTTTAAAATCGTGAACCCTATGAAATAATAACATAAATTAAATCATTTAATATCATTAAATAAATTAAATTAACGATATAATATGTTATATGTCAGTATATACACCACATAAAAGAAGCGAGTGGTGAATATGGCATGTATCTCATGGAAATAAAAATTGAGATGAAATTCCCTTACCTTAAGTATTGAATTCCTTTTTATACATTAAAAAATTATATATAATAAATATAAGTTTATTATAAATCTATTAAACAACCATATTAAATTATAAAATACCATATATTCTTTACTTATGTCCTTCTATTACCCATTTATCAACAATTTTCATGTTAAAGTTACGTTTCACGTAATAATCGCTTTGTTTTTCACATGTGTTTTGATTTGTTATATTTTTGGTCCTATTAATCATATAATTATTTCATAATATCTATAATTATAAAAATTATATAAAAATTATATATATTCATTAGATAAGTATTTATAATAATATATAAAAGATATAAATGAAATACACCGTTTATGGAGACGGTAGGCCGTACGTATGCATGAACACTGTTTTCATTTTATTTTCATATTAAATAAAAGAAAAATATATGATATATTTTTATTAAAGAATAATTTTTATGTTATATATCATATATATTCATAAAATTAATCCTTATTACCATCCATGTGATATATATATGAAAAACGAATCACATCGCATCGTGGAGTTGGTAAGCCATACGCACACACGAGCGACATTATCATTTCCCAAAAGATTAGGTGGTAAAAAGGTAGATATGATATTATCATTACATAAGTATAATTATGTCATAAATTTTATATATAAACATTAAATCCATCATAATTCCCACTCATAAAATATGGTGACATAAAAACGAATTGTATCGCTATGTGGAGACGGTAAGCTGTACGTAGGTACGAGTGATACTTTCACTTCTTGTTTGATGGGAAATGGGATGTATAATGGTGAATTAATAATCATAATAAAATTTTATAATATTTAAGATTATTAATTTATTATTTTATTATATATATCATAGATTTATAGGATTTATAAAAGAGTATAAAAAAGAGTGATCTATTAGAGTGATTACCTCTTCTTCAAAACAACTCCTTTAGATCTCCTATAAAGGAATTTAAAGTTTGTATTTTGGGAAGAAAAGAACCTATATAATGTGGATAGGGAATTTGATAAGATAATTTGGTAGAAATTGGTTGATATACAAGGCTCAATGTGGTGAAATGGGATGAGGTAAGAGGTGTCCTTTTATAATAAAGGTGAGGGGCACTTTGGGAATTTCTCAAACGATTAAATTATACTAAATTAAATATCAATCCAAATAACTAAAAATGGAAATGAATTATAATATAATGTGGGATAAGGTGTAATAACATAAAATTATATATTTTATACAATTTTTGGTATTATTTTAAACCTTATCATTTTGATTAACCCTTAATTAAGCCATTTTAATTTTAACTATGGTAACAAAGTTTTTAATATTAAAAGGAAATAATTTTTACATATAAAGTGTTAATTGGAGCATAAATAGACAATTTAATATATTTTATACCATATCTCATCCCCTTGTAATTATTTAATATTTTTATGATTTTTAAATAATTTAATAAAATATTTTTTTCATAAAATATCATAAGTGTCAATTTTGACACTATTCATAACATTGACTTTAATAAAATCAATCCAATAAGCTTAATTAAAAAAAATTAATTTAATACACCAATAATATGCAATATTCACCCATAAAATTAGAATATCACCCTAATTAATTCAAATTATATTTCTTTTAATATTTATAATATCATTTAATTGATTGTTGAATTAATTGAGTAATTACTACATCACCATTTTTTAATTATTTATGATAATTATTAATTTACTAAAAATTAAAATTAAATTTATATGATGTATATAAAAATTTTATTTTCCTTAATAATATATATATTCAAGAATATCTTCTATTTATCTCCATATTAAAAATATTATACATATTAAAAGTAAGAGTGTGACATTTTTCACTCCCTTTGAGTTTAATAATATTTAAGTTATTTTTAGGGGAAAGTGTCAATTAAATTATTAAAATTAGATCCTTATGTGTTAATTTTAGAATTAAATTCATCCTATAAAATTTTGGAAAGTTTTAGGGTAGTTTTATAATATTTATAATATTTTTTTTATCCTTAATTACCCAATTTACCCTTAACTATAATATTAAAATTACTAAATATACTATTCATATTTTTCAAAAATAAAAGGGACATATTTAATATATTTTTAACTTATAATTAAAAATATTTAATCAATATTTAATAATTTTAAACACATTGTTTTCTAAAATTAATTTAAAATTAATCCAGTTGACGGAACAAGAAAACAAGTTTTTAAAGTAAAAACATCCAAAAGATTGACATGTTTTTATATCCAAATTAAATGTAAAATTGATTAAAATAAACCCAATTATATTAAATGATAGAAATTTACTTTTAAACCATTAAAATATATAATTTAAAAATACAAATTATTTTGATGAAAAAGCTGCTTTCAATTAAAATTCAGTATTTGTCACTATTCATCAAAACATGAAACTTATCATAAAATTACCAAAAATTAATCTGAAGTAAATTTTTATATCCTAATTTAAAATAATAAGTTTATTTTTTCAAATATAATTTATAAAAGTTTCAAAAATTAGATTTAAAATGGCTTCGCCATTAAAAGGCGGTAAAATTACCCTTTTGAAAAATATAGGGTTTTATGCGTAGAATTGAGTTTCTTATTATCTTATGCCTATAAAATCTATTAGATGGATATAAAAAATATTTTATTGAATATATAAAATATATATTTCATTAATATCATTCAATAATTGTAATTAATTAATTTATTAAGACAAAACGACTTTGGGAGCATAAAAATAAAAAGATTTCCTTTATATTCAATTTGTATATAATCTCAATTATAATTAATTGGTAACCAATGAATTTATATTATAAAAGATATATTTCATAAGTTAGTTAATACTATTCATAAATTCTAATTTAACATCTCGGTTATATCTTATTATATTAAATAATAATATTTTAATAATATACTATTGTTCGGTAAAATTCAGTCTTATGTGTAACACATGCCATAAAAAGAAATAAACATTGTGTGTAACACAATCCAAACATAGTGTTACATGTACCACAATCTAATATAAGTGTTTCTTGTAGCACAAGATTAACTTGGGGTTGCGTATAACACAATACATCAAGTAAATTTAATTTATTTGAAAAAAAGGTTCATAAAAACTTCGGTTGTTAGAATGTCCCTAGTGTAACATAATAAACTTTAAAGGATGCTAAAATATATGAAACAAATATTTAAAAGAGAATTAATATTTACTTACATAAAGTAGATGAAATACCTTTACATTTTTGATACCCTTTTTAGAAAATATTTTATAAAATAAAGGGAATATAAATTTCTATAGAAAACTATAAAAATTTGGGGGAAATTTTATTAAAGAGATTCGATGAAGGAAGTGGGAAAATATGTTTATATTAGAAACATTTAGAAGATATTCCTTTCACACCATCAAAATGAAATCCAAATTTAATAAAAAATTATTCCACAAGTCACTTTTAAATATAATTTTCAAGGAGTTGAGAAGAGTAATTTTTAAAACATTATTTTAAAATATACATATTAATAATGTAATCTGGACAATAAATAAATCCTAATTCCAAAAATGTGGAGTGGAAGGTAAAATATATGAATGAAAACAATATTTCAAAAATATCTTTGTTGAAACCCATATCATTAAAAAAGTAATACAACTTCCTTTTGAAAATTAATAAATAGAAATATAAAGATTATAATAAATAATATATATTTGGATTTAAAAATAAAAAATTAGAATACTAGAGATAAGAAGAATATATAAATGGAATAGAAAGATTACTGATAAAAAAGTGATATTGGAAAATAAACCCTTATGGATTTGGTAACTTTTGAATCAAAATACCTTGAAATAGAAAACTTGAAATAGAAATTTAAATACCATGAATAAATATATTCATGGTAAAATACATAAAATGGGTAGTGTATACACAATATAAATGAAAATAAGTTCATAATAAAAAACATGTCTCAAAGAATGGATTAAAGGGGTAGTATATACACCATATAAATGAAAATAAGAGCATAATACAAAACATGTCTCAAATAAGGGAATCTAAGATGAAGAACCCTTAACCTTTAATCCTAACTTTCATAAAATATCTTTAACTGCATGTATAATAAAAATATCAATATTAATCATTTATTTAAGAACCTTATCCATATATATTACCTTTTATATTCTTTAATTATAATCATTCTACAAACATATATTAGTTAGTTAATGTTTATTTTCATCATCGAATGTTAGTAATTTCAATTGTTTCGTACATGTTTCATAATGGAAATGTTGGGACCTATTATTTGATAAAATTTCATCATTAAAATATTATATATTTTTAAAAAAATATTTCATTTAAATTATTTATGAATACCCATGTTCATTTGATGGAAATTATGGGCATGGTTCATGAGAATGGAATCCATGAAGAGATTTTTCAGTAAATTTACTTATATCAATAGATTAATTTATAATAATAATTAATTATTGTTCTATAACTCCATAAAAATATTAATAACATAAAAAAAATCCTTAATTTCATATATTTTTATCAAATACATTTTTATTACCATATGTGTAATGCAGCGATGAAAAATGAAACATGGCATCCATGGAGGCGCTAGCCTATATATAACACAAGCAGCATTTTCATTTTCCAATAGATAATATTATTAATATAATGTCTAATATTTATTTATATAATATTAATTATTTCATAAATATCATATTTATTCATTAAATACATTATTATAATCATCTATGTAAGGTGTTGATGCAAAACAAAATACATTGTTCATGGAGGCGATAGTACACACGTAACAAAAGCAGTGTTTTAATTTTTCAAATGGTAGGAAGAAATATAAAAATGGATATTAAATTAAAATAATAATAATATATATATATATAATAAATATACTGATTTAATTATGTTATCATGATTAGAATATATTTGGTTGAGGTATAAAAAAATGAAAAGAATAGAAATGAAAAACAAGTGATTATGAGTTCTCACCTTACTCCTTCAAGCAACTCCTTGAGTCATCTTAGATTGGTATTTTGGTGATACTAACACCTCTATAACTTGGTAAATAGAGTTTTAAAATATTTTTGGTAGTTTTTTGTTGATATAATATGATTTAGGTGGAGAAGTGGGGTGGTGAAGGACTCCTTTTACAAGTGAGAGGGGTGACATTTTTGTAAATAATCCTTACTTTATATTAAATTCATGACACTCTCAAAGTAAAATGGATCCAAAAGTGGAAAATAATAGATAGATGATGAGTATTTTATGAGGAAACTATAATTAACACAAATAATGGATAAGTTTTGAGATATTTTATGCATTTCCATTTAATTTAACCTTTTACCATAATTTACTTTTACAATGGTAACTCATTTTTTACCTTGGTAAATAATCCATTTGAAAAAAATGTACCTTATTTAATAATTTGAATGCGGTGATTCAAAATATGAAATCTATTTTATAATATTAAATTAAATTAATTTTAATAAAAGCATGTTTAATGCAAAAAAACATTTTAAAAAAAAAAATTTTTAACATAAAAATGTATTTTCATCAAAATAATGTATAATATTGATTATCATGATATATATTAGATTATGTATAAAAAAAATAAGATTTATTTTAATTTAAAACTGATCCAAAACTGAATGGATTATTGTGAATACTTAATTAAAGGAAAAAGGCCAAAATAGTTTTTTATTAGAATAAAATATAATATAGGTTCCAAAATGTCAAGTATGGGTTTCCAAATTCAAAATAATATTTTTAAATGTACAATTTAACATATTAAATACATATTTTATTAATAAAAAGGTTTTATAAATTTTTAAGTCACACTTATATCATGATGATTCCATAAAAGTTACGTTATTTATAAAAATCGCATTTTTCACTTTTTATCCAAAACTCAACCTTTTAAGAAAAATAACAAAAAATTAAACCAAATTAAATTTTGGAAATATTAATCCAAATATGAAGTTAATTTTTTAAAATTAAAATTCTAAAATTTAGGAATTTAACTTTTAAATGGAAATATAAAATATAATGAAAACCGTTTTTATTGGAAAATGAATTTTTAAAGCCTTAAGTGTTCTTAATATTATTTCATATCAATTATGAATTATATAAACATAAATATATTTGTTTTTACATTGAAACATTTAAAATAATATTTAAAAAAATGTTCAATTCAATTTATTAAGACAAAAATAAATAATATATAGAAAAATACAATTCTTCAAAAAATAGATCTTACATGATTTTATTCCCGATTCTTTAAGATTTATTAATTATTTAATAATAATTAATTTAATTTCATAAATAAATTTATATTAAATAAAAATTTTATTTTTTAGTTAAATTCATTCTTTAAAAGTAAATTTTAGGAAATTTCTAGATTTATATAATACATAATTTATTACATTAATAATTATGTGTTTATATCATCCTAAATTATACTTATAAATCCCCTCAAGACCTCCACATAATACCTAAGTGTATGATAATAAGTAGTGGTTTTTAGGGGGAAATTCAGATAGTATGGTTCTCATATAGTTTTCCACAAGATTGAACTTTTCTCACAAATGATTTCGCTCAAACTACACTTGTTGGAGTTTAAATTGGGCTTGGTCTAGGGAAAACCCTAAAGAATACACCTACCTTCCAAGATCAAAATAACGATCCTCATAAGGAATATTTCTACTACTTGATACTATTTATTCTATTTTCTATATTGATTTAATAATATAATTACTTCTATTTATACCCACAAATTCAATGGCTATGTTACAATAGTCATATTTTAATTATAACGTGGTTCATTTTATTCCAGTGATTTATATAAAACAAGCTATCATAACTTTAAAGTATTATAATTTCTATGGTGTTACACATGGTGTGTCCTCTTATACCATAATAAAATCAGATATTTCTCCTTGGTGTGTCATTCTTCTTTATTATAACCCTGCTCTTTATTATACACTTAAACATGATTTATTACATAAAATTTCACTTAAGACAACTATGAGGATCGAGAGGTCTAGTGTATTGGGAAATTTGGAATATCACATAACAAATTAGAACATGAAACCCAACATCTTTATTGAAAACTTCTTTTACATGACAATATTCCTTCGTACTTAACATTGCATGGGATAACCCCAGGACATGCATAAGAAAAGGGTGAGCTATAAAGCCTAGTAAGGGAGTAAACAAGGCATAACATGAAGAATATAGTACATTTTAGGAAATAGTCATATCAATTAAGCACAAAAGAAAAATGAACATAAAGGAATGATATAACATGATTATTATTCATGGAAATGTGGCATCCACATTTAACATGATATTAGCATGATCCAAGTCTCATTGCACATGGAGCATGAGTAAAACCTCATTTTACTTGAATTAGTATGAGTAAAACCTCATTTTACTTGAAATATCATGATACTAATATTTATCCAATGCATTGAAGTGCTATTAGGGCACACCCTTCTTAATAATTTCATTTTATGCATAAGTGTGCCACATGGTTATAACATAAATACATTAAAAATCATAATTTATTACATAATAAAGTAACTTGGAATTAATACATTAAATATCTATGATTAATAAGTAAATGTGCATAAATTTGAATACCCTTGATATAGAAATAGGCATGATATTCACTACATAATGACTTTGTCTTGGAAAATCGCGGTGCAATTTCGACAGCATAACGACGTGACATAAGAATTCATAAAAATGGTTGATGAAATATAAAGGGTTGTATAATCATATATAAATTAAATGGACAGTAAGGGGGTAATATAAATACATGTCCCAACATATTTAGTGGAATTTAGATTCATAATACAAAATAATTGCTTGAATGTAAATGAGAAGAGAGAAATTCCTTATGAAATTTCAGCATGGTAACAGGTGTACATGAGAGGCCTTAATGAGAGATAATGAGGTTTATCATTATTAAAACATAAGTAGGAAAGTATGGGGGAGGTGAGAAATCATACCCCAACATTTTTAATTGAAAATAAAAGGTCATAACAACATAAAGAAATTTGGACAAAAATGAGAAAAGAAGAAATCCCTTACTTGGAAGTGTGATCCCAAAGGCTTGGAAGGGGATTAAGAGAGGATTATTGGGAGATTGAGGCACCTTGGAAGAATTTTAGAGATATGAGGGTAGGTTAGGGATGTTATATAAGGGTTTTTAGTGAATATAAGTGAGATCTTGGGTGGGTTTATATAGGAAAAGATAGGGAATTCTTTATTATTTAGGTTTTGGACACCACACATTAAACTAATCAAAACCACAAACCAACCCATGGGTTTTTCCCATGGTTTCTAAAAAATAGGAGTGTAAAAAATTATTTTATAAGTCCAATATCCAAACTTCTTAAAATATTAGGCTTGCTTATGTGGAGGCGAGTCACACTCTCAAGGAAATTATTTTAAAAGTTAAAATGTTTCATAAGTCTTGGAGGGTCCACTAAGGCACCATAAAATTAATAAAATTAATCTAAAATCATATTATTTTAAAGGTAAAACATATATTCTCCTAAAATCTAATTTATAGTATTTTATTACATCACTATTGTGTCATTATGATGTCATAAAACACATTATATAATTAAACAGTATTTAATTTTTACCCAAAATTTTGACTGTCTCAGAAAATTATGAAAAATTAACCATTAGATAATTTTGATGTCCTTAATCCAAAAATGATACTAATTTTATCTAAATAATTTTCTAAATATGTGATTTTTTTAATTTTAAAATAAAAACCGATATTTATCGAAAATTCATGGGTTTTGAAAAAAACAACTTTCAAACCTTAATAAAAATTAAAATTGTATTCATAAAAATTATATGATTATTTATATTTAATAAAAAGTAATTTAGTAATAATATTTCATTAAAATATTATTTAATTCAAAAATCCATTAATTCATCAAAATAGATTTCTTAATTGAATATTAACTAAAAATACTATTTTTTATTTAAAAACTATCTACAAAGTAATAATAATAAAATGAATGTATATTATCTATAAAAAAAATAATATACATAATCATAGTGCTATGGTCTTGTTACATAACCCCTTATAACACCTGCATAAGACCGAAGGGTAAGGTGTATGATGGTGACAAACTCTTAGGGAGGCTCAGATAACATCGCTCAGGTGGTAATCTCTATTAACTTCCATTTCTCCCGTAGGCGGTTCCACTCAAGATTAACACGTTGAAGATCAGCTTGGGCTTGGTCAAGAGTGAATCCCAATGACGCCACCTCCTTTTTGAGCTCTGACAAATGGGTTTCGTATGGAGCAATTCTACTGGATGAGGCCATCACTTCCTTTGTCTGAGTAAATTGGATTTTTTAAAGCCATATATTTATAATAATAAATTGATCATTGTTCATTGGATATATTAGAAAAGGTAACAATTATTAAGAATATTTTGAAATCCAAAAACATAATACCAAGGAAGTGTATATTTTATATAACCATTTTACATAATAAGACATTTAATTATATTTATAGGAATTTTCATTAATAAAAGTTTTAGTCTTTACAATATTCCCCCCTTAAGAAATTTTACCCTCAAAATTTCATTTCCCACACTAAAAAGATGAGGGTAACTCTGCTTCATCACTCCTCAGATTCCCACGTTGCTTCTTCAAACTTGTGGTTATGCCACAACACCTTGAAGAGGGGAATTTTATTATTTCATAGAACTTTTTCTCTACGATATAAGATCTTCACTGACATCTCTTCATAGGAGAGGTCATTCTCTAATGGCACCACCTCTGGATTGAGTACATGCGATGGGTTAGGTATGTACTTCCTCAAGAGTGATACATGGAATACATCATGTACTTGAGATAGGTTCGATGGGAGTGCTATTCGACATGCCACTGCTCCAATGCAATAAATGATCTCAAAAGGGCCAATGTACCTTGGACTAAGATTTCCCTTATTACCAAATCTCACAACTCTATTCCATGGTGATATGTAGAGGAATACCATGTCTCAGAAATCAAACTCTAGGTCTTGTCGATGATTATCAGCATAGCCCTTTTGTCGACTCTAAGCAGATTTAATGTGTTGCTAGATGGTCTTAACCTTATCCATTATTTCTTTGACCATTTATGGACCTAAACGTTTTCACTCCCCAACTTCATCCCAACATGCCAGTGTTCTGAACCTCTTACCATAAAGGGATTCATAAGGATCCATTTGGATGCTTGAGTGGAAACTGTTATTGTAAGAGAACTCAACCAGAGGAAGATGTTGATCCCATCCTCCTTTTAATTCCATTGAGCATGATCTCAACATGTCCTCAAGTGTTTGAATAGTCTACTCAGATTGTCCATCAGTTTGATGATAATAAGCCGTACTGAAGTTCAGCTCAGTATTCAGAGCATGTTTAAGACTCTTCTAAAACTTAGAGGTGAACCTTGGATCTCGATCAGATATAATATATAGTGGTACTCCATGCATCCTTACCACTTCTATGATATATATCTGTGCCAGTTGATCCAATAAGAAATCCTCTCGAATTTCAATGAAGTGTATAGTCTTTGTAAGATGATCCACAACAACCTAAATAGCATTGTTTCCTTTGGATGTATTTGGAATTCTGGCGAAAAAGTCCATAATGATGCTCTCCCATTTCCATGCTAGTATGGGTAATGGTTGCATCATCCCATTAGACTTTTGCATCTAATCCTTCACTTGCTGACATACCAAGCACTTTGATTTATACTTAGCGATCTCATTCTTCAAGTTATACCACCAATAAAGATCTCGGAGATCTCGATACATCTTTGTGTTTCCTGGGTGAATGGATAAATTTTAACTATGTGCATCATCCTAAAGTTTATTCTTTAACTCCGTATTTGATGGAAAACATATTCTTGTCCCAAATCTCACAATTACTTCTTCATTAACATTTAACTACAAGTATTTCCCTTTTATGATAGTTTCCACTTTCTTTAGAATTCCCACACCATCTTTTTTAGCATCCTTTAACCTTTCCAAAAGAGATTATTGAGCAATAATTTATGAAAGGATTGATGATGTTCCATTCTTTATGATTCTCATATCCATATTCATCAAATATAAGAAGATTGGATCCTTTTCAATTCTCATCAATGATAGAATCGTTGGGTCCTTTCTACTTAGAGCATCTTCCACCTTGTTCTCTTTCCCAGTGTGGTAATGGATTGAGCATTCATAGTCTTTGATCATCTCTAACCATCTTCTTTGGCACACATTCAACAATTTTTGTGTGAATATATACTTGTGGCTTTTGTGATCCGTGTATATTTCATACTTCTCCCCAAAGAGGTAATGCTGCAAAATTTTCAAAGTGAATATTACTCCAGCCAACTCCAGATCATGAGTTGGATAGTTTTTCTCATGAAATTTAAATTGCCTTGAAGCATAGGCAATGGATTTTTTCATTTTGCATCAACACACAACCCATGCCCTTCTTCAAAGCATCACTAAATACCACAAAAGTTCTCCACTTGTGGGTAGTGTGAGAACATGCATAATGATAAGCCTCTTTTTCAACTCCTTGAAGCTCTCTTCACATTCATCACTCCAAGAAAACTTTACTTCATTTAGAGTTATCTTGGTAAGAGGGTTGGATAACTATGAGAAATTTCTCACAAATCAGTGATAATATCCAGTTAACCCCAGGAATCTATGGATATCCATTACCAATGTTGGCCTCATCCATCCCTCAATTGCAGTTTTATTAGAGGGATACATAGATATCCCATTGCTTGTGATGATATAACCCAAGAATGATACCTCCTTCAACCAGAACTCACACTTTCTATACTTTTCATAGATCTTCTACTTTCGTAAGGTTTCTAGTATAGCTATTAGATGCTCCTCATATTCCTCCTTGTTTTTGGATTATATTAAAAATATCATCTATAAATACTACCAAAAATTTGTCAAGGTAATATATTAAGACTATATTCATCAAGTACATGATGATTTTTGGAGCATCAATGAGTTTGAAAGGCATTACTATGAATTAATAGTGCCCATACCTTATACAAAAAGTAGTCTTGGGTATATCCTCATTCTTCACCCATACTTGGTAATATCTCAACCACAAATCCACCTTGGAGAAGTATTGTGCTCCATGTAGCTGATAGAACAAGTCATAAATTTGTGGAAAAGGATAGTTGTTCTTTATTGTGATTTTTTTGAGCTCACGATAATCAATGCAAAGGAGCATTGACCCATCCTTCTTCTTGACGAAGAGGACTGGTTCACCCCATGGTGAAGCACTTGGGCATATAAACCCTTTATTCAAATTTTCCTGTAGTTGTTTCTTTAGCTTCTCAATCTCCATAACAACCATTCTATACTAAGTCTTCGATATTGGAAATGACCCAAGTATAAGATCAATTTAGAATTCAACATCTCTTATAGGAGGAAGACCATACAATTCCTCAGGAAACACTTCAGCGAATTCCCTCACAATAGGCATGTATTCAAGGATGGTTGCTTCCTTATACTCAATAACATGAGAAAGATATGAGTTCTCATAGGGAAGTAATATCCACACTTGAGATTATGGTGCTAAAGAATATTCATTCTCCTCCTTGCACTTGTATAGAATTGGGGGTTAATTCTCTATATGGAGAGTAGTTTCCCTCTCTTAGAAATTTATGTTAGCTCTATATAGAGAAAGCCAATCCATGCCAATAATTGCATAAAATTTCACCAGAGGGAGTATGATGAGTTTCTCTAGGAAGTTAAATCCATAAATTATGATAGGGGAGGAGTTATATTCATGGTATGCAATGATTTCTCCATTTTCCATTCTCACCGACATCTTTACTTCCATGATTTGTGATGGTGTTGGGATTGTTCTATTAAAATTTTGGGATATAAAATAATGCATAGAACCAGAATAAAAAAGTATGTTTGCTATTATTGAATAAATAACCGGCATACCTATAACCAATTTATTGTCGGGGTTCGCTTCAGTGGTAGTGATGTCAAAAGATCTCCCTTTATGCCTTGGAGGTTGTTGTTTACCTCTGAAAACCCATGTCTTAGGGAACTAGTTTACAAAGTGCCCTAGTTCTTTGCAGTTAAAGCAATGAACAATGTGTTGAGGGTTGAACAGAGTGTTCCTATCCTATATCGTAGCCTCATATTTTTCTTATCGGTAGTTAATGGCTAGATTCCCTTCTCTTCCACACCTAAAACATTTCCTCATCCCCTTTAGGAAATTTTCAGGGTGCTTCTTTCTGCACCTTTGGCAAGTGGGGTGTTGGATTTTTTTAGCATCATTGGATTTATCCATCGTACCACCAGAATTAAAGTCCACCTTATGCTTCTTATCCCCATGATACCCATGATATTCACTGATCTCCATTTAGACTTTGAGGGAACATCAGAAAATTTCCTCTTAGCTCTCTAAGTCACAGATCACTAGGGATTTCTGTAGGCTAGGTTTTATCCCACCAAATAAGCGGACAACCTTCCATTCAGGAGTAACGACAAAGCTAGAGGCGTATCGTGCAAGCCTTGAGAAGTTTTCCTTGTATGATCCGATGGATTTGTCATCTTTTTTCTTGAGGGAAAGGAAGTCCATTTCCATATTAAGTCAGAGGGTGCGAGGAAAATATTTTTCAAAAAACATTATCTAGAAATCCTTCCATTCCATCGCCTTGATCTCCTCCTCAGGCTTCATTTTTTTGATCAATTTACATCACTTATCAGCTTCAACCTCTATACAATAAGCATCCAAAATTACCTTCTCTTGTTCAAAACATTGAAGGATGGAGAATATTTTCTCAATGAAGTTGATCCATTATTCGGTTATTGAGGGATCAAATGATCCATTAAAAGTAGGAGGCCTTTGTCTCATGAAGATCTCGATTGGGACCTTTTCTTTATTAGGGGGGTTGAATGTTCATCTTTACCCATGTTCCTATTCAAAACTTGAGTTAACTAAGAGAGTATCATGACAAAGTTCATGATTCCCGCCCCCATCAGATTGGGCATCTCATTAGAATAGTCATCACATTGATCTTCTCATCGACTGTTAGCTCGAGTTCTCCTATTACTGGTTATTGGATGGAATAAAAAGAAACATAGGTGTAACACATAAAGGGTAATCCAAAGAAAAAAATGTATGACTTATAAATTAATTTTATTTCCTTAACTTAGGAATTTATAGGCTTCAATCTATGTTATCCATGATCTACTTCCCAACATATATTCTTAGGGGAATTTTTTTATTCCCTTAATAATGGTTCATACTAAGCATATGAATTTACCAAATTATATCCCTCAGGAGTTTCATAACTAAGAGTTCATTAAGGTTCTTTTTTGTGCACCAGTTCTCATTTGAGTCTAGTTCAAAGCGGTGTTTTTGAGTTTTACCCCTAGATACATCTGTGCCAGAGCCGCCTCTACCTGTTCATATCCAAAAAGAGATTTATTTTCATGATAAACCACTTACTCAATACTCACCAAAATTTAGGGATATTTTTATTATACTTATTCTTATCCCTAAGGCTTTCACTAATATTTTCTAATCTTAATCCCAAAAATAACTAAACATATCCTCTGATACCAACTATAACAACCCTGCTCTTTATTACACACTTAAACATAATTTATTACATAAACACACACTTAAGAAAAATTTGAGGATTTATAGGTCTAGTGTCTTATGAAATTATGAAAATTACATAACAAATTATAACATAAAACCCAACATCTTTATTGAAAACTTCTTTTACATGACAACATCCCTTCGTACTTAGCATTGCATGAGATAACTTGAGGGCATGCATAAGAAAAGGGTGAGATATAAAGCCCAGTAAGGGAGTAAAAAAGGAATAACATGAAGAATATAGTACATGTTAGGCAATAGTCATATCAATTGAGTACAAGATAAATATGAACATAAATGCATGATATAACATGATTATCATAATATGGAAATGTGACATCAACATTTAACATGATATTAGCATGAGCCAAGGATAATTACACATGTAGAATGAGTAAACCCTCATTTCACTTGAATTAGAATGATTAAAACCAAATTTTACTTGATGTATCATGATACTAATCTTTACCCAATGCATTGGAGCACTATCAGGGCACACCCTTCTTAATCATTTCATTTCATGCAAAAGTGTGCCGCATGGATCATGTAACATAAATAAATTAAACACCATAATTTATTCCACAATAAAGGAATGTGAAATTTATACATGAAAACTATATAATAAATAAGTAAATGTGCATAAAGTTAAATTCCCTTTATAGAGAAATGGGCATGGTATTCACTACACAATGACTTTGGCTTAGAAAATCACGGTGCAATTTCAGCAGCATAACAGCGTGACATAAGAATTCATAAAAATGGTTGATGAGAGATAAATGAGTGTCTCATCATATTTATATGAAATGGATAGTAATTAGGTTATATAGATACATGTACCAACATATTTAGTGAAATTTAGATTCATAATACAAAAGAATTTCTAGAATGTAAATGAGAAAAGAGAAATTCCTTATGGAATTTCGGCATGGTAACGAGTATACATGGGAAGAATTAATGAGAGATAAAGAGGTCTCTAAACACTAAGAAATAATTAGGGAATTATTATGGAGTTTATAAATCATACCCCATCATTTTTAATTAAAAATAAAAGGGCATAACAACATAAAGAAATTTGGAAAAAAATGAGAAAGGAAGAAATACCTTACTTGGAAATGTGATCCCAAAGGCTTGGGAGGGGCTTGAGAGAGGATTATTGGGATCTTGGGGCACCTTGTGAGGATTTTATAGAGAGGAGGTCAGGGTATAGACGTTATTCAAGGGTTTTTACGGAATATAAGTGGGAGCTTGGATGGGTTTATATAGGAAAATAGAGGTAATTATTTATTATTTAGGTTTTGGACACCACACATTAAACTAATCAAAACCACAAACCAACCCATGGTTTTTTCTCATGGTTTTTTACAAAGGGAATTGGAAAAAATTATTTTATAAGGAAAATGGCCTAAATTCTTAAAATATTAGGCTTGATTATGTGGATGCAAGTCACACTCTCAAGGAAATCATTTTAAAAGTTTAAATGTTTTATAAGTCTTGGAGGGTCCACTAAGGAACCATAAAATTAATAAAACAAATATAAAATCATATTATTTTAAATTTAAAACATATATTTGTGGAAAATACCATTTATAGTATTTTATTACATCACTATTGAGTCATTATGATGTCATAAAACACATTATATAATTAAACCGTATTTAATTTTTACCTAAAAATTCGACTGTCTTATAAAAATATGAAAATTTAACTGATAGAGTTAATATTTTAATTATTATTTATATGTTTTTCAATGATTTAATCCCTCCCAATTATTCAATGTGAGTGTATTTGAATCATTTATGTGTTTTTAGTGTATTTTGGGCTTAAATGTGAAAATGAGGTAATTCTGTAAAATTTTCAATTTTATAGAGCTTCTGTATTTCGGTCATAACTTTTATAATATGGGTCCAATTGAAGTGAATATTTTTTTTAGGATTCCTATACTTGTGGGATTAAAATGTTCCTTCTAGGACAAGACCCAATTCGAAACCCAATGGTGTAGAAAATTCAATCAAGTGGAGAAATCAGTTTGGAAGGCAGTTTGGACCCCACTTCATTAAATATGCAATATCTCCTTCATCCGACCTTATAATTAGGTTATTCCAGCTGGTGTCTATAGAGGACTTCAAAAGGACGGCTCACAATAAATTTCATAAATTATTGAGCTCATTAATGCATCCTTTTGGCGCATCCAAGTGGAGTGGGTGAAACAGTGTTTGGGCGGCCAGAAAAGTAATGGTCATTGATTCGGCCATATCTTTCTTTACACCTGTCCAATGACTCTCAAAGTTTTAGGGTAGATATAAAACTTCATTTCAAACATTCTATAAGAAGGTACCTCAGTGAGTTTCGGCCGGATGGTGGGCATAACAGAGGAAATCTTCTGGAGTACAGATTCTGGAGCATCAAATTTTATGTTATTTGTTTTCTCTCTTTTGTTCTTCTTAGTTTTGTAATGAATTCTTCTTTCCCCTTAGTCACAATTACCCTTACCATGGTGGGGTAAACTTCTGTGTGATTGGGGAAGGAGAGGTTTTCCATATTGTATTTCATGAGTTCCTTCTATTAATGTTTTAAAATCCTCTTTTCTCTTCTGCGAATCTGTTTCAATTTATTATAACAGTTTTTATTATCATGTACGATTGTATCTGATTTTAGATTCTGTTGTTCATTTATATTTGGTCAATGATCAATATATCCCTACACTAGGTTCTGGTTTATAAAAAATGGAATAGACCGGGATTTAGTGGTGTAGTACTCGGTGATCACCGGTACGTGTGTGAGGAGTAGTGAATGTTCTTGATTACTTGGGATAAACAAGACCCGATTGGGAATTGCCTAAGATAATTGGGGGTATTTTATACAACTCTATTACACATTGGAAGAAGAGTAGACCAACCTAATATTTTATTAAGGTTTATTCTCACATTTTTAATTGACCAAGGGAGTGAGAAGAAACGATTGTGGATTCTCACTCTTAACGATTTAGCAGAGGAGAATTGGGTAAAATGAACAATGATAGAATTACAATTGGAAAACTGACCCTATCCTGATCACCATTTCATATCACTGATTTAGATCACATAATTTTTCAATTTGTTTCAAAACTTTCACTTAATTACTTTACTTTATTTAGTTTCTTTCTTGTATTTTCTAAATCAAACAATTTCTAAAAACAACCTCACTTCTTTCTCTTATTTTAAGGTGACAACTTAATTGTTGTGCACTCCTCTCTAGAGAAAACCTAGGTAATCCACTCTACTTCATTTTAACCTAGGTAATATTTGTTTTTGTCACACCCCACGATAGGCACGTGTCAAAACTTGGCGCTGTTGCCGGGGAGGTAGTGCCAACATTTCTTTTCTTTTCTTTTCTCTCTTTTCATCTTTTCTCTTCAAAATTACATGACTAGAACCTCAAAAACTGAACCTTTACCCATAGATCCTGAAATTGAAAGAACCTTGTTGAATAGACTTAGAAACATTAATTTAGAATCTGAATTTGAGGACGTTTCCCTTGCAGACTCAAGTGAAACTTCAAGTGTTCACTCTGAGCCTGTCATCATGGCTGAAAATCAAAACCAAACACTTAGAGACCTCTGTGCACCACAATTCCTTAATCAAAACAATCAACTTTCCATGCCAGTGTTACAAAATTATTTTGAAATGAAACCTAACATGATTCCTTTGCTTCCAAAGTTTCATGGTTTGGCAGGTGAAGATCCAAACAAACACATTAAAGAGTTCACACATGTGTGCTCAACTTTCAGACCCCATGGAATTACTGAGGAGCAGGTTAAGTGGAAGGCATTTCCATTTTCATTGGATGGAGCTGCTAAAGAATGGTTGTACGACCTACAACCAGGAGATGTACATGATTGAAATGACCTGGTAAGATGTTTTATGCAAAGATTCTTCCCCACCTCTAGAAGCACAGCCATTCGTAAGGAAATCTACGCCATACGACAATCATCTGGAGAAACTCTTTACGAGTACTGGGAGAGATTTAAGAATCTATGTGCCAGCTGTCCACATCAAGAAATTGAGGAACACCACTTTCTTGTCTTCTTCTATCAAGGACTACTAGACAATGACAGAAACCTTCTTGATTCATCATATGGAGGTGCACTGATTGACAAGTCGCCAGAAGAAGCCAAGGGCTTGATTGAGAAGATTTCCCAAAACTCGCAGCAATTTGGAACAAGAGGTATTGGAACAAGAGGTATTCATGAGGTACGCACTTCTCATCCATCACCCTTATTAGAAACAAAGATTGAAGAGATTACTAGTTTGGTGAGACAGATGGCCTTGAAGCAAGTTAGTGACCAACAAGCGCCAGCTAAGGTATGTGGTTTATGCTCATCACCTGATCATTTTACTGACCAATGTTCTCAAATACAGGGAATGGAAACATGTGCAGCAGCCTTTCAGCCAAGGCAGTTCCAGCAAAATCAAGGATGGAGAGAGCCTAACCAAGTCCAATATGGATTTGGAAATCAACAGAATCAAGCTAGGCCCCCATACCAAAATCAGTTTCAAAACCAACCCCCATTCCAGAATCAATTCCAAAACCCTCCACCATTTCAACAAAAGCAGTCTTATAATCAGCCTTCATACCAAAAACCAACCAATATCCAAAGAACCTATGATCAACCATCCACTAGTGCCCAACCTCCAATTCAAAACCAACAAAAATCTGAGTTTGAAGGACTGAAATACACTGTTAAAGATTTGTCCAATAAGTTTGAGAGTCTCATGGACTTTCTGACAAAAAATCCAGGTAAACTCCCTTCCCAAACAATCCCAAACCCAAAAGAGAATGTTAGTATTATAACTACAAGAAGTGGAAAAGAACTCCAACCACCATCCACCATTGAACCTGAAACAAGAAAAACTAATATGGGTGAGAATGAAGTTAGAAATGATGAAAATTCTATGAAAATGCATCGGGAAGAAGATAAGAAAGAGGAGGATGATAATGATAGGACAAGAAGGAAGAAACAAGAAACACCATTTCAAAGGCAACAAAGGGAGAAGAAAGATATACCACCACCATTTCCATCAAGGATGATTGAATCAAAGAGGTTACAAGAAGAAGCACTGCAAAAAGAAATTCTAGACACCTTTCAGAAAGTGGAAATCAACATACCTCTGCTTGAAGCACTCAAACAAATTCCAAAGTATGCTAAGTTTTTGAAGGATCATTGCACCAAGAAAAGGAGACTTCAAGGGAATGAGAGGATCAATTTGGGAAGAAGCATCTCAACCCTTATCACACCACAATTGCCAACCAAATGTCAAGATCCAGGGACGTTTTCTATTCCATGCACCATTTGTTCATTAAATTTCTCTAATGCTTTGTGCGATTTAGGTGCATCAATTAATGTATTGCCTCACTCAGTATATACTTCTTTGCAGATGGGAGACTTGAAGCCCACAAGAGTGGTGGTCTAGCTTGCAAATAGATCCACAATATTCCCAGCAGGAGTTCTGGAGGATGTCCTGGTAAAAGTCAAAGATCTTTTATTCCCTGCCGACTTTTATGTGTTGAATATGGAAGATGATAGGATCCCATCACACTCACCCATCATTTTGGGGAGACCTTTCTTGAAGATAGACAAAACCATTATCAATGTCCATGAAGGGACACTTACCAAGGAGTTTGGAGACAACACCGTCCACTTCAATATTTTTGAATCCATGAGGCACCCATCAGATGATCATTCACTCTTCGCACTCTCCCATGAAGATGACATAGAACCAATTGAAGAATCAGGTATGTTTCATGAATTTTTATCATTAGGAGATAATTTTTCCATTAAATATATCACTGAACATATGGATTCCCAAACTCTTGGAGGTTCTGATTTCCTGTTGGAAGAAGAGGTAAAATATGATTTCTTTGATAATTTGTTAAAGGATGATGAAGATGATATGATTTCTTGTGTGCAGGATGTCAAACCATTGGAAGTGGAGAACCTCAATTTAGTTTCATCTCTTGAGCATCCTCCTGATCTAGAATTAAAACCACTCCCCACTGATTTAAAATATGTTTACCTTATGGAGGGAGAGAAATTACCAGTAATAATTGCTAATAATCTATCTAAAACTCAAGAAAAATCATTGATTGAGCTTTTGAGAGAGAATGTCCAAGAAATAGGGTGGAGCTTAGGTGATATCCCAGGAATAAACCCAAACATTTTCTCACATAGAATTTTTCTTGAGGGAGATTACAAACCTGTCAGACAACCCCAAAGGAGGCTGAACCCTACCCTGATGGAGGTTGTAAAAAAAGAGATTGAGAAGTTATTAGAAGCCGGGATCATCTATCCCATATCAGATTCACAATGGGTTAGCCCCATCCATGTAGTCCCAAAGAAAACTGGCCTAACCATTGTGAGGAATGAAAAGAATGAATTAGTCCCTGTGAGAATTCAGAATAGCTGGAGAGTATGCATCGATTTTAGGAAGCTGAATCAGGTCACTCAAAAAGACCATTTCCCTATCCCGTTTATTGACCAGATGTTAGAGAGATTGGCAGGGAGAACTCATTATTGCTTTTTGGATGGATTTTCAGGTTATTTTCAGGTACCCATTGCCCCCAAGGATCAAGAGAAGACTACCTTTACTTGTCCTTTTGGTACTTTTGCATACAAAAGAATGCCATTTGGATTGTGTAATGCTCCAGGTACATTTCAGAGGTGTATGGTAAGTATATTTTCTGATCACATTGAAGATTGCTTGGAGGTTTTCTTGGATGACTTCACAGTTTTTGGAAATTCATTTGACCATTGTTTGAAAAATCTGGAAAAAGTTTTGAAAACTTGCATTGAAAAGAACCTTGTTTTGAATTTTGAAAAGTTTCATTTTATGGTTGAGAGAGGAATTGTCCTTGGGCATGTCATTTCACAGAAAGGAATTGAGGTTGATAAATAAAAAATTGAAGTGATAAATTCTTTTCCTTACCCAACTTGTGTGAAACATGTTAGATCATTTTTAGGACATGCAGGATTCTACAGGAGGTTTATAAAAGATTTTAGTAAGATTTCTCTCCCTCTCTCTAGATTACTTTTGAAAGATGCTGATTTTGATTTCAACAGTTCATGTAGGGAAGCATTTTATGATTTGAAGAAGAAATTGATTACACCACCAGTGATGCAGCCACCAAATTGGGAAGAACCATTTGAGCTACTTTGTGATGCTTCAAACCAAGCAGTTGGACCTGTCCTTTCTCAGTGAATTGAGGGCAGTCCACAAGTCATTGCATATGCCTCGAAAACCTTAGATGCAGCCCAATTCAACTACACAACAACAGAAAAAGAGTTTTTAGCAGTTGTTTTTGCTTTAGAAAGATTTAGATCGTATATACTTGGAACTAAAGTCATTGTGTTTTCTGATCATGCAGCTCTTAGGTACTTGATGAAGAAGGCTGAAGAAAAACCAAGGCTAGTGAGATGGATACTAATACTACAGGAGTTCAACATAGAAATCAAAGATAAGAAGGGATCTGAGAACCAAGTGGCTGATCACTTAAGTAGACTACCCAACACCGCTGAAGTTGAGATTCCAGACACTGAACCACTAAATGATCGCCTTCCAGGAGAGCAGTTGTACTTGATTGAAGGAGAAATACCTTGGTATGCTGACATGGTCAATTATCTGGTAACATCTCAGGTCCCATCTCATTTAAATTCTCACCAAATTCACAAATTGAAATCTGAATCTAAATATTACATCTGGGATGATCCATTTCTTTGGAAGATTTGCAATGACCAAATGATCAGAAGATGTTTGCCTAAAAATGAAATTGAATCAGTCTTTAGGTTTTGTCACACATTAGCTTGTGGATGCCACTTTGGACCTCAAAGGACTACAAGAAAGGTTTTAGAATCTGGACTTTATTGGCCAACACTTTTCAAAGATTCTCATGAATTTTGTAAACGGTGTGAAAAATGTCAGTTTACAGGAAATATTTCAAAGAGACAAGAAATGCCCCAAAATCCACTTAATTTTTGTGAAATATTTGAAGTTTGGGGGATAGATTTTATGGGACCTTTCCCAATGTCATTTGGAAATTCTTATATTCTTCTTGCTGTTTATTATGTTTCCAAATGGGTGGAAGCAAAATCCACCAGGACTGACGATGCTAAAGTTGTTTGTGATTTTGTCAGGCTAACATATTTTGTAGGTTTGGAGTTCCTAGAGCCATCATTAGTGATCAAGGAACTCACTTTTGTAATTGGAGAATGGCGGCTTTGTTGAAAAGGTATGGGGTGCATCATAAAACATCAACTCCCTATCATCCACAGACTAATGGGAAAGCTGAAGTGTCCAATAGGGAAATAAAAGGAATTTTGGAAAAGACTGTTAATCCAAATAGGAAGGATTGGAGCCAAAGGTTAGAAGACACATTATGGGCTTATAGGACAGCCTACAAAACCCCAATTGGAATGAGTCCATATAGGCTGATTTATGGGAAAAGTTGTCACCTACCTGTGGAATTGGAACACAAGGCATATTGGGCTGTGAGGAAGATGAATTTGGATCTTGAAAGTGCTGGGAAAGAGAGAAGATTGCAGTTACAAGAGCTGGAAGAAATTAGAAGGGAAGCATTTGAAAATTCCAGGATTTACAAAGAGAGAACAAGAGTGGATCATGACAAACTGATCCAACCAAAGGACTTCCATCCAGGAGACAAAGTGTTGTTATTCAATTCAAGACTCAAGCTAATGCCAGGTAAACTTCGTTCCAGGTGGGAAGGTCCATTTATAGATACTCATGTATATCCTTTTGGTGCTGTGCAGATTATGAAGGATAGAGTGAAGGATCCATTCACTATTAATGGGCAAAGATTGAAGAAATTCCTTGGGACCATGCCATCAGAGCCAATGGAGGAGATCACACTCCTCCAACCTGTTTATCAATAAACTCCATCAGGTCATACCTCTCCTTTATATTTTCATGATTTTTGTGATTCAATTTCTAATATTCTTACATGTTAAATACATTTGAATTCATTGTGGACACTGCATCATTTAAGTGTGGGGGAGGGAACCTTTGTAGTGTAGGATTTTTATGTGTTGTTTGTTTTTCTATTTGTTTTTTTTAAAAAACATGTGAGTGTTTAAATTTTTGTGTGTTTATTTTTTAATTTTTGTGTTTTTTTGAAAATTTTGAGCTGAAATGATTATCATTGGTATTTTTGAAACCCATCTCCATGAGTGAAATAATTTATTCCTTGAAACTGAGCTTAAATGAATGCTGAAAATGACATTGTTTCAAGTTCAATTCTTTGGGAATTTCATGAAAAAATACTCTGTTTTTTTGAATCCCATGCCACATATCACTGTCTTTATATTTTAAATCACATTCCCGTGAGGCTTCTAAACCTATTATTTTCATATTCTTTACATTCACCTCACTTCTTGAGAGAACCAAATCATGCTTGATTTAACCAGAATTTGATTTATTCCTGTCAAAACTTGAGGGTTTGAGGTACTTGTGTTTTAAATGATTGAGGCATTTCTTTGGTTTGAAAGCCCCCTTTTCAAGATAATCCCTTTCATAATGGCCTACCTTGAACATTTAATCCTTGTATCCCATAGAAGCCATGAACATCCTGTTAGGTTAGCCACATTACAAGCCAATTTTCCCTATCCAACCTGCTCTTGAAGTGAAATTGCATGATCTATTTGAACATAAGTGTGGGGGGAATATGTCTTGTATTGTACTACCTTATTTGGGAATACTGTGAAAAAAAATGTTGAAGAGATGTTATTGCTGTAAAAAAAAAATCATTCTGCTGAAAGCTGTGCCTTTTCTGGAGCTTTCATGATGAGAGAAGCTGTGCCTTTCTGGAGCTTCTAATGTAAAAAGGAAGCTGTGCCTTTTCTGGAGCTTTCAAGAAATATTATATTTGAGAAGATTGAAATGTTTTCTGCTGAAATGATGAACTATGGGAACATTCCTTGATATTCCATGGAGAAGGAGTTTATTTTCTACTAAGGGGAGTGAAGAGAAGACCATACTTTTGTGAAAATTAGAGTAATGCAATTTTGCTTCAAAAAGAGCCAAGCCCTCTTCATTCAGCCTCAGAATTTTCACATATAAATCCTACCAACCTAAAGCCACAGAACAACCTTAACAAGTACTCATGATAAACATATGTATTTAACTCACATCGGGTGGAGATGTAGGAATTTATCAAGCCTATGGTGACCCTTGTATGAGTTTGGATGAGAAAGACATTGCTAAAAAATTGAAATTTGTGTAATGAGAGATAATGAAAGTTAGGTAAGTGTTTTGTGTGCATGGGAGGAGAAATGAAGAGTAAATTTATTGAATGATCCTAAATTAAGAACATGAAATAATAGAGTTTGATGAGGCATGATATATTTTGTTTCTTGTTTTCAAATTTGTGGATCTCATGGATATGTGTTTTTGAATTTACTTTGAATTTATTTTGATTCTGACTTGTCCAGGAGTACAAGTGATAAGTGTGGGGGAATTGATAGAGTTAATATTTTCATTATTATTTATATGTTTTTAAATGATTTAATCCCTCCCAATTATTCAATGTGAGTGTATTTGCATCATTTATGTGTTTTTAGTGTATTTTGGGCTTAAATGTGAAAATGGGGTAATTCTGTAAAATTTTCAGTTTTATAGAGCTTCTGTTTTTCGGTCATAACTTTTATAATATGGGTCCAATTGAAGTGAATCTTTTTTTTAGGATTCCTATACTTGTGGGCTTAAAATGTTCCTTCTGGACCAAGACCCAATTCGAAACCCGATGGTGCAGAAAATTCAATCAAGTGGAGAAATCAGTTTGGAAGGCAGAATGGACCCCACTTCATTAAATATCCAATATCTCCTTCAGCCGACCTTAGAATGAGGTGACTCTAGCTGGTGTCGACATAGGACTTAAAAAGGACGGCTCACAATAAATTTCATAAATTATTGATCTCATTAATTCATCCTTTTGGCGCGTCCAAGTGGAGTGGGTGAAACAGTGTTTGGCGTCCAGAAAAGTAATGGTCATTAATTCGGCTATATCTTTCTTTACACCTGTCCAATGACTCTCAAAGTTTTAGGGTCGATAGAAAACTTCATTTCCAACATTATATAAGAAGGGACCTCAGTGAGTTTCGGCCGTCTGGTGTGAATAATATAGGAAATATTCTGGAGTACATATTCTGGAGCATCAAATTTTCTGTTCTTTGTTTTCTCTCTTTTGTTCTTATTAGTTTTGTAATTAATTCTTCTTTCCCCTTAGTCACAATTACCCTTACCATGGTGGGGTAAACTTCTGTGTGATTGGGGAAGGATAGGTTTTCCATATTGTATTTCATGAGTTCCTTCTATTAATGTTTTAAAATCCTCTTTTCTCTTCTGCGAATCTGTTCAATTTCTTATAACAGTTTTTATTATCATGTACGATTGTATCTGATTTTAGATTCTGTTGTTCATTTATATTTGGTCAATGATCAATATCTCCCTCCACTAGGTTATGGTTTATAAACAATGGAATAGACTGGGATTTAGTGGTGTAGTACTCGGTGATCACCGGTACGTGTGTGAGGAGTAGTGAATGTTCTTGATTACTTGGGATAAACAAGACCCGATTGGGAATTGCCTAAGATAATTGGGGGTATTTTCTACAACTCTATTACACATTGGAAGAAGAGTAGACCAACCTAATATTTTAGTAAGGTTTATTCTCACATTTTTAATTGACCAAGGTAGTGAGAAGAAACGATTGTGAATTCTCACTCTTAACGATTTAGCAGAGGAGAATTGGGTAAAATGAACAATGATAGAATTACAATTGGAAAACTGACCCTATCCTGATCACCATTTCATATCACTGATTTAGATCACATCATTTTTCAATTTGTTTCAAAACTTTCACTTAATTACTTTACTTTATTTAGTTTCTTTCTTGTATTTTCTAAATCAAACAATTTCTAAAAACAACCTCACTTCTTTCTCTTATTTTAAGGTGACAGCTTAATTGTTGTGCACTCCTCTCTGGAGACAACCTAGGTAATCCAATCTACTGCATTTTAACCTAGGTATTATTTGTTTTTTTCACACCCCACGTCAGGCACGTGTCATTCACTATTAGATAATTTAAAAAACCTGAATCCAAAAATGATATTCATTTTATCTAAATAATTTTCTAAATATGACAATTTTTACTTTTAAAATAAAAAACTGAAATTTATCAAAAATTCATGGGTTTTGACAAAAACAGCTTTCAAACCTTAATAAAAATTACAATTGTATTCATAAAAATTATATGATAATTTTTATTTAATAAAAAGTAATTTAGTAATAATATTTCATTAAAATATTATTTAATTAAAAAATCCATTAATTCATCAAAATAGATTTCTTAATTGAATATTAACTAAAAATACTATTTTTGCTTTGAAAACTATTTACAAAGTAACAATAATAAAATGAATGTATATTATCTATACAAAAATAATATACATAATCATAGTGCTAGGGTATTGTTACGTAACCCATTATAACAATGGAATAAGACCAAAGGGTAAGGTGTGCAATGGGGACAAACTCTTAGTGAGGCTCATATAACATCACTCGGGTGGTAATCTCTATTAACTTCCACTTATCTCGTAGGCGGTTCTGCTCAAGATTAACATGTTAAATCTTGGCTTGGGCCTGGTCAAGAGTGAAGACCAATGATGCCACCTCCTTTCTGAGATCTAATAAATGGGCTTCATATGGAGCAATTCTACTGGATGAGGCCATCACTTCCTTTATCTGAGTAAATTGGATTTGTTAAAGCCCTATATTTATACTAACCAATTGATCATTTTTCAATGACTATATTAGCAACGGTAACAATTATTATTGGTATTTTGAAATCCAAAATCATAAAACCAAGGAAGTAAATATTTTATATAACTGTTTTACATAATAATAAATTTAATTATATCCACAAAAAAATGTCATTAATAAAATTTTTGGGTCATTACATTCTTGGTCTTCTTAGGTATACTTTGTGTAGCAAGTTTCTTTTATTTATCACTCAAGGATAACTCACCATTCTTCTATTGATTTATTCTTACTTTTTATGGTCTTTTTTTAAGAGATTTTGGTTGATTTTTTGTTGTTTTAGAACATCATGATCTATTAGCATGACCAATTTCATTACATCTTCCACATAATATCTCCAAGCTTCTAAACCTATTTGAGATAAATAGATTTTGATCCTTCTTCTATGTACTATAATTTACCTTAGTTTTTCTCCCCCTTAATGCTACCTTTATTTTAATTACATAGGTTGAAATATTTTTCCAACATTCAATATAATTATTCCTAAACCTTCCAAAATACTAATAATATCCAACAAATCTTGATCTCTTACACTTTGACACAATTTGGACTCCATGAACACCTTGTTGTTTTTTATGAAATTTTATCATCCAATTGGGATTATTTTAAGGATGAAAATTTTTATACACTTAACTCTATCTACCAAATATGTATTGGTGGATTAATGACCATTTTTCTCAACCCATATTTTCTTATATTTTCTATTATGACCTTCACTATTCATTAAAACAACATTATTAGAAAAAATATTTTATGGAACAAAGGTTTTATTTTTATTTGAGATTATAATAGGTTTATCATCATAGTCATTCAAGCTATTATTTCCAATTGATAGTGGTTTTTTTGAATAAATACTCTCATTAGAATTATTTATAGTATAAACTCTTCTCTCAACTTATTGTGAAGGCTCAAATTGAACCACCTTTATATTTTCCAATTTAAATTTAAGATCAAGAAATTTAATATGAGGATGGTTTTATCACCCATAACTAACTTCATTATATCTTCACATTCTATTATAATATTCTCAATATGACTCTCATGTTATTTATATAGTTGGTTATTCTTTTTTAATAGATTATCAAGCTCTTTTATCCTATTTTCTTTGACTTTCAACTATGAATTCTTGACATCAATGATTGAACTTTACTTTATTTACATTGCATGAAACTTTTATTCAATACCATTCTTAGATTTTTCCTTATATGGGATTATAATGAGCCACTCATTATCAAATATAGAGCACATTTATTCAAGACCCGCATTCATATTACTTTTGGATCCCACTTTTTTGGAGAGTTTTATTGTAATGAACCACCATGGTTAACTCTATAACATTAACTAGACCAATTCACCATAAGACCTTAGGAAAACCTCCCTATACGCTAGAGGATTCCAACTAACAGTAGGGATCTGGGGTAGTATTATGGAGAGACTATACCCCCTGATTAGAGTGTAAAACAATGAATAAAATAACCAAGTATCATATACCATTGATAAGCATTAGAGTACACAAGAATAAATTAATATCAAACATTAAAAAATAAACTGAAAGTGGAAGAATATAGATATAAAAAAATTGAACAAAAAATGAAATGTAGTAAGTCCTAAACAACCATTTCATTCATGAAAATGACCCCCACATTCTCAATTACATAAATATACCAAAATAAAATAAACTAATCTAAAGGGATCAACTACCTCTCTAAGCTAATTCTCATCCAGTATAATAATACCATCTAAGCTATCATGCCCGATCATGAAAAACTCAACTCGGGCTTCGACCCTAAACCAATGTCTGTAATAAACATGTGATAACTACTCAGGTACCCATGTTTAGCGGTGGCCCAAGAAGGGTGTGATTAAAATTTAGTAAGTCACCACCAATGATGTCTGAAGTAATAAACAGTCAGGGAAATAGCGTTTTTAGGTTAACAGTGTCATAAAAGACAATATAAAAAAATGAGAAAACATTTTAAAACAACCATTTACAAATTGACTTATGGAACTTGGGTTCAAAAGTTACACCCTTTCCAACCCAACCTAATTTGGCCCAAGATAGTCATTTGATCCATAAAATCATAGGGTGATACATAATTTAACCAAAAAAAAAGGGTTTCCATTAATCATTTAGTTCTTATTTTAAAAAATCACCAAACCAAGGTACCCATACCATGTTCAAGTACTATTAGTGCTCGAAGCATTAGTATGACACTTAAACCATGTATCAAAATCATTCATGTCTAGAGCATTAGTAAACACCTCACCATGGATGAAAAGCATCAGTATAACACCTCATTCCATACACCATCAGTTACCAAAGCATTAATATAGAACCTAAACCATAAAGTATACTATTAGTGACCAAAGAATCAGTCTGTCACCTAAACCATATAGTATACTGCTGGTTTCTTAAAGATCCAATCCAACACCAAAACCATTTCTTCTTTTACCAATTTCCCAATAGCCCTTTAATACCATAACATGGATCAGAATGCTGATCCCTTTTCACATATCAAAAACACCATTACAAATAATCTTTGAAAAATTATGTATCTCACACATCTATTTAAAACATTTCAAAGACAACCTTAAAACATGGGTCTTCTTATTTAACATCCAAAACTAGTCTAGAGCCTTCCTTTCCGTTAAAAACTTTAAAGGACCTGTTGGACTCACCTATTTTGATAATCCCAAATCATGTTTAAATATTGATCATGATATATTAAGTCAGTTACTAATCTTTTTAATATAAATTTATAATTATATTATTCTGATCAATGTATACTATTAGATTATAGTTTATATTTATCTAAATATAAGTTCACTGTTAAAGGCTACTGGTAAGAGCCTTCTATTCAAGGTCACCATTATAGCTCACTGTTACACAAATTCACTGATCCTAGAAAGTTACTATTGAAGATCTACTATCACTAATATAGGCTACTGGTATAAGGTTACTATCCCATGTCTACTGTTGATTTGCTTATCAAAGCACACAGACAAAAAGTTACTATCACAAAGTCACTACTGGGACAAAGCTTCTGTTAGAAGTTCACTGTCAGACTCTTTCTCCAGTCTTCTATTGAGAACTTAACTATTCAAGTCTGTAGTTGGAAAGGTTACTGTTGAAGTATTCTGATGTTACAGAACTACCGATTAAAAGCTTACTGTTAAAGGTCTATTGTTGAGCCTACCGATGGAGTTCACTGATAAGGAGCTACTGTTACATAGAGTAAACAACTACCATTACAAGACATCCACTAAGCACAAAGTCCACCATTACAAGCCTACAGTAAAAGAGCCTACCGATGAAGTTCACAGATGAACAGTCCACCGATGAAGTCCACAGTTGGAAAGACCACAGTTGAAGTCTACCGTGTGACATGCATCTACTACCATTCTAATGATATTCTATTCTTTCCAATACCAATTTTATTAATACTACTATAATAGTCATGTCTAGACAAATTAATGCACCTGGCATTATTTAATGTTATTTGCAGGGATATCAGGAGATAGTACGATGTATGAGGAAGACCACACGTGGTTGAAACATTTCTCTTGTTGGCCTCTACTGAACAAAAAAACACGAAAAAACAAGAGACTATATAAAAAGATACAAGAGAGACACAAAAAGAGTACCCAAACATACTAGAAAGAAGCATAGAACACTCAATCAATCATTCATAAGAACATAGAGCCTCACAAAGATCTATTGAATGAACTTTCTACAATCTGTAGTGGTGTGCTGCAAAGATTTTTTAAATCCTGGAAGCTGATCATCTCTACATCTGGGAAGTCATAACCTGGAAGTTGCGACACTCTGTTTTGGAGTCAACTTGCAGAGAAGGACCAAAACTTCATCTCATTCATTCCAACGAGTCCAGAGCTAATCTGACAACACATAAGAGCATTCTAAACTCATCCCTACTATCTCTATCTCTATTGTGTTTAAATACTTTACTTTTGTGAGCACTGTGTATGTGTTACACACACTGACTCTTGTACTTGAACTGAGGGATACTTAAAATCCCCATTTAAAACTCTCTTTACATTTGTTTCCCACGTATAACTGTGGAAGAATCCTTGTGTGGCTTTGAAGTTTATTTTCCCACGTAGAACTATGGTAGAGGTTGAAAAACCTGGACAGTTTGTGAAAAATGTTGTAAAGACCGATACAGGCTGTGTATCACTTTTAATATAATTTCTTGGTGGAAGGTTATCACCAAGTGGAGAGGACTAGGTCTTGTCTTAAGACTGAACCTCTTGTTTAAATTGTTGTGTTCCCCTTTCATTACTCTGTTTTATTCCTATCCACTGTGCTTATATTAGAAAAAACATAAATATGTTTTTACATTCACTATGATAGTTAGTTCTGGTTAGTGTGTATATCTGAGTTGTTTAGTAAACTTATTTCAAAAGTGGAATTAGTTCTCATACTGACTCTACTGAGGAGTAATCAACCTTTGAGAAACCTGTTGAACAATAAGTCACTTATATCTCTACTGCCTTAATTGACTGGGCTGTTTTAATTTTGGGGACTTTAATCCTAAAAGTTTTTAACATAAATTTTAAATTGGAACTCAATTCACCCCCCTCTTTAGTATCCACTCCGACCAACATTTGGTATCATAGGTAACATTTTTATTTATAAAAAGGTTTACAAACCCTATGTTTTTCAAACTGTGATTTTAGTTTTATCTTAAAGATCTTAAATTTATGTTAGTTATAAATTTTATCTCTTTAATATATTTTCTAAAATATAGTTATGGAAAATATACTAGAAAGATCTACTAATAACATTCCACCTTTCTTTAATGGTGTGAATTATGCTCAATGGAAAATCAAAATGAAAATTCATTTGGAAATTATTGGTTTTGATATTTGGTCTGCTATAGAATCAGAATATGATATCCCCAAAATTGATAGATCTACCTGGGATGATGCTAAAAAATCTGATTATAACAATAACTGTAAATATATGAATGCCCTTTACTACTCTTTAGGAGTTGAGGAATTTAACCGAATTTCTACATGTAAAACAGCTCATGAAATCTGGGACACCTTGGCTGTTTCTCATGAAGGAACAACTAATGTCAAGGAAATGAGATTGAATACTTATACTATTAAATATGATAATTTTAAGATGAGACTTGATGAACCTATTTCTGATATGTATCTTAGGTTTAATGATATTTTCAACACCATGAGTTCACTGGGAAAAGCTGTTCCAGAAAAGGAGCAGATCATGAGAATATTGAGATGTTTGCCTAACAGATGGAGAGGCACTTCTGTGTCTATCCGAGAGTCATGTGACATCGGAAAGCTACCTGTTAAGGAGTTTATTGGTAAACTAATGATGTATGAAGAGGAACTGAAGGTGAACAAAGAATAAGATGATAAACCCAAGAGAAAACCCGTGGCATTCAAGTCTACTGCTTCAAAGAGCAAAGACAAGGAGAAAATATATGTACCTAGTGAAAGTTCAGCTAGTGAAAATTTAGATTCAGACAGTGATGAAGAAATGGATCAAATAGCCAGGAGATTTAAGAAGTTCTATATGAAGAAGAAGTTTTTCAAAAAATCAAACTACAAGGGTAAGTATGATCAACAAGGTAAGTGGAAAAAGGATTGGAATAAATCTGACAAGGAAGATGATATAGTCTGCTATGAATGCAAGAGGAAAGGACACATCAAGGCTGACTGTCTGAAGTTAAAATTCAAAAAGAAATATGATTATAAGGACAAGAAGTATAAGAAATCCATGAAATCAACCTGGAGTGCTTCAAAAGACAACACAAGCGAATCAGAATCCACTGATTCTGAAAAGAATCATGCCAACATGTGCTTCATGACTAACATATCCGAGGGAAGTTGCTTAAAGAGTTCCTGTAAGACCCTATGGTACTTAGATAGTGGATGTTCAAGACATATGACAGGTGACTATTCTTTCTTCAAGATTATAATTAAAGTTGATGGTGGGCATGTCACCTTTGGTGACAATGCAAAAGAAAAAATCATCAGCCTAGGCCAGATTGGTAACCCTGATACAATATTAATTTCTAAAGTACTTTTTGTTGATGGATTAAAATATAATTTACTTAGCATATCTCAGTTATGTGATGATGGACTTAATGTTAAATTTGAGAATGATTCATTCAATGTTTTTAATTCAAAAAATGATTTAGTTTTCACTGCATATAGAAATGAGAATGTATATGCTGTTGATTTAAACTCCTTAGACAAACAAAATGTTTCCTGCTTAAATTATTTTCATAAAGAGTCTTGGTTGTGGAATAGAAGATTAGGACACTGTAATGTGCACTCACTTAGGAAGTTATCTAAAAAATGTTTAGTTATAGACCTACCTAAATTGGAATTCCCAAATGATAAAGTGTGTAATCCCTGTCAAAAGGGAAAACAACACAAAGTTTCTTTCAAACCAAAGAAAGAAGTTTCAACTTCTCAACCACTTGAGTTGGTTTACATGGATTTGTTTGGACCATCAATAGTTTCAAGTCTAAATAGGAAGCACTATGTTTATGTTCTTTTAGATGACTTTTCTAGGTATACTTGGGTATACTTTCTAGCTCACAAAAGTGAAGATTGTTCTTATTTTGTCAAATATTCCAAGTCTGTAGAAAACCTTAGTGGACTTAAAATTAAGACCCTGAGAAGTGATCATGGCCGTGAGTTTGAGAATCATGAGTTTGAATCTTACTGCTCACACAATATCTATAGTCACAACTTTTCTGCCCCTAGAACACCTCAACAAAATGGAGTTGTAGAAAGAAGAAATATGACCCTTTAAGAAATTGTAAGGACTATGCTTAATGAGTATGACTTACCTATTTATTTTTGGGATGAAGCTTTAAATACAGCTTGTTATGTTATCAATAGAGTTTTAATTAGACCTATTCTAAAAAGGACCCCTTATGAACTCTGGAATAATAGGAAGCCTAAGGTTAATTATTTTAGAGTCTTTGGATGCAAAGTCTTTATTCTTAATACTAAAGATAATCTTGAAAAATTTGCTCCCAAAAGTGATGAAGGAATTTTTCTTGGTTATTATATTTCAAGTAAATCCTATAGAGTGTTCAATAAGAAAACCAAATGTGTGGAAGAATTAGTTCATATCAATTTCGATGAGACTGATCCGTATGAGCCTAAAACCTCTCTTGAAAATCTTGAGTAAGATTTGTTAAATTTGAAATTTAATGATAAAAATAGTGAATCCCTTATAAAAGTATCCAGTTCTAGAAATTTTCCAGAATCTGCTCCTACCGATTCTGAACCAACAGAAAACTATGAAGAATCTAGTTCAAACCTTCCTAGAGGTACTAGGACTCTTAAGAATCATCCTCTAGATGCTATTGTAGGTTATTTGAATAGATGAACACAAACTAGAGCTTCTCTAAGAAACCAGGTTGAACATCGAGCTTTTCTTTCACAGCTTGAACCCAAAAATATTAATGATGCTATCAATGATGAATTTTGGGTAATGGCTATGCAAGAAGAACTAAATCAGTTTGAAAGGAACAAAGTTTGGGAATTAGTGGAAAGAACCAAGGACACCTTGACCATAGGCACTAAATGGGTGTTTAGGAACAAAGTAGATGAGTCTGGGAATATAGTTAGAAATAAGGCCAGGTTAGTTGCACAAGGATATAGTCAAGAGGAAGGAATAGACTATGAGGAGACCTTTACACCTGTAGATATATTAGAAGCTATTAGGATACTAATTGCCTATACAACTCATCTGAATTTCAAACTTTATCAAATAGATTTCAAAAGTTCTTTTCTAAATGGGTATATTGTTGAGGATGTATTTGTTGAACAACCTTCTAGTTTTACAAATCCCAATTTTTCCAATCATGTTTTTAAACTATCTAAAGCTTTATATGGCTTAAAACAAGCTCCAAGAGCATGGTATGATAAGCTCATCTCTTTTATTATTTCAAAAGGTTTTTCCAAAGGGATAGCTGATCCTACTCTTTTCATTAAATGGATTTCTAAAGATGTTTTGATAGTACAAATTTATGTGGATGATATTATTTTTGGATCTTCTAAAAATTAATTATGTGTTGATTTTTCAAAAATGATACAAAATGAGTTTGAAATGAGTTTAATGGGAGAACTCAAATTTTTCCTTGGATTTCAGATCTTTCAAAATAAAAATGGCATTGTTTTAAATCAAAGTAAATATATTAAGGATCTTTTAAAACATTTTTATTTGGATGGTAGTAAAGGTAGTGACACTCCTATGAGTACCACTTGTAAGTTGGATACTGATGAAGCTGGAGAACCAGTGGATCAAACCAACTACAGAGGTATGATAGGGAGTCTACTCTATCTTACAGCTAGTAGACCTGACATCATGTTTAGTGTTTTTATGTGTGCTCGATTTCAAGCAAATCCAAAAGAATCTCATTTAACTGCTGTAAAAAGAATTTTTAAGTATCTCAAACATACTTTTAACTTAGGATTATTTTATACAAAAGGACAATCATTTGATTTTTTGAGTTATTATGATGCTGATTTTTCCGGTTGCAAGTTAGATAGAAAAAGAACCTCTGGGACATATCACATTTTAGGAAAGTCACTAATATATTGGTGTAGTGAGAAGCAGAATTCTGTTGCATTGTCTACTGCCGAAGCTGAGTACATAGCTGCTGGTAGTTGTTGTGCTCAAATTCTGTGGATGAAACACACTTTACTGGACTATGGATATTAGTTCAAACATGTCTCTATAAAGTGTGACAATACAAGTGATATTAACATTTCCAAAAATCCTATATATCATGCTAGGATAAATCATATTGATGTGAGAAATCAATTTTTGAGGGATCATTATCAAAAGGGTGATATCACTCTTGAATTCATTGGAACTGAATATCAATTGGATGATATATTCACAAAGCCTTTGAATTCTGAGAGGTTAAGTTACATCAAACATGAGTTTGGTATGATTAATCTCTTCACAGTCGAATCTCACAGTTATACTTCACAGTCGAACCTCACAGTTAGAACTCACAGTTAAACCTCAAAGTTAGACCTTACTGTCATACCTCACCGTTTCACCTCACCGGTGTACCTCACTAGTACATCTCACTGTTGGATACTTCACTGTTTGTCTTTATTTTTGCGGGAATTCGAACCGTTTTTATTCCTATTTATTATTTCTATTTTATTTTGTTTTAATCCCTAAATGATAAAACCAAAGGCAACGAACGTATCTCAAATCCACCTTCCTCTCTCAATCTCGAACCTTGCTCTCGAAATTCCTAAACCCTAACCCTTCACCTGAGCCCTCAAACCTCTCTCAATCTCTATGGCCAGAACAAAATGACCCCCGACTGTCAATGAGGATGCGCCAAGGCCAAAGAGGACTCGAGCCGAATCCAGTGGCACCAGTAATACTCCAATAGGACCTGTCAACCCACATCTGACCAAGAGACAAATATTTGCTGAGAAGGAGTTAAGTGAAGAATGGCTACTGTCGAGCAAGTCATTAGTGCTGAAAGCACTAGATGCCCAAGGATGGACTGAATGTTTTGCCAACAATAATGGATTGTACTACCCAAATCTTGTGAAAGAGTTATATGAATATCTGAAGTTTGAAGAGGAAGATGATGTGGATAAGCTAATATCCAAAGTCAATGGAAATGAAGTCTATTTCACATCTGCTGAGTGGGATTCCTGTTTGAGAGTCCCTCATGAAGGAGTGTATGGTTACTACTCTGGAGTGGCTCCTCTGGATAGTGCTATTTTTGAATATGAAAAAGATCTGTAAGAACTGACAGGAGATGGAAAATCAAGGAGGATCATTGTAGCTGAGATGAATGGAGAATACGTGCTTTTATTCAAGTTTATTCAGCATGTACTTAGTCTGAGGAGAGGAGACTTTGCAGTACTAAAGTACCAGGATATATTCCTGATGTACTTACTGAAGCATGGAAAGAATATTAACCTATGTAGGATACTGATGGCACAATTGGAGGATATGACTAAGGTAAGTTCAAAGTCCAATGCCTTATTCCATGCCAAGCTTATTTTAGTTATGCTAAAGGTAAAGGGTGTGGCTGGAAATCAAGAAGAAATGATAGTGGCCAAGAACAATGTCTGTATCTCCAAGGTGATTTTCAAGTTCATGAAAATTAGCTGGAATCCCTGGAATAAGGCGTGGGTGAATGATGAAGGAAAGGTGTATGAAAAGTTTGACCCTACTACTCACCCATCTAGGCCAAAAGACAACAGATATCCAGGCCTAAAACATGATGAGTCAGAACTGGTTTATTCAGATGAGGAGGAGGCTGAAGGAGCTGTGGACCCTGAAAGAGAGAACACCCCCATTTATGATGGGAGTGATCCTGACTTGCCTCACAGTACTGTAAGGACAGTAGCTTTCGGAGCTACTAGCCCTCCAAAAGAACTGCCAAGAAGAGAGACTGTACTAAAGGATAGTGACACTGAAACCACTGAGGAAGAAGAAGAAGCATATCAGAATATTTTCAAGGACACCTTTGAAGAGGATGAGGCAGAGGAATCTTGTGATAGGGATGAAGGAAAAGAGGCTGTTACTGAAGCTGATGATGAGAACAATGAAGAAGAAGAGCTCAGTTTGAGCCCTCTGATAGATAATACAGACAATATAGTGTCTAATCAGGAAGAAGGAGTGGCATCTATTGCCATTGATATGGGAGTCATTAATGACTCAGAGATGGATAAGACTCACCCTACATATCAAGTGGCTGTTGAATCTACTGGAATTTCAGAGGAGATTGTGGAGTTACCTAGAGCAGAACAGATAGAAGAGCTTCCTCAGGAGAGAGCTCTAAGTGAGGGGGAGCATCTTGGTTCAGTTTCTATGCTGTATGACATCGAAGGTTGGTCATCATATCCTGGATACATGGTACTTGGACTCAATTATGGAGATTCTGATGAGGAAAACCAGCCCCAAAGGGATTATGTTATCCTACCTATTGTGGCTGACAATTTGGAAACCAAGGAGGACCTTGAGTCCTTAAAGGCTGAAATGAAAGAGGCAGTGAGAGAATTAGTAGCAGATTTGAAGAAAATCCTGGTTGAAGAACTGAGGAGTGTGGAGAAATCCCTGGAGCTGTCTCTGGGATGTGTTGTGTCTAGTCCAGTGAAAAAAATGATGGATGAAGTTAAAGTATTCCATACTCAAATTGAGAGCTGGACAAGATCTGTGGTTGCTCTAAGACAATCATTTTCTTCATTGAATGCCATGAGCGGTTCTCAAAACCAAGTGAATGCTGAGATTCGTTATATCAAAGAAGTAGTCAAGCGGTTTGTGGAAGTTTTTGAGGATTTTAAGAAATAAGTCAAAGAACATATGAACAGTCAAGATGCACTTGTTCAGAAGGTGATTGGTAACTTGACTCAGTCTTTCAAAGAGACAGTGGCTTTCTCGGTCAAACCCCTTCCCTCATCTAGCTCCTCTATGACCATTGACTAGATCAGAACTGTGATCCAGGAAGAACTTGCTCAGACCAGTACCAGTGGCACCTATGATTCTCAAGTACTTGCTACCACTAGGGAAGTCAACAGTTTTGTTCGTGACCACCTGCGGGTAGCTACTGCTTCTTAAGAGGACATTAAAAATAAGGTAGATTCTTACTTTGAGAAGGTCTATACCAAGCATCAAATGACCAACCAATTCAAACTCTTGATTGAGAATATGAAGTTGCCTCTAGTGACTCAAGCATTCAAGGAGTAGGTCAGCAAGCTGAGAGAATTGACCCCAGCTTTGGATAAGTTTTTGGAGAATAAAGATGATTTCTTATATGCTATGGAAAGAGGAGGAAGCATTATTATGGATTTTAGAAACCTTCTTCTACCCTTTCTCCATGTGGACTACTGTCACGACCCGTCCTCGGGCCCCGTTCCGTGACTACCCCAAGCCCGCCTTCCATAGGCCAGGGGCTGGCGACTAGCACCAAGGCGTAAATCCTGGAAAAAGGGAAGGCATTGCCTTTGAAAAGTAAACAAGCACCACAGAGTAAGCAAGCGGAAAAGTAAACACTCAGTAAAAACTATAACAGACTGTGCTGAAAGTAAAAAGGGGCTGGAAATACAAGCCCAATTGTAAAGTACAACTGAAAGGGGAAAACAACAACTAAAAAGAAAAGCTGCAGCGTCGAGCCGTCCTCTGGAAGTCCCACCTGAAGGGTGGGTACAGATAGACTCTACTGCTCCTCAGGTCCACCTGACCGCTCCGAGTACGTCCCGCCCAGTGGTCCACCTCCAGGTACCGTCCTGCTCCGCAAGCCTCCACCACGATCAGCGCTGTCCGTCGTCTGCATCCAACACAACGAAGTACGGGCATAGCCCGTGCAGGGGTGAGTATAAGCTACTCAGTAGGGACCCCGAGACCCCCGAAGGTCTCCCGAAATCCACAAAGGATAATCCACAAAGGAAAGATACAATCACGAAGTAACAACCGACACTGCTTAGGTATATGCCCATACATATACCTAAGTCATCAATTCCCATTCGGCTCCAACGTCCGAGCCCAAGCACAACCCAGTCCACACAGGAAAGCAAAAACGTATACCCACATAGGATAACACAACACAATCCACAAAGGAGAGTAAACAGTAATCCAAAAAGGATAGCTCAACACAATCCACAAAGGAGAGTAAACAGTAAATCCACACAGGATAGCTCAACACAATCCACAAAGGAGAGTAACACAGGATTCAGCTCACACAGGTATACTTCTTCGGATGATGATAAAGATGATCACTGATCCATCTAAGTCGTCGGACCCACAAAGGATCGATAGGTACTGACCCCCGCAATGACCCACACAGGATTGAGCCCACACAGGACCTGTAGGCACTGGCTCACACAGAACTGCTGAGCGCTGACCCACACAGGATCGGACCCACACATAATCGGGCCCACACAGGACCTGTAGCACTGATCCACGTAGGATCGCTGAGTGCTATAGTCATCGCAGTCCACTGAGGATCTCTGCACAGTCGTCGTCGCAGTCCACTGAGGATCTCTGCACAATCGTCGCTGCAGTCCACTGAGGATCTCTGCACAGTCGTCGCTGTCGAAGTAGCAGTCGCAACCAGCTCTAGGGTTCCCGCACACAACAAGCTCGTTCGGGAGGGTCCGCTCCACGAGCCGAGAGGCCGATACATCAACTGTCACAAAGTCCGAATTTGATGTATCCAAAAGTTTCGTATCGTCAACAGGAACTCAACGTCGCAGATGACGCGTCAATTGGACGCCCGGTCTGAGAGTTATTGGCCTTTTCGTCCTAGGGGCCCGGTTGGTTTTTAAGGCAAAACCAACCCGACCGTACTCCACCTGCGTCCAAACCTCGGGCGGAGTATGCCAAAAGATCCGTCTCACTTAGAGGAATTCAACAAAGCTGACGACACGTCAATCAGACGTCCGTAGCTCAAGATATGAGCGTTTCCGCTCCGAGGGGCTGGTTGGTTTCGTGTACGAACCAACCCGGCCGAACCCAAAGTATTCCGAAACCTTGAGTGAGATATACCGAAACGACCGTCTCGATCCAAGGATCGCGTTTCCGCTAACGGTGAGTCGATTTGAGGCCCATAGCTCAAGTTACAGGCATTTGACCGAAAATAGTCCGAAGACGGGGGGTCCGGGCCCGGGCCGACCCGACCCGACCCCCCTGGGTCGGACGAACCGGGTCGACCCGACCCGGTCCGGTCCGGCCAGGGCGCGGCCTGGCTCGGCCGGCCGGTCCGACTCGGCTCGGCTGAGCGGCCGAGCGGCTGCCCCGGGGCGCTGCCCCCGCGGGTCGGAAGTGTCGCGGCCCCCCGCGTGGGGCCGCGATGGATCAAAGGACGCGGCTTTGCCGCGTCTGAGTGCGCCGGACTCGCGCGGCCGCGGGTCCGCGGGCATCGCCGCCGCGGCTTCATCCGCGGCGGCCCTGTCCGGCGACTCGTCGGGGCGCCGCCGCCCCCGGCTGCCGGCGCCGCCGCGCTGGTGACCCGCGCCGCCGGCGACTTCCGCGGGCCACCGGAGTCGCTCCGGTGGTCCGATTCCATTCCCGTCTGCGCCGCTGCTCCTCCCAGGACTCGTTCTTCACTGCGGAACCATCAAATTTCCATTGCGGCACGTTCCGTCGTCACCCGTCAAATCCGCACAACAACGAAGAACGACGGAGGGTTGTCGGGCCGTGTTCGTTTGGCCCGCACCCTCCGCGTTAGATAAAAACAACGGGAGAAATATTCAACACATGAAACAACAATTTTAATAAATTAAAATTGTTCATTTGAATCCGGTTCTTTAATTTTTAAAGAAGCGTTCACGGGAATAAGGGAATTTTCAAAACAAATCCCTACCTCGTCAAGTCGTCGCTCGCGGGTTCTTCGTGGAATTGGGGATCGTCGTGTCGTCGCGGTATCCGGCGTCGCGTCGTCGCGGAAGGGGGTCACGTCGACGAACTTCGAGGTTCAAGAAAAAAAGATTTAATTAATAATAATTAAATCTTTCTTGGGTTAAAAACCACAAAGGAAAATTTAAAAGAAATCTGAAACCCTCACCTCAACGGATGATCGAAGGTTTTTGTCGCGGAGGAAGGAACGTCGCAGAAGAACGTCGCGGGAGAGGAAACGTCGGCGTCGCGGCACACGACATCGCGTCGTCGATTTTCGCGGGTTCAGCGTTCTTCGTCGGAGGTCGGCGTTCTTCGCATTCTTCGCGTTCTTCGCGTTCTTCACGTTCTTCGTGTTCTTCGCGTTCTTCGCGAAGAAGGGTGAAGGCACAAGAATTCTGTCAAAGCCTCTCAACGTGTAATCCTCCAAATGTCGTGTTGGTCTTATTTTATTATTACACCAACAAACTAAAAGAGGTAAGTAACGACCCATTAATTCGTAGAATTAATTCAACAAAAGAAACTGCACATTTAATTCACGAAATAAACCGCCCAATTAAATGGTGCGTTATGAATTTAAGAAAATGCGTCAGTTGACTTTCATAATGACGGGTTTTCGCGGGTGCGTTACTTAGCAGAAAAGAAACGGCGGGGATCGTGCGGGACCCACCTCACAAATATCCTACCAAGAGGGTAGGATATTTTTGGATAGCATCCTATCCGGATCAACTCATCTTAAGCCTCTTTTAAGTGGCTTCAAGTGGCTTCTAAGTGGCTTAAGTGAAATAAAATAAAGTTTGTCGCACAATTATTTTATTTCTTAACTTTAAGCCTAAAAATTAAAAACCACACCTGAGAAAACACAACTCCGGAAGAGGTGTTTCTAAGAAAATACCGGCGTTGCGATTTCATCGGTGCCCTCAGAATTCGATTCCGGGCACCGGTTCAAAAGTTAGAAAAACCCGCTCGTCCGTTCACTGAACGTACCCGAGCCAAACTTCGGAAAATGATTCCGGGCACACCGGGCATCAGAATCAGGTGCCGTCAGAAACTGAGATCTTGTAAAATTCCAAAGAAAATTAAGAAAAAAAATTTCCTTGAAATTTACGGGTCTTTACATTACTCCCACCTCAGGGCTTTACGTCCTCGTAAAGATACATCAAAAACTAGGGAAACAAATGTGGGTACTGAGCACGCATCTGAGCCTCCCGCTCCCATGTGCTCTCCTGGAGGTTCCCGTGCTGCCATCTGATGCACACAAGAGGAATCGATCGCCCACGTAGGACCCGCTCCTGTCAATCCTCTATCTCCACCAGGACCTCCGTAAAAGTCGCCCCATCATCCACGTCTAGCTCCCCATAGTCAATGATGTGCGTCGGGTCGTGCACGTATCTCCTCAGATGAGATACGTGGAAGACATCGTGCACCTGGTGCAACTGAGGTGTCAGAGCCAGGCGATAAGCCACCTCACCAATCCTGCCGAGGACCTGGAAAGTCCCGATGAAGCGTGGAGACAACTTGCCGCCTCGGCCAAATCTCCGTAATCCACGTCGAGGTGAGACACGCAAGAAGACGTGGTCGCCATCCTCGAACTCTAGTGGCCTCCGCCTCCTGTCAGCATAAGACTTCTGTCGGCTCTGAGCTGTCCTCATCCGCTCCTGGATGACCTGGACCTTCTCTGTCGTGGTCCGGACCATCTCTGGTCCCACAAGTGCCGACTCCCTAGGGTCTGTCCAGCACAAAGGAGATCTGCAAGGCTTGCCGTACAACTCCTCCTAAGGTGCCATCCCGATGGTGGAGTGGTAGCTGTTTTTGTACGCGAACTCCACCAAGGGTAGGTGGTACTCCCATCTACGACCAAAGTCGAGGACACATGCACGGAGCATGTCCTCGAGAGTCTGAATGGTCCTCTCCGTTTGACCATCCGTCTGAGGGTGAAAGGCGGTGCTCAGACGTAGCCACGTCTCGAATGCCTCCTGCAACCCCTTCCAAAGTCAGGAAGTAAAGCAAGCGTCCCGATCACTACTGGAAATTCGAGCTATAGCCACGGTTCTAAACCGTGGCTATAGGCCCTCAAACCGTGGCTATAGGTAATAGCCACGGTTTGAGGAACCGTGGCCAAGTTTGGCGTGGCTATAGGCCTAGACCTATAGCCACGGTTCCAAACCGTGGCTTTAACTCTATAGCCACGGTTCCAACCGTGGCTATAGGTTTATAGCCACGGTTAAAACCGTGGCTGTATACCTAATGCCACGGTTTCAACCGTGGCTATACCAAAGGCCGGACAAAATCTATAGCCACGGTTTAAAACCGTGGCATTATGTCTATAGCCACGGTTTAAAACCGCGGCAATACATCAATAGCCACGGTTTTGAACCGTGGCTATAGGGTGTCCAAATTCATAAAAAAAAAAAATACCCCCTGGACACACCCTGGACACCCCCATGCCACCCCCGGCCAGTCCCCCCTGCCAGTACCCCCGGACAGCCCCCCGTGCACCCCCGGACAGCCCCCCGTGCACCCCCGGACAGCCCCCCGTGCACCCCTGGACAGCCCCCCCGGCCAGCCCCAGCCAGCCCCCCGTGCACCCCCGAGCAGCCCCCCGACCAGCCCCGGACAGCCCCCCGTGCACCCCTGGACAGCCCCCCCGGCCAGCCCCAGCCAGCCCCCCGTGCACCCCCGAGCAGCCCCCCGACCAGCCCCGGACAGCCCCCCGTGCACCCCCGGACAGCCCCCAGCCCCCAGCCCCCCCTGCCCCCTGCTTGTCCCCCTGCCAGCTCCCCCCCTGCCCCCTGCTTGTCCCCCTGCCAGCTCCCCCCTGCTAGTCCCCCACTGCCCCCTGCTAGTACCCCCCCCCCCGCCACCCCCCCTTCTTGTCCCCTTGCCAGCCCCCCCTGCCACCCCCCTGCCAGTCCCCCCTGCCCCCTGACACCCCCCCTGCTAGTCCCCCTGCCCCCTGCTAGTCCCCCACTGTCCCCTGTTAGTCCCCCCCCCCGCCACCCCCCCCGCTTGTCCCCTTGCCAGCCCCCCCAGCCACCCCCTGCTTGTCCCCCTGCAAGCCCCCCCTGCTTGTCCCCCTGCCAGCCCCACCCCTGCTCCTGCCAGCCCCCCCCCTGCCCCCCCCTGCCCCCCCCCTGCCCCCCTGCCAGCCCCCCCCCCTTCCCCCTGCTTGTCCCCCTTCCAGCCCCCCCGGCCACCCCCCTGCCCCCTGCTTGCCCCCTGCCGCCACCCCCCCCCCCCCTTCCCCCTGCCAGCCCCCCCGCCCCTGCTTGTCCCCCTGCCAACCCCCCCTGCTGGACACCCCCCCTGTCCGTGCACCCCCGGACAGCCCCCCATGCACCCCCGGACAGCCCCCCATGCACCCCCGGACAGCCCCCCGTGCACCCCTTGCCAGCCCCCCCAGCCACCCCCTGCTTGTCCCCCTGCAAGCCCCCCCTGCTTGTCCCCCTGCCAACCCCACCCCTGCTCCTGCCAGCCCCCCCCCATGCCCCCTGCTTGCCCCCCTGCCAGCCCCCCCCTTCCCCCTGCTTGTCCCCCTTCCAGCCCCCCCGGCCACCCCCCTGCCCCCTGCTTGCCCCCTGCCGCCACCCCCCCCCCCCTTCCCCCTGCCAGCCCCCCCGCCCTGCTTGTCCCCCTGCCAACCCCCCCTGCTGGACACCCCCCCTGTCCGTGCACCCCCGGACAGCCCCCCGTGCACCCCCGGACAGCCCCCCATGCACCCCCGGACAGCCCCCCGTGCACCCCTGGACAGCCCCCCCGGCCAGCCCCGGCCAGCCCCCCGTGCACCCCCGGACAGCCCCGGACAGCCCCCATGTGCACCCCCGGACAGACCCCATGCAGCCCCCATCCCCCCTGCACAGAACCCCGGAAACCCCCTGCCCCCTGCTTGTCCCCCTGCCAGCCCCCCCTGCCCCCTGCTTGTCCCCCTGCCAGCTCCCCCCCTGCCCCCTGCTAGTCCCCCACTGCCCCCTGCTAGTCCCCCCCCCCGCCACCCCACCCCCCCTGCTTGTCCCCTTGCCAGCCCCCCCTGCCAGTCCCCACTGCCCCCTGACACCCTCCCTGCTAGTCCCCCTGCCCCCTGCTAGTCCCCCACTGCCCCCTGCTAGTCCCCCACTGCCCCCTGTTAGTCCACCCCCCCCCCCCCCGCCACCCCCCTGCTTGTCCCCGTGCCAGCCCCCCTGCCGCCCCCTGCCAGCCCCCCCTGCTTGTCCCCCTGCCAGCCCCCCCTGCTCCTGCCAGCCCCCCCCCTGCCCCCCTGCCAGCCCCCCCCCCCTTCCCCCTGCTTGTCACCCTGCCAGCCCCCCCGGCCACCCCCCTGCTTGTCCCCCTGCCAGCCCCCCCTGCCCCTGCCAGCCCCCCCCTGCCCCTGCCAGCCCCCCCTGCCAGCCCCCCCCCCTTCCCCCTGCTTGTCCCCCTGCCAGCCCCCCCCCTGCCCCCTGCTTGTCCCCCTGCCAGCCCCCCCCCTGCCCCCCTGCCAGCCCCCCCTTCCCCCTGCTTGTCCCCCTGCCCGCCCCCCCTGCCCCTGCTTGTCCCCCTGCCAGCCCCCCCTGCCCCCTGCTTGCCCCCTGCCACCCCCCCCCCTTCCCCCTGCCAGCCCCCCCAGCCCCTGCTTGTCCCCCTGCCAACCCCCCCTGCTGGACACCCCCCCTGTCCGTGCACCCCCGGACAGCCCCCCGTGCACCCCCGGACAGCCCCCCGTGCACCCCCGGACAGCCCCCCGTGCACCCCCGGACAGCCCCCCCGGCCAGCCCCGGCCAGCCCCCCGTGCACCCCCAGACAGCCCCACGACCAGCCCCGGACAGCCCCCCGTGCACCCCCGGACAGCCCCCCGTGCACCCCCGGACAGCCCCCCCGTGCACCCCCAGACAGCCCCCCCGTGCACCCCCAGACAGCCCCCCCGTGCACCCCCGGACAGCCCCCATATGCACCCCCGGACAGCCCCCATATGCACCCCCAAACAGCCCCCCGCGCACCCCTGGACAGCCCCCCGGCCAGCCCCGGACAACCCCCTGTGCACCCCCGGACAGCCCCCCGACCAGCCCCGGACAGCCCCCCGTGCACCCCCGGACAGCCCCCATGTGCACCCCCGGACAGACCCCATGCAGCCCCATTCCCCCCGGACAGCCCCCCGTGCACCCCCGGACAGCCCCCATGTGCAACCCCGGACAGCCCCCATGTGCACCCCCGGACAAACCCCATACAGCCCCCTACCCCCCTGCACAGAACCCCGGGCGTTTATCAAGCGCGCGCAACGCTTAAAGAACGCATAATGAGCCCTACCGTGCAGACCACACGTCCGATTGACGCGCCGTCTGCGCGTGCACGTCGCGAATAATAATGGGATTGTTGTCCTGTGATTTCAGGGCAATCCGATGTCGTCCGCTATGAGTTTGACCGTTAGACGCCTGTTTTGGCCGTTTATGACACCGGAACGGCGTTCCCGGTCACCCCGGGCACACGGCACGTCCGATTGACGTGCCGTCTGCTCGACCACATCACAATTCACTTACCCTTTGATTTCGTCCGATTTCAGGCCATTCGGACTTCGTTCGGCCCGTTTGGACCCCCCCACGCGCGTTTATCAAGCGCGCGCAACGCTTAAAGAACGCATAATGAGCCCTACCGCGCAGACCGCACGTCCGATTGACGCGCCGTCTGCGCGTGCACGTCGCGAATAATAATGGGATTGTTGTCCTGTGATTTCAGGGCAATCCGATGTCGTCCGCTATGAGTTTGACCGTTAGACGCCTGTTTTGGCCGTTTATGACACCGGAACGGCGTTCCCGGTCACCGCGGGCACACGGCACGTCCGATTGACGTGCCGTCTGCTCGACCACATCACAATTCACTCACCCTTTGATGTCGTCCGATTTCAGGCCATTCGCAATTCGTTCGGCCCGTTTGGACCCCCCACGCGCGTTTCTCAAGCGCGCGCAACGCTTAAAGAACGCATAATGAGCCCTCCTGCGCAGACCGCACGTCCGATTGACGTGCCGTCTGCGCGTGCACGTCGCGAATAATAATTTGAATGTTGTCCTGTGATTTCAGGGCAATCCGATGTCGTCCGCTATGAGTTTGACCGTTAGACGCCTGTTTTGGCCTTTTATGACACCGGAACGGCGTTCCCGGTCACCGCGGGCACACGGCACGTCCGATTGACGTGCCGTCTGCTCGACCACATCACAATTCACTCACCCTTTGATGTCGTCCGATTTCAGGCCATTCGCAATTCGTTCGGCCCGTTTGGACCCCCCCACGCGCGTTTCTCAAGCGCGCGCAACGCTTAAAGAACGCATAATGAGCCCTCCTGCGCAGACCGCACGTCCGATTGACGTGCCGTCTGCGCGTGCACGTCGCGAATAATAATTTGAATGTTGTCCTGTGATTTCAGGTCAATCCGATGTCGTTCGCTATGAGTTTGACCGTTAGACGCCCGTTTTGGCCGTTTATGACACCGGAACGGCGTTCCCGGTCACCGCGGGCACACGGCACGTCCGATTGACGTGCCGTCTGCTCGACCACATCACAATTCACTCACCCTTTGATGTCGTCCGATTTCAGGCAATTCTCAATTCGTTCGGCCCGTTTGGACCCCCCCACGCGCGTTTCTCAAGCGCGCGCAACGCTTAAAGAACGCATAATGAGCCCTCCTGCGCAGACCGCACGTCCGATTGACGTGCCGTCTGCGCGTGCACGTCGCGAATAATAATTTGAATGCTGTCCTGTGATTTCAGGTCAATCCGATGTCGTTCGCTATGAGTTTGACCGTTAGACGCCCGTTTTGGCCGTTTATGACACCAGAACGGCGTTCCCGGTCACCGCGGGCACACGGCACGTCCGATTGACGTGCCGTCTGCTCGACCACATCACAATTCACTCACCCTTTGATGTCGTCCGATTTCAGGCCATTCGCAATTCGTTCGGCCCGTTTGGACCCCCCACGCGCGTTTCTCAAGCGCGCGCAACGCTTAAAGAACGCATAATGAGCCCTCCTGCGCAGACCGCACGTCCGATTGATGTGCCATCTGCGCGTGCACGTCGCGAATAATAATTTGAATGTTGTCCTGTGATTTCAGGTCAATCCGATGTCGTTCGCTATGAGTTTGACCGTTAGACGCCCGTTTTGGCCGTTTATGACACCAGAACGGCGTTCCCGGTCACCGCGGGCACACGGCACGTCCGATTGACGTGCCGTCTGCTCGACCACATCACAATTCACTCACCCTTTGATGTCGTCCGATTTCAGGCCATTCGCAATTCGTTCGGCCCGTTTGGACCCCCCACGCGCGTTTCTCAAGCGCGCGCAACGCTTAAAGAACGCATAATGAGCCCTCCAGCGCAGACCGCACGTCCGATTGATGTGCCGTCTGCACGTGCACGTCGCGAATAATAATTTGAATGTTGTCCTGTGATTTCAGGTCAATCCGATGTCGTTCGCTATGAGTTTGACCGTTAGACGCCCGTTTTGGCCGTTTATGACACCAGAACGGCGTTCCCGGTCACCGCGGGCACACGGCACGTCCGATTGACGTGCCGTCTGCTCGACCACATCACAATTCACTCACCCTTTGATGTCGTCCGATTTCAGGCCATTCGCAATTCGTTCGGCCCGTTTGGACCCCCCACGCGCGTTTCTCAAGCGCGCGCAACGCTTAAAGAACGCATAATGAGCCCTCCTGCGCAGACCGCACGTCCGATGGTGACTAGGTCTCATAGCTCATCTACCTACAACTTGGAATGGGATGATGACGTCGGGGAGGGGGTTATGAAAACGAAATGCTTTATTATGAAGGCAGTTTTATCAATGTCTAGCCCCATCTCCTCTCTTATGTCATCTTTTGTTTTTAATAAAATGGCTTTAGAGCCTTTCGGCTCGAAGCTTCTTTCTGTCATACTCTAATTCTGTTAAGCCTCTCAAACTTGACACACTGTCATACTCTAATTCTGTTAAGCCTCTCAAACTTCCAGCCCTCAATGAGGGCTGCAATTCTGTATTAAAGGATGGGAACGAAAATTACAGCAGAAAAATAGAAGAAATAGGGAAAACAACAGAAGAAATCCTCAGGAGGCCCCCAGGCTGAGGGAGGAAGATCAAGCTAACAAGCCACCAGGCCGATCTTCCGCTGAACTGTAAATGGCCCATAGAAACGAGGGGCAGGTTTCTGAGAAATCTGGCAGGTTAAAGAGTGTTGTTTGTGAGGCCGAAAGCGTACGGAAACAGGATCTCCCACATGGAGGGCAAGGTGACGGCAGTGTATTAGTTTTCTGCTTCATGATGTCTTGGGACCGACTCAAATAATATTTGAGTCCACGATCAAGCAGTGCATGGGCAACAGCGGGCAACTAGATTTCTGATGGAACAGCGTAGGTCTCGTGGCAGCGATTTACCACCTTTGTTTGGTCATCCGTTTGCGGGTGGTAGGTCAAGCTGAGTTTTAAGTCAGTGCCTTGGAGTTTGAGCAGTTCAATCCAAAAATGGCTTACAAAAATGGGATTGCGGTCGCTGGAATGCTATGCAAACTGACAATCTCCCACACGAAAACCTCGCCCACACTCCCACACTCTTTGCTGTGTAAGGGTGTTTTAGGGGTAAAAAATGGCCATATTTAGAGAGATGATCAATGATGACCAGAATCACAGTGCAACCACGGGATTAGGGTAGTCCGGTGATAAAATCCATAGAGAGACCCGACCACACCAGCTGGGGAATTTCCAACGGCTGCAACAGGCCAGCCGGATATAGTGTGGAATATTTATTTCGTTGGCATTTGGCCCATTGGCAAACTGTTGAACCGGTATTTTCATCCCGACCCAATATAAATTGGCAGGCAATTTTCTATACGTGCGGCAAAAACCAGAATGACCCCACTACGGAGACAAATGGAACTCAGCCAGCAATATGGGCACCCATGGGGACGAACTAGACAGCACCAACCGGCCCTTATAACAGAGGACACCTTGCAGAAAAGAGTAAGTAGGAAAGGAAGGAGCATCTGCTTGCAGAGTGATGATGACTTAGCTGAAAAATGGGTCGTCTGAAACGCCTGTGAGCAAGTGGGGCTGAACCTCCCCCCTGTTGGATGTGGCTGGAGCAGGGCCACATCACGGCGTGACCGCGGCGTGACCGCGGCGTGACCGCGGCGTGACCGCGGCGTGACCGCAGCGTGTTGGCCCGATCCAGCGACATCCGCGGGGCAGCATCTTCCGACCAGGAGCGAAGGGAGCGGGAGGAGGCTGGAATGTGGGTGAAAGGGGGCTGGTTGCAGGTGTTGGGGGGATGGTGCGGGCTGATTCGAAGGTGGGGGGGCTGTTGCGGGCTGGAATGCTGGTGGCAGCGGGCTGATGACTTTGCTGAAAAATGGGTCGTCTGAAACGCCTGTGAGCAAGTGGGGCTGAACCTCCCCCCTGCTGGATGTGGCTGGAGCAGGGCCACATCACGGCGTGACCGCGGCGTGACCGCGGCGTGACCGCGGCGTGACCGCGGCGTGACCGCGGCGTGACCGCGGCGTGACCGCGGCGTGACCGCGGCGTGACCGCGGCGTGACCGCGGCGTGACCGCGGCGTGACCGCGGCGTGACCGCGGCGTGACCGCGGCGTGACCGCGGCGTGACCGCGGCGTGACCGCGGCGTGACCGCGGCGTGACCGCGGCGTGACCGCGGCGTGACCGCGGCGTGACCGCGGCGTGACCGCAGCGTGTTGGCCCGGTCCAGCGACATCCGCGGGGCAACATATTCCACTTAGTTTCAAATAGGATGATATGGATGGCATGAGAGGATGTTTTCCCAGAAGATTTAAAGAAATGAATGCTAATCTGTGATGAATAGAGGATTGGATGACCCCTGATATACCTAATTCGGTGAGGTTTGGAGATCTAGAAATGTGTAGGAATACCTAGAGGAATAAAATATGCCAGACAATTCCAAACCAATTTTTTCAGTTGAATTGAGCTTTTGTACCACCTGCTATGCACGTTTTGTGGAAAGATGGATGAGAGGCAGCGCTGAGAGGAGATATAGTTTAGGAATGAGGAAATACGAAAAATTATAGAGCTAACCATTCAATGTTTCTCTAAGGAGGAGTAACCGCCGCAGGGTGTCGTCCTGGAGCAGGGCCAAACCACGGCGTGACCGCGGCGTGACCGCGGCGTGACCGCGGCGTGACCGCGGCGTGACCGCGGCGTGACCGCGGCGTGACCGCGGCGTGACCGCGGCGTGACCGCGGCGTGACCGCGGCGTGACCGCGGCGTGACCGCAGCGTGTTGGCCCGGTCCAGCGACATCCGCGGGGCAACATATTCCACTTAGTTTCAAATAGGATGATATGGATGGCATGAGAGGATGTTTTCTCAGAAGATTTAAAGAAATGAATGCTAATCTGTGATGAATAGAGGATTGGATGACCCCTGATATACCTAATTCGGTGAGGTTTGGAGATCTAGAAATGTGTAGGAATACCTAGAGGAATAAAATATGCCAGACAATTCCAAACCAATTTTTTCAGTTGAATTGAGCTTTTGTACCACCTGCTATGCACGTTTTGTGGAAAGATGGATGAGAGGCAGCGCTGAGAGGAGATATAGTTTAGGAATGAGGAAATACGAAAAATTATAGAGCTAACCATTCAATGTTTCTCTAAGGAGGAGTAACCGCCGCAGGGTGTCGTCCTGGAGCAGGGCCAAATCACGGCGTGACCGCGGCGTGACCGCGGCGTGACCGCGGCGTGACCGCGGCGTGACCGCGGCGTGACCGCGGCGTGACCGCGGCGTGACCGCGGCGTGACCGCGGCGTGACCGCGGCGTGACCGCGGCGTGACCGCAGCGTGTTGGCCCGGTCCAGCGACATCCGCGGGGCAACATCTTCCACTTAGTTTCAAATAGGATGATATGGATGGCATGAGAGGACGTTTTCTCAGAAGATTTAAAGAAATGAATGCTAATCTGTGATGAATAGAGGATTGGATGACCCCTGATATACCTAATTCGGTGAGGTTTGGAGATCTAGAAATGTGTAGGAATACCTAGAGGAATAAAATATGCCAGACAATTCCAAACCAATTTTTTCAGTTGAATTGAGCTTTTGTACCACCTGCTATGCACGTTTTGTGGAAAGATGGATGAGAGGCAGCGCTGAGAGGAGATATAGTTTAGGAATGAGGAAATACGAAAAATTATAGAGCTAACCATTCAATGTTTCTCTAAGGAGGAGTAACCGCCGCAAGGTGTCGTCCTGGAGCAGGGCCAAATCACGGCGTGACCGCGGCGTGACCGCGGCGTGACCGCGGCGTGACCGCGGCGTGACCGCGGCGTGACCGCGGCGTGACCGCGGCGTGACCGCGGCGTGACCGCGGCGTGACCGCGGCGTGACCGCGGCGTGACCGCGGCGTGACCGCAGCGTGTTGGCCCGGTCCAGCGACATCCGCGGGGCAACATCTTCCACTTAGTTTCAAATAGGATGATATGGATGGCATGAGAGGACGTTTTCTCAGAAGATTTAAAGAAATGAATGCTAATCTGTGATGAATAGAGGATTGGATGACCCCTGATATACCTAATTCGGTGAGGTTTGGAGATCTAGAAATGTGTAGGAATACCTAGAGGAATAAAATATGCCAGACAATTCCAAACCAATTTTTTCAGTTGAATTGAGCTTTTGTACCACCTGCTATGCACGTTTTGTGGAAAGATGGATGAGAGGCAGCGCTGAGAGGAGATATAGTTTAGGAATGAGGAAATACGAAAAATTATAGAGCTAACCATTCAATGTTTCTCTAAGGAGGAGTAACCGCCGCAAGGTGTCGTCATGCTTGTCCCCCTGCCAGCAACAGATGGAAAACATATTCAGCACAAAAGTGATCGGAAATGCCAACCAAATGAAAGAAGCTAGATTAAAACCAATAACCAACAAGCAGGGAAAAAAAATTGGACATTCAGAATGCATGTGTGTTCAATGATTCCAATATCTAAAGTGTGTTTCAGCTAGACTCTTAACTCAAAGAAGAATTCACATAGATGAGTCATGCATGAATAAGCTCAAATGACGTGTTAGATTGGCACATAGATTTGTCAGCTCACCTTGATAAAGATCGAATGGCAAACCACTGATTGGTAATCATACTTTAATTTGCTACAGTCTGTACATGCAACAAATAAAACCATGAATTATTATTAATGAATATATAAGACTCATAAGCAATGAAATGTCATATAGAAATTTTGTTATTACTACATAACAATAAAATACTAAAGTGCAGATTAAAATGCAGAATAAAAAGCCTGAATATGTTGATAAGAAATACCAGTCAGTTTCTTCTCCATGCTTGTAAATTGAAGGCATTCATTCCATCAGCCCATGCACATTCACCAATATTTTGGTTCATCGCTATGCTGGGATGAGAACAATCAAAGTATGTCTAGCAACTCTTAGACATGACCCACAAAAAGCAATATACAGTGGAGTCAATAGTTAAAACATATCACCTGCATTCATATGTTGGATGAAAAGGGGGTCAACTCCATGATTTTACGACCAATAACCTGCATTCATATAGTGTGTAAATGCAAATGAAAAATGATGCATGGTAGGGAGGTTTATTCCACAATTTTAGGAAAACATACCTGTTGTAGAGATCTCGCACTTATTAGTGCAGGATTCCCACTGCCCAGCCCCTCCCCCCCACTCCCTACTGCCCTCCCCACTGCCCAGCCCCCCCCCCCACTGCCCAGCCCCCCCCCCACTGCCCACCCCCTCCCCCTCCTGCCCAGCCCTCCCCCCCACTGCCCAGCCCCCCACTGCCCAGCCCCCCCCCCCACTGCCCTCCCCCTCCCCCTCCTGCCCAGCCCTCCCCCCCACTGCCCAGCCCCCCCCCCCACTGCCCAGCCCCCCCCCACTCCCTACTGCCCTCCCCACTGCCCACCCCCCCCCCCCACTCCCTACTGCCCAGCACCCCCCCACTCCCTACTGCCCTCCCCACTGCCCAGCCCCCCCCCCCACTGCCCAGCCCCCCCCCACTGCCCACCCCCTCCCCCTCCTGCCCAGCCCTCCCCCCCACTGCCCAGCCCCCCACTGCCCAGCCCCCCCCCCCCACTGCCCTCCCCCTCCCCCTCCTGCCCAGCCCTCCCCCCCACTGCCCAGCCCCCCACTGCCCAGCCCCCCCCCCCCCCCACTGCCCACCCCCTCCCCCTCCTGCCCAACCCTCCCCCCCACTGCCCAGCCCCCCACTGCCCAGCCCTCCCCCCCACTGCCCAGCCCCCCCCCCCCCCCCACTGCCCTCCCCCTCCCCCTCCTGCCCAGCCCTCCCCCCCACTGCCCTCCCCCCCACTGCCCTCCAATGTACAGAACTTTGGTGGGTACGATCAATCATAGAACGTCTCATCTGCAATAAGTAAAGATCAACATCATCTAGTGAACAATTGTTATTAGAATTCATTTACAAAAACTGTAACAGCAATGGTATACATTATTTTCATACCATCATTCTCTTCGACATTATAATCAATCATCTTAATCGTCATCAAAATCAATATTCTGCAAGAAAACAATCAGAAACAGAGTTATGATTAGAAATATTTACCAAATTTTATAGCACAGTGCTCACTATCTATAGGTGGTGAAATAGTTATACCTGACCTGTGAAGTATCTGTGGGATGTTTTATGATATTTTCCAGATCTGTACAGCAGTGCATTTTCTCTATAGAGACATTCATAACCTGCATGGGCTTAGTTTCCTGTATCGATATTGTGGTACCATGTTCAACTGATTTGGGTGCCACAAAAGCAGTATTACAGGGCTTATTTAGTGTCTCGGCGTACCCATAATTGGCAGGATTGCTAATAGTATTAGTGTGAGTTGGGATAGCAGAAACTGGTTCATCATCTTTTATTTTGATTTCATTCTTTAGTCCAAGAGAGGTGTCATTGTTAGCAGGTTGTATTATTGAATCCTTAAGGATAGAAATTGTAGGTTTCATATTACGGAACATCTTAGAAATAGTATTATCACTACTAAAAGAAAGCTGAGACCAATCAGAAAAGGCATTTGTAGTAGTGGAGAACCGTAGTTTAGTAGTCATTCTCATTCCCAATAAGATATGGTAAATATTAATGATATTGATCAAAAAACAATGTAATTGGATGCATAGAACTCGTCATACATTACCAATCCAAACATACAATTAACATCAAAAGTGAGTCTCAATATCAGTATCATCAAAATCATGATGACCCTCATCCACACCTCCTACAGAAACACCATCACCACCTCTCACACCACCAATATCATCATCGGCATCGACATCTGCATCCGAACCGGCACCAGCACCGGGTCCAGCACTAGGTCCGGCTCCGGCTCCAACAGAAGAATCTACATTAGCAGAACGCATCGACATCAAAAAGGCATCAACCGTTGCAGCTGCTTCTGGTGGAAGTGTAGAAGAAAGGGCAGACATAAACTTAATCATATTTGCAGTTATCGCCTGTTCTGATTTTTGACTTGCTTCTTTGATTGCGGCATTCATTTGTTCCACTGTGACAAAACCAGAACCGGTACTCGAAGAAACGTTAGTAGACCAGTATCGAGATGGTACAATCTTCTTCCCAGGCCGACAACGCACTCTACCCTGATGCTCATCTCCTAATACCTGATGTAGATGATCGTTTGGGCCCAAATTGTCAGGTTCTTTTTCTGCCAACGCCTCTAAAGCATTCTGTTGATTGATATATAACATAAATTAAAATGATAAAATAATATAAGGAATTAAATTCATTAAAAATCAAAGAAATTGAAATATACTTACAATCGCCTTCTCGGTGTCGGGATTTGGCACAGTACCATCTTTCTTTTTCCGGCTTGTACAAAACAAAGTTGAGCGAGGAACGCGACCCTCAATATTCAATGACTTTTTCTGGAAAAAAACAATGAAATAAATCAAAATTGGAAGTTAAAAAAATTACACAAAACAAAGCTAAATATTTTAAATGTTAAATTACCTGCGTCTGCTCATGATCTGGTAATGAAGTGTGTCCGCGAGTATAAATGTGTTTCATTGCACTCTTGTTTTTTTTATTTCTATTTGATTTCTCCTATAAACAAATAATTATATAAACTCATTAACATAAATAAAACAAGTAATTTAAAATCGTTTTCAAATAAATAAATGAATATATATATAAATTTAACAAACACCTTAAACGCTGAACTCTTCCAATAGTTGATCATCTCTTTATATTGTGATATTGGGCAATCTTGAATCACCGGTACTTCTTCAAGCTCTGTACCAACTCTCTTTTTCCACCCAAGATATAAATCATACTTGTAGGCTCGCCACATTTCACCTAAATACATTATCATTGCAGCCTTTGCATTTTGTCCATCGGGAAAATTATATCGAAGCTGCAATGGACATAATATATGTTAAGAAAATTTTATAAATTTATATATATAAAAAAGGTGATTAACATTACTTACCCAAATCTCTGCCCAGGCTTTGTCCTTTATTTCTTGTCCAACTGCCTTCCAACTTATCGGTTGAACCGGAATGATATTGCTGTGTCTAGCAAGTGTTCCCATAAAACTTTTACATTCCGTGCCATTTTTATTAATTATAGCATTGTCCTCATTGTAATCAACTATGATTTGCGTGTTCCGATTCCAAACCTCGCGCATTTTTGTGCGGCCTCGTCGTCTGGTAGAGGCTGTAGCTAATCATGAAACCAAAATAAAAGAGAATAATATATATGAATTTATCATTAATCAGTAACAGTAATGCTTAAACAAATACCAGTAGATGGGGGATCTGCTGACCCCTGAAGTGCTGCGTCTGGAGGGGGGGCAGCCTCCATGGTAGGTGAGATATCTACAGGAATACTATGTATAGTAGATGCAAAGTGTACTGATGGAGGCAGAAAACCCGATGGATAACCCTGTACAGATGAGGGTGGATATGGATATGGATATGGCGGTGGGATATATGGGGGCACAGTACCCTGTACAGTGGATGGTGGGAATGGAAACTGAGGGATGGGAGTCTGAGAACTACCATCCGATGTGGGAGTGGGAAAAAAGGGATACGGAAAAGGTGGGTATGGATAATATGGAGGTGGCATAATGGGAGGATGGCCTCCTGATGTCTCAAGCGGCGTAGTAGTAGGCTGACCTGTAGAATCAGTGCCCCCCGCCACAATATCATCCTCAGTGGCATAATCCAAGCGTCTCCTCGACGATGCGGTCTAAAATAACATAGATGATAAAATAAAACGAACGATAACAAGATAAATAATATGAAAGACCATAATATTCAAACATAATTTGTACTTACATTGTTTCCAGGAGGAGACCTACGTTGTTCGTTTCTCAATATTCTTCTACTCCTTCTACTACCATCATAATCAGACATTTTGACCTGAAAATTTAAAATAATATTATCAAATAAATAGAAATAATGCAAAATGTTAAATAATACAATTGTATCATAAAACAATGAGATACATTTTCATGTGTGATATTTATATTGATAAAATATCAAGACTTTTCTATGTTCAAGATTTACTAGAGAAGTGGTTAAACATAAATTGGTGAGGCTATTAATAGTTTTATATTCGATAATGGTATAAAATATACTAGTTATTTTGATATCATGAATGAAAGTTAAAAAAAACACATACAATATTGCGATAATATAAGGTAAATACTTACAAATGTGTCAACGCTATGTGGGGTCTGTGACAATTTCTGGTTCACAATCTGTTCTAACAATTGCATCATCTGTATCATCAAATGCAACATTCGAATAAATACCAACAGGTTCATCCACAACATCATTGTTATCCATGCCTTCGTCAAAAATATGTCTAGGAATAACATCAACAATAACACCAAATTGTGGTTGTAACGGGTCACTTACATAAAACACTTGTTTAGCTTGTGACGCAAGAATATAAGGTTCATCGGTACGAAGCTGGCGGTTCATATCAATCACTCTAAATCCACAGTTATCAATATGCATTCCTTGTCGTGTCATTGAATCAAACCACTTGCATTTCATCATTGCGACACGACCATGTGCATAGTAATCTAATATAATGATTCTTTCAACAACACCGTAATATGATATATTTTCTGATCGAGGTTGCCTGTCCGATGCACTCGCATAACAATCTGTTGTGGCGCTTATCGTGACACCGTCATGCTGTGTTGCCATTGTTTTTGCACAACTATTTATAACAAATTTATATCCATTGACAACCATTGACTTACAATCACGCACCACATCGTTTGGACCAAAGGACAATGCTTTTATTTCATCTGATACTTCAATCATTGGTAGAGTTAAAACCTAAAAGATACCAACATAGAATATTAAACAGAGACATGTGATTATGTTATGAGAAGAAGAAAAAGAAATCTATTACCTTTGACTTTAACCAGGCAGCAAATTCTTTGCTGTGCAACAGTTCCTTCCTCTTAATAGATAGAGAGCGATGTCTCTTTTTTATAATTTCAAAATGTTCTCTACAGATATGCAAGCATTAAAATGTCAGAAGATATAAAGAAATCACACAATGAAAAAAATACATATTTATTAGTTTACTTACTTGATATAATCATCAAGCACACTACAGTTGAATAATACTGTGCGATGTGCCATTTCCCACTCTTCCCTGCTTAAAGTACACAACGAGTACGATCCAGATATCCCCCCTGTTTGGGGCATTGAAGGAAATGCAGGCTCAATGGGATCATATTGCTCATCTTCAGTTCTCATTAGTCGATTAGACCTCGTAGTGACGTTAGCCAAGTACGATGAACAGAAATCCATGCATTCTTGTGCTAAATAGCATTTCACAATACAGCCTTCAGGATGATATTTATTTCTCACATAAGATTTCAATGTAAACATCATTCTTTCGGTAGGATACATCCACCGACTCGAAACAGGACCACCAAAGAGAACTTCCGTGGGAAGATGCACAGTCAAATGTAACATAATTGTGAAAAAAGACGGTGGGAAAATTTTCTCCAAGTCGCAAAGAATAATCGGTGCATCTCTCTGCAATTTCTGAACAGCACTTCTGCTCAATCTTTTGGCACAAAGATCTCGATAAAATTGACATAACTTAATCACCGCAACTCTAACATTATGTGAAAGTAAATGACGAATGGCAATGGGAATCAACTCATGTAACAAGACATGGTAATCATGGGTTTTAAGAGATTTGAGTTTCACATCTTGCGTATTCACCCTTTTCGAAATATTACTTGAATAACCATCCGGAACCTTCAAACTTTCCAAGACCTGAAGAAATTGTTTTTTCTCCACATTTGTCATCGAATAACAGGCAACAGGGACTTTCCACTTATTTTGACCAATTAACTCAGGATGAAGTCTTGCTCTTATACCCCAATCCATCAAATCACGACGACACCGCAAATCGTCTTTTGTTTTGCCTTTGACATTTAAAATAGTAGCAAGTAACATCTCACAAATGTTTTTCTCGATATGCATTACATCCAAACAATGACGTAATAAATTCGATGACCAATACGGCAACTCAAAGAATATGCTTTTCTTTCTCCAATTGCTGTTGGAATTGGAATTAGCATGCTTTCGCTTTCTGATATTTGATTGACTTTTGCCAAGAACATAATTCAAATCATCAAGTTCTTTAACAATATCAGTCCCTGACATTCGTTGAGGTGTCTCATCTGTCTCGATGGCATTATCGAACTGTCTCCGATTATTCCTGTATGGATGGTCCATTGGTAGAAAACGTCGATGCCCTATGAAGCTGAAAGTTCGTCGAAACTTCATTCTTCGGAAACGTGTATTTTTCATACAAATAGGACAGGATAATTTCCCTTTAGTACTCCAACCAGACATCATTCCGTAGGCAGGGAAATCATTTATCGTCCATAATAAAGCTGCACGAAACATAAAGTACTCCTTTCTGAATGCATCATACGCTTGTGCACCAACAATCCAAAGCTCATTTAACTCCTCTATTAATGGCTGCAAGTATATATCAATATCATTTCCAGGATCACTGGGTCCAGATATCAATATACTCAGGATAGTGCACGACTTCTTCATACACATCCATGAAGGAAAGTTATAAATGTGAATGAAAACAGGCCAAGTACTGTGTGCAGTATGCATTTGGCGAAATGGGTTGAAACCATCACAGGATAATCCCAATCTAACATTTCGTGGGTCGGCTGCAAAATCAGGATGTAACCTATCAAATTTCTTCCAAGCCAACCCATCTGCAGGATGCACTATTTCATCGTTATCCTTATTTCTTTCATCTGCATGCCATCTCATATTCATTGCCATTTGTTCTGACATAAAAAATTTTTGAATCCTGGGAATTAAAGGGAAGTGCCACATCACTTTCTGTGGTATGCGTGATTGAGATCCATCTTTATTAGTCTTCCACCTTGATGTGCCACACTGTTTGCACTGACTCAAGTTTGCATTCTCCTTCCAGAACAAACAACAGTCTTTGAGACAAGAATGAATCTTACTAGATGAAAATCCAAATTTGTTAACCAACTTTGATGCCATGTAATCATTTTCTGGAATACATGCATCATCAGGCAGTAAATCCTTAATAAATGTAAGGAGATAGTCGACTGCAGTATTACTAAATCCATACATTGTTTTCCCATGATATAATCGCATTAAAAACTCAAGTTTGCTCATTTTTCCACATGCTTGATATACTGGGGTATTTGCATCTTCCATCAACTTTCTAACACTCTCAACGTCATCATCCTGATTAATAGATGAGAACTGTGTTCCAGTATTCATTTCCTCTTGCACTGGTCTACATGAGGAGCTAGCTTCAGAAACAAAAGGAAACCGATCAGAAATCAGATTTTTCATACCAATCTTTTCTGCTGAATCGATGACATTCAACACTTGAGCTTTTTCTCCATTGTGATACCACACATGATAATTTTTTTGGAAACCACTTTTAGTGATATGGTAACTCACTTCCTCGCGAGTTAACCAAGGTCTTCCAACACAATCAAAACACGGGCATCGAATCAATCCGCCATCTGAATCATTATTGAATGCAAAGTCCAAAAAATATTGTAACTCCTTCTGAAATTCATCAGTGATCCGATCAATGTTGTACATCCAGTATCTATCCATTCTGAGGCAGATAAACATACATTAGATAAATAATCTAGAAAATGACTTAACATTGTATGTATCGTTTCATAAGATATTAAGTAATCATCAATAACAAGTTAATAAAAAAATTATAACAAATATATTAAAATTATGGTTTAGGGAATTCATAAATGTTTTAAATTATAAAAATTCACGAATAGTCATACATAAGTTCCAATAATGAGGACTGATTATAGTAAAAAGAGTTTATATGAAATCTAAGAGATAATAATAATCAATTCCCAAAAGTGTTTGGGTTAATTCATAACGAGTTCTGATGTTCTGTATTAAATCTACAAAGATTTATTGAAATTTAGAGACATTTTGAAAATATAACCCATATCTACAAAGATTTGTTGTCATTCTACTAAAATCCTTGGGAATTTCTGGTGTGGTTGAGTTGTTTAGTGATTTTTCTCAGTTTTCTTTTATGCCTTACCCCGCACCCCATTGAGTAGTGGTAGATGACGGAAAATATAAACCATATCTACAAAGATATGTTGTCATTATACTAAAATCCTTGAGAATTTCTAGTGTGGTTGAGTTGTTTAGTGATTTTTCTCAGTTTTCTTTTATGCCTTACCCCGCACCCCATTGAGTAGTGGTAGATGACGAAAAATATAAACCATATCATAAAGAAATTAATAACAGAAATCATCATTATTTATCTTTGAGAAGGAGAGAGACATTTCATAGAAAATAGTTTTCTTCTTGGTTGAAATTGAAGGTGGAAATATTACTATAATAAATTAATTATATCAATATTTAATTATGTTCAATATCCATTTATATTATATGAACTAGAGGTAAATCCATTTTGCTCAAGGACTCCTAAGGATATTATTTTTTTGAAGGTTGGGGACCCACCTTACATCAAGTAAGTGGATGATGGATTGATCATCTTACTCTATTAGAATAGAGTCTCTACCCTCAACCCTACACCTATTATTATTTCCTAAAAGGGCATACCCTTCCAACTTCTTGAATAGATTCAAAAAAGACTCTATATATAGACACAAGTTACAATAATATCCATAGTTGAGGACCCACTCATGATTGAGTTTATGGATGGATATATTCCGGAATTCAATAGCATAATATCTTGAGTCAACCATAAAAGGCTGGTCAGTTGGTTTTTTGTGTTCTAACTCTCACATGAGTTTCCTACACTTGGGATTAATGTGCATGGGTTTAACATAGTGAAAACATGTGACTTTTCTATCCAAGGAACTAGTTTTGGATTTGGGTTCTTTATTACTCTTACTTTTGTATCTATTGAACTGTTTCTTTTTTACATTAAGTTTTAGGTCTTCCCCTTGTGAAAAACACTCAACCTCTCCTTTTATCTTAAGTTTAGAATGAAAATCCTTAGACCAAATAGATTATTTAACATCTTCTTTAGTTAAAGAATCTCGACCATATATCATGGTCTCAATTAGTGTGATGTAGCTATTGTTAAGAGGGATTAAGAGGATTAATTTATGATCCTCATCATCTATAGAAACATTAATATTGGTTAAATATAATTTGACTTTATTAAACTCTTCTAAATAGGTTTTTATTGAAGTACAATGCTTTATTTTGAATGTGAACATATGATGATTCTAGTAAGTTATTCCTACTAATGAAGCAGTCATGTATAAATTTTTATGTTTTAGAAAATTTATACAGTGGTAGACTTATAATATACTTCTCTAAGGACCCCATCACCTATGTAAAGTAAAAGGGTTCTATGAGACTTAATATATATATTAGGGGTAACATCTTAGTATTCTACAATGGTCTGAACATTTCATTAACAGTCGTAATGGGTTTCTTGGGCCCATATAGGGATTCAATTCAGCCTTGTTGTCCGAGAAAGGCTCTCATTTTAATTCTTCATGTATTGGAATCTTTTTCTCCATTGAATTTCTCAATTTCATTTTAATTCTTCATATATTGGTACATATTCAGCACTAGAAACAGATGGAACAACTTTCTCCCCCGGGCTCCTTAGATGTTCGTGGTCGGATCACAATGCATTTTCATATGACAACCTAGGTCATGTGAATCATGCATCCTTTATAGGAAAACATGTAGATCCAAACTCGTCTACCCAAATCAACATTCTACTAATACCCACATTCCTAGTATTGATCCCTTGGGATGCAACCATTCCAATCCATTTAGAAGAAGACCATCAGCAGACCTGACTTAGGTGTCCAAGTTACTTGCAGATAGAGCAGAAATCATACCAAGATTTGTAATGGACCACGTAGAAACATCTATAATCCTCTTCAATGAAAATACACACTAATTCTACTAGTGGCTTCAAAACATCAACCTCAGCAGATATGAAACAGAAGGGGAAAACATGTAAATCTTACCTAAATCAAAGAAATCGAAGGTGCAAATGAGGCATAAAAAATGCAGATAACCAGAACTCGGGAGAGAAAAAAATAGAGGGAGATGGGGGTGTCGACCTCGAGGGCTTCGATGAGGAGGGCGCGACGAGGAAGGCGTCGGCGAGGAGGGCGCCGGCGAGGAGGGCGCGGGGAGGATGACGCGGCGAGGAGGGTCGCGGCGAGGAGGGCGTCGGCGAGGAGAGCGTCGGCGAGGAGAGCGCGGCGAGGAGGGCGTCGACGAGGAGGATGGCGCGGCGTTGATGCGTCGTGGAGGAGGAGGCCGCGGCGAGGATGAGGCCGCGGGGAGGAGAAATGGCGAGGGCGAGGAGATGGAGCCCGACGCTTGGGGGAGAGGGCGAGGATGGAGCCCGACGGAATGGGGGAGAAAAAAACTGAGCGAGGGGATATAGCCACGGATAGAAAAAAAACCGTGGTTGTATAAAACCTATAGCCACGGTTCTATAAAACCGTGGCTATAGGTCCGTGGCTATAGCCCAGATTTCTAGTAGTGGATCGGAGACGATAGACGATGGAACACTGTGAAGCCGCACAATCTCCTGAACGTAGAGACGCCCCAAGCTCTCCACTGAGCCCTACTCTCGGATGGGTAAGAAGTGTGCCGACTTGGTGAGTCGGTCAACAATCACCCAAATGGAGTCGTGACCTCTGGAAGTGTGTGGAAGTCCAGTCACGAAGTCCATAGATATCCCGTCCCACTTCCACTCCAGGACCTCCAAGGGCTGTACCAAGCCTGCTGGTACCTGATGCTCTGCCTTCACCTGCTGGCAGGTGAGGCACCGAGAAACGAACTATGCCACAACCTTCTTCATGCCCGGCCACCAGTGTTGTCGTATGAGATCCTGGTACATCTTCTCCACTCCAGGATGTACCGCCAAAGGAGAAGTGTGAAACTCTCTCAGCACCTCCTCTCGCAAAGCGACTGGTACCATGGTACGTCCTCTGAAAAGGATGTCGTGCTCTGCTCCAAAGGAGAAGCCATCAGGTGCCTGTCCTAAGGATATCTGTGCATGCCGTGTCTCATAGTCAGCGTCCCCACGTTGTGCCTCTCTGACCCGCTGTAGAAGTGGAGGAGAGACTGTGAGAGACTGAAGGAAGGCTGCTCCGTCCCTATCCATGAAGGATATCTGCAAGGTGGCTAGCATCTCTGTCGCCTCCTCAAGTAGCTGAATGCCCGTCCTCCTGCTGAGGGAATTGGATACTACGTTCCCCTTCCCAGGAGTATAGACTATCTCAAAGTCATAGTCCTGGAGGAACTCGATCCATCGCCGTTGTCTCAGGTTCAGGTCCTTCTGCGAGAAGATGTACCTGAGACTCTGGTGGTCAGAAAAGACTGTAAAGCGCTCGCCCATCAGATAATGCCGCCATGTCTTCAGAGCGAAGACCACTGCTGCTAACTCCAGGTCATGGGTAGCGTAGTTCTGCTCATGCGGCCTCAATTGACGTGATCCATAGGCAATCACAACCCGCTCCTGCATCAGGACACACCCGAGTCCGGTCCCTGATGCATCTTAGTAGACTACGTATCCAACTCCCTCCTCAGGCAACCTCAAGATAGGTGCGCTGGTCAATCTCCGTCTCAGCTCCTGGAAGCTCTGCTGACATCTGTCTGACCACACAAAGGGTTTCCCCTTCTTCGTCAAAGCTGAGAGTGGTGCCGCAACTCTAGAGAAGTCCGGCACAAATCTCCGATAGTATCCGGCTAGACCCAAGAAACTCCGCACCTCCGTCACGCTCCTGGGTGGTTCCCAAGCTATCACTGCCTCGATCTTCATGGGATCCACTGCAACTCCCGCCTCAGAAATGACGTGACCCAAGAAGTGGACCTCACGTAACCAGAACTGGCACTTCGAGAGCTTGCCATAAATCTGGTGCTCTCGGAGTGTGTCTAGTACAACCCGCAAGTGGTATGCATGCTCCTCCTTTGTGGTCGTGTACACCAAAATGTCATCGATGAAGACCACGACAAATCGATCGAGGTATGGCTGGAAGATCCTGTTCATGAGGCTCATGAACACTGCTGGAGAGTTGGTTATGCCGAAAGGCATAACCAAGAACTCATAGTGGCCATACCGACACCTGAAGGCCGTCTTCTGCATGTCCTCATCTCGAACTCTGAGCTGATGATAGCCTGACCTGAGGTCTATCTTCGAGAACCACCGTGCTCCCTTGAGATGATCGAAGAGGTCATCAATCCTCGGTAGTGGATACTTGTTCCTCACTGTCACCTGGTTCATGCAACGATAATCGACACACAGTCGCAAGCTCCCATCCGCCTTTTTGGCGAACAATATCGGGGAAGCCCAGGGTGAAACGTTGGGTCGGATGAACCCCTTGCCCTGCAAGTCCTCCAACTGTACCCGCATCTCTCGAAGCTCAGCGGGGGTCATCCGATATGCTGGAGTGGATATCGGGGCTGTCCCGGGGTACAGGTCAATGTAAAAGTCTACCTCTCTGCGAGGAGGTAGCCCTGGAACATCATCGTGAAAGACGTCCGCGTACTGATCCACCACTGCAGGAAAACTAGGACTCCGCACGTCAACTGCTCCAAGGATGAGGCTGGCCAACTAATGAGTGATGGACTGTCCTCTCCTCTGTGGAAGTCCATCCTGTGCTGCAAAGGATCCCTTCTCTCCGGTGAAGGTGAACCTTCTCCCGTCAGTGCGCACACATCGCACCTTGCGCCTAAAACAGTCAATCTGAGCATGGACTGTAGATAACCAATCCATGTCCAAGATGACGTCGTAAGGCCTCGACGCCACTACAAGAAGATCCCAGCCAAAGCTCTCGCCTCTTAGAGTAAGCTCACACTGCCAGCACCAGTGCGTAATCGTCGAGTCTGCTCCCGTAGGGGTCTTTAGCCGTAAGGATCGAGCCAACGGCTCTGTCGGAATCTCCGAGCTCCAAACAAGGGCAGCGGCTATGAAAGAGTGACTTGCTCCTGTGTCTATAAGAACTGCAGCAAGGGTGGAATAGACACAGATCATACCTCGAATCATCTCTGGCGCACCGTGGTCGTAGGCCTCCGCTGCCTGGAGCTGTGCCTGTCTCTTCCCGCCAGCTCCCTGTGGATGGGGAGGACCTCCTGGTGGTGGTGGTGGTAGAGCCTCAAAGCGTCGCCCACCACCCGCTGCTCGGCCATCTCCTCTGCCTCGTCCGCCTCCTCCCTGCGGACCACCATGGTCGACCCTCTACCTATGCCTGGGTGGCCCCTCCACCGTCTGCTGCTCCTCGGTACGGCGGGTCGGGCAGTCACGAGCCATGTGGCCCTGCCCGCCGCACGCGTAGCACTGCCTGCCTCTCGGAAGACTGGCTCCGCGCTGTGTTCCCCACACTGCTGAGCCAGTGTCCCGAGGTTGTCTGCCGGAAGGTCTGGTCTGCCTGGAACCCTGAGTCATCCGTCGGCTACCTGCTGCCGAAGACTCCGCTACCTGCTGCCCTGCGGTAGGTCTCGCTGTGGACTCAGCCAGAAAGCTCTCGATCAGAAGGGCTCGCTCCAGCACTCCTTCCTGAGTCGGGATGCTGAGGGAGATCAGCGATGCCCTGATCTCATGTCTCAAACCCTGCTCAAAGGTCTGGGCCCGGAAGAAGGGGTCCCGTACCATGTCGGTCGAGTAGCGAGAAAGATTGGTGAACCTCGCCGCGTACTGGCCGACCGTCAAGCTGCCCTGCCGCAGCTGAAGAAGCTCCTGGATGCGCACCGCACAGAGGGTGGCTGGGACGAACTCTGAGAGGAAGAGGCTCTCGAAGTCTGTCCAGAGAAGAGACGCCTCATCGTGTACCTGGAGCATCAAGCTCCACCATCGTCCTACTGCTGCGTGCAGTAGGCTCGCTGCGAGGATCACCATGAGGTCTGCTGGTGTCCTCACTAGCCTGAAAACTCGAACAACCGCCTCCAGCCAGTCCTCGGCTGCCTGGGGGTCCGTCTCCCCACGAAACCTGGGTGGTTGCTGGCGCTGGAACTCGTGCAGAGATCCGAGGCGACGTGTATCGTCAGCGGTCGGTGCTGGAAGCATCGCGGGCTTGGCGGGTAAAGGTACCGCCGGTGCCTCTGCTGTCAATGGGCCCTGTACCGAGGCCTTGTCGCCCAGTGGGCTGTCGTCGCGCTCTACTCTTGGAACCCTAGCTGGCTGCCGTCGTGGGGACATCCTGAAAAGGAAACAAGTGCGCCACGGTCAGAACAATATACCTGGTGAGCTAACACAAGTAATGACAAAGAAAACTTGAAACACACATGCAATCAATGTTTCCGTGCATTAAGTCGGAAATCAGAAGTCAGGGTCCTGGTGTACGGATACGTCGGCCGCTGCACCAACACTGGACTCCCTGGACCGATAACCACACCCAATACGCTAAACACTATTGCTTCACATAGAAGAAAGATCAGAGTCTATGGTAGAACCGACCACCTCTGATACCAATTTGTCACGACCCGTCCTCAGGCCCCGTGCTGTGACTACCCCAAGCCCACCTTCCATAGGCCAGGGGCTGGCGACTAGCACTAAGGCGTAAATCCTGAAAAAAGGGAAGGCATTGCCTTTGAAAAGTAAACAAGAACCACAGAGTAAGCAAGAAGAAAAGTAAACACTCAGTAAAAACTGTAACAGGCTGTGCTGAAAGTAAAAAGGGGCCGGAAATACAAGCCCAACTGAAAAGTACAACTGAAAGGGGAAAACAGCAACTGAAAAGAAAAGCCGCAGCGTCGAGCCGTCCTCTAGAAGTCCCACCTGAAGGGTGGGTACAGATAGCCTCCAATGCTCCTCGGGTCCACCTGACCACTCCGAGTACGTCCCGCCCAGTGGTCCACCTCCAGGTACCGTCCTGCTCCACAAGCCTCCACCACGATCAGCGCTGTCCGTCGTCTGCATCCAACACAACGAAGTGCGGGCATAACCCGTGCAGGGGTGAGTATAAGCTACTCATTAGGGACCCCGAGACCCCCGAAGGTCTCCCGAAATCCACAAAGGATAATACACAAAGGAAAGATACAATCACGAAGTAACAACCGACACTTCTTAGGTATATGCCCATACATATACCTAAGTCATCAATTACCATTCGGCTCCAACGTCCGAGCCCAAGCACAACCCAGTCCACACAGGAAAGAAAAAACGTATACCCACATAGGATAGCACAACACAATCCACAAAGGAGAGTAAACAATAATCCACAAAGGATAGCTCAACACAATCCACAAAGGATAGTAAACAGTAAATCCACACATGATAGCTCAACACAATCCACAAAGGAGAGTAACACAGGATTCAGCTCACACAGGTATACTTCTTCGGATGATGATAAAGATGATCACTAATCCATCTAAGTCATCGGACCCACAAAGGATCGATAGGTACTAACCCCCACAATGACCCACACAGGATCGGGCCCACACAGGACCTGTAGGCGCTGGCTCACACAGAACCGCTGAGCGCTGACCCACACAGGATCGAACCCACACAGGATCGGGCCCACACAGAACCTGTAGCACTGATCCACGTAGGATCGCTGAGTGCTGTAGTCGTCGCAGTACACTGAGGATCTCTGCACAGTCGTCGCTGCAGTCCACTGAGGATCTCTGCACAGTTGTCGCTGCAGTCCACTGAGGATCTCTGCACAGTCGTCGCTGTCGAAGTAGCAGTCGCAACCAGCTCTAGGGTTCCCGCACACAGCAAGCTCGTTCGGGAGGGTCCGCTCCACGAGCCGAGAGGCTGATACATCAAATGTCACAAAGTTCGAAGTTGATGTATCCAAAAGTTCCGTATCATCAACAGGAACTCAACGTCGCAGACGACGCGTCAATCGGACGCCCGGTCTGGGAGTTATTGGCTTTTTCGTCCCAGGGGCCCGGTTAGTTTTTAAGGAAAAACCAACCCGACCTTACTCCACCTGCGTCCAAACCTCGGGTGGAGTATGCCAAAAGATCCGTCTCACTTAGAGAAATTCAACAAAGCTGATGGCACGTCAATCGGACGTCCGTAGCTCAAGATATGAGCGTTTCCGCTCCGAGGGCCCGATTGGTTTCGTGTACGAACCAACCCGGCAGAACCCAAAGTATTCCGAAACCTTGAGTGCGATATACTGAAACGACCGTCTCAATCCAAGGATCGCGTTTCCGCTGACGGCGAGTCGATTGGTGTCCCGTAGCTCAAGTTACGGGCATTTGACCGAAAATAGTCCGAAGACGGGGGGGTCCGGGCCCGGGCCGACCCGGCCCGACCCCCCTGGGTCGGCCGAACCGGGTCGACCCGAACCGGTACGACCCGGATGGACCCGGTCCGGTCCGGCCAGGGCGCGGCCTGGCTCGGCCGGCCGGTCCGGCTCGGCTCGGCCGAGCGGCTGCCGCGGGGCGCTGCCCCCGCGGGTCAGAAGTGTCGCGACCCCCCGCGTGGGGCCGTGATGGATCAAAGGACGCGGCTTTGCCGCGTCCGAGTGCGCCGGAACCACGCGGCCGCGGGTCCGCAAGCGTCGCCGCCGCGGCTTCAGCCGCAGCGGCCCTGTCTGTGGGCGCGTCGGGGCGCCGCCGCCCCCGGCTGCCGGCGCCGCCGCGCCGGCGACCCGCGCCGCCGGCGGCTTCCGCGGGCCACCGGAGTCGCTCCGGTGGTCCGATTCTGTTCCCGTCTGCGCCGCTCCTCCTCCCGAGACTCGTTCTTCACTACGGAACCATCAAATTTCCGTTGCGGCACATTCCGTCGTCACCCGTCAAATCCGCACAACAACGAAGAACGACAGAGGGTTGTCGGGCTGTGTTCGTTTGGCCCGCACCCTCCGCGTTAGATAAAAAAAACGGGAGAAATATTCAACACATGAAACAACAATTTTAATAAATTAAAATTGTTCATTTGAATCCGGTTCTTTAATTTTTAAAGAAGCGTTCACTGGAATAAGGGCATTTTCAAAACAAATCCCTACCTTGTCAAGTTGTCGCTCGCGGGTTCTTCACGGAATTGGGGATCGTCGCGTCGTCGCGGTATCCGGCGTCGCGTCGTCGTGGAAGGGGGTCACGTCGACGAACTCCGAGGTTCAAGAACAAAAGATTTAATTAATAATAATTAAATCTTTCTTGGGTTAAAAACCACAAAGTAAAATTTAAAAGAAATCCGAAACCCTCACCTCAACGGATGATCGAAGGTTTTTGTCGCGGAGGAAGGAACGTCGTAGAAGAACGCCGCGGGAGAGGAAACGTCGGCCTCGCGGCACACGACGTCGCGTCGTCGATTTCCGCGGGTTCGGCGTTCTTCGTCGGAGGTCGGAGTTCTTCGCGTTCTTCGCGTTCTTCGCGAAGAAGGGTGAAGGCACAAGAATTCTGTCAAAGCCTCTCAACGTGTAATCCTCCAAATGCCGTGTTGGTCTTATTTTATTATTACGTCAACAAAAGAAAAGAGGTAAGTAACGACCCATTAATTCGTAGAATTAATTCAACAAAAGAAACTTCACATTTAATTCACGAAATAAACCGCCCAATTAAATGGTGCATTAAGAATTTAAGAAAACGCGTCAGTTGATTTTCATAATGACGGGTTTTCGCGGGTGCGTTACTTAGCAGAAAAGAAACGGCGGGGCTCGTGCGGGCCCCACCTCACAAATATCCTACCAAGAGGGTAGGATATTTTTGGATAGCATCCTATCCGGATCAACTCAGCTTAAGCCACTTTTAAGTAGCTTCAAGTGACTTCCAAGTGGCTTAAGTGAAATAAAATAAAGTTTGTCGCACAATTATTTTATTTCTTAACTTTAAGCCCAAAAATTAAAAACCACACCCGAGCAAACGCAACTCCAGAAGAGGCGTTTCTAAGCAAATACTGGCACTGCGATTTCATCGGTGCCCTCAGAATTTGATTCTGGGCACCGGTTCAAAAGTTAGAAAAACCCGCTCGTCCGTTCACTGAACGTACCCGAGCCAAACTTCGGAAAATGATTCCGGGCACACCGGGTATTGAAATCAGGTTTCGTCAGAAACTGCGCTCTTGTAAAATTCTAAAGAAAATTAAGAAGAAAAATTTCCTTGAAATTTACGGGTCTTTACAACTACACCCCTGTCATCATCACTCCTACCTTACCTGCATCTCAAAGCAGTGGTTCTTCTACGCTGTCTCCTACTGACGCTATCAAAAGCCTTACTCCACTAATCCCTCCACAAGCTACCCATTACAAACCCACAGGAGATTCTGTTTCTGCCCCTCCAGTCATTCCTGCAGCCATTCCTAAACCTACTAATCCACCAGCTCATCCTGCCTTTTCTTCCTACAAAGAGAAAGATCCCTTGCCTAAGGCTGATGTGGATTGAGTCTGTTTATGTCTTTTGATAGGGACTATGTATTCTTTTTTGGTCATGTACTGAACTGTTTATTAATACAAGCTTTATATGTTCTCTCATTTGTCTTTCTTTTTTCCAATCACAAAGGGGGTGAAATATTGTGCTAATTTGAGAAATACTGTGCTAATTCTAGACTAATCATATGATTGGGGATAAATATACTACTATACTACTATTGTACTATGTTGAATCTTATCTGCCTTTCTCTCTGATACCATGTACTAATATTTTCTGGTTTTACACTCTTATTAATCTCTAATACTTATCTTTAATACATACTGACATAATTTGTGATTATCAAAAAGGGGGAGATTGTTGGACTCACCTGTTTTGATAATCCCAAATCATGTTTAAATATTTATCATGATATATTAAGTCAATTACTAATCTTTTTAATCTACATTTATAATTACATTATTTTGATCAATGTATACTATTAGCTCACAGTTTATATTTATCTAAATATAAGTTCACTGTTAAAGGCTACTGGTAAGAGCCTTCTGTTCAAGGTCACCGTTATAGCTCACTGTTACACAAATTCACTGATCCTAGAAAGTTACTGTTGACGATCTACTGTCACTAATATAGGATACCGGTACAAGGTTACCATCCCAAGTCTACCTTTGATCTGCTTATCAAAGATCATCGACAAAAAGTTACTGTCACAAAGTCACTGCTAGGACAAAGCTTCTATTAGAAGTTCACTGTCAGACTCTTTCTCCAGTCTTCTGTTGAAAACTTCACTATTCAAGTATGCAGTTGGAAAGGTTACTGTTTAAGTAGTCTGATGTTACAGAACTACCGATTAGAAGCTTACTGTTAAAGTTCTACTATTGAGCCTACCGATGGAGTTCACTGATAAGGAGATACTGTTACATAGAGTAAACAACTACCGTTACAAGACATCCACTAAGCACAAAGTCCACCGTTACAAGCCTACAGTCAAAGAGCCTACCAATAAAGTTCATAGTTGAACAGTCCACTGATGAAGTCCACAGTTGGAAAGACCACAGCTGAAGTCTACCGTGTGACATGCATCTGCTACCAGTCTAATGATATTCTATTCTTTCCTTTACCAATTTTATTAATACTACTATAACGGTCATGTCTGGAAAAATTAATGCACCTGAAATTATTTAATGTTATTTGTAGGGATATCAGGAGACAGTACGATGTACGAGGAAGACCACACGTGGTTGAAACATTTCTCTTGTTGGCCTCTACTGAACAAAAAAACACGAAAAACAAGAGACTATATAAAAAGATATAGGAGAGACACAAAAAGAGTACCCAAACATACAAGAAAGAAGCAGAGAACACTCAAGCACTCATTCAGAAGAACATAGATCCTCACGAAGATCTATTGAAAGAACTTTCTACAATCTGTAGTGGTGTGCTGCAAAGAGTTTTTAAATCCTGGAAGCTGATCATCTCTACATCTGGGAAGTCATAACCTGGAAGTTACGACACTCTGTTTTGGAGTCAACTTACAGAGAAGGACCAAAACTTCATCTCATTCATTCCAACGAGTCCAGAGCTGATCTTCCAATAAATAAGATCATTCTAAACTCATCCATACTATATTTATCTCTAATGTGTTTAAATACTTTACTTTTGTGAGTAGTGTGTTTGTGTTACACACACTGGCTCTTGTAATTGAACTGAGGGATACTGAAAATACCCATTTAAAACTCTCTTTACATTTTTTCCCACGTATAACTGTGGAAGAAGCCTTTTGTGGCTTGGAAGTTTATTTTCCCATGTAGAACTGCAGTAGAGGTTGAAAAACCTGGACAGTTTGTGAAAACTATTGTAAATCCCGATACAGGCTGTGTATCACTTTTAATATAATTGCTTGGTGGCAGGTGATCACCAAGTGGAGAGGACTAGGTCTTGTCTTAAGACTGAACCTCTTGTTTAAATTGTTGTGTTCCCCTTTAATTACTCTGTTTTATTCCTATCCACTATGCTTATATCAGCAAAAACATAAATCTGTTTTTACATTCACTCTGATAGTTAGTTCTGGTTAGTGTGTATATCTGATTTGTTTAGTAAACTTGTTTCAAAAGTGGAATTAGTTCTCATACTGACTCTACTGAGGAGTAATCAACCTTTGAGAAACCTGTTGAACAATAACTCACTTATATCTCTAATTCCTTAATTGACTGGGCTATTTTAATTTTGGGGAATTTAATCCTAAAATTTTTTAACAGAAATTTTAAATTGGAACTCAATTCACCCCTCTCTTGAGTATCCACTTCGACCAACATGACCCATCAAGGAATTTTCACCAAAGGGGAAAACACGCACTTAATTCAAATAAAAATTTGAAATCCACCCAGAAACCCATTTTAAAAATCACTTGGAGGTTAACACATCATTTTAAAACAAAATTCACTTTAAAATATAGTTTTAAACCATCGAAACCGAAAACTAAATAAAAATATAATGAACATGATTAAAACCATTTCAAAAATCCTCATAATAATTTCACAAAATCTTGGCACATAAAAATATTCCAATTTTTCCCTCACCATGTCATAAAGAATTTATTTCCAAGTGACACAAAGAACCCCTATACCCATTCAATAAATCCAACCAATGTGCTTAACTGAATTAAGTTCATAACCTAACAACTCACTATTTAGAGCCTCACTTTACCACTTTCAAGAAATAGAACCCCCCTATGGGAGGTTGTAGGTTTAGTCTCACAATCATAAAGGGACCCAATGGGATTTGTGGATGGTTTAAGGTAACATTTTAAGGTTTGAACCATTTTTTTATACCAAGGAATTGAAAAAAACAAACATTGATTCTCTCACACATACTATATACTCATGAAAATAAATTATTAAGACCATGGGTAAAGCTATTAGAACACCTAACTCATTAACGAAGCTTTACCAAACATTCATAAGGATCGAAGACTCTTTCTAGGAGCTTAAAAGTATTACCCAAACTCCTCAGAATCCAAATGAGCTCACCTCAACCACCTGATCTCTAACCTCATGGTAAGAAACAAAAAATAATTAGTTATAAAAATTAAAATTAATTAATTAAATAAATATAAACTCATAATAACCATGGGAAATTCACCAAGTTATTGTGCTGCATCAAAACTGAATCCAACGACTCACTAAAGACCCACGACCTAACACTGAGATGTTCGTGGTCCTTTTGGGGTTATTCCATGAAAATTCTTAATTGGACCCCAGACTTTGATCCTTGCATCGAGTCGCCTATTTACTTGGTTTGGATTGGATTCACTAGCATACCGCTTCACCTATTCAAACAAGTTTCCATGTTTCACATCTCTAGCCTTATTGGAAACCCCCTTAAGTTGGAATATGTGATGAGGAACCAATTACCAACTTAAGTTTCTAGGTTTTGTGTGGATATTGATGATTCACAAGTCCTTCCTTCCCAGATTTGGATCCAAAATAGAAATTCTATTTTTTTAGGAAGTGATTTATGAAAACCTCACAGTTTATTATAGTGTTTTCCTCAATCCAGTACACTCCTTGATGGATTTTGGCATTAGGGAAGCTTAACTGCCACCTCAAAAAATGACATGGGTTGAAAAGGGAAAATAAAAATTTGATCTTGAAAAGTCCTTTGACATAGCTATTCCTAGACCTTATGGAGTTCAATATTCTTTTGGGGGTGCATAATGCTATATTTGAGAAGCCTTTTGAGGTTATGAATCATGTTTTGAGAAATATCCAGACTATAAAATTTGAGGGACACACTCCTGAGGTTAACGATATTTTAGTTTTTTGGATGCTGTTTATGGGGTTCTAGGTGCCACCTATGATTCCCTCACCTGGGTGGGAGATCAAGTGGAATATAGTAAATCTCATGATGTATTCCAGGAATAGGAGAATAAGAGTGTCAACTCTTATTTCAATGATCTATCACATGATTCCTGTGATCAAGCTTTTCAGATTGAGGAGGCTTACTTGAAATCAAGCTCTAGGAAAGGTAAAAAACCAATCAGTGACCCAGACGATTTTATCACCCCTAATCACAAGAAGGCTTTAAAATGTAGGGAATAATATAATATTGAGTGAAATATCATTACTAGATATATAGAATCTTCTATAATAATGACTAATGCTTTGTCTCCACATTCTGAGGTTGCTAAAAATTCATGTTCATCCTCTAGTGAAGATACTTTGAGTGACAATAGTGATAATGAAGACTCTGACCCGACTGTGAGGGATTATTATCAATATGATGAGTATGTGTTGGAAGAACTAGAATCTTGGATATATGAGAAAGACACAATAGTATTCCAAAGATGTAGGAATGGTGAAATTAATACAGAACTCTACCTTCAAATCAGAAAAAGAATGTTCATCAAATTGGTAGAGGAATTTAAACTTAATACTAACTTTAATTTTAGTGACATTACATGGAAATGAATTGTTCTTTTTATTATTTTAAGGAATTAATTCTTGGTTTTCAATTCTATTCAAAGGACCATCAGTTTGGATGTTTGGTTTTATTTAGTATTACAATGTTTTCTTCTTTCACTATTTCTGTGTGTTCAGAGAGAGGATTCTATTTGAAATTTTTTGTTGTTTATCATTCATGCAAGAACATGATAACTAATTTTAGATAGGTTTTCTATTAACATCCTATAAATGGATAAAAAATATTGAGGTTTATTCTCTTGATGACTTTTTGTTCTTGAATCAGTGATGAAGGTTTGACATTTTTTTTCATATCTCGACTCTGATGGTTATTTGATCTTTCTATTTGGTCTTGATTTACATTTGGGTTTCTCTCTGTGGGTTTTTTCTGGGTTAAATGATTTTTTTAGATTGCACATATTCTTATGCTGGATCTATTATTGAATGCATAGTTGGACTTGTCAGAGTTTTAGAATCATGATGCATTTGTAGATTGAAATTATCATGGAAGAATTCTGTTAATTCCTATCTGGTTAAATGATTTAAATTTTTTGGTTTATATAATCATTCTCAAATGAAACTGTATTTGACTAAATTAGACTATGGGATGGACAGTTCTTATTCTCTTGATTTTCAAGCTAGTCTGAGAGGAATATGAAGGGTTTTTATTAATTATGTGATACTTTATTGAATTTGGAACATTGGAAAAAGTGGTGAATTCTTCAGGAATTTCTTCATGGAGCTTTTCTATGATTCCTGTCTCAAACAATGACTCATTTTTCTCTTTATATGATGTTCTTTTGTAAATCATGTTTGTAACCTCCTTCAACTTCTGGATGGTGAAATATCATCACACCTCATGTCTTGATTTTATTTTAAACCTTCTTCAATAATTTTTTTTGCGGTGTGGGTTGGGAAACCAAATCATATCTCAATCTATACACCTAATAAAATTCACCATTAATACATACCTTAATGAAATTCCAAGAAACAATGAGTAGAAGTTGTCTTAGTATCTCCTATATGAAAACCAACTAAAGGCACTATGAGAAACTAGAGATTACAACATGATTTGGTGGAATATCCATCAAAAACCAAAATTGGAGAGCTCCAAAATTAGATAGGAGGAATAATAAGATGCAAGGAAGTCACTGAAGGTTACATCTCACATCAAAATGTTGAAGAAACAATCCATAAGTGCCCAAAATTTAAGGTGGTTAAAGGTGGGAATAGGTGGGAGCTGCTGGAAGTCATGCACATAAGATAGGAGGAGAAATGGGGGATAAAGACTTAAAATATTGGGTGGGGGGAATGTTCATTTTAGACCTTTTAAAGGGTTCATGATTTGACTACATAGTTTTCCAAACCATGCTCCAACCGTGCATGTAGCACTATCCAAGAGTAGCCGCCTTGCATGGTTATGACATACAGTTTTTCAAACTATGTACCAACAATGTGGCACCCTATGTAGTTTTCTACATGTGTTATCCCCCTTTAGAAACTAAGATGCATTATTAGGGTGTAGGGTTATCACAAAACATGCGCTAATCGTGCACCCAATGCTGCTGCTCGAAAACTCCAAAATCCAAGCCTCGAACCCCCAGGACACTCCTAATACCCCAAAACTTCCAAGGAACTTAATTAAAAGTCCAAAATGATTATTTTGAGAGTTTATAACCCTTATTATTCCTCTATTAATTATGGTTTATAAACCATATCATCCACCAAACCAAAAGTTCAAACTTTTCCTAAATTTATGAGCACCCATATGGATGAGTGGCTTTACAATCTCACCGTCATAATACTTCTCATCCTTGAGAAGTATCACTGGTCATTCCACTATACCTCGCAACCTACATCAGTTAACTAGTTTAAATACAATGGTTTCATTCTATTTCCAAACTCCCAAACCATGTTCAAGTCACAACTTCCAACTCAAGGCGCTCAACCCTCCAAAACCCAAGCTAATGCCCATTGTCAAAATTGGAACAAAAATATTGTGCTTATTCAAGACTTCTATCCTAAAGCACTAATTATTTCATCACCAGATCATATTTTGGATCTATAGTTATCCCCACCACAAGCATCGATTTATAACCACCAACTTCCGATGCTTGGACCTCCATTCATTTGAAAATCCCATTAGAAACTCGAAATTTTTCTCCCACAACATACCTATCATGGTTCCCAAATTACCATTCCCAAAGATCCATGATAATTCTTATAAAACATTGAAAACTATCCTTATCACTAAAAACCAACTAAATGGATCCATACCCATCATCCATGCATGAACTAAGAACAAAATGACTCTTCCTCAAAATCCTAGTTCAATTCTTCGAAGCACACCCATCGTTTCCATAATGAAATGAAAAATGTGGTTCAAAAATTACCAAATCCATTCCATATAATAAACCAAGTCAAATTATCCTCGGATGACACATCCTAAAAATTCCTAGCTCCCACTACCACTACGTAACCAACTTACCAGATCATGATGCCTTCATGCCCGGAGGCATCATACAATCACCCAAAAATACCCACTGAAGTCTATACCAAACATCTGTTTCCACTATCATGGAAAACTGTGAGAAATTATACACTATCAACTTGACCATTCTCATGTCACCTCAAACCATCCTAGCCCAAGACCGACAGTCAGACCCCATCTATTAGCACATCTGAGTCCATACTTGGCATTCAATAAGGAATCCTAATGTACTCATCTCTACTTATTTTCCACTAACATAATTCCATCATGATTATTTATTGACTAGTCTCATGCATTTACACCCCCTCGTATACGGGTTTATTTACCACAACTAACATCCCACTCCCTATCATAGGAGAATTCATGTCATCACATCCCTGAATCATTTCCTTATCTCTACAACCCATGAACCTTCAACCACTGAACATAATGGCCAAGAGGGGCTTAGAACAATCAACCATTAACATCTCTCTAAATATATAACCAACTAATTATCACATCCCATGGAAAAATAATTCATTATATCCAACATAAAACCTTACAGAAATGAGTTTCATACTTTTAAATAAACAATGGTGTACTCCACACCACCATATTCATCCTTAATTAATTCTCAGAGTACTGAACTTGATAGGTCTCACCACAACCACATGTGTATCACTCCTCTAGATCTATGTTTCCTTACCTGACACATCAACCTATGACACTCTCAATGAGGTTTAACCCATATTAGCAGTTCCTTCACACCCAATCCTTCCATATTCTCATTACCACTCTCAGAACATCATGATTCTCACTCGAGAGCATCGGGATACTATACCCACAAGTCTCTCATCACACCCACATCAGTTCTCATCCTACTCATTGTTTCTTTCTCAATTCAAGTACAATGGGTGTGTGCTTCCATAATGCCTAATCCATAAGACAAACAACACAACACATCACCACACATTGATGCCTAAAAGACCCCATTAATTCTTAATGGATACATTCTCTTACATAACCCAAACAAAAAAACTATTTATGAATCTATAAAGTTTTATCTCATGAAAACTTAGCTCACAAGCCCTAGACACTAACCATGTATTTCCTGCATGGCCATCTCATCCCGTAAAAATCACTCTTGGTTATTTCCAAAACCAGAGGCAACTCATTGAACTAAAACCACTTGAATGAGCCCTCAAACCCAAGCATCATTCACAAGGTACACTAGGTTCACTTATGCTCTCACTGCATCCTTAAAGATGCATCAAGAGATGAACGAGCTAGAAACCTAACCGATCCAACCCTCTTAAACCATATGTACTACCGAAGAATCAACACTCCAAGATCTTTTCATCTCAATGAAACCAGGAAATTACATGTGCCTCACAAAAAAAACTTTTTCAGGATTTCCTTATCCATAAGAAGTAGCTGCTTGATCCTCATAAATCTCACTAGTTCTACCTCACATGTACAGTCTCTACCCAAAGAAAAATCACACGCCTAAACCTCATACCCTTGAGCACCTATCGTGATCCCAATCTAACTCATAAACACCAAAAGCATATCACCTGTGCAATTATTACCTGATCTAGGCACTCGAATGAGCCTATCCATCTAGAAACCAACCACAAGGATGAAGCACTGGCACACAAGGGATATTTCTAAAAATAAAAAGGCATCCCATTCACCTAAACCCAATATTAAGGATTTTTTTTCATTACAATCAAAAGACCAAAGCATCCACCTATGCCTCATGCACCTAAATTCACTCAAAACTCGATCAACCCATCTCATGGGCCACCCTCAAAATCCACATGGAACAGACTCCAAAAACTAGATTCATGTCAAAGAAGGTCACTAGGCTCTCCAACATAGACTTACCAGTCAATTATCCTAAAAATAAATTAGGTATAACCACCCAGGTCTAGAAAAAATCACATAAATCTATAACTCACGGGCCATTAAGCATGTTCCCTTCACAACATCACATGACATCTATATATAAAAACACTCATATTTAGGGTATCACATATGAAAGGTTTAATATGAAATAACACTCTTCCACAACTAGGTAACCCTTCCTCTCTAATAATATAAACATCAGACTGATCCTTGGAGGATTAGGCCACATACACTGACACATATATATGAAAACATTTCCCATCCAAGGATCAAGTATCTTAAAAGCACGTACACTAGGTCCCCCACCTGGATCCCCAATCCTTCTCCTCATTATGGAGTGTCTAATAGTTGATTCATATAACCTTCCATCAAAAAATAATCCTTATACAAGTTATCCTAGTTGAGTAAAATTACAAGAAGTACTTATATGGGAAAATTCTTCATGAGTAGTTGTTGACACTTTAAATAATTATGCCTCAGTCATTAGTGAATTCAAACACTAGCATGCCTATATTTCATGTGAATCTTATGTGACTGATATGATTTATGAGATTCCTCTTTCCTCCATAGGATAAGAGTCAAAATCAAATCACTGACCACTTTCCAATGGACCAAGATCTATGAATCAATCATAAATCAAAACATCCAAACCACATGTGCATCACCCAAGGTGAAAATCATATACAACTATAACATCGAATACCAGGAGAATAAATCCCATCCATGGTAACCCATAATTCTTATTAGAATAGGTGTTCTTAATGTACAAACCCTATATCCATCATAGGCTCTAACACATTCTTAAATCTCTAATCTATCAAATCCTAAAACTATAATACAAAAGAAAAAATAATTCTCTAATACCACTTTATAACATCCCACCCTAGTTTACTCTATAATAGTAACTAAACCAGTTTTCCATAAGACCTTAGGCATGCCTACCTATATACTAGATGATGTCGACTAGAAACAAGGGTCTAGGGTAGTACTTTCGGGAGACTATACCCCCTAACCATAGTGTGCAATAAAAAATAAAACAACCAAGTATCATATAGTAATGATAAGAATCAGAGCACACAAGAATAAATGAATATAAAACATCACAAAATAAACTTAAAATAAAATCAGATAAATAAAAACAAACTAAACAACAAATAACATTTAGTAAGTTCTGAACAACCACGTCATCCATATAACTAACCACCCCACTGGTCCAATTATATAAACATACTAAAATAAAATAAACCAATCTAAAGGTTTTCACTATATCTCTAAGCTGAGTATTATATAGTATTCTAATTCCATCCAACATATCATACTCGATCATGAAAAGCTCAGCCTAGGCCTTGGACCTTAACCTATGACTGTAATAAAAATGTAATATTTTCTTAGGTAACCATGTGAAGTAATGGTCTGATTAGGGTGTGAGTGAAATTCAGTAGGCCACAAACAATGGTGTTTAAAGTAATAAATACTAAGGGAAACAATTTATGTAGGTAAAAAGTCAAATAAAATAAAATAAAATAAATGTAAAAACATTTTAAAACAACCATTTATAAATTAACTTGCGGCCCTCAGGTTCTAGAGTGACACCTGGGCCAACCTAACCTGCTTCTACCAAATCTGGTCATTTGATCCATAAAATCATAGGGCAATTCATAATTTAAGTAAAATAAAGGGAAATATATTAATCATTTATTTATTAGTTCCAAAAACCATCAACCCAAGGTAACTATACTGTGTTCAAGTACTATTAGTTCCCATGGAATTAGTTAGAAAACTAAACAATGTATCAAAATAATTCGTTCCTAGAGCATCTGTCTAACAACTTACTATGCATGTGAGAATTAGTCCAACATCTAATTCCATAAAGTACACAATTGGTTCCCAAATCATCATTCTAGTGCTTAAAAAAGTATACTATTAGTGACCAAACCATCAGTTCAATACTTAAAACATATAACATAATACCGGTTCCATGAAGATACAGTACAACATGTAAACCATTTCCTCTTTTACTAAGGTCCCAATATACCTTTAATAACACAACACAACTTGGAATTATGATCCCTTTTCACATATAAAAAATACCATTCCAAACACTCTTTGGAAAATTATGGATCACACACATCCATTTAAAACATTTTGAATCCACCCTTAAAAAATGGGGTTTCCTCTTTAATATCCAAAACAAGGCCAAAGCCGCCTTTCCATAAAAACCTTTAAAGGATCCATCAAATCATTTTCACCAAATGGGAAACCACACACTCATTTCAAATCAAAATTTTAAATCCCCCAAAAAACCCCTTTTAAAAATTACTTGAAGGTAAATACCTCATTTTTAAATAATATCCACTTCAAAACATAGTTTTCACCCATTGAAATAGAAAACCAAATCAAAATATAATGCACATGAATAACACCATTTCAAAATCCTCATAGGATTTAATGAAATATTTTCACATAAAAAAAAATCCATTTTTTCCCCTTACCATATCATAAAACATTTATTTCCAGTTATACTAAGCACCCCTATACCCATGCTATTAATCTAACCAAGGTGCTTAATTGGGTTAATCTTATAACCCACATATTCACTTTTTAGAGCCCCAATATACCAATTTAAAGAAACAACACCCCCATGGGTGGGTATAGGTTTGGTATCATAATCACCAATAGACCTAAAAAGATTTGTAGAGGGTCTAAGGTAAAAATTTAGTACTTGAAACAATTTTCTTAAACCAAGGAAGTGAACATAACACACATTAGTGCTCTCAAAAAATACTAAATACACATGAAAATAAATTATCAAGGTTATGGGTAAATCTATTAGACCACATACCTCATAAATAGAGCTATACTAAACATCTACAAGGCCCAAAGACTCTACCTAGGACCATGAAATCCTTTCCAAAACTCCTCAATATCTAAACGAGATCACCTCAACCACCCAAGATCTAACATCACACTGAAAAACAATAATTAATTAATTACAACAATTATAATAAATAAATCAATTAAATCTCAACTGAGAATAATGTAAGAAAACTCATCAGTCTATTGTACCACATCACAACTAAAGACAACTACTCACCAAAGACCCATGACTTAACCCTGACCACATTCTGGGCCAAATCCCTAAGAGTCGAAACCATTAAAAAAATAATTAATTTAATTTTCTATAAAAAACCTAAGAAAATTTACCATAAGTACATACCTTGATGAAATTCTAAGAAAAAATGTGCAAAAGTTGTCTCAGGATATCTTATACACAAGACAATCAAAATCCCTATGATAATTGGGAGATTCCACCATTCTCTAGTGGAATATCTATTAAAAACCTAAGCCGGGAACTCCAAAATTATAAAGGAGGAAGAAGAAGAGGAAAGAAAGTCACCAAAGGCCAGTTATTACCTAAAACACTAAATAAATGATTTAAAATTACCTAAAATCAAAGGTGGTTGAAGGTGGGAAGGGGAGGGAGCTGATGGGGGTCATGCGTAGAAGAGAGGAGGAGAAATATAGGTTGGAGACTTAAAATATCAGGGGGGGGGTCATTTTCCACCTTTTAAAGAGTAAAATATTTTTCAAACTATGCATCAATAATGTGGAATTCTATTCAATTTACTCTAAGTGGTCACATAGTTTTATGGACCCCCTTCACATGGGTTAAAAAAATACCCCATTTAATGATTTTTTACCCATTGTCTTATATTAATTAATATGAAATTTTATATCATTTATATATATGGTTTAGAAGATATGGGATTATAACTAAAAGTGGTCCAAACTGCTGAAAAATTTATAGATCTTCATTTAATGCTTTGGTTGGGCCAATGAGTGTCTAAATTGAGACCTGATTTTTCTATCCAATTTAAGTCCAAATGTTTTATTTATATCCATGGTGTTTCAAGGAAATTTAGTTTCTTTATTTTTTCTAGAACAAAAAATTCATAGATGGTCCATGATGTATAATAAAAATGTTGGGACTTTTTATATGATCAAAATGGCCTTATAAATGACCAATATAGTTATATATGTAGTTGAATGATTTGTAAAAAATATTTTTGGAATCCTAAAAATTAATATTCACATGAATTGTATTTTCATATAAATTTTTGTGATCAAAATATAAAACTTCTTTCTAAATGGATCAATTAAAATAATTCTCCAAAATGTTATTCAAAATCAAAGCATGAAAATTTGGATTAAAATGTTAATATTTTATGAAAAAACTAGTGCAGGAAGTTATTTAAAAATTATAGATTAATTTTAATTATCAAATATCCCATATTTATGCTAGTGTATATCCTTAGGCATAACAAAAAACATAAAAATTAAAAATAAAGATCACTCATTAACTAATCTTAATATGTTTCCACCAATGGGGGGGGGGGTCTTAACATATCCAATTATCCACCATGCATCTCAAAACATCTTAATTCCATTTTTTTTTTATAAAAAACCATTTTTATTTTTCCTACAAAAATTATAATTAGAAAATTTTCCCACACACGATTTACTCATCTCACAATGATGTAACTTTTTAAATGAATTTCACTCATTAAAAAACTAAGAGTGATGATCTATAAGTTTGTTAGAGATCTCTTCTTTCATTACCAGTTTAATGTAAACATTTTTTAATAGGTCATTTTAATAGTTTTTTTGTGGATTTTGGGATGGTATGAAAGTGGGAATTTTTTTTATAAAAGAGTGGTAAAGACATCAACATGGACAAAACCATACCAAACTAATAAAAGAAACATAAAATGAATTTAAAACACATTTTTGCAAAGGGAAATAACACTTGAAAAATAAAACATAAGGGGTGGACTTGAGTAAGGATTAAAGATAAAAATAACTCAATCTATCACATAAATCCAAATGATAATGGAAATGTAAGTGTTCCATTTTTTTCAATATTGTTTTTCCATTTTTGGATATTTTTAACTTTATTTATTTATTTTTTTGGAAAAATTTTGTAATGATATGTCTTGAACTATTTTATACAATATTAAAATGAAAATGTTCTCCCTAATATTATATATAAGAAAACCTATACCCCGTACATAAAATGATACTTTTCCCTAAGAAAAATAAGACTAGATGATAATCAATGAATGTAAGGAATCAATGAAAAACATTCTCCCACACATTAATTTCATAAAATCATTTATGAAATATCTAAGTGAATATTGTGTTGGATAATAACATGGTCATGTAATGTGGATATCAAAAATATAGAATTCATTGTGTCAAAGGGGTTTTTAAAATGAGGTTAAATTTAAGGTTAAGGGAGGCTATTTTTTTAAAGTGATTCTCATGTGGATAAAAAAATTTATTCCATTATTTTCATGATTTTTTTTTAAATCCAGATCAAATGTTTAGAAAATATAGATTCATAATTGGTGGTGAAAACATACAAGGTAAAAAATGGCCATAAATGAACTTGTCATGAAAGCTCAGTTTTCACCTCATTAGTGGAGGAAAAAAATTAATTTTCCAATCAAAATTTGGACACTCAAAATATAGTGTGATTGGAATAGAATGTAAAAATTAGTGATGAGAATGAAAAAAAGACAAAAATAATAATTTTTTCTCCCTCAAAATGTTTTGATAAAATATCAAAAAAATTCATGAGTAACCATGAATGTTTTTATTTTGTGTTTTATTTTTGTTTTTATTTTTTAAAAAATACACAAAAGAAAGAAAATAAAAAATGGATGAAGTGGGTGAAGATAGAAGGGGATTGATAGTGATATATAGATTGTGTGATATATATTTAGAGTTAAAGGGGTGCTTCCTAGTTCAGATCAAGTGGGTATCCTTCTCCATCCATGGATGGATCCTTTCAAGTAGAAGTGAATTTGGCAGCATTTGAGATGGTACCTAGTGTATGTGGAATTTGAATACAATGCTTCAGTTAATCTACATAAACTAAAATAAAATAAAATAGATTCATTATTTATTTAAATAAATACATAAAAATAAATTAAAGATTCTAAAAAGTGAAATATAACATGGGTTGCCTCCCAAGAAGTGCTATATTTATTTCTTATATTACTGGACACTTATAGTAGAATATCTATAGACTGAAGGTAGATGAGGTTTATTTTATATGAATAACCACGTTTTATCAGCTCCAATATCTATACAAACACATTTATTCTTCTTATATTACCCTTGTTTATTAAAAATTACCACCCTTCTAACTAATTTACTTGTAATTGAATGGGGGTGGAAATAGAATATGGGGATCCTCCCTTTGGTCTTGAAATTTGGGAATGATATATGCCACCAAGTATTAGTTTTCTATTATTAGAAGTTTAGGATGAGGTTTTAGTTACAGTGATTCATTTATGTGTGAATTGAAGAACATGAGATTAAAATATGATATTCTAGCTGTTTTCAAATAGTTTTTGTATAACTTTCAAAAGTGGTGCAATGAAGATATAAGGTGACATGAGACTCAAGATAATTGTAAAGATACTTTATACTAATGGTATTTTCCAAAATATGGTTAATTTCAACCTCACTAGTGATCACTTGGTTGTCAAGGGAGCATATCTCACAAACTTCTCTCTCATTGGTACATAACAAGAATATTAGTTCAGGGTTCACATCTCCATCAAGAGAATTTTCAAAAGCATATATTGTGAGTAGTGACTATGGAAAAATATTTATGGGATTAAAAAGACGTCATGAAACTCTTTTAAGTTCATTTTATTTATTAATTTCTACCATGGAGTTGTAAATATCAATGGTGACATAGAAATCAAGATAAATTTCATGAATTTTTAACTCGATGGATTTTGAAAAAGAAAGGTCAAATTCAAAAAAATTAATGTATTCTTCATAAATTAGAGTAAATATTTCTTCTTATTTTCTACCTATTTTTCATAAACATTTTAATGATATTCTATAAAATATCCTGACAACTCACTAAGATACTTAATTAAATTTGAGAGGTATTGAAAATCAAGATCTTCCTTAATGTACCTAATGATATTCCCAAATGCCTCATTCTAATAGTGAGATTTATGAGCCTCCCAAAATTTTCTAGTTAAAATTTAAATCTCTTAATTTATAGTTTCAAGTGGGTCATTAACTTGAAATTCTATTTTTTTAAATTTTTAAATTTTTTTAAATTTTAATTTTTTTGAGTTTTTTAAGACAATAAAAAAAATAATTCAATGTATTATCATCCCAACAATGATGCCAATTTGAATCATGGATGATTTTTACCTATATACCATCAAATAAATTATTCTCTTTCATAATGTGTACAATTTCACTTTGGTTAAATCCATGGTGATGGTATTAAACAATTTGAAATATTTGATCTTGAAAGTTAAAAAATGGGGGTTTGATATTTTCAGAACATAAAATGAAATGACCAATGAAATTAAAGTGAATGAAACTATTTAGGATGATATGAGGTTATATTAAAGGATAAGTGGTTAATGTATTTATTTCCTCAAGAATTGAAAAAATACTATTTCAAATTAACATTCACAACACTATATGTGTAGAATCAGGTTTCTATGAAGTTTAAGATATAAAGCAAGCCTCAAATCAAGATCCAATACATGGACAAATGTTATTTATAAATGGTTAAATAATCAATGAATAAATTTTTCCAAGTTATCAAATAATCCATGTAACCCTCAAATCCATGAATCATGTCAATAGTCCAAGATACATTTGATAGAGGAACACAATACTAATTTGACAATCATGAAGTGTGCTTTGTCTTGATCAATCCATTATCTCTAGCCAAGGGTTCATTAAAAAGTTATTTTTACTAATATATATAAATATATATTAATGTGTCTATGGATGTATATTATGTATAGTAATAAAAAATAAAAAATAATGAGATAAGAAGAGAGTGAAACTAACCCAACTCATGCACACAAATAGAATGGAAATGTCACATTCTTGTGATGAAATTTAAAGGGGTTAGAGGAGAGGGATTACAAAAAATTTAATCTAATATAAGGGAAAATAATTTAACTATATAATTATATTTTTAGTGGAATAAAATAATACAATTGACATTAATTCCAAGAAAATTTATAACATGACATAAAAAAATACAAGGAATCAAAGATGGAAATGACGAAGAAATAAATGAATGGAGGAGAGGTTTATATAGTTTAAAAAAGAGTGTGTAAGGTCCTTTAAACCCTTTATCAAGTATTATTAAATAAAATTCCTCATTATCTAGTTATAAAGTGATAACCCTTTGAATGGAAGTACAGACACATTTGTATAGGCAAGATGTATGGTTTGATTCCCTTTAAATACATACTTCAAAAGGTAGAACTTTTTTGAATGATAATATAGAATAATACCAGAATTTGATCATATAAAAATTTGTTAAAATATATATTAATGTTACGCTCAAAAAATTTAGATTAATTTATGTACTTTTATCTATATTTATAGATTAAATAGAGAAGTCAACTTTCCTAGATAGACAGACTCTTCAAATTCCACAATTTCAACTTCCCATGAATTTATGATCATGAAAAAAAATATTAGTGGATGTAAGTTAATGATTTTTTTAAATTATATTATATAACTTTTAAAAAACTTTATATCATTTGGGATGATGGTTTGGATGAAATAGATCCATCACTAAAAGCGGTCTAAACCATTTACTAATTTCTAGACCTTCATTTAATGCTTCAGTTAGGCCACTAAATGGATGAATTGAACTATAATTTTTTCACCCAATTTAGAACCAAATGTTCTAGTTCTATATATAGTGTTTAAATTAAATTTTTATTTTTATTTTTTCAAATAAATAAAACTTCACAGTTTATCTATGATGCAAGATAAAAATGTTGGGTCATCTTCTATGATAAAAATGGCCTTCCAAATGACCTATCTAACTCCATCTCCAGTTGATTTTTTTAGAAAAAAATTATACAAATTATAAAAATAGATAATCACATGAATTTTATTTTCATATAAAAATTTATTATCAAAATAAAAATTTACTATCTAACTGGATCAATTCAAAAAATTCTCCCAAATTGTATTCAAAATCAAATAATGAAAATTTGGATGATAATATGAATATTTTATGAAAAAATTAGTATAGGAAGTTGTTTTAAAAAATAAAAATAATTTTAATTATAAAATATAATACACTTATTCTACTAAACATCCTCAGGAATAATAAAATACATAAAATATGAAAACCATGATCACTCATTAACTATTATTAACACTTTGTTTCCACCAATGGGGGGAGGGGTCTTAACATATACACTCATACACGATGAATCTCAAAACCTCTTCATTAATAAATTTTGTATCAAAAACCATTTTAATTTTTTATTTTAAAATTAAAAATTAAAAATTTTACCACACATGAATCACTCATCTCATAATGACATAACTTTTTAAATCAAGTTCACTCATTCACAAATCATAAGTGGTTATCTATGAGTTTGTTAAATATATCATCATTAATTTACATCCTAATGTGAACATTTATCAAGATATATTTTTAATAGTTTGGTATATGGATTATAGGATGGTAGGAAAGTGGAAAAAAGGTTAGAAAAAATGCGCAAAAACATCAAATTGTACAAAACCATTAAAGACTAATGAAAGGGACATCAAAGGACTCCAAAACACATTTTTTTCAAAGGGAACTCACACTAAAGGAAGAAAAAAATAAGGGGTGGACTTGAGTGAGGATGAGATAGAGACATAACTAAAAATATCATAAAAAGTAAAATGATAAGGGAAATATAAATGCTCCTTTTTCCCAATTTTTTCAATATTAATTTCATTAATTTCATTTTTTCTGATTTTTTTGGGAACAATTTTTGAATGATATGTCTTGAATGATTTGATACAATATTAAAATGATTTTTTTCTAACCTTATTTATAAGACAAACTCTCCCAAAACTTAAAATGATCCTTTTACTAAAGAAAAAAAAGACTTGATAAAGATAAATGAATGTAAGGATTCAATGTAAAAAATTCCACCACAATTAAATTTCATAAAATAATTTATAAAATATCCAAGTTAATATTGGGTGGGAAAATTCCATGAGCTTGTAATGTGGATATAAAAAATGGGGAAATTGTTGGGTCAAATGTGATTTCAAAATGAGGCTCAATGTAAGGTTAAAAGAAGCTATTTGGTTAAAGCGATTCTCATGTGGCTAAAAAAAATTATCATTCATTTTCATGCACATAAAAGTTTGAAAATTAATATTTAAGGTAAAAAAAATCCATATCCATGATCAATGATGAGAATCACACAAGGGGAAAATATTTTCATAAATAGAATTATCATGAAATCTTAATTTGTACCTCATGGTTAGGGGAATAAACTAATTTCCAATCAAATGTTTTTCATTAAAAAGATAGTTTGATTAAAAAAAATGTATTGGTAAAAATTGGTGATAATAATGAAACAAATCTGAGATGAAAAAAAGCTTTTGGAATAAAGGGAACTGAGAAGTTGACTTCCTTACTTCAAGGGACTCTCAGGATGCTTCCTTCATTTCATTTTCTACCATTTTCTCCCTTACCCTGGTTGTTTTGATCTTATAATATGGGATTCACTTAGGTTAAACTATTTCCACCCCTTGACTCCCCAATATATTTTATTTATTTTTATAAAATTTTCTTATTATTAGATGGATGGACTCCAATAAAATGGTTTAAAAAATATCAAAAAAATTCACGAGTGACCATAAATATTTTTTTTTGTGTTTTGTATTTGTTTTTGTTTTTTAGAAAAACACACAAGAAGTGAAATAAAATATGGTATAATAGGGTGAATAAAGAAGGGGTTTGAGAGAGAGAGAGATAGAATTAGAGTTAAAAGGGTGATTCCTAGTTTGGATTAGGTGGTTATCCTTGTCCATCCATGGACGAATCCTTTCAAGTATAAGGGAATTTGGTAGTATTTGGGATGGTACCCAGTGTATATGGAATTTGAGGATAGAGATTTAGTCAATTTACATCACCTATATGAAAATAAAATAGATTAATAAATTATTTAAATAAAAACATTAAAATAAATGAATGATTTATAAAATTAAAAGAGAGAATGGGTTGAATCATAAGAATAACTTCATTTATTCTATCTATAGCTAGAAAATTTTAGTGGATTATCCATATTCTAAAGATGTATGTAGTTTCTTTTATAGGAACCACTATGTTTTCTTAGATCCAATGTCTATCCAAACACATTTATCCTTACGAGAGTCCTATTTTACATTAAAAATCATGTCCCCTACTTGTTGATGTAATTGTAATTCAACGAGGTAGAAAGAGAATGTGTGGATCCTATATTCATTATTTAACTTGAGTAATGATACAATATATTAAGTATTGGTTTTTTGTGCTTGTAAGTTCAAGATAAGGTTTTAATTTTCGTGGTTCATTTATGTGTGTTCCGGATAACATGAGATTAAAATACAAGATTCTAGTTGTTTTTAAATCATTTCTTGTATAACTTTACAAAGTAAAGAAATGAAGATCTAAGGTGACATGATACTATAGATAATTTTCAAGATTCTTTATATTAATGTTGTTTTCTGAATAATGGTTAATTTCAACCTCACTAGTGATCAATTGGTTAATAAGGGAACTTATATAAAAAATCTATATCATTAGAATAAGATAAACATATTGGTTCAGGGTTCACCTCAGTCATAAAATAATTTTTACAATAATGGATTGTCAGTAGTGAGTGATGGAAAATATGTATGGGATCAGAAAAAGGGTATTCAGATCATTTAAGTTTATTTTACTTACTAATTTCTACTATGAAGAAGCAAATATTAAAGGTGAATTTTTAGGACTATTTAGCTTGATAGAGTTTAAAAAATAAAGGTTAACTTCTACATCCTTAATATATTATTCATAAATTAGAGGAGTAATTTATTATTATTTTTCCACCAGCTGTTCATCCACATTTTCATAATATTCTAGAAAATATTCAAATAAATCACAAAGATACTTAGCTAAAAATATAAGGTATTAAAATTCAAGATCTTCCTTTATATCCATAACAATCTATCTAAATACCTTCCCCTCAAAATGATATCTATGAACCAATCAATGTTTTCTAGCTAAAATTTTAATCACTTTATTTATAGTGGAATGTGGTTCATCAACACGAAATTCCATTTTTTAATTAATTAATTAACCTTTTTTATATTTTTATAATATAGTCAAAAACAAATCATTCAATGTAGCACCATCCCCAAAAAGACTCTGATTTTATGCATGGAATATTATAAAATATCAACCCTTAAATTACTGATGCTCTAAAATTATGTTTATAGTGGCACTTAGGTCGGATCATCAATCATGGTACTAAATAATTTGAAAGATTTGATCTTGAAGGTTCAAAAAGGGAGGGGGTTTGATATTTTCAGATCATAAAATGAAAATTCCAATGAAATTAAAGTGAATGAAATTATTTATGATGATACAAGATGAGTAAAAAATATAGGTGGTTAATTACTTGATTTCATTAAGCATTGAAAAAGAGCATATCAAATTAATATTCATAATACCATATTTGAATAATCGAGTTTCTATGAAGTTTAATCATGAACCTAAGCCTCAATTGGTGATCCAATAAATAAAAAAATGTTGTTGAATAATATTTTAATAATACATAAGCTATTATATTCCAAGATATCCAATAATCCATGGAATCCTAAAATCCATCAAATATGTTAATACTCTGTGACACATTTGATGAAGGTACACAACGTCAAGTTGACAATCCTGAAACAAAATTTCTCTCGATCAATCTATCATCCATAACCAAGGTATCAACCAAAAGGGATGTTTAAATAGCCATATAAATGGAGATTAATTTTTATATGAATGTTTATTATATAGAATAAATTAAAATAAAAAGTAATGAGATAAGAAGAGAGTGAAACTAACGCAAATCACTCACACAAACATAATGGAAACGCCACATTATTGCAATAAAATTTAAAGGGGATTTAGGATAAGGATTAAAATAAATTAAATATAATCTAAGGAAATAAAATTTAACTATAGAACTATATTTAGAGTATAATAAAACATAAAAAATTACATTTATATAAGAAAAAATTACAACATGGCATAAAAAATATAAGAAATCAAAGATAAAAATGATGACGAAAAAGATGAATAGAGGTGAGTTATATCTAGTTAAAATAAGATTTTGGAAGTTACTTAAAAACTTTTATCAAGGATTGGTAAATCTAATTCATCCTTCTTGAGTTCTAAAGTTACAAAACCTTAAATGGAAGTCTAGACACATTTTTATAGGCAAGAGGGGTGAATCATTTCCCCCCAAGTATGTCCTTTAAATGTTGGAACCATTTTAAACCATAAAAGCCTAATATTCAATAATGAACATATAAAAAGTTTTTTTATCCATATTAATGATACAAATAACAAAATTTAAGTAATTTTAACACTCGTATCCAAATTTATGGTTGAAATACCCAATTCAACATTCTTGGCTATATAGAATCTTCAAATTCCATAATTTCAACTTCCCATACATTTATAACCTTGAAAATGAAGGAATATAAACAGATGTAAGTTTATAAATTTGTTTTTTGTTCTCTTATATAAATTAATATGAAATTTTTGATCATTTATATTGATTTTTTTAGAATACATGGGCTCATCACTGAAAGATATGCAAACTATTGAGAGATTTCAAAGTTTTCATTTAATGATTCAGTTGGGCCACTAAATGGATGAATTGAACCCATATTTTTTCACCTAATTTAGGTCAAAATGTTTTTATTATATATATGGTGTTTTGGGGTAATTAAGATTCTATATTTTTCTCAGTAAAAAAAACTTTACAGCTGGTCCAAGACCGAAATTTTGGTTCTTCTTCCATAATCAAAATAGCCTTCTAAATTACCAATATAACTTCAGATCCAATTGAATGATTTGTAGAAAAATATTAAGGAACCCTACAAATAAATAATTACATGAATTGTGTCCATATAGAAAAATTTATGATCAAAATACAAAATTCTATCTAAATGGATCAATTGAAACAATGCTCCCAAATTGTATTAAAAACAATGCATGAACATTTGGATAAAAATATGAATATTTTAGGAACAAATCAGTATATAAAGTCATTTAAAAATACTTAGTGAGTTTAATTATCAAATTCCAAATCATTATTATTACCTTGACTAGAAATTTAAAAAAAAATTATATGAAATTTGATGGAATATTCCAGTTATTTAACTTCTACAGACTTGAGATTAATGAAACATCCAAATCATTAAAATCCCACTTTTGATTCTTCTTCCAGACATATAAATTTCTCCAAAATTCTTTATCGCACTCTCTAAATCCACTATATACCTTTATATATTCAAACTTAATCATACATTCCTACCGATATTGAAATGTTATTATTTCATTGCTCCAAAAAATCATTCAAACTGTGGATTAAAACATACAAACTTCTAGTTTAGATTCTAATATCATTAACTTCCAATAATCTTAGGTTTCACTATCCTAATCTTCCAATATCTGAATTTCATAAGCTTCTGAACTTCTTAACATCCAATCTTATAGACTTAATAAAATATTCATCTTGAAAAACTTTCCATATTGAGCTCAAAATACAGTTTCCATAGATCTAAATTCTCTAAAGTTATTCTTTTTCATATGTGAATTCTTTGGACTTCACTTCTAATTCTAAATTTCTTCAGCATTAAGATCAGTCATTCATACTTCATTACTCTAACATTTTTGGATTTATATCGATGAAAGATATCAACATTACCGACCACTTTAACTTTTGGTCTTCAATATCATCCTTAACTCTCATTTATTTAGCTTCTAACTCCACCTTCCGAATACAATCAATATCAGGTTTTTGATACTAATACCTCTTTCAATTTCTAAGAAAACTTCAAATAAATAGAATTTACGTAAATATTTATTATTATTATATATCTCAATGTAAACTCTCAATGTATTTTCCAATTATTTGGACCTTCTATCTTCCAGATACTTCACCTTTTATCTCAATAAAAATATAAATTTCAGCCTTAGTATTAATCAAAAATATTCTCAAACAATCTTGATGTTTGTTACTTTTAATGATCAATGTAGCATCATCAAACTTTAATTACTAGAATTTCAATTATTTTATAATTAAAATCTACCTCATTTTCTATATGTACTCCCTATTAATATACACAAACCACTATGTAAATTTGGGATAGTAACTTATATAATGCTAAATTTATTTCAAATATATAACCCTTACATAATATATAATAAATATTATGTATTGTGTAATGTTTTTGAATTTTCCACATTTCTAATTTTCATACTAGCATGACTCTTACATATTCATGTAAGATTATTTATTTTATAAATTTTAGCACACTCTATCAATAATATAAACTTTTGGATTCATAAAACATTTAGACAAACAAATACCTTCAACAATATCTCATAATTTTCAGTTCTGAAACTTGGTAACTCCTAGATACAAAATTAGGCCACCTCAATGTATATTATGAGAATATAGAATTCCAAAAATAATAGCTTCATATTCAAATATTCCTAAAAACCATTCTTAATTATTGACAACAAATACGATACCTTCAATAATTCCATGTCATCATGTTTCACCTTTGATATGTTGATGAGAATGGAATGAATTTATAATCAAATGGATAATTTCAAAAATGTGATTAATGACTTTTTTAGTGTTTTGGATTTATTAGGTTGTGTTAATCATGTTATTATATTGTTTAAGTGTTTGTTTTATTTGGATATTTGGGGGGTTATTCTATTATCTTCTAGGTGATAACCTATATGGGATTGGGTTGGTCACTCTTATCAGTAGTGCGTAAATGATCATGCATGATTACAATTTACTCAATTGATTCCTAGATTACATGTTACATGAGTAGTTTCATTATGTATTACATTTATATTATTCATATATTATACTGGTGACTGTTATTGAGCTATCATATTTTTCAAATGATATTGATAGTTCAACGAAAATGCACCTCCAGTGGGTAAGGAGTTGACCACTCCTCCATCTAAGGATATTGGAATGTTACCATTATTAGTATGCATGTCATTATAAAAAAAATATTTTTTTATTGAATATTTAATGAATTTTTCCAATAAATAAAAATATAAGATATATAAATATGAAAATGGAATATGTATGGGACTTGAGAGCCTTTAAAATTGTTGTTCCATTTGATTAGTTCATGTTGCATACTAGTGATGCTTTAAAAACCTACAAATAGATTAATTTGTAGTTTTTTTACAAAATGATGAGCCTTCCCATTAGTTATAAATATTAGAGGCATATTCCCATAGGTTAGAAGTATTATGTCTTTGATAGCCAAATGAAGGTAATATTTACTTAAAATTCATTGATTATTAATTTAAAAGACATGAGTAAAATTATTAATATACTTTTAAATTGCTGTATTTTTTATTTCTAGATGTTTTTTTTATTTTGATGTGCCTGAATCCATTTTACACCCATATACCTTGAAAAGTTTGGTCAATAAATGAAAAAATTTAAGTAGAGATTATATCATGACTTTAATGACATATCTCTAATTACTCAACATAAGTATGGAAAAGTTCCCAAAGGCATGTATTGCAAGTAATAGTGGTTGTTTTTCGATATCAACATGGATTCATCCCATGAGGTATTAACATATTTTACAAAAAAATAATTAAATAAACACAATAAAATTATAATTTTTATTAATGTTAATTTTTCTTAATAAATATTTAAAAAAATACATCAAGTCATGAAAAAAAAACCATTCCTTATACTGATAGTTCACACCTTTTTTCAAAGAAAATGTCAATCTTAATTGTATTTTATTCATTATTATTTATATTCTTATATTATACCTATAGGTTTTTATTTTTAACTCTATGTGTATATATATTTTTTATAAATGGTAAGGATTTAGTTTACCCAATAGGATAGAAAGTGATGTCTCTTCACTTTCATCAAAAGACTAATGGAAATTTCATGAATGAAATTTCCAAATATATTAGGGTAACCATTTCCCATTATAATTTAATATTATTTCATTAGTATTATAAATTTATAATAATTAATAAAATATTTATTAATATTTTTTATAGGATAAAATTAAAGAATCCTGGGATATGAAACCTTTATGGTCATCATCAGTTTCCCATAATGATGCAGTTGTAATCATTTTAGGGAAATAATATCCCAATAATGTTTGAGTGATTGGTTCTAGAACAACCATAACAAATGTTTTTGGTAGGTCAATATCAAACTTTACTACTACACTAGTGGGGTTTCAAACAATCCCATTGATTGGGAATCTTAGTGATAAATTTTAAGGTTAAAAGAAAAATTAAAAGAGCGTGACTCATACCAGACAATATAAGACCAGTGGAAGCTGGGAATTGAAAATTCCTTACTTTTTGTATTCTAGAGGATGAAGAACATAATGACTAAGGAAATTTTTTGTCTTATAGACAATACTACAAAGGTAAATTCCAAGATTAGTCCTTAATAGTGTGTTATTTAATTATTATATTTTAGGTGATGAATTTCTTATTCTAGAGTTAGTTCATTGTGATCCAATCCTATACCATCATCGGTTGACATACCAACTCAAGTGGCCTATAAAAAAAATATAAAACACCTTATACATGCTCACAATATCAATGTAGTAGAATGTCTCTATACTAAAGTTACATACATGTTCTACACCAAATTAACATACATGCTCTATATTAAAGTAATAAAAATTTTCTATATCAAATAAATGAATATAATTCTAAATATATCACACACTAAAACATCAACATTATGAATGAAATAAAAAAATAGACTTACTCACACTGAATCATAACAGTGGAGATCCAGACAAGGTGATGAACATATAAAAATAAACAATTTAGATATTTATTAACAATCCAAAAGGGGAAATAACTATGAAATACATATAAATATAAAGGAAAAATATAGACAAATCATGAGAATAAATCTTTAGAATAAGCTTTTGCAATGATTACTATACACTAAAAGTGGTTTGGTTCAAGAACCCTTGTCATTACCAATATCCATTTGAAATATGTAAGTTCACCCCCCTTATGATTTAAAGTTTGGTTTCAATATCAGTTTTTTATCCAACACAACATTCAAAAAATATTATAATTAGTATTTTAAAAATGAAAAGTTATCAAAAACCCCCTTTACCATGATTAAATTTTATTATAATAATATAATAAATACTTATAAAACTAAACCATTAAAAAATAGTAACTACTTTTAAATATAATAAACTATACATGAAAATTATTCAAATAACCGGTTCATAAAGGTGAAATGAACAAAAAATATAATCAAACCATTAAAAAATGATAATTTTTACTAAATTGGATCTCATTCGGATAAGGAAAATGAGGGTTGAAGGGAAACCAAAAGGGAGTAAAAATATTGAGGATAAAAAGAACATAATGCCCCTAATTTTAAAAAAAAATCTAGTTCAGGCTACAGAGTACTCAATATGGTTCCCCTATGTACACGCTGAAACTTATGGACCACCCCTATCACTTATTAGCTCATAGGGTATGCAGAACCTCTCACCAAGTACCCAGTGAGCATGGATATTTTAAATTATAGGTGAAATGAACTGATAGCCCATGAAAACCCCTATACCTTTGACAAAACCTAAAACCACATATAAAAAGATAATATTTTATCCACAAATACCTAAATTCATAACTAAATCCCAAAATAGAAAATGAAACCTACTTCAGATCAAAAGGTTCAAATAAGCCTGTGATTTCACTAATAAATATCAAATTTGATTCCTAAAAAATAACTTAATTAACATCATCGGGTTATGTTCTATTAATTTGGGTATGTTTTAAACTAAGAAAAATGTGTTTTGATCCATTAATAGTGTTCTTTTGAGTGTGTTTTGAAAACTTGATTTTTTAATTAATTGGAATGAATTAACATTAAGTAATTATGTATTTATTTTGAAATAAATATATGATTTTGAGTTATAAATTTTGAATATGTTTTCTTTGGTTGTTTTGAAAAAATATTTTGATATATTTTTTGGTGGATGTATTTGTTTGGATTTGATTTTTTAATTGTGTCAAAGTGGTTTTATTGAGATGAAATTTGTTTATTTGGATAAGGTTGTGTTTGTTATAGACGTTTCTTTGAATTTTTTTAAGTTAATAGTAACTTAGTCGATTTGAACCTATTTTTTAATTTTGATGAAATAATTTTCTTTATTTAAAGTGCGTTTAGCTCATTAATCCATGGTTATTATGAATATTTTATGTGTTTATTGTGTTTCATGGTCTGTATATTAAATATTTTAGTTTTTTACTACATGTAAAAAATGTTGAAAATAGGTAAGAAGGTGATATTTTTGACCCATGCCACTCTTTAGATGGTAGTCATGATGTTTGATTTTTCTATCATGGATAAACTTTATTATGGATTCTACTATAAGTAACATTTATTATGCTCATTTTTCTTGATTTCTATAATGTTTTTGTTTCAGTTGATATGATGGTGATGTTGTGGGTTTTGTGTATGATGAGCATAGATATGACTACAAAGGTGTTTGGATATAATGGAGGCAGTGGATCGATGAATGTGAGTGGGTTGAGGGTGGATGTTTGTTGAACTTATATATGTTTTTAGTATGATAACTGTATTTATGACTCATGGTTGTTTTATTTTGATGTATATATGTGTGTTGTATATATTCATGTTTTGAATGTGTTTTTGTTTTATAATTTATTAATATTTATTTAAATCCTAAAAAAGTATATTTTTTTAATATATATTATATCTATTAATATTTTCAAATTTTATTTTTTTGTATATCTTCATTTTTTATTTTTTAGCAGTGGTTTATATAAACCACTTCTAAATAAAACCATTGCTAAATTAGTTAGGGGTGGTTATATATATATACACACACACACACACACACAAAATTAAATTTACAGCCGTGGATTTGTTAAACCCCTGCTAAACCGATAAAAAAATACTACAATATAAACCACCAAAAATTAATTAAGAACTGTTATGAAAAGGTTGATAATTACACTTATATAAACCATTACTAAATCGATATGAATCATAACTAATTTAATATCAAAAATGATATATGCAGTGGTTTAAGGAAATTACAGTAAACTATGATTTTCCTATGGTGATCAGGCAGCGAGTCCTTAAAAAACGTATGGAGATAATCAATTTTTGTATTATTAAATCCATGCTAAGTTTTTCCATGATATAATCACATTAAAAATTCAAGCCTTTTCCTTTTACCACATTCCTGATATACCGAGGCCCATGCATCTTCCATTAATTTTATAACTTGAACAACACCATAATACCGATCATTAGATGTAAATTGCATAACCATATTCATGTACTCTTATGTTGGTCTACATTCAAATTCATCTTCTAAAAGCAATGTTAAATGATTATATATCAAATTATCCATGCCAATCCTTTCAAATTCTTCATTGTCATCCTCCACTTGAACATTTTCTCTATTATGATACCATACATGATAGTTAGTTTGGAAACCATTTTTTGTGATATGGTAACTCACTTTTTCAAGAGTAAATTGCAGTCTACCAACCCATTCATAACAAGGGCCTCATATTAGACCTTTATATGAAGCATTTTTGTAAGAAAAAAAAAATAAAAAATAATAATTTCAACTCAGTTTGAAACCTATCTAAGATCTGATTAGTATTTTTAATCCAACTTCTACCCATTATAATATTAAAAAGTACAATTCTATTACAAATAAGATAAGTTTATAAATTCAAAAATAAAATAAAATAATAAAATAAAAAAAATTAAATATTAAAATAATAAATTAATTATAATATTTCAAAACATCATGAATAATACAATTGTAATAATAAACCAATTTTTGTATTGATCATGCCTTTTATCTATACTAGAATGAACACTATGGGAAAAATTAGTTTTTGTGATGGGCTATTTGCAATGGGCTCATCACCCGTCACAAATAGTACATTCCAGAGGACTATTTGCGATGGGATTTGAATCTCATCACAAATACTATTAACTAAACAATTATTTGTGATGGGGAATGGTTTGTGTTGAAAATACTTTTGGAACAGCTTCCCGCAACAATGTGGGAAAGAGTATTTGCGATGGGTGTAAGTTCCCATCGCAAATACCCCTCGTCATTTATAGTTCTTTGAGTCGGGAGAAGGTTACCATCGCAAATAACCTTCATTAATTACAGTTATTTATGACAATTCATTAATACCCATTGTAAATAAATTTTTAACCACCACCTCACTTATTTATGGTGGGTACTATTTATGATGAGTACCATCACAACTAGCAGTATTTGTGATGATATTCCCATCACACAAAGTGATGTTGATACAAATATAACTTATATATACCCCCCGCCCCCGATTTTTTTCAATCATTCTCCATTTGAGCTCGCATCTCCTCAACTTTCTCGTTCTTATCTTCAATTATTTAGTTAAAAGTTTAAATTTTTACAGGGAAGGAAATTTTGAGTTTTTTCATAGCACAAAAGCTTCATTTTGAGGTATTTATGCAATGTTTTTAATTTTTAATTTATTTATTTTCTTTTATATTAGAATTTAATATTATTAATTAATAGTATTTAGATTTAATTATACGTAATTATTTATAATTAGAAGTAATTATTTATAATTAGTATTAGTTATTTTAAATTAGAAATATTTAGTTTTAATTAGTAGTAATGTTTTTAATAAAAATTAAATATTTTTAATTTGTAGTAATTTGTTTTAATTATCATTATGTTGGTGTTATTATTAGTAATTACTTATAATTGATAAATAAATAGTATTAATTAACAGAAATTAGTAATAATTTATAGATCTTTGTAATAAGTAATAATAATTTATAGTAATTTTTAATAAATAATAATAATTGGTAAAAATGAATGTTAAAGCACTATAGTTAGTAAAAATTAGTAGTAATTAGTAAAAATTAGTAAAAAATAGTTGTAATTAGTAAATATTAGTAAAAATGAATGTTAATTCACTATAATTAGTAAAAATTAACGGTAATTAGTAATAATTAGCGATAAATCATTATAATTATTTTAAATGAGTGGTAATGACTAAAAATTAGTAAAATAAGGAGAAATTAGTAAAAATTATCAGTAAAGCACTATAATTAGTAAATATTAGCGGTAATAGCTAGAAAATAGTAAAAATTATCAGTAATTAGTAAAAATTAGTAAAAATTAGCAACAAACTAGTATAATTAGTAAAAATTAGCAGTAATTAGTAAAAACTAATGGTAAATCACATTAATTATAAAAAATTAGTAAAACTTATTGATAAAGTAGCATTAATTAGTAAAAATTAACATTAAATCTCTATAATCAGTAAAAAATAGCATTAATTAGAAAAATTAACGGTAAATCACTATAATTATTAAAAATTATTGTTAATTAGTAAAAATTAGCAGTAATTAGTAAAGATTAGTAAAAATAAACATTAAATGACTATAATTAGTAAAAATTAACTGTAATTAATAAAAAATATTGGTAATTAGTAAAAATTAGTAAAAATTAGTGGTAAATCACTATAAGTAATAAAAATTAGCTATAATTAGTAAAAAATACTATAAAATTTGTAAAAATTAATGTTAAATCACTATAATTATAGAAAATTAGATGTAATTATGAAAAAATTACAGTAAATCCCTATAATTATTAAAAAATAATGGTAATTAGTAAAAATTAGTAGTAAATAGTAAATATTAGTAAAAACGAACATTAAATAACTATAATTAGTAAAAAATTAATAGTAATTAGTAAAAAGTAGCAATAAACCAATATAATTATTAAAAAATCAGCAGTAATTATTAAAAATTAGTAAAAATTAGCTGTGAATGACTATAATTAATTAAAAATTAGTAATAATTATTAAAAAATAATCATAAATCGCTATAATTAATTAAAATTATAAATAAATAGTAAAAATTAGTAAAAATTAACTGTAAATTAGTAAACATTAACTTTAAATCACTATAATTAGTGAAAATTAGTAGTAATTAGTAAAACTTAATGATAAATCACTATAATTATTTAAAATTAGTAGTAATAAGTCAATATTAGTAAAAATTGTGGTAATTAGTAAAGATTAGTAAAAATGAACTTTAAATCACTATAATTAGTAAAAATTAGTAGTAATTAGTAAAAATTAGCGACAAATCACTATAATTATTAAAAATTAGAGTTGATTAGTAAAAATTAGTAAAAATTAGCAGTAAATCACTATACTTAAGTAAAAATTAACAGTAATTAGTAAAAATTAATGGTAAATCACTATAATTATTAAAAATTAACTGTAATTAGTAAAAAATAATAGTAAATTAGTAAAAATTAACATTAAATTACTTTAATTAGTAAAAATTAGTAGTAATTAGTAAAAATTAATGGTACATCATAATGATTATTAAAAATTATTAGTAATTAGTAATAACTAGTAAATATTATTGGTAAATTAGTAAAAATTAATAAAAATTAATTATAAATTTGTAAAAATTAACCACAATTGACCACAATTAACCAAAATTAGTAATATAAGTTTGAACAAGGAGAATGAGGGAAGTATGTAGTAGATGGGATGAATGTGATGACCTAGTGAATGAATTTCAGTGACCCTAAACCTGACAATTTTAAAATTATTTCCCTATGAGGTCGCCTCCATCACCTCCACTCCCTTGTTCACTTGAGGAAAGCATGGAGTGGAGGGGATAAAGGTGAGGATGGATAGAAATAATTCAAGTGCCCCTGCATTCAGAAATTTTAGAAGAGACAAAACCATTAGTAAACCTATGAGTTTATTGATGGTTTCATCTCCTCCAAACTATCTGAATTCAGGGGCACTTGAATTTTTTCCCTTCGCTATCACCTTCATCCCCTCCACTACATGATTCCCTCACACCCCTTAGTTTACCTTCTAATTCACTTATTGGTAATTAATGATAATTATAAAAACTTAGCGGTACAATATTAAAAAAAGTAGTGGTAATTAGATATAATTTATAATATTGAAAATTAATTAGTACTTTTTAAATTATCTAATACCTTTTGGATCAACTTTCCTTATATCTATTTAATCATAATTAATATTTTTTATATAAAAGTAGAACAATGAAGTAGACTATAGTCTTTATTATAGGATCATGATTGGATAAATCCTCATAGGAATTCAAATGGTTCTAGTATAAATCCTATATATATTGAGGGTGTTTATGATTTTATATCATTTTCATCATCAAATCCAGAATTTGTTTCAAAAGGTACAATTAAATATCCATGTAAGAAATGACATCTGAATAGATTTGACACATTTAAAATATTGGGGGTTATCTATTGTGTTTTGTTTTAGAAAATATTATGTTTTTTGGTATCAATATAGTGAATGTAGTTTTGGAGAAGATGATAATAATTTGGTTCCGAATCCATCATGATTTCAAAATTTAGTAATGATGTGGATGGTCCATATTTGAAAAAAACTAAATATCATGATGATATTGATTTAAATCATGAGTTGGAACCGTATTAATTCTTTGAGTTGTTAAAGTATGCTGAGGATTCCTTATATTTTGGTTGTAAGATAAGAAAATTCAAAGTCATTTTAAAATTTATGTCTACTAAATCAGATAATGGAATATAAAATAACTATTATGATCAGATATTATCTTTGGTTAAATCCCCATTACGTAAAGGAAATGTGTTGCCTATAAATTTCTATGAGAGAAATAGGATGGTTCATAATTTGGGTCTTGGTTATCAGAAGATTCATACATATTAAAATGATTGAATATTATATTATGGTAAAAATGAGTCGTTAGTTAGTTGTTATACATGTGTAAAATCGAGGTACAAGGAGGCCCAACAAGGGAAGTTTGGATTGGTTCCTATTAAACAGTTTAGGTATTTCCCCCTTACAACCAGATTGAAATGTTTATTTATGTATCAAAAGATAGAATTATTGATTTTATGGAAAAAACCAATATTTCAACTAGTAAAAACTTAAATCATCCTTATAATGGTGATTCATGGAAACATTTTGACCTGGTACATCCATATTTTTCTTTAGAATCCCGTAATATGTGATTGGGTCTTTCTATTGATGGTTTCTATCCATTTGGTTCTTATGACAGCCAATACTCATGTTGGATCATTTTTACAAATCTGTATAACTTACTTCCTTATATGTTGTTGAATGAGCCTTATATATTATTTACATTATTAATTCCAGGAAATCCAAATAGAATATTGATGTTTATTTGAAGCCATTGATTGATGAGTTGAATTTATTATGGAGTAATGGTTTCAGTACATATGATGTTGTTGTGAAATAAAATTTATTAATAAAAGATACATTAATATAGAAAGTTAATGATTTCCTAGTATATGGAATGTTATCTAGCTATAGTATACATGATCTAAAATTATGTCTATATTGTATGAATAAAAGAAAATAATTTATGATTGTCAATAGAATAAAACCTTGTTTTCTTGACTGTCATCAAAGATCTGTTTCTACCGATCATACTTTTCATAGGAACATATATCATATCAAAAAAGGCCCAATTAAAAAAGATTAACCTCCAAAAATTATCTCAAGTATTGAGTTAAAATCTATTGTCTCTTCATTACCTCCCATTACTTTTGGACTGACTATAAACAAAAAAAAGATGGCTTTGGGAAAGAACAAAATTGAATAAAACATGCCATTTTTAGGATCTTCCATATCAGTATGATTTTTTAGTCCATCACATGTTGGATTCCATGCATATTGGGAATAAATATTATGATAATATATTTTATAAAATTTTGGACACACCTGGTAAGACCAAAGATGACGTAAAGACACAATTAGATCTTGAAAAAACATTTATTTCATATAAAATAAAGATGAAATGATCTAGAAACATGAGTTTGGAATGTATACACATATTGTTTTTAAGAATTATATAAAAATAAATAATAATTATATTGGTTTATAGAGGAAGGAAGCATAAGCCGAATGAAAATGGAAGTTTGAGAAGAAACCCTTACCATATGTCTCGAATGTGTTCTGCACTTGACCTTAACATCTTGGATAATCAAATTAAATCAATAAATTAATTAATTAATAAAATTATCTACACATATTTTATTTATTATAATTTTATTAAGTTCATTCGTGTCATTTTTGATGAGTTATAAGGTACAATTTTATTGCTTGGGAGCGTTCATTTCCTTGGTTTTCATAATCAATATATTTATATATGAGTATAGAATTTCACGTGGAATGGGTATAATTATAAAAAATTAAATTTACATGATATTGAATAACATAAAAAAGTTTAAATGATTATATATATAATTTGGTTATATGTTATGAGGATGAATTATTAGATAAGACATTTAGTGATAATCGTTTACATTATTATGGTGATTATTGATCATAACGAACTCATTTTGTTTTATCATTTAGTATTATGTAAATATATTACTTTTAGAACATAATAAATGTTTTAATAAATATATTATAGTATGTTTTAATCATAAAAATGGTTTCATTACTATCCTTGAATTATAAATTGAAGAAAAAAAATCCGTCATCCACGAAGGTTGTAAATTGGCCCCTCACAGATGATGATTTCATTTTTTAAAGTAAAAGAGAGAGAGATAGAGAAAGAATTTTGATGAAGGATATTATATTAACCTGATATAATTATAGTATATAGATGATAATAAAATTATAACGATCATTTTAACATAGGAGGCAAGGAGATAATAATAAAAGAAAAGAACTTGAAAAGAAATTAAAAGGAAAAGGAAGAGGATTTTACCTCTTGAATACTCCTCCTTGAGAACCTTCTTAAGGAGATTGGTTTTGGCATTTTGATGAGACCAAGATATCATAGAAATAGAGGAGAGTATTGGGGAGAATATTGGGTAGAAATTTGACAAGGATCAAAGTATTAGAAGTGTGAGGAGAAGGGGTTGTGAGGGGTGGTATTTATAGTGGAGGAAAGGGATGTTTTTTGAATATTTTATTCATTTATTTATTATTTTTGATCAAGAATATGAATATTTTGAGAATTATAATAAAATATATTAAAATAATTAAGGTGACTTCTAGATTATTGTGCTTATATTGTCCATGACTCTAGGAATAGTGTATTTAGCTTATAATGTATTTATATTGCAAATTACTGTATTTTACTATTCACTAAAATTTCAAATATTTTAGAAAAATAGCAGAAATTCAAACTAACCTTTTTTAAATTTATATATTTAAAAAATGAACTCAATTTTATGAAAATAATTTTCTAAATATAATAAATTTATTTTTTAATTAAAATCATTATTTACTCGAAAAATACAGTTTTTAAAATTATTACTGATTTTATAACACTTTGAAAAATTAACAAAGGTCTCATTAAATTATCCTAAAATCATAAGGAAATAAAATATTGATTTATAAATACATTTTATGAAAACTAATTTTATTTTAAATAATTTTATTAATTATAAAATTGTAATTAAATATTTATGACTTACAAAAATACCAATACTTAATTAATTATTTTTAAAATATTCACTTACTTATACTATGATATAATTATATCATAATTTCATATATAAGTTTAGTAATATTTTTTACAAACATGGGTGAGGTTAATATTCATTTGGATGATTTACCATACATAAGGGTCATATTACTATTCCTATGGTCAAGTTACTATTTCACCAGTATAAGTTCCTTAACCTCTAGAAATACTTCTTATTTCATTAATTATTATTTTATGATGTTTTTATTATGTTCTCTACATGATTTTATATGATATATATGATATGAAATAAATATAAGAAGGGAAATTTAATTGATTGAAATATGGGTCGTTACATTCTCCCCTCCTACAAAAATTTCGTCCTCAAAATTTCCAGATTGTTACCCCACAAAAAGATTTGGGCAGTTCTTCATTATAAGATCTTTAGGCTCCCACATCTCCTCTTCAATTTTATGATTTTCACAAAGTACCTTTACCAACTGATTCATTTGATTCCTCAAAACCTATTATTTAGTGTCTAGAATCTAGATAGGCTCTTCACAGTTAGATAAGTCAGGTTCCAATTATATTCCTTTAGAAGTGAGGACTTGAGTTGGGTCTGGAATGTACTTCCTTAACAAGGAGATGTGGAACACATTGTGTACCTTATAAAGGCTAGGTGAAATTTCCAAATGCTAAAACCAGAGTTCCAATTCTCTCCGGTATTTTAAAACTACCAATGTACCTAGGGATCAGTTTCCCTTTCTTCCCAAATCATATAATTTCCTTCAATGGAGATAATTTTAAGAAAATGTGATCTCCCACTTAAAATTCCAAATCCTTCCTTTTATTATCGGCACAAATCCTTTTTTTTTTCTGATTTGAGATGCTTTGATTTGATTTTGAATAGTCTTTACCTTCTATGTTATTTCCTCCACAAGCTCTAGGCCTACAAGCTTCCTTTCACCAGTTTCATCCCAACAAGTTGGTGTACAACATATCTTTCCACACAATGCTTCATATGATGCCATTTGAATACTTGAATAGAAACTATTATTGTAGGAAAACTCTACTAAAGGTAAATACTAATCCTACCTTGAAAGTAAAGTGATCATGATATCAACAAGTATTATAAAGTTTGTATCATCCTTTCTGACTACCCATCTGTTTGAGGGTGATAATTAGTACTCAAATGAAGATCACTATCCAATTATTTCTAAAGACTTTTCCAAAATTATTATGTAAATAATGGATCATGATCAGAAATAATTGATAGAGGTGCTTTGTGAATTTTTAAAACTTCATTAATATAGATTCGTACAAGGCCCTCCAGTAGAAAATCCTCCCTTATAGAAAAGAAATGTGAAGATTTGGTAAGTCGATCAACAATTACCCGTATTGCATCATTATTTCTTGAGTTGTTTTGGTAATCCAGTGAAAAAATACATAGTGATGTCATCCCATTTCCATGTAGGAATAGGAAGGGGTTGCATGAAACCTTTAGGATATTTCCTTTCAGCCTTAACCTATTGTCAAACTAAACATCTTGATACATAATCATCAATTTCACACTTCATATTATCCCACCAGAAATGTTCCTTCATATCTCTATACATCTTAGTGATAGCAGGGTTTATAGAGAAATTTGAGCTATGGAGATCATCAAATAAATCATTTTTTATCTTAGGTATAGAGGGAACACATAATCTCCTCCCAAATTTCATAATTCCATCCTCACACAGGAAGTCTAGAAACATACCATCATTCAAAACTTTAATTTTCTGTTGAATATTCTCATCATCACCCTGAGAACTTTTAATTATTTCCAATAAACATGGTTGGGAAACTGGTTGAAAAAGTAATGATGTTTCACCTTCCTTGATAATTCTTATATACATCTTTTCTAGATCCATATATACAAGATATTTTTCAATCCTAATTTTATTCAGAACTCCATGATCCTTCCTACTCTAAGAATATGATACCTTATTTTCCTTCCCTGGATGTTAGTGTATTGAACAATCATAATCCTTGAGTAGCTCGATCCATCACTTTTACTCATGTTGAATTCTTTTTATAAGAAGATATATTTCAAATTCTTATGATCTATATATATCTCATATCTTTTACCATAGATACAATGTCTCCATATTTTCAAAGTAAATATTACAATTACTAACTCAAGATCTTGAGTTGGATAGTTCTATTCATGAATTTTTAACTACCTTGATACATATTCAATAACTCTATCATTCTTTATAAGGAAACACCCGAGTCCTTTCTTTGAAACATCACTATAAATCATAAATCCACCATTTCCTGATGACAGAGTCAAGATTAGTTCATTCACTAATATCCTATTCAATTATTCAAAATCTTATTCAAATTATTTTTTCGATACGAACTTAACCCATTTATGAGTAATCCTGGTTAACGAGTTTTCTAATCTGATAGAGTTCTAAACGAAACACTGATAATAACCTAACAAACCAATAAAAATATGTACTTCGATTATGTTCGTTGGTGTAGGCCATTACAGAATCACATTTTTCATTGAAGGATCAACTGATATTCCATCCTTTGAGAAAATATAGCCAAGAAAATAAACTAATTGAAGACAAAATTCACACTTTCTAAACTTCCCATATAATCCATTTCATTAATGAGTCCTTAGAACAATCCTCAAGTGATTCTCATGGTCTTTCTAACTTTTGGAGTATACCAAGATATCATTAATAAATACCACAACAAAGTCATCAAGATATTCCTTGAAAACTATATTCATTAGATCTATAAAAATAGAGGGTGCATTAGTCAGTCCAAAAGGCATTACTATAAACTTGTAATACCCACACCTGGTTCGAAATACTATCTTTGGAATATCTTCCTTCTTCACACATAATTGATGATATCCAGAACAAAGATCAATCTTTGAAAAATATTGAGCTCCATGAAGTTGATCGAATAAATAATTAATACAATGCATGAGATACTTGGTCTTTATTGTAATAACATTGATTTATCTATAGTCAATACACAACCTCATGGATCTATCTTTCTTCTTGAAAAATAGCATAGGGGCTCCCCACGGAGAAACAATAGGGAAAATAAATCTTTTATCACTCAATTCCTCTAGTTGTTTCTTCAATTATACTAATTCCACTATGACCATTCTATAGGGATTCTCTGATATAGGTATTGAACTAGGAATTAAATCAATAGAGAACTCAAATTCCCTCTCTGGAGGATTTCCCAATAAATACTCAGAAAATACATTAATGTATTCTTTCACAATATGTACATCCTAAATTTGAATATTTATTTCCTCACCCATAGATATTGTGTTTTATTCCTTACCAAAAATTGAATTTAGTTGATTAACTGTGGGTGTATCTATATATGAATAAGATGGTGATGTTTCTACTCTAAATATAATGGACACCACATCATTATCAAAAATAGTAACTTCCTTATTCGTGTAACATATTTTATTATCATAATTTGAAATCCAATTAATACCATGTATTATATAAAAACCAATCATGGGTATGATGATAAGGTCTGTAACTAAATCAAATTTATGTGTCATAAATGGGACAGATCGACACATATTTGTTACAATGATACTTCCCTCAGGATTTTTAACAAATAACTACTTTATTAAGTCAAAAGGGAAATGTATAATTTTCTTGGAAAACTCGGAAGATATAAAAGAATGTGATGATCCAAAATCAAACAAAGAATTGTATAAGTTTGAGGAAATGATTAAAGTACCTTCCACCATATCATTAAGAACTTCAAACTCAGCAGTTGTGATCACATAAGCTTGGCCTTACTACCTTGGTCTTTTTTGGGAAAGTTTCCTTGACACACAAGATAATAATTTTTCATAATATCCCATCTATTTAAAATTGTAGCATTTAACATTGGTAACTTATTTCTTTACCTTTAAATCATGAGCTTGGTGTCCTTTTTCTCCACACTTGTAACATAATCCTTTTACTTTTAAGCATGATTTGGAGTGTTTCCTTCCAAAACTATCACATTTTAGAAAACTCCCTTTTTTATTCTCCCCTTTATCCATTATTTCCCCCACTACCCTCTTATTCTCTTGATTTACCTTAGATTCATAATACTTAGAGAATTATTTTTCTTTCTTTATAGAACATGAGACTATATCTTCATATGCTGGATTTTTTGGGAGAATTGTTCCCTTTAGAGGAATGTTTTTTAACCATCAAATAATTGATAAATCTTTCTCCATATATTACTTATGTAGTATGAGACATACCTTGATAACCATGTAAAGTTGTCTCCATACTTAGAAACATTCTTATCATACTTTTTTCATTAGATTCAAGAATTGACTTTCTATATCTTCTCATTGTTCTCAAGGAAAATTTCCTTAAAATAACTATATTCTATATTTGTAATTTATTTCTTCTCCTTTGTGTTTTAGATTAGTGACCACCATCTATTTGAATCTCCCAATAGATAATAAAATTCCACGACAAACTTCTTCCTTTATTTACTTTACAAAGCGAGAAGTATCTTCCCTAATGAACTTATCCACTACTCAACTACAATTGGATTTGTAGTCCCGTTGAATAATGGAGGTTTTTGTCACATAAATAATTCTAACATTTCTTTTCCACGTTATATATCAAGATTCTCTATACGGGTAAGGTTATTGTTCATAACTCAAGTCAGCTATCCCATTATAGTTATAAGTTAATCAACACCAATTGTAGCTCCAATACCAACATCATTATTTTGCATAGGAGGAAAATCCCTTTATGGGATATGTGCATTTATATGCTTTACATTCCTTCCATTAGGAACAATTTCTAAATAATGGCATACACTATATTAGGTTATGAATTGTAATGTATAATATAAAACTAGAAAAAAACTTAACATAAATTGAATTTTTATGCCTACCTAATCTCACAATCATAAACATGGTTTCTTTGGACACTTATTTACTTTTAAATCCTTCATAATGGTTTGTAAAGAAAATATAAATTATCCTAGAAATATCTTCCAGGATTTTCAAACTAGATGTACAGTAAGTCCCGTTTTCGTGGACCAGATTACCCCGAGTTAGGCCTGGGAAAACTTTTCAGAGTTGTTACCACAAGGTACATCTATTCTAGAACCACATCCACTTGTAGTATCCAGATAGGGATGTATTGATAAGAAGTTCCACATAATCTATACCTTACCAAAATTATAGTATGTTCTTATATTCTTATCCTCAAAGTATATCTTAGAGTTATGATCCCTAATCTATGTTTTCTAAGTCTAGTTTCCAAGGTTTCTACTAAACTTCCTTTGATATAACTCTAAAGACCCCAACCCCAGTTGACCAAAGACGATACCTTATATTAATAAATTGGTATGTTTACAAGGACATCACATCCAAATGGACTAAATAGTTTAGTTGTTTTGGAAAACCAGATACAAAATAATATTTATGTTACAACTTGAAAGAAAAAATAACATTGCAACTCTATTGGAAACACCCATAAAATCATAGATTATTCCTGAAAGTCATTCATAGTAATATTTATCTTTTCATCATGATGAAAAATAACAAATAAGGAATGGGGTGATCTGATATGATCAATAAGGTTAATTAATACAATGGAAATTATCATAAAAATAAATATTAATCATAATGAATAACTAAAAACACATGCATTTAAAAATAAACTTTTGCATAAGATGTAAGCAATGAAAGATGATAAAATAAATCCATATAACTGATCATAAGAGAATGAACCTTAATTAGGGATATTATACTAGTCAAATATCACATGGTTTATCAATTAATAATATCATAATTATGGAATTCATAATGCTATACATCTAAAAAATATCGTCAAGTCCTCATGTCTGAAAGTACAAGGGTAAGGACTTAGCTAAAACCCAATTCTGTTTTGTCTCATGAGACCTACCGATGCATTGAGGGGATATAGAGGTACCCAACCATAACTTTCTTAGTTAAACAAATTCCTCATATGAACAAAGATAAAAATAAACAACATGAACATATGAAATGTAAATAACTTTCCTCCAATCTGTAATCATAATCACTAACCAATATGAGTAGCATAGTGAATGGTATCAAGATAGCATATTCATAGTCAAACTGGTCATAAACCATTTAATAACATATAGTATATGAAAATAATAAGGTATAATCTCAATAAATAATTAAATTCAATAGGGGTGTTGAAATATATTAAAATACTCTAATAAAATCATCGAGGAATTCTTGAGATAAATACCCCTTTTATTTTCAAAGAATAGTTCTTTTGGAAAAAATCAGTTTTATTTGTCATAATTGTTTGTATAAAACCAGTAATGAAAAAATATAGTTTTTTTAAAAAATTATTTATTTTAGAAAAATAATGGTGTCTTAAAATAGATTATGTATGGTACTTGAAAATGTGTAAAAAATCAAGACATTCCCTTTAATCAAGCTTGTTTATTAGGAAGAATTGAAAAGGAACCTTGAAAAAACATGTATTTATTATAAATGAAAGATGAAATGATCTAGAAACATGATTTTGGAATATATAATCATAATTTATAAGAATTATATAAATATAAAGAATAATTAAATTGGTGTATAGAGTAAGGAATCATAACCCGAATGAAAATGGAGGTTCAGGAAGAACCACTCACCATATGTCTGAATGTGTTATGAACTTGACCTTAACATCCAGGAAAATCAAATTAAATCCATTAATTAATTAATAAAGAACCTAATATACATGTATTTTATTCATTATAATTTTATTATGTTCATTTATGGTCTTTTTGATGAGTTATAAGATACAATTTTATTTCTCAGGAGCGTTTGTTTCCATGGTTCTCACTATCAGTATACTTATATATGAGTGTGGAAGTTCATGTGGAATGGGTATAATTATCCAAAATTGAATTTACATGATATTTAAGAACATAAATAAGTTTATATGGTTATATATATAATTTTTTATATGTTATGAGGATGAATCATTAGATAAGACGTTTAGTGATAATTGTTTACATTATTATGGCGGTTATTGATCCTAACAAACTCATTTTGTTTTATCATTTAGTATTATTTTAAAATATTACTTATAGAACATATTAAAGGTTATAATAAATATATTATAGTATTTTTAACCATAAAAATTGTTTCTTTATCAGTATTGTAGGAGAAATTGAATAACGAAAATTCGTCGTCCATGAAGTTGTAAATTAGCCCCTCATGGATGATGATTTTATTTTTTTAAAATTAAAGAGAGAGAGAGAGAAAGAATTTTAATGAAGGATATTACATTAAAATGATATAATTATAGTATATATATGATAATGGAATTATAATTATCATTTGGACAGAGGAGGTGGGGATAGAATAGTAAAAGAAAAGAACTTGAAAAGGAATTAAAAGGAAAAGGAAGAGGATTTTACCTCTTGAATAGTCTTCCTTGAGAACCTCCTTAAGGGGATTGGTTTTGGTATTTTTATGAGATAAAGATCTAATATAAATGGAGGAGATTATTGGGGATAATATTTGGAATATATTTTACAAGGCTCAAAGGATTATAGGTGTGAGTAGAAGGGGAGGTGAGGGGTTGTATTTTTAGTGAAGGAGAGGAGTGTTTATTGAATATTATATTCATTTTTTTATTATTTTGGATCAAGACTATGAATAGTTTGGGAATTATCCTAAAATATATTAAAATAATTAAGGTGATTTTTATATTATAATACTTACATCATCCATGACCCAAGTAATATTTTATTTATCTTATAATGTATTGATAATCTAAATTACCGTATTTTACTATTCACTAAAAATTCAATTATTTCATAAAAATACAAAAAAAATACCCTAACCATTTTTTAACATGTAGAATTAAAAAATTAACTAAATTTTATAAAAATAATATTATGAATATGATAAATTTACTTTTTAATTAAGATCATTATTTAATCGAAAAATATAGTTATTAAAATTATAACTAATTTTATAACACTCTGAAAAATTAACTAATTTCTCATTAAATTATTCTAAAATCATAAGACAAAAAATATTGATTTACGAATAAATTTTATGAAAGTTAATTTTCTTTTAAATCATTTTATTAATTAAAGAATTTTAATTAAATATTTATGACTTACAAAAATACCAAAACTTAATTATTTATTTTTAAAATATTCACTTACTTATACTATGATATAATTATATCATAATTTCATTTATAAGATATCTAAATTTTATTTATAAAAATATGGGTGAGCTTACTATCCATTTAGACAATTTAATATACATAAGGTTTATATTACTATTCCTAAGGTTAAGTTACCATTTCATTAGTATAGTTTCGTTAACTTCTAGAAATACCTCTTATTTCATTAATTCTTCATTTTTGATGTTTTTATTATGTTCTCTAAGGGATTTTATGTAATATATACTATATGAAATAAACATAATAAGATAAATTTCATTGATAGAGTTTTGGATCGTTACATTAGAGCTGGGAAAACATGGTGGTTCCTATCAAGGAAACCATATCCACATTTAAACTATGGATAATCTAATATAATTATCTAGATGTAGATAGAATAAATGTAGTGCTTCTTGAGATCTAACCCAAGTTCTCTTTTATTATTATAAATCTTTCATTTTTTAATTTTTTATTTAAATGAATAATAGATATATTTGATTTTAGTGTAGTTAATGAACATTAAATGAAGCTCTACCCTCAAATTCTACATATATTGGGTACTGCCTCAAATTATACCAAATTCACTTTCACTTGAAAGGACCCATTCATGGATGGAGAAAGAGACCTGAAAAATATAGACCAAGAATCAACCCTTTGATTTTAAATCTCTCTCTCTCTCTCAATATACTTATCTCTTCACCCTCTTTAATATTTTTTCTCATCTTTCTACTTGTGCGAGTTTCATAAAAATTGAAAAAAACAACCCCCCAAAAAAACATTCATGGATACTCATGATTTTTTTTGATATTTTTTCAAACCATTTTTGGTAATTGAGAAGTATAGTTTTAATATATTTTTTTCATTTTCATCATCAATTTTGACCAGCATATTTTGTGTTACCAACACTATATTTTGAGGGCCTAAATTTTTATTGGAAAATGAATTTGTACCTATATTTATGAGGTAAAAATTGAGATTTTATGCAGTTTAATTCATGAAGATATTTTATCCTAGTGTGTATTTCACCACTAATTGTGAATCCATATTTTTTTGACCATAAAGATAAATTTATAAACTTTTTTATGAATGAAAATGATATAGGAAATTTCTTAACCACATGAGAATAACTTTATCCAAATAACCCCCCTTAACATAACATTAAACATTGTTTTCAAAGCCCTTTTGAGATAATAAAGAACCCATTTTTTATATCCACATTACAAGACAATTACCTCTTCCCACCCAATATTCACTTGGATATTCCATGCATGAATTTATGAAATTTAAGTTTGAGGGAATGTTTTTCATTGAATATTTACATTAATTTATTTTCATTTAGTCTTATTTTTCTTAAGGACAAGCATTATATTAAGTGTGTGGGAGAGATTGTATTATGTATAATATTGGAAAACATTTCATTGTGATATTATGTCACATATTTTGATATATCTTATTGAAAAGGTTTTTTAAAAATCAAAAAATTTAAAATAAAAAGTGTAAAAAAAATAAAAATTGAAAAAAATATGAGGAAAAAATAAAAAAATATTAAAAATAGGAAAAAGGTAAATAATTCCATTTCTATAAATATTTTTTTGATAGTTTTAGTTATTTATCTCTCTCATCATAACTTAATTTTTTACATTTTGTTTTCTTCCTCAAGAGTGTGTTCCCTTGAAAATATTTTTTTGGAAGTCCTTTCATGTCCCATTTTATTATTCTTTCATGGTTTTGTTCAAATTGATTTTTACCCCACTTTCCAATTTTTTTATTTTCCTACCACTCCATAATCCATATTAAAACCTGTGAAAAAGACCTCTCTATAAATGTTCACATTAATATGGGAATGTAATTTGAGTTCTCTAACAAACTCATAGATCATCACTCTTGGTTGGTGAATGAGTGAGCGCCATTAAAAAAGTTACCTCATTATGAGAGGAGTGAATTATGTGTAAATAAAGTTTCTAATTATAAATTTATATAAGAAAAATGAAAATGGTTTTTGATACATATTTTAAGAAATAAGGGGTTTTTAATTTCATGGTGGATGAGTGAACATTTTAAGACCCCCCTCAATAGTGGAAATAGAATGTTGATATTAGTTAATGAGTGATCATGGTTTTTCATGTTGTATGTGTTTTGTTGTTCTTGAGGATGTGCAATAACCTAAGTGTTTAGGATTTTATAATTAAAATTAATTCATGATTTTTGATAACTCCCCATAGTGATTTGATCATAAAATGTTCACATTTTCATCCAAATGTTCTTATTTTGATATTAAATTCAATTTGAGAGAATTGTTTGAATTCAACCATTTTGATACCAAATTTCTATTTTAATTAAAAATTTTTATATTATAATCAAATTAATGTGTTTTTATTTTTTATGATTGCTGGATTATTTTTCTACAAATTATTCAGCTAGAGTTAGAGCTAGTTTGGTCATTTGGAGGTCCATTTTGATCATGGAAGAAGACCCAAAATTTTTATCATGTATCCAAACTATTAGTTATGTTATTTTTACTAATAAAAATCAATAATTTCAAATTCCTATAATCTCTATGGATAATAAAAACAAGTGGACATATTTTTTTAAAAAAAATCATGGTATAATTCATCCCTTAAGTGGTTCAATCAAAGCATTAAATGAAGACCTAGAAATCTATAAATAGTTTGGATCTCTCTTAAAGTTTAGACTATATATCCTAAAATATCAATACAAATGAGCTTAATTTTTTTTGTAAATATATATAAGAGTTTTGGGAAAAAATTCATCAACTCACTACTATCAATATTCCTTCTTTTTTAAGGTTGTAAATTCTTGAGAAACCAAAACATTGGAATATGAAGAGTTCATATGTCTAAAAAATTATATTTTATTATTTTTATGATAAAATTGGATAAATATTTCCAGTAAACTTTAAATTTTGTGGTTTTATGAATAATATGGAGTATAATAACTTTTTAGATTAAAAATTTTCTATATTTAGACTTATTATGTACCAAAAACATGTTAACTTTAAATGGATAGATTTATAGGGAAACTGGACACCCCTATTTCCTATGAATATTTGTATGCACTTTCAATGAAGTGGTTAGAAATTTTATAAGTAAAGGAAATATATTTTAAATTTACATAACTTGAGTAAAGTATTTTAAGATCTTTTATAATCTAGTTTTAACAATACAAACCACTACCTTTCTCTTCTTTCTTCATCATTTACTTATTCACTTTATTGTAATCTCATAAGTGTTTTTTATAGTTTTATGTTTAATTTTAATGAAAGTTTATTCATCTTATCTTAACTCCAATAAACTTATCTAGTTATATTTTTATGTTTCTAAATTATTTTAAATTCTATAGGAATCCCTCTCCTCGATCCTTTTCATATTTTATCATAAGAATGCATCATTTTCATTCTGTTTATATGCATGAGTTTGGTTAGTTTCATTATATTATTATCTCATTTTTATATTCTTTTATTATATATCAACTACTTACATAATTAAATTACTCTCTATTTAGATGGATGAGTAAATATCCATTTAGGGTAAGATATAGGTTAGGGATGATAGATTGACCGAGAGAAAATGGACTTCATTATTGTAAAATTATCATTATGTCTCTTCATTGAATGTGTCATGGATTATTCAAATATTTTATGGATTTAATATTTTCATAGATTATTATATATATTTTCACATAAGGGTTCATGAACTATTGAAACAATTATAAACAACATGTGTGCATGAGTTGAATCTCAATTTGATGCTTGGATTATAGCTAAAACTTTATAGAAACATGATTAATCACATATAACATTTTGAATGATATTTTGATGCAATATTTTTCAATTCTTGATGAAATAAATCCATTAAAAACCTATCCATTTTCTCACTTGGTCACATCATAAATACTTTCATTAATTTAAATTTCATTTCTCATTTCATTTTATGCTCTATAAATATCAAACCCACTATTTTTCAAAAAATCAAGATTAAATTATTCAAACCGTTTAGTACTATCATCGATGATTTGACCCAACTACAAATACAATATTTATAGTTGATAATAATTTATTTAGTAATATATAGGTGATAATCATTCATTCTTCAATTATCAAAGTTACCAATAAGTGAAAAATATTCTAATTTTAAATAACTGATAATAAAATATAATCAAAGATTAAAGGTTATTGAATTAAAAATATCAATTTCAATTTAATATAAAAAAGAATAAAGTATACAAGGAATAAGTTTTTAGGTGGAATAGTTCATGTTAGGGTTTACAAAAAATGAATAATGTTTACCATTTGGGAGTAGTGAATCAATTGGGTGAGTAAAAGTGAGAAGAAGAGGGGTCGTGCAGGGAAGAGTCACACTGTTAGGCTCTGGGAAGATTGATCCATGAAGGATGGAATTATGATTTTTGATTAACTAAAGGTAAGGTTGTGTTAAGGTATTAAGAGAGGGGGAAAACTTGTATAAAATATATTGTAATTGATTACCATGGTCTATAAAAACTATGGGAATAGTCCATACTATAGCCACATTCTGTTTTGGTAATCGCAATAGTCTCACATACAATCATGGTCTATATATGTCATAGATATAGGATTCCTCAAAGAGTGATATTTCTATGATATATAAGTAATGTGGCTTTACAGAGTCCTATTTCCATAATCCATGTGGTCCGAAGAAATTGATCTATAAAAATAGTGTGGATTTTTAATAGTGAGTGTTTTAAGAATTTTTCAAATAATGTTATCGAACAAACCTAAATTTAAAAATAAAACCACTTAAATAGGTGGTAGGAAACAAATTTTCAATAATGGTCCGTTTAAAAACACTTATTAAAAACTATTTCAATAAGGGTCCATTTTTGAAAAAAAAATTCACTTAAATTTTAGAAGATATAAGAAAACTACTTAATTAAGTAGTAGAAAATCGCTATTTATATAAAATATCCAAAAAGTATTATAATTATTTTTTAATACGTAATGTGAAATGGAGTCTAAGAAATATAAAATGATATATTGAGGTAATTATAATATGTGCTAAATGTTATAAGAAGTTTCCAATTCATTTCATTAAACAAAGAATAAGTGATAAAAATAACTTTCAATTAGCATTGTTAAAAAAATTATTATCTTGTTTATTCATACATGGAAATTTCATTTTGTTAAAATTCAAAGTATTGAACTTCCAAAATTTATAAACCTCTGGGGAACCCCAAAATAGGAGTTCCTATATAATATTTTGTGTAGAATTAACTTAATAAGAGATTAAGATATTTCATAGGGAGTTTTGAGAAAACAAATTAATTTGAACATAGAAAGTTACCCAAACCATGAATTTTATAGTCAACCACTAAAATCTAAAGTAATTATTTAACTTACCCATGTTCATAAATAAAAAAAATAATTTAAGAAAGAAATAATATGAAACAATATCAATGAAATAATGTTTTTTAATTTTTATATAAGGTGTAAAAGTAGAAACCTAAAGAAAATGAAAATGAAAATAATTTTTTATATTCATACCACTGATTTATCCTTTAAGATTATTCTATGCATTGTATATTCATCAAGGTTCTCCTTGAAATAACACAGAAAACAAAAATCCTAGAAAACATATTAAGGAAAAATAGATTAAGGAATATATAATAGAAAACACCTCACTAAAGATAAATAACATAGAAAATAAATAATAACATAGAAAATGCATATAAATAAAAAAACTTTAATGTATATAAATATAACATACTTACTTCCATGTTCATTAGTTACATAATAAAATCCATGGAAATAGAGAGTTTCAAGATCATTTCCAATAATTATACTTGAAAACATTATTGGTTTAGTACTTTGACTACTAAAAAGAAACAAATGACAGCTAGTAACATGAAGAAATATAAAAGAGAGAGAGAAACTAAATTAGAAAATTTAGAGATGAGCTTATATTTAAAAGGAGATGAAGAAAAAAAGGAAAAAAATTATTAATAGTTATATAATAGGATTATATAGAACTAGTAAAATTAAAGTAACTAATGTTATAAGACATAAACATTATGAAACACCATAAATGAACAAAAATAAATAAAATAAAAAACATTAATAATAAAAAAATTAAAATAAATCAACCAATGTCCCATGTAAATTATACAAAAATAATGTAATGGTTTAAGGGAGATAATAATCATACTTTACTGATAAGCACTTAAGGAATTAATTAATAAATTTTATTCTATGATTTTGATAACATGAAAATAATAGAGCAGGTGGAAAATGATTGTACTAGATAACCTCACATCAAAATAAACAAGAAAGTGGATATTTAAAATTACAAATGATACTATCAAAAAAATACAATGGTGAGAACTGGTATAAATATTCCCATGAAAAAAACATTGAAAAAATGATTTAATCAATCATGGTTAAGTGAGGATAAGTGGCTTCTTTAATCTACTTTATTCTAAACAAAAGAACCAGATAAGTAATAAATAATAGAATTTAAGGAAAAAATACCATTTCACATTAAATAAAGAGGGAGAAAACCACATATGTACAATTTAATCTTAAAAATTCATATAATGATGAATAATAGTGTTTTAATTACTAAAATTTATAACTTCTTAAAATTAAAATAAACTAGTAAGATATTAAACTTTTAATAGAAAATTACTTGATTTAAAAACCTAGTTCCCCCAAAAATATGGTGCAAATTTTTTCATAATTTTTGTTAAAAATTATAGTAGAACAATCAAATCTCAAGAAATTGATACTATATGGTTACATTAGTTAATCCTCTTAAAAAATTCTGAGTAAGGAATCTCATTTTTAGTTGACTAAAAATGTTAAAATTGACTATATACATAAAAAATGTCAAGCAATACTAAAACCTATAATACATAATTAGGGGGAAGGATTGAAATTTTGATATTAAAAAAATTACCCATATAAAGACATGGGAATTAAAAATTTTCATGAAAAAAATACAACACATTCAAGATAAGCCAAATCAATAAATTGATACCAGGATTCTTTTTGAGGTGGGAATTTTCAATAGTACCAATTTGGGAATATTCAAATTAAGGATGGGGATATACCATATAGTAGAGTGACTAGACGATATTCAAATATATCCCAGTCTTAGTTTATTAAATATCGATATTTGATCCTATTTCATAGTGGAAGTCACTATTTTTTTTCCAAATGATGCATTTATAGAATCAGTTATTTATAACCAATTTTATAATTTATTTTTTACATTAGTTATTAAATAAATTATGTAACAAACCACCAATGGAAGGTTTTTACATCTGTGACTAAATAAATGATGTAAAAAACATATTTTTTTAATGATTGTTGTAAAAACATTATTTTTAATATTTTTTATATTAATAACCAATGTTGAAAATATTTAATAAAATGTCAAAATATTTGGAACGATATTTTTAAAATTACCATTTAGATTGATGCATACACCTGGGGGGGATCAAGTGTAAACTATTATTTACCAAATTCTAAACTCTCTTGGAATATTTTACCTTATTTTGAATTCAAAATATATTTATAATTAGTAAAAATGGATCTATTTTAGTTTAACCAAGCAATCATCAACCACATGCATGCAAGTAAAGTTGATAAAATATAACATTGTATTTTTACAAGGTTTGGATCAAAGGAACACTCCTTTACCTAATTAGTTATTCACCTCAATTATGGTTTCTCCACTATAATCATAAGTTTAATATAATGATTAATGATTCCCAAATAAACACCGAGGCTCATAGTGTATACAATTTTCTTCTTCTAAGTGGAGTTCCTAAAATAAATTCACACTGTAATCATAGTTTCACACTGTGCTATCCTTTCATGCCCTGAGTCACACTGGTTTCATAATTTCCCATCATGAATAAATAAGTTTTATCATTCAGATCCTCTTGGAAGTCTATCACCAAGTCTTATCAAGATGCATGCATATCCATAATATTGATATCTTTATTCTTAGTAGTGTATAATTTGAATTCCATAAAATATTTAAGAATACTATGCAACACATTCACTTCTCAAAGATTAGCTTCATTTAATTTAGAAGAATCTACTCATATGTCTATCTCACTCATTTATCAAACACTGAAAGGATCAACTCCAAATTTTAAAACATGCATACCAGACCTCCCTTTTCTTAGCTATTATTTATTTGTCTATAACTAATCGGTAAAAAAGGTACACTCATCTTATTATCTTTCTTTTCTTCTTCTTCTTCCCCGACTACCAATAACTAATATTTTAAGTTTCCTCACTTAGTTATTATTATTCAATTTATTTGAAACCCAGTTGGTTTAATATTTTATAAAAGCTTTATATTCTCCTCTCTTATTTACTATAGGTTGTATCAGGTTCTATTAATTATTCTTCCTTGAGAGAACCTTATTTTCTTAGATAACTAACTGCTAACACTAGTAGTGACTCCTTCTACCTTTTCTATTTATTCTCCATAATCCTCTAATTCCCATATGGATTCATTTAAGAGTGATAAATTTCTTACATCATAATTGGTATCCTCTAATAATGAGATTACTTTTTCATTTACATCCATAAATCACAATCACAGAATTCCTATTTTTTGGGTTCTCATGTTATTTCAGGAACTTCTTTTTCAACTCAAAGGATATTTCAGAAATACTCTTAATAACTGCACCTTACATGGCCAAATATTTTCTATTTAATTCATAAAAATTATTTTATATTCCTAAAAATTTATACACAATATATTTACTTCACACTAATATAATTTCAGGCTATACCCACACCTCTATATCAATGATTTACTAAAACTATTGGTATATAGGTCTCTATACCAATGGTTTAAACTAACCATTGTTATAGGGTAATTTATAGTATTATATACCAACGGTTTTTAAAAACCATTGGAATAGATTTCCCTATACCAAATATTTTTAAAAAACCATTGGTATATGATTTCATCATATGAGGCATGACCTCATCTCCCCCATGATCCTAAATTCTTCCCTACTATAAGTGTTATCCTCCCCTCTCTTCTTCACGATGATTCTCACTAACTCATTGGTTTTTTTGATTTTTTTCTTATTAAAAATAAAATTAGAGATTTAAAAATAAATCATATCTTTTTTTGAGAATCATTTTCATCCCCTCCTTCTCACCTCTTTTTCCATTAATAGTTGAACTCTAGCAGTGGTGATTTGGAGGTAGTTTCAATGATTGTTTTTTACTGATGTTTCTTCCAACTCCCATTTCTTCTCATGGATGGACACTTATCTCATTTGTGTTAAATCCTCCTCCTTTGTTGTACATACTGTACTAGATCTTATTACTTGGATATTGTAATTATGGTGGTTACTGTGGCCATCTATGGTCATCGTTAGTGTGTGCTCAGATCCATATTATTTGAATCTGGTCAATGTTAGTGGTTTGTGTGGCACTCATCAGTTTTCAGTGTTGGATATTCCAATGTTTATCATTTCTATCATTGGTGTGAGTTTTAGTGAGGAGTTCACTGGGTGGATGGTGATGTCATGGGGCTACATGGATGTCAAGGTGTGAATTTGGCCCTAGTTTGGTGTGATTCAGTGAGCTATGGTTAGTCAATAGAGGGGGTTCGTGTGGGTGTTTGGGTGTTTGGGTGTGGAGAAGATCATATATTGGTAGTCGAAAGTGGAAACATTCAAATGGATATTGGGAATCAGTGGTTTTTGGTGTAGTTTAGTATAAATCAAAATTAATTTTTGGGGATATCTATTTGTTTTATTGCTAATGTATTTGCGAGAAATGGATATTGTATTATTGAATTTGGTAGGCATTACAACATCTTACAGGTTCCACTGGGCGGGTGACCTTGAAAGATAGATGGGTGTGTTGACATAGATTATTCAGTAATCTCTCCTCATTTATTGATGGATGTATGGACACCCTTCCATTGACCCTTTTTAAATTTATTTCAGTTTGGTTTTTAATTGTATCATATTGATAGTGCAATAATCACCTCACAAGCATTTTGGGTGGGAAGATTAAAATAGAGATATGTGTGATAGAACCAATCATCTGGTCCCCCCCCACATGTCAGTGTAGGTTGGAGGGGCACTATTCTATGTTATGTTAAACAACCATGATGTAACTTCTTGGTTGGGGGCGACACATCATCATCAACTAATTTCACTATTTCATTGTCTGGTAGGGGGAGGGGGATAATGCAACTTTTTTTAGTGTTTGTGTTGATGTTTTCTTCCCTTTGAACACTTGATACCATGTTAGGACCTTTATATTATGTTTCTTTATGGAATTTGTGCCTCTTTCCATGTAATGGGTTCCCTCTTTACCTAGTTCTCAAAAGGGGTTGTCTTTTTTTGTGTTCAATAAAGGGGGTTTTACCCTCAACCTAGTCAAAAAAAGTTTGAATAATCATATTGGTAATTAATTAAAGTTCATTTAATAGTTATTCACTGCCACTACCTAATATAATAGTTTGTATTAGTTATTACTTATTCCATGTCTTATAATTTTTTAGGTCTCTACTAGTATTCATAGATTATAATATTTTCCATTAATTATCCTTTTTTGTGTCTAGATATTAGCATGATTTGATAAATTTAAAATTAAAATCAGTATTTATATTATCTTATTAGAATTTTTTATAGACATATGATACTAAATTATTTCTTATAGGTATTTTGAATGTTTCCATAATAAAAATATATGTATTGAAGATAATATTTTTTATGTTGGGTGGGACAATGATGTTATTATTGAATAAATTTTTTTCACGTTAAACACATTTTTATTTAATTGTATTTATTTAATATTCAAAACAAGGAATTTGTTTTAAAAAAATTACCTCATAAATACATTTGTATTTAATTGTATTTTTTTTTCTATCCAAATCAATCCAAACTTAATTGAACCAAAGAAAAAAAAATTAAAACTACATAGAAGTAATTGTAAAATAACTAAAATGATTTGATTATTTTTTCAAAAGATTCATGGTTGTTATGAATTATTTAATTGATTTTTTACTATATTAACATTAATAAAAACTTTTTTATATAAACTAATGGATAGAAGTTAGATGTATGATATTGATAGGATCTCAATTGAGTTTCATTTTTTATATTATTTATTTAATAATGCTTGAGATAAATTTATTATATACCGACCTTATTATAATTATGTCAAAGACCTTATTTAATTTATAAAGAATTTATCTACCATATAACAAAAGTTGGTTTTCAAATAAACTATTATTTTTAGTATCACAATGAAGATAAATATAATCTCAGACTGTTCATGATTGTAACGAAAGGAGTGATATAGAGAATTTGATATTTAATTAATTTTCATTTAAGTATCATTATGAGAGAGATAATATTCTAATGTAAAAATATAATTATACCATTAAACACACATCAAATAATGAAAATAATGATTTTGAGGGAGTGAAAAAATTAATGGATGATGTCAGGACTCTTGTATATCAAGAATTTAGTAAAATAAAAAAGTTGTAATTTTTACTGTAATCGTACCATGGGAAAAAACGTATAAGAAATTTTTAATAATACCATCAATTATATTCTTAAATTTTTGAATGAATTAATTCATGATTATGTAGATATTCCCTCAAATCCCTATATTTTATGAAAGTTAATTAACCAGTTTGGATTTTCTATTGATAAAGTATTCACAACTATAAAAATATTATAGCTTATTCTATGAGGAATCTTTAGGCCAAAATTCTTGTAAAGAATGTGTTATATATTTATAGAATCTAAATAAATATGTAACACACTCTTGTGTACCATAAAAAAGTAATGTGGTGCTTTCCATTGATTCCTTGGCTCCAAATTATTTACATGTATGATGAAATCTCAAAAAATATGGGTTGGTATGATATTGATAAAATTAATAATAATGATGAGTTGGTTCATCCTAAAGATGTATTATCATGTAAGATATTTTATTCAAAATATATTGATTTTTAAAATATGGTGTGTAATGTCAGGTTGGGTCATCATGTGACAGTTTTGTTCTATTTATTCAGATCCTTAAATCTCACAACACATGACTAGTTTTTTTTCACATTTATAACCTTCTTCCATGGATGTATATGAAAAACCATTAACTTTATGGACTATTCTCATATATAGACATTATAATCTAGGAAATGATATATATATATAGTTTAAACATTTAATAAAATCATTTAAGTAACTTTGGAATGTGGGTGTGTGTACATATGATGCTTATTTAAAAAATATATTTTAGATTCATGTTTCACTTATGTGGATGATAAATTATTTACTTAGTTATAAAATGATGTCTAGTTGGATCATGAAGGTAAAAATATCATGTCTAATTTTTAGTAGTAATTGTAAATCTAGAATATTTAAATATCATCATAGTTTCAATTTCATGGGAAATATATGATTATTTCCAATGGATCATCCATACTGGAATAATCATCAAAGGTTTAACAATACTGTTGAGATCGAGTTTCCACATCAGTATATGTTTGTAACTAATGTTCTTAATGAATTTAAAGATTCCATTTTTTTATTAGGGAAAGGTCAGATAAAATTTAGAAAGAGAAAGAAAGTTCCCATAGATTCCAATTAAAATTAGAAAAATAAAAATATCCTCTTTAATTTGATATATTGGTTAACCAATTTGTTGTGTAATTATTTAGATATAATTAACATGTTAAAAAATATAAGTGAAATTATTCTTTCAATTCATTTACATGTTAAGGGAAAGACCAAATATGACTTATGATTTTGAAATGACTTTGTGGATTGGGGTATTAGACCAGAACCACATCTAGTATGTATCAATGAAAATAAATAGAAAAATTAAAGCACTTATTATATGATGAAATATTCAACGAAAAATAAATTTATTGAAGAATTGGAGACTATCAAGGTTCGTGATGGCTATTCAAGAAACATATCTAAACAAGTTAATATAAGAGAGTTGAAATTTAAATCCCTAAAAACTCATGACTATCACATCCTTATTTATGAAATAATTCCAATATAAATATATCATTTACTAGAAAATAATGTAGGGGTGATAGTGATTCAATTAGGTCATTATATACATACCATTGTGATAAAAGGTTTTCAAAGTCTTTTTGATAAAAATATACGAAGCAAAACCATTATTACTCCATATTTTTTTATTTACATGCAATATATAATCATCCATATTCTATATGAAATACTTCTTAGGGGACCCATTAATTTTTTGTGGATTTATCCAATGAAAAGAAATATATACACAATGAAGAATTATTTTTGAAATAATAATAATCCTTAAGATTCCATTGTGAAAGGTTATCTGGATCAAGAGTGTAAAGATTTTTTTTAAATGTATTCGACTAATGCGATTAAAAGATGTAATTGTATAATGATAAATGAAGAAGAGAAGTATTAGAAAATTAAGATAAAATTTCCATATCTTCCCCAAATATGGGAAATTACTAGGTTATATACATTAGCTATATTGATCCTTTAAGAAAAGGAGATGACATATCACACAATCTTGATTATCTTCGATTTGGTCAATGGATACATCGAGTAAGTAATTTCAACATGTATATGTTATCTCATACTATATAGTTTCATATATATCGTAAAATTTTATTAACATTTTATGTAGGTAACATAAACAAACTATAAGTATTCACCATTCATTACCTTTGAGTAGGAGAGAGTCTTTACATAGAAAAGTGTTTCATGTTTGGTTGAAATAGAAGGTATGTCCATTACATGAATAAAATAAAAAATAAAAAATCATTCAATTTTAATATTCATATATATTTTAGGGATTGAGTTTACTTGTTGACTCTAGCACTCAAGAATTAAGAGTATTTCCTTTTGGTCCCAATTCTTTGGTTCATTAATGAAAATCATTGGTAATAAAAGGGTATAAATTTGTTATAACTTATAAAGTAGTGAACATGAGAACACAAACATGATGGTGTTACATTGAATGAAATAATAGACTATTATGTCAGTGCATAAGATAATAGACCTCGATATGAAAATGTTTCTTATTATGGAGTAGTTGAGAAAATATTTATGTTAGATTATTACTACCATGATCAATTTTCTATAATTAAATACAAGTTCTTTGATTAAATGATGTGACATGACACATTTATTTATTAATTTGGATTTATAGTTATTAACATGAATTTCTTCTTATCAATTGATGATCCATATATTTTGGAATTAATGAAAAAGAAATTGTTTTATGTGAAAGTAATATGAGACTCGAATTCAGTGCCATTGTTGAAGCAATACAAATACATATTTTTGATGATGGTGGGGACTAAATTTCCACCACAACTTTCCCCCTTATGCTTGATCAAAATATTACATATGATGACTCAAATAGTTAAATTTTTATATTTGATTATAAAAATGAAGTAGTGGTGGGTAATATATAGATGAAACCAAATGTATTCTTAGTTCATTTGATTTATATTGATGTGGGTCATATAGGTTGGTACTATTATAATTTATTTATTTTGGTTTTAGTTTGTAAGGGTATGTTTTGTTTTGTTTTTTTTATTTTCTTTGCATTTAATTTAATTTATTTCACTTTTAAAAAAATGTTTATATATATAAAAACAATGAAATTTATCTGAACCATGCCTTAATAAAATGAATTCATAGAGAAATAGTCTTAAATAGAATTAATTTTTTTTAAACATATTTAAAATTTTTCTAAGTAGCACCCAAAAATAATTCATAAATAACCAATCATAAAAATTCAACATATTTAAAACATTTTTTTAAAATAACTTTAAAACTATTTTTAAAAACTGGTTTAAACTAGTTTTTAAAAATTATTTTTAAAATAAGTTTTTTTAAAAAATAATATTAAAATAATTTTTAAAAATATGGTTTTAGAAAACCATTTTTTAAAATATAAATAAAACTATTTTTAATGAGTATTTAAAAGATGATTTAAATTGGTTTTAAAAATAGGTGTAAAACAGTTTTAAAAAAGTATTTTTTTAAACACTTTAAAAAAATAGGTTCAAAACATTTTTCAAAAATTAATTTAAAATAGGTTTAATAATAGTTTTTAAAATAGTTTTAAATATATTTAAAGGTATAATATTTCATAAACCAAATTTAAATTGATTAAATTTTTTTGGTTAACTATTACATAGTGTGAAACCTATAAGCTTCTCCAAGTATATATATATTTTATTCCTATGCTTTGATTATATTAGGTAATATTTAATGTCTTGTTTGACTTGTAATTTGTATTCTTTGGTTATTACATGTCACATGTTTTTCATTATTTGGATTTCTAATTATCATTCCTTAATTATTTCCTACCACATTTTAGAATTGATATACTCACTAAGGGAATCATGGGAGGTAGTCTGAGCTTTCACATTTTTCAATCATTATCAATTGAGTGGGGGGTACTTATAGTGGTACTGGGAGCACCCATCATACCCATTCAAACCCATATCCCCAGCAGATAACCATTCTACCACACTTTGTCCTCCCCATCCCCCACTTGAGGATATAAGGATATTCCCACCCATGCATTCATCATCATTTCAATCAAGTTCCAATTCACATATACTATTTCTATATACTATTATGGTTCCTTATACCTTCTATGTTTTTTCCTACCAATTATATTCTATATCCATTTCCCACTCTTACCCATCTAGGTTTTGATGATCATTCTCCTTAAACTTTTACTCTACACATTTTAGATGAATAAGAACATGTATTGGAGAAAACACATCCTTTATAGGATACTGATCCAACACAACACTTAGACCCAGTAGAGCCTAATGATCATCCTGGATAAGTTTTTTACAAGTTCATTAAATTCTATCACAATAATTTTATTTTAGTTCTAATGTGTATTAATTCTATTTTTTTATTTTATCTTTTTAAACATGATATTATAATAGGTGATGTGGGTGTTACCATATGTTTGAAGTCTGGAACCATAAAAAACAAATCATGATAGAGTATAGTGAAGATAACCAATTGGTTAGTAAAAAATTCTAGAAAATGTAGATGTTTTATAAAGACGTTATCTAAGTATAGTGACATAATTCCTATTCAACCAATCTCATGGATGCATGTCAATAATAAAATAAAGGAGAACACATGAGATTAAATGTGGGTAATAGAATTTATTAAATTTATCTATATTATTATTTTATTTATATGAATTAATATATTGGTTGTAGCTTTGATTTAACTTTCCCAATAGTCAATCTGATAAGGTGACATGATTGAAAGAACTGGGGGAACTGTGGTGATTATATAAACATGGGGTATATGTTGGTTGTATGAATAGAATTTACACCAAGTTAAAGGGTATACCAGTCATTAATTACTTTTCAATTTCATAATACTAGGAAATGACCACTTATTAGAGGATTAATGAGTTTAAGGTGTTATTCAACTTTAATGTATTTTCATTGAAAATTAAACTATTTTGAATTGTGTTGATTTTTTGTTTTTATGATTCATAGGAAAGAAATAAAAAAGAGTTTTATGAAGTACATGTATACTTTGGTCCATACTTCTATGAATGATCATGAGAGAAACTGAGTATTTTTTATGAACATCTGAGTTTTATTAGGTACCAATACAACTAAATCAAATCAAATCTAACCTATCACACTAGAAATTATTGGTCATGAAACAAATAAATTTAATACAATAAAAAAATTAATTCTATTACTATTATTATACTTTTGGTTTGGTTTGATTTTTTTTTAAAATTTTAGATGGTTCATATGGTGATGGGAAAGATCCATTAAGTTTTACCATGTTTAATTAGAATTAGTTTGTTTTTTTGCTATTGGGACATGTTTTATTTGTTCAATTTATTTTTATTCAGGTCTAATAAATTTATTTGATTTTATTAAACTCAATTTATCTTGGATTTGTTTTTTTACATTTTCTAAATATTGATTCATATTATATTGATTTTTTTATTCAATTCAAATTGGTTTCATTTAATATTGGTTTGTTAAGGATGGGTTTATTTAAGAATGTTTTCTTTCATTCAATCAAGTTTATTTTTTCTTAGTTATATTTTATTTAATTATATTTATTTTGAGTTAGTTTGGTTTAGCTTAAACCTATCCCAATCGAACCAAATAAACCTTATATAACCAAAATTGAACCAATCCTGGCTAATGATACCCACCATAAAATGAATTGGGTCTATAAAAAATAAACATACCAAAAAATTATTAGAACAAACTAAGTAAACCTTAATCAAATTTAATGAACTGAATCATATTGAGTGGAAGGAATGAAAATCTCTTTGAATAGATCTTAAAAATACCAAACTAGATGAAACTAGATGGAAACAATTCAACTGGAACCACATTAAACTATACAAATCCAATTTAATTTGGATTGAACTAAATGAAATTGAATAAAATAAAAATAAAACCAAATTTAATGGAATTGAAACCAACTAACTTGTGAAAAATATAACCAAACAAAATAAAATCAAAATGAATTTAATTGAGAAAATACAAAACAACATATCATGAACTATATTGATTAAAACTGAATAGATTTGAACCAAACTCAACTAGACACACATCCAAACCAAATAAAAAATAAAAAAAATAAAAATAAAAACTACATTGAATTGGGATGAGTTATACCAAACCTAAATATAATTGAATATAACCTAACTTAACCACACTAAAATTAACTAAAACCAATCAAATATAACATATTCAAATTGTAAAAACTTGTAATGAATAAAATCAAATCCAATAATACTAAAAATTATTAATCTAAACACACTTTAATAAATACAAATAGAATAATACAAAATATATCTTTAAAAAATAAATCAATCTAGATTTGATGTGATATGCACTAAACCAATATGAAAAATTGAAACAATATTATTAAAATTAAATATTTTTTTTTGAAATATTAATAATGAATTCTTCTAAAAAATATTGAAACCAACCAACCTAAACCTTTTCCCAATTTCTAAAATTACCAATCATAAAATGAACAAATTTATTTCAAATAATTTGGAATTCAACATTTATAAACTGCATACTTGTGAGATCATTTAATGTTTTAATAAAACAATTACACGGGTATTCACTAAAACAAAAAATTTTAACACCATGAAATATCCATTCAAATGAACTAATTGTATAAAGTCCTTCCAATAAATTAATATCTCCAAAATAGTTTTATATCAAAACCAAGTCATTAGACCAATTTCACCCAAATTATTAAATATGAAGCAACCAATTTTAAAACTTGGACACTTATACAAAACTAACTTAACCATTATAACAATTTTAAATTTTATAATATTATTTCTTACAAAAATTCATCTGGACAAACTCCTCTTTCAATAAAATCATATTTTTTTCCAAATTAATGAAATAAGGAACAGACTTACCCTAACAGACCTGAACCGACCATACTTTAATAAAATAAAATTAAATCAAATTAAAAATAATCAAAACTTAACTAAACAGAATTGAAACAAAAAGTATTAAAATAATATAAATCATATTGTATTAAATTGAAATACACCAAATGGAAATGAATAGAATACAACCAAAATGACTGAGCTTGAACTAAACCCAACCATATTGAATTTAATCGATATTTACAAATGGTACTTGAACTAATAAATATAAAATAACCATAAATTGAACCAAACCAAACCAAGCCAATCCAAATTGATCTAAACTAAATTGGCCCAAACTAAAATAAACTATATTGACCCAAAATATGCTGAAATGATATGTTTTATTCATAAAAAAATAAAAAAAATACGAATTATATATACAAGTGTGTAATTATCCTAAAAAATACTCACTCAAACAAAACTCACCCAAACCTTATCGAACTAATACAAAATGAAAAAAATGATTACAAATAAATTGAATAGAACCAATCAAACATGGACCACTATAATAATAAAATAAATTTGAATATACCTAAAAAAAATCTATATTTTTTCATTTAATTTTAATGGATTATAGTTTCTCTCTAATGGGGATAATATGATTAATTTAAGTGAAATTATTTTGATTTTTTTTGGTTTTTATAGGCTAAATTTTTGTTATAATGGGTTAATTTTTTTGAGAAATTAAATATTATTGAATAATATTTTACATTTAGTTTCATTTAATGAAGTATGTATTGAACATAAAAGGTCGTGTTCTTCAAGTGAAATTATTTTAATCGAGTAAGAAGAATAAATATGAGAGTGATGTAAATGAACACACATGAAAATATTGTCAGTATTATTATGATTATTTTAAATTTTGATACCAATTTCACAATTAAATATATCATTTATATTCTCAACAACATGCTTTGGTGGCCCTTTATGTGCAAGAAGATGATAACTTTGGGCCAAATGATCATTTGAGATGGATATTAGGTGATGAGCACCAAGGGAGAGTCTGATGTCGACCTAGAAATAGCATCACCCCTAATAGGTATTGGCCCACATTGGGCACCTCTTACAACTTTGGTAGCACTGAGTTGTAAGAGGATTATGCATAAGTAGATAAGACTAAAAAAATATTTGTATATGAGTGTGATAGAGGTAAAATAGTTAATGAGAAGTTCCTCAAAGCTATGATGGATTTATGTATACTTATTCCAACAAAGGCTGTTGTGGTTTTTGATACTTGTATGTCAACAATACAATCCTTATATAATGAACTGGGTGATGGCAATGACAGTCTTAGTTGTGGTCGGGGTAATGACATTACTTGTAATGATGATGATTTTGGAGATGATGATGCTGGTGAGGATGTCTATGATGTGAGTGATGATAATGATAGTAGTGGTGTGGATGAGGAATATATTTATTCCTTCTATTTATGACTTTATATTTATGAGACAATTGTGTTAATGGGTTTTCATTACTAAAATTGAATTTATATATATGCTAGGATTTTTTTCTTTAATTTATCAACTAATTAATTGTAAAATATAGAGTATATGTGTTGTTTTAAATGAGTATTTTGGATAATTGAATACATAATTTTATTTAATGGTTGGTATATATATTTTTCATAGTGGGTGTAGGCATATTTGGTAGTTGGATGCTATGGGAGCCTATAACAATGGTTCTGAAACCATTGGTATAGGATGTTAAACCAATAGTTTCTAAAACTAATGTTATCTTCACATTTTAGAACCCTATAAAAATTATTCTATTTGAACCATTGGTATAGGGATATACTAACATCTTACTTGCTAAATATTTTTTAAACCATTGGTATAAGATGTACTAATAGATTCTAGGTTTGTACTAATGGATTAAAACAATTGGTATATGAAAAAAATTCTTGTAGTGTCACTTTCCATAGATGTATAAAAATATAAATCACATCAACTTGTGGTGTGGAACTAAACTTGAAACATGAAGTAGTAGATTACGACATTGAAACTTATTCATGCAGTCCAACACATCTCAAAACTCACCTCTCTTCTTTATAGATTATTTTGAAACATATAACTTAATAAATTAATTAATATCTAAATAATAGGTCTAGATTCAATGTATCTTCATCTACATTATTCTTGGAAATACAATAATACCAATTTTTCATAGCTAAATATGAATACATTTCTTTATGATTTTATTTTAATCTCCCTCATCTTGAAGATCAACAACTCAGTCTTAAATCATGGCTATTAGAAGATTCATGATGTTTTAGACATGATATAATAACTCTCACATCATCTCATTTTATTTAATTATTAGAATAGACAATTATATAATATCAAACTACCTTTATGAATCCTATGGTTTTTTAATGTTACCCTTATATAGGTCCAAATGAGATTTATATAGAACATAAGAATTGTTTTGGGACCAATTTGTCTGGAAGTTGGTTTTAGGATGATGAAAGAAGTTTTTGATAATTGTTTTTAATTTTATTGTCACTATAAAAAAATCATTTCACTTTTTAAGTTTTGATTATCATAAAAAGGATAACCATAATCAATTAATCAGATGAAATTTTCATAATAAAGTCTGTCAGTTTTGATTTTATATTCTAAAGAAGTTTCATGGGTGAAGTTTTTTATCAGACTCATACTAAATATGATATGAAGTTTTTGATTGGAGTGAGTAGAAGTTATGTAATATGAATGTCTTTAAATATGTTTAACATAAAATCTGATGTTGATTTTTTATTTTTTAAGTTTTCAATAAGTTTGGTTAGAAACTTGTGATCCAATACTTATGAAAGAAAGAGAGAAAAGATAGCCAAGTCATCTAAGTGGTTCCAATCAGTTTGAGTTTTGGATGGAAAGACAAATGGTTCTAGAATATTGGGAAGTCATAAAAATTTCCAGCTTATTCCAGACAATGATATGCCAATCCTAAAGTGCTATCCATGTCATGAGGATGTCCTGATTATATGTAGGATTTTGTAGAAGAAGAAATTTTATGAAGTCAATTTTTTTTCTGATCACAGTTCATCGGTATGAGGATCATTAGATGCAGGATTTGTCTAAATACTGGGAAGATTTGAAGTTGCTAAAGTCAAAAGGTTTGTGAAGGCACTGAGCTAAAAATCTATTGGATGATTCAATTCATCTAACTATCTGATTCAATGAATGAACAAATATAAAGAATCAATCATCAATTGCAGATTATATGGAATAAAGTTTTCTTTACTGGAACCGATCCATTAGATGTGGTGTGATACCGATCCATCAGAGGAGTTTTGACAACGACCCATCAGACACAGTGTTGATATCAAAAGGTAATCTGATACATATGTCTATTAGAGGAAAATAAGGACTGATTTTTTTTGACATGGATCAATAACTAGGAGTTGTTGGGACCATTTAATAAGAAATATGGAGTTTTAGAGACATATGAACCAGTTGGGATAAGAGAGTGATCAACAGGAAAATGATAAACAAAGTAGTCAACCATTTTCATAAAATAAAATATATAGTGTTTTTTTTCAAATTAGGTCAAAAGTTTTTTTGAGTGATGATGATCCATAGGAAGGAAATAGAGCATAATCCATCATATTTGGTCTGAAACCAATAATTGATTGTATGTAGGAGTTCATTAGACATAGTCATAGGATGTTTTGAACAATTAAAGAAAAGGAAAATTATCTTGAAGCTTCTAAAGTGTTTTAAGGGTTTAATAATATTTATACGTTGTGATAATGTTTATGAGAAGCAATTTAAGTCTAATGAAGTTTTGATAATTTTTATATAATAATTGTTTTTAGTCGGTATGGAGCATCAATATGAGAATTCTTCAGTTTTTATGCGTTTTCAAGAAGGTCAAGAAAATAAGAGTTATCATCTGTTTCATCATAATGAGATAAAATATCAGAATGAACAATGGTATCAAACTGAAGAATTTTTTGGAAGTTTGAATAAGGAATAATTTTTAAGAAAATTTGATAAGTTTCAAGAAGAATTGAGAAGTGTTGAGAAGCATTGAATGAGTCAAATATAGAGTCGAAATAGCAGTAAAATTAAAGTTTCTAGAAATTTGGTTGATTGAGAAAGTGAACGTATTTCCCCACCCATTCCTATTTTATATGACTTATAAATAGAAGTAAGTACATTGTATATTCCGATGATAGAACACTGTCTACATGTGAAGAGATATAAAAATCACTCAAGTGTTGAGTAAAGAGAATAAGGTTTTTAGATATATTTTTCATGAGAATCATCTCTAGAAAGAATAAGTGTAGGAATGAATTATGGTTAGGGTTACCAAATCAGACCGAGCAATCATACTTAGATTTATAGGGAAAGAATAAGTGATTCAGAATTGTTTTGATAGTATTTTTTCTTATCTAATTTTCTAAAAGAGGAATCAAACTGAGCCATCAGATCAAGTTTTCATAACAAAGTACAGAAGAGAAGTTTCTACGAACTTTTGGGTTATAATGTGAAGAATTTTGTTTTGAATATTTACAAAAGTGGAATTTGATAAAGTTGTATAATAATATATTTTGAACTAACTGGTGAAGTTTTCTGAAAGTTTTACGCAAACTTGATTTACATTATTTGTGCTATAAGAAGCACATGCACTGTTGTATTGATAATAGTGCTACAAGAATGTAATATTATGTCCTACTTATTTTATACACATAGAAGTATTGTTTTCTAGTTGATTGTGTGGTATTGTATTATTTCCAAACCATGCCAAGGACAAGATACTCATATTGAGTAGAAAACCTTGTAAATAATCATGTTTCTATGGTTGTGTGAATGTTTTGTTTTCAAAAAAGTTGTAAATATTTAATAGGAGGTGAAGGTTATTACACAATAAATTTAATATAAAAGAAAAAGATATCATTTATTCACCCTCCCCCTATCAGTGATACATTGAACCTGGTTGGGCCTTTTCAAGTGGTATCATAGTGAAGGTTCCCTTCAGTTACTCTTTGATAATTTTTTTTGAAGAGAGGTTGTTATAGAAAATATGAACTATGTGAATGACAAGGGGATTCCAGTCTTCAATGGAAATAACTATCATTTTTATAAATATATAGTATCTCTATATCTTATGTCTCTTGGGTATGATGTTTTGGATGCTACTAAAAATGGATTTACTCCTCTTGTTGATAATGTTCCACTTAAATCTGTGGATAATAATATTATGGAGAATTATGGAAGAACTAAGAATGATTTACTCTCATCTCTTTCTAAAAGTGAGTTTCTTAGAGTGAAGGTAGTTTATACCACCAAGAATATATGGGATAATTTGAAAAACATTTATGAAGGCAATAAAAAGTTGAGTAAAGAAAAGTTACAAATATGGAGGCTGAAGTATGAAGATCTCAAAATGGGTGAATATGAATCTATTGGTGACTTATTTACAAGGGTGAATGATATTTTTAGCACCATAAGATGTCTTGGTGAGAATCTGGAAGATTAAGATGTTGTTGAAAATATATTGAGAATTATTCTTGATAAGTTTGATTCCAAAGATTTCTATTTGGAAGATAGAGATCCTGGAACTCTATCTTTGGATGATCTTTATAGTACTCTCAATACTTATGAAATGAGAAGAGATAAAGTTATGCAAGGAAAACAATTTTATTGAGAAATTTGTTTTAAAGATACTAAGAAAGGAAAGTTAAAAAATATTCTTAAATAAGAATAAGTTGTTGACTTTGAATCTAAAAATGAGTTATGTAACAATATTGATGAATTATTATCATCATTTTCAAAAAATTTGAAAAGAGGTACAGAAAAATACAAAGTCAATATACCCCTAAAATGTTTTGAATGTGGAGCTTTTAGGGAATTTAATGTGAATTTCCCTTGAACAAAGAATAAATATAATAGCGATGAAGATGATTGAATACCAAGAAGATCTTTGACGAAGTAGGTTGATAAGTCAAAATCTTATTCCAATGGAAAAGAGAGAAAGTTTTCCAAAACTAAATGGTGAACATTTTTTTCTTTAGATTATGGATAGGAATATAGAGAAGTTGAAGTTGAAAAATTCACTGAGATTTCTGAATAAAATACTTTCATTGAAATAGTTAATGATAAAGTTTTTTGGATTAATAGTTCTAATTAATAAGATACCGAGTTAGAGATTCACCTTAAGAGATAATTGAAAGAATATCTCAGAAATATTGAAAGGATTGAAAAAGAAATCAAGAAGTTGAAGAAGTAAAGTCATACAAAAAACAATCAAGAATGTATTCCTAATGAGAAAGATAAGTTTCTAGAAGAGATATATTGTTTGAAGAAGTCTCTTGAGATGGAAAATAATCAGAATGGACATCTTGAAGTAAAGTTAAAGGTAAAATAAGAAGAGTTGGAACTTTTTAAACAAAATTTTTCTAAATTCGAGTAGGGAGTTATATGTTTAAATAAATATATCTCTGAAGTTGGTGAATGTTCTTTAAGGTTTAAACTTAAGAAGGATTTATAAAAGTCACCTTAAAAGTTTTAAAAGAAGAATTAAGTTTTTTTCTAAGAAGAATAATTGTTGGAAAATCGTGTATGTGTCAAAAACTAACATAGTTTGAATTTTAGAAAATTATAAAATGTTTGAGTCCAAAAAATTTTCTACCACTACTAAATCCGATAAGGTTGGTAATAAATATAAACTGAAGAATAAGTTTCTAGGTGATAAAAAATTCTTGGGGATAAATAAAGTTTTGATGTGAAAAATAAGAAAATTGTAGAGAAACATGTTCACAATTATGAATAGTATGGAAGTTACAGAGGTAAATATTCATTCTATTGTTACTACTAGTACTATGGAGGATTTGGTCATATATAAAATAAGTGTTTGTTTAATCAACATCATTATAATTATTCAACTATTTATATAAGGAAAATATCACGGGGGAGTTAATATTCTCAATTGAAGTAATTCAAGAAAGAAGTTTTGAAAGTTGAAAATAGATTCCAACCTTTGGAAACTATTTTTTAAATATGTGAACAACCTAGACATATTGAAAAGGGTGTATTTTTTTTACTAGAACAACAAATTGTTTATAACAATTATCATAATATAGACATGAAGAATGTTAATAGAAAATAAAAATCTCTTGTTGTAGAAACGTATATCAAAGCTATAAAAGGAGAACAACCATGTATTTTGGATAGTGGGTGTTCTTCTCATATTACAGAAGACTTAAATTTTTTGAAGAATGCAAAAGTTTTCAAATAAAGAATAGTTATATTTGGTAATGATAGATCCCTCACACAGTTTTTAAACATACAATTCTTACAAAGGGCATAAGGATTACTTATACCTACCTAAACCAATGGAGACAAGGTCGCCCAAAACATTTAGGACCAAGGTAATGGAGGGTGATACCTTGAAGAATGAGCAGGCAAAGGAGGTCAGCCAGAATCCAGTGAGTGGAAGTGAAATGGTCGAATGTGGTGACTATAAGGATCAAGATATTATGTATATGTATAACATAGTGGATGAACAACATTGAATATTGGGATGCTCTATGGTTTTTGAGAGTACCCTGCCTCTTACTCAGGGGATGTTATGAAAAGAGGATAATATTTTTTATGCATCATTGGAGAATATAGTTGGCTCATTGTGGGCAGCAGATGTGAAGGCCAAGGAAAAATCATGGGATATTCTTCTACACTCTGAGGAAGAGATATTGGAGAAGGTATTGATTATTCATTCTTATAATGATAATGTATATAGGATTAATGGAAGACCAATTTAAGTGGACATAAACAAGGAATAGAGTGATTTGATCAACAAGAAACATCTAATTTTGACAAGAGGCTTTAATGATAAGAAGATAGCAATGGAGGAGTTCATCCAAGCTTGGGAAAAATTGGATTATCAATTCGAAGACCTTATCAAAGTTGAATTGGATAAAAAGTTAACTAATATTTTATAGAAATTATATAGGGAGATTGTGTGTAATAGGTTAAATTTTTATTTTAATAATTTTTTTATCTGCTATAGTGTTTTATGTCTCTGGTTGGAACTTAGAGGTTTCATACTTTTTACACATAAGTGTTTTAAATTAAAAATATATCTTTCAGTCAATATAGGAATTTTTTAAATAAGTTGAGAAATGATAATGGTGATGAGTACAATAATAAAGATTTTAGAAGTTATCTTTAAAATCCTGGATTTTATCATGATTTTAGTGCATTATACACACCATAATAAAATGGTGTTGTTGAAAGGAAGAATATAAGTTTGGTTGAAATGGGGCATAAAATTTTACTTTCACATGGTCTTTGTTATTAATTATGGAGTCAATTTATAAGAATATATATTTATATTTAAAACTTCTATTTCTACAGGACAAGTTTTGATATGACTCCTTATGAAATGTTATATGATAAAACTCTAAGTTTGAAACACTTAAGATATTTTGGGAGTCTTTTCATCTTAAAGAAAAAAAGTGGAAACCTGGGAAAGTTTTATAAGAGCGGTGAATATGGAATTTTTCTTAGCTATGATATAGATTAAAGATGATATAGGTGTTTCAAAAAAGAAACATTAAGAATTATTGATTCTATTGATGTAAAAGTTCTTGAGAAATCTGAGGAAAATTCTATACAAACACACGAAGACAAGGAATATGAAGAGGGTGATTTTTTTGTTAATAAACATGAAAAGGATGACAAAAATTGTGATTTCATACAAATGGAATAACCATAATTAGATATTTCTAGTGATGAGAAATAATTTCATACATCTCATCCTAGGCTGAGGAAGCAAGTGGAAGCTCACAACATAATTGGCAATCAACATTAAAAGTCTCAAAAAAGAAGTACATCAGAAGTTATTACACATAATTCTTCATATTGAAAAATTGATCCACAATTTTTGAATGAAGATTTTGATAATCTAGAATGGGTTTATGCTACAAATGAAGAGTTAGATCATATTGAGAATAATGATACTTGGGAATTCGCACCTAAACCAAATTAAAAAATGTTATTAGTAAAATTGGGTATTTCAGAACAAGTTAATTGAAGATAGTGAAGTGATAATAAATAAATAAAGATTAGTGTACAAAGGTTAATAATATATTTAATGACTTTATTTTGATGATACTTTTTCTCTGGTGTCAAGGTTAGAAACAATTAGAAGCTTTCTTGAAATTTTTGAACAATGAAGTTATAATTTTTTTAGATAGATGCGAAGTTAGAATTTATGAATGGAGAACTTGATGAAGAAGTTTAGGTTAAAAAAACATGTGGTTTTATTATTTTAAATGATGAACATTATGTGTGAAAGTGAAAGAAATACTTGTATGGTATTAAGAAAGCTTTAATGGTATGTTATAACAAATTGGATGCATTATTAATAAAGTTAAATTTTAAGAAAGGAAGGGTTGATAGTAATCTATACATCAAAAAATTTAAGAGATTTCCCTCATTATTATTGTATATGTTTATGATATTATATTTGTTGGGAATGATGAAATAACATATAAATGGTTTTCTGAAGAGATGAAGAAGTTGTTTGGAATGTCCATGCTTGGTGAAATGAAATACTTTCTTGGGTTATAAATCTCACAAAATAAGAAAAACATATTTCTTTATCAAGAAAATTATGATAAGGAACTTATTAAGAAGTTTGTCATGGAAAATTAGAAATCTATTTATGCACCAATTTTAGTGGGAACCAATTTGACTAAAGATGAATAAGGTAAGGAAGTTGACTCTAAATAGTTTCAAAAGCTGATTATAAGGTTGTTATATTTGACTACCTCAAGACCAGACATTTTCTATACTGTTACATTATTTTCAAGATTCCAATGTTCTATAAAATAATCACATATATTGGATGGAAAAATAATTCTTAGATATATCAAAGGAATAATGGATTTCAGAATTAGGTATAATAGCTCACAAAGTATTGATTTGTTTAGATACACAGATACCAATTGGGCAGGAAGTGTTGATGATATAAGATCCACATATTGTGGAGTTTTCAATCTGGTGAAAAGTTTTGTAAGTTGAAATACTAAGAATCAAAATCAAGTTACTCTTAGTATGGTTTAGGATGAGTATTTTGTTTCCACTAAATCTTCCACACAACTTATGTGGATGGATACTCAATTGGAATACTTACTTATTGCAGTGAAGCTACCATTTCTCTTAAGTTGTGACAATCATAACGATATAAACCTTATAATAAATATAATACAACAAAATCGTTCAAAACATATTGATATCAAATATCACTTTATCAAAGAGCATGTGGAGAATAATTAACTCATTTTGGATTATATTTCTACATTGGAACAAGTTGCTAAAATTTTTACAAAACCTTTACGAAAGGATACATTTTTCAAACCTAGGTTGAAGGTGGGAGTCCAATATCCTTCTCTCCAAGGATGAGGTTTGTGTTTATGTTCCCTATCTCATCTATTCTTTGGTAAGTGTTTTCAAGGGGGAGAAGAATAATGTTTCATAAATATATCCATTTATATGTTCTAAACCTTTTAAGTAAGCATATGTTTAGGAAGAGTTGTAGGTAAGCTGTAAACTCAACATATAAGTGTGTGAAATTTTCGAACAGTTTTTTGAAGTGGTTATAGAAAACTTATTACATGAAAGAGGATGGAGTTTTTAACTTCTTTGAAATTTTGAAAGTTGAATAAGTTTTATGAGTCACTACTTTTGGATAAAATGGTTTTGATATCAATGATTATTTTTTCCTATAATAATTTTTCTCACATAGGCTTAGAATTTTTGATAAGTAATACATAGCTTGAGTTTAAAAAGTTCAGTAATTTTAGAACCTTGTTTGACAAAAAAATACAAAGGGGGATATTATTGGTACCAAGTTGTTTAGAAGTTGGTTTTTAAATGATGAAATAATTCTGTGATAAATGTTTTTCTTTTTGTTGTCACTATGATTTTGTTTTTCAATTTTTATGTTTTTATTATTAGAAAAAGGAGAACCAGACTTAGTTAATCGAACACACATTTTATAAGAAAGAATTTAAATTTAAATTTTTTGTTTTGAATGAGTTTTATAGGTGAAGGTTTTTTATACCAATACTGAATTCAATATAAAGTGTTTGATCAAAGTTATAATATGTTACATAATCTAAATTTATTTAGATTTTTTACATAAAATGAAATGATTCTTTGATGTTTTTTAAGTTTTTAATATAATAAGTTTGGTAAAAAAATTGTTTTCCAAGAATTTTGAAATAAATTGAGAAAAGATGGCCAAGTAATTCTAAGTGGTTCTAATCAGTCTGAGTTTTTGATGGAAAGATAGAAGGTGCTAGAAAACTGGGAAGTTATAAAAATTTCCAATGTAATTCAGATGATTCTATTCCAATCCTAAAAGTTTACCAATTTCATGAGTATTTTTGGTTTAAAGGTAGGAGTTTATGGAAGAAGAAAGTCTATGAACTCAAAGTTTTTTAGTCACAATTCATCGGTGTGAGGATCATCAGACACAGACTTTGTCTAAAGGTTTTAAATATTTGAAGTTGATGAAGTTAGAAGGTGGAAGAAGACATTGAGCTACTGATCCATTGGATGAGTCAATTCATCAGACTATTTGATTCATTGAATGAACAAATCCAAAGGATCAATCATCAATTTTAGAGGATCTGGAATAAATTTTTCACTGCTGACACTGGTCCATCAGACGTGGTGTGCTTCTGATCCATCATAGGAGTTATGAAACTGATCTATCATGAAAAGTGTTGGCATAAAAATAGGATTGGATGAAAAATTATATTGGAGGAAGATAAATAATGATTTTTTGACATAGATAAGTAACTTGTAATTTATGGGACCATTAAATAAGAAATCCATAGTTGTAGAGAACAATGAACTAGATGGGACCAGAGATGGATAAATAGGACAATGAAAAAAATATAGTCAACCATTTTCATAAAAAAATAGTTCTGGTGGTTTTTGTTTTTAAAATTGGGTTAAGAATATTTTTTGTGCGATGCCGATCCATCAAAAGGAAATAGAGGCCGATCCATAAAATGCAGTATGACACTGATAATTCATCGAATACAGGAGTTCATTAGATGTGGTCTGAGGATGTTTTGAACAATTAAAGAAAAGGATAATTGTATTGAATATTCCAAAGTATTGTCGAAGGGTTTAAGTATGTTTAGAAGTTGCGATGATGTTTCTGATAAGTAATTTATATATAATGAAGTTTCAAAAATGATTATAGAATATTTATTTTTTAGTTGGTATAGATCATCGATATGAAAAGTATTCAGTTCTTATGTGTTTTAAAGTCCTTTAATAAAGTCAGAGTGATCATATGTTTTATTGTAATGAGAAATACTATTGTAATGACCATTGGTATCAGACTGAATAATTCTTAGGAAGTTCAAAGAAGGATGAAGTTTTGAGAAGATTAAAGAAGTTTATAGAATAATTAAGAAGATTTGAGAAGTGTTGAAAGAGTCAAATATTTAGTACAAATGAAAGTAAAATTCAAGTTTCCGGAAATTTGGTTGAGTGGGATTGTGAAATTAATTTTCTACCCATTCCTCTTTTGTATCACCTATAAATAGAAGTATGTACATTGTACTTTATGACGATGGGACACTGTTTACATGTGGATAGAGAATGAAAGTATTGAAGTTTTGAGTATATATAAGAAGGTTTTTAGATAAAGTTTTCTTGAGAAACATCTCTGTAAAGAAGAATAATAATAAATAATTGTGGTTAGGGTTACCATATCAGACCAAGAAATTAGATTAATATTTCTAGGGAAATAAGAAGTGGTTCATAATTTCTTATAGAGTATTATTTATTATCTTTTTTTTTTCAGAAAAAGGAATCTAATTGATCCATCAAATTTAGTTTTCACAAAAAAGTCCAGAAGAGAAGTTTCTACCTACTGCTGGGTAGGAAAATGAAGAATTGTCTTTTTAAGATTTACAAATGTGGATATTGATAAGGCAACACAACAATATGTTTTGAACTAACTAGTGAAGGTTTCTTAAATTGTTATACAAACTTGTTTTACCTTATTCATGCTAGAAGAATCACATGAACTATTGTATTGATCATAGTGCTACACAAGTTTAAGGGAATATCCAACTTGTTGTATTCACATAAAAGTATTGTTTTCTAGTGGATTGGGTTGTATTGGATTATTTACAAACCATGCCAAGGACTAGCTACTCTTTTTTAGTATTGAAACTTCAAAAAACTTGTGGTCCTGTGGATGTGTGAATGATTTTTTTCCAAGAAATTAGTAAATATTTAAGAGGAGGTGAATATTTTTACACAATAATGTTAACATAAAAGAAAAATCTATCACTAACTCACCACCTCCCCTTCTCAGTGATATGTTGATCCTAGTTGGGCCTTTTTAGGATTAACTTTAAACAAGTCAATATGACCTTTAAAAATATGATTGTAACCTTTATATGGGTTCATATAAACTTTTCATAACCTTAAAAAATTCCAAGTTACCCTTATGTGTCCCCCTATCTTCTATCATCATTCTAAAATTTTTCCAAGTTTAAAATACATACTCTTTATAGGGTATTTCATTTTGTAATTATTTGGAGACTTATACTCAAAAATTATAAATTTTTAATGTTACCCTTATAGAGATCCATATAAAATTTATATGGATTATATAAACCAAGGGATTACCTTTAGAAAAGTTAATATGACATTTATGTAGATTCTTGTTACCAATATGTAGACTCAGATTAACTTTACACAACCTTCAAAAATTCTAAGTTACCCTTACATAGCTCTAATTTCATCCAGTAGAATTCTGAATGTTTTCTAATTCCAAAAGACATATGATACAAAGGTTTATTCATTTCTTAAGTCTTTAAAGATTTATTCTCACAAAGTTTAATGAGTAAGAGTTATGTTTGGGATCAATAACTTATTCTCAGTATAGGATTATGCTGAGTTCACAAAGACTTATGCTTAGCCAAATCTTATGATCAAGACTTATGATGAGGATTAAGGAATTATGTTGGCTATCAAAAGACTTATGCTCCAGTCAAATACATACAATGATTAAGTCATACGATCAACATTAAGGTATTACAATGAAGTATAATACTGGTGAAGTCATATGCTCAATGACTTTTCCATTTGTTTGTATCAACTCAAAGTCATACGATGGAAAATTATAAAGTCATATGATAGTCCTAAAGTCATAATATATTCTCAAAAGTCATACTATTAAATATTATGATTGGTTGTCTTATACAATGACCTAGAAGTATTACGATTAGTAGGAAAATAATAAAATCCATTTTATTTAATATTTTATTGATAATAAATAACAAAATTTCCTCACATTGTGTTAAATATGTTTATTTATAAAGTATTTGTGATTAGATCATTCATTTGGAAATTTAATGAAAATTCCAGTTTTACCCTTTATTGTGCACTCTAGTATTGCAGATATAAATATTTTTATATTAATTATTTGTAATTTAAATTTTGTAACTGTATTCCTAACTTAATATGATACAACTTTTTTTAGTATATTGGAGCTAAATCGTTCATTTGATTGGACTAAATGGACCATGAAATCAAAGATGGGATGAACCTGCTAGATTGGACATTGCTGTAGTGTTTGGGACATATTTTCTTCATATGTGGTTGGATTGGGCCCAAATTTTGAGAGAAACTCAAAAACCGAGTTCCCCACAAATAATTATTCTGAAAAGGCATCTAATTAATGTGTTTTGGTGGTCAATAAGGTGGTTCAAGCGAGATTAATATATTTGGCAGAATCTTCCCATTTACACTTGAAACCACTTATAACTTAGCCTCCCCTGTACTCTATAAATATGCATTTTTATCATTTTAAGGGGTTGGGGAGGTGAATTAGGATATTTAAAGTAGATTGGAATTAGTTTCAATCAAATTATCTAACCATTGTAAGAGGTGTATCTCTTGAAGAAAGGATCCCCTCATCGAAGATTTCTTCTTCTTCTTCTTTATGTTGTAATGTTGGAATTTGCATAATAAACTTCTTAGTCCCACTTTTATTTATTATATTTAATTTTATTTTTCATAGTTCTATTATTATTTACTCACCATATTTGGGATGTAATTAATAGTTGAAATGATATTGGGTTATACCCATTCTAAACCTTTGCACATGAAAAATGTTTCTACGATGACTACACCGCCCATGGAAGAGTAGCTCTTTTTAGTAATCAATCAACCTCTATCCCTATTCATTCATTTATTTTGAATAAATGATCTACTATAATTCAAATAATATGATATATTAATTTTTTTTAATTTAAATGAAACTAAGGAAGAAATTGAACAATTAACACAAAACACGTGAGGTTGGAATTGTACGAATTGTGAGAGCGCAATCTTAATCGGTAATACAACACCACATGGGATAAATTTATAGTGTTAAAATATAATACCTAAACTCAATTAATCCTAATTTAAAGAGTGGAAATTTTATTTAATTTACCACCAACCATAATCTAACCTTATAACATCAATCAAAGCTGGGTGCCGTGATTGCGTGTTCTGAAGTTAGACTAGAGTTAAATTCACTTAAGATTTGTGGTAAAGCCAATTATTATAGGGTTCAGAGTTTAAAACATTAAAGGGTAATAATTAAGTTGATATTAATTTAAATTATAAATATTAATAAATCATTGGAGTGGTATAGTTAGATCGATTATGCTTTCTAAAAATTATTTTCTAAAAAAATACATTCTCGTTGTGCTTTGTTAATCGAATTTCATTTCAAAAACAAAGAAAGAAAAAAATACAATTTCCTTAAAAAATACATTTTTTATCTTTATAAATGTTAAATAGACCCCATAATTTTTAAGCAGCGTGTTTATATTATTTTAATTTATTTTCAATTTACCTTTATTAAGTTATTTTAATTACTGTCTCTTTGAGAGACGACCTTGATCAGCCACCCTGCTGCACCTAAATAACCCCAAATTGAATATAATTTGAGAGTGACCATGATAGAACCTTTCAAATTGGAACCATTTCTAAGGAGGAAAGTAATTATTTCAACCATTTATAGGTATTTCTTTTATTTTTTATTTTATTCTCTTATTCTATTCTTTATTCCTTCTTTACCCAATCTAAATTTTTCTTCTTCTTTTGTTTTCTTCTTCTTCTTATTTTTGGACAATAAGCTAAAACTTCTCATTTTTATTTTATTATTTTCCACTTTTCTTATTTTTTATTTCTATTTGATTTATGACATGCAATAATCATAAAGATATCTTAGATCTTGACCTTAATATTGAACACAACCTTAAGGATCAAATAAGACATTCTCAGTCCACAGGAAGTTTCAACATTCAACCAGTTAGAGAATTTCTCCATTCTAGGAACAAAGAAATTGAAAACACTTCTAAATCTATCTTAAAACAAGAAAAAATGGTTGAAAACAATAAAAATGAACTTAATATAACCATTCGAGAATTAGCTGCACCCAAATTTAATTATCAACCAAATTTCATTGCATACCCAAATCTCGAATTAGACTTTCAACTAAAATATGAGTTAATTCACCTTCTTCCAAAGATTCATGAATTATATGGTGAGGACCTAATAAAACACCTTAAATAATTTAATGTGATTTTCTCAACCCTAAAACCTAGAAATGTATCTGAATATCAAATAAAACTAAGACCATTCCCATTCTCACTTAATAGAGCTATGAAAGATTGGATGTATTATTTAAAACATGAAGATGTAACTTGTGGGAATGATTTGAAACCTCTTTTCCTGCAGATATTTTTGAATCATCAAGGATGACATCCATTCAAAAATAGATCTCTGGGATCAAGAAAGCACAAAAGGAGTAAATGTATGAGTATTAGGAGTGATTCAATAAGTTTTATGCAAGCTGCCCGCGTCACCAAATCAGTGAAAAACTACTCATCTGGTACTTCTATGAAGGACACATACCTATGGAGAGAAGCATTGTGGATGATGTAGTTGGAGGGGAATTGGTTGAAAAAACACTAGTAGTTGAATGTGCGCTAATAAAAAATATGGCACAAAATTATCAACAATTTGGTGATCGAGGTACACCACATATTAGAGGAGTACATAAGGTAAGTCCTTCCTATCTTGAAAATAATTTGATTGATAATAAGTTGGAATAATTAACCACTATGGTGAGGAATATTTCTTTGGATCAACAGACATCCAAACCCACTTTTATGAGTCCATGTGGCATTTTCACTAAAACAGACCACCCAAATAACTATTTCCCCCAATTATAAGAGTTAGAGGATGGTTTGGAAGTATTCCCTGGGGTATGATATTAGCAGAAACAACATCCACATCCCTAAAATAAGTATGATTCCTTTTCACCAACATACTACCAAGGGTGGAAGGATTAATCAGATATGAGGTATAGCTCTGGACAACAACAAAGACCCCATTTTCAACAAAACTTCTAGCAGCCTCCGCCTTACCAATAGGGTTTACAACAACCCCAAATGTGATTTTATGCTCAAGCATCAACTTTCCAACAATAAGTGAATCCCTCACCCAAGGTAGATTCTAACACTGATGACCTTATGAATTTTTTTTTTCTTAATCAACAAAACAAGCTTAAGATTCAAGGTTCAAAGTTGAGAGAGTTGAAGAATCAAATCATCCAGATTGACATTTCCCTCCATAAAATCTTAAGTAAGAATATAATAAATCTACCTTCCCAACCTACTCCAAATCCCAAGGGTAATGTTAGTTCCATCACATTGAGAAGTGGGAAGAAAACAACTGATACTTCTTCACCTGTCGTTCCACCCAGATTCCCCTAAACTCTAGAGAATCCCCATTCCATACCAACTGAAGAGAAACCAATTGAGAAAGATAAAGGTAAGAAGAATATTGACGATATTCCTCCTAAACCCTTACTTTTCCAAATAGAGTTGTTAAAACCAAAAATATGGCTGAAGAGATGATGTAACAAGAGGTTTTGGATACATTCAAGTGTGTTGAGATCAACACCCCTTACTTGAATCCATTAAACAAATAAAAAGGTATTACAAATTCTTAAAAGAACTTTGTACAAATCGAAGAGGGCTCAAGGGAAATGAGAGGATCAATCTTGGAAGAAATGTGTCAGCACTCAATACTCCGACTCAAGAAATGCCAACAAAGCACAAGGATCCTAGGATATTCACCATCCCATGCACCATAGGGGAGTTACATTTTTTTGATGCTTTATGTGATTTAGGTGCTTCTATAAATGTGATGTCTCACTCTGTATTCTATTCTTTATAATTTGGTGAGTTGAAACTAATGAGAGTAGTGGTGTAGTTGGTAAATAGAGCTATAACATATCCAGTAGGAGTCCTTGAGGATTTACTTGTTCAGGTAAGAGACATGATCTTTCCAGTAGATTTTTATGTGCTTAACATGGAGGATGAAGAGGTAAGTTCATGTTCTCCCATTATCTTAGATAGGCCCTTCCTTAAAAATTCAAAAATAATAATAAATTTTAACGAGGGTACACTTTCCATGGAGTTTGGATATGAACTTGTGATATTTAATGTTATGGACTCTATGACGTACCCCTAAGGGGACCATTATGCTTTTGTTATCTCCCATTTTGAACCACCAAATAAAAACCCCATGAAATTTGATTGTCCTATTCTTAAGGAGATTATGAGAATTGGTTCTAGTTTGATGTCTAAGAGCACTTTCACATTGGTTTATAATGCACAAAACTCTCTTAGATTTTATTTTTAAATGGATTCATATTCCAATTTTGACCAAGTGAACTCTGATTATGACATGGATGTTGAGTATGCTGATGGATTTGATGCTTTATTCTGTGATTTTGATGATATATATTCTGATACTAATGTTCATTGTGCACATATTTCAGTTCCTTCAATTTATCTATCCATACATCACCCCTTACACTGGAAATCAAGCCATTAACATCAAATCTAAAATACTCATACTTGTTGAGTGGTGAGAAATTACCTATTATCATTACTAACAATCTCCCTTTTGAACATGAAGAATTTTTTTGAATATTTTTTGGGAGAACATTAGAGAAATCGGGTTGACCTTGGTTGAAATATCTAGTATTAGCCCATCCATTTTCATGCATAGGATTATTTTAGAGGATGTGGATAAACTAGTGTGGAAGCCACAAAGGAGACTGAATCTAACTCTTTTAGAATCTGTAAAAAAGAAGTTGAAAAATATCTCAAGGTAGGTATAATTTATCCCATTTCAAATTCACAGTGGGTAAGTCCTATTCATGTTGTGCCTAAGAAAAGTGGTGTTACAGTTGTTAAAAATGATAGAGAGGATTTAGTTCCAATGAGGGTGCAAAACAATTGGCATGTGTGTATTGATTATAGGAAACTAAATCAGTCTTATTTCAAGGACCATTTTACCCTCCCATTTTTGTTCAAATTCTTGAGAGACTAGTTGGGAAAACACACTATTGTTTCTTGGAGGGATTTTATAGATATTTTTAGGTTCATATTGCTTCATAGGATCAGAAAAAGACAAAATTCACTTGTCTATTCAGCACATTTTCCTACTAAAGGATGCCATTTGGACTTTGTAATGCCCCAGGTGCCTTCCAGAGATGCATGGTGAGTATTTTTTATGATTTTATTGAGACCTACATGGAGGTATTTGTGGATGATTTTATAGTGTATGGGTCTTCATTTGATGATTGTATGTCTAGTTTGGGAAAGGTGATGAATCATTATATTGAGAAGTGTCTGGTCTTAAACTTTGAAAAGTGTCATTTTATGATAGAGCATGACATTGTCTTAGGGAATGTAGTATAAAAACATGAGATAAAGGTTGATAAATCTAAGGTAGATATTATTTCATCCTTACCCCATCCTTCATTTGTGTGAGATGTTAGATCTTTCCTAGGGCATGTAGGATTTTATCAACGTTTCATCAAATATTCCAGTAAGATTTCTCTTCCTATATAATGATTACTTCAAAAGTATTCTGATTTTGTGTTTGATGATTCTTATAGGACTTCTTTTAAGGATTTAAAGAAGCTTCTGACCACTCCAATGATCATACAACCCCCACGGTGGGACATTCCATTTGAGCTTCTGTGTGATGCTTCCAACTATGCAGTTGGAGCAGTCTTATCACAGAGGGTGGAGGGAAGTTTACTTGTGATTTAATAGGCATAGATGTCATTGGATTCATCCCAATAAAACTACACAACCATTGGAAATAAGTTTCATTCTGTCATATTTGATTTTGATAAATTCTATTCATATTTATTAGGCTCTAAATTAATTGTTTTTTTCTAACCATACAGCTATGAGGTACCTCTTGAAGAAGCCAGACGCAAAGCCCATACTCATACGATGGATGATAATTCTTCAAGAATTGAATATTGAGATAAATTAAAAGAAGGGGTCAGAAAACTTAGTGGAAGACCACATGAGTAGGATAAATCACACACTTGAGGCTAACACCTTGGACCAGGTACTACTTAGGGACACTTTCCAATGAGCATCTTTATGCACTCTCATGTATGCATCCATAGTATGATGATTTAGTTAACTACCTTATGTCCTTTGAAATTCCTAAAAATTTAAAGAAACATCAAGTCCAAAAATCAAAGAGTGATTCTAGGTTTTATGTGTGGAATGACCCCTACCTCTGGTGCATGTGGAGTGATCAAGTTATTAGGAAGTGCATTCCTGATCCTGAGTTTGAGTCTGTTCTGAATTTATGCCATAAAATTTCATGTGGAGGACACTTTAGACCCCAATGGATAGCTAGGAAAGTCTTAGACTCTAGATTATATTGTCCTAGATTATTCCATTATGACCATATTTTTTGTAAGTCATGCACTAGTTGTCAACACACTAGAAACATTTCTATAAGACATGAGATGCCCCAACAACCCATATTATTTTGTGAGATTTTTGATGTTTGTGGAATTGATTTTATGGGTCCTTTTCCACATTCTTATGTATTTTTTTATATTTTTGTTTCTTTATGTGAGTAAATGGGTAGAGTCTAAGGCCACCAGGATAGATGACTCTCAAGTTGTAGTCTACTTTGTCAAGGCACAATTTTTTTTGCAAGTTTGGAGTACCAAAGGCTATCATCAGTGGTTAGGGAAAAAACTTTTGAAATCAGAATTTTTATTCCCTCCTTTGGAATTATGGGGTGACACACAAAACATTAACACCGTACCACCCCAAATAAATGGTCAGGCTGAGGTTTTAAATTGGGATTTGATTTTTTTTTGAAAAAACTGCATAACCGAATAGGAAGTATTGGAACAAGAACTTGGATGATGTGATATGGTCTTATAAGACTGAATAAAAGACTCCCATAGATATGTCCCCATTTTTAATTGTTTTTGGTAAAGCCTGTCATCTACCCATGGAGGTCGAGCATCAATCTTTTTGGGCTATAAAGAAATGAAACATGGATTTGGACCAAGCTGGAATTCAAAAGAAGATGAAAATTCACGATCTTAAGGAGATTATATTGTCATAATATGATAACTCTGTTGAGCAATGTATTGTTTTCAAACAATTCAAAATAATGTTTTTTAAAGGGGGAGATTATTTTAAATAATACTCTGTCTCTTTATGATGATTTTGATTCTCACAAATACCCTTAATTATTTACTAATTATTTCATTGAGTATTTTGCAGGAATTTATTTTATTTATTTATTTCATACAACGAGATTTCATACTTCATTTATTCCAAGATCAATTTTAGCGTGTTCTGGAATCACTGTAGCGCAAGATCAATTTTAGCGTGTTCTGAAATCACTGTAGCGCGAGATCAATTTTAGCGCGTACTGGAATCACTGTTCATACCCTACGTTGATGAACGTAACGTATGGATGAAAAGTTTACCTTTTATGTTATTTTGAAACGTATGGTTAATGAACCTTACGTTGTTGAAAAGTATTGAAGAAGAACATTACGTTTGGAAGGAACCTTACGTTTTCGTTGTTGGACAAGTATGGAAGAGAAACCGTACGTTAGTTTTCAGTGTTGAGTTTGTTTCTCAAAAGTATGGATCATCAACCTTACTTTTATAATCAACCGTACGTTCTTTGGAGAGTTGAAGCAAGACAAAGTATGGATGATCAACCCTACGTTTGAATGCTGAAGAGAAAGTATGTATGTTCAACCTTACGTTTGTGAACCTTACGTTTGTGAACCTTACGTTTGTGAACCTTACGTTTGTGAACCCTACGTTTGGAGCCACGTCATCAACCCTACGTTTGGCGTCGGGATATTTTTGACAGACGATGTTTCCTTTTGCATTGGTCAAACAAGCGGTTTATTAAGCGGATTTCGAGCCGATTCTTAAGTACGACTTTGACTGAATCAAAGACGATTTACAACGGATTAATGATTGATTTAAACGGAGCTTTTTGTGCCGATTCTTCAGGGGAGTTACAACGGCTCTGTTATTTCATTTAATATCGCGAATCTAAAGGAGATTTTTATGGATCTATTTATGCGGAAGAATTTCTCAGATTTGAATATATATGTTCTATCTTGGAAACTTCGGATTATATATATACACAGAAAAGTGTGTGAAAGATATAGATTGATCTTTTAACGAGCAAGAAACAGAGACTGTGAAAAGGCGTTCTTTTCTGGTGATCGAGAAGAAGTGTAAAACCTTTATTACCGAAGGAAGATCTTGATAGCAGATTCACGTGTTCTACATCGACTATCTGTTGTGAATCTACTGCTGCTGAAGTTGTGAAGTTTCTGGTAATATCTATTGCAACTGGATCGACTCAGAACTGTTTTGATTACAGATCTTTATTTTCTGAAGACAACGATCTATCTACTGTCAATTGCTTTCTGTTGCAATTGTGAAGAACAACTGGAGAAGTGTTTTCTTTATCGAAACCCCTTTTTATTTTTGAGTGATCAGCTTCTCGTTCTAAGCTGTGTGGGTTCGTGTTTGAACCAGGAAGGCTGTGTTTGCCTGAAACTTGTAAAGGTGTCAACTGCCTGTACTCAGTTGTGAACAGGTCTGTGGAAACGAGGACCAGATAGTGAAAATCGCCAAGCTCGTGGATTTGAGCGTTGGTGGAGTGGACTAGGGGCCTTCTGTTCCCCGAACCACTATACATCCGTGTGTTCATGCTTTTACTTTTTCCGCTGCATATTTAATCGAGCAAAAGCATAGTGGACAGAATTTGTCTAAATTGAAGAGATTATAATAATTTTGAAAAGACACAATTCACCCCCCCCTCTTGTGTGTAATCCGTAGATTCAGATCCAACAATTGGTATCAGAGGAGGAGCTTCTTATTTTTAAAGTCTTATCAAGATAGAAGTATTTAAAGATTATACATAGTGTATCATGGCTGATATGAGAGAGGGAATGTCAATGGTCAGAGCACCTTACTTTAATGGAGATAATTATGGCTGCTGGAAATCACGTATGATTATTTATCTGAAAAATCTTGGTTACAAAGTCTATTCAAAGATTCTGACTCCCTATGAAATTCCTGAAAATCCCGATACATGGAGTGCTGCTACAGAGGCTGAGTATGACATAAATTCAAAAGCTATGAATGCAATCATCTGTGGTCTAGGACCAGATGAATTTAACAGAGTATCTCAATGCCCTACTGCATATGAAATGTGGCAAACAATAGCTGTTGCTTATGAAGGAACAGATAATGTAAGACAGATGAGATATGCAACTGCTAAGTTAAAATTCGATACTTTCAGAATGATTGAAGGAGAGAGCATCACTCAGATGAATGGAAGATTGACAGAAATTGTCAATAATATAACAGCTCTAGGAGAACCAATCAAGCAGGCTGATCAAGCGTTGAAGGTACTGAGAGTACTTCCTACTCGATGGAATGGAATCTCTGCAGCAATCAGACAATCAACTTCTGTTAAAGATCTAACTATGAGAGAACTGATTGGTACATTGATGATGTACGAATCTGAAATGCAAGATGAGGTAAATGAGCATAAAATCTACATAAAAAGGGAAAATACTGCTTTGAAAGTGACTTCTCAACAAAAGGATAGAAAGATGAAGAACAGAGAAGTAAGTGCTAAATCAGAAAGCTCTGATTCTTCAAATTCGGATGAAGAACTGGCTCAGCTAGCCAGAAAATTCAGAAAGTTCTATAGTAAGAAGAAAGACTTCAAGAAATCCTTCAAAAAGGATAGCAAGGAAGTGAGATGTTATGAATGCAAAAAGATGGGACATATCAGACCGGATTACCCAAAATTGAAAGATGCAAAGAAGAAGAAATTCTTCAAAAGAGATGATTATGAGCAGAAAGACAAGAAAGCTATGAAAGCTACTTGGAGTGTTTCTGAAGACTCAAGTAATTATTCTGAATCAAGCTCAGAGAAGGAGGAAGCCAATTTAAAAGCAAATATGTGTTTCATGGCTGAAACTGATGAGGTACACTCATACTACTCCTCTGACTCAAATAATGAATCAAACTCTGAAACAAGCTTCTCAAATAAAAAACTTGCAGCTTACTGCAATATGCTTGAAGAAAGGTATGACTCATTATTTAAAAAATATAAATCTATAAAGAACTTGCATAAAGCTATTTCAGATGAGAGAAATACTTTGCTAAAACAACATAAGGAATTAATTGACAAATACAACTCTGCTGACTCAAATAAAATTAATTTTGAATCAAAAATAAAAACTCTACAGGATGAAGTAGAATCTTATAAAAAGGCTGCTTTAGTTTTTACGAAAGGAGAAAACGTCTTAAATGAGATACTTGGAAAAACTGTAATTAAAAAGGAAAGGTTTGGAATTGGAAGTAAAGGAGAAAAACCTAAGTTATACAAAAATTATTTTGTTCCTAGCACTAAACAGGTTATTTGTAACTACTGTGGAACAAAAGGTCATATAGCTAAAAACTGTTTTCTAAGAAAACCTCAAATATGTGGAATTAAGAAAGCTTATATTTCCAATGATCTATATGATTCAATCAATTTTAAGAAAACAAAGCAAATCTGGATACCCAGATCACTGCTTGCTAACACTCCTGGACCCAACAAAATATGGGTACCAAAGCAATTTGTTTAAATGTCTTTGCAGGTAGCAGGTCACCAAAGAAAGAAAGAAATATGGTATATGGACAGTGGCTTCTCAAGACACATGAGTGGAACTTCAGCTAATTTCTCTTCTCTTACTCGAAAGGAAGGAGGACTTGTCACCTTTGGTGACAATGCCAAAGGAAAGATTATTGGTATTGGAACAGTTGGAGATCCAGAGACAGTCTCAATCAACAAAGTACTTTATGTACAAGGGTTAAAACACAATCTGATAAGTATCTATCAACTCTGTGATGATGGATACACTGTTGATTTTACTAACAATAGTTGTACTGTTTCTAAAGATAAACTGTTTAAGTTTAGAGCACCCAGAAGTGATAATGTTTATACTTTGGATTTGTATTCCTTGTGTAAACAACAAGTAAACTGCTTAACTGCTAATATAAGTGAATCCTGGATCTGGCATAGAAGACTTGGTCATTGCAATATATATGCTTTACATAAATTATCTAAGAAACATCTAGTTTCTGATTTGCCTAGTCTCAAATTTGAAAATGACAGATTCTGTGATGCATGTCAGCTTGGCAAGCAACACAAATCATCATTCAAATCTGTTAATAAAGTTGCTACAACTAAACCTCTAGAACTTATCCATATGGATTTGTTTGGACCTTCAAGAGTAGCAAGTTTAGCTGGTAAATTTTATGTTTATGTATTAGTTGATGATTATTCTAGATTTACTTGGATTTTCTTTTTGAAATATAAAAGTGAAGCTTTTAGTTTATTTGAAGGTTTTTGTAAATCTATTCAAAATGAAAAAGGTTTTAATATAATCTCATTGAGAAGTGATCATGGTGGAGAATTTGAGAACCAGGAATTTAATTCCTTTTGCTCAAACATGGGTATTAAACACACCTTCTCTGCTCCAAGAACACCTCAACAAAATGGGATTGTAGAAAGAAGAAATAGAACTTTTCAAGAAATGGCTAGAACTATGTTAAATGAATATAGCCTACCTATATATTTCTGGGCAGAAGCTGTTAATACAGCTTGTTATATAATGAATAGAATTTTAATAAGACCTATTTTGAAAAAGACACCCTATGAACTATGGAATAACAGAAAACCTAAAGTAAATTACTTTAAAGTTTTTGGATGCAAGGTTTACATCTTGAATACCAAAGATAATCTTGGTAAATTTGATCCAAAATCTGATAAAGGTATTTTCTTAGGATATTCTGCAACCTCCAAAGCTTATAGAGTCTATAATAAAAAGTCAAGGATTGTTGAAGAATCAGTTCATGTGAAATTTGATGAATCTGATCCTTTTGAGAAAAGGATAGAACAAATAGATGAACCTGATTCTAATGAAAACATGAGACCTGAGAATTTAAAGAATGATTTTGAAAATGATATAAAAGAAATTCAGTCCAGTTCAGAAGAACATGATACTGAAGAACCTTTGAATGTAATGCCTAGACAGTCTAGAACCTTAAAGAATCACCCTTTAGAATCTGTGATAGGTGACTTAGAGACTGGTATTCAAACAAGAAGAAACTTTGGAAACATAGTTGAATTCTCTGCTTTCCTATCCCAACAAGAACCTAAGACCATAGAAGAAGCCTTAGATGATGAGAGCTGGGTAATAGCAATGCAGGATGAATTGAACCAGTTCAAGAGAAATAAGGTTTGGGAATTAGTTGAAAGACCACATGATTATCCAGTAATAGGAACTAAATGGGTCTTTAGGAATAAACAGGATGATCAAGGGATAATAACTAGAAATAAAGCAAGATTAGTAGCTAAATGATATAATCAAGAAGAAGGAATAGATTATGATGAGACCTTTGCACCTGTAGCCAGGTTAGAAGCCATTAGAATTCTTTTAGCCTATGCATCTTATATGAATTTTAAATTATTTCAGATGGATGTTAAATCTGCCTTTTTAAATGGTTATTTAATGGAGGAAGTTTATGTTGAGCAACCTCCTGGTTTTGAAAATTCTCAAAAACCAGATTCTGTTTTCAAACTTACTAAAGCTCTTTATGGCCTTAAACAAGCACCTAGAGCTTGGTATGAAAGACTAAGTTCTTTTCTTTTGAAAAATGATTTTACTGTTGGACTATCAGATCCAACACTCTTTAAGAAAACTGTGAAAAATAATGTTTTGTTGGTTCAAATTTATGTTGATGATGTAATTTTTGGATCGACCAATAAAATTATTTGTCATGAATTTTCAGAATTAATGCAAAAAGAATTTGAAATGAGTATGATGGGAGAATTAAATTTCTTTTTGGGTCTTCAAATATTTCAAAAAGATTTTGGAAATGTTTTAAATCAATGCAAATACATTACTGATTTACTTAAGAAATTTGGACTTGAAAACAGCAAGACATTTACAACTCCTATGTGTACTAATATAAAACTTGATTTGGATGAAACTGGAAAATCAGTGGACAACAAGTTATATAGAGGTATGATTGGTAGTTTGTTATATCTTACTGCTAGTAGACCAGATATAATGTATTCAGTATGTCTTTGTGCTCGATTTCAATCAAATCCCAAAGAATCCCATTTAACTGCTGTTAAAAGAATTTTTAGATATTTAAAAGGTACTATTTATCAATCTCTGCTTTATCCAAAAACCTCTGATTTTAATTTAATTTCATATTCAGATGCTGACTTTGGAAGCTGTAGATTAGATAGGAAGAGTACTTCAGGAACATGTCACTTTTTAGGAAAGTCTTTAGTATCATGGTCTAGTAAGAAACAACACTCAGTTGCCCTGTCAACAGCCGAGGCAGAATATGTGTCTGCAGGTAGTTGCTGTGCACAGGTGTTGTGGATGAAAAACACTCTTATGGACTTTGGATTAAATTTCAATAATACACCTATTTTATGTGATAATACTAGTGCAATTAATATTTCAAAAAATCCTATTAGTCATTCTAGAACTAAGCACATTGATATAAGACATCACTTTTTAAGAGATCATGTGTTTAAAAAGGATATATTTTTAGAATTTGTAAATACAGAAAATCAATTAGCAGATATTTTTACTAAACCACTTCCCACGGCAAGGTTTGAATTTATTAAGGGGGAGTTAGGTTTATTTAATTTTAAATAGTTTTTTTTTAAATCTTATTCTGTTTTCGAATTCTGCTTAATTTTTGTTTCCCGCTATAAAGTAATTTTATTTTGTTTTAAATAAAAGTAATGATTAGTGATTACACGGGAATCAAGGCTGTCAGAACCGTTTCACCTTCTAAACTGTTTCACCTTTTTCGGAAACCCTTTCGAAAACCTAGAACCGCACATCTGCTCCAAAACCCTTTTCTGAATCTTCAAACCCTAAACTTACGAACCTTCAGAAATCGTTGTTGAAATGGAAAAGACTAAGCGTCCAGATGAAGCTGAGAGCAGTGCTGCAAAGAAACCTAAAGTAGTTGGTCGGAAAATACTGCAAGGTAAAGTCATTGATTTAGAATGGCTGTTTGAAACTAATTTACTGTTGAAGCAAGCGTTGTCGTTTCAAAGCCTTGAGCAAGCTTTTAATAGTGAAAATTCTGAGTTTCTTTATGAGGCAGAAATGAGACATTTCTTTAGAACTGTTCAGTTTAGCCTTGGAGATACGGAGGATAGTTTATTGGCTCAAATAGAGGATAAGGACTTTTCCATATCATCTGTAGAGATAAGTCAAATTCTTAACTGCCCTCATGAAGGAGTTTTTCATTTCGATTTACGGAATATTGGAGATTCTGTACATAAGTCTGAAGACATTATGTCTTTTCTGTTTGGAACCAGAGTGATAAAGAAAATGTTTATTAAAGATTTGGAGCCCGATCAGAAAATCTTGGTAAAATTTGTTCAGACTGGTTTAGCACCAAGGATGGCTGAGATGGAGAAAATCCTATACCCTGACATGTACATAATGTATCTTCTGATGTGTGATATTAAGTTTAATTTTCCTCGGTTTATGATAAGATATTTGAATTACTGCTGTCAGAGTGAAGCAAGAATGACCTTTTTCCCTTATGGAAGGTTCATTTCTTTGTTTTTGTTTAAAAGAGGAATGATCAGATTGGTAGATGCTGGGGTGAAATGTCACCACAGTAATGTTTTTAATGCTGGAACTTTGAGGAAAGTAGGATACTTCTGGAGCACAATTAAAGGAAAACTCTTACCTGTTGGAGCTGAGGAAGACTCGGAGAGTGCTCAGGCTCAACCGGCTAAGTCCAAGGAGGGACAAGCAGAATCAAGGGTTAGTACAGTGGCAAGGAGAATTCGTTTTGAGATGGAGGAAGTTGAGGAAGAGAGAAGTCAAGAAGGACTTCAATCTAAAAGGAAGAGGTCAATTGATGAAGAAATTATCTCTCCTGCCTTGAAATCCTATGAACCGGTAATTTCTTATTCATTTGTGAGAGAAGCTGTTGTGGAGCAGACTGCACCGATAGAGGAACCAGCAGCTCAACCGGAAATCCAAAAAGAACCTCAATCTGCTGCTGTGGCTGTTGAAAATGTAATACAACAAGAACAACCTATGGAGGCAGTGCCTGGTGAAGAAGTGGCCCGACCTCAAGATTTACATGAAAATATTGTTCTTGACCAATCAGAAGAAGTTAGAGAGACTACTGTTCGTGATGAACATACTTCTGAAGCTAATACAGAAGTACTTCAGGAAGATTTTTCAGTGGAAGAGTTTCAGGCTTCAAAAGCTAGTTCAGTGGATCAACCTTGTCAGGACAAGGACAAAGAACAGTCAGATGCAGATTCTTTACCACTTGCCCTGCCTCATCAACCTATTTATGGACATGAGAATAGAGCACAGGGTGCCCCTGATTCGAGAAAAGAAGAAGTTGTTGAGCTGTACAAGCGTATCTCTCAGTTAGAATCTGAGAATGTTAGTCTCAGAAATTCTCTGAACTTAGAGCAGTTGAAGTTTCAGAAGCTGAAAGAATGTACAGTTTCAAGACAGGAAGTAGATTTGTTTAAGACTGATATGTTGCATGCTGTTGATCAGTTAAAATCAGAGATGGTAAAGAAAGATGATATGTCTGAGTTGAAGATTTACATGGAGAATAAATTTGAGTCTGTTGCAAAAAGTGCTGTGAGTGGATCAGGCTCTTCACCTGATTTGATTCGGAGATTTCAAGCAATTACAGGAGCACTAAGCAATATGAGTGACAGATTACACGATCTTCAGTGTAATAGTGCCCCTTTGTCAGTTTTGCTAGATAATCAGAAATTTTTAGTGGATCAGTTGACATCTGGAGAGCAACCGATTAGGATTCTTTTGAATCAGTTATCAGAAAAGCTGGCTCTTTTTGTTGAAAAAGAAGAAAGAATGAATGAGTTTTTCAGAGTTAATTTTATTGAAGATATTCATATGACTCAAGAGAACAGAGATCTTATCATCAAGTTAGGAGATGGGATGATGAAGAGGCTCAGAGAACAGTTTACAGAGATCAAGACCGTGATTCAAAGGAGATAGACACCTTTTTTTTCCCTGTCTTATCCATGAACCTTGATTCCTCTGTATATCACAATCATTTATATATATAACAGCTTGTGAATGAAAATTCTTTTCTTACTTCTTTTTTTGTTTTGTTGTTTATTGATTTATGACTAAGTTAGCCAGTATAACAAATTCACTTATTCATACACAGTTAATTATAGCATTTACTTATAGTTCAGTGCAATATTGAATGTGTTCAAATCCGTAATTTTTCATTCTTTTTGATATCACAAAAAGGGGGAGAATTTGGATAAACACAAAATTTAAATTCATTTGTTTCCTATGAAGGAATTTGGATATATACGACATTTTTTTTAGCTGAAAATTTATTTTTATGGGGGAGAAATTTTATTATAGTTAAATATTGTTTTAATCCTTTCAGAATTCTAAAATTTTAAAGATTGAAATTAAATTAGTTCTATTATTTTATGGGTTTTGTGATCATCAAAAAGGGGGAGATTGTTGAGCAATGTATTGTTTTCAAACAATTCAAAATAATGTTTTTTAAAGGGGGAGATTATTTTAAATAATACTCTGTCTCTTTATGATGATTTTGATGCTCACAAATACCCTTAATTATTTACTAATTATTTCGTTGAGTATTTTTCAGGAATTTATTTTATTTATTTATTTCATACAACGAGATTTCATACTTCATTTATTCCGAGATCAATTTTAGCGTGTTCTGGAATCACTGTAGCGCAAGATCAATTTTAGCGTGTTCTGAAATCACTGTAGCGCGAGATCAATTTTAGCACGTACTGGAATCACTGTTCATACCCTACGTTGATGAACGTAACGTATGGATGAAAAGTTTACCTTTTATGTTATTTTGAAATGTATGGTTAATGAACCTTACGTTGTTGAAAAGTATTGAAGAAGAACATTACGTTTGGAAGGAACCTTACGTTTTCGTTGTTGGACAAGTATGGAAGAGAAACCGTACGTTAGTTTTCAGTGTTGAGTTTGTTTCTCAAAAGTATGGATCATCAACCTTACTTTTATAATCAACCGTACGTTCTTTGGAGAGTTGAAGCAAGACAAAGTATGGATGATCAACCCTACGTTTGAATGCTGAAGAGAAAGTATGTATGTTCAACCTTACGTTTGTGAACCTTACGTTTGTGAACCTTACGTTTGTGAACCCTACGTTTGGAGCCACGTCATCAACCCTACGTTTGGCGTCGGGATATTTTTGACAGACGATGTTTCCTTTTGCATTGGTCAAACAAGCGGTTTATTAAGCGGATTTCGAGCCGATTCTTAAGTACGACTTTGACTGAATCAAAGACGATTTACAACGGATTAATGATTGATTTAAACGGAGCTTTTTGTGCCGATTCTTCAGGGGAGTTACAACGGCTCTGTTATTTCATTTAATATCGCGAATCTAAAGGAGATTTTTATGGATCTATTTATGCGGAAGAATTTCTCAGATTTGAATATATATGTTCTATCTTGGAAACTTCGGATTATATATATACACAGAAAAGTGTGTGAAAGATATAGATTGATCTTTTAACGAGAAAGAAACAGAGACTGTGAAAAGGCGTTCTTTTCTGGTGATCGAGAAGAAGTGTAAAACCTTTATTACCAAAGGAAGATCTTGATAGCAGATTCACGTGTTCTACATCGACTATCTGTTGTGAATCTACTGCTGCTGAAGTTGTGAAGTTTCTGGTAATATCTATTGCAACTGGATCGACTCAGAACTGTTTTGATTACAGATCTTTATTTTCTGAAGACAACGATCTATCTACTGTCAATTGCTTTCTGTTGCAATTGTGAAGAACAACTGGAGAAGTGTTTTCTTTATCGAAACCCCTTTTTATTTTTGAGTGATCAGCTTCTCGTTCTAAGCTGTGTGGGTTCGTGTTTGAACTAGGAAGGCTGTGTTTGCCTGAAACTTGTAAAGGTGTCAACTGCCTGTACTCAGTTGTGAACAGGTCTGTGGAAACGAGGACCAGATAGTGAAAATCGCCAAGCTCGTGGATTTGAGCGTTGGTGGAGTGGACTAGGGGCCTTCTGTTCCCCGAACCACTATACATCCGTGTGTTCATGCTTTTACTTTTTCCGCTGCATATTTAATCGAGCAAAAGCATAGTGGACAGAATTTGTCTAAATTGAAGAGATTATAATAATTTTGAAAAGACACAATTCACCCCCCCCTCTTGTGTGTAATCCGTAGATTCAGATCCAACAAACTCAAGTCTCTAAAAGGAAATATAAAAATCATCTCATGATAAAATGATCCATAAAAGATAATTTCACGTTATAGAGAAAGTCCTTCTATATAGATCAAAATTGAAGCTAATGTCTGGTAAGTTACATTCTAGATGGTTATGTCCTTATGTTTTGTCTAATGTTTTTCCTTAGGGTGTAGTAGATATCACACATGAGGACACTGGAAGGATATTTATAGTCAATGAGAAACATTTGAGGCAATACATTGAGGGTATTTCTACTGATGCAGTGGATTTCATAACACTGCATGCCCCCATCATCACTTGATAATATGAGGCTATTACTAACCCTTTCACTTTTATATTATTTGTACTATTTAAAATTATACATTTCATGTTCACATTCATATCATGGGTTCAAATTGAGTAAAATTAAATATTTAAAGTGTGGGGGATGGGAAAACATTTTTGGGTGGTTTTTTGGGATTTTCATTTGTGTGTTTTGTGTATGTTTTGTGTGTGTTTTCTTTTTGGTTTTTTGTTAAATTTACAAAAAAAATAAAAATAAAAAAACCACAAAATTTGTTTTCAATTTTATTTCATTTTATTTATTTTGGGGTTTTAGATAAATATTATTCTTAAAAGAATATCCAAATTATTTTTCATTATTGAGTCGATTGTGGAAAAAATTCCATTGTTTTTGAAAAAATGTTTTTTGCATGAATGTTGATATGGAATCTTTTTCTAGAATTTTTATTTTTAAATAATTCTTAAGTGTTTAATGGATTTTTGAAACCCATGCCTCATTATCACTAGCCACTAATTTTATTCCCTTACCTGAGAGAAATTCTAGTCCCTTTACTACATATTATTCCTTTTAATCACTTTCTGGAGAGTCTAGAGTCATGTATAGAAACTAGAACTTGACTTGATTCTGTTTGAAGACATAATATTCAAGTGTTATATATTCATGATAGAGGCCATCATTCATTGAAAAGACCTCTGTACAATTAACCTCTATTTTTTCTACCTTGACATTTTACCCATCTTAAGCCTTAGAGACCATGAAATTACTACTAGGTAGCCACATTAAAAGATAATTTATATATACCTAACCATTTCTTGTGTACATTATTATTTTACTTTCAGAAAGTGTGGGGGACATGGTGCTTCCATGGGAATTATTGGGAATGAATCATTTTTATGGGTTGATAAAAACAATTACTATATTTTCCTTAGTAAGTGGGTTCAAAATCCATATTGTATCATTGGTTTACACATGTTTACCTCTTTTTCTATAATTAAAATTATTAAAAAAAATAGTTTTTTACATTAAAAAAATAATAATAGAACAAAAGGAAAAAATAAAAAAAATAAAAAAATGGAGAAAAGAGGAAGTTTATTCATTATTATTCATTGATCAGTTGTGACCTGCAAAAATGGAAAATGGGGATAGTGACTTTTAAGTGATACATTTTTTTAGGGATTGAGTGTGTAAACTCATTTTTAACACTTGATAAATTTTGAAATGTTTTTTACTTAAGAGATAAAACACTCCTCTTATGCCTTAGATTTTTATACATTAAATTCTACCAACCATTGAACCTTAGAACAACCCGTTGGAAGTCCTATTTAGTATCACACTAGTTTTTTTAGTATATAACTTATAATCATGGAAAACATATGGTAATATCACATAAACTCTGGGAAAATAGCATAACTCCACTTTCACATGTTCCTTTAGTGAGGAGGTAAAATTTCTAAGCGAGGTAGGTTGCGACATGTTGCATGAGTAAACAAATAAAGTTGAAAAATTCAAATCTTAGAGAAGAAAAATGATATAAAAATTTATTTCATAAATGAGACATGATTAATTTCATTTCAAAAGAATCTTGGAAGTTTTCTCACCTTTGATTTTGGGATGAGTATTTATTAGGATATGATACTTTTCCCAAGAGTGAAAAAGGGTAAGTGTGGGGGAGTTGATAAAATGAATTTTTATTGAATATTTTATTGATAATAAATGAAAAAATTTCCTCACATTGTGTTAAATAGTTTTATTTATAAAATATTTGGGATTAGATCATTCATTTGGAAATTTGATAAAAATTACAGTTATACCCTTTATAGTGCACTGTAGTATTATAGAGATAAATATTTTTTTATTTATTATTTGAACTTGAAATTTTGTAATTGTGTTCTTGACTTAATATGATACCACTTTTGTTCAAGACATTAGAGATAAATCATGAATTTGATTGGACTAAATGGACCATGAAGTCAAATATGGGGTGGACATTCCAAATTAGACATCACTGTGGTGTTTGGGCCATATAATATTCATCCTTCCTTTTATTGGGCCTGATTTTTGAGGGGGCATTTTCAACCAAATTTCACAAAAATCATCCTTTTTAAAGGATAGATAATTCACATGTTTTTTTGGTCAAGAAGAAAGTGAAAGTGGGATTAAAATATTTGGTAGAATCTACCCATTCAAACTTGATGCCACTTATAACCTAGACTCCCCTCCACTATATAAATATGTATTTTTATAATTTTTATGGGCTAGGGGTATTTATTAGGATATTTAAGGTATAGAAATTTTTTTTCACTCAAATTATCCAACCATTGTAAGAGGGGTAGCTCTTGAAGCAAGGATCCCCTAATAGAATCCTTCTTTTTCTTCTTCATGTTGTAATGTTTACATTTACGTAATAAACTTATTAGTTACTCTTTTATTTATTTTATTTCCTTTTTTTGTTCAATTATATTATTCTACACTCATCCTATTTGGTCTAGATTCAAGTGTTTAAATGATATTGGGTTATACCCTTTCTAAACCTTTGTACATGAAAAACGTTTCTACAATAAATACACCGCCCATGTAAGAGTAGTTATTTTTAGTAATCGATCGACCTATATCCTTATTAATTCTTTTATTTTGAATCAATGAGCTTCTGTAATTTACATAATATGATCTATTAATTTATTTTTTAATTTAAATGAAACTAATTAAGAAATTTAACAATTAACAAAAAACACGTGAGGTTGGGAATTGTGTGAATTGTGAGAGCGCAACCTCAATCAGTAATACAATAACACACAGGATCAATTTTTATTGTTAAAATATAATCCATAAACTCAATTAATCATAATTTATAGAGATTAAATGCTCCTTAATTTACCACTAACCATAATCTAACCCTATAACATCAATCAAAGATAGGTGTCACAATTGCATGTTTCGAAGTTATCCTAGAGTTAAATTCACTTAATCTTTTTGGTAAAGTCAATTCTCATAGGGTTCAGAGTTTAAAAAATTAAGGTATAATAATTAAGTGGATATTAATTTAAATGATAAAAATTAATAAATTATTGAATAGGTAGAGTTAGATTGATTACAATTTATAATTTTTTTTCTAAAAAAATACATTCTCATTGTGATTTGTTAGTCAAATTTCATTTAAAAAACAAAAATAAAACAAAAATAAAATAAAATAAAATTTCCTTCCAGCATACTTCATCTAGCTTTATAAATGGTAAAAAAACCCCCATAATTTTTAAATAGTGTGTTTATATTATTTTAATTTATTTTCAAAGTACCTTTATTAAGTTGTTTTAATTACCACCACTTTGGGAGAAGAGCTAGGTCAGCCGCCCTGCTGCACCTAAATAACCCCAAACTAAACATCATTTAAGAGCGCCCATGATACCGCATTTTATAAAAGTCTTACATTTAGGGAGTTTTCTAAGTTTTAGTGAACTTTAAAATTCCATATCCAATAAAATTAATTCAAAATTACTTCCAATGTATCTAGGGATTCTCTAAACCTTCCAAAACTTCATACAAGGTATTTCTACCCTTATATCAATAAAATTCAACCAAAAGTTCATTTAGATGGTTTCTCCCACTTATTTGGTCTTCAATATCCATATTTAATATAGATTTATCCTTTGGGATAACAACTACCATGATGTACATAGCAACAACACTCTCAAGTCTTTCCAAAATATAGTAGAAAATACTTAAAAATCTCTATAAATACTTTTCATGTTCTTTTATGATGACCCACACACATAATCATCTGATATATCATTTCAATTAATTCATAATAGAAGAAGATCATTATATGTGTCATGTAGTGTATAATTCTTCTCTCTATAACAACACTCAAATACTATCTAATTGAAGATCAATTTATCAATCATTAGATGTTTATAATGCTTCTTAAATCATTATATCCAGGTATTTAAGTAGTAACAACTCCAATTCCATTATCCAACAAGTATGGGTAAAAAATTCTTTAGATTGACTAAAAATTACTTTTTTTATTATCATAATCCCCTTTTAATAGGTAAGGGGGAACCCAGAATGACATCAAAGACAATACCAACAATCATGTCTCCATAGAAAAAATTCAAAGCCAAATAAAACATTCAAGACTATAGAGAAAAGCCCCTACCCAGCATCAGAAACATGAAGACCAGTTCCACCAACCCATCACTGCACGACTAGCTATCCTGTGCAAAAAATGCATGGGCCCGGTACCGATGGCAGAGCTATACCCTCTCGAACATCCAAATCCATATAGAAATGACCTGATGAAAATCTAGCTCTGAACCTCATCTGGAGCAGTCCAAAGTAGACGAATAGATTGCAAAGGCCTTAAACCACGACCCACAGGACCGCAAAAAACACCACAGAAAAACCATTACAAAAATACAGAACTTCATCACCATAAACCATAAAACCTTCAAATCAACCTTTAAATGTTCTCCCCCTTTAGAAAAGTATAAGGTAGACTTAAAATGTTGTTATTTACCTTTAAAAATTCCAATTAATGGTCTTATTATCTCAAAGAAACTTCTTCTAACCTTTTTTTATTTCTCTTCCACTATGCACAGTTATATCCCTGAGTGAAGGTTGGCACCATAATCTTCTTATAAATGTTTCATCGACCAACCAACTCTTAGTATACATGGCTTAACCCATTGTGAAAAACAAGAGTGTCCAATTTATAAAACAAGGTTGCCCATAATTTTCCATAATTTTATACCACATCCAACCATCCATTATTAGGGTAAAATAAAATAGATTATTTTGAATAATATAAACTTTCACTCACTTGAACACACACATCAAAAAACATTCAATTGAAATGTATATTCTTCCCCATTAAGTTAGATAACCACCCATTATAAACAGAACAAGTACACATTAAATCATAACCACGAGAGTGAAAATTATACCCTATCATTAAATTTTTGAGGGGATTTTCTATGGTTTCAGAATACTCATAAAGTAAAAAAAACTATCACAACATCACCTCTTTTGAAATCTCCTCCTAAAGGGATTCTCTCATCACTTCTTCACCTTTAATTACCATCTATTAAGCACAACCATCCTGGCGTGGGAATAAAGTGGTAATACAAATATATTTACTTGTAGAACTGAGGTTAATACTTCTTCCTTAGTCCAGTACCATTTTCTTTGAAGTTTTTAAATGTCTAAACTTCTTCATACTTGCATCCACTTTAGGTTTTTAGATCTGAACTTATTCTTGAAGCATGGATATCTCTCATTATTGATATTTCTTCTTAACTAGAATAACTTCATTTTTTTGAGATAGAATAAAACTTTTACTTTTAGATTCTTTCTCTATGTCCCTATATTCTTTTAATTAATCTATCCATATGATCAATATATCATTTGGAACATGAATAACCTTCTCCTTTTATGTAAAATCCATCTTAATAGTAGCATTTTTTATATTGGTAGAAATTAGTTATATACTTTTTTCTCTTGTTATATCCTTTTAACAAGGTATACAAGTTATGAACTTGTTAGGATTGTGTCCTACTAAGTTTAAAATTCTGCACACCTTAACTTTATATATCAGGTTTCCCTTCTTGGGAAACCTCTCAATCTCATTATCAATGATTTCTTCTGACATGAAAATTTTCATTCAAATCTCTTTGATTGGATTTCCTTTTTAGTCATAGTTACTCATTATAAATTTAATTCTCATGGATTTATTACAAAAGTTCATGGTTTGGCCCATATTACCATAGGAGAAGCATCTTATTCTATTTGGTGTGATATCTTTCTCAGTCCTCACTACCAACTTATTAGGAGTATCACAATTAGACACTTTCTTTATAGGATTATTTACCAAGGAATAATTATGTACCTACTCTCCAAAATGTGGTGATCGTTTAATATCTTCACCATATGAGTAATACCTATAAGGATTGTATTGGATTTTCTCAAAGGAATGAACACTAATCATGAATAACTCACATATGTTTCCAAATTATTCAAATATTTTCTTATAATACATATTATATTTTTTATATTTATTCAATATAGTAGGTTTGTTTCTAATTTTATATTTTATTCCATTTGATTCATACATTATATGAATTTCATGTGCTTATAAGTTTTTACAACAATCTCTATCCATATACCCAAACTCATGATTTTTTGGAAAAATCTATCCATTTTTTGTACTTATTGTTTTTGGGTTGTTTTATCACTATTTTGGTCTCAAAATAAGGAAAAATTATCCCAACACTTGATTACATATACCCTTAATTATATGGTAATCTTCTCAAAAAAATTCACCCGCATATGTTTAGAATTTTAATTTTATCTAGAATTTTTTTACAAAATAGATTCAATGCATGCATCTCTTTTAAAATTGTGGGTGATTTTATTCTTTATGATTAATGTGGATTCTTCTCTAACACTTATAAAAAACACTTTACCACTATTATAAGTCAATTTTTAGGGAATAATAATATCTAAGACTTGAGTTGTAACACTATTCTTTTCAGAACTTTGAGAAGGTTTAGTAAGAATTGATTCTAGATCTTTCTAATCTGCCTCCTTCTTAAGAAAATTCAGGTTGAGGGTGATGTTTTCATCTTCCACTAATCTCAACCTGACTTCCCATTCACTCTCCATATTCTTACACTGTTTATCATTTATCTTTATTATTTTTATAAGTTAATTATCAATATTTTTCACCTTCTTATCTTTTAAATATGATTTTTCATCCTTGAAATTCACTATGAATTTATGGATATTTTTTCATTCATAAAATACTTAAGTAATAATAGCATTAAGTACTTCCTTTTCAAGAATTATATTTTTAAAATTTTCATCAATTGGAGACATGTTATTATTTAAAAGTGAGGTTGTTTATCCCTTATATTTTAACAGTTTTGAGAGGGTATTGTATCCTTCAACCTATTTGGAAATTAAAGCTCCATAGTAACAACTTCTTTTTATAGATATGATTTTTCATCAAATAGTTCCATGATATAACAAAGTATTTATTCAACTAATTAATTAGGAAATTTATTAATATGACCTTTTACATAAGAGTTAAAGTCTTTCACTATTTTGATCTTTTATTTCTCTCCATAAATTAACTAGAGTCATAAAAATTATCTCTATCAATAGACTCAATAGAGGGGAACTTACCAATCTAAGTACCTTAAGATAATGGTTGATCTTCTATCATCCTTGAAACTTTTCTCAGCTTCTTGAACTCCTTATTTTTCCCATTTTCCATAATCTTAGTAGAGACTTCCATATCTTTAATAACAGGAATATATTTTTACCTTTCCATTTGAGCCTATTTAAACATCTAAAATATTTAATACATTAAATTAGATAAAATACTCATGAAAGTAAAATTATATTTAACCCAATGGAACCTTTATTTGATACCAATTAAAATGCCCCTTTGGATTGGTGCATAATCTTGAGTGGGGGTGAATTAGGTATGGCCTATTTTGTTTCTAAATTCTAAAATATCTTTGAATCTTTTACTCCATTTAGAATTAAAACACTTTTTTAAATTATTGTAAATGTATATATTTTATTTTAACCAAGAAATAATCAACCAGATATAATCAAGTAACACAGGTAAAATAGAACATAGTATTTTTACAAGGGTTGTCTCAAAGGCCCACTACTTTCCATGACTGGTTATTCACCCCAATATGGTTTCTCCACTATAATTATAAGTTTATTACAATATTTGGTAATTTACATACCTATACTAAGGTTCATGATATATAAACTTTCTATAATCTTATATAAATTTCTCTAATAGCTTCACATTGTAATCACATATTCACAATGTACCGTCTTTTCATACCTTGAGTCGCATAGTTTCTAAAATTTTACACTATATATTCCAAAGTCTTTCCCTTCATCTCCTCTTGGATTTTTTTCATCAGGTATGCTTAGGATGCATCTATATCCAAAATATTTATCTCATTTTCAGTATTATATACTTTTAATACTTATATATCTTCAAGAATACTTTAAAACTCAACCACTAATCACAACTCAGCTTCATAGGCTTTATAAAAAACTATTTATCTAGAAATCTCACTCATTTATCAAATAATAATTGTCCCAATTCTAAATATCAATACATGAACAACATGTCTACATTTTCTTATATTTTATTTCTTCAACTGTAACTGATCAATAGAAACACATTAGTACACTCAAATACTTCTTCTTATTCTTCTATTTATTTTATTCTTCTACCTCAACTCTTGCTAACTAGTAGTTATTTAAGCTTACTCAACTCTCCCTATTAACTTTATTTAAAACCCAATTAGTGTATAACTTCAAAAAAATTTCAAATTCTCCTATATTATTTTCTATAGGTTGTAGGGTGTTATTTTACATCTTCTTCCTCAAGAGCTCATAGTTCTCTAAAATAACTAACAACTAACACCAACAATGGCTCCCTATACCTTTTCTATTTATTCCCCCTCAATCCTATTATTACCATGTGGCTTTATTTAAGATCATTAAATTTATTCCACAATAATTAGTAACATAAAATGGAATATCAAGAGGGCATTGTCACTAACTTCTATAAAACACCGTCATAGAATACCCACCTTTAGGTTCCCATGTTATTTCATGCATTGATTTTTCAACTCCAAGAATATTATATAAATACTATTAATCAATTAATTTCACATGGAAAAATATTTCCTCTTTTATTCTTTAAATTTCCAAATTAATATTCCAAAAAATATATCCAAAATTTTTACTATAATTTCAAAATATATATAAAAACATGCATCACATCAGCTTACAGTGTGGAACTTAGATTTCAATGTGAAACAATAGATTGCAACGTAGATAACTATTTATTTAGTTCAACATATCTCAAAACTAATATACATTATTTTTATCTTATTATCAAAAAAATTACACCATAAATTACTTATGCTCTGAAGAATAGACCAGACTTTTATGGATTTTCATCTACATTATTCTTGAAAATTCAATAACATGAATTTAGAACAGTTAAATATAAATAAATTTCTTCATGATTTGATATTATTCTACCTTGCCATAAAGATCAATAACTTAGGCTTGGATTATGGATATTGAAAGCTTCATGATGTTTTGTACATGATCAAACAACTCTTGAATCATCTCATTTTATTTACTCTTTAGAATAAATAATTCTATAAACTCAAACTTCCTTTATACATCCTCTATTTTTTTTAATTTTACCTTTATGTAGGTCTATATAACCTTTAAATATCTCATATAACCCATGGTATTTCCTTTATTCAAGTAAGTATAACCTTTATAGAAATTTTTATTACCCTTATGTGGATCCAAATGACCTTTATGCAACCTTCAAAAATTATGATTTACCCTTACATAGCTCCCCTTTCATCCAACATAATTTTTAAATTTTTATAATTTAGAATGACATACATTTCATAGGGTACTTTATTTATCAATTCTATGAATAATTATGCTCACAAACTCTAATAAAGAATATTTATGCTAGGAATTAAAGACTTACACTTGGTATAGGCTTATGTTGAGTTCACAAATACTTATGCTCGACCAAGTATTATGATAAAAACTTATATAAAAGCTCAAAGACATATGTTGAATCTCAAAATAATTATTATCTAACCAAACACATATAATGGTGAAGTTATATGATCGAAATTATTATGGACCATAAGGCTGAAAAGGCTGGGAAAAGTATCAGAAAGAAGGTCATTACCTAAAATCAGTATATGTGGGATGAAAAGCAGAATATAATTTGGAAAAGAGAATAATTATGTATATTTCATATCATACTTCATGAATTTATAACACTTATTCGAGGACATTATTTTCAAAGCATCAAAACTAGTTTTCAAAGTTTTTTTCCCATATGAAATTATCATTTGTGAGTGAAAGACATCTTTTTATGCCCTCCTCTATATGATTTTTATGGCCAAAATTCGAAAATGTTAGGGAGGATTCATAACACTTTAATTACCACAAAAAGAACCTTTTCCCACATGGAATTGTTGTTTTTGGGTGGAATATTTCTTCTTTTCATTACAAAATATGTTTTTTGATTGTTAAAATTTGGAAAAGGAAAGGTAACCACATAGAATTTTTATCTCTTTTCAAAGATAATTCCCCCACATGGCATTATCATTTTAAAAAAATCAGTAATTATCAACCTCACGTAAAAAAATTTATTCATTTGTGGATCAAATGTGTGGATTTTAATCTTATCACATAGTTCTATATAAAGCACACACTTACACAACATGGTCACTCATGAGGCACTATTTCCAAGTCACATGTGCCCCCTATGGTTCATGAACCACCATATGTACCTCCATTTTAGGAGATCAGTTTATCAAAAAATATTTATAAATACCCCATTCCTTATTGAAATAAAAAAATATGAGAAAATAATAAGAATATATGACAAGAAGGTAACGAGGATGGAGTCATTGAAGGAGAGAGTCAGAGAAGACTTTCCCTTTTGGAACCCACATCAATCTGATTTGTTGAGGGTAAAATTTAATGGTAATAGGACCTTGAAAGGTGTATCCTTCATGAATAACTCCCAAGGAATATCCCTCATGAACCATATATATTTTATAGGGATTTTTAGGCACCTCCCTAAACTTAGTTTGTGGAGAGTTCTTTATGGGAGAAGCATTATGAAAGGTGATTCATGAAGTATCTCTAAATAAATATCTATATAGGAAATGACAACCTCACATAGAATATCCTCCTATTAAAAAAGGGTAGATTAAGAGGTGTTTTCACCCTATCTTACATTCCCATGGCCTATAAAGAATTTGGATCCCTTATATCCATTTAGTAAAGCAGTAAAATAATGAACAAATAGAATCCTCTCATACTTTATTTTTTGCTAAGGTTATCCATCATGGACATACCAATTAAAATAACCTCAAGGTTATACATTCCCAAAAACCAATATCCCTGCAGGTGTTACATTATTAGAGACACATCACTCATGGGTAGTATCAATGCATGATCCCCACACAATCACCTTGAGTTGAGATACTCCCCATGGTTTTATTTTTCACCTTAAGTCAAGATACCCCTATTAGTTTTATCACATGGGAATAATATTAATTGTAATCCCAAAACATACCTTAAAATAAATCACCAATTAGGTCAGGTATCCCACATGGATAGGTTGGTGCATAATCCCCAAAAAACATTTCATTTTTACTCCTTTTATGATATATAAATTCTGAGCTACATGACTTTAAACTACATAGTGAATGACATTAAACTGCATGGACCTATCCTATCATATAACCTTAAACTATGTTATTAAAACTACATGGGATTAATTAATATTAACCAAGATAAGTAGGTTGAATCTCTGAGGTATCCAACATTCACAAAACTGTCCTTATCTCATATGCAACAAGCATAAAATAACCCATATCACCTTGAGTTGAGATGCTCTTTTTGGTTCTCCTATATAATGTTTGAGCTATATGATGATAAAATTAATAGAATAGAATCCCCATATCCTAAAATTAAAATGCACCAATTTCCTTATTATGTGATATAAAAATATAAGCATGCCCAATGCAACGAGCATAATATGCCCAATGTGATGAATATGGGATACCTCATGTCCCAAGCATGAGATGAATCTTTACTTATAGGAATCCTAAATGCATAGATCCATTCAAATTTAATTGTGTACTTTAATTAAATTCAGTAATATTATATTATCTATTATTTCTCATACCAAATGTGACTCATATGGTCTTAGATATAATATTTGATCATGCCATTAGCACAATTAAAATGACTTTGATTGGTCCTCTTACTAAGAGTAAGCCCCAAATTTATCTTACCACATGGGCCTTATCTTAGGTGTAATAACCAAACATACCTTCACTTGACTCTTTTACTAGGTTAAGTATCTAAGGTAAGCTCATGCATATGTCCCACTTAGTCTCCTATTATCACCCCTTTTAGGACATATGAATCCTACTGGGGAAACACCAATGTATAAACCCCATTTAATCCCTTGTTATGCACTCCAATAAATACAAATTATCTTATATAAATTGTTTCTCACATCGATCATGACTCATGTGGGTTTATTGGTTTAGTTGGTATGTTCATTAGCACAATTTAGATGCATCATGGGAATCTAATAGTTGTCTGAGTTTCATGACTTTAAACTTTCCATCATACGTCTTTACTGTATGATGTTAAACCACATATAATAGTCCTATCACATGTACTTAAACTATGCATTTATAATTACAAGGAATTTGATTCCTATTAAATAAGATACTTAGAAAAAACCTCTAAGGTTCAAACCCAACATCAAATCTATCTTCATCTCTCTTCATCAAGTTATATTCCAAAGAGTCTAGATATCCTTACTTGTTAAGCTATATTCTACATGAGGTATCATCCACATCCACTAGGATCATATTCCTAGTAGATGAACTATTTATCTAGCCATAATTTTATTAAAATAATTATCTTACCCTGAGAGACATATTCTCTATGGGTCTTATCTTGTTATTCTCTCCAGGACATATTCCCAATGAGACATATCTTCACAGGGCCATATTACTTGTGAGACCGACCCAATATCATTGGGATAAATTACTTATGAGGTCAATCATAAAGGGTAGTTCTTTTGTAAGTCCCAAACCAACCATTTCTTGGAATATTTCTCTTATTAATCCTTACCACAAGACATTAAATTTCTTGGATCAGTCCTTGTCAAACAACCTTAAAATTTATGATGTACCCTATTAATATTGAACCATGTGGGTTCTGATTTCTTTCACCAAGCATGCGTAAGAATAATCTTTCTTGGGACTAACCTAACACCCCAAACATTCAATTCTTACTTGGATACTGATAAACTATAGAGTGTCCAAAAATGAAGATTTAAACTATATTCCCTTAAAATTAAGCATCACCAAGTAATAGAAAAATAATATGTATAACCTTTGATATATATATATATATGTTTCCATTGATGGAGAAACTATGATACATAGATATGTTCATATTGATTTATAACCTCTTATATATATATGTTCACCACAATAAATGTTAATGATGAACTATTGTCATGAGGATAACCTATTCTGTACTAGGATATGGGAAAAATTCATGAAATACATATTAAATCTATAAGAGATCCCAATACCAGGAAAGAATACCTTAAAAAAGTGAGATGAGCCTAAACTTCCACCCTCTAGACCAAGGAACATCCCTAAGATTAATTGGTAAGAAAAACTCAGTGACCACCTACCGTTGGAAAAAAGGTTCACAATGAAATATCCTATCATGAATGTGGGAGACATTGGGTGTTTATAGTTATACAAACACACCTCATCAGACATCGATGCAAAAAAAAATGGTGAACCCAACATGAATCTTTCAACTATGTTATCCTTTCACAACCATAAGTAAGACCATTTTCACATGAAACAAAATAGACCAACCTGAAACCCATAATTGTAAAAGTTAATGACTGAATATTTTTATTACTTATGATATTTTGTTGATGAGTTTACTTATATTTTTTATTAATATTTGAATTCAATTTAAATTCATGTCATCCCCATAATGAAAAAGACACGATTCATCACTTTCAAGTGATAAATCATCATCAATGAAGAATACATCATTAACCTCTCAATGCCTTTAGTGCTAGGTGAAGATACACTTGTTCAGGAGTACTGCCTCGATGGTATGGTATCAACCTTAGAGGTGTCACAAGAAGTGATCCATGACATAAATCCTCAACAATCATCTATACAATAATGAGTCATAAATTAGTAGGTGGAACTTACTACCACCTCAAAATTGTTTAGTATTTATTATCCAAATCACAATGAAAAACACCTCCCTTATCACAGATAGGTTGATCTTGAGGTTGACTATAAATTCACACCAGTCCAGGAGTTGCCTATGAGGGATCTAATCAATCGTTTCCATAATTGTTGTATGAATTAAAACCCTTATCAATCCATTGTAGATTCCATCTAGGAAACCCCTAATATAGTGAATCAAACCCAGGCATCTAGGAGAGTGCATTGGGCATCAAGAGTTTCTAACCACATGTAGCATGCTCATATTCTCACTTCCACCGAAGAATCCAATAGTCCTAGTGTTTCATTTATTATCAATGATGATTCAATATGTGCTTCATGAGTTTAGGATGAAAAGTGTAAATTCTTGGAGAATTATTATGGATCCACTTGATGGAATTGGATGTCACACTTGATAAATTATCCATTTTTCAATTGTAAAAATTGATTAAACCATTATTTAATTTCAAATACATGTGTTAAGGAGTTCACAATATTTCAACAAGTTCCCACCCCTTATTTGGGTGAAGAATAATAGAATAAGATAATGAAAATATTCATTTTCATGATGAATTATTTGTGAAATAATATTTTAAGGTTTATATGAAAAAAGAAAGTAAATTTATGAAGAAATAAGTGAATTCCATGAAATAGTTTAATCATTGCATGATAATTAAAAATATTCCATGATAAATAATGTATATTTTTCATTAGGTACTTTTAAAAATATTTTTTTAGAAAGTATTTGAATTATATTCTATACTTATAATATATTAAAATTATTTTAAGTAAGAACCTTATACTAAATAATTACCCAACCCTTAGGACAACCAAATACCCCTCTACTCTCATATGAGACTAAGGGGGTCAACCAACTGGGAGAGGTCGACTTGGACATCCATGGGGGTGAAAGGTGTGAGTGGGATGAGTATAGTACTATAGGAGTATGTGATTGTGAAAGCACACATGATAATGGTCTGGCTAAGCCCGATGTGCATGTGTTTCAGGGTGACCAGTGTGTGAAGGTGTGTATGAGTGATGATCCTCCACTTCCTTAGAATGAACTACAACCAGCCCGAGTTATAATATATTGAAGCATACATATATCTAGAATTTTGATGTGGTACATTATTATCATTAAACAGTTCATCCATATTAAAATTTTACATATAGAAAAATCACCGTATGATGTGGTTTATCTATACTTTTAAATTATCTTGAGAAGTTTTCTTCTACCTCCCAACATCCAAGAGATGCATTATGTCAGATTAATCAATGAAAAGACTACAATAATTGAAACTAAGATCTACATGGTTACTAAGAGATTTATATTTTAAGGAGATGTGGCCTCAAACCTCCATTTATTCAATATCCTTCTTTCATGCATATTGATGTTCAAGGAATATGAAAATTCCAAATGAAAATATACTTTTAGAGGGATTATCATGCATTTGATTTATAGGGATGAATTCAATCTTATAAATGAGATTAATTACGTGATCATAATCACATGCATGTGAGGAGAACTCATCTAAGAAAGAACGCCATGTTTTTTGGAATAATTATTTTGAGAAACAATTGAAATTTTTAGTGTTCATGAAAGTTGCAGCATGGTATAAAATGTATACTCTAGAAATATATTGAAAATAAGAGATGAGGTGGTGTAATGATGTGGTGATCATAGCCTCTAAAAGTATAAGAACCTCATACATGGGTGATGCTGCTCATATTGAGAGCTCTAATTATTTTGAAGAAAAATAGAGTGTCTGCGAATAGTGTTTCACAAGGAAAAGGTTTACATGAAGATTTTTCTTTCATAAGGGAAAGGAGAAGCCACATGCTTCCTAAATTTTAAATCATCCACTCATGGGTTTCATGAATAACTAGTTACATGAAACCCATACTACTTTGTACAAATTTCCTTAAGTCATGTTGTTTCTTGCGCAAATAAGAACCAGTGTGTTTCACTTTGTAAGGAACATAATTTCAAGTGATAAACCTATGAAAAGGATCTTAACATCAACTATCATTGTTTTAATGAAGTTTTTTTTTGATAATTCCATATACTCATTATTTATATAGTGAGTTACATGATGAATATAAGTTCACAATGTGTTTTATGGATCACCCATCCACATGAATGTGTATGTGAATACAAGGTAGCACATGCATGTGATAATCAAACACATGCACATGCATTGAGAACCCAATCTAAACATACCATGGAATAAGGAATATTAAGGAATATAATTTATAAATCACAGAAGATCATAATAGAGTATATAAATAATATGTGAAAGGGTTATTAAATTATTATGATTAAACCTTAAATTCATTAGAATAAACCAAGTATGAGAATACACATGTAAGTTTTTTTCCATGAATGAAGTGTTCTTGGAATAAGTGAATTGAGTTTTTCAAGATTATTCTTGCATAAATAATACAAAAGAATTTGTGTTCACCACTTTTACACATCAAAGTGAGGACAAGAATTCAATAAAAATGATGAATTGAAGGATAAATATTTGTTTCACTGAGGTAACTGATCATTTATAGGTGATCAAAATTATTTGAGAAAGATGAACAAACCTGATAAGTAGCTATTAAAGGATCATGAAGCACACACAATAAAACTTTATATTGAAGGACCGTGGAGGAAGACTGTCATCTATAAGGTTGAAGATATTTCTATGAATTAATCAATTGTTAAAAAGGTTAATAATTATTATATTTAGAGATAGAAGTAAGATAAGTCTCTCACTTGGATCTGGGAGCAAGAGAAGCCTCTTAGTTAGAGATGGGAGTAGTTAAAGTATTTCAGTTGTATTTTAAATCAAGACAATTCTCTTAGTTGGTGTTGGGAGTGGTGAAATCACTTGGTTAATAGTAAAAAATCTTTAACCCAGGGGAATAACTAGTTTCAACAAGGAGTAGGATTTTTCCAAACCTTGTAAATATTATGTGATGCGCTCTCTATCATTATCACTTTACATGAGTTGGGATTGATAGATATCACATAGTGGATCAAGAACCTTAACAAGTTTATAAGGTTGAATTGAAAAGTAAACTAATCCACAAAAGAGTGTACCACTGATTCACCCCCTGTCAGTGGCACCTAATATGTCCTAGGTTTATACATGTGGTATAATAGAAAATGTTCCCTCTAAAGATCCAATAAGAATCTTGATATATTGATAATTTTAATTCTATCAATAAATGTGGTGTTTCAACATTTTATGGGAATACTTATCACATATGTAGGAATATTATGCTGCCTTATCTTCTATCACTTGGTCTGGAAGTGAGAGATTCTGTAATAGTGAGGTTTCCACCCATTATTGATAATGTATCCATGAAAAAAATTGATAAGATAAATATGGAGTTATATGGAAAGGATCAAAATTCCATATTGATATATCTATCAAAAAAGGTTCACAAAAATTTCATGGTCTCGAAACTACTAAGGATATATAGGTTAAACTGAGAAGCAATTATGGTGGTTATTTCAAAGCCATAGAAGCCAGAGTTCATGTTTTGAGGAGAAAATTTAAATTTATAAATATAGATGATGATGAGACAATAGATAACCATTTTAGTAGGGTAAATGATATTGTGATAAATATCCTAGGATTTTGTGAGAAGTTGGATGACTCTATCATTGTCAAAAAATTGATGAGGAATTTTTCAGATCTCTTTGATTCAAAAATTTCAACCTTGGAATAAATAGATGACTTGTATCTTAATGAACTACACAACATTCTTATAGCTTATGATATGAGTAAAATTCCATCCTTCAAGAAGAGTAAAAACATTGAAATGGCCTTTAAATAAATACTAATAAGGGAAAGTTAGAGAAGAATAAGTTGAATAAATTGAAGACTCAAATGATGAGAATGATGTTGGATTCAATAAATTTTTTGATCTTATATCAAAAGTATTTGGAAAGGGAAAGTGGAATGTAAATAGTAAGAAATAAATAAAGTGTTTCAAATATGGTGGCTTTGGTCACTTTTCTAGAGATTGTAAAAAGGAAAATGTTGAATAATAAAAATAAAACTTAGTTGATGAGAGAACCCACAAACAAAAATGGGATTGGAAGAAGAATAAACTCTTCAAAAACCAGAAGAAAAATATTATGAACAAGAATGAGAAAGATTTATCATTAATTTATTCTTTATATAATGAAGTTTTTTTATTTTACCATGAAAGGAAGAGAACCAATTCTTCAAGTAGTATGATAATGAAGAAGAAAAGATATAAATTGAGTAGAAAATGAAATAAAAATAATAATTATACATGGGATAGATTAAATATATCAATAAATAAAAGAAGAATCCTGGGAAAGAAAATAGTAAATTAACTATTGAAAAGAATAAGAAGGAAATAATTCCTATTAATGAAGAACAGGAAGAGATAATCAATAAATAAGAATCTTTTTTTAACGAGATCAAGAAGTAAAAATTGAATTTTTTTGAATAATATATAATGATATATACTCTTGAATAGAATTTAACTTAAAGAGAACAATTATTTGAGACACAATCCATATGTGTCATAGTTCAGTATGAGTTGAATAATGATATAGAACATTTCGATAAATCTATTGAGATCAAGGGAGAATATTCTCATGTTAGATAAAAGGTAGGTAAAATTGAACCTAATAATTTTAGTAGATATGATATTTCTAATAGTGAAGATGTGAAAACTATAACCAAGAATATGTATTCCAAGAAGAATGAGAGTCAATCTTCCACATTAAAGGAAGGTAAGAATATTACAAGAATTCTATAAAACCCCAAGAAAAGTGTATCTTTATTTTCAAGAGGACAGTAACAACATAGATATAGATTCATCTAGAACCAATGTGTGATAATAAAGTTTCAATTATTATTTTTTGTGTTGTGTTAATCATGGACACAAATATTATTCTTTCCAGTTTAACAGGTCTTTAATAGAATTGAGTTAATAATCAAGGGGGAGTTTCAATGAGAATATGGGAAAAAATCTCAGAGAAAAAAACCTATGGATAGATATGTACCACATATAAAAAAAAATTCATATTCTGAAATAAGTTTATGGAAGACGAAATTTAAAAGGTAATAAGGATGAGGTATGCATGACAAGATTAGAAAGAGAAGTTCCCTATGTTGGGAAAGGGAATAAATTTCAAAAGAAAACCAATAGAAAGTAATATGAAGATTATGAGGGGATTTAGAATGTGAATAATGATTGTATAATTTTTTGGAAATGTTAGTTTAAACTAGATAAAAGTTGGAGGAAGCTAAGAGACTTTATAAATCTAAAGGAAAACATGTCGTCTCAAAAAATGAGATGAAAGTTGATGAGAAGTTATCTGTAGGTGGAAACTTGAAGATCCAAAATACCAAGGTTGAAAAATTTATTCAAAAAAAATAAGAATAAGGGAAGAAATAATGTAATCAAATAAATAAGACAAAAAACAAAAATAGGATTCCATCAAAGTCTTCCTATGCTGATATTGGAAGAAAATAATGGCCTATATTGAGAGGAAACTCTCAGTATTAATGTTTCCTTTAGAAAACAAATAGGTCCCTCTTTATTCCCTATATTTTATGTGTTTTAAGATAACATATAGGGAATTGAAGAATTTTTTTTGAGGTTATCACTTATAGATAACATGATATTTTTCTTTATAAAGTATATTAACTTCTATGAAATAGAAGAAAATAATGCTTCCCTCAATGGGAAGAAACCTTGAGAAGAATTTTTCAATTTACCAAACTCTAATAAATTTTGAAATTTTGGAAATATTTAAAATATGAAGGTTGAGGTATACCAATAAAAATTTCATACATAATTATTAATTATATTAATCATATCAATAAAGGGAGAACATTTAGTTGATAATAAGACGAGAAAAAGGGAGTTATTTCTTTACACCTAAATTTTCTGATGTTTTTATTGAAGTGTGTGCAATTTTTATCATTTTATTAAAAAATATAATTATTGTAAACCCCTTAAAATTATAATTGAGAAATTATAATCATCATTTCACATTCATGGTATTTTATACAAAACATATACAACCTTGGTTATATATCTCTTCTTTTATACACCATGTTAGCCCACATAGACGTAGAGTTGATGAACTATATGATCTTTGTTTAGAGAACTATGTGATATCATTTATCTATTAGAACCATGTTGAAACCCCCAATTTATCAATTGAATTTTATTTCTAATATGGGGGATAAAGTTTTGACATACATATTAAATTTTAAACAAGTAAAGAGATATTGACAAAAAAATATGAAGGGAGAGATTGTTAGGACCATTGTTAAATTAGTTGTCAATTATGTTTCAATATGTGATTAGTGAGATTATAATAAAAAGTGGTGATGATTGGAGAATTATTATAGATTCACTTGATGTCATTGGATGTTACTCTTGAGTAATTCAACATGTTTCAACTGTGACGATTGATATAATTGTTCTTCAATGTCAAAGGCATGTGATAAAAAGTTAATAATGTTGAAATAAGTCCCCATATGTTATTTGGGTGAATAATAATATAATAGGATCATGAAAATATTCATTTGTTTTATGAATTGTTTATAAAATAAAATTTAAGTGTTTTAATGTAAAAAGAATGTAAACTCACAAAGAAAGAAGCGAAGGCCATGAAATAGTTTGATTATTGCATGAGTATTAAAAATTAACCATGAAAAATAATGTATATTTTTCATTAGGTATTTTTGAATAATATTTTTTTAGAAAGGATTTGAATTATATTCAATATTTTGAATATTTTATAAGTATTTTATTTAAGGGCCTTACACCAAAAAATTGGCAAACCCTTAGGAAATATAAAGACCCCTCTACCTATTATGTGAGACCTAGGGGTTAATCAGGTGGGAGAGGTTGATCTAGAAATACATGGGAGTGGTAGGTGTGAGTGGGATGAGAATAGGTGCACAAGAGCACACACTCACTTGAGCGCGTATGTGGATGGGCCGACTAAGCTAGCTATGCAAGTGGGCCAAGGCAGCCTGTGTATGATGGTGTATGTGGGTAATGATCCCCCACTATCGTGGAATGAATTGAAACAAGTCCAAGTTATAATATATTGAAGTACACATCCACCAAAAATTTCAATGTGGGAAACATGTTTTTCTATATTTTTCATCCGTTTTAAAATGTTATGGATAGAATGAGCACCATACGATGTGGTTGATCTAAGACGTATGATTATCCGAAATAGTTTTCTTCTATCTCCTGATATTGGAGAGCTCTAGTATTCTAGATTACTAAATGAAATTACTACCATCATCAAACTTGAGCTCTCCATGGATATTTCAAGATTGAGATTTTGAGTCGATGAGGCCTCTAACCTATATGCATGCAATCATCGCCTTGCAAGCATACAAAATTTTAAAGAATATGAAACTACCGAATGAAAGTGGAGTTGGAGGAAGATTCTAATGAATTTGATTTATAGTGATGAGTTCAAAATTATAAATGAGATGAATCACATGATCATCATAACATGCATGTGAGGAGAACTCTCGTAATAATGAAAACCATTTTTTGGCATAACTATTTTGAGAAAAAACCAAACCTTTTGGTGTTTATGAAAGTTGTGATGTGGAATAAAAAGAAGAGTCTTGATGCAGATTGAAAAATAGAGATGAAGTGGTGAAATTATGTGGTGATCATCACCTATAAAAGGAGAAGTACCTCGGTCATGGGCACTGGTATTTATATTGATAGATCTTGTTATTTTGGAGAAAAATAGAGAGTGTCCGCGAACACTATTTTGCGAGGATACGGTTTATGAAAATATTTTTTTTATAAGGTAAAGGAGAAGACACATACTTCCCAACTTTTAAATAAAACACTCTAGGTTTCATGAAGAATTGGTTCCATGAAAACCATACTGGTTTTCGTGAACTTTCTTGAGTCGCACTGTATCTTGTTTGAAGAAGAATCATCATTTTTCACTTCATGAAGAACACAATTTTGGTTGATAAATGATGAGAGGTATTTTTGAAATTTTAAAGCCATATTAAATATTTTTAATCACCTAACTACTACAATACAGTAACAACCATGGTTTTCTCCCAATGATACCACATTTAAGGATCATATTTATCATTTTTTTATTAACCAAATAATCTATTTATGAAGGAGATTTCTAAGGTTAAAAATGAAAATACCCTAATTTATAAAACTATTATGTTAGAAAAGTAAACTAAAGAAAACTAGAAGAAAAATGAAACATGGAGAGAATTCATAAAAGAATCGCTGGCCCTCCAAATAATTCATCCATTCTTCATTTCTAAGAAAGATTTTACTAAATAAATTCTCTAAACACATAATCTGAAATCTCAAAACTGCGTGTCTCATTAAGTTTGAGAAGTAAAATATAATGACAAAGATATCAGTAATTTACTTTTTTCGTCAATAGTCGGTCAAAGTATTCAAATATCATCAAAATCCTAGATAGAATCGAACTGTTGTGCTCACAATTCTTGATCGAGAATTGAGAATATTGAACAAAAAGAATTAACAATCAAACTTCTAATTGGGCTAAATTAACAGTCCATATCCAATGAACAAAACATGACAATTGGTTATGTTCTATTTATATAATAGAATAGAAAATGAAATTAAATGGCGAAAAAGAAATTATAAAACATCAATCAGTTATCCAACAGTTAAAAATGTAAAGAAAATTACATTATAAAATAAAATATAAAAGATCAGAGTGAATTCACTAAAAGAAATAAAAAGGACCATCCGCTAAAAAATTATCTGATCATGTCCTAATAATGTGATTAGACTTCAATATTCATCTCCATGCTCGATAGAATATCTTCTTTGATCTCATTGAAAGATCTCATAATTACGATCTACATCACTCCACCTTCATTGTCTTTAAATATTTTCTACTATCTATTGTCTCCTCGGTATCTATCTTGAATAATATATGGATTAATTCAGAATTTGACCTCAAAAATATATTTCTAAAATTTCTCCACCAATATAATTTTTGTAAGTTCAAAAAACTACCGTTAGTGAAATGATTAACTTCTGAAATTTGACAAAGATCATTTCTCCCCTCTGGATCACCACCTCATTTTCTGCATTAAAATAATTCAAAAATTCCCAACATTTTTAAATATAACCACATTTAATGGAAAGTATTTAATGAAAATTATCATCATCATTTTTCCACCTTTGATATCAAATCCAAGCCCCACATATCAAAATATTATTCTCTATAATAAATTGCTCATGTGTCCATCATAAAAAAAATTTACACACCCTACTAGTCTTCATTCCGACTTTCATCAAATCAATAAATCCACATGTCAACCTGATCTTGACAATACCACTTCCTTATTTATTAACCAAAAAATTATTAAAAAAATAATTCTACATAAATCATATCGACTTAAAATTCATTCTCATGAAAAGATCCACTACAAATGAGGACATGCTTGATTTTGGATTCAATAAACAGACCAAGAATCTTACACTATAAAATTCATACAAAAATTTGGCTTAAATTCCATTTCAAAAACACAATCACACCAATATGAGATCATGAACACCTTTCCAACATATTTGATCCTTCAAATCAATAGAACATGATCCAACTAGCACTAATATCAAGACAACATACAATGAAATTTCACATATCTTGGTATTGGTTCATCATCATCCTTCAACTTCATCCAGAAGCTAAAAATCCGAATATATATTCTACAACATGCTTGACCCTTCATCTACCTAATTAAACTTAGAATAGAGACATCATCCACCAAACTAAATAGTCAAAGTCTTTAGTGAAATTGAGCTGACCAGATTCAATATCGAAGCTTAATTAACAAGATTGAATTTCTTCTTCCTTAACACACCACCAATCAAAAAAGAGGTTTTCATCACATTTGGGTTCCAGTCTTCCTTTATCCATCCTTGGCTTCAAAAAATCTCCAAACATTTAATTTTCATCAGTGAAGAGGCTTAAAAAATCAGTTTGGTGAAAGTATTCATGATCTGATATGATTGGTTTGGATGATGTCACGACCACATGTCTCATTTGCAACCACGATGGTGGTTGGTCTATTCAAAGGTAGTAATGAAGAACATGAGGAAAACATTGTTTCATATTCAATAACAAAAGAGTAAAGCTTCATATCTAGTTCTCTTCTTTGACACAATGGAAGGTATAGAGTTGTCCAACTTCGATGGAGTACCTCATGTCATTAATCGTATCTATAAAGATTTATAGAGCCATTTGTCTTCATAATTGGCACAGATCTGATGATGAATTAAATAATAATCCATAATAGAAAACCTAGATCATCTTCATTGGCATGCGTCATTAGTTGCTTAGATATTCATGTTTGGGATTCTCAAAGGTATATTTTGATGGGTTTTGACTTCAATTCTTCATCATTATGGTGTCGAGGTGTATGATCATCATCTTCTTCAACATCATCCTTGATCAAGCGGTCCTATTTTGGTGTGTAGAGATGAGTTACACTCTTTTTTAGTGACATCGGGACGAACCTTCCATCACAATCTTCCGTATGGGTTCAATCAGATACGTGGTCCATTTTAAAATTAGCTGATCTTGAAATGGATAATTCGTGCACTATGAATTTGGATATGTGGTCCCTTAATAAAAATACCCTACTTAAGGGAATTTAAATTTGTCTATGTGAATTTCGATGAGAAATATACTATGTTATTGTCATTTTTTTTTCAATTGGCTATGTGGTTGGATATCCTAAAATTTAACAATGTTGCTGGACACAAATAAGAAGTATATGTCAAAGCCTCTCCATCCATTTTTTTTAAATTAACTGAATTAATAAAAACATAAAAGAATAAATTGATAAATTTCATTTTATAATTAATTAATAAAATAAAAAAAATATTAAAATGAAATAAATTCAAAAAAAAAATTATAAAATAAAATAAAGACTAAAATTTAAATACCAGCTTAAAATATTAACTAATAAAATAATTAATAGAATAATTAAAGGATAAAAAATAAAAAATAACTAAATTTTAATTTATTGGAACTAGTTACTAAATTATTTAAATGAAAGAAATTAAAAACTTCACATCATTTAATTAATTAAATTTAATAAACATGGAAAATATAAATTGAATTAATAGAACATAAAGTTAAAAAATAACGTTAAAATAATATTTTTAAATAAACTTCAAAATTAAATAATAAATTTAAAATTAAACAAAATTATAATTAAACCATAAAAGAAAAAAAACCTGTAGTAAAATCATTATTTTAACAGTTTTTTTATTTTAATAATAAACTAATCACAAAAGTAAATAATCCAATCAAAACATTATTTTAAGAAAAAAACATAATTAAATAAAATATTTTATGTGAAAAAACTATGTCAAAATATAGATACATCAATTCCCCCACACTAAGGGTTTTCTTATCCTCAATAAAGCAATAATCCCAATCTAATGGAATGAAAAAAATCTTAAATTTGAAACAATTTATGTCCATAAAACATTGATTTTTAAAAATATTTTCCACATCATACTTCATCATGAAATGAAAATATTTTACCCTCAAGAAATTAAGTTTTTTCTTGTGCAATAATAATTCTTTTTTTACAAAAATGATTGAACATTAAAATTTGTAAATAGATTAAACTCGTTTAAATTCACATTCAATTGAAATTCCAAACTTCTCTCTATGTTTAGGAGAATAGAATCACATAAGATAATAAAAAAAAATATTTTAGACACTCTATTTGGATGATAGAACTTAATAAATTAAAAGGAGTATTAATAACTCACTCATCATCTTAAAGAATAGAATAATTTTTTTCTACCTCGATTGGGATCTTCATTTCATAATCCATTTGAATTCATACCTTACGATTTTAAATCCAATTTCAAAAATTTGAAGGTAATGATTTTTTATAACATTCACACAGTTTTTTACCAAAATAAAATTATTTTCAAGAGGGTAATGATTTTTTTACTCAACTATATCTAACAGGTAATAAATAATTAACCTCCTTAAAGTGGTTACAAAGCACTCAAACTTTAGAAAAATTTAAAACTATTGAAAATGATTTATTCTAACTTGAGAAATAATAAAAATTTGATAAAATTTAGTGGTTTTTTATGGGATCCCTTTTTGGTATAGTTTATCACATTAGAATACCCTCTCCCCCACACTAAATCTCAACATTTTCCCCAATGTTAAATCCAAGGTAGAGAAAAAATATAATCTAAATTTTAAAGTTTAGAGATATTTAAAAAATTCCGTAGATTAAAAATGTGTTCAAAGGGTTACATTAAAGATCACTATAGTTTTGTTATACAAAAAATAAATAAAAACATACAACATGCACAAAAGTTTCAGTACTGGTTACAACTTCAAAAATTTCAGCTCAAATATATGTTTTTTATGTTAGTGCATGTTCAAATAATTTTCAATTTGATTTTCAGTGAAGTAATATCCATCATTAAAGGGTAATAACATGCACTCCAAATTAAAACATTTAATGGTAGTAACTAGCATGTTTCATCACTAATTTTCAACATGAAAAATATCTTCTAGATTCATTTTTTCAAAACATTTTAAGTTCAAATCAGTAGTAGTAAGAAAATTTAAAAAATCATGAATAATTTAGAATAATTTTAAATAGAAAAAATTTATGAATTTAAATATTTATTATTCTTGGAATATAATAAAAAACCCTTTATTTAATATTAAAAATATCTTATGGTTTACTTGAAAACTCCTAAAAAAGGAAATCAAATTAACATTATATATCAGAAAAATTTCATCTCAAGAAAAATAAAACTATAGTTGAAAAATTAAGGGGGTGAATATAAAATTATCCCACTTGTAGCTTCTCTAAATCCTTAAAAATCATTAATTATCTACTCTAGTTGAAGTTTAGAACGGTCTTAATTAGACTCCACTAATGAAAAATTAAACTAATCTTGTGGATAACCATACTATCCATTTTATTTTCTATACTAAAAATAATAAATTTGTAAAAGTTTATTGAAACATAATAACTAAAACTAAAAGTAAAGAAAAGGTAAAGGAAAGAGAATAGAAATCTTGGGTTAAACCACCCCCGTCAATAGGTTCTGATTTTTTATGTTTTCTATAGCTGGTATCTTTTTGTTCATCCCCAATCCATCAGTGGATGAGGGTTATGTGGCAAGAAACACTACATCCTTGATTTCATACAGCTCTTCAAATTCACTTCTTCTTGGGAACCCCATTGAAATAAATTAATATAACAAACCCCTTCATGTTGTGGTATAATTTTTTAGTTAGGTATGGATAATCAATATAAGGACCCCCTCTCAGACTTCCCCATGGGGAGAGGAGTCCAAAAGTTCCTTCAAATATTCTAGGGACAACCTCAATAGAATATTAAAAATTTCTTCAGTAAAAAATTGGACAACCTAATAATCTATTTCTAGTTCCAAATTATTTTCCAAAGGGGTTATCTCAAGTTCAAGATTTATACCCTCCTTTTCCTCCCCAAAATAAATACTTCTTCAAAAAACACTTCATACTCTTTTGGATCATGTAAAGAGGGAGAATTTTCTATAGTGAAACAATAAGAGGGTTTAGTTAAAATCCTAAATTCCATTTGATCTAAAGAAGAAATGTAAAAAATATTGAAATATAGCTGATTTGAAATGATTGGTAGCCCATGTTCATCTTTCATGACCTTAGGTAAATCAATCTGGGAAGTGAATGTTCTAAAAGACTGGCCTCAACCTCTTGTATGTCTTCATCAAAATTTGGAAAGTAAATCTCTCCTACATGGAACTCAAGGTTAAAGTGTGAAGATTCATGTAGTTCCTTGACTAAGGCTTACAAGACTCTTGAATTTAAATATTCTTTAATATATTCCAACATTGTTTTGAATTAATTTTCTTATAAAGTCATGAAAAGATTATGTTATCCTAACTAGGTTAAATACCCTAATGGGGGGGGGGGGTGAATTAGGGCATGACAGATCAAAACAACTGCCCCTTCAGATCTTGTTTTTTTGTAAAATAAAACACTCTTCTCTCTCTTTCCCATAACAATGTATAAATAGAAATTAAATCATGCACGTGACATAGTGATTTTACTTGGTACACCCTTACTTGTCTACATCCAAGGAGCATACAATGACAATGTGCCGATGTACCAAATCCATTAAGGCTCACTTCCAAATTACAAGGTTTGGGCAAGATCACTTCTAGGCCCAGACTCATTGTCTTTACAATTTTTAGGTTTAGCTCACTGCTTTACCAAGGGTCACTCTCTAACTCTCTTTTGATGGATCACTGTCGGTGGAAAAGACCACCTTCTTCCTCTTCCTCTGACCACTCACTTATACAAAACCAATGTTTAATAGCAGTGGTATTTATCAATGCTAGAATAAACATTGATAAATGACATCTTTATCAGCACTAAAGAAAGCACTGATAAATTTAACCCTTTAACAGCGCTTTTTTAGCGCTGATAAAGGTACCCTTTATCATCACTTTATTTTTAGTGCTGATAAAGGTCCTAATAAATAAAATGAAATTATTAAATAAATAAAAAACAAAAAATGATTTTATTAATTCTTTTTAAAAAATTTATTTTTTAAAAAAATTATTGATAAAAATGAATAAATTGATTATACTATATATAAATTATAAATAATAATAAATATTATTTATTAAATATATAGATATGAAAAATAAAAACTAAACAAATTAAAATTAAAAATAAATAAATTGAGAAAACTATTACACATTTTATTAATTAGATGATTATTGATAATGTTAATAAATAGTATATATTAAATATATAGATATATATTAATGTATATAAATATGATTTATATATTAAAAAATATTTATGTGCTTTACATTAAATATTCTTATATTTAGTGAATAATGGTTTATAATTAAAAATTAATATGAATTAAAAATACCGACTAATTACATAGAGTAATGGACATATAATTGAACCCATGTTGGGGTGTCGTGTGGCTGAGGCCGTTGCTATATTAAACACCTAGAATTGATTAGGTATTTAATTATGATATTAAAATGCTGGTTGGGATTGTTTCTTGGATCCGGAACCACCCTTGGGGTGTGTTTCACTATTTAGCCATTTGGCCAGGATACCCGAGGGTATGCCTTAAAGTAGTAATTGTAGAATTTCCTTGAGAGGAATTTCTTATTACTACTTGTTTACCTATTGGGCATAGACCGGTTACCTGTTTAGCCTGAGGGCGTTGTTGTGATTAGCCTGTGGGCACTGTGCTGTATTAGCCTGAGGGCGTGACTGTTTTAGCCCGAGAGCTGTCGTATTTCGCTTGAGGGCAACCTTTCGTGCCTGAGGGCTTGAATTCTGTTCCTGAGGGTGACACTTCCTACACTTGAGGGAATTTTCTGTTACGCCTGAGGGCAATACCTATGGGTTGGATTCTGTATGGCCTGAGGGCAAGCCTGAGGGCGTGGTTACTATTTTAGCCTGAGGGCACGGTTCTGGTTGGCCTGAGGGCTTGGTGCTGTTGATCACAAAAATGTTACTAAATTAAAGGAATTAAATGAATAATAAAATGGAAATTTAACTGTTAAGTTAGTTACTTTTGAGTACTGCTTACTTATTACATTTTACTATTGCACACTTGTTGCATGTTTTACACACAGTTGAGAACGGGCCTTTGGTGGGTGCCTACTGAGATATATTTCTCACACCCTGTTTGGGTCATGCTTATCATCCCAAACAGATTACGTTGCTGCAGGTGTAGATAGGGGAAAGAGTCCCTATACAGGTGCATGACTGTTGCTGAGGAGTAGGAGGGCATGGGACCGAGCCTAGGCTCATGTTTCCGCTACCAGCTATTTGCTTTGTTTTGCTGTACTCTGTTTTCTGCTGTACTGTATTGATGTATAACATGTTCTGGCTGTTTTCTTAGAACCTGAAACATGTAGCATCATCTTTTATATACTGTTGGTTATATCCACTGCTGTAGTTTATTTCAGTTGTGTATGTTTACTACTTTCGCTGTCGTTGTATGTTTTATTTATATTCCGCTACGCTACACTTTGACAAATGAGGGAATAGTTTCCCCACTATAAGACCTGGGCCCTCACTGTTAGTCGGCAGCCTCTGGAGTTTGGGGAAATGCGCTTGAGGTCACATAGCAAACCGGGCTCGGGGCACCCGTTGCATGGCACCCAGGTCCGAGACGTTACAAAGTGGTATCAGAGGAAGAGGTTCTTTTCTTTGACTTACTATTTAGAGTCGTAGTCAGGGATAGGATGGAACGGTAGTTGGTAATAAGCTGTGCTCGGGCGTAGCTAACCCGTGTACAGGGAAAATCCAGTCTATCTCGTATTTTGCATTCTTTTGATTTTTCAATTTTACGGTTGATATGTTTTCACCGTTGGGTGATGCACTTGGATTGTGCTGTTTATATTTTATCGGTGGGTTCTATTTAGGTGCAACCCGATGAGATGAGGGTGTGCCATCTCATGCATCATATAGGCACATGTTAGATATCACATTCCATGCATAGTTTCCATGCCATGTAGGCGCGTTAGAATTTTCATGTTGTTATGATAGTTTTTGTGCTAATAAAGCATGCTGTTTTGATAGCTGCTTGATAAATACCTGCCTTGTGATATGGTATGTTTGAGCTTGTTTATAGAATGGACGCCAAACTTTGGTTTTTGGGGAGTATGGTCCCCCATTTACCGAAATTTGGTGGATCATTGACTGTTACTGGTTATAACACATATAAGATGTCAAAATTTGATTCGTGGGGAGTATGGCCCCTCACGGATCAGAATTTGACACTTAGGTGTTATTTTTTAGTATTTTCTGGGTTCCGGAGAAGTTTCTGAGGCATACTGTCTGGAAACCCAGTATACACGCCGTGTAGATATTATACACGCTGTGTATGTTCTTCTGTTTGGGAAGAAAAATGAAATTTTTGAGTACACACTGTGTACCCTGAGTACACGCCGTGTAGTCTCTTCCCATGTCACAAACCATGTGGGCGGCGACACGGGGTAGGGGAGGGCTTGAGTAAAACACACCGTGTGCCGAATGGATACGCCATGTAGTGTGACCCAGAGTCCGACCGTGTAACTAACAACACGGGTCGGTGAACTTCTTGACAGAACACGCCGTGCCAATAATAGACACGCCGTGTAGTGTGACATGGGGACTCGGCCGTGTAACTAACAACACGGGCCGGTGTCACCTCTCCCTGAACACACCGTGTACCTATGAGACACGCCGTGTAGTATTTTCTGAGGATAGACCGTGTGATGTTAGCCATGTGGCTGGGAAACGAGATGGTGTACACGTCGTGTGCGAGTGTAACACACCGTGTGGTGTCAAGCCGAGTAGTCGGCCGTGTCACAGACGACACAGGCAGTTGGAAAATAATACCGTACACACCATGTAGATATTATACACGCCGTGTAGTTTTGTTAAATGGAAGCCGTGTGGCTTAGCTGTGTAGAAGGACCTGGGCAGGGGAAGGGAAGTCAAGTACACACAGTGTCGTCATTGTACACGCCGTGTAGTCTTGTTTTTCCAATTTTGAATGCCTTATTCCTCTTGTTTCCTTTGTGGTTCCTTCGCTTTCAGTCTTAATAATCTTGAATCTGAGGTGTGCTTTTGACCTTGTAGTGTCATGCCGCCTAGACGACTGCGAGTTGTTCTCCAGGAGAGTGGCGGCAATTATATTCTGGAGATGGTGGGCCATGGGCTACCAGTTGATCCACTAGTAGAGACGGATGCGGCACCAGCTGTTATACCGGACACAGGCGCGGAGGCGCAGTTCCGTGAAGGCTTATTGTGGTTAATGCAGACCTTTCAGGGAGCACCGCAGGCTGCCACATCTATGGCCAAGCTGACGCATATCTTCCACCAGCAGCATCCACCTACATTTTCAGGGGATGGAGGACCATAGGCTGCAGAGTCTTGGCTAGGATCGATGTAGACTATTTTCGAGCACTTGGAGATGCCTACAGGGTAGAGGGTCAAGCTTGTGACTTACATACTGCGTGATTCCTCCAAGAGGTGGTGGGATGTTACCACCTAGTTAGAGCATCATAGGGACATGGCATGGGAAGATTTTCAGGCAGTCTTCTATGACTTCTTCTTTCCCGAGACGCTGAGGGAAGATAGAGCTCGAGAGTTCATGAATCTACAGCATGGCTCTATGTCGGTGATGGACTATTCTTCTCGTTTTATGGAGCTTCAGCGCTTTGCACCCGTGCTGGTGGGTGATGAGACGTTGAGAGCCATATGTTTTGAGGATGGTATTTGGTATGACATCCGAGCACTGGTGAATGTTTTCAAGTTGCCTACTGTACACACGATTGTGAATCAGGCGCTGATTACAGAGAGGAACCTGCGAGAATCGAGTGTTGTGGGCCAGGGAGGTTCAGCACCTATTACTGGTGTTATTTCTGCTGGAAAGAGGAAGAGACAGATGGACTTCTCTCGGGGTGGCAGTACCAGCCATGCAGCTTCTTCAGGTGGCCCGATCAGGTGCTACCAGTGTGCCAGAGAGGGGCATAAGAGACCGTAGTGTCCACGAGACCCAGTGGAGTGCCGAGCTTGCGGCAAGATGGGTCATCTACAGTGCTTTTGCAGGGCGTTTCTACCAGTGGATAGTGAGAGGGGTTCTGTGCAGACTCTGCGTGTGGGAATAGGACCAGTGGCTTCTTACCAGTCGGGAAACTGGAATACGTCAGGGTGTGTAGGAAGAGATGGTGGTCGGGGCCATGGTAGCCAGACACCAGGATCTCAGAGATAGCAGGGAGGGATAGCTCAGGGTAGCCAGGCTGTGTCGCAGGGCTGCAGCACTGGGCAGGCATATGCAGTGCAACGGACCCAGCAGGAGTAGGATCCCGGACCTTCTATAGTCATAGGTACTATTCTAGTAGCTTCTGTCTTATCTTCCGTACTTTTTGATACGGCTTATACACATAGTTTCATATCTACACCCGTTGTGGAGAGCCTTGGGCTCAGTGTTTCTACTTCTTCTGATATCATGACGCTAGACACTCCGTTGGGGACTAGGACGACTGGTGTGCGTTAGTTCATGGAGTTCCCCTTGAGGTTGGAGGGTGTCACTTCCTTTCGGACCTTTATGTCTTGGAGATGACGAGCTATGACATCATACTAGGGATGGACTGGTTGGTTCCCTTCCGAGACTTTGTAGATTGCTATCATCACAGGGTGCGTTTCACATCACCAGAGGGCGGAGAGTTTCTATATAAGGGTGAATGGGATGTTTAGGCGAGTCGAGCTGGACCAGAGCATCATGGGAGAGGTGGAGTCACAGCCCAGATTGCGAGCTTATATCTGGATGATCAGGGGACTTGTCAGACGGATTTACCTCCAGTTGTTTATTGTTTCAGGGATGTCTTCCCAGATGACTTTTTAGGTCTACCTCAGGAACGTGAGGTGGATTTCTCTATTGAGCTAGTGCCAAGAGTAGCACCGGTGTCCATTCCTCTTTATAGGATGGCCACGCCTGAGTTGCAGGAGCTCAAGAGGTATTTAGAAGAGCTACAAGCGAAGGGTTTTATCTGACCCAATACTTCTCCTTGGGGTTCTCCGGTCCTTTTTGTGAAGAAGGTGGATGATACCCTCAGACTTTGCGTGGATTATCGGAAGCTGAACCAGTTGATGGTTAAGAACCTATATCCCTTGCCGTGGATATATGATCTGTTTGATCAGCTTCGTGGAGCACAAGTGTTCTCTAAGATTGAATTGAGATCCAGATATCATCAACTGTGCGTTAGACCATCTGACATACCTCTCACAACTTTCAGGAGTAGGTGTGGTCTATATGAGTATACGGTTATGCCGTTCGGACTCACGAACGCGCCATCAGTTTTCATGGCTCTGATGAATCGTGTGTTCCATCCGTACCTTGATTCTTTTGTGGTAGTATTCGTGGAGGACATCTTGGTGTACTCTCACACTCGACACGACCATGCCATCCATCTTGAGATTGTATTGAGTACACTAAGAGAGCATCGGCTATATGCTAATCTCTCGAAGTGCCACTTTTGGATGGACCAGATTCACTTCCTGGGTCATATCATCTCAAAGGCAGGAGTTGCAGTAGACCCAGAGAAGGTGAGAGCGGTAGTTTCCTGGGAGCATCCTAATAACGTGTTTGAGATACAGAGTTTATTAGGGATGGATGGTTACTAAAGACGCTTCATACAGGACTTCTCCCGCTTAGCAGCACCGTTGATAGGTCTGACTAAGAAGGGGGTGAAGTTCGTTTAGTCAGAATCTTGTGAGGCAAATTTTCAGGACCTGAATGGAAGGTTGACATCAACACCGATCCTAATACTCCTAGAGTAGGGGAAGATCTATACAGTTTACTATGATGCATCAGGGATTGGGCTGAGAGCTGTTTTGATGCAGGGAGACCGAGTTGTTGCATACAGATCTCGGCAGTTGAGGCCACATGAGAGAAATTACCCGACACATGATCTTGAGTTGGATGCAGTTGTTCATGCGTTGTGCTGTTAGATACACTATCTGTTGGGAGAGCATTTTGTGGTTTTCACCGACCACAAAAGTCTCAAATATATCTTTACTCAGCGTGACATGGATTTGAGGCAGAGAAGGTGGGTTGAGTACCTACAATCCTTCGATTTTGAGCTTGCCTATACGCCTGGTAAAGGTAATGCAGTAGCCGATGCACTGAGCCAGAAGACTCATATACATGTAGTGCAGGAGGCTAGTGGCGAGTGGAAGATTATGGATTTGTTCACTGAGATGAATCTAGAGGTGGATGATAGTCAGGGGAAGACTTATCTTTCCTCGTTAGCTGTGACTTCTACCCTCCTGGACAGAGTGAGGATGAGGCAGCTATCGATTTCAGATGGCCTAGTTCTACGGGAGTCAGTGGCAAGTGGGGACCCTCCTTCCGGTTGGAAGATATGTGAAGACGAGGTTTTGCGTTTCCATGGACGAGTATGGGTTCCAGGGGATATACACGGGGAGATGATATGAGAGTTTCATGCTTCAGCTTGGGCAGTTCATCCTGGGGTTACCAAGATGTACTGTGACATGAGGTGTCAGTACTGGTGGCTGGGTATGAAGAGAGAGATAGCTGGTTTTGTTAAGAAGTGTTCCACCTGTCAGCAGGTGAAAGCAGAGCACCAGAGGCCAGCTGGGCTGTTACAGCAGTTTCCCATTCCAGAGTGGAAATGGGATGATGTCACGATGGATTTCATGACAGGTTTGCCGAGGTCACCTCGAGGCAATGATGTCGTGTGGGTTGTCGTGGACAGACTCACGAAGGTAGCTCACTTCTTGTCGATCAAGGAGACCTTCGGTGTGGACGATCCCAGAAGGTTGTATATCTGAGAGATCGTACGTCTTCATGGGCTACCTCGTTCTATCATTTCAGATAGGGAGGCCCGCTTTACGTCTCGTTTCTGGTAGAGTTTTCAGAGGGTGTTGGGTACACAGGTGCTTCTGAGCACATCATACCACCCTTAGACAGATGGCCAGTCAGAGCGGACGATATAGGTGCTAGAGGATATACTGCGCGCATGCGTCCTAGACTTTGGGGGCTCGTAGGAGAAGCATATTCCCTTAATCGAGTTTGCCTATAACAATAGTTTTCAGGAAACTATTGAGATGGAACCATACGAGGATTTATATGGTAGGCCATGCCGATCACATTTGTGCTGGTTAGAGGTAGGTGAGGCAGCTTTACTGGGGCCACAACTCGTGTAGGAGACATCTGAGCAGGTCCAGTTGATTCGGAAGCGGATGACTACCGCACAGTCTCGTCAGAAGTCTTATGCTGATCGCCGCAGATGACCTTTGGAGTTTGTGGTCGGGGATCAGGTTTTCTTACGTGTTTCGCTGAGGCTGGGACACAAACGGATTAGTAGATAGGGTAAACTTTCACTGAGGTATGTGGGGCCATTCGAGATTCTGGAGAGAGTCGGGCTGGTTTCCTATCGATTTCAGTTACCGCAGCGGTACCGAGCCATGCACGACGTCTTCCAAGTGTCTCAGTTGTGTCGCTACCATTCAGACCCGTCCCACACCTTTCAGCCTGAGGAGGTTGATCTTCAGCATGATGCGTCCTTTGAGGAGCATCCGATCCATATCGTTGGAAGGAGAACGAAGGTTCTCCGAGGCTGGTCAGTTCCTCTTGTATGGGTGCTATGGCAGCGTGGCCGAGTGCAGGACAAGACCTGAGAGCGGGAGGCCGACGTACGTGATAAGTGGCTAGAGCTGTTCTGAGCTTTATCTTCTCCACCATTGGAAGGGAAATTCGGGGAAAAATTGCTATAAGGGGGAAGTTTTTAAGAACTCAGTTCTTATTTTTGAGGTATAGGATTCTTCTTTTTCCTTTTCCTTAAGTGGTTTTGAGAAAATATGGAAAATGGGGAAAAATCCTAAATTTCGAAACTACACGCCATGTACTTTTTCCACACACTGTGTACTTTTGGCCATGTTGGGATGAGTACACAGGGCGTGTAGCCATGCTGGCAACATGGGGTGTAGGAACCGACTACACGCCGTGTAGTGGTACTTACACGCCGTGTAGTCAGTTGGCAGGCCTAAACAGAAAGGTGGTGCAACAACCGATAACTGGGTGATAGTACACACTGTGTACTTGGTAGTACATGCCATGTACTCATGTCGATGGATGAACAGTGTGGTGGTGCTGCCAAATGAATATTTAAATGAAATAAGTACTCGCCGTGTACTCAGAAGTACACGCCGTGTACTCAGAAGTACACACCGTGTACTCAGAAGTACACGCCGTGTACTCAGAAGTACACGCCGTGTACTTTGTTTTTTCGGCTTAAAACAGGCAGTAGCCTCCTCATTTGGAAGAGGAGACTCTTGAGCCATTTTGGAGCCAAAGGAGGAGGCCAGATCTTTGAAGATCCACTGGGCATTCATCTGGAATTTGTTTCGGCTTCAGACGATTTCGTTGGAACCGCATGGGTAAGACCTCTCCTCTCCCAGTACCGTTCTTACCAATTCTTCTCCTAACGTAAGTTATTTTTGTTTGAATGGGTTTTTTTCTTTGTCAGATCTACGCCATTCTTGGGCATTTCTGGAGTCGGCGTTCATGTATAACGCTCTTTGACGTATAAGGTAGATGTCTTGGTGTTTAGTTTTCCAACTGCTGTGTGTTTTATGTGTTTTTGTGCCACAAACCCATGTTGGGGTGTCGTGTGGCTGAGGCCATTTCTATATTAAACACCTAGAATTGATTAGGTATTTAATTATGATATTAAAATGACGGTTGGGATTGTTGCTTGGATTCGGAACCACCCCCGGGGTGTGTTTCACTGTTTAGCCGTTTGGCCAGGATACCCGAGGGTATGCCTTAAAGTAGTAATTGTAGAATTGCCTTGAGAGGAATTGCTTGTTACTGCTTGTTTACCTATTGGGAATGGCCCGGTTACTTGTTTAGCCTGAGGACATTGTTGTGATTAGCCTGTGGGCACTGTGATGTATTAGCCTGAGGGCATGACTGTTTTAGCCCGAGGGCTGTCGTATTTCGCCTGAGGGCAACCTTTCGTGCCTAAGGGATTGACTTCTGTGCCTGAGGATGAAACTTCCTACGCCTGAGGGAAATTTATGTTACGACTGAGGGAAATACCTGCGGGTTGGATTCTGTATGGCCTGAGGGAAATCCTGAGGGCGTGGTTACTATTTTAGCCTGAGGGCACGGTTCTGGTTGGCCTGAGGGCTTGGTGCTGTTGAGCAAAAAAATGTTACAAAATTAAAGGAATTAAATGAATAATAAAATGGAAATTTAACTATTAAGTTAGTTACTTTTGAGTACTACTTAGTTATTTCATTTTACCACTGCACACTTGTTGCATGTTTTACACACAGTTGAGCACGGGCCTTTGGTGGGTGCCTACTGAGATATATTTCTCACACCCTGTTTGGGTCACACTTTTCGGCCCAAAAATATTACGTTTCTATAGGTGTAGATAGGGGAAAGATTACCTATAAAGGTACATAACTATTGCTGAGGAGTAGTAGGGAATGGGACCGAGCCTAGGCTCGCGATGCCGCTACCAGCTGTTTGCTTTGTTTTTTTGTACTCTGTTTTCTGCTGTACTGTATTGATGTATAACATGTTCTGGCTGTTTTCTTAGAACCTGAAATGTGTAGCATCATCTTTTATATACTGTTGATTATATCCACTACTGTAGTTTATTTCAGTTGTGTATGTTTACTGCTTCCGCTGTCATTGTTTGTTTTATTTATATTCCGCTGCGCTACACTTTGACAAATGAGGGCATAGTTTCCCCACTATCAGACCTGGGCCCTCGCTACTAGTCGGCAGCCTCTGGAGTTTGGGGAAATGCGCTTGAGGTCACGTGGCGAACCGGGCTCGGGGCACCCATTGCGTGGCACCCGGGTCCGGGACGTTACAGAAATGATAACGACACAGGAGTAACCCAAGCCCACAAAGATGGGAAATTTTTTACTACCATCACCACCCTAAGTATCATAAAATTCCAAATGAGTTAAAATATTTATGGTGGTGGGATTATGTCATCCCCAACCTATAGGGTTTGGGTTATTTTTATCAAAGACTCTTCATGCTCTACAAAAGTTGGTCTTCTCTAGGTTGGGGAACATATTACAGGAGGAACTTCCAAAGTTTATCTCAAATCATGACCCATATTTCTATTTGGGTACATTCTCATCAAAAGTATTTTTAGATTCTATTAGTATCACTATGCACAATTAACTCCAAAAGAATAGTGGAAGGAGAAGGAGAGGCCTCACAAAGGTTGCACACCAAAATGATATGGCTAGAATGGAATGGAAAATGAGAGTTGTGATTTGAATATAGATGGATATTCAAAAGGAAACCAATATCATTTCCCTCTTGATGAGTACATGAACATAAAAACATATTATGCAATGGTTAATGTTATAAATGTTGACCCCACTGATGATTTGGGACATGATACCAATATAAAAGATTCTTCAGGGCCTCATCTTAAAGAATAATACAGTATAAAAGATTTTCGTCAACATTTATGGAGAGGATAACCCTCCTTTGATCTATAATCATCAAATTAGAAAAGTGTGTTAGAAAAAAATACATTACCCCCATAATAAAAAATAATAAAAGTGATAAAAACACAAATTTTTCCAAAATCCAAAATCACATGTAGCCTCATAGGAACCATGAAATTCACATAACATATCAATCTCTCTACAGATCATTTCTACCTGGGTAAATGATTTAAATTAAGGATATTTCTTTATAAAGAATCTATATAACTTCACAAAAATACTTTTTCCACAATTAATGGTGGTCTGTGATACAATAATCATCCATGAAGCAAGGATCATCTATAAAGAAATTGACATATGTGAATATAATTCTCTATGTGGTCTATTCATAAGTTCTGTGCCTATCATGAAGGACTTCATGCATTATATTCCAAATAAATTCACTTGACACCATTTATAAAGGGGTGGACCATACTCCTAGTACACTATTACACCACAAATTAACTCATCATTCCAAGATTCTTCCTTATATTCAACTCATATTCTTGCTAAAGAGACCTCATTCTGAGGGGGGAATTTGTTGAGGCTCAAAAGGTTTCAATGATTTGAAAAGGTATTGAAAATATATTCATTACCCAAATGCAGGATCAATAGGATTAAAGGTGGAGTTAAATTTGTAAATGGGAATAATTGAACATAGTGAATACCATGTTTCTCAAAACAGAAACTACTTTTTGAGGCCTTTATCTATAAAGCATCAATACTGGTTCATGAAGTTCCTTCTCCCGGGTGTACTTTTCATTTGTGGGTGGAAGAAAATTTTTGTTCCCTTTAACGTACGATTTTAGAAGACCAAAATTCAGAAAAGGGTGATCACATAACACTTTATTACCCTAATGAATCCCATTATCTTACATGAAATTGTCACTTTAGGTAGGAAGGAATATTTTTCTCTCCTACATATGATTTTTGATTGCTAAAATTTGGTAGTGTCAAGGTAACCACATAGAATTTTAATCCTTTCAAAAATCAATTTATCCCCTGTATAATTGTCATTTGTGGAAGGAAATAGATTATGGCCCTCCCACAAATAATTTCATTCATTTTTACATCAATATAAATGGTTTTAATCTTGTCACGCAGTGCTATATGGACCTCCCATTTCCAAAGAAAGTCCCTTCATGAGGCACTATGCACAACTCCTATATGACCATCTATGGTTCAAGAAATACCATGTGGACATCCATTTCAAGAGAGTGGTTGACCCAGAAACTCCTATAAATACCCAAATTAATTCTTGAAATAAAAAAGAGGATAATACAACAAGAAAATATGAAAATAATATAAAAAAGAAGGAGTAATCTAAGGAGATATCCAGAGAGGACCCATTTTGGGAACAATATCAAACTAATATATTGAAGGTAAAATTTAAAGGAAAAAGGACCTCATGAGGAATATCCTTCATGAAGAATAGCTAGGGAATATCCATCATGAAGGACATCCTCTACATAGGGATTTTTTGAGGAACCTCCACAAACTTAGTAAAAATAGGGTTATTTTCTAGTAAAGGTTGGAAAAGCATCTACAAATGAAGCACTATGAGGGATATGCCAACCTCACATAGAATATACACCCATACAAAGTGGAAATCTTCAAAGGTCTTTATAACCCTATCTTCCATGACCATGACCTGTGTAAGGACCCAAACTTAAACATTACATAATCTTGAGTTTTAAGTTAGGAATTCATTTTCTTACATTTTATAGTATTTATGGTTTAGATATTTATAGAATTAGACCATCACCCTTACATAAATAAATATTTCATCATAAATTGGACACTTCCACTTAGTATCCATTTTCCCCATAAAATAAAACTTTTATGATATAAAAAGATTTCTTTTTCATGATATATCTTAAAAATTTTCGTCTTGATCTCATCATTTTCCCAAATAATCCTTAAAACCAAGTGAAAATATTTTAAAACATGGTGTAAGCACAAAAATTTTAGTAAGGTATATATAAAAATAAAGATATAAACATGTGAGCTCATGATTACTTATACAAGATTTTTTTTCTCTAAATTTAACCTTGGACTCAAAATAAACTTTTTAATTACCCAATAAATCAAACTTTAGGCCCAATGATTTTCATAAAATATTTTATAAGAAATATTAAAGGAAATATAAAACTCATAAAGGTTCCTTTTCATCCATGAAAAACTTATGTGTTAGGTCCATTAGGCTAGATACCCTAAGAGTGGGGAGGGGGGTGAATCAGGGTATGACAGATTAAAACAACTGCCCCTTTTGATCTTGGTATGTTGTTAGAAAAAACCCTCTTCTCTATCCTCCCCATTGTAGAGTATGAATAAACCTTAAAGCATGCAAATGAAATATAAATTTTTACTTGGTTCACCCTCACTGGGCTATGTCCAAGGAGCATACACCGACAATGTGCCGATGTACCAATTCCACTATAAGTGCACTGCTGTTTACAAGTTCGAAGGGAACTCACTATCCCTACTAGTTTACAACCACTCAAAATTTTGAGAACTCACTGATCTCTCAATTGAAGTGAGCTCACTGCTTCTTCAGAAGACCCACTCAGAGTTTATAGACCTGTAGGTCTCTTCATTACCACTAATGAATGCATCCTCCATTGTACGTAGATGCTCTGTTGAAGTACAAACTTCATCCTCTAATGAATACCCCTTTTACACTAAACACTAGATAATTCATTTGGAAATACCTTCACAAAGAACCCTACTTAACGAGGCTCCCAATTTCGCGAAGCTTAAACAATCCTTTATAAAGTCCCTTCCTTTTCATGAAGCTCAAGACATCACAACGATTAGGCCATTGCGAAGCTCAAATCATCATAGAGAGACTTCCCTCACGAAGCTCACTAAGCCAACATGGATCATGAAACTTTCACAGAGCTAGAATAGTAGCCATGAAGCTCTTCTTTCATGAAGCATGTAGTCTTCGCGAATCACCTTCACGAGCTGAGAGAAAAATATTTTCTTCAAAAACTCTCTCCTTCTACCGAGGGGGTTTGGGTCAATTTATAGGTGATTCCACCAAACCTCTAACCTTCCGTGCAAAGTCAATGCCAAGTCAGATCAAATCTCAAAGCTCCGAAGTTCCCACCGAAATTTACTCAAAATCACGAAGAACCACGAAAATTTTACGATCGCGAAGCTCATCTTAATCGTGGAGAATCCCATCAATTCCTTCATGCCTTCACTGCGAAGCTCCACTCACAATTCCCTTCGCCACCGCAATTCTCTTCAACTCTGCCATTTGTGAAGCTTGTTGTATTCATGAATAATCCCCTTCAACATTCTTATGGTCTTTGAAAAATCCAATCCATGAAGCCTGTCTTTGATAAACTCACGCCTTTTCCATATTTTGATGAGATCTTCAAGGAAATCCAATTTTCACGATGCTCACCAAACTCCAAATTTTGGACCCCAAAAATTTGGCAAACACTAGGAAATGATTCCATATTGTATCTGCTCTTTTTTTTATTACCTCCTGGTCGTCCATTCATTTTTCATGGTTCTTTGTCAACATGGATTGTCAACAAACTCTCTGGAACTCGACGATTCCCCATGGAAACCTGCTTTGTCAACAAACACAATCAACCCAAAAATGATGGAATGTTACATTGAGGGATTTTTTCCCAACATTACGATTTTTTGAAAAATTTATAAATTTCACCCTTATAAAGTATCATATAATTTCCTTTTAACATAAGCTCATGAGTAATCACATGGGAGAAAAATATAAAGAACATGGTATCATAAGATCATGGAAACATAGGATATTTGAAAGCAACATAAAACATTACATAATAATAAGTCAATGATAACTAAAAAAAATCATCACTTGGTGGAAAAAGTTCCATAGTGGTTTAGGTTTACTCCCAAACCCCATACTTGATGTTTCACAAGACAAAAGATTTACCCAATGCATTGGATCACACTCTGGGCACACCCATAATAACATGTTCGTGATTATGTGTGCCACAAAATTAAATCAATAATTGGGTTTAAACATAATAATTATCCATCGAAATAAATGGGTTTCATAATATTTACTTATATCATAATCAAAGGAAATTTCATAAAGAATGAATTTGAGAAAAGAACACAAGACATGTATTACCCCATAAAAAGAAGGTAGAATAAGATATATATATATATATATGTGAGAGAGATATATATATAATTTTGAAGTATTAAATAATATTAAATAGAGATATAAAGTGAGTTAGATAGATAAAGGTTAAAACCCAAAGAAAAAAAGGTGGTTTGGATAGATCCCTTACACCTATAATAAAAATATTTCCAGATATCAAAATATCCATTCCAATTAAAACCCTTTTGGAAAATTATTAAAAAAGGGAAATAGGGTTTCTAATTTGAATAGAAAAAGTAATTTTATAAATAAATAAAAATATCAAATAATGGTTGTGGTGGCTAAAAAATCCATTGATATATACATTAAAACAAATCATTTCTTTTGTCTTTCTTAAAGAAAGTCAAAACATTATATATAAAATATATAAAAAGAATCCTTTTAAAAACCATTGAAAGAAAGTAAAAATAGATATAAAATTTAATTTATAATTCATTTATGTATATATAAATACATTAATAAAATATTTTTAATAATATGGATATAAAAGAGAAATATTTATAAAATAATTCTTTAAAATATTTAAAACTAGGTTTTAAAAGTAAAGTGTTCCTTACATAAAAACATAAAAAGATTAAAATTTAAAATAATTGAAAAATGTAAAATATAATAAAATATGACCTTTATCATTAATTTAATCATAAATAAAAATTTTCTTGAAACATTTATAAGATCATGAATATAGAATAAAAATATTTCAAAGGGAAAATTTTAAAAGAGGATTTTTTAAAAGAAAGTCCCTTACCTTGAGTCTGAATTATCACATACATTATTTATATTCATAATTAATAAAATTATGTTAATTATTTTATTTATTTATAAAACTTTTAAATTTTATTATCCCTTTTATTTTATTTACTATAATTTCATATTCAATTACTTAATCATTTAAGTTCATGTCAGATGTTTGGATGATATTCGACTCATAAGTCTAAAATGACTTTGGAAGGTTGAATATGGTCAACGAGTTCATTATTTCCTCATATAAATATTAATAATAATGATATGATAATAATTTTTATACATAAATTATAATTTTATAAAACTAACTATGAAATATGGCTATGAAAAATGAACTGCATTACAATCATGTCGACGGTAGGTCATACGTAAGCATGAGTGACATTTCCATTTTTCAATGATCATGATGGAAATAAGGTAAGTGTTATTTTATATTTAAATAATTATAATTATATCATAAATATGATATTATTTATTTAAATATAATTATATATATCATTCATGAGATGTAGTTATGAAAAATGATTCACATCGCTTTGTGGTGGTGATAATTTACACGTATGCACGAATGACATTTTCATTTTTCAATAAATAGAAAGGTAAAAATATATATGATATATTAATTTTATATTATTATAAATATTTAATGAATATTATATATATACATTAAATTAATCATTATAAAAAACTGTGATAGATGATGATGGAAAATGAATTACATCGGTTCGCAAGGTGGTAGTCTACCATACACATGGAGGATGGTTTAATTTTCCATTTAATGGAAGAGGAGATGGATTTTGGTTATTAAAATATAATAATAACATATAATTATATTTTATATACTAATGTTATTATATCATCATGGTTTAATAATATTTTTACGTGGAATAAATAAAACAAAAATGCTCAGTTAAGAACAACACCTCTTCTTTAGACAACCTCTTTAGGTTTACGCTAAAAACTTTCCTAGGATGGTTTTATAATAAAAACAAGAACTTTAGGAAGTTGGGATAAAAGTAATAGAGTAATTTTGATAGGATTTTTTTGAACCAAAAGGATTTTTAGGAGTGATTAAAATTGGAGATGTGGTTTCCTTTTCTAAGTGAGGGGAGGGGCACTTCTGGAATTTCTTAAAATATTAAATTAATATAAATTAATTTTGTAGGAAACATGACTCAAAATGGTATAATTGTATTATATTATGATTATGGATTGAAATTATATCATTAAATAGAAATTTTAATACTTTTGATTATGTTTTCACCTTAATTTCTTTTCTTTAACCCATATTAAACCTTTTTGACAATTACCGTGATAAAAAAGTTTTTACTCTTTAAGGGTCAAGATGGTTAATATAAAAGGAAAATTAGACAATAAATGGACCATGTATTATATTTTAAACCATATACCAGTAAATTATATTAATATATTATTTTTAGGAATTTTAAATCTTTTAATAAAATATTATTTATCATAAAATATCATTAATGTCATTTCTGGAACCATTAATTTAATTTAACATTGAAAATAAAATGGAAACAATGAAATTTGAATATAATACTTAACATAAAAAAGACATGTTATATTTATCTAAAAAATCATTGAAAACAACAATTCATTCAATTTATATTACTTTTAATATTTTTAAAATCATTTATTTTATTTTTCTATTAATTAAATATATACCAGGTCAGCATTTCATAAGAATTTAAGGTAAATATTTCATTAATAAAAATTGGAAATAAATTACCATGATAAAAAATAATTATTTATTCTTAAAATAAATATTTATAAGCTAACATAATTTTTTCCATCCCTATCACAAAATATTATAGTTATTAAAAGAAACAAACTAACATTTTTGTCTTTACCTTTTATTTAAATATTATAAAGGTCAAAATAAAATAAATATGGAACTAATTGTCCATATATTAAAAAATATGATGTAAAATTATGTAAGACACTCATCAAATAGTATGAAGGAAGTTATAGGGTCAATTTTTTGTCCTTATCATATTATTTTTAATCTTAAATTCTCTATTTACCCTTACCGTGGTAATAGATATTTATTATATTTACTATTCATAATGACTAAAAATTAAGTTTAAATCATTAAATAATATTAATTTTTTTTTTATAAATATAGAATTCATTTTATCAAATTAAATTCATGTAATTGGAATAATTTTATTTAAAATTAAACTCATAAATGTGACAAAAAGTGGTTTTCCCAAGAAAAAGTTTCCTTAAGTATAAAAAGTTTTTTATAAAAAAATTAATTTTAAAATTGATTAAAATTACCTAAAATAGATTATTAATAATAAAATTAAAATAATTTTACTTTTACAACCATTTTAAAACAAAATTTAACTTTGTAAATGATTTAAAAGAAAAGATAAATTTTAATAAAAATCAATATTTTCACCATTCATCGAAAAATTAATCTTTTCAGAAAATTATTAAAATTTAAATCTAATATAATTTTTAAATTTTTATTATAAAAATAAAGTTAATTTTTTAAAATAAATTTTATAAATTTTTTAATAATTTATTTTAAAATAAGTGTTCAAAATTTAATGATACTGGTTTTTAGAAAAATACAGTTTAAGCATAAAACAAAATTTATTCTTATATCATATCTAGAAAATGTATTAGATGAATGATAAAACATTTGATTGAATATTTAATATGTAAATTTCATTAAAATCATTAACCAATAGTGAGTAATTTAATTTATTTAGATAAGATACATTATTCACATAAAAACTATTTTTCAAAAAAAACATTTAAGTTACTTTCAAATAGTTTTTTTTTCATTTAAAATAAATTAATATCAAATGAATTTATTTTATATATTTTAAAACCATATAGTTTTTATAATTTTTTATTATTATTACCCACCAATTTATTGTCTAGGTTATAACAACCATATTTAAATAATTATATTTCAAGGTTTATTTAGGCATGGTGTTGTGTGTCGTATACAAAATTGAAAATAGTTTTTTTTAAATTATGTTATTGTTACATTATTCATATATTTAATAAATTGTGACCTTAAAATTTTGACTAATTCTTTTTAAATATGGGGTTGAAATATAAAATTACATTTGTTAAAATCCTACATCATAATAAGGGTTAATAAAACTTCCTTTTAAAAAGAGGGGAAAGAAAATATGAAGGTCATCACATAAATATATTTCCATAGAGGATAAAATTAGTGGAAAGTTAGAATATGTAGAAAAAACATAATTTCCAAATAAATTTAGAGAGTTATAGATATCCTTGATCCAAATAAATTTAATGATCAAGATAATGTTAATGACCACAAAACCATAAATCAGTGAGGTGTGAAAAAGATCATTGATTCATCAAAAGTAAAGATAATGGGATAATTTTTTTTATTTGAATATAATTTTATTATAGTTGATTAATCACTTTTCCATCTATATGAATAAGCTAAGGAAATATAATTGATAAGAATAATTTGATCCTTTAATCAATTTCCACAACAATCTCATATTTTTCTCCAAATGACGAGTATTTAAAATGATTTTTTCATGAATGAAGTACTAAAATAAACTTCTAAATCATCACATAGTCCACATAAGGATAAAAAGACATTCCTTATGCATTTATACATTAAAAAATTTAATTTTTTATCAAAATATAATTCTCAAAATTAATAAACCATCATATGAAGAAATACTAAATTAACCACCAAAGCTTTAATAATAACACCCAGAGTTCAACTTAGATCATTTGATAAATAACTAAGCTTTAGATTATTCAAAATATTCCATACTAATATTGAAACCCAAATATTAGAATGATTTGATCACATATTTTTACAATATAAATTTAATATTTATCTCTAAATAATATCAATAACTCTTAATTTCTCATACCAAAAATACATATTCCCAAATCATATAATCTCCAAGATATGCTAATAATTTCCATAAATAACCTTAATGATATTAGGTTTCAAAAGTAGTGAAATTATTCTAAAATAAAATTAATCCCCAAATCACTAAATCACTTTTCAATCCCATGGTCATCTCTATGATAAATTTTTTTCCCCAAAATTATCTTACTTTTTATCTATCACAACATTAAACAAATGTCATACTAACCAAGAAAAAATATTGGATAGTGGTAGGTGTTGCACCCTTGTCTCCCTTCATTCATGGGTTCAAGCCCTATGGCCTTATTGGATGTGACGATTTTTCCTTTTTACTAAAACTATATTAATATAATTTTTATAACATATCTATAAATATGATGAATATCATTAAAAATAACCTTAATCATAAAAGATCATATAAACACTGAAGGTTATCAATACCTTTAAACTTATGAAAAGATCATTCTTCCTTAAATAATAGTTCATGTTGAATATAAGGGTTATATGTACCTAATCCCAATAAAATGTCTCCCAAAATCACATTAAAATCCCATCACTTAAAAACCTTAAAAGGGGTGTCTATGAATTTGAACTTTTAATCAACCTTAAGCTCATAAACTCATGATAATATCCATAAATATTAAGTTAAAATCATATGAAAATATTTCTAATCTTAAAAATTTATCTAAACCTTTCCTCTGATACCAACTATAGGGGCCCAACCTTAAACATTACAAAATATTGAGTTTTAGTTCAAGAATTAATTTTCTTACATTTTAGGATCTTTACATTTTAGAGTTTTATTGAATTAGTCCATCACCCTTACATAAATAAATATTACATCACAAAGTGGACACTTCTACTTTGTATCTATTTTCCCACAAAAAAAAACTTTTATGATATAATAAGTTTTTTTCTTGACACATCTTCTCAATTTCATCTTGACCTCATCCTTAAAACCCTATGATTTTTTTAAAATGTGGTATTAGAACAAAAATATTAGTAAGGTAAAAATAAAAAATAAATAAATAAACCTTTTAGTTCATAAATACATATACATGATTTTTCTTTTTCAAAATTAAATTTAAGCTTAAAATAATCATTTTAATTACCTAGGAAATAATTTTTTTTTCTGAAATTTTTTCATAAAATATTTCATAAGAAATATTAAAGGAAATATAAAAATAATAAAGGCTAATTTTTAATCATGAATTTTTTTAATTTTTTTTAAAAAAAGTTATAAATTTTACCATTACAAATTATCACATACTTTTATTTAAATATAATCTCATGAGTAATCACATGAGTGGATAACATAAAGAAAATTGTATAATAAGATCATGGAAACATATGAAATGTGGAAATAACAAAAATCATGACATAAGAATAATTCAAGGATAAATATCAAGACAACATCACATAGTGGATAACTTCCCATAGTGGATTAGGTTTACTCCCTAATCCCATATATAATATCTTTTGAGACAAAATATTTACCCAACGCATTGGCACTCTGTCTGGGTGCACCTATCATAATATGTTCATCATTATGTGTTCAATGAAATTAAATCAATCATAGGTAATAAACAAAATAATTAACCATGGAAAGAAATGGGTTTAATAATCTTTCCTCATGTCATAATCAAAGTAAATTTCATAAAGAAGGTATTTGATAAATGAACATATGATATGTATTATCCCATAAAAGGAAAGAAGAATCAAATAGGTATATATGTGAGAGACATATATACCTAATTTAGAAGCACTAAATTACATTAAATTTATATATAAAGTGACTTATATATATAAATATCATAACCTAAATAAAAAAGGGGTGGTTCGAAGAGATCCCTTATACCTATAATAAAAAAATTTCCAGTTATCAAAATTCCCATTATACTTAAAAATATTTTTTAAAACACTTAGAATAATAGGAAATAATGTTTTTTTATTATTTTAAGATAATAAAGAATCTTATAAATAAATACAAATACCAAATAATGGTTTTGGTATTGGGAAAATCTTTTGATGTCATATACATTAAAATAAATCATTCCTTTTTTTCTTTTGTAAAGAAAGTCGAAATGTTTTGTATAAAATATATAAAAATTTTCCTTTTAAAAACCATTAAGAGAAAGTAAAAAGTGATATAAAATTTCCTTTATAATTCATATATGTTCATATAAATACATTAATAAAATAATTTTAAGAATATTGATATGAAAGTGAAATATTTAGAAAACATATATTTAAAATAAGACAAGGTTTTTAAAGTAAAGTGTCCCTTACGTAAAACTATAGAAAGATTTAGTTTTAAAATCATTATAGATAAAGTAAAATATGGCAAATAATTACCTTTATTATCTATTGAATCATAAATAAATTTTTATTTAAACATTTATAATAACATGGACATGAAATAAAATGAGTTGGAAGGAAAACATTAAAATATGATTTTTTTAAAAGAAAGTATCTTACATTGAGTCCAAATAAACACATATGTTGTTTATCATCCATAAAAATATAATTATGTTAATTATTTAATTTATTAAAAATATTTTTCAATATTATTATCCATTTTATTTTATTTATTATTATGTTATATTCAATTAATTAATCATTTAACTTCACCTTGGGTGTTTTGATGATATTAGGCACAAAAGTTCAAAATGACTTCGCCATATTGAATTTGGTAAATGAAGAAATTATTTAAACATATATATAATAATAATGAAATAATTATCTTTTTTTATAAATCAATTATAATTTTTAAAACCAACCATGAAATAGGGTTATGAAAAATGAACTGCGTTATAATCATGGAGAGGGTAGGTCATACGTATGTATGAGTAACGTCTCCATTTTTCAATGATAACGACAGAAAGAAGGTAAATGTTAAATTATCATTAAATAAAGGTAATTATATTATAAAAATAATATTATTTATTTAAAAAAACTTATATATATCATCCATGTTATGTGGTTATGAAAAACAAATCACATCACTTCATGGAGGTGGTAATCAACACGTATGCATGAACGACATTATCATTTTTCAATAAATGGAATAGTAAGAAAATATATGATATACAAATTTTATATAATGATTAATATTTTATAAATAATATATATATATATTTTAAATACAAAATCATAAACAAATGAGATAGGCGATGATGGAAAATGAATTACATCGTTTCGTGAGGCACTAGTCCACCGTACACACGAACGATGGTTTTATTTTCAATTTGATGTAAGTGGATATGGGTGTTGGTTATGCCATAAAAATAACAAAATCTCAATTTATATAACATATTTATGTTATCATATCATCATGGTGGAATAATATTTTAATTATGTGGAAGAATAAATAAAACAAAAACACTTAGTTAAAAACGACACCTCTTCTTCAGACAACTTCTTTAGGTTTACACAATAAAGCTATCCTATGAGTGTTTTCTAATAAAACCAAGAAATATATATGGGGAGGGAAGTAAAAAAGGTAATTGGGTAGGTATTGGACAAAAAAGGATTTTAGGTGTGAATAAAAGAGTAGAGGATGCGCCCTCTTATAAGTGAGGGGAGGGGAACTTTTATAAATTCATATAATATTAAATTAATATAAATTAATTTTCCCAGAAAAATATATAAACTGATATAATTAAAATATGGGTTTATTATGGGTATAAATAATATCACAAAATAAAATTTATACAATTTTATATTATGGTTCTATTCTTATCTCTTTGTTTTAAACTATGTTAACCTATTTTGACAATTACCGTGATAACACAGTTTTTACTCTTTAAGGGTCAAGATAGATACTATAAAAGGAAAATTGACCAAGAAATAGAAAATGGTTTATATTTTAAACTATATCCATATTAATTGGTTTAATATAGTATTTTTAATAATTTTAAATCATTTAATAAAATATTATTTATCATAAAATATCATTGATGTTATTCTGGAACTATTCATTTAATTTGATTATGAAAACAACATGATAAAAATGAAATTAAAATATAAACATTTCACACATAACTTACAGGTTATATTTTTCTAAAAAATTAGTTAAAAACAACAATTAATTCAATTTATATTAATTTTAATATTTTTAAAATCATTTATTTTATTTTTTTATTTATTGAATAAATACTGTGTTAGCGTTGGACAAGAATTTAAGGTAATTATTTCACTAATAAATATTAAAAATACATTAACATCATAAAAATAATAATTTATATTTAAAATTAATATTTATAATAGAAAATAAGTTTTTTTATCCCTATCAAAAAATATAATAGTTATTAAATTGAAGAAAGTGACATCTTAATCTTGATATTTTACTTAAATATAATAAAGTTAAAAATTAGTGAAATATAGAACCAAGTGGTTATATATTTTAAAAATGGATTGAAATTGAAAAAATATAATCATTTAATAGGATAAAGGAAAGTGTTAGGGTCAATGTTAAGTCTTTTGTAGATTATTTTTAACCTAAATTACTTGACTTACCTTTGCTGTGGTAATAAATATTTACTATAGTAACTGTTCATAATGACTAAAAATTAAGTTGTACTTATTAAATAATACTAATTATTATTATTATAAATATTTAATCCATTTTATCAAATTGAATTCATATAAGTGTCATAATTTAATTTAAAATTAAACCAACAAACATGATGAAAAGTAGTTTTACAAAGAAAACGTTACCATAAGTATAAGAAGTTTTTATATCAAAATTCAATATAAAAATTGATTAAGATGATATAAATTGGATAATTAATAATATAATTTAAATAATTTTACTTTTAAAACCATTTTGAAATATAATGTAACATTGTAAAATCTTTAAATGAAAATATTATTTTTAATAAAAACCATTATTTCTTACTATCTGTCAAAAAATTAATCTTTTAATAAAATTATAAAAAATTCAGTATTAGATAATTTTGAAATAATTATTTAAAAAATTAAGTACATTTTTTCAAAAAAAATTCTAAAATTGAAAAAAAAATTAATTTTAAAAAAAGTACTCAAAATGCGACGAAACGACTTTAAAAAAAATACATTTTTAAGTATAAAAGTGGATTCATTCTTATCGAATTCTTAAAAAACATATTATACAAATGAAAAAATATTTTATTGAATATTTAATATATAAATTTCATTAAAATCATTGAATAATAGTGATTAATTTAATTTTTAAGATAAAAACACAATGATTACATAAGAGAAGTTTTTCAAAAAATCATTTCTTTTTATTTAAAATGATTTTAATTTTCATTTAAAATTAATTTATAACCAATGAAATTATTTTATATATGTGTAAAATATATAATTTTCATAATTTAGTTATTCCTGTCTGTACCCTTAAATTTGATCTATATGTTATAACAATCATACTTAAATAGTAATATTTTATGGTTCATTTAAGCTAGGTGTTGTGTGTCATATATGATATCAAACATAGTTTTATTTTTTAAAATATCAGGGTTTTATTTCCCAAAAATAATTTATATCCCTTTTATCCATTTAGTAAATCAGTCAAATAATGAAAAAATGGATTCCAACCATTGTTTATCCTTTACTATGGTTATCCATCAAGGTCATAACAATTCAAATAACCTTGATGATATCCCTTTATGAAAACTAAGATCCTTAAAAGAGTCACATTATTGGTGACACATCACTCATGGGAAGGGAAAATGTGTAATCCCCACATAATCACCTTGAGTTTATATACTCATCCTAGTTTCATTTTTTTTACCATGAGTTTAGATACTCTTAGTTTTACCACACAACCCTCTTCTTAGGTGTAAGCCCCAAAACATACCTTTACCCGACTCACCTATAAGGTTAGGTATCCCACATGAGAAGATTGATTCATAATCCCAACACAACCTTTCATTTTCAATCCTTTCATGATATATAAAGTTTGATATGAATTAATTTAAACTACATAACACACATCCAAACCACATGACATTAAAATACATGGACCTATACTCACATTTGACCTTAATCTATATCATTTGTACTACGTGAGATTTGATTCCTATTAACTGGTATATGTAGGATGTCTCTCTAAGATTAAATTCCAAAATTAATAAAATATTCCCTGTACCTTTTGTAATTAGAATAATATGACCCATCTCACCTTGAGTCAGGATAATCTATTTGGTTCCCTTTTATAACATCTAAGATTCATGATAAAATGCATAACGTAATGTCCCAACAATATGAAATTAAACTAGATAGGCAATTTACTCAGCATAAAAAATAAAAATTAAATCTTACTCATTATAATGAGTATAGGATGCCTCATGTGAATAATATGGGATACCTCATGTCACGAGCATGAGATAAATCTTCACTCACAGGAAACCTTAGTGCATAAGTCCCATTCAAATTTAATCACGTACTTTTATACAATGTGATAAATATTATATTATCACATGTTTCTATACTAATCATGACTCATGTGATCTTAGAGATCATATTTATTCGTGCCATTAGCACAATAAAAATTTCTCCAATTGGGCCACCTACTAAGAGTAACACCAAACTTTATCTTACCACATGGGCCTCCTCCTAAGTGTAAGCCCCAAAATTACCTTCACTTAACTCATTTACTAGGCCAGGTATATAAGTGTATCTCATGTATAATTCCCAGTCAGTCTCCCATTTTCACCCCTTTTACAACATAAGAATCCTACTGGGGAAAAAACAATGTGTAATTACCATTTAATACCTTGTTGTGTGATCCAATTCAATACAAATGATAATCTATCTCTTGTTTATCACTTCGATAATGAATCACATGGTATTAGAGGTTTAGTTAAACTTTACATTATCCAAATTGATATGCATCATGGAAATCACCTAGTACTCTAAGTTGCACGACTTTAAAAAACCCAACACTTGTCATTTCTACATGATGTTAAACTTCATGGAATTTCCCCATCACACAACCTCCAAATATGCATATCAAAATACATAGTTTTTGATTCATGATAAATGAGATATGTAGTATGCCTCTCTAAGGTTGAAACCCAACATAAAAACCATCTAAATCTCTCCTAACTAGGTCATATTCTTGTGAGTATGGATATCCTTACTTGTTGGGCCATATTACCTCCAAGATATCATCCGCCACCACCAGGTCCATATTCCATGTGGTTCAACCCTTTATTGAGAAATATTATTGGTAAAATCATGTTCCCACCCTGAGGGATATATTCTCTTGAAGTATTATCACAATATTCTCATAGGTCCATATTCCTGACAAGATAAATGTTCATAAGGCTATATTCCTTACGTGATCAACTCAATATTGTTGGGCTATATTCCTGGTGAGGTTAATCAGAAAGGGACATTCATGTATAAGTCCCATACAAACCATTTCTAGGAATCATTTTCCTAGTCATACTTACCAAATGATGTTAAAATATATGGATCAATCCTTGTCTCATGAACTTAAAAAGTATGAAATACCCTATTAATATCAAACTACATGGGTTCTGATTCCTTTCATAGTGATATGTAGAAACTCTATTTCATTATCCCAATCTTAAAACCATAGATATTCATTGAATCCTTGGATAGTGATAAAATCTAGAGTTCCCATCTATGTGTCTTTAAACCAAATTCCCTTAAAATTATGCATCACAAGTAATAGAAAAATTATATGACAAACCTTTGATACATATAGATGGTACCATTGATGAAGAAACTGTGATACATACAAATGTTCACATTGATGGAGAACCAATGACACATAAATATGATCACATTGATACCTATTAATGACCAAATATTCCCATGTGGGTAGCCTATTTCATACTGGTATTTGGGAAAGATTCATGAAATACATCTTAAATATATAAGAGAGTCCAAGGGTAAGGAAGAAGCTCCTCAAAATGTGATATGATAATAACATCCCACTATATCGCCAAATGCACATCCATAAGAATCATTGGTATGAAAAACCTAGTGACCACTTTCCTTTGTGAATAATGTTCACAATGACATATCATTTCATGAATATATGAGTTGCTTGGTGTTCTAGTTCTGATAACACACCCCATTAGAAACTGACAGGAAACAAGAATCAAAGTCTTATGATGAAGTTTGATATGGTAGAATCCATATACCCAATGAATTTTCCATTATTTTTGTCTCAGATCAAAGTCATATGATGGAATCTTCCTAATTCATATGATAGTCTCAATTTCATACGATTTGTTAAAAATTTATATGATCGATAGAGTTGTACGAAGGCCTGAAAGTCATATGATCTATAGAAAAATTCATACGTTTAGGGAATTTTCTGTATTTTAGTGAACTCCAAAATTCAAGATCTAATCAATTGAATTTGAAATGACTTTCAATGCCTTCAGAGCTTCTCCAGACCTCCCAAAAAATTATTTAAGGTATTTATTGCCTTATTTTTGTATCCTTAAACCACTAGTTCATTTGGATGGTTTCTCACACTTCTTAGGTCTAAAATATCCCCATTCAGACTAGCTTTATCCTTTGGGAATAAAGTCTCACAAACTGTACATAGTAACTAGAACAATCAAGTCCTTACAAAATATATTATACAAAAATAGAACATCTACATCAACACTTTTCATGTTCTTTTATAAAGATGAATACATATAATTATTTTATGTTTCTTTTCCATTCATTTACAATGGCATTAACTCATTCCATGTGTCATGTAGTGGAAACTACTAGTATATCCAAAAAACTTGACTCTTGTCTCATTAAATATCAGTTCATATATCATCATATTTTTAGGTTACTACTTAAATATGTCCAACCAATTATTTGATCTACATTAACTCTAATTATATTACCCAATAAGTATGAGAAACACCTTCTTCATATATTAGGTGGATACTCTAATCCATCAACCATCACCTTATTAGGTGGATACTTCAAATTGCCACCCATTAATTTTTCATAATGAAATTGAAACAAACAACAAGACTCATTTTAAAAAAACACAACATTAACCCAAGGGCACTTCAATTTTATTTCATTTTTATTGATCAACCTGTATAGACTTTTTTCCCTAACCAAAACCTAACCAATTATTTAACGACCCTCCCAAACACCAATAAAATTCCTCCATCATTTGTTGACATCCTTGGCCTTTATCCATCATTCTTGGTCTTACTCCTCTGCTTTTTTATGTTTTTTTTCTGCATATTAGGTTTTTTATTTTTTATTTTTTGATTATTTTACTTTGTTTATTTTTTATTGGTTTATTCATAAAAATTTTATGGTCACTAGGGATCATTTTATGATCCATTATCGTTATATTAGTTGAAATATTTTTATTAAATTGATAATTTTAGGGGTTTTTTCTATTTTTAATTTTTTTCATTCAAATAATTTATATTATTTTAAAATTATCTTACTTGAATCACATGATATATATTTTATATTTTTCATACTCCGATTGTGAGTTGTAGTTTTCCCATATGAGATTTTTCCACTATTAATTTTTCAATATGTGAAATGTATTTATATAATAATTTATGTTTATTTTATGTATTTTACATAGTTTAGTTTTTATGAATAAAATATTTTATTATTAAATGTTTTATATTTTCTAATATGAATACTGTTTAATGAAGAAAATATGTTCTATGTGGAATGGAAATTGTGTTTTTTATATTAATATCTATTTTTTGTTTATAGTTTTATTAAGTTAAAATAAATTAGATTTCATATATAAATTTTTATGGATAAATTTTAGTGTTATAAATAACATATAAATGTTTTTCAATTTTTTAAAAAATATAATATATTTATTACTTATATTAATTTTTGTAATTTTGTTTATCATCATTTTAATTTATTTTTTAAAATAAATTATAGTTTTTTATTATTACCTATAAAATTAAATTTGAATATTAATTTCAAGATATATTATCTTATATTGAATACTTAAAATTTCTTATAATCATATTTTGATTACTACATGATGAGCAAGTAATGAATATGTGAAACAATTGATAATTTTTTAGAATTTTCTAAATGAAATGTTCTAAACAATTACCACCTTTATCATGTGTGAAATGTTTGAATATGAGAAAGTTACAAAATATATAAATCAAATATCATTTAATTTACAATGGATTTAATCCATTTTATTGTCATTGTATTTGGAAAAGTGAAATTAGGTAGGATTTGAGTTCTAATGGTATGAAGATTTTAAAGATGATAATTTTAATCCAATTGAAAAAATAATTTATGACATTGTGGTGGATGCAATTGAGTAAACAATGATGATTGAGGGCCTATATGGTGATTTTAAAAAACCATGGTATCCAAGTTATATGAAATTTATGGTTTTATTAACACTATTTAGATTGGTTAACTTCAAATACAATGATGGATGGAGTGAATATAGTTTACAGCATTTCTATAGCCGTGGAGACACATAATTCTTGAATACAATGATCTTCTATGTTCTCATTATAATGATAAAAAATATTATTCGTAATGGTATTGGGGTATTAGAAGATACATGTATTCCCCAATTATTTTTTTCTATATAGGAAGGAATACAAAGGTCTATTAGGGTGTTTTAAATGTGGGACATCAAGGTATAAGTTGAAACAAAAATCATATGTTTATTTATCTATTATTCTAACCACCAAGACTCATACTATTAAAATTTAATATATTTATATAATTATTATTATGAAACATTTATTTAAAAATTAAAATAATGAAAAAGGTCAAAATATAATACAATTGAGTGAATATATTATTGTAAATTACGTCATCTAACTAATTTTCCACAATGGAATAAAACTGATTAACAATTTTCTACATTTAAAAATAAATCTAGAAATATCATACTTAGACTGTGAATAGATTAAGTGCTTTTATACCAGAGTGTTATTAGAAAACATAGTTCATGGGCTATTTTTTGGTAATTTAAAATTTATTTCAAAAATTTTATATGAAGTGGAAATATATCATATTTAGTTTTATTGTTTCTTACTAAAACTTCATGGAAATGATATTGATGTTTACTTATAACTATTATTTGATGATTTGAGGCTCTTTTGGGAGGAATTTATTAGATTGGTAAATTATTATAAAAAATAATATTTTCAATTAGATTCAATGATTATGTTCACTATAAATGACTTCCCAACATATGAAAATATGTTTAGAAACAAAATTATGGGGAATAAAGCTTATGAAATTTGTGATGAAGGAGATTCATGTTATTAGTTACAATATTTGATAAAAATAGTGTACATGGATCATCGAATGTTTATTTCCTTGGATCAATCTTTTCAAATATTAAAAAATGAATTTGACGAATAATTTGAATTTTATATTGCTCTGAACCCTTTTTCAGCTAATCAATATTTTGAGTGGGTGAAAAAAATTGATGTCTCATTTTTATAGACATAAAAATATGATAATGAATGAAATATACATAATAAATAATTAATATTTTTTGAGCTTACATTTTGGAATATAATTTGGTCAAACATATCATTTATTTCATGAATTTTTAGAAAAATATCTATGATATTTTGATTGGAACTTTGTTAGATATTAAAGGAAAGAATAAAAATGGTTTGAATACTATATTGAACTTACTACCAATGGGAATATATATATATTTAGATCCCAATCATAAAAGAAAACAAACATAATTATGTTTTCAATATTATAAATTATCTAAAAAGTAAAAATCAATTTTTTTTAGTGCATCTATGGTACAAAAGTTCCTCAAGGTTATTCTTTAAATGTTAAAATTTTTGCGACAATAATAGATTTGAATTTTACATTCCTGAAATCTCATGAATTTCATGTTATGATCCAATAGATCCTACCAGTTTCATTATGTGGAATACTACACATCTATGTCATATTTACTATCATCACAATGTGTTATTTTTTCATTTTAATTGCAATAAAATGATGAATATGAATTTATTAAACAATTTATAGAATTATATAGTTGATATACTTTGTCTAATAGAAAGTTAAATTTCACAATTTTTTTAATATCATGGTACATTTAATGGTTCATTTTATGTGATAAATAAATATTTATGGTCCTATATATTTATATTGTAATTATCCTTTTGAATGGTTTATGAAGATATTTAAGGGGTATGTTAAGAATCTATATTGAGCATAAGCCTCTGTTATTGAAAATTATATTTTTAAGGTGGTGGTCGAGTTCTATACATATTAATTTTCTATAGTGGAGCATGTTGGTTTGCCTATATCTAACCATGAATGAGTTTATTTTAGGGGAAATGGGGTATGTGGATTGAAAATAAAGTCACTAAAAGATAAAAAAACACAGACACATTTATACATCATAAATAACATATATTACACTCAATCATATAAAATGTCACATATTAATGTGTTAAAACAAAATTATCCAAATAAAAAAGATATATTCATACTGAATGATCATTGGAATACTTTCTTTCCATTGTTTAAAGAGTCAGAGTGAGGTAGAACTAATACGTCAGAAACATTAAGATTATTAGTGAGCATTCTAAATTTAAATGTGATAACATGGTATAGGTGTGACATTAATAGCCATATATTTTATACTAAAGACCAGTTTAATTGAAGCATGTTTGAAATAACAACGTATTCACGTTCACTGAAATAATTAATTTTTCAAGTACTGAAGGAAAAAACCTGATCTCCAAGTTATATATATATTATGGAGTTATTGAAGAAATATGGGAGATTAATTATATTAAATTTTGAGTTTCCATGTTCAACTGCAAATGGGTTTTTGGGAATAACAGTGTTGAACATGATGAATTTCCTATAAAACTGGAATATTTTAATAGATTGGAATAAAAAAATGACCATTTTATGATGGAAACAAATACAAAATAAATTTATATGCTCTTGATTCATAAAATATTCAATAGTCTATAATTTATCATGGGGAAAATAGTATTTTGGTGATGAAAGGTTTTATGATGATGGTGGGGAATTAAATTATATCCCCGTATCCATGGAAATATTATTAGAGTATATTGATAGCCATAATGTAAACATGGTTTATTCTGTATGGAATAATCATAAATAAGAAATATGGAAAAATAATCCTTTTGTAATATCATAATATTATAGGTACCATAAATTTGTTTCATATTTTACTTTTCAAAATTTGAAAAATATGACATATATTATTTCTAATTATATTTTTTATTTATGCCACATATTTTATAAAATATGATAAATTTTTTATTTAGTACTCAAAAATTCATTACATATAAATATTTATTTTATGATATTTTGATCATTTTAAATATTATTTATTTTTTTTCTTCAACCTATATCATTTCATATCTCATAACTATTATTAGAATTTTTTAATAGTTTATGTAATTACTCTAATGAATATGATAAAAAAAATTATATTGAAATTTTTATATAATTTTACAATTATATAATTTTATATATAACGATTTTATTTGTATAAACTTTTACTTAAGTTTTTATTATATCTATATCATTTTGCATATCATAAATGTTGTTAGTAATTTTTTAGCATTGTATTTAACTACTTTATCGAATATGATAAAGTTTTGGTTTTTTTTGTATCATTTTTGAATTATTATAAAATTTTATATATAACAGTTGGAGTTGTATAATATTTTAATTATGTTTTTTTCATCTATCTATATAATTTTACGTGTTATAAATGTTCTCAACATATTTTTATCATTTTTCTTAAATACTCTAAAAAATATGATAAAAATGTGTTTATTTTAGATTATATTTTATTATGTCATTCTTAATTTTTATTTTATATTTAATAATTGTTTTTTTATAATATTTTACTATTTTTTGTTAATTTTATTTATAGGATCATTTCATATCAAATACCTAATTTATATTGATCCTATTTGGAAAACCCTCTATATACTTCTACCTCATTTCTCCGTATATGAGTGACCTCATTCCTCTGCACAAGATCCTTCAATTTCTATAGGGAAAGTGAAGGCTTCTAGGGTAGGTAAATGTGGTAGTTTACATTTACTTAAATTATCACTTGATTTTTATAAGGACCATAAGATATCTATCTATTTTGATGGTAATGGTAATCCTATAGTTCCAAATTATAAAAAATTTAAAATTTTTATACTACGTGGTGTTAAGAAAAAAAATAATTTTAATTTTTGATTAGAGAAGTATCAACCAGATGACACTAGATCATCTATAGAAGACCATTTTGGTAAGCACATTTATCATCATTTTATTTATCATGATTTTTTATTAAATATGAATTTTTTCCTTATCATCATATGACATATGATTTACCTGACACTAAAAAAGTTATAATGACATGTTTATCTTTTTTTTACAAAAATATTGAGGTATTTTAAATCATAAATAACTTCATATTTCATTTTTCGGGGAAGAAAAAATGAAAGTCTATGTGAAATATATGATTTTCAATAGTGAATGGAAAGAATCATTTTTGGTAAATGAAATGTCAACCACTTGATTTTTTTATGTATAATCACTAAAAATGATCTTATTAATGATTTTTCTGTCCTTAATTAATAATAAATGATGAGATATCATCAGAAGATCCAAGAAAATAATTCATACCCTTGTATTGTCTCTCATGGAGGGTATTCATTAGTCAAAGAAAAAATGATATATAAAAAGTTTCAAAAATTGAGAGTTGAGTCTCCAGGATTTAGAGAGACTCCCCTCTTTACCCCTGAATAGAATTTATTAATGGAAAAGGGCATGAATGAAGAAAATTGGAAAATATATTATAGAAGAGTTAAAGGATATAGAAAAAAAATTATAAGAAGTTAATTATGTTATTTATAACTCTTTATATCTTGTATTCCAAAATAAAATTTTCAAATATCATTTACACCTTTCCCTTGAGAAGAAGAGTGCACAGGGGGGCTTCATACTAGAGGGTAAGAAGGATAATTTTCCACAACATTAGTAGATCCAAAAAAGCTTGGTCATGTACAAGGATATGAGGTGGGTGTATCTATTAAAAAATTATCTGAACATTCTATGACTTTGAGAGAGATAATGTATATAAAGAAAAAGTATAACCTTTAGAATCTAAAGATTGGTAGATGGGTGAGATGATAGATTATTGGATTGAATTATTAGTATATTCAATGTTTTTAGTCATATAGATATAGTTTTATGATGAATATCCCCCTCCTCTACCATTATATCCCACTCCTCCACCTCTGCCTACATATCTTAATCCTCCACTGCCTCCTCCATATTTCCCATTTACTGTGAGTTATATGTTGAGGATCCCCAAAATCATATTTTAGCATATGGGTTCATAAATTATACCAAGAATACATTACATCACTAGTATATACAAAAAAATAGCTTTGAGTAATGGTATTGAATATTATAGATACATCAGAAAGGGTATTATTCTTTATTGATGAGGTTCATATAATTTTAAAATATAGAAAAAGTTATATAATTTTTTTACTTTATCTATCTAGAATTATTTGATAACTTACCACAGAGGTATGAATAAATTATATCCTTTATTTAACATTGGTGTTAAATTTATTTTAATATTTTAATACAAATGCACACTCACACTCACCACACACACACATATATATTTTAGGAATAAATTAAAGTCAAATACATGCTGTATAGAAAGAAACAACATGTTATGAACCTTTCAAATTAAAATACTAATTTTTTTAAAAGAAATTTCTAAATTATCATAATATGAATTTATTTTTTTGGATCTTTATAAGATTTCAATGAGTGATAAAATTTGTGGTAATGATTATATGTTAATGATTTATAAGATAGATATCTTATATCTTGTAAATATTGATATTTTGGGCCTCTCAATGACAGAAGTATTTTACATATAGTTTTATTATCATATTTCTTTCAATTATATCAATTTGATCTTTCTTAATACATATGTTTATTTTTTATTATGTATTTTCATACACTTTGAATTCAGTATGATACAACATCAATATATAGAATCATGGAACCAAAATATATTTCTCTAATAAGAAATAAAATTAAAGGTGAAGAAAAAATAGAATATATTTTTAAAATATTTCAAAAGGAAACAATTGAGTGCTTGATGTTTTCTTATCTTGATGGGTATGAAACATTTATTTCATAAACTATTATTTATATTAGTTAAATAACCATGCACATTATATTGTTGTATATTATTATCCATTATATGTTTCATGTTTTTTTCATAAGAAAAGGCAGCTTACTAGTTATCGTTCATAAATTGTGATGTGCAAGAAAACTTTAAAGAATTATCACAGAAATAAGATTGATTATTTTAATACTTATATTTTATAATTATTTTTTTATTTTATAATTTTAATTTTTAAATAGGGAATGGAATCAATATAAATTTTTAATATAAAAGAGGAAAAAATATTGAATATGTTTATGAAAAGGTTACTTCTTTTATAAGTACTAAAATTTAGTATATACTTAACATATTATTTTAAATTGATAATTTCTTTTGAAATATAATTTTAATCATTAATAAGTAGTAGTAATATGCGGTTATTATTAGGTCTAAATAATAAGAAGACACAAAGGGGGTGAATTATGTCTTTTAAAAAAATATTAACAAAATAAAACTTTATCCCCCTTTGTGATTTTTAAATAAGTGCATCGTTATTTCCTTTATAAATATTATGTAGTGAAAGAATAGAGAAGAGAACAAAAAAATTTTTATTGTGATTATGGGCACAAAGATCCCCTAGTCATCTACAAGAACACTCTCTAAACTATATTGATTATTTTCAATAAGATAGGTCATCTTATCAAGTGGCCTTTACAACTGAGTTCAGGCCATTGACACCTTACAACAAGTAAAGTTATTTTATTTAAAACTTTGACAAACAAAAATTAGAGAAATAAGTTGGAACTACACCATGACTGAGAACAAACAATTGATACTTTAATAAAACAAGATTATTTTATTTTTTGTGAAACAAATTCAGCATATAATTTCATTAGCAATTGATATATAATAGATCTTATTCTTCATAGATAAAAGTATTTAGGCATGAATAGATGAAAAGAGATTTTAGTTTTAGATGGTCTTAAATGAAATACCAAAACAAAAAGAATAACATTTTAAGAACAATATAGTGAAGACTTAGCATATGAAGAACATGTATGCCTCCAAAGTATAGCCCTGATAGATGCTTTGATGAGCTGCAACACAAGATTGAAAAAATAATACAATAGTAAAAACATGTTGATCAAACATAAAAGGATCGAAACATGTATGTCTCCAAAGTGTATCTCTTTGGAGAACTAGAGATGAAGTCACACTATTATCTCTATATGTACATATATTTTATAATAATAAAATCTCAATATTTATCAAAAATATTGATTTACATATGGTAAAAAAAATCCAGAAAATCCACCTAATTAATCACAATCATTTGAATTAATCCATGCCCATAAAAAATAGTAAATTCCCTTATAAATAAAAATGATTTAATTCATTAAATAAGGTCCTTTTAATTGGTTTTTAAATAATTTTAAAAATAAAAATAATTTTGAGAAAACCATTATAGAAAATTAAAATTTGTATCCATATAATGATTTTGAATAATGAACATGATTAACACCACAAAATTTTAGTTTTTTAAAATTGAATTCATTAACATAATTTATAATAATACTAGAATCAAAATATTTAACAATAGACATTATTTTCCTTTTAGAACCAGGAAAAAATAATTTCTATATAATTTAGGATTTTCTCCATTACAAAAAAATACCAAGATTGCCTTTATTAATTTATTTTTACCAAGAATTTTATTTAGATATTTTTATCCCTTAATAAGAATACTAGAAACTTTTTTTAAATTATCAACTTGATCCAATAATTATTTAATTTTATTTTTATTTAAAGTAAAATAATTTTTTGAATTATTGGATCTCAAATTTGAAATCTGATTTTCAAACATTTTTTAAATATAAATAGCATCATAATATTTTCAAAGTTTTTTATAATATTTATTTAAATATTAAAATTTATCTTGAAAAATAAACTAATATTTATTAAGTTCTCTCTAAGAAAGAATTTTAGAGTTATAAATTTGAGAGAAATATGATTATACCTCATCAGTTTGAGAAATAATACATATAATTACCATTTAATTTTCATGATGAACTTTAGAGTTTGAAGTGAATTCATCACTTGAATCTTCAGAATCACTCCTAGTAGAATTCATGGATTCCTTGAATTTTATTTTATAATCATATTTACTTTGATCCTTAAGTAAAGGATAGTAAAGTATCAAATGATCATTATTATTACATTCGTAGCATATGAATTCCTAATCTATATTTTTCTTTAATTTATCTGTTATTATTTTATATAACTTGACAATTTTTTTAGCAAGATCTGATAGCTCATCAATTGACCCCGAATGACTAGAATATGAATCATAAACTTCATCCATTGAATCTTTGAGTGCAATATTATCCTTTTTGATAGAAGTATGATTTTCATCTTCTTCTTGCATCTCAAATTCATACATCATCAAGGTTATTATTAGTTCTTTCATATTTGATTATTTAATTGGTATAGATTATCAAATAACACCAAACATTCCATTCCACTTATAAGGTAAAAATATAAGTACATTTAATGCATAATAGGGTTCAATAATTGAAGTTCCCAATGCATCATCATCATTGAAAACTTATATTAATCTCCAATTCATTTAAGTGATTATTTAATCTTTACGCATCTTGAATGTATTGAATTTAATATTATCAGTAATGTACCTTAGTTTTCAAATATTATTGGTTCCTTTATAGAAAATTGCAATTACATACCACATTTTATAAGTAGTTTCACATTATGATCCATGATTGAATTCATCAGGACCAAGCCTAAATATAACTACATTCATCACTCTTGAATTGAAAAAATACTCATATTATTTTGTAGTATCCCACTTCTTTGGTTCTAAAGGAATTTTATATGGTTTAACAATCTTTATATAGACTTTAAAACCAAGATTTTTTAAATAGATAATCCTTATTTATTTCCAACATTCATAATTTTCACCATTGAAATATGGTGATTTTATCATTAATATACCTTCTTTGATTTTAGCTATAGATATATTTCTTCATATTGACTTTTGACTCAATCTTGCAAGAGCTTAATAGAATCTTTCAAAGAGAACTCCTTTTATACCAATTGTTAGGTCAGAATTATATGAATATACACAAGTGGGGGTTAATTGTTTATTTAAAAAAAAATCTTGAAAAAAACAAATTTAATCCTCCTTTTTGATTTGTAAATAAGTTCTGTATTCTTTCCTTTATAGAAATTATGAAGTGGAAAAATAAAAAAGAGAACATAATAATTTTTATATGGTTTAAGGAAAAAATGTCCCCTAGTAAACTCCAAAAGAACTCTCTTATCAAGATTGATTATTTTCACTAAAATATGTCCTCTTATCCAGAGACCTTTACAACTATCTGCACTCAGTTATAGAGGTCCCCCAAAAAATGACTTTCTAGTGAAAATCACCAAGCTCACATAGAGAACATTGGTTGAATGGACTTTTAGATTTCTGTGTATCGAATCTATATGCACCATCATGTTATTTTATTTATTTATTTTTCATTATTTACTTGTCTTTAAGAGATAAGAACAATATTAGTCAATTTTAGGAGGGAAATTTTGAATTTTTCTAGATTTCTAAAAATACATAATTCACCCCTCCCACTTATGTCTTTGTAATCATCAACCTAACATAAATTTTATTATATTATGAGGTTTATATATGAAATAATTATAACTCATATAACTATATATTTTCTGTAAGGTTAGATTTTATTTTGAATTTTACATTTGGTTATCTTATCATTATACTGAGAATTAATATTCAATTATTTATTTTTAATTTTTAGATTTTAAATGATTCTCACCCTTATAATGGAAACAAGAAAAATCAACTACAAATGGCATGGGTTGATTATTTTATAATATTGATTCAGTTTTAGTTTATTTTTTTTATATTTATGAGGTAGATTTTAAATTTTAAATTTTAAATTGTAAATTTGTTGTATTTTAATAAAGTTGGGATATAAATAGTTATTATCAAACTGTAGTTGATTTTTGTTGTTGTTTGATGTAGTTTACTATATTTTTTATTACATTATAGGTTTTAGTAGTGAATATTTTAATAAATATATTTTGAAAAATTCATTTTTTATACGAGTTATTTTTATAGTAGATATAAAAAAATAAATTTTTTATCTCTTTATATTTGTTATTTTATAAAACAAATGTAAAAAACCCAACTTCCACATTGGTTATTTTATAATAGATGTGGAAAGTCCCCAAAATTTTAATTTTTGGACGGTTTTCCACATCAATTAGAAAATAACCAACATGAAAGTTGGTTTTTTTACAATGGATTTATAAAATTACTATCGTAAAAAAATGAACTTCTATATCGATTATTTTATAACTGAAATGGAATGTCCCCTAATTTTTCATTTTAGATGGTTTTTAGCATGATTTATTATTATAATTGATTTTGAAGTTTTTTTATGTTGGTTAAAATAACTGATATAAGAGTCTTATTTACATTGTCACTTATAAAGAATTCACTTATAAACCAACATTAAAATTAAGCAAAACTAATGTGAAAACCCTTTTTTGGACTTGTGAGTGCAATCATATCAATCAATAATATTTTTATAGGGAGATCTAATTTAGAATAAAAACTCATAAATACATATTCAATAAGTGAATGAACAAATATGTCTCTTCTATAAAGAATTATGTAAGATCCTAGACTTTATAGAGGTATGTACTTTAAATTTTAATTTAAATACATTAAATTCAGTTAATGGAGTGTTTAACGGGTGTATGAGGAGGATCAAGGATGTTTTGGGGGTTCGAGACATGAAAGAGAGGGAGAAATGGAAATCCAATACATATAGCATGATTGGCGCACAGTTAGAGGAAGTTGTGTGCCCTAACCATGCTATCCAGGAGGAGGGGTGAACGGTTAAGAAAAAACATACAAGGGGGAAAGACAAACCATGAAAACTTGAAAAGAGGCATTCCACATAGTTGGTGCACAATTTTTCAAACTTTTCAGAATCCCTAGATAACCGTACGAATTCACCCCTCTCAAATAGAGGCTGGTGCACAGTTTTTCAAACCATGCGGCCAAACTGTGTACCCCATTAAAAAGTGAGAATTTACCAATTTTACCCATCATATTTTAATTTCCTCACCCAATTTTATTTCAATGTCTTAATCCTTTATCAATATTAAGGAACCTAAACCCCTAAATCTTCCTAAGGGTTGATCTACTTCGATTCTAGGTCGTTTGGAGTGTTGTTGGTTGTGGATCGAAGCTCCATGTAAGTCTAACACACCTCTTTCTTATCTTTTTTAGATTAGGGCATGTGGTTTGATTCTTAACATTGCAAATCACTAAAACCCTCTTTTTTTAATAGTGGATGATAGGTTATGGCTTCAAAGGGTGATTGAATATGGATCTAAGGCAAAGGTTAAGTGAGCGTTCATCTATGGATTTGAGGTATGTGGTATACAAGTTATATCCCATAGTCTTAAGATTGATTTGTGCATTTGTGGTTGTGTTAATGGTTCTCTCTTGTTGTAAATTTTATTCCTTTAAATGGATTTGGTAAAATGGTTGGATAAATGATGAATCGAACCCCACATGATCTCTATGAGATTCATTGAGGTGGACTAAATAGATTTAGGGCCACCCATGGGGCGTACAAAGATTCCCGAACCTGGAAAATTTTGATATTAAGCATAGAAATAAATTGTGATTAATTTGATCCCATGATAAACATTTTGATACGTTATTTTAGTTGAAAAAGGAACATAGATAGTGTAGCTAGACTTTGATAATGTCATAAGGGGTTGGTTGGAATATTATTAAATGGGTTAGATGAAATATTGTTTTTGTGCTAAGCAACTTATGAGTTGTACTTGAAATACATGAGTGGGGTTATTCATGTGAAATGATGGACATGTTAAAAAGGGTAAATGTTTTTGAATTTATGAACGTGATAAATAAGGATAATGTATGGAAATTTATGAATATTTTAAATAGTCCAAAGTACGGAAATTGTTGAATATTATTAAGGGGTTAAGGTATGAGAAAAGGAAATGGAACACATGTGAGGTCAGTTCCCCCAACAACCATTTTAGTGCCGAGCATGTGGCGGAATAGGGAATGTGCAAAGGTTCTATAGGAACCCTCAATTGTTGGGATTAGTTTTAGGATCAAAGTCAATTCCGAGTGTAGGAAGGGGGTTCATTATCGCATATCAGGTAGGCAGTTGGAGCTATACTGACCACACCAATAGAGGTGGATAGAGTAGTACTTTGGGGAGATAGATTCCATATCTATAGGGTAGTACAACACTAGAAATTTGGACTAGGGCCTAGGGTTGAGGGGAAGTCAGCTCCATGTAGTTTAGTATACACCCGGAGGTGGTGAGACTAGACAATCAATAGTTCAAGGTATGATTCTTATGTGTTCCATGATTTCTAGTACTTTATTTGAAACAGGTTCCACACACTCTTTTATATCTACTCAATTTGTGGTTTTTTTGGGTCTAGCAGTGGAATATATGTGTGAGTTCATGTTGATTGATACACCATTTGGGGTGTGAACAGAAAATATTAGGCAATGTAAGGACTGTGTGCTCGAGGTTGGTGAGTACCATTTACTATGGTACTTTTTTGTTCTTGAGATGTCGGGTTTTGATCTATTTTTTTTGTATATACTGGATAGTGTTATACCAAGACCACATTGAATGTTACCATCATAAGGTTATATTCACATCTCTTGAGGGAGACACGTATTTCCATCATGGTGAATGGGATGTCTGGGCATGCCGTGCAAGGCCAGTTTTTTAGAATTTGGGGAAACTCACAACCCAAGTGTCTTTTATTATACTTGATGATGGTAGAGTAGATCAAACTCTCTCCCAACTTATGGAGGATCAGTTCTAGGATTTTTTTCCTAAAGACTTCTCGGGGATTCCACCAGAGAGAGATGTTGAGTTCATGATAGAGTTACTATCAGGAGACAAACCTATTTCCATTCCTCAATATAGAATGAAACTAGAAGAACTTCAGGAACTAAAAACCTAGTTGAATGAACCTGAGAATAAGGGATTTATTCATCTGAGTACGTCACCTTGGGGATCACCTATGTTGTTTTCCAAGAAATTTGATGGATCCATGTAACTATGCATTGATTATTGGAAGCTAAATCAGATGACGGTTCAGAACCTATATCCTATACCTCAAATTGATAATCCTTTTGATCATCTAATAGGTGTTGTAGTGTTCTCTAAGATTGATCTTAGACTAGGGTATCATTATCTAAGGGTGAGAATTTATGATATACTATGAAATTTCTTCAAGAACAGATATGGGTTGTATGAGTTTGTTGTTATGATTTTCAAACTAACCAATGCACTAAAAATGTTTATGAACATGATGAACCTTATATTTAATTATTAACTAGATTAGTTCTTAGTTGTCTTTTTGGATGACATCTTAGTGTACTCCAAAACTCATGATGACCATTTCAAAAATCTTGACAGCATATTGAGTATACTAAGAGAGAATAGGCTATAGGAAAATCTATCAAAGTTTCATTTCTGGATTGATAGGATGCATTTATTAAGTCACATTATTTTTTAGGAAGGTGTTTTAGTGGACCCAGATAAAGTATAGACGGTTGTGTCTGGGGAGCATCCCAAATTTTTTTCTAATGTCCACAGTTTTTTGGGTTTGGATGGGTATTAATGAATGTTTATCAAATAATTTTTCTATTTGGTAGTGCCACATTCCGGTTTAACCAAGAAGGGTATCAAGTTTGAGTGGTCTATGGAATGTGAGAATTTCTTTTAAGAATTAATGTTTCAGTTTAAAATCGCACCAATTATGATATTACGTGATCCAGGTAAGAAATATACCATGTTTTGTGATGTGTCTGGTCTTGGTCTTGGGAAGGAATTGATATAGGATGATTGGGTTGTGTTGTATGGGTCAATATAGTTGAGGCCTTATAAAATAAATTAACCTACATATGATCTTGAATTGGATGCGGTGGTTCATGCCTTAAAATGTTGGCAACATTACTTGTTGGGGGAATGATTTATAGTGTATACTAATCATAAAATCCTTAAGTACATCTTGTATTAGTGTGATTTTAATCTTTTTCAATAAAGATGGGTTGAGTACATGCAATCCTTTGACTTTGAGCTAGTTTAAACACCTATAAAGGGAAATAGTGTTGCATACTCTTTGAGTTATAAGACTCAATGTAAGGCAGTTTAGGAATAAAGTTCAGAGTGGAAGATGATGGCGTTGTTTTATGATATGCATCTTGAGGTGTAGGATGTCCAAGGGAAGATGGACCTTTCTTCCTTGGCTATTGAGTACATTCTTTAATCCATATTATAGAAAATAAATCTGAGTATCCAAAATATTTGGCTTTGAGGGAAGGTTTTAAAGGTAGGGAGTCACCTTTTTGTTAGACCATTAGAGAATATGGGATCATTTATGTTCATGTAGGTGTGGTTGTACCAAAATTATTATGATAATAGTTGATGCGTGAGTTTCATTCATTGAATTGGATAGTGCATCATTGATTGAAAAAAATGTATCACGATCTTCGTAAGTAGTATTGGTGTCCAGGGATGAAGAAAGTGGTTACAGTTTTTGTGGTGTGATGCCTTACTAGCCTACTGGTAAAATTTGAGCATTGGTAGTTGGGTGGTTTTTTTGCAGCCATTGACCATTATGGAATGGAAATGGGATGACGTAATGATATATTTTTTTGTGGGTCTTCTTATGATAAAATATAAGAATGATTCAATTTGTGTAGTTTTAGATCAATTGACCATGGGGGCACATTTGTTACCAATTTGAGAGACCTTTACCATTGATCCATTGTGAAATTTTTATATTCAAGAGATAGTTCAATTACATGGGGTACCACAGACTATAGTTTATGATCATGATATGTGCTTCACATCACTCTATCGGATGGGATTACAGAGGGCACTTGGTACCCAAGTGTTTTTGAGTATGTATTTCCACTCACAAAGGGATGAGCTTTCAGAGCGTACTATTCAAGTACTAGGGGACATGTTGATAGTCTGTGTCATGGATTTCATAATATTGTGGGAGAAACACTTAGTGCTTGTTGAGTTTGCCTATAAAAAAAAGTTACCAGGCGAAAATTCAGATAAAAACTTATGAGTCACTTTATGGTAGATAGAGTAGATCTTTGTTGTGTTGGACATAAGTTGGGGAATAAGAATTTTTGGTAACAAGTCTCATGTAGGGGATGTCAGAACAAGTTCAGTTAATTCATAAACATACGGAAATTGATCAGAGTAGGTAGAAGTCATATGAGGATCTGTGTTGTAGACCTATTGAGTTTGTGGTAGGTGATTGTGTGTTTCTTTGGGTATCACCAAGGTTGGGTCACCATCAAATTCGAAAGGAGGGGAATTTGGCACCTATGTATGTGGGACCATTTGAGATTGTGGATAGGATAAGACTGGTGGTATACCAATTGGTCTTCAAAAATGGTATTGTGGTATGCATGATATTTTTTATGTGTCAAAACTTCGACAGTATCACCCTGACCCATCTCATGTGATTGATTTTGAGGATGTTGAGCTTGAGGCTGATGCATCTTTTGAGGAGCATCTGTTTCATATTGTGAATTATTATAAGAAAGTATTGCGGGGAAAGACCATGCCCTTGGTCTTACGTTTGTGGTAGCATGGTAATGTTCAGAAAGAAACTTGGGAAAGGGAGTCAGATATACTATCCTAGTGGCCCGATCTCTATTCTTCAGAGGCTTACTGATTCTTGGAAGTGTAGTTAGAGGATGATCCATTATAAGGTGGGGAGGTTATAAGATATCAGACTTCATGAAGGTATTTACTTTTTTAAATTTTAGTTTAAATCACTAAAAGTTTGTTAATTGAGTGTTTACTGGGTATATGAGGAGGCTCAGGGGTGTTCCAGGGGTTCAAGACATGAAAGAGGGAGAAATGGCCATCTAGTGCATGTTTCATGCTTGGCGCACAGATAGAGTAAACTTTTTTCCCAATATATGCTAGCCAGTAGGAGCGGTGAACAGTTAATAAAAAATATACAAGGGAGAAAGCCAAAATATACTGACTTAGATAGGGGTATTCCACATGGTTGAAAAATGGATTGTAAAAATGGGTGGAATCCCTAGGTAACCGTGAGACTTCACCCATCTTGTACATAGGTTGGAGCATAGTTTGGAAAACCGTGCATCCAAACCACGTACCCTATTAAAAAGTGAGAATTTACCAATTTTCCTCTTTGAGATTTTAATTTCCTCACCTGATTTTCTTCCCATTTCTTCCTGCTTCATCCCTAATGATGAACCTAAACCCCTAAATATTCCTAAGGGTAAATATTTTTCGATTCTAGGTTGTTTGGAGTGCCATTGGTTGTGGACCAAAGATCCAGGTAAGTCTAATGATCCCCCTACTTCTCTTTTCTAGATTAGGTCTTTTGGTTTAATTATTCTTCTTCCAAATCCCTAAGACCCACTTTTTCCAGAAGATCATAGGTTTTGGATTCAAAGGGTTCTTGAATCTTGATCTAAGGATAAGGTTAAGAGAGTGTTCATCTATGAATTCAAGTTAGGTGGTCTACAAGTTATATCTCATAGTCTTGAACTTTATTTTTGCATGATTAGTTGTGTTAATGGTTATATATTATTGTGAATTTGATTCCTTTAAATTGATTTGGTAAAATGGTTGGATAAATGACGATTTTAACCCCTCATGATCCTTTTGGGATGCATTGAGGTGGACTAAACCGATTTAGTGCCACCCATGGGATGTTCCAAAATTCCATAACATAGAAAATTGTGATTTTAAGCATAAAAACAACTTGTTATTAAGTATATCTCTTGAAAAACATGTAGATAGGTTAGTTGATTTGAAAAAAGGAATATTGATAGTGTGTCTAGACTTTGATAATGTCATAAGGGATTGGTTGTATTATAATGAAATGGGATAGATGAAATATTATTATTCTACTAAGTGACTTATGATTTTTACTTGAAATATATTAGTAGGGTTATGCATGTGAAATGATGGACATGTTAAAAAGGGTAAATTATTGTGAATTGATGAATGTGTTAAATGGGATAACTGAAAATTGATGAATATGTTAAATAAGACAAACCATAGAAATTGTTGAATAAGATTAAGGGGTTAAGGTATGAGAAAGAGAAATGGGTTAAAAGGGATATGCAATGTGAATGGAAAATATGATAATGGTTTAAGAATTTATGTTAATTAACATGTTAAATCGTTATATAATGTGAATGATATGTGTATTGATTTGTGTATGGTCTTGAAATGGTTAAGGTGGTTACTAAATAAATAAGACTGTGTACATGTCTTGGTAGTTATGGTGTATTGGGTTTTAGGATCTACACCATGGGTTGGGTTAGACTAATGATCTAAACCTCACCCCCAATGCATGGGTTAGTGAAGGGAACTGAGGCTCTATTCCCCCAATACTTTCATTTTGATGAGACTACATGGAGTGAGGATCCAAGGTAAGTGTAATGTAATGGTTTGTGAAATTTTTATCCCTAGTGAGATAGGGAACTTGACTTATTCCATTTTGCATAGTAATTGAATGGCTCAGTCCATTATGTAAATGATGTAAATTCCTAACCCATGGAACAAGTGATAAAATGGATTGAGTGATTAAAATGGTTAATTTCAATATTTTTGACTAATAACACCCGAGTTGTATTTTGATTACCTTGTAATTTATTTAATACTTACATGCACTATCTATTTATACTGTATATTTTTTAGACACCATTGGTGGTGGAATACTGAGCTATACTCACACCCTTCTTGGTCCTCTATTGGGTACCTAAAAAAATTTCATGGTTGTGGGCCAAGAGAAGTTATAGGGCCCTATGCTAGGGATTTGAGTTGGGCTTGGGATGTGCATGTATAAGGATCCAGAATTAGAGTCAAGACCCATTTTGTATATTGGTATGTTTGTTTTTATTTTGGGTTTTCTATCAATTTATGTTGTATTACCTGAAATAACATACCTACTGTTGGTTGTGGGTTGTACCAAGTTTTGGAAAATGGTTTGAAACGCATGTTTCTGGTTTAATGTTTATTTTTTAACTTTTTTTCTCATTATTTTATATTATGGATTACTTTGATAAAGAGGGTATAGTCTCCCCACATGTTCTTTTATACCTTCACTGCTAGTTGGTAGCCTCTGGAATATAGGGAGGTGTGCCTGAGGTTATGTAGCGACCCAACCTGTGGTATCAGTTTAGTGACTTACAGGTTGGGTATATTTAACTTTAAGGAATAAATCAACTAGCATTTGGGAAATTGGATGATAGGGGTTTGGATATGGTAGATAATATTTTGGGTAAGAGGGTCAGGGGTGGGTGACTTATCAAGGATGGATCTATGGGATTTTCCAAAAGTGAATAAATACCCAGGGGATCGGGATCTAGGATCTGGGAGTAGAGGAAAATGTAAATATAGGGGGAGGGAGGTGTGATAGAGGAAGAATATGTGGCTCAAAATGGATAATTTTTTTTGGAAGATTCTAAACCAAGGGGTGAAAATATAAGAATAAAAAATGGAAGTGGTCATAGAGGAGGTAATGTATTGATTAGGGACTATAGAAAATTGATGATAAAGGGAAAAGGGAAAAGGGAATACAGAATTGGGGAAAGGGAAAACATGAGGGTGACATGTGTAAAGGGAGTTACAATATTTATTATAAGTATAGATATCAATAAATTTAAAATTTTAATTTACTTATTCTGATGTAATAATTATATTTTTTAAGATCTCATGTATGATTCCATTAAAGTTAAAGCTATTATGAAATCAAGAATGTGACACCAATTAAATTTATGAGTTATTTACAAATAAAAAGTTTTGTTTCAATCATAAATTAAGCATGTATTCAATGATAAATAAGTAATAATATCACATAACATATAATTCAAGTAATGATGAACACAAAATATAAATAATATATATTGTCAAAATTCATTCATTCCATTATCATGTTTAAATATATATATATATATATATATAGGATACATGAAAATATTATCAAATTTCCAAATTAGTTCTTATTATCCAAAAAAATATAATGGGCATAATTGATGACATGGGATATATCTTGGAAACTTAATAGTCATATGAATCTCTACTCATGGGACTAGAGCCCATTAGAATAACTGTTCATAAAATTGTGACACCAATAATTATCATGTTATTTTACAGTATAAGTTTTTTATTATAGAAATAATCCCATTTAGAAAATGTTATTTAAAAAAATCATATTAAAAAATTGAAAATATATGAAAATACATGTGTTATAAAATAAATCATTTGATTATCAACAAAAAAGTCAATAAATAACATGTAACACGTTTGGACATTTTTTAACTATAGATAGAACATTGTATAGATAAGTGATAATTCATAACACTTTGAACACAATATATGAATCATAAATAAATGCAACACATAATATTTGGGTATATCCAATCACAAAAATTTTAGGTTTCTTTGATGTTGATTAACACTTAATCAATGTAACCAAAGTAAAAGAAACAAAAAATCTACGATCACCATTGAAGTAATATAAAAAATCCATATAAACTAAAATGAAGAACTATTGTATATATATATATATGTGCAATACACTATATAGCATATGTATCATCCTACTCCTCATCATATGTTTTGATAAAGATCATGAAGGAATCTAAAGGACATCCCATCTCCATAGTGTATCCATGTGTCGAGCCTAATCACACAACATATGTGTGGGAATCTCTATCCTCTATGATGTACTATAATCTCATGAAATGAAAGGTGTTGAATAAAGGGAGCTTCTGGTTTTTGGTAGTTTTGGCCATGTAAGAAGTGATAACTAACCACCACTTCCATTACATGGATGTGATTTATATAACACTCATGGATAGTCCTTGGATGTTGTTTCATTTATTCATTTGTTATACCACATGAATAAATTCTATGGTTAAACCATGCATTCATCACATGAATTCTTATCCTCTCTAAAATTTCATCTTATAAAATAATTCCATTAATTAAAACATACATGGTGGAACCATTAAATGACAATAGTTTATCACTTAAACACCACCACAGGCTACGTGGATCGATATACCATTTATGCATGAAAATAATAATTTTAATTAAATATAAAATAACTTAAATATATCATATATATATATATATATAAATTCAGGGTATATATTATTCAATTTACCACTTACACTAAATCCTAAAAGATTTTGTACCATTTCACCTTATATTGTATCATATATAATAACTTTTGAAATCATATCGAAAAAATATTTTTTGATATATTCCAATTTTTTTTGGAAATATATCTTTAACATCACCTTATATCACATAATATATAATACCTTGTGAATACCCATCAAAAAATCCTTTTATATTAACTCTAAAACCCTTTTAGATCATCTCTCTAAGTCCAACTTAATCCTCATTCTGTCAACCATAAAGTGTGATCCCATATGAATTTATTGAATTTAAAACAAAAAGAATATCTGGAATCATATATTTGAGAAAATATTGGTCTCTATAAAATCATTAATCCTACATAAGCTATAAAGGTATTTTGTGTGATCTATATTAAACTAATGTATCTCTCTACCCTTATCCACCAATATACATAATATGAAGATGTGAATTATTATATTTTTCCTTTCTTTAAGACATTGAGTGACCATGGGACATAATGTATGTCAATCCCATATGGGCTACTCATATGTTCTCATCTCTCATAGTATAGACTTAAATGTTTGGTGAATACATCACATGTCATTAAAACTTTTGGATAATCACATCACATGTCCCATATCGAGATATATGTATAAAATCTATATGTGGCCACACACTTCCAAATTATATCTCAATTGAGGTCCTTAATGTCATACTCATAATACAAGAGGAAAGATCCCAAATCTAGTTGAAATCCAATTGATGACATGATCAACAACATACCCAACTAACCCCTCATTAGTTAAATTATTTTCATGTTCGCATAAGTAGGGTATCAAAATATAAAGGTTATCATGATAGTCATCACGCCAACCATGGGTAGTGAGGAATCAAATATGATACATGCACCCATATTGTACCAAATACATTTTTATGACTCTCAATGTGGTATACTTCATGGTTCTTATTGAACACATAAAAAAATATTATTATTTGTTTTGTGGATCATGAGGATATTGAAAATTTCTATACAAGAATCCTTCTCATGCTAACCTTAATTTTTTATAACCTATAATACTCCATGAAAAACATCAGTTAGGTATATCTAAAAGTATTTATTTGAGAGGCCAATTATCATTACACTTTATAATATACATATATATATAGTAAAACCCTACCTCAGAAGCCATTGAACTAGTCCTCTAGGAAAATTCTCCACATGACCTTAGGCATTCCTTCCCATACACTAGAGGCTGCCAACTTGAATCACAAGTCTAAGGTGTTATAGTGGGGAGACTATACCTATATATCATAGTGTAGCAACAATAGAAATAAATTTAAGATAATAAAGTGCATCCAGATGAATAAAACAAAGTAACAACATCTAGACTAATGCTGATAAATAATCAAAAAAAAACCCATAATATAAAAAGTAAACGATGTACAATTTATGGAAGGAATACAACAAGAGTATATAAATAATAAAACCCCATAAGGTAAGGGATGGAACATAACTAGGGAAAACTAAATAGATGGTCCTGATCCCTTGACTGATCCCAAACTCCCATGCTCTATCCCATCAACTAAGAAGAACAAAACATCAGGTGCTTTCCCATACCTATACCTACAATGAAATAATGATAACATCTTAGGTATCCAAGTGCCATGGATTATCTAGTAGGGTGTGAGTATAACTCAGTAGGTCACCACTAAAGGCATCCTGAAAACAACCAGTTTATAGCCAAGTGCATGAAAAAGTTTAATAAATAAACATTTATCATTTAACAAATTAACAATTAATTGTTTAACAATTTAAATAAAAATGGTAGTAAAACAAACACCAATGCTTGGGATTGAAAATGACACTTGATATCTTTTATACATGATTTGGTCATTTTTTGTGAGTCTGTTATCATGATATACATCATGGATCACTGAGTTCAATGGTATACAACTAAGGAAACCATAGTTACAATAATCTATGGGAATCTACATGTATCAACTAGGAATTCCATCTAAAAAAACCTATAGGGAATCTAAGGTATTTACCCTTATAATTACATTGATATTTTTAACTAGTATGAAATCAAGGAACTACCCTCGACATTCATAAGAACATCTTTATTTGAATCCATGGAATACGCTTGAGGTAGTCCACCTAATGAAATAAAGTTTAATTTGAGGAGCTAATACCAAGGCATTCAACCTAGGTACCCTATAGAAATCCATGATATTGATTTGTGGAATCAGATAAATATTAATATTACTTGAATCCAAGGGGAATCCTCCCAAATTCATTCATGATAATTAATATAAGAAGAATCCAATGGCTTTCTCAAGGCATTTTATAGAATCAATCCTTAATGAATCTAAGGCTGTCATCACACCCCAACTTTCATCTGAGTCCCTTAATGGAATCTTGGGACCACTTATAGAATTCCACACTAAATAAGTCTATGAAGATCCCATGTAATTTCTCTATGAAATTCTTATAAAATCACAAATCAACAAAAATAAATCATTACACTTAAAAAAATAATTCATTCATTAATTACCAAGAAATCAAATCTTCACAACACAAGATTCCTATTTAAAAAATTTCATTTACTAGGTAACAAATTCCCTTATTACCATTAAACCATTCACTACCAGGTTTATATATCTATATCTTTATTTATTTTAAAAGGTATACCTCAATCATATACAAGTCACATATAATCTCTAGGTTACCCTGTAATAACTCCTTTATTATTAAAAAATAGCATTTTTAAAAATATCACCTATGGTCTTTTTCATGGACCATTATACCACTCATTTAAGTTGTTCCAAAATCAAATTATAATTCCACATCTCACTTCAAGACCCAAGTCAAATTTTAAATTCAAATTCAAGGCTATCTATGATTTTGAAGTTTCATTTTAATATCATCGGTCTAAAATAATTTATCACTTTTAACCAATTAAACATACAATTACTCTAATAAAAATATATGAAGAGGTTTATTTATTAATTCCACATTAATTTACCTAATATCCAATACTATTTAACCAAGAAAAAATAAGATCAACAATAAAACTAAGGGAATCCTCTTGGAACACCCATAACTTTGGATCATGACATAATAATGAAGGAATTTTACCTAAAAAAATCCCAACATGATTATTTAATTAATTTTAGTTAACTTAACTACAATTATATCATGACATACACTCATGCACTTAAGAGAAATTAGTGAGACTATGGTTTTAATTTAAGGTTTGGGCTAACTTATCCTTAGAGGATCTTACTCATTCGATATGAGCATTCAATTAAATCTAAAATAGGACAAATCAAAGAATCATACACAGGCCATCGAAATAGGGAATATTAGAATTAAATAGAAAGGGATTATTTTAAATTAAAATAAATGAATAATGAATGTAAAAAAACTCATGGACTTACCTATAGCTCACCAACACTAGAGATGAAAGTGAAATAGGACACTAGATGATGGAGATCCATCCAAACCTCATGGAGGAGGAGACAAATGCATAAGGGGTTTCTCCCAGGTGAATGATGGGTCAAAATTCCTAATGATGTATTAAGGTGGCGCCCTCAAAAAAATTATTGGATCACCCCCCATTTTAAAATGGTCCATGGGGCCACTAACTAGCCATGGTAACCCCACCTACTATCCATTGTGTCCAGCAACCCTTACTGGTATACTTGACATGTCACCAGCTAATTGGTGGCATTTAAATAGTTTTTAGGCCCTGATGTCCTTTGATCCTTCCAAGCGCTTCCGTGAACACCTTGAACCCTTTTTCCATGCCTAAAACACCTATTTAATGTATTCAAATAATCAAGATCCTATATCAGACTCCATTTTAAAAATTGGTTTTCCTACTAAACCAAAAGTTAAAATTACTCTTAAATTTTGAACACTCGTATGAACATGGGGTCTTAAAACCTCACTTTCTTATAGAAGATCATCCTTGAGCTGTGTCTAAAAGTTTCACTAATACCGATCACTAATACTTATCACAATTCTAAACTAACCCATATTTGGGTGTAACATTCCTTAGCTTCCAATGAAATGGTGTCCTAACCTTGGAGACATTCACATGAACACACAAAACCACTCACCTAAAGCTCAAGAGGTATATAAAATTGTTCCACATACAAATCTTTCATATCCTATGTTGTCATCACGTGCTTTAGAGATCAACCAGACACACCGTAAGGTCTCATACCTAAGACTCGGTCCTAAAAACATTATCTTAAAAACTAAACTACTGGAAGCATTATAGGACCATACATCACAAAACTGATAATTTCAATCGATTCCAAATGAAACCCCACCTTTGGTGGTTCTTATGAAATACAAATTCCACCAACTCTACACCACATTCAATATGTCCACTAATCTACACCATTCCACTTGTCACCCAACCGCTTCATCAAGAGACATGTTCTCAATACCAAGACACTTTATAATATAATTACTTAACTTTAATTAATGTTAATGAGTTTATACTGAGTAATAGAGCCTCACAAGCCCATTCCACTTACAAATTTTATTCTTTAGGGTCACACTCGACCATAGCCCTCCACTGTCACCCTGAATCTAATAGTCACTAAAGTTCAACTGCACTAGCTCCACCCAAAAAATCACTATATAACACTCACACTTATGTGCCTTACACTTTTATACATCTATCTTTCTCACCCATACCCAGATGACATAAAAAAATATAGCCACCTTAAGGTTATGTTTTTCACACGCCACTTTCTATGTATAATGAAAAATTCTCAAAACAAGTGTCACCTTCTCAAACTATACACATTGAACTCCCAACCTTTGGACTTCCTTATTATTAACTCATGATCACGACATTACCCAAGGAACACCATCCACCAAACATTATAATTTTCAATATTTGATCATGCGACTTGATCAAACCCTTAAACTCATGTTCAATTTGAGGCTTAATTATCATTATGACATCTAACACAACAACTATGGAAAGTATTGATAAACTATCACTATGCACATGATCATGATAGTTTTTCCTCTTGGTTCATGATCTTTCTCATTTCCAAGTGAAAATTTCATAAATTACACTACGGGACCTACCTATACTTTCTAATAACTCACAACTATTTGGTTCTTAGATTTCAATAAATGGGGTACCACCTTGCTTCCATGGTCATTAAAATGCATGAATTGATGTTTCATATAGCCTAAGGTCATAAAATCACACCCCAAAATGACCATAAAAGGACCCAAGACATCTCTCAGACAAGTTAACCACCTCCACATCACTGGATCACTTATGATCTCATAACCTGTTCATTGCTGCTTATCGAGAACTCACTTCACGCACCGGTCATACCCTGATGCATTACATTCCATGAAAATGCACCTAGTCATACCCTAGATACACCAATTATCTAACCAGAATATACTAAAACCCTAAAGGTTTACACCCTCTTCCCACTATTAATCAACAAGGCACCTCATAAGGTCTTAACCCTGATGGTTTTTTTCTATGGATCTCACATATACACCCCAAAACAGCTCACTCTAATACTAAGATCACTAAAATCAACCCCATAAACATCCACCCATAATTTTAACCTCACCTTAGGGGTCATGTAAAATCCCTATATCAAAATATCTATCTTGGAAATTTATAAAAACATGACATTGATATATCCTACATGTCATCTAAATCCAACAAAAAAACTAAAAGATCAAGATTACCTCTGTTGGGTCAAGATTAGATTGTACTAGAATCTCCTACAACATAAGTTGGACATAACACACTTACTGAGTACAAGCTAAAGGTAGTGACTCAGGTATCCTTTCTAAACAACATTGAACAACCCTAGCTACTAACCAGGCAAACTAGAAAGTGTGAATCTCGGTGTTGATATGTTTCACCACTAGATTTGTCCAACTCAAGTCATAACTCATTTGAATTAGGTTCACACACCCATTAACTCAGCTGACCTCATACATTATTGGTAAACTTATCTGGATAAAAAAATATCTCTCGATTTATTACATTTCCCAACAATCCTAGGTTACCTCACCCATGCCAAGGCTACTGGATGATCACCAGAAAAATTGGGTATCATCATAAAAAATAGAAGCATTCACCTAAACTTTATCTATTTTAGGTCTAACTATATAAGACTAAATCACAACTAGGGTTAGGTGTCTAACTTATCCTACCCATTAAATACTATAAAAAACTCACAACTTCAAGGTATAACATCTATACTCATAATGAATAAGGCATTAACATGCCTATTTCAAGAATTTTTTAGCACTACCTATGTGTCAACATCCAAAATAAGAACTTATAGTGCTTTCCATATCTTTGGAATTAAAAATACTATGATTTACTCCCTATTGGGTTGTCATAAAAAATCACATATATCTTTGACAACGGTAGGAGAGAATCCTTTTTTCATTCATAATGCTCGGCTCACCCATATCCTGGGCCACATATTGTCATTTCAAGGTAACTCTCACACCTATAAACCCTCTCCAGGGCACTCAATGATCTCAAACTATCCTAACATATTTTATATCAGGTTATGAATAGACTAAAAGGGTCAAAAATAAACACAAAAGGTATATATTCATGCCATCCTATATATATTTCAATTCATAAGTCACAACTCTATGTAGAACTCACCCCTATATCAAGGCACATGAAATCTAACATGCCAAAATACCCATCCTCCAGGGTTCTCAAGTCAAAGGGATATCATATAACTCACGAATTATCACAACACCAACTACCTAAGTATAGGTTCAATACTAAACACTCACCATGACCACATCACACATTTAAGATTCATAATTTTCCATTTTTCTATTTTTATTTTCATTAACCATAATTTCCAAAACAAAGGCACAATTAAATGAAATTTCAAGTAAATTTATAGAGAAAAATGTTTTGTAATTTGTACTTGGTTTTTATTTACCTAACCCTACAAAATAAAAAAGGTAAGTAATCTCATATTTCACTTTTAACAATTTACTTTAACTAAAAAAATTCATATATGGGGTTAGTTAGATAATATTTAAATTATAAGTTATGGAGGAAAACACTATTTAAGTTGTAATTGACATTTCAATTAATAGTGAACTTATAATAATAAAACTAAAATAATCACACAACATATCTTTTTTTCCTTTTAATAGATTCATTTAAGTAAGATTCCACTATACACTTATATATAAAAACAATATATATTTGGCTATAGACATAGTAAATAACCGACTTAAGTCACAATATAGGTAAATGAGTAACCAATCATAGGTAATCACATAAATGAAATGTTAATCCTACGTGATTTATATAATGAATGGATGCACCCTCTCTTTCTATATTGGACTAAGATATAAAATATCATAAATCAATAACCTCATAATCCAAGTACATCACTCAAGGTGAAATCAATGGATCTGTAAGAATGAAAAACATGAACAACAATCCCATTCTATAAATCATGAATTTTCCTCATATGTGGGGTGAATAATCCTAGGTATAATATCTATTACATTTCTTGACACACTCTTATTCTCCCATATTCTGATCCCAAATAGTAAGATAAAAGAAAAACTCTTATGATACCATTTAATAATGCGCTGCCTTGGGAGCTAATGAACTAGTGCTTCGGTCCAGTGTGACACATGGTCTTAGGTGCACCTCCTCATACATCAGAGGGTACTAAATCGTAGTGCATGTATAAGATAGTATAATGGATAGCCTATAACACTATATCAAATTATTAATTTTTTTTAAATAAATGGAAAATAATCATGTGCATCCAAATGAATAAAATAGAGAAAAGAAATCTAGGTGAGTATCAATAGATTATTATAAAAATATATCATTCTATAAAAAAACTATGTAAAATTTATAGTAGGAATATAACAATAATATATAAACAATAAAACCCTATAAGGGAAGGGAAAAAAACTAGAAAACTTCAAAATACAATTCTGTGCTCTGGCCTGGTCCCAAACTCCCATGATCCATCCTAGAAACCAAGAAAAACATAACATAAGGCACTTTCCTATAGTTGTTACTACAATGAAATAGTGATAACTACTTTAGTACCCATGTTATATAGTGGTTCGATAAAGGTTTGAGTATAACTCAGTAAAACACCACTAATGACATGACTAAAATAACTAGTCTATAACTTAGTTCATGTAGAAGTGTAATAAATAAAAAATTACCATTTAGAAGATTAAAAATTGATGGTTTAACAATTTAAATTATAGGATAGTAAAACAACCACCAATGTTTGGGATATAGGGTGACACCCAACATCAGTATATACCTTCTTTATCCATCACTGGTGAGTCTATAATCATGATATATATCAAGGATCAAAGGATTATAAGGTATATAACTGAGGAACCCATAGTCGAAATAATTTTAGGGAATCTACATGGCTCCACCAGGTAGTCCCTATCAACAAAACACATAGGGAATTAAATGGGGTGACTCTTGGAATTCCATTGATCTATTTTGATAATATAAACTCAAGGAAAATTCCTTGACATTTGAAATCATGTCTTGATTGAAGTATATATCTTACACCTAAGAAAATTCCTCCCATGGAAATCAAGTCGAATCTGGGGAACTCATCCTACGACATTCAACTAGGGTAACTAATGAGAATCTATGAAATTAATCCATGTAATTAAATAAATATATACATTACCCTGATCCACGATGGACCCACCCTAAATAATTCATGATAATAAATCTAACATGAGTCTTATGGCTTGCTTAATGCATTCAATGGCATCGACACTCAATGAATATGAGGGGGCCATCATAATTCAAAATTCATCTGAGTACCTTATTATAATCCACATATTTCTCATGGAATTACACAAAAAACAATTCAATGTATAATCTATGTAATTTCTATACAACATTACTATTAAATTAATAATAAACAAAAATAACTCATGCTAGTTAATCAAACAATCCATTCATTACTTCCCAAGTAATCACCTCTTTACAAAAAAACATTCCCATTTACAACATTTCATTTACTAAGTAACAAATACATTTTTTACCATTGAACCTTTCATTACCAAGTTAATTTCACTATCTTTTTATTTTAAAAGGGGTACCTCAGGACTATACAAGTCACAAAACATCTCTAGGTTACATAATAATCACCCATTTCTTATTAAAAAATTATCATTTTTAAATATATCACCTATGGTACCCTTCATGGACCATTATAAAACTTAATTGAGTTAGGAAAACATCAAATTATAATTCCAAATATCACTTCAAGACCCAATTCAAGTTTTAATTTCAATTCAAGGCTATCTATTCTTGTGAAATTTAATTTCTGCATCATTAATATAAAATATGATATCCATTTTTAACATATCATGTAAGGACATAGGATTTAATAAGTATATTTCAATGACTAATATGATATTAATGATATTATTATCATCATGGAAATATAAAATAATACTTACCTTCTTTCCATAATGATCATTGAAAGTAGAAATGTTACTCTTTCATACATACGACTTATTGTCTCCATGATGATAACAAAGTTCATTTTTCATATCCATATGTAATGGATAGATTTAAAAGTATAATTAATGTATAAAATTTACTATTATGTCAGGAATATTATTTTAGATATGATGTAATAATGACCAACTTTGGCTATAGACATCATACCAAAGTCATTTTGGACTCATGTACTGAATATCATCAAAATGTCTGTCAAGATCTTAAATAATTAATTAATTTTTATAACATGAAAATAAATGATTTAAAGGGAATAATAAACCGGAAAATGGTTCTCAAGAATTTAAATAATTAACATAAGTTTATTATTTAGGAATATAAAGAACATACATGATGAATTAGACTTGAGGTAATAGACTTCGTCTCAATCTTCATTCATTAAGGTATAGTTTGATGTTATACACTAACCTTATTTTATTTGGTGTATATACAGACAATTTGACTTATCATGTCATTAATTTATTTATTATATTTTTATTTAATGTTTTTAAAATGTTATTATTTTATGGGGATTAATATTTAAATGTCCACAATGGTATGAGACATCTTGAATCTTTAAAGATTTAATTATCACATATTTTTCTCCATGTCAATATTAATGATATTATTTTAAATATTTAGATGGATATAAAAGAATTATAAATGAAATTTTATTTATATTTTTTAATTTCATTCAAATGTTTTCAAAATGAATATTTTTATGTGTTTTATATGGAATGTTTTGATAAATGAAATTAAGAATGTTATTTTTAACGTATACTATGAAAAAACTTATCTGCCTCCGTGACCATTATTTAGTATGTGGATTACTATAAAATCCATCATATTTTTAAAATAAAAATAAACCCCTATTTTCATTTTCTGCGTATTTTTTTATTGAAAATGAATTTTGAAAATGGATTAATTATTTTAACATCTTGAAATTATTTCTTGTGACTGGAAATGAGATTTTATGAGTAAAATTATAAAAATTGAAATATTTTATGTGTTATGATTATATTATGGCACTTGGAAATTTTATGGGTGGATACATGATAAAACAGGTATGGTATGTTTCATGATAAACCATGGATGGGTGGTTACGTTATAACCTCTAATGCATTGGGTATGGAATTCATTTGCATGATTATTACATTTGTAAGAGTGACATGTATGGATGTTGGTTGTATGGATATTCTATATGTAACAGTGAAATGTATGGAAGTTGACCATATGGTTATTACATTGTTGTATAATTATGTATCAATTTACCTACTTATATATTATATTATTTCTTATGAGTCTTCATGAAAATTGTTTGATTTTCAAAAGGTAATATAATGTTATTTTTGAAATGATGATCCTTTATTCAGGGTAAAAAGGTATGTTTTTTTAAAGAATTTTTTTATGGGTTTTCACAAGAAAAATTATTTTATTTTATTATGTCTGTTACTAAGATTTCATGATTATCCCAAGTTTTATTTTTCTTTCACAGGTCTTATGATTGGTCAGAGAAAAGAAGACTTCATGATGAATGTATTGAAGATGTGTCTTGAAAAGATGCCTTGTATTATTTTAAAAGGGTTTCCTTTAGTGGAAAAAATGGATACTATATAGAAGTGTCCACTTGTAATTTATGAGTTTAGTTTGTAATACTTTTCATAATTGTCATAAACTCTAAGTTGAAAATATCCTCAAATGTGAATTCCAATTAGAAAACACTAAAACAAGTTATGTTTAAGTTAAGGGCCTTAGTATAAATTTTTTCCATAAAACAAAGCTCTTAAAAATTAAAAAGTATTTATTTTCATGATAAATATTTAAAGTTTTCTTCATGAACACATCCTTATTCTTACTCTCCCTTAAAACCTGTTAAAAAAATCTTAAAACTTGGGATGAATACAAAAATCTCAGTAAGGTACATAAAAAGAAATTAAACAATTATTCTAGTGAAAAAATCTCATATAACATTTACCTTTACCATAAATTTTCTTTGAGTGTATGAAACAAAACATTTTAAAATGAAAAAAAAATGTTTTTCTCAAATAAATCCTTTAAAATCCAAAACAATCAATGTAAAACCCATTTTTGATAACTTGGATAATCATACTCATAAAAACCTTTCAATTCCCATGAAATTAGAATAACCATATGACCGAATTCCAGTATAATTATATGAAAAACATAATAATTATCCAATTCATTAGAAAAATATAATGGGGATCACCTTTCATATAAGAAATATTGATCTCACCCATTTTTCATAAGCTATAAGGGGGCTCAACCCTTCATATAAGCTATATCAGATCACCCATTTTTTATGAGCTATAATGAGGATCAACCCTTTTTAAAAGATATATCGAGATTAAACATGATATATAATGGAGAGGGGATGAGAGAGGCTGCTCTCTCTCTCTCTAGAACCCGCAGGCTCTAGGGTTTCGACATCTCGTTCTTCTCCAAGATTCAGCTCTGGTTCGGCGGTACCCAGTGGATCTTGGCATCGCATTTTCTTCTTCTCGGTTTGCTTTAGATTTCTGCGGCTTGCGTCCTCGGTGGTCCGGAACCAAAGCTGGAGGTCTCGGCGATTCGGCTCCAACGCCTTTTCTTCCTCGGCGTCTTGACTCCAAATTCGGAGGTCTCGGCATTTCGGAGTCGGGGTTCTTGGCGTTCGGCTTCCCTTGTTTTGCTGAGAGATCTACAAAAATTCTTCTTTTGCGGCGATTCGGTTCTGGATCTGCGCACGATCTTGGTTTTTCTCCCTTTATGGCTTTTCCGCACTTTCTTGGTTTCAACCGGATCGATGAGAGGCGATCCATTGAAAGGGATGATTTCCGAGCACCAGTCCGGCTGTTTGGGGATGTGCAGGAGCAGGATTGTGCGGCTCAGCCTCTGACCAACGCTGCTCGGTCACAGACTGGTGCTATTCAAGGTCCTGCTCAGCTGGATGTGGATGTGCAGAAGAAGGCAAGGGCGGCTAGCCCAATTGCTTCCCGACCTCGACATATGGCTGAAGCTAGGGTTTCGGTTGGAGATTCTTTGGGAGCATCGCGCTGGCAGCGATCCTTAGTGGATGTCATGAAGGCATCGACACCTGTGTCTAAGAAAGAGGACCATAAGAGGATTCTTCGAAAGGGTTCTCTTGCCCATGTGGAGGCTAACCCTGGTGTCATTGTAGAATGACTGGCACTAGGGGAGAACTCTTTGATTGCTCGTGTTGTCCTTCCTAAAGGTGTTTTGCCATGGAAATGTGAAGATTTATTCCAAAGGATTTCGACATTGTGGGGTTTTGGAAACTGGAAATGTGTCTCTCTTGGTCGGGGATTCTTTCACTGTTTATTTCCATCGGATGATGTGAAGATGAAAGCTTGGAGATTTGGATTCATGTTCTTAAAGCCAGGTTGGATTCATCTGCATGAATGGTCATTGGATTTTAATGTATCAAGTGCTAAGAATGTCTTCGCCCAGGTATGGGTTCGTCTTCATGGGCTGAACTGGGTTCTTTGGCATCCAGAAATATTGCATGATATTGGAACGGCAATCGGAACACCCATCCGTCTTGATAAGGAGACGACAGATGTCAGGTATGGGCACTTTTCCAGAATGCTGGTGGAAGTTGACCTCAGGTCCACTCTCATTGACACGGTTACGCTTTCTATTCCCTCTGATCAAATTCTGATTGATGTTGAATATGAAAACAAACCCCTCTTCTGCACGAAATGCATGGCTCTGGGGCACTCATTGGAGTCATGTCGTAAAAACATTTCTTGTAAAGAATGTGGACTGCGAGGGCACCCCTCCAATCAATGTCGTCGTAAAGTGAATCTAAAGGATCCGCCTTCACCAAAGCCTGACACTAGGGACAATGACCCTCTTTTGGAATCTGACACTCGTGAGCTGCCGCTTTATAGGAATGGGAAAGAGGTGATAACTGATGCTTCTCCGCCTCGATCTTCTGATCATATTGGAGCTCAAGAGCCTCCCTCTGAAAAGGCTCTGAGTACAGCCCCCGCTATGATGGTGATTGATCCTTCACATCAGAATGCACAACCCTCCTCCTCTGCGTCTGATAAAGGAAGGGCGGAGGAATCCACTCCTGGAGTTGGGGACCTAACCCTCTGCAAAGGGGGTGCCTCTCATGTTGAGACCAAGGGAAGATATATGGATGCAAATACGATATCATATAGTGATATTGTCCGAGGAGAAAAGAAAAGAGGCTCTGACAATGAGGGTGTCAGATCTGCCCCTGTTTCAAGGAAACCAAGGAAGGACTACTCTGCAGTTCTGAGGACCGTGACCACTAGGGCATCTGCCAAGAAGGAGATTGAGAAGCTATCAAAGGAGAAGCTGGACAAACGGAAGTTCTATAAGAAGTTTCTTAAACAATACGAGACCCAATCAGAATGGGAATCAGCTGATGCTGATGACACGATTGGGTATGGGGGTGGTGACTATGAATGTTTTGACTTGTAATCTCTCTCTCTTCCTTCTCCTATTTCTGAACTTTTATTTTATTATAAATTTTGTGGTCCAAGCTTGCTTGGATCGGATTTTCTGGCTATAATGGAGATAAAGACTTTTTATAAGCTATATTGGTCTCACCTATTCCATATATAATTATCAAGTACCATATCATTAATAAAACATCTTATTTGTGTACTTTTCATTATAAAACCTTTTAAAAACTTATTAAATCCTATATGAAAAACACTTTTGATATCAAAATACCATTTTATTTGAAAACAAATTCAATAAAAGAATACCTAGAACAATGCAAATGTTTTTTTATTTGAATAAAATATAATTAAAAACATTTTTGAGGAGAATAACATTTTTTATTTTGAAAACACATATATTTTTTTTAAAAAAAGATACACACTTATAAATGAAAACATTTTTGTTGAAAATAACCATGTAATATTTTAAAGTAAAATCAATACATTAAGTAATCATAAAATTATGAAAAAACTCTCATGAAATATAATTTTAAAAAACACCCCTTTTGAATTTTGTAAAAAGTGTTGGAAAATGAATTTTAAAAGAGAAGTTTTAAAAGAAAGTCCCTTATCTCAACTCTGATTTGTCACATATATCCTTTATGTTTTTGAATAATGAGATTATGTTAATTATTAAATTTCTTGAGAAATTTTTTCTTGTTTATTATTCCTTTTATATCACTTATTATCATGTTATAACAATTAATTATTTGTTTAATTTCACATCATACGTTTTGATAATATTTGGTACTTGAGTCCAAAATGACTTTGGTATGATGTCTATAGTCAAAGTGTTCATTAGTAAATCATCTAAATAATAATAATAATGAAATAATTATAATTTTTATACATAAATTATACTTTTAAATCAATCCATTAAATATGGATATGAAAAATGAACTACATTACAATCATGGAGACGATAAGCCATACGTACGCATGCGCAACATTTCCAATTTTCTATGATTATTATTGAAATAAGTTAAGTATAATTTTATAATTTCATAATGATAATAATATAATAAAAATCATATAAATTCTCTGAATATATATATATATATATATATATATATATTTTATGTTATGTGCTGATGAAAATGAATCACATCACTTCGTGGAGGTGGTAGTCCATACGTATGCAGGAACTATGTTATCATTTTTCTGTGAATGGAAAGGTAAGAGAATAAATGGTATATTATATTTTTATAATGATAAATATGATATAAATATCATATATAAAAATTAATTCCATAATTATAACTCGTATTTATATATGGTAATTAAAAACGAATTACAACGGTTCATGAGGCTACAGTTCATTGTACACATGGATGATTAATTATTTTCCCATTTGATAGAAGATTTGATGGATATGGGTCATTACATTAAAATAATAACATATAAGTATATTCATGAGAATTAATTCATTATTTTATCATGGTTTAAGAATATTTGGAGAAGGTTTAAGAATAAATAAAAAATAAACACTTGTTTAAAAATGATACCTCTTCTCCAGACAATCTCCTTTTATTAACACCTTAAGACCACTAAGGGTGATGTTATACCTAAAAAATACATATATAATGTGGTTAGAGATTCTATAAAGTAATTTGGGTAGGTATAGGCTGATTAATGTTTTATAATTATGAAGAAAAAGAAATAATTGGTTCACTTTTATAAGAGAGTGGAGGGGAACTATTGGGATTTATGAAAATATTAAATTAATATAAATTATTATTTTAATTAAAAGTGGATACAAAGTGAGTTATTTATAAGATAAGATTATTATGGGTCAAAATAACATCATAAAATAAAAATTAAATATATTTTGACTAAATTTATACCCTTATCTTTTGGTTTTAACCCTTTTTAACTGTTTAACTCTTACCATGACAACATGAATTTTTACTATTTGAGGGTTAATATAGTCACTATAAAATTCCAAAAGACCCAAAAATGGACAATGGATGAAATTTTAAACCTTATCTAAATAATTTGGATAAAATTATTATTTTTAAGAATTTTATATCATTTAATAAAATATTATTTAATTTAAAATATCATTAATGCCAATTTTGATACTATTCATTACATTGACTTTCAACATTATCAATAAAATAAGATAAATTCAAACCAAATATTTTAATAAATATATAACATGTAAAATTAATCTATAAAAATAGTTTATTGCATTAATTATCTCATATTATATTTATTTTAATATTTTTAATACCATTTATTTGATTTTTCCATTAATTAAATAATTACTCCACTAGTGTTGTGCATGCATTTAAGGTAATTATTTATTCACTAAAAATTAAATATAAATTACCATGTTGAAGATAAATATATAATATTTTAAAATAATATTTATATTCAAACATATATTATTGATTACATCATATTAAAAATATTATACTTATTAAAAACAAGATTGTGACATGTTTGACTTTTCTTTAAATAAATTATTATAAAGATCATAATATTATCCAAGTGGCCATAAATGGTCATATAACTAAACTTTGAATTATTATGAATTAATATTACTTATCTAGTAAGATTGGTGAAAGTTTTAGGATCATTTTCTAGACCTTGTCATTTTATTTTTACCCTTAATTACCCGATTTACCCTTTACCATAGTAATAAAATTTACCAAGGTTATTATTCATATTGTCCAAAAATAAAAGGGAACCATTTAATAAATTTGGAAACACTGATTAAAAATATGGAATCTATTTTTAAAAATTTAAAACCTAGAATTTTCATTATTTAATATAAAATTAATACAGAAAAACACAATGAAAAACTGTTTTAAAAAAAAATGGCATTTTTAAACATAAAATATTTTTGTACTAAATTCAAGTATAAAATAAATTTAAAAAAATAATTAGATTATTTTAAATAATAAATAAATAAATTAAATTCTAAAACTATTCTTAAATATAATTTTAATTTGTAAATACTTGAAAATAAAATAAATTTTTCATTAAAAAATCTTTATTTTTCACTATTCATTGACAAATCAAACTTTTGAGAAAATTCTCAAAATTTCATTTTAAGATAATTTTTATATTATAATTTTAAAAATTGTATTTACTTTATTAAATAAAATTTCTAAAATTTCCAGAAATTAATTATATTTTTCTCTCACAAAATCAATAAAAATCATTCTTGAAGAAAGTGTATTTCAAAAATAAAATGACTTTACTAAAATTAAGTGCCAGTTTTCTAAGAATTAATTAATACATTATCAATGAGTTATACCATTTTATATTTTATAATTCATTTAATACTATATATTCTTTAAAATTTAACAGCTGAGTTATAATAGTCACATTTAAATAATATTTAGTTATTCGTTTAAGCTCAGTGTTTCATATCTGGCATGCTATCGAACATAGTATTTATTTTTAAAAGCTCGCGATTTTACATTATCCCACCTTTTGGAAATTTCATCCTCACAATCTTGAATTTGGGATTATTAAATAAGGTTTTACTTTTCAAAATACCTTTTCTGAAATCCCACATCGGAAAAAGGATTAATAAAAATCACACTTTAAAAGAAAGAAAGGGAAATATAAAGGTCATCTGGAATAATACATAACTTGGTTTACTTGTATAAAAATAAGGAAATTGAATAGAAAATATGACACCCAAGTACTGATAGAGAGTGATAGAGAACACTCTTATGAAAAAATAAACAATCACAAAACCATAAATTTCTGATGGGTTAAAAGGTAATTGATTTCATGGTAAGAAAAGTAAATAGATAGCATTTTTTTAAGATCATTTTCATAGATTTTAGGAATTATTTTACTATTTGGACAAATAAAATAATGATATATACTTAGTTCAAAAGTATAATCTCATCCTTTATTTTATTCCCCCCATAATATCATTTTTTTCTTCAAATGATGAGTATTCAAGATTATTTTGTCATGAATAAAGAATTAGAATTATATGGATAAAAAAACCCACAAAAGAATAATTATCTATTCCTCCTACATTTAGGTATTAAATAAAACCAAAATTGTTAGTACCAAATAAGGTAATTCTATAAAAAGAATAAACCATTATATGAAAAAACACTACTTTTGTCTCTAAATTTCAATAGTAATACCAAAAGATCAACATAGATCCTTAAACTATCCTTAAAATTCGTAAAAATATTCCAAACTAAGATTAAAACCCAAAAATCAGAGGGATTTGATCATATAGGCTTCCAAGATAAATTTAAGATTTGTCTCTAAATTATATAAATCACTCATAATGTCTCATTTAAAATGTAATTTCACTAATCACATAATATCCAAGATACATTAATCATTTAGATAAATCATTTAAATCACCATAAATCCATAATAAAATAATATATACCCCCAAAATAAAATCCAACATTTATTCATAAAATAAAATCACATAGTATTATATAAGGTTCCCCCAATATAATTGATCATCAAAATTATTTATGATAAAACATATGTTCCAAAATTTTAACAACCCATAATTAAATCAAAATAAAAGATCATAAAAAACATACTGGCTACCAATACCTTTAAACTCATGTATAAAAAAATTAAATGAATTATTCCTCAAATAAACTTTTTTCATATCATAAACTTAAGTGTTACGTGTACCTAAAACATTATCAATAATCAATAAATGTATCCCAAAGTATTTCCATTACTTAGATCATAAAAAGAGGGTTTCCTAAGACATTGAATATATGATCATCCTTTAAAAAGCACTGGTCTCTCTGGAGTTGTCATCACTTCACAAGATGTACCAACATCAATTGTAGTAGTAGTAAATGATTTTTCATCCCTTTTTTCTTCTGATCATGATTTTTCCCACTCTGAGTAAGTGACTTCAGACCCACGTTGGCATAATGTACCAACTCATTAAAACTAATATATCATACCATTGACTGGATATCTATTATCTTATTTTTGTATTATTCAAGACTATATTCTTTACACTTAAAAAAATCTGTGACCAAACTTACCACACCGGTAATCCTTTCCAGATTCTAACAAGAATTACCCAAAATGTTTTTTACCACACTTAAAACACATTTAGGGCTTACCTATAGACTTATTATTTTGTTTTTTCACCATTTCCTTCCACCATGATTGTTTCTTACTCTTTTAATATAATGATACATAAGTGTCATCAAACTCTGTCTCAAATTTCTCTGCACAATGAATAACTTTCTCATGACTTTTAAATTCTTATACAAGAAATGGTCTTTGTAATATTAGTTTCAATATTGAGTAAAATATATTAATTTTACTATCAGTGTCTCGAATAAAATATGGCAGATACAAAGCCAATGTCATGATTTTTTTTAAATGTGGTAACAAAATATTAATATTTTTTCCTCATTTCCAAAAATTGTTTCTCCACCTAGAGACGAATAATCATAGAGAAATATTTATTAAGTAAAATATTCTTGAATTTTTATCATTCCATTGAATCAAGATAATATTTCTCTCTGATATTCTTAACCAAATACCACCATCAATCAGCTTTGCCATCCAAATTATAAATGTAAAGGGTTATCTTTTGACGTTCTGAACATCCCATGACATCAAATATCTTTTCCAGAGCATTGATCCATCCTTAAACTAACACAAGGTTAGATGATACACTAAATTATGGGAGATGTTGTCTCATAAAACTCTCTAATAATTACATATAATTCTATGGATGATCCAGTTTACCCCTATCATAGATGCCACCACCATTTATAGGTTTCATAAACTGATCAATTATTATAAAAAACTTCTCAGTTCCAATTCCATCTACCTTGAGATAATGATTTGGGATGATATTTTCCTCTCAGAACCATCCCATTATATCTTCCTTATCTCAATTGTAAAAAACCATTCCAAATAGACATAGTTTATATAGAGAAATAAGACAATATTAAAATACTATATACTTTTAACTTAACTATAAAGTAAAATCTTTCAAGGGAATTCTATTAACATTATCATAAGATATCATAAAATTATCCACTAATTACATATACTTATATATTAGATCCAATTTACCCCTATCATAGATTCCACCATCATTTATAAATTGTATAAACTGAGCCATTATTGTAAAAAACTTCTCAGTTCCAATTCAATCCATCTAGAGATGATGATTTGGGATGATATTTTCCTCTCAGAACCTTCCCATTATAGCTTCCTTATCTCCTTTGTAAAAAACCATTCCAAATAGACATAGTTTAGATAGAGAAATAAGACAATCTTAAAATACTATATACTTTCAACTTAACTATAAAGTAAAATCTTTTAAGGGCATACTATTGACATTATCATAATTTATAAAGTTATCTAAACCACTCTCTGATAACAACTGTAAGGAAAAAACCTTTAACAATAAATATTCTTGTTATTTTAAAACTATAAATCACTTTATTTTCTCAAATATATTTTAGGTTTATAATTTTAGAGAAGTATGAAAAACACTTCAAAGAAAAATGATACATTATAAGTTGACACTTTCGTATAGTACCCAATTTTTCCCATAAAACAAAATTATTTAAAATAAAACATCATTTATTTTCATGATAAATATTCAAAATTTTCTTCATGACCTCATCATTGTTCTTACTCTCCCTTAAACCCTATTAAAAACATTTTAAAACATAGGATGAGCAAAAAAATATCAGTAATGGATAAAAAAATAAAGAAAATAATTATTCTAGTGAAAAACAAAAAAACTCATATAACATTTACCTTTACCTTCAATGTTTTTGAGTCTATAAAATTAAAATTTTTCACATTAAAAATACACTCATGATTTTCTTAAATAAATCCTTTAAAAATGATAGAAAGAAATTTAAAACCCTTTTTTACTTACTTAGAGAATAATATTCATAATACCCTTTCAATAATCTTTTAATTTGAATAACAATATGATCGAATTTCAATATAATTATCCGATGAACATAATAATTACCAAATTCATTGGAGAACTATAATGGGGATTAATTTTCGTATAAGCTGTATTAGGCTCATAAATTTTTCATGAGCTATAATGAAACTTAATCCTTCGTATAAGCTATATCCGGATCACCCATTTTTCATGAGCTATAATGGAGATCAACCCTTTGTATAACCTATATCAGGCTCACCCATAAGCTATAATGGGGCTCAAGTATTCGTATAGGCTCTATCAAGCTCACCCATTCCACATATAATTCTCAAATACTATATCATGAATAAAAAATTTTATGATTTCACTTTTCATCATAAATCCTTCTAGAACTCTTCAACACCATATGAAAAACACTTTTATATATCAAAATATCATTTTCCATTAAAAACCATTTTAAATAAAAAAATAACCTGAATAAGGTAAATAATGATTTTCTTTGAAAAAAAACATCCTTAAAAACATTTTTTATGAAAATAATATTTTCCATTTTTAGAGAACTTATTTTTTTTAAAAAAAATTAAAACTTATTAATAGAAATATTATATTTGAAAATAACCATATAATATTGTAAGGAATATTAAAAACATTAAGTTTTCATGAATTTAGTAAAATATTCTAATGACGTATAAATAAAAACATACAACATGCCCGAAATTTTCACTACTGGTTACCACTTTAAAAATTTCATCTCAAATATATGTTTTTTATGTTAGTGAATGTTCAAAGAATTTTCAATTTGATTTTAAGAAAAGTAATATCCACCATGAAAGGATAATAACATACATTACAAATTAAACCATTTAATGGTAGTAACTAAAATGTTTCATCACTAATTTTCAACATGAAAAAATTCTTCTAGATTCATTTTTTCAAAATAATTTAAGTTCAAATTAGCAATAGTAAGCAGATTTAAGAAAGCATGAAGAAGTTGGAAGAATTTTAAGTAAAAAAACTTTCTGAATTATAATATTTATTATTCTTTTAATATAATAAAAAAAACCCTTATTTAATTTTACAAATCTCTTATGGTTTACATGAAAGATCCTAAAAATGAAATCAAATTAATATTATATATCCAAAAAAATTCAGCTCAAGAAAAATAAAACCATAGTTTAAAAATTAAAGGGGTGAATAAAAAATTATCTTGCTTGTAGCTTCTCTAAATCATTGTAAATCATGAATTATCTACCCTTTTTGAAGTTTAGAGTGGACTCAAGTGGACTCAACTGATAAACAACTATACTAATCTTGTGGATAGCCATACTATCCATTTTATTTTCTATAAGAAAAACAATCAAATTTTAAAAGTTTATTGAAATATAATAACTAAAACTAAAAGTAAAGAAAATGTGATGGAAAGAGGATAAAAATCTTGGGTTAACTCCCCCAAGAGGTTCTTCTTTTTATGTTGTTTGTAGTTGGATTTATTTTTGTTAATCCCCAATCCATTGGTGGATGAGGGTTATGTGGTAAGAAAAACTACATGCTTACTGTCCCACAACTCTTCAAATTAAATTCTTTATAGGTATACTCATTGAAATAAAGTAATATAACAAACCCATCCATTTTTTGGTATAAGTTTTTAGTTGTGGATGGATAAACAATATAAGGGACCCCCTATCTGACTTCCCCATGGGGAGAGGAGTCTAAAATTTCCTCCAAATCTTCTTGGGATAACCTTAATAGAATATTGAAATTTTCTTTATCAATAAACTGGATAGCCTCATCCTCTATTTCTAGTTCCAAATTATTTTCCAAAGAGGTTATCTAAATTTCATGCTTTAAACCCTCCTTTCCCTCCCCAAAATAAATAACTTCTTCAAAAATCACTTCCAACTCTTCCGGATCATGTGAAGAGGGTGAAATTTCTACAGTGAAACAATAAGGGGATTTAGTTAAAATCTTATATTCCAAAAGATATAAAGAAAAAATGTAAAAAATATTTAAATCTACCTACATTGAAATAGTTAGTAGCCTATGTTTATATTTTGTGACTGTAGGTAAATAAATAAATTTGGGAATTGAATGTTCTAAAAGACAGGCCTCAACCTCTTGTATGTATTCATCAAAATTTAGAAAGTAAATCTCTCCTACATGGAACTCAGGGATAAAGTGTGAAAAGTCATGTAGTTCCTTGACTAAGGCTTCTAGGACTCATGGATTTAAATCCTATTTAATATCTTCCAACATTGTTTTGAGTTTATTTTATTTTAAAGTCTTGAAAATATTATGTTATCCCAACTAGGTTAAATACCTTGAGAGGGGGTGAATTATGTCATGATAGATTAAAACAACTACCCCTTCAGATCTTGTTTTTTTGTAAAACAAAACACTCTTATCTATATTTCCCATAACAATGTATAAATAGAAATTAAATCATGCACGTGACATAGTGATTTTACATAGTTCACCCTTACTTATCTACGTCTAAGGAGTATACAATGACAATGTGTTGATGTACCAAATCTACTAAGGATCACTGCCAAATTATAAGGTTTGAGCAAGATCAATTTTATGCCCATACTCATTGCCTTTTTAATTTTTAGGTGTAACTCACTGCTTTAGCAAGGGTTACTCCCTAACTCTCTTTTGATGGATCAATGCTAGTGGAAAGGATCACCTTCTTCCTCTTCCTTTTCTAACTCAATTCTACAAAACCGATGTTTAATAGCAGTGGTATTTATCAGTTCTAGAAAAACAAATTGATAAATGACATCTTTATCAGCACTAAAGAAAACACTGATAAATTTAACCCTTTATCAACGCTTTTTTGCAGCGCTGATAAAGGTACCCTTTATCATTACTTTATTTTTAGTGCTGATAAATGTTTGAATAAATAAAATAAAATAATAAAATCAATAAAAAATAAAAAATGATTTTATTAATTTTTTTACAAGTTTTATTAATTCAAAAATTATTGATAAAATGAATAAATTGATTATACTATATATAAATTATAAATACTAATAAATAGTATTTATTAAATATATATATATATATATATATATATATATATCAAAAATGAAAACTAAAAAAATTAAAATTAAAAATAATTAAATTGAGAGAAATATTAAACATTTTATTAATTAGATGATTATTGATAATGTTAATAAATAATATATATTAAATATATAGATATATATTAATGTATATAAATATGATTTATATATTTCAAAATATTTATGCACATTACATTAAATTGTCTTATATTTAGTGAATAATGGTTTATAATTAAAAATTAATATGAATTAAAAATACCGACTAATTTCATAGAGTAATGGACATATAATTGAATATCATTTGTTTTTTCAATTTATCATAGATCAAATGTGTGTTATATTGGTTTCACATATAAGTAATTAATGTATTTTTATATAAAATGCACACACACAAAACTTATCCATTTTTTCAATAATATTGAAGTGTACTGATTTTTAATTTATTCAATTTCACTCTCTTTTAACACGCATGCACTTAAAATTAAATATTCATTAATAATGTTAAAAAAATATTTGTAAAAAAATATTTTTAAATAAATAAATTTATAAATAAATATATTTAAAAATGTACATACTATATTTATAAAATTATATATTTATAACAATAAAAACTTAAATATTTTTTAAAAGTATTTATATATTTTATATATTTAAATAATTATTAAATTTATAATAATTTTACATAAATAATGAATATATTTACTATATTTATATTTATAATTATTTATTAAAAATATATATAATTATATTAATATATGTAATGATATAAATATTATTTTTTTAAAAATATTTATATAATTATAAATAAATAATTATATATTTAAATAATTATAAAATTATCAGCAATATATTTAAATATGGAATATATTTAATATATTTATATTTATATATATATTGATTAAGTATATATAAATATTTAAAAATTATTTATTTATAATTATAATTATAAATCATTTATTAACACTTAAGTAATAAGTGCTCATAAAAGAAATCATTATCAACACTTTTTCTTAGCGCTAATAAAGATGAGCCTTTATCAGTGCTAAAACTTTACCACTGATAAAGACCAACCTTTATCAGCACTAAAAAAACACTAATAAATATGCCTTTTATTACTACTTAAATAATAAATGGTGATAAAAGGACTCTTTATCAGTGAATTTTTAAAAGCATTAATAAAAGTGTCCCGATCTAATTAAAAAAACCTAACCTTTTGCGAACCTGTTGAGATATCCGAATCTTTCCATAGAATCCACATATTATTGATACTCCTCTTCAGTGAATCAAAGCTCAAATCAAACAAACCCCCTCAAATCACACAAATCCACTGCCTCTAATTTCTTGTACATCATCTGACATCAGGAGTTCAGTTGTAGTTAGGGTTTTCGAAGAAAACATCAGGATCCAGATCTGAGAGTCTCATATTTTCTTCAACCTAGAAAGCAGGCTTTTGTTTTCCTTTTTAGGTTCCAATTTTCTTTTTGTATTTTTCATTTCAAGACCAGGATCTAAGAGTTTTCAATTTTCCTTTATAGGTTTCGATTTTCTTTTTGTATTTGTACTTCAGTTGTTATATACAATTTAGATTTTGTTTATGATATGCTGTTTTCTTGACTACTATTTTGGGAATCTTGTTTGGTATTTTTAAATTTTTATTTTTAATCAATTTTTTAGACTCTCTATATCTATACACCAGCTTGCCTCGTAAGCTTAATTTTGTCTCTGTTTTGAAATCTTATTGAATCACCTCAGGTTTACAGATAAACCAATTAAATAAATATTTATTCCACTGTACAAATAGTGGATTTTTTGATATTAAAATCTTAAAAGAACTATAAAATTGATTTAGCAAACCAATTTTCAATCTGATGATGGTGTGAAGTAACAACATAAGCCTATTTTATGCAATTCATGTATGGGAATTTATTTATTTAAATTATTCTTTAATATTCTAATGTAAGTATTTTTCCTTAAAAAAACATTTTCACAGATTTTTTTTGTTTTATGTTAAGAGAAATCTTATTATGGGTGATACCATATTTATTTATTTTCAATGGCTCTCTATTTTCAAAATTAGTTTGGGGTTTTATTTATTTTACTATGTTGCGATATTCTTCTACAAGGGTTACATATATTACTCAGAATTGTGTTGTTTAATTACTTTATGACAACTTCTTTATGGACCTCCCTAAAATATCAAGGATGTGTCAAACTTATTATATGGACTCCCTTGAATCCTTAGGTTTCTAAATCATTTGTTCCAAAAAATATAATTGAAGTTACCAAATTATATATATTAGAAATTATTTTTAGGTATTCATCATTTTAGGTCTATAGAAACATTTTATGTCTATATATACATTTAATTAATAGTAATATAATTTATACTTAAATAACCAATAAAATATTGTAAACTCATGTTACTTTAAAAATAATAAAATTAAGTAATTATATATACCTTTTTTGAAATAATTAAACTTTCCAAAATTTAGATAATTATATTTTATACATAATTAACAAGAATAATAATTATTTATAGTTAATATAATTTAAAAATTATTATTATTATTATTAGTTTAGTTTTATTAGAAAAATAGTATTATTTTTATATATATATCAAATAATATATCGTATATTTAAATAAATTTAATTATGATAAATAATATATATATAATTATATTCAAATAATGTTACTAAAATAATACACACACATATATATATATATATAACATATATAAAAAATATTTTTGTAAATTCTCTTTATTTATCTATGTATCAAATGAGGAGTGACATCCATTTTATAGTTTTTGATGGTTGAAGGTGTGAACCCCATTCAGGTTTATTGCCTATCGAGGTAAGTTTGAATGAATTGGAAACCTCCATAAACCTTTTTTTCCAATAATATAAAACCCCATCTTTTTTAATAAAATAAAACTTAAAAAAATGTTTTATAAAAAAATTAATAAAAAATAATCGACCAATTATTTTATTAAAGTTTTATTTGGATCCTTGTGGATATATTTGAGGATAAAAATGAATGTAATTCATCATGAAATATGCTTCTATATCAAATAAAATAAATTAATTTTAGTAATATACACTTTTAAGATGAAATTACACTATAGTAACCCAAGACCCCTAGGCTGCGCAAGACTATAGTTGCGTATTTAGATTGTTCTATATCCACCCTCTCCAATTATTTCCTACCCTTCACTCTATTTTTTCTCTAGTTGTGTGGAGATTATATTTTGATGGAGTTGATGGCAATGGAGACATTGAGTTAATAACTAGTTTCAGTGGTGTAATTCTCACAAATGGGAGGCATTACCCCTTTTAGAGAATATAATGAAGCACACTTTTCATCCCCATCAGCTTCATCTACCAAACATTTATTATTTAATTTTATTTCCTTGAGACTCGTACACAATATCTTTTATGTTTCGTGTAATACTCTATGCATTAGTCATCCCATGGATGACTTCTTCTTAGAGTATTTCAAGCAAAATAGGTGCATATGCACAAGATATGGTGGATGTGTGTCAAAAAAATGAAATGATAAATGTTTGAGAGATGAGATTATGAGGATGAAATTTATCTATAACTTTCACCTTTAAATGAACTTATAGGATCACACCTACCATAATGGAGAAATACTCATCATCCTCCTCTCTCGTTGATTGATTGTTTGGTGAGATCTATTTTCATTTTTTATCATCATTATTTCTTTATCATTAACACATCCCTATGGTCAATAATGTTTTCACAGTAAAATCATTATCCATAGAATTAGTTTATTATTTCATATTTATATTTAATTTATTTATTTTCAGTATTACTCATATAATAATGGGTTTCTTTTATAAGTTGATTATTTTATTCGAGCCAACAAATGCGATAACGACAATAAGGAAATCCATCAAGAATGTATACAACCATCAAAAAAAGTTGAATTCCTACTAATTATTTAATTAATTTTATCATCATTTTATATGATATTTATAATTTAATTTCTATATCATTTGTACCTAATACTTATTTAGTTTTTTTAAAAATATTTTGGGAAGTCATATTTTTCTTTCAACTATCTACAATATGCCACAAAATTGATAAAATTTTTCTTTCTTACAATGTTTCTATGATTTATATTTTCATTGTATTTGTTTTTAGAACTACAAAAACTGCATATTTATTTGATATTATTATTCAATAAACCTTTCTAATTGTTGAAAGCCTCTAGTATTATTCCTTCCAACAACGAGAAAGTTTTTTTAGCTAAAAACATCGAGTCAATATGCAATGTTGGAAGTTTGAAATTAAAAAAATGGAAGTGTGGTAAAATTAAAAATTAGAATTTTTTAGGACTTTGGGATGTGTGGGAATCATCCACAGCTCAATGTGACACATGGCGTGATCGGTATGACTCTAAGTGTTTATTTTTAATTTAAATTGGCATTAATTTTAGTAAAAATAACAATTGATTTAATAAAAACCAATAAAAAGTATTTTTATTATTTTTATACTTTAGGGAAACAATCTATAAGTTATTTGAGATGTCTAGGAATCATCCGCACCTCAATTCAGCTCATGGTGTGGCTTATATGACTCAATGTGTCCATTATCAGTTTAAAATTGAAAGCTTAGTTTTAAAAAATATCACCCACTAAAAACAAATAAAACACGCTCATATTTTCTTAATAATTTATAAGATAAATTAATAAGTCCTTTGTGACATTTAGGAATTATTCTCACATCAAACTGATACATGATGTGATCGGTATAGGTTAAAGTGCGTGTTTCCAATTTAAAAAGACATTTTAGTAAAAAAAGTGACGTACTTAAAACCAAGAAAAACATTCATATTTTTTTGATACTATATGAAAAAAATCCATAAGTCATTTGAAACATATAGGAATTTACCTTACCTCAATTATATGCACAATGTGACCAACATGACTCCAACTGCATCTTTTTTTAAATGACATCAAATTTAATAAAAAGGACAACTAAACTACTCTAAACTGAGAAAATGAATTCATATTTTTTTTTACTTTAGGTAAATGATCCATAAGTAATGTTTTATGTGTATTAATCATCCATACCTCAATCTAATGCATGTTGTGCCGGTATGAATCAATGTGTCCCTTATAAATTTAAAATCGACAATTTAGTCCAAAAAATGCCACTCACTGAAAATTGATAAAACACACTCAGATTTTATTAATAATTTTTTAAATTAATCCATAATTAATTTGTGATGTATATGAATCATTCTCATTTTAAACTGATACATAATGTGATTGGTATGAGTCATAGTGTGTGTTTCCAGTTTAAGAATGACATTTTAGTAAAAAAGAAAAGTGACATACTAAAAATTGATAAAACACATTTAGATTATTTTGATACTTTAGGAAAATGATACATAAGTCATTTTTGACATGTAGGAATCAAAAACACCTTAGTAAGATACAATATGTGTCAGGTATTCTCAATGTGTCCATCATCAGTTTAAAATCAACATTTTAGTTCAAAAAGTGCCACTCATTGAAAACTGAGCAAACACACTCATATTGTCTTTATAATTTAGGAAAACAATTAATAATCCATTTTTGATTTTTAGGGATTGGTATCACATCTAAAAAACACAAAATATGATAAATATGAGTAAAATTTCATGTTTCCAGTTTAAAATGGTATTTTAGAAAAAAATACAAGTGATGTACTTAAAATCAAGTAAACACATTCATATTATTTTGATATTTTAGAAAAATGATAAATAAGTCATTTGATATGTGTAAGAATAAGCCGCACCTCAATAAAATTCATGGTGTGACTAGTATGACTCCAAGTGAATTTTTTAAATATATAATTATCATTTTGGTTTAGAATGTGAACCAGATCCCCAAAACCGAGCAAACAAGCCTATATTGTTTTCTATTCATTTAAATTCCATATTCATGCTTTATTTTGTTTATTTTATGGTGTTTTTAGTGATTTGGTGTGTTGTTAAATAACACTACATTATACCCCTTTATTAGTGCTTTTTATAAGTGCTAATAAAATTCTTGGGCTTTTAATATCACTCTAGTAGTTCACACTTCTCTAGCACTGAAAAAGACATTTTTATCATTGTTAAAGGTCTATTTTGTAGCAGTGACTGCTCTGGAAATAATCCACTCATATTTTATAGACATTTAGGTCCCTTTATTATCACTAATGAATTCATCATCACATATAGGTTGATGATCTGTTGAAGTCCCAATTTTCTGAGTATTGTCAGTTTATAGAAATTGATTTCACGAACTAATTTAGTCCTTTAAAAAACTATCATGTATCCTCTATGAGCTGCCTTGCACCGCATGGTGTGAGTGTTTGGTAGACAACCTTTAATTCAAAAAATTTATATGCTTTGTGGATAGATGATGACTCCATGAACCACTAATGCTTCATGGATCCTTTTTCTTTATTAGCTGTCGAACCCTACAAACCCCTTTTGTGGGCTGTCATTGCAGAATTTCTCTTTCGAGGAATTGATCCCTCATGAAAATCTTCTCCATCATGGAATTCATCATCATGAACTACTTCAAACTTACCTAAATTATTCCTAGAGATATGATCTTTTCTAATGAGATTATCTCCTTCCAATGATGTGATTACTGTCCTTTATATAGGTAAATAAATCCTGTAGAACCTGCTAATCATAAATACCTAAAACATCAATGCACTATAGACTTCACTGTGAAGTACTATGTGGTCCACATAGTGCCTTAATCATTTATGGTGATCATTGTATTATACAAATGGAAACACTTTTGGTTCTTAAATCATCACCTCTTAACTGCAAATGACAAGCCTCCCAAAAACTATGAACCTCCCGCGAACTGATTTCACTACGAGTTTTGTGTAGCACCCTTCAGGATCCACACAGCGTTGCTATGCATAAAATATTACTTTTCATATTTTCATTTACTATTCCACATACCTCCTTTTCATTCTTCATAGAACATCTATGCTACCTTAACCATATTCTTCTACCACCCAACCATACTGAAATGAAATTATCTGGATTTTTCACCAAACACAACCGCCCTAAAAACACTAAAATGGAACCTTGATGGATTTTTCCCAACATCTTACTAGTAATTTCAGAAACATATCTTATAGAATCTTCCAAGGATGAATCAAAATCCATTTTTTCTTGTTTTTTTATAGTTTTTTATTTTTTTTTGTTATATATATATATATTTGAGACTTCTTGGCCACCTTCCCAAAAATGGCACTAATTAATGAGTGTTTTTTGGTTTTTTATTATTTACCTCATACTTAAAATATTTTTATCTCCTAAATACCACAATATAGAAGCAAACAGGGTTATCTCCCAATGAGACTACATTTAAGGAGATTCTCTATCACGATTTTTATTATTATTAACTATCTATTCTATTTCAACGAGGGTTTCTAATACATTAATTGAATCTAATATAATTTCTTAAAATAAGAAAACATAATATGATAAAACAAGAAGAATATTTAAATTTTGGAGAGAATTCATAAAATAATTAGTGTATTTCCCTAGTGTGTCTACTAGTCCATCCATTATTCATTACTATGAAATAATTCATCAATAAATTCTCTCAAAACAAAGTTTGAAATCTATAAACTATGTGTAAAATTAAGCTTGAGAAGTAGAAGAAAATAACTGAGATATAAGTAATATACCTCCTATGATCAAGATATAGTCAAAGTATTAAACAATCATCAAACACTATGACAAAATCAAAATTCCACTGTGCTCATAATTCTTGATCAAGAATCGAGAAGCTTCAACAACAGGAATAGACCATTAAAATCCTAACCATAATGAATTTAAAATCTGCACCTGATGAACAACACAAATAAATTAGCTATGTTACAATAAAATAATGTAAGATAAAATTAAATGAAATAATTGAAAAACAATTACCAAACATCAATCGAAAATTTAACATCTGCAATTTGAGAGAAAATCTATAGTTTGAAATATTATATAAAATCTTGGATTAAAATCACTAGATGATAACACAAGGTACAACTATATTAAAATTCATCTAATCATGTCCATATAATAATAAATTCATTCAATCTTTATGTTCATGATCATAAGTAGGTCTTATTCGAGCTCATATAAGTCTTTCGGTTATGCCCTCCGTCACTCTGATCCAGTTTTAGTAAAATATTTTCTTCTTTTTGTCCACATTCATCTATCTACTTTCCTATCCTTAGAAATAAAAACAATTTATGATAGGTATTTTTTCATTGCTAAATCCCAATTCAATATTTTTAATCTCCTAGATACTAAAATATAGAATAAACTAGGGTTATATCCTAGTTAGACTACATTTCAAGAGCTTATTTTTCATGATGATTATTATTATTTACCTACTAATAATTTTCTAAAGTGGATTTTATAAGGATAAAAATGAAACTATCATAATTTATAAAACTAAGATATTAGAAAAGTAAATTGAAGAAAAAAATAGTAAAATTAATGATTGATAGAATTCAAAAAAGAATCATTGTCCTTCCTAAGTGATTCTATTAGTTCATCCATTCTTTATTTCAAATAAAGTTTTCACTCTATAAATTCTTTAAAAACACAATATGAAATCTCAAAACTATGTGTCTCATTAATTTTGATAAGTTGAACCTAATGAATGAGATATCAGTAATTGACCTCCTTTCATCAAGTTTCAATGAACATATTCAAGAACCTTAAACACAATGAAAGAATTGAACTGCTGTACTCACAATTCCTAATCGATAATTGAGAAGATTCAACAATTAGAATTGACCATCAAACTCCTAAATAGGTTAACTTAACTGTCCACATCTTATGAACAAAACATATAAATTGGCTATGTGCCAGTCTTATAATGGAAGAGAAAATTAAATGAAATTATATAAAAGAAATTATCAAACATCAATCGATTATTCAACTGTTGGAAATATAGAGAAAATTATAATTTTAAATAAAATATTAACTCTCAGAATGAATTCACTAAAAGAAATCACAAGGATAATATACTAGAAAATTATCCAATCATGTCTATAGAATAAGATCAGCCTTTGATCTTCATCTCCATGCTCAATATCAAATGTTCTTCAAGCTCAATATAAGATCTCCTAGTTATGCTCTCTATCACTCCACCTCTATTCGCGTCAAATATTTTCTACTATCAATTGTCTCTTCTATATCTATCTAGAATAATTTGAGGATTAATTTAGAATGTAACCTATCAAATATATTTCTAAAATTTCTCCACTAACTCAATTTTTGAAAGTTATAAAAATAACTCTAAGTAAAATGATTAACTTCTAAAATTTAACAAGGATCCTTCCGCCCCTTTGGATCTTCAACTCATTTGGTCTTTAATTTTTTTTAATAATTCATAGAATTTTTAAATCTACCTTCATTTTCTAGAAATTATTTATAAAAATTTCTCATCCTCATTTGACCACCTTTGAAAAAATCAAAGTTCCCATGTTAGGATATTATTCTCTACACTCAACTACTCATGTTTCTAGATTATCAAGAATTTACACACCCTACTGGTCTTCATTCAGGCTTTCATCCTAGTAATAAATCCATGTGTTATCATGATCTTGATAACGCCACCTACTTCCTTATTATCTAAAATTTCTCCATAAAATAATTCCATTGAAAGCATGTAGACTTAAAACTCATTCTCATAGAAATATATGCTTCAGATCAATACATTCTTGATTTTGGATTCTAAAAGCCAACCTAGAATTTTACACTACAAAATTAAAACAAACATTTGGATTAGATTCCATTTCAACAACACAACTTCTCCAATCCAAGATCATGAACCTCCTTCTAACATATTAGAACTTGAAAATAAATATAACATGATCTGACCAACACTAATAACAAGACAATATCCATCAAACTTTACCAGATCTTGGTATTGTTTCATCATTATATTTTAACTTCATCTTTAAGATAAAAATATAAATTCACATTCTACAATATGACCGACCATTCATCTACCTGATTCAACTCAGAACATATATTTCATCCACCAAACTAAACAATCAAAGTCTTCATCGAAACTAAGACAACTGGATTCAGTCTCAAAGATTCATCAATAAGATCTGATTTATTCTTCATCAATACGCTTCCAACAAGAAAAGGGGTGTTCTTCACATTTGTGTTATAGTTTTCATTGATCCAACCTCATCTTCAACAAATATCATCATGTTTCATCTTCATTAGTGAAGAAGGTTTAAAAATTGGTTCGGTAAATGTCTTCTCACTTAGATTTGATTGGTTTAGATGATGTTCATGACCTCAAGTGTCATTTCCAACCATGTTGGTAGTCGGTCCACTCACTAGTAGTTGTGAAAAACATGATGTAATTTCACTTTCATATTCAACAGCGCCTCAGGAAAGCTACATATTTGGTTATATTCTTTGAAAAAATTGAGGGTAAATAATTGGATGACTTTGATGGCACACCGTTTGTAATTATACTTCTCAATGAATATTTGTTTGTACATTAGTCTTCATCATCAGTAAATATCTGGTGAAAACTTCAAACATAACTGACAATAGAAAAAAAAGCTCATCTTCATCAATATACTTCATCAGCTGCTTGTAACTTTGAGTTTGGGATTCTCAAATGCAGATTCTAATGGGGCTTGGCTTCGATTCTTCATCATTGTAGTTATAAGTCATATGATCATTGTATTATTCTACATCATCTGAGCTCAAGCGGTCTTATTTTGCTGTTTTGAGATCGGTCGAGGTCTTTCATAGTGACATCTATATGATCCTTCCATAATAAGCTTTCTTTTGGCTTCAATCAGATATGTGGGCCATTTTAAAATTGGATGATTTATAAATGGCTGTGTGGTGCACTGGGAATTTGGATACGTGGTCCCCTAATAAAAATACCCTATGCGATGGTAGTGAAATCAGTCTATGTGAAATCCAATGAGAAATCTACTATGTGACTATCCTTTTTTGCAATTGGATATATGGATCGATATTTCCAAATTTAGCTACATTGCTGGATATAAATAAAAAGTCAACATTGAAGCCTCTGCATGCAAAAGCATTTTAAATTATCTAAATTAATAAAAACATCAAAGAATAAATTAATAAATTTCATTCAATAATTATATAAAAAAAAATTAAAATGAAATAAATTCAAAATAAAAATATTACAAAATCAAATAAAGATTAAAATTTAAAAACAAAATTAAAATATTAACTGATTAAATAATTAGTAGAATAATGAAAGGATAAAAAATAAAAAATAATTAAATTATAATTTATTGGAACTAATTATTAAATTATTTCAATAAAATAAATTAAAAACTTTACATCATTTAACAAAATAAATATAAAAAACAAGGAAAATATAAATTGACTTAACAGAACATAAAATGAAACAACGATGTTAAAATAATATTTTAAAATAAACATCAAAATTAAATAATAAATTCAATGTCGAAAAAATTATAATTAAGAATTTAAAGAAAAAATATTTAATCATAAAATAATTATTTTAATTATTTTATTATTTTAAAAATAAATTAACCACAAAATTAAACTATCCAATTAAAACATTATTTTAAATTCAAAAAAATAATTAAATAAAATATATTATGCGGAAAAATTGCATCAAAATAGAACAAAATAAATAAACCTACATGATGGATCTTGAGATCAACTATCATTGCATGGATGAAGGTTTGGATTTTAGATGTTCGCGTACTCATTCTTGAGATGGTGAGTTACATGAATAAGATAAGTGGACAATGTGTTGCTTGCATCATTTATCCACATGCATGCATATATGAATACAAGGTAGCACATGCATATGATAATCCAAGAAATGAATTTATATTGAGATCCAAATCTAAACATGCTACAGAAAAAGGTAACTTGAATAATTGACTTGAGAAAGCATATAAGATCATAATAATGAATATAATTAATATGTTCAAGTGTTATTCAATGATTATGCTTCAACCTTTCATGCATTAGAATAAACCAAGTTTAATAAGACCCATGAAAGTTTCTATCCATTAATGAAGTGTAATTGAAAGAATTGAATTGAGTTGTGAAAGATTATTCTTGTATAAATAATATATAATAATTTGTGTACACCAATTACACACATCAAAGTGATTATAGAACTTCAATTAGAAGGAATAATTCAAGAACATGCATTTTTTTAATGAGGAAACTGATCATTTACAAGTGATCAAAATTATTTGAGTAAGACCAAAAGACCTAATCATTGTTTTTTGAAGGATATTGAAGTGTACATGAGATAACCAAATCTTGTTGGCTTGTGGAGGAAGACTATCATCCTAGTGGTTGAAGATCTTTCTATCATGTGATTAATCCTTGAGAAGGTGAAGAAGTCTTACTGTTGGATCCAAAAGAAATATAAGTCTCTTAGTTGGAGATGGGATTGGGAAAATTATTTCAATTGGATCTTGGATTAGTTGAAGTCTTTCAGTTTGATTTAAAATTAAGGGAAGTATCCCAGTTAGTGCTGGGAGAAGTGTAATCAATTGGTAAATAGTGAAGAATCTATAACTAGGGGGAATAACTGGTTTCAACAATGAGTAGGTTTTTGTCGAACTGTGTAAATATTGTGTGCTTCTCTTTTTATTATTACTACTACACATGGGGTAATATTGAGAGATATCACAGTGTGGATTGAGAAAATTAAAAAGTTTAAGAGGTTTAAATAAAAATTAAAATAATTCATAAAATTAGTGTACTATTGATTCACCCCCCTCTTAGTGGAACCTCAAATAGACTAGGAATCTATAGAATCCCACCTACATACCTTGGAAGTAACCCGAGAGTAGACACACATTCCTGTTCCTGCACACCAAGCCTACCAGCATGATCTAACAACATCAGATGAATCATGTCAATATATTTTTTCATCAATCAGGGAGTAGGCATAGATTCACACCACACATAAATCTCATTGGAATATACTATTGAAAACTGGAGGAAATGAGTGTTACCATGTTCTCACTCACATCAAGGAGTTATCACACAATCCCATTCTTTCTCCAGAATCCCATCAATACATTTTTGCAGCACTATGTGGGCCAACATATATTTCTAACCACTTCATATAAAACTGTTATCATATCTTAGTAGTGGAAACAAAATATGATCATCAGTATATCACGACAGCTAAGTGGGGATGGGCACACAATCCTGACCCCACCACCATAGTATCTCCTCAATATATATCTAAATTTTCTTATAATTATTCACACACACCTAATCCCATTTAGAATGATTTTTGTCACATCTTATGGAAGGATTAATAATAGGATCAAACACACATTCCTATTCCAATTGGAGATCAATGATTCATTTCAATGACCACTTAAGAGAAGACATGTATTCCTACTAAATATTGAAGTAATTTGTGACATATCCTGGGGATTATTAAAGATTAGGAATATATTACTACTCCCTTTCAATTCCATTAATTTCATAATCATATCCCGAGGGAAACTAGTAATAAGATTCACATTTTTTTTGAAGAAGCTCGTTATCCTAGTGTAATGGAAATGAGGGGGTCACATAAGTACTATGACACATATTAAAGGAATTGCATGAGATATATAGCTTTGGTCTCCTAAAAGAGATATTCTAAGAAGAAATTTCAATAGGGGAAACCCACAGATCAGGATTATTCCTATATTCCTACCATTCCCAATGCTGGTGTTCTTGAGGCCCTAAACAAATTTTAATATTGGATTAATATTTCGTTGTATTGTCATCTAATAGATGATTTAGTTTCAGTTGTGAAGGTACTCCCTAAAACATTACTAACAATATCTCTATTGGTCCTCCCCATATTATCTTCCATGAAGGTTCTCCCCCTTGGAAATATTTAGATTGATCATGAGAAGTCTTCTTATGATGTGAGTCTTGAAAATCCTCCATTTAGTTAGAAGATAAAATCTTAATAAGGTCCCCCCTTTTCTATTTTACACCTCAAATATCCCCTATAAAGAATATACTACATGAATCCTTCATATGGCTAGAAATTAGGCCATAATGGTAGTCCTCATCATAATGGAATTCACTGCTAAGGTCCTCCCCATAATAGTATTTCACTTCTGCAGTATGGTCCTCCCCTTGCTAAACCAGTATTAAGAAATCCTTCATACAATGAGGCACTAAAGAGATTGATATCGACTACTCCAAGTTCCCTATCTATGATAAGAGATATTCTTTATCAACTAGAATATAGTCCAAGGTAGTAATCATTATCCATATCACCTTATGATCTCCAAGCTTCCAATATAAGGGAGATTATTTCAACTATTATCTCTCATCTCATTAAGATAGTTGGGAAGTAAATTCCCTAGTTAGATTTGGTAGAGGAATCTCTCACTATATATAAAGATAATGAATAGATGGTGAGGAAATAACTGGAAAAAGGTAACATAGTGTTAATGTTCTATCCCATATCCACTTCATGATATAATACTATAAAATCATTAATAGAGGAATGCACACACCATATTCACCTAAATTTAGGGATGAGTCTTAATAATACTAAGGAAAAACCTCTACCTTATGTGGAATTCAAACCATTTCAAGTAAATAGAATAACATCATCGTCAAATTGACTTAGCCTCCCTTTCATTGACATAACAAAAAATGTTAGAAATAAAATTTTAAGATATTTAACTTGCGTAGGTTGATTCATTGAGAGTGCTATGTTAACTGATTTATGATACTCCATATGATGTACACATCATGGGATTAGGTGATCATGGAGTGTTATATTTCACTATGCTCCCCATTTAGCAAATCCCACCATCAGAGATGTCCTGAAATTTTATCACCTAAGGGAAAGTCTTATACACCATCTTTGCACATGCCATCCGACCTATTCAATAAGATCCCACCATTTCTAAATCATATAAATAATGATATTGGTGAGAGAGATCCATTAAAAGGATCCTGTATTAAGCCTCCACAAAGGTTGAGAAGACTTCTCTCTTAAGAAAGTCTAAGCCCTTAGTTGAATCCCTACCCTCAATAGGGACTATATCATGTTTAAAAAATGCATCGAATCTTGTTCATGCCTAACCAAAAGACTAAAAACCTAGAAGTTAATAAATAGTGGGTGAAATGATAATGACATAGGAGTAACCCAAGCCCACAAAGATGAGATATTTTTTACTACCACCACCACCCTAAGTATTATAAAATTCCCAATGAGTTAAAAAATTTATATTGGTGGGATTAAGTCAGCGCCAACCTATAGGGTTGGGGGTATTTTTTTCACAAACTCTTCATGCTCTACAAAATTTGGTCCTCTCTAGGTTGGGGAACATATTACAAGAGGAACCTCCAAAGTTTATCTCAAATCATGACCCATATTTCTATTTGGGTACATGCTCATCAAATGTGTTTTGAGATTCTATTAGGATCACTATCCACAAAATAACTCCAAAATAATAGTGTAAGGATAAGTTTAGGCCTCACAAATGATGCACACCAAAACGATATGGCCAGAATGCAATGGAAAATGAGAGTTTTGATTTGAATCTTGATGGATATTAAAAATGAAAACCAATATTCTTTCCCTCTTGATGAGTAAATGATCAAAAAAATATATTATGCACTGGTGAATTTTATAAATTTTGACATTGCTAATGATTTGGGACATGATTGCAATATAAAAGAAAATATTTAAAAATAAAGGGTTCCCTCAAATGCTCTATTACCACTTCCTATGTGAGCCTCAAACCAATAAAAAGGGAAAGGTGTGACCAGATCCATCCACCACCTAAATAAGTTTAGAATCTTACTATTTAGGAGAGATTCACCAAATATGTGGTAGAAATAAAGGAATTATGGAAACTTAATGTTGAACTACTTAAAAGCGACATTCCTGCTGGGCACAATCTTTAAGAAGAGACTCACACTTCTCTATCAGAGTTATTCCCTCAATAAGAAGAGTCTATGATGCCAATAAGGGGTGGATCCAATCATCCTAACAATGTGGGGTTTAGAAAACTTATATACCTATAATTTATGGCTAGGGAATATCAAGAGTTTTATCTATTGGGTTTATATCTAGAACCATGTTAGATGAGTTACACTAGGTAGACCCATGTTGGTCAATAGAAACAGACATGGGAAATCCAATCATATTAGGATATACACACTACCTATTCTAAAATATTAAGCTAAATAACCATCTCATAAGATCTTATAGAGTCCATTGAGTATCCAATAGCTCAAATAGATGTTATAGAGGTGTAACTTTCACTTGTGTATCCAGAAAGAAAACCATACCTGAAATGGTTGGACAAGACTCCTATTCCCATTTTTCAGAATCAAACCTTTCTAACCATCAATGGAATTGGGGACCTAGAACATATTATAGCCCATTTCATATCTCCTTATGGCCTCATGATTGGAAATCTCATACAATAATAGGAAGAAAAAGCTCAAATTCTTTATGTAAAATTTGGATAGACTGACAATTTTCAAGTACAATAGTCTACCAATGAGATCAATCATAGGGTGGAAAGACCTCTATCATTTTATCTTAATAAAGATAAACAAAATATTCTTTGACATCTCACATTTGAAATTTCCTGGGAATAAGAGAGTGTGTGATTTCATTGTTAGGTGAAATGGATTAACATACTCACTGAACTTGAAAGTTCCCTAGGATGAGTTTCTATGAATATGCATTGAAAATATATGTGATGAGTTAAAAATGTCACTCATCCAAGTAAAGTAACTAGCTGGGTTCAATGAACTTTCTATAGTTTCATAATGGTTTGAATATTCCATTCTATGGACTAATCCCAATGCTCATTCGGAGACCACAAATCTTGGAAAGGGGACTCACAAAGTCGAAAAAACTATTATTCTTAATCCATATCCAACATGAGCTCCAACACCTAAATTTATGTCATATAGAATGGTTACCCCTTCTAAATGACATAACAACAATAGTGCCTTCACTAGGAATAGAGAAAATAAGCGAGGTATGCACTATATGAAGAATGGAATAATAAATTTCATTCTTTATAAAATGAGCAAGTTCTTGGATATTTTATCACATACTTGGAAAATAATAAGCTAAAACTACTAGACCCAAAGCATCTCAATCAGGTTAGTATCATTGATCATTATAAAATTTTTATCTACCACCTAATGTTGGGGCATACCATCTAGGAGTTCCATGTCTTTAAATGCATCTTTCAATGTATAGTAAATTATGGACAAGTTAAGTTGGAAAAGCTAGCAGCATAAGTGGATTATGTCTCTTCCATACCACCTAAAGAAGAAGAAAAATAAAAGGAGGTGTCAAATAAGGGCACCTTAAAGTTCTATAATTAGATTACTAGAAAGATAGTCAATCATTCACATGCAGTTATTAGAAAAAAACTGAATCAATCGATTGTGATCCCGAATCCCTTTATAGAAATTGAGAAGATTTATTAGACATCAAAACTTTCCAAGAAATGGTCTTATAAGAACCAGAACAACTGAGATAACCATAATGATATGCAAGATAAGGAACCCATGTAAGAACCCAGATCTTCGTTTCAGGTATATATTTCCTTTTTGGGAGTTTTTGAGAAAAATGGAGTTTCTAGAAATTTTTTAAGTACACGCCGTGTACTTTCTGAGTACACGCCGTGTACTCTTTTCTGGCTTGAATCCGTGTGTTGGCCGTGCCCGGGCCACACACACGGGGTGTAGGGGTGACGTGGATGCCACTTAAAGCAGAGTATGGAAAAACCTAGTACACACCGTATACTCTAAAAGTACACGCCGTGTACTTTTTTTTCATTAAACGGACTGGGGTCGCGCCTAATTGACGAAAAGATCTTCTTCTCCAGCTTCTTCATCCGAGAGCATCGGGAATCCGCGGATCTTCGACAAGCTTCCGCTCCTACATCTGTTCTCTGAATCAATCGTCGTTTATTACATTGGAATCGCAGCGGTGAGTTCTCTCTTCTTCTTTAGACTTGTTCCATGTTTCCTCCTCATTTCCAAGTTATCAGGGGTTGATGTTTTTTTGATTTTTCTCAGATCTTCGATGTTCTAAGGGGAATCAATCATCATGGTTCACGTATATAGATATCTTAGCACCAAGGTAGGTGGTTTGTGCCTTTTTGTAGGAGGTCTGTGAATATTTTGTGCAAATTCCACCAATTCCCTTAAACGAGGAATTGTGGGTTTCCTGTTTTTTCCTTGTTGTTTGACTACTTTGCTTGATTTCTTGAGTAGAGATCAGTTCTTGTAAATTTGGATAATTTATACTGTATTCTTGTGCTTCTCCTTACATGTTTTTATTATTAGGTGTTTTTCCAGTTGCCATGCCTAGTTGTAGGATAGTGGAACTGTTGTATTGTTATGCTGCTGTGCCTTAGAATATTAGACAAGTAGTTCTTGAAGTTTACTTGGGCCGATACGTGCGCTATGCATGTTTGTTGTACACAGGGCTGTGAGAACCTAGTGTAGTGGACCACACGAAGAATGGATGGAAGGGCTTCTCCAGAGTGTCCTTAATTTATGATGTGAGACCATAGGGGGATTGACGTTGAGTGCTTCCTCAGAGAGTCTGTAGTTCCTTGAAGTGGGCCACATGGGGAATTGATGTTGAGTGCTTCCCCAGAGAGCCTTTAGTATGATACGAGACTATAGGGGGAATTGATGGTGAGTGCTTCCCCAGAGAGTCTATTAATTCTTTAGCTGAACCAGAGGGGCGAGACTGTGTGTGCTTCCTAAAGGGTTGCTAGTACTTGTAGGTTGAACCTTAGGGGTTAGGCTGTGAGAACTACCTAGTGGTTACCTTTTGTTTTTCTTTCTTGAGTGGATGTTTCTTGTTTTTAGATTATATTCTAGAAACTTTGGATTGTTCTGCTGTGTTTTATCCTGTTTACTGCTAACTATTTACTGCTTACTATTTACTACTTACTGTACTTTACCTGCCATATATTCACTGACTGTTAGGTACAGATCTTTGGGTGGTTTCCTATTGGGACTTTGTCTCACACCCTTTTTGGGTCATGATTTTGGGCCCAAATAGATTATGTTGTTGCAGGTATAGATAAGGGAAAGCGCCCTTCTACTTCAGGTTCTTGATTGCACTGGAGCTGGTGAAAATGGGACCGAGCCTAGGCTTGCGATGATGAGGATTTCCTCATCTATTTTTATTTTGTACTTTGGCTTAGTACTGTATTTCATCATTGTGACTTGTTTGGATATTTTCCTAGACATATATGTATCATGCATCATTTCATATATTTCTGCTCCAGTTGTTTACTTGGTAGTTTTCCGCTGTTTACCGTTTACTCTTGTATGCATGTCTTCTACTTTTGCTATTGTTGTTATTTGTTTTATCTTCTACTTTGTACTCTGAAAAGGAGGGCATAGTTTCCCCACTATCACACCCAAGGCCCTCGCTGCTAGTCGGCAGCCGCTGGCATTTGGGGAAATGCGCTTGAGGCCATGTGACCAACCGGGTACAGGGCGCCTTTGGGTGGCTTCCGGAACCGGGACATTACAAAGTGGTATCAGAAAAGTTATTTTCTCTTGATTTACTATTTGGATCCTTTATCCAGGGATAGGATGGGTTCAGTACTTGGTGTTAAGCTTTGCTCGGGAGTAGCTAACCTATGTACAGGGAAAAACCATACTACCTCGATTATTGCAGTTTTCTGGTTTTAAGATTTTACGGTTGATATGATTTCACCTAGAGCGATTCACATGATTTGTGTTGTTATTGTTGTTTCTATTTAGGTTCTATTTCTATCGCAACCCGATGAGATGAGGGTATTCCATCTCATGCATCATATAGGCACTTTATATAAATCACATGCCATGTATTCTTGTCATGCCATCTAGGGTGCATGAGCAATTGCATGTTGTTGTGATAGACCTTGTGTAGATTATTCATGTTGTTTTGATAGATGATTTATTGGAATCTCTTCTATTTGTTAGAGGATTGTTTGTATCATAATTTTCTTAAATGGATGCCAAGATTTGATTTTTGGGGAGTATGGGCCCTCACAAATTGGAATTTGGCACCTTCTTTCTCATTTTTCAGTGTTTTCTGGGCTTCGGTGCAGTTTTAGAGCTACTACCTGAAAAACCCAGAATACACGGTGTGTACTTTATATATACACGCTGTGTAGTTTTAAACCGTGTCACTGACTGTGTGAGCAGAAACACGGGTTGTGAAAAACCTCTAAGAACACGCTGTGTTCGGTAGGTACACGCCGTGTAGCAGTGAGTGTGTACCCGGATGTGTAACCAAAAACACGGGTCGGGAAAGCTCGTGTCATACATGCCGTGTTATGTATGAACACGTCGTGTATCCTTGTTCTCAGTACCTGGCCGTGTCACGAACAACATGGGATGGTGTCCTCGTCCCCTATACACGTCGTGTTTTTTTTCGGAACACGCCGTGTAGTCTCAGCCGTGTAGCCGGCCGTGTCGCTAACAACACGGGTCAGGGAAGTCTTCAAGTACACACCATGTTTTTTCGGAACACGCCATGTAGTCTTAGTTTAAGATGACCATGTGGGTTAGCCATGCAAGGAGACACGAGCATGAGAGTGGAGTTAAGTACACTTCATGTATAGTTTATACACGCAGTGAAGTCTTGTTTTGTAAATCTTGAGTGTTTCCTTCTTATGTTTACATTTTGTAGTCCTTTTCTCTGTCCCTATTTTTCTAATCTAAGGTATGATTTTCATCTTTCAGAGCTATGCCTCCGAGACGTCCTCTGGTTGTACGTCAGTTGTCAGGAAGTGATCAGATGTCAGAAATGGCTGATCACGGACTTCCTACCAATCCTCCGGTCGGGCCAGCCTTGGCACCGACTGTCATACCAGTTGTAGGTGCTGATGCACAGTTCAGGGAATGTTTTATGAGGATGATTCAGACCTTTCCGGGAGCACCCCCTCCTGCCACATCTATGACAGACTTGAAGCGGGTTTTCCAGTAGCAGCATCCTCCTACTTTCTCAGGGGAAGGAGGACCATAGGCTGCAGAGTCATGGATAGAATCCATGCTGACTATCTTCGAGCATCTGGAGACACCTCTAGAGAGGTGAGTAAAGCTTTCTACCTACATTCTCCAAGACTCCACCAAGAGGTGGTGGGATGTGATCTCCTAGGTGGGTAATCAGTAGGTTATGACTTGTTAGGAGTTCCAGCGCGTGTTCTATGACTACTTCTATCCGGAGACCCTGAGGGCCGATCGAGCCCGTGAGTTCATGAGTCTAGAGCAGGGTACTCTTTCTATCATGGAGTATTCCTCTCATTTCACCGAGATGCAAAATTTCACACCCCTCCGGGATGGGAGTGGGGTGTTCTTAGAAATGAATTTTGAGGATGGTCTCAGGCGGGAGATCCGCTCGCAGGTGAATATCTTCCATTTGACTTCTATCACTTCCATTGTCAACCAGGCGCTGATTGCAGAGCGCAATCTGAGAGACTTTGGAGTTGCGAGCTAGGACGATTCTGCTTCCAGTGCCAGTGTCCCTCCAGTTGATAGTAGGAAGCGCCATAGGGAGCCTACGTGTGGTGATCCTTGGAGGAAAGATACATCTTCAGGTAGCCATGTGGTATGCTACCAGTGTGGAAGGGTAGGGCACACGAGGCTGCAGTGCCAGAGAGACTCAGTGGAGTGCCGATCTTGCGGCAAGATGGGTCACCTTCAGTGTTTCTGCCAGGTTTTTTCACCAGTAGCTGGTGACAGGGGTTCTTTCATGACTCCTCGTTCAGGAGAAGCACCACCCGTTTCTCACCAGTCAGGGAACTGGAGTTCTTCCGGACTTTTGAGCCGAGGTGGAGGTTGAGGCCGTGGCAGTCAGTCACCAGTCCCTTAGCGCCAGCAGGGAGGATCAGCTTAGAGTGGTCGGCAGGGTCACAGGGCCGCGGGACCGGCCAAACATTTGCAGTGGATCAGACCTATCAGGAGAAAAATCCCGGACCTTCTACCATTCGAGGTACAATTTTAGTAGCCTCATTTTTATCTTCAGCTCTTTTCGATACTGGTGCTACAAATAGATTTATCGCTATTGCTGTCGTGGAGAGCCTTGGGCTCTGTATCTTTTCTTCTGCCAACTCGTTTATACTAGACACACCTTTGGGGATAAGGACATCTAGTGTATGTCAGTTTAGAGAGTTCCCTTTCAAGGTTGTAGGGTATCATTTCTTATGGGATCTCTACGTCCCGGAGATGACAGACTATGATGTCATTCTCAGGATGGACTGGTTGGTTCCCTACCAAGAAGTCATCAACCGTTATCACCGCAGGGTGAGTTTCATTTCACAAGAGGGTGAATCTTTTCTTTATAGAGGCGAATGGGATGTTCAAGCGAGTCGAGCAGGACTTGAGCATCATGATCTAGGAAGGGTGATGAACCAGATTTCTAGTATTTATCTAGATTACCAGGGGACTTCACAGTTGGACTTTCCTCCAGTGGTGGATCATTTCAGGGATGTCTTTCTAGAGGACTTTTCAGGTTTTCCTCTAGAGCTTGAGGTGGACTTATCTATTGAGCTTGTGCCAGGAGCGGAACCTGTGTCCATTCCTCCCTATAGGATGGCTACACCTGAGTTACAAGAGCTCAAGAAGCAGTTGGAGGAGTTGTAGGAAAAGTGTTTCATCCGACCCAGTACTTCTCCTTGGGGTTCGCCTGTCCTATTTGTGAAGAAGGCAGATGGTACCCTTAGGCTATGTGTGGATTATCGGAAGCTGAACCAGTTGACGGTCAAGAACTGGTATCCCTTTCCTAGGATTAATTATCTTTTAGATCAGCTCCGAGGAGATCGGGTGTTCTCGAAGATCGATTTGAGGTCTGATTATCATCAATTGCACGTTAGACCCTTAGATATACCTCTGACAGCCTTCAGGAGCATGTATGGTCTCTACGAGTATACGGTCATGCCGTTCGGTCTCACGAATGTGGTAGTAGTTTTCATAGCACTGATGAACCGAGTGTTCCATATTTACTTGGAATCCTTTATCATGGTCTTCATGGACAATATCTTGGTGTACTCTCACACTCGACATGACCATGCTACCCATCTTAATATCATTCTGAGTACACTGAGAGAGCATCAGATTTATGAAAAACTCTCGAATTTCCACTTTTGGATGGATCAGATTCACTTCTTGGGTCATGTCATCTTAGAGGCAGGAGTATCTGTAGACCCAGAGAAAGTGAGATTTGTAGTTTCTTGGGAGAAGCCGAAGAATTGTTTTGAGGTACGGAGTTTCCTAGGGTTGGATGGATACTAAAAATGCTTTATTCAGAACTTTTCATGCCTAGAATCACCTTTGATAGACCTGACCAAGAAGGGGGTGAAGTTCTTATGGTCAGATTCTTGTGAGTCAGCCTTTCAGGAGCTGAAGGGAAGGTTGTTGTCCGCACTGATACTAGTCTTGCCAGAGCCAAGAAAGAGCTACACTATTTATTATGATGCTTTAGGTATCGGACTGGGTGCTGTGCTTATGCAGGGAGATGGAGTCGTTGCGTACGGGTCTTAGCAGTTGAGGCCACATGAGAGGAACTACCCGACACACGATCTAGAGTTGGCATCTATTGTTCATGCCTTATGCTGTTGGAGGCATTACCTTCTGGGAGAGCACTTTTTGGTTTTCACTGACCACAAGAGTCTCAAGTACATCTTCACTCAGTGTGATCTGAATCTGAGACATCGCATATGGGTTGAGTATCTTCAGTCTTTCAATTTTGATCTGGCCTATATGCCAGGAAAGGGAAACACAATGGAAGATGCGTTGAGCAGGAGAACTCAGATTCAGGCAGTTCAGGAGGCCAGTAGTGAGTGGCAGCTTATGGCTCTGTTCTCTGAGATGCATCTAGAGGTGCACGACAGACAGGGATAGACTTTTCTATCTTATGTAGATGTTACCTCTACACTACTTTATCGGGTACGGATGAGGAAACTAGCAGACCCAGAAGGTTTAGTCCTATGGGAGACTGTGTTAGGAGAGGAACCTCTTCCTGGATGAACAGTGGACGATGATAAGATCTTGTGTTTCCAGGGATGCGTATGGGTTCCAGCAGACATACACGAGGAGCTGATGCGGGATTTCCATTCCTCAGTTTGGGCATTTCATCCTGGCATCACCAAGATGTATCGGGATCTTCATTGGCAGTACTGGTGGACAGGTATGGAGAGAGATGTTGCTGGATTCGTCTTAAGGTGTTCTACTTGTCATCAGGTGAAGGTAGAGCATCAGTGACCAGTAGGACTTTTACAGCAGTTACCCATTCCGGAGTGGAAGTGGAACGATATCTCGATGGACTTCGTGACCGGATTGCTGAGGTCGCCTCGAGGGAACGTTTCTGTTTGGGTTGTCTTCGACAGGCTTAAGAAGGTTTCTCACTTATTACTGATCAAGGAGAACTTCAGTGTTGTTGATCTGGGATGACTATACATCCGAGAGATTGTACGTTTGCACAGAGTTCCACACTACATCATCTCAGACAGGGATACATGCTTTACTTCTTTGTTCTGGAAAGGGCTTCAGAAGACTTTGGGTATAAGGTACTTTTGAGTACAGCATACCATCCGTAGACATATGGTCAGTCCGAGCGTACAATCTAGGTGCTTTAGGACATGCTCTGTGCTTTTATTCTAGACTTTGGTGGTTCTTGGGAGAAGCATATCCCTCTGGTGGAGTTCGCCTACAATAACTTTTTTCAGGCGACTATTTAGATGGAACCTTACGAGGCTTTGTATAGTAGGCCATGCTGATCACCCTTATGCTGGCTGGAGGTAGGAGAGGCAGCTTTGTTGGGACCTCATCTTGTTCAGGAGACCTCAGAGAAGATAGAGTTGATTCGGAAGAGGATGGCTACAACACAATCTTGGAAGAAGTCTTACGCTGATCAGCGGAGATGACCTTTGAAGTTCGAGGTCGGGGATCAGGTTTTCCTGTGTGTCGCACCGAGGTTGGGACACAAGAGGATTCAAAGATAGGGTAAGCTTTCACCGTAGTACGTCGGTCCGTTTGATGTATTGGAGAGAGTTGGGCCAGTTTCCTATCGGTTGTAGTTACCCCAGAGGTACCGGGCCATGCACGATGTCTTCCACGTCTCTCAGCTCTGACGTTACTTTTCAGACCCGTCTCATGTCTTTCAGACCAAGGAAGTTGAGCTCGAAGCAGATGAATCATTTGAGGAGCATCCTATCCGGATTATCGATCGTAGTACGAAGGTTATCCGTGGGCGGTCTGTTCCTTTAGTATGGGTGCTATGGAAGCATGGGCGAGTACAAGACGAGACCTGGGAGAGGGAGGTCGATGTACGATCGCAGTAGCCGGAGCTGTTCAGGGTTTCTTCTTCCACGCCTCGCTAGGGAAATTCAGGGATGAATTTCTTTAAAGGGGGAAGTTTGTAAGAACTCGGATCTTCGTTTTAGGTATGTATTTCCTTTTCGGGAGTTTTTGAGAAAAATGGAGTTTCTGGAAATTTTTGAAGTACACGTCGTGTACTTTCTGAGTACACGCCATGTACTCTTTTCCATCTCTAAGCTGTGTGTTGTCCATGCCTGGGCCACACACACAGGGTATAGGGGTGACGTAGAGGCCGCTTAAAGTAGAGTACGGAAAAACTGAGTACACGCCGTGTACTTTTTTTTTCATTAAATAGACCGGGGTCGCGCCTAATCGACGAAAACCTCTTCTTCTCCATCTTCTTCATCCGAGAGCACCGGGAATCCATGGATCTTTGACGAGCTTCCTCTCCTCCATCCATTATCCAAATCGATCACTGTTGATTACATTGGAATCACAATGGTGAGTTATCTCTTCTTCTTTAGCCTTGTTCTATGTTTCCCCCTCGTTTCCAAGTTATCAGGGGTTGAGCGTTTTTGGCATTTTTTCATATCTTCGACATTATAAAGGTAATCAATCATCGTGGTTCACATATATCGATATCATAGCATTAAGGTAGGTGTTTTGTGCCTTTCCATAGAAAGTTTGTGAATATTTTGTGCAAATTCCTTCAATTCCCTTAAACGGGGAATTGTGGGTTTCCTGTTTTCCCCTTTTGTTTGACTGATTTGCTTTATTTCTTGAGTAGAGATCAGTACTTGTAAATTTGGATAATTTATACTATTTTATTGTGATTCACCTTACATGTTTTTCTTATTAGTAATTTTTCCAGTTGCCATGCCAAGTTGTAGGATAGTGGAACTATTGTATTGTTATGCTATTGTGCCTTATAATGTTAGCCAAGTAGTTATTGAGGTTTATTTGGGATGATATGCACACTATGCATGTTTTTTATACACAGGGCTGTGAGAACCAAGTGTAGTAGACTATAAGGAGAATGGATAGAAGGGCTTCTCTAGAGTGTCGTTAATTTATGATGCGAGACCACATGGTGAATTGACGTTGAGTGCTTACTTAGAGAGTCTATAGTTCCTCGACGCGGCCCACATGGGGAATTGACGTTGAGTGCTTCCCCAGAGAGTCTATTAATTCTTTAGCTGAACCAGAGGGGTGAGACTTTGTGTGATTCCTAGAGGGTTTCTAGTACTTATAGGTTGAACCTTAGGGGTTAGGCTGTGAGAATGACCTAGTGGTTACCTTTTTTTTTCTTTCTTGAGTGGTTGTTTCTTGTTTTTAGATTATATGCTAGAAATTGTGGATTGTTCTGCTGTGTTTTATCCTGTTTACTGCTAACTATTTACTGGTTACTGTACTTTACCTACCATATATTCACTGAATGTTAGGCACAAATCTTTGGGTGGTTGCCTATTGGGACTTTGTCTCACACCCTATTTGGGTCATGCTTTTGGGCCCAAATAGATTATGTTTTTGAAGGTATAGATAAGGGAAAACACCCTTCTACTTCAGGTTCTTGATTTCACTGAAGCTGGTGAGCATTGGACCGAGCCAAACTTTGCGATGTTGAGGAGTTGCTCTTCTATTTTTCTTTTTTACTTTCTCTTATTACTGTATTTCAGCATTGTGACTTGTTTGGCTGTTTTCCTAGACATATATTTATCATGAATCATTTCATATATTTCTGTTCTAATTGTTTACTTGGTAGTTTTCCGCTGTTTACTATTTACTCTTGTATGCATGTATTCTACTTCTTCTATTGTTGTTATTTATTTTCTCTTCCACTGTATACTCTGCCAAGGACGACATAGTTTCACCACTATCACACCCAAGGCCCTCACTGCTAGTTGGAAGCCTCTGGCGTTTGGGGAAATGTGCTTGGGGCCATGTGACCAACCGGGTACGGGGCACCTCTGGGTGGATTCCGGAACCGGGATGTTACAACCCATGCCAAATATTTTTTTTGTTCAAACCCTCTTAGACTTCATACCCTAGATACTGGTAGGATGTAAAACACCCTACCAAATGGTTCAACTAGAATCACCCCACTAAATGGTTCAATGGGAACTAACCCCATAAATGGTGCAATGAGAACCACCTCTTTAAATGGTTCAACATGCACCAACCCCTCAAATGGAATCCTCACCAGATGAAGAATTTTTATTCGAATACATAAATAATTTTTTCTTGTCAGAACACTTTGCTAACAAAGAAGATACATATGACCTCAATTTCCACTCTCACTATCATAAATAGGGAGTAAAAGGCCATTGATCCAAATTGGTTTGAGGAAGATGATTTTAATACAGATCTCAATATTTAAGTCACATCCCTATTAAGATAATATATGATGTAGATACCTGAATACATACACTTCAACAGAGAAAATGGGAGCATAAATCTACTCCAATGTCATATAAGTAATGTTCATGTCTAATCATACTAGAATATCGATTGTAAAATCAATATTAACTTGGATTATCCAAAATAGTGGGAATTAGACTCAACCTAACCCATATATGACCAATATTCCTTAAAATTCTGATCAGGGAAGGCAAAAAATTAGCATTAGAAACTCCAACTCTTAAGTCTCAAACTAAAGAGTAGCTTCATGAGGGGAAGATCAAACCCTTGTCCCAAAAGTATGAAATTTTCAAGAAACGTTCTATCATTCCATCCAAGATATCAATCTTGTATGCCATTTATTTTTCAAAGAATCTCTGGAAGAACTTATTAAGACTCTTTGAATCCCTCAAAAATTTGAAGATGTGGTCACCTCCACTGAAGTATTCCATGTAGAAACTAACCCTGTTGAGTTTCACATGATCTTTTACTTCATAGATAAAGATAGGAAGACCACCAAACAATTGAATATTAGACCCCTATACATTTATAGAAATTTGGATGACATGGATATTTTTCAATCTATCATTGAAAATAGTTCCTGGATCAATATCATTCTGATATGGACCCTCCAATTCTTGGGCCACAACAAAACCGATTTGTCTCCTTCCACTTTGAACATATAAGGGTATGAAAAAAGGAAAAAAAATCCTTATGGATGAATCAAACTCAAATCCCATTTTGGATACCCTATCCTTAAGTTCAAATTCATGGTTTTTTATTAGGATTCATTTTTAATGTCTTTTTAGGAAGAACATAGATTGTCTTACATGTAGTTGTACCTTCATTATACCACCAACGCCTTAAATATTTCATCAATGGGAAAGAAATTGTATTGTATGGTCCTTTAGATTCCAAAGAATATCATTATATAGATACAATATTTTATCAGATAGAGGGAAAATAGCCTACTACAGATGATAAAACTCACATCACTTCCCCCAAAGGTTTGGAAATGTCATTTGTTTACCCATTATATGAACTTAGTGAAGAATATGTACTAACCATCAATAAAATCAATGCAATCACTCTTAATTTAGGTAATCATAAAGTTATAGGAATCCCATCTGAAAGATTAGAGTATTTGATCACATTCATGTCATATGATGGGAAAGTAACGACCTTTATAGAGTAGTTTCCTCTAATATAGGAAGAGATAAACATGATTCCAATGAAAATTAATCTGACCCTTGAACATCTCTATATGAGGGCTGGTTAGACCAAAATTTAGACCACATAGTCAAGGATCTTTAATCAGATCAACCTCAATCCTCAAGGTAGGATACATACACATATCCTAGGCACATTCACTCTCTTCATCATGAAATAAATCATGTATACTAAATCATTCCTTGTAGAAGAAGGATCTAAACCCAATAATAATGATGATCCCCTAAGGGAAAGTACTCACACTTTGTCTTTGAAATCCGAGGATACCCCTACATTACTATTCGGGTCAGAAATTTCCCCCACTTCACCATCAATAAATATAAATTCCCTTAAGGCATCTCTTAAATACCAGGATGTCATCAATTATAATTCCCTTGTTGATACCAGTGAATAAAGAGATCATATAATTTTTTTTACAGATGATAATTCCCACACATTGGTGCTTTTGGAGTCTATAGGCATATCCTCATCATTCACAAAAGATAAAAATGATCTCATATCATCTTTTCGACTTGAGAATATCCCTTCATCACCTAATTATATAAATATTAAGGAAAATGTAAAGGAAGTAGAGCATAACTAAAGTACCATGGACCTTAAAGCTAATAAATCTATGCCCTCAAGACTCATAGACACCTCCCTGATATTTTCATAGGACTAAAATTACCCCACATTGTTTCTTAGTATTGAAATAATTCCTTTATCACCCACTACCACTATGATTGAATCATAAGAAGAAGATGAATACGATCTTAGATATTCCCCTCCAACATTTGAGGAAGGCATATCTACCACGAATGATAAATTTTGAAAGGTGAATCTAGATATAAAGGGAGACTGACAACCTACTTTAATTAGTGTTTCTGAGTCCTCCAAATATAAAGATACATATATCTCGTTTTTGAAGAAACATCAGAATGTATTCTCTTGGAATTATTCATAAATGACTGGGATTGATCTCGATGTGGACACCCATCATTTGGGTCTACCTAAGATCATAATAGATACAAGTAGGTATCTAGAAGAATGAATTTAACACATGTTGTAAAGGTTGAAGATGAATTTTACAATATTATCAAGGATGAATTCATTTGATAGGTTTAGCACCAAAGGTTTCTTTCCAAAATTGTCCCCATTAAGAAGAATAATAAAAAAATAATGGTTTGTGCTGAAATCAGGGATCCTAACCATCATTTCTCAAAGGATGAATCCCCATTTTGGATCAAAAAAATTTATTAATAAAACTTCTATGTTCCAGTCCCTCTCCTTCATGAACATATATTCTAATTATAACCATATTCAGATGGCCCCTGAAGATGAAGAGACCACTTCTTTTAGGGCTCCAAAAGGTGTGTATTACTACCAATTTATTCCCTTTCTTTTTAAAAATGTTAGATCCAAATATCAGCATGCCATGAACAATATATTCAATAATTGTTTTTGTGAAATATGACGAAATTTTATATCAATGTTCTAGTAGTAAATATCAAAAACATTGTTATTATCTTTCTGATCTTGAATAATTATTCAACAATTTGTGACAACATAGCCTGAATATGAACCCCCTGAAATTCTGTTTCAAGATGACATAGAGATTTTTTTGGCTTTATGGTACATTATCACGACATTGAAGTTTACCCTAAGAAGAATAAAGATATCCTTAACATTGCACCTTCTCATAATCTCAAAAAGTTGAGAGGCCTTCAAAGGAACCATTCTTACATTGATTCTTCATAGAAAAACTTATAGGTAAGTGCTTAATATTCACTAAGAACATGAACAAGGGAGTCATTTATCAGTGGGATGAATATTTTCAAGATGATTTCAAAAATATCAATAAATACCTCTTAAGACCACCAATGTTGATTCCACCAATATAGGGAATACACTCATTTTATATGTGGAATTCCTTAGTCAATCACTTTGTTCTATACTTATACAAAATAATGATATAGGAAAATTGAGTAGTCTTTACTATCATAATAAAACTATGTTATATGTTGAGACCTAATATTATAGAATCAAGAATAATTTCCCTAGATTGTTCTTCTTAGTTAAGAAATTTATTCATTACCCCAAAACATTATGAGGTCCACTTAATCTCTCATATTGAACTGATCAAATATATTCTCAATCGTCCAATGATGACTAGATGCTTGACATGAGGGGTGGTCCTCCATTAGCAGTTTGATATCCAATTCATAGCAAAGAATTACATCAAAGGTAATACATTGTAAGACTTTATCACATAGAATTAAATAATAGTAGGCACAAAAATAGATACAAAACTTCACTATGAAGAGTTATTATTCATTGAAGATACTCCCCAAACATGAGTGATTTAGTCTAATGGTGCTTCCAAAATTCCAATAGAAAAAATCATGGAAAACCCAAATCAAGATAGATTCAGTTTAATATTGGTTCCCATTTCTCTAGAAAAAGTATTTTTTCTATGCTCCTTCATGCTATCAAAAGGATGCACAACAATGAACCGAAATTTCAATATCTCATTGTAGGATTAGAACTAGCACTGCAAATAACACTATCCATATTGAATATAAAAGGCGATTTATATTTCATAATAAATAATACTAATGGTTAATACGCCATTAAGAAATAGGAACCACTTCCCCTATTTGATTATATTTTAGGTTTGATGGTTTAATTCCCCTCTAAATATATATTTTCTCACATTCAATGCTTATAAAATTCCAAATAAGATGCATCAAATAATGTAACTACTACCCTAGAAGATCTAAAATGGGTCTACACACTACATAGTGGTGTCCCAATACACTAAAAATAATATGGAAGATATTAATGATATCAACACCACCCCTGATCAAGGAAAGATGTTAACCTCACCAAATGATACTTGCATTGGATAAATGTACCCCATGTTGGACTACCTATGAAGAGGAATTTTTTATCTAATTGAGATAAAAAGGAATAGATTCGATTTTTGTCCATCAATTTTGTACTTTATGATGAGGCTAATGCTTAGGAAGACCTTTAAAAATGAAATTTTGATTGATTTCTCCTTCGATGCATTCAAGGATGAGAGACCCTTGATGTTATAAGGAAATTCCATATTGGTGCCTGTGGTTCTCATCAATCTAGAACCAATATCTCTCACCAAATCAGGAGGCCTGGAAAATTCGAGAATTCAATGACACAAGATTTCATGAAATTCACTATAAAATTACATGCTTTCCAGGTACATTCAAATTTCATACATAAACCCATAGAGTTAATGCACATCGCTTAATATTCCTAGATTTTTGACATAAAGGGAATAGGTTTCATGGGGCCATATCCCCCAAAAACAACCAGACAGTTCATATAAATATTTAATAAAACTCACTTCTTCTCCAAGTGATATAAGGCAATATCTATCAAGGAAGTTAAGATAAATGTTATATCAATTTTTTTAAGAAAAATAATATTACCAGATTTGGTTTCCCTCGCACAATATTGATGGATAATGGAAAAAACTTATTCTATTATAACATAAAAAGATTATATTAACAATATAACATTTAGTCTAACCACTCATCCCACTACCATGAAACAAAAATTATATATTTTGGGTCTTTTAACAGGACTCTATCTAATATATAGTAGAAAATTTTGTAGAATTCCAATATGTTTTAGTTCAAAAAACTTTTGTATACTTTTTGATCCTACCACACCACAACACATATGACTATACAAGAGAACCAATATTCAATTTCATATGAAAGAGAAGAAGTATTTACTATATATGTTTAGATAATCTAGATTTTCATTGCCATCCAAAACCATCTTCTCAAAGACAAACAGTCTCATAAGTGACCAGATGATTTGGAATGAATTGATGAGAATAGGTTGTGAAATTTTCACAATTTGGAAGTTCATCAAAGCCAAGTTTCATGATCTTTCCATAAGAAAGTTTTCCTTTATTCATTCCTACAAGGAGATATGGTATTGGTTATCAAGAATCAGATGATACTAAGAAAAAATCTCCAAAGAACAAACCAAAGGGGGAGGGACCTTACATCATACACAATTTATACTCTGATGAATCTCACTCCATGATAATGATGGATGGAGAATGCATCACACCTTCCACCAATACTAGGTTTCTCAAGAAATATTTTTTATAATTTTCAATTTGGTTCACTTATCTTCCCCACTGAATGATGATAAATTACATGTGATAGGTCTCAGTTGTATGCATTTTTTTATATATAGTATATCATACCTTCCACATGAAATTAAACTATGTGACACAAGTCCAATCTATATGAATTTAAAACACATAGAATATTTTCCTTACCATATGGTGGTAAAACATATATATTTCATCACTACCACATGATATTAAACTATATAAAACAATTCCTAGCTCTATGACTATATACTATATAGTATATTGTTCTTACCATACGAAGTTAAACTATATGACCATCACCTATGTCATATGATGTTAAACTACACAACATAATTCCTAGATGAATGAAATTAAACTGGGTAGAATATTTTCCTTACCATAAAAATTAAACTACTTGTTATTCATCTTAGTCACATGACATAAAACTATAAGACAATTTCCTAACTATATGATGTTAGACTAGATGATTACTATTCATAATAAACAATATTAAACTGTGTATTAAATTTTCTTATCACATGAAATTAAACTATTAGAAAAATTATATATCAGGATTGTAAAATCTCATGATATGTATTAAAAATTCTCCCATAATGTTTCTTAGTATGGTTTCGGTTATTCTACAACTACCTCTTGTTTCCAACATTACACATTACTCCGATGATCCCCTATTTTGTGCTTGTATTTTGGTTCCTGTTTTTGTCCCTTATTTTTTTTAAAAAAAATTAACTTTCAGTCAGTCATAGAAGTGCACTTGGCCTAATTACCCTATATAAGATCCATATACATGTATGGATTCTTGGTACACATTTTTTTGTTCCAAGGAATAAAAAATATTTCATTTTCCTCCATGCAAACCAGATCAATATAGAGAATTTATCTTGAAAAACTACATGTGTAATGATTCCTACTCTAGTAGAATATGGAGTGATGCATAGAACTCTCAAACTAGGCCTTACCACAATTAAAAAAAATCCCCTCCTCTACCTAAATTTTTTGGATCTTCCTACAATGTTTTAATTTTTCTAGTCACACTATACTAAAGTGAAGCCCTTATGTTTTCCCATACACACGATCCTGGTCTTTGTAGAATAAACTACATAAAAATACCCCCTAATATGTATAATTAATATCTATATAGGATCCTTCACCGTGGAGTTATTCATTTTTTAACATGTGCTAAAAATGACTTCCCCGTGAAAGATCTCAATCTGCATAGGGGATAATATAAGAACTATGTGTGGATTTATTCATATTTTAACAAGATATAAAGTGACACCTATATCTTATATCGAAGGACCAGCCACAAATTATATCAATAAAAATTCTCTCCTCTCCTACACATAGGAGTTTCCAGTAAAGATTCATTTGTGAACCTTCACCAAGAATGGATAGAACAAAATAATACCACATGCCAATGTTGGTGATATATTCATATACCCAGTCTATGATAAAATACCCTCATTTTTAGATAATGGAATTTGAGTCCTTGTCACATGGTGTTAAACTACATGACACATGGTATACCTTACATGAATTTAAACTAATCAGAGTAAAATCTTACACATGGACCAACATCCCTACATGATATCCAAATCCATGTGAGGGTACCCAACATCGGGTGGTTCTTAAAAAACACCAGTATAAAAATAACCCTTTTTTAGTTCTATATCTTAATATTCAGATCCTCAATCATAATATAAGGACTATGTATTGCTTGAATATTTATATCTTATGACATGTGTCTGAACCCCATGTTTGAGATCCACCATATGTACTTTTTCATAAATCAAACTTTGTGTTTGTAGAATCATGAATTTATGAAAACCTTTTCTTTTCAATTGATAAAAAGAACATTAGACTAAAAAGGAAACTTCTTTTAAACTATTCAAACTATACCCCTGATTTGGATCTATATAAGTTTACTTGATATGGCCTAACAACTAGAGGAATCATCTTCCTCAAGGTGAAGATCCTATAATTTCTGAATGACTTCATAAAATCCTAGTAGAACCTATTTTTTGAGTATGGTCCACAATAATCCCTTATGTACCTTCTCCCCAAAAATACTCTTAATCAAAGATCCTTAAGTTGTAATTTACAATTTCACCACTCCCTATTCAAATTTTTTGAGACATTCTTAGACTTTGTCCCCATTTGGGTTGTTACTCTCTTTTTATAGGTCTATGTATTATAACCTTAAATTGTGTCGCCCCAAATTTTGAAATAGTCTATATTGGTATTGGGCTCTTCATTCATGTCAGAAAAACATTCCTCATTTTCCACTAAATGGACCGACTCTACCCATTTTGGGTCCAAGAACTAGGACCATAAACTATGTGAAGCTACCATATGAGATTATCTATACCAACATTAGGATATCAATTTATTTTGGGATTTCACCTCTACCTTTCCATATAGGCTATTACACTTCACATTTGGTGAAATCTACACGACCCTAAACATAGGATTTGTTGATCAAACTTATAAGACCTTTTATATTTATCCCATTTATGGTATAGACCATAATACCTTAAACTATAAGTGAAAATACATAAAACTTGTCAAGAAGAAACCTCGAAATAAGAAGTCTAAGAAAAAAGTCAAGTCACTACTCGCTAAGCCTCCCCAATTTCAAGGCTTAGGAACAATTTGTGCATAAAAAGGGAACAAATATTGCAGGGGTCATTATATGGACCTAACAAAGTCTGATCCATGATCCTTGGACCCATTGGTTCATTAAAAAGTTAGAATGGTGACACTTCAAATGTATTCACACCTATTTTATGGTCCACACATAGTGCCATAGCCTTTAGAGTTTCAAAACCCATCATTAATATTTCTTCCTCCCATGAAGCTACTTCATTTCACAAGTGTTTTAATCCACACAAACCTTTCCTTGGATATCTTTAACAAGTTCATTCAACTACAAAGGAAACCTCTTGTTGACTATGTATACTATTCCCCTGATATGAATCTATATAAACACCCCTAATATAAACTATCAACCAGATACATCTTCATCCTAAAGAATAAAATCCTATAATTTTTATATGCCCTGACACTATTGAAGGGGAAATTTTCTTTCGAACAAGATCCACGGTCATTCCCCACACACATGTATCATCTCATCACTCCTAATTTAAACTCCTTGAGGTATGATGTACACAACCCATAATCAAATTACTCAATTGGATCTATCACCCTTGATGTTACACACCTTTATATCAAGATTAATTTTAAAGAAAGGGTTTGATATCTCATCCTCCAACCTTCAATCGGTATTTTTCATGCTTTTCTAAATCACAAAACATGATCGGGCTAAGCATCATGACCATAATATAAATTCCCCCTATTATAAGGTGGTATATGATTCCTTTTTCTTAATTGATAAAACTGATACATCCCTTCAAAATATACTTCCATTGATGATTGGAGAGTGAACATATGTGCCTCCTGAGATTACACAATAAAGATCTAAAAAATCATAGAGAATATAGACCCAATATCATAAAAAATGGTGTTCATTATGATATGGTTGATTTATTGATACTTATTCATGAGATATTATATATCAGTGACACCAAATTCTGAAAATCGACATTAGTTCAACTTCACCAATATTTTAGTTCAGGCTGCCACACCTTTTGGTCTATTTATCATGACCTTAAACTGTGTGCACCTGGGTAAAAACTGTCAATATTTAAACATCATACATATCTTCCTAACTTTCATAACCTCAAAATGCATAAGGAAAAAGTCACAAAACTCATCAGGTTGAAAAATAATAAAGGAAAAAACCTTGGAAACAGGTGAGAATCTGGTAGCTTGACACACACATTGCATGATTCGAGAAAAATAAAGTGTTTGGAGTTGAAAAGGAAAACAATTGTTAGGTTGAAAAACAATTAATGGAAACTTGAAAAAAATCCAAGCCCTTTACCACCGGTCCTCCCTATTATAAAGATTATAAAAATTTAAGGGTGATAAAATAAAATACTCAAATTTTATAGGGTCTATAATATAACTCTAACAGAAGTCAATTTGTGTTCACTAGGACTTTTGGCCTCGGTAAAATTTAGACAATTCACTCAGTATCTCATCCAAGATTTATTAGTCTAGTGGATCTGAATGAAATATGAAAAGACATAACTTCAGGGTGATCGAACCCTTTTAAAACTTATAATCCACATTCCAAATCTCCACCCTTATGGTCTTCATCACATTGAGTAAGCCGTCTCATTCAAATGGTCCAACTCTAGTGTTATAGTGATAGTAGTTGTGCCTATATCCATCTGTGATCCACACCCAAGAGAAAATCATTCATCCAAATGTGCCAAATGTAGTGTTATTATACCTATCTGTGGTTCATGCCTAAGAGATACTTTTTCATCCAAATGAACCAACTTTAGTGTTACAATGATAGTATATATGATTATATCCATCTATGATCCATGTTTAGGATGAAAATATTTCATCCAAATGAATTAACTCTAGTGTAATGGTGATACTAGATATTCATATACCTATCCATGAGTCATTCCTAGGAGGAATAAATTTTGACTCAAGTCTTTATGAGTAGTAATTTACTTTTTTTCATTTCAAATTCAATGTTAAAATATTTTCAAGTTAATTTTGATGCTATCTTACAAGGTTTCATATATTATTGTGAAAATATAATCAAAGTAAAGTAAATGGAAAATAATCAAGAATAAAATGATTTATCATTCATTGATTACCAAAACGAGAAATACATCTATAACCTAGAGTCTTTCATTGATGTTACAAGTAAAAAATTGAACAAAAATAACTATAATAGACTCTGATCATTAAAATCTAGAAAATAATCCAATTCTTAGTGAGAATAACTAATGGACTACTTAAGGTTAATCTGTTTGATTTTTCCACTTTATCAAATCGATGTGTTCTCCTAACACAAGTTGTTAGTTCTTAACTACTTTTTTGATGGAATCAAAACCAATGTCTATCAATAGTATTTTTACCTTCACCCTTTCCATGAAATCCTCATATTCTTATATTTATATAGTATTTATATCTATTCAATCATTAATTCATGCTTCCTTAGCAGTAATATTGTAGATTTCCTTAGTGAAACCCACTATGGATTTCTCTTGATGGTTAAAAAGATAAAATAGTAAGGTCACATTCTTGGTCTTCTAATTTTTATCTAGAAGTGAGAACATGATATATGAGAGCTTATAAGTGCCATTAACCAAAAACACTAGTTCCAAATACATAAATGAGTTGGAAAAGACTCTCCACATTATCAAGAATATCATACAAAAGAGTCTTTGTGATGATAAAATAACCTTGGCACAAAACCCATTTCCTCATAACCTAGTTTTCAATAGTGGTGTTGTGATATGAACTGTGTTTAATTAATTCTATAGGTATATCATCTATAATCAGTATCTCTAAGGATGGAATAAATTTATTTGACAATAAAGGAATAAAATAAGATTCATTTTCTTCTCCTTAATTAGATTCAAGGGCCGATTCGATATAGTTTATTACTTATAGTGGAGCATTTTCTGTACATGTAATAGGATCAAGGTTAATAATACAAATAGAATGCTTAATAAATAGCACTAGATTCACAACAATCCCAATGTAAAGTGAATCAAAAAGCTAAGATTCCCCAAATTTTTTAGGATTCTTGGATCTGAGACTATTTGTTTCAAAAATAAAATATAAAAAGTTGTCAAGTGAGGGAATTTGATAAACCAATGGATTATTTTCCTTTCATACTGGCTCTCCTAATACAACTCCTAAGTAATTCTCTACCCATTATTAAGGGTATCCCCATGATAGGTTGTATAGAAAACTATTAGATGGATGTATAATATTTATGCCTATATCCTCATTCATTAGTATCCAGCAAAGCTAATGGAGGATGGTTGGATGTATCCTCCTTCTAACCTTGGTAAGGTATAACATTGTTATCTGTTGTAGACATCCAAAATATTGTGTGAACCTGTATAGGTTTTAAGGTTCATAAATGATCACACTATTTGTTTCAGATATCAAAACCCCATATCAAAATGAGAAGATGTAAGAAATTAATCTCTATATACCTCCACCATTGTCTATTACTATTTCATAAGGTATGATATAAGAAATAAATGAAAATTCAATGGGGTTCCTTAGTATCACAATAAATTTTTCGGAATCCAAGTATACTAGAAGAACAAAAACATGGTTGAGAAACTTAGGGAGAGAAGCAGAATGAGGGACACAACATTTTGATACTCATAATAGTGGAATTGTTATGTCATCAAACTATATAAAATTATAATGGTATACTAATATGATGTGGGGACCCTCCTTCTTGTATATGGACTAGAAATTGATAAACTAGAAAAGGAGTGGGTATGAATAATTTAATGGGTTATCCTTGACCCAGTTCATCCTATATTATCAATGTGTTGATCCAAACACCTAAATGAGAATCATGGTTTAGAAAAATATATCTTTCTAAAAACATATTGAAAGATCCTCTGAGGTTAATATTTAAAGTAACACCTATAATGACTGTGTAACCCCATGTAGTGTATTGACCCACTTATAGCGTATTTTAATATGAGCCTTATATATATTGATATTTTTGAGTAGGGTGGTTCTTTGTTTGCCTGACCTTTAGCCATGGACCATTAAGTTGAAAAATATTTTTATTTAGTTATGTAAATTGATAATTTAGAAAGTATGAATAGATTTACCCAATTATTTCTCTTCCATTGTAAACAAGTCACTCACTTGAGGAGGTATATTATTTTTATCTATCTAAGTGTTATCCACATGAAGAAACTCATCAGAAATCTCTCTAAGAATTATGATTACTCTCAATTGATAAATATCCCACAAACTAATTCTGAAATCCCTATGGGATAGATGTAATGTTCTGGTATTTTAACACCAATGACTGATAATGTTTTTTAAAATATAAGAAGGTTGATACGTCATGTATTGGTAATTTCGCGCCACTTGGTATAAACCAAATTTCACTAACTATTTATGAATTTTCTGTAGCTTTGATGCGCCCATAAATCCTAGGCCTACTCATCATGGAATTTTCCACCAGATCTCTAGTCCCAATATGGGTTCTATAATTGATCATTAATTACTCCATGAAATGTTAAATATTGACGAGTTATGTTGAGTAATCTGCTGCAGGGATTCATGATGTCCATCCCAGGTCAATAGAGAGCTATTCAAGGTATAAAAACTTACTTAACATAGCTCTATGACTAGATAACCCATGGTAGATATGTTTTACAAAATAAATTTTTTAGAAAACTCAAACTATGTGGATGGTGAGCTATGGTTAGCCTCAGGGAAAAAAAATTTATATTACAGATTGTATTCATACATAGGTATTTTTTATAAAGTGGATAATTCTAAAATTATGGTGTAAGAAGATTATTCAGGGTCTCATCTTGAAGAATGATACATTATTGAGGTTTTGTGTCAACATTTATGGTTATGATAACCCTCCTTTAAACCATAATCATCCAATAAGAAAAGTGTGTTGGGTAAAAATACATTATCCCTATAAGAAAAAATAATAAAAGTGAGAAAAACACAAATTTTTTTCAAAATCCAAAATCCTATTTAGCCTCATAGGAACCATGAAAATCACATATCATATCAATAAATCTACATATCATTTCTACCTTGTTAAATGATTTCAATTTTGGATATTTATCTATAAATAATCTATATAACTTCACAAAAATACCTTGTCCACAAATAATGGTGGTCTTTGATGCAAGAATCATCCATGAAGCATGGGTCTTCTATGAATCAATTGACATATGTGAATCTAATTTTCAATATGGCTCGGTCATAAGTTCTAAGTCTACCATGAAGGACTTCATGAATTATTTTCCAAATGAAGTCACCTGACACAATTTATAAAGGGGTTGACCATCCTCCTAGTACACTATTACAACACAAATTAACTCATCAGTCCGAGATTCTTCCTCAGAATCAACTCATATTCTTGCTGATGAGACATCATTCTAAGGGTGGAATTTGTTGAGTCTCAAAAGGTTTCAATGATTTGAAAAGATACTGAAAATATATTCATTACCCAAAAGTGGGATCAATACGATTAGTGGTGGAATTAAATTTGGAAATGGGAATAATTGCGCATAGTGAATACCATGTTTCTCAAAATAAAAACTACATTTTGAGGCCTTTATCCTTAAAGCATCAATACCAATTCATGAATTTACTTCTCCCATCCGTACTTTTCATTTTTGGTTGGAAGAAATTTTTTTTCCCTCTAACATACAATTTTTAAGACCAAAATTTAGAAAAGGGTGATCGCATAACACTTTATTACCCTAATGAATCCCATTGTCTTACATGAATTTGTCACTTTAGGGAGGAAGGAATCTTTTTCCCTCTTACATATGATTTTTGATTACTAAAATTTGGTAGTGTCAAGGTAACCACTTAGAATGTTAATCCTTACAAAAAGCAATTTATCCCATGTATAATTGTTATTTTTGGAAAGGAATGGATTATGGGCCTCACACAAATAATTTTATTCATTTTTAGATCAATATAAAGGGTTTTAATCTTGTAACATAGTGCTATATGGACCTCCCATTTCCAAACAAAGGCCCTTCATGAGGCACTATGAGCAAGTCCTACGCAACCATCTATGGTTCTAGAAATACCATATGGAAGTCTATTTCAAAAGTTTGGTTGACCAAGAAATTCCTATAAATACCCAAATTAATTCTTGAAATAAAAAAAGAGGAGTGCAGAAAAGAAAATATGAAAGGAATAGAAAAAGGAATGAGGCATATAAGGATATATCCAGAGAGGACCCCTTTTTATAAAGATATCAAACTAATATATTAAAGGTAAAATTTAAAGGGAAAATGACTTCATGAGGAATATCCTTAACGAAGAACACACATGGGATATACCTCATGAAGGACATCCTATACATAGGTATTTTGTAAGGCACCTCCCAAAACTTAGTAAGAATAGGGTTCTTTTCTAGTAAAGGTTCGCAAAGCATCTAAAAATGAAGCACTATGAGGGTTATTCCCACCTCACATAGAATATCCACCTATAAAAAGTGGGCATCTTCAGAGGTCCTTATAACCCTATCTTCCATAACCATGACCCATGTAAGGACCCAACCTTAAACATTACATAATCTTTATTTTTAAGTCTGGAATTAATTTTCTTACATTTGATAATATTTATGGTTTAGAGTTTTAGAGAATTACACCATCACCATTACATAAATAAATATTTCATCATAAATTGGACACTTCCACTGAATATTCATTTTTTTAAAAAAAATAAAACTTTTATGATATAAAAATATTTCTTTTTCATGACATATCTTAAAATTTTTTATATTGATCTCAACCTTTTCCCTAATAATCCGTAAAACCATGTGAAAATATTTTAAAACATGGTGTAAGGATAAAAATTTTAGTAAGGTATATATAAAACTAAAGAGAGAAACATGTTAGCTCATGGATACTTATACACGATTTTTTTTTCTAAATTAAACTTTGGTCTAAAAATAAAAATTTTAATTACCCAAGAAATCAAACTTTAAGCCCAATGATTTTCATAAAACATTTTATAAGAAATATTAAAGTAAATATAAAACTCATTAAGGTTCCATTTCAATCTGGAAAAACTTATTATTATTTTTTAAAAAGTTATACATTTCACCCTTACAAAGTATCATATACTTTAATTTTAACATAAGCTCATGAATAATCACATGAGAGAAAAATATAAAGAACTTGGTATCATAATATCATGGAAACATAGGGGATTATAAAGAAACATAAAACATGACATAAACATAAGTCAATGGTAACTAACAAAACATCATCACATGGTGGAAAAAGTTCCATAGTGGTTTAGGTTTACTCCCAAAACCCATACTTAATGTCTCTTGAGACAAAATATTTACCCAGTGCATTAGATCACACTCTAGGTGCACCCATCATAACATGTTCATGATTATGTGTGCCACATAATTAAATCAATAATAGGGTATAAACATTATAATTACCCATGGAAGTAAATGGGTTTCATAATATTTCCTCATATCATAATCACAGGAAATTTCATAAATAAAGAATTTTAGAAAAGAACACAAGATATGTATTACCCCATAAAAGGAAGGTATAATAAGTTAGAAATATATATGTGAGAGAGGTATATATATAATTTTGAGGTATTACATAACATTAAATAGTGATATAAAGTGAGTTAGATAGATAAAGGTTACAACCCAAATAAAAAAAGGTGGTTTGGATAGATCCCTTACACCCATAATAAAAATATTTCCAGTTATCTAAATATCCATTCCACTTAAAACCCTTTTAGAAAATTATTAAAAAAAGAGAATTAGGGTTTCTAATTTAAATAGAAAAAGTAAGTTTAAAAATAAATCAAAATATCAAATAATGGATGTGGTGGCCAAAAAATCCATTGATATCATATACATTAAAAAAATCATTTCTTTTGTCTTTTATAAATAAATTCAAAACATTATATATAAAATACATAAAAAGAATCCTTTTAAAAACCTTTGAAATAAAGTAAAAATAGATATAAAATTTAATTTATAATTCATTTATGTACATATAAATACATTAATAAAATATTTTTAAGAATATGGATATAAAAGAGAAAGATTTAGAAAATAAATATTTAAAATATTTAAAATGAGGTTCTCAAAGTAAAGTTCCCCTTACATAAAAACATAAAAAGATTACAATTTAAAATAATTGAAAAAAGTAAAATATAATAAAATATGTCCTTTATCATTCATTTAATCATAATTAAAAAATTTCTTAAAACATTTATAAGAGCATGAATATGGAATAAAAATATTTCATAGGGAAATTTTAAAAGAGGATTTTTAAAAAGAAATCCCCTTACCTTGAGTCTGACTTATCACATACATTATTTATATTAATAATTAATAAACTTATTTTAATTATTTTATTTCTTTAAAAAACTTTTAAATTTTATTATCCCTTTTATTTTATTTACTATAATTTAATGTTCAATTACTTAATCATTTATGTTCATATCAGATGTTTGGATGATATTCGACTCATAAGTCTAAAATGAATTTGACATGTTGAATATGGTCAATGAGTTCATTATTTCATCATATAAAGATTAATAATCATGATATGATAATAATTTTTATACATAAATTATAATTTTATAAAACGAACCATGAAATATGGTTTTGAAAAATGAACTACAATACAATCATGGAGACGGTAGGTCATACGTAAGCATGAATGACATTTCCATTTTTCAACGATCATGATGGAAATAAGGTAAGTATTATTTTATATTTAAATAAGTATAGTTATATCATAAATATGATATTATTTCTTTAAATATAATTATATTTTTCATTCATGTGATGTAGTTATGAAAAATGAATCACATCGCTTTGTGGTGGTGATAATCTATATGTACGCATGAATGATATTTTCATTTTTGAATAAACAGAAAGAAAAAAATATGTATGATATAATAATTTTATATGATTATAAATATTTAATGAATATTATATATATATATATACATTAAATTAGTCATTATAAAAAATCGTTATAGATGATGATGGAAAATGAATTACATCGGTTCGCAAGGTGGTAGTCTACCGTACTCATGAAGGATGGTTTAATTTTCCATTTGATGGAATAAAAGATGGATTTTGGTTATTAAATTGACATAAAAACATATAATTATATTTTATATACTAATTTTATTATATAATAATTGTTTAATAATATTTTTATGTGGAATAAATAAAACAAAAACACTCGGTTAAGAACAATACCTCTTCTTTAGACAACCTTTTTATATTTACTCTAAAAACATTCATAGGATGGTTTTATAATAAAAATTGGGACTCTAGGAAGTGGGGTTAAAAGTAAGGGAGTAATTTTTATAAGATTTTTATGAACCAAAAGGCTTTTTAGGAGTGAGTAAAATTTGATATATGGTTGCCTTTTATAAGTGAGGGGAGGGGCACTTATAAAATTTCTTAAAATATTAAAATAATATAAATTAATTTTGTAGGATAAATGACTCAAAATGATATAATTATATTATTTTATGATTATGGGTTGAAATTATATCATTAAATAAAACTTGTACAACTTTTTATTAGGTTTTCACCCTTATTTTTCTACTTTAACCCACATTATGCCTTTTTTACAGTTACCGTGGTTACAATGTTTTTACTATTTAAGGGTCAAGTTGGTTACTGTAAAAGGAAAATTGTACAATAAATAGACCATGTATGATATTTTAAACCATATACCAATAAATTATATTAATATATTATTTTTAGGAATTTTAAATCTTTTAATAAAATATTATTTATCATAAAATATCATTAATGTCATTTTTGGAACCATTTATTTAATTTAACATTGAAAAAAATGGAAACAATGAAGTTAGAATATAATACTTAATATAAAAATGATATGTTATATTTATATAAAAAATCATTGAAAAGAATAATTCATTCAATTTATATTACTTTTAATATTTTTAAAATCATTTATTTTATTTTTCTATTAATTCAATATATACCAAGTCAGCATGGCATAAGAATTTAAGGTAAATATTTAATTAATAAAAATTAGAAATAAATTACCATGATAAAAAATAATAATTTATATTTCAAATAAAAATTTATAAGCTAACATAATTTTTTTCAATCCTTATCACAAAATATTATAGTTATTAAAAGAAATAAAGTAACATTTTTGTCTTTACCTTTTACTTAAATATTATAAAGGTCAAAATAAAATAAATATGGAACCAATTGGCCATATATTCAAAAATGTGATGTAAAATTATTTAATACACTCATCAAATAGTATAAAGGAAGTTTTAGGGTCAATGTTTAGTCCTTATAATATTATTTTTAATCTTAAATTCACGATTTACCCTTACTGTGGTAATAAATATTTACTATATTTACTATTCATAATGACTAAAAATCAATTTGAACTCATTAAATAATATTAATTATTTTTATTATAAATATGGAATTCATTTTATCAAATTAAATTCATGTAATTTGAATAATTTTATTTAAAATTAAACTCGTAAACATGACAAAAAGCGGTTTTCCCACGAAAAAGTTTCCTTAAGTATAAAAAGTTTTTTTATGTAAAAATTAAATATAAGATTGATTTAAATTACCTAAAATAGATTAATAATAAAATAATTAAAATAATTTTACTTCTACAACCATTTTAAAACAAAATGTAACTTTGTAAATGCTTTAAAATATAATTGTGAGGCACCTCTGCAAACTTAGTTATTAGAGGGTTCTTTTCCATTAAAGGTTAAAAAAGCATCTCAAAATGAAGCATTGTGAGGGATATTCCCACCTCAAATAGAATATCCAACCATACAAAGTGGGCATCATTAGAGGTCTTTATAACCCTATCTTCCATGACCATGACCCGTCTAAGGACCCAACCTTAAAAATTTTATAATCTTGTGTTTTAAGTCAAGAATTCATTTTCTTACATTTGATAATATTTATAGTTTAGAGTTTCAGAGAATTAGACCATAAACCTTACATAAATAAATATTTCATCATAAATTGGACACTTCCACTTTTTATCAATTTTTCCACAAAACAAAACTTTTATAATATAAAAAGATTTCTTATTCATGACATATCTTCAAAATTTTCATTTTGATATCATATTTTTCCCCAATCATACTTAAAACCATGTGAAACCATTTTAAAACATGGTGTAAGCAAAAATATCTTAGTAAGGGGCATATAAAAAGAAATAAAGAAACATGTTATCTCAAGAATACTTATACAAGATTTTTCTTTTTCAAAATTAAACCTTAGACTCAAAATAAACATTTTAATTACCCAAGAAATCAAACTTTAGGCCCAATTATTTTCATAAAACATTTTATAAGAAATATTAATGGAAATATAAAACTCATAAAGGTTTCTTTTCAATCATGAAAAAAATATTATTTTTTTTAAAAAAGTTTTACATTTCACCTTTACAAAGTATCATATACTTTCCTTTAAACATAAGCTCATGAGTAATCACATGGGAGAATAATAAAAAGAACATGGTATTATAAGATCATGTAAACATAGGATATTCGAAAGAAACATAAAAAATGAAATAATAATAAGTCAATTCTAACTAACAAAACAACATCACATAGTGAAAAAAGTTCTATAGTGAGTTTGGTTTACTCCAAAACCCCATAATTAATGTATCATGAGACAAAAGATTTACCCAATGTATTGGAGCACACTCTGGGCACATCCATCATAAAATGTTCATTATTATGTGTTCTGCACAATTAAATCAATAATAGGATATAAACATAAGAATTTCCCATGGAAATAAATGGGTTTCAAAAAATTTCCTCATATCATAATCAAAAGAAATTTCATAAATATAGAATTTGAGAAAAGAACATAATATATGTATTACTCCATAAAAAGAAGCTAGAATAGGCTAGAAATATATATGTGAGAGATATATATATATATATATATATAATTTTTAAGTATTACATAACATTAAATATATATATATAAAGCGAGTTAGATAGATAAAGGTCACAACCCAAAGAAAAAGTGTGGTTCAGATAGATCCCTTACACCCATAAGAAAAATATTTCCAGCTATCAAAATATTCATTCCACTTAAAACCCTTTTGGAAAATTATTAAAGAAAATGGAAATAAGGTTTATAATTAGAATAGAAAAATTAAGTTTATAAATAAACCAAAATATAAAATAATGGTTATGGTGGCCAAAAGATCCATTTATGTCATATATATTAAAACAAAGAATCCATTTTGTCTTTTGTAAAGAAATTCAAAACATTTTATATAAAATGAATAAAAATAATCTTTTAAAAACCATTCAAAGAAAGTATAAATAGATATAAAATTTAATTTTTAATTAATTTATGTACATGTAAATACATTAATAAAATATTTTTAAGAATATGGATATAAAAGAGAAATATTTTGAAAATAAATCTTTAAAATATTTAAAAATAAGTTTTCAAAGTAACTCATCCCTTACATGAAAACATAAAAATATTAAAATTTAAAATAATTGAAGAAAAGTAAAATATTATAAAATATGACCTTTATCATTAATTTAGTCATAAATTAAAATTTTCTTGAAACATTTATAAGAATGTGAATATGGAATAAAAATATTTCAAAGGGAAATTTTAAAAGAGGATTTATTGAAAGAAAGTTCCTTACCTTGAGTCTGACTTATCACATACATTAATAATCATCATAATTAATAAAATTATGTTAATTATTTTATTTCTTTATAAACCTTTTAAATTTTATTATCCCTTTTATTTTATTTACTAGAATTTTATATTCAATTACTTAATCATTTAATTTCACGTCGGATGTTTGGATGATATTCGACTCAAAGGTCTAAAATGAAATTGATACATTGAATATGGTCAATGACTTCATTATTTAATCATATAAATATTAATAATCATTAAATAATAATAATTTTTATACATCAATTATAATTTTTTAAAATTAACCATGAAATATGGTTATGAAAAATGAAAAACTTTATAATCATAGAGACAGTAGGTCATACGTACGCATGAGTGACATTTCCATTTTTCAATGATCATGACGGAAATAAGGTAAGTGTTATTTTATATTTAATTTACTATAATTATATCATAAATATGATATTATTTCTATAAATATAATTATATATATCATTCATGTGTTGTGGTTATGAAAGCTGAATCACTTCGCTTTGTGGAGGTGATAATCTACACGTACGCACGAACACCATTTTAATTTTTTCAATAAATGGAAAGTTAAAAAAATATATGATATATTAATTTTATATAATTATAAATATTTCATGAATATTAAATATATAAATTAAATTAATCATTATAAACAACCATGATAAACGATTATGGAAAATGAATTAAATCGGTTCGTGAGGTGGTAGTATACCGTACACATGAATAATGGTTTAATTTTCCATATGATGGAAGAGGTGATGGATGTTGGTTATTAAATTAACATAATAAAATATAATTATATGTAATATAATAATGTTATTATATCATCATGGTTTAATAATATTTTTATGTGGATGGAATAAAACAAAAACACTCGGTTAAGAACAATACCTCTTCTTTAGACAACCTCTTTAGGTTTGCTCCAAAAACGTTCATAGTATGGTTTTATAATAAAAATAAGGACTCTAGGAAGTGGGGATAAAAGTAAGGTGGGATTTTTTCAGATTTTTTCAGAACCAAAAGTCTTTTTAGGAGTGAGTAAAATTGGATATGTGGTTTCCTTTTATAAGTGAGGGGAGGAGCACTTCTGGAATTTCTTAAATTATTAAATTAATATAAATTAATTTTATTGGAAAAATGACTCAAAATGATATAATTATATTATATTATGATTATTAATTGAAATTTTATCATTAAATAAAATTTTTACAGGTTCTAATTAGGTTTTCACCCTTATCTCTTTACTTTAACCAACATTAAACCTTTTTGACAATTACCGCGATAACATAATTTTTACTCTTTAAGGGTCGAGAAAATTAATATAAAACGAAAATATGATAATAAATGGACCATGTATGATATTTTAAACCATATCCAAATAAATAATATTAATATATTGTTTTTAGTAATTTTAAAACTTTTAATAAAATATTATTTATCATAAAATATCATTAAAATCAATTTTGAAAATATTTATTTAATTTGACATTGAAAAAAACATTGAAACAATGAAATTAGAATATAATCCATTAAAATAACACTAAAGTGTTATATTTATCTAAAAAATCATCGAAAAAAATAATTAATTCAATTTATATTACTTTTAATATTTTTAAACGCATTTATTTTATTTTTCTATTAATTCAATATATACTAGGTCAGCATTGCATAAGAATTTAAGGTAATTATTTCATTAATAAAAATTAGAAATAAATTACCATGATAAAAAATAATAATTTATATTTAAGATATATATTTATAAGATAACATAATTTGTTTCTATCCCTCTCACAAAATATTATAGTTATTAAAAGAAATAAATTAACATTTTTGTCTTTACCTTTTACTTAAATATTATAAAGGTCCGAATAAAATAAATATGGAACCAATTGGACATATATTAAAAAATATGATATAATATTATGTAATACACTCATAAAATAGGATGAAGGAAGTTGTAGGGTCAATTTTTAGTCCTTATCATATTATTTTTATTCTTAAATAACTGATTTACCCTTACCATGGTAATAAATATTTACTATATTTATTATTCCTAATAACTAAAATCAAGTTAAACTCATTAAATAATATTAATTATTTTTATTATAAATATTTAATTCGTTTTATCAAATTAAATTCATGTAATTTGAATAATTTAATTTAAAATTAAACTCGTAAACGTGACAAAAAGTAGTTTTCTAAAGAAAAAGTTTCCATAAGTATAAAAAGTTTTTTATATAAAAATTAAACATAAAATTGATTCAAATTAAGTAAAATAGAATAGTCATAATATAATTAAAATAACCTTACTTTTACAACCATTTTAAAAAAAAATTTAACTTTATTAATGCTTTAAAAGAAAATATAATTTTTAATAAAAATTAGTATTTTCCCCATTCATCGAAAAATGAATCTTTTCAGAAAATTCTTAAAATTAAAATCTAATATAATTTTTACATTTTGATTAAAAAATAAAGTAAATTTTTTAAAATAAATTTTCTAAAATGGTTAAAAATTTATTTAAAAATAAGTGTTCAAAATGCAATGATACTGGTTTTTAGAAAAATACAGTTTTAAGCATAACTAAATTTATTGTAATATCATATCTATAAAATGTATTAGATTAATGATAAAACATTTTATTGAATATTTAATATATAAATTTAATTAAAATCATTAACCAATATTGAATAATTAAATTTATTAAGATAAGATACATTGTTCACATAAAAACAAATTTTCAAAACAACATTTCTATTACTTTCAAATAGTTTTTATTTTCATTTAAAACAAATTGATAACCAATGAATTTATTTTATAAATTTTTAAACTATATAATTTTTATAATTTATTTTTTTTTCTATTTTTACCCACTAATTTATTGGCTAGGTTATAACAGCCATATTTAAATAGTGATATTTCATGGTTTATTTAGGCATGGTGTTGTGTGTCGTATACACAATAGAAAATAGTTTTTTTAATATCATAGTGTTACATTATTACTAACATTAATAAATTGTGACCTTACAATTTGAACTCTATCATTGTAATGAGGGGTTTGAAATCTAAAAATAAATTTGTTAAAATTCCACATCATAACAATGTTTAATAAAACTTCCTCTTAAAAATAGGGGAAAGAAAATATAAAATTCATAACATAACTAGATTTCAATATATTAGAACATTAGTGGGAAGTTAGAATGTAGAGAAAAAACATAATGTCCAAATAATTTTAGACAATAATAGATTCATTGATCTAAATAAAGTGAAAAATCAATATAATGGTAACGACTAAAAAACCACAAATCAATGAGGTGTGAAAAAGATCCTCAATTTATCAAAAGTAAAGATAATAGGATAAATTTTTTATTTGAATATCATTTCCCTAGAGTTGATTAATCACTTTACCATCTATATGAATAACCTAAGTAAATATAATTGATAAGTATAATTTCATACTTTATTAAATTTCCACAACAATCACATTTTTTCTCCAAATGATGAGTATTCAGAATGATTTTTTCATGCATGAAGTACTAAAGTAAACTTCTAAAAGATTGCATAGTCTATATAAAGATAACAATATCTTCCTCATGAATTTATACATTAAAAATTCTAAATGGATATCCCAATATAATTCTCAAAATGAATAAACGATCATATGAAGAAATACAACATTAACCACCAAAGCCTCAATAATAACACCCAGAGTCCAACTTAGATCATTTGATAAACAACTAAGCTTAAAATTATTCAAAATATTCTATACTAATTTTGAAACCCAAAGATTAGAATGATTTGATCACATATTTTTCCAACATAAATTTAACATTTATCTCTAAATAACATCAATCAATATTAATCTCTCATGCAAAAAATGTATATTTCTAAATCATGTAATCTCTCAGATAAGATATAATTTCCATATATAACCTTAATAATATTAGGTTCCCAAAATAGTGAAATCATTCTGAAATAAAATTAATCACCAACTCACTAAATCACTTTTCAATCCCATGGTTATATCTGTGATAAAACATTTCTTTCCAAAATTATCTTAATATTTATCTATCACAACATTAAAAAATATCATACTAACCAAGACAACATGTTGTCCAGTGGTAGTTATTGTACCCTTGTCTCCCTTCAGTTTTGGGTTCAAGCCCTATAGCCTTACCAGATATGATGGGTTATCCATTTTACTAAAACTATATTAATATATTTTGTATAACATCTCTATAAATATGATGAACATCATTAAAAATAACTTTAATCATCAAATATAATATTAAAAATAAAGGTTATCAATACCTTTAAACTTATGAAAAGATCATGTTTTCTCAAATAATACTTCATGTTGAATCTAAGGGTTATATATACCTCATCCCAATAAAATGTCTCCAAAAATCACATTAAAATCCCATAACTTATAACCTAAAAATGGTGTCTATGAATTTGAAATTTTGATCAAGCTTAAGCCCATAAACTCAGGATGATATCCATAAATATTAATTTAAAATCATATGAAAATATTTTTAATCTCAAAAGTTATCTAAACCTTTCCTTTGATACCAACTATAACGGACCAACCTTAAACATTAAATAATATTGAGTTTTATGTAAAGAATTAATTTTATTACATTTGAGAATCTTTATGGATTAGAGTTTTATTGAATTAGGACATCACCCTTACATAAATAAATATTACATCACAAAGTGGACACTTCCCCTTAGTATCCATTTTACCTACAAAACAAAACTTTGATGATATTACAAGTTTTTTTCTTGATATATGATCACAATTTTTATCTTGACCACATCCTTAAAACCCAATGAAAAAATATTTAAAATGTTGTATGAGAACAAAAATAATAGTAAGGGACATATAAAAATAAATAAAGAAACCTTTTAGTTCATAAATACATATACAATATTTTTATTTTTCAAAATCAAATTTAAGATCAAAATAAACATTTTAATTACCTAAGAAATCAAATTTTCTACCAAAATATTTTCATAAAACATTTCATAAGAAATATTAAAGGAAATATAAAACTAATAAAATTTAATTTCAAATCATGAAAATTTATGAAAACTTTTTTTAAAAACATTATACATTTTACCCTTACAAAGTATCATATACCTTTCTTTAAATATAAGCTCACGAGTAATCACATGGGAGAATAACATAAAGAACATGGTATAATAAGATCATGGAAACATATAAAATGTGTAAACAACAAAAATGATGAAAAAATAATAATTCAAGGATAAATATAAATACAACATCACATGGTGGATAGAGTCCCATAGTGGATTAAGTTTACTCCATAATCCCATATATAATGTCTTGCGAGACAAAATATTTACCAAATGCATTGACACACTATCAGGGTGAACCCATTATAAAATTTTCATCATTATTTTTTCCATGAAAGTAAATTAATAATAGTTAATAAACATAATAATTAATCTTGGAAAGAAATGGGTTTCATAATCTTGCCTCATGTTATAATCAAAGGAAATTTCATAAATAAGGTATTTGAGAAATGAACATATGATATGTATTATCCCATAAAAGGAAAGAATAAAAAGCTAGGTATATATGTGAGAGACATATATACCTAATTTAGAAGCATTAAATAACATTAAAGTTATATATAAAGTGACTTATATATATAAATATCATAAACTAAATAAAAAGGGGTGGTTCGAAGAGATCCCTTGTACCCATAAGAAAAACATTTCTAGTTATCAAAATATTCATTCTACTTAAAACTCTTTTTTAAAACACTTATAATAAAAGGAAATTGGGTTTTTTTATTTCAATAGAATAAATAATATTATAAATAAATAAAAATATCAAATAATTGTTTTGGTAGTGGGAAAATTTTCTGACGTCAAATACATTAAAATAAATCATTCCTATGGTCTTTTGTAAATAAAGTCGAAATGTTGTTATAAAATATGTAAAAATATTCCTTTTAAACCCCATTTAATGAAAGTAAAAAGTGATATAAAATTTTCTTTATAATTCAAATATGTTCATATAAATATGTTAAAAAAATTATTTGAAGAATATTGATATGAAAGTGAAATATTTAGAAAACAAATATTTAAAAGAAAACAAGGTTTTTAAATTAAAGCATTCCATACGTAAAAACTTAGAAAGATTAATTTTTAAAATCATTTTAGAGAAAGTAAAACATGGTAAAAATAGCTTTATTATCTATTGAATCATAAATAAAAATTTTATTTAAACATTTAAAATAACATGGACATGGAATAAAATGAGTTGGAAGGGAAACATTAAAATAATATTTTTTTAAAAAGAAAGTATCTTATATTGAGTCCAACTCAACACATACATTGTTTATCATCCATAAAAATAAAATTATAATAACTATTTAATTTATTAATAATATTTTTCAATTTTATTATCCATTTTATTTAATTTAATATTATTTTATATTCAATTACTTAATCATTTAACTTCATGTTGGGCATTTTGATGATATTAGGCTCATTAGTTCAAAATGAATTCGGCATATTGACTATGGTCAATGAGAAAATTATTTCAACATATATATAATAATGAAAATGAAATAATTATCTTTTTTACAAATCAATTATACCTTTTTAAAACCAACCATGAAATATGGTTATGAAAAATGAACTACGTTATAATCATGGAGAGGGTAAGTCGTATGTACATATGAGTAACGTTTCCATTTTAAAACGATCATGATAGAAAGAAGGTAAGTGTTATATTATCATTAAATAATGGTCATTATATTATAAAAATATTATTATTTATTTGAATACACTTATATATAGCATCCATGTTATGTGGTTATGAAAAACTAATCACATCACTTCATAGAGATGGTAATTGACACGTATTCAGGAATGACATTATCATTTTTCAATAAATGGAAAGGTAAGAAAATATATGATATAATAATTTTATATAATAATAAATATTTCATGAGTGTAAAATGTATATATTAAATACATAATCATAAAAAACTGATATAGGTGATGATGGAAAACTAATTATATCAGTTCGTGAGGCTGTAGTCTGCCATACACACGAACGATGGTTTCATTTTCCATTTGATGTAAGTTAATATGGGTGTAGGTTATTCCATAATAATAATAATATATCAATTTATATTATATATTTATTTTATTATATCATCATGTTTGAATAATATTTTAATGAGGTGGAAGAATAAAAAAACAAAAACACTTAGTTAAGAGCGATACCTCTTCTTCGAACAACTTCTTTAGGTTTACACAAAAAGCCTTCCTATGAGGGTTTTCAAATAAAACCAAGGATTATATATAGGGAGGGAAGTAATGAATGTAATTGGGTATGTATTGGACAAAAAAGGATTTTTAAGTGTCAATAAAAGAGTATAGGATGTGCCCTTTTATAAGTGAGGGGAGGGGAACTTTTGGAAATTCATAAAATATTAAAATTAATATAAATTAATTTTCCCAGAAAAATATATAAACTAATATAATTAAAATATAATATGACTATGGGTATAAATAATATCATAAAATAAAATTTATACAAGTTTAGATTATTTTTTACCCTTATCTCTTTACTTTAACCTATGTTAACCTATTTTGGAAATTACCATGATAACACTGTTTTTACTCTTTAAGGGTCAAGATAGATACTATAAAAGGAAAATTGACCAAGAAATATAACATGGTTTATATTTTAAACTATATCCATATTAATTGGTTCGATATAGTATTTTTAATAATTTTAAATCATTTAATAATATATTATTTATCATAAAATATCATTGATTTTGTTTTGGAACTATTCATTTAATTTGATTATGAAAAAAACATGATAGAAATGAAATTAAAATATAAAAATTTATCACATCACTTACATGTTATATTAATTTAAAAATTTAATTAAACACAAAAATTAATTAAATTTATATTAATTTTAATATTTTTAAAATCATTTATTTTATTTTTATATTTATTGAATAAATATTGTGTTATCATTGAATAAGAATTTGATTTAATTATTTCATTAATAAAGATTAAAAATAAATTAAAATCATAAAAAAAATAATATTTTAAAATAATATTTATAATAGAATAAAAGTTGTTTTTATCCCTATCACAAAATATTATAGTTATTAAATTAAAGAAAGTGACATTTTAATCTTTATCTTTTACTTAAATATAATAAAGTTAATAATTAGTGAAATATGGAACCAAGTGGTTATATATTTGAAACTGGGATGAAAATTAAAAAACCCCAATCATTTAATAGGAGAAATAAAAGCGTTATGGTCAATGTTAAGTAATTATCTGATTATTTTTAACCTTAACTACCTAATTTACCTTTACCGTGGTAATAAATATTTACTATAGTTATTATTCATAATGACTAAAAATTAAGTTTGACTTATTAAATAATATTAATTATTATGATTATAAATATTTAATCCATTTTATAAAATTAAATTGATAACCAATGAATTTATTTTATGTATGTGTAAAATATATAATTTTCATAATTTAGTTAGTTGTATTCATACCCTTAAATTTAATGGCTATGTTATAACAATCATATTTAAATAGTAATATTTTATGGTTCATTTAAGCTAGGTGTTGTGTGTCATATATTCAATCAAAAATAGTTTTCTTTTTAAAAATATGAGGGTTTTATTGCCTAAAAATAATTTATATCCCTTTTATCCATTTATTAAATGAATCAAATAATGAACAAATGGATTCCCCCCATTATTTATCCTTCGCTAAGGTTATCCATCGAGGTCATTGTAACGACCCAAACATTATTTAATAGAAATTCCTCTTGATCTAATTAAATGATTTATTATGGTTATATAAAATTTGAACTTCATTGGTTTTATATTTCTGGATTTTAAAATACCATTATGAATTGTGATCATTGCTAATATAGCCATTGAATAGTGATCACATGATTAGTATAAATATAGGGCTTTAACAAATCCAATTTACTCAGACAAAGGAAGCGATGGTCTCATCAAGTAGACTTGCCTCATATGAAGCCCATTTGTCAGATCTCGAAAAGGATGTTGCATCATTGGGATTCAATCTTGACCAAGACCAATCCTAGCTTGAATATTTTAAGCATGAACAGAACTAACTACGGTAGAAGTGGAAGTTAATAGAGATTACCACCCAAGCAATGTTAACTGAGCCACCCCAAGAGTTTGTCACCATCACAATACTTACCCTTCAGTATTATGCAGGTGTTATAAGGTGTTATGTAACAAGACCCTAGCACTATGACTATGTACATTATTTTTTTATAAATAATGTGCATTCATTTTATTATTGTTATTTTGTAAATAGTTTTTAAAGCACAAATAGTATTTTTAGTTAAAATGCAACTAAAAAAATCAATTTTGATGAATTAATGGATTTTTTAATTGAATAATATTTTAATAAAATATTATTATTATTATTAAATTAATTTTTATTAAATATAAATTATTGTATAATTTTATGAATGCAATTGTAATATTTATTAAGGTTTGAAAGCTGTTTTTGTCAAAACCCATGAATTTTGGATAAATGTTAGTTTTTATTTTAAAAGTAAAAATTCACATATTAATAAAATTATTTAGATAAAATGAATATTATTTTTGGAATCAGTACGTTGAAATTTTCTAATTGCGAATTTTTCATAATTTTTTGAGGCAGTCAAATTTTTGGGTAAAAATTAAATACCGTTTAAATGTATAATGTGTTTTATGACATCATAATGACCCAATAGTGATGTAATAAAATAATATAAACATTAAGTTCGTACAATATATGTTTTAACATTAAAATATTGTGATTTTGGGTTTGTTTGATTTATTATACAAAGCTTTAGTGTACCCTTCAAGGCTTATAAAACATTTTGTATTTTTAAATTGTTTTCCTTGAGAGTGTGACTCACCTACACATAATCAACCCTATTATTTTAAGAAGTTAGGATATTGGCCTTATAAAATATTTTTTTCCACTCCCATTCGGAAAAAACCATGGGAAAAAACCATGGGCTGGGTTGTGGTTTTGATTAGTTTAATGTGAGGTGTCCCAAACCTAAATAATAAGGAATTCCCTCTCATTTCCAATATAAACCTACCCAAGATCCCACTTACTCTTCACTGAAATCCTTTTTATTTCAACCAAAACCTTTCATCATCTCTCTATAATACTCCCAAGGTTCCCCAATCCCCTGAGAATCCTCTCTCAATCCTCTACCAAGCCTTTGGGATCACACTTCCAAGTAAGGGATTTCTTCCTTTCTCATTTTTGTCAAATTTTCATTAAGTAGTTATGATCTTTTTTTTTCAATTAAAAATATTGGGGTATGATTTCACAGCTCCCCCATACTGTCCTCTATATGTTTTAATGATTATATACCCCTTTCTCTGTCATTAAAATCCCCTCATGTACACCCGTTACCAAGTCAAAATTCCATAAGGAATCTCTCTCTCCTCATTTAAATTAAAGAAATTATTTTGTATTATGAATATAAATTCCATTACTTATATTGGGACATGTATCTATATGATCCCATTACTGTTCATTTCATGTAGATATGATGAGACACCCATTTCTCTCTCATCAACCATTTTTATGAATTCCTATGTCACGTTGTTACGCTACCGAAATTGCACCGCGATTTTCCATGCCAATTTCATTGTGTAGTGAATACCTTACCCATTTCTCTATTAAGGGTATTCAAATTTATGAAAATTTACTTATTTGTTATAGTGTTTCATGTATGAATTCCACATTTCCTTTATCATGGCATAAATGATGAGGTTTAATGAATCCATGTTATATGATCTATGTGACACATTTTTGCATGAAATGAAATGTTTAAGAAGGGTGCGCCCTGATAGCATTCCAATGCATTGGGTAAAGTAAAGTATCATGATAAGTCATTTTCATGGGTTTTGACTCATTATAATTCAATTTAAACGAGGTTTTACTCATGCTTCATGTGCAATGAGGGTTTACTCATTCTCCATGTACAATGAGCCTTGGCTCATGCTAATTCCTTGTTAAGTGTTGTTGCCACATTTCCATGTTATGATTATCATGATTTATCATGCCTTTATGTTAATGTTTATATTGTGATCCATTGATATGCCTATTTTCTAACATGTATTATATTCATCATGTTATTGCATGTTTATTCCCTCACTGGTATTTATAGCTCCCCCTTTTCTTATGCATGTCCTCAGGTTATCCCATGCAATGCTAAGTACGAGGGAATGTAGTGGTCATGTAAAGGAAGTTTTCAATAAAGATGTTGTGTGATTTATGTTTTAAGATATTATGTAATGTTCCTAAGCCCCAAATACAGTATACCTCTCGATCTTCTATGTTGTATCAAGTGAATATTGTATGCAATAAAGCAGGTTTAAGTGTGTAATAAAAAGAAGGGTTTTTATAGTTGGTATGAGAGGATATGTTTAGTTATTTTTTGGATTAGGATTAGAAAACCCTAGTGAAGACTTAGATAAAAGAATAAGTATAATAAAAACATACCTATTTATTGGTGAGTATTGAGTAAGTGGTTTATCAAGAAAATACATCCATGTATGGATACAGGAAGGTAGAGGCGGCTCTGGCATAGATGTATCCTAGGGGTAAAACCTGAAAACACCACTTTGATCTAGACTCAAATGAGAACTGGTGCATGAAAATGGGCCTTGCTGCACTCTTAGTTATGACACTCCCAGAGGATATGCTTTGGTAATTTCATAAGTTTAGTATGAACCCTTATCAAGGGAATGAAAAAATTCCCATAAGAATATATGTTAGAATGTAGATCATGAATAGAATAGATTGAATCCTATGGATTCATAAGTTAAGGTAATAAAAGTTATTTATAAGTCATCAGTTTTGTCCATGGATTACCCTTTATGTGTTACCCCTAACATTCCTTTTATTCAAGCCAATGGCCGGTAATAGGAGGACTCGGGCTAATAACCAATGTGAAGATCAATGTGATGACTGTGCTAATGAGATGCCCAATCTGATGGGAGTGGGAATCAAGAAATTTTTCATTCTTCTCTCTCAGTTAACTCAAGATTTTAATAGAAACATGGGTCAAGAGGAATGTTCAACCCCCTATAAGAAAGAACAAGTCACTATCGAGAGCTTCATGGGACAAATGACTTCTAATTTTAATGGATCGTCTGATCCCTCAATCACTGAACAATGGATCAACTCCATTGAAAATATATTCTTCATCCTTCAATGTTCTAAAAAAGAGAAGTTTATCCTGAATTCTTATCATATAGAGGGTGAATTTGGTCAATGGTGGATGTTGATCAAAAATATAAATCCTTAGGAGGATATCGAGGTATTAGAATGGAAGGATTTTTGGAAGATATTTTTTGATAAATATTTTCCGCACACCCTATGACTTAAGATGGAAGTGTAATTCCTTTCCCTCAAGAAAAAGATGAAAGAATCTATCATAGCGTACAAGGAAAACTTCACAAGGCTTGCATGATACACCTATGGATTTTTCATTAGCCCCAAATGCAAGGTTGACTACTTTTTTGGTGAGCTAAAACCTAGCCTACAGAAAGCGCTGACGATCCGTGACTTCGACAACTATGAGGAAATTGTCTGATGTGCCCTCAAGGTTGAAATGGAGATCGGAAAATCTCAGGGGTATCATAGGGATAAGGAGCGTAAGGTGGAATTCAATGCTGGCGGTCTGATGGATAAATCCAATGGTGATAAGAAGATCCAGCACCCCACTTGCCAAAGGTGCAGAAAGAAGCACCCTGGAAATTGCCTGAAGGGGACGAGGAAATTCTTTAGGTGTGGAAGATAAGGGAACCAAGCTATTAACTAATGGCAAAAAAAACCTACAGCTGTAATAGAGGATAGGAATTCTATTTTCAAACCTCAACGCATTGTTCATTTCCACAACTAAAAATAACCAAGGCATCTTGCAAATTAGTTCCCTAAACCATGGGTTTTCAGAGGCAACCAACAACCTCTAAGGTAGTAAAGGAGATCTTTTTCCTTCACTACTACCGAAGTGAACCCCGAAAATGAATTGGTGACAGGTACACCAGTTATTCATTCAAGAATAGAGAACATACTTTTTTATTCAGGTTCTACACATTCTTTTATATCCCAAAAGTTTAGTAGAACAATCTCAGCACCACAAAAAATCATGGAAGTAAATATGTCGATGAGTATTACAGATGGGGAAATCATTGCATCCCATGGATATAACTCCTCCCCTATCATAATCTGTGGATTGAATTTCCCAGATAACCTCATCATACTCCCTCTGGTGGAATTTGATTCAATTGTTGGCATGGATTGTCTTTCTTTATATATAGCCAACATAAATTGTCGTGATAGGGAAATCACTCTCCACATGGAGAATCGACCCCCCCAATTCTATACAAGTTCAAGGATGAAGATGAATCTTCTTTATCTCCATCATCTCAAGCATGTATATTACTGCCCTATGAGAATGCGTATCTGGCTCCGATGATTGAGTTTAAGGAGGAAACCATCCTTGGAGACATGCTGATTATGAGGGAATTCACTAAAGTGTTTCCCAAGGAATTGCATGGTCTCCCTCTTAGAAGGGATGTTGAAATCTCAATTGATCATATACCTAGGGAGTTTCCAATATCCAAGACTCCATATAGAATTGTTGTTGTGGATCTTGAGTAGGTGAAGAAACAACTACAGGAGAATCTGGATAAAGGGTTTATATGCCCAAGTGCTTCACCATGGGGTGCACCAGTCCTCTTCGTCAAGAAGAAAGATTGGTCAATTCACCTTTTCATTTATTATTATGATCTTAACAAAATCATGATAAAGAACAAGTATCCTCTCCCAAAAATCGATGACTTGTTCAATCAGCTGTGTGGAGCACAATACTTCTCCATGATGGATTTTCAGTTGGGATATTATAAATTAAGGGTGAAGAAGGAAGATATCCCCAAGAATACTTTTCATACAAGACATTGGCACTATGAATTCATAGTAATGCCTTTCAGACACACTAATGCTCTAGCAATCTTCATGGAATTGATGAATAGATTCTTTAAGGATTACCTCGAAAAATTTGTGGAAGTATTTATATATGATATTTTGATATACTCCAAAACCAAGTAGGATCATGAGGAGCATCTAAGAACTGTACTAAAGACCTTGAAGAAGTAGAATCTCTATGAAAAGTACATCAAATGTGAGTTCTGGTTGAATTAGGTCTCATTCTTGGGCCATATCATCACAAGCATTGGGATATCTGTGGATCCCTCCAAAACAGATGTAATTGAGGGATGACCGAGGCCAACATCGGTAATGGATATTCGTATCTTCTTGGGTTTAGCTAGATATTATCGACGATTTGTGAGAAATTTCTCACGATTTTCCAACACTATTACCAAGATAACTCAGAAGGGAGTAAAGTTTTCTTGGAGTGATGAATGTGAATAAAGCTTCTAGAAGTTAAAAAGGAGTCTTATCACTGCACCCTTTCTCACTTAACCCACAAGTGGAGAAATTTTTGTGGTATTTAGTGATGATTTGAAGAAGGGCCTGGGCTATGTGTTGATGAAAAATGACAAAGTCATTGTCTATGCTTCAAGGAAATTAAAATTTCATGAGAAGAATGATCTAACACATGATTTGGAGTTGGCTACGGTGATATTCACTTTAAAAATTTGGCAGCACTATCTCTTTGAGGAGAAGTGTGAAATATATACGGACCACAAAAGCCTCAAGTATATATTCACACAGAAAGAGTTGAATGTGCACCAACGAAGATGGTTAGAGCTGATCAAAGACTATGACTGTTCAATCCATTACCACCCTAGGGAAGCAAACAAGGTGGCATTTTCTCTAAGTAGAAAGGAACTGATGATTCTATCATTGATGAGAATTGAGAAGGATGAAATATTCTTAGACTTGATAAAGATAGACATGAGAATCATAAAGAAGGGAACATCATCAATCCTTTCACAAATGATTTCTCAACCATATCTTTTGGAATGGTTAAAGGATGCCAAAAAGGATGATGTGGGAATTTATAAGAAAGTGGAAGCGATTAGAAAAGGGAAATCCTCAGAGTTCAATGTTTGTGAAGAAGGAATTGTGAGATTTGGGAAAAGACTACGTGTTCCATCAAGTCCAGAGATGAAGAAGGAACTTTTGGATGATGAACATAGTTCAAATTTATTTATTCACCCAGGAAACACAAAGATGTATCGAGATCTCCGAGAGCATTATTGGTGGGATAATATGAAGAAGGAGATCATGGAGTATACATAAAAGTTCCTGGTGTGTCAGCAAGTGAAGGCAGAGAGGTATAAGTCTAAGGGGATGATGCAACCATTTCCCATACCAGCATGGAAATGGGAGAACATCACCATGGACTTTGTCACCGGACTTCCAGAGACATCCAAAGGCAAAAATGTATTCTAGGTTGTTGTATATCTTCTTACAAAGTCTGCACACTTCATTTCAATTCAGGAGGATTTCTCATTGGATCAACTGGCACAGATATATATCAGGGAAGTGGTAAGGCTACATGAAGTACCACTATCTATTGTATCCGATCGAGATCCAAGATTCACCTCTATGTTTTGGAAGAGTCTTTAACATGCTCTGGATACTGAACAGAACTTCAGTACGTCCTATCATCCTCAAACTGATGGCCAATCTGAGCGAACTATTTAGACACTAGAGGATATGTCAAGATCATGTTCTATGGAATTCAAAGGAGGGTGAGACCAACATCTTCCACTAGTTAAATTATCCTACAATAAAAGTTTCTACTCAAGCATCCGAATGGAACCTTATGAAGCCCTTTATGGAAAGAGGTGTAGAACACCGACATGTAGGGATGAAGTTGGTGAACGTAAGATGTTCAGAACAGAAATGGTCAATGAAATAGTGGAGAAGGTGAAAACATTCAACAGCATATCAAGGCCACCCATAGTCGACATAAGAGTTTTTCAGATAACCTTCATGAGACCTTGAGTTTAAAGTTGGATACATGGTATTTCTATGCATATCTCCATGGAAAAAGGTCATGAGGTTTGGAAAGAAAGGGAAGTTAAGTCCTAGGTACATCGGCCCCTTCGAGATTCTTGATCCTGTGGGGGTTGTGGCCTATCTACTATCACTTCCACCTACCATGGAAAAAGTACATGATGTATTTCATATATCCCTCTTAATTAATTGCATACCAGAACCTTCACATGTACTCTCTTCATAGGTAGTAAAGCTAGAGGATGATCTTTCTTATAAAGAGTGACTAGTAAAGATCTTAGATCGTAGAGAAAATGTTCTACGAAATAAGACAATGCCCCTCGTCAAGGTGTTGTAATGAAACTAAAAGTTTGAAGAAGCAATGTGGGAATCATATGAAGTGATGAATCAGAGTTACTCGTATTTGTTTTAGAGTGGGAAAAGGAAATTTCCAGGGCGAAGTTTCTTAAGGGGTAAGATTGTAATGACCCAAACTTTACTTAATGGAAATTCCTCTTGATCTAATTAAATGATTTATTATGGTTATATAAAATGTGAACTTCATTGGTTTTATTTTTATAGATTTTAAAATACCATTATGAATTGTGACCATTTCTAATATAGTCGTTGAATAGTGATCACATGATTAATATAAATATTGGGCTTTAACAAATCTAATTTACACAGACAAAGGAAGAAATGACTTCATCTAGTTGACTTTACCCATACAAAGCCCATTTTTCAGAGTTCAAAAAGGAGGTGGTGTCATTGGGCTTCGCTCTTGACCAATCCCTATATGAGCTTGAACATGTTAAGCATGAGCAAAACTAACTACAGGAGAAGTGGAAGTTAATAGAGATTACCACACGAGCAATGTTATCCGAGCCACCCCAAGAGTCCGTCACCATCGCACACCTTACCCTTTGTATTTATGTGGGTGTTATAAGGGGTTATGTAACAAGACCCTATCACTATGACTATGTATATTATTTTTGGATAAATAATATTCATTCATTTTATTATTGTTACATTGTAAATAGTTTTAAAGAAAAAATAGTATTTTTAGTTAATATTCAACTAAGAAATATATTTTGATGAATTAAAGGATTTTTGAATCAAATAATATTTTAATAAAATATTATTATTATTAAATTAATTTTTATTAAATATAAATTATCATATAATTTTATGAATTCAATTTTAATTTTTATTAAGGTTTGAAAGATGTTTTTGTCAAAACCCATGAATTTTGGATAAATGTAAGTTTTTATTTTAAAAGTAAAAATTCACATATTTATAAAATTATTTAGATAAAATGAATATTATTTTTGGAATCAATACGTCGAAGTTATCCAACGGTGAATTTTTCATAGTTTTTTGAGACAGTCAAATTTTTGGGTAAAAATTAAATACCGTTTAAATATATAATGTGTTTTATGAAATCATAATTACCCAATAGTGATGTAATAAAATACTATAAACATTATGTTCGTACAATATATGTTTTACCATTAAAATAATTTGATTTTGGGTTTGTTTGATTTATTATACAAAGCTTTAGTGGACCCTTCAAGGCTTATAAAACATTTTGTCCTTTTAAATTGTTTTCCTTAAGAGTGTGACTCACCTCCACATAAGAAACCCTATTATTTTAATAATTTCGGTTATTGGCCTTATAAAATATTATCTTCCACTCCCCTTTTAAAAAAAAAATGGGAAAAAACCATGGGATGGTTTTTGGTTTGGATTAGTTTAATGTGAGGTGTCCCAAACCTAAATAATAAAGAATTCCCTCTGTTTTCCTATATAAACCCACCCAAGCTCCAACTTCCTCTTCAGTAAAGGACTTTGTAGTTTTACCAAAAAATTCCCTAATCTCTCTATAATCTACCCAAGGTTCCCTAATCTCCCATGAATCCTCTCTAAATTATCTCCCAAGCCTTTGGGATCACACTTCCAAGTAAGGGATTTCTTCCTTTCTCATTTTTGTCCATTTTTTTAAGTTGTTATGACCTCTTCTTTTCAATTAAAGATGTTTGAGTATGATTTCAAACCTCCCAAATAATTTCTTCTATATGTTTTAATGATTAGATACCCCTTTTTATCTCATTAAATTCCCCTCATGTACATTCTTTACCAAGCTGAAATTCTGTAAGGAATCTCTCTCTCCTCATTCACATTCAAGAAATTATTTTGTATTGTGAATATAAATTCCATTAATTATGTTGGGACATGTATATATAGTACCCCCTTACTTTAAATTTATTTTACATATGATTATACACCCATTTATCTCTCATCAACCATTTTTATGAATTCCCATGTCACGCTGTTATGCTGCCGAAATTGCACCGCGATTTTCCAAGACAATGCCATTGTGTAGTGAATACCATGCCCATTTCCCTATAAAGGGTATTCGACTTTATGAACATTTACTTATTGATTATAGTGTTTCATGTATGAATTCCACATTTTCTTTATCATGGAATAAATGATGAGGTTTAATGAATCCATGTTATATGATCCATGGGGCACATTTATGCCTGAAATGAAATGTTTAAGAAGGGTGCGTCCTGATAGCGCTCCAATGCATTGGGTAAAATAAAGTATCATGATAAGTCATGTGCAATGGGTTTTCACTCATGATAAATCAAGTTCAATTAGGTTTTACTCGTGCTTCATGTGCGATGAGGTTTTACTCATGCTCCATGTGCAGTGAGCCTTGGCTCATGCTAATTCCATGTTAAGTGTTGTTGCCACATTTCCATGTTATGATTATCATGATTTATCATGACTTTATGTTTATGTTTCTCTTGTGCTCCATTGATATTACTATTGTCTAACATGTGTTGTATTCTTTATGTTATTCCATGTTTATTCCCTTACTGGTCTTTATATCTTACCCTTTTCTTATGCATGTCCTCAGGTTATCCCATGCAATGCTATGTACGAGGGAATGTAGTGGTCATGTAAAGGAAGTTTTCAATAAATATGTTGTGTGTTTTATGTTATAAGTTGTTATGTAATGTTCCTAATACCCAAAGACACTAGACCTCTTGATATTCTATGTTTTATCAAGTTAATATTTTATGTAATAAATCAGGTTTAAATGTGTAATAAAAAGAAGGGTTGTTATAATCATACCAATTAAAATGACTTCGATGATATCACTTCTTGAAAACAAAGATTATTAAAAGGGTCACATTCTTGGTGACACATCACTCATGGGAAGAAAAAATGTGTTATCCCTACATAATCACCTTGAGTTGAGATACTCATCCTGGTTTCATTTTTTTACCATGAGTTTAGATAATCATCTAAGTTTTACCACACAACCCTCTTCTTAGGTGAAAGCCCCAAAACATACCTTTACCTGGCTCACCTATAAGGATAGGTATCCCACATGAGAATCTTGATGCATAAACCCCACACAACCTTTCATTTTTAATCCTTTCACGATATATAAATTCTTATATGCAATAATTTAAACTACATAACACACATCATAACCACATGACATTAAACTACATGGAACTGTACTCACATCTAACATTGATCTATATCATTAGAACTACATGAGATTTGATTTCTATTAACCAGTATATGTAGTATGTATCTCTAATATTCAATACCAAAATTCATAAAACATTCCCTATCTCTTTTGTGACTAGAATAGTATAACCCATCTCACCTTGAGATAGGATAATCCATTTTGTTCCCATTTATAATGTCTGACCTGCACAATGATAAAATTCATAGTGTAATGTCCCAACATAATGACATTAAACTACATAGCCAATGCCCTCATCATAAAAAATAAAAATTAAATCCAACCCATTACAATTAGTATAGGATTACTTGTGTGAATAATATGGGATACCTCATGTCATGAACATGAGATGAATATTCACTCACAAGAAACCTATAGCACAAGTCCCATTCAAATTTAATCACGTAATTTCGTACAATGTGCCAAATAATATTTTATCTCATTTTTATATATCGATCATGAATCATGTGATCTTAGAAATCATATTTGATCATTCCATTAGCATAATAAAAATTTCTCTAATTGGTTCACCTACTAAGAGTAATCCCAAAATTTGTTTTACCACATGGGACTCCTCCTTAGTGTAAGCCCCAAACATACATTCACTTAACTAATTTACTAGTATAGGTATATAAGTGTATCTCATGCATAATTCCCACTCATTTTCATATTTTTCACCCCTTTTACAACATAGGAATCCTACTAGGGCTACAAAAATGTGTAATCCCCATTTAATCCCTTGTTGTGTGATCCAATGCAATACAAATGATAATTTATCTCTTGTTTGTCACATTGATAATTAATCACATAGTATTAGAGGTTTAGTAGATATTTACATTATCATAATTTATATGCATCATGAAAATCACCTAGTATTCTAAGTTTAATGGCTTTAAAAAACCCAACACATTACCTTTCCTCACGATTTTAAACTTCATGGAATTGTCCCATCGCACGACCTCGAACTATGCATCTCAAACTACAAAGTTTTTTATTCATGTAAAATGGGATATGCAGTATGCCTCTCTAAGGTTCAAACCCAACATCAAAACCATATACATTTCTTTTAACTAGGTTATATTATTATGAGTATGGATATCCTTACTCGTTGGTTTAAATTCCCTCTAAGATCTCATCCACATCCACTAGGGCCATATTCCATGTGGGTCAAACCTTTATTAGAAAATGTTATTGGTAAAATAATGTTCCCACAATGAGGGATATATTATCTTGAATTATTATATCATTATTCTCATAGGGCCAAATTCTTGACAAGATCAATGTTCATAAGGTCATATTCCTTATGGGACCAACTCAATATCGTTGGGCTATATTCCTGGTGAGGTTAATCGGAAAGGGACATTCATGTATAAGTCTCATTCAAACCATTTTTAGGAATCATTTTCCTATTCATACTTACCAAATGATGTTAAAATATATGGATTGATCCTTGTATCATGAGCTAAAAAGGTATGACATACCCTATTAATATCAGACTATATGGGTTCTGATTCCTCTCATAGTGATATGTAGAAACCCCCTTTCATGAGCCCAATTCTAATACCATAGATACTAATTGAATCTTTGGACATAGATAAATTGTAGATTTCCCATCTATGTGTCATTAAACCACATTACCTTAAAATTAAGTATCACAAATAATATAAAAATTATATGATGAACCTTTGATACATATAAATGGTACAATTGATAAAGAAACTAAAATACATACAAATGTTCACATTGATGGAGAAAAAATGACACATAAATATGATCACATTGATACCTATTAATGACCAAATATTTTCATATGGGTAGCCTATTTAATACTGGTATATAGTAAAGATTCATTAAATACATCTTAAATCTATAATAGAGTTCAAGAGTAGGAAAAAACCTCCTCAAAAGGTGATATGATCCTAGCATACCACCCTATCATCCAATGCACATCCATAAGAATCATTGGTATGAAAATTCTAGTGACCAATTTCCTTTAAAAACAACTTTCAAAATGACATCTCATTTAATGAATATATGAGTCATTTGGTGTTTCTAGTTCTGAGAAGACACCCCATTAGAAATCGACAGGAAACAAGCATCAAAGTATTATGATGAATTTTTATATTGGAGAATACATATGGTCAATGACTTTTCAATTTTTCTGTCTCAGATCAAAGTCATATGGTGGAATATTTCTAAGTCATATGATAGTCCCAATTTCCTAAGATTTGTTAAAAATTAATATGATCAAAAGAGTTGTACATTGGCCTGAAAGTTATACGATCTGTAGGAAAATTTATACATTTAGATAATTTTCTGTATTTAAGTGAACTCCAAAAATCAAGATCTAATCAAATGACTTTGAAATTACTTTCAATGACTTTAGAGATTCTCCAAACCTCCAAAAACATTATTTAAGGTCTTTATTTCATTATTTTTATATCCTTCAACCACATGTTCTATTGGATGGTTTCTCAGACTTCTTAGGTCTACAATATCCCCATTCTAACTAGCTTTATCCTTTGAGAATAACATCTCACAAGTTATAAATAGTAAATAAAACTCTCAGTCTTTCCAAAATATATTATTAAATACCATAACATCTCCATCAGTACTTTTCATGTTCTTTTATAAGGATAAATACATATAATTATTTGATGTTTCTTTTCCATTCATTCACAATGGAATCAACTCATTATATGTGTCATGTAGTGGAAAAAACTTCTCTATCAAAAAAAACATGACTCTTGTATCCTTGAATATCAGTTCATATATCATTATATTTTTAAGTTACTACTTAAATATGTCCAACCAATTATTTAAGCAGCGTTAACTCTAGTTATATTACCCAACAAGTATGGGAAACACCATCTTCATATATTAGGTGGATACTCCAATCCATCACCCATCAAATTATTAGGTGGATACTTTAATTCATCACCCATGAATTTTTCATAATAAAATTGAAACAAACAATAAGATTAATTTTCAAAAAACACAACATTCACCCAAGGGCGCTTCAATTTTATTTCATTTTTATCGCTCAACCTCTGTTGAATTTTTCTCCCTATCTAAACCCTATCCAATTCTTTGATGACCTTCCTAAACACCAATATAATTCCTCCATAATTTGTTTCAACCCTTGGCCACTCTCCATAATTCTTGGTCTTACTCCTCAACTTTTTTCTATTTTTTTCTACATCTTTGGTTTTTTATTTTCTATTTTTTGATTTTTTTTACTTGGTTTATTTTTCGTCATTTAATTCAGAAAAATTTTATGGTCACTAGGGATTATTTTATGATACATTATCTTTATATTAGTTAAAATATTTTGATTTAATTAAAAATTTTAGGGTTTCTCTTATTTTTAAATTTGTTCATTCAAGTAATTTATATTATTTTTAAATTGTATTACTTTCATCACTTGCAATATATTTTACATTTTGTATACTCTGATTGTGAGTTTTATTTTACACATGTGAGATTTTACCATTATTTCGTTTTCAATATGTGAAAAGTATTTATATAATAATTTATGTTTTTTTGATGTGTTTTACCTAGTTTTTTTTATGAGTAAAATATTTTATTATTATATGTTTTATATTTTCTGATATGAATAATATTTAATGAAGGACATATGTTCTATATGGAATTGAAATTGTGTTTTTTATATTAATAACTATTTTTTTAAAAGTTTTATTAAGTTAAAATAAATTAGATTTCATATAAAAAAATTATGGATAAATTTTAGTGTTATCAATAATATATAAAAGTTTTTCTATTTAAAAAGATATAATATATTTATTACTTATATTAATTTTTTTTGTCATTTTTGTAATTTATTTTTTAAAAGAAATTATTGTTTTGTATTATTACTTATAAAAGTAAATTTTAATATAAATTTCAAGATATAGTATCTTATATTCAATACGTAAAATTTTTATAATCATATTTGGATTACTACAAGATGAGAAAGTGATGAATATGTAAAATAGTTGATAATTTTTTAGAATTTTCTAAATGAAATGTTCTAAACAATTACTACCTTTCTCATGTGGGAAATGTTTGAATATAGGAAATTTATAAAATAGATAAATCAAATATCATTTAATATACAATGATTTTAATCCATTTTATAGTCATTGTATATATAAAAGTGAAATTAGGTAGGATTTGAAATTTAATGGTGATGAAGATTTTAAAGATGATAATTTTAATCCAATTGAAAAAATAATTTATGACATTGAGGTGGAAGTAATTGAGAAAACACTCATGATTAAGGGCCTATATGGTGATATTAAAAAACCACTGTATCCAAGCTCTATGAAATTTATCATTTTATTAACACTATTAATATTGATAAACTTCAAATCCAATAATGGATAGAGTGAAAAGAGTTTACATTATTGGTAGAGTTGATGAGACACATACTTCTTGAATAGAATTATCTTTTATGTTTTCATTATAATGTGAAAAAATATTATTCTTGATGGTATTTGGGTATAAGAAGATATATGTATTCCCCAATTTTTTTTCTATATAGGAAGGAATACAAAGGTCTGTCAGGGTGTTTTAAATGTGGGACATCAAGGTATAAGTTGAAAAATAAATCATATGATTATTCATCTTATTTTAACCACTGATAATCATACTATTAAAATTTAATATCTTTATATAATTCTTATTATGAAACATTTATTTACAAATTAAAAAAATGAAAAAGGTAAACATATAATACAATTGAGAGAATATATTATTGAAAATTACATCATCTAGATAATTTTTAACAATAGAATAAAACTGATCAACAATTTTCTACACTTGAAAATAAATCTAGAAATCTAAGACTTAGACTATGCGTAGATGAAGTGATTTTATACCAGATCCTTAGTATAAAACATAGTTCATGGCCTGTTTTTTGGTAATTTAAAATTTATTTCCAAAATTTTATATGTATTGGAAATATATCATATTTAGTTTAATTGTTTTTTCACCAAAGCTTCCTGGAAATTATATTTATGTTTACTTATAACTATTAATTTATGATTTGAGAATCTTATAAGAGGAAGTTATTAGAGTGAGAAATTATTATAAAAAATAATATTTTCAATTACATGTAATGATTATGTTTAGTATAAATGAATTCCCAACATATGGAAATTTGTTTAGATACAGAATTAGGGGGAATAAATATTATCAAATTTGTGAAGAAGAAGATTCTTGTTATTAGTTACAATATTTGATAAAAATAGTGTATATGGCTCATCAATTTTTTTCCATGGATAAATCTTATCAAATATTAAAAAATCCATTTGATGAATCATAGGAATTTTATATTACTCTGAATCCTTTGTTAGCTGATCAATATTTTGTGTGTGTGAAAAAAATTGATGTCACATTTGGAAAGATATAAAAATATTATGATCAATGAAATATACATAATAAATAATTAATATTTTTTGAGTTTACATTTTGGAATATAATTTGGTCAAACATAACATTTATTTCATTACTTTTTAGAAAAATATTTATGATATTTTGATTGGAACTTTGTTAGATATTAAAGGAAAGAATAAAAATGGTTTGAATACTAGATTTAACTTACTACCAATGGGAATATTTCTAGATTTAGATCCCACTCCTAAATGTATACAATCATATTTATTTTCTCATTATTATAAATTATCTAAAAAGTTAAAATAAATTTTTGTTAGTGCATATATGGTAAAAAATTGCCTCAAGGTTGTTCATTAAATGTAAAAAAATTTGTGACACTAACAATTTTGGATTTTACATGCCTGAAATCTCATGAATTTCATGTTATGAAAGAATAGATCCTACCAGTTGCATTATGTGAAATACAACACATCCATGTCATATTGACTACCATCACGATATGTTATTTTTTTCATTTTCATTGTAAGAAAGTGATGAATATGAATTTATTAAACAATTTATAGAATTATATAGTTTATATACTTTGTCAAAAAGAAATTTAATTCTATGCAACTTTTTTTAATAACATGGTACCTTTAATGGTTCAATTTATGTGATAAATAAAGATTTATGGTCTTGTATATTTATATTGGAATTATCTTTTTGAACGATTTATGAAGATATTTAAGGGGTATGTTAAGAATCCATATTGAACAGAAGCCTCTATTATTGATAATTATATTTCTAATGGGGTGGTCGCGTTCTATACAGATTAATTTTCTATATTAGAGAATGTTGTTTTTCCTATATCTCACCATGAATGAGTCAATTTTAGGGGAAAGGGGATCCGTGGATTTAAAATAAAGTCAATAAAGATGAACAAATAACGCAGACACATTTATACATATTAAATAACATAAATTACACTCAATAATATAAAATGTCACATATTAACATGTTAAAACAAAATTATCCAAATAAAAAAGATATATTCATACCGAATGAGCATTGGAATACTTTCTTTCCATGGTTTAAAGAGTCTGTGTGAGGTATATATAATACGTCACAAACATTGAGATAGCTAGTGAGCATCCTAAGTTTAAATGTGATAACATGTTCTAGGTGTGATATTAATGGACATACATTTTATACCAATGACCAGGTCAATTTAAGCATGTTTGAAATAAAAATGTATTCATGTTCACTGAAACAATAATTTTTTCATGTTCAGAAGAAAAAAAAACCAATCTCCAAGTTATGTGTATATTATAGAGTTATTGAAGAAATATGGGAGACTAATTACATTAAATTTTGAGTTCCCGTGTTCATCTTTATATGGGGTTTTGGTAACAATAGTGTTGAACATGATTAAGTTAATATAAAAATGGTAGACTTGAATAGACTAGAATAAAAAATTGACCCTTTCATTATGAAAACACATACAAAATAAATTTATATGCTCTTGATTCATAAAATATTCAGCAGTGTATCACTTATCAGGAGGAAAATAGTATTTTGGTGATGAAAATTTTGATGATGATGATGGTGAATTATATTATATTCTCACATCCATGGAAATATTATTAGAGTATATTAATAGCTATTGTGTAAACATGCTTTATTCCATATGGAATAATCATAAAATATGGGAAAATAATCCTTTAGTAATATCATAATATTACAGGTACCATACATTTATTTCATATTTTAAATTTCAAAATTTGAAAAATATTACATATAATATTTATAATTATATTTTTTATTTAATCCATATATTTTAACAAATAAGATAAATTATTTGCTTAGTACTAAAAAATTAATTAAATATAAATATTATTTTTATGATATTTTGATCATTTTGAATATTATTTAAGATTTTTTTATTCATCCTATATCATTTTATATCTCATAATTATTATTAGCATTTTTTAATAGTTTAGGTAATTAATCTAATGAATATGATAAAAAAATTATGTTGAATTTATTTATTTTTGTTTATATAATTTTACAATTATTTAATTTTATATGTAACAGTTGGATTTGTATAAACTTTTACTTAAGTTTTTTTATTCTATCTATATCATTTTGCATCTCATAAATGCTTTTAGTATTTTTTAGCATTGTATTTAACTAATTTATCAAATATGATAAAGTGTTGGTTTTTTGTATCATTTTTTAATTTTTATAAAATTTTCTATATAACATTTGGATTTGTATAATCTTTCATGTAAGTTTGTTTTCTTTTATCTATATCATTTTACTTGTTATAATTTTTTTCAAAAAATTTATCATTTTTGTTAAATACTCTAAAAATTATGATAAAAAATGTGTTTATTGTAGATTATATTTTATTGTGTCATTATTCATTTTTATTTTATATGTAATATTTTTATTTTTATAATATTTACTATTTTTTGTTAATTTGATTTATAGGATCATTTCAGATCAAAAACCTAAGTTATATTGATTCTATTTGGACAACCCTCCACATACTACTACCGCATTCTTCTGCATAGGAGACACCTCATTCCTCTATATAGGATCCTTAAATTTCTATAAGGAAAGTGAAGGATTATAAGGTTGGTAAATGGGGTAGTTTACAATTAACATAATTATCACTTTCTTTTCATAGGGACCATAAGATATCTATCAAGTTTTATGGTAATGGTAATCCTATGGTTCAAAATTCTAAGATATTTAAAAGTTTTATACTATGTGAGCTCAATAAAAAATAATAATTTTAATTTTTTATTAGAGAAGTATCAACCAAATGAAACTATATCATCTATAGAATACCATTTTGGTAAGCATATTTATTATCATTTTATTTATCATGATTTTTTACTAAAATATGAATTTTCTTACTTCTCATCATATGTCATATGATTTACCTAACACTAAAAAAGTTATAATGAGATGTTTATCCTTTTTTCGTAAAAATACAGAGGTATTTTAAATCATCAATAACTTCATATTTTATTTTTAGTGGAACAAAAAATGAAAGTCTGTTTAAAATATGCCATTTTCAAGAGTGGATAGAAAGAATCATTTTTGGTATGTGAAATTTCAACCACTTGATTTTTTATGTATAATCACTAAAAATGATCTTATTAATTATTTTTTGTCCTTAATTAATAATAAATGAGGATATATAAACAAAATATCCAAGAAAAAAATATATAAGCTTTTATTTTCACTCATGGAGGGTATTCGTTACTCACAGAAAAAATGATGTATGAAAAGTTTCAAAAATTGAGAGTCAAGTATTTAGGCTCTGCAGAGACTCCCCAATTTACCCTTGATTAAAAGTTATTAATGGAAATGGGTCTGAATGATGAACAAGGAAAAATATATTATATAATATTCAAAGGATATAACTTAAAAATATAAGAAGTTAATTAAGTTATTTCTAATTATTTATATTCTATAATTCCAAAATAAAGTTTTCAAATATCATTTACACCTCTCCCATGAAGAGAATAGTGCATAGGGGGGATTAATACCAGAGGGTAGAAAGGATAATTTTTCCACAAAATTGTGAGATCCAAAAAATCTAGGTCACATACAAGGATATGATGTGGGTGTATCTATTAAAAAATTGTCTGAACATTCTTTGACTTTGAGAGAGAGAATATATATAAAGAAAAATTTGAACCTTTAGAATCTAAATATTGGGAGATGGGTGAGATGATAGAGTATTGGATTGGATTATTGGTACATTCAATGTTTTTAGTCATATAAAAATAGTTTCAGGATGCATATCCCCTCCTCTACCTTTATATCCAACTCCTCCACCTCTACCGACATATCTTAATCCTCCATTGAATCCTTCATAGTTTCTCATTTACAGTGAGTTATATGTTGAGGATCCCTAAAATCATATTTTAGCATATGGGGTCATACATTATACCAAGGATACATTACATCACCATTTGATACAAAAAAATATCTTATAGTAGTGGTGCTAAATATTATATATGCATTGGAAAGAGTATTATTCTTTACTAATTAGCTTTATATAGTTGAAAAAGAAATAAAAATTTTTAGAAATTTTTTTGCTTTGTCCGTCTAGAATTGTTCGATAACTTACCACTGAGTTATGAATAGATTATATCCTTTATTTAACATTGGTGTTAATTTTTTTTAATATTTTAATAAAAATGCACACACACACTCACCACACACATGCATATATATTTTAGGAATAAATTAAATTTAATGGAATGTTGTATAGGAAGCAACAACATGTTATCCCCCCTTCAAATACACATACTAATTTTTTTTTAAAAAAAATTCTAAATTATCATCATATAAATTTATTTTGTTGGATCCTTATAAGATTTAAATGAGTTATGAAATTTGTGGGAATAATCATATGTTGATGATTTATAAGGGAGATATCTTAGATCTTGTAAATATAGATATGTTGGGCCTCTCAATGAAAAAATTATTTTACATATAATTTTATTATCATATTTCTTTCAATTATATAAATTTTATCTTTATTACTACATATGTTTATTTTTTATTATTTATTTTCATACAATTTGTAATTAGTATGACACAACATCAATGTATAGAATCATGGAACCAGAAATTATTTCTCCAATAACAAAGACAATGAAAGGTGAAGAAATAATAGAATATATTTTTAAAATATTTCAAAATGAAGCAATTAAGTTCTTGATGTTTTGTTATCTTGATGGGTATGAAATATGCATTTCATAAACTATTATTTGTCTTGGTTAAATAACCACTCACATTATGTATTTTTTGTATTATTATCCATTATATGTCTCATATTTTTTCCATAAGAAAATGCCTCTTACTGGTTATAGTTCATACATAGAGATGTGCATGAAAAAATTAAATAATTATTAGAGAAATATGATTGATTATTTTAATACTTATATATTATAATAATTTTTTATTTTATTTCATACTTTTAATTTTTAAATAGGGTATGGAATCACTATAAATGGTAAATATAAAATGGGGAAAAACACTGAATATGTTTATGAAAAAGTTACTTAATTTATAAGTACTAAAATTTAGTAGATACTTAACTTATAATTTTCAATTGATAATTTCTTTAGAAATAGAATTTTTATCATCAATAAGAAGTAATAAAATGTGGTTATTATTAGTTCTAAATAATATGAAGACACATAGGGGGAATTTTTCCTTTAAGAAATATTAGAAAAATAAAACTTTATCCCCATTTGTGATTTTTAAATAAGTGCATCGTTCTTTCCTTTATAAAGATTATGCAGTGGAAGAATAGAGAAGATAAAACAAAAAAATTTATAGTGATTATATGCAAAAATATCCCCTAGTCCTCTCTATGAACACTTTCTCAGCAAGATTGATGATTTTCAATAAGATAGGTCATCTTATCTAGTGACCTTTACAACTGAGTGTAGGCAATTGAGACCTTACAACAAGTAAAGTCCTTTTATTGGAAAATTTGACAACCAAAAATTAGATAAAGAAGTTGTAAATCCACCATCAATGATAAAAAATAGATGATACTTTAATAAAATAATATTTGTTTATTTTTTGAGAAAAAAATTCAGCATAAAATTACATCAGCAATTGATAGATAATGGATCTTCTTCTTCATAGATAAAAGTATTTAGGAAAGAACATATCCAAATAGATCTTACTTTTATATTATATTCAATAAAATAAAATAAAGAATCACATTTTAAGAACAATAGAATGAACACTCAACATATCAAGAACATGTATACCTCCAAAGTATATCCCTAATAGATACTTTGATGATCTGCAAAAAAGTATTGAAAAAATGATACAATAATAGCAGAACGTTGATCAAACATAAAAGGATCAAAACATCTATGTCTCCAAAGTGTATCTCTTTAGAGAACTAGAGATTAAGTCACACTATTAGCTCTATATGTACATATATTTTTGAATAATAAACTCTCACTATTTATCAAAAATATTGATTTACTTAAGGTCAAACAAATCCAAAAACATCCACCTAATTAATCACAATCATTTGAATTAAAACATGCCCATAGAAAATAATAAATTTCCTTAGATATAGGAATTATTTAATTCATTAAATAAGGTCCTTTTAATGGTCTTTAAATAATTTTAAAATGAAAATTAATTTTGAGAAAACCATTGTAAAAAATTAAAATTCATATCCATATAATGATTTTTAATAATGAACATGATTAACACCAAAAAATCATAGTTTTCTAAAATAACATTCATTAGCATAATGAAAATTAACACTAGAATCAAAAAATTTAACAGTAGAAGTGATTTTCCTTTCAGAACTAGGAAAAAATAATTTCTATATAATTTTTGATTTTCTCTATTATAATAAATACCAAGATTGCCTTTATTAATTTTTTTTTTACCAAGAATTTGATTTAGATATTTTTCTCTCTTATTAAGAATATTATGAGTTTGTTTTAAAGGATAAACTTGATCCAATAATAATTTTATTTTATTTTTATTTAAATTAAAATAATTTCAGGAATAATTGGATCTTAAAATGAATTCTGATTTGTCAATTTTTTTTAAATAGAAATAGAATAATAATATTTTCGAAGATTTTTATGATATTTATTTCAATATTCAAATTTATCTTGAAGAATAAACCAATATTTATAAATTTCTCTAAAAGAATAACTTTTAGAGTTATAAATTTGAGATAAATATGGTTATACCTCATCAGTTTGATCCATAATACATAGAATTAACATTTAATTTTCATGATCAGCTTCAGAGTTTGAAGTGAATTGATCACTTGAATATTCAAAATCACTCCAAGTAGAATTCATGTATTCCTTTACTTTTCTTTTACAATCATCTTTCTTTTGATCTTTAAGTAAAGTAAAATCCAGTCTCAAATGATCATTATTATTACATTCATTTCATATGACTTCATTTTCTATATTCTTCTTCAATTTCTCTATTCTTATTTTATATAACTTTCCAAATTTTTTAGCAGGATCTCAAAACTCATCACCTAAACCCGAATGAATATAATCTGAATCATAAACTTCCTCCATTGAAACTTTGAGTTCATTATTATCCTTTTTTATAGAATTATGGTTTTTATCTTCTTCTTACATCTCAACTTCATATATAATCAGGGTTATGATTAGTTCTTTCATATTTTATTATTTAATTATTTTGGATTATTGAATAACACCAAAAATTCCATTCCACTTAGAAGGTAAAAATATAAGTACATTTAATTCCAAATAAGGTTCTCGAATTAGATTTCACAATTTAGAAACATCATTAAAAACATCTTTTAATCTCCCATTCATTTAAGTTAATCTTTCATCTTCATGCATCTTGAATGTTTTGAATTTAATCTTAGTAGTAATGTACCTTAGTTTTCAAATATTATTGGTTTCTTTATAGGAAATTTCAATTATCTACCACATTTTATAGGTAGCTTCACATTATGATACATGATTGAATTAATTAGGACCAATTTTAAATATAACTTCATTTATCACTCTTGAATTAACAACATAATCATCTTATTTTGTAGTATGCCACTTCTTTGGTTATGCATAAATTTTATATGGTTTAATAATCTTTATATAAACTTTAAAAATAATATTTTATAAATATATAATCATTATTTATTTCCAACATTTATAATTTTATCCATTGAAGTATGGTGCTTTGATCATTGATATGACTTATTTGAGTTAAGCTATAGATATATTTCTTTGTATTGACTTTTGACTTGATCTTGCAAGATATTAATAGAATATTTCAAAGATAACTCCTTTGATACCAATTTTTAGGTCCAAATTATATGAAGATAAACAAGTGGGGGTGAATTGTTTATTTAAAAAAATCTTGAAAAAATAAAATTTAATTCCCCTTTTTGATTTGTAAATAAGTTACATGTTTTTTCATTTATACAAATTATGCAGTGGAAAAACAAAAAAGAGAACATAATAACTTTTATATGGTTTAATTAAAAAATATCCATTTGCACACTCCACAAGCACTCTATCAGCAAGATTGATTATTTTCACTAAGATATGTCCTCTTATCCAGAGACCTTTACAACTACATACACTCTGTTATAGAGGTCCAAAAAAAGGACTTTCTAGTGAAAATCACCAAGCTCATATAGAGGGAATTGGTTGAGTGGACTAGGAGATTTATGTGTCTCAAATCAATATTCACCAACATGTTATTTTCATTATATATATTCTATTATTTACTTGCCTTTAAGAGAAAAGAACTAGATCAGTTAATTTTAAGAGGGACATTTTGATTTTTTCAAGATTTTTAAAAAGGAAAAATTTACCCCCCTCTTATGTATTTTTTATCATCATTACGACATAACTTTTATTATATTATGAAGTTTATGTATGAAATAATTGTAACTTGGATAACTATATATGTTCTATAAGGTTATATTTTATTATAACTTTTACATTTGTTTATCTTATCATTATATTGAGAATGAATATTCAATTATTTATTTTTAATTTTTAGATTTTCAATGATTCTCACCCTTATAATGTAAAGAAGACAAATGAACTACGAAGGGTATGGGTGGATTATTTTATAATATTGATTCGGTTTTAGTTTATTTATTTATATTTTTGATATAGATTTTAAATTTTAAATTTTAAATTTGAAATTGTAAATTTGTTTTATTTTAATAAAGTTGTGATATAAATAATTATTATAGAATTTTACTTGATTTTACTTTTGTTTGATGTTGTTTACTGCATTTTTTAATACATTATAGGTTTGGGTAGTGGTTTTTTTAATAAATATATTTTTAAAAATTCATTTTTTATACTAGTTATTTTTATAATAGACATAAAAAATCAATTATCTATCTCTTTATATCTGTTATTTTATAAAACCAATGTAAAAACCCCAAATTCCACATTTGTTATTTTATAATAGCTATGTAAATTCCCCAAAATTTTCATTTTGGGAAGGCATTCCACATTATTTAGAAAATAAATAACATGGAAGTTAGTTTTTTACGCTGGATTTATAAAATAACTAATGTAAAAAATGAACTTCTACATCGATTATTTTATTACTAAAATGGAAAGTCCCCTAATTTTTCATTTTGAGATGGTTTTTAGCATGAGTTGTTATTATAATTGATTTTGAAGTTTTTTTATATCGGTTAAAATAACCGATGTAATAGACTTATTTATATTTTCACTTATAATGAATTTACTTATAAACCAACATTAAAAAGAAACAAAAATAATGTGAAAACCCCTTTTTTGGACTTGTGAGTGCAATCATATCAATCACTAATATTTTGAGAGAGAGATCCAATTTAGAATACAAAATCATAAATATATATATTCAATAAGTAAATGAACAAATATGTCTCTTATATAATGATTTATGTAAGATCCTAGACTTTGAAGAGGTATGTATTTTAAATTTTGGTTTAAATATCTTCAATTCAGTTCATGTAGTGTTTAACGGGTGTATGAGGAGGCTCAGGGATGTTTTGGAGGTTCAGAACTTGAAAGAGAGAGAGAAATGGGCATCCAATGCATTTAGCACAATTGGTGCATGGTTATAGAAAGTTGTGTACCCAAACCATGCTATCTATGAGGAGGGGTGCATGGTTAAGAAAAATCATGCAAGGGGGAAATACAAACCATGAAAACTTGAAAAGAGGCATTCTTCACAGTTAGTGCACAATTTTTCAATCTTTGCAGAATCCCTAGATAATCGTGTGACTTCTCCCATATTAGATAGAGCCTAATGCACAGTTTGGAAAACCCTGCGGCCAAATTGTGATCCCCATTAAAAATTGAGAATTTACCATTTTTACCCATCATATTTTAATTTCCTCACCCTATTTTCTTTCCATTTATTCATCCTCAATCCCTATTAATGAACCTAAACACCCAAATCTTCCCAAGGGTTAACCTCCTTCGATTTTAGGTCATTTGGAGTGTTGTTAGTTGTGGATGGAAGCTCCAGGTAAGTCTAACGCACCTCTCGCTACAATTTTCTAGATTAGGGCTTGTGGTTTCATTCTTAATCTTACAAAGACCTAAAAACCTCTTTTTTTTACTGTGGATCTTAGGTTATGGCTTCAAGGGTGCTTGAATATGGATCTAAGGCTAAGGTTAAGTGAGCGTTCATTTATGGATTTGAGGTAGGTGGTCTACAAGTTATATCCCATAGTCTTAAAGTTGATTTGTGTATGTGTGGTTGTGTTAATAGTTCTCTCTTGTTGTGAATTTGATGCCTTTAAATGGATTTGGTAAAATGGTTGGATAGATGATGACTGAAACCCCTCATGATCCCTATGAGATGCATTGAGGTGGACTAGATAGATTTAGGTCCACCCATGGGGTGTACCAATATTCCTGAACATGGAAAATTATGATTTTAAGCGTAGAAACAACTTATTATTAAGAAAATACCATTATAATATTGTTGATATGTTATTTTAGTAGAAAAAGGGATATTGATAGTTTAGCTATACTTTGATAATGTCATAAGGGGTTGGTTGGAATATTATTAAATGGGTTAGATGAAATATTGTTATTGTCATAAGTGACTTTTGATTTGTAATTGAAATACATGAGTGGGTTTATTCATGTGAAATTATGGACATGTTAAAAAGGGTAAATGTTTTTGAATTTATGAATGTGTTAAATTGGATAATGTGTGGAAATTAATGAATATTTTAAATAGGATAAAGTATGAAAATTGTTGAATATGCTTAAGGGGTTATGGTATGAGAAAATGAAATGGTTTAAATGGGATAGGTAATGTAAATGGTAAATATAATAATGGGTTAAGGATTGATATTAATTCACATTTTAAATAGTTATGTAATGTAAATGTTATGTGTATTGATTTGTGTATAATTATGATATGGTTAAGGTGGTAAATAGATAAATAAGCATGTGAACATATATTGGTTGTTGTGGGGTATTAGACTTGAGGATCTATGCCCACGAGTCATGTTAAACTAAGGATCTAAACCCCACCCCAAAATCCATAGGTTAGGGAATGGGATTGAGGATTTATGACCATAACTGTTGTATTTTATGAGACTAACTAGACTGAGGCTCCAAGGTAAGTGTAATGTATGGTTTATGAAATTTTTATCCCTAATGAGATAGGAAACTTGACTTATTCCATTAGACATAGTAATTTACCATATTATACCATTGTGTAAATGATGTAAATTTCTAACCCATGTAACAATTGATGAAACTGATTAAGTGATTAAAATGGTTAAAGTGAATGTAGTTGACTAATGTCACCTGAGTTGTCTTTTATTTACCTTTTCATTTATTTAATACTGGAATAGAAAATTTGTTTTGACTAGATATTTTATAGACACCATTGGTGGTAACCTACTGAGTTGTACTCACACCCTTATTGGGCCACCATTGGGTACTCGAGTAGATTTCATGGTTTCAGGTTAGGACAAGGGAAAGGGCCCTATGTTATGGAGTTGAATTGGGATTAGTATGTGCTTGGATGAGGATTATAACTTGGAGTCATTACACATTTTGGGGATTGGTTAGTTTATTTTTATTTTGGGTTTTCAATCACTTGAAACTATCTTACATGACATAAAATACTTACTATTGGTTGTGGGTTGTACCTAGTTTTGGAAAATGGTTTGAATGAATGTTTCTAGTTGATTTTTTATTATTTCCATTATTTATCATTGTTTTGGGTTGTGGGTTACTATGATAAAGAGGGTATAGTCTCCCCATATATTCTAATAGACTCTCACTACTAGTAATAAGACTCTGGCCTATGGGGAGGTGCGCCTAAGGTTATGTAGTGACCCAGCTCGGGTATCAGTTTAGTGACTTCTCGGTTGGGGACATTACAAAGTTGTATCAGTGTGGTTATTTTATGTGGTCTTATTATTTGGGGATGGTAGATGGATTATTATGATGTTTTGGGACTTTTAAATAAGATATTTCTTAGGAGTATCTAACCCATGTATGAGGTAAAACCTAAGTACCCAGGGTGGGATTATTGTTCTTGGTGTGTTGTTACGGTTACATGATATTTCACCATTCAGTGATTCACTTGTTCTGTGATGTGACTATTTTATGATATTTTTATCATTTCCATAATGAAATGAGTTTGTAAATTCATGAATAATTATAGGCAACTAGGGATATATTTGGCATGCATCATGATAAGAAAACAAGGGATGGGTTTGTGGGACTTGAAGGGTAGAATGCATTTTACTTTCTTAAGAAATTTGAAGAAAACAGTTTCGAATAAAGATGATGAAAAAGGGTTCAATGGAAATAATGTTAAAGAATGGTTAAATAATTGTGCTTAATGAAGGGTTGTAAATGAATTAAAGTTTTGGTTGTAATGAGATGAGAAATGAGAAATGCACCTAAGAGGATAGATTTACACTATAAGGGTGGAAATGGTTTTAAAAAGGTCTCTAATGAAATAACCAGGACTATGTATGTTGGTTTACCCTATGTTGACCATAACTCGTAGTCGAGATGGTTAAGGGTAGTGTTCTAGGTGTGAAAATTTTCGTTGGGATATTATATGATAGATGGGTTGTTTATGGATGGTGGAGAGACTTATCTTATTTAAATTGTGGAAGCTTTATGTTATGTGTTCTAAGACTCATGCTTGGAATTGTAGGAATATGTGAACCTTGAATACATGTTTTATTTGAGTGAAAAGAGGATGTCACCAAGAATTATCCTCCATAAATGGAGCAAGGGAACCCATTTATCCAGGTTAATAAAGGAGAGGATCAGTTTTTTGAGAACTTTTCTCATTTTATGTAGATGATTGAATGAGAACTAGGAGGGGTCATGCCTATTATATTTGATCTAACTTGAGAATTTCAGTTGAAACGCCCTACAATGTTTTCTAGAGAGGGTGGAACTGAGGTGGAAGAGTTCTGGATAGATTCCATAAAACAAATTGGATAACTTGGAGACTCCTATAATGACTAGAGTCAATTTGGAAGTATATATATTGTGGGGACCGGAGAAGCACAAGTAGGATATCTTGGTTCAGATACAACATGATGATGGTATGATATGGAATGAATTTTAGGATAAGTTTCTAGAATACTTCTACACAAAGACATTGAGATAGGAGTGGGCTATAGAGTTTATGAGGTTGACACATGGAACTATGTATGCGATGAATTACGTGGTCCATTTCATGAACTTGTAACACTTTGTTCCAGTGTTGGTAGGGGATGAGGCTACTACAACAAGATGTTTTCAGGATGGGCATAGACATGATATTAATTCATAAGTGAACATATTCCATTTAAAAGTGGTTTGAAGAAGTGGTAGATTAGTCCCTTATTTCAGAAGGGAACTTGAGGGAGTCTTCAGGTGGTGTAAATGTGGTTCTAATTAGTCAGAACAGTGGTGCGACTTCTAAGGGAAGGAAGCATCGTTTCAGAAATCTTCATAGGGGTGGTAGCATGTAGAGTAGTTTTAAGAGAGGATCATAAGCTCAGGGTGGTGACCATGTTTTTTTCTTTTAGTGTGGTGGGATGGGAACATGCGGGGTCATTTCCCCCAGCCACCATTTGAGTGTCGAGTATGTGGCAAAATGGGGAATGTGCAAAGGTTCTATTGGAACCCTCGATAGTTGGGCATGGTTGGAGGTTCAAAGTCAATGAAGAGTGCAGGAAGGGGGTCAGTTACCCCATATTAGGAAAGAATTTAGAGCTCTACCGCCACACCATTAGAGGTGTATGGAGTAGTACTCTAGGGAGAGAGCGTCCATACCTATAGGGTAGTACAACAATAGGGATTTAGACTAGGGCTCAGGGTATAGGGGCAAGTCAGCTCCATGGAGTTCAGTATACCCCTGGAGGTGGTGAGGCTATACCATTGATAGTTCAAGATACAATTATTATGTTACATATACTTTCTAGTTCTTTATTTGATATTGGTTCCACACACTCTTTTAAATCTACTCATTTTGTGGTTGTGTTGGGTCTAGCAGTGGAACCTATGTGTGAGTTCATGTTGATTGATACACTATTAGGGGTGTGAATAGAAAATATTAGGTAGTGTAAGGGGTGTGTGCCCAAGGTTGGTTAGTACCATTTACTATGGTACTTGTTTGTTCTTAACATGTCAGGTTTTGATCTAATTTTGGGTATGTACTAGCTAGTGGTATACCAAGACCATACTAAATGTTACCATAATAGGGTAATATTCACATCTCTTGAGGTATACACATATTTCGATTATAGTTTTTAGCATCTAGAAAAACTCATGACCCAAGTGTCTTGTATTATCCTTGACGATGGTAGAGAAGATCAACCTATATTCCCACTTGTAGAGGATTAGTTCTAGTATGTGTTTCCTGAAGACTTCTTGGTGTTACCACTAGAGAGAGATGTTGACTTCACGATAGATTTTCTGTTGGGAGCAGAACCTTTTTCCATTCCCCAATATGGAATAGACTTAGAATAACTTTAGGAACTAAAAACATAGATGGAGGAACTAGATAATAAAGTATTTATTTGTCTGAGTACATCACCTTGGGGATCACCAGTATTGTTTTCCAATAAATTTGATGGATCCTTGTGACTATGTGTTGATTATAATAAGCTAAATCAGATGACGGTTAAGAACATATATCCTATACATTGAATTGATAATACTGTTGACCAACAAATAGGTGTTTTAGTGTTCTCCAAGATTGATCTTAGACCAAGTCACCATTAGATAAGGGTGAGACTTTATGATATTCTATAGAATTATTTCAAGATAAGGTATGGGTTTTATGAGTTTTTTATTATGATTTTCGAACTAACCAATGCACTGAAAGTGTTTATGGAACTAATGAAACTTTATTTCAATATTACCTAGATTAGTTCTTATTTGTCTCTGTGGATGACATCTTAGTGTACTCCAAAACTCATGACAGTCATTCCAAAAATATTGACAACATATTGACTACACTAAGAGAGCATAGGCTATATGCCAATATATCAAGGTGTCATTTTTGGATTTATAGGATTCATTTCTTGAGTCACGTTATTTTTGAGGAAGGTGTTTCAATGGACTTAGAGAAAGTACATGTGGTTGTGTTGGGGGAAAATCCCAAAAATGTTTCTGATGTCCGTAGTTTCTAGGATTGGATGGATATTACTGATTTTTTATTAAATAATTTTTCCATTTGGAAATGTCACATTCAGGTTTGACCAAGAAGGGTATCAAGATTGAGTGGTCTGTGGAATGTGATAATTCATTTTAATAATTAAAGTGTCAGTTGGTAACCATGCTGATTCTGATATTACCTAGGCCAAGTGAAAAATATACCTTGTTTTGTGGTGTGTCTGGTGTTGGACTTGGTGAGGAATTAATGTAGGATGATCTGGTTGTGGTGTATGTGTCAATATAGTTGATTCCTCATAAAATAAATTACCCTACACATGATCTTGAATTGGTCGTGGTGGTTCATGCCTTAAAATTTTGGAAACATTACTTGTTGGGTGAACGATTTATGGTGTATACTGATCATAAAATCCTAAAGTGCATATTTTATTAGTGTTATTTGAATATTTTTCAACAAATATGGGTTGATTACATGAAATCCTTTGACTTTGAGCTAGTTTCCAAATAGGTAATGTAAAACAGTGTTGCTTATGCTTTGAGCTGTAAGACTCAATGTAAGGTAGTTTAGGAATCATGTTCAGAGTGGAAGATGATAGCGTTGTTTGTTTAGATTCATCTTAAGGTGTATTGTGGAGAAGGAAAGATAACCCTTTCATCCTTGGATTTTGAGTATGTGCTTTTATGCCAGATTATGAAAAACAAGTTTGATTATCCATAATGTTTGGCTTTGAGGGAAGATTTTGAAGGTGGGGAGACACCTTTTAATTAGACCACTAGAGAATATGGGATCATTTATGTCCATGTCTGTGTGGTTGTACCAACAATAATATGAGAAGATTTTATGAGTGAGTTTCATGCATTGAATTATATAGTGCATCCTTGATTGAAAAAAAATGTATCATGATCTTCGTAAGTAGTATTGGTGCTCGGGGATGAAGAAAGAGGTTTTAGTTTTTGTGGAAATATGCCTTACCTACCTGTTAATAAATGTTGAGCATCAGAAGTTGGGTGTTTTTTTGTAGCCATTGACCATTATAAAATGGAAATGGGATTACGTGATGATGTATTTTTTTTGTGGGTATTCTGGGAATGACTTATAAGAATGATTAAATTTGTGTATTTTTGGATTGGTTGACCTTGGAGGCACATTTGTTACTAATTAGGGAGACCTTAACCATTGATCAGTTGTGAAAGTTTTATATTCAAGAGATAGTTTGATTACATGTGCTACCACATAATAAAGTTTTTGATCATGATCTATGATTTACATCACTCTATTTGAAGGGATTATAGAGGGAACTTAGTAACCATGTTTTTTAGTATGGATTTTCTCCCAAAGAGGGACGAGATTTCAGAGTGTACTATTCAAGTACTAGAGGACATGTTGAGAGATCATGCCCTATATTTCAGTAGATTGTGGGAGAAACACTTAGTGATTGTTGAGTTTTCCTATAAAAAAAGTTACCAGGAAAAAATTCAGATGGAAATTTCTAAGGCACTCTATGGTTGATAGTGTAGATCTCCGTTGTGTTGGAAAAAAGTTGGGGAATCATAATTTTTGGTAAAAAGTCTCATGTAGGGGACATGATAAAAAGTTCATTTAATTCAAAAATGCATGGAAATGGATCATAGTAGGTTTAATTCAGATGAGTATTAGTGTTGTAGACCTCTTGAGTTTTTAGTAGGTGATTGTGTGTTTCTTTGGGAGTCGCCATGGTTGGTTCACCATAAAATTCAGAAGTAGGGAAAGTTGGTGCCCAGGTATATAGAACTGTTTGATATTGTAGAGAGGATCAGATTGGTGGTATACCAATTGGATCTTCTAAAATGGTTTAGTGGTATGCATGATGTTTTCCATGTGTCACAGCTTCGGTAGTATCACCCTAGCCCATCTCATGTGATTGATTTTGAGGATGTGGAGCTTGAGGCTGATGCATCCTTTGAGGAGAATCTAGTTCATATTGTGGATTAGAGTGAGAAATTATTGTGGGGAAGGACTATGCACGTGGTCTATGTTTTGTGGTAGCATGTTAATGTTTAGGAAGAAACATGGGAAAGGGAGTTGGATATGCTGGCCCAGTGGTCCAATATCTATTCTTCAGAGGATTAGTGATGGTTGGGAGTGTAGTTCAAGGATGATCCATTATAAGGTGGGGAGGTTATAAGATATCACACTTCATGTAGGTATTTTTACGTTTAAAGTTTAGTTTAAATCACTTAAATTTTGTTAATGGGGTGTTTACAAGGTATATGAGGAGGCTCAGGGGTTTTATAGGGGTTCACGACATGGAAGAGGGAGAAATGGCCATCCAGTGCATGTTTTATAGTTGGCACACAGATAGAGTAAAATATTTTCCCAAACTATGCTAGCCAGTAGGAGGGGTGAACAGTTAAGACAAAACATGCAAGGGGGAAAGACAAACCATACAGACTTCGATAGAGGTATTCCGCATGGTTGGTGAATAGTTTGTAAAAATGGGTGGAATACCTAGGTAACCATGCAACTTCACCCCTCTTGGACATATATTGGCGCACGGTTTAGAAAACCATGCAACTAAACCATGCACCCCATTAAAAAGTGAGAATATACAATTTTTCCTCCATGGGATTTTAAGTTCCTCACCCGATTTTTCCCATTTCTTCCTCCTCCATCCCTAGTTATGAACCTAAACACCTAAATCTTCTCAAGGGTCAATCTTATTCAATTATAGGTCGTTTGGAGTGCCATTGGTTGTGGATCAAAGATTCGGGTAAGTCTAATGATCCTCTAACTTCTCTTTTCTATATTAGGGATTTTGGTTTCATTCTTGTTCTTCCAAATTCCTAATACTCACTTTTTCCAGCAGATCATAGGTTTTTGGATTCAAAGGGTGCTTGAATCTAGATATATGGCTAAGGTTAAGAGAGTGTTCATCTACGGATTCAAGGTAGATGGTTTACAAGTTATATCCCATAGTCTTGTAGTTTATTTGTGTATGTTTGGTTGTGTTAATGGTTCTATCTTACTCTGAATTTTATTCCTTCAAATGTATTTGGTAAATTGGTTGGATAAATGACGATTTTAACCCCTCATGATCCTTGTGGGATTCATTGAGGTGGACTAGACTGATTTATGGCCCCCCATGGGATGTTCCAAAATTCCCAAACATGGAAAATTGTGATGTTAATAATAGAAACAACTTCTGATTAAGTATATACCATGATAAACATATAGATAGGTTACTTGAGTTGAAAAATGAATATTGATAGTGTGTCTAGACTTTGATAATGCCATAAGGTACTGGTTGTATTATTTTGAAACGGGATAAATGAAATATTATTATTGTACTAAGTAACTTATGAGTTTTACTTGAAATACATTATTAGTGTTATGCATGTGAAATAATGGACATGTTAAAAAGGGTAAATTATTATGAATTGATGAATGTGTTAAATAGAATAACATTTGAAAATTGATGAATATGTTAAATAGTCCAAAGCATATAAATTTTTGAAAAGGATTAAGGGGTTAAGGTATGAGAAAGAAAAATGGGTTAAAAGGGATATACAATGTGAATTGTAAATATGCTAATGGGTTAAGGGTTGATGTTAATTAACATGTTAAATATTTATGTAATGTGAATGATGTGTGTATTTATTTGTGTATGGTCTTGATATAATTAAGGTGGTAAATAAAAAAATAATACAGTGTACATGGATTGTAAGTTTTTGGGTATTGGATTTGAGAATCTACACCCATGGGTCAGGTTAGACTAAGTATTTAAACCTCACCCCCAATGTATGGGTTAGGGAAGGGAACTGAGGCTCTATTCCCCCCAACGGTTTTATTTTGATGAGACTTCATGGAGCGAGGATCCAAGGTAAGTGTAATGTAATGGTTTGTGAAATTTTTATCCCTAGTGAGATTAGGAACTTGAATTATTCCCTTATTCCTAGTAATTGACTGGATTAGGCCATTGTGTAAATGATATAAATTCCTAACCCATGTAACAAGTTCTAAAATGGATTGAGAGATTAAAATGGTTAATTTTAATATTTTTGACTAATGACACCCAAGTTGTCTTTTGTTTACCTTTTAATTTATTTAATACTTACGTGCACTATCTATTTATACTGGATATTTTTGTAGACACCATTGGTGGTGGACTACTGAGTTCTACTCACACCCTTCTTGGGACTCCATTGGGTACCCAAGAAAATTTCATGGTTGCGGGCCAGGATAGGGGAAAGGGCCCTATGCAAGGGAGTTGAGTTGGTCTTGGGATGTGCAGGGATAAGGATCTAGAATTTGAGTCAGGACCCATTTTGTAGATTGGTATGTTTGTTTTTATTTTTGGTTTTCCATCAATTTATGTTGTATAACATTAAATATCATACTTACTATTGGTTGTGGGTTATACCCAGTTTTGGAAAATGGTTTGAAATTCATGTTTCTGGTTTAATGTTTATTTTTTTACCCTTTTCTCATTATTTTTTGTTATGTATTACTCTTATAAAGAGGTTATAGTCTCCCCACATGTTATTTTAGACCCTCACTGCTGGTCGGTAGCCTCTGGAATATAAGGATGTGTGCCTAAGGTTATGTAGAGACCCATCCCATGGTATCGATTTAGTGACTTATGGGTTGGGTATGTTTTACTTTAATGAATCAATCAACTGTGATTTGGGAAATTGAATGCTAGGGGTTTGGATGTGGTAGCTATGATTTTTTGGATGGGGGTCAGGGGTGGGAGATGTATTAAGGATGGATCTGTGGGATTTTCCAAAAGTGAATAAATACTTAGGGGATCGGGCGCTAGGATCCAGGAGTAGAGGAAAATGTAAATATAGGGGGAGGGAGGTGTGATAGAGGAAGAATAGGTGGATCAAAATGGATAAAATTTTGAGGAAAATTCCAAACCAAGGGGTGAATATATATGAAGAAAAAATTTAAGTTGTTAGAGAGCAGGTGACATATTGATTATAGATTGTAGAAAATTAATGGTAAAGGGAAAATGGAAGAGGGAATATAGAAGTGGGGAAATGGAAAACATGATGGTGACATTTGTAAATGGAGTTACAATATTTATTAGAAGTATAGATATCAATAAATTCAAATTTTGAATTTACTTATTCTAATGTCATAATTTTATTTTTAAAGATCTCAGGTATGATTCCATTAAATTTAAAGCTATTATTAAATCAAGAATGTGACACCAATTTAAACTATGAGTTATTTACAAATCAAAAGTTCTGTGTCATTCGTAAATAAATTATGTATTCAATGATAAATAAGTAATAATATCACATAACATATAAGGAAAGTAAAGACGAACACAAAATATAAATAAAATATATAGTCAAAAGTCATTAATTCCGTTATCATGTTTAAATATATATATATATATATATATATATAGGATACATGAAAATATTATCAAATGTACAAATCAGCCCTTATTATCTAAAAAAAATCTAATGGTTACAATTGATGACATGGGAGAGATCATGGAAATTTAATAGTCATAGGAATCTCTACTCTTGGGACTAGAGCCCATTAGAATCACTGTTCATAAAAATTGTGACATCCATAATTATGATGTTATTTTATAGTATAATTTTTTTATTATATAATTACTCTCATTTATAAAATAGTATTTAAAATTTTTTTATTAAAAATTTAAATTATATGAAAATAAATTTGTTATAAAATAAATAATTTTATTATCAACAAAAAAGTCAATAAATAACATGTAACATGTTTGGACATAATTTTTTTACTATAGATAGAACATTGTATGGATAAGTGATAATTCATAAAATTTTTAACACAATATATAAATCATAAAATAAATGTAACACATAATATTTGGGTCAATCCAATCACAAAAATGTTGGTTTTTTTAGGTTGATTAACACTTTATCAAAGCAGCCAAAGTAAAAGAAACCAAGTAGCTATGATCACCATTGAAGTAATATAAAAACTGCATATAAACTAAAATGAATAACTATTGTATATATATGTGTGTGTTCAATACACCATATAACATATGTATCATCCTCCTCCTCATCATATGTTTTGATAAAGATCCCAAAGTATAACTAAAGGACATCCGTTCTACATAGTGTATCGATGTGTCGACCCTAATCACACATCATATGTGTGGGAATCTCCATCCTCTATGATGTACTAGCATCTCATTAAATGAAAGGTTTAGAATAAATGGAGATTTTGGTGTTTGGTTGTTTTGGCCATGTATTAAGTGATCACTAACCACCACTTCCATCACATGGAAGTTATTTATATAACACTCATGGATAGTTATAGGGTGTTGTTTCATTTATTCAAGTGTTATAGCACATGAATAAATATTATGGTCAAACCATGCATTCATCACATGATTTCTTATTCTCCCTCAAATTTCATCTTATGAAATAATTCTATTAATGAAATAATACATGGAAGAACCACTAAATAACAATAATTTATCATTTAGACACTACCATAGGCTACATGGATCGATATACCTTTTATGAACGAAAATAATAATTTTAATTAAATAAAAAATAACTTAAATATGTCATATACATATACGAATTTAGGGTATATCTTCTTCAATTTCCTACTTACACTAAATCCTAAACGATTTTTTACTATTTCACCTTATATTGTATTGTATATAATAACTTATGAAATTATATCCAAAAAATATTTTTTGATATCTTCCAAAAAACATTTGGAAATATATCATTAACATCACCTTATATCACATAATATCTAATAGCTTGTGAATACCCCTAAAAAATCCTTTTAGATTAAATATAGAACAATTTTAGATCATCTCTCTAAGTTAAACTTAATCCCCATTCATTAAACCGCAAAGTGTGATCCCATAAGACTTTATTTAATTTAAAACAAAAATAATATTTTTAATCATACATTTGAGAAAATATTGGCCTCTATAAAATCATCAATCTTACTTAAACTATAAATGTATTTGATGTGATCTATATTAAAATCATGTCTCTCTATACCCTTTTCTACCAATATACATAATATGAAGATGTAAATTCTCATATTTATCCTTTGTTTAAGACATAGAGTGACCATGGGACATAGATTATGTCAATACCATATAGGATACTCATCTGTTCTCAATTATCATATTATAGAGTGACATGTTTGGTGAATATGTCACATACCATTCACCCTTGTAGATAATCACATCACATGTACCATATCTGTATATATGTATAACATCTAGGTGTGTCCACACACTTCCAAATTATATCTCAATTGAGGTTCTTAATTTCATACTCATCATACAAGAGGATAGATCCCAAATCTAGTTGAAATCAAACTGATGACATGATCAACAACACACCCAACCAACCCTTGATTAGTTAAGTTATTTTCATGTTCACATAAGTAGGGTATACAAATATAAAGGTTCTCATGCTAGGAATCACTCCAACCTTGGGTAGTGAGGAATAAAATATGATCCATGCAACCCTATTGTACCAAATATATTTGTATGACTCTCCATGTGGTATACTTCATGGGGGTTATTGAACACATAATTTTTTTTATTTATTTTGTGGTTAATGAGGATATTCAAAATTTCGATACAAGAATCCTACTCATGCTAACATTAATTTTTTATAACCTATAATACTCCATGAAAAACATTAGTTAGGTATAGCTAAAAGTATTTTTTTGAGAGGTCAATTATCATTACACTTCACAATATATATATATATTGTAAAACCTACCTTAGAATCCATTGAACTGGTCCTTAAGGATAATGCACCACATGGCCTGAGGCATTACTCCCTGTACACTAGAGGCCGCTAACTAGCATCATGAGCCTAAGGTGTTCTAGTGGGGATACAATACCTATATATCATAGTATACCAACAACGGAAATAAAGGGAAGACAGACCGATACATCCAGATGAATAAAACACAGTAACAACATCCAGACAAATGCTGATAAAGAATCAGACAAACAACCCATCATATAAAAAATAATCTATGTACAATTTATGGAAGGCATACAACAAGATTACATAAACAATAAAACCCCATAAGGTAAGGGAAGGAACAAAACTAGGAAAACCCCAATAGATGAACTCAAGCCCTAGACTGATCCCAAACTCCCATGCTCTATTCTATCAACTAAGAATAACACAACATCAGGTGCTTTCATATATGTGTACCTAAAATGATATAATGATAACTGATTAGGTACCCAAGTTCCATGGATGCTCTAGCAGGGTGCGAGTATAACTCAGTAGGTCACTACTAAATGCATCATGAAAAAACCAGTTTATAACCAAGTTCATGAAAAGGTGTAATAAATAAACATTTACCATTTAACAGATTAACAATTAATTGTTTAAAAATTTAAATAAAAAGGGTAGTAAACCAACCACCAATACCTGGGATCTTCAATGACACTTGACATCTTTTATACATGATTTGGTCATTTTTTGTGAGTCTGTGATCATGATATACATCATGGATCGATGAGTTCCATGGTATAAAACCAAGGAAACCATAGTTATAATAATCTAGGGGAATCCACAAGTATCAACTAGAAATTCCCACTAAAAAACCCATAGGGAATCAAAGGTATTGACCCCTGGAATTCCAATGATCTTGTTAACTAGTCTGAACTCAAGGAACTTCCCTTGACATTCATAAGCACAACTTTATTGGAATCCATTGAATATGCTTGAGGTAGTCCACCTAATGAAATGAATTTTAATCTGAGGTGCTAATCCAAAGTCATTCAACCAAGGTACCCTATAAGAATCCGTGATATTGATTTGTGGCATCAGATAAATATTAATATTACTTTAATCCAATGGGGAACCACCCCAAGTCATTTGTGAAAATTAATATAAGAATAATTCAATGGCTTTCTCAAGGCATTTCATAGAATCAATCCTCAATGAATCAAAGGGTGTCATCACATCCCAAAATTCATCTGAGTCCCTTAATGGAATCTTGGGACCACTTATAGAATTCCACAAAACATAAATCTATATAAAATCCATGTAATTTGTCCATGAAATTCCTATAAAATCACAAATCAACAAAAATAACTCATTACACTTAATCAAATAATTCATTCATTAATTCCCAAGCAATTGAATCTTTACAACACAACATTCCTATTTACAAAATTTCATTTACTAGGTAACCAATTCCCTTATTACCATTAAACCATTAACTACCAGGTTTATTTATCAATCTCTTTATTTATTTTAAAAGGTATACCTCAATCCTATACAAGTCACATAGAATCTCAAGGTTACCCTATAATCACTCCTTTCTTATAAAAAAATAACATTTTGAAAAATATCACCTATGGTATCCTTCATTAACTATTCTACCACTCATTTAAGTTATTCCAACATAAAATTATAATTCCACATCTCACTTAAAGACCCAAGTCAAATTTTAAATTCGAATTTAAGGCTATCGATGGTTGTGAAGTTTCATTTTATCATCATCTATTTGAAATAATATATCCCTTTTTAACAAATTAAAAATACAATTAATCAAATAAAAATATAAGAAGATGGATTCTTATTAATTCCACATTATTTTACCTAAGATCCAATTCTATTAAACCAAGACAAAATAAGACCAATAATATAACTTAGGGAATCCTCTTGGAACACCCATCACTTTGGATCATGATATAATAATGAAGGCATTTGGCCTAAACAAATCCCAACTTGATTATTTAATAAATTTTAGTTAACTGAACAACAATTATATCATGACATACACTCATTCACTTAAGAGAAATTAGAGAGACTATGGGTTTAATTTAAGGGTTGGGATAAATTAGCCTTAAAGGATCTCACTCATTCGATATGAGAATTTAATTCAATCTAAAATAGGACAAATCAAAGAATCATACACAAGCCCTAAAAATAGGGAATATTAGAATTAAATAGCAAAGTATTAGTTTAAATTCAAATAAATGAATAATGAATGTAAAAAAATTCATGGAATTACCTCTAGCTCACTAACACTAAAGGAAAAAGTGAAATAATACACCAAATGATGAAGATCCATCCAAACCTCATGGATGAGGAGACAAATTCATGATGGGTTTATCATGGGTGAATGAAGGGAAAAAATATCGAATGGGGTATTAAGGTGGTTCCATCGGTAAAATTATCGGATCACCCCCATTTTAAAATGGTCCATGCAACCACCAGCTAGCCATAGTAACCCAAAAAACTATCAAGTGTGTACAACAACCCTTACTGACCTAATTCACATGTCACTAGCTAGTTGGTGGCATTTCAATAGTTTTTTAGGCCCTAACGTCCTTTGATCCCTCAAAGTGCTTCCATGAACACCTTGAACCCTTAGTCCATGTCTAAAAACACCTATTTAATGTATTCAAATCCTCAAGATCCTATCTCAGACTCCATTTTAAAAATTGGTTTTCCACCTAAACGAAAATTTCAAATTACTCTTAAATTTTGAACAATCCTATGAACATGGGGTCTTAAAACCTCCCCTTATTTTGACGACTCATCCTTGATCTGTCTCTCAAAGTGTCACTGATACCTATCACTGATACTTCTCATGATTTTGAAATGACCCATCTATGGGTGTAAGATTACTTAGCTTCTAATGCAATGGTGTCCCAACCTTAGATATGTTTAAATAAACACACAAAACAACTCACCTAAAACTCAAGAGTTTTATGACATTGTTCCACATATAACCCTTTCATATCCTATGCTATCATCATGTGCTTCAAAGATCAACCAGACACACCCTAAGTTCTCATACCTGAGACTCGGTCCCAAAAAAATTATCTTTAAAACTTCACTACTGGAAGCCTAATAATCCCATACATTAAGACACTAATAATTTCAATAGATTCCAAATGAAACCCCACCACTGGTGGAACTTATGAAATCCAAATGCCACCAACTCTACACCACACAGAATAAGGCCACAGGTCTACACCAGTCCACTTTTCACCCAACTGCTTCTTCACGAGTCATGTTCTCACCACCGAGACACTTTATAATACAAGTCCATGACTTTAATTAATGTTAAAAAGTTTCTCCTGAGTACTATAGCCTCACAATACCATTACCCTTACCAACATTATTCTCTACAGTCACACTTGACCATACCCCTCCACTATCTCCCTGAATCTAATAGTCACTAAAATTCAACTGCACTATCTCCACCCAAAACAATAACTATATAACACTCACACTTATGTGAATTACACTTTTATACATCTATCTTGTTCACCCATACCTAGATAAAATAAAAAAAATATAACCACATTCAGGTCATGTTTTTCAAACGCCACTTTATATGTATAATAAAAAATTCTCAAAACAAGTGGCACCTTCTCAAACTATCCACAATGAACTCCCCACCTTTGGACTTCCTTATTATCAATTCATGGTCACGACATTACCCAAGGAACACCATCCAACAAAAATTATAATTTTTTATCTCTGATCATGTTACTTGATCAAACCATCAACTCAAGTTTAATTTTAGGCTTAATTATCATTATGACATCTCACACAACCACTATGCAAACCATTGATAAAATATCACTATACACATGATCCCAATGGTTTTACCTCATGGTTCATGATATTTCTCATTTCTAGGTGAAACTTCCATTAATTCCACTATAGACCCTACCTAGAATTTCTAATAACTCAAAACCATTTGGTTCCTAGTTTTCCATATATGTGGTACCACCTTGATTTCATGTTCATTACACTTCATAACTTGATGTTTTATATAGCCTAAGGTCATAATATCACACCAAAAAATGATCATAAAAGGACCCAATAAATCTACTAGACAAGTTAAGAACCTCCACATCAATGAAGCACTTTTGATCCCATAACCATCTCATCGCTTCTTATTGAGAACTCACTTCATGCACTGATCATACACTGAAGCATTACTTTCCATGAAACTGCACCTAGTCATACCCTAGATCCACCATTTATATAACCATAATATACCAAAACCCTAAAGTTTTACACCCTATTCCCACTCTTAATCAAAAATTCACCTCATAAGGTCTTAACCCTGATGGGTTATTTTCTAAGGACCACACATATACACCCCAAAATAGCTCACCCAAATACACGGATCTCTAAAATCAGCACCATGAACATCCACCCATAATTTTTACCTCACCTAAGGGGTCATGTAAAATACATATCTCAAACTTCCCACCATTGAAATTTATCAAAAAAAGACATTGATATGTCCCACATGTCATCAAAATCCAACCACAGAACTAAAAGATATAGATTAACACTATTAGGTCAAGATTAGATTGTACTAGAATATTCTACCACATAAGTTAGACATAACACACTTAATGAGTACAAGATAAATTGAGTGAATCATTTATTATTTATCAATAACATTCAAAAACCCTTGCTACTAACTAGGAAACCCAGAAAGCATGCATCCCGGTGTTGATATGTTTCACTACCAGATTTTTCCAACTCAAGTCATAACTCATTCGAATTAGGTTCACACACCCATTAACTCAGCTAACCTCATACATTGATGGAAAGATTATCAGGATGAAAACATATATCTCGATTTATTGCTTTTCCCAAAAATCCTAGGTTACCTCACCCATGCCAAGGCCACTAGATTATCACCAAAAAACTCAGGCATCATCACAAAAAAAGAATCATTCACCTAAAATTTATCCATTTTAGGTCTAACTATATAAGACTAACTCACGACCAGGGTTAAGTATCTAATTGATCCTACCCCTTAAATACTATAAACTTCTTAAAACTTAAATGCATAGAATCTATACTCATAATTAATAGGTCATCGGCATTCCTGTTTCAAGAATTTTTTAGCATCACCTATGTGTCAACCTCCAAAATAAGAACTTATCGTGATTTCCATATCTTTGGAATCAAAAATCATAGGAGGTAATCACTTATGGGTTGTCATCAAAAATCACATATATCTTTGACAATATTAGGAGAGTATCCTCTTTTTAGTCATAATGCTTGGCTCACCCATATCCTGGGCCATATATTAACATTGTAAGGAAACTCTCACACCCGTAAACCCTCTTTAGGGCACTCGTATGATCTCAAACTGTCCAAACCTATTTTCTATATGGTTGAGAATAGTCTAAAAGGGTCAAAAAGAAACAAAAAAGGTATATATTCTTGTTATCCTATACATATTTCAATGCCTAAGTCATAACTCTAGGTAGCACTAACCCCCATATCAAGGCACATGAAAACTAACATGACAAAACACCCATCCTATAGGGTTCTCAAGTCAAATGGATGTCATATAACTCAATAATTCTCACAAAACCAACTACCTAAGTATAGATTCAATACTAAACACTCACCATGACCAAATCACACATTTAAGATTTATAATTTTACACCTTTACATTCTTTATTTTCATTAACAAATGTTTCCACAACAAAGTCACAATTAAATGAAATTTCTCAAGTAAATTTATAAAGGAAAATGTTTTATAATTTGTACATGGATTTTATTTTTCTGAACCTACAAAATAAAAAAGGTAATGAATAACATATTTCAATTTTAAATATTTACATTAACTAAAAAAATTCATAGATGGGGTCAGCTAAATAAGATTTAAATTACAAGTTATAGAGTAAAACACTATTTAAGTTGTAATTGACATTTCAATTAGTAGTAAACTTATAATAATAAAACTAAAATAATCACACAACATATATTTTATCCTTTTAGTATAATAATTTAAGTAATATTCCACTTTAAACTTGTATAGAAAAACATTGTATATATGGTTGTAGACATAGTAAATAACCAACATAAGTCATAGCTTTAGTAAAAAAGTAACCAATAATAAGTAATCACATGAATGACATGTTAATACCACATGATTTATATGATTAATGGTAACACCCTCTCTTTCCATATTTATCTAAGATATAAAATATCATAAATCAATAACCTCATAATCCAAGTACATCACTCAGGGTGAAATCAAATGATCTGTAAGAATGAAAAACATGAACAAAAATCCCATTCTTGAAAACATGGAATTTACTCATATGTGGGATGGATAATCCTAGGTATAATATCAATTCCATATCCCGAAACACTCTTATTATCCTATCTCATGGCCCCAAATAGTAAGATAAATGAAAAACTCCTATGATACCATTTAATAATGTGCTGCCTTGGGAGCTAATAAACTGGTGCTTTAGTCTAGTGTGCCACATTGTCTTAGGTGTAGCTCCTCATACGTTAGAGGGTACTAACTAGTAGTGAATTTATAAAATATTCCAATGGATAGCCTACACCTCTATATAAAATTATTAAAATATTATAAATAAATGGAATATAATCATGTGCATCCAAATGAATAAAACAAAGAAAAGAAATCTAGGTGAGTATCAATAGATTATTATAAAAATATCCCATTCTATAAAAACTATATAAATTTTCTATTAGGAATAAAAAAATAATATATAAACAATAAAACACCATAAGGTAAGGGAAATAAAAAAAATAGAAAACTTTGAAAGGCAGTTATGAGACCTGAATCGGTCCCAAACTCCCATGCTCCATCCTAGCAACCAAGAAAAACATAATATAAGGAACTTGCCTATATTTGTACCTACAATGAAATAGTGACAAATACTTTAGTACCCAAGTTCTATGGTGGCCCGATAAAGGTTTGAGTATAACTAAATAAGAAACCACTAATGAAATTACTAAAATAACTAGTCTATAACTTAGTTCATGTAGAAGTGTAATAAACAAAAAATTACCATTTAGAAGACTAAAAATTGATGGTTTAAAATTTAAATTAAAGGATGGTAAAATAACCACCAATGTTAGGGATCTATGGTGACAAAAAACATCAGTATGTACCTACTTTATCCATCACTAGTGAGTCTATAATCATGATATATATCGTGGATCAAGGTATTCTAAGGTATACCACCAAAGAACCCATAATCGAAATAATCTGAGAGAATCTACATGGCTCAACCAGGTAGTCCCTATCAACAAAACACATAGGGAATTCAAGGGGGGGTGACTGTTGGAATTACATTGATCTATTTTTATAGTATAATCTCAAGGAAACCTCCTTAAAATTTAAAATCATGTCTTGATTGAAGTATATATCTTACACCTAAGAAAATCACTCCCAAGGAAATCAAGATGAATCTGGGGAGCTCATATTGCGGCATTAAACCCGAGTAACTGATAAGAATATTTGACATTAATCCATGTAATTAAATAAATATATAAATTACCCATATCCAAGGTGGACCCACCCCAAATAATTCATGTTAATTAATCTAATAGGAATCTGATGGCTTTCCTAATGAATTCAATGGCATCGACCCTCAATGAATATGAGGGTGTCATCATACATCAACATTCATCTGAGTACCTTATTAGAATCCATGTCTTTCTCAAAGAATTACAAAATAAAAATTTCTATGTAGAATCTATGTAATTTTTATATATAATTCCTATTAAATTACCAATAAACAAAAATAACTCATGATCTTTAATCAAACAATCCATTAATTACTTCCCAAGTAATCACCTATTTTCAAAAAATCATTCACATTTAAAAAAATTTATTTACTAAGTAAATGATACCTTTTTTTACCACTGAAACTTTCATTACCAAGTTAATTTCACTATCTATTTATTTTAAAAGGGTTACCTTAAGGCTATATAAGTTACACAACATCTCTAGGTTACCCAATAATCACACATTTCTTATTCAAAAATTATCATTTTTAAACATATCACATATGGTCCCCTTCATGGACCATTATAACACTTATTTAAGTTAGGAAAACATCAAATTATAATTACACATATCACTTCAAGACATAATTCAAGTTTAAATTACAATTCAAGGCTATTAATGCTTGTGAAATTTCATTTCACCATCATCGATCTAAAATATGATATCCATTTCTAACCAATTATGTAAAGAACCAGGATTTAATAATTATATTTAAATGATTAATATGATATTAATGTTATTATCATTATCATGGGAAGATAAAATAATACTTACCTTCTTTCTATAATGATCATTGAAAATGGAAACGTTACTCATGAATACATACAAATTACCGTCTCCATGATTATAACGTAGTTAATTTTTCATATCCATATGTAATGGATGGATTTAAAAGTTTAATTAATGTATAAGATTTATTATTATTTCATTAATATTATTTTGGATATGATGACATAATGACCAACTTTGACTATAGACATCATACCAAAGTCATTTTGGACTCATGTACCGAATATCATCAAAATTTCTATCGAGAACTTAAATAAATAAGTAATTTTTATAACATGATAATAAATGATATAAAGGGAATACAAAACTTGAAAAAGTTTCTCATGTATGTAAATAATTATCATAAGTTTATTATTTAGGAAGATAAATAACATACATGATGAATAAGACTCGAGGTAATGGACTTCATCTCAATCTTCTTTCATTAAGGTATAGTTTGATGTAATACACTAACCTTATTTTATTTGGTGTATATATAGCCAATTTTACTTATAATGTCATTAATTAATTTATTATAATGTTATTTAATTTTTTTAATGTTATTATTTTATAGGGATTAATATTTAAATGTTCAGAGTAGTTTGAGACACCTTGAATGTTTAAAGATTTAATTATCAGGTCTTTTTCTCCGTGTCAATATTTATGATATTATTTTAAATATTTTTAGGGATATAAAAGGATTATAAAGGATATTTTATGTATATTTTTTTATTTTATTTAAAGGTTTTAAAAATAAATCTTTTTGTGTGTTTTATATGGAATGTTTTGATAAATGACAAAAATAATGTTATTTTTAAGGTATACGGTGACAAAAACTTCTCGGTTGCCTTGACCATTATTTAGTATACAGATTACTATAAAAGCCTTTATATTTTTAAAATAAAAATAAACCCCACTTTTTCTTTTCTGTGTATTTTTTTATTGAAAATGAATTTTGAAAATTGATTGATTATTTTAATATCTTGAAATGATTTATTATGTCTGGAAATGAAATTTTATGAGTAAAATGCTGAAAATTATAATATTTTATGTGTTATGATTATATTATGGTACTTGGACATTTGATGGGTGGTTACATGATAAAAAAGGATGGTTGGTTTCATGATAACCCATGGATGGGTGGTTAAGTTATAACCTCCAATGCATTGGGTATGGAATTCAGTTGTATGGTTATTCCATTTATAAGAGTGACATGTATGGAAGTCATTTGTATGGCTATTCTATTTGTAATAGTGACATATATGGAAGTTGATCTTATGGTCATTAAATTTTTGTATAATTATGTATTAAGTTACCTACTTATATATTATATGTTTTCTTATGAGTCTTCATGAAAATTGTTTGATTTTGAAAATGTAATACAATGTTCTTTTTGAAATGATGATCCTTTATTCAGGGTAAAAAGTTATGTTTTTAAGTAATTTTTTATGGGTTTTCACTAGACTAATTATTTTATTTATTTATACTCGTTACTTAGATTTTTTGATCATCCCTGGTTTTAATTTTTTCAGAGGTCTTAAGATTGGTCAGAGAAAAGAAGATTTCATGATGAACGTATTGAAGTTGTGTCTTGAAAAGATGCATTGTATTATTTTAAAAGGGTTTCCTTTAGTGAAAAAAATGGATAATATATAGAATTATCCACATGTAATTTATGAGTTTAGTTTGTAATACTTTTCATAATTCTTTTAATCTTTAAACTGAAAATATCCTCAAATCTGAATTCTAATTAAAAACCACTAGAATAATATATGTTTAAGCTAGGGGACTTAGTATACATTTTTTCTATAAAAAAAACTCCTTAAAATTAAAAATTATTTATTTTCATGATAAATATTCACAATTTTATTCATGACCTCATCCTTATTCTTAATCTCCCCTAAAACATGTTAAAATATTTTAAAACTGGGTATTAACACAAAAATATCAGTAAGGGACATAAAAAGAAAGAAAACAATTAGTCCAGTGAGAAAATATGATATAACATTTACCTTTACCATTAATGTTATTTGAGTGTATGAAATAAAACATTTTAACATGAAAAACAAACACATTTTTTTTAAAATAAATCCTTTAAAACCCATATCAATAAATTTAAAACACCTTTTTTATAACTTGGATCATCATATTCATAAAACTCTTTCAAAGCCCATGCAATTAGAATAACCATACGACCGAAATCCAATATAATTAAATTAAAACATAATAATTATCCAATTCATTATAGATATATACTGGGGATTAAATTTCATATAATATAAATCTATCTCACCCATTTTCATAAGCAATAAGGGGGATCAACCCTTCATATAATCTATATCGAGCTCACCCATTTTTTATAAGCTATAGTGAGGATTAACCCTTTGTATAAGATATATTGAGATTAACCATGAGATATAATGGGGATAAAGACTTCTTATAATCTATATTGTTCTCACCCATTCCACATATAATTATCAAGTACCATATCATGAATAAAACATTTTTTTATTGCACTTTTCATCATAAAACCTTTTAAAAACACATTAAACCCAACATGAAAAACACTTTTGGATATCGAAATACCCTTTTATTTAAAAAATTGAAATACCAAAATACCTAGAATAATGGAAATAGGTTTTTGATTTGAATAATATATAATTAAATACATTTTTGAGGAAAATAACGTTTTTCATTTTAAAAACACATATTTTTTTAAAAAAGCTACACACTTATAAATAAAAAAAATTTATTTGAAAATAACCATGTAATATCCTAAAGGAAACCTAAAAAAATTAAGGAATCAGGAAATTTGGAAAATCATCTTATGAAATATAATTTTAAGAAAAAGCCCTTTTGACTTTTGTAAAAAGTGCTGGACAAGGAATTTTAAAGGATAATTTTTAAAAGAAATTCCATTATCTCAAGTTTAATTTACCACGTATGTACTTTATTTTTTGAATAATAAGATTATGTTAATTATTAACTTTCATGAGAAACTTTTTTATTTTAATTATTCATTTTATATCACTTATTATCATGTTATAAAAATTAATTATTTATTTCATTTCATGTCAGACATTTTGATGATATTCGGTACTTGAATCCAAAATTACTTTGGTATGATGTATATAGTAAAAGTGTTCATTAGTAAATCATATGCGGAATAATAATAATTAAATAATTATAATTTTTATACATAAATTATACTTTTAAATCCATACATTAAATATGGATATGAAAAATAAACTATGTTACAATCATGGAGATGGTAAGTCATATGTACGCATGCGCAACGTTTCCAATTTTCAATGATCATTATGGAAAGAAGGTAAGTATCATTTTATATTTCCATAATGATCATAATATAACAAATATCATATAAGTTATATTAATATAAATACATACATACATATATATATATATATATATCATTTATGTTATGTGGTGATGAAAATAAATCACATCACTTCGTAGAGGTGGTAGTCCACACGTATGCATGAACGATGTTATCATATTTCTGTGAATGGAAAGGTAAGAGAGTAAATGATATATTATATTTTCATAATGATAAATATGATATAAATATAATATATAAAAATTAATTCTATAATTATAACCAGTATTTAGATATGGTAATCGAAAATGAATTACATCGGTTCATGAGGCGATAGTCCACTGTACACACATATGATGAATTATTTTCCCATTTGATGGAAGAGGAAACAGATATGGGTCATTACACTAAAATAATAACATATTGGTATATTGAGGATAATTAATTCATTATTTTAGCATGGTTGAAGAGTATTTGGAGAATGTGTAAGAAGAAATAAAAAAGAAACACTTGTTTAAAAATGATACCTCTTCTCTAGACAATCTCTTTTTCTTAACACCTTAAGACCACTAAGGGTGATGTTCTGCCTGAAAAAGACATCTGTAATATGAGTAGAGAATATATAAAGGATTTTTGGTAGTTATTGGCTGATTAAAAATGTTTTTAGGTATGAAGAAAAATAAATAGTAGGTTCTCTTTTATAAGAGAGAGGAGGGACACTCTTGGGATTTCGGAAAATATTAAATTAATATAAATTATTATTTCAATTCCATGTGGCTCTAAAGTGAGTTATTTATACTATAATATTATTATGGGTCAAAATAACATCATAAAATAATTATTATATATGTTTAAATAAAATTTATAACCTTATCTTTGGGTTTTAACCTTTTTTAACCCCTTCAACTCTTACCATGAAAACATGAATTTTTACAATTTGAGGGTTAATATAGTTACTATAAAATTCCAAAATACCCAAAATGGATAATGGATGAAATTTTAAACCTTATCCAAATCATTTGAATGAAATTATTATTTTTAGAAATTTTATATCATTTAATAAAATATTATTTAATTTAAAATATCAATAATGCCCATTTTGACACTATTCAGTAAATTGACTTTTAACATTATCAATAAAATAAGATAAATTCAAAAAAAATATTTTAATAAATATATAAAATATAAAATTATTCTATAAAAATAATTTATTGTATTAATTATCTCAAATTTTATTTATTTAAATAATTTGAATATCATTTATTTGATTTTTCTATTAATTAAATAAATACCCCATCAGTGTTGTGCAAGCATTTAAGGTAATTATTTATTCACTAAAAATTAATTATAAATTACCATGTTGAAGATAAATATACTATATTTTAAAATAATATTTATAGTCAAACATATCTTATGGATTACATCATATGAAAAATATTATACTTATTAAAAACAAGATTGTAACATGTTTGACTTTTCTTTAAATAAATTATTATAAAGGTCATAATATTATCCAAGTGGACATAAATGGTCATATAACTAAACCTTGAATGATTTTGGATTAATATTATTCATCCAATAAACTTAGGGAAAGTTTTAGGGTCATTTTATAACCCTCATCATTTTATTTTCACACTTAATTACCAAATTTACCCTTTACCATGGTAACAAAATTTACCAAGGTTACTTTTCATATTGTGCAAAAATTAAAGTGATCCATTTAATAAATTTAGACATAATGATTCCAAATATAGAATCCATTTGTAAAAACATAAAACATATAATTTTAATTATTTAATTTAAAATTAAAATAAAAAAACGAAATGAAAAATAATTTTTCGAAAAAATGGCATTTTCAAACATAAAAACAATTATACTAAATTCAGGTATAAAATAATTTTTTTTAAAAAATAATTTTATTATTTTAAATAAAAAATAAATAAATAATATTCTAAAACAGTTCTTAAATATAATTTTAATTTTTAAATACTTGGAAAGAAAATACAACTTTCAATAAAAATATTTTATTTACTATTCATTGAAAAATCAAACTTTTCAGAAAATTCTCAAAATATCAATATAAGATAATTTTAATATTATAATTTAAAAATTATATTTAATTTATTAAATAAAATTTATAAAATTTCCAAAAATTAATTATATTTTTCTCTCAAAAAAACAATAAAAATCATTCTTGAAGAAAGTCTATTTCAAGAATAAAAAGACTATACTAAAATTAAGTGCAAGTTTTCTAAGAATTAATTAATACATTATTAATGAGTTATAAAATTTTATATTTTATAATTCATTTAATACAATATATTCCCTCTAATTTAATGTCTAGGTTATAATAGTCACATTTAAATAATATTTAGTTATTCGTTTAAACTTGGTGTTTCATATCTTGCATGCTATTGAATGTAGTATTTATTTTTAAAAGCTCATGATGTTACATTATCTCCCCTTTTGGAAATTTCATCCTCACAATATTTAATTTGGGATTATTAAATAAGGTTTTACTTTTCAAAATACCTTTTCTGAAATCCCACATCGGAAAAAGGATTAATAAAAATCACACTTTAAAATAAAGAAAGGGAAGTATGGAGGTCATCTGGAATAACAAATAACTAGGTTTACTTATAGAAAAACATGGAAATTGAATAGAAAATATGATACCCAAGTACTGATAGAGAGTGATAGAGAACATTCTCATGAGACAAATGAACAATCAAAAAACCATAAATTTCTGATGGGTTAAAAGGTCATTGATTTCATAGTAAGAAAAGTAAACAAATAATGTTTTTGTTTCAAGATCATTTTCATAGATTTGATGAATTATTTTACTATTTGGACAAATAAAATAAGAATATATACTCAGTTTAAAATTAGAATCTCATCCTTTATTTTATTCCCACTATAATATCATTTTTTCTCCAAATGATGAGTATTCAAGATGATTTTTTCATGCATGAAGAATTATAATTCTATGGATTAAAAAATACAAAAAAGAATAATTATCTATTATTCCTAAATTTAGGTATTAACTAAAAAAATGGTTAGTAAAAAATAAGATGATTCTATAAAAAATAATAAACCTTTATATGACAAAACACTACTTTAGTCTCTAAAATTAAATAGTAATACCAAAAGTTCAACATATATCCTTCAATTATCCTTAACATTCATAGAAAATATTCTAGACGAAGATTAAAACCCAAAAATCAGAGGGATTTGGTCATTTAGTCTTCCAAGATAAATTTAACAATTGTATCTAAATTATATCATTCACTCATAATGTCTCATTTTAAATTTAATTTCACTAATCACATAATCTCCAAGATACATTAATCATTTACATAAATCACCTGAATCAACATAAATCCATAATAAAATAATATATACACCAAAATAAAATACAACATTTATTCTTAAAATAAAATTGAAAAGTATCATATAATGTTTCCTCAATATGTTTGATCACAAAAATAGTTTCTGATAAAACATATTTCAACAAATTTTAACAACCCATAATTAAATCAAAATAAAAGATTATAAAAAAATATAGGCTACAAATACCTTTTAACTCATGTCTAACAAAAGTAAGGGCTTTATTCCTCATATAATTTCTTCATATCATAAACTTAAGTGATACATGTATCTAAAACATTATCAATACTTGATAATTGTCTCCAAAAGTATTTACATTACTTAGATCATAAAAATAAGGTTTCCTAAGACATTGAATATATGATCATCCTTTAAGAATCACTAAAATCTATGGAGTTTTCATCACTTCACCTGATTGCCCAACATCAAATGTAGTAGAAATAAATGATTTTCCACCCCTTTTTTATTCTGATCATGATGTTTCTAACCCTGAGTAAGTGACTTTAGATACACATTATCATAATTCCCTAACTCATTACAACTAAGATATCTTACCATTGACTGGATATCTATTATCTTATTCTTGGATTATTCAGGAATATTTTCTTTACAGTCAAAAACTATGTGACCAAACATACCACACCAGTAACCCTTTCCATATCTTAACAATAATGCAACAAAATGTATTTTACCTCACTTAAAACACATTTAGGGATTACCTCTAGACTTCTTATTTTGTTTCTTCTCCATTTCTTTCCACCCTAACCATTTCTTACTCTTTTCATCTCGTGAGACATAATTGTCAGTAAACTCAGTCTCAACTTTCTCCATACAATGAACAACTTTCTCATAACTTTTAAATTCTCATACTGCCAATGCTCTTTGTAAACTGAGTTTCAATATTGAGTAAAATATATTAATTTTACTATCAGTGTATCTAATAAAATCTGAGAGATAGCTGGCCAATGTCATTAATTTTTATTCATATGTGGAAAAAAATATTAATCTTTTTTCCTCAATTCCGAAAATTGTTTCTCTATCCTAATTTGAATAGTAATATGGAAATATTTATTGAGAAAAATATTATTGAATGTGTCCCATTACATAGAATCAATATAATATTTCTATATGATATTATTAACCAAATACCACCATAGATCATCTTTACCTTAAAAATAATAAATTTAAAGGGTTACCTTTTAACGTTATGAACATCCCATGACATCAGAAATCTTTTCCAGATCATTGATCCATCCTTAGACTACCAAAAGGTTAGATGATCCACTTAATGATGGGATATGTTGTCTCATAAAATTATCTACTAATTACATATTCTTCTATGGTAGATCCACTTTATCCCTATCATAGATGTGACCACCATTTATTTATTTCATAAACTGATCCATTATTGTTAAAAAATTCTCAGTTCCAATTCAAAACATCTATAGATGCTGATTTGGGAGGATATTTTCATCCTATAACCTTACCATTATAGATTCTTTATCTCCTTTGTAAAAAATCATTCCAAATAGACATAGTTTGGATAGAGAAATAAGACAATATTAAAATTCTATATACTTTCAACTTAACTATAAAGTAAAATATTTCAAGGGTATGCTATTAAAATTATCATAATATCTAAATCTATCTAAACCTTTATCTGATACCAACTATAAGGAAAAAACCTTTAAAAATAATTATTCTTGTTATTTTAAAACTATAAATCACTTTATTTTCTCAAAGATATTTTTGGCTTATAATTTTAGAGAATTAGAGAAAAATTTTCAAAGTAAACCCATACATTATAAGTCGACACTTCCAAATAGTATCCATTTTTTCCATTAAACAAAAGTCATTAAAATAAAAAATCATTTATTTTGATAATAAATATTCAATATTTTTTTCATGACCTCATCATTGTTATTACTCTCCCTTAAACCCTATTAAAAACATTTTAAAACTTGGGATGAGTACAAAAATCTCATTAAGGGATAGAAAAAAAAGAAAATAAATAATCTAGTGAAAAAAAACTCAAATAACATTTACCTTTACCTTCAATGTTTTTTAGTGTATAAAATAAAACATTTTCACAAAAAATATACACACATGTTTTTCTTAAATAAATCCTTTAAAACTGATAAAAAGAAATCTAAAACCATTTTTTGTTACTTAGAGAATAATATTTATAAAGCCCTTTCAAGAATCTCGTAATTGGAATAACAATATGATCAAATTTCAATATAATTATCCAATGAACATAATAATTACCAAATTCATTGGAGAGCTATAATGAGGATTACTTTTCATATAAGCTATATTAGGCTCATCAATTTTTTATGAGTTATAATGGTTCTCAATCTTCCGTATAAGCTATATCAGGATCACCAATTTTTCATTAGCTATAATGGGGATCAACCCTTTGTATATGCTATATCAGGCTCACCCATGAGCTATAATGGGGATAAAGTCTTCTTATATGCTCCATTAGGCTCACCCATTCCATATATAATCCTCAAATACCATATCATGAATAAAACATTTTATGACTGATCGTTTCATCATAAAAAATTCTAAAACTCTTCAAACACCATATGAAAAAAACTTTTGGATATCAAAATATTATTTTCTTTTAAAAACTATTTTAAATACCAAAATAACCTGAATAAGGAAAATAGGTTTTGTATTTGTAAAAATATCATTAAAAACATTTTTTATGAAAATAACATTTTTCATTTTGAAAGAACTTTTTTAAAAAAATGCGCACTTATATTTTATTTGAAAATAACCATGTAATATTGTAATTAATCTTAAAAACATAAAGGTTTCATGAATTTATTAAAATATATTCATGATATATAAGTTGAAGAAACGATCCTTTTCACTTTTATAAAAATAGTGGAAAGACGAATTTTAAAATATAAAATTTAAAAAAATTTCCCTACCTTGAATCTCGTTTGCCACATATTTCCTTAAATATTCCTGAATAATAACTTGTGTTAATTATTTGATTTATTGAGAACCTTTTTAAATTTTATTATTTATTTTATATTACTTATTAATATTTTATAACAATTACTTAATTATTTAAGTTCATGTCAAATGTTTTGATGATATTCAGTACTTGAGTCCAAAATGAATTTTTGTATGATGTATATAGTCAAAGGGGTAATTATTCCATAATATCCAGAATAATAATAATTTATTAATTAAAACTTAATACATCAATTATAATTTTAAATAATTCTATTAAATATGGATATGAAAAATGAACTACGTTACAATCATGTAGATGGTAATACGTACACACACTTGAGTAACGTTTCCATTTTTCAATGATAATTATGTCAAGAAGATAAGTATAATTTTATATTTAAAAAATGGTCATAATATCATTAATACCATATCAATCCTATAAAGATACTTATATATATAATTTATGTTATGTGGTGATGAAAAAAAATCACATCTCTTCGAGAGGGTGGTAGGTCACACATATGCACGAACAACGTTATCATTTTTCTATGAATAGAAAGGTAAGAGAGTAAATGATATATTAAATTTTAAGAATTATAAATATTTCATGAATATAATATATAAAAATTAATTCCATAATTATAACCATCCTTGAGATATGGTGATGGAAAATTAAATACATCAGTTTGTGAGGTAGTAGTCCACCATACACACAAATCATGAATTCTTTTTCCATTTGATAGAATAGGAGAAGGATATGGTTCATGACACTAAAATAATAACATATAAGTATATTTAGGATACGATAGTTATTATTTTATCATGTTTGAATAATATTTTGAGAATTTGGAATAATAAATAAAATAGAAACACTTGTTTAAAAATAATACCTCTTCTTCGGACAATCTCCTTTCCTTAACACCTTAAGACCACTAAGTATGGTGTTATTAAAAAATCATTAACTATATAATATAGGTAGTTATTTGAATAAATTATTTAGGTAGGTATTTTCTGATAAAAAAATGGTTTTTAATTGTGATTTAAAAGTAATAAGAGGTTTCCTTTTATAGGACAAGGGAGGGGCACTCTTAGAGTTTCTCAAAATATTAAATTAATATAAATTATTTTTCAATTCTAAATGGACAAAAAGTTATTTATTTAAAATATAATATAATTATGGGTCTAAATAAAATCATGAAATACAAATTATATATGTTTGTACTAAATTTATAACCTTACCTTTTGGTTTTAGCCCTTATTTAACACCTTTAACTCTTACCGTGATAACATGGATTTTCACGCTTTGAGGGTTAATATAGTTACTATAAAATTTAAAATGAACCATAAAGGGATCATGGATAAATTTTAAAACTTATCCCAATAATATTTATGAATTAATAATTTTTATGAATTTTATATCATTTAGTAAAATATTATTTATTTTAAAATATCATTAATGTCATTTTTGACACTATTCATTACTTTGACTTTTAAAATTATCAATAAAACAATATATATTCAAATAAAATATTTTAATAAATATTTAATATGTCAAATTATTCTATAAAAATATTTTATTACATTAATTATCTCATATTATATTTATTTTAATATTTTTAATATCATTTATTTTATTTTTCATTAATTAAATAATTACTAAATCATTATTGTAAAAGAATTTAAAGTAATTATTTCTTCACTAAAAATTAAAAATAAATTACCATTTTTAATATAAATCTATTATATTTAAAAAAAATATTTATACTATAAAACAAATTCTAGACCACACAATATTAAAAATGTTATACTTATTAAATACAAGATCATGACTTGTTTGACTTTTAATTAAATAAAATATTATAGAGGTCATAATCTAATCAAAGTGAACATAAATAATCATATAACCAAACTTGAATTATTAATGAATAATAGTAATCATAAAATAAAATTAGGGCAAGTGTTTGGGTCATTTTCTAGTCCTTATCATTTTATTTTTACCCTTAACTATCTGATTTTCCCTTTAATGTGGTAAGAAAATTTACCGAAGTTAATATTCATGTTGTCTTAAAAAACGAGATATTACATAAATTTGGGAATAATAATTAACAATATGGAATCTATATTTAAAAATTAAAAACATATAATTTTTCTTATTTAATTTAAAACTAAAATGAAAAAATGCAACAAAAAATTGTTTTTCAGAAAAATGCCATCATTAAACATAAAATGTTTTTATACTAAAATAAACTATAAAATGAATTTTAAAAAAAATAATTGGATTATTTTAAATCAAAATGAAAAAAATTAAATTTTAATATAATCCTAATTTTTAAATACTTGAAAATAAAATACAATTTTCAATAAAAATCAGTATTTTTCACTATTTATTGAAAATAAAATTTTCAGAAAATTATATAAAATTTAACATATGATAATATGGATAAATTGATTTAAAAGAATATATTTATTTCATAAAAATAAATTTATAAAAGTTTTGTAAATTAATTATATTGTTCGCTCACAAAAGCAATAAAAATCATTTTTGAATAAAGTATATTTGAATAATAAAACAACTTTAATAAAATTAAGTTCCTAATTTTACAATAATTAATTAACATATTATTAATGTTTTGGACCATTTTAATTTCATAATACATTTAATACTATATATTCCTTCTAATTTAATGGATGTGTTATGATGGTCACATTTAAACAATATTTAGTTGTACATTTAAGATCAGTGTCGCATATTTTGTATGCTATCAAACATTTTCTTTCCTTTAAAAAACTTATGATGCTTCAAATTAAACATAAAATTACTCAATTATAAATAAAATAAAAGTTTTATATATTAATTCCATAATTTTATACCTAAGAGGAAATATTATTGAACCAATCTAAAATAAAAACAATAACACAATTAAGGAAATCCTCTTGGAGAACCCATCATCTTGGGTCATGAAATAATAGTGATGATTTTTGGCCTAAACAAGTCCCAACATGATCATTTAATTAATTTTAGTTCAATTCATGACAATTCCATAATGACGCACAATCATATGCTTAATAGAAATTGGTGAGGCTATGGGTTTAATTTAAGGGACAACCTACCCTAGCCTTAGAGGAGTCCACTCATCTAACACTAGCCTCTAGTTTTAGATAAAATGGGACAAAAAAAGAAAAAAATCCTCAAAAATAGGGCGTATTATAGTTAAAATATTATGAATTACATTATAGTTAAATAAACAAATAATAAAGGGAAACATACTCATAGACTTACCTTAGCTTTCTAATGCCGCATATAAAAGTAAAATCAGACACCAAATGAGGGAGATCCATCCAACCCTCAGGACTGAGGGGAAGAATCTGTGAGGGGATACTCCTATGTGAATGAGGGTTTAAACCCTAGGTTTTGTATTAAACAGGTGGTCTTGGTAAAATTACAAAGCTTACCTCATTTTAAGAATGGTCTAGGGGGTTATATCCTAGTTGTGTTTGTCAGGGTGTTCAAAATTATCGAGCACCCTAAGTTCTTCCGCGGCTACCCAAAACCCCTATTCCATGTCTAAAAAAACTTATTTGAGGTGTTCAAATCCTTAAGTTTTTTTTAATAAAATATGGTTTAAAATCCATCCTACCTACTAAACAAAAAGTTAAAATTCCTATTAAATTTTGAACATCTATATGAACATGGGTACTTACATATATATATTTACACATCCAATTTGAAATAATTATTAAGTAGAGATTTGAACTAATATGATACATTTTATATCTTTAAAAATATTTTATGAATATTTAAAAAAACCCAAAATAAGCTCCTATCTATCACATTATAAATGATAAACTGCAAGTCATCCTTATGTGTGTTTCAATTTTAGGGGTTTTGTAAACACATTACACCATACATAATTCTTATCACATCTCTATGTGACCATCTATGAAATTTTTCCCACTAACTATTTAGTGATAAATATCTACGAAGTAATACACATTGAATAATAGATAGATTTAGGAATCATATTCCTAAATGCTCAACTCATGGAACATATTCAATATCTTAGACATCATAATATAAAATTTTATGATGTAAAAATTTGTTTTTTTACATAGAATTATTTCTAGGCACTTCATTATCATCCTTAAAAATCTTTACATAAATTTTTTCCTTGAGAATTTTAAAAAATTGTAACTTTTACATTATTTCTTCACCAGAACATCTTAAACTATTGTAGGATAAAGTGATATTTACCTTTTTATATAAAATAATGCAAATCTTTAAATTTATATTTATCACCATAGCCTAAAATATTTTAGGATATCAAGATTAATTCAATTTTTAATTTGACTTGTAAAATCCTATATGAAATAGTAATGTTCGTTAATTCGTGATAACTAATTGTGAATCTTTAAATTTTTATTTATAATCACATATCCTAAAATATTTATGATTTTTAGTGAAAAAACTTTAATCTTAGACTGATATAACCCTTTATTTATTAACTTTGATCTTTCTCTAAGTCCAAAAAACTTTTTCTAGCTTCTTAAATAGTATATTATTTCAAAAAATCTTAATAAGAAATGAAAATCATTTTTTGTTAGTAAATAACATTTATTTCTTATTGGTATGAATATTTACAAAATAAACTATTTTCTTTATACCATATGTGGTATTCTATGTTTTTAGAGAATTATCCTTGAAAATAAGATAATTATTTAAAATATACCAGTGATGGATGGTAGAATTACATTTCTTTATATATTAACAAATTTCTAGATAATTTTATTATCATTCCATTCTTTTAAAGTATGTTATAAAATCTAATGAATCATAAAATATGTGTATGAAATCAATTATTTTAATTTTTTTTTCACAACAACTCTTTTTTATCAAACTACTTCTCTTATAATATAAGATAATTAAGATGAAGATACACATCCTTTATATTGATTCATCTGAACATGATACATTCCTTTAATTTCAAATTTTATTCAACAACTCTTTGCTTCATTAAATTTATGTAAACTATGAGGTCAATAAATTATTCATTGATATTTAACTCTTGTATATTTTTTACACTTGTAAAATACACATTTGGTATCACATAATCCTCAAAATTATAAATTGATTTATATAACACCTATACATGACATGGACATTCTAGGGAGTTACCTAAAACTTCTTCAGGGATCTTGATAATCCATTATATTGAATTATTTCTCCTTATCCCTAACATACCAAGGTTTACATAACCTTGAAAAGATTCTTGAAAAAACATTTTTGAACTTTTCAAATAACTTTTCTTCTTCTGGTTTGAAGTTTTACCCACTACAAATATCTACACAACATTAGTACCTAGACATCATATGCCTAGTCTATATATCAGGTAAAATTTTCTTGAACTCATAAATCTTGTCAAAATGTTTCCTTACATGATAATTGGATGAACTCCTTAACCAGAAAAAGTTTTTTTGAGATAATTATTGCTTTCCCAAAAACAATCATCCTTTACTGAATAAAAAAACAATGTTATAGAATTCTGAAAAATTATTTTTAATAAAGTTCATTTGGAATAAATAAGAGAGATCATCAGGTAAATCATTAAGACATGTTAATTATAGAGAATTAATCCCTTTATTTTCTATCCCATTATACAAATAATTTTCTTCATGATATGTATGTGTGATGAAAAAATCCATGGACATGATCTAATCCATGAATTTCATACATTTATCATTCAAGATAGATGAAATATGAATAATTTAATTTCTGATATCTTGAACAATAATGGTAGAACCACATTCAATCCACAAGTTGATCCATCCTTGCTGATATTCCATTTCATCCACACTGATTACAACAATCATTTTAGCATCAAGAGATGTAATGACTCCACCTGGACCATATAGGGATCCCATTTCATCACCATTATGATCTTTGGATATTGAACCATACTCAGAGGGGCCTAGATTACCTCTAGAAGCACCATCTATATTACATTTGATCCATACCTAGAATGGGGGAATCCACATGACTTTAAAGGTTCCCGAAGGAAGGAGATAATTACATCTGATTCTTAAGCATGGTATGATCAAGATTTCAGTTATTACAATAATCATTTTTAATGGCATTATCATTTTTCACATAAATGATGATTTGATAGTGGTCCAACTATAAAAAACTTAGTATTATCATGAACCATCATATTCTAGCTTGCCTAAATAACATATATCATTTTAGATCAGGACACCAAGAAGAGGATCAATAGTTTCTTTGAGAGAGGTAGATCGATACAATCCATGAGATTCTCTTGAATGGTGATAGTGGGTAGGATAACCAATTCGAACACGGAAGCAACAACTATCCATAGAGATTAAATAGTGGCATAGTTGAGGAATAAGTAATTAATATCATCCCTATTTTGATTGCATAGGGTATATTTTCATCACAAGTTGATACCAACAAATTGAAGAAAGAAATCATTGGTGGGTTTTGGAATACATCGCCTTCCAAATAAGTGAGAATCTATATGGGAGAATTCAGATCCTACTCATATTCACAACCCAATTTTTCTTTTTACCATATAAAGCCTCATGGTAGAAATATTTTGAGGAAATAATTCCATTTTATGAAGTTTACTTAGCCAAAAAGTCACCACCATTTACAAAGTTAGAACTCATAACCACCCTTATACTTTTCCTTTCTATGGAACCACATTCTCCCGGCTCCAGCTCCATTCTCGGCTTCATTATCTTCCACCTAGGGCTTCAAGTTCTCCATATGGTGATGGAAATATCCTCCTCTATCAAATTATTCACCTTTCAGCTTCACCATCCTCCTATTTGGGTTTCATTGTATCCTCGGTGGTGATAGTTCCTTTCTACTTCTCTAACTTCTTTAGGCTTCCCCTTTACCAGTTCACTCTCTCCCTCTTTTAAAAAGTTTTCATGTTTTCACCTTTTCCATCCCTACTCTTCTGATCTGGATCGACATAGAAAATCAAATCTTGGTTGGGTGTGTAGGTTTTTCAGATGGGTTTGGGACTGTGGAGGTGGAAGTAAGAAAAAAACATTTTTCTCCATTTTGATGGCTTCTTCCCTTGGTATCTCTCGATATTTTTGGGGTTTATCTTTAGAGTTTCTGTCCGGGTTTCCTTTTAGGGTTTCAATCCTTGTTCCTATTTTTTCTGTTATGAGTTTAAATCTTTGTTTTCCTTTAGGGTTAATATCCCAATTTTTATCTCTCTCATTCCATAATGGTTCATTTTCATCCTTGACCCTTCTATGTCGCTCCTCCTTACTCTGATTATAGGTCCCTTTCTCCCTTCTAGGTTTGTCGGGTGCATCAGATACCAATGGAGTTTTGGGATATGTATGAGGAGCGGTAAGAGTTCCTGGGCGGCATGGAATGCAGTGGATTTCTCCAATTACTATGTACTCTCAGATTTCTCCTTTGATAATGGCTCTAGTTTTTTGTGACAAATATTGGTGTTTTTTAGTGTTGGTTAGGTAATCTCCAGTGGATTTCTATTATTTTTTTTCTATTATGTTGATTGACATCATTGTTAGTAATGATGACGAGGGTGAATCATCAATGGTGAGGGTGTTTTTTATGATGGATTTTGCGGTGGGATTCTCTGGTTATTTTCGATAGTGATGTGATGATGGTATCGATGATACAATGATGGAGACAACCTGTGGGCGTGATGTGACTTTCCTTGAGACAGGTTCCTCAAGAGGTTCATTAGTTTTAACACAATGTTTCTATGCTGCAGGTTTTGAATTTTTCTGATGAATTTTGAATTTTGTTTTTCCTATTGTATTTTGTGCATGATAGTTTTTTAATTTCATATTTCTACTATATTTTGTGTGTTTTGGATGATGTGAGGTTCCCACTTACCCTAAAAGTTGTATTCTGATATTTTTTTTAAAAATATTTGGAGAACTAAAAACCATTTCCCTGATTTTAGTAGGAATATTGTTCATGTAGTTTTCCATTTGCTCTTTGATTGAAACATTTGTGTCAAGTGATGGGACAAGTGAGTTTAAGATATTAATAAGGGGCGTACCTATCCAATTTTCTAACTAGAAGTTAAGAGATAATTTGGTGTTATCTAGATAGTCTGAATTTAGTGAAATGTTATCATATGAAGCATTGATAGAAAACCATATGGAAGAATCCATATAATTTAAATTTCCTTCTTTGAGCCTACTCAATTATATGAACCTCAAAAGGGTAAGTGCATCCTACTTCCTAATAATAATCCTCTATGTGAAGTTGTACTATAAATATTGATTAAATTTTTAGATATTTTTTATACCAAGACCTCTATAATCAATTGGTTGATAACATTATTTCCAGGGAACAGTAGATAGTTTTCAATGAAGGATTCTTCCACTCTATAAAAAGTTTTTAATATAGTTATTTATTTTCATGATGAGTTAAGTAAACTATTTATAAACCATTAACTAATAAAAAATTTTTGAAAAAATAACAACCTTCACAAGTCTGATTCTTCCTGTCATCAAAAGAGTCTTTCCCTTCCATAAATCCAACTTATTTCTAATCTACCTCACAATGTTATAAAAATGATTGACATGTGATTTACCCCAAAACATAGGAATTACAAGATAATGGAATGGAATCTCTCCTTACCTGATTCCCAACTCATTAATGATTCCTACCTTTATATAAGCAAGTATTTTTTTCCCAAAGATTACATATGATTTATTCTAGACGATCTCTTGTCCTGAGACTTTTCATAATGAAGGAGATATTTTTTAATGATTTTAAAATTTCATTTATACCCTTTAGTAAAGATTATAATATAATCAGAATATAATATATGAGTGATTGTAATAATTCTTTTGGAAACTATAATGGGTTTTATATTTTTAGTATCAACCATGTTGGGAAATAGCTTTCTTATGTAATCTCCAACAATCAAGAAAATAATGGATGAGATAGGGTCACCTTGTCTAACACCCATGGAACATGTAAAGTAGAACTTAGGAGAAATATTTATGAGAACTAAAATATGAGATGATCTCATAAGGATTTTGAACCATTTAAAAATACCTCATTAAATCCAAAAAAGTTAATACATTGAAAATAAAGCCCCATTTTAACATATCAAATTCTTGTTTCACATAAATCTTGAGGGAAATATTTTCTCCTCTGGTGAGTTTCTAGAGAATATTGAAACATTCAGAACTAGTGATGAGGAGATCATGAATAGTTCTTCCTTTAATGAAACCAAACTGATTTAAGGACACAATTATGTTAGAAATATTATCCAACATGTTGGAAAATATTTTCCCAGTGATTTTATATAGAGTGTTTACAAGAGGCATAAGCCTAAAAAGATGAATCACGTTTTCATTATATACTTTTAGAATGAGTGAAAGAAATTGAGAAATAATTCCTTATGTTAGATGTCCACTATAAGGACCCAACCTTAAAACCATACATAATCTTGAATTAAATGAATAATTAACATTGAGGATCTTTTCAGGTTTAGAGTTTTAGAGAGTTAATCCATAACTATTACATTTCAAAATATTACAAAGTGTAAACTTCTACACAGTTTCCATTTTTTTTACAAAACATGAACTCTTGAAAAAAAAGAGTCATGTCCAGTTCAATGTTTAAGATAGTATGACTTCTTTTTGATCCCACCCTTTACCCTATTCCACTTTATGTCCTGTGAAAAACATTTCAAAAACTTGGGATGAGCATAAAAAGCTCAGTAAGGGATACACAAAGAAGTAAAACTGTTAGTTTTTCAAAACAACAAGTAAACCATGAATACTTTAAAATAAGTAATACTTTTCACCTTTATGAAGTATTAAATACTCTTTACTGAATAAAGGATCATTACTTACCCTTTTGTAACCAAAATATTACCATAAAACCCATATAAAGAACACATAACATATAAAGGTAACTTGGGACATAATCATAATTAAATGGAATAACCATTCAGTCGACTTCCACACATGTCACTAAATGAAATATCCATATGGCCGACTTCAATACCCAATGCATTGGAGGTTATAAAGTAACCACCCATCCTGGTATTCACAGCACCACCCGTCATTTGGTTTATCACGTAACCACCCATCAAATGTCCAAGTACCAATATAAAACCATAACACATACAACAAATATAAAGGAAAGAAAACATTTCCACATTTCGATCACAATATATCACTTAAATATATTCACATAAAAAATCCATTTTCAAAACCATTTTTAATACCAAAAATACATAAAAGAGTATATGGTATTTATTTTCTTTTAAAAACATTACAGCTTGTTAAGGAAGCCAAAGGTCAAATAATACTCGCAATGGCGGAAAGGTCGTTGTCACCGCTTACATTAAAAAGAAAATTCTTTTTTTCATTTAGTAAAACACTTTTTAGAAAAATATTCCTTTTGAAAAGTCAAGGGTGTTTATACAACATATAAAAGAAAGTCTTGTATTAAAACAAAATATCCCTCAATGAAAGGGGATTGAGACGAAGTCCCTTACCTCACGTCCGACTTGACTCGATCATTCTTTAATATCCTGAGTAATAAAATAAAGTTAAATTATACTTGATTAAGAACCTTTTTCAAGTTTATTATTACTTTTATATCACTTATTACCATGTTATAAACATTATGAAATCATTTAAGTTAATAACGTTCATTTTGTCGATATTTGGTAGTTGAGTAAAAATGAACACCTTATATTTACAAGTTGTCCATGTGGTCAAAGGTTCATTATATACAGAATGATATTCATGATTTGGATAACATATATATAATATATATCAAGTATATACATGTTCTTATAATAGTACATAACATTTAGAGGTAAGAAATGAAATGCACCGTTCATGGAGACGGTAAGCTGTATGTACGCATGGATGCTACTTTCATTTCTATTTCTTATTTTAATGGAAATAAAACATAATGATACATAGGTATATTATAATTACAGTATAATATCATTAACTCCATCCTTTATACATCCCACCTAAGGCATTAATGAATCACATCACTTTGAGGGGGTTGTAGTTCGCACTTCCTCAAATGAGATTATCATATTTACCCACTATGGAAACCATAAAGGAATGATATAAATGGAAAATACAGAAGAATAAAGAAAAAATAAACATAATATATATCATATATAAATAGAGTTCCATCATAATGGCCAACATGAGAGGCGGTAGAAGATAATTGAACAATCACTGTTTCGTGTGGCGTTAGTTTTACATCCACAGAAACATTATGTTCTTCACCCATTAGATGGAGGTGTGTGTATGTTTAGTTAGAATACTTCCCATAAAAACATCCTATTATATTTAGGATACTGGTGTCATTACAAAAGAAAGTAATAAAAAGAGTTTAGGGGTTGGAGAATTAAAATAAAAGAAAACAATTTAAGAGATACTGTTACCTTTAATTTAGGAAACTTCCTTTGGTTTGAACCAAAAGGATTTATTAAAGTGCCTTCTGCCTAAGGTAAGGCTTCTAAGGGGATGAGAGGGATGTTGGGAGATTAATTTTTCAGAGGTTGGACGAGCCAAATTTCTTGAGAGGTGTGAGGAATTTCATAGAAGTGGTCTCCTTTTATAAGGGGGAGGAGGGGCTCTTTATGAAAGTGTGAAACTATTATTTTATTATATAATGATATTCAGTTTCTAATGGTACAAAAATCACTATATTCGAAGATAAGATGACTCATGGTCGAAATAAAATCATCCAATCATAATTGGACAAGATTTTGGATAATATTTTATTCATTATAATCATATTTATTTAAATCATTTATTAATGAGGTAAATACTGCATCATTATTGTGTCATAAATAATTTAATTTATTTGATGTATAAAAATTATAAAAAATACCATGATATAGGAAATATTTTTATATTTCCAAATAATATTTATATTCTAAAATAGGACTTATATAACACCATATAAAAATTAATTACTAAAATATTTTTGTTTATGTCATTTTGGCCTTTACTTTAAATTAATTAATCTAAATTGTCATTATCACTTCCAAGTGGAATCAAATGGGTCCAAAAATCAACCCAAATATGCCAATGGTCATTAATGAATCAACCAATAAGGTTTGGAAGAGTGTTAAGGTAATTTTGAATTATTATAATATTCTTTTTACCTTGAATTACCCTATTTACCTTTAAGTGTGGTAAATAAAAGTCAAAAGTTACTATTCACCAAAAATTATTTTTATATTAATGAACCACATTTTACTTCTTTATAAAAACCATGTATGTCGGATTTTTGAAATTCAATTCATAGAAGTGGTAAAATTTCATTTAAATGAAAAATTTAGTTTTTTAACTACCACTAAGTGGTTTCACTATTCATCAAAAATTGAAGTTTTTCAGAAAAATACCAAAAATTTAGCCTAAGCATTATTTGATATTCCGAATTCAAAATTGATGTCTACTTTTCCAAATTCAAAACATAGAAGTGGAATTAATTAATTTAAAAATTAATTCCCGCTATTAAAACAAATAGCGTGTTTTTAAGAAACAATAACTATCAAAAGATTAATACTTGTTTATGTCCAATTTCAAAGTAAAATTAATTCCAATGACCAAAATTGGATTAAATGGTAAAAATATATTTCAATTTCACTTTAAAACCAACTAAAAAGATAATCTAACCATATAAATAAATTAGATTAAAAGGCACTTTTGAATTAAAATACAATATTTTTCACTATTCATTAAAAAATGAACTTTATCATAAAAATTCCAAAAATTTACACAAAGTAAATTTTGATATCCCCATTCTAAAGAAGAATTTTATTTGGTCAAATAGAACACATAAAGATGACCAAAACTTGATTTAATGAGGGTTCGCCATTAAAAGGAGGTAAATCAGCCTTTTAATGTAAATTATGCTTAAAATTAGATTCATTCACATTTTAAGCCTCTGAATTTTATTGGATAAAAGTAAATACATCTAACAAACATGTATAATAATATTGTTGTTAGTTTCATTCATTCCCTCAACTATAACGACTAGGAGTAATCTACCATTTAAAATAATAATATTATATTATTAGTGTGCAACGTAAGATTTCAAAGAAACCCGTTGTTGCGTATCAGGTATGCTATCGAACATAGAAACCCTTTTAAAGTAAAATTAATATTTAATTCACAAATATTAATAAATAATAAATATATATTATTCTTCATTTACCTGGGATGTTACATCCTTCTCCCCTTTTGGGAATTGTGTCCTCACAATTTTTATTCACTTATCAAAATAAGTGGGGGTATTTATCACTCATAGCATTTTCAGATTCTCACATTGCCTCTTCAACCATATGGTTTTTCCACAAAACCTTTACCTAGTAAATTACCTTATTCTGCAACACCTTCTCTCTATGGTCAAGAACCTAAACTGGTTGTTCTTCATAAGATAGATTCTCTTCCAACTGAACTACCTCTAGGCTCAAAACATGAGATGGATCTGGCATATACTTTGTCAACATCGAAACATGAAAAACATTGTGTACCTGGGATAAAATTGGAGGTAAAGCCACTCTATATGCAACTGATCCCACATTCTCCAGAATTTCATAAGGTCCAATAAACCTAGGACTCATGTTTCCCTTCTTACCAAAACACATCACACTTTTCCATGAAGAAACTTTGAGAAAGACATGATCACCTACCTCAAAGGAAAGATCCTTCCTCCAGTTATCAGAATAACTTTTATGTCTACTCTGAGCTATTCTCATGTGCTTCTAAATCAACTGAACTTTCTTTGCCATCTCTTCTACCAATTCTGGTCCCATCAGCTTCCTTTCACCTACTTCATCCCAAAAAGTTGGAGTTCGAAAACGGTTTCCATATAATGCCTCAAATGGATCCATCTGTATATTGGAATGAAAACTGTTATTATACGAAAATTCAACCAAAGAAATATGTTGGTCCTAAATTCCCTGATAATCCATCGAGCAAGCTCATAACATATCTTCCAATGTCTGAATTGTTCGTTCTGACTACCCATCTGATTGAGGATGAAAAGTTGTACTAAAATTTAATTCAGTACCCAATGACTTTTTAAGGCCTTTACAAAATTTAGAAGTAAACCTTGGATCACGATCAGATACAATGGATAGGGGAACACCATGAAACATGACTATCTCTTTAACATACAATTGAGAAAGTTGATCTAGAGACAAAGTATCTCAAATAGGAAGCAAATGAGCAGATTTAGTCAATCGATCAACAATAACACAGATTGCATTATTACCTCAAGATGTGTTTGGTAATCCCACAACAAAATCCATGGATATATTTTCCAATTTCCACTCTAGCACCGGTAAAGGCTGAAGCACCCCTTTCGGTAACTGTCGCTCTGCTTTAACCTATTGACAAGTTGAACACTTCACAGTAAAATCATCAATATCTATTTTCATTCCATCCCACCAGTAATACTCCCGAAGATCTCTGTACATCTTAGTACTACCAGGATGAACTGAAAATGGGGAACTATGAGCTTCACATAACAACTCATTCTTCAACTGTGAATCACAAGGTACACATAATCTCTTCCCAAATCTCAAAACACAATATTTATCAATGTTTAAATTAGGCAAGTTACCCTTCTGAACCAACTCTACCTTTTTCTGCAACTCACTGTCTTTTTTCTGTGCTTTCTTTATTCTGTCTAATAGAGATGACTTCACTGAAACCTAAAACAAAATAGAAGAATTTCTTGCACCAATAACTTCTATGCCAAAGTTCATCAAATCAAAAACCAAAGGATCTCGTTCCAAACGTATCATGGTTAATGAAGCATTATTTTTTCAACTCAAAGCATCATCCACTTTATTTTCTTTTCCCGGATGGTAATGGATCGTGAAATCATAATCCTTGATTAATTCCGACCATCTCCTCTGTCTCATGTTCAATTATTTTTGAGTGAATATATACTTTAAACTTTTGTAATCAGTATATATTTCACACTTCACTCCATACAAATGATGCCTCCAAATTTTTAAAGCAAAAACAATAGCAGCTAATTCTAAATCATGTGTAGGGTAATTTAACTCATGTGGTTTCAACTGACGTGAAGCATAAGCAATTACCTGATCATTTTTCATTAGGACACAACCAAGTCCTTTCAATGAAGCATCAATGCAGATAACAAACTCACCATTTCTAGAAGGTAGTTCAAAAAGTGGAGCATTTGCCAATCTTCTTTTCAATTCCTGGAAACAATCATCACATTCTTTTGTCTAGATGAACTTAACACCTTTTAGAGTTAACTTAGTCATTGGACTAGATAACCGTGCAAACTTTTCAACAAAACTCCGGTAATAACCTGCCAAACCAATAAATCTACGAATGTCAGTTATATTTGTGGGTCTTGGACATTCTTCAACAACTTTTTTTTAGCTAGATCAACAGTTATTCCATTTTTGAAACAATGTGACCAAGGAAAGAAATTTGTTGTAACCAAAACTCACACTTTCTGAATTTCCCATAATGTTTCTTTTCTTTTAAGGTTTTCAAGACAAACCTTAAATGACTTTCATGTTCCTCTTTACTTTTGGAATAAACCAAAATATAATCAATGAACACAACCACAAACTTATCTAAGAACTCACGGAAAATGTTATTCACAAGATCCATGAATACAGCAGGTGCATTGGCTAACCCAAAAGGCATAACTAAAAATTCATAATGGCCATATATAGTACGAAATACGGTCTTTGGAACATTTTCTTCCTTTACTTTCAACTGATGGTACCCCGACCTCAAGTCAATCTTCAAAAAATACTGAGCTCTTTTGAGCTGATCAAACAAATCATCATTATGAGGCAATGGATACTTATTATTAACAGTGATGTTATTCAATGCTCTATAATCAATTCAAAGTCTCATTGAAACATATTTATTTTTAACAAACAAGATAGGAGCACCCCATGGTGATGTGCTAGGTCAAATGAAACCTTTATCTAATAACTCCTGCAATTGCTTCTTTAACTCCAAAAGTTCAATTTGAGCCATTCAATAAGGGGGTTTTGAAATTGGCTTAGCATCAGAAACTAAGTCAACAGTAAATTCCACTTCCCGATCAGGTATAATACCAGGAAACTCATCATGAAAAACATCAAGGTACTCATTTACCACTGGCACATCATTAATCTGAACAGTTCCTTTGTTTTCAACAATATGTGCAAGGTAACATTCATTTCCATCTTTTACTAGTTTCTCAGCTTCCTGATATGTTATCAACAACAAGGGTTCATATTTGTATACAAACTGAAAATTATTCTGAAAAGAAACCTCTTTATCTATGCAATAAGTCTTAGCATGATCAACAGAAAGCCAATCCATGCCCAAAATAACATCAAACTCTACTAGAGGCAAAACAATAAGGTTTGCAGGTTGATTATTTCTGCACAATAGGACATGAATATTCTTATGTTTTCTTTTTGTCTCAACATTTCCTCCAGGTGTTTTTACCATAAGTTCCATATTCATATCTTGAGATGAAATTCCCAATTTACTAGAAAACTTCTCAGAAATGAAAGAGTGTGTAGACCCTGAATTAAACAACACATTGGCATAATCTGAACAAACAAATAGTGTACCTGATACTACTTCGTTTGATGGCCCAACATCTGATAAAGTAGTTGCAAAGGATTTCTCCACCCCTTTCTTCTTGTAGTCTGGCTGCTTTCCCTCAGTTGAGTTCTTCTCTGGACACTCATTTGCATAATGACCCATTTAATTACACTTAAAACATCTTACCGATGGATTTTCATTCCCTTCTTTATCATCTTCCTTATAGTTATGAGCAATATGAACAGACTTAACACACCGGAAGCACTTTCCCAACTTTGATAAACATTCTCCGAGATGCTTTTTACCACACTTCTCACAAGATGGATATTTAGTTTTCTTACCTATAGGATTATTTGATGAATTATTCCCCTTTTCCTGCCAACTAGACCTCTTATTCTATTGTTTGTCAAAGAACACATGATCATCAACAAAATCCATTTCAACCTTCTCCGAACATCGAACAAGTTTCTCGTAACTTTGGAACTCACGAGAGGCTAACTCTCTTCGATATCGTGGCTTCAATCCTGAGTAAAATAGATTTATCTTACTATCAAGATATCAGATGAAATTTGGTGCATACCTTGCCAATAGAGTGAACTTTTCTTCATAAGCATCCACTGAGTCATCCTCCTGCCTCAATTCCATGAATTTTTTTTCCATCCTAAGACGAACCACCTTAGGAAAATATTTCTCAAGAAACATACCTTTGAATTCATCCCAATTGAGAGCATCAATCTCTTCACTATCCCTGATATTTTTCACAATCGTCCACCATTGATCAGCTTCACATTCAAAACGGTAAATAGAAAGACTAACCTTTTGATGTTTTGAACAACCCATGACATCAAAAATATTCTCCAGTGGTTTAATCCACCCTTCTGCTAGAATAGGGTCAGATGATCCTCTGAATGACAGGGGATGTTGCCTCATGAAATGCTCTACTACTGACATGTTCCTCTGTTGTTGATCTGGATGATCTCGTGCATGAATACCACCACCATTTATAGCCTGATTCAATTGTTCCATCACTACAACAAACTGTTCAGTTCCGATTCCCACCATCCCAAGTTGCAGATTTGGAAGGTTATCTTCTTCCTGATGTCGTCCCAACATAGCCACCCTGTTTCCTATGTGGAAAACCATTATGAACATATAAATATCTTAGACAAATCAATATGGTAATCTGGAAATGCTATATGATTTCAATATTAATATAAATTACTTTATGGATATTACTTTAACAATACCCTAACACCTAAAGTTATCTAAAATGACCTTTGATACCAACTATAAGGACCCGACCTTAAAACCATACATAATATTGAATTAAATGAATAATTCACATTAAGGATCTTTTCAGGTTTAGAGTTTTAGAGAGTTAAGCCAAAACTATTACATTTCAAAATATTACAAAGTAGACACTTCTACACAGTTTCCATTTTTTTACAAAACATTAACTCTTGAAAAAAAATAGTCATGTCTAGTTCCATGTTTATGATAGCATGACTTCTCCTTGATCCCATCCTTTACCCTATTCCACATTATGTCCTTTGAAAAAAATTTCAAAAACGTGGGATGAGCATAAAAATCTTAGTAAGGGATACACAAAGAAGTAAAACTGTTAGTTTTTCCAAACAACAAGTAAACCATGAATACTTTAACATAAGTAATAATTTTCACCTTTATGAAGTAGTAAATACTTTTCACTGAATAAAGGATCATTACTTACCATTTTTTAACCAAAAGATTAACATAAAACCCATATAAATAACACATAACATATAAAGGTAACTTGGGACATAATCATACTTAAATGGAATAACCATACAGTCAACTTCCACACATATCACTAAATGTAATATCCATAGAGCCAAATTCCATACCCAATTCATTGGAGGATATTACGTAACCACCCATCCTGGTATTCACGACACCACCCGTCATTTGGTTTATCACGTAACCACCCATCAAATGTCCAAGTACCAATATAAAACCATAACACATACAAAAAATATAAAGGAAAGAAAACATTTTCACATTTCGATCATAATATATCACTTAAATATATTGACATAACAAATCCATTTTCAAAACCATTTTCAATACCAAAAATACATAAAAGATTATATGGTATTTATTTTATTTTAAAAACATTACAGCTTGTTGAGTAAGCCAAAGATCAAATAATACTCACGACGGTGGAAAGGTCATTATCACCGCTTACGTTAAGAAGAACATTCTTTTTGTAGTTTATTAAAATTCTTTGTAGAAAAATATTCCCTTTGAAAAGTCAAGGGTGTTTATACAGCATATAAAAGAAAGTCTTGTATTAAAACAAAATATGCCTCAATGAAAGGAGATTAAGACAAAGTCTCTTACCTCACGCCCGACATGACTCGATCGTTATTTAATCTCGTGAATAATAAAATAAAGATAATTTCTAATTTCTTAATAAGCTTCTTCAAGTTTATTAATCCTTTTATATCACTTATTACCATGTTATAAATATTATGCAACCATTTAAGTTAATAACGTTCATTTTGTCGATATTTGGTACTTGAGTAAAATTGGACACCTAATATTTACAAGTTGTCCATGTGGTCAAAGTTTCATTATATCCAGAATTATATTAATGATTTGAATATCATATATATCATATATATCCATTATATACATGTTTTTATAATAGTATATAACATTTAGATGTAAGAAATGAAATGCACCGTTCATAGAGACGGTAAGCCGTATGTATGCATGAACGCTACTTTCATTTATATTTCTTATTTTAATGGAAATAAAACATAATGATACATAGTTATATTTAAATTCTAGTATAATATCATATATAATATCATTAAATCCATCCTTTATACATCACACATAAGGCATTAACGAATCACATCACTTTGAGGGGGCGGTAGTCCGCACTTCCTCAAATGAGATTATCGTATTTACCCACTATGGAAACCATAAAGGCATTCTATAAATGGAAAATACATAAGCATAAAGAAAACATAAACATAATATATATCATATATAAATACAGTGTCCACCATGAGAGGAGGTAGGATATAATCGAACAATCATCGTTTCGTGAGGCATTAGTTTTCCCTCCACAGAAACATTATGTTCTTCACCCATTAGATGGAAGTGTGTATATGTGTAGTTAGAATCCTTCTCATAACAACATCCTTGTATATTGAGGATACTGGTGTTGTTACCAAATAAAGGAATAAAAATAGTTTAGGGGTTGGAGAAGTAAAATAAAAGAAAATAATTTAAGAGAAATCGTTACCTTTAATTTAGGCAGCTTCCTTTGGTTTGAACCAAAAGGATTTCTTGAAATGCCTTATGACTAAGGTAAGGATTCTAAGGGTATGAGAGGGATGTTGGGAGATTAATTTGGCAGAGGTTGGATGATCCAAATGGCTTGAGAGGTGTGAGGAATTGCATAGAAGTGGTCTCCTTTTATAAGGGGGAGGAGGGGCTCTTTAGGAAAGTGTGAAACTATTATTTTATTATATAATTATATTCAGTTTCTAATGGTCCAAAAATCATTATATTCGAAGATAAGATGACTTATGGTCGAAATAAAATCATCCAATCCGAATTGGACATGTTTTGGATAATATTTTAGTCATTATAATCATATTTATTTAAATCATTTATTAATAAGGTAAATACTGCATCATTATTGTGTCATAAATAATTTATTTTATTTGATGTCTAAAAATTATAAAATAAATACCATGATATAGGAAATATTTTTATATTTACAAATAATATTTATAGTAGAAAATAGTACTTATATAACACCATATAAATATTAATTACTAAAAGATTTTTGTTTATGTCATTTTGGCCTTTACTTTAAATTAATTAATCTAAATTTTCATTATCACTTCCAAGTGGATCAAAGGGTTCCAAAAATATACCCAAAGATGACCATGGTCGTTAATGACTCAAAGAAAAAGGTTTGGATAAGTGTTAAGGTAATTTGGAATTATTATAATATTCTTTTTACCTTGAATTACCCTATTTACCTTTAACCGCGGTAAATAAAAGTCAAAAGTTACTATTCACCAAAAATTATTTTCATCTTAATGAAACACATTTTACTTATTGATAACAACCATATATGTAGTATTTTTGAAATTCAATTCACAGAAGTGGTAAAATTTCATTTAAATGAAAAAGTCAGTTTTTAACTACCACTAAGTGGTTTCACTATTCATCAAAAATTGATGTTTTTCAGAAAAATACCAAAATTCATCCTAAGAATTATTTGATTTTCCGAATTAAAAATTGATTTATATTTTTCCAAATTCAAAAAATAGAAGTGGAATTAATTAATTTAAAAATTAATTCCTGCTGTTAAAACAAATAGCGTATTTTTAAGAAATAATAACTATCAAAAGATTGATACTTGTTTATGTCCAATTTCAAAGTGAAATTAATTTCATTGACCAAAATTGGATTAAATGGTAAAAATATATTTCAATTTCACTTTAAAACCAACTAAAAAGATAATCTTTCCATATAAATAAATTAGATTAAAAGGCACTTTTGAATTAAAATACAATATTTTTCACTATTCATTAAAAAATGAACTTTATCGGAAAAATTCCAAAAATTTACACAAAGTAAATTTTGATGTCCCCATTCTAAAGAAGAATTTTATTTGGTCAAATAGAACATATAAAGATGACCAAAAATTGATTTAATGAGGGTTCGCCATTAAAAGGCGGTAAATCGGCCTTTTAATGTAAATTATGCTTAAAATTAGATTCATTCACATTTTAAGCCTATAAATTTTATTGGATAAAAGTAAATACATCTAAAAAACATTTATAATCATATTGTAGTTAGTTTTGTTCATTCCCGCCACTACAACGACTAGAAGTAATCTACCATTTAAAATAATAATATTATATTATTAGTGTGCAACGTAAGATTCCAAAGAAATCCATTGTTGCGTATCTGGTACGCTATCGAACAAAGCAACCCTTTTAAAGTAAAATTAATATTTAATTCACAAATATTAATAAATATGAAATATGTCTTATTCTTCATTTACCTGGGATGTTACATCCACCTTGAAAAAATGTCTAACCAATCTTTAGACATCACAATGTATATGACAACCCTGCTTTTTATTACAACTTAAACATGATTTATTACATAAAACTTCACTTGATACAACAAAGAAGATTGAGAGGTTTAGTGTATTTGGGGCATAAGATCATTACATAAAAACTTAAAACACGAAATACAACATCTTTATTGAAAACTTCCTTTACATGACCACTACATTCCCTCGTACTTAGCATTGCATGGGATAACCTGAGGACATGCATAAGAAAAAGGTGAGCTATAAAACCTAGTAAGGGAATACACATGGAATAACATTAGGAGTACAATACATGTTAGACATTAGGCATATCAATAGAGCACAAGAGAAACATGAATATAAAGGCATGATAAAGCATGATAATCATAACATGGAAATGTGGAAACAACACTTAACATTGAATTAGCATGAGCCAAGGCCCATTGCACATGGAGAATGAGTAAATACTCATTGAACATAAAGCATGATTAAACCCTCGTTTCAATTGAATTATCATGATTCAACACTCATTTCACATGATGTAACATGATACTATACTTTACCCAATGCATTGGAGCGCTATAAGGGCGCACCTTTCTTAAACATTTCATTTCATGCATAAGTGTGCCACATGGATCATAAAACATGGATTCATAAAACAAAATCATTTATTACACGATAAAGTAATGTGGAATTAATACATGAAACTTTATAATAAATAAGTAAATGTGCATAAAGGTGAATACCCTTGATGGAAAAATGGGCATGGTATTCACTACACAATGACATTGTCTTAGAAAATCAGTGCGATTTCGGCAGCGTAACATCGTGACATAAGAATTCATAAAAATAGTTGATGAGAGAGAAATGGGTTCCTCATAATATTTACATGTAATGTAAAGTAATTAGGTCATATAGATACATGTCTCAACAATTTTAATGGAATTTAGATTCATGATACAAAAGTATTGCTTGAATGTAAATGAGGAGAGAGAAGTTCCTTTCGGAATTTCAGCATAGTAACAGGTGTACATGGGATGCATATAATGAGAGAGAAAGGGGTATCCCATCATTAAAAAATGAATAGGGAAGTATTAGGGAGGTGATAAACCATACCCCAACATTCATAATTGAAATTAAAAGGGCAAAACAACTTAAAGAAAATTGGACAAAAAAAGAGAAAGGAAGAAAAACCCTTACTTGGAAGTGTGCTTCCAAAGGCTAGAGAGAGGCTTGTGAGAGGCTTATTGAGAACTTGGGTCACCTTGGGAGGATTCTAGAGAGAGTAGGGAAGAGGTTGGACGAACTCCAAAGGCTTTGAGTGAGGAGGAAGTGGGAGATTGGGTGGGTTTATATAGGAAAGGTGAGGGAATTCTTTATTATTTAGGTTTGGGACCCCTTATATTAAATTAATCCAAACCAAAAACCATCCCATGGTTTTTGCCCATGGTTTTTTGAAAAGGGAAGAGGAAAAAAATATTTTATAAGGCCAAAGTCCGAAATTCTTAAAATAATAGGGTTGCTTATGTGGAGGTGAGTCACACTCCCATGGAAATTAATTTAAAAAGACAAGGTGTTTAATAAGTCTTGAGGGGTCCATTAATGCTTTGAAAAGTAATCCAAACAAACCCAAAATCGCATTATTTTAATGGTAAAACATATATTTTCCTAAAATAAAGATTATAGTATTTTATTACATCACTATTGGGTCATTATGATGTCATAAAACACATTATATATTTAAACGGTATTTAATTTTTACTCAAAAATTTGACTGTCTCAGAAAATTATGAAAAATTCACCGTTGGATAATTTCGACATCCTGATTCCAAAAATAAAATTTATTTTATCTAAATAATTTTCTAAATATTTTAGTTTTTACTTTTAAAATAAAAACCGACATTTATCGAAAATTCACGGGTTTTGAAAAAAATGGCTTTCAAACCTTAATAAAAATTATAATTGCATTCATACAATTATATGATAATTTATATATAATAAAATTAATCTAATAATAATAATAATAATAATAATATTTTATTAAAATATTATTTAATTCAAAAATCCCTTAATTTAATAAAATAGATTTCTTAATTAAATAATAACTAAAAACACCATTTGTACTTTAAAAACTATTTACAATGTATCAATAATGTCAAGAAATTATATTAATTATTATTTACAAAAATAATGTACATGAACATAGTACTATCGATTTGTTACATAACCCCTTAAAACAGCCACATAAGATATAAGGTTAGGGTGTGCGATGGTGACAGACTATTGGGGTGGCTCGGATAACATCGCTCGAGTGATATTTTCTATCAACTTCCACTTCTCCCGTATACAGTCCCGTTCGAGCTTGACATGGTGAAGCTCAGCTTGGGCTTGGTCAAGAGTGAAGCCCAAGGACACCACCTCTTTTCCGAGCTCCAATAAATGGGCTTCGTATGAGGAAATTCTACTGGATGAGGCCATCACATCCTTTGTCTAAGTAAAATTGGATGTGCTAAATCCCTATATTTATACTAATCATGTGATCACTGTTCAACGACTATATTATCAACGGTCAAAATTCTTAACATAAAACCAATGGAGTTGACATTTTACAAAAACATTTTATATAAAGATACATTTAATAAGATCAATAGGTATTTTCCATTAATGAAACTTTGGGTCGTTACAATATTCCCCCCTTAAGAAATTTCGCCCTCAAAATTTTACTTTTCCCACAATAAAACAGATGTCAGTAACTCAACTTCATCATTTCCTCCAATTCCCAAGTCACTTCTTCAAACTTGTGGTTTCTCCACAACACCTTGACGAGGGGCATTGTCTTATTTCGTAGAACTTTTTCTCTACGATCTAAGATCTTCACTCCTCATAAGAAAGAACGTCTTCCAATTGTACCACCTCAGAAGAGAGTACATGTGAAGGGTCCAGTATGTACTTTCTTAAGAGGGATACATGAAAGACATCATGTAATTTGGCCATAGTAGGAGGAATTGCTAGTCGATAGGCCACAACCCTGACACGATCAAGAATCTCAAAGGGGCTGATGTACCTTGGACTTAACTTCTCTTTCTTTCCAAACCTCATGACCTTATTCCATGGAGATATGCATAGAAAAACCATGTCCCCAACTTTAAACTCAAGGTCTCATTGACGATTATCTTCATAACTCTTCTGTCGACTCTGGGCTACCTTGATATTCTACTGAATGGTTTTCACCTTCTCCACCATTTCCTCAACCATTTCTGGTCCAAGAAGCTTACGTTCACCGACCTCATCCCAACATGTTGGTGTTCTGCACCTTTTACCATACAGGGCTTTATATGGCACCATTTGGATGCTCGAGTGGAAACTGTTATTATAAGAGAACTCAACCAGAGGAAGATGTTGATCTCATTCTCCTTTAAAGTCCATTGAGCACGCTCTCAACATATCCTAAAGTGTTTGGATAGTCTGCTCGGATTGACAATCAGTTTGAGGACAATAGGCCATACTAATGTTCAGTTCAGTATCCAGAGCATGTTGAAGACTCTTCCAAAACCTAGAGGTGAATCTTGGATCTCGGTCAGACACAATATATAGTTGTACTCCATGCAACCTTACCACTTTCCTGATATATATTCATGCCATTTTATCCAATGATAAATACTCCCGAATAGCAATGAAGTGTGAAGTCTTTATAAGACAATCCACAACAACCCAGATTGCATTGTTGCATTTGAATGTCCTTGGAAGTCTGGTGACAAAGTCCATGGTGATGTTCTCCCATTTCCATTCTGGTATGGACAATGGTTGCGTCATCCCCTTAGACTTCTTCCTCTCTTCCTTCATTTGCTGACACACCAGGCACTTTGATGTATATTCAGCGAGCTTCTTCTTCATATTATTCCACAAAAAGTTTTCTCGAAGATCTCGATACATCTTTGTGCTCCCTGGGTGAATAGAGAAATTTGAACTATGTGCATCATCCAAAAGTTCCTTCTTCAGCTCTGGACTTGATGGAACACATAGTCTTTTCCCAAACCGCACAATTCCTTCTTCATTAACATTAAACTCCAAGGATTTTCATTTTTCAATAGCTTCCACTTTTTCTTGAATTCCTACATCATTATTTTGAGCATCCTTTAACCTTTCTAAAAGAGACAGTTGAGAAATCATTTGTGAAAGGATTGATGATGTTCCCTTTTCTATAATTCCCATGTCCATTTTCATCATGTCTAAGAAGATTTTATCCTTATCAATTCTCATCATTGATAGAATCGCTAGATCCTTTCTACTTAGGGCATCTTCCACCTTTTTTGTTTTCCTAGGGTGGTAATGGATTGAATAGTCATAATCCTTGATGAGTTCTGTCCATCTTCTCTGGCGCATATTAAGCTCTTTTTTTGTGAATATATATTTAAGACTCTTATGGTCAGTATATATCTCACATTTCTCCCCATAGAGATAATGTCGTCAGATTTTCAAGGCAAAGATCACCGCTGCCAACTCCAGATCATGCGTTGGATAGTTTCGCTCATGAATTTTCAATTTCCTTGAGGCATAGGATATCACTTTATCATTCTGCATCAACACAAAGCCTAATCCATTCTTTTAAGCATCACTGAATACCATAAAAAGTTCTCCACTTGTGGGTAAAGTGAGCACGGGAGCAGTGATAAGACTCCTTTTTAACTCCTTTAAGCTTTCTTTGCATTCATCACTCCAAGAAAACTTTACTCCCTTTCGAGTTAGCTTGGTAAGAGGGATGGACAATCGTGAGAAATTTCTCACAAATCGTCGATAATATCCAGTTAACCCCAAGAAGCTACGGATATCTGTTACCGATGTTGGCCTCAACCATCCCTCAATTGCATCTGTTTTGGAGGGATCCACAGATATCCCATTGCTTGTGATGATATGACCAAATAATGAGACCTCCTTCAACCAGAACTCACACTTTCTGTACTTTGCATAGATCTTCTCCTTGCGCAAAGTCTCTAGTATAGTTCTTAAATGCTCCTCATGATCCTCCTTGGTTTTGGAGTATATTAGAATATCATCTATAAAGACTACCACAAATTTGTCTAGGTAATCTCTAAAGACTCTATTCATCAAGTCCATGAAGATTTCTGGAGCATTGGTGAGTTCGAAAGGCATTACTATGAATTCATAGTGCCCGTATCTTGTACGAAAAGCAGTCTTTGGGACATCTTCCTTCTTCACCCTTACTTGATAATATCCCAACCACAAATCTACCTTGGAGAAGTATTGTGCTCCACACAGCTGATCGAACAAGTCATCAATTCTTGGGAGAGGATACTTGTTCTTTGTCGTGATTTTGTTAAGTTCACGATAATCGATGCAAAGCCGCATTGACCCATCCTTCTTCTTGACGAAGATGACTGGTGCACCCCATGGTGAAGCACTTGGTCATATAAACCCTTTATCCAGATTCTCATGTAGTTGTTTCTTCAGCTCTTCAAGATCTAAAATTGTCATTCTATATGGAGTATTGGATATTGGTAAATCCACAGGTATAAGTTCAATTGAGAATTCAACATCTCTTCTAGAAGGAAGGCCAGGCAGTTCCTCGGGAAACACTTTCGCGAATTCCCTCACAATAGGAATTTCTTCAAGGATGGTTTCTTCCTTGGACTCAATCATCTGATCCAGATACGCGTGCTGATAGGGTAGTAATATCCATTCTTGAGATGATGGAGCTAAAGGAGATTCATCTTCATCCTTACACTTTTGAAGAATCGGGGGGTCGATTCTCCATATGAAGTGTGATTTCCATCTCCCGACAATTTATGTTGGCTATATATAAGGAAATCCAATCCATGCCAAGATTTGCATCAAATTCCACTAGAGGGAGTATGATGAGGTTCGCTGGGAAATTCAATCCACAGATTATAACAGGGGAGGACTTATATTCGTGGGATGCAATGATTGCCCCATTTACCATACTCACTAACATATTCACTTCCATGATTTTTGGTGGTGCTAGGATTGTTCTACTAAACATTCAAGATATAAAAGAAAGCGTAGAACCTGAATCAAAAAGTACGTTCGCTATTCTTGAATGGATAACTATCGTACCGATCACCACTTTGTTGTCAGGGTTCACTTCGGCAGAAGTGACGGCAAAAGCTCTTCCTTACTGCCTTGGAGGTTGTTGGTTCCCTCCGAAAACCCTTGGATTAGGGCACTGATTTTCAAAATGACCTGGTTCTTTTCATTTGTAGCATTGAAAAACGCGTTGAGGTTCAAACAGAGCATTCCTCTCCTCTATCGTAGCCGCGTGTCTTTCTTTCCGACAGTTAACAGCTAGGTGCCCTTCCCTTCCACACCTGAAGCATTTCCTCATCCCCTTAAGGAAATTTCCAGGGTGCTTCTTTCCACACTTTTGGAAAATGGGGTGCTGGATATTCTTAGCACCGTTGGATTTATCCATCAGTCCACCAGCATTGAAGTCCACCTTACGCTTCTTATCCCCATGAAACCCCTGTGATTATCCGATCTCCATTTCGACCTTGAGGGCACATCGGACAATTTCCTCATAGCTGTCGAAGTCACAGATCGCCAATGCTTTCCGCAGGCTAGGCTTCAGCCCACCAAAGAAGCATTCGACTTCGCATTCTGGGGTAACGACAAAGCCGGAAGCCTATCGTGCAAGCCTTGTGAAGTTTTCCTCGTATGCTCCAACAGATTCTTCATCTTTTGGCTTGATGGAAAGGAAGTCCCTTTCCATATTAAGCCGGAGGGTGCGCGGAAAATATTTATCGAAAAACATCTTCCGGAAATCCTTCCATTCCAACACCTCAATATCCTCCTCAGGCTTCATATTTTTTTATCAACGTCCTCCATTGATCAGCTTCAACCTCCATATGATAAGCCGCTAGGAGAACCTTCTCTTTTTCAGAACATTAAAGGATGGAGAAGATCTTTTCAATGGAGTTGATCCATTGTTCAGTGATTGTGGGATCAGATGATCCACTAAAAGTAGGAGGCCTTTGTCTCACGAAGCTCTCTATAGAGAATTGTTCTTTCTTAGGGGGGTTGAATGTTCCTATTGACCCGTGTTTCTATTCAAAACTTGAGTTAGATGAGAGAGAAGCGTGACAAAGTTCGTGATTCCCGCTCCCATTGGATTGGGCATCTCATTAGTACAGTCATCACACTGATCTTCACAACAGTTGTTAGCCAGAGTCCCTCTATTACTGGCCATTGGCTGGAATAAAAGGAAATTTAGGGGTAACACATAAAGGGTAATCCAAAGACAAAAGTTGATGAATTATAAATAAACTTTCATTTCCTTAACTCATGAGTCTATAGGCTTCAATCTAGGATTTTCATGATCTAATTTATAACATATATTCTTAGGATCATTTTTTAATTCCCTTAATAAGGGTTCATACTAAGCTTGTGAATTTACCAAATAATATCCCCCGGGAGGGTTTTAACCAAGAGTGCAGCAATTCCCTTTGTTGTGCACCAGTTTCCATTCGAGTCTAGATCAAAGTGGTGTTTTTGGGTTTTACCCCTAGGATACATCTGTGCCAGAGCCGCCTCTACCTGCTCGTATCCAGACAGGGATGCATTTTCTTGATAAACCACTTTATCAATACTCACCAAAACTTAGGGAAGTTTTTATTGTACTTATTCTTGTATCTATGGCTTTACTAGGGTTTTCTAATCCTAATCCCAAAAATAACCAAACCTATCCTTTGATACCAACTATGACAACCATGCTTTTTATTACAACTTAAACATGATTTATTACATAAAACTTCACTTGATATAATAAAGAAGATCGAGAGGTTTAGTGTCTTTGGGGCTTAGGATCATTACATAAAAACTTAAAACATGAAATATAATATCTTTATTGAAAACTTCCTTTACATGACCACTACATTCCCTCGTACTTAGCATTGCATGGGATAACCTGAGGACATGCATAAGAAAAGGGTGATCTATGAAGCCCAGTAAGGAAATACACATGGAATAACATGAGGAGTACAATAAATGTTAGACATTATGCATATCAATAGAGAACAAGAGAAACATGAACATAAAGGCATGATAAAGCATGATAATCATAACATGGAAATGTGGCGACAACACTTAACATGGAATTAGCATGAGCCAAGACCCATTGCACATGGAGCATGAGTAAATCCTCATTGCACATAAAGCATGAGTAAACCCTCATTGCACTTGAATTATCATGAGTCAACACTCATTTCACATGATGTATCATGATACTATACTTTACCCAATGCATTGGAGCGCTATAAGGGCACACCCTTCTTAAACATTTCATTTCATGCATAAGTGTGCCACATGGATCATAAAACATGGATTCATAAAACATAAACATTTATTAAACGATAAAGGAATGTGTAATTCATACATGAAAATTTATAATCAATAAGTAAATGTGCATAAAGGTGAATTCCCTTGATGGAAAAATGGGCATGGTATTCACTACACAATGGCATTGGCTTAGAAAATCGGTGCGATTTCGGCAGCGTAATGGCGTGACATAAGAATTCATAAAAATGGTTGATGAGAGAGAAAGGGGTTTCTCATAATATTTACATGTAATGTACAGTAAGGAGGTCATATAGATACATGTCCCAAAAATTGTAATGGAATTTATATTCATGATACAAAAGTATTGCTTGAATGTAAATGAGGAGAGAGAAGTTCCTTTCGGAATTTCGGCATAGTAACGGGTGTACATGAGATGCATATAATGAGAGAGAAAGGAGTCTCCAATCATTAAAAAATAAATAGGGAAGTATGAGGGAGGTGAGAAACCATACCCCAACATTAATAATTGAAATTAAAAGGGCAAAACAACTTAAAGAAAATTCGACAAATAAAGAGAAAGGAAGAAAAACCCTTACTTGGAAGTGTGCTTCCAAAGGCTAGAGAGAGGCTTATGAGAGGATTCTTGGGAACTTGGGGAACCTTGGGAGGATTCTAGAGAGAGTAGGTCAGAGGTTGGACTAACTCCAAAGGCTTTGAGTGAGGAGTAAGTGGGATCTTGGGTGGGTTTATATAGGAAAGGAGAGGGAATTCTTTATTATTTAGTTTTGGGATCCCTTATATTAAATTAATCCAAACCGCAAACCATACCATGGTTTTTTCCCATGGTTTTTGGAAAAGGGAAGAGGAAAAAAATATTTTATAAGGCCAAATTCCGAACTTCTTAAAATAATAGGGTTGCTTATGTGGAGGTGAGTCACACTCCCATGGAAATTAATTGAAAAAGACAAGGTGTTTAATAAGTCTTGAGGGGTCCATTAATGCTTTGAAAAGTAAGCCAAATAAACCCAAAATCACATTATTTTAATGTTAAAACATATATTGGCCTAAAATAAATATTATAGTATTTTATTACATCACTATTGGGTCATTATGATGTCATAAAACACATTATATATTTATACGGTATTTAATGTTTACTCAAAAATTTGACTATCTCAGAAAATTATGACAAATTCACCGTTGGATAATTTCGACATCCTGATTCCAAAAATAACATTTATTTTATCTAAATAACTTTATAAATATGTTAATTTTCACTTTTAAAATAAAAATAGGCATTTATCGAAAATTCAGGGGTTTTGAAAAAAATGGCTTTCAAACATTAATAAAAATTATAATTGCATTCATACAATTATATGATCATTTATATATAATAAAATTAATCTAATAATAATAATATTTTATTAAAATATTATTTAATTCAAAAATCCCTTAATTTAATATAATATATTTCTTAATTAAATAATAACTAAAAACACCATTTGTACTTTAAAAACTATTTATAATGTATCAATAATGACAACAAATTATATTCATTATTATATACAAAAATAATGGAAATGAACATAGTACTATCGATTAGTTACATAACCCCTTAAAACTGTCTCATAAGACCTAAGGGTAAGGTGTGCGATGGTGACAGACTCTTGGGGTGGCTCAGATAACATCGCTCGAGTGGTAATTTCTATCAACTTCCACTTCTCCCGTAGACGGTCCCGTTCGAGCTTGACATGGTAAAGCTTAGCTTGGGCTTGGTTAAGAGCGAATCCCAAGGACACCACCTCTTTTATGAGCTCCAATAAATGGGCTTCATATGGGGAAATTCTATTGGATGAGGCTATCACTTCCTTTGTCTAAGTAAAATTGGATGTGTTAAAGCCCTATATTTATACTAATCATGTGATCACTGTTCAACGACTATATTAGCAATGGTCAAAATTCTTAACATAAAACCAAAGGAGTTGACATTTTATAAAAACATTTTATATAAAGATACATTTAATAAGATCAAGAGGGATTTTTCATTAATTAAACTTTGGGTCGTTACAATGTATAATCTCCCAAAAGTTCTGAAAGAAAGTATTTGTGAACCCATCTGGTCTAAGGGAGTTTCGAAATTGTTTCCCAAAAACTATTTCTTTAATTTAAAATTAAAGAGAAATTACAGTAAGACTTGAGTTTTCATCCTGATGGAAAAGTTTATTAATTACATATTCTATAATATCAATTCTAGTTTTCAACCTATAAATGAGTTTCATATAATAAGTGACTACATGAGAACCCAAATCCACTCTATTCTCACGTAACTACCCACTATCATTGAGAATATCCAAGTGTCTATTGATTTTCCTAACCTTTGGGAGATAATTGAGGAATTTGGTGTTCCTATCACCCTATTTAACCCATTTAACTTTCCAGTTTTCCTTTTATATACCTTATTTTATATTTAGAAGGGTATTGATATCATCTGTGATCATATTTCCCTTCTCAATAGCTATAGAAAAATCACACCTAGTGCAATTTTCTTGTTTGGTGATAAGTAAGTATTATAGTTGATAAAAATTATTATTTATGTGGATGAAGCACTCTTGGCCTCAAAATTTTATTTTTTTACTTTATCACTTTAAGCTTTAGCACAAAAGAAAGAACATCATTTTTGTAATTTATAAAATTCCATGTATCTTTCACCAATTTCATACAATATATTTGTAAGTTTTAGGCATTATTAAATCTAAATGGAAAGGGATGTTTAATATCTCTAGTGACATGGTTTTCCAAGATTGGATGATGATATGAATTAATTTTTTCAAGAGTGGTGTAGGAAATGGAGGCCCAATCATCAAGGGTAGATTCATTGAAAACATTTCAATCTAATTTATAGGACACCAATTTTTATATCATTCTTGTACCAAGTGTATTTTAAACCCACCAGGTTAACCATATAAAGGTTGCAGTTCTTAATAAAAGATTTTAATTATCTAGTTAATTTGGAGTAGTTGACCAGGATAAGCATCTTTTCATGATTAAGAATTTCATTGAAGCCTCTAAGAAGAGTCTATGAGTTAATTTATTAAGATTATCAAATCTTGCATATTTTTTCATAAGTCCCTTCTCTATTAATATCCATTATATGAATATATAAAGGAACATAAATGTTTCATACCCATAAAATTGTAACTAAAAGTGAACATTATCTATATAGAATTGATATTTGATATTCCATCTATCCATGAGTGATAAATGAACCAAAAATGTTTGATGTCATTATTGGAATGATTTATACTGATGAGTGTTTAGCCCATATTACAAAGAGAATTAATCCTCTGTGAAAAAATTATTTTAGTTTCTAAAATACCAAGAAGATCAGGATTTAGTTTATTTATGAAAAGTATAAGGGAATTAATTATTTCAGGGTTATCTAGGCCCTAACTATTCTAAAAAATAATCTTCATTTAAACTCGTGTTTGGATCTAGAGCCCCAATATTTTCTTTACACCAAAATTTTTATTCCTAGATAATTTCTTGATGAAAAAAATTTCCTCTCATTATTACCAAGGATTTAAATTGTTTCTTGGATTGAAAGTTAGGACTAGAGTATTCCACTATATGATTTAGGAAATTCTCATAGAAGTACTTTGAACATCCACTAGAATTGATTTAGAAATTACCTCAAATTTCAAGGCTCCATGTTCATTTGAAGATTCTAGAATGAAGTCATTATAATTAGGGTTGTATGTGTATTAATATCTTCAACTACTTCCCAGTTTTTATTCCTCTAACACTATTTTTCTAGTAAAAATGAGCATAGTATCATAAAGAATGATGATTTCCTCAGTACCATCACTCACTGGGTGATTTTGTGTAGAAGTAAAAATAGTAATGCTGAAATCCTGGTTGGAATTTTCCCAAGAATTATACTGACTAGATGAATCCTTCTAGAATTTTTCAGTTTGAGCAGGAATCATGATAGTATTTATTTTATTATAAACTATAAAAACCTAATAAATATTTGTATTAGGTGAAATGAAAACTTTATTTTCTGTATTAAACCTATCATTACCTTTACTAGTGTTTTTAGTAGTGTGATTCAAATCATTACCATCATAATTGGGATTAGATATATGCATTATGTCATGAGGAGTAAAATTGATCTTATCATCATTCTTCAAGTCCATTTTGGTAACAACACCATTATGATTATCATATTTTTCCTACACATGGGTTTGATCAAGGACAGTGGAAACTTGATTGGAATTATTCTATAATTATATAGTAGTGCAATCACCACCAGAGATGATAGAATCTGATATTTCTTCAGTAGGATCATTTTGTAGATACTCAAAAATACTTTTGATATCATTAGAAAATTCAATAGATATGATAACATCATCATTTTTCATTAATCTATTGATCTTTTTCACATCATTAGGAGGCATAAAAAAGGTTTTTAGGTTCATGGATGGAAACTCTATCTCATTCTCCCTCATTTATTTATTAATAAATGCAACCTAAGTCTTTCACTTTTTGTTCTTAAAATCAAAATAATTGGATTACTTTTTTACCCATTTTCTAGGGTTATTCCTCCTTCAAGTCTCACTCTTATCAGAATAATTAGATTTTCATTTTTTATGTTTGCCTATTTCCAATCATTAAGGTCATTGGCTAGATTCACCTATTAGTGGATCACTCTAAAATTCTCAATTTAGTGACCAACAATTCTACACACATCACAAAAGGTGGATAATATTTATAACCAACTTTAACCTTGATGTTATGATAATTTTAAATGAAGTAAATAACATCCAAATGTTTTGATTAAAAATTACCATCAACCAAAATCCTATCATAAAGTCCATGTTCTCAACTTATAGTATGCTGATCTAATTTCAAGGTAATGACAATGTAAGAAAAAATATTGATAATGATATTTTTATTCTAGAAAACCCAATTTAATTCATAAATACTAACCCAAATTTGGGATTGAAATTTCTATAATTGAAAGGATTAAATATCATATCCCATTCATAAATTATAAAGATACCAAATTTTAGATGAACATTTCTAGTTCTCTACACCAAATCAATATCTACTTTTCCCCATAAGGATGTAGAAGAACCCTCTTCCAATTAGAGTCATTTTCAAATCACTTCCTCCCATAAATGTGCAATTCTAGATTTTAGATCTAGGAGAGACCATGTTTTATCTTCTTTGGAGTAAAAAATATACCCAAGGATGTAGAATTTACAAAATATAGTCGTTATTGAAGGGATTCAATATCAATAATGACCAATAATCCATCGCCTTCCATTTTATTGAAAATAGAAGACTTGGGGAAGTCATCCTTAGAGGGATCTATGCCACAGAGGGCCTCTATAAATGAAATCCATTTTATATTTCTTTTTATCAATCCATCAAAATAATTTAGGTTATCTATAAAATTATTCCTTTTCATATAAGTATTGTGAGCCACATCCATGAAAGAACACTCTCAATCATGAGGTAATGATTCCTTGAGTAAAAAAAAGAAAAAATCATATTGTGGAAGACTTACTGATGAATTTCAAAAAAAGGACATGAAAATATTTCAAGAAAATTACCTTCACAACATAGATGAGAGTCACCATCATTACAAGATATCATTTCATCCTAATAATGATTCTGCATAACCAAAACATGTTATTTTTAGTATCCCTTAAAGAATGTTATAGAATCTATAAAATAATAAACCATGTGTATTAAGAAAAACCATCTCATTTTATTAAAAAAATTTACATGATATTATCAAGAGAAAAATGATATAAAATACACATCTTATGACAAGTTGGTATAAGATTGAATCATCCAAGTTATCAATGCAACAAATCCTTTGATCTATTACTTGAATGAAAACTTCAAGCTCCAGACTTCAATTATTTCTCATCTTATGATCTCATGTATATATAAAACACTTTTAAATAATATATTCAACATAAAATACTTATCAGAAGAATTGGATTCTATATAGTTTATACTTGATTTCAACTTTCTACATGGCTTCTTACAACCCTTCAGGTAATCTTGAAAATTTCTTCTCCAATGGAAACTTTTATATAAGGAAGGAATTTTCATTTAAAAAACAATGACATACCTAATCATATTGTGTACCTAAGTGGAGACTTAGTTTCCTTTGTTTATATAAAATTTATACCTTTTTAAACCCCAATTTAATCATTTTATGCTTCATGTAAGCATCTAGATTCATTTTATTGAACACTTTCAACACTTAGTTACTCATGAAGGTGTTTCTCTGACACATATTATTTTCCTTAAAAACTTTTCTCAAGTTACCTATCTTAGGTGTTTCTTACTTTAATATTATAATTTCAAGGATTAATCTAAATATCTAGTTTGATAATGATTATGCAATTTATATACAACAAAATATTTTTTATTAGACGAGTATCATGATTTTTAACCATTTTATAAGGAATTATATTAAATGGACCCCCAAAAAATTAATAAACCCATTTTAAAATCTATCATACTCAATAGTGGGAAAAGATATATAGTTCACCACAAAAAAACCCTGTGATGGCGTGAAATATATAACTTAGTTATTTAGGTAGGAAATAATCCATATAATGCCCTCGAACTGATGCTCCCTCCTGTGATCCAGTTGGGTGGGTTATGTGACCTTAGGTATGCCTCCCACACAGTAAAGGATACCAACTAGAATTGAGGGTCAAAAGAATATAGTGATTAGACTATACCTTCTGTTATGGAGTAATAATAATAGTGAAAATAATAATCAGAGTATCCAAATATAGAATAATCAATATAAATATCAACAAAACAAACAATACCTGAAAGAAGAGGAAAATAAAATAATCCAAATGATAATAATAAACCATATGATGTCTAGATGAGATGCATATAAATGAAATTTTTAAAAACAAACTAATAAAAAAATAATTAGACCCAAACAAAAGACTCCAAATCCCTAGACTTGATCCCTATATCGATCTGTCTCCAAGCTCCAACCCATCTAGAAAACAATAATCATCAGCAAGGTCCATTTCCCTTGTCTAAACTTACATCCATGAAAAATCTCTGGATACCAAAGGGAGATCCATTCATATTGTGAGTACAAATCAGTTGGTCAACACCACCTTGACTAAAAAAATTCAATATGATAAATATAGTCCATGTAATAATGAAATAATTAGGGTATAAATTGAGTTAATTAATATTTCACATGAAATAAACCTGATGACCCTCAAGTTTTAGGGTGACACTTGTGGCCATCCCTAACCTACTTTTGTTCCCTTTCAGATATCTCTATCCTAGAAAGAATCCTTCTACATTTGGAAGAATCACCAAATCGGTGGTAGATTCTCTAACCGAGGATGAATCACACAAAACAACTCATGAAAAAAAGGTATCTACTCACAGACTATCCAGAATCTCAACCTTGGGCATCCAATGACTATGAATCTAGTCCACAGACACCGATATAATCATATAATCCACCCCTAGGTATCAATTAATAGTGTTTCTAACCCACAAGTGGTATGAAAGTCAAGAAGCTGGACCTCATGCGTCAAAATAATCATGAGTTGTATCAAGATTGACTTAACATGCCACCAAACATGCCACCCTTAGGAATCAATCACAACAGTGTCAGATTAACAAAAAATACATGCAAGAAGAACACAAGGCTGATAACACACATACCGGATATATAATCATAATACATAATTATTAATTTATCAAATTATTTTTTTGTTTAGAAAAATATATTTCCTTAATTTAGGTTCCCAATTATCATTATAATTATATAAAAAATGTTTCGTCATGATCTTGTCCCTAAGTTTATTATCATACCAATCAATCCATTTTACACAATTTGATTCCATCTTTAGAAACCACTACAATACACATGTTATACCAATTCCTATGTTTATTTATCAATCAACAAAATACCAAACCATCTCAGGGTTCTAAAGTCAAATTGACCAAGTTTCAATAGGGTTTAGGGATGGCACCCCTATCAGGTGGTTAAAGGTATCAATATCAAAAACCAATAGACCCAACATGATATAAAGTAAGGTTTAAACATATGATTATCATAAAATAAAGATTTATCCATGTTATTTATGTGACACACACAAGTTATCAATATAATCACACCTATTACACATATTAAGAATGATTAAAATAGAACTTTGGTATATGATTTAGACCACCCACCTAAAAATTAGTGAAGATATTAAAAAAAATCATGTACATGTTAGAAATCATCTTCTTCCTTCCTTTCAATGAGAATTAGAAATTTCTTCAACAAAAAATTGAGAAACATAAGAAGAACTAGAAGTATTACCTTCTATCTCCCAGTTCAGAATTCCAAAATACAAATCGGTTACTTATGGGTCAAATGAGATCCATCAATCATCTATGGGAGACTGAATTTGAGATAAAAGGGTTATAAAATCACAAAATTCATGACATTGGAGTGTTTATTTTGGGCTGGATGTGAGTAATTCACAATGTCAATAAGATTCATGTTGTGAATTCCTTGATTCCCAAATAAGATGAAAAAATCATCGCCTCAAACTAAAAAACCCATAAGAAAATGATTCCAACTATTGAATCCCCCACAAGACATGAATTAATTATTCATGGATTTCCTAGAACTAGTTTATGACAATAAGGGTTTCATGACTTTCCAAGAACCATTCATGCCTTGTATGGTTTTTACGCGTAGGCCTAGAATATTTCATGTCATAAATATAATTCATGACGTGAATTAGTTTTGTATAAAGAACTCACCAATCCTCCTTCTACACTTCTAAAATTCTTATTAAACTAAACCAAGCTTCCATTTATAAGGTTTTAAACCAAAAATAAACAAAATCAACAAGATACATACCTAGAGAAGACTAGATCTTACAACCTCCCCACTATATAATTTCTCTTTTCTGAGATTCTCCAAGAATCACTATGGGGGATTCATGGAGAATTCTTTCTACTATACTCACATATCGTATTCCCTCTCTTGGGTCTCCTCTTTCACACTCCCATGCTGCCACTACACTCGTACTAGTGGCATGGTCTTTGCCCGTATATTCTTCTCACTATGAACTATTATACAAATTCGATGCTCCTAGAATGATGAATCAATATCCATATCAATATCATCAATTTATATCATGTGATAATGGTTAAGATGATATCTCTAAAGAAGAAACATGTTAAACACATCATGAATAGTCTTTTAGTTCCATGGAAGGTCCAAACAGTTTGCAACTTTACCAACCTTTTCCAAAATCTTGAATGACCCAAAAATCCTAGGAGTTAACTTCCTTTACTCTTGGATACGATGTTTTACTAGCCTAGGGAACACTCATAAAAAAGTCTGATGAAAAACATTGAACTCCAATGGTCATCTCCGATAGTCATCGTATGATTTCTACTAGCTCTATGCGGTCACCAAACACTTTCTAATCAATTTAAACTACTCATATGTCTCTTGTAAGAGACTTGGCCCAATGAGTCTTCAATCTCCAACCTCTAACCATTAAATAGGTGAATGAAATATCCTACCATAAAAATACTCAAATGGATCCATTTGGATCAATTCCAAGAAGTCGATATTTTATGTGAATTCCACAAGTGTCATATGTTACTCCCAAGAACCATGGAAATTCTGAACACAAGATCGCAACATATCATCTAGAATTTGAATCGCTTGTTTAGATTTTTTATTAGTATGAGGGAGATAGGTTGTACTCAGAACTAATTGTGATCCTTGTGAATTCTGAATACCCTGTGAAAATCAAGACATGAAACAGGTTTCTCAATAAAAAATGACACTCCTCGTATCATTGTGCAGTTGACTATCTCACACACATAGAGACTACCTATATTATCAATGGTGAAGTTCTCACTAATAGAAACGAAGTGGGATAAATTCATCAACCAATCCATGATCACCCATATATCATAATTATAGAAATCCATCCTAGGTAATCCAGTCATGAAATCCATAGTGACATCATCCACCTTCGACTCTGGAATAAGAAGAGGTTGCAACATCCTAGCAAGCCTCTGATGCTCATCTATCATCTGCCGATAGGTGAAACATCACACCACAAAACCTGATATTTATTTCTTCATACATGGACATTATTATTGTATTTAGAGATAACAATACATTATTTTTAAACCAATATGTTCTTCCCATCTAAAAGCATGAGAATCCCTCATCAGTTTATCACGTAATCCTGTAGGAACCCATACTCCCCCATGGAATAGAAGAACATTTCCAATACAAATTTATTATCCTTATGGTGGCTCCCCACCACATAATATTTCCCTCAAATCTAATCCCCCCAGATCAAATAAATTCTTTGTCTTTATCTGATCACAAAGCATGTGTATAACAGATGTCAAAGTCAGAGCTAGTCATCCTTGGGACTCTTGAACATCTAGATTCATGTCCGCAAAGAGTTCCATTAGTCACCACTCATCGTAAGACTCCCACACTGCCTATGTCTGCATCTTTGGAATTAAGGAATAAATAATTATGTTAACCTTTCCCAATCTGTAATCCAGCTCAAAGTAGAAATAATTTAGATACATGAGCCACCTTCTATACCAAAGGTTCAGGTCTCACTGAGAAAATATGTTCCTGAGGCTATTATGGTTTATGTAAACCCAAAACCTATCACCCATAAAATATTTTCTATAACACCTCAAGGAATGTACTACGGATTCTAAATACAGATCATGAGTTGGATAATTCTTCTCATGGGGTATCAACTATTTAGATCCATAAGAAACTACTTATTCCTTCTACATTAGAACTGCTCTGAGTCTAACTCCAGATGCATCACAGTACACGATATATACCTTACCCATCAAAGGTAAGGCAATTATTTTTTCTAAGGTTATCCTACCATTAATCTCCTAAAAAATTATCCCACAAGAATCAAAGAAAACAAATTTCACCCATTTCTTGGACATATCATACATTGGAACTTCCATATGGGAGGTGTCTTAGATAATATGTTGATAATATCCTACTAAAACCAGAGTTATCTTAATATCAAAGAAATTATTAAGATTCTCCCAAGATATCACAATTAAAATTTTCTTTGGGTCCACTTGCACCCCAGAATCAGAGATAACATGGCTCAAGATGTGCACTATATCAAACCAGAAACTATATTTAGATAGATTGGTGTAAAGATGATGCTCTCTCAGTTTACTCAGGATGATTTCATGATATTGGTCATAACCATATACTAAATGGTATTACACTAAGATATAGTAAAAAACTACCAAAAATGATCTAGGAAGGGATGGATGATCTGGTTCATGAAATCCTAAATTCCTCTAGTACATTCATTAGAGAAAAATGCATAACCATGAACTCATATAATTCATACCTACTTCTAAAAGCAGTCCAAGGTATGTTATATATTCTCACAATCAATTGAAGGAACCTTTAAATCAATTTTATCTCAGAAAATATCTTATAAAATATATTGTAAACTCTTGGATGATCAAAAATATTCGTAATGTGCATAAGGGATATCGATTTTTGACCATTATCTCATCCATTCTTCATTAATACATAGATAATCATAAGTTCCTATCAACCTTCTTGGTGAGAAACATGGGAGAAACCCCGGGAGACACACTAGGTCATATGAATCCCTTTCCCTTTAAATATTCCAACTAAAATTTCAACTCATGAAGCACTTATGGTGTCATTCTATAAAGTGGAATATAAACCAATTTTTTTCCTGACACCAAATCGATTGTGAAATCAATCTCCTGCTCGGGTGGTAAACCATATAAATCTTTAAGAAATATAGTCTAAAAATGTTCTACCACCGGAGTAACAATATCCTATTGTATTCCACCATTATACATAACAAGTATTTCTATCTAATATGTGAGAAAATATAATCTACACTGAATTGGTCATGAACGAAAAGCCTGGATATACCACTCACCTTGTGAGAATAGATTCTATCTTCTAGAGATAGAAAGTTAAATTTCCTATGATAATAGTTTGTATGATCCTGGTACATAACTAAATAATACATACCAAGAATCAAATAATATCCTATCATTTCCAGAACAAAATCCAAAAAAATGGTAGTCATAGATTTCAAGATAATGCCCCTTGAAACATTTGATATCCTCAAACTACACTCCAAATGGCATTTTAGTGGTCATAAAACCATTCAGTATCTCCAAAACCAATCCTAATTCATTTTAAAATTTATTAGGAAAAAAATAATGTGATTATCCTGTATCAAACCAAACACATTCAAGGGTGGATGATATAATAATAATACATCTGACACTAGAAGGTCTTGAATCCAAGATAGCACGAGTAGATGGTATAGCATATAGATTAATAACCCCTCTACCTTGGTCTCCAGTATGACTCCCTTATCTTGTTCCCTCTGAATGGTATTTTTTATCCTATGTCAGGGTACTATCTCCCCTACCACATCCTAATAATTCAGTGAAACTCCAAAAATTGGTCTACTGAAGAGTAAGTAATTCCCTACCTAACTCAAGTACCTATCCTAATCCCCTACCACAGCTCAGCCACTAAAAGTTCCTATAAAACTTCTAAAGATGTCCCAGCCTGCTATAGACATGACACTCCACTACAGGTTGAAGAAACTATAGGCACTTGTTTCCTAACCTAATGCACTAAAATTAGTTCACTAAGTTGTGATCCTGAGGTGGAAGTCCACTCCCATGACTACTTTTTCCACTACTTCCCGAGTGTAAACTTTTATAGTAGAGCTTCTTTCCACCATAAGTAGAACTCCCATCTAACCCTACTAAAAATTCTTGGACACTACTCGGGGCATCTTTCATAATACCTTCAGTGATAAGACCCTTATTCATAATGTTTTAAAGGATATTAAGGTGAAAGATGTTCACATGTGACCTTTTCTCATAGAAAATACCATCTTGTAAAATTATCACCCTAGAGACATTATAATCTGCTAAAGATAAAGAAAAGAACTATAGGTCTATGAAATGACTAGAATATTCCATCACTAGCATGCCCTCCTATGTCATATGAATAAAATATCAAGCTTCATCATCCCTTAACATATATAGATAGAGTTACCTAAATAACTTTTCCTTAAAATTCTTCTAGGATAACTCCTCATTCTACTCAACCTACTCAAAATTATCCCACCAACGATTAGCTGGTTCTTGAAGTATATAAGCAGAAAACTTCACCCACCTATCTGCAGGTGTCATGAGGTTCTTGAAGATCATTTGTAATAACTTAATCTAGAACTCAGCTACCCAGGGTCCTCCCTCTTAATGACTATAGGTGGATGCTATACCTAAAAATATCTCATCCGCTCTGACATCAAAGGTACGATGTGAACAGTATCCCACTCAATTAATCACATGACCCTCAGAAATGTATTCTAATTATGATATTCCATCATATTTTCTAGATTCACATAATGTTTTAGGTCAACTACATTAGTATTTTCTTATTACCACTCTCAGGACACTCAACTAGAAGAATGAGAGTGGGAATTTTCTCTACAAAGACCTACACACTCCTTATAACATAGAACACACAACAATATAAACCTCAATAGGTTATAATAATAGAGAAACATCTAATCAAGGTTCTTATAAACATGTATTAACAAGTGAATTAGAATAACATAATATTTTCTTTTATTTCTTTTTATCATGTATAACAAAGATTTAATTTCACAGTTCATATGGGCAGATATATCACATGATATAAATAAATACCTTTCATGAACAATGCATGTCCACATATATCTATATATTCCTATCATAAAGTATGAATACTCATATCATTCCGAAACATAGAACCAGTGAAAATATAAATAAATAACAATTTCATGAAACAAGTGAATCAACCAAGGTGAAATAATATAAAAACTGTAACAAGAGAACAACAGGAAAAATAATCCCATCCCTAGGCACTCAGTTTTTCTGCCGCACGTGGGTTAGATACTACCATGAATGATCTCATAACTATTTACTAACACATACTGTTCTCCTTTATATATTTCTAAAATAGTAACACATAAGAAAAGAAACCTCACTCTAATGCCACTTTGTAATGTCCTTGACTCGGTTTTCCCTCACACAACCATGTTGAGGGGGTTACGCACCTCCCCGTATATAAAAGGCTGCTGAATATTAGAGAGGGTCTAAAGAATATTGTGGGGATACTATAAAATCAATTATGAAGTAATAATAATAGTGGAAATAATAGTATTAGTAGTAGAGAAATAACAGAAAAAATATAAAGATCAACAGAAAACCAAGATGAAAGAAGAGAAAAATAAAATAATCCGAATGAAAAAAATAAACCATGTCATGTCTGGATGAAATGTATCTAAACGACATACTAAAAGTTAAAAAATAAAGGACTGGTTAGACCCAAATTAAAGGCTCCAAATCTACATACCTGATCCCTATGTCGGTCTATCTCTAAACTCCAACCCATTTAATAAACAACAATCACAAACAAGGTCCATTTCCCTTATCTAATCCTATATCCATGAAATCAATTTGGGTACCAAACACTAACTCATATAGGGTGTGACTATAATTCAATAGATTGACACTATCATGTCTAAACAAATCTAGTTTTAGAAATATAGTGTATGAGATAAGGTATTAATAAGGGTATTAATTTATTCAATTAATACTACACATGAAAGAAAATCGGTTGACCATCAAGTTTCAGGGTGACACCCAAGGATAGCCCCAACCTACTTTGGTTCACTACTAGATATCTATGTCCATGTAAGGATCCACCTACATAATGATGGATCACCTAATTGGTGTAAGATTATCCTACCAAGGATGAATCATAAAAAACATCTCATGAATAAATGGAATCTTCCTGCATGTTATCCATAATATCACCCTCAAGTATTTTGTGACTGTGAATATGGTCCTCATACATATAATATAATTATATTCGTGGCCCTCAGGCAGGAAGTAACAGGGAGCCTAACACATAAGTGGTGCTAATATCATGCAACTAGCCCCCAAGTGTCAACATAATCATTAGTCGTATCAAGACAAACTCAACACATCGCCAAGAATCCCACCCTCAAGCATCAATCACAACAATTTCACTTAAAAAAATCTATGCAATCAAATCACAAGGCCAATAACACAAATAACAGATATATCATCACAAAACATGATGATAAATTTATCAAATCATCATTTTTTAACCAAATATATTTCTTTAATTCTGGACCCTAATTATCATCATAATTATATCAAACCCATTTCATCAGGATCTTGGAACTACGTTTATTATAATACCAATCAATCCATTTTTTCAAGGTGTTTCTATCTCATGAAACCACTACAATACACATGTCATTCCAATTTCTAAGTTAAGACAACAATAAAAAATACCAAATCATCATAGGGATTTGAGTCAAAATAACCAAGTTTTAACAAGGTCTAGGGGTGGAAAAACTATTAGGTGGTTTGAGGTCTTAGTCTTAAAGACAATTTATGCAATGATATCCAAAGGAAGGTTTATACATATGATTATCATCAAACATGGATTTGTTTATGTTATTTAGGTTGCACACACAGGTTACCGACATGATCTCACCAATTTCACTTATAATAATGATTAAAATAGACATTTTGGATATGATTTAGACCACCCACTTCAAAAAATGATAATAAATACAAAAAACCTCATGTATGTGGTAGAAATAGTCTTTCGAATTACATTAAATGCGAATTAGAAATTCTGACAACAATGGATTGAGAAGTGGAATAAGGATTAAAAGTCTTACCTTTGATCTCTCAGTCCATAATGACAATATCCAAAGTGGTTTTACTTTTGGGTCAAAGTGGATCAAAAAATCACTGATAATATGATACAGTTAAGAGAATAAGGTTTCAGGATCGTAAATTTCATTGAGATGGAGGGTTTATTATAGATATAGATATGACTAATTCATGACATGAATAGGATTCACATCACAAATTACTTGATTCCTAAATATGCTAAAAACCATCAACTTGGATTAAAAAAACTCCAAAGAAACTAATTTTACTTGTTGAATCCTTTACACTATGTGAATTCACAATTCACATATTTACCATAACTAGTTTATGATGTAAACAGTTTCATGGATTTCTTTGAACCATTCATGCCTTGTATGGTTTTTATAATTTTTACTCAAACATTTGACGAAATTAATTATTTTTATAGGAAAAACTCGCCACTCCTCCTGCTACACTTATGCAATACTTATCTGACTAGAACAAACTTTTATTTAAAAGGTTTTAAACACAAACAAAAACTCAATGAGAGACATACCTAGTAAAGAAAGGATCATATAACCCTAGTAATATCATCTATTACTCTTGGATATTTTAGTAGGAAAATGTTTTCCCAATCTATCGTATAGATAATAATAAACTATATTCTTTTGTTATCCCAACCCTTGTGGTTTCCCATCTAGTCATAACTCAAAGAAAATGTAAAAAATGATATAAATAAGAAAGTATAGTGGCACCACATTATTTTGTAAAACTACCCAATGATTTTCCAATGTCACCTATTACTTTGTTTCCTATACAAGATAATCCAGGGGAACCCCACTACGGTGTGAAACTACCCAATTAGATGATCAAGATATTGAAAAGTGCTGATTCATAAGGAATATAAAAATTAGTATTTAAAGGGGATTAATCCCACCATATTTTCTCATGTTATTCCATTTATATTCATGATTCTAATGATTTAGTTTTGGAATATTATTCCATCCACAAAATCAATATATTCAACCCATATTGATATGAAACCCTTTACACAATGCATAAGTTTTTTTTACTCACCCAAAAATAGAAGTCAAGCATATTCTTACATACCCAAATTAATCATATGAATAAGGTACATGAAAATATCATGTAAATTCATATATTTATACAATATTTACAATCTCTATGTGTGTAATATTTGAGCAACAAATATCCAACCTCGTTCACTTTTCTATACAAGGTATAAGACTCTAGGATGGTAGGTAGTTTGACCCCAAGTCCCTCTACTCAAGGAGACTGTAGTAAAGATAGAATTAAATTACTTGTAAATATAAAACCTAAAATTCATAAACTATATTCAAAAATCAATTTCAAGTTCATAAATTCAATTAAAAATTGAGGTCAAGTTATATAAAAAAATTCATTTTCATACCAATCGCATAATGTAAGGCTCTATTTCCATAAATCAGTTTAACATTTAAACTAAAGAATACTTGATTTATAATATAAATAGTTTATAAATATGAATAAAATAGGGAATAAATTTTAAATAAATAAAAAAACTCAACAATTTAAACATGAGATAACCATTTATGAATAATTCATAATTAAAATCAAATTATTAACTTTTTATAATTATATATTCAACATTATGGACATTCCATAATTTTAAATAGAAGTCCTTTGTATTCTTTCCAATATGAACTCTTTTATATTCATCATTATATAAGTTTTTTATATTAAATATATGATATTACTATGAATTATAAATAATTTTATAATCCAATTTATTTTATGTAAACATTTTACATAATCTAAATGTTATATACTTAGCCTTATTTAAACCTTGGTCATATCAATTATTAAAATGCTTCTGATGTGTTTTAAATAATATCCCAAATAAGGCCCCTTTAATTTTAACAATTTAAATTAATTAATTATGAATAATTCATAATTTAAAACATCAAACATTTTATATTTTGGTCTTATTTTGTAATTTATAAACACTATAAATTATTCTTATTATTTCTAAATAAATATTTTACCTTTATATCATAATACATTCCATATAATTTGTTTATAAGTTTTTCAAATATTAAAATATAATTTTCAAGTACTATTTAATAATAAATGTTTCAAGAACATTAATTAATTAATTATAAATCCTTTATAATTAATTAATTAATTAAAATTTTATTAATTAATAAATATCCTTATAATACTTCTTATTATAATTTATAGACATTTTATAAATTATTAATTCAATTTAATGTTTAAAATTTTGGAAAAACTAATTTTCATCACCACTATGACTTGTTCTAGACCATAATGGGGATCATGGTCACATACCTTTACATATCTTTACTATTTAAGGGTAAAATATTTCACCATGGTGTACATTATGTGGTGGTGAACATATTGAATCCATTTTGAAGAACCACGACACTTGTGAAAAATAGAATCTATGCCACACCCTAGTGAAAATTGGTTGGCTATTTCTCAGGTGTTAATTATTAACATGAGAACCAAAATAGTTTCCTCAACACTCCCTAGTGAATAGATGAATGTCATTTTCATGAGTTAAAACTCAGAACATGGTCTAAAATAGTTGACTCTATAGTATGGTGATGATTTGGCTAAGTTATTTCGGTGGATGATATGACACTCAATTCTTCAGGGGTTGTTCATTTCTCAAATATGTTTCCATAAATCTAAGATCTTAGATCACTAAAATACCACTTTTTTCTTTCTTTGAGGTTTTCTGACACTTAATTGAATAACAAAAATCCAAGGAAACCATAAATCTAGGATCTCTATGGAGGAAATAATAAATTTTCATATAAAATGAAATGATGAAATTTTGTATATATATATGTGTGTACTGTACACCATAGAGAATCTAAATCATTTTCATCATTATCATATAATTTGATAAAATCACTAAGGGAATACAAAGTACATCCCCTCCCCATAGTTTATCTAGGTGTCAATCTGAATCATACATCATATGTGAAGGGCTCCCCACCCTCCATAATTATCTATTATCTAATAATGGAAAGGAGGTAGAATAAATAGAGTTTATGTTTTTGTAGAGTTTTGGTGAAGTGTCAAGAGATCACATAACACCACTTCCATCACATGATAGTGATTTATATAACACTAGAGGACACTTATTGGGGTTATTTCATTTATTTATGTTTTATAATGCATGAATAAATTCTAGAACCAATTCATACATTTATTGTATGAATTCTTCTAATCCCTCATGTCTAATCTTATAAAATGGTTCCATTAATGATAGCATGCATGGGAGAATATCTAAAAAAACAATTTATCATTTATCCAAAACCATAATCTTCATGGATTGATATACCCTTTATGCATGAAAACCATTATTTTAGGAAATACAAAATAGCTTATATGTAAGAAATTGGTTTTTTATGAGGTTTAGATCCTTTAAATTTTAGTCTAATTCTTTGTTTTGACCTAATATGGATGAATAATGAGGTTATAAGAGTTTTGGGGGTGTCTAGGGATTATTTTGAGCATGGAGACCTATTTTTTGGAAAAAATATGCTAGGTAACATGGTTAATAAAAACCATGTGGGACAGGCGGCACAGTTACTTCTAACTGTGTGGGACTGAACAAAGGAAAGTAAGAGGCTACATAGTTTAAGGAAACTGTGCATATAGGGGAGCACACCTATATGGACGGTCTGTAGTTTTTAGAAGAGCTATACATCCTGATTGAAACATGATTAATAGTATGGCCTAACTATGTGGATTCTCTCTTAAGGTAGTGAGGTGCGCATGGTTAGTGCACGGTTGGCCTACCGTGAAGCCAAACCATGTGATGCTGTACTTTTTGGGTGATTTTAACAAAATTACCTTAAATTTCTTATAATCTCACCCTACCCATATTTTATATTTACAGCACATAATAAGCCTTCCATCATTATATTAGAGCTCTCAATTACCCCTCATAATATTTTTTGATCCCGACTCATCATCCAATATCAGATTCAAACTTCATAGGTCACATTGGATTCCTCTTAGTAAGTAATTAATTAATGTTTCTCCATTCATTATTTGTATTCTCCTTGATAATGCTATTTAGATGAAGGATCATACAACCTATTTTCTAGGTATTGATTCATTTTTTAGTTTTCTTCTAATACAGGCCAAACTAAATGCTGATACTGGGTGAGGAGAGTGATATAGCCTCAAGGTATATGGTTTATGACTCATCCCTCAAGTCTCACCATTTTATATATAGCTGTCATTGTGAACATGCCAATTTTATCAGGAATTTCCTATTAAATTCACTTACATTGCTTATAATCATCATGCTTGTATTCTATATCACTTACTACATATTACCATTACACCACTAGAGGTTGATACATCAACACCTTCTATTCCAAGTATGGTTTTTTCTTTTTTATGACTTTAATGGTTTATTATGACTATATGTTCCACTGTTTTAGTGTTCTTGACTTAGAATTCATAAATAAGCGTTTTAATTATATGAATGAGTTGGAAATGGATATTAAATTATAGTATCACTTGAACCCTCTAAGGTAATTTTTTTAATATATTAAATGAAACTAAATTGTTAATGGAATGTATATTATCTGTATCACTTAGGCTAGTTATTTATAGTTAAACTACATATGGTTTCACGTCCTTAGACCACCATGACATGCTTATAAAAGGTAAATGAATGATCAAAATAATTAAATATGGAATAAATGTAATACATGTGTGTATGTCCTACTTAGCCTTTTCACTTAGTATGAAATTTAATGGAATTAACCAAATAATTTATCATATGAAATTAATATAACATGGCTTAATTTATAAAATGGAATAAGTATAAGGCATATATTGCGTATGGACCTTTTGATCTTTATAGGAGTGTTCATACTTGATTTAGTCTTGGATTCCCAAGGGGATGCCTTAATCACTCAGAGGATGTCATTCTGAATCAAGGAGTCTATTGCCAAGGGAGATTCCCACCTTGGAACATGGTCCTTGTCTACTATATGATGCTTAGAATTATTCCATAGGATCCCTTAACTATCTTCCAGATATTAAGATTCCTTGGAAACACTCCTTGGATCCATCTTGACATCTTCAGACATGTGATACCATGGATTTCCCCCACTTGGCCCAATCATGCTTAGCCCGTTTTACCTTGGACATGATACTTAGACTTGGTTAGATCTATTTATAATGGAATTCCTTGGGTGACACATCTTGGGTTACACTTAGTCCCCTTTATCTAGGTAAAAATTTATTACTGATTTTCCTTGACCCTTGAGGTCAAGGATTCCTTGGTTATTACCTTGGATCCTCTTTCATTAACATCATTATCAATGATGCCTTTGTTGTTACCTTGAATTATCTGTTAATATTATTATTACAATTATAAGATGCATTGGTCACACCTTGGATCCTCTAAATTCACTTACTAATCTAAAACATAATTAATTAAATGATTACATGTTCAGACACAAGTTGTGGCTGAAGCAGACATCAAGATATTTACATTACTGTACTCTCTTTACTTTTATATATACTTGTGAACTGTTTCAGTTTATATCCATAGACTATATGTTATAGAATCCATTAGTGGTGGCATACTTAGATTTATCTCACACCCTATCTAGGTCACAATTGGTACTTGGGTAGATTATATGTATGCATGTGTTTACAAGGTGAAGTGTCCCGATTTAGACTCCTGATCTTTCTTGCTTACCTTTGGATCGACCTTGGTGGAAGATGAATGAGCCAGTGCATAGGATGATAGATATTTTCTTGGATTATTTTTGGTTATTTTGTATAGAATGTATATCCTACTACTATGTATACATGTTTTCCATTATTATAGATACATGACATACATTATCATCAACTTCTATAAATGAATCAGTTTCCATCTATGACTTCAACGGTATTGTTGAATTATTATTCATTTCTTCCACTTATTTTCTACTATTATATTAATCATACTATTTATTTTATATTAATTATCCATTATGATCCACTCTAAAATGAGGGCATGGTCTTCCCATAGACACACCCTAATCCCTCACTACTAGTCGGCAGCCTCTGGAATATGGGGAGGCATGCTTGAGGCCATGTGGCCAACTGGATCAGGGAACTTCTAAGTGGAAAATAGGACGAGACGTCAAAAATTGGTATTAGAAATTTATTTTTTGTCTTTACTATTTTGAGACAATATACAAGAGATTAATAACACTTTAGTACTTGTTTATAAGTTATGTTTGGTTGTAGCTAACCCAAGTTCGGGGGGAATACCAAGTTACTGGAAATAAGGGATGATTTTCAATATTTATCTTATTACAGTTGATAAACATTCACTATTGGGTTATGTACATGTTGTGTGATGGTTATTATTATTATTATGACTAAGGATTCCATTTTATCCATGACCTGATGAGATGATTGAAAGGAAACATCAATCATGCATAATTGTAGGCACATAATTCACATGCCATGCATATTCTATAGCATATAGGTGCATTTCACCACTTTTATTTCCTATGTTTCCTGTGATTATTGAGTGATGCATGGTTATTTTATATATTATTATGTTGAAAACATATTATAAAGGGTAGGGAATTAGATATTTAAATGGTCACTATAAATCAAAATTCTATTTTTCTGTATAGTTTAAGGTGGTATTTTAAATGTATGGTTTCTACCCATGTCATCTATGTACCTCTGGTTACATGAGCTAATTTTTTGCTACAATTGAGTGATTTTAAGTTTCAATTCATGAGGTGTATGGGCCATAGTGGGCTGTAATGGGTAATTTACCAAGTTTATCCATCATATATTACCCATAAAATTCTAAGACTAGATGTAGACGGGGTTAAATATAAATTAAATGGGTTCATATGTTAGTGATAATGTGTATGATACCTTATTCATAGGGAATGATGATCCATTTTAATCAATCCTTGATATATGTATATAAAAAATTTAAACTTAAAAATGTAAATATTGGCTTATAAAATGATATGGTTTCTAGTGAATGAAGAGGAAAAGTTCATTTGAACCTTTATCTATAGGAACCCCTATAAATTAATCTTAACATATAATAATACCTGGACTCCTAAGTGGGTAGTTTAGGTAGTATACCTTGGGTAGTAATCCCTTACTCTTATTTCCTACTTCTTTTAGTGATTTTATTTTCTAAAAATATTGTTTTGAGGAATATGCTTGGAATTTTTAGACTTATTCCAGCATGAAGTCCACGAGTCAAGCACTAGGAAGGTGTCAAATACGAAGCTTTAGAGTTGGTGGGACTTAAGCCACCGGTAATCCCTTCAGTAGTTCCATTTGAGGCTTCACATGTTATTCCTGATCTGGGAACTGATGCAAAAATTCATGAGAGTTTTCTACATATGATGCAGTCCATACAGGGTGATCCAAAATCTTCATCTACTATGGCTGATATGACTCGTGAGTTCTAGTAGCAGCATCCTCCCACCTTCTTAGGGGATGGCGGTCCAAATGCTACTAAGTCTTGGATGGAGGCCACACTTTTTATATTTTGAGGTTCTTTCAGACCTTTATATCTACTACTAATGGAAGAGGATCCACACCATCTCCACATTCAGTGTTATAAGATTTTACACTGCATCCGGTTGGGAGTTGGAGTAACATTGACAAGACATGATGAAGAGGAGGTCATGGTTGTGGTAGCCAAAATTTTGATTATTAGGGGTATCAGAAAAACCTACTCAGGGTAGTCTAATTTTAGTATAGGGTTGTGGATCAGTCCAATTACATTCTTTATAGCTGTTACCCAAGGATCAATGTGAAGGACCATCTATAGTATGATGTACTATTCTTGTAGCCTATACTATTTTATATGTTTTCTTTGATACAGGTTTTCACACTCCTTTATCTCTTTATCCACCATGGAAAGTCTTAGGTTGTAAATTCATTATTAATTTGGTATGATGACACTAGATACACTATTGGGTGTACAGTCTAAGGGCATACACCAATGCAAGGACTGTCCCTTTGAGATAGGTAGTTGTCTCTTCTTGTGGGACTTCGTTTTCCATGAGATTATGGGTTTCAATGTCATTCTCAGGATGGATTGTTACGTTCCATTTCATGCCTTTGTGTACTATTATCATCACAGGGTTTCATTTACATCCCCATAGGGTAAAAATTATTTTCAAAAGGTTGAGCGTAATATCCAAGCCAGTATAGATGGACCAGAGCATCATCAGTTAAGTGGTGTGACCACTTAGATTTATAGTCATTTTATGGAGGATCTTTGTTTACCTTAGATAGATTTTCCTCCTGTAGTATATCATTTCAAGAACATATTTTTGGAAAAAATATTTTTGATTAACTTCTAAAATAGAGGCATATTTTACAATTGAGATTATTCTAGAAGTATCTTTAGTGTTCATTCCTCCCTAAATGATGGAATATACTAAGCTCTAGGAGCTCAAGAGACAGTTGGAAAATCTGGTGTTTAAGGGTTTTATCCCACCCAGCACTTCTTCCTAGGTTTCACCCATGCTTTTCACCAAGAATTTGGATGATACCCTTCATTTATACTTTCATTAATGATAGTTAAACTAGATAATGGTAAATAAATGGTATCCAATAACCCTAATAGATGATCTCTTTGACCAGATCTGAAGTGCTACAGTATTCTTGAAGATCAAATTGAGATTGAGCTATCATCATGTGTGATTCAGGCCTTCATACATACCTTGTACATATTTTCATACTATGTATAGTCTTTATGAGTATCCTATTATGTCGTTTGGTCTTACAAACTCACCCTAAATTTTCATTGATTTTATGAATAGGGTTTTCAACCCTTATCTAGATTCATTTTTTGTTGTATTTTAGGATGACATCTTGTGATATTCTCTTACTTGGAGTGATTATGACAGACATCTTGAGATCATTTTGAGTACACTGAGAGAGAATCATCAATATTATAAGATTTTTAAGTTCCAATTTTGGATAGAAAAAGTTCATGTCTAGGGTTATATTATCTTGGAATCAGGATATTAGTTAACCAAGAGAAGGTGAGTGTTGTGGTTTCCTAGGAGAAGCCCAAGAATTTGTTTGATATTTTGAGTTTCATGGGAATGGATGGGTATTAAAAGCAATCCATGCATGATTTATCATGCCATTTTTCACCTCTTTCGAGTATTACAAAGAAGTTTTAAAAGTTCATGTGTTCAGAATCATACAAAAGATTCTTTTGGGAGATGAAAGGAAGGGTTGTTTTAGCACTAATATTGATTATACCAGAGATAGGAAAATGATATACAGTGTTCTATGATTAATCATGCATCAAGAATTAGGCTGGGTTCTGTATTGATGAAAGAGGATAGATTCAAGGCATATGGATCTTGGAAATTAAGACCACGTGAGAGAAACTATCCACTGCACGACCTTGATCTACCAGATGTTGTCCAAGCCTTACACTACATGAGACACTATCTAATGGTTGAGTACTTTGTGGTGTATATGGACCACAAGAGACTCAAATATATCTTTTCATAGAATTAATTTAATATAAAATAGTGGATATGGGTTAAATACCTTCATTCCTTTGATTTTGAGCTTTCCTATTTCCTGGAAAGGTAAATGTAGTAGCTGACACGTTGAGTTAGAAAACTCAGGCACATGTCGTATAGGAAGCCATTGATGAATGGATATTTATAGTCCTATTTTGTAATATGCATCTAGAGTTTCATGAGTTTCATGATTTTTATTATCTCTTAGACTTGACAGTTACCTCTTCACTTATTGATTGGGTGAAGAGAAGGAAGTTTTTAGATCCTGAAGGCTTGGTTCTCCAGAGAGTATTTCTAATGAGGACCCAACTTCAGATTGGTCTATGGATGGGGATGGCATCCAACATATTCATGGGAATGTCTGGGTTCCTATATATGTGAGAGAGAAACTGATGTGACAATCCCACTCTTCTGAGTGGGTAGTTCATCTAGACATATCCAAGATGTGTCAAGATATGAGATGCTCATATTCATGGTCTGGGATAAAACATCAGATAATGGGTTTTATCACTAGGTGTTCCTCCTATCAGTAGGTGAAGGAAAAAAACTAGAGGCATGATGGCTTGTTACTACCATTACCAGTACTGAAATGAAAATGGAACGATTTTGTGATGGATTTTTTAGTCTGCTTACTAAGGTAGCATTGAGGTAGTGACTCAGTTTGGGTAGTTGTTTATCAACTGAAGAAATTATCTCACTTCCTTCTAATCTAAGAGACTTTCTCAATTGATGAGCTGTGATGACTATATATCTGTGAGATTATATGGACACACAGGGTCCCTCATACTATAATTTCAAATAGGGATTCTCATTTCACATCACGGTTTGAGTCGTAGTTACAGATAGATATGGGTACACTGGTTCTTCTAAGAATATAATTTCACCCTCAAATCAATGGCCATAAAAACAGATAATACAGGTGTTATAGTACATGATCTAGGCACAAATAATTTATTTCAAAAGCTCTTGGGAAATTCATATCCCTCTCATTATTCTCTCTTATAATAATATCTTTTAGGAAATGATTCATATGGATCTCTATGAGGCCTTGTATGGTTGGTTGTGTCGTTCACCCCTATGTTGATTAGAGGTAGGTGAGGCAATGCTACTAGGTCCTCATCTCATGTAGGAGACTTTAAATAATGATTAACTGATTAGGAAGAGTATTTCTATTTGCCACTATAGATAGAAATATTATTCGAATCACCATCAATAACCTCTGGAGTTCGAGGTTGGGGATCATGTTTTCCTATGGGTGTTACCCAGACTAGGGAATAAATGGATGTAAAGGCAAGGGAAGCTATCACCATTATTAGTCTGTCTATTTGGGATTCTGAAAAGATTCAATCTTGTAGAATATCAGTTTATATTACCTCATAGATACCATGTCAAGCATGATGTATATCAAATTTCAATGCTTCACTGATATCATGCCGAACAATTTCATATTTTTGATCCCGAGGATATAGAGTAAGATGTTAATTCTTCTTTTGAGGAGTATAATATACACATCAGTAAATGGAGAATGAAGGGTCATTGAGTCCAGTTTTTTCCATTAGTATGGGTGTTATGGTATCATGATCAGGTACAAGATGAGACTTGGGAATTGGATACTAACTTACATGCACAGTTGTAAGAGTTTTTCTCATACAACATTTTTCCGCCCATTAAAGGTGAACTTAGGGATGAGTTCCTTTAAGGGGGGAATATTGTAAGAAATAAATTTTTTTATATGGTACAAATACTGTAAATTTTGGTATAATTATTTTTTTGGACCTAATATAGATGCATAATGAGGTAATGAGATTTTTGTAGGTGTCCGGGGCTTGTTCAAAGCCTAGACCACTACTTTTTGGAAAACGTATGATGGGCCACATGGTTTGTTGAAACCATGTGGGAAAAGCTACATGGTCACTTATAACAATGTGGGGATGAATAAAGTGGAGAAAAAGGTTGTACAGTTTGAGGAAATCATGAAGACAAGGGCACACACCCATGCAAGTGGTCTTCATTTTTTAGAAGATCCATTCAACATGGTTAGTGTAAGGTTTCTCAAACTGTGTGGCCTAACAGTGTTCATTCCCTCTTGAGGCAGTGAGGCGCACATAGTTGGTGCACAGTTTGGACAATTGTGTAGTAAAACCATGTGAACATGTAATTTTTTTTTGATTTTACCAAAATTACTTTAAAGTTATTATAATCTTACCCCTTATCCTATTTTCTATTTCTATGACACAACAAGACTTATTTTATCCTGTTGAATTTCCCAAGTACCCATCTTCCTATTTTTTAATCCCAATTCACCATCCAAGCTTAGATTTGAGTGTCATCATTCATGTTGGATTCCTCTAAGTAAGTGACTCATTCATATTTCTCTATTTGTTATTTTTCTTATCCTCAATGATTCTATTTAGATGTCATCTCATATGCCCTATTTTCATGGAATTGATCCATTATTTAGTTTTCTTCTGATCCAGGACAAACAAAAAGATTATACTGGGCGAGGAGAGTGTTATAGCCTTGAGGTAGGTGATCTATGACTCATCCCTCAAGTGTCTCCATTTTATAAACTTTATTTATTGTGCGCATGCTAATTTCATCAGGCCTTTCATATTAAATTCATATAACATTTTTATAATCATCATTCTGGTATTCTAGACACCTTCCTACTTATGATCATTACCATATTGGAGGTTGAGACCTCAACAAATTTCACCCCAAGTAGGTTGTTTAATTTTTTATGCCTTTAGTGGTTTGTTATGACTATCTATACTAATGTTTGGGTGTGCTTAACATGGAATTAATAAAGGTAAGTGTTTTAATTAAATGAATGAGTTTTTAATGGTTGTTACATTATAGTATCACTTGAACCTTCTAAGGTAAGTGTTTTAATATATTAGTTGAAACTCAATTGTTAATGGAAATTATATTATGTGTATCACTTGGACTAGTTATTTATAATTAAACTGAATATGTTTACATGTCCTTATCCCACCTTTTCATGCTTATCAAAGGTAAAGGAATGAATCAAATAAATAAATATGGAATAAATGTAATACATGGGTGCATATTTGATTTATCTTTATCACTTATTATGAAAGGTAATGGAATAAAACAACTTATTTATTATATTGAATGATAATTAAATGGCCTAATTTATATAATGGAATGATTATAAGGTGCCTATCATATATAGACTGTAACGCCCCGACCCCAGCTACCCAGAGTCGGTGCATTATTACATAACATTGGCATGATCACAAGAAAGATTAAATCCCGAAAGACCGATTGGTTTAGTAGCCTTGGAAACACTAGATATAATCATAAAGTTTTACATTACATTTCAAAGTGAAAAACTACTACAACAACAAAGTCTTCATATCCACACTATTAACCCCTCATAATATCCCTGCAAGTCATTCATAAATTACTTCTTCACTACCTGGGAAAAATAAAACATAGAAAAGGGGTGAGCTCAAATGCCCAGTAAGGATAACAATATAGCGGAACATTCAAAATAAGCATAAACATTTAAGGCAATGAATTACTAAAACAAAAGCCTTTTAAAATTGAACTTCAACATAGTATGGAAAAAGTAAAATGAAATAATGCCATTTACTTGTTCACATGGATATTCTACTAATCGAATAATCACATGCAATATCAATAACCACTTTCATAATGTTGGAATGCATAATGCCAAACGTTAATTTCATTGTCTAGGCCTCATCCCAAGACCTAGGGGTTACTTCTAACCGGAACCCAACCCGGAGTGCCTCTAATAACCGGACACCAACCCGGAGTGCCTCTAATAACCGGACACCAACCCGGAGTGCCTCTAATAACCGGACACCAACCCGGAGGGCATACTTTTACCAGTCCCTAACCTGGAGGGCTTACTTTAACCAGTCCCCAACCTGGAGGGCTTACTTTTACCGGTCCCCAACCCAGAACATACTTGTTTAGCACATTCATCTGAAAAAAAGTTTGAAATATAACATAAACATTCGGGTTAAAACTAGCATACGAAATGTCAATAGTTTCACCATAAACTATGAATGGTATAAAATAGCACATCCACATTCAAACATATCACAAAACCTTCAATACAATATAGAAGTTTTGTATTATAATAAATCAACTTCAAATAATCTTAAAATCCATCAAAGGATGTTGACATAGATGAAATCAAAATTCTTTTAAAAGAAGTATCTCCTTTTATTTTGAAATCATTTAAGATCCATATAAAATAAAACATTTTCTTTAAAAGTATTCTTATAAGCTTGTAAGGAAAGCTTCGACGATTTTATAACGGCGGAAAATAACCGCACCCGCCGTATAAGTTAAAAAAAACATTCTTACCTCAATTCTGTCGAAAAGGTTAAAAAGGACCTTGTTTTGAAAACGACGGAAAGATTCCTTTATAAACCTCTTATAAAAAGTCAAACAAGGGTATAACTGACTTTAACCCATATTCTTGTAAATAGTAAAAATGTTTTGAAATACATTTCGAAGAAACATGGATGTGGATGATAAAGATATCCCAGTAGATTATTACGTATAATACAACCTCGGATAATGAAGAGATTGTGAAATAACCCTTACCTTGTACTTTTCCTTGGTTGTGGTAGGTTAACCTCCTGTATAATGGTGAAATAATTGTTATTAAATTATACAAGAATCATTTACATTAATATGATATCATATATGATCTTTTAATATTGATTTGATAATAATATCTTAGTATTATCGTTGTTTCGGGTGTTAACTTACTTGTTTTCTTTCATATGTTTTGTTACGTAAGACATGTTTGTAAAGGATAGTTTGTATATTATTCATATCCAGAATGATATCAAGTCCTTAAACATCATTTTTAAATCATAAAATTATAATTATACTTTAATGGTTACGATGGAGAATGAATCTCATCGCATTCGTGGAGACGGTAGTCCGTACGTACGCACGAGCGACAATATCATTCTTTTGATATTAAAATAATATATAAATGGATGGTATATCATATATACAGAATCATTAATATGTTATATTTATTATTTACATGAGTTACACATCATTATTATACCCATCCAAATAATAATATATTGAATAACAATTACACCACGACGTGGAGACGGTAAGCCGTACGTACGCACGTATGGTGACATGTTATTCAAAGGGTGGATAGAATACTGAATATGGTTGTACCATATTTATAATAACATCACAGTATATAAATGATACTGGAGTCATTATTTTTGAATGGTAACAACAAAGGAAGAAGAAGTGGAAGAAGAAATGAACTTGGAAAAGGGGTGGTGAAAACATTACCTCTTCTTCGGGTTCTTCCTTTTGATTTGATCAAAAGGGCTCCTTAGGTTGGCTTTCTGATCAAACTAAGGCCTCTAGGTTGTAGTGAGGGATGTTGGGAGAGTATTTGGGCAGAGTTTGGCCGAACCAAAAGGCTTTAGAGGTGTGAAGAAAAGAGAAGGAGGAGTGCCCTTTTATAAGAGGGGTGAGGGGCACTTTTGGAAAAGCTAGAAATATTAATTTATAATAAATTCATATTCGGTTTCCAAAGGCTCCAAAGTTGACTATTCAAGGTTTAAGGTGGGGATAGGTCTAAAACCACTCAACCAATATAATTTATACAGGTTTGGGTACTTATATTAACCTTATCTTTAAGTATTAACTCTAAGTTAATTAGTTTCACTTTTACAATGTCTCTTTGTATTTTTATATAATATGGTTAATAAAATTACTATATACATCCAAGAGACACCCAAGTGGTCCATTAATGATGAACCTATCCTTATATAAGTCTCTTGGCCGAACCTTATATTTTTAGGAATTTAATATCAATTAATAATATAATATTTTTTTTAAGAACTCTTTTATGTCAATTTTGACACTATTCAATAGTTGATTTTTGTGAAACTCATAACAGATTGATTAATTCTAACAAAGTCAATTAAATCAATCCTAATATATCATAGTATCCTGGAAAATTAGTTTAATTCATTAAAAGTTTCATATTATAATTATTTGGGTATTTATAAGATCAATTATTTTAATTTTTCACTATTTTAGTAATTACTACATCATCATTGTGTCATAAATAAAATAAATTATTTAATGTCTAAAAATTATAAATAAAATATCATTATGTAGGAAATCTTTTTATCTTTCTAATGAATATTTATAATCGAAAATCCAACATCTATAACCCTATGTAAAAATTGTTCTTCTAAAAGATGTAAGCTTATGCCATTTTTATTTTTATTTTAACTTTATTAATATAATGTGTCATTATCACATACAAGTGGATCCATGGGGTCCCAAAATAGACCCAAAGATGCCCATGGTCGACCACGTATCAACCAATAGGGTTAAGACACGTTTTAGGGTAATTTAGTATTATTATAATATTATTATTTTTAACCCTTATTTACCGGATTTACCCTTTAACCATGGTAAATAAAATATTTACCACAGTAACTTTTCAAAATGTCTAAAAATAAAAGTTACCTATTTACACAATTTGAACATCCTGATTCCAAATATGGAATCCATTTTCCTAAATTCAAAACACAGAAGTGGCAGAAATTAATTTAAAATTAATTCCCGCTGTCAAAACAAAAAGCGTGTTTTTAAGAGATAATAACTATCAAAAGATTGACACTTGTTTATGTTCGGTTTAATTGTAAAATTATGTCCAATGACCAAAATTATATTAAATGGTAAAAATATATTCTAAATATACTTTAAAACCACTAAAATTCATAATTTATCACTATTAATTATTTTGATTAAAAAAGTTGTTTTTAATTAAAATTTAGAAATTTTCACTATTCATCAAAATATGAAAGTTATCCGAAATGTACCAAAATTTCACCCTAGGCTAATTTCGATATTCTGAATCCAAAAATGAAGTCCATTTTGAAATATAAAATATATATGATTTCAAAAATTAGGTATTACTATTCACAACGGCTAGTTTAATCGGTTGTGGTGTGTGTTAAAACTCGAAGTTGCGTATAACACACGCTACTGTATTATTCAAAGGAAAGCGTACCGTGGAAGCTTGGGATGTTTCATTTTAAATTTTTTTTTGATGTCCCCATTTAGTCAATATGTTTAAAATATTGTATTTAAAAAGGGTTCACTATTAAAAGTTGATAAAAGTGCAATACTGAAAATGAATTTGTTCTTGCATTATATCAAAGAAACTCATAATATGGATTCTAAAATTATAAGGATTATATAAAGTTTAAAATTTAGATAATACTATTCATAACCGCTTTTAAATGGCTTATTTTTGTAAGTCATGGTGTGATTGAACTCGGTGTTGCGTGTAGTGCAAGTTATTTAATTATTTTGAAGAAATAACACACTATGAAATCTTGGGGTGTTACATAGACCTTTTGATCTATAAAGGAGTGGAAAGACATGATCCATCCTTGGATTCTTGATGGAATTTTTTGAGCACTCAGAGTATGTCATTTGTATTCAAGGATTTGGTTTCCAAGGGAGATTCTCACCTTGGAACGTAGTAATTGGCTACTAGTGGATGCCTGAATTTACATTGTACGGTACCTTCACTATCTTTTGGATATTAGGATGCATTAGATGCACTACTTGGATCCACCTTGGCATCTTCTGACACATGGATCCATGGATTCACCCCATTGGGAAAATTCATGCTTAGCCCGTTTTACCTTGGACACGACCCTTGGACTTGGTTAGATCTATTTATAGTGGAACTACTTGGGAAATTCTCCTTGTATTGAAGTCAATACCCTTTTTCTAGGATTTATATTATTAATGAGTTGGATTAACCCCTAAGGTCAAGGATTCCTTGGTTATTATCTTCGATCCTATTGCATTATTATCCTCATTAAGGATGCCTTGGTTATTAACTTGGATCCTATGTTTCTATTATTATTAATATTATAGTATTCCTTGGTCACAACTTGGTTCCTATTATTTCACTTACTAAAATGGAGAATAATTAATTAAATGATTACATGTTCAAACATGAGCAGTGGATGAAGCGGGTATCAAGGTATTTTCAATGATGCACTTTATTCAATTTTACATATACATGTGCACTATTTTAATTTATATACATAGAAAAGATGGTATATAATTCATTGGTGGTGTCTTACTAAGATTTATCTCAAACCCTATCTAGGACTCCATCGGTACTCAGATAGATTATATGTATGCAGGTGTTGATAAGGAGAATCATCCTACTTTGGACAGCTGCTCTTTCTTGTTTGCTTTAGGATGAAGACTGGTAGAAGACGACTAGACTAGTGCTTAGGATGATGGATATTTTTTGGTTCCTTTTTTATTATTTTTTATATCATGTATTTCTTACCTCCATGTATACATGTTTTCTAGTTTTATAGAGACATGAAATACATTATCATCAGCTTTTGTATATGATTTGGTTTCAAGCTATGTATTGATTATTATTTTTGAAGGATTATTCATATCTTCTACTTATTTTCCAATAGTATATTTCTTACTCTATTTATATTTTATTAATTATCTGATGTGCTCCACCCAGATATGAGGTAATAATCTTCCCATAGACACACCCTATGCCCTCGCTACTAGTCAAAAACATCAAGCGTAAGGAGAGGCACACTTGAGGCTATGTGGCCAACCAGCTCGGAGAGCCTTTGAGTGGCACTTTGTTAGGGACATAACATTATATAATATATATATATATATACAAGGATTTAGTGTCTAACACCTTAAATAAAAATATTGATCAAACACATAACATTTTTCCCTTAAAACATTTTATGTGACATAGTATCTATAAAGGCAAAGAGACATGATATTGTGCATGCATAAAAAAATTGACCAATCACAAAATACAAACATACCAAATAATTTTTTTTTGTGAGATAAAGTATTTAAACAAGTTTAAGGTAAATAATATCCATTTGATTATATATAGATTTTTTATACATAGACATTTTATGGAGAATTCAAATCCATGAAATATTTTCATATGAATAAAATATTTTGTATATTTTTTCAACACATAACATTTACTAATGTAGTGGGTATTTGATGTGATGAAACCCATTTAATAGAGTACATATAACACTTATTGAATTAAAAAGTAAAATAAAAAAATCTGTTAAATAATACACATTAAACAAAATGTAAAACATTTAGAAAGGGCATGCACATAATATATATCATAATAAAAAAACATAGGTTGTGTGATAAAATATATTACAAATCTATAGAAACATTTATTTGTTAATTGAATTTTTAACATAGAACACATGTCACCTAAAAATTGACACAATACATTTGTCTTTATTTGAAGGTAGTAAATGCATAATATATGTATCATCGGATTTTTTGAGTAGCCAAAAATATTTTGCATAAGTAAAATTTCACGAGATGAAGTCATCCAAAAAAGCATGTCACAAAATTTTTGTTGAGTTATACAAAACATCTAGTACAAACCATATGCTAACAATCATATAGATATTTTATATGTTTGTGTTTATATATATTATAAATGTTTTTATATGTATTTTATATACTAACAAATATATATTATAATTTTTCTATGAAAATTATCTACAAATGTTATTCAAGATCATCATGTTACCCAAACACGATGTTATGGGATGAACATGTTTTGTACATAATGAAAATGTTAATATGTTAAATGAGAATTTCATGTAAACATAATTCATTAGATATAAAAGTAAAATTTATGTGCATTATATATAAATGAAAAAATTATGTGAATTATATATAAATGAAATTTTTTGTTAATTATATGTAAATGTAAATGTTTTGTGTACAAGTTAAATTTTAAATACAAATGTTACATGTATTAAATAAATAAACTTGTTTTGTGAATTATATATTAATGTTTCATGCATTCAATATGAATGAAAATATCATGTGTTATTTAAATGTTATATGTATTTCATAAATATAAATGATTCATGAATTATATATGAATAATAAATGTTAATATATTTTATGTCCACAAAAAATATATACATTATCTTCATATAACAAGTATATTATGCTAATATTGAGTTCTAAATATAAATACAAAATTTAAATACCAATGAAAATGTATTTGTGTTCATATAAAATTTCCAAATGTTATGTGAAAAAAATAAATATAATTAATTTTTTTTAATATAATAAAAAATTCTCATAATAAAAGGACTCATAAATTTGAAGTTAGGGAGTTTGTTAAATTTTAAGTTTTTTTTGAAAAAAAGTGTGAAATATTAATTTTTCTTATCTTGGAATTAAAATTTAAGAAGGCCATTGGATTTGAGAAATTATGTTTACCCTTGGTTTTTATTTTAGTAATTTTATTGGTGTTTTAATGTTTTTTAAATGTTAAGAGATTTTGAAATCTAATTCATTCATTTATTCAATTTTAAGGGATTATTTTTATAAAATAAATAATGTGATTAGGTGGAATATTTTATTTGGTGGTGATAAAATAGAATATTAGAGGAATGTGGGTGGATATTTTATCATTTAAAGACTCATTTTATTGTTAGCATAATTAATGGGGATTTGAATAAGAGTGATAGAAAGATAAGAAAAGAAAATGATAGGTGCCAACGAGCCCGTACCCGAGTGGTAAGGGCTCCTGCTTGGCATCCAAGAGACACAGGTTCAAAACCGAGTGAAGGAAAATTTCTAGGGGTAATGTAGAAGTACTATAGTAGGCACTATAATAGGTACTGTAGTAGTAAATGTAGCAGTACTGTAACAGTTAATGTTATGTACTGTAGCAGCTAGAACTATTCACCCGATTTGGGCATTTTGGCCACCAGTTTGGGCCTAAGGGTCTCAAGGGCCTTCGAACCATCAAAGGCCTTCGGACCACATGGACTTTGGGCCACTGAGTCCATGAATTAGCCCAATTCACATATAGTAGGCCCCAGAAGAGGATCAAAGCAATAAGAATAGCAATCACCAAATTCAAAGCTAACAGGATCGGAAGAATGAGAGGGTATGGAAACCGCCATCGAGACCAGGCACCATACAACTTTTTACGGGGCAATGCTATATGATCACCAATGCAAAGTGGGGAGCTAGGTGATCAATGATGTAGAATCTAGGGAGGGGCAGTTACAGTGGGTTGGGCCTATGGGTCATGTATTGGGCATGGTATGCCTTTGGGCCTTTGGGTCATGTATTTTCAAGTCATGACAGGTCTTGTGACTTGGTCCTAAGGGTCATGTACGATTTCCCCTTCAACCTTTAAAAGGGGGATTGTCCATAATAAAATAAAAAAGAAGGCCTTCAGGCCATTCAGAGTAAATGATGGGTTTTATGGAATTTATCAAATTGAATTCACAGAGGAATTATTATATCGATTAATTTGACTCATTTTCACCACCAAGATAATATCTTATACATATTTTCTAATATCTATTATCTCAAAGGATATTCCCTTGGTAGTAGTGTATTGTGGTGGATCAAAGGGAGATCGATGAAGAATATAATTTTGACTAACATTTGTTGGTGGATTGGGGATTGAGATTCATCATGGAATCGAGGTAGGTAACTCAAAATTATTATATATTTTATAATACTTGTGAATCTTACATGTTTATATTATGTAGTGATGTGTAGATGATTCATAATAATCATGGATTAAGATTTTGGTGGTAATTTGAAAATAATAATGATTAAATATGAAATGAATAATTAATTGCGGAAAATAATGAATGATATTTTGGAATAAGAAATTAATGGAATAAATATTCTATAATAATAATAGAAATGATTACGAAATATGAATTGGTATATTATTAATGAGAATTATAAATTCTATAATTTAATTGTGGTGATTTTTTTAATACAATTCTATGATAATAAGATCTGATTTGTTAAAAAAGAAAGTAGATGAATGGTGAAATAAATACCATGATAATTTTTTGTAATTCTTTTAAAGAAGAGTGAAAATATTATGATATATAATATATCATGTTCCTTATTTCCCTTGAGTCATTTCTCTTGTTTATTTTTTATTTCGATATTGGCTCCCTATTAAATCCCCATTGACTCTTCCTCTTCTCTTTTCTCTTGGTTACCGTGCTTCCAACCCCATTCTAGTCTAGGGTTTTGGTTTTCTCGAGGTGGTTTGGGAGGTGTGGTTTGAGTTTCATCGGTGTCCCTAGAGTTCTAATTTCATTTAGTCTTATATTTTAATGGTTCTCTCCATTATGGAAGTTGTTTCTTCTTCAGTGTGTTGTTGATGTGCTCTTCTTGTGGTAGTGGCTTTGAAGGTTGGATTTTGTGGTCCAGGTGAGGATGAGATATTATTTGTAGGCTCTATTTCTTTAAACTCTTCTCTAACTTCACTTTACTTCATAGATCTCCTTTTAGGTCTGTTGTAGTTGTTTCAAGGAAGTTGTGGGAGTTGTTGTTTAATTAGTTGACTGTGTTCTAAGAGGTGTTCCAAACATCGTCTTCCATCAAATCTGTAGTGGTTCTCATTTGATGAAGCACACTAATGGTGTAGCGGTGTACTATTTCCCACGGTGCTTATATGCATTCTTATCTTCCATAATTATATGATGGTCCTTCAAATTTCATACTATGGTTAGATATGGTGGATTCGGTGTTGATAGTGGTGGATAGTTTTCCCTTCTTCTGCTCAACTCTACGCCGACTTCAAGACACAAATCCCTTTCCAAGTCGTTATGGTGTGATGGTTCATTAAGAGTTTTGGGAGGTATTATTCGTGCGTTCAAAGATAATATGAGATGCACAACTTTAATGGGATTATTATCATAAACCCTCCATATAATTTTTATGGTTTTGGATGGAGTTTTATTTTGTGATGGTTCGGTCTTGTTCAATGGTGAGGATGGTGTCGGGTTTAGTTTTTAGTTAATGGTGAACAGGTTTTTCGGTGGTAGTTCTTGTTAATTGTTCATAATGATGGTGTGTCAGGGTTATAGTCTTGATTTCATCTCTTAGTGATGGATCATTTGTCTTGGGGCATGGCTCAAGGTTAATGATGATTGGGTTTTTGCATCCCATGTATTTAATGGTGTGGTTTTTGAAGAATGGTTTGTTTTTTTTAATTTTGAAAGATCAAACTATTTCAGTTGATGGAAATATGGTGGTTGACAAGATTTTTATGGTGATTTGGAATTTCAAAACTATTTTTCCTTAGAGGGAAGTGATGGTTTTGGTTTTGGTGGTATTTTCGGTTTGTATTTTATCTTCTTGGTTTGTCTTTTGTTAGGGTTCACACTTAACCTTAAAAAGTGTTTTCAATAAATGAAAAAATTATGGATTTGGATTAATTTTAATGAAATATGAATTGATTATCACATGTGATTAATTTTACAGATTATTTATGAAGTTTCTTATGATAGAAATTTTTGTTGAAAACTAATAATGAATAATTATGGAAAAAATTTCAATCCCTCATATTGAGTTTTTGAGTTTGGAATGATGAAATAATGTGAAAATCACTTTAAGTGCTGAGAGGGGTGGATTTACAACTTTTATCATGGGAAATTCCAATTAGGCACATGGGTTGTGCTAAATAGGATCAGGGGCCATGCCATTCTCTGTATAAATTTACTAAAGTATTAAAAATGGTGGGATGATAAGTGGAAGTGAGTTACTTGGGAGTATTTCCACTTAGGTATGGATTTCTGCCAAATTATGGTGTCGAGGAACATTTTTGATATGATTTACACAAGGTTGGTGGTATTTCTACATGGGTTATGCCAACTTCACACAAGACCATGACATATATCGCATGAGTTATACATACTGATGATTTACTTCACTTTTATTGAGGTCTATAGTGGAGTTTTTGGGATGATTTAATTGATATGATGGTAATTTAATCGCATATAAACCACTAGATATGCTTTTATTGGTAAATAAATAGATTTTCAAATATATAAAGGAGTGGTAGATGAAAAAGCTCGGTTCAAACGGCTATTTGTTATATGTTGGATGTTGATGAGGTTGGGAAAATCATGTGTGCCTAAAATATAGGGAATATAAGGGATTTTGTGATTTAATCCCAAGGATCTAGTTATAGTGGACCTAAGAGGGATTGTGGTATATATATGTTGTGTGATTATATTCCTTGGGAGATTTGTATGTGTGGTGTCTTGGGTGCAGGAACAAAAGGATGGATGGGTTCAAAATCCATTTGTAATATTTTATAATGATGTTTAAATTGTGACTAGTAAGGCAGCAGTGGTTTAAGATTTATGATAATGATGATATTGATGATTTTTATGGTGATGTTTGAATGTATTAAATGGATATCCATTGTTAATATGTGATGTGTGGTGGTGATAATTCATGTTAATGAAGGTATAGTCCTCAAGGGAACACTATCAGGTAATTGGAGAATATATCATATTATAAAATGATGTTTGGATATGGGTATTGATCTGTAATACTCATATGAAGTTGATTTGTTCAATACCTAATTAATTTTGAATGTAAAGATCAAGTTGGTGCAGTGATCAAAATGAATAATTCGGTTACCTACCAAGGGAGTGTGATGATATATATGTTGGGAATCTTCCACAACATCCAATCACTAAATTCACATCCTTTGGAAAATTCCACATAATGGAAAAACTAGTTTGTATTATAGGACTCTATTGACTTAATATAATGGAATATAGGTAGCTTTACATCATACTCACCATGTTAATTAAGACTATTGTGTACACTCAAGAGACCCCCACCTTAAAAACATTCAAGTGAAAAATAACAAAGGAAGGAACACACATATTACATGGTTTAGAAAATGTGTCCTACATCCATCGTAGAAACACTACTATAGTTCCCATTATTATCTGAAGTTATAATAATTACACTTCAATTGAAAAAATAAATCATTAAGGATTATTTAAAATATTAATCCCTCTATAATTCTCATCTCAATGTAATATCTGAATATTTTGTCTGCACAAGTGAATTTATTAATAAAATATCTGATAGAGGGGGTAAATTAGGGTATGAAAGTTTTTCTCATTTCCCCACATAACCTAAAACCATCACTACCCTAGTTGATCTTGACCTCAATTTTTAGTTGGTCCACTCAAATATACACCTGTTTAATGGTGATTTAATTGATTAGTGTAATTATCTTAGCCTTATTAACATAAGATCAATGATTTATCAACCCACATAAATTGATTTCATCCTATAGAAAACAAAGAAATCATGCACACAAGATATAAGAATTTTACTAGGTTCACCTTCATAGGGACAATTTAAGGATCATATAATAGAAATGTGTAAAATTACTAGAATCCACTAAGAATATTTTAGTGGTGTATTTAGGATAATTCACTCTTATTATGAGGGTAACTCCACTTATAATATTTAGGGTCGTCTCACTACCACCCATGGGTCACTCCCATTGTCCTCTCCCTCCACTCATTGCTTTAGGAGAGAAACCTCTTTGGAACACAGGACAATGCATAAATTCACTATCTAGTTTTTGTTTCACTTATAACTTCTCATTGATCTTCACACTAATCTTCCATAAACTGACTATTAACTTGACTATTATAGTAGTTCCACTTTCCTTTATGAATTGTCTTTAAGGAGTAATTACTTCCTTTATCAAGGTCAAAAATGAGTGTAAATGACTTTCAGTACTATTCAATAGTTGAGAATGACCAACACTTATTATCATGTATATCTTGTACTTTTACATAGCTTCCATGATTTTTATGAAACTCCATCCTTTTCATATCTCACTTAGTCATATGGACAAAATTTCATTTCTTTGTACCAATTATTTTCACATAAACAGATTCACAAAACTCATATATTTTTCAAAACATCCTAAGATTTTTTGAAACTAAATTGGTCAAACTAACCTAAGTTCTTTATTCATGTAAATTATGTTCATGTTACTTCTTCTAATAAGATATAACTTCGTAAAAAACTTTCATCAACTCATATACTTCTAATATTTTTTGAGTTTTGATACTCAAATGAGGGGGGTATCCACCTATTTAAAGGTGTTTCTAACTCTTTGAGAAACTTCCACACTCACCACCTACCATTCACACATCTTTCCCTTTTTTTCAAACAACTTACAATATTCAAAAAAACATAGTCAAGTATTCCATTCATGTAAGCTCCTTAAAACATGTTTCCTTCATTATCACTTTTCTTGCATAACTCACCTCCTCCACACAACTTCACATAACTCCATCTTTCATAATCTCACCAAAATTTCCTAAAACCCTTGACTTTTTCAAATTTTTATTTGAAAACTTCAAAACACCACTTTAATGAAACTATCCACATGTTTTTGAAGATTTTAAATTGCATGAAAATATTTCATTTTCCACATTTTATTGAGGTGGATTAATATCCCTATGTTCTCAAAACTTCTAATTTGCGCGATTATTCTTAATTTTCTCTATTTTCTTGTGAATTTTTTTACACACTCACACACTTCTAGACCCATTCCAAAATGAATATATCAAGGTATTCATGTTATTTGAACTTCTCCAATAAACTTTTATGATTCAATTTGACTTGATGATTCTCTTTCGGGGATGGCTTCAACCAATCTCTTAGTATAGTCATGATATAAATTCCAGGATTGCATTAATCTCCACATAATCTCCATGAAATATTCATATTCAAAAATTCCCTTAATATTGAACACCACCATATCATGAAAGTATAGAAATGGGGAAAACAAATCTAAAACGTTCTATCATATTATGTCAATGGAAATAAAAAATAAAAAACTTCATGGTTGGAAATGAATCCAACAAATAGAAACACCAATTATCATTTGCGTCCAAAAATCTCCCCCTTTGGATTTTTTGGAAACACTTTCATGAATACTTTACCTATTATATGATGTCACTTATTGAAGCTTCCTCGATAACAATTGTTCTTGAACCCTAATACTAAATGCTATTGATAATCAATAATTGTTATAATATCAATGGTTTGAAAACTATCACAAAAAAGAGTAGCTCTCAAGAAGACCAATTTATCTACCCCACCATGTAAATCCTTTCATTATAAACCCTTATTTTAATCATTATTGATGTATATTAATTGAATGAAAATATTAAAAATCATCATATTTAAATTCTTCAATTCCCACTTTCCTTTAATAGGGCTGGGTTGGAACACACACAGATTCATGATTCATCCTTTATTGAGCAAGAACACACACAGATTCATGTTCCTTCCTTTACCTGGAGGGAACATGCACAGATTCACAATCTTCTCTTCTCCCCATTTTAAATAAAATCCAAATTATAAATTATACCATATGAACTAGATACTGAATATTGAGAAAATGTTTTCCATGGAAACATGGGTAGCACTTTCAGTAATGTATCATTTTTCTCCCCCTGGTTTCTTGAAGTAATACCACATAAACTTTCATACTTTAATACCATTGAGACTATGGAATATATCACTGAACCTTATATCATTTATTAATGATGTTAATAGGGTTATTTCTACTCCCCCCCATTGTCAACAAGGTCATTACATCTGATAAAAAGAGGAAACACTTCTCCTATGACATGCAATTCATATACTCCTCCACTTTTTAGGCCCATTGGTTAGACCCACAAATTTTCTTATTCTCTAGTATCATTTCATCATAAATGAATACAGGCTTTAGAAACCTATATTTATCAAAAAAAATTAGTTGTATCTATATTCATCATGATTTTGAGTGGGTGAACTTTCCTCTTAGAAAATAGCCATTAATAAGACCTCTAATCCACTTGAGTCAAGACTTGGTGTAGGAAATAGAAGATAAATTTAATAACAACAACTTTTCCCATTTAACTCACTTACTTAAATACATCTCAAGAATAAATAGAACTTTAACTTATTTCATGGAACTCTTATAGGATTATTCTTTACTAATCAGCTCTAGACAGCAAACCAATGCGAATTGTTGAAGTTTTTCAGGTTTTGGGGAAGATACAATCCATGGAGAAGTTGTATAAAAAGATATAAAGTGATTTTGTCACATACTCCAAAGTTATGATTGATAATTAAGGAATCATAGTTGTAGAATTAAGTTTCAATTACTGGTATTGAGAATGGAGTATTGACATTGTAATCGATATCAGGAGGTTTCAAGAGTTTTCGATTTTTCTGGAAATGAACATGAAGATAGAAGATGGGAAAGAAATAATAAAATGATCTGTCATGATTTTTTTTAATCTAACATGTGACATCATCTGAATCTTATCAGGATATCAAAAGATTTTACGGACAGATATCTCTCATGATGAATATAAATGATATATTTGGTGATGATGCTATGAAATTCAAGGGGAATTTTTTAAATGATGATATGTTATATGGTATCCCTGGAAACTAATGAAAGATACCCAATGTATGAGAGAAGAAATTAGTTACCAAATATAGTTCATGAAGTGGTCTTGAAATATAAGAAAATGACTCATCATTCTGATAGTTGGTATCATGCATGGTTCCTAGAAATCTATTTGATCAATCATAACATTTGGTATTAGGAAATATTCAACAAATGGTATCATCTATAAAGTTGGTATCTATGATAATTGTTATCATTTTTAGCAACTGGTATCTATTTGGTGTCTGGAGCTGATTAGTATAGAATGATACTAGAATATCTCTTTGAAATAATTTATATTTCTATGGATTTTTGAGATATAAAAAATTAAGTGGCTGAAATAGGCAACAATGACATTATTAAATTTATCTCTTGTTTCTGACACTGAGTCTTGACTCTAAAAGAATAGAGTTCTTTTTAATGGATCTTTGTTAAGTGGTAAGTCTACCCATTAAAAATATTTTTGAATTATAATATAATTTAAAGATTTTTTTGAGATGGAGAGGTTGCTCAATACTATAATTATGTATCAAGAAATGATGTGAGAGAATAAGTGAATTTGCAGAACTAACTAGTGGGCCTAATAAGTGGAGGAGTGCAGAAGTTACATATTTTAGAGGGAGCATTACCTCTTTTTTTCTAATGTAACGACCATGTTTAAAATTATGGATAAGTTGAAATATTTCTATACGCATCATTGATAAAGGAGACATAGTTTAATGACATAATTAATAGTCTCAATAGTATCGAAGGATGAAATCTTATGTTCTATAACATCAAAAAATATAAGGGGAGAAAAATGATATGGTGCTGAAATTGATACGTTTGTTTCCCAACATACAAGTTTTCTTTGGATTATATATCTGGTTAATATGGTATAAATTATACATTATATTTGATTTCAAATAGTCAGAGTAATGGAACATTAATCTGTGTGTGTTCTTTCTAGGTAATGTAACGATCATGAATCTATGTGAATTATTTCTTAGTAAAGTAAGGATCATGAATTTGTGTGTGTTCCTAGCTAAACATCTAAAGGGAAAGTAGGAATTAAAGGTTTTAAATCTAAAAATGTTGAATAGGTTCTTTTAATAAAATATCTATCAATAAATATTAACCTATGGATTCATGATAAAGGAAGTAACATAGTGAAGTTGAATAAGTGGTATTATTGAGAGATACTATTCGTGTAATAGTTTTTAAACCATTGATATTTTTCATAATGATCGATTATCAATAGTATTTGGTATCTTCATGAAAGATGAATTGGATAAATTCTTTCATCATAAAACCATATGTTTATCTTTCATGATACATCTTCATTGAATTAACATCTTTAGGATCATCATATTTATAGCCTTAACTTACTACTTTACTTTTAGAGGGTGGGGAAGGAATGCACACAGATTCATGATCCATCCTTTACTAAGCATGAGAACACATGGATTAATTTTCCTTCTTTTACCTAGTAAAAACACACAAAAATTCATGATCCTTTATCTGCCCTAATGTGACATCAAATAAATATTATAATTTTAAATAGATGATCTAGATATAGAATCATGATAAAACTTGTACATTGGAAAATAGGGGAAGAACTTTCAATAATATATCATTTTTATCCTCTAGTTTTCCTAATGTTAGAATACATAAACTTCCATCCTTTGATACCATTGAGACTATAAAATATATCATAAAACTCTATATCCTTTAATGATGATGTGAATAGGGGTATTTCTACTTACTCCCATTTATCAACATGGTCCTTTCATCCAAATGAAAGAGGAAACACTCCCCATATGATATGAAATTCATGAAATCATCTAATTTATAGTCCCATTGGTTATACTTTCAAAATCACTTTTTTACATCATTTCTTTATACAAGACTATAGAATTGAGAAACCTATCTAGATCAATTTTTTCAGTTGTAGCTATATTCAATAATTTTTTAGTGGGTGAACATACCTCTTAGAAATGATCCATCAACAAGACCTCTAATCCTACTGAGTTGAGGCTCAATGTTGGAAAAAAGAGATAAATTTATTAGCAACAATGATGTCTATTGCAATCACTTACTTCAATACATCACATGCATCCATAGAACATTAATTTATTTCAAGGAACTCTTATAGGATTATTCTTTACTAATCACCTATAGACACAAAACCAATACCAATTATTGAAACTGATATCAACTATCACAGATTAAAAATTTATGGATAATAAAAATTAATGAATATTTATTGATATAAAATATTATTATTGATCAAATAGCTTTCAAGAAACCTTCTTGATACCAACTATTAGAATGCTGACTCATTTTATAAGATTTTAAGACCACTCTGATTTATTCTATCATCTATAGGGAATATTTTCTTGTTTATTGGGTATACCATCTGTTATATATTCATTTTAAAAAGTCCCACTGAATTTCTTAGCTTCATCACCAAATATAAAAATAATATTCATCATTGGAGTTATTCATTTATCGAGGCCTATGATATCCTAAGATTAGACAAATGATACTACATGTTAGATCAAAATAAATATATCATGATAGATCATTTTATTATTACTTCTCCATTACTCCATCTTTAAAATTTGATGCAAAAAAAACCAATAACTCTGGACACCTCTTAACATCGATTATAATCTCAAAATTTAGTTCACCTCACTAATAATTTCACCAGTTTATTACTATTATAATGATTCAATTATCAATCAAAACATTGGAGAATTTCACAACATTACTTTTTATATTTTAATTTAACTTTCTAATGGATCATATCTCCCACCAAAACTTGAATCTCTTAAACAAAAGTTAATATCATTTAAACACACAAGGAGAGGGAACCTTTCACCTCCTCAACTTCAGGAATGATGCAGTTCTTGGTGGACCAACCCTTCACTATCACATTTTCCTTTTCCCCATTTTATTTTTGAGGAAAGTAATATCATAACCTCATCAACCCTTCTTCTTTATGACCATTCTTCATGGTAAGATTCTTCAATGTCTTTCAATCAATGCTCCTTTGAGTGATTCCACTTAAAAAATATTATCTCAGATATTATCTTTAGACTCAACCTTTCATGGATTGGGAATTTTCTTTTCTTTATGGAACAACTCACAACCTTTTATTCCTTGTTTACTTTTATCGACAAGGATATCCTGACATTTCATTCATTTGGACCTTCTTCTCCACATCTTCTAAAGGCTCTTTTTACCCCTACATGATTCATCAAATTTCATAACACATGCATTATTACAAGATGTTTCTCTCTTGTGTCTATCTTTTAGAGTTTATTTAGTTTTCTAAATCTTCTTCTTATATTTAAAATAAGCCTTCTTTTCAACACCTGATTTTTATCTTCTATTTACACAACTATTTTACCTTTTCTTGGGAACTCTCACAGTTCTATCCATATCTTGACTAGTGATGCTTTTTACAAAACCACTTAAAAATGTTTTATTCTTATTATATTTCACATCCAATAGTACCCACCTCAAATTTTTTCTTCCTTGGTAGATCTTTCTTTATACAGTCATCCAAATTTTTCACTATATTAGAAGTTTATTTATTTTTCCTTTAAACATGTTTTATTTCTTTATAGGAGGGTTTTTATGAGTAAACTATTTTTTATTATTGGTTCACCTATTTTTGAGCTATATTGTTTTTACCCAAAATATTAAATCTACTTTCTATTTTAAAATATTTTCTTCCAGTGAGAATTTTATTCCCATTAGTTATAGGAATGGAGAAATTCTTTCTAAAACCTTTAATTATTATCTCATTGTAATCTCAATCCATATGACCTTGGTTAGAATAGATAAATAATCTCTATTTAAAACCATAAATCATATTATCTTTCTTTATTTGAGATGTTTTTATATCCTATTTCATTTTTTTCTTTTTATCCTATAGTCTTCTAAGCAGGTACTCTTAGTATATACCATGATTCCATAATAATAACACTTCAGATCTCCCTTATCCAGAGAGTTATATATTTTATATTTTTAAAGGTATTATACTTTCTTATTAAATCTAGATTTACACACTTGTGGACTTCACTTTTTCATACTAAACTAGGGGGTTGTCTTTTCATTTAAGTTTTTCAGCCTCCCTTTGAACTTCATGATCTTTCCATCCTTATCCTTTGGTTGGAATTAATCTCCCTCATACTTGATATTGATTCCTTTTAGAATTTTAACCTCTATCCAAGTTGTGTTTTGAGAGTGATAATGCTATCTCTCAACTCCTTCTATGTGTATATTTTCTTTTCCACTTCATGTGAAATTTATTCAAGTAAGTTACTTCGACTCATCATTTTTTCACCCATCTTTATGATGTCACCATTCTAAGCCACCTTCACTTGCATCAACCTTTGGTTATCCTTAGGAAAATCCACCATGTGTAAAACTAATTCATCCTTCTCTTCCATTATCTTTTGAGCCTCTTTTGAGTAATGACCCTCTTCCTTGGAACCAACTTCACACCTTTTAACTTTGGAAGACATCTCCTCCAGTTTATTATCCAAAGTATCAATATTTTCCCTAATATTTTTTGCCACATAAATTAGTCTTTTATTGGGGATTTACAATTTATTAACCCTAATTTTCATCACTTCAACATGGATCACTCAAGACTCATTCTTCTTTCCTAGCTCTGTATTTTCTTCATTTATACATCTATCGAGATACTCTGATACATGGAAACATTATACCTTTGGATATCTCTATATATGATCATCATCAATAGTTAAAACAATTATTAACATATTAGGATCCATGGATAGTATTTAAGCATCATTATATAAACAAGTACATAAACAATAAAATTTATCCATACCTCATATTTGAGAGATGTTTGGATCTTTCAGCTCAATCACACATACTTATTCTTCTAATTATTTATTTTTCACATGTTGTATGAGAAGAGTAAAATTAAACTCCAAAAACCAATTATATCAATTAAGAAAAAATAAAACCAATTTAATAACATAAGGAAATGCTATGATACTAATTTTTGGCCCCATAAGAGACTTTAGAGAGAGATTCCCTGAGGAAGTGGGTGAATAAATGTATTAAAAATAATTCATGTTTACCCCAATAACCTGAACCTATCACCACCCTAACCTATTTTGGCCTCACTTTTTAGTAGGGACACTCTTAATTTCATATATTTAATAATGATAAGATTGATTGGTGTGCTTATCTTAGCCTTATTTAAATAAGATCAATGATTACTCAATCTACATACACTGATTATCATCCTATAGAACATATGTGAAGAATTCACACAATATATAAGAATTTTATTTGGTCCACCCACATTGGGCTAGTCTAAGGCACATGCACTGAAAATGTTTCAATGTACTAAAATCCACTAACAATATTTCAGTGGTGGATTTAGGCCAGGTCACTCTTATTCCATGGGTTACTCCCCTTACAAGAATTTGGGTCATCTCATTACCACTGAAGGTTTTATCACTTTTTCCTCTCAATAAGATCACTACTTTAGGATTGAATGTTCTATGGCCCAGATTTCAATGCATGACTCCACTATCTAGTTTTTATTGAACTAATAATTGCCCAATGATCTTTGCGCTGTTATTTCAAAAACTGACTATGAACTTTACCATTGTAGAAACCTCACTTTACTTAATGAAATAGTATTCAGGGAATAATATATTCCTCTATAAAGGTTTAAAAGGAGTTCCAATAACTTTTAGTATTTTTCACTTATTGTGAATTCCCAACACTTTCTTTCACACAACTCTTCACTTTTTCATGAAACTCTTACACTTTCAAAAAGCTTCAAATATTTTCATGAAACCACAAACTTTGTGAAACTCACTTGGTAATATGGACACAATTTTCTTTCTTAATTATATTAATTTTTACATAAATTAATTCAAGAAACTCATAGGTTTTTTGAAACTTTATGAGATTTCATGAAAATCACTTGATCAAACCGAACCAATCCCTTTCTTCAAGTAACTTATGTTTTCATTACCTCTTTATTCAAGAAATAAATTCATGTAACTCTTTATAAAATTATAATACTTCTAATTATCATTGAGTTTGGATACTCAAATAAGTGAGGTATCCACCTATTTATAAGAGTTTACAACCCTTTAAGAAGCTTCCATGATCACCACCAACCTTTCATGCAACTCATCCTTTTGTACATGAAACTTTCAATATTCATATAAATTTAGGTCACATCATCTGTTTGTGTAATCCCAAAAAACATATTCCAACTTCATCATTTATTTTCATACAAAACTCACCTCCTTCATGTAACTCCATTTTCTTCTTACAACTCCACCTTTTGAAAACTCATCAAACCTTCATGAAACTCTTGAATTTTTCGTATTTTTAAGAGTAAAAATCAAATAACCACTTTAATGTAATTATAAACATGTTTTTGAAACTCTTTACTTGTAATAAAATATTTTCTTTGACACATTTTCTTGAGGTGGCTCAAAATCCCCATGTTCCTGCAACTTCTAATTTGAGTGAGTCTTCTTCATTTCCTCTGTTTTCTTATAAAAACTTCCCACACACACTCAAAAACTTCCAGACCCATTTCAACACTAATATATTAATGTCTTCACACTCCTAGAACTTCTCCATGAACTTTTCATGATGCAAATTTGTCTTGTTACTTCTCTTTCTTGGATATCTTCAACCTATCTCTCAATATAGTCGAGAAAGGAATTGTAGGATTACAAAAATCTCTATGTAATCTCCATGCAATATTCTTATTTATTATTCCTCTCTTCCTTAATAAAAAACATCATCATCTCCTGCAACTAATGGAACACTGAAAAAACAATACAACATGGCCCATCTTATCATGTAAATAGAAATAATGAATCCAACACTCCATGTTTAATAATAAATCAAACACAAATAAACACCAGTTCTCATTGGTTTCCAATAAGAACCCATTTGTATTTATCAAAAACCAATTCATTAATCCTTTACCTCTTTCAAAATATCACTTGTTGAAACTTCATAGATACTAATTAATCTTGCATGATGATACTGGGTACTATTGATAATCTATAATTGTGGTAATTTCAATGGTTTAGAAACTATTACATATAGAGTATATCTTGTGAAGGATAATTATTCAACCTCCCTAGGTGAATGATTTCATCATGAATTCAAAGGTTAATATTTTTCAATATATCTTCAATGAAAGAATATCTTCAGCATAGTTATATTTAAAACCTTTACTTCCTACTTTCCCTTTATAGGGTCAGGTAAGAACACACATATATTCATGATCCTTCCTTTACTGAGCTTTAATGGACTTGGATTCGTGGTCCTTATTTTACCTATAAAGATTACACATAGATTCATGATCCTTTCTTATATCCCTTTGACATAAAATATAAAGTATAATTTGTACCATATGTACCAAATATACAATCCCAAGAAAACTTGCATCTTGTAAAATAAGGGTATAACTTTTAGCACCGTTTTATTATTCTCCCCTTGTTTTCTTGATGTTATACAACATAAGATTTATTCCTTCGATACCATTGAAACCATTCATTATGTCATTAAACTATATCTTCTTTATCAATGATGTGTATAAAATTATATTTAATTCTCTCTCTTTTTAAAGATGGTCCTTACATCTGATAAAAAGATACAATACCCCCCCCCCCCCATGATTTGTAACTCATGCACTAATCCACTTATTAGTCCCACTTGTTAGACCCGAATTTTTACTTCTTCTACCACATAATTTATTCATACATGACTAAAGACCTGAGAAACCTCTCCAACTCAAAAAAATATTTCAATTGTAGCTGCATTCAGAAACATTTTCCATGGGTAAACTTACCTATTAAAAATAGTTATTGACATTACCTCTAATCCTATGGAGTCAAGGATATGTGTAGGAAACAATAGATAAATTTAATAATAATATTATTGTTTGTTAAAATTAATTACTTCCTTATATATCAAAAATCAATATAAATATAAATTATTTCAAGGAAATATTCTAGGACTATTCTATACAAATCATCCCTAAATGCCAAAATGATACCAGTTGTTGAAACTAATAAAAATTATCTCAGATACCAACTTGATGGATGATACCATTTGTTGTATATTTCTCAATTAAAAATGTTTTGATTGATCAAATAGATTTTTAGAAACCATTATTTATTCCAACTATCAGAATTATGACTCATTTTCTCATATTTCAAGAGCATTTCTTGGACTATATTTGTTAATTTATCTCTTTTCTCATCCACAGGGTGTATTTACATGATTGTTAGGGATACCATTTGGCATATAATCATATCAAAAAGTCCACTTGAATTTATTTTATTTATAAAAAAAATATATAAATAATATTCATCATGATATATATCCATCCATAGTGTATTTTTATATCCTAAGAAGAGTCAAATGATATCACATGTTAGAAAAAATAAATAAATCACGAGAGATTAGTTTATTATTTACTCTCCATTCTTCCATATTAAAGGTTTTATGTTGGAAAAATAAATCACTCTTGAAACCTCCTAACATCGATTATAATGTCAATATTAATCTGTTGACACTAATAATTTCAACTTCTTGTTACTACTATGATGATTCAATTATCAATTAAAACTTTAGATCATGTGACAACATCACTTTGTATTTTTTAATACAAATTACCCATGGATTTTATATCACCCATAAACTAAAACACTTCAAAAATAGTTAATAGAATTTTAACACATATGGAGAGGGGAACTTTCACATTCTAAACTTGATAAATGAGTCTGGTCTTGGTGGATTAACCCTTTACTAACACATTTTCATTTTCACTATTTTAGTTTTTAAGAAAGGAATTCCATCACATCATCAATCTCCTCCTATTCCTAAACATTTTTTGTGGTAAGATTATTTATTTCATTGCAAGTAGTTCTTCTTTGAGTGATTCCTTTTACAAAAACTTTATTTCAGATGTTTTCTTTGGAAATATTATTTATTATATAAGTAATTTTCCTATCTCCATGGCCCAAATCACATTATTTTATTCCTTGGGTACTTTTACCAATAAGGATCTCCTGACACATCACTAATTGGACCCTTCTTCTCTATATCGTCTTGTGGATTTGTTACCCATACATGATTCATCATATTTCAGAACACATGCATTGTTCTGTATGTTTCTTTCACATGAGAAACTTTTGGATTCCTTTCAGTTTCCAAATCTTTCTCTTATATTTCTAATAACCTTTTTGTTCAATGCCTAATTTATAACTTTTATTTATGATACTATTTTAAATTTTCTCCATAACCCCCAAAATTCTATTTTATCTTGACTTATTATGTATTTTGTGAAACCAGTTAGTAATTCTTTGTTTCTATTTTATTTTATAGAAAATATATCCACCTCATATGTTTTATTCCATTGTATATCTTTCTTTATATACTCATCCACATTCTCACATATGAAGTGGTTTCTTTATTTTTTCCTCTAGATTTATTTTCCTTATTTCCCGGAGTGATACTGTGAGTGAACTACTTTTAGTGCTTGGTGTAACTCTTATAGAGTTCAATCATTTTCCCCCAGATTAGTAAATTTTTTCTAGCTTAATATACTTTCTTTCAGTGATTTTTTTCCTGTTAGTCCTAGGAATGGATAAATTCCCTATGAAACCTTCAATTCCTATCTCTCTATAGTTTATAGCCATATGATTGTGGTTATCATAGATAAAAAATCTCTCATTAAAACCATACCTCATATAATCATACCGTAATTGAGATTTTGTTATAGAAAATTTCATTTCCCATTTTAGGCCTTGGGATTCCAGAAAAGTATTCATGGTATAACCAAGGATTCCAAAATAATAACACTTTCAAAGATCAATTTTCTAGATATCCTTCGCTTCTATATTTGGAAAAATTATTTTTATTTCTTTCTGAATCTAGATTTCCAAATATGGGGACTACACTTATTGATTCTACCCTTAGAGGGATATTCATCTTCTCAATTGTGGTTTTCAACCTCCTTTCGATCTTCTTGATCTTACCATCTTTCCCCTTCATTAGTATAGTCATCTCCCTAAAACTTGATCTTGATTATTTTCTAGATATTGAATTATATTCATGTTGTGTTTTGATACTGTAGGGTCCTGAAAAATCTGCAAAGGAGAATGATAATCCCCTTAACTCAATAGAGGATTCTACCCAATTTCCCTCAAGGGATTAGGGAAAAAATGTGGAGAAGTTGGCACAATATGAACTGGTACGCGAACCAATCAAATATTAACGGTATGTGGCCAGTTCAACAAGCCTCCCCCCCCTCCGTGGACCGCTTTCATTTGCGGAAGAGTGGTGGGGACCCTCCGCGGGAGCGAAGTAGGACGGGCACCAGGATGGTCCATCGACACAAACTACCCCAGCTGCGAACCGCTTCAACGGGCTCATGCCACATGCGCTGTCATTCGCGGAATAGAGGCAGAACCCTGCGTGGCCGTGAAGCACTCCTAGAACTAGTTCGCGAGGAAGGTTCATTCAATGCCCCCACGAGTTGCGAATTGTTGACCGAGTCATCCGTAAAATGGGTTATCGGTCATGGGCCTCTGCAAAGGGTGTCACATGACCACAATAACCCATTTTCCTACCCTCTATAAAAGGACATCAAAGGTGAGAAAAGGGGAGATCGATCAGAGAAGGGTGGAAGGATTTTGGAGGAAGGTTCTGGCGATTTCGTAAACAGCGAAGTTCCAATTCGTGACAGGTATGAAACTGGAAACGAATTAATAAGGAACCGAAAAACACATAACAAATTGGTGAACTGCGAACTTAAAATCACAAAAAAAGACCATGAACCATGGCCCCTCTGTGGATGCACTCCCCATAGACCAAGGATTTTATGCCCCTTTTTTGATATGACGTACCTCGTAGCAGCCCCATATGCGGGCGAAGACCTGACCAAAGAACCCCTGACCGGCATCACCCTTGGCCGACGCTGCTCGTGTGGACTCCCCCACGAACCAACCTGGTATGTGGGCTGAACCCGAAGCTGCGTGCCGCCCTGGTACGCGGGATGCCTATCAGTCCGCGGACCACCCTCGTTCGTGGACAGCCTCTCCAAACACGTAGCAACCCAATACGCGAAGGGTTCCACTACTCATACACCCGTGTGGCCCACCAAATCCTTTGGTGTTCCCATTCCCCGAGTCAGATAAAATTCTTCCAATTCGGCCCGATCCTTCGTAACCCCCTCATTGGCCCATTCATCAGCCCCGAGCCAAGTCCTCCACCGAATCCACCAGACCCGTATGATGCAACCTTCAGGCACATCAAAATGTCGTCTTGAGTTCACATACCCATGGTAATCAAGGGAGAAGGGGTTTCTCTGACCCTTGAGAGGATTCCCAAAGAGTTCCTGGGTTTACATTCCCATGGTAACGCAGGGTCCGAGCCAGGAGTCCCCTTTCTGCCTCTCCACTTTCCAGATTGGGGGAGCCCGCTTCCATTTACCTTAAAATCTTTTGGTGAGAACTCCTCACCTCTTCTGGGAGTGAACGGGTGTCCATCCTGGTGTAAGTCCCTAGTTTTTCTTGTAGGAGGTAGCACCCAGGAACCTCCGTACTTCCCCGGTGCCAGGGGCCAAGAGGGGAGATGGACACAGGGGTTTTCATTATCCTTTCCCTCTCCTATTGGGATTTGTCACCATCAGGACTCCATTATGGAGTAAGCCCCAAATTCTTTGGCCGCTCCATGCGTTAGCCCCACTCTTCTTCCCACGGACACACCTTTCGCGATGTGATCTTCAGGTCTCTACTGCCTGTTGTTTCTCACACCGAGAATTACTCATGTGGGCTTAGAGTAAGAACCGAACCTGACCCCAGCCTCATGAGAACTATGGGGACTTTGATCCATGTCATGGAATGGTACGTAGGTAGCCTCCATGAGGTTCAAGCCCATTACTAATCAGACACTCGGTCCATCTTCATGTCGGTTCTCCGACACCAACTCATGAAAACTACGAGGAATTTGATCCATGTCAAGGCATGGTACGTAGGAAGCCTCCATGAAGTTCAATACCATTACCCATCGGACCCCTAGTCCATCTTCACGTCGATTATCCGACACCAACTCATGTAAACTACGAGGACTTTGATACATGTCGAGGAATGGTACGTAGGAAGCCTCCACGAGGTTCAAGCCCACCAACCTGTTGTTCCGACCCCATTCACATCGGTTCATCCTTAGTCCCGCATGATGTTAAACTGTACTCCTGAACTACATTGACCATGATCCCTGTCTCCTAGGTGGGGTACATAGGAAGCCTCTCCGAGGTTCAAGCCCAACAATCGGTCATTCTGACCCCCTTTATTTTGATTTACCCACATCTTGGTCTACCTCAGAGTGTAAGCCCCATCCCAAAACGCACTATGAGGAATATAATTCCTATCACAAGGATATGTAGGAATCTCGTATCATGGGTTCGATCCAAATTCCCAAGTCATTATCTGTCCCCCCTGGATGACAATAAACTCTGGAGTGCCCGGTTACGGGGCTTTAAACTAGTCCCGTCTCAATGAGTCCGAACTCCTCAGAGTAATTAATCTAATGAGGGATGGTAAACCTCGGGCCTAAATGATTCTAAATCCATGTGTTTAGATAACCATTTCCAACTAGGAGTAATCTATGGATACTGTGCTTGGGTATAAACCAAATAATCACAAACATATGAATACGTCTTAAATATATAAGAGTGTCCCGGAACAGGAATCAATTCCCTCCAAAAGGGTGTGATGAGCCTGACTTCCCATCCTCTCAACCAATGTGAGTTCTTAAGTGTCACTGGCCAAATCTCCCAGTGAATGCTTGCCTTTGGAAAGCAGGTCCACGTATCGTCGGATATAGAACCGTTGGTCATTTTGAACCGATTCGAAAAAAAATAGTGAACCCAACGTGAATCTTTAACCAAGCATGACAGATTTAATGTAATCTAACTCTGTTCCCCCTTATACTCACAATGAGGGCCAAGCAAGGTCATTAATTATGAATGGGATCATGAGATTTAGCTTTGACAGGTTTGCTGTTTGTATTTGTTAAAATAATTTACAAGTACCACACAGGACTCCCTTCGATCCAATGGCATCACGGAGGAACTCGCAGGTGCGCCCTTCAAGATACGCAATGACCAAACACCCTCACCAACATAGGACCCCGTCACCTACCCAACGTCTTCAACGCCGGGTCTCAGATGTGATGATCCGAGAGTACCACTTGAATGGTACTCTCCCGATGGTGGAGGCGGCCATGCACGCCCTCCAATCCATTAAGACCCATCGGTCTCCTGCCAAGCAGCGACCACAGGATCAGATCCATACGACTCCCGTTTCCATATCAAACTGTTTCGGAAGTCTATCCCCAGAACAAGACAATGTGTACCTCCCTTATCTTAGGGAGGTGGATGAGGTTGACACTGAGGACTTCATCCCTGCTGAACGGGGGTTCCACTCTAAGGCCCCCGTCAGAAGATGCCGTCGTAGTCACGCTGCAACTCAGCATCCTCGCACTAAGGAGGATGTCTACCTGAGAATCCAGGCCCACACTCCCCGAGCTTCGGACCCTCTAACTTCCCGAAGAGGGAAGAAAACATACAACTAGGGACCGGTCATCACCCTTGTCCCTAAGGAGGAGCTCCGCTTCCCATTCATAGAGACATATTGCGAGCAGGCACATACACTTGTCCGCTCCTCTAAAGTATGTCAACTGAACATGGCAACATCATACGAGTAGGTGCGCATCCCCACTGAGCTCCATCAAGCCCGTTACTCATACAAGACGACACTTACCCGATAGGCACCTTTCCCTGCCCAGGGTCATGAAGCCCACAACCAGACATGGTGGCGACCCAATGCCTATAGGACCAGCTCCTAGCAGATGCTCTTGACGCCTACCACCCCAATGTGGTGGTGATCAGAGAAGCCCACCATCCAGATATGGAAGCAATTAATAGGTAGGCACGTCTCCCTACCAACAAAGGCCACTGAATCGATATGGTGGGAAACCAACATATGCAGGGCCAGCTCCCTGCAGATGCAAGTAAATTCCGCCATCCCGATGTGATGACAAAAGGAGAGATAAACCTACATATCCCGACACAGGGAAAGATTCGTTCACCCACCCCGACACAGGATAATTGTTAGTACCCACTGAACACTGGAGGACTGGAGCAGGATATTCCTACTCTGATACCGGAATGGGCCTTCATACCCATTCCAGCCAAAGATGTATCTCTGAATATCCTAGAAATGATGGAGGAGCAGGTATCGATCCCAGATCATATCCTGCAGACTTGCCAGAATGTAATTGTATCAGCGGAAACAGCAAGGACTCGGGCCCGTGAGCCCATCTCCCCAATTGAGGCGACTCATCTAAGAGATGAGATAGCCACCTCGAAGCAGATATGCATCCCTGCTTCCACCAAGGAGGTTCTTCAGCCATATTCCACGACTCAAGGGAAACAAGATCGAGTAGCTTCACTCATTTCAACTGGGGGACACCCGTCCATTACGGTAGATGCTCCAGAGAAGGCATATATCCCTACTAAAAGTCAAGATGTTTGTTGGAATATCCCGACAGCATCATGGGACCCAATTAGAAAGTAACCCAAAGGTGAAGGCCGTTATCAACAACAGACGGTCCCCGCTGCCGCAAGAAAGCACCCCGAACGTGCCAAAGGAAGATGGAAAATAAATAGGGGGTTTATGAATCCGCTCTATTGGAAGTTAGGGTTCCCAATGCCGCTAAGAACATGTCAAAGGCTCGAAACTCTGCCCACCCATTACCATATTATGGGAGTGGAAACAACCATTGCGAACGTCCTCCCCACAATGTTTCTAACAACAGCTCTGAAGGTCCTCCCCAGAGCACCCATGAGGGCCTCCCCCATGGGCATACAATGATCAATCACGAGAGATTCTCTTTTGATGAGGGTCATGGAAGCCCTTCACGTGACCAGAAGATCGACCAGTTAGAATGCACTCCACTTTCTACGGTCCACCCTGAAGGTCCTCCCCAAGGCATACACTGCAAACACTCTTTGTGAAGTGGGACCATAGATTATGATAGTAGTCCTCGCTATCAAAGTCGCAATTACAAAGGCCCTCCCCATAGTGATGTATCATCACGACAAGAAGGTCCTCCCTTTACCGTGGCCTTCCCTAAAGGTCCTCCCCAGGGGTTACGTTGCAATGAAACTTCGCTCAGCCAGGAATCAGATCACGGTGATAGTCCTGTATACTCTAATAATGGAGGTCCTCCCCGTAGAGACGTCAAGCAATGAGAAGGCCCTCCCCTCATTGTGGTACATTCTGAAGGCCCTCCCCAGGGTGTACCCCACAGACATTCTCCCTGCGGTAGCTATGACGGTAGTCCTCGACAACACGACCTCCATTGAGAAGGTCCTCCCCACGATGGACCCAAGCAACAAGAAGGTCCTCCCCTTGTCATAGTGTATCTTGAAGGTCCTCCCCAAGATACACATCGAACGTCAAACCATGATGGTCATCCTCACCATGATGTTAGTTGTTGCGAAGGGCCTCCCCGTAACAATGCTACATAGCGAGAAGGTCCTCCCCTCATTGCGATACTCCTTTGAGGTCCTCCCCAGGGTATGTGCTGTAAAATTCCTCTATACAGTGAGGCATCAAGCAGTAATGGTATCCCTAACCGTTATGACATGGATAGCGGAGGCCCTCCCTGCCTAGATGTCGTTCAACGAGAAGGCCCACCCCTCATTGCAGTATATTCTAAAGGCCCTCCCCAGGGTGTACCCCGTAGGTTATCTCCCTGCGGCAGCTGTGATGGTAGTCCTCGCCATTACGGCCGCCATTGCGAAGGTCCTCCCTGCAGTGACATATCATATCGACAGGAAGGTGCTCCCCCTGCCAAATCAAGCATAGAAAATCCCTCATATTCCGAGGCACCCAGAAGGATGGGATCGAGCATGTCATATTCCCTGTTAGTCGCCAATGACACCCTTATTCAATTAGGAGAGGGTCTGGGGCCACGTTCATCTTCTGAACCGCCCCAGAATCGCCCATATGATAATTCAATGCCAACCGACCCCACTACCACTGGCCACACTATCGGTAAGCGTCTCAGTTGGGCCAACTAGGTAGAGGAATCACTAGCGGAGGAGTATGACGACATGTTCACATGAGGAAACGACTGGCTAGAGATGATATCCCTGTTATGTTTTGGCCCACGGCTACCTCTCAATTCGACATACCCAGAAATTTGTCAGAAGAATGTGCGCACGAAATCCACTCCAATATATGGAAAACCCTCCAACGGTTGATATAAATATTCCTTCCCTACGATTGGTATGTAGATCACATCAAGACAATAGGATACCTACTGTGTCCCATCGACCTGGAAGCTCTTCCTTCAGTGCGACGACCACGACCTGGGAGGCGTAAAGGAAACCTTGAGTTAGCCTACCTCCACGCACTGCACCAGCTGCACCACCGCATTGGAGACGCTCCGACGGGAGTCCATATAAGAGGATGGGAGAACATGGAGCTCTGCATTTCACTCCACTCCCCACCCAGAAGAACCCGTTCGGTGTAGTATCTTGCAACGTCATCACGACAAGAAAACGATCGAGTGGTCTCCCAGTTTGGGAAAGGCGACACACCCAACAGATAAAGGCCTTGAGTAAGTCCCAAAAGCGTTAAGCCCGACGGGAACGAGCCATTCACAAACTCTTGAATCAGGCCATCGAAAGCATACAGCAGGCCTCTCTCCTTAGAGAGGCCAATCAGCAATCATTTCTTGCCTCCCCAAAGGGGATTGATTCCCAAGTGAACTCGGCATCAGATCAAGTTCACCCCCAAATGGGGGCATGCAAGATTAGGAAAGTAGCAATAGCAGCAGTCGCTACCGCAATCTAGGGTCAACCCCAGCCTGTAGGGTTGGGGTAATTTTTAACGAAAAATTCCCCCATAAGACCAATAAAGATGGGAAAAGACTCAACGTATAGTGAACGGAGCCAGCCCCATCCCTCAGGGCTGGGGGCATTTTTACCACCTCAACAACAACCTCCCCCACGAGAATCAGTATTTTCTCATCTAGGGAGGACAATCAGAAGAGGAGGTTCCTGCCCTATCCCATCCTTTTAATCACCATCCCATTCAAGGGATAGGCGTACCGTAAGGTCGCATCAAGGAACTCTCCGCGTCACCCTTCGTCAAAGAGCCCGAAAGAAATCCAGGGACAAGAAGGGGAGGACCAGTAAAAGGCACGAGATATCCTCTTCCTATTTGGAAGATGAAATCTCTTCCAACCCGTGATATATATCCATCAATGCCATAGAGGCTGACCCCATAGGTGACACCGAAGATGATGAAAATCCAGATGGATCAAGAGATGATGGTTCCAGTCAGGTTGTGACTCGCAATGAACCATCAGTTGTACACGCCCGAAACCAGAGGGCCGCCCTAAATATGGATTCCCTTCCAGCTAACCCTCATCCATTTACCCTGCGAACTTACAACAAGGATAAGAATAAAGGACCAGTTACTCTTAACCTGCCTCCTTCTATCGATAAAAACGAGCCACTTACGCTCGAAGAGAGGTTCGCTCGATAGGAGGAGTAAATTAAAGAATTGAGGAGGCTTAACGTCGAGCTACTAAATAGGAACCGTCTTATTGAAATCACTTCCCAAGAAGAGCCACACCTTTCACTCCCAGTAAGTGCACCTCAGAGACCAAGGTTTTCCCCGAAAGACGAAGCACGGACAGGGCCCCCGCCAAATAAGGCGCCCAATCCGCCCAAATACTTGAACATGGATTTGGGTGAATACCAAGACTTCCCTTCACTCAAGAAACAACCAGAGCAAGTATGTATGAACCCTACGAAGGTGTCACAAATGGCATATACACCCTTGGTACCAACCGAGATAGATCCTCAAGAAATGCCTCGGGCTACCCCCGCCCAAGACCTGGCCCAACAGGATGTAAACCAGGGTTTCACCCACACCATCGAGGCACTGAAAACTCAATTGGAAGCAATGGAAGGCCAAAACGCTCTGATATAGACATAGCGAAAGCCATACCCAGATTGGGTGAGTAGCACGCCTCCTCCACCCAATTTCGGGAGCCCTGTATTCCCTATCTTCAATGGTTCAGGTGATCCAGAACATCATTTGATGCACTACGCGACTTATTGTGACCCTATGATGGGAACTCCAAAACAACAAGAAGTGGTGAAACTCATATGCTTCGTATAGACTTTGCAAGGATCTTCCTTCGTCTGTTATATGATTCTGCGAGCTCATTCAATAAAAAGCTGGGAATACCTTCGGCAGTAGTTCATGTTCCACTTCAGCTCGACATTGCCTAAAACAATGGTCAGTGACCACATGAATTGCAAACAGAGGGAGAATGAGAGGGTCCCAGATTTCATCGCCAGATGGAAGGTTCTGACCAACTCTATAAACATGCGAATTTCTTAAGATGATATGCTTGCCATATGCATTTATAATATTCGAGACAAGCTGTGAACACTACTCATACCACTGAAGTGCACCACTGGCTTCCGTCATCTCTTAGTCATCGCCCAGAGAATTGAGGACTCGCAACAGCGGACTAATCTGAAGTCCCGAATAGCCTCACAGGCTCCTACAAAGAGAGAAGCTAGAGCTGAAGCGTCCTCTATCACGCTTAAGCCAGCCCCTATGCCTGCTCCACCGCTCAGGCCTCCACCCAATCATCAAGGGCCCCTTGTATACCAGCAGCCACCTCCACCCAAGTGGGACGATCAGAGAGGATCGAAGTAGAACTAATTTGAGGAATGGATACACAAAGTATACTCGTTCCTAGAGTACCAAGTCCACGACTATTTCATCACCGCCATGAATTACAACATGCTCCGCCTCCTGGAGCCAAGGAAGCCTGAAAAGGTCAGCCACGATGATAGGCTAGATTACTGTCCCTACCATAGAATGTTGGGGCACAATATCCGGGAATGCTTCGTCTTCAAAGACCTCCTGCAAAATATGGTAGACTCCGGATAGGTCGATCTGGGACCACCCCCAGTATATGTGACATATATTTCTACCACCGAATCCGACAAAGGGGAGGGATGGAAGGAAGTCACCAGCAAGAAGGGGTAGAAATTTGATGACCTGATGACTTGGAAGACTATCATCCGAGCTCAAGGCATACTCCGAGATCAATTATAGCAGCCAGTGTTGCCGCCAACAGCCCCTAATGCCGCACAGCCGAAAATATAGGCTTCGCAACCCTCCACAATCCGGTCATCCAGGCATAATCGAAAAGGGAGGAGACAAGCGCAAGAGGAGCAGTTCAAAATGAGGCTAAAGTTAGCCCCAACACTGTCGGATTTTATGCCATCAAACTTGGCACAATGGGCACCGACCCACCAAACAGCACCATCAGGGACAACCGACCAGGTTGACCTGTCACAGGATGATGAGCTAATCTTTGTTTCCTTCAATGTGATCCATCTAATAGAATCATTCCCTGACAAAGGGTATGGTTATGAACCTGAGTTCCCGACGCAAGGGGTCGAGAGGAGGAATCACAGAAGCAGGGGATACCAAGGGAGATGCAGTCACGACCGAAACCAACCCTATGGTTTTACCCCAGCCCAAACCGTTAATATCGCGAAAACCTGTGCGAGAGCCCCTCAACAGACTCAATAATAGAAAGAATATCCCTCCACCTCCACAAGCGGCCACTCTGGCCCTGTCATGTTGCGGTACCCATCATAGGAGGAACAAGTGTCTAGCCACCTAGTGCGCACAAACAGACCGGCCGGGCCGAGTCCCCAGAATGTGGGAACACGGTTAACCTCCCACCTCACGGCTGGTCCTTCCTCTTCATGTGATCCCGCTCCCAATATGCATGCTAAAACTCTCCCGCCATCAGAGAAGCATCGGCCATTGGAGAAAAAATACGATATCCTTAAGCAGATGGCGTTAGTACCAACCAAGCTATCAATCCTAGATGCCCTGAGTTTGTCAGAAGATCTCAGGGAGGCGCTTATTGAAGCCTTGCTCAGCCCCCAGGAGTTTCAAGATGAGGTAGCTACCGCCGAGATTTACCCAATAGAGACTGGCCCGGATGAATGTGATGCGATGATTTCTATCACCGATCAGGATGAAGATTTCATCATGCAAGAAAATATCAAACTACTATATGTGTCCGGCACAATAAAAGATGTTGAGATCCACAAATTCTTTATTGACAACGGATCTGGAGTTAACCTCCTTCCCCTACGAACACTCCGCAAGTTGGGATATAGTGAGGATGACCTAATCCCCTCAGCCACAACTCTGTTGGGTTACAACAAGAGTGAACAGAAGCCAATGGGAAAAAATCAAAATAAAAACCCATTTTGGCGACCTTGTAGCCTACTCAGAATTCCTGGTGGTCTGGCAGAACAAAACATTCAATGCCCTGCTTGGAAGGTCATGGCTCCATAAACACATGGTTGTTCCTTCATCCTTCCACCAGTGTATCAATTATTGCATCAATGGAAAAAGTTGGACATTGCATGCAGACAAGGCCCCTTTCGATCTCTCCGAGTCACACTACACTGACATCGGTATTTATGAGCAAAAGAAAAAGAAGCCTTTGCTCGATGTTATTGACTGGATCCCAGCTCCAAATGGTTTGGAGATGGTTCCTGATGACCCCCTTAGGAAGCTTGGCGGAGACTAAATAGTGCCCATCATCCATATTGAGAGTATGGGTTCAAGCCCGGACACACACTCAGCTATCCTCACGACTTCAGCTATAACGGACGAGCATGACAATGCAGAAACAACCGATGACCCTCAATTTGGGGGCATATACTTGAGCGAGGATGACTTCAATGTCTCGCCTCCGGACTCCCAAGAGATCATGCTGAGAACTCTCTCCCCATCGGATCAAGAGGATGAGGGTTTGGGGGAAGAGGAGGAGGAAGATCTGAGGGATGCACCTCTCGCATTTGAGGAAGGTATCTCCAACATTGTAGACGAGCTCAGGGAAAGAAACCTGGGTACCGAGGAAGACCTGAGGCCCACTCTCATTAGTGCAGCCATGTCTCCCAAGGAGAAAAAGGTATATAACTCTTTACTGAAGAAACACTTGGATGTTTTTTCCTAGAATTACACAGAAATGCCATGACTCGATCCTGAAGTGGCAACGCACCTCTTAGGCCTGCCAGAAGACCATCGGGGCTATAAAAAAGCTGCCAGAAGAATGCACCCCTCAGATGCTTCCAAAATAGAGGCTGAAGTCGATAAGATTATTAAAGAAGGCTTCATTCGGGAGGTCCAGTACCCCATCTTATTGGCAAAAATTGTCCCCGTCAAGAAAAAGAATGGAAAAATCCATGTATGCATCGATTTCATAGATCTCAATTGGCATTGCCTGAAATATGATTTCCCAGTCCGGATCACCGAGTTATTAATCGACGCAATGGATGGGTATGAGGCTCTCTCCTTCATAGACGGTTATTTTGGGTATAATCAAATTAGGATGGCCCGAGAAGACGATGAAGTGACTGCCGTCAGGGCCCCCAAAGAATATTCTGCTATAGGGTCATGCACTTTGGTCTCAAGAATGCTGGAGCCACATATCAACGTTCCATGCATCATATATTTAAACCATTCCTGGGGTGGTTCGTCAAATGCTATGTGGATGACTTGGTGGTCAAATCAAGACAGTTCTCAGATCACCTATCAGACCTTGAAACCATCTTCAACAAACTTCGACAACATAACATGAAGATGAATCCCTTGAAATGTGCCTTCGGGGTTACCTCAGGGAAATTCCTTGACTTTGTCGTACGCCATCGTGGCATCGAATTTGACCCTGAAAAGACAAAGACTATCCTCAGCCTTCCACCTTCCCGCAATCTCATTAAGTTGAGAGGATTCCAAGGACACTTGGCCTACATTAGGCAGTTCATAGCCAACCTAGCAGGAAAATGTATTCCCTTTACCAAGTCAATGAAAAAAGGGGTTACATACCAATGGAAAGATGATTTCCAAGAGGCGTTCGATAGCCTAAAGAAGTACCTCTTGATCCCGCCAATGCTCATGCCCCCGGTTGAAGGAAGACCTCTCATCCTATATGTGATGGCCCTAGAGAAGTCATTGGGAGCCTTCATCACGTAGAAAAATGACACCAGTAGTGAAAAAAGTCTCTATTACCTCAGCCGAACCATGATCGATGCTGAAACTCGATACTCAAACATCTATAAGAGTTGTTTGGCCTTGGTATTCGTAGTTCAAAAATTGAGACACTATATGAAGCATCATGAAGTTCATTTGTTCTCACGTAGTAACCCGCTCAAGTACATCCTCTGCCACCTGATGCTAACCGGGCGCCTATCCCGATGGGCAGTCATCTTACAACAGTTTTACATCTGGTTTATGCCACATAAATCCATCAAAGGCTAGGCGTTAGTAGATTTTTTGGTAGAGAACCCCACAATGGGGACCACCACACCAGACATTGAGCTACCTGATGAAGACATCTTCTTGGTTCAAGAGGAGCTCCCAACATGGGAAATGTACTTCGACGTCGCATCCTGAAGCCTGATAGGGAAAAGGACAGAGGATCCCAAATTTAACAAGGTGGGTTTGGGGATCATACTCATGTCCCCAAAAAAGGCAGTCTTTCCATATTCCTTCCTCCTTCCAGAAGGATATACGAACAATGAGGCGGAATATCAAGCCCTCATTGCAGGCCTGGAGCTCGCACTCCAAGCACAAGTATAACACCTTAAGGTAAAAGGTGACTTGGAACTGGTCATCAAGAAAGTCAATGGTGACTATGATATTAAAAAGGAGGAGCTGATTCACCTGTTTGACCACGTTCGAGGGTTAATAGAGGAATTCTCCATAGAACCAACATTGACCTGTATTCCCCGGTCTTAGAATACCCAGGCCGATGCATTAGCTAATGTGGCCATAACCCTAGCTGACCCAGACCGGGATGAAACAGTTATCAGTATTTCTCATCGTCGAATGGTCTCGCTCTTTGTTCATACTAAGATGGAAGAAATCAACGAAGTAGGCCCTGTCTCGGAGCCATATGCTCCTGCCACTGGATAGATAACCCCCATTGAAAACTACTTTCAATGGGGAGAACTTCTATCAGACATGGCTGAACGAGATAAAATACGAAGAAGGGTGATCAACTTTGTTCTATATGGAGACACAGGTCGGCAAGAGGTCCTTTACAGACGAGGCCTCGATGGAGTCCTCCTCAGATTCATTGATGGAGAAGAAACCTTTGCCGTCATTATTGAAGTGCATGTTGGAGTATGTGGAGCACATCAGTCAGGGTCTAAGCTTTCCCATCAAGTTCGGAGGCTTCGGTACTATTGGACCACAGTATAACGAGATTGTGAGCACTTTACCACAAAATTTCACTCATGCGAAATTCATGCCAACTTCATACACCTACCCCCATAGTTACTTCATCAGGATAAGTACTCCGGTCCATTTTCCATCTGGGGAATGCATGTCGTGGGACCATATCCTCCCGCCACGGCCAAAAAACTGAAGTATATCCTCACATAAACCGACTTCTTTTCCAAATGGGTAGAAGTTGTACCCCTTAAGGAAGTCGGGGAAAGAAAAATTTTCTGCTTTGTGAAAGCTAATATCATCACCAGATTTGGCGTCCCTCATACCATACTAACAAATAACGACACCAATTTCTGCTCTACTGAATTGGAGAAACTATACCAAGAATATGGTATCAAGGCTAACCACTCATCCCGCTACCATGCAGCGACCAATGGACAAATAGAGGCTTTCAACAAGACCCTGTCTAACATTCTCCAAAAAATGGGGGACAAAGACAAGAAATCATGGCCGGATAAACTTCTTTATGCATTGTGGGCTTATCGAACCACAATCTGCACCGCTACTCGGGCTACAACGTACTCATTAGTATACAAAACAGAAGTGGTCCTGCCCATTGAGCTCCAATTTCCCTCCCTCCGTGTTTCCATATGCAATCAATTATCCAATGATGAGAAACCAGATAAATGGCTAGGTGAGTTGGAACAGCTGAATGAGAATCGGTTTCACACTTTGCACCATCTGAAAGTATATCAGAACTGGATCACACGAGCCTTCAATAAAAAGTTCTGTCTCCGTTATTTCATGGAATGAGAATTGGTGTTGGTCCTATGGACCCTATTGATACCCGGAAAGAAACCTCCAAAGCTAGAGCCCAAGTAGGAGGGACCATATGTTATACACAAGGTGTAATCCAACGGAGCATATGGCCTGATCTCCATGGACGGGCAGTTCACTACCGCTCCTACGAATGCGAGATTTTTTAAGAAGTATTTCACATAACCAAGAGCAGTTTTTGTCCGAGCTACAGGACATTAAAATACCAAGTGCCTTTTTTCCGAGCTGTAGGGCGTTAAACTGTCAAGCCTCAACGGTCCAAACTCTATGACCCTACAGTAAGAGTACCCCATCCTCACCGCACTATGTTAAACTGCATAGACTTCAGAGAACTATGTATGGATTGATTCCTGCCCTTGCAGGATATGTACCGACACCAGGATCCCCCATCCTGGCCCATCCAACCCCGAATTAAGATTTAAAAATTCCCTTTCCCCCGTGTATTGAATAGGCCTACATGGGGTGTATTTTCTTTTAAAGAACTATGTGTTACTTGATTCATGCCCTTGTAGGATATATAGTGACGCCAGGAGCCCCCATCCTGGCCTACCCATCCCCAAATGAAGCTAAAAATACCCTCCTCCCCCCCGTGTAAGGACCAAACCTGCATGGGGTGTGTTCCCCGTCCTTGTCGCACGACGTTAAACTGCACCGATAAGAAAAATAAATACGCCCCCTCCTCCCGTGTAAGGACTAGACCTGCATAGGGTGTACTATAAAAATAACTACATGTGGATTGATTCCTACCCTCACAGAATACATAGCGACATCGGGATCTTATCTCCTAGCCAAGCCACCGAGAAAACAAAACACATGTATATATACCCCTCGTCCTCACAGCATGACGTTAAACTGCAAGGACTTCGTCCTCAACACATGACGTTAAATTGCATGGAATTCATCCTCACCACATGATTTTAAACTACACAGACTTCATTGTGACCCACCCATGATATATGGAGAAATAATATGGGAATACTCCTTCCACATTTGGATACATCCTCTCTATACATCAGACTCCATGACCCGGATAATTGTAGATCTTCATAACCATTCTGGCAATCGGAAGTGGAAAGTTATCGACCCATGGTAACCTTTTCATGACTATTCATACCATGCCCTCAGCAGATCTACATATTTATAACCCCGGGACTATCTAACAAAGGCAATATTTCCTCAGGCGATACTCTTCCTAGCTCCGTATGCTTACCGGCCTTGGAGCCCCCATGTCATATCTTCCGATCCAAAAATTTATGGAGCAGTGGTTTATAAGTTTATTCCCCTCTCACATCCAAATTTTACCAGGGTATACCTACCTGGTTAGCCTATGTATCTGCCCGTGGTTCACATGGAGGTCTACATTTATGAACATCAAGTTAGGGATATGCTACATTGACTTGACGGACAATTGTCGTAAAGATGTTTCATGTATGCTTAGACACCATTATCCCTATATGCCAAACATTGTTCTATGATCAATCGCACATACTCATAATCATTAATGTCTATTGGAAGTGGAAAGTTATCGACCTGGGGACACCTTTGTATGACTTTGCATACCATGCCCTCCGCGACTCTACATATTGATATCCCCTGACCCATCTACCAAAGGTAATATTTCCTCAAGCAATAATCTTCCTAGACCTGTACGCTTACCAACCTCATAGCCCCCATACCATACCTCCTGATCCAGGAAACCCCAGAGTTATAGTTTACACCCTCATTCCCTCACACTTGTTCAAAGTATACCAGAGCCTCCTAACTCAGTTTCCTTCCAGGTAATTGTAGCAATAGTCACCTGATGGTCCGAACTCTACGAACGTTAAACTAAGAGTACTTCATCCTAACCACATGATGTTAAACTGCATGGAGTAAAGGTATACCCCATGCTGGTAAACTCTTCAAGTTTTAATAGAAATCAGGGACGAACATCCCCTACATGTCCAGATATTTCTCTACCAAATGAAAGACTTTGTGGCTCGGATGATCACGGATCCTCATACTCATTCATGGATATTGGAAGTGGAAAGTTATCAACCTAGGGACACCTTTGTATGACTATTCATACCATTCCCTCCGCAGCTCTTCATATTAATATCCCCTGGCCCGTATACCAAAAGAAAAATTTCCTAAGGCAATACTCTTCCTAGCCCCGTACGCTTACCGGCCTCAGAGCCCCCATATCATCCCTCCTAATCCAAGAATCCCCGAAACCACGATTTACACCCTCAACCACTCTCCACATCTTGGAAATGCCGAGATGTTCAATCCCAGTTACATTCTGATCAAGAGCGGCCATTGTAACTACGTCCTTACTGGATGACGATTAAAACTGCATGGAACATGTCTTTCCCACTTGGCGTGAAACTGCACAGGCCGAGCATTAATCATCTAGATAAATTCATCCAATCGAAAGAATTTTCATGGATTTAAAAATTCCCCCCCCCCCCCCCGCATTGCACGACGTTAAACTGCACAGTTTCTTTAATAATGCTCGTCATCTTTACCGCATGATGTCAAACTGCACGGAATCTGTCCTTACCACATGACGTTAAACTGCACGGAAGTCGTCCTTACTGCATGACGTTAAAATGCACGGAATCCCTCGTTACTACATGATGTTAAACTGCACAGAATTTAAAATTCCCCACGTCCTTGCCACATGACATTAAACTGCACGGTCGAACCTGTCTTGGGTTCAGTCAGGAATGAAGGCTTTCCTCTGTCCCTCAGTGCATGGGCTAGACCTGCACGAACCACCATCTCACACCAGCATGAGAAGCCATGACTTCACCCATTCCCGGGAATTTTAGCCTAGATATTTCTCCCGTATCCATGCAACCTCTTTTCATAAACCATACTCTATACTCAGAAAAATCCAAACTCTCGTAAGCCACCCCTAGTGGTCCCGAATCTCAACTTTCATGAAGTTGCTCAGCTATCGAGAGAATACAATCGTTGATTTAAGGACACCTTTGCATGACTATGGATACCATGCCCCCATCGGCTCTGCATATTGATAGTCCATGGCCTATCTAACAAAGGCACGATTTTCCCAGGCAATGCTTCTCTCCGTACGCCTTTTGGCCTCCGAGCCCCCATGTCAATCTCGAGATTCAGAAACCCTTTGAGCTACAGTTTACCAACCTCTTTCACAACCCTACCTGAATATGGTGGAACATCTCTGACGAGATTACCGAGAACTAGGAGAAGATGTTCCATTCTAAAGAATTTCTTAGCTGCACGACTTTAAACTGCACCAACTTCCAACCATCCTTTACGCTATAAAAATTTGTAAGACAGGGACCCTGCGTCCATGCTCCTGATTAATACATATGTTCCCAAACCCTTTCAGACGTCAAAAACCCTTTCCAAACCACCCCTGGAGGTTTTCATAATTCTCCAAGCCCTCCCAGTCGGTAGATGTCCCATAAGCTAATACCAACATCACCATGGGAAAGGTGGAAAGTGTTAGTGCTTGAACACCAGCGACTGAGCAAGTTAGGAAGGATCGAAGATGGTGGGTAAAAAACAAACTGGGAAGCCCAAACTATAGAGTATAGATTGACTGATTCCAGTGACTTAGAAAATTATCGGCAAGGATAATGGACCCAGAAGGCCCAGGCCCAGTCATTTGAGAAAATCCCACCAGACCGAAGATCCCACCTGGGAATCCATCCTGCATTAGGATCCACTCAGGCAAGGTTGATCAAAGAGGGGTAACTCTTGAGAATGACTTCTTGGGAGAAGTCCTGAGTGTACCAATCGCTTTGAGTCCAAATGGAGCCTCATAAAACAAAAGCTTCTTTTGGGTTAGAATTAGAAATCATCTCTCCTGACTGGGTAAGGTTCACTTGAGTTCACTTCAACAACACTTCCAAGCAAGGGGACAGAAGAGCTGAGAAGACAAGGGGGATAGGGACGTCGTCTTGAAGGCCGAAACCGTAAAGCAGAAGACAATTCGATATTGGATAGCCCAGAAGTCTGGGGAAGAGTAAGTCCTTAAAAACACCATCGCTGGGAATAATTGGATGGATAGGGTCCTCTTTGATGCTCTCAGCTCTATGAATCATAGCTAGACGTCTCTCTGGACCAATTGGGAGAAGCTCGGTAGCGGGCCTAGGTGCAGGGCGAGGAGGAACCATATTTTCTCCCTACATTATAAAAACCGGGAAAATGGTTCGTCTGGAATAATAAAATCTAGACAATAATACCAATTATATGGAAAGAGTCTCTGTCAAGGAGCCTTCATGGTGAGGTCCACGAGCAGGCCTCAAAATGTGGTTCGTGACGGCTGCATCTCACGAACCAACCCTATGTAGAAGAAGTCCGCGGTACTCTGGCCCGCAAATCATTGCCAGAAAATCACGAACTAGGCTGCTCTTTGGAATCTCAATCTCGGATTTAAAAGTTTATGTTCGGAAGACTTAAGAAATTTTCAGAGTCCAGAAGATTTCAATTCGCGGACCATCAAAACCGCGTAGCGAGTTCCTACGTGGCCCGTGGTATCTTAATTTTTAATTAATTAAAAGTGTTAGTTCGTGACTGGGAGGCTGGTCTTGGAGTGAAGGCAGGCGCGAATGGGGAATGGTTTGCAGAAATTGAAGCTGGTTTGCAGACGAGGAGTTTCGCGAAGGAGTAATCACGTGGAGACGAAAGGCAAAATATCCAAGTTTGCAAGGAATCTAGTAAAATAAAAAAGGGTATGGGCCTCCATATTTATAGGCATGGTCCCCTGTCGGGTCCGCCCCTCTAATGAAAACCATCCACATTTCAGGACCACTCTGCATTAGAATAGTCTCCTCTTTGTTCCGATCGGACCCCATTCCGATGGGGGGCATTTGTAGGGTATTGAAAAATCTGAAAAGTAGAATGAGAATACCCTAAATTCATGAGAGGATTCTACCCAATTTCCCTCAAGGGATTATGCAAAAAAATGTGGAGAAGTTGGCACAAGATGAACTGGTCCGCGGACCGGTCCAATATTAACGGTACGCGGCCGGTTCAACAAGCCTCTCCCCCACCGTGGACCACTGTCGGTTGAGGAATAGAGGCCAGGACCCTCCACTGGTACGAAGTAGGATGGGTGCCAGGCCGGTCTACAGACACAAACCGCCCCAGCCGTGAACCGCTTCAACCGGCCCATGCTTCATGAACTATCGTTCCTCTAATAGAGGCGGAACCCTGCATGGCCGCGAAGCACTCCCTGAACTAGTTCGCAAGGAAGGTGCATTCAATGCCCACACGAGTTGTGGATTGTTGACCGAGTCATCCGTAAATCGGGTTTTCAGTCATGGGCCTCCGCAAAAGGTGTCGCATGACCATAATAGACCCCTTTTACTCCTCTCTATAAAAGGAAATAGAAGGGGGAAAAGGGGGAGATCAATCAGAGACAAGTGGAAGGATTTCGAAGGAAGGTTCTTACAATTTTGAGAACATCGAAGTTCCAATTCGTGACAGGTATGAAACTAGAAACGAATTAATAAGAAACTGAAAAACACTTAATAACTTGGTGAACTGCAAACTTAAAATCACAAAGAAAAAAGACCGTGAACCATGGCCCCTCCACGGATGCACTCCCCGCAGACCAGGGAGTTTATGCCCCTTTTTGATCTGATGTACCGTGTAGCACCCACCTACGTGGGAGAAGCCCTGACCGAAGAACCCCCAACCAGCGTCGACCTTGGTCGCCGCTGCTAGCGTGGACTCCCTCACGGACCAACCTGGTATGCGGGATGAACCCGAAGCCCCGTACCACCCTAGTACGTGGGATTCCTATCAGTCCACAGACCACCCTGGTTCGCGGACGGCCTCTACAACCGCGTAGCACCCCCCTACGCGAAGGGTGACACTACTCATACACCAGTGTGGCCCACCAAATCCTTTGGTGTTCCCATTCCTCGAGTCAGATAAAATCCTTCTGATCTGGCCTGATCCTTTGCAACCCCCTCATTGGCCCATTCATCGGCCCCGATCCAAGGCCTACACCAAATCCACTGGACCCATATGATGCAACCTTCAGGCGCATCAATGCGCTGTCTTGAGTTTACATACCCATGGTAATCGAGGGAAAATGGGTTTCTCCGGCCCTTGAGCGGATTCCCAAAGCGTTTCAGGGTTCACATTCCTATGGTAACATAGGTTCTGAGCCCAGAGTCCCCTTTCTACCTCTCCACTCAACAGATTTGTGGACCCAGCTTCCATTTACCTTAGACTCTGACGATGATAACTCCTCCCCTCTTCTGGGAGTGAACAGGCGGACATCCTGTTGTAAGGCCCTATATTTTCTTGCAGGAGGTAGCACCCATGTACCTCCATACTTTCTCGGTGCCAGGGGCCAAGAGGGGAGATGAACATAGGGGTTTTCGTTATCCTTTACCTCTCTCGTTGGGATTTTTCACCATCTGGACTCCGTTATAAAGTAATCCCCGACTTCTCAGGCCGCTCCATGTGTAAGCCTCACTCCGCTTCCCATAGACTCACCTTTCACGATGTGATCGTCAGGTCTCTACTACCTCTTGTTTCTCACACCGAGCATGACTACGTGGTCTTTGAGTAAGCATCAACCCTGAACCCAGCCTCATGTGAACTATGAGGACTTTGATCCAGGTCAAGGAATGGTACGTAGGAAGCCTCCACGAGGTTCAAGCCCATTACCCATAACACCCCTGGTCCATATTCACATCATTTCTCCGACACCAACTCATGCGAACTACGAGGACTTTGATCCATGTCAAGGCATGGTACGTAGGAAGCCTCCACGAGGTTCAAGCCCATTACCCATCGGACCCCCGATCCATCTTCACATCGGTTCTCCGACACCAACTCATGTGAACTATGATGAATTTGATCCATGTCGAGGAATGGTACATAGGAATCCTCCACGAGGTTCAAGCCCACCAAACGGCCATTCCGACCCCTTTCATGTTGGTTCATCCTTCGTCCTACATGACGTTAAACTGTACTCCCAAACTACGAGGAATTTTATCCCTGTCTCCTAGGCGTGGTACGTAGGAAGCCTCTTCGAGGTTCAAGCACAACAATCGGTCATTATGACCCCCTTTACGTCGGTTTACCCACGTCTTGGGCCGCCTTAGAGTTTAATCCCCATCCCAAACCAAACTACGGGGACTATGATTCCTCTCGCAAGGATATGTAGGAATCATGTATCACGGGTTCGATCCAAATGCTGAAGTCATTATCTATCCCCCCAGGATGAAAATAAACTCCAGAGTGCCCGGTTATGGGGCTTTAAACTAGTGTCGTCTCAATGAGTCTGAACTCCTCGGAGTCATTAATCCAATGATGGATGGTAAACCTCGGGCCTAAATGATTCTGAATCCATGTGTTTAGCTGACCATTTCCAACCAGGAGTAATCCATGGATACTATGCTTCGGTATAAACCAAAAAATCATGAACATATGAATTCATCTTAAATCTATAAGAGAGTCTCATAACATGAAACAATTTATCACAAAAGGGTGCGATGAGCCCCAATTTCCATTCTCTCGACCAATGTGAGTTCTTAAGTGTCACTGGCCAAATCGGCCAGCGAACGCCTGCCTTTGGAAAGCAGGTCCATGTATCGTCGGATACAGAACCGTTGGGAATTTCGAACCGATTCGAAACAGATAGTGATAATTATAGCTTTTAACTCATTCTATATGGCCATTTGCTTCTCCACTTCATGTGTAAGTTCTTCAAGAAAGTAAATTTGACTATTCATTTTTTCACCCATCTTCAAGATATTATCATTATAGACCACCTTCACTTGACTCAACCTTTGGTTCTACACAACCAACCCTACCATGTGTGAAGACAATTCATACTTCTTATCCCTTAGATTTTTATCTTCTTTTGAGTTAATTCCCTATTTCTTGAAACCAGTTTCACATTTTTTCACATAGGAATAAATTTCCTATAATTCCTTCTATTGAGTATCATTATTCTCCCTTATATTTTTATCCACATTAATTAGTACTTGATTGAGGACTTTTAGTTTGTTTATATCAATTTTAAGCCCTTAAACAGGGATCAATTAAGAATCATTCTTATTTCTTAGCTAAAATATTTCTTTCTTTATCCCTTGATCAAGATCCTTTGATACATGCACAACTTCTACCTTTGGATCTCTTTATATATCATCATCATAATTAGTTCCAACATATGATAAAAAATATATATTTAATACAATTTATTATATGATTAATTATATAAAGTTTCACTTAATACAACCCATAATATCAAGAGGCCTATTTTCTTTAGGATATTAGGTACATAATATAATATTATAAAATAGGGACTCAATGACTTTATTGATAACTTCCTTAACACGGTCTTAAAATCCATCACTTTTCTAAAACTACATAGGATAACATTGATATTTACATAACAAAGTGGTGAGATCTAAAACCCAATATGAGAATAAAAAATTTGTAGAATAGGGTAAAGAAATAAATGTGGTCCAAGAGGCATAAAAATGTAACATAATAGGTGAGAATCATAATCAATAATAATGAGGCATGATATAACATGATAGCATAAAGGCATCATAGAAATGTTGCAGTAACATAAAACATATAATAATAATAAAAATTAAAGGTTAAACACCAAGACATCATAACATAGTGTGATTAGGATAACCTCTTGTGCACCTCTTATGGAATCTCGTGAGATTAAAACATTACCAAATGCATTGGAGTTCTATCTCAGTTCACCCATCATAATCATATCATGTACATGGATAAGTGTGCCACATAGATCATATAACATATGAATGTATTTAATATATATTAACCCCATGATTGAGGAGTTTGGGTTATATACATAGAATTAAAAAATTAAATAAGTATAGGTAAATATAGGTGAATACCCTTTAGTTAAAACGAGTATGGTAATTCACTTCACAATCGTTTGATATGATAAATCGCTATGAAATTTCGATAGCATAACGACAATAATTAATGATTCATAAAATGGTTTAATAAGGGAAAAGGTGTATCTAATAATATGGAAATAAAATGGATAGTAATAGGTATTTTGGAAAAACATATCACAACATTATGAATTGTAAATAAAAAGGCATAAAATAAAGAAAGTGCTTGAATAAAGAGGAGACTGAGAGGATCCCTTTCTTTTGGCATTGTAATAGGTTCGATAAATTTCATAAAGATAGGGGATAAATGATATATCATTATTATAACATAAATTTTAAAGTAATTTTTTTATTATAAATTCATGAAAACATATACCAATTTATATTAAAAATTCTAATTAAAAATAAGGTTCTTGAATGTAAAATAAGAGAGGGATATCCATTACCTTGATAGAGTGTTTATAAAAGATTTGAAATATATTATTATGAGTTTGGGGAACCTTGGGAGGGATATATAGAGGGATAGAAAATTTATGTTCATGATATAAGGGTTTTAGCGAAGAGAAATGGGATCTTGGTTGGGTTTATATAGGAAAAGAGAGGGGAGTTCTTTATTATTTCTTATACTTCAATTTTTGACTCTATACAATAAAGTAATAAAAACCACAAAAATTTCAATGGGTTTTACCATGGTTTCTTTTAAATAGGATTGGTTTTAAATATTATATAATTCCAAGAACCAAACCCATTAAAATATTACCCTTGTTGATGTGGAAGTGAGTCATGTTCATAAAAAATTAATTTTAAAACCTTAATATATATTATAGGTTTTGGAGGGTTCATAATGGATTTATAAAATTAATAAAATAAATTAAAAATAAATTATTTTAAAGTTTAAATATATATTTAATCATCTATACCTTTTATGAAATATATTACATCACTTTTGAGTCATTATGATTTCATAATACGTGCAGTATATTTATGTCGTATTTAATTTTTACCTAAAAATTCAATTGTCTCATAAAATTATAAAAAAAATTACCATTGGATAATTTTCAAGCGATGAATACAAAAATAATATATATTTTTTCAAATAATTATATAAATATTAGAATTTATATTTTTAAATAAAAATATCCATTTATTGGAAAATATTGGTTTTTTGACAATAACAATTATCAGACCCTTATAAAAATTATTTTTGACTTCATAAAATTATATTATCAACTATAATTGATAAATATTATTTAATAATAATATTTAAATATCATTTATTTTTAAAATACATGAATTATTTTAAAGGAATGTCTTAATTGAAATTTTTTTATTACCCAAAAATACAATTCAAGTTTTTTTTTATTGGATTATAATTTTTATCGAACTCATTCTTTAATAATTTATAGAGAAAAGTAAATATAGAATAAATATAATAATTTTTTAATAGAAAATAATATATATATATATATATATGTTAATGTTGTTTGGTTAGAGATACATAGACCTTTATTACACCAGTGAACACCCTAAGGGTATGGTGTGCGATGATTAAATTTTCTTGGGGGTGGTTCGACGAACATGGTTTCAGCTATGATTTCTTGAGCTTGAAATTATCCAATAAATAGTTTAAATAATTATTTAATTATTTAATATCATCTTGTAATTGGTCAAATTAAAATCCTAGAGATGTTAACTCCCTTACAATCTTTGATAAATGAGCTTAATAGGGTATGATCATATTGGTCAAGGACATCTATTCTTTCATCTATATCAGGAAATTTATCATAAAGCTACATATATATTAATCATATGATAACTATTAAATGGATATATTATCAATGGTTATTATGATTAATATTATTATAAATTTTATATGATATAGTATTATCAAATAATCAAAGTAGTGCATGTGATTTCTGTAACTTCATTACATAATGATTTGTTTATTCACTCGAAGAGAAGGGATTTACTTTATAAAAGTTCTGGGCATTACAATATTCCCCCTTCAGAAATTTGTCCCTTTAAATTTTCATTTTACTCAATAAAATAGATGAGGGTACTTAAATTTAATTACCTCTTCTGGTTCCCATATTTCTTTCTCAAACCTGTGTTTCTACCTCAACACTTTGACTAGGAGAGTTGTCTTGTTTCGTAGAACTTTGTCTCTATAATACAAGATATTAATTGGATGCTCCTCATATGAAATATAATTATAAAATGGAACCACATATAGATATAGTAAAATTTAGGGGTATGTTATGTACTTTATCAAGAGGGATACATAAAACACATCATGTACTCGAGATACGTTAGGTGGGAGTTCTAGTCGATAGGCCACTGCTCTGATGAGATCAAGGTTCTCAAAGGGATCGATGCATCTTGTACAAAGATTTCCCTTCTTCCCAAACCTCATAATTTTATTCCACAATTATATATGAAGGAACACTTTATCCCTAACCTGAAACTCAAGTTCTCATCATCGATTATCTTCATATATTTTCTATCGACTTTATACAGTGTTCACATGACACTAAATGGATTGAAACTTCTCTGTCATCTCATGGATAAGATCATGTCCCATAAAATTCCACTCTCCAACTTCATCCTAGCATGTCAGATTCTTAAGCCTCTTCTTATACATAGTCAAATAAGTATTCATTTGAATGCTCAAATATAAACTATTATTATAAGAAATCTCCACTAGGGGAAGGTGTTGGTCCCATCATCCTTTTAAATCCATTGAACATGATCTCAACATATCTCATAGAGTTTGAATGGTCCTATCAGATTGACCATCCATCTAAGGTTCATAAGTAGTATTGAATCTCAATTCTATATTCAATACTGTTTCAAGGATTCTCCAAAACCTCTAGGTACACCTTATATCTCAATTAAATATAATAGAGAGTGGCAATGCATGCATTCTTTACACTTATCTTACATATATCTTGGAGAGTTGGTCAAGAGATAATTTTTCCTTGATGGAAATGAAATTAACTAGTTTAGTTAGGTGGTCTACTACCACCAAGATGGTGTTATTACCTTTAGTTTTCCTGGGGAGACCTATCAAAAAATTCATGGTTTTGTTTTCTCCTTTCCATATTTCTATGGGAAATGGTTTAATCATATATTTAGTATATCTTCATTTCACCTTGACTTTCTGGCATACCAAGCATCGAGATACAAACTCTTCAATCTCTCTCTTCATGTTATCCCAAAAACATTTTTGATTTAAATATCTATATATCTTAGTAATTCCTAAATTAATAGAGAAGGATAAGCTATGTTAATCATCCAAAAGTTATATAATTAGTTCTAGTCTTAATGGGTCAAATATTTGGGTTCCAAACCTTATAACTCCATCTTCTACAAAGTTTAACTCTAGAATATTCACTACCTTCTTCTACAGTAACTTATCATCTTTCTAATACTCTTGATCCTCATGAGAATAGATGGTTTAGGATTTAAATTATAATGTTAGGATGAATATCCTTTTATTATTCCTATATACATCCTTTGAATGTCTACAAAGATTGGATCCCTTTAAATCCTCATCATGGATAGAGTTGTGGGATTCTTTCTAATCATAGAATCCTCCATTTTATTATTTTCCTAGGATGGTAATGGATTGAAAAATCATAATATGAAATCATATATATCCACTTAAATTGGTTTATCTTAACCTACATTTGTGTGATTATATACTTTAGGATTTTATGGTTGGCATATATATCAAAATTCTCCCCATAGAGATAATGCTGCAAAATTTTTAATGAAAAGATAACAAAAACCAGGTCTAGATCATGAGTTGGTTAGTTCTCCTCATGGTTCTTTTGTTGACGGGAGGAATAGTCTATCACTTTTTCATTTTTCATGAGTATACAACCCAAGCCCTTTTTTATGAATTGTTGTAGATCAAAAATCCTTCCCCATTGATTGGTAATGAGAGAACACTTTTATTGATTATACTCTTCTTTATATCTTTAAAAATTTCCTCAAATTCTACATTCTAGAAAAACTGGACTCTATTTCCATGTTATCTTGGTTAGGGGGATTGAAAATGATGAGAATTTTATCACAAATCGATGATAGTATCTAGCTAATCTAAGGAAAGTAGGAATTCCCTTACAATGATCATGTCATCAAGGATGATATTTTATTTAGTCTCAATTATTTGAGCTAGAAACGCTTGCTCATAAGGAAATAATATCCATTCTTGAGATGATGATACTAAATGAGATTCATCGTCCTCCTTAAACTTGTATAGAATCGTTGGGTGATTCGTGATATAGAGGGTAATTCATTTTCCATAAAATTTATATTGAATTTATAAAAGGAAAAAAATTTCATAACATGGAAAACATAAAATTACACTAAAGGGATATTGATATTATTTTCAATAAGAAAATTCCCACAAACTTCAACTTGGGATAAAATAATCATAGAATTTTTTCACAATGATATAAAATCATTTGGGTTGATGAGTCAATGTTCTTAGAAAACTTACAAGATATAATAATATGGAATGAATTAAAATACAACATGGCAGGCAAAATTCTAGAGTAAAGGTTATATATACTTTAGTCATCATGATCCATATCAGCATAAGACTTTCCTTTCTCCTTTGATATTAGATATTTTTGGTGCTCATCATGCTTGTTAGACCTTGGAATATATCATTGGATTGGATAATTCCAAAATTTTCCACATTTACAAAATATAATTGTAAATAGTACCTTAGATTGAAATTTTTTTACTCCATCACATTATTCATTTTTTCATGGAAATTATCTACTTTATGCACTATTTTTTCACAATTAAAACAACTCCCAGTTCCTTTGTGACATTTACCTTGGTTCCAATTTCCACATTTTTTACACAAATGAAATTGGGTCTTCTTTCCTTTATCACCATTATCAAATGAAATTACTTGAGACTCCATCCTTATTATCTTTGACATGTTTGGACATTAAACTATGTTCTAGTGGGTAATCATGATTTTTGATATCTGGTTTGGAATAATCACAACATGTCTTATTGAGATCCTATTATGTTAGCCATCTAATTTGGCAGTTATAATATTTTCCATCACATTGGGTTTTGACTCGATTCCTCTTATTTTTGGAAATTAACTAGAATAAAGGAATAACTATGGATGATATTTTTTTAATTATTAAACTAATAAAAGGGAAATTATGTATGTTAAACTGAAAAATGATTAATGACATATGTTCTTTGACCTATAAAATTTCTAGGCTTTAATCTAAGTTATCCATGATCTATTTCCTAACATAAAATCTTATAAGCATATTTTATTCCATTAATAATGGTTCATAATGAGCTTGTGAATTTACCTAATCATATCCCCTAGGACTGTAAAACCATGTGTGTAGCATGGCCCATTATTTTTCACCATTTACCAATTGATTATAGCTCAATATGGTTTTTTGGGGTTATGAACACTAGGTACATCTATGCCAAATCCACACCCACCTGTAGTATCTAGATAGGGTTTTATTATCTTGGAAACCACTTAATCTATACTTTACCAAAATTTAGGTAAGTTTTTCTATTTTTAGTCTTATCCCTAAAGATTTCACAACAGTCTTCTAATCCTATTCCCAAAAATAACTGAACTTCACTCTGACACCAACTATGATAATAAATATCTTTTATACCCTTTATTTCATGATTTATTACATAAATTATCACGTAATAAAACCCATAATATTCATAGGACTAGTTTTTTTGGATATTAGGTACATAACATAACATCATAAAATAGAGATACAATTACTTTATCAAAAAGTACCTTATAATTCTCTTAAAATCCATCATTCCTCTAAAACTAAACAGAATAACCTAAGAATGTACATAAGAAATGGGAGATTTATAAATACCAGTAAGAGAATAAAAATCTAATGTAATAGTTTAAATCAATACATGTAGTCCAAGAGTCATAATAATGTAACATAAGAGGTGAGAATCATAATCCTGAATAATGATGAATGATATAACATGATAGCATAAAGGCAATATAGGAATGTGAAAGAAAACTTAAAACATGGAATCATAAGCATAAGTCAAGGTTAAACACTAATAAATAATAACATAGTGTGATTAGTATAACATCCCATGCACCTTTCATGTCATCTCATGAGACTAAAACATTACCAAATGCATTAGAGTGCTATTTGGGCGCACCCATCATAATATTATCATGTACATGCATAAGTGTGTTGCACATATCATATAACATAAGAATGTATTTCATATTTATTATCCCAATGATTTAGGAGTATTTATTAAATACATGTAATCCCCAATAAAATAAATATAGGTGCCTATAGGTGAATACCTTTGAGTAAAAATTGGTATGTGAATTCACCTAAAAATCGTTTGGAATAGAAAATCATAGTGAAATTCCAGAAGCATAACGATGGTACATAAATACTCATAAAGTGGTTAAATGAGAGAAAAATAGGAATATCATAATTTTTATATCAAAATTACAGTATGAGGTTTGTATAAAAACATATCTCAATATTAATAATTAGAAATTAAAAGGTATAAAATAAATAAGGTGCTTGAATAAAGAAGATAATGAGAGGATCCCTTACTTTTGGAATGGTAAATAATTAGGTATTGTTCATAATGATAGGGGTTAAATGATATATAAATCATAGAACATAAATTTTAAATTAAAGAGATATTTATGAATTCATGATAACAAAACCAATTTAGATTCAAAAGGCTTATTACAAAGAAGGTGCTTGAATAGAAAAGAAGAGAGGGAAATCCCTTACCTTGAGTGGGTGTTTCTAAAAAGCTTGGGAGGATATTCTTGACAGCTTGGAGAAAATTGAGAGGTATATAGACAAAATCGGGTAGAGTAAGGATGTACTACAAGGTTTTTTAGTGAAGATAAATAGGAGCTTGTGTGGGATTATATAGGAAAATAGAAGAGAGTTCTTTCTAATTTCTTAAACATAGGTTTTGGACACTATAAAATAAAGTAATAAACACCAAAATCCATCATATTATTAATTTTTAAATATGATTGTTTTTCATTATTTCATATCTATAAGAAACAAATTCATTAAAATATTTCCCTTTTTGATGTTCAAGTGATTCATTTTCATAAATAATTTATTCTAAAACCTTAATATATAGTATTGGTTTTAAGGGATTCATAAAGTATTTTTAAAATTAATCAAATAAAATCAAAAACAAATAAATTTAAAGGGTAAATATATATTTGGTCTTGTATACCTTTTATCGTAATATATTATATTAATTTTGGGTTATTATGATGTCATAATACATACAATATATTTACACCGTATTTAATTTTTACCCCAAAATTTGATTGTCTTGAAATATTATGAAAAATTTAGTGTTAGAAAATTTCTAATTGATGAATCAAAAAAATTATATTTATTTTATCCAATTAAATCTCTAAATATGTGAATTTTTATTTTTAAATAAAAATCCATGTTTATTGAAAAATACTAATTTTTTGACAATAACAGTTTTCTGACCCTTATAAAAATTATTTTTAACTTCATAAAATTATATCATCCCTAATAATTAATAAGTATTATTTAATAATATTATTAAAATATAATTTATTTTTAAAAGTAATTAATTATTAAAAATTAATTTCTTAATTGAAATTTATTATTACCTAAAAATATAATTTTAGTTTTTTGTATTAGAATTTAATTATTATCAAAAATGTTATTTAATCATTTATAAAGTAAAATAAATAAGAAATAAATATAATAATTATTTCATATTAATGTTGTTAGGGTTGAGATATATAACCCTTTATCACACCAACAAATTCCCTAACAGTAATGTGTGTGACTATAAGATTTTATTAGGGTGGTTCGGTGAACATTGTTTGGGTCATGATTTCATTGAGATTGAACTTCTCCCATAAATAATTTCTATCATGATTTATTTGTTGAATATTGTATTTTCCTTGGTCAATATAATATCTCAATGATTCAATATCCCTATAAATCATTGATAAATGAGATTCATAGGGTATTATCCTACCAATGAAGGTCATTTCTTATTTCATTTGTATCAATGGACTTTATCATAACCCTACATTTATACTAATTATATGATCATTGTTCAAAGGATATAATATGAATGTTTATGATGATTAATGGTGTTTTAAATTAGATAGGATATATTATTCAAAAATAACCAAAGTAGTGCATGTGTCTTTTATAACTTCATTACTTAATGATGCATTTATTCACTCGAAGAGAAGGAATTTAATTTATAAAATTTTGGGTCATGACAGAACATCACTTGGAATATCAAGATCCTTATATTTTCCTCCATCATAATTATAAAAAAAATTAGATAAATAGTAAGATTAATATATACCATCTATTTGAGATTTTTTGGGATCCTTTAGCTCGATCACACATTTCTCAAAAACAATTCCACTATATGGGATTCCTTTAGACCCCTACTTACACTTTAAATTATTTATCTTTCTCGTCTCATATGATTAGAATAGAATTGCACTCCAAAAATCAAGAATATAAATTAATAACTAAATAAAAACAATAATATTAGATAATTATCCAACACTAATTGTTGGCACTATAAGAGGATTTGGTGATATATTCCTTGAGATGAAGTTCAAATCAAGGTTTGAAACTCATTCATGTTTCCCCCATAACCCGAAACTCCCACTTCCCAAACAAATCTTAGCCTAAATTTTTAATTAGTTCACTCTGATGTTCACCTATTTAAAGATGATTTGATTGATTAGTGTGCTTATATTATCCTTTGTCAAATAAGATTCATGATTTCTCAATCGACATACATTGGTTTTTTCCTATATAAAATAAGTAAACCTTGCACATAATACACATGGATTCTACTTATCCCCCCACTGGTATTATTCAAGGAATATACAATTAAAATGTTCTGAAGTATCAAAATCTACTAAGAATCATCCAGTGGTGGATTTATACTAGGTCACTTATATTTCTGGGGTCATTCCCCTTACAAGATTTAAGTTCAACTGACTATCACCCAAGGGTCACTCCATTTTCCTCTCCCTTTACTCACTACTTATGGAGGTAAATTTATTTAGCACACAACCCAATGCACATATTACCTATGTAGTTTTTATTGCACTAATAATTTCTTGTTTATCTTTACACCACACTTTTAAAAATTGACTATGAAATTAACCATTATAGAAACTTCACTTTCACTGATAAACTAGTCTTTAAGGAGTAATTACTTCCTTTAGAAAGTTCTACAACGAGTGGAAATAAATTTCAGTATTTTATAGTTTTTTTAAAATTCCCAAAACATGATTTTTTGTAACTCATCACCTTTTGGTGAAATTCTTGCACTTTAATGAAACTTAAAAAAATATCATGAAACTACAAAATTCACAAAACTCACTTGGTCATTTGGACACAAGTTCATTTATTTAAAAAATTGATATTCATGGAAATGCATTCATAAAAGTCACATATTTCATGAAAGTCACTTGATCAAACTGACATAATTTTTTTATTCATATAACTTATGCTTTCATTAATGCTCCAAGAAAGAAATAACTTCATGAAACTCTTCATAAAATTTATATATTTATAATATTCATTGAGTTTGACTACTAAAATAATGTAGGTAGGCACCTATTATTGTCCTTTCCAACCCTTCATGAAACTTCCATGCTCCCCACCGAACTCTCACACAACTCAACCTTTTATTCATACAACTTCCATTCGTCACAAAACTTTAAGTCACATATTTTATTTAAAATATCTCATAAAAAACATGATGTCTTCATTGTCTCTTTTCATATGTAACTCATTACATTCACAATACTACATATGCTTCATGAAAATCCATCTTTTTTTAGCTTTCCAAAAATTAATAAAACTCGTGCCTTTGCATATTTTTATGAAGAAATAAAACACCAATTTTATAAAACTTTACACACATTCATGCAAATTTTTACTTGCATGAAAATATTTAATTTTCCATATTTTCTTAAGGCTACCCAAAATCACAATGTTCATGCATCTTATGATTTGTGCGAGTCTTCTTCCTTGACTTCATTTTCCTACACAAACTCCCCACATACACTTAAACACTTCTAGGCCCATTAATACATGAATACATATAGGTATTCATGGTCTTTGAAATTATCCATGAATGTAGAGACTCTATTTTTTTCATTATAAGACCTTGAAATATATTAAGAAATATTTTCAGTGGCAGGTGCTGAGACGATGTGAGATTTCAAGGCCCAATGAGCCCAAAATTGATATTTTAAAAATTGTAAATATATTAATATCAAACACATGTAATTATTAAAAAATAATGGAATATAACATGAAAGTATCATATAATTGAGAATCTAATACCATGGTTGAATCTAGATCATGGGGTTTACCCTAGTTGTGACCTAAGTTTGGTCGATTTCAAACTTCTAGTTGAGGCAACCGTTGGTGGGTGTGTTTAATTAAAATAAATAAATATTTTATTTATTTTTTATATTAAAATAACTAATTAAATAATATATAAATACTCTATTTTAAAAATTATGTAGGTTTATATACATAAAACCTAGGATAATTGAGAGGATCTCCAACGACCTTCATTGAAAAATCGATATCAGACAACAATTAGTGATCAGATCGTGCCGGATCGACCGATGGAAAATGTAATGGATATTTCTCATCACCATTGAATGCATTATTCACCAATGGTCAATAAATAATCTATATAAGAATCATCATTCATATTTTTTTTACTTTATTAAAAGATTAATAATTTTCCTTTTTTCTATTATTTTATCTGTGATTAATTTATCCTTCGCATGAGCCCTGCTTCCATTTATTTTTTTAATTCAGTAAATATCTTATATTTCTCATGTTATCACCCATTATAATCCATGATTTATGATTATTAGGAAATAAAACTTTGATAATTATTTCTTCACTTTTTTCATGTACTTCAACCCCATCTGTTCTTCACATCCTTCACCATTGGCTTATAGGGTCATGGTTTGATATTGTAGGGTGGGTTCGATCGTGATCGAACCCATAGACTCAAGTAAGTTTCTTGTTAAAGGAATGGATTTTTATTTTGAGGGTGGATTATGATGGATTGTGGTTTGTGAGTGATGATTCATGGATCTGTGATTTGTATTGGCGACAAGATCGAAAGATAGGCGACAAGAGGCATGTCGGGAGGCGTGTAAGCATCATATCGATCAATATAATTTGATTTTTGACCATTAGAATATGTGAATCGATATCCAAAGGAAACCTGTGATAATTTTAGGTAGTAAAATGGCCATGTTTGATGCAGTGAATGAAGATTTGGAGAACCACATGAAAATACTAACTTTTTATGGAAATCGCGACTACATGTTGTGTAGTGCAGAAGAACACACAAAATGTTCTTCAGATTCCATGACAGTTGGGGTTTTAAGCTAAGTTAAGAATCACACACTATGTGGAGGGACCCGTATTCCATGTGACCTTACCTATCCATTCCATGTGCCAACTAGCATACGACCATGACCCCGTGTGACTATACACACCATGTACTCTAGGAATACATATGTACGACCAGGTACCTGGGTAAGGACAAGTACACGACTAGGTGCATGGGCACAAGCCAATGTACACAAGAATAGTTGGAAGTACATGGGTAGGTACATAGTGGCTAAGACACTAAATTTAGAATCTATACATTCTTTGTAGCATGACATGAATTCTAATCCATGTCTAGAGGATAACATGTCCAGGAAGCAGAGCAGTGCCACTTGTCATGTGGACCCACTTACAAAGAGTGTACTCCCAGGTAAATCATCTTTCTCTCATGTCTAATATTTTTAACTCAGATCTTATACCATGATAATACTATCCTGAGTTTTTTCTGTATAAAATGTGATGGTACCCTTCATTGTAAAAATGAGATATTATGTGATATGTTTAGAGTAGGATGCTCTCTTAAGTAACACTGGATGATGTCTATTATTGGGTAGGATCATAATAGAGTTCAAATAGAGATGATACCCCCCCCCCATTGTACCAAGGTGTGGTCCCTCCATAATCTTTTTCCGTATGGATATGGTGCTCCTCTATCATACCAGGGTGTGGGTCCTACCTATGATTTTTTCATATAGAGGCAGTATTCCCCTATTATACCATAGAACATGTCGTTTATCCATAGAGATGGTACTCCCTATCATACTAGGGTGTGGGTACTCCATACTCTTTTTTTAGATTAATGTGGTAGTCCCATGTTGTATTAGGGTATGGGTCCTCTATACACTTTGTTCAAATAATTGAGGTACACCCCAATCATACTAAGGATCGAGTCATCTAACCATGGAGATGGTACTCCCTGATAGTACCAGGATGCTAGTCCTCTATACTCTTTATTCAGATAGAGATGGTACTCCCCTATCATACCATGGTGTGGGTTCTCCATACACTATTTAAATAGATTAAGTACTCCCCTATCATACCAGGGTGTGGGTCCTCTGTCCTTGGAGAAGGTACTCCCCTCTTATACTAGGATGTGGGTACTCTAAACTCTTTATTTAGATAGAAGTGATACCCCTTATCATACTAGATCATGAATCATCTATCTATGGAGATGACACTTCCCAGTCATATTAGGGTGTGGGTCCTCTATACTCTATTTATATTGAGTCATTACTCCCCTGTCACATCAGGGTGTGGTTCCTCTATCCATGGATATGGTACTCCCCTATCACACCAAGGTGTGGGTCCTCCATATTTTTTATACGGGTAGAGGCAGTACTCCCCTTTCATATCAGGGTGTATTTCCTATATCTATGGAGTGTTCCTCCCCCATCTTAAGACACATGAGATGTTTTCTATCAATGATGAACCTCTTTGGAGTTACAAGCATACTCAACATGGACTAGGATATGAGTTGGAGATCCCCCTTCCCTCTCATCTAAGTTTCTTATATGAGAATATATCTTTATTTTTGAGTTTTATTTACCTCTTAATTTTTCTTAATAGGACCACTTATATCATTCCTTCTATTTCTCCCTCTTTAGTTTTCTGGGTTTCTTACTAGATATGTATATACTCACCCATTCATGGGCTTTTCCCACATGTTTCATGTCTTATTATGAATATGGATAGGTCGGCGGTGTTATTGGTGGACATTAGGGATACTTTGTTGCATTTTACCTTGTATGGTGGTCAAGGCTTGGAGACCTGGATCCAGTCTCTTACAGAGAATTTATTTCCAATTGTTGTGAGGTAGGGACATCATTTTTGGTTTGCCATGTATTTTTCCCCTTTACTTTTCATATTATTTTGTCATAAACTTTTATATTCCCTATAGGTAATTTTATATAGACCCTAGACATTTACACATACCATTACATGATTTTAATCCTAATAAAACGTTATATTACAAGACAAGGATCGTAAATTCTAGTTTCTTGGAAGACTAGTTACATAAAATTTAAAACATGGGACTAAAAACACTTCTTTATTTAATATTAATAAAGATATATTAACTTACTTTGATCCCTTACATCTGTAAATGATACCCTAGAGATCACATGAATGAAGGGATGAGATAAAGGCCCAGTAAGGGAAAAATCATAGTAATAAAACTTTAACACATGATTTAGAAGGCATGGAATAAAGAAAATAAAAGGCATAAAACACATGTAATCATAACACATAAACATTGGATCATATAAACATGAATTCATAGTAATGTTGAAGAAAAATAAATCTTAAATTTAAAATTATTCAAGTCTCTTTTCACATAGAGGATCACAAGTCAAGGTTAACCACCAATACTGTTGCACATGGTAGCACGAGTCAAGGCTAACTGCTAAGACCATTGCACATAACATCTCATGAGACTAAACTTTACCCAATGCATTGGAGTTCTATCTGGGAGCACTCATCTTAACATGTTCATGAATATTCTTCCAATATATATAATCATACATAATAAATCATAAAAAATACATAATCAATCATAAACATAAGGGCACCCATGGAAAGAAATGGGTATCACAATCATGTCATAAAGTATAATGAATGGGTGTATCATAAAAGTGTCCATGAAATAAAGGAATTAGAACATACATGTAAATACATAAGGTAAAATATTAATATATAATGTTAAGTGATGTCAAATAGAAGTGGAAACATGTAAAAAGAGTATTTATTAATTTTTTAGCATTAAAACATTTTATTTTGGTTTTAAGGAAAACACTAACAAGAATTTAAAATAGAAAAGGGAATAATATTTTGTAAAAAATATAATTTATCCAAGAATATACTCATAATAAAAACAATGGTTTTATAAATAAAATGGTGTATTAAAACATATGGTCAATTTCACTTGAAATTGGGTACAAATTTGGGAAGTTCCTATAAAATTGGTTTTTTTATCGAGAAGTATTGAGGCGGGAATCAAATAAAAGCATGTAAATCTCCAAATGATAATGATTAATGGATCTTGAAACATGATTTTTTAAATATAAACAAAAATTATAATATTTACATAAATAGAATATAGGATTTAATTTAGGTAAAAATAGTGTAAGAACAACCCAAAGGAATAATGGAGGTTCGAGTAGAGTCCCTTACAGAATATCAACATGGTATTAAGTGTACTTAGGAGGTCTTAATGGTAGAAAAGGGGTTTATATTATTTTATACATCATGAGTGAAGTATGGGGGAGGTGAAAAATCATACCCCATCATTAGGAACTACACATAAAAGGATATAATATATAGGATATTCTTGAATAAATGTGAGAAAGAGAGGATCCCTTACCATAAGCCTGATGGTGTTCTTCGCTTGATCTTAATGACTTTAATAATCAAATTAGGTTCATTAATTGATAATTAAATAACCTAAAATAAATTTTATTTATTTATTATAACCTTTTTATGTTCATTCATGTCCTTTTTGATGAGTTAAGAGGTTTAATTTTATTGTATGGTAGTGTTTTCTTCCTTGGTTTTAATGAACGGTTCACTTATATTCATGTTCAGTTAAACATATAGGATGAAAATGGTTGTCCAGAATTGAATTTATGTGAAATTATTGAACATCCAGAAGATTAAATGGTTATAAAATTCATTTTTTTATTTTTAGTGAAGGTGAATCATTATATAAAACATTAATGATAAATTCTTGGATTAATTTGGTGATTTTGCTCATAATTAACTTGTTTTGTATTATCATGTGTGAAAAAGGATTCCAGAATATCACATAAGGTGAAATAAATATTTAATAGACTATTTAAACCATAAAAATGGTTTTATGGACAGAATTGAATATGTTAATAGAAACTGATAACCTGTTTTCATTGAATGTGTTAAATTAACACATCTTGGACGGTGTTTTCATTTCTTTTGTATAAAAGAAAGGGAAAGAAGAGATGATAATGAATTATCCCAATAGAATAAAAACATTCTAGTAAATTTATGATACTAGATTTGTCATACCATTTGTATTAGGATAGGTTAGGAAAGAAAATATAACAAAGGAACATGAAAATAAAATGAAAGAAAAGAAAAGAGTAATTTACCTCTTGATTTAATCATGCTTGAGAGCCTCTTAAGGGGAGAGTATTTGGTATTCTGAAAAGAAGAAGGGATTATGGACATGGGGGAGGAGTATGGGGAGATATTTTGGTATAATTTATGGAAGGCACAAGGCTTGAGAGGAGTGAAGGGAAGAGGGGTGTGTGGGTGGTTTTTATAGTAGAGGGGAGGAGGGTTTTCTTAATATTTTAATCATTAGCTTATTATTTTTCCATAAGAAAAGAAATAGCGATGATTATTGTTACCAAAAAAATTAATATGTATGTGTGAATGTGAAATAAGGTTTCTTACATCATCCATGATGCAAGGAATAGTACATTTAGCTTATAATGTATATATACGATAAATTACAGTATTTCGCTATTCATAAAAAATTCAAGTATTTTATAAAAATCCCAAAAATTCAACCTAACCATCTTTTAACACGTAGAATACAAAAATGAAATACATTTTCCAAGAAATAATTTTCTAAATATGATTAATATAATTTTTAATTAAAATAATAATTTACTTGAAAATTACAAATTTTAAAACTATAACTGATTTTATAATGCTTTCAAAAATTACATAAGGTCTTATAAAATAATCCTAAAACCAAAAGACATAAAATTTTTAATTTATGAAAACATTTTTAGTAAAACAGATTTTATTTTAAATTAATTAATTAATTTTAATTTTTTATTTATGACTTACAGAAAATATCAATTCTTTTACTGTAGTCATATTATCACTTATAAGGTACCTAAATTTTATTTATACATTCATGGGTGATGTTACTATTATTTTGGAAAATTTAATATTCATAAGGGTCATATTACTATTTATAATGGTAACATTACTATTCATAATGGTCAGTTACTATTCACTAAAAATTTATTTTGTCTTATCGGATTCCAAAAATCTTACTTATCACAACCGTGTATGTCAACTTTTTGAAATTCAAATCACAGAAGTGAAAATATTATGTTTAAATGTCATATAGTAATTAGTAGTTCATTGTGTTGTGGTTTCATGTGATTATATGACATAATAATAAGAAGGTAATTTCCATTGATAAAACATTGGGTTGTTACATTATTCCCCCTTATGAAATTTCAACCTCAAAATTTTGTTTTACTTTATAATCCATACACAGGTGCAGGTAATTTTCCTTCATTGCCTCCTCCAGTTACCATGTTGCATCTTCGTACTTATGGTTTTTTCCATAGTACTTTGACCAGGTGAGTAGTCTTGTTACATATAACTTTATCTCTATGATCCAAGATCTTTACTGGTTCCTCCTTGTAAGAAATATCGTTCTCCAACTATACCACCTCTAAAGAGAGTACATGTGGAAGATCTAGTATGTACTTACTTAATAGGGATACATGGAAGACATCGTGTGCTTTAGACATGGTAGGTGGAAGTTCCAGTCGATATTCCATAACCCCTACATGATCAAGAATCTCGTAGGGGTTGATGTACCTAGGACATAACTTTCATTTCTTCCCAAATCTCATGAAATTATTCCATATAGATATGCATAAAAATATCATGTCTCTATCTTTGAACTCAAGGTCTCGTTGACAATTTTATGCATAACTTCTTTGTCAACTTTGGGCTACCTTGATGTGTTGTTGACTTTTTTTACCTTATACACCATTTCTTAGAGTATTTCAGGTTCTATCAACTTATTTTCACTGACTTCATCCCAACACGCTGGTGTTCTTCACCTTTTCCCATAAAGGGCTTCATATGTGGCCATTCAGATGCTCGAGTGGAAACTATTTTTGTAGGATAATTAAACCAGTGGAAATGTTAGTCTCATTCTCTTTCAAAGTCCATATAATAGACTCTCAACTTATCTTCTATTATTTGAATAGTTAAATCATATTGTTCATCAGTTTGAGGATGATAGGCTGTATTGAAGTTCAGTTCAGTGCTTATAACATGTTGGAGACTTTTCCAGAACTTCGAGGTGAATCTCGAATCTTGATCAGATACAATAGATAGTGGTATTACATGAAGCCTTACCACTTCTTTGATATATATCTATGCAAGTTGATACAATTAAAGGTCCTCTCAAATTGTGGTAAAGTGAGTTTCCTTTGTAAGATGATCCACAATGACCCATATAGAATTGTTTCCTCTGGATGTTCATGGAAGTCTAGTGAAAAAGTACATGGTGATGTTCTCCCACTTCCATTTTGGTATGAGTATAGGTTTAATCATCCCCTTAGACTTATATCTTTAATCCTTAACTTGTTGACATACCGGTCACTTTTATGTATACTTAGAAATCTCCTTCTTTATATTATCCCACCAAAAGTTCTCTTAGATATCTTGATACATATTTATGCTCCTTGAGTGAATAGAGAAGGTTGAGCTATGTGCATCATTAAAAATATCCTTTTATATATTTGGATCATATGGTAAATATAATTGCGACTCAAATCTTATAAATCCTTCCTCATCAATCATTAACTCATAGGATTTCCCATTTTTAATGTCTTCCACCATTTTCTGAATTTCCACATCTTTACTTTGATCATCCTTTATTTTCTATGCAAGGGATGGTTGAGAAATCATTTCATAAAGGATTGATGATGTTCCTACCTCAATTATTCCCATGTCTATCCTCTACAAATCTAATAAGATCTGATCCTTTTCAATTCTCATTATTAATAAAGATGCACAATCCTTTCTATTCAGAGCATCTTCCACCTTCTTTTCCTTACCAGGATGGTAGTGGATTGAGTATTCATAATCCTTGATGAGATATATCCATATTCTCTTATGCATATTAATATCTTTTTTGTGAATATATATTTGAGAATCTTATGATCACTATATATCTCACACTTCTCCCCATAAAGATAATGCTGCTAGATTTTTAATGTACTTATCATAGTCACCAACTCCATATCCTGTGTAGGAATATTTTTCTCATGGATTTTCAGCTTCCTTGAGGCATAGGTTATCACTTTATCATTTTTAATCATCACACATCCTAATACCTTCTTTGAAGCATAATTTTACACCACAAAGAGTTCTCTACTTGTTGGGAGTGTGAGCACTGGTGTAGTGATATGCCTCTTTTTCAACTCCTTAAAGCAGTCTTCACATTCTTGAGTCAAGACAAACTTCACTCCCTTCCATGTTATCTTGGTAATTGGGTTTTAAAATCATGATAAGTTCTTTAGAAATCATTGATAATACCCAGCTAGACCTAGAAAGTTGTGGATCTTCGTTGCAAATATTGGACCAGGACACTCTTCAATCACCTTCATCTTGGAAGGGTCCACAAATATCCCTTTGCTAGTGATAACATGCCCCAATAATGATACTTCCTCCATCCAGAATTTACATTTACAATACTTTACATATATATTCTCCCTTCGCAAAGTATTTAACACAATATTCAAATGTTCCTTATGTTTCTCCTTACTCTTGGAGTATATCAGAATATCAACAATAAAGACAACCACAAATTTATCGAGGTAATATCTAAAGAATCTATTTGTTAAATCCATGAAAATTACGGGAGTATTATCAAGTATAAAGGGAATAACTATGAACTCATACTGTCTATACCTTGTTTTAAAGGTAGTATTGGAAATATCTTCCTTTCTCGCCTTTAATTGGTGATATCCCAACCAAAGGTCCACCTTATAGAAATAACTGGCCCCACAAAGCTGATCGAACAAGTCATCTATCAGTGGTAGAGGATACTTGTTCTTTATCATGATTTTATTGAGCTCACAATAATCAATACATAGGCACATTGATCCATCCTTCTTCTGGAAGAAGAGGATTTGATTACACCATGGTGAAACACTCACTCATAAAAAACCCTTCTCCAGATTCTCCTGTAACTGCTTCTCTAGATCCTCCATCTCTACAGTGTTCATTCTATATGGTGTCTTTGATATAGGTATAGATCCAAGAATAAGTTCAATTGAGAACACAACCTCTCAATCAGGAAGAATACCATGAAACTCTTCAGAGAATACATCAATGTAACCCCTCATGATGGGCATTTCTTCAGGAATGATTCTCTCCTTTGTCTCAATCATTTGAGCTAGAAAATCTTGATCATAAGGAATTAATATCCACACTTGAGATAATGATTCTAAAGTTTATTCATCTTCCTCCTTACACTTACAAAGAATTTGAGGATGATTCTGTATGTGAAGAGTGATATCCCTTTCCCAATAGTTGATGTTGGCTTTGTATAATGATATCCAATCCATGCCCAAGATAGCATCAAACTATACTAAATGAAGTATGACATGATTTTATGGGAGGTTCAGTCAAAAAACGTTAACTGGGGAGGAGTTACACACCATGGACACAATAATTTTTCTATTATCTATTCTCATAGATAACTTATCCTCCAAATTTTGAGGTGGTATTTGAATAATTCTATTAAAATTGAAAGATATGAATTAATGTGTAGAACCAGAATCAAATAGTACATTATCTATTATTTAATGAATAACTAGTGTACTTGTCACCACATCATTTTCTAGATCTCACTTAGCAGTAGTGATATCATAATCCCTTTCTTATTACTTTGGAGGTTGTTTTTTATTGCCTCTAACAACCCTCAGCTTAGGGAAATTATTCTCATAATTCCCAAGATCCTTGTAGTTGTAATACCACACCACTAGCTGAGAATTTATCTGAACCTTCTTTTATTCTTCCACATTAGTGGGATTATTTATATCCCATTGGCAGTTTTTATCCAGATGTCCCATCTTTGCACATTTGAAGTAATTCATGGTTCTCTTTAGACAGTTCCCAAGATGATTCTTCCCACAATGTTTACACATGGGATTGTCGAGATTCTTTCCATCATGGACTTTATTTGTGGAACCACCCACACTAGATTATATTTTCCTCTTTTTTTTCATTAGTCTCATGATACCGCTAAGAGTCTCCAATCTCCATTTCAACCTTAAGCGAACAACGAACAATCTCCTCATAGCTTTTGAAGTCTCAAATCACCAATGATTTTTTTAGACTTGGATTTAGTCCACTAAAGAAATGATCCACCTTGCTTTCAATGTTCATGATAAAGCCAGTGGCATACCATGAAAGCCTTGTAAAGTTTTCTTCATATTCCTCGATCGAATCATCTTCCTTCTACATGAGTTTGAGGAACTCTCTTTCTATCTGGAGATGGAGGGTTTGGAGAAAATATTTAATGAAAAACATTCTCTTGAATTCATCCCAATCCAATGAATCAATTTTTTTCCTGGGCTTCATATTCTTGATCAGTTTCCACCACTAATTATCTTCCCCATAAAAACAATAGACCACCAACACAACTTTCTCTTCTTATATTCACTATAGGATATAGAATATATTTTCAATGGAGTTAATCCTCTATTCCATGAGGAGGGGATCATAAGATCCAAAAAACATGGGAGGCATTTTCCGTATAAAGGATTCTGTGTAAACTTTTTCTTTCCTTTGGGTAGGAGGGAATTCCATGTGATTCATGTTATTATAAATAACATTATCCAACTGAGCAAGTACTATCATGAAGTTTTGAGAACCCTCTCCCATCATATCAGGCATATCATTAGGGAAATCATCACATTTCCTATCACATTGATTATTGGCATGTGTTTTTCTATTTCTCTAAATTAACTAAGAAAAATAATGTACAATTAAAGTGATTAAATACTTAGCTATTAAGTATAAAAAAGAAACTTTTAACATAAAAGGATAAAATTTTAATGTAGAAGTATATTCTAACTTGTGATTCTCTAGGCATAAATCTAGGTTATCTTTGATCTATTTCTTAACTTATATTCTTATGGTCTTTTTTTATTCCCTTAATAATGGCTTGTACTAAGCTCATGAATTTACCAAATAATTCCCCCTGATAATTTAAAACTAAGAGTGCAGCAAAACTCATTATCATGCACTGGTTCCCATTTGAGTCTAGCTCAAGGAGGTGTTTTTGGGTTTTACCCCAAGATACATCTATGTCAGATCCATCTATACCTATTTTTATCTAGATAGAGATGTATTTTCTTTATAAACCACTTACTCTATACTTACCAAAATTTAGGGGTGTTTTCGTATACTTAGTCTCATCCTTAAGGTTCTTACTAAAGTGATGTATTACTAATCTCCAAAAATAACTATACTATCCTCAGATACTAACTATATTAACCCTATAATTTTATACATAACATTACATGATTTTAATCATAATAAAACATCATATTACAATCCAAGAATCTTAAAGTCTAGTGTCTTGGAAGTTTAGGTACATAAAACATAAAGCATAGGGCTAAAAAACACTTCATTATTTAATCTTCATAAAGAGATACTAATTTCCTTTGAGACCTTACATCTGCATAGGATACCCTAGGGATCACATGAATGAAGGCATGAGCTAGATGCCCAGTAAGGGAAAAAATCATAGTAATAAAACTTTAACACATGAGTTAGAAGGAATGGCATAATGAAAATAAAAGGCATGGAACACATGGAATCATAACACATGAACATGGGATCATATAAACATGATTTTGTGGAAATTTAGAAGTAACATAAATCATGACTTTAGCACTAGTCAAGGCTCTTTTCACATAGAGGATCACAAGTCAAGTTAAACCACCAAAACCGTTGCACATTGTAGCACGAGTCAAGGCTAACCGCCAAGACCATTGCACATAATGTCTCATGAGAATAAACATTAACTAATTCATTGGAGTGTTATTTGGGTTCACCCATATTAACATGTTCATGAATATTCTTGCCATATATATAATCATACATAATCAATCATAAACACAACAAATGGGTATCACAATCATGTCATAAATCATAATGAATGGGTGTATCATAAAAGTTTCCATGAAAGAAAGGAATTAGAACATACATGAAAATATATAAGGTAAAATAGGCATATATCCTGGTAATTTATGTCAAATATATGTTACAATATGTAAAAAGAGTATTTATGAATTTTTTGCATTAAAACATTTTAGTGAAGTTTTAAGGAAAACACTAACAAGCATTTAATGTATAAAAGGGAATAATTTTTTGTAAAAAAATAGAAGTAATCCAATAATGTTTTCATAATACAAACACTAGTTTTATAAAAACAATGATGGATTAAAATATATGGTATATTTCAATTGAAATTGGGTATAAATTCGGGAAGTTCCCTTAAAATGGGTTTTCTTATCGGTAAGTATTGAGGAGGGAATCAATTAAAAGCATGTATATCCACAAAAGAGAATGATTAATGGATATTGAAAAATTATTTTGGATATATAAAAAACAATTATAATATGTACATAAACAGAATGTATGATTTTTTTGGCTAAAAAGAGTGTAAGAATAACCTGAAGAAATAATGGAGGTTCGGGTAGAGTCCCTTACGAAATATCGAGATGGTATAGAGTTTACTTAGGAGGGATTAATGAGAGGGAAATGATTTTATCTTATTTTATACATCATGAGGGAAGTATGGGAGAGTTTTAAAATCATACCCCATCATTATTAACTACCCATAAAAGTACATAACAAAGAGGAGATTCTTGAATAAATGTGAGAAAGAGTGGATCCCTTACCTTAAGCTTGATAGTGTTTTTAGCTTGATCTTAATGACTTGAATAATTAAATTAGGTTCATTAATTTATAATTAAATAAACTTCACTACATTTTATTGATTTAGTATTACCTTATTAAGTTCATTCATGTCTTTTTTGATGAGTTAAGAGGTTCAATTTCATTGTTTGGGAGCGTTTACTTCCTTAGTTTTAATGATTGGTTCACAAATATTCAAGTTCGGATAAACATATAGGATGAAAATGGTTGTCCAAAATTGAATTTATATGAAATTAGTGAACAGATAGAATATTAAATGGTTATAAAATTCATTTGTTTATTTGGAGGGAAGGTGAATCATTATATAAAAATTAATGATAAACACTTGGATTAATTTGGTGATTTTACTCATAATTAACTTGTTTTGTATTATCATGTGTGAAAAAGGATTCCAGAACATCACATTAGATAAAATACATATTTAATAGTCTATTTAAAACAAAAAAATGGTTTCATGATCAGGATTGAATATGGTAACAAAATTCATAACCCTTTGTCCTTGAATGTGTTAAATTAACACATCTCATATGGCGTTTTTGTTTCTTTCATATAAAAGAAGGGGAAAGGAGAGATGATAATGAATTATACAATTAGCATAAAAAAATTATAGTAAATTTATGGAATTGTATTTTTCATACCATTTTTATTAGGATAGTTTAGTAAAGAAAAGAGAACAACGGAACATGAAAAGAAAATGAAAGAAAAGAAAAGAGGAATTTACCTCTTGATTTAATCATCCTTGAGAGCCTCATAAGGGGAGAGGATTTGGTCTTTTGATGAGACCAAGAGATTATGGATGTGGTGGAGGATCTTGGGGAGATATTTGGGTAGATTTTAGGGAAGGAATAAGGCTTGATAGGAGTGAAGAGAAGAGGGGAGTGTGGGTGGTTTTTATAGTGGAGGGGAGGAGGGTTTTATTAATATTTTAATCATTAGTTTATTATTTTTCCATAATACAAGAAATAGTGATGATTCTTGTGACTAAAAACATTAAAATTTACATTTTAATTCTAACTAATGTTACTTACATCATCCATGATGCAAGTAATAGTCCATTTAGCTTATATGTATATATACGGTAAATTATAGTATTTCACTATTCATAAAAATTCAAGTATTTTAGAAAAATCCCAAAAAAAATTACCCTAACCATTTTTAAATGTGTAGAAACCAAAAATGAAATCCAATTTTCAAAAAATAATTTTATAAATAGGATTAATTTAATTTTAAATTAAAATCATAATTTACTTAAAAAATACAGATTTTAAAACTATAACTGATTTTATAATGCATTCAAAATTTACTTAAGGTATTATTAAATTGTATTAAAAGAAGAAGATGTAAAATTGTTAATTTATGAAAAAAAATTAGGGAAAATAAATGTAATTTTAAAATTATTAATTAATTATAATTATTTATTTATGACTTAAAAAAGTTTCAATACTTTTACTATGGTCATATTATCACTTATAAGATTCCGAAATTTTATTTATATATTCATAGGTGAGGCTACTATTCTTTTGGATGATTTAATATTCATAATGGTCATATTACTATTCATAAGGGTAACATTACTATTGTTTCGTATGGTCCATAAAATGTGATATTCTAGATTTAAGAATACTTGATTCCAGGAGGTTTCCTTTGGATTTATTCATGAAATCGGAACCTTCCAACAGTTCTTTATCCAAAGAGGAACTGCTTTCCAAAGGCAGGAGTTCGTTTAAGTTTTAAACTTTATGATACGTAAGAACATACATCAGTCGAGGGGATGGGAGGTCAGACTCATCACACCCTTTTGGGGGGAATTATTGTTTACTCTGAGACTCTCTTTGAAATTAAAATATTTTCATGAATCCTTATTAATTCCCCAAGTGTATCATAAGTATCCCATGGAATTTAAAATAACTTATTCAACATTTATAAATTTTTTAGAATTACCAGTATGTATTCGAGGTTTTCCATCAATGGTATCCTCTAATATACAGGTTAGAGATACTTTTAATCGCCATTTATGATAATACTGGTTTTTAAGCCACTCAATGGGGAAATCTAGAGTTTATTGTCATCTAGGGAGACGAAGGTTTGTTTTGATCATGGGATCATGCTCATAAAATGAGCTACCTACGTATCCTTGTGAAAGGCATCCTAACCCTTGTAGTTTGGTGCCACTTAATGGGACACATCATACCTTTTAAGGTCATGTAACAAGGACCCCTAAGAGGAAGGTGCTTAGTTATAACTTAGTGTGGGACTTATGTTAAAACATCCCAAGGAACTTTGGAAAGGATATAGGATTCCAAATATGATCAAACCCTATTGGTAATATGGCCCAAAGAGAATAGGGTTGATTTGAAGTATTGGGTTTGAACCTCAATGAGGCTTCCTACATATCCCATATGGATGGGAATCAAAGCCCACGAAGTTAGATGAATCTCATAGGAGAGTATAGTCCTTTGAGAAAGATGAGTTTGGGATTTCTTCTTGAAAAAGTATGCCTTGGTGATTTGAGGATTGTATTTGGGGATTATTTCCTAAGGAGGATACCCAAATTGGGGGAATTAGGGTTAGATTTCTGAGGAGGATATCCAATGAGATCGGTCCCTGAAAGGGATTCCTACGTATCATATTTTGAATAGGAATTAGAGTTCTCGTAGTTATTTCAAATGAGTGTTTGTGCACATGTTGCAACCATCACATATCTCTAAGCCCACGTGAGTCATGCTCGGTGTGAGAAACAAGAGGATGCGAAAAATTCAACAATGACATTCACACTTCCAAATTTTTCTTCCATGTTGATGGAATTGGGTGCATCGACCGTGGAAGAGGGCGGGGCGATGAGCCTTCCCTCTGTTCTATTTACATTGGACAAGGGTCCAATGTAAGGGAGAAGGGGTGAATGTGAGGGGATTATACCAGGATGGCTACCCTAAAATTGGTTCTGGTAGGGTAGGGAGACTTCTCCTATACTTGCACAGAATGGAAAGTGTGAAGTGTACCTTCCCTACTGGAGAACTGAGTTCCCAGGTCACCTCTTTAAAAAGGGAGAGGCCGAAAGCCCACCATCTTCCACACCGGGAACTTCCCAACATTTTTTCTGGGAAAAAAGTCCATGTGACTGCGGATATACAAACCTACATTCATCCCATGAATCTTAACCCCATTGTGAAACAAATGTGGGACACCTCTGACTGCGGAAATTAAAACCCAAATTGGAGACACAATGATGTGCCTTACCCAAAGGTCTAAGAAGTCAGGAGGTTTTGGGGGAGGTTTCAACTTATCCCCTTTTGAATAAGGGAACCAAAGAAAGAGATACCCCGCTATGAAAGGATTCAAAGGGTATTTGAGTTTGTCACGTAGGTACCCCACACTACTCAATCATGCAGGTATGGCATGAAAATGTACCACGCAGTTGTACTGCATAGGTATGGTGCGCAGGTATACCGCGTAGGTTTGAATGGTGACTGAAGAATTTTAAGAACCTCAAAAAACATTCCTATTTCCTTTAATTATCCCATCTCTCTGTGTTTAGAGAACTACCTGAGATAGTTTGAGACATCTGGGCGAAAGATCTATGCAATGGGATCTTTAGAGAGTCTTTCAAAAAAATTCAGTCTGGAAATGGGGATCCCAAGGGTCTTATTTATAGGCATGGATGGGCCTGGCCGAAAAAACTTGGGTCGCGCAGATATGCCGGGTAGCTCCACCATGCAGGTGATTCACGCAAAGGAATCCCAAATTCTCTCATTCGTAGTTCTGACGCGTAGCCCTGTCACACAGCTCGACAACAGAGCTCTTTCACAAAGCTGGCCCGAGGAGCTCTTTTGCGAAGCTTCTAGATATTGGATGATTTTTCCTTTGAACTTTTTGAATCTCTTTAAGGGGTGTCAACAAAATCCCCCCCTCAGTATTGGATCCAAAAATATAAAAAAGAGGGTCAAGTCCTCAGGAAATTTTGCGCAGTTATATCGCGCAGATCTGTCACGCAGCTATGGCGGGAAGATATGTCGTGTTGGTCTTATGTTGCCTATAAATAGGTTTCAACCTTTCACATTATTTTCTTCACCTGCACTTTCCAATGTTTGGAGCTCTCGTTGCATAGGTCATTTGTTCAGCTGCATCGCGTTGTGCTCTTGCATAATTCTCTTGAAATTTCTTCAAGGTAAGAATATTTACGTGATAGAGCGATGCCAAAATGACTTCACCGATGGAGTTGTGCTGAGATATTTGTCCAAGGACTTACATGACTGACTTTGTTGAAGGACCTCATCGAAGGGCCTCGTCGAAGGACCTGGTCGAAGGACCTTGTCGAAGGACCTACACGACAAGTTTCCTTTGCCAATTTTATTACTTTATTCTTTAGAAATCTGATCTGTAATTTTGGTCATTCTTTTTCCGGAAATAATGAATCATTCGATGACCCATACCAAGGAAGCTAAGGCTTTCCAAAGTGAAATGATGAGGATTGTTGGGACAGATTATTATGACACTATTGAGAGTACTCTTCCTAGGATATGGAAATGTCTAATTCTGTACCAGTGTGACTATCCACAAAGACCTTACTTACCTCTGTACGGGCATGGACTTTTTCAAGATTCCCATTTTCCATCTATTAAGAAATAATTTCCAAAGAATTGGTTTCTTCAGTATTCCAATTGTAACTGGATGAATATTAGTGCAAGGAGGTTCCAATACAAGAAGGAACAGTCCATATTGGATGCACCCTTTATCATAGTGGTTGTGGTCCAGATATGAAGGGTCATGTTGTATAACCAAGACCACATTGTTATGATTCCACTTTCTAAGATTCTCTAACAGATCAATTGAATGGATATAAAGGAGATTGGGACCTTAGTTCTAGAGGGGGTGTGAAACTCGAGTGGATGTGGACATTCTGGGTACGTCGGACTTGTGCAGAATTCAGAAAAGAATTATCAGACGTTCAAATTTATGAAGCTGTCTGGATGGGGAAAACATATGTTTACAAAAATGAACTCATTCTTGAATTACTGAGATGATGGAGTCCACAAACAAACTCCTTTAATCTGACGCACAATGAAGTTTGTATTAGTCTCTATGATGTTTACAAAATAGCTGGAATTCCTATTATTGGGGAAATGTATGATGAATTCATCCTGCCTACTTCAACATGGGGTGATGTTACCAGAACACCATCGCTGGACCATGAATCATTTAAGATAGCGAAGAATTTACCCAAATATAAGAAAGATATTCATTCCAGAGTGTGGATGGAAGCTTTCTTAGAACCAAATATAGAGAAAGGTCCAACCTGTGGACATGCTACTGTTTTTCCTTCCGCCGATAACCATGGAAGTTCAGGCACATATTGGTTTACACTGGAAAGAGGCGATTACAAGCACTGGGGTTATAAAGTCAAACCTGATATAGATGAAATAGTACGCTTAGCTTCCTTCCTTGCTATGTGTCTAAGTGTTTATTTGCTTCCAGTTCGTGAATCTAGTGGTGGTGTAAGATCAGGGACTTTTGTAATTGCCACTAAATTGGTAGAGGGAAAGTATATTGGGCTAGAAACCTCTGTTTTGGAAAGAATTTACCATCTCCTGCTGCATTTATACAATGGGAAGGCTCCATTTAGAATTGAGAGGCCATTTCAAGTGTTGTGGGGCTGGATTGTGGCACATTTTTCTTCATACTTAGTATTGAACTTAGTCAGAGTTCCTAATGGTCGATTTTCCCCATTTTTATAGAATGTTTCTGGTATTAAGCCTCTAATCTTGAGACCTGATGAGGTACTAAAGGTATTTAATGTCTTAGGATGATTCAACTTCTTTCCATTTGGTAATCCACCAACTGGAACATTTATTGATGATGGAAAAGGAGAGTATGAGCTGAGATCTTATATGATGGCATTTAGGGATGTTGTACTATCAACTAGGATTGATGGTGTAATTTTATGCAAGGCTTGTGTGCCCTAATGGTTTGCTCATCAGTTCATGTGTCTTCAATAGTCAATTACCTTTCCACCCACACATGTCAAACAAGAGAATCACCCATTGGTAGAATGACAATTATGGATTCTCACAGATTTAGTGGTATCAAAACTGTCAATTACATTACCTCCACCAGATGCATCAATCAGATTGAAAGCTGGGTATGCCAAATCGTGGGTTTCTTCATATCCTCAAGGGGCTCTGACAAGAGGAGTATATCGAGTGGCGGATACAAAGACTGTTGCATGTGAAAATCATGGCAAGAAGTCCAAGCCAAAATATGATAAAGGAATTTCAGAGGTTTCAGATCCCTCAATGAATCTTCTTAGGAAGTACATCGGGAATACCAAGGCTAAAGAAAGAATACCTCCAATACCAAGGAGATCCAGTCACCGCCATCAAACAAAGATTCCTATTCCACCTGTCTAATTTTCTGAGTAAGAAAGTTCTGAAGAAGATCTTCAATCGGAAGGTGTCGAACCTCTTCCACAGTCAACTAGGCCAAAATCAAATTATGTGTGACCTTCGTCCATTCATTACTGGGAGAATATAACCCGCGGTCTCAGGGATGCCTGGGCATTCCTTCAAAATGGCATTCAAATACGAGATATTGGTGATATCAAAGCACCTTATGATTTCAATCCAGAAAATAACTTTGTTGAAGTAAAAAATGTATATTGCGGAGTTAGAGACTTTTATATATGAAACAGATGAACAAATCCCTGCTTTTAAATGAGTATCTCATATGCTGGACTTAGGAGTCTGTGAAGGGTTAATTGTCGACTCTGAGGAGGAGTGAGATATTTATGCTAATACTAAGAATGTATTTACCTTTTTTATTTATTCTCAAATCTGATTTATCATTTGACATCATTAATCATGATGAAAATGTATCTCTGCAGCTTGAATGTAGAGAAGGAAGATCTAGAACGATTCTTGAATCGCCTCAGTATTGTCCTGCAGGTTCTCCCATTGGCACAATGAATAATCCTCCTAAGTCACCAGAACTTTCTCTAGGAGCAAGAATCGTGTCTGGGTTAATGGAGATAGATAATCCTCAACCATTACCTCAATTTTACCCTGTTAAGAGAAGTGTTTCAATCTCTCTGCAAGCTTTTGAACAGAAACACAAAAGCACAATGAGATTGCTTCGAAGCGTTCGCCGAAAGAGTAAGTATTTATACAATATTAAAAGAATACAATTTTCTCAAGACGTTCTGGTAACCATGTTTTATCCTCTTATAAGATCTATGTCTCTTTCCTCTCTCAAGGGATTAAGAGTTGATTATCCACAACCAGAAAAAGAAATCCCAGGGGAAACCTAGGTTCATGCTGATGTATCTGTACCGTCAAAAGATTCATCTATACCTACTCCTGGATCTATTGAGAGGGAGTAAGGCCATGGTAATATTAAATACATTCCCCAGTTATTTCTTTGTCAAAGGATCCTAAAAATAATCAATACTGATATTTTTATTGCTTCAAAAGAAAGGATTGATGATGCAGGGCAATCTGAAACCAATGCTGAAATTAACCCATCTGATGCTAGAATACCAATTGAAGATTCAGCAGAAAAAATGTTAGTGGAGCCAATTTGGGCATCAACCAACATTTGTTGGATACCTTAAATAGTGAGGATGCTGTAACATTTCAGGCTGTATATACTGAAATGATGGACACCCTTAATCCAAATATTCATATTCCAGGTTCCATCAAGGAGTTTGGAGATTTCCATGAGGAATTTTAAGGAAGTAAGTTATTATTCCTAAATTTTCCATACATAATTTGTTTTTCAACTTGATTCTTTACATCAAAATTCACCTTATGCAGCTTTATCTACAGAAAATTTCAGAAAGGATCTTCAGGAACATGGTGTTACACTTTATCCTTCTGCTGGGGATGAACAAACACTTATAGAGGATCCTTCATTAGGTGACGTTTCGGAGCCTTCAAATGTCATATCTGAACAAATTCAACCTCATCCTCAATAAAAAACTGCTCAAAACACTCGAGCTGAAAATACAGGGGATTAATCCAATCAAGTAGCTAACTTATTGTTGGGTAAATATAGTCATCCATCTGAGTCATATTTGTTTCCTCCATTTGAAACTAATAATGACCTCGATTTATTATTAGGTTTATCATCTCCTAGATCATATGGTGAAGCTTCTACCATCCCAAGAGAAGTAGAATGAAACAATTCTTTAAGCAACCCATTTTCATAGTACATTTTACCTAATGGTAGTGACTCAGATTCAGATTTAGAGATGGAATATGCTCTTGGAATGGCGCATAAGAAGACATGGAGGCAGATCTAGAACATAATTGCTGAAAATACTTTAGATGAATTATCGTCCCATTTTCCAAAACCCCCAGCATTATTCTGTGTGTTGGGATTTGGTGGATTCAATTACCGTCCGGTCTACGATGCCATGACAGAGACTATCCGCCGATGGGAGTAGGAGCATAAACTGCGACAAAATTTTGAAGAGGCTAAACGAATCGTCAATATTAGGAGATTTCAAGATGCAATGGTTGATGCGGAGGAAAATTATAACAATAAATCACTCAAGATTAGCCAAAAAATCAAAGAAGCCAAGAAGGAGTTATTATGTCTTCAACATCAACTGGATGTTGTTCATAACAGGCTTGAGCAACTGAATCACACATTAGGAGAAACCCAATTAGAGGGTATAAATACCATTTCAATATCTAAGGAAGCACTTCGTCAGGCAGAGGAGGCTGGAGTTACTCAATTATCTCAACTTCGATAGGCAGCTGATGGAGCTTATGAAGCGGTTTAACAAATGAAAAGTCATGTTGAAAGTTTATTTTAAAACATGATAGAGAGGGTCCGGTTTGTGGATGGCCCTCCATTTTTACATAAATGAAAGAACTTTTGTTTCCAATCATATACATGCCTTCATTCCTATTCTTATTTCATTATTATAATATGAAAGGTAAATGATGATAAGGGTTCCTTTATGTTAAACAATCATCATTATAATAACAAGAATGAGGTCCTTAAAATTTTCTTATTAAGCTGAGTGATTGAAGGAGAATAATTTGATTATTGCTATGGTTACATAGATAACCCAACAAATTTTTTATATTTTGACTTTAAATTTCTCAATATTACCTAAATCATACAAAAAATGTATATTTAGTGAGCTGGGACTCGACTTTTGTTGGGAATCGACTTTTTTTCAGAGCGCCCTTTGTGGGTTCTTAGTCTGATGAGTATCAAGTCTTTTGTTACTGGCAGTTTAAAGTCATGCATATTGGACTATAAAGTTCTAATATTTAGGGTCAAATAGCTTTGACCAAAAAAATTGAGTTATATCCCAAAAAAAATCATGGCTAAGAATTGCTTTAACATTCTTTAAATATTTCCAAGGGGAATTTTATTTGGGCCATGATTTTTTTATGGATACCAAATCTTAAAGGCTTCATCACCATAATGTGTGACTTTTCTAGGAACGAAGTTACCATTACTTGACAAACCCGCTATGGGGGCTACATTATGTGGGGACAACTAGGGCATATGCTACATTGTCAAATAGTGGAATCTTTTGACTGACAGGACTGTTATGTAGGAAACTTATGCAAGGCCACCTAAGGGAACGTGCTGCATATTCAAGAAAAATAGATCTCAGAAGTTTGAAATTCTATTGTTAAAAATCGAAGAAATTTTATGGAGATTCATATTTTTGAAATCATAGAGTTTGGTTTATGGAGAAAGGTACCTAAATATAGAAAGGGTATCTCTAATCAAGATATTCAATGAATTAGAGGAAAAATACTTTTACAATGGTATGACCCAAATGTAAAAGATATGGTGTCTGTAGTTTTTTAGTTCATACAACTAGGACCAGAAATGGAAACAATATATAACATGTAGTTAAGTGATTTAAAGATTATTTCATAGTGTACCAAGAATAAGATGAGGGAAATGTTCAAACCATGGTCTTGAAGACTTTCAGATTGTGAGATAGATAATTGGACAAGTATAGTTGAATGACTGTTTTAAAATACAAATTCTTGTATATTTTCATCAAAGATTAAAGGGGACAAAGATAATATAACCAAGAACAAAGTTACCATTACTTAACAAACCCATTATGGGGGCTACATTATGCAAGGAAAACTAGGGAATATGCTGCATAGTCAAATAGTGGAATTTTTTGACTGACATGCCTGTTATGTAGGAAACTTATGCAAGGCCGCCTAAGGGCACATGCTACATAGTCCGGAAAAAGATCTCTCAGATATTGAAAACCTTGCTACCAGAAACCATAAGAAATATTATGAAAATCAGAAAGAAAAATTCAAGATTAAGAGTGTGAAATATGGAAGGGGGTTATTCCCAATGAATATAAGAAATATTTGAATCAATATTCTCCATAAATTCGATGTCCTTTACATATATCTAACTCGTATGTAAAATGGTGGCTTTCTTTATTTCCTTTGAATGAATATGGTAATGTGTAGTTTTATGTCATACAGTGAGGAAATTTTACTATGCAGTTTTGAATCATGCAGTGAGGACATTGATAAACCCATAAGAAATTGAAAACACCCAATTTATATAAAGAATCCATTTACTCAATTTCTAATCCCATGTGAGCTATGCTCGGTGTGAGAAACAAGGAGCAGTAAGGGTTCATTTTATAATATAAAGGCGATCCAAGTGATAAATAGGGCTGTTAAATTTCCATGCAGTTTAACGTCATTCAGTAAGGATGAGAGTAAACCAATATGAAAGAAAAGAAACATTGTAACTGGATTAAAGGACAAAAGCTAAATGTCATTATGCATCTTGCTGAATAAAGAATCAATTCATGCATAGTTTTTAAAACATTTCCTATGTAGATTTGATTCTTATACCAAAAATAAAGGGGGTTTTGTTGTTGTTGTTTTTATCATGGTTGGGCCCAAAATTGGAGATTCAGGTGTCTCTACATATCTCATTGAAAAAAATGAGAATCAATCCATACATAGTTCTTGAAACAATCATTCCTCATGTTAATCAGTTTTGGCATGAAAAATGGGGGCTTTTAACACATTCTAAGAGAATGGTAAATCTTAAGACATAAAATGGTATATGACCAAATCGTAAATCTTAAGGAAACACTCTGTATAGATCTGATTCATATACAGGAGGAGAAAAGAAAATAAGAAAATTTTGTGATTGTGGTTGGGACCCGAATTGGAGATTCAGGCGTCTCTACGCATCTCATTATAAAAAATGAGAATCAATTGATACGTAGTTCTTGAAACTTGGTCTCTATGAAGATCTAACTCCAAAATAGGAAAGATAGGGACTCATATACTACTAAGGAGTAGTGATGATGTCAATAACATTTACTTATGGAAACTTATAACGTCTTATAGATAAAACATTAGTTGTAAAAATGATATCATGCAGTTTAACGTCATGCGACAAAGACGACAATGTTATGCACTTTAACGTCATGCAGCATGGACGCTTATGGTTGTTATGTAGTTTAATGTCTTGCAACTAGGACATGGTACCGTGCAGTTTGAAGTCTTGTAGTGAGGACTAATTATGCAAAACTATACAAATTATTTCATAAAAAATATTTCATTGGTTGGGGTTGTGATGAGCTCTCCATCCAAGGAGATTAAAGCATATGCTTTATTTGAATAAACCTTATGTATGGAATAAGGTCCTTCCCACTTTGCCCCATGTTTTGGAGGTTTCTTTCCTGGTATCATTGGAGTTCTAAGGACCAATACTAATTCTCCTTGAAAGAATGAATGAAGACAAACCTTCTTATTAAAAGCTCGCGCAATTCTGTTCTGATAGAATTCTAGATTATGAAAAGTATGAAATCTTTTCTCATCTAACCATTCCAACTCATTGAACCGTTTTTGGGACCTTTCATATGTAGATAATTGATCACATATTTCAACTCTTAGTGAAGGAAATTTCATTTCAATTGGTAAAACCACTTCATTTCCATATACCAATGAATAAGGAGTTTCTTGCGTGGAAGTACATATAGTTGTCCGATAAGCCCATAAATAATTCAAAAGTTTATCAGGACATGATTTATTATCTTTATACACCATCTTTTAGAGTATATTTGATAGGGTTTTACTGAAAGCCTCTATCTTTCCATTGTCCACCGCATGATAGCGAGATGAATGGTTGGATTTGATATTATATTCCTAATATAACTTTTTTACTTCAGCAGAACAAAAATTGGTACCATTGTCCATCAAAATAGTATGAGGGATTCCAAATCTAGTGATGATATTAGTTTTGAAAAAACAAATGATGTTTTTAGCTCCAACTTCCTTGAGAGGTATTGCCTCAACCCACTTAGAGAATAAATCAGTAGTACTGAGAATATACTTGAACTGTTTAGCCGTGGCTGGAGGATAAGGCCCTACTATATCCATTCCCCATGTGGAAAATGGAAAAGAGTATTTAGCTATATGTAGTAACTTTGGGGGTTGATGAATGAAGTTGGCATGCACTTGAGAGGGATGAAATTTTTTTGTGAAGTCTGTAAAATCATGTATCATTAAAGGCCAAAAATATCCAAGCCTTCAAATCTGATCAGAGAGTTTGTGCCCAGATTGGTGGGCACCACAAGCTCTTGAATGAACTTCTTTAATGACAGTCGCAATTTATTCTCCATCAATACATCTGAAGAGAATCTCATCAAAGCCCCGCTTATAAAGGATCTTTCGATGATTTAGACCATCATAAAGAGTAAAATTAGCCACTCATCACTGGATCTACTCCTTCTCAGCCCTATTTGGTAGAAGTATCCCATTTTTAAGATATTCCATGATGGATTTTCTCTATCCCATGGTATGACCATACGGTTCAAAAATAGGGAAAATTTCATTTATTTCCTCCCTCATGGTTTGAACAAAAGGTGAAACCATGTGACAATGGGCTATGATGATAACTGTCTCATCCTGATTTGGATCTGACAAGGTTGTAGCTGCATTATCTAGTGCATCTGCTTGGTCATTTCGTGATCGTGGGACATAGGAAAATGTTGTCTTTGAATAAAATTCAGCCATTAATTCTCTGATGTAATCACACAATGTTATTAACTCTTTTTTTATAGAGTATTCCCCATTTCTTTGTTTGATTACCAATTATGAATCACCCTTTATCTTTAAATGATCCATTCGCACCTGAAGGGACAATTCCAAACTTGTGATAAGAGCTTGATATTCTGCCTCATTATTGGTACCACCTTCTAATAATATAAAAGAATAAGGAAATACTGCCTCTTCTGGGGAAATAACGACTATTACTAATCCAACCTTGTTGAGTTTGGGATTTTCCAGTCTCTTCCTTGTTGGACTTCTAGAAACACCATCAAAATACATTTCCCATGTATGGGAATTATCTTGAATACATAAGACCTCTTCATCAGGAAGTTCAGTATTAAATGATGTATCTTCTATGAATGGATACTCAGTAATGAAATCAGCCAGGGCTTGACCCTTTATTTCCTTTTGAGGCACAAATTGGATATCAAACTGCTACAAAATAACCACCCACTGTGCTAGATGTCCTATAAGAATAGGATGACTGAGGATAAATTTTAGTGGGTTATTATGAGATACCAATTGGACCTCATGATGTTGTAGATAATGCCTCAATTTCATAACTGAAAATATTAATGCCAAGAAGAAATTTTCAATATTTGAATACCGAGTTTCCGCATCAAGCATAGTGCGACTGAGATAATAAAGGTTGTTTTCACTATTGACGTCATTCTTTTGGGCGAGAAAGGAACCTAGTGATATCTATAAAGCTGTCACATAGAGAATAAGTGGTCTTCCTTTAATAGGCGGCATTAATACTAGTGGACTCAAGAGATATTTCTTAAGGGTATCAAATTCCTCTTGGAAATCTTCGGTCCATTGGTAGGTAACTACCTTATTCATTAATCTGGTGAAGGGTAAACATTTGCCTGCCAAATTGGCGATAAAGTGCTGAATATAGGCCAAGTGTCCTTGAAGTCCTCTTAATTATTTCAAATTTCTAGGAGGTGACATACCAAGGATTGATTTTTTTTTTCTCAGGATCAACTTCAATACCACGATGGTGTACAACAAAGCCAAGAAATTTTCCTAAGGTTACCCCAAAAGAACATTTCAAGGGGTTCATCTTCAAATTGTGTTGTCTAAGATTGTTGAATATGATTTCCAGATCGAACAATTGATCAGAACATTGTCTGGATTTAACCACCAAATCATCAACATAACATTCAAAAAATTTCCCTAAAAAGGGTTTAAATATATGGTGCATGGAACATTGATACGTTGCACCTGCATTCTTCAGGACAAAGGGCATTACACGATAGAAAAACACACCTTGAGGGGATCTTAATGTTGTAGATTCGTAATCTTCTTGAGCCATTCAGATTTGATTATACCTAGAATATCCATCCATGATGGAAAGTGCTTCATAGCCATTTGTTGCATCAATTAAGAGTTCTGTGATCGGAACTGGAAAATCATATTTGGGACAATGCCGATTAAGATCTCTAAAGTAAATGAAAACTATAATTTGTCCATTCTTCTTTTTAACAGGGACAATATTAGCCAGCCATTTGGGATGTTGAACTTCTCTTATGATGTTAGCCTTGATAAGCTTATCAAATTCAGCTTCAATTTTGGAGGCATAAGTTGGGTGTGTTCTTCTTGCTGATTTCTTGAATCCTCGATGTTCTTATGGAAAACCCAAATTATGAGTGGCAACATCAGGATCAAGACCTGACATTTATGTATAATTCCAAGAAAATAAATCTTGATTTTACTTTAGAAATGAAGCCTACATTTCTTGCTCTTCAAGAGTCATGGTTTCACTAATTAAAGTGGGGCGTGGATCTTCTTTTTTACCTAGATTTATTTACTTGAGTTCATCCACGGTGGTAGAAATACCCTCTTCAAATGATAGAGGAGCATCCCTAAGATCTTCCTCTTCTTCTGCAATATGTGTTACATCTTCTGTTTTTACTTGCATAGTATATGATGAAGCAGAATTTACATGGTTAGGGGAGAAGTTAAAATTTGAACATCTTGAAGAAGAGGCTGCCATTTCTGACCCTATTGATGATGAAGGGTCTTCCTGGGGTGATAGAGAGGAGATGATGGATTGAGAATTGACATCATTATTTTCCTCTGGTATTTCTATAACTTCTTCTAGTTTGGTTGATGAAGTACAGAATTTCGGGATTTTATTGGATGAAATGAATACATCTCCACTTAAGATTTCATCACTACTTGATAAATCAAAAATTTCTCTCATCCTTTCTGGCTTGATTTCCGTAATTGACATTATGGAATTTTCCATAAGAGTGTTTGGATTTAGGTCTATCTTGTCGATTTGACTGATAGGAAACACATAGTCTGTACTCACACGTATGAATGGGTTTACTGAAATCTTTTCCAAACCATTTAGAGCATTAATTTTGGTAACCTCCTTTGCCATGGATTTTTCCTTTCCTTCCATGTGATATAATTCTGCCTCAATGTATTGAGATTCACATGTTTTGAATGGGGCTTTATCACCATAAAATGTCCCAATTTGACCATTGAAACAATATTTGAGACATTGATGATATGATGAAGGTATGACCATATGTTGATGTATCCAAGGTCTTCCAAGTAAAATGTTGAAGGTTGTGTCATGATGAACAACCATGAAATATGAATTAGACACAAGGTCTCCAAACTGAGTTCTGAGTGTAATATCGCCCAAAGGTTCTTGTTAATTTTTATCATATCATTGAAACATCAAATTAGAAGGAGATAAAGAAGATTCGGTGAGGCCCAATCGATGAAGTGTACGAATAGGGATGAGGTTTACTCCTGAACCATTATCAATGAAAGCTCTCCGGATTTCTATATCATTGACTTTTCTAGATAGATACAAAGGTTTGATATGTCCATGTACGGTATAATCTTCATATTCATCTGTAAAAGATATCACTGCATGGAATTTTGCAGGATGATTCTATATATGGTAAACCTCAGCCGCAAAAATTTCAGTTTCGAATTCATGAGGACTTGACAAATCCTCAATAAGTGCCTCCTGCAGATCTTTTGATAGATTCAAGGCATCCAGAATTGATAAATTGGCTGGTAATTGGGCCAAATGTTTCAGGAAATCATACTTTTGGTCTAAAGGTCTGCGTTTCCTAGCATGAAAATGTGGTTTTTCAGGTGCCTTGGAAGTTTATGCTTTTCCAGTAGATGTATCCCATATCAGGGATGGAATTGAAAACACTCCTGGAATCAGTAGATTATACCAACTAGGTCTATCTATTTCTTAAGAGGAATAAGGTGTGACATCTAACCAGTCTTCCAAAATAACTATGTCAGGAACGAATCTACCATGTGTGGAAGAACTTTCTTATTCCTTTTGAGACCGCTGAAGGGCTTTTCCACGAGTTTCTACCGCATATACAGTTATAGTAGGGGTATGATTGAAATAATGGATTATAGAATATCCATGTATTCCCCTGTATCCTAGACCTCTGTATGTTCCTCTAATTCCTCTGTTAGATATAGGGAATTTAGACTCATCATGATTGAAACTATCATTGGCATAAGGATCTGTTAAATGAATCATGTCAACAAAACCAAATATCAATTCTTCATCTGATGAAGACTCTGCTTGATGAACCAGTTCAGGCTGTATCATTTGGTGGGATAGTGCCCATTCTTTTGAAGAAAATGGCATAAAATCTGCCTGAGTCAAAGACAACTTAGGCTTTGACACGAGCTCGCCTTCTTCTGACTGCTTTTCTTTCTTCAAATTACGCTGCTTCTTTGAGGATTTTCCTTCTGATGAAGGGGGTTTTATATGTCAGAAATAGTAGAATACACAATTGGTTGATTCAATTGTGTTCTTAAAATGGAATGAGTTCGGTTGATCATTTTCTTGATCATCCAATAATCATATATCTGCACATTTTTTACTTTTGACTTCGTGCCACTCGCCTTCTTCCTCCGGGTCAGTAGCAGTAACACATGCTACCTGGGCTGAAGAACCTTTTAGTTTTACCTGTCTAGAGTCCACTATCTTTTTTAGGATGCCTTTGAAGAAAAAACATTCTTGAATGGGATTCCCCAACATCTGATGAAACGGGAAATAGTTGTAGAGGTCTTCATCTCTTTCCTTGTTCGGCCTTTTGGGCATTGGCAACTGAACCAGATTGTTTTCCAAAGCCAAGATGAAGTAATCGGGAACTTGTTCATTTCAAAAAGAATAAATTTTGTTCATTAAATCCTTAAACTATTTCCTCCTTCGATCATTTTGATCATCTTGATGAGGCAGACATTGTTGTTGATTCTTAAGAGGTGGAGACATTTGATATGATGAAGGTTTTGAAGTGGAAGCAGGTACAGGTGCTTGTTTAAGTGTAACTGTATCCGTCTATTATTTCTCTATTCTCCTTCCTAGAACTGATGGAATTACACGAATTTTAGACTTAGTATTTATAAGAGAGTCTTCTATCTGTTGAGCGATTGAATTAAGGTATCGAAACCCTCTTGTGTATTTCACAGGGATCAACGATGTGCGTAACTCATCACACATATTTTCTACACAGATTGGCAACAATTCTTCTTAAGGGAGTGCTAAACTTAAGGAATATGTTAATCCCTTTTAGAGAGCAATGAAATATGAAACTCTTTCATTTTTTCCTTTTCTTACAATTGGTAAGATAGAAAACTATTGTCTTTGGAAACATTGAGATAAATTGAAGAATAAATCTTTGATGGAGATATTCCCACCTAGTAATTGATCAAGATTGTAAACTTGTATACCAGACAAAAGAAGGTCCTTGTAAGGACTGCACAAAACACCTGAGCTTAACTGCTTATTTTTATTGATAAGTTCTCATCATAGGATCACAATGAGAAACAAAATGTGATAAGTGTTGTTTTGGATCTCCTGAACCATTAAAAATTGGGAATATAGAATTCGTAAAATTTGATGGGGGAGGAATTGCATCCACCCATTCAGGGTAAGCTCTCTTTTATGGTTGAACTTGTGCATTATTTCCTTCCATAGCTTCCAATAAAGCTATCAATGACTCAATGGTAGTCATTAATTTTTTAGAAACATCTGGTTGAGCTTGGACCTGAGCAGGTTCAATAACTAGAGTTTGGATGGGTGTGACGACCGATACTACCACTAATGGTAATATTGGTGATTTTTGTCGCATATGACCCAAAGGATTATACATGTGAGGGTGTACTTGTAGAGGGGGATATTCTTGATCCATCCCATTAGCTGTAACAAATTCCCTTGATTGATTAACTCCAGCATGCTTAGGAGGAAGACTACCTTGAAGTAGTTCTGCATTTAACCTCCTTAACTCCTTTATTTATTCTTCTTCTTGTGCAAACATTTCTTCTAATGAGAGTGATTGGACTTCTCCAGAGGTAGTGTGGGATGTAACCTAACTTTTACCTTTTCCTTGGCATGTGCCTTTCTCGATTATGGAAGGGCATTACCCAAAGGAATTTCTTGCCTCTGGGAAACCCTCTGGTTCTCGTACGCACACCTTGTTCATTTGTTTCCGCATGTACAACCTCTTGAACATGAACTTCTTCATCTAACCCCTCTGAGTGAGCCTCATGTTCTATGGGATTAGTGACAATGGCATTGATTACATTTATTGATGCATAACGCATTGATGGAATTATGTCAGTTCTTATGCTAGATTTTCTCCCTTTGTGTCTTCTATGAGACTTTATTCTCCTATATAAGAAATTCCTTGGAACTGTTTGGTGGACAGTAATCTGAAGGGAATCATTGGATAATTCAGTTATACGCTTTCCTTGTGGCTTCTTCCCTAATCAAGAGAAAACTGACTTCCACTGAGGAGGGGATTGAAAATGTGAAAAATCCCCCAGCCTTGTAGGCTGGGGTTTCTTTTTTTCTTCTTCTTCAAATCTTTGAAAATTGTTTAATGAATTCAAATATTGATTTAGATGAGCCCCAAAACTCTCAAGCTGGGGTGATTCTTGAACTGCTATAGCTGAAATCTGTGCACCTTCTCTTATGATTTTGCATATTTTGGTTTAGACATTAGCTGGGTGCATTATCTGACCATCATTTACACCACCTATTTCAGAAGATTGTTGTGCTATTTCAACAATTTTCATCCTATGATTCCTGACATCCTCTAAACGAGATGCCTACTCAAGATTCTTAGAAGACTGATATAAAAGTAGCTCAATAACTTCTTTTCCTTGAGCCTGATTCTAATGAGAACTGGTTGAGGCTTGTTCTTGAGCATACATTTGATTACATACAAAACCTATTGATTGAGGCCAGATGTGGGAAATAACATTGCATGAAACCACTTTTGGTAGACTTTTTTGATTTTGGAGTGCAGTGTAATGCAATGCCCCATATGCACCCCATCCTCTGATGCAAACATTAGATGGGGAATTAGAAATTAATTGGCTTAGCCTTTTCAGAGCATTGATACATGCACGCTGAAGGGTTCTCTGTTGTTTTTCAACCCTTGGATGTTGGGAAACTGAAAGAGATGCCAAGTCAATTTGCCACTGCAACCCTTCTATTACCTTTATATGATTTTGATATTCATCATATGGTAATACTTTGGTTTTCAAATGAAAAAGATTTTTCCATAAGTTGAAACAAAGGTCATGAATACAATCTTCTATCATCAATTCTGGAATATCAAACTGAGAATTTGTTGAAGGCCATAACATGACTGGTATTTCTCCTTTAGCTAATTGTTTCTTCATGTTCAACACATCTTCATTATCTTCTACTAGAGGTTTCTCCACTTTGTTTGACCAAAGTGGATGCTCAACATTTTAGGATAAATGAACCAAGGGAGGTTTGAATAATGATCATTCCCTTAAGATGTATTTTGAAGGAAAAAGTGTTTCACCCATAAATGACAAGGCATCAGACATGACTGGCCTTGTGTTTGCATGTGCCTCAAGATAGGAGGGTTTTCTTGTTAATACATTGTCAATTATATAATTGTTTTGAAAATGAAAAATACTACTGTAGATAGGACTTTTGCAGCAAAATCCATCATGGGGAGGATCACAATGGTGGATTACAGTAAGGGATAAATCTTCTTGCTCCTTGGTCTTCTGGCCACATGGAGGGTTTCCATGGATCTCATATAGAGATAGGAACTCTGGATTGAACTAATTTTCATGAATAAAGTTTTCATGATGAAGTGTCTGATGAGAAGCTTCATAATTACAACTACCACTTCCAAAATTTGGTAATGGGAGGGTAGGATCTTGAGAAGCAACATATAAATGTCTAAGGGCTTCAAGAACTTCAGCATTAAGAGGAGCTAAATTACAGATTGACTCTTGATTTTCCAACGGTTTTTTGTGAGATTTATTCTTGGGTTTTATCTTATACTTAATTGGGGCCACTTGTTGGGAGAAGTGGTTATCATGGGTAGGTATATGTTCCTTTCTTCGATTAGTTACCAGAACAGACCAGTTACTTACATTTGGAAAGGGTGTATGTTCCCGATTTTGTTGTCTGTATGATATGGGGAGTATGCCACATGACCATCCTGGATTAGAACAGAGGTGTGTATCTACTCTGATATGGCATTCCATTGTGTCATCCCATGTGTGGGGACAGATTTATATGTCTGTTCCCCTGATACTGCTGAAGTATTTTTTAAAATATTCTGACGTGTTTCCAGAATATGGGCAGGGATATGAGTCTACCCTTTCACCATTGACAAGATGTGTTTAGTGACTTCAACGATCGGATGGGAATATATGTCCATTCCATATCTAGAGTAGGTGTATGTGCCTTCTCCTTTCCTCCTTTTCCTGTCAATGGATATTGATAGTACTTATGCACAGGGTTAGAGAGTTGAGTCTGATCCATATTTATCGTCGGAGCTTTCTGACTGACTTCTCCGGGTACTACCAAACGAGACTATTGGAAGGCTTGATGAACATTGGAAGGTGTATGTGCCTACTGTATATTCTCCGTCAAGTATGGTTGACGAGTTTCCTTCAATACTAGAAGAAAATACTACTAACAGAATTGGTGATTGTAAATAGGTGTATATTACTGCTTACCTATTACCACCATATTAGATTGGAAAACATCTTTGGTTGCAGTCAGACGAGACTGCTGACTGGATTATGAATTATAAATTGTTGTATGTGATGACCTATAGTACTCATCCGGAATTTCCTGGCGGGATTGGTGTGTTACTGCTAGACGAGTCTGTTGTGCAATGAAATCAGGACGGACGGGTGTATATGCCTGCTCATTGTTTTCCATCAAGTTAGATTGATGGACTTCTCTGGGGGAGGTAGAGGTGAGAACTTGGTTCCTGTTAAATGGACGTCGTCCCTGGCGGTTTTTCTTGCATGCCCGAGTCTGAGAGACCTGGGCCAAACATCCAGAGGCAACATCCCCATCATGTTGGGTATATACTACCACATGATTCTTGTGGTTATTGCTAGTGGGAGTCCTCAAGACGAACTCCTATATTATTGAAGTGATGCCTTCAGTGAACTATTGATCTACCTCCCTATAGTATGGGAAAGATTTATTGTTTTGTTCTAGGGATAAAGACCCAAAATGGTTGGAAACGGTGGTTGGCACCGTTTTCTTCTTTATCATTGGTCGTTGTTGGGTAGATGATCGAGGATTATTTTTGACCTAAAGGGCCTATCAAGCAGCCTCCAAAGTCATAATTGTACCATGTTGGTCATATTCCTTTATCATCACATTGGAAACCCAACTTTGAAGATTCTGGGTTGGTGATAATGTCCTTCCCGTTGATGGATATTCAACTTGGGCAGTAGTCGAAAAGTTCAAAGATGTTGTCCTTGAGAAATCCATTCTTTGGATTGAAGGGAATTCAGTGGAAAACTGAGAACAACAATAAGTTACATTAAAGTGAAATCTTTTCAGATATATACATGCATGATTAATTACTTTTTCTGGCATTCCTTTATCAATTGATAGGGGCCTAACATGTGGGTAACATTATTAACTTGGTTAAGGATTCACGTTGGGTTCACCATTTTTGTTCCGTACGACCCTTGAAAAGTGATATTCTAGATTTAAGAATACTTATTTCCAGGCAGTTTCCATTGGATTTATTCATGGAACTAGAAACATCCAACATTTATTTATCCAAAGAGGAACTTCTTTCCAAAGGCAGGCATTTATTTATGTTTTAAACTTTATGATACATAAGAACATGCATTGGTTGTGAGGATGGGAGGTTAGACTCATCACACCCTTTTTGGTAGAATTATTCTCTACTCTGGGAATCTCTATTAAATTAAAATATTTTCATGAATCCTTATTAATTCACCAAGTGTATCATAAGTATCCCTTGGAATTTAAAATCACTTATTTAACGTGTATATTTTTTTAGAATTATCAGTATGTATTCGAGGTTTTCCATCAATGGTACCCTCTAATATAATAATTAGAGATTCTTTTAATCACCATTTCTGATGATACTAGTTTTTAAGCCACTCAGTGGGGAACTCTGGAGTTTATTGTCATCCAGGGAGACGAAGGTTTGTTTTGATCTTGGGATCGTGCTCATAAAATGAGCTACCTACGTATCCTTGTGAAAGGAATCAGAACCCTCATATTTTGGTGCCTCTTAATGGGATACATCATACCTTTTAAAGTCATGTGATAAGGACCCCTAAGAGGAAGGTGCTTAGTTATAACTTAGTGTGCGACTTATGTTAAAACAACCCAAGGAACTTTGGAAAGGATATAGGTTTCCAAATAGGATCAAACCCTATTGGGAATATGACCCAAAGAGCACAAGGTTGATTTGAAGTGTTGGGTTTTAACCTCATTGGGACTTCCTACGTATCCCATATGGATGGGAATCAAATCCCATGTAGTTCAATGAATCTCATAGGAGAGTATAGTCCTCTGAGAAAGATGAGTTTGGGATTACTTCCTGAAAAAGGATGCATTGATGATTTGAGGATTGTATTTGGGGCTTATTTCTTAAGGAGGATGCCCAAATTACGGGAATTAGGGTTAGATTCTTGAGTAGGATATTAAATGAGCTCGGGCCCTGAAAGGGATTCCTACATATCCTATTTTGAATAGGAATCATAGTGCTCGTAGTTCATTCAAATGAGTGTTTGTGCACATGTTTCAACCATCACATATCTCTAAGACCATGTGAGTCATGCTCAGTGTGAGAAATAATAGGACGTGAAAGATTCAATAATGGCATTCACACTTCCAAATTGTTCCAACATGTTGATGGAAGAGGGAGTGTCGACCATGGAAGAGGGCGGGGTGATGATCCTTCCCTCTATTCTATTTACATTGGACAAGGGTCCAATCTAAGGAAGAAGGGGTGAAGGTGAGGGAATTATACCAGGATGGATGCCCTGAAATTGGTTCCAATAGGGGAGGGAGACTTCTCTTATACTAATGCGGAATGGAAAGTGTGAAGTGTACCTTCCCTACCGGAGAACTGAGGTCCTGGGTCACCTCTTTGAAAAGGGAGAGGCCGGAAGCCCACCATCTTCCAAATTGGGAACTTCCCAAAAAAATTTCTATTAGAAAAGTCCATGTGACTGTGGATATACAAACCCATAAGCATCCCATGAATCTTAACCCCATTGTGAAACAAATGTGGGAAACCTATGACCGCTGAAATACAAACCCTAATTGGAGACACACTGATGTGCCTTACCCAAAGGTCTGAGAAGTTAGGAGGTCTGGGGGGAGTTTTCAACTTATCTCATTTTGAATAAGGGAACAAAATAAAGAGATACCCTTCCATGAAATGCTTCAAAGGGTATTTGAGTTTGTCGCGTAGGTACCTCGCGCAGTTATGCTGCATAGGTACCCCGCGCTGCTCAATCGCACAGGTATGGTGCACAAATGTTTCACGTAGTTGTACTACGCAGGTATGGTACGTAGGTACACCATATAGGTATGAATGGTGACTGAAGAATTTTAAGAACTTCAAAAAAAACATGCATATTCCATTTAATTATCCCTTCTATTGGAGTTTATAGAACTAACTGAGACAATTTGAGAGATCTAGGCGAAAGAGCTATGCAATGGCAGCTTCAGAGAGTCTTTTAAAAAAATGCAGTCCGAAAATGGGGAGCCCAAGGGTACTATTTATAGGCATGGATGGGCCTGGCCGAAAAAACTTGGGTCGCGCAGATATTCCGCGTAGACCCACCGTGTAGGTGCTCCGCGCAGAGGCATCCCAAATTATCTCGCACGTAGTTCGGATGCATAGCCCTATTGCATAGATCAGCCGCGGAGCTCTTTCGCAAAGCTGGGCCGAGAAGCTCTTTCGCGAAGCTTCTGAATATTGGTTGATGTTCCTTTGAAATTTTTGAATATATTTAAAGGGTTTCAACAACTATTCATAAGGTTCAGTTACTATTCACCAAAAATTTAGTTTTTCTTATCGGACTCCAAACTTCTTCCTGGTCGCAACCGTGTATGTTAGATTTTTAAAATTCAAATCACAGAAGTGAAAATATTATGTTTAGAGGCCACACAATACTTAGTAGTTCATTTTGTTTTGATTTCATGTGATTATACGACATAATTATAAGAAGTGGGTTTCCATTGATAAAACATTGGGTCGTTACATATTGCATGCGTGGTTTATACTCTAGCTATCACTATATCTTAAAATATTTACTCTTCACTTCTTCATGGAGGTTTGTGCATACATGTACTTTAAGAAAAGGCCTCCCATTTTATTTATTCCTTCCTAGTTATTTTTTCCGCCCTTGTCCTATGGAGATAGGTTTGGGGTTATGGAGACCCAGTCATCAACCAACCATGCGAGTCTTTGTGGGTTGGGTTATTACAAAGTGGCATCAAAGTTGGTTCTACCTCAGGATGGTGTTTAGAGTTTTATCCCTTTATGAGGTTTATTTTGGAATTTAGGATAACATAGTAAAATATATTGAGTTTGGATTTTAGTCTAGGGAACTCAGTGTTGGTGCAATGGTTAACATATCCATACACTAGGTTTATAAGTACCTATTTATCAACTCAAAATATTGATACATTGGTTACATGGAACATTGATACATGTATCATATAGGATTGAATCCTTGACTATACTTATTGAGTCAGATCCTATTATATATTCTCATTTGATTATGGTATTCCTTGAGCACTTTCAAGATGACACTGTAAAGAGATCCAAAAAGGTTACTAATTCCATATCATGGTGATGATCTTATGAGTTATGTAGCCTCGGTTAAGGGGACATCATGAGAGATCTTTCCTCCATGTGTGAAGTTAGTAGCACCCTTACATGTTGAGCAGCAAGTTGTACATATAGATTAAGATAAGGATTCATATAGGCTTAGAACACACCATGAGTTCCAGTGATGTAGGCCTCTAAGGTTCTGAAATGATCCAAATCCCAGGATGATGAGGATTGGCTTGAGTTGGTGATATGAGTTTTCAAACTTATACAAATCTCGACCGAACATATGGATGCACTTGAAACTAATGCTTCTCATAGAGTAGAAGTTGGTTATACCAGTTCCATTGGATAACTCACCTAAAAAAGTGTTCATTTTATTTATTGGATATATAGATTGATCAGGTTTCATGTTTAGTCAGGATCCCTTCTCAGGTGGTTGAGGTCAGGCCTAATCTTGTGGTTAGGATATCCCACTCAGATAAGACCACTTTCAATGGTGGTCCTCATGATAATAACTCTCTATGATGATGTTGGGAGTTAGTAGAATCCTGTGATGCAGTATTTTAGCTTTGTTTCAAACAAAAAAATTAAGAGGGAAACACCTCCTATAAGATGCATTCTTATGATGTGATTTAAAGTTATGAGAGTTAGTCAGTGCCACCCAAAGAAGATAGTTTCAAGGTGTAGTGGAAGAGTTACTTTTAATTGTATGTCCATGGTAGGTTATTTTGTATAGGTGTCTAAGTATTCCCTAGTTGAGGAGAGCTGGGGGAAAAGGGAAAGGATGATCTTATAGTAGAAGCGCATTCTGCTCCGGAGTCTCGAGTGCGATTCAAGGTACAACCTGTGTCTCTACTCTAGTTACCATTTTAATATAGAGTCATAATCAACACATTCATGGAAATATCCCTATTTGAGACCTAGTAATACCAGTGGAGACCTTTCTGATTGACCCTTATGTTGGAAGATCCAACAAAGAGGATCTAAAATCACACATTTTTGCCGACAGGGTGAACTTACTCTACATGGATAGAGAGAGCCTCATGTAAAATCTTTTCATAATATTAGTGGGAAACCATGATTTTTTCCTCAGTATAGACTGGTCATCTATCACATAAGATCATATGATTTCTTCTAGTGAGTGTGGTTGTGCTTATAGTTTTTGGGACAATTTTTGTACCCCTTTGATAAGGAATGATCCTCAAGAATATCAGGATGATCTCATTTGTATAAGGCTACAACCAACTTTTCAATTGGATATTATTACCCTTGGAGTAGTGGATGTTATGAGCCTCAACTTCCTATAACTATGGTGGGGTAAGATGATGTATTTACTGATTATTTTGTGAGTTTCCCTCCCCACCATGATATAGACCTCTACATAGAATTACATTAGGGATGGCCTGATGTTTTCAATAGCACATAGGATCACCCCATGGGGTTGAAAGACCTATCGGTGTATTTGGAGGGTCTACAACAGTAGATATTTGTAAGACCTAGTGTGCTCACCTAGGTATCCATCTTTTGTTCACCTGGAAGGAGGATGCGAGCTCGAGGTGAGGTTTTGATTGACATCGCCCGAACCAATTGACTATATGGGAGTAGTATCCACCACAAATAATAGATGAATTCATCGACTAGTGGATTGGGTAGAAGTGGTTCTCAAAGATTGACCTCAGAATAGGTTATCACCAGGTCTTAGTTAAAGATGATATTGTACCAAAAGTGTTTTTATTAATCCTATTTGGTCACTTTGAGTTGATTTTGATACCCTTTATCATGTTTTATTCTATAGTAGTTTTGAGAGACCTGTGAACTATGTCCTTATACCCTTCATGGATCAATTCATAATAGTCTTCTTCATTTTCACTATTGTGTCCCTGATGTATGATTGGGAAAACACAAGACAGTTAAGAATGGATTCTATACATGATTCAAGATTTCCAGTATTATGGAGAACTCTCATGGAGTTAGTTATGGATTTAATAGGTTCATGGTGGGATTATCTAAGATTTTAGCCCCTTTGATTTCCCTAACGTAAAAAGGAAAATTGTTTACCTTGACTAAGAAGCACCAGAGATCCTTTGAGGAGTTGTGGTTGAGGATGACTAGTGATCCTATTTTGAGACTACCAAAGGAGGTTATGGATTATATAGTGTATTTAAATTCCACTAGAGATAGGATCAACTATGTGATAATACAAAGGTAGGTAATGATTGAATATGGGTCAAGGAAGTTGATAACCCATGAGTAGAACTACGTGACTCATGACTTGGAGTTAGAAGTGATAGTCTTCACTCTAAGGATATGGATGAACTATATTTTGGGATATTGATTTATTTTTTACTCAAACAATCAGATTCTTAGTTATGTCTTCATACAGAGAGATTTTAAACTAAGATAGAGGTTTTGGTTGAGTTTCTATAGGACTTTGACATTAAGATAGTCTATACTTTAGGGAAGGGATCTATGGTGTCATATTCCCTTAGTATGAGGTATAATTATCATCTAGTAGAAGATTCATTTGATCATTTGTATTTTTATAACTAAATTTGGTGGATGAGAGGGTATCATTTTATCTTCAATAAATAGTGTTTACTCCTCTACATCTCTAGCATGTGATGGGGGATTAGTTAAAATAAATTGACTATGAGGTCCTACATGACTAGATATCCTTATTAGATTCACCATATATATTCTCTTAAGGATGGAATCATTTCATACTTTTCTAGGTACATATGGTGGTTTCAATCACATTGTGAGAGGAGGTTATGAAGGACTTTTAAACTTATCCTTCAGTTATACGTAGTGTTATAAGGAAGATTTATAAAGACCTTCAGTGGTAGGTTTGGTGGTCTAGAATGAGGTAGAGCATGGAAGATTTCATCTCACAGTGTCTCACATGTCAGTAGGTTAAGTCTAACCACCAGGTTCCAGCGGGTTTGTTACATCCTCTTAGGATCCCAATGTGAAAATGGGATGGCATATTGATGGACTTTGTTAAGGGATTCAATGAATAGTGAGAGGTCATAATTCCATTTGGGTGATAGTTAACAAACTAAGAAAATCATCACACTTCTTTACTATCATGGAGTAGAGTTTACTAGAGAATTTAGGGAAGTTGTATGTGTGAGAGATGTTCTACCATCATCGGGTGACTTTTGTAATTTTCCCCAACCATGATGCATGGTTCACGTAATAATTGTGGATAGGACTACAGAAGGAATTCAGGACCCATTTGAGGATTAGTACAACTTTTTACCCCCATATGGATGGGAAGATCAAGCACACTATCTAAGAGTTAGAGGATATAAAGCGGGATTGTGTGTTAGACTTCGGCCAAAGCTGGGAGGATCAATTACATTTGATATATTTTGTTTATAATAATAGATATCACTCTAATATTATCATGAAAACTTTTTAGTCCATGTATGGAAGACCATGTAGGTAACCCTTTTGATGAACTAATATCGGTGAGGCATCTCTTGTTGGGATAGAGATGGTGCAGCCAGTGACATCGAAGGTCCAAATGATCCATGAATAAATGATAATAGACCAAAGATAATAGAAATATTATACATATTGATGTCATAGGCCCTTGGAGTTTGAAAAAGGAAACCATGTTTTCCTAATAGTCTCCCCATGATGAGGATTGAAGAGTTTTAGTCGGTTATAAAATATATCCCCCAGTTTTATTATGATGTTTGAGATCCTTTAGAGGGATGGTGAAGTTTATTACCGCCTATTATTACCCTTGTTAATAGATTGGGTGCATGATGTCTTACATGTGTCATAACTAGGGTGATATGTGCATTATTCTATGCATGTTATTGACTAGGGAGTGTTGGACATTGATGATGGAGTCACCTTTGTGGAGCACCCAATGGTGATATAGGATCAGTAGAAGAGTATCCTATATAGACGGACCATTCTCTTGGTTCGATTATTTTGGCAGCATGGGTTCATGTTGGAGACCTCCTAAGAGTAGGAGAGCCAAATGCAGGCTCAATATCCCCAAATTTTTGTTTATACTATGCTTTTTTAGGATGAAAATCATTGAAGAATGGAATAATATAGAAAATATATTTTTTCCTTGAAATACTTTGAAATATATTAGGAAATATTTTTAGATCCATACACTAAGACTACATGATATTCTTAGACCCGGTGAGCTCAGAATTGATATTTTAAAAATATTAAATATATTAATATCATGCATGTATAGATTTTTAGAAATAATTGAATACTTATTTAATGAATTCTTGAATAAAATATCTAAGGTCTTAGTTGAATATGAAGTGTAGGGGTTACCCTAGGCACGACCTATGGTTGGTCGGCACCAGACATCCATTTGAGGCAACCATTGGTGGGTGTGTTTATTTAAAATAAATAAATAAATTATTTTTATTTATTTTATTTAATGGACTAATTAAATCCTTTATAAATACTCCATTATAATTATTATCTATGGTTATCCACATAAACCCAAGTAGAATTGAAAGGATCTCAGATGACCTTCGTTGGCGAGTTAACATTGGACAATGATAAATGATTGGATTGTGGTGGATCAACAGACAATGACTGATGCGGATCTTTACCATAATAGGGAAAAACGTTTTTCACTAATGATTAATACATAATCAATATAGGACTCATCATTTATTGTTTTCTCCCTTTATTATAAAATTTAGCATGTTTTTATTAGTTATTCATTGATCTGCAATTAATTGATCCTTCGCATGAGCCCTTGGATAATTTTTTTATTAATTTTTTAAATATATATTATTTGACATTCTACCACCCCTGATAATCTCTAATTTAGGATAATTGTCCAAGAATTATTGTCCAATGATTGTTTTACTTTGTTCACATGCTTCATCCCCTTATATTCTTCACGTTCTTCACCACTGGACTACGAGTTCATAGTTTAACATTTCCAGGTGGTTTCGAGCATGATCGAACCCTTAGATTCAGAGAAATTTCATGTACAAAAAATGTATGGGCGTTTTGAGGGTGGATCAGGATGGATTATGGGTTTTGGGTGATTATTTTTTGATTTAGGATCTGAAGGGGTGACTGGATCAAATGGTGGAATACATGAGGTGATTCAAGCGATGTGTGGTCTTCGTGTAGATCAACGGAATATAATTTATGGCCATTAGAGGCTAGGAATTGATGGCTGAAGGAAAACCCCACTAATCTAGAGAATTCTAGTGGCCAAAATAAATGTGGATAAGGAAGATATGAAGAACTTCACGAACATTTTTATTTCCTGTGAAAAATGTGACTACACATTATGTAGTGTAGAAGAACAAATGGTGTGTTCTTTAAATTATGTAGTGGATAGGGTTTTCATACAAGTAAAAGATCACATGTAGTGTGAAAGGAACCACATTCCATGTAACCTTACCCAAGGAGATAGGTTGTGTTCCAACTAGAACATGCCCATGAACCCATGTGGTCATACATTTTTATACTCCAGGAGTACATGGGCATGGTCAGGTACCTGGTTAAGGATAGGTACATGGCTAGTTGAACGGGCATGGGCCAATGAAAATGATAATGTTTATAAGGAAAAAAAGGCCCCAAGTGTCTGATATATATCATGTATAACTTATACACACTGTGTACTGTGACATGGATTCCAAGACGTGTCCATGGAAGAACACAGATAGGCAGCGGAGCAAGGACACACACTGTGTGGACACCCTTACACATTGTGTACTTATAGAAAAATCTTTTTCTGCTCATATATTATTTATTTTAACTCATATTATGTCCCATTAGTATCCTATCATGAGTATTTTTAAAATTATAACATTATGGTAGCCTTTGTTATGGAAAATAGGATATGATGCGAGATGTATAGAGTGGGACACTTGCTTAGGCGACACATGATGATGGTAGTGATCAAGAAATATCATTGAAGAGTTTATATGGATATGGTAATCCCATATCATAGTAGGGTGAGGTTCCTCCATACTCTTCATTTAGATGGATATGGTACTCACCTTTTTTATCTGGGAGTGGTTCCTGCAAACTCTTTGCTCAGATAGAGGTGGTACTCCCCTGTCATACAAGGGCACAGGTCCTCTATCCATAGAGATAGTACTCACCTATCATAACAGAGTATTTTTCCTCCATACTATTTATTTAGATGTAGAAAGTACTCCCCTATCATACTAGGGCGTGGGTACTCCATACTCTTTGTTCAGATAGAGGTGGTACTCCCTTATTATACCAGGGTGCAGGTATTCCATAATCTTTGATGAAATGGAGATGGTACTCCCCTATCATAACAGGTTATGGATCCTCCACACACCTTATTTAGATAGAGGCGATACCCCCCTATTGTACCAAGTAATGGTTCCGCTATCAATAAAGGTGATTCTTCCCTATAATACTAGTGTGAGAGTCCTCTATACTCTTTGTTTATATAGAGGCGATACTCCCCTATTGTACCACGGTTTCAGTCCTCTATCCCTGAAGATAGTTCTACCCTATCATACCAAGGTGTGGTTCCTCTATACACTTTGTTTGGATAGAGATGGTAGCCCCTATCACACTAGAGTGTGGGTCCTCTATCCATGGATATGATACTCCCCTATCACACCAGGGTGTGGGTCCCATATATTAATTATACAGGTAGTGTCAATACTCCCCTATAGTATCGGGGTGTGGGTACTCTATCTATGGATTGGTCCTCCCCCATCTTTGGATACATGATATTTTGGCCATTTATGATAGAACTGTTTGGATAAATAGGCTTACTCATCAACCTAGTATGGGTAGTGAGATAGAGATCCCCTCTCTCTCTCATCTGGGTTTCTTATATGATCATGTGTGTGTGTGTGTTTTTAGGTTCTGTTTCCCTCTTAATGGGGGTTTAGATTACTAATTCAATCATGTCTTCTATTTCTCCCTCTTCATTTTTTGGTTAATCCTACTAGGAATGTATATAATCACCCCTATATGTACTTTTCCCACATATGTCTTTTCTTATGAAGATGACAGATAGGTTGACCGTGTAATTTGTGGAGATTAGGGATACATGAGTGAATTTGACCTTGTAAGGTGGTTGGGAATAGGAGACCATGAGACATGATCTCCCATATTTCTTTTTTCTATTTATTGTCAAGTTGGGACATCATTTGAAATTGGAAATGTATTTTTTCCATTTACTTTTCAAATTACGTTGTCGTACTCTTTTTTATTTACTAGATTTTATTTCAAGCATGGTTTATACTCTAGGTTTCACTGTCTTTTATTATAATTTCTATGAAATTATTCTTGGATATGGTTGTCTGTTTGAGTATGGGTACTTTAGGAAAAGGCCTCCCATTTTAGTTATGCCTTATCAGCACTTATCGCTAGCCCCTAACATATGGTGGTAGGCTTTGGGTTGTGGAAACCCATTCTTCCACCTTCCAGGTGAGCCCCAATGTGTTGGGTCATTACAATGAAATTTTCATGAAACAACTTTATCCTGATCATTCTATTTTTTAGATAAATTCAACCTTTATCTCAAAATAATCATGATAGATATTTTGGGATTTCACAAATATCCATGCAATCTCTATGAAATCACCATATTCAGTCTACTGCTTTACCTTTATAGAGAACACTAGTATCTCATGAAACTTTTTAAATAGTAAATACAACATTCAATTTGTTCTATCACACCATGTCAATGGAAAAAAATTAACCCAAAAATACATTATTGAAAACAAATCCAACACATAGAAAGAACAATTCTCATTAACGTCCAACATAATCACTGTATAATTCACTATGCATGAGTTCCCCACTTCCATTTTATAGAATCATCCATCTGGTTATTACTGTAACACAATCCTTATAAATTTGTAGAGAACACTCTATTTAGAATGTTTATTGTTAATCTATAGTATAATTTTGGAATCTCAACACAAGTCTCAGTGAATATATCCAAGTTACACATTGGCACTAGATTTTTTTTATCCATTTCTAGACAAATACCCGTGAACATATCCATTGGATGATATCACTACCTGATCACCCATTTTTCAGTGTAGATATCTTCTACCGCTTCCATAACTTCAAAGAAAAAAATGTATCACCCTGATCTTGAATTCCCAATTCACTATGTCTGGTCAACTGAAGCGGGATTCACATCCTAATAATCTCCCACTTGAGTACTGCATTATAGAAGCTCTGGTAACTCTCCAAAATAGTATAAAACAAAACCTCCTACTATTTATTCAATAATAATTGTTCTCTATTCTCTATTTTCTCACCCAACTCCCACTGAGGGACAATTTTTTCTCAAAATGTTTTAGTCTAACACCTTGGTAAAAATGTATGTTGGACTTTGGATTCTGAATAACTTACATAAATCCAAATCTATGTCCTCTAGGGAGTTCCAGATAAAGTTGTAATTTTTTTCAATATTGTCCATACTTACATGTAAAATGGAATCCCAATCTAATTAAATCACACTATAATTAAAAAAATAAAACACCAACATCCTAGATTATTTTGAGCTTCTTAAGAATTCACATTAACCAAACCAACTCATTATACGCTTTTGTTGTATCCACATACTATGCTTCTATTTTTGGAAAAAATATCAATCTATTTCAGTTGTGACATACAACTAATCTAAATATCTCTATTGGTAAACACAAACACTATGATGATCATCTTAGTGTCAGAATCCCCAGTAAAGTCTACAAAAACATAACCACACAATGAATCATTTGTCCAAAAGAATAAGGTTGTATCTTATGATCCTTTTATGTTCTAGACAATCCATTTCACATCCTCTTGGATTTCCTTTCTCAGATTCAATATGAATAATCTTACAACTCCCACTAAAATTGAAATGTATGATTTAGTAAATAACATGGCTTATATCATACCTATGACCACTGATAAGAATAGTAATTTCACTATGTATGTAACCTCATGTTCTATTTTAGAAGAATTCTCTATGGATATCTTATAGTGTATGAACAATGGAGTAGATATCATCTTTAATCTAGACATCAAAAATATTTTGATAACATTTTGGATATATTCCCTATAAAATAATTCCAAACATTCAGATCTCCTACCTATCTCAATCTTAATTCCAAAAATCTTATTGGTCTTTATAGATATCAATATCCACACAACATATAGGATAAGTATAATGAAACTATTTATCATTACTTTCCTTCTGTTAGAAACAATATTTCATGTCTCACTGAATGAATAATTCATCCACCATGAACACATAAATGTTTTGATTCTACTACCTTGGCGTCTAATTAGATATATAAAGGATTTTCTTTTGATTACACACCAATATCTAGTTTTTATCATCCTTGAAACCCATAAATTACATCATGTAAATTTCCTCCTCCAACTCACCATGAAGGAATTCTATTTTTACATCTATCTATTAAAGGTACATATTATCAGATTCAACCAATCTTAGAACCATATAAAAGGTATCTTGATTAACTACCAATGATAATATCTCTAAGAATTAAATTACCCCTTATTAAAATCCCTTTACCACTAGTTGTTCCTTATGCTATTTTCTTCCACCATCTTCTTCTCTCAACTGAAACACTCATTTGTTCACAAGTGCTCATTTTCCTTATTTTAAGTCAGTTAGATCTCGTGTTTTTTGGATTTCAATGAAGAAATTTCTTCTTTAATAACTGAAACATAGTGTTTGGAGTCACTAAGAGTGACTTACTCATCTTGGATTTTTATTTCCCAAATTTTTGTATGTAGTAATAAGTTCAGGTTAACTCCAAACATTTGATCTGGTTTTTTGAAAATGATTGATCTTAAAAATTAAACTTATAGATCTTCTCTATATGGTACTACAATGATAAATTCTATAACTTCTAGAGATCCAACTTATAGTGCTCCCACTAAAGCCTCAATGACCCTTGAGCTCTTTGGAACATATTCTAGTGGACATACTTTTTACATTTTAGTGCCTTCATATGAACTCATAAAAAATTATCATTATTCAGCAGTCCCATTAAGATCAACTTGGATGTGATCAGTTTATTCTTTATCCTAAACTTACTTTTAATCCATGTTTTAGTCTTTCTATATAACCTTAACATTAATTATAACATGTTATCTCCCCAGGACTTGTCAATTATCATCATCCCATAGTTAGAATTGAATTTTTGTCTTCATATCCCATAATAAATCATGCCATAAACTTTTCTTAAATCATGTTTTGATCATTAAAATCTGTAACAACATAATCATGGATTAAAAAAAATTAGGTGGTTGACTTTTGGATGTTTAATGAAGCATATATATAACAATCCATATCTTTTATACACTTTATTTCATGATTTATTCCATAAAAATACAAATAATACAACCCAAAAAAAATCAAGAGGCCTAGTGTCTTTGGGAAATTAGACACATAGAACAATAAATTGAAATATGGATAAAATTACATTATTTAAAAACTCCATAACATGTCCTTAAATTTCATTGTTCTTCTAATACTTCATGTGATAATATTGGTACATTCATAAGAAAGGGGGGAGCTATAATCACACTAAATTAATAATCAAAGACTAATATAAAGTAAAGTATTAAATGTGAGTCAAGAGTCAAAACATGGTAACATAAAATGGTTGAGAATCAAAATCATGAACATAAAATCATGACATAGGATGATAACATCAAGGCATCATGGGAATCTGGAAAGAATAGAGAGCATGACATCATAAGAATAATTCAAGGATAATTTCCAAGACATGATAATATAGTGTTCTTAGGCTAAAAACTTGTGCAACATACATGGTATCTCATGAGAAAAAAACATTACCCAAAGAATTGGAGGTATATATAATTCTAGGCCCACCCATCATAATAATATCATGTACATGAATTTGTGTGCTATATTTATCATACAACATAAAAACATATTTCATCACTTTTAATCCCATGATTATGGAGTGTAGGTCTAATAAATGGAATACCCCAATAAATAAAGGATAGTTACAACTAGGTGAATACTATTGAGTGGAAATGGGGATGGGTATTCACAACACAAATGTTTGGCATAGAAAACCATGAAATAATTTTGATGAAAAAATGGGTGTTTATAAAGGTTCACGGAAGGGATTAATGAGAGTGAAAGGTGCTATATAATTAATTATGAATCATAAAAACTATAAAGATATTTCTAAAAATTCATTTCAATGTGAATACTTGGAAATCAAAAGGATTAATTTAAGTAAAGTGATTGAATAGAAAATAATAGAGAGAGATCCCTTACTTCAGAATAATAACTACTTAGTTAATGTTTATGATGAGAGGGGATAAATAATATCTCATCCTTAGAAAATAAATTTTAAAATAAATTGATATTTATAATCACCTAAAAAAATAAATTTATATTCAAAATACCTAATAAAAATTATGTTCTTGAATAAAGAGGAAGATGAAGATAATCTCATACTTGAGAGGTTTCTTCTAAAAGAGTTAGATTAGATTCTTATGAGCTTGGGAACACCTTGGGATGTATTTAGAAGGTGATAGAGAGAAAAAATTCATGATTCCAGGATTTGAGTGAATGGGATAGGGAGGCTGGGTAGGAATTTATATCAAAAGAGAGGAAAATTCTTTTTTAATTTATAAACATAGGTTTTGGACTCTAAGTAAAATAACAATAAAAACCAAAAACCTTCTCATGGTTTTTCCCATGGTTTAGGATAAAGATACTTTTATTAAAATATTTTATTTTTTTAAGAACTAAAATAATTAAAATAGCACTATTCCTGATGTAAAAGTAAGTTGTGTCTATAAAGAACTATTTTTTAAAACTTAAAATAAAATATAGCTTTTGGAGGATTCATTATGGGTTTTAAAAATAATATTCTTACTTTGTAAACACATTATTTTAAAGGGGAAAAATTTTTTGTTGGGGATTCCTTTTATAGTATTTATTAAATCGCTTTTATACCATTATAATGTCATAATTCTTACTATATATTTATACTGTATTTAATTTTAACCCAAATATTTGAATACCTAAAAAAATTATGAAAAATTATCAGTTGGATAATTCCAACATGATAATTTTAAAAATAATATTTATCTTATAGATTTTTTTATAAATATAGTAATTTCTTATGTTAAATAAAAATACTTAATTATTGAAAAATACAATTCTTTATAACATAAACAACATTATGACCCTTATAAAAATTATATGGGATTTCATTAAATTATATTAATATTTATATATAAATAAAAAGTTATTTTTAATACTATTTCATGAAAATAAATTTTATTTTGAACTATATATTTTATCATAAAAGAGTTTTTTAATTGAAATTATATTTTTCCAAAAAATATAATTTTTGTTTCTTTGTATCAAAATCTATTTTTTTCAGATTCATTCTATAATCAAGTTTATAAAATAATAATGAAAATGGGATAATATAAAAATTATTTTATTATTAAAAATATAATTCAAAAATTAATACTACTAGGGTATGGGGACATAACCCCTTATTACACCAGTGTACACCCTAAGGGTAAAGCGTGTGATGATAGTACTTTCTTAGGGTATTTCAACGATAATGGTTTGGGAGGTGATCTCTATAATCTTTAACTTCTATCATAAATGGTTTTTATTTAGTTTTAATTGTTTAATCTCATCTTAGGATTGGTCGAGGGAAAAGCCCAGTGATGTTATCTCCCTTTGAAGCTCCAATAAATGGGATTCATATGGTACAATCCTACTAGTTTATGTCATCTATTCTTCCTTATATGTCAATTGGATTTTATTATAACCCTTAATATATAATAATATTAATGGTCACTATAAAATGGATATATTTACAATTGTTATGATGTTTAATTGTATTTTAATCTTAATAGTCAAATTATGCCTATATTTCATAATTGTCTAAAATAAAAAATGAAATACAGTGCATGTGTTTTCTATAACTAATTACTTGATAAGGTGTTTATTCATTCTAAAATAATTTTATTTATAAAATCACAGGTTGTTACATTATTCCCCCTTTATTGATTTCACCCTCAATATTTTATTTTATACACTAAAACTGATAATATCCCTTCTACTTGATCACCTATTATAGTTCCCATGTTTCCTCCTCAAACTTTTGGGTCTTCCACAATAATTTTACTAGGTGACTTGTGTTGTTTCATAGAATTTTGTCTCTAGAATCTAAGATCTCCACTATTTTATACTGGTACAAAAGATCATTTTCTAGTGGCACCACCTATGGATTCCATATATATGAGGGGTCTGGTATGTATTTTCTTAATATATATAAATTGAACTCATTATATAATTTATTTTGATTATGTGGGAATTCTATTCAATGGGCCAAAGATCCGATGCGATCAAGGATATGAAATGGGATCATATATTGAGAATAAGATTTACCTTCTTCCAAAATATCATGACTTTATTTCATAGTGGTATATGAAAGAACACCTTATCATTGACCTATAACTCTAGGTTTCTTAAATGATTGTCTACACATATTTGTTTTGACTCTACATGGGTTTCATATAATGTTTAATGGTTTGAAATTTTCGATCATCTCTTGGATAAGGTCAAGTCTCATCATCTTTCACTCTCTATCATCATCCCAACATGTTGGAGTCCAAAACCAATTTCAATAAATATCCCCATAAGGTTCGATTTGAATGATATAATGGAAACTATTATTATATAATAATTGCACTAAGATAAGGTGTTGATCCCGACATCCTTGGAAATACATGTAACATGATATCATTATATCCTCTAGAGTTTTAATGGTTCTATCAGACTGACCATCAATCTGAGGCTGATAATAAGTGAGAAAACTTATCTCTATATTATAATCCTACTAAAGGATTCTCTAGAACCATGAGGTAAACCTTTGATCTTGATTATAAACAATGGATAGGGGTAATCCATGCAGTCTTTCCTTTTCTCTTATATATATCTTAGCGAGTTAGTCAATATAGAAATGTTCCTTGATTTTAATGAAATGTTTTGGATTTTTAAGTCGATCGACTAACACCCAATGGTGTTACAACCTTTATATGTCATAGGATTTCCTATGATAAAATCTATGGTTATGTTTTCACGTTTCTATATTGGTATTGAAAATAGTTGAATAATACCCTTAGACGTTAATCATTTATACTTGACTTTTTTCCTAACCATGAATTGAGATAAAAACTCCGTAATATCCCTCTTGATGTTATCCCACTAGAATGTTTTCTTCAGATAACTATACTTCTTAGTTCTTCCTAGATGAATAGAGAAGGATGAGTGATACACAACATCTACAAGTTACCTATTTAGTTATTATTTTTATGGGATACATATCTAGGTTCCAAACCTTATTACTCCAACTTTAGAAAATTTTAACTCTAAAATAATCTCTACCTTACTCTGTAGATCCCTATCATACTTTTGGACCTCCTTGATCATCACAATAATGGGTGGTTGGGAAGTTATTTGAGAAATCTAAGATGACTTTACTTTTATGATTCTCATGTAGATCCTTTATATTCCCAATAAGATTTAATCCCTTTCAATCCTCATCAATGATAGGGTTTAAAGATATTTTATAATCATATAATCAACCACTCTATTCACTATCATCAACTTTCTCGAGCTATTATAAAACCCAACAACCGACCTGACTCATGGTATGGTCTGAATGGCATTCCTGATCCCCATGAGCTAGAAACTAGTACCTCAGAATTGAAGAACTCCTTTAAGAATGATTTTCCCATAAAAAAAATAAACAACATCAATACAAGGTTCACATAACATCATAAAAAATTTAAAAAAATGAAAGTACATAGTCTCAGTCAAGTTTACATTTAATTTAATGACCAAAAACCAAAGTGAATAAAAAGGTAACCTCTTCTACCTATTTTGAAGGCCTTACCTTTACCCGAGTAAAAAAATATAAGTTCTATATACACACGAGGGTGTTTATAGGGTGTAATATAACTAAACCAATAGTATACCACTAGATGTTTCATTCATAGACATTATAAGACAAATAAAAGTGATTTTTAAAAAAAAGAAATAAACAATTTAATTTGAAAACATGCTTTAGATTTTAAATGAAAATGCCCAATGTTGGAAACTGAAAACAACTGAAATCCTAAGATAAGAACTATGGGAACCTAAAAGTAGCTAGGTTAGTGGGGATATGGTACATCATTCTCAGTGGTTGAATATATTCCTTCCCGTGCATTATCAGTTGGAGGGGACACACCCAAGGTCTAATAGTAATATTCCATTTCAAACTGTTTAATTAGTGTTTCATCGTAATCCTGCCAGCGATACTTGGGAAAGTTCCCTACCATATCGACTTGATAATAGTCTTATCCTTCCCACCTACGTACCCACAACTCCCAAGTTCTTTGTTTTATTTCATAAGGCCAAACCAATCCCCTTTTATCAAAACCCATTTTTATCACTAGCTACACATACCATTCCCAATAATTTTAAAGTAGTATTAGCTATTTTCTAAACCTTATACACACTACTTCCCTTGAAATTTTACTTTTTGACACTCATTTCTTTTTGTAAATAACATTATAAATTAGAGAAAGAAAAATTAAATCAAAAAAATGACACAACATGGAACCACCTACCATTATTCTTGAAATCGCCACCAACTGGTTGGAAATCACAGGCCAAGATGAGGGTAGGTCCTATGGAAATAAGAACACTTCATAACCATAAAAATTACTGGTAAAAAATATTATTGATCCCACTATAGGTCACTAAAACCACTGAATAAGAGGTAACCTAAGAAAAAATCCATAATAATCCAATAGAAGAAAATAAAAGAAACTTACTTGGATGAAACTTGAAAAACCAATCTTGAATCATATAAGGATTTTAGAAAAGGAGAAGTATAGAAGAGGGAAATGAGTTCCTAAGTATATATGAGTAAAATGGGAGAAATATGGGGTGATATAGGATTAACATTAGAGAGGGTAAGAAGTAGAATTTAAAAAAATTTAATGATTTGGAAATTCATACAGTTTGGTCGTAGGGTTTACCAAACCATGTGCCAACCATGAAAGAACTTTTATCCCAACAGATAGAGGTTGCACGGTTTGGTTCATAAGATTTGGGTAATTGTGTTCCTAACCATTAATGTGCTCCAGTTCCATGGACCAAGCTGTATAGATTATTGGGTGTTGGCATACGGCCATGTGCCTAATCGTACAAGCCTCTGAGAGCCTATATCAAGGGGTGCACAATTTGTAGAGTCCGGTTCATGGTTTCTAATAACCATTAACCAATCACGTTCCACCCTCTATTTCCCCCAAAACCACCATTTTTATTGTAAAACATATGGATAAGGTGTCGAAAAAAATAAATAGAAAAAATAAATGAGAAACACCAAAAAATAACACCATGTGTGTAAAAATTCTCCCCAGTCCCATGCAAACATTCCTACCTCAGAAATTCAAACTATAGTCATACCATAGAACAAGTCATCTTACTACTCCTCTACCCAAGAATTATTCTCCCATGTCTCATTTTCATCATTCCAATGGTTACATAGGACCAAAAATAATTAAATATATTTCTCCCAAAAAACATTCACCTGGGGATCCATAATTAGTACTGGTTTCTCGGTCACTGAGAGATCAGGTTGCAACTCAATATCTTCCCAGCTCAATATGTGAAAAGGATCCGAATTATACCTTTTAAATTTAAAGACATGGAAAATTTTATGAATCATCATCAACTAATAAGGTATCACCATGAAGGATTCCACATTACCAATTCTTTAGGTGATCTCAAAAGGTATGACATACCTTAACGTATGCTTCCCCTTATTTCTAAGATGACAATGAACTAAATGAGGTGTTACCTTTTGAAACACCCTGTCACCCAGTAAGAATTCCAAACCTCAACATTTATAATATGCATGAGAGTTATAATAGCTTTGTGTTGTCAATAATTGTTGTATAATAATCTAATCACTACTAGTTTCCTCCTGCACAATTCTCAATTTCAAAAAGGATGTTGCATCCACTTTCATCCTGAATATAGGAGACCAACATGGTAAACCATAAAGAACTTAAAAGGGATCCATATTGATTAAGTATTAGTAAAATTTACTATAATAAAACTCCACCAACCTAATATGTTTATCCCATGAGCCTTTTAAGTCTAACACATACGCAAAAATAATGTCTTCCAAAATTTAGTTCACTCATTGTGTCTAACCATCCATTTAGGGATCGTATGTAATGAAAATTATGACTTATGACACCATTTACATCTAAATTACTTATAAGAATCTATAGGTAAATGGGTTACCCTATCAGAAATGATAGTAAGAGGCACACCATGTAGCCTTATAATCTTTTGAATATACAACCTAACCAATTATTCCACTTTGGTCAAATCCTTATTCAGGATGAAATGAAGATATTTTTTTATATGATAAGTATCCATAAATATAATGTTCTTTCCTCAAGGTGTATGTGTTTACCTAATAATGAAATCCATGGATACTTCATCCCACTTCCAAGTAAGAATGGGGATAGGTTGGAGAAATATTGATGGTCTCTGGTGCTCGGGTTTGACCTATTGATAGGTATTCTAATGAGATATAAATTCAGCTATATCACCCCTCATACTTGGACCCTATAATAAAAATCATACATCATAAAAAATATTGGTGGAACTAGGATATACATCCCACTAATATTGATGATATTCCTACATCACTATCTTCCTTAGAGATAAAGGTACAATAGAGTGTCCCTTGAATCAGAGAATCCCCTATGAGGAGAAATACCATTCATAAGGAACCTACCCACCATTTTGAAACACTAAATAATATTAGAATATATCATCCTTATTCAATTCATCCTAAACTAGATCCAAAAAAGAATAAGTTAGAAAAAAATTTCCAAGAACATACCACTACTTTGATCTTTGTTTTCAAGTTTATCTAAGTAAAAATCCCCATAAAATCCCACTCAACACCAGAATCCTTCAAATCATGGGTAGGAAACTTCCTATTCATTAAATCAGTAAAAAAATTCCCTTTAACTGGGGTGTATAAAATATAAAATTCAAACCACTAAAGGTACTTAATTCATCGTCATTGTCTTACATTGAAATACTTTTGGGAGAAAATGTATCTCAATATCTTGTGGTTTGAATAGACCATAAACTTCTCCCTGAAAATATTTTTATTCCATGATTTTAGGGCTTGCATCACTGCCTCTAGGATAACTTCATGGTTTGGGTGATTCTTCTCATGTGTTATAAGTTAAAGAGAGAGATTTATCACCACATGGTCACCCTGAATTAGCACAAACTTGAAACATGTACTTGAAGCATTTCATTAAACCACATACCCTTGTCCAGCCTCAGGTAAGATCAATATAGGGGTGGTGGTCAACCAAAACTTGAGATCCTCAAAGGACACTAGAAATTCTAGACTCCAAATGAACTTTACCCCTTTTTAGATGATATCTTTCATTAGTGAAGTGATACAAGAGAAATCTTAATCGAATCACCTATATTGCTAGGATAATCCCTGAAAAATTCTCATCTCAAATACATTCCTCATCTATTCCAATGAAAACACAGAATTAAATTTCACTGGATCAACTGAAACCCCAAGTTCAAAAATCACATAGATAAGAAAATTGACTTCTGGAATCTATAAACTACACTTTGAGATCTCGACATAAAGATTGTGGTATCACAGTGTGCCCAAAACAACTCTCAAGTGTTTTTTGTGCTCTTATACCAATCTTGAATAGACCAAAATGGCATCCATAAAAACTATGAAAATGTATTGAAGGTATTAATGATATATTTATTTCAATATATTCATATAAACCATGTGATAATTCAGCAATCTGAATGGAATAACTAAATATTAAAAGTGGTTATACATACTTTGGAAATATTTGTTGGGTACATCTACTTCTCTCACCCGGGTTTGGTGACATCTTGAATAAAGGTCAATCTTAGAAAACCACCTTTATCATTTGAGATATTTAAAGTGGTCATAAATATGGGGAAAGGGGCAATTTTTCTTTATTTTAAACTAATTCAACTTCCGATATTTGTTTCACAACCGAATAGATCCATCAGACTACTTGGAAAAAATAACTAGAGGGTACCAATGAGAGTTTCTCGAGTGAATAAAGCCTTTATATTATAAATCATCTAGTTTCGTCTTTAATTATCTCAATTCAATGGGGGTATGTATGATATGAGGAAGGAAATATAAAATGTTTCCCTGGCCCCAAATTGATGGTAAACTCCACATCCCATTCAGGAGAAAGACCAGAAAAATCATCTATAAACACCTAAATAAGTTTATCCACTACACAGGGAAACCTTATATATGATCCTTTTCCATCATCATCCAAAATGATAGATGAAACCTGACAATAAATATTTCCTAACTTTGGAATTGGAGGTCTAGCTCATCCTGATTGTGGATCTCATTCACCTTGAAAAACTTCAGTGCTCCCATCAGGGTTGGTGAAATTCACCAATAAATGATAGAAATATATATAATCATTAAAAACCATCATCTATTCCATCCCTAGGATCATTTCAAAAAAATTTATCTCTAGGATAAGAAAATACCATTTCATCTCAACCTCTGGCAAGGAGATAACACAAGGCAATAATCTGAAACCTTTCTCCTTTCTTCTGCCAAGGGGTGTAACCAACTCCATGGAATATGGAATATGATTGATTGAGAGTCTCAAAAAATACACCAAATGAGGAAAAAAAGGATTTAGAAGCACCCATATAAAACAAATCAACTATTATTGATGTTATAATAAGGATAGTACCTCAAACCATTGTGGTTCATGTATATGACTCCACTGGTGCATGTTCCATGGCATGAAGGTGCCTCATCTCCATCTATTCCTTTGGTCACCTACTAACTTATGGCTCTACCGTAAGCTGAATATTCACATATTATGATCCATCCTTTCTACCACATTCAACATAATGAGACCCCATTTCCCGGGATGCGTCAGAATGACCTGTTGATCCCCTAGGTGCTATGGAGACTACACCACTCTAGGAAGGACGAGATACCTTGAAAAAACATTACATATGGACCATGCATATGCTAATATAGAAAGGCTTGGGTGGATCCAAACATGAGGAGATTAAATTTCCATATTTCTAACATTGATGGTACAAAACAAACCCACTACCTACATCTACTAATGAAGGTGGTCAAGATGGATATCCATATCTTTCACCACTCTTCATTCCCAACTCATCACACTAACTTTTATTTTTTAAATGTGCCACTTACACTATGGACCAGTGTTAGAAGTTTCCCAGATAAAACTAACTTTACTTCTTGGTCAATATCCACCATCATGGCCTAAAAAACAACCTAAACATACATCTTCAACTTAAATATGAATATCTAGGATTAAATGTCTAGTATCAACCCCATTTTAAAGAGTTGGGATTTCATCTTTTTATAGGAAACTAGCTCATGAGTGAAATGGACTAGCTCTATGAAGTGTTTAGAATATTACAACACTAAAAAATGTCCATAATAGATATATAAGAAATATTGAGTATTAGAGAGGTTTATGGTCTCAGGGAAGTAAGGCTCATTAAAGACAACCTTAAAGTCCTTCTTGCCCATCTGTTCATTATTTCCTACTTAGAATGCCAACTGTCACCACCCTTGGCTGGGGACTTCCAACATAAATGCAGTAAAATTAAATTTCATAGCTTTATGAGTCTCGAGGAACTCAAAGAATCTATCTATATTTTCCACCCAATATTTAGTTTTTTATGGATTTATGATTCCTTGGATGGAGGGGGATTATTCTTGAGGAACTCCTAATCTTGATTCTTTTCTAGACCCTATTCAGATTCTTTAACCTAAGAAGGGCCAAATCTTTCTCAATAGTCTAGGGCTCGACCAGACCAAACCACTACCATAACTAATATTTGATCAATTGTTGAGGGATAATTCTCTCTGGCCACCTCCAATGGATAAATAGTAGGTCTCTTGGGAGGCATCAAATTACACAAGTGGAAACAAACACAAGAGGGAATCCATCAATACATTATCCAAATAAAACCAATAACATCATAATAAATCACTCACATAAATCATGACCAAACCAAAATAACATAAATCACAAATTAGACCACTCCACCCTAACTTGGTTCCTATGTCCAGTCTACAATCTGTGTATCACACTTAAAGGATGACTCAAACCAAATCTCAGACATCCCATAGTGACCTAAGGCATGTCACGAAGTGTGTTGGACAGACACCCCACATGTAACCAGAACCTCAAGCCCTGATATTCTTAGATTTGGTCTATCAATACTTCCCAAATTACATGAACCGAAGAAGGAAAACATCCCTCTTATACCATTTTTTCAGGAACCAGTTCAGGATTCCATATAACCAAACACCTGTTTCAACCCATGGCATTGACCAAAGGGAATTCCCAATTCCCCCGGGCTAGAAACTGGTTCCTTAATAATGAATAAATCCTATGGGAGTGATTTTCGCATAATAACAATAACTAACATCAATACATGTACACATAACATTATAAAAAGTTTTATAAAAAGTTAAATTACATGGTCTAATTCAAATTTACAATTACATTAATAAACAAAAACCAAAGACAATAAAAATAGAAGAGGGAAACAACTACATAAATAAAACCTTATCATGGAATGAAGGGTTTACTCCCACCATTCAACCAACATCAAAAACTTACAAAAAGGAATCACTAAAAAGAGAAACCTCCACCACCTATGTGGAAAGAATTACCTTTACTTGAGTCATACAAATCAATTTCTACATACACCTGATCTCACTCACCATGTAGGATCCCACCATATGTTCCATTTATATCCATTATAATACAAATAAAAGCGTTGTTTTTTAGAAGTAAATGAACAATTTATTTTGAAAACATGTGTTAGATTATAAAGAAAAATGCACAATGATGAAAACGAAAAACAAGTGACAACATGAGATAATAACTATGAGAAATCATAGAGTATCTAGGTTAGTGTGGACTAGGTACATTATATCATGGTGATAGAACATATTACAACCTATGAATGATTTATTGGAGGGGATACACCCATGGTCCAATGTTAATAATCCATGTCACATCATTTAGTTAGTGTGGCATCATTATCTTTCTAGGGATACCCAGGCTAGGGCCCTTCAAGCTCGCCTAAATACTAGTCCCATCCTACCTTTCAAGGTACTGAGATCTCTCGAGTGCTCTATTTTATTTCATAAGTCCAAACCAATCCCATTTTATTAGAACCCTTTTTATCACTATCTGATCATATCATTCTCATGAATTTAAAATGGGTATTATCCATTTATAATGCTTTACACACACTACCACCCTTGAAAACACCCATATTCACACTCAACCCAATTTAAGAAAACCATTGTAAATTAGGTCAAGACCAATTAAATCATAAAATAATGACACAACACGAAACCACCTACCTTTCTTCTTAAAATAATCACCAACCACTTGGAAATTACAATAAAAGATGAAAGGAGGTCCTATGGAAGAAAGAATTCATCATAAGTATCAAAAACCAAACCATAAAAATTGGATTTAACCCAATCTAGGCCATCACAATTGATAAATAAGATGAAATCCAAGAAGGAATGGAGAAAAATCCATGAAAAGATAATAAGGTAACTTACTTGGAAAAATCTTGAAGAACCAAGCTTGAATCACCCATGGATTTAAACCAAAGATAATTGGATAAGAGGGGGAGGAATACCTAGGGTTGTAGGAGTCAAATGGGTAAAATATGGGATTAAATAATATTGAAATTGCATAGGGGAAAGGTGTAATTTCAAAAAAAATAAGGATATAGAATTCCTCATAGTCTTCCATGTAGTAAACCAACCATGAAGGAGATTTTATCCTAATAGATTCACAATGCATGGTTTGGGTAACTGTGAACCAACCCATAAAGGAACTCTAGTGACATTGGTCAGGACACGTAGTTTCCTAGAGGCTTACACAATTCCATACACATAACCATGTGAGCCTCTCAAATCATCTCTCAAAGGAAATATGGTATGCATAGGCTCGAACCTATTTTCTACTAACCATGCTCCAACCATGTTCCACCATCTTTTTGTCCAGAAACTCCATACAGATAATCTTTAGAATAAAATTATGCCCAAAAATAAAAGAGAAATATCTAAAAATAACATTTTGGTTGTGACATTCACCTTCCGAGGATAGTAATGGATTAAACATTTGTAATCCTTGATCATCCCTAACAACCTTTTCAAGCACATATTGAGCTATTTTTTTGTTAATATATAATTTATAATCTTATGATCTATATATATGTCACACTTCTATTATAAAGATAATTTCACTAAATACTTAGTGTGAAGATAACTGTAGATAATTCTAGATCATGTGTCAGGTTGTTCTACTCATGGATCCTTAATTAGTGGGATGAATAGTCCTTCAATTTTTTATTTTTCATGAGTACACAACCCAAAACTTCATTGTAAAAATCCTTATAAATCACAAATTTTTCTCCGCTTATGGGTAACGTGAGAACAAGTGTAGTTATTAGAATCTTTTTTAGATCTTTAGAGCTCTCCCCACATTCATCAGTCAAGACAAACTTCACTCACTTATAAGTTAGCTTGGTTAGTGCGTTTGAAAATCATGAGAAGTTTTTCACAAGTAGAAAGTAGTACCTAGATAATCCAAGGAAACTATAGATTTTGTCAAAAAAATTGGTATGGACCATCCTTTAATTGCCTTTATATTTAAAGGATCCATATATATCCCTTTTTGGTGAGTACATTCCCCAATAATGTTTCTTGATCTATCCAAAACTCTCATTTATTATACTACACATATAAATTTTCCTTTCAAAAGGTCTTTAATATAATATTCAAATGATCCTTATGTTCCTCCTTACTTTTAGAGTAGATAAAAATTTCATCTATATATACCACCACAAATTTTTTAGGGTAATACCTAAAGAATATATTCTTTAATACATGAAGATGGTTAGAGAATTAGTCAGTCTTAACAGAATCACAATTAACTCATAATACTCATACCTTGTATGAAAAATGATTCATGGGGATATCCTCCTTCTTAAACTTTACATGATAATATATCGACTAAAGATCCACCTAGAGAAGTACTGGTATCCACATAGCTGATCAGATAAGTCATCAATCCATGGAAAATGATACTTTTTCTTTATCATGATCTTGTTGATATCTCAATAATCAATACAGAGGCATATTAAAACATCATTATTTTTAATTAAAAGGATCAACATAACCCATGGTGAAGTACTTGGGAATATAAATCCTTTATCCAAAATCTCTTGAATTTGCTTCTTCATCTATTTAAGCTCAGTAGTGTCTATTATATATAGATTTTTAGATATTGTAAAAACATTGGGTATATGTTTTATTAAGAGCTAAACCTATTGGTTGTGAGGAAGACTGTATAATTATTTATGGAACATATTATCATATTCTCTTATAATGGGCATGTCATGAAGGATTATTTTTCCTTGGTATCAATCATTTGAGTTAGGTATGATTTCTCATAATGTAATAATATCCATTATTGACATCATGATTCCAAATAATATATATCCTCCTCCTGATACTTGTATAAAACTGGATATTGATTCATGATACAGAGGGTGATTTCCTTCTCTTGACAATTTATGTCATCTCTATACAATTAAAGTCAATCCATACATAGGATAACATCGAATTACTCTAAAGGGAGTATCACAAGGTTGAATTGTAAATTTATCTCACAAATATTGACGGGGATCAGTTATATTCTTGGAATGTAATAATTGACCCATTTTCTATTTTCACTAAAAACATGACTTCCATGTTTTGACATGGTACTACGAAACCTTCATGATATGAAATAATGCATAGAAATAGAATCAAATAGTACATTCACTATTGCTGAATAACTAATTATCATACTTATCACCACTTTATTTTCAATATACACCTTAATAGTTATGATGGAATAAAATTTACATTAATCTCTAGGCCTTGGAGGTTTTTTCATTAGTTATCTTTGACAACCCTTGTCTTAGTGCATTGGTTTTATAACGACCCATACTTTAGATAAATAGATATCACATATTTATAGATGAATATTTATTATAATATCATTATGATCCATGTCATAATTAGATGGGTCTAGTATTGTTGGAAACTTAGATACATAAACAAATTATCCATAACTGTACTGCATTATCATCTACTAAGTTCTTCATAACTGGCATCTTTATTAGACATATCATACTTAATACCTTTATTCTTAACCTGGGAAAAGGAAACATAGGAAAGGGTGATCTCCGATGCTCAGTAAGTGTAAAAAAGGGAGATATAAATGATCACTTAAACCTAACATGAGAATAAAGGTATAAGAACATGAGAATAACATTTGAAAACCATACCCTCCATATCATAATCTTGAGTCATGGCATGAATTTTGGTAGTTCATAAGACATTAATCATAAAGTAATCAAAGAATATGAGCCATGGGATCATAACATTAGCATAATACATAAGTTTTTGGCATACACATAAGAATATAAAATCATTTTCTTAAAAGTAATGGATTTCTATAGAGACTATCATATTTGATTGGTTTCACTCCCCAAACCATCATAGTACTAAAGGTTTGGTCCTGTGACTATGAAAGTAGAAATATCCCCTTACTGAACCCGATTCACTCCCCATTCCAATCATATATATCTAATGATATATTAATCTTTACCTAATTTATTCGAGGGAGATATAGGTACAACCAGTCACATAATGAAAATCATACATATGTATAACACCCCAACCCCAAAACCCCAGATTTTATGCATTATTTTATTACATTGGCATGATTACAAGGAATCAAATCCTGAAGGACCGAACAGTTTAGCAGTCTTAGAAAACTAGATTACATACATGATACCCATAATACATTAGGAAAACAAAATAAAACATGTTTCAATATGAAATGAAATAAACTGCATCCTTGAAATCATATATAATGTTTTTCTTTTCATAACTTGGGGAAAAGAAACATAAGAAAGGGGTGAGTTCAGATGATCAGTAAGGGTAAATAATACAGTGTAATTAATCAGGAACACAAACACTAGGAATGGTGAGAAACTAAAAACACATGCCTTAAAAATATACATGAGAATAATATGAAAGAAATGAAATGTGAATAAATAATGTTATAATAAAACATAACCATGTATATTCTACTAGTCGAATAATCACATGGACCATCAATTATTGGTTTCATAATGAGGGAAAGCATAATGTCGGACATCATAACCATGTTGTCAATGCCTCATTCCAAGACCATACATAAACGAGTAAAAACCCATACCAGTTCATCTAATGAGACCTACTAATGAATCGAGGGGATATAGAGGGACCCACCCATCACTTACTATGTCCAATACATTCCTCATTAAAAGGGAGATACATAGACAATATAAACATTCATATTGAAAAAATAGTATACGAAATGTGGATACTTTAACTATAACCCATGAATGGTATAAAATTATCACACTCATAGTCAAATTGATCATAAAACCTTCAAAAACATATGGTATATGATATAATAAGAGATAAACATCAATTTATTACAAGATTTAACAAATTATTTTGACATAGATGATGATACTCTTAAATGATACCATTGAAAATTTAATGAGGAAACATTCTTTAAACATTCAAAAGTGTCTCATACTACTTGAAACATTCAAATAATAATTTATTAGGGTATCATGAGAACAAGGAGAATATTGATATGATATATCAAAGTTACTTATATACACCATAGACAAGGAATAAGTGGTTATCAATTCATATGTCTCACAGAATTAAAGGCAAGATGAGAAAATTCCTTTTTTACTTTGGAAAGAAGAGTTTTTTTGGAAAATGATTTATATTTGTCATACAATTAGATTGTAAAAATGAATATTCTAGAAAATAAAATAGAAGGAAACTGAAATTATATTTTAGGCATAAATAATTTCCCATTGAATTGAAATCAAGTAAAAAAAGTTTTTATGAAGCTTTGTAAATAAAACATTTTGGTGCGGTTTAAGAAAAATATTAAAGAGATTTTAAGGAGGAAAGGAATGTTTGTTTTAATAAATCCAGAATTGAACCAAGATATTTTTACATTATGAAATTTTTTATTTTCTAAAAATAATTATTTCTTAAAACATATTATATAGTGCACTTGAAAATGGATAAGAATTTGAGAAGTTCTCTTGAATCGGTCTTGTTTATTGGGAAGAATTTAGAAGGGAGCCATTTAAAAAAATACAATCCTCATAAATGAAAGATTGAATGATATGAATATATAAATTTGTAACCTAAAAATATAATATATAATATGTACATAAGAATAAATAATCATTACATTTGGGTAAGCATAGTGAATGAATAACTCGAAGGAAAAAAATCAAGGTTCTGGTGGAATCCCTTACCACTTTATAATCAATAGAATCATATGCCCCAAAATTAATAATATTCAAATGAGACATTTAATAAAATGAAAATAAAGATACTCATGATGTGATACATCAATGGGTATTATTCATACACCATATATAATAAATAGTGGTGAATAAATAATATCTTACAAAAACGGAAGTGAGATGAGAAAACCCTTACAAAGATTGTGTCATTAAAGTGAGGATAAATAAATGACATAATTATGTGTAAAAAATATAAATACCCACAAAATAAGTGGATATGTAGTATGAAAAAATATTTAATTTATAAATATTCTTTGAAAATCATAACAAATGACATAGATATTTATATCAATTAATGGAAGTTGAGTTAAGATAACTCTTACCTTATGTCCGAGCGTGTTCTGCACTTGAACTTAACTTCCTAGATAATCAAATTAAATCCATTAATTAATTAATTTAGAACCTTATCTATATGTATTTTATTTTTTATAAATTTATTAAGTACATTTGTGGACTTTTGGTTGAGTTATATAGTTTAATTTCATCGTTCTAGAGCATTAATTTTCTTGATTTTCATGATCGGTTCACTTATTTATAAGTAAAAGAGTTCATGTGGAATGGATATAATTATACAGAATTTAATTTATATATTATTAATGATCATATATAATTTTAAATGGTTATATATATCATTTGGTTACATGGTATGAGAATTAATCATTAGATAATTTATTTAGTGATAATCGTTTAGATTTTTACAACGGGTTTTCGATCACAAAGAACTAGTTTTGTCATATTATTTTGTATCATGTACAAATGATAGCTATATAATCATTAAATAATATATAATATATATTTTAGAATATATTTAAACAATAAAAATATTTTCTTGATCATCCTTGAAGAAGTAATTGAAGAACAAAAGTTCATCATCCACAAAGGTTGTAAATCGACACCTCTCAGACGATGATTTCATTTTTAAAATAAAAGAGAGAGAGAGAGAGAGTAAAGATAATTATGATGGTTTATCCATTAACATGATGTAATTAAAGTATATATATGATATTGGAGTTTCCATGATAATTTTGATATAGGAGGTGAGGAGAGGATAATAAGTGAAAGGAACTTGAAATGAAATTAAAAGAAAAAAGGAAGAGAATTTTACCTCTTGAATACACCTCCTTGAGAATCTCTTTAAGGGAAGGGGTTTTGGTCTTTTGGAAAATACAAGAGCTCCTAGACATGAAGAGAGACTAGGGAAGAGTATTTAGGCATAACATTGAGAATATTTAAGTCTTATAGGAGTGATGAGAAGAGGGAGTGAGGAGTGGTTTTTATAGTGGAGGAGAGGAGTAATTTTTGAATATCTTATTCATTATTTTATTATTTTGAGTAATACAAGAAATATTATTGATTATTGTGACAAAAAATAGTAATAAGTGCATGTGAGTTCGAACCAAGTTTTATTACATCATCCATACATAACCTATGACTCGATAAATCATGTATTTAGCATTTATCAATAATTATCATATTTTACTATTCACAAAAAAATTCATGTATTTTAAAAAAATATCGAAAATTTACCATAACCATTTTTCAAATTGAAAAATGGACTCCATTTTATCAAAAATAATTTTCTAAATATGTGAATTTTAATTTTTAAATAAAATCATTATTTACTTGTAAAATACGAATTTTAAATTTAAAACTGATTTTATAATACTTTCAAAAATTAACTGAGGTCTCATAAAATTATCCTAAAATCATGGGAAAATAAAATATTTATTTAGTAATAAATTTTATGAAAATAAATTTTATTAATTTATTAATTTTAATTAAATATTTATTACTCACAAAAATATAAATACTTAATTATTAATGATAATAACATTCACTCTCATTTATAAGGTGCCAAAATTTTATTTATACTTTCATGGGTGATGTTACTATTCATAAGGGTCATATTACTTATTAATAAGGGTAAAATTACAATTCATAATGGTCAATTTATGATTCACCAAAAATTATGTTAATCCTATTAGACTCTAAAAAGATTATCGATTGTAATGGTGTATGTCTGTTTTTCAAAATTCAAATAAAAAAAGAGGAAAAATTATGTTTAACGACAAGGTTATAACTATAAAAAAATGTTGTTTCATAGAGACTCGGTGTTTTGTGCATATAAGCTATCTAATGAATTGTAATTATTTATGAATAAATATACCATAAAATCTTTGAGAGTCATATTAATTGTGAATATATCTGTAACATAATTTAGTGTTTATCAAAATAATTATAATAGTCAATATATATATATATATATATTATTTTTTAAAATATTTAATTAAATAATCTATTGATAAAAATGAATCAAATACATATCTTGATATTGAAATACTCTTTTATAGAAAATAATATTGCAAAGTAGTATTTCTTTTTTTAGAAAATTAATTAATTAATTTGAAATATATGAATTATATGTATTTATAAGTATTATTATTCATTAAAACACTTAATTTTAAATTATTATTTTTCATAAATTAATTTATTTAAAATTATAAAATGAACTACTAGGGTGTTAAATTACCCCCCCAATAGAATTGTGTCCTCACAATTTGAAATTTCACTTCGAGAGTTAAATGTTGATACTTGAAAATTACCTTGTGGGAAAACCACATCAGAAATAGGGTTAATAAAATATCCTCTTAAAAGAGGTTAAGGGAAATGATGTGGTCACCAAAAAAATTATGCTTTCGAATGGGGTGACATTATTTGGATGAAAAAACCTGGATATGGAAGAAAAAACAAACTATGAAGTTCTGATGAAAAGTAATGGAGAACATGTTCAAATGAAAGTTGATTAATACAAAACTATAAACTAATACAACGAAAAAAAAATCATTGATACTATAAAATATTATGATAATAGGACAACATTTTATTTAATACCCTTTTACTTGATTTGAGGAATTATTCCACACTATAAGAGTATAAATATATGTTTCTATTTCATAAACACAATCTTATCCTTTGATTGTATCTTTAACTATCTATAATTCATCTCTTAGCAAAGGTTGCGTCATGTGGTGAAGTAATAAATTAACCTCTAAAACCTCAGACAATGATCAACTTAAACCATTTATAAATTTTTAAACATTCCAAAATATAATGATCCAACACTTTATAGAGAAGGTCACTAAATTTCTGAGATGAACTTATCATTAGCCCTTAATCAATATGAAGTAGCTCTAAATTTTCACATTCCAAACATGTGAATAACTTTATCATGTATCCTATTGAAATACGGTAATAACTCAAATTACCCTAAAACCTTATTGGAAACACTAATTTTGTTATATAACTTAAGTAATATATATGTTATTGGATATATTACTTTAATCCAAAATTATTGTATCGTGAACTTCTGCTGGGTATGTTCCTCAATTTTTCGAGGATTATGTTCTTGGATGTGTGGTTGCGTGGTGTTGTTGCATATGTGGTTCTCATGTCCTGTTTGATGTTTTTTCATTTGGATATTCTGCTGCTGGTGATATCTGACATGGGATGGAGACGACTCCCTAGTGGTTGGGTTCGTTGGATCTCTGTTCTGGTGGGATTATTGACGGATGGATGCAAGGCTCGAGGAGGCGGTGCATCATGAGGAGTGTGGCGTATAACATTTTTTTTTGGTATTTGGTATGATGTTGTTTGTTTTCGAATTTTGATTTTGGTTTTTGGATGTGTTTTATGGATTTCGGATGGTTTAATGTCCGTATATGGGTACCCAAAACCCAAAAACCGGCTATTTTAAAATGAAAAAAAATTATTTGCAGCCAAAAGTATTGTAAACACCATCAATGATAGAATAGACCACTTTTCAAAGTGTTAATAATCAGTTACAAGGTAGTTAGAAATTTTCAAAATCAATCATTTATTCATAATTATCTCAACATTAGAAATATATTAAGGGCTTTATTTCCCTCAATCATGTGTTTTCTAAAAAGTTTAACTTTATAGTGAATATATTTTCTTGGTACCATTCAACATATGATCTCAAATATTTAATGAATATTTACTATAGTACAATCCTCATATATTCCATAATTATTATAACTAGTAAATTGTTGATAAAATATTCAAATGAAATAATTCATGAATATAAATATTAATTATTCCTCTTCATTTATAGTAGTAGAATAACTTGACCATTATCTAACAACATCATTTGGGGTATATTTCTTTGATGCTTGGTACATTAATTCTCATAGTCTCTCATCTCTTCACAGTTTAAGCATTGTATATTGGAAACCTTTTTCTTACCCTTGCAATCACAAACTTGGTGTCTTTTTTATCCACACTAATAACAAACTCTCATTCCCTTAAATCATTTTCCAGGTTGATTCTTTCCACAATTATCACATGTAGGAAAAAACTTCATTCCCTTCTTCCCTTTATCCATCATTTTCTCTTCTATCCTTTTCTTCTCTTACTTCCCTTCAAATACATAGGACTTAGAGAATTATTTCCTTATATTATTAACACATGTTACTATTTTCTAATATGATTAAGATAACATAGAGACTATTTCCCTTTGAAATTTTGGATTAAGACCATGAATGATATGATTCTTCTTACTCTTTTCATCACGTGCATTGGTGGAGTTCTTATTCCTTCTTCTTGGCACCATTTCTAGACAATTACCTCTTATAGATTAGCTCATAAAATGATGAAATTTATATAACACTAAACATGGTATATCACATAATATAAATTTATGCATCGTAAATCCTAGAACCATATACTTAAGTTACTTTGGAAGCATAAATCCATCTTAATGGTATTTAAGAAAAATGAGAATTATCCTAAGCATATCCCTCGGGAGTGTCAAACCAGGTGCATAGTGAGGCCCATTTTCATGTACCAGGTAACACTGAGTCAAGCTCAGAACACCTTGTCAGAGTTATTACCCCTGGGTATATCTATTTCGGAACCACATCCACTTGTAGTATCCAGACAGAGATGTATTTACTAGGAAGATCTAAAAAATATATTAATTAAAAAAATCTAGGATCTTATTGTATGCTTATCCTCAAAGTATATCTTAGGGTTTTGTTCATTAATCTACATTTTCTAAATTTAGTTTCTAAGGTTTGTACTAAACTTTATCTGAAACCAACTATAACACTCTGACCCAAAAAGCTCAGAGCTAGTTCATTATTTTATTACATTGGCTTGATTACAAGGAATATAATCATGAAGGACTGATTAGTTTAGTAGTCTTGGAAAACCAGATTACATACATGATACCCACAATACATTAGGAAAACAAAATAAAACATGTTACAATATAAAATGAAATAACTGCATCCATGAAATCTTATACAATTTTTTCTTTGTCATAACTTGGGGAAACGAAACATAACAAATGGGTGAGATTATATGCTCAGTAAGGGTAAATAATAAGTGGATATAATCATTAACATAAACACTAGGCATTGTGAGTAACTAAAAAACATGCCTTTAAAATATACTTGAGAAAAATATGTTAGAAATGAAATATGAATAAATAATGCTATAATAAAAAATAACCATGGATATTATACTAGTTTAATAATCACATGGAACATCAATAACTAGTTTCATAATGTGGGAATTTATAATGTCAGACATTATAACTATACTGTCAAGGCCTCGTGCCAGGACCATACATAAACAGGTAAAACATGAAACTAGTTTGTCTCATGAGACCTATTGATGCATCGAGGGTCTATAGTGGGCCCTACCCGTCACTTACTGAGTCCAATACATTCTTTATTTGAAAAGGGAGATACATAGACGACATAAAAATTCATATTTAAAAACTATCATAAAAAATGTGAATACTTTAACATAACCCATGAATGGTATCAAATTAACACATCCATAGTCAAAATTATAATCAACCCTTCAAAAACATATGGTTGATGATATAATAATAGATAAAACTAAATTGATTATAAGATTTAACAAATTATGTTGACATAGATGATGATACTTTTAAATTATACCATTGAAAATTTCATGAGGAAACATTCTTTAAACAATCAAATGTGTCTCATACCACTTGAAACATTCAAATTATAATTCCTTAGAATATAATGAGAATAAGTAGACTCTTGATATCATATATAAAATGTAATTTCATACACCATGGACAAGGAATAATTGGTGATCAAGTCATATATCTCACAAAAGTAAAGGGAAGGTGAGAAAAATACTTTTTACTTGGAAAGAAGAGTTCTTTTGGAAAATCATTTATATTTATCATAAAATCAAATTATAAACATGTAAATCCCAGAAAACAAAATTTAAGGAAATTGAAATTATATTTGAGGCATAAATAATGTACCATTTAATTAAAATCATGTAATAAATAGTTTTTAAGAATCTTTATAAATAAAACATTTTTGTGCAGTTTAATAAAAATATTATAGAGATTTTATAGAGGAAAGACATGTTTAATTTCGTAAATCCATAAATTAACCAAGATAGTTTTACATGATAAAATTTTTTATTTGATAAAAATAATGATGGCTTAAAACAGATTATATGGTGCACTTGAAAATAGATAAGAATTCGAGAAGTTCCCTTGAATCGGGCTTGTTTATCGAGAATAATTTAGAAGGGAACCATTTTAAAACATATAATACCCATAAAAATGATGAAATGATCTGAATATATGATTTTGGAACATAACAATAGAATATAGAATATGTACACAAACATAAATAAGTATTACGTTTGGGTAAGGATAATGAAGGAATAACCCGAATGAAAAATGAAGGTTCGGGTGGAATCCCTTACAACTTTGTAATCAATCGAATCATATGCCCCAAAATTAATAATAATAAAATGATACATTAAATACCATGAAAATAAGGAGACTTGTGATATGATACATCAATGTTAAGTATACAAACACCATACACAAGAAATAGTGGTGAATAAAGAATATCTCACAAAAATAGAAGTGAGATGAGAAAACTCTTACAAAGATCGTATCATTAGAGTGATGATAAATTAATAACATAATTATGTCTGAAAAATATAAATCCAAAAAATATAAATGGATATATGGTATGAAGCAAACATACATAATTCACAAATATTCTTTGAAAATCATAACAAATAACATAGATGTTTAACTCAATGAATGGAAACTGAGTTAAGATAACTCTTACCTTATGTCTGAACGTGTTCTACACTTGACCTTAACGTCATGGATAGTCAAATTAAATATATTAATTAATTAATTAATAACCTTATCTATTTGTATTTTATTTTTTATAAATTTATTAAGTTCATTTATGGCCTTTTGGATGAGTTATAGAGTTTAATTTCATCTTTACGAATCATTAATTTCATTATTTTTCGTGATCAGTTCGCTTGTTTAACGGCTAGGATATAACTATAACAAAGTTTTTTTCACAGAGACTTATTATTGTGTGTGTATAATATATTTAATTAATTGAAATTATTTATGAATAAATATACCATAAAATCTTGGTGTGTCATATTAATAGTTAATATATTCATAACATATTTTAGTATTTATCAAAATAATTACAATATTCAATATATATATTATTATTTAAAATAATTAGTTAAATAATATTCTGATAAAAATTAATCAAATATATATATTCATATTAAAATATTTTTTATTGAAAATAATACTGTAAATTAGTATTTGTTTTTTAGAACGTTAATTAATTAATTTGAAAGATATAAATTATAATTATTTATAAGTATTATTAATTAATTAAAAAACTTAATTTTAAAATATTATTGTTCATAAATTAATGTATTTAAATTTATAAAACAAATTAATGGGGTGTTACTTATATGTGACACAAGTTTATAAATCATTCATCATATCATAACCTATAAAAATGAAACATGTTTCATAAATATTTTATCATAGTATAACTCGTGAAAAAGAAACAGGTTGCAGAAACATTTTATCATAATAAACATAAATAATACATATAAATAATAAGGATGGTATCATTGGATCATATCCCTAGTAGATATTAGGTAACATCAATGGATGTAGTCTTAGATGAAAAATGCCTTTAAAAGATCACATAGAATATTTCTTGAGGAAAATTCTCTGTTCGCTATGAAGTAACTTATTTAAAATATAAAAATTTCCCAAATATTAAAGAAAAAAAATCTTTGAAAATAAACTTGTAAACTTTTAAATTATTATTAAAATCATTGAGTGGTCATGGTTTTGGTAAATCCCATTCATTTCATATATGTTAAAATAAATATTTCTTTCACATTTTTAGTAAAAAGTAAAAAGTACCACATTTGGAAAATGATAAAATTTTTACTTTTAAACCACCTTATACAAAATAAAATAAAGGATAAAATTAATTCACACAATAATTTTAGAATAGGAAAAACATTCTAGGATTTTTTTAGAAAACATGTACATGGAAGAGAAAGGATTTTCGATTGAAGAGATAAATAAAGTGGATTTTCCTTAAAAAAATATTTAGGTGTCTTGATTAAATAAAGAAGAAAAATGAAAGTAAGCATGTGTTATTAATAAATAAATAAAGAAGAATAAAATTAATGATATTAATGGGAGGTATATCAGGAAATTTAATCATCCAAACATAATCATAAACAATCCCAATAAACAATGAGATGGTAACATAAAACCCTTACTTCGAGTTCCACTTGCTTAGAAAGGGATATAAAATCCTTTATAATAAATTTAAATTTATTATAATTATATAAGAGAATAATTTTCATACATATAATATCATATATTTTCCCTTTATAACATTTCAAAATCAATTTATCAATAATCCCTTATTAATATCGTCGTTTTCATATGTTAACTATTTCGTTTTTTATAAGAATTTTGGTTCGATAGTTTTGGTCCTTGTGCTTTGTTCATGGTTATATCAAATACATAATCTTAATCTTGATATAAATATAATAAATATTAAATATATACATATTTAGAGTCATCCATAAAATTTAGAGATAAAAAAATGAATTACACTGTTCATGGAGACGGTAGGTCGTACGTATGCATGAAGGTTGTTTTCATCTTTCAAGGGATGGAACAAAAGAAAGGTAAATAATAATTTAATATTAAAGATTTATTATTATATCATATAAATTATATATATTCATAAAATTAATCCTTATTACCATCCATGTAAAATAGAAATTAAAAAAAATCACATTGCTTCGTGGAGGTGCTGGTCCACATGTACACACGAATGACGTTATAGTTTTCCAATGGATCAGAAGGTAAGAAGGTAGATGTTCTATTATAATTCCAAAAGAATAATTATTTAATAAATATTTTTTATATACATTAAATCCGTCATTATATCCTTCAATCAAAGTAAAATATGGAAAACGAATTACATTGCTTAGTGATGCAGTATTCCATGATACACACGGTCGACGGTTTCATTTCCCATTTGAGTAAGAGGAGATGGATGTACATTATTAAATTAACATGATAACATATATATATTAAATATATTGGTGTTATTATTTTACAATGTTTTAATAATATTTTAAGGAGGTAGAAGAATAAATAGAATAAAAATGCATGGTTAATAATTATACCTCTTCTTCAGACAACCTCTTTAGGTATATACCTAAAGCCTTCCTAGGATTGTTTTCTAATAAAAAAGGTAATCAAAGTAAAGGATTGGGATATAAGGATGTTATTTTAGTAGTATTTTCTAAACCAAAAGGCTATTTAAGTTTTGATAGGGGGAGATGGGTATCCTTTTATAAGTAGGGGAGAAGACCCACATTAAATTCTTGAAAAGAATAAAATATATTAATATATTATTCACAAAAAAGGCTCCAAAATGAACCATTAACAAATATTAGATGATATAGGGTCTAAATATTTCAACCAAATAGAATTTATACTAGTTCTTAGGTCATTTTAACCCCTATCTCTTTAGTTTACCCCTCCCCCTATAAACATGTTTTAACCTTAATCGTGGAACAAATTTTTACTATTTTCACTATTCGTCATGACAAAAAATTAAGCTGACATTATTACCAAATATTTTTTATTATGATTCTAGATATGGAATCCTTTTTACCAAATGAAAATTTTTATATTATTTAAAATAAAATAAAACTTTTAATATAAATAAATATTTTCACTATTCATCGAAAAATTAATATTTTCAGAAAATTATTAAAAATTCACTCTAAGATAATCATGACATGTTGGCTTCAAAAATGAAGGTAATTTTTTAAAATAAATTTTCTAAATGTTAAAAAAATTTATTTATATTATTTTCTCACAAAAATCAATAAAAACTATTTTAAAGGAAAAGTATAATTTTTGAAGCATATAAAGACTAAAAATATATTTTATTTATCTAAAACCTTCATAAATATTACTAAAATGAGGTTATTACTATTCATACCACCAATTTAATCGATATATTATAATAGTATAATATATTACGGTTCATTTATACTCAGGGTCAAATGTATCACACTCTATTGAAAAAATATATATGTATTTGGAAAAAAATATATCGTAAAATCTCAGGGTATTACATTTTACCCCACCTTAAAATTTATTTTTCCTCTAAATTATGTCACTATAATAAAAAAATGAGGATATCTCTATTTCATTACATCCTCAGGTTACCAAGAAGCTTCTTTGAATTTTTCATCCCTCCATAGAACTTTGATTAGGTGATTAGTGTTATTCTATAGAACTTTATCCCTACAATCAAAGATATCTAATGGTTTTTCATCCTAGGAAAGATCATACTCATGTGGTATGACCTCTAAGTTCAAGACATAGGAAGGATCAAGTATTCACTTACTCATGAGAGATACATGGAACATGTGATGAACTTGATAGAGGGTCAATGAAAGCACTAAGTGATATGCTAATATACTTACTTGACCAATAATATAAAAGGGGAAAATATACCTAGGGATAAACTTTACTTTCTTTTTAAATCTCATAACCTTTCTCCATGGAGAAATTCATAAAAGCACCTCCTCATAAACTTCAAACTCTAGATCTCTCTGATGATTATCAGCATAAAGTTTTTGTTAACTCTACAATGGTTTGATGTGTTGTTGAATGGGTTTTACTTTCTTTTCCATTTACTCGACTAGATTAGGTCCCAATAGCTTTATTTCACCAACTTCATCCTAGTATGTTGGAGATCTACACTTATTTATATAGTGGACTTCATAAGGAGTCATATGGATACTTGGATGAATGTTTTTTTTGTAACAAAACTCAACCAAAGGAAAATTTTGATCCCAACCACCTTTGAAATATATAGAATAAGTTACAAGCATATCCTTTATGTTTTGAATGGTCCTATAAAATTTACCCTATTTCTAAAGATGATATGTCATATTGAAACTAAAATATATTTACAAATCCTACTGAAAACTTCACCAGAACATTGAGGTAAACCTCAGATCCTGATTAGATACAATAGAATATATTACTCCATGAAACATTACCACTTCCTTAATGTATATTCTAGAAAGCTACTCAGGAGGGAAATTTTCTCTCATAACAATTAAGTGTGCTGAATTTATATGGTGATCCACTAAAACCCAAATAGCATTATGGTCTTTAGATGTTTTGGGGAGTCCATAGACAAAATCAGGGGTGAGGTTTTCTCATTTCCATTATAGTATGGGTAATGATTGTAATATCCCCTTAGAGTTTTTCCTCTTAACGTTAACTTGCTGACATACCAAGCACCAAGAAACAAACTCTGAAATATCTCTCTTCATGTTGTCCCACCATAAATACTCTTTCATATATCTATAAATATTTTTACTTCCATAATGAATAGATAATAAAGAAATATGTACCTCCTCTAATAGCTCCTTCAGATATGGTATGGACAAAACATATACATAGTTCCTAAAAAATATCATTCCATCACAATAAAGGTTGAACTCAGTAAAATGTTAAACCTTGTTTTGCAGTTCAAAATATTCCTTATGTGCCTTATTAATCCTCACATGGATTGATGGTTGAAGACTCATTTGACCAAGATAATATGTTCCCATTCCTTTAGGTTTTCTAGATCTATTATTTACAAATCCATAAATATTGGATCATTTTTTATCCTCATCATAAAAAATCTAGCATGATCCTTTCAACTAAAAGCATCGGCCACCTTGTTAACTTTACCTAGGTAGTAATGTATTGAGCAGTCGTAAAATTTAATCAACTCTAACTATATTCTCTAGCACATATTCAGTGCTTTTTGAGAGAATATATACTTTAAACTTTTATGACCAATATATATATCACATCTTTTTCCATAAAGATTATTCCTCCATATCTTAAATGAAAAAATTATCACATCTAACTCTAAATCATGAGTTGGGTAATTTTTCCCACGATCCTTAAATTCTCATGAGGCATAAGACATAAACTTATCATTATACATGAGAACACATCCCAATATAGTCTTAGATGCATCACTATATATTAGAAACCCTTCTACTCTGTAGGGTAACGTAATCACAGGTGTGATAACTAACATTCTCTTAAGTTCCTTGGAATTTTATTCACATTCATCTATCCAAATGAACTCGTATCCATTCCAAGTAAACTTGGTGAGTGTATTATATAGTTGTGATAAACTATCTAAAAAGAAACGATAGTATCTATCCAAAACAAGAAAACTATAGATCATAGTCACAGTGGTTGGTTTATTCCCTCTTTTATAAACTTCTATCTTTGATAGATCCACTAATATACCTTCACTTGAGATTATATGACTCAAAAATGAAGCTTTTTATAGCCAATATTTATACTTTGTAAATTTTTCATACAACTTTTCTTTTATTAGGATCTTCAGTAAAATCCTCCATGATTTTCATGATCTTATTTTCTCTTCATGTATATAAAAATATCATCTATAAATACAATCAAAAACAGATCAAGGTGATATATAAAGACACTATTCATTAAATCCATAAATATAGTGAAGGAATTAGTAATACCAAATGGAATCAATATACATCCATAGTTTCTTTACCTTTTATGGAATGATGTCTTAGGTATATCCTCCTTTTTTACCCTCAATTGATGATATCCAAATAGAAGGTAAATCTTGGAAAATTAATGATTTCCATAGAGTTAATCAAGAAAGTCATCAATATGATGTAGAGGATACTTTTTCTTGATTGTGATATTGTTTAGTTCCTGATAATCCATACAGATTCACATCGATCCATTTTTCTTCTTAACAAAAATAATATGTGCACCCCAAGGTGATAGTCTTGGATAAATGAATCCCTTGTCAAGATTCTCCTGTAGTTTCTTCTTCAATTCTAATAACCCAATAAAATCCATTCTATATGGAGTATTTGAAATAAGTGTCACATTATGTATGAGTTCTATTGAGAACTCAACTTCACAATTTGTTGGAAGACTAATAAAATCTTTCAAAAAGTCATCAAAAAATTCATACACGATAGAAATATCATCGATGTTGAGTTTTTTCCAAACCATCTGACGTAAAAAACCCATTTCTAATAGGAATCAAGACCTATACAATAGATGTGATTTCCATAAGAAGTTCGTATTTATCATTTCATTGATAGAAGATCATAGGTCAGTTTGAAATATCAAAAGCGACTTACCTTCCTCATAAATTGATGTGGGATTTATGTAGAAAAATACAATCCATGCCTAAGATAACATCAAATTAAACTAGATAGAGAATAATGAAATTTTCGGGAAGAAAATTCCCATAAAATTAAACCATAAAAGAATCATATACTTGAGATATGATCATCACACTATTAGGGGTTTTCACTACTATTTAAACATCTAATTATTTAGGTGTAATTTAGATACCTTTATTAAATTATTCAAATATAAAAGGGTGGTTAGATATGGAGTCAAATAAGACATTAATAGTTCTAGATTGGATGGTAAGGGTACCTTTAACCATGTCATTGTTGTACCCCTCATAAAAAAATAACGATCAAGTTAGGTTTACCATTATCTCTATTCATAAAACGCTATTGGCATTTATCATCATCATTAAACATAGGATTTGAGAATGGGTTAGCATAATGACCATACTCTTTTCATTTGAAATAATGAAGTGAGGGGGGCTCATTATATGGAGATTTTTTTCAATATGCATCATTAGCTAACTTCTTTCCATAACTTCGGCATTTGATTTTCCAATAAACTTCCTTTCCACACTTAAAACATTTAACATTCTCCTTAAGAAAATTTTATCCATATTTTATTCCACACATCAAGAATAAAAGAATGATCATCTTCTTCACTATATGGTTTTTATAATTTCCTTTGAATTCCATATTTTTTTCTCTTATCAAAACCATGATATTGATGGGTGAATCGAGTATCCATTTCCACCTTGATAGCAAATCAAATGATTTCTTAATATATATTGAAGTCACAAATGGATAATTCCATTTAGAGACTTAGTTTTATACCAATAAAGAATCGATAATGCTTACTTTGAGGTTAGATGGTAATACAAGAAGAATTCCTTGCAAGTCTTGTAAAAGTTTCCTCATAGGTACCAACAGATTCCTCATCCTTTTGCTTTAGCTCAAGAAATTTCTTCTCCATTTTCATACAAAAAATATCACTAGTGTAGAATTTTTTTTGTCGGTTATTTTTTTTACATTGTTTTTTGGCCAACTTTATTACAGGAGACATTATAAATATTGTTTTTTACATCGGTTATTTTAAAACCGCCTATAAAAAACATAAATATGAAGTGTTTGTCAAGTCGGTTCCTAAAAAATGACATGGAAACCGCTTCAGAGTCATGATTTATTACGTCAGTTTTAAAATAACCGATGTGGTATATCATTTATTATGTCGGTTATTACATAACTGACATAATAAATTGCACCTCTGAAGTATTTTTTGCGTCAGTTATAAAAAATCCGAAGTGAAAAACAAGTTTATAACATTGGTTATTTTTGATAACCGATGTGATAAACCAGGCTGTGAAGTGGTTTTTCACGCCGGTTATTGTTTAGCCATTGTGAAAACATATATACTACGTCAGTTATTAAATAATTGACATAAAAAACCATTCCCATGCATTTATTACATTGGTTTAAAATAACCAACATAAAAACCAAATTTTTTATAGAATCGTTCAACAATTACTATGCTCTGCCAAAGAAGACATGAAACAAGCAGAAAACATACCAAAACCAGACCAAAATCAGACAAAAATACATACCAAAAAATCACTAGAACTAGACTAAAAAAAGATGAACCAAAGAAAGATTAAACATTCACATACATAACATTCAAAACATACAATGTCAGCTAAAAAAACCTAAAACCCCATGGAAAACACCTCCCTCCTTAGACACCCCCTCCCCTAGACATCCCCCACCCCCTTGGATAGCCCGACAATCCCTGGACACCCCCTACCCCTTAGACACCCTCCCACCCCCTGGACATCCCCCCCACCCCCGGGACACCCTCCCACCCGTTTGACACCACCCCACCCCACTGGGAAGCCCCCTGGACACCCGCCCACCCCCCTAGACACCCGCCCACCCCCTGGATAGCCCCCACCCCTAGACAGCCCTCAACCCCTAGACAGCCCCCCACCCCATGGACACCCTCCCACCCACTGGACAGCACCCCACCCCACTGGACAACCCCCTCGACACCCACCCACCCCCTGGACTGCCCCCACCCCATGGACACCCTCCCACCCACTAGACACCCCCACCCCATGGACACCCCACCCCTCGACACCCCCACCCCCTGGACACCCCCACCCCCTGGACTCCCCCAGCCCCTAGATAGGCCCCCACTACTTTGGACATCCGCCCACCCCCTGGACACCCTCCCACCCTTGACACCCCCACCCCCTGGACAGGCCCCACCCCTGTGGACAGCCTCCCACACCCTGGACACCCCCCACCCCCCAGGACCTCCCTCCCACCCCCTGGACAACCCCACCCCCTAGACACAACCCCACCCCACTGGACAACCCCACCCCCACCCCCAGGACAGCCCCACCCCCCGGACAACCCCCCACCCCCGAGACATCCTCCCACCCATTGGACACCCTACGACCCCATGGACACCCCCACCCCCTTGACACCCCCACCCCTAGACACCCCCACCCCCTTAGACACCCCACCCACTGGACACCCCCCACCCCACCCCCGGGACACCCCTACCCCCTGGACACCCCCACTACCCTAGTCACCCTCCCACCCCTGGAAATCCTCCCACCCCCATGGACCTCCCTCTCACCCCCATGGACGCCCCCACCCACCCCCTAGACACCACCCCACCCCACTGGACAACCCCCCCCCCCCCCCCACCCCCACCCCCCTGGACACCCTCCCACCCTGACACCCTTGGACACCCTCCCACCCCTTAGACACCCCCACCCCCTGGACACCCCCTACCACTTGGACATGCCCCCACCCCCTGGACAACCCCAACCCCCTAGACAAACCCCCCTTGGAAATACCCCATGGACACCCCCCACCCCCATGAAACCATTACTATGTTCTTCCAAAGAATGAAACAAGCAGAAACCAGACCAAAAGAAAACCAAAACCAGACCAGAATCCATACAAAAAAAAACATCAGAACTAGAACAAAATAAGAAAAACCAGAGAAAAATTAAAAATTCACATATATAACATTAAAAACATACAATATCAAATAAAAAACATAAATCCAACCAAAACAACTACCAAATACACAATTATAATTACAATATTTAGAATTATATTTTACACTACAAACAAACTAAAATCCAATCAAACCTATAAAATAATTTGACCATTCCACTTGTAAGTTTTTGACCTCTTGAGCACTATAGGGTTGAGGGTCATCAAATAGTTATAAATTAAAAGTATAGTAGTTAACATGTATAATGAATAAGTTAAATGTAATATTATGGAAAATTTTATAAGAAAATATTACCAGTCAAACTTCACTAGTGTCCCATTTGTAATTATTTCATACATAAATCTTATCATATAATATCTACATTCGACGACACCTTTTTGTTCATGAAAATTCTATTTAAATGAGTTTCAATTAAAAATATGATTTTTATGTAATACATTGAAAAATACAAATTATAAATGGATATTTACCTTTTCTTTTATATATTTGATCTTGACACTCTTTTTCTTTGTGTTTTTTCAAAAGTAGACCCATACCATATTAGAAAATAATATGAATGGGATAAATTTAAATTTTATTTTAATATAATCAAATATTAATAAATTGAAACTAAATTTTCCAACATATTCTTAAAACTTCCCCGCACATCACCATGGACAGAGCATATCCAATAAAGTGTCTTATCCCTTGGACAAAAAAACACCTAACATCTAATGATCACTTATATAAAAGAAAATTTAATGTTAGTGGTTTTTTATGTTAAATGATAATGAACACTTTTCAAGATATATGTTTCATACCTATCACAAAAAAGGCATCATCCAATACTGCATGATTAAATTTTGTTCAAATTGTTAAGTAATATAAAGTGTTCTTTGTTCCTCATCCAATGCATGTGCTTTAGGGGAAATCAAAGGTGGGTCCATGAATCCATATACATCTATCTTCTCATTCTAATCACACATGTTATAAAGATACCTAATACAAAATAGTCATAAGTATACATTTTTAATAAATATAACGCAGGGAAAGGTGTTAAGACTTACAAGAAAAAAAATGCACCACGTTGATGACCAACTTATCTCTAGTAACAAGCTCCATGATATCATTTTTAACAATCACCACATTTATTGAACCTCCAAAAAAATGATATTCCATTGGAAACCCATAATTATCCACCAACATATTTGAATATCTTGACAATCTATCAATACTACTAGAATTTGTATCTAATGTCATATCCATTTATCTTTGTTGTTGTCTATAAAGTGTTTCTTTACCTTTGAAGTATTCTTGTAAAAATTAATAGAAAAATATATTATTTTTCAAATGTTAAAAAAACTTTAATAAAAAGGGAAAAAAAGATATAACATACATACCTCTATGGTAAGGAGTCGCAGAAGTCTGGATGGCCAAACTAAAAAGTGGCCGATAATATGTCCATCTGTCATCACCTCATATGTAGGTGATGGTAATCGAGTTGATCTATATATAATATTTTGTACAGTGACCCTATGATGCTCTACCTCTAACTGTTGATGATTAATTGTATCTCCTATACAATATACCAGCCCATATACAACTATATGATGGTAAGGACCATCAACATACAACTCACAATAAGTAAAAAGTTGTGGTGGAGGAGTAGGATAAAAAATAGGGTTTGTAGGATGAGGTGGGGGAGTGGGAGCTACTGGTGGAGGTTGAGTATAAATAATGGGGTCTGTAGGGGGAGGTGGAGGAGTGTGAGATGCAGTATGAAATTGTCTTTGCATGTCTGGAAACATAGATTGTACCAATGCTCTAATATTTTCCTCCATCATCGCATTAATATTATGAACTTCAGACTCCAAGGATTATTTTTTTATAAACACCCTCAATGGAAGAAGTTTAAGAATGAGACAACACTTTTCTTACCGATACACTCGTCGGAAATCCTCGTACATGACCAGGGTGTTCAGGCTTTCCCAATGTTGCAGATAAAATATCATGCCTCCCAACAGCTATAAATACCCCCTATGATATCTTCTCTTGAAGAGATTCTTGTATTAATTAATTGAACATTTCTGTAATGATTCAAGTTATATAAAGAATATAATTAACTTAAATAAATAGAATAAATATCTTACAATCCTCTCAGCTACGATTCTCGATTCTTCTGAAAGATATTGCCCCTTTTGTCCCATCTGATCTCCCTTCCATTTTTCATGTCTAGATGGAGGGGATGGAGGGGAAACCTCTCCAGAGCTTGAAGACTCAACTCTCAGTTTTTGTAATTTTTCCACCATCATCTGTTCTTCCAATAATGTATACCCTCCCCAAGATAAAATATGAGGGTATACATTTTTAGATTGGATCTCCAGATGATATGTCCTTGTTTTTGTAAATTAAGAATAATAAATCATTTAAAAACATTAATAAGATCATTTATATAAGAAATATTATAAAAGTTTACATTGCCCTTACCAAAAATGATTATTTTCTTCTAATTTCAAAAAATTGTCTCCATGTGTCTTCATCTATGAAAGGATATATATGACATGAATTTTCATGATTCCTATGACCAAAAATGAAATCAGATGTGATGGTTGATTTGAAATACCTCCATCTGCTTGCATCCATTGATAAAAATTTCCTCCTAAATCCTCTTGTGTCAGGAATATCAAATGTCATATAATAAAAAAGAGGTAAAACATATTATACTAGAAACATTTAAAGATTAGTTAAACAATAGAAAAATATCTTACTAAAATCATCTCCCACTACTGAGATATTATCGCTTTGTCCACACTTCTCTAATCATCACAGAAAATGTTTACTTTTCTTTTACCTAGAGTTGATACAAAACTCTTAAAATCTTTTTCATTTGGACCTCTAGAAATATCATCATCGTCAAAATCAATGAGTATCCTATGGTCTTCGATACAGGCAAGTGATAATTTTGGTAAACATGTACAGCCACATTTACCAACTCTTGAACTCTTCTTTCTCATTATGGGAGAACATGAGGAAGATTGGGGAACATCAAGAGGAGCATGTGAATATTCCTACCTAGTGGTATGATCATGATTCTCATCTCCAGAATCATATGGTTGATCAACTGATTGATCTGTCATTATCCTTCAAATCAAAAAAAACAATCATTAGTTCAAAAATATACAAATTCAAATATTATAATACTAATGTAAATAAAAAAAATGAAAACTTAACTAAGTTATGTAATAGTAAACATGGTAAATATGGTAAGCATGTTAAACAATGGTAAAGAAAACCCATGAAAAATAAAATGATCTTTAATCTCTCTACTTTTCAACTTCTTCATATTCAAACATTTCGGGCATAGACATAAAAAATTTTGTTTCTTGGAACATTTCGTTTCACAAATTCCAAATAGGAATCAACACCTTCCGCATATTCATTAATCATTCGATGTGAAATAATCCAACTTTGACTCATTATTAACTATAAAAAATATCAAAATTATACAACTTGTTAAGATAAGCCAATTTTATATTTATATGAAAAATATCATAATTTGAATGTAAAAAATTTTGAAATATAAAACAAATATATGTGTATTTGAAAAAGATATGCATGAAAATGATTTTAAAAATAAAATATAGTTAGATATAATAGTTTTAAATTCACCTTGGATCCATTCTTCTTAAGGTACACAAAGAATACATCTTGGTGCAACAGGATACCAAATCCACCCTTCTGTAAACAAGAAAAATTAAGTATAAATATGAAAATATTTATACATTCAGTACTAAAAATTACACCTATCCCAAAAATTCGAAACCATTGGGATAGCCCTTGATACTGTGGGGATAGAATATCCCAATGATTTCACACACCTTTGGAATTATGGGTGTTGTAATAGCCCTATACCAATGATTCTACAAGAATCTTTGGTATAGACTACCATAAGTTAATATATGCCAATTGTTTCAATAAAACTGTTGGGATATATATACAAAAACAGTTCAAGAACCATTTTCATACACTATCTAGTATATAATCTATTGAAACTAGCGGTGGGGGTTATCCAGGGGTGGAAGATGTCCATGGGGGTGGGGGTGTCTAAGGGGGGTGTCTAGGGGGTGGGGGGCTCTCCAGGGGGCGGGGGTTTCAATGGGGTTGGGGGGCTTTCCAGGGGGTGGGGGTGTCTAGTGAGATGGGGGAGGGGGAGGGGGTTGTCCAGGGGGTGTGGGTTTCCAGGGGGTGGGGGTGGTGTCCAAGGGGGTGAGGGGGTTGTCCAAGGGGGTAGGGGCTATCTAGGGGGTGGGGCTGGTGTCCGGGGGGGCTATCCAAGGGGGTGGGGTGTCGAGGGGTTGTCCAAGGGGGTGGGGGTGGTGTCCAGGGGGTGGGGGCTGTCCAAGGGATTTCCAACCCCCTAACCCCTTGGACAACCCCCACCCCCTGAACACCCGCACCCCCTTGGACATCCCCCCGACCCCTGGACACCCCCCCGGACACCCCCACCCCCTGTACACCCCCACCCCCAGACACCCCCACCCCCTGGACACCCCCTACCCCCTTGATAGCCCCTTTACCCCCTGGACACCACCCCCACCCCATGGACACCCCCACCCCCTTGGACAACCCCTACACCCCCTGGTCACCGTCACTCCCTTGGACACCACACCCCCTTGGATAGCCCACAAACACCCTTACCCCCCTTGGAAGGCCCCCTCACCCCCTGGATACAACCCCCACCCCCTTGGAAACCCCCTGGACACCACCAACCCCTTGGACAGCCCCCCCCCCCCCTGGACAACCCACCAGCCTCCTAGAAACCCCCCTAGACACCCCCACCCCCTTAGACACCCCGACCCCCTTGGACAGACCCCCAACCCCCTTGGACACCACCCCCACCCCCCTGGGCATCCCCACCCCCATGGAAAACCCACCAACCCCCTGGACACCCCCACCCCTGGACAACCCCCACCCCATGGACACCCCCTACCCCCTTGGACAGCCCCCTCACCCCCCCTCGACACCACCCCCACCCCCTGGACACCCCCTACCCCCTTAGAAAGCCCTCTCACCCCCCTCGATACCCCCACCCCCTTGGACACCACCTGAACACCACCAACCCCTTAGGTATCTCCCCACCCCTGGACAGCCCCACCCCCTATACACCCCCCGGACACCCCCCCCCAACCCCCTGGACCCCTCTAACCCCCTTGGACAAACCCCTCACCCCCAAGACACCCCCACCCCCAGGACAACCCTACACCGTTGGACAGTCCCCTCACCCCCCTAGACACCCCACCCCCTGGACACCCCAACCCCCTTGGACATCCCCCCACCCCTGGACACCACCCCACCCCCTTAGACCCCACTAGACACCCCGACCCACTTTGACAGCCCCCCACCCACTTGGACACCCCCACCCCCCTACACATATGAAAGTACATGCACACACACATGATAGAACACACAAAAATCGTAAACTTTCATGATATGACTTCCATGGTTTATTTTACCAAAAAATAATTTAACATGGTATAAAATAACACTATGACACTTACCATAATAAAAAGAACAAAGATAGAAAAATAACATCTCAAAACATAAGTTTAGGGCATTGCGAAAAATAAAAAAAATAAATTGAGGTGTTTGAGGCTTACTTTAGGGTTGTGAGTTGACCTGATAGATCTGGTTATAATAAATATGATGAATGATGTTGGAAAAACAAGGTTAGAGGAAACAACTTTGAAGAATAATTTCTAGGTTTTCCATGTGAGAGAGATGAGTCGCCAGTTTCCCGATCAAAGAAAACAGAATGACTGAATATAGGGCATGATTAATCATTTAAAAGATTTATCACATCATTTATACAATAACCGACATGATAAACTATTTTTTTTATGTTTATAACGTCGATTATTTAATAACCAGCATAGAAATTTCATTATCATGTTAGTTATTTTATAACTGATGTGATAAGTGGCATTTTATCATGTCTGTTATAAAATAACTGACATGATAAATCAGTTTTTCTAGCTTTGCATGTTGGTTATATAGAACCAACGTGAAAAATGCTGACATGTTAAACATTTTTTTTCACTAGTGTATGAGGAAAGTAATTATTAAAAAATAATTTCTTAAACTCATCCCACTCCATGGAGTTAATTTGATCATGTTTCCTTGTATTCTTGATACGATTTCAGCATTGATCTTATTCAACATCCAAACGATAGATAGCTAAAATGAATTTTTCATGATCTGAACACTAGAGAATGGAAAATATGTTTTCAAAAGTACTTATTGATTGGTTAGAAATTAATGGATCAGTGGACCCAATAAAAGATGGTGCACATTGCCTCATTAAGAGATCAATAGAATGTTGTTGCCTAATTTTCCCATTTGGAAGTGCACCATGATTCATAGCTTGAGAAAGTTGTGTAAGAATAATAATAATATTTTTTATTACAACTACTATAACATTTGGTTTTGTAGGAGGAAAATCATTGAATTTTCAATCGCATTCAGTATTAACATGATTCCTTTAGGTTCCAGCTATTGAAATAAATCAAAAAATAGTGTGAGTGATGTGGCGATATTTTGATACATTTTTTCCACATAACATCTTTAATTTGATTATATTTAAGTTGTTAAAATAATATTTTAAATAGTTAATTTATTTTGGTGTAAGTTTGTTTTTTAAATAATAAAACAATTAATTTAATTTTTTTATGCTTAATTAATGCTTATTTACATTTTAATTATAATTTTTTAACATTAAATTTATTATTTTATTTTGAAGTTCTTTTTAAAATATTATTTTAATGTCGTTGTTTAATTCTATGTTATTTTAATTTAATTTATCTTTTCCATTTCTTTTATATTTAGTTAATTTGTTATAGTTTAGAATTAGATTTAATTTCTTTAAATAACTTAATAATTAGAAGTAGTGATGTCTAATTATTTTCATAGATAAATTTTATAATTTATTTATTTTGTTAATTAATTAATTAGTTAATTATTTTTAGAAATTTTTTTAATTTAACAAAATAATATGTTCTAATTTTATTTAATTTAAATATTTTTTCGATAATATTTAATTAAAAAGAGAAATTTTATTTTAATTTAATTTTAAATTTCTTATTTTTTTGTAAATTTTAAAAAAAATTAACTTCCAGTTTGAATTTATTAATTAATATTCTTGTGTTTTTTATTTTTGTTTCTTTTATTGTTTGGGATATAATATTATTTTTTTTGTAATAGTGAAGTTGTGTGTAAGATAAATCTTTTATTGTGAAAGTGTTGTGCATAAGAGTTTCTCATGTAATGGAATTTCAATTAGTGAAAGAGAGACATTGTATGAAAATTTGAGTTATTATTAGTAAAATTTGAGAAATGACTAAGATAATTTTCAATTGATAAGAATAAGATATTTTCAGTTATTTGCATAAGAAAATCTGTGTCTTAGTAACATAACATTATTTCTGCATAAGATAATTATCTTATATGGCCATGGTCAGTGGATTTTTTAAGTGAAACCTAAGACAAAGCCTAAATTTCGTTGAGATAACGATGATCGAGGACCAAAAAAACAATTGATGTCAGTTTAAGTAAAAAAATATGGAAAACTTTAATGAAGAACGAAAAACATAATGAATTTTAAATTGAAATAAAATTTTACTTTATTCTAAAATAATAGAGGTATTTAACTGGAATTAGGGCTCTCTTTTATCCTCAACTGTCATCGCCCCAATTTCTTTTGAAGATACGTCGAAGAAGAGTAGAGGCTTCAAATATCAAATTTAGGTATTTGAATCGAGTTCGTAGATGATACATTCCTCCACATCACTACTAAAGTCGAGCACCGATGGCCTCCGGTGAAGCTAGACCCGATTTTTCAGTGTTAAGAAGAAAGGTCATCACCCTGTAGAGAACTGAAATATAGATTCACAATCGAATTTGATGAAGCTTTCGAGTCGGAACCATTTTATGTCTTTGGCCGACAATGCAAATCGAAGCCGATGTTTATTTTTACCTTGAATCGAGATCATGAGCCGATGAAGGTATGATCTTCATCTAAGAGAACATTGGGGTCATGGACTCACCCGTACCGAGTTCACACCAGAGAAGGAAAAACATTATGCTCTTCACCCATTAGATGGAGGTTTGTGTAAATGTAGTTCAAATACTTCTCATAAAAATATCCTAGTATATTGAGTATAATGGTGTTGTTAAAAAAGAAAAAAATAAGAAGAGTTTAGGGGTTGTAGAAGTAAAATAAAATAAAATAAGCTAAGAGAAATCGTTACCTTTAATTTGGGTAACTCCCTTTGGTTTGAACCAAAAAGGACTCTTGAAGTGCCTTTTGCATAAGGTAAGGCTTCTAGGAGTAGTATAGGGATGTAGGAAGATTAATTGGGTAGAGTTTATATGAGCCAAAAGGCTTGAGAGGTGTGAGGAATTTGTTAGAAGTGGTGTCCTTTTATAAGGGGGAGGAGGAGCTCTTTAGAAAAAACTTAAATTATTATTTTATAATAAAATCATATTTGGTTTCTAATGGCTTAAAAGTTTATTATTTAAGGTATAAGGTGAGGATAGGTCTAAAAAAACTCAATAAATAAGTTTTATACAAGTTTGGGTCACTATTTTACCCTTATCTTTTAGATTTAACTCTTAGTTAAATAGTTTGACTTTTACCATGCCTCTTTTCATTTTTATATTATATGGTTAATAAACATAGTATAAACTGCCAAGAAAACCCCAGGTGGTTAATTAATTACATAACTATCATCATATAAGTCCTTTGGTTGAACCTTATATTTTTAGGAATAATATAATATTTGTTTTAAAAACTCCTTTATGTCAATTTTGACAATATTTAACAATTGATTTTTTGTTAAAGTATTAATAACTTTATTAATTCGAACCAAATTCATTTAATAAATCATAACATGTCATATTAACCAATAAAATTTTGGAATTCATTAAAAGTCTCAAATTATATTTATTTGGTTATTTATAATATCAATTATTTAAATATTTCACTAATAAGGTAATTACTGCATCATCATTGTGTCATAAATAAATTAAATTATTTAATGTATAAAAATTATAAATAAAATACCATTATGTAGGAAATATTTTTAGCTTTATAATGAATATTTATAAACGAATTTATCTTCTGTATAACCCTATATTAAATATGTTTTAGTTATTAAACTTCGATTTTAACTCTTTTAACTATTCTTTGAATTAAATAATAATAAATGTCTTAATCTAATCCAAGTGGACCAAAGAGGTTCATATTTTATTCCTAAGGTTTTTTTGGTCGAATTATACTTAGACAATAGAATTAGGACATGTGTTAGGGTAATAATAATATCATTTTTACCATTAATTACCCTATTTACTTTTTACCATGGTAAATAAAAGTGAAAAATTACTATTTACAAAAAATTATTTTTATCTTATTGAACCACATTTTACTCCTTGATATTAACAGTGTCTCTCGAGTTTTCTAAATTTCACTCACAGAAGTGGTACAATTATGTTTTATGTGAATTTTCAAATTCTCTTAGGAGGTGGGTAAAACACGGTGAAAAGTTCAATAAAATTTGTATATATCTAAAATTATTATAAACTGAATCCAATGAATTACATTGAACTTATATAAGTATCATGCATCTATTTTGACATAAAATAAATTTATAAAAAATAAATAATTATTTAAATAAAAATTCGGTTTTAAACTATAACTCAGTGTTTTTCACTATTTATCAAAAATTAAAAGTTTTCAGAAAAATAGAAAAAATTTACCCTAAGATAATTTTGATATTAAGAATTAAATAATAAAGTATATTTTACCAAATTTAAAGCAAATAAGTTGCATTTATTAATTTAAAAGTAATTCCCACTGTCAAACCCAAAAGGCGTATTTTTAAGAAATAATAATTACCAAAATTCTGACACTTGTTTATGTCCAATTTCAAAGTGAAATTACTTAAAATGACCATAATTGGATCAAATGGTAAAAAATATAATATATTTATACTTCCAACCCGTTAAAATTTATAATTTAACAATTTAAATTATTTTTATTTAAAAAGTTATTTTCAGTTAAAATATACTATTTTTCACTATTCACCCAAATATGGAAGTTATTAGAAAAACACCATAACTTTATTGAAACTAAATTAGTATGTCCTGATTCTAATGAAGAAGTTTATTTTGTAAAATTGAATATATAAAAGTTTTAAATATTGGATTTTAAAAGGTTTCGGCATTAAAAGGCGGTAAAATTTCATTTTTTGGAAAAATACTTCTTTTATCTGAAAAAAATGTATTCGTTCTTACATTATGTCTAAGAAACTCACATTATGGATTCTAAAATTATAAGGATTATATAAAGATCAAAATTCAGTTAATACTATTCATAACCGCTTTTGAACGACTTGTTTGGTAAGTCATGGTGCTCTAGAACTCGATGTTGCGTGTAGTTAAAGTTATTGAATTACTTTGAAGAAATAGCGTACTATGAAATCTTGGGGTGTTACCTTCTTCCCCCCTTCAATAAATTGTGTCCTCATAATTTTAAATTATTTTTTGAAAATAAGAGGTTGAAAATAAAAAATACCTTTGGGAAAACCCACATCAGAAATTAGGTTAATAAAATTTAGTCTTAACAAGAGGAAAAGGGAAATGAAAGGGTCACCACCAAATTATAATCTCGATTAGGAGAAAATTGGTGGAAATTAGAGACATATAATTGGAGGGAAAATGTAAATATTTATAGGCAGTGATTGAGGTCATCAATCACAAACAAGTCTAAAATTGAGGTCCTTAAATTCATCAATCTATGATGATTTAAAATACCATCGGTTCAACAAAACAAGAAAACATATGGTATAAGGATAACACATTTTTTTGTTTTATTATCCCTTCACTAAAGTATAAGAATTAATTTCTTCATAGAATAAGAGAAGAAGAAAAAAAATATAATTGACATGTATAGTCCCATCCTTTAACTAATTTCTTCCACAAAGTCATCTTTCACTCTAAAAGATAATAGAACTTAAAAATAATATTCTATTTATCATATTCGTATAGGGTTAAGAAAATTAATTTATAATTCATATACTATATATTTTTTAAAAAGACTACATTATTCAATCCAGGACATCACGTGGGCCAGTGGTAGGTGATACACCATTGTCGCCTTTTGGTTGCGGGTTCAAGTCCCGCGACCTTGCCGGACGCGACGGGTTGATACCCGACCTCTAGGTTGTCCTTTTATGGAAATCCAAAAATAATCTCAAACTAGAATTATCCAAAATACTTCTGTCCAAACTCTCAGTAGAAAATTTATAAGGAAGGTAAACAAAATGAAGATCTTTTTTTCCGCGTAATAACATGTGAACACCTTCATCATGTATTCTTTTAAAACACTACAACATCATGTATTACCATAAAACCTTATTGATTATATTCATGATCCCTTATTCCTTATAGAATACTGGATATACTCCTTCTATCCAAAAATGTTGTAAACTCCAATAATAACGGAATATACAAAACATTAATCAGTTTTAAGGTAATCAAGAATATCCAATATAATTTATCCAAATCAATCATGTATTATTCAAAAATCACCACCTCAGTATAAGAACCATATTATGGTTTATCTTTCTCTCAACCATATATTTTCCCAAAATTTAACCTGCTATTGAGTAACTTTTCTTGGTTCCACACCATCTCAAGTCCTTAATGAAATAGTACTGCAGTACAATCCTTATATACTCCATAATTATTATAACCAGTACATTGTTGATACAACACTCAAATGAAATAATTCCCTAAAAACAACATAAGAACTCTAATAATTCCTCCTCATCTGTGGTAGTATCATAACTTGATTATTATCCAATAATATCATTTTCAGTATACTTTTATGAATGGGACATTGATTCGCGTAGTGTCCCAACTCCTTGCAGATGAAGAATTGTACATTTGAAACCTTTTTCTTACCCTTGCAGTCACGTACATGGTCTCCTTTTTCTCCACACTTATAACAAACTCTCATTCTCTTCAGGCAAGTTCCAGGGTGTTTCTTCCCACAATTATCACATATGAGAAAATTATTATTTTCCCTCTTCCCTTTATCCACCTTTTTCTCTTCCATCCTCTTCTTCTCTTGCTTCCCTTAAAATCCATAGGACTCAGAGAATTCTTTACTTATATTATTAACACATGATACTATTTCTTCACATGATGAGAATACATGGGAGACTATTTCCCTTTTAAATGTTGTCTTAATACTGTGAAAGATATGATCCCTCTTACTCTTTGGATCATACGTATTTCTGGAGTTCACATTCCTTCTACTAGGCACCATTTCTATAAAATAGCATAAACTAGGTCAGTTTATGAATTGAAATGAATAATTCCAAACTTGTAAAATACCTAACGTAAATTGAATGGTTTATAGATATAATCGATAATCATAAAGATTTTTTCATTGAGTAATTTTATACTCATAAACCCTTCATAATGATTTGTAAAGAAAACGAGAATTATCCTAAGCATATCCCCCAGGAGTGTCGTAACCAAGAGTGCAGCAAGTCCCATTGTCATGCACCAGTTCCCGTTTGAGTCTAGCTCAAAGCTGTGTTTTCAGGTTTTACCCCTAGGTACATCTGTGCCAGAGCTGCCTCTACCTTCTCGTATCCAGACAGGGATGTATTTCTCAGAAAACTCACAAAATCTCTACAATACCAAAATTCTAGGAATTCTTTCTACACTATCCCTCAAATTCCATCTTAGGTCTATGTGCTCTAATCAAATTTTATCTAAATCTAGTTTCCAAAGATTGTACTAAACTTCCTCTGATACCAACTATAACGCCCCAACCCGAGTTACCCATAGTCGATGCATTATTACGTATAATTGGAATTATCACAAAAGATCAAGTCTTGAAAAATTGATTAGTTTAGTAGCCTTGGAAACATTAGATACATTCATAAATGTTACATTACATCATAAAGTAAAAAAACTCCAATAAGATAGTCTCCATAGTCCACACACAAATCCCCTTTAGACTATCCCTACAGGCCAATCATAACATATTTCTTTACATCCTGGGAAAAACAAAACATAGAAAGGGGTGAGCTCAAATGCTCAGTATAGATAACAATATAGCGGAAACGTTCACAAATAACCATAAACATTTAAGGCAATGTATAACTAAAACAAAATCCTTTTAAACTTGAACTTCATCATAATATGGAAAAAATAAAATGAAATAATGTCATTTTTTTTATTCACATGGACATTCTACTAGTCGAATAATCACTTGCAATATCAATAACAAGTTTCATAATGATGGAATGCATAACGCCAGACTATCATAACCACATAGTCAAGGCCTTGTGCCAAGACTACAAATAATATTTTCTCAAGGCCTTTTTCCAAGACACTAGTTTGTCTCATTAGACCTACCAATGCATCGAGGAGCTATAATGGGCTCCACCCGTCACTTACTAAGTCCAATGTGTTCCCATATGAAAAGGTTTAAACATAACATTAACATTTGTATTAAAAATAGCATATGAAATGTCAATACTTTCTCTATAAAACATGAATGGTATAAAAATAACACATCCACAGTCAAACATATCACAAAACCTTCAATACAATACGGAATTTTTGTATCATAATAAATCAACACCAAATAAGCTTAAAATCCATCAAAGGATGTTGACATATATGAAATCAAAACTATTTGAGAGAAATATCTCTTTTTTTGAAATTGTTTAAAAGTCACATAATTATAAAAGAAAAATTTTAAATTCAAAATATTCTTATAAGCTTAAAAGGGAAGATTCTACAATTTTATAATGGCGGAAAATAGCCTCACCCACCATATAAGTTAAAAATACATTCTTACCTTAATTTTGACGAAAAGGTTAAAAAGGACCTTGTTTGGAAAATGACGGAAAGATTCCTTTCAAAACATTTTATAAAAAGTTTAACAAGGGTATAAATGACTTTAACCCATATTCTAGTAAATAGTAAATTATTTTTGAAATACATTTTTAAGAAACATGGATCTGGATGATAAAGAAGTCCGAGTAGATAATTATGTATAAACAACCTCCGATAATGAAGAGATTGTGAAATAAACCCTTACATTATACTTTTCCCTGGTCAAGGGTAGGTTAACCTCCTGTATAATAGTTAAATCATTGTTATTAAATTATAAAATAATCATATACATTAATATGATATCATATATGATCTTTTAACATTTCTTTGTTAATAATATCTTAGTATTATCGTCGTTTCGGGTGTTAACTTACTCGTTTTCTTTTATATGTTTTGTTACATAAGTCATGTTTTTTATCCACAGGTTGAATCTTATTCATATCCAGAATGATATCAAGTCCTTAAAATTTATTTTTAATCATCAAATGAAATTATTCTTGAATGGATATGATGGGGAATGAATCTCATCGTGTTTATGGAGACGGTAGTCTATACGTACGCAGGAATGCTACTTCCATTTCATTTTCATTTTAAAAGGAATGAAAACCAAATGATACATAGGTATATTATTATTACAGTATAATATAATATCTTATATATGTTACTTAAGTTCATTAACACCGTCCTTTATAAGTTCCATGCATGTATGAACGAGTCATATCATTTTGAGGGGGTGGTAGTCCGCACTTCCCCAAATGAAATTATCGTATATATATACAACATGAAACAAATAATGGTATTCTATAAAATGGAATTACAGAACCTTATATATAAAATAAATATCATTAATATCATATTTAATTATAGTTCCATCATAATGGCCACCATGAGAGGTGGTAGGAGATTATTGAACAATCATCGTTTCGTGAGGCGTTTGGTTTCCATCCACAGAAATATTATGTTCTTCACCCATTAGATGGAGGTGTGTGTAAGTTTAGTTAAAATACTTCTTATAACAATATTCTAGTATATTTAGTATACTGGTGTTGTTAAAAAATAAAAAAATAAGAAGAGTTTAGGGGTTGGAGAAGTAAAATAAAAGAAAAGAAGCTAAGAGAAATTGTTACCTTTAATTTGGGTAACTCCCTTTGTTTTGAACCAAAAAGGACTCTTTAAGTGCCTTATGCCTAAGGTAAGGATTCTAGAAGGAGGAGAGAGATGTATAGAGCTTAATTGGGCAGAGTTTGGACTAGCCCAAATTCTTGATATGTGTTAGGAATTTGTTAGAAGTGGTGTCCTTTTATAAGGGGGAGGAGGGGCTCTTTAGGAAAAACTTAAAGTATTATATTATAATAAAATCATATTCAATTTCTAATGGCTTGAAAGTGGATTATTCAAGGTATAATGTGTGGATAGGTCGAAAACAACTCAATCAATAAGTTTTAGACAAGTGTGGGTCACTATTTTATCCTTATCTTTTAGATTTAACTCTTAGTTAAATAGTTTGACATTTACCATGTCTCTTTGTATTATTATATTATATGGTTAATAAACTTACTATAAACTGCCAAGAGAACCCCAAGTGGTTAATTAATGACATACCAATCATAATATAAGTTATTTTTCAGAACCTTATATTTTTAGGAATAATATAATTTTTTTTAAAAACCCCATTTATGTCAATTTTGACACTATTTAACAATTGATTTTTGTTAAAGTCTTAATAACATTATTAATTCGAACCAAATTCATTTAATCAATCCTAAAATGTAATATTAACCAATAAAATTCTTGTAATTTATTAAAAGTCTAAAATTATATTTATTTGGCTATTTATAATATCAACTATTTTAATATTTCACTAATAAGGTAATTACTGCATCATCATTGTGTCATAAATAAATTAAATTATTTAATGTCTAATAATTATAAATAAAATACCATTATGTAGGAAATATTTTTATATTTCTAATGAATATTTATAACCCAATTTATCTTATGTATAACCCTATATTAAAAATGTTTTAGTTATTAAACTTTGATTTTAACTCTTTTAACTCTTCTTTGAATTAAATAATAATAAATGTCCTAATCTAATCCAAGTGGACCAAAGTGGTTAATATTTTATTCCTAAGGTTTTTTTTGGTCTAATTATACTTATCCAATAGAATTAGGACATGTGTTAGGGTAATAATAATATCATTTTTACCCTTAATTACCTTATTTACTTTTCACCGTGGTAAATAAAAGTAAAAAGTTACTATTCAACAAAAATTATTTTTATCTTATTAATCCACATTTTACTCCTTTATATTAACTATGTCTCCTGGATTTTTGAAATTTTATTCACAGAAGTGGTAAAATTATGTTTTATGTAAATTTTCAAATTCTCTTAGGAGGTGGGTAAAAGACGGTGAAAAGTTCAATAAAATTTCTATATATCTAAAATTATTATAAACTTACTCCAATGAATTAAATTGAACTTATATAGGTATCATGTATCTATTTTGAAATAAAATAAATTTAAAAAAATAAATAATTATTTAATAAAAATTCAGTTTTAAACTATAACTCAGTGTTTTTCACTATTCATCAAAAATTAAAAGTTTTCAGAAAAATACAAAAAATTTACCCTAAGCTAATTTTTATATTACTAATTTAATAATGAAGTCTATTTTACCAAATTCAAAACATAGAAGTTTCATTTATTAATTGAATGTTAATTCCCGCTGTCAAAACCAAAAGGCGTATTTTTAAGAAATAATAACTACCAAAATGTTGACAATTGTTTATGTCCAATTTCAAAGTGAAATTACTTACAATGACCATAATTGGATTAAATTGTAAAAATATAATCTATTTATACTTCCAAACCATTAAAATTTATAATTTAACAATATAAATTATTTTGATTTTAAAATTTGTTTTCAGTTAAAATATAGTATTTTCACTATTCACCCAAATAAGAAAGTTATCAGAAAAACAAAAAAAACATTATTGAAACTAAATTCTTATGTCCTGATTCTAAAAAATAAGTTTATTTTGTCAAATTGAATATATAAAAGTTTCAAATATTGTATTTAAAAAGGCTTCACCATTAAAAGGCAGTAAAATTGCATTTTTTGAAAAATAGTTCTTTTATCTGAAAAAAATGTATTGGTTCTTACATTATGTCTAAGAAACACATAATATGGATTCTAAAATTGTAATGATTATATAAAGTTCAAAATTTAGTTAATACTATTCATAACCGCTTTTGAACGACTTGTTTGGTAAGTCATGGTGCGCTAGAACTCAGTGTTACATGTATTGCAAGTTATTGAATTACTTTGAAGAAATAACATACTATGAAATATCAGGGTGTTAAACCTTCCAATAATTCAGTGAATACTACGAGACTCTATTTTTTATAGGATTTTACCAGAACTGAGGATGTTTATGTTGTGTTGATGTGCTATAATGATGAATCATTGTTTTTCTAGTTTTTATTCTCATTGTAGGTTCTGAATTTGAAATGGCATTGGGACCTCATGTTGTATAAAATCTTAGGCCTCACAATCAGATTGAAGTGATAAACAGATTCTTGAATCTTTGTCTCAATAAAGTTACAGTCATAAATTGAGAGATTTACTGAGAATGGGTGAAGCTGGTTGAGGCTTGCAGATGGGATTGATGACCCAAAACTTCATTGAAGATTATTTGATTCAAACAGGGATACATCAATTGAATTTAATGGTTCTTTTGTTGGATCAAATATTGTTGAGTGATGAAGAAGGGTTCTTCTTGGATTTACACTTCATCTTAATTAAATGATTGTGAGTTTGTGATGGAGAGAGTGTTTTCTTTGGTGACATGAGCATTGAATGAAGGTTACAATACATATTTCTCTCATTTTATAATCACCAAAGAAGCCGGTAGTTTTCTTAGTGATTCTTGGGGAGAATAAAAGGGACGCAAGTTATGAATTTTTTTGTGGTTATTTTATTCATTTAGAGACAGAAACAACACATGTGAAAATATTGGAATACGTCGAAAGCAAAGATATGAGAGCGATATGAGAGCGAAACTAGGAGATATATAGGATCAATATGAGATCAAAACTACGATATTTTCTAGGAAGCTGTTGTAACTCTAAAACATGATGAAAATTATGATCGTTGCATGCCACTGATCATCAGAGATGTTCAGCTAAATTTACAGTAGTCGAAACTAGTGGATTCACATGGTGATGTCTTTATGAGTTTTCCAATCTTTAATTTTCAATTGTAATTATTTCTAGAATCTTGAAATTTCAAAATGTGATTTCTTATTTAAGTTTTAATCTTCTATTATTTTGTTATTCATTTTTCTTCCATTCTGAGTACGTCTCATTACAGATTGGAATGTGATGAAATATGGTTGTAGCTCATTAATTTTTGTTGATTTGGAGTTTGAATAATATTCACACTATTTAAATTTCTCAATCTTTGATTGAAGAATTGTGAGTACAATAAGTGTTTTCTGTGTCTTTTTTTTAGCGATCGTTGAGAAAAATGACCAACTCCTTTGAAAATAAATTCTACTTCTGAGATCTCAGTTGTAGTCTCATTTTAATTAACTAAATTTTAATTAACTAAAAGATATGATAGATTAGATATTTCAATCATTCATTGAGAGAATTATTGTTATGAAATCTGTTAAAAATGATGAATAAAGACTGATTCGTAAGAATATCTAGTTAGAATACAACTTCTTTTTATCTATTAAATCCTCTACTGATTTCTTATATTTTTATTTCAATTGTTTACTTTCTATTTTAATTCCATATTGTTTCTTGGATATAGTTTTGATTTCTTTCTGGACAAAATCTCTTCAAAAAACAATTAAAAATATAAAAGCAAAAAATATAAGAACATGAAAAAATAACTCTTACAGGGCAATCTCACTAAGAGACAAACTTGGTTTCTACTTTACTAAAGTTATTAGGTTTTAAAGTGTGAGTTATTTTTTAAGTGACACTAAAAATCCCTGATCATTAATTGGCACCATTTCTAAGGAGGCTACCACCAGATTTAATAATGTTTTTTAAAAAATATTCTAAAAAACAGCAAAACAAATTTAAAAAGTAAAAAAATATCATCTTTCAAAATATGTTGTACGATCAACAACTTAGAAAATTTAGAAAATGAAAATTCACATGATATTATGAATCAAATATTTGAAAAATAGAAAGATAAACTAGTTTTAGAGTTTGAAAATTTAGTGAAAATATAAACATCACCAAAAAAATCACCAAAAAAATCCTTTGAAACAGAAAATGTACAAAATGTAGAAAAAATGGATGACCACAGAACACTAAAGGAGCTCACTACTCCTGATGTCAAGAACCGACAAAACAATTTGGGTTATCCTAATATTTCTAATTTTTTGGAACAAATATTAGGATTAATCCATCATCTACCTAAATTTCATGGACTTCCAGGAGAGGACCCTCAGAAGCACCTACAAGAATTTCACATGGAGTATATCACCATGAATCCCCGAGGGTAAGTGAGGATCAAATTAAATTTTATATTAATTTTATTTGGATGGATTGGTGAAGGAGTTTTTTTACTACTCACAATCCAATGACATAGTAAGTTTTCATCAATTAAAGAAGATCTTTTTCGAAAAAAAATTTCCTTCCTCTAGGACCGCTTCTATTAGGAAGGATATATGTGGCATTAGGCAGCTACAAGGGGAAACATTAAATTAATATTGATATTTAAGAAACTTTAGTCTAGATACCCTCATCACCAAATTTTTTACCGGATCCTTATCCACTTTTTTGCAAAGGTTTAGTCTTGATGGATAAGAGTATGATAGATTCTACTACTGGAGGTGCTTTAATTGATAAAACTCACATTAATGCTAGGAATCTGATTTCAAACATGGACCAAAATTCACAAAAAATCAGTACTAGGGGTCTATTGCATGTTAATATAGCAATGTAATTGTCTACTCTCAATCCTGGTAATATATAAATAGATAACCAATTGAGTGAACTTGCATGTATGATGAAGCAAATATTGACTAACATTAAACCTTCACAATCTCAACCTGATCTGGTTTATCCCATCCGAATGAACTGTATCATTTGTTCTTACACTGATCATTTTAATTTACAATGTCCACTGTTGTAAGAAACATCTAAAAATTACAAGGAGGTATTTTTTAGAAAACCTTTCCAAAACAACCCAAATAGTTAGTTTCCCAATCAAAACATTCAATCTAGAACATTTTAAATTAACCAAAATTTCAACTATGGATGGAATAAACAACAAAAAAATAGGTTTAGGCCTAATGATCAACTAAAAAATAATTTCCCCCCAATATTTCAATCAACATCCTAGGTATAACCAAAATAAATTTGGAAACCAATTTGGTGGGAATTTCAAAATTCTTTAGAATCAAGAAAATCAAAAGCAAAATAGTCAATAAAAGAAATAATTCGCATCATGAATACATGGCTAAAAAGAAGCAAGATATTTCACAACAAAAACAATTTTTTATACAAAACATGGTTACAGAAATGTGTCAAATGGAAATTGAAATTAGTTGTTTAAATAATTGAAGAAATTATAATTTTCCATCCCAATCTGAAGTGAATCTGAGAGGAAGTGATATTGTTAGTAAAATAGTATTTAGAAGTGAAATTTAAAATCATAATCTGAAAGATGAAAACATTGAACAAGAACCTAACAAAACTGTTACAACTTCTGAAACAAATGATGAATCACATAAAGAAGTGGAAAAACCACCCATTGAAGTTATTTTTCCATATTCTAAAGTTGTTAAAGCACCAACTAAAACTATTGAACAACATTCTGTCCATATAGCATTTGAACAAGAAAAATCAAATAAGAAGAGAGAAATTTAACTCTAAGGAAGCTTTAGGGATTTTAGAAATATAATGGGATCTTACAATGGGAAAATCAAAGTTTATGATGATCTGAATATGTATAGGGAGCCACCACCTTATCCTTTGGGTATTCCCCTTGTTAAAAAAATGTTGAAACTGAAAGAGACAAGGAAGTAATTGAAACTTTTTGGAATGTACAGGATAACATTTCCTTGTTAGATGTTGTGAAACAAATCCCCCATTGTGAAAAATTTCTTAAAAGAGATGTGCACTCATAGAAGGAAGTTCAAGGGTGGTGAGAAATTTAATTTGGGAAGAAATGTCTCTTCTATGATTCAACACCCTCTCCCTATTAAATACAAGGATCTAGGTATGTTTTTTATCCCATGTATCATTAGAAATCATCAGTTTTAAGATGCAATGTTATATTTAGGAGCCTCCATTAATGTTATCCCTTATTCTATATTTTCATCTATGTGGGTTGCAGAGCTCAAGAAATCTGTTATTGTCTTCTAGTTAGCTAATGGGGGTTTAACTAGGCCATCTGGAGTTTGGAATATGTGTTGGTAAGGGTAAAAGATTTTGTTTCCAATACAGTTTTTTTACGCTACACATGGAAGATGGTCATTTAAGTTCACATGCACCCTTAATTTTAGGAATACCAATCTTGAAAACTACTAAGTCAATAATAAATGTTCATAAAGGAACTTTGTATTTAGAGTTTGGAGGTAATATGGTCAATTTTAATATTTTTGAAACAATGAGACACCTAGTGGAAGATAATTCTTCTCACCGAGTTAATATGATTGACTGGTTTTCTACATAGTTATTTCCTAATTTTATTCAAGATAACCAACCACTAGATTCTTTAAAAAATGTAAATTCTCTTAAAAACGAACCATTTTCTACTGAATAAGATTTTGAATATGAGAATTATGAAATTTTTTGTAACGATGAATCAAAAATTGAATCAATCTTTTGGAAAATTTATCGCTATTTTATACTTTATAAAGATGTAAAGAAATTTTTTTTTCCAAAAAGTGATACTGAAAATGATGAAGATGTTTCTGAATATTTTGAAATATGTTCTACTACTGAAATAATGATATTATGGTTGAAATTTATTTAGATTCTTCTAAAAATTATGCAAATTATGCTCAAAATTTCATTAAAAAATGACCTCATATTTGTGAAGTTGAATTTGAAAATTATTTTAAGAATGACACAAATTTTCTTCTTGAAAATTCATGTACTTATAATTTAGGAATTGTTAATTATGCTATTCTTCAGGCTGTTTTTGAAGCATAAATGAACTCAAATAACCCATAGAAACTCATTTATCAAAAGAATTAAACATGTACACACTTGAAATCAAACCCTTTCTTGAAGATTTGAAATATGCTTACTTGGAAGAAAACAACAATTTCCTATTATAATTGTAATTGGAATTTCCAGTGAACAAGAAAATAAACTCTTAAATGTCATTAGAAATAATAGGAAGGTCATAGGCTAGTATTTAGATAATCTTACAGGCATTAGTCCTTCAATGTGCATTCATATGTTTCTTCTTGATGATGATTGAAAACCTATTAGACAATTTCAAAAGAGATTGAATCCTACCCTTCTTGAAGTGGTTAAAAAAGAGTTTACTACCTTTTTAGTTATGGGTATTATATACCCACATTTCTAATAATCAATGGGTAAGTCCAGATCAAATTGTTCCTGAAACTTATGGATTCATGGTTTTTAACAATGAATTTGGAGAGTTAGTTCCTATGATGCTACCTAACAAGTGGAGGGTATGCATTGATTATAAAAGTTTGAACTTAGTGACTATGAAGGACCACTTTTCCTTTCCTTTCTTTGATCAAATTATGATATTAGCTAGTCAATATCATTATTTCTTGCAATATGGATTTTTTGAATATTTCAAGAATCAAGTATCTCTAGAGGATCTGGATAAAAAAACTTTCACATTTTCTTTTGGTGAGTTTTATTATCGTAGAATGTCAATAATAATTTGTAATCATCTTGCCACCTTATAAAGAAGCATGCTTAGAATTTTAACTGAATTTCTTGAGGAATTAATGGAAGTGTTTATGGATGAATTTACAATGTATGTTCTATCTTCTGAGAGATATATGAGGAGTTTAGGATTTGTGATTAATGTTTTCATTGAGATTAACCATGTTCTGAAATTTGAAAATGTCATTTTATGGTAGAAAGTGCAATTGTGCATGGTCATGAAGTGTCTACGAATGGAATTTAAGTTGACAAGTAGAACTGCTTATTCTTTGACAAGATTACTCTAGAAATAAGTCGCTTTTGTCTATGATGATAAGTATAAGGATGCATTCAATAAACTAAAATATAATCCAGTATCCACACCAATAGTTCAACCACCTAATTGTATTTTTTCTTTTAATTTGATGACTAATGCTTCAGAGTTGTCTTTATGGGATGTTCTTGGACAAATAATGGAGGAAATCTCATGTCATTGCTTATGCTTCTAGGACTCTAGATACTACACAATCCAATTGCTCCACAACTGAGAAGGAATTTCTAACTACTATTTTTTTCTATTGATAAGTTTAGAATCTATATCTTAGTATCTAAAGTTATGGTTGTCACTGATCATTATATTATTCGATATCTCATCAAGAATAAAGAATCAAAACCAATACTGGTTAAATGGATTTTATTACTATAGGAATATGATATAGAGATCTAATATAGAAAATGGATTGAGAACAATGTGGCTTATCATTTGAGTATGATACCTGCTGAATTTTGACAAGACAAATCTTTTTTTGAACTAATTAAAAAGATTTTTCTTGGGGAGAAGTTGTATTTTTTTTATTATTTAAAAATTCCATAGTTTTCAAACATCATAAATTTCTTAGTTGATAAAATTGTTCCACATTAGTTTTCCAAGAAACAAGTTGCTAAACTAATTTGTGAGTCAAGGAAATATATCTAGGATGATCCTTATTTATGGAATTTGGGAAGTAATCATATTGTTATGAGATGTATTCTAAATTCAAAAATTCCTTTAGTTCTGAAATTCTGCCATAGTTTGATCTGTGGTGGTCAATTTGGGCCACAAAGGACTAATAGATAGGTGATTGATTTAGGTTCATTTTGTCCTGACATTTTCAAATATTCTCATGGGTTTTGTAGTACTTGTGATTATTTTCAATTCCAATGAAAATTTTCTAAAAAACATGATATTCCATAATATCCTATGTTGTTTTGTGATGTCTATAATATTTGGGGAATGGATTTTATAGTTCCTTTTACTAATTCCTTTGGATACTTGTACATCCTACTTGATTATGTATTGAAATGGGTTTAAGTTATTCCAACTAGAACAGATGATGTAAAGTGGTGTATTGGTTTGTCAAGAGAAATAAATTTTGTAGATTTGGGATGGATTGATTTATTCTCATAGAACAAGGAACTCATTTTGGTAACAATAATTTTGAAGTTATTCTTAAAAGGTATAATGTAATGCATCAAGTTTCTACACACTATCACCCTAAAAAAATGAGATGGATGAAGTTTCAAATAGAGATATTAATATTATTATTAAGAAGACTGCTAACCCAACTCAGAAAGATTTGATCTTGAGACTTTAGAATTTTCTTTGGGTGTATAGGATTGTCAATAAGACTCCAATAGGGATTTCACCTTATAGGATATTTTTTGGAAGATCTTTTCATCTACCTATTGAAGTTGAGCATAAATCATTTTGGGCTATCAAATATTGTAATATAAATTTGTTTGAGCCAAGAAAAGAGAGGAAGTTGTGTTTTCAAGATTTGTAGGATATAAAAAATAATTCTTATAATAATAAAAGGACTTTTAAATTGAAACCCCAAGTTGTTCATGACAAGATGAATTTGAATAAATAATTTTGGATTAGAGATATGGTGTCATTGTGAAACTCCATACTGAAGATTTTCCCATGTAAATTTCATTTCAAATGATATGGACCTTTTATTATAACTCAAATTCTCCATTTTGGAGTTTTATATATTTCAGATCCTGGGAAGGATGTTCTATTTACTCTCAATGGACATCAGGTGAAACTTTTTAGAGAAGGTAATAAGGAACCTCCAAGGAAGGTGTTACTTTTGTTAGAAGTTGAATACCATTGAATAATCGGGTTTTTTATTAACTAACTATTTGTTTTTTTGGAATAAGTGTGGGGGAGGTACTAACCTTTTGTGGTGTTAAAAGTTTTATTTTTTCTTCATATTTTTTCTTTGCAGAGAATAAAGTGAGATTAATGGGAGGATGTTTTCATATTTTTCACTATAAGGAATCCACTTAGGGGTGCTCATCATTTTATCTCCACTTAAATAGGAGAATATTCTTTATGAACTACATTTATTAAGAGAAGATACAAGCTAAAAAACTTAGACCAAAACCCTCACACATTAAACTATGGATTTATTTTACTTAAGCTGAAATTTATTAAATCTAGTCATAATCTGTTTACATTTTTAGGATATTTCAAGTTAACCAGACAAGCTTCGTCAAAGAAAGGATGGGATTCAATATATTCAAAGGATAATAAATCATATAATTCAAGGAGTTTTTTAGTTTAAAATCCTTCTCACATTTTCATTCTTTTAAAATATGTTTTCTGTTTCTACTTTGGTCTTAAATTGTAGAAAAATTTAAATGAAAGAATGCTTTCAAGCTGAATTTTGTTATTTAAAAATGTTGGTTTATTCCATTAAATAATTATTTTTTTACTTTTGTATTAGTGATGAGTAATCTTTTACTTTTCTAAAAAAATTCTTCACACATCTTGAAAATTCACTAGTTCCCAAATTTTAATTTTTGAATCATTAAAGTGGTAACCAATAGTCAATTTTTGTGAATGTTGTAAATTTATATTTTTAATTATGTGGAAAACACTAAATTGAGATTTCATGTAACTATTTTCATCATGATTCAAATATAATGAATTTTAAAATATTCTTAAACTTTAAAAAAATCAAATAAACATGTTTTCTCCACCTCAAGCTCAACATTAGGGACGATGTTGAGCTTTAGTGTGTGAGAGAGGGTATTTTAATGTGCTAAATTGTACCAAAATTTGAGCCCATTGAAAATCCTATTTTTTTCAAGTCATGACAAAACATTTTCAGTAGTTTAATTTTTTTTCTAATGTTTGAGTGCTATGTATCCTCAATAAGGAGGTTAATTTTATATTACCCCTTATATTTAGTTAAGTAATTAATTTTTCATTTTCCTCTATAAAAGAAGTGGAATTTGGTAAATAAATTTTAGAATGTTTTACAATTATCATTTACCTTAAATATTTTAATTTGAATTCAAACTCATAATAAATACATTCAAATGAATTGCGAAATGAAAATCATAATCAATGTTTAACCTTTTCTTTATTCTTTAAGCTATTGGATGATTTATTTATACTCATTTTAATTTATTAAGTTCGTTCATCCAAACAGACTGTCTAAATTATTTTAATTCTTAATTTATGTGAGTCAGTTCTCCTAGAGGTAAAGAAAATTTTGGACTTACATTTGAATGAAAATTTAAATGGGTTTAAAGTAAATCCAAAATTTTAAGGTTAATTATTTTTGTAAAGAAAGAATCAGTTTTTCACTAGAAAAAACTTAATTTCTTGATGGTAAAATATTTTCCCAACATGATAAAATTCAAGGTGAAAATAATTTTAAAAACCATTTTTTCATGGAAACCCAGTATTTCAAACTTAATATTTATTTCAATCCACTGAATTCGATTAATTGTTTTCTTGAGGATAAGAAAAACCTTAGTGTGGGGGAATTTATGTGGTTGTATTTTGATACATTTTTTCCACATGACATCTTTAATTTAATTATATTTAAGTTATTAAAATAGTATTTTAAATAATTAATTTACTTAGGTGTTAGTTTGTTGTTTAAATAATAAAACTATTAATTTAATTTTTTATGTTTAATTAATGATTATTTTTATTCTAATTATAATTTGGTTAACATTAGATTTATTATTTCATTTTGAATTTCTTTTTAAAATATTATTTCAATGTCATTATTTAATTCTATGTTATATTAATTTAATTTATCTTTTCCATTGCTTTTATATTTAGTTAATTAATTATAGTTTAGCATTAGATTTATTTTCTTTAGATAACTTAATAATTAGAAGTAATATATTCTAATTATTTTCCTTAATAAATTTTATTATTTATTTATTTAGTTATTTAATTAATCAATTAATTATTTTTATCAAATTATTGTTAATTTAAAAAAATAATTCATTTTCATTTTTATTTAATTTAAATATTTATTTTAAATAATATTTAATTAAAAATAAAAAATTTATTTTATTTTATTTTTCAATTACTTAATTTTTTTTATAAATTGTAAAAAATTAACTTACAGTTTAAATTTTTTCATTATTATTCTCATGTTTTTCATTTTAATTTCTTTTATTGTGTAGGATATGATATTATTTTGTAGTAATACTATAATTGTGCATAAGATAAATCTTTTATTATGAAAGTGTCATGCATAAGAGTATGTCATGTAATGGAATTTCTGTTGGTGTAAGAATGACACCGTAAGAAAATTTTAGTTATTGTTAGAAAGATGATTTGAGAAGTGAGTAAGATAATTTGAAATTGATAAGTATAAGATATTTTTAGTTATTATCATAAGACAATATATTTCTAAGTAAGATAAGATTATTTTCGCATAAGATAATTATCTTACGTGGCCAGTGGATTTTTTAAGTGAAACCTAAGACAAAGCCCCAATTTTTTTTGAAGATCCGGCGAAGATGAGTAGAGGTTGCTAGTATCAAATCTATGTATTTAAACTGAGTTCCTAAATTATACTTCCCTCCTTGTCGCTGTTGAAGTCAAGCACTTTTAACCATTAGTGAAGCCAGACCCGATATATCAGAGTTAAGAAGAAAGGTTTCCACCTTGTTGAGAACCCAAACACAGATCCACCACCACCGTCGACTTTGAAAAAGGTTTTGATCTGGATCCATTCAATGTCCATGATTTCCAATTCAAATCAAATCCACTATTGATTTTTTCCCTTGAACTAAGTTCACAAGCTGATAAAGCCAGGATCTCCAGCCAAGAGAACATCATGGTCATAGAATCACCCTGACCGAGTTTGCAGAATAGATTGAAACAGAAGCCTCCTCTTTTCTAATAAACTCGAATCAACCCCACCGCCATGATTTAATATTGCACCACTAAGCTCACACCATTTAAATTTCTTTATGAACTGAAGTGGGATGAAATTTATCGATCATGAAGAAATATAATTTCCCATGCCAAGATCATACGATTGAAGATGACCAAAGTTGAAAAATGAGAAGCGTTATATTTTGAGGATTTTTTATCTGGGTTTTTTTGATGTTTTTTGATATTACCATGTTTGATGAGCATCAAAAGGAGATGAATTCCTTCTAAGAACCCAGTAAATACTACAAGACTAAATTTTTCATGGGATATTACTAGAACTGAGGAATTTTAGGTTGTGTTGATGTGATAATGATGAAACATCATTTTTTTGGGTATTATTCTCATTATAGGTTTCGAATTGGAAATAAAATCAGGAACTCATGTTATTCAAGAGTTGTAGCTTCACAATAAAATTTAAGTGATAGAAATAAGATCACAGATTTGTCTCAATAAAGTAACAGTCATAAATTGAGATATTTTCTTAGAATGCGTGAAGATGGTTGAGGCTTGCATATGAGATTGATGAATTTGAACTTGATTTAAGATGATATGATGCTAAATAGGATACATAGTTTGAATTTAGTGGTTTTTTGGTTGGATAAAGTATTTCTGAGTGATGTAGAAGAGTTGTGACTGGATTTTTAGTTCATTGTGGTTTGAGGAATTTGATGAATCAATCAGCCTCATTGATGTTTCCCAACTTGATATTAAATAAATAAGTTGTTAAATAATTAAATGACTGTGATATGGTGTAATCATTGTACATGCAAGTGTTATAATCAAATGGAGAGAGAGGCAGTTTTCTTTGGAGATATGAGAAATGAATAAAGTTCATAAGACTTAGTTCTCTCATTTTACGGTCACCAAAGGAGGTGATAGTTTTGTTGGTGATTTACAGGGAGAATAAAAGGGACGCACCTCATGAAATTTTTTGGGGGATTTTGTTTATTTAGAAATAGATAAAAACACTTATGAAAATATTCGTAGAAACCAGAAGTAGAGAGATGGGAGCATAACCAAGAGATTTTCTGGGAAGCTTCTACAACTCCTAAAGAATATGAAGATGAAGATGAAGATCGTTGTGTGCCACTAATCATCGAAGATTTTTGGATAAATTTACAGTAGTTGAAACTAGTGGATTCACATGGTAAATTCATGTTTTCAAATCTTTAATTTTGAAATTGTAATTATTTCTAGAATATTGAAATGTGAAAATGTGATTTCTTCATCAAGTTTTAATCTTCTATCATTTTTATTAATTTTTATTACATTCTGATTATATCTCATTGCCGATTATAAAGTGAAAAACTATATATGTGGATTGTTAATTTGAGCCTAGTTGGAGTTTGAAGATGATTTACTCTGTTTAAATTTCTCAATATTCAATTGAAGAATTGTGAGTACAACAAGTGTTGTCTGTGTCTTTGTTTTTAGTGATCATTGAGAACAATTACTAACTCCTTTAGAGAGTTGTTCTGCTTTTGAAATCTCAGTTATAGTATCATTTTAATTAACTGAATGATATTTGATATTGAATATTTCAATCTTTCATTGAGATAATTACACTTATGGAATCCATTAAAAATGATGAAGAAAGACTGATCCATAAGAATCACTTGTCAGGATATTGTTTCCTTTTTTCTGTTAACTCCACTACTAATTTTTTATGTTTTGATTTCAATTTTTTTTGAATTCCATAGTGTTTCTTGATCATAGTTTTAATTTTTTTGATTTAATCCCTTCTAAAATAATTAAAAATATAAAAGAAGAAAATATAAAAACAAGGGTAGTTTCGTTAGGAAACAACCTTGGTTTCTTCTTTACTACATTTATTAGCATTTAAAGTTTGATTTAGGTTTTAAGTGACACTATAAAATACCAATAATTAGTGAGAAAAAATAATCATAGTATAAAACCATATAATCATGATAAAGTCAGTTATAGAATGTTTAAATCATGAAACCTTCATTTCAATCTTTAACACCTTAGGTTTTACGTATGTAATTCCTGATCATTATCTATTAAAATCCTTTATGATGGATCGTAAGGAAAATGTGAAACAACCTAAGCATAGCCCCTAGTGGTGTCCAGCCAGGTGAGTAGTAAGGTCACAATCACCATGCACCAGAATGATGGATAAGATATACTTGACCAACTATTTTCAGGTATATTACCCCTAGAAGCATCTATGCCAAAACCACATCCAATTGTAGTATCCAAACATGAATTTTTTTTCTAGGAATACCACACTCCTTTATTTTCACAACAAAGTATGTTCTTCTATACTTCAGATTATCCTAAGGGTCATCACTAAATTGTTCTCATTTTAGTTTCCAAAGGTAACTAAACCATTATACGATACTAAATATAGCAACCCATACTTTTCATACACAGATATCACATATTAATAGAAGAATATTAATTATAATAACATTATGATCCATGCCATAATCATATAGGTATGGTATATTTGAAAACTGGAATACATAAAAAATGGTTCATACATGTACTACATCATCCCCCACTAAGTTCTTCATAACTATCACCCTTCTTAGTCATATTATACTTAATACCTTTACAACCTGGGGAAAGGAAACATAAGAATGGGTGATCTCAGATTCTAAGTATTGGTAAACAATGGAGATATCAATGATTAATTAAACATAACATGATCATAAGGGTATGATATCATGATCATAACCTTTTAAAACCACACCCTACATATCATAATCTTGAGATATGGCATAATTAATGGAATCTCATAAGACATGAATCAAAAAATAATCAAATAACATTATCCATGAGAGAATAACATTGGAATAAGACATATGTTTTTATCATACACATAAGGATATAAAATCATTTCCTTATTATTAAAGTCTTAATGTTGAGACTATCATAGTGGGTTGGGTTAACTCCCCAAACTATCATATTAGTCAAGGTTAACTCCCATGACCATCATAGTAGATTGAGTCCCTTACTGAACTGGGTTCACTCCCCATTTTAGTCCTATTTATATCATGATATATTCATATTTACATAATTCATTAGATGGATATGTAATTAGGGTAACACCCATCACATAATGAAAATCATACATATATGTTCCATAAGTTCATAAATAATTCATCATATCGTAACCCGTGAAAAGGAAACTTTTCATTATAGTATAACCTATGGAAAAGAAATGAGTTTCATAAACATGTTTTCATCATTAACATAAACCACCAAAATAAACAATAATTATGGTATCATTGGATAATAACCCAATGAATATTAGGTAACATTAAAGGATGTTATATTAGATAAAAAAATTCCTTTAAAATATCATTTAGAATACTTCTTGAGGAAAATACCCTTTTTACTTTGAAATCACATATTTAAAATCTAAATATTTACCAAATATTAAAAAAATTATTTGAAAACAAGCTTGGAAACTTTGAAAGTATTATTTAAAGAATTTATTGGTCATTATGGACTAAATTTTTTTTCATGCTGTATATATTAAAACAAATATTATTTTCACATTTTCAGTAAAATTTCAAAAGTACCTCATTTGGAAAATTATAAGAATATTCATTTTAGACCGTTTTTTAAAAAGTAAAACATGTTTAAAAATTACTTTACACAATTATTAGATATAATTAAAAACATTCTTGGTTATTTTAGAAAACATGGACATGGAAGAGAGGATCTTCGACTGAACTGAGAAATAAAGTCAATTTTCCCTAAAAACAATATTTCAGTCTCTTGAGTACTTAAAGAGAGGAAAATTAAAGAAATCATATATTATCTATAAATAAATATAGAATAATAAAATTAATGATATTATTTAGGTTTATATCATAAAATATCATCATAAAAAATATAATCATAAAAAATCCCAATAAATAATGAGATTTTAATATAAAACCCTTACCTCGAGTTCCACTTGCTTTAAAAGTGATCTAACCTCATGTATAATAAATTTAAATTTATTATAATTCAGTACAATAATCTTGTAAAAACTTATAATATCATATATGATCCCTTTGTAACATTTCAACACACATTTATTAATAATTGCTTATTAAAATTAATGTTTCTATGTGTTAAATATTTCATTTTATTATAAGAATTTCGGTTTATTAGTTCTAATACTTGTACTTTTATCAAGGTTATATCATATATATAATTTTAATCAAGATATAAATATAATATATATTCAATATATACATATTATAGTCATCTATAAAAGTTATAGATAAAAAAATTAATTACCCTATTCATGGAGTCGGTTGGTCATACGTACACATGAACGTTGTTTTCATATTTAGAGGGATGGAATGAAAGAAAATTATATAATAATTCACCTTTATAGAATTATTATTATATCATATTAATCATATATATTTATTGAATCCATCTTTATTACCATCTATGTAAAACAAAAATGAAAAATGAATCACATCGCTTCCTGGAGGTGGCAGTCCACACGTACGCATGAAGAACATTATCATTTTCTATCAGATTGGAAGGTACGAACATATATGTGATATTATAATTAAAAAAGTATAATTATTTCATAAATATCATATATATATACATTAAATACATCATTATATCCAAACGTGATAGAAATTTATGAAAAATGATTTTCATCGGTTCATAAGGCGATAATCTTTCGTACACATGATCGATGGTTTAATTTACCATTTGATAGTTGATTAAATGGATATAGATTATTTCATGACCAAAACCAACTAGGACTGAGACGAAACTACCCTAATCCCACCTCCTATAGGCCAGGGGCTGGTGACTAGAACAAATAAGGCGTATCACACACATGGGATGCATTAACCTTAAGTACATGTATACAAATACATGCCTCTAAGACCGTATAATGATTAAATATAAAAAAATAATAAAAATTCATGTATACATATATAATCCCAAAACAATAGTATGAAAAAAATTATTGGAAAGAAAATAGGGGGTCCAAATACAAGCCCAATCAAAACTATAAAGTAAAGTCCCACATTCTCATATAGAGGGGACTGCTATCAAATACAACACCAGTATACACCTCAGGCTGTCTAGTACAAAATAGCTCCATATAATCCTAGTCCACCAAGGACTCTGAAAAAAGGTCCATTGTCTGTATAATACATGACACGTGTTGTTAGAGCCCATGCAGGGGTGATTATTACAATACCTAGTAGGACACCCCAAAATAACCAAGCACAAAGCCTCAAGAGTAACAGTCAACTCTACACAGGTCTATGTACACAACACATAGAATAATAATATCCAGATATACTCAACAAGGACACATAGTGTCAAGGTAGATATCACAACTATAAACCAACCTAGGATTCCTGCTCGATGGTTCTATACGACACTCATTTAGGAAAGCACACTCCATGGGCTATACCGCCACTGATGACACTCGTCATAGAGGTCATGATCATCATGTATCAATATAAATGAAACTGAGGGGGTTCATCTGATATATATAATTAATCAAACTACACCTCATCGAAAGATTAAATCTTGATACATAGATAGGTGGTTAATACCTAGGTCCCACTGAGGGTACACGAGACCCTATTATAAACATACTCATAGATAGGGGATGAGTTCCATTGTAAATATGGGTAATGATATTTACAATAACCCAATATAATGTAACTTTAAGGAAATTAAGTATCACTCAGAGCCTCTCAGAGGGATACATGATCCAACTTGCTGAGTTAGTAGTCTAAAACCAAGGGAACACACTCAACTGATACTGGTCTTAGGTAGCTCACACAACCTTACAACGAGGATGAGATGAGAAGGAGGAAACCAACCTATCCTCAAAGGAGTACACAGAATTTCCCCAAGGGTACACAAAATGTCTCAATAATTTGGGTACTTCTCATGTCTTACAATCACATGGAATGTACTATTTCTCAACACACGGTGTGTCCTTGACATACATGGTGTATAGATGTTTGGGATGGCACTCGGCATGTAGCCTGTCTATTCCCATGTACTTCCCTAGGTACATGGCATTTGGATCTTTATACACGGCAAGTAGAACCACATAATCTCCCAGGGCATGTACTCCCTGTACATGTTGAGTCGCCTTCCAGGGTGTACACAATGTGTGGCATGGACCACATGGCATTGAAATACATGAAAATTCCTATGCATGTACTCCCTGTACATGATGACTGGTTGAATGAGGGTTACACAACACATGACATTGGTCAAAGGGCATGTGATATATTTCTCCCTGATGAAACCCTTTCACCATATAAAAGAGACTGCATGGCATGTGTTCATAAGACCACACGCCGTGTAGTCATGTTCTTCAAAGATCCCACATAATAAAATAACACATCTTCCTACGTGCCTTATGATTTCTTCGGATCTACCATCGAAATCGTCGATGAACATGAATCTCGATTAGGGAAATCCTTTTTTTCATCATTGGACAGATTATGGCCATGAAAAAATTATCATCGCACCTCCTGTCACCTATTCTCATCCAGGAATAAAGAACAATGTACAAGGATCTTGATCCTCACACAATCTATTTGTAGATATACTTCTTTAGTTGTATACTATAATCACATCATCTAATATCCTTTACTGACACGTGGTAATGATCTGTTGTTCCAAAGGTTGAATAAACAATGATTGTTCATCGAGTATCCATCTAATCACAAGCCAAAATAAACGCCAATGATGAATGCATGTAGAATGGGGAGAGAAAAACAAAAACCATGAAAGTGAGGAATGAACCTCACACTTAGTTTGTTTAGGACATGATATGTTGTCATAGGAAATATGAATGAAGAGATATATGAATCAACGAAAAAAAATATTCCCAAATCACACAAAATGTTTTACCGGAAAAAAAATTAAATCCCTGAATAAATATGTTATCCCGTTGATTTTTTTTTATCGTGGGATAAACAAATAGGAAAAAATCCACAAAGAAAAATCCTACATAGATTTTAGATCAAACACTGATGAATAATTTTCATGCGTTTCCATCATTGGTGAGATCCATGAACTCCGTTGATGCATGATCCTTGATCTGATCCGATCCGACATCGTCTTCTAACAATGATCTCCTCCAACAATCCTCCTAGTCTCCAGTTACCAGACAAAAACCCTAAGACCCATCATAAATTTTTATTTAAATATAAGGAAGTTCATTGTGTCAAATAAATCAAATTAAATCTTTTAATTAATTTATTTTATTAACTTTGCGCCCGCCAAACTGTTTTCACAAACACCTCACACCGAAAAAAGTTATCTTACGACTAGGGTAAAACCCATATTTTAAACTCAATGATTCCCTTAGATTTATTATTAGGGACCTCATTTGATATTTATTCCATTTTTTTAGGACAACAACATGCACATGATATTTATTATATTTAATATATGTCAAAAATTAATTCTGGGCACAACAGGCCTTAGAATCTCAGGCCGCTTCAGCTCCTGGCTCTAGATATATTCATAGAAATATTCAAAAGTCATACACTAAAAAATGGGACATTAAATAATTCCATACTTTAAGTCTTTTTCCCCTAAAAATAAAAAACTAATCAAAAGTTGGGGATACTGATCTTTCAACCGGCCCTCCTGCTCCCATGAGCTCTCCCAATGGTTCCTTATGCTTTCAAAAAACATGTGCCCAATGAAAACAATTTCCCATGAAGGGTATTTCTTCTATCATTCCTAAATTTTACTAGATCCTTGAAAAGGAAACTCCACTCACACAACCCAACTCACTCAGGTTGATAAGATTCATTCACATGCCTCCTCAGTTGTGACATGTAGAGAACACCAAGTAACCCAAAACTATTGTGGCCATGGAGTTAAGTGGTAAACCACCTCACTAACCCGACACAATATCAGGAAAAGAAAGGCCCTCAAATTCCCAAAGAGATCCTACCACCCTAGATAAGACCCCATAACTCTCAAACTCCAAAGGCCTCCATCATCAGTCCACTGAGGACTCATGATGATTACTGGGAAGTCATCATCTTCTCCTAGATTAATTTCACCCTTTACAACCATCACTAGGACAAAAACTAGGACCCAAGAACTATTACCCACTAACTATGACAAGAATAATAGTGTCATATAAGTTCTCTCATACATGGCCTCAAAAAGGTGGTACTTCAGAGTTGGAGTGGTAGTCATCATGACACGCAATCCCCATCAATGGTAGATTTACCTCTCAACTATGGATCAAAATGACATGCAAACTCAAAGAATGTTCACCTAAACCTGAACGGTCCATTTTACCTGGCTAGCTAGACAGGGTAAAACATTGTTCCCAACTACAACTGGGTCCCCAAAGGCTTCTCGCATCCTCTCCCTAATCATGATATAAAGTTAGATTCACCGTCTTAAATGATCATTAAGGTAATTAAAAAAGGCCGAACAAACACTTACACACACAAATGTTCTAACTCTCTACAAAGAACCATTAATCATCACTCATGGGAAGATTAAAGAATAATAGTTTAATTCAGAAACTCATTGCAACTCCTTTGGCTGCCCAATTGATTCCAAGAGATTCTGGTACATCCTCAGCTCCACTAGGTGTACTTTTTAAGGTAAAATACACTCTTAATCACCTCCTCTTACATCACGAATAAAATCACCATCCTTCCTAGGAAAAGGGTGACATGATTCCCTCCTTTAAGGAATCCCTATCCATGATGTATCTAGTGGATACTTGATCACACATGATATCCCAATTGATATTCCTAAGTAATTCCCCCTAACTTACTAAAGAAGAAAAGGATTATCAACCATAAACTAGAGGTGCACTTAACCATCCTCACCCCCAAAAGGGTCAATCTCAATAGGTAAACTTCTCCTTCATATCGATCAACAATAATGGATAGAAAAACTCATTATAAGCATCTATTGCAACAACCACGCCGTGAGTGACCCTCAATCTCACACTACCTCAAACTCTGCAGGGTCCACTATCACTCCCATATCATAGAAGACATATCCCAAAAAGTGGACCTTTGAATCTACAACTAGATTCATGATAACTTACATGTGGATATCACTCCCAGATCATGTGTAGCACCATCATTCTATGCCTCACATGCTCAAAATCTGACATCGAGGACATTAGGGTACCATCACTAAGGACTAACATGAACTGACCCAAGAAAGTTTAAGGATCTTTCTCATAAGTCTCACAAAATCTTTTTTTGAAATTCAACACACCAAAGGGTAACACCATGGACTCAAATAAACTGTAACATCTCTAGGAATCCACACTCATTACATCTACCTCTCAAACCTAGAGCTGGTGATAACCCATCCTGAGGTCAAACTCTGAAATCTACTTTGCCTATATGCAACAGGAGAAGAGGTCATTGATCCTCATGATTGGGTACTTTACCTTGTTTCACCTGGTCCACGTGACACCAATCAACACCCAACCTCGAGCACTTATCCACCACTCAGGTGAAAAACATAGGGATTCCAAATTAAAAATAGTGGGTCGTACGAAGCCCCTCTTTCTACAAAATCTTGGTTGTACCTTCAACTCTTACAGCTAACTGAGGTCATCTAATATACTATCTTAGATATCGGGTTGTCCCTAGTGCAATTACATGCAGAAAAAAACTTTTGAGGGTGAGTTAAACCTAGAACATTCTCAAGAAGGATTCCCTCACACTCCTCCACCATCACAGGAACTGAAAAATCATATAATCTAGTGCTCCAAGGGAAATACTATCCAACTGATAAGTAAACGACTAAAACCTCCTATGCATGACCTCATCCTTCCCTGTCTAAGATATCTTCTTATCAAAGGAGGAAAGCTCTGTCCCAAAAAACTGGAATTACTACTACTCTCATCATTAGAAACATCTGAGCATGGATGGTAGGCAACCAATCCATACCGAGGAAAATATCGTAGGGTCTCCCCACCACTTTGAAGAGACTCCATGTGAGGTTATCTATCTCCTCCCATAGCCAGGTCACACTATCTCTATAAGTGTGTAACCAACGATCCTCTATGCGAGAGCCTCTAATACAACGGTCGAGTAAAAAAATAGACCCCACTAGTATAAATGTCCTTGAATAGGGGATACACTTAGGGAAAATTGGATCATAACTCGGTTTGAAAATTATAACTGGGGTAGTGATGACACACATCGTACCTCAAACCGCACTCAAATCCCTTACGAGCTCCCACTACATGGGACTCATCCTTTTCCTAGATGACCTATTTACCACAAATAGGGATTCCTCTGACACCTTGGAACATCAAACAACCTCAAACACACAAGTCAGAGAAACTCATACACCACACCTCTACACTATCCTATTTGGGTAGCATTGACTCTCCCACATGGTTTTGGATCACATCTCAAGAATGTGTCTCTATGGTGGAATTTTACCTCTTCCTTGCATGACCAAAGTTACATCAAACATCATTGACACAGGTATCTACTGATGATTTGTTCCACCTTGGATAAGTCTTTCCACCTAGCCCACCATTAGGAAGGGGTATAAATCAAGTGGAAAATTCACACCATAGGATCACACCAGTCCTCCACTGTCTAAGAACAGGGTCTATCCCACCATGAAACATCGAAGATCTCTAAATCTAGAACTTAAAATGCACACTCAGTATAGGTGTTCCATGTTTGGGTACTACCAGTTCCAACTACTGCTCCATGGAGAAAATGGGTCACAAGAACAACCATTTGATCGGTCAAGATCTGAAAACACTAGAAACCTAAACCACTACCTCAAGTCAAAATTCTACTGCATAATGGCATGTCTTGTCAGAAATCCTTAATGATCCCCATCACTGGAACTTTCATAAAATTCCAAGACTGCACATACCATCATCTTGTCCTGCTAGATCAATTGAATCCTCAATACATGGAGGATCATCTACCTGATCCTTAAAAGGATCCATGTGCTTGTCAGTAGGGGTAGCACTGCTTGATAACCACCTAGAGAAAAAAACATCACGAGGGAGTTTCTAAACTGAAACCTCATCACTCATCTGGTCATAAACCTAACACCATCTTGGAATCCTAGTTAGTTTTTATTATAGTGGCATCTTGAAAATTATGAAAACATACCACAGTCAATGAGTATATCTGGAGAGATGATGCAAGAAGCACATGTAAACCAAAACTCATTCTTATATGATTCATGTACTAATGTTTTCCCTACAACTAGTGTAAACATATACCGACTCAACAAGAAGTTAATCAAGGTCATAGTTAATAGATACGTTGGCTGTTGAACCAACACCGGACACCCTGGCCTAAGATCCATACTCGAAACACTTTAACACTATTATCTAAATTCCAAAATCAATCCACACAACTAGAAAAAAGAAACTCCAAACTCTGATCCTAAACCTAAATAGTGACATAACACTTCATGATGGGTACTATCTCTAAAACTATTCTATCACGACCCTACCCAACGAGGCCCACGGTATAACTACCCCAATCACACCTCCAATATGCTAGGGGTTGGTGAGTAGCATTAAGAAGGTATATCACACACATGGGAGATATTATCCTTAAGTACTTGTACACACACACCCTTCTCTAAGCCCATAAAATGAAAAATTCTAAAACAAATAATAGCAATTCATGCACGCATCTATAATCCCACAACCATAGTACAAAAAAAATTACTCGAAATCATAAAAGGGGTCCAAATACAATCCCAACCAAACCTAGAAATTAAAGTCCCACATGCTAATATATATGGGACTACTATCAAATGAAACATTGGTATACACCTAGATCTGTCTAGCCCAAACTCTCTCCACCTTCACCTAGTCAACCAAGGACTTCACAAAATGGTTTATCATCTACATAATACACGACACGTATATACAGAGCCCATGTAGGGGTGAGTATAAAAATACATTATAGGAAAACTCAAAATAAACAAGCACAAAGCATCAAGAGTAATAGTCAAATCTATAAAGGTATATGTCTATAGAGCATATAACAAGAATACCCATATATACTTGATAAGGACACATAGTCTCAAGGTATATTTTACAACTATAAAACCATCCTTGGATTATTGCTCGAAAGATCCATACAATTATCATCTATGAGAACAAACTCTAGGAGATATACCACCACTTATGACACTCATCCTAAAGGTCATTATCATTAGGTCTGAAAACAAAGGAAAATGAGAGGGTTCATCCAAGATATACACTCGATAGGACCACACCTAAACATAAAGATTGGATATCGATACAAATATAGAGGGTCAATGCCTAGGGCTCACTAGGGGGACACTAGACCCTACTAGAAATAGCCTAATAGATTGGGGATCAGCGCCCTCATAAAAATTGTTCATGGTAATCCCAACAACCCCATCTAATGTAACACAAAGGGAAATGAGAATCACTTAAGGTCTCTCAGAGGGATACATGATCTAAGCCGCTGAGTCAGTATTCAAAGTGGTCTGAGTCAACTCAGTCCAAAATAAGTTAACTCACCCACACTATAATAATCATATGAATATATAGTGGGATCACCCTATATGATAAAAACGTGATTCCACACTAAATCCTTATAGGAATAGACCAAGGGAACACACTCAGCTGATAATTTTCCAAGGTAGATCAAACAAGCTTACAACAAAGTTGAGATGAGAAGAAGGAAACCAAATTATCCTCAAAGGAGTACATGGAATTTCTTTGGGAGACATAGAATATCTCACTAAGTTTGGAATTTCCCATGTTTGACACTCACAAAACATGTACTATTTATCAACACATGGCGTGTACCTAAGGTACATGACCTATAGATTTTTGGGTTGGAACTCAGCGTGTATCCTACCCATGCCCATGTAATTTCCAAATTACACATCTTGTGGACCATACATGGAATGTATAACCACATGATCTCCTAGGTGTGTACTCCATGTATATGTCGAGCCACCTACCAAGGTGTACACAACATGTGGAATGGACCACAAGGAGTGAAACTCCACCCATCCTCTTGGGTGTGTACTCCTTACACACATTGACTGTTCAAATGATGGTCACATGGAATGTGACACTAGTCACATGTTGTGTGATATTTTTCTCCACACTGAAACCTTAGCACCACACAAAAGTGACTACACTGTGTGTGTTCATAAGATTATATTTCGTGTATTCAAGTTCTTCATAGAACCCATGGAATAACTTCACGTGTCTTCTTTAGTGCTTTCAAATTTCTTTGAATCTACCACCGAACTCATCAAAGAACACAAATATAAATTTGGCTAATCTCGTCCGTCATTGATGGCCAGATTCCGACCAAAAAAATATCACCATCACGCCCCCATCACCTCTCCTCATCCATGTGTGAAGAACAACATATAATAATATCTAATCTGCACCCGATCCATTCTTAGATATGCTTCTATATATGTACACCACAAACATGTCGTTGAATATCCATCCTTAACCTTCGATAATGTTGTTTTGTGCTAAAGGTCAAATGCAGAATAACCATTCACCAGGTATTTTTCAAATCGCATGCCAAAATAAACGCAAATAATGAACGCACATAGAATGGGGAGAGAAAACCAAAAACCATAAAAGTGAGGAATGAACCTCAGCCTTTTTTTGTTTCAGCCTCGATCTGTTTTCATAGGAAAGATGAATGAATAGGTATTTGAATCAACGAACAAATAAAACAAATATTATCTCGAAATACCACAAATAACCCATTCTCAAAAAATGATTAATCCATGAATCAATCCATTAGTCGTTTGATTTTCGTTCATAGTGGGATTACAAAATAGGGATAAATCCACAAATAAACAACCTACCTAGAGTTTTTATCAATCAATGATGAAAAATAGTCACATGTTTTCATCATTGGTGAGATCCACGAACTCCATTGGCACACTATCCATGATATGCTCTGATCTGACGTCGTCTTCCAACAACGCTCTCCTCCAATGGTCCTCCAAGTCTCCAGGGTTTAGTAGCCAACCCTAAGATCCCCTCATAACTATGTATTTAAAGAGAAGGAATTTCCCGGCATAAAATAAAATAAAATAAATCTTTTAATTATTTTATTTTATTAATTTCTTTCCCATGACAATTTTCTCAAAAACGCCTCATGCCGAAAAAGGTTATGTCATGCCTAGGGTAAAACTTGTATTCTGAACACACCAGTGCCCTCATATTTCTATTCCAGGTCCCGATTTGGGAGTTATTCCTCTTTTTAAAGAAAAATACACACAAATGATATTTAATATATTTAATATATTTTAAAGATTAATTTCAGCCACACCGGTCCTCATAATCTCAGTTCGCCTCAGCGCTTGGCTCTGAAAATATTTGTAGAAAGATTCCATAGTATTATATATAAAAAATTGGGGAAATAAAGGTAATATAATTAAAATAATAATATTTTAGTATATTGAAGATATATTTTTTATTATTTTAGCATGATTGAAGAATATTGGAAGTTGGTGGATGAATAAATAAAATGAAAACGTATGCACTAGTAGAAAAAACGTCATTTACGTTGGTTATTTTTTATTTTTTTACGTCGTTTTTTAGCCAACGGTAATACGAACGACGTTATAAATATTGATTTTTATGTCAGTTATTTAAAAACTGACATAAAACACATAACATCACGATGTTTATCACGTCGGTTATTAAATAACCAACGTGAAAAACCAGGGGGAGGGTTTATCATGTCGGTTATTACATAACCGACATGATAAACGAGTGTGTGGGGTGTTTATCACGTCAGTTATTAAATAACTGACGTGATAACCCATTTTCCAGGGTTTTATCATGTCGGTTATTTAATCACCGATGTGATAAACTGGGGGGAGGGTTTATCACGTCGGTTATTTAATAATCGGCACGATAAATCAGCGGGGGTGGGTGTTTATCACATTGGTTATTTAATAACTAACGTGATACACACCTAGAAAATGATTTATCACATTAGTTATTAAATAACCGACGTGATAAACCAGCGCGGGGGGTGTTTATCACGTCAATTTTTATATAACCGACGTGATAAACCATTTCCCATGTTTCTATCAAGTCGGTTATTAAATAACCGATGTGAAAAACCAATTTTTTTTTAAAAAAAAGAAAGCATTCCTCTGCTCTCCCCATAAACAACCAGAAAATAAACCAAGAATTCGTACCAGAAAAACAGAAGTAGACCAAAACAAGAACCAAATAAAAATTAAGCATTTACATTGACAACATTTTAAAATTACCCCACTAGACAGCCCCCCCCCCCCCCCACCCCTTGGACATCCCCCCTTACCCCACTGGACATCCCCCAACCACACCCCTGGACAGCCCCCATCACCTCACTGGATAGGCCCCAACACACCCTTGGACACCCCCCACACTCCTGGACTGCCCCCCCCCCCCCCCCCCGACCCCCTGGAGAGCCCCAAACACCCCTAGACATTCCCACCACCCCCTGGACAGCCCCCACACCCTTGTAATGCCCCCACCATCATGTAGACCCACCCGCACCCCTGGGACAGCACTCCCACACCCTTAGATAGCCCTCCCACACCCCTGAAACAGGACCAAAAACTTACCAAAAATAGAGCACAACCCCCTCATCCCACTGGACCGCCCCCACCACACCCCTGGACCCCCCCCCCCCACACCCCTGGACATCACCACCACCCCTGGACATCCCCCCACCCTTCTGTATACCCCCACCCCCTGGAAAACACTCCCACACCCCTGGAAAACCCTCCCACACCCCTGAAACAGACCAAAAAGTTACCAAAAATAGACTAGAACCCCCTCACCCCACTAGACAGCCCCCACCACACCCCCCCACATCCCCAGACTGCCCCCACCCCCTGGACAGCCCCCAACACCCTGAGACAACCCCCACCCTCCTAGAAACCCCCCCCCCCCCCCCCACACACGCACACACCCCTGGACTGCCCCACCATACCCTGGACACCCCTGGATTCCCCCCCCCCCACCCCCTGGACAGCCCCTGGACAGCTGGTGTTGGGAGAAGAGGCGCCGCTATCCCTCAGGGGGCATGCTGCTGGAAGGTACTCATCACTCCCACATGCGAAGCTTGGGATCTCAAAATGTTTCACATGTGAGAGTGATGAGTACCTTCCAGCGGCATTCAACCCCCCAAGGGATAGAGACGCCTCCTCTCACACCCCCTGGACTGCCCCCCCCCCATGGACACCCTGAACCCCCCCCCCCCCCCCACCCCACGGGACAACCCTCCCACACCCTTGGACACCCCCTGGACAGCCCCCACTCCCCTGGACAACCCTTCCACCCTCCTGGAAATGCTCCCACCCCTGGACTTCCCCCCCCCCCCCCCCACTCTCATAGACACCCAGGATACCCCCCACCCCACCGAACAGCCCTCCAACACCCCTGAATACCCCCCACCCCATTAAACACCTCCACACCCTTGGAACCCCTCCCCCCAGACCAGAATCCATACTAGAAAAACCATCATAAGTAGACCAAAACAAGAAGTAGAGAAAAATTATACATTCAAATATATAACATTCAAAACATACAATGTCAACTTAAAAAAAACTAAATCCAACCTAAAAGAATACCAAATACACAATTACAATGACAGTATTCAAAATTACATTTTACACTACAAACAACTACAAATCAATCAAACCTGTAAATTAATTTGACCATTCCACTTGTAAGTGTTTGAGGTCTTTAGCACTATAGGGTTGAGGGTCATAAAATAGCTACAAAATAAAAGGATATTAGTTAACGTGTATAATGAATAAATCAAATGAAATATTATGGAAAAGTTTAAAAGGAAATCTTACTAGGTCAAATTTCACAACTGTCTTGGTTGTTATTATTTCATACATAAATATTAACATATAATATCCGCATTCGATGAGAACTTTTTTTTCATGAAAATTCTGTTTGAATGAGTGTAAATTCAATATATTATTTTTATGTAATAAATCAAATAGTACAAATTATAAATGGATATTTACCTTTACATTTACATATTTGATCTTCGCACTCCTTTTCTTTGTATTTTTTCGAAAGTAGACCCATACCCTGTTAGAAAATAATACGAATGGGATAAATTTAAAATTCATTATAATACAGAAAACTAATGAAAATTGAAAATTACTTTTCCATTATTTTCATAAAACTTTCCCACACATCACCACAGACAAAGAATATCCAATAAAGTGTCTTCTTCTTTGGGAAAAAAACCCCAAACATCCAATGATCACTGATAAAAAAAATTAAGGTTAGTGGTTTTTTATGCTAAAAGATAATAAACTCTTTGACAGAGATGTGTTTCATACCTCTCATAAAATGGCATCATCCAAAATTGTGTGATTATATTCTTTTCAAGTCTTTCAGCAATATAAACCATTCTTTGTTCCTCATCCAATGCACATGCTTTAGGGGAAATCAAATGCGGGTCCATGAACCCATATACATCTATCTGCTCATTCTTTTCAATAATTTTATAAAGATACCTAATAAAAAATAGAAATAAGTATGCATTTTTAATAAATATAATGTAGGGAAAAGGTGTTAATACTTACATGGAAAAAATACGCACCACGTTGATGCCCAATTTATCTCCAGTAACAAGCTCCATGATATTAGCTTTCATAATCCACATAGTTATTGCGCGTCCACAAACATGAGCTTCCATTGAAAACTCATAATGTTCCGCCAACAAATTTGAATATCATGAAAATCTGTCAAAACCACATGAATATGTATCTGATGTCATATTCATCTGTTTTTGTTGTTTTCTATACAGTATTTCTTAACCTTTGATGTATTCCTTTAAAAATAAATAGAAAAATATATTAGTTTTAAAATGATAAAAAAACATTAATAAAAAAATAAAATAGAAGATATAACATACATACCTCTATGGTAATGAGTCAAAGAAGTCTGGATGGCCAAATTAAAAAATGGTTGATACTATGTCCAACTGTCATCACCTCATCTGTAGGTAATGGTACTCGAGCTGATCTATCTATAATGCCCTGTATATTGACCCTCCGATTCTCTACCTATAATTTTTTATGATTAAATGTATCTCCTATACAATATACCAATCCATATTCAACTATATGATGTTAAGGATCATTAACATACAACTTGCAATAAGTAGGAAGTTGTAGAAGAAGAGTATGATAAAAAATGGGGTCTGTGGGCTGAGGTGGGGGAGTGGGAGCTACTGGTGGAGGTGGAGGATAAATAATGGGGTCTGCAAGGGGAGGTGGAGGAGTGGGATCTATATTCTAAAATTTTCATTGCATGTATTCAAACATAGACTGTACCGACACTCTAATATTTTCGTCCATCATCGCATTAATATTATAAACTTCAGCTTCCAAGGATTCTATTTTTTTATAAACACCCTCAACATAAGTAGTTGAGTAACGTGGAGACACTTTTCTTATGGATACACCTATTGGATATCCTCATACACGACCAGGATGTTCGGGCTTTCCCAATGCTACAGATAAAATATCTTGCCTCCCAGTAGCTATAAATACCCCCCTGTGAGCTCTACTCCTCAAGAGAATCCTGTATTAATTAATTGAACATTTCTGTAATGATTGAAATTATATGAATAAAATAGTTAACTTAAATAAATAAAATAGATATCTTACAATCCTCTCAGCTATGATTCTTGAATCTTCCGCAAGATATTGCCCTTTTTCCCATCCGAGATCTCTTCCATTTTTCTTGTCTAGATGGAGGGGATGGAGGGGCCACCTCTCCAGAGCTTCAAGACTCAGCTGTTAGTTTTTCTAATTTTTTCACCATTATTTTTTATTCCAATAATGTATACCCTCCCCGAGATAAACTATGAGAGTATACATTTTTAGATTGGATCTTCTGATGATATTTCCTTGTTTGCTGTAAATTAAGAATAAGAAATCATTAACAAAAAAGTAATAAGATCATTTATATAAGAAAGCTTATAAAATATTACATTGCCCTTACCAAAAATGATTATTTTCTTCTACTTTCAACAATCTGTCTCCATGTGTCTTCATCTATGAAAGGATATATACGACATGGATTGTCATGACTCCTATGACCAAAAATGAAATCAGATGTGAGGGTTGATTTGAAATCCCTCTATCTCCTGGCAGCCATCGATAAGCATTTCTTCCTGACTCCTCCAGTGTTAGGAATATCAAATGTCATCTGATAAAGAAGAGGTTAAAGATATTTTATATACTAGAAACATTTAAATAATATGAAAACAATAGTAAAAGATCTTACCAAAATCGTCACCCACAACTGATAGATTATCACTTTGTCTACACTTCTCCAGTCATCATACAAAATGATTATTTTTCTCTTACCCTGAGTGGATACAAAACACTTAAAATATTTTGCATTTGGACCTCTAGGTATATCATCCTCATCAAAATCAATGAGTATCCTCTGATCCTACATATGGGAAACTGATAATTTTGGTAAACGTGTGCACCCACGTTTACCAACTCTTGAACTCTTTGTAGTAATGGAAGCACCTGAGGAAGATTGGGGAACATCAAGAGGAGCATGTGAATGTTCCTCCCCAGAGGTATGACCAATATGCTCATCTTCAGAATCATGTGGTTGATCAACTGATTGATCTGACATTATCTTTCAAATAAAAAAACAAACATTAGTTCAAAAATATACAAATTCAAATATTTTAATACTACTGTAATCAGAAAATAGAAAACTGTTCTAAGTTACGTAATAGTAAACATGGTTAATATGGTAAGCATGTTAAACAATGGTAAATATGGTAAAGATAGTCAAGATGGTAAACTTGGTAAACATGGTAAACCTTGTAATCATTGTAAACATGGTAAAGTAATTGTCACTGAAAAAAATAATAGATATATAATTTATGTAATGGTAAACATGATAAAGTAAACTAAAAAAAATTAAAACATAGTAAACCTGGTAAACATGGTAAACATGGTAAACTAATTGTCACTGAAAAAAACAATGGATATATAATTAATGTAATGGTAAACATGATAAAGTAAACTAAAAAAATAAAACAAACAAAAACTGATACTTATTTTGTTTTAATACATGTTTTAATAAATAAAAAACTTACAATATCTACCATTTTATGAAAATAATAAATGTAAACAAGAAATAAAAAAATGTTACTTGTAATTTTAGGAATGTACAAATGGATTTTTTTTCCCAAATTCCATCGTCATGATCATTCCTTATGGCACAAACCATGTCTTCAATGTGCTCGTCATTATGTTCTGTTAATCTTTCCATAGAAGTAGGGATCTCACATAAATCAGCATCTTCATCAAGTTCATCCTCACCAACATATTGTTTTTCCCTTTTAAAACAACATCCCACTGCATATCTGATTGAACTACTACATAGAAAATTTGTTTTTCATGTGTCTCCATTATAAAAGAATCAGATGTTTCTTCCAATCTATTCAGATTAACAACTATCATTCCAAATTCATCGTGTCTGACACTGTTGTTACCGATAAACCATTTACAGTTAAAAATAGGAACTTTAATTTTAAAGTAATCCACCTCCCATATGTCTTCAATCACTCCATAATATAAACTTGATGAAGAAATTGGGTTTTTGTCCTTAACACTCGAAAAATAAATTGCTTCTGCAAACACCAAAACACCACTATTCTGAACTGCACTTCTGTTGTCTTGAGAATTCGTATGAAATGTATAGCCATTAATGTCACAACCGAACCATGTTATCACGTTTAAACATGGACCACCCACTATCCATTTTAATGTCTCTTATACATCCGATCTACCAAGCAAGGTATTTTTAAACCATGACAAAAATGTTTTGTTGTGCTCATTCTAAATCCACAATTCTTTCTTCTTTGGTTGACATTGTTTCAACTCATTAATATGCAATGTGATATACAGTTGAGCATCAACTATGTTATTCATGATGTATGATTCTAACTTCTTCATCTGTTCAGCTAACAAAGATTTGACTTTCAAGACACGAATCCCCTTTCCCTCATTATTTACTTGTTCATAGTGAGATAGAGCCAAACCTATGTGTTGCGCCGCAGCCAAGTAGCTCGTACAAAACTCTACAACCTCCTCAGAAATATACTTTCCAATAATGGAGGCTTCAAGTCGATATAGATTATTAGCATACCCCTTCAATATTTTCATATAACTTTCAAAAAGATACATCCAACAAAGATATACAGGTCCACAAAGCTTTATTTCTCAAACTAGATGAATCATTAAATGCACCATTATATCAAAAAAAGTTTGAGGAAAATACATTTCCAATTGACAAAGTATAAAAATTGCATCCTTTTCCAAAATTTTCAAAGCATTCACATCAAGCACCTTATTACAAATTTAATTGAAAAAATAACACAACTTCATTATAGTCTTTCTGACACGTATGAGCAATATTCCACACAATAAAACTGGTAGAAGTTGTTGCATCATGACGTGACAATCATGATATTTCATAGCAATCAACTTCAAATCCTTCAATGAGATAATTTTTTTTACATTTGAAGAATAACCTTGAGGCACATTGATATCATGAAGACACTGACAAAAGCTAATTTTCTCCCTCTTCAATAATGTATGACAATCCAGGGGAAGAAATTTTCATCTTCCATTAGGAGTGGGAGCTAACTCCAAACATATTCCCATTGATAGTAAGTCTAATCTTGCATTCAACCCGTATTTTTTCTTTCCTTTAATATCTAACAATGTTCCAATAAAACTATCACAGATATTCTTCTCCACATGCATGACATCAATATTATGTTTAACTTCATGATATCTCCAGTATGGTAGCTCGAAAAATATTGACCTTTTCTTCCAAATATGTCTATCATTTCCAGATTTTTGTGTCTTTCCCAATGTCACGTCAAGGGTTTTTCACCCTCTCAAAATACAGATCAGGGGATAAAGGTTTTGGAGCAATATCAAATTCTTGTAGACCAGTGAATTCCTTTTTTATTCTTCTATAAGAGTGATCCATAGGCAAAAACTTTCAATGACCCATGTACATTATTTTCCTCCCATGATGAAATTGACAATATGACATCTATTGTTTGCAAATTGGACATGATTTATGCCCTTTAACACAATATCCAGACAAATTTCCATATTCTGGGAAGACATTTATACTGAAAAAAATCATTGCATGCAGTTGAAAATATTCCATTTTATAAGAATCATACACCCTAAGACCATCCCCCCATAAAAGTTTCAAATCATCAATCAACGGTGACAAGAAAACATCAATATCATTTTCGGGTTACTTCAGACCACAGATCATTATACTCAACATGAAATATTTGTGCTTCATACAAACTTCAGGGGAGAGGTTGTAAATTACAAATAAAATAGGCCATGAACTATGTGTGCTACTGAGGGTCTGGTATGGATTCATTCCATCTGTGTGCAACCCTAATCTGAGATTTGTAATTTCATTTCCAAATATAGGATACTGCTCATCAATTTTCTTTCATTGTGGAGAATCTGCTAGATGACGTATTTTTCCATCATATAACCACTCCTCAGCATGCCATCTTAAACTTTTTTCATCATGTGAATTAGAAAATAAACGTTTGAAACGATGAATTATAGGAATATACCAAAATACCATTGAATGGATCTTTGTAATCTCTACATCAGCCTGTGATTTTTCTTTCACCTTATACCGTGATGTACCACATTTTGGAAACTATGAAAAAAATTCATATTCCTTCCTATATATTATACATTAATTCAGACAGGAATGTATTTTCTTGTATCCCAATCCCATCGATCATAATATTTTCTTGGACTTATAATGTGAATCTGGAAGATCATTATCTTTTGGAAGAATGCCTTTCATCAATTGTAGCATCTCTGTAAAAATTTTGTCACTCCATCCATGTTTCACATTTAGGATAATGAATCTTAACACCGCTAAAAAAACCAAAAAAATATATACAACCAGGATATAATGGTTTTTCAACATCACCATATAGATGCGAAACTGTTAGTTCTATCTCAATTTATACTGCTGCAATACTGCAAATCATTTCTTCAATTCCATCGGAGTCACCATCTTTCAAATCATCATCATCAGTGACATTCTGTCCAGTTTCACCATGCCAAATCCAAGGGATATTACTCAGATTAAAAACCTGACATATTAGATGATCTTTTACCTCTCTACTTTTCAACTTCTTCATATTCAAACATTTCAGGCATGGACAGAAAAAAATGTCACTACTTGGAACATTTCATTTAGAAAATTACAAAAAGGTATCAACACCTTCCTCATATTCATTGCTCATTTGATGTGCCATAATCCAACTTCGACTCATTATTACCTATAAAAAATATCAAAATTATACATCTTTTTAAGATGAAAATGTATGTTTATATGAAAAATATCATAATTTGAATGTAATTTTTTTTGAAATATAAAACAAATCTATGCGTATTTAAAAAAAATATTCTTGAATATGATTTTAAAAAGAAAATATAGTTAGATATAATAGTTTTAAATTCCGTGGAATCAAAGAAAACCATGTGGCCTCCAATCGTTGATAGAAAATTGGAGAAAATGGAGTAAACCTGAGAATCAAATAAAATTTAAAATAAAAACTCGGATGGAGAAAATCACAATGTAAAGCCAATTATCACGGCATAATGGAGTCATGATAACTACTCATATTTGAAAACCATGACATGGTCTCCCCCATAACCCATAATTTTCTCATAGTAAATGACTGGTCAAAATATATATAACCAAATAGAATCATATTGTAACACTAATATCCATGAAATAATACAATCATCATGTCATATTCTCACAAACCACGATGCAATAGTCAATCCTAACTGAAACTTATCCCCTACCCCCTTGGACACCCCCTGGACACCACCACCCCCTTGGACAGCCCCCACCCCTGGACACCACCCCCACCCCCTTGACACCACCACCCCCTAGGACAACCCCCCACACCCTGGACACCACCCCCACCCCCTTGGACAGCCCCTGGACACCACCACCCCCTGGACATCCCCCCATCCCTTGGACACCACCCCCACCCCCTTGGACACCCCCCGGACACCACCATACCCTTGGATATCCCCCACCCCTCTGGACAACCCCCTGGACAGCCCCCACCCCTCTAGACAGTACCCCCACCCCCTTGGACACCCCCACCCCTCCTGGACACCAACCCCACCCCCTACCCCCTTGGACACCCCCCTGGACACCCCCACCCCCCGGACAACCCCCAAACCCTCTGGATAGCCCCCCTGGACAGCCCCCCCCCCCCACCCCACCCACCCCCTTGGATAGACCCCCACCCCTTCGACACCCCCACCCCCTTGTCCCCCCCCCCCCCCCCACACCCCTAGACTGCCCCCCACCCACCTCCATGGACATCCTGGACACCCCCAACCCTCTGGAAAGACCCCTGAACCCTCTGGACACCACCCCCACCCCCTTGGACACCCCCTGGACACCACCACCCCCTTGGACATCCCCCACCCCTCTGGACAGCCCCCCCACCCCTGTACAACCCCCAACCATCTATAAATCACCCCCACACCCTTGAACACCACCACCCCCACCCCCTTGGACACCCCCTAGACACCCCAAACCCTCTGGATAGCCCCCCCCGGAAAACCCCCCAAACCCTCTGGAAAGGCCCCCACCCCCTTGTACAGCCCCCCCCCCCCCCCCACCCACCCACCCACCCCCTTGGACATCCCCCACCCCCTTAGACCCCTCCCCACACACCCCTGGACTGCCCCCCCTGGACACCCCCAACCCTCTTGAAAGCCCCCCGAACCCTCTAGACACCACCCCCACCCCCTTGGACACCCCCTGGACACCACCACCCCCTTGGACAGCACCCCCACCCCACTGGACAGCCTCCCCACCCCATGGACAGCCCCACCCCTCAAGACAGCACCCCCATCCCCTTGGACACCCCTACCCCTCTTGGACACCCCCCACCCCACCCCTCTGGACAGCCCCCCCCCCCCCCCCCCACACACACCCCTGGACTGCCCCCCCCCCTCCACCTCCATGAACACCCTGAACAGCCCCCCAGAACCATGGTATTTTAACCTCAAGCTACTAGTTTTTGCATATCTAGGGATTTTAACCTCAAGCTACTAGTTTTGGTATCATTCCATTATTTAAAATGAGAATCATGAACTGTATCTCATACTAGTATAAAATGCTCTATTGTTCAATGAATCGGGTTTTAATAGCATATAAAGACTTATAATAGTCCACGAGAATAAGTGACGTAAATAGTTTACAGAATAATAAAAAGTGATACCCAAAATTGAAACAACCAAGGATCCAAAACAAATATTACACCATGAAAAACCATATATACTTATAAAATAAATCACACTAGTAAACGGAATGGGTGTATCACAATGGTTTAGATATAAATTTCAGTAATATAGGTGAGTGAGATCATTATTTTTTAATGACAACAGATATTACCATAAGTGTAGGGAATCTGTGAAACAAAAACAGACGAAATAGAAGTAGGTGAGGATTACTTGAATATTACGAGTCGATCTAATAGATCTGGTGATAATAAATAATATGATGATGGAAAAACAAGGTAAGAGGGTTTGAAATCAAATAATCTTACCTAGTTTAAACAAAAAAACACAAAACGTAAATATAGACTATCCGAGAAAAAAACGAACGAAGTAAAGTCGTGGGAGGCTTACCTGAGTGTTGCGAGTGGAGATGATAGATCCGATGAGAGTAAAGATGATAAAAGATGATGAAAAAATGAGTATAATGAAAAGAGATCGAAGATTCAATTCTAGGTTTTCCATGCGAGAGAGATGGGTCGCAGGTCTATCGATTGAAAAATCAGAAAAGACAATCCATGGGGCATGATAAATTTTTTAAATGTTTTATAATGTCGGTTATTTAATAACTCACATTATAAAGTTTTTTATTACATTTATAATGTCGGTTATTATAATAACTGACATTATAAATGTATCATATACTGCATTTTTTACGTCGGTTCTTTTATAACTGACGTAAAAAATAGCCACGTGTTGGTTTTTTGCATCGATTATTCTACAACCAACGTAAAAAACACATCATAAACCAAAGTTTTTAGGTCAGTTATTTTATAACCGACATAAAAACTATCGTGTGTTGGTTTTTTATGTCGGTTATAATATAACCAACGTAAAAAATTTACTCTCAGTATTTTTTATGCCGATTAAAAAATAACCGATGTAAAAAATCACATATCACAGATTTTCACGTCAGTTATATATAACCGATATAAAAAAGGTGATGTTAAAAACGTTTTCTGCACTAGTGATGGTTGAGAAATATACCTCTTCTTCAGACAACCTATTTAGGTTTATACTTAAATCTTACATAGAATAGTTTTCTAATCAGAAAAAGGAATCTAATTCATTGATAGGAATATAATAAAGTGATCTGAGTAGGTCCTGGATGAAAAAAAGTCTCTTGAACTCTGTATAGAGGAGGATAATAGGTGTCCTTTTATAAGTGGAGGATATGACCCACTTGAAATTTTTGAAAAGAATGAAATATATTGCAGAATTATTCACACAAAATGGCTCACAAATAGACCATTACCAAATATTATAAGATATAGGGTTTAAATATGGCTAGAAATTATTATTTAGATACTTTTTTAGGTCATTTAAACCCTTATTTCTTTAGTGTAACCCCTCAGTAAACCTATTTTAACCATAATCGTGGTAACAGATTTTCACAGTTTTTACCATTCATTATGAAAAAAAATTAAATTGAACTTATTATCTAATATTAAATATTCTGATTCCAAATATATAATCATTTTTAACAAATTAAATTCACATATGTGGAAGAATTTAATTTAAAATTAAACCCACTGATGCGATGAAAAGCAGGTTTCCAAAGAAAAGTTTTTCTTATGTATAAAAAAATTTTATATCAAAATTCAACATAAATTTTATTCCAACTAACTAAATTGGATTAATAATAATATTATTGAACTAATTTTACCATTAAAACAATTTCAAAATAAAATGTAACTTTGTAAATACTTTAAATGAAAAGACATTTTTTAATAAAAAAACAATATTTTTTTTTACCATTCATCGAAAAATTAATCTTTTCATAAAATTATAAAAAAATCAATCTGATCTAATTTTGACACATTTATTTAAAAAATGATTTTTTGTTCAAATTAATTTTCTAAATATGGGAAAAAATAAATTATACTATTTTATCACAAAAATAAATAAAAACTATTTTATGGAAAAAATTATTTTTTAAAGAACCTAAAGATATAAAATATATTTTCTTTATCTAAATTTTTTAAAATATTTTTAAAATATGGTTATTACTATTCATACCACCAATTTAATGGTTAGGTTAAAATTATATACTATGTTAAGATTCATTTAGACATGGGGTTGCGAGTATCACAAGCTATCTTAAAAAATAAATTTATATGAAAAAATATATAATCAAATCTTGTAAAGACCCGAAGCTTGAAGTACATGGACATTACATTACTTTTGCGGAATACTTAGTACATAACAAAAACACACACACAAGGATCGTAATAGTTTAGTGTCTTTGGAAACTCAGAATATAATCTTCTAATCGTGGTGAAAGATCTTCAACATCTTCCATAAAGATCTTCCTTTTTTTTAAACCTAAAACCTTTCTTTATATCCTGGGGAAAAGAAAACATAAAAGGGTGAGCTCAAATGCTCAGTAAGGGTAAACAAAACAAATATCAATCACATCATATTCATAAGAACATAACATTTTGGAAATCTTAACCTGCAAAAGAGGGCATAATTTCATAACATGGGATAAATCATAGTAGTGAAATGAAATCCCAATAATCATAACTTAAAACATGAAACATTGTGGAATACACACATAATCATAGATAATCATTTCTTGTTAGTCAAGACTCATTGCCAAGACTATCTTAGTGGACAAAGTCCCTTTCTGAACCGAGTCACCCTCATTTCAGTCCTGTTTCACTGAACCGGTATAACCTGCCGTTCCAGCCATGTCTATCTCATGAGATATAAAATCTTTACCCAATGCATTGGAGGGAGATATAGGTCCCACCCATCTCATAATGATACCATTCTTATGTGTTCCACAAAATCATAAATCATACATCATTGCATAACCCAGGTAATAAAAATGGGAATCTTAAACATCATGACATCATAAAACAATTCATATAAGATCAAAGAATTCATAAAAATAATTCCATCACAATATAATCAAATAAATGTAATAATAGGGATGAAAATATAACCCTTTTTTATCTTAGATGGAAAATAATTTTGATAAAACACTTGAACTCCATTCTTGAGGAAAATATCCTCTCTACTTCAAAAACACTTTTCCTTTCTTAACATGTAAAACAATTATAAAATAAAAGAAGTTGATAAAAAATAAACTTTATAACTTGTAAAGTAAGCTTCTTGGAAATAATGTTTTAAAAATCCATTCATGCCGTATAAGTTAAAAAAAACATTCTTCTCGTACTTTTGTCGGAAAAGTCAAAAAGTACCTCGTACGAAAAATGACAAAATATTCCTTTCATATATTTTACTAAAAACTCACCAAAGGGTAAAAATGAATTTAAAAAATTGTAGGTGGATGGAAATAATATTACATATTGAGGAAACATGGATGTGGATGATAGAATACACCCCAGTAAATTTCAAAGTATAAACAATCTCAGATAAAAATGAGATTGTGATATTTCCCTTACCTTAGGTCCGATTTGCTTTGTACATGTCCGAAGCTCCTGTATAATAGTTTAAATAATGTTATTGACTTATTCCAGAATCATACATATTGATATGATATCATATATGGTCATATTCTTATCTTTTTATTAGTAATATTTCATTGTTACTTGTTACTCGGGTCTTTATTGCCTTTTGTTCTTATGCGTGTTTTTCCGAATAAATTCTTATTCTTCCTTTTAAGGTTATAGATACCTTATATCCAGAATGATATTAGTGTAACATATATCATATTTATTCATTCAATTCATTTATATAATTACTATGTAATGATGATCATGTAGAATGAGTCGCATCACATCGTGGAGACGGTATTCCGTACGTACGCACGAGCGATGATATTGTTCCCATGATCGTGGAATTGTATTTAAGTGTATTTATACTATTTCAGTATCAATATCACTTTATAATAATTATATATAGTTACTCATTACACCATTATACCCATCCTTGTAAGGTGGTGGTGGAAAATAGATTTCACCACGGCGTGGAGACGGTATTCCGTACGTACGCACGCGCGGTGATTTCATTTTTCTGTAGGATGGATAGAAGGTGAATTAGGGGTGTTTCATATTTATAATAACATATCAGTATGTAAGTAATACTGATGTTATTACTTTATCATGAAACAACTAAAGAAGAAGAAGAAGTTGAAGAAGAAAGAAATTGAAAAGATCGGTAATGGATATTACCTCTTCTTTTAAACGCCTCTTTGAATCCTCCACTTAGGGAACTAAGATTGGTCTTTGAAGAAGACCAGGACCTCTAGGATTATTATAGGGAAGTGGAGAAGGTATTTTGGCAGGGGTTGGCCGAGCTGGAGTGCTCAAATTGGTGTGAGGAGGAGGGGGAGGAGGTGCCCTTTTATAACGGAGGAGAGGGGCACCTTAGGAATATCTCAAAATATTATTTTATATTAAAGTAAAAATCGGTTTATAATGGTTCCAAAGGGTCTTATTTCGAAGTTAAAGTGGGGATGGGTCGAAATACTATCAACCAATAGGATTTAGACAAGTTTAGGTTATTATTTTAACCTTATCAATTAGATTTAACTCTAAGTTAAATAATTTAACTTTTACCTTGTCTTTTTTTTTCTTACACTATATGGTTAATACACTTACTATAACATGCCAAACGAACCCCAAATTGTTTATTATTAATATATATATCCTTATCTAAGTCATTTGACTAAACCTTATATTTTTAGGAATAAAATAACAATTAATAATATAATATTTTATTTAAAAACTATTTTGTGTCAATTTTGACACTATTTGATATATGATTTTTGTGAAAGTCAAAACAGAATTATATGTTCTAACCAAGTTGATTAAATCAACACTAATATATCATAGTAACCAATAAAATTATTGGAATTCATAAAAAGTCTCCAATTCCATTTATTTTGGTGTTTATAACATCAATTATGTCAATATTTCATTAATAAGATAATTACTGCATCATCGTTGTGTCATAAATAAATTAAATTATTTAATGTATAAAAATTAAAAATAAAATAAAATTATGTAGGAAATATTTTTGGCTTTCTAATGAATATTTATAGTCAAATTTACCTTATGTATAACCCCATATTAAAAATGTTTTAGTAAATAAACTTTGACTTTAACTCTTTTAACCCTTCTTTAAATAAATTAATAATAAATGTCCTAATCTAATCCAAGTGGGCCTAAATGGTCATATTTTCTTCCTAAGTTTGTTTTTGGTAGAATTAAACTTGTCCAATAGAATTAGGACATGTGTTAGGGTAATAATAATATCATTTCTACCCTTAATTACCCTATTTACTTTTAACCGTGGTAAAAAAAGTAAAAAGTTACTATTCACCAAAAAATTATTTTCATCTCATTGAACCAAATTTTACTTACTGAAATCAACCGTGTCTCTAGGATTTTTGAAATTCCACTCACAGAAGCGGAAAAATTAAGTTTTATGAAAAATTCAGTTTTTTAACTACCACTTAGTGGTTTCACTATTCATCAAAAATTGAAAGTTTTCAGAAAAATGCCAAAAATTAGGCCTAAGCTATATTTGATATTATGAACTCAAAAATTATTTCTATTGTACCAAATTAAAAACATATCAGTTGCATTAATTAATTTAAAAATTAATTCTCGTCGTCAAAACAAAAGGCGTGTTTTTAAGAGATAATAACTATCAAAAGATTGACACTTGTTTATAACTGGTTTAAATGTGAAATTACATCCAATGACCAACATTGTATAAAATTGTAAAAATATATTCTAAATATACTTTAAAACTACTAAAATTAATAATTTATCACTATTAATTATTTCGATTGAAAAAGTTGTTTTTAATTAAAATTTAGTAATTTCCACTATTCATCAAAATATGAAAGTTATCCGAAAATTACCAAAATTATACCCTAAGCTAATTTCGATATTCCAAATCCAAAAATGAAGTCCATTTTGAAAATTAAAATTTACAAAATTTCAAAAATTGGTTATTACTATTCATAACGGCTAGTTTTAATATTATTTTAATAGCATATCGCTGTTTAGTGAAACTCGGTATTGCATACTACACACACTATCGAGGAAGGTCGTGATTGCGTGTAATACAAGGAAAGTCAAGGATGCGTGTTGTGCAAGCTCCTTTTTCTGTAGCGTACAACACAAGACATTAATGAAATTAAAAAGAATATTTTTCATAAAATCTTGGGGTTTTACAAATCTCAAGGTGTTACAGGTTTTCATACTGTAATTGTTACATACAGTTGAAACATTATATATTATACTGAGAGTTGATTGAGAATTTCCTTTATTTCATCACATTTATGGGTTTCATCATCTCCTAGTGACATTCACTAAGATAGTTCCCCTCCTACCCACACCTAAATAATTTTTGTTCTCCATTATTTAATTTTAGGGATGCTTCTTCTTATATTTTTAACAAGTGGGTATTTGGAATTTCTTTTCACCATGAGATTTCTCCATCACTCCCCCAAAATTAAACTCCATTCTTCACTTCTTATCTCCAATCCCATGAAATCCTTCTGATTCACCAATATCCATTTTAACATTGAAGGTATATCAGAAAATTTCCTAATAACTATTAAAGTCTCAAATTTACAAATATTTTCCTAGATTTGGCATTATCCCACTAAATAAGAAATCAACTTACTTTCAAGGACAATGAAAAAACTAGAGGCGTATTATGAAAGTCTTATTAAGTTTTCCTCATATTCACCTATTGATTCCTCCTCATTTTAATTGTGGATAATCAGATATCTCTCCATTTTATATCAGAGAGTGTGAGGAAGATATCTAGTGAAAACATTTTTCCTAAATTATACCCACTCCATTACTTAGATTTATTCCTTGGGCTTTGTATTCTTGATTAATTCCCATCATTGATAAGATTCCCCCTCAAAGCGATAAATAACCAGAATGAACTTCTCTTGATTAGAGTATTAAAGGACATAAAATATATTTTCAATGGATTTTATCCATTATTATATGATTAAGGTATCAAAATATCCATTGAGATTTGGATTCCTTTTTAATATAAAGTTCTTAATTACAAATTTATCTTTCTTAGGGGGTGTTGGTGTTCCACCTGATTTAAGTTTTTATTCAAAACTTGAGTTAATTGAGTAATTTTTGTCTTGAAGTTCTTGACACATGATCCCATTGAGTTGAGAATCTCATTTGTTAGTCATCACGTTACCCATCACATTGGTTCTTGACTTGGTTCCTTTACTTTTAGACATTAGATAAAATAAAGTAAAATTAGGGATGAGAATTTTCAAACTATTAAACATATAAAGAGAAACTATAAACATTGAAGATATAACTTATAAATGACATGTATTACTTGACCTATGAATTTCTAGGTTTCAATATAAGTTACCCATGATATATTTCCTAACATTAAATCTCATAGTCATTTTTTCCCTTAATAATCGTTTGTATAAAGAATGATATTAACCAAAGAATATCCCCTAGGAGTGTCTGGATAGGTGTGTGGTATTAAGATACTTTTTCATGCACCAGGTACAGGTCAAGTTAATAACCAATAATACCATTTGGATTTATTACCCCCAGGTACATCTTTTTCATAGCTACATCCACTTTCCAATATCTATACAGGGATGTATTTTGTTGGAAAACCAAAAACTCTACACTTTAACAAAATTTAGGGATGTTTTACTATCCTTAGTCTTATCCCTATGGTTTTTATTAATTTTTTCTAATCCTAATCACCAAAAATAACTATACCTTTATGTGATACCAACTATGGAAACCTATATATTTTATACACTTTATTTCACGTTTTATTACATAACGATACATATAATACAATCCCAGAAAATCAATAGGCGTAGAGTCTTTGGGAAATTAGATACATATCATAATAAATTAAAACAATGATACAAATAAATTATTTAAAAACTCCCTAACATTCCCTTAAATTGAATTGATATTCTAATACTATATGGGATAACCTGGGGACATGCATAAAAAAGGGTGATCTCTAAAACCTAGTAAGGAAATAATCAAATCATAGAATAAAGTAAAGCAGTACATGTGAGTCACATGGATCATACAACATCAGAACATATTTAATCACTTTTAATCCCATGATTAAGGATTTTGGGTTTTATACAAGTAATTTTTCAATCAATTAAGGGTAGGTACAACTAGGTGAATACCCTTGAATGGAAATGAGTATGGGTATTCACGATAAAAAAAACTGGCATGAAAATCAATGAAATAATTTTGGTAGCATAACGATTGTACATAAAGGTTCATGGAAGGAATTATAGAGGGTGAAGGGTGGTGTCTCATTAATTAAAAATCATAAGGATAATATATTTATGTTAAAAACACATGTCTACATGAATAATAATAATTCAAAAGTCTTAATACAAATAAAGTGCTTGAATGGAAAATAAGAGGGAGATATCCCTTACTTCGGTATAATAATGACTTTGGTAAAGGTTATAATGAAAGGTGATAAATAATCTCTCATCCTTAAACAATAAATTGGTGAGTAAAGGGAAATTTATAAATTCATGAAAACATAATCAATTGAGATTCAAAATGCCTAATACAAAGAAAGTACTTGAATGAATATGACGAGAAATATAATACCTTACTTGATAGCTTTCTTTTAAAATATTGTGAGGAGCTTCTTATGATCTTGGGAACACCATGGGATGGAGTTTTAGAGGGATAGGGAGATTAAATTTGTCCTTAAAGTATTGTTAGTGAATAGTAAATGGAGTTTGAGTGGGTGTTTATAGAAAAAGGGAGGGGAATTCCATATTAATTTATAAACATAGGTTTTGCAGTATAAGTAATAAAATAATCAAAACCACAAACCTTCCTACGGGTTTTCCTATGGTTTCTACCAAATAGGAGTGGTTTCAAATATTTTATTATTTTAAGAACCGCCATTCATGATGTGGAAGTGAGTCATGTTCATAAATAATTATTTTTAAAACATTAAAATATAATATAGGTTTTGGAAGATTCATTATAGTTTTTAAAGTTTAATAAAATTACTTAAAAACAAATTGTTTTAAAGTAAAAAAATATTTTTGTTCAAGGATTAACTTTATAGTATTAATTACATAACTTTAATATCATTATGATGTCATAATACTTACCATATATTTATATGGTATTTAATTTGTACCTAGAAATTTTGACTGTCTAAGAAATTTAAAAAAAATTTACCATTGGATAGGTTTTACATTATGATTTTAAAAATGATATTTATTTTACCAAAATAATTTTATAAATATAGTAATTTTCTATTTTACATAAAAATCCTTATTTATTAAAAGAATACTAGTTCTTAAGACACAAAAAATATTATGAACCTTATAAAAATTAGATGGGACGTGCTTAAATTATATTACCATTTATATATAAATAAAAATTTCTTTGTAATACTATTTTATGAAAATAAATTTTATTTAAAATGATAGAGTTTTTCATAAAAGAGTATTTTAATTGAAATTATATATTTTCCAAAAATACAATTTTGGTTTCTCTATATAAAAATATAATTTTTATCAAGATCATTATATAATAAACTATATAAAATAATTATGAAAAAGGGATTCATATAACCATTATTCTGTAATTAAATAGAGAATACAAAAATTCATAATACTAGGGTTTTGATAAATAACCCTTATTGAACAAATATATGCCCTAAAGGTAAGGTGTGTAATAATAGTACTTTCTTGGGGTGGTTTAGTGAGCATAGTTTGTGTGGTGGTCTATATAAGCTTTAAATTCCCCCATAAAAAGGTTTTCTCAAGTTTTAGTTATTGAATATAGGCTTGGGTTTGGTTAAGGGAAAATCTCTTTGGTTCCATCTCCCTCGAAAGCTCCAACAAATGGGCTTCATATAGTATAATCCAATTGGTCAAGACCATCACTTCTTCCTTCAATTTCAATTGGATTTTATTATAACCCTTAATATATAATAATCTTAGTGGTCAATGTAAAATATCTATATTAACAATGGTTCTAATGTTTAATGATTTTTAAGACTGGAAGTCAAATTATGACTATATTTTATAAGATTATAAAATAACAAATGAAATGTATTGCATGTGTTTTCTATAACTAAATTACTTAAATAGATATTTACTCACAATTAATGTAATTTCATTTATAAAATCCTTGGTCATTACAATAGATGTCCAGAAAAATCATGTCCCATGGGAGTGAATAGAATTCAGTTGATGAGGTATTCTTTCTTGTTCACTGCTTCTGCCCAAATTAACTTGATCATTCTTGAGTACTTACATACTTCATAAATTTTCTATCAATGTATAGTTCATTATTTCTACCATTCCATTATATTATAGTGTACCAAGAATAGTCCTCTCTATATTGATTCCCTTCTTCTAATATAAGCTTTGAAAGTTTCATCTGTTGCATTCACCACTATCGTTAAACCATAAATTTTTTTAACTTCTGACATGTTTCCCTCTCCAAAATATCCTTCCATTGAATGAATGTTGAAAAAACATCATACATATGATTCAAGAATTAAATTCCTACTTTATTAGTGTAATCATCAATGAACATCACAAATTAAAGTGACCCACCATGAAATTGGATAGGGGAAGGTCCTCAAACATTAGAGTTAACTAATTATAAACGATGAGTTCTGGGATTCTATTCATTCAAGTTGAATCACACACTTCTTTATTTTCACACCATACACCTTTCACAACTTTCAATGTTAGTGTGATCAAGATTATATATGAGTTTTTCTATTAGAAACTTTATATTCCTCTCCCTGATATATTCAATTAGAAAATTCTACAACTATGGACTATCAGTCATTATCACTTCGAAAAAAACTACTCCATCTGATCGTCCAGTCAGATATGGGGTCCCATATTTTCCTATTCATGCAACCACTATGGAAACTCAAGTTACCTTCTAAATTTTGTTTACAAAGCTCATCTCATAATCAGCCTCCTCAAGCTACCCTATATAAATTAAGTTCTTCTATAACCCTAAGATATATATTACTTATTTTAGATAAAAAAATATCTCATTATTCATCTATAAAGTAACATATCATTTCCCCATAATTTCCATAATTTCATCATTTTCATAATGTACCTTGTTGAACCACCTATGAATATAATTCATTAAGCATCCTTGATCTACCATTGAGTGGAATGACTATATCGGATCAATCACCCATGACTTTCTTAGAATATTAACACTAAGAAAGAAATTTTTTGCTCCCTTAGTTGTATTTTGAGAATTTTAAATTCTAAAAGATGATCTTCTATAAATTTCCTTATGAATTCTAAAATCCTTATGGATATTCCGTTTCTTCCCATAACTCTAGCATATAAGACCAGAACCAACCATCATTCCTTGACTTCTCTCCTATGACTTATCAACCAATTATTTATTATGATTTTCTATATGGGGGTGACATTAATTTTCAGTTAGCATTCAATGCACTAAAAGATAGTTCCCCGAATTACGTCAACTAAATTTATTCATTAAGGATCAAGTTCCTGACATACTCAAACACCAAATCATATTTCCCATAAGAACTACTCTCAATCATTACCACAACATTCCATGATTCAGGTAGTAATTAAAGTAGTATAATTTTCCATATAAGTATATGAATTCCACCTTCACATATTCGTCTTCTTTAGGATCATATTGAAATCATTCACATGATCTTCCTTAGGCCTCCTTCTAATAACCAAATATTGAATAACCTTCACATCATGAACACTTTATTAAGTATCGTGGGATTTTCATATATATATTATTGTTATTTCATGAGATCTACCATAGTTTTCACCTCTTGGATATTAAAGGCCATGTTCCATGTCAATGACGTCTTCAGAAACCCAAGTACCTTTATATCTAATCATTTTCATTCCACTTTCTCAATTTTTTATGATTTTCTCAATCTAGTAGAACATACATGCCTTTTTGAATAAGATTATATTCTATATGCATTTTCTAGAAGCTAAAATATTTTTTTGAACTTATCTATCCAAACAATACAATATTATGACACCATGCCTTATGATGATAGCATACTCCCACTGAAAGAGAAATAATATCAAAGTAAAAGTCAAAATTACCTGATCTGCCTCAAAGTATGTTAATAAGTGTGTAGTGATTCAAAATCTTTGATAACAGTTGTTGGTAATCCTATCCAGTTTCAGATCACAGGACAGACAACCTTCAGATGATGTCATGTATTAGAAAAACTAGGTCATCCCCTAGGAATCCCTTGACTTAATGTACCAAAAGTAATAAACCCATTCAACCTACTCACTATACTAAGTAGAATCCTCATACATAATCAAAAGAAATCACACCGCACAAAAATTTAAGAAAAAATGACAAATTAAATGGTATAAAGATTTACATGGTTTGGATAATGTGTTCTATATCCATGGGAGAAACACTATTTCAATTCCAATTACAGTTGTATGTTATAAGAAATACACTTCAAATAAAAAAACCAATCAATAAGGATTATTAAAAATATTACTCCCTCTGTAATTCATAAATCAATGTCAAATATGAATCAATATGTAATTCATTGTACAAAATTTCCCAACTTCCCTTTTATGAAAGTATCTAATTGACCATTCTAGTAGCATAAACCTCCAGAATTCTTGAATAACCCGATATTAGAAATGGTGACTACTGATCTCGAGTAGCATTCTGAATATAATCAAAATTCTTACTAAAAAACTTCAAGCTACAATTTGATAGTAACTTTTATTCTTCGTGTCTAAACCAACACTTGTTTACACTTCCATCAGATGATATCACCATCTAATCGCTATTTCAGCCATTGGCGAAATCCATTTTCCCAACCTGAATATCATAGATGATTGATCTTCAAAATCATGAATGTTCAGTTTACTCTGTCTGGTGAACTGAAGCGGTATTCACATCCCAATACTATAAAAGTAGTTATTCTTCATGTATTTGAATGAATTTTGGAAAGAATTTAATGAATTTGGGTATATGTGATCGATAATTTTTATAGTGTATCTTTGAGATGGTGTTCTAGTGCATAATAATGACATCGATCATTAGATATTTGACATTAGTAATCAAGAGATCTATGGATATCACTAGGTTTGGGACATCATCATTAACAGATAGGATCCATTGTCATCACAATTCATGGTCTATTTTCAAAATCAAAAGAAAAAAGTACAAAAGACTATTGGTTTTTCATGACCTGTCCCCCGAGGCCTGTGTCGTGACTACCCTAAGCCCGCCTTTTATAGGCTTGGGGATGGTGACTAGTGCCGAGTAGGCATATCCCACAAATGGGAGGCAGTTTCCTAAGTACCTGTACACCCACACACAACTCCGAGACAAAGGTACTGGAAAATAAAAAAACCAAGTAAGCTATGCATGCAAACCACTAAGTACAACACAACGAGAGTGCAACAAAAAAGTAAAGTATATGGTGGAAAACCGGGCCAGTATACAATCCCACCAAGAGAAAGACAAAACACAAGTAAAACTCCAAGTCCCTTAATCTCATCTACAGACAACCCTACCTGAAGGGTAGGTGATGGGTAGCTACCTATAGACATCGGAGTACACCTCGTCTGTCTAATCTCACTATGAACCGCCTGGTCCTGGTCCTCACTAGACTTTTTCAAAGCATCTATCATCTACACAAGACACGACATGTGTGATAAAGGCCTGTTTAGGGGTGAATAAAACAATACTTAGTAGGACACCCTCAAACCACAAAGGTAAAGAACAAGGGAAAAACCACAAGAAAAGAAAAGTCAGCTCTACGTAGGTATATTCCTATACATATACTGAGAACATCCAGATATACTCATTTCATACATTAGGAATCATAAGGTTCCAACCTCATATCCAACATATGGATTATAATTGTAGGTTTGAGAGGCAGCACATGAAACCAGGGGATCACACTCCAATAGATCATCCATCCTCAATGGAACCCATCTGAGAGTTACACTCCATCTGGAAAAACTCTACCATTCCAATGGTACGTCCTAGAGAACGTGTTCCATCAGAAACATTCTACTAGGTCTAGCTCTAGTGCCCAACATCAGAGGTTCAGTCATTGCCGTCTTGTGCCCAACACAAGACTAAAGAAACCCAAGTGGAGAGGCCCACCCTCACCACTGTACACGAAATAGGGATCCATGCTCCTAACCATATCACAAAAACCTATATCGTTCCTATAAGGATTAGGTCGCACCTCAGTCTATTGAGGGAGAACTATTTCCTATCTAGGTATCGTTTTCATCAAGTGGATGGGATCGATCCTTATTACTATGTCCAACAACTGAGGGAGCTCCAACTTCAATCGAGGACCCATACCCTACTCAGTAGGGGAGTACTAATTAGTGACTAGAGGACCCGCGCCCTGTTATGATAGGGGAGTGCCGAATCTGTCAGTTCATGTGTGGAGGACCCGCTCCCTGATACGATAGGGGAGTATCGACTCCTATAAAAGAGGACCCACACCCTACCTGGTAGGGGATTACCAACTCTATTCGATCATGTGTGGAGGATCTGTTCCTTAAAATAGTAGGGGAGTACTGCCTCCTATCATAGAGAACCCGTACCCTACTCGGTAGGGGAGTACTGACTCTATGTACGTTAGATGTGGAGAACCCACTCCCTAGTTCTATAGGGGCGTACCGACTTCACAGATAGAGGACCCACTCCCCAATCCCATAGGTTAGTACCCACTATACCTTCACGAACATCCCCAAAAACCCACACCCTTGTACTTCAGGGGAGTGACACCCCTGGAGGAAGTTACCCAAAGGAAGTGAACCCACTCTCCATGTCATGGGGGTTTTTACCGTTACAAAACATGCCAATTCCTTCTCAAGAATGCTTGTACCAGAAGGAACTACTCCTAAAAACATTAGTCCATCTACCAATATTCAAAAAACACTCACTAAAAGTATCTCAAAATGACTATCTCATTACAAGGGCCCCAATGTCGTAGAATTCTTGTCAAACAAATGCCCTGTTTAAGAGTTACGAGCATTTGAGCGAAAAGGGAGCCCGGTGGCCTGTGGACCGACCATGGCGGTCGACCGCCCCACAGTAGTTCAATCTTCCATGATTGTCGACCGTGTCTGAACTGTCATAGCTATGTGGTAGCTCCATAGACCATGGATCAAGGTCGACCACCATGGTCAACCGTTTCCTTGTCCGGCTTCCTGGGTCTGACCCAACCCGTTGGGTCCATCCTAGATGGGCTCGTCCCAGTGTCTCCAACCCGGCCCGCTCTGAGCGGGCCATATCATTCTCCCTAGACACAGTGGGTTTCTGCATCCACTCCACACCATGTGGCACATGGGGAACCACCCCCTTGTCTAGCTGGTCCAATCACATAGACGGGAAATCCCACATGCAGTCTATTGACCATGTCCCACCGGCTCGACGCGACGCTGCCTCGTCGTCGATCCACTCCACTACGGCCTTCCCTGGCCATGGCCCCCCGACACCACCTGCGACTGAGCCACCGTGGGTTCCTCTGGCTGGCATTGGCACCAACGAACCAGTCTGTTGTTCTAAAGGCCATCAGATGAACTCTGGTAGTCCGTTCTTCGATCCAGAAGATGTTCCGGGAACCTCGATCCACATTATTCATCACTTGGTGTTCAAATCTTCATCACGACACCTTTCCGATGTGAAGATGTTCATGTGCGGTATATCTCGTACGACCTCGATCCGATCACCACTATCATCATTGCACCTCTGTCATGCCATGTCTATATCAGATCCATAATATAGGATCATTGCGCCAAGAACAGTTGTGCAACGATCAACTGTTCTTCAATATGTGAAGAACGAACATCAAAGGGAAGGGGGAAACCAAACAAAAAATTGAGGAACAAACCTCTTCTATCATTCTACACGATATTAATCTACTCTCATTAGAAGTATTTAGCAGAAAAATCAAATAGAAATTCATTTCCCCAAACCATCCCACAGTCAAGAACCTCCTGCAATAACAGTCGAACCACAGGTCAACCTATTCGTGGGTTGATCCGCCTTCATCATCTAAAACCAAGAATGGGGAAGAACAAAATAAAAAAAACCCCTACCTAGAATTCTATGGTGAATAAGGAGTCTTTGATCATCATTCGTCAATTCGTTGATGCCTGATTCAAACTCCAATCGTCAATCCGTCATCTCATTGTTGTTCGTTGTTCGCCAACGAGAGATTTTTCTAATGCTTTTCTTCTCTAAAGCTCCCAGGAAATTTCTACAGGATTTTCAATCTAATCTCGTACCCCTTCCAATCCATTAAATGAATAAACACATTACAACATTTCTATATTGTTTCATTTATTAAAGTAATCGGGCTACCCCATCATGGCATTGCATCATCACAATGTCATTGTGAAACGTAAAAAAAATATTTTTATTAAATATTTTAATGATGTTCACATCCAAAAACTAGCTTTCACCCTCGAATCATGCTAGTCGAGGTTAGGCCCTACCTAGGGAAATAAAACCCTCATAATCTCAATGGTACTCTAGGATTTTCAATACGAGTTTCCATTTATGAGTTATAGTATTTGAAAATAAAATAATTTAATTATTTTATTTATAGTCACGTCCCAAAAACTACTTTCCACAATTGGCCCACGCTGACCAATGTTAGGCTTTCCCTAAGAAAAGAATTTCCTCACAAACTCAATGGTGGTCTCATATTTTCAATCCAAGTCATAGTTCGTGAGTTATATGGATTTGAAAAATAATATAATTTTATTTAATTATTTTATTTACGGTTATGTCATTTTCTGGTTTTCTCACTGGAGACCTGCACCGACTAAACATAAGTCATGCCTAGAGTAAACCCACAATCCTGAACGCAACGGTGCCCTCATATTTTTGATCCGATCAACATTTTAAGATTTATTCCACTTTTTTAGGAAAACTACCCAGACATGCTACTTAAAAGATTAACATTTTTCGACGGACCATTCTGGGCACACTAATCCTTGGAATTGCATGTCGTCTCAGTGCCTAGTCTCAAAAAATTTCCAAATAATTTATAAAAATAGAACCAGGAAAATATGACCCATTACATCACCCCCACCTAAAGTATTTATATCCCAAAAATCCAAACCAATGGATTCCTAAACAGATGATGGTACATGAATGAACCGGAGCCTCCCACTCCCAAATGACCCTCTTAAGACCCCTGTGATACCTTTAGACACGCACAAAGGGAAAATATCATCCACAAAGGATCTTTTTTTGCTAAAAATCCTATGTGATAGTTCGCCTTGTGCTGCTTGGGTTCCCCTTTCATCGACAAGGAATCCTTGTTTTATCACTGTGAACACACCGCGCCCTTTTTCCTAAAACAGACAATATGGACATTAATGATAATTTTACATACCAAGAATGACATCGTAAGACCTCAATGTTATGACTAAGAGATCCAAACCACAAATCTCTCCTCAAAGATTTAGGTCACGTTTCCAGCAGGAGTCTCTAAGTGTGAGGGTCAAGATTGTGGTTTGACCGGAACCTCTAAGTCTCAAATAAATCTCACGGAAGAAGGAGAACAACTAGCACCTATGTCCATTAATATGAAAACAAACGAAAAGACATAGGTTGCACCTTAGATCTCTCCTAGAGTCTCTGGGTCATAAGACATGACTAAATACAGTTGTCCTCACCCACATCCTCCAACTCCCTAAGCTTGGAGTGGACCACATGCTACTCTGTAAACTACTCTACCTTACCCTCAATCCTCCATAAATCCTTGCTTCAAGCATTTTATCTTCCAAGGAGGATCATTAGTCGGATCCCTCTCAGTGGCACAGTGGGTCAAAAAATCTCTAGTTAGATTCCCTTGGCAATCGCAATCATAACACCACCTCTCTTGTCGCTGATATGTTACTCAACGTTGATCCTGCGTCACAGTGCCACACATATAAGTTCAAGAATGGGTATTCATCCTATGCTGTGAGCCCATCACTTGTCATCTACTAGCTCCTATAGAGGCCTCTGCCTTGTGACCTCTGCTGTAGGTCACATCCATCTGATCCTCATCCAGAAAACTCTTGACCACTAGGGCTCACTCCAACACCCCAGCATTGGTGGGAATATTCAGCAGAACCACCGACGCCCTGATCTCTCGGCATAAGCCCTGTTCGATGGTTCGAGCTTTGAAAAATAGTCTCGAACCATGTCCAAGGAGTACGGTGACAAGTCGGTGAAACTCACTGAAAACATTGCCACTGTCATGGTGCCCTGTTGAAGCTATAGAAACTCCTGGATACGCACTGACCTTAGCATGGCTGGGTAAAACTATTCCCTGAAGATACGTTCAAACTACTCTCAAGTTAGTGTCTCCTCATCAAGCAATTGTATCACCAAGCTCCACCAATATCCCACTGATCCCTGAAGAAGGCTCATGGCTTGGACAACTATATGATCGGGAGGGGTCCTCACTAAGAGTAAAACTCAAGTGACTGCCTCGAGCCATTCATATACTGCCTGGGGGTTTGGATCACCCTTTTATATCAAATGTAGCTTCCTCTGGAACTCGTGTAGTGCACTCATCCAATGCGCATCCTCGGTATGAATTTCCAACAAAACATGATGCTCTACTGGTGGTGGAACCATAGGCAACCCACCTAGAGGTAACACCTCAGAACCAGTGGCCTATACTGAAGCCTCTTCACAGATAATATAATCATCACGATCACACTATAGAATCCTATCTGGATGCCATTGTGGATGCATCCTGAAATTGATCAAGATGAACCACGGTTAATAGAGTATATCTGGAGAGCTGACTCAAGTAGGACATGGAAAACACAAACCATTTCTATATGATGCATATAACATTTATTTCCTAGAAACCAGTATCATAATGTACTAATTTGAAAAGAAGGTTGTTAGAGTCCTAGTGAATGGATACGTTGGCCTCCACACCAACACTAGAACCTCTGGCCTGAGAGATGACCTCAAATCATCTTAACATTGGCACTATGCAACCCAAACCAAGATTACGACACTGTGGTCCTAAGGTAGAACCGACTACCTCTGATAACACTCTATCACGACCCATCCCCCGGAGCATGTGCCGTGAATACCCTAAGCCTACCTCTGATAGGCTATGGGATATCGACTATCACTGAGTAGGTATATCCCTCAAATGGGAGGAATTTTCTAAATTACTTGTACATCCAAACACAACTATGAGCCAAATGTACTAGAAAGTAAAAAATCCAAGGAATCTATGCATGAAAACCACTAAGTACAACACAACCAGAGTCAAATAAAAAGTAAATTACATGGTGGAAAACTAGGCCATCATACAAGCCCACCAAAAGAAATAATGAACACAAGTAAAAAATTCAAGTCCCTAAAGATTGTTCATTGACAACCCTACCAAAATGGTAGGTGATGGGTATCTTCCTGTAGTCGTAGGAGTAAACCTCATCTGTCTGATCTCACTAAGCACCACCTAGTCCTGGTACTCACTAGACTTTTTCAAAGAATCAATCATCTATACAAGAGAAGACATGTGTAGTCAAGGCCCATGCAGGGGTGAGTAAAACAATACTCTGTAAGACACCCCAAAATCACAAAGGTAAAGCACAAGAGAACAAAAAACGAAAATCATGGTCATCTTGACATAGGTATATGCCCATACATATACCGAGAACATCTAGATATAATCATTTCAGACACTAGGAATCATAAGGTTCCAACCTCATAGCCAACATCAGGATTCTCATCGTAGGTTTGAGAAGAAACAAATGAAACTAGGGGATCACACTCCACGAGCTCAGCCATCCTCGATGGCACCCGTTTGATAGGTACACTCCATTGAGAAAAACTATACCATTCCAATGGTACATCCTAGAGAATGTGCTCCATCAGGAACATTCTACTAGGTCCAGCTCCAATTCCCATCACCAAAGGTTCAGTCAACGCCGTCTTCCACCCAACGCAAGACTAAGGAAATCCAAGTGGAGAGGTCCACCATCACCACTGTATGCAAAAGAGGGATCCCTAATCCTAACCATCTCTTGAAACCTCTATCGCTCCTATAAGGAGTGGCCCACACCTTATTCCATTGAGGGAGCACTATCTACTATCTAGGTATCATTTTCATTAAGTGGTTGGGCCCGCTCCTCGCTATTTTTTCCAACAACCAAGGGAGCTCCAACTCCAATCGAGGACCCACACCCTACCTAGTAGGGGAGTACAAATCATTGAATAGAGGACCCACAAACTGGTATTACAGGGGAGTACCAACTCTGTCAGTTCATGTGTGGAGGTCCCACGCCCTGGTACGATAGGGGAGTACTGACTCTTATCATAGAGGACCCATGCCCTACCCAGTACGGGAGTACCAACTCTATTCAATCATGTGTGTAGGACCTGCACCCTAAAATAGTAGGGGAGTACCTAATCCTATCATAGAGGACTTGTACCCTACCAGATAGGGGAGTACCAACTCTATGTACGTTAGATGTGGAGGACTCGTGCCCCTGTCCTATAGGGGAGTACTAACTCCACGGATAGAGGACCCGCTCCCTGGTCACACAGGGTAGTACCTGATCTAACCTTCATGAACATCTTCAGGAACCTACACCCTATTACTTTAGGGGAGTACACCCCCATAAGAAGCTACACAAAGGAAGTTAACCCACTCCCCATGAAGTGGAGGTTTCTACCTTTACGAAACACATCGATTCCTGCTCAAGAATGCTTGTATCGAAAAGAACTACACCTAAAAACATTATTCCATCTTCCAAAATTCAGAAAAACTCACTTAAAGTACCTAAAAATTATTTTCTCATCTCAAGGGTCCTAACTCCACAGACATCTCATCAAACAGACACTCCGTTTGAGAGTTATGAGCGTTTGAGTGAAAAGGGAGCCAGTGGCGTGTGGACAGACTGTGGAGATCGACCACCCCACAGCAGCTCGAGATTTCATGGCTACAGGGAAATTCAATATGTTGTGGATGCATGACAACTCCACCAAACATATCTCACGGTCGACTTTTGCAGTCAACCGTGGCCTAGTTTGGCTGCTCGGGTCCGACATGACCTCTCGGGTCTCACCCAACCCACTTCCGGCCAGGACCGTCCCGGCTGGACTCGGCCCAGCATCTCCAACCCTACTCACTCATAATGGGCTGCCTCATTCTCCCTGGATGCGGTGGGTTTCCCCATCCACTTTGTGCCATGTGGCGCACGTGGCACCTCCCCCTCATCCAGCTAGTCCACTCACGCAGTCTGAAAATCTCGCATGATGTCTATTGACTATGTTCCACCGGCTCGACACAGCGCTAATGTGTCATCGACCCTCTCCACCACGGCCCCCCGACACCACCCGCAGCCGAGTTTCCGTGGGTTCTTCCAGATGCTGCCTACCCCAGAGTGTTGGTGTGTTGTTATACAGGCCATCAGATGTGCTCGGTTGGTCTATTCATTGATCTAGAAGATGTTCTGGAATCCTCAGGTCGCGTTCTTCATCACCTGGGGTTCAAATCCTCATTGAGACACCTTTCCAGTGCAAATCTATTCACATTCTATATCTCCCGCACCACCTCGATCTGATTTCCATTGTCATCATCGCACCTCCGTCATGCCATGTCTATCCCAGATCCTTGATATCGGATCGTTGCGCCAAGAATGGTTGTGAAAAGATCGACTGTTCTTCAATCTATATAGAATGAAAATAATGTGCATTAAAGGGAAGGGTGGAAACCAAAAAAATCAAGGAACAGACCTTTTTCATCGTCCGTTACAATGTTAATATGATCCCGTTATAAGGGTTTAGAAGAAAAATCAAATAGAAATTCATTTCCCCAAACCATCCAACAGCCAAGAACCTCCTGTAAGAATGATCGAACCGCGGGTCAACCTGTTCGTGGGTTGACCCATGTTCGTCGTCTAAAACCAAGAGCGAGGAAGAATAGAATCAAATCACAACCCCTACCTATAATTAGATTGATTGCTGATGAAGAAGGAGTCTATGCTCATCATTCGTCAATCCGTCGATGCCTTATCCAAACTCTGATCATCGATCCTCTGTCTAGTTGTTGTTCGGCATTCTCCAACGAGAGGTTTCGCCAACGATTTTCTTCTCTAGAGCTCCCTGTGAGTTTCTCCAGGATTGCCAATCTAGTCTCATACCCGTACCAAGACATTAAATGAATAAACAAATTTCAGAGTTTTCACATTGTTTTATTTATTAAAGGAATCATGCAACCTTATCGTGTAATTATAGCGTCGCTGAGAAATGTCAAGAAAAAAATATATTTTTTAAATATTTTAATGACGTTCATGTCCAATAACTATCTTTCACCCTCAACCCATTCCTATCAAAGTTAGGCCCTATCTAAGAAAATCAGACCCTCACAAGATCAACGATACTCTCGGATTTCCAATCCAAATTACCGTTTATGAGTTATAGGATTTGAAAATAAAATAATTTAATTATTTTATTTACGGTCTCATCCCAAAAACTACTTTCAACGGTTGGCTTGCACAGACAAATGTTTGGATTCACCTAAGAAAATAAAATCCTCACGAGCTCAGTGGTGGTTTCAGATTTTCAATCCAAGTCATCATTCATGAGTTATAAGGATTTGAAAAATAAAATAATTTTAGTTAATTATTTTATTTACGGTTATGACATTTTTAGGTTTTCTCACTGGAGATCTGCACTGACTAAACTTAAGTTGTGCCTAGGATGAACCCTTTATACCAAACGCAACAGTGCCCTTAGATTTCTAATCTGAGCACCCGTTTAAGAGTTATTACACTTTTTTAGGAAAATCACTCACTCGTGCTACTTAAAAACTTAACATTTTTTTATGAACCATTTTGGGCACACTAGGCCTCAGAATCACACATCGTCTTAGCATTCGGTCTCCTAATTTTCCCAAATAATTTCTAAAAATAGAACTAGGAAAATCTGATCAATTACATGGTTATTTTTTTCATGCATGACCATCAATAATGAAATGAATTTGAAATTAGGAATGTCATTTTAGAAACAACCTATGCACACAATATTACTAGAGTTTAAGGTAGATGTGAGATTATTGTGGTTGTAATGATTCTATGATACTCAATGATGGGTTTTGATGATGAGAAGCACTATGGTGGGGATTTTTAAATGACCTTCACTAGTGTGTCCTAGTGGAGATGGACAAAGCATCTAATTAGGTGGAATAAAACCTGAATATTTTTGAAATTTGGAATATTAATAAGAGGGTAGGTTTATTTTAGATGTTTTTTGAGTGTTAAATGGATGTTCCAAATGTTGAAAAACTAGAAAAAATGACTCAAAGTGAGTTTTTGGGTACTGGGTAATTGAAATTTCATTTATTGGGTACTAGTAGACCCCACCAAAAGGATAGTGGGGTGCCACTAAAGTTCAATGGGGGTCCACTATGATTCCAGTAGTTTACCCAATCCTTCACTTTAAGTGAGGTATATTTTGTTCATTTAAATCTAAAATTTATAAAATTTATCCCACTTTCTTTCTTCACCAAGTCAAGAATGAGAAGCTGGGTATTAAACTTAATTTTACCTCTCCACTCTTGGATTCTATTCCCTCTATATTTCCCCTTTATTATCTGATCTATGAGTTGTCTACAATATTAGACTATTAGTGGTAAGACTAAACTCCCCCCAACCAAATATTTATTGTTTACGTCATCATTTATTCTCCACCCAAATTCCACTAATTTATGTATTTTTACAATTTATTCACTTTTTATTGAAGGAAGAATAATCATGCCACACTATTGGACAATATAACACTGAATAATATAAGGTAGGAGGTCGCTAGAATTTTCAATAATTTTATTGTGTTCATATTTGTTTTAAAACTTCAAACTTTGGGTAAACGTGTGATATGAACTTGATTTAAGGTTTATGGAGCTTGGGTGATTGTGAGAGATCTAGTAATCCTTGTTAGAACCATGGTGGATGTATCATACATAGTCAACCATGGTTATAATGACCTGAAGTGTCCGTGTCAATGTAAGGGAATTTCTCAAAATTAAAAAGGGATCCATATAAAGAATTTTACATTGAGTTAAGAATTAATGACCTTGTGAGGTTTTGTGAATTTATGTTAGAATTCCATCGAGATTAGTGAGCTATATGCGGGTGATGAGCATGGATGGGTTGACCACCCTTTACTAAAAAGAGTTCATTATTGAGGTAACTCATGTACTCAAAGTGGGGTAATTGTGAGAGGCCTCACGTGACCTCACATATATGTGAGTGATATTATACTAAGTTTGGGATATATTTTTAAAATCCTAATGAGGGTTTCACCAAGGGGACTCAACTATGTAATTTCTAATAACAAAATTTTGGGGTTATGTCACCATTAAACCAGTGACTTGTGTAATGATATTTGTAACGCCCCAACCCCAGTTACCCAGAGTCGGTGAATTATTACACAACATTGGCATGATCACAAGAATGATCAAGTCTCAAAAGACCAATTAGTTTAGTATCCTTGGAATAACTAGATACATTCATAAAGTTTACATTACATCATAAAATGAAAACTACAAAAATATAGTCTCCATATTCCACAATCTTATCCCCTCATACTATCCCCCCAGGTCATTCATAAAATACTTCTTCACATCCTGGGAAAAATAAAACATAGAAAGGGGTGAGCTCAAATACCCAGTAAGGATAACAATATAGCGTAAACTTTCATAAATAAGCATAAACATTTAAGGCAATGTATTCCTAAAACAAAAGCATTTTAAAACTTGAACTTCAGCATAATATGGAAGAAATAAAATGAAATAATTCTATATACTTATTCACATGGATATTCTACTAGTTGAATAATCACATGCAATATCAATAACCACTTTCATAATGATGGAATGAATAATTCCATACTAACTTAACCACATAGCCAAGGCCCCGTGCCAAGACTACAAATAATATTTTTTTAAGGCCTTTTTCCAAGACACTAGTTTGTCTCATGAGACCTACCGATGCATCAAGGAGCTATAGCGGGCTCCACCCGTCACTTATTAAGTCCAATGCATTCCTCATATTAACAGGTTTCAAAATAACATAAACATTCATATTAAAACTAGCATAAGAAATGTAAATACTTTCACCATAAACCATGAATGGTATAAAAATAACACATCCATAGTCAAACATATCACAAAACCTTCAATACAATATGGAAGTTTTGTATCATAATAAATCAACTTCAAATAAGCTTAAAATCCATCAAAGGATGTTGACCTAGATGAAATAAAAACTATTTGAGAGAAATATCTATTTTTTGAAATCATTTAAAAGTCACATAATTATAAAATAAAACATTTACTTTGAAAATATCCTTATAAGCTTGTAAGTTATGCTTCTACGGTTTTATAACAGCATAAAATAGCCGCACCCGCCGTATAAGTTAAAAACAATTCTTACCTTAATTCTGTTGAAAAGGTTAAAACGGACTTTTTTTGAAAAACGATGGAAAGATTCCTTTATAAACCTCTTATAAAAAGTCAAAAAAAGGTATAAATTAATTTAACCCATATTATGTAAAATAGCAAGATTATTTTGAAATACATTTTTAAGAAGAATAGATGTGGATGATAAAGAGGCCCCAGTAGATAATTACGTATAAATAACCTCAGATAATGAAGAGATTGTAAAATAACCCTTACCTTGAACTTTTCCTTGGTTGGGGGTAGGTTAACCTCCTGTATAATGGTGAAATAATTGTTATTAAATTATACAAGAAACATATACATTAATAGGATATCATATATGATCTTTTAACATTGCTTTGTTAATAATATCTTAGTATTATCGTCGTTTCGGGTGTTAACTTACTCGTATATGTTTTGTTACATAAGCCGTGTTTGTTATGGATAGGTTGTATCTTATTCATATACAGAATAATATCAAGTCCTTAAAAATTATTTTTAATCATCAAATGATAATTATACTTTAATGGATACGATGGAGAATGAATCTCATCGCGTTCGTGGAGACGGTAGTCCGTACGTACGCACGAGCGACAATATCATTCTTTTGATATTAAAGTAATATATAATTGGATATTATATCATATATACAGAATCATTATCATGTTATATTTATTATTTTCATTAATTACACATCATTATTATAACCATCCAAATAATAGTATATTGAATAACAATTACACCACGACGTGGAGACTGTAAGTCGTACGTACGCACGTATGGTGACATGTCATTCAAAGGATGGATAGAATACTGAATATGGTTTTACCATATTTATAATAATATCATAGTATATAGGAGATACTGGAGTTATTATTTTATAATGGGAATAAAAAAGAAAGAATAAGTTGAAGAAGAAAGGAACTTGAAAGAGGGTGGTGAAAACATTACCTCTTCTTCGGGTTCTTAGTTTGATTTGATCAAAAGGGCTCCTTAGGTTCGCTTTATGATCAAACTATTGCCTCTAGGTTTAAGTGAGGGAAGTTGAGATATTATTTGGGATGGTTTTGGCTGAGCCAAAAGGCTTTTAAAGTGTGAATAATTTGTTAGAAGTGGTGTCCTTTTATAAGGGGGAGGAGGGGCACCTTAGGAAAATCTAGAAATATTATTTTATAATAAATTCATATTCGGTTTCTAATGGCTCCAAAGTATATTATTTAATCTTTAATGTAGGTATGGGTAGAAATAAGTTCAACCAATAGAATTTAGACAGGCTTTGGTCATTATATTCACCTTATCGTTTAGTTTTAACTCTTAGTTAATTAGTTTGACACTTACCATGTTACCTAGTATTTTTATGTTATATAGTTAATAAAATTACTATATACCTCCAATCAACCCCAAAGTGGTCTATTAATGATACACCTATCATGATATAAGTCTCTTGGAAGAACCTTATATTTTTAGGAATTGAATATAAATGAATAATATAATATTTGTTTTAAAAACTCTTTTATGTCAATTTTGACACTATTGGGTATTTTGTTTTTGATAAATTCATTACAGCGTTATTACTTCGAAAAAAAATTATATAAACAATACTAATATGTCATAGTAACCTATAAAATTATTTTAATTTATAAAAACTCTCAAATTACATTTATTTGGGTATTTATAATATCAATTATCTTAATCTTTCATTAATACGGTAATTACTGCATCATCATTGTGTCGTAAATAAATTAAATTATTTAATGTCTAAAAATTATAAATGAAATACCATTATGTAGTAAATCTTTTTATATTTTTTATGAATATTTATAGTCGAAAATATAACATATATAACCCTATGTAAAAATTGTTTTTCTAAAAGATATATGCTTATGTCATTTTTGTATTTACTTTAACTTAATTAATATAAAGTGTCCCTATCACCTACAAGTGGCTCCATGGGGTCCCAAAATCGACCTAAATATGCCAATGGTCGGACATGTATCAACCAATAAGGTTAGGACACATTTTAGGGTAATTTATTATTATTATAATATTATTTTTTTACCCTTATTTACCGGATTTACCCTTTAACCATGGTAAAAAAAATATTTACCGAAGTAATTATTCAAAATGTCTAAAAATAAAAGTTACCTATTTACAAAATTTAAAAATCCTAATTCAAAATATGGAATCGATTTTTACAAATTCAAAACACCGAAGTGGCAGAAATTAATTTAAAATTAATTCCCATTATTAAAACAAAAAGCGTGTTTTTAAGAGATAATAACTATCAAAAGATTGACACTTGTTTATGTCCGGTTTAATTGTGAAATTATATACAATGACCAAAATTGTATTAAATGGTAAAAATATATTCTAAATATACTTTAAAACCACTCAAATTCATAATTTATCTCTGTTAATTATTTCGATTAAAAAAGTTGTTTTTAATTAAAATTTAGTAATTTTAACTATTCATCAAAATATAAAAGTTATCTGATAAGTACCAAAATTTCACCCTAGGCTAATTTCGATATTACAAATCCAAAAATGAAGTCCATTTTGAGAGAAAAAAATTATAAAATTTCAAAAGGTGATTATTACTATTCATAACAGCTATTTTGATTGGTTGTAGTGTGTATTAGAACTCAAAGTTGCGTACAAAACACGCTACTATATTATTAAAAGAGAAGCGTACCGTGGAAACTTGGGGTGTTATATTCTCCCCTCCTTCAAATAATTTCATACTCAAAATTTCTAGAATTCTACCGCATGAAAAGACTCGGGTGATTCTTCTTCAAAAGTTCCTTGGGTTCCCACGTTGCCTCTTCCATCTTATGGTTTCTCCATAGAACTTTTACCAGACGAGTCGTCCGGTTTCTCAGAACTTGTTCTCTTTTATCAAGAATCTTGATGGGCTCTTCGCAATAAGATAGATCGGGTTCCAGTTCTAATTCCCCATAGGTGAGTACATGCGTTGGTTCAGGCGTGTATTTTCTCAACAGTGATACGTGGAACACATCGTGAACTTTGAAGAGATTTGGCGGCATTGCCAAACGGTAAGCTATAACCCCAATTCATTCTAGAATTTCGAAAGGACCGATGTACTTGGGACTCAATTTACCTTTATTTCAAAAACGTATAACTCCCTTCCATGGAGATACCTTCAAAAAAACATGATCTCCCACCTGAAATTCCAAATCCTTTATTCGGTTGTCAGCATAGCACTTCTGCCTACTTTGAGCTTCTTTGATGTGGTTTTGGATTACCTTCACCTTTTCCATCGTTTCCTCCACCAGTTCTGGGCCTACAAGTTTTCTTTCGCCAACGTCATCCCAACAGGTTGGTGTGTGACATCTCTTTCCATATAACGCTTCATATGGTGCCATCCGAATACTTGAATGGAAGTTATTGTTATATGAAAATTCTACCATAGGTAAATATTGATCCCACATACCCTAAAAGTCAAGTGAGCAAGATCTCAACATGTCTTGTAAGGTTTGAATAGTCTGTTCCGATTGTCCATCTGTTTGAGGGTGGTAAGCAGTGCTCAAATGAAGTTCAGTATCCAATGTCTTTTGAAGACTCTTCCAGAATCTTAAAGTAAAACGGGGATCATGATCCGAAACAATTGATAAGGGTAGTCCATGAAGTCTCACAACTTCATTAATATATAGTCTTGTTAGACGTTCAAGTGGTAAATATTCCCTTATAGTTAGAAAATGTGTTGACTTGGTAAGATGATCAACAACGACCCATATTGCATCATTCCTTCTAGGAGTCTTTGGTAGTCCCATGACAAAGTCCATAGTGATATTATCCCACTTCCACTCAGGTATGGGAAGAGGTTTCATGACTCCTCCAGGCTGTTTCCTTCCAGCTTTCACTTATTGAAAAACCATACATCTTGACCCAAAATCAGCAATCTCCCTCTTCATGTTGTCCCACCAAAAATGTTCCTTTAAATCTCTATACATTTTGGTGCTCCCAGGGTGTATAGAGAAATTGGAACTATGAGCATCATCTAACAATTCCCTTTTTAAATAAGGTATATCGGGAACACAAAGTCTCTTCCCAAATTTCAAAATTCCTTCTGCTTACACAAAGTCTCTCAATCTCCCATCATTCACATCTTTAATCTTCTTTTTAAATTCTTCATCATCGGTCTGAGAACTCTTAATCCTTTCTAGTAGAGATGGATTGGAAACCATTTAAAAAAGAACTGATGTTTCACCTTCCATGGTTATTCCCATGTCCATCTTCACTAGATCCATGAAAATTGGATCCCTTTCAATTCTCATATTGTTCAAAACTCCATGATATTTTCTGCTCAAAGCATCTACCACCTCATTTTCCTTTCCCGGGTGGTAGTGTATCATAAAATCATAATCCTTGAGTAATTAAAGCCATCTCCTTTGCCTCATGTTGAGTTCTTTTTGTGAGAAAATATACTTCAAACTCTGGTGATCAGTATAAATCACACATTTTTCACCATAGAGGTAGTGTCTCCATATCTTCAAAGCAAAGATCACAGCTTCTAACTCGAGATCATGAGTAGGATAGTTTTGGTCATTAATTTTCAACTATCGTGATGCATAGGCAATAAACCTATCATTCTGCATAAGGACACAACCAAGTCCTTTTTTCGATGCATCACTATAAATAATGAACCCATCATTTCCCAGTGGTAGAGTCAATATAGGAGCATTGACTAATCTTCTCTTCAGTTATTCAAAACACTCCTCACACTCTTTTGTCCAGAAAAATTTAATCCCTTTACATGTGAGCTTTGTTAATGGGTTAGCCAACTAGGAAAAATTATGGACAAAACTTCGACAATAACCTGCTAAACCAATAAAACTGCGTACCACAGTTATACTCGTAGGTGTTGGCCATTCATGGACTACCTTGGTCTTAGATGGATCAACAGAGATTCCATCTTTAGAGATAATATGTCCAAGAAAATAAATCTCCTGAATCCAGAATTCAAACTTGCTAAACTTCCCATATAATTCATGTCTTCTCAGAGTCTTCAGGATAATGCGCAAGTGATTTTCATGATCTTCATAGCTTTTGGAGTATACCAAGATATCATCAATAAATACCACCACAATATCATCGATATATTCCTTGAAAACTCTATTCATTAGATCCATGAATACAGAGGGTGCATTAGTCATTCCAAAAGGCATTACTGTAAACTCGTAATGCTCGTACCTGGTTCGAAATGTTGTCTTCAGAAATTCTTCCTTCTTTACACACAACTAATGGTATCCAGATCGAAGTTCAATCTTTGAAAAGTATTTATATCCATGCAGTTGGTCAAATAAATCATCAATGCGAGGTAGGGGATACTTGTTCTTTATTGTTATAGCATTTATCACCCTCTAGTCGATACATAACCTCATAGATCCATCTTTCTTTTTAACAAAAAGAACAGGGGCTTCCCATGGAGAAACACTAGGGAGAATAAATCCCTTATTACTCAATTCCTCTAGTTTTTTCTTGAGTTAAACTAATTCCACAGTGGCCATTCTATAAGGGTTCCTCGATATAGGCCTTGATCCAGGAATTAAATCAATGTAAAACTCAACTTCTCGTTCTAGAGGATGTCCAGGTAAATATTCTGGAAACAAATCTATATATTCTTTCACAATAGGTACATCCTCTATTTGAACATTCCTTTCCTCAACCATATTTATTTCATTCTCTTCCTCCACAATAATTGAATTTAGTTGAGCTACTGGGGGTGGATTTAGACAAGAATTAGGTGGTGACGATTCAGCTCTAAAGATAAGGTATTCCTTATTATCATCATCAAAAATCATAACCTCCTTCTTCTTACAATAAATCTTCACATCATGGTCCAAAAGACAATCCATACCAAGGATTATATCAAACTCAATCATAGGTATGATGATGAGATCAGTGGATAAAGAACATTTATATGCTCTAATGGGGACTGATTCACAAAACTTTGTTGCAATGATACTTCCCTTAAGAGTTTTAACTGACAACTCCCTTGTTAAATCAAATTGGAAATATCTAATTTTCTTAGAAAACTGGTAAGATATGATACAATGCGATGATCCATAATCAAATAATGCATTCTCTAAATTTGAGAAAACCATTAAATTACAAGCCACCACGTCTTTCGGAGCTTCTACCTCAGCAGTAGTGATAGCATAAGCATGGCCTTGATCCCTTTGAATTTTTTGAGGTAAGTTCCCTTGACGCTTAGGAAATTTATTTTCATAATGTACCATCTCCCTGCAGTTGTATCATTGAAAATCGGTACATTCTTTCTTCCCCTTGAAATCACGATCTTGGTGGCCTTTTTCACCACACTTGTAACAGACTCCCATTCCTTTCAAGAAAGTACTGGGGTGTTTCTTCCCACATTTACTGTAGGATGGATATTCAGGTTTTCCCTTCTTCCCCTTATTTCCATTCCCAGATTGATCAATAGATATCTTCTTCTCTTTCTTTTCTTTAAATTCATAAGACTTAGAGAATTCTTTTTCTGTCTTGATAGCACATGAGACAATGTCTTCGTATGACGAGAAGGATTGTGAGACTAACGCTCGATGGAGAAAATGGTTTTAACCCATCAGAGAAACAATCAATCTTACTTCTTGGGTTACGTATATAATCTCCAACATACCTTGCTAACCTTGTAAATTTAGCCTTATACTTTGTGACATTATCATCCTCCTTTTGTCTCAGACTCATAAATTGTCTTTCCGTATCTGCTCGATGGTCACGAGGAAAGTATTTTTCTAAAAACAGATATTTGAACTCCCTCCATTCTATATTTGATACTTCATCATCTTCCTTCATGTTTTAAATCAATGACCACCATTGATTAGCATCTTCAGTGAGGCGGTAAACTGCCATGATAACTTTTTCCCTTTCACTACTCCCCAAAGCCTGAAATATTTTATCTAGGGAATTTATCCATTGCTCAGATACTAAGATATTTGTACTCCCATCGAACATTGGTGGTAGCTTCCTCATGAAGAGATCTAACATTGATCCTCCACGCTGTGGATCAGGGTGCTCCCTACGGGTAAGGTTAATATTCATAACCTGAGGGAGTTGTCCCAGTATGGTGATTAGTTGATCAGCACCAGTTGCATCACCAGCTCCACTATAATTATCTTGAGTATGAGTGAAATACCTATATGGAGTGTGTTCATTGATATGGTTTCCATTTCTTCCACTAGGAACCATTTCTAAACAATGGCATAAACTAGATTAGTTTATGAATCAAAATAAATAATTCCATGCTTGTAAAACACTTAACATAAATTTAACTATTTATGGATATAATCCATAATCATAAAAATGTTTTCTTTGAGGAAGTATATACTCATAAACCCTTCATAATGATTTATAAATAAAATGAGAGTTATCATAAGCATATCACCCGGGAGTGTCGTAACCAAGAGTGAAACAAGTCCCGTTGTCATGCACCAGTTCCCATTCGAGTCCATCTCAAAGCGGTGTTTTCGGGTTTTACCCCTAGGTACATCTGTGCCGGATCTGCCTCTACCTGCTTGTATCTAGACAGGGATTTATTTCTCGGAAAACTCACAAAATCTCTACATTACCAAAATTCTAGAAATTTATTCTATACTAATCCTCAAAGTCCATCTTAGGTCTATGAGATCTAATCAAATTTTATCTAAATATAGATTCCAAGGTTTGTAATAAACTTACTCTGATACCAACTGTAATTCCCTGACCCTAGTTACCCAGAGTCGGTGCATTATTACATAACATTGGTATGATCACAAGAATGGTCAAGTCTCAAAAGATCGATTAGTTTACTAGCCTTGGAATAACTAGATACGTTCATAAAGTTTACATTACATCATTAATGAAAACTACAAAAATATAGTCTCCATATTCCACACTCTTATCCCCTAATACTATCCCTCCAGGTCATTCATAAAATACTTCTTCACATCCTGGGAAAAATAAAACATAGAAAGGGGTGAGCTCAAATGCCCAGTAAGGATAACAATATAGCGAAAACTTTCATAAATAAGCATAAACATTTAAGGCAATGTATAACTAAAACAAAATCCTTTTAAAATTTGAACTTCAGCATAATATAACAGAAATAAAATGAAATAATTCCATATACTTATTGATATATATATTCTACTAGTTGAATAATCACATGCAATATCAATAACCACTTTCCTAATGATGGAATTCATAATGCCAGACTATCATAACCACATAGCCAAGGCCTCGCGCCAAGACTACAAATAATATTTTGTCAAGGTCTTGTTCCAAGACACTAGTTTGTCTCATGAGACCTACCGATGCATCGAGGAGCTATAGCGGGCTCCACCCGTCACTTATTAAGTCCAAATCATTCCTCATATGAACAGGTTTCAACATAACATAAACATTCGTATTAAAACTAGCATACCAAATGTCAATAATTTCACCATAAACCATGAATGGTATAAAAATAACACATCCACAGTCAAACATATCACAAAACCTGCAATACAATATGGAAGTTTTGTATCATAATAAATCAACTTCAAATAAGCTTAAAATCCATCAAAGGATGTTGACATAGATGAAATCAAAACAATTTGAGAGAAATATCTATTTTTTGAAATCATTTAAAAGTCACATAATTATAAAATAAAACATTTACTTTGAAAATATACTTATAAGATTGTAAGGTAAGCTTCTAGGATTTTATAATGGCGGAAAATAGCCGCACTCACCGTATAAGTTAAAAAAACAATCTTATCTTAATTCTGTCGAAAAGGTTAAAAAGGACCTTGTTTGGAAAATGACGGAAAGATTACTTTATAAACCTATTATAAAAAGTCAAACAAGGGTATAAATGACTTTAACATATATTATTTAAAATAAAAAGAATATTTTGAAATACATTTTTAAGAAACATAGATGTGGATGATAAAGAGGTCCCAGTAGATAATTACGTATAAACAACCTCGGATAATGAAGAGATTGTGAAATAACCCTTACCTTGTACTTTTCCTTGGTTTGGGGTAGGTTAACCTTCTGTATAATAGTAATATAATTGTTATTAAATTATAAAAGAATCATATACATTAATATGATATCATCTATGATCTTTTAACATTGCTTTGTTGATAATATCTTAGTATTATCGTCGTTTCAGGTGTTAACTTACTCGTATATGTTTGGTTACATAAGCCGTGTTTTTTGTGGATAGGTTTTATATTATTAATATCCAGAATGATATAAAGTCCTTAAAAATTATTTTTAATCATCAAATGATCATTATACTTGAATGGATACAATGGAGAATGAATCTCATCGCGTTTGTGCAGACGGTAGTCCGTACGTACGCACGAGCGACAATATCATTCTTTTGATATTAAAATAATATATAATTGGATGTTATATCATATATAAAGAATCATTAGCATGTTATATTTATTATTTACATGAATTACACATCATTATTATACCCATCCAAATAATAGTATATTGAATAACAACTCCACCACGACGTGGAGATGGTAAGCCGTACGTACGCACGTATGGTGACATGTCATTCAAAGGATGGATAGAATACTGAATATAGTTGTACCATATTTATAATAATATCACAGTATATAGGAGATACTGGAGTTATTATTTTAGAATGGTAATAACAGATAAAGAAGAAGTTGAAGAATAAAGGAACTTGAAAGAGGGTGGTGAAAACATTACCTCTTCTTCGGGTTCTTACCTTTGATTTGATCAAAAGGGCTCATTAGGATGGCTTTCTGATCAAAATAAGTCCTCTATGTTAAAGTGAGGGAAGTTGAGAGATTATTTGGGAAGGTTTTGGCGGAGACAAAAGGCTTTGAAAGTGTTAATAATTAGTTAGAAGTGGTGTCCTTTTATAAGGGGGGGGAGGGGCACCTTAGGAAAATCTAGAAATATTATATTATAATAAATTCATATTAGGTTTATAATGGATAAAAAGTGGATTATTTAAATTTTAATGTGGGTATGGGTTAAAATAATTTCAACCAATAGAATTTAGACAGGTTTTGGTCATTATATTAACGTTATATTTTAGTTTTAACTCTTAGTTAATTAGTTTGACACCTACCATGTTACTTTGTATTTTTATATTATATTATTAATAAACATACTATATACCTCCAAGAGACCCCCCAAGTGGTCCATTAATGATAGAACTATCAGAATATAATTCTCTTGGCAAAACCGTATATTTTTAGGAATTGAATATAAACTAATAATAAAATATTTGTTTTAAAAACTCTTTTATGTCAATTTTGACACTATTGGGTATTTTGTTTTTGATAAATTCATAACAGTAGTATTAATTAGAAAAAAAATTATATAAACAATCCTAATATGTAATAGTAACCTAGAAAATTATTGGAATTTATAAAAAGTCTCAAATTACATTTATTTGGGCATTTATAATATCAATTATCTTAATCTTTCATTAATATGGTAATTACTGCATCATCATTGTATCATACATAAATTAAATTATATAATGTCTAAAAATTATAAATAAAATATCATTATGTAGGAAATCGTTTTAGATTTATGATGAATATTTATTGTCGAAAATATAACATATATAAATCTATGTAAAAATTGTTTTTCTAAAAGATATATGCTTATGTCATTTTTGTATTTACTTTTACTTAATTAATATAAAGTGTCCCTATCACCTACAAGTGGCTCCATGGGGTCCCAAAATAGACCCAAATATGTCAATGGTCATACATGTATCAACCAATAAGGTTAGGAAATGTTTTAGGGTAATTCATTATTATTATAATATTATTTTTTCTAACCTTATTTACCGGATTTACCCTTTAACCATGGTAAATAAAATATTTACCGAAGTAATTATTCAAAATGTCTAAAAATAAAAGTTACCTATTTAAAAAATTTGAACATCCTGATTCCAAATATGGAATCCATTTTTCCAAATTCAAAACACAGAAGTGACAGAAATTAATTTAAAATTAATTCTCATTGTTAAAACAAAAAGCGTGTTTTTAAGAGATAATAACTATCAAAAGATTGATACTTTTTTATGTCCGGTTAAATTGTGAAATTATGTAAAATGACCAAAATTGTATTAAATGATAAAAATATATTCTAAATATACTTTAAAACCAATCAAATTAATAATTTATCACTGTTAATTATTTCGATTAAAAAAAATTTTTTAATTAAAATTTACTAATTTTAACTATTCATAAAATTATAAAAGTTATTCGAAAAGTACCAGAATTTCACCCTAGGCTAATTTAGATATTCCAAATCCAAAAATGAAGTCCATTTTGAGAGATAAAATTTATAAAATTTCAAAAAGTGGTTATTACTATTCATAACAGCTACATTGATTGGTTGTGGTGTGTATTAGAACTCAAAGTTGTGTACAACACATGCTAATTTATTATTCAAAGAGAAGCGTACCGTGGAAGCTTGGGGTATTATATTCTCTACTCCTTCAAATAATTTCATCCTCAAAATTTCTAGAATTCTACTGCATGAAAAGACTTGGGTGATTCTTCATCGTATGTTCCTTGGGTTCCCACGTTGCCTCATCCATCTTATGGTTTCTCCATAGAACTTTTACCAGACGAGTTGTCTGGTTTCTCAGCACTTGTTCTCCTGTATCATGAATCCTGATGGGCTCTTTTCAATAAGATAGATCGGTTTCCAGTTCTAATTATTCATAGGTGAGTATATGCGTTGGGTAAGGCATGTATTTTCTCAATAGTGATACGTGGAACACATCGTGAACTTTGGAGAGATTTGGAAGCATTGCCAAACGGTAAGTTACAACCCCAATTCGTTCTAGAATTTCGAAAGGAACGATGTACCTGGGACTAAATTTACCTTTATTTCCAAAACGTATAACTCCCTTCCATGGAGATACCTTCAAAAAAACATGATCTCCCACCTGAAATTCCAAATCCTTTCTTCGTTTGTCAGTATATCTCTTCTACCTACTTTGAGCTGTTTTGATGTGGTTTTGGATTACCTTTACCTTTTCCATCGTTTCCTCCACCAGTTTTGGGCCTACAAGTTTTCTTTCGCCAACGTCATCCCAACAGGTTGGTGTGCATCATCTCTTTCTGTATAATGCTTCATATGGTGCCGTCTGAATACTTGAATGGAAGTTATTGTTATAGGAAAATTCTACCATATGTAAATATTGATCCCACATACCCTGAAAGTCAGGTGAGAAAGATCTCAACATGTCTTTTAAGGTTTGAATAGTCTATACTGATTATCCATCTATTTGAAGGTGGTAAGTAGTGCTCAAATGAAGTTCAGTATCCAAGGCCTTCTGAAGACTCTTCCAGAATCTCGAAGTAAAATGGGGATCTCGATCCGAAACAATAGATAGGGGTACTCCATGAAGTCTCACAACTTCATTAATATATAGTCTTGTTAGACATTCAAGTGGTAAATCTTCCCTCATAGTAAGAAAATGTGCTGACTTGGTAAGATTATCAACAACGAACCATATTGCATCGTTCCTTCTAGGAGTCTTTGGTAGTCCCATGACAAAGTCCATTGTGATATTATCCCATTTCCACTCAGGTATGGGAAGAGGTTGCATGACTCCTCTAGGTTTTTATCTTCCAGCTTTCATTTGTTGACAAACCATATATCTTGACACAAAATCAGCAATCTCCCACTTCATGTTGTCCCACCAAAAATGTTCCTTTAAATCTCTATACATTTTGGTTCTCCCAGGGTGTATAGAGAAATTGGAACTATGAGAATCATGTAACAATTCCCTTTTTAAATCAGGTATATCGGGAACACAAAGTCTCTTCCCAAATTTCAAAATTCCTTATTTATACACAAAGTCTCTCAATCTCCCATCATTCACAGCATTAATCTTCTTTTTAAATTCTTCATCATCAGTCTAAGAACTCTTAATCCTTTCTAGTAAATATGGTTTGGAAACCATTTGTCAAAGCCCTGATGTTTCACCTTCCATGGTTATTCCCATGTCCATCTTCACTAGATCCATGAAAATTGGATCCCTTTCAATTCTCATACTGTTCAAAACTCCATGATCTATTCTTCTCAAAGCATATTCCACCTTATTTGCCTTCCCTGGGTGGTAGTGTATCATAAAATCATATTCCTTGAGTAATTCAAGCCATCTCCTTTGCCTCATGTTGAGTTCTTTTTGTGAGAAAATATACTTCAAACTCTGGTGATCAGTATAAATCTCACATTTTTCACCATAGAGGTAGTGTATCCATATCTTCGAAGCAGATATCACAGCTGCTAACTCGAGATCATGAGTAGGATAGTTTTTCTCATGAATTTTCAATAGTCGTGATGCATAGGCAATAACCCTATCATTCTGCATAAGGACACAACCAAGTCCTTTCTTCAATGCATCACTATAAATAACGAACCCATCATTCCCTGATGGTAGAGTCAATATAGGAGCATTGACTAATATTCTCTTCGGTTCTTCAAAACACTCTTCACACTATTTTTTCTAGACAAATTTAACCCCTTTATGTGTGAGCTTTGTTAATGGGTTAGCCAACCAGGCAAAATTCTGGACGAAACGTCGATAATAACCTGCTAAACCAATAAAACTGTGTACCTCAGTTATACCCATAGGTGCTGGCCATTCATGGATTGCCTTGGTCTTAGAAGGATCAACAACGATTACATCTTTAGAGACAATATGTCCAAGAAAAGAAATCTCATGAATCCGGAATTCACACTTGCTAAACATCCCATATAATTCATGTCTTCTCAGAGTCATCAGAATAATGCGCAAGTGATTTTCATGATCTTCATAGCTTTTGGAGTATACCAAGATATTACCAATAAATACCACCAAAAAATCATCGAGATATTCCTTGAAAACTATACTCATTAGATCCATGAATACAGAGGGTGAATTAGTCAATCCAAAAGGCATTAATGTAAACTCGTAATGCCCATACCTGGTTCGAAATGATGTCTTCAGAATGTCTTCCTTCTTCACACACGACTAATGATATCCAGATCGAAGGTCAATATCTGAAAAGTATTGATCTCCATGTAGTTGGTCAAATAAATCATCAATTCGAGGTAGGGATACTTGTTCTTTATTGTTATAGCATTGATCCCCCTGTAGTCAATACATAACCTCACAGATCCATCTTTCTTTTTAACAAAAAAGAACAGGGGCTCCCCATGGAGAAACACTAGGTTGAATAAATCCCTTATTACTCAATGCCTCTAGTTGTTTCTTGAGTTCAACTAAATCCACAATGGCCATTCTATAAGTGGTCTTTGATATAGGACTTGATCAAGGAATTAAATCAATGGAAAACTCAACTTCTTGTTCTGGAGGATGTCCAGGTAAATCTTCAGGAAACACATCTACATATTCTTTCACAATAGGTACATCCTCTATTGAACATTACTTTCCTCACCCATAGTCATTTCATTCTCTTACTCCCCAATAATTGAATTTAGATGGGCTATGGGGGTGGATCTAGATAAGAATTAGGTGGTGATGATTCAGCTCTAAAGATAAGGCGTTCTTTATCATCATCATCAAAAATCGTAACCTACATCTTCTTACAATAAATATTCGCATCATGGTCCGAAATCAAATCCATACTGAAGATTATATCAAACTCAATCATAGGAATGATGATGAGATCAATGGATAAAGAACATTTATGTGCTCTAATGGGGACTGATTCACAAAACTTTGTTGCAATGATACTCCCCTTAGGAGTTTTAACTGACAACTCCCTTGTTAAATCAAATTGGAAATATCTAATTTTCTTAGAAAACTGGGAAGATATGAAGTAATGTAATGATCCAGAGTCAAATAATGCATTTTCTAAATTTGAGTAAACCATTAAATTACCTGCCACCACGTCTTTAGGAGCTTCTACCTCACCAGTAGTGATAGCATAAGCTTGGCCTTGATCCCTTGGAGTTTTCTGAGGTAAGTTCCCCTAACGCTTAGGATATTCATTTTCATAATGTCCCATCTCCCTGCAGTTATAGAATTGAACATCAGAAGCTTCTTTATTCCCCTTGCAATCACGAGCTTGGTGGCCTTTTTCACCACACTTGTAACAGACTCCCATTCCTTTCAAACAAGTACCAGGGTGTTTCTTCCCACATTTACTGCAGGATGGATATTCAGGTTTTCCCTTCTTCCCCTTATTTCCATTCCCAGATTGATCAGCAGATCTCTTCATCTCTTTATTTTCTTTAAATTCATAAGACTTAAAGAATTCCTTTTCTGTCTTGATAGCACATGAGATAATGTCTTCGTATGACGAGAAGGATTGTGAGAATAACGCTCGACGGAGAAATGGTTTTAACCCATCAAAGAAACAATCAATCTTACTTCTTGGGTTACGTATATAATCTCCAGCATACCTTGCTAACCTTGTAAAGTTATCTTCATAAATTGCGACATTCTCATCATCCTTTTGTCTCAGACTCAGAAATTGTCTTTCCATATCTTCTCGATGGTCATGAGGAAAGTATTTTTCTAAAAACAGATCTTTGAACTCCCTCCATTCCATATTTGATACTTCATTATATTCCTTCATGTTTTTAATCAATGACAACCATTGATCAGTATCTCCAATGAGGCGGTAAACTGCCATGATAACTTTTTCCATATCACTACTCCCCAATGCCTGAAATATTTTCTCTAGAGAATTTATCCATTGCTCAGCTACTAAGGGATTTTTACTCCCATTGAACATTGGTGGTTGCTGCCTCATGAAGCGATCTAACATTTATCCTCTATGATGTGGATCAGGGTGCTCCGTATGGGTAAGGTTATTATTCATAACCTGAGTGAGTTGTCCCTGTATGGTGATTAGTTGATCAGCACCAGTTGCATCACCATGTCCACTATAATTATCTTGAGCAGGAGGGAAATCCCTACATGGAGTGCTTGTATTGACATGGTTTCCATTTCTTCCACTAGGCACCATTTCTAAACAATGGCATAAACTAGATTAGTTTATGAATTAAAATACATAATTCCATACTTATAAAACACTTAACATAAATTGAACTATTTATGGATACAATCCATAATCATAAAAATTCTTTCTTTGAGGATGTATATACTCATAAACCCTTCATAATGATTTGTAAATAAAATGAGATTTATCCTAAGCATATCACCCAGGAGTGTCGTAACCAAGAGTGCAGCAAGGCCTGTTGTCATGCACCAGTTCCCATTTGAGTCTAGCTCAAAGTGGTGTTTTTGGGTTTTACCCCTAGGTACATCTGTGCCAGATCCGCCTCTACCTGCTCGTATATAGACATGGATGTATTGCTTAGGAAACTCACAAAATCTCTACAATACCAAAATTCTATGAATTTTCTCTATATTAATCCTCAAAGTCAATCTTAGTTCTATGTTCTCTAATCAGAGTTTATCTAAATCTAGCTTCCAAGGTTTGTAATAAACTTCCTCGAATACCAACTGTAACGCCCCGACCCCAGTTACCCAAAGTCGGTGCATTATTACATAACATTGGAATGATCACAAGAAAGATCAAGTCTCAAAAGATCGATTAGTTTAGTAGCCTTGTAATAACTAGATACATTTATAAAGTTTAAATTACATCATATGAAAACTACAAAAATATAGTCTTTATATTCCACACTCTAATCCCCTCATACTATCCCTCTAGGTCATTCATAAAATAATTCTTCACATCCTGGGAAAAATAAAACATAGAAAGGGGTGAGCTCAAATGCCCAGTAAGGATAACAATATAGCAGAAACTTTCATAAATAAGCATAAACATTTAAGGCAATGTATAACTAAAACAAAAGCCTTTTAAAACATGAAATTTAGAATAATATAGAAGAAATAAAATGAAATAATGCCATATACTTATTCACATATATATTCTACTAGTTTAATAATCACATACAATATCAATAACCACTTTCATTATGATGTAATGCATAATGTCAGACTATCATAACCACATAGCCAAGGCCTCGTGCCAAGACTACAAATAATATTTTGTCAAGGCCTTGCACCAAGACACTAGTTTGTCTCATGAGACCTACTGATACATCGAGGAGCTATAGTGGGCACCACCCATCACTTATTATGTCCAATGCATTCCTCATATGAACAGGTTTCAACAAAACATAAACATTCTTATTAAAACTAGCATACGAAATGTCAATACATTCACCATAAACCATGAATGGTATAAAAATAACACATCCACATTCAAACATATCACAAAACCTTCTATAAAATATGGAAGTTTTGTATCATAATAAATTAACTTCAAATAAACTTAAAATCCATCAAAGGATGTTGACATAGATGAAATCAGAACTATTTGAGAGAAATATCTATTTTTTAAAATCATTTAAAAGCCGCATAATTATAAAATAAAACATTTACTTTGAAAATATCCTTATAAACTTGTAAGGTAAGCTTCTAAGATTTTATAATGGCAGAAAATAGCCGCACCCTCCGTATAAGTTAAAAAAACATTCTTACCTTAATCCCGTCAAAAAGGATAAAAAGGACCTTGTTTGGAAAACGACAGAAAGATTTCTTTATAAACCTCTTATAAAAAGTCAGACAAGGGTTTAAATGACTTTAACCCATATTCTGTAAAATAGCAAGAATATTTTTAAATACATTTTTAAGAAACAAAGATGTGGATGATAAAGAGGTTCCAGTATATAATTACGTATAAACAACCTCGGATAATGAACAGATTGTGAAATAACCATTACCTTGTACTTTTTCTTGGTTGGGGGTAAGTTAACCTCCTGTATAATGGTGAAATAATTTTTATTAAATTACAAAAAAATCATATACATTAATATGATTTCATATATGATCATTTGACATTATTTTAATAATAATATCTTAGTATTATCGTCGTTTCGGTTGTTAACTTACTCGTATATGTTTTGTTACATAAGCCATGTTTGTTATGGATAGGTTGTATCTTATTCATATCCAGAATGATATAAATTCCTTAAACATTATTTTTCATCATCAAATGATAATTATACTTGAATGGATGCGATGGAGAATTAATCTCATCGCGTTCGTGGAGACGGTAGTCCGTACGTACGCACGAGCGACAATATCATTTTTTTGATATTAAAATAATATATAATTGGATGATATATCATATTTAAAGAATCATTATCATGTTATATTTATTATTTACATGAATTACACATCATTATTATACCCATCCAAATAATAGTATATTGAATAACAATTACACCACGACGTGGACACGGTAAGCCGTACGTACGCACGTATGGTGACATGTCATTCAATGGATGGATATAATACTGAATATGGTTGTAACATATTTATAATAATATCACAGTATATAGTAGATACTGGAGTTAGTTTTTTAGAATGGGAATAACAACGAAAGAAGAAGTTGAAGAAGAAAGGAACTTGAAAGAGGGTGGTGAAAACATTACCTCTTCTTCGGGTTCTTCCTTTTGATTTGATCAAAAGGGATCCATAGGTTTGCTTTATGATCAAACTAAGGCCTCTAGGTTGAAGTGAGGTAAGTTTAGAGATTATTTTGTCAGGGTTTGGCTGATCCAAAATGCTTTTAAAGTGTAAATAATTGGTTATAAGTGGTGTCCTTTTATAAGGGGGAGGAGGGGCACCTTAGAAAAATCTAGAAATATTATTTTATAATAAATTCATATTCGGTTTATAATGGCTCCAAAGTGGATTATTTAAAGTTTAAGGTGTTTATGGGTCGAAATAATTTCAACCAATAGGATTTAGACAGGTTTTGGTCATTATATTAACCTTATCTTTTAGTTTTAACTCTTAGTTAATTAGTTTGACACTTACCATGTCACTTTGTATTTTTATATTATATAGTTAATAAACTCACTATATACCTCCAAGAGACCACAAAGTGGTCTTTTAATGATACAACTATCATTATATAAGTCTATTTGAAGAACCTTATATTTTTAGGAATTGAATATAAATTAATAATATAATATTTGTTTTAAAAACTCTTTTATGTCAATTTTGATACTATTGGGTATTTTGTTTTTCATAAATTCATAACAACATTATTACTTAAAAAACAATTTATATAAACAATCCTAATATGTCATAGTAACCTAAAAAATAATTGGAATTTATAAAAAGTATCAAATTACATTTATTTGGGTATTTATAATATCAATTATCTTAATCTTTCATTAATACGGTAATTACTACATCATCATTGTGTCATAAATAAATTAAATTATTTAATGTCTAAAAATTATAAATAAAATACCATTATGTAATAAATCTTTTTATATTTCCGATGAATATTTATAGTTGAAAATATAACATATATAAGCCTATGTAAAAATTGTTTTTCTAAATGATATATGCTTATGTCATTTTTGTATTTACTTTACCTTAATTAATATAAAGTTTCCCTATCACCTACAAGTGGCTCCATGGGGTCTCAAAATAGTCCCAAATATTCCAATGGTTGGACATGTATCAACCAATAAGGTTAGTACACGTTTTAGGATAATTTATTATTATTATAATATTAGTTTGTTTACCCTTATTTAAAGAATTTACCCTTTAACCATGGTAAATAAAATATTTACCGAAATAATTATTCAAAATGTCTAAAAATAAAAGTTACCTATTTACACAATTTGAACATCCTGATTCCAAATATGGAATACATTTTTCCAAATTCAAAACACATAAGTGGCAGAAATTAATTTAAAATTAATTCCCGTTGTTAAAACAAAAAACATGTTTTTAAGAGATAATAACTATCAAAATATTGACACTTGTTTATGTCCGGTTTAATTATGAAATTATGTACAATTACCAACATTGTATTAAATGGTAAAAATATATTCTAAATATACTTCAAAACCACTCAAATTTATAATTTATCACTGTTAATTATTTTAATTAAAAAATTTGTTTTTAATTAAAATTTAGTAATTTTAACTATTCATCAAAATAAAAACTTATCTGAAAAGTACAAAAATTTCACCCTAGGATAATTTCGATATTATGAAATCAAAATTGAAGTCCATTTTGAGAGATAAAATTTATAAAATTTTAAAACGTGGTTATTACTGTTCGTAACGCCTACTTTGATTGGTTGTGGTGTGTATTAGAACTCAAAGTTGCGTACAACACACACTACTGTATTATTCAAAGAGAAGCATACTGTGGAAGCTTGGGGTGTTATAACATTTTATCACTTATCTAGTTTAGGGTTGGTCTTTAGTGATTTCATGAGAAGGTCATTGATGTTTATGATTCATTCATAGGATGGTTGAGCTCTAAGACGAGAGTTAAGGGTATGACACACACATGGTATGATGTGAATTAGTTGTGGGATAGTGTTTTGGAGGTGTCATACTTATTGACTATGTTTGTTACCCAGATGGATTTTTTTATGTGTTATATCAATTTTCCAAGGTATGGTTGTGAAAATATCAAACCTACTATTTAGTAATTAATAAAGAGATGGATATTTGTATACTAAAACCATATTAAAATAGATACTTGTATATCACCTATGATTTGGGATAGATGATGGAAATCAAAAATTTTATTTTCATGTTATAACTTCAATAATAAAGGAAATATAATATCAACGTAATTATTGTGGTTATTCAAACATTGGGGTTTGTGAATGGTGGCCAGGTCCATAATATAAACATATCGAGTCTATTATCTGGGGTTTATTACAAAGGCATGAATATTCTTATGAAAACCACATAGATGAGGACTGCTCCTGGGATTGGATACTATAAGTATTAAATTAGATTCAAATATAAATAATTTTCCTATGATCAGGATCACTATCAGATTATTATTGTGGTCAAATATTAGTACGTCAAGTATGTTGTCAAATGGATTCCTCCTAGGGATGGATTCTACTAACATGTTATCATGATGTTACCAAGATTTAAAAGAGTATAACCAATTTATTTTTCAAATGATATTATCATTATGATTAGATCAAATGTTATGTGGTGGCCTAATCATTTTTCATTTGACCAGGCCCTAGAAAACACCATTCAATCTCTTATATTAATGAATGACCAATATAAATTACTGGAACAATCCATGTGGGTTAGTTAGACATTTATGGTAGCTTGGAAGGTTCATGAAAACTCGAAATATTGGTTGTGATGTGTGATTTAAATTTTCATATTATTCCACACATAAATTCATATATATATTATGGAATATATTTGAGTTTCTATTGGTGGTAGCCTGCTAAGTTATGCACTCACACCCAACATGTGAACCTTGGTGGAAATGAATACATTGTTCTTGTAATGTATGTCAAGGAATGATTTCTTGTACAAGTATAAAGCTAGAGTTACTTTATGGGGATGAGGAGATATTATCATGAAGATACCTTGGCCTTTTATAGAAATATATATTTCTTAATTTTTCTTTTATTATACCATGTATATGTTCAACCAATCAATTGATCTTTATCTTATGTATTACAATGTGTAATGACTAAGTTTCATATTGTTATTGATGTAGATATTACCTAAAGACAATATAAATCATATCATGTTTTTGGCTGTATCATATTGGATGATATGAGTATCCCATAGGGTACAATATAAATCATGCTATATGATTTGGGGTATATCATTTCTTATAATATATTTATGTAAAGTTAACATTGCCTTAGCTAATTTTAGTGTACAATATGGATATATCATGATGCAATGATACATGTTAATTATTTATTATGATTAACATGGTATTATATGATGAAAATAGAATATAAATGTTATGTTTTAACATTTATCTTCTCTTCCTCATGATTTAACATCGATGATTAACATTTCAAGTGATGAAAAGTTAGGAGGAATTAAATTATATATTCTTACCCAAAGGTCACAAGTATTTCCAAATCTTACATTACTTGGACGTTGTGTAATGTTTGATTAAATTCCATGAAGGATTAAGGAGAATCCTTGAGGCCTATATAAAGAGGTTGAAGGCTAAGAAAATAGTGTTTATGCATTTTGGAAATAATTCTTATCATATATCTCTTCTCTTTCATCCTTTTTTACCTGGGAGGTGCTAGTATATAATGGACATAAGGTGGATCCTGCCCAAAAATTAGGTGATTCTTTAGCATATGGATACACCTGGAAGAAGTAACTTGTTGGTTTCTTCTGAATGATATTTATCAAACTCATGTTTGAAGAAAGGATATTTAACCAACATTTAATGTAAGGTACACATGTTATTTATTTTATAGTAAACATGGTTTTATTTTTAGTTCATAAAGATCTTGGTTTAGGGTTTCCTATTGTCTTCTGTTGTTAGGATAATTTTTATTCAATCATAAGAAATCGTTCAATGGTATTAAAGAAATTCCATGTGTTTTGATTATTATAATCATGTTGAAAATTAAGAATAAATGGATATCATATTCCTTATTATAAAATAAAAAATAGATTTTGTTATGTGTCATACCTTAAGATATAAGATATCATAAGAAACTATATGATCACTCAATATGATATGGGATATAATAACAAATGACACAATGTTATTCTTTTGGTTTTTAACATATCATAATATATGATATAGATAATCTTAATGTATAAAGGTGTAAAAATACTCTATTTTTGTGCCAAAAAAATAGAGGCTTGTATCAAAAAGCCGATATTAGGGATTTCATAAAATATGATTTCCCAGATATTGAGTTTGATATCCTGGGTTGGCTCTACCAGTCATAAGCTATGGTATAAGTTTTTAACTATACCTTGGATTAGAATATATTATATCATCAAATATGAAAGATAATTTCTAGATTATCTATCATAATCCATGAACAACTAGATATAATATGGGATATTATTTTTGAATTGAATTGTGGCATATGATATTGTGATATCATAGAAAATGATATACAAGATTTTTTTTTAATTTTCTTATTTTTCAACACAAAATTGAATTAGATAATTTAAAATATATTTATAAATTATAAAAAAACATTTTTGGATTTCTATTTAATTTAAAATTTATTTATAAATTTATTTATGATTCTGATCAACATAGGGTCGCTATGATGATGATCCACACAGGGTCTCTATGATGCTGATCCACACATGGTTTCTCTTTAATTGATAGTAAACCATAGGATTCCCCACACTCGGTGCACTTGAGTTATGAAGAATATGCTCCTCAAGATATCATACATCCCTCAACTACCAAAAAGCTACACAAAAGAGTAACCCAAAGGACCGGCATGTTGTAAGGGTTCCAATGCGACAGATAGCACATCAATTGGACGCCCAGTCTGTGAGTTATAATAATTTCAGTACCGAGGGCCTGGTTGGATTTGAGTTTGATCCAACCTGGCCATACTACAACTTTCTCCAAAACTCAGGTGGAGTATCTCAAAAGGATCATCTTGTTCCAAGGATTCCAGTGCCGTAGGCGGTTTATCAAACGAACGTCTGGTTTGTGAGATACGGCCTTATAAGTGTATCTGGGTTGAAAAAGGGTCCGGGTGTGGTCCGACCCACCCCGACCCAACCCAGGCTAACTCAACTTGGTTCGGGTTGACCCGATCCGGGTCCGACTCGGCCCTACACGAATCGGTCGGGCTGGCCCGAGTGGGTTGGGTCACGGACCAGCCCAACCCGTCGGGCGACCCAATCCAGTTGCTGGCGTGGTTCGCCAGCTGGGAGGCCAACCCTCCTTCCTGAATGGCTAAGCCATTTGGGGTTCTTCAACTGGCGGTTCCATGTGGTGTCGCCCCTACCAGCCGAACCTGTGGGGTGTGGTTCCCCTCCACCGTAGCTCGATGTCGCGACTTCTCTTCATAGCACGTGACAGCACGCCGCCCTGCTGCCATTGCAGCCATCCGACGTTGGCCGCCCCAGCTGTCCACTGTGGAGCCTATGGGTGCTGCCTCTTCTACGTGAACTTTGAAACCGGTCTCTGGTGCCACTGCGCCGGTGTCACACTGGAGGGGTTTCCATGGGCCACTGGGTGAGCTCCGGTGGCCCGTTTTCCCTTTTGATTGCACCTATGGGCATCCTGGGATGCTGTCGTCACTGCATGGTTCCCAGATTCAAGATTCCGTTGAGTTGAAAATATACCCCCAAAAAACGTAACAAAAACCAGCCCTATCACAAAGTCCATGGATATACCATCTCACTTATATTCTGGCACCTCAAGTGGCTGAACTAAGCCTACTGGTACCTGATTCTCGACCTTCACTTGCTGACAAGTGAGGCATCATGATACAAACTTCACCACCGCTTTCTTCATCCCTAGCCACCAGTACTGATGCCAGAGGTCTTGGTACATCTTCGCCACTCTAGGTTATACCGCCAAAGGGGATGTGTGGAACTCCCACAAAACCTCCTCTCGTTGCATCACTAGTACCATGGTGCATCCTCTAAAGAGAATGACGTGCTCCCCACCTTCAGAAAATCCATCAGGAGACTGTGCTAAGGATATATGAGCACGTCGGGACTCGCAGTCAATGTCCCAAAGTTGTGCCTCCCTAACTCACTGAAGAAGTGGGTGAGTGACTATCATAGACTGGAGGTAAGATTCTCCATCACTATCCATGAAGGATAACTGTAACTCGGCTAGCTACTCTATCGCCTCTCTTAGCAACTATAGGCCAGACCTCCTACTAAGTGTGTCTGCCACCACATTCCCCTTCTTAGGAGTGTAGACTATCTCAAATTCATAGTCCTAGAAGAACTTTAGCCATCATCGTTGTCTCAGGTTCAGGTTCAGGTCCTTCTATGAAAATATATACCTGAGACTCTTATGATCATAGTAAATAGTAAACCGTTCACCAATCAAGTAGTGCTGCCACATCTTCATTGCAAAGACCACTACTGCTAACTCCAATCCATGGGTAGCATAGTTCTGCTCATGTTGCCTCAACTTTCGTGAGCCATAAGTGATCACCACTCGCTTGTACATCAGAACACAACTTAGTTTGGTCCCTGTTGCATCATACTAGAATACATACCCATCACGCTCTTCTAGTATCCTCAAGATGGGGGCACTCATCAGTCACTACCGCAGCTCCTAAAAATTTTTCAGGAATCTATTCGTCCACTTGAAGGGCTGTCCCTTCTTTGTTAAAGATGAAAAGGATGTTTCAACTCTGGAAAAGTCAGGTATGAATCTTTAGTAGTACCCAAACAATCCTTGGAAACTCTGCACCTGGGTCACACTTTTGGGTGGCTCCCAAGAAAGAACTACCTCTATCTTCACTGGATCCACTTCAACTCCAGCCTCTGAGATAACATGCCCTAGGAAGTTGAATTATTGTATTCAAAATTGGAACTTTGAGATATTTCTATAAATTTGGTGCTCTTAGAGTGTATCTAGAACCATCTGCAAGTGCGTGGTGTGCTCCTTCTCTGATGCCGAGTATATCAAGATATCGTGAATAAAGACTACCATGAAGTGATCGAGGTAAGGCTATAAGATCCTATTCGTGAGTCCCATGAACACTGATAGGGTTTTGGTTATGCCAAAAGGCATCCCCAAGAACTCATAGTGGTCATACCGGCATCTGAAGGCCGTCTTCAGTATATCCTCATCTCGTACCCTGAGCTGATGATATCCTAATCTGAGGTCTATATTCGAAAACCATCGAGATCATTTCAGCTGCTGAAGATATCATCAGTCCTCAAGAGTTGATACTTATTCTTCATGGTCACCTTGTTCAAACACCGATAGTCCACACAAAGCCTCAGACTCCCATATGTCTTCTTGGCGAACAAAATCAGGGATGCCCATAGAGAAACACTAGGCCTTATGAACCCCTTCTCTATAAGTCATCCAGCTATACTCATAACTCACTAAGCTCCATAAGATCCATCCAGTATTATAGTTTAGATATCAGTGCTATACTGGGGTATAGGTCGATGTAAAATTCTACCTATCTATGAGGATTTAGTCCTGAAACATCGTCAGGAAAGACATCAGTATACTCGTCCACCACTATAATATAACTCATATTCCTCATATAAACTGCTTCGAGGGTAAGGCTAGCTAACTGATGAGTGATCAGATGCAACCTCCTATGAGAAATTCTATTTTAATCTAAAAAGGTTCACTTCTCACCAGTGAAGGAAAACTCGGTTCCATCCTCACAGACACACTGCACTTTGTGCCTAAAATAGTCAATCTAGGCATGGACCGTGGATAACTAGTTCATACCCAAGATGAGATCATAAGGCCTCGATGCTACTACTAGGAGATCCCAGCCAAAGATCACACCTCCTAGAGTAAGATCAAACTACTGACACCCATTTGTAATCGTCAAATCCTCTCCCATAGAAGTTTCTAATCGTAAGGATCGAACCAATGGCTCTACCAGAATCTCTGAGCTCCGAACGAGAGTTGTGGTAATGAAAGAGTGACTGGAACTTTTGTTTATAAGTACTACAACTAGGGTGGAGTAGACACAGATTATACCTTGAATCATCTCTAGAGAACTGTGGTCGTAGACCTCAGTTTCCTGAAGCTATTCTCATCCCTCTTCACATGATACGTAAAGTCGGGGTGGACCACCTAGAGGTGGTGGCAGTAGAACCTTAAATCTTCGACCACCACCTGATGCACGACCTTCTCCTCTGCCACATCCACCGCCCTGCAGACCTCCTCGCTTGAATCTCTACCTCTGCCTCAGTGGTCCATTGACCATATGATGATCATCGGTATGGTGGGTAAGGCAGTCATGAGCCTTGTGGCCCGGCCTGCCGCACGTGAAGAATAGTCTGCTCCTCAACTGGCCTTCTCTACCTCAAAAGTTCTGTACCTCCGACCCTGCATCCTGGGGTCATCCTATGGAAGGTATGGCTCACTTGAACCTTTTTGTTATCTGCCTACTTCCTACTACAGATGACTCGGCTACTTGTCATTTGGTGGTGGCTCTCACCATCATTGCCTGCTCATCTAAGAAGATCTCCACTAATAATACTCGCTCAAGCACTCCACCCTGCATCGAGATATTGAGCGATATCATCGACGCTTGGATCTCTCACCGGAGACCTTTCTCAAAGGTTTGGGCCCTGAATAAAGGGTCTCATACCATGTCGGTGGAGTAGAGAGAGAGGTAAGTGAATCTCTCCGAGTACTGGGCCACTGTTAGGCTACCTTGTTGAAAGTGTAGGAGCTCTTGAATACGCATATCACATAATGTTTCTAGAAAAAATTCTTCCCTAAAGAGGCTATTAAAGTATGTCTAGGAGAGGGTCGCCTCTTCATGTAACTGGAGTGTCAGGCTCCACTATCTCCCTGTTGTTCCCTATAAAATACTAGAAACTAGGATCACCATCTGCTCTGCTGGGGTCCCAACTATACAGAAAACTCTAGCCACAACCTCCAACCAGTCCTCAGCTACCTAGGGATCTATCTCTCCTTGAAACCTCATATTCCTCTGCCATTGAAACATGTGAAACACACTCAGTTGGCATGCACCGTCCGCCAGTGAGGCTGGTGGAAACTGCTACCCAACAGGTAGTGTTGCTGCTGTGTTACCACCCGAAGGTGCTATAGCTGTAAGAGGGCCCTACACCAAAGCATCATCGCTCGGTGAGCCACCATCGTGAACACTCTCTGGAATCCTGAATGGTTGTCTACATGGTGGAATCCTAAAAAGAAAAAGGTGTGCCACAGTTAATAAGTTATACATGGTGTGATGACTCAAAAGAGATCAAATGTAAAACATTTCCAAAACACACGTAATCAGTGTCTTCATGCACTGAGCCAGAAATCAGAATTCAGGGCTTTGGTGTATTGATACATCGGTCATCACACCAACACTGGACTCCCTGAACTGAAACCCACACTCAAAACACTTAACACTATTGCTTAATTGGAAAGATCAGAGTCCTAGTTCTTTTGTAGAACTGAATCCTCTTATACCACTTTATCACAACCCATCCCCTGGGGTTCATGCCATGACATCCCCAAGCCTTCCTTCCATAGGCCAGGGGTTAGAGATTAGCACCAAAAAGGCTTATACCTAAAAGTGGGAAGACATTTCCTTTAAACCTGTAAACACATAGACCTAGAACACAACATGATGCAAACCACGTAGTAAAACTGTAGTAGTAAAAGTATGTACAAAAAGTAAAGGGTCTGAAATACAAGACCAACTGAAAATATACAACTATAATAGAAAACAACTCCTGATATCGTCCGCTAGGTATCCTACCTAAAGGGTAGGTACAACTCATCTCTGTAGCTCTCCACCTCAACCAGTTACCTCTGTGTACCGCCTGGTCCTGGATCCCTAAATTCTCAGCCAAGCTACTCGTCCTTTTCACAAGACACAACATGGTGCAGGAAAAGCCCATGCAGGGATGACTATAACAATACCCTGTAGGGACCTCGAGACCCCTGAAGGTCTCTCATAATTCCATAAAGGAAAACCACAAATTATGATCTCAATCACAATGCACAAAGAAAAAGACTCATCTCAAACCAGGTATACAATTCAAAGATCAAGAATAAAGATGATTAGTTTTAAGATATATCATTTTATTCCATTAGGAAGTTCTACAACTGAACTGCATAGAAGATGTTCCATTGTTAATCCAAACAGGGCCGTATGTCGTTGATCCACAACGGTCCGCTCTAAGGCTGGTCCTTGTCGGGTCATGCACTTCTAATCCACATAGGGTCGCTATGATGTTGATCCACATAGGGTCTCTATGATGATGATATACATAGGGTATCTATGATGATGGCCCACATAGGGTCTCTATGATGCTGATCCACACAGGGTCGCTATGTTGCTGATCCACATAGATCCGCTCTTAAATTGATAACCAGCCACATGATTCCCCATACTCGGTGCACTTGAGTTCCACAGAATATGATCCTCAAGATATCGGTCATGCATCAAATTCAACAAATTTCCACAAAGGAGTAACCCAAAGGGCCGACATGTCATAAAGGTTCCAACGCCATAGACAGTGCTTCAATCGGATACCTGATCTGTGAGTTATAAGTGTTGTAGTACCGAGGGCCCGATTGGATTTAGGTTCGATCCAACCCGGATATACTCCAATTTTCTCAAAAAATCAGTTGGAGTATCTCAATAGGACCATCTCATTCCAAGGATTTCGTCATCGTAGACGGTTATTCAAACGAACTCATGGTTTGTGAGACACGACCTTTTAAGTGTATCTGGGCTGAAAAAGGGTCTAGGTCCGATCTGCCCCGGTCGGACCAACCTGACCCACCCTGACTTGGGCCGAACCACCTCGGTCCGGGCCGACATGCCCTGGTTCGGGCTGAAACTCCTCGGTTATGGCCGAACCACCCCGGTTCGGGCCGACCCACCCCAGTTCTGGCCTACCCACCCCGGTTTTGGTTGACCCGCCCCATTTTGGGACGAACCTCCCTGGTTCGGGCCCACCCGCCCCATTTCAGGCAGACCCACCCCGTTTCTATCCAAACCTCCCCGTTTCGGGCCGACCCTCCCCATTTCAGGCCACCTGCCCTGGTTCGGGCCGACCTGCCCCTGTTCGGGCCGCCCACCTCGGTTCGTGTCGACCCGACCCGGGTCTGACCGCCCCGACCAGAATTGCCAAGGCCGGCCCGAGTGGGCTGTGCCACAGGCTCTGCCTGCTGGGCCGCAACCCATCCCGACCCAGTTTGGCTGGGTGCGACCCACGGGGTGACCTACCCTGGTTGCTGGTGCGGTCCGCCAGATGGGTGGCCCACCTCCCGTCCCGAACAGCTGAGCCATTCGGGGTTCTTCAACTCGCAACACCACATAGCGTCGCACCCCTGTCAACGGGACCCACGGGGCCCGAGGCCTAGGGCTCGGGGAGTGGGTTCCCTCCTCCATGGGGCGCTGGTCCCCTTATCCGTGTGGCGTGGGTTCCCTCCATCACGGGAAGTCGTGACTTCTCTCCGTGGTGCGTGACGGCGCGCCGTCCTGCTGCCACTCTGGTCGGCCGACGCGGGCCTCCCCCACTATCCACCATGGCACCTACAGGTGATGCCTCTCCTCTACGGCCAGCAAGAGTTGGCCTCCACCGTCGCCTGTCATCGTCGTTCGTCGATGGGGCTTCCACGGGCCACCGGGTGAGATTTGGTGGTCCCTTTTCCCTTCCGATAGAATCTTCGGGACTCCCAGGATGCCGTCGTAACTGTGTGGTTCCCGGATTTCGGATTCCATCCAGTTGAAAATCCTCCCCCAAAGAACGCGATGAAAACCAAAGCGGAGGAGGGTCCAGGTCTTGTTCATTTGGCTTGCGCCCTCCGCGTTAGCATCACATCAAGTGGGTAGTAAACAAATATATCACATAGATAATGATTAATACCCATTCAAATCCCCCGCAACAACCACCCACAATTTCATACGAATCACGGATCAACTTGTTTTTGTTGATCTGCGTTCTTAATGCTTTTCAGGAATGAGGAATTGAATCAAGAATTGCTTGAATTTAATAATAATCCCTACATCAGATTTGTAGGAGATGCCGCAGTTGTGGAAGGAGAATCTATGTTCGTTGAAGCCATCGAAATTAGTCGATCCAGACCTGATTCCTCCAACGTTTTCTTTCAAGCCTTCATTCTTCATTGGAAGGGTTTATCCTTGGTGCTTCGTCGGAGTTCTCCCACAATATCACACCATCCTTTCCCTTTCCCAAAGTTTTAAGATCCCAAGGGTCATATTAAGAGATTAATCCTCTTTTGAAATAATGTTTCATTAATTGGTGTAATTAATGAACCATATTAATTAAATGAGGAGTGGTTACACATTTAACATGTAACTGGGCATTTAATCTCCCTCATTAAAAGTTTGACCACCTCTGTAGTCCCCACCACCATCACTCAATAGGTGGTAGAAAAATAAAATAACATTTTTATGTTATTTTATTATTCTTTAAAAAGTCTGTAAAACTATATTTTTCTCATGACCTATAGTGGTTGAAGTTAGGCCTCCCTTAAGAAAATCTCAGTGTTGTGAGTTCAACGGTACCCTCATATTTCAATTTTGAGCACTGGTTCCAAAGATAGAAATTCCCACTCGCACGTTTACTAAACATACCCTAAAAAATTTCAAAATTCTGTTCCGGGCACACCAGGCCTTAAAATCAAGTGCCACCAATTTTCACAGACTTATAATAATCCCAAATAATTTTTAACAAAATTATATGGAATTTATGCATCTTTAAAATCTAAATTGTGAATCTATTCAACAAAAATATCTACATGCTTTTGATAATAATTTGAAAGATTTATTATATGACTCTATTATTATGCTAGTGCCCATAGAGATTAAGTTTGATAATAAACATGAAAACATAGATATGTTAAAGATAATATAAAATTAGAAAAAATTATATTAGTAACAAGTTAGGTATGAGATGTGTGAGGTTTCAAAGGAATTATTTAGATATCAGATATCTGGGGTCTCCTTTGAGATTTTATTTGTCTATAGGTTTTATTCTGCAATCACTATTATAATGTTTGTGATAGTTTTATGTTAATTAAAATACAAATGAGTTCACTAAAATTTTAACTATTCAATTCAATATGTGGAGGATAGCTAAGCAGTACATGGGTGGTATGGGATGGAGTATTATATTGAAAGTATAGGAAGGTAAAATTTTTAATTAGAAAAATAAAATTTCTATTGAAAACTCTAAAAGGATTGAACATGTATGGTGATAACTAAGATAAGGTGGAAAATCAGGGATTATATTTATTTTTCAAAAATCTATAAACCCTGTAACTTAATCATTAGTGATTTTATCAAGTATATAATTTAGAAATTATTATGAAAAACATCCTTTTTGTTAACATGGTTGACCTCTTTTAAGGATGACTACATCTATGATATTTCATGGAAATTATCCTATACACATAACACCATTCTAATTATCAAAATGATCTCATTTAGAAGAATGGCCTTAGATCCATTACAATGGTTACCTCTAACCAATTATGAACTTTCAAAAATAGATTCTCAAAATGAATCCTTTTGAATAATGAACATATAAGAATGATTGATCCTCTAACAATATCCACATATAGAGATCTTATTCCTTTTATTTTCACAGCAATCTTCATAGGTTATTCTCAGCTTTATCTCACTAATACTCTAGCATATCAGTTCATCTGCACTTCCTTCATTATTTATTTTTTCTACTGAATATATATCCACATAATATTTTTTGAACATTACTTCCATAATATTTATAGAAACTCTCTGTTGAATGAAGTAGGATCAACTCATTCAAAAATTATGTTAATATTGTCATTTAAATATCCTTAGTACTTTCTTTCCTTTCCTTACGTGATATTTGAATATCATAATCTTCCGTTCTTCCACAAAAATTACATGTTTAAAAATATTTAAACTCCCTCCATGTATACATGAAAACATAGAATTGTGACATGGTTTTCTGTGGTGTGGAACTCATATCGGAACCAACTTCCTCCTTATATGGATTTACCTCCATTCTCTGCTTGAATTAAGATCCTTTTGAGTGATGATGATGTTTGATTCATATATAATATATTTAAATCATTTTTTTAATTGATTCTAATTTTATTCATTATATTTATTCTGAATATTCGTCATATTTACATTCAAAATCATTCTTAAAATGTTTTTTTACTACTTATTTTTTCTAAAATAATTAGCTGAGTGCATGTTTCTTACGCACATAAAAATGATGCTTATGCTAGTGATGTATATGAAAATGATATCTATACAGATGATGTCTATGAAAATCATTCTTATGTAGATTATGTATATATAGATGATAGTTATGCAGTAGCTAGATCATTTTTACACCGTGTTGAAGATACTTATGTTGGGAGAAAATGATTCTTACATAGCTTAAATCATGTTTATACAGAGTCTGATACTTTTCTATTTTTTAGATTTTAGGATAGAATCATCCTTACACATGTTACATGCCTTTTCCAAAGTTTATCCTCAAAGTTAAAATTCATATATTTCACTCCAACAATTTATGATCCTCTTCAACTCAAATAAAATCCTTTTTAAAAACTTTAATCTCACTTTAACAATGTTGAATACAATACTTCCATAAATCATGTATTGAAAACAAATAGAACATAATCCCATTAGAGGGTTCATAAATCTCCCCATTTGGATTCCTTGTCTGTACTAATCCTTCCTCTCACCTTTATTAACAAACAAACCAAAGTGTACAAAAGGGAGGGATCAATTCAAGATTCTCAAACAAATGATTCATGAAATAGTCATATCTAATTCTACTTGAGATAAATCGATGTAGAAAAAAAAGAGTAATTAAATCAATCATCAATATTTCCCTTAACATAAATCATCTTAGAATTTACCAAAAATTCATACTCAAAGGTGTAGGCAGTAAATTTTTTCATATATTATTACCTACATAACTCAATATATATATTAAAATAGTTCAAAATCAATGAGGATAATTTTCGACCCCCAATATAAAATTTATCCTCCAGAATTAAGAAATAAATATTAGAGGGGTATACTCAGAAATACCATACCTAAATTCTATAAATTGGGCTTCACTCCCATTTATATACTTAACTTCTCAAATGACTTAGTTAAAAGAATATTTTTCAAGATATCAACATCTTGTTCCTTGGATAAATCAAATTATATATTCAATTTACCATTAAAAATATTCTCTTTCAAGAAATTATATTTCATATCTATATATTTTGACATGTAATGATGTATTGAATTTTTATGCAGGTTGATAGACATTTGATTATCATAGTTTATAATCAGTTGGTGTCTAGTTTAGATATTCATATCCTCAAGACAAGTCTTTGTTCACATCATTTTAGTATTTTACTATGATGCAACCACATATTCTACCTTAGTTAAACTCAAAGTGACCAAAGCTTTATTCTTTGAGTGACATACAACACATTTTTTTCCAACAATAAATAATCCACCAAATGTGGATTTTCTATAATACATATCTACTTCCCAATTAGCATATGAAAACCCATTTAAATTCATCTCTCATTTGTTTTTGTATAGTAAACCAAAGTTGGGAGTGTTAGAAATATATATAAGAATTCTTTTGGCTATAAGAAGATGTGAATCATTTGGGTTTGAAAGAAACTTGGAAAAAAATTGTGAATAAAGATACTACATCTATCCAAGATGAAATAAAATATAGAATAATTCTAATAAAATATATGTTTTATCTTTCATTTACTAATTTTCCATTATCATATCTACTCATATTTGTTCAAATTTTTATAGGAGTGGATACTCGTCTTACTTCATTCATTCCAAAACTTTTTAGCAGATCTTTATAATACTTTTATTTTCATGTTTAAATATAAAAACTATCTTGGATTATTTATAAGCCTAAGAAGAATTTAATTTCACAAATTATTTACATATAAAACTTCTTTATATATGAATAAAAAACCACACACACCATTTCTTCATCACCAGAAAAAATGATATCATCAACATAAAAAATCATAATGAGTGATGTGGTGTTGATTTTTGTATGTATATATTACTGTAAACCTACCTCTTTTTGATATCCATTGTTCTAAAATACACATTTATATTGAAATATCAATACCTGGGATCTTTTCTATCCCATGTAGATCCTTCTTTAATTTGAAAACCTTGTAGGAATTATCATCAAATTGAAATCCATTAGGTTGTTTTATATAAACTTTTTCATTGAGTTCACCATTAAGAAATAATGGCTTTATATCCATCTAAAAAATTAATGTTTATTTGAGAAACAATTGAAAGAAAATCATTTTAGTTATGATATTTTAAATTGTATCAAATATATTATAAAATCCAATCTCCTCTAGTTTTGAATAACCCTTACAAATATATCTGACTTTATTTTTAAAAACACATCCCTTATCATTTGGGTCACTTATAAATATCCATATTATCCCAATAATATTTTCCCCATAGTTCTTGGAAAAACATCCCATGTATTATTCTCCTAAATTTTACCCAACCCTCCATTTTTATATTGGATCCATTATTTGTTCATAAAATATTATGAAACACTTTTAGGTTTAACCTTGAATGGTATGATGGTTTGACTGGTTAACATAATTTTCCTTCTAGTATATACACCCATATTTTGTTCACTAATAATATTTTTATTATCCACATGTTTTCTCTACATTTAACTTGGACTTTGGAACTTATTTTTTCATTTTATTCACTGGTATATAAAGAATATGTATCATCTTCCTAAAGTTGTTAAATTTATTATTCTACTTCAGTTAATTCAGTGGTAAAAAAATCATCCTCACTATTTATTATAATATATTTCTTTAAATATTATTCATTTTGAAAACAAACAACATCGTTGCAATCAATAATTTTCTCTGAGTTTTTTTTGTAATGTTAGTAAGAGCTTCCATTTGGCATGTAAACAAGGAATATTACTTCTTATGATTTCTCATCAAATTTACTTCTAGTTATTACTTTTATTTTTATAAAGTATGAATTTACAAGATCATTAAATTTTTTACACTTTTTTTCTTCCTAAACCACATTTAATATGGAGAAATGTCAGATTTAGGTCTAAAAAGAATCTATTTTGAATAATTATAGTAGTTTTTATAGTCTGTAACCAGAAATATTTTGATGTGCCATGCCTAGTAAGAATAGATATGGACATATAAAAAATGTTTATATTCTTCCTTTCAACTACCCCATTTTGTTTAGGGGTGTATGGGTCACTAAAATAATGGTTTATAACATGTTTTTAAGATAATATGATAACTATCTGTTGGGATATTCAGTACAATTATATGATCTTAAACTTTTCAATAATAAACCTTTGCATTTTTCAACCATCATTCTGAAGATTTTAAATTTATCCAGAGATTAGAGATTATGGTATATAAAAATAATACATTTCGTTTTGGTAAAATCATCAATTAATGTGATGAAATTCATTTATCCACATATTGATTTCTTTAACATTGATTGACACACATTATAGTGTATTGGCTCCAATAGATTCGCATTTTTAATATCCATTACCTTGTGAGTTTTGTTCATAATTTTAACATTATTTCATGTCTTGAAAACAATATTAGTGTCTTCATTTAGGAAATTAATTTTCCTCACTCATTTTTATTTGATCAAATTTATCATTTTATTTTACTCAGGATAGACCAATCTGCAATGAAATAATCTATTTTTAGCCTATAAACTCAAATGAAAATTAGATTTATCTTCCCACACTTAAAACAAGATCCCTTGAGTTATAAATTAATTTAACAAAAAGATCCATCTTTTAATCTCCTCACAAGGAATCCATTTTCCTGAAAATCACAAAATTTCCATTATTAAAAAGTTTTTATACACTCAACAGCTTACGATTTAAGCCATTAATAAATAAAGTGTTGCTAGATTTGATCAGAATCTTCCTAATTATTCTTGTTTAAGAACCTTTAACTTTAAAGGAGGTTTCATTAACCAAAGTAATAGCTCCGCCATCATATTTCTCTATATTCTTTTAGTTGTTTAGATTTATAGTCATATCTGAAGAGAAGCCACTATCTATAATCCACGGATTATCACTTTTATTTCACTAAAAGAAACTTTTACAACCTGAACTTGTTGAATTTGAACATGTTTCATTACATACTTATGATGAAAATTATATTGAGATGTTTTAAATGTGAAACAATTTAATATGAGTTCCCATCTTCAACACATCTTCCATAAGACTCTTACAAACATTGAATGTTATTTTTCATCTCAATATTATATTCAGGTTGTTGATGCTTGAATCTATTCTCCACATACAATAACTAATGTATCCCCCTTGATAAATTCGTTTTCCTTAGACCAAAAGAGACATATTATACCAGAAATTATATGCTTTATAACTATGAACACCACACCATCAATAATAACCCTAAAGCCTTCTTCTTCGGTAGAAATTCTATGGTTGTACATGATTCTATCTTTTCTCTTTTTCAAGATCATGTTGAGTCATTTTCACTAAAAACTATTATGTACATATTCTATTTATATCTAAGGATATTATAGATATTTTATTAGAATTTTTCTCTTTCTATTTGTGAGTAGGATTTTACTTTTATTTCAGTTTTTTGGAAAAATCAATTTCTTTTCTTGATATCTTGAGAAATGAATATTTCCTTCTATAAAGAGATGTAATTTTTTTTTAAAAACCAGGTATTGTTGATAATAGATCAATTTAGTTCCTTATAAATATTAATTAATTATATTTTATAGATTTATATTCACTATAAGAATGTTAATAAAATTTATAATAAAAAAGAAAATAGTTTTATTCTAACTAAATTGAGTTTCATGCATTGTACAGTTTTATTCAAAATTTTAATTTCTAAATTTTTGGATTTTAATTTTTAAAAATTAATGAAATTTTTTATATCATAAACTTAAAATTTTATATTATATTGATTTTTTGTTAATTTTTTTGAAATATTTATTTTAAATTGAATAGTGAATGATACTAATTTTCATACAATTTTCTTTTCTTTTCATTAATTAATGTAATATAAAAGTCTCATTATATTTTTAATTTGATATTAATGTAACATAATTCTCCTAAAATTATAAATAATATAATTATTTATATAGGAATTTTAATTATAACTTATTTTGGTATAAGTTCATTTTTTTGTCTTAAAAATAAATTTTTCTAAAAACCATTTTTCCTTGTGTCTTATAAATTTATATTAAAATTTATTTCTAACATTTCTATAAAATGAATCTTAAAAATTGGATTCCATATTTTTAATCAGTTGTTTTAAATTTTTTAAATGAGCCCCTTTTAGTTTTTTTTCATTATAAATACTAACCACAATAAATATTTTTTACATCAGTAGGGGTAAAATGGGTAAAGAATGATTAAAACTATGAGATAAGGCCTTAAAATCTCCATAAAATTTGTATTCATTTTATTTCATAAGTTTTTTTTGAAATAAGAATCCATGTTTCAAAAAATGTGGCAATTTCTTAAAAATATCCTTTTATAATGATCTTAATATTATTTTCTGTAAACAATAAAAACAAAATGTCACTTTATTTGTTTTAATATCAATAATATTTTATCATAGTGATTAAAAGAGGTTATATTCAGTAATAAATGGTTATTTTAAATATGAATGAATTTTTTTATCATGAAAATTTATTTTAAATTTTTAGAGATGGAAGAATTATTTTATTTCATGAAATTCTTATATAAATATAACATATTATTAATTTGATAAAATTATATATTCGAATTACATTAATATATTTATTTTGTTAAATTAAAACTATGTGAATGTTTTTTAGAATGAATTTAATGGTATATTATGTTAAATAATATTTTATTTAATGATTTAAAATTTATAAAAATATTATCTTTAGCTAAGTAAATGGTGTATAGTTATAATATGACCCATTATCCACTTATGGGTCACTTTTCCTTTTATAGAAATTTTCTTGACTCCCATGGAGTAAAATTTTGATATCACGGTAATCATCAAAATAGTTAACAGAGTGTTAAAATGAATAGATAAGTGTGAAAACATCAACTAAACTTTTCCAAATTTCATTTTATGAGAGGATTTAGAATAATAATCATCTTTTATTATAAATATTTCAATTTGGTATCACTTTAACAAGAACATTAATTTAGATTAATTAAATACTTTAAGTATTTCCAAGGGTGTCCCTCCCTTCACTTATAAAAGGGAACCTCTCTCCTCCCTTCACCACACCTTTTGAGAACTCTAGTTCAGAAACTAACTTTCATAATATATACCCAACATCCATTAATGTTTCTTAGATTTTATGGTCTCATGAAAATACTAAACCAATATGGATTAATGTGTAAGCTAAAGAGATTATCCCAGAAAAATGTATAAGTCTTAACCGGCCTATTTATAGTTTATTTATTCTTATGAAAACTTAAATTATTCTTTAACCATGATGAAATAATAGACTAAGTATATTTCATATAATTAAATATTTTTAGGATTATGCTACAACCCATTTTCATCTCTATTTCCATCTTATGGGAAATGAAAATATCAGTTGTGTGTATATGTGGATTACCACCTCCACAAAATGATATGTTTCAGTTTTCATCACCACCTAAAAATTATAGTTATTATGATGAATTTAATTTATATATATTATGTTCATGAAATAATTATCATTCTATAAAGATAATATATTATCTACTTTTACACCTTTCCATCAATTGAAAAATGATAACGTCATTTATGCATACATGTAGACTACCACCTTTATGAAGCAATGTGATTCATTTTTCATGTATGCCTTTCATATATGGTTATAAAATTTAATTCAATGTATAAAAATGATAATTATTTCAGGATTAATATTATTTATATTAGGTAATAATGACCTTTTTGAACATAGTCATTATACTGAATTTGTTTTTAAATTATGGACTGAACGACCTCAAAAAACCCGACATTGACTTAACTAATTAATCAAATAAATATTTCATTTAAATAAATAAAATAAATGGTTTAATGATAAGGGATTAAAACTTTAAAATTTTCTTAATAAATTAAATTATTATAATAGCCTTATTATATAGGAGTTAAAAAATATACATGACACGTCGGACTCGAGGTAAGGGAATTCTAGTCCCAATTATGTTTCTTTGAGACTTTATTATTTTAACCACTTGATTTATTTTGATTGGTGAATAAAATTTTATATGGATTTATTATATCATTCATATATAAAATATAACATTCATAAAAATACATTTAAATTTCTTTCCTTTAATATTTCATTTGTTCCAAAGTTATTAAATCATAAAGGATTTTTCCTAAAACCTTATTTTAAAAGATTTAAAGTTTTTCTTATATTTTTCCACCATATATTTTTTATTTAAAATAATTTAAATTATTTCATTAGTATTATAAAATTTGTGTTCAAATTAATTTTAAACAATCATTTACTTTCTTTACACATTTTTTACAAGAATACATTTCAATATTTTCGACACAGGTTATTTTTTACAGTTTTAAAAGAGTGTGAAAGAAATATTTTTTCAATGTATATGGAATGGGAATAATTTCCTATTATAATGACCACTATAATTTAATAAGATTAATATTTATGTTTTAATGGTTTTTCAAAAGAATATCCCATTTCCTATTCTTCTAGGAATTTTTACTTAAAGAGTTTTTAAAGAAAAAGGATCGTTATCCTTATTTTTATGTAAATCCTGGAAGTGATTTTTTATATGTATTAATGAGAATATTTTATGATGTAAATTTAGTATTTTATATGTTTTATATAATTTATAGTTCTTTCACATTGTTTATGATGGCAGTTGAGCCTGATATATCTCTCCAATCTATTGGGTATTGATTATGTTCTTCAAAGAATTATGTTAGAATTAACCGAGTATGTCATTCCATTTGTAAGGGTTCTTGTAAGGGTTATATGGAGATAATTTACCAACAAACCTACATTAATTTCTATTCTTGATAATTATTTTTCATGTAATTATTTTTATTTTTTAAAGATATATAACAATCTTTTGTTTCATGTAATGATTATGCTTTTTAAGGGTAAAAAGGTATATTTCTAAGAAAATGTTTTTCATGGGTTCACATGTTTTATAATAATAAATAATGATTATGATATTTCTCTTATGATTTCTTGTAATTTTTTTTTTGAAAAACTTTGGGCAATAAAGCTTATTTTAGGTCTAAGTAAATGATTATTTGAGCTCAAATTTTTTTATATTAAATGAGAACTCTCTTATAAGATCTCATGGTTTTGAAATGGGATAATGAATTTCTTTTAATATTATTACATGTCCCTTACCGGGTGTTTTATTTTTATACCATGTTTTCAAATGTTTTTAATAGGTTTTAAGGATGGGTAGGAGCGATAATGAGGTCAAGTCGAAAATTATGAATATTTTTCATGAAAAGAAAACACGATTAACTTTAAAAGTATTATATTGTAAAAAAATGGATACTAAGTGGAAGTGTATTCTTTGTAAGGTATGGGTATATTATGTAAGATTTATGAACTAATTATATAAAACTATAAACAATAAATATCCTCGAAATGTAAGAAATAAATTTCTTTATTTAAAACTAAAGATTATTTAATTTTTTAAGGTTGGGTCCTTATAGTAGGTATAAATGGGAATGTTTAGATAATTTAAGAGGTTAGGATAATATAAGTAAGTACCCTTAGAATTTTTTAATTTATGTTTATCATTATATAGAGTTTTAATATTACTAAGTTTTTTTATTTAAATTATATTTATTCAGAATGGTTTTCTATAGAGTAAATATGAACCTAAAGTAGGAAGAAACCAAGAAGAAAATATCCTTTCAAATCAGTGTAATGACCTAGATTTCCCCGGGCCATTCCTTCATGAAAATCCATTGCTTATGGTGTTCTTGAGAGTTTCAGTGGTTTTCTTCAGGACTTTTCCAAAAAACCAGTTTCACCAAAACGGTGGCATCGTGATGGTGACACATCAAGATGATGACACCATAACGATGGCACACCGAAATAGTGGCACCATAATGGAGGCACCGTAATAGTGGCACACCTAAATAGTAGCACATTGAAACAGTGGTGAAACAAAATGGTGGCACCGTAATGGTGAAACCATAATAGTGGTACTAAAATGGTGGCACACCGAAATGGTGGCACTGTGATGGTGGCATACTGAAATAGTGGCTCACCCTTTTCCAAATTTCCATTTTTTCCCTGTTTCTCCCATTTTTTCTAGTATTTCCCCTCTTACGCTTTATTTGATGTAAACTGAGTTTAAATCCTTGTTTTAGAAATTTTAAGGGTGTTTCAGAGGATATTAATTATATCTTTAATATCCTAATGCTCTGGGGAATTTAAGATATTCAAACCGTGTGATATTGACCATCATCCCATGTCAATGAATTTAGAAATCGTTCTTCCTTTAATACAGGATATGGCTCTTAAAAGTGGATATCTTCCCTTCCCAGTGTGTTTCCATTCTCTCTTGGTATGCCTACAGCCTTTCATTCCCATGGAGGTGTGTGTTGTTACATAACCATAGATCGAGCTTTCATTAGAGTTTTAATTTGAAGTTTTCTTGCTGCTTGCGTGACCCCTTGTTTTGGCGTAAAGAGAGTTTTGGTCACCTATTGTTTTAGGTAGGGATTCTTCTACCTCTCTTTAGTTGTGTATCATATAGGGTGAGTGTAGTAATGTTTCTTCATGAATAATGGATGAATACCTTTCCTTAACAAGTAATAAATAATGGAAAATGGATAAAATAATAAAATGATAATAGGGGTCAATGAAATAATAGTTGGGAAGTGATAATGTTAAGTGTTTCATTTTAATTGTTATCCATGAATCTTGTTTTTAATTTTATGGGATTTAAGGCCTTCTGAAAATCATTTTTGTTGGTGGTCTTTTCTTGTGCAATGGTGGTGTTGTGTATTTTTCTCTGATGCTTTCATAAATGGACGTAACATGAAATTTTATTAATCACATGTACATGGTTAAAAAAATGGATACCCTAGGATCAAACATGTTATATGATAACCCCTATTATTTAAAGTGAAATTAAAGAATCCCTCTTGCTAATTCTGAATATTCTTAGCTTAATGGTTTGGTTGTGTGCTATGTTTGGTTGGGTTTTGTACATCATGGGGGTTCTGTGAAGTTCCTATTGGTAACCTTGTTATGGTTGTAGGGGGTGGATAGGGAGGATTTGGTTCTATGAGTTGGTTTGGTATGTTTGTGAATTGGGGATTCAATTTTTGTGGTGGTTGTTGTGGGATTTGTGTATGGGGTGTTATAAGAGGTGTGATCGAATCTCAGGTTGAGAGATTTATTGATTGTGGAATGGATGTACTTGTTGTGCAATGAGACTTCTTATGGATAGTGGTTGGGTAGTGGGGTTATAGGACTAGGTTGTGTCATGATTTCATGTTTATGGGTGTGTTGGGTGTGATGTTGTTGTGTAGTATGGCTGCCAGTTCTAGTTTTGAGAGGATGATTCAGCGGGATAACTTTTAATAATGATAGTTAGTTGTGGGTATATGGGTGTTTAGGGAAAAAAGGAGGTGTACAGTGGGATTGTAGGTTGGTTGTTCTCTGTTGTTTTTATTAATGGGTGTTAAAATGGATTTCCTTACCTTGGTCCCTACTTCCTTGTTTTCCTTGGTAGTGTTTAGTGGATTTTAGACTTCTGAAAATGGTTGTGGATATTGTACTTGTTAGTTTCCTTAGTAGGGATGGAATAAATAAATTAATAAATTGATAAATGCAGAATGAAAATTGGTTAAATGGATTGGATGGGGGTATACTTCCACTTACAGAAGTGACCGCCATTCATGGTGATATGTTCATTTAGGGGTAGTAGAAAATGTGATTTGGGTGTGATGGTTGATTGTTTGGAAACCCATAGGTTGGGATGAGTGTTTTTTTACCTATATGTATAAACTTTTAGTTCTTTTTGATATCAATATGCACCCCACCCGTGTTGAGCACCATGTGATGAACAGCCCCATTTCATGGGGGATGGTTTCTTTCCCAACATCTCAGTGGGAGGATGGATGGATGGTTACTAACTTTTTTCTAGCACCCCTTTTAGGTTCTTACTGCTCAAGAATATCTTGGTACACTGTAATGGATTGAGGTTTACTATAGCCTAAGATATTTTGGTAAGGTTATGTTGTTGATGAGGGACTCATGTTTCTACAATGTAGGTTTGTTTTTAGGTGTCTTCGAGATGAGGCCTAAGTGTTTTCGGGTGAGAGGTGTGGTTGTTATCACCCAGGTGTCTGTGGGAAGAATATTTGTGGTTTGTGGCCTAAGTGTGTGTGGGAAGTTGTGTCAATGGGACTGCATTTGGGGAAGGGTGATAGCGTTAAGATGTTATCCATTAGGGATGACCAGTTAACCCATTGGAAAGTGGTGCGGGGTACCCAAATCATCGATGTTATTATATTATTATCTTACATGAATTGTGTTATTTGGAGAGTGTGGCTTGGTGAGGCTGGGTTGGTTATCTTTCCTTGTTATGTGCTGTTGGTTACTATTGTTTTCACAGTGGCATTAGTATGCTTCTCAAACCTGTGCATGAGTGACTTTGGTTTCCCTACTCAGTATACTTGTATTCTCACCCTACGATATAGAACTATTTTTAGGTTTCTAGGAGGAATTTGAGGACCATGATGGACTTTACTAGCTCAGGCATCAGGATAGTTTCATGGTTCTACTTAGTCTCTTTCTTTTGGTACTTGATTTGGTGCTCTGGTTTTACTTTTGTCGCAGTTTACATTTAAATCATGCACTGGTTGGATTTTTCTTTCCTTTATATAAAAGTTTGGTGTTTTTTGAGATTTTTACCATATTACCTCCCAATGTTGTTTTAAAAAAAGGGTAATGACTTCCATTTTGTGTGATATTCTATACCATTGGTGCTAGTTGCCGCTCCAGGGCCTATTAAAGGTGGGAATCAGGGGTCATTATCTCACCTTCATCTTGAAGAAGGAAAGGCGTGGCACTTTGTTGTCCCTTCCCTCATCTTGAAGAATATGGGTTGTGGAAGAATGGTATCAGAGCCTGATGGTTGAGAGATATGATGGAGTTTAGAGTTAGGAATAGTGAGGATTGTATGAGATGGTATAGAAATGGTATTAGGAAATCTTAGTACATGAAATAGGCCTGAGAAGACCGGTTAGGACATGAGATTTTAGGGGCCCCTGTGATCTAATGCAAGAACTCCAAGCCTACCAAACGACCAAGTGAGGCTACTCTGATTACAGGGTAGAGACCCTAAGGAAGGTAAATTCATAATAATTTCTTGTGTTCTTTGTGTTTCTTGGGTGTTTTGGAAATTTAAAGTAAATTAAGAGTTAAAATTAATTTAAAATAAAATTTTCATACTACCTGGGATTAGGAGTTCTTGTTTGCCTTTTTAGATACGACACCTAGACGTCACCCATGTGCGGTATAAGAATTTGAGGTCCAACAAGCTGACTTGGCTGATTAGTGGAGGGCCAATCGAGAGGGGGAAGATGACTTGTGGAAAAATACCCTTTATGCTTTCCAGCAACAAACCCTGGGGAAGACCGAATGAAACATTTCAGATTTAGAGACGGAGGGTTGTCTTGAGGAGTTGACAATCACCTTTTCCTTGATTCTTGATCTAAGGGAATATTGGGTTCCTCTGGTAGTAATCCAGATGCGAGGAGTGGTGCGTTAGTGGTGGACGCTTTACATTGGGGAGAGGAAGGAGATTAATGTCTCATGGGATGACTTTGAGAATGAGTTTTGAGCATAGTTTCCTTCCACGATGATGAAGGTCGAGAAGCTGTAGGATCTGATCTCCCTCTAGAAGGGGAGTATCTCAGTGAGGTAAACGGGGATCAAGATCAAGGATCTCCTAAACTGTGATCTGGATCTCTTTCTAGATGAGGAGTCATAGGGGAGACACTTGGAGAAGGCACTCCAACCTTCTCTTCAATATGACGTCACCCCCTTTACCCTAATGACATACTTAGAAGTTTAGAAGAAGGCTGAAGTAGTGGAGAGGATACACTCACATGGAGGTTTAATGAGATAGGAGAGATAGCTGACTTCATTGAAGGGGAAGTCAGTCAGTAGTAGGTCTCTAGCGTCAGGGTCTTCTAGGTTTTGGTCAGTGGGAAGTAGGCCTCAATAGTTACAGTTTCGATCTTCTAGTCCTAACTCTTTCCCCATGGGCCTAGGAGTGATGTGATTTGTCTATGGAGGTTGTGGAAATCTTCATAGATAGTTCCCAATTCAATCTCAGTATGGTGGGAGTGGGCAGGTTCAGCACGCACCAAAGGAGCAGCAGTTGCCGGTCAGAATTTTCTAGTAGCAGGGGCAGCGGGCTCCTACTCTATTGAGGGTAGAAAGTGATAGAGGAGGCCAAGTTCAAGGTGCTCCTTAGGGACTTGAACTAGGGTGTGTTTGGGGTGGCAGTAAATAGTAGAGGGATAGAGGAGCTTTGAATGAGTAGCTTCATGCTGCTGAGGTAGTAGTTCTAGTAGAACCAGAGGTTGTTCGATGTACAATTAGTCTGTTTAGTACTCTTTTGTGTGATTTTTTTTATTCAAGGTAATTGCACTAATTTATTCACCTAGTATATCCCTTTATTTGGGACTAGATTTAGAGAGAGTTTATGTGACCCTAGTGTTGATCACGCCAATTGAAAGTCAGACTAGTTTTTTTATGTTTACTGGGGATGTAAACTGATGTTGGGGCCACATCAGTCCAGTGAGGATCTTATTATATTATAGATGCAGCCATACTATGTCATATTAGGCATCAAATAGTTGTTCTCTAGGCATTCTTTTATTGACTAATTTCGTAGAAGGGTTGTGTTCTCAGATATGGAAGGCCAGCGTGTATCTTTCGTTGGAAAGCGGAGCTGTCAGGTGGGCAGCCGGTGTGTAAAGCCTCTTCTTTCTGTGCTAGATAATCTATCAGTGGGGATTATGGGTGCTGATATGGTGGAGGTTCTAGGATTTTTTGGGGGAGTTCTTGGATTTTTTTATCAGAAGAGTTTGTGACTCTACCCCCTCGACGTGACGTTGAGTACAGAATAGACATGCAACCCAATGCCCTTATGATTTCGATGGCTCCCTATCAGATGGATCCTTCTAAGTTGTGAGAGTTGCAGATTTAGATTGATGGCCTGATAAAGAAGGGATTTATCTTCCTGAGTGTGTCATTGTGGTGTGCTCTAGTCTTGTTTTAAAAGAAGGTGGATGGTGGTTTAAGGCTATTCATAGACTATCGAAGACTGAATCAGGTAACAGTCAAGAATTATTTCCCCTTATGTAGATAGACAATATTTTTGACCAAATAAGGGGAGAAAGTTGGTTCTATAAGATCAATTTATGGTCTGGATATCACCAGTTGAGGGTGAAGGATGGTTCCATCTTGTAGACTGTTTTCAGGTGTAGGTATGGGAACTTTGAGTTCGTGGTCATGTCATTTGGTGTCACGAACACACCAGCCATGTTCATGGGACCCATGGACTTTGTTATCCATGAATTATTGGACCAGTTTTTCATCACGTTTATTGATGAAATCCTAATCTTTCAAGGTCATAGGAGGAGGACACCGAACATCTAAGGACTGTCTTGGAGGTCCTTCGATGCCACCAGCTCTATGGGAAGTTGTCCAAGTGAATTTTTTGGACATGAGAGGTCCAATTTTTTGGGCATGTGGTATCTTATTAGGGTGTAGTAGTGGACCCATCAAAGGTCAAAGTGGTTGTTTATTGGGCAGCACCCCAGAATGTGGTGGAGCACAACTACAAAAAAGCCTTATATCAGCACTAAAAACAGGCCTTTATCAGCGCTGAAAATCTCAGCACAGATATAGGGAGGTCCCTTTTATCAGCACTCTGAAAAGTGCTGATAAAGTCCACTTTTATCAGCACGAAAAAAAAAGTACTGATAAAAGAACCCTTTATCAGCGCTTTTTTTTAGCGCTAATAAAAGTGGCCTTTATCTGCGATTTTCGGAGCACTGATAAAAGTCAAAAAAATTATAAAAAAAAAATTAAATAATGGGTGGGGAGAGCTTTTATCAGCACTTGACCACCCCTTTATCAGTGCTAGAAGGTCTCCCACGTACTTCCCTCCCTCCCCCCCCCCCCCCCCCGCATCCTTACACGCGCGCACCACCTCTGCCTCCACCCGAACTCAAACCTGCAACCTCCACCTTTCGCGGCTGCACGTTTACCACTATGCTATTACGTTTTTTCGATATTTAATGATATATCTATTTATATATATATATAGTTATATTTATTCGTATATTGATATAGATTTATATTAATATAAATATATTTATTCATATATTAGTATATATATATTCATTCGTATATTAATTAATATTTATATTTATTTATATATATATATATCGTTTAAATTTTTTATCCGTATATTTATCTGTATATTAATATATACATATAAGATTAGTTTTAAATACAGTTATGAAATATGTTTTTTATGTGTGTTTATAATTAAATAAATAAATACATACATACATATTTACAACACACAAACACACACACACACACAAACATATATGAATAGATACATATATATGTGTCTTTGAAAAGCCATTGAATGTTAAAAAAACCATAACATATAATCGAAAATCTCATTTCAACTCCACAACCAGTAAAATAAAAGAAAATGAAACAATATTCGATATGATATGTGGTACAGGCCTAACGGAGATCTGGATTAGAATATATACCTGTTTGAATGTTAACAAATCGGGGTACCCTGACTAAAAACTCAGTTTTGGAGGTCTTCTGGGTCTATTTTGGCCTTGAAAAACTTTTACCAAGGTCACCCCATGTCATAATGACGTATATATCTTTGTAGGCTTCGATTTGATATATGGTAGAGCTCAAACGCACACCCGGATCAAATGTTATGGTCATTTGAAGATTGAGTTACATTTTCAACATATTTTAAATCTTTTATTAATTGTTTTGATTTTTTGTGTCCTCAAATATTTATTAAATGATTTTTAATCGATAGTAATTAGAAAATTATTAATTAATAATATTTTTTAAAAATATTTTGAATCCATTTTCACTAAATTTATTATATATTAAATGTAATAGTCTATTTATACGTATCTATAACCTATTTAAAAAATATATATTGTATTTATATCAATATAAATATACTTACATAACAAAATATTATTTTTCATGAAAAAATATTTTTTTTGAAACTTAAAATTTATCAGCGCTCGGGAAAAGCACTGATAAATTCCCCCCTTTATCAGTGCTTTTTTTTAGCGCTGATAAAAGTGAAGCGCGTCCCTTTCCCGTTTTTGTAGTAGTGGAGGTTCATTGCATCCTAGGTCTAGAAGGCTATTACCATAGGTTCATACCTAACTTCTCACAAGTTGCATCTCCATCGATAGCCTTGGACAGGAAAGACCACGCCTTTATGTGGAGTGAGATGTTTTAGGTAGATTTCATCTCCCTGAAGGGGAAACTGTTTAGTGCTCCAGTGCTTAGGTTTCCATAGGAAGGGGTGATGTTTGAGGTGTTTTGTGTTGATTCTATTCTAGGATTGGGATGTGTGTTGATGCAGTAGTAGAGAGTGATCTCTTATGAGTCTAGGTAGTTACGTCCACATGAGTGTAACTATATAACCCTTGATCTAGAGCTTGCAACGTTCATATTCATTATAAAGTTGTGATGACAATACCTCATCAGGGAGCGCTTTGTGGTCTTCACGGATCATAAGACCTTGAGGTATATCTTATCATAGAGAGACTTGAACTTGTGGTAGTGAAGGTGGAAGAAGTTTCTCTTGGACTATGACTTCAAGATATCTTACACCTTAGGAAAGGGGAACTTGGTGGCTGATGCATTAAGTAGGAAGTTGCAGGCGGAGGTAGTTCGGGAACCCATGGATGCTTGGAAGGCAACGGAGGAGTTGACCGATTTACACCTGGATACAGGGGTGGATAGTGGTAGAGGCTATCTATTTCATATGAAAGTGTAGTCTTCCTTGGTGTGGAAGGTGGAGGAGTCTCAGTGGGGCAACTCAGAGACTAAAGTGATGCGTGATTGTGCTGTCCAGGGTGATGCTCTGAAGGGATGGTCATAGGATAGTAATAACCAGATGTTATTCTATGGGAATCTATTTTTCATAGTGGAAATGTGCGAGGGAGTTCTCCATGAGTTCCACAAATCACCCTTGGTGGTGCATCCAGGAGTTTCTAAAATGTACCGAGGCTTGAGGGAACAGTTTTGGTGGCCCGGGGTGAATTGGGCAGTGGTGGAGTTTGTGGCAAGGTGCCTAGTGTGTCAATAGGTGAAGGTTTTGTACCATGTTCTGAGTGGTATGTTGAAGCCCTTAGACATTACCAAGTGAAATTACCATGAAAAATCAATGTATTTATTCATAGTATTACCTAAGACTCAGGTAGGATGTGATGCTCTTTGGGTATTAGTGGATCAGTTGATGAAATTGTCTCACCTATTAGCGATCAAGGAGTAGAGCGCAATGGATTCCTTAGCATAGAGGTATATGGAAGAGGTGTTGAGGCTTCATGGAGTTCCAAGATCCATTGTCTTGGATTGAGATACTTGTTTTATGTTATGATTTTGGAGGAGATTGCATCATGAAGTTTTCACTCAGTTACACCTTATCACTGCTTTCTACCCTCAGACATATGGACAGATAGAGAGTACCTTCCAGAAATTGGAGGATATGTTATGGGAATGTGTTATGGACTTTAGTGGGTCTTGGGTGTGACATTTTTCCTTGGTAGAGTTTTTTATAATAATTTTTATCACTCTTCCATTGTTATGGCTCTGTTCGAATCTCTATAGGGGAGGTCGTGTCATTCACCCTTGTGTTGGACAGAAGTTGGGGAGGCATCTATTCTTAGTATGGACGTGGTGCAGAGTATGAAAGAGAAGGTTCAGCTTTTCCATGAGAGGATGAAGGAAACACAATACTGATATAAGTCGTGTGTCGATAATAGGAGTAGGCCGTTGGATTTTGAGGTTGTGGACCATGTATTCTTGAAGTTTTCTGCTCGATGTGGGAAGGAGAGGTTTGGCAGAGGAAGAAAGCTTTCTCTTGGGTTCATCGAACCTTTAAAGGTGTTGTAATGAGTTGGTGAGGTGGAATATCAGCTGGAATTTCCACCACGGTTGGAGAGGATCCATGACGTCTTCCATGTATCTCATCTCCTTCAGTATCAACACGATGACTCCCACATCATTGAATGGGGAGAGTTGGATATCAAGGACAATGCAACGTTCATGGAGCGACCAATAAAAATAGAGTATCGTGAGGAGAAGGTTCTTCGTGGATGGAACATTCCTTCGGTTCATGTGTTATGGAGGTATGGGGGCATCGAGGAGAATACTTGGGAGTGAGAGGCATAGATGTGTGCCCAGTACCCAGAGTTTCTCTAAGTTTTTCTCTTGTGTTTTTCTTTGTAATTTTCTTATAATGAAATACTTGAACTCATTTTATAGGAGATGATTTATTTCCCTATTCTTTGAATGTGTGTGAAAAGTCCTGACTATGGGGATGGGAGGACCTGATCCCTAACCAAGACGCATTAATGAGGATATCATTGAACCAGTTCAGATGAGTCAGTACTGCCGCCCAAAGTGGATAGTATCTTGACATGGAGGAATGATATTTCTAATCCATGTGTCTAGAAATTGTGACCTTTAGTGTTTGTGTGGTTGTTTTGGGAAATAGAAGTCGTTGAGGTTTCGTTGATGTCAAGGTTTTTTATCCAGTTTTTGAACAATGCAGGGTGGTTTTTCCCTGAGGTGCATCTTATGGGGTGGTTTTTTGGACCCCTCTTTTTCTGAGTTTGGTTTTAAATTCTCAAGGATGATAATAGTTTGAGAGGTATATGATGTAATGAACCAGATTTCCCTAGTCCATTCCTTTGTGAAAATCTAGTGATTGTGGTGTTCTTGGGGGTCGTAGTTGTTTTTTCATGAGTTTTCCAAAAATCTAGTTTCATCAAATAGTTTCACCAAAACAGTGGTATCGTAAAGATGACACTATAATGGAGGCACACTGAAATGGTGACACTGTGATAGTGGCACTATAATGGTGGTGCACCGAAACAGTGGCCCATCGAAATAGTGGCACCGTAACAGTGGCACCAAAATGGAAGCACACAGAAACGTTGGAACCGTAATGGTGGCACCACAATGGTGTCACATTGAAATAGTGGCACCATAATAGTGTCACCATGATGGTATCACACCAAAATGGTGGCTCACCCTTTTCCAAATTTCTATTTTCTTCCATTTTTTCTAGTTTCACCCCTCTTACGCTTTATTTAATGTAAACCGTGTTTAAAGCCTTGTATGTGAATTTTAAGGGCATTTCAAAGGATATTAAGTATATATTTAATATCCTAATGCTCTTGGGACTTTGAGATATTCACATCATGTGATCTTGACCATGATCCCATATTAATGACTTTTGAAACCATTTTTCCTTTAATATAGGATCTATCTCTTTAAAGCTAGGATGTTCCCTTCCCAGTGTGTTTCCATTCCCTCTTAGTGCACCTAGAGAATCTACTTCCCATAAAGTCATTTTTTGTTCCATATCCATAGATCGAGCATTCCTTAAGTTTTCCTTGGAGTTTTCTTACTGCTCACGCAACCCCCGGTTTTGGTGCAAAGATATTTTTGGTTTCCTCTTATTTTAAATAGAGATTCATCTACCTCTATTTATTTGTGTATCATGCGGGGTGGGTGAGGTAAAGTTTATTCTTGAATAATGACTAAATCCTTTTCCTTAACATGTAATAAATGATGGTAAATGGATATGATGATCAAAATATAATAGGGGTCAATGAAATAACAGCAGGGAAGTGATGATGTTGCACATGCCATTTTAATTTCTATCCATGAACCTTGTTTTGAATTGTATGGGATGTGAGACCTTCTGAAAACCATGTTTTTTGGTGGTCTTTTCTTGCACACAAGTGGTATTCTGTATTTTGTTGTGAAAATTTGATAAATAGTTGTAACATGAAATCTGCTTAATCACATATACGTGGTTAAATAAATGGATGCCCCAGGATCAAACCTATTCTATGATCACAAATGTTATTTAAAGTGGAATTAAAGAACCCCTCTTTCTAAATATGAATATTCATGGATTAATGGTGTGTTTTGTGCTGTGTTTGGATGTGATTTTTACTTTGTGGGGGTTTTGTGAAGTTGATGTTGGTAACATTGTTACGGGTATGAAGGGTGGACAGAGAGGAGTTGGTTCTGTGAGTTGGTTGGCATGTTTGTGAAGAGGGATTGTGGTTTTAGTGGTGTTTGTTGTGGGATTTGTGTATGGGGTGCTACAGGAGGTGTGACTAAATCTCAGTTTGAGAGATAGATTGATTGTGGAATGGATGGACTTGTTGTGAAATGAGACTGCTTCTGGATAGTGGTTTGGAAGTAGGGATGTAGGACTGGGTTGTGTCATGAATTCATGTTTATGGGTGTACTGGGTGTGGTGTTGTTGTGCAGTAGGGTTACCAGTTCTTTTTGTGAGAGTATGGTTGAGTGGGATAACTTTGAAGAATGATAATTGGTAGCGGTTGAATGAGTGTTTAAGAAAAAAAGGGGGTGTGTAGTGGGACTACAGGTTGGTTGTTCTCTGTTGTTTTTATGAATGGGTGTCAAAATGGTTTTTTTACCTTAGTCCCTAATTCATTGTTTTCCATGGTAGTGTTTAGTGGATTTTAGCCTTCTAAAAATGGTTTTTAATGTTATGCTTATTAGTTTCCCGGGTCGAGATGAAATAAATAAATGAATAAATTGATAAATGTAGAATGAATTTTGGTTAAATGGATTGGATGTGGGTATACTTACACTTACAAAAGTGACCTTCATTCGTGGAGATACATGCATGTATGGGTAGCAACAAAGTTGGTTTGTGTGGGGTGGTTTCTTGTTTGGAAACCCATATGTTGGGCTGAGTGTTTGTTTACCTATATGTATAAAATTATAGTTATTTGTGATTTTCAATATGCACCCGACCGATGTTGAGCACCATCTGCCAGACATCCCCATTTCATGGGGGAGGGTGTCTTTACCAATATCATAGTGGGAGGATAGATGGATGGTTACTAAATTCTTCCAAGCACCCCCTTATGGGTTCTTACCACTCAAGAATATCTAGGCATGCTATAATGGATTGAGGTTTACTATAGCGCAAGATCCTTCAGGCATGTTGTGTTGTGGATGAGGGGCCCAGGTAGATGCAGACTAGATTTTTTTCCCAGGTGTCTTTGGGATGAGGCCCATGTGTTTTTAGGTGAGAGGTGTGTTTTTGTTACCCAGGTATTTACGGGGGGATATGAGTAGTTTGTTGCCCAGGTGTGTGTGGGAAGTTGTAGTAGTGGGACTACAATTAGGGAAGGGCAGTAACATAAATACGTTATCCATTAGGGATGACAAACTAACCAGTTGGAAAGTTATGTGGGGTACCCCAATCATCAATTTTATTATATTATTATCTTACTTGACTTGTGTTATTTGGGGAGTGTGCCTCAGTGAGGATGGGTCGGTTATATTTCCTTGTTAGGTGTTGTTAGTCTCTATTACTTTCACGGGGCATTAGTATGATTCTACCACATATTCACGAGTGGCTTTGGATTCCCTAATGGGTATACTTGTATGCTCACCCTATGATATTATACTGTTTTTAGGTTTCTAGGAGCACTTTGAGGATCATTCTGGACTTTACTAGCTCGGGAGTCGGGATAGTTGTTATGGTACTTCTTAGTCTCTTTCTTTTAGTACTTTCATTGGTGATCTGGTTGTAATTTTATCGCAGTTTACGTTAAAATCATGCATGGGTTGTATTTTGGTTTCCTTTATATAAAAGTTTGGTTTTGTTTGGTATTTTTACCATCTTATATCTAGATACTATTTTAAAAAAATGTAATGACTTCTATTTTGTGTGAGATTATATACCCTTGGTGATATTCTCCACTCCCATGCCTATTCAAGGCATGAATCAGGGGTCATTATCACTCCTTCATCCTGAAGAAGGAAGGGCGTGTCACTTTGTTGTCCCTTCCCTCATCTTGAAGAATGTGGGTTGTGACAATCAATAACCTGGAATAATTAGAATTTAAATAATGTAGTTTTTTTCTATGATGGATAAGTTAAAGTAGGCTATAAATGGTTGTGGTATCCATACGAGATAGAAAACACATTCACCACTAAGGAACATCTCCTTTTTAGAGTGTTTCATGAAATAAAACCCTCTAGAATTCAGTGGATCATCTGACATTGTGATAGATAGAGGATGGGTTAAATCCCTAGAAAAGATATTCAAATCATGGTTTATTTATAATATAAAATATAAACTCTTGATTCTTAACATTTTGAAGGTGAATTATATTAGTGGTATTCAATGGTAAATAATACTAGATAAAGAGAACATATTGATATCTTGAAATGGGATGAATTTATGAATATTTTCTTTGAGAAGTATTTTCCTCATGTTTTTAACTTAGAATAGAAAATAAATTCTTGGATTTGAGGTAGAAGGTGGAATATCTAGTTGTTATATATAAAGAAAACTTCACCCAATTGGAATGTAATACACCAAATTTTATTAAGGATATTTATAGTAAAATTAATTGGTTTTACTCAAGATTGAATCCTAGATATAAAAGATAATTATCTTCTTGTAAAATTAAAAAGTTCAGAATAACATATTTTATGTGTTGAGAAGGTATAAATTGGATTTTTTTATGATTATGTATTCTAAAATAACAAGTATAGAAATAAGCCTAGGTGGTAGTTAATAGGGAAACCCCATTGAAGAAATACAAATGTGAGAAAATAAAGTTTCCATCATATGATAAGTTTCGTAAAACATACCTTGTTGAATGTCTTAAAAAATTTGGGAAGTATTTTTGGTGTGGAAGGTTTAGACATGTGCCTCATGACTAAAGAAAATGCTTAAGAAAATAAAGAAAATATGAAATTAAGATTATTTAATTATAATGAGATGGGTCATTATGTGAATAGTTATCTAAATATAGGAATAAAGGATAGGATCCATCAATAATAAAAAGTATAAAGGTGTGGGTAAATACTTTATGGCTACTTTAGTGGATTTTGGACTATCTAGTCATGTGGTGTCAAATATATTACTTGTTTATTCATATTATTCCAATTTCTTGTTTGATTTGGGGTTTGAACATTCTTTCATTTCTAAGATTTTTTTGATAAGTTGGAGATTTTATCTCAAGAAACGAAACTTTAAATTTTGGTAAAAACAATTGGGGTAGTATTAAGACAAAAATAAATTATAATAATCTTCCTATTATCATATGTGGAAGGGTTTTACCTATAAACCATACGGTATTTCCCATTATAGAGTTCAATGTTTTTCTAGGTATGGATTGTATTTCTATTTATCATGCTAAAATAGATTACAGAGCTAAAGAAGTTTTTTTAGAATGATTTTTAGTGTTGATCTAAGAATTAATTCATACCTTTGATAATATATCAAGAAGCTAAGAAATTGATTAACGATGGAAATGAAAGTTGTCATGCACATATTGTTGAGAATAAGGAATCAATTCAAATTAATGATATTCTTATAGTAAACGAATATATAGATCTATTTCCTGATGAATTTCTAAGTACCATACTAGATTAGGATATTAAATTTACTATTAACATGGTTTTTGATGATAATATAATTTTAAAATCTCCCCCTTAAATGGTTCAAGTATAAATTTTATAATTAAAAACATAGTTATAAGAGTTGGTTGATGAAGGTTTCATTCATATGAGAACTTCACCATGGGGTGATCCTTTTTTTGTTAAAAATAAATATGGTTCCACAAGGCTTTTCATAGATTACAGAGCATTGAATAACATTATTGTTAATAATAAGGATATGTTTATTAATATCAATGACTTGTTTGATAAGTTCTAGGGAGCCCAATATTTTTCAAAGGATAATATCAAGTCCGAGTACCGTATGATGAAGGTGAAGCAAAATTAAATTTAGAATATGGAATTTTATACTATGTATGGGAATTTTGAGTTTGTGGTTATTCCCTTGGGGATAAAAAATTATCTAGCTATATTTATGGACCATATGAATTGAGTTTTCTATGAGTTCTTGGAATAACTTGTGATCATTTTTATTTATGACTTTATGATATATTCTAAAAGTTATAATGATTATGATATTAATTTTAAGCTCATTCTATAAACCTTAAAATAAAACAATTTATATGAAAAATTTAGTAAATGTAAATTCTAGTGAAGAGAATTTTCATTCCTTAGAAACATTGTAAATAAATAAAGAATGAAAATTTTTCTAGCTAAAACTAAATAATTTGAAGAGTTCCATGTTCTAAAAAAGTCATAGAGATTCACAGTTTTATTAGATTAGTGAGTTTCTATAAATAGTTTGATGAAAATTTTCTCAGCTATCTAACCCACTCACTAAGTTAACTTGAAAAGGAGTTAAATTTATCTGGATAAAAGAATGTGATGAATTTTTTTAGGATTTGAAAATAAGATTAATGAATGCTCCAATTTTGGCCCTTCCATCTATAAATAGTGATTTTTATCTATAACAATGCATCTCTAAAGGTAATTTTTTTTTATTCCAATTCAGAATGATGAGGTAATTGTTTATAATTCATGTCAATTGAACCCTCTTGAGATAAATTATCCTACACATGACCTTGAACTAGGTACTATGGTTTTTTATTTAAAAACATGAATACATAATTTATATGGAGTAAGGTGTGAAATATATATTGATCATAAAAGGTTTAAAGTATATATTAAATCATAATGTATTGAACATGATGTAAAAAATATGGATAGAACTAATTAAGGATTATTAATACCTGATTCATTACCATTAAGTAAAAGAAAACAAGGTATCTAATTCTTTAATTTAAAAAGATAAATCATCATTAACTATTATACATTTGGAACATTATCCTTTATTAAATGATTTAATGAATTTTGTTCTAGAAATTTTGAATGCAGTAACTTCCCCTATTTTGTTTCATGTACCAGGGAAGTCATTATTGTCATATGCAATTAAGAAATCTCATATAGATGATCATGTTATACTTGAAAATGTATAATTGACCAAGAAAGTTAAGTTTCCTATATTAAATATTGAAAAATAAGTGTTTTGAGATTTAGAAAAAGATTATATGCACCTTATGATTCCCAATAGAATAAATAATTATTGATTAAATATCATAACTCTAATTTTTCTGATCATCTTGATGTCACTAATATGTATAGATACCTTTAGGAACATTTCTGGTGGTATGTAATAAAAAATAGATACTGGTGAATTTACCATGAAATATTTTATTTTTCTATAGGTTAAAGCATAACAACAATTTCCTAAGAGGATACATTAGCATTTTCCAATACTATAATGGAAATGGGAGAATATAACTATGAATTTTGTGGTGGTATTACCAAATACATCTATAGTTAATAATATAATTTGGGTAATTATCGATAAATTGACTAAATAAATGCATTTTATTCCTATTCGAGATAACATTTCTCTAAATTATCTTTATAGACCCTATATTAAAAATATCATCAGATTTAATGCGGTCCCTCTTTCTATTGTATCGAACCATAATCTCAGGTTTATCAATATTTTTTTGTAAAATCCTTCAAAAGTTATTGCACACTGAATTAAATTTCAGTAAATCTTTTCATCCATGATATGATTGACAATTATAAAGATTTATTCATATATTGGTATAATTTGTTTCAATATTTTTCTATATATTACCAAGTAATTTTGGATCAAAATATTTTATTAGTTTAATTTTCTTATCATAAAATTTTTCATTTCAGTATACATATTGCACCATTAGGGGAATTATAGGTAAAGTGGTGTTAGAATCTAGCTTTTTGGGATTAATCCATGGAAAGAAAGTTGTTGGGACCAGAACTAGTAAAAGAAATGGTTAAGAAGGTGAAGATGATTTAGAAACATATGAGTATGAATTAGAGTAGGTATAATAGTTATATAGATGATTAGAAGAAATATATTTCATTCAAAGTAATCAGTCATGTTTTTTAAAGTGTATCCATGGAAAAGTGTTATGTGTTTTGGTAAAAAGAAAAGTCAAGTATGTTGTTTATTAGACAATATGAAATCCTGGAGAAGTTTGGATCATTTTATTATCACCTATCTTTTCCTCTAAGTTTATCACATATACATGATGTGTTTCATGTTTAATAATTAAGTAACTATGCATCTGATGCATCTAATATTTTTAGTCTTGAATTAGCTCAGTTGGATGAGAACCTTTCTTATGAGGAACAACCTATTAAAATTATCGATGATAGATATAATTTATTATGGAATAATTTGATCCACTAGGTTAATGTTTTTTATAAAAACCTTATGATTTAATAATTAGCATTGGAATCATAAAATTATATAAAGGAAAAATATCCCCACTTGTTTAAGTAATGAATAAAATTATGAGGATAAAATTTCCAAAAGGAAGGAAGAATATAGAAACTTAGGTAATGTTGATAATTGATCAATTTTATTCCTTATAAATTTTCATGAATTATATTTTATATATTTGTATTCACTATATTAATATTAATTATTTTTTCAATCAAAAAATAAAATAGTTTTATTCTAACTAAATTGATTTTCACGCATTATACGATTTTATTAAATAGTTTAATTTCTAAATTTTAGAATTTTATTTTACAAAATAAAATTAATTTTTTAAATCATCAAGTCAAAATTATCTTAGAGTTAGTTTTTAGTAATTTTCTAAAAAGATATATTTTTAAGTGAATAGTGAAAGAAACTAATTTTTGTAAAATTGTATTTCCTTTTCATTAAATAAAGTAATATAAAGTATCATTATATTTTTTATTTTAAATTTAAGTAAAATAATTCTCCTCTAATTATAAATAATCTAATTAATTACATATTAATCATCATTGTTCCTTATTTTGGTATAAGTTCATTTTAGTTTTAAAACACATTTTTCTAAAAAATATTTTTCATTGCGTTTTACACATTTATATTAAAATGAATTTCTTACACTTATATAAGTTTAATATTAAAAAATGGATTTGATATTAGGAATTAGGATGTTCAAATTTTTTAAATCATTCCCTTTTTCATTATGAATTGTAACCATGGTAAATATTTTTCACCTTAGTAAGGGTAAAATGGATAAAACGTGGTTAAAACAATGACATAAGGCATAAAAATCTCCATAAAACTTGTATTAATTTTATTGGACAATTTTGTTTCTAAAAAAACTATAAAATAATCTATAGAGTATTTCTTCCACTTTCCTTTGATAATGACCTTAATATGATTTTAGGTGAAGAATAAAAACAAAATGCCACTCTCTTTGTTTTAATATCGCTAATAATTTTTCATAGTGATAAATAGAGGTTATCTTCGATTCTAAATTTTAATTTGGAATATGAATGATTTTTTATAATGGTAAATTATTTTAATTTTTTAGTGATGAAGTAATTACCTTAAGTGCTTACGCAACGCTGACACAATTCTTGTTCAAGTAAAAGATAAATCAAGTAAATGATTTTTAAAAACATTAAAAGTAATAACATTTGGATTAATTGTCCAGTTACACAAATGTTTTAGATAAATAAAACATATTATTTATTTTAAAAAAAATTATATTTTAATCCCATTACTATATTTATGTAATTAAATTCAAACTATATGAATAGTCTTGAAAATAACTTTAGTGGCATATTATGTTAAATAATATTTTATTTAATGATTTAAAATTCAAAAAAAAACTTATATTTGGATAAGTTAATAGGATATGGTCCATCATATCATTAATTTTCCACTCATGGATCACATGTTTCTTTATTGTAACTTTCATGTATTCTATAGAGTAAAAGACTTAGATATTCTGTTAATTATCCAAATGGTTAATGGGGGATAAAAATAATAGATAAAGGTAAAGAAATAACCTAAACTTATAAAAACACTGTAAGAGATTATTTAGACTTATCCTCATCCCAACTTAAAAATATGGAAATTTGGTTCCACTTGAACATCAAAATCAATTTATATTAATTTAATTCTATAAGTATTTCCAAGGGTGCCCCTTCATTCACTTATAAAAGGGAACCTACTCTCATAACTTCCTCATTCCTTTTGAGAACTATAGTATAGTAAATTCCTAGAAGAATATCTCTTCAACATCTATGCCCATGACTTAAAGTTCTTGGTCTCACTAAAAGGCCAGACTTAGAAGACTTAAGGTGTAACCCAAATAGGATATCAGAGGAGAAGGTATAAGTCCTAACCAACCAAATTCAAGTTTATTTCTTATTCTACTACCTTAAAATATTACTTGACCATTTATAAATAATAACATCATAATATTTAACATAATTAAATTTTACTATGATTATGTTATAAACCCTTTTCACCACCTTTCCCATCTTTTGGGAGATGAAAACATCGCTAGTGTACACATTTGGATGACCACCACCACGAAGCGATGTGTTTCAATTTTCATCACCACCTCACAATAATGGTTATTATAATGAATTTCATTAATATATATGATATTCATAAAATAATTATCATTATAGAAATATAATATATCATATATTTTATTACCTTTACATCCATTTAAAAATGAAAACGTCATTCGTGCATACATGTGGACTACCACCTCATGAAGCGATGTGATTCATTTATCATGTATGAAATTCATGGATAGTTCTAAAATAGTATTTAACATATAAAAATGATAATTATTTAATGATTTATATTATTGGTATGATGAAATAATTTCATATTTTACCATGGTCAATATACCAAAGTCTTTTTGAAATTATGAATCGAACATCCTAAAAAAATCTGACGTGGACTTAATTGATCAAGTGATTAAATATGTCATTGGAATAAATAAAATAAATGGTTTAATAATAAGGTATTAAACATTAAAAAAATTATTAATAAATTAAATACTTAATATAATTTTATTATACATGATTTAAATAACCTACGTGACAAGTTGGACTCAAGGTAAGGTATTCTAGTCTCAATTCCCTTTTTTCGAGACTTAAGCTATTTTCACTACATATTGATTTTTTTTTGATGTATAAGCTTACTAATGGCTGTATTTTATCATTTTTATCAAAAAATTATTATTTTTTGAATTCATTCAAATTTATTTGCTTCAATTTTTCAATCATTCAAAATATATCAAGTCATAAGGGATTTCTCTTTAAAACCTTATTTTAAATGATTTAAAGTTTTTATTATATTTTTCCACCATGTCTATGTTCTTTAAAATGTTTTTAAGTATGTTATTAACATTATTAAATTTATGTTGTAAAGACTCTAACCTAAGTATCCTAGATCCGGTGTCTACTTTATTACTTTGTCACTAGAAACAAACGATTTCATCCCAAAGGACCAAATGGATTAATCAATAAAATGAGCATAATATGGTAGAAATAAATGATTATCAAATAATTCCATATAAATAATCACATAGGGTTTAAGTATATCCATGGATATTATAACTATTTGAATAATCACATGGAAAAAACTGATATCATAATGAGGGTATCTATAATGTTGGACATCTGAAACATACTGTCAAGACCTTTCACAAGACAATTCAAATATATGGGTAGAAACCTGTCTAATTTGGTCAACTGATTTGTCTCATGAGACTTTTCAATGCATCGAGGGTCTATCTATAACTAGGCCCCACTAATAAATTACTAAGTCCAATTAATTACTCATATCAAAGGGGTGAAACATAATCAACATAAACATTCATATTGAAAAACTAACATATGAAATGTTAATAGTTAACCTAATAAAATAAACATAATCATAAACCATCCAAAAAAATATGGTGAATGGTAATAGAATTGTATATACTTAATAAAACTGATCATAAAACATCCAAATAAAAATAATGATGGTATCAATAAGACATATCATAAGTGTATCATAATTATAATAAAGGGTTGGTGTTTTTTATGAATATAAATACCATAAAAATTTCATTGAAAACATTCTTGAGAAAAATAATTTTTGCACTTTGAAAATCACCTTTTAAAAAACTTTCATGAAACATTTTGATAAAAAATTTCTTTTAAAATAACTTTTTAAAACTTGTAAAATAATATTTAAAAAATTGAGTGGTCATGGTGGTGGAAAATTTTATTCATGTTGTACACGTTAAAACAATGATTCTATTCACATTTTTGGTAAAAGGCAAACGAGCCGTATTTTGAAAACGACAAAAATATTCATTTAAAAAAATTATAAAAATTAAAAATTGGTAAAAATTTATTTAGTAAATAATTTGTAAAATTTTGATAAAAAAATTGAAAATATTTTAGAAAACAATGATTTTGATGAAAAGGGACTTTCGACTGAATAGAGAAATAAAGTTGTATTTTCTTTAAAACATTTTCTCAATAATTATATGTACTAAAGAGTGAAAAATGGTATTATTACAAGAAAAAGTTCATGAATAAACATATGATAAGAAGATAGATTTATTTTAAGATATAAATATCAAATAATTCCTCCCAAAGAGACTTATACAAAAAGAATCCCGAATAATGATGAGATTGTGAAATAAACCTTTTCCACATTGTTAAATTATTATTAGTAAGTCCCATAAAATAAATAACATAAAATAAAATATTAAATACCATGAATATAAATAGATTAATTTGGTAAAATATCAAAGGGATATTATATACATCACACAAAATAAATAAGTGGTGAATATGGTATATGTCGCACATAAATAAAAGTGAGACGAGAAACCCTTACCTTCGGTTCGACTTCCTTCGCATGTATTAAAACCACATGTATAAAAAATATAGGTTTATTTTAAATTTATTATGGATATATAATCATATATATCATATAATATATGATTTAATTATAGTATTTTACCTGTTTATTAACAATTCTTTGTTAAAATCACTATTTTGGGTGAAATTGACTCATTTTTCATGTATGTTTTAGTTTGGTAACTTTATTACTCTTAATTTAATTATGGTTACATAATATATATAATATTAAATATGGAATAAATAACATATATAATCATTATGTAGGTATCTATATTAATCTATTATTATAGATATATAAAATAAATTACATTGTTTATGGAGATGGTACACCGTGTGTTCACATGAATGGTGTTTCCATTTTTCTTGATGGACGAAACAAACAAAAAATAAATATTATGTTGGGCAAAAATCCCTCAAGGTAACATTGCAGTATTTTTGGGTTGATTGTGTTTGTTGACAAAGCAAGTTTTCATGGATATTTGTCGAGTTCCCAAGAAGTTGTTGACAATCCTTGTTGACAAAGAACGATGACAAAGGAAAGGATGATCTAGAGGCGGTACAAAAGAGCAGTACAAGGTGGCGCCGTTTCCCAGTGTTTGCCATATTTTTGGGGTCCAAAATTTGGAGTTTGGTGAGCATCACGAAAAGTGGATTTCCATGAAGATCATAATTTCATATGGAAAAGTCATGAATTTCGCGAAGATAGGATGCATGGTTTGAATTTCGCGAAGACCAGAAGAATGGAGGTGGTGAGTCTTCGCGATTACGTCAAGTTTCGCGAACGGTAGAGGTTGAAGCGCATCGCGGCGGTGAAGGGCTTTGTGAGGGAGCTTCGCGGCGAAGGCGTGAAGGAATGTTGGGCTTCACAAGGGAGCTTCGCGGCGAAGTCGCAAAGGTTTGTTGAAGGTGATTCTTCGCGACTACGTCAAGCTTCATGAACGTCAAAGGGCCGTGGTGCTTCACGATTTGGACAGAATTCTGGCGGAATCTTTGGAGCTTCGCGATTTGAGATGACGTGGCGTTGACTTCGCGCGGAAGGGACGAGGGTCGGTGGAATCGCCTATAAATAGAGGCCGACCCCTTTGAGCGAAGTAGAGAGATTTTTCATAGAAGATCATTTGCTCACGTTTTGTGGAGGTAGTTCGCGGAGCCAGTGTGCTTCGCGAAAGAGGAGCTTCGCGGCGGCTATTGTAGCTCCGTGAAAGTTGTGTGCTCCGCGCTGGCTCAGTGAGCTTCGCGAGAGAAGTTGCTTTGCAATGAGTTGAGCTTCGCGGGAGTTCTTCACGAGAGATCTTCGCGAGAGAGCATCGCGAGAAGGCAGGAGCTTCGCGAAGGCTTGTTTGAGCTTCACGAAATTGGGAGCTTCGCAAAGTAGGGTGCTTTATGAAGGTACTTTCCAAAGGCAGTTTCCCAGTGGTCAGTGGCAAAGTGCTATTCATCAGTGGATGAAAGTTGGACTTCAACAGAGCATCTATCAACAGTTGAAGATGTATTACTTCATGAAAATGAAGAGACCTACAGGTCTATAAACTGTGATTGGATTCCCTTCACAGAGCAGTGAGCTTAGGAAGTGGAAGAAAGTGATCCTCTCCACCGGCAGTGAGCCAGAGAGAGAGAAACAGGGAGTGACCCTTGGGAAAGCAGTGAGCTGACCCTAAACTTTGTAAAGGCAGTGAGCCTGGGCATAGAAGTGATCTAGCCCGAACTTTGTAATCCACATCTAGTGAAGATTAGTGGAATTTGGTACGACCGGCAACCTGTCGGCGTATGCTCCTTGGATGTAGCCCAGTGAGGGTGAACCAAGTAAAAATCTATGTGTCTGCCTGCTAATTTGCATGCATTGCATTTAAAGCATCATCATCAGATAAAGGAGAAAGTAAGTGATCATAGCATACAAACAAGTTCAAACAAAGTGACCCTTGTAACAAAGAGGTCAAGATCCAGCGGGGCAGGAAGAACTTTGAAAAAAAAAATATACATACCCTGATTCACCCCCCCTCTCAGGGTATATAGGCCCCTATTGGTCCTAACATATTAATTAAACTTTAAATAATAATAATTATTTCATATATTTAATTTATATTAATGAAATAATTATTTATTACCATCCATGTAAAAATAAAATGAAAAACATTTCACATCGCTAAGTGGAGGTGGTAGTCCACACGTACGCACAAGCGACGTTATTGTCTTCCAAAGGATCGGAATGTAAGACGTTATATGTGTTATTATATTTCCATAAGTATTTTTAGATCATAAATATCACATATATTCATTAACTTTAAATTTATTTCCTTTCATGTAAATCATAAGTGAAAACGAATCACATCGCTTCGCGAAGCGGTAGTCCGCCATACACATGAGCGATGTTATCATACACCCCACAAAATGAAAAGTAATAAGGTATATATGATATCATAATTAAAAAATTATAATTATTTCATAAATATTATATACATATATTAAATCCATAATTATATCCATCCTTGAAAGGCGGTGATTGATGATAAATTACATCGGTTTGTGAGGCAGAAGTTCTCCGTACACATGATCGACGATTTCATTTCCTGTTTTATGGAAGTGGATATGGATCTGGGTTATTAAATTAAAATATTAACATATAATTATATATTATATGGTGGTTTTGTTATATTATTATGGTTTAATAAGGTTTTAAGGATATGTTAAAAAATATGCACGTTTAATAATTTTACCTCTTTTTTTGAGAGCCTCTTTAAGATTATACATAAAGAGTTATTAAGAGGGATTAATAACTAAAACATTCCTATAAGATATGGGAAGGGAATTAATAAATTTTTTTGGCATTAATATTCCAAACAAAATGGTTTTGTAAGTGTGAAGATGGAAGGAGAGGGGTGGCCTTTTATAAGTGGTAGAGTGGACAAACATAGAAGTTTTCAAATGATAAAGTGATACCCATATTTTTATCATATAAAAAGCCTCAAAAACGGGTCATTATCGAATCTTATCGATTATAGGGTCTAAATATTGACATAAAATTGGTTTTTATAAGATTTAGGTTATTTTTAACAATTATCTTCTTAGTTTAACCCCCGGTAAAATCATGTTTACCTTAACTACGATAATTAATTTTTACTATTTTCACTATTAAATATTGTAAAATTTTAATTTGAATTTATTATATTATATAAATTATTATAATTTAAAATATTGAATTAATTTTTCTAAATTTATTTCATAGAAGTTTCAGAATTTAATTTAAAATTAAACCGCAGACGTGATGAAAGAGCGGTTTCCAAATAGAAAATTCTCATAAGTATAGAATGTTGTATTATCAAAATTCAATATTAAATTGATTCTGATGAACTAAATTAGTTAAAATATAATTTAATGTAACTTATTTTTCTATAAAACCAATTTGAAATATAATTTAACTATGTAAATAATTTAAATGAAAATGAAATTTTCAACAAAAATCAGTATTTTTGCACTATTCATCAAAAAAATTAATATTTTCTGAAAAATACCAATAAATAACCCAAAAATAATTTCTACATATATTTTTTTTAAAAATAATTTCAGTTTTTACAATAAATTTTATAAAAATAGTAAAAATTAAATTTAGATTATGTATGAAAATCATGAATATACCTTTTAGAAAAATAAAGTTTCTCATAAAACATTTCTTTAACTTTGAGAAGATTTTTATTTTATTTATAATCAATAAATGACCATATAATTTATTTTATAAAATTTTAAAACATATAAGTTTTATATTTTCTTTATTATTATTCATACCCACCATCTTAATGGATAGGTTATAATGGTCATGTTTAAATAATAATATTTTAATAGAGTATCGAATTTCATTGCAACCCGATGTTGTGTGTATTGCAAGATATTAAAGGGATTAAATTTATTTAAAAATAAATATATAATAAAATATTAGTGTGTTACATTCTATTATAATCTTGGTTTTGAATGTCATAAATGATATTTGACATGATTTTCATCTTTTAAATTCTCACAGTGTTACAATATACCCCCTAAATTAATCACATCTTCACAATATAATCTTGATCCCAATAACCAAAGGTTTTAAATTAGAAAATAAATTTATTAGAAACCCATCTCATAAAAGGGTTCAATAAACCTTTCTATCTATAATAGAAAAAAGGGAAGTATGGAGGTAATCTAGAATAACACATACTAGGTTTCCAAATAAGAAAATATTAGACAGAAGTAAATATATGGATATTAAAGAAAAGCGTAAATATTATAAAGAGTGAGAGACATCATTGATCATAAGAAATTTAATTATCAATGTAATGTTAAGGAAATCAAAACCATAAACATTTTATGATTTAAAAGACTATTTGATTCATTAAATATTAAGGTAATATGATAATTTTTTATTTCAATATCCTTTCCCTAAAGTTAAGGAAATTTTTATTGTATAATAATATAAGGAAATATACTTAATATCTTACTATTTCATAATCATAATTTCATCCTCTATTCATGCTTCAGTCAATTTCCACTTCATCAATTACTTGAGGAAATGAATATATAAGAAAATGAATTTTTATGCCTAAAGAATATTTAATAGATCATTAGAATTACCAGTCAATCCTCTTATTACAAGATATTTTATAAAACCAAAATAGTTAGCACAAGTTATCTAATAACAACCAAATTTTGAATTAATCCACTACATATATATTTAACCTTAATACTCATTTAAAATATGTATGTCCAAATACAAAGTCCTAAAATTTTGAAGGAGGATCACTAAATAAACATTATATCCCCCAGTCAATATAAAGTGTATCTTAATGTCAAATTCTATATATATGAATACCTTGATCCCCTAAAAAAATTAATGAAAACATTTATTCTTCTAAAAATAAAATCTGACATTGAGTATATTCCATAAATCCAAAATTGTAGTAAACTCTATAAAAGATAACATAAATCACTATCCAATTGAAGGTTACCAATACTATCTCATAAACACATCTTTATAATTATTATCTCAACATAGAGAACATATTAATTATTTTATTCCCTCAATCATGTGTTTTCCAAGAAGTTTAAATTTCCATTGAATCACTTTTATTTTTCATTGGTTCCACTCAACATATTCCCTAAAATCCTTTAAGAAAAAGTATTGAAGTACAATCCTTATAAATTTCATAATTCTTATAACTAGAATATCATTGATAAAAATAATACTATGATATAATTATTAAATCCAAACATAAGACCATTAATCAATCCAATCCATCTATAGTAATAGCATAACCCTGACCTTGATCCCTTAGCTTCTTCTGTGGTATATTCCCTTTACACTTGGGGAACTCATTTGTGTAGTACCCCATCTCCTTACAGTCGAATCATTGAGAATTAGAAAATTATTAATTACACTTTCGATCACAATCATGGTAACATTTCTCTCTAAACTTTAATCAAACTTCCATTCCTTTCGAGAAAGTAACAAGGTATTTCTTTCCATAATTATCATGTATAATAAACCCCTTATTTTACTTCTTCCCCTTATCTATTTTTTTCCTATCTTCATCTTCTTATCTTTGTTTAATTAAAAGAAATAATACTTAGAGAATTATTTATTTTTCTAGTTAGCACATGACATTATGTCCTCATATTATTAGAATGTTTGGGAGAGTAGTTTCCATCAAAATATTATCTTAAGATCATCAAGGAAAGAATCATTATTACTATTTGGATTACATGAATTGATACGGTTCTCATTACTTCTATTAGGTGACATTTATATGCGACGATATACACTATATTAGATCCTAACATTATGTAACATATTGTATAATCCCAAAACTAGTGAAATTCTTAACATAAATTTAAAAATTTATGCATGGGTAATATCATAATCATAAACAAGGTTTCATTGGGTAGGTTTCCAAATCATAAGAATATTTTCAAATCCTTCATAAAGGTTTGTAAATAAAATGTGAATGAACCCAAGTATATCCACTAGGAGTGAAAAAATAAGCTTGTAGTAAGTCCCATTGGCATGTACCAGGTAACGCTCAAGTCAAGCCTGACATTCCTTTTTCATAGTTATTACCCATAGGTATATCTGTGCATATATCCTTGTAGTATCCAGACTAGGATGCATTTCTTGGAAAACTACATAATCTCTACCTTACCAAAACATCAAAATTTTATCCTATAATTATACTTATCCTTAAATTAAGTATTTGGGTTATATTCCCTAATCTATTTTTTCTTAAATATAGTTATGATGGTTTCTACTAAACTTCCTCTGATACCAATTATAAAGACCTAGACCCTGATATCCTGGAGATAGTGTTTAATTTATTACATTGGAACTAGATACAAGTGATTATATTAAAAAGGACTGAATAGTTTAGTAGTCTCAGTAAGCTAGATACTTACTTGAAATTCACATTACATTCTAAAATATCAAACACATAAAGTGTTTTATTTGATAATTCCATTATTCCCCTTAGAATATACCTTCTTATCAATCATAAAACACTTCATAATCTCCCAGGGTGATTAAAACATAAGAAAGGGGTGATCTTAGATTCTTAATGGGGGTAATTATACATCATATTTTATCATTAATAAATAATCATAATCAATATGGAAAGGTAAACAATTGAAACACATTCAATTTAATCAATAAACTAAGAATAATATGGTAGAAATATATGATAATAAAATAAATCCATATAAATAATCAAATAAGATTGATACTTATATATAGATATTATAACTAATAGAATAAACCCATGGAAATAACTGATATAATAATTTGGAAATGCATAATTTTAGACATCTAAAACATAATTTTAAAACCTTTGATAATATTGTTTAAATATGTGGGTAGAAACCCATCTAGTTTGGTTGACTGATTTTTTTTGTGAGACCTACTGATGGATCGAGGGTATATATATAACCACACCCCACCCATCATATAGTAATTCCAATCCATTCTTTATATAATAGGTTTGAAGCATAATTAATATAAAAATTCATATTGAAAAAATAACATATGAAATATTAATACTTACCACAATCAAATAAACACACTACCACAAAAACAGTTTTTCTTAGCGCTAATGAAAAGCGCTGATAAAGGGGGTTCCTTTATCAGTACAAAAAAAAGTGCTGATAAAAGAACCCCTTTATCAGTGCTTTTTTAGTAGTGCTGATAAAGGGTCGAATTCAAAAAAATTAATTAAAAATAATATATAAATATATAAATATAATAATATAGTTATATTGATATAAATATAATATATAATTTTTAAATATATTTTAGATAAGTATAAATATACATTTACACTTACTATACTAAATATATAAGATATTTAGTGAAAATGGATTATAAAAAATTTAAAAAATATTTTTAATTAATAACTTTATAATTATTATGGAGTAATAGTCATTTAATAACAATTTTAAGACTAAAAAAATTAAAAAAAAATTAAAAATCGATCCAAAATATGTTGAAAACGCAACTTGAACTTCAAACGACCATAACTATTGATCCGGGTGTCCGTTTGAGATATAACATATATCAAATCAAATCTTGCGACGAGCTATACATCAATGTGAACTGGGGAAACCCCAGTCAAGGTTTTTTCGAGGTTAAAAGAGGCCCAGAAGGCCTCCAAAACTAAGTTTTTAGTCAGGGTACCCTGATTTTTTAACATTTTTTTTGATTTTTAGCCTCGTTTAAGGGGGTATTATTAGCTTTTTTGGGTGGGGACTGAATTTATTCCAAGGTATTACATTCATATTGATATTATGTATTTGAAATTTCTTCTTTTTTTATAATGAACTACTATTTATAATCAAATATATAACAATATATACATATTTTTTATATATTCACACCTAAAAATTTACTTATAAATATAAATAATAAAATATATTTACATATAAAATATATTAGCTTTATCTAAATAATAATTAATATCCATTTTATTTAAAATACAAATATATGAATATTTATATACCTATGTATTAATCTAACTATATATATATATATATATTAATCTAACTATATATATATATATTAATATAACTACATATATATATATATATTAATATTACTATAAATATATATATTAATATCACTATAAATATATATATTAATATCACTATAAATATATATATATAAATATAACTATATATATATTAATATAACTATATATATATTACTATATGAATAAATATAACTAAATATATATATATATTTATTTATTTATTTATATAACTATATATTAATATATATTAATATAACTATATATATATTAATATAACTATATATATATTAATATTAATATATATTACTATACGAATAAATATAACTAAATATATATATATATAAATAGAGATATATATTAATATAACTATATATATTAATATAAATATATATTACCATACGAATAAATATAACTAAATATATATATATAGATATCATAAAATAAAAAAACAAATCAAAACAGAGGAGTGGTAAGGGATTAGGCGCGCAAGGGGGAGGTCTCGAGTTCAAATCCTGGTGGAGGTAGGGGCACGCGCGCATGGGGGAATATGGGAGCAAGTGTTGATAAACGGAGGAGGGGGTGCATGGGGTGCTGTAGAGTGGTGGAAAAGCTCTATAAAATGGGGTTCTCAAGCGCTATAAAAGCCCCACCAATTGGCAGTATTTTTTTAATTTTTTTAATTTTTTTTACCTTTTATCAGCGCTTTTTTAAAATCACTGATAAAAGGGGTCCTTTATCAGTGCTAAAACAAAAGTTCTGATAAATTAAGTTCTAATAAATTGGTCTTTTATCAGCGCTAAAACAAAGCACTGATAAATGACCCTTTTATCAGCGCTTTATTTTAGCGCTGATAAAAGACACCTTTTATCAGCGCTTTTTTTAGCGCTGATAAAGGGGATCCCCCACCCCCTTATCTTTCCTGGCATTAAAAGTGCTTTTCTATCTCTGTTAAAGGCCATTTTTAGCGCTGATAAAAGGCATATTGGTAGTAGTGGTACATAATCATAAACCATCTAGAATAATATGGTGAATGGTTATGAACTTGTACATCCTCATTCAAAAAAATAATAAACCATCAAAATAAAGAATAAAAATTATATAAATAAAAAATATTCTCATTGGATTATAATTATAATAAAGGGTTGATGTCATAGATGAATAAATATACCATAAAAATGTTAATGAAAACATTCTTGAGTAAAATAACCTTTGTACTTTGAAAACTAACTTTAAAAAAAGAATACAAAACATTTAAAAAATAATTTTATTTGAAAAAAACATTTGAAAAATTTGTTAAATAATCTTTAAAACATTGAGTGGTCATGTTGACAAAAAATTTCATTTATGTCATACATGTTAAAACAAATATTCCTTTCATAATTTTGGTAAAATCAAAATGGGTCTTATTTTAAAAAGGATAAGATGATTCCTTTAAAAAAATTAGAAAATCAAAATATGAGAAAATTTATTTAATAAATAATTTATAAAATATTAAAAAAAACTTTGATTTTTTTATAAAAATGGATTTTGATGAAATAGAATTTTCAACTGTATAGAGAAATAAAGTCGGATTTTCTTAAAAAATCTCAATCATTTTAAGTATAAAAGAGTATAAAATGGTAATATTACTTCAAAATTTTCATTAATAACCATAATTTAAGGTAATATATTGAGTTTAATATATAAATATAAAATAATTTCTCCACATGAGACTTATACAAAAATAATCCTAAATAATGGTGAGATTGTGAAATAAACCCTTACCACTTTGGAAACTTATGAATCATAATAACCATAAAATAAATAACATAAAATGAAAATTTAAATACTATTAATGTAAATAAATTCATGATATAACATATATAAGGGGTAGTATATACACCACACAAAAGAAACAGGTGGCGAATATGGAATATGTCTCACGGAAGTAAAAGTGATATGAGAAACTCTTACCACAGGTTCAACTTATTGTATATGTGTCTGAACCTCCTGTATAATAAATATATGATTATAATAAATATATTATAGATAAATACTCAAATTCTCATACCATAAATTATTTACTTATATTTTTTTATCACCCATTTGTTAACAATTCTTTGTTAAAATCACTATTTTGGGTGATAATTACTTCACATTTCATTTATGTTTTAGTTTGATAATTTTAGTCCTTTTAGTTTGATCATGGTTACATGATCTACATAATTTTAACCATGATATAAATATAATTTATATTAAATATTTATTTATTTATATTAATATATTAAATATAGATATAGAAAATGGATTGCACTATTCATAGAGATGGTAGGTCATACGTACACATGAACATTTTTTCCAGTTTTATCGAAGGGTGGAATAAAAGTAAAATATATATTAATTAACCTTTAAATAATAATTATTATGTAATATATGGAAATATATTAATAAAATAAATCCTTATTACCATTCATGTTAAAATTAAATGAAAAACATTTCACATCGTTGCGTGGAGGCGGTAGCCTACACGTACACACAAGCAACATTATTGTTTTCAAATGAATTGGAAGGTATGAAGTTATATGTGGTATTATATTTACATAAGTATGGTTAGATCACAAATATAAAATATATTCATTAACATTATACTTAATACCTTTCATGTAAAGCATAATCTAAAAAAGGATCACATCGCTTCGTGGGGCGGTATTCCATCGTACACACGAGCGACATTATCATATCCCATATAGAATGGAAAGTAAGAAGGTATATATGATATAATAACTCAAAAATCATAATAATTTCATAAATATAATATAAATATATTAAATTCATCATTATATCCATCCATGAAAGGTGGTGATGAAAAATGAATTGCATTAGTTTTCGAGATTATAGTCTTCCATACACACGATCGACAGTTTCTTTTCCCATTTTATGGAAGTGGAGATAGATATGGGTTATGAAATTTTCATAACAAAATTTAAGTATATATTATATATATATATATTTTATTATATTACCATAGTTTAATAATTTTTAAATTATTTGGAAGAATAAATAAAACAAATACTTCTGTTTAACAATTTTACCTCTTTTTCGAAGAGCCTCTTTAGGTTTATACCTAAATACTTCATAGGAGGGATTATTAATAACAATAAGGAATATAATATGTGGTTATAAAAGTTATTAAGTTATTTGGGTAGTTATTGGATAAAACAAAGGGTTTTGGATGTGTTAAGAGGGGAGGAGATGGGGTGGCCTTTTATAAGTGGGGGAGAGGACACGTGAAATTTTTGAAATGATAAATCGTTTATCACATTTTTCTCTGGAAAACAGCCTTATAAATGAGAAATTATAAAATATTAGAGATTATATGGTCAAAATATGACCACAAAATGGGTTCTTAACAAGTTTTATGTCATTTTTAACCCTTTTATTCTTAGTTCAACCCCTCGGTAAACCTATTTTTACCTTAACTGGAGTAATTAATTTCTACTACTTTCACTATTAATTATGGACAAAAAGTAAGTGGAACTTCATGGATAATATATATTTTTTTGATTTAAAATATTTAATCCATTTTTACAAGTTCAATTAATAGTAGTAGAATAATTCAATTTAAAATTAAACCACAAAGGTTACAAAAGAGCAGTTTTCCAAAGAGAAAATTTTCGTAAGTATACAATGTTTTAATATAAAAAATCAAAATGAAATTTATTCAAATTACCTAAATGAGTTAAAATTTAATATATTTTAACTAATATTACTTTAAACCCAATTTAAAATACAATTTAAAATTGTAAATAATTTTAATGAAAATGCAGTTTTCAATAAAAATCAGTATTTTTCAACTATTCATCAAAAAATTAATATTTTTGAAAAAATAATGAAATTTTACCCAAATATAATTTTGAATTAAATATTTCAAAGATTGAGTTTATTTTTTAAAAAAGTATTACTTTTTCATTCAAAATATTCTTATTTTTATTTATAATAAATATATAACCATTGATTTTATTTTATACAAGGGTAAACCATATTATTTTCATAACTTAGTTATTATTATTTATACCCACCATCTTAACAACTAGGTAATAATGATCACATTTAAATAATAATATTTTAAGAGAGTATCGCATTTCATTCATACGTGATGTTTTATCCATTAAAAGCTATAAAAGAGATTGAATCTATTAAAAAATATATATATCATAAAGTATCAGAATGTTGCATTTTCTTATAAGATCAGTTTTTTCATGTCAAACATTCTATTGAACATGATGTTTCTCTTTTAAAATCATAGGGTGTTACATATGTTCAAAATTCATTTTAAACCGTGATTTAATTTCTTTAATAAGTTTTTAAAATAATACTTTTAAGAATTTTACAAATGGGTTATTTATGATATTTTTATAAAAGTATGAAAGGAATATTTTTTTAATCTATATGACATGAGTAGAATTTCTCACCATATTGGATATTATTCTCTAACAATATTCCTATAAAATTTTTAATGGTTATTCAAAAGAATTTCCCATTTCGCATTATTTTGGTAATTCTTCTTTAAAGAGTTTTCAAAGAAAAAGGATTTTTATCCTTATTTTTATGTAAATCCAAAAAGTTCTTCTACAGATGTTTTGAATAGAATATTTTATGATATTTTATTATGTGAATGAAATATTTTATGTGTAGCTTGTATACCATTGTCATTGGATATTGTTTATGATGATTTTTCTGCCCTATATAGCTCTATAATGCATTAGGTAATGATTATGTTCTTTAGATAATTATATTGGAATTAAACTAATAGGTTATTCATTTTATAATGGTTCTTTTAAGGGTTCTATAAAGTCGATATCCCAAGGCATCTACATGACTTTTAAATTCTTTCTAATGAGTTTTCATGGAACAATTTTTATTTCACAAGGTAAGTTAATGATTTTTGTTTAAAGGAATGATTATGCTCTTTAAGGGTAAAAATATATATTTTTAAGAAAATGTTTTTCATGGGTTCTCATATTTTATAAGAACCCCTCATTATTATGATCTTTCATTTATACTTTCTTATAAAGTGTTTAATTAAAAACTTTGGTTCATAAAACTAATTTATTGTGTAAGAAATTATCTGAGCTCAGAGTTTATTATATTAAAGGAAAACTCTCGTATATAATCTCATGGTTCTAAAATGGAGTAATTGGTTTATTTTATTCTTTTTATAAGTACCTTATTGAGTTTTTGGTGATCATCCCATATTATCAAATGTTTTTCATAAGTTTTAAGGATGATTAGGAACAATGATGAAGTCAATTTGAAAATATTGAATATTTTTCATGAAAATAAAACATGTTTCATTTTAAAAGTATTATATTGTTAAAAAAATTGATACCAAGAGGAATTTTCCACTTTTTAATGTATGAGTTTATTATGTAATAGTTATGGATTAATTCTATAAAACTCTAAACTAATAAGATCCTCAAAATATAATAAAATGAATTTTTTATTTAAAACTCAATATTATGTAGTGTTTTAAGGTTGGGTACTTATAAATATAATTTTAATTTCATGTAAACCTACTTTAATGTCATAGTTGATATATTACTATTGGTTGGAACATTCACCATTAAATTTAAATGCCTTTTTATAACTTCATATGTCTTTCTCTTCCTGATTTTCAAACTCAAAAATTTTATACTTCAATCTATCAGGCTCCTTCCCTACGATAATGGTATAGATAATGCCATTGTCACGACCATATCCCACCAAAGATACCAAAATGAGGGGAGATAGACAATGACCCCTGAGTTCCTCCTCTATTAGGCCTTGGGTTTGTGACTATAACTAAGGCTATAAAAATATCATAAAAGGAGTCATTACTCTCTATAATATAAACAAGATTAAGAGATATGACGAATTATCCACAAGTAACTCCATGACATAACATAAAAAGGGAATACAAAACCATCTCACATTGCATGTATAAATTAAAATGATATAGATAAAATTATCCAAATGTAAATACCGAAAATTAAATCTAGAGCATAAACATCAAAATTATCCTTCATTTTGAGCTCGTAATGTCTAGCATGGTATTCATAGTCCTCCTGAAAACCTAAAAATCAGTTTTATATATGTAGGGTGAGCATACAAGTATACTCAGTAGGAAAACCAAAGTATGTTGTGTACATTTAAAAGAATCCTACTAATGCACCCATGAGATGACAACATAACCAAACAACACCTAAACAAGTATACTAACGAAGCCCTTCCTCCCCAATGCACACTAACCAAATAATGTAAGCCAAGTATATTTACATAATATGAAGCATATTGATAAAGGGTGCCCCCACATCACTTTCCCACTATATTATCACTATCACACCCCAAAAATTGTATGTCCTGGTGCTTACATATCTTTCATATAACATATATCACCACCCCATAACATGTTCACATCAGATCAAACCCGCAGACACCTGGGATAATTCCTCACAACACGGTCACATCACATCTCGCCCGTAGACGCCTAGGTAATCACACCACATCCACTACGATAAAAAGAGTAGTGGGGGTATCTTGAACATAAAAGACATAAAACTAATCACCTCCTCCTTTCAAGCATTACCACTACCATAAGCTTTACCAAAACATGATTATATCACATCTTACAACCCCACATCACAGTTACATCACACCTCACCCGCAGACACTTGGTCCATCACATCACATATTTTCTGAAGACACATAGGTTAGAACCTAGTGCACTAAAATACCTCTATCCATCATAGACTATTAATATCTACTCACCTGTAATAGAGAGTGGGAAAGAGAGGGTAGATATCCATCCATCCTCATCATTGGGATATTGAAAAAAACACCCCCATGTGAATGTACAAGTGTTAGCACATAGTTCTCGGCAAGGGTGGGGTACATATAGAAATAAAAAGGAACATACAAGGTATATACACACACACACACAATCCTAACCTATGGGTTAACATAAAAACACTAACCAACCCACAACACTTTGACTTTTTTTCCACCACTAAATGCACAACACCACAAAATCCACAAGGCAATCTTTTCACTTTTCTTTACAAGCCAATCCGGTTTCATTAAAAAATTAAATTACTTTTATTATTTATTGATTACCAAATTTAAACACACTTCCTATTTTAATTCATTCATTATCAATTTCTATCCCATTAGGAAAACCAACCCATGTCATTTCAAATTTCAAAATTGACAATTAATACCAACACTACCTAGGAAACTAACATAGCACACCCATCCATGTCTCATCTTCCACATAACACAACCATATATCACCACCCCATAGTAAGACCTCATACCACCAAAATAATCACCCATATCACAACCACCCATTTACACCACATAGAACGACCTCACACCATCCACATCACTACCCCACAACATAGCCTCATAAACCCATCACACTGCTACCCCACAACACAACCTCACAAACCCATCACATCACCACCCCACATCATGACAAAAAAAACCCATCACACCACATTAAACAACCACACATCACCACCCCACAACATGGCCACGTATCAAAACATAGTACACAACATTTTACAGATTTATCAAGGGCCCTTTATATCATATCCCAATTATTTATTTAAGGTTTTCTCACACAAGCCATAAAATCCTGGGGTAACCATTTTGTTATCTAAAAATAAGAGGTTAACCAAATATTCATTTTATGGTGATATTACAACAACTAAATAAAAATCCCTCCACAACACATATCAAAACAGTGCAAACAAATCCCCCAATAGCCACATTTTTTTGTGGTACATCATACCCATAGAATAACAACGTCAGGATAATATAAAATCTAAAAAATCACATGAATCAAACCCCTATCCCCTTTAACTTCAATTAACCAGTTAATTTATCTTTATTAAGCAAGTTAAAACCATAACACATATATAAAAAAGAGTAATACCTTTACAAATTATGAAAAATAAAGAGAAATGAGGGATTCTAAACCTTAAAGAAGCTTTTGGATCTCACTGCACACCACAAGGAAAAGAAGAAACACCCACAAACCACAATTTCATGGAAACCCCACAGATCAACCTACACATCATAAAGGGTTATAAAAAACAAATCCCCAAACTCTACCCTAAAAAAACCACATCACCATAATAGGTCTATGAGAGAAGAACATGTGAAAAAACTAAGAAGTGGATAAGGTCTTACCACCAATTACTAATGAGAATCCACCAGAACTAATGGATCAAGGTGAGGGGATGTGGGGATGGAAGACCTACCAATATGCCTAATGTTATGCCAAAATTAGGGGAAGAAAGAGGTAACTCAATAAACAGAAACATGGTTGGACAAGAGGTATAAAAACCTAGATTCTGTGGGTTTCACATTGTGTATAACTTTCATGAGTTTTCTATATTTTGGATTTCCACTGAAAATTAAGTCACCTTGGACTCAAATTAATTACACGTTGTGAATTCATTTCATGATGTGAATCCATTTGATAGACTTATCTATTGTTTCACACAAGTTTTAAAACCAATAGTTTGTACAAGTTATGAACCATCAACTGCTTATGTGAATTCGGTTCATATCATGGACTACCTACTTTAGTCCTCCTATAGTTCCATCTATAAATGAAACCCCTAGAGGATCCTTTCGAAAACCTATAACACCTAAAATTAGAAAAGTAACAGGCCAGGAAGGAACATGAAATTATATCATATACCTATCTATTGATTATCATCCTCTAGAATAAAAAAACTAGAAAATAAAAGGAGTTCTAAAAAATCCCCCAATGAGATACTTCTCAAGGATCTCATCATACTAAAAATGATACCACCAGAAAAACTCACCAATTGAAACACCCAAAAAGATCACGAAAATACACATTACCCTAAATATATGAATCAAGGAGTTCCATACTCTATGTCAAAGATACTATCCACTCTGTTCTGTACTAACTTGCCTACACGTTTTTAATTTCATTATAGTATAATTCATCTCAATTAGGAATCATGTCCTCCACTTTTCATATGATGTTACTTTATCACACATCATACATCATATGAAAAAAATGGAACATCACCTCCTATAAAACATCACAATCTAAACATCCCTTAATCCAAGTAAAATGAAACAAAACAAAGTAACTCAAGATAGTTCTAGGTACTAGGAATACAACTGTGTCTCACGCTTCCAAGTAATCTTCTACAGGACACCATTCCTCCATAACACATGATCTAAGGGAATGGCCTAGCCATAAATCACCTTCCCCTAGAATTCCTGAATCTCTATAGGATACTCCATAAATTTTGCATCATCCTTGATATCCAACTCTCCCATATCAATGAAAAGGGTGTCATTATGAACATACTAATGGAGCTGAGAGATATGGAAGACATTATGGATTTGGTCTAACCATAGGGGAAATTCCAACCGATACTTCACCTTTCCAACACACCCCAACACCTCAAAAAACCTAAAAAAATTGGGATAAAGAATACTTATAATAAAAACCCTTAATACCCATGTAAATGGGAAACTCTCAAGAACACATGGTCTCTAACCTTGAACTCTAAGGGGATCCTCCTGAGATTGAAACAAGACTTCTACTAGTCATGTTATACCTTTATCCTCTCATGAACAAGCTGAACCTATATCACCCCCAACCCCAGTATCCGAAATATGGTGTATAATTTATTCAATTGGTAAATGATTCAAGGAATTTCATCCCAAATGGATGAATAGTTTATAAGTCTTGGTAAAGTAGATACATATTTTAAATTATTATTATAATTTAAAACATGAAATACACAAAGTATTTTTTTTCAAGAATGCAATTATTCCCCTTAGTGTATCCCAGTATATAAATCACTAAACACTTCATAGTATCCTAGGAAAAATAAAACAAAATAATGGGGTGATCTCATATGCTCGGTAAAGGTAAGCATACATCAGAAGCAATGAATAAATTAGGTATAAACAATATGGAAACGTAAATAAATGAAACATATTCCATTTAAACAATAACTTGAGTATAATATGGCAAGAATAAAATATGATCAAATAATGTCATATAAAAAATCACATGATCTAGAAACTTGACCATGGATATTCTAACTAATCGAATAATCACACGGAATATCAATAAATAGATTCATAAAGATGGAATGCATAATGTTTTACATCTAAGACATATCGTCAAGTCTTGTTCCAAGTCATAAAATACCATCGAGGATTGTGACAAGACATATAATATTGTTGAGGATTGTTCTAATACATCTATATAAATGGATAGGGCCTAGGCCAAAACCATATCTAGTTTATCTCATGAGACCTACTGATGCATCGAGGGGCTATACTGGGCCACAACCTTCACTTACAAAGCCCTATGAATTCCGCATATTAAATAGGTTAAACATAATCAACTTAATAATTCATATTTAAAATATAATACGAAATGTAAATTATTTCCCCAATCAATAAACAAAATCATAAATTATCTCGAGTAAAATGAATGGTATCAACATAGTACATCCCAAGTCAAACTGATCATAGACCACCATAGAGAAATAATAAGGATGGTATCATCAGAGTATATCCCCATAAAAGAATAATTAACTCTAAAAATTATCTTATTAGATGGAAAATTATTTGGAATGATCACTTGGACATTTATTGAAGAAAATAACCTTTCTTTGAAAATCAACCTTTTATTTTAAAACTAGAAAATTCATAAAATATTGTTAAAATACTCTTATTTTAAAATCACTTTTAAAAACTAATAATTTACAGAATATTAAAAAAACATTTTCTTTAAAAATAAATTTTCAAAATTGTAAAGGAATGTTAAAATGAATTATTTTTATGATGGAAACTAATTTATTACATGTTGTATAAGTTAAAAAAACATTCCTTTTTCATTGTAAAAAGGTTAGAAAAGTTCCTTGTTTGGAAAATGATAAGAATATTCTTTTAAACCCGTTTTTTAAAGTAAAAAATGGGTAAAAATGTATATAATTTACCATTTAGACAATCTTAAAACATTTTGGAAAACATTTTTTGAAAACATGGTTTTGGAAGAAAAAGGATTCTCAACCGAAGAGAGAAATAAAGTCGAATTGTCTTAAAAACAATTTATTAATCATGTTAAGTACAAATATAGGGAAATGGTTATATTACTAAAAATAGTTTACGAATGACCATAAGATAAGAAAATATATTTATTTTAATATAGAAATATTAAATAATTCCCCCAAGGTAGCCTTAAACAAAAATAATCCCGAATAATGATGAGATTATGAAATAACCCCTTACCACTTTGGTAAAATTTCAATCATAATCTCTATGGATGAACTAACTTTATATAAAACATAAAATACCATGAAGATAAATTAATTAATGATATAACATGCAAAAATTGAAGTATATACACCACAAAACATAAATAAGTGGTGAATATGGTGTAAGTCTCACAAAAATAAAAGTGAGAAGAGAAACCCTTACCTTGAGTCTGACACATCAGGTATGTTCTTTATATTCCTGAATAATAAATTATTTTTGTTATTTAATTTTTTAAGATCATTTTTAATTTTTATTATTCCTATATTTAACTTATTACGTTCTTATATATGATTACTTAGTCAATTAAGTTTACGTTGGATGTTCTTATGGTATTTGGCTTATGTGTCAAAAATGACTTTGGTAGGTTGACTATGGTTAAAGAGATTATTATTTAAAAATATACAGAATAATAATCATGAAAAAATTATCTTATTTATACTTCAATTATACTTTTAAAACCAATCATTAAATATAGTTATGAAAAAATAATTAGGTTAAAATCATGGAGATGGTAGGTGATACATATGCATGAGTAACATTTCCATTTTTCAATGATCATTATGAAAACAAGGTAAGTAATATTTTATCTTTATATAATTATCCTAATAACATAAATATACCATATTATTTCTTTAAATATACTTATATATATCATCCATTTGGTGTGGTGATAAAAAGAGAGTCACATCGCTTCGTGAGGACGACAGACCACACGTACACGATCGACATTTTCATTTTTTAGTGCAAGAAATAAAATGATATATTTTATTTAAGAATGATAAATATTTAATTAATATCATTATAATTTAATTTATATAATTTATATTAAATAAATTTATCTGCATCACCTTCCATGTAAAGTGTTAGAGAAACACGAATCACATCACTTTTCAAGGTATTAGTCCACTATACACATAAGAGATGTTATCATATCCCCTACGGAATATAAAGTAATATATATATATATAATAAAATTACTATAGATGTCATGACCCGTCCCTTGGGGCCCGTATTGTGACTACACCAAGCCCTCCTTCTATAGGCCAGGGGCTGGCGACTAGCACCAAATGCGTAATTCCCTAAAACTGGGAAGGAATTACCTTTATAAAATGTAAACACACACACAACCAGAGTAAAAGCGGAAGAAAACACTAAGTAAAATATGTATAACAAGTGTACTGAAAGTAAAGGGTCCGTAAATACAAGCCCAACAGTAAAGTACAAAGAAAGGACAAACAGGTACAACTAAAAAGGCAAACAGCTGGAAGGTGTCTAGAAGCTCCTAGATCGTCCTCCGGGGTTCCTACCTGAAGGGTAGGTACAGATGGCCTCCATAGAACTCCACATCCATCAGACTCCACCATGTACCGATACGTCGTAAATTCCTCCTCTGGGTACCATCCAGTCCTGGTGCTCTCGGCCTCCGTCAGCGCTGTTTTTCGTTTGCATCCAACACAACGAGGTGCAGGAATAGCCTGTGCAGGGGTGAGTATAACGATACTCAATAGGGGCCCTGAGACCCTTAAGGTCTCAAAAAATATAACAAGGATAAACCACAAAGTATTATTTCAATGGATAAACATTACTTATGTATATTCCCATACATATACCTAAGTTATCAAGTAACCCATCTCAATCATGAGGAAAACACAAGGTCATTAACTCAGCTCAAAACTTGATTTTTCATTATCGAAACCATGGCTGCTAGAGAACTTCTCCTCTGTTGAGTAGAGTGGGCCTGTCACAACATCAAGGTGCTTCTCACTAACCTTATAATGATGAGGTACTCCTCCTGTCGAGTACCGCATGTCTACTGCCAAACCGGGTGTTCTGTCCGCTATGGGTTTGCCGCCAAACTGGGTACTCCCCCTAATAGCCTTCAGAGGTACTTCTCCTGTTGAGTACCGTGGTTCTACTTCCAAACCAGGTGCTCCTTCCTCCATGGTTCTGCCGCCAAACTCGGTGCTCTGTCCACTAGGCTAATCGAATCACTCCGAGTCGAATCGGTCAAGCAGTCGTCATGTCTGTCAGATACTAGGTCTCTGCACTCTATCTGCTCGTCTCCGGGAGGATCCGATCCACGAGCTACTAGTCGATACTCCAATTGTCACGAAGTCTCATGAGTAAGTATCTCAAAGGACCACCACGTCATAGGGGTCTCAATGCAATAGACGACCCGTCAATCGGACGCCCGGTCTGTGAGTTATTAGCATTTTAGTCTCGGGGGCCCGGTTGGATTCGTGTACGAACCAACCTGACCATAACTCAACAATAACCTAAACTCCAGTGGGGTATACTCAAAGGGACTGTTATTCTCCAATAATACCGGTTCCGATGATGGTTCGTCAAACGGATTTCTGGTACCAAAGATATGGCCCAAGCAAGCAAAGGGTCAGTAATGGGCCCGGGTCTGGTCCGACCCGATTGGAATGACTCGGCCCAACCTCGTCTGGGATTACTCGGTCTAGTTTGACCTGGTCAGACTCACTGGCTCTGACCTGCACCATTGGACGGGTCAGCCTGCTAAGTTTTGACTCGGTCCGCTGGGCCCGACCCAGCGGACCGCGAGGGCGGTTCATCCTGATAGTCGCCACATAGGTGGCTCAGTGACTCGGCCCGGGAGATCGGGCCGATTTAGCTAGAGACACCACGGGTCGACTCAGAAGGCCGGTGACTGGGAGGCCAGCGGGTAGGCTGTACCGGGCGTGGGCAGGTTGGCTGGTCACCGGGTAGGCTGCGGGTGCATCGGGCAGGGTACGGTAGGCCACAGTGGCGCCGGGCTGGCTGGGCAGCGCGCCGGGGGGGGGGGGGGGGGGGGGGGAGGGGGGCGTCGGAATGGCAGGGCAGCGCGCCGGGGGGCACCGGGCGGGCCGGGCAGCGCACCGGGGGGGGGGGGGTCGGGCAGCGCGCCGGGGGGCGCCGCGTAGGGTGGGTAGTGCGCCGGTGAGGCACGGGCAGCGCGCCGGTGCATGGGTCGGGCACCGCTTGGTTGGCGGTGTAGTTCGCAGAGGTCGCGAGTAGCGCGGCCTTTGTTCGTCGTCTTTGTCGTTGTCACCTATTTGCTTCTTTGAAGTACATCACAAATAAATCGATGGAGAGTGTCGAGCCATGTGGGGTTGGCCTAAAATCTCTGTGTTTATGGTGATAATAATTGGATGTTTACAATCTATAAATAGAATGCTGAAGAACGAGAATAAAACCAACACAAATCCCCCTACCTTTGATTCGCCGGTAGTCATTCATTGAAGAAGTCGCTGGAAGTGGACGTCCTCTCGTTGATGTCGGGAGGATGTGACGTCGTAGTTGGTGACGTTCATCGTGGACGGTGTCTTCACTTTCCTTGCCTCGATTGAAGGAGGAAGAAGATGATGTCGATCTTCGGGGGAAGGAGAATTCATCGCGGGCAATGGGTGTTCTTCATTGAGAGGGTTAAGTCCTCTCAATCCTCCCAAATCTCCTCTCAAGGTTCTCCCAACAATAGGTTATTCCACCACCAATAATAATAAAATATAACAACTTATTAAAGTGTTGGCATAAGGAATTCAAAAGAATTCAAAAATGTGACAATTAATTAAAAGTGGTTAATTCATTAATGGTGAGGATTGGAAAAGAATTTATTGGGGGAAGGTGATAAGTTTCAAGGGTTACACCAAATTAATTGAGGGGTTTAGAGGATTTAGAGAAGTCAGGTGGCCCCCACCTAATAATCCTCTCAAGGGGTTATGTGCGGGTGGGCCCCACCACCATAACATCATCCCAAGAGAGGTTATGTGTGGGTGGGTCCCACCACCATAACCTCTCATGGGAGGTTATGGTGTGGTGTCCACCAACACTAACTTCCCTTTAGAGGTTCTAACTACCACTAAATAAAATAAAGTTGTTACTTTATTTTATTCAATTTAATTTAAAACCCCTGAAAACTGTCTTCCGCTCTAGTTAAAACGTAACTGCAGTGAAGGGCACACTAAGAAATTACCAATGCTGCGATTTCAATGGTGCCTCTGGATTTCAATTCCAAGCACTAGTTCAAAATATATAAAAACTCCCTTGTACATTTACTGAACGTACCCGAACAAAACTTCAGAAATTGATTATGGGCACACCGGGCCTCGGAATCAAGCGCCGTCAGAAACTGCAGACTCTTAAAATTTCCATGTATTTAAAAATAAAATTCCACGGGAATTCTGGGACATTACAATAGAGGTATTATTATGTTATAAATATCATATTTATACTTTAGATTCATCATCATACCCAACCGTGAATGGTGGTAATGGGAAAACGAATGACATCGGTTCGCAAGGTGGCAGTCCATTGTACACACAAATGATGATTTTGTAACCCATTTGATGGAATTAAGGATTTTATTAGGTCATTACCTTATTATAAAAACATATTATTATATTGATGATACTTAGGTTATTATATCATCATGGTCTGATAAGAATTGAGAGAGGTGGTGGAAGAACTAAAATAATAATGTTCGTTTAATAACATTACTTCTTCCTCAGATAAACTCCTTAGGTATGAACCAAAATACTTTCTATGTTGGATTTATAAAAAAAATAAGGCTTCCAAGATTAGGTTATAGAAGTTGGAAAGTGATCTGGGAATGTATTGGCTGAACCAAAAGGGTTTGGATGTGTAAATAAGGGAAGAGAGGGGTGACCTTTTACAGTAAAGGTGAGTGGAACACTCATAATTTTTTAAAATAAAAATTTGTACTAAATTTTTTAACATGAAACAAGTAGTTAGGTCATTTTTAAACTTATTTTTTAAGTTTAACGCCTGGTAAATCTATTTTTACCTTAACAATGGTATTTTATTTTTACTGGTTTCACTATTTATTTTGGTCAAATATTAAGTGGAACTTATTAGAAAATATAAATTATGATTATTAAAACTATGGAATAATTTTTTACAAATTATATTCACATAAGTGGAAAATTTTAATTTAAAATTAATCTAGCGGATGTGATAATAAAGTGTGTTTTCAAAGAGAAAATGTTTAACAGTTTGCAAATTTTTTAGAATATGATTCAATATGAAAAAGATTCCAATGACCAAAATTGGATTAATAGATATATAATTGAAAAAATACAACTTTAAATCCAATTAAAAATATAATTTAATATTATAAATAATTTAATATTATAAATAACTGAAACAAAAATGAATTTTTTAATTAAAATTTTGTATTTTCACTATTTATCAAAAATGAAACTTTTATGAAAAATCCCAAAAATTCACCGTAAGATAATTTTGTTATGATGATTTCAAAAATTAATTTTATTTTTAAATTTTTTTTTCTAAAATTAGTAAAAATTAATTATAAATTATGTGCAAAAAGCGTGACTAAACTATCTTTTAGAGAGATAAAATATACAATTTATCAAAAAAAACCTTTTCTTTTAAATAGTTATAATTTTATCTCTAATCAATAGATATAAATTTTATTTATTTTATAAATGTTTAAACCATATAATTTTCAAAAAACAATTAGTACTATTCATACCTGCTAATTTAAAGACCATTTTATAATAATAACATTTTAATTAAGTATCATGTTTCTTTCAAATCTGGTGTTGTGTGCATTTCAAGATATCAAAGAGATTTAATTTATTTAAAAATATATATCATAAAGTATTAGGATATTATATTCCCTTATATTCTTTATGTTTCATGTCATACATGCTATTGAATATGATTCTTATATTTTAAAATCTCTGGGTGTTACATTTCACCCCCTTAAATAAATTTATTCCTCACAATTTAATCTTGATCTTAGTAATCAATGGTTTTTCATTTGAAAATACCTTTGTTAGAAACCCATATCCTAAAAAGGCTAAATAAAACATCCTCTTGATAAGAGATAAAGGGATGTGAGAAGGTCATCTGGAATAATCATGTTGATAGGTTTCCAAGTAGGAGAATATAAGTGGGAAATGAAAACATAGAAATGAAAGAGAATACTAACACCCAAGTATTAATAGAGAGTTATAGAGATTACTGATCATAATAAAGTGTGTGATCCATATAAGGTTTACAACCCCAAAAATAGAAATTTATGATGAGTTAAGTAACCATTTGATTCATAAAAAATTAAGGTACTGGGATAATTTTTTTTCAAGATCCTTTCCTAGTGTTGAGGAATTATTTTATTATATAATAATATAAAGATATATACTTTCTTGATGCATTTCTATTTCATAAGTATAATTTCATCCTTTGGTTTTTCTTTGATCAATTTCCAATTCATTTCTTAATCCAAGAAATAAAGGTCCAAAAATGATTTTTTATGCCTCAATCACTAAAATTCACTTTTAATGGAACATTAGATCCATAATAAAATTATAAGTTATTCCTTAGATCTCTAATTATTATTATAAAAAAATGGTTTTCACAGGTTATCCAATATTCATAAATCTTTATATGGTGAAGTAATACATTAATCTCTAAAAAATCATCCAAATTTTAACTTAAACCATTTCATAAATGGTTAACATTATAAACCATCCAAAAGATTAAGATTAAATAATTTATAAAAAGGTTAACAAATTTCCCAAATGAACTTATCATTAATCCATAAAAACATGAAGTAACTCTTAATCATCACATACCAATATGTGAATACTATCATCATGTATTCTGTTGAAACATAGTAATAACCTAAATTAAAATAAAACCTTATTGAAAACATACATGCTTCCTTATTCATTAAGTAAAGTGTAGATTATTGGATATATTCCTTAAATCCAAAAATTTTGTAAACTCCATCAATGATTTCATAAAATACTTTTTCAAAAAACCATTAATCATTTAGATGGTTTTCAGTACTCTCCAATTTACTTTATCCATATCAACCATCTCTTTCTACCAACATTATTATGTCAACATATAAAACATATTAAGGGATATATTTACCTCAATCATGTGTTTTCCATTAATTTCAACTTGAAAATAAATCTTTTTTCTTGGTCATTAGTATTGTTCGATATAATCTTTCAAATCCATGATGAAAAATTATTATAGTACAATCCTTAAATGTTTTGTGAATATAATTAATAAAATTATTTAACAACATATTTGTTGTATCCAAATACACATGAAAAACAATCATTACACTTTATCTATAGTAATATAATAATCTTGAACTTACCCCCTTAGCTCTTTTTAAGGTGTTTTTCCTTGAATCTTGGGGCATTAATTTGTGCAGTTCCCCATATTCTTATAGTGGAAGCATTTCACATTTGTGGATTCTTTCATTCCATTGAAATCACAAGCATGGTGTAATTTTTCTCCACACATGAAGAAAACTCCTTTTGTTTTTAAGTATGAGCCAAGTTATTTCCTTCCATAAGTATCACATGTTATAAAATATTTCTTTCTCTTCTTCCATTTATCCATTTTTTGATCTGGTGTCCTTTTATTATCTTTCTTCCCTTCATAGCTATAAGACTTACAGAATTATTTCTCTATACTGATATCACATGATATTATGTCCTTGTATGATGAGAATGTTTGGGAAAATATTACCCATTGTAGGATTGGATTAATCCCATTAAATAAATGGCGAATATTTCTCTTTGGATTATGTACGTAGTCTAAAGAATGCCTTGAAAACCTTGTGAATGTGTCTTCATACTTATAAATATTTTCTTCTTCTTTATATCATAGACTCAAGAACTATCTTTCCATATATTATAATTTCTCATGAGGTAAATATTTTTCCAAGAATATTACCTTGAAATCCTTCCACTCCATGATTCCTATTTCCTCTTCATCCTTAGTTCTTTAAATCAATAACCACCATTGATCAACATATCCTAAGAGATGATAAAATACCATGAAAAATTTCTCCCTTTCACTATTTCCCATAGAGAGAAATAAATTCACTAAGGAACTTATCATTTTATCAGTTAAAAATTTATTTTTAGGCTCATTGAATGATGGATGTTGTTGATGCATGAAGTGGTCTAACATTGTTACACCATGTGGTGGATCAGAGGGATGCTCTATAAAGTAAATGTTATTGATCATAACTTATGTTAGCTACCCCAATATGTTTACAATTTGATTAGTTCTAGGTGCAGATCTAGCTCTAGCTTTATTATCTTTTCCAGGATGAAAATACCTATATAGAGTACAAGCATTGATATGATCCTCAATACTTACATTACATACCATTTCTAAACAACATAATCCACTATATTAGATCATAACATTATGAAACATAATTCATAATCCCAAAACTAGTGAAACACTTAATATAAATTAAAAAATTTACACATATCTAATATCATAATAATAAACCTGGTTTCATTGGGGATATACTTATTTTAAAATCCTTCATAATATTTTGTAGATAAAATTTTAATTATCCTAAATATATCCCCAGAGAGTGTCCAACTAGGTGCATAATAAGTCTATTTTTCATGAACTAGGTGATGATCAGGTCAAGACCACTATTTTTAGAGTTATTACACCTAGTTACATCTGTTCTAGAACCACATCCACATGTAGTATCCATACATGGATGTAATTTCTAGGAAAAACCACATAATATATTCCTTACCAAAACATTAGGATGTCCTTCTATATTTATCATTAAATTATATCACAGGGTTATGTTCCCTAATCTTTTTTTCCTAAATCTAGTTCCTAGGGTTTATACTAAACTTCCTCTGATACCGACAATAGTTCCCCTAACCCATGTATCCCAGATTCGATGTCTGGTTTATCACATTAGCATAATATAAAAGAAATTTAATCCTGAAGGATTGAATATTTTTGTAGTAATGGTAGGATAGATACATACTTGAAATTATTATTATAATTAAAAAAATAAAATAAAAAACACATTTTATTTAAGAATTGCATAATTCCCCAAAATTTGTCCCTCCGTATCAATTAAAAAACACTTCCAATTATCCTAGAGAAAATAAAACATTATAAAGGTGTGAGCACATATGATTAGTAAGGGTAAGCGTATAGACGAATCTATAAATAAATAAGACCTAATAAAGAGCATTAGTGTGTCGATTAAAATTTTTATTTGGAGTGGTTCCATTGTGGAAAGAAGGCTTTCCACGGTTTCAAGGAAATACGTCTGTAAGCCTTATGATGTAGGTGGTTTAGGTATTAAAAATCTAGTATCTTATAATTATTCTTTACAATATCGGTTTATATGAAGGCTTATTAATGTTCATTCAGAATCCCTTAGCTTCCTTCGGGTTAGATTCATGAATAAAATCAAAGATGGAAATTTTAACTATCTCAACTCTTTGGTATGACCTAATTTTAATTCTATTTTTTCTATTATTGATAATCATTCAAAATGGGTTGTATTTAAGGATTCGTCTTTATCTTTCTGGAAGTGAAACTAGACTGGGGTTCCTTTGATTGATTTGATTCCAGATAGAGACTCATATATGTATATTGATATGTCTATTAAAGATCAAATTTAGAGTATAGATAATCTGTTATATTATGTTATTTCCATTGTTGATAGATATTTCTTCTCTCATAGGGAGGAATTTCTAGCCTGAGAACCTGCTGCCAATGGAATCCTCTCTTCTAAAGTGCTTTATGAGCATTCCATATACAACAACAATGAGTTCAATTGGATGGGTAATTTGAGGGGAAATTTCTTGAATCCTTCTCGGTCAACTTTGTCTTGGAGAGTTTCTCATAAAAATATTCCAACTGATGATTTCCTGTAACATTTTGAAATATCTCTTTGTTCTATTTGTGTTTTGTGTCATCAACATAGGGAAGATGTTGATCATTTTTCCTTAGTTTTGCGACGACTTCAGCAATGTGGAAGGCTATGGATGATATGTTTGAAGTGTCTTTACCTTGGATCACAACGATTCTAGACTTTCTAAAGAGATAAATAATATTATATTATCACCACATCTTCTGTGTCTTTTTTAGGTGGTTGTGGAAGAGGTCATCCACTGCATTTGGAGCTCCGGGAAAAAGGTGATTTATGACTAGTAAATCTTTCAGGTTGGTGCCGCACTGGCTGGTATGTTAGCTGTTGTTCTAAATACTATTATTTCAAAAAAAATTATGTTTCTCAAACTCCATTAATGACCTCTTAGTTTTAACTTGGTTTGGGGTCAAAGGAAATTTCCATCAATCCATTTGGCATGATTGAAGTTATTTGGCAAGCACTGTTTTCCGGTTGGATTAAAATCAATTCTGATGATGCCTCAAGAGGTAATTCAAGACCTGCTGGTTTTGGCGCTGTTTATAGGGATCATCATGGAGTTGTTCTTGATTGTTTTCATGGATATTGTGTACATGACTCCGCCCTTGAAGCAGAAATTATTGGTGTTATTATAGCAGTTGAGCAGGCTGAACAACGTGGTTGGAAGAATCTTCAGCTTGAATTTGATTCTACCACTGTTGTTCTTGACATTCGATCAGGTTCTATTCATCTTTCATGGAATCTCACCAATAGATGGATCAGATGTTTTTATTTTCATTAATCTATGGATCATATTGTTACCCATATATATCTAGAGGCTAATGTGTTTGTAGATGGTCTTGCAAACAAAGGCATCAATGGTCTTGTCATTCAATGGGACAATTAGGTTCAGAATGATATTATTCCCCGTATTAAGAGGGATCAATGTAAATCTCCCATTTTCATACTTGTTTAAGGTTTTTTTAATAAAGGGGTATTTTTTCTGTTTAAGGTCTCAGTTTACCATTAAAAAAATTTACATTGGATGTTTCGACGATATTTTATTTATGTATAAAAAATTACTTCGGTATATCGAATATGGTAAAAGAGGTTATTATTTAAACATATAAAAAATAATTATCATGAAATAATTATCTTATTTATACATAAATTATACTTGTAAAAATAATTATGAAATATGGTTATGTATAATGAATTGTGTTACAATCATGGAGACGGTAGGTTGTATGTACACATGAGTAACGTTTCAATTTTTCAATGATTATTATAGAAAGATGGTAACTAAATTTTATATTTCCATAATAATAATAATATCACATATATATGCCATATTATTTATTTAAATATACTTATATATATCATCCATGTGGTGTGGTGATGAAAAGATAGTCGCATCGATTCGTGAAGGTGGTAGTCCTCACATACACGAGGGACGTTGTCATTTTTCAGTGTAAGAAAGAAAATGATATATTATCTTTAATAATTATAAATATGAAACAAATATCATAAAAATTTCATTTATATCACATATATTAATTAAATTTATCCTTATCACATCCCATATAAAGTGTTAGTGAAAGGGGAATCACATCGCTCCGCGAGGCGGTAGTTCGCTGTACACAAGAGATACGTTATCCTATCACCTATAGAATGGAAAGTAACAAAAGATATATATATATTATAATGGTTACATATTTATTATTGTATTATAAATATTATATATATACTTTATATCCATCATCATACCCAACCCTAAATGGTGTTAATGAAAAAATGAATAACATCGGTTCGTGAGGTGGTAGGCCTCCGTACACATGAATGACAATTTTGTAACGCATTTGATGGAAGTGGGGATTTTTGTAGGTCATTAAATTATTATAAAAAAATATTCTTATATTTAATATACTTATGTTATTATATCATCATGGTCTAATAATAATTGAGAGAGGTGGAGGAATAAATAAAATAAAAATGCTCGTTATAGAACGTTGCCCTTCTTCAGGTAAACTCCTTAAGTTTGAACCAAAACCCTTCCTATGTTGAATTTATTAAAAAAAATAAGGATTCTTGGATGAGTGTATAGAATTTTTAAAGTTATTGGGGAAGGTATTTGTTGAAAAAAATAGTTTTTGGTGTGGAAAAGAGAGGAGAGGGGTGGCCTTTTTATGTGACGAGAGTGGAACACTTCTAATTTTCTAAAAGCAAAAGGTGTGACCATATTTTTCACAAGAAAAGAGGGTCCAAAATATATTATTAGAGACAATTAGATATAATATATTCTAAATATTTCCATAAAATATATTTTTGAAAAAAAAAAGTTTATTTTAACCCCTTTCATTTTAGTTTAACCCCCCGATAAATCCATTTTTATCTTAACTGTGATAATTAATTTTTACTCTTTTCACTATTCTTTTTAGAAAATAATTAAGTTGAAATTATTATAAAATATTAATTATTATGATTAAAAATATATAATCCATTTTTAAAAATTATATTCATTCAATTAGAACATTTTAATTTAATATTAAATCTGCACACATGATGAGAAAGCAGGTTTTTAAAGAGAAAATGTTCAAAAGATTAAAAAGTTTTTATATCAAAGTTAAATATGAAAAGGATTAAAATGAACTAAATTAGATCAATAAATATATAATTTAAATAATTTTACTTTTAAACCAATTCTATATATAATTTAGCATTATAAATAATTTAAACAAAATGGCAGTTTTCAATTAAAATTCTGTATTTTTCACTATTCATCAAACTTTTCAGAAAAATACCAAAAATTAAGCCTAAGATAATTTTGATATGATGATTTAATAAATTAAATTTATTTTTTAAAATAAATTTTCTATTTAAAAAAAATTATTCATAAATTATATGCACACAGCACGACTAAACTGTATTTTATAAAATGTACAATTTCCCAAAAAACATTCATTTTTGTTTTAAATTGTTCTAATTTTATCTATAATCCATAGATATACATTTTTTTAATGTTTAAACCATATAATTTTTTATAATTTCTTTAGTACTATTCATACCCGCTAATTTAATTCTTAGGTTATAATAATAATATTTTAATAAAGTGTTGTGTTTCGTTCAAACCTGGTGTTGCGTGCATTGCAAGCCATTAAAGTGATTATATTTATTTTAAGAATAAATATATTATAAAGTATCATGGTATTATATTCTATTCTATGCTTGTTTTTTTCATAGAGACTATCGAATATGATGTTCATATTTTAAAATCTCGAGGTGTTACAAAACCTTTTCGGGTGTGCTCTACACCACATCTAGACCAAGAACTACTACCACCCCAACCTCTGCCAAGAAAAATTGAGAATAAAATGACCTCCCATAAAAAACCTCAAACGTGTACATGAAAATAGAATATTGGTAGCTATTATTATAATTAGACTCAACCAAATTTAAGTTTCATTCCCATGATCCACTGAATTATAAGATGCATTCTCGCAACATTTCCTCTAGCATCTAGATAGTCTTCTCCATCTGGCCATCTGTTTGAGGATGTAAATTGGTTCAGAGGCATAAACGAGTGAAAAAACATTACTTTAATCCCCTCCAGACTCATGAGGTGAAATTCACATCTTTATCAGGGACAATGGAGCTCATAACTCCATGTAACTTCACCACATCGTCCACATACCTCCTTTCAAAAAAATCCAATGTGATTGGATCATTAATTGGTAAGAAGTGGAATAGTTTCATCGACTCATTCTTGATTACCTATATATAATCATAGAAACTCTGATCTTAGGGTAGCCCTATAATTAAATTCATTAATACATCATCTGATTTCTATGAAGTAACATCTAAATTCTATAACAAACTGCTAGGAATATGATGCTCAGCCTTTACCTGTTGGAAAACCAAACACATCACCACAAACTCTGGCACTAACCTTTTTATCCCAAGACACCAAAACTACATCCTCAAACCATAGTACATCTTATATACCCTTAGGTTTACTACCAAGGGTGATATATTAAACTCATGGAGAACTCCCTCATGCATCACTAGAAGAACATATAGCCTCCCCTGAAACAGAATTCGGTTTCAACCATCCTCTGACCATCCCCATGGAGCATCACCATGGAAAACATTATCATGAATAACCTTTACCTATGAGTCTCTCCACTGATACTTCTCTACTTGTTACATCATAGAATACTACACTTTAATCTAAAATAAGTATCCCTTAACCATCAACCACTCCTGTATCCAAGTGTAGGGCTTCCAACTCTTCAATCCCTTTCCAATCATCTCTAAACATATAAACAACATCCTTTAGTGGCCTCCTACTCAAATATTCATCCATAAAATTCCCATTTTCTAAGGTTTAATAGATCGTAAAATCATAATCCAGAAGAAAATCCATCCACCTCCACTACTACATATTAATATCACACTGATAAAGTATATACCCCAAGCTCTTTTGATCCATAAAGACCACAAAGTAATCCCCAATGAAGTAATTTCTCCACAAATTCAATGAAAAAGGAACCAATGGTAGCTCTAATTCATTGGAAGAATAGTTTTGATCATGGGGATATAACTACCAAGAACCATAACTGATCATTGTTTTCTACTGCATCAATATGCATCCCAAGCCTAGATGAGATGCATCACAAAACAACTCAAACAACACACCCTCCTCAGGAAACTGAAGCACTGGAGTACTAACCAACTTCCCCTTTAGGTAACTAAATGATTCTAAGAAGAAATTAGTCCATGAAAATTCATAATACTTCCTGATCGATGCTGTTAACAGGGCTATAACTTGAGATAAATCAAGCAAAAAACTCTAATAATATCCTATATGACCAAGGAAATCGAAAACCTCTACCACATTCTTGGTTAATTCCCAAGAAACAACTTCCTGGACCTTCAATGGGATACTAACACACCGTGATAAGATACAACATTTCTAAGGAAATGCATCTATCATGTCAAAAACATTCACATAGAAAACTTCTCATAAAACTGGTGGTGTCAAAGAATCTAGAAAACCACTCTAAGATGATCAGCATGTTACTCCTTTAACCTTGAGTAGATTAATATATAATCGATGAAAACCACTAAGAACTAGTCCAATAACTCATGGAACATATATTTCATGAGCCCCATGAACACAGTTGGAGTGTTCATGACACCGAACAACATGACCACAAACCCAAAGTTCCCATACTTGCATCTGAAGGAAGTATTCAGAATATCATCCTCCTTCACCCTCAACTGGTTATACCCAGACCATGGATCAATCTTAAAACATCAACTCACCCCTATCATTTTGTTGAAAATATCATTTATCCTTTTCATAGGGAAACTGTTTTTTACAGTTACCTGATTTAACCTCCAATATTCTATACAAAGCCTCAAATTACTATCTGCCTTTTTAGTGAACAAACATTGGAGCACCCCATGACGATACAATAGGTTAGATGATTTTTTTTCATAAGGACATCTACCTAAATCCTCATATGTCACAAATAACTAGGAACCATTTAAAAAGGATATATCAAAATTAGAGAATCATCAGGCTGTAAGTCTATCCTGAACTCAATACCACATCGAGGGGGGTAGTTTCACAACCTACTTAGGAAAAAAATACAAATACTCCCTAATAAACCTTGTAACCTTCATCTTCCCCACATCCATAGATTCCACAGACAACTCATCCATCAAGGAAATAAGTTTCTCCACACACCTACTTCCCACCTAACAACTCTACCTACCAATGAAAGCCACATGCTGGCCATCCACATCTGAGAACATGTCTCTCCCCCAGAAGTATTGTATAAGAGAATGTATAGAATACAACCAATAAATGATAAGTATGAAAACATATGGCTATATATGAATTAAGAATACATACCCATGGAACTGTTGTGACCCCATAATTATTATACACCCCCAGAACACAACAAACAACCTGTTCTGGCCTCCGACTGGTGTAGTCAACACCAGGGGTATGGGAAGCATATCTACTTATAGTTCAAGATAATGGACTAGAGAATATGTAACAAAATATTGAAAATATATTGGATCAAATTAGTCCCAAATAAGGATGGAAGATAAGCTGGTCATACCTATAATGATCTCTATCCCTTCTAGCACTTTCACCTCTACTACCTGTAACTGACCATACCCATCTCCTTTGACTCTTTGCGAATAGCTGCCTCCATGACCATGCTCAATTTGATATCCCTAAACTTGAGGAATTTCTGGAGTTCAACCTATACCTACTCCATCCCCTCTTGATGGAGGATAAACCTACTACTGAAACAACCTCACTGGAAAATATTGTTGAGGATAATGTTGAACCGGACTTTCTCCACTATATTGATCTTAGATAATCACTAGAAACTAGTTCTGGAGATTAACATGAACTACAAAAACAAAAAAAAGTGTCCCAAATTCCCCATGAAAATTATGGAAACCATTTTCCCCATAATGTCAAAAAGGAAACTACTGAGGTTGACTCCCAACTGGTTGAAACCTCAAAGGTCTTAGAACCTAAGACATGCCATTAAAAACTTTACTTCTTTAGAAACCCTACTATCTCATATCTTGTAGTAAACCTCTTCATGATTGTATCCACTATATCACCTCCACCTTTTTCTAGACCTCCAGATACTTTTTCAACATAAAAGGAGTAACTACATAATGGATCAAAGGACAAAGTTCCTCATCAAGACATCTCACACAATACTCCTCATATGGAAAAAGGTTTAAGAAAACCCATAACATGTCCTTAAACCTGATTCCAAAATCCCACACTAACATATTACACTACTAAAGATAGAGTAGCTCCTACCTCTTCACTACCTTTAGGGTTAACTAAAGGAACTCTATCAAAAACTCTTTATAAAATTCAACCCATGAAATATCTGCCTATTTTTTCTTACTCAGATACAACGTTCACCACTAATGTGGAACTCCTTGCATATGACTGACTTCCAAAGGGATCATATACTCTTTTGGGGCTAGGATCAAATTTAAAGTGATCTCAATATCCTATAACCCTATTCATACATTAGAAACACTACCCTTGTACTTCCCCAAATCATGTCGTTGAAAATCATGCAACTTCCTCTTCTACTGATCATCCTCCTTAACCAAATAAACTCTTTGGTGATTAATCAGATAAGCTTAATAAACCTCAACTTTTTGAGCCACACACAAATCATGACTATAATCCATAACTTAAACGAAAATAAGAATTTCCCAAGCCCAGGTAGTATGGAATTTTATTAAGGATTATTTAATTCATTTTAATTCCCTATTAACTTTCCCAAAACAACCCGTTTAAAATAGGAACAAACATCATCATGATGAATGTACGTCATCTGGGTATCTACCCTATAAATAGTTCAACCTCACTTGGACATTCAATAAGCTCATAGTCTATTAAAAGGATTATAGGGGTCCCTAAAATCATGTTTCATAGTCAGTATCCCTGATCTATGTCATGTACCAAGGTCAACTGGCACCATTTCCATACTAAACCATGAAAAACTCAAAATGAATAAATCCAAACTCCATCCTATCCCTCATTAATCATGACTGATACCACTATATCATGACCCACCCCCCCCCCTCCAAAGATATTATAATGAGATGAGAGAGATAATGACCCCTGATTCCCACCTCAAGTAGGCCTCGGGTTGGTAACTAGTACTGATGCTATAAAAATCTCATAAATCTGAGACATTTCCCTCTATAATACAAACATGATAGGGAGATAAGATGAATAAAATTAAATCAACTCCATGACATACCATAAAAAGGAATCCAAAACCATCCCATGATGAATTTATAAACAAAACTGAAACAGACAAAATTCTCCAAATGTAAAAAACCTGAAATTAAAGCTAAAGAAGTGACATGGAAACTATCCCAATGTCTGAGATAGTAATGTACATAACAATCTATGTAGTCCTCCAAGAATAATAATAATCAATTTTATATATGTAGGTTAAGAATACAAGTATAATCAATAGAAAAACCAAAGTCACTTGTCCACATGTGAAAGAAACATAATAATGCACCCATGAGCAAATAGTAAAACCAAACAACACCTAAACATGTATAATAACCAAGTCCATCCTCACCAAGACACACTCACCAAATAATGTAAGTCAATTATAATAATACAATATTAATCATATTAATAAAGGGTACCTAGAATCACTTTCCCACTAGTTTTACACTCTCACACCCCAACGTCATATGTCCTGTAACTTATATATCATTTATATAACATATATCATTTCCCTATATCATTGTCACATCACATCATGCCCATAGAATCCTGGGCCACCACCCCACAACATAGTCACATCACATCCCACCCTCAGAAACCTAGGTCATCACACCAAATCCACTTCTATAACCAAAGTAGTAAGGTATCATGAATATTAAGGGAATCAACCTTTGTTCCTTCCTACCAAGAACAACCCCAACCATATGTCTCCCCATATCATAGTCATATCACATATCACTACTCCACAACATGGTCACATTACATATTTCTTGAAGATACTTGGTCCATAACCTAGTGCACTAATAAACCTTCGTCCATCATAATATGTGCATATCTACTCACCTAAAAGAGAGAGAGAGATATTGAGAGAGAGAAAGAGCAGGTAGCTATCCATACATCCTCTCATCAATGGATGTTGGAAAAACACCCCCCGTGTTAATACATTAGTGTTAAAACATATTTCTCGATGTGGGTGGCATGTATAAAGAAATCACAAGGAACATATAAAGTATATATATATATATATCCACACACAATCCCAATATATGGGTTCACAACAAAACACTACCACCACTTTCTCTATTTCCACTAGATTCACAACACCACGCAAGCCACAAGCCACAATTTTTTACTTTTCATTGAAATAAAAGAAAATTTCATTTAAACATCCCACTCATTTAATTATTTATCAACTACCACATTTAACCACACTTTTCATTTTAATGCATTCATTATCAATTTCCAACTCATTAACCAAACCAACCCATGTCAGTTCAAATTTATACATTAACAATTAATTCCATTACTAACCGAGAAACTACCACAACATAACCATCCTCATATCATCTTCCACATAACACAACCATACATCAGGTTCCCACAACATGGCCTCTTACCACCCACATCATCACCTACATCATAACCACACATCATATCCTCATAGTACAACATTAAAACAACCACATATTCTTTCCATTTCATGGCCTCACAAACCCATCACATCACCACCCTATAATACGACCTCACAAAACCATCTCATCACCACCCTATATCATAGACAAAAAATCCCATCAGCCCCACATTCCACAACCACTCATTTCCACCCTATATCATGGATACACATCACAACATATCATGAAACATTTTACATATTTAGAAAGGGGCCTTTATATCACATTCCCCTTCTTTATTTAGGGTATTCTCACAAAAGACATAAATCCCAAAGAAACCATTTTATTATCCAAATATAATTGGTTAACCAAATTTAAATTTTAGGGTGATATCAAAAAAACTAAAAAATTAGGGCTCTATAACACATGTCAAATAAGCACAAATAAAGCCCCCAACTACCACAATTTTCATTGAGGCATCAATCCCATATAATCACAACATCGAGATAATATCAAAGCTATAAAATCTTGTTAATAAAACCCCTTTCACCTTAAATTTAAATTAAATGGTTATTTTATCTTGATTAGGACAGAAAAAACCACCTCCCATAGATAAAAAATAGTAACTGCACTGTATGATGAAAAATAAAGAGAAATAAGGGATTCTCTACATAAAATAATCTTTCTGTTCTCACTATGCACTGAATGATAAAGAAAAAACACCCACAAACCACATGAAAAACCCATGGATTAACCTTCAATGCATTAAGGGTTATCAAAATCTCAACCCCAAGCTCCCCCAAAAATAAAAACACACCACCAAAGTGGATCTACAAGAGAATAATAAGAGAAAATAAACTAATGAGAAATTGATTACCATAAATTATCAATGACCAGCCACCATAACCAATAGATCAAGGAAAGGGAAGGTGGAGATGGAAGACTTATAAGGACGCCTAGTGTTCTTCCAAAATGTGAGGAAGGGAGAGGAAGACAAATGAAAAGAAAAATCCCTAATAAGGAAGTATAAAATCCTAGATTCCATGGGTTACACTTCCTATACAAATTATACAATGTGAATTTCATGGGTTTTCTATATTTTTGGTATCTATTAAAAATTAAGTATCCTTGGATTCAAATTAATTACTCATTGTGAATGAACTTCACAATATTAATCCATTTCATAGGCTCCTCTAACACTATACACAATCCATAAAACCAACCATATTTATAATCCATGGACCATCAACTCACAATGTGAATTCAATTCACATCATGAACCACCTTCTATTGTCCCCCAGCAGTTCCAACCTCCAAAAAAACCCCTCAATGTTCCTTCTAAACACCTACAACACCAAAAACTTGAAAATTAATGGGTTGTGAAGGCACATGTCATGACATCATAAACAATACTCTTATATTTTGTGTTATCGAGTTTTAGTTTTTTAACTTATTTAGTAATATTATATTTCTAATTTTGAACCTATTTGAGTTATTTAAAATTATTCTTGAGATTTTTATTATAATTTCTCAATATTTTAATTTCATTCAGACACATCTTCATCTCTATACTCATTATATATTCATTATATAATACATCGTCTTTATAATCATACTAATTTCTAGTATATGAATCATATTCTGATAAATTATCTTATTCCATTTCTCAATCCATGTGAACCATATAAGAAATTTATAAATGTGTCTCATCATCATAATTTTATTCATAACTATTAGAAACTAATTATTCAATAGAAAAGAAATTCCTTCTGAAAAACTTTGGAGTAATTTTCTTATTCCCTTTCCTTTTAAGAGAAGATCCTTTATCATTTCATAGTTAATGAGAGTGATATATAATTCATAAATTGTGAATTCATCTAGATCTGTATTTTAAAAAAATTAAAAATTTATCATCAATTTTTTTAAGAATTATTCTTTTGTGCTTCTTAAACATAGTGGGGACATCAATATTTTCTCCAAATCCATTTATGGAACATAAAACAACATTGAATATTATGAAAAACTCATCAATAGATACATATTCCTATAATATTATATCTTTACATTGTTTCCTGCTAATTTTCATCTTTTCTTCCTTCACCTTTTGTTACCTTTATATATGTTATCCATCCTTGCACAAATTTTTTTGGTATATTTTCATCCCATAACCTTGGTTAATTATTTCTCAGATAATATAGAGCATATAGAATTTATGGATTTATTAGACACTAAATGAGGATAATATTCATTGTTAATATATATAATATTCATGTTCTTTATTATTTATAAGCACCATTTTAGTGCATTTTACACTTTGAACATCATTTCACATTATGATTGTAATTCCTTCTTAAAATGCACTATTATGTGGTACATTTTTTTAACATCATTTAAAGTACCCAATGATCTTGATTTTATTTTCATATTTAATTTTAATGTTTCTAATTATATTGGGAACAATTAATGTAGGTGGAGTGTTAGAAGATTCACATTGGAAGACCACCAAAATGGGATTTCATGCAAACAATTCTGGAGAAGGCATATTGGACACCAGCCCACTAATGAGCATGTGGGGCCCAACATACAGGCCCAATGAAGCCCAAATTTCTTTTTATTCTAGAAGAAATATATAGTAACAAATAATTATTCAGGATCCAATTCTAATTCGGCATTCATCATGGTTATTCTGGTAGTCCAAGTTGAAGAAACAATTCTGGGCCAGATTCTGCGGCCCAAAACAAATAGCCCACCATTTTACATATATCTCATTAACTATAAACTATTTTGGGGTTAAGCTTTACAAACTGTTAGGGTACATCCGGAGATTCATTTTTTCCTTCTATGTCCCACTCCAATTCGGCCATATAGAAGGTCTTACGAGTGCATATGTTCGGTGGAAGAAAGCTGGCTGCCACCTCGGGTCAAGGGTGGAAAAATCAACTCTCCCTCAACTTTCCACCCACCTATGGCATACCAATTTAATTGAGGAGACTTGGGATATTGGAGTCTCTACACAAGGATTCAAAAATTTCTATTTAAGGAAGTGTTGGTCAAGTAGTTGATCAAATTTGGTGCTTGGTTTCATTATAGTGTTATGTTGCCGCTTTGTGTTTGTAATCACATTTCTTTCTCATAAAAGTTGTTTAATTAACCTCATTTTCTTAATAAAAGTTCTTAATTTACTCTTATTCTATTATTATAAATATCACTTTTATACCATTGGTTCTTTATGTGAATTTATTCACACCATACTTCGTGATATTTATCACACAACGGTGGAGTGATTGATTTTTCTTGTTGTTTTTAATTCATCAATTCCACCCTCGTAAGTCTACTTCCCGCTTCCATCGAAGACATGTCATCAATGGAGGGATAACTATTTTAAGATTTTTTCCAAGGGAGTATCAAGGGGCTGTATTGGATGTTATTTATCACTCCATTAATGGATAATCACTTCTTTTAAATGAGATTTTTATTTGATGATTTTAAAACCTCTTCATCCTTATTGAATTTAAGGTCACACATTTCAAGTGCTAATATGATCCTTCACCTTGGAGTGCTCAAAACATTGATCCTTAAAGTTTATATATGATTATTATTAGGTTATGTAGACCTTAAACTAGTAAGTGATGATTTTTTTGATCTTCTTAAATGAACTCATCTCAAATATACGAAATTAAAATCATTAAAAAATGAATTCATCCAATCCACCCCGAGTGATAACCTAGGATCAACTCATTACCTTAATTTGAATTAAATTAAATATATTATTGATCCTTTAAACCCATCTCAAATCAACCCAATTTGGCCAATTCATAGCCAAAAACAGTCCTTATAATGTGGGTGTCTATAGGTTACTTCTTAGGTCTCTAAGGATTCGACAACCCAAGATGAACTACAAGGATCGTTCTACCTTCTTCTCTTGGGTAAATTTAAGTGAGAATCAAATTTTGGAACCATTTCTAGGGACCCAAGTAAGTCATCTCAACACCCATTCTATTCTCCCCCATTTCTTCTATTCTCACCAAAGATCTCTTATCTTGTTCCTTTATCATTTTTTTTTCTTTTGACGCATGTCCGCCTACACCTGGAATCAATCAAACCGTCTAGTTAGGGTGGATAGTCCTGGGTTTGGGGAGTCAAGTACACCAAAGGAACTATTTCCATCCAAATATTCCTAATATCCCTGAGTAAAAAATTAAGCTCATTTCAATGGAATGTCTTCAAAGAAACCAACTCATAAACATGGGTTGGAACCAAAATGGAAACCCAAATGAGGCAGCCCCAAACTTAGGGAATGTAGTCGATCAAAACATGAATGACTACCTCACACCTGCCTGGAACAATGCCCCCTCATGCATTAGAAAAAAATCCCTAGAAGATTCCAACTAAATCTTTAAACCTCATGTCCTAAACCACCTTCCCACATTCCATGGAATGGAGTCCGAGATGACCTTCCTTCACATTAAGAAGTTCAATGACATTGTAGAAACCATGTGTCCCCCACATCAATTAGAATCAGATAAGATGAGTTTATTTCCTTTTTCTTTAAAGGATCGATCTAAAAATGGATAAACAATTTGAGACCATAATCCATAAACTCTTGGGACCAATTACAAAGAGAATTATACAAAAAATACTTTCCCCACCACAAAACAATTAAACTTAAAAAGATCATCCAAAACTTTTTTGAAAAAGAGGGAGAGTCATTCTATGAAACATGGGAGAGGTTCAAAGACACTCTAAACATGGTTCCACACCATAGTTTTTCTATTCATGAAAAGGTGGGAATTTTCTATGAAGGGTTGGGTCTGAGGAACAAACAATTACTTGACATGATGTGTAATGTAAACTTTAAAAACAAAGCCCAAATTGATGCTTACGAGTATCTAGAAATCATTTCTGAACACAACCAAAACATGGGGAACTTCACCTTATTCTGAAAAGACACAAAGAACTAATAGAATTCATACACTTAGAGAAGAGGAAATCCTTAGGGCTAAACTCGCAGTACTCTCTAGGAAGGTTGAATAGATAGACCTTAGGAAAGTCCATGAAATCCAAACTGTAGACCCTGTTTTCACAATTTGTGACAAACATGACAATAAGATAGAAAACTGCCAAACCATTCCATCCATCAATGATTTTCTTTAAGGAGTACCCCTATCGGAAGTAAATTCCTTGAACTTTCAAAATCCTCAATACCAAAACATTGTCAACCCAAGGTATAATGACCACCCAGGCTTCCGCTGTAAAGATAACCAACAACATTGCCAACCACAGGGACAAAATCCTTACCCCCATCAAAACTACCAAACTCATAACCAGTTCCAAACCCAACCTATCCAATACCAACAAGAACCGGTCCAATTTCAACAAACCATCCCACCTCCAAAATATCCCCTGGGATAAACCAATCTTCTTAAGCACCAACCCAAACTGTTCCATAAAGCCTACTAGAACAACTGTGTAAACAAATGGAAATTATGAACTTGGAAGTATCTTCTCGAAAACAAGAAATTCAAACCATCAAAACTGGAAAGGCACCCATGCCTAATCAGGTGGTACCATCCTCAAATTTAAGTGGATATTTAATTTTCACTCAAACAACTCATGGAAAACTAAAGAATGTGACTGTTTTAATAAGTGGGAAATCAATTGAGAAACATGAACAACTACTTTAGGACCCATCTGAAGATTCAATTTTGGATGAAAATTCAAATGAACCACAAGATCAAACTGAGGAAACAAATAACAATGTGAAAGAAACAACTCTTCAACAAACAAGCCCACAACCTGCACCATTTCTTCAACACATGAGGGGGAAAACCAAGCCTGAATTGAGTGAAACATTGAGGGAAATCTTCTCACAAGTCAAGTTGAAAATTCTTCTTCTCGATGCAATCCAAACCATACATTCCTAATCAAATTACCTTAAGGACTTGTGCACTTTTAAAAGAAAATTTTCACATAAAAACCAAGTCCTTTTGGAAGAAAATGTGAGTACCACCATTCAAGGGACCATTACTCCTAAGTCGAAAGACCTGGGTTTCCCTTAAATCAATGTTAAACTAGGAGATAGAAAAGTTTTCAAGGCCTTGTGTGACCTAGGTGATAGTTTCAATCTCACCCCCTATGTTGTGTACTGCCAGTTAGGCCAAGAAAAGATCCAACCCACATCTTTCACACTTTAACTTGGTAATCGTAACATTAGGGTCCCAAAGGGGATCTTAATAGAAGTTTTAGTAAAGGTTGAAAACTTCATCTACCTTGCTGACTTCATTATCCCCGGTAACCATCCAAACATAGTAAATAAGGAACAAACCCTAATCATCCTTGGTTGTCCCTTTTTTGCAACAATCAGCTCTGTTATCTGAGTTCAAAATGGGAACCTGACCATCACCTTTGGAAACATGAGTCTGGACTTTAAAATCTATAATTCAAGCTCACAAATAGGGTATGATGAGTACATTCATGAAGTAAACATGATAGGAAGAATTGATAATTAATCCATATAACATCAAGGAATATTTGATGGATGTTTATGTCAGGAGGAGATTGATTTTCTTTGTTCACATGAAGAAAGTTTATCTCCTTATCTTGAATCATTTTCAAATTGCTCTTATGATGAAGTCTTAGTTCCAACAATGAGTGAAACCTTTCAGGAAATCACTTTTATAGATACCACTCTAACTTACTTCCCAAAATCTGATCAAGCTAATATTGTAGTTTAACCTTCTACATTTGGGGAATCAATCATATCTAAAACTCTAGGAAACAAAATTTATCTCAATACAACGTCCCAATATTCTGCTGAAATTATGAACAAACCTAATCCTGGATTGAAGGAACTTCCTACTACACTCAAGTATGCCTTCCTAGGGGATAATCAAACACATCCTATTGTCATTTCTTCTTCTCTTGAAGCCAATCATGAGAGGATGCTTCTAGATGTCCTTAGGAAACACAAGAAAGCCATTGGTTGGACCCTGTCTGATATTCCTTGGATTATCCCACTTATTGGGACTCATAAGATTGTTCTAGAATATGATTCAAAGCCATGTCGTCAACCTCAATGGTGACTCAATCCTAATCTCATGGAAGTAGTGAGAAAAGAACTTCTGAAATTTTTAAAAGCTGGTATCATATATCCCATAGCCGAGAATGAGTGGGTCAACCCAATCCAAGTGGTTCCAAAAAAGGTTGGAATCACAGTGATAACCAATGAGGATGGATAGATTCTTCCAACAAGGGTGAGTAGTGTCTAGAGAGTCTATATCGATTATAGGAAGCTAAAATAATTTACCAAGAAGGATCATTTACACTTACAATTCATTGACCAAGTCCTTGAGAGAGTGGCATGTCATGCATTCTACTATTTCTTAGATGGGTACTCGGGGTATAATCAAATTGAGGTATCCCTAGAGGATCAAGGTAAGACTACATTCACATGTCCATTAGGCACCTTTTCCTTCAAATGCATGCCCTTTGGGTTATGAAATTCCCCTGGAACCTTCCAGCGGTGCATGATGGGAATATTCTCAGACATGGTAGGGGATTTTCTTGAGGTCTTAATGGATGAATTCTCTCTGTTTGGGGATAAATTTGAGGGATTTATGAGGAATGTGGAGAGAGTATTGTCAAGATGTGAAGAAAATAATCTGGTCTTAAACTTGGAAAAATTCCATTTCATGGTTAAAGAGGGATTAGTTCTAGGACATCTGGTCTCAGGTAGGGGTATTGAAGTTGATAAATCCATGTTTGACATCATTAGTCACCTTCCATCACCAAAAACTGTCATGGAAGTGAGATCTTTCTTAGGACATGCTATTTTCTATAGAAGATTCATCTAGGACTTTAGTTCAATCTCTCGTCCCCTTTGGGCCCTCTTAGTAAAGGATGCTCCATTTGTTTGGATAGAAATCTGTGAGGGTTCATTCTCAACCCTCAAGTCCTCTCTCACCTCTCCTCTCATTATGACATATCCAAATTGGAACCTTCCTTCTGAACTTATGCGTGATGCCAATGACTTTGATGTAGGAGCTGTGTTATGAAAACGATGTGATAAAACTTTTTATGTCATTACTTATGCAAGAAAATCCTTAAATGATTCCCAAATCAACTACACCACCACTGAAAAGGAGTTACTTTCTATTTTGTTTTCCTTGGAGAAGTTTAGGTCCTACCTCTTAGGATCCCCCATCACTGTGTTCACAGACCATTCTGCACTAAAATACCTCTTCCAAAAACAAGATGCTATGGTTATACTGATGATGTGGGTCCTTCTCTTACAAGAATTTGACCTCAAAATCAAGGATAAAATGGGAGTTGAAAATTTTGTAGCTGATCACCTCTCTAGGATGGAATTAAAAGACAAATCAAATCACCTTTCTGTATCTGATTCATTTACTGAAGAACACTTATACTCTGTAAGTGACTGCCCTTGGTATGCCGACATATCCAATTTATTAGTTACAGGAGTCATTCCAAAATTCATAGGGGATCAAGCTCAAAGGAAATTTCATTTTGATGATAGAAACTATGTGTTTGATGATCTATACCTCTATAAGTTCTGCCCTAACCAATTCATTAGGAGGTGTGTCCCAGAATCTGAACAATATTCCATCCTTAAATTCTGTCATAGTGAGGCATGTGGAGGTAAATTTTCCTCTAAGAAAACATTTTCTAAGATTCTTCAGTGTGGTCTCTTCTGTCCCACCCTCTCAAGGGACTCCTACACATTTTTTCAAAGTTGTCCTAAGTGTCAACAAGCATGGTCCATCACAAAAAGGAATCAAATGCCACTCACTCCCATCTTAGTGGATGAAATTTTTGACTACTGGGGAATCGATTTCATGTGTCCCCTCCCAAACTCTTGGGGATACCTCTACATCATTTTAGCTGTTGATTATGTCTCAAAATGGGTTGAAGCCATTCCCACCAAGTCTAATTACCATCATTTTGTGATCCAATTTCTGAAAGAGCACATATTTTCTCAATTTGGAATTCCTAGGGCTATAATCAGTGATCGAGAAACCCATTTCTATAACCATCCATTCTCTTCACTCATGTCTAAGTATGGTATTTCTCACATGGTTTATACTACGTACTATCCTCAAACCAATGGTCAAGTTGAGTTATAAAATAGTTAGATTAAGATTATTCTTGAAAAACTGTTAATCCTTCTAGGAAAGATTGGTATGAGAAACTCTTGGATTCTCTTTGATCATATCATACAGCATAAAAAACCATCCAATTAATGTCACCATATAGGTTGGTTTATAGAAAATCATGCCATTTACTTGTTGAAATTGAGCATATGGATTTTTGGGTAATTAAGAAAATAAATTATGACCTCTCATTGGCCAGAACAAAAAGGAAATTAGATCTCAATGAACTTGAGGAACTAAGGATGGAGGCTTATGAAAATTCAAGGACCAATAAAGCTAGATTTCAAGCCTACCAATCTAGTAATATCAAAGTCAAAAATTTTGAACTGGGAAAATTTTTTCTCTTTTATAGTTCAAAACGTCATTTACACCCAGGAAAGTTAAGGTCTATATGGTCAGGTCCTTTCATAGTGCATCATGTGTGCCCTCATAGGGAAGTAGAGATTCAAGATCCCACTAGTGGTCACATTTTCAAGTTCAACGGTCATAGGTTAAAACCATTCATTGAATCATTCAAAAAATAGGAAATAGAGGTTGTGTTAACTAATCTAACCTATGAACCAGGAAAAAATTGATAGATTTAGGATCCATGTCGGGCTAACAACATTAAACAAAAGTGCTGAATGGGAGGCAACCCGTTGTTTTCATGTTATATTTATTTTCCAAATAGGATTAATTAATCATTTTTATATTTAAAAATAAAAAAAATAGACGTTTGACTTATTCTTCTATTATGTTTATGGATGGGTATGAATGGGGAGCACCATATTCATCTGTGTCATGTGGTGTGATCCTTGAGTAATACCATACCCAGAAATTTAAAAAGAAGACAATATATCATCAATTAATTTTATTTTTATGTGTTTTTAAGTTAAAATAAAAATACAAAAAAATATATAAATAAATAAAGGGACACTTCATGGGTCATGGGTTAAACCCCGTCACAACTGGTGAAGCCGCGGGGAATTGAACCCGGGACTGAAGGGAGACAGGGGCGCGCTCTTACCACTGACCAACGGATTTTTCTGTTTCGTTATTCTATAATTTTTATATATATACTAATATTTTAATTTATTTATTATATAAATATATAAAAATATATATATATAGTTTTTTTGTTTGTTTTTTTGGTTTTGTTTTTTCCCACTAGGGAATTCTCAAAGTGACATAGAGATCAAGGGATTAAAAGGGAGAAGCAAGAATTTCAACTTCAACCACCAGGTTACTTCATTCCATGATCCTAATTTTCAATTTTATTTTTGAACTCTCATTCTCTACCTCTACCCCTTCTAAATTTTCTTTTCTTTAAACACAGGGGACAGTGTTATTTTAAGTTGGGGGGAGATAAAAAAAAATTCTTTTGTGTCAAAAAAATGAATTATTTGAAAAAAAATGTTTGTAAATGGAAGGAAAAATTCCTTTAACTTTGAACATGTTAATACACATTGAACACTTCAAAACTGAATATCAAATAATTTAGCATTCCCCAATTCTAATTTTAATCCTTGTATAATTTCATGAGCATTGATTTTGGAAACTTTGGTTGTCCAGTGTGATATTTCATCATTTATATTTTCATCCAAATAAAAAAAAACATCACAATGCACGTCCTTTGGATAGTGGGGTATTAGTTTGAGTTCATGGGGTCCCCCAAATAAATATCATAGGTTTGGTAATCATTTTAGTTTTAATATGAGTATTCAATAAAAAAAATTTCCACGTAGAGCAATGAAATGACCTAATGCATGGCTTTCGGCACTTGGGGATCGTGACTCTATAGTTGTCTGGCCCAGAGTTAGTAATTTTATCTCTATTTTTGGTAATTTGATTTTTTTTATTAAGTTAACTCGAGATGATGCCCGAGTATGTGGGATTCACTTGGTTCCCTAAGGTCTTTGAGCCTGGGAGTCATTGGCAAAGTCTCACTACAGCGATTGACTCTTTTGAGTGCAATTTCAATTACCATGGAAAAATTTCAAAAACAAAAAAAAACAAAAAAACAAAAAAAAATATTTTTTTAATACTCATCTTAAAATTTAAATGTGATTTCACCTTGCGCTTCAATAATTTCCCTCTTGAATAAAGATGAACCCCCATGTCTAATGTGATGCACAACACATCATCACTCTTAATTGATATTGGATGAAATATGGAAATGAATTTGACCAAAGTAATGGGCTTGGGATTGGGATATGATTATTAAAATATCTTTTATTAAATATATTTTGATGGGTTTCATGATTTTCGGGTATAATAGTTTTGGGTGATCATTGTGTATTAAAATGTTTTTGGAAAAGAGAATTCGAATTTCATATTGTTGAGATATATTTTGCTCAGGACTAGAAAAACTCAAGTTGGGGGTGTGATTAGCCACTAAATGAGGCTAATATTCATTTTTAATATATATAATATTCATTTTCTTATTATTCATAAACACCATTTTTGTGCATTTTACACTTTGAACATCATTTCACATTATGATTATAATTCCTTCTTAAAATGCACTATTATGTGGCACATTTTTTTAACATCATTTAAAGTACCTAGTGATATTGATTTTATTTTCATATATAATTTTAAGGTTTATAATTATATTTGGAACAATTCATACTTGTGGAGTGTTGGAAGATTCACATTGGAAGACAACCAAAATGGGATTTCATGCAAAAAATTCTGGAGAAGGCAGATTAGACACCAGCCCACTGATGAGCATATGGGGCCCAACATACTTGCCCAATGAAGCCCAAATATCTTGGGAGTATATAAGAAATAGAGAGAACAAATAATTATTCAGGATCCAATGCTAATTCGGCCTCCATGGTGGTTATTCAGGCAGCCCAAGTTGAAGATAAAATTCTGGGCCAGATTCTGCGGCCCAGCAAAACAGTCCACCATTTTACACATATCTCGTTAACTATAAACTATTTTGGTCTTAAACTATACATAAGTTTATGGGACATCCGGAGATTCATTTTTTTCTTCTATGGACCACTCCAATTCGGCCATCTAGAAGGTATTCCAGGTGCATCTGTTTGGTGGAAGCAATCTGGCTGCCACCTTGGGTCAAGGGTGGAAAAATCAACTCTTCCTCAACTTTCCACCCACCTATGGCCTATAAAAATTAATTGAGAAGAGTTGGACTATTGGAGGCTCTTCCCAAGGCTTCAAAAATGTGTATTTAAGGTAGTTTTGTTGGAGTATTTGATTATCTTTGGTGCTTGGTATCATTGTAGTGTTATGTTGTCGCTTTGTGTTTGTAATCGCATTTCTTTCTCAAGTAAGTTGTTTAATTCACCTCATTTTCTTAATAAAAGTTCTTCCTTTACTCTTATTATGTTCTTATACATATCACATTGATACTGTTTGTTCATAATATGAATTTATTCACACCATAATTTGTGATATTTATCACACAACGGTGGAGTGATCGATTTTTGTTGTTGTTTTTACTTCTTCAATTCCACCCTTGTAAGTCTACTTCCCGCTTCCGTTGAAGACATGTCATCAATGAAGGGATAACTATTTTATGAGTTGATCCAAGGTAGTAGCAAGGGGCTGTATTGGATATTATTTCTCACTCCATTAATGGATAATCGCTTCTTTTAAATGATATTTTTATTTGATGATTTTAAAATCTCTTCATCCTTATTGAATTTAAGGTGACACATTTCAAGTGCTAATATAAACCTTTAACTTGGAGTGCTCAAAACATTGATCCTTCAAGTGTATAGGTGATTATTATTAGGTTTTGTAGGCATTAAACTAGTAAGTGATTATTTTTTTTATCTTCTTAAATGAACTCATCTCAAATATAAGAAATTGAAATCATTAAAAAGGAATTCATCCAATCCACCCTGAGTAATAACCTAGGATCAACTCATTACCTTAATTTGAATTAACTTAAATCTTTTAGTGATACATTAAACCCATATAAAATCAACCCAATTTGTCCACTTCATAGCCAAAAATAGTCCTTAGAATGTGCGTGTATATAGGTTACTTCTTAGGTCTCTAAGGATTCGACAACCCAAGCTAGACGACGAGGATCGTTCTACCTTCTTATCTTGGGTAAATTTGTGTGAGAATCATGGATTTTATACCATTCTCATAATTATTAATGTTATTTTGATACTAAGAAGAAATTTCAATTATAATAGTGAAACCTTGAAGATAAGCATCAAGAAAATCCCATCTAAGGGGTAAAAAATAAGAAATCATCCTCTCCTTACATAAAATAAAACCTTTTATATCAAATTTTTTAAATACTTTATAATTAAATAAGTTTTTTTGTTCTATGGTAGACCAAAAAATAGATCTCCAAGGGTAGGACTAGCTTTGATTCCAATTAAAAAGGATAAAAAATATATCATCATAACTGGGAGGCGGTGAATAGTTCTTATATTTCCTTTTCAAAAAACTTTAATCCCTACTATTTATATAGAAGTGATATCATCAAATAAATAATTAAGAAATAAATATTGAAAAAATTATATTTTTTAATGTGGTTCACCTCTATTAATGATGAATACATCCCCAGTGTGTCATGATTATTATCTCATGATTGCATCTACCTTATAATTATCAACAGTATGTCAAGAAAGGGAATGAATTTGGACCTGATGTGGTGGCTAGCTCTAACTAGTTACAATATTGCATCAATAGATTCTCAAAATTAATCCATCTAAATAATGATAAAAAATGAATGAATGAGTCTCCACACGGACTCCACAAATATAGATATTCTACCACTTCTTTTCAAAACAATATCCCTCAATTGTTCTCAGTTCTCTTATATATATACTCCAACATATCAGATCTTCTCTAAAACCTTATTTTTTCAATATAAAATATATCCACAAAATATTTCACTAATATTATTTCTATAATAGTTATGCAAACTCTCCTTTGAATGTGGAAGGATCTAATAATTCAAAAATTGAGTCAAGATCTTCTTTTATATCTCATTAAGACCTGAGATCCTTTTATCATGTGATTTTTTAATATAACAATATTATATACTTCTATAAAAACCATTTATTTAAAAACATTTTAATTCCCTCCATATATTCATGACAAAGTTCAATTGTGATGTTTCAAATTATTTTATAATGTGGAACTCATCTCAAAAATTGATTACTCCTTAGCTGGATTATCAAACTTTATTTGCTTGAATCATTATCCTTTTTATTGATCATGATGTTGAATATATAAACAATAGATTTAAAGAATAAACTGAATTGATTCTACTTTTATTAAAAATATTTTTTCTGAATAATCTTCATATGTACACTAAAATTTATTTTTACAATTCCTTCATTAATACTACATTTTTATAAAATTTTAGTTGAGTGCATGATTCTTACACACATGAATATGATTCTTTTTTAGATGATGTATATGAAGATGATTTATATAAAGATTATTCTTATGCATCTTATGCTTTCACATATGATGTATATGTAGATGATCATTGATAAGTATCCAGATCAAGTTTATATGGTAGAGATGAGGCTTGCATAGGGATAGAATGATTCTTATGTAGCTTAAATCATGCTTACATAGAGTCTATGACTTTTCCATTTTTAATAATTTAGGGTAGAATAATCCTTACACACTCGACATGTCCTTTACAAATTTCATTATCAAAACTAGAATTCCCATATTTCAGTCCAACAATATCAAAGCCTCTCCAACTCAAATAGAGTCATTATAGAACAATTTAATCATTCTTGAAACATGTTTTAGATAGATAATTTTCAAATAAAGTATTGAAAACAAACACAACATCATCCTATTATATTTTTTAATAAAATTTTAAAAAATGTTTCTTTTAGTAGCAAGTAAAGTCTTTGAAACCTAAGGGAGGAGTCAAAAAGGAGGGTCACTACTTCTATTATGTAAATTTTGTTAATTATAGGAGGAATTGTTTAGAATACCTAAAGGATTGAAAGAAACCCAGTGGAGATTCCAAATCAGGTAAAATATTGTATAAAATAAATTCTTATATTTTGATGTTTATATGAAACCAATTGTATATTTTATAAGTTTTGTAAATATATAGAAGTTCAAAATTGATGAAGAGTTAATGGATGGATCTTAAAGTATGTATTCAAGTAATAGATCAAGGATTTTCTACATAAAGGAGTTGGATGTGATGGATTACTTCAAAGTTATGATGGATAAAAAATAAATATTGTTTATTATAATATTGTTTTCTTATCATATAATAAGAGGGTTTATTGTAAAATAATTGGTTGTTATAAATAAAGAAGATTTGGTTTTGAGACACATGGTTGTGTTTGAACTAGTTTTATAACATAGTTTAAAAAAATATAAGGATAAAAAATTTGAATCCTAGATAAAATAATTTCAACTGTGAAAAATAAAATATTATATCTAAAAATAGTTTTAGGGTGTGTTAGTAAAGTTAAAATACCATAAATAGTTATTTTTTTACCATAGTGATCTCAAAGAAATGTTTAAATGTAAAAGTTATAAGAATGATAATGATGATGAACATAAAAATAGTTTTAAGTTGAAAACATAAGTTGTTAGTATCATAAATTTGGATGTTGTGAAGTAAAGTCATTTGAATACTTTTTAAAATAGTTAAACAATATTAATATGGTTCATAATATCACCATAATTAAAGTAGGGTTTCTATATATATTTTAATAATTTAAAGTGTTTAGTGGAAAGATTTTACCAAATTTTCACATGGAGACATGATAAGAATTCCATCTATACGTAATAAGTTTTATAAAACCCTAAAATGTAGGAAACATAAGACTTCATGGAATAATTTAATATGAGATATGAGACTAACTCTTATGTATGGTTTTGCTATTATATTCTCAAAATAGTTTAATAATATAATAAAATGTATCATGCTGTACAAAGTAAGTCTCCACTTTATCATTATTTCATGTTTTCTACATATACACATGAAGTAAAATGATAATTAACCTCTAAAAGTATGACTTTAAGTTATACTTAGAGGATGTTAATCATGGAATATAATAGGATATAAAAAATGTTAAAGAGATATGAAACGAGTTTTTGTGTTGGAAACCCATGAAGTATACCGCATGGAGTGTCACACACTATGACTATAGTATAGTAGTGGGTTTATGATTCATATTTGTATTTCCCTATCACCTGAGGTTTAATGACGTACCAAGAATAATAAAATTCATACTTTGATATTTTTTCTTATGTTATACTTGAGTCTGAAAAAATCCGGGGTGATTGTTTATGTTTCTGATAATGTCATTTGTTGAGTTTAATCACTATGAGACTTTTCCTCCCATATGGTGAGTATGGAATATAGACCCTTTATTGAGATATAATGAAGGAGTTTGTTCCCATAACTAAATGAGTGACATGTAACGTGCTTATATATTGGATGAGGGGATATGATGTGCCTATCCATCAAGATGACTAACATGTGATGTTTTCATATTTATGTTCAGTCTATACTCAGAGAATTGAGAATGTATGAGTAGCTGTATGAGATTGACATGACCTGTATTCCATGGTTAATTGAAATCTTAGACAAAGAGATCATATGATTTTGAATTACTATATAAGATACAACTGGTGGATATATGTGAAGTGCCTAAATGGATTAATTAGGTAGATGTTGTATTTATTGTCAATTTTTTTTAATATAGTTGTGAAAGAAATTCAATATATGTTGATGTGGTTGGTGATGGAGGAAGGATCTTCCCCCTAATTAAAGTAAGGAATATGTTTCCTATAAACTAAGGGGTAGAGAATATTGAGAGGTTCTTCCTTGAATACCAAGTAGGATAGATTCATGATAGAAAATATTACATCTGATGAGTGATGAGTTATTCTTCAGGTGAAAAACTATTGATGAGGTTGTGGTACTATCTACAATATTTTATTATTAAGGTAAAATTTAGATTCTAAATCTTTTGTTAAATATATTTTTTAATATATTATTATAAAATAGATTAATGTATATTAATAATTTTGAGAAGAACTAGCTGAAGTGTGAAGAAAACAACCAAGTATTTATTAAAAAATATAGATAATGTATTCAATGCTAATTATATTTTGGATGAAGGTTCAAAGAAGGTGAAGTGAATTTATAATTGATTAGGTAGTTAAGATACTTGAAATAATATACTTGAGTATTTAAGTTGTGTAAAATAATTTGGAAACAATCTAAATTGGTTTAGAATTTTGTTGATAATTTACACAATTATTTTAATATGTTCTCAGGTGATTTTAATTGATTAAGTGTAACACCCCAAGGATTTATAAATACATTCAATATAGAATGTAATGCATGAAACATTGAGTCTCTAGGAAAACACAATTTATTATTATAACATAGTTTTTAAAAATAAAATTTCCACCTCTATGATTTGAATTTCAAAAACAAATAAACATAGTTGCGATCAGTAAGATATTTAGGGTTTGATAGGATCAACTTACATTTTTGGTGAATAGTTACATAACCTTAGGAATAGTAATATGACCCTTATGAATAGTATATCAGCCTAATGAATAGTAATCACACCCATGAAAGTATAAATAAAATTTAGGCAACTTATAAATGAAATAATTATATAATTATATCATGGTATAAGTAAGTGAATATTTAAAAATTAATAATTAAGCGTTCGTATTTTTGTGAATAATAGATATTTAATTAAATTTTATAATTAATAAATTAATTTCAATAAGATTCATTTTCATTCATAAATCAATATTTTTCCCTATGATTTTAATATAATTTAATAAGACCTTTGTTAAATTTTTAGGGTGTTATAAAATCAGCTATAATTTTAAAAACAGTATTTTTTTAGTAAATCATGATTTTAATTAAAAAATAAATTTCTCATATTTAAAAATTTATTTTCATAAAATGGATTTAATTTTTGAATTCTACACATCAAAAAATTGTTAGGGTTAATTTTTAGTATATTTATGAAATACTTGAATTTTTAGTGAATAATAAAATATGGTAATTTACAGTATAAATACATTATAAGATAAATAAACTGTTCCTTGAGTCATGGATGATGTAATCACCCTTGGTTAAAATTTACATGCACTTATTACTATATTTATTCTTGATAATCAACACTATTGGTTGTCTTGAGAAAAATAATAAAATAATGAGAAACTACCCCTCTCCTCTTCTATAAAAACCACCCTCACCCCATATTCTCCTCAAACCTTCCAAACTTTTTCCCTTGTAATTTTTTTCAAATCCACTTTCTAAGATACTCTCCCATTTACAGAAGCTCTTGGTATCATTAAAATACCAAAATAAACCCCCTTAAAGAGATTCTTAAGGAGGGGTATTCAAGAGGTAAAATCCTATTCCTTTTCCTTTAATTTTTATTTTCAAGTTCTTTTTATTATTATTATTTCCTCACCACCTCTATAAAAATGACAATGGTAAATCAAGTATCATTTATATACTATAATTATATCATATTAATGGAATAACCATTATCAATCTTCTTACTCCCTCTCTTTTATTTTAAAAATAAAATCATCGTCTGGGAGGTCCGGATTTACAACCTTCGTGGATGACGAACATTGATTATTTAATTTCTCCTTCAAGGATGGTCATGAATTAATTTTTATGGATGAACCAAATTATAAAATATTTATTATATATTATATAATATTCTATAACTAGTATATATTCATAATACTAATTCAAATGAAAAAATTAGTTCGTAGTGATCAAAATAATGCCGTAATAATCTAAACGATTATCACTAAATGACTTATCCAATGATTTATCCTCATACCATATAAACATATAATATATATAACCATTATCACTTATAGATTCTTATTAATAACATTAAATTCCAATTATTTCCAATTATTGTAACATCCTAGGTAAATAATGAATATGAAAATTTTATATTTATTAATATTTGTGAAATAAATAGTAATCTTACTTTCAAGGGGATGATAGGTATGATAGCGTACTCAACACGCAATAACGGGTTTCTTTGAAATCTTACTTTTCACACAACTTTGACTTATACCGAAAAATAATATAATATTATTACTATTTTAAATTGTAGTTAACTTCTAGAAATTTTATTGGCAGGAATGAATAGAACAAACCGTATTATGATTAAACATGTTTGTTAAAATTTTTTACATTTATCTAATAAAATTTAGAGGTTTAGAATGAGAATGAGTCCAATTTTATGCTCAAATACTCTAATATTTTTAAAAGGTAGTTTTACCGCCTTTTGGTGGTGAACCCCTTTTAAATATAGTTTTTGAAACTTTTATATGCTCTATTTGAAAAAATAAACTTCTTCTTTAGAAGAAGGAAATCAAAATTTACTTTGGGTAAATTTTTGGTATTTTTCTAATAAAGTTCATTTTTTATGAATAGTGAAAAATACTGGATTTTAATTCAAAACTGCATATTAATTTAATTTATTTATATATTTAGATTGTTATTTTATTAGTTTTAAAGTGTATTTGGATTATATTTTTACCATTTAATTTAATTTTCTTCATTGGAAGTGATTTCACTTTTTAATTGGATATAAACAAGTATCAATCTTTTGATAGTTATTATTTCTTAAAAACAAGCTTTTTAGTTTTGACAACGAGAATTAATTTTAAATTAATTTCTGCAAATTTTGTGTTTTGAATTTTAAAAAATGGATTCCATATTTAGAATCAGGAATTCTAAATTGCGTAAATATTTAACTTCTATTTTTAGAAATCATGAATAGTAACTTCAGTAAATATTTTATTTACCATGGTTAAAGGGTAAATATGGTAAATAAGGGTAAAAAATAAAATTATAATAATATTAAATTATCCTAAAATGTGTTATAACCCTATTTTATGATACCTATCTGACCATGGTCATCCTTGGGTCGATTTTGGGACCCCATAGTGCCACTTGTAAGTGAAAATGACCCTATAAAAATTAATTTAAAGTTAAGTAAAATATAACATAAACATATATCTTTTAGTAAAACAATTTCTATATGGGGTTATATAAGTGAAATTTTCTAGTAAAAATATTAATTAGAAAAATAAAAAGATTTCATACATCATGATATTTTATTTATAATTTTTATCTATCAAATAAATAAATTTATTTATGACACAATGAGGATGTAATGATTACATCATTAATGAATGTTTTAAATAAATGATATTATAAATATTAAAATAAATTTAGTTTGAAAATTTTTATGAGATAAAAGAATTTTAGGGATAATAATTAATTGTTATCTTTTAATTACTAAAGGTTTTTAGAAATAATCAAGTTGTTATAGATTTTTAAAAAGTCTTGATATAAATAGTTTATAAATTGACATAAATGAATTTTGAAATCAATTAATATTTCATTAAATGGTAAAATAATCCTAAAAATATAAGATTCTACCAAATGACATATATAATGTTAAAAATTTCATTAATGATCCATTTTAGGTCGCTTTTCATTTTATAGTAAATATATTAACCATATAGTATGAATATACAAGAAGACATGGTAAAAGTTAAATAAGTTAACAAAACGTTAAATAAAAAATGATAAGGATTAAAAAATATCCAAAACCTATCCAATTATTATTGGATTGTTTTATTTATAATTATATTCATTATATATTCTAATTTAATTAGTTTTGGACCTTTTGAAACCGAAAATAATTTTATATTAAAATAATACTTTCAAACTTTCCTAAAGAGCCCCTCCTCCTTCTTATAAAAGGTCACCACCTCTAACCCATTACCCACACCTATAAATCTCATTGTCTCACCTAAAATATACTCTAATAATCTCCCAACATACCTCTATTTCACCTATAATCCTTAATTTGGTAATAAGTCAATTCAATAAAGCCTTTTGGTTCAAAGCAAAGGGAGTTACCCGATTTAAAGGTAACATTTTCTCTCAAGTTCTTTTCTTTTATTTTCCTTCTACAACCCCCTAAACTCTCTTTATTATATTATTTTATAACAAAAATAGTATATTCAATATATTAGGATGTTGTTATGAGAATTATTCTAACTACACTCACACACACCTCCATCTAATGGATTTAGAACACACTCTTTCTGTGGACGGTGAACTACTGCCTCAGGAAACGATGATTGTTCAATTATCTCCTACCACCTCTCATGATGTCCATTATGATGACAATATATTTATATATGGTATATATCACATTTATATTGTCTATATTCCTCTTTATTTTTCATTTAAAATATATCTTTATGCTTTCCATAACGCGTAAATATGATAATTTCACTTGAGAAAGTGCAGACTACCGCCCCCTCAAAGTGATATGACTCATTCATGCTATACATAGAATGTATAAAATATAACATTAATGAACTTAAGAAACATATATATAATAGATATTATACATTAATTATGATATACCTATGTATCGTTTAGTTTTAATTCAATTAAATATGAAAAATATTTGAAAGTAGCATTCATGGGTACGCACGACTTACCATCTCCGTGAATAGTGCATTTCATTTCTAATATCCAAATGTTATGGACTATTCTAAATACATATATACTAGATATATATTATATATATGATATCGAAATCATGAATCTAGTTCTAGAGATAATTTAATTTTGACCACATGGATAATTTGTAATTATAACAAGTTCATTTTTTACTCAAGTTCCGAACATCGACAAATTGTCCAATATGAAGTCTAATAATTTACTAATTGTTATAGCAAGGTAATAAGTGATATAAAAGGAATAATAAAATTTAAAAAGGTTCTGAAACAAGTATAAATTAAATTATGTTTATTATTCATGAAATTAAATAATTAATGAATCAAGTTAGACACGAGGTAAGGGACTTTGTCTCAATCTCCTTTCATTGATGCATATTTTGATAATATACAGCTCCTTCTTTTATAAAATGTATAATAAACCCCTTTTAATTTTATTTCCGTTAAAAGGGAACATTTTTTCTACGAATCATTTTACTAAATGGAAAAAGGAATTTTTCAACATTTTCAGTGACAATGACCTCTCCGCCTCTATAATCATTATTTGGATTCCTCTATAAGCCTTAATGATTTTTAAAATGAAAAATAAACCCCGTATTCCATTTTTGGGTGTTTTTGTATTGAAAATGGTATTTGAAATGGATTTATTATTTCAATATCTTGAAATGATTTCTTGTGATTGCAAATGAAATTTTATTAGTGAAATTTTGATATTTTCAATATTTTATGTGTTATTATTTTATAATGGTACTTGGACATTTGACGGGTGGTTACATTATAAACCAAATGATAGGTGGTGCTATGACAAACTAGGATAAGTGGATACATTATAAACTCCAATGCATTGGGTATGGAATTTTTCCATATAGCTCTTCTATTTAGTGATATGTGTAGAAGTTGACCATATGGTTATTCCATTTAAGCATGTTTATATACCAAGTTACCTTTATATGGTATATGTGTTTTATATGGGTTTTATGGTAATATTTTGGTTACAAAATGGTAATCAATGGTCTTTTATTAAGTAAATAGTATTTACTACATCATAAAGGTGAAAAGTATTACTTATGATAAAGTATTCATTGTTTACTTGCTGTTTTGAAAAAACTAATAGTTTTCATTCTTTGTTGATCCCTTACTGAGATTTTTATGAACATACCAAGTTTTTGAAATGTTTTTCATGGGAATTAAAGTGTATTAGGTTCAAGGATGGGATCAAGGAAAATTCATGATGATTAGAAGATGGTACTAAACTTGTTTCTTTTCTTTAAAGAGTTTTTATTTTATAAAAATATGGATAATGAGTAGAAGTGTCTATATGTAATATTCCAATTGTTATTAATATGTTATGACCTAATTCTCGAAAACTCTAAACCTAAAAATATCTTCAATGTGAATTATTAACTCAATTCAAGATTATGTAATGTTTAAGGCTGAGGCCTTATAGTTGGTATTAGAGGTCAATTTATACAACATTAGAAGTTAGGATATTATTAAATTAATATCCATAAATTAATTTATGGTAATATTGAAATGATATAGAATTTGAAGATTACCATGTTTCATAATCTAATATATGTTTGTTCATAATGGTTTTTCATAGAGGAAACATGAAATTTGTGTTGGGAAGGAATACATCGGGAAATGACCTTCCAAATCAGCATATTGAGATGGATGAAATCATAATTGAATAGTTTTTTGTAGTGATGGATTAGTTGAATTAGGAATTGAAAAGAAGATTGGTGGAAACTGTAGTTTTGGAACTGCCTCCCAAAAATGGTGCCAGTGAAATCATCTCTATCAGAATGAATTAATAATGTGTAGAAGGAAGACAGTGAGTTGATGAAAAAGGTATAATTGGTTCAGAATGGTAAGTTACCTAAGTTTTATATTTATAGAAACTATTTTTTGAGGTTTGGAAAGAAATTATGTGTGTCATGTGATTCACAGTTGAAGAAATAGTTGTTATGTAAAGCTCATAGTTCTCCATTTTCAGTTCATTCTATAAGTACTAATATGTACAGAGGTCTTCAGTAGTATTACTGGTAGGATGGAATGAAAATAGATATTGCTGAATTTATTGTGAAGTGCTTAATTTGTCAACAGGTTAAAGTAGAGTGATAATTACCAAAAGATATGCGTTTAGCCTTTACTGATGCCAAAGTGGAAATGGGAAAATGTGTCCATGGATTTCTTAATCGGATTACCAAATACTTCTCGACGTAATAATGTAATCTGGGTTATTATTGATCGATTGAATAAATATTCCCATTTCCTTACTATTCGAGATACTCTATCTCGAGATCAACTTTCTTGATTGTATGTTAAAGAGATAGTTAGGTTACCCATATTTCCTCTCTCCTTTGTATCAAATCATGATCCCAGGTTTACTTCTAAATTTTGGGAAGGCCTTCAGAAGTTTTTGGGTACTAAATTAAATTTTACTAAAACTTTTCATCCTCAATCATATGGGAAGTCAGAACGTACAATTCAAACATTGTAATATTTTCAATGTGCTTGCTCAATGTTTTACTAGGGAAGTTGGGACCGATATATTTCTTTGGTTGAATTCTCTTATAATAACAGTTTTCATTTCAGTATACAGATGGATCCAATTAAGGAATTATATGGATATCATTGTTTAACTATAGATTTTTGGGATGAAGTAGGTGAAAGGAAACTGATGGGACCAGAATTGCTAGAATATATGGTAGAGAAATTTCGGTTTATTCAGAAGCACATGAGAACAGCTCAGAGTAGGTAGAAAAGTTATGCGGATAACCAGATAAAGGATCTTTATTTTGAGGTTCGTGATCATGTCTTTCTCAAAGTTTCTCCCCGGAAAAGTGTGATGCTTTTTGGAAAGAAGGGAATGTTGAGTGTGAGATTCATTGGACCCTATGAAATCCTAGAGAAAGTTGGATCAGTTTCCTATAGATTGGATTTAACTCCAAGTGTATCTTAGTTACACAATGTTTTTCATGTTTCAATGTTGAGAAAGTATAGACCAGATCCATCTCATGTTTTGAGTCCTGAGTTTGTTTAGTTGGAAGAGAATTTTTCTTATGAGAAACAACCAGTCCAGATTCTTGACCGAAAAGAGAAAGTGTTGCAGAATAAGGTAATTCATCAAGTAAAGGTTTTGTGGGAAAACCATATGGTTGAAGAGGCAACATGGGAATATTAAAATTCTATTAAGGATAAATACCCCCATTTATTTGATACGGGAATAAAATTTTGAGGACGTAATTTCCAAAAGGGAGGAAGGATGTAACATCCCAAGTAAATAATGAATATGAAATTTTCATATTTATTAAAATTTCTGAATTAAATATTAATTTTACTTTAATGTGGATGTTATATTCGATAACGTACTCAAAACATAACAACGGGTTTCTTTGATATCTTACATTGCACACAACTTTGAGTTATAACGAAAAATAATATATTATTATTATTATTTTAAATGGTAGTTAATTCCAAACCATTTTATTGGCGGGAATGAACAAAACTAACCATATTATGATTAAACATAATTCTTAAATGTTTTTACATTTATCTAAAAAAATTTAAAGGCTGAAAATGAGAATGAATCCAATTTTAAGCTTAAATAATCTAATATTTTTTAAAGGTAGTTTTACCGACTTTTGGTGGATAACCCCTTTTAAATCTAGTTTCTCGCACTTTTATATATTATATTTGACAAAATAAACTTCTAATTTAGAATTGAGACATAAAAATTTACTTTGGGAAATTTTTTGGTATTTTTTTAACAAAGTTCATTTTCATTATGAATAATGAAAAATACTGTATTTTAATTCAAAACTGCATTTTAATATAATTTATTTATATAGGTGGATTATTCTTTTTAATATTTTTAAAGTTTAATTAGATTATATTTTTACCATTTAATCCAACTTTGGTAATTGGAAGTAATTTTACTTATTAATTAGATATACACAAGTGTCAGTCTTTTGATAGTTATTATTTCTTAAAAACACGCTTTTTGGTTTTGACAACGAGAATTAATTTTAAATTAATTTTTGAAACTTATGTATTTGAATTTGGAAAAATGGATTCCATATTTGGAATTAAGAGGTCAAAATTCTGTAAATAGGAAACATTTATTTTCAGAAATTATGAATAGTAACACCAGTAAATATTTTATTTACCATGGTTAAAGGGTAAATCTGGTAACTAAGGGTAAAAAATAATATTATAATAATATTAAATTATCCTAACACATGTTCAAACAGTACTGGATGACACATGTCTGAGCAGGGGTATCCTTGGGTCGATTTTAGGACCCCATGGAGCCACTAATAAGTGAAAATGACACTTTATAAAAATTAATTTAAAGTTAAGTAAAATGTAACATAAACATATATCTTTTAGTAAAAAAAATTATATGGGGTTATATAAGTGATATTTTCGAGTATAAATAGTCATTAAAATATAAAAATATTTTCTACATCATTATATTTTATTCATAATTTTTATATATCAAATAAATAAATTTATTTATGACATAATGAAGATGTAATTATTACATCATTAATGAATGTCTTAAATAAATGAGATTATAAATATTAAAATAAATTTAGTTTGAAACTTATTATAACATCCAAAAAATTTAGGGATAATAAATACATGTTATATTTGAATTAATGAAGTTTTTTCGAAATAATCAAGTTGTTATAGATTTTTTAAAAGTCTTAATATGAATAGTTTATAAATTTACATAAATGAATTTTTAAATCAATTAATATTTTAATAATGATAAAATAGTCCTAAAATATAATATTCGGAAAAATGACATATATAATGTTAAAAAAGTTCATTAATGATCCATTTTTTTCTCTTGGAACTTTATAGTAAGTATATTAACCATATAGTATGGATATACAAGAAGACATGGTAAAAGTTAAATAAGTTAACAAAGATTTGAATAAAAAAAGATACATATTAAAAAAATATCCAAAACCTGTACAATTCTTATTGGATGATTTTATTTTGACTTATATTCTTCTTTATATTTTAATTTAATGATTTTTTGACCTTTGGAAACTGAAAATTATTTTATAATAAAATAATACTTTCAAACTTTCCTAAAGAGCCCCTCCTCCCTCTTATAAAAGGCCACCACCTCTAACCCATTACTCATACCTCTAAATCCCATTCTATCATCCAAAGTATGCTAAAATAATCTCCCAACATCCCTCTATTCCACCTATAAGCCTTACTTTGGGAAGAAGGAAATTCAATAGAGCCTTTTGGTTCAAACTAAAGGGAGTTACCCGATTTAAAGGTATCATCTTCTCTCAAGTTCTTTTCTTTTATTTTCCTTATCCACCCCCCTAAACTCTCTTTATTCCATTATTTTATAAAAAAACCAGTATCTTATATATACTATGATGTTTTTATGATAATTATTAGAACTAAACTCACACACACCTCCATCTAATATATTTATAACATAATGTTTCTGTGTACAGTGAACTACTGCCTCACAAAACGATGATTGTTCAAGTATCTCCTACCGCCTATCATGGTGTAAATTATGAAGAAACTGTATTTATAAATGGTATATATCATATTTATATATTCTATATTACTCTTTATTTTTAATTTAAATCATACCTTTATGTTTTCCATAACGCGTAAATACGATAATTTCATTTGAGGAAGTACGGATTAATGCCCCCTCAAAGTGATATTACTCATTCATGATATACGTGGAAGGTATAAAGGATAAAATTAATGAACTTATGTAACATATATAACATATATATTATAATTTAATTATAATATACCTTTTTATCATTTATTTTTCATTCTTTTAAATATGAAAAAGAATTGAAAGTAGCATTCATGCGTACGCATGACTTACCGTCTCTAGGAACAGTGCATTTCATTTATTATATCCAAATATTATGGACTATTATAAATATATATATAATAGATATATATGATATATATGATATCCAAATCATGAATATTATTCTAGAGTTAATGTAATTTTGACCACATGTACAATTTGTAATTATAACAAGTTTATTTGTTTACTCAAGTTCCGAACATCGACAAAATATATGATATAAACTCAAATAATTAACTAATTGCTATAGAAAAGTAATAAGTTATATAAAATTAATACTAAATTTGAAAAAGTATTTGAATCAAGTAGAAATTAACTTAATTTTATTATTTAGGAAATTAAATAACGAACGAGTCAAGTCGGACATGAGGTAAGGGACTTTGTCTCAATCTCCTTTCATTGAGGTATGTTTTGATAATATACAACTCCTTATTTTATACGGTGTATAATAAACCCCTTTGAATTTTATTTTCATTCAAAGTAAATCTTTTTTCTATGAAGCGTTTTACTAAACAACTAATGTGATGTTGTTAACATTTTCAGTGATAATGACCTCTCCGCCGCCATAATCATTATTTGGCTTCCTCTATCAGCCTTAATGTTTTTTAAAATGAAGAAGCAATACCTTATTACCTTTTTGGGTGTTTTTTTGAAAATTATTTTTTAAATGGATTTATTATTTAAATATCTTTAGATTATTTTTTGTGAATTCAAATGAAATTTTATTAGTGAAATGTTGATATTTGAAATATTTTGCGTGTTAAGATTTTATAATGGTACTTTGAAATTTGACAGGTGGTTACATGATAATCCAAATGATTGGTGGTTCCATGATAAACCAAGATGGGTGGTTACATTATAACCTCCAATTAATTGGGTATGGAAGTTGGTCGTATGCCTATTCCATTTAGTGATATGTATGGAAGTCGACCGTATGGTTATTCCATTTAAGTATGTTGATGTCCCAAGTTACCTTTATTTTCTATGTGTGTTTTCTATGGGTTTTATGGTAATATTTTGGTTACAAAAGGGTAATAAATGAGATTTAATTTAGTGAAGAGTATTTAATACTTCATAAAGGTAAAAATTATTACTTATTATAATGTATTCACGGTTTACTAGTTGTTTTGAAAAAACTAATAGTTTTCCTTCTTTGTGTATCCCTTACTGAGCTTTTTATGCTCATCCTATGTTTTTGAAATGTTTTTCACAGGACTTAAAGTGGATTAGGTTCAAGTATTGGAACAATGAAAAGTAAGTATGATTAAAACATGGAACTAAACAAGTTTCTTTTCTTTTATGAGTTTTTATTTTATGAAAAAAATGGACACTGAAGAGAATTGTCTACATGTAATATTTAAATTGTTATGTATAGGTTATAACCAAATTATCTAAAGATATAAACATGAAAAGATACTCAATGTGAATTATTTACTTAATTCAAGATTATTTAATGTTTAAGTCTACGGCTTTATAATTATACCCATGTGACATTAACTCCATTACTTATAAACAAGTATATCGATCATTAAAACCAATGAAATGAATGCCCCAAGCAATAAAAATATATATTATAACTCATTAAAAGGCCATACATGAACATAATAAAATTATACTGAATCCAATAAATTAAGATAATATTATTAATTAATTAATTAATGGATTTAATTTGATTATCCAGTACATTAAGGTCAAGTTCAGAACATATTAAAACATAAGGTAAGGGTTTTCTTCCCAAACCTCCATTTTCTTTCAGGTTTTGCTTTATTCCTCTATAAACCAATGTAATTCTTCATTTATTTTATATAATTCTTCTAAATTATAGTTATATGATCCAAAATAATTTATTCTGATTAGTTAATCTATTTTTTGTGGAAAATACATGTTTTGAAAGGGTCCCCTTCCCAATTATTCATGGTAAGCAAGCCCAATTAAAGGGAACTTTGTGATTTTTTACCTATTTTCAAGTGCACTATATAATATATTTTAAGGCATAGTATTTTATTCAAAAACCACTCAATTTATGATGAAAAAACTAAATTATTTCATTCCTTTTTTATGAAATGGTTTTTCGAAAAGAACTGTTCTTTTCAAAGTAAAAGAGTATTACTCTCGAGAATTTTTCAATGATTTTATTGGAGAATTTTCATCTATTTCAACACCCTTATTTAATAATATTTTTATTGGGATTAAAATCTTATGAATATAATATACCATATTTTATTAAATTTTTATTGATAAATTTGAATTTGGATGTGCTATCTTGATACCATTCACCATACTACTCCGAATGGTTAGTGTTTATGTCTAAGGATTGAGGAATGTTATTTCATATGTTCATGTTATTTATGTTTATACCCATTAATATGAGGAATTAATTTGATATTAGAAAGTGATGGGTGGGGCCTGATATAGTATCTTAATGTATCATTATGTCTCATGAGACAAAATAAAATTGGGTTATTCCCGAGGCCTTACCCTAGTATCTTTAGTCATCTTGGTCGAGGCCTTGATAATATGTTTCAGAAGTCTAATATTATGCATTGCATCATTATGAAATTAGTAATTGGTAATCAATGATATTATTATAAGATTATAATATCAATGGTTATGTTTCATTCCCTTATGATCATTTATATGGATTTATTTAATCATCTTTCATTCTTTCCAAATTATACTCAAGTATATATTACTGAGAATTTGAGACCACCCATTTCTTATGTTTTATTTTTACCCAGGTTGCAAAGATAAATATTATGAATGACTTGAAGGGATAATCTATGAGTCATATATTTTACCAATGGAATTTCTATATTGTTTTTTACTATCAAATTGTAATGTAATGCTTATTATTGTATCTGGTTTTCCAAAACTACTAAACTATTCAGTCCTTTGGGATGCAGCATCCTTATAAACATAACAATTTATTAATATAGGGCACCAGCTTTGGGAAACTTGGGTCAGGGTCCTTACATTTGGTATCATAATAAGTTCAGTACAAAACTTGGAAACTACATTTTGAAAATGTATATTAGGGAACAAAACACTAAGATAGAATTTGAGGATAATCATACAAGAACATCCTAGAATTTTGGCAAGGTAGATATTATGTGGATCTTACTAGAAATATATCCCTCTATGGATACTAAAATTGAATATGGTTCTGGAAGAGATGTAACTAGAATTAACAACTTTGACAATGTGTTCTAATCCAAACTCGGGGTAACCTAGTACACGACAACAGTCTTTACCGCACAACTGGTTTGAAACTATTAGGGGATATGCTTAGGATAATTAAAATTTTCTTTATAAACCATTATGAAGGATTTAAATTTAAATATGTCCTCAAAGAAACCATTCTTATGATTATGAAATTAGACATGTATATAATTTCAATTTATGTTAGGTGATTTTCTAGTTTGACATTATACATTATGATTCATAACCTAATTTAATGTATTCCATTATTTAGAAATGGTTCCTAGTGGAAGGAATGGAAATTTCATGAACGCATGTATCCCATGTTGGGATTTCCCTCTTTTAAAAGATAATGATGTTGGTTCTGAATTTTCAATTGGTGCTGAGAAACTTATAACTATACTGGGAGATCTAACTCAAGTTATCAACAATAACCATACATGTATAGAGCATCATAATCCACAACATGGAGGAGAAATGTTAGACCTCTTTATGAGACAACAACCTCCATCATTCAATGAGACTACATACCCATTCGTAGAGAAGTATTGGATACGTTACTTAGAGAATATATTTCTCTCTTTGGGATGTAACAAAAGGGATAAGATTTTCATGGTATTTTATCATCTATCGAGATATGCATAATAGTGGTGGTCATTAATTCAAAACATGAAAGAGGAGGAAGAAATAGAAGAAATGGAATGGAGGGACTTTAAGGAAATATTCTTAGAAAAATATATTCCTTGCGAATAGTGAGTAGATATGGAGAGGCAAATCATGAGTTTGAAAAAAAAATCGGATGAAAAAATTGTGAATTATAAAGACAATTTTACAAGGTTATAAAGGAATACCTTGGACAATATACATAACGCAAGGATCAATATTGATCGATTCCTTAATGGTTTAAGACCATTCCTCTAAAGGGAAATAGTCTCCCAAATATTCTCATCATGTGCTATCAAGATATAGAAAGAATTATATAAGTCAAATAACATTAAGGGAAAGCAAGAGAATAAGATGGTAGAGTAAGAAAGAATATATAATGGTAAGAATAGAAAGGGGAGTTTTCGAACATGTGATACTTGTAGAAATAAACACCCTAGAGCCGACTTAAAAGGAAAAGGAGTATGTTAAAAATGTGGAGAAAGAGGACACCAATATCATGATTGTAAGGGAAAGAAATAAGCTACCAATGTTCAATGTTACAATTGTAAATAGATGGTACATTTTTTCAATAATTTTTCTAAGCATCAAGGAAGCATTATCCAGAGAAGGCCAAGGGAGAAAGTTCAAGCTTATGCGATCACAACTTCTGAGGTCGAAGTTCTTAATGATGTGGTGGTAGGTACTTTAATCTTTTCCTTATACTTATATAATGAATTATTTGATTCTAGATCATCACATTCTTTTATATCTTCCCAGTTTTCTAATAAAATTACATATTTCAAATTTTATTTAATAAATGAATTTTAGTCAAAACTCATAAGGGAAGTATCATTGCAAAAAATATGTTTTGATCAATCCCCCTTATGACACATAAAAGTGCTTTAATTGTTAACCTTATCATCATACCCATGATTGACATTGATATAAATCTAGTTATGAATTGGATTTCAAGTTATGATGTGAAAATATATTGTAAGAATAAAGAAGTTACAATTTTTGAGAATGATGTAGAATCCATTATCTTTAGAGAAAAAACCTCATCATTTTATTCTTATCTAGATCTACCCTAAGTAGCTCTACTGAATGAAAATGTTAGGGAGGAAGATAAAAAAATATCAAGGGTGAGAAAAAAATCTTCAAATTGAGGATGTACCTATTGTGAAAGAATACATCTATGCATTTCCATAGGATTTAGCTGGACATCCTTCAAAGTAGGAAATTGAGTTTTTATTGATTTAATTTATGGAATAAAGACTATAGAAAAAATCCCTTATAGAATGGAAAAAGTTGAATTAATAGAGCTAAAGAAACAATTATAGGGATTGAGTGATAAGTGATTTATCCACCCTACTGTTTCTCAATGGGGATATCCTATTCTTTTCTTTAATAATAAATATGGATCTATGAGGATGTGCATTAACTATAGGGAGATCAATGCTACTATGATAAAGAACAAGTATCATATTCCTCGCGTTGATGATTTATTTGATCAACTTCACAAAGAATAATATTTTTCAAATATTTACCCTCTATTTGGATATCATTAGTTACATGTGAGGGGAGAATATATTCCAAATACATCATTTCGAACCAAATATGGGAATTATGAGTTTACAGTAATGTCTTTTGGACTGACAAACACACCCTATGTTTTTAAAGATCTAATGAATAGAAATTTCAAGGAATATATTGATAAATTTATTGTGGTATTTATTGATGATATCTTATTATACCCCAAAATCTATAAATAACATGTGAATCACATGCACATTATTCTAAAGAATCTTAAAAGAAATGATTTATATGACAAGTTTAGAAAGTCTAAATTTTGGATTTAAATAGTTTCTTTTCTTGGCCATATTTTCTCTAAGGATGGAATCTTAGTGGATATTACAAAGACAAAGGAAGTTCAGGAATGGCCTACACCAACGAACGCAACCTAAGTACATAGTTTTATTGGTTTAGTAGGTTATTATTGGTGTTTTCAAAACTTCACCCAATTAGCTAACTTGTAAAGAAATCTTACTCATAAAGGGGTTAAGTTAATATGAAAAAAAGAATGTGAATAATGTTTTGAAAATTGAATAAGTGGATATTGAATTATCCAATATTGACTCTACCCTCGGGAAAAGAAGGATTTGTGATTTATAGTAATGCATCAAAGAAAGAACTTGGTTGTATCCTTATATAGAACGATATAGTTATTGCATATGAATCATTGAAGTTAAAAATTCATGAACTAAAATATCCAACTCATGATCTTGAGTTAGCATCTGTACTATATACTCTAAATATATGGAAAAATTATCTCTATGGTGAAATATGTGAGATATATACTGATCACAAGAGATTGAAATATATCTTCTCACATAAAGAACGCAACATGAGGAAAAGGTGATGACTTGAGCTACTCAAGGATTGTGATTGTTCCATAAATTACTATCTAAGGAAGGAAAATAAGGTGGTGGATGCATTGAGTAGGAAGGATCATAGAGTTCGGAACAAAATGAGGTTTGACAGGGATTTTATGTACATAGATCTTGTGAGGATGGATATGGTAATTATCAAAGAAGTTGAAACATCATTAGTTTTTCAATTTGTTTCCCAAAAATATATATTATAAATAATTAAAATTTCTCAATCTGATGATGATAATATTCAAAATAAAATTAAATCTATAAATGATGGGAAGTTTTCAAACATCGTTCATGAGGATGAAATTTTGAAATTTGGGAGAAGGATATGTGTACCCTCTATACCCAAGCTAAAAAGGGAGTTATTTGATGATGCTCATAGTTAGAATTTCTCTATACACCCTGGTAGTAGTAAGATGTATAAAGATTTGTAGGAACATTTCTGGTGGGATAACATGAAGCGTGAAATTTCTGATTATGTATCAAGATGTTTAGTCTTTCGAAAGGTGTATGCTGAAAGACAACATCCTATAGGATTCATGCAACCTATAACTATTCCTACATGGAAATGGGATGACATCACCAAGGATTTGTTCACTATATTACCAAAATATCCAAGAATGAACGATGAAATATGGGTGATTGTTGACCAACTTACAAAATAATCACATTTACTCACTATAAGGGAGGATTTACCACCAGAGAGCCTTCACATCTCTATATTAATGAAGTTTTAAGAGTTCATGGAGAACATCTATCAATTATGTCTGATCATGATCAACTATTTGTATCAAAATTCTGGAAAAGTCTTCAAAAATCTTTGGATACTGAGCATTATTTGAGTACTTCTTATCACCCTCAAACTGACAGGTGGTCAGAAAGGATGATCCAAACTTTAGAATACATGTGGAGATCATGCTCACATGATTTTAAAGGTATGTGAGATCATTATTTAACTTTGGTAGAGTTTTCTTACAATAATAGTGTCTATTCAAGTATTCAAATGGCATCATGTGAAGAATTTTAAGGAAATATATTTTGTACACCAACTTTTTGGGACGAAGTTGGTGAAAGGAAGCTTATAGTCCTATAACTTGTGGAAGAAACAACAGAAAAGGTAAGTACTATTCAAACCCATATAAAATAAGCTCAAAAAAGGAAAAGGAGTTATAATGATAACCAAAGGAAGGATTTGGAGTTTCAAGTGGGAAATCACATTTTCTTAAAATTATGTTCATGGAATGGTGTGTTAACATTTAAGAAGAAAGGAAAACTAATCCCTAGTTACATTGGTCCTTTTGAAATTATAGAGACAATTGGATTTGTGGATTATCATTTAGAAATTCGGCCTAGCCCTTCTAATGTACACAATGTGTTCCATGTCACTTTTTTAAGGATGTACATGCCAGACACAACACATGTACTCACTTATAAAGGAATTTAATTGGAAGAAGACTTAAAGAATGGGTGTTGAGAAATTTGATGACTCGGCTAGTAAAGGTACTATGGAAAAATCATAAAATTGAAGAGGCGACATGGGAGCCTGAAGAACATATGATGAAGGCCTATCCAAATGTCTTTATAAGGTAACATTCTGAAATTATGAGGATGAAATTTTTGTAATGGGGGGAGAATGTAACACCCCAAGGATTCACAAATAAATATAATGTAGAATGTAATGCATAAAACACCGAGTCTCTGCAAAACAACACTGTTATTACAAACTAGTTGTTAAACGTAATTTTTCCGCATCTATGATTTGAATTTTGAAATACGGACATAGATGGTTGTGATCAGTAAGATATTTAGGGTTTGTGAGGATCAACTTACATTTTTGGTGAATAGTTACATGACCTTAGGAATAGTAATATGACCCTTATGAATAGTAAGCCGACCTAATGAATAGTAATATCACCCATGAAAGTATAAATAAAATTCAGGGTCCTTATAAATGAAACAATGATATAATTATATCATGGTATAAGTAAGTGAATATTTAAAAATTAATAATTAAGTTTTTCTATTTTTGTGAATAATAAATATTTAACTAAAATTTTATAATTAATAAATTTATTTAAAATAAAATTCATTTTTATTCATAAATCAATATTTTTTTGTCCTATAATTTTAGTATAATTTAATAACACCTTAGTTAATTATTCTGGTTGTTATAAAATCAGTTTTAAATTTAAAAACTGTATTTTTAGAATAAATGATGATTTTAATTAAAAAATGAATTACCTATATTTAGAAAATTATATTAATAAAATATATTTCATTTTTAGTTCTACAATTCAAAAATCGGTGAGGTGAATTTTTTGGATTTTTTGAAATACTTGAATTTTCAGTGAATAGTAAAATACGATAATTTACAGTATAAATACATCATAACATAAATACACTATTCCTTGAGGAATGGCTGGTGTAATCACCCTTGGATAAAACTAAAATGAACTTATTATAAGATTTATTCATAATAATCAACACTATTGGTTGTCTTGAGAAAAATAATAAAATAATGAATAAAATAATGAGAAATTACCCCTCTCCTCCACTATAAAAACAACCCCTCACCCCCTCTTCTCCCCACACCTTCCAAGCATTGAGACTCATAAAATTTATACCCAATCCTCTTGCCAATATCATTATCCATGTTCAAAATTTCTTGGTCTCATCAAATGATAAAGATGAATATCCTTATGGAGATTCTCTAGGAGTATTCAAGAGGTAAAATCCTCTTCCATTTCTTTTAATTTTTCTTTTCAAGTTCTTTATTTTATTATTATATCCCTAACTAATCTATAAAAATGATCATGATAATTACAATATAATTTATATAATTTAATTATATCATTTTAATTTAATAACCATCATCAATCTCCTTACTTCCTCTATTATATTTTTAAAACGAAATCATCGCCTGGGAGGTGCCGATTTACAACCTCTGTGGACTATGAATTTTCTTTCTTTAATTTCTCATTAAAGGAAGGTCATGAAACAATTTTTATGGTTTAAAAAGATTATGAAATATTTATTATGTATTATTTAATATTATATAACCATTATATATACATAATACTAATTCATACAAGAAAACTAGTTCATGGTGATCGAAATACCGTCGTAATAATCTAAACAATTATCACTAAATGTCTTATATAATTATTTATCCCCACACCATATATCCATATAATATATATAACCATTAAAAATTTTGGATTCTTATTAATAACATGAAATTACAATTATTGATAATTATACCCATTTTACATGAACTCCAATACTTATAAACAATTATACCGATCGTGAAAACCAATGAAACGAACAATCCCGAGCAATAAAACTGTATCTTATAACTCATCAAAACATCCATAAATGAACATAATAAAATTATAATAAATAAAATACATGAAGATAATGTTTTTAATAAATTAATTAATGGATTTAATCTGATTATCCAGGATGTTAAGGTCAAGTGCAGAACACATTCAGACATAAGGTAAGGGTTTTCTTCCAAAACCTCCATTTTCATTCAGGTTGTGCTTTCTTCCTCCATAACCCAATGTAATTCTTCATTTATTTTATGTAATTATTATAAATTCGGGTTATATGTTCCAAAATCATGAATTTTGATCATTTTATCTATCATTTTTGGAAAATACATATTTTAAAAGGGTCCCCTTCTCAATTATTTAAGAAAAGGAAGCTCGATTAAGGGGAGCTTCCCAATTTATTACCTATTTTCAAGTGCAATATATAATCTATTTTAATCCACCATATTTTTTATAAAACCACTCATTTTATCATGAACAAACTATATTATTTTATTCATTGTTTTATGCATAGTTTTTTCCAAAAGAACTCTTCTTTTCAAAGTAAAAGACTATTACTCTAAATAATTCTTCAATGATTTTATTAGATTATTTTCATATTTTTTAAAAAACCTATTAAGTAATATGTTTTATTGGGTTTAAACTAATATTATTATCATTGAACATATTTTATTAGATGGTTTACAATTATTTTTACTGTGGATGTGCTATCTTGATACCATTCACCATATTACTCAGAATGGTTAGTGTTTATGTCTACAGATTGAGGAAAGTTATACCATATGTTCATGTTGTTTATGTTTATCACCATTCATATGAGGAATTAATTAGACTTATCAAGTAATGGGTGGGCTGCTATATCCCCTTTATTCATCAGTAGGTCACATGAGACAAACCAGAATTGGGTATTGGTCGAGGCCTTACCCTTGTATTTTTAGACATCTTGGTCAAGGATTTGAAAATATGCTTCAGATGTCAGGTGTAATGCCCTGACCCCAGTTACCCAAATTTAGTACATTATTACATAACATTGGAATGATACAAGGAATCATGTCCCAGAATACCAATCAGTTTAGTAGCCTTAAAAGTACTAGATGCATTCATAAGTTTTACATTACATCGTGAAATAAAAACATCAACCACATTTTGTCCCCTTTAGAACACACTTATATCCTTAGAATATCCCTACAGGTCAACCATAAAATACTTCTTCACATCCTGGAAAAAATAAAACATAGAAATGGGTGAGATCAAATGCTCAGTAAAGATAACAATATAGAGAAAACTTTCATAAATAAGCATAAACATTTAACGCAATGTATAAGACTAAAACAAAAGCCTTTTAAACTTAAACTTCCGCATAATATGGAAAAGATAAAATCAAAATAATTCCATTTACTTATTCACATGAATATTCTACTAGTTGAATAATCACATGCAATATCAATATCCACTTTCATAATAATGGAATGCATAATGCCATACTTCATAACCACATAGTCAAGGCCTTGTGACAGGACTACAAATAAGATTTTGTCAAGGCCTTGTGTCAAGACTCTAGTTTGTCTCATGAGACCAACCAATGCATCAATGAGCTATAGCAGGATCCACCCATCACTTACTAATTCCAATTCATTCCTTATATGAAAAGGATTAAACATAACATAAACATTTGTATTAAAACTAACATATAAATTGTCAATACTTTATCCATAAACCATTAATGTTATAAAAATAACACATCCATAGACAAAAATATCAAAAAACCTTCAATACAATATGGAAGATTATTATCATAATAAATCAACCTCGATCAAGAATAATATCCAGTAGAGTATGTTGACTTAGTTGAAAATTATCAGTAAAAATCTTTGAGAGAAATATCCATTTTTTGTGAAATCATTTTAAATGTAACACAATTTAAAAAGGAAGTCATTTAAAATATATTTTTGAATAAAAGTGTCCCATACCACTTTGAAACTTTTTATAGGAATTAACATTTTAAAACATTCATATAAATATATATAAATCCATAAAATCGTTTTGAAAACATGGATATTAATGAGAAAGGTTTAGAAGAATAAATCATTAAAAAATTTAAAATGACGTTTTAGTAAAAGAGTCCCTTAAAATAATCCCTTTGAAAACACTTTTATGAAACATGGACATGGATAATAAATATGTCTTAGTAAACACTTACACATAAACAATCTCTAATAATAATGAGATTAAGGAATTAACCCTAACCTTGTACTTTTCCTTATTCGATGGTATGTTAAACTTCGGTATAATAGTTAACACATTGTTACTAAATTATAAAATAACTATATACATAAATATGATATCATATATGATCCTCTAATATTGCTTTGTTAATAATATTTCAGTAGTATCATCATTTCGAGTGTTAACTGATTCGTTTTCCTTTATATACTTGGTTGCATAAGCCATGTTTGTTATGGATAGGATATATTTGATTTATATAAAGAATGATATTATGTTCATAAACATTATTTTTAATCATAAAATGAAAATTATTCTTGAATGATTACGATGGGGAATGAATCTCATCACGTTCATGGAGACGGTAATCCGTACATATGCATGAGCGAAAATATCATTATATTGATGGTGAAATCATATGTAATTGGATGGTATATAATATATAAAGAATAATTAACATGTAATATTTATTATTTACATAAGTTATACTCATTATTATACCCATCCAAATAAGGAAGTTTTTGAATAACAAACTACACCATGATGTGGAGACGGTAAGCCGTACGTACACACGTATGGTGACTTTGTCATTCATATGATGAATAAAATAATTAATATGGTTGTAAAATTTTTATAATAACATCACATTATATATAAAATAATGGATTTATTACTTTATAATGGAAACAACAAATAAATAAGAAGTGTAAGGAGAAAAGAACTTGAAAGAGTGATGAAATATTTACCTCTTCTTCGGGTTCTTCCTTTTGATTTGATCAAAATGGCTCCTTAGGTTGGATTTCTGATCAAATTAAGGACTCTAGGTAAAAGGGAGGATATTTGATAGGATATTTGTTCAGGGCTTGGCCGATCCAAATGGATTTGGAGGTGTTAATTTAAGAGAAAGGGAAGTACCCTTTCATAAGAGAGGTGAGGGTCACTTTAGGAAAAGCTTGAAATATTATTTTATAATAAAATCATTTTCGGTTTATAATGGCTCTAAAATGATTTATTTAGAGTATAATGTTGGGATGGGTCTAAAACCTATAACCAATAGGTTTTTCATAGGTTTAGGTCACCATATTAACCTTATATTTTAGATTTAACTCTCTTAGTTAAATAGTTTGACATTTACCATGTCTCTTTGTATTTTTATATTATATGGTTAATAAACTTACTCTAACAAGCCAAGAGAACCCCAAGTTGTTAATTATTAATATATATAACCTTATGTAAGTCCTTTTTCCAAACCTTTGATATTTAGGAACATTATATCAATCAATAATATATTATTTGTTTTAAAAACTCAATTATGTCAATTTTGACACTATTTAGTATTTGGTTTTTGTGAACATCATAACAGCATGACTACTTCGGAAAAAAATTTAATCAACCCTAAAATGTCATATTAACTAATAAAATTAGTTTAATTCATCAAAATTATCAAATTACATTTATTTGAATATTTATATTATCAAATATTTTAATATTTCATTAATAAGGTAATTACTGCATCATCATTGTGTCATAAATAAATTAAATTATTTAATTTCAAAAAATTATAAATAAAATACCATTAAGTATGAAATATTTTTATCTTTATAATGAATATTTATAGTCTAATTTATCTTATGTATAATCCTATATAAAAAATGGTTTAGTTATTAAACATAGAATTTAACACTTTTATCTCTTCTTTAAATAAAATAATAATAAATGTCCTAATCTAATAAAATTGGACCAAATGGGTCATATTTTATTAATAAGGTTTTTTTTTGTCCAATTAAACTTATACAATAGAATTCGTACATGTGTTGGGGTAATTATAATATCATTTTTACCCTTAATTACCCTATTTACTTTTAACCGTGGTAAATAAAAGTCAAAATATACTATTCAAAAAAAATTGTTTTCATCTTATTGAACAAAATTTTAATTACTTATGTCAACTATATCTCTTGGATTTTTGAAATTCAATTCATAGAAGTAGTAAAATTATGTTTTATGAAAATTTAAAGATTCTCCTAGAAGGTGGGTAAAAGACGGTAAAAAGTTCAATAAAATTTTATATATCTAAACATATAATAAAATGAATATAATGAATTACATTTGACATATATAGGTATTATGTATCTATTTTGACATAAAATAAATTAAAATAAAATAACTAATTACTTAAATAAAAATTTGGTTTTAAATAATAAAGTAGTGTTTTCACTATTCATCAAAAATTGAGAGTTTTCAGAAAAATACCAAAAATTTGCCCTAAGATAATTTTGATATTTTGAATCCAAAAATGAAGTCCATTTTGAAAATTAAAATTTATAAAATTTCAAAAATTGGGTGTTACTATTCATAAAGGCTAGTTTGATTGGTCATGGTGTGTTAAATCTCCAAGTTGCATACAACACAAGCTACTGCATTATTCAAAGGCAAACATACTGTGGAAGCTTGGGGTGTTACATTCTCCCTTCCTTAAAATAATTTTTTCCTCAAAATTTCTAGAATATTACTGCATAAAAAGATTTGGGTGGTTCTTCATCATTATTTCCTCGGGTTCCAACATTTCCTCTTCTATCTTATGGTTTCTCCATTGAACTTTTACCAGACGAGTCGTCCGGTTTCTCAGCACTTGTTCTCTAGTATCAAGAATTTTGACAGGCTCTTCATAATAAGACAGATCAGGTTCCAGGTCAATTTCTTCATAGGTGAGTATATGTATTGGGTCAGGCATGTATTTTCTCAACAGTAATACGTGGAACACATCATGAACTTTGGAAAGACATGGAGGAATTTCCAAATAGTAAGGTACAACTCCAATTTGTTCTAGAATTTTGAAAGGTCTGATGTATCTCAGACTCAATTTACCCTTCTTAATGAAACATATAACACCCTTCCACGTAGATACCTTTAAGAAAACATTTTCTCCTACTTTAAATTTCAAATATTTCCTTCGGTTATTGGCATAGCTCTTTCGCCTACTTTAGGATGCTTTGATGTGGGTTTGGATAACCTTCACCTTTTCCATTGTTTCCTCAACAAGTTATGGGCCTATGAGTTTTCTTTCACCATCATCATCCCAACAAGTTGGTGTGCGACATCTCTTTATGTATAATGCTTCATATGGTGTCATCGGAATACTTGAATGGAAGCTATTATTATAGGAAAATTATACCAGAGGTAAATATTGATCCCACATACCTCGAAAGTCAAGTGAGAAAGATCTCAACATGTCTTCTAAGGATTGAATAGTCTGTTCTGATTGTCCATCAGTTTGAGGGTGGTAGGAAATGCTCAAACGATGATCAGTATCCAGGGCCTTCTGAAGAATTTTCAACAATCTTGATGTAAAATGGGGATCACGATCAAGAACAATCGATAGGGGTATCCCATGAAATCTTACAACTTCATTAATATATAGTCTTGTTAAACGTTCAATTGGTAAATCTTATCTTATAGTAAGAAAATGTGTTGACTTGGTAATATGATCAACAATGTCCCATATTGCATCATTTCTTCTAGGATTCCTTGGTATCCCCATGAAAAATTCCATCGTAATATTATCTCATTTCCACTTAGGTATGAGAAGAGGTTTCATGACTCCGCTAGGCTATTGCCTTCTGGCTTTCACTTGTTGATAAACCATACATCTTGCCACAAAATCAGAAATCTCCCTCTTCATGTTGTCCCGAAAAAATGTTCTTTCAAATATCTATACAACTTTGTGTTACTAGGGTGTATAGAGAAATTGGAGCTATGAGCATCATCCAACAATTCTCTTTTTAGATAAGGTATATCGGGAACACAAAGTCTCTTCCCAAATTTCAAAATTATATCTTCATATACAAAGTCAATCAATCTCCCATCGTTCACAGCTTTAATTTTCTTTTGAAATTACTCCTCGTCAGTCTGAGAACTTTTTTTCCTTTCTTGTAAAGATGGTGTGGAAACCATTTTAAAAAGCATTGATATTTCACCTTCCATGGTTATTCCCATATCCATCTTTACTATATCCATGTATATAGGATCCCTTTTAACTCTCATCTTGTTCAAAACTCCATGATCCTTTATACTCAAAGCATCTTCCACCTTATTTTCCTTCCCTAGGTGGTAGTGTATAGTGAAATCATAATCCTTGAGTAGTTCAAGTCATCGCCTTTGCCTCATATTGAGTTATTTTTGTGAGAAAAATATACTTCAAACTCTTGTGATCATTATAAATATCAAAATTTTCATCATAGAGATTGTGTCTCTATATTTTCAGAGAAAATATTACAACTGCTAACTCAAGATCATGAGTGGGATAGTTTTGTTCATGAATTTTTAGCTTCTGTGATGCATAGGAAATAAGTCTATCATTCTACATAAGGACACAACCAAGTCCTTTCTTTGAATCGTCACTGTAAATAAAAAACCCATCATTCCATGATGGTAGAGTCAAGATAATAGAATTAACTAATCTTCTCTTCAGTTCCTCAAAATATTCTTCACACTCTTTTGTCCAAAAAAATTTAACTCCTTTACATGTGAGCTTGGTTAATGGGTTAGTCAATCAGGAAATTGTTTTTTACAAAATGCCGATAATAACATGATAAACTAATAAAAATACATACCTCAGTTATACTCATCAGTGCTGTACATTCTTGGATTACCATGGTCTTTAAAGGATCAACAGAGATTTTATCTTTAGAGACAATATGGCCAAGAAAATAAATCTCTTGAATATAGAATTCACACATTCTAAACTTACCATATAATTCATTTCTTCTAAGAGTCCTTAGGATAATGTGCAAGTGATTTTCATGATCTTCATATATTTTTGAGTATACTAAAATATCATCAATAGAAACCGCTACAAATTCATCAATATATTTCTTGAAAACTCTATTAATTAGATCCATGAAGATAGAGGGTACATTAGTCGATCCAATAGGTATTACTGTAAACTTGTAATGCTTGAACATGGTTTGAAATGTTATTTTTGGAATTTCTTCGTTCTTCACACACAAATGATGATATCTAGACCAAAGGTCAATATTTGAAAAATATTGAGCTCCATGAATTTGTTCGAATAAATCATCAATGTGAGGTAGGGGATACTTGTTATTTATTTTTATATCATTGATCTCCCTGTAGTCACTGCACAACCTCATAGATCCCTCTTTCTTCTTAACAAAAATAATAGGGGATCCCCATGGAGAAACACTAGGGTGAATAAATCCCTTATTACTCAATTACTCTAGTTGTTTATTTATTTCCACTAATTCCACAGTGGCCATTCTATAAGGGGTCCTTGATATAGGCCTTGAACAAGGAATTAAATCAAGGAAAACTCAATTTATTTTTCTAGAGGATGTCCAAGTAAATCCTCTGGAAACACATCAACATATTCTTGCACAATAGGAATGTCCCCTATTCGAACATTATTTTCCTTACCCATAGTTATTTCATTATATTCTTCCCCAATAATAGAATTTAGTAGAGCTATTGGGGGAAGATCTAGATAAGAATCAGGTGGTGATGTTTCTTCTCTAAAGATAAGGTACTCCTTATCATCATCAAAAATTGTAACCTCCTTCTTCTTATAATAAATTTTCATATCATGTTCCAAAATCCTATCGATTCTGAGGATTATATCAAATTCAATCATGGGTATGATGATAATATCACTAGATAAAGAACATTTATATTCCCTAATGGGAACTGACTCACAAAACTTTATTGCGATGATACTTCCCTTAGGTGTTTTGACTGACAACTCTCTTGTTAAGTCAAATTGAAAATATCTGATTTTATTAGAAAACAGGGAAGATATAAAACAATGTGATGATCCAGAATCAAATAAAGCATTGGCTAAACTTGAGGAAACCATTAAATTACCTACCACCATGTCTTTTAGAGCTTCAACCTCTATAGTAGTGATTGTATAATCTTGGACTTTCTACCTTGGCCTTTTTTGGGGTAATTTTCCTTGGAACTTAGGACATTCATTGGCATAATGTTCCTTTTCTCTATAATTGTAGCATTCAACATTGACAGCCTCTTTCTTCCCCATGCAATCACGAGCTTGGTGTCCTTTTTTAGCTCACTTGTAATAGACTCACATTCCCTTCAGGTAAGTACCAGGGTGTTTCTTCCCACATTTACCATAGGATGGATATTCAAATTTTCCTTTCTTCGCCTTATTTCCATTTCCAGAGTGTTCATCAGATCTATTCTTCTCTTGCTTTTATTTAAAGTCATAAGACTTAGAGAATTCCTTTTTTGTCTTGATAACACATGAGACAATATCTTCATATGATGAGAGGGATTATGAGACTAATGCTCGACAGAGAAATGGTTTTTAAACCATCAAATAATCGATCAATTTTACTCCTTGGGTTATGTATATAATCTGCTGCATGCCTTGATAACCTGGTAAAGTTAGCCTCATACATTGCGACATTCTCATCCTCTTTTTACCTCAGACTCAGAAATTGTCTTTCCATATCCACTCAATGGTCACAAGGAAAGTCTTTTTCTAAGAAAATATCTTTAAAATCCATCTATTTCATGGTTGATACTTCTTCATATTCCTCTGTGTTTTGGATTAATGACCACTATTGATTTTCATCTCCCATGAGGTGATAAACTTCCATAAAAACTTTTTCCATTTCGCTTCTCCCAAAAGCATTAAATATTTTCTCTAAGGAACTTATCCATTACTCAGCAATTAATGGATTTTTACTCCCATTGAACGTTGGTGGTTTCTACCTCATGACGTGGTCTAACATTAATCCTCCACGTTGTGGATCAGGGTGCTCCATATGGGTAACATTATTATTCATATCCTGAGTGAGTTGTCCCAGTAGGGTGAGAATATGATCAACACCAGTTGCATCACCAGCTCCACTATAATTATCTTGATCAGGAGGGAAATCCCTACATGGATTACATGGGTTGATATAGTTTCCATTCCTTCCACTAGGTTCCATTTCTAAACAATGGCACACACTAGATTAGTCTATGAATCACAATACATAATTCCAAACTTGTAAAATAGTTAACATAAATTGAATAGTTTATGGATATAATCGATAATCATAAAAATGTTTTCTTTAAGAAAGTATATACTCATAAACCCTTCATAATTATTTGTGAAGAAAATGAGAATTATCCTAGGCATATCCCCTGGGAGTGTCGTAACCAAGAGCTTAGAAAATTCCATTGTCGTGCACCAATTCCCATTCAAGTCTAACTCAAAGCAGTGTTTTCGGGTTTTACCCATAGGTACATCTGTTCTAGAGTCTCCTCTACCTTCTCGTATCTAGACAGAGATTTATTTCTTAGGAAACTCACAAAATCAATATAGTACCAAAATTCTAGAAAGTTCTTCTATACTAATCCTTAAATTCTATCTTAGGTTATTAATCTCTAATCAGAGTTTTCCTAAATATAGTTTCCAAGGTTTGTACTAAACTTCCTCTGATACCAACTATAGTGCCCCAACCCCAGTTACCTAGATTTGGTGCATTATTACATAACATTGGCATGATACAAGGAATCGTGTCCCGAAAGACTGATCAGTTTTGTAGCCTTGGAAGTACTAGATACATTCATAAGTTTTACATTACATCATGAAATAAAAACATCCACAACATTTTGTCCCCTTTTTAACACACTTATATCCTTATCCTATCCCTGTAGGTCAACCATAAAATAATTCTTCACATCCTGGGAAAAATAAAACATATAAATGGGTGAGCTTAGATGCTCAGTAAGGATAACAATATAGCAGAAACTTTCATAAATAAGCATAAACATTTAAGGAAATATATAAGACTAAAACAAAAGCCTTTTAAAATTAAACTTAATCATAATATGGAAACGATAAAATAAAAATAATTCCACTTAATTATTCACATGGATATTCTATTTGTCTAATAATCACATGCAATATCAATAGCCCCTTTCATAATGATGGAATGCATAATGCTAGACTTCATAACCACATAGTAAGGCCCTTTTGCCAAGACTACAAATAATATTTTTTCAAGGCCTTGTGCCAAGACACTTGTTTGTCTCATGATACATACCAATGTATCGGGGAGCTATATCGGGCTCCACCCATCACTTACTAAGTCCAACGTAATCCTAATATGAAAATGTTTAAACAAAACATAAACATTCGTATTAAAACTTGCATACGAAATGTAAATACTTTGTTTATAAACCAGAAATGGTATAAATATAACACATCCACAGTCAAACATATCACAAAACCTTCAATACAATATTGAATATTTTTATTATAATAAATCAACCTCTATCAAGAATAATATCCAGTAAAGGATGTTGACATAGTTGAAAATTATCAGTAAAACTCTTTGAGAGAAATATCCCTTTTTCATGAAATCATTTGAGAAGTTAGAAAATTTATAAATGAATTCATTTAAAATAAATTTTTGAATCAAAGTGTCCCATAACACTTTGAAACTTTTGAAAGGAATTAACATTTTAAAACATTCATGTCCATATAAATAAATCCTTAAAATCATTTTGAAAACATGGACATTAATGAGAAAGGTTTAGAATAATAAATCATTAAAACATTTAAAATGATGTTTTAGTAAAATATTACCTTAAAAGAATCTCTTTGAAAACTCTTTTATGAAACATGGACATGGATAATAAATATGTCCCAGTAAAAACTTACACATAAACAATCTCGAATAATAATGAGATTAAGGAATTAACTCTTACCTTGTACTTTTCCTTAGTCGATCTAATGTTAACATATTTTATAATAGTTAAAACATTGTTATTAAATTATTAAATAACTATATACATAAATATGATATCATATATTATCCTCTAATACTGCTTTGTTCATAATATTTCAGCAGTATCATTATTTCGGGTGTTAACTGATTCATTTTCTTTTATATGCTTGGTTATGTAAGTCATGTTTTTTATGGATATAATGTATTTTATTCATAGATAGAATGATATTGTGTTCATAAACAATATTTTTAATCATAAAATAAAAATTATTCTTGAATTATTATGATGGTGAATGAATCTCATCATGTTCGTGGAGATGGTAATCCGTACATACACATGAGCAACAATATCATTATATTGATGGTGAAATCGTATGTAATTGGATGATATATCATATATAAAGAATAATTAACATGTTATATTTATTATTTACATCATTTATACTCATTATTATACTCATCCAAATAATTAAGTGTTTGAATAACAAACTACACCATGACGTGGAGACGGTAAGCCATACATATGCACATATGGTGACATTGTCATTCATATAATGGATAGAATAATGAATATGGTGGTACCATTTTTATAATAACATCAAATAATATAGAAGATACTGGATTTATTATTTTATAACAAAAACAACAAAGAAATAGGAAGTGGAAGAAGAAAATAACTTGAAAGAGGTGATGAAATATTTACCTCGTCTTCGGGTTCTTCCTTTTGATTTGATCAAAAGGGCTCCTTAGGTTGGCTTTATGATCAAATTAAGGCCTCTAGGTAGATGTTTGGATAGTTTATAGGATATTTGGTAAGGGATTGGCCGATCAAAATGGCTTTGTAGACGTTAATTTAAGAGAAGGGGAAGTACCCTTTTACAAGAGAGGTGAGGGTCACTTTAGGAGAAGATTGAAATATTATTTTATAATAAAATAATTTTCGGTTTATAATGGCAAAAAAATAATTTATTTCTAGGATAAGGTGGTGATGGTTCTAAAACCTCTCAATCAATAGGTTTTAGACAGGTTTAGGTCACCATATTAACCATATCTTTTATATTTAACTCTTAGTTAAATAGTTTTACATTTACCATATCTCTTTGTATATTTATATTATATAGTTAATAAACATACTATAACAAGAAAAGAGAGCCCAAAGTGGTTCATTATTAATATATATAACATTATTTAAGTCCTTTGGCCGAAACTTATATTTTTAGGAATATTATATCAATTAATAATATAGTATTTGTTTTAAAAACTCAATTATGTCAATTTTGACACTATTTAGTATTAGGTTTTTGTGAAAATCATAACCGCATGATTACTTAGAAAAAAATTATTTAATAAATCCTAAAAAGTAATATTAACCTATTAAATTAGTTTAATTCATCAAAAGTCTCAAATTACATTTATTTGTATATTTATAATATCAAATATTTTAATATTTCATTAATAAGGCAATTACTACATCATCATTGTGTCATAAATAAATTAAATTATTTAATGTCTAAAAATTATAAATAAAATACCATTATGTAGGAAATAATTTTATATTTCTAATTAATATTTATAATTAAATTTATATTATTTATAACCATATATTAAAAATGTTTTAGTTATTAAACTTTGAATTTAACACTTTTATCTGTTCTTTAAATAAAATAATAATAAATGTCCAAATCTAATTAAAGTGGACCATAAGGGGTAATATTTTATTCATAAGGTTTTTTTTGGTTGAATTACTCTTATCCAATAGAATTATGACATGTGTTATGGTAATTATAATATTATTTTTACCATTAATTACCCTATTTACTTTTAACCATGGTAAATAAAATTCAAAAGATACTATTCACAAAAAAATTATATTCATCTTATTTTATGAATAAAATTTTACTTACTAATGTCAAAATTTTCTCTTGTATTTTTTAAATTCAATTCACGGAAGCGGTAAAATTAATTTTTATGCAAATATGCAAATGCTCCTAGAAGGTGGGTAAAAGAAGGTAAAAAATTTAATAAAATTTTATATATCTAAACTTATTTTGAAATGACTCTAATGAATTACATTGAACATATATAGGTATTTTTTATCTATTTTTACCTATAATAAATTAAAATAAAATAACTAATTTCTTAAATAAAAATTCGGTTTTAAACAATAATGTAGTGTTTTTCACTATTCATCAAAAATTGAGAGTTTTCAGAAAAATACCAAAAATTCACCCTAAGATAATTTTGATATTTTGAATCTAAAAATGAAGTCCATTTTGAAAACTGAAATTTATAAAATTTTAAAAAGTGGGTATTACTATTCATAACGGCTCGTGGCATGTTAAATCTCCAAGTTGCGTACAACGTAAACTACTGCATTATTCAAAGGCAAACGTACCATGGAAGGTTGGGATATTACATCTAGAATTATGAATTCCCTAATTATTATATTATTAATTGGTAAACCCTGTGATTATTCGACTAGTATAATATCAATTCTTTTGTTTCATTCCTTTATGATCATTTATATGGATTTATTTAATCATCCTTCATTCCTACCATATTAAGCTCATGTATATTTTTAAAGTAATGTGTTTATAGTTGTTCACCTTATCAAGTGTCTATGTTTATGATAACTTCCACTGTATTACTTACCCTTATTGATCATTTGAGCTCACCCATTTCTTATTTTTTTTTCCCCATGTTACGAAGATGAATATTATGAATGAACTGCAGGGATAATCTAAGAGTCATAGATGTTACCAATGGAATTGATATATTGATTTTATTTTCTAGTTTTAATGTAAAACTTATGTTTGTATCTGGTTTTCCAAAACTACTAAACTATTGAGTCCATTGGGATGCAACATCTGTGTAAACATACCAATGTGTTAATATAAGGCACCGAATCTGGGAAACTAGGGTCAGGGTCCTTACAGTTTGTATGAGAGGAAGTTTAGTAGAATCCTTGTAAACTAAATTTATAAAACGTGTATTAGGGAACAAAACCCAAAGATAGACTTTGAAGATAATCATACCATAATATCCAAGAATTTGGGTAAGGTAGATATTATGTGGATCATCGTAGCAATACATTCATATCTAGATACTACAAGTTGACATGGTTCTAATATAGATGTACCTAAGACTAATAACTCTGAAAAGATGTTCTAGGCCTGACTAAGGGTAACCCAGTACACAAAAATAAGTCTTACTGCACACCGGGTTTGAAACTCTCGGGGATATGCTTAGGATAATTCACATTTTCTTTACGAACCATTATGAATGATTTAAATGTAAATATGTCCACAAAAAAACCATGCTTGTGATTATGAAATTAGAAATGCATAAAATTTCAATTTCGGTTAAGTGTTTTTCTATTTTTACATTATACATTATTATTCATAACCTAATTTAGTATATTCTATTATTTTGAAATGGTTCCTAGTGGAAGGAATGGAAACCACGTGAATGCATGTATCCCATGTAGGGATTTACCTACTATGTAAAATAATGATGTTGATTCTGAAGCTGTGACTAGTTCTTAGAAACTTATAACTATACTAGGATAGCTAACTCAGGTTATGAATAATAGACTTACCCATATAGAGCATCCCAATCCACAATGTGGAGGAGTAATGTTAGACTGCTTTATTTGAAAACAACCTCCAAAATTCAATGGGACAAAAAACACATTCATAGATGAGCAATGGATAAGTTCTTTAGAGAAGATATTTCTCGCATTGTGATGTAATAAAAGGTAATAGGTTTTCATGGAAGTTTATCATCTATCGGGATATGCGGATTAGTGGTGTTCATTAATTTAAAACATGAAGTTGGAGGAAGAAATAAAAGAAATTAAATGAAGGGACTTTATGGAAATATTATTAGAATGATATTTTCCTCAAGAAAAGCAAGCAGATATGGAGAGGCAATTCTTGAGTTTGAAACAAAAGATGATGAAAATGTTGGAGAGTATAAATCAAATTTTACAAGGTTAGAAAGGAATGGCGTGGACTATATACATAATCCAATGATCAAGGTTGATCAATTATTTGATGGTTTAAAACCATTCCTCTGAAGGGAATGGGTCTCCCAAACATTCTCATCATACGAAGATATAGTCCATGTTCTATCAAGATAGAGAAATAATTATCTAATTCATATGACTTTAAGGTAAATCAAGAGAAGAAGAGGGTGGATGAGGAAAAAATGGATAAAGGAAATAATAAAAATAAGATTTTTCCAACGTGTGATGGTTGTGGAAATGAACACCCCAAAGCCTACTTAAAAGGAAAAAAGAGTCTGTTAAAAATATAGAGAAAGTGGCCATCAATCTCATGATTGCAAAGGAAATAAATAAGATACCAATGCTTAGTGATACAATTTTAATGAGAAGGAACATTATTCCAATGATTTTCTTAAGCATTAAGGAAAAATTATCCAAATAATTCAAAGGGAGTAACACCAAGCTTATGCGATCACAATTGTTAAGGTTGAAGTTTCAAATGGTGTGGTGATAGGTACTTTAATCATTTCCTTGAACTTATCAAATGATTTATTTTATTTTGTATCATCACATTCTTTTATATCTTCCCATTTTTCCATGAAAATTAGACATTTCCAATTTGATTTAATAAAGGAGTTTTCGGTAAAAACTCTTAAGGGAAGTATTGTTGCAACAAATATGTGTCAATAAATCCCCATTATGAAACATAAACATACTTTAGTTACTTAACTTATCATCATACCTATGATTGAATTTTATATAATTCTTGATATGATTTGGTTTTCAATATATGATGTGAAAATCCATTTCAAGAAGAAGGAAGTTACAATTTTTGATAATGACATAGAATCCCTTATCTTTAGAGTAGAAACTTCATCATTTTATTCTTATTAGATCCACCCCCAGTAGCTCTACTGAATGAAATTATTGCGTAGGAAGATAAAACAATATCTATGGGTGAGGAAATAAATATTAAAATTTAGGATGTACCTACTATGTAGGAATACGTCAATATATTTCTAGACGATTTACCTAGACATCCTCCAGAGTAGGAAATTGAGTTTTCTATTGATTTAATTTCTGGAGAAAGGCCTATATCAAAGGCCCATTATAGAATGGCTACATCAGAATTAGTAGAGATAAAAAACAACTAGAATAATTCAGTGACAAGGGATTTATCTACCCTAGTGTTTCTCCATGGGGAGTTCTAGTTATTTTCATCAATAAGAAATATGGATCTATGAGGCTGTTCATTGACTATAGGGAGATCAATGCTATTTTGAAAAAGAAAAAGTATCATCTTCCTCTCATTGATGATTTATTTGATCAAATTCACAGAGCCCAATATTTTTCATATATTGAACTTTGATCTAGATATCATCAGTTGCGTGTGAGGACGGAATATATTCTAAAGATAGCATTTCAAACTAGATATGGGTATTACGAGTTTACAATAATTCCTTTCAGACTGACTAATGCATCCTCTATTTTTATGGATATAATGAATAGATTTTTCAAGGAATATCTTGATGAACTTTTTGGGGTATTTGTTGTTTAAATCTTGGTATACTACATAATAATTAAAGAAAATGATAATAACTTGCGCATTATTCTAAAAATTCTTATAAGAAACGAGTAATATATGAAGTTTAGAAAGTGTGAATTCTGGCTTCAAACTATTTCTTTTCTTGGCTATATTATCTATGAGGATGGAATCTTAGTGGATCCTATAAAGAAAAAGGTAGCTCAGTAATGGAATACAACAAAGAATGTAACCAAGGTACTTATTTTTATTGTTTTATCAAGTTATTATCAGTGTTTTATTTAGAACCTCTCCTGATTAGCTAACCCATTAACTAAGATTACTCATAAAGGGGTTAAATAAATATGGAAAAAAGAATGTGAATAATGTTTTGAAGAATTGAAGAAGAGTCTAGTTAACCATCCAATCTTGACTCTACCATTTGTAAATGGTTTATTTTTTATTTATAGTGATGGATCAAATAAAGGACTAGGTTGTCTCCTCATACAGAATGATAGAGTTATTGCTTATGAATCAAGGCTGTTAAAAATTCATGAACCGAACTATCCAACTCATGATATTGAGTTAAAAACTATAATATTTGCTCTAAATATAGGTATACATTATTTCTATAGTAAAATATGTGAGATATATACTTATTATATGATCTTGAAATATATCTTATCACAAAAAGAACTCAACATGAGTAAAATTTGATGGCTCCAGATACTCAAGGATTATGATTTTTTCATACACAACCATGAATGGAATGAAAATAAGGTATTAGATGCATTGAGTAGGAAGGATCATGGAGTTCTAAATAAAATGAGGATTGACAAGGATCCTATGAACATGGATATAGCGAGTATAGATATGAGAATTATCAAAGAAGGTGAAGCATCATTACTTTTTCAATTGGTTTCCCAACCATATTTATTGTAAACAATTAAAAGTTCTCAATTTGATGATGAGAATATTCAAAATAAAATTAAAGCTATGAATGATGGGAAGTTTACAGATTTTGTGTTTGAGGATGAAACTCTGAAATTTGGGAGAAGGCTATGTGTACCCTCTATACTCGAGCTAAAAGGGGTGTTATTAGATAATACCCATACTTCAAATTTCTCTATACACCCAAGTAGCAGTAAGATGTATAGATATTTGAAGGAATATTTCTAGTGGGAAAACATGAAGTGTGAAATTTTTATTATGTATCAAGATGTTTAGTTTGTCAACTGTTTAAGGTTAAAAGAAAACAAATTATATGAGTCATGAAACCTCTACCTATTCCTAAATGGAAATGTGGTGACATCACCTTGGATTATTTTCACTGGATTACCAAAAACTCCAAGAAGGAATGATGCAATATGGGTAAATATTGATCGACTTACCAAATTTGCACATTTCTTCTCTATAAGGGAGGATTTTCCACTCCTGATCCTTGCATGACTCTATATTAATGAATTTTTAATACTTCATAGATCACCTCTCTTAATTTTGTATGATCATGATACATGATTTACATATAAATTTTCAAACAATTCTTCAGAAATTTTTGGATACTGAGCTTCATTTGAGTTCTGATTATCACCATCAAACTAATAGGCAATTAGAAAGGATGACCTGAACTTTATAACACCTGTTGAGACCGTGCTCAATTGATTTTCAAGGTATGTGAGATCAGTATATAACTTTGGTTTATTTCTCCAATAGTAATAGTTTCCATTCAATTATTCAAATGGAACCATATAAAGCATTGTATGTAAAGATATTTCGCACACCAACTTGTTGGGATAAAGTTGGTGAAAGAAAGCTTGTGGGCCTGAAGCTTGTGGAAAAAACAACAGTGAAGGTAAAGGCTATTCAAACCCATATCAAAGCATATCAAAGAAGGCAAAATAGATATGTCGATAATCGAAGGAAGTATTTTTAATTTCAAGTGGGAGATCACATTTTCTTAAAAGTATCTCCATGGAAGGGTGTTATAAGATTTGAGAAGAAAGGAAAACTAAGCCCCATGTGCATTAGTCCTTTTGAAATTTTAGAGAGAATGGAAGTTGTGACTTATCATTTGGTAATGTCACGTAGCCTTTATAAGGTACACAATGTGTTCCATGCTTATTTTTTATGGAAGTGCATGCCATACCCAACACATGTAATCACTTATGAAGTAATAGAATTAGAACCATACTTATATTACTGTAAAGGGCCTATCCAAATTTTGGACTCTAAAGAACAACTGTTGACGGATCAGATGAGTCGATTGGTAAAGGTACTATGGAAAAATCATAAAATTGAAGAGGTGATGTGGGATTCTGAGGAACTTATGATGAAGAACTACCCAAATATTTTTATGAGGTAACATTTTTGGAAATTTTGAGGATGGAATTTTTGTAAGGGGGAATAATTTAACACCCCAAGGATTTATAAGTAAATATAATATAGAATATAATGCATGCAACACTGATTCTCTACAAAACAGCACGTTATTATTATGACCTAACTATTAAACATAATTTTTTCACCTCTGTGAATTGAATTTCGAAAAATGGGCGTACACAATTATGATCAGTAAGATATTTAGGGTCTAATAAGATCAACTTACATTTTTTGTGAATAGTAACATGACCTTTAGAATAGTAATATAACCCTTGTGAATAGTAACTCGACCTAATGAATAGTAACCTCACCCATGAAAGTATAAATAAAATTTAGGCACCTTATAAATGAAATAATGAAATAATTATATCATTGTATAAGTAAGTGAATATTTATAAATTAATAATTAAGTGTTGGTATTTTTATGAATAATAAATATTTAATTACAATTTTATATTTAATAAATTGATTTAAAATAAAATTAATTTTCATTCATAACTCTGTATTTTGTTTTCTTATGATTTTAGGATAATTTAATAAGTCCTTAGTTAATTTTTTAGCATGTCATAAAATTAGTTTTAATTTTAAAAACTATATTTTTTGAGTAAATGATGATTTTAATTAAAAATTAAATTTCTCATATTTAGAAAATTATTTTCATAAAATGGAGTTCTTTTTTCAATTCTATGCATTGAAAAATGGTTAGGGTAAATTTTTGGTTTTTTTTTTGAATTACTTGAGTTGTTTATGAAAAGTAAAATATGGTAATTTACAGTATAAATACATTATAAGATAAATACATTATTCCTTGAGTCATGGTTAATTTAATAACTCTTTTTTTGAACTCACATGAACTTATTACTATATTTTTTCACAATAATCAACACTATGGGTTTTCTTGAGAAAAAAATAATGAATAAAATAATGAAAAATTACCCCTCTCCTCCACTATAAAAACCACCCTCACCCCCTCTTCTCCATGAACCTTCCAAGCATCAAGGCTTGTAAAATTTATACCTAATACTCTTCCCAAAATACTCCCCCACGTCTATAATCTCTTGTTCTCATCAAAATACCAAAATCAATCCCCTTAAGGAGATTCTCAAGGAGAAGTATTCAAGAGGTAAAATCCTCTTCCTTTTCCTTTAATTTTTCTTTTCATGTTATTTATTTTATTATTCTATCCTCACCTACACTATAAAAATGATCATGATAAATACAATATAATTTATATAATGTAATTATATCATGTTAATGTAATGACCATCATCAATATTTTTACTCCCTTTCTTTTATTTTAAAAATGAAATCATCATCTAGGAGGTCCCTATTTGCAACCTTCGTGGACGACGAACTTTCATTCTTTAATTTATCATTAAAGACTAGTCATGAAACCATTTTTATGGTTGAAATACATTATAAATATTTATTATGTATTATTTAATTTTCTATAACTAGTATATATACATAATACTAAATCATATGATAAAACTTGTTTGTGGTGATCAAAATACCTCTGTAATAATCTAAACGATTATCAATAAATGTATTATCTAATGATTCATACTCATACCATATAACCATATGATATATATAACCATTAAAAATTATTTATTCTTATCAATAAAATTTACTTCCAATTTTGGTGAATTATAACCATTTTTCAGGAAATCTATTACTTATAAACAAGTATACTGATTGTGAAAACCAATGAAACGAATGCTCTAAAGCAATAAAATTGTACCTTATAATTCATCAAAAAGGACATAAATGAACTTAATAAAATTATAATAAATCAAATAAATTAATATAATGTTATTAATTAATTTATTAATGTATTTAATATTATTATCCATGACTTTAAGGTTAAGTGCATAACACATTTGGACATAAGGTAAGGGTTTTCTTCTAGAACCTCCATTTTCATTTAGGTTGTGCTTTCTTACTTTATAAACCAATGTAATTATTCATTTATTTTATATAATTCTTATAAATTATGGGTACATGTTTCAAAATCATTTATTCTGATCATTTCATCTTTTTTTTCAAAAATACATCTTTTAAAAGGGTCCCCTTCTCAATTCTTCACGATAAGCAAGCCCGATTAAAGGGAACTTCCTGATTTTTTACCTATATTCAATTTCACTCTATAATATATTTTAATATAAAAATATTTTTTATAAACCCACTAATTTTATCATGTAAATACTATCTTAGTTCATTTTTTCTTTTATGGAAATATTTTTCCAAAAGAACTCTTATTTTCAAAGTAAAAGAGTATTACTCTCAAAAAATATTTATTGATTTTATTATGTCATTTTCATCAATTTAAAAATGCCTATTGAATCCTATGTTTTATTGGGATTAAATTCTTATGATTTTAATCTACCATATTTTATTAAAAATTTTATGATCAGTTTTACTATGGATATGCTATCTTGATACCATTCACCATACTACTCATAATGGTTAGTGTTTATGTCTACAGATTGAGGAAAGTTATTTCATATGTTCATGTTTTTTATGTCTATCCCCATTAATATGAGGAATTAATTGGAATTATAAAGTGATTTATGGGGACTTTTATAGCCCCTAGATTCATCAATAGGTCTCGTGAGACTAAACAAAATTGGGTTTTGGTTGAGGCCTTACCCTAGTATTTCTAGACATCTTGGAAAAGTCCTTGACAATATGTTTTACATGTATGACATTATTAATTCCCTCATTATGATATTAGTAATTGATAAACTGGGAAATTATTCAACTAGTAGAATATAAATAGTTATGTTTAATTCACTTATGATCATTTATATGGCTTTATTTAATCATCTTTCATTCCATCCATATTATACTCAAGTATATTTTTAAAGGTATGTGTTTATAGTTGTTCACCATGCCTAGTGTTTATGTTGATGATAACTTACATTGTATTACTTACCCTTACTAATTACCTGGGCTCACCCCTTTCTTATGTTTTATTTTCCCCAGGTTGTGAAGATGAATATTATGAATGACTTGAAGGGAAAATGTAGGAGTCATAGATGTTCCCAATGGAATTTCTATATTGTTTTTACTTTCAATTTGTAATGTAAAAAAGATGTTTTTATCTAGTTTCCAAAAAATACTAAAATATTTGTTCCCTTAGGATGTAAAATCCTTGTAAACATACTAATGTATTAATATAATGCACTAGATCTGGGAAACTGGGGACGGGGTCCTTACATTAAGAATGCCCTGAGTTAGTTTAAAGATGTTTTGAATTAATTTGAATAATTTTGTAAATTCTATTTGAGACTAAAAAATAGATAATACCAAAAATATTCATAAGGTATATTTCTACTTTTTTTAAGGTTCAATGAAAACTGTTTAATTTTTACTGGGATGTTAAAAATTGAAAAATGAAATCTTCATAAGGTTCATTCCGGGGCTTAATATGGTTTTATAGTGATCTTCATTAGTTTTTTTCTCACCATCATAAGGTTCATTATAGATAAATAAGAACTTAGTAAGGTTTTTAACGGTACTTCATAAGTTTTTTTTTGAACACCTTGTCAGGTTCATGAAATGTTCTTAAGTTTGAAAATGATAAGATGAACTTTATAAGGTTTATAAGTCTATAATGTTCACTATAGGGGAATTCGTAAGGTTCAAAAGTTCTTAAGGTTTGCTATAAGGGGCTTTGTATAAGGTTTCTTCAACTGTGAAAAATAAGTGGAACATCTTTGTAAGATTAAGATACATTATATAATTCCTTGAATATTCATATAGTTACTTAAGACTTCCTAAGATTCAATATATTGTAAAATTTTGAAATTTCTGAAAAATGAAAATATTGAGATATTCAAAATATTAAATATTTTAATGATGCTTGAACTAATAGTCAATGGATTAAGCATCACAAATAGAATTTTGATTAAAGAAAAATAAAAATATTTTTATCTTCATACTAAAATGAATAAGATCACATGATGAGAACAAATGAATGAGAAGGAATCAAGATGAAGTGGATTTTTCTAAAGGATAAAATCCATAAGAATATTCTAAAATATAAATGTGATGATGCCTAAACTATTCTTAAGTATTTTAAATATTAAAAATAGATATTTGATTTAATATGAGAATTATAATATCAATATGAGATGTAATATAATAATTAGATATTGAAGTTAGAGCTTAAAATACAATTTCAGATACACTCACGCCATGAACAAATGAGCCACATAGTAACATATAATTGATGTATATATTTATATAGTTATGGAGATTGAGTCATTTGATTATGATTATGGTCAAATTTTGTGAATAAAAATCTTGAGCCTAGTAGATGAATCAATGAAAGAAGTATTTAGAAGTGTAAATGATAAGAAAATAACAGAAGTGTATTCTTGGAAATGCAGTGGAGACAAATGATTAAGGAAATAGAAATAACAGAGATCGTGGGGACACACCCATGTCCAAAAATTGAGGAAAGAAATAAATATTTTGATTATAATATTTTAAAAGACTTTATATATTAAAATAACATAGAAAACATTACTATGATATAATAATATATAAAATATGAGGAAGAATAAAGAGTACGAAATAAAAGAGTACCTATTGAGACAAATTTTTGAAGCTCTTTGAGATAGGAGAAGAAAATATTGATAATATTATTTGAAGAAAAGTCAAATATATATAAAAAGAAGAAGAACTTGATAAGATATTTTTGAAGATAATAAAAATATTCGAATTATAAAATAAAGAATAACACCTACAATACTTTTTTTGTATAAGTCAATAGTTGATAATAACCAGCATGCAGGGAGTTTAATAGATTACTAATTGACAGACAAGATATTTGAAGACTAAGTTGAGATTATCCAATAAATGGATTTAGAAAATGATATATGAGCATGGTTTTTTATACAGACAGAGTTACATGTTATTGTTCTTAAATATCTATATTCATTCCAATACTCTAATGAGGAAGAAAAATAGATCATGCTGATTTAGTGACATCCTAAAAAGATGAGTGATTTACTTTAAAAAGGTTAAACAAAGCTATAATACTATCAATAGGTAATATAATATAGTAGTTTTTTGTGTAAGTTTGGGATTAATTGTTGGTATAGGATGATACCATCCCACACCCACTTGTAATTTTAAGTAAAAATATTAGTGGAGAATTTGTGTCTTGATGGGAGTTGAATACAAAAAAGAAGTAAATTTCCATCATTGGGGATGAGCCTTGAAAAAATATCAGGTGTTTCTATTCATTTTATATTATTTATTTCATGTGTTTGTTTCATATTCAATAAGAGATAAATAGATTCATTTATATCCAAAAATTTAATTGAGGTTAAAATACTTAAGGGGTTAAAAGCTGATAAGAATATATATAATTTTGTAAAAGTTGGAGATACCTGATTCATCACCTACCCTTGGGTTTCTATTGCATTCTATTGTGGGTATAAAAAGTGTTATCATATATTATTATGTTATCTATGTTTAGATTTATTTCTGAACATAGTTTCTTATCAAAATATATTATGTGAATATTTAAAGATTTTATAAAATTTCCTTAGATGGAAAATTCTATTTATATTCCTATTGCTATAAATATGGTAGTCTCATCCAACACCCTAAAAAACAAAGTGAATATAGGAAAGAAATTATATAAATATTTCAAGATTGAAAGAAAAATCAACCTTAACTAAAGGGAATTAGAGTGGTAAATTTTTTGATAAATTTGTTGAATACGATTTCCCATATGATTTTAGTACAATATGTTATGAAAATTTATTTAATGATTCACTAAGTGATTTGAATTATAATCTGAAATATAATATAAATAAATTTATTTTTAACTTTATAATACATGTATTTTCATATATAAATGAACTATATGAATAAAATTCATATCTAGAGTTAGAATTTGATACAATGAAAGATAAATTATTCAAAAATGTAAGCAGATATAATACTATAAAAAACTGGTTAAATATAAGAAAGAATATGTTTCAATTTGCAATTAAAGGGTTACAATGTTAGATGAAAATTATATATAGTAATTTTTAGAAAGTGTTTCTTGATAAATTTTTTAAATAAATTATCCATACGTTAGAAAAACTATATCAAGTCTCTATGAATTTTAAGGAAGTTCAGTTGGAAAATAAAAAAACTAAGAAAAAGAGATGGATAATAATCTACTAGAGGCGATTCAAATGAATTAACATCAAATTTTAAATTTGAAATTTAAATTTGAATAAATATTTAAATATCTTGAATAAAAAATAAAAATTTTGTATATGAAATATCTTGATTTGGATGTGCAATTGAAAATTTTGGAAAACACCTATGTAGAATCTTCACAATCTATAGAAAGAATAAGTGTCTCCACATGTGTTTCAAATTTATTTCTTCTAAAAATGATCCTATTTTTTAAAATAATACCTTGGAACTGTATCTTCATCAACTCAAAATAAGATCATGGATAAAGGTTACTCATTGTCATGTTAATTCATTATGTACTCATACCTCTTTAATGCTAGTGTAAGTTCAAATCCACAATCTAGACATATTTGAGTAAATAAAAATTATGATAAACCTACCAATGTTTCAAGGGTAGATGTGATCACATACAAGAAGGTAATATCTCTAAATAAAACTCAAAATATGGGTCTTTTATCCCTAAAATAGAAAGGAACTAAATATGACCAGACTGAGATTAAAATAAAACGAAGTAGATTTATTGGCTATTATTAGTTCTATTGGAGGTTCAGGCGCAAATATATTTAATGTTTTAACAACATGTCAATATATTAAGATCATGAAAGGCATATATTTAGGGTTTATAAGAGATTAACCAAATGAAATACCTACTGGATGGAATTGGAATTCACTAAATAAGAAAATTATATCATATAAGGATAGATTTTATTCACTTGATAACCTATGTGGTTATTTCAAAAATATTGTCCATGGTACTAAATAGTAATGGTATGTAAAGAAAATGAAAAATGTATATAATGATGTGAAGATAATACCATAATAGAAAAAAAGTAAGTGAGAATAGAGTAAAGATTTCCTTGAGCCAAAAAAAAGAAGATGATTGCACAAATTTCACCCAAAAAGAAAGATAAGAATGATGCCTCACCAAAAAAGAAATGATTATTCTACTATGGAAAGAAAGGACACATAATGGACCTTTATAAATTTTCCATAAACATTAATTTTGATAGAACCAAGATAAATTCAAAAGGGTAATAAATCCAAGAAAGGAATAGCAGGGTTGGTTTATTGATTAACATTAATGTTGAATAATTTAAGAGATTGCCTAAAAAGGGTAATCCTGAAGCTATTGAAGAGATGTGTGGGATTTTAAAACTATAAGGTAATTTAGTTAGAAATTTTATTCTAAGGCTTCCAAAATGATAATAATTATTTAAGAACAAGTATAATACACCAGTGGATCTTGATATCAAGGCACTTCTAAAAGTGAGGAGTCCTTACAAAATAATAAGGTTAACCATGTGAAAAAAGAGTGATAAACTATATAGACAGTGTGATTGGAAATATTTAAAAATATAGACCAAGATAAAAAGAATAATTATGATATTATTTATAAAGTAAATAAGGATCTTCCAACTAAGAATAAATCTCAATAGGAAATGATATCCATGTTTCTTAAAGACGCACAAATTTGAAAAATCAAGGGTAAAGAAATCTTAATGAGTTATACTTTGTTTTGATATAGAAATAAAGGAGTTCTTGGGTTGATATCCAAGTATCAAACTTGTTTTTTACATTACATAGCTGATAGAAACTCACATTACTCCCATACTTATCTATTTTTCTACTTTGTATTGGGAGTTGAATGTGAAGCACCATAGAGAGAACTGAATGTATGTTGTGATAGTTATACAGTAAGAAAAAAATCTTTCACAGAGAACTTGAAATTTTATTCTATTCTCTTCTTATAATACATCTTTTTCAATATCTAAATTTTTATTATACTTTAACTACTATCAAAAATTTTTGGAGAATGTTTTCAATAAAAATATCCATGATGAAGTGTAATTGAGAGAATCCATTGAGGGGTGGTGGGGGATAAGGATGTAAATATTTTGGAATACTATCTTTAAAAGTAAATCTAGATTTATATACAGACCTAAAGAAATAAAATTTTTAGGTATTTTGATAAATTTCCCATAACTGTTTTTTCTTATGTTTATCCTTGTTACAAAAGGGGAGTGATTATAAAGCAAAATAGAAAATAAAAACAAACATGTAGTTAATTTTTTTTGATGTATTTGTTGAAATTGAGTATTGGTTTATAATTATTTTTGAAAATATGTTTATATAAAACCAAATAAGTGAAATTATAGTCAATTTCACATTAAATATTGAATATTCATAGTTTTTTTCAAAATTGACCACTCTTGTTTTCTAACCCATGATATCCCACATAGACTTAGAGTAGATTATTTTATGAAACATTACTAATAAATTTATCGATATATCCTTATATATAGTTTAATTGAATAATTCTATAAATATAGGGGAGAATATAAGGGGAAAGATAATGTTTCCCTTACATTCACCTTTGCATTTATTGTTAATAAGGGGGAGAAGAGTGTTATTGAATTTAGGAGTGGAGATGGTATTTAGGGGAGTGAATTTTTTTTGATAACAAATCCAAAGAGGGGGTTGACATTTTCAAAATGTATTAATCAAAATAATATTTTATTTGTTTTTAATATTTTGTAAAAAAAATTGAAGGAAATTCAATGTATTTTTAAGTGTTGGGTGATGGAGGAAGAATTCACCTAATGATTAAAGGAGTGAAGATGGTTCCCATAAGCTGATGGGTAAAAAAGATTGAGAAGTTTTTTTCTTTGAATACCTAGATAGATAGATTCATTATATCAGTTATTAGATATGATGGTTCATGATATATTATTTACGTGAAATACTAGTGTAGACATTATGTTACTTTCTATAATTGTTTATTATGAATGTGAACGTTGTCTGCTAAACTAGCTATTTAACATCTTGTAAAGATATTATTATAGAAGATATTAAAGTGATTTCATTGTTTTTAGAAGATATGGATGAAGTGAAAAGAAACCATCCAAGTATCACTAGTAAAAAATACATTTAAGGTGACACATTTTTTACATATTTTATTTATAGCTGACATTTGAAAAAAAATCACGTCTATTATTTCATAACTAATGTGAAAACAAGTGTATTTTCTATTCAACATCAATTATTAGATAACCAAAATTACAAATATGTTTTTTAATATTGGTTATTTAATAACTGAAGTGAAAAAAGGTTTTTAACATCGATTATTTCATAATTGATTTGAAAACCCTTTAAAAATTTTATGAAACATCTGGTAGACTCATTTTATGTTGATTATTTCTCACGAATTTCATCTATTTTCTCTCATGTGGTGAACCTCGAACATTCATTATTAAATCTGATGGAATTAAATACCATCATCCACCCTCAACTATCGACGACCTCCTATCACACTCTCTCTGAATCGTAATTTATTATCTTCAGCATCTCATTCTTCCCCTTTCCTATATATATTTTTCATTTCAATTTATTGTTTTAGTTTTACATGTATCTAGGGTTTGTTTTATTTGAGGAATGTTTTTTTGTGATTATTTTATTAAACAGCCTCTAACACCACTAATATTTTTAAACTCTTCGTTATTTGTATTTCCATCTCCAATTTTTTGTACAACTAATGTGTTTTTTAATTAATGTATGATTTTTTTGAGATTAATGTTTGATTAAATTATTATGTGATGAATTCATATTATAAATAATGTTAATTTATAGATTAATTTATGTATAATGTGTGTTTTTTTTCAACATTACAAAAGGTAATTTTGAAGTTATAATAGATTAAAAAGTTTTAATGTGGAGTATTGATAATAAATATCTAGATTATCAAGATGATAGTATGATACTTTTTTATTTTTTACAAAATACGGATAATTAAATACGTTTTAGTGATATTTTTATATAAAATATGTTGCCTTTATTTTATTTGTGAAATATTTTATAGTGTTTTTAATTTTATTTTATAAAAGTTAATTTAAAATTAAATTTAAAAATATAATAACTTATTTTTAATTCATGTTTTTTATTATAGATAATAATTAAGAAAATTTGGATTATTTCATTGTGAACAAGTGATGAATATGAGGAAGGTTTTGTTGAACTTTTTGGAATTTTATAAATGAAATTTTCTAAACAAAAACCTGTTTTTCTTTCCATGATTAAAAGGTTTAAATATGAAAATGATGAAAGGTAGAGAAATAAAATGTCATTTAATTTTTCATAGTTTTAATCCGAGTTATAGACCTTGGATTTGGGATGGTGAAACTAAGAATAATTTAAGATCCATTGATGATGATGATTTTCAAGATGATACATCTAATAAAATATAAGAAATGATTCCCGGTATTGAAGTAGAGGAAATTGTGAAAATGATGAAAATTGAGAGTCTATATTGTGATGTTGAAAAACCATTGTATTCTGGTTGTATGTAAATTATAGTTTTATCAATAATGTAAAAAATGATTAACTTGAAGGTGAAAAATGGTTAGAGTGGAAAGAGTTTTACAATATTGCTACAATTATTGAAAGACATACTACATAAAGACAAAGATCTTCCGTATTCACATTATAATGTGAAGAAAATATCATGCTTGATGGGTTTTGGGTATAAGAATATACATGTATTCCCAAATGAATATGTTATATATAATAAGAAATATGAATATTTTTTTGAGTGTCTAAAATATGGGACATCATAGTATAAGTTGAAAGAAGAATCACAGGCTGATTTAGCAATTACAAAGACTCCTTCCAATGTAATTTGGTATCTTCCTATTATTCCTAATGTGAAATGTTTATTTTCACATTCAAATGATTTAAAAAGGTTATTATGGCATGTAGATGAGAAAAAATGTGATGGAAAATTATTTCATCCAGTTAATTTTCTATAGTGGAAGAAAATTGATAATCAATTTCCCACATTAGAAAATGATGTTATAAATATTAGAATTGTACTGTAAACATATGGAATCAATCCATATTAAATTCTTAGTAGAAAAAAAAGTTTATGGAATTTTTTATTAGTAACTTAAAACTTATCTCATAAATTTTGTTTGAAGTAGAAATATATCATATTGGTATTAATGATTTATGGACTAAAAAATCCTAGAAATGATATTCATGTTTTCTTGTCACCCTTAATTGATGATTTGAAACTTTTATGAGAGTACGATATTAGAGTGTATGATTCTTATAAAATGGAACATTTTCAAAAACATCCATGATTATTTTCACTATAAATGACTTCCTATAATATTGAAATTTTTATGGATAAAATGTTAATGGGTATAAAGCTTGTCTAATTTATGAATAATAGACTTCATATTATCAATTACAACATGGGATAAAAATAGTTTACATTGTTCATTAGAGGTATTTTTCCATGTATAACTCTTATCAATGATTAAAAAAAGGAATTAAATGGATTATAAGAATTTTATACTAATCCAAAAACATTTTATACTGATCAGTATTTTGAGAGGGTGGAAAACATTGATATCTCATTCAGAAAGACATAAAAATATATTAATGATAGAAAAATTTGGAAGAAAAAGTCAATATTTTTTGAGCTTATATATTCGATATATCATGAGGTCAAACATAACACTGATGTCATGTGTGCGAAGAATAATATTTGTGATATTTTTATTGGAACATTGTTTGATATTAAAGGAAATACTAAAGATTGGTTGAATGTAATATTGGACCAAATATAAATGGGAATATATTTGGAGATATATCCCACTCCTGATGAAAGAAGAATATACTTACCTACAAATTTTAATACATTAAACAAGAGGAATAAAATTAATCTTTTTAAGTGTCTCTATGGTATCAAAGTGGTGCAGATTTATTCTTCAAATGTAAAAAATTATGTTTCACTAAAATATTTTAATTTGAAAGGAATGAAATCTCATGATTTTCATGTCATGAAGAAACAACTCCTACCAGATTCATTATGTGGAATATTGTACATCCATGTTAGAATGACTATCCTAAAGGTGTTTTATTTTTTCAATTAAATTTGTAACAAAGTGATTGATTTGAATTCGTTGAAAATTTTAGTGAATAATGTGGTTTATAAACTTTTCCAATTAGAGAGGTATTTTCCTCCATATTTTTTTGATATCATGGTGTATTTAATGGTTCTTTTTGTGTGATAAATAAATAATTATGGGCCTTTATATCTACATTGGATGTATTCTTTTGAAATGTATATGAAGATAATTAAGGGATATTTTAAGAATTCTATCGACCAAAATCATCTATTGTTGAGAGGTATATTTATGATGAGGCTTCAGAGCTTTTAACAATCTACTTTTCTAAAGTGTAACACATTGGTTTGCCTACATCACTCTAATAATGAGTTAATTATGGGGTAAATGGGATTTGTGGCTTAAAAGAAAATTCTTTGATAGGTGAATAGATAAGTAAGGTAAATTTATACATCTTGAATAACCTTGATGATTCTCATCCATATATAACTTTTAATATTAATGTGTTAAAATAATGTTATCCATAGAAGAATGTTATGTGGATTTTGAATGAGAATAATAAAAAAAATCAGGGTTTAGAGAGACTTTATATGGTATATCAGATGCATCAAAAATATTGAGATGGTTATCAAGTATCCCAAGTATAAATTTGATAACATGGTTTGAGTGTGACATTAATATATATACATTTCATACAAAATATCAAGAGAAAAAATTATATTTTATAATATTAGTTTATTGGTGTTCAGAGAAGCAATGCATTTTTTGAGTTCCAAATACAAAAATCCAATATCATATCAAATGAATATAACAATAACATTAAAGGAATATGGGAGGTTGATTAAATTAAATTTCAAGTTTCAATGTTTAACTGTTAATGGGTTATTGATAACAATAGTGATAGAAATGATGAGTTAAAAAAACATTGGTTAATCTGAATAGATAATAATACATAATTGATCCTTTTATCATGGAAATGCCTGAAAAACCGATTCTCTATGTTAGTAATCCATAAATTATGTAGTGGTCTGCCATTTTACAAGGAAAACAATATTTTACTGATGAAAAACTTGAAAATGATGCTGATTTATGTACGATCCATACTTTAATGGAAATATTAAAAAATATAATTGATGACCACATTGTAGATATGGTTTGTGCCATATGAAACTATCATGAAGAAGGAATATGGGAAAACAATCCTTTAGAAATTTATTGATATTATAGGAAAAATATATTTATTTTTTGTTTACTTTTTAAAATTTCATAAAATGTTAGATATATTTGTTTTATTTTTTTACTTAAAACACATAATATAACTAATATTATAAGTTTTTTTAGATTAGTTTAGTTGTGTCTCTATTATTTTTCAATTTTTTAACTTTATAAGTAACTATTGAATTAGTATTAATTTTTACATAAGATTTTTTTTTCTTTTGTCTATATCAATTTAGGTTTTATAAATATTATTCATATTCTTTTAACATTGTTAACTATTGTACTGTCTCATAATTTCAGTGTATTTTTTTATTTATATGGAATTATTTTGAGACCGTTAAATTCGACAACACGTTATTTCGAGGTCCAGAGTACCTAGAAAGGAATTTTGAACTTTTTTATGGTATGTTCAGTAAACGAGTGAGCGAGATTTTATATTTTTTGAACCAATGCTTGGATTAAAAATATGAGGGCACCGTTGAATTCAAAATTCCATGATTTTCCTAGAAATGACTTAATTTCGATCGGAAAGGTCCAAGCAAAAAATTTATTTTTCGGACATTTTGAGAAAAATAATAAAATAATTTAAAAGAATTATTTTATTTTATTTCTCACAGTTGAGTGGAGAATGGAGACGATGTAGGGCAGCGACAAAGCAGTGAAAATGCGCATTAATTAGGCTCATTAATGGATCATTAACTCGTAGTATAATGATGCTTTAATGATGCTTAACAGTGATTTTGTTTCTTAAATAAAACAGCATAACACTACGATGTCGCATCATAATGGGAACGATGCGCCGTGATCCTATTTATAGTTTGGCGTGCTAGGTAAATAAGGATGAAAATTTTTGAGGATTATCTGGTGAACCTCTGATGAACTTTCACCCCAATGAAGAATGATGAACGCCAATGGAACTTCACTATCTTCAACGTCTTTTGAAGATCGGAACCGAGAAGCGACGTTGACGTCTTAAATACCTCAAGGACGAACATCGCGACATCAGAAGTCATAAGAGTTAGGGGTTATTTGATTTTAAATTTTTCCCCGTCCTTATTTCCAAATGATGAACATGGATTCACACACGAACAGGTTAATCCGAGGACCGTGCATTCTTGCGGGAGGGTGACTTCTTTGGGGTTTCTTTACCTGGTATTGAATTATCATTATTGTACAAATTAAAATCCTGGAACCTCCATTGTGTTGTAAACTTCTAACAAGAAGGGCATGGGCTGACACAAACAATTCCCGAGCCCCTCCTCCATGGGTGTTCTTTGTGGCGACACTCTTGAATTGACGACAAGACATATTTGAGACCTTCGTGGTGGAGATTATGTTCCCCAAAGAACACAGGTGCAATAGGCATGAACAATGGAACACTAGTGTAGACCCGAAGCTCTGCAGAAGAATTTGTCAGTGCGCCGGCATCGGCGGTGGCCCGTGGTGGAAGACACAAGTGGGAGGCAGCACGCCATGATGGTGTGCTGGAGGAAGGGCCACGGTGCACCGGGCTGTAGTGCAGCGAAAGAATCCGCTAGCTGGGCCGATAGATGGAGGTGGGAGAAGCCGTCGCTCGACCATGTCGGAGGGTTGTAGACGCAGCATCGAGACGAGTCCCTCATGACAGGCCACAGTCTCTTGACCGTAGTATAGAAGGAATCCTGCGGAAACCCGTGGGGTGATGGAGGAAGATGAATGCAACATCCGGATACATCCAGCAAGGCAGACCGGGCGGGGTGTGAACCGCCCAACTGGTCGGACCCGTGGATCACTGAGATAGACTCGTGCTAGAAGGACAGACTCGCATTGGCAAGCCAGACCCACGACCTCTTCGAGCTGGGCTGGACAAGACCGGGTCACCGTGAAACCTGGCGGGCTGGACCCTTGGCCCACAGGGTCGGGTTCAGTGAGATCTATTGGTCCTAACTCAATGGCCAGATCAGACCAAATCAACCTCGACCGACACCAGGTCGGGTCGAGTCCATCTAAATGAACCAGGGTATGTGGGACACTCGAGCTAGGTTGGTTAGGTCGGTATGACCATGTCAGACTGGGCCTCATCACAATCGGCCCCCTGTTTACTAAAACCCTTGTATCTTGCAAACCGCATTGTCCGATTGACGATCCTTTTTCATAATTGGGACCCTCTCGATGAGGCGGATATTTTGGAATGCTATATGGTGACTTTCATGGAAGTTGAGATGCAACGAAAGGCTTGAGGAGTGGTTCTACCAAGCACACTAATTATAGAACCCTGCGAGTGGCTGAGAACTGAATACTACTTACTATTGGCCCAGTGGGAAGCACCTCTCTGTGACTTGGCAGACCCATGGAGGGAAGCACCTCTCTGTGAATTTGTAGGCCCATAGTACGTGATTAGAATGAGTACCTCAGTTGGACATGACTAGTGGGAAGCACCTATCTGTGACTTTGCAAGCCCATAGTACGTGATGGGCGAGGAGTACCTAAGCATTCCAAGGTTGGTGTCAAGAACCTCTTTGTGACTTGGAAGGCCCACTGTACACCCTAGATGAGGAGTTCTCCAGTAGCTGATGTGTTCAATGATGTGACTAATGATGCTACTATTACTACCCTAGAATATACCTAGTTTGAACTATCTTGTGTTTCATGCTTTACTTTGAGGAATTTTTTTGTGGTATTCCATTTTTGTTTTGGTGTCTCTATTGAGTGTTATGTTACTCACCCCTACACGGGCTTCTCCCACACGTGTTGTGTCTTGTGCAGAAGACCAAAATTTCGAAATGGGTGCTCAGGGAGATGGGACTGATGGACACTTTGGAGGTGGACTTGGTGTCCTAAGACTAGGCGGGGCCTAGCTGGACCGGGCGGACATGACATGCTACTTTGGCTTCCAGTAGCTTCACCACTCTCAGGATTAGGTAGGGTTTTCTGTGGATGTACCTTAGGGATTTTTACTTGATATTTTCAATTCTTTGTTGGGTTTTTATTCTATTCCACTTACTTTCAATTGTACTTTCACTCAACTTTGTTTTAGTGGTACTTGTTTCCCCTTTTCAGTGTGTTGGGATGTGGTTGGGCATGTGTGTTTATACAGGTACTCATGAAAATGCCTCCCACTTGTAGGTTGACACCTTCGGCACTAGTCACCAGCCCCTGGTATTTAGAAGTTGGGCTAGGGGTAGTCATGGAATGAGCCCTGAGGGATGGGTCAGGACAAAGTGGTATCAGAGGGCGGTCAGTTCCCCCTCAAAGACTAGGAGTCTGATGTTTTGTTTTGGGGGAACAGTGTTAAGTGTTGCGAGTTTGACTTTTAGATTTGGGGAGTCCAGTGTTGGTGCGGAGACTGACATATCCATACACCAGGACCTTTTCTATTTTTGGATTAATACATGAAAACATTGGTTACATAAGTGTCTCCTTATTTTAAATAAGAGTCATCTTACCAGGTATAACCTTCTAACTCTGGTACATCTGGATTTATCTCAGGATGCCTCCTTGTGGATGACCAACCAGGATCCCAATACAAGTTCATGAGGAATGCCCACCTAGCGACAGGGAATCCATACATGGATCAATTCTAGAGATGGACCCACTGGGTGGCGCACTAGTTCTGCCACCACCCGATGGCCAGCATCTACTGCCGACAGTTTTGGAAGAGTACATTCGTAGTCTCAATGAATTGCATGAGTTTCAGGGAGAGAGACTTTCTAGGTTCAGGGGAGAGACAGATCCTCAGGTTACTGAGGACTAGATGGAGGTTGTGACATGGGTCTCCCATTTAGTGAGGAAACCACCTGACCAGATTTTGATCATGGCAGTGAGCCTTCTATTGGGCTCAACAAGGAGATGGTAGAGTTTGACCATCCATACTCACAATGTGGTGACCCTCACTTGGGTTGTCTTCAAGAGGCTTTTCTGATATGAATTTTTTCCTGGGACCTTGCACTCTGTGTGCATCTAAGAGCTGCTCCACCTACAAAAGGATAGCATGATAGTGGTCGAGTACTCGACAAGGTTCACTGGGCTTTCTTGTTACTCCATAGATATGGTGCAAGACCCTTTCTTCATGGCTCGAGCCTTTGAGTAGGGACTCAGGTAGGAGATCAGGGCTTTGATGGTGTCTCTCAGCATCCCTACCCGGGCCGGGGTGCTAGAGTGATCCCTTCTGATGGAAATCTTCTTGGCGGAGTAGGCGCCCGCAGCTAGAGCTAAAAGTAGACCCAAGGCGGCGAAGTCTTTGGCTAGTAGTAGACAAAAGACACATGGGCCCAAGTGTGCTATGTCTTTCATAGGTCGACCCCAGGACTCAGGGTTGGCAGTGTGAGACTCCCAAGATAGAGGGAGTCAGATGGAGGCTAGGATTTTCTACTCGTGTAGTGGGCAGGGACACATGGAATGTGACTGCCTGACCCTCTATACAGATGACCATAAAACAGTCAAGGGGCCGCCGAGGTAGCGACAGCGTTTTGAGAAGGGAGGTCCGCAGGGTGAAAAAAGTGGAAGGTGATATGGACAAGCAGTAAGAGGTGGGTGATGGTTCAAGGTGTTACCACCACCACCACAGGTGGTCCACCTAAACCTCAGGGAGTAGGCGGACGGGGGCGAGCTCACCTCCAAGAAGTAGAGTCTTATGACCACAGCACTCTAGAGAGGATCCAAGGTATGATTTGTGTCTTCTTCATCCTATTTGTAGTACTTATAGACATAGGTTCTAGTCAATCCTTCCTTTCCACGACTCTCATTCAGAGCTTATATATTCTGTTGGAGCCATTGGATCGATCCTTACGGCTAGAGACTCCTACGAGAGGGGATTCGACGATTACACACTGGTGTTGGTAGTGTGATCTTACTCTAGGAGGTGAGAGCTTAAGATGAGATCTCATAATTGTGATGTTGAGTCCTTATGACGTCATCTTGTGTATGGAATGGTTTTCCATAGACCATGCTCAGATCGACTGTTTTAGTAATACAATGAAGTGTGTTTGCGGAGATGGAATTGATTTTTCCTACATTGGAAAGAAGAAAACCATTACAGCATAGGACAGACTCTCTCATAGGAGGGTACAACTGATCACTCACCAGTTGTCTAGCCTCACCCTAGGGAGGGTGGAGGAGATAAGTACAAGCTTCTCTGTAGTGGTGGATGCGTACGAATATGTTTTTCCTGATGAGGTTCGAGGGCTACCTCTTCATAGAGAGGTAGACTTCTGTATCGACCTATACCCTCGGGACAACACCGATATCCACACTAGTTTATCTAAAGGCTCCCACAAAGTTTCGTGAACTGAGGGTACAGCTGGAGGACTTTCAGAATAAGGGGTTTATAAGGCCCAACATTTCACCATGGGAAACCTCAATGTTTTTTTCCAAGAAGGAAAATGGGGGTTTGAGGTTGTGTGTGGACTTCTGGCGCTTGAACCAGGTGACTGTGAAGAACAAGTACCCACTACCGAGAATTGATGACCTCATTGAATAGCTGAAAGGAGAAAATTGGTTCTCAAAGATAGACCTCAGATCAGGCTATCACCAACTCTGGGTACGAGATGAGGATGTACTAAAGACAGCCTTCAGGTGCTGTTATGGCCAATATGAGTTCCAAGTGATGACTTTAAGCATTACCAACACCCCAGAAGTTTTCATGGGACTCATAAACAGGATCTTACAACCTACCTAGACTGGTTTGTCATAGTCTTCATCGATGACATCTTGGTGTACTCAGCGTCGGAGGAGGAGCACATTGTGCACCTACGAATAGTCCTGGATACAATCTGAGATCACCAAGTTTATTTTAAGCTCTTGAAGTGTTATTTTTTTATTTGGGATATCCATTTCCTAGGACATGTCATCTTAGAGTCTAGATTTTAATTATATTCAATGAAGATAGAGGTAGTGTTTGCTTGGGAGCCACCTAGAAGTGTGACTGAGGTGTAGATTTTCTTGGGGTTGGCTAGTTGCTATCATAGTTTCGTGCTTAATTTTCTAGGGTAGAAGTACCCTTATCAGCATTGACATGGAAGGGACATCCCTTCATATGGATGGATAAATTATAGTAGAGTTTCCAAGAGCTGAGCTAGAGACTGAATAGTGCCCCCATCTTGACACTACCAGAGGAGGACATTTGGTATATAGTTTATTGTGACGCATCAGGGACTGGGCTTGGTTATGTCTTGATGTAGGAGAAAGCAGTGATCGCCTATGGATCACAGAATTTGAGGTAGCATGAGTGGAAAGATGTGACCCACAACCTGGAGTTAGCATTAGTGGTATTTTCTTTGAATATGTGGTGGCGCTGATTGATGTGGGAATGGTTTATAGTTTACTCTGACCACAAGAGTCTCAGGTATATCTTCTTCCAAAAAAACTTGAACCTAAGATAGTGGTGATAGCTATAGTTCCTCCAAGACTATGATTTTGAGATATTCTATACTCCTAGAAAGGGGAATGTGGTGGAAGATGCGCTCAGTAGGAGGACTGGTTTTCCGCTACTGTGTGAGGCGACAAAACAGTTAGTCATAATGTGAATATCCTTTGCGGAAGATAATGAGGCTTCTTACCTCTATTCGATAGTTGTTACTTATCCACTCTTACAGAAATTTAGGGAGGCATGGTTGTGGAATGTTGACTATGAGGACCGACGTGCTCAGATATCCTCAGGATAGGTTCCTGATGGATTTTCGATAGGTGGGGAGCATGTCATCCTTTTTAGAGGACGCACCTTAGTACCAGTGGCATTGCGGGAGGAGGTGTTGAGGGTGTTTTATACATATCTCTTGGAAGTACATCCTGGATTGGTGAAGATGTATGAGGACCTCCAGCGTCAGTACTGGTGGCCAAGGATGAAGAAAGTAGTGGATGAATTCATTTCACAATACCTCACCTGTCAACAAGTGAAGGATGAGCACTAGGTTCCAGCAGGCTTGACTCATCCACTCAAGTTACCATAGTGGAAATTATATAGTATCTCGATCGACTTTGTGACGTTGTTACCATGTATGTCTAGAGGTCACAAATCAATTTGGGTGATTGTTTACCAACTCACCAAGTTGTCTCACATCCTACCCATCCAGGAGCAGGGACTGGTAGAGGGATTGGGACGCCTCTACATTCATAAGATGGTATGGCTTCACGAGGTGCCTTTGACAATTGTATCAGATCATGACGCTTACTTTACATCCCGGTTGTGGAATGGATTTCAAGAGGCATTCAGGACGTAGAAATGCTTGATCATAGATTTTCATCCCCAGACGGATGGTCAGACAGAGTGAACCATACAGACCTTGGAGGATATGCTCTATGCTTGCATCCCTGACTTTGGTCATAGTTGGGAGGAACACATTCCACTAGTGGAGTTTTCATACAACAACAGTTACCACTCCACCATTGGCATGACACCATTTGAGGCCTTGTACGAGCGGCCTTACGGATCACCCATATGCTGGACATACCCAGGAGAGTCAGCACTCATGGGTATAGAGTTTGTACGGGATACCACTGAGAAGGTGAATATCATCTAGGAGCGGATGAGTACTCAAATAGCAGGCATAAGTCTTGTGTTTTTAGAAGATAGATACCCTTGGAGTTTGAGGAGGGAGATCATGTGTTCCTTCGGGTCTCACCCCAAAGAGGATTTCAGAAATTTTTTCTGGGCAGCAAACTATCTCTGAGGTTCATCGTACCTTTTCAGATCTTGAGAAAAGTTGGTGTGGTGGCATACCACCTAGATCTTCCCACACAAATGCATCAAGTGCATGATGTTTTCCATGTCTAATATTTAAGCAGGTACATGCATGATTCATCACATGCCATCGACTAGGGTTAGCTAGACATTGATGATGGGGTGACGTTTTCGTAGTTCCTAGTGGAGATAGAGGATCTATAGGAGTAGGTCCAACATGGGTGGTCTATTCCTTTAGTTTGCATATAATGGCAGCTCGAGAATCTCTAGGAGAGAACATGGGAGCGGGAGGCTCATAATCATGCTCAGTAACCCCATCTTATTTTTTAGTTTTTGTTTTGTCTTTTGGGATAGTAAATCACTAAAGTGGGTATAATGTAATGTCTCAGAATTTTTGTGTATTTTTTTATTTATATGGAATTATTTGGAGAATGTGAAATTCAACGACATGTGGTTTTGAGGACTGTAGATACTGTAATAGAATTTTGAACTTTTTTTAAGGTATGTTCAGTAAACGTACGAATATGATTTTCTATCTTTTGAACTGGTGCTTAGATTAAAAATCTAAGGGAATTTTTGAATTCATAATACTGGGATTCTCCTAGAAATTACTTAATTTCGGTCGTCAAGGGATGAATAGAAAAGGTATTTTTTGAAATTTTCGAGAAAAATAATAAAATAATTTAAAAAGAATTATTTTCTTTTTGTTCTCATAGTTGAGTGGCTGACGATGATGCTACGGGGAAACGACAGGGCAGTGGCGATTTGCATTAATGAAGCTTAGTAATTCCTTGTTAACTCTTAGCATAGTGAAGCTTTAATGACGCATAATAGCGATGTTTTTTTTAAATAAAATAGTGTAACGCCGTGACATCACATCATAATGGAAATGCTGAGACGTTCTCCTATTTATAGTTCTACGCGCTAAGGAAATAACGATTAAAAATTTAGAGGATTCTCTAGAGAACCTTTGACAGAGTTCCACCCCAGTGAAGAATGATGAACACCGGTGTAACTTCATCATCTTTTATGCCTTTCAAAGATCGGAGCCGGGAAGCGACGTTGACGTCTTAAATCCCTCTAGGATGAACGTCACAGCATCAGAAGTCATAAGAGGTAGGGGTTATTTGATTTTTAATGTTTTCCCAATCCTTATTTCAAAAAAATGAATGGATATTAACCCACGAATAGGTTAATCCGCGGACCATGCGTTCTTGAGGGAGGTTTAATTCATTGCGGTTTCTTTACCTGGGATTGAATTATCATTGTTGTTCGAATTAAAAACCCATAACCTCCCTTGTGTTGTAAGATTTTAACGCGGATGGTGAGGGCCGACATGAATAAGTCCTGAGCCCCTATGTTGTGGGTGTTCTTTATGGAAAAACTCTTGAATAAATGACAAGATATATTGGAGACCTTTGCGGTGGAGAGTACATTCCCCGGAGAATGCAAGCGCAAGCGGCATGAAGAACAGACCACCATTGTGGACCCAGTGGTCTGCAGAAGAATCTGTCGGTGCGTCGGTGTTAGTGATGGCATCGGAAACTACCTATGGTTTCCTGCTGTGATGGTAGAGGGTGGGAGGTAACGCGCCATGATGACACGCTGGAGGAAGGTTTATCTCTCACCGGGACGCGGCGCAGTGGAAGAGTCCACTGGCTAGGCCAGCGGCTGGAGGCGGCGGGAGCGATTGCTTGACCGCTTTGGAGGGCTATGGAAATGACACCAAGCCGCATCTCATGAGATGGGCCATAGTCACTTGACTACGGCAGAGGAGGCACCCTGCGGTGACCTGTGGGGTGATGGTGGCAGAAAAACATGATATCGGACTACGTCCAGCAAGGTGTACCGGTCCGCCTCTTGCAGACCAGGCAGGGTGCGAACCGTCCAACGAGCTAGACCCACAGCTCACCGGGTCGAACCCCCACTAGAGGGCCAGACCCGTGGCCCACTGGGCTGGAACTTCACCTACAGGTCGGACCTATGACCCCTTTGGGTCGGGTCAGACATCATCGGGTCTCCAAGTGACCCGGCAGGCTGGACCCTCGGCCAATCGGGCCGGGTCCAGCAAGGCATGTTGGGCCTAGCCCATTGGTCAGGTCGGACTAGCCCAACCTCAACCCACACCAGGTTGGTTTAAGTCCATCTAAATGAACCGGGGTATGTGGGACCCCTAGGCCGGTTTGGTTAGGTTTGTCTGACTGAGTTAGACTGGGCCCCATCACAAGCAATCCTGTGGTTACTAAAACACTTGTATCTTTCAAATCGTGTGTCCGATTGACGAGCCGTTTGCGGTACTGGTAACCTCTCGATGAGGTAGATATTTTGGAATTCTCTATGATAAATTTTGTGGAAGTTAAGATGTGATAAAGGGAATGATAACTGGTTCTCCCAAGTGCACTATGTACAGAATCCTGCGACTGGCTGAGACCTGAAGACTGCTGACTTTTGGCCCAATGGGAAGTACCTCTCTGTGACTTGGCATGCCCATGGTGGAAATCACCTCTCTGTGACTTTGTAGGCCCAAAGTATGCGATTTGGATGAGTACCTCAGTTGGACATGACTAGTGGGAAGCACCTCTCTGTGACTTTTTAGTCCCACAGTATGCGATGGGGGAGGATTACCTAAGAAGTCCAAGGTTATTGAGAAGTACCTCTTCGTGACTTGGCAGTCCCACTATACTCCCTAGAGGAGGAGTTCTCCAGAAACAGAGGTGTTTGACGATGTGACTGATGATGCTACTATTACTTTCCTAGAATATACCTAGTGTGAGCTATTTTTTGTTTCGCACTTTACTTTGAGGAATTTTTGTGTGGTCTTTCCTTTTTGTTTTGGGGTCCCTACTGAGTATTTTGTTACTCACCCCTGCACAGGCTTCGCCCTCACGTGTTGTGTCTGGTGAAGATGACCGACATTTCAGTAGGGGTACTCAGTTAGGTGGGACAGATGCACACTTTAGCGGTGGACTTAGTGGCCTAGGACCAGGCAGGGCCCAGTAGGATCGGGCGGACAGGACATACTACTTCAGCTTCCAGTAGCTTCACTACTCTCACGATTGGGTGGGGGTTTCTGTTGATGTCCATCAAGGTTTATTTTTTTGTACTTGTTGTTTTCAGATCTTTTTTGGGTTTTTATTTTGTCCCACTTACTTTCAGTTGTACATACACTCAGCTTTGTTTTAGTGGTACTAGTTTCCCCTTTTCAGTGTGTTGGGATTTGGTTGGGCATGTGTGTGCATACAGGTACTCATAAAAATGCCTCCCACTTGTAGGTTGACACCTTAAATACTATTCATCAGCCCCTGGCCTTCGGGAGGTGGGCTTTGGGTAGTCACGGCACAGGCCCCAAGGGATGGTTTATGAAAACTATTAACAAATAAGATAAAGAATATTGTCAGTATTATTTTTAACGTTTTTGTTAACTAATCTAATGAATATGATAAGTAGTGTTTTGTTTAGTATTTTTTTTGTATCATTTTAAAATTGTTATTAAAAAAATTATATAATAATTTGATTTTTTTTCTTTGGATTATGTCATTTCATCACCATTAATGTTGTTAGAATTTCAGTTAACCAATTTAACAAATCTAAATAAAAATGTGTTTAGTTTAATTTACTTTTTTAGATCATTTTACATTTTTTCATTTAATTTTACATTTAATGGTTAGATTTGTATATTTGTGTAATAATTGTTTATTGTTTTTATTTTTTACTTGGATTGGTAGGATTATGTTAGATCAAACATTAGAGTCTCCTTGAGCTTATGGAGAGGACCATACACATACTTCTGATTAGGAGCCTCCATATCCATCTGCACAAGTGCCATCTACTTCCGTAGGGGTAGAGAAGAATTATAGGGTTGGTAAACATGGAAACACAAATTTACCAAAATTATTAGTTTCTCATATCCAATAGTATAGGATATAATTTTATTTTTATGATAATGATATTCCTAGGGGTATAAATTCAAAATAATTTAAGACTGTTGTTACAAGGAAACCTCAAACAAAAGTTAGTATATTTTGATTTCTTATTGGTGAAGTGTCAATAAAGGTACATTATATCCATTATAGGAAATAGTTTTGTTAATTTTATTTTTTATTATTTTAATTATCATGATTTTTTATACTAATATAGGTTTTTCCCCTTCTTATCAGATGACATATGATATATTTGACACTAGAGGAGTCAAGAAGAAATGTTTAGCTTTGGATACTAGGAGATGAATGGATTTTAAATCAACCATCACATTAGATTTAATTTTTTGGGATAGAAAATATGAAAATACATGTGATATATATCCTTTTCTAGATGAAGATACATGGAAGTGGTTTATTGAGAGTAGAAAACAAGAATCATTTTTGGTAAGTTCAATGTTCGATTTTAGAATTTTTTTCATATATTAATGATCATATTAATGATTTTTTTATTCTTAATTTAAATAAAATGAGGAGGTCTCATAAAGAGATCCAACCTAATAACATTTACCCTCATACTTTATCTCGTATAGGTTATAAATTATTGAAAGAATAAATGATAGCTAGAAATTATCAAAAAATGAGAGCTAAGTATTCAAGATCTAGAGAGGCTGAACCTCTCCCCCCCCCCCAGTTAGATATATAAAATATAATAGGTCCCAAATGGGAAAAATTGATAATATATTATAGAAGAATCTAGGTTTTTAACTGATATGATTTTAATAAGTTATTTAATTTATTTATGTTATTTAAGTTTACTCAAATCTTCATATATTATGATTCACTAATGAATTTTTCAAATATTTTGTACAGGAATCACTTGATGATAATTGCACATAGAGGACCATCATACCCATGGGTAGGAAGGATATTTTTGATAATGCATTAGAAAATCCTGAACAACCAGGTTGCATACAAGGATATGCTGTAGGTGTATCAATAAAATACCTGTTTGGTTTTTCTGGACCCTCTTCAAGTGAGGATATATATAATAGGAAAATAGAAGCATTAGAAGCTAAATTTTAAAAGATGGGTGACATGATGGAGGACATGATAAGATCTTTGGTACATTCTATTTTTTCAAACATGAAAAAAAAAATCAATCTACAGATCCACACTCCTCCACTCATGCCTGCAAATCCCACTCCTCCATCTCTGCCTCCTAATCCCACTACACCACCTCCACCTACTTATCCAACTCCTACACCTCTTCATCTATAACTTCCCATCTATTGTTATTTATATTTTGAGGATCCCAAATAACATATTATTTCATATATGATTATATATTATATTGGGGATTTCATTCATCATCAATATATAAAAATAGATAATCTTAGGGCCATCATGAAAGATATTATAAATAGATCATAAAGGGAATTATTTCATGCAGATAAGGTCATTGCATCTAGATAAAGTATCAAACATTTATTATTTTTTTCATATACTCTTATCCAAAAAAACTACCATTTAGATATGTACATATTATATCATTTATTTCATATTAGTGTTCAATTTATTTTAACATTTTAAAATTGATATATTTATCAATTTTTTATAGGAATACTTTAAAGGTAAAGACATACTATATAGATAACAAAAATTATAGGTTTTTATGACTTCATATAACACTTATTCAAGACTAGATAGACTATCAAGATATATATATTTTTTGTTGGAACTTTATGAGCTTCCAATGGATGCTAACATTTGTGGGTGTACACTGACTATGATGATTTAAAAGAGAGATATCACAGATATTGTAACTAGAGATCTTTTGGGCATCAATATGGTGAAATCCTTTTCTATGTAAGTCAATTATCATATATATTTCAGTTATTTTAATTTTATAGAAACTTAATAACTTTGTTTTTTTTGTATTAGGTATCTTTATACGCTTTGTATTCATCGTGATATGACTTCAGTATATAGATTTTTGAACACACAATTTTTTTCACCAACAGTAAAAACAATTAATGATACATAAAGAATATTATATATCATTGAAATATTTCAAAATAATGCAATTTATTTTTTGATGCTTCTTTATCATAAAAGTTACGAAACATATATTTATTAAAGTTTTATTTCTCTTACCTAAATAAAAAATTACATTATATTTTTTGTATATTAGTGTAAATTAGATGTTGTGTTTTTTTTCAAGACTGATGATAGCTTACTTGTTATACTCTAAAAATAGTGATGTGTGAGAAAATTTGAGCAAATTATTATACACCTAAGTTTTATTATTTGAATATATGTATATTATAATGACTTTTAATTTTATTTCATACATAAATTTTTATAAAACGGAATGGAATTACATTAGAGAGACAGTCGGAAATATGATCACCAAGATAAAATATGTAAAAGAAAAGGCGAATTCTAATTTATAATCACTAAATTTTGGATGAAAGTACATAAAATATTATTTTAAATTGAACAATTATTTTGAAAAGATTTATGTTCAAAAATTATTTCAAAGGAAAGTGGACATCATGTTCAAAGATTTATGTTCGAAATTATTTCAACCGAGAAAGTTACAAAATTCCACATGGTTATATTTTATAATAAACTTTAATTTAATTTATCTTATAATTATATTCAGAATAAATGTTAAATACATTAATTTTATTTTTTTTTCTTTTTATGACCCTTTCCCTTATACTGAATAAGTGATAAATTACATACAAAGATAATGGGCAGAATATTTCATAGGTTTGGCTTGATTTTAGTTTATTTATAATTTATATTATTAATTTTTAATTTCAAATGGTAATGTTAAAATGATTTGAATAATTGAATTTGTTTTTTGTTTCTATTTTTCTTCTGAGTGATCTTGTTTTATAGCTTATTCTACTGCTAATTTTTTGTTTATGGTGTTGTTGTTGTACTGATGGTCATATGTCTTTTAATTTAATTTAAAATAATAATTTTTCACATTGGTTATTTTATAATCAATGTGAAATATTAAACAAACTAACTTATCATATCATTATTTACATATCTAACCTGATAAAGTCTTTTTCACATAGATTTTTATAGAACCAATATGAAAAAATAAGAAAGATCTATTGTTATATGATGGTTTCTACATCGATTTTTTTTAAAAAAAATTGATAAAGTATTTTTCACATCGGTTAAAAATAACCAACATTAAAAACCTATTTAAAAATATCTTTTAATAATTTCACATGGTATCTGAAATTAGAAAACTAAAAAAATGATGTGAAAAAACCTTTTTAATTAGTGTATCAATTAAGAAAGATTTATATTGTATCCAGTGTTATATATTTATTTGACTAAGGTTTGAAGAAGTTGAAATGAAGTTGTAATTAAAGTGTAAGTAAAGATACTTGAAATATTTTACATGAGTATTCAGAAGCTGCAAAATAATTTGGAAACAAGATGAAGAGTTTTGGAATTATTTTTGATAATTATCTATATTATTTAAAGTTGTTCTTAGGTGATTTAAAGTGATTAAGAAGGACCTGAGTTTGTTTGAAGTTATTTTGATTTTATTTGAATAATTCTATAAATTCTATTTGGGAATAAATAAAATGGCCAGGTCCTAAAATATTCATAAGGTACATTTCTAGTTTTTTAAAGGTTTATTACAGATTTGTAAGGTTCACTCAGATGCACAAAATTGAAAAAGAAATATTCATAACGTTCAAAACTAGAGTCAATAAGCATGTCCAGTGATCTTTTTATGGTTTTTTTCCACCTTCATAAGGTTCATTTCAGAGACAATTGGATGTCTTAAGGTTATCTAAAATACTTATTAATGTTGTATACAAAACTTTATATGGTTCATCTAATCTTTGTGAGATAAAAAATGAGCATATGAACTTTTTAGGGGTCATCTTCATAAGGTTCAATATTTTATAAGGTTCAATATAGGGGGTATCATAAGGTACCTTACTTTGTGAAAAATATGTGTAATGACTTCATAAGGTTCCTTAAATCTTAATAAGTTCTTTTGAACTCCATAAGGTTCAACACTTTGTATTTGAGATTTTTAAAAAATTAAAATAATGAGATTTCTAGAATATTAAATATTTTGAAGAATAAAACAAAATTGATAGTGCTCGAACTGATATTCCTTTAATTAAACAATTAAAATGGAACTGTGATTTAAGAAAAATGAAGATATTGTGATCTTCGAACCAAGGAGAAAAATGTCACATGATGAGAACAACTAGATCATGAAGAATTAAACTAAAGTTGATTCTGTTAAAGGATAAACTCCATAAGATCATTCTAGAATGTAAATTTGATGATGTTTGAAATATTATTAAGTGTTTTAAATATGAAAAATGTGTATATATATATATACTTCAAGAAGGGAATAATAAGATCAAATTGATATGTAATCTAAGAATTATATTTTGAAAATGAAGATTAAACTACCATTTCAGATGCACTAACACCATGAAGAGATGATCCACACTGCAACATATAATTATTATATATTTTTATATAGTCATAAATATTGATTCATTATTAGATGTTTTTAGAAACAAGTTTAGAAGAATAATCTAAAACCTATTATCTGAATTGAAGGAATAATTATTCAGTAGGTCAAAATGAGAAGAAAATAAAATAATGGTATTTCTAGAAATGTAGTGGATATAGACAGTTGAGGTAAAAGGAATAATTGAGATTGCTAGGACACACCCACATGAAAACGTTGAGGAATAAAATTAAGATAGTGGGGATGGTATTTTAAAATATTATATATATTAAAATAATATATAAAATATAACTATGTTATGAGAATATATAAAATCCAAGAAGAAGAAAGAGTGGGTAAAAAAAGATGATTGCAAAAGATAATTTTGAGAAGATCTATGAGAGAAGAGAAGAAGAACTTGATGTTTCTTTATAAATAAAAACTTACAATATCAATAAAGAAGTAGGACCCAATGAGATCTCTATAAAACTAATCTATAACTTCAAAAGGGAAAAATATAAATAAGTTATGCAATATGCTATATTGTAAAATTCAAGTGTTGAGAAGGACCAACATGTAGGGATTTCTATAGAATACTCACTAGGAGTTGAGATCCTTGAAGACTGAGTTGATAAAATCTACTAAATAGATTTTGAACATGATATAAGAGCAAGGTTGTTTATAGATACTGATTTGCACAATGTTTTTCTTTAATATCTATTATAATTCAAAGACCTTGATGAAGAGTTAGATTAGTTCATATTGGTGGAGTAACTTCCTTTGCATATTAAAGATCTGTTTAAAAATATTGAAGGTAGTTATAAGACTATTATAACATCCTAAAATTTCTAGCTAATTAATAAATTAATTATAATGAAATATTTTGGTATTATTTTTTTTAAATTATGCTTTTATGAAATTTAAATTTTTTATATCATATGTTATAATTTTTTCAAATAAATTAATATTTTCAAGAGATAAGACATGGTTATAAATTATTAAATCTTTTATAAACATGATTTTATTGTATTATAAATATATTTTTTTGATTTATTTTTTTAAAAAATATATATTTTATTTAAAAGGATTATAAAAAAATATAATAAATAATTATTTTGAAAATAATAGAAATATGTTTTTATATAAAAAACGTTTCTAAAAACTAAAGTGACTTTGGTTAATATATTTATGACGAAATAATATTTTTTTATGATAATTTTATTTTGACACTTAAATATGATTTATATCTTATAAATAATTAAATCTATATAAACTAATTATAAGAACAAGATTTATAATAAATTATGCTTTCAATAAAAATAATATTTTCTATAAATCAATATATATTTTAATTATAAAATAATTTTGAATTATGAGTGTTATTATTTAATAAATATATTAAAAATAATAAATTATAATTATCAAATTCTTTTATTAAAATTTGGTTTATAAAATGTTTATATATATTAATGAATATAATTATGATAATTTTTTTATTAAAATTTAGAATAAAATATTATTATTAGTTTTGGTTTAAAATAAAATGAAAAATGCATAAAAATAAAAATGATAGAGCAAAATAACACAAAAAATGGGATCTCTCGTCTTCATCCTAAGCTCCCCCACAAGCCATCTACAACCCGACCTTAACCTCCATTGTCAACCATGGTTCTCAGGCCAATGATCGACCTACAATCATTGAACCACTGAGAAGGTCCCTCTAACGTCATCCTCTACTGGTGACCACTACTATTGGAGTCAACACCAGGGAATCCCATCCATTGTCGACTCTTGATCATCCTCTCCCTTTCACTATTCATCTTCTTTGTTTTTCTCCACCTCAAACGAGTTGGCTATAACCCAATGTGCTCCTTTCTTCACCTCTGTTGATGTCACCCTCCACCATGGCCCCCATCTCACTTTATTTTTTCACAAATTTTGAGGGAATCCTTAAAATTATATATACATTTTGTTTATCCTTCCCATAATAAAAACAAAAAATACCATTCAGCTAACTAACATTGTTGTTTGTTTCTGCTTAAGTCAATTTTTGATTTATTTTTTTAAATTTTTCGATCAAACAATTCGGGAGATATAATATACAAACCTTTTATTTAAACCCCCACTGAGCACACCTAAATTTCTGATCCCCATCCTCCCAAACCATATATTTCATTTTTCTTGAAATCCAAAAGCCCACAATCACTCAATTGATCAAAAACAGGTAAGGGTTAGTTTTATTTTGTGATTGTTTTACAAAGTTATATACAGATACAATTATATATTTATATCTATCTATTTTCACAAATTATAAGAGAAGGGTTTTCATTTAAATTTTATTTCTAAGACTAAATTTGTAAGGGTTTAATTTATTCTTATCAATTTATGTTTAAATTTTAGAGACACATACATATATATATATATATGTATGTATAAATATATCTAATTATCCTTAATCATTTTCAGAACTTATGATGTAAGGGATTAATTATTTTAATGTTTGAATTTATATATATGGGTTTTATTTTAATTTAAGTTTATCAAACTATGTTTTATTTACAAATATATATATATATATATCTTTATATATGTGTGTGTGTGTGTGTGTGAGTGTATGTGTGTCTCCATCCATTTTTAAAAAAATATATGATATAACGAGATTGTTTATTTTTTTATTTATCAAAGGGTTTGATTAGGTTTTCAATCTCTCATTTTATGTGTATCTTTTATATCTAAATGATAAATTTTATCATTTTATGTGCCAATTATAAATAAAATCTATCATTTCATGTTTGTAAAGTCATTATACATACATAAAAGTCATAATTTGTATGAGATATGGTCTTAATCAATAATACATGACATATCACGTGTGCATTAGTTTTTAAAAATTATATATATGTGTGTATCCATATTTACTTAGGAAAATATTTGTGAATTGGTGTTATGTGATAATATTGATAACAATATATGTGTTTTTTATAAGAGGAGAAATTCAGTTACTCCAATTTATCATAATCTTCCTTAATTAAGTTATAAGTGTAAATTTATTTATTATCAAATGTATTTAATGTTTTTAAATTAGAAAACACAGTGAACATTGTATGTATATATATAGCAAACTTATTTTTTTATAAAACTCGATACTTGAATGTTGTAAATATGGTAGGGAATTGGGGAGTGAGCCCATCCCTCCTCAAGTGGGTAGGTCCAGGATAGCCTTCAATATTTCAAGTGGCCTCATGTGTTTTACTTTAATAAGATTCCATATTGTTTTCAGAAAAAATCACTGGAATATGTTTAAAGAAATTTTTTAGCATAATTAATTTTACAAGAAATTTAGTATTTTTAAGGTGTAAGTAATTTCAATAATGATTTAAAAAGGTATTTCTAAATGTGTTTTTGAAAGTATTTTCAAAATAATATTTTAAAAGTATTTATTGAAGATTTTAAAACCCCTTACCAAGCATTTCCCGCTCATCCCATGTTTTAAGTGTTTTCACATGTACGTTAAAAGTTTTAAAATGGACATATTTGATTTTGGAGTTAGCGCATGCATAGAAAATTAGATCTTATTATTCATCTTAAAATTTGATAAATTGTAAGTTTTTTTCTAGTTCTCTAGAACCTAGACTGTAAATGGTCATCTATTGTATAAAGTTTTTTATATTATTTCAGTTTATCTTTTATCAAAAAAAAAATACACCAAATTTTAAGCACTAAATCTGGAAGCATGTGTTTAGGGTGTTATAATTGGTATCATAGGAATTGTCTAGACAACTTCAGAGATTAAATGTTTTCATCTAAGCAGTAAAGTTTAGAAGTTTATCAATACTAGTTTTCTTAATTCTGAGGACACAAATTTCAAATTTTCATAAGCCCGACAAATAAATTGTGAGGAGTTAATTATTTCAAGGGTAAAAAATGTAACATCCTAGAATTTCTAAGTAACTAATAAATTAATTATAATGAAATACGTTTTTATTATTATTTTTTTAAATTATGCTTTTATGAAATTTCCATTTTTCATATCATAAGTTATAATATTTTCAAATAAAGTAATATTTTCAAGAGATAATACTTGGTAATAAATAAATATGACTTATAAATATGATTTTATTATCTTATAAATATATTAATTTTATTAATTTTACTTAACAAATAAATATTTTATTTAAAAGGATTATAAAAATATTATAAATAATTATTTTGAAAATAATAGAAATTTGTTTTGATATAATATAAGGTTTCTAAAAACTGAAGTGACTTTGGTTAATATTTTTATGATGAAATAATATTTTTTATGAGAATTTTAACTTGAAACCGAAATATGATTTATATATTATAAATACTTAAATTTATATAAATTAATTATAAGAACAAGATTTATAATAAATTATATTTTCAATAAAAATAATATTTTTTTATAAAACAATATATTTTGTTAATTATAAAAACGTGTTTTATAAATCGTTTATAAATATATATATATTAATAAATATAATTATAAAAATTTTATTAATTAGTTATTTTTTCAAATTTAGAATATAATACTGTTATTAGTTTTGGTTTAAGAAAATGAAAAATGGATAAAAAAAATGATAAAAAAAATAACACAAAAAATGGGATTTATCATCTTCCGCCCGAGCTCCCCCACAAGACATCTACAACCAAACCTCAACCACCACCATCGACCACAGTTCTCAAGCCAATTCTTAACTTAACATCACCAAACCAATGAGAAGGTCTCGTCGATGTTGTCTTCTATCGGTGACCACAAATGTCGAGGCCATTACTAGTGAATCCTCTCCATCAATGACTCCTGATCATCCTCCCCCTTTCACTGTTCATCTTCTTCATTTTTCTCTGCCTTTAAATAGTAGGCTTTAACCCACTGTACTCCTTTACTCTCCACTATTGATGTCACCCTCCACTATGGACCCCTACTCACTTCATTTTTTCCACATCTTTCAAGGTAATACTCATAATTATATATACATTTTTCTTATCTATCCCATTATACAAACAAACAAGGCCAATCGACTAATTAAAATTGTTGTTTGTTTCTACTTAAGTCAATTTTTGATTTCTTTTTTAAAAATTCCAGATCCAATAACTTGGAATATAGAATATACAAAACATTTATTTAAACCCTCACCAAGCACACCTAAATAACTAATCCCCATCCTCCCAAACCCTCTATTTTGTTTTTCTTGAAATATAGAAGCCCACAGTCCCTCGATTGATCCAAAATAGGTAAGGGTTTGTTTTATTTTTTGAATGTTTTAAAAATTTATATACATGTACAATCATATATTTATATATAATTATTTTTAAAAATCATAAGGGAAGTTTTTTTATTTAAATTTTATTTCTATGACTATGGTTGTAAGGTTTTAATTTATTCTTATCAATTTATTTTTAAATTTTAAATATATATACATATATATGTATATATACATATATATGTATATCTATATAAATATCTTTAATCATTTTTAGAACTTATTATTTAAGGGATTAATTATTTTTATGTTCGAATTTATATGTATGGATTTTATTATAATTTCAATTTATCAAACTATTTTGGATTTACAGATATATATATACATATCTTTATATGTGTATATATATATATACAAATCTTTATATTTATATATATTTTAAGAACCCTGTTTTTGGCTACAAAGGACTTTGGAATATTCTTGATGTTATTTCAGAGCAGCGCCCTCAGACGGCGTGCGGTTCTGAGCCCCGGTGTGGCCAGAATTAAATTTTCAGTGCGTTCACACTGGAAACACCAAATAAATGGGATAACTCCTAAACAATGATCTGGATCAGAGATCCGAGTGTACGGATGGGTCTGGAATGGTGTGTTTACCCTAGGAACAACATAAAACATGTCGGCACGGGACGTTTGGACCCCTCGCTCGCTTTCGGAATGTTAAACGGATAAATTAATAAATTAATTAATTCGTTTAATGGTGAAACTCAAGTATCTCTTAAACGGTGGCTCAGATTGGAAAACCTAGGGCATCGTTGAGTTCAGAGCGTGTCGTTTTCCCTAGGAGGGGTGTAAGTTTGCGTTCTAGGGTCGTCAGTGAAAAATTGTCGCAGGGGTGTTTTCGTAATTTGGCATCCTCGAACGTTCAGTTTTATAACTTTTGAATGAGGCCTCAGATTAAAATTCTGAGACCTCCTTTGTGATTAGGAGGTGGTGTTTACCCTAGGGGAGGCTTAACCTCGACCTCGTCGGGAGTTTCGGATGCGGGTCTTTGGGGGGTTTTAAATTAATTATAATGTTAATTTATTTATCTAAACACCCCTTCCCCTTCCTCCCCACTTCCCCAGGAAAAGAATCTCCCTCAAACTCCTCCTCTTCTCCTCCTCCTCCCACAGCAGTTGCGGATTCGGCCGGCAGATCGTCGCGAAGCAACGAGCTAAGCCCCCCAGGTAGGATCTTGTCTCCTCGTTTTTAATCCCCACACCTGTTCGATTCAATTTTATGGCTTTGAAACTCTCTATAAATCCCTAGAAAATACCATATCTGATTAATTCGTATCTTGATCTTTCCAACTCAATTTACAGTTTCAAAATCTGAGGTTGGAGATGTCTGCAATTGATCGCCGAAGTTGGAATGTTTTTGTGAGAATTTCCGGTGGTTTTTGGGGCGTTCCGGCGAGGTATCGCGGCGGTCCGGAGAACCAGCACGGCGGCGCGGAATCCCGGCGGTGGTCTTGGTCTTCAGCGCGGTGGATGGGTGGAGCGGCTCTGGCAGGCAATCGGCGCAAACGGAGGCGAGGCGGTGTCCCAGGCGGCGCTGCGCCGGCTTAGAGCACAAGGGGGGAGGGGGGCCGCGAGGCGCGTGGCCCCGTGCGGCGCGACCGCGACCCGTGTCACGCGGGTCGCTGCGGGGAAAAAGGACCGGCCATATTGGTCGGTCGATGATAGTGGGCCGCGGCCAGCTAGCCGCGGCGGAGTGAACCAGACCTGTGGCTGCGCCGCGGGCCTGCCGGACCGGGTTGGTCTGGGCCAAGGGGGTTTTTTTCCCCCTCCTACTTTGGACGCCCGTATTTCGAGCTACGGGCGTCCATTTTGAACGCCGTCTATGGTAGAGTAGACCTAATAGTGAGGAGGTATTTTTGAGATGGTCCCGGGCAATTATAAATCCTGAGACGGGGGCCTCGGTGGCATGACACGTACGTCAAGGTGACTGACGTTATCCTGAGGGTTCTTGTTTTGGACCGCGCGGACGCGTCTGACGTCTGTTTTGAGCACCGTCAATGGTGTTGGGACCCTGGTGCCGGGGTGAAGCTTTCCAGGGTGGTTTCAGGCGTTGAGGCCGAAGTTGAGGCACGGGCCCCACGGCCCGTCTTTTGAGCTGCGTGCAACGTTACACGACTTTTTCATCGGACGTCCGTTCGGGGCGTGCGAGCAGTCATTTCTGGATGTTTTTCCGAGGGGATTGCAATGGTGCAATTCGCCCGCTCTAATTCGGCACGATGGTGCGGGGTCCATGATGGTTGTTTGGGCGTTGATGGTGATTTTCCATCTCTATCACCGGGTGACCGTTTTGGATAAGTGAATAGTCTATCTTGTGTACTTTTTCGAGAGGATCGCAACGGTGTGATCAATTCGTTGTGTTTCAGGAACGGGTTGCAGGTCCCATGAAGCACCGCTCGTGTGCGGTGCGCCGGAATGCACCTTTTTCTCTGGTTATTCATTGCACTCCTTTGAGTAGTTCTTTTAACGTGTTTTTATGAGGGGATCGCAATGGTGCGATGTGCCCGACTGTTTTCGGGGCCGAGGCTCGGGATCATGGGACGTCGTTCGGGCGTGAGGCGGTGTTGGCAACCTTTCCGTCGGATATCTGTTTGAGGCAGGTAAGTAGTCTATCTCTCATGTTTTTTCGTGAGGATTAAAACGGTATGATTTGTTTGGTTGTGCGGATCCTCATACGCGGTCTTATTAAATTTGGAAATGTGAAGGTGCCCCGGGGGCGGTTCTTCTACTGAGTTTGTAGCGGACCCTTGGCATGTGATTGCGTGCACTCCTGTATGAGTGAAGTAATGCTTGAATAGATGTGGTTGGTCGTGCCCCAGTTATTTAGGTGGCAAGTTGGAGATGTTACATCATGCCTTCGCGTTGACATTGGGTGTTGTGTGCACGATAGCCCTTGGGCTGAAAATGAGGTATACTCTGGGAGTATGCGGGAGCGCTTGGAGGTACGTGTGTTTTGTACCTGAGACTATTTGTACTCTTGGTTGGGGTTGAGATGGGGCCACACATCGTGTGGGACCCATGTGCGTGTCGGGTTCTTCTTTACATACTTTGACCTCTCGCGACGTAGAGGGTCCCTCTGTGCTAGTTTGTTTGACCATCAGGGTCGAGTTTTCCCCTTACTCTATGATTGTTTGTTTGACCAGCAGGGTTGAGTGGTCTACCCCTGGTTTTTCTCTCGATGGATTGGCCGGTAGCGGTGCTAGTGACACCCAGTGATGGAACAGTCACTGAACCTCTTTTGGGTGAGTTGTTCTGGAGTTGAGTGGTTGCACAGTGCCCACTCAGTGCTCGGTTGGCCATTATTATACCACCCATTAGGGAAGGCCAGAGCAGTTCCAGGTTTACCCTCCAGCAGGGTTGGGAGTGGGTTTCTCACTGACTTCTAGGGTTTACCCACCAGTGGATATTGGGCAGTAGGTCACCTGACACTCTTAGGGTCTACCCTCTAGTAGTGATTGGGCAGTGGGTCACCTGATGACTCTTTAGAGTCTACCCTCCAGTGGGGCTGGGCAGTGGGTCACTCGTCATATTGATTCAGGTGTACCCTCCAGTAGGGCTGGGCAGTGGGTCGCCTATCGACCTGTTCTGGGTTTACCCTCTAGCGGGGCTCGGCAGTGGGTCACCCGTCGACTTCTTCTAGGTCTACCCTCTAGTGAGGCTAGGCAGTGGGTCTCCTGTCATCTTACTCCAGGTCTACCCTCCAGCAGGGCCGGGCAGTGGGTCACTTGATGATGTATTATGGTTTACCCTCCAGCACGGCTGGGCAGTGGGTCACCCGATATCTTATTATGAATTACCCTCCAGCAGGGCTGGGTAGTGGGACACTCGTTGACATTCCAGACTCAGTCCTTTCTACTAGGATAGTATGTGTCTTTCCTCCGTGATTACCGGAGCGAGACCCTTGGATGTACGAGTCAGTGATGGAACGATCTTGACTTTGAGGAGACCTCTCAACTACGGGGTAGTGACGAGGTGTGGTTTAACCTAACCCGGAACTCTCAAGTATGAGGGGCGCTTTCCCCACCGAGACACATCCTTGTGATGCGACCTAAAACCGTGTAGGCGAGTCAATGCCGCCCAAAGTGGATAGTGTCGAGGTTCGGTGATTGAGCCCTTGACTTTTAGTTCGGGGAAGACGTGCAGGATGCTGGGCATCGACGGTGTTACTTCTAGGACTATTGGTGACTCACTTTTCTTGGGCTGAGCTACGGGACGGAGATCCCCTTACAACGTTTTTCAGGCTTCTTGATTGATCATAAGGTTATGTATATGTCCTGTTTTAGTACCCACTTCTTTGGTTTGGTTACTCTCCCTCCAGGAGAGGCAAAGATGTGCGGGGTATGCCATGTGCTTTCCGTGTCTAGCTTCTCATGGTTGGGCGAGTCTACTCTCCTGTTATAGATAGAGAAGACTCGATGGGAAGTTCAGCTTCACACCATTTCCAGATCCTTGCGTTTGGACGATTCTACCTTCTTCCTCTTGTTGGGTTGAGCTGGACTCTCTATTGTTACTCTTTACTTCACTTTCATTTGTACTCCTCCACTTTTCCTGTTCGCTCTACTGCTCACCCTTCAGTACCTCTTTTTTTGCTCCCTTGAACCTTCAGGGTATCCTACTGAGTATTTTTATACTCACCCTTGCTTGGGCTTTTCCCGCACTTGGTGTTCCCTTGAAGATGACGGACAGGTTGGTTGTGACATCAGTTGAGCACAGGAGTTCGGGAGCTTGGACTGCATGCGGTGGTCATAGTCGGGTTCCAGGTGGGGGACCCTTCCAGCTGTTTTCTTTTGTTCACCTATTGCCGGGTTGTGGCACTTTTTTTTGGTTGGGCGCGTTTTTTCCCCTTTTCTTTTCAGTTTACTTTCAGCTTGTACTTTTTTCTATTTAGAGGTTAATGAACATTTGTGGTTTTTATATAGCAGTTGCTCTTTTACTCTTCTTGTCTTTTCTTTTACTCTGCACTTTTGCATTGAGTGTGTTGTGTGTGTGTGTACAGGTGCTTAGGAAAAGTCCTCCCCGAGTTGTTGTGCCTTCGGCACTGGTCGCCAGCCCCTGGCCTATGAAGGCAAGCTTGGGGTAGTTGCGGCTCGAGCCTGGGTAGGGTCGGGTCATGAAAAAGTGGTTTCAGTGGTGGTTCATTCCTTGGGACGTTGTGCGGACATCCCTAAAAGAGTAATTGGTTGGGATTTAGGGAAACAGTGTTAATGTGTCTTGATAGCGGCTCTCAGGCTAGGGAGTCCCGTGATGGTGTGATAGTCGACGTATCCATTCACCGGGACCTTGATAACCCGCTTGTCGACTCGGCATGATGAGACACTTCTTTCAGGGAAAATTGGTATGTACATCACATAGGATTGAGTCTTTGACTGTCCTTCTTGAGTCAGCTCCCCATCGTTGTTGTTATTGGTATATACATATATGCTAATTTGATCACGGCACTCCTTGATAATATTTAGGATGTCTCCGCAAAGACAACCAGCCAAGATACCCGCTTTGGTTCGTAACGACGACCCTGTGAGTTACGAGTCCACAGTACAGGACCCATCATGCGAGCCCCTTTTCTCCGGGTGGGCTGGTAGCAGCACCCCCACCTATTGAGCAGCAGACAGTTTCAGCAGAGCAGGCTGAGCATGAGCGCAGGTTGATCACGCTCCGTGAGTTCCAGCGGCAGAGACCGTTGAGGTTCAGTGGTGAGCCAGACCCACAGGCAGTAGAGGTTTGGCTAGAGACAGTGGTTAGCCTTTTCAGGCTTGTGCAAATGCCGACAGATCAGAGAGTGACTTTGGCAGCCAAAATTTTTCGTGGAGCAGCTTGGCGTTGGTGGAGTCTGGTGACTCAGTCTCTTGATGAGTCATCGCTTTCGTGGGGTGACTTTAAGTTGTTGTTCCATGAGGAGTTTTTTCCCTCCTTCTTGCGCTCAATTCGAATCCAGAAGATCCTTCAGTTTCAGTAGGGGGGATGACGGTGGCCGAGTACGCGGCTTGTTTCGCAGACTGTGCACACTTTTACCCGGACTTGGTCCATGATGACAACATCCGAGCATAGAAGTTTGAGCAGGGTCTCCACCAAGAGATTTGTGTTGTCATAGTACCCTCGGGAATTTCCACATATGCCGGTGTGCTAGAGCAGGCGTTGGGGATAGAGAGCTTCCTGTCATGTTTTGCGGTTGGTAGTGGTTGTGGGCATGACAGAGCCGAGACGTCTGCCGCAGCTAGTGGGCATCGGCAAGCAGGACCTTGACGCAGGTGACCTTTCCACTGCTAGTTTTGGATACATGGTCCTATACCACTATGGTGGAAAAGTGTAGGGCCTTAGCCGAGGGTGCCCTTCTGTGAGTGGACTCTGGGCCGTGGTCGTACACCACAGTGGCACCGGAGGGCACCAGGACAGCTTAGGGAGCGGCGGTGTTATGCTTGTGATGGACGAGGTGAAATGGCACAGGACTTCGCGACCAGGCATGCGAAGAGCTTCGGGCAGGTAGCAGGTGCACCACAACGATGGAGGCAGTGCTGTGATCGGAGTAGTACCCAGAGAGGTGGTTCTAGCAGAGCGGGAGGAGCTGGTAGTGGGGGACGGCTTTACGAGGTCTTCCCATCACCACTAGGTGGTCCACATTAGGCTCCAGGAGCTAACAGTTGGGACCACGAAAAACTGAGAGCCTTGGATGTCTACGATCCTGCAGAGTAGGGGATGATGATTGGTACCCCTTGCGACTCTTCTACTTCTTGCAGTAGAATTGTTAGACTCTGTGTGTGAGGTGATTTTTCTCCCCACTCCTTGCTTGAGTTGATACCAGGGTGGCGCGGGGCATCAGTGTAACCATGTGTTGGTATGATAAAATGCATATGACCTTTTTCTTTAGTCGATGGTGATGACTCCATCGCTCTCTGAGTGTGTAAGAGAGTATTGTTTAAGAGACATCGACTGTGAAATATTGCGTGACCAGATATCCTTGGGTGTTTCACCATATGGATATTCTGAAGGAGGGAATCACTGGGCCTTGTTCCATGTGTGGGCGGTGATTCCAGTCATGGCGTGCGACATGTAGGTCCGGTCAGGGAGGTGAGCTACCCTCAAGAGTCTTCAGGCCGTTTGAGACCGTGCAAAGGGATGGAGAGGTTCCCTAACACCTTTTCCTAACCCCAAGGTCTGGGGTGGGTGCACGAAGTCTCCTGCGTGGCTTACCTGAGGAGATGTGTGATTGCTCCTATGCACATCATCGGAAAGGGCTGACCTTGCGTGAACAGATCAAATCCTTTGGTCTGTGTGCGGTGGTGCAGAGCAGTGCAAGAGTTCTTTTGGGTAAGGGAGAGCCAGGTGGGGGCTTAGTGCCCTGAGTTTGTTCCCTAGGTTTGCTTTTAGGGGATGAAAATCTTGAAGGAGGGAATGATGTAAGAACCCTTTTTTTGGCTACAAAGGACTTTGGAATATTCTTGATGTTATTCCAAAGCAGCGCCCTCATATGACGTGCGGTTCCGAGCCCCAGTGTGTCCGGAATTTAATTTTCAGTGCGTTCACACTGGAAAAGCCAAATAAATGCGATAACTCCAGAACGGTGATCTGGATCAGAGATCCGAGTGTACGGATGGGTCCATAATGGTGTGTTTACCCTAGGATCGACATAAAATATGTCAGCGCGGGACATTTGGACCCCTCGCTCGCTTTCGGAACGTTAAACGGATAAATTAATTAATTAATTCGTTTAATGGTGAAATGCAATTATCTCTTAAACAATGGCTCAGATTGGAAAACCTAGGGCATCGTTGAGTTCAGAGCGTGTCGTTTTCCCTAGGAGGGGTGTAAGTTTGGCGGACGTGGGCCGCCAGTGAAAAATGGTCGTAGGGGCATTTTCGTAATTTGGAAGCCTCGAACGTTCAGTTTTATAACTCTTGAACGAGGCCTCAGATTAAAATTTTGAGACCTCTGTTGTGCTCATTAGGTGGTGTTTACCCTAGGGGAGGCTTAACCTCGATCCCGTCGGGAGTTTTGGATGCGTGTCTTTTCGGGGGTTTTAAATTAATTATAATGTTAATTTATTTATTTAAACACCCCTTCCCCTTCCTCCCCTCTTCCCCTTCCTCCCCTCTTCCCCTGGAAAATACTCTCCCTCAAACTCCTCCTCTTCTCCTCCTCCTCCCACGGTGGTTGCGGACTCGGCCGGCAGGTCGTCGCGAAGCGACGGGCTAAGCCCCCCCAGGTAGGATCTTGTCTCCTCATTTTTAATCCCTGCACCTGTTCGATTTAATTTTATGTCTTTGAAACTCTGTCTAAATCCCTATAAAATACAATATTTGATTAATTTGTATCTTGATCTTTCCAACGCAATTTACGGTTTCAAAATCCGAGGCTGGAGTTGTCTGCAATTGATCGCCGAAGTTGGAATGTTTTTGTGGGAATTTCCGGTGGTTTTTGGGTCGTTCCGGCGAGGTATCACGGCGGTCCGGTGAACCAGCGTGGTGGCGCGGCATCCCAACAGTGGTCTGAGTCTTCAGTGTGGTGGCCGGGCGGAGCGACTCCGGCAGGCAGCCAGCGCAGACGGCGGCGAGGCGGTGTCTCGTGCGGCACTGCGCCGGCTTAGGACACAAGGGGGGAGGGGGCCGCGAGGCACGCGGCCCCATGCGGCGCGACCACGACCCGCGTAATGCGGGTCGCTGTGGGGAAAAAGGACTGGCCATATTGGCTGGTCGGTGACAGCGGGTCGTGGCCAGCTGGCCGCGGCGGTGTGAACCGGACCCGCGGCTGGCCCGCGGGCTGGTCCGGCCCAAGGGGTTTTTTTCCCCTTCTACTTTGGACGCCCGTATTTCAAGGTACGGGCGTCCGTTTTGAGCGCTGTCTGTGGCAGCGAGGACCTAACAGCGAGACGGTCTTTTTGAGATGGTCACGGGTAATTATAATTCCCGAGACGGGGGCCTCAGTGGCACGACACGTATGTCGATGGGATTGATGTTATTTCGGGGGTTCTTGTTTTGGACGGTGCGGATGCGTCTGACGTCCGTTTTGAGCACCGTCAGCGGCGTTGGGACCCTGGCGCCGGAGAAAAGATTTTCAGGGTGGTTTTAGGCGTTGAGTCCAAAGTTGAGGCGCGGGCCCCATGGCCCATCTTTGGAGCTGCGTACAGCGTTACACGACTTTTTCATCGGGCGTCCGTTCGGGGCGTGCGAGCATTCGTTTCTGGATGTTTTTCCGAGGGGATTACAATTTTGCAATCCGCCCGCTCTAATTCGGCATGATGGTGCAGGGACCACGAGGGTCGTTTGGGCGTTGACGGTGATTTTCCATCTCTATCATCGGGCGACCGTTTTGGACAAGTGAATAGTCCATCTTGTGTACTTTTTTGAGAGGATCGCAACGGTGTGATCCGTTCATTGTGTTTCGAGACCGGGTTGCGGGTCCCACAAAGCACTGATCGTGTTCGGTGCGCTGGAATGCACCTTTTTCTACAGATATCCATTGCACTCCTGTGAGTAGTGCTTTTTACGTGTTTTCCCGAGGGGATCACAATGGTGCGATGCGCCCGACTATTTTCGGGGCCGAGGCTCGGGATCATGGGACGCCATTCAGGCGTGAGGCGGTGTTGGAGACCTTTCCATCGGATATCCTTTTGAGGTGGTTAAGTAGTCTATCTCATGGGTTTTTTCGCGAGGATTACAACGGTATGATCCGTTTGGTTGTGCTGAGCCTCATACGCAGTCTTATTAAATGTGGAAATGTGAAGGTGCCTCGGGGGCATTTCTTCTGTTGAGTTTGTAGCGGACCCTTGGCATGTGATCGCATGCACTCCCGTGTGAGTGAAGTAATTCTTGAATAGATGTGGTTGGTCGTGCCCCAGTCGTTGAGGCGGCAAGTTGGAGATGTTACGTCATGCCTTCGCGTTGACGTTGGGTGCCTTGTGCACGATAGCCCTTGGGATGAAAATGAGGTATACTCTGGGTGTATGCGGGAGTGCTAGGAGGTAAGTTTGTTTTGTACATGAGACTGTTTGTATGCTTGGTTGGGGTTGAGATGGGGCCACACGTCGTGTGGGCCCCCCATGCATGCCGGGTTCTACTTTACATACATTGACCTCTCGCGATGTAGATGGTCCCTCTGTGATCATTTGTTTGACCAGCAGGGTGGAGTTTTCCCCTAACTCTGTGCTTGTTTGTTTGACCAGCAGGGTTGAGTGGTCTCCCCCTGGTTTCGCTCTCGATGGATCAGCCGGTAGCGGTGCTAGTGACACCCAGTGATTGAACAGTCACTGAACCTATTTTGGGTGAGTTGTTATAGATTTGAGTGGTTGTACGGTACCCACTCAGTGCTCGGTTGGCCAGTATTGTACCACCCAGTAGGGCTAGCCAGAGCAGTTCCGGGTTTACCCTCTAGTAGGGTTGGGCAGTGGGTTGCTCCCTGACTTCTAGGGTTTACCCTTCAGTAGATACTGGGAAGTGGGTCACCTGACACTCTTAGAGTCTACCCTCCAGCAGTGACTGGGCAGTGGGTCACCTAACGACACTCTTAGGGTCTACCCTCCAGCAGAGACTGGGCAGTGGTTCACCCGACGACTCGTTAGAGTCTACCCTTTAGTGGGGCAAGAAAGTGGGTCTCTCGTCGTCTTGATTCAGGTCCACCCTCCAGTAGGGCTGGGAAGTGGGTCGCCTGTCAACTTGTTACGGGTTTACCCTTCAGCGGGGCTGGGCAGTGGGTCACCCGTCAAATTCTTCCAGGTCTACCCTCCAGCGAGGCTGGGCAGTGGGTCGCATGTCGTCTTACTCCAGGTCTACCCTCCAGTAGGGCTAGATAGTGGGTCACCTGCTGATGTATTATGGTTTACTTTCCAGCAGGGCTGGGCAGTGGGTCACCCGATATCTTATTATGAATTACCCTCCAACAGGGCTGGGCAATGGGACACTCGTTGACATTCTAGACTCAGTCCTTTCTACTAGGCTAGTCTGTGGCTTTCCTCTATGATTACCGGAGTGATACCCTTGGTTGTACGGGTCAGTGATGAAACGATCTTGACTTTGAGGAGACCTCTCGACTCCGGGGTAGTGACGAGGTGTGGTTTGACCTAACCCGGAACTCTCAAGTACGAGGGGTGATTTCCCCACCGAGACACATCCTTGTAACCCGACCTAAAACCGTGTGGGCAATTCAGTGCCGCCCAAAGCAGATAGTGTCGAGGTGTGGTGATTGAGAACTTGAATTGTAGTTCAGGGCAGACGTGTGGGATGCTAGGCATCGATGGTGTTACTTCTGGGACTGTTGGCGACTCACTATTCTTGGGCTGAGCTATGGGATAGAGATCCCCTTATGACATTTTTCGGGCTTCTTGATTGAGCATAAGGTTATGTATATGCCTTGTTTCAGTACCCACTTCTTGGGTTTGGTTACTCTCCCTCCAGGAGAGGAAAAGATGCGCGGGGTATGCCACGTGCTTTCCGTTTCTAACTTCTCGTGGTTGGACGAGTCTACTCTCCTGCTGTAGGTAGAAAATACTCGACGGGAAGTTCATCTTCTCACTATTTCCAGCTCCTTGCATTTGGACGAGTCTACCTTCTTCCTCTTGTTGGGTTGAGATAGACTCTCTACTGTTACTCTTTACTACACTTTCAGTTTTACTCCTCCACTTTTCATGTTCACTCTACTGCTCACCCTTCGGTACCTCTTTTGTTGCTCCCTCGAGCCTTAGGGGTATCCTACTGAGTATTTTTATACTCACCCCGGCTTGGGATTTTCCCTCACTTGGTGTGCCCTTGCAGACAAAGGACAGGTTGGTCGTGACTTCAGTGGAGCACCAGAGTTCGGGAGCTTGGACCGCGTGTAGTGGTTGTAGTCGTGTTCCAGGTGGGGGACCCTTCAAACTGTTTTCTTTTGTTCACATGTTGCCAGGTTGTGGCACTTTTTTTTGGTTGGGTGCATGTTTTTTCCCTTTTGTTTTCAGTTTGCTTTCAGCTTGTACTTTGTACTGTTTAGAGGTCGATGCACATTTGTGGTTTTTATATAGTAGTTTCTCTTTTACTCTGCTTGTCTTTTCTTTTACTCTGCACTTTTTCATTGAGTGTGTTGCGTTTGTGTGTACATGTGCTTAGGCAAAGGCCTCCCTGAGTTGTTGTGCCTTCGGCGCTGGTCGCCAGCCCCTGGCCTATAGAGGTGGGCTTGGGGTAGTTGCGGCTCGAGCCCGGGTAGGGTCGGGCTGTGACATATATATATATATATATATATATATATATATATATATATCCATCCATTTGTTTAAAAATATATATGATATAAGGGGATTTTTTATTTTTTATTAATTAAAGGGATTGATCGTATTTTCAATCTACCATTTTATGTGTATCTTTTAAATATAAATGATAAATGTTATCATTTTATGTGATAACTATAAATAAAACCTATCATTTCATGTGCATAAATTTATTATACATACATGAATTTCATAATTTTTATGAGATATGTTCATAATCTATACTATATGATATATCATGCATGCATTAGTTTTTCCTCCTTTTAATGGAATCTCTAGGAGTGGCCTTTTCAAACCCTCCACACCCAGAAAATCCCCTCCCCACAAAGAGGTCATCTGGAGAAGCCCCATCTAGGAAGGAGTCATTTCTAGCTAAGATGGAAGATCATCCCATGGGTTAAAATTCCGATCAATGATGATTCAACAAAGAAATTTTTCAGCTAGGTGGTATGCACCCTTCTTCCCACCCGGTAAGACACCGGGTGACCCGACAAGGTGAGTGAAGCATGGGAGGTAGAAATTTCCCCAAGAGAGGGATCCCATGAATCAAAACCATTAGTTTTTATTAATTTTATATATGTTTGTATTGAAACATCTTTAATTAGAAAATTATTTGTGAATTATTGGAATGTAAGAATATTGATAACATTCTATGTGTTTACGACAAATGGAGAAAGTCAGTTACTCAAATTTATTATAATCATCCTTAATTAATTTATAAGTGTAAATTTATTTATTATAATATAGGGTAAATGTTTTTTAATTATAAAACCCAATGAAAAATATATGTATATATATAGAAATCTTATTTTTTTAATAAAACTCGACACTTGAACATTGTAAATATGGTAGGGAATTGCATAGTGAACCCATCCCTCGTCAAGTGGGTAGGCCCGTGACATCCTTCAATGTTTCAAGTTCCCTCATGTGTTTTGTATGAATAATATTTCATATTATATTCATAAAAATCACTAGAATATGATTAAATAATTTTTGAGTGTAATTAATTTTCAAATCAACTCAGTATTTTTAAGGAGTAAGTAATTTCAATAATGATTTAAAATGGTATTTCTAAATATATTTCCTAAAGTAATTTGAAAATAATATTTTAAAATTATTTTTCAAATATTTAAAAACCACTTACTAAGCTTTTCATTCTCATCCCAAGTTTAATTTTTTTCACAAGTATCTTAAAAGATTTAGAATGGATGTCTTTGCTTTTGGAGTTAGGGCACGCATAGAAAAGTAAATATTTTTATTCCTGTTCAACTCTGATAAATTGTAAGTTGTTTTTTAATTCTCCAAAACCTAGACCAAAAAATTTACTCTATTGTATAAAGTGTTGTGTATTGTTTCATTTTCTCTTTTATAAAATAAATATACACAACATTTTAATCACTAAATCCAGAATCATTGGCTGGATGTTATAACTATCATGTGGTAGTATAATCTAGTGGGATATTGTGTAAGAGTGGGATAAACTATGGGTATAGGATAATACCATCCCACACCTAATTATAATTTATAGTAATATTATTAGAGAAGAATATGTATGAAATAATATTTGACCATAGCTAAGAGTATGTTTCCCTCATTGGGGATGAGCCTTGTAAAAATATTGTGTCTATATCATTACATTATATTCTACATTTCATGAGGTTGTTGTATGTTGGGTAAGAGATAAATATATTCCTTTATATCCTAGCATCAAATAGAGGTTTAAATACTAAATGGATGTAAATATATTAATAGTTTTGAATCTTATAAAATTTAGAGACACATGATCCACCCCCCCCCCCCCCTCCATGTGTCTACTACACAGTCTTGCGGGAATAACTATAGGTATTGAGGTGCATGTGTTGATATAATTATTGAGGATATTATTTAGAAAGAGTATTTTTATAACACCCCAAACATTTTATGGTATATTTCTCTTAAATACATTCATTTCATTAGACAACCTATTTTTTATGAATCACTAAGTCTCTGTGAAACAACACTTTGTTATTTATAGAATATATTCAAAACCTAGCCATTAAACTTAAATTTTTCACTTCTGTGTTTTGAATTTTAAAAAATGTACATACATTGTTGCGATCATGGTGATATTTTGGGTCATATAGAATCAAGTTAATTTTTGGTGAATAGTTACTAACACTTATGAATAGTAACATCCCCTTATGGATAGTATCCTAAACTTATGAATATTAATATGACCCTTATGAATGGTAACCTTACCTACGAAAGATTAAATAAAATTTTGTCACCCTAAAAATGAAGATGAATATTTTAAGTGTTGGTATTTTTTGATTAAATAATGATTTTAATTAAAAATTAAATTTATCAAATTTAGAAAATTATTTTTGAAAAATGGAGTTCATTTTTGGATTTTACACATTGAAAAATGGTTAGGGTTAATTTTTGGGATTTTTTTAATATACATGAATTTTTGGTGAATAGTAAAATATGGTAATTATGGTATAAATACATTATGATATAAATACACTATTCCCTACATCATGGGTGATGTAAGTAACCATTATTTTGAACTCACATGCACTTATTACTATTTTTTGTCATGTAATCATAATTATTTCTTGTGTTAGGTAAAAAAACTAATGATTAAAATATTAAGAAAACCCTCCCCCCCCACTATATAAACCACCCCTCACCCCTCTTCCTATCACACCACTCAAGAATATATCCTTTCTTAAGTTCTACCAAATATACTTCCCAAGATATCCCCCCACATCCAATTCCTTATGGTCTCACCAAAATTCCCAAAACAAAGGCCTTAAAAAAGATTCTCAATGATGATTAATCAAGAGGTGAACCTCTCTTCTTTTTTCTTTCAACTTCTTTTTCAAGTTCAATTCTTTTGTCACTCTCTCCTCACCTCCCCTCATAAAAATGTTGTGATAATTATATTAACTTAAATAAAATTTAATTTTATTATGATAATGTTATATTTCATCATCATCTCTCTTTCCCCCCTCCTCTTATACTAAAAATGAAAACACTACCCGAGATGTGTTAATTTATCAAATTCAAGGACGACAAGTTTTCAATTTATATTACTATCTGAAAGACTGGTCATGAAACATTTTTAATGGTTTAAATAAATAATAATATATGTATTTTATCATATTCAATGTTCTTTAATCCTTAAACACTCATAATATAAAATAATATTACAAAACAAGTTCATTGTGCACAAAACTGCCAAGTTAATCCAAGTGTTTATCATTAACTTTAATATAATGAGTCATCCTCATGGTATATAACCAAAATAATTATAATATAATATATATATATTTAATTTCACTAATAATATATCTTAACAATTCTGGATTTTTAATCAAATTTCAAATGAACATCCATTCATTAATACAAGTAAACCGATCATGAAAACCAAGGAATAAAATGCTTCCAAAACAATAAAATTAAACATCTTAAACCCATCAAAAAGGATGTGAATGAACCTAATAAGGTTATAATAAATCAATTAAATGTTTATTATGTTATTTAATTATTAATTAAAGAATCTAAATTTTATTATTCAGGTCATTAAGACCAATCGAATAACACATTTGGGCATAAGGTAAGGGATTTCTTAACTCAATTTTCATTCTTTGAGTTAAACATCTATTTCTTTGGTTATGTTTTTCAAAGAATGTGTGTAAATGACCTTTGATTGTTTTATAATTAATATTCACTTATTTTTTTGGATTTTTATTTGTCACACATATATATTTCATTGATTTATCCCCACTATAATGATACAATATTTGTAAGGGATATCTTAACTCAATTTCCATTCATTGAGTTAAACATCTTTTTCATTGGTTATGTTATTCCAAGGATATGTGTGAATAGAATATAGTTGTTTTATAATATATATGCACTTTAATTTTGTGGTCTTATGTTTGTCACACATAATTATGTCATTTATTCATCCTCACTCTGATGATACAATCATTGTAAGGGTTTTCACATCTCTTTTTTAATTCTGTGATATTTCCATTGTTCGCCACTTATTTTTTAAATTTGGTGTGTTAGTACTAACATTTGATATATAATATGATGATTATATTTATATTCATGGTGTTTTTTGATTAATTTGGTAATTATTAATTTTTTTTTATACGACTCGATTGATTACAACGTGGTAAGGGACTTTATCTCAATTTCCATTTCATTGAGTCTTACTTAGTATTTTACACCTAATCTTTCTTATGTGTTGTATCTACTACCAATTTGAGATCATTTTTCATTAGAAATTATAATTATGGTAAATATCCATTTTCTTGTATCATGGATATGATTATTTCCTTAAGTCATATACCATTTCACATACGATGTGTATTTTGAATGCTATTTTAACTGGGGAACTATTGATGAATCTGTGTCCTCTATTCAATACGGATATCAAAGAGTCATATTTTTCTTATATCAAATCTATATATAAATTATTATTTGGACTGGAAATGATGTTCGAGCCCCGCTGTAGCCCCCTGATTCATTGATAGGTCTCATGAGACAAACTAGTTGGCGACAAACCCTTCGAGTTTGTTTCCAAAAATCGGATGAGTTTTTACCTAAAGACTTAAACCATCTCAATGATATAATGGTTTATATACCAGATACATGATATCCAAATAATAAGCATTCTATATATTCATTATTCAGTTATTACTATCCATGAGGTTTTCACTATGACAAAATCTATGGATACATTTTTATTCTCATCCCATTGATGGAAAGTGTTTTCATTTATTCATAATTCCATATTAGTCATGAATAATTGAATATGATTCAATTATTATTGAGTCATGTTTTCACTATATGTAACCCTTACTGAGAATTTGAGCTCAGCCATATTTTGTTTCCTTTCTCGAGGTTATGAAGAAGAGAACCTTGAATAAGCTTTCAAGGAGGTAGTTTATTTCGATTTATTATATATCATGTTGTATTTTCTGTCTTTCCAAATATACTTTGGGTATCATGTATGTAATATAGTCTTCCAAAACTGTTAAACTAATCAGTCCTTCGGGATTTATTTCTTATAATCATTAAAATATAATTAAATAATTCACCGGCTCCAGGTGATAGGGTTCGGGCGTTACAGTTAGTATCAAAGGAAGTTTAACAACAACCTTGGAAAGTAGATTTTGGAAACATAGTTTAGAGGACATAACCCTAAGTTAGAATTTGAAGAAAATCATAGAAGAACATCTTGGAATTTTGGTAAATTAGAGATTATGTGGGTATTCCAATCAAATATATCCCTATCTAGATACTACAAGTGGACATGGTTCTGGAACAAATGTACCTAGGAGTAACAACTCCGACAACGAATTTTGGGCTTAACCCGGGGTATCCTGTTACATGAAAATGGTCCGCACTGTGCACCTAGTTTGACACTCTCAAGGGATATGATTAGGATAATTCAAATTTTCTTTAGAAACGATTATGAAGGATTTAAAAGTAAATATAAATAATGTTTATGATTATGAGATTAGTTGTGAATAAATTTTTAGATTATCTTATGTGTTTGCTTGTTAGAAATTATGGACTATGACCTAATTTAGTGTATTTCATTGTTTAGTGATGGTGCCTAATGGAAGAAGGGTAATCAATACCCACGGAAAATGTAGGGATTTCCCTATTGAGAAATTCAATATAGTTAGCGTTGTATTGGATCATATCATGACCATATTGGGACATCTTACTGAGGCAGTGATGACTAACAATGATACACTTGTATTGGATCATTTCATGCAGAAAAAGATCCCATATTTTAGTGAGACTACTAATCCATTGGTATTTGAGCGTTGGATATATTCCGTTCAAAATATATTTATGGAATTAATATTAAATGAAAATGAAAAGGTAGTACTTGAAGTATATTGCCTCAAGGATGTTGTTGATCAATGGTGGTACTTGATCCAGAATACCATTGAGGAAGAGGAAATGAAGGATATGTAATGAATAAATTTTAAGGAAATATCATTCAACAAATACTTCCCTCGTGGAAAATGGAAAGAATAAGGGAAAAGGATAAGCACCCAATAAGAATAAGGGAACAAAACAATTCAAATTATGTGAGAACCATTGAAAGAATCATCCTGGTAAATTTTTGAAAGGCATGGGAGTCTCTTATAAGTGTGGATAAAAGGTCCATAGATCTAATTAATGAAAGGGGAAGAAATAAGTCAATGATTTTCAATGCTACAATTGAATAGATATGGGACACTATGAAAATGAGTGTCCTAAGCGTCAAGGAAACTTGCCTAAAAAAGGCCACGAGAGCAAGGGAAAGATTATGTGATTACAACCGCAAAGGTTGACGTTTCTAATGATGTAGTGGAAGGTACTTTAATTGTTTCCTAAAACTTAGAAAATTATTTATTTGATTCTAGATCATCACATTCATTTATATCTTCCCAGTTTTCCAAGAAAATTAGACATGTCCAATTTGATTTAATAAAGGAGTTTTTAGTCAAAACTCTTAGGGTATTAATCATTGCAACAAAGATGGGTCGGTTGGTCCCCCTCATAAAACATAAACATTCCTTAATTGCTAACCTTATCATCATACCAATGATTGACTTTGATATAATTTCTGGTATGAATTGGATGTCAAATTATGATGTGAATATCTATTGTAGGATTAAGGAAGTTACAATTTTTGATAATGGTGTAGAATTCATTATCGTTAGAGAAAAAACCTTGCCATTTGATTCTTATATAGATCCACCACCAATAGCTCAATTGAATGTAATTCTTAGAGAGGAAGAGAACACAAAATCTATGGGTGAGGAAAGATCATGGAATTCTGACCCAAATGAGGATTGGGAGAGATCCTATATTCATGGATCTACTAAATATGGATATGGGAATTTTTTAGTAAGGGAAAATGTATTTTTTATTTCAAATGATTGTTAAACCATCTTTATTATAGAAGATAAAAATCTCTCAATATGGTAATGAGAATCTACAAAAGAAAATTAAAGCTATTAGGGATGGAAGATTCTTAGATTTTTTGTATGAGGATGGAGTTCTGAAGTTTGGGAATATGTTATGTGTTCCATCAGTACCTAAGCTAAAAAGAGAACTATTAGATGATTCTCATAGCTCAAATTTATCTATACACCCTGGTAGCACAAAGATGTATAGAGATCTTAAGGAACATTTTTGGTTGGATAACATGAAGTGAGAAATTTCTGACTATGTGTCAAGGTGTCTAGTTTATAAACAAGTGAAGCCAAAGAGACAACATCCTAGAGGGGTTATGAAACCTATACCTATCCCTATGTGGAAGTGGGATGAAATTACGATGGAATTTGTTAAAGGACTACTGAGGAAACTTAGAAGGGATGATGCAATATGGGTAATTTTTTATTGTCTTACAAAATTAGCACATTTCTTTACTATAAGAGAGGATTTACCACTTGAGTGCCTGAAGAGACTTTATATTAATGAATTTATAAGACTTAATGGTGCACCTATATCTATTATGTTCGATTGAGAACCCAGATTTACATTAAATTTCTGGAAAAGTCTCCAAAAGTATTTGGATACCGAGCTTTATATGAGTATTAATTATCACCCCCAAATCGATGGATAGTTTGAAAAGACTATTCAATCACAAAAAGACATGTTGAGATCATGTCCACTTGACTTTCAAGATATGTGGGATCAATACTTTCATTTGGTGTAATTTTCCTATAATAATAGTTTCTATTCTAGAATTCAAATGGTACCATGTGAAGCATTATATGGTAAGAGGTTTCGAACTCCAAATTGTTTGGATGAAGTTGGAGAGAAAAAACTTATAGGCCCAGAACTTATTGAAGATACAATTGCAAAGGTAAAGAAAATTAAGGCCTATATTAAAGCATCCCAAAGTAAGAAAAAGAGTTATGATGAAAACCAGAGAAAAGATTTGGAATTCCAAGAATTAGATTATGTCTTTGTAAAAGTATCTCCATGTAAGGGTGTCTTAAGGTTCTATAAGAAAGAAAAATTGAGCCCTATGTACATTAGACTATTAGAAATTCTAGAATGAATAGGAGTTATAGCATACCATTTAGAAATGCCACCAAGTCTCTCTAAATTTCATAATGTGTTCCATGTGTCATTGTTAAAGAAATACATTCTAGAATTAATGAATGTAATCACCTATGAAGAAATAGAGATGGAACTTGATTTTTCATATTGTGAAGAGCCTATCAAGATTCTTGACACAAGGGAGAAGGTACTGATAAATCAGATAACTCGATTAGTAAAGGTTCTTTGGACAAACCATAAAATGGAAGAAGCAGTGTGGGAACCTAAGTATGTTATGATGAAGAACTACTCACATATTTTTAAAGGGATTTATACATGAAAAATTTCAAGGATGAAATTTTTGAAGGTGTGAAGAATATAACACCCCAAACATTTTATGGTATGTTTCTCTTAAATACATTCAATTCATTAGATAGCATATATTTCCAGACTCACTGAGTCTATGTGAAACAACACTTGGTTATTTATAGGATATATTCATAACCTATCCATGAAATTTTAATTTTCCACTTATGTGTTTTGAATTTTGAAAAACGAACATACACAATTGCGATTAGGGTGATATTTGGAGTCTGATAGAATCAAGTTAATTTTTAGTGAATAGTAAATTACTCTTATGAATATTAACATACCCTTATAAATAGTAAACTTCCCTTATTAATAGTAATAAAACCCTTATGAATGGTAACCTTACCCATGAAAGTGTAAATAAAATTTAGGCACCTTAAAAATGAAGATGAATATTTTAAGTGTTGGTATTTTTTGATTAAATAATTATTTTAATTAAAAATTAAATTTATCATATTTAGAAAATTATTTTTTAAAAATGGAGTTCATTTATGGATTCCAAATTTTTAAAAATCATTAGGGTGATGTTTTTGGATTTTTCTAAAATACTTGAATTTCTAGTGAATAGTAAAATAGAGTAATTACGGTATAAATACATTATGAGATAAATAAACTATTCCTGCATCATCGATAATGTAAGAAACCATTAGTTCCAACTCACATGAACTTATTACTATTTTTTTCATGGAAACATCACTATTTCTTGTCTTAGGTAAAAATAATAAACTAATTATTAAAATATTAAGAACCCCCCCCCCACCCCCTCCACTATATAAACCGCCCCTCACCCCCTCTTCCTCTCACACCACTCAAGCATTTAGCCTTGACTAATTTCTACTAAATAAACTTCCCAAGAGCTCTCCCCATTTCCAATTCCTTATAGGCTCCCCAAAAGGACAAAAACACAGGGCTTAAGGAGATTCTCAAGGAGGAGTACTTGATAGGTGAACCTCTCTTCCTTTTTCTTTCAACTTCTTTTACAAGATCCATTATTTTATTTCTCTCTATTTACCTCCCCTCATAAAAATGATATGATTATTCCATTAACTTACATGAACTTTAATTTTATTATGCTAATGGAATATTACATCATCATCTCTCTTTTCCCCCTCCTCTTATACTAAAAATGAAAACACCATTCAAGATGTCTTAATTTATAATATTAATAGAAGGTAGGTTTTCAATTTCTATTATCATCTTCAAGACTGGTAATTAAACATTTTTAATGGTTGAAAAAAAAATAATATATGTATTTTACCTTATTCAATGTTTTTTAATCCTTACACACTCATAATATAAAATATTAATACAAAACAAGTACCTTGTGCACAAAACTGCCATGTTAATCCAAGCGTTTATCATTAACTTTTCTCTAATGATTCATCCTCATGGTATATAAAATAATAATTATAAGATAATTTATATATATGTAATTTAAATAATAATATATATTAACAATTCTGGATGTTTAACCACTTTTCAATTGAACATCCATTCATGAATACAAGTAAAATGATCATGAAAACCAAGGAAGAAAATGCTTCCAAAACAATAAAATTGAACCTCTTAACCCCATAAAAAATGATATGAATGAACCTAATAAGGTTATAATAAATCAATTAAATATATATTATGTTATTTAATTATTAATTAATTAATCTAAATTTTATTATTAAATTCATTAAGATCAATCAAAGAACATATTCGGGCATAAGATAAGGGATTTCTTAACTTAATTTTCATTCTTTGAGTTAAACATCTATTTCTTCAGTTACGTTTTTCAAAGAATATGTGTGAATGACATATTATTATTTTATAATGTATATACACTTATGTTGTGTGGATTTTTATTTTTCACACATAAATATTTCATTTATTTATCCTCACTCTAATGATACAATCTTTGTAAGGGATATCTTAACTTAATTTCTATTCATTGAGTTAAACATCTTTTTCATTGGATACAGTTTTTCAAGTATATGTGTGAATGGACTATAATTGTTTTCTACTATCTATAAAATTTATTTATGTGGGTTTATATTTTTCACACATAAATATTTCATTGATTTATCCTCACTCTAATGATACGATCATTTTAAGGGTTTTCTCATCTCACTTTTAATTCTGTGGGATTTCCATTATTCACTACTTATTTCTTGAATGTGTTGTATGTGTAATTCCATTTTATATATAATATAATTATTATCTTTATATAAATGGTATTATGTGATTAATTTGGTGATTATTAATTTTTGGTCATACAACTCGATTGATTACAACGTGGAAGGGACTTTGTCTCAATTTCCATTTCATTGAGACTTACTTAGTATTGTGCACCTAATATTTCTTATGTGGTGTATATAGTACCCATTTTAGATCATTTTTTATTTGAAATTATAATTCTGGTAATTATTTATTTTATTTTATCATGGATATTATTATTTTCTTAATCCATATATCATTTCATATATGGTGTTTATCTTGAATGCTATTTTAAATGGGGAAATATTGATGAATCTGTATCCTTTATTCAATATGGATATTGAAGAGGCATATTATTCTTGTGTTAAATATATGTATAAATAATGGTTTGGAGTGGTAGTGACCAGAAGGGCTTGAAATAGCCCCTCGATACATCGACAGGTCTCATGAGATAAACTAGTTGGTGACAAACCCTTTGAGTTTGTTTCCAAAAATCAGACGAGTTTCTACCCAAAGAATTAATCTCTCTCGACGGTATAATGTTTCATGTTCCATATACATGAAATCCAAATAATAATCATTCTATTTATTCATTATTTAGTTATTACTATCCATGAGTTTTTCACTATGAAAAAATCTATGGATGAATTTTCATTCTCATCTTATTGATGGTTAGTGTTTTCATTTATTCATCATGACATATTAGTCATGCCTAATTGATTATGATTAAATTATTATTTATTCATGTTTCCACTATATGTAACCCTTACTGATCATTTTACCTCACCCATATTATGTTTTCTTTCCCCAGGTTATGAAGAAGATAACCTTGAATAATCTTTCAAGGAGGCAATTTATTTCAGTTTATTATGTGTCATGTTTTATTTTCTATCTTTCCAAATGTACTTTGGGTATCATGTATGTAATATGGTCTTCCAAAACTGCTAAAATAATCAGTCCTTCAGAATTTATTTCTTATAATAATTCCAATATAATGAAATAATTTACCAGCTCTGGGTGACATGGTTTGGGGCGTTATAGTTGTGAAGAAACAAAGTTATTGAATATCATTAGTTCATTTTTTGTCAACACAAAAATCATGTTCAAATGTAGGTGTTTCATGATGATTAATTTTAGGTGAAGTTTGTTCCAAAGTTCAGGAATCTTTTTAAGTACATGAAATAGGATTGAAGATTTAAGAGAGGATCTGGAAGTTATTAGTGATAACACCATGCCATAACAATATGTTAAAATGATTATAATGTATTTATGGTAAGTTCAAAATGATGAGATAAATAGGACATGGTAATTTTATAAGATGGTTTAGATAAATGTTTTTCTTATAAGAAAAAAAGTGTGATAACGCCATATATATAGTTTTGGTAATCCATGGAAGAAGAGTTTTTTTGAGAAAAAATGGTATAGAAACAACATGGTCCTATATTGGTGTATGTTTTGTGAAGTGGTCAGAACATCAAAAAATCAGCAGATGTTTGAAGAGAAAAATTAGGAGTTACATTCCATACTGGATTTCATGGTCTAAATGACTTTTACATATCTAAAATGGTGAGTAGTCTATATTCCATGATCTTCTTTTGAGGTATTTTTCAGAAGTAAGTGCAGAATTGTTAGAGTATTGGTATAGAGATTTATAAATTGTTGTGTATATCATGGTGTTTGAGAAGAATTTTTATATTAAATTTCTAGGAGGGAAAATGGCATAGTACTAGGTGTAATTGAAGTGGTTTTCAAAATTGTTCAAAAAATTTGGACCAAAATAGGGTCTAACATGTTGTGGTTCCAACTATGATCAGAAGAATGTTCCTATTTGGAATGGATTTGATGAAAATTGATTTTAGATGAATTAATATCCCTTCATACTTGATTTTAAAATTCCTCAATCTCAAAAATGGTTAATAAGAGTTCTAATATGATCTATGGGTTTGAAAATAAGTGTAATTAGTTAAAATTTAGAATTCAAATTTGGACTTTCTTGATTTTCTAAAATTGTTCAAGATATAGATACACAATAGATATAAGATAAGAAGAGTGATTGGATATTACCTAAATAGATAATACTTATATATTATCCAATAGAGATAATGAGTAAGAATAATAAGAAGAGAAAACAATAAATGATTGTGTGCATGTGTTGTGTATACAAATTAAAGAATTGATTTACTACTATACAAGGTGAGAATAAGAATAAAAATTCATCACAATCAATGAATTGATAGTAGTATATTAGTGAAAGATATATTATTTATCACCAACATTTAATATCATTATAAAGAACAAGATTCACTTGTTTGAGGGACACACCAAAGTATTCTTAGGAGACATGTAAATGCGAGTTTCATGGATATACCTTTCTCGCTTGTACCTATAGAATTATTCTAGTGGGTATTTTGAAATTAGAGGAATCCATATCACCCCAAGGACCAAACTTATCATATATAGAGGTACACCTCATAAATTATTGTGCTAATTTTTTTTGTGTGTGGCCAGAAAAATATCAATCAACCAAATTGGTAGAAAATTTTGTTTAAAAAGAAACATAAAAATAATTTAAGATTATTGATTCAACCCCATCTCAGTGATCTCCCAAGGATACTACAAGTGGTTATACACATATCATTTTGTATCTTGAGTGGCATTGATACTTTTTTAGAGACTACCCTTTTCTTTTATTTATTTATTTTACTATTTGTGGGACTTAGTGGATGAAGGTATAACTAGTTGAAACTTAAAACAAGAACCATTATTATTCTAAGATGACACATGTATAGTAAAATCCTAAGTTACCAAAGTATATGATTTTGGTTATTAGTTTTTAGTATTATATTTTTTTGATTTCAAGATGTATGATATTATAAGTTATTACTTTCTATCTTATTCTTGTCTCATGGTGGTTAGAGTAATGTGTACATGAATTATACTATGCACATAGGTCTACTAGGTATATTCATGACTACTTATGACTAGAAAAAGTTTTGGAAAAGAATTGAAAGGTATTTGAAAATAAATTTTTTAAAAAATTAGGTTTTGGTTGATTAAAAAATAAAAAATGAATTATTTAGAGTTTTCGTAGATAAATTATTGGGAACATAATAATTAAATAAAACCAACAGTGATGGTTTTCTTAGTGTTTACTATTGGGATGTTTAGTTTAGTTTTAATTCATTGAAATTTCATTCATCAAAATTTTATTCACCGAAAGTGGGTGACCAAAATATGGATTGGTATAGTGTGAAGACAGTGGTAACACAATCTATCAAAGGGTAGTGGATTGATCATATGTTTATATATTCTGATGAATCCATAGAGTTCTGTAAGTTTAGTGAAGCTAGAGATTATGGTTTGGTATTACCAGCTTTAGTGGTCATATTGGATTGAATGTGATTTTAGGTAATTAGTTTTAACTATTTGATAATATGAAACTTTATAGATAAGTGAGACCTCAGTACATTGATGAGAGTTGATGAGGAACATTAATTACGATAAGCTGAGAGCTTGTAAATATTACTTATACTTAGTAATATGATTTGTATTTCTTGTATCTTTGACTAGTATCACTTGTTAAATGGCTTTGGTAGGGGGTGGAATAATGTTTGAATGGTTCTTCTAATGATACATTCTTTCTCTTGGGACTTCAAGTTATCTCTTTAATTGGTCCTATGTGCCACATTTATATATTTGGGATTTTGAACATCAATTTTCAAAGGTCGATGTTATTGGAATTGCGCTTAGGGTGGCAGTGGTAATGAATGTTGTCGGAAACCTCTGGTGGTGGCCCTTCAGGCCATTAAAAATCTGTTCCTATGGGTCATAGGGTCCTGTGGATTATATAAGGTACTTTATAACATGTATTTCATAGGCCTATGTTCCTCTAGGACTATAGGCCATGTAATGGGTTCCCTTTCAACCCAATAAGAAAGAGGATTTATTTTCCTAATAAAAGGGGGATAGACCCTCAACCTATTATAAAAATTGATGTGAATGTATTCCTATGATTTTTATTTAATTCATATGGGGTTTGAATTTGTGCATTGAGTGGGGTGTGAGGTCTTTCTACTTTTGTTACACTTAGTTGAGGGAGTCCTTTCGATTGACCTGGTTATATTGTGCATCCTACGGTGGTCTTCTTCTGGTGGGGTACTTCCATTTGTCAAAGTTGGAACCTTTCCATATTTTTATCAACAGGGGATATGAAGGGATTCCTAACAATTGGTACCAAAGCATCATGGTTCAAGTAGTTCAAATTTTTTTTCTTACTCTTACCTAGACAGAATTTCATTTTCAGTGGGAGTTCTTTGTCAGCTGAAGTTATGGCATAGGGTGGAGGACATTTTTTGGTATATAAGTTTGATCAAATAGATTTTGGATTCTGGAAAATGAATATGGAGGATCATATGATTCAAAACGACCGGGGCTTTCCACTTAGTGGAGTTTGACTGAAGAAAATGGAGAAGACATAATTAGAATGATTGGATAGGAAGGAACTAGTGCTAGTGAGGACATCATTAGCATGTAACATGGACTCCGAAATCTGGTAAAAATGATATAAGAAGTAATTAAGGAACTAACAAATGTGTATGATAATCCAACGATATTGAAAAAGTTTTTATGATCTTATGGTTGTTTAACCTACATTATTGGAAAGAAATATCAGTATAAGGTCATTTAAATGACTTCAACACAATCTATTAGAAGCACAAATCAATGAAGATAACATTCATGGATGATGTATTTGAATAAATTCTGTTATATTTACTTCTAGAGAGATCGGATTCAATGGTTATTGTTGTAAGTAATTACAGAGGAAATTCTAATTAAGTGTTTTTGGACATTCAGAACCAAATATTGAATGAGAAGTCTAGGAAGAGATAAGTTCAAGTACCATATATAAGTGTGCTTAATGCTGACGGATGAGGATGGTCACTTTAATTAAAGGTCAAAAGTAAGTTAAGCTAGAGTAGAATGAATATCCCATTTAATAGTGACGATGAATTATTATATTTATTTTCAATCATTTTTTTTCTATTAAAGTCACTGATATTCATAGAAGAGGAAGTTTAAGATAAATACGGGTTCTCTAAATATAATTTCACTATAAGTTTAATGTAAATTCACTATAAGTTTGTACTCTTGGTTTGTGAAACCATTGAAAATGGGAGCACCATATATTAATGTTTTAGTACTATAATCTGACACTAAATCAAGACCAAATAAGTTTATTGGAAGATGGAATGATCATGTCACAAGTATTAATGAAGAGAATTGGAGGTTAATGTTGTTAACAAATAGAAATAAATTCATTTAATTCATCAAAAGTCGCATATAAACTAGATGATTGTTGAACTGGTCTTAAGTGTAAGAACTCAAAGTGTTTATACAAGTTGAATCCACCGACTGAAACACCCATATAATTATGTTGAAATAAATTAATAACTTATTGATAATGAATGAAGTTATTACTCAATGCCCTAATTTGAGTGAAAATATAATTAATTCCATTGTGTTAGGATTGGATTGAAAATATTTTTAAATGACATGATTATTAAAAAAATGGGCCTTAAATTTCATGGTAGAGGGAGATTAAAACATTACTGAGTAATAAAGGTAACAATAGGAAAATTAGTTAAAGTTAGATCCAAGGAAATTCATTAGAATATGATGTATCATCTTGAATATTTAAGGATCTTGCTTCCCTTATGAAGTTATGATGTGGGAAATTTTTCAATGGAAAATATTTATATTTTAATAGAAACATGCGCACATAATTATTTTGAGAGAGATAAGTGTTCTATTAGCTATTGGAAGCATGCTGGAGGTATTTAAATTAAATCAGTAGACTTGAGCATGCAAAATTTTTGATTGTCGTGAAGACTAGCATGAAAATCGATACATTTTAGAGAAGTTTGGAGACATATCATGACATTATTATTATGGAATAGATATATTTAAGACATAAAGATAAATTAACTCATGATATTTCTAATAAGTCACACTAAGGAATTTTGAAGTGCATGCAGAGTTCCAGTGGAAGTATTATGAAAATACACCATAGAATATGTAATGGAAAAAGTTGAGTTTCCTGAGTGATTATTACATGGATGTTGAGATAGATGGAGGATAAAGGTAGAAAAAACCCACATATAAGAAATAGAGTAGAGGTTTTCTATATTTTTTAGAGTTATGAAGGGTAGAATTCACATTTGAGACTATATATTAACATGATAAGATTCATTTTAAATTATTTATTGAAGAGCGATTAAAAAAGTGCAACAATAAATTTTCTAATTAGAGATTGTTGTTTATGAATGTATCTCCCATGTCTTCTAAAAATAATAAGGTTTGAGATGAATATTTCATTAAATTTTTTAGCTATGAGAATTTAAAAATTGAGACACCACATAGGATACTGTCCATGTGAGTACATGAATCGAAGGATATTACGCATTCATGAATACATGTATGCAAGATTCAGTGCTACGATTGTATAAAAATAAAAGATGTTTTGGATGTTCTAGTTGTGGTATGTAAAATCATGGAGAAAGAGAGGAATCCACATACCACCAGTGGGAATGTAATATAAAATGTGTACATGAAGTTAGTTTTTCATATTATACTTATAGAATTAAATGTGAGGAAACTGAAGATATATAGAAATAAAGAGTAAGATGATTGAAATATGATGTTTCAATCAGGGTTCAAATGATGTTCAGTTTTATAAGAAGATACCTATGATGGAATGGATGAGGCTGATAATCTATGTGGATTAAAAATTATATGAGAACACATTGTTGATTCTATGCAGTATGATCATGACAAGACATGATCTATGCTCAGTCAAGAATTTAGGAAGGAAAATATAAATAGTGAATATGTGATGGCCATGGAGGTAGGCATTTAGATTATTAGCTTGAGAGGAATCAAAATATGAGATGTTTATATATAGAATTTAATTGATATATTTATAGAATATGGATAGTAAGGTGTTGTTTCTACTCATTAAAACTATATTGTGAAGACATCAAAATATTAAGTGTAAGGAAAATGAAGCATGATTATTTAAAATAAAAGTGATTCAAAGAATATTAAATATTATTTTCATAAGTATAGTGTTGTTAGTAATAAAATGTGTAAAGGATAAAATTAAATGACATAGATACAGAATCATTTGAGAATTTAGATTTTATGAGAAGCAGATGATGGAATATTCATAATAAATTTATTGTGAGAAAAATTTAAAATATATGGAAGTTAGTTCACCATAAAATTTTAAGGAAATTTATAGTACATGAGAAGTTAAAATAATTATGATGGTTTTAATTTTAGAATTAAAAGTATGATATTCATGAAAGGAAATTCATGATTCTATACATGATTTGAGGAATAATTGAAAGAAGAGTTAATTTTGGATTTTTTGAAGATTTTACTCAACTCTAATATTTTAGAAGATTTATAAAGGAGATCGAAAGGGAAAGGTTTCAATCCTAGGAGTTTGAATATCTCAAATATATGAAAAATTCAAAAAAAATATTGAGTATATAAAAGGATAAACACATTTACAGAATCATGATATGATCTTGATGATTATTGAGCAGAGAAGGTGATAAAGTGAGAAGAGATGAAGAGAGAGTGTGTTTGACCTATATTCATCAGAAGATCATTTGGGTCAAAGATTTTAAAATACAAGAACTTGAAGTTATAATAAAGAAGATTAAAGTTTCTAGATTCATAAGACCGAAAGTTTTAAGAAAGACTAACATCATGTGAAACATACAAAAGATCCAAACACTAATGTTCATAAAGAAATAAGAGATCTGAAATTAATTTTACTAGTAAAAGTATAAAACTAGAGTGCAGGTAAGTTTGAAGGAAGATGGTTTTTTAATCAACGAATTGTTCATAGTTTTGTGGAGTTTTAATTGTAAATAGAATGAGCTGGTATTATGTAACTTTTATGAGGTGGTGATTGTACAAGATTCACTATGGTTTAAGGATAATAACTTACCTCGCCACTCATAATTAATAAAAATATTATTTGTGTAAAATATATGGCTTAGGGTAACAATTGAACATAGTAAGGAGTAGGTTATCATGTTGATTCGAACATTTTAAAAATATTTTTGTGTTGTTTACTTTATATTATCAACATTACATAAGGTAAAAAGTGATAATAGATCATAATTAAGATAAATATATCTTAGCTGATGATAGATGATTGACCAACTTAAGGGAATAAAAAGTTTGAGTTAAACTTAATCAGTAAAATTTAGTCACCCCTGATTCCCCCCCCCCTCAAGGTGGTTTCACGATACTCTAGGACTCTCAATTATTATCATATAATAGGTTCCATATAATTATATTTACAATTTTATTCCTAGTTTTGGTTAACTGATTTAAATGAGTTTTATGTTTTTTTAAGTAGAAGAAGTAATTCTTTTATAAGTTTGGGAAGTTACATATATGCCTTCTCTGAAAGATAAAAAAGTTAGGTTAGAATTAAAGTTAATAGAATATAATTTTATTAGTGTAAAAATTGATGTTTCAGAAAAAACATCAAAAAATAAAAATAAGAAAGAAGCTCAGAAGCATAGTAAGTAAATCTCTCAAAATTAGTCAAAGTATGATCCACTATCATTGAATGATAAGAAGGGTGGAAGTTTCTATGATAAATATACTTGATATAATCCTCTTGAAGAATATTTCTCAATATGTGAAGAGTATAAATATATTGAAATTATTAAAAAAAATTACTCTAAACTCGGGTATTTATGAAAAATGTCCTTGTTGAATTTTTCACACACAAAATTTCATTTATCAAGTTTCTATAGAAAGAACAATCAAATCTGGAATTATAATTCAATGAGATGAAGGAATCATTAAAAAATAATTTCTAAAATTTCAATGCTCTAAAAAAACTTGTAGAATAAAATGAACAATATTTTCAACTTTGAAAAGAAAAATTTCCCCTAGTTAAACAATAATTATAAGAGGGTTTTTGTGAGGAGGTGATATTTAAGTTAGTTGATAGAGAAAATTTCTGTACATTAGAGGATACTCACAAAGAGATAATTTATATAAAGAATAATCAACTAAATATTAGGGAAACTTTTTTAAAGAACTTGATCATTTTTTGAAGTATATGAGTAGGTTTCATGAAGAAATGGTTCAGAATATAAAGTTTGAATATGAAGATAAATTGATTTTTTAAGATTAAGAACAATTTAAATTTAAATTGTATTTGGTTAGAAGTAAAACTAAGAAACATGTAAACTACTCAAGTTTAATATTCACATGAATTTGGGATAAGAGACACTATATAAATTCCTAAGGAAATTATTACTAAAAATAAGACTAAATCTAGCAGTAGGAAGAATTTGTGATCATTGGAGGTTCTATCTCCTGATAATTCAAAGAAAATGGTAGACCAAAAAATCCCAACTCTTTGAATATTATAGGTTACAATACAGGTATCAGACAAAAATGGGTTAGTAAAAATATGTAGATACCCACCACATCCTTAAAGGTTGAAGAAAAGAATAAATTCAGATGTGATCCCCATAATATTTCCAAAAGGAAGTTGTTAATTCTATAATAAAGTAAGAAACTTCCACCAACCAAAATTCAATTAAAAGGATACATCCGAGGTTTAATTACTACGGTAGGTTCAGTGGAAAGTTCAGACACATGGTTACCAGTTTTTTGGAATGATATGACAAGGTATGGAAGACAAATATGTCCAATATTAATGGGGATCAAAAAAGAAGTTATAGGAAATTAAACCAAGTGCACCCATCCCTCATAGAAAAATAAAAAATATGTTGACATACAATATATTTAAATATCTTGAAAAATAATGTAAAAGTTGTAGAATAAGTGGTCATAGTGATAAGGAGTGTTTGTTTACTTATACCAAGAACAACCTAGCTACAACTAAAGGAAGGTGTCCATAAAAGTTGATGGAAAATGAACTGAATATAGATTGTAAGTCAACCACGAGGTGTAAGCATACGAAAGTTAAAAAACCTAACACACCCAATAAGAAACTAAAGGAATATGTCAAACCCAATAAAAATACTTATTTAAAGAAAATAAAGGCCATATCATGGGAAAATTCAAGTAATACTTGAATGTAAAAATGTAATAGAATAAAACATAGGAAACAAAGTGAATAAATATAATAAAGACACAAATGGATTGGAATGGTGGAAGATATCTCTGATGAAGAAATTGAGTATCTATAAAAGTAAACACAGAAGGTTAACTTACAAGGAGATAAGAATTTGTGTGGAAGGTGTAATTTGGATGACACGCTCCTGAAAATTCATGACATGGTTACCCAGTTAGGGAAAGTGTGTTAAAAAAGGAAGACAGATTCGAAAGATACAAGTAATATAAGAGGTGCACAACACAAGAATAAATTTGAACATGTTCTAAAGGTTTGTACAAAAATTTCACCAAAGTAGTTGGAAAAATAAATAAAGTTGGAGGAAAAATAAACCTAAAATAATTCTTATTCATTGTTAGAATAAGAAAACAAACTCCACACAAAGTAAAAGGTGAAGGTAAATATAAGAAACCCATGTTTCACAAGGAGGTTAGTGCTTAGAAAATTAAGGGTAAAAGAATAAAGAAAAATGAAGCTAAAGTAAATAATTTTTTGGGTTGATAAAAAAATTACATCCATGTTTATCTAAATAAATTCAACAAAAGATCCACCTTATTCCCACTTGATCAAAAAAAATATTGGAAAATTAATTAAAAGTGATTCAATTCATGGGGAGCCCTGAAATAATGTTTGGTGGAGTTAATCACTTAAGGGGGATTGAATATAAAGATGGTGATTATATATAATTGATAAGTTTAAATGAAAGAGATAAAATTTTGGACCACCAAAGATATTTGAAAATAGATGCTAAAAATACAATGACTTAAAGTACTCTAAGGGTTAAACTTTGTATGATGATGATAATGAAGTTTCAAATATTAAAAATCTATAGAATTGAAGACGTTTTTATAATTTATGTATGTTGATATTTTTCTACTATCCTTACATTAAAAACATAACTTATATTTTAAATAGGGGGAGAATTTTATCATTTTATGAAAAGATGAAAAAATATTTTGTAAAGGGGGAAAACATTCTTTTAGGTTTGAATTTTTTTAATCTATTTACTAAGATGGATATATAAAATAGATTTCATGAAAATCCATTAGATTCATACCTAAAAGAATAGTGTATTAAGAAATATCACTTTCTGAACATTTTATGTACAGATCTAGTGTCCAAGTTAATAAATCTTGTTTTTTATAATGAGTAGTGCTCACATAGACTTAGAGTTTGTTGATTTGTGTCTCGTTGATTTAAGGAAATTTATTTCAACCTTATCTCAATAAAGTCAAGGTTAAATTTCAATTAAATTGAATATATTAGAAGAAAATGTAAATAAATCTCCCTCATAAAGTGAAACTTTTAATTTATTTTCAGTAAGGGGGAGCAGAAATCATTAACCTAAAAAAGATATTGGTATGGATAATAAATACAAGGGAGGTTGAAGGGACCATTTGATAGTGATGATGAGGTATTTTATTTCTTTTCAGACACTATTTTCAATTAAAATGAATGGTTTTCATAGAAGATGAAGTTGTAGATACCTATGGGTGATTTGAATGTAAGTTCATTGGAAATTCAAAGTCCAATGAAATTTCATACTCCTGGTTGGTGAAACCATCAAAAGTAGGAGCACCATAGATGAATATTCTAGTACTATAATCTAATACTAGTGTAAGAGTATCATGTGTTTGATATAATTTAAAACCCACCTAAGTTCAGTATGGACCAGTTCCATTGGAATTCACTACCATATGATGTCGAATATGGAATATTAAAGGAGAGGACTTCCCATATGATGTTCCAATGTGGGAAAAAATTACTTAATTAGAGTTGAGTACATGAAAATATTGGGTTCTATGAAGAATATAATTTAAATTGATACATTTTCCAAAATTTTATAGAAGAATCATTAGTTTATGATGTTTTCTCTAATATAATGAAGATATAAAGATAAATAAACTAATGTTGCATATGATAAGAGACACTAAGGAACTGTGAAGTGAATGCATTTTGAGAGTGGAATCATTCTATAAATACACTAGAGTATAAGCAACGGAATATGAGAGAAGTTATGAGGATTGTTAGACAATAACTATGAATGAATCTGAATAATAGAATGAAGATAAAAATAATGAAATATATCATTAACAGAGAAGTTATGATGAGAATATGAGTTTCCTAAATTGTAATTTCATGGGCATTGAGATATCTACAAGATGAAAGTTGAATAAACTAGAAGATGAGAAACATAGGAGAGGATCGATACATTTTTGGAAGGTATGAAGGAGATAATTTGCATTCAAGCCTGCATATTAACATAAGAAGAGTCATTTGGGATGAGTTATTGGAGAGAGTTTAAAAAACAGAGTAGTGGGTGAAGTTATAAGTAGAGATTAACCCATTTCTCCTAGGAAAGATATGGTATGAGATGAAGAGGTTGTAAAATTTTTCAACTATTAAAATTCAGAAACATATATGTCGTATAGGATATTAGTTACATGATTACATTAATTGAAGGATATTATACATGAAGAAACACATAAATTATAAATTATTCAAGAAAAAATTGCAGATTCCACATAGTATGAGCATGAGAATGAATGATCTATTCTTAGTTAATAATTTCTGAAGGAAAATTTAAAAAATAAATGCATGATGTCCATGCAGAAAATTGTTTTGTGGGTTATCATGATAGGCACTAGAATATGAGATTTTTAGGTGAAATAGTAAGTTGATAGATTGCAGTAAAATGAAGCTCAATGTGTTGTTTATAATTTTGGAAACTATTCTATAAAGTCACTGAAATATACAGAGAAGGGAAACTGAAGTGTGAGGATATGGAAAAAGAGTGATCTAAAGTATATAAAACATTATTTTCATGAGTATTGTGTTGTGAAGAATAAATAGTACCAAATAGAGAATGGAATGATGCACATTTATGAGCATTTTAGAATTGAGATTTTTTGAGAAGTTGGGGATATAAAATACAGAATATTTTTTTTAAGAAAATATTGATATATGTGGAATTTAATGCATTGGAATCATTTTAGTACATGTGAAGATAAAATAATTATGACTATGTTATAGTTAGAAATTTAAAGTTTGATATTTGAAAAATGTGGTTTATGATTCTACCTCTAATTTGAGGAAGTATTTAAATAATATTTTATGGTGTATTTTGTGGAGATTTTACTTGACCTCAAAATTTTAGAAGATTTATAAAGGAAATAAAAAGGGAAATTTGCAGAGCCTTATAGATCAAAGATCTCAAATATTTGAACTATTTGGAAAAAATTGAGTATATAAAAGGTTGAGCGCATTCAGAGTATTGTGAGCTTAGATTTATCATTACTGAGTGGAGAATCTAAGAAAGTGAAAATAGTTTAAGAGATAGGTTTTAATACCTACATTCATCATAAGTTCTTTAGGGTAAAATATTTGAGAATATTGGAACTTGTAGTTCTAAGGAATAAGAGTAAAGTCTTAGGAATCATAAGACTAGAAGTTGTAAGTGTAACGACCCGAAATTTTGAATAAATATTGTTTCCTAATTTTGTGTATTATTTTATTTTATACTCAACAAAACTGTTTCATTTGATAACATGAGTATAATTAAAATGAGACTGTTGGGTTTTTACTATTATATAATTGTTATTCAGTATGACCTTTGGAAACTAAATGTTATGATTATTGTCTCTAAATAAAAGTGATCTTGGTTAATTAATATATAAAGAAGATTTTGTGGCCTCATCCAGTAGTCTTGGAATGATCGAAGCCCATCTAAAAGAACTTTGGAAGGAGGTAGCACCACTGGGCTTTGCTCTGGACCAAACCCAAGACGAACTTCATCGTGTGAAGCTAGAACGGAATCGCCTTCGCAAGAAGTTCAAACTGATAGAAATTACTACTCGTGAAATGTTGGCTGAGCCGCCCTCATATTCTCTCACCTTAGCACACCTTACACTTAGGTCCTATGTTGGGGTTATAAGGGGCTATGTAAGGAGACCGTAACTTCTTTGTGTCATCCTTTGAGATAAATAAAATTGTGTTTTCTTCATATGGTGAATTTTGTAAATTTTCAAATGTTTGGATAAATTTAGAATGTATATTATTTATGAATTTGAAAAAAAATGATATTTTAAAATATTTTTTTAAACCTTAAATAATTAATGATGTGTAATGATTTTCAAAAAATGGTCTTCTGCAAATGTGTTTAGTAAGAAATTTAGAGTCTAATAAGATCAAATTGATTTTTGATGAATAGTAAATTATGAATAGTAATTTTATGCTTAGGATTAGTAATATGACCAAATGGATTAGTAAGATCACTTAAAGAAAGTATTAATATAATCTAGACACCCTGATTAAGTAATGTGATTCAATAAAATAGGTAAATAACTGTTTCAGAAATTATTAGTCAAGTATTAGTTTTTTGGGTGAATAGTGTTTTTTTAAAAAAAAATTAAATTAAAAATATTTAGAAAATTATTTTTATAAAATGGACATTATTTTTGAACACAGAGCATCGATATTATGTTAAGGTAATTTTTGGGGATTTTTCGCAAAAAATGAATTTTCGGTGAATAGTGAATTTATTTAAAAATTAAATTAAAAATATTTATAAAATTATTTTTATAAAATGGAGTTTAATTTTGAAATCAGAGCATCGATATTTGGTTAAGATGAGATTTTGGGATTTTTCTGAGAAAGTGGAATTTTCGATGAATAGTGAAAATACTGTTTTTAAGTTACGAGTGTTTAATGACATCATTAAATGGTGTATTAAGTATGTAATCAATATGGTCGACTTATGAATAGTAAGATAAGGTATGAGGTGTCCCAAGTGGCCAATACCATGGGAAAATACCATGGTCAAGCCCATGGTTTTGCCAATACCACCAATGAGGTGTCCCTTGGCCATTAATGCCTTGTCCCCTCACTTTCCCTATAAATACCCACCCTTTCCTCTTTTAGTTTTCACTCCCAACTCTCCCCCAACGAAGCTGTGGTCTCATTACCTCCCAAATAGTCCTCCCAAGGTTCCCCCAAGCCCTCAAGGTCCCAACCTTTGAGTTTTAAGAGTTACGTTTTAAGGTAAGGGATCCTACCTCTCTCTTTCTTTCCAAGTACTCTCTTTTATGTCATTTCATTTATGCTCCATGTTCTTATGTTAGAGGATGTTATTTTATATTCATCCTACTTTCCTTTTAATTTTCATATGATGATAGTCCCCCTCTTTCTATCATCAATTGATTTTAAGAATGCTTAAGTGGTGCCGTTAGGCTAGCGAATGTTTAAGGGGTTCTTTCACCCTTCTCGTTTTCAAGATTTATTTTCATGTCAAGTTTTTCAAGTTCCTTTTTATTATGTTGGGGTATGATCTCTATATATATCATACTGATATTTTATTTTCATATGATGAGAGACCCCATTTGATCTCGTCAATTCATTTTTTTGAAGTTTTAAATGACGTTGTTAGGCTGTCGAATTTTCATATGAGAAATCTTATTTTTGTCTTCCTTCAATGTTTTTCATTTCATATGGTATGTCTTTCAAATTTCATTACCATGTTCTTATATCCATTATATTCTGTCCCGATACTATTTTATGGATCATTTATGAGTGGGTGACCCATGTCCCCTCTCTTTTCAATATTTTCTAAAACCTTATAACATGGTTGTTATGCTGCAGAATTTTTGTCTCAAAATGCCTCTCCCTTTTTCTCAAATTATTTTATTTTATTAAGTGAATACCCAAATATATTTATTCTACAGGGGTATTCACATATATATCAAAATTTTTTATTTTAAATTCAGGTATTTACATACATGAAACCTTCTTTCCTTTTTCCGTGGGTTTAATGTGACATAAAGATCATGTCTTTTAAACGGTTTTTAAAAAATGTTATGATTATGAAATGAAACCCATTTCTTTAATTCTATATGGGTTTTTATGAAATGTATGATGATGATATATGTGGTTCACATGATAATAAAGGAAAATTTAAGGGTTCACCCTGATATCGCTCCAATGCATTGGGTAAAGACTTAATCTCTAGAGATGACCATTTTTTAACGACGCCTTGGTGAATAACCTTGGTAATTTTTAAGGACACTTTAGGGATGGACCTTGGTGAAACGAAAATGATTGTCTATGTTAAATTTTGTAGCCACATCTTCAAGTTATAAAATACTTTAATTTTATTATGATATTCCTCATGATCTCTTTTTCATTCCTTAAAATTATTTTTCATGACTTTTGATGTGTCTCAAGTTCTCGTGTAAAATGTTCCCCTTGTTTCCCTTACTGGGCCTTCTTCTCACCCTTTCCTTTGATGTATACTCCCAGGTAAGGAGATGTTGTAATAAACTTAGGATAAAAAAATGAAGAATCCTTTAAAGTGTTTAAGAAGAATGTTTTTGTGTCTCATGTAATAAGTTCCTAGTTTCCAAGACACTAAACCTTAAAGATCCTCAGTTTTGTTTAATGTAATGAAAGTTTATGTGATAAAAAGGAGGGATGCGATAATTGGTATCAGAGGATGGTTTAGTTATTTGTGGAAATTAGGATATGAAAACTCTAGTAATAACCCTATAGAAAATTTTAAATATATAAAATCTTCCTCGTATTTTGGTGAGTATTGAGTAAGGGTTTGCCAAGAAAATACATCCCTATCTGGATACGAGCAGGTAGAGGTGGCTCTGGCACAGATGTACATAGGGGTAAAACCCGAAAACACCGCTTTGAGATAGACTCGAACGGGGACTGGTACACAACAACGGGTCTTGATGCACTCTTGTTTACGACACTCCCAGGGGATATGCTTTGGTAAATCCATAAGCTTGGTATGAAATATTATTAAAGGAACAAAGATAAAATAAAATAAAGATTCACATAAGAATATATGATCATGGATAACCTAAACTGGAACCTACGGGATCACAAGTTATGGTATAATTTACTTCTACAAGTTAATCCTTCTACGCTTAAAGTTTCCTTTTAATGATTGTTGGCTAAGTATTTAAGCCCCTAATTATACTTTCTTTTCTTAGTTAATGGCGGGAAATGGAAGAACATGTCCCAACAACCAATGTGATAGGAAATGTGATGATTTCCCTATTAATGTGACAGAGATGACGAGAGATCAAGTTGAACATATTGTGATTATGCCAAACCAGCTATCAAAAATCACAATTAATCATTGGTACCATGTTGAATGCCCAAATTCATCAAGGAAGAAGAAGACAAAGTCTCAAGGATGTTCATATGATAAAGTTGATAAGGGAAAGAAGACCCAATTTCTTTTTTGCAAAAAGAATGGGAAGAGGAACCAAGGAGAATGTCACAAAGTAATCAGGAGATGTTTTAAGTGTGGGAAGATAGGGCATAGAGTATCCAATTGCTTTAAAAAAATGGATAATGTGATGAATGGAGATAAGGTTCAGTCTAATGTACCTTATACTATTCAATGTGGTAAATGTGGAGAAGTTGGACATTATCCAAGGCAATGCTCTCTTGGAAGGGATGAGAAGCATGATGAGCATCAACAATCTTCAAGGACAATGGAACAATGCAAGTCCTATGCTGAGATGGATCATGATGAATAAAGTGCATGCAACTTCTTCGCAATAATTGTCTATGTCATGTTGTATTTTAGTTCATGCTCCATGAGCGTATCTTTAATGTTTCCTAGGAACATCGAGTCACTACCTAAGATGGTTTTATATCATTAAGGAAAACATCTATTGTTATGTACCACATGTTGATGTTGTGAAGCTGTTTTTCTTAAAAAATGATGATTAAGGGATTAAAAGATGATTATTATTTCGGAAGACGTTCACTATTTTGGGAACCCTATATGATCGAGGTAAATAGATTACTAGGATATTTTCTTTAAGGAATAAAGGTTGACTTATATTTTGAAGAATCGACAAATTTAAGGTGAAATTATGATAATATAGGTTACTTATAGAAATGATTAACCTATCTTGGGGAAAATATGTTTGGGTTAGCTACTTTTGTTGTAAGATGTTAGGAGTGGTTGATGTTTTTTGGAGATGATCGATGAAGTTTATTTTGGATGACTATGTTATCAAATCCTTCTTGTATTTGGGTTTCAATCTTAGTTTGGTTTATTTTGAGGAATTTTAAGAATAGTTATTTATGGAATGATCTATGATGAACTTTGGTTAGTACCGTGGAATTTTGAAGATTTAAAAGTAGCTTCCCTTCCTATGGGGTTCTTTATTTTGGAAGAGTTGTTTTATCTTACCCTTTCTGTTTTTGGGATAATAGATAGTTAATCTTTGGTGGATTATGTGATCCTCTATATGATGATTCTTCTGCTTTTGATGGGACCAAGTGTTTTTTTAATTCTCATCGTTTGGAGAAAAGATTATTTTTTGTAGAAACTTATTAAGGGATGAAACTCTACTTGAAGGTAAATATATTTCCTTGTGTTTTTATTCTATATAGTAAATTAATTCCTCAAAACTATGAAAAGGATCGTAAAACAAAAACGTTGTCTGTTAACGTTTCCTACTGGGAAATCAAATACCGTTTAACCCATGATTAGTTTGTGATTTTCTTATGGTTAAATTTCTCCTAATCATGTTTTCTATCACCCTCCCTCAGAACTTGATCCTTTGTTTTCTCCTCCATATCCATGTTTTCCTACATGGAATCCTAGTATGGGTTAACTCGGGTGACCTTTGTAATTCCCTTTCTTTCTTTTAAAGTAATAGTTTTACTGACTCCTTTTCCGATGTGGGAATTTTAATGAAATTTCCAAACCCAATTTTTAAAAACTACGAGGACGCAATTTCTTAAGGGGGAAAGAATGTAACGACCTGAAATTTTGAATAAATCTTGTTTCCTAATTTTGTGTGTTATTTTATTTTATACTCAACAAAACTGTTTCATTTCATCACATGAGTATAATTAAAATGAGGCTGTTGGGTTTTTACTATTATATAACTTTTAGTCAGTATGACCTTTGGAAACTAAATGTTACGATTATTATCTCTGAATACAAGTGATCTTGGTTAATTAATATAGAAATAAGATTTGATGGCCTCATCCAGTAGTCTTGGACCGATCGAATCCCATCTAATAGAACCTGGGAAGGAGGTAGCACCACTGGGCTTTGTTCTGGACCAAACCCAAGCCGAACTTCATCGTGTGAAGCTAGAACGGAATCGCGTTCACGAGAAGTTCAAACTGATAGAAATTACAACTCGTGCAATTTTGGCCGAGCCGCCCTCAGATTCTCTCACCTTAGCACACCTTACACTTAGGTCCTATGCTGGGGTTATAAGGGGCTATGTAAGGAGACTGTAACTGCTTTGTGTAATCCTTTGAGATAAATAAAATTGTATTTTCTACTTATGGTGAATTTTGTAAATTTTCAAATGTTCAGATAAATTTAGGATGTATATTATTTATGAATTTGAAAAAAAGGATATTTTAAAATATTTTTTTAAACATTAAATTATTAATGATGTGTAATGATTTTCAAAAAATTGTCTTCTGCAAATGTGCTCAGTAATAAATTTAGTGTCTAATAAGATCAACTTGATTTTTTTATGAATAGTAAATTATGAATAGTGATTTTATGCTTAGGATTAGTAATATGACCAAATGGATTAGTAATATCACTTAAAGAAAGTATTAATATAATCTAGATACCTTGATTAAGTAATGTGATTCAATAAAATAGGTAAATAACTCATTCAGAAATTATTAGTCAAGTATTAGTTTTTTCAGGTGAATAGTGTTTTTTTAATTAAAAATAAAATTTAAAATATTTAGAAAATTATTTTTATAAAATGGACTTTATTTTTGAACTCAAAGCATCGATATTATGTTAAGGTAATTTTGGGGGATTTTTATGAAAAAAATGAATTTTTGGTGAATAGTGTATTTATTTAAAAATTAAATTAAAAATATTTAGAAAATTATTTTTATAAAATTGAGTTCATTTTTGAAATCAGGGCATCTATATTTGGTTAAGATGAGATTTTTGGGATTTTCTGAGAAAGTTGAATTTTCGATGAATAGTGAAAATACGGTTTTTAAGTTACTGGTGTTTAATGACATCACTAAATGGTGTATTAAGTGTGTAATCAATATGGTCGACTTTTTAATAGTAAGATAAGGTATGAGGTGTCCCAAGTGTCCAATACCATGGTAAAATACCATGTGCAAGCTCATGGTTTTGCCAATACCACCAATGAGGTGTCCCTTGGCCATTAATGCCTTGTCCCCTCACTTTCCCTATAAATACCCACCCTTTCCTCCTTTAGTTTTCACTCCCAACTCTCCCCCAAAAAATATATGGTCTCATTACCTCTCAAAGAGTCCTCCCAAGGTGCCCCCAATCCCTCAAGGTCCCAACCTTTGAGTTTTAAGACTTACGTTTTAAGGTAAGGGATCCTACCTCTCTCTTTCTTTCCAAGTACTCTCTTTTATGTCATTTCTTTTATGATCCATGTTCTTATTTTGGAGGATGTTCTTTTATATTCATCCTACTGTACTTTTCATGTTCATATGATGAGAGTACCCCTATTTCTATCATCAATTCATTTTAATAATGTTTAAGTGGCGTCGTTAGGCTGCCGAATTTTTAAGAGATTCTTTCAGCCTTCTCGTTTTCAAGATCTATTTTCATGTCAAGTCTTTAAAGTTCCTTTCTATTATGTTGGGGTATTATATATACATCTATCATACTAATATTTTATGTTCATATGATGAGAAACCCCACTTGATCTCGTCAATTCATTTTTTTTGAAGTTTTAAATGACGCCATTAGGCTGCCGAATTTCTATAAGAGAAATCTTATTTTTGTCTTCCTTCAAAGTTTTTAATTTCATATGGTATGTCTTTCAAATTTCATTACCATGTTCTTATATCCATTATATTCTTTCCCTCTACTATTTTATGGATCATTTATTAGTGGGTTATCCATGTCCCCTCTCTTGTCAATACTTTCTAAAACCCTATAACATGGTTGTTATGCTGCGGAATTTTCGTCTCAAAATGCCTCTCCCTTTTTATCAAATTATTTTATTTTATTAAGTGAATACCCAAAGATCTTTATTCTACATGGTTATTCACATATATATCAAAATTTTCTATTTTAAATTCAGGTATTTACATACATGAAACCTTCTTTCCTTTTTCTGTGGGTTTAATGTGACATAAAGATCATGTCTTTAAAACAATTTTTAAAAAACATTATGATTATGAAATGAAACCCATTTATTTAATATTATATGGGTTTTTATAAAATTTTTGATGATGATATATGTGGATCACATGATAATAAAGGCAAAATTAAGGGTGCGCCCTGATAGCACTCCAATTCATTGGGTAAAGACTTAATCTCTAGAGTTGACCATTTTTAACGATGCATTGGTGAATAACCTTGGTAATTTTTAATGACACCATGGGGATGGACCTTGGTGAAATGGAAATTATTTTCTATGTTAAATGTTGTATCCACATCTTCAAGTTATGAAATACGTTATTTTTATTATGATATTCCTCATGATCTCTTTCCCATTCCTTAAAGTTATTTTTCATGACTTTTGATGTGTCTCAAGTTCTCATGTAAAATGTTTCCCTTGTTTCCCTTACTGGGCCTTCTGCTCACCCTTTCCTTTGATGTATTCTCTCAGGTTATGAGATTCTATAATAAACTTAGGATGAGAAAATGAAGCATCCTTTCAAGTCTTTAAGAAGAATATTTTTTTTGTCTCATGTAATAAGTTCTTGGTTTCCAAGACACTAAACCTTAAAGATCCTCAGTTTTGTTTAATGTAATGAAAGTTTATGTGATAAAAAGGAGGGATGTTATAGTAAGAAAGTCAAATTTCATTTGAATACTATTGAATATCCATACATTAAATTTCTTGAATAAGTAAGAGATTTAGAAATAACTTTACAAAAAGAATCATATGGCTGACGTGAAAGTAAGTTCCAAGGATGAATATTTGGTTTTCAAAGACCTATGCATGGTTTTTTGGATTTTACATTGTAACTGGAGGGAGATGGTATTATAGAAATATCAAGAGGTGGTATTTTTATGGTATAGACTATAGATTAAGGATATTAACTTTCCACACTATCTGTAATTATTAATAATATTATTAGTGGAAAATATATGGCTTAGGATAACAACTGAACACACCAAGGAATAGGTTCTCACATTATGGCTGAACCTTGTAAAAATACTTGTGTATTTTTTACTTTACATTATCTATATTTCATAAGGAAAAAATTGATGAGTGAACATATTCATGATCCATACATCCTAACCAATGACATATTTTTGATCAATTTAAAGGAAGAAAAATTTTAAGTTGAACGTAATCGGTAAAATTTGGTCACCCTTGACTCACCCCCTAATTATAGGGACTACACGATCCTATATAACTCTTAGAGAAGAGTTAAAGAAAGTCATATGGTCCCAATACTACATATTGTAAATTTTTGAAGAAAGGATACATCAAGAATGATTGTAGGAGTCGTAATAAGTGCTTTTAAAGAATGTTAATTCTGAGAAGATCAAATTCTGTTAGTACTATGTAATAATGAAACCAACTATTGTTCGGGGTCTATCTTCTACTGAAATCATTAATGGTTGACTCTATTTTATCTTTTTATTCAATGGTAGATCATGGATTCATAGTGAATTATGTATCTAGAAGAATTTTAAAAGTTCATCTAGTGGACGATTAGGCCTTAAATGTTGTAAAAAAGGGTTGTGTGAATATTATGATGAATAAAAGTGGGATCCTAAGACTCAAAGGAGTTAGGAACATTATAGGTTTATGGAAAAATATAATATTTATTGGATAACATTAGGATGCATAATATGGGATTAGTTTTTTGAATGGAGTTTAGAAAGTGACTCAGGGTCTATGGTGGTTGAAAAAGGATAAGTATGGAACATTTTATTTAATCGAAAAATAAGATAGAATTACAATTTCTGAAACTACATCATCGGAAGATTTGGAGTTTTGGTATCACTATCTTGGTCATCGTAGAGAGAAAAATATGAAATTTAGAAAATAAAAAGGTATATTAATGCTTTATCCCAAGGAAATTAGATGGTGTTAAAGTTGTGTGTTGGGGAAACATAAAATGTTCTCCTTTTATTTATATGGAATGAAGATCAGGGTCCAGAATTTGGAACTACTTTGTTTTTTTTGGGGACTAGCCCCCATTTATTTCTTCAGTGGTTCTCTTTAATTTGTAACTTGCGTTGATTATGTTACTAAGAAATTTTGGTTTTGTGTTCTAAAATATAAGTATAATATTTTTTTAATATTTCATTCAATGAGAATATATATTGTAAAGGGATAGTGGTTGGAAATTTAAATGCATATTTTCTAAAAATGGCAGTGAATACACCATACATAACTTTTAAAACTTATGTCTAAATAAGAGGATAATACTTGAGAAGACAGTTCCCAGAACACAAAATAAAAATAGTGTGGATGAAAGGATGAATTGAATATTTAAATATAAGTCTATAATCATTCATTTTGACACTATAATATCCCACGAAATTTGGGTAGAGGCACTCAGAATTGTTTCATACCTTATCAACAGAATCCTGACATCGATAGGTGGGTGGAAAATTCTAGAGGAGCTATCGTCCGGTAAAAAAACTAGAATTTATACACATTAACTTATTTATAATATTTTTATATGTTCATTTCAATTCTAAGTATCTATAAAAACTTGAGGAAAATCAAAAGTATATTTTTTGTTGGGAATGGTGAAGAGAACTTCAGTTTCCAGGTGTGGGATAATGATAAGAGACAAGTTATTAGTAGTTGATATATTCACTTAAACAGAGGGGTTTTGTGGAAAGAAAAAAATATGATAGTGAAAGAAGTTAATGGAAAATAATCAAATATCTAAGTCTAAGTTTATCTGATTAAATATATCATAAGGAGACAATTTCTCTAGAACTCAGATGGAAGCACTAAAAGTCCTCTGGTGGGACTAGGGAAGAATTTCTAGAAAGTTCAAGAACATTATATGATTTTTTAAGATCATAAAAAGTTAGGTATTTGAAAGATAGAGTACATATGAGTAATATAGAGTTTCCAACTCAGTTAATTTGATCAACCAGAGTTAGAATATCAATTTAAAGGTTTGGGGATGATATGAATTTAATAATTTTAACAAATGCGTAGAAACCCAAAATCCCCGAAGAAGAAAAATCATTCAGTGAATTAAAAAAATTGAATTCAACAATGGATAAAATGATGTATTCATTGAAATAAAATGAAAATTGGTAATTTACTAACTTAACAGAAGGAAAATGGTAACTGTAGAATAAATGGGTTTACCAATTAAAGTAAGAAAATGATAATAAGAATCATTTCAAAGTGTGACTGGTGAAAAATGGATTTCAAAAAAAGGAAGGAGTTGATTTATCAAAGATATTATTACTAGTAGTTAAAAATGAACTATTCAGATGATGCTGATTATGTTAGAATCATAATATCTGTACTTATAACTAATAGATATAAATATGTATTTCCTTTATGGTGAGTTATAGGAATAAATTTTACTGAATCAACCAATAGATTTCAAGGAATATGGGAACCAAAATTTTATTTTCAAGTTGAAGATAAGTCTTTATAATCTTAAGAAAGGGTCAAGAAAATGGAATCAAAATTTTAATGAATTTATATTTAAGGAAATATTCAAAAAAAATAATAAATATCATCATTTTTACTGAAATTAATGGATTTATTGGCTATTAATTATATTGTTATTGTATGTTGATGATATATTGTTAGTCAGTTCAAAGGTTTCACAAATTTAGGATATGAATCCCAAGTTATCCAAAATATTAAAAATAAAGGATCTTATACATGACAATAAAATATTTAGGATAAATATGTAAAGGGATAATAAAGTCAAAACTTTGGTTTTACCCCTAAGAGACTACATTTGGAAGATCATTGAAAAGTTTTGAATGAATTGGTGTAAGACAATTTCAAATCCTCTTGATAAAAACTTAAAATTATATAATTCACTAGAAAAAAACAATGAATAAAGATAGTTTTTACATGGATAAAGTTCCATTTTCATCATCTTTAAAAAGTTTTATTTATTTCTTGATTTGTACCCATTCAGACATCACTTTGGACATGGTATTTTTAAGTCAGTTCATATTTAATTATGTAACGGGACCCTGAGAGGCGATCAAATAGATACTCTAGTAATTAAAATGAATGTAAGATACAATAATTTTATTTAGGAAAGAAGAACCTTTGTGTGGATATGTTGAACTGACTTCATTGGTGATTTAGAAACACAAGAGAGCATAAAAGGATCTATGTTCACCTATGGAGGAACAATGGAAAGATGGATGTTATAGTTACAATGAATTATTACTCTAAGTTTAATGAAAGTGGATTATGTGTTATCAGTGGGAAAATAGAAGGAAATATTTTAGTTAATACAATTATTTAATGAACTAATTCAAAGTCAAGAAGATGGAGTTTTATTCTATGATAATATGAGTGTTGTCCACTTGTTTTGAAATCCAGTTTTCCATGGAAGGGTGAAGCTTATTGACCTAAAGTATAACTTCATCCTGAATATGTTAGTGGATAAGAAGATGGAAATATGGAATATATCCAGAATCCAAAATCTAGTGGACATTTTTGCTAAGGTGATAGTTTAAGAATGCCTAAGGAAATATCATTCCTTAGTGGGACTTGGGTTAATGGAAGGAGAATAGAGAACAATGCTTTTTGCAAAGAGGAATAATGGTCTGTTCATTTTTAAAAGTTTTGGAAGTTTCCAAAAATTCCATGAAACAAACCTTAATATGGGATATTATTGAGATATAAGTTCTGGTTTCAGTTTATTAGAATTTCATTTTTCATAATTTCATTTATCATAAGTAGGTGACGAGATGATGGAGTAGTGTTGTGAAGATAGCAGTAGCACAATCTCTTATGGGGAAGTGGATAAATCAAATGTTTATATATTTCTATGAAGCTATAGAGGTCCATAAGTTCTATGATGCTAAGTATTATCAGTTTGGAATTACCAGTTGTGGTGGTCATATTTGGTTGACTATGATTTCAGGAAAGAATGTTTAACCATTTGACTAGATATAACTTACTATATAAGTTATTGGAACCTTAGTTCATTAATATGAGTTGATTAGGTTCATTAATTTAGATAATATGAGATCTTAAAAAATATTTAATGTAATTAACCATATACTTTATAAATCTTTTATCTTTTGGTTATAATGGAAAAGGTAGCAGTAATGTTTCTCCAGTTCACATAGGGCTCATTGTTCAAAGCAAGTTAATCCCCTGTGTCTTTTCCTTGTTTATGTTGTTCCTACTTCTGGCTTACTTGGTTAAGGGATTCCTTTTGGGTGACCTGGTTCTATTGTGTATTTTCAAGTGGTTTTCTTCCAGGAGGGTTCATCCATTCGTCTAAGTGGATATCTTTTGATGTTTTTCTCATAATGTGGTATAAATGTATTACCAACATTTACCACTTTATAAGATTGTATTTTTTCATGTGCATGTGATATGGTAACATCCTAATAGTGGGTTAGTACTAGAATTATATTTCAGGGTTATGAATTAGTATAGACATGGGAAGACTTAGGTACAACCCAGTACAAGATTATGGATTTCCTTGAGTATGTGTGGGATCCAAATCATATATAGTTATTTATTCCATATATTAGGTTTTTAAAGGATAATATCAATTAAATATCTATCCCAATTGTGTGGGCATGTGATCCAAAATATAGAGAGAAACAACTTGATGTTGTTATTTGGTTTTGGTAATAGGATAACGATGAAGTGTATACCTATTTCAGTAGTTTTTGATATGTTCCTAGAGTGTGGTTTGGTTATTTATCACTATCCATGGAGAAGGTTAAGTAATTATTTTATAATATGTGGGGTATGTATGATTATGAAACCTAAGATGGATGTGGGAAGGTGTGGTTTGCACAATTATTAGAAATAATTAATGGATGAGAAATGTGTATGGACATATCTATGAGTATGAAATCATGGGTGTTGATTTATGAGATATAAAAAATATTTTGTATATTTTTTTCATGATGGGTTATAGTATCCCATATTATGGAAATACATTTGTGTGTGTGTGTGTCGGTAGGGATAACCCTAGGGATATACTTTATTCATGTATATTTCATGAGTATGTGCGGTGAGGGAATGATAGATAGTGATTACAATAGATTTTTTTTGTTTGAAGGGTAAGCATCTGGGATGTAGAAGTTAGTTAATTAGGCACAAGTGACTAGTACCAATGTGGTGTGACTCAAAACTATTGTTTATGGATGTAATGTAGGAAATCTACATGAGGGGTGAATTTTAGTTTTAAAAATTTAACTCACAATTTTTAACCACTGCGTTTTAAGTTAATCGACTTTATGGAATTCTAATAAACTCAAATATTGTAGAAAAAATAGTGTATATGGAGAAATATAAATTATATGACATGAAATAGCCATAGCGTAAATGAGTTTGTGAGAAGTTTATAAAAATTCAATAGTATAAATCAACCCATAATAAATTGAAAATTTCAAAAATGAATACAGTGGTAGTTTAAAACAATACACAGAGTAATGGTTAACAAACCAACTAATCCTTTAAAAATGATATTATAAAACACATTGTTAAACTATAGTTAAGGGTGTATATTTATACTGAATCCAAGGTATCAATGATTTTAAAAGTTTTATAAGTTGATTTTTCTTCCTATCCCTGGAAGCCCTCAACTTACACTGTCCGTAAGTATAGTGTTCTAGCCCTGAACACTCTTTCTTCTGAGCCCTAAAATATCTTGATCACGTAAGATAAATAAATAAATAATTACAAATTAAATAATAATATAATTATAATAAATCCCCAAAAGACATGTCTCTTAATAAAAACACTCAGAAAAAAATTAAATATATCATAATATATCTTGACAAAAATACAATTTCATAACTTTAAAGTGGACAAAAAAATTTAGAAAGATCTATTACTATTTTTATTTATACTTATGATTATAGAAGTATATATCTATTTATATATATCATTGTAAAAAACTTCAATGGTTAAATTATATAATCCTTGGAGTCATTTGTAAATATATTAGTTGTATCTTCACTATCTTATGATGAATTTAGTGCTTTTCTTTATCTATTGATGAGTTTATTAAGAACCACTAAAGTTTCCTTTAATCCAAAGAATATAATCTATCAAGAAATTTTAGACTACTATATTTTCACAAACATTTTTAAGTTATATAGTATTTTAGTTACTAAAAATTGATTATGCACAAACAAAGAAACAAAACAATTCTTATGTTAAATATAGTTCATATGAGTTTTATTGTGATTTCCAAAACAATGAAATCAAATGAGTCTTTAACTCAAAAAACTCCCCATTTTTTTGGAAATAACAAAACACACGAGGAAAATTGAAAAGTTCAATTAAATTATAAAGAAGACTCCCTATGAGTTCTAGTAGAGTAAATTTCACCTTTTGTTAAAAATACTTCATAATAAACTCATAAGTCATAAATAAGATATATAATCATGATTTTAAATAAATTTTACTTTCTCAATTTTTCATAAATCTATTTTCCTTTGTGATTTTGATAAATAAATATAAATATGATTAAAATAGATAAAATACATCCTATACTTCAAAAAGAAAAGAACTCAAAATATTCAAATGATAAGAAAACACATAATTGAAAAATACAATAATAAATTAGAAAATTAGTTCTCTTATAAATTATCTGATCATATTTTTTAGTTTATTAAAATATTTATTTTTATTTATGGATCATTAATAAATCCTTTTAATAAGGTTTAGTAGTCAAAATTTTCAACTTCAATTCTATTTTTATCATGCTTTCTAATTTGAAAAGATCTTCTTATATGATGAGTTCATATGTTGAACTTCATAATATCCACCAGACTTTAGAATATTATCAATAATTTCTTCATAATAGTAGGAATATTTATGCATCATCAATTTTTTAACTTCACCTTCTCCACTATTGTTCCATAAGAGTGCTTCAGCTACATCTGATGATCTTGCTAATTTGGTAGATGGAACTTTAAGCTTCATAGATGGCCATTTGGGATTATTCTAATAATCTCTCTCATATATTAATCCATTGAAACTAATTATAACATTTAATAAATAAGTAAAACGATATATAATTGATTGTGACTAAATTACTTGAGATTATATCCCTTATATAGTCATTTTATATTTCTATCGTCCAAGCATTTAACCTTTATTGTATAAATGGTCCAAAATGATTCCAGTGAAAATATATGGCCAAAAAATATATCCTACAAATTCATTTTAATAATTAAATTTATAATTTATTCATATGAGAATATTGGTTACCTTTGGATTAAATTTTAATTATAAAAAATACAACAATAAACACTCCACCTATAAAAATTAATTCTATAAAAATAATAAGAACTTAAGAGATATTTCCTTCCATTAGTTTAATTCCATTTATATTATTTTTATGAGTATATTTAGGAATTTCAAGTAACATGTTTATGTTATTAATAATTAATTTCATCCCTATAAATAGAATGATATGGTTTTTATCTCTTAGTGTTTAAATCATAAATTTTATTGGATATAAGATGAATGAAATAAAAATTAAAAACCAATAAAAATGAAAATTGATAAAAATTAAAAAATGATGAAATAAAAATGAAAAACCAATGAAATAAAAAATGTACTCCCCATTACTTGAGTAGTTTTTCAAGGATAGGAGATTGATTGACTAGTTTTTTAATTGTATGTCACTTTGGATTGATCATTCTCAACTTCAATTTAATTTATTTGAATCTATCATAATTTAATGGTTTTAAAACAATATCTACTATATGATTTAAAATTATGATAAATTCAAGAATTATATCTCCTTTTTGAGGGTGATACCTAAAAAATTTTGATTACATATATATATATTTTGTGATTTATGTGTTATATTCCTAGAACAAGAGATAGAACTAGTACTATTACAAAATATTAGAGTTCAAGTGAAAATAAAAACAAAATTTGTGAGTGTGTGTTGTATCCAAAACACTTGATCACAAAAACATCTAACTTATACATATTCATCTTCATCAGTGGAAAGTTATATAGAATTTTGATCTATCCTAGACCAAAAAACTAAAGGTTATACTAATAAATAACATGTCTGGGAAGTAATTTTTCAATCTAATTGATAGCCTCCAAATTCAACATCTGAGTACATTTTAATAAGAAAATAATTTCTAGAAGAATAAAATAAAGTATGCTTTGAAGTTACTTTAGGGTAATGGAAAATTCATTTTAAGAGTTTTAAATGTCATTCCTTCATATTTTCTTAAAACCTTGCACATAAATAGACTGAAAACATAATTTTGGGTTGATTTTCTATAAGATATAGCAAAGCTTCAATCATAATTCTATAACGTTTTTAATCTACCAGTTTGCCTGATTCATCAAGATCAAGTTTAATGGAATTTGATACTAAATTATTTATACTAGATGCATAATCAAAACCAAAATGTGTTAATAAATCATTAATATATTTATGTTGAGTTGAAAAATTTACTTGGGATTTTTTAGAAATTTTAAAAGAAATAAAAAAGTTGAGTTCACCCATCGTTCTTATTTCAAACTCATTTTTCATAAGTTCTAAAAAATTATCAAAAATATTTTTTTAGTCAAACCAAAAATAATTTCATTGACATAAATTTTAATAATGATGCTATCTGTAAAAACTTTCTTAATAAAAACAGTTGGATCATAACTTCCTTTAACAAAATTATTTTGAAGTAAATATCCAGTATTCTTATAATACCAAGATTTTGGGGATTATTTAAGCCCATAAAGTGCTTTATTAAGTTTAAATACATTCTATGGAAATCTAGTGTCATCAAATCTAGAATGTTGTTCAACATATAATTCCTATTGCATGTACACATTAAGAAAAGTACACTTAACATATATTTTGAATAAATTAAATTTTATATATGTTGTAAAGTCCTGTAAGATTCAAATATATCCTAATATTTTTATTCTATCATGTATATTAATATGAGTAGAGTCGGTTATGATGATTTATTAGAGAGATCTTAAAAAATAGATTAGTAGGTGCAGTTTTGAGTAGTGATTATTTTCATAAATATGGATCTCATTTCTTATATGAAAGATAAGATATGAGATAATGATATTATAAAAGTTCTTAACCATTTGAATTTAAAAAAAAAGAGATGTCATGTAGGATAGTATCTACATGAGTACAATAATTGAAGACAATTAAACATGCAGAAACACATGGATCAGAAATTATTTGACACATTGTTGATGTCATGCAGTATAATAAAAAGAATACATGATCTATACTAAGTCAAGAATCCCTAGAGGAAAATTCAAACGGTGAATACATGAAAGCCATGTATGCAGGTGTTTGGTAGTTTAACTTGATAGTCACTTGAAGATGAGGTGTTTAGGTATTGGAATAAGTTGATAGATTGCTGGAAAATAAATCTCAATGTGTTGTTTATACTCATTGAAGTTATTCTATGAAGACACTAAAAGATAAGTAGAAGGGTAAAAAAAGTGTGAGGCTCTAGAAGAAGAGTGATTTGAATCATATAAAATATTATTTTCATGTGGATAGTGTTCTAAAGAATAAATAGTTTGAAAGAGAGAATGAAATGATGTTCATGCATAATCATTTTAGAATTGATATTTTGTGAGGAACGAAGGATAGAATATACAGAATAAATTTTTTGTGAGAAAATATTGAAATATGTGGAAGTTATTTCATTGAAAAATGTTGAGGAACTTTTTAGTTAAAATAATTATGATGATGTTGACCTAAACGTTCAAAGTTTGATATTTGAAAATAGTGGTTTATGATTCTACCTTCTATTTCACTACCATGGATCACACTTTATACAGTGATAGTCTTTAACAATGCTAGACAAAAAATGTTGATAAAGTGGGGACTTTTACCAGCCTTCACAAAAAGCACTGATAAAGTTAAATTTTATCAGCACTAAAAAATGGTGATAAAAGGATACCATTTGTCAGTGATTTTTTCTAGCACTGATAAAGGTCCCAGAATGGTAAATGGCCTTCAAGGACTATCATCAAGCACCGAAGGAAATTTTTAAACCTTCAAGTCTCCAGGATTCATCGATTCATCGAAAGAAGAATTTATCCTTCGCGGAGGTGCTTTCTGGTTCTTCAAATCCTACAAAGGAGGATTCCTCTAAATCCGAAAATATCACCAGGTTAGAGAATGGTGGATTCTCAGTTGTTGCGGATTCGGATGCACTGCAGCAGCGGCTGGACCTTTGTAAGTTTTCATTACTGGGTCGTGTTATTTACTCAAAGGGTGAAAAACCTTGGTCTTTTGCTGATCTTAAAAATCGAATATCTCACTGCTGGAATTTACAAGATTGGAAATTCATTTCAATTGGAAAAGGGTATTTTCACATTGTTTTCAACTCCTCTGATTCCATGAATTCGGTTTGGAACCTAGGCAATCTTCAACTCAAGCCTAGTTTAATAAGGTTATCGAATTGGGATGTTAATTTTAACTCTTTCAATCTCAAACAATCTAATGCACAAATTTGGGTAAGGTTTCATGGTTTAAATTGGATATATTGGCATCCTAGAATCCTCAATGACATTGCTTCATGTATTGGCACCCCTTTGAGGCTGTATCAACGTACCTTGGATGGTGAAAGTGGTTATTTTTCTAGAATTCTTGTAGAAATTAATTTGGAAATCAAAAGGCATGCTTCTATCATGTTTACTGCTAATGGTTTTAAATCTGATATTCGATTGGAATATGAGAATGTGCCCTACTTTTGTGATGTTTGTAAGATTGTGGGGCATAATGTATCAAACTGTAGGATGATCCAGAGGAATGACAAGGTTCAACCTAATGTTTCTGAATGGACTGATGTTAACAGAAATAAAAAGAGAAAGTATTTTTTTATTGAGAAAAAGGGAATTCTAAAATCAGTTTCCCCTCCTGTTAAAACTTAGGTTCATTCTTCCAGAGAAAATGCTTCTACTTCAAAGCATTCTGCTTCCTCCTAATCACAAAGAGTTTCATGGGATGATATTATTGAGGAGGATGAGAAGAATTTACAATCTATTCCTAAGGTGGTTCAGCTAGTTATTGAATGGGTTTCAAAGGAGGACCTTAATATATTCTCTGAAATTTTCAATTCTGTTAGCAACATAGTGCATGATTTACAGACTGAGGAAGCTGAATTCCAGTTTTCTCTGGATTTTCAGAATGAAATCCATGTTTTTATGTTATCTTTATAGGTTGATACTGAAGAGGGGAAAAATGATGCAAACTTGGACACTTTCCCAGAGGATGAAGCTGGGCAGAATTGTGGTCCTGCTTCAGCTATAGAATTGGACAGCATCACTGCTCAGGAGAACTTGCAGCTTCTTACACCTGTTTCTGCTGCTATGTCAAATGTTTTCATGGGGAGCAAGTCTGCTACTTCTGCTATGAAAAATGATGATCATTCTATTTTTTCTTCTTCTACTGTTAACAGTACTGTTGGCACATTGAATGTATCTACTTCATCTGAAAATAATGCTCAAAATGCTGCTTCTCAAAGTATTTTTGTACACAGTTCTGTTCCATCTGTTTCTTCGGACAATGCATGCAATATGATGAATCCTCCTAGCACTCAAATGAACTCTAATTCAGCATTTTATGATCTGAGTATCTCTACACATGGCCCTTTTTCTTCTGCAATGCATGCACCTCATTCTGGTCCCCACGGATGCTCACAAAGAATTTCAAAGGACAGTGGGATACCTGAAGCTGTAAACATTGATGACCTGCTTCAAGGCTCCAAAGGTCCTCAAAGCTCGAAAAGGAAATTAGGGAGACCCCCTAAAGCTGGAAAAATCATGGATACTGCTTTAAAGGTAAGGAGTTCAAAACATATCCCCATAATAACTAAAGCATATCTTGTAGAGCTGGCAGGATCTGGAAAATAAATCACCATGAGATTTCTCATGGTTGGTTTATGCCACTTAATGGTAATGGCTTGGACAACAAAGGATTCGAAGCTACCGAGTTCACATGGAGATGAACCTAACTGTGAATGGGCTAGACAACATGGTTTTGGGTGATTTACTTTGCTGGTTAGATCCATCCTAGGTGGTGTTGTTACCTCTTTATGAGGTTAGTTGTAAAGAGTCTCTGCACTTGCATATCTTGTAACCTTCTTTTTAATAAAATTACCTCAACTGTTTGGTCGAGGGACCTTTCTAAAAAAATATATGTAAATATAATATATAAACATTATTTATGTAAATTTTAATAAAAATAAATCTTATATTCATATTTTTATATATAAAATTTTATATAAAAAATTTTATAAAATTTATATAAGTCAAAATGTTTAATAGTTTATTTATACACAATAATTACAGAATGTGTATGTAATTAAAATAAATACAATATATTAATATTTTAATTAGAAAATTATATAATATATAAATGAATATATTGATTTAAATATATATTTTTTATCATGAACCCCTCCCTCCAAATATACTTCAATGAAGGGGGACAGATAATGACCCCTGATTCCCACCTCTAGTAGGCCTCGGGTTGGCAACAATCACCGAGGGTATAAAAATCTCATGTATGGGCGGCATTACCCTCTATAATATAAATAGTATTAGGAGACAAGATGGATCCTCCACAAACAAATTTAAGACACAATATAAAAGAAATCCAAAAATCATCCGACAATGTAAGTATAAAAAGAATTCAAAGATATAAAATTTTCCAAAGTAAATAACCAAAGTAAAGATAAAGTAGCGACACAAAAACTTCCTAAAGGTCTGAGCAAGTAATGCCCTTTATGCTCCACATAATCCTCCTAGAAATCTGAAAATGGTTTTATATACATCAGTTGAGCATATAAGTTTACTTAGTAGAAAACTAAAGTCTCTCAACCACATGTGAAATAAGCATACTAATGCCCTTATGAGAAAACAGAACAGCCAAACAATACCTATCAGGGTATACTAACCATCCCAACCACACTAAGGCATGCTCAAAAAATAATGAAAACCAAGTAATATAATATAATAGGAATCAAATCGATAAGGGTACCACACACCACTTTCCCATTGGTATGTCGCTCTCACACCCACTTTCGTACATCATAGTGCTCCTATCTCCTATGTATACCACACTACCCCACAAGCATGGTCACAACACACCATGCCCACAAACACATGGGTCTGCCACCCCACAAGCATGGCTATAACACATCTCATCTGAAAACACATGAGCTGAAACACAACAAATACCATAACCAGAGTAGTAAGGTATAATGAACTTGTGGGACATCAACCTTATTCCCTCCTCCTCCCATGCTTGACCCCATCAGAAGTCACCCCACAAGCACGGTCACATATCACCCGAAAACACTTGGGTCATCACATATCTCTTGCAAACACCTGGGTTATCACATATCACCTGAAGACACTTATTCCATCACAATCACCATCTAATGCACTATCATGCCTCTATCTATCACAACTTATGAAATACCTACCCTTCCTGGAAGAGAAAGTGGGAAATGGTGGATACCATGCCATCCGTACTTCTCACTAGATGTTCAAAAAAACACCCCTACATGAATATGTGGGTTTCGATACATAGTTCTCAATGTGGGTGGGTTTATTATATAAATCACAAGAATGTACTAGTATATATATAAAAAACACTCAAGCCTAACCTATGGGTTCACAAAAAATTGAACCAACTCATAACACCGTCACTTTTTCTGCCGCCTCTAAATGCATAACACTACATATCAAGCCAAAATCCCCACTTCACATTTCCAACCAATTTCATTTAATCATCCCATTATTTTCATTATTTTGTATCAACCACGTTTAACCACATATCCCAACATTTAATTATCCATTAACCATTTCCATCTCATTAACCAAACCAAACCATCCCATTCCAAACATTATTAGACAATTATTTATTTATTCCATCACTATTCAAGCATCTAGAAAAAAGTAACAACCACCTCACCTCCCCAAAATAATGTCCAAACAAACCATCTCCTCGCCACCCCAAAAGCATGGCCAAACAAACCACCTCCTCGCCACCCCAAAAGCATGTCCAAACAAACCACATATCTCCCCACATCCCATTACAACCACACATAGTCATCCCGAAAGCACAGAAACATATCACAATATATCGAGATCATTTATACAAGTTCTAAAGGGGGATTTTATCACATTCCACTTTATTGTAGGGGAATTATCTTAAAATCCAAAATCCTAGGGCAACTATTTCATTATACAAATATAAGTGGTTAATAAATTTTCATTTTTTGGTGACATAACAAAAATCGCAACCAAATAATAAATCACAGCACATATATCCATAGAAAACAAATCCCTTATTTCCCAAAATTTTCAGTAGGGCATCAAGATCATATAATTCAAAATATCACAAATAACCAATAAAGCTGTAAAAACATGTGAATCGAACTTCATTTACCCATTACAATTCAATTAACCAATTATTTATCTTTGATTAATATGTAAAAATCATAACCCATAGATAATAAAAATTAAACCCTACCCACAAGATACACAATAAGAAGAAATGAGAAAATTCCTACCTCAAAGAAGCTTTCCCAACTTTTTGGGCAACATAGGGATAAGAAGAACGCCCGCAAACCACAATTGCACCATGATAACTATGGATAAACATAAACTACAACCAAATACCATAAAAACACAACCAAAACACATCCCATACCTAAACAAAATCACTATAGTGAATACATGGGAGAATAATGAAAGAAAAACCACAAAGGGATAAGAACCAACCACATATCAACCACGGATTGTCAATGAACAACCACTAGGACCAACAGATCAAATAGGAAGGAATAGGGATTTAAGAACTCCATGGGAGCCTAGGGTTCACCCAAAATGAGAGGAATAATAATCTACAGCCTAATGAATGAAAAATCAGCCAGAAAATAACTTTAAAACTGCACTACATCGGGGGTTTACATGACGTGTAATCCCATTTCATGTCGTGTAATCCTCGGGGTTCAATTTCCCCAAAAAATGTATCACCTTTTTATTATTTAACCTTGAAAATATACACATCATGAATCATCATTGGAAAATCCATGAAACCAAGCTTCATATCATTTAATACACTTACAATGTGTTTTTCCTGCAGTAGTTCAGCTACACCTCCAACTCCCACAAAAACTCCTAGAACCTCCCCCGAACACCACCAACAACCGAAACTGGAAATGTAACAGACTAGGTGTGAATTGAATGTTACATTAGATACCTCTAAAATTATTCTTTCCCTAAGAATCAAAAACCAATACCATAAGGAAATGGGTCTGAACAACCATCCCACAAGGTACCTCTTAAGTATCTCATCATATCTCAAACGCTGCCACTGGCTAAACATGCCAACCCAAATGGCCAAAACGCACACTACATAACCACATATCCATAACCACAAGACACCTCCTCTCACACAACCATCTCAACCCCCATGCATCCCAAACCAGCAACCGCTATAACAAAAGAACAACATCGTCCCAAACACACGAATCAGGGAACTCCTTCCTCCATGTCAAGATACTATCTGCTTTGGTTGACACTAACTTTACCACATGAGTTTAATAACATTTCAGTTAATGTGTCTTGATTAGGAATATCTTCCTCCAATTTTCATAAGTCATTACTTCATCACACATCACACCACACACATCATAAACCAAGTAAAACATCACATATTAAAAAATAGGGTTCAAACACCACATCACAAAGAAAAAAAAGCAAAGAAAATCTAAAAACAACTCTGGGTATTGGGAATGCATCTACATATATCACTCCCAAGTACTCTCCTCTAGGACACCATTTCTCCATAACACATGAACCAAATAAATGGTTTATCCATGATATGGCTTCTCTTGGTGATCCTGGACCTCTACTGGTCATTCCACAAACGTCACATCATCCTCGATATTCAACTCTCCCCAACCAATGACATGGGAGTCATCATGAAGATACTAAAAAATATAATATACATGAAAGACATCACGGACCCTTGCCAATAGTAGTGGAAACTCCAACCTATACGCTAGCTCACTAACTCCCCCCAACATCTTAAAGGGCCCAAAAAACTTGGGAGAAATATTACTGCCTCTACCAAACCTATGCTTCCCACATTGTGGGGAAACCTTAAAGAACACATGGTCTCCAAACCCTAACTCAAAGGTCCTCTTACTGCGTTATTCATAAGACTTCTGTCAATCCATCACTCCTTTCATCCTCTTATGAATAAGTTGAACCTTTTCTATCTTTCTCACCACCACATTAGTACCAAGAATAGTTATCTCCCCAACCTCTATCTAGTATAATGGAGAACAAGATGGTATTCCATAAAAAGCATCAAATGGATCCCAGATAATTAAAGAGTGATAGCTATTACTATAATCAAACTCTACCAAAGTTAGGTGTCATACCCAAGATCCACCAAAGTCCAAAACACATGCTCAAAACATATCCTCCAATATCTGGATAGTCTGTTCCTTCTCCACATCTGTCTGAGGGTGTAAAGTAGTGATGAGGCATAACTTATTACTAAAATCATGTTGCAATCCCCTCCAAACTCATGAGGTAAAATATGTTACCTTATCCAAGAAAATGTACCTCATAAATCCATTCAACTGCACCACCTCATCCACATAACTCTTAGACAAAGCATCCACTGCACTTGACTCCTTAATCACTATGAATTTGGCTAATTTCGTCAACTGATCCACTATCACCCAGATAACAAAACAAACTCCCTGATCTCTCGGTAACCCTATGATGAAATCCATCAAGATATCATCCCATTTACACTTTGGAATATCCAAGTGCTGAAACAATTAACCAGGAACATGATGATCAGCCTTTAATTGCTGGACAACTCGACAAAGATCCACAAACTCTACCACTATTGATTTCACCTCAGACCACTAAAACTATGTTCTCATGCCAGGGTATATTTTTAAAACTCCTGGGTGTACTACCAAAGGTGAGTTATGAAACTCGTGAGGCACTCCATTGTGCATTACAACCGGAAAAAATCCCATGAAACAACACCCGGTTCTGACTATCCCTCTGGAGTATGACCATGGCCAAAATGATCACGCACCACCTCTTCATATGAGTCTCCCCATTGAGACTCCTAAACCTAATACATTAGAGAATAATGCACCATCATCTGAAACAAACATCTAATACCACAATCCACTCCTTCATCTAAGTATAATGCTTCAAACTCCTCTATTTCTCTCCAAGCATCCTCAGACTCCCGAACAACACCCTTCCATGACTTCCAGCTCAAAGTGTTGGCCAAAAAAATTCCCTTTCTTAAGGTCAAGGATATCTCAAAATCATAATCTTGAATAAACTTCTTCCACCCTCATCATCGCATGTTTAGAACTCGATGGGAAAAGATATACCTCAAGCTCTTATGATATGTAAAGATCACAAATCACTCCCCAATGAGGTAATGTTGCCAAAAAAAATCAATGAAAACACAACCACTGCTAGTTCTAGATTATGGGTGGAATAGTTACACTTGTGAGGACATAACTGTCTAGACCCATAAGAGATAAATTCATGATACTACATCAAAGGCATCCCAATCTCATATGGGAAGCATCACAGATCACCTCAAATAATAAACACTCCTCTAACAGCTGAATAACTGGAGCACTGACTAACTTACCCTTCATGTAACTGAATTCTACTTGTCACTAATAACCCAATAAAAAATATTGATTTTTCCTATTCAAATCTACCAATGGGGTTGCAACTCGAGATAAATCAAGTTAAACCCTATGATAAAATCCTGTGAGACCAACGAAGTTGTGAACCTCTTCCACATTCTTGGTTGATTCCCAAGAAATAACTACATAAAACTTATATGGGTCTACTTACATAGCCTTCTAATAAACCACATGCCTGAGGAAATTCACCTCTCACATTCAAAAATTACACTTGGGCAACTTCCCATAGTGCTAGTGGCACCAAATAACATGTAAGACAATTATAAGATTCTTGGCATGATCCTCCTATGACTTCGAGTATATAAAGATATCATCTATGAATACGATGAAGAACTGATTTAGGAACTCATGGAACATGAAGTTGACAATCCGCATGAACATGGCTGGTGAATTCATAACACTAAATGGAATAACTACAAACTTGAAGTGCCCATACCTGTATTTAAAGGAAGTATTTAGGATATGACTATCCTTCACCCTAAATTGGTGATATCTAGATCGAAGATCGATCTTAGAAAACTAAATCACCCCTCTCAGTTGGTAAAAAAGATCGTCTATCCTCATAAGAGGATAATGGTTTTTTAATGTCACTTAATTCAACCTTTGATAGTCTGTACAAAAATTTATACTAACATCCACCTTCTTTTTGAACTACATCAGATCACCCCACAATGACACACTAGGTTAGATAAAACCCTTCTACATCAGATTATCTATTTTAATCCTCAACTCCTAGAACTCATTAAGTGTTATAAGATAATAATCCATCAAAATAAAAGAATCACCAGGCTGCAAGTCTACCTCAAACTCAACATCACATTGAGGGTGTAGAGTCACAACCTCATTGGGGAAAACATCTTGGAACTCCCCAAAGAACCTAGGGACCTTCACTATCCCAATGTCCAATTATTCCACCAACAAACATTCCAATAAGGAAAGAAGAGGCACCATACGTTGATCGCCCTCCTAACAACTTCACTCACCAATGAAAACCACATACTATTTATCCACTTCTGAAAACATGACTCTCCTCTGGAATCAATCGATAACATCATGTATAGAGTACAAATAGTTGACACCAAGGATGACATTGTATGGTTTCATCTATAGTAAGAAAATATCGCCATGGGACTGATGTGGCTTCATCATCAATCTACACTCCCAAAAACATCAAATAAGATTTTCTGACCTCTGACAAGCGTAGTCAATACCAGGGGAATAGGAATCCTCTCTATGTGTAGTCCCAAAGAATGGTCTAAAGTGGGTGAAAAAAAGGATTTTGAAGCTCTGGAATAAAACAAGGCATAAACAAGAGTACTAAACAAACTGATCATACCTCTAACAATCTCTGGCCCCTCTGGAACTGCTGTCTCCACTGTGTCCAACTTATCACACCCAGCTCCTCTGCCTCTCTACTAATGATAATATCCATTAACATGCTTGTTTCATGATCCCTATACATGATTAACATCCTAAGGTCATCATATATAATCTCTATTTCCCATTTGTAGATTAAAAACTAGCTACCCCTATAACTGAAACAACCTCACTAGAAACTAATATCGTGGAAAGTGTTGAATCTATCCACCTCCACCAAACTAAGCTCAGGGAACCATTGGAAAAAAAAAATCAATGGACATGAACCCCACAACCAAAACAAATTGGTACAAAACTCTTTATAAAATCACGAAAACCACTGGTCCCAGAAGGCCAGAAAGAAAGCTTCTAAGGTCGACTCCCTTCTGATCGAATCCTCGAAGTCCATGATGCCTAATACTTCCCATGGACAACTATTATACTAGAGAAACCATACCGGTCCCCCTCCCTTAACAAACCTCCTTGTGAGTGAATCTGTTTGATCACCAATTCCTTCTTGTGAACCTCTAGATATGTTGACAATATAACAACCCATACATTACATACATAGATAATACTTCAAAATTAATGAATATTCTTTAAAAATCACAACAAAACCATGTCATTACCATATATTTTTATTGTATTTAGAAATTGGGAAACATAAAAAATTGATTCATAAGACATCTACATTGTCTCCCACTTATTTATTCACAACTAGACCCCTTTTTGACATATATTACACAATACACTTCTTCATTACTAGGGGAAAAGAAACACAAGAAAGGGTGAGCTAAAATGCTCTATAAGGGGAAAAAAGGATATATCAATCATATCATAATCATAAGACATAACATTTGAAAATCTTATCCTGTATATGAAATATCCTGATAACATGTCATGGGATAAATCATAAAAGTTCCAAAAGAATCAATGAATGTAATCCCAAAATTCATAACATAAGACATGAATTTTTTTCAATACACATAGCATATAAAATCATTTCATATTAGTCAAGGCTCATTTCCAAGAACATCATTGTAACAACCCGAAATTTCAAATAAATCTTGTTTCCTAATTTTGTGTGTTATTTTATTTTATACTCAACAAAACTATTTCATTTGATAACATGAGTATAATTAAAATGATACTGTTGGGTTTTGACTATTATATGATCGTTAGTCAGTATGACCTTTGGAAACTAAATTTTGATATCAATATATCTAAATACAAGTGATCTTGGTTAATTAATATAGAAAGAAGATTTGATGGCCTCACCCACTAGTCTTGGACCGATCGAAGCCCATATAACAGAACTTGGGAAGGAGGTAGCACCACTGGGCTTTGCTCTGGACCAAACCCAAGACGAACTTCATCGTGTGAAGCTAGAACAGAATCGCCTTCGTGAGAAGTTCAAACTGATAGAAATTACTACTCGGGCGATGTTGGCCGAGCCTCCCTTGGATTCTCTCACCTTAGCACAATTTACACTTAGGTCCTATGCTGGTGTGATAAGGGGCTATGTAAAGAGACCGTAACTACCTTGTGTAATACTTTGTTTTAAATAAAAATTGGGATTTCTTCTTATGATGAAGTTTATGAATTTTCAAATGACTGGACAAATATAGTATGCATATTTTTTATGAATTTTAGAAAAATTATATTTTCAAAATGTTTATTTAAACCTTAAATAATTAAAAATGTGTAATTATTTTCAAAAAATGGTCTTCTACAATTATGTTCAGTACGAAATTTAGAGTCTAATAAGATCAACTTGATTTTTGATAAATAGTAAATTATGAATAGTTATTTTATGCTTAGGATTAGTAATGTGACCAAATGGATTAGTAATCTCACTTAAAGAAAGTATTAATATAATCTAGGCACCTTGATTAAGTAATGAGATTCAATAAAATGTTTAAATAATTGTTTCGTAAATTATTAGTCAAGTATTAGTTTTTTCGAGTGAATAGTGTTTTTTAATTAAAATTTAAATTAAAAATATTTAGAAAATTATTTTTATAAAATGGATTTCATTATTGAACTCAGAGCATCGATATTATGTTAAGGTAATTTTTGGGGATTTTTCTGAAAAAAATGAATTTTTGGTGAATAGTGTATTTATTTAAATATTAAATTAAAAATATTTAGAAAATTATTTTTATAAAATAGAGTTAATTTTTGAAATCAGAGCATCTATATTTGGTTAAGGTGAAATTTTGGTATTTTTCTGAGAAAGTTGAATTTTCGATGAATATTGAAAATACTGTTTTTAAGTTACGGGTGTTTAATGACATCATAACTGTGTCATGATGATGTCATGAGATATTTTAAGGGTGTTCCGGAAAAGGGTGATGAATTATTGTATGGGGGGACCCATGTGGCCAATACCATGGGCAAATACCATGGGCAAGCCCATGGTTTTGCCAAAACCACCAATGAGGTGTCCCTTGGCCATTAATGCCTTGTCCCCTCACTTTCCCTATAAATACCAATCCATCCTCTCATCCGTTCGACTCCCAACTCTCCCACAATGAAGTTCTTGTCTCATTAACTCTCAAATAGTCCTCACAAGGTTCCCCCAATCCCTCAAGGTCCCAACCTTTGAGTTTTAAGAGTTTCGTTTTAAGGTAAGGGATCTGACCTCTCTCTTTCTTTTCAAGTAATCTCTTTTATGTCATTTATTTTATGCTCCATGTTCTTATGTTGGAGGATGTTATTTTATATTCATATTACTATACATTTTATATTCATATGATTATATACCCCTTCTTTATCTCATCAATTCTTTTTAAGAATGTTTAAGTGACGCTGTTAGGCTGCCGAATTTTTAAGGGATTCGTTCACCTTTCTCATTTTTCAAAGATCTACTTTCATGTAAAGTATTTAAAGATCCTTTTTTATTATGTTGTGGTATTATATCTATATCTATAATACTGATATTTTATGTTCATATTATGAGAGACCCTCTTTGATCTCGTCAATTCATTTTTGTTGAAGTTTAAGTGACGTTGTTAGGCTGCTGAATTTTTAAGGGATTCATTCACCTTTCTCATTTTTCAAAGATCTAATTTCATGTAAAGTATTTAAAGTTCCTTTTTTATTATGTTGGGGTATGATATCTATATATGTCATACTGATATTTTATTTTCATATGATGAGAGACCCTATTTTATCTCGTTAATTCATTTCTGTTGAAGTTTAAGTGACGCCGTTAGGCTGCCAAATTTTTAAGGGATTCTTTCACCTTTCTCATTTTTTCAAAGTTCTACTTTCATGTAAAGTCTTTCAAGTTCCTTTTTATTATATTGGGGTATGATCTCTATATCTATCATACTGATCTTTTATTTTCATATAATGAGTGACCCTGTTTTATCTCATTAATTCATTTTTTTTAAGTGACGCCGTTAGGCTGGCGAATTTTCATAAGAGAAATCTTATTTTTGTCTTCCTTTCATGTTCTTCATTTCATATGGTATATCTTTCAAATTTCATTACCATGTTCTTAAATCCCTTATATTATGTCCCCCTACTATTTTATGGATCATTTATGAGTGGTCGACCCATGTCCTCTCTCTTTTCAATGTTTTCTAAAACCTCGTAACATAGCTGTTATGCTGCAGAATTTCCGTCTCAAAATGTCTCTCTCTTATTCTCAAATTCATTTATTTTATTAATTTAATACTCAAATCTCTTTCTTCTAAAGGGGTATTCACATATATACCAAAATGTTCTATTTTAAATTCTGGGATTTACATACATGATACCCACTTTCCCTTTCTTTGGGTTTAAAGTGACATAAAGATCATGTCTTTAAAGTAGTTTTTAAAAAGTTATGATTATGAAATGAAACCCATTTCTTTTATTCTATATGGGTTGTTTATGAAATTATTGATGATGATATATGTGGATCACATGATAATAAATACATGTCAAGGGTGCACCCTAATAGCGCTCTAATGCATTGGGTAAAGACTTAATCTCTAGAGATGACCTTTTAGACTGATACCTTGGTGAATAACCTTGGTAATTTTTAACGACACCTTGGGGATGGACCTTGGTGAAACGGAATGATTGTCAATATTAAATTTTGTAGCCACATCTTCATGTTATGAAAAATGTTATTTTTATTATGATATGCCTCGCGATTTCTTTCTCATTCCTTAAAGTTCTTTTTCATGACATTGTTGATGTATCCTAAGTTCACATGTTAAATGTTTCCCCTTGTTTCCCTTACTGGGCCTTCTGTTCACCCTTTCTTTTGATGTATTTTCCCAGGTTATGATATGCATTAATGAACCTAGGATGAACATGAGGAGAAGCCTTTCAAGTGTTTAAGAAGAATTTTTTATGTTTTCATGTTTTATGTTCCTAGTTTCCAAGACAGTAAACCTTAAAGATCCTTGGTTTTGTAAAATGTAATGAAAAGTTATGTTATAAAAAGGCAGGATGCTATAATCATAGTGGATAAATTCCATTACTTAACTGAGTTCACTCCTCTTTCCGGCCCTGTATTACTGAACTGAGATCATTTCTCATTCCAGACCTATTTATCTCATAAGATATAAATATTTACCCAATTAATTTGAGGGAGATATAAGTCCCACCCATATCATAATGAAATCATTATTAATTGTTCCAAAAAAACATAAATCACTCATCATAGCATAACCCAAGGAATAAAATGGGTTTCTTAAACATTATTCCATCATAAAATAATCCATGAAAAACAAATAGATTTCATAAAAAACAATCCATAATAAAAAAATAACTCTATAGTAATAATAGGGATAGTATACTTATAACATATCCTTATTAATAAATATCATCTTACATTGAAAATAATTTTTATAAAACACTTGAAATTAATTCTTGAGGAAAATATCCTTTCTTCTTCAAAAACGTTTTCTTTTCTCAAAATGTCATGAAATTTTAAAAGAGATAATTTATTTGAAAATAATCATTAAATCCTATAAATGAAGATTCATGAAAATAAGGCATTGTGAAAATGTAAAAATTTGTTCATGTTGTATAAGTTAAATGAAAACATTATTCTCGTACTTTTGTCGGAATGTCAAGAAGCACCTCGTATCAAAAATGAAAAAATAATCCTTTCATACCATTTAATAAAAATTAACCAATGTATAAAATTAACTTTAAACAATTGTTTAAGGATATAAATAATATTTTGGAATACATATTTTGGAAACATGGACATGGATGATAAATATACCCTAGTAAATACTTATGTATAAACAATCTTGGATAATAATGAGATGGAAAATTTATCCCTTACCTTAGGTCTGATATCTTTTGTATGTATCCAAAAATCCTCTATAATGATTTAAATAATTAAATTGACTTATTACATAATAATATTTATTTTTATGATATCATATATGATTATATTATCATCCTTTTGTTAGTAACATTTCATTATTACTCGTTATTCGGTTATTAATGGATTCGTTTTCTTATGCATATTTTGTTGAATAAGTTATGGTTATCCTTATTAGGTAATATTTATATCATTATAAAATGATATTAACATAATATATTCCATATTTATTCATTTTATATTGTTATATAATCATGATTTAATGGGTATCATGTAGAATGAAACGCATCGCATCGTGGAGACGGTAGGTCGTACGTATGCATGAGTGATGATATCATTCTCATAATTGTAAAATGATATGAAAGTGGATAGTATATATATTGTTAAAGAATCCGTATAATGTTATAATAATAATATATAGTTATTTTTTCAATCACTATTCCCATCCAAGTAAGGTGGTGGTGAAAAGCATATTACACCATGGCATGGAGACGGTAAGTCGTACGTACGCACATGTGGTGATTTTATTTTTCGTAGGATGGATAGAAAGTAAAATATGGTTGTTATATAATCATAATAACATATAAGTATATAAGTGATACTATATTTATTACTTTATAATGAAACAACCCATGAAGATTAATTAGAAGAATAAATAAGTCTGAAAGAATTAGTAGAGAAGATTACCTCTTCTTCGATGAGATCCCTCTAGATCACCTCTTAAAGCACTAGGGATGGTCTTTAAAGAAGATCAAAATCTCTAGAGTTTTACTAGGAAAGTTTATAATGGAAATTTTAATGGTATGGCTGAGATTTAAGGTTCAAAATGAATTGAATAAGTGAGGGAGGAGGTGCCCTTTTATAATTGAGGTGAGGGGCGCTTATGGAATATCCAAATATATTAATTTAATATAAATTAATTTTTAACTCAAAATGTGTAACATCCCCAAATGATAAAGGGTTAAATGACTTAATGATAAGACTCATGTCAACAAGGTGCACCTTCCTTTTCGGGAGCCTGTCTGATTAGAACTCCACAGTTAAGCGTGCTTGGCCGGGAGTAGTGATCAGGATGGGTGACCTTCTGGGAAGTTTCCCAGGGTGTGTGTGAGTGAGGACAAAGCACACTGGAAGGGACATGTGTTGGCCTGTGGGGACTATCATTAGTCAGATGACCCGTTCAGGCATGTGGGTGGACCCTGGGGTGGGCCCCACGTGTCTGCGGGGGAAACTGGTGGTACCTGGTGGGCCAGGACCCGATGGTCTTGTTAAGGCGGGGTGTCTGTGCTGCCACCGGGACCCGGTTGTCACATTTGGTATCAGAGGAGGAACCCAGCCTTAAGTGCACGGTGCACTGCCTGGGTTGAGATGTAGGGCCCACAACGAGGGCGTTGTGCTCTAAAGGGGGGGGGGGTGATTGTAACATCCCCAAATGATTAAGGGTTAAATGACTTAATGATAAGACTCATGTCAACAAGGTGCACCTTCCTTTTCGGGAGCCTGTCTGATTAGAACTCCACAGTTAAGCGTTCCTGGCCTGGAGTAGTGATCAGGATGGGTGACCTTCTAGGAAGTTTCTCAGGGTGTGTGTGAGTGAGGACAAAGCACACTGTAAGGGACATGTGTTGGCCTGTGGGGACTATCATTAGTCAGATGACCCGTTCAGGCATGTGGGTGGATCCTGGGGTGGGCCCCACGTGTCTGCGGGGGCAACTGGTGGTACCTGGTGGGCCAGGACCCGACGGTCTTGTTAAGGCGGGGTGTCTGTGCTGCCACCGGGACCCGGTTGTCACATTTGGTATCAGAGGAGGAACCCAGCCTTAAGTGCGCGGTGCACTGCCTGGGTTGAGATGTAGGGCCCACAACGAGGGCGTTGTGCTCTAAAGGGGGGGGGGGTGATTGTAACATCCCCAAATGATAAAGGGTTAAATGAATTAATGATAAGACTCATGTCAACAAGGTGCACCTTCCTTTTCGGGAGCCTGTCTGATTAGAACTCCACAGTTAAGCGTGCTTGGCCTGGAGTAGTGATCAGGATGGGTGACCTTCTAAAAAGTTTCCCAGGGTGTGTGTGAGTGAGGACAAAGCACACTAGAAGGGACATGTGTTGGCCTGTGGGGACTATCATTAGTCAGATGACCCGTTCAGGCATGTGGGTGGACCCTGGGGTGGGCCCCACGTGTCTGCGGGGGCAACTGGTGGTACCTGGTGGGTCAGGACCCGACGGTCATGTTAAGGCAGGGTGGTTGTGCTGTCACTGGGACCCGGTTGTCACAAAATGACTCAAAATTGTGTTTTTTCAAAGATAAAATGAGTTTGGTTTGAAATTATCTCATCCAATTATTTTTATACATGTATTGATTTTATTTTAAACATTATCTTCTCGTTTTACCCTTAATTAATCTCTTTTAATTTTAATTGTGGTAACAACATTTTAAATATTAAGAGGATATAAATTTTACTTATATGGAATCAATTGCTCATAAATGGAAAATTTATTAAATTTTAGACCATATAATAGTCACTTTTTAATTTTTAAATATTTTTTATTATTTTTATGTAATTTAATAAAATATTATTGTTATAAAATATCAATAGTGTCGATTTTGACACTATTCGCTTCATTTAATTTAAATAAAATCCAAAAAAATATAGATAATTTCAAAATAAACAATTTAATAGACTTTTAATATGCAATAGTCACCTATAAAATTCATTTAGTACCCTAATAAATTCAAATTATATTTATTTTAATTTTTTCATATCATTTATTTGATATTCATATTAATAAAATTATTATTGTATCATTGTTGTGTTAGTATTTATGGTAATTATTTAATATATAAAAAATATAAATAAATTAAAATTATGTATATAATTTCATTATATTTATGGATACTATTTATTATCAAAGTTATATCATATTTATCACTATATTTAAATTATTATACGTATAAGAAATAATAGAGTGACATTTTGTCACTTTCATGTCACTTTCTTTTATTTTAATAATACTTATATCATTTTCATTGTAAAGAGTCCATTAAATAATTCAATTCCAATAATATTCCATTAAAGGTCTATGGTTACTTATATAATAGGATTTTGGTAGCTTTTAGGGTAATTGTATTGTCCTTACCATTTTATTTTGTTACCTAAATTACCTGATTTACCTTTAATCGCGTTAAATAAAAATTTCCATAGTAACTATTCTTAATTTCTAAAAAATAAAAGTTACATATTAACATAATTTTGAACGACTTATTCCAAATATCAAATACATTTTTCAAAATTTAAAAGATATAAGTTTCAATAATTCAATTAAAATTAATCCTATTGTGGGAATGAGAAAACATGTGTTTTGAAAAGTAAAAACCATCAAAAGATTATCATGTGTGTATATCTAATTTCAATGTGAAATTGCTTCCAATGACCTTAATTAGATTAAAGGTTAAAAACATAATATAATTATACTTTAAAACTAATTAAAAGGATAATCTAATAATATAAATAAATTATATGAAAAAGAAGTTTTGAATTAAAATGCCGCAATTTTCACTATTCATTAAAATATGAAATGTGTGAGAAAAATACCAAAAATTAAATAAATGTAAATTTTGATGTCCCACTTCCAAATAATAAGTATATTTTGTTATATATAACTTATTAATGTTCCAATAGTTTAATTTAAAATGGGTTCTCCATTAAAAGGCGGTAAAATTATCCTTTTGAAAAATATTCTTTTATATACATAAAATAGGGTTTATCCATACCCTATGACTAAAATATCTATTAGATTAATATAAAAAATATTTTATTTAATATATAACATATATATTTAATTAATTTTATTTAATAATTATAATTCACTTAATTTATTAATACAAAAATAAAAATATATATTTGATTTATATTTTTCATAAATAATTGGTTTATAATGAATTTACCATACATTTTCATAATTTAGTTATATTTATTACCACTAACATAATTTCTCGGATATAATGTTCATTTTATACTAATTTAATCTCATGTTTTGTTTAAATTCATGATTGTGTGCAATTCAAGCTATTGAAGGAAAATTATTTAAAGAAAATATATCTTAAAAACTTCCATGTGTTACATTCTACCCCCCTAAACTGAATTTATCTGTCAAAATTCATCACTTGGATGCAAAAATATGAGGATATCTCTGCCTCATCACATCCTCAAGTTCTAACATAGCTTCCTCAAATTGGTGGTTCTTCCATAAAAATTTAACCAAGAGAGGGGTCTTCTTTCATAGAAGTTTTTCTCAACAATCCATAATCTATATCGGTTGTTCTTCATAATAAATATCTTACGCCAATAGTAAGATTTTTGAGTTTAGTACATGTCAAGGATCAGGTATGCAATTTATCTAGAGAGATGTGGAACGCTTCATGAACATGAAATAGATTTTTTGGAAGGGCCAATTGGTAAGCTACCTTACCAACATGATCAATAATTTCAAAAGGACCAATATACCTAGGCCTTAGCTTTCCCTTCTTTCCAAATCTCATTACTCCCTTCTAGTGAGATACTCATAGAAACACTTTTCACCCACTTCAAACTCTATGACTTTTCATCAGTTATCCTCATAAATTTTTTTTTGGATCTGAGATGATCTAATGTGTTTTTGAATATATCTTACCTTATCTATTGTTTCATCAACAATATCAGGTCCTAATAGATTTCATTCCCCAATTTCATCCCAACAAGTTGGAGTTCTACACTTATTTCCATAGATGGCTTCATAAGGAGCCATATGAATACTGGAGTGAAAACTATTGTTGTAAGAAAATTCTACCAAAGGTAGGTGTTGATCCCAACCACCTTTTAAATCCATATAGAAAGCTCTCAACATGTCTCCTAGAGTTTGAATTTTCCTCTCAGACTAACCATCTATCTGAAGATGATAAGAAGTTCTGAAACTTAACTCTTCATCCAAATCCCATTGAAGACTTCACTAGAACTTCAAGGTAAACCATGGGTCCCAATCAAGTATAATGAAAATTGGTACACCATGAAATCTTAACACTTCCTTTATATATATCCTGGAAAATTGATCGAGAAAGAAATCACATATAATATCAATGAATTGTGACAACTTCATAAGATAGTCAACTGTAATCCCTATAGCATTATAACCTTAAGATGTTTTGGGAAGTCTGTTGACAAAGTCCATAGTGATGTTTTCCCATTTCCATTCTCATGTGGGTAATGGTTATTACATCCCATTATACTTTTGTCTTTCATCCTTAACTTTCTGACAAACTAAGAACTGAGAGACATATTCGGTATCATCTCTTTTTATTTCATCCCACCATAAATACTCTTTCAGGTCCTTGTACATCTTTATGCTTCCAGGATGAATAGAGAATGAATAACTATGATTCTCATCCAATAGATCCTTCTTTAATTCTGGTATGGGAGGAATACAAACCTGGTTCATGAACCTTATTATTCCATCACAATCAAGGTTGAATTCAAGAACATTTATTACCTTTTTTTATACATCTTCATCTTCCTTATGCACCTCCTTAATCTTCACTTGTATAGATGGTTGAACATTTAATTGAGAAAGATAATATTTCTCCCCTTCCATTAAAATTTCAAGATCTATCCTTCACAAATCCATAAATATTGGATCTTTTGTAATCCTCATCATGGATAGGCCAGTAAGGTTGTTTTGACTCAAAGCATCTTCCACCTTGTTCTCTTTCCCAAGGTAGCAATATATTAAGCAGTGAAAATATTTAATCAACTCAAACCATATTATTTGGTGCATATTCATCTCCTTTTGTGTGAAAATATAATTTAAACTTTTACGATTAGTATAAATATCACACCTTTATCCATAAATATAATTCCTCTATGTTTTTAATGAAAATATTACCACGATTAACTCCAAATCATGAGTTGGGTAGTTTCACACATGTATTTTCAATTATCTCAAGGCATTATCTATCACCATATCATTTTTCATGAGAACACATCCCATACCCTTCTTGGATGCATCACTGTAGATCACAAATCATTCTCCACTACAAGGCAGTGTGAGCACAGGTGCATTGGATAACCTTGTTTTTATCTCTTTGACATTCTCTTCACATTCCTCCATATACATGAACTTAACTCCTTTTACAAGTAAACTTGGTGAGTGTATTAGATAATTGTGAAAAATATTTCAAAAAACATCAATAATATTCAATCATACTAAGAAAACTTTTAATATTAGTTACCATTGTTGGTCTGGTCTAATGTTCAATAACTCTTGTTTTTACTGGATCTATATATATCCTCTCTCTTGAGATTATGTGACCCAAAAATAAAACTTTCTGAAGCCAAAATTCACACTTGGTAAATTTTTTATAAATCAACTACTTTCTCAGGGTCTTCAGTACAATTATTAATTGATATTCATGTTCTTCCTTACTCTTTGAATATAAAAAAATATCATCTACAAAGACTGTCACAAACTGATCAAGATAGTCTCAAAAGACTCTATTCATTAGATCCATGAAGAAAATGGGGGAATTAGTAAGACCAAAAGGAAAAAATATAAATTCATAGTATCCATACCTTGTATGTAATTTCATCTTTGGTATATCCTCCTTATTGACACTTAATTGATGATATCTCAAAAAAAAGATAAATCTTGCAGAAGTATTGAGATCTGCAAAGTTGTATGAATAAGTCATCAATGTGGGGAAGATGATATTTGTTCTTGATAGTGATCTTGTTAAGTTCATGATAACCAATGAAGATTCTCCTTGATCCATATTTCTTATTAACAAATAGAAAAGCTTCACCTTGAGGTGACACAATAGTGTGTATGAATCCCTTATAAAGATTCTATTAGAGATGCTTCTTCAATTCCTGCAACTCAATTGAATCCATTTTAAAAGGTGTCTTTGAAATGGGACTAGAACCCGGTATGAGCTCTATTTAAAACTCAACTTCATAATTCAGTCAGATACCTATAAACTCTTCCATAAAGATATCAATAAATTCCCTTACAATAGGTGTATTTGTAATGGTGATTTTCTCCCAGACCATTTGAGATAAATAACCTTAATTTATTTTAATTAAGACCCATAATATGAAATAAAATTCCACTAGAATTTCATACTCATCCTTACATCGATAGGTGATCATAGATTGATCTAGGATGTAAAATGTGACTTCCCTTCCATGGAAATTGATATGATCTCCATATATAAAAATCCAATACATGCCAACAATCACATAAAATTCTACTAAAGGAAGGATTACAAGATTTTCAGGAAGTACTTTCCTGCAAACTTCAAATGGAAAAGAATTATAAACTTTTTATGTGACCATTGTTCCATAAGGAGGTTTTAAATATAACTCAAAATCTAATTCTTGAGGTAATAAAATGATACCCTTTGATAATTCTTTAGAAATAAAAGAGTGGGTGGATATAGAATCAAATAAAACATTTGATACTTTTGAGGGGATGGTAAGTGTACATTTCACCACTTCATTGTCATATTCCACATCATCGAAAGTGATCGCATGTGACTTGACGTTTTCTTTGGCCTTAAGAGTCTACTGACATCAATCATCATCAATAAACCTTGGTGTAGGTCATTGGTTGGAATAATTACCCATTTCCTTTCACTTGTATCATTGAAGTTTAAGAGGTGCATTTTGTGTAGCCTTTTATATATTCACAAAATTAGAAATATTTTTCCTATCACTTCAGCTTTCAACTACCTGATGACCTTCTCTCCCACACTGAAAACATTTTCTAGTCCCTTTAAGAAAATTTCCTCCATGTTTCATTCCACACTTTGAGAATAATGGAAAATTCATCTTCTTTGTAGTGTGGTCTTTATATTTTCCCTGGAATTCCATTTTTCTATTATTATAAAACCCATAGGAATAATGGTTTACTATAATACCAATCTCAACCTTGAGAGCACATAAAATGATTTCCTCATTGCTATCGAAGTCCCTTATTTCTAATTCCTTTCGGAGGGTTGGTTTTAATCCACTAAATAATCGATCAATTTTACCCTCAAGTTGGATAATAATTCTAGAATCATACCTTGTAAGTCTAGTAAATTTTTTCATAGGTACCAATGGATTCATCATCCTTTTACTTAAGCTTAAGGAACTACTTATCCATATTTGTTCAAAGAATATTAGGAAAATTATTATTGAAAAATAAGTACTTGAACTCATCCCATTCCATGGATTCAATTTCATCTCTTTGCCTCATATTATTGATAAGGTTCCACCATTGATCATCTTCACCTTTCAAATGATAGACTTCCAAGATGACATTATCATGTTATGAATATTGTATAAATGAAAATATATTTTAAGTGGTAGTAATCTATTGTTAATCCACTAGTGGATCAGAAGACCCAATGAAAGAAGGTAGATGCTGCCTCATAAAGGAATCAACAGAATGTTGTTCCCTCATTTGCTTGTTTGTAAGTCCAATATAATTAATATCTTGAGAAAGTAGTGTGAGCATAGATAGAATATTTTTCATTACAACTCCCATAACATTCGGTTTCTCAGGATGAAAATCATTGTATTTCCCCTCGCATTCAACATTAACACAGTTCCTTCGAGTTCCATCCATTAACTAAAACCAAGAAGCATAGTGTGAGAAATTCTAATACTAATGGGAAAACCACATAATCAAGAATAAAATTTCAATTTATGACACTTTAGGTTTTATCCTAGGTTATTCATTATCATTTATAAGACACTAGTACAGTGACCTATAACTTTAGGGTTCTTACTAAGGTTTTCTTATCCTAGTTTCCAAAGGTCAACTATACATTTTCTTTGATACCAATAGTAATGGCCCATACTTTACATACTTATATATTACTTAAAAATTAAATAATATTCATTACAAAACAAAAAAACCACACCAAGACTGTATAGTTTTAGTGTATTTATAAACTAGGAAACATATACAACTGATTCATAAGACATCTACATTATATCCCGCTTATTTATTCATAATGAGACCCGTTTTTAACATTTTTTACTTAATACCCTTTTTCATTACCTAGGGAAAATAAACATAAGAAATCATGATCTCATATTCTTAGTAAGGGTAAACAATGGAGATATCAATCATATCATAATACATAACACATAACATTTGAAAATATTATCCTGCATATAAAAGATCATGTTATCATGTCATGGGATAAATGATAAAAGTTCATAAAGAATCAATAAACATAATCCAAAACGTCAAAACATAAGATGTGAAATTTTTTGGCATACACATAAGCATAAAAATCATTTCATATTAGTCAATGCTCATATCCAAGACCATCATAGAATACAAATTCCATTATTTAACCGATTTCACTCCTCATTCTAACCTTGTATTACTAAAGTGAGATCATTTACTATTTTATCCCTATATGTCTCTTAAGATATAAATATTTACCCAATTCATTGGAGAGATATATAGGTCTCTCTATATCAAAATGAAATCACTCTTACTTGTTCCACCAAAATATAAATCATTCATCATAGCATAACCCAAGGAATAAAATGGGTTTCTAAAATATCATTCCATCATAACATAATCCATGAAAAAAATTGATTTCATAAACAACATTCCATAATAAACAAAATAAAACCATAGGAATAATAAGGATAATATACTTTAAACATATCCTTATAAAATAATTTCATCTTATACGGAAAATAATTTTGATAAAACACTTGAAATTAATTCTTGATGAAAATATTGTTTCTTCTTTAAAAATGTTTTCTTTTCTCTAAATGTCATGAAATTTTAAAACAAAATAATTTATTTGAAAATAAAATTGAAATCATGTAAAGTAAGTTCCACATAAATTAGGAATTATGAAAATGTAAAAATTGGTTCTTATTGGTATAAGTTAAAAGAAAACATTCTTATCACACTTTTGTCAGAAAGTCAAAAATAACCTCATTTTGAAAAAAAAGATTCCTTTCATACCATTTAATAAAAATTCACCAATGGGTAAAATTGACTTTAAACAATTTTATATGGATAGAAAGAATATTTTGGAATATATATTATGGAACCATGGACAAGGATGATAAATATACCCTATTAAATACTTATGCATAAACAATCTTGAATAATAATGAGATTGAAAAATTATCCTTTATCTTAGCTTCAATATTCTTTATATATATTTGAACCTCATGTATAATGATATAATAATTTCATTTACTTATTCCAAAATAGTATTCATTTTTATGATATCATATATGATCATATTATCATCTGTTTTTTAGTAACATTTCATTATTACTTGTTATTTGAGTATCAATGAATTTGTTTTCTTATGCATGTTTTGATGAATAAGTTTCAGTTCTCCTTATTAGGCCATAGCTATATCATTAAAAAATGATATTAACATAATATATACCATATTTATTCATTTTATACATTTATATAATCATTCTTTAATGGATATCATGTTGAACGAATCGCATCACATCGTGGAGATGGTAGGTCGTATGTACGCATGAGTGATGATATCATTCCTATAATTGTGAAATGGTATGAAAGTGGTTTCATGAACCAGATCAGGTACCCTGGTTACAAGATAACGGATCCATCCCTAACATATACCTAAAGAAATTCCCAATCCCCATGAGTTGGTGACTAGAACTTGGAATCATAAAAAATTTGAGTGGGAATGATTTTTACACTAAAAATGCAGAAGAAAGGAATCAAGACAGTATTCATAACAAAAGAGACTCCACTCTGAGTGTTTGTTAGGTCCACAAGGCTGAATACCCTGAGAGGGGGGTGAATCAGGGTATGACTAATTTAAAATTGAAGCTCGTTCTGATCTTGTTTCACTGTTAAGAAAAACACTCTTCTCTCTCTTTCCCTTTGCACAATATAAATAGAAAGTAAAGCATGCACAGAACACAGCAATTTTTACTTGGTTCAACCATACAGGGCTACGTCTAAGGAGCATACACTGGCAATGTTTCGATGTACCAAATTCACTATAATCACATGTTTTTTATAGGGTTTGGGATAGATCACTTCTATTCCCAGGATCACCGCCTTTATAAAGTTTAGGGTCACCTCACTGCATTCCCAAGGGTCACTCCCTATTTCTCTCTCTATCTGCCTCACTGCCGGTGAAGAGGGTCACCTTCTTCCTCTTCCTTTGCTCACTGCTCTGGAAAGGATCCACTCACAGTTTATAGACCTATAGGTCTCTTCATTATCACTAATTAATGCATCCACCTTTGTATGTAGATGCTCTATTGAAGTCCAAATTTCACCCGTAGATGAATCTCTCTTTGCACCGAGGGTATCGGGAAATCTTCCATCTTCCACGCAGGCCTGAATCACTGCCAGGAATCAACCTTACTTGGAACCCTTCTCTAAGTCGAAGTGCAAGTCTCGACGTGAAAGTCAAAACTGGCGCGCAAGTCCTCCCCAACCACTTGCATGACCCAAGCTTCTGCAACTCCAAACTTGTGTGAATCACTACCTTTATCACCCAAACCACCTTAGGTGTGAAACTAATAACTTTCACGCTTATTCAAAAACTAGCGCGCAACTCCTACTTGCGTGACCACACACCACTTGCACGACCACCACACATGCGTGACGAGAGCTCTGATTTTTCTAAGTTTTGAACTCTGCCCCGAATGAGGAGGGGTCGACCTGTATTTATAGGAATTTGGACACCATGTGCGATGGCGTGAAAGTCTCCCTTCAGCGCACAAGTTTCAGTGTGCAAGTCTCTACTGCCCAACTCACTTGCACAACCAACTCTAAAACTTGTGCGACCCTATTTCCTTTTCCATATTTTGTTGTTGTGATCTTTAAAAAAATATGGCGCACAAGTTTCATATCCTCCAAGACCTTGGCATGTAAGTCCATTTGCCAAAAACACTTTTCTCCATTTGTCGATTTTGAGGCCCAAAAATTTGGCAAACACTGAAAAACGGCGCCACCTTGTATCTGCTCTTTTTGTACCACCTCCAGTTCATTTATTCATTTGTTGTCGCTCTTGAATCAAACATAGATCATTAACCACATCTCTTGAACTCTACATGACACTATGAAATCCCCATTGTCAACAAATTTGTATGTCATGGTTTTCTTTTTCAACAATCACAACACAGATGTCAACTTTTTCAACCAACACAATCACCTCAAAAATTCTTCAATGGTACCTTGAGGGATTTTTTCCCAACAGTGTTGTACCGAAATAAAATAGGGCATAAACAAGCCCAAAGTACTATAACTCAAGTACCAAAATAGGAAAAAAAAATCCCAATTCCCTAAGGACACAACTCACCATGCCAAGGTTTAACAGTTAGATCTGCCTCAAAGAGATCATATCCCTCTACTCAAACCAGGAAAAAGAACGTCTACAAACACCTGAAGGAAAAAGTAGGGTGTTAGCTAAAAATATTAGTAGGGTCTCACCATGGACTCCATAACAGATGAAAATGAAATATTAACCAAAAGAATGATTCCAATTATAAAGTAAATAGGTTTGTCATTTCAAAGCATATTTTAAACAAATCATGCTACACAGTTCAAATAATAGAAAATACTTTAAGCATAGGGTTTAATTTACAAGTGATGGAAAATTTATAGAATAATGTATTAAATTAAATATTTTATATAAATTCAGAAAGAGCATGTAAAAATTTTATCAATATTTTCATAAATTTTATATCCCAAATATAAACCAAATAGAGAAACATGGTCATCTGCCACAGGTCAGAGAGGACTCTTCATCGTCTCTTAAGGGATGTGACCTACTATATGTATATTTGAGAACATTATAGTAATCGTAGAGTGTCTCCAAATAACTCACAATATACTTAAGTATTTCATGTTCTCTTACAAAATCAATGATGGGAAATTTATTTTAAGAATACTTAAAATATAATCAAATCCCATTCCCCCACTTCAAATTCCAATTTTCCATTTAAAACCAAAATAGGTTTTAATCAAAAACATCCTCTTTAGTAACATAAAACCACTAGTATTCTATCAAAATATTTTTAATCCATTTTAAAACTTTAACAAATTCCATCAATTCTATTACAAAGATAAAATTCAGCAATTCATTTTCATAATTAAATTCAAGAGATTAATTGAAATTATTTCCATCAAATCTATAATTTAATTTCAGAAATTTAAATCAACCAATTTCAATAAACACACCCCAATTCAATGGAATTGGGGTTTTTCCCAATTTTAGTGCCAAAACCAATTCAAATTTACCTATCCACCAGAATATGGTTTTATCAAATTTATTGAAATAAATTTTGATCAATTGAATTGAAATAAACAATTTAAATAAATCAAAAAACTCAAGGTTAATCAATTTGGATAATTGGGAAGAAACAACCTACCTCAAGGTCGTCAATGTCAGCAGAAATGATAAACCACCCTATGTGGGGTAATAAAACTTCTCATGGACTAATTATTGTAAGTGTTGACACACCAATTCTTGACATTCATCAAGAGTTCCTAGAACCAATGCCAATTATTTTATTTCAAAAGGAAATAAAATATCACATGTGATGATACATTCTTTCTCCTGGATAATTTCCAATTTTTCTTTTAAAATATTACATGTGATAATATTTTATGCCTTTAGGATAATTTTCAAATTGTCACTTTAAAATATTACCTATTATATTATTTTATCTCTCTAGGATAATTTTCAAATTATCACTTTAAAATATTACATGTGATAATATTTTATCTCTTCTGGATAAATCTCTTTAAAATATTATATGTGATAATATTTTATCTCTTTGGGATAATTTTCAAAATATCGCTCCAAAATATTACATGCGATAATATTTTATGTCCCCTAGATCATTTTCAAATTATCATTTAAAAAATTACATGTGATAATATGATAAACCACATTTGATAATTTTATTGAAAATTTTCATTTGATAATTTGGTGGGAGTATCATTGATAATTCTATGATATTATCATTTTAAAATTATGATTATTATCCTTCGATAAAACATGTAATTATCCCATGATAATTTATATAATCTATGTCAAGTGATAATTAGCTTATAATTATCTATTAATAATTTTTTTCATAATTATTTTTGATAAAACGTGTCATTTTTTCTTGATAATTCTAATCAATTATTTTATGACAATTTTATAAATTATATCTTGATAAAATAAAGAGATTATCCTTTGAAAAAATATTTTCAAATATCCTTTTAAAATGTGAAAAATCAGATTGAGGAATCTGCCTTCAAAACAAAAATATTAATTTTCTTTGACTTGTTGAGATGAATTCAATGGCATTAAAGATGCATAATTGTGATCAATAATGAATAAGATATAGAAGAGAGAATATTGAAACAAATAATAAAATAAAATAAAAATAAAATAAAATCACCTTCTACATCTAGGGGTGGTGCACCAGGTAAGAGGAGACCACCACTCGGTCTAAATTCAATAAATCAAGGTTTATCAATCATGTGCATGGTATATTTTTGGTCACCATAACTCGATTATATTTTCCAATCCAAAGTTGAAGTGTATCGGTTATTTCAAAAACCTTAAAAATCATAGTGAAAGAAACCTTAATTTTAAACATCAATTTTAATCACCATTTTACCCAATATTTGATGATAAAGTCATTAGTTTTGACTCATTAATGGTTTATGAATTTATTCAGGTCAAAATGATTGAAAACAGATGAATTTGAAAACATCCATGTGCTTTAATGGAGTTTCAGAAATTTTTGGGGAAGAACATGAACAATACCTAATTTTATCAATTAATAGTTGTTATTTTTTAATATAAATATTAAATAAATTAAAATTAACTAGTGGTCTGATGAAACATCTAATGTGTAAATAATTTATACCCTTTCTCAAGTAAAACCTTCATTCTAGACTCAACGGTGGTCTCAGATTTCCCATATGGTGCACCGTTTCAGTGATATTAATTATTTAATATTCAAAAAATGGATCAAATAATTAATTAAAATTAAAGGGTTATTTTTGTGAGTGAGGCATCCAAACGCATAATGATTACAAATTTTATACCCCGCCTAGGGTAAACCCCTCATTCTAGACACAGTGGTGGTCTCTTATTTCTTATACGGTGCACAGTTTGATAGATATTAAATATTTAATATTCAAAAAATGGATTAAAAAATAATTAAATATTAAAATGTTTATTTTCGTGAGTGAGACATCCAAGTGTATGAAACTTACAAATTTTATACCCCATTTAGGGTAAATAGAACATCCCAAACCTATTAGTGTTCTAGGATTTCCCAAACACCGCATAGTTTTGGAGTTATTCAATCATTCTGAATAAAAAGTGTGTGCTTAGAATATTTTGTTTAATATTTTTATTCATTATTCTCTGAGACCTTACGAGCCTCATAATATCACACTAACTCAAAGTTGAACTCCAAATATATTTAATTTAATATTCTAGGATGTTGACTATCATTTAAGTCCTTTAACACATTTATCAAAATGTCACTAATAAATCATTTTTTCCTACTTGAGATATTAATAATTTAACACAAGGGGGTTTATCATCATTGTAAGAAAAGAATATTACAATTCTACTCTATCGACTTCTCATCCTCAAGAAGTATCTCTACCAGTAATTCTCAAACAACTCAGGCCACAAAGATCAAATATCAAACTCACACTCCCACGTCTCTTGATTATCATAACCATACTACCATAGCACACAAACCAAAGGTATTTTCCTCCCATGAAGTTCCTTGGTCTCATAATAAACTATCTTGTCTGGACACCCTGTCAAGGATAAATCATGTTCAATCTCAAGATCACACCAAATCAAAACATGATATGGATCATAGAGATAATTTTACAATTCTGATACATTGAACACATTATGAATCGACGTCAGCTATGGTAGTAGTGCTAAATGGTAAGAAACTTTCCCCACCTCATAAAAAAACTCTAAAGGTTCCCCAAAACAAGGAGCAAGCTTCCATTTCCTCTCAATCCATCGATGTACCAACTGGGGTAAAACCTTCAAGAATACATGGTCACCAACTAAAAATTCCAAAACCTATGGTGATGATCAACATAAGACTTATACTAGCTCTATGGTGTCAATATGTTATGATGAATCAAAAGAATCTTAGTTTTTTTTTGTTGGACCAAACTCAGTCCAACCAATGAACTTTCACCAATCTCTAACCAACACAATATAGATTTACAAGGATAGAAATAGAAGGCTTCAAAAGGAGACATACTGATTACAAACTCGTAACTATTGTTATAATAAAACTCAACCATCCCCAAATGATCATCCCATGACCCACCAAAGTTGAGAATGCAAGTACAAAGCATATCCTCAAGGATATGTATAGATCTCTCTATCTGGCCATCCGACTACGGATGGTAGGTTGTGCTCAAATGGACCCGATATCCCAATGCCTCTTGAAGACCTCTCCAAATGAGAGAATTAAACCAAATATCCCTATCATAGACTATAGTAGATGTAACTTCGTGAAAACAAACAATCTCTTTCACATGGAGACTTCCCAACTCCTCAAATTTGGATATATCTCGAATAGGTATAAAGTGATAAGACTTGGTCAACCTATCGATCCTAACCTATATCACATTCTTCTTCCTATGGGTATGAGTCAACCCAACCATAGACTCCAAAGATATTTCATCCCACTTCCAAGTAGGGATTGGATGTGGTTGAAGAAAACCCAAAGGTTTCTAGTGCTCGGATTTCACCTGTTGGAATGTATATCAATAGGAAACATACTCAGCAATGGCTCGTCTCATACCTAGTAACCATAAATTCTGACGTACATCATAAAACATATTAGTGGTTCATGGGTGCATAGCCCATTATGGAAAAAAAATAAGTGACTTCTCAGCAAAATCTGAACTATTTTCAGATGGTGCATATGATCTGACTCATACTTAGATTGTTCAAGGATGACATCCACAAAGACAACCACAAAGGTATCCTAATACTCATGTAAAATCATGTTCATTAATTACATGAAAACTGTAGGAGAATTTGTTAGACAAAAGGGTATAAAGGGTACACATAATGGTCATACCTGCTCCAGAAGTTATTTTTATGAATGTCAAATTCTTTTATTCTTAGTTGATGGTAACCAAAACAAAGATATCCCTTTGAAAACCACTTTTCCTCTTTCAAATGATCAAATAGGTCATCAATCTATGGTAATTGATACTCTTTATTTACTGTCACTCGATTAAGATTTCAGTAATAAATACATGAGCGAAGAGAACCATAATATTTCTTAGCGAAGAGAACTGGTGCCGCCCAAGGTGACACACTCGGGCATATAAATCCTTTATCTAAAAGATTATCCAACTGGGATTTCAGATCTTTCATTTCAGATGGTTCCATATGGTAAAAGGGAATTGAAACTCATGGAGTAACAGGCATTAAGTAAATATAAAGATCAACCTCCCTTATTAATGGAAAACTAGGGAAGTCAAATTAAAACATGTCGGGAAACACAACGATGGATGGGGGGAGATCCCCACTCATTGAATCCATCTCTAGATCAAAATAAAACACTGATATCACTTTCCCTAACATTGGATAAGAAGGTCCAACTCTGATCTACCTTGGGTCCCATTCTCTTTGAAAGATAAGAGGCACACCAATGGGTGTTGTTAGGTAGACCCATTTAAGATAGAAATAAATCTGGGATTTATAAGAAATGAGACAATCCATCCATAATATAACATCAAGAGATTTCATGTCAAGAACTAGAAAACCCCAACAAAGCTCAACGTCTGATAGAGATAAGACATAAGAAGGAATACGGAGACCCTATCTCTCTTCATACAAAGGGGTGTAGTAATATCCATTTCACAATATATAAGATATATATAAAAATTAATCATATTAATTATATGGGTTGAAATAAATTAGTAAGATGAACTGGTATCAAATAGATCATCCACTAAAGATGAACCTATAGAAATGGTACCTCTCACAGTCACTAGACCCGTATCAGCTTCCTCTGGAGACTCTTACTCTACGTGAAGTTGCTTCATTCCAAATTCCTGTGGTTAGAACCCTTTTTTATGTGAATTATTTTTTTCCTGTGCTTTTTGGAGATGCTAATGATCCAGTTTCACTGTGTGGAGTGGAAAAGTTGTGGAAGAACTTTTTCAAGTTCCCTAAACATCCGCAGGAGCCATGGTTCTTGGGTACCTCAGTGCCTACCCTCTTTGAATTCCCTAGAATACCACACCAATAGCATATAAAATGGATTTTTATAGGATCTAAAGGAGGTCGAAAATGACCATGTTGTCGAGAAACACTATGAGATTCATCATGATTCTTATTTCCTTTAAAATAACTCACACTACCACTGAGAGAAAAAGGAACTTTTGTCAACCCTGACTTTCTAGCCATGTCCATCTCAACCATCATCACCCTATCTAGAACATCAGTATAAGTGGGAAGCATTAGAAATAAAACCTAAGAATAGATGTCTTATTGAATCCCCAACTCGAATCATCGAGCCTTTATCCTTTCATTAGATACAATATCAATCACAAAATACACTAACTCAACAATGAAATTTGTAGGGGGATTTTGTGCATCTTCTCTAATGCCTCCCCCTCCCCCTACTCTCATCTCTATCTATAATTTCCTCCTTTTATATCGACGGTCTCTCTTTATCTCAGGTTATATATGTTTCACCTTTAATCGATGTCTTCTTACATGTTGGAGGTTAGTAGTCCCGATGAAGGTTGAATTGTCAAATCCCTTTGCCACCCAAACCAAAGATCTAACCCCTCGTTCCTCCATGACTCACCATGTCAGATCTGGAGTGGTGGTTACACAGAGGTTTTGGGTTATGAGGTTCTATGGTCGTCAGATTTCCAAGCACACCTATGTCATATTTGACTTTCTCGTATGAATTTGGGTTCTTTTATGATGGATTGATCAATATTTTTTCCTCAAAACATGTTAAAGATTTTTTGTTTTTTCCTATGAAATATCAAAATGTTGTTTGGTGGATGTAGATTTGTGTTTTTAGTTTTTTCTGTTGTTCATTTTGGGAGGTGGTGGTGGTCATTGGGTTTAAGAGTCCATGGCGATGAGCTCTCTACTAAGACATTACTCTGTTCCACACTCTGCTCTTACTTTAGGACTCCACCACTCTTCTCCAAGTTGGAACTCCATGGTGGTTTTATGGTATCTTGGGATGTGAGTATGGGTGGTCGACGGCGATCCAAGTGGTGTCTCTTGTGATGGATTCATCTTCATCTTTGGGTTTATCCGGTATGATTAATTTAGTGGGTTTATCTTGGTTTCTCTATGATGGTGTTCTGGTTTTTCTTTGTCAACATTTTACTCTGGTGGATGTGGATGTTTCAACTCACCGATAGGCACTAGATATGAAGATGACTTTTTGTGTGGAAGGAAACATCGGTGTTGTGATGAAGATGACAGTGTTTTGATGATGACGGTGATGTTTTGATGATGAAGGAGATTTTGTGATGATCCTATAGTCTCGTTGATGTAGGATTACCTGGTAGAATTCATGATTTGAGGGATTTTTTGTTGACACGATGGTCCCGTGGTGATTCCTTTGTTTTTGAATTTTTTTTATGCCCTAATTTTAAATTTTTAATGTGTTGTAAGGTTTAATGTGATCTTGTGCAGTTCCCAATCTATCCTAAAAGTGGATTTTATGAAAATAATAAAAAAAATTGGACCAGCAAAGTTATTTGAATAATCAATCACGGTTCTATCATCTTTCTCAAGATTGAAAAAAACCACAACCTTGAACAACACCTTACTATCGTGCCCCACCATCTCCTTCTTTTCCCCTCCATCACGAAGGTTGTACACTTCACCTTGATCTCGTCTGGTGTCTCCAAGAACTCAAACAGACATTCAACTCTTCCTAACCATTCCTCATCATGTTGAGGATCAGCGGATCCATTGAAAATGAGTGCTTTATGGTGAATTAACTCTTGATAATTATTTCAAATAATATCCCCATGAGGATCCATAGAGGATCCTAAACAGGGACTGGTGGTGGCGCCTGCCCTAAAGCTTGGATAGTACGCACGATCACCTTAACTAGATTCAAATCTACAATAGGATTTACTCACTAAGGTTTAGAAACATCCTCCTCCAAGATCAAATTATCATGTCTTCTTGGAGACATGATGTTACACAACATTAGAATGCAACATTTAAGACATTAGGTAGTGCTCAAATAGTGCAATGAGGGAAATTAATCCCAATAGAAATAAAACAATATTTGGATTTAACTTTATCAAAATCAAAATAGGGTAAGGATTAGAACTAATCTATAATACATATTTCCCTAACCACCCCTGGTGACTTAAGGTTCGTTGCATTGAGAGATGTCTAGGTAATCAATCGCAACTACCTATTAAGTTCCGAAAAGATTTCAAAAATGCATACTGACTTTAACACAAAATCTTAACTTGGATCTCTGATACCACTTTTTCACGAACCATCCTGGGTACCCTAGTAACCCGATAACTGATCTAGCCCTGATATATCCTGAAGGGAGTTCCTGATCCCCATGGGTTAGCAAATAGCACTTGGAATCATAAAAACTGGAAGTGGGAATGATTTTTTCACAAAAGATGAGGAAGAAAAAAGCAAGACAATATACACAATAAAAGAAAATACACTTGGAGTAGTGTACTAGAATAAAATAAGTAATAAACAAGCCCAAAGTACAAAAACCCAAGTACCAAAATAGATGAAAAATATCCCAAGTCCCTAAGGACACAACTCACTACACCAAGGTTCAACAGCAGGATCTACATCAAAGAGATCCTATCCCCTTACTCAAACCAGGAAGAAGAAGGTCTAAAAACATTCCAAATCCAAAAGTAGGTTGTGAGATAAAAAACCCAGTAGGGTATCACCAAATATTCCAAAATAGATGACAATGAAATATTAACCAAAAGAGTTCTTCCAATTTTAAATTAAACAGGTTTGGCATTTCAAATAATATTTTAAACAAATAATGTTATACATTTCAAATGATGGAAAATACTTTAAGCATGGGATTTACTTTAAAATTGATGGAATACATCTAAAACAATGGATTAAATAAAACATTTTATATAAAATATTTTATATTAATTTAGAGAGGTCATGAAAAATAGTTTAACAATATTAGCATACATTTTATATATCAAATATAAACCAAAGCGATCAACATGGTCATCTACCAAAGAGGCATATATGTCTCAGGCTATAGCACTCCACACTCTCTAAGTGATCACGGAAATATGTGTACACATACATCCTCTAGAGACTAGTCAGAGAGGACTCATCACCATCGCCTAAGGTATGTGACCTACTTCATGTATGTTTTAGAACGTTGTAGTAATCATAGACTGTGTCCAAGTAACTCACAATCTACCTAAGGATTTCATGTGCTCTTACACAATCAATGATGGGAAATTTATTTTATCACTGCTTAAAATAAAATTAAACCCCATTCCCTTATTTCAAATTCCAATTTTTCTTTTAAAACCAAAATAGGTTTTAATAAAAAACATGCCTCTTTAACAAGATAAAACCACTGGGTTTCTATCAAAATATTTGTAAACCATTTTCACAATTTAACAAATTCCATCAATTCTGTTGCAAAGATCAAATTCAGCAATTAATTTCAACAATTTAATTCATCAACATAATTGAAATTATTTCCATCAAATTTATAATTTAAATTCAACAATTTAAATAAACCAATTTCCATAAACACACCCCAATTCAATGTAATTGGGAGTTTTCCCCAATTTTCATGCCAAAACCATTTTAAATCTCCCAATCCACTGGAATTAGGTTTTACCAAATCAGTTGAAATAAAGTTTGATCAATTAAATTTAAATCAACAATTCAAATAAATCAAGCAACTCAAGGTTGATCAATTCAGCTAATTTGGATGAAACCACCTACCTCAAGGTCATTGATGTTAATGGCAATGATAAACCACAATGTGTGGCTCAATACACCTTCTCAAAGCCTTATCATCGTAAGCGTCGACTCACTAATGATCAACATTCCTCAAGGTTCCCTAGAACCAATACCAATTATTTTATTTCAAAAGCAAAGAAAATATCACATGCAATGATAAATTCTTTCTCTTAGATAATTTCCAATTTATATTTTAAAATATTACATGTGATAATATTTTATCTCTTCAGGATAATTTACAAATTATTGCTTTAAAATATTACATGCGATAATATTTTATCTCTTCAGGATAATTTTCAAATTATTCCATGAAAATATTACATTCGATAATATTTTATTTCGTTAGGATAATTTTCAAATTATCATTTTAAAATATTACATGCGATAATATTTTATCTATTTTGGATAATTTTAAAATTATCACACTAAAATATTATATGTGATAATTCTTTTTCTATCCATGATAATTTTCATATTATCATTTAAAAATTTACACATGATAATCCGATAAACAACATTTGATAATATTATTTAAAATTTTCATTGGATAATATGGTGGTACTATCATTGATAATTATATGATATTATCATTTGAAAATTATGATAATTATCCTTTGATAAAACATGTAATTATCCCAAGATAATTTCAATAATCTATACCACATGATAATTACCATATAATTATCCATTAATAAATTTTTTGATAATTTTTTTTCATAAAACGTGTCCTTTTCCTTTGATAATTCAAATCAATTATTGTATGAAAATTTTATAAAATATATCTCAATAGAATAAAGTGATTATCCTTTGATAATATATTTTCAAAGATCCATTTAAAATTTGAAAAATCATATCGAGGAATACCTTTATGCCTTTGAATCAAAAATATTATTTTTCTTTTGCTCGTCAAGACTAATTCAATCGTATAAACATCACGTAATTCTGATAAATAACAAAGAAATTATAGAAGAGAGAATATTGAAAAAAATAATAAAATAAAATAAAATCAGATTCTTTTTTGAGGGGTGGCACACCTGGTAAGAGGATACCACCATTCGATCTTAATTTAATAAACCAAGGTTTATCGATCGTGTACATGGTAGATCTGGAGTCACCGTAACTCGATTGGATATTCCAATCCAAAGATATAGTGTTTTTTTCATTTCAAAAACCCTAAAAATCATAGTTAAAGAAACCTTAATTTGGAACACTAATTTTTATCATCATTTTACCCAATAATTGATGACGGAGTAATTAGTTTTGAATCATTAATGGTTTGTGAATTTATTCAGGTCGAAACGCTTGAAAAACATATGGATTTGAAACCATATTTGTGATTTAATGTAGGTTCTCTAGTTTTTGGGGAAGAACATAAACAGTACACAATTTTATCAATTAATAATTGTCATTATTTAATATAAATATTAAATAAATTAAAATTAACTATTAATCTAACAAAATGTTCGTTGCGCAAAGAAGTTATTCCCTTTCTAGAGAAAACCCTTCATTCTGGACCCAATGGTGCTCTAAGATTTCCCATACGGCACACCATTTGAGAGATATTAATTATTTAATAATAATAAAATGAATCAAATAATTAATTAAAAAAAGGGTTATTTTTTCAAGATAGGCATCCAAACGCCTGATGCTTACAAATGTTATACCTCACCTATGGTAAACCACTTATTCCAAACCTAGTGTTGGTATCAGATTTCTCATAAGTCACACCATTTGAGAGATAGTAATTATTTAATATTAAAAAAATGGGCTAAAAATTAATTAAATATAAAAATTGTTATTTTTGCGAGTGAGACATCCAAACACCTGATTCCTACAAATGTTATACCCCACCTAGGATAAATACCGTGTTTCAGACCTATAAGTTGTCTCATATTTTCCATATGATGCACCATTTTGGAGTTATTAAATTATTCTGAATAAAAATTGTATTCTTAATATATTATGTTTAATATTTTCATTCAGTCTTTACCAAGACCATGTGGGCCTCAAGATATCACACTAACTCAATATCGAACTCCAAAAATATTCAAGGGAATATTCTAAGATGTTGACTGGGATTTAAGTCCTTTAACACATTTATCAAAATTTCACTGATAAATCATTTTTTCCCACTTATGATATTAATAATTTAACATAATAAGTTTTATCATCATTTTAAAAAAAGTATATTACAATTCTTCCCCTTTATCGACTTCTCGTCCTTGAGAAGCATCTCTATTGGTCTTGCTCAAACAACTCAGGCCACTAAGCTCAAATATCAGACTCAAACTCCCACATCTCTTGATTAGCATAACTATGCTACCATAACACACAAAACAAAGGTATTTTCCTCCAATGAAGTACCTTGGTCTTAGAATCATCTATTTGGATAGGCTGCTCTATCAAGGATAAATCATGTTCAATCTCAAGATCACTCCATCTCAACACGTGAGATGGATCCGAGAGATACTTTCACAACTGCGATACATGGAACACGTTATGTATCAACATCAGCTGTGGTAGTAATTTCCTATATTTTTTCATGTATTATTTTTAAATATTATATGGATTCATTTTGAGACCAATCATTGAGATGGAGTGTGATTCTGAGTCCTGGTGTGCCTGAAATAATTGCTTGAAAAATATTAAACTTTTAATAACACTCGCACGTAATTTTCCTAGAAAAGTAGAATAACTCTTAAAAATAGAATAAATCATAAAAATTTACCCAAATCAAAAATATTAGGGCACCATTGATCGCATAATAGAGGCTTTACCCTATTCATTACCTAACTTCAGTTGGCACATGTCATCTGTAGAAAAATTAACCAATGACACAACCTTAAATAAAATAATTAAATAAAATTATTTTATTTTTAAATCCTAATAACTCATGAATAGTGACTTAGATTTGAAATATAATACCACCTTTTATTTCTCAGTGTGTGTTTTTCCCTAGGCATGTCTTAACTTTAGTCGGTGTGGGTATTTTGTGGAAACACTCAAAAGGACGTGATCGTCATTAAATAATTTAAATAAAAATTATTTTGTTGACGCAATGATTTACTTTAAAAATATCCTTATGTAGAAATAATATGGTTATCCTAATAACCCTGAGAATATCATAGAATCTCTAGGGAGAGATTTGGAGAAACCTCTCAAGAAAATGATGATGGAATCACAGATCGATGATCGACGAACACCGTTCTTGACGAATCTCACCAACGATGGTGACGCAACAGCCGATATTCACCAATGAGAGATCCAAATCAAAGGTGGGATGATTTATTTTTTATTTCCTTCCCCATTATTTAATTCAAAAATGAATTTGGACCATCCAATGGACATTTTGATCCGCGGTTCGATCATAACCTTGTGGTATGAGCTTTATTTCTGCATTATTTATTAGAAGTTTGATCTTGTGGATATTTGTTGACTAATTAGATTGTAGTTATAATATAAATAAATGATGATAGACATAAACATTTATTGAGGTCCATTCCCCTTATTTGATTTATTCTTTTATTCCTTTGTTCATCATTCGTCATGGGCATTCATTGTTTGGCCCACAACTCAACTTATCCCGATCAACTGATCATTGCGCACCTGATTCTTTGTGAAATGATTTGATATTGCAGGTCTAGAATTGTAACAACACAAAAAAGGTGTGAATATAGACACTCAGTGATTCAAATGATGGCGGATCCCTGAATCCTCATTCTTTGATGTTGTTTGGGGTAAGGAAGAACAACCATTTTAATTTATTGTGTGATCGGATTGAAAGGAGAAACGCATTGTTTGGGTGATGGTACAATGGAACGAGGTTGGATCTTGAGTTTTATAGCAAGGCACAACCAAAATGGTGGTCAGAGCAGTGGAGGAGATGACTAGAGCATGATCCAGTCATTCTAGAAAACCCCACGATACACGGCGTGTAATCTAGGATTATACGGTGTTTGGGGATCTTGAGCGGCATCTAGGATTTTGGGTATGATTTAAGTATCACACAAAATGTGGATCTACCTACACGGACTTTGGTATCTCCCGAATAACTCATCATGTACATGGTAAGTTCACATATATAGGGAGGAGTACACTGGTTTCCTACATGGCGTGTACTCCCCCACACGACTTGGCCTGGACCAAGTAAATGAACTACCCCATGTACCGGAACATGGGTAGAGATACATGGGTAGACATTGTGTACTGTAACATGGCCAGAGTACATGGGTGGACCCCTGATGGAAGGACCAATTGTTTGACTCCTTATACATGTTGTGTACCCATCTTCTACACAAAATAGTTTGAATAACACGGTCCATTGTACATGGGTAGTACCCAGGGTCAAGGAATATGGCGTGTGACCCTACTACACGTTGTGTACCCCTTTCTACATGGATTGACTATCTTGTCCACCATACCTTAAACAAGTTTTATTAGGGTTAATTCCCTTTATCACTTCCCTAAAGGTTGGTGGGTATCATTTTCTACTTATGGGAGTATGATCCCTTCAGCAGGAATCCCTGCATATAGTCATTGGAATCCCCTGAGAGGCTCGGTGCGAGATCCTCTACTCATCTTCATGCCCTAGGTAGAGTCTTTGGTATGTATGTGACCAATACTATTGGAAATAAATCCTATACTGAGTGGTTTAATCTAGATGGAGTTGTTGGTATCACCTCATGGACTTAGCTGTGATCCTCATCTATTGTATTGTATATTTCTCTTCAGATCTATCAGTTATGTCTCTCATGACGGTCCCCGATGAACAGTACTTATTAGATGGACATCACTAGTTCTATTAGACTCGGGAGTGTGTTATCCTAGATGAGTGCTTCATGTAATATTTGGACTTAATTCCTAGTGTTAGTATGTGGTAGTTGTGACTTACCTCTAGAATGTGTGTCTTGGATTGAGTATGTCTGGATATTCTTATTATATGTGTTGTAGAAATATTCTATGTAGAGATGAATATATCTTTCCTTTGTTTATTTCTTTGTGGTTTTGGGGTGTCCTATAGATTATTGTTATACTCACCCTTTCATAGTATTTTCCCACATGTGTTGTGTATTGTGTAGATAAGTGACCTTTTGACAGAGTCCTAGGTGGACCAGGACCAGATAGAGCTTTGTGAGATCAGGCAGGCCGAGGTGTTCCTACAGCTACAGACAACAGTCCTAGTACCTTTTCTTACTGGTTGGACTTGGGGTTACTGAATTCTGTTGTTGGAATTGTATTTGGCCCAATTTCACTTTACTTTACTTTCTTTTAGTACTTTTTGGATGGGATATAGTGGTATGCATGCATTTTTTTCTTAGTATATTTTACATTTTAGCATTTTTTCGGATTGGAGATGTGTGTGTGTGTGGGTACATAGGTTATGATTCCCATGTTAGTGATATGTCAACTCGATGCTAGTCACTAGCCCCTAGCATATTGGAGTTGAGATTTGGGAGTCGCGACATGGGCCCCACTGGGACGGGTCGTGGGAGAGTGGTATCAAATGTGGTCAGTTCTACTTTTAAGACTAGGAGTATGTGATATAGGTTTGGGGAAACAGTGTTAAGTGTTTTAAGTTCAGATTTCAGACTAGGGACTCCAGTGTTGGTGCGGAGGCCAACGTATCCATACACCTGGACTCTAACCACCTTTTTTCAACTCAATACATGAGAACATTTGTTGTAGGGAAAATAATGGTACATGCATCATATAGGAATGTTTTGTGGTTCCCATGTCCTTCTTGAGTCATCTCTCCTAAAATACTCATTGACCATGGTACATCTTGTTTTACAATATGCCTTTGCGATGCATACTAGTTAGGATTCATCATCTGGATCATGAGGATGAACCCTCGGTGATTTGGATTCAATACAGGGACCAGTTCCTGAGATTTTTCCTCCAGGAGATGCACCATCTATACCACCACCTGTAGAGTAGCACGTGGTACCCATAGTACTAGCATAAGATGAGTAAAGGATGAGTGTGATTCCTGAGTGTCAGTAGTAGAGACCCCTCAGGTTTCTAGTAAATCATGACACAAAAGCGTTTGATGATTGGCTTGAGGTAGTGACATGAGTTTTTTGCCTAGTCAGGATGTTAGCAGATCATATGGTAGTCCTGGAGGCAATCCTTCTTTATGGCTCAGCATGACAATGGTGGATTTTAGTTACATGGTCTTATAATGAGGTTACTCATTCATTGACAGAGTTTGAAAACATTTTCAAAGAGGATTTCTCATCTTATAATCTAAAGGCTATGCATATCCAGAAGATTCTACAGATCCAAAAGGATGACATTTCGGTATCTGAGTATTCATCGAGGTATACCAACCTCTCCAGATACTCGATGAATAGGATACATGATCATCACTACAGGGCTCAGACCTTCAAGAAAGGTCTGAGTATAGACATTTGAACCAGCGTTGCCCCTATTTGCATTCCTACCTATACTGGGGTGCTAGAGTGATCCTCGATAGTTGAGAGTTCCATGGATGAATAGACACATATGGTGGTAGTTAGTAGTGGGAAAGCAGGAGCAGAGACCTTAGCAAAAAGGAGCCAAAATTTGTCTCAAAGACCTAGATGTATGATATACTTAAAGAGGAGTACCTAGGACAGAGTACCTATAGTCCAGGGCTCACAAGTTGGGTCCAGTTATCCTAGAGAAAGGTTGTGTTATTCATGTTGGGGACATCTCGTACAAGATTATCCAACCCTTATTACTACTAATAGGGGGAAAGGATGGACCACTAAGGTAGATACATCAATAAGAGAAGGCATATCTATAGGGTGGTGGATGTGGAATAGGAGCTAGGAGAGCAGCAGGATGTGGTCGATGTTTTGACTTGTTACCACCACCACCCTCAGGTGGTCCGTGCTAGGCTCAAGGAGCTGGTGGACAGAGGAGGGGACAGAATAATGCGGTCGAGGTAGATGACCCATGTAACACCCCGAGATTTTATGAAAAATATTCTTTTTAATTTCATTAATGTCTTGTGTTGTACGCTACACCAAAAGGAGCTTGCACAACACGCATCCTTGACTTTCCTTTTATTACACGCAATCGCGACCTTCCTCGATAGCGTGTGTAGTATGCAATACCGAGTTTCACTAAACAACGATATGCTATTAAAGTATTATTAAAACTAGCCGTTATGAATAGTAATAACCACTTTTTGAAATTTTGTAAATTTTAATTTTCAAAATGGACTTCATTTTTGGATTTGGAATATCGAAATTAGCTTAGGGTGAAATTTTGGTAATTTTCGGATAACTTTCATATTTTGATGAATAGTGGAAATTACTAAATTTTAATTAAAAACAACTTTTTCAATCGAAATAATTAATAGTGATAAATTATTAATTTTAGTGGTTTTAAATTATATTTAGAATATATTTTTACAATTTTATACAATGTTGGTCATTGGATGTAATTTCACATTTAAACCAGTTATAAACAAGTGTCAATCTTTTGATAGTTATTATCTCTTAAAAACACGCCTTTTGTTTTGACGACGGGAATTAATTTTTAAATTAATTAATGCAACTGATATGTTTTGAATTTGGTACAATAGAAATCATTTTTGAGTTCATAATATCAAATATATCTTAGGCCTAATTTTTGGCATTTTTCTGAAAACTTTCAATTTTTGATGAATAGTGAAACCACTAAGTGGTAGTTAAAAAACTGAATTTTTCATAAAACTTAATTTTACCGCTTCTGTGAGTGGAATTTCAAAAATCGGAGAGACACAGTTGATGTCAGTAAGTAAAATGTGGTTCAATGAGATGAAAATAATTTTTTGGTGAATAGTAACTTTTTACTTTTTTTACCACGGTTAAAAGTAAATAGGGTAATTAAGGGTAGAAATGATATTATTATTACCCTAACACATGTCCTAATTCTATTGGACAAGTGTAATTCGACCAAAAACAAACTTAGGAATAAAATATGACCATTTAGTCCCACTTGGATTAGATTAGGACATTTATTATTAATTTATTTAAAGAAGGGTTAAAAGAGTTAAAGTCAAAGTTTATTTACTAAAACGTTTTTAATATGGGGTTATACAAAAGATAAATTCGACTATAAATATTAATTAGAAAGATAAAAAGATTTCCTACATAATTGTATTTTATTTGTAATTTTTAGACATTAAATAATTTAATTTATTTATGACACAACGATGGTGCAGGAATTATCTTATTAATGAAATATTGACATAATTGATGTTATAAACAACAAAATAAATGTAATTTGAGACTTTTTATGAATTCCACTAATTTTATAGGTTACTATGATATATTAGTGTTGATTTAATCAACTTTTTTCGAACATATAATTCTGTTATGACTTTTACAAAAATCATATATCAAATAGTGTCAAAATTGACACAAAATAGTTTTTAAATAAAATATTATATTATTAATTGTTATTTTATTCCTAAAAATATAAGGTTCGGCCAAATGACTTAGATAAGGATATATATATATTAATAATAAACAATTTGGTGTTCTTTTGGCATGTTATAGTAAGTTTATTAACCATATAGTGTAAGAAAACAAAAAGACACGGTAAAAGTTAAATTATTTAACTTAGAGTTAAATCTAATTGATAAGGTTAAAATAATAACCTAAACTTGTCTAAATCCTATTGGTTGATAGTATTTAGACCCATCCCCACTTTAACTTCTAAATAATACCCTTTGGAACCATTATAAACCGATTTTGACTTTAATATAAAATAATATTTTGAGATATTCCTAAGGTGCCCCTCTCCTCCCTTATAAAAGGGAACCTCCTCCCCCTCATCCTCACACCAATTTGAGCACTCAAGCTCGGCCCAACCCTGCCAAAATACCTTATCCACTTTCCTAGAATAATCCTATAGGTCCTGGTCTTCTTCAAAGACCAATCTTAGTTCCCTAAGTGGAGGATTCAAAGAGGCGTTTAAAAGAAGAGGTAATATCCATTACCGATCTTTTCAATTTCTTTCTTCTTCAACTTCTTCTTCTTTAGTTGTTTCATGATAAAGTAATAACATCAGTATTACTTACATACTGATATGTTATTATAAATATGAAACAACCCTAATTCACCTTCTATCCATCCTACGGAAAAATGAAATCACCACGCGTGCGTACGTACAAAATACCGTCTCCACACCGTGGTGAAATCTATTTTCCACCACCACCTTACAAGGATGGGTATAATGGTGTAATAAGTAACTATATATAATTATTATAAAGTTATATTGATACTGAAATAGTATAAATACACTTAAATACAATTCCACGATCATGGGAACAATATCATCGCTCGTGCGTACGTACGGAATACCGTCTCCACGATGTGATGCGACTCGTTCTACATGATCATCATTACATAGTAATTATATAAATGAATTTAGTGAATAAATATGATATATGTTACACTAATACCATTCTGTATATAAGGTATCTATAACCTTAAAAAGAAGAATAAGAATTTATTCGGCAAAACACGCATAAGAACAAAAGGCAATAAAGACCCGAGTAACAAGTAACAATGAAATATTACTAATAAAAAGCTAATAATATGACCATATATGATATCATATCAATATGTATGATTCTAGAATAATTCAATAACATTATTTAAACCATTATACAGGAGCTTCGGACACGTACAAATCAAATCAGACCTAAGGTAAGGGAAATATCACAATCTCATTTTTATCCGAGATTGTTTATACTTTGGTATTTACTGGGGTGTATTTTATCATCCACATCCATGTTTCCTCAATATGTAATATTATTTCCATCCACCTAAAATTGTTTAAATACAATTTTACTCTTCGGTGAGTTTTTAGTAAAATATATGAAATGAATCTTTTGTCGTTTTTCGTACGAGGTACTTTTTGACTTTTCCGACAAAAGTAAGAAAAGAATGTTTTTTTTAACTTATACAGCATGAATGGATTTTTAAAACATTATTTCCAAGAAGCTTACTTTACAAGTTATCAAGTTTATTTTTAATCAAATTCTTTTATTTTATAATTGTTTGACATGTTAAGAAAGGAAAATTGTTTTTGAAGTAGAAAGGATATTTTCCTCAAGAATGGAGTTCAAGTGTTTTATCAAAATTATTTTCCATCTAAGATAATAAAGGGTTCTGTTTTCATCCCTATTATTACATTTATTTGATTATGTTGTGATGGAAATATTTTTATGAATTCCTTGATCTTATATGAATTGTTTTATGATGTCATGATTTTTAAGATTCCCATTTTTATTACATGGGTTATGCAATGATGTATGATTTATGATTTTGTGGCACACATAAGAATGGTATCATTATGAGATGGGTGGGACCTATATCTCCCTCCAATGCATTGGGTAAAGATTTTATATCTCATGAGATAGACATGGCTGGAACGGTAGGTTATACCGGTTCAGTGAAACAGGACTGAAACGAGGGTGACTCAGTTCAGAAAGGGACTTTGTCCACTAAGATAGTCTTGGCAATGAGTCTTAACTAACAAGAAATGATTATATATTATTATGTGTATATGCCACAATGTTTCATGTTTTAAGTTATGATTATTTGGATTTCATTTCACTACTATGATTTATCCCATGTTATGAAATTATGCTCTCTTTTGCAGGTTAAGATTTCCAAAATGTTATGTTCTTATGAATATGATGTGATTGATATTTATTTTGTTTACCCTTACTGAGCATTTGAGCTCACCCTTTTATGTTTTCTTTTCCCCAGGATATAAAGAAAGGTTTTAGGTTAAAAAAAATGAATATCTTTATGGGAGATGTTGAATATCTTTCACCACGATTAGAAGATTATATTCTGAGTTTCCAAAGACACTAAACTATTACGATCCTTGTGTGTGTGTTTTTGTTATGTACTAAGTATTCCGCAAAAGTAATGTAATGTCCATGTACGTCAAGCTTCGGGTCTTTACAGTTGGTATCAGATGAAAGGTTTAGTCAACCTTTGGAAACTAGGATGCGAAAACGTTAGTAAGATCCCTAGAGATATTTCTAAGGTATGTCTAGGGATGTCCCTAAGGTTAAGTATACGTATAGGTTATAGTACTAGAATTATGCTAACGATCATAGAATTAAAACTAAGATATTGGATATTGAAGGTACTCCCCCTTTATTATGTTGTTTTCCCTAGCATGATTTTTGCCTCTCACACTATTCTTTTTGGGTTTTAGACGATGGCTGGAACCCGAAGGAACCGTGTTGATCAATGCAATGGACAATGCAATGATTTTCCTCCTGAACAAACAAATGTTATGGGAGATGGAGTTCAAAATCTTATTGTTATACTTACACAAGCTATGAATCATTCGGGAATTCCAAATGAGCAGAGAAGGGAACAATATTCTATTGAGTCCTTCATGAGGCAACGTCCACCTTCTTTCAGTGGGACTTCCGATCCACTTGTTGCTGAACAATGGATCAGTACAACTGAAAAGATATTTTCAGTTCTTCAATGTTCTGAACATGATAAAGTCATCTTAGCAGTATATCGTTTGGAAGGTGAAGCTGATCAATGGCGGAATCTTATCAAGAATACGAGGCCAAGAGATGAAATTGAGTCCATGGAATGGGACGAGTTCAAGAATATATTTTTCAATAAGTACTTCCCTCGTATTCTTCGAACAAAGATGGAGAAGGAGTTTCTCGAACTAAAGCAAAAGGATGATGAATCCGTTGGTATATTCGATGCGAATTTTACAAGACTTGCAAGGTATGCATCTGGCATTATCATCCAACCTGAAAGTAAAGTTGATCGATTTTTCAGTGGCTTAAAACCAAGTCTTCAAAGGGCATTATCTATAAGAGACTTCAGTAGCTATGAAGAAATTGTGCGTTGTTCTATCAAGGTAGAAATGGAAGTTGGTGTTACATATCCATCTCATGTTTTTGACAAGAAACGAAAGATGGAGTTCAAGGAGAAATCTCAGAATAATGGTGAAAAGAAGATGAATGTTTCCTTATGCACAAAGTGTGGAAAGAAGCATGGTGGAGATTGTCTTAAAGGGACTAGAAAATGTTTTAAGTGTGGAAAAGAAGGTCATCGAGCAGCTGAGTGTCGAAGTAATGGAAAAAGGGTTTCTAATGATGTGAATAAAGCAAACACTGCAGAGAATGCACCACCAACACTTAAATGCTTCAAGTGCAAGGAAATGGGGCATTATGCTAATAAATGCCCAAATACAAGGGTTAGTGATGATTGACATGAGCAACCGCTTAAGGCAAAGGACAAAGGGAAGTCACATGCGATCACTATTGGCGATGTTGAATATGAAAACGATGTGGTGGAATGATTAAGTGTTTATGTAATGGGATTCCAAAATAATGTTGTATCATGGAGTATTGGAATATTTATGTTTTGGTCTAATGTGTTATTCAAAGTGATTGAGATATTTTTGGAAATAAGATGATATGCGCATAATGAAGGGAAAACGAGAAAATGAAATGTTTAATAGTATTCATGAGATCATGATTGATATAAGGACTAAGTGATATCATGGTTTGAGTATATAGAGTTTTGAGGATTTTGGTATGTGGAAGGTGTTAACTTTTAACTGAATTCATGTTTTCACTAAGGTCCAATGGGTATTCAAGAGAATACATGATTAAGGACTTTGAATGTTTGGAATGTGACCAACAAAACATATCTTATGATATATGGGGATCAACGATGGTATTAAATCTATGGTAATCGTTTTCACTATGTTATGAGAGTGGATTGTAGTATTATGGATAAGCCTAAATATTGGAATGGATTATGTTGGACATAAGTTAGTATTGTTTAAGGATAGAAGTTTTTTTTCGATATTATTGATGGGATGTTATAGTAATATAGTTTTAGAAAAAGGACAACCTGCAGGACGGGCGACAGCCCATCGCTTCGGACAAGGCTGTGGGAATCGAACCCACAACCGAAGTGCGACTGGCCTTTATCGCCTACCACTGGCCTACAGGAAGTCCCTGGTTAGTATAAACTAGTTTTATTTTATTAAGCGGTATGATATATGAAGTATAAGTTCATTTTTGGAACCATATACGATTAACCATAAGATGGACTTATAACTTTTTCTAACCTTTTGTTTGAAAGAGATGGAATGACCCATCATTCTATCACATGATCTGCTAACACATCACGAATGACAAATTCAACTTCATTTCTTTAAGAGATGAAGTGGAAATTTTCCAAAGAAAGACAAACGGTGAGACTATACCAAAATCACGAAAGTATTTCTTCTAATTCCAATTTCATCAACTTTAGGGAAATGATCTTGAAAACCAAAAATGTTGTCTTAGTGCTCTTATATCTGATTAATCAAATAGTACCTTAGATCGTCACAAATTTATGGATTTGTGATTGTTGGATTTTCCATATCCATGTTCTCTACCACTCTCCATCAGAACATGATGGTTAGATTTTTCTTCCATATCAATATTTTAACCTATGTGGAAACCCAATGATTAGTTTATTTGGGTAACCGTTACGTTTCATACTTTTGTTTTTAAATATTGGTTTTGGTATTCCTTTTTACGATGTGGGTTTCGATTAAAGAAACTTTCGAATAGTAAACCATTTATAACCCCGATGAATTTCGAGGGCGAAATTCATTTTAAGGGGGGTAGAATGTAACACCCCGAGATTTTATGAAAAATATTCTTTTTAATTTCATTAATGTCTTGTGTTGTACGCTACACCAAAAGGAGCTTGCACAACACACATCCTTGACTTTCCTTGTATTACACGCAATCGCGACCTTCCTCGATAGCGTGTGTAGTATGCAATACCGAGTTTCACTAAAAACCGATATTCTATTAAAATATTATTAAAACTAGCTGTTATGAATAGTAATAACCACTTTTTGAAATTTTTTAAATTTTAATTTCCAAAATGGACTTCATTTTTGGATTCGGAATATCGAAATTAGCTTAGGATGAAATTTTGGTAATTTTCGGAGAACTTTCATATTTTGATGAATAGTGGAAATTACTAAATTTTAATTAAAAACAACTTTTTCAATCGAAATAATTAATAGTGATAAATTATTAATTTTAGTGGTTTTAAAGTATATTTAGAAAATATTTTTACAATTTTATACAATGTTGTTCATTGGATGTAATTTCACATTTAAACCAGTTATAAACAAGTGTCAATCTTTTGATAGTTATTGTCTCTTAAAAACACGCCTTTTGTTTTGACGACGGGAATTAATTTTTAAATTAATTAATGCAACTGATATGTTTTGAATTTGGTACAATAGAAATAATTTTTGAGTTCATAATATCAAATACAGCTTAGGCCTAATTTTTGGCATTTTTCTGAAAACTTTCAATTTTTGATGAATAGTGAAACCACTAAGTGGTAGTTAAAAAACTGAATTTTTCATAAAACATAATTTTACCGCTTCTGTGAGTGGAATTTCAAAAATCCGAGAGACACGGTTGATGTCAGTAAGTAAAATTTGGTTCAATGAGATGAAAATAATTTTTTGGTGAATAGTAACTTTTTACTTTTTTTACCACGGTTAAAAGTAAATAGGGTAATTAAGGGTAGAAATGATATTATTATTACCCTAAAACATGTCCTAATTCTATTGGACAAGTTTAATTCGACCAAAAACAAACTTTGGAATAAAATATGACCATTTAGGACCACTTGGATTAGATTAGGACATTTATTATTAATTTATTTAAAGAAGGGTTAAAAGAGTTAAAGTCAAAGTTTATTTACTAAAACATTTTTAATATGGGGTTATACATAAGATAAATTCGACTATAAATATTCATTAGAAAGATAAAAATATTTCCTAAATAATGGTATTTTATTTGTAATTTTTGGACATTAAATAGTTTAATTTATTTATGACACAACGATGATGAAGTAATTATCTTATTAATGAAATATTGACATAATTGATGTTATAAACACCAAAATAAATGTAATTTGAGACTTTTTATGAATTCCACTAATTTTATAGGTTACTATGATATATTATTGTTTATTTATTAAACTTGTTTCGAACATATAATTCTGTTATGACTTTCAAAAAAATCATATATCAAATAGTGTCAAAATTGACACAAAATAGTTTTTAAATAAAATATTATATTATTAATTGTTATTTTATTCCTAAAAATCTAAGGTTCGGCCAAATGACTTATATAAGTATATATATATTAATAATAAACAATTTGGGGTTCGTTTGGCATGTTATAGTAAGTGTATTAACCATATAGTGTAAGAAAACAAAAAGACACGGTAAAAGTTAAATTATTTAACTTAGAGTTAAATCTAATTGATAAGGATAAAATAATAACCTAAACTTGTCTAAATCCTATTGGTTAATAGGATTTCGACCCATCCCCACTTTACCTTCTAAATAATACCCTTTGGAACCATTATAAACCGATTTTGACTTTAATATAAAATAATATTTTGAGATATTCCTAAGGTGCCCCTCTCCTCCCTTATAAAACGGCACCTCCACCCCCTCCTCCTCACACCAATTTGAGCACTCAAGCTCGGCCAACCCCTGCCAAAATCCCTTATCCACTTCCCTAGAATAATCCTATAGGTCATGGTCTTCTTCAAAGACCAATATTAGTTCCCTAAGTGGAGGATTCAAAGAGGTGTTTAAAAGAAGAGGTAATATCCATTACCGATCTTTTCAATTTCTTTCTTCTTCGACTTCTTCTTCTTTAGTTGTTTCATGATAAAGTAATAACATCAGTATTACTTAGATACTGATATGTTATTATAAATATGAAACAACCCTAATTCACCTTCTATCCATCCTACGGAAAAATGAAATCACCGCGCGTGCGTACGTACGGAATACCGTCTCCACGCCGTGGTGAAATCTATTTTCCACCACCACCTTACAAGGATGGGTATAATGGTGTAATGAGTAACTATATATAATTATTATAAAGTTATATTGATACTGAAATGGTATAAATACACTTAAATACAATTCCACAATCATGGGAACAATATCATCGCTCGTGCGTACGTACGGAATACCGTCTCCACGATGTGATGCGACTCGTTCTACATGATCATCATTACATAGTAATTATATAAATGAATTGAATGAATAAATATGATATATGTTACACTAATACCATTCTGGATATAAGGTATCTATAACCTTAAAAAGAAGAATAAGAATTTATTCAGCAAAACACGCATAAGAACAAAAGGCAATAAAGACCCAAGTAACAAGTAACAATGAAATATTACTAATAAAAAGCTAAGAATATGACCATATATGATATCATATCAATATGTATGATTCTGGAATAAGTCAATAACATTATTTAAACCATTATACAGGAGCTTCGGACACGTACAAAGCAAATCGGACCTAAGGTAAGGGAAATATCACAATCTCAGTTTTTTCCGAGATTGTTTATACTTTGGTATTTACTGGGGTGTATTTTATCATCCACATCCATGTTTCCTCAATATGTAATATTATTTCCATCCACCTACAATTGTTTAAATCCAATTTTACCCTTCGGTGAGTTTTTAGTAAAAGATGTGAAATGAATCTTTTGTCGTTTTTCGTACGAGGTACTTTTTTACTTTTCCGACAAAAGTAAGAAAAGAATGTTTTTTTAACTTATACGGCATGAATGGATTTTTAAAACATTATTTCCAAGAATCTTCCTTTACAAGTTATCAAGTTTATTTTTAATCAACTTCTTTTATTTTATAATTGTTTGACATGTTAAGAAAGGAAAAGTGTTTTTGAAGTAGAAAGGATATTTTCCTCAAGAATGGAGTTCAAGTGTTTTATCAAAATTATTTTCCATATAAGATAATAAAGGGTTCTTTTTTCATCCCTATTATTACATTTATTTGATTATGTTGTGATTGAATTATTTTTATGAATTCCTTGATCTTATATGAATTGTTTTATGATGTCATGATGTTTAAGATTCCCATTTTTATTACATGGGTTATGCAATGATGTATGATTTATGATTTTGTGGCACACATAAGAATGGTATCATTATGATATGGGTGGGACATATATCTCCCTCCAATGCATTGGTTAAATATTTTATATCTCATGAGATAGACATGGCTGGAACGGTAGGTCATACCGGTTCAGTGAAACAGGACTGAAACGAGGGTGACTCGGTTCAGAAAGGGACTTTGTCTACTAAGATAGTCTTGGAAATGAGTCTTGACTAACAAGAAATGATTATCTATGATTATGTGTATATGACACAATGTTTCATGTTTTAAGTTATGATTATTGGGATTTCATTTCACTACTATGATTAATCCCATGTTATGAAATTATGCTCTCTTTTGCATGTTAAGATTTCCAAAATGTTATGTTCTTATGAATATTATGTGATTGATATTTATTTTTTTTACCCTTACTGAGCATTTGAGCTCACCCTTTTATGTTTTCTTTTCCCCAGGATATAAAAAAAGGTTTTAGGTTTAAAAAAAAGGAAGATCTTTATGGGAGATGTTGAAGATCTTTCACCACGATTAGAAGATTATATTCTGAGTTTCCAAAGACACTAAACTATTATGATCCTTGTGTGTGTGTTTTTGTTATGTACTAAGTATTCCGCAAAAGTAATGTAATGTCCATGTACGTCAAACTTCGGGTCTTTACAACCCATGGGCTTTAGGAATTATTTGAGGTAAGATCAATGTCTTTTATACTATATTTTCAGTACTGATATACATGGGTTCTAGTCATTCCTTTACCACCAAAAATCTTGTTTGAGACCTAGAGATTCCAGTTGAACTGTTGACTCGACCCTTACGCTTAGAGACACCTACTAGAGAAGACTCAGTGATCACACATTTGTGCCGACATTGTGACCAAACCCTTGGACATGAGAGTTTTGGTTGGAAATTCTTGGTAGAACTATTGAGGACTTATGATATCATTCTAGGTATGGATTGGTTATCCATAGTCTATGCCCAGACTGAATATTTTAGGATAAGGGTGTGTTATGTATACATTAATGAAACCAAGTATTCCTTTTTTGATAAAAAGGGAATCTAAGAAGTGTAGGATGACTCATACATGGGAGAGTGTAGCTGATTACTTACCAATTGGATAGCCTAACCATTTGTGTAGTGGATGTTATGAGTTAATGTTTCCCTACGGTGGTGGCAGAATATGAGGAAGTCTTTCCTAAATATGTTATAGGTTTGCCTCCCAAACAAGAGATAGATTTATGCATTGATCTACACCCAGAGACGACATCGATATCTACCCCAAAAAATCAGATTGATCTCATAGATCTTCACGAGATATGGTTGAAATTGGAGGAATTTTAGAGTAAGGGATTCATGAGACCCATTTTATTACCCGGGGTAGCCCTAGTTTTGTTTTCCAAAAAGGCATACGAAATCTTGAGGTTGTGTGTGGATTAACGATGCTTGAACCTAATGACCATGAGGAACAAGTATCCACTACCAAGGATTGATGATCACTTTGATCGGTTTATAGGGTCATGATGGTTCTAAAAGCATGACATTATGTCAATGATTTAGTACATGAGGCAGATTGTGACAAGTGCTCAAATATTAAGATTATCGAAGGAAGGTGATAAGTACGTGTTACTCTGAGATGCATCATGAACCGGGATTGGTTTGTTTCATGATGCAGAGGAAAGAATTGATTTCCTATGGTTTGTACCAGTCAATACCACATGATCAAAATGAAACCCATTATCTAGAGTTAGCAGTGGTAGTCTTTAGGATGAAGATATAGTGACACTACCTGGTGGGTGAGTAGTTTATCATCTACTCTAATCACAATACTCTCAAGCATATCCTCTCTCAAAAGGATTTGAACTTGAGACAAAGGTGATGGATAGAGTTTCTCCAAGACTATGACTTTGAGGTTTTTTATACTCTTAAGAAGGGGAATGTGGTGGAAGATTCTCCCAGTAGGAGATCTAGTTTGTAGTTGCTGAACGATGCGTTAGAGCAGTTGGCCTCATTATAGATATCCTTTGTGGGTGGATATGGAACAACTTACCTCCAGTTGATGGTTGTTACCCCTCCACTCTTATGGTGATTTATGTAGGCACAAAATGGGGATACCTACTTTGAGACCCTACGTGCTCATATTTCCATAGGGAATTTTTCTGATGGATATTCAAAATGTGTGGAGAACATCATTGTTTTTAGAGGATGCATAGTAGTACCAGTGTAATTGCAGGAGGAGGTTTTCAGGGAGTTTCATATGTCCCCTTTAGTGGTAAATCTAGGTGTGTAAAATATATAATAGGACCTATGATGTCATTTTTGTGGCAAGGGATGAAGAAGAAAGTAGAAGAGTTCATTTATTGATGCATTACTTGTCAGCAAGTGAAGGCTGAGCACCAGTGTAACGACCCGAACCCGGCCAGCCACCCGAATAGTGCCAAATGGGTCGAGTGTCACTACCTTAGGTGCACCTCCCTGAATGCCAAAGGCTGCCGACTAGAAGTGAGGGTCTGTTAGGTATAGTGGGAAGGCTATACCCTCTAGGAGGATCATAATAAGGGTACTGGTCTGAGAATAGTAATAAAGATGCAGCGAAAGAAAGACTCAGCAGACTCAAACCAGATCCGCAGAGCGGAAGCACAATCAATATAGGTAAACAGCAAAAGCAGTAAATATAACAACAGCAGCGGAAATAAACACAACAGCATGCTAATAACATGTAACTATAGCTGAACAGTAAAACATGCATCCAGAGCAGGACATACACAACTGAATATAAAAGGGATGTCAATGGATAACCAACAATAGCTACAAAAAGTAATCATGTCGATACCGAAAAGGTGAAAAAACAAGTAAACCTTATATAGGTATGACCTCAAGGTCCATACCATCTCCATGAAACAACTAACGCAGCCCAACTCCTGAAGCTGGCCTCTTTCCTGCATGTAAATCCATAAAGTCTGCATGCATCTCGAAGGGCCTGTTTAGGGTGTGAGAAAAATCTCAATAGGATACCACCCAATGGTGCGTACCAAATATATGTGTTTAAGCAGTCATGCATTTACAAGAAAAAAAAAGTAAACAGTACAGTGCACAAGTAAACACAAACTCCTCTGGTTCTCAACAACCACCATGGAGTGTCACCTGCTTTGGCCAATGCCGGAATTTCTATTGTGTAACCCAGGACCACGTGCCACCTAACACCTCATGTCTCAAGTACCGACAACTCGAAGGCATGCCTATGAATAGTAACCCAGCACCATGTGCCTCCTGACACATTGTGTCTCAAGTACCGACGTCCCGAAGGCACACCCAGGAATAGTAATCCGGCACCATGTGCCTCCTAAAACCTTGGGTCTCAAGTACCGACGCCCCGAAGGCACGCCCATCCCTTGAAGGCTCTTCACCTCCCACGTGGCTTTCTACGTCAAGCACCCCCAACCAATATACCTAACCGCAACTACAGGGGTCTCTGCCCACACGAGTGGTCAAAACCACCTCATCACAGAGTATCTCTGTGTGCACACTACTCAAAGTTCCGGATGAGCGGTAATCACCAAAATAGTACCTAAGCCACCAACACATCTGACACCTCGTGTCCCTGCGACCATGTCGCTCAAGTCTGATGGCATCGCCATCCTAGTAACTCAGGCCATGTCCAACCTGACAGTCGTACTGCCTCAATCTGACGTCCATGACGCCCAATCATGTGGTCAAAACCACCCATCGTAACTCGGGTTGAGCCCAACCTATGATCAGCATCACTCAAGCATAACCGGGCCAAGCCCAACACAACCCAAAGGGTCCAGCAGATGCAATTCATCAATTGCATATATAACATATGTAAACAGAAAACATAACCAGGAAAAACAAACAAAAAAGTTGAATTGAACTATGTAAGGTGTTGTCTCATACCAGCACTGAGGTCTTAAATGCCTCTAACAATTTATAGCAGGCATTAATAAATTAAACTAACCAGTTTAATACATTAATATTTCAATTAAAACCATTTTGGCATTCCCCGGACAAAATTCCCCGATGAGACATGGCCCCTCACCTGGCCCGCTCATGAAAACTGGTAACATGGTATACCCAAAGGCACCCCATAGGTCCCACAAGCAATTCAAAATAAAATAGCAGTTAAAATGGGTCCCGCTCAAAATACCTGCAAACGCGCCAAAGGCCACATCACCCAAACAACCACGAAAACACAAAATGAGGTATAAACCACCTACCTGAGACTCATACGATGTTACTCCTCCGGTAACAGCCGCCAATTTGGTCTAAAATTCGGTAAATCTACAAAATATTCAATACAGTTCAAACACCTATAACTCGTTTTAGAATGAAAATCAAACAAAATGGCCAAAGAGGAATCGAGGCCTTACTGAGGGGGTTCCAACGAACTAATCGGAATTCGAAACGGGTCTCGAACGGATGATCGGGAGAATGAAATATGTTCGTCTAGCTTGGTTCGCGAAACTGGGCGAAGGAGCTGTGTTCTTCCTCAAAAACGAGGCTACTGCCCGTTTTAGCCAAAAAAAAGAAATTACACGGCGTCTACTTCATGACTACACACCGTGTATATTTTATTTAACTGTTCATTTGGTGGCTGGGATTTCACCGACCTGCCGACATGAGTACACGATGTGTATTGGGTTTCTCTTCTCTACCTCGCTAACTTACCCACACGCCATGTATATCCCTCATACATGGATAGACTACACGGCGTGTCTAAGGGGAACACGATGTGTACCTGGTTCTACCCGGTCAATAGGCCTACACGCCATGTATGGCCACCACACGGTCGGGGATACACGGCGTGTGGAAAACGACACACCGTGTAGTAAGAAATTTCTATACGGTCATCACACGACATGTACTCGGAGAGCACACAGCTGACACTCGCTTAACGTATACATGACATGTACTTAAAATTACATGGCGTGTAGTCTGGAAATTTCCAAAAACTTCTCGTTTTCTCCAGTTTTCTCAGAAACCAGTCAAAAAAACAAAAAGGGTTGGGATTTTGACCCGTTCTAAAAATACAGATTCTTACAAACTCCCCACTTAACATAGCTCGTCCCTGAGCTACCAAACAAAACCCGGAGATGGAACTGTACATACCACCCCAATAAAAGTAACCCGGACTTCCACGGTCTCAGAGGTCCCGGCTAAATTTATCAAGGGGGGCTCCCCACCTTGGGAATTTCCTAACTCGGTCTCAACCCAACAAAACTTAAAGCAAAAAAGGTTTACTAACCTGTTTTCTGGACGCATAGTCCTCCCGTGATGCATCGTCACCCTTGCTCCCCATTGGTGCTCCTATGTCGCTTCTAACACCCAACGTAACCCGCACCGCATCGGTGTCCGCCTTCACGAGGTCCTGGTTCATAGCACCTCAATTAACCCACATCCTCGATGCCCCAATGCCCAAGGCACCTCAAGTTACCCGTATCTGCGATGCCCCGATACCCACGGCACCTCAAGTAACCCGCATCCTCGATGCCCTGATGCTACGCATCTCATACATATATATAGAATATATCACACACCTGCTATGGTGCCAATCCCACTGACTAGCATCTAGTCAGTCCACATAGATCTTGTGCACCACGTGCACTCAAAACAGACATGCCTCTACAGGTCATGCCAAAAAAGGAAACATGGAGATCACACCCACACCGCGGTGTACCTCTAACCGTTGTCGGCTCACCAGCCTGATCAGCCTCTGGAAGCTCCACGGCGTGCACCTGGCCTGAAACACGGCTGCCTAACGCCTGACCTCTCGGTGATGCTGCTCCAGTCACCGGCCACTGACCCCTCAGCTGGGTCCCACCGTCTCTGTCACGACCTTCGTGCACAGCTGAACCTCGACTACCCTCTCCGGGTACCGAACCTGAACCAACTCCAGACACTACAGTCTGTCCTGGTCCTTGCATGCTGGCTATCTGAGAAGGCTGCCTACAAAACCTCTCCAGATGTCTGTCCTGTCCACATGCTCGGCACTCCTTCGGAGGCCTATCACACTGAGCCCGAACATTTCTTGGCTGTCCACACTGAAATCAAATCACCCAAGAACTACCACGAGGTGGTCTAGCTGAATCCCTAGCCTGACTGCCCTGTTGGAACTCATCCCACCCTCGCTTCCTGCTGTCTGAACCATCACTTGAAGTTGTCGCCATGCCCAAGCGAGACTTCTCTCTCTCATTTCCCTCGACGATTAGTGCCTGATTTACCGCCTCAGAGAAGGAACCTAGCCGGAATATATTCATCTGGACCCGAATGGCGTGTCGTAATCCATCATCGAAGCGCCTCACCCTAGCTGCGTCGTCGTTTACCATGACAGGTGTAAAGAGAGAAAGCTTAGTAAAAGTAGCTACATATTCCATGACAGACATGTCTCCCTGCTGAAGACTCAAGAACTCCTGACCTCTCTTTTCCCTCAATGTCTCTTGATAGAAGTGTTCAAAGAACCTGTCCTCGAAGTCCTTCCAAGCCAGTCCCTCATGCCTACGAGCCTGAACCTGTACGTCCCACCAACGCTTTGTCGGTCCTCTCAGCATGTACGTTACCAGCTTGAACCTCCGCCCTAGAGGAGTCTCGAGCTACTCTAAGATCATCTGCATACTCTCTATCCAGTTCTCAGCCGCCTGCGGACCACCCTAACCCTGAAAAAGTGGTGGGTGCTGTGACTGGAACTCCCGCGTCAGATATGCCATAAAAGGCTTTGTACCCTGCGTGCCTCTGTCAATCCCCTGCAAGACACGTACTAGGCTAGCTCGGAGCTGATCATCGATCCACGGCCCGAACGATTCCAAACGTGGATGTTGTCCTGCCTACACTGGATCCTGAACCTGTTTCTGTCCCTGAGCCTGTACCTGTGGCTCGTGCTCTGCCTATACCGAATTCTGACCCTAATCCTATGGAATTGTATCATCCCCTGCCTGATGCTCCATCGAATCATGAATGAGTAACCCACTGAATACCATAAATGGCCAGACAGCCCATATATATATATATAACAATATATTCTACGCAGATAAGGAAAGAAGTAAAAGGCAGTGCATAACAACTATCCTTACTCCCCCTCACTGCAACCCATTCCCCACGGCATCCCGGCCTCATGGCCTCCTTACCCGCCCTCAACAGAGCCAAGTATCAAAAGTACCTCGGGCCATGCCCGTCCCGACAACTCACGTTGCTTCAAACCGACAACCGAGTAACCCAATACTGACAGTTACACTGCCTCAGCCATAGTACCTGCCTGCTCTCATAAGAGCCAGACCCAAATACCCTACCACATGCAATTTACAATATATATATATAAAGCATGGCATAACACATTGCAATATACAAGAAATTATATCTGGAATTTCACCTATTTACATTTCAAATCATCTAAAGCATGGCAGTTGATTTTTTTTCATTCACATGGCATTATCACTTCACAAAGCATACGTGCAATTATGAAATTGAAATACCGTAAAATGTGTCTATCAAAAGCCAAGAAAGAAAACCTCGTCATACAGGGCCAAGGTCCAATTCTCCCTTACCGCACCAGGTCAAGGGTCACATACCACAATCACGAAAATCACACATAAAGTGAGCCACCGATGTGGAAATCATATAAACTGTAATCTGTGCAAAAACAAAAATCAGTTCCCAGCTACAGCAACTAGGTCCATCCCTCGTACTTGGGGCTGTAGGAACCTAAGCACAAGCTAGACACCCAGTCCCTATAACAAACTATCTCCAGTCTACCATATCACAAATAGTAAAACCAGCAGAAAGAAACGAGAAGCCTCAAACTCATTAGTATCCAGTAAAACACTGCTACTAAATCCCTATCAAGAACTCCTTTGATGCCACTTTATAACGACCCGGACCCATCCAGCCACCCGAACAGTGCCAAACGGGTCGAGTGTCACCACCTTAGGCGCACCTCCCCGAACGCCAAAGGCTACCAACTAGAAGCGAGGTTCTGTTAGGTATAGTGGGGAGGCTATACTCTCTTGGAGGATCATAATAAGGGTACTGGTCTGAGAATAGTAATAAAGATACAGCGGAAGAAAGACTCAGCAGACTCGAACCAGACCCGCAGAGTGGAAGCAAAATCAATATAGGTAAACATCGGAAGTAGTAAATATAACAACAGCAGCGGAAATAAACACAACAGCATGCTAATAACATGTATCTACAGCTGAACAGTAAAACATGCATCTATAGCAGGTCATACACAACTGAATACAAAAGGGTTGCCAATGGCTAACCAACAGTAGCTATAACAAGTAAGCATGCCGATACCGAAAAGGTAACAAAATAAGTAAAGCCCATCTAGGTATGACCTCAAGGTCCATACCATATCCATGCAACAACTAACGCATCCCAACTCCTGAAGCTGGCCTCTTTACTGCACGTAAATCCATAAAGTCTGCACACGTCCCGAAGGGCCCGTGCAGGGTGTGAGACAAATCTCAGTAGGATACCACCCAATGGTGCATACCAAATATATGTGTTTAAGTAGTCATGAATTTACAAGAAAAATAGTAAACAGTACAGTGCACAGGTAAACACAAACTCCTCTAGTGCTCAACAGCCACCATGGAGTGTCACCTACTTCGGACAACGCCGGAATCTCTGTTGGGTAACCTGGAACCACGTTCCCCCTGACACCTCGTGTCTCAAGTACCGACATCCCGAAGGCATTCCAAGGAATAGTAACATGTCACCATGTGCCTCCTGACACATCGTGTCTCAAGTACCGACGTCCCGAAGGCACGCCCAAGAATAGTAACCCGACACCATGTGCCTCCTGACACCTTGTGTCTCAAGTAACGACATCCCGAAGGCACGCCCATCCCCTGAAGGCTCCTCACCTCCCACATGGCTTTCTACGGAAAGCACCCCCAACCAATATACCTAACCACAACTATGGGGGCCTCTACCCACACGAGTGGTCAAAACCACCTCATCTTGGAGTATCTCTATGTGCACACTAATCAAAGTTCTAGGTGAACAGTAATCACCAAAATAGCACCTAAGCCACTGACACATCTGACACCTCGTGTCCCTATGACCATGTTGCTCAAGTCCGATGACATCGCCATCCTAGTAACCAGGGCCATGCCCAACCTGATAGCCATACTGCCTCAAGCCGACGTCCACGACGCCCAATCCCATCGTCAAACCCACCCATCATAACCCGGGCCGAGGCCAACCTGTGATCAGCATCACTCAAGCATAACTGGGCCAAGCCCAACACAACCCAAAGGGTCCAGAAGATGCAATTCAGTAATTGCATATATAACATATGTAAACAGAAAACATAACCAGGAAAAACAAACTAAACAGATGAATTTCACTACGCAAGGTGTTGTCCCATACCAGCATTGTGGTCTTAAATGCCTCTAACAATTTGTAACAGGCATTAATAAATTAAACTAACCAGTTTAATACATTAATATTTCAATTAAAACCATTTTGGTATTCCCCATCCAAAATGCCCCGATGAGCCACAACCCCTCACCCGGCCCACTCATGAAAACTGGTAACATGTTATACCTAAAGGCACCCCATAGGTCCCACAAGAAATTCAATATAAAATATCAAATAAAACGGGTCCCGCTCAAAATACCCCAAAACGCACCAAAGGCCGCATCACCCAAACAACCATGAAAACACAAAATGAGGTATGCACCGCCTACCCGAGACTCGTATGATGCTACTCCTTTGGTAACAGCCGCCAATTCAGTCTAAAACGCGGTAAATCTATAAAATATTCAATACAGTTCAAATGCCTATAACTCGTTTTAGAACAAAAATCAAACAAAACATCCAAAGAGGAATTGAGGCCTTACTGAGGGGGTTCCAATGCAATAATCAGAATTCGAAACGGGTCTCGGAAGGATGATCGGGAGAAGGAAATAGGTTCGGCTGGCTCGGTTTGCAAAATCAGGCGAAGGAGGTGTGTTCTGCCTCAAAAATGAGGTGACTGCCCATTTTAGCGAGAGAAAAAAAAAAAAAAGTACACGGCATGTACTTCATGACTACACGCCGTGTATATTTCATTTAACTGTTCATTTCACAGCTGGGATTTCGCCGACCTGCCGACATGAGTACACAGTGTGTACCTATGGGTACACGGCATGTATTGGGTTTCTCTTCTCTACCTTTCTGACTTACCCACACGCCATGTATATCCCTCATACACGGCTAGACTACATGGCGTGTCCAAGGGGAACACGATGTATACCTAGTTATACCCGGCCAATAGGTCTACATGCCATGTATGGCCACCACATGTTCGGGGATACATGGCGTGTGGAAAACGACATGTCGTGTAGTAATAAATTTTTACACGGTCATCACACGACATGTTCTTGGCGAGCACACGGCCGACACTCGCTTAACATATACACGGAATGTACTTAAAAGTACACGGCGTGTAGTCTGTAAATTTCTAGAAACTTCCCGTTTTCTCCAGTTTCCTCAGAAACCAGTCAAAAAAACAAACAGGGTCGGGATTTTGACCCATTCCAAAAACCCGGGTTCTTACAACCAGGTTCCAGTGGGTTTATCTCAATCCCTTAAGGTTCCAGAATAGAAGTGGGATGGAATATTGATTGACTTTGTGATGGGTAAACCATGTATGTCCATGGTACAAGATCTCATCTTGGTGATTGTTGACCGACTCACCAAGTCAGACCACTTCCTACCTATTTGAGATCAGAGTTCAGTAGACATCTGGGGATGCCTCTACATATAGGAGATAGTTTGACTAAATATATATCCATCAATGATTGTTTCTAATCATGATGCTCAATTGACATCCTGGTTGTGGGAGGGATTATAGGAGGTGTTTGGAACCCAGTTAAGCTTGAGAATAGTATTCCACCCCCAAACTGATGTCCAGACTAAGAGGAACAATCAAGTTATATAGTACATGCTACAAACTTTAATGTTAGACTTTGGCCACAGTTGGGAGTATAACCTACCACTGGTGGAGTTTCTGAAAAACAAACATATGCCATTACACTATTGGTATGGCATCATTCGAGTATTTTTATGATAAACCTTTTAGGTCACCACTTTACTATACTCGCATAGGAGAGTCAGCACTTATGGGCTTGAAGTTGGTCCGAGCTACAACAGAGAAGGTGCAGATCATCCAGAATTAGATGAAGACTTCTTAGAGATATCATAAGTCTTATGTTGACTGGTGGAAGAGGCCTTTGGATTTCGAGGAAGGAGACCATGTACTACTATGGGTTTCACCTCGATGTGGATTACAGATATTTTTCCCGATCATAAAGTTATATTCGAGGTTTATCAACCATTTTAATATATTGTGTAGATATTTCATGGTGAATTACTACATAGATCTACCCCTGTAGTTGGACCAGGTACACGATGTCTTCCATGATTCATATATTAGTAGGTACGTGCATGAATCATCGGACTTCATCAACTGGGATGAGTTGGACATAGATTATGGAGTGAATTTTGATGAGTACCTAGTAGAGAACGAGGATCGGTAGGAGAGGATCCTTCATGGGTGCTCGATTACTTTATTTAATGTCTATTGGAATCATGAGAATATGTAGGAGAGCACTTGGGAGTGGGAGGATCATATTTTTTCTTTATATCCTCACATTTTTTAGTAGCCTTTGTTTTGGATTTTTATGGACGTAAATACCCAAGGTGGGGATAATGTAATTTCTTAGATTTTTTTCATGTATTATTTTTAAATATTATATGGATTAATTTTGAGACCAGACATAGAGACAAGTTGCGATTCCGAGCCCTAGTGTGCTTGGAACAATTTCTTGAAAAATATTAAACTTTTAGCAGTACAGGTGCCTAGTTTCCCTAAAAAAGTGGAATGACTCTAAAATAGGTGCCTAAATCAGAAATATGAGGGATCATTTGAGCTCATAATGGTGGATTTACCCTAGTCACGACCTAACTTTGGTCAGCGTGGGTCATCTATAGAAAAAGTCACCAAGGTTGTAACTGTAAATAAAATAATTAAATAAAATTATTTTATTTTTAATTTTTAATAACTCATGAATGATGACTCATATTGGAAATTCAAGACCACCATTGAGTTTGTAGTGTGTTTTTTCCTTAGGCATGACTTAACTTTAGTTAGAGTAGGTCTTCTATGGAAAAACTCAACAAGGACGTGATCATCTTTAAATAATTTAAATAAAAATTATTTTTTTGACATATAGATATCCTTCAAAAATGTACTTATGTAGAAATCCCAGGGTTAGTCGCATAACCCTGGGAATTTCATAGAATATCTAGGGATATTTTCAGAAAAACCTCTCAAGAAAACTCTGTTGGAATCACATATCAATGATCGATGAACGTTTATCTTGACAGATCTCGCCAATGATGGACACACAGTGACCGATCTTCATCAATGAGAAATACAAATAAAAGGTTGGATGCATTATTTTTTTCCTTCCCTGTTCTTGAGTTCAACAATGAATGCAAACCAACCAATGAACAGGTTGATCTATGGTTCGATTGTAACCTTGTGGGAAAGGATTTAGTTCTATGGGATTTATTGGGAGTTTGATCTTGTGATTATTTGTTGACTAATTTTTTTTTTCTAACAGAAATGAACCACGATTGACCCGAACATTGATAGATTTTCATTACACTTGTTTTATTTATGCTTTTCTCTCCTCGTTCATAATTCTTAGTGGGTGTTCTTTGCTTGGACTAGGACTCAACATATCCTGATAAATAGATCATTGCGCACTTGATTTTTGGTGAAATGATTTGATATCAAAGTTATGGGTTCATCATGACACAAATGAGGTTTTAAGATAGGCACATAGTGATTTAGATGATGGTGGATCCCTGAATCTACATTCTTTGATGTTTTTTGGAAGAATGAAGAACGACCATTTTAATCTGTTTTGCAACTATATTGAAAGATGAAACACATTATTTGGGTGATGGAACAACCTAACGAAGCTGGATATTGAGTTTATCATCAAGGAACAACCAGAATGATGGACAGAGCAATGGAGGATATGGCTGGAGCATAATCCAGGTATTCTAGAAATTCTCATGCTATAGGTGTGTAATCCAGGATTACATGAAATGTGGGGCCCCTGAGTGGTGTCTAGGGTTTCTAGTATGATATAGGTATCATAGGGTGTTTGGCTCTTCCTACACAGCATGTGGTATCTCCCAGATAACTCGGTGTGTACATGTGAAGTACACAGATACGGGGAGGAGTACACAGGTTGCCTATATGACGTGTAATCCCCTACATGAATTGGCCTAGAACAAGTACATGGACTACCCCATGTACTGGTACATGAGTATAGATACACGGGTTGACACCATGTACTAGAATATATCCAGAGTACACAAGAGGACCTTGGATGGAATGACACGACATGTGACTCCTTATACACATCGTGTACCCATCTGCTACATGACACAGTTGGAATGACATGGGTCACTGTACACAGGTAGTACCTGGGGTCAAGGAACATGGTGTGTGACCCTACTACACACCATGTGCCCCTTTCTACATGGCTTTAATCTCTTTTCCACCATACCTTGGACAAGTTTCATTAGGTTTTTTTCCTTTATAGATTCCCTAAAGGATAGTGGGTATCATTTTTTACTCATAGGAGTATGATCCCTTCAGCCGTACCTCCAATATAGAGTTGTTGGAATCCCCCAATAGGCCTGATGCAGTTTCTTCTATTAATCTTCATTCCTTTGGTAAATTCATTGGTATTAATGTGACCAATCCAACCATACATTGATCCTCTACTTAATGGGTTAATCTATCTGGAGTTATTGGTATCACCCCATGGCCATAGTTGTGATCCTCATATTTTGTATCATATATCTCTCTTTAGATCTATCATTGTATCTCCCTCATGGAGATTCCCAATGAATAGTAATTCTCAGATGGACATCATTAGTGCTATCAGACTCAAGAGTGTTTTCTCCTGGATGATTGCTTCTTAGAATCTTTGGACTGAGTTCCTAGTGTTATTTTGTGGTATTTGTGACTTGCCTCAAGAATTCATGTCTTGGATTTAGTATATCTTGATATTCTAATTATATGTGTTGTAGACATATACTGTATATAGGAGACATTATCTTTCCTTTTTGTATTGATTTGTGGTTTAGGGGTTTTCGACTGAGTATTTTTATACTCACCCTTGCATGGGATTTTCCTGCACGTGTTGTGTATTGTGCAGATGGAAAACCTTTTGAATAATTCCTAGGTGGACCAAGACCAAATAGAGCTTTGTGAGATCAGGAATTCCAAGGTGTTCCTACGGAATAAAACAATAATATCAGTACCTTTGCTTATAGGTTGGACTTGTGGTTACAAACTTCTTTTGGTGGGCTTGCATTTGGCCCAATTTCACTTTACTTTACTTTCCTATCATACTCGATTTGTTAGGATATAGTGGTATTCACTCATTGTTTTGTTAGTGGTTTGTACATTTTGACATTTTATAGGATTGGAGATGTGTGTGTTCATATAGGTACATACGAAATGCATCCCATTTTAGTGATATTCCTACTCAGTTCTATTCACCATCCCTTGGAATATTGGAGGTGGGTTTGGGGAGTCGTAGTATGGACCCCACTAGGATGGGTTGTGACAGTAGTGGTAGTGATAAATGGTAAGCAACTTTTCCCACCTTATCAATAACCTTGAAAGGTCCCACAAAATTAGGAGAAAGCTTCCTTAACTCCCAAGCCATCGATGACCCAAACGGGGTGAAACCTTCAAGAATACCTAATCACCAATTGAAAATTACAAAGGCCTATAGTGACGATCAACATAATAATTATACCAGCTTTGTTCTGTCAAATTTATTTGGAAAATAAACTGAATCTTAGATGTCATATCTTGGACCAAACTCGGTCCAACCAAGGAACTTTCACCAATCTATGACTAACACAATGGATATTTACAAGGAAGACCATATAAGGCCTCAAAAGGATCCATTCTGATCATGGACTGGTAATTGTTTTTATAAAAAAACTCAACCATCCCCAAATAATTGTCCCAATCACCAAAAAATTCAAGAACATAATTGTGAATCATATTCTCGAGGATCCATATAGCTCTCTATATCTGACCATCTAACTGTGGATGGTAGGTCGTGCTCAAATGGACCTAAGATCCCAGTTTCTCTTAAAGGCCTCTCTAAAAATGAGAAGTAAACTAAGCATACCTATCAGAGACTATATCATATATAAATCTGTGAAAACGAACAATCTCTTTTATATAGAGACTTCCCTAGTCCTCAAATTTGTCAATACCTCGAATGCATATAAAATGAGCCAACTTGGTCAGCTAGTTGATCATAATCCATATCGCGTTCTTCTTCATATGGTTATAAGTAAACTCAATGATAGATTCCATAGATATTTTATCCCATATCCAAGTATGGATTGGGAGTGGTTGAATAAAACCTGATAGTTTTTTGTTCTTGTCTTTCACCTGTTGGCATGTATAGTAATGGGAAATGTACTCAACAATGCCCCGTCTCATGCCTTGTCACAAGAATTGTCAGTTCACATCATAGAACATCTTAGTGGTTTCTATGTGGACATCCCATTGTATAAAAAACTTTTTGACTTCTCAACAAACTCAGAAATATTCTCAGATGATGCATGTGATCCTCCTAGGACTTGAAGTATACAAGGATTTCATCCAGAAATACTACCACAAAGGTATTGAGATACTAATGGAAAATCTTGTTCGTTAATTCTATGAAAACTTTAAGAGAATTTGTTTGAACAAAGTGCATAACAAGGTACTCATAATGGTTATGCATGCTCTGTAAGGCAGTTTTTTGAATTTTAGATTCTTTTATTCTAAGTTTGTGGTAACCAAACCAAAGATCGATCTTCAAAACCCAATTTTCCCCATTTAACTGATCAAAAAACTCATCAATCCATGGTAATAGATACTTTTTATTTATCATCACTCAATTGAGATTTCGGTAATCAACACATAAGCGAAGAGAACCGTCAGCTTTCTTAGCCAAGAGAACCGGCACCGCCCAATGTTACACACTCGATCGTATAAAGCCTTTCTGAAAAATATCATCCAACTAGTACATTTTCTCTTTCATTTTAGTCGGTGTCATGCGGTGAGAGGTAATTGAAACTAGTTGAGTACTAGGCATCAAGTCAATAGAAAAATCAACCTCCCTTACTGATGGAAAACCAGAGAAGTCAGAGGGAAACACATCAGGAAAATCAATGATAGGTGGAGGGATATACCCACTCATTAAATCCTGCTCCATATCAAAAGAAAACACTAATATCACTTTCTCCAATTATGGATTAGAAGTTCAAGATCTTCTCGACCTTGGGTATCATTACCCTTAAAATAAAAGAGACACCCCACTAGGTATTGTAAGTTAGGCCCATGAAAGATAAAAATCAATCTAGGATTTATTAGCAATGATCCAATACATCCCGAATATGACATCAAGATATTTGATGTCGAGAACTAGAAAACTCCAAGCAAGCTTGACATCTGATAGAGAGAAGACACAAGAAGGACAATAGAGATCCTTATCTCTCTTTATACTAAGGGGTGTAGTAATATCCATTTCACAAGATAGAATCTCTATATAAATATTAGGTAGATTAATGATATGGGTTTAAATAAACAAGTGAGATGCATCGGTATCAAATAAAGAATTCACTAAAGATGAAGCTATAATAATGGTACCTATCACGATCACTGGACCCATATCAACTTTCTATAGAGACTCTTCCACTATGTGAATAATCTTCATTATAGATTCCTATGGGTATAACCCTTTTTGTATATGAATATTTTGATTTCCCCATAGTTTTTGGAGGTGCTGATGATCCTGTACCACTACGCGAGTTGACAAGTTGTGGTAGAACTTCTGTAAGTTCCCTAAACGTCCGCAGGAGCCACAGTTCTTAGGTACCTCAGTCTAGACCCTCTATAAATTCCATGGCTAACCACATAGATATCATATCAAAGGGATTATTCTAGGCACTTCAGGAGGTCAAAAAATCCTATTGTCGAGAAACACTATGAGATTCATCATGCTTCCTATTTCCTTTAAAATAAATCATGCTTCAACTGGGAGAAAAAATAACTCCCATCAACCCTAACTATCCAACCAGGTCCATCACAACCAACATCTCCCTATCCATAACGTCATTATAAGTGGGAAACTTTAGCAAGAAAGCCTAAGAATGGATATCTAATCAAATACCCAACTTGAACCATTGATATTTAATCCTCACATTAGATACAATCACAGGTACAAAATTCACTAACTCAAAAATTTTATTTGAATACTCAGTCATAGTTTTTTAATTTTTCTCAAGCTTGAAAAACTCTACAGCCTTATCCAACACCATTGAATCTGGATAGAACTAGTTGGTGAAAATAACCTTGAGGTCCTTACACTCTGATCCCTCATGTTTCTTTGTAGTCACCATCATGTCCCAGCATCTCCTACTTTGTCCCTCAATCATGATGGTGGCACACTTCACCCTAATCTCATATGGTGTCTCTAAGAACTCAAACATATGTTCTATCATTCCCAATCCTTCCTCATCATGTTGAGTATTGGTGGATCCTTTGAAAATGGTTGGTCTCTGGCGAAGGAACTCTTGATAATGATTTTGAAGAACATCCCCCTAAGGATCCATAGTTAGAGAATGAACGGGGACTGGTAGTTTTCCTTCCCCAAAGCTTGGATAGTATGCACAATAACCTCAAAAATATTTGGATCCATAATATGATTCGCTCAATGAGGTTCAGCAGTATCCTCCTCCTAGATATGATTCTCACGTATTCTCAGGGGCATGATGTTACACAACATTATCATACAATATTGAATACATTAGGTAGATCTCAAATAGAGCAATGAGGGAAATTAATCCCAACATAAATAACAACCAAGATTTGGATTTCACTTTATCCAAATCAAAATAGGGAAATGACTAGAACTGATACATAAGATGTCTTTCCCTTACCACCATTACAGACATAAGCATCATTGTGATGAGAGATGGCTAGGAACTCAATCACAACTACCTCTTAAGTCCCGAAAAGATTTCACAAATGCATATTGACATTAATACAAAAGATCAACATGGACCTCTAATACCACTTTTTCACGAACCAGCCTAGGTACCCTGGTAATCTGATAACCAAACCGACCCTGACATAGCTCAAAGGGAATTCCCAATACCTGTGGGTCAGAAACTAGCTAATAACATCATTAATTCTAGAAGTGGGAATGGTTTTTCCACTAATAATGAAAAATAAAAAATACATATAATACATATAATAAAAGAAACTCCACTGGGAGTGGTGTACCAGAATACAATAAGGCATAAACAAGCCCAAAGTACTATAACCCAAGTACCAAACTAGGGGTAAATATCCCAAGTCCCTAAGGATACAACTCACCATGCCAACATTCAACAACTGGATATACATCAGAGAGATCTTATCCCCTTGCTCAAACCTGGAAGAAGAAAGTCTAAAAACACCTGAAGTCAAAAGTAGGGCATGAGCTAAAAATCCCATCAGGGTCTCGCCAAGGATTTCATAACAGATTCCAAAAAAATATTAAACAAAAGAATTGTTCCAATTTTAAAGTAAATAGGTTTGTAATTTTAAAAAATATTTTAAACAAATCATGTTGTACAGTTCAAATTATGGAAAATACTTTAAGAACAGGCTTTACTTTACAAGTGATAAAATATTTCTAAAATAATTACTTAAATAAAACATTTTATATTAAATAGTTTATATAAATTTAGAAAGTGCATGTAAAACATTTTAACAATATTTCCATACATTTTATATCTCAAATATAAACAAAAGAGAGAAACATGGTCATCTTACAAATAGGTACATATGTTTCTGTCTATAGGACTCCACACTCTCTAAGTGATCACGGAAATATGTGAACATATACATCCTCTAGAAACTGGTCAAAGAGGACTCATCACCATCACCTAAGGGGTGTGACCTACTACATGTATGTTTTTTAATGTTATAGTAATCATAGAGTGTGTCCAAATTATTCACAGTTTACCTAAGGCTTTCATGTGATCTTACACAATAAATAATGGGAAATTTATTTTAAGACTGCATAAAATACAATTAAATTTCATTCCCCCATTTCAAATTCAAATTTTCCATTTAAAACCAAAACAAGTTTTAATCAAAAACATGCCTCTTTAACAAGATAAAACCACTGGGTTTCTATTAAAACATTTTTAATCCATTTTCACAATTTAACAAATTCCATCAATTCTATTTCAAAGATGAAATTCAATAATTCATTTCCACAACTAAGTTCTAAAAATTAATTGAAATTATTTCCATCAAATATATAATTTAAATTCAAAATTTTAAATCAACCAATTTCCATAAACACAACCCAATTCAATGGAATTGGTGGTTTTCCAAATTTATATGCCAAAATTTTTTCAAATATCCCAATACACTAAAATTGGGTTTTATTAAATCAATTAAAAGAAAATTTAAGAAATTGAATTTAAATCAATAATTGAAATAAATCAAGCAACTGAAGGTTAATCAATTTGGCTAATCAGGATGGAACCGCCTACCTCAAGGTCGTCGATGTTAGCAGAAATGATAAACCACCCTGTGCAATTCAATACACCTCATCATGGCCTTATTATTATAGGCAATGACAAAAAAATGCTCGGAATTCATCAAGTGTTCCTAGAATGAATATCAATTACATTATTTCAAAATGAAATAAAATATCACATGCAATGATACATTCCTTCTCCTTGATAATTTCTAATTTATCTTTTAAAATATTACATGTGATAATATTTTATCTCTTCAGGATAATTTTCAAGTTATCGCTTTAAAATATTAAATGCGATAATTTTTTTATCTCTTTTGGGATAATTTTCAAATTGTCATTTCAAAATATTACATGCTATAAAAATTTTTCTCTTGAGGATAATTTTTAAATTACCACTTTAAAATATTACATGTAATAATATTTTATCTCTTCAGGGTAATTTTCAAATTATCACTTTAAAATATTACATGCGATAAAATTTTATCTCTCCTAGATAATTTTCAAATTATCATTTAAAAATTTACATGGGATAATATGATAAAAAAATATTTTTTAATTTTCTTTAAAATATTCATTTGATAATCTGATGGGATTATCATTCATAATTTTATGATATTATCTTTTGAAAATTGTGATAATTATCCTTTGATAAAACTTGTAATTATCCCATAATAATTTTGATAATATATGCCACATGATAATTACCTTATAATTATCCATTAATAATTTTTTTGATAATTATTTTGGATAAAACATTTCATTGTCCTTTGATAATACAAATTAATTATTGTATGAAAATTTTATAAATTATATCTCGATAAAACAAATCGATTACCATTTGATAATATATTTTCAAAGATCCATTTAAAATGTGAAAAATCGGATCGAGGAATACCAAGCTTCCTTTGAAACAAAAATATTATTTTTCTTCTGCTCATCGAGACGAATTCAATGACACCAATGATGTTTAATTCCAATCAATAATGAAGAATCTATAGAAGAGAAAATATTGACACAAATAATAAAATAAAATCACCTTCTTCATTTAGGGGTGGTGCACCAGGTAAGAGGAGACTACTGCTCAATCTAAATCCGATAAACCAAGGTTTATCAATCACGTGAAAGGTAGATCTGGGGTCACCATAACCTAATTGGATCTTCCAATCCAAAGCTGAAGTGTTTCAGGTATTTCAAAAACACTAAAAATCATAGTGAAGGAAACCTTAATTTGAAACACCAGTTTTAATTTCCATTTTATCCAATAAGTGATGACAGAGTCATTAGTTTTGACTCATTAATGGTTTTTGAATTTATTCAGGTCAAAAAGTTTGAAAAACAGATGTATTTTAAAACATTTGTGTGCTTCAATGGAGGTTCGGCGGTTTTTGGGGCAGAACATGAACAGTACCCAATTTTATCAATTAATAATTCTTATTATTTAATATAAATATTAAATAAATTAAAATTATCTAGTAATCTGATGAAATATCTGTTTTTCAAAGAAGTTATGCCCTTTCTTGGGTAAACCCCTCGTTTTAGATCCAACAGTGGCCTCATATTTCTCATAGGGCACACCATTTAAGAGATATTAATTATTTAATATTCAAAAAAATGATCAAATAATTCATTAAAATAAAAAGAGTTATTTTTGTAAGTGAGACATTCAAACACTCGATGCTTACAAATATTATACCCCACCAAAGTTAAACCCCTCATTCCAGAGCTAGTGGTAGTCTTGGATTTCCCATACGGCACACCATTTAAGAGATATTAATTATTTAATATTCAAAAAAGGGATTAAAATTTAATTAAATATTGAAATGATTATTTTTGCGAGTGAGGCATCCAAACGTACGACACTTATAAATGTTATACCACACATAGGGTAAAAACTGCGTCCCGGACCTATCGGCGGTCTTTTATTTTCCATACAATGCACCATTTTGGATTTATTCAAATATTTTGAATAAAAAGTGTGTGCTTAATATAGTATGTTTAATATTTTAATTCAGTCTTCATTGAGACCATTCGGAACTCAAAATCTCAAACTAACCTAGTTTCAAACTCCAAAAATATTCAATTTAATATTCCAATATGTTAACTAGAATTTAAGGCCTTTAACACATTTATCAAAATTTCACTGATAAATCATTTTTTTCTCACTTTAGATATTAAAATTTTTACACAAGATGATTTATCATCATTGTAAAAAAAGATATGATAAGTGGATAGTATATATTTTGTTTCATAATCCATATAATGTTATAATAATAATATATAGTTATTATTTCCATCATTATACACATCCAAGTAAGGTGTTGGTGAAAAACAGATTACACCATGGCATGGAGTTGTTAAGCCATACATACGCATGTATGGTGATTTAATTTTTTATATGATGGATAGAAGGTGGAATATGGTTGTTCCATAATAATAATAACATCTCATTATATAATTTATATTATATTTATTACTATAAAATGAAACAACTCATGAATAGAAAGTAAAAAAAGAAAGAAGTTTGAAAGAATCAGTAGAGTAGATTGTCTTTTCTTCGATGAACTCCCTCTAGATCACCTCTTAAAGCACAAGGTTTGGTATTTAGAGAAATCCTCTAGAATGTGACTATGGAAGTTGGGAAGGGAAATGGGCAGGGGATGACAGAACTTGAAGGCTCAAAATGAAGTGAAGAAGAGAGGGAGGAGGTTCCATTTTATAATTGAGGTGAGGGGCCCATATGGAATCTCCAAAAATATTAATTTAATATAAATTAATTGTTAACTCAAAATGACTCCAAATTTTGTTATATCGAATTTAAGATGATTTTGGTTCTAAATTCTCACCTCTAATAATTTTTAGACATGTATTTATTTTATTGTAAACCTTGTTTTTTCATTTAACCCTTAATTAATCTATTTAATTTTAATTATGGTAATAATATTTCAAATATTAAGAGGTTATAAATTTTACTTATATGGAGTTAATTTCCCATAAATATAAACTTTATGAACTTTTAAAAATTATAATATTCACTTTTTAATTTTTAAATTTTTTTATTATTTTTAAATAATTTAATAAAATATTATTTTTATAAAATATCAATAGTGTCAATTTTGACACAATTAATTTCATTGAATTTAAATAAAATAAAAAAAGAGAGATAACATTTAAAAAACCATTTAATATACTTTTAATATGTCATAGTCACCTAGAATATTTTGGGAGTACCTTAATTAATTCAAATTATATTTATTTTAACATTTTCATATCATTTATTTGATATTTGTATTAATAAAATAATTATTGTATCAATGTTGAGTTAGTATTTATGGTAATTATTTAATATCTAAAATAATATTTATTATTGAAGTTATACAATATTTATCAATATATTAAAATTATTAATACTTATAAAAAATAAGAGAGTGACATTTTGTCACTTTCATGTCACTTTCATTTATTTTCATAATATCTATATCATTTTCATGGAAAAGATTCCATTAAATAAGTAAATTCTAATCCTTATGTGTTAAGGTTCTATGGTTACTCATACAATAGTATTTTGGAAGGTTTTCGAGTAATTTTATTTTCCTTATCATATTATTTTTAATCTAAATTACCTGATATACCTTTAATCACGTTAAATAAAAATTACCGTAGTTACTATTTATAATATTCAAAAAATAAAAGTAACCTATTAACATAATTTTGACCCACTAATTCCAAATATGGAAACCATTTTTCAAAATATAAAACACATATGTTTTAATAATTAAATTAAAATTAATCCTCTTGTGGGAATGAGAAAATGGGTGTTTTGAAAAGTAAAAACCATCAAAAGATTGCCATGTGTGTGTATCCAATTTCAATGTGAAATTACCTCTAATGACCTTCATTGGATTAAATGGTAAAAACATAATATAATTATACTTTAAAACTAATTAAAATTATAATATTACAATATAAATAAATTAGTTGGAAAATCATTTTTGAATTAAATTGCAGTATTTTTCACTATTCATTAAAATATAAAATGTGTCAGAAAAATACCAAAAATAAATAAAAGTAAATTTTTATGTCCCAATTCCAAATAATAAGTTTATTTTTTCATATAAAAATTATTAATGTGTCAAAATTTTAATTTAAAATGGGTTCTCCATTAAAAGATGGTAAAATTGCCCTTTTGAAAAATATAGGTTTTATACATCAAATAGTGTTTATTCATACCCTATGACTAAAATATATATTGGATTAATAACAAAAATATTTTATTTAATATATAACATATATATTTCATTAATTTCATTTACCAATTTTAATTCACTTAATTTATTAATACAAAAATACAAAAATATAATTGATTTATATTTTTCATAAATAATTGGTAGCCAATAAATTTACCATATATTCTCATAATTTAGTTATATTTATTCTCACTATGATAACATCTAGGTTATAATGGTCATTTTATGCTAATGGCGTCTCGTGGTTCATTTAAACTCATGATTGCGTGCAATGAAAGCGATTGAAGAAAAATTATTTAAAGAAAATATTTCATGAAATCATCTGGGTGTTACAAGAAATGTAAAAGGAGTTACTACATACTGGATAGAATGATGGAGTGCCTCCTCAAATTTTATCGAACGAGAATCCTCATCCGGAAAAGGATCTGGGGTAAAATTCAGAACATCATTGAACTTGATTATTAACTCCCACACTAAAATGATCCCCCTATAAAGAGAAATAATCTCAGGTATCTTTATTTCCTTCATGGTCAACTAAAGGAATTATTTCTGGAACTCATTTTGTAAGTCAACCCACAAAAAATAAGCATCCTTCCGCTCTCCCAGATACAGCATCCACTATTGATGCGCAACTCCACGCATCTGACTCACTGCCAAAGACACCCAGTACTCAACTGAGGATTAGGTCAAACTGAAAGCCATCTTAAGATCCTCCCACCAACTCTCAGTATCCATATTTGAAACATTGCCCTTATACTACCCAAATCATATCACTGGAAAGCGCACAATTTTCTCTTCCACTGATCATCCTCATTAATCGGATCAACCCTATGTTGTTAAACCAAATCAACCTGTTAAAACTCAACTTCCTGATCCACATGTGAATGATGAATTATAGATATAGTTGAAAGAAAAACAAGTATTTTCTAAGCCCGAGTAGTATGTAATTTCATTAAGATTCTTTTTTACTCATTTAATTAATTTTTTTATCCATTTCAACTTTCCCAAAACAACCCAATTCAAACAAGAACACAAGTAATTATGATGCATGTAACTCTCCTAGGTCTCAACCCTATAATAAATTCCATCTCACTTGGTCATTCAATAAGCTCAGATTCTATGCATTGGATCATGGGGAGGCCCTAAAACCCTGTGTCCTTGCCATTCTCCCTAACCTATATCAAGCACCAAGGTCAGCTGGTATTGTTTATATACCAACTCATGCAACCCTCGCTATGCCTAACTCCAAAATCCATATAATCTCTCAACTATAACCTATTATACCACTCTATCATGACCCACTCCCTCCAAATATATCACGGTGAAGGTAGATAGATAATGACCCCCCAGTCCCATCTCTTGTAGTCCCTAAGTTTCTGACTAGCACCGAGCATATAGAAATATGTATGGGAGGCATTACCCTTTATAATATAAATATGATCAGGAGATATGATGGATCATCTACAAACAAATCCATGAAACAATATAAAATAAAGACAAAAACAATCCCACAATTAATGTATAAAAATAACTGATACTGATAAAACTCTCCAAATTAAATACCCAAAGTAAATTGTTGGTCAGAGTGTATCACTCAAGAGGGGGTGAATTGAGTGTCTATAAAAATTTATGTTAAAAATTGGTTCTTTAAAATAATATCCCCCAATTAAAATATAATCAAATTTAGTCTATAGTGGATTTATAAAAGTCATAAATGTTCAATTAATTTCTCAAAAGATTGATTAGTTCTCAGATTTACCAATATAACCATTAGTCAACCATTTGAAACTAATCTACTGATTCAAAATATATATAAACACTTTCTAAAATAACTATCAAAGTTTAATTTATCTTAATTTGAAATGAATTAAACATAGATCAGATAAAAATAATAGACAAACTACACAGCGGATAAAAACAAGAGGTTCAGTCTCAAGTTGAGACTTAGTCCTCTCCACTTGGTGATCACCAACCACCAAGCAGTTTATATTAATAAAATTTTGATTCACAACCAAGATTGAGGTTCACAACAGCACACAGGGCTATCCAGGTCACACTTGACCTCTACCATAGTGATTCATGGGAAAACTAACAAACAAATCACACAGGATCTCATCTACTATTCTATGTGGGATACAAGAGTAAAAAGAGATTGAGTGAGAGGATAATTTAGTATCCTCTAGTTATGCTTGGGAGAAAGTGTGTATGAAACAAACAGATACACACACTGCTCAAAAAGTAAACACAAGATCAAAACAGATTTATAAAAGAAGAATAGAGTTTATAAATCTCTTTGTGTTGTCTTGTAAAGCTCCAGACTCAATGGATGTATTGAAAATGATATTCGATTCCTCTTTTAGAAGTTGGCTTCAGAATAGAGTGTTGCTTCCTCTTTACTCTAGCTTCTAGGAGTGAAAAGATTCAGCTCTTTGATGTTAGGATGCTCAGAGAGCTTCAGTATGTTATTTTTTGTAATATTAAACTTCTTGTGTACTCAAGCTTCAAGTTCTTCTATTTTCAATGTTTTGCACATTCTCATGGTCTGCCTTTGTTTTTATCTGAGTTCAGACCATTTTAAGGTTGATCTTGTAATCCTTCTATACTTCAAGGTCTAGTAGGCATGAAGATCTCCTTGTATCAATGTACCTTGTACTGTCTATGGATAGTCCTACATATAACATTAAATAATGTCAGAAACATTAATTTTTCTAAATATTACCTTTAAAAATAAAATTGAAACAGTTATTTATGACTATCGGTGAGTCATAAGTATTGGTTTGTCATCATCAGTCTTTCATTGGTCTGTCATCATCGGTTTGTCAGCATCAGTGTATCGTCCATCGGTGTGTTGTCCAACGGTGCGTCGTTCTTCAGTGTATCGTCCATCGGTGTGTCATCTATCAGTGCGTCTTCCATTGGTGCATCTTCCATCGGTGTGTCTTCCATTGGTGTGTCGTCCATCGGTGTGTCTTCCATCGGTGTGTCTTCCATCAGTTTGTTGTCCATTGGTGTTTCGTCCATCGGTGTGTCGACCATTAGTGTGTCGATTGAACTATCAATGCCAGAGACTTTGAGAAAATTATGAAGTGTTTGTCTTACAAATAACACTACTATATTAAGTGACATCCAAAAATAAATGTAAATATATTCTTGTAAAAATATTGAAGTATAAATATAGTTTATTGACTTATTGAAATATATTTTACTTTACGAAAAAATTGATTTACTTAGAGATATTAAATGGCATAAAATAGTAGAATATGTAGATTGACATTATTTGTGATTATGAAAACTACTATAGCATAGAGGGTCCAACAATCTCCCCCTTTTTGATAATCACAAATTATGGCATACTTATAAAGTTAAGAAATAATAATATGTTGACTTAGCATACTTTACTAAATGTGATTATTCAATATAACTAAAGATTTCCCTTGTGTGTGTTTTTAAAACAAAGCTCCCCCTCAATTACTGGATCAGAGAAAATATATGTATATAGATTATGTTGAGTACATTCCATGTGTCCTATGCTAGAGTTTCTCCCCCTAAAATTAATAATGTATGCCTTTTATCCCCCTTTTTGGATTAGAAAAAAAAAGAAACGGAGAAAGAAAGAATATAAATATCATAAAGAAAATTAGAGACAAAGAGAAGACAAAAAGGATTTCCATTAAGAGGAAAAAAAGTACAGTCAACAAAAGAAAGAGACAAATCCCTATCAAATACACAATCCATCACTAAGGGTTTGCCTTTTGAGGGAATTTTCCTTTGTCTGAAGGATTAGGAGGAGGATCATAAGGTTTGGGAGTGGAAGAGGGAATAGGTGGTCTGAAGATAACACCAGGAAAGGCAACAGCAGTACGGATAGTTGCTGCAAGGCTAGGTCGTCTTTCTAACAACACGCAACTGGGAGATTTCTCTGTAATGACTGGTCGAATCTGGGAAAGAGCCTAAGAGATAGTCATTGGAGTAGGAGGTCGATAGTTAGTGTCAATGGAAGCAGTAGGAGGAACCACAATTTCATCATCTTGAACATGTAGATATGGATTGAGGAGTTTGATTAAATCATTGATGATTTCACTACCATATTTTATGTCCTTCTCAAAGTCATTCTTATTTTACATGAATTTAGTCAGAATAGGGGTAAAATCCTTTAATTGAGTCACTTTCTTCTTGAAGACTTCTATTACTGGAGGAATTCTAATATTTTTTTCTAAAAACCTGAAGTTATTGACGAGGTCATGCTTGGTATACATCTTAGTAAAGTACTTATACACTTTCTCTCTAATATCTTTCTAAGCATAAGAGGCTTCATTTGTGCACTATCTTACCATATTGTACACAAGGTCTGTATTTTTATGTACCTTTTCAGTATTTTCTTTGTCTGAATCACTCTGAAGATTCTGAAGTTCTTCTCTGATCACATCCTAGAGAGATTCCAAATCAGCAACAACACTTTTCACACCTCTAGAACTAGATAGACCAATAATCATTTTTCCAAACTCCTCTTTCAAATTCTTCAGATCTACACTTAGTAGATGAGTCACCAAGTTCCTAAGAACTTCCAATACACCACTAAAGGAGGTCTTGAAATTATAGGTTAGATAATTTAACTCATTTCCCATCTTCCTTACTTCTTCTCTTAGAAAGGTATTATGTATAACGATTGTTTTGGACGTGGTAATGAGATTAGGTTTAATATCCTGGATCATCATCCTTAAAATATTTGTTACATATACATCTAAAATACCTATTAAAGAGGAGGATTCACTTCTGGATCCAATTGAGGATCTCACTGACTCATAGAGATCATTTTTTAAAAGCACGAAATCAGCCTTAGTGACATAGTCACTAGGTACTATTTGTGCTACTGGCTCATCTGCTAGAGGTTCAACCAGTGGAATAGGTGAAAGAGGTTCTGATTCAGTTTGGGCCTATGGAGAAGGAGGATGAGGCACTCTCTCCTTATCAAATTCATATTCCAACCCAAATAGAATGTATCCTGGATCATTATTCCACTCTCGAGTACAGGTCCAGTCTCTTGTCTCAACAATGTCAATCCTAACTCTTCTACCCTGAGGCTCAAGTACACCTTCATCTTTATCTACTTATTCATCCTATCCTCTAGACATAATAACATTTATGGGAATAGGTATCAACTAAACTTGCAGTTATGCATGTGATCCATCCACTTCAACTTCTCCAAGAACTTCCTCAATATAAGCCACCTGATCCTCAGCCTCTTCCCCGTGGACACCAGTCATTAGTTTATTCAACTCCTAGATGATTTCCTGATTTTCAGTATTATGGTGGGGAGATCTTTCCTCATGTCCAACATCTCCATGATCAATAGCCTCCTGTTCAATAGGATCAGCACCATCAGCAGCACCATGTACAGATTCCTCACTGGATTTGTCAACTACATGTTGTCCCACTTTTAATGAATCACTAACATGCTCATTATTTCCCTCTTTATCATCATTATCATTGGACTCCTCAACTAATTTTCTTACATATCCTTCAACTCCAGTAACCTTGGTCTCTTTCTCATCATCATCACCTAATAAAGGTTCTCTTGAGGGTAAATCCAAAGGTGGACTAGCAGGTCTATAAGACATATCTTTGGGGCTTTTAGCAATATCAGGATCACTACTGTCATCAAAAAGAGATCCTTCGTCCCTTGGAAACTCAACCCCAGCTTCTTCATCATAATAAATAGGTTCCTCTCCTAGTTTGAGGCCAGGATCAACTTGATCCTTTGGTCTTGTAGGATGTTCAATCGGATTGAAATCCTCATACAGTCTTTCCTCATCTCCTACCCATCATTTTTTACATGGGTTCTATAAGATCTTCATTCTCTTGCAAATATTTTTTTTGAAGGAAAAAACCATTACATGAACTTATCACTTCATCTCCATCTTCCACATAGATCGACTTCTTTAACATGGTAGAGATCATCCTGGGATAGTACAAACAAGTTTTCTTCTTGGATAGATTTATTATATCAGAAACATGCACCATTAGATACCTACAAAGGTTCAATTTTATCCAATTTTTAAATAAATAGATCAGAAATACATCTTGATACTTCACATTATAGAAACATCCCTTCCTTGGGAAGATTTGATGTTGTATAAACTTAAAATGTAACCTTGCCTCTCTATCGAATTCACTCGAAGTAGTCCTCATAGATTCTCCACTTTCAGTCAGCACTTTCATATTATCTTCATATGAAAACAACTTAGATAAAGGTAGAATATTACCCTGATAATCAGAATAGACACCTTCCTGAGTCATCTATAAGAACTCAACCCATTACCTAGAAAAAAAAAATATCTCATTTCCCTTCACTGCTGACTTCATCCTTGCTTCCTCATCTCTATCCAGAGATATCTTCAAATGTCAATAAAAATCATGTACTTGATGGGGATAATAAGGCCTTTTATTGTTTGAGAACCAACTCATCCATCCTTGAGATTCCATTAATCTCAAAAAAATGACTTTCTTGATAGAATCCACTCAGTAGACACTTCTTTCTCAGCTGTAACAACACAGCTTTCCAAACTTGGTTTTTCAGTCCCACTGGACTCACCCTTCTGACACTTAGCTGATTGAGATTTTCTCGGCTCATCCATTGCATGCTTATTTCTTGCCATTTAGGAAGATTCATATTTCAAAGGGGTTGAGAGGTCGAGGGTGGAGAGATAGAGTGACAAAGGGTTGAAGGTTTTATAGAAAATGGAAAGTGAAAGATCAGGATGGATTGAACTTATTATATCATTTAGGGATTGTAAATCATAAAGCATAAAATTTAAACACATAAAAAGAAACAAGAAACAATGTAATTTTATTTAAAATAGATAGAACTACAAAAGAGTCATCAGTGTCATAGAATTAGTTTTACATGATCGGTTTCAAGGATCGGTTTCAAGGATTAGTTTCAAGGATCAGTTTCAAGGATTGGTTTCAAGGATCGGTTTCAAGGATCGATTTCAAGGATCGATTTCAAGAATTGGTTTCAAGACCTTAGAGATATATCATTCCTATTTACTGTCTAATATAGTTCATTCTCTCATAGTTTAAGGGTTTAGTGAAGATATCAGCATGCTGATGCTCAGTTCCAATAAACTTTAGAGTTATATCAGCTTTTTGATAATGATCTATCAAAAAGTGATGTCTTACATCAATATGATTTATTCTAGAATGAGAAATTTGATTCTTAGAAATTTTAATAGCAATTATGTTGTCACAAATTATGGGGATATGTATGAATTGAAATCCATAGTCTAATAAAGTGTGTTTTATCCATAGAATTTCTTCACAACAACTACCATCGGTAATGTATTCTATTTCAGCAGTTGATAATGCAACGAAATTTTTTTTAATACGCCATGATATTAGATACATTCCCAAAAAGTGACATGTTCCACAAGTACTCTTTTTATCTAACTTACATCCACCAAAGTCAGTATCTAAATAGCTAACTAAATCAAAAGGTTTTCATTTAGGATAAAACAATCCTAAATTAGTTGTATACTTGAGGTATTTGAACATTATTTTAACATCATTTAAATGTGACTCTTTTTTATTTTCTTGAAATGTTGCACACATACACACACTAAACATAATATCTACCCTAGTAGTAGTTAAGTACAACAAACTCCTAGTCATTCCTCTATAAGCAGTTTGATCAAATGATTTTCTATTTTCATTAAGATCTAACTTACATGTAGAACTCATAGGAGTTTCACTACATTTAATGATATCAAAGCCATATTTTTTCAAAAAAATATTTATTTTACTTACTTTTATTTATAATAATACCTTCTTTATTTTGAAATATTTTAAATCCAAGAAAATATTTAAGTTCACCCATCAAACTCGTTTTGGATTATTTTTGAAAAATCATTACATAAATAATTTTTAGAATATTGAAAGATAATATCATCTACATATATTTGATCTATTAAAACTACTTTTGAAATTATTTTTATAAACAAAGTAGGATCTATAAGTCCTTTTGTAAAGCCTTTAGAAATATGAAAATTACCCAACCTTTCATACCAAGCTCTTGGAGCTTGTTTCAAACCATATAAATCTTTAGATTATTTGAACACTTGGTTTGTAAAACGTGGATTTATAAAACCTAGGGGTTGTTCAATAAAAACATCCTCAATTATATAACCATTTAATAATTCACTTTTTAAATCCATTTTGGTAAAGTTTAAAATCCAAGTGTGCTGCAAAGGCAAGTAAGATTCTAATTGCTTCAAGTCTAGCAGCTAGTGAAAAGGTCTCTTCATACTCAATTCCATCTTCTTGATTATATCCTTGTTCAACCAATCTAGCTTTGTTTCTAAATATATTTCTAGATTCATCTACTTTATTACTGAATACCCATTTTTCTCCTATGTTCAAAGTATCCTTTGGTCAATATACTAGTTTCCAAACCTTATTTCTTTCAAACTGATTAAGTTCTTCTTGCATGGCCATTACCCAAAATTAATCATTTATTGCACCATTAATATTTTTAGGTTCAAGTTGTGACAAGAAAGCTTGGTGTTCAACCTGGTTTCTCAAATAATCTCTCGTTTGTGTTCCTCTATGTAAATCTCCAACAACAGCATCTAAGGGTTGATTTTTAAGGGTCCTAGTTGGTCTAGAAAAGGTAGGTCTTGTTATTTCAAGTTTTTGAAGTTGATCTGGTTCATTATGGTTAGGATCTAGAGAATTTTTAGAACTATAAGTTTTCACATATTCCTTTACATGATGATTTTATATTTTATCAATAATGTCCATATTGGACATATCCTCTTCAATATTTTCTAGTGAAGTCTTGGGCTCATGTAGATTTGCTTCATCAAAACTGATACGTACAGATTCCTCCACACATTTTTTTTCTTCTTAAAGACTTTATAGGATTTTCTTGATGTATAATATCCAATAAATATTCCTTTATCACTTTTGGAGGCAAATTTATCTCAATTGTCTTTAGTGTTCCAAATATAAACTTTACATCTAAACACTTTAAAATAACTTACTTTCGGTTTCACACTATTCCACAACTCATAAGGTGTTTTCTTAATGATGGGTCTGATTAAGACTCTGTTTATTATGTAACAAGATGTATTAACAGCTTCATTCCAGAAATAAATGTGTAGGTCATATTCATTAAGCATAGTTCGGGCAATTTCCTATAGGGTTCTATTTCGTCTTTCTACCACACCATTTTGTTGAGGTGTACTAGGAGCAGATAAATTATTATTATAGCCATTTTGTGAGAAAAAAGCTTCAAAATCTTGATTCTCAAACTCCTGGCCATGATCACTTCTTAAAGATTTAATCTTAAGTCCACTAATATTTTCTACAGTCCTAGCATACTTGGTAAAGTGAGAACAGGCTTCACTCTTGTGATCTAAGAAAACGGTTTAGGTGTACTTAGAGAAATCATCTACAAGAACATAAGAATAGTGCTTCCCATTGAGACTCAAAACTCTATATGGTTCAAACAAATCCATGTGAACCAACTCAAGAGGTTTAGAAGTAGTTACTCCTTTCTTTGGTTTGAAATAGATTTTATGTTACTTTCCTTTTTGACAAGTATTACACACCTAATTGTCTGAAAACTCTAATTTGGGTAGGTATTTAACTAAACCTTTTCTAGTTAACTTCTTAAGAGAGTGTATGTTACAATGTTCTATTATTCTATGCAACATCCAAGACTCTTTGTGAAAGGCATTTAGACAAGAGACATTATGTGAGGCTAGTGTGTCTAGATTTATAGCATATACATTATCATTTCTAAAAGCAGTAAATACTAAGTTATTCTTGGAATCAAAAATATGGCATGAATCATTTTTTTAATTTAACATTAAAACCATCATCACACAATTGAGATATTCAAAGCATATTATACTTCAATCTATCAACATACAGTACTTTAGAAATTAAAATAGAGTTAGGGTTATCAATCTGGCCTAGGCCAATGATTTTTCATTTACCATTGTCACCAAATGGGACATGTACTCCATCAATCTTGATAAGACTTTTAAATCTTGAATAATCCCCTATCATATGTCTTGAAAATCCACTATCCAAGTACCATATCTTTTTATAGGAGCTCTTTAGGCAGTTTACCTAAAAAACGGTTCATCCAAGAAATGTCTTTGGTACTCATATTTTTCTAGGTCCACATACATTAGTGATATTAGCTTTAGGAACCCACAATTTTCTTATGGTCTTACTATATGAAAAATATAGAGTGTTTTAAAAATAAAATTTGTTTGGTCCTAAAGAATTGGATGAAGTAAAAGAATTCTTGGAACTGGAACTTGCAACAAAATTCTGGTTTTTGAAAAAAGTAGCAAATTTTTTGGATTTGGTTACAAAATGTGATTTGGAAAAATTCCTTTGATGTGGTTGATATCCTATCCCTTAAATATAATTAAGAGCTATTTATTTACCAAGCATTTTAGTAAGATTATTTTTTCCATTGGTAAAATTTTCTAAGTCTTTCTTCAATTGCTCATTAGACATTTTTATCTCATTATTCTCCTTCAGCAGTTGATCATTTTTCTCTTTTTCAGTTGTAAGTTTAGATTTAACAGTCATAGTAAGATCATGTTGTTTCTTCAAATATTTATACTTATCTTTCAAATCATTATATATTTCTTCTGTAATCTTGAAATATTTGAATAATTCATCATTTTTCATATTCTCAAACTCACTTTTAGAATAATAAGAATTATGCACAGGAGATTCTAAGGTTACCTCAATTGTGTTTTTCATAAAAACAAATATTATACATATCATCCTTCTCATTTTAAGAAGAATTAGATTCACTTGATTTGTCCTTAGAAGCACTCCACATGGCCTTCGTTACTTTCTTATACTTTCTATCCTTATTTTCATACTTTTTCTTGTATTTCATCATTGGAAAGTCAGCCTTGACATGTTATATCCTTCTAAATTCATAGCAGATTGTCTCTTCTCACTTATCATTTCTCTTCCAATCCTTTTTCCAATTGCCCTTATTATTATACTTTCCTTTGTAATTGGGATTTTTGAAAAACTTCTTTTTCCTATAAAATTTCTTGAATCTTATAGCCAGTTGGTCCATTTATTCATCACTATCTGAAGCTACTTCTTCACTGTTGGAGCTTTCAATAGTAGCTTGAACTTTCTCCTTATCTTTACTTTTAGATGCAATTGTCTTGAAAGCTACAAACTTTCTTTTGGGTTCATCATATTCTTGATTTACCTTCAATTCCTCTTCATACATCATTAATTTTCCAATAAACTCTTTCAGTGTCATCTTATCAATGTCGCATGATTCCCTAATATATGCAGATGTCCCATGCCATCTTTCTGGTAAGCATCACAGAATCCTCATAATCTGCTCTTTGGATGTTACTTCTCTTCCTAAAGAAATCATGGTATTCATGATATCATTGAACCTGAGATACATATCCAAAATAGACTCATCATGCTTCATTCTGAAGTTTTCATATTTAATATTAGAAGTATTTAATCTCATTTTTTTAACAGTATATGTTCCCTCATGAGAAACAGACAGAGTGTCCCAAATATCATGTGCAGTTTTACAAGTAGAAATACGGTTAAACTCATAATTGCCTAGTGCACAGTACAGAGCATTCATTTATTTACAATTATTGTTATAGGAAGTCTTTATAGGTTCATCCCAAGTGTTTCTAACAGTTTTAGGAATTTCATATTTACTTTCAATAGCAGTCCATAATTCAAATCCCATGATTTCTAGATGTATTTTAATTTTAAGCTTCCACTGAGCATAATTAGTTCTATTAAAGAAAAGTTTTATATTGGTAACAACCCCTTCTAATATATTATCTATGTTACATATTTTAAAATAATTTCAAAGAGATAAAAATTTAGAAATAACATAAATTTTTAGATCTTTGAAAAACAACAATAATCACAGTTTACAAGATTTGAAAACTGAAAATAATTTTAATTCCTTTGATACCAAATGTTGGTCAGAGTATATCACTCAAGAGGGGGGTGAATTGAGTGTCTCTAAAAATTGGTTCTTTAAAAGAATATCCCCAAATTAAAACATAATCAAAGTTAGTCTGTAGTGAATTTATAAAAGTCCTAAATGTTCAATTAATTTCTCATAAGATTGATTAGTTCTCATTTTTACCAATCTAAAGATTAGTCAAACTTTTGAAACTAATATTCTGATTCAAAATATTTATAGACACTTTATAAACTAACTATGAAAGTTCAATTTATCTTAATTTAAAATGAATTAAAAATATATCAGATTAAAACAAAAGACAAACTACATAGTAGATAAAAACAAGAGGTTTAGTCTCAAGCTGAGACTTAGTCCTCTCCACTTGGTGATCACCTATCACCAAGAAGTTTATATTAATAAAATTTTGATCCACATCCTAGATCGGGGTTCACAACAGCACACAAGTTTGTCTAGGTCACACTTTACCTCTACTATATTTATTCATGGGAAAACTAACAAACAGATCACATAGGATCTCTTCAAATGTTCTACGTGGGATACAAGAGTAAAAGGAGATTGACTATGAGGATATTTTAGTATCCTCTAGTTATGCTCGGGAGACAGTGTGTATGAAACAAACAGATGAACACACTACACAAAAAGTAAACACATAGTCACAATAGAGTTATAAAAGAATAATAGAGTTTAGAAATCTCTATGTTTTGTGCAGTAAAGATCTTGACTCAATGTATGTATTGAAAATGATATTCAATCCCTCTTCTAGAAGTTGGCTTTAGAACAGAGTGTCTCAGCCTCTATACTCTAGCTTCTAGGAGTGAAAAGATTCATCTCTTCAATGTTGGATTTTCAGAGAGCTTCACCACGTTTTTTCTTATAATATTAATCTTCTTGTGTACTCGAGCTTCAAGTTCTTCTATTTTCAATGTTTCGCACATTCGAACAGTCTTCCTTTGTTTTTCTCTAAGTTCAGACCATTTTAAGGTTGAGCCTATAACCTTTTATACTTTAAGTTCCAGTAGGAATGAATATCTCCCCATGTGCATGTACCTTGTACTGTCTATGGATAGTCCTACAGACAACATTAAATAATGTCAGAAAAATTAATTTGTATAAATATGACCATTATAAATAAATTTGAATTATAAAATTTGAAACAGTTATTTATGACTATCAGTGCGTCGTAAGTATCGGTGTGTCATCATCTGTCTATCATCGGCCTATCGGTATCAGTTTTTCAGTGTTTGTGTGTCGTCCATCGGTGTGTCGTCCATCGGTGTGTCATCCACCGGTGTGTCGTCCATCGGTGTGTCATTCATTGTTGTGTCTTCCATCGGTGTGTCTTCTATCAGTGTGTTGTCCATCGGTGTGTCGTCTATCAGTGTGTCGACCATTGGTGTGTCGATTGAACTATCAGTTCCAGATACTCTAAGAAACTTATGAAGTGTATGTCTTACACAGAACACTACTAGGTTAAGTGACATCCAAAAATACATGTAAATATATGCTTGTAAACATATTGAATCATAAATATAGTTTATTGACTTATTGAAATATATTGTATTGTATGAAAAAATTGATTTAAATAGAGATGTTAAATGGCATGAAATAGTAGAATCTGTATATTGACATTATTTTTTATTATGAAAACTACTATAGCATAGAGGGTCCAACATAAATCAAAAGAAAAAACACACCAACTATCCAAAGGTCTGAGCTAGTAATCCTCATCACAGTCTATGTAATCTTCTTGGAAACCTAAAGACAGTTTTACATACGTAGGGTGGGAATACAAGTATGCTCATTAGGAAAACCAAAGTCTCTCATGCACATATGAAAGAAGCATACTAATCCCCCTATGAGAAAACAACAGAACCAAACAGCACCTATCAAGGTATACTAACCATCCCAACCACACCAAGTCATGATCACCAAATAACACAAACCTAGTAATATAATATATTAGGAATCACATCGATAAGGGTACCTCGCACCACTTTCCCACTGGTAATCCACTCTCACACCCAACGTCATACATCCTGGATCTCCCATCACTTTTGTATACCACACTTCCCCATAAGCACGGTAACAACAAACCTCAAAAACAAACACCTAGGCCCACCGCCCCACAAGCACGACCACAACACATCTCACCCAAAAACACCTAGTACACAACACAACCACTACCATAACCAGAGTAGTAGGGTAATGTGAACATATAGGACACAAACCTCAGGCACTCCTCCTACCATGAACTACCCCCACTAAAAGATTCCCCACAAGCATGGTTGTGTCTTACCCAAAAACACCTGGGTCATCACATCTTGCTCGTAAACACCTGGGCTATCACATCTCACCCGAAGACAGCTAGGTCATCACAACCACCATCTAATGCACTAAAAAACCTCCGACCATCATAGCTTGTGCAATACCCACCTCGCTTGGAAGAGAGAGTGGGAAAGAGAGGGTACCTAGCCATCTGTACTCCTCACCAGATGTTGGGAAAAACACCCCCCGTGTGACTATGTGGATATCGACACATAGTGATCTATATGGGTGGGGTTCATATAGAAATTACAATAATGTACCTTTATATATATATATATATATATATTATCAAATATTCAATCCAAACCTATGGGTTCAAAATAAATGAACAACTCACAACACTATCACTTTTGTCGCTACCTCTAAATGCATAACACTGCATATCAAGCCACAAACCCCACTTCACATTTCCAAACAATTTCATTTAATCATCCCATTATTTTCATTATTTAGAATCAACCATTTTTAACCACACAACCCTCCCTTTAATTATCCATTATCCATTTTCATCCCATTAACCAAACCAAACCATGCCATTCCAAACATTATTGAAAAATTATTTATTTATTCCATCACTACACGAACATCTATCACAAAGAAACAACCACCTCACTGCCCCAAAAGAATGTCCAAACACACTATCTCCTCACCATACCAAAATCACTTCCAAAGAAACCACCTCCTCACTGCCCCAATAGTATGTCCAAACAAACCACATATCTCCCCACACCCCATTGCAACCACACATCGTCATCCCACAAGTACGGCCACACATCAAAACATAGAAAGATCATTTCTAAAGGTTTTTAAAGGGGTTTTTATCACATTAAAATTTATTTTTGGGACATTATCACACAATCCAATATCCTAGGAAAACTATTTAATTATCCAAATATAATTGTTTAATAAATTTTCATTTCAGGTTGATATCATAATAATCACAACCAAATAATAAATCACAGCACATATATCTAGATCAAATAAATCCCCCAACAGCCACAATTTTAAATGAGGCATCAACCCCGTATAATTCAAAAAATCACAAATAACAAATATAGTTGTAAAAACATGTGAATCAAAGTATATTTACCCATTTCAATTCAATTAAACAATTATTTATCTTTGATTAAGTTGGAACAACTATAACCCATTGATAAAGAAAGTAAACCCCTACCTCATGATACACAATAAGGATAAATGAGGGAATCCCTACCATAAAGAATCTTTCCTAACTCTATACGCACCATATGAAGAAGAAGAACGTCTGAAAACCACAACCGCACCATGATAACTGTGGATCAACCTACACTGCTACCAATGACCATCAAAACGCAACCCAAAACACACACCAAACCTAAACAACATCACTTTAGCAAATCCAGGGGATAATAATGGAAGAAAACCCACCAAGGGAGAAAAACCTACCACATATCAACCAAGGATTTCCAATGAACAACCATTGGGACCAATAGATAAAATATAGAGTAATAATGCTTGAAGAAATCCTCAGGGAACCTAGAATTCACCCAAAATGAGAGGAAGAAGAATCCACAGCCAAATGAATGAAAATTCATCCAGAATAGAACTTTAAATCTATACTGTATCGAGGGTTTACACAACGTGTAATCCTTAAGGTTCAATTTCACCGAAAAATGTGTCACCTTTTTATTATATAACCTTGAAAATATACACATCGTGAATCACACCTGTAAAATATGTGAAACCAACTATCACATCGTGTAATACACTTATGATGTGTATTTCCTACAGCAGTTCTATTACACCTCAAAATCCCATGAAAACTCTCAGAACCTCCCATGAACACCACCAACAACTAAAACTGGAAAAGTAATGAACCAGGAAGGAACAAACGGTTACATTAGATACCTCTAAAATGATTCTTGCCCTCAATAATCCCAAACAAATCCTACAAGGGGTTCAAACAATCTTCCCGTGAGATACCTCTCAAGGATCTTGTCATGCCTCAAATGCTACCACCGGCTAAACACGCTAACCCAAATGGACAGAAAACACACTGCAAAACCACATCACCACAATAAAAATCCACCTCCTCTCAAAAAACTATCTCATCCTCCACGTATCCCAAACTATAAACTGCTATAACCAATGAACCACACCATCCCAAACACACAAATCAGGTGATTCCTTCCTCCATGTCAATATACTATCTACTCTGGGCGACACTAAATCACCCACATAGGTTTAATCAAATCACAGTTAATTATTATTGATTAAGAATATGTTCCTACCCTTTTCAGATGTCATCACTTTATCACACATCACAAACCAAGGAAAATACCACATCTTATAAAATAAGGTTCAAACACCACATCACAAAGTAAAACAGATCAAAGAAAAACTAAAAACAACTCTAGGTACTAGGAATGAATCTGCATCTCTCCCAATTACTCTCCTCCATTCCACCATTCATCCATGACAAACAAACGAAAGAAATGGTCCATCCATGCGATGCCTTTTCTTGGAGATTCAAGATCTCTACTGGTTGTTACACAAAAATAGTTTCATCCTCAATATAGAAATCTCCCTATACAATGACATGGGATTCATTGTGAAGATACTAAATAATCTGAGAGATGTGAAAGATGTCATGCATCCTCTCTAAATGTAGTGGAAATTCAAACCAATGCACTACCTCACTAACTCGATCCAACACCTCAAATGGACCAAAAAACCTGATAGAAAGCTTACTCCCTCTATCAAACCTTCGCTACACACATCGAGGAGAAACCTTCAAGAACACGTGGTCCCCAACATCAAACTCCAAGGTCCTCCTCCTATGATCGGTATAAGACTTCTACCGAACTTGAGCTGCTTTAATCCTCTCACAAATAAATTGAACCATTTCTATCGTTCTCTCCACCACATCAAAACCAAGAATGGTTGTCTCCCTAACCTCTTTCCATCAAAGCGAAGAATAAAAAGATCTTCCATAAAAAGCCTCAAATGGAGCCATTCTAATGGAAGAGTGATAAATATTAGTACAATCAAACTCTACCAAAGGTAGGTGTCATACCCAATATCCACCAAAGTCCAAAACGCACACTCACAACATATCCTCCAATTTCTAGATATTATATTCCTTATTCCCATATATATGAGGGTGGAAAGCAGTGATGAGGTATAACAACCTTGTTCTTTTATTAAAAACGTAAACATGATTTATTACATAAACTTCACTTGATACGACATAGAAGATCAAGATTTATAGTGTCTCTGGGGATTAGAATCATTAAATAACAACTTAAAACATGAAATACAACATCTTTATTGAAAACTTCCTTTACGTGACCACTACATTCCCTCATACTTAGCATTTCATGAGATAACCTGAGGACATGCATAAGAAAAGGGTGAGCTATAAATCCCAGTAACGGAATAAACATGGAATAACATGAGGAATAAAATACATGTTAGACAATAGGCATATCAATGGAGAACAAGAGAAACATGAACATAAAGTCATGATAAAGCATGATAATCATAACATGGAAATGTGGGAACAACACTTAACATAGAATTAGCATGAGTCAAGACTCATTGCACATAGAGCATGAGTAAACCCTCATTTCACATGAAGCATGAGTAAACCCTCATTCCACTTGAATTAGAATGAGTAAAAACTCATTGTACATGATGTATCATGATACTATACATTACCCAATGCATTGAAGCTCTATCAGGATGCACCCTTCTTAAACATTTCATTTCATGCATAAGTGTGTCACATGGATCATATAACATGGAATCAATCAACATCATAAGTTATTCCACGATTAAGTAATGTGGAATAAATACATGAAAGTACCATTCAATATGTATATGTGAATAAAGGTGAATACCCTTGATAGAGACATGGGTATGGTATTCACTACATAATGATCTTGGCTTGGAAAAAACGCGGTGCAATTTCAGCAGCATAACGGCATGACATAAGGATTCATGAAAATGGTTGATGAGAGAGAAATTGGTGTCTCATCATATGTACATGAAATTTACAGTAAGGAGATCATATAGATACATGTCCCAACAAATTTAATGTAATTTATATGCATAAAACAAAATAATTACTTGAATGTAAAAGAGGAGAGAGAAATACCTCACAGAATTTCAGCATGGTAACGGGTGTACATGGGAGGCATTAATGAGAGAGAAAGGGGTATCCCATCATCCAAAAATAAATAGGAAAGTATGGGGGAGGTGTGAAATCATACCCCAACATTTTTAATTTAAAACAAAAGGGCATAACAACTTAAATAAAATTGGACAAAAATGAGAAAGGAAGAAATCCCTTACATGGAAGTGAGATCCAAAAAAGATTGGGAGAGGCTTGAGAGAGGGTTAATGGGATATTGAGGCACCTTTGGAGGATTATAGATAGATGAGGTTAGGGGTTGGTAAAACTCCAAATTATTTGAGTGAAGAGGAAGTGGAAGAATGGGTGGTTTTATAAAGGAAAGGATAGATAATTCTTTATTATTTAGGTTTGGGACACCTCACATTAAACTAATCAAAACCACAAACTAGTCCATGGTTTTTCCCATGGTTTTCACTAAAGGGGAGTGGAAAACAAAATTTTATAAGTCCAATGTCCGAAATTCTTAAAATAATAGATTTTCTTATGTGGAGGTGAGTCACACTCTCAAGGAAAACAATTTAAAAAGTCAAAATGTTTTATAAGCCTTGAAGGGTCCACTAAAGCTTGGTAAATAAATAAAACAAACCCAAAATCACATTATTTTAATGGTAAAACATATATTGGCAGAAAATAATGTTTATAATATTTTATTACATCATTATTGGGTCATTATGATGTCATAAAACGCATTATATATTTAAATGGTGTTTAATTTTTACCCAAAAATTTGACTATCTCAGAAAATTATGAAAAATTCACCATTGGATAATTTTGAAATCCTAATTCCAAAAATAATATTCATTTTATCTAAATAATTTTATAAATATATGAATTTTTACTTTTAAAATAAAAACAAACATATATCCAAAATTCATGGGTTTTGACAAAAATAGCTTTCAAACCTTAATAAAAATTAAAATTGCATTCATAAAATGATACGATAATTTATATTTAATAAAAAGAAATTTAATAATAATAATTTTTTATTAAAATATTTTTTAATTCAAAAAACCATTAATTCATCAACATATATTTCTTAGTTGAATATTAACTAAAAATACTATTTGTGCTCTAAAAACTATTTACAAACTAACAATAATAAAATGAATGCACATTCTTTATACAAAAATAATGTACATAGTCATAGTTCTAGGGTATTGTTACATAACCCCTTATAAAACCTGCATAAGACTGAAGGGTAAGGTTTTAGACGGTGACAGACTCTTGGGGTGGCTCGGATAACATCGCTCGGGTGGTAATCTCTATTAACTTTCACTTCTCCTGTAGTCGGTTCTGCTCAAGCTTAATGTATTTAAGCTCGGCTTGGGCTTGGTCAAGAGAGAATCCCAATTATTCCACCTCCTTTCCGAGCTCTGACAAATCGGTTTTGTATGGGTAAAGTCTGCTGGAAGAGACCATCACTTCCTTTGTCTGGGTAAATTGGATTTGTTAAAGCCTTATATTTATACTAATCATGTGATCAATGTTTAACAGTTATATTAGAAACGGTCACAATTCTTAATGGTATTTTTAAATCCAAAACATAAAAACAAATAAGTGCATACATTTTACATAACCATAATAATACATTTAAATAGACCAATAGGATTTTTCATTGATGAATTTTTGGGTCGTTACAATCTTCCCCCTTAAGAAAAATCACATCCTTGCAATTTGATTACATAAAAAAAGAACTCTGAAATTTAAACACAACTTCAGGGTTGCTTACCCACCACCATTAAGCATTCACCAACCCTCATTATCACGTCGATCACGGATATCTAGGGTCCACTTAGTGCAATAATACTTCAATGTATATTCAAAGTCTTCCACTTCCTTAGTCTAGACACAGTCCGTGCAACATGGATCGTACTTATGGAAAATATGATGCACTTTTCAAAAAAAATTGTTTCTAACGTATAGTTTCAAAACATCAACATGTACCAGTTTTTTGTAAAATAGTCTGATATAGTAAAATTTGAAATTTTTGAAATGTGATTATTCTAATATATAGTCTATGTTTCCAAAAAACTGGAATACAAGATTATATATATATAGGATGCTCTGAGGTCTCCCTCTTCGGCAACTATTCTAAAATCAAATAGTGCATCATACTCTCTGGATAGGACGAAATATTTCAAAATACCCTAATTTTACCTCCCTCGTCTGGAAAGTTTGTAGAGTTGGGAGCTTAATATTTGATAATAGGTGTGTCGTGATCCTCGATGATTCTACGGTATGGAGGAGGTGTTTGATATGTCGTATAGAATCTTGCAAGAAAGTTGGACATTACCGCAAATCCCTTTTTTTATTTTTTAATAAACCCACTTTTTTGGGATAATTGAGAAACCTACAAGCTACCACGTTCTAACCCTAAATCGATAGACTAAAACAAGACATTTTAAATTTCAAATTTCAAAACAATCAAGGCCGATAGGCACAACCAGACCGCCACGTGTGCAATCGAGGATGATAGGACACACCTCGATCCCAGAACCCATACGACAACCGAGGATGTGCCCACTCCCTGTCATCGTCGGAACATTGTCACCAGAAACCTCCTTCACCAACAAGATGAGGATATTCACCAGGATCATCACCGGAACAAAACCATCTCAAATAACCATGTCAAACAAACATCACACATCCACTGAAAAACCACAGAAATAGACGAACTTCTAGTGAACACCAAACAATCGCATCAAGAGTGTTGTATGTGGTTCTTCCCCTTCCATCTTGAAACAATCCTTTATCCTACTGATGAAACATATCAAATTTTGAGTTACCCTCTAGACTTAATAAAATTGTGATATAAAACTACTTGAAGTATAACAATTTATTATTCCTTAATGAAAGAAAAAATTAGGGATAACACATAAAGGGTAATCCAAGGAAAAACTGATGACTTATAAATAACTTTTATTTCCTTAACTTATGAATACATAGGCTTCAATCTATTCTATTCATGATATACTTTCTAACATATATACTTAGGGGCATTCTTTTAATTCCCTTAATAAGGGTTCATACTAAGCTTGTGAATTTACCAAAGCATATCCCCCAGGAGTGTCATAACCAAGAGTGAAGCAAGGCACATTGTTGTGCACCAGTTCCTATTCGAGTCTAGCTCAAAGTGGTGTTTTTGGGTTTTACCCCTAGGATACATCTGTGCCAGAGCAGCCTCTACCTTCTCGTATCCAGAAAGGGATGTATTTTCTTGATAAACCATTTAATAAATACTCACCGAAACTTATGGATGTTTTTATTATACTTATTCTTGTCTATAAGGATTCACTAGGGTTTTCTAATCCTAATCCCAAAAATAACTAAACATATCCTCTGATACCAACTATTACAACCATGTTCTTTTATTAAAAACCTAAACAAGATTTATTACATAAACTTCACTTGATAAAACGTAGAAGATCGAGAGTTCTAGTGTATTTGGGGATTAGGATCATTACATAAAAACTTAAAACATGAAATACAAAATATTTATTGAAAAATTTCTCTACATGACCACTACATTCCCTCGTACTTAGCATTGCATGGGATAACCTGAGGACATGCATAAGAAAAGGGTGAGCTATAAATCCTAGTAAGGGAATAAAGATAAAATAACATGAGGAATACAATACATGTTAGACAATAGGAATATCAATGGAGAATAAGAGAAACATTAACATAAAGGCATGATAAATCATGATAATCATAACATGGAAATGTGGCAACAACACTTAACATAGAATTAGCATGAGCCAAGGCTCAATGCACATGGAGCATGAGTAAACCCTCATTGCACATGAAGCACGAGTAAACCCTCGCTGCACTTTAATTAGCAGGAGTCAACACTCATTGCACATGACGTATCATGATACTATACATTACCCAATTCATTGGAGCGCTATAAGGGTGCATCCTTCTTAAACATTTCATTTCATGCATAAGTGTACCACATGGATCATATAACATGGAATCAACCAACATCATAAGTTATTGCATGATTAAGTAACATGGAATAAATACATGAAATTACCACTCAATATTTATATGTTCATAAAGTTTAATACCATTGATTGAGACATGGGTATTGTATTCACTACACAATGATCTTGGCTTGGAAAAACGCGGTGCAATTTCGGCAGCATAATGACATGACATAAGGATTCATGAAAATGGTTGATGAGAGAGAAATGGGTGTATCATCATATGTACATGAAATGGATAGTAAGGGGTCATATAGATACATGTACCAACAAACTTAATGGAATTTTGATGCATAATACAAAATAATTACTTGGATGTAAAAGAGGAGAGAGAAATCCCTCACGGCATTTCGGTATGGTAACAGGTGTACATGGGAGGCATTAATGAGAGAGAAAGGGCTATCCAATCATCCAAACATAAATATTCCAGTATGGGGGAGGTGAAAAATCATACCCCAGCTTTTTTAATTGAAAAAAAAGTTCATAACAACCACTACTAGAAATCCATCCTTTCCCAACGGTTCTGAACCGTTGGGAAAGGCTGCAGAACCGTTGGTATATGTTATACCAATGGTTCTGCCAACCGTGGGGATGTAAGCTGTTGGGAAAGGGTTTTCCAAACGGTTTACAAGGAACCGTTGGGATAGGTTAGAAAAAATCAACCTACCCCAACGGTTGTGCCAAACCGTTGGGAAAATCCTTTCCCAACGGTTTGAAAACCATTGGGAAAGGTTTTTACCAACAGTTGGTAGAACCATTGGTAAAAACACCAATTCCAAAAGCTATCCCAACAGTTTGAACCGTTGGGATAGTCTGTTTCTACCAACGGTTTAATGAACCGTTGGTAAAAACAGTTCCATATGGGCTATGCCAACGGTTTGAAACCGTTGGTATAGGCCTTGCTGTGCAAATTGCACAGCAGCCTGTAATTTGCACAGTAGGTCTGTTTTGGGCTCATTTTGGCACAATAGGTCTGTTTTGGGCTCATTTTCAATTCAATTTTCAATCCAATTATTGTAACTGTAACACATATACAATGCATACATATAGAGAACAAACCAACACATTTAAATAATGCAAACCAACCAACCAACACATATAATGCATCCTGGAAATATACTCATCCATAATTAAATTAGAATTCATAACATAATTATAAACATACATAATTCATTTAGAATTCAATTTAAAATTTAGATGACAATCATATGTGGAATCCGGAATTCAATTCATAATTTGATTGGTTTTTTATACACCATATATTTTTACTCAAAATCATATACATTTTAAACAAAATACATACACCTGGAATGATACCGGTCACACCGTGCCTCAGATTGAGGTGAGGTTAACTTGTACACGTCACAAATGACTCATTGATCGTTGTCCTAAAGTATCAACATATTTTGAAATCGTTTGGTCAGTTTTCCGCATGCCAGTTGTTGTTTTCACTTAAAATGAAGTGTTTTTTAAATAAAAGAGATACACTTTGAATGGTGTCGGCCACACTGCGCCTCGGATTGATGCGGGGTTGACTTTTACACATCACACATGACCCATGCATTGTTGTGCTAAAATATAAACACAATCAGAATGCATTTGGTTGGTTTTCCGTATGTATTTAAAATGTAGTCCATTTAAAAGAAAATAGATACACTTAGAGTGGTCTCGGCCAAACCGCGACTCGGATTGAGGATCGGTTGACTAGTACACGTAACATATGACCCATGGATCATTGTCCTAAAATTTCAACAGATTCCGAATGCGTTTGGTCGGTTTTTCGTATGTCAGTTGTTTATTTCACTTATAATCTTGTCCCTTTTAAACAATAGAGACGCAGTTAGAGTGGGACCGGCCACATCACATTTCGGATTTAGACGGGGTTGACTCATACACATCTCAAATGACCCATGAATATTTTTCCTAAAGTATCAACATAATCCGAATGCGTTTGGTCAGTTTTCCGTATGTTAGTTGATGTTTTTCACTTAAAATGACGTCCTTTTGAAACAAAAGACATACACTTTGAGTTGTTCCGGCCACACCGCACCTCGAATTGAGGCGGGGTTGAATCGTACACGTCACATATGACCCATGGATAATTGTGCTAAAGTATCAACACAATCAGAATCCGTTCGGTCGGTTTTCCATATGTCATTTGTTGTTTTCACTAAAAATGAAGTCCATTTTAAACAAAATAGAGACACTTTGAGTGGTTTCGGCCACACCGCACCTCGGATTGAGGTGGCGTTTACTCGTACACGTCACATATGACCCATGGATCGTTCTCCTAAATTTTCAATAGAAACCGAATGCGTTTGGTTGGTTTTCCGTATGTACTTAAAATACTGTCCATTTTAAACAAAAGAAAGTCACTTAGAGTGGTCCTGACCACACCACGCCTCGGATTGAGCCCAGGTTGGCTCTTACACGTAACATATGACCCATGGATCGTTTTAATAAAATTTCAACATATTCCGAATGCTTTTGGTCAGTTTTTCGTTTGTTAGTTGTTTATTTCACTTATAATCTTTTCCGTTTTAAACAAAAGAGACACATTTAGAGTGGTACCGGCCACACCGCGTCTCGGATTTAGGCGGGGTTGACTCGTACACGTCTCAAATGAACCATGTATTGTTTTCCTAAATTATCAACACAATCCGAATGCATTTGGCCGGTTTTCCGTATGCCAGTTGATGTTTTTCACTTAAAATGGCGTCCTTTTGAAACAAAAGACATACACTTTGAGTTGTTCTGGCCACACCGTGCCTCGGATTGAGGCGGGGTTTACTCTTACACGTCACATATGACCCATGGATCATTTTTCTAAAGTATCAACACAATCAGAATCCGTTCGGTCGGTTTTCCGTATGTCATTTTTTGTTTTCACTAAAAATGAAGTCCATTTTAAACAAAATAGAGACACTTTGAGTGGTGTCGGCCACACCGCGCCTCGTATTGAGGTTTCGTTGACTCGTACACATCACATATGACCCATGGATCATTCTCCTAAAGTTTAAACAGAAACCGAATGCGTTTGGTCGGTTTTCCGTATGTACTTAAAATACTGTCCATTTTAAACAAAAGAAAGTCACTTAGAGTGGTCCCGACCACACCGTGACTCGGATTGAGCCCGGGTTGGCTCGTACACGTCACATATGACCCATGGATCATTGTCCTAAAATTTCAACAGATTCCGAATGCGTTTGGTCGGTTTTTCGTCTGCCAGTTGTTTATTTCACTTATAATCTTGTCTGTTTGAAACAAAAGAGACACAATTAGAGTGGTACCGGCCACACCGCATCTCGGATTTAGGCGGGGTTGACTCTTACACGTATCAAATGAACCATGGATCGTTTTCCTAATGTATCAACACAATCCGAAAGCGTTTGGCTGGTTTTCCGTATGCCAGTTGATGTTTTTCACTTAAAATGACGTCCTTTTTAAACAAAAGACATACACTTTGAGTTGTTTCGGCCACACCGCGCCTCGGATTGAGGCGGGGTTGACTCGTACACATCACATATGACCCATGGATAATTGTGCTAAAGTATCAACACAATCAGAATCCGTTCGGTCGGTTTTCCGTATGTCATTTGCTGTTTTCACTAAAAATGAAGTCCATTTTAAACAAAATAGAGACACTTTGAGTGGTGTCGGCCACACCGCGCCTCGGATTGAGGTGGCGTTGACTCGTACACATCACAAATGACGCATTGATCATTGTCCTAAAGTATCAACATATTCTAAAATCGTTTGGTCAGTTTTCCGTATGCCAGTTGTTGTTTTCACTTAAAATGAAGTGTTTTTTAAATAAAAGAGAGACACTTTGAATGGTGCCGGCCACACCGCACCTCAGATTGACGCGGGGTTGACTCGTACACATCACACATGACCCATGCATTGTTTTTCTAAAATATAAACACAATCAGAATGCGTTTGGTTGGTTTTCCGTATGTATTTAAAATGTAGTCCATTTTAAAGAAAATAGATACACTTAGAGTGTTCTCGGCCAAACCGCGACTCGGATTGAGGCGTGGTTGACTCTTACATGTAACATATGACCCATGGATCGTTGTCCTAAAATTTCAACAGATTCCGAATGAGTTTGGTCGGTTTTTCGTATGTCAGTTGTTTATTTCACTTATAATCTTGTCCCTTTTAAACAATAGAGACGCAGTTAGAGTGGGACCGGCCACATCACGTTTCGGATTTAGACGGGGTTGACTTGTACACGTCTCAAATTACCTATAAATCTTTTTCCTAAAGTATCAACACAATCCGAATGCGTTTGGTCGGTTTTCCGTATGTTAGTTGATGTTTTTCACTTAAAATGACGTCCTTTTGAAACAAAAGACATACACTTTGAGTTGTGTCGGCCACACCGCGCCTCGAATTGAGGCGGGGTTGACTCGTACACGTCACATATGACCCATGTATCGTTATCCTAAAGTTTCAACAGAAACCGAATGCGTTTGGTCGGTTTTCCGTATGCCAGTTGATGTTTTTCACTTAAAATGATGTCCTTTTGAAACAAAAGACATACACTTTGAGTTGTGTAGGCCACACCGTGCCTCGGATTGAGGTGGGTTTGACTAGTACACGTCACATATGACCCATGGATCATTGTGCTAAAGTATCAACACAATCAGAATCCTTTTGGTCGGTTTTCCGTATGTCATTTGTTGTTTTCACTAAAAATGAAGTCCATTTTAAACAAAATAGAGACACTTTGAGTGGTGTCGGTCACACTGCGCCTCGGATTGAGGTGGCGTTGACTCGTACACGTCACATATGACCCATGGATCGTTCTCCTAAAGTTTCAACAGAAACCGAATGCATTTGGTTGGTTTTCCGTATGTACTTAAAATACTGTCCATTTTAAACAAAAGAAAGTCACTTAGAGTGGTCCCGACCACACCACATCTCGTATTTAGGTGGGGTTGACTCGTATACGTCTCAAATGACCCATGGATCGTTGTCTTAAAGTATCAACACAATCCGAATGCGTTTGGCCGGTTTTCCGTATGCCAGTTGATGTTTTTCACTTAAAATGATGTCCTTTTGAAACAAAAGACATACACTTTGAGTTGTTCCGGCCACACCGCGCCTCAGATTGAGGCGGGGTTGATTCATACACGTCACATATGACCCATGGATCATTTTCCTAAAGCATCAACACATTTCGAATGCATTTGGTCAGTTTTTTGTATGTCACTTTTTGTTTTCACTTAAAATCTTATGGTAATTCATATAGAATATTTTTATATCATATTTAGTATGGATTAGATTTTAGTTGATCATGTTATGAAACATTTCAGAGCTAATGAAATTAAGGAAGGTGGAGGGGCTGTCCGGGGGGCTGTCTGGTGGGTGTCTGGGGGGCTGTCCGGGGACCAAGGAGGAGGGTGGGGGGGTTGTGCGGGGTCTGTCCGGGGGGTGTTTGGGGGTTGTTCAGGGGGCTGTCCGGGGTTGTTCAGGGGGTTGTCCGGGGGTTGTTCAGGGGGTTGTTCAGGGGTTGTTCAGGGGTTGTTCAGGGGGTTGTCTGGGGTTGTTCAGGGGGCTGTCTGGGGGGCTGTCTGGGGGGTGTTTGGGGGGTTGTCCGGGGTCCAAGGGGGAGGGTGGGGGGGTTGTCCGGGGGGCTTTCCTGGGGGCTATCCGGGATCCAGGGTGGAGGGTGGGGATTTGTACAGGGGGTTGTCTACGGGGCTGTCCACGGGGCTGTCCGGGGGGTGTTTGGGGGGTGTTCGGGGTCCAAGGGGGAGGGGGGGTTGTCCAGGGTCCAAGAATGAGGGGGGTTATTCAGGGAGTTCTCAAACACACAACCACTAAAAGACAACAACATCCATAAAAACATACAATATATAAAAATAACTCAACTCCAATACTATACTACGAGTCTAGATAAAACCAACAACTAGAATAGATTAAACATCAAATCTCAGTAATATAAGTCAAAAATGTAACGGATCAATATGTCCCACATCAGCATCACCATCACCATCATCATCATCATCATCACCCTCATCATCGTCCTTCTCATCGTCCTCACCCTCCACAGCGCCCTCCTCCTCACCTTCGCCCTCCTCCTCGCCCTCCTCATCTCCCTCCTCTTCCACATCAGACTCCTCGCCATCGTCATCTTCAAGCTGGACATCGGCCTGACCACCACTGGAACTTCCACCTGTTGCACCATATATAGAATGTATCGACGACATGTATTCATCAATCGCTGGGATGGCCTCTGCTGGAAGTGTTGGACGTAGAACTTCAATAAATTTCATAAATGCACTGTTTGCCCTAGCAGACTGTTCTGCCGTCTCTGTGGCCCTTTTCTCAGCCTGTTCTGCCTGTGCCCTAACTTGCTACAGCTCGGTGGCACTACAAATCGTACCTGAGGCAGGCCAATACCTCATCGGGGCTATCCTAGGTCGGCAGCATACTCTGCCAGAATGATCCTCTCCCAACACCTGATGTAAGTGATCAGATGGCCCAAAATTGTCTGCTTCTTGGGCATCGAGGTCCTCTAAAGCATCCTGTTACAAATATAAATATATTATTAAGTTACAAAATAGATATTAAAATATAAAATCAACAGATTAAAACTTACAATCTGCTGCTGAGTCGCTTCGTTGACAGCACTTCCATCCTTTTTTCGTCTACTCAAGCAAAACAGTTTTGCTCGAGGCACACGTCCTTCAATATTTTGTACTTGCCTCTACAATGACATTGAAAACAAAAGTTATATAAAAACTTTAGCAAATGATTAAATAATTGAGGAAACAAAAGAAAATGTAAGTCGTAAAGAAAACTTATAAACAATTGTCATACCTGCAGCCTCTCATGATCTGGCATCGTCGTGCGTCCTAGTGTATGGAGGTATTTTTTTGCATCAATGTTTTTTTTATTTTTTCCAGATGATTACTAAATAAAATTCGATAATGCAAAGGATAATATTAATGCAAAACTTGAAAGTTATTATTTAAATACCTCAAATGTAATTCATACCTTAAACTGGGTACTCGTCCAATGAGTAATCATCTGACGATACTGCTCTATAGGACAATCATCCACGACTGGTACCGCCTCTAACTCAATGCCAACTCTAGAACGCCAGCCAATATACAACTCATGCTTGTAGGCTCTCCAAAGATCGCCTAAATCCTTTAGACATTCTAGTCGTGCACCCTCACCATCAGGAAAATTAAATCGAAGCTGAAATAAAAATATTAATTCATATAAATACAAAAATAATTCATGGCATTAAATACAACAGATTTTTTTACCCATATCTCTGCCCAAGCTCTATCTTTGACCTCATGTGGCAAATGTCTCCACGACAGCGGGCTGACGGGAATGATGTCGGAGTATTTGGCAAGCGTCGCCAGAAAACTCCGACATTGCTGCCCTGTTTTCTCAACCATCTGATTGTCTTCATTATATTCCACCATAACCTGTGTGCGACGGTTCCACACCGAACGCATGCGTGTACGACCCCGCCCCCTCCTCCTGTCAGTAGATGTATCTGTCATGAAATAAAAACAAATATTTTATCAAAACATGTAATAATGAAAATAAATATTTCTATAAAAATTTGTTAGGGTTTTATAAATATACCTGTTCTAGTCTGATCAATGAGTGGCGCCGGATCCACAGAACCTGATGGAACACCCTCTGGTGGAACAGGAGTCGAAGACGATGGAATATAAAATCTAGGTGAGACAGAAGTAGAAGGAAAAGAAGATGGAACAGCTGTATGACCTGATGTTGACTGGGGAGTGGGAATCATCATGGGATGTGAAAATGATGGGGCAGAAGATGCAGAAGGTAGCGAAAACATGGGAGGCCTAAATACCCCGTGTGTCCCTAATGACACACCAGGATCAGAATGTGGGAAGGCTGAAATGTCAGTGGGAGGGGAAGGGTCTAGTCAGGCATGCGCAGATCTACGTCCACCTCTGGTACGAACCCTCATCGTACCACCGGCCTGAGTACTAGGACCAGTACTAGGCTCCTCGTCGAATAACTGTCGACGTAACGGTGGATCCTACAAAAAAATTTACAAAAAAATTAATCACATGAAATTATATATTCTGTAAATATATATATATATATATATATATATATATATTTGAAATAAAGTACTCACTGTAGGCACTAATGGTGGAACGCCCAGCTCCTCCATCCGACGATTGTTCTCCGCCATTTTTTTTTCATCTCTCTTCAATTGGCTGCATTTCCTGCATTTGAAAACAAATATGTAATTAATTAGAAAAAGGAAATTAATGTGTAAACCAAAAAACTAAATATATGAGGGAATGAGGGGATTCATTGGTAATTTAGCTATCAATTGTTTTAGAAGAGCTTGAATGAATTTAATAAAACATACAAGTTGTAATGTTCACCAAGTTAGAAATATTGTTTGATTTGGTTTGAATACAGTTCAATTCCAAATTAGAAAATGCAATTCAAATAAAACAGCAACCAATAAACATTGAAAATTCACATAACGGTCAAGTAAGCTAAAACATATTTGTGATCAATACTAAATAAATATGAATATTACCAACCTTAACAACCCAACTCGAGGTAAACCAAAATAATTGAGAACATGGAAGAATGATTCTATATATTTCCAACCACAACTTCAGGTTCACAATCAACTCTGACAATTGATCTATTGGAGTCATCAAAAGAAATAAATGGATTGGTTCCAATGGCAATAGGGACAGTGTCAATTCCATCATCAGCATCATCAAAAATATGTCTTGGAATTACTTCAACTATGACACCAAATTCAGGTTGAAGTTGATCTTTGACATAAAAAACTTGTTTAGCCATTGATTCCAACACATATGGTTCTTCGGTAGCAAGAGTGCGGGTCATATTAATTACTCGAAATCCACAATCATCAATAAATGTACCATGTCTCATCATCGAATCAAACCAATGGCATTTCATCATTGTGACTCATCCATGAGAGTAATAATCCAATATTATTATTTTCTCAACGACTCCATAATAACCCACATTTTCAAGTCGTGGTCTACTATCTGATGCACTGGCATAACAATCTGTTGTGGCAGTAACCATAATACCATCATGTTGTGTTCTCATGTTTTTGGCTCATTCAGTGACAATAAATCTATACCCATTGATAACAATTGATTTACAGTCACGAACCACGGTATTAAGACCAAAAGCCAAAGCTCTTATTTCCTCAGAGACAGAGTCAGCAGACAAACTCAATACCTGCAATATAAATGACAGTTAAACTTAAGTAAATATTGAAATAATTAATTTAAACAGTAATATTTTTACCTTCAATTTTAACCAAGCAGAAAACTCTTTGCTATGCAAAGTCTCTCTCCTTCTCAAAGATAAAGAACGATGCTTCCTATTTATCATTGTTTTATGTTCCCTGTAGATAAAAAATATGAATAGTTTAACAGATATATATGTAAGATATACATATTCAATTTTGTTACCTGATATAGTCATCGAACAAATCACAGTTGAACAAAACTGTGCGATGTGCCATCTCCCGCTCTTCATGGCTTAATGTATTCAATGTATATGATCCAGGAATTCCTCCTGTTTGAGGAAGTGATGGAAAACTGCGTTCAATTTGCTCATATTGTTCTTCTTCATTACTCATTGGTCTGTTCATTCTTGTAGTAAGATCAGACAAATACATCGAACAGAAATCCATACATTCTTGAGCTAAGTAACCGTTCATGATAGAACCTTCGGGATGATTCTTGTTTCGAAAATAAGACTTTAATGTGAACATATTTATTTCAGTTGGATACATCCAACGAAAAGAAACAGGTCTTCTGAGAAGTATTTCATTTGGAATATGGACAGTCAGATGCAGCATGCATGTGAAAAATGATGGGGGAAATATTTTCTCTAACTCACACAAAATTAATGGGGCATCTGTCAACATTTTTTGAAAGAAAGACTTGGACAACTTCTTAGCACAAAGATCTCTAAACAAATGGCACAACCGAATAACACCCACCCTTACATTATTGGACAAAAGATGATGGATTGATATTGGAAGCAACTCATGTAGTAGAACGTGATAATCATGAGTCTTCAAAGATTTTAGCTTCAACTCTCTTCTGTTGACCCGTTTAGATATGTTGCTTGAATAGCCATCAGGAACTCTAATAGTATCTAATACTTCCAGAAATTGTTTTTTTTTCAGTAGGTTTCATCACATAAGAAGCACATGGAAGTTGCCATTTATTTTCACTGATACACACAGGATGCAATTCTGGTCTGATGCCCCAATCCACCAAGTCACGTCAAGATCGTAAATCATCTTTTGTCTTCCCCTTGACATTTAGAAGAACTGAAAGCAACATTTCACATATATTCTTTTCAATATGCATTACGTCTAAGCAATGACATAGTGAATTGGTTGACCAATAAGGCAAATCAAAAAAGATACTCCTCTTCCTCCAATTGTAACAGGTTTCTGTGGAAACATTCTTTCTCTTTCCAGATTTCATTTGACCCTTCCCGAACGAAAAACTGAAATCTTTCAATTCATTAAGCACATCAGTTCCAGACATACACTGAGGCAGATCATCGGTCTCTATAGTATTATAAAATCTTTGACGATTCATTCTATATGGATGATCCTTTGGCAAAAATCGTCGATGTCCCATAAAACTGAAACTACAATGATGTTTCAGTCTTCTGGATCGTGTATTCTTCATACAAACTGGACATGACAGTTTTCCCTTCATTCTCCATCCAGACATCATTGCATAAGCCGGAAAATCATTGATCGTCCACATAAGCGCAGCACGCATCTGAAATATGTCTTTCGAACATGCATCGTATGTGCGCACACCCACATCCCAAAGAAGTTTCAACTCTTTTATTAAAGGTTGCATGTATACATCAATATCAATGCTGGGATCAGAAGGACTAGATATGAGTATACTCATGAAAGTGAAATATTTTTTCATACAAAACCATGGGGGAAGATTATAAATATGTATAAAAACTAGCCATGTGCTGTGCGAAGTAAGCATCTGCCCAAACGGATTAAAACTGTCGCATGAAAGACCCAGCCTCACATTACGCACGTCAGCTGCAAAATCAGGATGTCGAGCATCAAATATCTACCATGAAAATCCATCTACAGGATGAACCAACTCATCATTAGTCTTATTTCTCTCGGTATCATGCCATCTCATTTTTATTGATATTTCATCAGACATAAAAAGATTCTGGAGTCTGGGGATCAATGGAAAGTGCCACATTACTTTATGTGGAACGCGGGATGGTGTTCCATCAGATTTTGACTTCCAGCGGGATGTGCCACATTTTATACATTCATTTCATTCAACGGTTTCTTCCTAGAATAAACTGCAATCTTTCGGGAAAGCATGAATTTTGTTTCTGGAAAATCCAAGTTCTTCAACTAACTTCCATGCCATATAGTGGTTTGAGGGAATATCTGCATCATCTGGAAGTAAATCCTTCAAGAGGGTAAGAATGTAATCGATTTCTATATTATAAATCCCATACATAGTTTTTCCATGAAACAATCAGATTAAAAATTCCAGATTTTTCATTTTATCGCATTGTCGATATACTGGAGTCGTGGCAGCATCATTCAATTTTTTCACCCTATCAATATCATAATTTTCACTAGATGCATCAGTTGTCCTCATATCGACGTCTTCTTGAGTCGAAATCCTTTCTTTTTCATGATGACGAATAAACGGAAACCGATCATCTAACAAATTCTCCATTCCAGTCCTTTCATTTCGATCATCACCAATTTGAGATTTCATTTTCTCCCCATTGTGATACCACACAAAGTAGTTTGATTGAAAACCATTTTTTTTATGTGGTAGCTGACTTCTTCACGACTCAACCAAGGTCTACCAACACAATTGGAACATGGGCAGTGTATGCGACCACTATCTGAAGCATTGTGAAATGCAAAATCTATAAAGCTCTCCAAATTGTTTTGAAAATCGCTTGAGATACGATCGGTTTCATACATCCAACTTTTGTCCATTCTGTAAAAAGAATTCATATAAGTCATTTTGTCATAAACAATTCAATAGGATTGAACTTTAATAGAAAATACATTTAAGTAAACGATAAAGGAAGAAAATAATCATGGTATCAACTACACATGTGAAAAAAACATACTAATGTGTTATTGAGAAAATGTAAAACCAACAAGAACTTAATGTGTTATCACATCAGAGCATGCCTCATCCCATAACCATATTAGTAGGGAATCCTCATATGCGATTTACCTTTTTGAATTAATATTCACTTCCTCACCAGGTACCTGAGTAGATTTCATAGATATAATCATCTCACATCCTGTAAGGCTTCCATTATGTATGATCTGCAGAATAATTTGAGTGATCATGAATCATGCATGGGATCTTCCCATGATCACTATAGATTATGAGAAGGAATTATGATAGGTCACGTGAAGAACATCAAACACATATTTTAGATAATTTGAGACATAATATAATAAAATAATGTATAAATCTATGGAATTTGGGATAAAAGGATGGATGAAATACTAAAATATGGGAGAGTAAGGTGAAGGAAATATATGTTGACCCTAATGTTCATAACATGCATCACCTATGAAATTTTATTGCACTAGGAAATTTCATCTTGTTCACAATACATTCCATTGGAAACCTATTTTGATCATTTGATGTCCCCTTGACATGTCAAATAAAATCAGATGGCACCCATGAATATGCCACCCTTGTAATGAAAAGCCTTTAATTCTCACCATACAGACTACATGTTTTCCAATAGATATATATCTCCTTCTATATAGGGGAATCAATACATATTATCTCAGTCTCATATTAAATGTCAGGAATGTTAGATGGCTCCCTTAATACCCTCCAGGCACACCAACTAGGTCATGTGATGTCCTCAAATCATGTCACTATGGACATAAATCACCCTTCAAGACATGTCACACTGACTCTAGAGTTTCCCTCCCAGTGTGTCAAACATGTCTTTTGATGAAAATGGAGAAGATCACCAAAATCAATAGATTCCATATAGGCATTACATCCATTATCATGAAATTTCTTCTAGGATCAACCAGTCAGGACTTGTGATGTCCTCCAAAAATTCCGTCCTTGATCATTAGAGAAACATCAGACAATCCATCTAGGTTAGGAAAATTCATCAAAATGTTTATAGGATCATTTAATTTCCATTGGAAATTTCCAAAAGAAATCCTCTATCATGCTAAGTAGATAGTCAAGGAATTCCATGTGGAAAACCAACACATATCCATAAGAGAAGAAATCTAAAAATAATAGAATCTATATGCATTATAAAATTGTCCACCATTGGCATGTAAGCTTCTATAAAAATGGAACCATAGTGTTTATGTTTTAATTAATGGAAAAATCAATTCATTAAAACAACTACAACAACTTGATTGAGATCAATTTTTACCTGTTCGGATGGGGGGTGTACCTATTCGGACGGGGGTCGATGATGTTTGGACGGGGGGTTCGCGAGAGCGCGGGAGCGGAGGACAGCCCGCCCACCCCTCCTTGACAGCCCGACCACCCCCGTGGACAGCCCTTCCACCCTTGTGGAAAGCCCGCCCACCCCCGTACCCCCTCGGACACCCCGTACCCCCTGGATAGCCCCGCCCACCCTCCCAAATAGCCCACACCCCCTCCCCTGCAACCCCACCACCACCACCTAGACATACCAACCCCCCTGGACACCCCACACACCCCTCCCCCACCAGGACACCCCACCCAGACCCCCAGGAAAGCCCACACCCCCTAGACAGCCCCGCCCACCCCCATGGACATCCTTTCCCACCCCCGTGGACAGCCCCGCCCACCCCCGTGGACAACCCACCCACCCCCGTGGACGCCCCCTACCCCCTAGATAGCCCAACCACCCACATGGACAGCCCACCCACCCCCCTCGACACCTCTACCCCCCGTGGCCAGCCCACCCACCCCCCCTGGACAGCCCGCCCACCCCTCCTTGACAGCCTGGCCACCCCCGTGGACAGCCCGTCCACCCTTGTGGACAACCCGCCCACCCCCGTACCCCCCTGGACACCCCGTAACCCCCCTGGATAGCCCCGCCCACCCTCCCAAACAGCCCACACCCCCCTCCCCTGCAACCCCACCACCACCACCTAGACATACCACCCCCCCTGGACACCCCACACACCCCTCCCCCACCAGGACACCCCACCCAGACCCCCAGGATAGCCCACACCCCCTAGACAGCCCCGCCCACCCCCGTGGACAGCCTTTCCCACCCCCGTGGACAGCCCCGCCCACCCCCGTGGACAACCCACCCACCCCCGTAGACACCCCCTACCCCCACAATCCATTATCCAAAACATATCAAATTGGTTTGAACACAATCCATAATTCCCACAATCCATTATCCAAAACATGTAAATGTTCACGATAGCCTCCCCCAACTCTGATTTACATGTTTTGAACACTCTCCTTCCAAACATAGAATATAAAAACATTAAATAAGTATTCACAAACACAAACAATATCCTATTTAGATATTAATTTCAATACTCAAGTAAACCAAACACCTGGAAAAAATCTATTCATTAAAACAACTACAACAATATGGTTGAGATCAAATTTTACCTATTCGTATGGGGGTGTACCTGTTGGGATGGGGGGTGCTGGTGTTCGGATTCGCGAGAGCAGTGGAGTCGGATGGGGTTCGCGAGAGCAGCAGAGCGAATAGATTAGGGCTCTGTCCGAATGGGGAGAGGAGATCGCGATCTAGAATTTGGGGAAAACCTTTGCCAACGGTTTATAAAAACCGTTGGCAAAGGCACACATTTCCCAACAGTTCCAGTGAACCGTTGTTAAATGTGTGAGTTTAGCACCCATTTCCCAACGGTTCTAGTAAACCGTTGGGAAAGGGTCCACCGAAATTCCCTTTGCCAACGGTTTGATTAAACCGTTGGCAAAGGCTCACTATACCAACAGTTTAAGTAAACCATTGGTATACTACCGTTGGGAAAAGACCAAATTCCAGTAGTGAACTTAAATAAAATTGGACAAAAAATGAGAAAGGAAGAAATCCCTTACATGGAAGTGAGATCCCAAAAGTTTGGGAGAGGCTTGAGAGAGGATTCATGGGAGATTGGGGAACCTTGGGAGGATTATAGAGAGAAGAGGTCTGGGTTTGGTCGAAATCGAAATACTTTGAGTGAAGAGGAAGTGGAAGCATGGGTGGGTTTACAAAGGAATGGATAGGGAATTCTTTATTATTTAGGTTTGGGACACCTCACATTAAACTAATCAAAACCACAAACCAGCCCATGATTTTTTCACATGGTTTTTTCCAGAGGGGAGTGGAAAACAATATTTTATATGTCCAATGGCCTAACTTCTTAAAATAATAGATTTTCATATGTGGAGGTGAGTCACACTCTCAAGGAAAATAATTTAAAAAGTCCAAATATTTTATAAGCCTTGAAGGGTCCACTAAAGATTGGTAAAATAAATAAATAAAAACCCAAAATCACATTATTTTAAGGGTAAAACATATATTATCCGAAAATAATGTTTATATTATTTTATTACATCATTATTGGGTCATTATGATGTCATAAAAAATATTATATATTTAGACGGTATTTAATTTTTACCCAAAAAATCAACTCTCGGAAAATTTTGGAAAAATAACCGTTGGATAATTTTGACGTCCTAATTCCAAAAATAATATTAATTTTATCTAAATAATTTTCTAAATATGTGAATTTTTACTTTTAAAATGAAAATTGACATTTATCGAAAATTTATGGGTTTTGACAAAAACAGCTTTTAAACCTTAATAAAAATAACAATTGCATTCATAAAATTATATGATAATTTATATTTAATAAAAAGTAATTTAATAATAATAATATTTTATTAAAATATTATTTAATTCAAAAATCCATTAATTCATCAAAATATATTTCTTTGTTTAATATAAACTAAAAATACTATTTGTACTTTAAAAACTATTTACAAAGTAACAATAATAAAATGAATGCACATTATTTATAAAAAAATAATGTACATAGTCATAGTTCTAGGGTATTGTTACATAACTCCTTATAACACCTGCATAAGACCAAAGGGTAAGGTGTGCGATGGTGACAGACTCTTGGGTAGCTCGGATAACATCGCTCGGGTGGTAATCTCTATTAACTTCCACTTCTCCCGTAGTCAGTTCTGCTCAAACTTAATGTGTTCAAGCTTGGCTTGGGATTGGTCAAGAGTGAAGCCCAATGATGCCACCTCCTTTTCGATCTCTGACAAATGGACTTCGTACGAGACAAGTCTACTGGATGAGGTCATCGCTTCCTTTGTCTTAGTAAATTGGATTTGTTAAAGCCCTATATTTATACGAATCATGTGATCACTGTTCAACAACTATATTAGAAATGGTCACAATTCTTAACAGTATTTTAAAATCCAAAACATAAAACCAAATAATTGCATGCATTTTACATAACCATAAGAATACATTTAAATAGACCAAGAGAATTTTTCATTAATGAATTTTTGGGTCGTCACATGAGGCATAACTGAGTGCCAAAAGAATGTTGTAATCCCCTCTAGACTCATGAGGTAAAACATGTTACTAGGTATAAGATAAGGACATCATAACTCCATAAAACTGTACCAACTCATCCACATACCTCTTAGATAAATCATTAATTTCACCTGACTCCTTGGTCGCTAAGAAGTGGGCCAATTTCATCAATTGATCCACTATCACCCAGATAGAATCACAACCTTCCTAAGATCTGGGTAACCCTATGACAAAATATATCGATATTTCAGCCCATTTTCACTCAAAAACATCCAAGGGCTACAAAAAACCACTAGGAACATGATGATCGACTTTTACCTGTTAGAAAACTAGACACCAAGCCACAAACTCTGACACTGCCCATTTTATCTTAGACCACTAAAACTATATCCTCAAGCCATAGTATATTTTAGAAACTACTATGTGTACTTAAAAAGGTGAGTTATGAAACTCGCAAAGGAATCCATTGTGCATTACAATCATAAAAAAACTCACAAGAAATAACACCCAGTTCAGACCATCCTTCGACCATCCCTCGAGAGTATCACCATCGAAAAAACAATCACACATCACCTATTCCTATGAGTCTCCCCACTGAGAGTCCTCTACCTACTATGTCAAATAATACTACATTGTAATCTGAAACAAACATTCACTACCACCATTAACTCTTGTATCTAAGTGCAAGGATTCAAACTTCTCCATTGCTCTCTAAGTATCCCTATACTCCCAAACAACACCCTTCCATGACTTCCTAATCAAAGTTTTGGCCTCAAAATTCCCCTTTCCTGAGGTGTAGAAGATATCAAAAGAAAAATCCTAAATAAACTACTTCCACCACTGTTGTCTCAAGTTTAGATCATGCTGGTAAAAGACATACCTCGGGCTCTTATGATCTGTAAAGACCACAAAGCGCTCCCCAATGAGGTAATGTCACCACAACTCTAGCACAAACACAACCACTGTTAGTTCCAGATCATGAGTGGAATATTTATATTTGTGTGGATGTAATTTCCTTTACCCATAAGAGATCACTTCCCGCTACTGCATTAGCATGCATCTCAAGCCCATACGGGAAGCTTCACAAAACACCTCAAACAACACACCCTCTTCCAACAGATGAAGCACTGGAGCACTGATTAAATTACTATTTAGGTAACTAAATGATTCCTAGAACTAACAACTCCACATAAAATCTTGTTCTTTCCTAGTAAAATCTATCAATGGGGATGAAACTCAAGAGAAATTGGGTACAAACCTCCGATAATATCATATGAGATGAAGGAAAATATGAACCTCTGTCACATTATTGGGTACTTCCAAAGAAACAATTTATTCAACCTTTGATGGGTCTATTTCCATGCCCTTCTGATACACCACATGCCTTAGGAAATGCACCTATCATGTTCAGAACTTACACTTGCACAACTTTCCATAGAGATGGTGGCGTCAAAGAACATGGAAGATAGTTCTGAGATGCTTGGAATTCTCCTCCTATAAATTTGAGTAGATCAAGGTATCATCGATGAATACGATGAAGAACCAATCCAGAAACTCATGGAACACAAATTTCATAATCCTCGTTAACATGGTTGGTTTATTCGAAACACCAAATGGCGTGATCAAAAACTCAAAGTGCCCATACAAACATCTAAAGGCAGTCTTCAAGATATCACTATCCTTCACCCTAAACTAGTGATATTCAAACCATAGATCAATCCTAGAAAACCAAATCACCCCTCTCATCTTGTCATTAACACCTTATATCCTCATAACATGATAACGGTTTTTGACCGTCACCTAATTCAACCTACGGTAGTCTATAGACAAACTTATACTATCATTCGCCTTCTTTATGAACAACACTAGATCACCCCACAGTGACACACTAGGCCAGATAAAACCCTCCTGCATCATATAATCAGTCTAAATCCTCAACTCCCACAACTCATTAGGTGTTATCTGATAAGGATCCATCAAAATCAGAGAATCACTGGGATGTAATTCTACCCCAAACTTAACATCATGTTGAGGGGGTAGTGTCACAAACTCCTCTAGGAAAACATATAGGAACTCCAAAATGACCCTAGAGACCTTCATTGTCCCAGTGTCCGATGATTCCACAAACAACTTAGACAACAAGGAAAGAAGGGGGACCATAGGCTGATTGTCATCCTGAAAACTCCACTCACCAATGAAAACCACATGCTAGCCATCCACTTTAGAAAACACGACTCTCCTCTAGAATAAATTGATAACAACATGTACAAAATATAATTAGTTCATACTGAGGATGACAAATATGGCTGCATTTATAGTAAAAAAAGATCCCCATAGGATTGATGCAGCCTCATCATTAATCTACACCTCAACACACTTCAAACAAGTTGGTCTGACCTCTGACTGGTGTAGTCAACACCAGGGGTATGGGAAGCATCTCTACGTCTATTCCTAGAGCATGGAATAGAGCATTTGAAACAAAGGATTGTGAATCTTATGAATAAAACAAGGCACAAATAAGAGTACTAAACAAACTTATCATACCTCAGATGATCTATGGACCCTCTGGAACTCTTACCTCCACTGTACGCAACTGATCATGCCCATATCCTATTCCAATCTCATGATGACCACATGCACATCCAGGCTCAGTTCATGGTCCCCGATCATGAAACAAATCCTGAGTTTGACCTATAATTTCTCCATATCCCCTTTGTAGAGAAAAAACTTGTTGCCCCTGTAGCTAAAACTGCCTCACTATCAACTGTTGTTGAGGCTGGTGCTGAACTTGTCCACCTCCACCAAACTAATCTTAGGGAACCACTAGGCACTATTTCTGGCATTGTCCATGGACCCAACAAACAAACATTGGCATAAAAATCCTAGGAAAATCACGGAAACCACTGGCCCCAGAAGGTCAGAAAGAAAGCTACTGAGGTTGAATCCCTTCTGGTCGAAACCTCGAAGACCCTAATTCCTGAGACTTGACACTAAGAACTATTCTCCTAGAGGAACCCTAATGGTTCCCATCCTGTAGAAAACCTCCTTGTGAGTGAATCTTCTCAATCACCTCTTCCTTCTTCTAAACCTCAAGATATTTCATCAATGTAAAATGAGTTATTGTACACTATATAGAAGGATGGAGTGCCTCCTCAAGATGTCTCACATGAGACTCCTCATCTGGAAAAACATATAGGGTAAAATTTATATAGTCATTGATCATGATTCCCAACTCCCACACTAACATGATCCCCTACTAAAGATAAATAGTCCCCTATCTCATTATTGACCTCATGGTCGACAAAAGGAACTATGCCCAGAACTCCTTCTAGAAGTCAACCCACATAACATATGCCTCCTTCTAATCTCCCAGATACAGTTTCCACCACTAACACGCAACTCCTCACATCTGACTATCTACCAAAGGCACCCAGTAATCTATCAGGGCTTAGATCAAACTAAAAGCAATCTTGAGCTCCTCCAGCCAGCGATCTATATCCATATTGGAAACACTACCCTCATACGTCTCCAAAACCTACTACTGGAAAGAAGGAAACATCCTCTACCACTAATTATCCTCCTAAACTGAATCAACCCTACAATGATCAGCTGCATCGGCCTGTTAAACCTCAACAACCTGATCCATATGTGAACAATGAATGGGAACCATGGATGAAAGGAAAACAAGTATTTACTAAGCCTGAGTAGTATATAATTTCATTAAGATTTATTTTAACGCATTTAATTCATTTTTTTATCCATTTCAAATTTCCCAAAAAAAACCAATTCAAATAAGAACATAAGTAATTAAAATGCATGTACCTCTCCAAGGTATCTACCTTGCAAGCAGGTCCATCTCACTTGGTCATTCAATAAGCTTAGAGTATGTTCACTGGATCACTAGGGGGCCCTAAAATCCCATAACCTAGCCAGTCTCCCTGGCCTATATCACACACCAAGGTCAATTGGAACTATTTCCATACTAAATATCAAGACACAAACCCCGCTTCACATTTCTAACTAATTTCATTTAATCATCTCATTCTTTTCATTATTTAGCATCAACAACATTTAACCACAAAACCTACCATTTAATTATCCATTAAATATTTTCATCCTATTAACCAAAACAAACCAAGTCATTAAAAAGATTATTGAACAATTATTTATTTATTCTATCACTACTTGAGTATCTATCACAAAGCAACCACCACCTCACCACCCCAAAAGCACGTCCAAACAAACCATCTCCTCACTGCCCCAAAAGCACAACCAAATAAACCACCTCCTCACCACCACAAAAGCACGTCCAAAAAACCACATATCACCCCAAACCCCATTAAAACCATACATCATCATCCCAAAATCATGGTCACACATCATAGCACATCAAGATCATCTCTATGGGTTTTTAAAGGGGGTTTTATCACATTCCACTTTATTTTAAGCGCATTATCACACAATCCAAATTCCTAGGGAAGCCATTTCATTATCCAAGTATAAGTGTCGAATAAATTTTCAATTTTGGGTGACATAACTACAATCACAACCAAATCATCAACCACATCAAATATATCCAACACAAAAAAATCCCCCAATGGGCACAATATCCAACAGGGCATCAAGCCCATACAATTCACAATATCAAAAATAATAAATAAATTTGTAAAAACAAGTGAATCAAACCCCATTTACCCTTTTCAATTAAATTAACCAATTATTTATATTTGATTAAGATGGAACAAGAATAACCCATAGATAAACAAAATTAAACCCCTCCCACATGATACACAAAAAAGGATAAACAAGGGAATCTCTACCTCAAAGAAGCTTTGCCAAATTGATTTGCACCTTAGGGTGAAGAAGAACACCCACAAACCACAACCGACCCACAAGAACTATAGATCAACCTAAAAAACAACCAAAGACCATAAAAACACAACCCAACAAACACCCTAAACCTAAAAAACATTTCCACAGTGAATCCTTGGGAGAAGAATGGAAGAAAAAACACCAAGGGAGAAGAACCTTACACTGATCAACCACGAATTTCCAATGAAAAACCACCGGGACCAACTGATCAAAGAGGGAGGAAGAGGGCTTAAATAATTCCTCAGGGCACCAAAGGTTTTTCCAAAATGTGAGGAAGAAGAATCCACATCTGAATGAATTAAAATTTGCTTGGAAATGAACTTTAAAACTATAATGTATCGGGGGTTTACAAGACGTGTTATCCACTTTCACGTCGTGTAATCCTCATGGTTCAATTTTTTCGAAAAACATGTCAACATTTTATTATTTAACCTCAAAAATATACACATCGTGAATCATACTAGGAAAAACTGTGAAACCAACTTTCACATCATGTAAGGCACTTACACACCATATACTTCCTCCATCAGCTCTGTTGTACCTCTAACTCCAATGAAAACTCCTGGAACCTTTTCTAAACACATCCAATAACCAAAACTGTCAAATTAACACACTGGGAGGGCACAAACCAATACATTTATATTGAAATTAAATAATTTAAAATATATGCACATGTATAATTGTATGTAAGTATGTGTATGTGTGTATATGTGTGTATGTCTGTGTGTGTGTGGATGTGTATGTGTACATATGTATATTTTTCATGTATACATGTGTGTGTGAATGTTACGAATTCACTTTTTAATATTTTTGTAATTTATTAAATTTTATTTATTAATTTATTATTACTTATTCATTAATAATGTTAAAAATATATTTAATCATTTTGTAAAATTTATTTATACATATATTTGTTTACTATATTTAAAATTATCAGATTTATATTCAAAAAAATATTATTTATTTACATACATTTATTAAAAAAATAAATGTATATAATAAATATAAATATGATAGATTTATTTTTAAATATTAAAAAATCTAACAATTATATAAATAAAAATCATGTGTTCTTAATATGTGATATTTGAACATATATATTTATATCAATTTCTATGTGCATATATTTACCCCGAGTGGCCCGAAGGCCTTCTTTTTTTATTTTATTATGGATAATCTTCCTTTTAAGGGTTGAAGGTTAACACGTACATGACCTGTAGGCCCAAGTCACAAGGCCCGACTGACCCGCAATACATTACTCGAAGGCCTAGAGGCATACCATGCCCATTACATGACCCGTAGGCCCAAACCACTAGAACTGCCCCTCCCCAGATTCTGTGTCATTAATCACCTAGATCCCCACCTTGCATTGTTGATCAGCTAGAATTTCCCCATACAAAGCTGCATGGTGTCTGGTCTCAATGGCGGCCGACATACCCTCTCATTCTTTCAATCTGGTTAGCTCTGCTTCTGGTGGTTGTTACTCTTGTTGCTCTGATCCTCTTCTGGGGCATGTTCTATGTGAACTGGGATACTCCATGGTCTCTATGGCTCGAATTCCATGTATCCTGAAGACCTTTGATGACCTGAAGGCCCTTAAGACCCGTAGGCCCAAACCGGTGTCCTAAAGGCCCAAATCGGGTGAATAGTTCTTACTACAACAGTATCAAACAGTAACTACTACAGTGACTTCTACAATAACCCGGAAATTCACCTCCACCCAGTTTTGAACCTAGGTCTCTTGGATGCCAAGCAGGAGCCCTTACCACTCGAGTATGGGCTCATTGGCTATGTGCATATATTTATATTCATTATGTTGTGTGTGTGTGTGTGTGTGTATGTGTATATATAGATATTGTACATATACATGTGTATGTATATATATGTATATAAATATACACATGTACATGGGATGTTCATATATATATAACATGTGTCCATGTGTATGTGTGGCATATACTTAAATAGTTAATTATAAAATTATAAATATAAATAATGTTTTATAAAAAGTATTTATAAAATTATAAATATATATATAATTATAATTATAAAATTATAATAAATATATTTAAATAATAAATATATTTATTATATTTATAATTATATATACTTATATATTAATAAATATATATAATTTTATATATATAGCTATAAAAATATATATAATCATATAAATATATATGATTATATATAAATATTTATAATTATATACAAATATTTATAAATACATTTATTTATAATTAGAATTATAAATAAATGAATATATATTTAAATAATTATAAAATTATAATAAATATACTTAAAATAAAAAAATATATTAATTATATTTATACTTATGTATACTTATATATTAACGAATATAATGAGGCAGCTTGCTTCAAGAAAAGACATGGGAAATCTGACATTGGTGTTATCGGGGCTAGAAAGGTGATGTCGCTGGATTGAGAGAACTCTCATATAAGGTAGGGAAATACACCTGGATGTGAATCTATTCAAAAGCATGGTGGTGTTCTTGATGGAAATGATCAGGACATTGGTGTTGGGGATGGTGAGAAGAGAAACATTGTCTTGGATAGCCTTGATCATGGTAGTGAGAAGATGCCCAAAACAGGGGCCGAGATTGTAGATAAGGGACAAGTTGATGATGCTCCTATTGAGGATGCTATAGGAAAATTAAAAATCATGAAGGCTGAGTTATTAGACCAAACTGATAATGTAGTAAAGCCTGTTAGGGATGATGTTGGTGTTGGTACAGAAAGTATTGTAGGTACCAACAAAGGGGGATGCCCGGGTGAGCAAAAAGCGTTGGATGTGATATCAGTGGATGATCTTTCCATTGAGGAATAGGGTGCTCAAAAATTAGCTGATCTATTTCTTTAACTGTAGCATCTGGTTAGAGCTTGTAAAGTAAAGAAAGTTGTTGATGTAGAAATATTTCAAATGGTCATCTATAGGAAAGTCAATTTATCTCAGTCTTTTCCAGATCCTGATATAGCACATTCAACTTCCCTCCAAGTCATGCCTCCAAGTGGTGAGCAATCTTGTGAGGTTTCCCCCAGAAGGGATTGTCTTCAAATGGACCTTGCTATCGACTTGCTGATTATATCCATCCAGCGAATAATATGGATGGTCTAAAGAACATTAATTGGAATTATCCATCAAACTTATCAGATCTTATGAATAATTCTTATGGACACTTTGGTAAGACCTCATAGGAGGAATTCATCATTGCACATGATAGTAACATGAATGTTATAATTCCAAAAGGAGGGTCAGAGGCCCATTTTTTGAACCAATAAGGAAGCGGTGGAATAGTTCTTCTCTCAATTGGAGGTTACAATTTATATGACAGAGCCAGACATTTTCATCTTTAATGGTTACTTGTAAGTGAAAAATTGTTAACAATTTACTTTAATGAAGAACTTTTTCTGAACCCAGAGATGAACTTTTAGGAATTGTCTTGGAAGTTTAGAACTGATTCTATGTCGGAGGAATCCTCTGAATCGGCATTTGATGAGGAGCAGGCTTCCCTGTACCTCAAGACCTGGTGTAGGGTATGACATCTAAAGGGAAGATGTGGATATCCTAGGAATATGGGATCTCGGGGTATGTTAAAGAAGTGATACTTGTTTCATTGTGGGTTTTATGCCATGCTTGCACTGCTTTCTATGTTGTACTTTTATCTTTTATTAATAAATTTGTAGTCATGGGTCTGGCTCTCAAACCCATGAGTGATCCTTTTGAATATACTTATATATTAATATATATATATATATATACATATAATTATATAATTATATTTATAATTATATTCAAATATTTATAAATATATTTATTTATAATTATAAATATATATTTATATATATTTAAATAATTATAAGATTAAATAAATATATATTAAAATAATAAATATGATTTTGATATTTATAATTTTATATATTTATATATTTATAATTATGTATAAATATATATAATCACCTACAAATATTTATAAATATATTTATTTATAATTATTATTATATATATATATATATTTAAATAATTATAAAGTTCTAATAAATATATTTAAATAATAAGTATATTACTATATATATATAATTATATATAATTATATATATATATATATAATTATAAAATTATAATAAATATATAATTTTTTAAAAAAAATGTTAGGGTCGAAGCCTCTTTTTTATTAAAGTAAAGGGCATCTTTTTTGGTATAGAAGACTCATTACATGTCATATGGGCCCAATAGACATGAAAACTCATTAAATGGCTCTAAAGGCCCATATTTTTTGCCTAAATGCCCTCTGGTAAATAACACTACTACAATACCTATCATCGCTTCAAGCTACAGTGTCCATCAGTTCAAAAATGTCATTACTACTATAGTTCCACCACTGCTACAGTATCCTGTGCTTAATAGGTTTTGAACCCCCAACCTTGATGTACTATTACGAGGTGCTTACCACTAAAACAGACCCCAACTAAAATTATAAAAAATATATTTTTTAAATTTATAATTGTATATATTGATATATTAATAAATATATATGATTATATAATTTTATAAATATATTTATAATTATATACAAATATTTTTAAATATATTTATTTATGATTATAATTATAAATATATATTTATTTATTCAAATAATTATAAAATTATAGTAAATATATTTTCTTAATAAAAATATTTATTTATAATTATATTTATAAATACATATTTTTAATTCTTTAAATATTTATTATAAATATATATAATTAAATTTGTTCATTAAATTTATTATTTTATTAAAATTTGGTCTTTATTAAGTCTTTTTTAGCACTGATAAAGATTGAGTTTTATCACTGCTAAAAAGGTGCTGATAAAGATTCATTTTATCAGTGCTTTTTTAATGCTAATAAATATGTATCTATATCAATGCTAAAAAACTACTGATGAAGATGTGTTTTATCAATGCATACTATTTTAGCACTCATAAAACTACTCTTTAGTATTTCTTTTTTGAAAGTGCTTATAAAAGGCTTACCTGGTCATTTAAATAGAACCCTAACAAATTCCTCACTCTCAAACCTTCAAGCTTTCATAGAACCAAACCCTCATCGCCGCTCTTCATCAAGATTCTAGATGAATTGATCCTATCAAGATCTAAGGTATGTGATTATTTATTCTCTTTAATCATAATCTTCTTCCATCTAGGTCTTTACACCCTCACTTCACTACCTTGTTTTAGATATTTACTAGAAACGATGTGAATCAACCTTATTTTATATCTTTGGTTTCATGATGTTGGGGATTCATTCATGATTCTTTGTTTCCCTTACCGTCTAATCCATCACATTTAACTATAGTTTTGTCCCTTGTCAACTGAGTTCACGGTGGTTTGGGGTATACTATAGATGGTGTTCAATTCTCCTTGGTTTTCTATATGGTTAAGGCTCCCTATTGAATCCATCATTTAGTTCTCTCATCCTGTGTTTTAGATACCATATTGGTCTAGTTTTTTGTTCAACAACGGTTGTGGTTCCTGTGAAGTTAGTGTTTGGTCTCTTCTTCTTTGTTCTTGTTCAATGTTTGATAATTATTTCTTGAGTTCAACCATTTGTTAAAAATGAAGAGGTCATGATTGCATCTATTTAGTGGAGTTAAAACTATATGAACCTTCTTAGATTTTTATTTTAGGTAGATTCAGATGTTCTGACTATAGATTATGTGTATATAAATAATTAAAAATAATTTATAAATAATGTTGATTATAGATAATTTTGATTATATATAATTTTGATTATAATTAATTAATAATTTATATAAATAATCTATAAATAAATTTTAATTAATAATTATTTTGAATTAATGTTTTTTAATTAATATTTGTTTTTAATTAATAATAATTTTGAATTAATCATTTTGAAATCATATTTTTTTCTGAATGAATCATTTTGAATTAATATTTTTTATTATATTGAATTATTAATTTTGACATAATAAATTATATAAATAATTTATAAATAATTTTGATTACCTTGAATTAATAATTTTGATTATGTGTATATAAATATTTTGTTGAATGTAATTTACAAATAATAATAACAAAAAATTATAAATATATTTTTGAGCATATATTTAATATATTAATATATATATATATATATATATATATAGTTTTATAAATATATTTATAAATATATATATATAATTATATAAATATTTTTTAAGAAATATATACATATTTATTTATAATAAATATATTTATTTATTTAAAAATAAAAGATGCAATTTAAAATTATAATATTTTTATATTTAGAATAATTGAGTATTGGAAAACTTTATTTTTAATAGGGGTTATTTTTTTCATATTTCCAAAACATTTATTTTATTTTATGTTAAAAATTGTCACTAAACAATATGAAGATAAATTACAATCATTTCCTTTTTTTACTAAATTTCACATCTAAACAAAATGAAGAAAATTTAAAATTACAATCATTTCTTTTTTAAAACACTTTTTAAAATTTTAAAATTTGTATTGATATATTTTTCATAGTTTAAAGTTTATATAATTTTTTGTCTTTAAATTATAATGATATATTAAAATCAAGGTATTTGATCATTTGTGATCTATTAATCCCCCTCAAACATCTTTCTTTGTTTTAAATTTTCTCAAATGATTTGAACAAACCACATAAGAAATCTTATTTGTCCTCAATCTGCCCATTTTCTTTTAATTATCACTTCTACTCCCATGGATTAAAACTGTAATTTCTTTTAAAAATATGTCATTACATTGTGTATTTTATTTTTAGTGACCATTAGAGCATCATATTTAAATATTGTCTTCTTTTCAAGAAACCAAAATATGGAAAGTATATTGTTCCAAATGTTGAGAGAGAAAATTTTAAATTTGAGTAATTGTAATTTATGCATAAAAATAGGTATCAAACATTGATATAGATACCTAGTTTTGAATCTTTTTATTAAAGTTCATATGTTGAAAACCTCTATGTTGGGTTCTAATAGGGGAGCGGTCTCTATTGGGATGCGAATTATTGAAAGAGATGATATATTAGGTTTATATAATATATAAAATATAAATGATAACCCATGTTAATAAAATATTATCCATTAATAAACCAACTTATGTCTTTAAAATTATATCCATTAATAATCTTACCTTACGATAATATTTTAATCATAAGATGAACTTTTTCTATGAAATGGTTTTAATGGTTTATTTATTTTATTAAATATTAATATTATCAAATCAAATGGGAAAGATATGAATCAAAAATGGATGAATGAAAATCATATGAAAAAAGAGTATAAAGATGGGGTGAAAGAGTTCATCAAGTTTTCAAAAGACCATGCATATGAACCTTCTCAAAAAAATTCCATGTTTACGGTGTTTTTATTCAATGCTAATTAGTCTATATGTGTTAGAAGAACACTTGATGTGTCACGAAATAGATCGATGTTATATATGTTCTATTAAACACGGGGAAAACTGAATGTATCTAGTGAATGGGATAAGACTACATTCTATGGATCGTCTGATATGATTACAAGTGTGGACAATGATGAAGACTATATCAAGGATGTGATTATAGGTGTGAATGATGATGAAGATCGTAGTGAGGAAATAATAGTGACAGTTAAAGATAAACTTTGTGATTGTCCAAAATTGTTTGAGATGTTAAAGAGTTGTGAAAAGACACCATTGTATACTGGTTGTTCTAAATATATATATTTTTCATCCATACTAAAGATGTATAATTTAAAAGTTGTCAACATATGGGGTGATACTAGTTTTACTAAACTACTTTCTCTCTTGAATGATATGCTCTTAGAAGATAATGATCTTCCTTACCGAACATATTCTATTAAATGAATGTTATGTTCAATGGGTATGATCTCTAAAAGAATACATTAATTTATAAATGACTATATACTATTTCACAAGGACCAAAAATCACTTAAAATTTTCTCCAAGTTTGGTGTTTCTCAATACAAGAAAGATGAATCAGGTCCTATAGAATTTTTATGGTACTTTATATGATTCCAACGTTTTAGTGACTATATAGAAGTGAGGAGACTTCAAGGAAATTGATGTGGCACACAGATGCAAGAAATAAATATGGGAAACTTCATCATCCGATAGACTCTCCTCAGTGGAATAAAATTGATCACAAGTATCTTGAATTTGGTAACAAGACAAGAAACCTTCATCATTTTCTATCTATAAATAGAGTGAATCCTTTCAGTTTTCAAAGCATCACTTATAATACATGGTCAATTATATTGGTAAATTATAACTTGTCACCATGGTTATGAATAAAATAAAAATACATTATGTTATCTATTCTTATATCAAGACCAAAAAAATGAGTAATGATATTGATGTTTATTTGGATCTATTGAATGATAATTTAAAATTATTATGGGATTCAGGTGTTACTTTGTATGATGCTTACAGAAATGAAGATTTAATATTGATAATTGTGCTGTATGGGATGAAAATGACTTTCCTTCTTATAGAAATTTCTCAGGATATAACATTAAAGCAACTGAATGGTGTCCCATTTGTGAACAAGTAACACAGTCAATTAGGTCGAAACATTCATCAAAGACTATGTTTCTAGTACATCGCAGATTTTTACCTTGATAACATAAGTATTGATCAGGGATGACAATGTTTGGTGGGAGTTCAGAAGAATGTATATCACAATCTCCACTAACATTTGATCAATTTTTTGATAAAGAAAAATGACACTTCTATTGGTAAATATTTTTAAAAAAACTTACAAAAATCGATTTGAAAAAGAGATCATTTTTTTAATTATCATACTAGAAATATTTGTACGTTATGAATTTTATTTATGTCATGCATATTGAAAAAAAAATGTATGTGATAGTGTCATTATAACATTACTAAATGCACTTGGAAAACAAAATTATGTAATTAATACTAGGTTGGATGTGATTGACATGGGAATATATGAAGATTTGGCACCAGTTAAGGGTGAAAATGGATTTTTCTCCCTCCAATGGATTATACTCTTTCCAATAATGAGAGATATTATTTTTTCTACTTCTTGAATGATGTAAAGGTTCCAAATGGGAATTCTTAAAATATCAATAACATCATGCCAATTACTGATTTAAAGTTAAAGGGACTGAAATCACATGACTGTCTTGTTTTGATTCAATATCTAATGCTTGTATCTTTATGTTTCATTTTTCTCGAGAATGTCTATCATACATTCACCAATCTCTATTTATTTTCAAAAGTTATGTGCAACAAACTTATAGACTCGGTAAATTTCCAACTATAGAAAAGTAAATTGCTATCATATTGTATGAATTGGAGATGTTCTTCCTGCTATCATTTTTTGATATGATGGTTCACTTGGTAAGAGAGATTCGACTATGTGGTCCTGTACATTATAGATATATGTACCCCCACTGAATGTTATATGAATATTTTGAAAGGGTTTGTCAAAAATAGATGTCATCCAAAAGGTTGTATTATAGAGCGATATATTGTTGAGGAAGCTATTGAATTCTATACTGACTACCTATCCAATTTTGAAATCATTGGTCTACCAAAATCTCATGACACTGAGAAACTTGTGGGTGAAGGAATTTATGGAATAGATGTTTTCACAATCACTATTATATATTGGGATCAGGACCACCTTTATGTTTTTCATAACATTTTAGAGGTTACTCCATATATTGAAAACCACAAATAAATTCTTGGGCATTTGAATCCATAAAGGGATGAAATTTGGAAATCAAATACACATAATAAACAGTTTATAGGATGGTTTTGAGACTATATTTTTTAAAAAGTTAGCTAAAAATACAGATTCAATTTCAGAACAACTTTGATGGATAGACATAGGACCAAGTGTGCTTGTATTATCTTATAATGGTTATGTAATTAATGGTTAATGTTCTATAAAAATGGACATGATGAACATAGTATCATGAAAAATATCAGAGTTACACTTGTTGATCAAGTGATTCATGTATTTGGTACCAAGGATAGAAATCCAATTTATGTGAATATTTCATACTTTGGCATCATTAAAAAAATATGGGACTTGGATTATACAACATTCCAAGTGCTGATTTTTCAATGTAAGTGTGTTGATAATAGGAGTGATATAAAAATATATGAAATGGGATTCATAAAAGTAGATTTTAGTAAGAAATGGTACAAAGATGAACCATTTATAATGGAATCACAGGTAGTATAAGCATTTTATGTTCTAGATCCCACAAACCAAAAGTAATCAATTATTCTATTATCAATCAAAACCACTGAAGGGTTAGATATAAAATCAACTAAGGATGACCCTTTCCTTGGGAAGTTTAAATCATTCTAAAGTGTTCCAAATGTAAATGGGGTATTTTATGTGAGAGGATATAACAATGAAGATATTTAGATACTCTATAGAGGGTTCAAATCCCTTTAACCTTAATAAAAAGAGGTTTTAATAATCAAGTTATATTTTTTTGTAATATACATTGTGTTACCTTATATTATTATTTTTTCACTACTGAATTTATGTAGTCTAAATTATATATTCAATCACTTCTGTAAATAAAGAATTATTCACATACTGATGCTCTCAACCAGGAGGAACAACAAGTTTGTCAACATGTTGGTGCTCTAAATGCATAGGAACAACAAACCTTTGCACATTCCAATGTTACAAATCCATAGGAACAACATGTTGATGATGTTGAATATGAGTAAATGGTAGACATTGAACAAATGGTGTCCCAAAAAAATAGGAGTGTCACAGTGTGATGGTGTTAGAAAAAAGTATTAAGGCAAAAAACAAAGGCATCAAATTTGAGGTTGGAAAGAATATATATGGCAAGCATGTTAACCCCAACAATGTCATCTTCAGTGGTTACATTGGGATCACTAATCTCATGTGTGTTCCTGTTGATGTAAATGCATGTAACAATGTTGTGATCATGCTTAAGACACTAATTTGAGAATATATATTAGGGTAACATTATGATATAATTAATTTATTTTACTAAAAATAATAATGAAACTTTGACTTACTCTTAATTATCCCTTATAGAGTGCAATTATATTAGATGAATCTTGAATAAAATTTGTATTAATTATCACTATAAATACTCACAAGGGATTTTACACAATTATTATGAAGTTTCATATAAATTATGGTGAAGGGAAAATAAACTTGTAACCACCACATATGTACGCACACCTGATAAACCAACAAGTGTGGGGTGCATCTATTGGTCATCATGAGGAGACATATTTTCAGGTACATTGTGACTAGTAATAAATTGATTGAAAATACATATATTAATCACTTTGATTAAGAATTGTTAATTTATGAAATATAAACATAGTGCTGAAAATAAGAAACAGATAGTAAAACCAATGTACCCCTACCACAGAGAAAGGATGGGGTACCCTTCACTTGAAAAAAAATGGTATGTATTTTAAATATACTATAATACTTTTATGTGAAGTGAAACAAAAAAAATAATTATGGTCCTATTTTTATATGCATATTGTTGAATCCAAATACAATTCCAATTCCATCCCATGTCATGTGATATGGAAGGATTAATTTGTAAATAAATCATGGATACTAATAGATGAAAACCCACAAAAAGTGTGGGAATCATGTGTAAGTATGACATAATAAAAATTCATTTTTCTTTAAATTAGTATTACAAAGAAATGATTACTTATTTTCCTATATTTTTTATCCAACTTAGACATAAGAATCATCATTAGTTTTACTAGATGAATAGACACTATTAGCAGCCTTGAACCAGCTAGAACGGTATGGTCGTGTCAGAGCTGTGGGTTTTGGGGTGCCACCCTGAACATATTTTGAGAAGAGAAATGAATAGGGGGATAGAGATAATAAATTTGAAGAGTTGTAGGAACAATTATATTCTCTTGAAGAAAAATTTAATTGGTGGTTAGATTTGTTAAAAATGTTGTGGGAAGGAATAAAAGATAAGAAACAATACTAGAATAACCACTGTGTGAAGATACCCACCCCCCACCATCTTTGAGGCAAGTAATTACCCTTAAAGAGCTATCTTATAAGAGGTAATCATATTTCCATTATTATTTCTATGAAACGTGAATCAAGAAGACACTTGTGCCTTTCCTATATTTAAATTCTATAGGGTGAAAATTATGATGATTTATATCTATCAACACCCACTCATCACCATGTTCTGAGGGGTACTATGCACAATATCTAAGGAAATGTTCTATACAAAATACAACTTACAATAGGTTATATGAGTGTGATGACTAATGTAGATCAAGGGATGAGCGTCTAAATACCTGTTTCACTTGATGATTTAGATATTCATATGATCGAGCTAGTTATTGGAATATTCATCATATGGCTGTTAGATCTTTTAAAAAAACATTTCAGTAAGGAGGTATTCATTTACAATTTATTTTTCATGAAAAACCTTTAATAATTAATGAAAAAAAGTCTATAATTGATTAATGTTATTATACATGGAAAAAGTAAAGGGGTTAAAATGGAAGTTCAAATCAAAATGATCTAAAAGATCAACCAACCAATCAAAAAGATCTTTACAAAGTTCCCTTATCCTTCCCATTCAACTTCTTCATTTACTAAAATTAAAGGTCCATATGGATACGATGTTAGAAAATGGTTCTACAACCAAAATTTATTGTGAAGAACAGATGTACAGAGAGGCCATTATAGACTATATTGGTCATGAGAATGTAAATTAAATCATCATATATGAATGGCTAGGATACTCGATTATAAATTTATACATGAGGTGTGTTTTCATGATTTCCCAATCCAATATCTGGTCTAATAAGTTAATTATAACAGAATACTATTCCTATTTTTTTGCAAGAATATATATGAATACTATTTAAAAGGAAAAACTTATGAATAAAAATTTTGAATTGTTATTCCTTACATCACTTCTATGCATAAATTCAAATTGGAAGCAAATAAAATTGAAGTAATAGAGGATAGGCTGGCCAAAATACTTGAAAAAAAATCTGATGACAAACTCTTCTTGATACCCTTGATGCAGGGGTAAAACTTTGTAATTTAATAAAATAAAATATATTTAAATTAATTTAATTAATTATTCCTTTTTGATTTTTAGGCAGCATTGGTTATTCATTGCAATCAATTTGGATTCTCTAAAGATCTATTTTCTAGATTCAATCCATGGATACCCAAAAAACTGACCACATGTGATGGCGCTTATCAATTTTTAATACACCTAATGAAACATTTTACAACTAAAATTCAAGTTATACATTTTATATTATATTTTAAAGAAAATTATATTATGATAGGGTTGTCTTTAAATATTGAAAAAATCATGGCATGAGGTCAGTCTATGAATACAAGGAGCTTATCAACTTTTAAAAGTGGATAAGTGTTAGGGTATATATGATAATATTTTTCTATCAAAACAAATTATTTATTTTTATCAATGTTTCTATATTATCTGAAACAAACCAATGGAAAAGATTGTGATTATTATGTTTTCAAATTTATGAAAGATATCGTATTCAATCAACAAAATAACATCTCCATAGAGGTATTTTTGAAGATAATCATAGTTTAATTTAAAATGTTTATTAATATTTTGTTTATTTATATTTTTCTAGTATTACCAAGATGGTCAATTATCCTCATATTCACAAGAGGAAGTAGATTTGTTTTTAAATGAATTGGTAGAATACATAGAGTCAGAATGTATGCATACATCAGGAAAAGCTGACTGCCTGCTACTTATTTAGTTGATTTTCTCATCATTTTATGCCCAATATGACTTGAAGTTTATCTTTTTAGTTTAAAATTGACATTTTAGTTCAAAACACATGTCACATACTCAAAACCAAAAAAATGAATTCATATTATTTCAATGCTTTAAGAAAATGATTCATAAGTCAATTATGTTGTGTAGGAATCATCCACACCTTATCCAAATATAAATTGTTCCTAGTATGCATCAAAGTTTCCGGTATTAGTTTAAAATTTACATTTTAGTTCAAAACATCTATCACTTATGAAAAAATGAGAAAACATGCTCATATTGTCTTGATAATTTATGAAAATGATTCATATTTCATTTATTATTTCTTAGAATGAGTGTCACGACCCGTCCTTGGGGCCCGTGCCGTGACTACCCCAAGCCCGCCTTCCATAGGCCAGGGGCTGGCGACTAGCACTAAAGGCATAAATCCCGATAAAAAGGGAAGGCATTTCCTTTATAAAGTAAACAAACACCACAGAGTACGCAAGATGAATTAAATACTAATTAAACTAAGTACAAAAGTAAGTGTTGGAAAGTAAATGGGCCAGAATACAAACTCAACTGAAAGTAAAGTAAAACTGAAAAGAAATTATAGTAGTAGAAAAGTAAAATAGAAACTCTGAGCCATCCTCTGGAAATCCCACCTGAAGGGTGGGTACAGATAGTCTCCTCAGCTCCTCGGGTCCAGCTGTCTGCTCTGTGTACGTCCCGTCCAGTGATCCACCTCCAGGTACCGTCCAGCTCCACAAGCCTCCACCTCGATCAGCGTTGTCCATCGTCTCCATCCAACACAATGTAGTGCGGGAATATCACATGCAGGGGTGAGTATATGATACTCAATAGGGACCCCGAGACCCCTGAAGGACTCCCAGAATCCACAAAGGATAAACCACAAAGGAAAGATACAATCACGAAGTATCAACCAACTCTACTTAGGTATATGACCATACATATTCCTAAGTCATCAATTCTAGTTCTGCTCCAACTCACGAGCCCAAGTTCAACCTAGTCCACATAGGAAAGTACAACCCAATCCACACAGGAAAGCACAATTCAATCCACACAGGATAGCAAGTTAATCATATCGAAGATAATGATTGAAAGTCAAGACTCAGCTCACACAGGTATACTACTCACGAAGAGGGGTGGAGATGATAGATGTAGCCTATGAATCATCTCCCATATTGAACCCACGTAGGATCCAAGTACAGAAGTCATCGCTGCCGAACCCACGTAGGATCCTAGTACAGTAACCATCATTGCCGAACCCATGTAGGATCCAAGTACAGTCGTCATCGTTGTCGAACCCATAGAGGATCCAAGTACAATCTTCCTCGCTGCTGAACCCACGTAGGATCCAAGTACAGTCATCCTCATTCATAAACACACCCCTACCTCAATTCAAGAATATTGATCGCTTGACGAAGGATGGAGATGCTTTCATTGTTCCATTGATGTTGTTGCGGAAAGACGGTGTCGCTTCGTCAACGTCGAGAAGAAAGAAGCCAAGGTTGGCACCGGCGTTCTTGGCGTTCTTAGATGAGGAAGATTAAGTTCTTCCAGAGAAAATAGATCTCTCTCCCAATGTCTCCCCACAACAATCCTAAAAACCCCAAATAAAATAAGACTTACTCTTATTTTATTATAACATGCCAAGCATTTCAATTTTAAAATTCAAACACATAACTCACTTAATTGATTAAGTGTGTTGGCATGATTAAAGAGGAGATAGGGGAGGGTTACAAATTAATTACAAAGGGTTGCCAACATTAAACACAAGAATATTAAAGGGAGGATTTAGAGGAGTTTAATGGAATTTGAAGGGGTGGGGATCATGTGGGCCCCACCTCACAAATATCCTAACAAGAGGAGTTAGGATCTAGTGGGTTCTACCCCAACTCCCATACTTAGGATAAAACCACTTAGGTTAGAAGTAAAATTTGTTCCACAAATTTTATTTACTTTACATTTAATCCTCAATTTTTAACAACTCCTCCCGAGCAAACTCACATTCGGAAAAGGTCCTTTTAATCCAATACCACTACTGTGGTTTCATCGGTGCCCTCATATTTTTATTATGAGCACCAGTTCAAAAGATAGAAAAATCCACTTGTTCGTTCACTGAACTTACCTGAGCTAAACTTTGGAAAATGATTCCGGGCACATCGGGCCTTGGAATCAGGTACCGTCAGAAACTATATACTCGTAAAATCCCAAAGAAATTAAGAAAAAAAATTCCTTGAAATTTTTGGGTCTTTAAATTACTCCCACCTCAGGGCTTTACGTCCCCATAAAGATACATCACAAAACTAGGGAAACAAATGAGGGTACTGAGCACGCATATGAGCCTCACGCTCCCATGTGCTCTCCTGGAGGTTCTCGTGCTGCCACTTGATGCGCACTAGAGGAATCGAACATCCACATAAGACCTTCTCCTGTCGATCCTCGATCTCCACTGGGAGCTCCGCAAAAGTCGCCCCGTCATCGATATCCATCTCCCCATGATCAATGATATGCATCGGGTCATGCACATATCTCCCCAGCTGAGATACGTGGGAGATGTCATACACCCGGTGCAATTGAGGTGGAAGAGACAGGCGATAAGACACCTCTCCTATCCTGCTGAGAACCTAGAATGGTCCAATGAAGCATGGAGATAACTTGTCGCCCCGACCAAATCTCCATAATCCACACCGAGGTGAGACCCGTAAGAAAACATGGTCTCCATCCTCGAACTCTAGTGGTCTCCACCTCCTATCAGCATAGGACTTATGTCGGCTCTGAGCAGTCCTCATCTGCTCCTAGATGATCTGTACCTTCTCAGTCGTGTCCTGGACCATCTATGGTCCTACAAGTGCTGACTCCCCAGGGTCTTTCTAGCACAGAGGTGATCTGCAAGGTCGGTCGTACAATGCCTCATATGGTGCCATCCTGATGGTGGAGTGGTATCTATTGTTGTATGTAAACTCCACCAAGGGTATTTGATCCTCCCAGCTGCGACTAAAGTCAAGGGCATATGCACAGAGCATGTCCTCAAGATTATGAATGGTCCTCTCCCTCTGACCATCCGTCTGAGGGTGAAAGACGGTGCTCAGGCGTAGCTTCATACCAAATGCCTCATGCAACCCCTTCTAGAGCCGAGAAATAAAGAGAGAATCTCAATCAGATATGATAGATGATGGTACACCATGAAACCATATGATCTCCTGAACGTAGAGGCTTCCCAAGCTCTCTACTGATCCCTGCTCTCTGATGGGTAAGAAGTGGGCCGACTTGGTGATTCAGTCAACAATCACCCAGATGGAGTCGTGTCCTCTGGAAGTACGTGGAAGCCCTGTCATGAAATCCATAGACATCTTTTCCCACTTCCACTCGGGGACCTCTAATGGTTGTACCAAGACTGCTGGTACCTGGTGCTCCACCTCCACCTGCTAGCAGGTGAGGCATCGTGAAATGAACTCTTCCACAACCTTCTTTATACCTAGACACCATTTCTATCGCCTGAGATCCTGGTACATCTTCACTACTCCTGGATGTATCGCCAAAGGGGAAGTGTGAAACTCCCTCAAAACCTCCTCCTATAATGCAACTGGTACTATGGTATGTCCCCTGAAGAGGACGACGTGATCTCCTCCTACAGAGAATCCATCAGGTGTCTGTCCTGAGGATATCAGTGCACGTCGCGTCTCACAGTCAACATCCCCACGTTGTTCCTCTCTGACCCTCTGAAGTAGTGGAGGAGTGACTGTGATCAACTTTAGAAAGGTTGCCCCATCTCTATCCACGTAGGATATCTGCAAAGTGGATAATTGCTCTGTTGCCTCTCCAAGTAGTTGAATGTATGTCCTCCTACTGAGAGCATCTGCTACTACATTCCCCTTTCCAGGAGTATAGACTATCTCAAAGTCATAGTCCTGGAGGAACTCGAGTCATCGCCACTGTCTTAGGTTCAGGTCCTTTTGCGAGAAGATGTACCTGAGACTATGGTGGTTATAATAGACTGTAAATTGCTCGCCCATCAGATAGTGCCACAACATCTTCAAGGCGAATACCACTGCTGCTAACTCTAGGCCATGGGTAGCGTAGTTCTACTCTTACTGCCTCAACTGTCGTGATCCATAGGTGATCACTACCTTCTCCTGCATCAGGACACACCCGAGTCCGGTCCCTGATGCATCGTAGTAAACTAAGTACCCTACGCCCTCCTCCGGTAGCCTCAAGATGGGTGGACTAGTCAATCTCTGTCTCAGCTCCTGGAATCTCTGCTGATATCTATCCGACCACACGAAGGTTTTCCCCTTCTTCGTCAAAGTTGAGAGTGGTGATGCAACATTGGATAAGTCTGTCACAAATCTTCGATAGTACCTAGCCAGACCTAGGAAACTCCGTACCTCCTTTATGCTCCTGGGTGGCTCCCAAGATAGCACTGCCTCGATCTTCGTAGGATCCACCGCAACTCTCGCCTTAGAGATGACGTGTCCTAATAAGTGGACTTCTTGAATCCAGAATTGACACTTCGAGAGATTAACATAAAGATGGTGCTCTCGAAGTGTGTCCAGTACAACCCGTAAGTGGTAGGCGTGCTCCTCCTCAGTAGTCAAGTAAATCAATATGTCGTCGATGAAGACTACAACAAATCGATCGAGGTAAGGATGGAAGATCCTATTCATGAGACTCATGAACACTGTTGGAGCGTTGGTTATGCGAAAAGGCATAACCAAGAACTCATAGTGGCCATACCGACACCTAAAGGCTGTCTTCTGCACATCCTCGTCTCGAACTCTGAGCTGATGATAGCCTGACCTGAGTTCTATCTTCAAGAACCATCGTTCTCCCTTGAGCTGATCAAATAGTTCATCAATCCTCATAAGTGGATACTTATTCTTCAAGGTCACCTGGTTTAGGAGATGGTAGTCGATAGTTGTAAGCTTTTGTCCGCCTTCTTGGCGAAAAAAATCGGGGAATCCCAGGGTGAAACACTGGGTCTGATAAATCCCTTGCCCTGTAAGTCCTCCAACTGTACCTTTAGCTTTCGAAGCTCAGCGGGAGCCATCCGATATGTTGGAGTAGATATCAGGGTTGTCCCCAGGTACAGATCAATATAGAAGTCTACCTCTCTGTGAGGAGGTAGTCCTGGAACGTCATTAGGAAAAACATCTTCATACTGATCCACCACAACAGGAAAACTCAGACTCTGCACGTCAAGTGCTCCTAAGATGATACTAGCCAACTGATGAGTGATCGGTTGTCCTCTCCTCTATGTGAGTCCATCCTGCACTGCAAATGCTCCCTTCTCTCCAGTGAAGGTGAACCTGCTCCCATCGGTGCAGACACATCACACCTTGCGCCTAATACAGTCGATCTGAGCATGGATCGTAGATAACCAATACATGTCCAAGATGAAGTCATAAGTCCTTGACGCCACTACAAGAAGATCCCAGCCAAAGCTCTCACCTCCTAGAGTAAGCTCACACTACCAGCACTAGTGCGTAATCGTCGAGTCTACTCCTGTAGGAATCTCTAGCCGTAAGGATCGATCCAACGGCTCCGTCGGAATCTCTGAGATCCGAACAAGGGCATCGACAATGAAATAATGACTCTCTCTTGTGTCTATAAGAACTGCAACAAGGGTGGAGTAGACACAGATAGTACCTTGAATCATCTCAGGTGTGTCGTGGTCATAGGTCTCCACTACCTGAAGCTGAGCCTGTCTCTATCCGCCAGATCCCTATGGTCGGGGTGGTCCAGCCCTGTGGTCGGGGTGGACCTCCTGGTGGTGGTGGTGGTAGAGCCTCAAAGCGACGCCCACCACTCGCTGCTCGGCTAGCTCCTCTGCCTCGTCTGCCTGCTCCCTGCGGACCGCCACGGTCGAACCTCTGCCTCTGCCTGGGTGGTCCCTCAACCATCTGTTGCTCCTCTGCATGGTGGGTCGGATAGTCCCGAGCCATGTGGCCCTGTCCACCGCATGCATAGCATTGTCTGCCTCTTGTATGAGTGGCTCTACTGTGTGTGCCCCGCATATCTGAACCAGTGTCCTGAGGTCACCAACCTGATGGTCTGGTCCGCTTGGACCTCTGCGACGTATGTCTACTACCAGCTGTAGAAGACTCCGCTACGTGTCTCCCTGCAGTAGGCCTAAATGCTGGCGTAGGCTCAGCTATAAAGCTCTCCATAAGAAGGGATTTCTCCAGTACTCCTGCCTGCGTCGGAATGCTGAGGGAGATCATCGATGCCCTGATCTCATGCCTCAGTCCCTGCTCGAAGGTCCGGTCCTGGAAGAATGGGTCTTGTACCATGTCTGTGGAGTATCACAAGAGATCAGTAAACCTCGCCGAGTATTGTGCTACTATCATGCTTCCCTGCCGCAGCTGTAGTAAATCCTGAATGCGCACCGCACGGAGGGTGGCGGGTACGAACTCTGAGCAGAAGAGGCTCTCGAAGTTCGTCCAAAGAAGATATGTCTCATCGTGCACCTAGAGCATCAGGATCCACCATCTACCTATTGCCGTGTGTAGGAGACTCACCGAAAGGATCACCATGAGGTCTGCTGGTGTCCCTACCAATCTGAAGACTCGAACAACAGCCTCCAGCCAATCCTCGGCTGCCTGAGGGTCCGTCTCCCCACAGAACTTAGGCAGTATCTGACGCTGAAACTCGTGAAGTGCACTCAGGCAACGTTCACTCTCAGCTGCTGGGGCTGGTGGCATCGGTGGATCGGCGGGTAGAGGTATCGTCAGTGCCTCCGCTGTAATGGGGCCTCGCACCGAGTCCTTGTCACTCGGTGGGCTACCGTCTCGCACAAAACTCGAAACCCTAGCTGGATGTCATCGTGGGTCCATCCTGAAAAGAAACAGGTGTGCCACTGTTAATACAGTATACCTGGTGAGCTGACATAAAGTAATCACAAAGAAAACTTTTGAAACACACATGCAATCAATGTTTTCATGCACTGAGTCAGAAATCAGAAGTCAGGGTCCTGGTGAATGGATACGTCGGTCGCCGCACCAACACTAGACTCCCTGGACTGATAACCACACTCAATACCCTTAACACTATTGCTTCACACAGAAGAAATTATCAAAGTCCTGAGTTCTGCGATAGAACCGACTCCTTTGATACCAATTTGTCACGACCCGTCCTCGGGGCCCGTGCCGTGACTACCCCAAGCCCGCCTTCCATGGGCTAGGGGATGGAGACTAGAACCAAAGGCGTAAATCCTGATAAAAAGGGAAGGAATTGCCTTTATAAAGTAAACAAACACCACAGAGTACTCAAGCTGAAGTAAACACTAAGTAAACTGAGTACAAAAGTAAGTGCTGGAAAGTAAATGGGCCAGAATAAAAACCCAACTGAAAGTAAATTACAACTGAAAAGAAAGTACAGCAGCAGAAAAGTAAAATAGCAACTCCGAGCCGTCCTCTGTAAATCCCACCTGAAGGGTGGGTACAGATAGTCTCCTCAGCTCCTCGGGTCCAGCCGTCCACTCCGTGTACGTCCCATCCAGTGATCCTCCTCCAGGTACCGTCCAGCTCCACGAGCCTCCACCTCGATCAGCGTTGTCTGTTGTCTGCATCCAACACAACATATTGCGGGCATAGCCCGTGCAGGGGTGAGTATATGATACTCAGTAGGGACCCCGAGACCCCCGAAGGTCTCCCAGAATCCACAAAGGATAAACCAAAAAGGAAATATACAATCACGAAGCATCAACCAACTCTACTTAGGTATATGCCCATACATATTCCTAAGTCATCAATTCCAGTTCTTCTCCAACTCATGAGCCCAAGTTCAACCCAGTCCACATAGGAAAGTACAACCCAATCCACACAGGAAAGCACAACCCAATCCACACAGGATAGCAAGTCAATCATATCAAAGATAATGATTGAAAGTCAAGACTCATCTCACATAGGTATACTACTCACGAAGAGGGGTGGAGATTATAGATGTATCCTCTGAATCATCTCCCCTTCCAAACCCACATATGATCCAAGTATAGAAGTCGTCACTGCCAAACCCACATAGGATCATAGTACAGTAACCATCACTGTCGAACCCACCTAGGATCCAAGTACAGTAGTCATCACTGCCGAACCCACGGAGGATCCAAGTACAGTCTTCCTCGCTGTCGAACCCACATAGGATCCAAGTACAATCATCATCGTCGTCGAACCCATGGAGGATCCCCGCATGGTAGTCGTCGTAGTCACAGCTAGATCTAGGGTTTTCGCGCACAGAATACTCGATTCCAGGAGGGTCCGCTCCTCGAGTCAAAAGGTGTGGATACATCAACCGTCATGAAGACTAGAGTTAATGTATCCCGTAGTTCCGTCCCACGTCATAGGGGAAAACCAAGAAAAATGTTCCCAAGTCATGGAGAACAAGACAACCAAGATATTTTCCTAAAGTACATGACATGTAGGTAACTGATACACGCCGTGTCATCAGACACTGGGTACTGCCCGTGTGAAACGGCCCGTGTCATAGGGCTGGTCATGTAAATAAGTAAATACACGGCATGTACTACGGTTACACGCCATGTCCAAACCTCTAGGGTCGGTTCCATGTGCACTGGCCATGTCTTGCCGTGTGGTGGAGTACATGCCCGTGTACTTCACCCTGTGTCCGTGTATTTCCGAAATACACACCATGCCTCTTGGTCGTATGGTTCTGCCTGTGTCCGTGTATCACCCAGATTACACGCTGAGCCTCACGAAGCCGCTTCTTCCATGGTGGTGGTAGTACACGCCGTGCCTCGTGGCCGTGTGGTTCTACCTATGTCCTTGTATCTCACGGATTACGCGTCGAGCCTTGCAAAGCCTCTTTTTCCTTTCCAAGAAGATAATACACACCGTGCCTCGTGGCCGTGTATTTTTGTCCGTGTTCGTGTATTTCCCTTGAATACATGTCATGTCCATCAAAGTCTCCTCTATCAAACTTTGTGGATAGTACATGTCATGTGACCAGTGTCACACGTCGTGTGTCACTTCTCCTGATGTCTGTTACTTCTGTCGCTGAACGCTTGTACTACACGGTGTGTTCTTTGGAAGTACACGCCGTGTATTTTTGAATTTTCCAAAAACAACGCCTCTGGACAGCACGCCTCCCGAGGCATTCGTCCTTTGTTCTGATGATCCGTTTGTTACAAAACTACCGTTCCTAGGTCATCCCAATGTTCCGAGTCCATTTCTGATGTTTTCGAGCCTCCGATCGGCTCTGAAAACTTACCTTGATTCACCGTACAAGAACAGTTGGAGAACATCATACAACAAGAACGGCAGAGGAATCAGACTGTGTTAGTTTGGTCCGGTTCCTTCTGCAGTAGTTTGATAGAAAAAGGTTTATAGAGAACCAACAACATGGAAGGGAAAACAACGTTTCTCATTCATAAACACACCCCTACCTCAATTCAAGAAGGTTGATCGCTTGACGGAGGATGGAGATGCTTTCGTTGTTCCGTTGATGTTGTCGCGGAAAGACGACATTGCTTCATTAACATCGAGAAGAAAGAAGCTGAGGTTGGCACTGGAGTTCTTGGCATTCTTCAATGAGAAAGATGAAGTTCTTCCAGAGAAAATAGCTCTCTCCCCCAATGTATCCCCACAACAATACTAAAAACCCCAAATAAAATAATACTTACTCTTATTTTTTTATAAAATGCCAAGCATTTCAATTCTGAAATTCAAACATGTATCTCACTTAATGGATTAAGTGTGGTGGTATGATTAAAGAGGATAGAGGGGAGAGTTACAAATTGATTACAAAGGGTTGCCAACATTAAACACAAGTAGATTAAAGGGAGGAGTTAGAGGAGTTTAATGGAATTTAAAGGGGTGGGGCTCGTGTGGGCCCCACCTCACAAATATCCTAACAAGAGGAGTTAGGATCTAGTGGGTTCCACCCCAACTCCCATACTTAGGATAAAACCACTTAGGTTAGAAGTAAAATTTGTTTCACAAATTTTATTTACTTCACATTTAATCCTCAATTTTTAACTACTCCTCCCGAGAAAACGCACCTTCAGAAAAGGTCCTCTTAAGAAAATACCACCATTGTGGTTTCATCGGTGCCCTCGGATTTCGATTCCGATCACTGGTTCAAAAGAGAGAAAAACCCGCTCGTTCATTCACTGAACGTACATGAGCTAAACTTCGGAAAATGATTTCGGGCACACCGGGCCTCAGAATCAGGTGCCCTCAAAAACTGTGTACTCATAAAATCCCAAAGAAATTAAGAAAAAAATTCCTTGAAATTTTAGGGTCTTTACAATCAGTCTCATTTAAAATTGACAAACGATGTGATCGGTATGACTCAAATTGTGTGTTTTCATATTAAAATGAAATTTTAGTAAAAAATAAAAGTTACATAATCAAAACCAAGAAAACGCATTCAAAATTTTTTGATACTTTAGAGAAAAATACATAAGCCATTTATGAAATGTATGAAATATCCAAACCTTAATCTGATGCATAGTGTTCTCGATATGACCCAAGTGTGTCGTTTTATTTAAAATTTACATTTTAGTAAAAAAGAAAAGTGACATACTTAAAACTAATCAAACACATTCGGATTGTTTTGATACTTTAAGAAAATGATCCATAAGTCATTTGTGATGTGTAAGAATCAACCACACCTCAATCTGACACACAGTGTACCTGGTAGGACTCAAATTGTGTGATTTTGGTTAAATATGACATTTTTTTAATATATTGTTTCATATTTATGTTTAATTTGTTTATTTATATTATTACTAACATAAGAATTATTATCTTACATAGGTGGATTCTTTTTCTCAAGTTCGAGTGTATTGTTTGAAGCTGCTCATGCTCATGAGAGATTTGACTTTAAGGATATAACTGAGATAATGAAAATAGGGAAATGGGTCAAGAATGTATATAGACATCATGAATAGGTGAATTCCTACTACTTATTTAGTTAATTTTTTCATAATTTTATCTACTATTTTTAAGTTAATTTTCTTATCATTTGTATCTAATACTTATTTAGTTTTCTTCAAAGATCTTTTGAAAATTCATATTTTTCTTTTGGTTATCTACAATAAGACAAAAAAAGACAACATGTTCCTTTTAGATAGAAGAGGAAACCCCATGCTTCCTGAAACATTAACTGTGTATTAAGGATGCATCTACCAAGTGATTTTTCAATAGTTAAATAAAATGGTGAATTCCTACTACTTATTTAGTTAATATTTTTATCATTTTATCTATTATTTTTAAGTTAATTTACTTATTATTTTTATAAAATACTTATTTAGTTTTTTTCACTGATCTTTGGGAATTCATATTTTTCTTTCAACTATGTACAAGAATCTAGGAAAAATAGAAAATTTTCCTTTTGGATGGAAGAGGAAACCCCATGCTACCTAAAATGTGAATTGAATCATAAGGATGCATCTACTAAGGTATTTCTCAATAGTTGAATGAAAATGTGAATTCCTACTAATTTAGTTAATTTTTTCATCATTTTATCTACTATTTTTAAGTTAATTTCCTTAACATGTTTATCTAATACTTATTTAGTTTCTTTCACTAATATTTTGGGAAGTCATATTTTGTTTTCAAGTATTTACAACAAGCCAGAAAAGAGAGAACATGTTCCTTTTGGATGGAAGAGGAAATTCCATACTACCTAAAATGTTAAGTGAATCGTAAGGATGCATCTACCAATGGATTTTTTAGTAGTTAAATGAAAAGTATGACTTCCAAAAATATTTTTCATGAACATTGTCTTGAATGGTGTTAAAATCAAAAATATCTCAATCATTTTCAATTCAATCTGATACACAGTGTGCTTAGTAAGACTTGAAATGCATTATTTTAGTTTATAATTTACATTTTAGTTCAAAAAATGCATCACATACTCAAAACTAAGAAAACACATTCAAATTACTTTTATAGTTTAGTAAAATTATCCATGAGTCATGTTTGATGTGTAAAAATCAGTCACACCTCAATCTAACACACAATGTGACCAATATGAAACCAAGTGTAACTTTTTATTTAAAATTGAAATTTTAGTAAATAATATAACTGACAAAATAAAAATAGATCAAATGCCTTTATATTTTTTTAATACTATAGGAAAATGATCTATAAGTATTTTATGTTATGTATAAATCACCTACACCTCAATCTGATATACGATGTGTTAGATATCACTCAAAGTGTTTGTTATCAATCTAAAATTGAAAGTTTAGTTCAAAATGTGAATCACTCACTAAAAATAAAGAAAAAACTCTTGGATTATCTTTATAATTTAGGAAAACTATTCACAATTCATTTTTAACATATAGGAATCAGTCTCAAATAAAACTGATAGATGATGTGATCGGTATGACTCAAAGTCTGTGTTTTTAGTTTAAAATGAAATTTTAGTAAAAACGAAAAGTGGCATACTCAAAACCAAGAAAATTCATTCATATTATTTTGATAATTTAATACAATTATCCATAATTCATTTGTGACATTTATGAATTAGTATCACCTCAATCTGATGCACTTTGTGATCAGTATAACTCCAAGTGTGTCATTTTATTTAAAATTGACATTTTAGTAAAAAAGAAAAGTGACATACTCAAAATAATTAAAATGACATTAGAATATTTTTATACTTTATGAAAATGATCCATAAGTCATTTTTACATGTAGGAATTAGCTTCACCTCAATCTGATACATGGTGTGTATGAAATGACTCAAAGTGTCTGTTATCAGTCTAAAATTTAAATTTTAGTTCAAAATGTGTGTTAGTTCTTGAAAATTGATAAGAAATACTTAGATTATCTTGATAATTTTGGAAAAATATTCATAAGTCATTTTTTACGTATAGAAATTAGACTCACATTAAACTAATACAGAATGGGACTGGTATGACTCAAAGTGTGTGTCTTCAGTTTAAAATGAAATTTTAGTAAAAAAGACAAGTGACATACTCAGAACTAAGAAAACACATTCAATTTGTTCTAATACTTTAGAAAAATGATCCATAATTCATATTTGATATGTGGTTTTCATCTGTACCTTATTTGACACACGATGTGACCGGTACGATGCCAGTTGTGTATTTTCATTTAAATTTACATTTTATTAAAAAATAAAAGTAACATACTCAAAAAAAAAGAAAAATCATTTTGATTATTTTTATACTTTAGGAAAATGATTCATAAGTCATTTGTGACATATAAGAATCAGACACACCTCAATATAATACACGGTGTTCCCGGTATGACTCAAAGAGCCTGTTATCAATTTAAAATTGATATTTTAGTTCAAAACGTGTGTCACTCACTGAAAAATAAGAAAAATGATAGGATTGTATTGATAATTTATTAAAATGATTTATAAGTCATTTGTGACATGTATGAGTTATTATCATGTCAAAATGACACAAGATGTGATCGATATGACTCAAATTATGTGTTTTATGTTTAAAATTACATTCTAGTAAAAAATAAAAGTGAAAAACTCAAAATAGAGAAAAATGTATTCTTTTGATACATTAGTAAAATGATCCATGAGTCATTTTTGACATGTATGAATCATTCTCACCTCAAACTGATGCACGGTGTGACCAATATGACTCTAAGTATGTATTTTTATTTAAAATTGGAATTTTAGTAAAAAATATAGGTGACATACTCAAAATGAAGAAAACACATTTGGATTGTTTTGATACTTTAGTATAGTGATCCATAAGTCATTTATGATTTTTTGTAATCGTCCACATCTCAAAATGATGCACGGTGTTCCCAGTATGACTTAAAAGTGTTTGTAATAAAATTTCAGTTCATCACGTGTGTCACTCACTAAAAACTGAGAAAACATGCTTGGATTATCTTGATAATTAAGGAAAATGATCCATAATTCATTTATGACATTTAGGATTCAATCTCAAAAACTGATACATTATGTGACCGTTATGACTCAAAGTGTGTGTTTTTAGTTTAAAATGGAATTTTAGTAAAAAACACAAGTGACATACTCAAACCTGATCAAACACATTCAGATTGTTTTGATACTCTAGTAAAATGATCAATAAGTCATTTGTGATGTGTAAGAATTAGTTACACCTCAATCTGATGCACGGTGTGACCGGTATGACTCCATGTGTTTCATTTTATTTAAAATTTAAATTTTATTAATTTATTGATTCATATTTATGTTTAACTTATTTCTTTATAGTATTACTAACATAATAATTGTTTTTCATATATAGGTGGATTCTTTTTCTCAGTTTGGGGTAGTTTGTTCAAACATAGATACCATGATTGAGATTTTTTGAGGGGGGGTGGCGGGTTCCAAAAGCAATTTAACATTGATGTTTTTTAATGTTTATGATATTAATTACTAATATAATTGTACAAAAAAAATTAAATGTATATAATTTTTTTTATTTTTGATGTAAATTTTATTTTAATTAAATTATGAATTTTTAAAATGGTGTATTTCCATACATGTATATTTGCTACAGTGTGTTGTGCTTTCAATTGCACGATGTAGTAGCAAGGAATTTATTAGTCGTATTTCTGGCATTGATAAATGCCACCCTTTATCAACACTAACAAAATCACTGATAAAGGGTGACCTTTATTAGTGCTATAAATAGCGTGGATATAGGTGGAATTTTATTAACACAAAACTAGCACTGATAAAATAGCACCTATATCAGTGATTTTTTAACACTGATAAAGGTCCACCTTTCTTGGTTCTTTTTTAGTGATAATAAAGGGGTCTCCCTTTTAATAGTCATTAGGACAACAACACTTTTCTAGTGATGTTAAATCCCCTTTTGTTCATTGTTAAAGGTCTGATCCCTGGCATTTTTTTAGGAATTATTGAAATAATATTTAATATTTTATTTTTTGGAGCTTTTAATTGACTCTAATATTTTAGAATATTAATTAAGGTGATCAAAAGGGAAAGTTTCAAAGCCTCAGAGTTTAAAGATCTCAAATATTTGAACTATTTGGAAAAAAATGAGTATATAAAAGGTTGATCACATTTAGAGAACTGTACCCCAAATGGCCCGAAGGCCTTCTTTTTATTAATTTTTGATAACCCACCTTTCAAGGGATGAGGGGGAACCCTTAAAAGGCCCATATTCATAGAGATTACCTGACCCGTAGGTCTTATGAAGTTTACAAACCATACTTGGAACTCCTCCTCCCGAGATTCTTCATTGTGATATCAGCTCTCCACCTTCACTAGGCTTCCCATGCAAGCACAGGCTGGTCCCAATGGCAAAGACATACCCTCTCTTTCTGAAAAATCTTCTTATCTTATGCTCTGGTGAATTCTCCTACTCTGAATCCCCATCTAGAGTCTGCTCCTTGTAGAGCATGTCTGATCATTGAAGTATAATTTTCAGGTGGCCCAAAGGCCTTGAGGTGGTCTGAAGGCCTTGAGGTGGCCTAAAAGACTTGAGGTGGCCCTAATTCCTTGAGGTGTATTCAAGGCCTTGAGGTGGCCCTAAGGCCTTGAGGTGGCCCGAAGGCCTTGAGGTGGCCCGAAATCCTTACTGTCCTGAAGGCCCTAGGTGGCCTGAAGGCCAAATAGGACCCAGGGCCCAAACCGGTGGCCCAAAATCCCAAATGGATGAATAGTTTTGGCTGATACAGTACCGAACATTTATTGTTATAGTACTTCTATAGTACTTCTATAGTAACCCAGAAATATGTCTCCACCTGGTTTTGAACTCGGGTCTCTTGGATGCACTTGTCGATTCTTCACCAACTGGGTTGAGGCTCATGTTCTAGAGAATTGTGATATGATATTTATGATTATTGATTGGAGAATATAATAAAGTTAAAAGAGTTAAAGAGAGTTATTTTACAAACTACATTCATCATAAGTTCATTTTGGTCAAATATTTGAGAAGATTGGAACTTGAAGTTCTGAGGAAGAAGAGTAAAGTCTTTAGACGCAAAAGATTATAATTTGTAATCAAGACCAATGTCACATGAAACCTTATAAATATATAGATGTTTAAGTTCTTTAATAATTAAGAGATTCAAAATTAATTTTATCAGAAGCATCATAAGTATCAAGTGAAATTAAGTTCCAAGGAATAAGATTTGGTAGTCGAAGACCTATGCATGGTTTGGTGGATTTTTTCATTATAACTGGAGGAATCTGGTATTATGTAACAATAAAGAAGTATTATTTGTATGGTATGTACTATAGTTTAAGAATAATAACTTTCCACATTATTTTTAATTTATAATATTATTATTAGTGAAAAATATGTGTCTTAGGATAACAAGTGAACACACCATGGAGTAAGTTCTCATTTTTAGGTTTAACCATGTAAAAAAATTTGTATTGTTTACTTTATATTATCTTCATTTCAAAAGGAAAAAATTGATGATCACACATACATATGATCCATACATCCTAACCGATCATAGAGGTTTGATCAACTAAAAGGAAGAAACTTAATCGATAAAATTTGGTCACCCCTAACATGCCCCCCAATCAGAGTGATTGCACAATCCTCTAAGACGCTTAGAGAGGATTTGAGGAAAATCACAATACTACATATTGAAAATGTGGGAATAAATTACACTTCAAGAATAATTTGTGCAGTCATAATAAGAGATCTAGATGAAATCAACTTTTATAAGATCAAATTTTTTTAGTACTATTGAAGGAAGAAACCAACTATTGGTTAGTGTTAATATTCCTATATAATCATGGATGGTTGATACTGTGGTATATTTTTATTTAATTCTAGATCATTGATTCATGGTAAATTATGTATCTATAATTTTTGGAAAATTTTATCTAGTATATGATGAGGCCTTAGATGTTTTCATAAAGGGTGTTTGGATATTATAATGAATAACAATGGGATCCTTAGACTCAAAGGTGTTAGGAACATCCTAGGGTTAAGGAAAAATATAATATTTATTGAATAAGTTGATGAGGTGAGCTATGAGAGTAGTTTTTTTAATAGAGTCTTGAAAGTTACTCGGGGATCCATGGTGGTTGAAAAAGTAGAAGGATGGGACATTTTATTTAACTAGAAGTTTGGTTTACTTTGTAATTTTCATTAATGATGCTACTAGGAAATTTTGGATTTACTTTCTAAAACATAAGTCTAATGTTTTATAAGATTTTACTCAATATAAATCCATTTTGGAAGATGGTGTCCAAAACACCACATCAAAATGTTTTGGATGAAAGGATGAATTGTATGTTGATGGAGAAGACTAGAATCATGCATTTTCACTCTGGAATATCCAAGGGAATTTGGTTAGAGGAACATAGCACAACTGCATAACTTCTAAATAGAAAATCAACATCAATAAGTGGGTAGGAAATTTAGGAGGAGATATATTCTAATAAACAATAAGAAGTTATCCAAATTAAATTCTTTGAAATATTTTTATGTATTATTTTTTATGCTAAGTATCAAGAAAAACTCAAGTAAAATGAAAATTATATTTTTTTCGTTGGGTATAGTGATGAGAAATTTGGTTTCCAGCTATGGTATAATGATAAGATACAAGTTATCATGAGCCAATATGTTCACTTAAATGAAGGGGTTTTATGAAAGGATTGAAATCTGATAGTGAAATAAGTTGAGGTAAAAAATAAATTATCTATGTCCAAGTTTATCTGGATAAACATACCATAAAGAGACAAGTACTAAAGAACTCAGATAGAAGAACTAAAATTCCAAGGGTGTGGCTAGGGAATAAATTCCAAAAAATCTAAGAACTTCCTAAGTTTTTGTATAATCATAAAAAGTTAGGGCTTTAGAAGATAGAGTAGATTCGATTACTGTAGAGTATATAACTTAGTTAAGGAGATCAACCAGAGTTAGAAGACCATTTTAAATGTTTTGGGATGATATAAACTTTATAATTTTAACGTATGTAAGGGAACCCAAAATCCTAGAAGAATAAACATTATTTAGTGACTTAGAAAAATGAAATTAAACAATAGATAAAGGTATGTATTCATTGAAATCCAATGAAACTTGGAAATTAACTGAATTTATAGAAGGAAAATAGGCACTCAAGAATAAACGGGTTTACCAATTGAAGGAAGAGGGTAATAGTAAGAATCGTTTCAAAGTGAGTATGGTGGAAAATGGATTCCAACAAAAGGAAGGAGTTGATTTCTTAGAGATATTATAACTATTATTTAAACATGAACCTATTAAGATGATGTTGAGTATGGTATAATCATAATATTTTTACGTAGAATGGATAGATATAAAGATGGATTTCTTTTATGGTGACTTAGAGGAATAAATTTTCAAGAAGCAACTGATAAGTTTCAAGGAGGATGGGTACTAGAATTTGGTTTTAAAGTTGAAGAAAATTATTTATTGGATTAAGAATGTGTCAAGAAAATGGAATAAAAAGTTTTATGAATTTATGTTGGAATAAGGATTCAAAAGGTGTAATATAAATCATTGTTTTTATCGAAAGCAATTGAATGATGGTTCATTAATCATATTGTTATCATATGTTGATGATATATTGTTAGCTGGTTTATAGATATCATGGATTCAAGATATGAATCATAAGTAATCCAAAATATTCAAAATAATTGATCTTAGACATTCCAAAAAAATATTTGGGATAAATATGGAAAGGGATAGGTTATCCAAAACTTTGGTGTTTCCCCTAAGAGACTACATCCAAAATATCATTAAAAAGTTTTGAATGACTGGATGCAAGTTTTCCTCAACTCATCTTGATAAAAACTTCAAATTTTCTAATTCACAAGCTCTAACAATGAATGAAAAGAGTCAATATATTGATAAAGTTTTATTTTCATCATCTTTATTAAATTTTATTTATTTTATTATTTATATGCATTCATACATTAATTTTGTAGTGGTATTTTTAATTCGATTCATATTGAATTCAAGAAAGGGACACTGAGAGGAAAAAAATAGATCCTCCAGTACATAAAATGAATTTAAGATATATCCTTATTCTTTAGGAAATATGAACCTTTGTGTGGATACATTGATACTGACTTTTTTGGTCATTTAAACACCTAGAAGATAAAAAAAGGATTTGAGTTTACCTATGGAGGAACAAAGGTCAGCTAGATGTTATAGATACAATGAATTGTTACGCTAAGTTTAATAAAATAAGACCATGTGGTTGTAGTGGAAATAGAGAATGAAATAGTTTATTTGATTTAGTTACTAAATGAACTAAGACAAAGTCAAGAATATAGAGTTATGTTCTATGATAATCATAGTGTGGTCTACTTGGCTTGAAATTCATTTTTCTATGGAAGGGTGAAGCATACTCACCGGAAGTACCAATTCATCTATAACTTTTTTAAGGATAAGGAGATGAAGATAAGTAATATATCTGAAAACCAAAATCCATTGAACATGTTCACTAATGTGGTAGTTTAATAAAGTATGATTCAACATTAGGCCTCAGTGGGACTTGGGTGAATGGAAGGAGAGTAGATAATATTTCTTTCTATGAAGAGGAATAAAAGTAAGTTTGCTTCTAAAAAGTTTTGGAAGTTTATGAAATTTCCCAAAAACAAGTCTTCAAGTAGAAGATTATTGAAATATGATTTTTGTATTTATTTCACTAGAATTTCATTCATTAAAATTTCATTCATCCAAAGTAGGAGACTAGAAGACGTAGTGTGGTGTGAAGATAGTGGTATCATAATCTCTTTAGGGTCAGTGGATCAATCAAATGTTCATATATTTTGATAAATCTATAGAGTTATAGAAGTTTAGTGAAGCTAAGGATTTTCAGTTAAGAATTACCAGTTGTGGTGGTCATGTTGTGTTGACTTTTTTTTCAGGGAAGTAGGTTTAACCATTTAACCATATGTAACTTACTGTATAAGTGAGTGTCACCTTAGTTCATTGATGAGAGTTGATGAGGTGAATTAATTTTGAGAAGCTGAGATATTTTAAAGATTTAATGTACTAAATAATATAATTTGTAACTCTTTTATATTATGATTATAATAAAAAAGGTATCAGTAATGTTTCTCTAGTTCACATAAGACTCATTGTCCATATCATGTTAATCTCCTGTGTCTTTTTCTTATTTATGTTATTCTATTTTTTATATTTCTACTGCATTTAATGTATGATTGTAAGTTTTCTTTAATGTTTTCAAGGGTCAAATTAGTGCAGTGAGTATGGTGTGAGGTCTTCCTACTTTAGGTACACTTGGTCAAGGGATCCCTTTTGGTGACCTAGTTCTGTTGCGCATTGTCCGGTGGTCTTCTTTCGATGGGTTACATCCATTAGTCTAAGTGGGAATCTTCTAATGGTTTTCTCATAAGGTGATATTAAGGGATTCCCAACATTTACCACTTTGATAACATGGTATTTTTTTCATGCACATTTGATATGTTAACATCCTAATAATGTGTTAGTACTTGAATTGTAATCAGGGTTATGAATTAGTTTGGGCATGGGATAAATTAGTTATAGCCCAGTATAGGATTATATATTTCCTTGAATGTGTGTGGAATCAAAAATATAAATAATTATTTGTACTATATGTGGTTGTGTCTAAAGGATATGATCAATTATATATCTATCTCATTTGTGTGGGAAAGTGGGCCTAAAGATGGAGTGATACAGCATGATGTCATGATTTGGGGTTAGTAATAGGGTAATGTTGGAGTGTATACCTATTTTAGTAGTTGTTGAGATGTTCTTGACATGTGGGTTGGTCAGTTATCACTATCCATAGAGGGGTTTATGTGATTTTTTTGTGATATATGAGTAATGTATGATTATGTGACATAATTTGGATGTGGGAAGGTGTGGTATGCAAAATTATTGTAAATAATTAGTGGATTAAAAATGTGTATGGACATATTTCTGAGTATGAAATCATGGGTGTTTCTTTATGAGAAATAAACTAAAGGGTATGTATGGTTTATAGAATAGTTAAGGAGCCTAACAAGAATGAATTGTGACTCACAGTGGTAGGAGTTGAGTTTGTTTGTAGATTAGGAAGAATTTTGTATATTTTTCTCATAATGGGCCGTAGTAGTTAGTGTTACGGAAATACTATGATATGTGTGTGTGTGTAGGGATATCCCTATGGGTTTAATTTAGGTATATAGATTCCATAAGTATGTATGATGATGGAATGACAGATAGTGCATACAATAGATTATTTTTTTTGAAGGGTAGGCGTGTGGGACATCTAGTTTGGTTGATTAGGCACAAGATCCCAATACCAATGTAATGTGACTCATAATTTTTGTCTAGGGATGTAATTTAGGAAATCTACAAGAGGAGATGAATTTTAGTTTTAAAATTTAAATTAACAATTTTCAACCATCGGGTTTTAAGTTGACTGGTTTTATGAAATTCTGATCAATTCAAAGTTCATAGAAAAAATAGTTTATGAAGTAGAAATATAAATTGTAAGAAATATAGTAAGGATAGTGGAAATAAGTTTTTTTTAAGTTTATGAAAATCATACAGAATAAATAAAACCAACATAAATTGAAAATTTAAAAATATCTGTAATTAAAAAATAAATACAAAGGTGGTTTAAAACAATACATGGATTATTGGTTAGAAAACCAAATAATATTTTAAAAATGATATTATAAAATGCACTATTAAACTATATTGAATGGTATATATTTATACTAAATCCAAAGTATCCATAACTTTAAACCTTTCCTAAGGTTTTATTTTCATATCCCCAGAATCCCTCGACTTACCCTATCAGTGGGTATAGTGTTCTAGCCCTAAACACTCTATCTTCCCAACCCTAAAATCTCTTAATCACACAGGATCAGTAAATCAATAATTAAAAAAGAAATACTAATATCATTACAAAAAATCCTTATAATGCGTATCTCTTAATAAAACACTCATAAAAAAATAATTACCTATATTGAAAACTCTCTTGACAACAACCAATTTCACAAATTTAAAATGACCAGTAAATTTCAGAAAGGTTCATTACTATTTTTAGTTTTACTTCTGATGCTAGAACTGTGGATCTATTTATATATAGAATTATAACAAACATTAATGGTCTAATTCTAAAATCCATGGAGTTAGTTGTAACAACATCAATAGTATCTTCACTATCTTATGATGAATTCAGTGTTTTGATTTATTTATCAATGAGTTTATCCAACACCACTATAGTTCTATTGAATATAAAGAATATAATCTTTCAGTAAAGTTTATACTACTTGATTTCCACAAAACTTATTAATTTATATGGTATTTCAATTACAGAAAATTCATTCTACACGAACACAACAACAAAACACTTCTCAAGTTAAATAATTTTCATAGGAAGTGTATTGTGACTTCCAAAACTAAGAAATCAAGTGATTCATTAACTTAACAATATACCCTATTTTTTTGGAAATAAAAAAATGCATGAGGAAAATCAAAAAGTTTAATTCAATTTTAAATAATACTCCATTTGAGTTCTAGTAGATTTAATTAATCCTTATTTTGTTAAAAATACTTTATAATAAACTCATAAGTCAAAAAAATATATATGATCAAACTTTTAACAAACTTTTACTTTCTCAATTTTTTATAAATCTATTTCCCTTTGTTACATTCAAAAAATAAATATAAATTTGACTAAAATAGATAAAAATTATTTCTATACTTGAAAAATAAAAGAACTCAAAATATTCAAAAGATAATAATACATATAACATAAAAATACAATCAAAAATTAGAAAAAAAAATCTTATAAATTATATAATCATTATTTTTACTTACTTAAAATGATTATGTGGATTTATGGATATTTAAGAAATAATTTGAACATGGTTGAGTAATAAAATTTGTCACCTTCAATTCCATTTTGACCATGCCTTCCTATCTGACAAGATCTTCTTATATAATGATTTCATATGTTGATCTTCATATTCTCTACTAGACTTTAGGATATTATCTATAATTTCTTCATAATAGTATGAATATTTCTACATTATCAATTTTTGAACTTCATATTATTCACTAATGTTACATGAGAGTTCTTCAGCTGCATCCAATGATCTCACTATTTTGGCATATGGAACTTTGAGCTTCATGCATGGACTTTTGGGATTATTTTAATAATATATAATAGAGATACTTCCATTGAAATTAATTTCAACATTAAATAGAGAATAAAAATGTTATATAATTTAGTGTGACTAAAAGACTTGAAATTTCAACCCTTATATAGTTATTAAAGATTTATATCATCCAAACACTTATCTTTTATTGTAAAAATGGCCCAAAATTATTCCCATAAAAATATATGGCCAAAACATATATCATACAAATTATTTTTAATAATTAGATTTATAATTTATTCATATGAAAATATCAATTACCCTCCAATAAAATGTTAATCATAAAAAATGTATTGATAAATATCCCCTATAAAAAAGTAATTCTAGAAAAAGAATAAGAACTTAAGATATATTACCTTCTATGATTTTTATTCCATTTATATTATATTTATGAGTATCTTATGGAAGTTCAAGGAATTTTTTATACTATTAATAATTAATGTTATCCCTATTAATAAACTAATAATATTTTTCTCTCTTATTGGTTAACACATTAATTTAATTAGATATAATATCAATGAAATGAAAATGAAAATCCAATAAAAATGGAATTCTTATAAAATTGAAAAAATTATTAAATGAAAATGAAAAATAAATGAAATTAAAATGTTCTCCCCCTTACTCGAGGAGTTTCTCAATGTCAATAGATTGGTTTACTAGTGTGTTAATTAAATATCACTTTAGGTCGATCATTCTCAACATCTATTTAATTTATTTAAATCTATCATATTTTAAAGGTTTTGTAAAAATATCAACAAGATGATTTTAAATTTTGATAAAGTCAAGAATTATATCTCCTTTTTATGTGTGATCTCTTAGAAACTTGTTCTTAAAATTATGTATTTTTCCTATCATTGATATTTTGGATTTCTAGAAAAAGTTATAGAATGATTATTATAACAATATATTAGAGTTCAAGTGAAAATAAAATCAAAATCTATGAGTTTGTGTCATGTCCCCAGCACTTGAGGACAATAGCTTCTAACTGATGCATATTCAGCTTTAATAATGGAAAGTTATATAGAATATTGATCCATGATAGGATATGAAATTAAAGTTATCCTAAGAAATGACATGTTCTGGAAGTACTTTTTCTATCAAATTGATATCCTCTAAAGTCAACATCCAAGTAACTTTTAAGAATAAAATCATTTCTAGAAGAGTAAAATAAAGTAAGTTATAAAGTTCCTTTAAGGTAATATAAAATTCATTTTAACACTTTTAAATGTGACTCCTTTGTATTTTCTTGAAACATTGAACATAAAAATACTAAAAACCTAATTTTTGGTTGATTCTTTATAAGATATAGTAAAATTTCAATCATAATTATATAAAGTTTTTTATCTACCAACTTATCAAATTCATCAAGATAAAGTTTGATAGAAGTTTCTATTAGAGCACTTATACTAGTTTCATTTTCAAAACCAAAATGTTTTAATAAATCATTAATATATTTATGTTGATTAAAATATTTCCTTATGGTTTTTGAGAAATTTGAAAACCGAGAAAAAATTTAAGTTCACCCATCATTCTTATTTCAAACACATTTTATTTAAGTTTTGAAAAATTATTAGAAATATATTTTTGATCCAATCCAAAAATAATTTCATTGACATAAATTTGAACAACTATGGTGTCTTTAAAAACTTTATTTACAAAAAGGGTTGGATCAACACTAACTTTAACAAAATTATTTTGAAGTAAATATCCAGTAAGTATATTATACCAATATTATGGGTCTTATTTTAGATTATAGAGTGATTTATTAAGTTTAAATACATTCTATGAAAATCAAGTGTCTTCAAATCCATGAGTTTGTCAAAATATAGTTCCTCTTCATTGTATCCAATAAGAAAATCACTTTGAACGTCTATTTGAAATAAAGTATAATTCAAATGTGATGTAAAATCTAAGAAGATTCAGATAGATTCTAATCTTGTTATCAGTGCCAAGGTTTCACTATAATATATACCTTCATTTTGAAAATAACCCTTAGCAATAAGTATTTATTTATTCATAACAATAGTTCCATTTTAATCACATTTTTTTGTAAAAAAACCATTTTACTCTAATTATTATAATATCTTTAGGTCTTCCAACTAAGGTATAAACTTGATCAATTTAAAAACAATTGAGATATTATTATATAGACATTATACAACTTTCATTACCCCAGGCATCATAAGTATTTTTAGGTTCAAATTATGTTAAGAATTAATGATGCTAACATTGATTTCTTAATGAACTACTCATTTTAAATGATTAACTTATATCACAAATAATATCATCTATAGGATGGTTTTTTAAAACTCGGCCCAAACCGAGGCTCGAGCCACAACTACCCCAAGACCGCCTCTATAGGACAAGGGGTGGAAACTAGTTCCAAAAGGAATATCTTAAATGGGAGGACTTTTCATAATGTACCTGTATGCACACACCTGACCATCTTGATTCAGAAGTGAATAAGAATAATAATAAGAAACATGTAGTGGCTAGAAATTAAACAAAGCGTGAAAAAATTATAGGGTGTATAAGAGTACAACAATGAAAACTAAAAAGTAAAGGAGAAAAATACACACCCAACCAGAAATATGTCCCAACATGAAAAACTGGAAATTAAAACACTGAGACAGACTATCTCTTAATCTTCAATCTGTGACCACTGTATGCGGTCCAAAGCACCCATTATACCTAAGATCATATAAATTCACTAATAACCTATCTATCATCTGCATAAGACATGAGACATATAGGAAAATATCATGCAGGGGTGAGTATATTCATACCCAGTAGGATTCCTTGAAAGTAGAAGGGGGGGTAAGAGACACAATAGGAATGGAAAGAAAAAATATAGTGAATAGTGAACATATCAACCCAAAGCAAGGAAGTAAGATCATCTAAACACAAGGGGGTCAACATGGTCTGTGGGTGGACTACACGTCGAGTATTTGTTAACCATTTAAGGAGAGTAACCTCATACAACCACAAGGATCTCAACACGGAGAGTAAGTGGACTACCCCATGTGTCTCTACAACCCATGGAAAGAGAGTAACCAAATCCAAAAAAATGGATACAAAGATAAATATATGTGTATGTGTGTGTCTACTCAATAAAATAATCCCAAATGAGAGAGAAAGGGGATCTCCATCTCACAGCCCAACCTTGGAAAAGATTCACCAACAGTTCCAGAAGTCCATCAACGATTCCTAGTATCTTGCGCTTCTACCCAATAGAAAACATCCAAGTCAAGTATCACCTAACCACTATGTTGCATAGTCTATGGGACACAATATCTAGATAGAGGACCCATACCTCAATACAATAGGAGGTTTTCACTCAGTGGATAGATAGAGGACTCGTACCCTATTCCAACAGGAGTGATCTACTCTAATAGTCGATAGAGGACCCATGCTCCGCCCAATAGGAGGGTTCCACTATAATAATTGATAGAGGACCCATGCCCTTCCTAATAGGAGGGTTCCACTACAATATTAAATATATAATTCATTACCTATTCCAATAGTAGGGTTCCAATCTAATACTAGAGGACCCATGCCCTACCCAGCCGGAGGGTTCCACTCTAAAATACAGAGGACTCATGACATGTTTCAGCAGGGGGTTTAATTATAATAGGTAGGTAGAGGACCCATTCAATATTACAATATTAGGGTTACACTATCTAATGTTATAGGACTTATACCCTAACTCTGCAGGAGGGTTCTACTCTGAAAGCCTCTGGTTAACCAGTGTGATCACTGTCATCATTGATCATTGAGTAAATAATCACTACAAATGAAACATCCTACATCATATATCAAAATACACAACAGGATCCACCATCATGTTATATAGTTAAAAAACTTAGGATAGGCTACTTGCAAGCCAAAATATGAGTTCAAATGGGGGAGATACAAGAGATTGAAGTTTCCTCAAAAATAACTAAGGGGTAAACGACAAGTTATGGGACCCACATGGTGTGTGGTCCCACTCTATAACCTAGTCGTTTCCATACCAGTATATGGATAAAAACCAATGTAGGTCTATATAGCATGTTAGGGGTATACACAACATTCATAGCCCACTCAGCGTCCTACCCATGTGCTTGGTTGCGTCTGAGTACTTCAGTACACTACATGCCCCTAACCATTTATTCCCAAATGGGGTTATGCCCATGTGCTCCACCACATGGCTCTTCCACCTGAGGAAGTGGTACACAACATGTAGGAGGGATACATTCCATGTCATCCTTATAATTCTCCAAACCCTAACCATTGCAGCATAGGGGCTAAACTTCATATGTTCATCGAACAACATGGCGTGTAGTAAATGTTTTCACAAAACATTAGATCTACACTCAGGCATCCAGATTTGGCTTTTCCTCTTTCAAATATGGCCTCATCTTTACCGAAAATTAGTGTATATCATCCTGATCCTTCATTTCTAGCCATTCGGTGTCTGGAAATCGGTTATGTCATCCCATGGGGGGTCGTTGTATGCATTGCATGCACCAATATCACCCACCATCATTTATTTAGACTTAAAAAACAAAAAATTGATCACTTGAAACCCACAAATACTCAATTTCAATCCCTGATTTTACGTTCTAGCCTTCTCTTGTGATTCTTCCATGAATCTGAGGGTTCGATCAGGCTCGGTCCTACCCGAAAATGTCAAATCATGACCTCGGGGTCCAATGATGATGAACGTGAAGTAATTGAGAAGGAAAACGCATAAAAAGGTTTATCTATCACTGCCAAAAGTTCTTGGCCAATGATCAATAATAAGTATATCCAGGTTTATAAATGAAAGGATAATGAATTTGAACTGGTACATATGCACATGCCAAGGTTCAATAATTGGTGTAGATCATAGAAGGGATGATCTTGCTCAATCAATTTAAAAAAGGGCATAAACCACAAATTTAAGATTCCTACCTAAATATTGGACCATTTTTCATCTAAGAACATGCTCTCTAATGATTGAAATAATTTTTTGATTCGTTCCATCCCAATCTACCTAGATCTAAATTTTTTTTATCGTCAAATGTTAATTCGTAAACAGAAGGAGGAAGAATGCACTGGAATCCTCCCAGGGTGTATGCAGATAACCCTTGGTAAGTATCCATAGCATTTTACTTATATATGTAATATGTTTTCTTAATTTAATTAATCCACCAAACATACCTCAAATAGTTGGTTTATCTGAACACCCCACACTGACCTATTTTAAGTCGCTCCTAGCATAAACATCATGTTTTAGACTCAGCTGAGGTCTCCAATTTCTAATCTAAGATTATTTTTAATATTTAAACCATTTTATTTAAGAAACTACAAGAGTTTAATATAAAATATATTTAATATTTTTATAAAATTAATTCTAGGAACACCAGGCCTTGGAATTGCATATCATCTCAACACCTCGATCCAAAAATATATGTAGAAATATTTCAAATTGTTACAAGGAAAAAAATGGGTCTTTACAACATTCCCTCCTTCAATATTTTCATCACCGAAAAACAAAACAAAATAAGAAACTCAGGATACTAATCTCACATCTGGCTCTCTTTCTCCCAAGAACTCTCTTATATCTTCTCGTGCTACCACAACACGTGAACCAAGGGGATGGTCCATCCATACAGGGTTATCTCTTATCGATCCTTGATTTCCATCAGGTGCTCTAAAAAAGTGGATCTATCCTTAATGTCTAACTCTCCCTATTCAATGACATGCATGGGTTCATTCATGTATCCCCTCATCTACAACACATGGAAGACATTGTGCACCCGATCCAATTGTGGGGATAGGTTGATGTGGTAAGCAACCTCGCCAACCCTTTACAAGATATTAAACATCCTGATGAACCTAAGGGATATATTACCTCCCAAGCCGAACCCCCATAATCCTCATCATGAAAATATTCTCAGGGAAATATGGTATTCCTTCTTGAACTCTAGGGGCCTACAACAGCAATCAGCAAAAAAAATTCCTGCTCTGGAGCAATCTCATCCACTCACGAATGACCTGGAACTTATCCTTTGTTACCTACACCAACTCTGTACCCACAATATATGGCTCACCGATCTCTATATAGCATAAGGGTGACCTGGAGGGTATCCCATACAGGGTCTCAAAAGTTGTCATGGTGATAGTAGAGTTTCAGCTATTGTTGTACACAAACTCTACTAAGGGCGGGTGATCCTACAAGCTCCAGCCAAAGTATAACATCCAAACCCTCAATATATCCTCTAATACCTAGATAGTGTTCTCAATATACTAATATTTCTAAGGTTGAAAGGTTCTACTCATCCCCATCTAGGTCTCAAACGCCTCCCTTAGGCCTCTCTACAACCGTGACATGAACTGTGCATCACGATCAGGGACAATCATCGAGGTCACCCCATGGAGGTGAATAACATCCCATACGTACATATTCCCCAAACTATCCACTGAAATCTGATCTCTGATAGAAAGGAAGTGTTCTGACTTCATGATTAGGCTAACTATAACTCAGATGGAATCATGGGCCTTTGTGGTATGTGGAATCCCTATCATAAAGTCTATGGATATGTTATCCCAATTACACTCTAAGGTCTCAAGGGGATGCAACAAACCAGTCGAAACCTAGTTATCAACATTCACCTATTGATAGGTGAGGTACTGAGATATAAACACATCCACTCTTCATCTTATGTCGGACCACCAAAAATTCCATTGATGGTATTTTTACATCGTCCCCACACTAGGTTGTACATCTAGGGGAGAAGTTTGGAACTTCCACATCACCTCCTCTCACATCATGACTGGGACCACCATCCATACCTGGAAAAGGTTGGCATGATTATATCCTTTAGAATATTCATCTAGTGAATACCCTATGGATATCTAGTAAGAAAAGACCTAACAGTCTAGGTATCCCATTCAGGACTCTCTCACACGCTCAAGAAGCAGAGCAGTCAACACCATCAACTGAATAAAAGTTGCACCCTCCTGCTCTGTTAAGGCCAGCTGCATGGAATCCAACTGCTCAAAAGACTCCTACACCAAGTGAGATCGGGACTTCCTACAAAGGGAATCGACTATAATTTTTACCTCCCTAGAGTATAGACTATCTCAAATTTATATTTATAAAGAAACTCCAACCAACGCTGTTATCTCAGGTTCAAGTCACTCTGAGTGAAGATGTACCAATGACTTTGATGGTATGAGTAAACCACAAAGTTATAACACCCCAATATTTTGAAAATAAATTTAATATTGAATTCATGAAAAACTGAGTCTCTAAAAAACACCACTTTGTTATAACGTTGCTAGTAAACATAATTTGTCTACCTCTGTGATTTTAATTTTGAAAAATGGACATACACGGTTGCGTTCAGAAAGATATTTAGAGCCTGGTAAGACAAACATAATTTTTGGGGAATAGTAACATACCCTTATGAATAGTAATATGAATATTAATATGACCCTTATGAATAGTAAATAATATTATTATGTTATTTTCTTAAGGTTATAAGATAATGAGATCTTGGTTAATTTTTCAAGGTGATATAAAACAAATTATAGTTTTAAAATTGTTATTTTCCGAACAAATTATGATTGTATTTAAAAATTAAATCAATCATATTTAAAAAAAATATATTTTCAAAAAATGGATTTCATTTTTTAATTCTGCATTTTTAAAAATGGTTATGGTGAATTTTTTGGATTTTTCAGAAATACTCAAATTTTTTATGAAAAGTAAAATATGGTAACTTACCGTATATATACATTATCAGTTAAATTCACTACTCATAGCATCATGGTTGATGTAAGCACACTTTGTTATAAATCAAATGCACATATTACTATTATTGGTCACAAGAATCAATAATATAGGTTGTTTTTGGAAAAATAATAAAATAATGAATAAAATAATGGGAAAACCCTCCTATCCTCCCTTATAACCCCCCCCCCCTCACTCCATCTTCTCTTCACTCCTATAAAGAATCATACCTAATCTAAATTCTTATCAAATATCCTCCCAATATCCTACCACACGTCTATCATCCCTTGGTCTCAAAAAAGACCAAAACTTCTCCCCTAAAGAGGCTCCCAAGGAAGATAAATTCAAGAGGTAAATTCCTCTTTTCATTTCTTTTATTTCAAGTTCCTTTATTTTCTTTTTCTTTCCTCACCTACTTTCATCCAAATGTTGTGATGACTCCAGAACCATGAATTTATGGGAATACTATTATTATAAATGAATAATTCTTCATCATCTCTCATTTCCCCTTCTTTTATACAAGAAATGAAAACACCATCCGAGATGTGTTAATTTATCACATTCAATGACGACGGGTTTTTAATTTATAGTACCATATTCAATTTTGGTCATGAAACCATAAATATGGTTGAAATATACTATAATATATGTATTATAACGTATTTTAGGTTCTAAAACACTTTTTTACACATGATATTAATTTATAAATCAAAATGAGTTCGTTGTAATCAAGAATCACCAATTAACCCAAACAATTGTCACTAAAGTTTTATATAATGATTCACCTTAACTACCAATAACCAAATGAATTATATAACAATTTAATATAATTTTTTCACTAATAACATACAACTTATATTCTAGACAACCATTCTCATTCTACATGTTTATTTTTACATGAATATAAGTAAACCGATCATGAAAACCAAGGAAGAAAACACTCCCAAACAATGAAATTGGATCTATTAACCCATAAAAAGGCCACTAATGAACCTAAATAATGTTATAAAAAATCAATTAAATTTAGATAAGGTTTTTTACTCCTTAATTTATGAACCTAAATTTGATTATTCGGGTCATTAAGATCAAGTGAGGAACACCTTCGGACTTAAGGTGAGGGTTTTCTACCCAAACCTCCATTTTCATTTGGGTTACTCTTATTGTATACTTACCTCAATTATATTTTTATTTATTCATATTAACTCATCATATATTTGATTATAATGTTATATATATGTGAACCAACCATAATCCCACTTTCATTTATAGAGATTTATATGTTTTAAAAGGATCTTTCAAAATTTCTTCCTGAAATACAAGCCAGATTCAAGGGAATTTCTAAAATTATATACCATTTTCAAGCGCACTATATAATATATTTTAGAAACCATTATCTTACTAAAAAAATTAGTTTTATTATGAAAATACTATCTTACTTCACTTCTGGTTTTATACAAATACTTTTCCAAAAGAACTCTTCTTTTCAAAGTAAAGGTGTATTTATCTTAAGAATTACTCGATGATTTTATAACGGTATCTTAATATGTTTAAACACTATTGTTGGTTATTATGTATTATTGGGATTAATATTTTATGATATCATCTAACATATTCAATTTAATGGATTATGATTAGTTTGACTATGTATGTGCTATCTTAAAACCATTCACCAATTTACTCTGAATGGTTAGTGTTTATGCTTAATGTTTGGGGAACGTTATTGACATTTCATTTTTTTAGTTTCAATATGAATGTATATGTTGTTTATGTCTATCCCCATTCATATCATGAATTAATTGGACTTATTATTTGATGGTTAGGGCCCACTATATCCCCTTGATGCATCTGTACATCTCATGAGACAAACTACGGTCTCGGTACAAGGCCTTGAAAAAATGATTATTTATGGTCTTGCCACGAGGCCTTAAAGGTATGGTTATGATGTCTAGAATTATGAATTCCCTCATTATGAAACTAGTAATTTAAATTTCATGAGGTTATTCGACTAGTATAATACCCATGATTATGCTTTATTATGGCATTTTTTTATTCAGCTCTTATTACTTCCACAATGTGTTCAAGTTCATTTTTAAAGGCATGTGTTTTTAGTTATTTACCATGAATAATGTTTATGTTTATTATATATTCTATTGTATTTCTTACCCTTACTGAGCATTTGAGCTCACCCATTTCTTATGTTTCATTTTCTAAGGACATTTAGAGGTATATTATGACTGACATGCAGAAATAACCTAGCAGTTATGGATGTTGTCAAAGGAGTTTCTATATTTTTTTTTCTTTCAAGTTATAATGTTATACTTATGTATATATTTGGTTTTAAAAGACTACTAAACTACTTGGTCATTCGGGATGAATCTTCCTTGTTCATATGTCAATGTAATAAAATAAGGCACTGGTTTTGGGCAACTAGGGTTAGGTCCTTACTGTTGGTATCAAAGGAAGTTTAGTATAAAACTTGGAAACTTGATTTAGAAAATGTATATTAGGGAACTAAACCCTAATATATTCTTCTATAATAAACATAAAAGAACATCCTTGAATTTTTGGTAAGGAATAGATTATGTGGATCTTTCTAGAAAATACACCCATGTCTAGATACTACAAGTGGATGTGGTTCTAGAATAGATGTACCTAGGAGTGAAAACATAGATAAGGAGTTTTGATCTTAACCTGGGGTATCCTGGAACATGACAACAGGCCTTACTATGCACCTGTTTTGACACTCTCAGGGGATATTCTTAGGATAATTCACAATTTTTTTACAATCCATTATAAAGGATATAAATGTAAATTTTTTCCTCAAAGAAACCATGTATATGATTATGAGATTAGTTATGCTAAGAATTTTTATATGTTGATATTATACATTATGATTTATAACCTAATGTAGTGTATGAAATTATTTATAAATATCACCTAGTGGAAGGAATGTAAACTACATGAATGCGTGTGTCTCTTGTAGGGGCTTCCCTCTGATGCAAGATAATGATATTGGCTCTGGTGCTCCAACTGGTGCTGAGAAGTTTATAACTATACTGGGATAATTGACTCAGGTTATTAATAATAACCTTACCTGTATGGAGAATCTATATCCACAATGTAGAGGATCTATGATAGACCGCTTTATGTGACAACATCCTCTATCATTTAATGGGACTACAAACCCATTTGTAGTGGAGCAGTGGATAAGTTCATTAGAGAAGATATTTCTCACTTTGGGATGTAAGGAAAGAGAGAAGGTTGTCATGGAAGTTTATCATCTATCTAGAGATGAATATCAGTGGTGTTCTTTATATAAAAACACAAAGGAGGAGGAATAAATAGAATGCCGGTATTTTAAGGAAATTTTATTAGAAAAAATACATCCCTCATGAACAGTGAGCATACATGGAATGAAAATTTCAGAATATAAGGCAAAAAAAGGATAAGAATGTTACAAAGTATGAAGCAAACTTCATAAGGTTAGCAAGATATTCCATGGACTACGTAGGTAATCTAAGGATCAATATTGATCAATTCTTTGATGGTTTAAAACCATTCCTCAGAAGGGATATAGTCTCCCAAAGTTTCTCATTATATGAAGATATAGTCTCATGTTCTATTAAGGTGGAAAAGGAATTATCTAATTCTTAAGATTTTAAGGGAATGTAATAGAAGAATATAGCTATTCAAAACTCTAGAAAAGTAAATAAGGAAATAGTGTATAAGGTAATAGTTGACCTTCCACCCTTTAATAATTGTGGGAACAGACACCTTGGTACTTTCTTGAAGGGTATGGTTGTTTGTTACAAGTGTGGATAAAAAGTCCACCTATACCGATATTAAAAGGGGAAGAAAGAAGATACCAATGTTCAATGCTACAATTGCAAGGATAAGGTACATTATTCAAATTATTGTCCTAGGCTTCAAGGAAACATTCCCCAAAGAAGGCCAAGCATATGAGATCATAGCTGTGGAGGTTGAGGTTTCTAACAATGTGGTGGAAGGTACTTTAATCATTCACTTGAAATTATCCAATTCTTTTTTTAGTTCTGAATCATCGCATTCTTTTATATCTTTCTAGTTTTCAAAGAAAATTAGACATGCTCAATTTGATTTATTAAAGGAGTTTTCAGTCAAAACTCCTAGGGGATGTATCACTGCAATAAATATGTGTTGATTAGTCCCCCTTATGACACATAAACATGATTTAGTTGATAACCTTATCATTATACCCATTATTTACTTTGATATAATCCTTGGTATGAATTGGATTTCATGTTCTGATGTGAAGATCTATTGCAAGAAGAGGGAAGTTATGATTTTTGAGAACGATGTCGAATCCCTTATCTTTAGAGCAGAAACCATGACAGGTAATTCTTATCTAGATAAAACCCTAGTAGATCTACAGAATTAAATTATTGGGGAGGAAGGGAATGAAATGTCTATGGGTAAGGAAAGTAATGTTCAAATATAGGATGTACCTATTGTGCAAGAATATGTTGATGTGTTTCCAGAGGATTTACCTAGACATCCTCCAGAGTAGGAAATTGAGTTCTCTATTGATTTAATTCCTAGTTCAAGGCCTATATCAAAGAATCCTTATATAATGGACATTGTGGAATTAGTATAACTGAAGAATAAACTAGAGGAAATTATTGAATGCTCTGATCCTAACTCAACCATCGGGGAATGACAGGTTTGTGATCTATAGTGATGCATCAAAGAAAGGACTTGGTTGTGTCCTTATGTAGAATGATATAGTTATTTCCTAGGCATCAAGGTAGTTAAAAATTAATAAAAAAACCATCCTAATCATGATCTTGATTTATTTTTTGCTATCTTTTCTCTAAAAATATGGAGACACTATCTCTATGGTGAAAACATCGAGATATATATGGATCACAAGAGTCTGAAGTATATCTTCTCACAAAAAGAACTCAACCTGAGGAAAAGGAGATGGCTCTAACTACTCAAGTATTATGATCATTCCATACACTACCACCTAGGAAAGGAAAATAAGGTAGTTGATGCATTGAGCAGGAAGGATCATGGAGTTTTAAACAAAATGAGTATTTAAAGGGATCCTGTATCTATGGATATAATAGATATAGACATGGAAATTATCAAAGAAGGTGAAATATCATTAATTTTTAAATTGGTTTCCCAACCATATTTATTAGAAAGGATTAAAATCTCTCATCCTGATGATGATAACCTTAAAAACAAAATTAATGTTGTGAAAGATGGGAAGTTTCCTGACTTCATATGTGAATATGGAATTCTAAAATTTGGGAAGATGTTATGTGTTCCCTATATACCCGAGCTGAAAAGGGAGTTATTAGATGATTCCCATAGCTTGAATTTCTCTATACACCCTAGTATCACTAAAATGTATAGATATTTGAAGCAACATTTCTTGTGGGACAACATGAAGTGGGAAATTGTGGAATATGTATCAAGATGTTTAGTCTATCAACAAGTGAAGTATGAACGACAACATCCTAGAGGAGTAATGAAACCTCTAAATATTCCTATATGGAAATGGGATGACATCAATATGGATATTGTCACTGGATTATCCAAAACTCCAAGAAAGAATGATGCAATATGGGTAATTGTGGATCAACTTACGAAATCTGTACATTTCCTCACTATAATTGAGGATTTTCCACTAGAGTGACTTGAAAGACTCTATATAAATGAATTTGTGAGACTTCATGGATCTCCTCTATCAATTTTGTCTAACCATGATCCACTATTTATATCAAAATTTTGGAAAAAATTTCAGAAATCCCTAGATACTGAGTTATGATTGAGTACTACTTATCACCCTCAAACTGATGGGCACTCATAAAGGAAAATCTAAACATTAGAAGACATGTTGAGATCATTCTCACTTGATTTTCAAGGTATGTGGGATCATTATTTACCTTTGGTGAAGTTTTTCTACAATAATAGTTTCCATTATAGTATTCAAATAGAACCATATGAAGCATTGTACGAAAAGAGATGTCGTACACCAACATGTTGGGATGAAGTTGGTGAAAGGAAGATAGTGGTCCCAAAGCATGTGGAGGAAACAATAGTAAAGGTAAACACTATTCAAGGACATCTCAAAGTATCTCAAAGTAGAAAAAAAAACTATGCTGATAATCAAGGGAAGGATTTGGAGTTTCAAGTGGGAGATTGTATTTTCTTAAAAGTATCTCCATGGAAGGGTGTTATAAGATTTGGGAATAAATAGAAACTGATCCCTAGGTAAATAGGCCCTTTTTAAATTCTAGAGAGAATTGGAGTTGTTTCATATCATTTGGCTATACCAAACAGCCTGTCTAAAGTAAACAATGTGTTCCATATCACATTGTTGAGAAAGTACATGCCAAACCCAATGCATGTCCTCACTTTTGATGCTAAAGAATTAGAACATGACTTATCTTATTGTAAAGAGCCTATCCAGATTCTGGACACTAAAGAACAAGTGTTGAGGAATAAGACGACTCTACTAGTAAAGATACTTTGGAAAATCATAAAATTTAAGAGGCGACATGGGAGCTTAAGGAGCTTATGATGAAGAACTACCCAAATCTTTTTTTAGGTAACATTATGGTAATTTCAAGGATGAAATCATTGTAAGAAGGGGATAATGTAACACCCCAAGATTTTGAAAATAAAATTAATATTGAATGCATGAAACACTAAGTCTCTAAAAACACCACTTTGTTATAATCTAGCTAGTAAACATAATTTTTTCACCTCTGTGATTTGAATTTTGAAAAACTGACATACAATGTTGCGTTCAGTAAGATATTTAGAGTATAATAAGACAACATAATTTTTTTTAAATATTAATATACCCTTATGAATATTAATATGACCCTTATGAATAGTAAATAATATTATTTTTTTATTTTTTTAAGGTTATAAGATAATGAGATCTTTATTAATTTTTCAAGGTAATATTAAACAAATTGTAGATTTAAAATTGTTATTTTTTTAATAAATTATGATTTTATTTAAAAATTAAATTAATAATATTTAGAAGATTGTTTTCAAAAAAATTGTTTTATTTTTTAATTCTACAAATTGAAAAATTGTTCTAGTTAATTTTTGGGATTTTTTAAAAATACTCAATTTTTTATGAATAGTAAAATATGGTAATTTACCGTATATATACATTATCAGTTAAATCCACTATTCCTAGCATCATTACTGATATAAGAACACTTGGTTCGAACTCACATGCATATATTAATATTATTGGTTACAATAATCAATACTATTGGTTGTCTTTGGAAAAATAAAAAAATAATGAGAAAAATAATGGGAAAACTCTACTCTCCTCCACTATAACCCCCTCACTCCCTCTTCTCTTAACTCCTCTAAATCCTTGTTCATTGTCTAAATTATACTCAAATATCCTCCCAAGATTCTCCCCCATGTCCATAATCCCTTGTTATTTTAAAAATACCAAAACCTCTCCCCTAAAGAGACTCCCAAGGAAGATAACTTCAAGAGGTAAATTCCTCCTTTCATTTCTTTTATTTCAAGTTCCTTTATTTTTTTTATTTCCTCACCTCCTTTCATCCAAATGTTGTGATGACTCCAGTACCTTAAATGTACTGAAATTTTGTTATGATAAATTAATAATTCTTTATCATATCTCCTTTCCCATTCTTTTATACTAGAAATGAAAACACAATCTGAGATGTGTTAATTTATCACATTCAAGGACGTCAGGTTTTCAATTTATATTATCATCTTAAATTATGATCATGAAACCATTTTGATGGTTGAAAAATACTATAATATTTTTATTATAACTTATTTAAGGTTTTGGAAACCTTTTTCACACATGATATTAATTTATAAATCAAAATGAGTTCGTTGTGATCAAGAACCACCAATTAACCCAAAAAATGTCATTAAAGTTTTATATAACGATTCATATTCACTACCAATAACCAAATGAATTTTATAACCATTTAATCTTCTATTAATTCACTAATAACATACAACTTTTATTTTGGAGAACCATTCTCATTCTACAATTTTATCTATACATGAATATAAGTAAACCGGTCATAAAAACCGAGGAAGAAAACACTCCCAAACAATGAAATTGAATCTCTTAACACATCAAAACACCATTAATGAACCTAAATAAGGTTATAATGAATAAATTAAAATTATATTAGGTTCTAGAATCATTAATTTATGAAACCAAATTTTATTATTCAGGTCATTAAGATCAAGTGAGGAACACCTTCGGACTTAAGGTAAGGGTTTTCTACCTGAACCTCCATTTTCATTCAGGTTACTCTTATTGTCTACTTACCTCAATTATATTATTATTTATTTTTATAAAATAATCATATATTCTGTGATAATTTTATATATATGTGAACCATCCATAATCTTACTTTCATTTATGGGGAGTTATATGTTTTAAAATGATCTTTCAAAAATTCTTCCTGAAATACAAGCCAGATTCAAGAGAATTTCTCATATTCTTACCTATTTTTAAGGGAACTCTATAATATATTTTTAGTGACCATTATCTTTCCAAAAGAACTAATTTTATTATGAAAATACTATCTTACTAAACTTCTACTTTTAAACAAATACTTTTCCCAAAGAACTCTTCTTTTCAAAGTAAACGAGTATTTATCTTAAGAATTACTCGATGATTTTATAAGAGTACCTTCATATGTTTCAAAACTCTTGTTGATTATTATGTATTATTGGGATTAATATTTTATTTTATCATCTACCATATTAAATTTAATTTTTTATTATTAGTTTGACTATGGATGTGCTATATTGAAACCATTCACCAATTTACTCTGAATAGTTAGTGTTTATGCTTAATTTCTGGGGAACGTTATTGACATTTCATATGTTAATTTTAATATGAATTTATATTTTTTTATGTGTATCCCCATTCATATGTGGAATTAATTGTACTTATTATGTGATGGTTGGGGCCTTCTATATCCCCTCAATTCATCAGTAGGTCTCATGAGACAAACTACGGTCTCGACACAGGGCCTTGACAAAATGATTATTTATGGTCTTGCCACAAGGCCTTGATGATATGGTTATGATGTCTGGAATTATGCATTCCCTCATTATGAAATTAGTAATTTAAAGTTCATGAGGTTATTTGACTAGTATAATACCCATGATTATGCTTTATTATGGCATTTTTTATTCAACTCTTATTCCTGCCATAATGTGTTCAAGTTCATTTTTAAAGGAATGTGTTTTTAGTTATTCACTATGCCTAATGTTTATGTTTATTATATATTCCATTGTATTTATTACCCTTACTAAAAATTTGATCTCACCCATTTTTTATGTTTCATTTTCCCAGGACATGAAGAGTTATATTGTGAATGACATGCAGAAATAACCTAGGATTTATGGATGTTGTCAAAGGATTTTATAGATTATTTTTTCGTTTAATTTGTAATGTTGAACTTATGTATGTATCTGGTTTTACAAAACTACTAAACTACTCGGTCCTTTGGGATGTATATTACTTTTTTATATTCCAATGTAATAAAACAAGGCATCGGCTCTAGGAAACTGGGGTCGGGTCCTTAAAAAAGCGCTCTCCCAGAACATTGTGCCTCCACATACTTAGGGAGAATACCACCATTTCAAGATCTAGGTAATGATTTGTGTAGTTATGGTTATGGGGTGTCAACTACATTGACCTGTATGTGATAATTGTCTTTCAATGCTTCAACATGCATCTGATCCCTACTCTCAAGGCATCGCAATACACTACGTACCCCATGCCCTCCTCTATTAGTCTCAATACATGATCACTCTTCAACCTTAGCATCAAATCCTTAAAGGATCTCTTGAACTACTCAATCTAGGTAAAAGGCTGCCTTTTCTGTGTTAGGGCAGTCAGAGGGGATCAAATCCTAGAGAATTCTTCCAAAAACCTCCTATAGTACCCTTTCAAGCCAAGAAAACTCCACACCTTTAACATGATCTTGGGTGGATCTCAATAAATAACTACATAGAACTTCACTGGGTCTATGGATAAACCATTCTTAGAAATAAAACTCCCTAGAAAGTGAACCTTATGAATCCAAAACTAGCACTTTGAGAGATTACCATAAATCTTGTGCTATTGAAGCAAATCTATAACCATCCTCAAGTTCTATTGATGCTACTCTATGACAGAGTAGATGATTAATTCATTGATAAAGACAAAAAAATAGTCCAAGTATGGCTGGAAGATTTATTTCATCAAATCCATAAACACGGTGGGGGAATTCATCACACCAAAAGTAATCACTAGGAACTCATAGTTTCTATAGAAACATCGGAATGCTATATTCAGAATATCAGCATCACAAACTTTAAACTAGTGGTATTCAGACCTGAGATCTATCTTCAAGAACCATATCATGCCTCACAACTAGTCAAAGAGGTTGTCAATCCTAAGAAAGGGGTAATTTTTCTTTATCATTGACTGGTTCAAGAAATGATAATCCATGAAAAGCTATAAGATTCCATCCACCTTATTCACAAACAACACTGGATATTCCTAGGGTGACACACTGGTTATGATAAATCCCTTCTCTCAAAGGTACTTCAACTTCAACAGCAACTCCTGGAGCTCAATAGGGGCCATTCAATATGCTGCAGAAGATATTGGAGTGGTCCTCATATGAAATTTGATACAAAACTCCATCTCCCGCCTCATAGGTAGTCCCAGATCATCCTATAGGAAGATTTACATATAATACTCTATGAATGAATGTATATGGATGCATGAAGAGACTATTAGACAAAGGGATACAATCACCAACTGATGGGTTATGGGTTGCAGCCTCCTGCTCACAAAATCCACTAGTGTCTCCATGAGATCTCAATCGCCTGTAAAGGTGAATCTCATCCCATCAGTGTGAAGGCATCTGAATCATATGCGTTGATAGTCAATCTAGGATCAGACTATGGATAACCAATCCATACCCAACATGACATCATAGGGTTCCAAATCACATGCATAAACCTCTCCCCGCCAAGCGATAGATCACATTTGCTAGAAGATAAAAGATACAGAAGAAGCATTCCCTATAAGAACCTAAAGATGAAGATGTTATGATAACACCTCAACTGGGAGATCTATATCTCACACCAAGAGTGTATATATGAAGTAATTATTGAAACCTATGTCTATTAATACTAAATCAAGAGTATAAAACACACTAATCATACTTATAATCATCTTGTGTGTTGTGGGATCATAAGACTCTAAAGCCTACAACTATCTGAGACCCTAAACACCATATCCTTGAGCCTAATGTCTTCCACCTGGTGGTGGTGGTGGAATTATCTCATAGTGTCTTCCAATACCCATAGCTCCTACTGATCATCTTCCAACTCTTCCTCCCAGGGGGGCCACTCTACTCTCACCTGGGTGATCCTTGATCACGGTGCTACCTCTGCTGTGGTGGTTCTTTGACAACCTACCTATGCTCCTTAGTATTTTTGGTCAAGAATTCATTTGCTATGTTACCTCACATATCAAAATCATATCACACCCCATATATAAGATTCCTTAATCCTCTATGTTGTCCCTATGTAACATGACCACGCATCTGAGTTTGATCGCGATAGGATCTCATGTCAAGATCCTACTAACTGGTAGCTGCTAGCTACTGAAAATGTATCATCTTTGTGATTCCCATTAATAGATCCATCTTCTTGGAGTCCATCTTATAGGAATCTCTATATAACTATTTCCTGCACCAAAAACCCAACATAGGTGGGAATACACAAGGGTGCCACGCTGGCATGAATCTCTTAGAGGAGACACCTCTCAAAATTCCATGCTCAGAAGTAGCCATCCCAGATCATATAAAGGGAGTACCATGTAAGGTCTATAAACTAAATCACCTACTTAGACACTATCATCCCTCCCTAATACAGATCTAGAAGGTCTTGAATCTAAACCGAACACAAGAATGAGGGGTAGTACTCCTCACAGAATAGCTGTTGGAAGTCGGTCCATGAGAGTGTCGACTCATTATGAATCTAGGTAACAAGACTCCACCATCACCTACTAGCTCTGTGGAAAAGGATAGCTGCTAATGAAACCACCCGATACACCAATTTATGGATAATCCTAAATTCATGGACCACTGAATCAATATAATCCTCCACTACCTAAGGATATGGCTCGTCGTGGAACCTCAATGGCCTCTAGCATTGGAACTCACTAAGTGTGATAAGCCTTTGTGCATCCTCAGCCTACTCTGTTGGGGTGATCTATTGATCAAAAATTGTTGGTTCTATTACCTATCCACTTAGATAAAGGATTTTGCTATATGGATCCTGAAATGAGGCCTCTTCACTCATTAGATCATCATCATGATCAGGAAATGGTATCCTGGAAAACTGTAATCATGGAGGCATCTTAAAAAATATCAAGATGTTCCACAGTCATATGATAATATTTATATATATATATAAATGGAGAGATGACTCAAGAAGGATAGTAAAATACCAAATCCTATAGGATTCATGTACCATTGATCCCTGTAACCAATGTCTCGGTATGCTAATTCAATAAGTAGGTAGTCAAGGTCCTGATGAATGGAACGTCGACCGCCCGTACCATCATTGGATTCCCTAGCCTAAGATCCACACTCAAGAAAATTTGACATTGTTACCCTAATACAAAAAAACCTCATAATGGGACCACTCAAAACACCATCCCAAGGATCGAACCACCTTTGATACCAATTTTTCATGACTCGGCCTGAATCAGGGCTCCATCCCTGACTACCCTAAGCCCACTTCCATGGGCCAGTGGGTAGCGACCAGCATAGAAAGGAATATCCTAAATGGGAGGCCTTTTCCTAATGTAACTATAAACACACACTCAACCATCTATATTAATAAATGTAGAGGAATAAAAAAAATACAACAACTAGAATATAACAACCTGAACCCTCTCTTCCAGACTCAGTGCTTGAAAATGCTGTATAATTTTTTTCATAAAAGTAACTAAAAAAATTATACAACACTTTACACAAACAAGGAACTTTTACTGATCTAGGTTCTAGAGAATTATACCTCACCTTACATTTATCAGAGTTGAAAAAAAATCAAGTGGTTACTATAATTCCACGCACGCTAACACCAAAATCATCAAGGTCCGGTTTCTAACTTCTATGATTCCTATGAAAAACATTTTAAAACAAAGGGTGAGCATTCAATTTCCCAGTAAAGAGTTTTGAAATTGTTTAAATAATTTTTAGATAATATATATTTAAAAATAAATTTGATAAATTCCCTTTAATATAACATAAAAATACTTTTTAACATTTTTTAAAAAACATAATGAAAACAATATACCACTTTTTAAATTACTTACATACAAAAATTACTTTAAAAGTAATCCAGTGATTTTTTTGAAAACACTATAAAAGATTTTGAAAAGAAAACACTATGGATTGTGAAAAATTGAAACATTGAAGGATATCTTGGGTCTACAAACTTTTTAAGGGATAGGGTTCGCTCCCCAATTCCTTACAATATTTACAACGTTCAAGTGCCAAATTTTTTTGAAAACATTTTAAGTTTTCTTTACTTATATATACATTTGTCACTGGAGTTTTTATTTCAAAACATAAACAAGAATATACATATAATTATGTTTAAATGTATATATATTAAACTTCATAGAAGTTCATTTTCTATATTCTAAACAACTAAATCCTTTGACCTTTAATAATTTATTAATATATAGAATTCTGATAAAAGAATATTTAATATTCATGAAATATAATTTCATTTATCAAACTCATAAAACAAATTTTTATATATATTGTATATGCATACATACTCACATATATATATACAAATAATAAACCTGATGTATATCCATGAATGAAGTGTCACTAAAAATCATCGATATATGGTTACAATTATTTTTTGCGCATGACATGCATATGACATGAAGAGTTTATTAAATTATTAATTTATAATTTTATATATAATATTTTATTGATCATAATTTGTTAAAGATTTTTATATACCACATAAGAACATATTTAAATATATTTTTAAATAAAACTTTTATCCAATACTATGTTAAATAATCATTTTGTAAAATACTTACAAATAACTCATATAAATATAAATCAATGAATTTTTAAAATTATGGTGAAAGCATGAAATTTCATGATTTTATAGATAATGGCCATTTCCTATTATGACATCCATGAATTCATAATATATGATGAGAACCCATAAAAACTTATTGTATATAGAAAGTAAAATAACTACGTCCTTTATTCTAAATGAATAAATAAAATCTTTATTAAATAACTTAGAAACCATAAATCATTTTAGAAACTAAAACTATCTTTCAAGGATTCTTTTGAAATAGAGAAAATTAATTTTTGTGTTTGAAAATATTTACTCCCCTTGCAATTAAAATTTCAAATATATAAAATTAAACATGAAAATAAACAAATTCCTTACAATAGAATTATAATTCAAATATGATTTTCAAAAATATAAAATGTTAAAAATTAAATTTAAAACACTTGCTAAATTAAGTAAAATGGTTGAACAAAATTTTGATAAAATGAAATATATGAAAAAAAATGTTTCCCTTACAAAAATAAGATCTTAAAATAAATAAATGTTTGAAATAAATATTTATCCCTTACTAAAATTTATCAAAGTTCTAAAAAACATGTTGATTTTTTAAAAGAAACCTATAAATAAACTTGGAAAAAACAAATAAACAAAATAAAAATAAAAAATCCCCTACCTTTTGTACTCTTAATTACCTTGAAGCAAAATCTAAAGTAGTATTCTAGAGTTTGAGAAAATAGGGTCTCTTATACTCACTCCTTATCAAAATGGAAAAACACAAGGAAAGAAAACACATCCTTTATCCCACTGCCTTGCTAGTATGTACTCTAAGGACTTCTTGTAGAAAACACCCTACTCTCTTATAAACTCAACTAACACAAAACAAGATGGATTGTTGCCTTTGTCCAGTTCTATGTATTCTGTATTTCTACACCCAGTGAGCTAAAAAAATGTATAGTTTATTTCAAATAGTGAATAGGATTTTATAACATCCCGACTCGAATAGCCACATGAATAGTGCTAAACGGGTTGGGTGTTACTGACCTTAGGAACACCTCCCCGAATTCCAAAGCTATCAAACTAGCAGCGAGGGTGTAAACAGGTATAGTGGGGAGGATATACCCTCTCAGAAGAAAATAAGGTACTAGTCTGAGTATAATATAAAATAAGAGACTCTGCAAACTTGAACCAAATCCACATAGTGGAAGCACATGAAATAGCAGATAAACCAACGGAAGCAATATAAAAACAAGAGTGGTAGAATTTAAACAAAAGAGCATGTTTAACATCACTTATAACAACTATTGAAACAACAAATCATGTATCCACAACAGGTCGTACATGTCAATAACAATGGCGCCCATAGATAACCAACAGTAGCTACAAAATAAGGTCAGCATGCTGATACAGGAAAGAAATAAAAACAAAGTAACTCTATCTAGGCATGACCTCAGGGTCCATGCCAAATCTCCATGAAATAGCTAATACGATCCAGCTACTAAATCTGATCTCTTTCCTGCACATAAATCCATAAATTCTACATGCGCCACAAAGGTCCCGTGTAGGGTGTGAGACAAATCTCAGTAGGATACCACCCAATGGTTCATACCTAGTATAGGTGTTTAATTAGTCATGCATCTATAAGGAAAGTAAATAGTATGATGCACAATGTAAACACAACATCTACTGGTGCTTAGTAGCCACTAGGGAGCATCACCTGCTTTGTCCAATGTTGGAATCTCATTCATGTAACCAGAAACCATTTGCCTCCTAACACTGTGTGTCTCAAGTATCGACGTCCCGATGGCACGCCCAAGCAATATTAACCCGGCACCATGTGCCTCCTGACACCTCATGTCTCAAGTACCGAAGTCCCATAGGCATTCCCAAGTGATATTAACCTGGAACTATGTGCCTCCTAACACCTCTTGTCTCAAGTACCGACATCCCATAGGCACTCCCAAACAATATGAAGGCTTCTTACCTTTCACAAGGCTTCCACAGTAAGCACCCCAACCATAATCACCTAATTGCAACTATGAGGGCCTCTACCCACATGAGTAGTCAAAACAACATCATCATGGAGTCATCTATGTGCACACAACCCAAGTCAAAGTTGAGTGGAAATCACTAAATTTAGAACCCAAGCCACAACCTCTCTGGAACCTCATGCCCCTACGACCATGTCTCTTAGAATCCTATGGCCTTACCACCAAAGTAACCCGGGACATGCCCAACCTAATAGTCACACTGCCTCAATCTTATGTCCACGACGCTCAATCTCATGGTCAAAACACCCAAATAATATAGGCCAAGCCCAACACAACCCAAGGTTCAAGAATATGCAATATCAATCATTACATATATTTAATCAAAATAATCACTCTAAATAGGAAAAAAAATTTAAATAGTTGAATTTCACTAGCCATGTATTGTCCTACACTATCATTGAGGTCTTGAAAGCCTCTAATAAACTTAATCATGCTTAAACAAATTAAAATCAGCAGTTTAGTCAAACAATTCAATTATAAATATTTTGGAACCCCCGTCCAAAATTCCCTAAATGAGAAATGACCTTTAACCTAGCCTCTCTCAAGCATAACAAGGTAATGGAATTCCCTATGTCATCTCATAAGGCATACTATCAATTCAATAATAAGAAACATGGGTCTCGCTCAATACCTGACATTGCACTAAAAAGTTGTAACCCCCAAATAACCATGAAAACATAAAACAGGGTATGCACCACCTACCTTAGATTCTTAGACATAGGCACATCCGATATCGAGCTCCAATTCAAATCTGATCTTCATAGATCTACATTTCTATCAAATACTAGCAATTATAATTAGATGGAAACTTCAGCGTGTGAGGTAAAGGAACAAGAACAAAATAAGGTGTGCGGGTTTAACCTTGTTGATTTGATCCCACAGCCACCAATGGATTGAATAATGGATGTCGGATAAATAATCTAGGAGAAGAAATTTTCTAGGCCTCCCAAAGCGTCACAGTCCGAAAACAGGGAAGAAGAAGATATTTTTTAAATTAAGATGTGACTCTCTCCCATATAAACGAATAATAATAAAAATACACGGTGTGTATTAAGGACTATACACCTTGTAGTATCTTGTTCATACTTTGACTTGTGCAGGTTTCCAGGTCATCACACGGCTTAAACGCATCCCACGGGTCAACACACGGTTAGGACTCAGTTGGTACATGGAGATTAAAATACACGGCATGTTAAGGAACACTACACTCCATTTAGTAGAATATTTTTACACAATCACCACATGGTATGTACTTAGTTATCATGCCACCAGTACATACCGAACATACACACAGTGTGTACCTGGGATTACACAGTGTGTAACCTATAAATTTCCATAACTGAATAGTTTTCCCCCTTTTTTCTAAAAAACAATGTAAAAAATAAAAGGAAAAAAATAAGACTTGTACCTAAAAGGAAGAACTGGTTTCTTACAAACTTCCCTCATTAAATCAATTATTCCTCGAATTACCCTTCCAATGGTGGTGAAGAAAGATTCCAAAACAACTCTGGACCAAAACTAAAATCAATCAAAGTTCCATCGACCTATTACCCAGACCCATGTTCCTCCCAAGATTTATCATCACCCCTTCACCCTATTAGGTTCCCCTGTGTCATTCCTGACACCCAAGCGTATCTCGCACCACATCAGTGTCCACCTCCATGAGTTCCTGCATCCCATGGATGATCAAAACAAAACCTAATGCCTTTTACCTCAAGTAACACGCATCCTTGATATCTTGATGCCCACGGCACCTCAAGTATTTTTCATCCTCGATGCTCCTGATTCTATGAATCTCATATATATATATATATGTATATATATCACACACCCAAAATGGTGCCAATACCACTGACTACCATCTATTCAGTCCACATATATCTTGTGAACCTCATGCACTCAAAAAAGACATGCCCCAACAAGTCATTCCAAAAAGAAAACAAGAAAAAATCATAGCCACACTCACAGTGTACCTTTGACTGTCATCATCTCACCAGCCTGCTCAGCCTCTGGAAGATCCATAGCATACACCTCACCTGAAGTATGACTGCCTGATGCCTGACCTCCCTATGTTGATTCTCTAGTCATCAGCCACTGACCTCTTAGTTAATTCCTACTATCTCTTCCACATCCACTACATGCAGTTGAGACTCATCTACCCTCACCCGGTACGGATCTTGAATCGACCATGGATGCCATTGTCTGTCCTGGTCCCTGCCTACTGTATTTCTGAGAAGGCTGCCTCCAGAACCTCTCCAGATGTCTAACCTGTCCACATGCCCAACACTTCTTTGGAGGCCTATTGCAATAAGTCCAGACATGCCCTGGCTTCCCACACTAAAAATAAACCACTGATGAACTACCATGAGGTGGTTTGGATAAGTCCTTGTTGGAACTCATCCCGACCTTGTTTCCTGCTATCTAAACCATCACATGAAGCCACCGACCAGCACAAATGGGGTTTTCTATCAATTTTCCTCTGGATATGATCACCTCCTCTGAGAACGAGGTCGACCTAAAGATTTTTACCTGCACCTTAATGGTGTGCCATAAGAAATCTTCAAAGTGCCTCGCCCTAGAGGTTTCAGAGGTTTCATCACTTACCATACCTAGTGCAAAGCGAGACAGTTCTGTGATGGTAGTTTTATAGTCCATGACAGACTTGTCACCCTGTTAGAGTATCCAGAACTCCCAAGCTCCCTCTTCCCGTAGCGTCTCTGGGAAAAGGTGCTCGAAAAACCTATCATTGAAGTCCTTCCACGCCAGTCCTTTGTGTCTGTGAGCCTAAACCTGCACATCCCACCAACGCCTCACTACTCTCAGCATGTACATATCTAGCTTGACCCTCCACCCTGGAGGCATCTCGAGCTGCTCTAAGATCATCTGCATGCTCTCTATTCAGTTTTCAACCGCCTATAGACCACTCTCACCCTGAAAAAGTGGCGGGTGTTGTGATTGGAACTCCTGCGTCAAATATTCCATAGAGGGATCTATACCCTGCGCACCTTTGTCAATCCCCTAAAAGACACGTACCAGACTAGACCGGAGATGCTCGTTGAGCCATGGCCTGAACATTTCCAAAACCGGTTGCTGCTCTGCCTGCACTGGATCTTAAACCTAATCCTGCCCCTGAGCCTGTACCTGAGCCTCGTGCTATGCCTATCCCTTAAGATTATAAACATGATTGTGATATTGTGGCATTGTACCATAACCCTCCTGACGTTTCATAGAGTTATATAGGAGGAAGCCACTGAATACCATAAATGGTTAGACAGCCCACATATATAACAATATATATATATAATGTAGATAAGGAAAGAAGTAAAGAGGAAGTGCATAAAAACTACCCTTAATCTCCCTCACCACAAACAAGACCATGGCATCCCAGTCTCATGGCCTCCTTACCCACCCTAAAAAATTCCAAGTATCATAGTAACCTCAGGTCATGCCCATCCTAACAACTAGCATTACCTCAAACAAATGACCAAGTCACCCAATCCTGACAGTCATACTACCTCAAACCGATGTCCAGGACGCCCAATACTGGTGATCAATATCACCTCATTCATAGTACCTACCTGCTCATATATGAGTCAGGCCCAAATCTCATTCCACATGCAATTTTACATAATTAAAAGCATAGAATATTACACTGCAACTAAACAAGAAATTCTATCAGGAATTTTACCCTTCACATTTTAGAAGTATATATATCATGGAAATAGATATTATGCACGTGGTATTATTACTTCACAAATAATATATATAGTTATGAAATTGAAATACCCTAACAATGTGCTTATCAAAAGATAAGCAAACTTGCCTTTCCATACTGGTCTAAGGTCCAATTATCCCTTAATGCACTGGGTAAAGGGTCATATATCACAACCAATAATATCACACACCAAGTAAGCCACCAAGGTGGAAATTACATAAACATTAATCTAAGAAAAAGAAAAATGGCAATTCCCACCCAAGGTAACTTGGTCAATGCCTTGTACTTGGGGTTGTAGGCACCCAAGATCAAGATAGAAAATCAATCCCAATAACAACCAATCTCTAGTCTACCATATCCCAAATAGTAAAACCAGCAAAAATGAAAAGGAAACCTCAGTCTCATTAATAGTCAGTCAAAAGCTGCTACTAAATCCCTATCAAGAACAAACCCTTTTGATACCACTTTGTCACATCCCAACCTGAACAGCCACCCGAACAGTGCTAAACAGTTTGGGTGTTACTGACCTTAGGAACACCTCCTCGAACACCAAAAGATGCCAACTAGCAGCGAGGGTGTAAGTAGGTATAGTGGGGAGGCTATACCCTATCGGAGGAAAATAAGGTATTAGTATAATTATAATATAAAATAAGAGACTCTATAGACTCGAACTAGATTTTTATAGTATAATCACAATAAATATCAGATAAACTAGCAGAAGAAATATAGAAACAAGTGTAATAGAATGTAAAAAAAACAGAATGTTGAACACCACTTATAACATCTACTGAAATAAAAAATCATGCATCAACAGTAATTCATACATGTCAATAATAATGGTACCCATGGATAACCAATAGTAGCTAAAAAATAAGGTAAACATGATGATATAGGAAAGAAATAAAAAAAAAGTAACTCTAGATAGGCATGACCTTAGGGTACATGTAAAATCTCCATACAATAGCTAATACGATCCAGCTCATAAAGCTGATCTATTTCATGCATGTAAATCCATAAAGTCTACATGAATCCTAAAGGGTATGTTTAGGGTGCGAGATGAATCTCTATAGGATACCACTCAATGGTTTGTACCTATTATAGGTGTTTAAGAAGGCATGCATCTATAAGGAAAGTAAATATTATGATGCACAATGTAAAGACAACCTCCACTGGTGCTTAGCAGCCACCAGGGAGAATCACCTACTTCGACCAACACTAGAATCTCAGTCATGTAACCAGGCACCATGTGCCTCCTGACATTGCATGTCTCAAGTACCAATGTCCCGAAGGCACACCAAAGAAATAGTAACCTGGCACCATGTGCCTCCTGACACCTCATGTCTCAAGTACTGACATCCCATAGGCATGACCAAGTGATAGTAACCTATTACCATGTGCCTCCTAAAACCTTGTGTCTCAACTACTAATGTCCCATAGGCACACCTAAACAATCTGAAGGCTCTTCACCTTCCACGCAGCATCCACAGAAACCACCCACAAACCATAATCACCTAATAGCAACTACGGGGGACTATACCCACACAAGTAGTTAAAACCACCTCATCACGATGTCTTCTATGTGCACACGACCCAAGCCACGGGTGATCAAAAATCACCAAATTTAGAACCCAATCCACAACCTCTCTGGAACCTCATTCCCCTATGACCATGTCGTTCAGAATTCGATGGCCTCACCACCAAAGTAACCAGGGCCATTCCCAACCTGACAGTCACACTCCCTTAATCTGATGTCCACAACACCTAATCATGTGGTCAAACCAACCAAATAATTTGGTTCAAGACCAACACAACCCAAGGTTCAAGCATATGAAATATCAATCATCGCATATATTTAATTAAAATAATCACTCTAAAAAGAAAAAACAATTTAAACAGTTGAATTGCACTAGCCATGTAATGTCCCATACCAACACCGAGGTCCTAAAAGCCTCTAATAAACATAATCATGTTTAAATAGTTTAAATTCAATAGTTTATTTAAACAATTCAATTATAACCATTTTGGCACCCCTAGACAAAATGCCCCAAATGATAAACGGACTCTAACACAACCTCTCTCAATCATAACAAGGTAAGGGAATGCTCAATGGAATCCCATAAGGCATATGATCAATTCAATAATAAGAAACATGGGTCTCTCTCAATACCCAACATTGTGATAAAAAGTTTCAACCCCCAAATTACCATGAAAAAACAAAACAGGGTATGCACCACCTACCTTAGATTCATAAATGTAGGAACGTCTAATATTGATCTCCAATTCGAAGTTCATCTTCATAGATCTAAATTTCTATCAAATACTAGAAATTCTATTCAGATGGAAACTACAGCATGTGAGGAAAAGGAACAAGAATAGAATAGGGTGTGTGGGTTTAGCCTTGCTGATGTGATCCCGCATCCACTAACGAATTGAAGAATCTAGGATAATAAATGTTCTCAACCTCCCGAAGCATCACAGTCTGAGAACGGAGAAGAAGAAGATAGTTTTGGAAATAAGATGTGATGCTCTCCCATATAAACGAATAAAAATAAAAATACACAGCGTGTATTAAGGACTACACGTCATGTAGTATCTTGTTCGTACTCTGACTTATGCGGGTTTCTAGGTCATCATATGGCTTAGACGCGTCACGCGGGTCAACACATGGCCAGGAATTAGCTGGTATGTAGAGAGTAAAATACAAGGCATATTAAAGAACACTACACACCATGTAGTAGAATATTTTTACATGGTCACCACATGGAATGTACTTAGTCTGCACGCAGCCAGTACACGCCAAACATACACATAGCATGTACTTGGGAGTGCATGGAGTGTAACCTAAAAATTTCCATAACTGTCAAGTTTTCCCCCTTTTTTCTCAAAAAAATGTAAAAATAAAAGGAAAAAAGAAGAACCATACCTCAAAGAAAGAACTGAGTTCTTAAAACATCAGTGTAAATGTGTTTACTGATAATATATATATCTTCAACATATTTTATATTCCATCAAAAAATCAAATAGTAAATTTCAATGAATGAATTTTGGGGATAGACAATTGTATTTAATTTGGATGTTTTCAGGTTGTAATTGATGAATAGAAAAATCAATGAATCAGAGGAGGAAAAATCAATAAACAAGAAAAATATGCATTTAATAACAATATTTGGATATAGAGAATTTTTGGATATGGATGAATACATTGAATCCAAAAAAACACACAAATGATAAAATGATGATAGGTGAAGAAATTAACACAGTGATATCAGATATGATTCGGATATAAATTAATCCTACTTGCAGATCTAAGAATAGAAGGACATTGATATCAAAAATAAAAACAAAGATATTGACAATTCACGTCACTATTGACCCAATTTTTTAAAGATTCAATCATTAATTATACACACGGATTTGGACATTAGAAACAAGATCATCCTACCTCATATAGATCGAAACCCTAATCATGAAATATATCTAGTCTTCCTTCGAGCTTAATTTGATCTTCCAGAGTGAATCCTCAAACTTGATTCTACCTCCTCTACATTTGACTTCATCAAATCAAATCTCTTTAGCTTTGATAGAACATGATCTACATCCTTCACTAAAAGCCCTGATGCATTAGACTTCTCCTCTTCACATCGACCTCGACACCAGGTCTTGACTCAACCACGGACGACTACTCATTTGACTCTATGCTTGAATTCACCCTCAAATGAAACCCTTGAACCCAATTTTAGGTTTTTATTTATATTTTTTTATTTTATTCATCATCATTTTTTAAAACAATCATATATTATTATCTTATTTCATTATATATATATATAAACAGATCAATATATTTTTTTATATCAACATCACTGTTTTTTTAATGTTTATTTAATTTATTTAATTTTATGAAATTGAATTTAAGTTAAAATAAATTCATCAATATATTATATATAATAAGTTTCTTTATATGAAATTTTTTCTTTTTTAATTTTAAATTTTATTCATTATATCAATATAATTTAATTCAATAATTTATAAAAAAATATTTATTATTCAAATATTAATTTAATGAAAGATAATTTTCATAATTTAAACATATATAACATCATTTTAATTTTCAAAAATGATTTATTATTTCTGTAATTAATTATAATGGTTTCATAATCCCTTCAGATAAAAATAATCAAGTAATAAAATATTATTTTAAATGAAATTATGTTTATAAAATAAACATTTATAAATTTAAAATTTTAAGTTAAGATCAACTTTTATGCCTCCAAAATAATAATTTATTGAAATAAAAGTACAATTGATTAAATTTAAATAATCATAGTAAAGGTAATATATTTTTATGAAAAAAATAATAATTTTATTTCTAATATTCTTAACATTTAATTCAATATTTATTTTAATTAACAAAACAATGTACTTAAAATTATTCAAATTTTCTGGGTTATTACATAGAAAGTAAAACAAGCATGAAAAACCTCTAGGGTGTACAAGAGTAAAATAGTGAAAACTAAAAATTAAAGGGGAAAAATAAACTCCCAACTAGAAAGATGTACCAACCTAACAAAATTGGAAAGTAAAACATTGAGAGATCCCAGCTCTTAATCTCCAAGCTGCAACTGCCATACATGGTCTAAATCACCAAGTATCCCTAAGCTCCTCTGAAGTCATCGCCAACCTATTCATCATATTCTTAAGATAGGAGACATGAGGGAAAATACCATGAAACGGTGACTATATACATACCTAGTAGGATGATCTGAAAGCTGAAAAGAGTATCAGTAAGAGACACAATAGAAATGGAAAGACAGTAGATAGTAAATAGTGAATAGATTAACCCAAAGAAAGGAAATAAGCTCATCCAAACACAAGGGGATCAACACAGTGTGTAATTGGACTACATGTCGATTATTTTACACCCATAGTAAGAGAGTAACCTCATACAACCACAAGGATCTCAACATGGTGAGTAGGTGGACTACCCCATGCGTCTCTGTAACCTGTGGTAAGAGGGTAACCAAATCCAAAAACAAGGATATATATATATATATATATATATATATATATATATATATTCTCGGTAAAATAAGCCCAAACAAGAGAGAAAGGGGAACTCCATCTCACAGATCAACCTAGGAAAAAGTCACCAATAGTTCCAGAAGTCCATCAATGATGCCCAGTAGAAAACATCCAAGTCAAGAATCAGCTTTCCACTATGTTGCATAGTCGAGGGAACATAATATCTAGGTAGAGGACCCATAACCTAGTATAACATGATGGTTACACTCAGTGGATAGATAGAGGACTCATATACTATTTCAATAGGAGGGTTCCACTCTTATAGTTGATAGAGCACACATGCCCTACCCAACAAGAGGGTTCCACTCTAATAATAGAAGGAGGGCCCATGCCCTACCTAGAAGGAGAGTTCCACTCTAATATTTGATAGAGGACCCATGCCTTATGTCAATGGGAGGTTTACACTCTAATGGTAGGGGACCCATGCCTTGTCGAGTAGGATAGTTTCACTTTGATGGTTGATAGAGTACCCATGCCTAGCCCAGCTGGAGGGATCCACTCTGAAATATAGAGGACCCATGCCATGTCTCAGTAGGAGGGTTCCACTTCGATGGGTAGGTAGAGGACCCATTCCCTATTACAACAAGAGGGTTTGACTCTCTAATTCTAAAGGAATCATGCCCTAACTCCGCATGATGGTTCCACTCTAAAATCATCTGGTGACTCTGCATGATCATTGTCATCATCAAGCATCGCCTAAATAAGTTCTATGCCTGGAACATCTTGCATCATATCTCAAAAGCCAAAATGGGGTTCCACCATTGCATTCTATGAACAAAAACACTCAGGATAGGCTACTCAAGAGATAAAATCCATGTCACAAACTAAGCTGGGTCACTATTTGACCAGGTGCCCAACCTGGACCGCAACATGGCCCAAAGGGCATTCCCGATCCCCACAGGAAGGTAACTAGTGTCGGGAATCAAGGTGAGATAGTTGGGAATGATTTATCCCATAAACAAAAGACATATAGCTAAACATAGACTGAAAAAAAACAAAAACAACATTAGCAATGGAAGATAAAATAAAGATAACCAGCTATACATACCTCTAAGTGACCCCATGGGTCACCACAAAACATAGAACCACGCTTGTCAAGAGCAATCCAAGACTAGAACCTAAAATTGAAAAGAAAAGTAGGCATGAGCACCGAGATGCTCAGTAGATATTCTAAGGAATAACAATGCCCTATTCCCTTGCCTTTAAAAAGAAACACAAAACATGGTAGTATAAAAATAAGACCCATTAAAATATTTTTTTTAATTCCTTTTGAAATCAAGTAATAGGTTTAAAATTTTAAGGAGAACATTTCTCTACCACTAAATTTTTAAAATAGATTCCAAACATGAATTAACATTTTAAAATGAAAGGGAATCAACTTAAATTTAAATATGGTTTTCATGAAAGAGGTAACAAGAATGAAACAACTAAATTGAAAATCATATCACAAGCACCATGGGAAATCCCTAAGTATCTAGTGTTAGTTGGGGACCTAGGATCCTTGTACCTCAGTGTAAACATGGCATATGAAACACAATGATCTATGTTCTCATGCACAAGCTACTAGTAGGGAACACACCCATAACCTAGTGGTCTCCAATCATAAACAATGTTTAGTTAGTTTTGTAGTGTCAATATTGCTAGAAAAAACTGGGATGAACCACTTACGTATCATCTAGCGTACTAGTCCTAGTCCACCCACCTAGATACCTAGGTTTCCCATCGTGCTTAATTTCAGGTGGTGGTGATTTTTCATAAAACAAACATACATGAACATATCGTTTTCTAAAAAAATGGAGGGCATCTCTCAAGAGGGGTTTTTCTTTTTCAAAAACTATTATTAAAGTTCCAAACGACTTAATTATTTACAAGGAATGATTTTCATTTTAGAAAAATAATCACCCAACATTCATAAGTTTTCCAAAACAGTTTGAAAGCTTAACTACACAAGAAAGGTGCTACATATTTACTACAAGCTTAAAACCACACTTAATAATGAAACAATAATTTTAAGAAAATCAGCTACCCTTTAACCTTTATTTCACACCAAAACCCATTTTGGAAATCACTTTGGAAATTCTTTGGAAAACAAACATTCCATTTCAATTTTACAACAAAATAGGCTAAAAGACCACACGTCTTTAGAAATGTCTGCTTTACGTTCAAAACATCAAAGATATCACCTTTAAAGAACCAAAACCATTTACATACATACATATTTATAAATATATACTGCATATTCATTTCCTATAGAAGAAAAAAAATACATTTTTAATAAAACACCAAGCAATTATGGGAATTATAATTAAATGTTAGGGCCTAGGGAACCTACCTCAAGGTGGAACCAATCCATCCACTTCGGCTCTTGGTGCTTTCTAAATAAAATCTATTGTTCCCCCACTAATAATATGCACCTTTGCATACATTCAAGGAAACCTATCCTCTATGCATACATTCACATGTCCCATGAACATGTGTAAGGGGATCCTTATTGGTATTCTTATACGCATATATCAGTCTCCATTCACCTACGTATTCATTTTTATATATACACGTAGGCTCACCTAGCCCCATACATGTATATTCAATTCCATGGATAAAGATACACATAACGGGGGAACCTATGTGTATAGATTTACTTACTTATGCACACACAGGAGAGTCACCTTAGACCTGATGACTCAAAACCACAGATAAGGGACCGCACACTACACAAAGAATTTAATAAATAAATCAAACACTTAATAAAACATTTTCAAGATGCCTAAAAAGGCTTTACCCCATAAAACACACTCAAATTATTCTCTTTAAAATTATATTAATTCCAAAACAATTTTAAAACTTGATTCTCATCACATGAGAAATTTAATAAAGCACTTAAACCATTTATAAAACATTTCTAAATAGAACCTCAAGGGATTACACTAATAACACACTCAGTTTCACACAGTAATGTCATTATAAAAACAAACAAACACCAACACCTCATCAAAACACAATTTAAACCACCATTATAGATAAATAAAATAATTGCACAAATCATAAGAAACTATAAAATGAAAATGATGGGTTTTCATAAAAAATTCACCCCTTTTTTATATAAACATGTTAAAAAATATCAAACACGTATAAAACACACTTAAAAACTAATTTTTCATCAAACCAATTAATCATAGAACACGCCAGATTAATCAATAAAGTAAAATAATTCATCAAATAATGATAAACCTTGGATTCCCCTTCCATTTATGAAGAAATTTCAAGGAAAAGTTTCCAAACACCAACCTCACTTCACCTGCACCTCTGAGAGGCCAAATCAAACCCTAATAAATGAAATCGGACCAGAAAGGTCAAGATTAAACCCCTAAAACAACATCCAACGTACTGGAGAAACCAAAACTACATGAAAAATGGAGAAAGAGTTTACCCAAAGGGAAGCATGTGCATCATAGGAGAGTGGGGTGCCCACATAAGGTCATAGTCACTGGAGGAGGATCAGTGGTTCGATGTTTTGTAGAAGGGTCGGCCAATGTGGGAGAGGCGCGAACGGAGGTCGGGCTGTGTGAGCAAGTTGGCCAGGAGGATTATGTGGGTTCGTTGGCGAGACATGGGAGAGGGAGGAGGGGTACGCCATACGGAGTAGGAATTCGCCGACCTTTCGGGCTCGAACCAGGTGGGGGTGGTGTTGGGGCATGACGAAGGGGGGAAAGGGGGGATAGAAGGGGCACAATGATGGGCCAAGGGGGAAGAAATCCTACCCAAAAATAAAAATAAAAAATAAAACATACTGATAATAATAATAATCATAATATTAATAATAATAATAATTTTAAATTAAAACATTAACAACAACAAAAATAATAATAATAATAGCTTAATAAGAATTATAACCTTAACACCAATTATAATGACAATGTTGTTAATTAAAATATTGAAAATTATAATGATAATAATTAATGATGGTAAAAATAATAATTTATGGTGATAATAATAATAACATTAATGACATTGATAATTTTATAATAATAATAAAAATAAAAGTGATAATAACATAATAAAATATTAACAATAATAATAATAACAACAACCTAATAAAATTTACATTATTAACACTATTAAAAATAATGATAAAATTATCAAACAATATTATTAATATTGTCATTAAAATAAGGTGCACTGCCTGTGTGCCTGGTGCTGTTAAACCCAAAATGCACAATTTTCTCAACAAAACTCAAAAAAATTAAACATGGGCTCACCCAAAACCCAACGAAAAATTACCAGGTTAGAAAATAATAAGATAAATTAATTTGAAAAAGTTAGGGTGTGATAATTATCCCCACCATAGTGCTTTATGTCCCCAGAAATCCACAACTAAGGGTGAACCCCAAAGTATAAAATGACACCCCTTTATGGTTCAAAGAGGATCCCTATGAAAAACAAGCAAAAAGAGGCAAACTCATTGTGCCTAGAGAAAGTGACTTAAATGAAAACCTCAAGAAACTCATAAAAAGACTTTCTGCTAAGTTTCGCCTGCCCCAAAGAGCTAGAACACCTCTAGTTAATCGACCAAGGATCGAAATTTTCACACCCACATAATCCAGTCCTTAAAACTGAAACACGTCAAGGAATGCTAAACAGAAATCGCACCACTCTTCCAAGGTAAACAAGTAGAACCAAACCATTTCTAGGAAAAAAACAAAGGATCGACATGGGGATGCCCAAACAGACTCCCCACAATTAAAAACCAACCAACCACCAAGACAAGAACCAACTGACTGATATGGTGAGGACCGAATGGAATCCCTACCATTATGAAAAAGGCCAAAACTGATTCATTCCAGTGACATTTGAGTGAGACCCATCGTGGGTCTCCCCACCATTAGAACTGATAGAAGATATGAAAACTTAGAAATTTCCTAGCAGTGACCAAACACCCCCACCACAAGGGATGGGGAGGGAAGGGCCCAACTACCACAGCATCAAAACAATGGTTGAAGAAAAACTTACCACTTCACATCCTCGAATGAACTCAAAAAAAAATTAAGAGAGATTTACCCAAAAAGACCCTCTAAGGGCCATTAACTAGAGGCATGAACCCAGTGAGACAACCAGTGGGGTATTAGAAAGCGAAAAGACTAAGACTTCACATACCCAAGGGATAAACCCTACACTCAAATTGGCCACATGTGGAAATGAGGTCCTCCCACCACTTTCCACCAAAAACAAAAAACTAAAACAGGTTAATGATGCTGGAGGTTTAAACTATCCCCCTCTTCTACACTAAGAGAAAGAATTAGACCCAAGCCTTTCACAACCCTAGTTTTCTATTGACTATGCACCAACTTCACTCTGAGACCTACGGCTTGAGATCTATTGGTTGAAGCATCTCCTCCCTCGTAGTCAGGCACTAAAACCCCCAAACAAAACTTTTTTTATCTAGTGCTACAAGCAACTATACTGCAATTGAGGCGACACCATCAAGCACAAAATGCCCCAACATCTACTTACTTCAACACGGAACATCACCAATATGTAAGTTAAGATGGTGCATGTGCATAAACTATTGTTACTCTAAATGAGAAACATCGAGAGGAATGACACATAAAAGTCACCTTCCTATAAAATGGACAAATTTGAAATTTCTTGAAGGAAAATACACTTCTTTCAAGACAAAGGCCCTTGTAAAGTCCCACAACCTTTACCCTTGCATCCGAACAAGAGAAAAACACCTCCCAGCATCACCAAACATGAACCTTGCTACTAAGGGAAACATTACATGAAAAGGGATTTTAAGTTGATTCTTAAACGATGTGAGATTTCTGCAAGTGTCCACAACAGCCTCTTACAACCATATTCACACACTGGTGACCTAGAAAGACCCCTTCCTTAGACAAAACCAATGAATGACCCAAGGGTCATTTAAAATAGAATCCCACAACAACAACCCCAAGCTGCTTCTGAACAAGACTTCAAACTTAACAAAGTTGAACTTTACCCTTTGACCATAAAATTACTCAAGGAAACCAAAACGTCATTCACCCTCTCACATTCACTCTCTCGCAGTGATATGATTTACTTGACTGGGAAGAAAAAATGGATAAACACGGCACTAGCACTAAAAAGAAAAGTACTTTCTTCGATCAACTAGAGGACCATCCAACGGAGAATCACCATAGCCGCTTATCAAAAGTGTATTATCTCCTAATGGGGGTGTACAATAACAAGGAAGAATAACTATAGACCCAAAAAAACTAGTCTGTTGGTCAAGCATTCCATGAGAAAATACCCAATGCATGGTAAAAACCACTACAGAGACCTCCCAAAATACTTCTCAAAGAAGACTAATAACCAATAACTTAAATCAACTTACTGATGAGACACAAAAATGGAACATCGTCCAAACAAGATAGGTTTCAAAAACTCAAAACACCCCACTACAATATTCCCAAAACACAAAAAGACACACCACACACCTATGGATCATCAAACACCCCATATTTTCTTTAAAAACACTATCAAAAAAATCCGGGAGGGTGGGATGCCCATTCACCAATGGAACCCCAAGTTCCTTACACATGCATTCTCTTGTTCCAACTGGGCACCAACTCATGTCCATCTAGAAACTCATCCACCCGTACAATTGATCATTTACCTTTCCATATATACCCATGCATGTAGTCTCCCATGAGAACACTAAGGATCAAAACCAAACCTTCCCATTTTTCAAAACCAAAACATTCAACCCACACTTTTCAAACCTTACACATCAGTTTCTTTTTAAAGTGGTTTTTTTCAAAACATTTTTCAAGACCAAATCATTTTTACTTAAAAACAAAATTTCCATGATTCTAAAACAAAGAGATGAGGAATGATGCAAGGGAAAACTAGTGTTAGCGAGTGACTTGGACAGATGGTTGGTGTCCATACACCAATCACACCACTACTATGGAGAGTATTCTAGGACAACGTTCTTAGATTCATATGGCTTTCTAGGCCCTGCGAGCTCACTGTGACCATTTCCCAAACTCCCATTTCATTTCCCAAATAACAAGAGACCACAAGGTCCAAAAGACTCAGATGAAACCTGACTTCCCCTGGTAACATATATTCCATCAAGAGGTGTACTATCCAGGCACCCTACTCATAATCGGAATGTCAAGTACCAATAGTCCTAGCTCTGGTCTACCCAGTCTCTTTCCCAAGGAACAAGACTCAAGAGAGAAAACCTCCTTTGATACCATTTTTTCATGAACCAAGCCAGCTCTCCATCTGACCTGGCACCCAACCCGGTCTGTGATATGGCCCAAAGGGCGTTCTTGATCCCCATAGGCTAGAAACTAGTGATGGGCATCAAGGTGAGACAGTTGGGAATAGTTTGACCCATAAACAAAAGACAGATAGCTGAATATAAACTGAAAAAAAATAACAACAACACTACCAACAGAAGATAAAATAAAGATAACCAGCTAGACATACCTCCAAGTGACCCCATGGGTCACCACCAAACATAGAACCATTCTCACCAAGAGAAATACAAGACCACTACCTGAAACTGAAAATTAAAGTAAGCGTGAGCACCGAGATGCTCAGTAGGAAGGCCAAGTAATAACAACACCCTATGCCCTTACCTTTAAAAATAAACCCAAAACATGCTAGTTAGAAAATAAGACCCATTAAAATATTATTTTTCATTTCTTTAAAAATCAAGTAATAGGTTTAAATTTTTAAGGAAAAAATTTCTATACCACTACATTTTTAAAATAGAATCCAAATATGCATTAACGTTTCAAAATGAAAGGGAATCAATTTAAATTTAAATATGGTTTTCAAGAAAGAGGAAAAAATCATGAAACAACTGAATTAAAAAACATATCGTAGGCACTATGGAAAATCCCTAAGAAGCTAGTGTTAGTTGGGGACCTATAATCCTCATACCTCAGTGTAAACATGGCATATGAACCACAACGATCTGCGTTCTCATGCACAATCCACTAATAGGGAACACACCCATAACCTAGTAGTCTCCAATCATCACAAATGTTTAGTTAGTATTGTAGCGTCAATCCTTCTAGACGAATCTGGGAAAAACCACTTACGTATCATCTATCATACTAATCCTAGTCCGCCCACCTAGATACCCAGGTTTCCCATTGTGCTCAATTTCAGGTGGTGATGTGTTTTCATAAAACTAACATACATGAACATATCATTTTCTAAAGAAAGGGGGCATGTATCAATAGGGGTTTTACTTTTTCACAAATTATTCTTAAAGTTCAAAACATCTAAATTATTTAAAAGGAATGATTTTCATTTTATAAACATAATAATTCAACATTCTTAAGTTTTCCAAAATAGTTTAAAATCTTAACTACAAAACCAAGGTGCTAAATATTTAGTCAAAGTTTAAACCTCACCTAAGAATGAAACAATCCTTTTAAGAAAATAAACTACCCTTTAACCTTAATTTCATACCAAAACCCATTTTGGAAATCACTTTGGAACTTCTTTGTAAAACAAACATGCCATTTCACTTTTACAACAAAATCAGCCGAAAGACCGCACGTCTTTGGAAATACTCATTTTACGTTCAAAACATCAAAGAGATCACTTTTCAAGAAACAAAACCATTTACATACATAAATAAACACACACACAGAAATATATATATATATATATTACATATTCATTTCATGTAGAAGTTGAAAATTGATTTTTAATAAAACACCAAGAAATTGTGGAAATTATAATTAAAGGTCAGGGCCCAGGGAACCTACCTCAATGTGAAATCAAGTTGTCCACTTCGGCTCTTGGAACTTTCTAACTAAAATGTGTTACTCCCCCACTAAGCATATTCACCTTCACATACTTCCAAGGACACCTATCCCCTATGCATACATTCACAAGGCTCATGAACATGTGAAAGGGGATCCTTACAGGTAGGCTTATACGCATATAACAGTCTCCACTCACCTACGTATGCATTTTTATATATACACATAGGCACACCTAGACCCATACATGTACATTAAATGTCATGGATGAAGATACACATAATGGGGGAACCTACGTGTATACATTTACTTACCTATGCACACATAGGCCTGTCGCCTTAGACCCGATGACTCAAAACCATAGAGAAGGGACCACGCACTACACAAATAATTTAATAAATAAATCAAACACTTAATAAAACATTTTTAAGATGCCTAATAAGGATTTACCCCCATAAACACACTCAAATTATTCTCCTTAAAATTATATGCATGCCAAAACCATTTTAAAACTTGATTTTTATCACAATCATAATTTAATAAATCATGTAAACCATTTATAAAACATTTCTAAATAGCACATCAAGGACGTGCACCAATAACACCCTCATTTACACACAGAAATGTCATTTTAAAACAAAATGCACACTAAAGCCACATCAAAACACAATTTAAACCACCAGCACAGCTGAATAAAATAATTGCACAGATCATAAGACACTGTAAAATGTCACATGATGGGTTTTCATAAAAAATGAACTTTTTTATATAAACATGTTACAAAATATCAAACGTGTACAAAACTATCTTAAAAAAAATTTCTCACCAAACCAATTAATCATAGAACACACCAGATTAATCAAGAAAGTAAAATAATTCATCAAATAATAATTAACCATGGATTCACCTTCCATTTATGAAGAAATTCCCGGTAAAATTTTCCAAAAAGCAACTGCACTTCACCGGCACCTCTAAGAGGTCAAATCGAACCCTAATCAAGGAAATCAGACCAGGAAAGTTGAGATTAAACACCTAAAACAACATCCTAACTATTAGAGAAACAAAAACTCCAATAAAAATGGAGAAAGAGTTTACCCAGAGGTAAGTGCATGCACCAGAGGAGAGCGGGGCACCCATGAAAGGTTGTGGTCGCCGGAGGAGGACCGGTGGTTCGCTGTTTCAGCAAAGGGTCAGCCAGTGCGGGAGAGGTGTGAGTGAATGTCGAGCGGTGTGATCAGGATGGCTAGGAGGAGCATGGGGGGTTCCCCGAAAAGACATGGGAGAGGAAGGAGGGGGACCGCTAGATGGAGCAGAAGGTCATCGGCCTTGCGGGTTCGAACCAGGTGGGTGGTGGTGTAGGGGTGCATTGAGTGGGGCTAAGGGGGAGAGCAGGGGCGTGATGAGGGGGCCAAGGGGGAATAAACCCTACCCAAAAAGAAAAATGAATTAAAAAAAATAATCATAATAATAATCATAAAATTAATAATAATATTATTATTAAATTAAAACATTAACAATAATAATAAGAATAACAACAATAATAATAATAATAATAGATTAATAAAAAATATAACCTTAATACCAATTATAATTACAATGTCGTTAATTAAAATATTAACAATTATAATGATAATAATTAATGATGGTAATAATAATAATATATGGTAATAATAATAACATTAATGACATTGATAATTTTATGATAATAATAATAATAAAAGTGATAATAACTTAATAAAATATTAACAATAATAATAATAACAACAACAACAACTTAATAAAATTTAAATTCTTAACACTATTAAAAATAATGAAAATATTATCAAACAATGTTATTAATATTATCATTAGAATAATTACTTTAAGTTTTAATTTATTTTAAAAACCAGGTAGGTTGCACGGTCTCCTAACCATTCTTGTTTGTGCGCTCGATGCCACTAAACACAAAACGCACGATTTTCTCAAAAAAACTCAAAAAAAATTAAACATTGGCTCTCCCAAAACTGAAAAAAAAAATCCAACTAAAAAAATAATAAGATAAATTAATTTGAAAAAATTATGGTGTGACAATCCAATTTCAAATGGAGGAGATACAAGAGATTGAAGTTTCCTTAAAAATAACCAAGGGGTACATGTCGTGTGAGAAGACCCACAAGTTGTGTGGTCCCGCTCCATCACCTAGACATGTCCCAAATGGTATATTAATCACTTACCATTTAGAGATACATGGAGTGTAATGGGTCTAAATGGTGTGCCTATGCCACTTAGGGTCCTGCCTGTGTACTTGATTGTGTTCGTGTACTTTAGTACACAGTATGCCCCTGGTCGTGTATTCCCACATGGGGTCCTACCCATGTGCTCCTCCACATGGATCATCCACCTATTGAATTGGTACATAGAATGTATGAGGGATACATTCTATTCCATCCTTATAATTCTCCAAACCCTAGACACCACATTATAGGGGATACACATTGTGTGTTCATCAAACTACACTGCGTAAAATCAAAATTTTAATAGAACTTCATATATATGATTGAGCATCTATATCTAGTTGTTATACCTTCATATTTGGCCTTTTATTCACCTAAAATTGGTGGATATCATCCCAATCCATCATTTTTGACCATCCGATAACCAGAAATCAGTTTTTCCATCCCGTGGGTGTTCATCGTATACACCACACATGCCTATGTCATCTTTCATCATTGATTTGGACTTAAAAACAAAAAATTTATCACTCTAAACCCAAAAACCTCTATTTTAATCCCTAATTTTATTTTCCAACCATAGTATATGATTCTTCTATGAATCTGAGGGTCCGATCAAGATTAATCCCACTCAAAAATGTCAAATCACAACCTTGGGGTTCAACAATGATGAACATGAAGAAATTGAGGGGGAAAGGCATAAAAAATAAAGGTTTATCTATCATTTCAAACTTTTCTTATCTAATGATAAAGAACTAAGATATCTAAGGTTATAAATTAAATAATAATCAATTTAAACTAGTACATATGTGCATGCCAAGGTTCAAAAACTGGTGTAGGTCATGGAAGGTATGATCATGTTTAATCAATTTAATCAAAAAGGGCATAAACCAAAAATTGATGATTCTAACTTGGATATTTTATCTTTTTTTGAATAATGTTCCTAACAATTATTTAAGGAAGTCATTGTGTTAGTTGCATCCTGATCATCCTCGGTCTAGAGTCTCATCATCATCGGATGTCGATTCACTAACAGAAGGAGGAAGAATGCTCTGAAATCCTTCTGGGGTTTATGTGGATAACCCCAAGAAAATCCCTATAGAAGAATACTTATAGATGTAATCTGTTTTATTAATTTAATTAATTAACTAAATTAATAATTTAATTAATCCACTAATTTTACTTCCAATGTTCGGCTTATCTGATCACCCTACACCGACCTTTTTTAAGTCACAACTAGGGTAAGCATCGCGTTCTAGACACAACCATGGTCTTAGATTTCTAATATGATCTTATATTTAAGATTTATCCTATTTTATTTAAGAAAATGAATGTGTGTAATATAAAATATATTTAATATTTTTATAAAATTGAATTAAGTCACACCAGGCCATGGAATCTCACATTGTCTCAGCACCGGGATCTAAAAATATATGTAAAAATATTTCAAATCCTTATAAGGAAAAAAATGAGTCTCTACATGGTTCCTTAAGATTGACTAGTTTTTAATTAAAGAAATATATTTATATTAAACTAACCAATGTATATAATTTATTGAATTTATTTATGAATATTGAAAATATGATGGTCTAACTTCAAGAGGATTTACTATCACTAATTACATATTAAATTCTAGTAAACTAATAGAATCATTTTCAAAAACATAATCCAGAGGATAAACTTCTAGAAGTTTTATAAAAATAAAACGACTAGTTTCATAAAACTTTACATAAAACATTTCTTCAAAAACATTTATTATTTTATTAAAAACTTTATAATTATTAATATTTATATAATAACTAATAAAAATTCCTTCAACGGATTTAGGGTAAAATTTATGTAATTTATCATTAGTATTCAGGATCAATACTTTATTCCAAGATACTCTAAAGTAAGAAAGATTTGTATTTATTTCAATCCACAACTCATAAGGAGTTTTATTGAGAAAAATTATAAGTAAAACGTGTTAATAGTATAATATGAAGCACTCATGGACTCAATCTAAAAATGTCAACTAATAGATTACTCGGAAAATTTCAAGTAATTTTTTAAATAATTCTATTTCATTATTTAACTACATTATTTTTCTATGGTGTTCAAGGTAATGAAAAAATATAATTAATAAATTTTTTACAATAGAAAAGTTTCAAAATTTGAGTTCATAAACTCACCACCATGACCACTTCAAATAGTAATCAAAATCAGATTTTTCTCATTTATAACGGAAGTATTAAAAACATTAAAATGATTAATAGATTATTATTTTCATATGGTAAAATAAACTCAATTAAATCTAGTGTAATCATAAACCATGACATACACATAGTGTTTCACCCTAATACTTTCAGTTTTTTTAGGACTAAATAAATCCATGTGCACTAACTATAAATATTTGAAAGTCGAGGATTCACTTTTAGTTTTAAAACTAGACTTATGTTGCCTACCAAATTGACAAGGATTATAGACTCTAGTTGTATTAAACTTTAGTTTTGACATATTCCTAACATATCCTTTTAAAGAAAGTTTAGATAAAGTTTGAAAGTTATGGTGACCAAATCTCCAATGCCACAACCAAAATAAATCTTCAATTTCACTTAAATAAGATAAATTTAGATTTCATAATTATACTAGGTTAAGACTACATACATTCCCATGCCTATCAATAGACATAATGGAAGTACTTTTTGAACTTTTAATAGTACATTTTTCATCCCTAAAGTTCACAAGATAACACTCATCGCATAATTGACTAATGCTAATAAGGTTGTTCTTAATCCATAAAACATATAAAACATTGGAAATTAAATTTTTTATGAGAAAATAAACATCGCTATTTATAATGATTTCACCATGTGAATTTTCTCTAAAAGTGACTCATCCTCTTTTCAATTTTTTCAAATTTTAAAAGTTGTACTTGTCTCTTATCTTATGTTGGGAATAACCATTGTTCATGTACCATTTGTTTCAGATAATAGTATTTCACTTCTTTTACTAAAAAAGGTTAAACAAAGTTCTTGGCACCCAAAATTTCTTTCATCCAATTATATTAGAAAAAAAAATTAAGAACCCATATAAATTCATCTCTTCTGTGTTGAATAGTTATTATTTCTTTAGAAATAAATGCTTTATGAAGAATAAAATATTGAACTCGATTTAAAGAGAAAAAATTATTTTGATGACCTCCACTTTTATATTTTGTATGAAAGGGTTAACTTTTAGGTAGAAATTAATTTGATTAGAAATGAGATTTATCAAAAGTAAAACCAATTACCTTAGTATCTATAGAGGTTCTAATTTATCTATGAATTTTATAAAAAAATTATTTTCCAAAATTAAAGTTAGATATAATTTTCATAAAAATTATAACTTCATATTTAATCTTAACAATGAAATCTCAATCATTGGAATTTTATTCTAAATTAGATATTTATTCTAATTCTGATGAAAGTTTTGAAACTTCTGAAGTTAACTTTGAAATTTTATTATTGGATTCAATAAGATTAGTTTCAAAAAAATCATAGTTAATTTTTTAATTTCTTATTTTATTCTTCAATGAGGTTAACATATCTAGAAATTTCATCAAAATTAGGTAAATATTCCTCATCATCCGATGAATTAACTTTTTCATCATTCGATAAACTAATTTTTTTGTTATTTGATGAATTTTTATAATCATCCTCAAAATCATAAGTAAATTTAAAATTAAGAATTAAATATTTCAAAAATTCAATTTTTTTCATATCCATGAGGCATTTCTCATCTTTCATAAAATATTCAAAAACTCCAATGATTTTTTGACTTTCATTTACACTGTCTTCTAATGAACTATAAAAATATATATGACCCTAACTTATGCTCTAGGTGTATAAATATTCCAAGATCTTCTCCCCACTACTTTTAGAATGATTATTTGACTTTATATCTTTCCTCTTCAACCTAGGACAATTTGGTCTAATATGACCAAACTTCTTACATTCATAGCATACAATATATGAATACTCCAACTTATCATGTCTAACTTTTATGTCTTTATAATGAGTATATCAAAATTTCTTATTACTAACAAGGTTATTCATCCTTTTATAAAGTTAATAAAAGTCATTTTAAATATAATTTAAACTACTTAGATTAGAATACTTACATTTATTCCTTGAATCTTGAGATTTAGAAGTATTATCATAAGAAATAAAATTACCATAATTAGGATTATAGGAAGTAGATGTAAATTCTACTTCATTTTTTCACTTATCTTTCTCATCATCTCTCTTTAGTATACTTTTATATTGTATTAATATACCAATTAAGTCATCCAAAATTAAATTATTCAAATTTTTAGTGCCATTTATGGTTTTCCACTTTGATTCCCACACTTTCATCATAATGTCAATCACTTTTTCAATAATCTAATCTTCTGATAATTCTTTATTTCCTAAATATTATAAATTATTTACAATCTTTATAAAATTTTGATGCATTTTTATTACTATTTCACTAGGTAGAAAATCAATAGGTTGAAAATCCCCTATCAATATAAATCTTTTATTCTCCAAAAACTTTTAACTTATAAAATGAGTAGTCTCTAATTTCTTCCAAATACAATTTTTCATTTCACAAGATGATATCTAACTATAAATGTTCCTAGTCACAGAATATAATAGATTATTACAAAATTTATGATTTACATGATATTATAGATTTTATTATAAATAAAAATGAATATATTATTTATATGGAACTTTATAACCCCCAATATTCTTTAAATAATTCCTAATAGAAACCCTACCATTACAAAAAAATCATCTACCAACATTGTTAGTGTAAGGAAACCGAGATGAAATTATAATTAAATAACAGAAGATTAAGATTATTTCAAAATCAAGTAAAGGATTTTTCTAATATAAATTTTTTTCCCAATTATGTAATGCAAGAAATATAAAATAGTGGGGGTGAATTTTAGTTTTAAAATTTTAACTAAAAATTTACATCCCTCGAATTTTAAGTTGACTGGTTTTATAAAATTTTGGTCAATTCAAAATCAGAGTAAAAAAAGTGTATGAAATGGAAATATAAATTATAATAAATTAATTAATCATGGTGGAAATAAGTTTTTATAAAGTTTATAAAAATCTAACATAATAAATAAAACTAATATAAATTTAAATTTAAACATATCAGTAATCAAAAATTAATATAGTGGTTATTTAAAACAAGAAATTTAAAAAGAATATTATAAATAAAACTTTTAAACCAAAATTAAATATGGGTTTTTGTACTGAATAAAAGTTATCCATGAATTTAAACCTATTATAAGTTGTTATGTCTTCATATCCCCAAAATCCCTTCACTTAACCTATTGGTAGGAATAGTGTTCTAGCCCCGAACACTCTCTCATAATAACCCCAGAAGATCTTGACCTAATAAGATAGGTAAATCAAAAATTAAAAAGGAAATACTAATAGATTTAAAATAAATCCTTACAAGATGTATCTATTAGTAAAAATACTCATAAAGAAAAACAACTAAATTTATCTGAAGCTCACTTCGAAACAATAAATTGTTTAACTTCAAAATGACCAGAAACTTTAAAAATACATGGTTATTGTTTCTAATTATACTTTTGATGATCAAAGTGCAACTATATTTACATACAATGTTTAAAAAAATTAAATATTCAAATTATATTATCCTCGAAGTTAGTTGTAACTAAATTGGAAGCAACTTTCCCATCTTTTGATGAACTTAGTATTTGTATTTATCTACCAATGAGTTTATCTAATACCACTATAGCGATTTTGAATCTGGGGAATGTAATCTATCAGGAAAGATCACACTACCATATTTTTTTTAAACATTATTAATTTCTATATTATTTTAGTTACCATAAATTCATTTTTCATAAACACAATAACTAAAAAAATCCCAATTTAAATCAAATTCATATGAAGTGTATTCTGATTTACAAAAAAAAAATAAAGCAAGTGATTTATTAACTCAACAATAATTATATGAGTTTAATGGGTAGCAATTTAGTATGAGTGTGTATACTTTCTTAGGGGTAAATATTGAAGGGTTTATAGGGGATAAAACTTATCTAAATTTAATGAAAAATATCAACTAAAACTTATAAATCCAAATTATCTCTCCTCTCATTTGGACTGAATAAAATAAATAAAAAATGGAATGTCTTTTTCTCTATCCACCTGAATCTACCCAAGATCTTTGATATGATCTTGATAATGATCACTGAGAATAATCCACCAGACTCCTTCCTCCTATGGTATCCATGGGTTGTGTGAATCTACCAATTCTAGAGAAGTATCATCTCTTCATCATAGTTTTCTAGAACCATGGATTTAGATTGAGAGAGAGATCTATAGAATTTTAGTTTGAGGAGTTTTATAGTACCTCAATCCATACAACACCTAAGGGTTGAACCAATTTTTATATCCATATAAATACCCTATTTTTAAATCAAATGTTTGACCATATTAATGAATTTTTTCATAAATATCTCATATGTTACAACTTCATATAACTATTGACTCTTAAATGTTTGATGTTTGAATAAGTTTTTGGACATTCAAACTGCCCTAATCATCAATACGTGATTATTAAACTGACCATGATATCTTGGAGTAGGATAAAAAATATGAGCCATGCATTATCACATAACATATAAAATATTATACATACCACCACGACATAGTGACATTCACCATGTCATAGTAAATCCTAGCATAAACCATGATGTGGTCAAAACCACCATGTCATGGACTTGGTTTTTGTGTATATTTCCATCATTCTCTAACTTTCACTAAAGCCTCGTAAACTTAGTTAATACTCACCTTATATCACATCATATTTAACAATTTGTGAAACCATATCCAAAAATCCTTTTATATATCTTTTAAAACTAATATTATAAAATTTATCATTCATTTTCATGATATGTTACATCATATGCATCACTAGTGAAAATCCACCCAACACTTCTTTTGGATATCCTCTAAAAAACTTTTGGGGTATCACTCAAAGTTATATACAAACACTTTGTAAGAAAACATAATCATCATTCACACAACTATAAAGCGTAACCCCATATTCCTTTATAGTGTTGATTACAATTATAATTTCTCTACTCTATAAACATAAGAAAGGAATAACCTATAACAAAGCATAAAGACTACTCAATATGTAAAGGTATCTGGTGTAATATATATTAAACACATGTATCTTTATACCTTTGTCTACCAACATTATTATATACAAGTATCTATAATCATATGATCCCACTTTCCAATACTTAGAGTGACCATGGGACATGGAGTATGTCAATCCCATATAACCTACTCATATATTCTCAATTTTTTGAGTATAAACTAACTATATGGATGAACACATCACATTTCATTCACCCAAGTGGATAACCACATCACATGCCCTCATATAAATAAATAATCACATCACATGTACCTTATCTTGGTATGGTTATAAACTTTCTTGGTTTATCCCAATCAAGGGACCGAATGTTTTACTAGTCATACGAGAGGATAAATCCCATCTTAGTTATCCTCAACTAATGACATGATCAATAACATACCCAACCAACCTTGATTAGATCACCCTCAATGTGAGTATAATAAGGTATCAAAGTATAAAGGTTAACATGCTAGGTGTCATTTTAACATCAGGTACAGGGATTCAATATGAAACATACACCCCAAGTATATCAAATACAGAGTGAATGACACTCTATGTGGTATACATGGTGGGTCATCTTATATAAAAACTCAATTATATCTCATGAGAATATTTCATTTCTCTATACAAAATACTACCCACACTAACTTATCATTTCATCACAGCATATAATATTCCATGAAGAGAATTGGTTAGGGATAAGTAAAAGTTGTACTTTTAAAGATCAATTATCATTTCACTTCATGAATATACACAACCAACATGAAATAATGATAAAGTGGAAACTTCCTTTTCTATAAAATGATATATTTTATATTCATAAACTCCTTTAAGAATACCAACAATTTTTTACATAAGCACCCATATAATTATATATTATATGATAAACCACTTCAATGGTCATATATTTTTTACACTTTGTGGGTTTTTTTAAATTCATTATATATATATGTAATTCCTACCAAATATATATGTGATCACCTAATAAAACCTTATTCTAAACTCTTTCAGTGAGTAACATCCATGAATATTATTTTTTTGAATAATGGTGAGACTTGGGAGTTGTATTCTTAATGTTTAACTCTTTGAATATAGTATTAAAAATCCTTTGCTTCATAGCATCAAATTCTATAATTTTAATAACTTATGTTGTCTTTTTAGAACTCTTTATAAATTCATTATCATCATTTTGGTAAAAATTGTAACTCTTTAAATTGATATTTTACTTTAATGGAACATCCTAAATTCTTTTAGGATATAAAGTGACTTCCACTTTGAGTTTAACTGGTATAATATTTTATTCATTACACTTTAAAATTATTTGATTCAATATATATCACCAGCCTCTTAGAAACTATATTCTCTCTGGAATGTTATGATAAGATACACAAACTCTTTTGTATTAAGAGATAACACTTATTTACTATAATGAGAATATTTCAAAAAACTATTAATAATAAAATATTATATGGTATTCAGTTTTTTTGGATAAATATTGGGAAAAGAATATTTTATTCTTTAAATTATGATATTATTGGGTGGTAGAAAATTTTTTACACATATTTTAATAAATAACATAGATAAAATTAATTATCCTAGATAAAAAAATCTCATAATATCATTTTAAATCATGTTATAAAATTAGATCAATCATAAAAATTTGTATTAAAAACTTCATCTCATTTATTTATAACAGTCATTATTTAAAAAAAACTACTCTTATCATATAGAAGGTAAAATAAGATGAAAATACACTATCTTTATTCTGATCCTCTTATAGATTTAAGGTTATCAACTAAATCCAACACCTTGATTTATTAACCCCTTACTCTATCACTTGAATTCATATATTAAGATCTTGGTATCAATCTTCCATTAATTTTGAACTCACATACATATCCACAATAATTTTTTAATATATATATGGTATCAAATACCCTTCAAAATAGAATAATTTGATTCTATTACATTACTAATTGATGTGGTCTCTCCACAATACTTCTTGCAACCACTCAAGTATTCTAGATAATTATTTTTCTAATAACCAGGTTTTCAATAAAGAAATCGCTTTCTCTCCTTCATAAATACTCCCTTATATTTCAATGACCAAGCCTAGTTATTATACCCTTCAATATTCTTTATCTAGTATAAACCTTTACCCTTTTTTACTTTCAATGCAACATTATAGTTTGTACCGCAGATTTCATGCTCAACTACCCTCAACATATTGATGAGTTAGGGTAAAATTTTATTGAACTCATTCATGTTATATTTTATCATGGACTATCATAACTTTTTCATAAATTTTTTTAGAATTAAGTAAATAGTTAGATCAATCCATAAAGGAGACCTCAACATCTCTTGGTCATTGGTGTACCCAATCATATTGAGTACATGAGTGGAGAATAAAGTTCCTTCATTCATATTACATATAAACAATGCCTTTAAAACCTCATACATCTCATGCCTTTCTTATTCTTGATAAATCATTTTTAGGTCATGTATCATCTTGAATTCATCTATGTTCTCATGTTTCTTTTGGAACTTAGTCTCTATGGATACAATCATGAGACTGGAAACATAAATAAGATCCTTCAAATTATTATTATAAGTTTCTAGATTTACTAGTTGAATGGATTTATCAAATGATTTCTCGGGAAGGGTTTTCTCTAATATATAAAATCTTCCCTCTTGATTAGGATATATTCTTACATTTTCTTACCAGTCTAAGAAGTCTCTTTTATTAAGATTATCTCTTTGTAATATTAATTTTAAATTCATGTTTAATAATGATTATGTCGTTTTATCTATAATAGAATCTTTAATCATACAGTTATTATATTTTATATTTACTTAATATGGACTTTTATTAAATGTTCTCTGTAACACCATGTTACACTTTTCAGGTACTACCCTATTTATGCTTTGTTTATCATCCTTTTTTGGGTGTATTTTCATGATTCTCGAGGATGGATATCCTTTTCTAGGAAAAATGTCCTAAATTTTAGGTATGTATCTTTATCTAAATTAATGGATTTTGGGTAAATGTGATAGTGGCTTTGAGAAATTCTCCCAAAGTTCGGATAATGTCCCAAGTTATTTGGTGTTTTTCTGCTGTAAATTGGGTTTTTTGCTATCTTATGGGTGATTACACACCATGTAATGGTCTCTAGGAATATTTTATGAAACAAGTTTAGGGCATGAAATTTTTACACACCGTGTACTAGGTTCACATCATGTAATGGAAAAAATCATGTTTTTATAAAAGGTGATGTGTTTCTTGATGATTCCAAACTTCATGGATTATATGGAATGTAATGGGATTAAAAACTATGTAAATGTCATGATATATAGTTTTTAGGGCACCTTATGAGTGATTAACATTCTATTCATCCATTCAGACACCCTCTCTCAACCTAGAGCTCATCCTAGGTGATTTTGAGTGATTACCACCCTTTTGGATCACTTTGTTCAGTGATTGATCATCAAGGTTGTTAGGTTGAACCTCTCTGGGTAATTATTCCTTATGTTTCTTCTCTCCTTCGGTCACAACTATCACACTAGTTGTGGATATCTTTTAGATTAACATGATCAGATAGTTTTTTCTATTGATCCTCTGTAGATTATTATTGTGTCTTTTCTTTTGAAGGTCGGTCTCAAAGTTTCCAATCACCGTTGTCAAAGGAAGTTAGGTTTATACCTTATGAGGTAGAAGTTTCTATACAATGGGTTAATTTTATGAATTTATTATCATTATTGATAAATTCATTTGGGTGGTTCATTTAATTGAAGTGATATGTGGTTTCAAAGTTTTTCTTTGAAAGTAAAATGTTTTCAAAACGCATTTTTCTTTGAAAATGGATTTTCCTAATTTTGAAATGGGTTTTCAAACACCAAAGTGGATTTTATTGTCTCTTAAAATGTTTTTAAAATTTTGAGCATGGTTTTGAAATTTATTTGACAATATTAGAACTTTTTTAAACTTGGGTTTGTTGGGAAATAACTATGGGTAGCCTTAGTGTGTCTGGCACCACTGGATGGTAACCTTTGGGATATTGATGGACAGTGGTAGGACTTGATATTGGTTGTATCCAATGTTATTCCTATTTAATATATTTTATGATAGTATGCATTTCACTATCCCAAAAGATATTTTTCATGGTCATTTACTTATTTTTATCACATGATGGTTTTTATCATGGATTTTTTCTCATAGGTTTTTATATGTGGTTGTATCACATGACATAAGATGGTGGTATTTCATGCATGTGTGTTTACTTTATTAACTTATAATAAATGGATATTATTTCCTATTTTATCACTTTTACTTATCATATTTCTGGTTTGAGAATATGAAAGGATTTTATGAAAAAACCAAAGGGAAAATGATTTATAAATGTATTTGGAATTATGAAAACTATTTGTAAAACTATTTTTTTTAAGCTTGAACTATTTAATTATTGATATTAGACCTTATATAGACTCTATGGTAGTATCCTGTTGAGATTTTTTCTTACAACCTACTTCTTCCTTTAAGTGGTTGTAGACGTTTTATTATAGGATACAGGTAAAGGGAAGGGCATCTTGTAGCATGTCATATTCTCTTTTGGTATTTTCCTTTGGTTTGAGTTGGTTTGGAGATAAATATCGGTCACGTGGATACTTGTTGGTCTTTCTTTATTCATACTTTCTGGTTTATCTAGTTTGGCTATGATTTTATGGATCTGGTTGTATCTTTTCTTCCACATAGTACACTATTTGTATGTCTTGTTTTGTTATATTCTAGAATTTTTCTATTTTCTTACTTCACATCACCATGTGATGGAAATCTCGGTTATATAGTTTATTTGACAGGAGTCGGTCTATTACAATTTGGTATCAGAGGTAAGGCTTAGCCTAAAGTGTGTTAACACTTCTTGAGTTTGGTTCTATGTATTGTTTAGACAAGAGTTAGGACTATCAGGATTCAGATAGTAAGTGTGGAAAAGGGGATTGTCCAGCTTACTTCCATGACTGAATACGGGTTACCATGAGTGGTTAGGGACTTTTTACCAATTTTGAGACTTTGGGTTTGAGATAATTTGAATGAAATATATGTGAATTTTATTTCAATTGACTAATTCCTTATGGAAATTTCTTTTGTGGATATAATTCTTAATTTCTTTAAATTCTTGTTGTTTTAAATAATTACTTTGAATTCTGAAAGTGGTCCTAATATTTTTGAATGTGATCACGATAAAAATTGGTTATTGTCTTTTTTTGGTAAATAATGACTATGAGAAGATATCTTCTAAATCCAAGATAGGAACCTGTGAGACAGGTTCCACAGGTGAATCCTCTGGTGGTCCCTTCTTTGGTAGAAGTTTTGACCCACACTATTTGGACTCTGGATCATGTGGGTGTCGGGAACCCAGAACAGGTGGTGGATCATGGCTCTGAGTTTACTAAGAAGCATCCACCCATCTTTCGGGGTGACAAAGGACTATAGGAATCTAAGGAGTGGCTTGAGTGGGTTGAGAGGATATTTAAATTCTTGAAGACTCGTGAAGACTCAAAGGTGGGTTTTTCCACATATGTGCTCTATAGAATGGGAAGGAGATGGTTGGACACTATTGTGCAAGATAATTTGTACAAGGACCTTACCAAGGCTTATTTTAAGAAAATGTTCAATTAGAAGTTTTATCTTTAGATGTTACATGTAGTGAATACCCAAGAGTTTTCAACTTTAGAGCAACGAGGATCTAAGACTGGAAGTATTTATGTAGTGGAGTATACATTAGAAGAATTTGAAGCTGGGGTGGCTACTGTTATAGTTACGGTGTTTATTTCATCTTCTATAGTTCTAGATTTTTTTTATACTGGTGCTACTCATTATTTTATATCTTCAAAGTTAGTCTATGCGTTGGGTTTTCATTCGGAACTTATGATTTACTTGTTGGATCTTTCCACACCTTTGGGAAAGCGGTCCAAACAAGGTTTCAAGTGTCTCGCATGTTGAGTGATGATATCTGAATTCAAGGTGGTATCAGACTTTTAAGTTCTTTATATTTACATTTTTGACTTCATTGTCAGTATGGATAGGATGATCAGTACTAAGGCCTAGGTGTAATATTATCTTCTTCGAGTTCAATTCTTATCTTCTGATGGGGTCACTCATGTTTTCTAGGGTGAGTGGAACTCTAGATTGGTAAGGGTATGTCCTTTTGTTTCTTATGTTAGGGTAGTATCATGCTAGTTTTCAAAGATATTTCTTGATATAGTTGACCCTTATTCAGAAGGTCGACTTTCTACATTGGTATTTGCATGCCCAAAGGTCTTTTTGAATGATTTTTCTGGTTTACCGCTATATATATAGGTTACTTTTAGTATTGACTTACTCCCTGGTGAAGCTATCGGAGCACGAAGAAAAATCTAGTAGGATGAGAAATTAAAAAAATTCAACATCAATTGATGTAAAAATTTTATCATCGGAGAATCATAGCCCCAGTTTAAACCCAAGGATCTCGCGTAAAGAATTTTAGGCACAAGAATAAACCATAAATAACTGGTTAGATTTGAACTCACGTGTTCATCATCCCTTCTTTATTGGTGATCGCTACTCAAATAATCTAAATTCAAATTCCTCTAGATTGTCTACACATGCTTCAAAAATATATGGGGGCACCGATCATCGAATTTTAGGGGCTATTACGGAGATCTGATAATGCCTTCAACGCCCCAATGATCACCGCATTGACGTTCTTCTAATCCTTGAGGGAGAACTCAATTTGATCACCTATATTGAGAGTTTCTCTCTTTAAAAAGTAGAATATGAGAGATAATATCTCAAGATCTCTCCATTTTTCTTGTGTGATCCTCTCTCCTCCTATAAATAGAGGATGCTCAAATACCTAGAAAGGGTTCCCCAACCCCCATATATTTAACATCCACTAAATAAGTAATAAATAATAATTATAATGAACTAAACTATGTCATAAATATTATTTATATTTTATCAAATACCTATAATATATAATAAATATATTACAAGATAAAACTGAGTCATTTAGATTGACTGGTAATTCCCACTATTATTAAACGAGCCTAGAATATTAAAATAATATTTTTTTCGTTTAATATCAATCCTTGTATTTACATATCACTTGTAAATACTTTTAATAGAAAAATTCAACCTAATTATTATTTAATTTAATATTAATGAATTTATTTATTTATCGGTGATCAAACATCCTTGGGAAAATCTCATACCCCAATGGTGGGGCCCACCATGTCCTATATAACTATTCACCTAAATAGGGAATATTCTTGAATATTCTATTGTGTGTGATCCTCTGGGATCTTATATCAATAGTAGTGAATATTATTCACAAACCTAGAGAAGAATCTAGCAACCCATCACAGCCCCTAGAGAGATAAGGAGTAATCATAACAACGATAACCAACTTACAAACATGCACTGTTTAATATAATCTCTTTGTCTTTAGATATCTCATAAAGAATAACACACACTTATGTTATCATACTTTATTATTTTATTATTTTTTGATCTAACTGGGTGGATTTACCCTCAACTACCATGGCCATGGATTTATAAAGGTACTACCATCCTGATCAACCTGGATGGAGATATCTCTTCTTCAACTTGGAAGTAAAAAATTCTACCTTGATCATTAAACCAATTCCATGCCACCAATGATGCACCCAACACAAATTACCTCTCCATGATTGTATTATCATGTTTTTTTGCATTAAAGTACACGATAAAATGGAAAAAACTAATAATTATCTCAATTCAGGAGGCTAATACACTTGGGTGTATATAGAAACATCCAATGACAACCAAAACATGTGGTGTTCCTACTGGTGGGTTTTCTCTCATGATCTCAACTACTATTGTAACATCCCAAGGTTTTCTAAAAATAAATTGAAAATGATTGGAATTTTGTTTAAGGTATATATTTATAAGTATCCTTTAAACATTATTTTATTTCTTCTATGATTTGAATTTCAAGAAATTGTCATCTAAAATTGTGTTCAGTATGTTATTTAGAGTCTGATGAAACAAACTTGTTTTTTTCGTGAATAGAAACATGCCCTAATGAATAGTAATATGAATAGTAATATGACCTCATGAATAGTAAATAATATTATTATTTTATTTTCCCATGGCAATAGGGTAATGGGATCTTAAATAATTTTCCAATGCCACATAAAACTAATTGCACTTCAATTTTGTTATTTTTCGAATTAACTGTGACCTTATTTAAAAATTAAATTAATAATATTTAGAAAATTATTTTTGAAAAATGGAGTTCATTTTTGAATTCTACATATCGAAAAATGGTTGGGGTAAATTTTTGGTATTTTTTAGAAACTCTTGAATTTTCAGTGAATAGTGAAATACGATAAAATACCGTATAATCAATTTATCGGTAAATATGCACTATTTATGACATCATAAGTGATGAAAGGCCACTTGCCTCGAACTCACTTGATATTTTCACTAATTAAGGCCACTTTATTTGAGATTATTCATAGTCTTGATAAAAATATTATAATAATAATTAAAATAATCTAAAATACCTCCCCCCCTCCACTATAAATACCACCCTCACTCCCCTCTTCCTCCCACACATCTCAAGCCTTGAGCATTGTCTAATTTCTGCCAAATTCCCTCCTCAATCTTCTTCCCCACGTCCTAGAGCTTATGGTCTCACCAAAATACCAAAATCAAAGCCCTTAAGAAGGATCTCAAGGAGAAGAGATCAACAGGTAAACATCCTCTTTCATTTTCATTCTTTCCTTCCATTTTATGTTATTCTCTTCCTTTACCTTTGTCTTTTGTTGGGATATTTCATTAAATATTTCCCCTTACTGTCCAAATTTTTTATGATTGATGAGATATTCCATTCCTCTCATCAATCTTGTTTTTATGAAATTTTAAGAGGCGCCGTTAGGCTGCCGAATTTTTTGTAAGAAATTTCTCATGTTTTCTTTATTTCATGATTCCTTCCTCTTCTTTCTTCACCCCCTCTTATCCAAGAGGAATGAAATCTCCAAAATCATGTATATTCTGGATGTTTTCATGTTTATGGAAAATTAAAAATCATTATTCCTCTCCTCTCTCACTTATTTAAAGAATCAAAAAACATTGTCCATTTGTGTCGAATTACCGATATCGTGGACGATGTATTTTCAATTTCCATTAATTATTTCAAGTCTGGTCATGAAACCATTTATATGGTTGAACCAGGTTATAATATATGTTTTATGACTCATATAAGGTTCTGGAATTCTTTTGTACTCATGATTCAAATTTATTAGACTAAATGAGGTTGTAATTATCAAGGAACCACTTAAATGATCTAAACGAACATAATTAATGTTTTAACTTATAAATCATCATCATATAAAGAATAAAAGTGATAAATGGTATCATTTATGGTACTGTAAATATGTAAATACTACTCCATTCCAATTCTTGAGTTTCACTTCCAATCAACAAGAACGATTCATCATGAACCGATTGTGAAAATCACAAAAGAACTCACCCAAAATAATGCAAGGAACCAAATACTAACAAATAAGGGATGAAATGAGGTTATGAAATGAACATATAAGATGTTATAAACATGAACAAGTTTCTGTAAAATACTAATAACACCCTTTTGACCATTATACAGGAGGTTTAAACAATTTTTAAGTAAGACAAGCCCAAGGTAAGGGAATTCTTAACCCGATTTCCATTCTTTGGGTTAACATTCTACTTTATAATTTATGTGCTATTTAAATTGTTTTTGTGATGGGTTTCTGTTTATATTATGTTTCATTATGTTTATTTACAGAGTATATACATATTCCATCCACTCTATTAAGCCTCGCTTCAAGTATATGATGTTTATAAGGGACTTTTCTTCTAAAATCCACTTTTAAAATTCTGTTTTATAAGATTAAAAGGCAATGTTTTTATGCTATTGTTTATGTTCTATGATTATGTTTTGGTTATTGGGAATTGTTTATGATGAAGGGTGGGACCTATATTTCCCTCCAATGCATTGGGTATGAGTAAGTTGGAGGTCGGCCGTATGGTTACTCCAAGTGTAACTGTGATGGTTACACAAAGTAAGGTAGCCGTGAGGGTTACAAATTTTAAGGTAGCCAAGATGGTTACAAGATTATGTAAGTAATGCCCCAATATACCTCTATGATTATAATTATGTTTGTGTGGATCTTGTGTAAATCTCATGATACACAAATTAATATTTTATGGGTGGAAAGCATGTATTTTGAAAATGTTTTCATACGTCATGCGTATTCATGGACTAATGTGATTTTTCCTTCTTTTTCATACCTTACTGAGCTTTTGTGCTCATCCCAAGTTTTTAAATGATTTTTCACTGGTTAATGGATGAGTAATACAAGGAAGTAAGACATGTTAAATGTTGAAGAATTGTCAATGAGTCTTGTTTTATGTTTTAATGTTTTATATTCTGAGGAAAATGGAAACTGATTTTATGGTATCCACTATGTAACAATGTGTAATGCTATGAATGTTTTGTCTTAATTCTCTAAAGCTCTAAACTTGAAAAGGTCCTCAATGTAAAATAAAGTGTTTTCTTGATTAAATTCAAGATTATGTATGAAATAAGTGCGGGTCCTTATAGTTGGTATCAGAGGTCGGTTTAGACAACTTTAGGGATTATGAGTTCTTGTGAGACACGTGATTAGTCCCTATATCTATTATTTCAGTTAAATCCTTGTTTTATAACTTTTTTTTTCAGGTCAAGTAAAGTCGGTTACGAATGGAAGGAGAAGGATCTCAAACGACATTCCTATCTCTTCCTGATGACATGCTTGTAATAATTATTGCAAATTCATCTTCAGATGATTGTGAAACTTTTTCTAGCATACAACTCACTTGCAAGCAGTTTTTTGAGATATCAAACACCTCCTCTATACCTCGTTATCATCGTGGATCATGGGTTGTTTTTAGACAAATACTATTTTCACAATATTCACATAATTTCAAGAAAGGTAAATATTATCAAGGTATTTTCAAATATTTTACCTTATCACAAGAATTTGAAGCATATTATGATTTTAAAAATGGTGCTGAGGAAGGAGACCCTTGTGCAACCTATTTATATTTGATTTTAAACTATAGTCTCACATCACATACTTATGGTATTTTAAAAGGACCAATAATAGAAAGTTTCAACTCAATTTCGGTCCGACTATTTTATAGAAATCATGTTTTATCAGATGTTTTGGAATTATATGTCATACATGATTATTTTCCAAAACTGTTTTTCTGTGAACACCCATATGACCCATGTTGTACGAGGTGTATTTGGATAGAGGAAGCAAATTATTTTGAAGGATCTCTAAATCATTGTTGTAATTCATGGGACTTTTACCTACGTGAACAAGATGATGATGAAACCGAGTGGACACCTTGATCAAGGTACCCTTAGTTGTTTAATAAGTAAATAAAATTGCGAGGACGCAATTTCAAGAAGGTGGGGATAATGTAACATCCCAAGGTTTTCTAAAAATAAATTGAAAATGCTTGGAATTTTGTTTAAGGTATGTATTTATAAGTATCCTTTAAACATAATTTTATTTCTTCTATTATTTGAGTTTCAAGAAACTGTCATCTACAATTGTGTTCAGTATGTTATTTAGAGTCTGATGAAACAAACATGTTTTTTTGGTGAATAGTAACATGCCCTAATGAATAGTAATATGAATAGTAATATGACCTCATGAATAGTAAATAATAATATTATTTTATTTTCCCATGGCAATAGGGTAATGGGATCTTAAATAATTTTCCAATGTCACATAAAACTAATTGCACTTCAATTTTGTTATTTTTCGAATTAACTGTGACCTTATTTAAAAATTAAATTAATAATATTTAGAAAATTATTTTTGAAAAATGGAGTTCATTTTTGAATTCTACACATCGAAAAATGGTTGGGGTAAATTTTTGGTATTTTTTAGAAACTCTTGAATTTTCAGTGAATAGTGAAATACGATAAAATACCGTATAATAAATTTATCAGTAAATATGCACTATTTATGACATCATAAGTGATGAAAGGACACTTGCCTCGAAATCACTTGATATTTTCAATAATTAAGGCCACTTGATTTGAGATTATTCATATTCTTGATAAAAATATTATAATAATAATTAAAATAATCTAAAATACCTCCCCCCCCCCTCCACTATAAATACCACCCTCACTCCCCTATTCCTCCCACACCTCTCAAGCCTTGAGCATTGTCTAATTTCTGACAAATTCCCTCCTCAATCTTCTTCCCCACGTCCTAGAGCTTCTGGTCTCACCAAAAGACCAAAATCAAAGCCCTTAAGAAGGATCTCAAGGAGAAGAGATCAAGAGGTAAACATCCTCTTTCATTTTCATTCTTTCCTTCCATTTTATGTTATTCTCTTCCTTTCCCTTTGTCTTTTGTTGGGATATTTCATTAAATATTTCCCCTTACTGTCCAAATTTTTTATGATTGATGAGATATTCCATTCCTCTCATCAATCTTGTTTTTATCAAATTTTAAGAGGCGCTGTTAGGCTGCTGAATTTTTTGTAAGAAATTTCTCATGTTTTCTTTATTTCATGATTCCTTCCTCTTCTTTCTTCACCCCCTCTTATCCAAGAGGCATGAAATCTCCAGAATCATGTATATTCTGGATGTTGTCATGTTTATGGAAAATTACAAATCATTATTCCTCTCCTCTCTCACTTATTTAAAGAATCAAAAAACATTGTCCATTTGTGTCGAATTACCGATATCGTGGACGATGTATTTTCAATTTCCATTAATTATTTCAAGTCTGGTCATGAAACCATTTATATGGTTTAACCAGGTTATAATATATGTTTTATGACTCATATAAGGTTCTGGAATTTATTTGTACTCATGATTCAAATTTATTAGACTAAATGAGGTTGTAATTATCAAGGAACCACTTAAATGATCTAAACGAACATAATTAATGTTTTAACTTATAAATCATCATCATATAAAGCATAAAAGTGATAAATGGTATCATTTATGCTACTGTAAATATGTAAATACTACTCCATTCCAATTCTGGAGTTTCACTTCCAATCAACAAGAACGATTCATCATGAACCGATTGTGAAAATCACAAAAGAACTCACCCAAAATAATGCAAGGAACCAAATACTAACAAATAAGGGATGAAATGAGGTTATGAAATGAACATATAAGATGTTATAAACATGAACATGTTTCTGTAAAATACTAATAACACCCTTTTGACCATTATACAGGAGGTTTAAACAATTTTGAAGTAAGACAAGCCCAAGGTAAGGGAATTCTTAACTCGATTTCCATTCTTTGGGTTAACATTCTACTTTATAATTTATGTGATATTTAAATTGTTTTTGTGATGGTTTTCTGTTTATATTATGTTTCATTATGTTTATTTACAGAGTATATACATATTCCATCCACTCTATTAATCCTCACTTCAAGTATATGATGTTTATAAGGGACTTTTCTTCTAAAATTCACTTTTAAAATTCTGTTTTATAAGATTAAAAGGCAATGTTTTTATGCTATTGTTTATGTTCTATGATTATGTTTTGGTTATTGGGCATTGTTTATGATGAAGGGTGGGACCTATATTTCCCTCCAATGCATTGGGTATGAGTAAGTTGGAGGTCGGCCGTATGGTTACTCCAAGTGTAACTGTGATGGTTACACAAAGTAAGGTAGCCGTGAGGGTTACAAATTTTAAGGTAGCCAAGATGGTTACAAGATTATGTAAGTAATGCCCCAATATACCTCTATGATTATAATTATGTTTGTGTGGATCTTGTGTAAATATCATGATACACAAAGTAATATTTTATGGGTGGAAATCATGTATTTTGAAAATGTTTTCATGCGTCATGCGTATTCATGGACTAATGTGATTTTTCCTTCTTTTTCATACCTTACTGAGCTTTTGTGCTCATCCCAAGTTTTTAAATGATTTTTCACAGGTTAATGGATGAGTAATACAAGGAAGTAATACATGTTAAATGTTGAAGAATTGTCAAGGAGTCTTGTTTTATGTTTTAATGTTTTATATTCTGAGGAAAATGGAAACTGATTTTATGGTATCCACTATGTAACAATGTGTAATGTTATGAATGTTTTGTCTTAATTCTCTAAAGCTCTAAACTTGAAAAGGTCCTCAATGTAAAATGAAGTGTTTTCTTGATTAAATTCAAGATTATGTATGAAATAAGTGCGGGTCCTTATAATTGGTATCAGAGGTCGGTTTAGACAACTTTAGGGATTAGGAGTTCTTGTGAGACACGTGATTAGTCCCTATATCTATTATTTCAGTTAAATCCTTGTTTTATAACTTTTTTTTTTCAGGTCAAGTAAAGTCGGTTACGAATGGAAGGAGAAGGATCTCAAACGACATTCCTATCTCTTCCTAATGACATGCTTGCAATAATTATTGCAAAGTCATCTTCGGATGATTGTGAAACTTTTTCTAGCATACAACTCACTTGCAAGCAGTTTTTTGAGATATCAAACACCTCCTCTATACCTCGTTATCATCGTGGATCATGGGTTGTTTTTAGACAAATACTATTTTCACAATATTCACATAATTTCAAGAAAGGTAAATATTATCAAGGTATTTTCAAATATTTTACCTTATCACAAGAATTTGAAGCATATTATGATTTTAAAAATGGTGCTGAGGAAGGAGACCCTTGTGCAACCTATTTATATTTGCTTTTAAACTATAGTCTCACATCACATACTTATGGTATTTTAAAAGGACCAATAATAGAAAGTTTCAACTCAATTTCGGTCCGACTATTTTATAGAAATCATGTTTTATCAGATGTTTCGGAATTATATGTCCTACATGATTATTTTCCAAAACTGTTTTTCTGTGAACACCCATATGACCCATGTTGTACGAGGTGTATTTGGATGGAGGAAGCAAATGATTTTGAAGGATCTCTAAATCATTGTTGTAATGCATGGGACTTTTACCTACGTGAACAAGATGATGATGAAACCGAGTGGACACCTTGATCAAGGTACCCTTAGTTGTTTAATAAGTAAATAAAATTGCGAGGACGCAATTTCAAGAAGGTGGGGATAATGTAACATCCCAAGGTTTTCTAAAAATAAATTTAAAATGCTTGGAATTTTGTTTAAGGTATGTATTTATAAGTATCCTTTAAACATAATTTTATTTCTTCTATGATTTGAATTTCAAGAAACTGTCATCTACAATTGTGTTCAGTATGTTATTTAGAGTCTGATGAAACAAACTTGTTTTTTTGGTGAATAGTAACATGCCCTAATGAATAGTAATATGAATAGTAATATGAATAGTAATATGACCTCATGAATAGTAAATAATATTATTATTTTATTTTCCCATGGCAATAGGGTAATGGGATCTTAAATAATTTTCCAATGTCACATAAAACTAATTGCACTTCAATTTTGTTATTTTTCAAATTAACTGTGACCTTATTTAAAAATTAAATTAATAATATTTAGAAAATTATTTTTTAAAAATGGAGTTCATTTTTGAATTCTACACATCGAAAAATGGTTGGGGTAAATTTTTGGTATTTTTTAGAAACTCTTGAATTTTCAGTGAATAGTGAAATACGATAAAATACCGTATAATCAATTTATCAGTAAATATGCACTATTTATGACATCATAAGTGATGAAAGGCCACTTGCCTCGAAATCACTTGATATTTTCACTAATTAAGGCCACTTGATTTGAGATTATTCATATTCTTGATAAAAATATTATAATAATAATTAAAATAATCTAAAATACCTCCCCCCCTCCACTATAAATACCACCCTCACTCCCCTCTTCCTCCCACACCTCTCAAGAATTGAGCATTGTCTAATTTCTGCCAAATTCCCTCCTCAATATTCTTCCCCAGGTCCTAGATCTGCTGGTCTCACCAAAAGACCAAAATCAAAGCCCTTAAGAAGGATCTCAAGGAGAAGAGATCAAGAGGTAAACATCCTCTTTCATTTTCATTCTTTCCTTCCATTTTATGTTATTCTCTTCCTTTCCCTTTGTCTTTTGTTGGGATATTTCATTAAATATTTCCCCTTACTGTCCAAATTTTTTATGATTGATGAGATATTCCATTCCTCTCATCAATCTTGTTTTTATGAAATTTTAAGAGGCGCCGTTAGGCTGCCGAATTTTTTGTAAGAAATTTCTCATGTTTTCTTTATTTCATGATTCCTTCCTCTTATTTATTCACCCCCTCTTATCCAAGAGGCATGAAATCTCCAGAATCATGTATATTCTGGATGTTTTCATGTTTATGGAAAATTACAAATCACTATTCCTCTCCTCTCTCACTTATTTAAAGAATCAAAAAACATTGTCCATTTGTGTCGAATTACCGATATCGTGGACGATGTATTTTCAATTTCCAATAATTATTTCAAGTCTGGTCATGAAACCATTTATATGGTTGAACCAGGTTATAATATATGTTTTATGACTCATATAAGGTTCTGGAATTCTTTTGTACTCATGATTCAAATTTATTAGACTAAATGAGGTTGTAATTATCAAGGAACCACTTAAATGATCTAAACGAACATAATTAATGTTTTAACTTATAAATCATCATCATATAAAGCATAAAAGTGATAAATGGTATCATTTATGGTACTGTAAATATGTAAATACTAATCCATTCCAATTCTGGAGTTTCACTTCCAATCAACAAGAACGATTCATCATGAACCGATTGTGAAAATCACAAAAGAACTCACCCAAAATAATGCAAGGAACCAAATACTGACAAATAAGGGATGAAATGAGGTTATGAAATGAACATATAAGATGTTATAAACATGAACATGTTTCTGTAAAATACTAATAACACCCTTTTGACCATTATACAGGAGGTTTAAACAATTTTGAAGTAAGACAAGCCCAAGGTAAGGGAATTCTTAACCCGATTTCCATTCTTTGGGTTAACATTCTACTTTATAATTTATGTGCTATTTAAATTGTTTTTGTGATGGGTTTCTGTTTATATTATGTTTAATTATGTTTATTTACAGAGTATATACATATTCCATCCACTCTATTAAGCCTCACTTCAAGTATATGATGTTTATAAGGGACTTTTCTTCTAAAATCCACTTTTAAAATTCTGTTTTATAAGATTAAAAGGCAATGTTTTTATGCTATTGTTTATAATCTATGATTATGTATTGGTTATTGGGCATTGTTTATGATGAAGGGTGGGACCTATATTTCCCTCCAATGCATTGGGTATGAGTAAGTTGGAGGTCGGCCGTATGGTTACTCCAAGTGTAACTGTGATGGTTACACAAAGTAAGGTACCCGTGAGGGTTACAAATTTTAAGGTAGCCAAGATGGTTGCAAGATTATGTAAGTAATGCCCCAATATACCTCTATGATTATAATTATGTTTGTGTGGATCTTGTGTAAATCTCATGATACACAAAGTAATATTTTATGGGTGGAAAGCATGTATTTTGAAAATGTTTTCATACGTCATGCGTATTCATGGACTAATGTGATTTTTCCTTCTTTTTCATACCTTACTGAGCTTTTGTGATCATCCCAAGTTTTTAAATGATTTTTCACAGGTTAATGGATGAGTAATACAAGGAAGTAAGACATGTTAAATGTTGAAGAATTGTCAAGGAGTCTTTTTTTATGTTTTAATGTTTTATATTCTGAGGAAAATGGAAACTGATTTTATGGTATCCACTATGTAACAATGTGTAATGTTATGAATGTTTTGTCTTAATTCTCTAAATCTCTAAACTTGAAAAGGTCCTCAATTTAAAATGCAGTGTTTTCTTGATTAAATTCAAGATTACGTATGAAATAAGTGCGGGTCCTTATAGTTGGTATCAGAGGTCGGTTTAGACAACTTTAGGGATTAGGAGTCCTTGTGAGACACGTGATTAGTCCCTATATCTATTATTTCAGTTAAATCCTTGTTTTATAACTTTTTTTTTAGGTCAAGTAAAGTCGGTTACGAATGGAAGGAGAAGGATCTCAAACGACATTCCTATCTCTTCCTGATGACATGCTTGCAATAATTATTGCAAAGTCATCTTCGGATGATTGTGAAACTTTTTCTAGCATACAACTCACTTGCAAGCAGTTTTTTGAGATATCAAACACCTCCTCTATACCTCGTTATCATCGTGGATCATGGGTTGTTTTTAGACAAATACTATTTTCACAATATTCACATAATTTCAAGAAAGGTAAATATTATCAAGGTATTTTCAAATATTTTACCTTATCACAAGAATTTGAAGCATATTATGATTTTAAAAATGGTGCTGAGGAAGGAGACCCTTGTGCAACCTATTTATATTTGCTTTTAAAATATAGTATCACATCACATACTTATGGTATTTTAAAAGGACCAATAATAGAAAGTTTCAACTCAATTTCGGTCCGACTATTTTATAGAAATCATGTTTTATCAGATGTTTTGGAATTATATGTCATACATGATTATTTTCCAAAACTGTTTTTCTGTGAACACCCATATGACCCATGTTGTAAGAGGTGTATTTGGATGGAGGAAGCAAATGATTTTGAAGGATCTCTAAATCATTGTTTTAATGCATGGGACTTTTACCTACGTGAACAAGATGATGATGAAACCGAGTGGACACCTTGATCAAGGTACCCTTAGTTGTTTAATAAGTAAATAAAATTGCGAGGACGCAATTTCAAGAAGGTGGGGATAATGTAACATCCCAAGGTTTTCTAAAAATAAATTGAAAATGCTTGGAATTTTGTTTAAGGTATGTATTTATAAGTATCCTTTAAACATAATTTTATTTCTTCTATGATTTGAATTTCAAGAAACTGTCATCTACAATTGTGTTCAGTATGTTATTTAGAGTCTGATGAAACAAACTTGTTTTTTTGGTGAATAGTAACATGCCCTAATGAATAGTAATATGAATAGTAATATGAATAGTAATATGACCTCATGAATAGTAAATAATATTATTATTTTATTTTCCCATGGCAATAGGGTAATGGGATCTTAAATAATTTTCCAATGTCACATAAAACTAATTGCACTTCAATTTTGTTATTTTTCGAATTAACTGTGACCTTATTTAAAAATTAAATTAATAATATTTAGAAAATTATTTTTGAAAAATGGAGTTCATTTTTCAATTCTACACATCGAAAAATGGTTGGGGTAAATTTTTGGTATTTTTTAGAAACTCTTGAATTTTCAGTGAATAGTGAAATACGATAAAATACCGTATAATCAATTTATCAGTAAATATGCACTATTTATGACATCATAAGGGATGAAAGGCCACTTGCCTCGAAATCACTTGATATTTTCACTAATTAAGGCCACTTTATTTGAGATTATTCATATTCTTGATAAAAATATTATAATAATAATTAAAATAATCTAAAATACCTCCCCCCCTCCACTATAAATACCACCCTCACTCCCCTCTTCCTCCCACACCTCTCAAGCCTTGAGCATTGTCTAATTTCTGCCAAATTCCCTCCTCAATATTCTTCCTCACGTCCTAGATCTGCTGGTCTCACCAAAAGACCAAAATCAAAGCCCTTAAGAAGGATCTCAAGGAGAAGAGATCAAGAGGTAAACATCCTCTTTCATTTTCATTCTTTCCTTCCATTTTATGTTATTCTCTTCCTTTCCCTTTGTCTTTTGTTGGGATATTTCATTAAATATTTCCCCTTACTGTACAAATTTTTTATGATTGATGAGATATTCCATTCCTCTCATCAATCTTGTTTTTATCAAATTTTAAGAGGCGCCGTTAGGCTGCCGAATTTTTTGTAAGAAATTTCTCATGTTTTCTTTATTTCGTGATTCCTTCTTCTTCTTTCTTCACCCCCTCTTATACAAGAGGCATGAAATCTCCAGAATCATGTATATTCTGGATTTTGTCATGTTTATGGAAAATTAAAAATCATTATTCCTCTCCTCTCTCACTTATTTAAAGAATCAAAAAACATTGTCCATTTGTGTCGAATTACCGATATCGTGGAAGATGTATTTTCAATTTCCATTAATTATTTCAAGTCTGGTCATGAAACCATTTATATGGTTGAACCAGGTTATAATATATGTTTTATGACTCATATAAGGTTCTGGAATTCTTTTGTACTCATGATTCAAATTTATTAGACTAAATGAGGTTGTAATTATCAAGGAACCACTTAAATGATCTAAACGAACATAATTAATGTTTTAACTTATAAATCATCATCATATAAAGCATAAAAGTGATAAATGGTATCATTTATGGTACTTTAAATATGTAAATACTACTCCATTCCAATTCTGGAGTTTCACTTCCAATCAACAAGAACGATTCACCATGAACCGATTGTGAAAATCACAAAAGAACTCACCCAAAATAATGCAAGGAACCAAATACTAACAAATAAGGGATGAAATGGGGTTATGAAATGAACATATAAGATGTTATAAACATGAACATGTTTCTGTAAAATACTAATAAAACCCTTTTGACCATTATACAGGAGGTTTAAACAATTTTTATGTAAGACAAGCCCAAGGTAAGGGAATTCTTAACCCGATTTCCATTCTTTGGGTTAACATTCTACTTTATAATTTATGTGCTATTTAAATTGTTTTTGTGATGGGTTTCTGTTTATATTATGTTTCATTATGTGTATTTACAGAGTATATACATATTCCATCCACTCTATTAAGCCTCACTTCAAGTATATGATGTTTATAATGGACTTTTCTTCTAAAATCCACTTTTAAAATTCTGTTTTATAAGATTAAAAGGCAATGTTTTTATGCTATTGTTTATGTTATATGATTATGTTTTGGTTATTGGGCATTGTTTATGATGAAGGTTGGGACCTATATTTCCCTCCAACGCATTGGGTATGAGTAAGTTGGAGGTCGGCCGTATGGTTACTCCAAGTGTAACTGTGATGGTTACACAAAGTAAGGTAGCCGTGAGGGTTACAAATTTTAAGGTAGCCAAGATGGTTACAAGATTATGTAAGTAATGCCCCAATATACCTCTATGATTATAATTATGTTTGTGTGGATCTTGTGTAAATCTCATGATACACAAAGTAATATTTTATGGGTGGAAAGCATGTATTTTGAAAATGTTTTCATACGTCATGCGTATTCATGGACTAATGTGATTTTTCCTTCTTTTTCATACCTTACTGAGATTTTGTGCTCATACCAAGTTTTTAAATGATTTTTCACATGTTAATGGATGAGTAATACAAGGAAGGAAGACATGTTAAATGTTGAAGAATTGTCAAGGAGTCTTGTTTTATGTTTTAATGTTTTATATTCTGAGGAAAATGGAAACTGATTTTATGGTATCCACTATATAACAATGTGTAATGTTATGAATGTTTTGTCTTAATTCTCTAAAGCTCTAAACTTGAAAAGGTCCTCAATGTAAAATGAAGTGTTTTCTTGATTAAATTCAAGATTATGTATGAAATAAGTGCGGGTCCTTATAACTATATATCACCAAGTGTGAACTTCATGAGAAGAAGTCTCGATGCTTATGATCCCCCAGCACCTGATAGTTATAAGTCTACTGTGTATAGTCAGTATGATGTATCTAAACCATAGAACGTATAATTAAGATAAATGTCATGGTATCTCGAGGTTCCCATTATATCCCAGGATCTTCTATAACTTTTTTATATGAAAATTAATATATGGAAATTACCATTAAATAGTGGACACATAAATGTATACAATATGATGGTAAGTATACATCTAGAATAACACACTATATACAGGAAATGGTAATCCAAAAATACTATTAAATTCGGGTCTAGGGAAACCACTTTTTCAAAACTCTCACTTTCACTAGAGCCAACTTACTAACTATGATGGTTAGCTCTCACATGATTAAGATCATTTTTATGCTGAGTTACAGATTTAGTTGTTGGGTTTTCCACATTTCTATTTTGTGTTTATTCTTCTATGTGCAACCTCATCTCCTTGAGAAAAACTCCTCAAGAGATGTAAACCTAGAGTGTATTCCCTTTTTTCCACTGTCAAAACTTTAAATCTTGGATAGTAAGAGTATTATAATTTACATTATGATAATACTTTACTTACTAGGTTTTATTCCAAGAACTGGAACAAATAATTTCATATTATACACTTCTTCTTAGCTGCATCAAAAGCTACAACATACTTGATATTTGTAGATATGTATACCACTAGCTTGAATGAGCTTTTCTTGCTCATTACCTTAGCCTAACTGTGATATTAGATCATATTGATCTAAGGAAGACTATTTTTTTCCCATAAAAACTAATATCCCTTCTTCTACACATACTAGTTACATATCAATTTTACTTTCTCACCTACAATTATATAGTTTTAACTACTTCCCTTGTAGTTCTCTTAGATATATCTAATATTTTTATACTATAAAATATTTATTGGAAATATCATATCTTTTTCATTTCATGAAATACATGATTGATCCATCACTAAAGCATATGGAATTAAACTCACCACATTAATCTCCTACCATGTATGGTACATTTTATCTTGGAGAGATTTATGCCATGTGACATCGGTAACAATTCTCTCTCTAATTGTTCTTACTTGTATTTTTAAACACTATGTCAATATATGTACGATTGACTAGGTTTAAGAAATCTTTATATCTACCTCAGTAGATATTTTTCCCTAAAACATAGGTTGATAATTTAAGTTAATCACTATAGAATAACCTTCATCCTATTCTTAACTAACTATAAGACCAATAGCTATTTTCTATATTTTTTCAAACATTTTTGACATGGAAAACCATGGTGCTCCCACTAACCTTTGGTAGACACATGGAAAAGATTCATTCCAAAATAATATTATATGATCTTATTCCTTACTTTAATCCTAAACTGGATTTGGGTAAATTGAACTCCTTATTGGCATTCTATGATGTCACCATCCCTTTCTGGTTTCATCGTATAGACATTTTCCTCGATCGATAGTCTTGACAACTAATTCATAATAAAATGATCATATAATGTATCTATGATAGGTAAAATTATAATGTATTTAAGAATAAATACTTGGTATAATCAATCGAGCCTTATTGGTACCATGATTGTACCATCCATTTATAGTATCACTTGAATACCCACCACAATATTCAAATAATAATCCCCCTATACTTTAATACATGGAATCCTTTATTAAATTTTAATTGGACTTATCAATCTTAGTTGATTTCCATGTATTGCTTTCTTATAGGATTTTTTATTCACAATGAATAATGGTTTGTTGGACGGGGTGAATACAAAACCATTACTATAGTTTTAACCTTCCTATGCAGTATGTGTCTCTGGAACACTTCTCTTCCACACCTCTTGTGGAACTCGTTCCTATGCCAACTACTTGTTCACCTCTGGTATTGACTAAACCCAGGTCAATCTAACTCCCATTATCTCAAATATATATGTTCACCCTTATATAAAAATATATTCTCTAACGTGAATATATATTTCTATCATAGGTATTTCTTTAATATCCTAAGAAACTTTTAGGATAATTATTATAGATGCACATTTTATTTTTCCTTGATGAAAATTTTTTTATATCCTCAACAAAATCTTTAAGTCTAAACACATGTTCTTATACTATAATGGATTTCCATCATATTATCACTCGTATGATGTCCATTTTTCATTAAATTTGGCATATGGTTATGGGAAAATGTCTTTATTTGAAATGCATGTTTTGAAAATAATGGAAGTTTCTATAATGGATATAAGTTTCAACATTGTACTCATTTTACTTACATCATGGATCTGATGTATATAAGGAAATGTTTGTTTAGGAATTACTCCATGCTACATTTTATTGATCAATATTAACACGTAAGACTCATCATTTATCCTCCTTATTGAAATTATATCTCTAATTTGGATAAGGTAATGTGTGTTTAGGAATTATTCCATGATACATTATATTGATCGATGAATGATTGGTCCAGATATTCTTCAGTAGACCCACCTGAAGCATCTCATGTCTTATGACTATATATATACCATACTTAATGTTCACACTCTTTAAACACTTAAAGGAATCTAATGAAGTATACTTATCATTAGATTACCCTTGGAATTGTTTTTGCTCTCTAGATGAACTAAGACTGAAATCTTTGTAGTGTATATTTATTTATAAAGGTTTATTTGTCCAAAACTAAGTACATAATTATGTAAATAATACCTAAGGTCTTTAACTATGAGGATTCTAAAACCATACTAGGTATATCCTTGAAAACTACTTAGTTTTTCTTGAAAAATTATTATCTTTCCACAACTTGGTATATAAGTCTTACGTTTTTTTATTCGTCACTTATTTCCAATGATCTATGTAACACTGAACTATTACTTGAATATTCGACACCAAAATAACATTCATTCCTAAAGTATAATAATGTATCGTTATGTTCAAAGTACATGTGAGATAAAAAAAATTTAATACTCAATAAAATTCCTACTATAATTATTAAACTTGGAAATATAGAAGGTGTGTGATTCTCACCGCTGACTTTGGAACCACCCTTTCTTAGCTACTTGGAGAAAACACCTTAATTTTAGTAACATTTCTTTACTTACTTGTTTATTGTATTCAAATACACATAAGTGATTGGAATATTATATTTAATACCCAAAAATCATGTTAGAAACATTAATTGATGAATATACACTAAAGAAGAAGCGGGTACTTGCTTCTAAGATTCAGTCCATTGCATTTAAACTTCCATAAATATTATTCCACGATATATGAAGAAAATAACCTCTTATTTAATAACAAACTAAATTTTATTAAATAAAATTATGAATGTGCCTTTGGAATTAAACTTTCCATTGTCCTTTTCACCTTTTCTTTCAACTTTTTCACCATAAGAATAAAATATTATGCTTTCTTTAAGTTCATTTTTACTTAGCGAATGCTACCTAGAAGGTGAAAAGACATTTTCTCCAAACCACTCATTTTATAATCTTAAAAAACTAAATAAACTAGGTGAAAAATATATAATTATGGGATTTCTTTAAATATCATGATCTATCTTTAAATTTTTACACATATCCAATGTACTGGTTACCCATTCAAATATCACTTTACTTTCTCCTTGCAAGCTTCTCAAATATGAGACAACATGTAATATCATCCATGTCTTAATACAGTATCCACAACTCACATAAAATATTGATGATATAATTATGACATAACCATCATATGTGTAACACATGAGCCTCTTGTAAGCACTTTTATACCCTCTCTTCCTAAGGTGTCTTAATAGGTATTGGGGACACCAGCACCTTGAATTTCTGATGTAGTAGTACTTTTGTGCAAGCGCCTATACTACTTTTGGAAACTCATGATGGATAGGAAATTGAATTTTTAAATAATTATCATAGTATGTATTGTGGTATTACTCTAAATTTACTATAAAATAAACTAATAGATTAGTAATTTTATCTCGATTTCTAGTTTAGACATTGTTTATTATTAAATTAAATGTCTCCCAACATTTTTTAGAATTCTAGGAACCCTCTATACTAGAATTGGAATACTATGAAACTTAATTATAATAGTGGAAAGGATCCTTGAACCTCCCCTCATTGTCTACAAGTTATGAATACACCACTACTCAGAGAGTTGAAGGTAGGTATTTGATTGGCCAACTGCATTAACTCGCGGTTCCTTGATCTGTTGAGTAAAGTCTCAACTTATCAGAATCGTAAGCCTGATTCTCTCAATGCTTTGCCTCCTAAGTGATGGAAAGTTTTCTATGGATAATAATTAACTAAAAACTTCATTTAAGTCCTCACATCATTCCCATAATAACTCATTAGTAGAAGAAGTCACCCTCAACTATGGTTGACCGAGCACCTCGAACGCTAGGTTTTGTCCAAATTTGAATGATGGGAGGCGATTACGGCTTAATATTTCTTTGAGGTTTTTATTATTACATAATAAAATGAGATAATTTTTTATCTCATAATAATGTACTATGTGATCTCGCTCAAAATTGACCATGGAATAAATAGAAAATATTCATCACGTCACATGTTCATTTTATCTGTGCATAATTGCTTATTATTTCATGTGATCACGCTTAAAACTACACATACATAAAATAATCAACCATGAATAAATAAAATTATGGTGTAATCATGAGAAAATACTAATGGTTGATCCATTTAATGAATAGTTGATCAACCTAGACCCTAAGGGTAACTCCTTGAGTCACATCGCTTGCGACTCAAGTTGCAGAACTCGCCCATCCAATGTGGAAAACTTCTATCTGGTGTGCCACCATAACTTAGTGAAAAGTATGTCACTACTAGTCTTCATCATTATACAATAATACTAGCATGCAAGTGAGGGGGTCTCAGGAGTATAATAAAAACAATGGATAAATTGGATATGCAGGCCCTTATACAAATAATGACGTAGGGATGACATACAGATCATCATTTATTAAACTAATTATTATAAACAGGCATTACAATAATTAAATAAATAAAAAAATATTAGACATACATTTTTCATTCTATGTCTCATGATCAATCAATATGCATTAAACTCAATTATTTAAATTAAATGCATAAATAGAATTAAATTTTCATTAAATTATTTTTAGGGCAATTTTATTGAAATAAATTCACTCTTATTTTTAATTTAATATTTATCTTATTCGGTCTTGAAATTTAATTTTAATGCCAAAAATTAAATTAATACCTAAATTAAATTAATTTTAACCCGGTTATTAAATATTAAATTTTAACCAAAAAAATATTTAATTAATTTAATTTAATTTTAAAATTAAATTAATTAATGAAATTAATTTTTGATTATTTAAAATATACCTGGGCCCTGAAACCCCGCCTAGGGACTATAAAGGTTGGGTGAAACCCTCATAGGCCCATATCGGGTCATGTAATCCTCATGAAAGGATGTTCTGGGCCTGACCGGCCCTCTTATACCTGTACCGAGTCGGGCGAACCCGTCCGGCCTATTCCGAGGTGACTTGGGTCTATGTAGAGTTGTGGTAGGGGTTACCTCACACTCGAAACACCCACATGGGAAATCTTAGCTTGGAAAAGAGTTTCTAAAGGGGTTGCTCGGTCTCGTCAATCAGGGTTTTATAAGTGGAAAGAATTTAGACACTGGTAGATCTTGTTGGAGGAGAACGGCGGGCGTTTTGGCCACTGGTGACAATGGATAAGGGTGGACAATGCTGGAAAATCATCGCAGAAGTCCAATGAGGGTGATAGTCTCTTGAGGAGGCACTGACCGGGGGGCGTCCAACCGAAGGTGGCGGTAGCCGGTTCTCGTAGTGGCTCATGGGGACTTTTTTTTAATACTATTTTTGTAAAAAAAATTAAATGGCCTAGGTTAAAAAAATTAAAAATACCACTTAAAGGCAGCATCCCTGATGCCTCATTTTCCCTAAAATAGTAAAAAAATATATTTTAATTATGTGTTTTACATATTTAAAATTTTAATGTTTTATTATTATGTTCATATGGTTATATATATATAAATAAATAAAACTTAATGTTTCAACATAATTTATCATTTATTCAAGTATGTGACTTTGCTAACCTATAAAATATAAACTATAAAACCAATATGAATGAAATTTTAAACATTGATTAAACATATAACAAGTAGTCCAAAATAAAAATAATATCTTAAAAAATATTGGTGAAAAATAATTTATAAGATTTCTAATCCACCTACTTGAAACTTAAAAATGTTTCAAGTACATGAATTTGCTATCCTATATAATATAAACTGTAAGACAGATATGAATAAAATTTTAAACATTTCTTAAACATATAACAAGTAGTCCAAAATAAAAATAATTTCCTAAAAAAATTTGGTGAAAAATAATTTATAAGATTTATAATCCACCTACTTGAAACTTAAAAATGTTTCAAGTACATGACTTTGCTAGCCTATATAATATAAACTATAAAACATATATGAATAAAATTTTAAACATTTCTTAAAAATATAACAAGTATTCCAAAATAAAAATAATTTCTTAAAAAAATATTGGTGAAAAATAATTTATAAGCTTTATAATCCAACTACTTGAAACTTAAAAATGTTTCAAGTACGTGACTTTGCTAGCCTGTATAATATAAATTGTAAGACATATATGAATAAAATTTTAAACATTGCTTAAACATATAATAATTAGTCCAAAATAAAAATAATTTATTAAAAAATGTTGGTGAAAAATAATTTATAAGATTTCTATTCCACTTACTTGAAACTTAAAAATGTTTCAAGTATGTGACTCTGTTAGCCTGTATAATATAAACTATAATACCGATGTGAATGAAATTTTAAACATTACTTAAACATATAAAAAGTAGTTGAATTTTTAATTTTTATTTATATGGGTCTTATAATTTATATTTTATAGGATTTCAAAGTCAAGTAGGTGTCTTAGGATCCTCCTCAACATTCATTATTTTCTCTCTCACTTCTGAGTTACTTTTCTTAAATTCCTTTCATTATCATTTATTTATTTTATTTATGAAACTCTTTATTTTCAAAAACTTTTTAGATGATTAGGATATCTTTTAAATTTTATTTACATTTTTTATACTATATATTTTTTAATCTTTTAAAGTTATTTACTTGAAATTTACTAATTATTTCTGTGTTTCAAGTAGTCGACTTTGAAAGCAGTCAAATATAAAATGTGCCTAAAATATAAATAAAAACTGAAATACTGGATAAACATATAAGAAGAGATAATATTAATAATAGTATTTTGATTTTAGTAGATATAAAACATGTAAATAAACATGTACAATCAATGTCTATGTCTGTGGTGAGGATATTTTTTCGTACGTGGTGGTCTGCGAATAGGACATTTACGTCGAGTGCGTAGTGGAGTCTGATGACTTAGAGAAGGCTGATCCTCAGGCACTGTAACATCGACTGGCGCATCCTCCATATGTGTGTCAGTGGGATGATTTTTCAACTACATCTTGTACTTCCCTACGGATCCATCTCCCACTAGGGTGGTAGAAGAACCTTCCTCCATTGCAGTGGAGAACAAAGCCTACGATAGAGCTATACCCCAAGACTGTGATGGATCTGGAACCTAAGGCTGTGATAGATCCCAAGGTTGTGATGGATCTGGAACCCAAGATGGAGAGAACTGTGGATATCCTGTCAGGAAACATCGATCCCATGCCACCTAAGGCACATCATAAATCAGATGATCCTGGACTACTAGAGGGCTGACCTCCTCCTGTGGAACAGGTGAGGCCTCACGTGTAGCACGAAGCTATCTACGTCATTGTGGTTGTGGTTCCTCATCACCAGCAGTAGCTGCAGGATGTTACTCTAGGGTGGGAACCTCCTCTATCTAGGAAGGACACACGAAGATGCTCCCAAAAAGAGCATGAAAATATTCCCTCACCTCCAGCATTGTAGCATGGACAACTACCCAGCTAAAGACCCCCTCATCCTCTTCATCACTCATGCGAACAAGCTGATCTATGTGACTGCCCTATAAAGAAATTCAAATTGAATGGAAAATAGTTCAATAAACAAACTAATGGAAATTTATTGAATTACCATCCTCTGCATCTCAATGCTGGTTTGGGTAAGATACAGTATAGACTTCAGTCTATACCATGGATCATACTCAACCTGCTCAGAAAGAAAGAATCAATTTGTAGGAACACCTTAAATATGAAACTTTTCACATTTGTGCTAGCAGTTGATAAAGTTGGCATGTACTTGGGACCATTCATCATCCTGCCTCCCTATTAGCTTTATCCTGTGAAGCTGCTCTGTCTGTATCGACGGCAATGGAATTGGTTGAGTAAAGAAAAACTAGTGCATGACTCTTTCAGGCTGCTGCCACTCAATAATATGGAATTGAATGAGGGGCACTATAGCTATAGAATTCTCAAGCCCAAAAATGTAGTATGTTGAAAACCGGTATGTAATAATCCAGTATGGAAGCCATAAATCTGAAATGACATGTGATTTTATCAAAAAAAACACCTAACTAAAAACCAAAATTGATGCTATTAATAAATATTTTAGAGAGTGATAGATTGTATATACATACCTGATTAGGTAAGAGACAGTCCAACTATAGCCGATATACGCCCAAATGCTATCTCGAAACCACGTCAAAATTGTGTCATTGACGCCACCTTTAAAATACATCATCGATAGTGACAAATAATGAGAAATTAAAGTCAATAACTCATAGTATCATTAGAAACCAATAGAAATGACTGATCATACCAGTGTCCATGCGGAGCGTCATGCAGCACCTCCATCTCGACTGGTGGACCAAAAAACTCAGTATGGAATATGGGGATGTGCTCACATGTCCACATCTAAATAAGGATGATGCATCCTCTGAGACCTATGCAGTCCCTATGGGATATCCTACATAATGCTTTATACGTGTACGACAAGAACGATGATCCCCATCTGTACATATCAGCCCGATCAAAGTCCTCTGGTAGGGGTAGATACATCATTTGCATGTGCATACCTGATTGATCAGTACACATGGTCCCACCAATGAGCCATAATATATATGCATGGGCATAATGCATGACAGTCTGCTTGTCATCATCATCATGTAAATGTGGAATCTGCGACTCCAACCAAGGCATAGATTTGGATTCTCCATCTATAGCCCTACGGTCGGAAAAAATATCAACGCCTAACAAGCACTGAGAAAGGTATGGCCAAGCTACATGAGTGAGGCCAATAACAGGTCTCCCCTAGATAGGAAGACCGAGAAGAACTGCCACATCCTAGAGGGTGATGTTCATCTCTCCCTCAGGCAGGTGGAATGTGTGTGTCTCTAGTCTCCACCACTCAATGAGGGCAGCAAGTAGGTAATGTTCTACAAATGTGAAATCTAATACGGTAAGGCCATAGAAGCCAGCACAGCACAAGTATGGTCTAATGGAATGTGGAGGCTTCCTGTGATGAAAATGGTGCACTAGACGCACCCTGATCGATTGATATGCAAAACCCTCTAACACGGCCTATGAAATATGGGTACGCTGCTGAGTGAGTAGTATAGTATCATCAATCTGCATATAAACAAATTAAATGAGTTGTAAGTGTAAAATTTAAATATAAAATTATGGTTAACATAAAGTTATAACTTGTAGAATGGAAGACATGACATGTTTATTCACATTGTGAGTCTTCAGAGACCCTATAGATCAATAGGTAAGTAAAAGGTATATTCTTCTCAATTTCTAGAATTTTTTCCCTTATCTCCAAGATTTATTAATTTCAGTTGAATATTAATTTCGGTTTAATATTACACAATGTCCTTATTTTTGGGTTAGGTTTTAGGTTTGAGGGTTTAGGGTTTTGAATTTTGATATTAATGTTTAGGAAGACATGACATGTTTATTCACATTGTTTTATGAAGTTATTTTTAACAAAATAAATATAATTCTATATGTCTTTTGTTTCTAAATGAAATAAAGATAACAAGAGGAAAGAAGAGAAAAAAAATAGATGGAAAATTTTATGTTGTGAAATAATTTTATTAATGAAAATATCTTTGTAAGAATTTTATTAATTGATACATGATTTATGAGAATATATCTAGGTTTTGGATTTTTTGTAAGGTTTTAGGGTTTAGGTTTATGATTTTTTGGTTAGGTTTTAGGTTTGAGGTTTTAGGGTTTCAATTTTTGATATTAAGGTTTAAGAAAGATTTTTTTTGAGTTAAGTGTTCTTCTTTTGGTTTTTGGGGTTTAGAAAACTGAGAAAAAAAAGAAGATATTAGAACATTTAATTTACAATATGGGTTAATTGTTCTTATTTTAGATTTATGAAATAAATTCTATTATATAAGATTTTATTTAAGGAATAAGGAGAAATTTATTTCTTGAAAGCATGCATGTTTTTATTAAATATTTAATATTAATAGGGTATTTAGATATTAGGTATGTGTTACTAAGGTATACATTTTTGAAATAATGTAATACTGATTTTTAGAATCGTAGAGACAATATTTTTAAATTATTAGGTCTTGAATTTGGTTAGACATATTTTGGAGGAGCTTTATGATTAAAAAATTATGGATTGGATTAAGATAAACCATTTCAATTACTAATGAAGTTTTAGGAATTTATCTAATTATATATATTGAATAACTTATGATAATCATTATGATACTATTATTTTATTATATAAAAGTTTATTAAAATATCACCCATAATGTTATCAAAAACCATGGTAAACTAAAGAAGTTTTTGGGTTAGGGTTTAGGTTTGAGGGTTTAGGGTTTCAAATTTTGATATTAAGGTTTAGGAAATATGTTTCTGGCTTAAGTGTTATGATTTTGGATTTTTGATTTTAGAAAACTGAGAGAAAAAAGAAGATATAACAACATTTAATTTACAATATGAGAATTTCACAATGAAGACAATACATCATTATGGTTGAGACTGTGAAATCAACCCAACAACGTTAGGGCATCATTTCTGGATATGACCTTCTTTATGAAATATTGTGCATCTCAAACTCTGCCCTTGTTCTTGAGGCCAGTTCATCTCATTACGCATTCTACTGGCCTTTGGTCTCCCATGAGGATGTAACCGATTGATGACAGGTATCACTATCGGCTGGCCTTCAGGCATTGGTAAATAATGATACTCCCCAATAGGTTTCCATGGTGCAGCATAACATTTAGCAATGGTATCCATCTCGTATATTGGATCAACATATGCTTTCCATGATATGTTCATAGAGGCACATGTTGCGATGGCATGCGTGCATGGAAACCGTAAGGCCTGAAAGTTTCCACATTGGCTTGTCATATTTCTAGTAATACCACCATTTTTTCACCAATGCGATTTGCGATGGGGTCTAAACACTCTTGAAATTCAAATCAGGATTCTTATTTTCGAAAAAGGTAGATGTGATAACCAAAAGCTTCTTCAATATTCTTTTCAATCTCTCGTTGAAAGTGTCTTCCATATCTTATCCCCTGCTGTATTCTGTCTGATGCTAGTTTTTGTCTATCAACAAAGTACTTCACGCAATGATATAATGTCTTACGAACTAGGGTGGTTATAGGTAGATTGTGAAGCCATTTGAAGACACCATTTATTCACTCCACAATGTTTGTTGTGATGTTTTTGTACCTCTTCCCCCGTCATATGTCAATGTCCATTTCTCTTTTGGAATCTGCATCATATAATCATAAACTTCTTGATTAGCCTGGAAAATTTGTTCAAAATGTTATTCAAAATGATGTTGGTCCAACTCATATGCTACAAATAATAGATTATATTTCATATAATTTGATTTTATCTTTATGTTTAAATAGTAAAAAATAACAAATACAATGCGTATCAAGCCTCGTGATTGCCTTCTTCATCGGTTTGTTGCAGATTTTTTTATGCACATTTATAGAAATGTGTCTAATGAAAAATTGATGATGTGAATTTGGGTATCTCCATGTAGTAGTATCTTCATTTATTTCCTCATTAATTCCCCAATGGCGAACAGATATCAAACAAACACTCTGAATGTTGGTGAAATGGTTGCTGATACATGCCAGAAACCAACTCCATGGTTCATAGTTTTCTTTATCTATAATAGAAAAGGAAAGTAGAAAAGGTGAATGGTTTCTATCTTGTATCTCCATAATCAATAATACGCCCTTGTATTTTCTATATATAAATGTTCCATCAATTTGAATAAACTATTTGCTGAAACGAAATGTGGAGATACAGAGAAGGAATGCCCAGAACAACCGATGAAATTGAACATGAGATGGATCAAGTCGATTATCATGAGACACAAGTTTATTTGTATATATATGGAAGAAAACTTGGTTATGATGCCTCAATATGGATATAAATTGTAGTAACACCTGATATGAGTCATCCCAATCACCATAGTCCTTCAAAATTGCCTTCTGTTTCGTCATCCATGCCTTATTATAGGAAATATTATAACTGAATGTCTATTGAATCCTCTCTTGCACAAGGGATATTGGAACATCTTGAAATGTTCTAATCATCTCAACAACAATAGATAACACAAATTCTGCATCCAATGAGGTATGATCTTGTGTGAGTCTTGGCTGAATGCAAGTATGAGCTGCCTAAATCCTCGAGATTCTCCAACCTCCAAATGTAATGTCTAGAATTTCCCTCAAGAGAAATCTAAAATCATCCCCATACATCTCACACCGTATGACATATTTACTATGGTATGATTTGTGAACTATATAGATGAAATTCCTCTCAATGTAAAATCTCTTTAGCGTGATTTTTAATGCATCTTTACTTGGAAAATTCCTTCCAATATATAAGGTTTTTTCCAGCTCACTAAACCTATCTGGTACAACTCTGGGGAACTTAGTTTCCAGTGTGAGAACAGTATTTTCAAATTCAGGCACACGTTTCATTTCTTCTGACCAAGATTAAATGAGTGGTGGACTATTTATTGTAGGTCGAGGTTGATGTAAAACTAATGCATTTATCAAAACCTCCTTCCTAACTTCAGCTGATCTCTCATCATCAGCACTTTTATCGCCATCTGATCCATCATTATGAAACTCCTCATCAGAAGTCGGATTGACATGTATATTCGGGAGATCATCTAGGTTGTCCTCTTCTGCTGCATCATTTGGAATAGACTAAATTTCATGGGGTGGACTGACTTCAACAACTATTGTAATTCTATGTCTTCGTACAATTGTACATTATTGTTGTACAGTATAAAAATCAATGTATAACTCCATCATGGTACCATATAACCATTGAAAAAATAAATTAATTTCTTAGACCCATTGTGCATCAGCAACCAATGGATGAGCTAGATGCCACAGTGTTGTTGGGAATTAAAAATGTCTATAGCTCATAAACTTGATCTCTTGATCGGGTCCCAGATTTAAGGAACCACAAATTCTCTCTTAAAGGTCACTTATGGTCACACAATCATTTTTACTAACCACCGTTATTGGTTTTCTACTGTAAGAATCTCCTTGCTCAGTTTGAATAACCTTCACATATCAGTACACACAGGCAAACATGACTCTCTACGTCAAAAATGTTTCTTTCATCAAAATTATGATACTGTAACAAATATTAACAATGATGGTTGACTATATAATATTTATTAGAATGAAATTTTAGGATGCCTTTCCATACCCTAAAATATGCTAGTAATGTTTCTTTATACAAAAGTTTAATCACTGGTTAATCATTATTAAGTTATTCTTTAATAATTTATTCTTTAATCTTTAATCATATTATATTCAATAGTTAATTATAATTAACTAATAATATGTATTCATTTTTAATACTAAGTTATCATTAATTAATCTATAATTAATCATTACTAATAATAAGTATTATTTCTAAACTATATATAACTAATTAAACTACTTAATACATAACATCTTTAATTACTAATAATAACTTTTTTAACTAATCACTCATTGTTTAATCACTAGTTAATCATTATTAAGTTATTTAATAATTATTTATTCTTTAATCCTTAATCATATTATATTCAATAGTTAATTATAATTAACTAATCATAGGTATTCATTTTTAATCCTAAGTTATCATTAATTAATCTATAATTAATCATTACTAATAATAAGTATTATTTTTAAACTATATATAACTAATTAAACTACTTAATACATAACATCTTTAATTATTAATAATAACCTTTTTAACTAATCACTCATTCTTTAATCACTAGTTAATCATTATTAAGTTATTCTTTAATTATTTATTCTTTAATAATTAATCATATTATATTCATTAGTTATTTATAATTAACTAATCATATTTATTCATTTTTAATCCTAAGTTATCATTAATTAGTCTATAATTAGTCATTACTAATAATAAGTATTATTTCTAAACTATATATAACTACTTAAACTACTTATACGTCTTTAATTACTAATAATAACTTTTATTTGTTAATGTTTTTGTCCTTATTTCATTTTATAACATCATAATTATCATTATATTATTGATAAATATACTAATTTGATTTTTATTTTCTTAGATATTTATTAGTTTATAAAGAAAATATGAATCATCTTAAACATATCCCCCGAGAGTGTCAAACCAGGAGTGAAGCAAGGCCTGTTGTCGTGTATCAGGATACCCCGAGTCAAGCCCGAAACTCCTTGTCGTATTTTTCACTCCTAGGTACATATGTGCCAGAGCCACATATATTTTTTTGTATCCAAACAAAGATTTGATTACTTAGATAACCGCATAATCTTTATGCTACCAAAATTTCACAATACTTAATCCTAAGTTAATCTATAATTAATCTATACTTAATCTATACTACTAATAATAATTATTTCAAACTATATATAACTAATTACACAACCTAATAAACAAAATATTAAGAACTACCTAAACTACTTAAAAAATGAAATATTTAAAACTAAAAAGAATTCAATTAAATAAAAAAACATTAAATTAAATAAATAAAAATACCTCTAAATTATTCTTCACAAAAACCCACACAGAAAAAGAATTTTTTTAGAGAGAGACGGAGAGGATTTAGGAGAGATGTAGGGAAATATTAAGTGAGGAGGGGGTTTCCCTTTTATAGGGATCTGAGGCAAAGACGGCATCAGCAATGCTGTCTTTCACCTATGGGTAAGGCCAAAGGCGGCATCCCCCCCGCCGCCTTTACCATGTCATTGATCTGGGCGAAAGGCAGTGCGGGGGAGCGAAGGTGGCATCACCGATTCTACCTTTGTAGCGAATTTTAAAAAAAATAACCTATGTTGTTTTAAAAAAATCAAAAAATGTATTAAAAAATCTGGCTCGTGGGACAGTACCGAGGTGAGATTCCGGAGGAGGTGCTGTCAGCGCTGAGCTAAAATTGGATGACAAGTCTCGCGGGTGGCCAGGACAATAGGGAGGTACTGGCTTGGGGTTAGTCATGACTGGACGGGTGCATGTGGTGGCATAGGCCGCATAGGCAGGGTGGTCACTCAATGGTTCATGTAGCAAGAGTTGGCGATGGAGATGCTTTGTTGGATGGTTGTAGTGGTGGTCAACCCCAAAGAGGTTTGGTCAAAAGTTAGGTCCAGATTAAGCATCGCATGCTGCAAAAGGGAGGAGCAGAAGTCCTAACCAAGGGAGGACCTACGGCTCATGATGAGGTTGGAAATAGGTGTTGCAAGTTCCTTCTTCTAGAAGCATACACACCTTTCCAAAAATATAATTAATTAATATCTATTTTTATTTCCATAGGTCATCACCGCCCCTCAAAAAAATTCAACTTAATATTTTTTCCTCAAAGTCGAGCCGCCAAGGGTGGCCTGAAGATTAACATTTTTTGTCATTTATGGGGCCAATTCATCCCATGATAAAATTTACAACTTATACATTTAGGATATGTAAATTTTTTTGTTATTATTAAATTCTACACCGATGGAATAAAACACAATTGCTGGAAAAAACTATTCTGGCGTGTATCGAATTTCCAGCCATTAAACGGGTTTACTGGAATTGTTTATGCTGAATTTTTCAAGTATATGAACATATAAATAAATAAATATGTTTTACGATTGAATAAACACAAAAAATAAATTTCAATCTAATTTAACACTTTTAATCCCCATGGACTCAGCATCCGGTGTCGGATTGAAATGTTGTCTATGGCATGGGGATCTAATTGACACCCTCTTATTAATTAAATGAAAATTTAATTTTTCCATTTCCTTAAAATCTTAAGACATCACTCTGATACCAATTGAAGGTACCAAGGTGTGTATTAGAAGATGGTAGTCTGAGGATTTAAAAAATTTCACTGGCGATTGACGTAACAACGTCATCATCGACAAAGCGCCTCTCTAGTTTATGCCTAAGGATCTCACATGAAGAATTTTAAGCACAAAAATAAATCATAAATGCCAAGTTAGATTTTAAGTCACGTGTTTTCAATCTGTTTGTCACCAATGATCATTGCTTAAATAATTCTAAGTTTAATTCCTCTAGATTATCCACATGTGCTTCAAAAATCATTGGGAGTGTTGATCGTCCAATTATGGGTGCTAGCGTGGAGATCTGATGATGCCTTTGACACCTCAATGATCACCGCGTCAACATTCTTACGATGCATGAGAGAAAACTCAATCTAATCACCTAGATTGACAGTTTATCTCTCTATAAAGTGGGAGAGGATATAGAATCTCTCAAGATCTCTACTTGAATAGTTGTGTGTACGATCCTCTCTCATCTAATAAATAGTGATGATAAAATACCTGAAAAGGGTTCCCAGCCCCCGTATATCAAAATTCCACTAAATAAGTAGTAAATAATAATGATTACGAACTAAAATGTATCATAAATATTATTTATATTTTATCACATACCTATAATATATATGAAATATATTACATGATAAAACTGATTCATTTAACATGACTCATAATTCCTACTAATATTAAACAAACCAGGAATATTAAGATAATATCTATTCATTTAATATTAATCCTTGTATTTATTTATCACTTGTAAATACTTTTAATAAATAAATTCAACCCAATTATTCTTTACTTGATGAATTTATTTATTTATCTATGATCGAACATCCCTGGACAAATCTCAGACCCTAGTGGTTGGGCCCACCATATCTTATTTACTTATTCACCTGAATAGGGAATATTCTTGAATACGTTATTTTGTGTGACCCTCTAGACTCTTACCTCGATAGAATTGAATATCATTCATAGACTAAGAGCTCAATCTAGTAACCCATCATGGCCCCTAAAGTGATAAGGAGTAGTCATGTGTAATATAATCTCTTTATCTTTAGATATCTCCTAAAGTAGGACGCACACTTTTTTCATCATCCTTTATTGATTTATTATTTGTTGATCTAACTGGATGGATTTACCCTCGACTACCATGGAAATTGATTTATGATACTGATCATCCTGGCTATAGATATTACTTCCTCAACTCGAAAGTGACAAATTATATCTTGATCATTCAACCAATGTCATACCACCAATGACACACCCAACACAAGCTACCTCATTGTGATTTCATTATCATGGTTTTTTCCTTACATAAAAGTATGTGTTCAAATTAAACACACTAATAATGAACTCAAGTCAGAAGACCAATACACATTTCCATAGATAGGAACATCCAATGACACCCAAAACATGTGGTGTTCCTATTGGTAGGTTTGTCCTCATGATCTCAACTATTAGATATCACCAAGTGTAAACTTCAGAAGAATAAGTCTTAATTATTATGATCCCCCAGCACCTGATATTCAGACATCTACTATGTCCAGTCAGTATGATGTATCTAGACCATATGACATGTATTTAAGATTAATGTCATAGTATCTCCAGGTTCTCATTATAGCATGGTATCTTCTATAAACTTTTGATGTGAAAATTAATCTTTGGAAATTACTATTAAATAGTGGATGTGGAAATGTATACACTATAATGGTAAGTATAAATCATGCATAACACACTATATACACGAAATGGTAATCCAAAAGTGTTGTTAAAGTTGGGTCTAGGGTACTCACTTTTACAACACCTGGTACGATGCCCATTTCTATGCCATTTTATTGAATGGAACCTACTAAGTTGGTGGGACTTAAGGTCCATCTTTAGGACCTAGAGGCTAAAGGATTTGTTCACCCTAGCATGTCATTGTGGAATCTTCAAGTTCTCTTTACTAAAAAATATAACGGGTCCTTAGAATTTGTATTGACTATCAAAAGTTGAATCGGGTGACCGTTAAAAACAAATATCCTTTACCTAGGATTGATGACCTTTTTTATCAGCTTCGAGGGAAATTTTGGTTTTCAAAGATTGACCTTAGGTTAGGGTACCACCAGATGAGGGTATGAGAATGGGATATACCTAATATGGAATTTAGGAGACGGTATGGGTATTTTGAGTTTCTGGTTATGCAATTCAGTTTGACTAACGCTCCTACGGTATTTATGGCTTTGATGAACTGGATCTTTCATCAGTTCTTGGACACTTTTTTTGTTGTGTTCATGGATGATATTTTTGTGTACTTCAAGTCAGAGGAGGAGCACAGGTACCATTTGGATATCATTCTTCGAACCTTGAAAGAGCATCGTTTATATGGTAAGCTTCCCAAATTTTAGTTTTAGATCCAAGAAGTAAAATTTATTGGGCATGTGAGTTATGATAAGGGAATCTCAGTAGATCCTGAAAAGATATAGGTAGTTATTTTCTAGAAGCATCCCAAAAATGTGTTTGAGATCTGAAGTTTCTTGGGTTTGGATGGGACTACAAGCGGTTTATTCAGTATTTCTCTAAGATTTCATATTTGATGAATTCTTTAACCCGTAAGGGTGTAAATTTTGAATGGAATGATCATTTTTATAGATCTTTTTAGGAGATGAAGGTGATTTTGACCTCAATTCCAATTTCGGTTCTTCCGGAACCAAATTTGGGTTATGATGTTTTCTACAATTCTTCTATTACAGGTTTGGTATGTTTCATAATTCAGGGAAAATAGCGGGTGGACTATGGCTCATGCTAGTTATGACCTCATGAGAAGAACAACCCTACCCATGATCTTTATTTTTCATTGGTTATGCATGCACTCAAAATTTGGTGACACTGTCTCCTTGGGGAGCGGTTTACAGTGTATTCTTATCATAAGAGCATGAAATTTATTTTTACATAGAGGGATATGAACTTGCAACAAATACATTGTGTGGCATATATTAAGACTTTTGATTTAGATATTTCATATACTCCTAGAAAATGGAATGTGGTTATCGATGTGTTAACTAGAAAATTACTGACACAAGACATGAATGAATTGATTGAGGAGTAATCTATGATGAGTTTATTTGCTGAGATGATATTTGGAGTAGAAGTGGTTGGTGGATATGTGTTCTTGGATTTGATAAAAACTAACTTGTATTTGGATGAGATAGTTCTTCTTGAACAGGTGATAAACACTGAGTTACAACACTTTAGTGAAATCCTTTATAGTGGGTAGACCTTAGGTGAGTGGTCTCGGTCTCCTAGTGGTGCTTTTTGATTCTGTGGTAGGTTGGTTGTTCCATTTTCCCTAAGGTGGGAGTTGATAGATAGTGGAAAACAATATTTTTGGTCTGTTAACCCTGAGGTTTCCAACATGTACCGTGATTTGAGATGTCAGTATTGGTGGTAGGGGATAAGGCAGTCGATTACATATTTTGTATAGTAGTGTCTAACTTTTCAGAGAATTAAGGTGGAACACTAGATACTTGCATGTTTATTGCAGCCCTTACCCATTCCAGTATGAAAATGAAATGATATTTATATATAATTCTTCATTTATTTTCTACAAACTCCTAGTGGGAAGGATTCGATATGGGTGATCATTGATCAGCTTACTAAATCAGCGCATTTCCTACCTATAAAGGAGAAAAAGAAGGTGGAACGGCTTGGGGACTTGTATGTTCAGGAGATTGTGAGACTACATTGGGTTCCCTCTACGGATGTATCTGACAGGGAATTAAGGTTCACATATAGGTTCTGGAAAGTTTTACAGGAGGTGATGGGTTCCTAGATTAGATTGAGCATGGAATATCATCCACATATGGATAGAAATACAGAGAGGACTATCCAGGTGCTTGGGGATATGCTTCAGTCTTGTGTTCTTGATTTTGGTGGATCTTAGTAAAATAATTTTCCCATGGTGATGTTTCCTATAAAAATATTTATAAGCCCTCGATTAAGATGGAACCTTTTGAGGCTTTGTATGGGAAATCATGTAGATCTCCCTTGTGATGGGCAGAGTTGGGAGAGAGGTCCTTGTCTGGGCTGAGTCTTGTTTAGAAGACAAAAAATATTGTGTAGTTGATCTGAAGGATATTTATCATGGCATAGAGTCATCAAAAATCTTATACGGACCATCATCATCATCCAATGGAGTTTTAGGTTGGTAATTGTGTTTTTCTTAGAGTGTCACTTCACTTGGGACATTGTCGGTTGGGTAGGTAAGGTAATTTGGTACCAAGGTTTGTGGGACCCTTTTATATCATTGGATGATTAGGAAAATTGGCCTATCAGTTGTACATGTTGTATGGTTTGACTTATTTCCACAATGTGTTTCATATTTCCTAGATGAGGAGGTAAATATCAGATCCTTCCCATGTGATTGGATGGGGGGATTTTCATCTTGAGACCTAAATCACTTTGGTTGAGCACCCAATTCAGATTATGGATCATCAAGAGAAGGTATTACATGGTAAAAATATTCCTATGGTTTGATTACTATAATAATGTGGATGGGATATCCATGAGAATTGTGAGAGGGAATTGTAGATGAAGAATTAGTGTCCTTCACTTTTTGCGACTCTAAAAATTTGAGGTCTTTTAGGGGCAGAAAGCATTTATGGTGGGGAGATTGTAACACCCCATTATGATTTTTAGGTACTCTCTTGTTTATGATTTATTTATCATCCTTGTTTAGGTGAATTTGTGGACATCTTGGGGATGGAGATCCTTTGTGGGGAAAATTAACTAAATTTCAGGGATGTGTGTTTATTTGAATTAATGGGGTCTGGGTCAATGTTCTATTGGATTTGAGAGAAACTCCCCAAGTTCAGATAATTTTCTAGGTGCTTTACTATTTTTCAGCTAGAAACAGGGATTTTGGTTGTCTGCTAGGTGATTACACATCATGTAATGGTCCCTATTAATATTCTATGAAATAGGTTCAAGGAATGAAATATTTACACACTGTTTACTAGGTTCACATCGTGTAATGGAAAAAATTGGGTTTTTATAAAAAGAAGATGCGCTTTTTGGTGATCTCAGTCTTCATGGATTGCACGAAATATAATGGGATTAAATGCTATGTAAATATCATGAGATGTGGTTTTTAGGGATTCATATGAGTGATTAAAATTTCATTCAACTATGTATCCTCCTTCTCTCGACCCATACCTCTCCCTAGGCAATTTTGGGTGATTTCTACCCTTATGTATTGATTCATTCGATGATCTATCATCAGGGTTGTTATGGTGCGCCTCTCTGGGTAATCTTCCCTTCTAGTTATTCTCTCCTTTGGTTGCAGTTATTGTGTTGGTTGTTAATAGGTTTAATATTCATGATTGGATAGTTTTTTTATGAATCCTTTTCAGTTTCTTTTCATTCCTTTTCTTTCAAAGTCCGATCTCACAATTTTTTATCACTGTTGTCGAAGGCATCCAGGTTTATACCATTTTAAGGTAGGTTTTTCTATAAAATGGGTTAATTTGATGAATTTATTATCATTTTTGATAAATTCCTTTGTTTTTTTCATTGAATTTAAGTGATATTTGGTTTTAAAGGTTTTATTATAAAGGAAAATTTTTTCAAAAAGGTTTTTTCTTTGAAAACAGATTTACTTGATTTGGAAATGGGTTTTAAAAAACTAAAGTGGATTGGATAAGATTTTAAAATGTTTAAAAAAATGTTGATATGGTTTTGAAATGAATTTTACAAGATTGGAACTTTTGGAACCTTTGGTTCATCGGGAAATAGACATGGGTATCCTTAGTGTGTGTGGAACCACTAAGAGGTAACCTTTGGGATATCAATGGATTATGGGAGGAATCGATATTGGTTGGATCCAACGTTATGCCTATTTAAAATATTTTATGTCTAGTATGTATTATCCCATGTTCTATATCCCAAATGATAGTGTGCTTGGCCATTTATGGATTTTTATTACATGATGGTTTTTATCATGGATTGTTGCTCATGGTTTTCTATATGTGGTTGTATCACATGAAATCGCATGATGGTATTTCATGGATATGTGTTCAATTTATTACCTTATGATGCATGAATATTCTTTCCTATTTTATAACTTATTCTTTTCATATTTCTGGTTTGATAATATGAATTCATTTTTTGAAAATACAAAGGGAAAATAATTTATAAATGGATTTGGACTTATGAAAATATTTATAAAACTATTTTGTTTTAAAATATAGAATTATTGCATTATTATTATTAGATCTTGTATAGTCTCTATGGTGGTATCCTATTGGGATTTTTTATCACACCTTACTTCTTTCTTTGGGTGGTTGTAGATGTTGTATTGTTGGATATAGGTAAAGGGAAGGGAATTGTGTGGCATGTCAGCTTCTCTTTTGGTCTTTTCCTTTGGTTTGGGTTGGTTTGGAGGTGAATATTGGTCACATGAAGACTGTTGGTATTGATTTATTCATACTTTTTAATTTAGCTAGTTTGGATTGGATTGTATGGATCTGGTTGTATCTTTTCTCCCAAATAGTACTTTGGTTTTATGTCTTGTTTTTTTATATTCAAGACTTGTTTTGTTTTCTTTCTTCACCTCACCATGTGACGGTTATCCCTAGTGTGTGTTTTTTTTTGACCCAGTCTGGTCTCTTACATGCTCCTATTGAAATAATGTCCCATTTTAAATCTATCATATCCATTAGTGGGAAAATATCCATATTTCCTCATGACTTATCCTCGTTAAGCTCGTAACATAATTCATGAATATATCTAGTAGTAAATCATGCCAATCTTATCACATATGACTCTTGGATAGCTGAGTGGACAACTCTTTTCCAAATCCATCATATCAATTATCTCAAATATATTCATTGGGTATCATAACTATGAGGGTTTCTTAACTAAGTGAAACCTAATATCATACCAAGAATAATTACCTTATAGTTTGGGTCTCCCATATCCTTATTTCCTTAAAGAAGATCATCCATGGGGACCTAACTTTGGCATGGACTACTTGTTTGGATGATTGAGGTATTGAAAATTGTTTACATTGGAAGGAATATAACACTTAGTGTTTTAAATGGATTTAAGTTTCACCGTCTTATCTCATGTATTCCCTTCACATGTATGTATGTTTATAATTATTTTGTATGTAATCTGTATTTCTTCTACCAAATCAATATATTCAAATCATATTGTTATGTAACTCTTTACACAAATCATACTTTTTTTTAATAAACTAAATTAAATTCCAAATATATTTATACATATCCAAATTGATCCCTTGAATAAGGTATATGAAATTATTTCATGTAAAGGATTATAATCATATCAAATTAACAATCCCCATAATAGTAAGAATGGTGTGATAGGTATCTAGCCACCACTTTTCTATACAAAGCCTAAGCTCCCAATCCAATGAGTAGTCTGACCCAAAATCCCACTACCCATGGTTTAGTACTCAAGAGAGGCCTCAATTCCATCATAATTATAACACCTGATATTTATAAATTATAATTAACTGTTAAATTCAAGCTCATAGTCTATGAGAAATCAAAATTAAAGGTAGAAGGAAAATAAATCAATTATCACACTTAACATGTAACTACCTAAATGCGTGTATTATAATTTAAAGAAGTTGTTTAAAAACTTTAAACTAAATTATACATCCATTCATAATATACCACTTATATTCATGAATTATTAAAAAAGGGAATAAATAAAATAAATGAACAATTTATAAAATGAAAAATTATAAAAAAATTATAGTTTAGGATGATTTATAGAAATTCTATAAAATAAATAAATAAATATGAGCAATTCATATTTATTATAATATTAACTCTTTCATATTAATAATTTACGTAGAATTTAATATGAACTCTTTCATATTCAAAAAATGTGATGTTTATGAAAAATTTTATAATCATATAAAGTTTTCAAATTTTATGCAAGAAATTTACATAAATTAAACATAAAATATTTTATAAATAGGTCCTTTTAATATAAACATTTTATATTTTCATTTATGAAAAATTCATAAATCAATATTAAAACTTATGTAATTATCCTTATTGTATAATTTATAAAAACTTTATTAATTATTCAACCATGTAAATACACTTTAAACCTAGATGATATCTACCAAAATGGTTTTGGTACAGTTTAAATCCCCCCTTATATTCAGTACGTACCCTCTTAGCCTTCCCCAGTGAAGGCTTTTTAGAATTTTCATAAAAATACATTTCTAATTAAAATTCAATATGCCATAGTCATTTTTATATAGATCTTGGTTTAGTTTGTCCATGGGTGACAATTGTTTCTATAGGTAAAACCACCACCATTTTGGATTCATCCAATCGATTTTAGTTTAATGGGCATACCAATAACCATGACCATTTAGAGAATCTATTTTGGGCTAACTACATCATGGTGTTATAATTTATGACACGGTGGTCTTATGAAATCAATTACATACAAATCATAACCATTTTTACCATGAATTTTAAAGACTTACCACATCAGGTTTTATCCTAATGGGGCTATAGACCACAATGCAATGATTAGTTAACTGCGGTGTAGTAGTATCAAAAATGATACTGTGATTTTCATAAAAAAAATTATAGTCGCTTTACATAAACTATAATGCGATATTATAACTTTTATAAGACCATTTTTATTTCTATAACAATTTATGTCATGTTTTATCAAACTTCAAGAACAAGAACCATTTTCACATTGAACATGCCACAGTTTATAAATAATCATTTTTATAATTTCTTCATCTATTTGAAAATTAAATCCAAATGGAATAAAATAGGTTTTGATTCCACTAAAGGGTTTTGAAGGGGGTGACACTTATCCAAACATAGTGGAAAACATCAACCAAAACCAATAAATCCATGGTATCTCTCCATTCATTTGGACTAAATAAAATAAATTAATAATGATGTTCATTTTTCTCTATTGATCCAAATATTTCCAATCTATTTGACATGATCTTGATAATGATAACTGGGAAGCGGTCAATGGAAAAATTCCTAATAAGATATCCATAGGTTTTGAGAATTTCCCAATTCTTGGGAAGGATCCCCTCTTCCTCGTGATTTTCAAGAACATTGGAGTTATAGAGAGTGGGATAGAAAACTTAAGGAGTTTCATAGTGTCTCAATTCACACATCACTCAAGGATTGGACCTGTTTATATATTCATCCAAAGAACATATTTGAAACTAAAATGTTGGTACATATTAATGAACTATTTCATAAACATTTCATAGGTTATAACTCCTAATAACCACTGACTCTTAAATATTTAAAATTTAAAAAAAAAATGGGATGTTTAATCTACTTTAATAATCATCACATGATGATTATACAAATTGTGATATCTTGGAACGGGAGAATAAGGATGAACCATACACTATCACATAACACATAAAACACCATGAGCACCACCATGATGTGGTGACATTCACCATGTCATATTCAATCCCATCACAGACCATGACATGGTATAAACCACCACATTTTGGTCTTGGTTTTAGTTCACATTTATCTAATATCAATAAAAACTGATGATGGAAATATAATTTTCATGTTGTTGGTATCAAGCACACATCAGAATCCCAAAATAATGTGAATTTAAAAATTTTACCCCGTGATAGAAATCATGACATTGTCTCCATCATAATTTTAACTTGATAACCACCTAAGGATCACTTGTGATTAAAATAAGTATAAAAATAAAATAAAATTGTTACCTCATTCTATTTGAATATGCAGGTGTGTTATGCTTGTTGTTAGTGATTTTTTCTTAAAGAAACCAAATTTGGATCCCTATGAATCATCCACATGAACTCTAGATTCTTGTGGGTGCATTGATCATCAATTTTAGGGCATTGTCATGGATAATCAATGACCCCTTCAATGTTTTGATGATCATGTGATCACCATCGCTTAGATCCATGATATTATATTGGATTGGGGTGATCCAATCCCACATTTCTCTCTTTATAAATTTAGATAGAGGAGAGAGGTTATTTATAAAATTATGGGAGGAATAGTCATTGAAAATAATGGCTTCTATTTCCTTAAATAGATGGGTTTAATTTATAAAAACTGTACTTAGGACCTTCTAGATGAAACCCTTTAAATTAATTCATATTCATCATGTATGATGTAGTGAAAGTTCCAAAAATATAATAAATATTTTATCACATACTTGTAACATCTAAAATGTGTTATGTGATAAAATACAAGACATTAAACCAACCCATAACTCCCAAAAATATTCAACCAACCTTGAATAAAAATATTTTTTTCATAAAATATTATTTCTCAAATTCACTTAACACTTGTGAATAGACTTAGAAAATAAACTTACTTCATATTATTCTAAAATTCAATACTAATTAATTTACTTATTTATTATGATCATTCAAACTCAGAAATATCTCGACCCCTATCATGAGACCCACCATGTACTAAGATCCAATTCATTAGAATTGGTCGATCATCTAAATAAGCTTCACATGTGAACCTATAGGACCTATCTCAACAGAAATGAATGATACCCATAGACCAAGAGTGATATCTAGAAACATATCATATCCCCTAAGGAGATAATATTTATTCATAAAAATTAAAACCTACTACGAACACACTTCTTATAATATAATATATTTGTCTCATGATATCTCATAATAAAAGATGCACACTTGGTGTCATCATAATTTCTTGTTTTATTATTTTGTGACCTTTTTGGATAGATTAACCTTCTTCCACCAGGTCCATAGATTTAATAAAGGTACTACCATATTGGTCAACTGGTCTTGAGATATCTCTTCCTTTATGAAAGTGACAAATACTATCTTGACCATTCAATCAATAGAATATCACCAATGATGCACTCAAAACAAGATACCTCACAACAACATAAATGTTATGATTTTCATCATGAATCAAAGTACATGATGAAATTGTATAAACTGATAATGATCTCAAGTTAAGAGACTAATACACATTATTATAAATAGGAACAACCAATGATAACTGAAATATCTGGTGTTATTTTTTGTGGTTTATTCCTTATGATCTTCTATACTTGAGATCATGAAGTGAAAACTTCATGAAAAGACATCTCAATGATTATTATTCCATAAAACCTAATAGCCATACATCATATGTGTCTCTTCATTATGATGTATACCATAAGACATATTTTTTTATAACCTTTTTTATATGAAAAATATTCTAAGGACATTATCATATAAATAGTAGATGTAAATTTATCAATACTATTATGGTAAGAATACATCTTGTATAACTATCTATATACATGATATGATAATAAAAAATACTACACAAGTTGGGTCTAAGGAAACCACTTTCACAACACTCTCACTTGAAGTAGAGCCAACTTGTTAACTATCAACTAGTTAATTATCACATGATAAGATCATGCTTCTGCTAAGTTATGGATTTAGTCATCGGTCCTGCCACATTTTCATACATGGCTACTATGTTATCTGTGACTTTTCCCCCTTGATTAAAACTCCTCAAGAGATGATATCCCCAAGTATATAACTATTTTCCTCTATCTAAATTTGAAATCATGTTTAGTATCATTGACATAATCTTATCATAATTTATATTATGATAATAATTTTCTTAGTAGGTATGATTCTAAGAACCAGAAAAAATCATTTTAAATTTTACACTACCTATTCAGCTGCATCAGAAACCATAATGTACACAGTATTTATAGATATGGATAGAATAGTACTTGATGATCTATTTTTACTCTTTACCTTATCCCTAAATCTGATATTAGATCAATTGATCACTAGGAAGGCTATTTTGTGTCCCTTGATTTATGTAATTCCTTTCTATCTAATTATTAGATGCATATTCCTTGTATTTATAAAGTATTATTGGATATATTTGATTGTTTTCCATGTTTCTCCTAGATTTAGGTGATATTTTCCTACCATAATTTATGTCTTGGAAATATCATATCGAGTACATATCATGGAATATGTGAAAGATCCATCATAGAATCATGTGGAGTTCTACTCATCAATTCATCCCCTCTTATGTATTATATATGTCTTCTTGTAGAGATTTACGCCATGAAAAATAAGAAATAATGCACTCTTGAATTGTTCTAACTTTTATTTTTCAATACCTTGACAGTATTTATACTTTTATTTATTCCAATAAACCCTTAGATATACCTCTGTAGAACCTAGTTTACTACTTTAATTCAATATTTGGAGATTTACTTTCAATATAGTCTTAACTAATTGTAAGACTAATAAATATTTTCCATATGTTATTAATATATTTTACTTTGAAAATTGTAGCACTCTCACTAACCTATTATAGAAACCTTGTATAATTTCATTCCAAACGAAAATTATATGATCATGGAATCAATTAAGTTTGGTTGGGTATACCAAATCATCATGCTAAAATCCATTAAATTTTTTCTTATTATAGAAAATTTATATAATCATAATATTGGGAATTTGAAGTCAAGACCACCTTTATTAAAAGGTGTCTATATAATTCAACCAGAAGAAGTTTGGTTACACCAATTAATTCCATCAAGGAATAAAAGTTATTTTATTGAAGAAGAAGCAATAAAAATATTCTACTTTAGGTATGTTCATCATTGTATATGAGATTTATGAACTACTTATTGGGTATTAGATATAATATGTGACTTATATAATCATATCCAAATATAGGAACCAAGGAAGTACCAAGATATCACAAGAGTGAATTGGATCTTCAAGTTTCTGACAAGGCTTGAATTTGACATCATCTAGAGAAGATCATTACTTCATAATTCCTAGTGGATTGATTCTTGTATTTGAACAATATTATTATTTAATGTGTGTTACCAAAAATATTATCTCATGTCAAGTTTAGACATACTGAGATTTTATTTCAAGTGCGAAATAAATTTTCATGGTATACCCCACTTAATTGATAGTTCAAATTCATAGGAATCATACATGCCCAATATCTATAATTTATGGTGAATATTAAAAAAATAAGATTCAATAATATCAATTTGTGTAAATATAATTATTTTCCAAGTAAAACTAAAATTAGTTGTCAAGGATATATCCATTATTATATTTAAACTCTTTTTATATGAAAACCTTAAGTATTATAGAAACTCTTACTTATCAAGTTTTAACTAAAGAAACCATTTATAAATAAATACAATCCCCAAATATTCTAGAGACAGTTCATCTTGATCACATGAACTATTCTAAGGAGAATCTAGAGGTAATTTTAAATACATTATAAGATTAATTTAATATTTAAGGAATATAAAAGTGATTTAATGAACATGTATGGTTAGAATATATGAGTTTATTTGGGACCATGGGTCAAATAATATCTTAACCAAGAATTCATCAACCATTAAATTATAGAGTGGATTTATTCTTGAACTCACATTTCCTTATACAAATCAGAGTGATGTCATAAGTAAAATGAGGATTAATTATGAGTCTTACATGTATCCATTGATCATTAAAATGTATATTGGATTTATTCCTAAACTCACATTTCCTTATATACATCATATCCATGATGTTAGTAAAACAAGGATCAATGTTGAGACTAATAAGTCAATAAAATTCTTCTATTATCTTTTCAAGACATTCATTGAAAATAGAGGAATTATTCCATAAACATATTCCAACTATAATGGTTAATGGATATCATATGAGTTATAGTATGGGATAAATCCATTATGTCATTAAACACATGTTTAGATGCAAATAGTTTGTTAAGGCTATGTCAATAAAAAAATTTCATTAAGAAAAAAACACAAAGTGCATGTCAAGTAATCATCCTAAATTTTATATAGGATATTAAATAAATCCAAAAGATAAAAAAAATTATAGTAAAGTAATAGAATATATTTATATAAGTGGGTGAACATATCTATTTGAGATATTGGTAGTAATATTGACTTGGATAAATTCAACATGTAAGATGCACAAATATTTGTCAAAGGAATAAGTTACATAAGAGATTGTGGAAGAGAAGTTGTTCCAGAGACACATACCACATAAGATAAATAGTACCAATAGTTTGGTCTTATATTCAATGTGGTGGGTGATATATTATTTTTTAATAATAATTGATTCTACAAGTAAGTAGTGAATAGAAATATACTATTATTTAAAAGTTTATATGAATTCAAAAAAATGGATTCCATGTGCCAAAATAAAGTATATTTCTATTCACTACTTCCTTGTAGAATCCATTATTCTTAAAAAATAATATATCACCCACCACATTGAATATAAGACCAAACTATTGGTACTATTTATCTTATGTGTTATGTGTCTCTGGAACAACTACTCTTCCACAATCTCTTATGGAACTTATTCCTTTGACAAATATTTGTGCATCTTACATGTTGAATTTATCCAAGTCAATATTACTCCCACTATCTAAAATAGATATGTTAACACACTTATATAAATATATTCTATTACTTTACTATAATTTTTTTATCTTTTGGATTTATTTAATATTCTATATAAAATTTAGGATGATTACTTGACATGCACTTTGTGTTTTTTTCTTAATGAAATTTTTTATTGACATAGCCTTAACAAACTATTTTCATCTAAACATGTGTTTAATGAAATAATGGATTTATCCCATAATATAACTCATATGATATCCATTCACCATTATAGTTGGAATATGTTTATGGAATAATTCCTCTATTTTCAATGAATGTCTTGAAAAGATAACAGAAGAATTTTATTGACTTATTAGTCTCAACATTGATCCTTGTTTTACTAACATCATGGATATGATGTATATATGGAAATGTGAGTTTAATAATAAATCCAATCTACATTTTAATGATCAATTAATACATGTAAGACTCATAATTAATCCTCATTTTACTTATGACATCACTCTGATTTGTATAAGGAAATGTGAGTTCAAGAATAAATACACTCTATAATTTAATAGTCGATGAATTCTTGGTTAAGATATTCTTTGACCCATGGTCCCAAAGAAACTCATATATTCTAACCATACATGTTCATTAAATCACTTTTATATTCCTTAAATCTTAAATTAATCTTATAATGTGTTTAAAATTACCTCTAGATTCTCCTTAGAATAGTTCATGTGATCAAGATGAATTGTCTCTAGAATATTTGGGGATTGTCTTTATTTATAAATGGTTTCTTTAGTTAAAACTTGATAAGTAAGAGTTTCTATAATACTTAAGGTTTTCATATATAAAGAGTTTAAATATAATAATGGATATATCCTTGACAACTACTTTTAGTTTTACTTGAAAAATAATTATATTTCCACAAATGGATCTTATTGAATATTATTTTTTTAATATTCACCATAAATTATAGATATTGGGAATGTATGATTCCTATGAATTTGAACTATCAATTAAGTGGGGTATACCATGAAAATTTATTTCACACTTGAAATAAAATCTCAGTATGTCTAAACTTGACATGAGATAATATTTTTGGTAACACACATCAAATAATAATAGTTTTCAAATACAAGAATCAATCCACTAGGAATTATGAAGTAATGATCTTCTCTAGCTGATGTCAAATTCAAGCCTTGTTAGAAACTTGAAGATCCAATTCACTCTTGTGATATCTTGGTACATCCTTGGTTCCTATATTTGTATATGATTATATAAGTCACATATTATATCTAATACCCAATAAGTAGTGCATAAATCTCATATACAATGATGAATATACCTAAAGTAGAAGATTTTTATTGATTCTTCTTTAATACAATTCAATTTCTCTTCGAGTGACCTATCTCACCACATGTGAATCAAATATCCTCTTATTCAATGCTCTACCTCTTTATATTTGGTTTCTTAGAAGGACATTTCAAAGGTGTATTCGATGTCACACTTGTTGATGGCTTGTTTTCCTTGTATTTATCATTGTTCACTATAAGATCTAATGATTCATCTTTCTTTATATCCCATATTCTTAAAGAACATTACTCAAAATATAATGAAGTAATTTATTCATACTTGTTTTTTTATAACTCTCAAAAAAACTAGAGTAACTGAGTGATAAGGATATGTGAATGAGATGTACTAAAAAATTATGATTCAACTTCAATCTCAACTCTTTTGATAGTTCACTTTACTTTATTATATTGAGTGCATAAGGACTGGCCAAAATTCTATCTTTAAACCTATACATGATCAAAGTGATCATAGTCACATTAATATCTTTCTTCACTTTCTCCTCGCATATTTCTCAAATATGAGAGGTCCTATCATATCCATCCATGTCCTCATGTTTCTTTCGCAACTCATTAGACATTAATGATAGAATTATGATGTAAACATCATATGCGTCATCCATGAATCTTATGTAAGCATCCTTGTCACCAAAACTTACTTCCTGTGGTGATTCAATAGGTAGTGGGGACTTCGACACATGCAATTTCCTTTCATATCATAGTATTACACACAAGAGATTATACCACTCATGGAAATTAGTGTCAGTAATTATGTGTTCATTGTAAAGTATTGATCATAGTGAACTTGTGGTATTACTTTGAATTTGTATATAAAATAAAACTTTGGTGGATTTGTACTTTTATCTATATTATTGATTATTGTACATTATTGGTTTATTAATCTTAAATACCTCCCACCTTTTTATCAAATCCTAGTATCCTTCAATTAATAGATTCAAAATACTCATTCATTTGAGTATTCTAGTGGAAAGGATCCTTTCAACATCTATTCATAGTCCATTTTGTGGCTATTCTATTACTTGGAGATTCTCAAGAGAGTATTTTGGCTAGACAATTGCATTAACTCGTGACTCTTAGATTTCTTGAGTGAAGTCTCATCTTCTGCAAAGTTTAACATTACATTACCCAACACTTTGCCTCTAAATTTGTGAAAAGATAGCAATGGGTACTTATTTTCTATAAAATTTAGTTAAGTTAGCACACTACTTTCATAAGAACACCCCAATAGTAAGAGGAACCCTTAACTAAAGTTGATGAGCACCTCAAACATATAGTTTTGTTAAAATTCAAGTGACGGAAGGTGTTAATGACTTGATATTTTATTTGAGATATTTTAATTATTCTAGATGAATGAAATCATTTCCTATTTAACATATTTTTCTATGTGACCACATTCACAACATAATAATGCTATAAATAGAAAATATTCACCACAAATGTTCATTTTATCTATTCATGCTTGTTTATTATTTTATGTGATCATGCATATATACTGAACATACAAAAAATAATAAACCATGCATAAATAAAAACAAATGATGTGATCATGAGTAGATTCTAATGGTTGATCAATTGATAAAATAATGGATCAACCTAGACGTTTGGGGTAACTCCTAGAGTCATGTTTCATCCAACTCGAGTTGCAGCACTCACCCCATCCAATTCATCAAACTATCATCCGATGCTTTGCTAAGTCTCGGCACAAACCACATCACATTTTAACCTCCTCATTATACATCAATAACACTCACATGTGGGTGAGAGAATCTAAGGAATATGAAATATAGATAAATAATTTTTTCATGGACACGTGAACCCTTTATAAATATAACATGGATAGAGATGATACGCAGGACGTCATTTATTAAATAGTTATTACAAATAAACACAATTTAATAATTAAATAAATAAATGAATAAATATCACAAATGCATTGGTTGATCTAAGACTTATAATCAGTCAGTGCGCATTAAACTCACATAATAAAATTAAATTTTCAATTAATTCAACTCAAGTGAATTTATTGTGAATTAAAATAAATTTATCTAATTTTAATTCATAAAAAATAATTCACACTGTCCTAGAAAATTATTGTTATTTTATAAATATTTATTATTATTTTTTGGGATTTTTAATTAATTTTTCAGGACTCACAGTCTTTGAAATAACCCTCGTAAGGGTTTTTGGGTCACAGGGTGACCCAAATGGGGTGGGTGAGTCATGCAGAGCTCGGCCTAGCCCGGTTTTGGTCAGGCCACCACGACTGGCTATCAGGTCAGGAAATGAGTAGTACCCCATGCGAGTGTGTAGGTTAGGGTGGCATGACTACACGCAATGTGCACAACTGCCTTAATAAAAAATATTTTTTTATAATGTGATTGTCGCCTGCATCAATGCAAATGGCCCCTAGAGAATCTGAATTGGTCATTTAGTCAGCCATGTTCTTATTTATTTATTTTAAAAAATAAAAAAAAAATTGTTTCACCATTTTTTCAAACCCTACACTTCTAGTATTTTTTTCTTCTAATTCCACAGACAATTGGAATCCTTGCACCCCTTTTCCGAGTATTGTTTTGACTATGGGTGCTTGGTCAGAACACCAAAAACCACTGCCCCATAAAAATTTTGTGTGTGTGTGTGTACATATATATATATATATATATATATCATATCATCATTTTTTAAGACAAGAAATTCGATTTCGATTCAATTTCAAACTTTAGATGACCACAACTTGGTTGTTCAAGCTTGAATTGAAGCATTGTTCATGGTGTTCGGACCGTTATCACACCCTCTACTTGAATTCATTCAATTTTAATTTAAACTTGACTAAATTCAGCACACGTCCACTCTGATAAAACTTGTTGGTATTGGGCATGAAGTAGAAACCTGAAAGAGTGGGAATTGAAAATTTTTATGTTGTGATCGACATTATGACGTCATTTCCAACATAACAGCAACCTGGTAACCACCTAAGGATCATGTTTGATTTAAATAAACACAAAAATAAAATCAAACTATTACCTTATTTGATTTGAAGATACAAGATTTTTATGCTTTTCATCAATGATCGCTACTTGAAAGAACCCAAATCAGATCCTTATGGATCGTCCATGCATGCTCCAGATGCTTGAAGACACATCAATCATCAATTTCTAGGAGATAGCATAGAGAATCAATGATGTATTTGATGTTAAAAATATCATGGGAGCACCATCGCTTCTATCCAAGATAGTATCTTAGATTTGGGATGCTATGATCACACCTTTCTCTCTCCAGGAATCAGGAGAGGGATAGGTGCTCTACAAAATCATGAGAGGAATTTTCAAGGAAAATAGTGGCTACAATTTCCTTAAATAAGAAATATTAATTTATGAAAACTGCACTTAGGTGTTTTTATAAATTAAACCATTTAAATTAATCCATATCTACTGCGTATGAAGTAGTGAACCTACCACAAACATAAGTATTCCATCACATACATGTAACATCTAAACTGTGTTATGTGATAAAATATGAACCATTCATTCAACTTTTCACTCCTAAAAATATTTAATGAATCTTGAATAAAAATATTTATTTGTAAAATATTATTTTTCACATTCACTTAACACCTGTGAATAGATTATGCAAAGAAGTTCACTTCATACTATTCCAAACTCGAATAATAATGAAGTTTTTTATTTATTTCAATTTCTCAAACTCTGACATATATCATCCCCAAACATGGGGCACACCATGTCCTAAACTCCAATTCATTAGAATTTTCAAAACATCTGAATACACTTTATGTGTAACCCTCACTAACATCCTTTCTTGATTTTTTATTTTTGTGATATTATTGGATGGACTTACCTTCTTCTACCATTATAAGTACTTGAATCCTAATGGCATTTACTTTGTGTTTTTTGGGAATTGGAGGCACCTAGAGTAGGTTTTGAGGAGTTTGGAGGGTAAATGGGGAAAAGGAAGGGTGTCGCTACCAAAAGTTGCATGGTTGCAGTATGGATGGGGTGTTGTGCCATAAATGTGGTGGTTACGGTGTAGTGGATCCCAGTTGTGGCGTGGTAGGCTCAATGGAGGATTTCATGGCTACTTCTTTTTCGATCATGGCTACATCATGGAGGTTGGTCGGTTGTAGGCCCTTCTAATTGGTTTAGATATGTGTCATGGATCAAGGATGATGTGGCATAATGATTTTTGAGGGTAATACCAAATTAGGGGGTAGTTGTGTCATGTTGTTTGAGCTACGGCATAGCCCCTCTATTGGTGAAGAGGTTTTTGCGGCGTGATGATTAGGGTTGCATCGTAACCCCAGATCCCCTTTTATAGGATCTTCCCATGAAACTCAGACACATATTTAACCATGGGGGGTTTTGGGGTGGTCCCTTGTGTTACAGCATAGAATTATCTATGTCATCCAATTCTATGGCGTAGTCTATAGGGTTGCGTCGTGGACCTCTATTTTTTTAGTGGGTCTATAAATACCCCCAATTCCATATGAACCTGGTTTTCTCCCAAGTATTCCACTTGATCCCTAGGATCCTTGGAGTGTTTTTTTAAGATTTTTAATCCCCATATTCAATAGGTATCAATCCCTAGATTCTAGAGTTCGATCTGTGGTGATCTAAGGTACTTTCGATCTCTCTTTTCTACCAATTTCTCTCCATTTGATCTTGCTTCCACCTGTTTCTTCATTCCATGTTGTGGAATTTGATATCCATCATTCTAATAGGGTTTTCTTAGTTGTTTGTTGGTGCAGTTGTGGAACAAAATTCTTGGAGGGGTGTAGTTTTCTACGGGAGAGGTGATCGGAGATCCACGTTAGCATTCCATTTCTGTTTCAAGAATGTCGGACATTTGAGGTATGGTATTTATTGCTTCTTGTATCATCCAAACCCAAAATCCACTAAGACGTGCCTCGGGCCAATTGGCCACATGACCTCAAGTGAACATCCCCATGGATCAGAGGCTTCCAAGTAGCATCAAGGGTCTATGATGGTACAATGGGAAGACTATACCCTCATAATCATAATGTAGCACAACGGTATATAATAACTGTAAGTAGAGAAAACATAAATAAATAAATACCAACGATGAAATAATAAACCATACAGATAAATAAATAGGCGAAAGCTAAATCAATATCTGATACAAAAATGATGATCATTCAATGATGCTATACAAAAATGGAAATAAATAGGATACAGGGGTATAGGAATATGAAACATGATAAATAAAATACAAAGAGACTAAAATCTACCTATACTAGCATCATGAGCATAGGCTTGGTCCTCTGCTCTCGTACTACATACTAGTACCGAAAATCAAATATCATAAGTTGGATGATTCCCCTTATCAACCCCTATAGTCATGAAGTATGTTCAGGTACCATAGGTAGACCAAAAAGGGTGTGATATATACTCAGTAGGCCACCACCAATGGTGTCTAGAACTATCCAATCTGTGCATATAAAATGAGAAGTGTGTAGATAAAGTTATTCAATAAATAAATAAATCACTTTATTTTAGGTTCCTCATAGAATACCCGACTGATACTACTTGCTTCGGCCTAAGCCAAATCTCTCTAAACTAAGGTCAACCTGTATAGATGTGATATGAGTGTAATAATGGGTCATCATAAATCAAGTATCAAGAATAGACCAAACCCAAAAATGTTATTTGTCTTGGTGGATGCATCCCTGGATAAGTATTATGCATTATTAGATTTTGATATAAAATACATCCTTAGAATTTAATAAATGTAATCCTGAGCCCGTACAAGGTAAACAATAAAAGAGGAACCCAAGTATCACTCTAGGATAACTATAAATACCCATCATCATAAGATTTTGTCCAAGGAAATCCATATTAGGAATCCCAAGTACCACTCTCGACCTGGTGTAGAGTATTACCCTCTGATCCCATCCCAAGTATACCACATAGGGGACCAAGTATCGCTCATGGAATAGTATAACCATATCTCCAACTGAGCCCATCCAAGGTAACTCCCCTAGGGAATTGATATCTCTCATGGGTAGATAATTGATCCACTCAATTATTCTATCCAAAGAATCCTATAAAGGATACAAGTATCACACCTAGTACATTAAGATTCATTTTTAGTTCTAACTATAAAGTAGGATGAGCCCGTCTGAGGCATCCTTAAGTTGGTACCCTTGTAATTGCATCAGCTTAAAGTAAGGACATGGCTTAGTTGTTAAGAACTCATACCATTTAACAAGGTATTACAATCATAATACTTTAATCAAGTTTTTCAAATTATTCAATTTAAGTAAATCAAGTTAAGGAATATAGTACAAGGGCCAAAAGACATGGTCAACCATCTCTTTTAGATAAATACACACATCTGAGATAAAAGTAATTAACTTTGGATCTGAGTAATAATGCACTTATAACTTAAGAAGGGAACACCCATGGCGGTGAATCATGTCGAGTTAGACGTCCCACGGCAATGATTTGTGGGTATCCAAGGCTGCATTAATCATGAGAAACCATTTAATTTAATTTATTAAACATTTTAGAGGCATATTCATTAAATATCTGCATGAGGCACAAGGTTAATAATATAATTCAATGAAACTTTAAGGTAAAATAACTAGATCACATACCTTCAACCTGTATTACTCACCTCGTCCAATATTATCCCTTGAATTGATCTAGAACGGGAGAAAATAGAAGAATAGATGGAAACCTTAAAAATAGGGTATATGGTTTCGCACAAAAATAGTGAAAAATGTGGTGGGATAAATGATGAAAGTAAGAGGAATGAGGATCTTACTATTTTGAATCCAATGTGACAAATGATAAAGAGAACTGAGCTTGGACAGAGGAGCAACATAGGAACCTAGGCTAGGCATGGGACGAGCTCCCGTGTGTGGATCCAATTGTGAGAGGGAGGAGAAATGTGGCCTCTTCCCAAAATAAGAGTTCATACCTCATTTTAAAAAAATATCTATGGTATTTACACAACATGTAAATTTTACACTCCGTGTAAAGCTCGGGTTTTCTCTTTTTGGGAAAAACCAGTTCACTGTGTGAAAAGGGGTATGGCCAGCCCATTTTTCATCTTGTGTTATAAATACATTACATGTATTTATAATACACATCATGTATTTAACGCCATGATAATTTCTCCCCAGAAGACATCTGATTATCCTAAAGTCCTAGTCACCATGTTCTGATCCAAAAGAGAAACTTAATGAGGGCTCGATCAAAAATTAAAAGAATTAGTACCTATCTAAAAACTTGGGATGTTACAACCTACCCTCCTTAAAAAAACTCATCCCCAAGTTTCCCTTATAAGGTTGGTAAATAATTGTCTGAGAAAAATTATATCCACTGAGCACATACATCAGCCTCTCTCTCCCAGGTATCGCCTTGCACATGGTTGTGCTATCATAGCACCCAAACCAGAGGAACTAACCTATCTCAGAGATCCTTTATGCTCCGATCAATGATATGCGTAGGATGTTCCTCAAAGGATGAATCTATATCTATCTAAATATCTTTAGGATCAAACAAATGATATGGGTTGGAGTCACAATGGTGAAGTTGTGATACATGGAAGATGTCATGCATGGCATGGTACCTTTGAGGTAACTGCAACCAATAGGTTATCACCCAACTCTCTCCATGACTTCAAAAGGACTGACATAACAAGGCAATAGTTTTCCCTATCTCTGAATCCTTCTATGACCCAATCTAGGAAAAACTCATAGAAAGACCTAATATCCTACCTCAAACTCCATAGGTCAGCAGTGAAGATCGGTATAAGACTTCTTCCTAGAGTAATTTATATCCATGCGCTTCTGAATTAGTTATACCTACTCTGAAGTATCCTGAATGAGAAGAGGACCTGGTAGTACTACTTCACCTACCTCTAAGCATCATATGGTTGAATAGAATGGCCTACCATATTGGGCCTCATAAGGATCCATCTGAATATTTCCTAAAAGTTTTTATTGTGGGAAAATTTAATGAGAGGTATATATTTCCCCCATGAACCTATGAAATCAAGGAATCGTGATTAGAGCATGTCCTCTAACACCCGTATCATCTACTCAGGTTGACTGTTGGTATAAGGGTGATATATTGTACTCAAGAGCACCTATGAACCCATTTATTTTTTCAACTCTCACCAAAACTATGATGTAAACTGAGAATCTCAATCTGATGTGATAGAACAGGGAACACCGTGAAGGTGAAAAATCTCCCGAATATAAATCCTACTAATTTCATCAACTAAGAAGGTCTCATGGATAGGTAGGGAGTGAGAGACCATAGTCAACCTATTGACAATCACCCATAACACATCACTTCCATGAGGTGATCTTGGAAAAACAGTCACAAAATCCATAGTAATGTCACCCCATTTCTAATCAGGAATGGATAGAGGCTGTAAAATTATAGCAGGGAATTGGTGTTCATCCTTAACCTACTGACAGGTGGAACACTAAGTGATAAAACCTGCAATCTGCCTCTTCATACCTGGCCACCAATACTGAAAACATATGTCTTGATACATCTTAGTAAGCTCAGGGTGTATTGACTAAAAAAATCATGAGATTCTCACATCAACTCCTTCTGTATGTTTGAAGGAGTCCAAATATTCCCATGGATGTGAATAATCTCATCCTCATTGATACCCCAACTAGGAGGTGGTAACTTCCCTTAGGACTAATCCATTGGGATATGAAATTTATCACATACACACCCATTAAAGAAGGGTATATTTTACTACCAAGGCTGTAAAAATAGGTTTCCCATGATATTCTTGAACCTCAAGGTGTATCTCAAAAAATAGGGCCATCAACCACCACTCACAACTGTCCTCTTGGATGGCATGTGTTTGAGCCATCTGAATCAAGGTGTCAGCTATTGAATTTCCTTTTTTGAGTGTATAAGAAATCTCAAATTTGAACAACTCTAGGTATTCTAACCACATATTATGCCTTAGATTCAAGTCACACTATGTGGAAATTTATTTGAGACTTTTATGGTCCGTGTAAATAATGTTGTGTTCCCAAAATAGATAGTTCCTCCAACAACGTAAAACATGAACCACAGTTGTTAGCTTTAGGTCATGCATAGGATAATTTCGATCATGATGTCTCTATTGGAGGTTTTCATATACTACAACTCAATCTTCCTACATCAGGACTACTCCAAGACTAATACCTGATGCATCACAATAGACTATATAGCTTCTTACTAGATCCAGTAGGATCAAGATCGGTGTTGAAGTCAATATCACTTTCAATTCATGAAAGGTTGTTTCATATGAGTTTTACCATAAGAACTTCACACCATTTTTAGTCAAACCCATAAGAGGTGTTGTTGGGCCTAAAAAGTCCTAAATAAAATGCATGTAATAGCCAACCATCCTCAAGTAACTTTGTATGTTAAATACATTCTTGGTCTACTCTCAGGAAACTATGGTGATCACCTTGTATGGGTCAATATACACTCTATAATATGAGATAATATGACCCAATAAGTGAACCTTATCGATAAAAAAGTGGCATTTGGTGATCTTATCATACATATGGTGCTCTCTCAGTGTGTTAAGCATTATCTCAATGTAAGATTTGGTGTCCTAGAACCAACTAGTTGTACTTTGATTACATGGATATTTAATGTATTTAAATATTAAACATCTTATTACATATTTTTTTATTTTTCTGCATGACTATGATGTAATAATGTTCTAGAGTATTTATTGCATTGATAAGGTCATGGCAGTTCCCCACTATGATGAGAACTTTGAAATGCTATAACAATATTATTAAATATAGTTATATAGTTGGATGAAATACTATAAAGGGACACGTAGCATGAATAATGTCAGGTGCGAGTACTCGTAAGAAGATGAGACTTCCTCTCATGAAGTTCTCACTTGGTAATCTCCAAGATAGAAGATTATGAGAACAGACCTAACAGTAGGAATTCTGCATGTTTTGGTGTCATTGGATATTTCTATCTACGAGCATGTGTAATGATCCTTAGACTTTAAGATTATAATTAATAAAGGTCACGACTCACGCACTTTGATTTACATATGAAAATCACCACGCAGACAGTTGGTAGGAAGTAGGGTACGTTGGGTGCGTCATGAGTGACATGATATTAATGGATAATTCGAGGAAGGATTTGTCCCTTACATTTATGGAAGTTGATATCTTGACACTTTTATTGAAATAAAATCGTCACGGGAAATTCCATGGTCATGGTGTAACGACAAGTTTATTTCAGGTAGTCAAAGAACGACGTATCAAGCATAAAAGTTGATGACACTATCATGAAACCTTCTTGATGAGATATTGCAACAAAGGGATTATATTACACAATGAGTGTTCATATGTGGATTTCATTGTTGCGACTTTAAGTTCTTTCTCTTGGGTGCCTTGACCTGTTTCTAGACAGTACTCTTGTATTTTAGGCAAGCCCACCTAATACCAACGAAAAAGAATCCTAGAGGGTCGCATAGTAAGTGTTTTTGGTGGTCTCGGTTAAATTATATTTGAATTTAATTAATAAATATTATTCTCAAGATAGTGGAATAATTTAATTCAAGTTAAAATGGTTGCATAAATTAAATAAATATTTATTCACCGGATTGTGGGTAAAATATATTTATTTATTTTATTAAACATTTAATAAATATTTATTTACTAGTTTGTAAATAAAATATTCATTTAATAGAATAATTTATTTATTTATTTATTTGGGTGTTCAATAAGTGGAAATGGATTTCGAGTGGACCAAGGTCGTTAGGGTAGTAAAATAATTATTTGCAAGATGATAAATAATTATTTAACTAGTTGGCACAAATTAAAATAACGATGCTATTATTTTGTGACGTGAAATTTTATTTATAATTTTGTTTTTCACAAGTTGGAACACCATAAATAATGACGTGGTATTATTATTAAAAGAATGGGTTTTCTCTAAGTTCATGAATGTATTTAATTTTTGTTATGAAATTAAATATTGTAACTGAAATTCCATGTATATAAATAGACAAGTATGCCTATTGTGCCATACACCACACCACACGCCTGGTGAATTGAGAATTATTGAGACAAACAATTTCTCTCTTGAATCCTCCTCTCTCCCCTCTCAAAAATGATATATGTTCTTCAAGGATGAAGAACAAGCGATCAAGAACGACTGACATAAGACACTTGTTTCTCTATGCTAGCACCTGAAGAACGAGCGATGTCGATCGGAGTCCATCAGAGCAGGTGTGGATCACCGCTATAGGGATTCTAGTTTGGATCCTTGTAATCACAACAAGATAATCCAGAAGGGTAATTCCAAATGATCAACATCATCAATGAAGAAAATACCAAAGATCCAGGAATTATTTTCTTTATAAAATTAATTAAATTAATTATAAACATGATGTGAAAGATCTTATCTAAAGGTTTCGGGCCTCTTCCTTATTTATCTAAATCTTTGATTATATTCCATGGAGACTGACGTTCATCATCGTATTGATCCCAGAATAATCATTGATCATGGTAAAAATTAAAGTTGGGTGTCATCCCAACCACGCTTCCACTGCGCCCAGAACCTTCACTCAAGATGTTTGGTATAGTCATGCTGAATGTGAGAATACACCAATATATCATACATGAAGAATACCACAAATGAATCAAAATATAGGTAAAAAACCTGATTAATCAAAGCCATGAAAATTGTTAGCGTATTCGTAAGGCTGAATGGAATAACTATATACTCGTACAAACCGTATCTATTCTGGAATGTTATATGTGGCATGTCTGATGGTCTCACACACACCTGATGGTAGTCCGACCTCAAATAGATCTAGAATAAAATTGTTGCTCCTAGTCGAAGAGGTCTTCTATATGAGGTAGTGGATACTGGTTCTTAGTCATAAGTCGGTTTAACTATCAATAATCAATGCACAACCTGGTGGTATCGTCCTCCTTCTTAGAGAAAAGGATAGGTGAACCTCATGGAGAAGTATCGGGTCATATAAAACCCTTATCTTCCAAGTCTTCTAACTATTTCTTAAGTTCCTAGAGCTTTGTAAGTGTCATCCTATAAGGAGGAATGGACACTAGTGTCACACCTAGCACTAGTTCAATGGTGAACTCCACCTTTCTTATAGAAGGTAATCCAAATAATTCATCAGGGAATATGTCCCTGTAACAATCCAAATATGAGTGAATTCCATATGTTGTATTCCCTAGACACTCATAAAGATACTATCCATCTGGGTTGTCACTCCACCCATCCCATGATGCTTGAGTCCATATCGACTTGCTTGTACATCCCAATCACCCTTATGAACATAAGCACTGTCCTCGAGTGATGTAAAAGATACCCTTTAGTGATAGAAATCAATATGGGCATGGTTTGGAACCAACCAGTCCATCTCAAGAATGACGTAAAATCTTGTTATATCAAGAAAAAAAAATTCTAGAGGAAGAGATATATGCCCGCCTCAATAGGGAAATCCCTACACTGACATATACTCTCTGATTGTGCTCTTAACGATATATCGATAGTCATAACGCCATAGTAGTACTCCATTTCTAGGCCCAAACTTTCCATGATTATTGTAGATATAAAATAGTGATAGGAACCTAAATAAAACAATGAAAAAACTAAAGTATAGGATACTATAATAGTACCTTTGACTATAGAAGACCTCAGACTCTACTCCTTGTGTGCATCTTCACTACATAGATATAGTCTGGTCCATGGCCCTGAGATGTGATTATCCACTGGAAGTGGCTAATATTCATTGTTAATATCTTTATATTCATTGTTCCAAAGTACATAAACATAATTTTTAGTGCATTATATAAATAGACCTTCATTTCTCATCTTAAGTGAAATTCATGTTTAAAATGAAAATCTGGGCCCAATCATTCATCTATTTGTGGTGAACATTATATTCATTTTATGAATTTGATATTTTGTAATATGATTAATCACTTTGTTTGTAATATTTTATCTTTTCGTATTGATGTATGAATCCCAATGGAAGATGGATATTTTTAGGTAAGAATGCAGAAAGTTTTTGGACAAAGCATAATGGGCCAAAGGCCCATAAAAGAAAAGTGGGGCCCACAAACTGTGTCCAGTGAAGCTAAAATTTTTACTTTAGAAATATAAAAATATTGGGATCATTTCATTCAACTATTCGTGGAGATAATTATGATGTTTTCATGGAGATAAGTGGATCCGAAGTTTATATTTAAATGGTGGGCCCGACCTAAACGTCCATAAAGTTTTCTCACCATTTCGAGCATAACCTCCAAAAGAATGAACCAAATTGCTTGAATTTTTTATAGATATTAGAGGACACGTGGAAGAAGATATTTGTCTTCTATGGCCCCTTCGGAATCGGCTATATTTAGTTACAATTCACACGTCAATAAGGGGGTTCAATCTAGATGATTTTCCTGGTCATCTTCGAAATGTCCAATTCCCTTGATTTTCTAACCCTCCTTTTGAATCTCTAAATTAATGAGGATGGAATTGATTGTTTTTTGGTGTCTATTAGGCTCCTAATATTTCTATATAAGGATCTAGTGGTGAAGGTAATTATCATCTAATATTTTTATTCCAATCCAAGTTTTTCTTTCATCCATTGTATTTCTTTCAATTGTAATTTCCTAATTTCATTTTGTAATAGCTTCGTCAATTTTTCCCATGTAATTTTTTATTTCACATTTAGTATATTAATAAAAGTTGTTCTTCTTAAATTTTTATTTTCCTTTTTTTACACATTGATATCTTTGAATCAAGGTGTGAATTTATTCACACCAGCACTTGTGAATTTCTCACACAATGGTGGAGTGTTCATTTTTATTAATGTTTTTCTTCTTCAATCCCAATTATTTTAGTCAAATTCTCACTTCCATTTATATAATAACATAAATTGAGGGCTAAAATATTATGGGTTGATCCTAGGGATTTGTATGGGGTGTATTGAATTTTATTTTATGTTCTTAATTTCTTAAATTTGTTCTTCATTTTAAGAGTTCTTTTCTTTGATTTATCTTCTTCTTTGTATTCACTGACTATAACGATGACACATTTTGAGTGATATTACAATCCAATTCCATAAAGTGATTGTGAAAGTGATCCTCTAAGTGCATTGGTAATTAGCCTTGAAATTTTGTATGGATTAAATCAGATAATGACATTGAGGAATTATTTCATTTAATGGATACCTCTTGAACTGATAACAGAAAATTCAAATAAAAACAAATACATCTAATCAGGCCCTATAGACAACCTAGGATCGACTCATCTTAAATAATTTTTTTATATCAAGTAAATTTGTGTTTTTAAAATTGTTATTTAAATTAAATAATTAGTTTTTTTAATCAAAATCAACCCCAAAGATGGCCACTTCATAGCCAATCCCGCATCCAATCTTAGTGTCTCAAGGTTTCTTCTTCAGTCCCTCTGGATTCGATAACCCAATTTGAACTACAAGTAACCACTTTTACCATATTTCTTGGGTAAATTTGGGCACAACCAAATTTTGGCGTCATTTCTGGGGACCCAAGTAAGTACCTTAGACACTCATTTTCTTTTCTCACCCCAAATTCTCTATTCTCACCCTAATTATCTTATCTATTCCTCTTTCTGTTTTTGTGTGTCCAATGAATCCCAAAACCAATTTTCAATAAACTCCAATGGGTTATCTTCCACAATACCCATTGATAGAACAAGGCTATAATCAACTGGAAAATCAATATTTGGAATCACCTCACATAAGGAATTTCATTGACCAGACCTTGATTGAATACACCACACCATATGAGATATACAATCAATGGGATGATGATTGTTTAAAGGATCAATTTACATCCCTCTGGAGGATGATTGAAGAGATCAAACTTAATTAAGTTCATGATGTCCAAATATCTATCAATCCTAATCCTGAAAAAAAATCTTGAACATTTGTGTGAAAAATGGTTAAAATGAATTCATAAGTTTTATCACTGAGATTAGAAATACAAAGCATTGAGACTTATGAGAAACTCATTCCCACTCAGGATGTCCTTTCCTCATCACTAATAGAAGAATATTTTATCCCACAAACCATTCATAAATTTAAAAAAGAACTAACCTTTGGGTATGGGATAACTAAAGAAGATCAAGGAAATGTTGAAGGGTCTTTAAATCAGGAGGAAATTGATTTTTGGGACTCAAAGGAGGAAAATTTTACATCATGGATTGAGTTTCCTGAATATAACTCCATTGATAGATTTTTAGAAGTACCAATAATTGAACCATTAAGAGAGATCACAGACAATGATTCCATACTCATTTCTGATATTCAACTGGACAATTTTGGGGATGAATCATATTTTCAAAAGGAACCAATTCTTTCAAAATGTTTTGTAGAAGAAACAAATTTGGATTCAAATTTCCATTCTTCTTTGCTAAAATTCAATCAAACTGAACTCAACATTACAATCCTTCCTTCCCTGCTCAAGAATCCCTCCATTTATGATAACCAAGACCATTCAATTGTCATTCATTTCATCAATAATCTCACAAAGTAGAAATGAACCTTGAAATATTAGGAAATACTCTAGATGAAACTCAATCAACCATTACCGAAATTCCTTGGACATTCACACTCATTGTTAAACATGGGATTTCACATGACAAAAATTTTAAAAAAATAATTAATCTCAATCTTTTTGAAGTGGAGAAAAATGGGGTCCTAAAAACATTGAAAGTTGGAATTGGATAATTTTGGGGGTTCAATTCGAGCTAAAGACGTTAAACAAAAGTGATGCATGGGAGGAAACCCATGGTTTTCATGTTTCCAATCGTTTTGAATCATTTTTTTATTTTTTATTTTCCATTTAAAAATTTACTATAGGTTGTTGACCAGTTCTTTTATGAGTAAGGATGGGTATAAAAGGGGAGCGCCATATTCATCTGTGTCACGTGGTGTGATCCTTGAGTAATACCTTACCCATAAATTTGAAAAGAAGACAATGTATCATCAGTTTATTTTGTTTTATTTTATTTTTATGTTTTTATAGGTTAAAAATAAAAATAAAAAAAAATTAAAAGGTCATGTCATAGGTCATGGGGAAAATCCCATCACAACTGTCCAAGCTGCTGAGACTCGAACCCAGGATTGAAGGGAGACTGTGGCATGCACTTTCATCATCAACCACCAGGTGTCTTCATTCCATGATTATCATTTTCAATTTCCTATTTGAACACCTCTCCCATAGCCCCTTCTAAGTTTTCTTTAAACACTAGGGACAGTGTTATTCTATTTTGGAGAGAGATTAAATAAAAATGATTTTTTTGTGAATAAGAACATGCATGGAAAGAAAAATTCAATTAACCTTGGACATCATAACACACATTGAAAACTCTAAAATTGGATATCGAATAATTTTTCATGCCTTGATTCTAATTTTAATGCAAGTTTAAGTTCATGAGAATAGTTTTTTGAAAGTGTGGTTGTCCGATGTGATTTTTCAAAGTTTACATTTCCATCCTCTTAATCAAAATGTCACAATGCACATCTACTGGATCTTGGGTGTAAATTTGAGTTCTTGGGTCCCTTTCATTATATCATAGGGTTATGGAGTCACTTTTAGTTTAATTTGAGTATCCAAAAAAACAAAAAACAAAAAACAAAACAAAAATAATAATAATAACCACATAGAGCAATGTTTTGTCCAAATGTGTGGCATCCGGCACTTGGGGATCATGACTCCACAGTTGTCTTGCCCGGAGTTAGGCTTTATATCTCTATTGTAGAGCATGGAATTGACAATATGTGTGGCGTCTGGCACTTGGGGATCGTGACTCCATAGTTGTCTTGCTCAGAGTTAGTCTTTTCATATCTATTGTGATTAAAAAATTAAAAAAAACAAACAAAAAAAATCAAAAAAAAATGGATACTCATATTAAGGTTTAATGTGATTCCCACCTATCGCTTCCATTTTTTCCCCTTGAACAATAAAATGGGCCCCATGTCTTTTGTGATGCACAACACTTTATCATGCTTAATTGAAATTGGATGAAATGTGGCGATAAATTTGAACAAAGGAATGGGCTTGGGATTGGGATATTCTTATGGAACTAGCTTGTCTTAAATGATTTTGATGGGTTTCATAATTTTTTTTGGTATGAGTTCTTTGGGTGAGCAATGTGTATTAAAATGTTTTTGGAAAAGGGAATTCAAATTTCATATTTGTAATATATTTTGCTTGGGACTAGCAAAACTCAAGTTGAGGGGTGTGATTAGCCACTGAAAGTGGCTATTATTCATTATTAATATATTAATATTTATGCGTTCCAAAGTCCATAAACATCATTTTTAGTGCATTATAGAAATAGAACTTCATTTCTCATCTTAACTGCAATTCATGTTTAAAATACAAATCTGGTCCCAATCATTCATCTGTTTGTGGAGAAAATTATATTCATTTTCTGAATTTGATACTTTGGGATATGATTAATCACTTTATTTGGAATATTTTATCTTTAGGATTGATGGATGAATCCCAATGGAAGATGGATATTTTGGGGCATGAATGCAGAAAGTTTCTGGACAAAGCATAATGGGCCAAAGGCCCATCAAACAAAAGTGGGGCCCACAAACCAAGTCCAATGAAGCTCAAATTTTTACTGTACAAATAGAAAAATATGGGGATCATTTAATTAAACTGTGATCAGAGCTAATTCTAATGTTTTCATGGAGATAAGGGGATCTGAAGTTTATATTTAAATGGTGGGCCCGACCTAAACACCCATAAAGTCTTCCCGCCATTTCAAGCATAAATTCTAAACAGATGAACCAAATGGCTTGAAATTTTTACAGAGGTTACAGGACACATAGAAGAAGATAGTTTTATTCTACGACCCCTTTGGAATCAGCCATCTTCAGTTACAAATTCACATGTCAATAAGGGGGTTGAATCTGAACGATTTTCCCGATCATCTTCGAAACGTCCAATTCCCTTGATTTTCTCACCCTCCTTTTGACTCTCTAAATTAATGAGTATGGAATTGATTGTTTTTTAGTGTCTCTAAGGCTCCTAATATTCCTTTATAAGGATCTGGTGGTGAAGGTAATTATCATCTAATATTTTTCTTTCAATCCAAGTTTTTCTTTTATCCATTGTATTTCTTTCAATTGTAATTTCCTGCTTTAATTTTGTAATAGCTTCATCAATTTTTCCCATGTAAGTTTTTCTTTCACGTTTAGTATCTTAATAAAAGTTGTTCTTGTTCAATGTTTCTTTTCATTTTTTTACACGTTGATATCGTTGAATCAAGGTGTGAATTTATTCACACCAGCACTTGTGAATTTCTCACACAACGGTGGAGTGTTCATTTTTATTAATGTTTTTCTTCTTTAATCCCACTTCTTTTAGTCGGATTCTCACTTAAATTTATAGAATAACATAAATGGAGGGCTAAAATATTATGGGTTGATCCTAGGGAGTTTTATGGGGTGTATTGAATGTTATTTGATGTTCTTAATTTCTTAAATTTGTTCTTCGTTTTAAGAGTTCTTTTCTTTGCTTTATCTTCTTCTTTGTCTTCACCAACTTTAATGACGACACATTTTGAGTGATAGTATGATCAAATTCCATAGAGTGATAATAAAAGTGATCCTCTAAGTTTATTGGTGATTAGACTTGAAATTTTTTATGGATTAAATCAGAGAATGATATTGAGGAATTATTTCATTTAATGGATACCTCTTGAACTGATAACAGAAAATTCAAAGAAAAAAATACATCCAATCAAGCCCTAGAGACAACCTAGGATTGACTCATCTTAAATAATTGTTTTATACCAAGTAAATTTGTGTTTTTTAAATTGTTCTTTAAATTAAATAATTAGTTTTCTTAATCAAAATCAACCCCAAAGATGGCCACTTCATAGCCAATCCCGCATCCAATCTTAGTGTCTCAAGGTTTCTTCTTCGGTCCATGTGGATTCGATAACCCAAGATATAATACAAGTGACCACTTTTACCATATTTATTGGGTAAATTTGGGCGCAACCAAGATGTAACCTGAATAACCAAGGAAGGTCCGCTCTATTGGTGATGTACCTCAGAAGTCTTAATACCTTGGCCACAACCACATCCTCAGCTTGATCAGCCGGTAGTAGACTAGTTCTTAGCTTGACATGGAGCTACAGATCATGTACCCGAGTGTGGTGTCGGTAAAGATCATTTCTCACTAGGCACTGGAGGAATAACTTGGAAGAAACACTGAAGGTGACCCATCCTTCCACAAGATCGGCGCTCGATTGGGTTCCTTGTACACTGGGGTTTCTTGTGACCTATCCTTCCACACTGATGGCATACCACATAATTGTCGGTCTGCATCATTTGGATAGTGTCTCTCCCATGAGTAACCTCGTAACAACATTTCATGTCGTTAGATGAATTGTCTCCTTGTCTCGATGTTGAACTGTCCTAACTCACAGTGCTATTTTCCCACATTTTTTGCTCTATGATGAGGGCCTCGTTCACAATCTATGAAATTGTGGTCATCCAAAAAACATTCACACATGATCGGATGGAGTATGCAAGCCCATCCTCAAACCATCTCTCATTCATCAACTCTTCATCGGTCAATGTCAACACAAAATGTTGAACCTCATGGAAATGAGTTGAATACTTCATCATTGACATAGAACCCTGTTTCAGGTGCATGAACTCTCTTGCACGGTCCACTCTCAAATTCTATGAAAAATAGTCATACAAGATTTTATGGAAGTCCGCCCAGAACATAGCCTGATTTCGATTAGCCTGAGAGATGAAATTTCACCAACGCTTGGTGAAATCACATAGCATATAGGTGGAAATCTTGATTTTCCACTCTGGAGGTGTCTCCATTTTCTTGATGATTGATAACATGGCCTCTAGCCACAACTCAACTGCATAAGGACCATCATACCCTGAGAAGTTGGGAGGATGTTGTTGTTGGAATTTTCGTATCAACTCTTCCATGGTAAGGGAAAGTCACGGAGTTCCTTGTACATACTGGATGAAACGAAAGAATCTATCTCGAAACTGAGCATCGGTGCCCAATAGAGGATCAAAAGAAGGTGACTCTAGTGGAACTACATGAGGTAATACTGGTGTCTTAGGGCCCACCACCTTTGGAGCGTGGTCTTTGCCGCCCTCCTGGCATATGACTCAAGGATGTCATGACGGCATAGCTTTATAATTACCAAACACACACCTTAGATAAGATTTAATAGCAGATAAGATCAACAATAACAGAAAAATGAGAGGTACATAGACTTCTTATAAATGAGTCACACTCCTCTACCTACTCCTAAGCTTGGTCTAGGTGATAAGAAATATTACAAAAGTCATAAGAGACATTATCCACTTCCCACTACTAAGGTCAAGGTCTCATATAACACAGCAAAGGTTCTGGTATATGCAGTGTCAATTGTAGGGTATAAAGGAAAACACTCTTTACTTTATAATTGGAATCCTCATTTAACTATAACCATTTCATTTAAAATTTACATTTATTTAAGTTCATACTTATTTATATGCATATAGATATCAAAATCCAGTTAGATGTATCACCATTCCCAATTTATAAAGGCCCATACTCTTTATAAATTGCAATTGGTTCATCATGTAATTGTGACCTGACCTTTACATATGGCATCGAGATGTACAGTTCGTGTATAATGATTTGATTAAATGAACAATAATTCCCAATTTATAGAAGTACATGCTTCATAAATTACAATTAGCATTCAAATAATCAAATCAATTAATATTTCATCCCATAGAACTAGTGGTTCATGGCTCAAATGTGGAATAATTGGTTAATTAAGGTGTCATCATCAATATATATGGGAAACACCATTTAGATTGATGTAGACACTTTAATTAATCCAATTATGTTATCCCTACAAGAAACATTATCACATTTCTATATATAATAATCAAGGCACTCACAACAATCACAGGCAATACACACGGTAATATAAATATGGCATGGCATAATGCATGACATGTGAATCCTTAAGTGCCTATTATAATGCATGGGATGATACCTCCTTGTCATACCATGACAAGGAAAAAAAGGAATTCCATGATAATAATATCAACAATAATAAGGTTACAAGACATGTGTGTCACCTAATAGTGAAATCAATACAACTGCTACAAGTACAAACCAAAACAGTAATATCTCATCCCATGTAATTTGGGTTTCCCTTGTACGTGGGTTAGCTACTCACAAGTACAGGCTCATTATCAAATTCGGACACATTCCTAGACTTCTGTTTAATACCCAAACAGTAATAAAAAAGGAAAATGATCTTGTACTATGATGTCGCTTTGTAGCGTCCCGACCCAGAAGCCACTAAGAGGTGCCCCGAGCCAATTGGCCACATGAACTCAAACGCACCTCCCCATATGCCAAAGGTTCCTGACTAACAGCGGGGGTCTATGATGGTATAGTGGGAAGACTATACCCCCCATAATAAAAGTGTAGCATGATGGTATATAATAATGGTAAGCAGCGGAAATAGAAATAAATAAATACCAACAGCGGAATAATAAACCATACAAATAAATAAACAAGCAGAACCTAAAACAATATCCAATACAAAAATGATGATCATGCCATGATGTTATACAAAAAGGGAAATACACAAGATACATGGGTACATGCATATACAACATGCTAAACAAAAGACAAAGAGACCAAAATGGCCACCACTAGCATCACGAGGATAAGCTCAGTCCTCTGCTCCCATACTCCATCCTAGTACCAAAAATCAAACATTGGAAGATGGATGCTTCCCCTTGTATACCCCTATCATCATGAAGTTTGTTCGGGTACCATAGGCATCCCAAACAAGATGTGAGATATACTCAGTAGGCCACCAATAATGGTGTCTAGAATTATTCAGTATGTGCATATAAAATGAGCAGTGTGCAGGTAAAGGTAAGAAATAAATAGATCACTTCAATCTGGGTTCCTCATGGGATACCTGACAGATACTGCATGCTTCAGCCTAAGTCGGATGTCTCTAAACTAAGGTCAACCTTTAGAGATATGATATGAGTGTAATAATGGGTCATCATAAATCAAGTATCAAGAATGGACTAAACCCAAACATGTTATTTGGCTTGGCGGACGTGTTCTTGGATAATTGTTATGCATTATTAGATTTTGATATAAAAGGCATCCTTAGAATTTAATACATGGCATCATGAGCCCATCCAAGGTTAATCATAAAAGAGGAACCCAAGTATCACTCTAAGAGCACTATAAATACTCGTCACCATAAGAGTTCATCCAAGGCGATCTATATAAGGAATCCAAAGTATCACTCTTGGCACGGTGTAAAGCATGACCCTCTGAGCCCGTCCCAGGTATACCACATATGGGACCAAGTATCGCTCATGGCATGGTATAACCATATCGCCCACCGAGCCCCATCCAAGGTAACTCCCCTAGGAAATCGATATTGCTCATGGGTAGATAAGTGATCTGCTCAGTGAACTCATCCAAGGAATCCTATAAAGGATCCAAGTATTGCTCCCAACACATTAAGATTCATTTTCAATTCTAGCTATAAAGCATGACAAGCTCATCCAAGGCATCCTTAATTCAGGACCCTTGTATCACCCTTGATTTAAAGTAAAGGCATGGCTTCAAGAACTCATACCATTTAACAAGGCATTACAATCATAATAATTTAATCAAGTTGTGCAATTTATTCAATTTAAGTAAATAAAGCTAAGGCATATAGCACAAGGGATGAAACACATGGCCAACCATCTCATTTAGATAAATACACACATGAGATAAAAGTAATTAACTTTGGCTCTGAGACATAAGGCTCTAAGCCCTTAAGAAGGGAACACCCATGGGAGTGGATCATGTCGAGGCAAACGTTTCACGACAATGATTCGCGGGTAGATAGGGACACATTAATCATGGGAAACCATTTAATTTAATTTATTAAACATTTTAGAGGCATTTCCAGAGAAGTCTGACATGCGGCACATGGCGCATAATATAATGCAACAAGACTTTAAGGGGAAATAACTAGACCACCTACCTTAAGCATGTAGTACTCTCCTCGTCCAGTATCGGCCCTTGAATCGAGCTAGAATGGGAGAAAATGAAAGAATAGACAAAAACCCTAAAAATAGGGTATATGAGCTCACACCAAAATAGTGCAAAAGATGGCGGGATAAATGATGAAAGGAAAGAATAGAAATGAAGAGATTACTATTGTGGATCCAACATGACTGACAGTGAAGAGAACGAAGCTTGGACGAAGGAGCAAGAGAGGAACCTAGGCTAGACGTGGGAGTAGCTCCCATGCACAGCTCCTACTGTGTGAGGGAGAAGAAATAAGGCCTTTGTCGAAAATAAGAGGCCTTTCCACCTTTTAAAAAAAACAATCCATGGTATTTTCACGTCGTGTATTTGGCCTGCAGCTAGCCTCCAACCCCTGCTAATTTCTCTCCAGAAGCAAACTGACTGGCCTAAAGGCCTAATTACTAGGATCTAAGCCAAAAAAGAAACTTAACGAGGGCTCGACCAAAAATTAAAAGAATCGATACCTCTCTGAAAAGTCAGGACGTTACACTTCTCCTATTATTTACATGAAATCTTAAATTGACTATGGTTTAGCCCTTGGGATGGAAGTGGAATTAATCTAATGAAGATTTAATCAAATTAAAGAATGGAGTTAGTTTATATTTAGAAATCGCGTATTGTTGATTTCCACCGTGATAACGGTTTGGCTCTTGTTTAACTAGATAGTGTGATATCTATGTTATGCTTGGTTTAGCATGTTGTTATTCTTGTTAGCATGTTTTTTTATGCTTAGTTTGGCATGATTATTTCATTGGAATTGGTAAAGAGCATAAAGCTAGTAATAATAATTGAATGGATGAAGAATTCAAGAGACACGTTTAATAAATCTGATGTTTCTTATAATTTGATGATAATCAAATTGATGCAAGTATGCATGTTTAATTGAGTATGTAATTCCATGTGTTAATGGAATTGATAAATAATTTGAAGCTGGAATACTCATAAATGATGAAAAGAATAAAAAGGCATGTGATTGAGAATAGTTCTTCTCACGGTTTGATGAAACTGGTTTTATACTAGAGAGCATGTTTAATTAATTTTGATAGCTTGTTATAGTTGATGTCTTAGGTTGCCCGTAGTTGGAATCTGTGAATAATAAATCAGATAATTCAAGATAGAATAAAAAATGGTTGTATCTTTGGGGCTGAGAGTGTCTGTTTGTTTATAAAGGTTGTATGCCTTGTGTTGGGGGCCATGATAGCCCATTTTCATGTGAAAGTTGAATGTCTTGTTTTTACGACCTAGATTGCCCTGTTGACTATGCTCGTTTGTTTGTTGTCTTTGGTGTCCTCTGGACATGAGCCTTATGATGTGATATGAGCCCTAGGATGGCTGATGAGACATGAGTGGGGAGGCCTGATGTTGTGACGACAGTTGACACCTGTGACGATGAGATGCATGGGGATATGCATGTGGGTGTCAGGGATGGCACAGGAGATGATGGAACAGGTTGAAATTGGGCTTACTCATTGTTGTGCTTAAGCTAGATGCTTGTTGTTGATGAATCGATTTAATGGTCGATGGCAGGGTTGCTTGTTTATTTGCATCATTTCCCCACTACTTTTGGTAACTGGATGTGCTTGGTCGCATCTCTCTTGGTGGAAGCTTAGGATTTTTTCCTAGATTGCCTGGAAATACGGAATGGTAATAATGATTAATTAAATGTCTTAACCCATGAGGTTGGTGCTTGTTGGAATACAATGTTGTTACTCTTGAGAAACTGTGGACTCAATTGGATTATGCCTGGAGGGCATGGACTTCACCTTTAATGGTTAATGAAATGTGAAAAGGAGTAATGTGACTGGATTAATCTTGTCAGTTGATGGTTGACGAATTAATTCACGAAGGGAAATGATAAAAAGGAAAAAAAGTGATTTAATGTAGCTCCTTAAGATGTTTGTCTACTTATAGGATATCTAGTCCCTAGTAGTGGCAGGCAGATGTCTGAGTGACGATAATTGTAGTTGAGCCTAGGACTAGATTATGTTCATGGTGTTGGTTGTGAGCTATATTGTATCCTGTAAGTTTTGTGATTTCATACGCTACCTCACTCATGTCGGATAGGGTGACTGACACCCAAGGGACTTTAGGAGGGTGTTTTCCCCAACATCATGAAGGGGGGTGGATGGCTGACTACCCCCTCTAGCCTCACTCTCTTCTCTTGATAGTATTATGCGTTGGTATGCACGGCGGTTAGTTTTCCCAGATATGTGTGCAGAGGGTTGTAATGGCTCATGGTTATTTCACACATACATCTCGAGATGTAGTATCTAAATGGTTATTATAGGTATGAAGTGTATAGGTTGTGAGGGTTTTAGGTGCCTTATTTGGTGTATGGGCTGTGATGGCTTGAGGTATAATACCTGATGTATGATACGTGTCATATGGGTTGTGATGACTCTCGTAAACTACTTGGTTACTATATGGAGATGTGACATTGGATGATGAGATGATGTGATGCACGATGTGCATGTTGTGATACCTAACCCAAATGCTTTCGAGCTGACTTCTTTGGAGAGTGATGACTCAAGATGTGCGACGTTGGGGCAAAGCGACAAACTAGTGAAGAAGCGGTAGCGGGGTAACTTTGTTGTTTTATTACTAGGATATATGATCTCTTGTATGTGATATTTGGTGAGATAGTCAAGGTAAAACTAAGAACTTAATATACTTGTTTAGGTAGCGAGTTAGTTTCACTTGTTTTCTGAGCTTTAATATGTTTTCTTTATCTTTTGCACGAGAGGCTTCAGGGAGGATTTTATTGAATATACTGTTATATTTACCTCATGCATATATAAACTATTTTCCAGGTCAGCATGAACATGTTGGAGATCGGGATGAATATTACTAGCTTGTGGTTTTGCAAGAGTTGTTTGGACTTCGTGGTCGTTGCCGAGTTTACCTTTTTGATACTTGTAGTTTTACTTTCAATTGTTTTAGTATTGTATGACATTACATTTATGCACTTGTGATTTCTTCTATCTTTATGAGCATGTGTTGATTGGTGTATCTATCTTATTTCTCTCTTTTACATGTTGTCTTAGAGGTAATGTCTCTTATTTGTATGTATGATACACAATCAATGTTAGTCATCAACTTGGGGCCTACTGGAATCAGGACTCGGGCACAGTCACCATCACTCTTTTCTCATTATCAGGAGGAGGGGGTCATGACAACCATGGTCATAGATTTAGTAAAAATACTATCATCCTAATCAATTAACGTGAGATATATCTTCCTTTTTACAAAAGTGACAAATTATGTTTTGATCATTTAATTAATATCATACAACCAATGACACCCAACACAAACTATTGCGCCACAAGATAAATGTTATGATTTTCCTCTTGAATCAAAGTACAGGATCAAATGATATGCCCTGATAAAGATTTCAAATTAAGACACCAATACACATGCTTGTAAATAAGAACCAATGACACATGAAACATGTAGTATTCATATTGACAAATCAATTTTTGTGATCTTATACTTATAATCATCAAGTGCGAACTTAATAAAATGTTTCAATACTAAACTTCTAAGACCTCAGACATCATTTATACCCTATCGGTATGATGATTTAAAACATATGATATATGTTTTAAGATTAACATCAATATATCAAGGTTATTTCCTATAATTGAGAAGTGATACAACTATTTTGAAATAATAAACCCATAATTATCAACACCACTACTATAGTAAGAATACATGATTCATAATAAAAACAAATGTTCAGATTGAGGTGGTAAGGATTATGTTTATGAACTTAAAAAGTTAAAATGAAATTGTAAATAAAGGGTTATATTGAAAGGGCATCTAATGGGTGATCCTGCCTTCGAGGACAATTGGTGATGGGGGTCGGTAATTTAATAGATGTACCTTTCATAGCGGGCATGTTTCAGGACTTCCAGACCTTCGAAGTTTCAAGATTAGAGGATGAGGCGTATGAATGTCTTGGGATCCCAGGATGAGGACGGATATTCCAAAGGAACTGCAGGTGGACTTGGAGGATGAGGCGTAGGAATGGTGGGTGACAAAAGAACTAGAAAGGGACGGCGGAATATCGTCCAGGTAAGATTTCCACATTCTTCTATGAGAAAATTTGTCCAGAGACGTTACACACAAGAAGGTTTTGGGAGTTAATGGAGCTCTGATAAATTGGGCAAAATCTGTGGCAGAGAACGCTTGAGAGAATACAGATCCTTAAAAGTAATCTGTTGCACATGCCGTGTAGCCGAAGCGATCGAAATTTGATTTCAGAAATTTCAGAAACTCACCACGAACACCCCAGTTTTAACAAACGTCCAGTCAAATTGAAACCCTAATTTGAGAACAGAACAAGATCTAAGAGCTTGTAAACTTCGTAACCGACTTCGTCCCCTCCGACACCGCATGCTTCGCCAGCTCTCCAGGCAACACCAGCCTAACCGCCGTCTGTATCTCCCTCGACGTGATCGTCGGCTTCTTGTTGTACCGCGCCAGCCTCGAAGCCTCCTGCGCCAGCTTCTCGAAGATGTCGTTGATGAAGCTGTTCATTATACCCATGGCCTTGCTGGAGATCCCGATGTCCGGATGCACCTGCTTCAGCACCTTGAAGATGTAGATCTTGTACGTCTCCACGCTCTTCGCCTTCTTCTTCTTCTTGTCGCCGGACGCCGCGCCCTTGGCGATCCGCTTCTCGGCTCGAGGCTTCTTCTCGCCGACGGATTTCTCCGCAGCCGGCTTCTTCTCAGCGGGTTTTTTCTCCGCCTTCGGTGCCATGGCGAAAATCAGAGAATGGGAGCGATGCTTCGATTGATACAGAAGCTGCGGAAGTGATCGATTGGAATGAGGAAAGGGCGGGGCAAATGCATTTTATATGCGGTGTGCAGCTGATTCTTATTGGAGGGTGCTGTTTGACGGGGATCGTGACCATTGGCCGTCCGATTTATCCAGTGAACGGTCGAGATTGTTTCAGTGCGCCACTGTATGTTTGGGGGAGATCTCCGGCTTGGGCCCGGCTCGAGACTCCCCGTTTTACTGTATTTATCTCCCACTTGTGACCGGTTGTGTTAATGAAATTAATAAAATATTCGTAAAGGGTGAAGACCTGTTTGGAATGAAGCATGGACAATAAATCAATCTTTCCATGACCCACCCAAAGTAACATGATTATACGAAAAACTCTAATTTTAAAATAAAACTAGTACTCGTCCCTGTTATTGCACGGCGTATTTGATTACTGATTTTTCTTCTAATAATAGATTAGTATTTATAAAAGTTGAGAAGAAAGAGTAAAATTAAATAAATTTTAATTAGAAAGTAATGGTGTGTGATAATGGAACAGGAGTGCATAGAATATGAAAACACCATTCAAATAGGTGGGAAACCTTTCCGGTTTGAAAGCTTCTAGGTCAAAAACCGAGAGTGTGAAGAAGTTATCCGATCTTGTTGGAAGGGTGAAAATGAAGACATCAAGTCTAACCTCCAGCAGGTGGCCGCTACTCTGAGATCATGGAGCAACAAAAAAATTCGTCAACCCAACAAGCTCTGAAACTCTTTAGAGCGACAACTCAACGCCCTTCTTGCCCGACCCCCAACGGATGACATTCTCTCCAAAATTGCTATTATTCAAAGTGATATGGATGCGACTCTTCGCATCAAAGAAAGCTTATGGGCTATGTGCGCACGAGAAATCCACATCAAAGAAGGGGATGCAAACACCCGATACTTTCACCAGAAGGCTTCTGCCAGGAGCCGCAAAAACAACATTTCGGTTCTCACCCACCTTGATGGGGGAACTGTGTTCAACATTGAAGGTATCCACGATATTATTTCATGTTTTTTCCAAAAACTCTTCACTGCAGAAGAGTCCATCTTATCGCCCGAGGTTGAATCCTGCATCAAACATGTGATCACCGACGAGATGAACCGCCAGCTCACAAAAGACTTCACGGACAAGGAGATTTTTCAGGCTCTCAAACAAATCCACCCACAAAAGCCCCCGGTCCTGATGGTTTCCATGCTCTTTTTTTTAAGCAATGCTGACACATTCTCGACCTCGACATATGCGCACTAATGAAAGACATTTGGGCAGGGGAAATTAACATCTTCTCTATTAATGAGACAATTCTCACCCTCATCCCAAAGATCAAGCAACCCCTCGCGGTTTCGGACTTCAGGTCTATCAGTCTCTGTAACGTTTCCTACAAGATTTTCTCAAAGGTCCTGGCTAACCGTCTGCACACCTGATATTATCTCTAAAAATCAAAGTGCTTTCGTAGCAAAGAGGCTTATTACGGATAATGTCATCGTGGCCCATGAAGTGTTTCATTCTATGAAAACGCGATCTGTTGCAAAAAGAGGTATTATGACCTGAAAATTGGATATGACTAAGGCCTATGATCGAGTGGAATGACACTTTCTCCAGGCCGTTATGACAAAAATGAGTTTCTGCCCCAAATGGACAGATATGATAATGCATTGTGTTTCGTCCGTCTCTTTCCGGATTAACATCAATGGTGGACTCACCCAAGGCTTCTCACCCACCCGTGGCCTCCGCTAGGGAGATCCCCTTTCCCCCTTTCTCTTCATCCTGGTGGCTGATGTCTTCTCTAACCTCATTTTCTTGACCGCTTCTACAAAAGGGATACATGGGGAAAAGGTTTGTCGGGCCAACCCACATATCTCGCACCTCTTCTTTGCCGACGACTGCCTTCTTTTCTCCAGAGCTACCCATAATGAATGTTTCGCTATATGTCAGGTGATCCGCCTTTATGAGAGGGCATCTGGAAAAGCGATCAGTCCAGCCAAGTCGGAAATCTATTTTAGTTCTGGCGTCCCGCCGACCAAGAGAGCTGAGTTTTGTCGTACTGCAGGCATTCAAATGGTGGACAAACACAACAAATACATTGGGCTTCCCACTATTACTGGTCGCTCAAAAAAAGATATCTTCTCATCCACGGTGGATAGAATCGAGAAAAAATCCAAGACTGGACTCCGAAAAGAGTCTCTAAAGCGGTAAGGAAACACTCATCAAAGCCGCTCTTCAGTCCATCCCCAGCTATATTATGTCCCTGTTCAAGCTTCCTGACACACTAGTTGACCACATCCATTCCCACATCGCTAACTTCTGGTTGGGGTATAATAATGGCAGAAAGAAAATTCACTGGATTTCTTGGAAGTCACTTTGCACACCCAAAACAGGCGGTGGAATGAGATTTCGAGACCTCCGACTCTTTAATGATGCTCTCTTGGCTAAACAGGGTTGGCGCCTCATGATTCATCCATCTTCCCTTTGTGCGTGAATTCTTCGTGCAAAATAATTTCCCCACTCAGATTTCCAGAACTCCTCTCTTGGCCCCCGCCCCAACTTCCTATGGAGAAGCCTTTGGGGATCCCGAAACTTACTTAACAAAGGACTGGGCTGGAGGGTTGGAGATGGTACAAAAATTAATATTTGGACCGATCCCTGGCTGATTGATAAAGATGGTCTGCATGCTACCTCCCCTATCGTACTTGGCTATGAGAACGACACTATTTGATTCTTATTCAACGATCATGGTTTCAGGTGGTGTATGGATAAAATCAACTCATGGTTCAATGAAAGGGACAAAAGGATCATTCTTAGCATCCCCTGTGTGAGGGATGTGGGGCCAGACTGTCCCTTTTGGAGCAATGATTTTTTTGGATCTTATACAGTGAATTCAGGGTACAGACTTACTCTCGATATCCAAATCGAGGAAAGGGGAGGTCTCTGGAAAACCCTTTGGCATCTTAAGGTCCCCCCTAAAATCTATTTTTTCTGGTGGCAGGTTTGCACAGGTATTCTTCCCACTATGAACTTCCTCGTCTTCCGACATGTCACGAATGATAAGCATTGTCCCATCTGCTCGGGTATACTCAAATCCCCTCTGCATGCGATCACCCAGTGCCTAGGGGTGGAAGAGATATGGATTTTTTGGGGTTCTGATTTGGAGCTTATGCTGGATATAGTGTCGGATCTTCCGACACTGCTGATGTTGTGGTCGTCTTCCTTCACTGCGGACAAAGTTGCTTCATTATGCATCGTGGCATGGATCGTCTGGGCACGACACAATGACTTCATCTTTAATCACTTTGAAAATCCCCCCAAGTTCTGGATTGAACGGGCTACATCCTGGATTGAGGGGTGGAAAAGGGACTCTAACCGTTTAGGGTTCTCTGACACTCACACAGTTGCGTCAAGATGGTACCCTCCCCTAGAAGGGATCCTCAAGATCAAAGTTGATGCATCTCTTTCCATTGATGGAATTGTCGGAATTGGACTTGTGGCACGATATTTTCATGGCCGAATCATTGCTGCCAAACATGAATCAAACCACACTCTATGGGAGCCCGTTGTTGTTGAAGCCTTCGTTGTCTTTTCCGGGCTGATGTTCGCAAAAGATCGAGGATGGGAAACTATTCACATCGAATCTGATTACCTCACCATCATCAACGCTATCGGGCTTAATGATGACAACCTCCACTATTTTGGCCCTGTTATCAGGAACATCCAGGCTCTCAATCAAAGCTTCACAACCTGCTCCTTCTCCTTCATTAAAAGGGATGGAAACAAAGCAACCCATCACCTGGCTTCTTTCAGCACGTCCGGCGTGAATCACCTCTGGCTTGATCACTTTCCTTCTTGGTTGCAAGAATGTGTAACTGCTGAACTTCGTGGTTAATATATCATCTTCCTTTGTCAAAAAAAAAATCTTTCCATGGCCCTTAAAGAGTAACATGATTATACGAAAAACTCTAATTTTAAGATAAAACTAGTACTCGCCTGTGATATTGTACGGCGTATTTGATTACTGGTTTTTCTTTTAATAAGAGATTAGTATTTATAAAAGTTGAGAAAAAACATTAATATTGAATAAATTTTAATTAGAAAGTAATGGTGTGTGATAATGGAACAGGAGTGCATAGAATATGAAGACACCATTCAAATAGTTGAGAAAGAAAAAGGATGGAGTAGAAGTATATGGATTCTTAAATTTTGAGGAATAATTGAATCCATTTTCAATTTTGATCACAATAAATATAATGAGGGAACTGAAATAAATAGTGATAGGTAAATTAAAGATAAGACAATGGTTGTAATAATAAAAATGAGAATTGTGAAAACAAATGAAATAATAAAAAATTGAATGAATTGGTTGTTTCGGGTCACTTCCATACTACGTTCTGGTGGCCGCTGCTTGCGACCCACCCACTGCCAACCATGCAGACACCACGACCCATCTCCAATCTTAATGGGAACCGTATCCAGAAGAAAACCATTTAAAAAATAGTAAAAACATAGATCTTCAATTAGAAATTCAGAAAAAATTGTATGAAAGCAGTTATTATAAATGTCAAGTGCAATAAGAGTTTTTCGATTAGTTTTCTAAAATGGAACAAAAACAATAGTGGAGTGCACCAACCAAGGAGATATTTACCTAAATAGTCTCTGAAATGTCTATTACAGAGATCAGTAAATCACATATTGGATAACAGTGTCCTGAAACTTGCACATTAAATGTCTTTTAGAGAAACCTTCACATTAAATGGGCAATGTCTCGCATATACTTTAAAGAGGAAGGTGGAAACCATCAAATACATTGAACACAAAGTAAAAGCACGAACATGGATGTTTGTTTCTGCTTCTAACAACAGTATGATTTGATCTTCAATAGGTGTGCGAGGTGCTGTCCAGTTTTTTTCCAGCCCAGAAAACCGGAAAAATGTTATTAAGTAGTAAAATAACTAAAGGAAATAAAAGGAAATGAAAGGGACAAGATTTTTTGGGTTTAAAACCCCAAACAGGTGTTGTAGTTAACCTGCCCACAGCTGGACAGTTCCTGCAGGTCAACCCTAGTCCATTAGCAGGTGTGGTCTTCAGAGTAGGAACCACCACATCCTCGTATGCACCCCCTTCACATGCACTAAAATAATGAGAAACTGAAAAATAATAGTTCAAAACACAAATATATCCTATAATAGAATTGCACATGATCAAATTAGAACCCTAGAAAATAAATACATTAACGTGTCTTCCTAAATATAGTTCTTATTTTACTTATTAACAATGAATTTTTAATGGGATTGATTAAATTTGGCATACCAAAATCATGTAATACAATAGGAAAATTGTTTCACATGAGAAAACATAATGTAGAACCAATTGTGTGATCAGAAATGGTAAAACATACCAACTGACAGAGAAGAAAATATATGAAGCAGGTTCGGCTTCGGCAAGTTCGGAATGCGATGGAGCTGGGCAGAGGCCCACCTCTCGGCAGTCTTGTTGGCGGGGTTTATCCCATTCATGTGCAGGTATCGCTCAATGTCAATCATGTCACGTTGGAGCTCAATCTCGCGTATGAGCTGCTTGATGTCATCATCCACCTCGATGATCAAAAGTAAATATACATGTAGGTGAAAAGATAACTAATAGAACCTCTAAATTTTGAAACTCAAGTGAACCCATAGATGAAGAATCAGTCTTCTCTTACAGAATTAAACAAAGGATGTATATGTATTGAAAGTAAGATGGTGACTTGCATGTGGGTTGGGGGTACAGAACACATGTTATGTTATCTATAAATAAGAACTTCATTAATACAAAAATAGTAATGGAGTACACCAACCAAGGAGATATTTACCTAAATAGTCTCTGAAATGCCCATTACAAAGATCACTAAATCAAATATTGGATAACAATGACATGAAACTTGCACATTAAATCGGAAATTTCTCACATACACTTTAAAGAGGAAGGTGGAAACCATCAAATACATTGAAAAAAAGTAAAAACATGAACCTGGATGTTTGTTTCTGCTTCCAACAATAGTATGATTCAATCTTCAACAGGTGCGTGAGGTGTTGTCCAGTTGTTTACCTGCCCAAAAAACACAAAAAAATGTTATTAAATAGTAAAGTAACACCTTATGTATGTCATTAATACTCTAGGTGATCACATCCGTCAAGGCATTGTCTTTACTCAAACATGCAGTGTTAAACAAAGATTCAAATTGATCGACTAAGGCATTAGATATGATCCCCTCAACATTAAAGATCACCGTTTTAGTGTACTACTGATTCATACTAATAAAAACTGTAGGAGGTTAAGGTATGAAACAGGATATTGAAATTATAGATACTGTTGACTAAAATGTTGAAGGTTTTTTGGGAACTGTATTTGAATGCAATTGAACTGAAAATTATAATATGCAAGTGATTTACTAATCCAATAAAATCATGAAATCATTGTAACTGTTTAATGTGACTTTTCATTAAATATATTCAAATATGTATGAATATTTATATGAAAACATTAATATATTTTCCCACAGCAGTGAAATCCATGAGAAATTAGTGAACATAACATACTCACTTGAAACAAATCAACTATGGGTTTACTAGATCATGGAAACTGAAGGTAGACAGACTTACTAGTACTGAAGTCATTCAATGATTCCATAGAGAAGGGATGGTGAAAATAGTACAAACTACCTAAAAACCTATGTTTAAGACAACAGAAGTATACCCTGGATGCATCTTCTGAACAAACATGTCCCTCGAAGACAAGATATATCCAGGAATTAAAGTACACATGCCCTGGTTTGAAGAAGATAGATATCCTACCTTGGATAGAGAATCCTGAAAAAAATGTCATTGGAGGCGCCCATAGGTTTTACATTGATCCATAGGATGTCTGGACAGAGGTCCTTTTTCAGTTTCGCCTTCTACAAACCTAAAACCACAATCCACAAGTTAGTCCAAAAGTTGTTAAATTGTAATGAAAAGATGAAAAAAGAAAAAAAATTACATGAGTATCATTTACTTTACACCAAATTAATGAAACAAGAAAGTGAGTGTCTTGAATTTTCATATTGAATTCAGAAAAATTCATGCACAAATTACCTGCATTCATATGATGGTCAAAACAGAGGTTAACTCCCTGATTTTACAACATAATAAATGAATTCATTACCAATTATCATTGTTGTATTCACAACTACTGGTAAAACAATTAGATAACAGTGAAACAACACAGTAAACATTTAATGATGATTAGAATGAAAAAATGTCATTAAATGTGTAACGTCCACCCAAAAAACCATCCATAAACATGAAAAACCTAATATAAAACATAACGATCAGTTTTTAACAATGTCTAGAATTAGTAACACAAACTAAACAATTTGCATTAAAACTTCCAGTATCAAAAAACCTCCACCATTTTCCTATTTCATAATGAGTAATGTCTAACTTAATGATAAAACATCGAGTAAGAAAAATTGATAAAAAAACGTTTCCCATGAAAAGCATCAAACATGACATGAAAACCGTCCAACATGTCATGAAAACCGTCCAGCATGAAAAGCGTGCTGCATGAAAATCGTTCAGTATGTAAAATTTATAATCAACCTATAGATAATTCATACTGAAATGTCCTCCATGAGAAATTCCAAATACAACAATCTGTAGAATAGTATTTATTACACTTAAGGTTTCACAATAAAGGAATGAAATCCAATGAAATAACCAATAAGTATTATTACCAATACATTGGATCAAAACGTTTCGGTCTCCTTTCTCATTTTTATTGTTCAAATTTCCCTTCATTCGCCTTTCTTTTTGAGTACAATGAGTAATTGTACCTAAACCGCCTCGACTAATCTGAATACCATGTTGCATATCATCCTCCGTATTAAATTCATGTAAAAGCTTTTTCTACATAGAGAATATAGTTAGAAGAATTTGAAGGTACTTGTTGAATTTGAAATCAATGAAGAACATATCTGACTGTTAATAGTTGCCAGTAACATATTTAAAGAATTGTAACTCAGATATATTAGATACATCAAAACTCTATATTAATCATGCATGTATTTTTACATTAAAGGAAATAAGTTAGTAGTCACTTAAGATGACTGTTACGTACCTAAGTAGATGACATATTAGAGGTACAAGCATCAAATCTAGTGGCAATGTTTGAACTTGATGGAGAAGACCTACCAGTTTGATGCTTCTATTATGCAAGGTTGGAAGGAAAATTATAGTAACATGACTTATGTCTGTTATTTAAGCAAATTGAAAAAATGATGAAGCACATTGTACCTTGATATATTCAATTCCACTACTAACTTGTGAAGACCCACTACTTTGAGGACCCTGTAGAGTAAAATAAATAAAAAAGTACAGTTATGTAATTTTAAGTTATCTTTGGAAAATAAGAAAACCTATACTTTAATACTTGATTGTGTTCAAAGCTGTTAGTAAATCTACTAATGTAGTTGTAATTATCATTGATAAATAGTACTCTAAAGCTATTTTGTTCAAATTAACGATGATGGTTTTGAATATTATAATTGGTTACATCAATTGATAATAGTACTTTTTTTATTTGAAAATTTTCAACTGTGGAGGAAAACCATATTCATCATCGTCCTAAATTACAAATGATAAGCAGTGTTAGGATAAATAATTGATTTTTTTGAGGTCATACAAGAAGTTGGTTGTACCTGTATCATAGCAGTTCTTAACTCTGCAGCTGTTTTATGTAAGAATTGGATGACTTGTTTTTCAAATAAAACGACTGAACATGAGTTTGTCCTATCAGTAACCATTAGTTTCACTCTGAATCTATTGGATTAAATATTGGGGTTACATGGTCAGTGATATTAAGTAATTTTCTTTATTAGCATGATAAAAGCATACTGACAATAAGTAATTTCAAAAATAAAAAATAGTAAACCTGTGAGTAGTGCTGTTAGGAGATAATTTTCAATTGTAGCACCAAATTTTTTCTTCTAAAACATGTACTTTCTTCATGAAAAAGTTACATGAATTGAAAAACCAGTTGTGAGTACTTTTAATTTTTAATATTGTAGCTGATATTAAGCAGTATTTAGGCTGCATTAGAGTAAGTACATAATAATAATCTCATTAGTACAGGAAATAGGTGAAGAGTTCATAATACAACATATTGAATTTCCGAAAATAAGGATGATTTAGTTACCTCGAGACAAATTTTTACACCTAATATTGTTTTCTTGTTATTCCAATACAAGACTGTTGTAGAGGGGTCAACAATAGTTGGTGGTGGGATATATAACTGTGATGTTATTACCATCCCATACCTGGTCAATTTAGAATGAAATTCTTGAAAATAATTAATAAGAACAGTTGTGTATTAATACTGTGATATACAGAGATTAAACTTGTAAAAATACACAAAAAATAGTACATATAATGTTACCTGCTTCTGAAATTGTCTACTTCAGGAATATGAATATTGTAAATAATTTTCATTGCATTCATAGTAGTTGTGACAATAACAGATACTGAAAGGATTATGAAGTCAAAGAAATCATAATTATAGAGTTAGGTGTTCATGCAACATATTTTATGAAATAATTACAAAGAGAAAAAGTATCTAATGTAGATAAAAACCATACTGCTCAACCGCTTCACCCAGACAAGTTGTAATATCATAATAGTATATGAATATTTGTTATTTTCCAAGTATTATGTTGTTTCATTTACAAACTCACCCCATAAACTACAGGTTAGTTGAAAACCTCTGTATGGAAATAAAGTAACTAAATGAATAAATATTTTTTGGTTGCATTCACAAAATGTAAATTTACAGAAACATTGATCTATCATCCTCTATATTAATCTGCATCCTGCGGTTGGAAGGACTTATAGATTTCATCAGTTTAGTGCATCATAGTAGTCAAATTATTTCTATAAGATATATGACAGAAATAGACTTAATTTGAAAACAATAATGATGAAGTATAAAATACTTTAATGTTTAATTTATTAAACTTTGCTAGACAGAACTTTAACATGTTGTTGGTAGTGAAACGTACCTATTAAATGTTCTTCTGGAACCTTCATTTGAATAATATCATCGTATGAAGTAAAATCAAAACTGAAAAGAGGAATTTCTACATCACATGGACGAACAAACATCGTAGATGTGAACATTAGTCTGCAGACATGTCTACATCCCAAGTAACTACCATGGTTTGATGCTATTTGGAAGTTTTGTATAATATAGCAGAGCCCTTCATGCAAGAGATCTATGTACTTAGAGATAAGCTGGTGGGTAGTGATTGTACATTTAATTTTGATTCCCTTGACATAGAATGTAAAAACGTAGGACATTAGATTAAAAAATGTTATGACATAGGATAGAGAGAAAATATATATATACTGACAGATGTATAAATCATAATATAAAAATAAAGTGGAAGAAACTGACAATAATCATGTAATGTATACTGACCTCTTTATTAGTAAGTATTAGATCTATAGAAACAACTGCATTAGAGTAGTTTGGCGATGAATTTCACCACATGTTTAAAACACGAACCTCAATCCTAAGTGTCTCATCATCCTTGGGGGTAATCGCATTCAACAGGGTAATTGATCAAGACATTTTTTTCAATCTGTACAAATTTAATTAGTGTTGAAAAAAAAGAAGATATCAAGTAGTTACACACTTCTTGAAGTACACATTCCAAATTCAAACTGCTATAAAAAATTTGACACGTTATTTAAAATGGAACCTAAGACAGGTTATCAAATATCTCATTGTACATAATATTTTCTGTGTAATGAGATGATGTGTTATTGTTATCATCAACAACAATTTTTAAACCACTTGCAGATGTGACCCTAAAAACCGCAAAATATAGTTGACCATGAGAGAACACAGGTTTGCGGAGATATAACCCAACAGAAGACAATGATTGACCTTGACATTTATTAATAGTCATTGCATAAGAAACTGTCAAAGGATATTGTCTTATCTATAATTTGAAAGGCCATCTAACGTATGAGTGTGTCATAGTTAGTCTTGGGATGAATGCCAAATACCCTGATTGGCAACCAGTCAAAACTTTTGCTCTGATGACACGATCACCTAAGTGTGTAACAATCATACAGGTGTCATTACATAAACCAACAGATTGATCTATATTTCTTAGTAACATAATGGGGACACCAATCTTTAGAGAAATTTTGTGGGCAGCCAAACTGAAGACATTTATACCATTTAACATCTCATAGGTGTATATGTTTTCGGCCCTATCTATATCAAAACTTGCATTTCATACTGAATCAGAGCTGAAGTAGTCTTTCTTTTCAGAGTTTGTGAGAGACAACATGTAATCATTTACCTCTTGAACAACATCATGGGTTGGAGCTAGAATGGAACACTCTTTCAAATAGAATACGTCACTGTATTTATCAATGAAATCAGGATAAGTATGCTCCATAATGGAAACCATTGCATTTGCAGTGTAGTTAAGAAGATATGTAGATGAAATTTGGAAGATCTCTTCATCGTCATTAGGTTATCCAACTCGGCCTTCGCTAACATCTAAAGTCCATTTAGCAAATTGATGGACCTCATTTGAATCATTGATGGATGTAGAGGAAAGCAATCTCATGTTCTTTGTTAGAGTTAATACCTGACAGTGCTTCCAAAGATACAATGACTTAATACTTGCGAATACAATGCCATTTCAATTTACCAACTGGTATTACAAGTAATATTTGTTTGAAATCTCCACCCAATACAACTATTAGACCGCCTAATGGTAAATTCATTGCATTAACATTTTTTACTGTCATTATATCTCTAAGAGTACGATCGAGAGCCTCAAAGCAGTACTTATGAACCATAGAAGCCTCATCCCAAATAATCAGCTTTGTAGAGTGTAAAAGTTCTGATACATCACTTCCTTGCTGAATATTGCAAATAGACTTCTCAGTAATGGATATTGGAATACGGAATTTAGAATGTGCAGTGCGTCCGCCTGGAAGCAGCAAGGATGCAATTCCACTCGAAGCAACCACAAGAAAAATAGAGCTCTCAGACTGAAGAACTGATGTTAGGATTTTCCATATGAATGTTTTACCTATTCCTCCATATTCGTGCAAGAAGAAGAAACCACCAGTATTTGTAGATAAAGAAGAAAAAATGACATCCATCACCTCATTCTGTGCATTGGTAAGCATAGTCTGTAAAGTTTCATAATCATTTCATAGTAATTCTCTATTTTAATGTAGTTCTTCTATAACTAAATGATTTGTATGAGTATCAATTGTAGAATCTGGAACTGGAATGGGAGGATAAAATCGAAGAGATGTTCCATTGCGCCGTAATATCTACTCTATTTCAAGCAGAGCATACATATGTATCTGATGTTCTGTGAGTATCAAATCTAGTAAATTGAGAAACATAGTCTTAGAGTAGTATAAAAGAAACTACATGCAGCGAATCTACTAATTTATACTAACTAAAAGATACACCCATATCGGTGGATAAATAACTGATTAGATAACACAAATTAGACGTAAACAAATAAACAACCTTTAAGTATTATTTAATCTTCCAATTTCACTGAATTTTTAAGTTAATTTTATCTAACTATATATCTGAACAACATAATAAATATGAAAAAATAGAAAATAGTTAGATATAACTGGTTTGAAAATATAAGCTAAGAAACACATTTAGACCTTGCATTTGTAGCCTATGTCTTTGGGAATATAAAATGTCTTCAGCTAGAATGTGATAGGTTTGTTTCCAAACAATGTCTGTATGAGAAATGTTATTGGAAAATAACATGCTTGCAAAGAGCGTACATAATGTCCCATTCCCCAAGTTGAAACCACTTTTATAGCTTCAATAAATTCGGTGTCATATTCTAGTATTCCCAAAGCATAACATGCCTCTCTAAATGTTCCATGAGTAACAGTGTTCACTATTTTGATATCTTCATATGAAGTAGCACCTTTATTTTTTTAGAAGTATCCACAAGTAAAATAGCTCTCCAGTTGTTGGAGGAACATAGTATAGCCTGCCAATAGAAAATTCCTGCCTTCGACAATGCCATTTCTTGTCATTTGAGTGGTAAACAAATTTAGTTGGGAATTCTACAAAAGTTATAGCTCTAGCCTCTGGGTACATTGTATTTTCTTGAAACCAAGAGGTAAACATTGTATCATTGATGTTACAGTGATTTAAGACATCTACAATATTATCTGTGTCATTATAGGTTAGAGAATGTTGTCCTGGTAAATGGAAATATAACCTCTCAACTAGTGTATATCTTTAATGGATATCATAAGAAAATATCCTCCAAGAGGCCTCACAAGGAGATATGTATCGACAATCATATTACATTTTTATTTCATCCACATCTTTGTATGATAACTCACTATTGTTGCTCTCATAGAGTGTTGTTGTTACATGATCATTTCCTTTTTTAATATAATTAAAATGATATTTGATGGAAGAAGACTGATTAAAAACTTCAATATTAAGATGATCTTGATACTTTAATAGCAAAACATGATTTTATGGTACAACAAACCGATTATCTAAAGGGATTCCATTTTTTAGAACTGTTATTCCATCATCCCTTCTACGATAGAGAATGAAACCATCATCATCAATAGTGGTATGCCCAACAAATTTCTTTGGAAAAAATTTGGAACATTTTCCATTTCTCATATAGGGTGAAGTATGGTAGGAATCACCGCAAGGGCCATGAATTATAAAATTCTTAACAGATCTGTGTAGTCTTGGGTAAGCACAATTATTTAGAATTTCAGCACATACAATCTTGTTTACATCTATTGGAGTGTGAAATTTATTTTCATGACATAGGAATAGAAGGATGTGCACATGAGTCAATCCTCATTTTTGAAACTCCACGGTTTGAACAACTGCATGGGAATATAATAGTTTGACAGTTAATAGAAGATGACAAATTATATAAAAAGGAACTAAACATATGGGATAGTAAATAAAAAATAGTTATCTGCCTGTGGCTTCCCAAAAAAACAACCTTACCTTAAATATTTCATCAGAAGATCAAATTTAATATTGAAAATTCGTGATAATATTTACAGACAGTCTGGTAGATAGAGATTGCGATTTCTAAGAAATCGAGTTATTTCAGGCCACATTAGGTTACATGTAAATGTTAAAAACAAATCTGGATACCCGACCCAATTACATATCGACATAGCATCTTGGAAATTTTGGATCATATACCTCAATCCACCTATAAAAGTAGAAGGTAATACCATATGCTTCCCACATGATGTCCCTTCACGATCACCTTGAAGCAATGCATATTGTAACCCATTGTAAAGTTCAACCATCAGTTTCTTCTGATTGAAGAGAATAAATGATAGTCTTTGAGACTCGATCATTGTATAAGCAACAACTATAAATAGTTGGAGTAATTTTCTAGAATGTAGTAAGATCAATGCATCATTATCACAAAATTGCAAGTGGAATGCAAAGTAATCTCTCATTTTTACCTTCCTAAGTGTAGTACTTGTAGTGAATTGAGTAGTACGATGCAACACATTATCTCAATATCCATCCAGAACACCTGTGAAAATAAAAATATACTGAAACAAAAGATACAGTGGGTGAAACTCATCAATTCGTTGTAAATAACCTCTTTTGGTTTGAATGGTGATGTACCGTTCATGGTTGAGATCCCCAATATCACCAACAATCATAATTGTAATTTCAGAAGTATTTGGAAGTTCATATGTTACAGAATGCATTTTTTTTCTTTTAAGGAGTTGTAGCTTTAAAGTTGGAAGCTCTTGACGGTTAAGAAAATCCCTTGCATTTATAAATTCTCAAGCCAAAGCGTTGTTCTCATGAAGCATCTATTATAGATTCTGAATAGTATTGTAGTTAATAATAGATTATTGATTTCTATCATCAAAGTTGGAGCAATTATTTATGTTAATATAAAATGGTGAATGGATTGTTAAATTAGCAGACATAATTGAATATAAAGGATACCTCATTCTACGAATTCTATTCTAACACTCATGTGATGTATCATAGACGTACAGTTGTGAAAACCTTGGTTGATGGCCATTAGGTGGACATAAAATACCTATGTGATGGTAGTTTTGTCCATTTAATCTGAATATACATGGAGCTCGACCATTATTGAATAACCTATCTACCTTCCCACCCATTGATGTTAATGAAAGAATTGAATTATAAATATGAATGTGGTCTTGGAATAATCGGGCTTCAACAGAAGTTTGATCAAACACCAACATCCTTAGGTATTTGAGACATTATGGTAGTAAGTACAAATCAACCTTTCCCATTGAGTAGAATGGAGAAAAATGTTGGTTTTTTCTATTGCTAAATTTCTTGTTTCTCTCATCAAACCACAAAAAAGAGTGACAATGTTGACAGACGTTATAAGGCTCTACAATATCATAATAACCTGATTAAACATAATTGTATTGTAGAAAATGTTATTAAAAAGCTACAATCAACAACAAAGATGATGATTTGGTATTAAAGAATCATTAATTCATGTCTAGTAAGTACACGAACCCGTGTTCTCATCAGTTTCTTATTCTAGTGACTCTCCTATAGCAACAAGTGGTATGTAATTTTAGACTGGCTGAAATAATAAATAACTCAGTAATGTTTTAAGTGAAACATGCACATTTAATTACCTCTATAGTTTTCTACACCATTTATGTTTTGTTGAGCCTCGTAAGTATTTATTATAATTGATTCTCGAAGAAATGATTGTTGTCCTGAACCTTAAAGTAGTTATAGAAAACAAATAACTTCTATGCATAATGTACAATGGTATATATATGTGTGTGTATCAACTTGTAGTGTACATCATACCTACACAGGATAACGTATTGTAGTTCTCATCAGTAGAAGGAGTTAAGTAATATCTATTTATATAGGGCATCATAATAAGTATAACTGAAATAAAAGGTATGGTAATGTGTATAAACAGTATTCGTTCTTACTACATCGAGGTATCAGGTGATGAATCAGGTAGATTATTTTCTTCAGCCATTAAAGCTACGCAAATTGATGAACAATATGTTATAATGGGAATACATATGTTATATGACATACAATATGTGCATGGAATATAATAGTTATGATACTTACAGAAAGGTAAATGAGAATCTGTCAAGCTATTCGGTCATTGTTTTCATTTGTTAGATCCACCAAGCCTTGTTGACATAGCCACAGATGGTTCTGGCACTATACACAATGAAGAACTTAATTATTAATAATCTGTGCTACTATGAAATGTAGTGTGTAGTTTAATGGTTTATAAATGTAAATTTAAACAGAACTAACCATTGTTACATAGAGATGATAATGGCATGCCTGTGACTTCATTTGTGAATGTAATTGTTGGTAGAAGTACAATTTTTGGGGTTCCAGACAGTCTACCAGATGCCACATAAGAATTTGTAGTAGTTGTCACCACTGAAAGTGTGGAAATGCCAAATAATATAGAGAAAAATAGATTTTAAATAACTACAACAATTTTTAGTGATGGTATTAGAAAACTCACCATCTTTATGTCATTCCCACATCAGCGGTCTGCGTTGTACCCTTGAATCTGTACATTTTGATGGGCAATACAAGTTTGTATTTGACCGAGCAGACAACTATCCAGGCTCTATAATAAAAGTAAGTTAGTATGAATGATTTCATTTAGTATGAAATGCACTATGAAACATTTCAAATATGCTACAGGTTAATTCAAACGAAACTAACCATTTATACATAGAGATGATAATGGCATGCATGTGACTCCACGTGTGATTCCACCTACTAATACTGATTTACTCGACTAAGTACCAGACTGGTTGGTAGATGACATAGAATAGTCTCCAGTACTTGTAGGAACTAATCATGTGGCAAGTGTAATGAGTGAAACTACTGAATAGAGGATAGTAAATAGAACATTTTCAAGGGTACTTAATAGACAACTCACAAACTGTCTGTTGTTCCTTCACAAGTAGCCTCTGTTGCATCCTTGCATCTTTAGAGTTCGACGTACATTTCATGTTTGTTTTTTTTCTTTATATCTTACAATCAAGGTGTGCAGTGAGATCATATAATGCACAGAGGACATAACAGTTACATAATTTTACACAATAATGGAAAAGATGAAACAGGATTTAACAAACAACAATAGACATTTATGTTTCATTGAGTAATTGTAATATAAGAAAACCAAATATGCATGTGGATATCCTCATGGATAATGAAATTGTAGTTGAAAAAATATTAAAATAAATTCTAACAGCAGACTACACTAGCAGTTTTTTTTGGAAACTTCTACTGTCAATTTAGACAACTAAATATGCATTTGAATATCAACATGCTAAACTGAAATGAAATTGGAATAAGTTGTAAAGAAAATTGTACAAGAAACTATCGTAGAAGTATATTTTATTGAAAGCTTCATAAAATGGTAACTAAACATGAACATTTAGAGAACCGAATTGATACCATATATGTGGTTTAAAGGATTTAGTTTTTCCATTACGAAGATATGTTCATACCTGAAGTGCGAAGATGACGCGGATGGGAATACGAATAGCAGGAAGGCTTTGGAGATGGGAAAGAGACTTTCATTGAAATTGGAAACCTATTAATCACGCGAATACCATCCTGAAATTCCAAAATGTAGGGAGGTAAAAGGTATGGACTGCCAGTTCTTACAATTAGCAAGTATGGAATTTAATCAAACAGTACAGAAGGGAAGGAGGTTTTTGGAAGAACACCTAGACGCAATGCTATCTGGTTGAAAGGGAATCATGAACCGATTAAGAACCTTGGAAGTTTGAGTGCACGTTTCAATAGGATGGAGGAATATGCTGCAATCGGTGCAATGAAGAAGACGAAGTGCGAGGATGTCAGTATTTAAGAAATCTTGGAGGTAGATGACGACCGCTTCAGGAGACTGCGGGAAAACCTAGGCCGTGAATATTTTTTCCATGAACACAACTGGGAAAGGAAAAAAACATCAAAACTATAGTCGAAATCGGGAGGAGGTGGTTGGAGATAGACGGCTGGTAGAACACGACTGTGAGGATAATAGCGGAGGGCATATGACAGATAAGTAGGTTAATAACCGCGAGTTTCTCAGCAGGAGAGATTGTGGGAGGCGGAGAAAAAAATTATATTCCACGGGGAGGTGCGACGTGGATTTATGGAGGATCGACACGTATGAAAAAGTGACATGGAAGCATATTTTTTTGACACGTGGTAGCTAGAATGCTAGGATTAGTATATATAGTAGATTATAAAAGTGATGAAATATTAAATGTGAATGTCATAAATATGGAAACTCTCATTCTCAATAAACCTCTTCAAGTGACTAACTTTTCATATGCCAATTTTTGATATTCTTTCTACACTATAAATACATAGAAATGTTAATGAAATTTGATGGTTTTTTGGGCTCTACATTGTGTTCTTTCTATACTGTTTGTATTTATCTTATATTTGTATTTCTATTTGTCGTTTTCACCATCATACGTAAATTTGATGTTCGCTTCGTCAATGATATGTTTTGCTTATGACCAGTCATACATTTCCCATTTCGCATTTTTTCACGGTTTCATCAATTTCACAACACATTATCACCATGATCGTCTTATCCACATTGTGTATCATGACGACACTGTCATCATCTCTATCATTTACTTAAGATAAATCTCACGAGAAAAAGGTTTGTCATATGTTTTTTGTAAACATTCTTCTTTTGACATACTCTTTCGTGTGTGCATCAACTCCACTCATTCAAAAAAATACATCAAAAGATGAGTCTTATTTTCTATGTAAGATATTGTTACATTTATTTTCCCCCTCTTGATAAATCTTAAAATAATATATGATTTTCTTAATTTTTTATTCCGGGAAAAATAATGAACTCCTGAAGAGTTGTAATGACTCACAGATAAAAAATTTCTCTTTATTCCTTAATAGTCGACATAGACGATGTCAAGAAAAATGCCATTCATCAAACAAAAAAATGACGCCACTTGAAGTGGTCGAATAATGAACAATGTGTACTTGTTTTACGTCGAGATAAAGTTTGTTAAATAGTAATGAACATTTCATATTCGTCGTACGTCGAGCTATAGTTTGTTGATCATGCCATGAACCATGAAATTTCATCTCTTATTCCTTTGTTCACACTGAAGTTATCAAGTTTTGTTTATGTTTATAAAGGATTATTATGGAAATGATATTTACTTTGAATATTTTTAAATATCATATTATTTTATTTCCTTTCCCTTTAATTTTATTTCTTATAAAATGTTTGAGAGAAATTAAATGTTCATGACAAAAAAGAGTAAATATATTTTTTATATATTCATCCCCTGAAGTGGATGAAATTAATGAAATTGATGAAACTACTAAATTGAATATTCATGATATTGTCTTGAAAACACTATAAAACTTGAACAAAATTTTTTATTATGTTCCCTGAAGTGAATGAGAATATTTATTGAAAATTATTTATTTCATTATCCAAAGTGAATGCAAATATAAATTATTTTATTTTAAATCAATTTTGAGGTGAATATAATGTTTTTTGAATGATCATTTTGTTTCATTTTTGTAAAATAATAACAATATAACCACTAGAAGTGGTTTGATGACAATAAATATTTACAGAGCACAATGAATTTTATTAATATTTATAAAACAATTCATCCTTGTAGGATGATACTAAAATAATGTCCTTTGACATTATATTGAAGAATACATTCATTTATCAATTATTGTTCAAGCAGCAACAATATCAAGGAAAAAATTATAATTCATGTGCTTATGAATTTCCAATATTATCTCAAGTAATTCATTTGATTTTATCCCCTAAAGTGGATGATATTATTCTTCTAATTCATAAACGAGATGATTGAATTACAGTTTCGACAATCCTATGAATTTTATGAAAATTATTTTATCACCTGAAGTGGTTAAAACAATGATCATCATAATCAATAAAAATAAGTATTCTATACAAGATGATCAATTTTTATAAATAATTAATTATCATTCATGGATCATGAATTTCAATGAATGAATTCATTCCTTGATATGAATGTAATTATATAATATTATTCCTTTAAAAGAATGAAATTATTCATGAAAAATTTGATATGATTTGTGTTACTCATACTTATAATTTTATCATGAATATTTGAGAGTTGATGAAATTTTATCAAATGATTTCTCCTTCATTTGGTAAATTGAATGTTGTTATTCAATGAATTATAATTTTGGATGACGATGAGATGTGTGTTGTGAATCCAAAATATTCTTCCACATTGGTTCTCACTACCACATTCACTAGCTTCAAAATACGTGGGGGATTCGCTCCCAAGTAGATGTATTGTAAAATAATATTTGATCTAGATGTTACAAAATATTTGGGCCATAAGTTCTAAAATATAAAATAATTCACTTGGTGATGGTTTTAACCCGTTATGATTATATTACGAATTCATCAACCACCATAAGTGGAAATTATAATGAAAAATATGATTATGCACAATGGAAGATCCTAAAGATATTATATATGTCAATCTTGAAGTAGAACCATTATAAATATTATTTATATTAAATGCTTCAAAAGAACTCATATATGTGTTAGTATATGTTCATGTAAATACATTTAACTGTAGAGAAAATTAATTAACGGCTCCAGAATAGTGAAAATATCCCTACCTGGTAGTACAAATTATTAATGCTTTGTTATATCTGAAGTCTTAATGAGATATATCAATGATATTCTTGAAAATGAATATCATATGGAGACATTAGATAAAAGTGGTACCTTGATATGTAACAAGAATTCATAAAAAGTGATTATAAAATTTTTTTTTATGTACAATCGAATTGATAATGGTAAACTAGAAGTTTACCGATCCTGACACTTTAAATACATGACATTATGGTTTAGGCCATTTAGGATTAATTATAAGAAATATATTGATTCAAGTATGCATGAGAATAAATTTGTTGATAACATAGTATACATATATCATGGGGAGAATGATGAATTTATTTAATGGATGCATGTATACTAAATTATAAATGAATTCATTCCCATTAGGTTATTATGAATTCCCACTATAAAATAATTTACCATGAGGTACCCATTTTTGAGGTAAATTATTTATATCATTAGCGACTATTTTGGATATATTTACGGAGAAAAAATTATGAAGTATATATGGGTATGCCCACCTACCATGTGATCCATTTAAATACTATATAAAAGATGCATCCACTAAATAATCACGTGTGTTATTTAATGTTGGTGAGTATACATTACATGCTATTAATGTTGATTAAAATAAATATTAAGAATCATATTCCATATATAAAATGGTCCAGAAGAACCACTGATAAGATTCTCATAACACTTACATGAATGTAAAGTGTTAAAAATCAATAGTTTAATTACACACACTAGATGTGGTTGAATTGATTATATAAAATCATTGCTCACCCTGAGTATAAATTAATAAATATATTTTTCCTTGATGAGGAAAATGAATATATCGACAACATTTTATCCTTTTAAATATTGTCCCTAAAGTGACACTGATACCGGAAAAATTATGAGATCTCTATCAAATATTATTGATGATATATTTTATTTGAATGATTGAAAATGAATTTTGATGGATGTCAACATCACAATATTTGGCCAAAATTATTAAAGGATCTTATTATATGTTCAACATATAAAGTTTTGGATTGATTATCCAAACTACCAAGACTATTGAATACTATTGATCTTATTATAAGAAATATTTTTCCTTATATATTTGGATATTTATATATGCTTGGATTATTTGCAATTGATGTTTTCACTATTTATTGATTACAATATCTACATATGAATCCCCAAAGGGTTCAAAATGCTTGAAGCATATTCAAAATTATGAAAGTTTCACCTAATCTGATAAATTATTGGGTTAATTGAATAAGATGTATTTCATGTATCCATATTAAGTTAATGAATAATATGAATTGAATTTATCATCCCATGGTTTGTATGAATCATTGTATTCATCAAATTATTAAGATTTTTTGAAAAACATCTAAAATTTTGAATATTTTTCTGAAATCAATGACTTATTTGATCATCTAATTACATGGAATGTTGTATTTTGAATCAATTATCCCAAAGATGAAATATTAAATTTTAGAATGGTTTTACCCCTAATGAATAATTTAATCTCTTGCTTCCAAGAGTGATATATTTCATACACAAAGGGTTGATGAAGAACATACTTATCCCAAAAGAATTAAATATAAATGAATATTTTATTTATCTCGTAAGGATATACATGTACATGTGCATAATTACCTTGAAAAATAATAAGAAATCATATTATGATTCAAGGAAATGTTCAACCCTATTCATTGAAATCTAAAGGGTATAAATTATTATTATTCCAAAATTAAAAACTAAAAGTTTTGGTTATGAATTTATCATGGAAATTCTATGAGTTAAATGATGATCATTATGAGAGGGAGATGAAACTATTGTACACTTTTTTCCCTTAGTTAAGTTTTTTCCATTGGGTTTTATTGATAAGGTTTTTAATGAGGCAACACTCTGGGGACTTGATGTTATTTCACTTAGTTTCCCTAATCAAGGGTTTTTCCCTGAAGGGTTTTATCTTGATGAGGTTTTAATGAGGCAATCATACATCATAACATATATCTAAGAGAGTTATAAATTATTATAGATATTTGTAATTAATGGAAATTTTTTGCCTTCCCCATGAGTTATAATTTTCAATGAGACCATTCACTATTACATATAGTCTTCCTCCCATATTTTAAAGACATAATTAAATAATAATATAATTTGATGTATTGAAGGCGCAATTAAATGATATAATTAGGTGGATTTGGGAATGATACATTATTTTTCCATTCAAGAGGTTTTTTCCACTGGGTTTTCCTGGTAAGCTTTTTAATGAGGCAGCATGACATGGAATTCAATTACTTTGGCTTAATTTATTTTTCTCATAGGATTTTTTAAGTGAATATTATATAATATTCCATGAAATTATGAAATTCAAGGGGGGTGTTATGAAATATTAAATGTGAATGTCATAATCATGGTAACTCCCATTGTCAATAAACCCCTTCATGTGCCCAACTTTTCATATACCAACTTTTGGTATTCTTTGTACACTATGAATACATGGATATATTAATGAAAGTTGATGGGTTTTCAAGCTTGTCGGAACCTCATTATTTTAATTATCACAAATCATGTTTTTTTTGTTTCTAATGGGATTATTATTTCATGATAGTATAGAAAATTATAAAGCATATTGAAAGAAAATTGGATAAGTATATAAAAGAGAAATTTTTAGTACAAATGTGCTATTATTAGTTCAAAAGTGCTACTGTTAGTTAAACTATGCTACCACCAGATCTTCCACCTCCAGAACTATGCTATCTCCAAACGTTCCACCGCCAGATCCATGCTACTTCCAAATTGGTTCCACCATTAGTTCATCCAAGTGCCACTATCAGGCTTACGCCACCATTAGTTTAGGTATGCTACCACTGGAAGTGTGCCACCACCAGACTTTGCTGCCGCCAAACTCCTGTTACCGCTAGAATCATGCTACCACCAAAGTTATGTCACTGCTAGAGTCATTCCACTTCCAGATTCCTACTACTTCCAGACTCTTGCTACTACCATACATGCTACTGGCAACCATGTGCTGTTGTTATTTCAACCTTACTACCGCCATACGTGCTACTGTTGGATCATTCTACCATTGGACTGTGCCACCATAACCTTGTTACCATTTTTGCTCTGCTTCATTTGAATTTAATGCTTCAAACAACTTGTTTATGGGAGTTAATGCATTGTTTCACATATATTTTATTAATGATTATTCCTAAACCACTCCATGGACTCATTGAAGACCAAGTCAATGGTTTTCTGATTTGTTTCTCAGTATGAGGTTTCAAGATATATTTATTATTATTATTCAATGGATAATTTAAACCCGCATAGATATATATTTAGGATCACTCCCTCATGTGTGTTACTACTTGGTGTGGTTCATACACTGTACATATATTGTTACATGTGAGTGTGAAAGAGTGGAATATACCAAAGATCAATAACCTTTCATACACTATTTTGAAATATATGTGTAGAATTTTGTCAAATAATCCTATATAAATAAAACATAAGTTTAAAATACTCTATTTTCCATCATTTTTAGAGAATCTCGTTTGATCCCCTCACCAAGTCAAATACAAGGACTCTCGGGTATCTGAAGCCTTATAGACTGAGCATCAATACATCTTCCATCTCTTCTTATTTGATCTCTATGTTTTTTTCATACATTTGAGCAATGTGATATATTGCATTGTATATTTTCACACACTAACTACTATTCTTTATATAGAGTGTGTTATACACACTATCTCAAACTTTATCTATTTTTTATACCCACAACAACTGTGGAAGAGGTCATGTGTGGCCCGTGCTGTATTTCTTCCCATGTATAACTATAGAAGAGGCTTTGAGCCTGGAAAACCTATATGTTATTGTTTATATACCCGATATATGTTTTGGATCAGATTATTTGTTATAATAATATGCTTGGCAGTAGGTGATTTCCAAGTGGAGGGGGTTAAGTCTTGTCTTGAGACTAAACTTCTTTTTTATTCTACTATGTGATCTTTTAGTTTTGTTTTTCTTTATTTCAAAGCTTAAACTACATTTTTTTTAAATTCGTAAAAAAAACTTGTACTTTTATAGTTAATCTTAACCTGTGTTTATATAAAGGATTTGATTAAGTAAATAGATTTATAAAGTTAAAGTAATTTCAAATATTATTTTAACTAATCTATAATCCCACTTTTCAAAATCTTTTGAAAGATCATACTTATATTAAACTACTATTTTGATAGACTGGGAGTTCTTATTTAAATTAGGGGATTTTATTTTAATTTTTTTTAAATAGAAATTTTATTGGGAAATCAATTCACCCCATCTTGAGTTACTCACTCCATCCAATATTTGGTATCAAATCCTTTTCAAATATATTTTCAACTATGATTTGGTTGAATTTTAAAGATCTTAAATTTATGTTATTTCTAAATTTAATTCTTTATAGATAATATACAAGAGGGTTCTTCTACCAACATACCTCCTTATTTTAATGGCACTAACTATGATTAGTGGAAAATGAAAATGAAAATACATATTGAGAGCATGGGTTTGGAAATTTGTATTTCTATTGTAGACAAATATGAAATACCCAAAATCGCTAGAGTTACTTGGGATGATCCTACTAAAGTTGCTTATAATAATAACTATAAAGCTATAAATGCTTTATATTGTGCTTTGGGTGATGGGGAATTTAATTGAATTTATACATGTAAACTGCTTTTGAAATTTGGGATACTTTAGTTGTTTCTTATGAGGGACCATATAATATTAAAAAATGTTCTTAAATACTTATACTATTAAATATGATAGTATTAAGATGAAAATTTATGATCCTATTTATAAAATTTATATCAAGTTTAATGAGATTTTGAACACAATGCATTCATTGGGGAAACCTGTCTCTGACAAAGATCAAGTGATGCACCTATTGAGATGTTTGTCAGATAGATGGAGATGAACCTCAGTCTCAATTTGAGAATCATGTGATGTTAGAAAGTTACTTGTTAAGGAGATGATAGGAAAACTTATGATGTATGAGGAGGAAATCAAAGTGAATAGATAAGAGGAGGATGAACCAAAAAGAAAATATGTTTCCTTCAAATATACGAATTCAAAACAAAAAGAGAAAATCCAAGTTGATATCTCAAGTGATGAAGAGTCACCTGCTAACAATGATAAAGAAATGTCCCACTTGGCCAGAAGATTTAAAAAGTTTTACAAGAGTAAGAAGTTATTTAGGAAACCCAAATACAAAGGAAAATATGATAATAGAGGAAACTAGAGAAGGTACTAGAAGAAGGACGATGCTTCAAATAAAATAATGTGTTATGAATGTAAAAGGAAAGGTCATGTAAAATCCACCCAGACTAAGCTAAAGTTTAGAAAGAGATATAATGATAAGGATAATACATACAAGAAATCCATGAAAGCAACCTAGATTTCTTTAGAGGACATATCAAGTGGTTCATATCTATTCTAAGAGGATAATCATGAGAGAGCCAACATGTTTTTTATGACAACCACATCTAAGGTATCTGATTTATTTACTACTTCTCCTAATCATATTTATAGTAATTATGGATAGGAAAAAAATGACGAGAATGTGTATAATGAAGATATGTTTGAATACTGTAATATGATAGAAGATACATTTAATGAACGGAAGGATAAATATATTACTTTAAAGAAACAACATGCTTTGACCTCTAGTTTTAAGTCTCACCTTACTATTGAAAAAGAGAAAAAAATTCAACTATTGAAAGAGAATAATGAGTTAAAATTGTCTAATGAGAAACTAAATAAATATCTATAAAGGTTTAAAAATGGGATAAATACTCTTACAATTTTTTTTGGAAAACATACTACTCCCAAGTACACTATTGGGATTGGTTATCAACCTGGACATAGAAGAATCATTAAGAATAGATTTATTCCTAGTTCTATTTCATTTAGTTCTATTTCTAATTATTAATCTTCTAGACCAAACAAAGTATTTATTTTTAAAAGTTTGAAATCTTATTATAGGAAACTTGTAAAGAAAATATGGGTTCCTAAATATTTGATTAGTAACATTTCTAGACCCAAGAAGATTTGGGTACCAAAGTCATTTTTGGTGTAAAATTTGTTTTATAGGGAACTTGCTTGAAAAGATCCAATAAGAAATTATGGTACCCGAACAGTGGTTGTTCTAGACGCATGACTGGAGATTACTTAAGTTTCAAGAATCTTATAAAAGTGGATGGTGTACATGTCACTTTTAGTGATAATTATAAAGGGAAAAACATTAACCTTGGTCAAATGGGTAATTATAACATTGTTTTAATTTCTAAAGTGTTATTTTTAGATGGTTTGAAGTATAATATTCTTATAATATCATAGATTTTTTATGATGGTTTTCAGGTTAAGTTTGAAAATAATGTTTGTAATGTTTTTTATTCTAAAAATGCTTTAGTTTTTATTTCTTTAATAAATGATAATGTTTATGCTATTAATTTAGATTCTTTATTTTCTCAAAATATTTTCTGTACAAGTGTCTTTCACAAAGATTCTTGGATTTGGAATAGGAGACTGGTATATTGAAATATTTATTCACTTAGAAAGCTAAATAAGAAAGGGTTAGTCAAAGATCTACCTAAACTAGAATTCCCAAATGACAAAGTCTATAACCCATATCAAAAATGGAAACAAAACAAAATATCTTTCAAATAAAATAAAGAAGTTTCAACTTATTAACCCTTAGAGTTGGTTCACATGGACTTTTTTAGACCTTCTAGAATTTATAGACTAAATGGGAAGCACTATGTTTATGTCCTTATAGATGAATTTTCTAGGTGTACTTGGGTATTATTTCTAGTTCACAAAAGTGAAGCCTATTCTTATTTTACTAAGTATGATAAATCTATACAAATTATTAGTGGAATTATAATTAATACCTTAAGAAGTAATCATGGAAATGAGATTGGAAATCAAGTATTTGAATCATTTTGATCAAAAAATAATTATAATCATAAATTTTCTACTCCTAGGACCCCACATCAGAATGATGTTGTAAAAATGAGAAATAAAACCCTTCAAGAAATTTCCCAGACTATTCTCAATGAATATGAATTGCCTGTTTATTTTTTGGAAGAGGTTATGAATAAAACTTTATATAATTAATAGATTTTTAATTAGACCACTCTTAAAGAAAACTCCTTATGATTTTTAGAATGGTATAAATTCAAAGGTTAATTATTTTAGAGTTTTTGGTTACAAAATATTTATTCTTAATACTAAGGATAATCCTCACAAGTTTTCCTCCAAGAGTGATGAAGGAATTTTCCTTGGTTATTCAACTTATATTAAATCACATAGGGTGTTTAATAAAATAACCAAGATTGTGTAAGAATATGTTCATGTAAAATTTGATGAAACTTATAAACATGATCCTAAGACCCCTTTATAAAACCTTGAGGATGATATGTCAAATCTAAATAACAATGTCAAACATTCTAACAATTCTATTAAACAAGAAGAAAAATGATCCAATCATGTGGAACATCCTGAACCTAAACCTATAGAAGACAATGAGATCTCTAGACCTTGTTTTCCTAGAACTATTAGGACTCATAAATACCATAATTTGGATGTTGTAGTTGGAGACCTAGGTATAGGTACACAAACTAGAGCTTCTTTAAGAAATTAGTTTGAACATAAATCATTCTTATCACCACTTGAATCTAAGAACATCAATGATTCAATTAATGATGAATTCTGGGTGATGTAAATGTAAGAAGAACTTAGCCAAATTTAAATAAATAGGGTTTGGTAACTTGTAAATAGACCTAAATACTCTCTGATTGTTGGCACTGGGTGTTGAAAAACAAATTTGATGAGTCATTCACTATAGTCAGAAATAAAGCTAGATTGGTTGCACAAGGATATATCCGGGAAGAGAGTATTAATTATGAGGAGACCTTTGCACCAGTTTCTAGACTAAAATCCATTAGAATACTACTTGCCTATATAGCACATTTAGATTTAAAATTATATCAAATGTATGTAAAGAGTGGATTTTTAAATGGTTATATAGTTGAGGATGTTTTTTTAAACAACCCCCTAGATTGAAAAATCCTCATTTTTCAAATCATGTTTAAGTTAACAAAAAATTTATATGGTTTAAAATAAGCTCTTAGAGCTTGGTATGATAGACTCAGCTCTTTTCTCATTTCTAAAGGGTTTTCAAAATGCATAGATGATCATAATTTTTTTATAAAAATAATTTAAAAAGATTTTTTGGTGATTAAAATTTATGTTAATGATATTTTTTTAGATCTTTTAAAAATTATTTGTGTACTAATTTTTCAAAAATGATGCAAAATGAATTTGAATTGAGTTTAATGGGTGAACTTAAATTCTTTCTTGGTTTTCAAAATTTTCAAAATAAATATGGAATTATTTTAAATTTATGTAAGTAAACTAAATACCTTCTAAAACGATTTGTTTTGGATAACACTAAAAGTAGTGATACTCCCATGAATACCACCTGTCACGAACCAACCCGGGTCAACCCTAAACTGGTCACTCGAGTCGATATGTGGCATGTCCTGAAGGGAGTTCTCGATCCCCATGGGCTGACAGCTAGTTTTAGGCATCAATAGAGAGAAATACATAATGATTTCATCCAATAATTAAACAAGAAACCAAAAAATAGAAAAAAATGCACAAGAAGTTCAATATATAAATGAAACTAATCGTATCATTATTTATACAAGAACTGAAAAGTATTAAAAATGCACAACAAGAAAAAGCGAACTATATGACCACTATCTCCATGTGACCCCACACGTCACTCTCTAACACAATGATCAACTGTCACCCAAGGCGATCGAACTCAATCTGAACCTGCACAAGGGATAAAAACAGAAAATAACTATAGGCATGAGTATTAAAACTCAGTAGGCTAGCCTGATACATCTATTTACCAATGTACTTCCTTTAAAATAAAATAAAAATTAATTTTAAAGTTTAAACTACAATATATAAAAGTATGATTTTATAGATGTTTTACTCAAAAACAAAGTATGAATCATTGCCCTTATTCATTTTCAAAACCAAGTTCAATCCATTAGTGTTACCATATCATTTTAGAGGGGAAGTGATGATTTCATTTTCAAGCAGCATAAGATATTTTGAAAATGATTTTGCTTTTAAAAACATTTTTCATAATAACTTTGGGAACCAAGATATAACTTTCTAAGAAAAACACCACACAAGAGTACTAGAGAATTTACATATCAAGGTCAATGTAAATAGACATACAAGTATCCTAGTCATCATTATAAGCAGCTAAAAGATAATAAACATAAATAAACCTAGAAGATCAAGAATAATCCATAAGACATCAAACATGAGACCCCATACCTGGTAGAATTCCACACAATATGAAATCAAAATACTCAATAGGCTCGACCACCCTTTCTTATGATAGATTGAGGTAAAATCTTATAGCAATAAATCTAGTACATCCACCAACTATGGCCCACTGGTTAATACGCAACCTACCAGTGCAGAAATCATTCTCAAAAAATTCTCCCGATATGCTAGGTTCTTATGTATCATACATATAATAGGAGTGATCCAACCAATTTCAATTAAACATCTAATCACAATATATATATATATATAATAATTCACAACATGCCTCACCTCGAGTCTCCCCAAGAACTAATCTCATGCCTTAAAATAAATAGATCACAAAGGGTTCCAACTGAGGAACCCTGATAATGGATCCCAAGGATTCCATAGTGAGGATATCTCATCCATTACATGTAGACAAGGCATGATAAATATACAAAAAATGTTTTTAAAATAAACACTTTTTATCAATTTCAAAAAGTTTTCAAATGATCCTTTAAGAACTTCACCAAAACCAACATTTTCCAAACCTACAATCCATATTTTAAAAAGAGGTGAACAACACACCATTTTACATAAAAAATTCATTTAAAAAATTTACTTAAAACATTTCCATCACACTTTCAAATCAAGGAAATTTTATAAAAATTCTAAATGGGCCTTTCACTGGTAATACATGTAAAAACATGCTAAAAACCAATACGCATTTCTTTATAAATCCCAAAATCACTTGGAAAACCCATATAAAGAACCCAAGATATAATTCCACATATTACCAATATATTTCCAAATCTAAACCATGAATTTTATATCACAAATCACCCACAAAATCCAACTAGGAATTTAATCAAACACTTGGTGTGCACTATTTACCAAAACGATTATATTTATAACAAAACAAGGATTAAAACACCATTTTCACACACAAAAATTGGACCAAGGATCATACATCAGAATTTATATATCATATAATGTGTGAAAAGAATGAAACTAATGATTCTTAAATTAAAAAGGAAAATGCTTGGGAAAACCTATCTCAGATTCATAGCGCAACGACAATGCACCACCGAAAATGCTTCACAAGGATTTCACAACCCTGGATATACCAAGATGAACCCTAAAAGACAAAACCTCCAATATAAACAAGGTAAAAACCAACCCCTATGTTGACATGACCATGGGGGAGAAGGAAATCAAGAGAAAAATGAGAGAAAGATGGAGAGGGAGATGAGAGGATATGATTACCTTGAATAAATCAACCAAACCCTTGAATAAATCCTCAAATCCACACCCTAGGAAGGAGAAAAAGGCTTGGGAAGAAAGGGTATATCCCCTTAGGGTTTCAAAAACTAGGATAGGGAAGGATGGTGTGTTTTGGGTTAAAATCCCAAAAGGGTTATAATTAAAAAACCCCAAAAATTAAAATATGGGAAAGTCGCACAGTTAGACCACACGGTTTTTCAAACTGTGCGGTAACCATGAAACAACCACTGTTCACAGATGCATGACTACATGGGTACTTATAACCAACCGCAAAACCATGTGGTAGTCATGTGGTAGGTTCTGTAACATGCCGCACACTTTCTGGATTGGCCGCATGGTTAACACTAACTGTGTGGTAACCATGCGCCATGGCCTACCAAGGCCAAACTTCTTAGATTTCTCTAAAGACTCCCAATTAATCCAAGGATCAACCATGGGGAAGAACTTATATAGGGATACTCTTCAAAACTCAACACTCGTCACACCTAGAACCCAAGAAAAGACTAGAATTTTCTCTGAACCAGAGCATAAGCCATAACTAGAAAAACCGAGTGTGACACAGCCTATAAGATGGATCTTGATGAAATTGGAAAGATAGTGGATCAAAATAGTTATAAAGGTATGATTGGAAGTTTGATATACTTAACTACTAGCTGACCATATATTATGTTTAGTGTGTGTGTGTGCCCGTTTTCAATCAAATCCCAAAGAATCTCATCTAGTTACTATTAAAATAATTTTCAAATATCTCAAATATACAACCAATTTAGAACTTTTATATCCTAGAGAACAAAAATTTGATTTAGTGAGTTATTAAGATGCATATTTTGGTGGTTTCAAGTTAGATAGAAAATCACCTCTAGAACATGTCCTCTTTTGGGTAAGTCACTGGTATCTTGGTGTCGTAAAAAGAAAAATTATATTGCACTATCTACTGTTGAAGTTGAATACATAATTTTAGGAAGTTAGTGTCCATATATTATTTGGATTAAATGAACATTACTAGATTATGGATATCAATTCAGACATGTCCCTATAAATTGTAACAACATAAGTGTGATAAATATTTTCAAGAATCCAATGTCTCATTCTAAGAAAAAGTATATTTATGTAAGATGTCTCTTTTTGAGGGATCATTTCCAAAAGTGATATAACTCTTAAATTCATAGGAACTGAACATTATCTTGCTGATATTTTTATAAATACCTTGAATTATGAGAGATTAAACTATATCAAACATGAATTAGGAATGATAAATTTCAGGTGATTCACCATTGAACATGCCACCATTGGAAAATCAATCATTGGTGATATACCATTAGACAATCCACCATTGGTGATCCACCATTGGACAAACCACCATTGGAGTAATCCACCATTGGAATAATCCACCATTAGAAAGAGCCACCATTGGGAATCTACCAGTCACCATTTCTATTTTTCTACCGGTCCTAAATTTTCTATGTTAATTTTTTATTTGATTTATTAGTTTATATTATATTATATTTTCAATTCAAATCCATAAATGATATAATTCATAATTAAATCCAATTTCAAGTCACTCTCTCACTCGCACGTACTTCTTCAAAATATTTTTCTTCCCTTCTCTTATATCCTTCAACCTTCTCATGCTCTTCCTTCAACCTTTATATTCACTAAAATAGTGAGAGTTAAACACCATTTAGAGTCATCTCCTATAGGATCACTTCCTAAAAAGAAATCTTGTGTCGAATCTAGTCGTGCTGTTGTCGATCTAAAAATCCCCCATCTTTCAAACTGTGTAGTTGTTGCATAGAAAGAAGTAGATGCAAAATAGCTATTGTCTAACACATAAGTCTCAACCTAGTTGGTGAGGTCTCTCTAAGTGCATCCATGAGACCCAGGTTCAAAACTAGGCAGAGGCATAATTTCGGGGGTACAACAGCAATATTTTAGCAGTTACTGTAGCAGGTACTATTCGGTACTATGGCAGCCATAACTATTCACCTTGGGCCACCGGTTTGGGCTTAGAGTCCTTAAGGCCTTCGGGCCACCCAAGGCCTTCGGGTCAGTAAGGCTTTTGGGCCACCTCATGGCCTTTGTACCACCTCAAGGCCATCAGGGCCACCTGATTTGCAGTTGCACAGACAGATTCTATAAGGAACCACTCTAGAGGAGGAAAGAGCAGGGCACATCCACCAGAGTAGGGCTAAACGGACTTTGGAAGAATGAGAGGGTATATCATTTGACATCGGTACCGTGCTTGTGCACCCCTGCACATGGACATGCTAGCCGAATAGTCATGCAAAGTTCGAGAGCTTATCCTGATACAGATACTGGGGAGGATCAGTTTCAAGTAGTCATAGTCTGTATGATTTCCTTAAGACCTATGGGTCATGTAATGTCTCCAAGACTACGGGGCAATGTAATTCCTAAGCCTATGGGCCTTGTAAGGGTTACCCCTCATCCATTGAAAGGGGGGTTATCATAAAATCAATAAAAAAGAAGGCCTTCGGGCCATTCATCTATTGTCTAGAAATTTATTGGTACTTAAAGTGATCCAGGATCAGGGATGGATGGATTGTTTCTCCAGAAATGATAGACATTTTTACCTGAGATTGGTTTATAAGTTACACCAATACACAGAGTTCAATTTCAGAGAAATAAATAGTTGATTCAGAGTACGATAGATGGTAAATAGATTACATTTTCTTCAATATAATGGGATAAGTTCATAAATGTAACTCACTGAGGATTCTCTAATGACTATCAAGGTTCAATACCAAGTGATAGTTAGTAGTTTTTGTATGAATATGCACTGTTGAAATAGACTGGAGATGGTACTGTGATAATTCATGCTTCTACTGAAATGGATGGTGAACATAGACTTATCATTAAGTTCATTCAATATATGTTATGTCCTAGGAAAGTGGATTTTTTCACAATGAGATATCATGACATTTATCTTTTATTCCTTATGAAAAGAGAGGATAAATTCAATACTTATAGATATCTTATAGTGAACATGATATATATGTTCAAGTACTATTTCAGATCTAATTCATTGATTTATCTCATCTATGTTAGAAGCCAAGGGCTTAGTTGATGGTGAAGAATAATTAGAGGTAAGTTGTGTTGGTTTCTATTTAAGTAATAATTCTTGTAAAAGAATGAAAGTTAACTGGGATCCCTAGATGAAAAAGTGGGTTGAAGATAATAACAAGCTCTGTGAAGATTTTAATCCTATAGAACACCCTACTAGACTCAAGAACATGATGGATCTTAACTTGGTGCCATATGAGATTGAGGTTTATTAATATGAGGAAGAAGAAGTTGATATTACTATGGTTGAAGAAGAAGTGGAATAAGTTAAAGAGTTTGTTGGTTCTTTTGAAGAAGGCGGTGACCCTGACATGGCTAAAATTCATTTTGTAACTTATGGATCTACAAGTCAACCTGCTTCTCTCTCTTCTAGAGAGATCCTCTTAATTGAAAGAGATGATGAAGAAACCTAAGAATCTATATAAGAACAAATTAATAGTTCTTATGATACCTAAAAAGAAGTTTTAGAAGTTTCATATGATGATAATGAAGATAATGGTGATGGACCTCAAGACTTAGAAGGTCACGATGATGCTGATGATGATGGTGGTGTTGAGAGGGATCAGCCACATCATCCTTCTCCTGTTGTTTCTATTTTGGCTAGATATGAGTAAATAAAAGGTTCAACTCAGTATATTGGTGATGTTACCTCTTCTATAGGTAAGACAAGGGTATTTGTTAAGGGGGAGGAATCCCCATGTTCTACCAGTTAGAAGTCAGCTCATAGGGATGAGCCTTTTGTTTTAGTTGTGGATGGAGCTGCATCAAAGGGGGTTCCCACACCTAGTTTGAAGATGCTTGGACTTTATTATCTCGAGTCATATGAAGAGGATGCCAGTGATGATGATCACAATAGAACACCAGAGCATGGTGGTCCTACTATCTCGGTTGGTGCTGGGATAGATCCAAAAGGATCTCTTGTAGAGAGGATTGATGATGCTGGTGAGATGCATGATTTTCCTTATGATGTTCCGTCTGATGGATCAGATCATGAAAAGGCTATCATGCCTAGTATCGAGAGGTTCCTTTCATATTTTCCTACCGCTTCCTCAATTCCTTCAAATTCTATTACCATAGATAACTTGGATGTCTTCAGAGAGAGATTACTTTCTGACTTCAGTGGTATTATGAGATCTCAGTCACATCCATTTACTTAGCTTAGTGAAGATGATACCAAACGTCTCTTTGAACTAGTGATTTTTCATATCCATCACATAATGATTATAAAGAATCGGGAAGTTGAAATTGAAAATAAGAGATTGTCCAGTGAGATGGAATCCATGAGATCTGTTATGTAAGAGATGAGGACCTATTTTTCTGATAGCCAAGCTACTCTTTTAGAGAGGTTGGAGACTTTACAATATATTGTTACATATACATCTTATGATCCACCTCCTTCTTCCTATGTTTATGCTGAAGTGGCCATATCTATAGTCAGAGAGGAGCTTCAAGACATTATGGGTGATGTTCATACATCTCATCAGGAGTATCTTCTCTAGATCAGACAATATAGTAAACATATATATAAATTGGTAAGAGAGTGCTTGAATGAAGCCTAAAGTGATAGGGAAACCATAACTAAGTCTATAAAATAATATCTTTATAGGATATATACAAATCATGAGTTTAATTATCACTTTAAGTTTTTAGATGAGAACTTAAGAATGTCACCTGTCATTAGGGCGTTCAAGGAACAGGTAGACCAACTCAAATTCCTAGCCCCTATGCTCAAGTTGTCCATAAAAGAAAATGAGGACTTATTCAATGCTATAGAGAGAGGTGGAAATATAATCATGGATTTTTTTAACCTCGTGAAGCTATTTTTCTATGTATCTGGGATAGTTGTTGTAGCACCTAAGGAAATTCCTATGTCTACCTTCACTGCAACACCATCTACTGCCCCTATGCCTCCTCAGTATCAATCATTCAGTATGTATCTAGCTAAAGTAGTTAGACATATTAGATCAGTGGTGAATCGAGAGCTTCTTGATTCTATATCATCCCTATCAACTTCTACCTTAGTGCCTCCTACCACTAGAAAAGGAAAAAAACCCTATTGATCCTACCTCTCAAAGAGTTGAGAGTTACTTGGACTAAGATTAGTCTTTGATAGGGAAATTTTCACAGTACCTCTATATTTCTTTTTGGGGATGTAATATTTTCACAGATCTATTTATTCCACTTCACCTTTTATTTATTTCTATCTTTGTATAGATTTTTCTTTTATTGTCTTTTTTATAATCTCAAAAGAAGGAGAACTTGTTTATGGAATTTTAAGTTTAAGTTTTAACATTCTACATTTTAAATTCAAGTTTAAGATTATGCTTCTATTTCAAAATATCTCACATTAGTAATTGGAAATGTTAAGCAGATATCAGTACTTAACACATTCATCTATTTATATCTATAGTTGTTTTTTAAATGGTTTATAAAATTTCATGATTTGTGATCATCAAAAAGGGGAAGATTGTGGGAACCTCATTATTTTAATGCTCACAAATCATGTTTGTTATTTTTTAATGAGATTAATATTTTATAGAAGTATATAATTTTATCAAGAATATTAGAATAAGATTATCTAAGTATATAAAAGAGTTACTATTAGTAAAAATGTGTTACCATTAGTAAAAAATTTCTACCGTTAGTTCAGAAGTGTTACTGTTAGTTCAATTATGCTACCACTGGATCTATAACCAACAAAACTATGCTACCACTAGATGTGCCACCAGCAGCTCTACGCTAGTGCTAGAGTGGTGCCACTATTATTTCAACCATGTTACACCATTAGTTTAGCTATGATACCACTAGAAGTGTGTCGCCTCCAGGATCCTACTACCTCCAGACTCCTACTACCACCAAAGTCACGCCACTGCCAGATTTCTACTACTGTTAGACTCCTGCTACTTCCAAACAAGTTACAGTCATCCATGTTCTACCATTGGTTCAACCTTGATACCGCCAGGTGTGTTACTATTGGATCGTGATACTGTTGAATGTGCTACCACTAGACCGTGCCACTATTACCTTACTATCATTTTTGTTCTGCTTCATTTGAATTTAATGCTACCAATAGCTAGTTTATGGTTGCTAATAAACAACATAAAATGATTTTTTTATTAATTATTATTCCTAAACCACTCCACAGATTCATTAAATTCAAAGTTAGAGGTTTCCTGATTTTCAAATTAGTATGAGGTTTCGGGATATCTTTATTATTATTATTTAACTGATAATTTGAACTTGCATATCTATATATTTAAAATCTATCCCCCATGCGTTCTACTTCTTAGTGTGGTTTATACAGTGCGCATATACTATTACATGTGAGTGTGAAAGAGTGGAGTATACTGAAGATCAATAATCTTTCATACGCTATTTGGAAATCATTGTGTAGAAGTTTGTTAGATCATCCTATAGACAAAAAATAAAAGTTTATGATACTCTGTTAATATGAATTTTATGAGAAATTTTTTTGATCCCCTCACCAAGTCAAATAAGAGGACTCTCGAGCATCTAAAGCATTGTATACCGAGCAACACTACATATTTCATCTCTTCTTATTTTCTCTCTTTTCTTTTGATTACATTTGATCAGTGTGTTGTATTTCTTTGTATATTTTCAGACACTGAACCTGACACTTTAACTGGAGTGTTCTAGACATACTATCTCTCAAAATTTCTCTATTTTCTATACCCTTGACAACCGTGGAAGAGGTTATACGTGACCTGTGTTGTATTTCTTCCCACACATAACTATGGAAGAGGTTTTGAGCCTAGATTGCCTATGTATTGTTGTTTTTATACTTGATCCAGGTTGTGGATCATATTATTTGTTATAATAATCCACTTAGCACTAGGTGATTTCCAAACAAAGGGTATTAAGTCTCGACTTGAGACTAAACCCCTTGTTTATTTCGTTGTGTGATCTTTCAGTTCTGTTTTTCTTTATTTCAAAGATTAAAATATATTTGTTTTTAAATCCTTAAAAAAAACTTATACTTTGATAGTTAATATTAACCTATGTTTATATAAAGGTTTTGATTAATAAAATATATTTTAAAAGTTAAATCGATTTTATATATTATTTTAACTGATCCCTAATCTCTCTTTGAGAATTATTTTGAAAGATCAAACTTATATTAAACTATTGTTTTGACTAATTGGTATTTTTTTAAAATTGGGGGAATTTATTTTAAATCGTTATTAATAGAAATTTTATTGGTAACTCAATCCACCCCCATCTTGAGTTACTCACTCCGACCAACATGGGTCTACATTGTTTTATTTATCTACTGATTTTATTTCTCTTATATTTTTATTTATATTTATCAATGCCATTGTCATACACAAATTTGACACTCACTTCATCAATTATGTGCTTCACCTATGATTGGTCTTACATTTTCTATTTCTAAATTCTTCAAAGTTTTAGTTGGAATTCAATCAATTTCACAAAAATGAACTAAATATAACTTGCATTATAAAATAAAAAAACCAATGTTTTTTATTAATAAAATCAATTGTGTGAATGGATAAGAAACAAAGAAACTTGTCAAAGTCATCAGAACCTAAATGTTTTTATTATCAGAACTATATTGAGCCTATTTTTTATCCCATATGCAGTAATTACACATAAAACACACACAAACACACACAACCAATTATGAAATCATATAATGATAATTCTATAATGATTATAGTTACTTTTTAGTATACCAAGAATGACATAATATATCATTTCATTTCCATTTTTCTTTTTATTTATACTGCATTCAATTTTTGTTTCTTCTACACTTCCCGAAGGATACTGGGTGGTAGAAGAAGAATTTGTGGTTGATGTTTTAAAATTTTATGATTAGATGTTTATTGTGACATTAGATCCATAATAATATACCCTGGGATCACCCACAGATCTCATACAACAAACATAAGCATGATGAACACTCAATAATTAAATAAATTGATACCTTAGTGAAATGATGTGATCTCTATGTACTCCACTCATCTATGGATTTTCTTAACTTGAATGGTCCAAGAAAGGATCCCTCTGTATTTTTCACACATGCACCACAACCCTTCAAAAATCATTCCCTGGTCCTCATGTGCTAGCACAAAAGATCAAAGTGTTTTGTGATGCTTATACGATCCCTGGAAGATCATGTGATTGATCCACAAACTTGGATCGAAGAATTATTGATATTACCTTTGGTTTATCTCTCTATAACTTAAGATAAATTTCTACATGAGAGTGAATTCGTGCAAGAGACTACCCCCACCATTTTGGGTCTTAAAATGGTTTAAATACCTAGGTTAAACTCTTTAAAAACTACATTTTATCCCCTTAAAAAAATTCAACCCAAAAAAACCAACTTGTAACATCACTAACGACTAAGTTAATATGTTTTAAGTTGACATAAAAAACCCATCCCTTGCTTGCGATACTCTTAGGTGTCATGTAATGAAATTTGAGCCATTAACTTGGTTTATTCCTCCTGAATAATTTTAATGAACCTTTAATAAATAATATTCATTTGAAAATGTATTTTTATCATATTCAATTAATTTAACTTAAATAATACATTAATACCTTGAGGAATAAATTCAATTATAATTATTATAAACACAAAGAACATAATTCAATTAATTTGTTTTTGATCGCTCACACTCAATCATTCACTGACCCCCACACATGGAGCCCAGATGGTCTTAACCTTCAATTCATATGAATTGATTGAACTTATGGATACACTTTGTATGTGACCCTATAGGATATTATATTGATATCAATAAGTCTTTATCGTAGACAAAGAGTGGTATCTAGAATCACATCATTTCCCCTAAAGAGATAGGGATAATTCATAGCTATAATAACCTCTTACGAACACTTGCCATGTAATATAATCTATCTGTCTCATGATATATCATAACATGGGATGAATAATTTGTTTCATCATCCTTTAATGCCTTATTTTTTATTTTTAACTATTTTTAATGGTATTTCCTTTTCACTACTACAAAATAGACCTTTAGTAGCTCTAAAAATGGCCTTTATCAGCACTAGAGAAACGTTGACTATCAGAGCGAGATTAAAAGTCCTAGGATTTTATCATTGCTAAAAAATAATTGTTAAATGGGTGATTTATCAGTACTTTTAGAAACATTGATAAAGGAAAACATTTATCAATGATGATAAAGAGGCATACTGCAATTTGCTGTAACAACACACTGTACCACCAAAAGTACCACAAAAAATCAGCAAAATCAAGTACCAATACAAAATTTAAATAAAATGAAATTTAAAACACAAATATAAGAAGAAAACATCATATTATAGACATTTAAAACATTGGTTTATACAATTACATAAGTAAAAATTATTACATACATTCAAAAACATCAATGTTCCTTTTTCTTTTGATCCTGACCTTGACTCAGGTTATTGCTGAACAAACCACCCATGCTTGAGAAAAATAATGCACCTGCTATATAAGAAAACAATTCTTATGTTAGTAATAATATAAATTAATTAATTAATATAAAGTTTTAATTTTAAACTAAACTTTGAGCCATACTAGGAACATTGTGTATCAGATTGAATTGTGGTTGATTCTTGCACATCACACCATTTCTTGTTCATCTTCAAGAATTATCACTGTGAAAATTAAATAAATAAGTATAAGATAAAAATGATAAGGAAATTAATTAAGTAATATAATATATAATTATGATAAAATAATCTAGACTTTTTTTATTGGTTTTGGTGATGTGATGCATGTTTTAAACTATAATAACACTTATATATTGAAAAGATGCACTTGGAGTCATGTCGGTCACACCATGCGTCAGATTGAGGTATTGATGATTCTAAAATGTCTCAAATGAATTATGGATCATTTTCATAAAGTATCAAAACAATATGAATGTATTTTCTCAGTTTTTGAGCATGTCACTTGTCTTTTTTACTAACATGTCATTTTATACTGGAAATACACACTTTGAGTCATATCGGTCACATTGTGTGTCGGTTTTTTGTGAGACTAATTAATAAAGTCAAATATTACTTATGATTGTTATCCTAAATTATAAAGACAATCCGAGCAGGTTTTCTCAGTTTTTAGTGAGTGGCACTTTTTGTACTAAAATGTTGATTTTAAACTGATAACGGACACTTTGAGTCATACTGGGTACATCATGTATCGTATTGAGGTGATGTTGATTTCTACATATCAAAAATGACTTATGGATAATTTTTCTAAAGTATAAAAACAATACAAACACATTTGTTTGGTTTTGAGTATGTGAGTTTTCGTTTTTACTAAAATTAATGTGAATTTTAAATAAAAAGAGGCACTTGGAGTCATACCGGTAAAACTATGTGTTATATTGAGATGAGGTTTATTCCTAAACATACCAAATGACTTATGTATCATTTTAATAAAGTATAATAACAATTATAATGCATTTTATTAGTTTTGAGTACATCACTTGTATTTTTTACTAAAATATCATTTTAAACTGGAAACACGTACTTTGAGTCATATCGGTCACATCATGTGTCGGTTTGATGTGAGACGGATTCCTAAAAATAAAAAATAAATTTTTAGTTGTTTTACTAAATTATAAAGATAATACAAGCATATTTTCTTGGTTTTTAGTGAGTGACACTTTTTGAACTAAAATGTCAATTTTAAACTGATAACGGACACTTTGAGTCATACCAGACACATTATGTATAAAATTGAGATGTGTTTGATTCATACACATCAAAAATGACTTATAGATCACTTTAATAAAGTATAAAAATAATAATAATTCATTTTATTGGTTTTGAGTATGTCAGTGGTCTTTTTAACTAAAATTAATGTAAATTTTAAATAAAAAGACGCACTTTGAGTCATACCGGTCACACTGTGCATCTTATTGAGGTTATTCTAATTAATACACATTCCAAATGACTTATGGATCATTTTACTAAAGTTTTAAAACAATACAAAATCATTTTCTTGGTTTTGAGTACATCACTTGTCTTTTTTACAAAAATGTCATTTTAAACTCGAAACATGCATTTTGAGTCATACCAGTCACATCGTGTATTGGTTTAATGTGAGCTAATTCATACAAATAAAAAATTACTTATGAGTTTTTTTCTTAAATTATTAAGACAATCTAAGCCAATTTTCTTGGCTTTAAGTGAGTGACACTTTTTGAACTAAAATGTTAATTTTAAACTGATAACAAACATTTTAAGTCATACCAGACACATTGTGTATCAAATTAGGGTGTGGCTAATTCCTACACATAAAAAATGAATTACAAATTATTTTATTAAAGTATAAAAACAATCCAAATGTATTTTATCATTTTTTAGTATGTCATTTTGTAACACCCCAAGATTTTACAATATGGCTCTTTAAATTTAACTTCTTCAATAACTTATCGGCTTAAAAATGATTTAAATATTATTATTTAATTATTATAGTTCTATCCAAGATTTTGGGGATGGTGGGAATGAATGAAATTAAGTAAATTATGAAAATATGTATTACACATGTTTATAAAATTAATTCATTGCATACAAATTAGTTAGAAATGAAAACCAATTGAATATAAAGGATGTATTTTTATAAAGACAATTTTTATGCCCATAATGACATTTTCTATTAATAAATTAAATTAATCACTATTAGTTAAATATATTAATGAAATTTATATATTATATATTTAATAAAATATTTTTACATTCAACTAAAACATTTTTAAAGACATAAGATAAGAATAAATCCAAATTCACACATAAAAAGGCTATATTTTTCTAAACATAGTTTTACCACCTTTTAGTGGAAAACTTAATTTAAATATAAATTTTGACACTTTTATAAATTATATTTGACAAAATAAAAATTATTTTTGAAAGTTTAATATAAAAATTTACTTTGGTTAAATTTTTGGTATTTTTTTTGATAAGTTTCATTTTTGATGAATGGTAATGTGTCTCTTAGAATAACAATATAACCTTTAGGAATAATAATATGAAAATTATAACAATAACCCCACCAATGAAATTATAAATAAAATTTAGGAATATTATAAATGGTAATATGATAAAATTATATCATAATATAAGTAAATAAATGTTTTAAAAATTATTAATTAAGTGTTGATATTTTTATAAAACATAAATGCTTATTTTCAATCTTATAATTAATATAATGATTTAAAAGAAAATTTATATTCATAAAATGTATTCAAAAAATAATATTTTGTTTTATTATGATTATAAGATAATTTTATGAGATCTTAATTAATTTTTCAAAGTGTTATAAGATCAGTTATAATTTTAAAATTAGTATTTTTCCAATAAATAGTGATTTTAATTAAAAAAAATATTTCTCATATTTAGAAAATTATTTTCATAAAATGGAGTTCATTTTTTGATTCTAAATATCGAAAAATGTTTAGGGTGAATTTTTGGGATTTTTCTAAAATAGTTTAATTTTTAGTGAATAATGAAATACGATAATTTACAGTATATATACATTATAAGTAAAATACACTATTCCTTGAATCATGGATGATGTAAGCACCATTGGTTCGAAATAACATGCACAATTTGATTTAATTAGTCACATGAATCAAAACTATTCATAGTCTTTGTCCAAAATAATATACAAATGAATAAAATATTCAAAAAACACTCATCTCCTCCACTATAAATACCACATGTTCTCCTCACACCTTCCAAGCTTTGAACCTTGCCAAATTTCTACACAATCTTATTCCCAATACCATCCCCAAAATCTAGGATTATTTGGTCTCAATAAAATACCAAAACCAATCCCCTTAAGTAGGTTCTCAAGAAGGAGAATTCAAGAGGTAAAAATCATCTTTCTTTTCTTTTACTTTCAATTTCTTTCATTTTATTATCCTTCCCTCACCTCCCATTCCCAAAGAGAAATTATAACTCCAATATCATTTATATATCATAAAAATATTATTTTAATGGAATATTCATCATTAAACTCATTTCTCTCTCTCTTTTATTCTATAAATGAAAACATCGCTCGTGATGTATCAATTTACTCACATCATGGACGATGCTTTTTCATTTTCCATTAATGCCTTCTAGAATGGTCATAAAACCATTTTTATGGTTAAAAAAATATAATATATGTATTAAAGCCTATTTAGTGTTCTATAACCATTATATACACATGATGTTAACTAATATGACAAAACTAGTTCACGACAATCGAAAACCCACCAAAAATAATCTGAACGATTGTCACTGACGTCTTATCAACGATTCATCCTCAGACCAAATAACCAAATGAATTATATAACCATATAATATTATTTAATTCCATTAATAACATATAACTTCAATTCTAGATATTTATTTTCATTTCACTGGATCTTTCGTACATGTATACAAGTGAACCAATCGTGAAAACCAAGGAAACAAACACTTCTAAACGACAAAATTAAATCTTATAACTCATCAAGAAGGCCATAAATGAACTTAATAAAATTATAATAAATAAAATAAATATATAAAAGGTTTTTAATTAATTAATTTATGGATTTAATTTTATTATCTAGGATGTTAAGGTCAAGTGTAGAACACTTTCAGACATAAGGTAAGGGATTCTACCCGAACCCCCATTTTTCCTTCGAGTTACTCTTTCTCTCTATTTGCTCCAATGTAATGCTTATTTATTTTTTGTGTAATTATTCTACATTATTTTTATATTTTATAAAAACATATATTCATATTATATCATCCTTATTTGATAGGTAAATACATGTTTTAAAAATGCTCCATTCTCAAATATTCTCGATAAGTAAGCCTGATTAAAGAGAATTTCTCGATTTCTTACCCATTGTCATGTGTTATCCATAATCTATTTTAAGACTCCATTATTTTTATAAAATAACTCATTTTTTCATTAAAAACTATCATGGTTCATTTTTTTCTTTATACAAATAATTATTCCTTTTTCTATTTTAAAGAGTCTTTAATATTTTCCTTAAACCGTATTAAAAAGGCTCATTTCTAAAGATTATTAAACACTTTTTACATGTTTTCACTTCTGTTGGACATAATTTATGCCTAAAATATAATTTCATTGCAATTAAATTTTCTTTTATGGGATATACATGTTTACAATATAATTTTATGACAAATATAAATGATTTTCCAAAAGAACTCTTCTTTCCAAAGTAAAAAGGGTTTTTCTCATCTCACTTTTACTTCTATGAGATTTATGCCTTTTCACCACTTATTCCATGAATGTGGTGTATCTAATACCCTTTCATATATAAAATCATGAGTCTTATTATTCTTATGAAATTCATTTAATGTTATCCCTTTATAGGGATTAATATTTAAATGTTTCAAAGTGGTATGGGACACTTTGGAATGTTTAAAGATTATTTTCCACAAGAATTTAACAATGATTTTATCATAGTGTTTTCATCTATGATTATTATTAAAATATTTTAAAGTTTTGTGGGACACTTTTATTTAAGTATATATTTTTATTAGACATGTGGGGAATGCATTGGACTTATTAAGTGGTGGGTGGGGCCCGCTATAGCCCCTCGATGCATAGGTAGGTCTCATGAGACAAAATAGAAATGGATTTTGTTTGAGAGATTAACCATTTATTTTCAAGAGTCTTGGATGAGGACTCAATAATATGTTTATGATATCCAATATATGCATTACTTCGTTATGACATTAGTAATTGATAAACCATTTGATTATTCAACTAATAGAATATATATGGTTAAGTTTCATGTGATTATTTATATGTAATTATTTATTAAACTTTTATTTTTATCATATTATGCTCAAGATTATGTTCTAATGACATGTGTTTTTAGTCATTCATCATGAATTTTTTTTATATTATCTTTTGTTGTATTACTTACCCTTACTGACCATATGAGATCACCCCTTTATTATGTTTTATTTTTCCCCAGGATGCTAAGATGTATATTTTGAATGACTTACAGGGATAATATAGGATATTATGGATGTTTTCAATGGAGTTTCTATGTTGATTTTATTTTCAATTTGTAATGTAAAACTTATGTTTGTATCTGATTTTATAAAACTACTAAAATATTCATTCCTTTGGGATGAAGATGCTTATTAATGATACCAATGTAATAAATTAAGGCACTGAATCTGGGATACTGGGGTTGGGGTCCTTACATTTGGTATCAGAGAAAGTTTAGTATAAAACTGAGAAACTGGATTTAGAAAACATTGATTTGGGAACAAAACCCTAAGATAGACATTGAGTATAAACATATAAGAACATCCTAGAATTTTGTTAAGGTAGATATTATGTGGTTCTTCCTAGAAATGAATCCCTATGTGGATACTATAAGTGGACATGGTTCTGACATAGATGTACCTAGGGGTAACAACTCTGACAGGATGTCCCGGGCCTCACTCGGGGTAACCTGATACACTAAAACGGGCCTTACAGCACGCCTGGTTTGACACTCCTGGGGGATATGCTTAGAATAATTCACATTTTATTTATAAACCATTATGAAGAATTTAAAAGTAAATATATCCCCAAAGAAACCATGTTTATGATTATGAGATTATCTACACATAAATTATTCAATTTATGTTAATTGTTTCACAAGTTTTGGGATTATATATTATGTTTCATAATGTTATGATCTAATATTGTGTATGTAATTATTTAGAAATGGTGCCTAGAAGAAGTAATGAGAACCACATCAATACACATAATCCAAAGAGTTGGAATGATCGTTTCTTCGATGGGTTTAAGCCAGTCTTTCGAAGGGAACTAGTCTCTCAAACATTCTCATCATACGAGGAGATAATATCATGTTTTAACAAGAATGAGAAAGAGTTTTCTATGTATTATGGATTCAAAGGGAAGAAAGATAACAAGAGTACAACTAGGAAAAAGTTGGATAAAGGAAAGAAGAGAAAGAAGTATTTTTTCACATGTGGTAATTGTGGGAAGAAGCACCCCAGTACTTTATTAAGAGGAATGGGAGTCTGATACAAGTATAGAGAGAAAGGACACCATTCTAGTTCTTACAAGGGTAAGAAAAAGTTTTCCAATGTGCAATTCTTAAACTGTAAGGATACGGGGCACTACACAAATAAATGTCCCAAACACAAAGGGAATATAGTTTAGAATAAGCAAAGGGGTCATGGTTAAGCTTATGTTACTACCTTAGATGAAGAGAGATGATTAATATGCTTGTGTTTGGATTCCATAATTATGTTATTTCAGTATTTTTTCAATAATTATTAGGTTATAAGAATCATAATATATATAATTATTGTACCGTGGTACCTTTTTATTAAGGATTTGAAAGTGTGTGTTGAATGAGACTAAGAAAAGTGATTCAGTAGAAAGTTGATCTTTTGGAAACACATGACTTGGGAAAGATAACCTTAAATATGTTTTTGATGTTGAGATAATAATAAATAGGTGGTTATGGGATAATATTGGTGACCATGAAGGTGGTTAGTGATTTTATGGTTTATATTATCTTTATTGGGATTATTATATGTTTGGATTTAAGGAATATATTCAACAACCTGAGAATTTTACTCCTGGAAGCATGCATCTTTTGTAAAGGTTAAAATGTGATCAAGGTAATAATATATTTGGTATGTGGGATTAAGAGATAAATTATGTGGGTAATATTATGTTAAGTTGATTTTGTAAATTTTGTGATCACCCTTCTAAATTTTGTTCATTGAATGTGGATAGACATGTTTTAGACGAGACTTAAGATTAACTACTTATGGAATGGATCAAGTTAAACTTTGGAAATTATTATTCATTAATAAAATGTGATAACCTTCTTGGTTTAGTAAGGTTTTAAAGGTTTATGGAATTACTTAAGGACTATATGATTTGTAAAAAGTGATTTAGGCATGAAAATTTTATCTTGAACATTCATTTCCAGGTGTAAGGGATTATGTGAAAATAGATCGAAGAAAAACCAAAGGATGAGATTATTCTTATGACATGGAAATTAATCAAGTAATTTTACTTTCTCAAGTTATTGTCTGGATATTAAAATAATCCCTCAAATCTATGAAAATGATTTTCGAAACAAAAAAAATTATTTGTGTACTTTCTTTTCTGAGAAATCAATGGTTGTTTAATTGATCACAAGATTTATGTTTTTGTGATGGTTAACTTTCTAATGACCATGTTATCTATCACTATCCATCAAAAATTTATGGTTAGATTATTCTTCCATGTCTATAATTTCACTTTGCAAAAATTTTATCCTATTCAAATTCCTAGTTTTGTGGTGACCTATGTATTTTTATTTCCCTCTTATTAAGGGGATATTTTATTAACCCTATTTATGATGTTGTCTTCCCACAAAATAATTTTCAAGTATAAACCTCTAATTATTTAGAACAATTTAAAATTGTGAGTACATAATTTATTTGAGGGGTGAATGTAACACCCCAAGATTTTACAGTATGCCTCTTTTTAAATTTAACTTCTTCGATAGCTTACTAGCTTAAAAATGATTTAAATATTATTATTTAATTATTATATTTATCTCATGGATGTTGAGAATGGTGGTAATGAATGAGATTAAGTAAATTATGAAAATATATATTACACATGTTTTTAAAATTAATTCATTGGTTACCAATTAGTTATAAATGAAAACCAATTGAATATAAAAGATGTATTTTATAAAAACAATTTTTATACCCATAATGACATTTTATATTAATAAATTAAAATAATCACTATTAGTAAAATATATTAATGAAATTTATATATTATATATTCAATAAAATATTTTTAAATTCATCCAAAACATTTTTAGAGGCATAAGATAAGAATAAATCCAATTTCACACATAAAAAGACTATTTTTCTAAACGTAGTTTTATCGCCTTTTAGTGGTGAAAATGTTTTAAATATAAATTTTGAAACTTTTATAAATTATATTTGAAAAAATAAACATTATTTTTGAAATAATATTATCAAAATTTACTTTGGTTAAATTTTTGATATTTTTTTGATAAGTTTCATTTTTGATGAATAGTAATGTGATCGTTGGAATAACAATATAAACTTTAGGAATAGTAATATGAACATTATAAAAATAACCTCACTTATGAAGATATAAATAAAATTTAGGAATATTATAAATGGTAATGTTATATAATTATATCATAGTATAAGTAAATAAATGTTTTAGAAATTATTAATTAAGTGTTGATATTTTTATAAAACATAAATGTTCATTTTCAATTTTATAATTAATATAATGATTTAAAAGAAAATATATATTCATAAAATGTATTTAAAAATTAATATTTTTCTTCCTTATGATTATAAGATAATTTTTTGAGACCTTAATTAATTTTTCAAAGTGTTATAAAATTTGTTATAATTTTAAAATTAGTATTTTTTTCAATAAATGATGATTTTAATTAAAAATTAAATTTCTAATATTTTGAAAATTATTTTCATAAAATGGAGTTCATTTTTTAATTCTAAATGTTTAAAAATTGTTAGAGTGAATTTTTTGGATTTTTCTAAAATAGTTGATTTTTTGGTGAATAGTGAAATACATCAATTTATGGTATATATACATTAAAAATAAAATACAGTATTCCTTGAGTCATGGATAATTTAAGCACCATTTTTTCAAACTCACATTAACTATTTTATATAATTAGACACAAGAATCAAAACTATCCATAGTCTTGAGCCAAAATAATAAAAAAAGGAATAAAATATTCAAAAAACACTCATTTCCTCCACTATAAATACCAACCCTCACCACCCCTTTTCCTCACACCTTAAAAGCTTTTATCCTTATAAAATTTATGACCAATAATCTTCCCAAGCCCCTACCCTATGTCTAGGATCCTTTGTTCTCAATAAAATACCAAACCGAATCCCCTTAAGAAGATTCTCAAGGAGGAGAATTCAAGAGGTAAAAATCCTCTTTCTTTTATTTTATTTTCAATTTCTTTTATTTTATTATCCTTCACTCACCTCCCCTGACCAAATAGACATGATAAATATAGTATCATTTATATATCAAAATTATATCATGTTAATGTAAGATCCATCATTAAAATCATTTCTCTCTTTCTCTCTCTTTTATTCTATAAATGAAAACATCACTCGTGATGTGTCAATTTACCGACATCATGGACGATGCATTTTCATTTTCCATTAATTCATTCTAGGATTTTAATAAAACCATTTTATGGTTAAAAAAATTAAAATATATTTATTATAGCCTATGTGATGTTTTGGAACCATTATATACACATGATGTTAACTAATATGACAAAACTAGTTCATGATGATCGAAAAACCACCAAAAATAATCTAAACGATTATCAATAACATATTATCTAATGATTCATCCTCACCCAAAATGACCAAATGAATTATATAACCATTTAATATTCTATAATTACATTGATAACATATAACTTCAATTATGAATATTTATTTCCATCTCACGTGATCTTTCGTACATGTATGCAAGTGAACCAATCGTGAAAACCAAGGAAAGGAACACTTCTAAACAACGAAATTTAATCTTATAACTCATCAAAAAGGATATAAATTAACTTAATAAAATTATAATAAATAAAATAAATGTATAAAAGTTTTTTAATTTATTAATTAATGTATTTAATTTGATTATTTAGTATGTTAAGGTCAAGTGAAGAACACTTTCGGACATAAGGTAAGGGATTATACCGGAACCCCCATTTTCCTTTGGGTTACTCTTTCTCTCTATTTAATCCAATGTAATTATTCTTTATTTTTGTGTAATTATTCTTCATTATGTGCATATGTTCCAAAATCATATATCTAGATCATATCATCCTTCTTTTATGGAAAAATATGTGTTTTAAAATGGTTCTCTTCTCAAATATTTCTGATAAGCAAACCCTATTTAAGGGAATTTCCCAATTTCTTACCCATTATCATGTGCTATCCATAATATATTTTAATCCACCATTATTTTTCTAAAATCACTAATTTTATCATGAAAAAATGCCATTTTTCATTTCTGATTTTATACAAACAATTATTCCTTTTCTGTTTTAAAGACTCTTTAAGATTTTCCTTTAACCGTGTTAAAAGGCTCACTTTTAAAGATTCTTAAACACTCTTTTTACATGTTTTCACTTTAATTGGAAATAATTTATGCCTCAAATATAATTTCATTGTCCTTAAATTTTATTTTTTGGGATATACATATTTACAATCTAATTTTATGAAAAATAAAAATGATTTTCCAAAAGAACTCTTCTTTCCAAAGTAAAAAAATGGTTTTTCTCATCTCAATTTTACTTCTATGAGATTTATGAATTGCTCACCACCTATTCCATGCATTTTGTGTATATATTGCACTTTAATATATTAAATCACAAGTCTTATTATTCTTATGATATTAATTTAATGTTATTCCTTCATAGGGATTAAGATTTAAATGTCTCAAAGTGGTATGAGACACTTTGGAATGTTTAAATATTATTTTCCTCAAGAATTTATCAATAATTTTATCATAGTGTTTTCCTCTATGATTATGATCAAAATATTTCAAAGTGGTATGAGTCACTTTTATTTAAATATATATTTTTATTATACATATGATAAATTCATTGGACTTAGTAAGTGACATGAGGGGGCCGCTATAGCCCCTCGATGCATCGGTAGGTCTCATGAGACAAAATAGAAATGGATTTTGGCTGAGACCTTAACCATTTATTTTTAGAAGTCTTGGCTAAGACCTCGATGGTATGTTTATGATTTATATCATATCCATTCACACATTATGGCATTATTAATTGATAAACCATGTGATTATTTGATTATTAAAATATCGATGGTTAAGTTTCATATGATTATTTATATGGAACTATTTATTCAGATTTTATTCTTTCTATATTATGCTCAATATTATGTTCTAATAACATGTGTTTTTAGTCATTCACCATGCCTTTTATTTATATTAGCTTTCATTGTATTACTTATCCTTACTGAGCATATGATCTCACCCCTTTATTATGTTTTATTTTTCCTCAGGATGCGAATATGTGTATTTTAAATGACTTGTAGGGATAATCTAGGAGATTATGGATGTTTCTAATGGAGTGGCTATGTTGTTTTTCCTTTCAAGTTGTAATGTAAAACATATGTTTTCATCTGGTTTTTCAAAACTACTAAATTATTTGGTCCTTTGGGACGTGAACATTTGTTCATTCTACTAGTGTAATGAATTAAGGCACCGAATTTGGGCTACTAAGGTCAGGGTCCTTAGACATTTGTCTTTTTTACTAAAATTAATGTCAATTCTAAATAAAAAATGAACTTGGAGTTATAATAGTCACACCATGCATCGTATTGAGGTGAGGTTAATTCCTACACATCAAATGAATTATGGATCATTTTTCTAAATTATTAAAACAATATGAACATGTTTTCTTAGTTTTGAGTACATCGCTTGTCTTTTTTACTAAAATGTAATTTTAAACTAGAAACCCATACTTTGAGTCATACCAGTCACATCGTGTGTCAGTTTTACATGAGACTGATTCCTATACATCAAAAATTAATTGTGAATTGTTTTTATAAATTATAAATACAATCTGATCTCATTTTCTCAGTTTTTATTGAGTGACTTTTTGAACTAAAATGTCAATTTTAAAGTGATAATGAACACTTTGAGTCATATCAGGAACATCATGTTTCGGATTGAGGTGAGACTGATTCCTACACGTCAAAAATTCTTATGGATCATTATACTAAAGTATAAAAACAATTTTAATGTTTTTTCTCAGTTTTGAGTATGTTAGTTGTCTTTTTTACTAAAATTAATTTCAATTTTAAATAAAAAATAAGAACTTAGAGTCATACAGGTAACATTGTGTGTTGGATTGAGGTGAGACTAATTCTTATACATCCCAAAGTCTCAAAAAATCCCAAATTCCAATGTTACCAGACTTTCTGTTGGATTTCTTTTTTGAACTGCCAAAACTATATACTAAGTCGATGTTCTTACTCAAAAAAAGTTTTTCGGCTAAATACATTGACTCAATATGTAGTGTTGACAATTTTAAAAATAAAGGAAATGGAAATCATGGTAACATTAGAATAAAAAAACATGTTATCATTTTTGTGGCTTGTTCCAGATAGTTGAAAGAAAAATATGACTTTCCCAAAGATCAGTGAAAAAAACTAAATAAGTATTAGATAAAAATGATAAGGAAATTTAACTTACAAATAGTAGATAAAATGATGAAAAAAATAATTAAATAAGTAGTTAGAATTATCCTTTTTATGATGTTTGTATACATTATTGACCCATTTATTTATTTTCATTATCTCAGTTATAGCCTCGAAGTCCAGTCTCTCATGAGTATGAGAAACTTAAAACAAACCGCCCCAACTTGAACAAAAGATTCCACCTATATAATAAAAAATTATTATGCGAGTAATACTAAAAATAAATATGAAACAACACATTAATTATATGTAAAATAATTTTACTATTAAAACATCAATATTACCTCTTTGATTGAGCAGAGGCAGCATCATTTATCTTCCTGCAAAGGAAATAGAGATAACTTGAAGGAAAGTGATAAATGCCAACACTGTAGGGGTGAAAAGGTTTTGAGGGAGAAGAATTCTGTGAAAGTTTTAGTGTATAAAGGCATGAAATATGGAAAGAAATGTTTTAAAATAAATGAAATATTCAAAGAATAATGAAAATTAAATCAACATTTCATTATATAATTTTTCGGTAAAATAGATAAAGTATATTGTAACATTACCTTTACATCTTCCCAATGGGTTTCCTTAATTATAGTCTATTCTTCAATGGTATTGGTAACATAATCATGTGTAGAAGGCATTGTATTCATAAGTAGTCAAACATTTAATTTAGATTATGTTAATGCAGTAAAGAACAAATAATATTATGTGAAAAACATGTATATTAAAAATCACTTTTACCTTCTCATTGAACTCTCTTTATTTTTTTAAAGGTTTTAGGGATTTTGATCCTCTATTGAGAATCCAAATCCCATATTTATGGTCCCCTATAATGTACAAGACATTTTCTACAATGATATAGATATGAACTAATTGTGATCTCTCAATGAAAGGGTCATCCTCAGTTTAATTTTCATCTGATCTGACATTTTTTGTAGTCACTGGTAGGATAATCGACCAATTCTTATTTGATGGATTTGAGACATAAAATAATTTAACTTCTTGATATTTCATTATTAAAAACTCATATTTTTCCCTTACACACTGAAATTCACCTTCACAAAACCCATTTCATCAACTTTCACTACACTCCTATTGTCAACCCATTTGTAATGGAAAATCAACACTTGAAATGTTGTATAATCCAACTAGTATATCTGTTTGATAATGCAAAAATATGAAATATTTTAATAAATTGGATTTATATACTTGGAACTAGATGTGTGAATTGTTCCCAACATAATCATAACAACAATTTTTTCCATTGTACTATATTCATTGTGTTCTTTTGTATAGAATGTATAACCATTGATTACAAAACCAGTGTAAGATATAACATTTTCATTCGGTCCCCTGGCCAGCCATCAAATTCGCTTGACAATTGAATTCTAATTTTCAGATAATTCCTTATAAATTTGATCTCATGACCATCTTATAAATTGTTAATTACGTTTATTTTATATTCATCCTTCATCCCTTTATGTATTCAAATCTATAAGAATTTCTTTGTGGGATTCAACGTATAGACCAACATCTTCACTGTTATGTAAAATGTAAAGGTGTGCTTGATCTTACTCTATCAAGGTAATTTTAATAATATCTATTTCATAAATCCCTTCACCCATAATTCATCCATTGTGATGAGACTTTTGGGAGACCAATGTTGTAAACATCTGATATGTAATCGGTACAGAATTCAATAGCTTCTTCAAAAATATATTGTTCTGCAATACAACCTTCTATCTGACTTCAATTATTGACATAACCTTTCAAAATCTTCATATACCTTTCAATGAGGTACATCCATATGTAATATACATGACCACATAATTGAACCTCTATAACCAAGTGAACCATCAGGTGGACCATTATATCAAATAATGATGGTGGGAAGAACATCTCTAATTCATATAATATGACCCCAACCTCCTTATTCATGATTGGAAACTTCATTGGGTCTATAAATTTACTATATATGGCTTTGAATAAGAATAAGAGTCTAGTTAATGTATGTCATAAATTTTTTGGTATAATGTAATGGAAAGAAACATGCATCAAATATTGCATCAAAACACAGAATTTGTGTGATTTTAGTCCCTGTAACTTCAAACTATTCATTAACACAACATTCTTGATATTTTATGAATAACCCTATAGAACTTTTACACTATTAATGAAAAGGAAAATTTTAAATTTTTTCTGTCTGGATAGAGTGTAAGCTGTTGGAGGAAGAAAATTATACTCTTTACCCTTCACCGATGCCAACTCTTCCCTTATCCTCATGTCAATCATGTACAATCTAGCATTGATTCTATCTTTTGTTTTTTCAAGAACATTTAGTAATGTCCCAATAACACTATCAAATACATTTTTTCTACATGCATGACATCAAGAAAATGTATAACATATAAACATTACAATACAGTAATTCAAAAAAATGATCTCTTCTTCCAACCCGATTTCATAAGGTTTTTCAAAAATGGTTTACCAAAAATAGTTTCAATATCTTTTACATTATATAAATGTTGATCACCCATTAGTGGAGATAGTGTTATACCTTGTTTGATATTCTCATCGAATTCTATCATCCCGGATTGGTATTTATGTCATCAAGGCAAAAATTTCTGATGTTTAAAAAACATAGTTTTCAAGGAGTGTTTCAACCAAACTGGGTGTTTTCATTCTTTACAAATAGGACACCCTAACATTACTTTAATGCTATAGCCTAATTTTTTTTCATAATATTGAAAGTCATTTATTATCCCATACAACATAACCCTTAATGTGAATTCATCAGTTCTATATGAATCATACATTGTTACACGTGTATCCCACATCAATTTCAGATCTTCGATCAATGTATCCAAATAGACATCAATATCATTACCTAGTTTCTTTGGTCCAGATATAAGTAGAGAAAACATAATGTATTTGTGCTTCAGGAATAACCATGGTCACAAGTTATAATTTACCAACATGATGTGCCATGTACTGTGAGTACAACTCTGTAGACCAAAAAAATTTATTCCATCTATAGATAACACAAGACAAAAGTTTCATGACTCATATCCAAATTCAAGATACTCATAATCAATTTTATTCCACTGAAGAGAATCTATTGGATGAAATAGGTTCCCATATTTAATTCTTATATCTATATTCCATGTCAATTGTCTTGTGGTTTCTTGAAATACATATATTCTTCTAAACTATGGAATGATATGAAAGTACCATATAAATTTTGAAGGACTTGATTCATTTTTCTTGTATCGATCCACACCGCACTTAGTGAATTTTATGAGTGATTCATAGTCCTTTCAAAATAAAATACAATCATTTGGACAAGCATGTATTTTTTATTGATCATTTCCATTGAACGTAACATTCATTTAGCGTCATATATTCAACATGGTAGTTCATTTTCTTCTGGTAGCATATCATTCAGGAGACTAAGTAGTTCTATAAATCTGATGTTACTCCATCCTCTACTGGATTTCAAATTTTATAACTTTACTACATCTAAAAATGTTTTGTACTTATTACAACTAGTATACAATGGTCTCTTAGAAAAAATATTTAACTTCTCAAATATCTTTGGAAAATCATGAAGGTCATCTTCAATTTCCATTTTCATTTCTTCCATTCGATCTCCATCATCATTTACACTGGTATTCATATCAAATGATCCATAAACTGTAGTATCATCCCAATCGATGTGCATGTCAGTTTTCCCCATGTTTAGTCCAATATTTATAACTCTGATCTATTCCGTGACAAATTAAATGTTCTTACAATTCTTATGAACTAATTTTTCTTGAATAACAACAATGCAAACACAAACAAAGGATTTTAGAAGGTTTGTATGCATGATCTATTACAAACTTGATGAACAATTTAACTCTATCTTCATACTATTTTTGTCAAATTATTAGTTTGTATCCATTTTCAATTCATATCCATCTCATTGGGTTTATAAAATATTCATTTTTTACAATAAATAAATATGCATAATATATTCATTATCAAAGGTGAAATTTATAGATAATTATAATAAGGGAAACCCAACATTTGATTGTTTCAAATAATTTCAGTATGCTTTGAATAAAATGGGTAATTGAATTTAAGAAAATAATTAATACACTATGGTAGGTGTTATCCTCTAAATCTATCTAAAGGTGAAAGTTATAGATAGTTGTCACCCTCATCATCTCATCTCCCAAACAGTTATCATTACATTTTTTTTGTTTGACGCTCATTCTTCATCTCTTATGGACATGAAACTATGTTGCTTGAAATACTCTAAGAAATAGTCATTCATGGGATAACTGTTACTCAGAGTAGTATAACCAAAATAAAATAGATGCATGATGAGTCTCAAGTAACAAATTGTAATAATAACTATTCGAGATATGAAGCTAATGAGAATGGCAGTTTTACTTCATTGTGTTCTCTAAAAGGGGTAATGCCTCCCATTTGTGAGAATTACACCATTGACACTAGTTATTAACTCATGGCCTATTGAAGGTGGATTTTGTGGCCATACATGTTCTTATTTTTGATTCAAGGGGTCTCAGTGGGGACATGTTATGATATATAAATCCTTGGGGCCTCTATGAATTTTATATTTATAGAAGAAATCCAAATTTTATACTTTAAATCCTCTAACTAAGACTAGTCCTACCTCTTTTAAAATGATCCATCAATTCTTTCTTAAATCCATTAAGCAAATGAAAATATAATATAGGAAATTAAGGAGTAATAAGAACCCAAATATGATAAACAAGAATAATAAAATCTCATTCCATCAACTAGAAGATATAAAAATGTATTGATAAAACATTTTAAAAAAAGATTTATTTCATATACATGGATGGTAATAAGATATTCTTAGGGGTGGAACCAATACATGTAGACCTAAAATTATGAATACCTAAAAATAATTTCTAATGATTATTCCAACATATATAGAATTTGATAACCTTAATTCTATTTTTTGGAACAAGTGATGTAACAACCTAAGGAATTATTACATTCAATATTATATCAAATATTTGAAAACATCTCAAAGTTCTAATTTCAATTTCAATTAAAAATTAATAAGAAATGGAAAAAATAATTTTAGGAAAAGATTATACCTAATAATGATAAAGGTTTTAAACATCTCAAAATTATCAGTTGATAAATCGATTTAATAATTATGTCAAGACAAGTTGAAAACAAGAATTATTTTCAAGAATATGAATAGTAGGATTTATAAGAAAATTTCATTTTCATGACCATTATGGGTTTTATAGTGATTTTGGGTACATAGTATAAAATTTTAGTCATAATGAGATAAATAGTAGTAATTATGGAAGATATAGAGGTTTTAAGTTAAAGAGGAGATTACCCACTCTTACAAAAATAGTTATGAAGTGAGAAAAATATGTATAAGTAAAATTGGATGATCAATTTTAACCATTGAATGAACTATATTGAACATGTAAAAAATTAAATGGTTGTGTGAAGGATTGCCAAGATTTTCTAAAAACATAGATGAATGTGAAGAAATAATTATAAATGTATTATATGAAAAAAGAATGGAAGGTAAAAGGAATTTATTATTGATGTCACACTAAAGGATTTAAAAAAGAAACATTCATTCATATTAGATATTGGTTGTTCATATCACATGACAAGTAAATTAATGTAATTAAATATTTTTGATAAGTTTAAAGGGTACTTATTATTTTAGAAATGGTGGATCTCTTAATATAAATTGTTTTCATTTAAAAGATGTTGGAAATAAAAGGCGATGTTAAATAATGATATTTTTTTAGATGGATTAAAGTAAAACATACATAGTGTTTATTAGATATGTGATGAAGTAAATGAAGTGATTTTTAATAAGTATTAATGAGTGGGTTTCATTTCAAAGATGGCTATATTTTTAAAAAGGTATAGAAAACTAGCTGAACCATATTCTAATTTGGGGTTGGTAAAAATTTATAGTAACTGTGTTTGAAAGAGAAAATTGATTTGTAGTAGTGAAAAATTGATCATATTAGATAATGAGACATTTAAATACTGACTTAAAAAGGGTGGGATGATATGTTTTTATGATGAAAAGATAAAATTGATAGATATTTTTTACCCATTTATAATTATACTTAGATGATATGTATTATGTTTTAGTCGTATATATATACATATATATAATGCTCTAAAGGGGGATATAATTTTAAGAAGTATTAAGAATGAGTTTCATTATGTGATAAAGAAGTCTATTTTAGATTATAGCATTGAGTATATGACACACATTTTATGGGGTGGTAAAAAATAATATTTATATTCCTCATTAGTACAATATAGTTGATGACTATGGTCATTACCTTAAAGATTTTATTTTGGATCACTCGTTATTCCTAAAAAAAATTATATTTATGGTATTTTATATATATTTTGAAAAAATGGAAAATATTTGGGATTTTGAAAATTGATTCCAAAAAAATAACAACAATAATAAAAATATAAGATTATGAATATAGTATTATCATAAACAATGATCAATCCTTGGTGGATTTCCCATATATGTGTTTAATTTTTTTCTTAATGTGTTTTCCCAACATAATTATCACTTTAGAAATGATCAATATAATTTACCTAACCGCCTCAGACTATTTATCCCATGTAAGGAACTAGTGGATTATTATCACATTTGCATTAGGATTAGTATTTTATAAATCCAATGGTATCCATCAATTGAGTAGAATAACCCTTGGCTTCCACTTTCATCAGGCTGAATGAATGAAGAGAACCCCATTGTACATGTCCAGTGGTCACTAAGTCATTCCCTATATTATCACCAATATCTATCATATTCAAGATAAATTTGGAATGGGGAGATTTTATCAAACTATAGTGTGAGAATAAATAGTTGTGTAATGAATAAAAGAAATGATGATGATAAAAAACACAAATAGATATCACCAAACAAGAAATCAACAAGTGAGGAGGAGGAGAAAATAACATACCTTGTATTGAAGCTTTGAATAATCCAAGAGAAAGTAGAGATGTTGTCAAGCCTATAATTCATTCGAGACTTGGATTCATTTGACCCTTGAATCATTCGAGCCTTGGAATTGTTCGATTCTTGATTCGAGCTTAGATTCGATGAGGAGGAGCACCGACAGCAAGCGACTTCTGAGGAAAGCTTTGGATATCATAACTAGTTCATGACTGGTTAGAGTTCTTTAAAAAGATTGGGACACTTTTATCAGCGCTTCCAAAAAAGCGCTGATAAAGATCCCTTTTATCGGTGCTTGAGTAATAAGCGTTGATATGCTGATAAATTATTTATAATAATAACTTTAAATAAAATATTTTGTGAATATATTTATATAATTATATATATAATAAATATATATAAATATAAATATAGTAAATATTTTCATTATTTAAATATATTTATTATAATTTTATAATAATTTAAATATATAATTATTTATTTATAATTATAAAAACACTTCTTAAAAAATAATATTTATATATTTATATAATTATATATATATATATAATAAATATATATAAATAAGAATATAGTAAATATATTCACTATTTAAATAAATTCATTATAATTTTATAATTATTTAAATATATATAATTATTTATTTATAATTATATAAATACTTTTTTAAAAAATAATTTCTACTTATTTATAAATATAAATATATAAATGTATAAATATAGTAAATATACATCTATAAATATATTTATTTATAAATATTTACTTAAAAATATATTTTTAACATTGTTAATGAACATTTAATCTTAAGTGCGTACATGTTAAAAATGAGTGAAATTGAATAATTAAAAATGAGTATACTTTAACAATATTGAAAAAATGACAAGTTTTATTAATTAAATATAAATTATTAAAAAATTACAGATATATATTTAAATAAATATGAATACATATTGAAAATATTAAAACATATTAAATAAATATATATATAAATAAATAATAGAAATTGATTAAATTTCCATAAAAATAAAAAATATTAAAAATGAATTAATATCTAAATGTAATAAAATTAAAAATAAATATATAAAATTTACCGATTAAAGTCATGATATATTAAATGTATCATATTATAATGAAATTCTAAAATGAATACTAAAATTTGAATAAATTACATAAATATTTTTTGTTTCTATATAAGATTTCATTAATTACATAAATATTTATGGGTGTTCATTGTATATAAAAATGAATTAATTATGTATATGTATGTGAAATCAATATAACACACAATTGATATATATGTTAAATTGAAAAATCAAGCGACATTCAATTGTGTCCATTACTCGATGTAATTAGTCAGTATTTTTAATTCATATTAATTTTTAATTATAAACTATTCTTCATTAAATATATGAATATTTAATGTAAAGCATAAATATTTTTTATTTTATAAATCATATTTATATACATTCATATATATATATACATTTAATCTATACTATTTATTAATATTATCAATAATTATTTAATTAATAAAATATTTAATATTTTTCTAAATTTACTTATTTTTCATTTTTATTTGTTTAATTTTCATTTTACATATATCTATTTATTTAATATATATTATTTATTATTATTTATAATTTATATATAATATAATCAATTTATTCATTTTTATCAATAATTATATAATTAATAAAAAAAATATTTTTTAAATAAACTCTTTTTTAATTTTTATTTTTTAATTATTTCTTTTTATTCGAGACCTTTATCAATACTAAAAAAGTACTGATAAAGGATCCTTTTATTAGAGCTAAAAATATCACTGATTAAGGGTACCCTTTATCAGTGAAAAAAATAAAGCGCTGATAAATGGTACCTTTTATCAATGATAAAGAAAAGCGCTAATAAAGTTTTCCCTTTATCAGTACTAAAAAAACTATTGATAAAGGGTACCTTTTTCAGTGCTAAATAAAAACGCTCATAAAGGTTACCCTTTATCAGTGCTACAAAAAAGCACCGATAAATGATACCTTTTATCAACGCTAAAAAAATACTAATAAAAGGTACCCTTTATGAGTGCTTTTTTCTAGAACTGATAAAGGTCAGTGCTGTTAAAGATCTATTTTATAGTAGTGTTGTCTACCATTGATATGGATTTAGTTAAGGCACTATCATCCCGATCAAGTGTCAAAATATATCTTCTTCTTATAATTGGAAGCAAAAATTCATGTTTTGATCATTCAATCAATGTCATACCACTAATGATGCACCCAACACAAGATGTCTTACCAAAAACACAATTTTTTATTATTATTTTCTTGTATCAAAGTACTTGATCAAATGATGCACATTGATAATGATTTAAGGTTGAGAAACCAATACACATGTTCACATATAAGAACATCCAATGACACCCAAAACATGCAGTGCTCTTTTTAGCAGGTCAGTCCTTATGATCTCATCTACCTGAGATCAACAAGTTCGAACTTCATGAAAGTAAATCTCAATGTTTATGGCCCCCCAAAAACTGATAGTTATACAACATTCGTTTCCTCTCAATATGATGTATCTAGACCACACAACACATGTTTAAGATTATTTTCATAGTATCTCAAGGTTATCATTATAAATATAAACTATTATAAAATTTTGATATGAAAAATAATCCAATGGAATTATCATATAAATAGTGTAAATAGAAGTAATAACACTATTATGGTACGAATACATCATGCATAAGTCTTTTTATGTATGGTATGGTAATTGAAAAGCACCACTCAAGTTGGGTCTAGGGAACCCCTTTCACAACACTTTCAAAATATGAAACATACCAAACATAAATATTTATTCTTAATAAACTAATAAAATAAATAATATAGAAAATATAGTTTAACAGTCCTTATTGAAAATTGTTTATTTCACTTATCACCTATGATAAGAAGTTTGAGAAAAAATGTGATGGTGTTTTGTTTTTGAAAAATAATTATACTTTGTACTTTTTTGGCATCACTTATTGAAAACTAGTTATAACTCTTATCACTTATGATAAGGAGATTAAAAGAAAAAGAATAATCTATGTTTTTTTAAATAATGATTGCACATAATTTCTAGAAAAAACCACATAAATAAGTGGTAAGCATATTTTTATCAATAAAAAATATTGACTTGATTTTAAAAAACCAGTTGTCATATGTCACTTCTATGAAAAAATGCATTGTCATGGTCATGGAACATGGAAGTAGGCCCAAAAACCATGGCCATAGACTAGGGCCATTGTTTTACAGATTGTGGTCCCTACTCCCATTGTGATAGGGGTATTATCACGGTCCAGCTAAACCATGGCAGTAGATTTTCTACAACCATGATTTTGACCGTAGTTGTAGAGAGGCTACACCCATGGGTCAAACCGTGGTTATATCCTTATATAGTATTTCTTAAAAATAATTTTCTTCCTACCAAGAAAATGACTAGTTTTTTCAACCAAAACCAATAATACCAAAAAAATCAATTTATAATCAACCAAAACAAATAGAACCAATAAATATGTTAATATATATATATATACTATCAATAATTTAATTTTTCATCACTCTCATCTACACCCTCATCAACTACATTATCATCGACACCAACATCAACATCGTCACCATCGACATCAATATGGTCACAACCAACATCAACACTGTCACCACCAACAGCCTCATCACCACATTATCCTCATCACTAAAATCATCAACAAGACATGCATAATCATCACCACCATCTTAAACAAAGTGTTTCATCAATAAACAACCATCAACCATTGTTTCACTCTTTGGAGGAAGTAAAGAACGTATAGTTGATATCAACTTTATCAGTTATTCATTCAGTATCTTTTGATTCTACCAAGACTCCTGTTGAATTTTTTTTGTTGATTTCTCAATGGACGTATTCAATTATTCTTGAGTAATCATTTCTGTAGTGTTTTTGGAAGAATCGCTACTTGAAGACCAATATCTCAATGGTGCAATATTTGTTCTTGGACTACAACAAACTTTTTCACAATGCACATTACCTAAGACCTAATATAAATGATCATTTGGTCCAAAAGAACTTGCTTCCTTATCAGACATATCTTACAGAGAATCCTATTAAAAGGATGTTAAATTTTAATTAAATAAAAATATAAATAATATTAAACATGAAATATAAATAAATTAAAAAATAGAAATGATTATATTGAGAATATACCCATCCTCAATGAATGTCACGTTAGACACCTTCTACCTCCCGATATAAATGATTATATTGACTCCCTTTAGTTTACAAAGTTTTCTTACAAATAATTGATCCAAAACAAAATAATAAATACTTTGTTCAAACTACTCCCCAAAAGCTCTGTCCGGATCCTCAGTTTGTTGTGGTTGGGTCTGATTCTCTCAATCCGATGGGGTTGGGTCAGATGGACTCAATTTGATGAATTCAGTCTAATAGACTCAGTTCGATGAACCCATTTTCAATCTGCATTACTTAAACTCTGATCAAATTCTTAGACTGATCCTCCTTAGTTTGGTAAATAAAAATTTCAGATGTTCAACCTTTTAATGAGGTCTTAGTCCAGAAAGATAACTTTGACGCGAATCCTATAGTGATCTTCCTTTTCTTCTCATATGAAAGGTTTCAAATTATGAATGTATTTTGCTTCTATTTATAGGCATCCCATAAAGAAAAATGTTGGAAACTAAAAACATTACCCACTTACTCAAATTCAAAAACCTCTGAGATTTACTAATTTTTTAATTTCATGTATGACCACTTCAAGTCTTCAAAAATCTTTTAGAACCTTCTTAAGTCTTCTGAGTAACTAGTCTTCTCAAACTTACTAAATTTTATTTAGTTCGATGGAACTTTCTCAGATCAGTATGATGAAACTTCTTCAACTCATTACTATGAAAATTCCTTAGCTCATTATTATGGAACTTCCTCATCTCATTATGATGGAACTTCATCAGCTCATTATGATGGAACTTCCTCAGTTCATTGTTATGAAACTTCCTTATCTCATTACTATGGAATTTCCTTAGCTCATTACTATAGAACTTCTTCATCTCATTATGATAGAACTTCATCATCTCATTACTATGCAACTTCCCCATATCATTACTATAGAACTTCCTTATCTCATTACAAAGGAAATTCTTCAACTCATTACGATGGAACTTCCTCAACTCATTACTATAGAAGTTCCTCAACTCATTACTATGGAACTTCCTCTGCTCAGTACTATATAACTTCCTTAGCTCGTTACTATGGAACTTTATCAAATACTCTTAAAACTTCATCGACTTTACTAAGAAAGTCTTCTAACAATTTTCATGTCTGATACTTCTGGATCCGATGTTCTATATCTAGATTTCTAGAACCGATTCAAACTTATCAAAGAATTTCAATAGCATCCATTCTTCAAAAAAAAATTCATGAGACTTTATCATGAATTGTGAGAACTTCATGACTAGAAAAGCATCATCTGAGTTACAAAGGAAAGTATTATGACTTCCCTTATTTCCAACACCTCCTTTGTTTCCAACTAAAACTCAATACGATTGGTAGCACTTATTATCCCCCTTTTCTTTTTAAGGGTTTCATCACAAGAGTTACAAACAACTTATGATATTTGAGAATTACAAACCAACAAAGAATCATCTAACATAAGGTTAGAAAATAACGAACTTTTTAATTCCTGGTTCCTTTGAAACATACTTTTCTAGCTTCAGCACCACTCTGAATTTCTTTCACATCTTCTCCTAACTTTTTAATAAACATCATGTATGATTGATCTTGAACTTCATGTCGATAGATCTAAGACCGATGGTGTGTCTGATCAGAAACTTTACAAAATTTTCAGCACATATCTTTCTAACAACTTCAAATTTTAGTTCATCTCAGTCTAATAACCAACGTCCAAAAAACAATGTTCAATACTTCTCTCACATTTGTGTTTGGGTTTAAACTTTTATCAGCTTTTGACTTTATTATATAAACTCATACCGATGAACTAGGTCTGATCCTGAAAAACAAAAAACATACATTCACAAAAGGTTTGTTGTCAACAAATACAAAACAATTCACTAAAAAACATCACAAAGGATCTTCAACCTAACTTTATTAGCTTTCTGACCATTTTTTAAATTATATCAGAGTTGTATTTTAAAACAAAATTGTTAATAATACTTTATAAAGAAAGTGAAAATAAATTTTAACAAATATAGTACCCATATTTTAGCATAAGCATTATAATTTATCTATTTCCCAACCTATCTCCAAAGGATTCCTTGAACTAGAATGATTTTTCTATGTTTGGAGAGGTTTCCCATGAAACTTTGTAATTCCTTGACATTTTTTCCAATAATCTACAAGTTTTTATTGTATTTCATCATTATTTGTGTGTTCTTATTCCAAAGCTCGTGCATCTTAGTATGACCCTTTCTCTTAGTAAAATATGTTTCTGTAGAAAAAATGACCATTAAAGAAACGTAATAATTTCAATTTAAAGAAAATTATTTTACTTAATTTAATTTAAACATATACCTGAAGCAGTGTTCAATTCCACCATATCATGTACATTGTGTGGATGGATAACAAATAGAGGAGTCACATGTACAGTAGAATATGGATGTTGAAGGTGGGTAGGTGGGCATGGGTATTCTAGAGGCATAAAAATAGGAGAAGTACCCTATACATATAAAGGAGGATAAAGATAAATTGGTTGAGGGATGGGAGGAGTAGGACTACCCTGCATGGTATAACATGGGAACAGGTAGTATAGTGGACCAATTGTGTATGGGTATGACACAAAAGGTGAATCCATAATATGAGGAAAATATCTTAGTGACTGTAAAGGCATGGGTTGTGGTGAAACTGAAGCAATAGGAGCACTGCAGGTAGGGGTATTTCTATACTCCAAACAACTAGTCTCGTCCTCTGTAAATGTAAGTTGTCTCCTCAATAATGTCTATCAATAATAAATATGATATGTTTAAAGTTTAAACATAATCAATATAAAAATATTACACTAACTGGGTCAGTCGTATTATAGTAATCCATGCATCCCTGAAACAAAAATCATTTTCCTTTATTCACCTTCTATGAACATTTTCAAAATACATAATTACCAAACAATGCAAGAAATAATGTGAAAATTTAAAAAAATCAAAAAATTAACTAAAAAATGTCAACAAAATGTCAACAAAAGAAATAAGTAGTGATATAAAATTAAAATGGTTAAAAATGAACACATGTTAAAGTCTGTTATTTCAAGATTCAAATGAAATATATTGCAAATGTTAATTTAAAAATAATTAAATAATGAAGTAACATCCTAACAGACAAATATTTGATTAAAAAATTCATACTTTATGTGCATGCAACTAATTCTCTAATACAATTTCAGGTTCGCAATATGTTCTAACAACTGAGTGATCTGCATCATCATATGCAACTATTGAGTGAATAACAATTGTTATAATAGTGGTTGCCCTATACCCAATATGAACAGTACTTTTCAATTACCATGTTATGGATATAGTGAGTTCCGCATTATGTACGCTTACTATAAATAGTTTTGATATTTCTACATCTGTTGTTTATATGGTAATGTCCATAGATTTCTTGTCGTATTAAAAGGTTATAACAATTGTTGATCTATAATGAGAACCTAGAGATACTATGACATTAACCTTAAGCAAATGCCATATGGTCAAGATACATCATTCTTACTGGACACAGATGATGTCTGGTCATCAAATGTTGGGGGCTCATAATCATTGAGACTTCTTCTCATAAAGTTCGCACTTGGTGATCTCGAGTAGATGAGATCATGAGGATTGACCCGCCAACAGAAACACCACATGTTTCAGGTGTCATTGGCAATTCCTATCTGCGAACATGTGTAATGGTCTCCTGGCTTGAGATTACTATCATTGTATACTATTTGATCACATAATTTGATGTAAGGCAAAAACTATGGCATTAAATTTGTAATGAGGTATCTTGCATTGGTTGCGTCATTAGTGGAATAACACTGATTGAATAATCAAGAAATAATTTGTCACTTCCGAAAGGAAGTGATATCTCGGGCCTAATTGATCTGGTTGGTAATACCTTTACTAAATCCATTGTCATGGTAGAAGAAGGTAATTTCATCCAATTATGTAAACAAATAATAAATCAAGAAAGGATGATGACACAAAGTGTGTGTCATGCTTTAAGAGATATTACGAGACAAAGAGATCATATTTTACTACATGTGTTCGTAGAAAAGATCGTAATTGTTATGACTTTTCTTTATCTCTTCAAGGACTTTGATGGGTTTTTAGACTTCATTCTTAGTCTATGAATAGTATTCACTACTATCGAGATAAGAGTCTAGAGGGTCACACACTAAAAGTATTCAAAAGTTTAGTCTATTCTAATGAATAGGATCATAAGACATGGTGGGCCTCACCACGAGGTTTGGGATATGTCCATGAATATACGATCGCCAAGGAATAAATAAATTCATATTATTCGAGTTTTAAAAAATAATATTGAATTTATTTATTAAATGTATTTACAAGTATTAAAGCAAATACATAGGAAATATTATACAAATGAATATTATTTTAATATTCAAGATTCGTTTAAAATTTGTTGGAACGATGAGTTGAGTTAATGATCCACTTTTATCATGTAATGTATTTATTATATTACAAATGATAACAATATAAATGATATTTATGACTTAGCAAATAAGCCATATGATTTCGTTTATAATTTACTTAGTGGGCAATAAATATCCGAGGATTGGGGAGGCATTTCAGGTGATTTAGCGCTTCATTGTATAAGTCAGAGAAGGTACTCACACTAGGTACTATTCACTACGAGTTTATGAGTCTCTCTCCTTTCCTGCTTCATAGAGAAAGAAGAAGACGATCTGAGCTCCCGATCCGAGTTCATCTTTATGGATCGGTGGATTGTCGTTGTGGTGATCATCGGGACGTTGAAGGTGTCATCGGAATTCTGCACTATCACCCAAATTTTGATGATCGACGCTCTCGGAGACTTTCGAAGCGTGTGTTGACGATCTAGAGGGATCTGACATTGGTTCATTGGAGCAACGGTCGTTGGCGACCCTCCTCTCAGTCTCAACCGCCTGCACTACGCGCCCTCCTGCGGCTGCACCCACCTCTAGTCGATCCCAACCGGTTACCACCCTCATCGTCATCGTCAGACCTCATTCGACCACCCACTGTCGAAGGCCATCGCCACGCGCCTCACTTTCAGCCTTCCTCCCTCTCCTGTCGAGTCGAGCTCCCCATTTGGCTCCCCCCCCCCCACCCACATTGTATGGTCACTGTCCCCACTGGGCTGACCCCATGGCGCGTCTCCCTTCCTAGTCATTTGAGTTTCCCACCTCCCGCACAAAGCCACTGGGTAATGTCTTGGATTTTCCATTTATTATTTTTAAATATTATATGGAATTATTTCGAGACCGGACACAAAGACGGCACATCATTCTGAGGTCCAGTGAGCCCGGAATGGGGGTTTGAACTTTTTTTTAGTTAAGTGAGTCGGCACTTGTGCGCGGCTATGGCAGTTTCCAAACGGATGCCCGGATTAAAAATATGAGCACACCGTTGCGTCCGGGACGATGACTTTACCTAAAAATGAGGCTAACCTCAACCGGCGCGGGTCTAGGGAAAAATTTAATTTTCGGACGTTTAAGTAAAATAAAATAAAATAACAAGTTTATTTTATTTCATTTAAGGAAACATCCGCTGCAGCGTGGCAACGGCGCAGCTGTTTCCTAAATTAATGGCGCGTCATAATAACTTCAAAATGGTGAGTCGGCGTCATTAATGTTGTCGCGTAATTAAATGACAACATGTTTCTCTTTTTAATGGGTTAAACAATTGTTGATCGTTGGCCACGTTTGAGAGAAACCTCTGCCGAATCCGCGGCGCGTTGGAGCAAACTCTCAGTGACGAATGACGACGGATCGAAGTCGAGAATCGCTACGCCAACAACGTTGAAGGATCTCGACGACAACGACAGTGCGGTGCATTCGTCAACGATCGATCCTTTCAAAAAGTAGGGGTTGTTATTTAAATTTTTTTCCCCGTATTTGAGTTTAAACGACGAACGCGGATCAACCACGAACAAGTTGATCCGCGGATTTGTACGTTCTTACAGGAGGGTTTCCTTGGGATGATTTTTGGGGAATTAATCCATGCTTTTTATTTATGTTGATTCTTTCTCCGTTTAAGCCTATTAACGGGAGTGTATCAATGTCGTGGTGAACGAAAACGGAGGTTCGTTCCTCAATTTGTTTATTGGGATTTCTTCCCCCTTCTTTCCTTGCGCATTCTTCGTGTTCTTCGCGGGGCAACGAACAACGGATCGTTGCACATCCGTTCTGTGACACAACGATCCCAAATCGAAGGTTCGACACCGCAACGACCTTGTGGAGGTGCGGCGACGATGGCGGACGATGAATCGGACCAGATCGGAAAGAGCGTTATTCGTGTGGGAAGATCGGAACACGTTTTCGGAGCCGACTAGAGGACCAAAAATTATGGAAGCGGCTTCGTGGTGTTCGGGCGACCAGAACTTGGGACTTTTGTGGTGATCGGACAGCCGGATCGATGATCGGATCACCATGGGAGGCGGGCCGGCGAAGGGCATAGTTTCTGGAAATTTCTAGAATACACGGTGTGTACTCCGAAGAATATGTTGTGTAGTGCTGGCGGCGGAAGCTAGGGTTTCAGGGTCAGAGAAGAATCACACGGCATGTGACCCTGGTCACATGGAGTATTGGACCTTCCCCGAAGCTCGGCGTGTACTTTGGGTAGTACACGGACACGGGATGAGCTACACGGCTTCAGGCGGCACGGCGTGTACAGCACGGTAGAAGCAGCTATGCGGAGCTCGGAGTGTATCTCGCGGATATGCAGACATGGGATGGAGTACATGATCGTGTAATCCATCACACATCCAGGCTAGAACAGCAGCGCGGGTCACCCCGTGTGCGGATTACACGGGTTGGAGTACACGGGTTGATGACCGTGTACGGACACATGGCCAGAGTGCACGAAGCCAACCCCAGTTACTCGGACACGGCGTGTACATCGTACTACACGCCATGTACTAAGTTTTTCTACATGACCAGCCTTTGACACGGGCCGTTGTACACGGGCAGTACCCGGGGTCAGACAACACGGCGTGTACCTTTTCTACACACCGTGTACTTTTTGGGAAACAGCATGGTCCTCTGTTCATCGTATCCTGGACATCTTTCATTTGGGTTAGTGCCCCTTCTTCTTGTTCCCCTGAAGGTCAGGCATCGTTTCCTTTTACAGGAGTATGATCCCTTCAGCTGGACTTTCTGTGATAGAGTCGGCATCCCTCCGAGAGGCCCGGAGCGAGATCCTTTATCCATTCCTGACCCTAGGTAGAGTCAGGCATCGACGTGACCAACTCTACCATGCGTTGATCCTATACCTAGCTGGTGTATCACCTAACTGGTGAATCCGAATGAGTCACGATATCCGCCATGGCCCTGGCAGTGATCCTCATCTGTGTATCCTGATCTTTCCCACTCAGGAGTGTGTCTCCCGTAATGAGTGCTTCTATCTACCGTAACCTTCCCACTCAGGATTGTGTCTCCCGTAATGAGTGCAACTAACTCTCGTGGCGGTTCCCGATGAACAACACTTCTCGGACAGACGTCATCAGAGCTATAAGACTCATGGAGTGTGTTCTCCTGAAATGAGTGCATCACGGAATCTTCGAACAGAATCCCCGACGGGGGTATGCGGTTGTGTGACTTGTCCCTTGACTACGGGGACGGGTTTGAGTATATTTGTTTTGTTTTATATGTTCTGTAGACATATACTGTGCATAGTTGACTGTACCTTTACCTTGTTTACTACTTTGTGGTTTTCGGGGTCCTCTACTGAGTATTGTTATACTCACCCCTGCACAGGCTTTGCCTGCACGTCTGGTTTCTTGTGCAGACGAGCAGCCTTTTGACAGAGTCCAGGGCAGACCAGGACAGGACCGAGCTTTCTGAGTTCCCTACAGTGCGAGGTGTTCCTACGGCTACGAGCAGTAGTCCCAGTACCTTTTGTGCTTACAGGTTGGACTTTGCAGTTTTCAGACTCTTGTTTGTTTTGCTTTTTGGTGGGCTTGTATTTTTGGCCCAGTTTACTTTTACAGTACTCTGTCTTTCGTCGTACCCTTTTGGTTGGGTTTAGTTGTATGCATGCATTCTTTTTCCTTATAGGTTTTTACATTTCAGCATTTTTGGGCTTAGATATTTGTGTGTGTGTACAGGTACATAGGAAATGCCTCCCATGTTAGTAATATGCCTACTCGGTGCTAGTCACCAGCCCCTGGCCTATTGGAGGTGGTCTTGGTGAGTCACGGCATGGTCCCCCTGGGACGGGTCATGACAGAGTGGTATCAGAGCTGGTCGGTTCTACCTTAGGACCAAGAGTCTATGAGTTTGGTTTGGGGCAATAGTGTTGAGTGTTTGGGGTTCGGCTTTCAGGCCAGAGACCCCAGTGTTCGTGCGGCAGCCGACGTATCCATACACCAGGACTCTGATAACCTGCTTTTCGACTCGTTTCATGAAAACACTAGTTGCGGGGAAATAAAAGGTACATGCATCATATAGGAATGGTTTGTGGTTTCCATGTCCTTTGTTCCATCTATCCAGATATACTCTTTGACCATGGTACATCTTATTTCCTTACAGGATGCCTCCACAACGCATCCCCACTAGGATTCAGCAGCACGATCACGAGTATGACCCCCTCAGTCACGAATCTTCGATACAGGGACCAGCTCCCCAGGCGTTTCCACCAGGTGGTGAACCTATTATACCACCAGTGGAGCAACCAATGGTACCTGCGGTACCGACCAGTGAGGAGCGTAGGCTCAGCGCGCTCCACGAGTTTCAAAGATAGAGGCCCCTCAGGTTCCAAGGTGAGCCCGACCCTCAGGCGGCTGAGGACTGGCTTGAGGAGGTGACCAGAGATTTTCATCTAGTGAGGACACCAGCAAACCATTTGGTTATCCTAGGAGCGATCCTTCTTCAGGGTTCAGCGAGACGATGGTGGAGTCTGACCACACAGATACACGATGAGGAGACCCTTTCGTGGACGGAGTTTGAGATACTCTTCAGGGAGGAGTTCTCTCTGGTTACGTTGAGAGCTATACGCATCTAGGAGCTTCTTCAGCTCCAGCAGGGCAGTATGATTGTAGCTGACTATTCATCGAGGTTTACCAACCTTGGATATCGTCAAGGATCAATACTTCAGATCTCGGACCTTCGAGCGGGGTTTACGATGAGACATCCAAGCTAGTGTCGTGCCTCTATGCATATTGACTTATGTTGGAGTGCCTGAGTGAGCTTTGGTGGTGGAGAGCTTCTTGGTGAAGCAGAGACAGCTGCCGGCAGTCAGCAGTAGGCAGACAGGTACGGAGACCTCAGCGGCAGGGATCCGGTGTCAGATGCAGGGATCAGTACGTGAGAGACGTCGGAGGAGGACCCAGGATAGGGGATCGACAGTCCAGGGCTCTCATGCTGGATCCAGTCAGCCTAGGGAGAAGCGATGCTACGCATGTGACGGTAGGGGACATCTTGTTAGGGATTGCCCGGCCCGTCGAGCTGCTGACAGGGAAGCGGTAGATGGACCACCGAGGTAGAGGCAGAGGACAGAGAAGGAAGACCCGCTAGGCGGAGGACATGGCAGAGGAGCAGGGAGAGCTGCGGGTGGTGGCAGACGCTTCGACTTACTTCCACCACCACCCCCAGGAGGTCCGCATTAGGCTCAGGGAGCTGGGGGACAGGGGTGGGGACAGCTCCATGCGGTCGAGGCATATGACCCAAGGTCTCCAGGGATGATTCGAGGTACGGTCTGTGTATTTTCTACCTTATTTGTCGTACTCATAGACATAGGTTCCAGTCATTCCCTTATAGCCACATTTCTTGTACAAAACCTCGAAATTCTGGTAGAACCGTTGACTCGATCCTTACGCTTGGAGACACCTACGGGAGGAGACTCGACGATCACACACCTTTGCAGACAGTGTGATCTTACCCTTAGAGGCAAGAGTTTCGGTTGGAACCTCTTGGTGGTAGCGTCGAGGCCTTACGACGTCATTCTCGGTATGGATTGGTTATCTTCAGTCCATGCCCAGATTGATTGTTTTATGTGAATAGTGTGGTGTGTCCACCGTGATGGAATGAGGTTTTCCTTTGTCGGAGAGAAGGAAACCCAGGAAGCACAAAATGGGCTCATGAATAGGATGGTGTAGCCAATCACTCATGAGTTGGCTAGCTTTAACCTCGGAGCAGTAGATGTTGTGAGCTCTCAGTTCCTAGCAGTGGTGGCGGAGTATCAGGACGTCTTTCCCGAAGATGTTCCAGGACTACCTCCCCGCTGGTAAATCGATTTTTGCATCGACTTACACCCCGGGACGACACCGATCTCCTCATCGGCATATCGGATGGCTCCCGCAGAGCTTCCCGAACTGAGGGTGCAGTTGGAGGATTTACAGAGCAAGGGTTTCATGAGACCCAGCGTTTCACCCTGGGCGGCCCCAGTCTTGTTTGCCAAGAAGGCCGACGGGAGTTTGAGACTGTGCGTGGATTACCGGTGCCTGAACCAGGTGATGGTGAAGAATAAGTATCCACTACTGAGGATCGATGACCTCTTCGATCAGCTAAGAGGGGAACAGTGGTTCTCGAAGGTTGACCTTCGATCAGGCTATCACCAGCTATGAGTGCGAGATGAGGATATACCGAAGACAGCTTTCAGATGCTGCTACGGTCACTACGAGTACTTGGTGATGCCTTTTGGCGTGACGAATTCCCCTGCAGTGTTCATGGGACTAATGAACTGGATCTTCCAGCCGTACTTGGACCGGTTCGTAGTGGTCTTCATTGATGACATCCTTGTGTACTCGGCATTAGAGGAGGAGCACGTGAGACACCTGCGGATGGTTCTGGACATACTCCAGGAGCACCAGCTTTATAGAAATCTCTCGAAGTGTTAGTTCTGGATTCAGGAGGTCCACTTTCTGGGACATGTCATCTCAGCAGATGGAGTGGTTGTTGACCCAGCCAAGGTGGAGGCTGTGTTAGCATGGGAGCCACCTCGGAGCGTAATGGAGGTGCGAAGCTTCCTTGGATTGGCGGGATATTACCGGAGATTCATTCCTGATTTCTCCCGGATATCAGCACCGATGACGGCCTTAACCAGGAAGGGGCAACCCTTCGTGTGGACAGAAAAGTGCCAGCAGGCTTTTGAGCAGCTGAGACAGAGTTTAACGAGCGCCCCAGTCTTGATATTGCCGGAGGAGGGTATCGAGTACATAGTTTTCTGCGACGCATCAGGGACCGGGCTCGGCTGTGTCCTGATGCAGCGACATGGAGTGATTGCTTATGGTTCACGCCAGCTTAGGCCACATGAGCAGAACTATGCGACCCATGATCTCGAGTTAGCAGCGGTAGTCTTCGCATTGAAGATGTGGAGACACTACCTTATGGGCGAGCGGTTCATTGTCTACTCTGACCACAAGAGCCTCAAGTACATCTTCTCACAGAAAGATCTGAATCTGAGGCAGAGGCGTTGGATAGAGTTCCTCCAGGACTATGATTTCGAGATCATCTATACTTCTGGAGAGGGGAACAAGGTGGCAGATTCCCTTAGCAGGAAGTCGAGCTCACAGCTGTTGAGTGAGGCAACACAGCAGTTAGCTGCATTACAGTTATCCTTTGTGGATGGAGAGGATACAGCTTACCTACAGTCGATGGTTGTCACCCCTCTACTCCTACAGTGAGTTAGGGAGGCACAACTTGGGGATGTCGACTGTGTGGCTTTACGTGCTCAGTTATCCACATGACATGCTCCTGATGGATATTCGCAAGGTGAGGAGCACGTACTTCTTTTCAGAGGATGCACTGTTGTACCAGTGGCGTTCCAGGAGGAGGTTCTGAGGGAGTTTCATACATCCCCTTTGGCGGTACATCCTGGAGTGACAAAGATGTACCAGGATCTCCAACGACAGTTCTGGTGGTCAGGCATGAAGAAGGCAGTAGCATAGTTCGTTTCTCGAGGCCTCACATGCCAGCAGGTGAAGGCTGAGCACCAGGTTCCAGCAGGATTAGCTCACCCCCTGGAAGTTCCAGAGTGGAAGTGGGATGGAATATCAATGGACTTCGTGACATGCTTACCACGGACATCCAAGGGGCACGATTCCATCTGGGTGATCGTTGACCGACTCACCAAGTCAGCCCACTTCCTAGCTATCAGGGAGCAGAGTTCCGTAGAGAGATTGGGGCGCCTCTACGTGCAGGAGATAGTTCGGCTTCATGGCGTCCCCTCGACTATAGTCTCGGATCGAGATGCCCACTTCACATCTCGGTTGTGGAAGAGATTGCAGGAGGCTTTTGGGACTCAACTACGCTTGAGCACAGCGTTTCATCCCCAGACTGATGGTCAGACTGAGAGGATCATTCAGGTTCTGGAGGATATGTTGCGAGCTTATATCTTGGACTTTGGTCGCAGCTAGGAGGACCACCTACCACTGGTGGAGTTTGCGTACAACAACAGCTACCACTCCACCATTGGTATGGCATCGTTCGAGGCTTTGTACGGGAGACCCTCCCAGTCACCGCTTTACTGGACCGACCCCGGAGAGTCAGCACTCATGGGTCCAGAGTTAGTGCGAGCTACCACAGAGAAGGTGCAAGTCATCCGAGAGTGGATGAAGACTGCACAGAGCCGGTAGAAGTCTTATGCTGACAGGCGACGGAGACCTCTGGAGTTCGAAGAGGGAGACCACGTCTTTTTTCGGGTCTCACCTCGATGAGGGTTGCGGAGATTTGGCTGAGGTGGCAAGTTATCTCCGAGGTTCATCAAACCTTTCCAGATTCTGTACAGAGTTGGCAAGGTGGCGTACCGCCTAGCTCTACCACCACAGTTGCATCGGGTACATGATGTCTTCCACGTGTCGCAGCTGAGGAGGTATGTGCATGACCCATCACACGTCATTGACTGGGGCGAGCTGGACATCGAGGATGGAGTGACCTTTGCTGAGTACCCGGTGGAGATCGAGGATCGGCAAGAGAGGATCCTTCGTGGGCGACCGATTCCCTTGGTGCGCGTCCGGTGGAAGCACGAGAATCTTCAGGAGAGCACGTGGCAGCGGGAGGCCCAGATCCGTGCCTAGTACCCTAATCTTTTTTAGTAGCCTTTGTTTTCGCTTTTCGGGGATGTAAAGCCCCAAGGTGGGGAGAATGTAATGTCTCGGATTTTCCGTTTATTATTTTTAAATATTATAAGGAATTATTTCGAGACCGGGCGCGAAGACGGCACATCATTCTGAGGTCCAGTGAGTCCGGAATGGTGGTTTGAACTTTTTTTTAGTTAAGTGAGTCGGCGCTTGTGCGCAACTGTGGCAGTTTCCAAACAGATGCCCAGATTAAAAATATGAGTGCACCGTTGCGTCTGGGACGATGACTTTACCTAAAAATGAGGCTAACCTCGACCGGTGCGGGTCGAGGGAAAATGTTAATTTTCGGACGTTTTAAGTAAAATAAATTAAATTAAATTAACAAGTTTATTTTATTTCATTTAAGGAAACATCCACTGCAGCGCGGCAACGGCGCAGCTGTTTCCTAAATTAATGGTGCATCATAATAACTTCAAAACGGTGAGTCGACGTCATTAATGTTGCCGCGTAATTAAATGACAACATGTTTCCCTTTTTAATGGGTTAAACAATTGTTGATCGTTGGCGACGTTTGAGAGGAACCTCTTCCGAATCCGCGGCGCGTTGGAGCAAACTCTCGGCGACGAACGACGACGGATCGAAGTCGAGAATCGCTACGCCAACAACGTTGAAGGATCTCGACGACAATGGCAGCGCGGCGCCTTCGTCAACGATCGATCCTTTCAAAAGGTAGGGGTTGTTGTTTCAATTTCTTTTCCCCGTATTTGAGTTTAAACGAAGAACGCGGATCAACCACGAACAAGTTGATCCGCAGATTCGTATGTTCTTACGGGAGGGTTTCCTTAGGATGATTTTTGGGAAATTAATTCATGATTTTTATTTATGTTGATTCTTGCTCCGTTTAAGCCTATTAACGGGAGTAGATCAACACCGTGATGAACGACGGTGGAGGTTCGTTCCTCAATTTGTTTATTTGGATTTCTTCCCCCTTTTTTCCTCGCGCGTTCTTCGCGTTCTTCGCGGGGCGACGAACAACGGATCGTTGCACATCCGTTCTACGACGCAACGATCCCAAATCAAAGGTTCGACACCGCAATGACCTTGTGGAGGTGCGGAGACGATGGCGGACAACAAATCAGACCGGATCGGAAAGAGCGTTCTTCGAGCGTTCTTCGAGCGGGAAGATCGGAACACGTTTTCGGAGCCGACCGGAGGCCCGAAAACGATGGAAGCGGCTTCGTGGTGTCCGGGCGACCAAAACTTGGGAGTTTTGCGGTGATCGGATGGTCGGATCGATGATCGGAGCACCACGGGAGGCGGGCTGGCGAAGGGCGTCGTTTCTGGAAATTTCCAGAATACACGGCGTGTACTCCGAAGAACACGTCGTGTAGTGCTGGTGGCGGCGGCTAGGGTTTCGGGGTTAGAGAAGAATCACACGGCGTGTGACCCTGGTCACACGGCGTATTGGACCTTCCCCGAAGCTCAGCGTGTACTTTGGGTAGTACACGGACACGGGATGAGCTACACGGCTTCAGGCGGCACGGCGTGTACAACGCGGCAGAAGCAGCTACACGGAGCTTGGCGTGTATCTCGCGGATACGCGGACACGGGATGGAGTACACGACCATGTACTCCATCACACGGCCATGCGAGGACAGCAGCGCGGGTCACCCCGTGTGCGGATTACATGGGTTGGAGTACACGGGTTGACGACCGTGTACGGACACATAGCCAGAGTGCACGGAGCCAACCCCAGTTACTCGGACACGGCGTGTACATCGTACTACACGTCGTGTACTAAGTTTTTCTACACGACCAGCCTTTGACATGGGTCGTTGTACACGGGCAGTACCTGGTGTCAGATAACACGGCGTGTACCTTTTCTGCACGCCGTGTACTTTTTGGAAAACAGCATGGTCCTCTTGTTCATTGTATCCCGGACATCTTTCGTTTGGGTTAGTGCTCCTTCTTCTTGTTCCCCTAAAGGTCAGGCATTGTTTCCTTCTACAGGAGTATGATCCCTTCAGCCGAACTTTTTGTGATAGAGTCGGCATCCCTCTGAGAGGCCCGGAGCGAGATCCTCTATCCATTCCTGACCCTAGGTAGAGTCAGGCATCGACGTGACTAACTCTACCAGGCGTTGATCCTCTAGCTAGCTGGTGTACCACCTAACTGGTGAATCTGGATGAGTCGCAGTATCCGTCATGACCCTGCAGTGATCCTCATCTGTGTATCGTGATCTTTCCCACTCAGGAGTGTGTCTCCCGTAATTAGTGCAGCTACCTCTCGTGGTGGTTCCTGATGAACAACACTTCTCGGACGGACGTCATCAGAGCTATAAGACTCGTGGAGTGTGTTCTCCCGGAACGAGTGCATCACGGAATCTTCGAACAGAATCTCCAACGGGGGTATGTGATTGTGTGACTTGTCCCTTGTCTACGGGGCCGGGTTTGAGTATATCTGGTTTGTTCTATATATTCTGTAGACATATACTGTGCATAGCTGACTGTACCTTTACCTTGTTTACTGCTTTGTGGTTTTCGGGGTCCTCTACTAAGTATTGTTATACTCACCCCTACACGGGCTTTGTCCGCACGTCTGGTGTCTTGTGCAGACGAGCAGCCTTTTGACAGAGTCTAGGGCGGACCAGGACAGGACCGAGCTTTCTGAGTTCCCTATAGGCCGAGGTGTTCCTACGGCTACGAGCAGCAGTCCCAGTACCTTTTGTGCTTACAAGTTGGACTTTGCAGTTTTCACACTCTTGTTTGTTTAGCTTTTTGGTCGGCTTGTATTTTTGGCCCAGTTTACTTTTACAGTACTCTACCTTTCGTCGTACCCTGTTGGTTGGGTTTAGTTGTATGCATACATTCTTTTTTCTTAGAGGTTTTACATTTCAGCATTTGTGGGCTTAGAGATGTGTGCGTGTGTACAGGTACATAGGCAATGTCTCCCAAGTTAGTAATATGCCTACTCGGTGCTAGTCACCAGCCCCTGGCCTATTGGAGGCGGGTTTGGAGAGTTACGGCGCGGGCTCCACTGGGACGGGTCGTGACACACCGCCCCAATCTACCCCCTGTCGCGCGACTAGACACCGCCCCATTGGCCTTCCCGATACTCGGCCAGTTCTGTCGACATATTTGTGGTGGGCTACCCTGTCGACCGATCTAAAGCAAAGCTGGATCGACCCAACCCAAATAGGGGCGGGTTGGGCCCTCCCTGACTCGCCTAGCCCCTTACGAATACAGTTGATGCTAGATATCCCTTTCAAGGATTTCTCTGACTGTGTGAGCCCGAGAAAAAGATATATATATATATATATATATATATATTTCAAAAACTAGATTATAATTTTTTGAAATAAAAAAATAAGTTTGACGGAACGATTACTATTAAAATTAAAATTAAATGAATTATTTAATTCATTCATCGCTCTCAACATAAATTTATTACGAAATTAAATTTTATTAGGCATTTTATTTGTGTACCGACTGATCTTGAACATCGACAGATCAATGTATGTTTGATTTTAAATTTATTTAATTATTTAATCAAATACATGCGATGCATGTAATAATTAAATTTATTTAAATAGTCTGCTCATCAATTTTTATCGCATAATATGTATAAAAATTTGTGTCCACAAAAGTTGCATTCCATGTATTTATGCATTTCTCAAGACCTCATCTACAATTTAGGTATTATACCCTTCCAATATGTTTGTTCATTTATTAGTAAAATAAAAGAAATGAAAAGAAATGATTTTCATTTCTATTCGTTTTGTTTGGATGTGAAATTTAGTAAAAGAAAAGAAATGGTTGTCATTTCTCTCCACCGTATTTTGTAATAATTTTTAAAAGAAAAAAAAAAGATATAGTTTTGATACATATGACACAAATAACCTTTTGTTAAAAAACAACAAATACATACATGATTAAAGGGCATACTTACCAAATTTCAAAAATAACCACTGATTAGATCCCTACCGATAACACACTTATTGTCATGTTTGTCCAACATCAACAATTTATGTTAAATGACACAAATAACTCTTAAAAGAAGGTATTTTTATTATCTTTTTATAACCAATCAAAAAACAATAATTTTGATTTTAATCGATCATTATCTTTCATATCACCAAAATTAGGTAAATATTAAACTACAAACATATATTAATACAAATTTAAAAATTAAAAAAATTAAAGATAATCAGAATTATTAATTCACAATGATCAAAAATTATTTATATAATTTATTAATTCAAAATTATTAATTTGAGATAATAAAAAATATTAATTCAAAATAATTATTAATTCAAAATTATTTACGATTGTTTACACATAATTATTTATAATTAAAATTATTTATATACACATAATCAAAAATATTTATATATGATTGTTATTATTATTTATAAATTATGTTGAACTTAAAAAAACATTATTTATAAATTAAGTTGAACTTAAAAAAATCTTTACTTATAAATTACGTTGAACAAAATATTTAGATACATATGAAAATAATGTTTGTTATTATTAATAATGAAAAATGTGTTCATTTATATAAATATAATTAAAAAAAGTAGTCATGAATGAGGAAAACATTTATGTTTTTTTATGAAATTTAAAGCACCACAACTTTGAATTTTTCAACTAAATACATTTTATTTCTCACTACAATAATCATATATAAATTATCAAAAATATATTATATCAATGCAAGTTAGATACAAGGTATTTCATAAGCACCTCAAATAATTTTAATAAACAAACTCAAATAAAGTACTCAAATAATTTTAATATTTAAATATAAAAACAAACTCAACCTATAGCATTCAAACCGCAAAAATAAAGTACTCAAAAACATGAAAGGAAACAATGTCATGAAGGAACACAAACTGAAGAATACTACATCAATAGATGAGTTCAACATCAAATTGGAGGATAATAGAGCCACACCTTGAAGGGATGAAAGACATCAAACAATTATTCATATAAACATACACAGATAATATGATAAATTAAAACTTCACATACAACTTTGTCAAAATCATCCCAATTTTGAGAAAATTAGAAATCAAGGGTTTGAGAGAAGTCATTTCTCCAAGTTTTGCTCGTAACATCTCCCTCCATCAGTTTGATCTCATAGGAAAATTAGTTACAATCACTCGAAATCATTTATTTTCTTCCAAAATCTCCCCCTGCCAATACAAAATCTTAGGGCCACACAAAATACCTTCATAAATAGATCACCCACTACTTTAGGCTCAAAATCAGTCCCATCAATCTATCTAATTTATGCATTCCAATTCTCATGATGAGTAATTTGTTGGAAAAATGATAACGGAGGACCAGTATCTAAGGATTTAATTCCAATAAAAGACCTAAATCCAATGACCATAACTGTGTAGGTTGAGAAATCTAAATTAGGTTTTAAAGAGATAATAGAATCTTTATAAGGCTAGCAAATTCAGCAGGAACACTGTAATTCAAATAATTATAGCCCAATCTTAACAGCTGCCCTGTCAAATCGAAACCCTAATTCGAAAAACAGAACAATATCTAAGAGCTGGTAAACTTCGTAACCGCCTTCGTCCCCTCCGACACCGCATGCTTCGCCAGCTCTCCAGGCAACACCAGCCTAACCGCCGTCTGTATCTCCCTCGACGTGATCGTCGGCTTCTTGTTGTACCGCGCCAGCTTCGAAGATTCCTGGGCCAACTTCTCGAAGATGTCGTTGATGAAGCTGTTCATTATACCCATGGCCTTGCTGGAGATCCCAATGTCTGGATGCACCTGCTTAAGCACCTTGAAGATGTAGATCTTGTACGTCTCCACGCTCTTCGCCTTCTTCTTCTTCTTCTCGCCGGACGCCGGACGCTTAGCGACCTTCTTCTCAGCACGGGGCTTCTTCTCGGCTACGGATTTCTCCGCAGCAGGTTTCTTCTCAGCAGGTTTCTTCTCCGCCTTCGGTGCCATTGCGAAAATCAGAGATTGGGAGGGACGCTCCGATTGATACAGAAGGCAAGGGAGGGACCGATTGGAATGAGGATTAAGGGACGGGGCTAATGCATTTTATATGGGGTGTGCCGCTGATTCTTATTGGAGGCGGATGTTTGACGAGGATCGTAACTATTGACCGTCCGATTGATCCACCAAAATAACGGTTGAGATTGCTTCGAAATTTTATATTCGAAATAACCCCCGGCGTGGGCCACCGACCCCCAACTTCACCGTACCTCGGATTGGTCCCTCATTCTCCCTAAATTCAAAGCGGCATATATAATATATAATTTAACTACTTGTATCAATAAATTGAAATATTGATTTTTTATTTGGATGTCGCCAATATGTTTTCAAAAATCAAGCTCATAATTCCAGTAAAATTGAATTTGTTAGAAAATAGGTCTTTACCGACCGCCAAAAGCGTCGCTAAAGGCCTATAGCGGCCGTCCAACATCCGTCAAACGGCGTACGCTTTAGACCCGTTGGTGTTGCCTATAGCGTCCGCCAAATGATGAACATTATAGCTCAACCCGTATGGCGTATAGCGACCGCCAAATAGCGGCCGCTAAAGGTTTTTTTATTTTTTTTAAAAAAAAATTATAGCAACATTTAAATTACTACTATTTTAAAAATACAAAAAATATTTCCAAAATATCTATAACCATGAATATCTTTATATCATCAACTTCCAAACTCCAAATCCATCTTCGAATAAAAGTGGATACAAAAATCTAATAAAAAAATTAGTTCATAAACAAATATCTCACCTAATAATTGAAATACAAAAAAATATTTCAATTAAAGCTTCATACAACAAATCAAAATTATTTGATTTTGAAAATATATTAATAGTTTCTAATCATTTTTTTAAAACTTAAAACCCCATATTTTTTCGTTCCAAACAGACCACACATCCGATTGACGTGTCGACAGCTCGCACACGTCAAAAATAATATTAAATTGGTTGTCATGTGATTTCAAGTCATTCTGAGGTCGTTAGCTATGGATCTGACCGTTAAACGTGTGTTTTATTGTTTTATGACACTAAAAATGCATCTTCGATCATCCCGGGAAAACGGCACATCTGATTGACGTCCTGTCTGTTCGACCATTTCACAATTCACTCTACGACTATTGTCGTTTGATTTCACCGCATTTGAATGTCGTTCGGTTGTTTTTTACCCCTGCACGCACCTTTTTAAAGGTCGTCAAATCTTTAAAAACCGCATATTCAGTAGTTTCGGGCAGACTGTATATCTGATTGACGTTCTGTCTGCTCGTACACATCAGAAATAATAATAATAACATGGTTGTCCTGTGATTTCAAGTCATTCCGAGAACATTAGCTATAGATCTAACCGTTAAACGCGCGTTTTGTTGTTCTGTGACACTCATAGTCCGTTTTTTGTCATCCCAGCCAAACGACACATCTGATCGACGTTCCGTCTGCTCGACCATTTCAAAATTCACTCTACAATTGTTGTCGTCTAACTTCACGACATTCATGTGTCATTCAATTGTTTTTTACCCCCGGATGCACCTTTTTAAAGGGCGTTAAACCTAAAAAAACCCGCATATTCAGCAATTCTGGGCAAACCACACATCTTGTTGACATTACGTCTACTCGTACACATAATTCATAATAATAAGATGGTTTTATTGTGATTTCAAGTCATTCCGAGACCGTTAGTAATGGATCTGACAGTACGCGTGTTTTGATGTTTTATGACACTAAAAGTGTGTTTTCCGTCATCCCGGGCAAACGACACCTCTGGTTGACATTCCGTCAACTCGACCATTTCATGATTCACTTTACGATTGTTTTCGTCTAATTTCACGACAATCAGATGTCGTTCTGTTGGTTTTTACCTCCAGATGCACATTTCTAAAGGGCGTCAAACCTTCAAAACCCGCATATTTGATAGTTCCGGCCATACCGCACATCGGATTGATGTTCTGTTTTCTCGTACACATCACCAATAATAATAAGATGGTTTTCATGTGATTTCAAGTCATTCTCAGGTCGTTTTCTATGGATATGACTGTTAAACGCGCGTTTTGGTGTTTTATGACACTAAAAGTGTGTTTTCGGTCATCACGGGAAAACGAAACCTCTGATTGATGTTCTTTCTTCTCTCCCATTTTACAATTCACTCGACAATTGTTTCTGTCTGATTTCACGGCATTCGGATGTCGTTCGGATGGTTTTGACCCCCGAACACCCCTTTTTAAAAGACGCCAAACCTTTAAAACCCGCATATTCAATAGTTTCGAGAAAACCGCAAATCCGATTGACTTTTATTCTACTTGTACACATCGAGAATAATAATAAGTTGGTTTTCCTGTAATTTCATGTCATTCTGAGGTCGTTTTCTATGGATATGATCGTTAACGCGTGTTTTGGTGTTTTTATGACACTAAAAGTGCGTTTTCAGTCATCCCGGGAACAAAACACCTCCGATTGACGTTCCGTCTACTCGCCCATTTTGAAATTCACTATACGATTTTTGTCGTCTGATTTTACGACATTCATATGTCGTTTGGTTGGTTTTGACCCCCAGACGCACCTTTTTAAATGACGTCAAACCTTTAAAACCCGCATATTCTATAGTTTCGGCCAGACCACACATCTAATTGACGTTTCGTCTCCTCGTACATATCACGAATAATAATAAAATGGTTGTCCTGTGATTTCAAGTCATTCGGAGGTCGTTTGCTATTGATCTGACTGTTAAACGCACATTTTGGTGTTTTATGACACTAAAAGTGTGTTTTCAGTCATCTCGGGAAAACGACGCATCTGACTAACGTTCTGTCTGCTCACCCATTTCACAATTCACTCTACAATTGTTTTCGTCTGATTTCACAACATTCGGATGTCATTCGGTTGGTTTTGACCCCTAGACGCACCTTTTCAAAGTCCCCAAACCTTTAAAACCTGCATATTCGGCAGTTCTGGCCAGAACGCACTTCTAATTGACGTTCTTTTTGCTCGTACACATCACGAATAATAATAAGATGGTCATCCTATGATTTCAAGTCATTCAGAGATCGTTTGATATGGATCTGACCGTTAAACACGCATTATGGTGTTTTATGACACTAAAAGTACGTTTTCGGTCATCCCAGGAACATGACACCTCTAATTGATGTTTCTTCTGCTCTCTCATTTCATAATTCACTCTACTATTGTTGTCGTCTGATTTTACAACATTTGGATGCTGTTCGGATGGTTTTAACCACTGGACACATCTTTTTAAAGGACGCCAAACCTTTAAAAACCTCATATTTAGTAGTTCCGGGAAGACCACACATCCGATTGACGTTCCGTCTCTCCGCACATATTAGGTATAATAATAATATGGTTGTCCTGTGATTTCAAGTCATTCTGAGGTCGTTTTCTATGGATTCGGCTGTTAAACGCGCGTTTTGGTGTTTTATGACACTAAAAGTGTGTTTTAAATCATCTCGGGCAAACAACGCCTCCGATTGACGTTCTGTCTACTCACTCATTTCACAATTCACTCTACGATTGTTGTCGTCTGATTTCACATCATTCAGATGTTGTTCAGTTGGTTTTGACCCCCAGACGCACCTTTTTAAAGGGCGTCAACCTTTAAAACTCACATATTCGGTAGTTCCTGCCAGACCACACTTCTGATTGATGTTCCGTCTCCTAGTAAATATCATGAATAATAATAAGATGGTTGTCCTATGATTTCAAGTCATTCGAAGGTCGTTTGCTATGGATCCGACCATTAAACGCGTGTTTTGGTGTTTTATGACACTGAAAATGTGTTTTCAGTCATCTCAGGCAAACAACGCCTCTGATTGACGTTCTGTATGCTCTCTCATTTCACAGTTCACTCTATGATTGTTGTCGTCTGATTTCACGACATTCAAATGTCGTTCGAATGGTTTTGACCCCTAGACGCGCCTTTTTAAAGTCCTCAAACCTTTAAAACCCGCATATTCGGTAGTTCGGGCCAGACCGCACATCTGATTGACGTTTCGTCTGCTCGTACACATCACGAATAATAATAAGATAGTTTTCCTATGATTTCAAGTCATTCAGATGTTGTTTGCTATGGATCTGACCATTAAACGCGCGTTATGGTGTTTTATGACACTAAAAGTACATTTTCGGTCATCTCAGGCAAACGACACCTCCAATTGACGTTCTGTCTGCTCGCTCATTTCACAATTCACTCTATGATTGTTGTTGTCTAATTTCATGGAATTCAAATGTTTTTCGGATGGTTTTGACCATTGGACACACCTTTTTAAAGGGCGTCTAACCTTTAAAAACCGCATATTCTATAGTTTCGAGCACACCGCACATCCGATCGATGTTCCATCTGCTCGTAAACATCACAGATAATAATAAAATGGTGGCCCTGTGATTTCAAGTCATTATGAGATCGTTAGATATGGATTTGACCATTAAACACGCATTTTGGTGTTTTATGACAATAAAAGTGGGTTTTCGATCATCCCGGGAAAATGACACATATGATTGACATTCCGTCTACTCGACTACTTCACAATTCACTCTAAAATTGTTTTCGTCTAATTTCATGGCATTTGGATGTTGTTCGATTGGTTTTTACCTCCGGACACACCTTTCTAAAGGGCGTCAAACTTTTAAAACACACATATTCTGTAGTTCTGACCAGATCGCACATCCGATTGACATTCTGTTTGATCGTACAAATCACTAATAATAATAAGATGATTTTCCTATGATTTCAAGTCATTCAGAGGTCTTTTTCTATGGATATGACCATTAAACGCGCATTTTGATGTTTTATGACACTAAAAGTGCATTTTCGGTCATCTCGGGAAAACGACACCTCCGATTGACATTTCATCTACTCTCCCATTTCACAATTCATTCTAAAATTGTTTTTGTCTGATTTCATGGCATTCAGATATTGTTCGGATGGTTTTGACCCCAAGACAAACCTTTTTAATGGGCGTCAAACCTTTAAAACCCGCATATTCGGTAGTTTCCACCGGACCACACATACGATTGCCGTTCCATCTCCTCATAAATATCAAAAATAATAATAATATGGTTTTCCTATGATTTCAAGTCATTCGGATGTCGTTTGCTATGCATATAACCGTTAAACGCGTGTTTTGATGTTTTTATGACACTAAAAGTGTGTTTTCGGTCATCCCGGGCAAACAACACCTCTGATTGACATTCTGTCTGCTCGCCCATTTCACAATTCACTTTATGATTGTTTTCGTCTGATTTCATGGTATTCAGATGTCGTACGGTTGGTTTTGACCCCCGGACACACCTTTTTAAAGGATGTCAAACCTTTAAAACCCACATATTCGGTAGTTCTGGCCAGACCGCATATCCGATTGATGTTCCATCTTTTCGTACACATCAAAAATAATAATAAAATTATTTTACTGTGATTTGAATTCATTCGGAGGTTGTTTGCTATGGATATGATCGTTAAACGCGCGTTTTGGTGTTTTATTACACTAAAAGTGCGTTTTCGGTCATCTTGGGAAAACAACACCTCCAATTGACCTTCCGTATGCTCGACCATTTCACAATTCAATCTATGATTGTGTATAGGCACACCCAAATTATCCCCCTCCCCACAGTGAAACCACTCTTTTTGGACACAATTTGGACTAAACTAACCCCTTGGTTATGTGAAATTGGGGAGATTATACCAACAAGCGGGTAGTAACCTTCTTTTTAACCAACTCAAGAAGAGTAGGATTCAATCTCCATTGACACTGCATAACAGGTTTGCAGCTTTCCTTTGAATATATCATATGCATGTATATTGAGGGATGATTCCATGTAAATCATCCAAGGACTAGCCTATGTCTCTCTTATTCTTCCTAGGGACTCCTGAAAGTTTGGTTTTTTGTTTTGTGGGCAACCCCTTTGCAATGATTATAGGAGATGTTTATGCTCTTCTAAGTAGGAATACTTGAGGTTTTCAGGCAAATGTTTGAGTTACAGTGAAAGTGGGATATCCACACTTGAAAAAGTGCAATAAACAAGGTTTCATCAAGCAGTGTGTATGTGTCAACTTCATCAATCCATTTAGACACATAAAAGTAGTCAATAGATGATTCAAAAATTATTTTTAGCAGGTTTTATGCTCACAACAGTGAATTCACATGCATTTTCATTAAAAAATTAGAATATTTTGCAAAAACTTCATGATTAATAGTTTCAAAATTTATTTCAACAAATTCAGCAGTGTTTTCACAAGAAAATTCAATATATATAACAGATTCAGAAGATGAAAAAGTTTCAGACAAGATTTAATCCATTCTAGGAGTACTTTCATAGCAGATTTCAGAGGTTTCACATGCAAAATTCTCAAATTTTTCAAATCTAATATTAGTTGATTTAAACTCAGTTCAGATTTTAAATCAATATCACAATAGGTAAATAGAAAAATCAACATTCAAAGTAGGTTTAACATCAAATAAAATCTCATTTTCATAAGAATTTAATTATTGTTCACTACATGAAAATTCAAGAGATAATTTAGTGGAAAACCAATCAATCATATTGACTTGGTGTGAATAATGATTTTCGGTTGGATATTTCATAAACTAAAAAATGTTATGTGAACAACTTGGCAGAAAAATTCTAGTGAAAGTGCGCCTTTATATACATTGATGACAGATTTAGTAGTTTTTAGAAAAGGATTACCTAAAATTATATGTTCATGTGTATTGAACCTACCATGGTTCATAGCAATATTTATTCTCTTTTGGACATTTATTGTTGTTGTTTGACAATTTACTCAAGGTTATTCCCATTTTTTTTAGTTTTTTGAGTGGGATAAATTCTCTCACAGGTTGATTATTTTGTGCTTGGTATGGTTGGAAGTTCCCAACAAGTGTATCAACATTCTCTTAATAATATCTAGGTTGTTAGTTATTTTTTTGGCTTTGAAAAAATCTCCCTGTTTATTCAGTTCACCTATTCCTATCAATTTACTGATTGTTCCAGCCTTGATTAATGTTTTGATTTGATTGATATGGCCTATATTGGTTGTTTGGTTAGCAAGGCCTTGCCAGAAATATTTCATTGCAAGTTTCATGTGAATCTTGGAATTAGGGACATTGGTCATTGAAGTGGCCTACTGTGGAACAAATACCACAATGCATTTAGATTGGAGTAGTTGGTTCAACTTGAGTTTGTGTAGGGGCAGTGTTGGAAAGCATCATTAGTCTCACCATGGTGGTAAGATCAGTCAAAACCTCTGATAGGAACTATTTAGGAACATCATTTTTTATCCACAACATTGTTTAGGCACACCCATTGTGTATAGGCACACCCAAACAATGCGCAACAGTTGTGTGAGACACCAGGTTGTGTGGGAAACATGACCCACATACATTAATTTCTTGCATAGGATACAAAATCAGACCACAAATGCAATTGAGGTCAAGCATATAGTAGAAAATGACCATCTTTAAAGATTCAATTCTCATCGGTGTTAGTTTTACCTCAAGATTACATCCTCTTTGTTCCAATAGGATCAAATCCTAAAGGGGGGAGGTATTTTTTCGCGCTCCGCCCCTGCAACACCCCCACCCCCTGCAGCAGCCTCCACCCCCTGCACCAACCCCCCCTGCGCTGCCCCAACCTCCACCCCATCCCCCTTGCAGCAACCTTCCCCCTGCACTGCCCCAACCTCCCCTCCCCCAACCCCCTACAACAGCCTCCCCCACACCCCACCCCCTACAACAACCCCCTTTCTCCAACCTACCCCCACCCCCCGGCAGCATCCCCACATGTTGCATCCCCCTCTTCCCCCCTGCACCATCCTCCCCTCCCCTCCCCCACCCCCTGTAGCACCCCCCCCCTCACCAGCCTCCCCTTCCCCCCTGCCCCCCCACCCCCACCCCCTGCAGCACCCCCCTGCCCTAACCTCCCCTTCACCCCCCTGCCCCAACCTCCCCCTACCCTGCCCTACCCTGCCCCCAGCCTCCCCCCCTACAGCATCCCCCCCACCCCCTGCAGCAACCCCCCTTCCCCCTATAATAGCCCCCCTATCCCATTCCCCTACCTCACAACCCATATGACTAAATTTCCATTATTACTTAACTAACTATATGATCTTTCTATAAAATCACTTGAGACCAAAATAGAGAAACCGATAAATTAAACTTAAAGAAAGATAAATCTTAATAAATTTAAGTGTTATGTAATATATCATGATTAACAATCAACTAAACTTTAAAATAATGAATTAAATCACAAGAACTAAAATAATAAAACACAAATAGGTGTAAATAGAACTAAAGATTCAGGATTAATTATTAATTCCTAATTCATGTATGATATTAAAATGGTAATATCTCGTGCATGAGGTTCATCCTCATCTGGATCACCAATCTCACTTCGATGTCCACTAGCTATATTCAGAGCCTACAATATATATAAATATTATGCATCTTAAGCATATAAATAAAATTCAATATGAGTATGATTTATATTCTTTTTTACCTATGGCACCACTTGTGTACCATCAACAGGACATTGTGTCGTCGCTTCATCAATACGTGTTGACATCTGTGATAATTTCTCCTCATACTTTTCACATAATTACTAAAAATGATATTTAGGATAATCTTGATAATATCCATGAAACAAATCTTAATGTAAAAAAATCCAAACTAAAAAAGAGTGATAGGTTTGAAGATGTGAAAATGGCTAATGATGAAACCATTTATGAATTTTTAAAAACTTTTCATTCAAATTACATAAAACATCAAAAAATGTGGAGAAAAATTAGGGGACACCACCATGTTCAAATAATGGGTTGGTTGGTAATGATACCCATCTTTTATTTTTATCCAATAAAACCTAGGAGGTAAAGAAGAAATATTCATTTCAACACAAATTCAAGAAATAGTTGGATGCATCAGAAAGGGAGTGTGCCAATCAGCACATGAAAATAGCCCAAAAAAATCCCCAAGAGCCATAGTATCTAGGTTAAGAAATGGATGAGAGGGAGACTGGGTAATCACGCCAAACCACTATATGGTGTCATGCTTCATATGAAAGGTGAATGTACATCTATAGAGATAGAATGTGACCAGGCCCTTGAAAAGTTCTCTTCATTGGAGAACTGAATGAGAAAATGTTGAGTCAATCAACCCCACCGTGTGATGCTGACATGCTTATTGAAGACATCCACCATAGGTAGATGATGCCTAAAATGCACGATCAATGAATAATCAATCATATATGATGCTTTAAAAAATTCAAGATGTGAGATAACCACTAATGCATTTCCATCAACCACCCTTAGAACCTTTAGGAGATGTTTTATTTTTGGAAGACCCGCTAAGAGAGGAGATGAATCAGACCCTATATATGCTTCCAGACCCTCCCCCGATGATGGATGAGGGGACTCCTTTCCCATACAAACAATATTTCATACAAGGAATAAAAGAAAAAGAACTATCATACATACATATGTACCAATCAAAACTATATAAATATATTTTCAAATTATGATAGGTGTAAGATATAACAGGTGTATTGTTTTGTGTATTACAATAGGTGGAAAAAAACCTACATATTTCCTTCAATCATCTGCTTAAAGTTGACTAATCAATCCCTTGAAAATTGAATAACTATAAGATATAAATCACTGCATAGTGTTGGAGGTTTGAACTCTTGATAATGAATTGGGAGGGATACCCACACAATAAGTGCACAAAAAATCTCAGAGAGTATTAATCTCCTAGTCACCTACAACTAGAGTAATACCCAATATATGGACATGTATATAAAGTTGAAGTATATTCAAATGTTATATTAAGAAGAGGAGACCTTCTTAAGAACATTCCATAAAACAAAGTTTAGGAAATATTAAAAAGGGATTTAATTCAATAGGTTGAAAATGATTTCCTAATGGAAGGACGTGGAGTGACGTGGTGGAATGATATAAGGTAGAGGATTTGGGATTTGAATCCTGAAATTCATGCACAGTAGAGGACATAAACTAGGGATAGAGAAAAAGGTTCATGGAAGGGTGTGGATGAATGATCCAAGAGGGTGCAAAATTAATAAATTTATTTTTAAGAATAAACTAATATAGATGATGATTGAAATTAAACAAATATGGTTCTTTCAAAGACCTCCCTATAACAACTTTTGAACTCTTTATTAATGTTTACGTCTCACAATGCTACAAATGTACACTGAGAAAGAGCGTCAATCACTTCTTTTTATAAATTGCATAAAATGATAAAAAACATACATCAAAATCACAATTTTGAACACCTAATACATATGCTCCAAATTCACACTACGAATTCACAGTAATTCATTTCATACAAAGGCACACTGCTACAAAAAAACAAACTAAGGATGAAATCCAAATATATATGTTTCGAATTCCATAAAATGTTGACAGAAAAAACATAACTCAAAATCACAATTTTGAAATCCTAATACATATGCACAAATCTTGACAAGGAATTTGGACCAATAATTAAGGAGAATATAGTGGGAACTAGGAAATGAGTAAGCTGTCCAAATTAAAAACTCAGATTAGGGAAATGAAAGAATCAATGCGAACTTACCTGGAGGGGAGTCAACTACTGGTAAAGTGGGCTGACCAGATTGGGGATCTATGATGGGGCGTAGGGGCTCGACACATGGGTTCAGCGGTGGGGATTGATGGGGTGAGATGACTCGATGGAGGCGGAAGGGTTGGACGGGGGGACACGATGAGGCCGGGAGGGTTTGAAGGCGACAGGACGGGAGGGCTCTACGGTGGGGCGCGACAGGGCTGGGAGGGTCCAACAGTGGTGGAACGGTCTGACGTCGCTGCAGGGGGGTGGGGTCGCGGGAGGGTCATGGGAGGGTCACGGGGTCGGATCCTGGGGTCACGAGAGGGGAGAGGAAAAATTTAGCAGGCGGAGATTAAAAAGTGCAGTGACTGCTAAATAGCGGTCGCTAATAATATCAATAGCGATCGCCATTTGGAGGTCACCCAAATTCCCTCTCCACAAAAGGTTTTTTTTAAGGAAAAGATAAATTACTGATCAAGGGAACCAGAATTACAAAGCCAATCAGGGAATGAGTTCACCCAACAATAATCACCCCAATGTTTCTCAAATCGAGCCAAACGATGGGCTTTCGAATTGCCATCTCTTTTGATGAAAGAAAATTTGCATGCATCGAATCCATCGGTCAGGGACCAGATCTTCCTTAAGATGAGGCCATAAGGCTGGGAATCCACATCCTTTACAGAGAGAGCGTTCACCAATTTGAGGCAGTCGGATTCCACCAAAATCTTGGGCCAAAATTTTGAATGGGCAAAAAGAAGCCCCTAGAGAATGACTGAGGCTTCTGCCACCATAGGGCTCCATGAGTTAGGCACTTCCCTACACAGAGCTTCCACAATCTGGCCAAAACTGTTATGAGCAATGAGCCCAATACCGACCCTTGAATTGGCAGAGACAACAACATCAATATTAATCTTGAAGAAACCCTGAGGGGGGGAGACCAAAGAGGAGCCGCCCGTCGAGTGTGGCTCAAAGAAGGCCCCACATCACTTTTCTTCCAACCATTCATCCACTCCAAAGCTCTATCCACCCAAAGGTGATCAGGGGTCACCTTCATCTAGAAAATGAATTCATTCCATCGAGTCCAAACCAACCAAGAAATTGTGCATATCAGCCCTACCACTCTCAATTCTAGAGAAGACACCCAATTAGAAAGGTTTGGGACCAACCCAATTGAAGGATCAAAGAAAATACCAAAATCCGGCCTCCACACCTTCCACACCCCTTCCACCCCCTTACAGGAAAGAATTGCATGCAGAGGGGATTCCACTTCCTAGAGGCACAAAGGACAAGTGTCGTCCTCCGCCAAATGTCGCTGCACCAAAAAGTCACGGGTTGGAAGAACCCCAGCACAGACCTGCCACAAAAAAAAATCACCTTAGGGGGAGCGTTGAGGGACCAGAGGCACTTCCATCGATTATCGGTAACGACTTGGGCCAAACCTTGAACCCTCAGTTTGTAACCTGAACGAACAGAATATCTCTCATGAGGTTCCCCGGTCCAGCAAATCTAATCACTACCCATTCCTAGTGTGAGAGGGATACTCAGGCTGAGCTGACGATCCACCTCGTTAAACCAGCAATCAAGCTTCTCCTGATCGCACTCCTCAAGCGAGTCATCGAGCAGGTCACGTACCCTTGCATCTTCAAATCCAGGGACAACCAGTGAGGAAACCTTATGATTGATGCCATCTTCCAGCCATGAATCATTCCAAATGTTAATATTATGCCCATTAACAATTCTCCACACACAGCCCAAAGGGTTAAATTTCTACTAGTGTATAGTGCGTCCCTCCCATGGACACATGTCTCCTCCATATCTTTTCTCTGCTATGTGTTTGCCTCCTCTTCAAATATGCTCTCCCTCCCTGATATACCCTCCTTATCCAACCCCATCCCTTCCTCATCCCTCCCCCCATCCTTCTTCCAACATCGCCACCTTCATCTCACCACCATCGGTTCTGCCTTGTTGTCTCTGCCTCCTCCTCATCGTCGCCTCTGCCTACAGTTGTACCTGTGCCTCGCCGCCTTCGCCTCCTCCCCTCCCCCTCCCCTCCTATTTCCTTTCCCCTTCCCAAATTCCTCACAAATCCCTATCCCTACTTCTCCTCCTCTGATCATATATTTGAGTGGTAAAGACCGAGTTTTGGAAAAAATCATGTACTTTTAATGTTTTATCAAATATATCATGTGCATTACTTATTGCTTTTGTTTACATGGGATCATGATTTCTTTATCGTTCTATTATGTTCTATTCATTCCCAGCATTGCCAAAGAAGTCAGTGGATGTTTCGGTGCTGCAGATCAGTGAGAAGGTAGAACCCCGACATTTTATACGGTTTGTCCGGTTGTATATTTGAGTGGTAAAGATCGAGTTTCAGAAAAAAAATCATGTAATTTCAATGTTTTATCAAATATCTCATGTGCATTACCTATTGGTGTCGTTTACATGGGATGTGGGCTTTTATTTCCCTCACTCATTAAGTTAGACTTAGTTTTTTGTTGTGATATTGTTGATTTTTTCCTTTTTCATAATTTTCCCTATGAAGAAAACAAAATTTTTTCCTAGATTTTTGGGAATCCAACTTAGAAACGCAGTGATATTCAATTCTCCAACATGCAATTTCAAGGGTTGGATTATGCTTTTGGAAAGCATCGATAAAATTATAAAACTGGAGTTGTTACAATATGCTTTGGAGTATGCTCCTACTGTTATTAGTTTGTTTCGATGGTAATTTATGGTGAGTTCTTCTATTCATCTCCATTTGTATATCATTTCGTTGATAGATATTAATTTCAGTGTGATTTTCGTAGGGAAATGGGTGCTGATTCCAACTTATCATAGTAGAATTTGGTGAATATGATGGGGAGTTTTCTCAGCTTTCATAGAAGATGTCTTGGAAGTTTGAGCACATGTCGTTGGAGACTGTTTTGATGCGACAATGATTCCTGGTGAGTTTTGATAAATTATACCACTTTGGATAAAAATAAATAATTATTTATTTATGGTGTATGACATTAGATAGGTCCTCGTGTGGCAATAAAAAATTAGATGAGGCATGAAGCAGCTTGGATGAGAGGATCAATGAAGCTTAGAGGGGATGGGAACATCATTTTGGAGGTACATGATACCTTTGGTACAAATCTATACATGATTTTATTCATGATTTCTTTATGAATGCATGTTTCATACACCAGTGGTTGAAAACAGAAAGATTAGATAGACTGAGGATGCTATTCCATTGAGTGAAAATTTTAAAGCCTAATTTTGGGAGCTTAACAGTGGCTGAAAGTGGTGCACTAGAACAAGGCTGAAGCTTGTGCGAGTAACAAATCTAAAAATGTAATGCTTTCATATCTGGTTCTTTTTGTCTTTGGAATGTTTTGTTACGGTTGTTGTACTTTTCACATGATGGGTTTATTGTAGGAATGCTTTCATTGTCCATTTTTATGATAATAGTTGTAGATTTGAAAAGGGAGAGAGATTAAATCTTTCAATGCCTATGTAGTTATAACATTACAGAAGCTTCTCTACCACCTTCCTCTTCCCCATTTCACAACATCCGGCTTCATCCTGACGATTGATTAATCTCGTCGCGGTCACCTACAACCAGCCGTTGATTTTGATAGAGAGAGGATGGCTATTAATGTATTTTGATGGTAATTTAAGTTGAGTTCTTCTATTCTTCTCCATTTGTATATCATTTTGTTGATGACTGCTAATTCCAGTGAGATTTTGGCAGGGAATGCACTACGGGAAAATGGGATTTTTACGACGGGAATAAATCTCATCGCAAAAGGTTCGTCCAAGAGGTTATTTGCGACAGGTGGTTACCCCCGTTGCAAATAACCAATTATTTGCGGCGAGATTTCGTCTCCCGTCGCTAAAGGTTTGGCGCGAATAACGCGCCAAACCGCGCGAAGTCGTGCGAGGGTTATTTGCGACGGTGAGATCCCACCGTCGCAAATACTTCTCTATTTGCGACGGGCCCTGTCGCAAATACCCGACGACGATTAATAGCTTTTTGCGACGGGATGTCATCTCGTCGCAAAAGGTGTGTCGGCAGAAACTATTTGCGACGGGACCCGTCGCAAATAACCTTTTAACCGACGACAGCAATTAATGCGGGTATAAGTATTTACGACGGGTCCCGTCACAAATAATCTAACCTATATATACCCACATCCATTTTTCCTCCCATTACTCTGAATTCTTAGATCTTGTTTCTCTCTGAACTCTGATTTTAGAGTGAAATTTTTTCTAAGTTAATTTTTTTGTTCACGAGAAAGTTGTGAAGCCGTCTACATCGATAGAAAATCAAGCTTAAAGGTATTTATGTTTTATTTAATTTATTATTTATTTTATTTTTTATGTTAATTTTTATTATTGTTGATTAGTTGTAATTAAATTAAATTTAAATTATTCTGTCATGAGTATTTATTTGTACTAATAAATTGAAATTTTTAGTACTAATTTTAATAATTAGTAGTAATTAATAATTATTAACGACAATTAGTAATGTATATAATTAATTTGTAGTAATTAATAATAATTGGTAATAAATAATAATAAATACTAATAATCAGTAATAAATATTAATAATTATTAATAAATAGTAGTAATGAGTAATAAATAGTACTAAATTGTCATAAATAGTAATTAATTGTAATAATTAGTGATAAATTGTAATAATTAGTAATAAAATGTAATAATTAGTAATACATTGTAATAATTAGTAATAAATTGTAATAATTAGCAATAAATTGTAATAAATTGTAATAAATTGTAATAAATTGTAATAAATTGTAATAAATTGTAATATTTAGTAATAAATTGTAATATTTAGTAATAAATTGTAATAATTACTAATATTTAGAAATAAATTCTTAATATTTAGTAATAAATTGTAATAATTAGTAATAAATTGTAATAATTAGTAATAAATTGTAATAATTAGTAATAAGTTGTAATAAATTGTAATAATTAGTAATAAATTGTAATAATTAGTAATAATTAGTAATAAATTGTAATAATTAGTAATAAATTGTAATAATTAGTAATAAATTGTAATAATTAGTAATAAATTGTAATAATTAGTAATAAATTATAATAATTAGTAATAAATTGTAATAATTAGTAATAAATTGTAATAATTAGTAATAAATTGTAATAATTACTAATAAATTGTAATAATTACTAATAATTAGTAATAATTAGTAATAAATTGTAATAATTACAAATAATTAGTAATAAATTGTAATAAATTGTAATAATTAGTAATAAATGGTAATAATTAGTAATAAATTGCAATAATTAGTAATAAATTGTATTAATTACTAATAAATTGTAATATTTAGTAATAATTTCTAATAATTACTAATAAATTGTATTATTTAGTAATAAATTGTAATAATTAGTAAATTGTAATAATTAGTAAATTGTAATAATTAGTAATAAGTTGTAATAATTACTAATAAATTGTAATAATTACTAATAATTAGTAATAAATTGTAATAATTAGTAATAAATTGTAATAATTAGTGATAAATTGTAATGTTTAGCAATAAATTGTACTAAATTGTAATAATTAGTAATAAATTGTAATAGTTACTAATAAATTGTAATAATTAGTAATAAATTATAATAACTAGTAATAAATTGTAATAATTAGTAATAAATTGTAATAATTAGTAATAAATTGTAATAATTAGTAATAAATTGTAATAATTAGTAATAAATTGTAATAATTAGTAATAAATTGTAATAATTAGTAATAAATTGTAATAATTAGTAATAAATTGTATAATTAGTAATAAATTGTAATAATTAGTTATAAATTGTAATAATTAGTAATTAATTGTAATAATTAGTAATAAATTGTAATGATTAGTAATAAATTGTAATAATTACTAATAAATTATAATAATTATTAATAAATTGTAATAATTAGTAATAAATTGTAATAAATTGTAATAATCAGTAATAAATTGTAATAATTAGTAATAAATTGTAATAATTAGTAATAAATTGTACTAATCATGTAACAACCCGAATCCGGAGCCCCTCCACCAGTGCCCCGTACCCAGTTCTCCACATGACCTCAAGCGTGTTTCCCCAAACACCAGAGGCTGCCGACTAGCAGCGAGGGCCTTGGTGAGTCGGTGGGGAAACTATACCCTCATTCGGTAAAGTATACTGCCGAAGAACAACCAGACATAATAGCGGAAACAATAAACATCATACAACAACTGAACTGAACAACGGAAGCAATGTATAAATAATAATGATGCAACATGGTACATATGTCTATAGAAAATAGTAAACAAACCAACGTGCTGAAGTACAACTGAAAAACAAAGTGCAAAAGAAAAACAAAGTAAACTCCTCAGCATCACAAGCCATTTCTTGGTCCCTTACTCTCCAGCTCCACAGAAAGTCAGGTACCTGAAGTAGAAGGGAGCTTGCCCTTATCTATACCTGCAACAACATAGTCTTCTTGGGCCCAAAAACATGTCCCAAACAGGGTGTGAGACAAAGTCCTGGTAGGCAACCACCCAAAGATCTGCGCCTAACAGTCAATGAATACATGGCAAGTAAAGTACATGAACAGTAAACAGAAAATCACACACCAGCTACAATCCACAGTTCTATCATATAAGGTACACAAGTAAACAACCAACAACAAGTAGGAAAATAGGTAACCCTCTGGGTAGCTCTCACAGCCTAACCCCTATGGTTCAACCTGCAAGTACTAGCAACCCTCTAGGAGGCACACACAGTCTCACCCCTCTGGTTCAGCTAAGAGTAGACTCTCTGAGGAAGCACTCACCGTTAATTCCCCCTATAGTCTCGTATCGTGCTAAAGGATCTCTGGGGAAGCACTCAACGTCTCATTCCCCCTATGACCCGTGTTGAGGAACTACAAACTCTCTAAGGAAGCACTCATCGTCAATTCCCCCTGTGGTCTCGCATCGTATTAAAAGACACTCTGGAGAAGCCCTTACATCCATTCTCCCTATGGTCTACTACACTAGGTTCTCACAGTCCTGTGTGGAAATAAACATGCTCAGTGCACGTGCAACGTCCAAGTAAACCTCAAGAACTACTTGGATATCATTCTAAGGCTCCACAACATAACAAAACAACAGTTACACTATCATATAACTAGGCATGGCAACTGGAAAACACCAAACAAGAAAAACAAGCATGGCACACATCCAGAGTACAAAAAAAACTACTCTATTCAAAAAAGTAAACCTCTACTATAGCAATCAAGCAAGCAGACAATCAATCAGGGCAAAATAGGAAAAACGCACAATTCCCGTTCAAGGGAATTGGCGCAATTGCACAAGATACTCAAAGATTTTCTACAGAAAGGCATAAACCACCTACCTCGATCCTAGGAGATCGATATACTTTAACCACAACGACTGATTCTCCATAGAACACTGTAGATATGACAAAACACACAAAACGTTCAACCTTAGATAACTTGAGAAGGGGAAAGAATTGGAAAAAAAGGCTCATGCAGAACAGAGAACTCACTGCTGCGCTTCCAACGCAATCGACAAAGCTCGAATCGGAGAACAGATGGAGAGGCAGGGGCTCATTGAAGATTCGCGGATCCTCGGCACTCTCGGACGAACGAGACCTAGAAGAAGACGCTTCTGTGCGTCAGGCACGACCCCGGTTCGTTTAGTGAAAAAAAGAAAAGTACACGGTGTGTACTTTTAGAGTACACAGCGTGTACTAGGTTTTTTCCGTACTCCGCCAAAATCGGCCTCCACGTCACCCCTACACACCGTGTGTGTGGCCCGGACACGGCCAACACACGGCTTCGAGCCGGAGAAGAGTACACGGCGTGTACTCAGAAAGTACACGGTGTGTACTTCAAAAATTTCCAGAAACTTCATTTTTCTTAAAAAAAACCTGAAAAAGGAAAGGCGTACCTGAAACGATGATCCGAGTTCTTAAAAATCAGTAATAAATTGTACTAATCAGTAATAAATTGTACTGATCACTGATAAATTGTACTGATCAGTAATAAATTGTACTGATCACTAATAAATTGTACTGATCACTAATAAATTGTACTGATCACTAATAAATTCTAATAATCACTAATAAATTCTAATAATTAGTAATAAATTGTAAGAATTAGTGATAAATTGTAAGAATTAGTAATAAATTGTAATAATCAGTAATAAATTGTAATAATCAGTAATAAATTGTAATAAATTGTAATAATTAGTAATAATTAGTTAGGAATGGTTAGGAACAGTTAGGAATAGTTGGAAGAAATTTTAATAAATTTTAATAAATTTTAAGAACTTGGCACAATTTTCAGTGGATTGACGACACTCCTTTTGCTTGATGACTTTTCTTCTTTTAACTCTCACCGACTCAAAACATTATGAAAAATGTGTTGCTACATAGGCATATTCAATATCATATGCACGAGATTGGATATACATTCGTAGGATCATATTTTTTATAATTTTTTCAAGCGGTGATAGTTGGAAGAAGACGATTCATCGACGAAAAGGGGGCTCTTTTGTCCGACGACTCATTTACTTGCATCTTTCTCACACTAAAATCACAATGAAGAATCTGGTCGGAGATATTCATTTTCATTCTTGTGCATACGAGAATGAATATGCGTACCTCTGACCAGATTCTTCATTGTGATTTCAGTGTGAGAAAGATGCAAGTAAATGAGCCGTCGGACAAAAGAGTTGCTGTCAATCCACTGGAAATTGTGTCATCCTTAATTAATGGTAATTATTAAGAATTAGTAGTAATTATTTATCTTCTTTTTTCAGATAGTGTTTTTATAATTTCAAATTATTCAAAAATAGTGATGATTTTATATTTTCTAGAAAAATACGGAACAAGGAAGTCAATATCAGTCATTATTAGATGATCATGCTTAGATAAATCAACGCATAAATCCAAATGGTTCTAGTTTAAATCCTATATATATTGAGGGTGTTAAAGATTTCTTAGTATTTGCATCATAAAAACCATAATATGTTTCAGAAGTCACAATTAAGTGTCCTTGTAAAAAATGTGCTCTGAGAATGTTTAACACATTTGACAAGGTTGGGGGACATCTCTTGTGGTTTGGTTTTCAACCAGATTATGTTTTTTGGTATCAACACGGTGAACGCAGTTCCAGAAAAGATACTAATAACTTGATTACGGATCCATCATGTTTCCAAAATTTAGTACATGATGTTGCAGGTACATCTATTCAACAAACTAAAACTGACGATGATATTGATTCAACTCCTGAGTTGGCACCATTCGAATTTTATGAGTTTTTGAGGTCTGCTGAGGATGCATTATATCCTGGTTGCAAGACAAGCAAATTAGAAGCGGTTGCAAAATTTATGACTATTAAATCCGATAATGCAATTTCAAACAACTATTTTGATCAGATATTTTCTTTGGTTAAAACACTATTACCTGAAGGAAACGTATTACCTGCAAATTACTATGAGGGAAAGAGGTTGGTTTGTAATCTAGGCCTTAGTTATCATAAGATTCATGCATGTGAAAATGATTGCATCTTATATTCTGGTGAAAATGAGTCGTTGGATAGTTGTCCCACATGTGGACAATTGAGGTATAAAGAAGCTCAACCAGAGAAGTCTGGATCAATTCCTATAAAACAGTTGAGATATTTCCCCCTTACACCCAGGCTGCAACGTTTATTTATGTCTCATAACACAGCGTCAATGCTGTCATGACACAAAACCAATATTTCAACTGGTAAAAGCTTGAATCATTCATCTGATGGTGATTCATGGAAACATTTTGATTGTCTGTATCTGTCTTTTGCTTTAGAAGACCGAAACATGCGATTGAGTCTTTCTACTGACGGTTTCTGTTCGTTTGGTTCTTATGGTAGTCAGTATTCATGTTGAACTGTATTTATAAATCTGTACAATCTACCTCCATGGATGTTGATAGAAGAGCCCTATATCTTTTTGAACTTATTAATCCCAGGACATCTGAAAAAGAATATTGATGTTTATTTTAAACCATTGATTGATAAGTTAAATTCATTATGAAGTAATGGTGTTAGTACATATGATGTTGCTGTGAAACAAAATTTCACATTAAAAGCCTTATTGATGTGGACAATTAGTGAATTTCTGGCATATGACATGTTATCTGGTTGGAGTACACATGGTTTGAAATCATGTCCTTACTGTATGAAAGACAACAAAGTTTTTATTCTTGTCAATGGAAAAAACCTTGCTATTTTGACTGTCATCGTAGATTTATTCCAACCGATCATCCTTTTCGAAGGAACAAATCTCATTTCAGAAAAGGCACAATTGAAATGGATGAACCTCCAAAAATGATCTCAGGTACAGAGTTAAAATTAGTTGTAGTTTCATTACCTCCCATCACATTTGGGCCAAAAGTAAACCAACAGAAAATTCATGGCTTTGGGAAAGAACGTAATTGGATAAAACGAATCATTTTTTGGGATCTCCCATATTGGTCTGTTTTGTTGGTCCGCCACATGTTGGATGTCATGCATATTGAGAATAAATATTTTGATAATTTATTTCATACAGTTTTGGATACACCAGGTAAGACCAAAGATACTGTAAAAGCATGATTAGATCTTGCTCAAATTTACAGGCGACCAGAACTTGAACTATTTGAAAATGTCAGATCACAGAGGTTAATGAAGCCAAAAGAAGCTTATACACTGTCCAAAGAGATTTACTTGTTATTTTGTCAGTGGATTGCAGATTTGAGACTTCCAGATGGCTATGCTTCCAATTTGGGTGGATGTGTTAAGAATGGTCATATTATCAGATTAAAAAGTCATAATTTTCATGTTATAATAGAAAGACTTATGACGATTGGATTCAGAGGTTTGCTGAATTCTATGATTTGAGATTAGATAATAGACATATCATATTTTTTTCGAGACATTTATACAACGACCACAAACTAAGATGCGCTAAGAAAACTGGAAGAAGATGTTGCTATAATTATATGTAAACTGAAAAAAATCTTTTCGTCTGCTTTATTTGACTCAATAGAACATCTGATATTACATTTTCCAAATGAAGATAAATGTGGAGGTCCACTACAGTTTCGATGGATGTATCCATTCGAGAGATGCATGTAGAAATTGAAGAAAAAAGTACGTAACAAAACGTCAGTTGAAGGCTCAATTGCTGAAGCTTATTTGCAAGAGGAAATTTATTTTTTTCTTCCCTCGCTATTTTGAATTTGAATATCCATCAAAACAAAACCACATGGGATGGAACAAAGGAAATTTTAATAATGAAATGGACAATCAATTATCAGTTTTTAATCAGCTAAATCTTGGCTTTGGTGGAGTTCAAGAACGATGTCTTTCAGACGATGAACATCATAGAGCTCATACATATGTTTTTCTCAACTGTGAAGAAATGAAAACATTTGTACTGTGAGTGCTTCTATCACTTATTCTATAATTTCTGTTACAGTATGTAAACTTATTTTATTTTTAGGTTATATGACAATCATATCAAGAAACAACTTTCACAAATTACAACAACTGCTCTTGAAGAATGCAGACAAAAAAAAATCTCAATGGTTTCAAAAATTGGTAACATAAATTATTGATGGTTTAATATCAATTTAGTTTAATATTTATTATGTTGATAATTGTTTTAAAAAAATTCAGGTGTCTCAACATATTGATAAAATTGATAAGCAACTATGTATATTGAGTAACTCACCATCCAAAATGGTTAAATATTATAATGCATATGTGGTGAATGGTTTTCGATTTAATATACATGCATATGAGGAATAAAAAAAAACAATGAATAGTGGAGTTTGTTTGAGAGGATCGCATCATAGAGAAACTGAAGTTGACTTTTACGGCATTTTGGATGAAATTATTGAGCTATGTTATCTTGGATAGAATTACATAACGATGTTTAAATGTCAGTGGTTAGATACTGAGAGAGGCTTGTGTGTTCATCTAACTCATGGAATCATTGATATTAAATATAAAAGTCTTCTTGCAGTAAATGAACTATTTTTATTGGCTCAACAGGTACATCAAATTTATTACGCAAAGTACTGTGCTACTTCAAGAGACCTGAGTGATTGGTGGAGAATAATAAAAATTAAATCTCAGGAAAATCAATTTACTCAAACTGAATGTAGTTTTTCTGAAGTGGAAGGAATTGAAATTTTTCAAGAGACTACTCAAAATCCATCTTTTTCACAAAGAAACATGAATATCGATGATGACACCCCACATTTAAGGGTCGATGGTGACGAAGATGTTAATGATGTTACAAATGAATTTGAAATGAAAAGGGATGGTGAAAGTGAAACTCATATGGATATTGATGATTCCGAGGAGGAATATGAATACATTGACATCGTCAGATATGAAGATGACGATGAAGGTGAACATTGACACAGTTAAATGTTGGTTATGATCATAACTAATATATATCTATATATAATAGTTATTTTCAACTATCTGCTAACAACAGTCATTTTGTGTTTCATATGGACTCTGATCTATTACGTGAGCTAGAGGAGGCTGAGCTACCTTTGGATGAGGAGGATGTGGGATCATCTGACCCTCAGCCTACTGATGGTTCAGGAGGTACGCGGAGGGGGAACGGTCTTGCACGACTGATGATTCCTGACCCTATCCCCGAGTGAGATCCACGTCTTGGCTTCGATACACACACACACGGAGGTATGATAACCTGTATATTTTAGTTATCTTTCATTAATTTATTTATATATATACTAATTGTTTGATTATTTATTCTTTTTTCATAGTTTTGCGCATGTAGCTGTTGGACAGGGGAGGGCTATCTTGCGCAATTATTTTTCTTAGCCATGGATCACATGGGAACAGATTCCTGTTGATGTACGGCTCAACATGTACAATCATTGGCTGATACGTAAATAAATAATATTTATTTTGAAATTTATTTTATTAATAACTTGATATTATAAATTATTTTTATGGTTTATGGTATCCCATCGATGATAGCATGCATGACGATATCCATGCAGCATGGGAGGTGGCTATGCGTGAATGTTTGCGTCAATTTTTGCACAATTTGAGAAAGAAGATCATTAAGAAAGCAGGAGCGACAGTATTTGATGAGTCGTGTAGAGCCAACCGACCAGAGTACATTTCATCTCAGGTTTGGGATGGATTATGTGTACACTAGTTGGGTGGTGGATTTCAGAGGAGGTCTTTATTGGGTCGGCAGAACCAGGGGAGACAGGAGGTGACGCATCGAGCTGGTAGCCGTACATTCAGTATGCATAGAGAGCATCTGGTAAGTATTTTTTTAAAATATTTTATATAACTTCAAATATAAATAGTTTATTTTATATTCATATAGACAGTCGAGCATCCTGATATTACAGAGTTCGATGTTTATCGGAGGATGTATAGTGATCCAACCACCAGAGAGATTAGAAGTGATCGCCAGCATCAGATTGTGGTTAGTCTTATTTTTTTTAGTTTGAAAATTAACTGCATATAATATTTTCACAATTTTAATTTCAAATTTTAATTGAAGGAGTCATATGAGGTTGCAACCTCTCAGACACAGGCTGAGGGTCAGGACGAGGCAACTGATCGGAGCAGTGCCCACCATTTCGATGAGGCGACATGGATACAGGCGACTCAGTATGGATTTGAGAAGGGCCGAGTAGTTGGTATCGACTCTCATGTGACTCCTGGTAGTTATTATGGTACTGCTGTGATGACGGCGTTCAACTCGAGATGAGCTCATGAAGAGGCATCAACTTCTGCCTCATAGTATCAGGAGCAGTTCTGAGCTCAGAATGACCTTATAAAGAGTTTGCAGAAGCAGCAAGAAGAGATGTGTCAGCAGCAGCAGCAGCCGCAGCAGCACGAGGAGGAGATGCGTCAATGGCAGTAGCAGCATCACGAGCAGATGGAGTACATGCGCCATTTGACTCGTAGTTTAGGGATAAATTTTTCTCCACCATCTCCTTCAACTCCCCCACCTCCTCCAGAAGACAACCCCCTAGTGATTTTTTTTTGTTAAAAACATTTGAATTTAACATTTTTTTTGTAATATGAACTATTTATAGTTTTTGTATTTTATATCGGTGTGAATATTACATAATTTAATTTTTAATATTTTATGATTTTTTTTGCGAATATTGAGAATTTTAATAATTTTTATTTTTTTATTATTCTAATAATATTGATATTATTGTTTAATTAATCATAATTTTATTAAATATATTTTTTCAGTATTATATTTTTTAATGTTTGTTTATTTTACTAATAATAATAATAATAATAACATTTAATGACTTTTTTTATATTTGTGAATATTGAGAATTTTAATAATTTTTATTTTTTTATTATTTTAATAATATTAATATTATTGTTTCATTAATCATAATTTTATTAAATATATTTTTTTAGTATTATATTTTTTAATATTTGTTTATTTTACTAATAATAATAATAATATTTAATGATTTTTTTATATTTTTTGTGAATATTGAGAATTTTAATATTTTTTATTATTTTATTATTTTAATAATATTAAAAATAATTTTTCAATAATCAAAATTTTATTAAATTTATTTTTATTAAAATTTATTTATTATTTGCGACGGGATCTGTTGCGATGGGTTCCCATCACAAATAGCCTAAATAATTTTTTTTAAAAAGTATTTGCGACGGGATTAGGGGCCCCGTCGCAAAAAGTATTTGCAATAGGCCCATCGCAAATAGTCTAAATAAATACTTTCAAAAAAGTATTAGTGATGGTATTACGAGCCCGTCGCAAAAAAGTATTTGCGACGGGCCCGTCGCAAAAAAGTTTATATATATAAAGTATATAATCAGAGACTTATTTACGACAGTTAAGCTGCCCGTCGCAAAAAATTATTATTTGCGATGGGCTCGTCGCAAATAAAAGTTTTTGCGACGCTGTTTTCTGTGATGTGCTATTTGCGACGGGATCCCGTCGCAAATAACCCATTGCAAAATACTTAGAATTCTAGTAGTGATGGGTGATGGTTCCAACTGATCATAGTGGGATTTTGTGATGATGATGGGGAGTTTTCTTGGATTTCATAGAGGATGTCTTGGAAGGTTGAGCACATGTTGTTGGAGGCTATTTTGGTGCGACAATGATTCCTAATGAGTTTTGATAAATTACGCCACTTTGGATAAAATAAATAATTATTTATTTATGGTTTATGACATCAAATAGGTGCCCATGTGGCAGTACAATCTTTGATGAGGCGTAAAGGGGATTAAATGAGGGTCAATGAAGCTTAGTAGGGATGGAAAATTCATTTTGTAGGTACATAATCCCTTTAGTACAAATCCCTACATGAGTTTATTCATGATTTCCTTATGAATGCATGTTTCATACACCAATGACTAAACGCAAAAAGATTAGATAGGCTGAGGATGCAATTCCATCGAGAATTTTCAACCCTAATTCTAAGAGCTTAATAGTGGTTGAAAGTGGTGCACTGGAAAAGGGATGAAGCTTGTGCAAGTAACAAATCTAAAAACTTGATGCTTTTGTATCTAGTTCTCTTTTTCTTTGGAATGTTTTGTTATGGTTGGTGTACTTTTCACGTGATGGTTTTATTTTAGGAATGCTTTCATTGTCTATTTACCATGACAATGGTTGTAGATTTGGAGAGCAAAACTGATTAATTATTTCAATGCCTATGCAGTTATAACATTATAGAAGGTTCCCTGCCATCTGCTGTAGCAGGGGAAGAGTTATCAAGTACAATCAAGGCACTAGATAGAGAAAACATTATGATGGATATGGTGACTAAATTCAGTTGAGAAAGGTAAACATGTCTTTGGAGAATCCATGAATTTTCCTATTATATGAATGTTTTCATTATACAGGTGTGGATTATTTTTCATTGATTCATTGTATTTTGATTGAATCCTTTTCATTTTTGTATTCTTACTTAAAATATATTGTAATTTTATTAATACTCTAGAATATTTCAGCTAGAAGTGTTTTGAGGTCATGTCAACTTAGTTATAAGGAATTTTTTTCTTCTAATAGAGTTTATATTAAGATTTTTCGGGAGTACATGAAAATTTGTCATTGCAGTTGGTTGATGTTATGGTCTATTTTAATTTTTTGAAATTACTGATTTGAAAACTATGATTCTCTATATTGATCATAGAATTATGTGATATATCATAATCCATAAGCTTGAAATATTAGGATTATTATATAGCAATGAATTTTTCAGAATCCATATACTACATGGAACTTTAGAACATATTCATTTTTATGTTCTCATGTCAGCACAATTATAGTATCAAGTTGTTCAAGCACACAATTTATTTTCTTCCTAAATACATAGAAAACTAAACATTGTTCAATTTCCCATTTACTAAGAGGGTATTGATGCCCAATACATAGTGACCAAGATAATCAGTTGATGAAAGTATTTATGAAAGGAAAGATAGGTACTTGGATTTAGCTAAGTGGATGGAGGATTTACCCACCTCTAAAGTGACTCGTCTTTTTTCTGTTACCTTGGACCATAAGCCAATTGTATTGAATTTCAATAGAGGTAATGTTTCCCTGCCTAGAAAGAGGAGTTTTAAAATTGATACTTTGTTGTTAAAATATAAATATTATGAACATATTATCAAGGAGCCACATATTATCAAGGAGGCGTGGCTCTGAGGGAGTGAAGGCTGTCATGACCCGTCCTCGGGGCCCGTGCCGTGACTACCCCAAGCCCGCCTTCCATAGGCCAGGGGCTGGCGACTAGCACCAAAGGAAAAAATCCCGATAACTGGGAAGACATTGCCTTTATAAATGTAAACAAAACACCACATAGTACAAGCGGAAGTAAAACACTAAGTACAAAGAGAAGTGCTGAAAGGTAAATGGGCCAGAATACAAACCCAAATGAAAGTACAACTACAACTGAACAAAGTACAACAGAAAAAGACAACAGCTGGAAGAACAGAAGAGGCTCCTGGGTCGTCCTCCTCGGATCCTACCTGAAAGGTAGGTATAGATGGCGTAGCTCCTAGATCGTCCACCACTGATACTGACTCGTCGTGTAGTCCACCTCCGGGTACTGACTCGTCGTGTAGTCCACCTCCAGGTACCGTCCAGTCCTCGAACACTCGGCCTCCGTCAGCACTGACCGTCGTCTGCAACCAACACAACGAGGTGCGGGCATAGCCCATGCAGGGGTGAGTATAACGATACTCAGTAGGGACCCCGAGACCCTCAAGGTCTCACTAAAACCAACATGGATAACCACAAAGAAGATCTCAACAGATAACCTCTACTTAGGTATATGCCCATGCATATACCTAAGTTATCAAGTAACTCATCTCAATAATGAGGAAAACACCAAGATCATGAAATCAACCGATAACCACTACCCAGGTATATGCCCATACATATACCTAAGTTATCAAGTGACCCATCTCAATCATGAGGTAAACACAAAGGTCAAAAGTCTCAGCTCAAACCATGATTTTCATTATCGAAACCGTAACTGCTGAAGAGATCTGTCTCTGGAGTGTACAATGGTCCTGTCACGACTCTGAGGTACTGTTCACTAACCTAAGACTGCTGAGGTACTCCTCCTGTCGAGTACCGCTGGTCAGCCACCCAAACACAGTAGTGCTTCCCGCCGGGGTATGTCACCCAAACACAGTAGTGCACACCCCCTAGTAGCCTGCTGAGGTACTCTTCGGACGAGTACCGCGGGTCTGCACTGTCACACAGGTAGTGCTCCATCCGCCATGGGTCTGCACCCAAACAAAGTAGTGCTCCGTCTACTGGGATAGTCGACTCACTCCAAGTCGAGTCGGTCAAGCAGTCGTCAGGTCTCAGTCGGCTACACGGTCTCCGTACTCCGCACGCTCGTCTCCGGGAGGGTCCGCTCCATGAGCTACAGGTCGATACTCCAAGTATCTCAAAGTCCCACGAAGAAGTATCTCAAAGGACCGCCTCGTCATAGGGGTCTCAACGCAACAGACGGCGCGTCAATCGGACGCCCGGTCTGTGAGTTATTAGCCTTTTCGTCCTAGGGGCCCGGTTGGTTTCGTGAGCGAACCAACCTGGCCGTATCTCAAATGTACCCCGAACTCTCATAGGGTATACTCATAGGGACAGTTTCTCAACGTGATCACCAACGCCACTGACGGTTCGTCAAATGGACGTCTGGTCTGAAAGATAACAGCTTTTCCGTTCCAAGGGCCCGGTTGGATTTCGGGTACAATCCAACCCGGCCACTAACCAACAGCAAACGAAACTCGGGCGAAGAATTCCAAAAGTTCCGTCTCATCAAGAGGAATTCAACGAGACAGATGGTGCGTCAATCGGACGCCCGGTCTGTGAGTTATTGCCTTTTTCGTTCCAGGGGCCCAGTTGGTTTCGTGAGCGAACCAACCCGAACGCACTCCGACGACATCCAAACCTCAAGAGGAGTAAGCCAAAATATCCGTCTCACTTAGAGGAATCCATCAAAGTCGACGGAACGTCAATTGGACGTCCGAAGCTCAAGATATATGTGTTTCCGCTCCGAGGGCCCGGTTGGTTTCGTATCCGAACCAACCCGGCCGAATTCAAAGTATTCCGAAACCTTGAGTGCGATATACCGAAACGACCGTCTCGTTCCAAGGATCGCTACGCAACTGACGGTGCGTCGATCGGAGGTCCGTATCCCAAGATATGGGAAAAAGACCAAAGAGGGTCCGAAAACGGGGGGTCTGGGCCCGGACCGACCCGGCCCGACCCCCCCTGGGTCAGCCCAAACCGGGTCGACCCGGATGGGCCTGGCCGGCCAGCCGCGGCTCGGCCAGCGCGGCCGAGCGGAAGCCGCGGGCAGGGTGCGCGACTCCCCCCCCCCCTCGCCGCTAATTGAAGCCGGCGGCGAACCGCCGCCACCAGCCTTCCGACGGCACGCCGCCACCGCCTTTCACGGACCACCGGACGCGCTCCGGTGGTCCGTTTCTCCTGCCGTCTTTGCCAACGGTCCTCACGAGACCAGACCTTCACTGCGAAGGGCTTCAAACGCCATAGCGGTCTACTTCGTCGTCGTCCGTTGATCCGCACATCGATTAACAAGCTGTGAAGGGTTGTCGGGCCGTGTTTGTTCAGCCCGCGTCCTCCGTGTTAGGTGTTATCAATTGGAAAATAATAAACACATGATTTTAATCATTGACAAGGGTATAATTTATCCAAAATAAATTATACGAACACCTTGCAATCAAATACCCACGCACGAGAGTTTAAAATTTGAATGCGCGGTGTGACGATGTCGCGCATTCTTGCCGCTCGATCCCGCGCGACGTGACGATGTCGTGCATCCTTGCCGCTCGATCCCGCGCGGTGCGACGGTACCGCGTCAATTTCATTTGATCCGCAACAACAAGAAAAACAAAAAGGGAGGGGGACGGCCGTGTTTGTGCGGTCCGGCCTCCTCCCGTTAACTGATATCATGCGGTCCAAATATCGCGGATAAAAGAAGGAAGAGAATCACTTAAGGAAAAACACGTAAACCCCCTACCTTGACAAAAGTTGATGAACGACGGTGTCGCAGAAAACGGCATCGCAGGTTGAGGTTTCGTATATGCCGACGGAGAACGTCCGAGGAGGATGCAGCATCTCCCTTCCTTTCACACGGAGAGAAATTTGAAAGGCGGATTGTCGATGGCGAGTTCCCACGTTGGTTCCTCCTCCTTTGCCGAGGAAGAAGAAGATGGAAGAAGAAGAAGAAGTTCTTTTAAAACTTCCAAGCTCTCTTCCCTTACCCTCAACACCACAAAAGCCAACCCATAACAAATAATGGTTCCACATTATTTAATCAACCCAAGCCATGTTTTTCCAAAAAAATAAATTCAAAAGTTGAATTTACTTAATTAATGTGTGTGTTGGCTAGAGTTAATGAGGGAGTGGGTGAGGAAATGAAAGGTTACTCAAATAAAGATAGGTTTACACAATTTAAGAGGGAGTTAGGGAGTTTAAGAGGAATGTGAAGGGGTGGGGTTCATGTGGGCCCCACCTCACCTTAAATCCTCTCATGGGTGGTTAACTACAAGTGGGTCCACCACTAACTCCCTTACATAGTTTAAAACCACTTAAGAGAGGGTCAAAGTGTTGTAACACAACACTTAATCTACTTAATAAGAAAATAAAATATAATTGTAACAATTATATTTTATCCCTCACTTTTCTTAAAACAACACCTCCCTAGAAAATGAAACTCCAGAAAGGGTCTTCTTAAGTAATTACTTGCGCTGCGGTTCCATCGGTGCCCTCGGATTTCTAATCCGAGCACCGGTTCAAAAGATAGAAAAAATCGCTCGTTCGTTCACTGAACGTACCCGAGCTAAACTTCAGAAATTGATTCCGGGCACACCGGGCCTCGGAATTAGGTGCCGTCAGAAACTGCGTTCTTGTAAAATTACAAAGAAAATTAAGAAAAAAATTCCCTTGAATTTTACGGGTCTTTACAAAGGCATACTTCATAAGTTGTAGGTTGGAGATATTGATTTACAGTCTTGGGGGATATGAACAATTAGAACCTTAACCTTGAAATACAATGATTTGAGAGGATTTTATGGGGCTCGTGGCAGGGTTTCACTTGACATATTTCATTTTTTGGAGAAACACAATGATGAATTAATACAAAGGAGTAATACTAGAAGCTTCGATCAAGTGATATGCTCTTTCAGGAAGGGGACCAGAATAATGCGTTCTTTTATCAAAAGGAATCCTGCCTGAAGGGGACTAGAATACTGTTCTCTTTCATCAAAAGGAATCTTCTAGGAGGTGAATGAATTTTATTCATAAGCTAAAGAGTTCAGAGTAGAAGTGGGTGGATTCTAGTGATGTTATTAAATGGTTGGTCACCAGTTTTTGTGACTCATTGTTCAAATTTGAACAGTTTATCATCTTGACAGAAGTGGATGAGTGTCTCCAACTGATGGTGTATTTGAAAATGAACACTGAATTAATTAGTGATATACATGAGGTTTATTTTTTCAATATTCTAAGGTTCATGAACCATTCTAAGGCACTAGGGGATGATAGTCTTCAATCAATGATATGATCTTTAGTTCATCCTTCTGTGAATACTCTTGATCAGTTTGTTTCACTTAGACTGTCAAATTTATTCATACAACCTTAGTTTCATGATCAACAAGATGATCAAACTAATTTGAATATGGTCGTACACTTTTAAACTTTTAGTTATCTCTATCAAATATGTGTTTGAATATAAATGATATGGAAATAATCAGTGCAATTTACACATGTTTTGTCAATTCCCATCACTAATGTGATGCCAACTTAGTCATTTATTTTGTATTATATTCTTTTTAATTCTAAAATGAGCTGTTAATGTTGTATTATCCTGGACGTAATTTCATCTGTGTCTTTCAATGGATTGATGTGTTGTGTAATTTCAACCAAATTCCATTTTTTATTTATTATTGGTGGAATTCTAACTATGTTTATCTCTGAAAAATTAGTTGGGTGCGATTCTATATTTGAATCCTATTTTTTTTTTAAAAGTATGGGTGTAGATCCAATTACAACTTTTTGGTATTTATGTTGAATATCAGTCTAACCATGCTATCATTGGTATTTTTTAGGTAAGTTACACATGTTTATCAATTTCCAGCACTGTTGTGATGCCAACTTAGTCATTTATTTTGTATTATTTTTTTGAAATCTCAATTGAACTGTTAATGCTGTATTACGCTGGACATAATGTCATCTATGTATTTCAATGGATTTATGTGTTTTGTGTAATTGAAACCACATTCTATTTGTTATTTATTATTGGTAGAATTCCAAACATGTTTATTTGCGATAAATTAGTTGGGTGTAATTTCATATTTGAATCCTATTTTTTAAAAAGTATGGATGTAGATCCAATTATGTTTTTTTGGTATTTAGGTTGGATATCAGGAAACCATGCTATCATTGGTATTTTTTATGTAAGTTACACATGTTTATCAATTTCCAGCACTGGTGTGATGCCGACTTAATCATTTATTTAGTATTAAGTTTTTTTTGAAATCTCAATTGATCTGTTAATGTTGTATTACGTTGGACGTAATGTCAGCTATGTCTTTTAATGGATTGATGTGTTTTGTATAATTACAACCACATTCCATTTATTATTTATTATTGGTGGAATTCAAAACATGTTTATCTGTGATAAATTAGTTGGGTGTAATTCCATATTCGAATATTGTTTTTTTAAAGTATAAGTGTAGATCCAATTATGTTTTTTTCTATTTAGGTTTTTTATTAGGTCAACCATCCTGTCATTGGTATTTTTAGGTATAAAGGAAACCATTATTCACATTTAGGTATTCTGATTGTCTGTGAATCAAATAATTTTCTTATTTATATATAGGATAGTGGTAATTTACACCATGGATCATGATTTGAATATAGGTTGGTTGTAATTTTATCTATGTGGTTTGTTTAGACTCCATATAGGATGTGGATTATGTTTGTATGCATTGATTCACATGTGTTTTTATTGCATCAAAGGGTGTTTGAACTCTATTATACATTGTTTTTACTTTATTAACATATCTTTAATTTTTTTATTATCCCATTGGTAAAGCGACTCTGTTTTTTCTTACATATCTTATTACATCATTTTAAATAAAAACAACATAAAAACATTACACAACGATGGTCCAAAGGTTTAGTGTCTTGGTAAAATTAGGACCATACATAAAATTTACAAAAATAAAACATAAAAATTTATTTAATTCCTTTTTCTCTAGCTTCGTATTGGCCCTTGAATTTTCCTTAGTAAATATAGTCACCTGAGGATATACATAAAAAGGGATGATCTAAAAGCCTAGTTAGAGGATATATAAGAACATAAAACAATAAAAAATGTGGTGTTCATAATCAATATCATCATAACATAGGAAAATAATCATAATCATGAGAGGAAACATTAGATAAAGGCATGAAATGTGGCAATGCATAAAAATGAAACATCATTTTAGTGGTAAACTACCACACATAGTTGTGAAAAAAGCTAGCATCATGTTCATGCATATTTCACTTTTCCCATGAGAAACATCACATTAACCAATGCATTAGAGCACTAAATAATTTCAGGCGCACCCGTCACATCTTATCATTAACTTTGCGCTATATAATTTCAGGCTCACCCATCACATCATAACATTTACATTATCATGTATGCCACATAGAAAATATATCAATATTGAACATAAAATAACCCATGGAAATGAATTGTTTCTTTTAATAATCATACATTCATAAACTGTGGGTTCCCAAATGAATTAGGTAATAACATACTTGAATTATCAACCTCGAGTGAAGAAGAAACAATCTTGAGAAGTAAAAGGTGTGTTTTTTGAAAGAAGATTTCTTTTGGAAAACATTGTGTTTGTCATAAAATAAAAATTTATATCCCAAAAAAGGTAATATAATGATGAATAAATGATATTTAAGGGATAACCATTCTGAAAATAGGGTGAAATAAGGAAAACCCAAAGAAAGAGAGTTGGGTTTGAGAATCCTCCTCACCTTATGTCTAAACACTTTATTCACTTTAATGTACTCTATAATCACATTAGATTCATTAATTAACAATTATAGAACTTTTTATACATGAATCTCATTCATTATGATTTTATTAAGTTCTTTTATGGGCCTATAGATGAGTAAAAGAGTTTAATTTCATCATTCGGGAGTGTTCGTTTTCCTAGTTTTCATGATTGGTTCATTTGTATACATGAATGGAAGTTCGTTTATAATGAGAATGAACATATAGAATTTTTATTATATGTTATTAATGATCCTACATAATATTAAGTGATCTTACAAAGGATTTTTTTATAAACCATGAAAATGATTCATTAGATAGAAGTTAATAAAAATTGTTTTAGGTTAATTTTGGATGTTTTTTGAACACAACAAACTCATTTTATTTTATCATTTAGTATTATGAGTATAAGTTATTTCCATAGCATAAAAAGGGTTATAAAATACACTTTACAGCCTATTTTAAACGATGCATCAGCGTGAAACTATGAGAAAACCACCCTAAACAAGCCCAGCAACTTTTAAAGATTTAGCATGGCATATGACTGATGCTCTCTTAGTGTATCAAGGACGAAGGCAAGATAGAGGACATACTTGTCACTTAAGGAAGAGTACACTAATAGGGTTTGGAGATTACTGAAAGGAAAACATTTAAATAATTGGCATGAAAGCCCAACCAACTAGCTGGTGTGTCAAAACACATAAGTCTCTGGAAGTTATCCTGAGCATTGGGACGAACTTGATTCCTTTAACATAGAAGTTACTGCACTGTAGAGATGACACCAAACGTATTTAACAGTGCAAGACATGACGATTACACAAAACTCAACTGGTTTGTCACAACTTTAAGCACTTAACGGTACCGCGTATGTGAACACATACTACCCCGAGATGATACAGAAGCAAGATGAATTTTAACTCGGAGGACGACGTATTGAATCATCCATCACTGTGGAGAAGAGAGGGTTAAACAACCTATGAAGAAACTGACCATTCCTAAGGCATGCCTAACCTGATGGAAATGAGCATTTCCCGATGCTCAAGCCCGAAACAAAAGTCAAGGGAAACATGACCACCCATCTGAACAAGGGTGTCATTTTAAGCAATGTGGTTCGAATAGGGACAACATCATGAAAAAGGTTCAGTTCCAAAGCAACTCAAGGAGAAACTCAAAATATCCTTATACAAGGATCTTAAAAAGAGGACATCTCTACATGTTCCATATCCAAGCCCTTTATATTTAATCACAATTAATCTTTAATCATCAAAAGATTTAATCAAAATATCAAGTACCATTTTTCAAAACAAAACACAAGGTACTTGCTCTTAACCAACGCCTCAAGGAAAAAAATAGGAAAGCTTTATAAAACTCCATTTTAACACATTTTACATTAATTGACATCATGTCCTTAATTGGAAAATTTATCACATAAATTACTTTTAATAAGATAAGGCAACCTACAGGGGTCCCACTAAGCCAACCTGGGTTAATTAGAATGCAACCAAAAAACAGTTGTTTAATTATTAAGAGTCACAACACCCATATCGGGTTATCTCATAAGGAACATACACCAACTAGCCTACTTGGTCCCAGTTGTGCCTTTAGGTAATTAACCAATTAATTTGAAATTATAACATGCTCAAACACATATCACCCTAGATATATGGGTGGCTATTAACCTAATAAGTGACTATACACTTTATAGTTTTTGGAATTTGGATCCCATTCAAAGGAAACCAATAAATTTTAGCAAAGCAACCAATTACATAACAAACAAGCTAGCAGGTCACTACAAGAAGCAAACAGAGAGATTCATGCTGTAATCACAGAAGCATAACATTTTAATCACATAGACATGCTAATAGGAATAAAATCATGATATAAGAAAAACATGGTATTAAAAAGGCAGCATGACAATAGGTTAGCATGCTAAATATATCACTGAAACATGGTATCTAAAAAAGGCATGCTAAACAAAAAAAAGGAATGGCATGCATTCCTGGCACACAATTTGAATCAACAAGCAGCCTAAAATGAAACTACATGCCATGGAACTATGCATGTCATTTGAATTTCTATGTGTTTATTATGATGCATGCAATGCTTCATCCTTACCTTAACAGGACAAGGGTAAAATATCATAAATTCATAAGCAACATAAATTACACCAAATCACTCGAGGTGAAATCATATCAATTATAACATCAAAAATCACGAACAACAATCCCAACCCTAGCCACTTGGTCATTTCTCGTACGTGGGGTGATCAGTCCTAGACATGAATATTAACCAAGCACCGACACATTTCTAGTCTCCAGTCTACCAACCCAAAATAGTAAGAAAAAAGAAAATACCACCTCTGATACCACTTTGTAACATCCCAACCCGACTCACCTCTAAGACGGTGGCCGGACCGGTGCGTCACATGACCTCAAGCACATCACCCCGAATGCTAGAGGCTGCCGACTAGCAGCGATGAACTTTTTGTGTCTGAGGGGGAGACTATGCCCTCATAGGTAATAGGTATTATCACAAAAAAAGTAAACAATAATTAATAATAAACAGAGGAAGCATATAAATGGATAAACTACAACAGAAGTAATATGGATAATCCAATTGGATAAGAATCAAGCACAGAATCTCACAAAACAATGTCATGCCATTATGTATTTCTGAACTAAAAACATGGAAAATAGAAACCCAAGCATACTGTCAACTAAAAAGAAAAGACACAAAGTGAGACAACTACATTACGAGCAAGGCTCGATCCTCTGCCTCAGTCTCAATCCTAACTAGTAAGAAACAATCAAGCATCAGAAGAAGCACACTTCCCTTTGTCAATACCTACAAACATATAATCTACTCGGGTGTCAACGATGCCCGAGAAGGGTGTGAGATAAAATCCCAGTAGGCCGACACCTGCAGTGTATAAACCTTTCCATTTCGTGCAATAATAAAATGTAGTGTGCCACTATATAACAATTGCAGATAATTTATTAAGTGCAATGAAATAATTAACTCGGCCCAGGATCCTAATGACACCCGTCCCTAATCACCTCCTTCGGCCTAAGCGGGAAGTCTGAAAGGAGTACCTGTAAGTAGAATACACATATGCATATATATGAAGCCCGAAAGAGTAAGGTAAAACAAGGAAGAGGCATACCCCCAAGCTTGTTATTTCACTTGGGGTCTAAGTCATGTTTCAACCAGGTGTGCTTCAACACACCAGAAAATATCTCAAATCTCAAGGGACTAACAACGACATTAATATAAACCTTCATTGCATCATTGTTAAGGTTCAAGTTGAGAGTTGGAGTCTGAGCCCGTCCTAAAGGTATCGCTATGGAACATCCTTCAATTATCCAATACCACCGAGCTTATCCAAGGCAATCTTTCGAAAGACCAAGTATCACTCGAGGCATGGATTTACCCTGAGTCCGTCCTGATCTAGCAAAAGGGGTAAAGTATCATCTGAGGCTGGCTTAGCCACATTTCCAACGGATCCGTCTCGATGGGCCCTTTTGGAACCGATGTCACTCATAAGTATTAGAAGGCCTGAGGAAGTCTTGGTCCAGCAAAGCCAACGACACCCCCCTCGGCGCGTAATGATAACCGTCAGGAACGGAGGGTCTAAGCATGACCCTTAATATGGGACCCACCTTCTTTCCCCACCTTGAATTTAATTAAAGTTTTCACAGTAGCAGATATGACATAATAAGCATATGAAATTGCAGCTTGAAAACTAAATAGACATACCTGTGCATCACAAGGTACAAATTAAATATTGCGGCATAACAATATTAACAAGGCAAGATACTGCATCAACATAAACAGATAAATGCATTTTTAAATAAACAAATAATTCAGCACAACCAACTACCAAGAATCCAACAATTCACGGTTCATAATTAATCTAAATTATTAATTTAAATTCAACATAAAAAAATAGATTTCACAACACATGCAGTTAACTAAATTAAATGTCTGGGCATGAAAATTTATATAAATACATAATTCAGCACAAAAAACTACCAAAGATCCAAAAATTCAAGGTTTATAATTATTCTAAAATAATTATTTAAATTAAACACAAAAAAATAGGTTGCGCAACACATGCAGTTAATTAAATTAAATGTCTGGGCATACACATTTAAATAAATACATAATTCAGAACAAACAACTACCAAATATCCAACAATTCAAGATATTGACCACGTCGGCACACCCAAAGGGGTGTCCAACCATGTTGAAACAATTTAAACAATTTAATTTATATGAATTAGGGCTGAAACAATTAAGCGGAACAATTAAATTAAAAAGATTGGGTGAATTTGCACAACTTTGGTAGACACCGACGAACGACACAATCGTGTGTTTTTATAAATCACAACGAAATAGAGGGAAATAAAGAAGAAGCCCTACCTTATGGTCATAGATGATCATATGATCCGTGGTGGGTTTTTATTTGACCTAAAATGGAAGAAAACTGAATATTTTTGAAAAACCCCAAAATAGGGTAAAATCTTTCTGCGACGAACTGCACAAAGGCTTTGGAATGATATCGCACGATTCTTGGTGTGTGGGATAAGCCTTACAGATCGGATCACAGCGCACCTGAAGGTGAAGAAAACAAACGACGAACGGAGGCGCGACGATCTTCCGAAGGGAGGAGAAGGTGGTGCGCACCACATAGGGAGAGGGGGTACGCCACACATAGGAGAGAGAGGAGAGGAAGAGAGGAGAAAATAAATAAAAATGAAAGAAAATAAAAGAAAACTGAAAAATAAAAAGGAGATAAATAAATAAAATAATAAAAATAAAATGGTGGAAGAAATGAAATAAATAATTAAAATGGGTTTACCTCATTTTAATTATTTTTAATTTTTCTCCAACCGTGTCTATTTTATTATTTATTTTTATCCCGCTTTAAATTCCATTAATTTCCTTTAATACTTTTTAATTATTTTTAACCCGAACACTGCGCTATGGCGTGGCGTAATATTTTACATAAAACCTGAACAATCATTTAATTAATTTTAATAGCTGTTCTGGACCCGCAAGAGGGTACGCAGGTGCGCGCCCTGGGTCACTTTAAAGATTTGGATTAAAAACTTAAAAGTCCACAACTTGATTTAAGTCAACATGTTAAATGAATTTATGTAGGTAATTAATAATATTTTATCTAACCCAATAATAAATATCCACCCATGTATCTACGTGTTATATATATATACACATCTGCATATTCATATATAAACACCCACACATGTATATATAACAATATATATATATATTTATTTATTTAATCCCATATTTATAGATATACCTCATATATATATACATCAATGTTTTTTTCAAAATATAATAATAATAACAATAATTAAATAATTATTATTATTTAATTCAACCCATCAATGACACCATTAATACTTTAATGAAAACAACCATTAATAAAAAGGATAACGTTTATTAAATAAATATTGATTGCGCATTTGTATTTAATTGGAACAATTAATAATATCATATTTATTACATTACCCGATTATTATTTACACTACGGAAAATTTATTAATTATGGAAGTGTATTTTCATTTGTTGTCTTCAACAAAAATAATAATATTAATAATAAAATTATTATTATTATTTATAAAGGCCAATAAAAATATTTATAACCCAAATAAATTATCTTTGGGTTCGATATGACCAAAATGTTCTGACACTTGGTTTTTAAAATCGGCCTTCCCAGTTAACAAAAAAAATTAATTGCCTTCGCTTTTTCATTCGGTTCAAAACACAGAACGTTACAACTTTCCCACCTTAGAACTTCTCATCCCCAAAAAGCCTTCGGGAACAACGTAACCCTCACCCGATCTACAGGGTCATGCAGTCTCACACAAAAGGTTGTGTTGTGTCTCTAAACACCCAACGAACTTTCAAGCATTAGTTAGGGAAAGGACACAAAAGCCAGTAAGATTTGATCCAACGCTCATTCTCCAACTGAAACACTGAGACGGTACCTATCCAAACACGTTTATCTAGAGACATGACCATGTCGTAGTCTCATTAACTTCGGGCCCAAGATCACTTCCCACCTTAGGTTTTAAAGTTATAAAGAGGAAAATTATGAGTCACGACACCTTCCCCCGTAGGAATTTCATAAAAGACACGCCCTTAAGCATTCTAGCGATGTTTCTTGCTTGATTTCCAAAACGGATAAAACAGTTGATTCCCCATCGCCCTTAAAGCCCAAGTCGAGCATGATTTTTATGAAAAGCCCTGGTCGACCCAAACCACACTTGTCTCACCTGATGACGTGTCAGAAAAAGTTCATTAACTGACTGCTTCATTGAGCAAGAAAGAGAACTATTCAAGCCACTCTGACCGACCATTTAATAAGGTTCTCAGCTTAGATGGCAGGTGTTTTGTAGACTAAACTATGATGTCTTCTTCAAATTTATCTCACATTTACCGCGAACACGCTCACCAAAGTTCATACCTGACCTCCGATGACGTTCCTTGATTTAGGCATTACCGAGCCCGATAACAAGTCTGGGGTAACCTCAGATCAGCATGACATGAGTGAAAGGAACTAATGCAAGGTAGTCCATACTCCATGTTTATGAGTAAGACGTTGGTAAAAGAACAAGACGTCCAAAACAAGTTGTTGACTGAGCCCATACACTACTGAAAAAATGACCTATACCCACGGTTCAAAACCGTGGGTATAGCCCCCAAAACCATGGGTATAGCCTATACCCATGGTTTTGGGAACGGTGGGCTGGAAAGGCATCGGTATAGGGGTCTCAGCCTATACCCACGGTTTTGGAGAACCATGGGTGGCACACAACAGACCCCACAGTTTTCAAACCGTGGGGAATTTAAATTCAAAAATTCCAGCACTGGGGGGAATCGAACCCACACCTCACGCTATGCCTCACAAGCGCACCCCACCAACAGACCAACCGTGCTACAATATTTAATTATTATATATACATATATCTGCATATATATATTAATATAATCCAATGCGGTATTTAAATTCAAAAAACGCAGCCAAAGGGATTCGAACCAGCGTCTCACAAAGAGCCTCACGATCGCGCCTCATCAAGGGACCAACCGAGCTACCATTTTCATTTGATATATATGCCTACATATACATATATATATATATTAATATGATTCGTGTTTCAAAAAATGTTAAATACGGAAATTGAACCCGCGGAGAAGGCTTTAACAACTGAACTGAAGAATTTTTGAAATTATATATTTATATTAACGTATATATATTAATCTAAACAATGAAAAAAATGTCTTCCCACCAAATTTTTTTCGTGTCCCACCTAATTTTTTCCCCCACCATAATGCGGGAAACCTATACCCACGGTTCTGGAGAACCGTGGGTATAGGTATTCAAAAAAAAACCCCAATACCCACGGTTTTGAAGAACCGTCGGTATAAGTCTTCGGAAAATACCCTATACCCACGTTTTTCTCCAAAACTGTGGGTATAGTTCTTAAAAGAAAACTATACCCATGGTTTTTGGCACAACCGTGGGTATAGGTTCACATACTATCCCTATACCCATGGTTTTTTGCAAAACTGTGGGTATAGACCTATTTTCCAGTAGTGAGAGCGACATCCACCTCGTGGTCACGTTAGAAGAAATGACATGTGTACAAGAGTTCATCCAAAGAATTCCTACATGGAAATTCAAGGGTCACTCAAGACTAACCAAAGCCTCGATAAGAACGATGCATCAGCATGAAACACTGAAGAAACCACCCTAAACAAGCCCAACAACTTTTAAAGCTTTTGCATGGCGTATGACCGATGCTCTCTTAGTGTATCAAGGATGAAGGCAAGATAGGGGACATGTTCGTCACTTAAAGAAGATTACAATAAGAGGATTTGGAGATCACGAGAAGGAAAACATTTAAACAATTGGCATGAAAGCCCAACCAAATTGGCTGGTGTTTCAAAACACATAAGTGTCTGGAAGTTATCCCGAGCACTAGGACAAACTTGATTCCTTTAACACAGAAGGTACTGCACTACAGAGATGACACCAAATGTATTTAACAGTTCAAGACTTGACGATTACACTGAACTCAACCAGTTTGTCACAACGTTAAGCACTCGACGGTACAACATACGTGAACACATACTACCCCGAGGTGATACAGAAGCAATATGACTTTTAACTCGGAGGATGATATATTGAATCATCCATCACTGTGGAGAAGAGAGGGTCAAATAACCTATGAAGAAACTGACCATTCCTAAGGAATTCCTAACCTGATGGAAATGAGCATTTCCTGATGCTCAAGCCCGAAACAAAAGTCAAGGGAAACATGACTACCCAACTGAACAAGGGTGTCATTTTAAGTAAGGTGGTCCGACTACAGACAACATCATGCAAAAGGATCTGTTCCAAAGAAACTCAAGGAGAAATTCAAACTATCCTTATACAAGGGTCTTAAATAGAGGACATCGCTATAGGTTCCATATATAAGTCCTTTATATTTAATCACAGTTAATCTTTAATCATCAAAAGATTTAATCAAAATATCAAGTACCATTTTTCAAAAAAAAAACACAAGGTACTTTCTCTTAACCAATGTCTCAAGGAAAAAAATAGTCAATCTTTATAATACTCCATTTTAAAACATATTACATCAATTAAAATCATGTCCTTAATTGGGAAATATATCACATAAATTACTTTTAATAAGATAAGGTAACCTATAGGGGTCCCACTAAGCCAACCTGGGTTCATTAGAATGCAACCCAAAAAGAGTTGTTTAATTATTAAGAGTCACAACACCCTTACCGGGTTATCTCATAAGGAACATACACCAACTAGCCTACTTGGTCCGAGTTGTGCCTTTAGGTAATTAACCAATTAATTTGAAATTATAACATGCTCAAACACATATCAGCCTAGATATATGGGTGTCTATCAACCTAATAAGTGACTACACACTTTATAGTTTTTGGAATTTGGCTCCCATTCAAAGAAAACCAATAAATTTTAGCAAATCAACCAATTACATAACAAACAAGCTAGCAGGTCACTACAAGAAGAAAATAGAGAGAGCCATGTTGTAATCATAGAAGCATAAAATTTTAATCACAGAGACATGATAATAGGCATAGAATCATGATACAAGACAAACATGGTATTAAACAGGCAGCATGACAATAGGCCAGCATGCTAAATATATCACTGAAACATGGAATCTAAAAAAGACATGCTAAACAAAAAAAGGCATGGCATGCATTCAAGACACACAAGTTGAATCAACAAGCAGCCTAAAATGCAACTACATGGCATGGCACTATGCATGTCATTTGAATTTCTATTTGCCTATTATGATGCATGTAATGCTTCATCCTTACCTTAACAGTCCAAGGGTAAAATATCATAAATTCCATAAATTCATAAGCAACATAAATTGCACCAAATCACTCGAGGTAAAATCATATAAATTGTAACATCGAAAATCATGGACAACAATCCCAACCCTGGCCACTTGGTCATTTCTCGTACGTGGGGTGATCAGTCTTAGACACAAATATTAACCAAGCACCGAAACATTCATAGTCTCCTGTCTACCAACCCAAAACAGTAATAAAAAAAGAAAATACCACCTCTGATACCACTTTGTAACGTCATGACCCAGCTCACCTCTAAGACAGTGGCCGGACCGGTGTGTCACATGACCTCAATCATATCTCCCCGAACGCCAGAGGCTACTGAATAGCATCATGGGACTTTTTGTGTCTAAGTGGAAGACTATGCACCCATAGGTAATTGGTATTATCACAACGAAAGTAAACATCAATTAATAATAAATAGTGGAAGCATATAAATGAATAAACTGCAAGAAAATTAATATGGATAATCAAACTGAATAAGAATCAAGTGCGGAATCTCACAAAACAATGTCATGTCATGATGTCTTTCTGAACTAAAAACATGGAAAACAGAAACCCAAACATACTGTTAACTAAAAAGAAAAGACACAAAGTGAGACAACTACATCACGAACAAGGCTCGGTCCTCTATTTCAGTCTCCATCCTAACTAGCAAGAAACAATCAAGCATCGGAAGCAACACACTCCCCTTTGTCAATACCTGCAAATATATAATCTACTCGGGTGTCAATGATGCTCGAGCAGGGTGTGAGATAAAATCCCAATAGGCCGGCACCTGCGGTGTCTAAACCTTTCCATTTTGTGCAATAATAAAATGTAGTGTGCCACTATATAATAATTGCAGATAATTTATTAAGTGCAATGAAATAATTAACTCGGCCCGGGTTCCTAACATCACCCATCCCTATTCACCTTCTTCGGCCAAAGATGAAAGTCTGAAAGGTGTACCTTTAAGCAGAATACACATATGCATATATATAAATCCTGGAAGAGTAAGGTAAAACAAGGAAGAGGCATACCCCCAAGCTTGTTCTTTCACTTGGGGTCTAAGTCATGTGTCAACCGAGTGTGCTTCAACACACTAGAAAATATCTCAAATCTCAAGGGACTAACAGCGACATTAAAATAAACCTTCAGTGTGTCATCGTTAAGGTTCAAGTTGAGAGTTGGAGTCTGAGCTTGTCCCGAAGGTATCGCTACGGAGCATCCTTCAATTATCCAATACCACTAAACCCATCCAAGGAAATCTTTCAAAAGACAAAGTATCGCTCGAGACATGGATTTACCCTGAGTCTGTCCCGATCTCGCAAAAAGAGTTCGAGTATCATCTGAGGCTGGCTTAGCCACATTGCCAATGGATCTGTCTCGATGGCCCCTTTTGGAACCGGAATCACTCATAAGTATTAGAAGGCCCGAGGAAGTCTCGGTCTGGCAAAGCCAATGACACCACCCCCCGACACGTAATGGTAACCGTTAGGAACAGATGGTCTAAGTGTGACCCTTAATACGGGACCCACCTTCTTTCCCCACCCTGAATTTAATTAAAGTTTTCACAGCAACAGATATGACATAATAAGCATATGAAATTACATCTTGAAAACTAAACAGATATACCCGTGCATCACAAGGTACAAATTAAATATTGCAGCATAAAAATATTAACAAGGCAAGATACTGAATCAACATAAACAGGTAAATGCATTTTTAAATAAACAAATAATTCATCACAACCAACTACCAAGAATCGAACAATTCATGGTTCATAATTAATCTAAATTATTAATTTAAATTCAATATAAAAAATAGGTTGCGCAACACATGAAATTAATTAAATTAAATGCTCGAGCATGAACATTTATATAAATACATAATTAAGCACAAACAACTACCAAAGATCCAACAATTCAAGGTTCATAATTATTCTAAAATAATTATTTAAATTAAACACAACAAAAATAGGTTGTGCAACACATGCAGTTAATTAAATTAAATACTCGGGCATGCACATTTAAATAAATACATAATTCAGAACAAACAAATACCAAATATCCAACAATTCAAGGTTCATAATTATTCTAAAATAATTATTTAAATTAAACGCAAAACAAAAATAAGTTGCGCAACACATGTAGTTAAATGAATTAAATACTCGGGCTAACGGAAAAATATACTGACCACTTTGTCACACCCAAAGGGGTGTTCGACCACGTTGCAAAAATTTAAACAATTTAATTTATATGAATTAGGGATGCAACAATTAAGCGAAACAATTAAATTGAAAAGATTGGGTGAATTTTCAAAACATCAGTAGGAACCGACGAACGACACAATCTTGCGCTTTTATAAATCACAATTAAATAGAAGGAAATAGAGTAGACACCCTACCTTATGGTCATAGATGGTCATATGATCCGTGGTAGGCTTTGATTTGACTTAAAATGGAAGAAAACTGAATATTTTAGAAGAACCCCAAAATATGGAAAATCTTTCCGTGACGAACTGCGCAAAGGATTTGGAATGAGATGGCATGATTCTTGGTGTGTGCGATGAGACTTAATGAGAGGATCACAGTGAACCTGATGGTAAAGAAAATGGATGACGAACGGAGGTGCAATGATCTTTCGAAGGGAGGAGAAGGTGGTGCGCACCACATAGGGAGAGGGGGTGCACCATGCACAAGAGAGTGAGGAGAGGAAGAGAGGAGAAAAGAAATAAAAAGGAAAGGAAAGAAAAGAAAAAAAGAAAAATAAAAAGGAGATAGATAAATAAAATAATAAAAATAAAATTGTGGAAGAAATGAAATAAATAATTAAAATGGGTTTACCTCATTTTAATTATTTTTAATTTTTCTCCAACCATATCTATTTTATTATTTATTTTTATACCTCTTTAAATTCCATTAATTTCCTTTAATCCTTTTTAATTATTTTTAACCCGAACACCACGCTATAGCATGGCGTAATATTTTATATAAAGCTTGAACAATCATTTAATTAATTTTAATAGCTGTCTGGGACCCACAATAGGGTGCGCAGGTGCGCGCCCTAGGTCACTTTAAAGATTTGGATTAAAATCTTAAAAGTCGACAACTTGATTTAAGTCAACATATTAAATGCATTTATGTAGGTAATTAATAATATTTTATCTAACCCAACGATAAATATCCACCCATGTATATACGTGTTATATATATATACACATCTTCATATTCATATATATACACCCACACATGTATATATAACTATATATATATATATTTAATCCCATATATATAGATATACCTCATATATATATACATCAATGTTTTTGTCCCAATATAATAATAATAACAATAATTAAAATAATTATTATTATTTAATTCAACCCATCAATGACACCATTAATATTTTAATGATAACAACCATTAATAAAAAGGATAACGGTTATTAAATAAATATTGATTGAGCATTTGTATTTAATTGGAACAATTAATAGTATCATATTTATTACATTACCCTATTATTATTTACACTGTGACAAATTTATTAATTATGGAAGTGTATTTTCATTTGTTTTCTTCAACACAAATAATAATATTAATAATAAAATTATTATTATTATTTATAAATGCCAACAAAAATATGTATAACCCGAATAAATTATCTTCGGGTGCGATATGACCAAAATGTTCTGGTGCTCAGTTTTTAAAACTGGTATGCCCAGTTAACAGAAAAAAACTTAATTTACTTCGCTTTTTCATCCGGTTCAAAACACGGAATGTTACAACCTTCCCACCTTAGAACTTCTCATCCCCGAGAAGCCTTCGGGAACAACGTAACATTCACCCGATCTACAGGGTCATGAACTCTCATACAAAAGGTTGTGTTGTGTCTCTAAAAACCCAATGAACTTTCAAGCATTGGTTAGGGAAACAACACAAAAGCCATTAAGATCTGATCCAACGCTCATTCTCTAACTGGAACACTGAGACAGTACCTATCCAAACACGTTTATCTAGAGACACGACAATGTCATTGTCTCGTTAACTTCTGACCCAAGGTTACTTCCCACCTTAGGTTTTAAAGTTAGAAAGAAGAAAATTATGAGTCACGACACCTTCCTCTTTTGGAATTTCATACAAGACACACCCTTAAGCGTTCTAGCGACGTTTCTTGCTTGATTTCTGAAATAGATAAAACAGTCGGTTTCCTATCATCCTTAAAGCCCAAGTTGGTCCATATTTTTATGAAAAGCCCTGGTCGACCCAAACCGCACTTGTCTCACTTGATGACATGTCAGAAAAAGTTCCTTCATTGTTCTCTTCATTGAGCAAGAAAAAGAACAAGTGAAGCCACTCCGACCAACCATTTAAGTTGGTTCTCAGCTTAGATGATAGGTGTTTTATTGAATAAACTGTGATGTCTTCTTCAAAGGTATCTCACATTTACCATGAACACGCCCACTGAAGTTCATACATGACCTCCGGTGACATTACTTGATTTAGGAATCACTGAGCCTGATAACAAGTTTGGGGTAACCTCAGATCAGCACGATGTGAGTGAAAGGAACTAACGCAAGGTAGTCCATACTCCATGTTTACGAGTAAGACGTTGGTACAAGAACAAGACGTCCAAAACTGGTTGTTGACTGAGCCCAGAGCGACATCCACCTGGTGGTCACGTTAGAAGAAACGACTGGTGTGTAAGAGTTCATCCAAATAATTCCTACATGGAAATTCGAGGGTCACTCAAGACTAACCAATGCCTTGATAAGAACGATTCATCAGCGTGAAACACTGAGAAAACCACCCTAAACAAGCCCAACAACTTTTAAATCTTTAGCATGGTGTATGGACGATGCTCTCTTAGTGTATCAAGGACGAAGGCAAGATAGGGTACATGCTCGTCACTTAAGGAAGAGTACACTAAGAGTATTTTGAGATTACCATAAGGAAAACATTTAAACAATTGGTATGAAATCCCAACCAAACTGGCTGGTGTGTAAAAACACATAAGTCTATGGAAGTTATCCTGAGCATTGGGACGAACATGATTCCTTTAACATAGAAGTTACTGCACTAAAAAGATGACACCAAACATATTTAATAGCACAGGACTTGATGATTACACTGAACTCAATCGGTTCGTCACAACGTTAAACACTCGACTGTACCGCGTAAGTGAACGCATGCAACCCTGAGGTGATACATAAGCAAGATGACTTTTAACTTGGAGGATGACGTATTAAATCATCCATCACTATGGAGAAGAGAGGGTCGAACAACCTATGAAGAAACTGACCATTCCTAAGGCATGCCTAACCTGATGGAAATTATCATTTTCCGATGCTCAAGCCCAAAACAAAAGTCAAGGGAAACATGACCACCCATATGAACAAGGGTTTCATTTTAAGCAAGGTGGTCTGACTAGGGACAACAACATGCAAAAGGTTCTGTTTCAAAGAAACTCAAGGAGAAACTCAAATTATCCTTATACAAGGGTCTTAAACAGAGGACATCGCTAAAGATTCCATATCCAAGACCTTTATATTTAATCACAGTTAATCTTTAATCATTAAAAAAAAAATCAAAATATCAAGTACCATTTTTCAAAACAAAACACAAGGTACCTGCTCTTAACCAACGCCTCAAGGGAAAAAACATGCAAGCTTTATAAAACTTCATTTTAAAACATTTTACATTAATTGACATCATGTCCTTAATTGGGAATCTATCACATAAATTCCTCTTAATAAGATAAGGCGACCTACAAGGGTCCCACTAAGCCAACCTGGGTTCATTAGAATGCAACCCAAAAATAGTTGTTTAATTATTAAGAGTCACAATACCCATACCGGGTTATCTCATAAGGAACATACACCAACTAGCCTACTTGGTCCTAGTTGTGCCTTTAGGTAATTAACCAATTAATTTGAAATTATAACATGCTCAAACACATATCAACCTAGATATATGGGTGGATATTAACCTAATAAGTGACTTATTGGGAAAAAATCCCTCAAAGGTAAACATTGCAGTATTTTTGGGTTGATTGTGTTTGTTAACAAAGCAGGTTTCCATGGAGAATTGTCGAGTTCCCAAGAAGTTGTTGACATTATATGTTGACAAAGAACTATGACAAAGGAAAGGACAAAGGCGCGAAGGAATGTTGGGCTTCGCGAGGGAGCTTCGCGGCGAAGTCGCGAAGGTATGTTGACGGTGATTCTTCGCGACTACGTCAAGCTCCGCGAACGGAAAATTGCCGTGGAGCTTCGTGATTTGGACAGAATTCCGGCAGAAACCTTGGAGCTTCGCAATTTGATATGACGTGGCGTTGACTTCACGTGGAATAGACGAGGGTCGGTGGAATCGCCTATAAATAGAGGGCGACCCCTTCGAGCGAAGTATAGAGCATTTTCATAGAAGATCATTCGCTCTCGATTTGAGAAGGTGGTTCGCGGAGCCAGTGTGCTTCGCGAAAGAGGTGCTTCACGGCGGCTATTGTAGCTCCGCGAAACCTACGAGCTCTGCGTCGGCTTACTTAGCTTCACGAGGGTCGTTGCTTTGCGACAGCTTGAGCATCGCGAGAGTGCTTCGTGAGGGTGCTTCGCGAGTGAGCTTTGCGAAAAGGCAGGAGCTTCGCGAAGGCTTGTTGAGCTTCGCGAAATTGGGAGCCTAGCGAAGTTGAGTGCTTTGCGGAGGTCTTTCCAAAGGTAGTTTGCCCAGTGTTCAGAGGCAAAGAGGTATTCATCAGTGGATGAAAGTTGGACTTTAACAGAGCATCTATCTACAGTTAAGGATGCATTACTTCATGAAAATGAAGAGACCTACAGGTCTATAAACTGTGATTGGATTCCCTTCCAAGAGCAGTGAGATTAGGAAGAGGAAGAAGGTGATCCTCTCCACCGGCAGTGAGCCAGAGAGAGAGAAACAGGGAGTGACCCTTGGGAAAGCAGTGAGCTGACCCTAAACCTTGTAAAGGCAGTGATCCTGGGCATAGAAGTGATCTAGCCCGAACATTGTAATCCACAGCTAGTGAAGTTTAGTGGAATTGGTACGACCGGCAACTTGTCGGCGTATGCTCCTTGGACGTAGCCCTTTGCGGTGAACCAAGTAAAAATATATGTGTCTGCCTGCTAATTTTCCTACATTGCATTTAAAGCATCATCATCAGATAAAGGAGAAAGTAAGTGATCATAACATACACACAAGTGCAAACAAAGTGACCCTTGTAACAAAGAGGTCAAGATCCAGCAGGGCAGGAAGATCTTTGAAAAAGAATATCCATACCCTGATTCACCCCCCCTCTCAGGGTACATAGGCCCCTATTGGTCCTAACATGACTATACACTTTATATTCTTTGGCATTTATCTCCCATTCAAAGGCAACCAATAAATTTTAACAAATCAACCAATTACATAACAAACAAGATATCAGGTCACTACAAGAAGCAAATAGAGAGAGTCATGCTGTAATCACAGAAGCATAACATTTTAATAATAGAGACATGCTAATAGGCATAAAAGCATGATACAAGACAAACAAGGTATTAAACAGGAAGCATGGAAATAGGCTAGCATGATAAATATATCATTGAAACATGATATCTAAAAAAGGCATTCTAAACAAAAAAAGGCATGACATGCATTCAAGGCACACAATTTGAATCAACAGGCAGCCTAAAATGCAACTACATGGTATGGCACTATGCATGTCATTTGAATTCATATGTGCCTATTACGATGCATGCAATGCTTCATCCTTACCTTAACATGTCAAGGGTAAAATATCATAAATTCCATAAATTCATAAGCAACGGAAATTACACCAAATCACTTGAGGTGAAATCATATCAATTGTAACATCGAAAATCATGAACAACAATCCCAACCCTGGCCACTTGGTCATTTCTCGTACGTGGGGTGATCAGTCCTAAACACGGATATTAACTATAAGGTCCCGACCTTAAACATTACTTAATCTAGAGTTATTTCAAGAATACACATTGGGGAACTTTTCAGGTTTAGAGTTTTAGAGAATTAGATCATAAATCATACATTACAATCCATATTTAAACAAAGTGGTTACATAAAAGACAGTACTCATTTTTCCCATCATTGGAAACATATTTAAAATAAAACACAGATTCTTTCTTGACACTTCCTTGACACTATCATCACATCATGTACCTTTCCCTTGACCTGTGAAAAACATTTCAAAAACATGGGATGAGCATAAAAAGCTCAGCAAGGGATATAAAAGTATGAAATGAAAACATTAGTCCATGTATGAAATCATACTTTACTCGTAAAACATAAGCATTTTAACATACCTCATCAAATCATGAATAAATCATAGAAATCATAAGACATAAAGGTAACTTGAGGCATTCATAACATTCTTACGTAGGGAGTAACCCTCATGGTTACGTTTGGAATACCCATCACAGTATATTCCCTAAATCTCTTCGGAGAAACCTTAACGTTTAACTCCTTCGCATTACCCAATGCATTGGAGAGCTATATCGGGCTCACCCGCCCTTAGTTTATCATGGAACCACCCGTCTTTATAACAATTCCCAAGAACCATAACATAATCTTATCACATAAAACATGCATAAAGGAAACATAACATTTCCACATTTCAATCACAAGATATCAATACAATAAATTGATATAATAAAAACATTATGAAAAGAATTTTCAATACCAAAATAAAAGAAAATTAATACATGGTATTTATTTTTCATTTTTTAAAAAAAGTTAGGTTATGGCTTGTAGAGGAAGTCGAAACTCAAATAATGGTCACAGCGGCGGAGAAGTCGTTGTCGCCGCATACGTACGACAAAAAAAACATTCCCTTTTATCGTTTAGTAAACACTTCGTATAAAAAAGATTCATTTTGAATAAATGTAAAAGTCAAAGGGTTTTATACACCGTATAAAAGAAAGTTGTGTATAAAACAAAATATGCCTCAATGAAAGGAGATTGAGACGAAGTCCCTTACCTCGTATCTGACTTGACTCGGTCGTTCATTAATCTCCTGAATAATAAACTTGAGTTAATTTCTACTTTCTTAAGAACCTTTTTCATGTTCATTATTCCTTTTATATCACTTATTACCATGTCATGAACACTATGTAATTATTTAAGTTAATAACGGTCGTTTTAACGATCATTGATACTTGAGTCAAAAATAAACTCTTTATAATTACAATTTGCTCATGTATCCATTATATCCAGAGTTATATTCATGATGTAGATATCATATATATCATATATATCCAGTATATACATGAATTTATAATATTACATAACATTTAGAGGTAAGAAATGAAATGCACCGTTCATGGAGACGGTAATCCGTACGTACGCATGAACGCTACTTTCATTTCTATTTCGTATTTTATGGAATGGAATCATAATGATATAAAGGTATATTATAATTCCAGTATAATATCATATATAATATCATTAACTCCATCCTTTATACGTCCCACATATGACATTAACGAATCAAATCACTTTAAGGGGGCGGTAGTCCGCACTTCCTAAAATTAAGATATCGCGTATACCCATAATGGAATCTATAAAGGTATGCCATAAATGAAAAATACAGAAGCTCAAGGAAAACATAAAAATATTATATATCATATATAAATATAGTGACATCTTAATGGACACCTTTGAAGGTGTTATAAGAATATTGAACAATCATCGTTTCGTGAGGCAGAAATTCGCCATCCATGGAAACAGTACGTTCTTTAACCATTAGATGTAGGTGTGTGTAAGTGTAGATCGAATAATTCTTATAACAAAATCCTAGTATATTGAAAATACTGGTGTTGTTACAAAATAAATGAATAAAAAGAGTTTAGGGGGTTGGAGAAGCAAAATAAAACAAAAGAACACAAGTGAAGACATTACCTTTAAATCGGGTAACTCCCTTTGGTTTGAACCAAAAGGGTTTCTTGAAGATCTTCCTGCCTAAGGTAAGGCTTCTAGGATGAGGAGAAGGATGTGGAGAGACAAAATGAGTAGATCTTGGCTGATCCAAAGGCTTGAGAGGTGGGGGTAAGGAGGTAGAGGTGGGGGCCTTTTATAAGAGGAGAGGAGGGGCACTCTTGGAAGGTATAAAATGTTACTTTATTTTCAAATGAGTTTCGGATTTTAAAGGTCCCACATTGATGTATTTCGAGGATAAGGTGATAAGGGTTCAAAATATACTCATCAAATAGGTCTTTGACAAGTGTAAGTCTTAGTTTTAACATTATATTTTCATTTTATTTAAATCCTTTATTAATGAGATAATCGCTTCATCATCATGATGTCATAAATAATTTAATTTATATAATGTCTAAAAATTATAAAAAAACTACTATGATGTAGGAAATATTTTTATCTTTCCAATGAATATTTATAGTCCAAAAGATCATTTATGTAGACAAAATTAAAAATGTTTTACTCAGGTGATACATTCTTTAGTGATATTCTCCTTTCTTTAAAAATAAAAAGATAAAAAGTCATTATCACACAAAAGTGATTCCATGGGGTCACCAAGTTTGGCACAAGTCATCCCATGGTCGGACATGACATAACCAGTAGAATTAGGAAACATGTTGGGGTCATTTTTTATTATTATGATATTATTTTATTATCCTTAACTACCCGATTACTAATTAATCAAGATAATTAAAGATAATTACCGTCGTTACTATTCATAATGTCCAAAAAAAAGAGTTTTGATTACATAATTTTGACCTTCTAATTAAAAATATGTAATCCATTTTACCAAATTCCAAACACAGAAATTGAAATAATTAATTTAAAAATAATTTTCGTTGTCAAAACAAATAGCGGGTTTTTTTAGAAACGATATCTATGAAAAGTTTGGCACTTGTTTATGCCCAATTCCAAAGTGAAATTAATCCTAATGATCACCATTGGATTAAATGGTAAAAATATATTCTAATTACACTTTAAAACAAATTAAAAAGATAATCTAACCATACAATTAAATTAGATGAAAAAGAAGTTTTGATGTAAAATGCAGTATTTTTCACTATTTATTAAAAAATGAACATTGTCAGAAAAATACCAAAAAATTATCCAATGTGAATTTAAATGTACCAATCATAAAGAATAAGTTTATTTTGACAAATAGAGTCTATAAAATTGTCAAATGTGTGATTTAAAAAATGGTTTGCCATCAAAAGGTAGTAAAACAATCTTTTAAAAATATTAGTGTATTTCATGCTTAAGATTGGATTTATTCTCGTTTTAAGCCTCTAAAACACTATCTAATTCATAAATAAACATACATAAAAATATCTATTATTCATTACTTACTTGGGATGTTACATTAACCAAGCACCGAAACATTCATAGTCTCCTGTCTACCAACCCAAAACAGTAAGAAAACGGAAAATACCAACTCTAATTCCACTTTGTAACGTCCTGACCCAGCTCACCTCTAAGACGGTGGCCGGACCAGTTTGTCACATGACCTCAAGCGCATCTCCCCGAATGCTAGAGGTTGCCGACTAGCAGCGTGGGCCTTTTTGTGTCTGAGGGGGAGACTATGCCCTCATAGGTAATAGGTATTATCACAGCAAAAGTAAACAACAATTAATAATAAACAGCGGAAGCATATAAATGGATAAACTGCAGCAGAAGTAATATGGATAATCCAATTGGATAAGAATCAAGCACAAAAGCTCACAAAACAATGTCATGCCATTATGTCTTTCTGAACTGAAAACATGGAAAACAGAAACCCAAGCATATTGTCAACTAAAAAGAAAAGACACAAAGTGCGACAACTGCATCACGAGCAAGGCTCGATCCTTTGCCTTAGTCTCCATCCTAACCAGTAAGAAACAATCAAGCATCAGAAGCAGCACACTTCCCTTTGTCAATACCTGCAAACATATAATCTACTCGGGTGTCAACGACGCCCGAGAAGGGTGTGAGATAAAATCCCAGTAGGTCGGCACCCGCGGTGTCTAAACCTTTCCATTTCGTGCAATAATAAAATGTAGTGTGCCACTATATAACAATTGCAGATAATTTATTAAGTGCAATGAAATAATTAACTCGACCCAGGTTCCTAATGACACCCGTCCCTAATCACCTCCTTCAGCCTAAACCGGAAGTCTGAAAGGAGTACCTGTAAGTAGAATACACATATGCATATATATGAAGCCCAAAAGAGTAAGGTAAAACAAGGAAGAGGCATACCCCCAAGCTTGTGCTTTCACTTGGGGTCTAAGTCATGTGTCAATCAGGTGTTCTTCAACACACCATAAAATATCTCAAATCTCAAGGGACTAACAACGACATTAATATAAACATTCAGTGCGTCATTGTTAAGGTTCAAGTTGAGAGTTGGAGTCTGAGCTCGTCCCGAAGGTATCATTATGGAACATCCTTCAATTATCCAATACTACCGAGCCCATCCAAGGAAATCTTTCGAAAGACCCAGTATCGCTCGAGGCATGGCTTTACCCTGAGTCTGTCCCAATCTCGCAAAATGGGGTCGAGTATCATCTGAGGCTAGCTTAGCCACATTGCCAACAGATCCGTCTCGATGGGCCCTTTTGGAACCGGTGTCACTCGTAAATATTAGATGGCCCGAGGAAGTCTTGGTCCGGCAAAGCCAACGACACCGCCCCCGGTACATAGTGGTAACCGTCAGGAATGGAGGGTCTAAGCGTGACTCTTAATACGGGACCCACCTTATTTCCCCACCCTAAATTTAATTAAAGTTTTCACAGCAGCAGATATGACATAATAAGTATATGAAATTGCAACTTGAAAACTAAACAGATATACCCGTGCATTATAAGGTACAAATTAAATATTACAGCATAATAATATTAACAAGGCAAGATACTACATCAACATAAGCAGATAAATGCATTTTTAAATACACAAATAATTTAGCACAATCAACTACCAAGAATCCAACAATTCATGGTTCATAATTAATCTAAATTATTAATTTAAATTCAACATAAAAAAATAGGTTGCGCAATACATGCAGTTAATTAAATTAAATGTTTGGGCATGCAAATTTATATAAATACATAATTCAGCACAAACTACCAAAGATCCGACAATTCAAGGTTCATAATTATTCTAAAATAATTATTTAAATTAAATAGAACTAAAATATGTTGCGCAACACATGCAGTTAATTAAATTAAATGCCCGGACATGCACATTTAAATAAATACATAATTCACAACAAACAACTACCAAATATCCAACAATTCAAGGTTCATAATTATTCTAAAATAATTATTTAAATTAAAAACAACAAAAATAGGTTGCGCAACACATGCAATTAAATGAATTAAATACCCGGGCTAACGGAAAAATATACTGACCACGTCGGCACACCCAAAAGGGTGTCCGACCACATTGCAACAATTTAAACAATTTAATTTATATTAATTAGGGCTGCAACAATTAAGCGAAATAATTAAATTGAAAAGATTGGGCGAATTTGCTCAACGTCGGTAGGCACCGACGAACGACACAATCATGCGTTTTTATAAATCGCAATGAAACAGAGGGAAATATAGTATATACCCTAACTTATGGGCGTAGATGATAATATGATCCGTGGTAGGCTTTGATTTGACTTAAAACGGACGAAAATAGAATATTTTAGAAAAACCCCAAAATATGGTAAAATCTTTCCGCGGCGAACTGCGTAAAGGATTTTGAATGAGATCACACGATTCTTGGTGCGTGGGATAAGTCTTACTGAGAGGATCCTAGCATAGCTAACAGCGAAGAAAACGGACGACGAACGGAGGTGCGACGATCTTCCGAAGGGAAGAGAAGGTGGTGCTAATCACATAGGGAGAGGGGGTGCGCCACGCACATGATAGGGAGGAGAGGAAGAGAGGAGAAAAAAAATAAAAAGGAAATGAAAAAAGATAAAAAGGGAAAATAAAAAGGAGACAAATAAATAAAATAATAAAAATAAAATGGTGGAAGAAATGAAATAAATAATTAAAATGGGTTTAACTCGTTTTAATTATTTTTAATTTTTCTTCAACTATATCTATTTTATTATTTATTTTTATCCCTCTTTAAATTCCATCAATTTCCTTTAATCATTTTTAATTATTTTTAACCTCAACGTTGCGCTATGGTGCGACGTAATATTTTACATAAAGCCTAAACAATCGTTTAATTAATTTTAATAACTGTCTGGGACCCGCAAAAGGGTGCGCATGTGCGCGCCCTGGGTCGCTTTAAAGATTTGGATTAAAAACTTAAAAGTCAACAACTTGATTTAAGTCGACATGTTAAATGCATTTATGTAGGTAATTAATAATATTTTATCTAACCCAACAATAAATATCCACCCATGTATATATATATATATTCGGGTGCGATATGACCAAACGTCCGACACTCGCAAAAGTTATACCCTGTCTAGGGTAAACCCCACGTCCCGAAACTATTGGTGGTCTCACATTTCTCATTTGACACACCGTTTGTGAGAAAATAATTATTTATTTTATAAAAAACGGAATAATTAATTAATTAAAAATAAAGATGAAATTATCATGTGCGAGAGTGTCAAACACTTGATGCGAATCATGATTATACCCTACCTAGGGTAAACCCGGTGTTCCGGACCTAACGGTGGTCTCAGATTTCTCGTACAATGCACCATTTGAGAGTTATTTCAATTTTTTTGAAAAGAAACAAACTCGCGTATGAATAAAATAAATTTAATATTTTTGTTCAAACTACGCCGCAGTGTTGACTATCAGAACAAAATATTCCGATGCTCGGTTTTTAAAACCGGCCTGCCCAGTTAACGAAAAAAAATTAATTTCCTTCGCTTTTTCATCCGGTTCAAAATAAAGAACGTTACACAAAGCATGGGCTAGACCGGGTGCAACAAAGGAGTGTGAAGATCCTGAATCAAACAAGGCGCAAACAAGAGTATTTAACAAACTGATCGTACCTCGAACGATCTCCAGCCCTACTGGAACTGCTGCCTCCACAACATGCAACTGACCATGCCCAGCTCCTCTGCCTCTCTATTGTCGACCACCTCATTGACCACGTTCGGGTCGACGTCCCTGAGGAATGCCTTGAGGTCGGCCTCCGCATACCCCGTCTCCCCTTGGCAGAGTTGGAGCCTGTTGTCCATGCTACTGAAAATGGCATAGTCGGCAACTACTGTTGAGGCGGGCGCTGAACCTGCCCACCTCCACCACATTGAGCTCGAACTGGGAACTGACACTGAAGGTGCTCACATCCTCCACAAAAGAAACACCTCACTCCCAAGCCTACAGGAAAAGGACGAGGACCAGAAGGTCAGAACTGGAACTGCTGGGGTCGGCTCCCTGTTGGCCAAAACCTGGAACACTACTGGAAATAAGTCCATTTGCGACGGGTCAGTTGCGACGGGATCCCGTCGCAAAAGGCTATTTGCGACGGGGGTCCGTCACAAATGACCCGTTGCGGTAAATGGCGTCGCAACTAACACTATTTGCGACGGGTCCGTCGCTAAAAATATTATTTGCGACGGTAATATGTCCCGTCGCAAATACTATTCGATATATATATTAAAAACTTTAAATAACACTTTTGCGACGGGCCACGAATACCGTCGCTAAAGAGGTAAATTTTTTTCCAAAAAAAAAAGAAATAAGTAATTGCGACGGGAAAATATTCCCGTCGTAATAGGAAATTTAAAAAAATTTAAAAAAAATTAATTGCGACGGGTTAACGTCCCGTCGCAATTACCTATTACGACGGGATGATTATCCCGTCGCAAATATGTATAAAAAATAAAAAATTATTAAATTATTAATAAAAAAATTAATTAATATTATAGTAGTAATAATACAATTATAATTCATTCAAATATTATAACAAAAAATCATTCAAATATTTAAAAAATTATAATTAAATTAAAATATTAAAAAAATTAAATATATATATATAAAAAATTAATATTATAAAATATGAATAATATTATTAATCATATTAATATTGTAATATAAATAATATAATATTATATAAAAATAATAATATACCGAATTCATATTATTATAAATAATTAAAAAATTATAATTTTAATTAAATTTTTTAAAACTTTTTATGTATTAAAAATACTGAATATAATATTATTAAAATAATTAGAAAATAAAAATATGAAAATTATCTACATTTGCAAAAAGAAATATAAACAAATAATAAAATACTAAGAGTAATATTATTATTAATAAAATAAACAAACATTAAAATAAATACCAATAATAAATAATAAAGTATTAAAAATAAATAGAAATTAAATAATACAATATTGACACCAGTATAAGAGAGACATAAACTCTGAATAGAAAAAATGTCATATTTTAAATTTACAAACTTTATAACATCAAACAATAACTAATCTGAAGGAGGAGGGGGAGGGGGGGATCTGCTGGTGGAGGAAACTTCATCCCTAAGGCATGAGTGAGTCGGCGCATGTACTCCATCTGCTCCTGTTGCTGCTGCTGCCACCGACTCATCTGCTCCTCGTACACCTGCTGCTGTCGTCGGCGCTCCTCCTCATGCTGCTGCTGCTATCGACGCATCTCCTCCTGCTCCTTTTGGAGACTCTCTAACAACTCAGTCTGAGATCGCAACTGATCATCATACTGTGTAGCGGAAGAAGATGCACGAGCTCCTCTCGAGCTGGACGCCGACATCGCAGCACTGCCATAATAATCTCCGGGAGTCAGTCGAGAGCCGATACCAACTACCCGACCCTTCTCGAAGGCATATTGGGTCGCCTGCATCCATGTCGCCTCATCAAACTGATGGTCACTGGTCTGATCTGATGTCTCGGCCTGACCCTCAGGCCGGGTCTGTGACGCTGCGGTCTCATATGACTCCTGTAGTTGCAATTTAAAATTAAAATTGTGAATATATTATATGCAGTTAATTTTTAAACTTGAAAACAAATAATAGTGACCACGATGTGACGTTGGCGATCACCTCTGAGCTCCCCAGTAGCTGGATCACTGTACATCCTCCGATATACGTCGTACTCTGTAATATCAAGGTGCTCGACAGCCTATAAGAATATAAAATAAATTGTTAATATTTAAAGTTATATAAAATATTTATAAAAAATGTACGTACCAAATGATGTCTATGAGTACTGAAAGTATGACTCCCAGCTCGATGAGTCACCTCCCGTCTCCCCCGATTCTGCCTCCCCACCGATGATCTCATCTTAAAGCCACCACTCAACCAGTGTGCACATAATCCATCCCATACGTGGGATGAAATGTACTCTGGTCGGTGTGCTCTACATGACTCGTCAAAATCTGACACTTCTGCTTTCTTCATGTCATCTCTTCTTAAATTGTGCAAAAACTGACGAAAGCGATCACGCATGACCACCTCCCATGCCTCGTGGATGGCGTCACGCATGGTATCCTCAATCAGATACCATAAACCCTACAAATAATTCAAAATATCAAGTTATAAATGAAATAAATTTCAAAATAAAAATTATTTATTTACCTACGTACCAACCAATGACCGAACATGACCTGCTGCACATCAACGGGAATATGCTCCCATGTCGTCCATGGATGAGAAAAATAGTTGCGCAAAATAGCGTTTCCCTGTCCGACTGCTATATGCGGAAAACTGTAAAAACAATAATCAAACATTTATTATGTAAATAGATTAATGAAATCTTAGTAAAATGCACAGATTATCACACCTTCGGGTGCGTGGATCGAACCCAAGACGTGGACATTGATTGGGGATGGGGTCAGGAATCATCAGTCGTGCGAGACCGCGCCCCCTCCGCGTACTCCCTGAAACGCCTTCAGGCTGAGGGTCAGGTGCCAGCAACTCATCCGCATCGAAAGATAGGTCAGCATCCGCCAACTCAAGAAATGTGTCCTCATCCATCTGAAACAGAAAACGAATGTTGTTAGCAAATAATTGATAATAATTATTATATATACATATATATTAGTTATGATTATATATAACTACCATTGAATTGTATCAATGTTCAGCTTAATCATCATCTTCATATATGTCAATGTCATCTTCATATTCCTCCTCAATATCATCGATATCCATTTGAGTTCCAGTTGCTTCATCTCTTACCATTTCAAATTCATTTGTGACGTCATTACCATCATCATCATCATCACTGACTCTTAATTGAGGGGTGTCATCATCGATACTCATGTCTCTTTTTAACAAAGATTGATTTTGAGTACTCTCTTGAAAAACTTAAATTCCTTGCACTTCAGTGAAAGCACATTCACTTTGACTAAACTGATTGTCTCGAATTTTCATTTTTATTAGGCTCCACCAATCAGTCAAGTCTCTTGACGTAGCACAGTACTTTGCATAATAAACTTGATGTGCCTGTTGAGCCAGTAAGAATGGTTCATTTACTGCAAGAACACTTTTACATTTAATATCGATGATTCCATGAGTCGGATGAACACGCACGTCTCTCTCAGTATCCAACCACTGACATTTGAACATTGTTATGTAATGGTGTCCTAGATAATAGAGTTCAATGATTTCATCAAGTATGCCATAAAAGTCAACTTCATTTTCTCTATGATGAGATCCTCTCAAGAAAACTCCACTGTTCATTGCTTTTTTTTGATTCCCCATATGCATGTGTATGAAATCGAAAACCATTCACCACATATGCATTATAAGATTTCACAATTTTGGATGGTGGGTTACTCAATATACAAAGTCGTTTGTCAATTTTATCAGCATGTCGAGACACCTGAAAATTTGTGAAATAATTATCAATATAGTAAACTATAAATTGAAGGAGATGTTAAAGTATGAAAAATTTATGTTACCAGTATTTGAAACCACTGAGAATTTTTTTTTTGTCTGCGTTCTCCGAGAGAAGCTGTTGTAATTTGTGGAAGTTGTTTCTTGATATGATTATCATACAATCTATAAAAAAAAGTTATTTATTGTAATATAAATATTATAATAAGTAATAGAAGCACTTATAGTACAAATGATGTCATCTCTTCACAGTTGAGCAGAACATACGTATGTGCTCTGTGATCTTCATCATCTGAAAGCCATCGTTCATGAACACCACCAAAGCCAAGCTATGACTGGTTAAAAACAGATAATTGATTGTCGATTTCATCAATATTCCCCTCGTTCCATCCCATGCGGTTGTGTTTTGAAGGATACTCAGATTCAAAATAGTGGGAGCAGAAAAAAGATATCTCCTCCTGCAAATAAGCTTCAGCAATAGATCCTTCAACAAATGATTTGTTACGTACTTTTTTTTTCAATTTCTGCACGCATCTTTCGAATGGGTACATCCATCGAAACTATATCGGACCTCCACATTTTGTTTCATATGGAAAATGTAATATCAAATGTTCCAATGAGTCAAAGAAAGACGGCGGGAATATTTTTTCCAGTTTACATATAATTACAACAACATCTTCCTCAAGTTTTCATAGAGCATCGTAATATGTTGTCGCCGCACAAATGTCCTGAAAAAAATACGATACGTCTGTTATGGAATCCCATATCACAGAATTCAACAGACCTCTTAATCCAATGGGTAGAATTCTTTCCATTATAACATAACAATCATGACTTTTTAATCCGGTAATATGACCATTATTTACACATCTACCCAAATTGAAAGCACATCCATCTGGAAGTCTCAAATCTGCAATCCATTGAAAAAATAATAAGTGGATTTCTTTGGACAATGTATAAGCTAATTTTGGTTTCATTAACCTTTCTGTTCTGACATTCTCAAACAGCTCGAGTTCTGGACGCCTGCAAATTTGAGCAAGATCTAATCGTGCATTTACATTATCTTTTATCTTTCCTGGTGTATCCAAAACTGTATGAAACAAATTATCAAAATAGTTCTTCTCAATATGCATGACATCCAACATGTGGCGGACCAGCAAATCAGACCAATATGGAAAATCCCAAAATATGCTATGTTTTAGCCAATTGTGTTCTTTCCCAAAACCAGAAATTTTTTGTTGGTTTATTGTGGGTCCAAATGTGATGGGAGGTAATGAATATAAAACTGATTTTAACTCCGTACCTGATAGCATTTTTGGAGGTCCATCCCTTTCAACTGTGTCTTTTCTAAAATGAGATCTGTTTCTGCGAAAAGGATGGTCAGCTGGAAGAAATCTGTGATAACAGTCAAAATAGAAAGGTTTTTTTCCATGGACGAGCATAAATGCCTTGTTCTCTCCCATACAGTAAGGACATGATTTCGGCCCATGTGTACTCCAGCCAGATAACATGTCATAAGCCAAGAAGTCACTGATTGTCCACATCAATGCTGCTCTTAGTATGAAATTTTGTTTTACAGCAACATCATAAGTACTGACACCAGTACTCCATAGTATATTTAATTCATCAATCAATGGTTTCAAATAAATATCAATATTCTTCTTCGGATGTCCTGGGATTAGTAAGGTCAAAAAGATATAGGGTTCCTTCATCAACATCCATGAAGGTAAATTGTACGGAGTTAAAAAGACAGGACAACATGAATACTGACTACCATAAGATCCGAATGGACATAAACCATCAGTGGAAAGACCCAATCGCACATTTCGGGCTTCTAAAGCAAAGGATGGATGCACTCTATCAAAATGTTTCCATGAATCACCATCAGCTGGATGATTCATGCTTTTACCAGTTGAAATATTCGTTTTGTGTCATGACATCATTGTCGCTGTATTCTTAGACATGAATAAACGCTGAAGTCTGGATGTAAGAGGAAAATATCTCAACTATTTTACAGGAATCAAGCCAGACTTTCCATGATGAGCTTCTTTATACCTCAATTTCCCACAAGTGGGACAACTATCCAACGACTCATTTTCCCTAGAATGTAAAATGCAATCATTTGAACATGCATGAATCTTCTGACAACTAAGTCCTAAATTCTGAACCAGCCTCTTACTCTCATAGTAATTTGCAGGAAAAACATTTCCTTCGGGTAACAGTGTTTTAACCAAAGAAAATATTTGATCAAAACACGTGTTTGACATTCCATTATCTGATTTGATAGCCATAAATTTTGCAACTGCTTCTAATTTTCTTATCTTGCAACCAGGATATAACGCATCCTCAGCAGACCTCAACAACTCATAAAATTCAGAGTGTGCCAACTCAGGAGTTGAATCAATATCATCTTGAGTTTATGTATGTTGAATAGATGGACCTGCAATATCATGTACTAAATTTTGAAACCGGGATGGATCCGGAATCAAGTTAGTATCACCTTCTGTAGAACTGTGTTCACCATGTTGATACCAAAAAACACAATCCAGTTGAAAACCAAAACACAAGAGATGTCCCCCAACTTTGTCAAACGTGTCAAATGTTCTCAGTGCACATTTTTTACAAGGACATTTTATTGTACCTTCTGAAACAAATTCTGGATTTGATGCCGCAAATGCTAAAAAAGCCTCCACACCCTCTATATATACTGGATTTAAACCAGAACCATTTGGATTTCTACGTTGATTTATCCATATGCGGTCATCTAATAATGACTACTGACGACCTCGTTGTTCCATATTTTTCTATAAAATATAAAAGCATTACTGGTTTTGAATAATTTGTTAGAAAAAACATTCAAGCAAGGATAATTATAGAGTTTACATCAGACACGACTGACGCAAACTTTTTATTGAGATAGACCTAAAAATTGACCCTTTAAGAATTGAACATGTTAAGAATAAAGCAAAACCTGTTACAAATATTGATAATTTTAATATTTTATAAATTTTTTATTATTTTAATAATACTAATATTATTTTTTCATAAATATTAATTATATAATAATAACATTATTACATTATTAGTATTTTTTATTATTAATATTAAAATAATATAATTTTCTATATTATGTTACAATTCTCCTTTCATCTGTGTGTTTAACATTCTGTCTCCACATGTAATATTCGCATTCACTTTCACCTCTCTATTGGTGAGTATGTTGATAATTTTGAAAAAGAATGTGAATATTACATGTGGAGATAGAAGTTTTCTTAAAACCAATACAGAGATGAAAAGATAATTCAGAAAGATAATGATCATGCTAGTTTTTTCCAATTATCTAATTATTACTAAATATTGGTAATTATTGGTAATTATTACTAATTATTTTTAATTATTGATAATTATTCCTAATTATTGGTAATTATTCCTAATTATTACTAATTATTCCTAATTATTGGTAATTATTCCTAATTATTGGTAATTATTCCTAAGTATTGGTAAATATTCCTAATTATTGGTAATTATTGGTAAATATTGGTAATTATTGGTAATTATTGGTAATTATTGGTAATTATTACTAATTATTGGTAATTATTGTTAATTATTACTAATTATTGGTAATATTGGTAATTATTGGTAATTATTGATAATTATTACTAATCATTGGTAATTATTCCTAATTATTGGTAATTATTGATAATTATTGGTAATTATTACTAATCATTGGTAATTATTCCTAATTATTGGTAATTATTCATAATTATTGGTAATTATTCCTAATCATTGGTAATTATTCCTAATTATTGGTAATTATTCCTATTTATTGGTAATTATTCCTAATTATTGGTAAATATTGACAATTATTGGTAATTATTGGTAATTATTGTTAATTATTACTAATTATTGGTAATTATTGGTAATTATTACTAAATGTTGACAATTATTGGTAAATATTGGTAAATATTGGCAATTATTAGTAATTATTACTAATTATTGATAATTATTGGTAATTATTACTAATTATTCCTAATTATTGGTAATTATTCCTAATTATTGGTAATTATTCCTAATTATTGGTAATTATTCCTAATTATTGGTAATTATTGGTAATTATTATTAATTATTGGTAATTATTTCTAATTATTGGTAATTATTCTTAATTATTGGTAATTATTACTAATTATTGGTAATTATTACTAATTATTGCTAATTATTACTAATTATTGGTAATTATTACTAATTATTGATAATTATTACTAATTATTGGTAATTATTGGTAATTATTACTAATTATTGGTAATTATTACTAATTATTGGTAATTATTGGTAATTATTACTAATTATTGGTAATTATTGTTAATTATTACTAATTATTGGTAATTATTGGTAATTATTACTAAATATTGACAATTATTGGTAATTATTGGTAAATATTGATAAATATTGGTAATTATTAGTAATTATTACTAATTATTGGTAATTATTGGTAATTATTACTAATTATTCCTAATTAATTGTAATTATTCCTAATTATTGGTAATTATTGGTAATTATTATTAATTATTGGTAATTATTCCTAATTATTGGTAATTATTTCAAATTATTGGTAATTATTTCGAATTATTGGTAATTATTACTAATTATTGGTAATTATTGTTAATTATTACTAATTATTGGTAATTATTACTAATTATTGGTAATTATTGGTAATTATTACTAATTATTGGTAATTATTGGTAATTATTACTAATTATTGGTAATTATTGTTAATTATTACTAATTATTGGTAATTATTGGTAATTATTACTAATTATTGGTAATTATTGGTAATTATTACTAAATATTGACAATTATTGGTAATTATTGGTAAATATTGGTAAATATTTGTAATTATTAGTAATTATTACTAATTATTGGTAATTATTGGTAATTATTGGTAATTATTCCTAATTATTGGTAATTATTCCTAATTATTGGTAATTATTCGTAAATATTGGTAATTATTCCTAATTATTGGTAATTATTGGTAATTATTACTAATTATTGGTAATTATTCCTAATTATTGGTAATTATTCCTAATTATTTTTAATTATTCCTAATTATTGGTAATTATTCCTAATTATTGATAATTATTCCTAATTATTGTTAATTATTCCTAATTATTGGTAATTATTCCTAATTGTTAGTAATTATTCCTAATTATTACTAATTATTCCTAATTATTGGTAATTATTCCTAATTATTGGTAATTATTCCTAATTATTGGTAAATATTGACAATTATTGGTAATTATTGGTAATTATTACTAAATATTGGTAATTATTGGTAATTATTACTAATTATTGGTAATTATCGTTAATTATTACTAATTATTAGTAATTATTGTTAATTATTACTAATTATTGGTAATTATAGGTAATTATTACTAATTATTGGTAATTATTGGTAATTATTGTTAATTATTCCTAATTATTGGTAATTATTGGTAATTATTATTAATTATTGGTAATTATTCCTAATTATTGGTAATTATTCTTAATTATTGGTAATTATTCCTAATTATTGGTAATTATTCCTAATTATTGGTAATTATTACTAATTATTGGTAATTATTACTAATTATTGGTAATTATTACTAATTATTGGTAATTATTACTAATTATTGGTAATTATTACTAATTATTGGTAATTATTACCAATTATTGGTAATTATTGGTAATTATTACTAATTATTGGTAATTATTACCAATTATTGGTAATTGTTGGTAATTATTACTAATTATTGTTAATTATTGTTAATTATTACTAATTATTGGTAATTATTGGTAATTATTACTAAATATTGACAATTATTGGTAATTACTGGTAAATATTGGTAAATATTGGTAATTATTACTAATTATTGGTAATTATTGTTAATTATTGGTAATTATTGGTAATTATTACTAATTATTCCTAATTATTGGTAATTATTCCTAATTATTGGTAATTATTGGTAATTATTATTAATTATTGGTAATTATTCCTAATTGTTGGTATTTGCGACGAGATCTCCTTCTCCTTTCATCTGTGTGTTTAACATTCTGTCTCCACATGTAATATTTGCATTCACTTTCACCTCTCTATTGTTGAGTAGGTTGATAATTTTGAAAAAGAATGCAAATATTACATGTGGAGACAAAAGTTTTCTTAAAACTAATAGAGAGATGAAAAGATAATTGAGAAAGATAATGATCACGCTAGTTTTTTTCAATTAGCTAATTATTGGTAATTATTCCTAATTATTGGTAATTATTACTAATTATTGGTAATTATTCCTAATTATTACTAATTATTCCTAATTATTGGTAATTATTCCTAATTATTGGTAAATATTGACAATTATTGGTAATTATTGGTAAATATTGGTAATCATTGGTAATTATTGGTAATTATTAGTAATTATTCCTAATTATTGGTAAATATTAACAATTATTTTAAATTATTGGTAAATATTGGTAAATATTGGTAATTATTGGAAAATATTGACAATTATTGGCAATTATTGGTAAATATTGGTAAATATTGATAATTATTACTAATTATTACTAATTATTGGTAATTATTGTTAATTATTACTAATTATTGGTAATTAGTGTTAATTATTACTAATTATTATTAATTATTACTAATTAATGTTACTTATTACTAATTATTGTTAATTTTTTCTAATTATTAGTATTTTTTTGAATTATTCCAATTATTACAAATTATATTCATTAATTACTAATTACATTCATTATCTACAAATTACATTCATTAACTACTAATTACATTCATTAATTACTAATTACTCTCTTTAATTAAAATTAAAGTTATTAATTACTAATTACAGTCACTTAATTATTAAATATTGTTAATTACTAATAATAAAATCTAACAAATCAAATTTAATACCTTAATACAACATAATTATATCTAATAAGAAATAATAAAAACTAATGTAAAAATATAAAACAAAAACATTAAATAAATATTAAATTAAAATTCAGAAAAAAAACCTTAAACTGGTTTTCGAGCTTTCGATTTGTTGTACTTGTAGGATGATCCCCTTAACCTCCTTGAAATCGACTTGCAAAACAACTCACTCAACACATATAAACTAGTAAAAAGTAGTTCAGATTCAGAAAACTTGTCAAGGCTGGCTGTATTTATAGGTTAGATTATTTGCGACGGAGTTTATTACGACGGTATTCCCGTCGCAATTGGTATTATTTGCGACGGGGCCGTCGCAAATAACCCCGGCCACATTTATTATGGGCGGCAATAAAAGGGGTTATTTGCGACGGGAAGGGGATCCCGTCGCAAATATCTTTCGCGTGATTTGGCGCGCATTCGCGCCAAACCATTTGCGACGGGTGAGAATATCTCGTCGCAAATAACTCCTTATTTGCGACGGGGATTATGCCCTGTCGCAAATACCCCGATTGCGGGGGTTATTTGCGACGGGACATATTCCCGTCGCTAATACCACTTTTTCCCGTAGTGGAAGGTCCTCACACCATAGACCTGCTGCTGACAGTCCCCCCCTTTGAAGAACTCGGATGGCTCCCCTCTCATGGTAAACCTCCTCGTGAGTGCATCTTTTCCACTACCTCATCCTTCTTTTGAACCTCTAAGTATGTTGGTATGGTGAAGGGAGTAACTACGTACTGGAGAGAAGGACGAAGTGCCTCCTCTAAACATCATGTCCAAGACTCCTCATCCAGAAAGAGATTCGGAGAAAAGTGAAGGAGATCCTTGAACTTGATCCCCAACTCCTGTACCGACATACTCCCCTACTAGAGGGAGAGTAGCTCATGTCGCTTCTCAGCCTTCATGGTCGCAGAAAGGAATTCTGCCTGGAACTCCTCAAAAATGATCCACAGAATATCACCCTCCTTTCTCTCCCCCAAGTGTAGTGTCCACCACTGATGCGCATCTCCCCTCATCTGACTAATCACTAATGGAACTCGGTACTCCGTCGGAGCTCAGATCAAGCTGAAAGTGATCACCAGCTCCTCAAGCCAACTCTCCATCTATGTATCTGAAACGATGCCTTCATACTTTCTCAGAGTCTACCGCTAGAAAGAATGAAGCGTTTTCTACCACTGATTGTCCTCCTCCTCTGGATCAACCCTCCACATATCAGCTGGATTGGCCTGTTGGGCCTCCACTGCCTGAGCCACTCATGGACGACGATCGGGTGTCATAGCTGAAAGGTAAACAGGGAACACATAAGCCCGGGTAGTATAGAATTTATTTAGGATTCATTTTAACTCATTATTTATTTAAGTTTCCCAAAAACGCCCAAAACAAACAAGAACACAATTCATCATGATGCATGCACCTTTCCTAGGGTCTCTACCCCGCAAACAATGTACCCTCACTTGGTCATTCAGTAAGCTCAGAGTCTTTGCTTCAGATCACCAGGGGGCCTAAAATCCCGTGTCCTAGCCAGTCTTCCCTAGACTATGTCACACACCAAGATCACCAGACAATGTTTCTCTATTAACCCATGCAATCCTCGTTGTGTCTAACTCCAAACTTCATCCTATCTCTCAACCATCACCTCTGATATCATTTTGTCACGACCCTCCTTCTTTAAGATGAGAGAAGGGATGGCAAAGTGTCGTGACCTTCCTTCTTCAAGATGAAAATGAGATAATGACCCCCGAGTCCCGTCTCCAGTAGGCCTCGGGGTGACGAACAACACCAAAGGTATAAAAATATCACAAAAAATGGGGGGCATTACCCTTTTTATAGTAACCAAGATTGGGAGATAAGATGTATCAACCTCAAACAACTCCAAGGAAGATATGTAAAAGAATCCAAAATCCATCTCACATGCATGTTTAAAGTAAAGCTGTTAGAAATACAATGAAAAGCTCCAAAGTAAATACCAAAAGAACAAAGTTAAGCAACGACATAACAATTATCCCATTGCCCGAGCTAGTAAGGTCCAGCACGGTCCGCATAATGTCCCTGGAAACCTGAAAACAATTTTATATACTTAGGGTGAGCATACAAGTATACTCAGTAGGAAAAGCCAAAGTCACTCGTGCACAAGTGGGAGAACCATACCAATGCCTCTGTGAGAAAACAACAGAAACTCAAAAGCAACTAACAAGGTATACTATCCATCCCAACCTCACCAAGGCACGGTCAGCAAATAACGCAAGTCAAGTAAAGTAAAATAGTAAGAACATTGATATATGGGTACCCCACACCACTTCCCACTGGTTAACTGCTCATCTCTAATAGCGAACGTCCTGACTCTACCACGCTCTTCCACAAGCCCCACTGTCACAACCTGCCCGCACACCCCTAGGCCACATACCACATCCTTCCCGAAAACAGCTGGGTCACAACACCCCCCCCCCCCCCGCAGACACCTGGGCCACAAAACCACAACCTCATCCTGAAGACACCTAGGAAAGTACAATGTATCTCATCCTGAAGAAACCTGGGAAGCACACCTCGCCTGCAGACACCTAGGCCTCACAACCGCACCACAACATGCCTGAAGAGTTTAGGGCTACCAATGCCTAGAAAATGGTACAGAGAAGAGCCAATAACCAGTCATCCATCCTCCCACCAGGATGTTGGGAAAGGACACCCTCCCCTATAACAATGGGGGTGTTCGACACATAGTGTTAAACACGGGTGGGGTGCGTATAGAAATCACAAGGAACTACATGTATATATATAGGTACCAAACACTCAGCCCAACCTATGGGTTTTCAAAACAACAACCATCCCACACCAAAATTGCCCTTGCTGCCAACCCTAAAAGCGCATACCCCCACGAACGATGGTCACTTCCATAAGTCGATAAATGAACGTAGCTTCACTACAGGCCACAACTCGAAACATACCCCGAGCCAATTCATTTAACCAGTTTTCATTCTGCATTATCAATTCATTTATTTATTTATCTCATCTCTACTCGGACAACTATCAAACACAACACACCACAGGAACATCATAACCCACACGCCCTTTACAAAGTCCCTGGAAACTCTGGGTGAAAGGCCCACGCAAGGTAACACCACCCTTCTTTAAAACCATCAGTCCTAAACCATTCTTAGTAGCCCCTCTACACGAAAAACACCATATCCAGCGAAACAAAACTCACCTAGCTTGCAGTCCAACTGCACACTCCCCTCTCTTGAACACCTGTTCAACCACTGCTTCTTCAAAGTAATGTTGCTCTGTCCTTCCTCTCAACAAGCAAAACCCCACACACCTCATCACAACTACACTCGGCAACCCCGCTGCATAACAACACCACACCCAGTAACATAAACATAACACAACCCGAAACTGCAGCCCCGCTGCCCAACCACTGTCCAGATGCAGTCCCACTGCATAACAAGTTTATCCATTCCACAATCAACCAATCTCTCAACTTGAGATTCCATTACACCGCTTGTCCCACCTCATACACACAACAACACTCTCAGTCAAAGTATCACACGACCAACACAAACACAATGTCAAACAGAACCATGCACAACACACAACCACACCAAACAACAAGGTGTATTCAGATTTAATACACTCGTTCTTTAATTCCACTTTGATAAAACAGGGGTTATCACATAACATGTTTGATCCTGAACATCCATTTAATTAACCAGATATAGGTGATTAATCAAGTTTTCATGTTCGCAATCGTTCAACAAAAGATTAACAAGCATTCACGGGTCCGGTAAGCAAACAAAGACCACCAACGACCATGATTTTCAAAAGTCATACGCCCAACACAATTCACAACATAGATCAAAGATAACAGATAAAAACAACGCAACCATTATCATCATCTTCCCAGACCTTCATTTATTACTTCGTTAATTTTGGATTCAACCGTTTTCACACGGAGTTATCATTACACCCACCCCGCATGATACAAAAGTAAAAAAGATACGAAGGAAATCTCTACCTGGAACAACAGATGATCAGCAATTCCTCCTTGCGCCAAAAACAGGGGGTCACGCAAGCAGTAGGAGAAACTCTCAGGAAAAAACTGAACAAACTGCTATAGCACAGGCGCACGACTCCTCAGGAAAAAAATGGTTCTAGGCGCACCAAGAGAAAACAGAAACACACTAGGAAGAGGTCTCTGCTTAGGAAAGTCAGATCCTATATCAACGAAAGGAAAACAATTTCAAGGGCCATTAAAGTCGGATCGTGGCCAATACCACTCGATTTGACTATTTCAAAGTCCTGAGAGCATTAAGATATTAAAGATATAATTTATATCCTTTGAAACGCCTTTAAAAGTGCTCAAACGCGGCTTTAAACTCGATTTATGTCAAATAAAATGTAGGAGGGGCGAAACTAAAAAAAACTGGGAAAAACTAGAAATGACACACCGATGGGTGAGTCACTGACACGAGTCATCGACAATGAGTCATTGATGCCTAACTTGCTGATGTGAGTCACCGACGCAACTCACCGATATGAGTCACTGGCGACACTCACTGATGCTCGTCCTACCGATGCCCGACCTACCGACGCCCTGAGGTGCCGTCACTGAGCTATCGACGCGAGCTATCGACGTCAACCTACCGACGCTGATTTACTGACGCGACTCACCGACACCTGACTCACCGATGGAAAAACCGGAAATTTGGCAAACTATTGAAACGAGCTATAGTTGCCTCCCAGAACACCACAAATATTGGATTTTGACAAATGGATCGGGGAGATCCAGGCCATTACACAACACATACACACTGGATTAAAGGACATATTTGTCCAAGATAAAAAAAAACAATCATAGATTAGATCCCCACTTATAGCACACTTAATATCATGTTTGTCCAACGTCAACAATTTATGTTAAATAACACAAATAACCCTTTTAAAAAAATGTATTTTTATTACCTTTTTATAACAAATAAAAAAAAGAATAATTTTGATTTTAATTTATCATTATCTTTCATATCACCTAAATTAGGTAAACATCAAACTACAAACATATATTAATACAAATATTAAAATTAAAAAAAATTAAAGATAAACAAAATTATTAATTCAAGATAATCAAAATTATTTATAAATTATTTATACAACTTATTAATTCAAATTTATTAATTCGAGATAATGAAAAATATTAATTCAAAATAACTATTAATCCAAAATTATTTATATAAATTATTAATTAAGGATAATCATAATTATTTACAATCAAAATTATCTATAATCAAAATTATTTATAAATTATTTATAATCAAAATTATTTAAGTGATTGTTATTATTATTTGTAAATCACATTAAACTTAAACAAATCAATATTTATAAATTACACTGAACAAAATATTTAGATATGCATGAAAATATTGTTTGATGTTATTATTAATAATGAAAAACATGTTCATTTATATAAATATTAATTCAATAAATTTGTATAGTGATGAATAAAAAAACATTTGTGTTTTTTTATGAAATTCAACACACCACAACTTTGAATTTATCAAATAGATACATTTTATTTCTCATTACAACAAGCATATATAAATTATCAAGGAAAATATCATACCAATGCAAGTTATCCACAAGATATTTTATAAGTAGCTCAAATAATTTTAATATTTAAACATGAATAAATAACCTAACAAAGAACTATTGCACCAGTGGAAGAATTGAACAACATCAAGTTGGATAATAATGACACAACAAGAAATGAAAGACGTGAAACAATTGTTTATATAGACATAGAAATTTAAAGACCACCTCCATCTCGCATACAATTCCCATCGATTTTAGTTGCTCCAAATCATTTATTTTCCAAAATCTCCCCTAGGGTCACATAAAATCCATTCATAAATAGATCACCCAATACCATATGCTCAAAATCAGCCACGTCCCTTTTTTAATTTATGCATTCCCAACTCTCATTATGAGTAATTTGTTGAAAAAATGACAATGGAGGACCCATATCTAAGGATTTAATTCAAATAAAATACCTAATTCCAATAAAAGACTCCAAATACCTGTCTAAATTAAATTTTGAAGAGACCAGGAACTTTAGCCTCGTATCAGCCTTCCAAATTCAGCAGGAACACTGTAATTCAAATAATTATAACCCAATTTTAACAGCTGCCCTGTCAAATCGAAACCCTAATTCGAAAAACAGAACAAGATCTAAGAGCTGGTAAACTTCGTAACCGCCTTCGTCCCCTCCGAAACCGCATGCTTCGCCAGCTCTCCAGGCAATACCAGCCTCACTGCCGTCTGTATCTCCCTCGACGTGATCGTCGGCTTCTTGTTGTACCGCGCCAGCCTCGAAGCCTCCTGCGCCAGCTTCTCGAAGATGTCGTTGATGAAGCTGTTCATTATACCCATGGCCTTGCTGGAGATCCCGATGTCCGGATGCACCTGCTTCAGCACCTTGAAGATGTAGATCTTGTACGACTCCACGCTCTTCGCCTTCTTCTTCTTCTTGTCGCCGGACGCCGCGCCCTTGGCGACCCGCTTCTCGGCTCGAGGCTTCTTCTCGGCGACGGATTTCTCCGCAGCCGGTTTCTTCTCGGCAGGCTTTTTCTCCGCCTTCGGTGCCATGGCGAAAATCAGAGAATGGGAGGGACGCTTCGATTGATTCAGAAGGTGAGGGAGCGACCGATTGAAATGTTGATGAAAGGACGAGGGTAATGCATTTTATATGCGGTGTGCAGCTGATTCTTATTGGAGGCGGCTGTTTGACGAGGATCGTAACTATTGGCCGTCCGATTGATCCACCAAAATAACGGCTGAGATTGCTTCAAAAATTTATATTCGAAATTACCCCCGACGTGGGCCACCGACCCCCAACTTCACCGTACCCCGAATTGGCCCCTCATTCTCCCTAAATTCAAAGTGGCATATATAATATATAATTTAACTATTTATATCAATAAATTCAAATATTGATTTTTTATTTGGATGTGGCGGATTTTTTTTTCTAGTACCCACCCATGCGTACGCACCCCATTTTGAATTAATGGTTTTTATTTGAAAATAGAATTATTTTAGTAAAAGTAACCCACCAATAGTAATATTTAATAAATTTTAATCCCGAAGTATTGAAACATAAAAATGGAATAGGAGTATATAAATTATGGACACACCAACAAAATACTTGAAAAAAAAAGATAAATAAAAAGTAACTTCTAATTTTTTAGGGAGGTTGCACATCATTTTCAAATGCATTCAAGACCTGCTTGATGGTCATAGTGGGTCAACACTTGCGCTCCACTTCACTACACGCCATCACAGGTTCAGCAAACCGGCATTACGAACATGCTCCGTAGAAAGAGTAATGCATGTATTGTAATTTGAACTGAAAGACAAATATATTATAGAAGTGGTTGTAATAAAAAAAAATATGAACTAGGCAGAGGATTAATTTGAATACATGATGACAAAACCCAATCTTTAGTTGCACCCAAATTTATGAAGTTACTAATGTAGAAGTTTTCCAACTAAATGAAGTTACAAAGTCTGCAGGAACAAAGTGTTGTGACAATAAGTCTTAAAGCTTCATCATCGTCCAACGAATGCACTTTGCAGATGAAAAATAATTATATATATTAATAAATAGTAATGAATATTTAAATATGAAAATCCAATCCAGCAATGAAACAAAACAGTAGTAATAAAAATGACTGTTCTGGAATTGAACAGTATACAAAACATAGGATTGCAATACATTTTGGCCAATTTCTTCACTCGACAAAATAACAAACTATTAAAAATTCAAACATTACAAAGGTGGCGTGTTTGTAAATTATACAAACAGGAAATGGAAATGAAAATAGGTAGAAAAAATGGAGTTTTTGTATAGTATACAAATGTAAAAATAAGTGGTAGAAAGATGGAAATACTTAGTAAAGGATTTCAGAAGAAAATATACTAAATAGAAGATCATATTAGGTAATTTAAATAGAAACGTGATTAGGAAATTGGATCAATTACCAAAATTAGATGACCTCATAAATTTGTTAGGGAAAGGTAAATGAATGGTTCTGAAAAAAAATAAAACATATTAAGGGAGGACCAAAAATTAGATAAGATGATATTATATGTAGGGTTGAAGACAACAAGGAAGAGCGGAGGATATATGGTTCTATATAAAGATTTTCTTTAATGATTCCAAAGAAAATGACAATATAGTTAAGGGGATATAATCCAATAAAAATATGTGGTTCTGCTTAATGTAGGGAACCATTAGTATTTCTATCCAAATTTTAAACAGTATTCAAAATGATAAATTTTAAAAAAAACCGCATTCTGAATTCAAACAAAGAGGGTTAATGTTTGTAAATTCTATAAAAAATAAATTAGCAATAATACAAGTATTGATCACTCGTTTAATACAGATAAGAAACTGTTGGTTGAGTATTGGAAAACATAGCTGAAAAATAACGTTTACAAGACCCAAACTGAAAAAACATATAATGCAATGAATACAGTGCTGAAGAACACTATTGATGAGTGAAAATAATATAGAAAGGGAAACATTCTTTTTATAGTTTCATTGAAATCCAAAATACCAATGAAACTACATCAAATACCTCATCATTTCCCTCATGAAGGCTTGTTCTTCCTAAAAATGAAATCATGTAAACATATATTGGAGATTTTATCAGGTCACTATATACAACACCAAGACTCTGGTATGCAAGATATATGGTTCCCCTACACAGCTTTTTTCAGCCAAATAAGTTACATGGATTTATGCATTTATACAGTATAAAATATGCATAAAAAGGTTCTGTACATATATGCTTGTATGCTAAAGTGTTTTTGCATGTAATATCTGCACATTTCAAAGTCTTAAACATTTCATATGGAAATGTGTGCATATTGCAGTGTAATATTGAAGAATAGAACATATAGTAGTGCAGTGAATAATATTGCATATTACAATGCATATATATACACTGCCTCTATAATATGAGCATGCCATATATTGCAGAGTATATATACATGTTTCATGGAGGAAATGTTAATGAATAATTATAAACAAAAAGAATAATAATATAGTAGAAGACTATACCATAAATGTTCTGGTAGATAATGAAGTATTTCTCAGTTCAACTTCTTGAGTGTTGTTGCTTGAAGCTCTGCGATAGGAATGCTCCTAGGAAAAATTTAGGATCAAAATAGTTGGAAATTAAGTGTATTTTTTATAAAGATATTACAGATAGTTGTTGGATATTACATATTACATACAATGTATTGTATATTTAAAAACATATTACATATTGAATTATTATTGTATATAACAATGCATGTAATAGGATGCAAATGTGGAAAAATCATAAGTCAATGTTCACCAGGCCATAATAATAACTCAATCTGCCATCATCTTCCACCTCAAGGTGGGTTATTGCACTATATATCAATTGGTTATATATATATGTGTGTTTGTGTAAATATGTAAACATATATTGTGCATGGAGTTAATGGGACCATCATGGAATTTTCAAATGAAAAAAAATGAATGCTGACAGAAACAACACAACCTCAATGACATCCTCCAAGATTGTCACTATTTTGAACTCTCATAGTTTATATTGACACATATTTTTAATGAACATTATAGATATATAAAACAGGACAGGGACACAAGTAGATGGAATTCATTACTTCCACCACATTTAAGGATTTAACACTATTTGGTGGACCTATAATAGAAGAAAACATAAAAAATTCAATATAATGGTTCATTTTTGTCTGTTACAGATATCTAAGTTTAGTAATAAACTATAGTTGAATTCATAGTAGATATGGGCATATAAAAGGAAATCTCAATGCTCTGGAATTCATCAAATAAATGAAAAGTGAGTACTTTTTTTATTTCCATTGGGAACGAGAGATATGGAAGGGGTGTGAGAGTTATATAACATACCTTCCAGAGGGTGTGCATCAATGAAAAACCTAGTGATGTCTGATAAGAAGTGTGCAGTAAATAACTAAAAAAATAAAAATACAAGAAACATTAAAAAAACTATACAGCTCACCTCAACCTATTTTATTAGTAACAATCTCAAACAATTAAACTTTATTATGCCTTAGAACTCACCATTTCACAATCATATTGTACAGATCACCTCAAATTCTGTACTACTGAGAAAAAATTGTTCAGTGTAGTGGAAGACAACCATCAGAATTATAAAAGACGACATGCTTCATTCTCATCTGCAACACCAAACCATCCAAAAATGTTTAAGAAGATTCAACTAAAACAGTTCAAAATTAACATGTGTTATTAGCAACATACTCAAAAAATAGACACTAATATGTCATCATAGGTCCCATAAATCAAAATGTTGCGGGGGACACAATTGCAACAATGAATTACTGCTCAAGAATGCCCCTCAAGAAACCATAAATCACTGCTTGAAAAGGTCATGAACAATATACAATGTATCTGAATGCTAAAACCTTGCTTTATAGTGCATATCAGTTTCAATTACATAAGTGTCCAAATAATTGGTATGAAAATGACTAGAAACTCGTTGCAATCATTGCAGCATCAATGCCGCCATCACTAAATTCCTGAAGACCAATTCCATCACCCTAGAGCACAACCTCACTATAGTAAATATTTTTAATTGAAATAACAACATTTGAATGATACATAAAAAATACATATTAAAGAGTAAGCATTCAAAATATAAATCTAAACAGGTAAATGAATAAAAAATTTGACACTTATGGAAGCCTAATGCATCAAAATATAGAAAGTATTATTCACTCAACACAACAAATAAGAGCACCGATTTCACTTCAAAATTAATCAAAGAAATTCACACAATGATCTTTAAATGAGATTGAAATAATCCATACATTTTATGATGATTGCACCTACAATTACAAAGAGTGTATGGCATCTATTTAACACGAGATCATACATGATAAAAAACATGTCACATAATAATTCTCAGACATGGCCTTTATAAAAAGCCTTTATACATAGTAGTATATAACTCAATCAATTTGAAATCACCACTAACAATTCAAGGATAACACTTCAGGGCCATCTTCCTGTCTTTTTACCTTTTTGAACCCTTTATGAAGTAAAAAAATTGACAGTAGGAGCCTCCTATCACTTTGTTCTATTTTTTGTATAGATTCTCATGTATCAAAAGAGCAATGTGAGAAGAGGGGGAATTGAGATAAAGGGTTATGATCAGAGGATTAAACCATTTCATGTACAACTATAAATGACAGATAAATTTAAAAAATAAAAAAATAGTTGAAGAGAGTAAATTTATACAAAATATGGAAAACATTATTCGTCTCGCTACTCATATTCATTAGCAGGTTGAACATGTTCCATGTTCATCATAAAAATACAACATAACACATGTGACATTCCATCAATGGTGTTAAGATTATTTCCTATACATACCATGGGAGATATAAAAAGGATCAAACTGGTTAATCATTGTTGTCAAAAGAAGGTACCATGCCCTCGACACTCCTATTAAATGCTCACTCTTATAGTCTTACCACCTAAATCCTGCACAAAAATGCCAATTATAAAAATATCACACAAAACAGAGCCTTGCAAAGTGTTCTCGATGCAACCATAAATTAAAAAAGGGATAATCATATCACCTGGTTATCAAGAGAACAAAAATCCTTATTTATTTCTTCCATGCTCATCATTGTTACGAAGCCAAACCCTCATGAGTGTCTCATTTTTAACCCATAAATGACCCTTTCATTAACCACTAACCTATATTTAGTGAATACATATCCAAGACAACAATAAATGACTTTACAAGTCATATAGATTTTGTGAGGAAAATAAAATACATAGGGAGAGTGTTCTTGTTGTTGGGTGACTACTGGATGAGAGCAGGTAAAACCCTAGGTTTTCAAAAAATCATCTATGCAGGTATACTGAAAATCCGTAGATAAGTTAATAAAAATATAAAAATTTTTGTTAAATGACCAACACATATTCAGAAGTGATGCATTTTTTTATAGTGGAATACCATGTAAAATATTACCTTTCCAAATGCAAAGGGACACTGGATGGTGTATTAAATAGAATCAATCAAAAAAGAATAAACTTCACCTCCCCGATGACACCTAACTTCATCAATCCACCATGGTAGTAGTTTTGGTACACCTTCATATTTTTCTCCCGCAACATAATTCCTTTCTCCATAACATCAGCTAATAATTTTTTATTCCCTTCCATGAAACAAAAAAGGTTAGTTGTTTCATAAAATCAGTAAGTGGCATGTCATCCATGATATCAAGGAGGGAAAATTAACTAAAATGTGAAAACATACCCCAATAGAACCTATTAAAAGTATGAACAACTACTGCAGTAGTATGGCATTGAACTTTTTGGAGATGATAAGCCTCGTTTTACAGAACTGGATTAAATTCATTAGTTTGGTTTGGTTTCACATTGCAATATAACAATCCTCACACAAAATGTTAGCAGCACAAAGTTGTATATCAAGAGTAATAACCAAACTCACTATGAACATGCATGATAATGCATGCTTGCAGAAGTAAATTGTATTCTACACAAGGAAACAACATGCATGATAATATAATCTACAAGGGAAATGCAATCTCAGTACATGATAATGCAATATAAACTTCAATATAAACTGTAATATGAAGTTATATTGAAACAACTATGAAAATAGGAATGTAAACTGCAATTTTGGTACAACATGATATAGAGTGAAATATAAAGTGAAATGTAAAATGAAATATAAATGGCAGTATAATGTAATATAAAATTCAGTTCCAGTTAAAGTTAGAATCACTCAAAAACTATGAAAGTCATGGTAATCAAGAACAACTATGTTCTTACATACCAAAGTACTTCCATGTGCCATAATATGACCAGAAAGGCTTTGAGATAATCATGCGTGAATTCTGACCAAAATGGATTTGAAATGGTGAATAGATTCCTAAAACAACTTTAATAAATTTATAGAATTATGCAACAAAATCCATTTCATTACTTCTCAAATATTTCAATTAAACAGTACTTAAATTTCATGAGGAGAACATACCATAATGTGAATGACCACTACTTCAGCATTTATGAATCAACAAACAGATGGATAAATTGACATTAGTGACGAATAAAACATTGAATGAATTCTAATCCAAAAAACTATGAAATTCAAGAACATACCTCTCTGTATAGTAGTGAGACCTCATCCACCAATTAACCTAGTACGAATAACCATGAAGTTTAATACAGGGTTAGAACAAACCTAAGAGGTATCGATAATTTCATAAAAACTGTAATGATTTTAGGGACAGAAGAAAAACCTGAATGAATATTTGGAAAAAAATGCAATACAAAAATGTCAATAGAACTAAGGGGGGGGGGGGGGTGTAGTTGTAATCAAGGAATCTTTTCCTGTGGTCCATGTGAACAGATTTAGTGAACACAAGGGAGAATGGTGGGAGAGGGTAACAAAGATACTGTGTGCGTGGAAGAATCGAGGCCCCATCCTCTTCAATTGAACACCTATAAATAAAGACTAACCAACACGATCTTCCATTCCCATCATAGTAGCTTAGGGCACCTTCAATGTCTTCTGATTCGATGTGAGTTAATCAGCGGCTTGTGTCTCCTTCTTCAACTCGGTTGGCTTCCATATTTTGTGTTGAAACTTGGATGAACCCCCCTTCGATCGAGCTCAGTCATATCGGTCGACCCACTTCTTCAACATTTGGATGATGTTCAACCTCGATTGTCTTCATTGTGAAGACCAGGTTCCAGACGTCTTAGGTTAAAGGAAGTGGTTTGATGAATTCATGGAGGTGGAAGTGGAGTAGGCGGAGGCGGAGTAGGTGGAGGTGAAGCAAATGGAGGCGGAGATGGAGGTGAAGGAAGTGAGGAGCGACTGAGGATAGGGTTTCAGGGAAATAGATGAATGGAATGGGAGGGGTTTAGTGGGTGTGGAGAGACAGTCGACGACAGAGAGAAGGCGAATGGGGAGAGGATGACGAGAGATGGGGAGGGGGAAATCAGGGAGGGGTGTGGGAAACCTAGAGTTGGGAGAGGGGAATCGGGGAGGGGATTTGAGGAGGAGAGCGAGTAGCCGCTGTGGTCAATCTTGACCACGGTCAAAATTGCAGGATGGATTTTTGGGTTTGGAGGATGAGAGATAGAATTTGGGTGACGTGGTTTCATAGGAAGAGGACACGTGTACAGAAAAAAGCATGCTTTAGTATATATATAGATATCAATCTCATAATTCTAGTAAAATTGAATTTGTTATGAAATCAGTATGGTGACACCAAAATATTAACTATACTATAGAGCACCCAATTTCCAAACACGTGTCTCTACCACATTAACCCTACTACCATGGCACCCTCCCCATGTCTCTCGATACCCACCCAAATCATGCCAAGACTTCACTCTCCTCCATCTCCTTCGCATAGGTCTCCTCGAAATCGTTCTCCTGCTCCACCTTCATCTCCTTTACATAGGCCTCCGCCGACACCTCCTCCTCCTCCTCTGGCTCGATATCTAATATCGCCTCCTCCTCCATCTTCTTATTTGCCTTCATCTCCTTTGCATAGGTATCCTCCTTTGATACCGCCTCCTCCTCCTCGGGCTCGGGCTCCGATACCACCTCCTCCTCCGACCCAGTCTCTGATACCTCTTCCTCCACCACCTCTGCGTCGATCTCCACCTCCTCCACCGCCTCTACCTCAGTCTCCGCCTCAGACTACGCCTTCTCCTCCGCCGCCTACAAACCCCTCTCCTTCTCACACCCCAATTAACAATCGCCAGTACGCATCTTCCCCCATTCCCCCATCTCTCCCCGACCTCATCTCCCAATATCCGCCTCTAAAGCCCCGATTCCCCATGTCCCCCACTCCCCGACTCCTCATCTCCCTATGTCTCCACCTCCTCCTCCCTGCATCCCCACTAATCCATATCCTCATCCTGATTTTTCCAAATTCAAGATCTTCTTCCATTAATTATCGCCTCCTTTCTATTTTCAAACCCTATGTCTCTTTGCAACCACGCCTTTGTGATACCTTCAAAATTCGCCTATGTATCCAAATTCATTATTTCTCCTGCGTAGATTCACCCATTTATGATACCTTCAAAACCATCCAGGAAGACCTAATTCTATTCAAGCGTCCATTTGGAGCGGACATACCCTTCACTTGGCTTCCCTGCTGCCAAGATCGCGAGGCGTGATTCTACAGTGCCATCCTCTCTAGGTAGTCTGTAATGAGAAGTTCACGCTTTGCATTGACATGTATAAGGTGATGATCTCTCCATCATTTGCCAAATTTTTTGAAGGCCATTGAACCATGTTTTTGGTGGGTGAAAAATGTGAACAAAATCTTCAAGGTGAAGTACCTGGTGCTGGGTCGGATGTTATGTATGCAAAAAGAAAAAGAAATTGTTTTAGGTATGCTCTTATTTAATTTCTCATGCTATAAAATCTCCAATGGTACTATTTGAAACTTATTTTTTATAAATAGATATCAATGAAGTCTTCCACCAACATTAGTCTTCCATGGGTGTCAAATTTTTTATTCATTTACCTGTTTAGGTTGATCTTTTGAATGCTTACTGCTTCTTATTTTTTTTCTATGTATCATTTAATTGTTGTTATTTAAATTAAAGATATTTACTATAGTGAGGTTGTGCTATAGGGTGATGGAATTGGTATTCATGAATTTGGTGATGGCGGTATTGATGTCGCAACTGGTTTTAAGGGTAAATAATGTATTATTTTGACAATGCATTGCATTTTCATACCATTTATTTGAACACTTATGTAATTGAAACTAATCTTCACTTTAAAGCAAAGTTTTAGCATGCAAATAAAGTGTATATTGTTCAAGTCCTTTTCAAGCAGAGATTTATGGTTTCATGAGGGGCATTCATGAGCAATAATTTATTGTTGCAATTGTGTCCCCTGGAATATTTGATTTACAGGGCCTATGATGACATGTTAGTGTTTATTTTTTTGAGAATTTTATTAATAAAACATATTGATTGTGAAGTGTTTTGGTTGCATCTTCTTAAAAATTATTGTATGGTTTGGTGTTGTGATGAGAATGAAGCATGTTGTCTTCTATAATTCTAATGGTTATCTTCCACTACATTGGACAAATTTTTCCCAGTAGTACACAGGTTGAGGTGAGTTGTACAATATGATTGTGAAATGGTGAGTTCTACATAGTCCTTAATCAATGGAGAGGGTAATGCAATTTCTGCTGGTGATATTGGTAACAAAGCAGTCACTTGTGTTTTTCATAGAATTAGAGTTTTGTCTCATTTCACTTGCACATATCTTTCTGTCAAGCTATGAATTATCCAATTAATGATGTGTTAGTAGATGATAATGTTGGAACACATGATAGAATATGTAACTTTTCCTTTGGTGGAAGAAAAGCAGTACATTCACGAGATCCAACAGCTAAAGCAACAACAACATTAACTCTCATCTGATTTGGGCAATCTAGATGAACACAAGGAGGTTCTTGGAGAGAGTGATAAAATTACAGAGCATCTAAAGGTACTCTTCATTTTCTTCTCCTTATATTCCCTTTTTTCGATTTAGCACCTTTCCATAGACTTTCTATTCCCCACACATCCATTTTGTTTTTGGTTTGGTGAGACAAACTTAGAAATGGAAGAGAAGGGTAAGATCTTGATCATCATTGGGTCTAGATACATCAACAGATTTATTGTCGATGCTAGTGCCATGTCTGGTAGGATTTAGCAGTTTCAGACTCACTGCAGGTGGTACACACATGGGGTTTTAGGTCATTGGAAGATAGATCGCTACAAGTGGTCTTGCAACAAGTATGACTTCTCTTATAATGACTCATGTGGTTTGTCCTAAAACTCTTTCACTCATGATTATGGGATTTCAATAAACTCATTCAATATAGGGATAACTTGTCTATAAAAATTCCATTAATTCAAATGTTTTAGTTCCATATGCGTAGTTAAATTTTGTAAGAATCACATAACATGTACAATTATTTATGGGACCTAACTTCAAATTTCATTGTCTTACAGGTTGTTTCTTCTAATGAAACCTCCCGAGAATTTGTTTCAAGTACCAATACAATGTAATATTCATACCCAAAGGTATGAAATATTTAATTTCTTGTCTTTTTGAATTCTATATTGAAAACTAATTTTTTATACAGGATGATTTTTTAAAATAGTTTCATATTTATTCATATTTTTTCACATAACTTCATATATATTATATATATTATTGGCTGAGCATTCTTCACCCACATGTCGCCACTAGATCCATCCTCCATACATGGAAAACTATATGGTATAAAATCAGTGTTGGATTGGTTGACTCTTTTCTCACCACCCAAACATCTATGTTTTTCATTTTTTAAATGGATTTTAGAAAATTCTTCAAATATATTAATAGTAAAAGCCCTTGAGAGGCATTCTCTCTCAATCCTTACAAATATTATACATTGTTTTCCTTCTATTCCCTTTGAATTAATTTACAATCTAGTCCATTATTCACACATTAGAGGTAAATTGAGAGAAAAATATAAAATTTTGCAGGACAAGAACCACTAAGTAATTTTTTGTTGTATCATATTAGCATGGTTCCTTGTCTGATGTTTTTTTGTTCTAAAATACTACTGAGAAAAATACCATTGAGTTTTTTTTTTAATTTCTCCATCTCTGAGAATTTTTACTTTATCTCTCAACTAAAACACTTATTTTTTTACTTATATAACGATGTTTATTCTAATTAACATTGATGAAAAATGATGCGACTATCAATAAAAAAGGTAAAATCATAAAGTTTCAACAAAGCATGTCTATCAATATAAACCCCCTTCAATTTTGTTATAACAACATATTTAAGATAAATTTATTTTTTAATTTTATATATATATTTTTTAAAATCATATAGGACCTTTCAACTAAAATCTATTATCTATACTATAGGGTGTTCCCTTTCATCCATGTGTCATCTCCATACCGATTTGGGTGACGTGCTCTCCTTTCCTCACTTTCCGATTCCCTTGAAAACACAATTCCTCCGTCTCCACAGACTCCACCTCCTCCACCGACTCTGCCTCTGAAATCGCGTTCATCTCCTCCATCTCCTCCGCGTTCATATCCTCAATTTTTCTATCCTCCTCTGCCTCTCCACCTCTTCCAAACCATTATCGTCCAAACCCTTATCCTTCAAATCTGCCTCCGCCTTTCTGTCGTCGCCTCCACCTCATCATCTCCGCCTCTCCGCCTCCTCATCGTTGTCACCTCCGCCTACTCCTCTCTCACAGATTACTGTCTTCGTAAACAAAAGGAGATCCAGGACCTCATCTGACGTGTCTGCTGGAACACAGACATCTGGGTCAAGTATGCACAGTGGGAGTAATCTTAGAAGGACTTCAATCATGCCTGCTCTGTGTAGGAGCATGACCTCATGGTTGAATATCGCAATCACACCCTGTGGTTGAAATATGTAGAGTTTGAGATAAAGAACAAGTTCCGCTCTTTCGTTTCTGCATTTTTTGTGGAATGGATATCCATTCGAACAACATAGGTAACCATCTCTGATCTGCAAAAAATTCTACACATCCACCACTGTAACCCCTTTCATGTTTTTTCATACAGTTTTATTCAGTAAATAATTTTAATTTTTCTTTCCATGAAGAAAAATTTGTACATTATAAAATTTTCATAATTTTTTTTCTGCGAGTCCATTGGCATCATACAAAGGTAACTGGCTGTAGAGGGAAGACTATTGGAGTCTTAAAAATCACTGAGGGAAGACTGTTCCTACTTCAGGATGCTTTTTTTTGGATCAGGTAATCACTGCTTTCTCAGTTGGGTTTTTAATTGTATTCATCCATTCTCAGATTCATTTTTTTGAGTGGATATTCATGGTATGATATCATAATATCAAAGCTTCTTTACATTTGAGTTAGATTCTATGATTGTACATCATAAAACTTCTAACCATATTATGTTTAATTTAAAGACATTTTTAATTTTTTTACCAGGTTCAACCTAGATCCTTAATTTTTTCACCTTATCTTCCCTCCATCGCCTCGCCGCCTCCACCTCCGCCTTCACCCCTCCACCTTGCTACCATGCATCTCTGGTTTTGTTATGCATCCCTGCCTCACAATTTTAGTAGTGAAACTGGTTCGTGTGAAACTACCAAGAAATAGGATATCACTAATATCAATGTTACATTTATTAATACGTATATAAAACTTGATTGTTTAATCATTGAGATATTTTTCAGATACCATATTGTAGATTCTCTCATAATTACTACAAGCCTGAATGGGACAAAATTGATACATTCCATCTCTGGAGAAGTTCAAATATAGGTAATTTATTATGTATAGTATATACATTCTATGTAACCAATACTCTACTTGATTGTTCATGTTATTCATATTCAGGTATATTGTACAAATAGTTCTACACAGTTTATGTAATAATTGTTCATATATCTGATTATTCACTATCTTTATTTTCAACACCTCTATCACCTTCCTAACTTACCAGTCTGACATCAACATCAATCAGGACTGTATATTCTACTCTTTTTCTATATATCATAATAGAATAATACCATACTAGAGATTAGTATATGTTTAGAAGTAATTACATATGTATTTTTTATAGAGTTCAATTTCCTATAATACTTTCTATACTATTTGTATTTCAGAGTCATAGTTTTATTTTAGTTTTAATTTAAACTATTTTAATATAAATGGAACAAATTTCATTAGATTTTTGTTTATGGTGTATGAATTTTATTCCCTTTATACAAAAGAATTCGAATACGCAAATATTGATACAACTTCACTATTTGAACTAGATCATCTGGAATCCCTAAAATATGTGTAACATTGTGTTTTGAATTGGATCCCCTCTATATTTAGATGAAAACAAATTAACTATGTTTGGATTCTATGAATAAATCTATACCAAATAATTTTTTTATTCAATTTTTTAATAATGAAATATCCAATTTTCATTTGATACTCAATTATCCATGGCTTATTTATGTCAATTTTACCTATATTCACGATCATACATTATTCATTTTTCCCATCACTATGTATTAATTAAAATAATTCTATCCTTATATACAGAACTATCCATATTATACTCCTTTTATATATATCAACATCAATTAGGACTACATATTCTACTCCTTTTCTATATATCACAATAGAATAATACCATACTAGAGATTAGTATATGTTTAGAAGTAACTACATATGTATTTTTTATAGAGTTCAATTTCCTATAATACCTTCTATACTATTTGGATTTCGGAGTCATAGTTTTATTTTAGTTTTAATTTAAATTGTTTTAATATAAATGGAACAAATGTCATTAGATTTTTGTTTATGGTGTATGAATTCCATTCCATTTATACAAAAGAATTAAAATACACAAATATTGATACAACTTTACTATTTGAACTAGATCATCTAGAATACCTAAAATATGTGTAACATCGTGTCTTGCATTGGATCTCCTCTATATTTAGATGAAAAAAAGTTAACTATGTTTGGATTCTATGCATAAATCTATACCCAATAAATTTTTTTATTCAATTTTTTTAATAATGCAATATCCAATTTTCATTTGATACTCAATTGTCTATGGCTTATTTATGTCAATTTTACCTATGTACACGATCATGCATTATTCATTTTTCCCATCACTATGTATTAATTAAAATAATTATATCCTTGTATGCAGAACTGTCCATATGTATTAGTGATTGAAATTATTCATACATATACAATGAGAATTTTATTTTGAATAATGACCATTTTAAATATTTTCTTCAAAGGAAATTATAAAATTGTAGGGTGCATTAATTCACTTAAATTTTTCATTTACAACTGTATCGATAGGTGAGAATTCACTGAATTCATATGTAGGTAGTTCTTGATATATTACTCATCTTATTTTACTATGAAATTTCACTGATAATATATTCTTTAAAGTGACATAAAATGATTTTGATAAGGAAGGTTCTGCTGAAAGAGAAGTCATATGTGATTTTAATGGAGTCACTTAATCATCAGAGGAGGGTTGTGCTTAATTTATCACAGTGACCTTCGACATGTAAAATCTTACATCATATTTACTATTACAGTGATGAACATAAATTATTAACCTTTTTTTCCCAATGCATGTGACTAACTTCACCCCTTTCCCATCGAGGTTGATTTTAGGTTTCATAAAATTCAAAAAAAATTTATACTTAAATTTTCATTTGAATGTTCTGTATTTTTCATTAATTTTTCATTTTTTATTTTTCAATCTGAAATTTATTTTTTATCAAACTTAATTTCTCTACTTACATTGAAATGAGAGTGTGGTACATCTATTTCTAGATTTAACTATAGATTTTGAAATAGTGATATGTTAATGATATATAATTCTAAACATTAACATGTCTTGAAACATATTTTTTGATCGGGGCACACCACCACCATTCTCAATAAGTTTCCATAACCACCCATCCATGTTTATCCAATCAAATATATGAAGATGGATATCATTCAATAAGTCTGTTTAGGTATGTGATGATTTTCTATTGAATCTCTTTGAAAGCTAAGTTAGTGAATGCATAGAATATTCTGAATATAAAATGTGGTTTTCCCTGAGTCATTGATGAGGTTGATATGTTGATATTATTTGTTAAGACATCCATTATATTATATAAGCTGACTTGAAGGTTGGAAAAGTTTGTTATGAATATTTATTAGGTCTGTTTACAGTCTTCTTGGAAGTTGTTTCAAGAGTCTGTGAACTTTGACACGTGGGGGGGAATTTTCCATTGAAACTCTTTGCAAGCCAAGTCAGTGAATGCATAGAATATTCTGAATATAAAATGTGGTTTTCCGAGAGTCATTGATGAAGTTGATATATTGATATTGTTTGTTAAGACATCCATTATCTTATATAAGCTGACTTGAAGGTTGGAAGAGTTTATTATGAATATTTATTAGGTCTGTTTATAGTCTTCTTAGAAGTTGTTTCAAGAGTTTGTGAACTTTGACACATGAGAAGGAATTAAACTGGACAATATGATTACAATATTAACTTTGAAATTTCATATTCCATCATTATTCAGAACTTTCATTAAAAATTCTATGAGCTTTGAAATTTTATTATTCAGTACTCTTCAAAATACTTAATTGCAGGTTGAATTTCATCAAATGTTTAAAGACTAATCAATATTTCAGTACTTCCAAATGTTCAGTGTAATCATATTATATAACTCAGTCTGGTATACTGAAAAATATAATGTTCCACTACGAGAAAACAGTGTTTTAGCGGTGGTTTTAAAAACCACCCCTAAATTTTTTTCGATAAATAATTTAGCGGCGGTTTTTAAAACCGCCGTGAAAAAACCGCCGCTAATTTTTTTTAATTTTTTTAAAAAAATATCTTCTAAAAAAATTTAATTTTTTTAACAGTGGGTTTTTTGAAAACCGCCGTGAAATAGCAGGGGTTTTTGAAAACCGCCGCAAAATTTAAGATTTTTTTTTAAATTTTTTTTAAAAATATTTATTATTTATTATTATGTATTTATTTATTCATTTATTTATTTATTATTATTTTTTATTATGTACACATTAATTATTAATTTATTATTAATTAATTAATTAATTAATTATTAATTATTAATTAATTATTATTAGTTTATTATTTACTATTTATTTATTTATTTATTATTTATTTATTTATTTATTATTCATTATTTATTAATTAATTATTAATTATTAATTGATTAATTACTATTTATTAATTATAAAATATAAATTATTAGTTATTAGTTATTATTAATTATTAATTATTAATTATTTATTTTTCTATTTATTTAGTTATGTATTCATTTCTTTATTATTTATTATTATTATTTTTTATTTTTTATTTTTTATTTTTATTCTCTATTCTTTATTATTTATTTTTAATTTACTAAATATTAATTTATTATTAGTTTATTAATTATTATTTATTTATTAATTATTGAATATTTATTAATTATTAATTAATTAATTATTAATTACTTATTAAATATTAAATATTGAATATTTCACATTAAATATTAAAATTAAAATATTAATTATTAATTAAGAATAATTAATTTTATAATTATCAATTATTAATTATTAGTTATTATTAATTATTAATTATTAATTAATTATTAATTATTTATGTATTTATTTATTTATTATTGATTATTTATTGATTATTTATTAATTAAATATTAATTAAATATTAATTATTTATTAAGTATTAAATAATGAATATTGCATATTAAATATTATAATTAAAATATTAATTATTAATTAAGAATTATTCATTTTATAATTATCAATTATTAATTATTAGTTATTATTAATTATTAATTATTAATTAATTATTATTTATCTATCTATTTATTTATGTATGTATGTATTTATTTATTATTTATTATTTATTATTTATTAATTTATTTTTAATTTACTAAATATTAATTTATTATTAGTTGATTATTAATTTATTATTTGTTCATTATTCAATATTTATTAATCGTTTATTATTTATTTATTAATAATTTATTAATTATTTATAAATTATTTATAAATTTTTAAATATAAATTATAAATTATAAATTATAAATTCTTAATGATCAATTATTAATTATTATTAATTATTAATTACTAATTATTAATTATTAATTATTTATTATTTATTATTTACTATTTATTATTTAGTATTTGTTATTTATTATTTATTATTTATTATTTATTATTTATTACTATTTATTTATTTATTTATTTATTTATCTATTATTTTTTAATTTGTTATTATTATTTATTTATTTATTATATATTAAATTATTTTTTAATTTATTTATTATTTATACATTACTGATATATATATTATGTTATATATTAGATATTAGATATTAGATATTAGATATTAGATATTAGATATTAGATATTAGATATTAGATATTATATATTAGATATTAGATATTATATATTATATATTATATATTATCTATTATATATTATCAATTATATATTATATATTATATATTATCTATTATATAATACATAATATAAAATATAAAATATAAAATATATATTATATAATATATATTAGATATTAGATATTATATATAATACATTATATATTATATATTAGATATTATATATTATGTATTATGTATTATGTATTATATATTATATGTAATATATTATATGTAATATATTATATATTATATATTATATATGATTAATTATTAATTATTGTTTATTGACTAATAATTATTGATTAATAATTATTTAGTTTGTATCTATTTGTTTTGTAATACTTGTTTTTCCAATTAATATATATATATATATATATGTGTGTGTGTGTGTGTGTGTGTGTGTATGTATGCATGTATGTATGTATAAGTATATTAAATTCGATTTATTGACCACATGAAGAGCCTGCAACTTGGAAGGTACCGAGACACCGCTATGCTGGCTCGCTGCAATTTCTGGTCCGAGGTGCCTGTTTAGGAGGCCACTTTTTAGAAGCAGGTCCAGTTGGGGTTTAATTCTTGCTTCCCATAAGTTCATATTTTCTACTGAATTCACAAGGGGATGTTGAAATATGGGTGTTGTTCACACTACAAGGTGTCCATGGTTTGAACGCCACTGTTGCCTTGCGGATTGGGTAAACTTTTATAGAGGTCCAAGGTGACATTGATGCTGGTGATGAAATATTGTCTAAAACAAAGGTGATATTGTTTCTTGACTGCATGATGGCGGGATCTCACTAATGGTCACACTGGTGCCATAGTTGGTCCAGATCAGGTTATTCAATGGCGGTTTGTGGTGTTATAGATTGCACAAGCTCCTATTTATTATAGGTTCCTTCAAAGCTGATGGATTTATATAGGCATTTCTTCAGTTCATCAAGTTGGTCATCACACACAACCTTTTTGACACAATTCCAAGCAAGCTAGTTGAGTATGCCAAGGCGACCGATGCCAACTAGGCTGGTTCACTGCAGTTGAAGTGGTCCAGGGCATTGTTGTCTTGAAAGGCAGTCTATTTTATGGCCAAATTACATCCCATTTTCTATTTTTGAGATAGTGACTTGGGTCTAAAAGTTTAGGATGTAATCATATTATACCTCTTTATAATTGTTTCCACTGCAATATTCTAATTTGATTACACTGAAAAAATGTTTGATTGTTTCCATTATATATGTTATGTTTGATTATTGGAGTGCAAGTCTACCCTCATGAATATAGTATGCAGGAAAGTTGATGAATATATGAATATCAAATGACATTTCAAATGCATTTCAATGAATATCATTTCATATTCCATCATTATTCAATACTTGCATTCAGAATTCATTGTATTATATTTGTCATCAAATGTTCAAAGATTGTAATATCATTTTTTCTAGATTACTAAATCATTTTTTTAGTGTGAAATTTATCATATTATATTGAGTTGTATCTCTTAATATATGCAAGTAGTATGAAGAATAATTTGATTAAAATGTATACTTTTTCCTCACATGTTTTCTAATTCACACATGCTCTTTATTTGCCATTATATTATATTCAATGAAATTTATTTAATGAAATGTGTAGAAAATCCATCATTTTTTTATGTTCCATGTAATTTTCAGTTCACCATAACTCAACAGTCTCCAAAATTATTTCATTGTTTCTATTTTTCAATATCATTTTATTGGTTTATTTAATTTAATAAAAAATAAAATATTTCTATTTTTCTAGAATCATTTATTCAAGAATTTCTTTATTATGTAGTTTCTTTCATTGCTTCATACATATTTCAACATACACTACTTTTAAATTTTTAAAGAATATATGTTTTTAAAATTCTTAGGTTCATGTCAATCATAAATTTCTTACACCTTTGTTCCATCTAAAATTCATATCATCCTCCCTATCTAAAAATCAAACAATTATTTGTGATTCAGTTTTGTTTTATATATCAACTATTATCTACTCTTATGTTTCTTTTTTTTTTCATATATTGCATCCGTATAAAGGTTTTAATAACTTCAAATAAAGTGCGTGTGTGTGTGATTTTTTTAATTAAATGATTATTCCGTGAAAATTCACAGGTTGGGTACTAGTTGTGAATATTGAGAAATGAACCAAAAAAACACTGATAAAAGAATGATTTTATCAATGTTAGATAAAAATTCTGTTTATCAGTGATAATAAAATCACTGATAAAAATATCATATTTATCGGCGCTTTTTCTTATCGTTGATAAAATTTATATTTATCAGTGCTTTTTCTATCACTGATAATCGTGATCTTTATTTGCGCATGTTTTAACACTGATAAAAGGTGATCTTCTTAGAAAAAATAATATATTATTACAATTTATTTTTAATATATAAATAGATTTATATTGATATATATACATATAATTCTTAAATATGATTTATATAATACTAAATGTGTATTTACACATAATACATGCCATATATTTATAAGTCAATTAGAAATTAATATTAATTAAAAATATTATCTAGTTAATATTAATAAACATTTAATAACATTTTGTTATATGAATGTTTGTTTTCAATTTGACATATACATCAAGTAATTATTATTTAATTATTAATTAAAAATATTGATTAAATATATATACTTACACTTAATATGTCATGTAGTATTTTCACACACACATAATTAATTCAATTTTATATAAACGCAAATGCATATGTAAATAATAAATTGTTAATATTATCATTTTTGTTTTTTTTCTTTATTAATATTTAATATTTAATATATATTATTTTTTAAATTATTAAAATTTATTAATTTTTTAATATTTTTGTTTAATATATAATATTTATTACTTTGTAACACACACACACACACATATTCATTTATTCATTTTTATTATTACTTATTGCATTAATATTTTTTTAATATTTTTGTAATCTATTAATTTAACATTTCAAACTTTCCCATTGGCTTGAGAAGTGACGGGTGTGCTACTGGCCTTAGGCAACATCCTCAAGACACCAAAAACTAACAATAAATACCAAGAGTTCCATGAACAATTGGGGGACAATTTTCTCTTTAAAGGTAAAATAATAAAACTAATACAATAACCAAACAAACCATTATATGACGCACAAGTACAAAGAATTACAACTCAAAGTATAACCAAACCAACAATCGAACCAAACTATATGAGAGTACAATGTGGAAACTAAGATAAAAAAAACTCAAAGACACAGAAGACATCAACCAACAACTCTCAATCTGCTCCAAGCTCCAAAACCACATGCCCAAATCAAGGTATCAAGAAGCGTCACTAAATAACTGAGATATCTTGCCTTTACTATTGTCTCGATATATAACATATGTAACACACCAAAGTGACCAACCAGGGGGTGAGTATAAAACTTAGTAGAATTCCTCTAATGACTTCTCAACTCACACCACTAGAATAAAAACCAATTATCACGATTTATATAAAACAATTTAAAACAATTTAAAACATTTTATATCAAATCCAAATCATTTTCCAAACTAAAACAATTTTCCAAGGAATCAATCAAACAGTTCTTTAAAACATTTCAAATTTCATTTGGCATACCCATTCCATCTCCACACTTCCAATCATCCACACATGCATGACCACCATGAACCTCCTTATACTAGTGAGTGGTGAGTAATCCTTCCACAAATCCATCACTTGGTGAACCATTTTGATGGGGGAAACTTCACGCCCTTATCCATCCCATTTTGATGGAGGAAACTTCACATCCTTATCTTTCCCCAATAAACATGAACACACGCCCACTGTGTATACCAAACCCCATTCCACTATTTTCCAAAAAACCATTCTTTCTTTAAAACGTTTCAACAAACATTTTCCACGCATCATAACCAAACTATAATTTTAAAACCATCATTTTAAAATCACTGTCACGAACCAAGTCAAGATGCTATCCAACTCGACACCCACCTTGGTCCAAAACATGGCCCAAAGGGCGTTCCCAATCCCCATAGGCTGACAATCAGTGCCTGGGTATCAACAACATACTTTGGGAATGATTTCACTCACAAGTATAACCATAATCAATCAACAAAATAGAACAATAAACCATAATTGATAACGTAACAAAACAAGGTACAACAATTTCTAGAATCAAGGTTTTACAACTTCAACCAAAAAAAAAATACTATAACAAAAAGGAAACCACAAAACGTCCCAAAAACCTTCGTGCAATGTGAGGGGAATCACCCTCAAACCACCACCACCACCACCCGCAATGAGCTGAAGACTGACAACCAGATCCACCATCATCACCACAACACATATTACCTTTACCTATAACATACATAACAAAGTCTACATACACTCAAAGGTGTATATAGGGTGTGAGGAAAATCCCAATATGACCACTACAAAAAAATGTGTGATTAGAAGAGGGTTTTTTTTCATTTAGAGGGGGTTAAAACCCCCTATAAACACATTAGTGGTGGTTATCCCTAACTGCCACTAATGTGCCCACCCACTCTGATTAGAGGTGGTTCTGGACAAGCAATGGTAAGCTGAACTTGAATTTAGAGGTGGTTAGATTAGAGGGGGTTTTAACCCTCTCTAATTTATCCCCAACTCTAGAGTAAACAGAAGATTAGGGGTAGTTATAACCACCCCTAATCCAATCCCGAATCCCAATTTCAAGGGTGGTCATAACTTCCCCTAACCAGTATATATTTTTTAAATAAATTTTTACCCTCTTAGAATTATGACACCCCGCTACTCACACCCCCTCCTACTAGACACCTGAGACACCCACCTAAACACACCTATGACGCCCACCCTGACAACCCCCGTCGGGACTCCCACCTAGACACACCTGTGACACCCACCACTGCCAGTGGGACACCCACCCAAACATCCTCGCCTAGACACCCACCCACTCAGACAACCACCCACACCCCTCCTAGAACACCATGAAACCTCACCGCTCACACCCCTCCTACTAGACACCCGGGACACCCACCTAGACACACCTATGACACCCACCTAGACACACCTGCGACACCCACCCTAACAACCCTTGACAGACCCAAACACCCCCGCCGGGACACCCACTTAGACACACTCGTGACACCCACACCCGTCGGTGGGATACCCACCCAGACACCCCCGCCTAGACACCCACCCACCCGGAAAACCACCCTCACACCCCTCCAGACACCTACAGACCCCCACCACACTCTACTATAGGGCCCAACAAGCAATAGGATGATATACCCCCTCACACACGGAGTTCGACCGTTCCAATGCCTCGCCAACATCCTAGGTGAAAAAAATTCTCCCCACTGAGAATCAAACCTGCAACTGGCCTTATATTCCCTCCGCCCCTCTACCACTATGTTGCAACACATTATGTATATTATATGCAATAATTTATATTTATTCACATAAAAAAATATGATATATATATATGTGTGTGTGTATGTAAATGTAAATAATATAATATTTTTTTTACATATGATATATTTGCATATAATATTTATATATAATATATATTTGTGTATAATATATAATATATAAATATTTGTGCATAATATATATATATATATATATATAATGTATTTTTGTATAATATATGATGTATATATTTGTCTATAATATATATATATATATAATATTAGATACATAAATATTAAATAATAATATATATATATATATAAATAATTATATTTACATATAAAAATATATATTTATACATATATTTGTAAATATATTTATATTTGTGTGTGTGTGTATTTATGTATTTATATAATATTTATAGATATAATATAATTATAATATATATTTATATAATTTTTTTTATATATTTGTATATATGTACGTGTGTGTAACTTTAATATTATTAATTATTATTTTTATTATTATTATTACACCTGTTTTTTAACTATAAAAATTATATCTTGGTTTCATAAATACTATACATTTATATTTTTTATGATTTATATTATACATTTATATTATATATTTATGTATGTGATTATATACATTTATATTATATAACACATATATATACAGACACAAAACTAAATAAATTAATATAATTGGAAATGTATAATATAATTAAATGAGATATATATTTACTAAATTAATTTATAATTAATACGGTATACTTTAATATATATAAAATAATTATATAATATATATAAATCTACATATAATTAAATATTTATAATATAATATATATAATATAATTATATAATATGTATATGTATATTTATATTTAATTTTTTCTATATTATATATATTTATATACATAATTTAATATAAATGTATTTATACAAAACTATACAATAAAAATGTTTTTAATATAATATATATAAATAATATAAATCATAATATAAATGTATAGTATTTATAAAACCATATATAAAATTTATAAATTTGAATAAATATATTTATCATTACATTTATATTATGTATACAAATATTTATATATGTATACATTTTTGTTTATATGTATAAGTATTTATATAACAACCTTATATATATACATATATATGTTTATAATGTATTTAAATATATTTATATAACATGTTTATGTAATATATATATATACACACATGCACACACACACACATATATATTATAAAATTTGAATTTATGTGATATTTATTTTGAAAAATAAATAAAAAATTAGAGGGGGTTTGAAACCCCCTCTGACTAAAGGGATTAGCGACAGTTCATGACCCCCATCAAATTTCTTGAATTAGAGGGGGTTAACTACCCCTCTAATTTATTAGATTAAAGGGGGTTCAAAACCCTATCTAATGTCATCAGTTGGAGGTTCACAACCCCCTCTACTGTCATTAATTAAAGGGGGTTCCAAACCCCCTCTAATTTCTTAAATTAGAAGGGGTTCACAACACCCTCTAATATAAGGGATTAATGGTGGTTAATAAACCACCACCATTTCCTTTAAAAAAATCAATTATATATATATATATCCAAAATAATATTATATATATATATAGATCCTCTAAAATCCAATCGAATATATAGAGCTACTAATTATTAAATTAGCGGTAGTTTTAACATAAACACCTCTAAAATCAAAATAAATATTAAAAATATAATACTAAAAAATTTAAAGGGGGTTGTGAACCCCTACTAAATTCGATGATTAAAAGAGGTTATCCATAACCTCCTCTAAAATGAAATTAAAGGGGGTTGTACATAATCCCCTCTAAAAAACCGTCGCTAATTTGCTATTTTTTTTGTAGTGGATGCAACCAAAAAGAAAATATTACATGCTACAAAATTAGAAGACAAACAAACATTCACATTTATACAAGAGCCTTTGAGAGATCTTTAAGAAAACATTTTAAGAAAAACCATTCTCAAGGAAACACTTTCAAGGAAAACCATTTCTCAACAAACTTTCTTCAAAATGAAGTATACACAAGGTCCACCATATACCGACGGATGGTACCATGTCACATAAGCATCATGTCACAATAGATCACCATGGGTAAATCCTTAAGGCTAACTAGCACAAGAAGAACTTTAACAACCTCATACATTGGTGAAACATGGTATAACAACCACAAACCACAACATCCTTGTGCACGAGACACTATAGAGGAATCTATCCAAAATTATAGTGGTCTCTAATCATCATCATAATTTATTTAGTGTTGTAATTGTAAATCCTGTTAAGTGAATCTGATCTTTTCCACTTCCGAGTCAACTAGCACCAATTCACTAGTAGAATCTGAGCTTTCCACTTCTGAATCACCAGCATACTAGTTCTAGTTTACCCACCCAGGTACCTGATATTCCCTTTGTTCTCAATTTTACATTCACATATCACATATATTAGTACTTTCACAACATAATCCAAACATCCCAAGTAAAAAATGAAATCACTACTTCCACATAACCAAAACCATTACCAATTTCCAAATGCACACTAAAACCATTTTGAAATAATTTTTTTTTCACCACTTGCACAATTTATGAAACCCATTTTGAAAACATAACAAGAAGAGAACATTTGAAATCCAACCATTTTCATGACAAAGCCCATTTTTAAATCCACACATAAACCCAACTCATTTTAAAACATGTTTCTTATCATTTAAACAATTCACAATTCATATTAAAGGTGCACAACAAGGAAACCAACATGAAAAAATTATCATTTCATTTAGAAAACTCATTTTCAACTTTAAATCCCTTTGAAATCCCATTTTGCACCTTCCACACGAGGCATAAAACCCTTTTTAAGAAATATCACAATGAATCATACACAAAACATAACCATTTTCCTTTAAAAAATCCACTTTCATCATATATGCATGCAAAAACACTTCCAAAATATATTTTTCACCACACAATTAAACCACAGAACACTTTCATGAAAGAAAACAACCAATTCAAAATCATCTAATAATGTAAAATCATAGAACCACCGACCTTGAGCTTGTAAACTTCCAGAAATTGATGCCAAACCACAACCACACTACCAAAAGACCCCAACAAGGAAAGATTAACAACAAACGTTAAGATATTACTCAAAAACACAAGATCAAACCCTACCTAGGTCAAATAAACCACTTGAAAAGAAGAACCCAAAGAGAGGGGAGGAGAAACCCTAAAAAAAGGAAGAAATCATGGGAGAAAACACTTACTTGATGATTCCTTGATGAATCCACACCAAAAACACCCAAGGAAGGGAGTAGAAGGGATAAAAGAGGAAGAGAGGTAGGCACTTAGGGTTGAGAAGCTATAATGGGGTGATAAAGGGAGGATTTGGGGTTAAATACTGAGAGGAAACAAAGGTAATTTTCAATTTTTTAAAGACCTGGACATGGAACATGGTTTGCCAGCACGGTTTAGTAAATTGTGTGACAACTGTGCGCCCCTCACTGTCCAATATTAAGACATTCCACACTATTATCTCACATGGTTTAAAAAACATGCACAAATCGTGCGGTTCGCCACTGCTAAAAAATAACACTTAGCCACCCGAATTCCTAGGTAAGGGTGCACAATTTTCCAAATCATGCACTGACTATGCGCCACCTTCTGTTAACCTAAAACTCACATTTTTCATTAGAAAATCCTAGGAAAAATCAAGGAATAAACATTATGTCAAAATTAAACAAAATAAACCCTAAAAATTTAAACCACATCACACACATAACTCAAGAGGAAAAAACTGAGATCCAAAAATAAATCGGAACAAAGGGTTAAAACAAAAACCTGAGTGTGAAAATTCTCCCTAGCATAATGTTTTCCGCCCCTAAAAAGCCACCACATTTTTCCAGTTGATCGATCAAAGTCAAAATATTTCCACACCCACATGATCCAACCTATCAAACCAAGAACAAAACTTTCAACACTAAACGAAACAAACCAACGAAGACATACCACTTCCAAGAAATGAAGGAAGGCTTGAATCACATTTTTACAAAATCCTAATGTTCCCTCAAATGAAGAGGAACTCAAAATTTAACATCTTAAAAAATAAACTGCCTCCCACTGAACCAATGCTAGAAACCAAACCGAATTATAAACACTAGAGGCCATAATAGACTTCCCACCATTAGAAACCAAGCAGCTTTGATCAAAAATAGAAGAAACCACAATGATACTTGCGGTGGGTCTCCCCTACCATAAGAAACTAACTATATTAGATCGACATGGGAAACCTGACATGGGTCAACCTGGAACTCTCCACATAGGCTAGAAAACGTCCACCACAAGTGGAAAGAACTTGAAGAGGGAAACACCAGCCCAAACAATGAGCTAAAACCAAAATCAACTCAAGAAGGCTAACCACACAAGGGAAACCAATCAAAAAACTACATCCAAATGGGCACACCACTGGAATTCCAAGAAAACAAAACCACCACACATCATCATAACCAAGGAGGAACCCTTCAATACACAAGGATCACAATAAGGAAATAAGGTCTCTACACATCTTTCCATAAAATGAGACCTTTCAAGACAAGGAAGCTACCACAAAAAAATTTAAATTGTCCCCATTATCACACTGAAGAAATAATCTAGACCAAGGTACCTCACACCCCTAGGATTCCTAACTACACACAAACTTCACTCTAGGGACTATGTCTAGAGCCCTAATGTTTTAAGCATCTAATGCCTTACACTCAGGAACTAAAAATTCTCAATCAAAACTCCTTCTTTCCAATAAAATAGGGACTTAGAAGATATATACTCATCACCCCCTTCCAATTTGAATGAGAATAGAAGAGACAAGAAACTTGATAAGAACACCCCCATTTAAAATGGAAAGATTTATAATTTTTCGAAATAAAAACACACTTGCATTGAAATAGAAGATCACAAGAGATCCACAACACCCACTTTTACAATTTAAGGAGAAAACAACATAGAAAAACACCACCAGACACAACCATTACAACCAAAGAGACATACATAGAAAGGGACTCCAAAATGGGCCCAAAAAGTACACTACTCCTGCAAACTGGCTCCACATTGCCTCCTGGTAACACCCCAAAAGAACTGCTGTAAGTGACATAAGCATCCACAGGTACGAAAAGTCTTCAAATCATTTGGGTAGGATGGCTTCTTATGATTTGGATTACCACACTGATGACACACCATGATCCCATTCTTAAAAGAAACCAAGGAATGATCAAGAGGTCTTTTAATTCCACGACCAAAAATAATAGCTCCAAGACACTTCCCCATCTCTTTACCAGAATTACCTTCACCACTTCTAGATATTGGAGGAAGATTGGTTGTATCAAGAACTTCTGATACCACAACCTCACACAAACAACTTGCCTCACCACATCGACAAAAGAGGTTAAGCTGAGCTATGAAACCTTTGACTATTAGACCAGTATGAATCCCACTCTAAAAATACCAAGCTTTTGAGAAATCATTCACAGACCACTCCAGAAGATAAGGAACTAGGTTAAAAAAATGAAAAAATACTCCAACACCGCTCCATAACCTTACTACAGACAACACATTTCATTTCCCTTTATCACATTCACTACCTTAGAGAAATACTGTCAAATGAATGGATCCTTGAAGAACTCTCAGATAAGATATTATTGAGGTTTGATTTGCGAAACCGAATTCTACCATTTCTAGGCTGGACTTTCAAGCATAAAGGTAACAAAATTAACCTTTAACAACTCAATAAAATCAAAGAGATTAAATATCCTTTTGATTTTCTACATCCACTCTTTTGCTTCATGAGGATCTTCTTGACTATAAAATATAGGTGAATTTAACTTCTGAAACTCAAGGAGAAAGTATATGGGTTGATCAAATGGAGGGTCTGCCGACGATTAACCACTCATGGACACACTTAGAAGATACATCAAATCTTATGGGGGTGTACACTAGCCAACAAGAAAACTGAGAACCCAATCAAAATAATCCATTGGCCAAAAATTACTGTAAAAAACTCTGAACACACAAAAGGGAACCAACTTAAAGTCTTCCTAAAACATTTTTCAAAAGAACCCACTGACCATTATCTCAAAACAAATTCATCGACAAAAACTCAAACTTGAAACACCATTCAAACACAAAGAGTTCTAAAACTCAAAATACCTTACAAAAAACATTCCAAAATCACAAAGAGACACACTACACAACTATTGGTCATCAAAACATCACACCTTCTCTTAAAATCACTTTTGAAAAGAAAAAAAGATTTGTGGGTTTTAAACTCACCAATGGTATTCCATGAGGCCTCATACATGAATATTCTCATGCCAAACTGGACACCCATCCACTTTTCCACACATATATATGCATGTGGTCACTCATGGAAATACCAAAGGTCAAAACAATACCTTTTCAATTCCAAGAAAAAAAATTCAAAACCACACTTTCAACTTCTAAATTTACTTCTCATTTAAAAATTCATAAAACTTTTCAAAATATTACTAACAACTGATTCATAAATCACATTCAAATCCCATAAATCAAACCATTTCACCTTTTCTCAACATAAATCCCATGGATTCCATTCAAAAATCCATTTTATCTCATTTAAAAAAACTTCCAAAATCTTATTTAAAACAAATTTTTATTTTCCAAACAATTTTTTTGATAAACATTAGGTTTCAATTATATAAATCCAATCTCGGTAAACCCATACTCGTTTTACCCCAAAAATCATTTTATAAAAATCCTATTTCTAAATATTTCATCAAAATGATTATGAAAATCCATTTTTTACCTTCCCAAAACTAAACCATTACCACTTTAAATCCAATTTTCACAATTCCAAAACAAAAGTTTTCAAGGTAATTTTAAGAATCAAGAAAGACCCAAAGAAACTTATAAGGGGAAACTAGTGTTGATGGGTGATTTGACCATATGGTTGGCGGCCACATACCAATAACACCACCATCATGAAGAGTATTTTAGGATCATGTCCCCATATTCACATGGATTTTCAGGCCCTTCAGGATCACTGAGACTGTTATACCAACTCCCTTTTAATATCCCAAACACCAAACAATCCACAAGAACCAAAGAAACCAAATAGAACCAGACTTCCCATGGAAACCCAAGGTTTGATATAGAAAGTATTGGCCAAAAAATCCCTCATACCTACACCTTGAGATTCCAAATTTCATACTCCATCTACTTTGACATCCCAAATAACATAGGGTTATCTGAAATCCAGGCCCCCTAAAGGACCAACCTTCTCTGATACCATTTTTCCACAAATCAAGCCAGGATTTTATCAAACCCAACACCTGACCCAGTCCAAAACATGTCCTGAAGGGTGTTCCTATCCCCAATGGGATGGAAACTAGTTCCTGAGTATCAAAAATATAGTTTGGGAATAATTTCACCCATGAGTATAACTACAATCAATCAATAAAATAGAACAATAAACCATAACTGATAATATAACCAAACAAGGTACAACAATGTCCAAAATCAAGGTTTTAAAACTTTAATCAAAAACCAAAATACTAAAATGGAAAGGAAAATAAAAAACATCCCAAAAAACTCCATGAAACATGAGGGGAATCACCCTTAAGCCACAACCACCAACACCTACAACAAGTAAAAGACTAGAAACTGGATCCACCATCATCACCACTACACATCTTGCCTTTACCTAGATCATACATAACGAAGTATACATACACCCAAAGGTTTATATAGGGTGTAATCCAAATCCCAGTATGATTCCACCCAAAAGAAAATATTTCATGCTACAACATTAGAAGACAAATCAACACACACATTTATACAAAAACCTTTGAGACATTTTCAAGAAAATATTTTAAGAAAAACCATTATCAAGGAAAAACTTTAAAGGAAAAACATTTCTCAATAAACTTGATTCAAAATGATGTATAAAAAAGGTCCACTATATACCTATAGATGATACCACATCAATAAGAATCATGTCACAATAGAGAACCATGGGTAAATCCCTAAGGGTAATTATCACAAGTGGAACTCTATCAACCTCGTACCTCAGTGAAACATGGTATAACAACCACAACCCACAATATACTCATGAAAAATCCACTAGAGAGGAATCTATCCAAAATTCCTGCGATCTCCAATCATCATCATAGTTTAGTTAGTGTTATAATCATCTGTCCTACTAAGTGAATCTAGGATTTTCCACTTTCGAGTCAACTAGCGTCAGTTCACTATAAGAATTCGGGATTTCCACTTCCGAATCACTAGAGTACTAGTTCTATATTTACCACCTAGGTAACTGGGATTCCCTTTGTGCTCAATTTCACATTCACATATCACATATATCAATACTTTCATAATATAATCCAAACATCCCAAGAACACAAGGAAATAACCACTTCCACATAACCAAAACCATTCCCAATTTCCAAAATTCAAACTAAAACCATTTGAAAATACATTTTGCACCACTTTTATAATTTATAAAACCCATTTGAAGACATATCAATAATATCACATTTAAAATCCAACTATTTCCACAACAAATCCCCTTTTTAAATCCACACATGAACCCAACTCATTTTTAAAACATGTTTCCTATCATTTACATAATTCAAAATTCATATTAATGGTGCACAACAAGGAAAAAAACATGCAAAAATTCTCATTTAGTTTAGAAAACTCATTTTCAACTTTAAATCCTATTTCTCACCTTCTATATGAGGCATAAAACCCTTTTTAAGAAACATCACAATGAAGCATACAAAAAACATAACCATTTTACTTTATAAAATTCACTTTAATCATATATACACGTCAAAGAACTTCCAAAATATATTTCTCACCACCCAATTAAACCATAGAACAATTTTATGAAAGCAAGCAAGCAATTAAAAATCACCTAATAATATAAAATCATGGAACCACCTACCTCGATCTTGGAAACTTCTAGAAATTGGTGAGAAACCACAACCGCACTACCAAAAGACCCTAACAAGGAAATATTAACAAAAAACATCAAGATCTTACTCAAAAACACAAGAACAAACCCTACCTGGGTCAAATAACCCAAAGAGGGGGGAGGAGAAACCTGGAGGAAGAAACCATGGGAGAAAACACTTACTTGATGATTCCTTGAGGAATCCACACAAAAACCACCAAATAAAGAGATTACAAGGGAGCCAAGAGGGAGAGAGGAAGGTGTCTGGGGTTGATAATCTTGAATGGGGTGATAAAAGAAGGATTTGGGGTTAAATCCCAAGAGGACACAAAGGTAATTTTCAAAATTTTAAAGACCTGGACATGGTGCATGGTTTGTCTGGACGATTTTCCTAACCATGTGGAAACCGTGCACCCCTCACTATCCAATAGGGACACACCACATGGTTAGACAAAACAGTTTTAAAACCAATCGGTTCACCACTGCCTAAAAACGACACTTGGCTACACAATTTCCTAGGCAAGGGTGCACAATTTTCCAAATCATATACCACCTACTGTTAACCCAAAACTCCCATTTTCACCAGAAACTCCTAAGAAAACTCAAGGAATAAACATGAGGTAAAAATTAAACAAAATAAACCCTAAAAATTTAAACCCCATCACACCCCAAACTTGAGAGAAAAAAAATAAGATCAAAAAATAAACTGGAATAAAGAGTTAAGATAAAAACCTGAGTGTGACAATCATGAACCAAAATCACTTTCCACAAAACCAACCAAATTCCACAATTTCAAAAAACCATCACTAAATAGGTTTCACATCAATATTAACACATAAATTCCCTAATTAAATTAAATCAATTCAATAAATTTTAAACTGAGACTTCAAGTTCTAATCAAGAGGAGTTGAGAGAAGCCACTTAACTCTCAAACTTAGGCGAAAATAAAGAATGACACGACAACTTCAAAAAGCCAACATAAAATTCCTAAAAACATTCTTAGATATCATTACTTTCAATTAAAATAATCATATCTCATCATTATTGACATAAAAAATATATATTTATCCCCAATATAGTATATCTATGATTCTAAGAGAGGGAAAAAGAATAAATCTAAGGAAAATGATGAAAAACAGGTACTTACCGATGAATCCAAGCCTCCGATGCACTTAGATTCGCCTATGAATTGCTCTCAAGTCAAAAGGAATGGTCTCTCCATCCTTGAGAGGAAGAGGAATTAGAGTTATGACCCATTTAGGGAAAAATGAGTCCTTTATGAGGTAAATCAGATTAGATCCATGATTTTTAGATCTATTTTTTCATAGTGCATGGTTAGGAAAACCGTGGTCTATCTATGCATGAACCAATGCCTCCAAACACACCTCACATAGTTAGCTCACATGATTTGAAAAACTATGAACCAACCATGATGTACCACACTATCTAGATTTTCATGATTTCTCTTGGGAAACCACACAGTTTGACCAAACCGTGTGCCCATCCAGTGATGACTGTTTCAATTGCATGATTTCTTAGAGGTGTTTCACGATTTCTACTAACCATGTTCAAACCATGCACCTATATAAAATCTAAAAAACATACTAAAACTCTTCCAAAATTCAGAAAACTTAATCCAACCACTTTATATACTTAAAATACATAAATAAATGGTCAATTACTTGAAACCAAGGGTTCTACATTATCCCCACCATCAGTATTTCTATCCCCAGGAAGTAGAAAACTAGAGTTGTACTTGAATAGTTTTATCCATTATTTCACCATTTCCTTTTCATGCTCCCATTTTTCTTTTTGAATCCAACCATGTTTCCATAAAACCTGCACTAGACCAAAGTGTTTCCTACCATGATAGACTTCTTTCCTTATATGTTTTCAGAGGATTTTTCTAGGTTGCTTCCTAAATGTGAGGTGGAGTTATTAATTGAGTTAGTGCTTGGGATTGAGTTGATTTTGATTACATCATACTGTATAGAACCAATAAAGAATTGAAAACTCATCTTGATGAGAATAAGTTTAAGGGTTTTATATGACATAGTACCTATCCTTGGGGAACTCTAGTACTCTTTGTAAATAAATTTTATGGAAAGTATAAGTATCTATATAGACTATTGGAAGCTGAATTAGGTAACTATTAATAACTGATATCTTTTTCCTTAAATTGATGACATGTTTGACCAATTAAATGGGTCTAAATGGTTTTAAAATATTTATTTAAGATCATGGTATCATCAAATTCATGCGAGACCTGAAAAAATTTCAAAGATAGATTTTAAAATTCTTTATAGGAATTTCATATATTAATTTATGCCTTTTGGCTTGACTAATGCACCCATAGTTTTCACGACTATCACAAACATGATTTTATATATATTTTTAGACTCTTTTAGGGTAGTCTTCATAGATGATATCCTAATATATTCACAAACTTAGGAGGAGAATAGAAAGAATATTTATATGGTTTTGGGAATATTAAGAGAGAATAATATTTATATTAATATCTTTAAATGTTTATTTTGGATTCATAAAGTTAATTTTTTTTCTATACGGTGTCACAATATCAAATCACTATTGATCTTAAAAATGTGTAATATGCAATGTATTGGGAATTATATATTATTGATTTCAAGTTTTGGAGTCTTTTAGGACTAAATGGGTATTATTATTACTTCATTTGAATTTTTCTAATATATTTTCTCCCATGAATTCACTGCTGAAGAAAGGAGTGAAGTTCATCTTGTAACACCCCAAGATTTTTTGAAATATATTTTTTAAAATTAATTTAATCTTTTAAATATTTTTTATTACACACAACCCCAAGTTTATATTACATTACACGCAGAACTGGGTTTAGATTTTGTTATATGCAACACTGAGTTTAGCTTGCATTACACACAACACTGAGTTTAAACAAAATGTGACATACTATTAAAATATTATTATTTAAAATGATAGTTATCTCCTTGCCATTGGAATGAAAAGTATGAATAGGATGAAATAAATTATGAAAATATATGGTTTACACATGTATATAAAATGAATTATTTGGTAACCAATTAATTATAAATGAAAATAAGAACCATTTGAAAGTAAAGGAATTTTAATCTGAAAAACTATTTTTATGAAAACAAACACGTTTTAGCTCAGTAAATTAAAAAAAAACACTTTTTATGAATGATTTTAATGAAATATATTCGATTAAATGTTTAAAATTCATCTTATATGGTTTCTAGAAAATTGATAAGAATAAATTCAATTTTACACTTAAAATTTATATTTTTCTAAAAAGCAGTTTTGTCGCCATATTGCACACTTATTATAAAACTAATTTTTGACACTTTTAGAATTTTTTTTGAAAAAATAAATATCATTTTAATTCATAATTTTAAAATTATATTAGGGTGAATTATTGATAATTTTATTAAAATATTATTTTTTTGATGAATAATAAAAAATACTGAATTTTAATTGAAAATCACCTTTTTATTTAAATTATTTATAAGGTTAAATTATATTTTATATTGGGTTTAAATTAAAATTAGTTTAATTATATATATATATATAAATCCAATTTTGGTCATTGAAATCATTTCAATATTGAATTTTGATATAAAAACTTTGTAAACTTTCGAACATTTTTTCTTTAAAAAACCCGCTTTCTCATCACGTCTGTGAGATTAATTTTAAATTAAATTTTCCTTCTTATGTGAATGGAATTTGGAAAAAATAGATTAAATATTTTGAATTGAAATAATTTATATTATCTAATAATATCAACTTAATTTTTGACCAAAATGAATAGTGAAAATAGTATTATCGCGATTATGGTAAAAATAGGTTTTACGTGGGGTTAAACTAAAAGATAAGGGTTAAAATGACCTAAAAACTTGTCTAAAATCTATTTTATGGACATATTTAGACCTAATAATGTATAAGGATCAATAATGGTCAATTTTGGAGTCTTTTTTCATGTGAAAAACATGGATCCACCTTTTTCTTTCAAAAAATTACAAGTGTGCCACTCACCTAACTTATAAAGGGCACCCCCTATACTCACTTATTCACACTTTTAAACCCTTTTTTCAGATATTAATTGACCAAATAACTTAAAAAATCCTTTCATATCATCCCATAAGCCTTACTTTTGGAATAAATCCAATATAGGAAGGCTTTTGGTGCAAACCTAATGAGGACACCTGAAGAAAAGGTAACTTTCTTCATTGAGAGTTTTTATTTTATTTCATTCTCCACATAAAAAAATTATTATTAAACCATGATTATATAATAAATTCAGTATATTCCATATACTAATATGTTTTTATGTTAAGGTAATGACCTACAACCATCTCCTCTTCTATCAAATGAGCTATATAATCATTATTCATGTGTACGGCGGGCTATCGCCTCATGAACAGATGTCATTCGTTTTTCTATTACCACCTATCATGACTGGTTATAATGATGTATTTAATATTTATATAATATATTTATGATATTATCATGCATATGGAATCATAATATCACATGTTTCCTTTTTTTTAATTTCCATTTTGTGGGCATACGATAACATTGTTCGTGTGTACGACAGACTACCACCTCGTGAATTGATGTGATTCTTACACGCTTTACATGGAAGGTAATAAGGATGAGTTTAATGAACATATGTGATCTATATGACATAAAAATTATATTTTAATGTTAATATATTATTTAACTTTCTTTATTTCAAGGAATGGAAACAACGTTCATGTGTGCATAAGACCTGATGTCTCTATGAATGATGTATTTCATAATCTATATATAAATTTTATGGATAACTATAAATATATATATAATTAATATATATGATATTTATATCATGTTTAAAATTATTTATATTATGGAACCATGATCAAAGTAATAGGAACAAAAATAAAAAATTAAAACATATACAAAAAACAAAGCGGTTATTACTCAAAACATGACTTTAACATGTAATTGTTAATAAACGGGTAATAAAAGGTCATAAGTAAATCATATATAGTATTATGTATATAATAATGGTTATTTAATATATTTATACTAAACTTATATTTATTATTTTGTAGTTTCAAACGTGTATGAAGGAAGTCGAGACTTAGGGTAATAGATTTTTGTCTCAATTTGCCTTTATAGAGACATATGTTATGTTATGAACCTATCTTTCTTTAAGAGGTTTATATACATACCATTTTACATGTAATATCATGAATTTATTTATCCTCATGATATTTTAAGCTTCATTTAATTATTTTCCTTTACAATTTTTACATTTCAAAGTTTCCAAAGTGGTAAATATTTTATGCTAAAATCTCATCATTTATTGGGATTATTTTTAATTATGTTTTCAATGATAAAATATTATGATCCATCTCTCAAGAAACACATAATTTTTATTATCCTCTAGTTATTAATGATATTAATAGTATTATTTTATACTCTTTTGTACTTAAAATAATAGGGTAAATGTTTTTAAGAAAATAAAACTTTATTTCTCTCTTCAGTTAGAAATCCATTTTATTTTAAAAACATGTTTTATAAAAATTATTTAATTTTTTTTAATATTATCATATGATTTTTAAAATAAATTTTTACCCATGTTTTAATTTTTAATTTTTTTTGAATAGAATATTCATGTCATTTTTCAAACAATGCTCATTTGGATTTTACCAAAAAAGTGAAAGAAATATTTGTTTTAATGTGTATGCCATGAACAAAACTTCCTATCATCATGAAAATTATTTGATTTGAAGATTACTTTATAAGTTTTCAAGGTTATTTTCAAATAAAAGGATTTTCAAATAAAATTATTTTCAATTTTTTTTATGTTTTAAAAAGTGTTTTTTCAATACAGAAAGCATATTTTTCTGAAAAAACATTTTAAACAATCTTTCAAAATTATTTTCCATCTAAGATGACATCTGTTGATATTACCTATGATTTACTAGAGATATGAACCAAGGATAACATTTTTATTCTTTCTCTGAATGGTTTATTATGAAAATATGTTTATGAAACCTATTTCTCTTCCACTGGTTATACCATGATAAAATTCTTATGAAACCCATTTCTTTTTACACAAGTTATACTATGATGAAATGATGAAATGATTATGAAACCTATCTATTTTCCATAGGTTATGATGAAATGTTTTTGAAATAAATTTCATTTCATGTGTTATGATATGATGAATTTTTTATGATCTTTTGGAACATATATGTATGATTTTCATTATGTGATGGGTGGGACCTATATTTTCTTCCAATGCATTGGATAAAGATTTATATCTCATGAGATATACAAGACTGAAATGGGGATTAAACCTGATTTAGTAAGATAATTTGTCTGTTATGATGGTATTGGGAGTGAAACTTGACTACTATGATGGTTTGGGGAGTGAACCCATTTCACTATGTTGGTTTTGGAAATTATTCTTGATTACCATAGAAATGATTTTATATTCTTATATGTATGCCATAATTCCATGTCTTATGCCAATGTTATACTCTCATGTATCATGTTCTTTGATTCTCTTTTGATTCATGTCTTATAAACTTCCAATATTTATACCAAGACTCACTATTATGATATTTGATATGCAGGGTATGGTTTTCAAATATTATGCTCATGTTCTCATACCCTTATATTCATGATATGCTTACGTATCTCCCTTATTTACCCTTATCGAGCATCTGATATCACCCTTTATTTTGTTTCCTTTCCCAAGGTTATAAAGAAAGGTTTTAATTAGGGTATGTTTGTGAAGAGTACCAAAGGGGGAAGATCTTTATGGGTGATGTTGAAGATCTTTCACCAAATTAGAAGATTGTGTACCTAGTCTCCAAATACACAAAACTATTACAATCCTAAGGCATGTTTTTTTAATGTATTGAATATTCATATAAAAATATGTAATATCTACGTATGAAAATCTTTAGTCGCTATACATCAAGTCATTTCAACATGGGATGGATTTTCAGGAGTTGAAGAGGATACTTACAACATCATCAATCCTTATTTTTCTAGATTCAGGTAAAAGTTTAAAAGTATATTGTAATACCTCTTCTACAGTTCTTGGGTGTGTGTTGATATAGGAACATTATGTAGTGGGATATGTTTCTAGGCAGTTATGAACACATTAAAGGAATTACCCAACCCACAACTCAGTGTTGGCCACTGTAGTGCATGCCCTAAAATATAGAAGACATTACTTTTAAAGTGAGTAGTTTGTGGTATATATCAACCATAATATCCTTAAATATATATCCTTTAACAGAGATATATTAACCTGATATAACATTTATGGGTTGATTATTTACAGTCTTTTGTTTTTTAGTTTCTCTACACTCTATGTCATGACCTTCCCCCACTAAGAACCCCTCTCAAGCCTATCATGAAGATGAGAGTGACCCTCGAGGATGACATCCAATAAATCCTAGGTTGGTGACTTTCATCAAGGGTATATAACATGAAAATGAGTGGAATTACCATAATATATCCTATGAAAATAATAAGGTAAATCTATTAATACACACCATAATATAAATTAGCCAAACCCATAATAATGAATAATGAATGATATGGTAGAAAAATACAACTCTCCAAATAAAATAATAAGTAGAACTCCTAGGTAGTGAATATTACCACAAATCCAAGATCCTAGCTAGTACAGTCCATCCTAATATCGAAACTCACCCTAGAAACCTAAAAAACTATAAGGAACCAACCTTAAAACATTATATAATCATGAGTTTTAAATCAAGAATTTATTTTCTTACATTCCAAATAACCTTTTCAAGTTTAGAGTTTTAGAGAATCTGGTCATAAATCTTACATAATAAAACCATAAATTACATAATATACACTTCGAATCATTATCCATTTTACCATAATATAATACTTTTAAAATGAAACACATTTTCTTTTCATGAAAAATATTCATAATTTTCAACCTGACTTCATTATTATTTCTACTCATCCTTAAAACTCTATAAAAAACATTTTAAAATGTGGGATGAGAAAAAAATATAAATAAGGGACCTAAAAAATAGGAAAATAACCCTATTAGTTCATTTTAATACCATGAGATCATATAATAGAGTTTTCCTTTAACATAATAAACTTTGAGCTCAAATAATCAATTACTTACACATAAAATAATATTTACTACCCAAAGTTTTACATAAAATAATTTATAAGAAAACATCAAGAAAAAATCATGATCATGAGGATTTCTTGTAAATCATGACAACCCATGAAAACATTTTCTAAAAAACATACCTTTTTTACCCTTAAATGGAGAAATCATTCCTTTAAACAATAATCATTAGCTTACCTTATAGAATCAAAATATTTTCATGAAAACTCATTATAAATCATAGGTAATTCATTTAGGTTCCTTGGGATATCATCTTCATAGAACCATTATAATAACCCTTATAATAACCGTTACAAATAGAATAACCTACCTGGTTAATTCCAATATAATTCTCTGGAGAATATAATCATCACCCAATGCATTGGAGAGCTATATAGGGATCACCCATTATCATAAACAATTTAAATGAACCATAATATACACAAATAACATATAATATTTCATTTAAATCATAAAAAATCATAAAATATTCTTTTGAACCCATATGAAAAAACATTTTCAGTCTTCATATAAAATAAAAAAAAATCATTTTCTTTTGATATTATTTATTAATTTTTTTAAAAATAATTGGAATTTTTTTATTTGAAAATAAATATGAAAACTTATAAATGAAAATTCTTAAATAATAATTTATATGATGGAATGAAAATCTATTCATGTCATATACGTTAAAAAACCATTATTTTCACACCTTCGGTAAAAAGTACCTCATTCGAAAAATGATAAGAAGATTAATTTTTTAACCTTTATAAATAAATTAAAATACCAAGAAGGCTCGATCATGGGCAGAAAACCCATGAGTATATAAGAATACTCTTATAAAAAATTTATAAGTAAATAATATCTTATATAAATTTTTTTAATAAAAATATGGATATGGAATACAAAGAGTTGGAAGGAATACTTAAAAATGTTTAAAATAGTTTTTAAGGAGAATCTCTTACCTCAAGTCCAACTTATCATGTACATTATTTAATTCCTATATAATGAACTTATATTAATTATTTAATTTCTTAAGAAACTTTTATAGGACTAATATCTTATCATTAAATAATTTATTCCCTTTATTTTAGTGACATTTAATTATTTAATCAGTTAAGTTCATATCTAGTGTCTTGAGGACGTTCAGTTTATAATTTTAAAATGAATTTGGTGTGTTGATCATGGTCAAAGAGTTAATTATTCCATCATATCAAAAATATTAATCATGAAATTATTATCATTTATATACATTAAATACAAATTTAACTATTTATTAAATATGTAAATGAAAAATGAATCACATCATTTTGTAGAGGTGGTAGTCCACACGTATGCACAAATGACGTTATTATTTTTTCAATGGATGAAAAAGTAAGAAAATAAATGATATATTATCTTTATATAATGATAATTATGTAATTAATATCTTATATATTAATTAAATCCATCATAATAACCATCTTTGTGGGGTGGTGATAAAAAATGAAACACATTGCTTCATGGAGGTGGTAATCTACACGTACGCATGGATGATATTTTCATTTCCCATAGGATGGAAAATGAGATAAAAATGGCTTATACCATAATCATAATAAAATTTTAGTATATATAAGATATTGGTTTTATTATTTCAATATGGTTAGAGAATATTTTAAGGATTCATAAGAATAAATAAAGAAATAACTCAGTTAAGAGTTATACCTTTTTTTTTATAAAATCTTCTTTCAATTGAGCTTAAAGACTTTGGAGAAGAGGTTTATGGTCACAATAATGGATTGGGAACATGGGAATGGAAGTTTAGATAGAGATTTGGGTAGAGGTTTGAGAGAAAAAATAAAATTTATTTGTATTATAAATGATTGAAATGAGTCCCTTTTTATAGGTAAAAAATGGCGTTTTCTTAAATATTTAGTATTTAAGGGTCAATAATGTAATTATAAAATACCAAGTGGCATAAAAATGATCAAGGGATAAAATTTTGGACTATATGAAATCCCATATCATGAATTCCAAAAATTTAAAATATAATCACTTAGACTATCCCTTATCCTTCCTAAATATCTATAAATTTTGTGGGATATATAAACTCATCTAAATTTTGTCATTTTTAATATTTTTAAAACCATTTACTTAATTTTTCTTCTATTTTCCTAAAAACCGTGCAATCACAGTGTAAATGTTTTATAAAATTATACTAATTTGTAAAAATAAAAATAAATTATTAATATAATAATTTATTTCACTTTATCATTACTATTTAGTTTCATTCAATATGTATATTTACTCACATCTATGTCATGATAACTAATTTGATATGTTTTTTTAACATTTATCACCTTATTAAAGCACACCATAAGGGTTTGGATAAGTTTATTGTTATATAAATCCAAAATTTATACCCATTAGTCCATATCATCAATTACACATCATATTAATTAATCAAGTTAAGAAAATGCTTCTTCCTTCTCAAATATTATCTTTAGGACACCAAATTTGACTTTTCTAATGTCGTGTAAGAAGTAAGTTAACAATGAAAATGTTTTTATATTTATCATGAAATAAATTATAATTTTTGAATTATTTTTATATGATATTTTCAGTATAATATCACAAATGAGTTATTATATAAGTTTTATAAATTTATATATCACATTTATTTCTTGGCAATATCATAAAAGGTATCATATTTCATAAATACCATATTTTATACTATTTTCTAAAAATTTAACCTATTTAAAAGAATACCTAAAATTCCTCATAGTATAAATTTAAATTGGTGACAAAAAAAAGTAATTCCACTTTATCAAATTAAGATTCTAAAATTTAGAAAATTAACTTTTTAATTAAAACATATAATATATGGAAAATAATTTATTTAAAATAAAAACTAACCTTTTTTCAAATGAAAATTCATATTCATGTTCCATATCTTAAAAAATAATTTCTAAGATATTAATTAACATAAATAATATGAATAAAACATAAAATTGATTTATTACTAAATACCTGGGTTATCATATTCTTCCCACCTTAAAATAAATTACCTTATCACAATTTTTTTCATTACTTAAAAAATGAGGATATTTTTCTTTCATTACATTTTTTGATTCCCATGTTACTTCTTCAATCATATGGTTTTCCCAAAAAACCTTAACCTAGTGATTCACCTTATTCCATAACACCAAATCTCTATAATCAATAATTTGAACTGGTTGTTCCTCATATGAAATATTCTCTTCCAACTAAAATTATTAAACACTCGAAACATGAGATTCATCTGGTACATATCTTCATAATAATGAAACATGAAACACATCATGTACCAGGGTTAAACTCAACTTCCTTATTTCCTATGTGGAAAATATTTCTGAAAATACCAATATTATATGAAACAATATGGTAATATTCAAATGATATATCATGTTAACATAACCATAAATCAGAATCTTTCAAGTGTATTAATATCATCCTAACCTCTAAAGTTATCTAAACCATTACTTTGATACCAATTATAAGGACCCGACCTTAAAACATTACTTAATATTGAGTTTTAAATTAAGAATTAATTTTATTGCATTATCAATTTCCTTTTTAGGTTTATAGTTTTAGAGAATTAGTTCACAACTCTTACATAATAAATCTATAGATTAAAAAGTGGAAACTTATACTCAATATCCATTTTACCACAATATAATAATTTTGAAATGAAACAAATTTTATTTTCATGAAAAATATTCATGATTTTTAACTTGATTTCATCATTATTCCTAATCATCCTTAAAACCTTGAAAAAACATTTGAAAACATGAGATGAGCACAAATAGATATGTAAGGTACATAAACAAAGTTTAAAATAAACTCATCAGTCCATTTGAAAACCATGAGATCATATAAGAGAGTTTTACTTTAACATAATAAACTTTGAACTTAAATAATCATTTACTTATACATAAAATTATATTTACTTCCCAAAGTTTTTTATAAAACACTTTATAAGAAAACATAAATTCAAAATCTCAATCATGAGGATTTCTTAAAAAACATGATAACCCATGAAAAACATTTTCTTAAAAACATAAATTTTTAACCTTAAAGAGAAAAATCATTCCTTTAAACAATGATCATTATATTACCTTATGAAATCAAAATATTTCCATGAAAAATAATTAGAAATCATAGAAAAGTTATATAGTTTTTTGGGACATCATCTCCATAAAACCCTTATAAGAATCCTTATAAAGAGAATAACCTACTCTGTTAAATTCCAACATAATTCTATAGATAACACAATCATCACCTAATTCATTGGATAGATATATGTAGCTCTCCTGTTATCATAAAAAATATACAAGGAGTATAACATACATAAATCACATATAATTTTTCATTTTCATAGTAAATACTCATGAAATATTCATTTGATCCCATATGCAAACACATTTTCTGTCATTATATAAAATAATAAAAATATCATTTTATTTTGATAATATTTAATAAAATTTTATAAAATATTGAGAATAAATTTTTCTTAAAAATAAAAATGGAAAATTATATAGAAAAATTCTTAAATAACAATAGCTATTATAGTGGGAAAATTTGTTCATGCCATATACATTAAAAACATTCTTTTCATACCTTTGGTAAAAAGTACCTCATTCGAAAAATGATAAAAAGTTTCATTTTTTAACCTTTGAAAAGAAATAAAAATATTATTTAAAAATAATTTTATAAAGCATTTATTAATAAATAATATCTACCATAAAATAATTTAAAAAAAATATGGATATGGAAGAAAAAGAGTTATAAGGAACACTTAATAATGTTTAAAATAGTTTTTAAAGAGAATCCCTTACATTGAGTCTAAATTGTCAGGTATGTTACTTAATTATTATGTAATGAAATTATATTAGAAATTTAATTTTTTAATAAAATTTTATAGATTTAATCCCTTATCATTAAATCATTTATTTCAATTAAATATTTAATTACGTAATCGGTTAAGTCCACATTGGGTGTTTTGAGGATGTTCAGTTTATAATTTCAAAACGACTTCAGTGTATAATCATGGTCAAAGATTTAATTATTAAGTTATATAAAAAATATTAATTATTATATTATTATATTATTATCATTTATATTCATTAAATACAATTTTATAATCATCCAATAAAGACATACATTAAAAACGAATCACATCACTTTGTGGAGGTGGTATTCCACATGTAAGTATGATGTTATCATTTTTCAATAGATGGAAATGTAAGAAAATAAATGAAATATTATCTTTAAAAAATTATAATTATTTTATGAATATATTATATATTAATTAAATCCATCATAATAACCATATTTGTGTGGTGGTGATGAAAAACAAAACACATCGCTTTGTGGAGGTGGCAATCCACATGTACGCATGAGTGTTGTTTTCATTTCCCATTAGATGGAAAATGAGATTAAAAAGGGTTGTAACATAATCATAATAAAATTTTAGTATATTAAAAATACTAATGTTATTATTTCAGCATGTTTATAGAATATTTAAAGGAGGTAGAAGAATAAATAAAAATAAAGAACTCAGTTAAGAGTTATACCTTCTTCTTTGAAAAACCTTCATTAAAATGAGCTTAATGACTTTGGAGAAGAGGTTTATGGTCATTATAAAGGATTAGGAATGTGTTTATGGAATTTTAGGGAGGTATTTGGGAATATTTTTGGGATAAAAATCTAACTTGAGTTGTGTTATAAATGGTTGAATTGAGTCTATATTTATAGGCAAAAAAATAATGGTGTTTTTTGTAAATATTTAGTTTTTTAGGGTCGATAATGTTATTATAAAATACCAAGTGGAATAAAAATGGTAAAGGGGTGAAATTTTAAACCATATAAAACCCAAATTGTTTATTTATATAATTTTTACAACTTTTAAATCAATTAATAAATATTTTTTATCATAAAATATACTTAAATTTATTTTCGTTGTTATCATGTTATATTGACATTAGAAATATCAAGGTAGACAAAAATTTTAAATATAATCACTAAGAATATCCATTATTAGTCCTAAATATCTATAAAATTAATGGTATATCAAAAACAACTAAATATTATCATTCTTAATATTTTTAAAATCATTTACTTAACTTTTCTTTTGTTTTCCTAAATGCTGCGCCATCACGACGTAAATGTTTTAGACAATTATTCCAATTTTAAAAATTAAAAATAAATTATTAAAAATAATAATAATTTATTTTAATTCATAAAGACTATTTAGTTTCATTCAATATGTATATTTACTCTCATCTATGTCATGAAAACTTATTTAATACGTTATGTTGACTTTTCTCACCTTGTACAAGCACTGCACAAGTATTTGGATATATTTCTTGTTATATAACTAAAAAATTTATAAATATCAGTCTATATCATCAATTTCACATAATATTAACTAATAATGTCAAGAAAAATATTTCTTCTTTCTCAAATACTATCTTTAGGACACCAAATTTGACTTTTTTTTGTGTTGTGCAAGCACTGCGTCGACACTGAAAATGTTTTTATATTTATCATGAAATAAATTATAATTTTTCATTTATTTTTTTATTATATTTGTATTATATTATAATAAATGAGTTGTTACATAAGTTTTATAAATTTTTATATCATCTTCATGTCTTCGAGATATCATAAAAGATACCATATTTCATAAAAACTATTTTTTTACCATACACCAAAAATTTAACTTATTTAGAAAAATGTCAAAAAATCATCCTAGGATAAATTTTAATTATTAAATACAAAAAATAATTCCATTTTATAAAATTAAAATTCTAAAATTTATAAAATTAAGTTTTAAAATAAAACATATATTACATTGAAAATATTTTTTTAAATAAAAACTAATCATTTTTCAAATGAAAATTCATATTTGTGTTCCATATCGTAATAAAATTATTTATATGAATAAAACATAAAATTGATTTATTAATAGATACCTGGGTTGTCACAAAAATATTTTATATATACAGGGATGATAATAACATGTATACTCATTTGGATTATACTCAAAACCTCTCATGTAAATGTGTAAAAGCATACTCAATCTTTAGTAAATAAACAATAAAACCAGCATGTACCTATTGAATCAAATATCACCCAACCTCACAAAGTAACACCCACCAAATATCACATATAAGTGTAATAAAAATAGTTTTAAAGAATATAACATGAAGGTACCCCACAACCACTTCCCCACTGGTTTGTCATTCTCAAGCCCGAACATCAAAGGTCCTATAATCCCAATTCCTTTTTCACCCATGCTACAACACACCATATCTAATATCACAACCATAACTTATGCCACATACAAATAATCCTCACCATCATATATCTAGTATCATATCAGTACCCCATAAGGTCTGCTAGTATACCACATACTAAGATAATATGATCATACTTTACTCAAGCCATCAAACCTATACTATTCTTGGAAGGAAGAGCGAGGAATATGGAGTAGTCATCCATCCGTTCCCTCACCAACTTGGATGTTGATAAAAAAACCTATAAACCAAAAACATTGGCCCTCAATAAGAATATATGAGTCAGGTGGGGTGAATATATAAATCATATAAGATACAAAGTATAGTACTAATTCTCAAAATCCTGACAAATTAGGTTCACACCCAAAAATATAACTAACATAGCTCATGAACATCACCACACTACCTCTACCACACATTACAACCATTTCCAACTATAACAAAAAACAACCCTATTTACTATAAAAAATTACAACCATAACCATGCATTATTTTCCATCAAGCCACATTATTTATCCCATTTCTATATTTATCATCACTAAACATATTAAATTTAACATTCCATTAAATTCCATATTTAATAACAAACCATTCAAGGTATCACCAATATTTATTTTATCCATTACCCATTATCTTAAGTAATTAACATTTTATTAGACTCCCTTTACTTATTCAATTCCATCCTAAATTCTTTTACCATAATTTTTATTACTAACAATGCATTACACACCATAGGGAAACTAAAAAACAATCACATATCAACCATCCATGACATCTCTCTACAACCTATGAATTCCCTCTTTATAACCATGATAAGGTAGCCACTATCCCACTATATAATCCACACCACCAACCATATCAAACAATCCCACCCATAAAATCTATCACAACATCCTCTACCCAACACTCCCCATATCAAACTAGCCACAACAAGCATACAACATTCAATTTCAGTAATAACCACAACCACAACCCCTTTTGTAACACCCCGAACCCATTTACCCAGAGTCGGTGCATTATTTTAATACATTGACATGATTACAAAGAATCAATTCTCGAAGGACCGATCGGTTTATCAGTCTTGGAAAATAGATTACATACATGAATGTTACATTACACTTCATAACATACAAAACAACATAAATAATCCTTTATGAACGCCATTATTCCCTTGGCTTAACCCAGCATATCAATAACAATACACTTCTTAGAATCCTGGTAAAAATAAAACATAGAAAGGGGTGAGCTCAGATGTTCAGTAAGGATAAAAATATAGCGGAAACTTTCATAAATAAGCATAAACATTTAAGGCAATGTATAACTAAAACAAAAGCCTTTTAAACTTGAACTTCAGCATAATATGGAAAAAAATAAAATGAAGTAATTCCATTTAATTATTCACATGGATATTCTACTAGTCGAATAATCACATGAAATATCACTAACCACTTTCATAATAATGGAATGCAAAATGCCAGACTATCATAACCACATAGTCAAGGCCTTATGCCAAGATTACAAATAAGATTTTGTCAAGGCCTTGTGCCAAGACACTAGTTTGTCTCATGAGAACTACCGATGAATCAAGGAGCTATAGCGGGCTCCACCCGTCAATTACTAAATCCAATGCATTACTCACATGAATAGGTTTAAACATAAAATAAAAATTCATATTAAAACTAGCATACGAAATGTCAATGCTTTCTCCATAAACCATGAATGGTATAAAAATAAAACATCCACAATCAAACATATCACAAAACCTTCAATACAATATGGAAGTTTTGTATCATAATAAATCAACTACAAATAAGCTTAAAATCCATCAAAGGATGTTGACATAGATGAAATCAAAACTATTTGTGAGAAATATCTCTTTTTCTGAAATCATTGAAAAGTCACACATTTATAAAGGAAGTAATTTAAAAGAAATTTTTGAATCAAAGTGTCCCATACCACTTTGAAAATTTTGAAAATAAATATCATTTCAAAACATTCATGTCCATATAAATAAATCCTTAAAATCATTTTGAAAACATGGACATTAATTAAAAATATTTAGAAAGATAAATCTTTAAAACATTTAAAATTATGATCTTGATAAAGATTACATTTCACAAATTCTTAAAATATTCATTTTGAAATCATTTAAAAGTCACATAATTATAAAATAAAACATTTACTTTCAAAATATTCTTATAAGCTTATAAGGGAAGCTTCTACGATTTTATAATAGTGGAAAATTGTCGTACCTTCCGTGTAAGTTAAAAAAAGACATTCTTACCTTAATTCTGTCGAAAAGGTTAAAAAGGACATTGTTTGGAAAATAACAGAAAGATTACTTTATAAACTTCTTATAAAAAGTCAAACAAGGGTATAAATGACTTTAAACCATATTTTTTAAAATAGTAAGAATGTTTTGAAATAAATTTTTAAGAAACATGGATGTGGATGATAAAGAGGCCCCAGTAGATAATTACATATAAACAACCTCAAATAATGAAGAGATTGTGAAATAAACCCTTACCAATTTGGTAACTTACGAAACATACACCCCATGAAAGAGGTATCATACATTGAATATGTAAATACAAATAAATTAAAGTGTATTACACAAATAATACAATTACGGGTAGTACATACACCACACAAAAGGTAATAGTGTCAATATGGTACGAATCTCACGGGAATAAGGAGTGAGATGAAAAACCCTTACCTTGCACTTTCCTTTAGTCGAGGGTACGTTTAACCTCCTATATGAAGACTATATAATGTTATTAAATTATAACAGAACCATATTAATATTTATGATATCATACATTATTCATTTATGAATTTATACTACCCATTTAATAATAATTTCCATGTTATATTAATATTTCGGGTAATAATCGCTTTCTTTATCGTACGTGTTTTAACTTGTTACTCTTGATTGTATCACTTAGATCATGATTTAAATACTTCCAGAATATAAAAAATTATTTATATATCATATATATTTAGAATATAAATATGTATAATATACATATATATGAAATGGAAAACACCATTTATGGAGACGGTAGTCCGTACGTACGCATAAATGCTGTTTCTGTTTTCATACAGTATTGAACGGAAGTAAGTGAATAAGATATATGTAAGTACATAAATACTTATATATATGAATATATATATCTCTAGTATCATTATTATGTCATATATTACATACTTATAAGTAATATATATTTTTATAATCATCTATGAATGGTGAACTTGGAAATGAATCTCATTGCGTCGTGGAGACGGTAATCCGTACGTACGCACGAGTGAAAATATCATTATTTTGATATTAAAATAATATATAATTAGATGATATATCATATATACAGAATCCTTATCATGTTATATTTATTATTTACATCAAATGCACATCATTATTATACCCATCCAAATAATAATGTATTGAATAACAATTACACCATGGCGTGGAGACGGTAAGCTGTACGTACGCACGTATGGTGACATGTCATTAAAAGGGTGGATAAAATAATTAATTTGGTTGTAACATAATTATAATAACATAAATTATTTATAATATATTTTAGTTATTATTTTATAATGGAAACAACAAATAAAAAGGAAGTGGAAGAAGAAAGGAACTTGAAAGAGGGTGGTGAAATCATTACCTCTTCTTTGGGTTCTTCCTTTTGATTTGATCAAAAGGGATCCTTAGATTGACTTTATGATAAAACTAAGGCCTCTAGGTTTAAGGGAGGATATTTTAGAGGGTATTTGGGAAGGGGTTTGCTGATCCAAATGGATTAGAATGTGTGAATTATAGTGAAGGGGGAGTGACCTTTTATAAGAGGGGTGAGGGGTACCTTAGGAAAAACTTAAAATAATATTTTATAATAAATTCATATTCGGTTTATAATGACTCAAAATTGATTTATTTATAGGATAAGGTGGGTATGGGTCTAAATCCACTCAACCAATAGGTTTTATATAGGTTTGGGTCACTTTATTAACCTTATCTTTTAGTTTTAACTCTTAGTTAATTAGTTTGACATTTACTAAGTCTCTTTGTATTTTTATATTATATGGTTATTAAACTTACTATAAACTTCCAATAGACCACAAAGTGGTCCATTAATTATACAACTATCATGATATAAGTCCTTTTTCTGAACCTTAGATTTTTAGGAATAGAATATCAATTAATAATATAATATTTGTTTTAAAAACTCTTTTTTGTCAATTTTGACATTATTGGGTATTTTGTTTTTGATAAATTCATAAAAGCATTATTACTTAAAAAAAAATTCATATAACCAATACTAATATTTAATATTAACCTATAAAATTATTTTAATTCATAAAAAGTTTCAAATTATATTTATTTGGGTATTTATAATATCAATTACATTAATCTTTCATTAATACGGTAATTATTGCATCATCATTGTGTCATAAATAAATTAAATTATTTAATGTCTAAAAATTATAAATAAAATACCATTATGTATGAAATATTTTTATATTTCTAATGAATATTTATAATTGAATTTATCTTATGTATAACCCTATATTAAAAATGTTTTAGTTATTAAACTTTGATTTTAACTCTTTTAACTCTTCTTTGAATTAAATAATAATAAATGTCCTAATCTAATCCAATTGGACTTAAATGATAATATTTTATTCCTAAGGTTGTTTTTGGTCTATATACACTTGTACAATAGAATTAGGACATGTTTTAGGGTAATATTAATATCATTTTTACCCTTAATTACCCTATTTACTTTTAACTGTGGTAAATAAAAGTAAAAAGTTACTATTCACCAAAAATTATTTTTATCTTATTGAACCACATTTTACTCCTTGATGTTAACCGTATCTCTTTGATTTTCTAAATTCCACTCACAGAAGTGGTAAAATTAAGTTTTATGTGAATTTGCAAATTCTCCTAGGAGATGGATAAAAGACGGTGAAAAGTTCAATAAAATTTTTATATATCTAAAATTATTATAAACTAAATCCAATTAATTACATTGAGATTATATAGGTATTATGTATCTATTTTTACCTAAAATAAATTTTAATAAAATAAATAATTATTTAAATAAAAATTCGGTTTTAAACTATAACTCAGTGTTTTTCACTATTCATAAAAAATTGAAAATTTTCAGAAAAATACCAAAAATTCACCCTAAGCTAATTTCGATATTCCTAATCCAAAAATGACGTCCATTTTGAAATATAAAATTTATAAAATTTCAAAAAGTGGGTATTACTATTCATAACGGCTAGTTTGGTAAGTTATGGTGTGCTTGAACTCGGTGTTGCCTGTAATGAAAGTTATTGAATTACTTTGAAGAAATAATGTACTATGAAATCTTGGGGTGTTACATTATTACCTCCTTCAATAAATTGCATCCTCGTAATTTTGAAATTGTTTTTTGAAAATAAAAGGTTGAAAATAGAAAATACCATTGTGGGAAAACCCACATCGGAAATTGGGTTAATAAAATTTCATCTTAATAAGAGGTAAAGGGGAATGAAAAAGTCACCACCCACTACTGGAAATGGGACTTTTCCCAACACTTGTATACCAATGGTTCAAAGAACCATTGGTATATGTTGTCTTTACCAACGGTTTTCATAAACCGTTGGTAAAGACCTTGAACAAGTGACTTTTCCCAACGGTTTCATAAAACCGTTGGGAAAAGTTGGGAAAAAATAATTTTTCCCAACGGTTTGAGGAAACCATTGGGAAAGATGGGGAAAAAGTTAGTTTTCCCAATTGTTTCATAAAACCTTTGGGAAATATTGAGTTTTCCCAACAGTTTTTAAAAACTGTTGGGAAAAAAAGCCCCAAATTCTCCAAATGCAGGCAGCGGCCTCCCCATGATTCCAGAACCCTTCGACTGTCTCTAGAAGCGATTCCTTGGCAGAAGCACTTCCGAATCCCCACCTCTTACATCAGATCAGCAGCTACCAGGTTAGACTCTTTCCATATTTTATCAAGGATATAGTCCCACCTCTTATAAATCATATCCTTCTATTCTCAACAATTTCGTTATTCCCAATTTTTAGGGTTTTTGTAAAATTTTATGATTGTTCCACGAATTTTGTACTCAAATCCCTATATCGGTGTATGTCCAATTAATTTTTTCGTTACACATTTACATTTATAAGGGCATGGTGTCTCTTTATTGTGTTCTAATTTTGAAGATTCATAGTTTTTTTTAATCTGATTCAAATATTATAGCTTTATGTATATGAACTAATAAGAAATTGTTTGTAATATTTATTGATATTATTTCATGAAAATCACTCCTTTCATTAAGATCATGCCAAACATGAAGATCTTGTTCATCTTAATTTTTGTACACTATGTGTATTACATAACAAGTATGTATCATGTTTCTATCAAAATCTATATATATATATATAATTACACACTGTTCACTTATACTTTGCACAATAGAACATATGGAGTATCTTCTTGAACTTTTCCAAATAGTATGTGGTCCCTAATTAGTACTTCTTCCTTCTTCATGAAACTAATTCACAGAATGTCAAATTCACAATATTAGTGAATATTAGTTTTTCTAATATAACCATTAATCATTCTGACTTTGACATCATACATGTGTTATTCAATCACCTTTTTAAAACACAATGACCATTTTCACTGATTTGGTGTTCCTCAAAATGCTTGGGAAAATCAGAAAAATGCATGTATTGAATCATATTTCTCATATGGTTTCATGGATACAAGTTCATCTCGAAAATCATGATTGCGTGGTTCAAATATCATGAGGACCATGAGATTATTATTCTTCACACAAATGAAGTTTTTTTCTACAACTATGTGTTTTTGTTTTCACTTTTGATTTGGCCAAAAGGGGAGATTTGTGGTCATTAATCATGGTTGTGGGTGGTCATTTAGGATGTAAGATAGTATGAATTCATTTTACTTGATATATCCAATATTATTATTGATTTATGTTCAATTTGATTATCTTTAACAAGTGATGTTATTTAATAAGTTGTTATTAATGCTTGTAATAATGACAATATGGTATAAGGGTTTATATGGTGTGTATAAGGGTTCACATGGTGTGTATAACGGTTGACATGGTATCAGTGAACTCAAGTCATTAATTTAATCCTTCATTCTCACTAGCATGTAAGAAATTGAATGATGTAAACCCATCCTCACATAATTTCTTACCTTAGATAGTGTCCAACATATGAAATACGAGCTTTTGAATTCATCAGTTAACCAGGATCATATATTCCATTTCCCCCAAGATGACTGTACTAATATAACTTTAGGGTCAACTAAATATGGTTCTCATTGTACGTTGTATATTATATTTCCTTCTTGGCCAATACTCACTTTTATGAGGGTGAGGGAAAGGAGGGAGAGGACGATGATGGGGACGAGGAAGAGGGTGATGATGATGGTGGTGGTGATGTGGGACAAGTTGATCCATTACATTTTTGACTGATATTACTAAGATTTGATATTTAATCTATTCTAGTTGTTGGTTTTATCTAGACTCGTAGTATATTATTGGAGTTGAGTTATTTTTATATATTATCTATTTTTATGAATGTTGTTGTCTTTTAGTGGTTGTGTGTTTGGGAACCCCCCTCCTTCCTGGACCCTGGACAGCCCCCCACCTTCTTCCCTGGACCCCGGACAGCCCCGCCGGACAGCCCCCCAGACAACCCCCGGACAGCCCCCCCACCCTCTTCCTTGGACCCCGGACAACCCCCCGAACACCCCCCAGACAACCCCCGAACAGCCCCCGAACAGCCCCCGGACAACCCCCCCACCCTTCTTCCTGGACCCCAGACAGCCCCCCAGACAGCCCCCCAGACAGCCCCTCGGACAGCCCCCCACCCTCTTTCTTGGACCCCAGACAACCCCCCGAATAGCCTCCAGGACATCCCCCCACCCTCCTCCCTGGACCCCGGACAACCCCCCAGACAGCCCCCCAGACAGCCCTCCGGACAGCCCTCCGGACAGCCCCCCACCCTCGTCCTTGGACCCCGGACAACCCCCCGAACACCCCCGGACAGCCCCCGGACAACCCCCTGAACAGCTCCCCGGACAGCCCCCCCCACCCCCCTCCCTGGACCCCAGACATCCCCCCAGACAGCCCCCCCCGACAGCCCCCCACCCTCCTCCTTGGACCCCAGACAACCCCCCAAACACCCCCCGGACAGCCCCCCGCACAGCCCCCCCACCCTCCTCCTTGGTCCCCGGACAGCCCCCCCCGGACACCCACCGGACAACCCCCCGGACAACCCCCCACCCTCCTTTATTTCATTTAATACTAGAAAATCTATAATATATATTTTATTTATTTTAATCATGATAATAAATGTAAATCACATTTACACATCGAATCAATATCATAGATTCTTGGTATGTTATAAAAGAGATGTATTCATTGGGCATGACATTGTTAGCTCCGAAATGTTTCATAGCATGATAAACTAAAATCTAATCCATACTAATAATGATATAAAAATATTTTATATAAATGTCCACAAGATTTTAAGTAAATACCATTCCACTAATAGACACATGAGGATTCTCATAAAATGGACAACATTTTAAGTACATACGTAAAACCGACCAAACACATTTTTTTATGTTTAAACTTTAGGAAAATGATCCATGGGTCATATATGATGTGTACGAATCAACCCCGTCTCAATCCGAGGCACGGTGTGGCCACCACCACTCAAAGTGTCTGCCTTTTGTTTCAAAAGGACGTTATTTTAATTGAAAAACATCAACTGGCATACGGAAAACCGACCAAATGCATTCGTATTGTGTCGATACTTTAGCACAACGATCCATGGGTCATATGTGATGTGTACGAGTCAACCCCGCCTCAATCCGAGGCGTGGTGTGGCCGCCACCACTCAAAGTGTCTATCTTTTGTTTCAAAAGGACGTCATTTTAAGTGAAAAACATCAACTGTCATACGGAAAACCGACCAAACACATTCATATTGTGTTAATACTTTAGCACAACGATCCATGGGTCATATGTGATGTGTACGAGTCAACCTCGCCTTAATCTGAGGCACGGTGTGGCCGGAATCACTCTAAGTGTCTCTCTTTTTCTTAAAATGGACAATAATTTAAGTACATACGTAAAACCAACCAAATGCATTCGGTTTCTATTGAAACTTTAGGAGAATGATTTAGGAGTCATATGTGATGTTTAAGAATCAACCTCGCCTCAATCTGAGACGCGGTGTGGCCGGCACCACTCAAAGTGTATGCCTTTTGTTTCAAAAGGACGTCATTTTAATTGAAAAACATCAACTGGCATACAGAAAAGTGACCAAACACATTTATATTGTGTCCATACATTATCACAACGATCCATGGGTCATATGTGACATGTACGAGTCAACCCCACCTTAATCTGAGGTACGGTGTGGCCGAAATCACTCTAAATGACTCTCTTTTGTTTAAAATGGACAACATTTTAAGTACATACATAAAACCGACCAAACGCATTTGGTTTCCATTAAAACTTTAGGAGAACGATTCATGGGTCATATGTGACGTGTAAGAATCAACCCCGCCTCAATCTGAGACACGGTGTGGCCGACACCACTCAAAGTGTCTGCTTTTTGTTTCAAAAGGACGTCATTTTAATTGAAAAAACATCAACTGACATACGGAAAACCGACCAAACGCATTCGGATTGTGTCGATAATTTAGCACAACAATCCATGGGTCATATGTGACGTGTACGTGTCAACGCCACCTCAATCCGAGGCATGGTGTGGCCGCCACCACTCAAAGTGTCTGTCTTTTGTTTCAAAAGGACGCCATTTTAAGTGAAAAACATCAACTGGCATACGGAAAACTGAACAAATGCATTTGTATTGTGTCGATACTTTAGTAAAACGATCCATGAGTCATATGTGACGTGTATGAGTCAACCCTGCATTAATCGGAGGCACGGTGTGACCGTAATCACTCTAGGTGGCTCTCTTTTGTTTAAAATGGACAACATTTTATGTACATACGGAAAACTAACCAAACACATTTAGTTTTCATTGAAACTTTAAGAGAACGATTCATGAGTCATATGTGATGTGTACGAATCAACCCCGCCTAAATATGAGATGCGGTGTGGCCGGCACCACTCAAAGTGTCTGCCTTTTGTTTCAAAAGGACGTCATTTTAATTGAAAAACATCAAATGGCATACAGAAAACTGAACAAACACATTCAGATTGTATCCATACTTTAGAAAAATGATCCATGGGTCATATGTGACGTGTATGAGTCAACCATGCCTCAATCCGAGGCACGGTGTGGCCACCACCACTCAAAGTGTCTGTCTTTTGTTTCAAAAGGACGTCATTTTAAGTGAAAAACATCAACTGGCATACGGAAAACTGACCAAATGCATTCGGATTGTGTCGATACTTTATTACAACGATCCATGAGTCATATGTGACGTGTATGAGTCAACCCTGCATTAATCGGAGGCACGGTGTGACCGTAATCACTCTAGGTGGCTCTCTTTTGTTTAAAATGGACAACATTTTATGTACATACGGAAAACAGAAAAAACGCATTCGGTTTCCATTGAAACTTTAGGAGAACAATTCATGGGTCATATGTGACGTGTAAGTATCAAACTCGCCTCAATCTGAGATGCGGTGTGGCTGGCACCACTCAAAGTGTCTGCCTTTTGTTTCAAAAGGACATCATTTTAATTGAAAAACATCAACTGGCATACGGAAAACTGACCAAACGCATTCGGATTGTGTCGATACTTTAGAACAATGATTCATGGGTCATATGTAACGTGTACGAATCAATCCCGCCTCAATCCGAGGCGCGGTGTGGTCGCCACCACTCAAAGTGTCTGTCTTTTGTTTCAAAAGGACGTTATTTTAAGTGAAAAACATCAACTGACATACGGAAAACCGACCAAACGCATTCGGATTGTGTCGATACTTCAGCACAACGATCCATGGGTCATATGTGATGTGTACGAGTCAACCCTGCCTCAATCCGAGGCACGGTGTGATCGGAATCACTCTAAGTGGCTCTCTTTTGTTTAAAATGGACAACATTTTAAGTACATATGGAAAACTGACCAAACGCATTCAGTTTCCGTTGAAACTTTAGGAGAACGATTCATGGGTCATATGTGATGTGTACGAATCAACCCCGCCTCAATCTGAGATGCGGTGTGGCTGACACCACTCAAAGTGTCTGCCTTTTGTTTCAAAAGGACGTCATTTTAATTGAAAAACATCAACTGGCATACAGAAAAGTGACCAAACGCATTCGGATTGTGTCCATACTTTAGTAAAAATATCCCTGGGTAATATGTTATGTGTACGAGTCAACCTCGCCTTAATCTGAGGAACGGTGTGGCCGGAATCACTCTAAATTTCTCTCTTTTGTTTAAAATGGACAACATTTTAAGTACATACAGAAAACCGACCAAACGCATTTGGTTTCCATTGAAAATTTAGGAGAACGATTCATGGGTCATATGTGAAGTGTACGAATCAACCCCGCCTCAATATGAGAGGCGGTGTGGCCGACACCACTCAAAGTGTCTACCTTTTGTTTCAAAAGGACGTCATTTTAATTGAAAAACATCAACTGGAATACGAAAAAATGACCAAAAGCATTCGGATTGTGTCGATACTTTAGAACAACGATCCATGGGTCATATGTAACATGTAAAAGTCAACCCTGCCTCAATCCAAGGTGTGGTGTGGCTGCCACCACTCAAAGTGTCTGTCTTTTGTTCCAAAAGGACATCATTTTAAGTGAAAAACATCAACTGGCATAAGGAAAACCAACCAAACGCATCCAGATTGTGTCGATACTTTAGAAAAATGATCCATGGGTCATATGTAACGTTTAAGAGTCAACCCCGCCTTAATCGGGGGCATGGTGTGGCCAGAATCCCTCTAAGTGGATCTATTTTGTTTAAAATGGACAACATTTTAAGTACATACAGAAAACCGAAAAAATGCATTCGGTTTCTGTTGTAACTTTAGTACAACGATCCATGGGTCATATGTGACGTGTACGATTCAACTTCTCCTCAATCTGAGGTGCGGTGTGGCCGGTACCACTCAAAGTGTCTGCCTTTTGTTTCAAAAGGACGTCATTTTAATTGAAAAACATCAACTGGCATACGGAAAGGAGACCAAACGCATTCGGATTGTGTCGATACTTTAGCACAACAATGCATGGGTCATATGTGATGTGTAAAAGTCAACCCCACCTCAATCCGAGGCGCGGTGTGCCGCCACCACTCAAAGTGTCTGTCTTTTGTTTCAAAAGGACGTCATTTTAAGTGAAAAATATCAAATAGCATACGGAAAAGTGACCAAACACATTTGGATTGTGTCGATACTTTAGCACAACAATCCATGGGTCATATTTGACGTGTAAGAGTCAACCCCGCCTTAATCGGAGGCACGGTGTGGCCAGAATCACTCTAAGTGGCTCTCTTTTGTTTAAAATGGTCAACATTTTAAGTACATATGGAAAACCGACCAAACGCATTCGGTTTCCATTGAAACTTTAGGATAACGATTCATGGGTCATATGTGACATGTAATAATCAACCCCGCCTCAATCTGGGACACGGTGTGGCCGACAACACTCAAAGTGTCTGCCTTTTGTTTCAAAAGGACGTCATTTTAATTGAGAAACATCAACTGGCATACGGAAAAGTGACCAAACACATTCGGATTGTGTTGATACATTAGTAAAATGATCCATGGGTCATATGTGATGTTTACGAGTCAACCCCGCCTCAATCCGAGGCGTGGTGTGGACGCCACCAATCAAAGTTTCTGCCTTTTGTTTCAAAAGGATGTCATTTTAATTGAAAAACATCAATTGATATACGGAAAACCGACCAAACGCATTCAGATTTTGTCGATAATTTAGAAAAACAATCCATGGGTCATATGTGACGTGTATGAGTCAACCCCGCCTTAATCCGAGGTGAGGTGTGGCCTCCACCACTCAAAGTTTCTGTCTTTTGTTTCAAAAGGACGTCATTTTAAATGAAAAATATCAACTGACATACATAAAAGCGACCAAACGTATTCTGATTGTGTCGATACTTTAGTACAATGATCTATGGGTCATATGTGACATGTACGAGTCAACCCCTCCTTAATCTGAGCCATGGTGTGGCCGGAATCACTCTAAGTGGCTCTCTTTTGTTTAAAATGGACAACATTTTAAGTATATAAGGAAAACCGACCAAACGCATTCGGTTTCCATTGAAACTTTAGGAGAACGATCCATGGGTCATATGTGACGTGTACAAGTCAACCCCGCCTCAATCCGAGGCGCGGTGTGGCCGGAACCACTCAAAGTGTCTGCCTTTTGTTTTAAAAGGACGTCATTTTAATTGAAAAACATCAACTGGCATACAGAAAACCGACCAAACGCATTCGGATTGTGTCGATACTTTAGAACAACGATCCATGGGTCATATGTGATGTGTATGAGTCAACCCCACCTCAATCCAAGGCACAGTTTGGCCGCCACCACTCAAAGTTTCTATCTTTTGTTTCAAAAGGACGTCATTTTAAGTGAAAAACATCAACTGGTATAAGGAAAACAGACCAAATGCATTCGGATTGTGTCGATACTTTAGTAAAACAATCCATGGGTCATATGTGACATGTACGAGTATACCCTTCCTTAATTGGAGGCACGGTGTGGCCAAAATCACTCTAAGTGACTCTCTTTTGTTTAAAATGGACAACATTTTAAGTACATACGGAAAACCGACCAAACCCATTCGGTTTCTGTTGAAACTTTAGGAGAATGATTCATGGTTCATATGTGACATGTACGAATCAACCCCGCATCAATCTGAGACACAGTGTGGCCGGAACCACTCAAAGTTTCTACCTTTTGTTTCAAAAGGACGTCATTTTAATTGAAAAACATCTACTAGCATACGGAAAACCGACCAAACGCATTCGGATTGTGTCGATACATTATAACAAAGATCCATGGGTCATATGTGATGTGTACGAGTCAACCCTACCTCAATTTGAGGTGCGGTGTGGCCATCACCACTCAAAGTGTCTGCCTTTTGTTTCAAAAGGACGTCATTTTAATTGAAAAACATCAACTGGCATACGGAAAACTGACCAAACGCATTCGGATTGTGTCGATACTTTAGCACAATGATCCATGGGTCATATGTGACGTGTACGAGTCAACACCTCCTCAATCCGAGGCGTGGTATGGCCGCCACCACTCAAAGTTTCTGTCTTTTGTTTCAAAAGCACGTCATTTTAAGTGAAAAATATCAACTGGCATATGGAAAAGCGACCAAACGCACTCGGATTGTGTCGATACTTTAGAACAAAGATCCATGGGTTATATGTGACATGTACGAGTCAACCCCGCCTTAATATGATGCACAGTGTGTCCAGAATCACTCTAAGTAGCTCTCTTTTGTTTAAAATGGACAACATTTTAAGTACATACGGAAAACTGACCAAACACATTCGGTTTCCATTGAAACTTTAGGAGAAAAATTCATGGGTAATATGTGATGTGTAAGAATCAACCCCTCCTCAATCTGAGACGTGGTGTGTCCAACACCACTCAAAGTTTCTACCTTTTGTTTCAAAAGGATGTCATTTTAATTGAAAAACATCAACTGGTATACGGAAAACCGAAAAAACGCATTCGGATTGTGTCGATACATTATCAAAACGATCTATGGGTTATATGTGATGTGTGCGAGTCAACACCGCCTCAATCCAAGGCGCGGTGTGGCCACCAACACTCAAAGTGTCTGTCTTTTGTTTCAAAAGAACATCATTTTAAGTGAAAAACATCAACTGGCATACGGAAAGCCGACCAAACACATTCGGATTGTGTCGATAATTTAGAAAAACTATACATGGGTCATATGTGACGTTTACGAGTCAAACAAGCCTTAATTATATGCACTGTGTGGCCATAATCACTCTAAGTGGCTCTGTTTTGTTTAAAATGGACAACATTTTAAGTACATATGGAAAACTGACCAAACGCATTCGGTTTCCATTGAAACTTTAGGAGAACAATTCATGGGTCATATGTGACGTGTACGAATCAATACCACCTCAATCTAAGATGCGGTATGGCCGACACCACTCAAAGTGTCTACCATTTATTTCAAAATGACATCATTTTAATTGAAAAACATCAACTGGCATACGGAAAACTGACCAAACGCATTCGGATTGTGTCGATACTTTATCATAATGATTCATGGGTCATATGTGACGTGTACGAGTTAACCCCGCCTCAATCCGAGGCGTGGTGTGACCGCCACCACTCAAAGTGTCTGTCTTTTGTTTCAAAAGGACGCCATTTTAAGTGAAAAACATGAACTAACATACGGAAAACCGACCAAACGCATTCAGATTGTGTCGATACTTTTGAAAAACAATACATGGGTAATATGTGGCATGTAAGAGTCAATTCCGCCTTAATCGGAGGCACGGTGTGACCAGAATCGCTCTAAGTGGCTCTCTTTTGTTTAAAATGGACAATATTTTAAGTACATACAGAAAACCAACCAAACGCATTCGGTTTTCATTGAAACTTTATGAGAACGATCCATGGGTCATATGTGACGTGTACAAATCAACCTCGCCTCAATATGAGACGTGGTGTGGCCGGCACCACTCAAAGTGTCTGCCTTTTGTTTCAAAAGGACATCATTTTAATTGAAAAACATCAACTGGCATACGGAAAACCGACCAAACACATTCGGATTATGTCGATACTTTAGGACAACGATCCATGGGTCATATGTGATGTGTACGAGTCAACCCTGCCTCAATAAGAGGCACGGTGTGGCTGGTATCACTCCATGTGTATGTATTTTGTTTAAAATGGACATCATTTCAGGTAAAAATATATGGTATACAAAAAACCGATCAAATTATGAATTGACTTCCGGATTCCACATATAATTGTCATCTAAATTTTAAATTTAATTATAAATTAATTATGTATGTTTATAATTACGTTATGAATTCTAATTTAATTATGGATGTGTATAGTTCTAGCATTATATGTTAAATGTGTATGAATTTGTTCTCTATATGTATGTGTTAGTTGGTTATTGAAGGTACAATAATTGTATATGTATGTGTTAGTTTATTGCAGGTATAATAATTGGATTGAAAATGAGAGGGAACCCGCAAAATGAGACCTGGTGGAAAAATTGCAGAGCTGCTGTGCAATTTGCCCAGCATAGGCTATGCCAACAGTTTGAAACCATTGGCATAACATCTCTGGGTTTTGTTTTACCAACGGTTCCATGAACCGTTGGTAAAACACTTTTCCCAACGGTTTGTCCAAACCGTTGGGAAAAACTTTCCCAATGGTTTGGAAGAAACATTGGGATAGGGTAATTTTTCTCCACCCTATCCCAATGGTTGTAAACCGTTGGGAAAATATTTCCCAACGGTTTGGCAGAACCGTTGGGATAGGGTAATTTTTCTCCACCCTATCCCAATGGTTCACTATAAACCATTGGGAAAATCTTTCCCAACGACTTACTTCCCTACAATTTGCAAAACCGTTGGTATAACATATACCAACGGTTCTGTAGCCTTTCCCAACAGTTCTAAACCATTGGGAAATACTCTATTTCCAGTAGTGACCAAATTATGATCTCGATTAGAAAAATATTGGTTGAAATTAGAGACACATAATTGGAGAAAAAACGTAAATATTTATGGGGAGTGATTGAGGTCATCAATCACAAAACAATTGTAGAATTGTGGGGCTCAAAGCCACTAATCTATGATGATTTAAAATACCACCAGTTCAACAAAATTCAAGGTATTAGGATAACACATTTTTGGTTTTAAGATGCCTTACCTAAAGTTTAAGAATTTATTTCTTCATAGAATAAGAGAAGAAAAAAGTGTATACTTGTCAAGTATATTTCCATCCTTTAACTAATTTCTACCAAAAACTCATCTTTCACTCTAAAAGATAATAGAACTTAAAAAATATATTCTATTTATCCTATTCGTACAGGGTTCCAAAAAAAATGAATTTATAATTCATCTATAGACCCTTTAAAAAACTAAATTATTCAATCCTGGACATCACGTGGGTTAGTGATAGGTGATACACCATTGTGTCCCTTCAGTTGCAGGTTCAAGTCTTGCGGCCTTGCCGGATGCGATGGGTTGCCGCCCGACCTCAGGGTTGTCCTTTTTATAGAAATCCAAAAATAACCTTAACAATAGTATCAAATTTCAAACTTAATTCATTCCAGCATTTAGAATTATCCAAAATACTTATATCCAAACTCTCAGTAAAAAATTTATAAGGAAGTTAAACATAATGAAGATCCCTTTTTCCAGGTAATAACATGTGAACACCTTCATCATCTATTCTTTTACAACACCGTAACATCCTGAATTACCAAAATCAACCATCTCTTATTCAAAAAACACTACCTCATTATCAGGACCATATTAAGGATTACCTTTCCTTCAACCATGTATTTTCAAAAAAGTGTAGCTTACTATTAAGTCACTTTTATTAGAACCATTAAATCTCAAATCCTCAATAAAATAGTACTGCAGTACAATCCTTATTTATCTCTATAATTCATGTAACCAGTATACTGTTGATACAACACTCAAATGAAATAATTCTATAATAACACCATAAGAACACTAGTCATCCCTCTTCATCTGAGGTAGTATCATAACTTGATTATTATTCAATAACATCATTTGTGGTATACTCTTATGAATGGGACATTGATTCGTGTAGTGTCCCAACGACTTGCAGATGAAGCATTGTACATTTGAATTTTTTTACCCTTACAATCATGTAATTGGTGTCCTTTTTATCCATACTTATAACAAACTCTCATTCCCTTCAGGAATTTACCATGATGATTCTTTCCATAGTTATCACATATGGAAAAAATCCTTCTTTTCCCTCTTCCCTTTATCCATATTTCTCTCTTCCATCCTTTTCTTCACTTGCTTCCCTTCAAAGCCATAGGACTCAGAGAAATCTTTTCTTATCTTATTAACACATGATACAATTTCTTCATATATTGAGAATACATGGGAGACTATTTCCCTTCTAAATGTTGGCTTAATACCGTGAAATAAATGATCCTTCTTACTATTTGGATCATACGTATTGCTAGAGTTCACATTCCTTCTATTAGGTGCCATTTCTATACAATGACATACACTATGTCAGTTTATGAATCACAATTCATAATTCCAAACATGTAAAATACCTAACGTAAATTGAACAGTTTATGGATATAATCCATAATCACAAAAATGTTTTCTTTGAGAAGGTATATACTCATAAACCCTTCATAGTGGTTTGTAAAGAAAATGAGAATTATCCTAAGCATATCCCCCGGGAGTGTCGTAACCAAGAGTGCAGTAAGGCCCGTTATCGTGCACCAGTTCCTGTTCGAGTCTAGCTCAAATAGTGTTTTTGGGTTTTACCCCTAGGTACATCTGTGCCAGAGCTGCCTCTACCTGCTCGTATCCAGACATGGATGTATTTGATTGGAAAACTCACAAAACCTTTACATTAACAAAATTCTAGGAAGTTCTTCTATACTAATCTTCAAAGTCTATCTAATGTTAATGTTCTCTAATAGAGTTTATCTAAATCTAATTTCCAAGGTTATTGCTAAACTTCCTCTGATACCAACTATAATGCCCCGACCCCTGTTACCCAGAGTCAGTTCATTATTTTAATACATTGGCATGATTACAAAGAATCAAGTCCCGAAGGACCGATCAGTTTAGCAGTCTTGGAAAATAGATTACATACATGAATGTTACATTACACTTCATAACATACAAAACAACATAAATAATCCTTTTTGAATGCCATTATTCCCTTGACTTAACCCTGCATATCAATCACAATACACTTCTTGGAATCCTGGGAAAAATAAAACATAGAAAGGGGTGAGCTCAGATGCTCAGTAAGGATAACAATACAACAGAAACTTTCATAAATAAGCATAAACATTTAAGGCAATGTATAACTAAAACAAAATCCATTTAAACTTGAAATTCAGCATAATATGGCAAAAATAAAATGAAGTAATGCAATTTACTTATTCACATGGATATTCTACTAGTCGAATAATCACATGCAATATCACTAACCACTTTCATAATGATGGAATGCATAATGTTAGAATATCATAACCACATAGTCAAGGCCTTGTGCCAAGACTACAAATAAGATTTTATCAAGTCCTTGTCCCAAGACACTAGTTTGTCTCATGAGACCTACCAATGCATCGAGGAGCTATAGCGGGCTCCACCCATCACTTACTAAGTCCAATGCATTCCTCATATGAACAGGTTTAAACATAACATAGACATTCGTATTAAAACTAGCATAAAAAATGTCAATACTTTCTCCATAAACCATAAAAGGTATAAAAATAACACATCTACAGTCAAACATATCACAAAACCTTCAATACAATATGGAAGTTTTGTATCATAATAAATCAACTACAAATAAGCTTAAAATTCATCCAAGTATGTTTACATAGATGAAATCAAAACTATTTGAGAGAAATATCTCTTTTTTTGAAATCATTGAAAAGTCACACATTTATAAAGGAAGTAATTTAAAAGATATTTTTGAATCAAAGTGTCCCATACCAATTTGAAAATTTTGAAAATAAGTATCATTTCAAAACATTCATGTCCACATAAATAAATCTTTAAAATCATTTTGAAAACATGGACATTAATTAAAAATATTTAGAAAGATAAATCTTTAAAACATTTAAAATCCTGATCTTGATAAAGATTACCTTTCACAAATTCTTAAAATATTCATTTTGAAATCATTTAAAAGTCACATATTTATACAATAAAACATTTAATTTCAAAATATTCTTATAAGCTTGTAAGGGAAGCTTTGAAGATTTTATAATGGTAGAAAATAGCCATACCCTCCGTATAAGTTAAAAAAATACATTCTCACCTTAATTCTGTCGAAAAGGTTAAAAAGGACCTTGTTTGGAAAATGACAGAAAGATTACTTTATAAACTTCTTATAAAAAGTCAAACAAGGGTATAAATGACATTAACCCATATTCTGTAAAATCGTGAGAATGTTTTGAAATAAATTTTTAAGAAACATGGATGTGGATGATAAAGAGGTCCCAGTAGATAATTACGTACAAACAACCTCAGATAATGAAGAGATTGTGAAATAAACCCTTACTAATTTGGTAACTTATGAAACATACACCCCATGAAAGAGGTATTATACAATAAATATGTAAATACACATAAATTAAAGTGTATTACACAAAGAATACAATTAGGGGCAGTACATACACCACACAAAAGGTAATAGTGACAATATGGTACGAATCTCACGGGAATAAGGAGTGAGATGAAAAGCCCTTACTTTGCACTTTCCTTTAGTCGAGGGTACGTTTAACCTCATGTATGAAAACTATAGTATGTTATTAAATTATACCAGAACCATATTAATATTTATGATATCATACACTATTCATTTATGACTTTATACTACCCATTAAATAATAATTTCCATGTTATATTAATATTTCGGGTAATAATCGCTTTCTTTATCGTACGTGTTTTAACTTGTTAATCTTGATTGTATTACTTAGATCATGATTTAAATAATTCCAGAATATAAAAAATGATTTATATATCATATATATTTAGAATATAAATATGTACAATATACATATATATGAAATTTAAAACACTGTTTATGGAGATGGTAGTCCGTACGTACGCATAAACGCTGTTTCTGTTATCATATAGTATTGAACGGAAGTAAGTGAATAAGATATATGTAAGTACATAAATACTTATATATATGAATATATATATCTCCAGTAGCATTATTATGTCATATATTACATACTTATTAGTAATATATATTTTTATAATCGTCGATGAATGGTGAACTTGGAAATGAATCTCATCGCGCCGTGGAGACGGTAATCCGTACGTACACACGAGCGAAAATATCATTCTTTTGATATTAAAATAATATATAATTGGATGGTATATCATATATATAGAATACTTATCATTTTATATTTATTATTTACATCAAATACACATCATTATTATACCCATCCAAATAATAATGTAATGAATAACAATTACACCACGACGTGGAGACGGTAAGCCATACGTACGCACGTATGGTGACATGTCATTCAAAGGGTGGATAGAATAATGAATTTGGTTGTAAAATAATTATAATAACATCACAGTATATAGAATATAGTTTATTTATTATTTTAGAATGGAAACAACAAATAAAAAGGAAGTGGAAGAAGAAAGGAACTTGAAAGAGGGTGGTGAAATCATTACCTCTTCTTCAGGTTATTACTTTTGATTTGATCAAAAGGGATCTTTAGGTTGGATTTATGATAAAACTAAGGCCTCTAGGTTGAAGTTAGGATAGTTTAGATGGTATTTTTTCAGGGGTTGGACGATCCAAATGGCTTAGAAGGTGTGAATTAGAGTGAAGGGGGAGTGACCTTTTATAAGAGGGGTGATGGGAACCTTAGGAAAAACTTAAATATTATTTTATAATAAATTTATATTCGGTTTATAATGGATAAAAATTAATTTATTTCTAGGATAAGGTGGGGATAGGTCAAAATCCACTCAAAAAATAGGTTTTAGATAGGTTTGGGTCACTTTATTAACCTTATCTTTTAGTTTTAACTCTTAGTTAATTAGTTTGACATTTACCATGTCTATTTGTATTTTTATATTATATGGTTATTAAACTTACTATAAACTTCCAATAGACTCCCAAGTGGTCCATTAATGATACAACTATCATGATATAAGTCATTTGGACGAATCTTATATTTTTAGGAATAGAATATCAATTAATAATATAATATTTGTTTTAAAAACTCTTTTATGTCAATTTTGATACTTTTGGGTATTTTGTTTTTGATAAATTCATAAAAGCATTATTACTTAGAAAATTCATATAACTAATCCTAATATATCATATTAACCTAGAAAATTATTTAAATTCATAAAATGTCTGAAATTACATTTATTTGGGTATTTATAATATCAATTACCTTAATCTTTCATTAATACGGTAATTACTGCAACATCATTGTGTCATAAATAAATTAAATTATTTTATATCTAAAAATTATAAATAAAATACCATTATGTAGTAAATATTTTTTATCTTTTTAATGAGTATTTATAATTGAATTTATCTTATGTATAACCCTATATTAAAAATGTTTTAGTTATTAAACTTTGATTTTAACTCTTTTAATTCTTATTTGAATTAAATAATAATAAATGTCCTAATCTAATCCAAGTGGACCTAAATGATAATATTTTATTCCTAAGGTTGTTTTTGGTTGAGATAAACTTGTCCAATAGAATTATGACATGTTTTAGGGTAATATTAATATCATTTTTACCCTTAATTACCCTATTTACTTTTAACCGTGGTAAATTAAAGTAAAAAGTTACTATTCACCAAAAATTATTTTTATCTTATTGAACCACATTTTACTCCTTGATATTAACCATGTCTCTCAAATTTTTGAAATTCTACTCATAGAAGCGGTAAAATTAAGTTTTATGTGAATTTGCAAATTCTCCTAAGAGATGGGTAAAAGACGGTGAAAAATTCAATAAAATTTTTATATATCTAAAATTATTACAAACTAACTCCAATGAATTACATTGAAATTATATAGGTATTATGTATCTATTTTTACCTAAAATAAATTTAAATAAAATAAATAATTATTTAAATAAAAATTCGGTTTTAAACTATAACTCAGTGTTTTTCACTATTCATCAAAAATTGAAAGTTTTCAGAAAAATACAAAAAATTCACCCTAAGCTAATTTCGATATTCTGAATCCAAAAATGACGTCCATTTTGAAAGATAAAATTTATAAAATTTCAAAAAGTGGGTATTACTATTCATAACGGCTAGTTTGGTAAGTTATGGTTTGCTTGAACTCGGTGTTGCTTGTAGTGCAAGTTATTGAATTACTTCGAAGAAATAATGTATTATGAAATCTTGGGGTGTTACACCTTTCTTTGCAAGTAACATAATTTTAATATAAAATTCCATGAAATTGGTTCAATTAACATCTTTAAGTGATTAACCTTTTGTGTAAGGTTATTTTAGAAGTATACTTACAATCATGGAAAGAAAATCTTAACAACATAAAAATTTTCAACAACATCAAACATACATAAACCCATGAGAAATAGAAGGAAACAAGTAAACACATACAAAACACCCCCTTTCTATCAATTTTATTTATGTTCAGTTCATTATATTTTTATGGATAATTCTGAATATCCACCTTATGAAAACAATGGCATGATACTTCCATAATATACACAAAATAAAGGAGAGTTCTTGAACCCCCAACCTTGATCTAAGATCTGCAATTAACTATAAAAGTACTAAGTGAATAAGAGGTGATAATTGAACCTAAAACACACAAGAAAACATAGAATACAATGATCTACATCATAATTACTCACCCCTACATCACTGAACCAACCACTCATACTTTAATAGCCTTCTCGAGGTAAGAAACAAAGAAGAAACCAAGAAGAGAAGATAAGGAACTTACCTTGAATCACCAATAACAAATATTATTTAACTAAGGATCAAAACCAAGAAAAAGGGGTATGAGAGGTTTCTTAATTTTTTTTATAAAATCACCCAATATTCAAGGGAATAAAAGGGGAAATAATGGAATTTGGATGGGTTCCCCAATTTATACCCAGTCAGGAAAAATATAAAACCACGACACAAGAGTATAGACCACACAATAATGGGGTTAAACCAGATGAATCTCAAAAATCATACTACAAATATCACTACTTAAAACTCTATCAACCACCAGATCTAATAAAACTAGAGTGGAACCATGAAACAAGGCTCATCTCCATGTGCAACATCCAAACTATTGAACTTATCCACAACATAACATAAGCACCACAATGCAGGGTGCCCTAAATGAAAGAACCCCTGATATATACCCCCATAATATCCACACCAAAAAATCATGGACCACACTACAGAACCTACCTTATAAAATTGAAAAACTCCCTAGGCCAAGATTACACCACACCCAAATGACCATGATGTAGGGACCCCTTAAATTGTAGATTGCTCGATGTCGACCTACAAATTATTGCAGTTGGTGCCCTAGAACCAACTAATTTGTACTTTAGAATGCCCAAATATTCATATAATTAAATATTAATAAATACCTTAACACATAATTATTATTATTCTACATAAATTTAATGTGATAATGTCCTAGAGTATCTGTTGCATCAAAATTTTCCATATCATTTCCCAGCTATAATGAAAACCTTGAGATGCTATGATGATATCTCTTAAATAACTAGTCCTATTGTTAGGGTGAAATTATATCTCAGGTCACATAGTATATTGACTATTAAGTGTGATTAGTCATAATTAGATGGGAATTATTCTCATTAAGTTAACACTTGATGATCTTTAAGATGGAAAGATTATAAGGTCAAACTCTCCAATAGGAATTCTATATGTTTGCATGTCATTGGAGTCCCTATCTATGATCATGTGTAATGATCCTTATAATTTAAGATTATTATTAATGCATATCATGATTCATGTACTTAGATGTATTTTTTTAAACCATGATTTCATATGTTCACAGTAAATTTGGGTGCGCCATGAATGGTATGCTATTAATAAATAAGTTGAGAAAAGATTTGTCTCTTCCATCTTTATAGAAGTTGATATCACAACCCTTTGATTGAAATAAAACTATTAAACTAAATTACTTGGCTATGTAATGTGGAAAAGTTCATTTTAGGAATTCAAATAAAGACGTATCAAGCACATAGGTTGATGACACATGTATGCAACCTTTTTGATGAGATATCAAGACAAAGAGATTATATTACACAGTAAGTGTTCATATTTGGTTATCATCATTGAAAAATTAACTTCTTCCTCTTGGGTGAATTTATGTGTTTTTAGATGCTTATATTAGACTTTAGACTAACTTGCCTAATTCCAATGAGGAAGAAGACTAGAGGGTCACACACATAGCGTTCTCATTAATCTTAGTTAAATATTATTTATATTTAATAGTTGGAATACATATTATTTTACAGATTGATAAATAATATTTATTTAGTATTTTATTGATCATAAATATTAAATAAATATTTATTCATCAAATAGTGAATATAATATAACATTTATTTATTTATTGAACAAATAATATTTATTTAAATATTTATTTAGGGTTCAATAAATATTAAGGAGGATGAGCATACTGACTATTTATTTTGGTGAAAATATTTATTTACCAGACTGTAAAATAGTATTTATCATTTCATGGGTTAGAACATGCCATGAAAATAATAATAATATTATTTTAAATGGCATGAGGCACTTTATGGGTTTAATATAATGTTAAGGGAATATGTGTAATTAATCAATATTTTAACCCTATACATAGTCTTATAAATATCTAGTTATATCCATTATAGATACAAACCATTATAGATAAAAACCATTGTAGATACAATCTATCGTAGATACAGACCATTATAGATACAATCTTTTGTAGATACAATATAGTGTAGATAAAATCTACCAAACACTACTGGAAAATGGACCTATCCCTACGATTTTGGGAAAAACCGTGGGGATTGGTACCCCTATGCCCACGGTTTTTGAAAACCGTCATCATAGGAAACTTTTCAGGCCCTATACCCACGGTTTTGGGAAACCGTGGGTATAGGCCCTGAAAAGTTTCCTATGCCCACGGTTTTTAAAAACCTTGGGTATAGAGGTACCTATCCTCACAGTTTTCCCCAAAACCACGGGGATAGGTCTGGGATAAAATATGTATACCCACGGTTATGAAAAATCATGGGTATAGGTTTCCTGTGTGTGCGTGGGAATTTTTTTTTCCCGTGGGAAGGAATTTTTTTTGGCGGGAGTCCTATACCCATGGTTCTTCCCTATATACCCATGGTTTATATAACTATATTTAAATATATATATATATATACACACACATATAGGTGATGTTAGAGAAGTGGTAAGATGCGGTGTTTGTAGTGAAGAGGTTACAGGATCAAAACCCGCTGCCCGCATTCTTTTAGGATTTATACCCACGGTTTTAAAACCGTGGGTAAAAGACATTGACAATGTGGAAATTGTGTATGATTATTTGAAATGGTGGTAGAACAGCTATAACCAAGGTTTTGGAAAATCATGTGTATAGGCTGGGGACCTATACCGACACCACCAATGACCACGGTTCCCAAAACCGTGGGTATAGGCTATACCCACGGTTTTGGGGTCTATACCCATGGTTTTGAACCGTGGGTATAAGCTGTTTTTCTAGTAGTGGAAGATACAATCCATTGTATATACAGAATGTTATAGATAAAATTCACTGTAGAAACAATAATTGTGCACAACATTCCCTACCTAGATAATTCTCTACCTATGAATAATTTCTCTAAGGTTTTCTCTCAAGATCAAGGGAACCTCTTCCTCTTATCTTACTCTTATGACATAGAATAATAAGAGAGATTCATTAAATCCTAATGGAATGTGAAGTGATCAATGTGAACAATGTAAGATGATTAATCTATCACACTATCACCTGAAATTTCATTAACGTTGTTTAGAGAATAAAGGAACACATGTGGATCACTACTAGAGGGGATCTGATTTGGGTAATCACGATGTAATGACGATACACCAAACAAGGTTCAAAATATCAACACCATAAATGAAGAAATAACTCGAGACTGAGGTAATATTTCTTTTGGTGTTTTAAATTAATTATAAATTTAACATAAAAAATCCTCTAAGTTCTGACACCCCTTTTCAATTTCACGAGAAAAACTTAATTGGTCATGTCATTACACATCATGTAATTTGTAGATTATCCATTGAAATAGACACGAGTTGAGTTAGACCAGACTTCAATATTCACTTCCTCTGTGTATGAAACCTTCTAGTGCTATCAGAATGGTTATGTTTAAATTTATAATTATTCATTAATTATTGATCACTTACGTGTTTAAAAGTTAGTCTTCATTTCACTATTTTTTTATAATCTGATTGTTGAGATATTTTTTCCCTCTTTATTTATCAGTCATATAACCCAAATCTAGTAAATAATAAATAAATAACATTTGAATGACCCATCTATAGGTGCTATATATTCTATCTAGATAAGGGTATATGACGTGTAACCTAAAGGTATACGCTGTGTCCCCCAACACATTTCCCTAGGATGAACCATGGATTATTTAGTTGGTCATGAAATAGATACACATATATTTATTAAATAACCATGATGTATTGATTAGAACATGCTAGTACACAACTTTCCAAACTATATAATGTGTAATTGATTTACACATCGTGTAGTCCACATATTTTTGTAGTGGAAAATGCATTGTGAAATACACATCGTGTATTAATTACATGAAGTGCAAGGATTGAAAGCCATGTAACAAGGATGTTACACAACATGTACTTATTTTACATGTCATGTGCCTTAGAAATGTCCACACAGATATATACACCTAGTTCTTAAGCATGTATCATAGACATAAAATGATTAAGATACACAATGTATAGTTGGATGTACATGCTGTGTATCCAAACTATTTACATGGAAAATTAAAAATTAATTTATTCCTCTATTAATACTCATTATTATTTTTATGTGTGTAATTTATTGACAATACACACCATATAATATGTTTTATATAATATTAAATTATTAATTTATTTCTATGTAATATTTGGAATTTTAAGTCATGTATTGTCGTTACATACTATATACTCTACATGTATTAAATCAGTACACAAAGCATATTTTTTATGTGTTTTTATGTCATTTATGTGATATTTTGTGTGATTTAATTTCATGAAATAAAGACCATGATGAGTAGTTCAAATAGGTAGTCATTGAGTTTCTTCTAAGTACAAGTTCTATAGTTATTTTATTAAATTTTAAATAATATTAATTAATTAAATTTATTTAAAATCATATAGGATGGGTATCTCTAGAACATATTGGATAAAGATTAAGATAAAATAGAGTAATTTATTAATTAGATAATTATTCAGATTAATTTGTGAATACTTTATCTTAATAAAGAACACATTGAAATGATTTCTAGCCCATTATTTTAAATGTGTAGTCATTGAATGTATGTGACTGATCAAGAGTTTAGAACAGATCTATATATGTATTGGTTTAATTTAATTTAATATTAATTTTATGGGTTTTGTAATTATTTATTATTAAATTAAATTTTATGGTCAATGATTCATCCCTCCCTACTTCATTATATATAACCTATGTGTCCAATATTGTTTTATTTAACTTCCCTTTAACTAGTCATCTCATTCCCCTCGTCTGTATGTGAGTATTAAACATATGTAATAAAAAGAGTATCCAAAATCATGGAGGTGATTCAAGACATAGTTGATGTGAAACCAACCTAGGTGATACATAGAAGGATAGGTGGAATGCTTTAACTCATGACCAGACCAACACAAGAAGTTTTTCCCTAGGGCCATAAGTTGATTTATTATTCACTCAATAAATAAACCAATAGAAAATCTCATGATTAATTCATTTATTTATTTTATTCCAGTATTTTTCATGGTTTATTTTATAGATTTTTAACCATGATAACATATAAATAAATGGATTAACATGCAAAGATAGAATTAAAATAAATGGATTTTGCATAAATTTTTTATTGATACATGTTTAATAAATTAAGTAAAATACACTTAATATTGAAAAGACATATAAAAGATAAAATTAAAAATTTTATGCATAATGAATACAATCATTTAATCAAATATTAAGGCAGACTATGCCTTCCATCATCTGAGTTATGATGCACCCATAGTTATAGTGTCAGTTTAGACTTCATCATGGGAAATTTTAATTATTGGAAAATCTTAAAAAAGATAATGGGTTGACTTAACTGGATTTTTATTAGGTTTAATGGATTTATTCTATTTGATAAAAATTTAGAGGCAAGTGTTGAGGAAATACAAAAAAATGATTTCATGATTGGGTAGTTCACTCAACAGATCAAGGAATTACAAGTCCATAGTTGGCAAGAATGTCAACCTAAATAGTTTCTCATAATTTTCATGGCCTCTATCTGGATTATAAGAAGGAAAATATGGATCCCTGCAACTAGAATTTTCTCATGATAGCATTCCAAGTCCAATGGTGAAGGTTGTTGGGACTTGATAAAATAGTGGGAGACTAATAATACAATTATAATTATAACTCACATAATTGGTAATAAAATAAAGTATTAATAATCTAATTTTATATTGTTATAGTAAAATGGTAAGTTTATCTACCATATAATAATTATGATACATTATAGGGAAATACCATCTTCTTACTATCAGTAACTTTTAGGAATGGTATAGGTGATTGTGCATTGTATTACGCCATGAATGGAAGCTTTACATGCTAAAATCCCCAATCCTCGATTTTCCTACTAAGGAGGAAATTGATGAGGAGATCAATGTTTATGAAAAAAACTATAATTATGTGCTATATGTTTAATGTTTTATGCTCTTTATATGAGAACATATATGCCTATAACATACCCAAGAATCTATGTGACCTTTATTAGGTGAGATTTAGTCAAGAAAAATTTAAGATCTTCAAGGAACTCTTCACGAGTAAGCTTGGAGGAGGTGAACCATCTAGGCCTCTTATAGTCAAATTGATTAGATACACTATCAATATAAAGATTCTTGGGTTTACATTGCCTAATTAATTTCACACTGATCACATTCTTCCATCACTCACTTAGATATTCTATAGTTTTATTAGAAATTTCAATATGAACATTATTGAGAAGTATCTTACAGATCTCCTCACTTGGATTTTCCAAGTAGATAAGACATGAATCATGATAAAATTTTTATTCTTATGGTGAATAAGGGTAAAGGAAAAGTGAAATGCCCTAATACTAACTCTGAGTCTAATGAATTTATGTAATTCCCATCTAAGAGAATGAGAAAAAAAGGGTAAGAAAATGATCAAGATGTTATTTTATTTTCTTGTGGAATGGAAGTTCATTGGAAGAGAAAATTCAACAAAATTAAGTAGAAGTTTCTAATTCAAGTATATCCATAAAATGTAATTATTTTGTATTACTCCTTAGGTATTGAATATAATTTTTTTACATATGTTTATTGAAATAGAGGAACCTAGTAAGTATATAAATATTACTAGAATCAAGATGCATTATTTAAAATCTAAAGAAGGGTGATTCTCAGATTAGTTTAGAGTAGTGCATAAATTCTCAATTCCTCAATGGATTAAAGTTTAACTATTTTTTAATATTATCACCAAAGTATCGAACTTAGTTCCCATTTAGAGACAATGATACGTTATTTGATAATGGAAATATGTTTTATGGTATTTTCATACTCAATTAATAGTTCCATAATTTTGAATCATAGATATTTTAAATCATCAATCAATTATGACTAAAAATATAAGACTAAATATACCTCATTGTAGAAAAATAATTCACTATCAAGTAAAACTGATAGTAGTTGACAATTTTATATCTAGAAGAGTGTTTTAGTCTCTTTTGAGCTAATACACTGGGTATACTTCAAACTCACAATTAAGTTTTTTACAATGAAAAATTTATAAATAAAGGTATTATACAAAGTAAATAGAGTTATTTTAGTGAAACTACATAAAATATTTTAAAGGAATAACTAAGAGTCACATTCATATACTTCATAAGATTCCTTTAAGAAATTTTAGGAATTACCAATAAAGAAATAAATACTCTTGGAAACTGATACATTAACCTTCTATATGGATTGTTTGAGCGTATCATATCCATGTATTCATAAATAATTAATATGTGGAGTGAAGGTAATCCCAAACTCACATTAACTTATATGTAAATTTTTTATGGTATTAAAAGGGGATCGATGAAAAGTCATATATGTATTGAAAATATTCCATAATTTCTTCAAATACATGTTTTGTAAATAGAAACACAATCAATAACCACATGCAAACTAAATTAACTAATGGATATCATATTAACCATAGTATGATAAAGAATCCATCAGTTATAGTTACTAGTGTTTAATAGGAATTGTTTGTTAAAAGTTTACTTTAGCTACAAATGGACATAAATAAACACTAAATGTGTCTCTACTATTTATCATATATCCAATGAGGATATTTCCTCATTAGTATAGATAAACTATCTTTAAATAATATGGAAGCATATATCTTTTCAGATAGTGTAAGAAGACTAGAATTCAATAAATTCTAGGCTTTAGATGCACATGAGTTGGAATATGAACACATAATTCACTAATCTCAGTGGGAGGAGTGGTTCAAAATACACATAATGTGTAGGAATTAAAACCAAATAAGTGGTTTATATTCACTGTGGTGGGTAATATATATATATATATATATTATATGATTAAAGAATCCTACTATGAATCCGTAAATGGAAACATTCTTAGAATGAAAATTATGTATGAATTAAGTAACAGAATCCAAGTACCAAAATTTAGGGTAACTGCATTTTCATTGTTTATAAACATGATATTGATGGTGAGTATTAAAGAAAAACTATACATGGATGGTAAAATTTGGTACCAATAAGGAATTTTTGATTATTAAAGAATGTGTAAGACGTGTTCTATGAGAAAACATATACTTCAATCACCATGTTAAAATATATTTAAATTATACCCATAATTGCAATGTTTTATGATAATTATATTGGTTAGTTGGATGTGAATTCTGATTTCCTTAATGGATACCCTATGGAATATGTCTATATGACATAACAAAAAGTATTGGCGACACCAATTAATGTCGATAATGTATCCAAGTTTCATGTATCCATATATGGATAGAAGCGAGCATAATAATCATAAAATGTTAATTTAGAATTAAATAAAGCCACATGTTTATAAGAGGTTAGTGGGAACACTACTATTTTACACGATAGATATGTTAACAATATATGAAAATAGATAGTCAATTTTACTAGTTTGTTAAGACTAAAATTTTTTCTCTAAGAATGAGTTAAAATAGAGACCTAATTCTAGGGAACATGATCTATAGATATGGATCTATAAGGTTTGTTATTATAGTCATAGTATATATGTTGACCATGTATTTAAAAAACACAGTGAAATAATTCAAAATGGAATTGTCTCCTAAGTCACATGGTATATCTCCATAAAAACGTGTATGGGAATAAAACAAGATTATGGATAAAATTTCACAAGATTAAGTTATAGGAGTCTGTACAATATTCCATGATGTATACTAATGTTTGATATTACTTATGTATGGAGTGAAAATATCAAAATAAATCTATTTGAACTACACAAACTTGTAGTTAAAACTATCCAATATTACTTGAGAAAGTAGAAGTGGATGAGTTCCTAGTAAAAAGAAAATGGGAATACTAGTGTTTAAGGCGATATAACTATAGTATTACTTCAAGTCATTTAAAATCTTGGATAAAATTAAGGACAAGGTGATATGTTAAAAATACTCATTACATCCTATGGTTTTCATATATATAATAACCAAGTACATTGCGATTTATAATATATCTTAATAAGAAGTTTAGAAATTAATTGTTTGATTTTAGGTCATACCAAATATTAATCTGATTATAATTATTATGATAATATTTCACTATGGTATTATTTAAGATATAAATTTTATGATTAGGGACCATGAAGTGAATACTTGGGTATATTAATACTTGAGGGATTTTCTCAAGGTAGCGATGTTGCAGTTACCAAATTCACCACACAAACACGTGGATATACCAAACCTACCCATAGGAACGTGATAGGCTCAAAAAATATAGATATACTTAGTAGAATCATGTTTAATATGTGACAAATAACTAGTCAGTTAGTATTTGGTTTTGTGAAAGTGGGATTTTTTTGGATTTGGTGCCATAGAACCAACTAATTTTCACTTTAGATTGCCTGAATATTCATAAACTTGAATATTAATAAATACCTTATTACATAGTAATTATTTTACTATGTAACTTTAATATTATAATGTTTTAGAGTTTCCATCACATTAAAACAGGCTAAAAAAGTTCCCCACTATGATGAGAAACTTGAGATACTATGATGATATCTATAAATAACTATTCATACAGTTAGGGTGACATTCTATGACATGGAACATAATATTTTGACTTTCAGTTGTAATTACTCATAAGTGGCTGATAACTATTCTCATGAAGTTCACACTTGATTATCTATAGGATTGGAGGATCATAAAGACAAAACCACTAATAGTAATTCCACATATTTTCATTTCATTGGAATTCTTATATATGTTCACGTGTAATGATACTTAGACTTTAAGATTATTATCAATGCATATCACGAGTCGCATACTTAGATGTATTTCCATAAACCATGACTCCATATGTTCATGGTGAATTTAGGTACATTGGGTGCATCATTAATAACTTTCTATCAATGAATAAGTCAATAAATTATTTGTCTCTTCCATCTTTATGGAATTTGGAATCTCAAACCTTTTATTAAAATGAAATTATCAAACTAAATTCCATGGCCATGGACTGTGTATGGGTTCATTTCAGTAAGTAAAAGAAATACATATCAAGCACATAGGTTAATGTCATGAGTATGAAACCTATTTGATGAAATATCAATATAAAGGGATTATATTACATGGTAAGCATTCATTTATGATTATTATCATTACAACATTAACTTCTTCTTATTGGGTGTCTTTACATGTTTCTTAACGCTCATATTGAACTTTAGGCCAACTTGTTTAATGACACTGAGGAAGAAGCCTAGTGGGACACACACTTAATGTTTCTATTAACATCAGTTAAATATTATTTATATTTAATTATTGGAATAATATTATTTTATTGACAAAAAATAATATCTATTTAGTATTTTATTGATAAATTTTTTAAATAAATATTTATTCACTAGATAATGAATATAATATTTATTTATTTATTTATTAAACTAATGAATAAAATTTATTTAAATATTCATTTTGGGATCAATAAATATTATAGAGGATGATTGGACTGAGTATTGAGTCTGGTGATAAATATTCATTTACCAGATTATAAAATAATATTTTTCATTATGTGGGTTATCACACACCATAAAGAAAAATAATAATATTATTATTTTACAAGGAATTGGGAACCTTATGGGTTTAATATGTTATTAAGGGACTATGTAAAATTAAGAAATATTTTAATCTTAGACCTAGGTTTATAAGTATTTGGTAATATCCATTATAGATACAATAGATTCAAACCATTGTACATACAACCCATTATAGATAAAAACCATTGTAGATACAAACCATTATATATAAAATCCATTGTAGATATAATTCATTATAGATATAATTCATTTTATATACAATCTATTATAGATAAAAACCATTGTATATATAATCCATTATAGACACAATAATCATGCAGAACATTCTCTACCAAGATAATTCTTTCCATATGAATAATTTCTCTTGGGTTTTCTCTCAAGATTGAGAGAACATATTCTTCCTCCTCTCTTGTAGTACCCCCGGTTTGAGGTAGGTGGCCTTTGTTTATTATTTTTTATGTATTTAAAGTGCATGGGATGAGTTGGTAAGTGGTTGGGATGAGTTGGGAAGAGGTCGGGAGAGTTTGGAATGGTTTTGGATGAGTTTGGAGGCTTTTAAAGGGGTGAACAGTTTGAGCATGATTAGTGGAAACCATGCAGATTCTCCAGGAAACCGTGTAGGGGAGATAGTAGGCTTCGCACGGCCTGCGCACGGTTTTCCAAACTATGCGAGGCAACCGTGCAGACCCTTGCTCCAAAGGCAGTAGCGTGCTCACAGTTAGCGCACGGTTTTCCAAACCGTGCGGACTAACCGTGCGACCACTTAAAAATAGGGTTATAAGTTCCGGGCTCCCTCAGGCTTAACCTATTTCACTCCAAACTTCCTCCCACTCGATCCTCACTCATGATTTTGGGTTCTCAAGGGTTAAGGGTGCTCTCCCACTCGTTTTGGAAGTGTTTCAAAGGGATTTCAAGGCGGTTTGAAGGTGGTTTCTCCCGGGTAAGTCTCTCCTCTTGTTTATCTTGTGTTTTACTCTAGACCTACATCCCTCTCTTTTGTGTCTTTTTAGATATACAATTTTTGTGTGTAGATCTAGGGTTGTGGTTGCCTTGGATGTTAATATTAAGGCTTGTAGATGTTATGGAAAGGGGATCTAGAGAGGTTTCGGTGGTGCGTTCGCCGGATTTGACGTGCGGTGGATTGTAGGTTGATTTCTTGGGAACCCTAAAGGTAGGTGTCTTCTCTCTCGACTCCACTTGGTTATAACTAGTGGTTCCTTGTTACAATTAATTGTTGTGATGAAAATTAATTGTGAATTGTTATGCAAAATTGGTTGGAAATTCCTTGGGTGATGTTGTGGGGAGTTTTGGAAAAAAAGGTGTTTTATGGTGAAATTCTATTCTTGTGGATTTTAAAATAAAGATTTTAAAATGGGATGATATGGTTGATTTGTGAAAATGATTGATGGAAAGGGTTTTCAATAAAAGGGTTGTTTTATTGAAATGTTGTTTGGCATGGAAAATGGTTTTCAATAAATGGTGATTTATTGAAGTGGATTGATATGAAATGGAATTGGTTGATTGCATGTTGTTGTGACCTTGGTGGGTTTATTCTTGGTTTGGTTTGATTGAAATGTTGTATGGAAGTTGGCGGGAAGTCTCACTATAAAAAGGGGATGGATAGTGGTCAGAAGAACCACCATATGAGTAGTGGTCGAAAAGTACCGCTATTTGTGAATGGGTGAATGGGTTGGGCGGAAGTCCCACCATTTTGTTTATTTGTTGTGAATTGCTTTGAAAGATGGAAGTTGTTGTGATAACGTGTAAATGATGAGATGGCTTGTGGCATGTTTGTTTGGCTTTCACTTGGTTGTTTTGTTTGGGTGTGATGGATTGGTAAGGGAATGTTTGGCTTATGAAAATGGTTTCACTTGTGATTTAATTTATATAAACTATTTTATATAAATGTGCTAATGGTTTTATCCTAGTGGCGTGTGTAGGGAAGTCATTTAGGGAAATCCTACTGAGTTTTAGTACTCACCCCTTGCTTTGGCATGTTGGTGTCTTTGTAGATGTTATGTATCGTGACATGGGAAATGGTAAGGCATCTCCCTCCTTTAGTGGTGCATTGTGATGTCTTGGTGGTGCGTGGAGCTTGGATCTTGGTGTGGAGCTGTGGTGGTTTCATGGCTCGTGGTGGCTGTTGTTTAGTTTTCGCTTGTACTCTGATATGGTGTTGTTGTTTTGGTTGTGGGTTGTATGGTGGAACAACTTGGTTGTCTTTTGGGAATTTAGGTTGGAATGTTTTATTGAACTACATCATATAGTGGTTGTTAATGGATGGTTTGGTTGGTTTTGTCTTAAGGGAAAATCATTCCCCAACTTGATCTTGAAGCCCTTGGTATTTATTTCCAGCCTTTGGCATCTTGGGAATGTCGCTTAGGGCCAAGTAGCCCTCACCGCCTCCTCAAGCCAATGAGGTAGGGGTGGGCTGTTACAAGTGGTATCAGTTTGTTCGGTCCTTTGGAGTTGATTCTCGGATTTGGTGTTGACATTCGTTGTGGTACATTCCTTGAGTCGGGATGGTAGCAAGGCGTAGGAATGTCGAAACTTGGAATGTATAGCATAAAAGTATGTAGCTAACCCTTTTATGCTGAAATTCAAGTTACCAGGGAGTGGGGTACATAAGTATTTTGGAGACGCTTATAAGCATTGGATATCTCATTGTCATGGGTGTAGCTAATGAGATGAGCATGACATGTATGGTAGAAATGAATTCCCACTAGGATGAATATTTCATTGGGGTATAATGATCTATGGGCTGAAATGAGAAATGGTTTTTGTGTGAAACTATAATGTGAATAAATTTGATATTTTGAAAATGGTATGATTTTCAAAATGGTGAAACATGGGAAATGTGAACTTTTGGAAAGCCTTGTTGTGAAAGTGTTGTGTAAGGTGATTTGAAATGGTATTTCGTGATGTCTACGAAAGTGAGACTCATGGTTGTTTGTTTTCTATTTATAGAAATGGCACCGGGTAGGCGTCGTACAGACCAACCGGAGGAGGCTGCTGAGAATGTGGTAGCACCTGAGCCTCAGGTGAACCAGCAGCTAGTGCAAAACATAGTGCAAGATTTCCAAGCTATGGGAAGTGGGAACAAAGTGGATGAACCAAGGCATGTGGATCATGCGGTTCAGTTTCAAAAGCAGAATCCGCACATCTTCAGGGGTGATTCAGATTTGGAGAGGGTAGAAGCATGGTTGAATAGAATGAACAAGATCTTCGAGTTCTTGGGAACACCTCTAGAGTTGAAAGTGAAGTTGTCCACATATATGTTGGAAGATATTTCCCTTCAGTGGTGAGAGTTGGTAGTCCAAGTGGGGATGGACTAGGGTATGATGCGGGAAGGCTTTGAGGAATTATTTAATAAAAAATTCTACCCACATACGTTCAGAATTCAGTGGATGACTGATTTCTTCAGTTTTAAGCAAGATCTTATGTCAGTGATGGATTATGTAGCTAAGTTTATGAACTTAGTGAGGTTTGCACCCGAGGTGGCGGGTAGCACGTCGTTGAAGGCAAGGATCTTTGAAGCGGGGTTAAGGAAAGAAATACATTCAAAGATATTGGTGCTGTGTATAGATGATTACATAGAGATGGTGAATAGAGCCTCGGTGGATGAGTGAGATCTATTAGGAGCTCCGGGCGGCGGAAGCATGGTGGTACCCATGGGGAATAGTGGGAACTCTAACGCTGGGTTCAAGCGTAGGAGGGAAACTTATTCCTAGGGTGGGAATATGACACATAATCTGACGGCAGGATCGATGAATATTCCTTTGAAGCCCCAAAAAAAGACGAGATGTTTTCAGTGTGGTTCTACGAGCCACATCAAGCAAGATTTTACGACACAACCTCGAGCATGTAATAATTGTAAGCAGAAGGGGCATCTGTAGTGTTATTGTCGGAATACTCTGAGGTCAGGTGCACGTGATACTTCTCAGGGATCGTAGATGTTGTATGCTTAGACTGGATGGGGATAGCAGCACACCCCTTGTCAGTAGAGTAAAGTGGATCATGGTGATTCTCAGAATACCAGGATGCCTCAGCAGAGAAATAAAGAGAAGAGTGTGGAAAGAAAGCATGTGTTTGGAGCTGAGCAGGTTGTGGTGGATGATCAGTCGGGACCATCCACGGTGTGAGGTACTATTCTTTTAAATTATACCTTGATGCAAGTTCTATTTGATACAGGTGCTTCACACTCTTTTATTGCTGCACGTGTGGTTGATTTGCTGGGTTTAAGGGTAAAAATGATGCCCTTGGTTTTAAAACTTCAAACTCCTCTGGGTAGAAGAGAGTGTCAAGCCTTCTTGTGTAGAGCATGTTGTATCTTTGTGGGCGAGGTTGAGTTAATGTGGAATTTCTCAATGCTTGAGATGAATGGGTATGATGTAATTCTGGGAATGGATTGGCTGGTGGAGTTTAAGGCCCACATTGATTGTGATGCACGAACAATGGATTTTACGACACACGATGGTGTTAGACATCTCTTTAGAGGAGAGAGGCATGAAATGAAGGATGCAACGAGTTTGTTGGCACCAGCAGTGGGTACGTTATCGTATCAGTTGGCCGTGTTATTGTTGGAATCGATAGATGGTGTTGAGAAGAATGCTCTTCTGATAGTGGTAGATCAGTTCATGGAGGTTTTTTCTGAATAATTCTTTAGGTTACCTCCCATAAGAGAAGTGTATTTTATGATTGATCTCCTTTCAGGGACCAGTCCTATCTCACTTCCATCTTATCAGATGGCACCATCTAAATTGTTGGAATTGAAAGTACAGTTGGAAGAGTTAGAAAACAAAGGGTTTATCTGGCCTAGCATGTCTCCATGGGCAGCGCCAGTGTTGTTTGTGAAAAAGGCTGATAGAAATTTGAGGCTATGTGTTGTTTATTGTAGAGTTAACCAAGTTACGATAAAGAATAGATATCCACTTCCACGAATTGATGATTTTTTCGACCAATTTAGGGGAGCCCAGTGGTTCTCTAAGATCGACCTGAGGCCAGGATATCATCAATTGCGGGTGAGGAAGGAGGATATTCCTAAAACAGATTTCAGAAGTAGATATGGCCATTATGAATATGTGGTTATTCCCTTTGGTCTAACGAATGCGCTAGCGGTGTTTATGGCATTGATGAATTGGATATTTTAGAGATATATATATTCATTTGTGGTGGTCTTTGTAGATGATATTATGGTGTATTAAAAGACAAGGGTGGAGCATGAGCAGCACTTGGTGAAAGTGCTAGGGATCTTGAGTGATCATCGGTTGTATGCCAAATTGTCAAAGTGTGACTTTTAGATACAGGAAGTTCATTTTATTATCCATGTGATTTCTGAAAGAGGTATTTCAGTGGATCCATAAAAGATATAGGCTGTTATCTCATGGAAACCACCAAATAATGTGTTTGAGATACATAGTTTTCTTGGTCTAGATGGGTATTATCGGCATTTTGTTCGTGATTTTTCATGTTTGGCTTCGCCGATGACAGCTTTGACAAGAAATAATGTTCCATTCTAGTGGAATGAATAGTGTCAGCAGTGTTTCGAAGAGCTAAAGGGTCGTCTTATATCAACACCAATCTTGGTTTTTCCAGAATCAGGAAGAGGGTATGTGGTGTATTGCGATGCATCGGGATCAGGGTTGGGGTGAGTTCTCATGCAAGGGAATCACGTTCTTGCATATGGCTCACAACAGTTGAGGGCGCATGATAAGTACCACCCAACTCCTGATTTGGAGTTGGAAGCACTGGTCCATGCTTTGAAAGTATGGCGTCATTATCTCTTCGGTGAGAAATTCATGGTATATACAGATCATAAGAGCTTCAAGCACATTTTCTCACAAAGGGATTTGAACTTGAGGCAAAGGAGATGGATGGAATATCTCCAGATGTTTGATTTTGACTTAATTTACACACCAGGTAAGGGAAATTCGGTGGCAGATGCATTAAGTATAAAATCATATGCTCATATGGTGAAAGAGGCATCGAAACAGTGGAAGTTGATGTCAGTTATAGATGATATGCGGTTGGAATGTGAGGACCAGGGTGATAGAGCGGTCTTCTTTCCGATTTTGTTGATTCTTGACTTGGTTGGACTGGTTATAAATGCACAGATATCTAATTTTAAGTGTGTGACCATGAGGTCGAGACTAAATGGTGGGGAGGCCATTGAGGGTTGGAATCTGAAGGGAGATTTAGTTTTGTGTTTTCAGAATCAGATGGTTATACCAGTTGCTTGTCAAAAGGATCTTCTTAGGGCGTATCATCATTCTAGGTGGGTTGTTCATCCTAGAATTCATAAAATTTATAAAGCGTTGAAAGCACAGTTCTGGTGGACTGGTATGAAAAGAAGTGTGGATGAGTTTTTTTTGAGATGCTTGACTTGTCAACAGGTCAAGGTAGAGCATTAGAGGCCAACAAGAATGTTGCAGTCTTTACCAATCCCTGTTTGGAAATGGGAGCAGATAGTGATGGATTTTTTCACAAGTCTCCCAAGAACGGTCAGAAAGCACGATGCCATTTGGGTGATAGTGGATCGGCTAATGAAGTCGCCCCATTTCATCCCGATTTGTGAATCTCATACGGTGGAGGATCTGTCCAAAATCTATATCCAGGAGGTGGTAAAGAGGCATGGTGTTCCAGTTTCGATTGTATCAGATAGAGATCCGAGGTTTACATCTCGTTTCTAGAAATCCTTACAGCAAGCCCTTGGGACACAGTTGACAATGAGTATGACATAACACCCTCAGACGGATAGTCAGTCCGAGAGGACGATACAAACTCTAGAGGATATGTTTTGAGCTTGTGTCATAGATTTTGGTGGATCATGGGAGGAGCACTTTTTGTTGGTTGAGTTATCATATAATAGCAGTTATCACGCATCCATACATATGGCTCTATTTGAAGCGTTTTATGGGCGGCCGTGTCATTCTCCAGTATGTTGGGTGGAAACGAGTGAGTCCTCGATGGTTGGACCGAGCCTTGTCCAGGAGATGACGGAGAAGATCAAGTTGATCAGGAAGAGAATGGAGATTGCTCAGATTCATCAGAAATTGTATGCGGATCATCATCGATGGCCGTTGTCGTTCAAGGTGAGTGATCATGTTTTCTTGAGGATCTCTCCTAGGTTGGAACATCATTAGTTTGGAAAGCAGGGAAAGTTATATTTGAGGTATATTGGTCCTTTTTAGATTCTTGAGTGGGTTGGTGAGGTGGCTTATCGTTTGGATTTTCCACCTAGGTTCAGTGTGGTTCACAATGTGTTTCATGTGTTGCAATTGAAAAAGTATCAGCCGGATCGTGACCATGTGATTCGATGGGATCATCTTGAGATAGAACCAGATGCTTTGTTGGTGCACATGCCAGTGCGGGTTGTGGATATACAAGAGAAAGTATTACGTGGTAAAATCATCAGTTTCGTTTGTGTTTTGTGGAAATATGTTCATATTCAAGAGGAGACTTGGGAGCGGGAGAAATAGATGGTCAAGCAGTGGCCCGAGATATTTCGAAAAAGGGTAGGTTCACTACTTTCTGAGGACAGAAAGTCCAATGGTGGGGAGAATGTAGTACCCTTGGTTTTAGATAGATGGCCTTTTTTTATAAATTTTTATGTATTTAAAGTGCATGGGATGAGTTGGGAAGAGGTTGGGATGAGTTGAGAAGAGGTTGGGAGAGTTTGGAATGGTTTTGGATCAGTTTGAAGGCTTTTAAAGGGGTGCACAATTTGAGAACGGTTAGTGGAAACTGTGCGGATTCTCTAGAAAACCATACAGGGGGGACAATAGGCTTTGCACATCCTACACACAGTTTTCCAAACTGTGAGAGGAAACCGTGCGGACCCTTGCTCCCAAGGCAGTAGCGTGTGCATGGTTAGCGCACGATTTTCCAAACCGTGCGGACTAACCGTACGACCACTTAAAAATAGGGTTATAAATTTCGGTCTCCCTCGGGCTTAACCTATTTCACTCCAAACTTCCTCCTACTCGATACTCACTTGGGATTTTGGGTTCTCAGGGGTTTAGGGTGCTCTCCCACTCGTTTTGGAAGCATTTCAAAGGGGTTTCAAGGCGGTTTGAAGGTGGTTTCTCCCGAGTAAGTCTCTCCTCTTGTTTCTCTTGTGTTTTCCTCTAGATATACATCCCTCTATTTCGTGGTTTTCTAGATCTACACTTGTTGTGTGTAGATATAGGGTTGTGGTTTCCTTGGATGTTAATATTAAGGCTTGTGGATGTTAGGGAAAGGGAATCTAGAGAGGTTTCGGTGGTGCGTTCGCCGGATTTGAGGTGCGGTGGCTTGTGGGTCGATTTCTCGGGAATCCTAAAGGTAGGTGGCTTCTCTCTCAACTACACTTGGTTAGAAATAGTGGTTCCTTGTTACAATTAATTTTTGTGCTGAAAATTAATTGTGAATTGTTATGCGAAATTGGTTGTAAATTCCTTGGGTAATGTTGTGGGGTTTTTTTGGGAAAAAGGGTGTTTTATGGTGAAATGCTATTTCTGTGGATTTTAAAATGAAGATTTTAAAATGGGATGATATGGTTGATTTGTGAAAATGATTTATGGAAAGTGTTTTCAATAAAAGGGTTGTTTTATTGAAATGTTATTTCGAATGGAAAATGATTTTCAATAAATGGTGATTTATTGAAGTGGATTGATATGCAATGGAATTGGTTGATTTCATGTTGTTGTGACCTTGGTAGGTTTATGCTTGGTTTGGTTTGATTGAAATGTTGTATGGAAGTGGGTGGGAAGTCTCACTATAAAAAGGAGATGTATAGTGGTCGTAAAACCACCATATGAGTAGTGGTCGGGAAGTACTGCTAGTTGTGAATGGGTGAACGGGTTGGGCGGAAGTCCCACCATTTTGATTGTTTTGGTGTGAATGGGTAAATGGGTTGGGAAGAATTCCCATTGTTTTGGTTGTTTGTTGTGCATTTCTTTGCAAGATGGAAGTTGTTGTGCTAACATGTAAATGATGAGATGGATTGTGGCATGTTTGGTTGGCTTTCCCTTAGTTGTTTGGTTTGGGTGTGATGGCTTGGTAAGGGCATGTTTGGCTTATGAAAATGGTTGCAATTGTGATTTAATTTATATAAACTGTTTTATATAAATTTTCTAATGGTTTTATCCTAGTTGTGTGTGTCGGGAAGTTATTTAGGTAAATCTTACTGAGTTTTAGTACTCACCCCCTGCTTTGGCACGTTGGTGTCTTTGCAGATGTTGTGTATCGTGACGTGGGAAAAGTTAAGGCATCTCCCTCCTTTAGTGGTGCATTGTGATGTCTTGGTGGAGCATGGAGCTTGGATCTTGGTGTGGAGCTGTGGTGCTGTCATGGCTTGTGGTGGCTGTTGTTTAGTTTCCGCTTGTACTCTGATATGGTGTTGTTGTTTTGGTTGTGGGTTTTATGGTGGAACAACTTGGTTGTATTTTGGGAATTCAGGTTGGAATGTTTTATTGACCTGCATCATATAGTGGTTGTTAATGGATGGTTTGGTTGGTTTTTTCTTAAGAGAAAATCATTCCCCAACTTGATCTTGAAGCCCTCGGCATTTATTGCCAGCCTTTGGCGTCTTGGGAACGTTGCTTAAGGCCAAGCAACCCTCACCACCTCCTCAAGACAATGAGGTAGGGGTGGGGTGTTACATCTCTTCATCTCAAGAATGAGAAAAATAAGAGAAATTCATCCAAGATTGAAGGAACGTGAAGCGATCAAGGAGAATAATGCAAGATGATCAATTGACTGTTCTATAACGTGATATTTCATTGACTTTGTTTGGATTTTGAAGGAACATGTGTGGATCACTACTATAGGGGCTCTACTTTGGTTCTTCTCAATGAAACAACAATACACCAAATAAGGTTCAAAATATCAACATCATAAACAAATAAATAACTCATGACCATGGTAATATTTCTTCTTGTGTTTTAAATTAATTATAAATTTCACGTGGAAATATCCTATTATTTTTTACTCTCTTTGTCAATTTCATCAGAAAAAATTCATTGGTCATGTCATTACATATCATGTACAATTAAAATTATCTATTGAATCCAAAAAAAAATTCAAGTTGGACCAGCCTCTAATAGGTGCTTCCACTGCTTCCAGAACCTTCAAGTGGTATGAGAGCAGTCAAATTTAAATTTATAATTATTTATGAATTGTTGATCATTTATATATTTAAAATTTTATTTTTTATTTCAAAAAATTTATTATTATAATCTTATTGTTAAGATATTTTTTTCATCTTTTATTCTTAATAATATAACCTAAATAAGGTAAATAATAAATTAAGAACATTCAAAGAACCCATTCATAGGTGCTAACAATTCTTACAAGAGAATATAGAAGTACATGTATAACAACCCAGACTTTCATACATGGATATTAAATCTTTTTAGATGAATATTCATTACATTACACATACACATACTTGAGGATCATAAAGTTATAGTGCCTTTGGAAACATGGAAACATAAAAAAATGGATAATATGTGAACTAACTCATCTCCTACTTAGTTACCCATAACTAACACCCTTGTTAGAAATATCATACATAATACCTATCATCATAACCTAAGGAAAATAAATATAAGAAAGAGCGATCTTAGATGATCAGTAAGGGTAAAAAAGGGAAATATATAAACATAATGTGAGCATAAGGGTATGAGAACGTGAGCATAATATATAAAAACCATACCCTACATATCAAAGATAAAAATATTGAGTCATGAAATAAATATTGGCAGTTTATATGACATGAATCATAAGGAAATCAAAGAACATGATCTATGAGAGCATAACATTTACACAGTACATAGAATTGGGGTATACACATAAGCATATAAAATCATTTCCATATTAGTCAAGGTTCTTTGAAAAAACTATCATAGTGGAATGGGTTCACTCCCCAAACCATCATAGTAGTCAAGGTTCACTCCCAAGAATACCATAGTGGAAAAATTCCCTTATTGAACTGGGTTCACTCCCCATTCCAATCCCATTTATCTTAGAAGATATTAATATTTACCCAATACATTAGAGGGATATATAGGTCCCACCCACCACATAATAAAAATCATATATATGTTTTCCACAAGTTCATAAAACATTTATCAAATTAGAACCCATGAAAATAAATGGGCTTTATAAAATATTCATTATTTCAGAACCCATGAAAAGAAATGGGTTTCATAAACATTTTATCATAGAATAACCCATGGAAAATAAACGAGATTCATAAACATCTTTTCATCATAAACATAAACCTTCTAGAGAAAGTTTGAAGATGGTATCAATGGATCACATCCCTAAAAAATATTAATTAACATAAAAGGATGTCATCTTAGACAGAAAATGATTTTGAAAGAAAATAAGTTAGAAAATTTATTTAGGAAAATAACCTTTCTTTGAAATCACATTTTTAAAACTAGAAATTCATAAAATATTGTGGAAATAATTTTCTTTTAAAATAAAATTGAAATGTTATAAATTAATATTCAAAGAAAATAATGGTTATGATGCTGGAAATCTTGTTCATGACATACATGTTAAATCAAATATTCCTTTTACATTTTTATTAAAATCCAAACAAGCCTTTTTGGAAAAATACATAAATATTACATTTAAAAAACTTCATAAAAAAATTAAAAAATGGTTAAAAATTTATTTAATAAATCCTTTATAGAATGATAAAACATTTTTAAAAACATTCTTAGAAAATTTGGATATGGAAGAAAAAGTGTAACGCTCCGACCCTAGAATCCCAAAGACGATGCATTATTTTGTTACATTGGCATGATTATACATAATAAAATACTAAAGGACCAATCAGTTTATTAGTTTTGGAAATAAAAATTACATACATGATACCCATAATACATTGGGAAATATAAAATAATACATAACATAAGAAAAAACTCAGCATCCTTGAAACTCATTCAAAGGATATCTCTTCATAACCTGGGGAAAGGAAACATAATATGGGTGAACTAAAATGACCATTAAGGGTAAGTAAAATGGAATAAATAATGAATTAAAGGGAATAAATCAATAGGTAAAGGTAAATAAATGATAACACATTCTATTAAAATAACTAGATAAGGCATAATCAATATGGCAAGGTAAGAAACTAAAACACATGCCATTTAATCAATAAACTGAGAATAAAATGAATCCATATATAGGTTAATAAAAAAATATCATGGATAAATAATAACTGAATATAAATAAAGGAAATGATTAATTATTTGACACTATGTTTCCTAGGTACATGGTACCTTTACCATCAAGAACTATCACAAGATGGTTTATCATATGAGTTAAAAATCCATCTAATTTGGCTAACTAATTTGTCTCATGAGACTACCAATGCATCGAGGGGCTATCTATAACCAGGCCCACCCATGTCATACCTATACAAATAATTCATCATATATCAAATAATCAATTTAACTCACGAATAAAATTCCTTATCAAATATCTGTATTAAATAAAAGATAAAAATTTATCAATAATTCCCTAGTTAATCAAATAACTATCAAAGTGAACATCGTATGTAAAATAGTATACGATTTATGTAATAATAATATCAATTACATGAGATTATAGATATTTAAGAAAAATTTGATATACCATAATAATTATCATAATAAAGTTACTATTTCAAGATAAATTTAACAATCATAAAATAAATTGAGATTGTAAAGGTAATCATTAAACATATTCTTAAGGAAAATAATCTTTAAACATTAAAAAGTATCCCATACCACTTTGAAACATTCGAATCATAATACCCATGAAGGGATAATATTAAATGGAAGTTCTAAATACCATGAATATAAAAGGGTTTATAATATAATATATCAAAATGGGCAGCATATACACCAAACAAAAGAATTAAGTGGTTAATATGACATTTACCTCACAGATGTAAAAAGTGAGATGAAAATCCCTCACCATATCCTTCCTTTTTGTTGTGTGGTATTTAAACTTCTATATAGTAGTTTGAAATTTTTTACTAAATTATACCAGAACCATACTAAAATTTATGATATCATATATTATCTTCTTGTAATATCTCATTATATGTTTGATAATAATATTTAATTATTTTCACTATTCTGAGTATTAAATGCCTAGTTTGTCGAGTATGTTTTAACTTGTTACTTGTTGTTCTTATTAATTAGATAGTGGTTTAATTATCTCTGAAATATAAACCATGATTTAAATATCATATATATTCTATATATATATATATGTATTTTTAATAATTTATAATATTTTGAGATAGGGAAGGAAATTCACTATTCCTGGAGACGATAGGTCGTACGTACGCATGAATGCTACTTTAATTTCTTTGTCGTATTAAAATAATGATAATTAAATGATATATATGTATATTATAATTACATTATTATATTTATGTCATATATTTCACATAGTTTTAATAAAACCATCCTTTATATATTCCATGCATAGTGTGAATGAATCACATCGCTTTAAGGGGGTGGTAGTCCACACTTCCACAAATGATGTTATCGTATTTACACAAAATGGAAATCATAAGGGTATGTGTTATATAAAAATTAAAAAATCATAAATACATTATAAATATAATATATATCTTATATAAATAGAGTGTCCATCATAATTCCCACCATGAGAGGTGGTAAAGGAAAAACAAACAATCATTGTTTCATGAGGTGGTAGTTCGCCATACACATAAACAGTAAGTTCATTACCCATTAGATGGATGTGTGTGTAAGTTAAGGTAAACAAATTAACATAAAAACATACCAGTTTATTTAGTATAATATTTTTCTTATATAATCTTGAAATAAGAAAATTTTATGGGGTGGAGAATGAAAATAAAATAAAAGAGCTTGAGGAAGGATGTTACCTCTTATCCGGGTAACTCCTTTTGGTTTGCACCAAAGGGATTCATTAGATTTATTTATGACCAAGGTGATGATTATTTTTTTAGGGGAGGGATATTTAGGATATATCTTGGTCCATACAAAGTGTCTTGAGATGTGTGAGGAAGTGGGAGGGGTGAATGCCTTTTTATAGTGGGGGAGGAGTGACATTCTTGTAAATTTTTGGAAAGGGAATTACACCCATGTTTTTAATTTTATAATTGGATACAATAATGTTTAAAATTAGATAAAAGTGAGAATAGGGTCTATATATTTTCATAAAATGGTTTTTTGACAAGTTTATAGGTCATTTTGTCTCTTAAGTTTAAGGTTTAGTTCCTTATTAAGCTAATTTTTCTCTTAATCATTGTAATTAATTTTAATCACATTCACTAATATTTTTGGTCAAAAACTAAGTTAAACATTTTAAAATTATAAATTATGATGATTAAAAATATGGAATTAATTTTTCCAAATTATAATCACATATGTGTAAGAAATTAATTTAAAATTAATCTAAAAGACGGGATGACAATGCGAGTTTTTAAAGTAAAAATGTTCAAATATTTGCTATGTTTTTATATCCAATTTCAAGGTGAAATTAAATTAAATGAACTAAATTGGATTAATTGATATATAATTTATATAATGTGACTTTAAATCCAATTTAAAATATAATTTAACCTTATAAATAAATTAGATGGAAAAGAAGTTTTGAATTAAAATTCAATATTTTTTACTATTCATTAAAAAATGAAACTTCACAAAAAATACCAAAAATTAACCATAACCTAATTTTTATGTTTAGTTTTCAAAAATGAAGTTTATTTTGGAATATAAAACTTATAAAAGTTTCAAAAATTTTATTTAAAATAGGTTCTCCATTAAAAGGTAGTAAAACTACTTTTATAAAAATATAGGTTTTTATGTGTAAAATTTGGTTTGTTCTTATCTTATACCTATAAAGCCTATTAGATGAATGTTAAAAATATTGGATTTAATATATAATATATAAATTTAATTAATATCATTCAATAATATTAATTAATTTAACTTATTAAGATAAATCACTTTTTACACATAAAAATAGCCTTTTATAAAATCATTCCCTTTATATTCATTTGGTTTCTATATTCATTTCTAATTAATAGGTAACTAATGAATTCAACCATATATTTTCATAATTTATTTAATTATATTTATAACCATCAATTTAACCTCTAGGTTATATCTTATTATATTAAATAATAATATTTTTAATAATATATTATTGTTCAGTAAAACTCGGTCTTGTATGTTACACAAGCCATTAAGGAAAGTTAGTCTTGAATGAAACGCAAGATAACCTTGGTGTTTCATATATATCAAGCTAAAATTTATGTTATATATAACATAAAATTAACTTGGTGTTTCTTAGGAACACAAATTAAATTTATTCTAAAAGAAAAATATTATAAAGTCTTGGGGTGTTGCATTCTTCCCACCTTAAATAAATTGTGTCCTTGCAATTCAAAATTGATCTTGGTAATAAAGGTATTGATATTTGAAAATAAACTATTGTTGAAAAACCCACATCATGAATAGATTTAATAACACATATTCTCAATAATAGAGAAAGGTAAGTATAATGGTCACGTAACTCAGTTTTCTAGTAGGAGAACATAGGTGGGAAATGGAAACATGGATACGAAAGAAAAATATAACAATCAAGTTCTGATGGAGAGTGATATAGAACATGTTCATATGAAAGTTGATGAACACAAAACCTTAAACAAATATTATTAAAAAGGTCATTGATATCATAAAAATGATTATAATAGGACAATATTTTTGTTTCAAGACCATTTTTCTTATAGTTGAGGAATTCTTTCACTATATAAGAATATAAGTAAATATAAGTTTCTACTTCATAAACACAATATTATCCTTTGGTTGTGGCTTGAAATATTTTTTACTTCATTTCTTATCATAGGTTTCATCACATGGTGAATTAATACATAATCTCTAAAACCAAATCCAAAGTTCAATTTAAATCATTTCATAAATGGTTAAACTTTACAAAAGATTATGATCCAAAAATTTATAAAGAAGGTTACTAAGTTTCCAAAATGTATTTATAATTAATCTTTTCACAAAATGAAGTATCTCTTTTTTGACATATTCCAAACATGTGAATACCTTCATCATGTATTCTCTTAAAACATGGTAATAACCTTAATTACCATAAAACGTTATTGGAAATATGCATTCTACCATATTCATTAAGTAAAATACATATTGTTAGAAATATTTATTAAATACAAAAGTGTTTTAAACTCCATCAATGATAGAATAAGCCATTATTTCAATAAATAATTAATCAATTCCAAGGTAATCAACACTTATCCAATTTATTTTATCGATACCACTCATATCTTTATTCAAGAATCATTATCTCAACATCCGGAACATATTAAGGCTTATATTTCCATCAACCATGTGTTTTTACAAAAACTTTTACTTTCTAATGAATAAATTTTCTTGGTACCATTTAACATATGGTCTCAAATCCTTAACAAAAAATTACTGTAGTATAATCCTTATATATTCTATAATTCTTATAACCAATTTATAATTAATAAAATAATTAAATGACATAATTCTTGAATCCAAAAATAAGCACATTAATCATTCCTATTTATTTGTAGTAGTAACATAATCTTGACTATGTTTTATTAGCCTCTTTTGGGGTATATTCCTTTGATGCGGGAGTCATTGATTTGTGTAGTGTCCCATATCCTTGAAGTAGAAGCATTGCACATTAAAATTTTCTTTCATTCCCTTAAAATAAAAAAGTTGTTGACATTTTTCTCTACACTTATAAAAAACTCCCATTCCCTTTAAGTAATTACTATGGTGTTTGTTTCCAAAATTATCACATGTGGAAAACTAGTTCTTTCCCTTATTCCCTTTATACATCTCTTGACCTGCCATCCTATTCTTTTATTGATTTCTTTCTAAGCCATAGGACTTAGATAATTCATTACCCATCTCGTTATCACATGATACTATGTCCTCATATGATGTGAATTATTGGGAGATTATTTCCCTTTAAAATATTGGCCCAATACCATAAAATATATGATACTTCTTACTCTTTAGATCATATACATTGGTGAGGTTCACATTCCTTCTACTAGGCACTATTTCTAAATGAAAAGATACACTAAATTAGTTCATATAATTATAAAACATAATGTATAATCCCAAAATTAGTAAAATACTTAACATAAATTGTTTTTTCATATATAATCTAATAATCATAAAAATGTTTTTTTGGGGACATTTTTACTTTTAAATCCTTCACAATGGTTTATAAGGAAAATGTAAATTATCCTAAGTGTAGCCCCTAGGAGTGTCAAAATAGGTGTATAGTAAGGCTTGTTTTTGTGTATAAGGTTACACTGAGTCAGGCCCAACACACCTTTTCACAGTTGTTACCCCTAGGTACATCTGTGCTAGAACCACACCCACTTGTAGTATCCAGATATGGATATATTGCTAGGAAGACCAAAATAATCTCTACCATACCAAAATTCTAGGATGTTATTCTATACTTATCCTTAGATTTCATCTTAGGGTTATGTTACCTAATATATATTTTCTAAACTAGTTTCCAAGGTTTCTATTAAACTTCTTCTAATACCAACTATAACTCCCCGACCCTAGAAGTCAAGAGTTGGTGCATTATTTTATTACATTGGCATGATTACAAGGAATCAAATCCTAAAGGACCGATTATTTTAGCAGTTTTGAAAATCTAGAATAAATACATGTTACCCATAATAGGTTGGAAAATATAAAATAACACATAACACAATTAAAAACTCAGCATATTTGAAACTCATTCAAAGGATTCCTCTTCATAACCTGGGGAAAGGAAACATAATAAGGGTGAGATCAAATTCTTAGTAGGGGTAATTTAAATGGAATAAATAATGAATTTAAGGGAATAAATTAACATGGAAAGGTAAATAACCTATAACACATACCATTCATATAACTAGATAAGGAATAATAAATATACAAAGGTAAGAAACTGAAACACAATTCATTTAATTAATAAAATGAGAATAAAATGCATCTATAGATATGTAAATGAAAAAATATCATGGATAAATAATAAATAAATCTAAATGAGGTAAATTATTAATTATTGGATTCCATGTTTACTAGGTACATGTTACTTTTACCATCAAGACCTTCTATAAGAATATTTTTCATATTGGGTAAAAACCCATCTAATTTAGAAAACTAATTCATCTTATGAGATTACTAATGCATCGAGTGGCAATCTATAACCAAGACCCACCTATGTCACACCTATCCAAATAATTCCTCATATATCGAATAAATGATTTAAATTATAAAGAATTTTCCTTATCAAATATGCATATTAAATAAAATATACAAATTTATCAATAATTCCCTAGTTAATTAAATAACTGTCAAAGTGAACAATGTATGTAAAATGGTATACAGTTTAAGCAATAATAATATCCATTGCATGAGAATATGGATATTTAATACAAATGTAATATAACATAAAAATTATAATAATAAAGTGATTGTTTTAATATAAATAAAAAAATAAAAAAAGATAGTGAGATTGAAAATGTAATCATTAAACATATTCTTGAGGAAAATAATATTTAAACATTCCAAAGTATCCTATACCACTTTAAAAAATTTGAATCATAATACCCATGAAGGAATAAAATTAAATGAAAGTTTTGGATACCATGAATATAAAATGGTTCATGATATAATATATCAAAATGGGTAGTAGATAAACCACATAAAAGAAGTGAGTGGTGAATATGACATTTATCTCACAAATGTAAAAAATGAGACGAAAATCCATTACCTTACCCTTATTTTTTGTTGCGTGGTATTTAAACTTCTTTATAGTGGTTTAAAACATGTCAATAAATTATAATATAATTATAATAATATTTATTATATCATATATTATCTTCTTATTACATCTTATTACATATTTGATAACACTCTTTCATTATTTTCACTATTCTAGGTGTTAATTGCCTAGTTTGTTGAGTATGTTTTAACTTGTTACTTTTTGTTATTATTAATTAGATCATGGTTACATAATATAAATAATATTAACCATTATTTAAATATCATATATATTTATTATATATGTATTTATAAAAATTTATAATATTTGGAGATAGGGAATGAAACGCACTGTTCATGGAGACAGTAGATCATACGTACGTATGAATGTTACTTTCATTTATTTTTCATATTAAAAGAATGAAAAGTAAATTATATATATATATGTATATTATAATATAGAATTATATTTATTTCATATATGTTTCATATGTTTAATAAAACCATCCTTCATACATTCCATGTATAGTTTGAACAAATCACATCACTTTGAGGGGGCGGTAGTCCACACTTCAACAAATGATGTTATCATATTTAAAAAAATAGAAAGCATAAAGGTATGTGTTATATAAAAAGTAAATAATAATAAAAAACTATAAATATCATATATATATTATATAAATAGCATTTTCATCATAATTCCCACCATGAGAGGTGGTAAAGGAAAATGAACAATCATCGTTTCATGAGGCGGTAGTTTTCCGTACATATAAACGATATGTGTGTTACCCCTTAGATGGATGTATGTGTAAGTGAAGGTTAAAAAATTAACATAAAAATATAAAAATATATTTAGTATACCTTTTTATTATATAATCATGTAATAATAATATTTGAGGGGTGGAGAATGAAAATAAGATAGAAGAGTTTGAGGAAGGATGTTACTTCTTATTCAGGTAAAGCTTTTGGTTTGCACCAAAGAGATTACTTGGATGGATTTATACGTAAAGTGAGGATTATAGTTTTAGGATATGTATTTTTATGATCTATTTTTTAGATATTTTTTGATAAAAATTGGCTTTATAGGTGTGAGGAAGTGGTAGGAGTGAGTGCCTTTTTATAGTGGAGGAGGAGTAACATTCTTATAAATTTTTGGAAAGGGAATTCCACTCATGTTTTTCTATGAAAAGTTGATAAAATAATGTTAAAAAGTCAATAAAATTGAGTATAGGTTTGATATATTTTCATCCAATGGCTTTTGGACAAGTTTCTAGGTCCTTTTAGCACTTATGTTTAAGGTTTAGTCCCTTGTTAAGCGAATTTTTCTCTTAATCATTGTAATTAATTTTAATCACATTCACTAATATTTTTGGTAAAAAACTAAGTTGAACTTATTATAAATTATAAATTATTATTATTACAAATATTTAATCTATTTTACCAAATTAAATTGACATAAGTGGTAGAAATTAATTTAAAATTATTCCCACAGACGAGACAACAATGCATATTTTTAAAGTAAAAATGTTCAAAAGTTTTCAATTTTTTATATCCAATTTCAAGGTGAAATTGATTAAAATTACCTAAATTGGATTAATTTATATAAAATTTATATAATATGACTTTAAAAACAATTTAAAATATAATTTATCCTTATAAATAAATTAGACTAAAAAGCAGTCTTGAATTAAAATTGACTATTTTTTTACTATTTATTAAAAAAATGAAACTTCATAGAAAAATACCAAAATACAACCTAAAATAATTTTGATGTTTATATTTAAAAAATAAATTTTATTTTGACATATAAAATTTAAAAAAAGTGAAAAACATTGTATTTAAAAATGGTTCTCCATTAAAAGCCGGTAAAATCGCTTTTATAAAAATATAGGTTTTTATGTGTAAAATTGGGTTTATTCTTATCTTATGCATATAAATCCTATTGGATGAATGTAAAAAATATTTGATTGAATATATAATATATAAATTTAATTAATATCATTAAATAATAGTAATTAATTTAAATTATTAAGATAAATCATTTTTTTCACATAAAAATAGTCTTTTATAAAATCATTCCCTTCATATTCATTTGGTTTTATATTAATTTCTAATTAATAGGTAAACAATGAATTCAAATATATATTTTCATAATTTATTTAATCCTATTAATAACCATCAATTTAATGGATAGTTTATATATTTTTTATATTAAATAATAATATTTTTAATAATATATTATTGTTTGGTAAAACTTGGTTTTGCGTGCTATGTAAGCCATTGAGGAAAGTCATTTTTTTTGTGTAATGCAAGCTAACCTCAGTATTCCATGTAGATAAAGCTAAAATTTATGTTGTGTGTAAAATAATATTAACTTGTCATTTCATATAAATAAAGCTAGGAATAAAAATTTAATTTATTCTAAAAGGAAAATATTGTAAAGTCTTAGGGTGTTACAAAAAAGTTTTTTGAGAGAAGAGAGAAATAAAGATGATTTTTAATGAAAACATTATTTTGGTCTCTTTAATTATTTAAGAGAGGAAAATTAAAGGAAAAAAATGTATTTTCTAGAAATAACTATAGGAGAATAAAATACATGAGTTTATTGAGATATTTTCAAAAGATTTCATCATTGGAATCATAATCATGAATAATCCTGATAAATAATGAGATTGTAACATAAAACCCTTAACAATTTGATAAATTTGAATCATAATACCCATGAAATAATAAAATTAAATGAAACTTATAATATCATGAGAATAAAAAAATTCATTGTATTACTCGTCAAATGGGATGCATCTACTCTCTATAGAAGAAGATAGGTGCATAACATAACATATGTCTCAAAGAAGGAAAATTAAGACAAAAATCCCTTTCTTTAAGTCTTGAATTCCCCCATTCATTTTAGAACATAATGTATAATAAATATAGGTTATTATACATCTATTATAGAACCATACTATAATGTCTCGTATTTTTTAGCGTATTATTTTTAAATATTATATGGGATTATTTCAAGACCGGGCGCAAAAACGACACATCATTCTGAGGCCTAGTGAGCCTGGAATGGTGGTTTGAACCTTTTTTAGTTAAGTGAGTCGACACTTGTGTGCGGCTATGGCAGTTTCCAAACGGATGTCCAGATTAAAAATATGAGGTCACCGTTGCGTCCGAAATGACAACTTCACCTAAGAATGAGCCTAACCTCAGCCGACGCATGTCAGGGGAGAAAGTTAATTTTTAGATGTTTTAAGTAAAATAAAATAAAATAAAATAAATTTGAAAATTTTATTTTATTTATTTTGGAAATATCCACTGCAGCGCGGCGATGAGGCAACTGTTTCCTTAATTAAAGTCATGTCATAATGACTCAGAAACAGAAACGCTGACACATTAATGCCACAACATGATGGGATGTCAAATATGTTTCCCTTTTTATTTGGATAATCAAATATTGCTCGTTGGTGACAATTGAGAGAAATCTCTGGAGAATCCACGAAGCATTGGAGCAAACCCTCAGCGACGAAAGACGACGAGTCAAAGTGGGGAATTGCTGCACCAACGAAGTTAAAGGATCTCGATGATGATTAAAGCATGCACCTTTCATCAATGATCGATCCTTTCTTAAAGGTAAGGGTTGTTATTTCATTCCTCTTTCCTCATTCTTGAATTTAAACGACGAACGCAGATCAACCATGAACATGTTGATTTGCGGATTCGTACATTCTTGCGGGAGGGATTTCTTTGGGATTATTATGGGGAATTAATCCACATTTATTATTATTGTTTATTTATGCTCTTTTTAAGCCTATTAATGGGAGAGGATCAACGCCGTGACAAATGACAGCGGAGGTTCGTTCCTCAAATTTGTTCGATTGGTTTTCCTTTCCCCTTTTCTTCTCGCGCATTCTTCGCATTCTTCACGTTCTTCATAGGGAGATGAACAACATATCATTGTGCACCCATCTTGCAACGCAACGATTCCAAACCAGAGATCCGACATCGCAACGAACCTATGGAGGTGCGACGGCCACGACGGACGACGAATCATCTCAGATCGGAAGAGGCCATTCTTCGAGCGTTCTTCATACGGGAAGATAAAAACATGTTTTTGGGGCTGATCAGAGATCCGAAAACATTGGAAGCAGCTTCGTGTTGTCAAGGCGACCAAAACCCGGGTGTTCCATGGCGATCGGACGATCGGATCGACGAACGAGGCATCACTGGAGGCACGATGGTGGAGGTCCATGTTTCTGGAAATTTCCAGAATACACGGCGTGTACTTCTGAAGAACACGCCGTGTAGTACTGGAAGCGGCTAGGGTTTCAGGGGTCAGAGAGTAATCACACGACATGTGAGCCTAGTCACATGGCGTGTTGGACTTCACCCAAAGCTCAGCATGTATTTTGGGAAGTAAACGAACACGGGATGATCTACACGGATTCAGAACACGGCGTGTATAACATGGCAGATGCGGCTACACGGGACTCGGCGTGTATATAGGGGGTACACAAACACGAGATGGAGTACATGACCATGTACTTCATCACATGGCCAGGTGAGGCCAGTAACATGGGTCACCCCGTGTACCGATCACATGGGTTGGAGTACACGGGTTGAAGACCATGTACGGGCACATGGACAACGTACACAGAGCCGATCCCAAGCACTTAAACACAGTGTGTACATAGTACTAAATGCCGTGTACTAATTTTTCTACATGAACAACCTTACGACATGGGCCATTGTACACGGGCAGTACCCGGGTCAGACGACATGGTGTGTAAATTTTCTACACGCCATGTACTTTTAAAAAAATGGCATGATCCTCTTGTCCACCGTATCTTGGACATGTTTTATTTGGGTTAGTGCCCCTTCTCCTCATTCCCCTGAAGGTCAGGTATCATTTCCTTCTACATGAGTATGATCCATTCAGCAGGACTTTCTGTGATAGAGTCAGGCATCTATCCGAGAGACCTGGATCGAGATCCTTTATCCTTTCTTAACCCTAGGTAGAGTCAGGCATCGACACGACCAACTCCACTGGGCGTCGATCCTCTACCTAGAAGGTGAATTCTGGATGAGTCGCGGTATCCTCCATGGCCCTGGCAATGATCCTCATCTGTATATCATGATCTTTCCCACTCAGGAGTATGTCTCCTATAATGAGTGAATATATCTATCGAAATCCTCCCACTCAGGAGTGTGTCACCTATAATGAGTGTAACTACCTCTCGTGACGGTTCCTAATGAACGATACTTCTCGGACGGATGTCATTAGAGCTTTAAGACTCATGGAGTGTGTTCTCCTGGAATGAGTGCTTCGTGGAATCTTCAAACTGAATCCCTAACGGGGTTATGCGGTTGTGCGACTTGTCTCTAGACCATGGGTCTAGGTTTTGAGTATATCTGATTTATGTTTCTCTTGCCATATGTTCTGTAGACATATACTGTGCATAGATGAGTATAAATTTACTTCGTGTACTTCTTTGTGGTTTTTGGGGTCCTCTACTGAGTATTGTTATACTCACCCTTGCATGGGCTTCGCCCGCACGTGTTGTGTCTTGTGCAGATGAGTAGCCTTTTGACAGAGTCCAGGGCAGACCAGGACAGGACCGAGATTTCTGAGTTCCCTACAGGCTGAGGCGTTCCTTCGGCTATGAGTAGTAGTCCCATTACCTCTTTGTGTTTACAAGTTGGACTTTACAGTTTTCAGACTCTTTGTTCAATGGGCTTGTATTCTAGCTCAGTTTACTTTCAGTACTTTACTTCCTATCGTACTCTGTTGGTTGGGTTTATTTGTATGCATGCATTTTGTTCCATAGTGTTTTTACATTTCAGAATTTGTGGGCTTGGATATGTGTGTGTGTGTATATGTTCTTAGGCAATGCCTCCCATGTTAGTAATATGCCTACTCGGTGCTAGTAACCATCCCCTGGCCTATTGGAGGCGGGCTTGGGGAGTCACGGTGCGGGCCCCACTGGGACGGGTCATGAAAGAGTGGTATCAGAGATGGTCAGTTCTACCTTAGGACCAAGAGTCTGTGATATGGGTTTGGGGCAACCGTGTTAAGTGTTTCGAGCTCAGCTTTCAGGACAGAGACTCCAGTGTTGGTGCGGCGGTCGACGTATCCATACACCAGGACTCTGATACCCCGCTTTTCGACTTGGTGCACAAAAACTTTGGTTGCGGGGAAATAAAAGAAAGGTACATGTATCATGTAGGAATGGGTTGTGTTTTCCATATCCTTTGTGTCAACTATCCAGATATACTCATTGACCATGGTACATCTTGTTTCATTACAGGATGCCTCTGCGATGAATACCTGCTAGGATTCAATATCACAATCACGGGGATGACCCCCTCAGTGATGAGGCTTTGATACAGGGACCGGTTCCCCAGGAATTTCCACCAGGTGGTGCACCTTCTATGCCACCACCAGTGGAGTAGCCTGTGGTACCTTCAGTACCGACTGATGAGAGGCATAGGCTTGGCGCGATCTATGAGTTCCAGAGACAGAGACCCATTAGGTTCTTAGGCGAGCATGACCCTTAGGTGGCTGAGGACTGGCTTGAGGTGGTGACCAGAGTTTTTCATCTAGTGAGGACACCAACAGACCAGATGGTGATCCTAGGAGTGAGCCTTCTTCAGGGTTCAGTGGGACAATGGTGGAGTCTGACCACACAGACTCATGACGAGGAGACTCTTTCATGGATGAAGTTCAAATGAATCTTCAGGGACTAGTTCTCTCCAGTTATGCTGAGAGATGTGCGCATCTAGGAGCTTATTCAGCTCCAGCAGGGCAGTATGATGGTAGCCTACTATTCATCAAGGTTCACCAACCTCACCCGGTAATCGATGGATATGGTCCGGGATCAGTACTTCAGAGCTCAGACCTTCAAGCGAGGTATACGATGGGACATCCGAGCTAGTGTCGTGCCTCTATGAATTTTGACTTTTGCTGGAGTGCTCGAGTGGGCCATGGTGATTGAGAGCTTCTTGGCGGAGTAGAGACAGCCGACGACAGTCAGCAGTAGGCAAACAGGTGTAGAGACACCGACAGCGGGGAGCCTACATCAGACATAGGGATCTGGAAGTGGGAAACATCATAAGAGGACCTAGGACAGAGGATCAACAGTCCTGGGCTCTCAGGATGGATCCAGTCAGCCTAGGGAGAAGCGATGCTACACGTGCGATGATAGGGGACATCTCACTAGAGATTACCTGACCTGTCGAGCTGCTGACAAGGAAGCAGTGGATGGGCCACTGAGGCAGAGTTAGAGAGTGGATGGGCCACTGAGGCAGAGTTAGAGAGTGGAGAAGACAGACTCACCAGGAAGCAGACGTGGCAGAGGATCAGGGAGAGCTGTGGGTGGTGGTAGATTCTTTGAATTACTTCCACCATGACCCCTAGGAGGTCCGCACTAGGCTCAGTGAGCTGGGGGACAGGGATGAGGAAAGCTGCATGCGGTCGAGGCATATGATCCAGGGACTCCAGGGATGATTTGAGGTACGATCTATGTATTTTCTACCTTAGATTCCTTACTTATAGACATAGGTTCCAATCATTCCTTCATAGCCACATGTCTTGTACAAAACCTCGAGATTCCGGTAGAACCGTTGACTCGATCCTTACTCTTGGAGACACCTACAGGAGGAGACTCGATGATCATGCACCTTTGCAGATAGTGTGTTATTAACCTTAGAGGTAAGAGTTTCAGTTGAAACCTCTTGGTGGTAGTGTCGAGGACTTACGACGTCATTCTCGGTATGGATTGGTTATCTTTGGTCCATGTCCAGATTTACTGTTTTAGGTGAAGAGTGTAGTGTATCCACCATGACGGAACGAGGTTTTCCTTTGTCAGAGAAGGGGAAACCCAGGCAGCGTAGAATGGGCTCATGCATAGGAGGGTGCAACCAATCGCTCATGAGTTTGCTAGCCATGACCTCAGAGCAGTGGATGTTGCAAGCTCCCAGTTCTCAGCAGTAGTGGCGGAGTTTGAGGACGTCTTCCTCGAAGATGTTCCAGGGTTACCTCCCCACTGGGAAATCGAATTACACCCCGGGATGACACCGATTTCCTCATCAGCATATCGAATGGCTCCCGCAGAGCTTCATGAGACGAGGGTGCAGTTGGAGGAATTGCAGAGTAAGGGTTTCGTGAGACCCAACGTTTCACCCTGGGCGGCCCCAGTATTGTTTTACAAGAAGGAAGACGGGAGTCCGAGGTTGTGCGTGGATTACCGGCACCTGAACCAAGTGACAGTGAAGAATAATTATCCACTACTGAGAATCGAGGACCTCTTTGACCAGATGAGAGGGGCACAGTGGTTCTCAAAGTTTGACTTTCAATCAGGCTATCACCAGTTATGAGTACGGGATGAGGACACACCAAAGATGACTTTCAGATGCCGCTACGGTCACTATGAGTAATTGGTGATGCCTTTCAGTGTGACGAACGCCCCCACAATTTTCATGAGACTGATGAACCAGATCTTATAGCTGTACTTGGACCAGTTCTTAGAGGTCTTCATCGACAACATCCTTGTGTACTCGGTGTCAGAGGAGGATCATGAGACACACCCGCGGATGGTTCTAGACATACTTCGGGAGCACTAGCTTTATGGGAAGCTCTCAAAGTGTTAGTTTTGGATTTAGGAGGTCCACTTTATGGGACATGTCATCTCAGAAAATGGAGTATCTGTAGACCCAACCAAGGTGGAGGCTGTGTTAGCATGAGAGCCACCTTGGAGCGTAACAAAGGTGCGAAGTTTCCTTGGATTGGAAGGATATTACCGGAGATTCATTCCTGACTTCTCCCGGATATCAGCACCGATGATAGCCTTGACCAGGAAGGGGAAACCCTTCGTATGGATGGAGAAGTGCTAGTGGTATTTTGAACAGTTGAGATAGAGTTTGACGAGTTCCCTAGTCTTGAGATTTCCGGAGGAGGGTGTTGAGTACATAGTTTTCTACGACGTATTAGGGACCGGGCTTAGATGTGTCCTAATGCAGATGCAGGTAGTGATCGCTTATGGTTCACACTAACTTAGACCACATGAGCAGAACTATGCGACCCATGATCTTGAGTTGGCAGCGGTAGTCTTCGCATTGAAGATGTGGCGACACTACCTTATGGGTGAGTGCTTTATCATCCACTCTGACCACAAGAGCCTCATGTACATATTTTCACAGAAGAATCTGAATCTGAGGTAGAGGATTTGGCTAGAGTTCCCCCAGGACTATGATTTCGAGATCATCTATAATCTTGGGAAGGGGAACAAGGTGGCAGATGCTCCGATCAGAAGGTTGAGCTCACAACTGTTGAGTGAGGTGACATGTTAGTTAGCCATGTTGCAGTTGTCCTTCGTGGACAGAGAAGATGCAACCTACCTGCAGTCTATGGTTGTCACCCCTCTACTCTTACAACGAGTTAGGGAATCGAATATTGGGGATGTCGACTGTGAGGCTTTACGTGCTCAGTTATCCACATGACATGCTCCTGATGGATATTCGCAAGGTGGGGAGCACATACTTTTTTTCATAGGACACACAGTTATACCAGTGGAATTGTGGGAGGAGGTCCTGAGGGAGTTTCATACATCCACTTTAGTGGTACATCATGGAGTGGAAAATATGTACCAGGATCTCCGACGACAGTTCTAGTGGTCAGGCATGAAGAAGGCAGTAGCAGAGTTCGTTTCTCGATGCCTCACATGCTAGCAGGTGAAGGCTAAGCACGAGGTTCCGGCGGGATTAGCTCACCCCCTAGAAGTTCCAGAGTGGAAGTGGGATGGAATATCTATGGACTTCATGAAAATATTACCACAGACATCCAAGGGGCATGATTCCATCTGGGTAATCGTTGACCGAATCACCAAGTTAGCCCACTTCCTATCTATCAGGGAGCAGAGTTCAGTAGAGAGCTTGGGACGCCTCTATGTGCAGAATATAGTTTGACTTCATGGAGTCCCCTCGACAATAGTCTCAGACCGAGATGCCCGTTTCACGTCCCAGTTGTGGAAGGGATTGAAGAAGGATTTTGGGACTCAGCTATTCTTGAGCACAATGTTTCATCCCCAGATAGATGGTCAGACGGAGAGGACCATTCAAGTTTTGAAAGATATGTTGCAAGCTTGTGTCTTGGACTTTGGTCGTAGTTAGGAGGACCACCTACCACTGTAAGAGTTTGTGTACAACAATAGATACCTCACCACCATTGGTATGGCACCATTCTAGGCCTTGTATGGGAGACCCTGCCGATCACCGCTTTGCTGGACCAACCCTGGAGAGTCAGCACTCATGGGTCTAGAGTTGGTGCGAGCTACCACCGAGAAGGTGCAGATCATCTGGGAGTGGATGAAGACTGCATAGAGCCGACATAAGTCTTATGTTGACAGATTACGGAGACCACTGGAGTTCAAATATGGAGACCACATCTTTCTTCGGGTCTCACCTCGATGAGGGTTACCGAGATTTGGTCAGGGCAGCAAGTTATCTATGAGGTTCATCGAAAATTTCCAGATACTGTACAGAGTTGGAGAGGTGGCATACCGCCTAGATCTACCACCACAGTTGCATTGGGTACATGATGTCTTCCACGTGTCACATCTGAGAAGGTATGTGCATGACACATCACACGTCATCGACTGGGTAGAGCTAGACATCGAGGATGGAGTGACCTTTGCTAAGTACCCGATGGAGATCGAGGATCGGTAGGAGAGGATCCTTCTTGGGTGATCAATTCCCTTGGTGCGCATTCGGTGGTAGCACGAGAATCTTCAGGAGAGTATGTGGGAGCAGGAGTCTCAAATCCATGCCTAGTACCCACATCTTTTTTAGTATCCTTTGTTTTGGCTTTTCGGGGACATAAAACCCCAAGGTGGGGAGAATGTAATGTCTCTTATTTTTCTGTGTATTATTTTTAAATATTATATGGGAATATTTCAAGACCATTTGTGAAAGAGACACATCATTACGAGGCCCAGTGATCCTGGAATGGTGGTTTGAACTTTTTTTAGTTAAGTGAGTCGACACTTGTGCGCGGCTGTGGCAGTTTCTAAACAGATATCCGGATTAAAAATCTGATGGCACCGTTGTGTCTGGAACAACGACTTTACCTAATAACGAGCCTAAACTTTACCAGCATAGGTCGAGGGAGAAAGTTAATTTTCAGACATTTTAAGTAAAATAAAATAAAATAAATTCACAAATTTTATTTTATTTTTTTTGGAAATATTCGCTGCAGCACGGCGACGGGGCAATTGTTTCTTTAATTAAAGTAATGTCATAGTGAATCAGAAACAGAAACACTAACACATTAATGCTATAGCATGATGGTATGTCAAATACATTTCTCTTTTTATTTGGATAATTGAATATTTCTCGTAGGATATGATTGAGAGAAATCTCTAGAGAATCCACAGAGCGTTTGAGAAAACCCTCAGCGACGAACGATGACGGGTCGAAGTGGGTAATTGCTATGCCAATGAAGTTGAAGGATCTTGATGATGATGGAAGTGCAACCCTTTCATCAACGATCAATCCTTTCTTAAAGGTAGGGGTTTTTATTTCATTTCTCTTTCCCTGATCTTGAATTTAAATGACGAACACAGATCAACCACGAACATGTTGATCCGCATATTCATACGTTCTTACGGGAGGGATTTATTTGTGATGATTATGGGGAATTAATCCACGTTGATTATTTTTGTTGATTTCTGCTCTGTTTAAGCCTATTAACGGGAGCGGATCAACGCCGTGACGAATGACGGTGGAGGTTCATTCCTCAAATTTTTTCGATTGGTTTTACTTTCCCCTTTTCTTCTCATACGTTCTTCACGTTCTTCGTGGGGCGATGAACAACGGATCGTTGTGCACCCATATTGCAACACAATGATCCCAAATCGGAGATCCAACATTGAAACGACCCTACAGAGGTGTGACAACCATGATGGATGACGAATTGGCTCAGATCAAAAGAGGCCATTCTTCGAGCATTCTTAACGTGGGAAGATCAAAACATGTTTTCAGAGCCGATCGGAGGTTTGAAAACATCGAAAGCAGCTTCCTGGTGCTGGGGCGACCAAAACCCCGGTGTTCTATGGTGATCAAATGACCAGATTGACGAACAGGGCATCACCGGAGGTGCGATGGTGGAGGTTTGCGTTTTTGGAAATTTACAGAATACACAGCGTGTACTTCCGAAGAACACGCCATGTAGTACTAACGGTAGCTAGGGTTTTGGGGATTAGAGAGGAATCACACAGTGTGTGACCCTGGTCACACGACATATTGGACTTCCCCTGAAGCTTGGTGTGTATTTTGGGAAGTACACGGACACAGGATGATCTACATGGCTTCAGAACACGGCGTGTACAATATGGAAGAGGCAACTACACGGGACTCAGTGTGTATCCAGGGGGTACATGGACACGGGATGGAGTACATGACCGTGTACTCCACCACACAGCTAGGCGAGGCCAGTAACGTGGGTCACCCCATGTACCGATCACATGGGTTGGAGTACATGGGTTGAAGACTATGTATGGGAACATGACCAGCGTACACAGAGCTGATCCCAGGCACTCAGACATGGCGTGTACATAGTTCTACATGCTGAGTACTAACTTTTCTATATGAACATCCTTACGACACGGGCCATTGTACACGGGTAGTACCCGGGGTCAGACGACACGACGTGTAACTTTTCTACATGCCATGTACTTTAAAAAAAGGCATGGTTCTCTTGTCCACTGTATCTTAGACATGTTTCATTTGGGTTAGTGCCCCTTCTTCTCATTCCCCTGAAGTTCAGGTATCGTTTCCTTCTACAGAAGTATGATCCCTTCAGCAGGACTTTCTATGATAGAGTCAGACATCCATCCGAGAGGCCCGGATCGAGATCCTCTATCCATTATTGACCCTAGGTAGAGTTAGGCATCTACGTGACCAACTCCACCGGGCATCGATCCTCTACCTAGTAGGTGAATTCCAGATGAGTCGCGGTATCCACCATGGCCCTGGTAGTGATCCTCATCTATGTATCGTGATCTTTCCCACTCAGGAGTGTGTCTCCCATAATGAGTGCATCTATATATCTAAATCTTCCCACTGAGGAGTGTGTCTCCCTTAATGAGTGTAACTACCTCTCGTGACGGTTCCCGATGAATGTTACTTCTCGGACAGACGTCATCAGAGCTTTAAGACTCGTGGAGTGTGTTTTACCAGAATGAGTCCTTCATGGAATATTTGAACTGAATCCCTAACGGGGGTATGCGGTTGTTCAACTTGTCCCTAGACCGCTGGTCTGGGTTTTGAGTATATCTGGTTTGTGTTTATCTTGCTATATGTTCTGTAGACATATACTGTGCATAGATTACTGTACCTTTACTTCATGTACTACTTTGTGGTTTTCGGGGTCCTTTACTGAGTATTGTTATACTCACCCCTGCACGAGCTTTGCCCGCATGTGTTGTGTCTTGTACAGACAAGCAGCCTTTTGACAGAGTCCAGGGAGGACCAGGACATGACCGAGATTTATGAGTTCCCTACAAGTCGAGGCATTCCTTCGGCTACGAGCAGCAGTCCCAGTACCTCTTTGTGTTTACAGGTTGGACTTTGCAGTTTTCAGACTCTTTGTTCAATGGGCTTGTATTCTGGCCCAATTTACTTTCAGTACTTTACTTCCCGTTGTACTCTATTGGTTGGGTTTAGTTTTATGCATGCATTTTGTTCCATAGTGCTTTTACATTTCAGCATTTGTGGGCTTGGAGATGTGTACGTGTGTACAAGTGCTTAGGCAATGCCTCCCATGTTAGTAATATTCCTACTCGGTGCTAGTCACCAGCCCCTGACCTATTGGAGGCGGGGCTGGGGAGTCACTACATGGGCCCCACTAGGATAGTTCATGACACATACTTATATATATCATATTATATATGATTTATATATTGTAATGTCTCGACTCGGAAGCCACTAAACCAGTGCTCTGAGCCGGTTAGCTAAAATACCTCAAGCGCGCCTCCTCATACGCTAGAGGCTGTCGACTAGAAGTGAGGGTATAAAATAAAACTATGAGGAGATTATACCCCGATATTATAGTGCACAACCATATGTAAATAACCAAAAATTATGTACATCAGAGAAAGGAGAAAGATTAAATTAACTGAAACATGCTATAATAAAATTTGATGCACTAAAGGCCTGAATGACCATATAATCAACCACCCACTGGGCCAGTTACATAACATACCAAAATAAAATGACTAAAAAAAGTCTCCACAAAATCAATGAGCCAAACCCATCTAGTCATCTGATACCACTTGAGCAATCTCACTCGACTGAACAATACTAAACAGGGGCCTCTACCCAAACCTATGCCCATAATAAACATGTGATGGATGCTTGGGTACCCAAGTACAATGGAAGACCAAGAAAGGTGTGAGTAGAATTTAATAGGCCACCACCAATAGTGTCTAAAACAAACAATATTTAGTGAAATAGTGTATGCGGATAAACAGTGGAATAAATAAATAGTACAAAAAATGAAATACAAGCCAAGGAACATGAAAACTCATCCAATATCCAATGGAGAAAAGGGTTCCAAGGTGGAACCCTGACCAACCAAACATGTAATAACCTGGAATATCGCTATAAGGTGTAACATAGGGTTACTTCATACCCAAACCAAAAAGGGGTTGTTTACTATTCATTCATCTTGTGGGGGATAACATATGTACACGATACCTCACTCATGTACACATGCCATTAGTGCCTGGAATGTTGGTACAAAATCTAAATCAAATATCAGCATCAATATCAAACAAATATGGAACCTCCATCCAAGGAATAAGCATATACCAAAATATCGGTACCGACACTGAAACATCATGTGTATCAAACCCATCATAAAACATAATAGTACTGTATAGAGCCTTAGTACAGAATCCATCTATACATGACATTGTTGGTGCCTAGTGCATCAGTCTGGCCCAACCCAAGGAGGTGGAGCATCATTCCAACATCCTATATACATATCATCAGCGGTGCCTAAAGCATCAGTCTGGCCCAACCCAAGAGATAGGATCATCGGTCCATTATTCTATTCCACATGTACACCATTGTCTCCTAGAACATTAGTCTGGAGTCTTAAACCTAGATTATACTATTAGTGTCCAAAACCTCAGTATGAAACCATATCCTTAGTATACTACCTATACCAGGAGCATCAGTTCATCACCTAAATCATTCCATCATTTCTTAATTACCTATGCCTGGAGTATCAATCCATCACCTGAACCACTCTATCATTTCTGAAATACCTATTCTCAACATCATGACCATAAAAAATGTTCAATGAATACACAATTTTTTTTTAAAACCATTCACACTAAGTTTCCTATGGACCCTCAAAACCAAAACATGCGTTAATAAAGTCTGACCATTATCACATGCCAAAATAAAATAAACCAAACACTCTCATTTAACATTTCAAAAATCACCCTTCTCAAACACGAGTCTTTATATTTGAAAAACAAACAATTTCCAAGGCCTACATATCCATTAAAACCTTTACAAGATTCATTTAGGAATTTTTATCCAAGATTTCACCACATACCCATTTCAAATCAACATTTGAAATCTAATTAAAACCACTTTTTATAAACCACTTGGAGGTAAACACCTCATTTCAAAACAAGGTTTATTTCAAAACATAGCCTTCCCCCCTAAACACCCAAAACCAATTAAAATCCTAATACACACATTTAAAACCATTTCAAAAGACTCATAGTCATTTTCATAAAAACTTAACACATGAAACATTCCACTTCCAAAGGTTGGAACACCCCATGGGTGGACAAAGGCCTATCCTCACATCAACACAAATCCAACAAGATCCATGGAAATTCTAGGATATCAACCTAAATCCCAAAAAAATCTCTAAAATCAAGGAAACAAGCATATCCCATCTGGGCTCTAAGGTATACAACACAATGCATATATAAAATAATTACTTAGACTATGGGTAAAGCTCTTAAACCCTGAACTCATCAAAGAATCTTTAAAAAACATTACCAAAGCATGGTGGACTTACCAAGTCCTGTCTAAGAATTTTTCAAACCTCTTGAAACCCAATCGATCTCATCTCAATCACCCAAGACTTAATTGTAGGTTCCGAGCACAGTGAAAGTGCGTTGGTGGGTTTTCCCAACTTTAATTTTAACGTTAATAACGATCAATCCGATTTCCGTCACGATAATAAAATGCCGGATCTTCGGAATAGAACGAAGAAGGAAAAAGAAAGAGGGAGTCCCGAAACCATAAAGATAGGATCATCATATGTTGGTTATAATTAATTTAATTAATTTACAATAATTACCTTGATGGAATTATTTCTTCGTTGATGTCTCCGGTCATGATCTGATGTGATTTGTCATTGCGTCGCAGAAGACAAGTGTATACTTCCTCTAGCGGTGATCCACACGTGCACCACGTATTTATGGATGTCGCCAAAGGAATCTAAAAGTGATAGCTTAGAGAATCCTTTGCTTTCATTGTCCGCCTTAGATCACCTTGATCCGATGGAAGAGGATCTCTCTCAGTCTTGAGAGAATTCTTGGAGGAAGGAGTTCTTTCGGTCTTGAGAGAATTCTACAAAATTGTTGTGCACACCAATTCTCTCTGGAAAAGTGTTGGGGTTATGAGGATATTTATAATCGGGTTTGAGGTTAAAGAGTTATGAAAATAAATAAATGTGTTACACATTTTATTTATTTCATTAACTCTTATTGAAAACCCCCATGTCGAATGATTAATTCCTTGACATGCACCCATGCTGATTATAATAAATATCATTTAATAAAATGATATTATTTCCTCAAAATCCTGAATGGAAAAACTACACGGCATGTAATCATTAATACACTGCATGTACTCATTTTCCATGAAAACTATACAGCGTGTACATTCAATGTACATGACGTGTTTATCTTGTTTTCATTTTTCTTTATTTCCTCCACCATATTTATTATACCTTGATTAATGGATATTTATTTCTTAAATAAATGTAACTGCATTACTCGCTAATAAATATATATTATTTCACCCAAAATATATTCTCTTGAATAACTAGTGTCTAAATAAATGCGATCAGGCATCCTTAAATAATTATTAAACCATAGTTGAGAATAATCTTTATTTAACTTGTTAAATTAATATTTAACTGAGATACATGGACACACTTAGTGTGTGACCCTCTAGGCCTCTTTCTCAGTGGAATTAGGTAGAGCCTACCTAAAGTACAAGGTTAGAGTCTAGCAACATGACAAGGCACCCATATAGAAAGAAGTTAACGCCGTAATGACGTGTCACCTCATACGAATGCTTACCGTGTAATATAATTGCTTTGTCACGATATATCGAATCAAGCGGGTTGCATGCTAGTGCCATCAACCCATGTGCTCAATTATTCTTTCTTTGACTTCCCAGAATCAAACTTTCCCATACCTTACCATGGACATGGATTTATTTAGGCTATATCAATTCCATCAAAGGGTATGAGATATCTACTTCCGTTATGGAACAGAAGGGACAAATCATTTCTCGCATTATCTATTAATGCAGTATCACTCGTGACGCACCCAACATATCCTACCTCTCTACGAACAGTGTGTCATCACAATTTTCATCAATACATCTAAGTGAACGAGTTCTAATAACCATTAATAATAATCTTTAAGTCTAAGGAACAATACACACGTCTACAGATACGAACATCCAATGACACTATGAAATGTGGATTTCCTACTGGCGGGTCTCATTCTCATAATATCCTCCTGGATATTACCAAGGGTACACACCATGAGAAGGTGCCTCAAAGTTTTATGATTCCTCACCCCTAATGGCCTGTATTATTTATGTCCCTCAAATAACATCATCCGACCATAGAACATATATTCAAGAATAGTGTTATGGCACTTCCGGGTTCTCATTATAGAAGGGATCCTCTATGACCTTTTAATGCAACAAATATCCTTGGGACATTATCACATGCATTGTCATGCAGAAGAACAATCAAGATGTGATAAGGTGTTTATTTAATGAATAAAGTACAAAGTAGTTAGTTCTAGGCCACTAACTCCAACAGAATCCCACTTGAACTTGAGACAACTGCTAATAACTTTTAACCCTATATCTCTCACATGATATTCATCCTTCTGCTGAGATAGGACTTTAGTCATGTGGTTCTCCACGTTCTCTTCTGTGGACACTCTGCTCACTGAAACTTCATCCATTTTATAGAAATCCCTCAAGATGTGATACTTTTATAGTATATGCTTTGTCCGTTGATGTGATTTTGGTTCTTTTGCAAGAGACACCGCTGCTGTATTATCACAATACAACATGATAGGATATTTACTTCTGGGCACCACATCAAGCTCCTGGACAAAGTTCTGAATCCAGACAGCTTTCTTGGCTACATCATAAGCCGCTATATATTCATAATCCCCTGTAGAATCGGTGACAACTGGATGCTTTGAACTCTTCCAACTCACAACTCCTCTATTGAGACAGAAAACATATCCAAATTGCAACTTTAGATCATTATGATCTGTTTGAAAGCCATCATCAACATACCCTTTGATGAAAAGCTCCTCATCTCCTCCATACACCAGGAACATATCCTTAGTTCTTCTCAGATACTTAAGGATAATCTTAACAACAGTACAATGTTGTTCTCCTAGATCTGATTGATATCTGCCTACCATGCTCAGTGCATAGGAAACATCAAGCCTGGTATATAACATGGAATACATGATGGATTCTATAGCCAAATAATATGGGATATTACTCATTCTATCTTTCTCTTGTTGTGTATGAGGACACATTTTCTTAGAAATATGTAGTCCATGTGACAACAAAACCAATCCTCTCTTGGATTGTTCCATACTAAATGTATTTAGTATCTAGTCAATGTATGTACCCTGAATTAGTCCAAACGGCCTCTTGGATATATCACGAATTATCTGGATCCCTTGAACGTAGGCTACTTCATCCAAGTCCTTCATGGAGAAACACTTGTTCAACCAGTCCTTAACTGAATATAAGACTGGTACATCGTTTCCCATAAGCAATATGTCATCAAAATATACTACTAGGATAATGATCGCATTCCCATTAAACTGCTTATAAACACATGGCTCACATTCGTTCTTAATGAAACTAAATTCCTTTATGGATTTATCAAATTGAATGTTCCATGACTTGGATGCTTGCTTTAATCCATAAATGGATTTCTGCAACTTGAAAACCTGTTTGGATTCACCTGGTGTCACAAACCCTTCTGGTTGTGTCATATAGACATCTTCCTGAAGGTTCCCATTAAGGAATGCCGTTTTGACATCCATCTGCCAAATCTCATAGTCATGGTAAGCTGCTATGGAAAGTATGATTCTTATGGATTTAAACATGGAAATTTGCTAAAAGGTTTCATCATAGTCAATTACTTGATGTTATCTGAATCCTTTAGCCACTAGCCTTGCTTTATAGGTGCTAACTTGACCTTCAATGTCCAGTTTTCTCTTGAATACCCATTTTCATCCAATAGGCTTTACATAAACTGGATCATCAACTAGAACCTAGACTTAGTTCTGATACATTGAATCCATCTCATAATTCATAATTTTCATCCATCTTGCAGATCCAGAGCTTTATATTGCTTTCTTATAGGAGAGAGGTTCATCATTGTCCAACAATAATGATTCACCATCCTTGGTGACTATGAAACCAAATCTCTCTGGTTCCCTTACCTCTCTTGAGCTCCTATGTAGTACTTGTGTTTCTAGAACCTCTTCCATGGGGACCTGTGGAAATTGTTCCTATACCAACTCCTGTGTATCTTGAGCATCAACTTCATCAAAGTCAATCTTGTTCCCACTATCCTTTTTTAGGATTTTATCCCTCTCAAGAAAGACGGATTTTCTGGCAACAATCACTTTCTTGTCTAAAGGGTTATATAGGTAATATCCTTTCGTTTCCTTGGGATATCCTATAAAGATACACCTCGTGCCCCGAGGTGCTAATTTGTTTCCTGAGAAGGCCTTAACAAATTCCTCGCATCCCCATACACATGTGTGATCCAAAATGGGTTTCTTTCCATTCCATAACTCAGATGGAATTCCATTTTCCACCTTATTTGGTACTCGGTTTAATGTGTATGCTATAGTTTGTAATGCATATCCCAAAAAGGATAATGAAAGATCTGCATGACTCATCATTGAACTCACCATGTACAATAAGGTGCGGTTCCTCCTTTCACTAACACCATTCCACTGTGGTGTATAAGGAGGAGTGAGCTGAGATAGAATCCCAGACTCCCATAGAATATCGATGAACTCTTGGTTCATATATTCTTCACCTCGATCCAATCAAAGTTTCTTTATCTTCTGACCAAGCTGATTCTCTACTTCATTCTTGAATTCCTTAAATTTCTTTAAGGATTATAACTTATACCTCATTAAGTAGACATAGCCATATCTACTCAAATCCTCAGTAAAAGTAATGAAGTAAGAATATCCACCTCTAGCTTCTACTGGAAATGGTCCACACACATCCGTGTGCACCAATCCTAGAAGATCTGTGGCCCTTTCACCTTGTCCACCGAAAGGAATCTTGGTCATTTTATCTTGTAAACAAGCGTGACATCTATCAAGGGTTTTAGCTCAGTAGAGTCTAAATAGCCATCTTGGAAGATCTTTGTCAAGCGTTTCTTGTTTACATGACCGGTACAATGATGCCACAACTAGGTGATGTATAAGTCATGTGAGTTTGTTTTGTTATAGATTTCCAACACTTTGTTTTCATAATTTAATACATAAAAACCATTATTTAAATGCACCATATCATAACATACATTGTTCTTATAAAAGAGACAACCCTTATTTCCAAACTTGAAAATAAATCCATCGATATCCAAACAAGATACATAAATTATGTTCTTGGTAACACTAGGCACACAATAATAGTTATGTAAAACCAAAATCATCCTAGTCGGTAATGAGAGGTGGTAATCGCCAATGGCCAACGCAACTATCCTCGCACCATTGGCATCTTGAAGATCCACCTCTCCTCTAGAAATATTTCTAAATATACTTGGTTCCTGTATTTGAATACAGATGTGAGCCCCACAAGCTGTATCTAATACCCAATGTGTAGAAATGGAAAGATTACACTCAATAATAAATGCACCTTTAGTGTCTCCATGCTTCTTGGTGCAGTTACTCTTCCAGTGGCCTTAATTGCCACATGCAAAACATACTACCTCCTGTTCCTTTCCCTGACTCTAGATATTCCCCTTCTTGGAAGGATGATGCTCGGGGGATTCAGACCATTTATAAGTCTTTGGCCCCTTTTCCTTGTCCTTACTTTTCTTATTCACCATAAGAACTACAGGTTTGTCACACCCCATGTCCTTATCTACTTGGAAAATTAAGGTCATAAGTTTTGATAGACTCTTCTCATTGTTGCTCATGTTATAATTGACAATTAATCTAGAGAAGGTCTTGGGCAGTGATGATAGGATGAGATCTGTACGCAACTCATCCGAGAACTTAATCCTTAAGATGTCCAGGCATTCAATGTTGCCAATGAGCTTGACTACATGAGGCCCAGCTGGCAAAGAATCTCCAATCTTAGTTGTAAAAAAAGCATTGGATATCTCATATCTCTTCTATCTCACCTTCTCTTGGTAGATATACTTAAGGTGAGACATCATACTATATGCGTCTATGTTTTCATGTTGCTTTAAGAGCTCATTAGACATGGCCAATAGCATAAAACAATGTACATCTGTGGCATCATCCATGTGTTTCATTTAGAGAGATAGTTCCTCATTACTGGACTCTTTTCCAGTCGCAACTGGAATGAGCTCTTCCAGCACATACAACTTCCTCTCGTGGTGAAGGATGACGCATAAACGCCTCTTCCACTCTTGGAAATTGGTGCTGGTGAGAAGGTTTTCCTTCTCGAGTATGGTTCAAAATGATATGTTTGAAGTCATTTTTATTTCCATTTCTACAAATTAAGATGAGAAAAGGTTTTATTAATTTATTATAAAATTTGAGACAAATAAATAAATAAATACTTATTAGTCTCCCACTATTTTATCGAAATCCAATATCCCTCACCATTGAATTTGGAATATTCTGTTGCCTGAATATTCTAGTGGCAAGGATCCATATTTACCTTTGCATTACCCCAACTAGGGTTGTTCAAGAAACTTTAAGGGTTTTAGGTAGTCATTACAAATTCCAACTGAATTAACTCATAGCTCCTTGATCCACTGAGTGGACTCCTCAATCCTGAAATCCTTTTATTTTGGATTTCCTCAACCTTTGCCTCTTGGTCACACCAAGTCCTACTGTGGTAGTAAACCCTTGATGAGAACCAAGTCAATTCAACCCAAAACCTTGAATTAGAATTCCCTGATAATTGAAATCACCCCAACTAGGGTTGGTCAAGCACTTTGAACTATGGTTCGATTCTAACCAAGATGATGGAAGGCTATACCGACTTAATATTTATTTGATGGATTTTATCCTTATAAATAAATTTCTATTTTATTATCTTTTATTTCATGATTTTTAATATTAAGTGGGATATACTTAAGTGATTAACCATGTCTAAGATAATATTTACACATAAGCCGGTCTTATTTTAGTTCCATCTTGCAAGCTTGTTTAATTCATTAATTGTGTGATCATGACAACACACCCACGATAAATAAACCATGCAACTGATAGAAATAAAATAAATAGTATGATTATGAGCTTGCTCTATTGGTTAGTTTATCTAGCGGTTGATAAACTAACCCAAGACCTAGGGGAGAAACACCTTGAACCTTTCGGGTTCGTGTTTACATCTTTCCACCTGTCCACATTTGTATCTCCTTGGATTGGTTTCACCTTGGCTCCTGACTTGAGCCGCCTCCACTATCTTTGGAGCTCTATCCATTACATATGCATTTATCTCACACGTAGGTGAGGGGTAAAAGGGGTTTTACATAAAAGAAACCTTGGGAACGCATGCCCTACATATTAATGAGGAGAAGGCTCACAGACCAAAAAATTTAATTTAAATAAATAAATTAAAAGAAACCATTCACATACAAAGGTCTTGGTCTAGCTCATGATCATCCATACATGCAACGATATTACGCATTAATAAAACTAGAATTCAATTATTTAATAGTTCTTGTTTAAGATAAATCATGCTAGAATCAATTAATTATCTTGAATTAATCAATCCTTTTATCGTAAACCCTTTTTCTGAATTTACTTGAGATTCTCATCCATCAGAATTTTAAACAAATAAATTCATTTAAATATATCTTTGTACGTAACTTGTACCTTGGAGGAAACCTGGTGAATTCCCATTCATTACACATATGTTAAATTAAACACATATATATAAAACACCTATCACGTGTTGTGCCTCAGCTTTATGCCTGCACTATGGTACACGTCTCAAGGGTTTGTATAATATAATAATAAATTTTAATAAATATGCGTAATTTGGATGAGTACACGGCGTGTATTTCCGACTACACAGTGTGTACTTTTTTTCACCGTCCATCTGAAGTACACGCCCGGGGACATGGTGTGTGGATGTACTTCGGAAATTTTTAGAGTACACAACATGTTATTTTGGACACACGTCGTGTAGTATCCACGTTATACGGTTTCCAGCTGGGCAAACCGTGTACGGGGTACACGGTCCAACCCTAACCTGAAGGGACTACATGGCGTGTTCAGTTGGACCACATGGGGTGTAATCCAGAAACCGTGTGCCACCTGTTCCTGGTCAACACATGGTGTCATAAATGACTTAGATAGGATCCAATACACAACCTGATTTAGTGGATCAGTCAATGAATTGAACCTAGACTACACGACATGTACTTATGAATACATGCCGTGTATTCTGGTGTTTTATGGCCATGAGTGTTTGGAACCTCCGGATGAGTTCCTCTATTTTATTTTAATCAAAATTAAAAGAAAAATTTGTTTTTGTAAGGTGAACGAGAAATGAGAGGGGAGGAATAGATATCAAGATTCAGATTTAGAGAACGATTAACTTGAATTGAAACAACTAAATTATTAAATGTGTAAATCAACAAAAAAAACTAAATAATTATAATCATTGATATAACCTCCCTCTGATACCACTTGTAGGTTACAGGCGCAACAGAAGTGCGTTGGTGGGTTTTCCCAACTTTAATTTTAGCATTAACAACGATCAATACGAGATCCATTATGATAATAAAACGCCGGATCTTCAGAATAGAACAAAGAATGAAAAATAAAGAGGGAGTTCGAGAACCATAAAGATAAGATCATCATATGTTGGTTATAATTAATTTAATTAATTGAAAAGAATTACCTTGATGGAATTCTTTCTTCATTGATTTCTCCGGTCACAATCTGATGTGATTTTTCATTGCGTCACAAAATCCAAGTGTATACTTCCTCTAGTGGTGATCCACACATGCACCACGTATCTCTGGATGTTGCTAAAGTAATCTCTGGGTGATAGAATTGAGAAGCCTTTTCTTGCATTGTCTGCCTTAGATCGCCTTGATTCGATGGAGGATGATCTGTCTCGGTCTTGAGAGCATTCTTGGAGGAAGGAGTTCTTTTGGTCTTGAGAGAATTCTCCAGAATTGTTGTGCACAATTATTATCTCTGGAAAAGTGTTGGGGTTGTGAGGATATTTATAATCGGGGTTGAGGTTATAGAGTTATGACAATAAATAAACACGTTACACATTTTATTTATTTCATTAACTCTTATCGAAAACCCCCATGTTGAATGATTAATTCCTTGACATGCACCCATGCTGATTATAATAAATATCATTTAATAAAATGATATTATTTCCTCAAAATCCCAACTGGAAAAACTACATAGTGTGTAATCATTAATACACGGCGTGTACTCGTTTTCCATGAAAACTACATGGCGTGTACATTCAATGTACACGCCGTGTTTATCTTTTTTTCATTTTTCTTTATTTCCTCCACCACATTTATTAGACCTTGAGTAATGGATATTTATTTCTTAAATAAATGTAACTACATTACTTGCTAATAAATATATATTATTTTGCCTACAATATATTATCTTGAATAACTAGTGTCAAAATAAACATGATCATGTATCCTTAAATAATTATTAAAACATAGTTAGGAATAATCTTTATTTAACTTGTTAAATTAATATTTAACTGAGATACATGGACACACTTAGTGTGTGACCCTCTAGGCCTCTTTCTCAGTGGCATTAGGCAGAGCCTACCTAAAGTACAAGGTTAGCTTCTAGAAACACGCCAAGGCACCCATAGAGAAAGAAGTCAACGCCGCAATGATGTGTCATCTCATACGAACGTTTACCGTGTAATATAATCCCTTTTTCACGATATCTTGAATCAAGCGGGCTGCATGCTAGTTCCATCAACCCATGTGCTCGATTATTCTTTCTTTAACTTCCCGGAATCAAACTCTCCCATACCTTACCATGGCCATGGATTTATTTAGGCTATATTAATTATATCAAAAGGCCTGAGATATCTACTTCTGTTATGGAATAGAACAGACAAATCCTTTCTCGCAATATCTATTAATGCGGTATCACTCGTGACGCACCCAACGTATCCTTCCTCAATGTGAATAGTGTTTCATCACCGTTATTGTCAATACATCTAAGTGCATGAGTTGTAATACCCATTAATAATAATATTAAAGTCTAAGGACCAATACAAACGTCCACAGACATGAACATCCAATGACACTATGAAATGTGGATTTCCTACTAGCGGGTCTCATTCTCATAATATCCTCCTGGATATTACTAAGGGTGCACACCATGAGAAGGTGCCTCAAAGTTTTATGAGTCCTCACCCATAATGGCCTGTATTATTTGTGACCCTCAAATAACATCATCCAGCCATAGAACATATATTCAAGAATAGTGTTATGGCACTTCCGGGTTCTCATCATAGTAGGGATCTTCTATGACCTTTTGATGCAACAACTATCCTTGGGACATTATAACATGCATTTTCATGTAGAAGAACAATCAAGATGTGATAAGGTGTTTATTTAATGAATAAAGTACAAATTAGTTGGTTCTAGGCCACCAACTCTAACATTAATCTCATACCAAGCAACAATAATTAATTAATTATAACAATTATAGTTAATTAATTAACCAAAACCCAACAAGTCATAATGCCATAAAACTTAATGGGACATTATGACACACTAAAACCAAAACCAACCATTCAATGAAGACCTGCAACATAACCCCAACCACATTACGGGCCAAATACCTAAAAGGAGATACCAGTTTGAACACAAATTAAATTAATTCATTGGAAAAAACCTATGAAAATTCACCATGGTCACATACCTTAACGAAATGACATTAAACAGAGTACAAAATCCACCTCAAGATATCCTCTACCCAATCTGACCAAAAGCATCATGATAGATGGATGATTCCACCAAGATCTGGTGGAATCACAAATGAAACCCCAATCAGAGAACTCCAAAATTAGTGAGAAGCAAGAAGAGGAAAAAGTGGGATCATTGGAGGAATATAAATCACCTTAAATTCTTAAGTAACACCACTAAATCAACTCCTTGGTGAAGCTAGAATAAGGGAGGAATGGATAAGGGTCCTCCTTTGGTTCATGTGCATAAGCGGGGAAGAAAGGGGGAGGGTAACTTAGAATCCTGAATGGGAAATGGTAAAAACACCATTTTAATGAAAATATAGGCTACCATATGGTTTGCATGCACAATTTTCAAAGTTTTACGCTCCTTACTATCCAAAATCAAAGCCTCACATAGTTGGGCCACACGGTTTGAAAAACCATGTTCCAACTGTGCTCTTAGTACCGCCTTCCACCTATTGCAATGTGCACAGTTTGTCTGAAACCATGCACATCCCATGCACCATGCCTCATAGATCTATCAGCCTCACACAATTTTCCATTAGACCATGCATGAATTTTACTTAAACATGAAAAACCACAAAACCCAACCATGATCTGTTCAAAATGAACTAAAAACCTCATAAGTATCAGGGTTTTTCATGGTTTCTCCTAGACTGTGCATACCAAACTGTGCACCCTTACCAAAGAACTCAAAAAAACCTAAAACTTAACTCTAATCCTCCTAATCTCATATGAGCACCCATGATACCACTTTAAAATCATTCCTTATCTCAAAACAACATTTAGAGGCATTTCAACTCTCAGAACTCCATTCCGAGTCTTGATTCAAGATTCAACCTATTCAGTAATGAAAATTAAAATTCTTTGAGAAATTTTCGATCCAATTGGACATGAGATCTTACAACCTACCTAACATAACACTTATCATACTCAAGAATCCTTAGTGGTGATACAAACGCACCATCTGACCTACTTCGATCACCATATCTCATCCAACCATCTCATTCAACTCCCAATATCCTAAAACACTACCGGAGAACAAATTTCAACTTAAGGCCCTCAACTAGCCACAACTTTGAGCTAAAACCTATTTCCAAAACCAAAACACCATGATGGAACTTACCCAATCCCATCCAAATGAAACATTAGTCACAAAATTACCTAATTAGTCATTGAGATATGGTGCTCCCCACCATAAGCTTTAATTTATAACCACTAACTTATGATTCTTAACACCCCTTTCCATTAGAAATCCCAAAAAAACCTTGAAATCTCGCTACCACCAAGCACCCAACATGGTTCTCAACTAACCTCACCCCAACAACCATGATAACACCAATCATCATTAGCACATATTCCCATCATTAAAAATTAACCAAAGATGATGAATACCTGGCATCAATGCCTGAACTAATAACATACTAAATTTTCCTTGGAATCCCCACTCAAACCAAAAACACAAATATCATTCCTAGACAACACTTCAGAAGTATCCTATAACCTTCTTCACCCACATTATGCACTAACCCCAGTCAGAGTATCTTCAACTGACTCATCTTAAACATCGATTCCAACTACCAGTCTATTGTCATCTCATCTGATCACTATTCCCTCACAATTAGAGGCATTCCAAAAGCACCCAAAACATGCCCACTAGAGTCCACACTCGACTCCATTAATATTCCACATTAAGATCCTTTACTAGATCAAAACCATAATCACACCCTACTACACATGTCAACACACATTAAACGCAAGAACCTCAAATTTATTTTCAAAACCACCTCAAACCCAAGTCTATGATCGACTCTATCATCCACCAAAACTAATTTTACCATCTACATTTAATACAAAATCAAAGAACGCATCTCAAAGAGCCCTTTCTAGTATCATGGTACCACCACGATCGATCCATGACCAGTCCCACACACCCATGACCCTTCCAGCCTCAAGGTTGTATCTCTGTGACTGACACACACTCCCCACCATAAGGAATGTTATTATTTCCCACTCACCCAGACAACCTCAACCGCTATAGACCATGCTCCAATCATTGCTGACCCAAGGATTAGATGCGGTTATTCTGCTCTCACCCGAGCGACCAAATAAATCATTAACTATCACCCATTCCCACCATATGAGAACCACACCTATGGTATTCATTAAAATACAGTTCATCTTGAGGACCGAACCCATAACAAACAATGATGCACTTACCACCATGTAACATCCCCGACTCGGAAGCCACTAAACCGGTGCTCTGAGATGAGTCATCACATGACCTCAAGTGAGCCTCCCCATACGCCGGAGGTTTCTGACTAGCAGTGAGGGTCTAATGAGTCATGTAGGGAGACTATATTATCTTTACCAGAGTAAGACATAGTAGAACACAATATAAATATCAGAAACTATATGAAATACCAATAAAAGAGTATAACCAAGCATTTCCCAAATAGGGTACAAACCAAAAATCAAATAAAACCATGTCATGATATACTAGTAGTGCAAAGTGGAAGAATCCCAAAACAAAAAAATGTCCAAAACTCCAAACGGGTCCTGAATCTGAGTCAGGGTCCTTATCCATGTACATCCTGAGCCCAACTCAACATCTCATAGTAGGGCCTCTGCCCTTGTCCTAACCTGCAACCAATAGATCTGCTCGGGTACCCAACGACGACCCGAGAAACGTGTGAGTACAAAAGTCAGTAGGCCACCACCAACGATGTCTAAAAAATATCCAATCTAATAGATAGTGCATTTAAGTAATAAATAAATGGTTAGTAAGCAAGGGATAGTTCGAGTTCCATTATTTAACAAGATTTATTTAATTCATGACTAGAAATTATCCCAATTCCATTTCTTATATCATATTCATTAAATAAGCTATATTGATCACATGTTCCATGGGTTATGCATAAATATCATCTATACTAGGTCTAAGGAAATAATTCACAATGTATAGAGAAAACAAATAAAGTCCCTATCTCACTAGGTATCCACATATCACATAAACACATTTTCCTCACCTCAAAGCCTCAGTCTGGGTGGAATGAAATCAATACAATAACCTCATCTTGGAGCCTCAATCCAAGTGGAATGACACCAATACAATAACCTCACCTTAGAGCCTTAGTCCAGGTGGAATGAAATCAATAAAATAGCCTCACCTTAGAGCCTTAGTCCATGTGGAATGCAATCATTAGGGGAATAGAGCATCATTCCTCATCCCTAACCCGTGCATTAAGGGTAGAGTTTAGAGCATCAGTCCAACTCGACCTGTGGGTGTAGAACCTCCGTCAATACCCCACATTGCCAAGACATGTGCACATGCTTATTTATCAAATCACCACAACCATACCATCACACAACCAAGTATATTAAATGCCATTGGATATCAAAATACATAACACAACATAACATAACCTATTCCATTGGGAATCAACATTTACAAGGCATAACAAACAATATGAGAATTAATACTATGCCACAACCCATTGACACATTTTCCACATTTCACATCTTTTATCCATTTATTCTAATTCCCTTTTTATCATGCTTATCTCATTAATCATTCATTAATTGTGCCTATCTCACTAGGCATCATTAATTAGGCTTAACTCACTAGGCTCTAATACCAGGCTCATAATCCATTCTATTATGGTCTCTAGTCATTTCCACTTAATAAAACATTCACACAATTTCCAAATACAATTCATATCCATTTATCCCAATTCCAATTTTTGCGCCTTAACCCATTAGGTGTATTCAAACACCCCTTTTCCTTACCCAAATTCATCATTGACCATTCATTAACCCATTTATCCCATTTATCATCTCACAAGAATTTACCCACTTATTAATTCAAAACACAATTCTCATATCACATAACACAATTCCTTCATTACATTCAATCATTTAGGTGAACCACCTAATTATCATGTATTAACTAATTCCTCAATTCATCCCCAATTATCATTTCCCATGATTATCTTACTAAGTATAAACATGTATAAAGATAAACCCTTAGCATTTCTCTTTATCCCACTTAACCCCTATTTAAGCCCACCAACACCCACATAGGTCACCGCCCAACCCATGTGTGTTACTAGGAATCCCATTCACATCCTTCAAGCTTAATATCATATTCACCCTGGGTTCTATTTTCTCACACAACGACCATACATTACTTAGCTAAACTTTAAGCCCGAGAACATTGGCACACCCCATGGGTGGCCCTAACATAGGTCACATCATCCTCCATGCATCCTGTGAGGGTCATGAGGGCTCCATTAGGTTGTTTAGACTCCCTAAACATCACATAACACTAATTGAATGACAAACTATTCACAAGAGGGTAAGAATCAAAAAACTTCATGCAAAAATATCTATAAAACTCAAGGGATATAACTTGTAGACCACCTATCTAGAACCCATTGATGAACACTCCCTTAATTGTGTCCTTTGATCTGGGTTCAAACACCCCTTGGATCCCCAAACTAGATCTCACCCAAAAAAGATGGTCTTAGAGATTCAGAAGGATATGGAAGAAACCACAAACCCTAATCCACAAAAGAGAAGGAAGGAGAGGATTAGACTTACCTGAAGCTTCGATCCGCAACTGACGGCGCTCCAAAGGACCAAGAAATGAGGGAGATTGATTGATGAGAGCTCTTGAGGTCCTTGGGGAATCAATAGGGATAGAGGAGGTGGAATGGAGGAGAAAACTGAAGTGGGTCTTAAAATCATGGGGTGGCATTTTTGTAAAATTTTCCAACTTTTCTGGGACGTACGGTTTACCCGCATAGTTTTCCAAACCGTGCGCAAACTGTGTGACAACTACTATCCACGAGATGCTATCCCAAACAATTTCCTAGGGATCCTACACAATTTTTCCTAACCATGCACAAACCGTGAAAAGGCTACTATCCAATAATGGCTTGTCCACACGGTTTACCTACACAGTTTCACCTAACCGTGCGCAGACCGTGCGCCTTGCACTGCTTGGCCTGATTTCTCTTCTCTTCACACCCCAAGCCCCTAGGGCACCTCTGAGACCACACCTGAACATGGGAAACACTTATCTAGACAAAAATAATAGATTCAAGACAAAATTTAATCAAAAACATACCTTAAGAAAATCTAAGACCATACAACCTCCCCACCTTATAACGGCTCGTCCCCAAGCCGCCCTCCCAAGCACCACTAAGATTCTGTAACCAAAGGTCATTCCACTAGGCCTACCTATCCATCCACTTTCTAGGTTTTTGGATGCAAATCACAGGGCCACTAAGAATATATAAGGGGCACAAACCTTCCCCACAAGCCTTCCTCACTACAACCACAACATGAGTTGAACACTCCTTAAGGGTCCATCCACTTCAACCATTCTCACCACAAGAACTTCTCAGGGGACCTATGTGAAAACACCTAACCCAAAAAACATAGAACTTAACACATAACATCACATCACCATAGAGGGACTGATAGACACCTCATCAGTTTGATTTCTCCATACGACTAATGACCCAAATCACTTGGTGTCATTTTCAAGTTCACCCAACTCAAACGGTGACAAACCCAGTATCACCCAGAAGTAAACACAATCCTTCCTACCACCTTTCCTAAAGGTCTCATCCCACAACTATACATCCAAATGAAACTAAAAACTCTCAGATACTCAACTAGTTAAACCATTCCAAAGCTCTATACCAAGGCTGACTCACCTGAACGGTGACCACTCAGGTCCTTCCAACCCAAAACTTTGATCACGTCATCAACCAACCATTTATTAGGTATGGTTCTCTCCACCATTTCAGGTTACTTGGAACATCCTCTATCGATGAAAAAAAACCAGAACTCAATCCAACCTTCCCCATTTCCTAACACGTTCCAACTCACTGGGTCTAAGAATCCATAGGAGCATTACCCTGCCTTGTCATCTGGCCACACCGTCACAACCATTCGGAATGAAATTCCTGCAATATCCATTCAAGGACTATGATCATCCTGACCTCACTTAGGTAAAACTTCGTTTTTAAAGGTGATTTATTCTACAACATAAACCCATATGTGGGTCACTCTCACCCCACCCATAAATTTTACCATCTCAGGTCAGACCACCTTCGAATGGATTGCCCCAAAACACCCACCTTCCACTGATGGTACGTTACCACTTTCTCACCTTCACAAGGTGATTACTAACTTGAAGTCTGTCATTATCATTCCACACAACCACTGAGGTCATTTTCTGAATTCTAGTAGAATTCATTATCACGACATTACCTCCATCCAGACTGTCATCGACTTCACCCTTGGCATGACACCACATCACATAGCCAAGGTTCATTCAACTTCACAATGTTTCAAAACCACTCAAGGGAAAATTACCCAAGTATAACCCCAATCTTTGTTGGAGTTATAGGTCCCTAACATCCCTTTCCAATACTTGTTGTCATATCCAACCATATACTCCTATGACCCAGCACAGGTCTCACAAGATTCACTTGGAACCACCCTGAGCTCAAGTCAACACTTGGCTCATTTTCCACCACATCCAAGACCCACATGCCTCTCTGAGGAACCTGACACGCACCTCACTAGTTCCCTATTGCTACCCTGGTTCCACTATGTCATCTTGATGTTATCTTTCCCACATCCAAGTCTGATTTATCACTCCCCACCTTAGGAGTGTTGTTACCTTTTCTCACCATGAGGGATTCCAACCACCGCATCTTAAAACCGATCACAAACCAAACCCCAAACTTAGATATGGCCATTCTGCCTTTTTCCAAAAACAAGAGAATGAATGTCACCCAGTGCCTGTTCTTGGCTTCTGTGAACAGAACCCAAGGAATTTTCTGACATTCGGCCCATCCTGAGGTCCTAAACCTATATCATCAAGGGTGTAAATCTCATTATCAAACTCCACACATACCGCTTCCTTGTGCATAAAATCCATGATGTCCCTCATCTAACCAAACACCTCCATGTCTCTTGCCAAGATTCAGAGCTTCTCTGCATACCTGGGATGATGTCAAGATGTTGGGAATGATCGTCACTAGATGAGGTATGCTAAGAAGTCATCACAGAACACCACCACCAACTTATCCGTTTCTGATGTCAAGCTATGGGACACCATGGCCTTCCGGGAATATCAAGATTCCCTACCGAATGTGCCACATCAACACTTAACCATCACCACAAAGGTGTGATTTCCAACTAGGTTCAACCATTTCTCCCCATCCAAACCATTCATACAACATGTTCAGCCACATGACCACCCTTACCTCAGGTGTTACCATCGAATGGGAGTATATAACCACAATTTAGCCACCCTTATATTTTCTATTCAAAACAACTTCCAGACCTCTCTCATAGGTCACTTTGAAGGTTGAACAAAACCAACTCCCTTGATTGGAGTCACAACCAGAATAAGCCATTGGCCCTCTCTCCAGACCACACTTATCATGACACAAATGAAGCAAAGTGCGTGAATAGAACTCTCACTCCCATTCCAATGCACACTATGATTTGAGTACCAAATAACCATCTTATCTAGGTTCCAAACCAAAGGTGTACACTTTAATTGGCACTACAAAAAATCATCCTCCGAGAATTCGAGTCACAACTCACAAGGTCACCAAGACCCATGCACCATCCTTAGGGTTCAGAATGAACTCCAGAAAGTCATGAACCATGAGAGTTTTCTCACTCACATTACCAAACAATGCCTCACAACCCAAAGGCCAAATCCCTACCAAGGGTTCCCTAAACACACCACCTAGGCCATATCATAACTGGACATGCCTCACAATCCAAACCCAAAGTCTCAACTAGGGAACTCTTATTGCCCCACATCACGCTTACAAGGGTCAAACTGACAACACCAAGGATACCCACCTTTGAACCCAAACATTTTAATTCCAAACTTTCCATTCACTCGACACTTCAAAGAATGACTAATAGAATTCAACCACAATTGGAAAAGATCTCACACTATCAACCTTAAACAAACCATTCTTCATACCCTATCCCAACAGTTATCATCACACTTAGAACACTACCCCCTACCATACCTACCGCGGTCATGGTCAACATGGGGTAACCAACTTACTCAATCACAAGTCTTTCATCAATAAATATTCAAACCAATTCTTACTCCACAACATGATCCTTTCCTCTTAAGCACATTTCTCATTTCACAACATGTTAAATCATCATTTTTTAACACATTTACACCTTTCATTAGGAAAAATTCATTAATTTTTTTTACCAACATTATGAAACCCCTTTTTCTTTTGGACACCGAATCAAAACTTACAATTTATCATAAACCAAAACTTTAACCCAATCACAAAATTTATTTATACATGATATTCCTTAACTATTTATTTGCATTATTTTCATTTTTCCACTTTCATTACCATTATTAAGCATCATTTTCTTCATATTTACCATGGAAGTAAAATGAATTCAACTCTCCATGCCCCACACACCCATCCCGTGTGTGTTCCTATAAATATGCATGCCACTTATATCCTTAGGTGCCTAAAATGAGACATGAATGCACATCCCCATGTCATTATGATAATAAGAGAAATATCATAAATCAGTCAAATCACACAACATGTGCATCACCCAATGGTGAAATATCATTCAACTGTAATAACACACATCAAGAATGACAATTCCCACATAGGATGACTTGGGTTTTCCCTTGTACATGGGTTAGCTACTCCCAAGAACGAGCTCATTACTAAGGCCCAACATTGTCCTAATATCATATCTACCATCACCAAATAGTAATAAAGAGAAAAGAACCTACCTATGATACCACTTTGTAATATCCTCAACCCAAAATCCACTAAACCAGTGCTCTGAGTCAGGTCATCACATAACCTCAAGCGTGCCTCCTCGTATGCCAAAGGTTGCCAACTAGCAACGATGGTCTAATGAGTCATGTGGGGAGGATATAACCTCTTTATCAGAGTAATCCACAATAGAACACAATATAAATAGTAGAAACATTATGAAATATGAATAAAAGAGTATAACCAAGCATTTCTCAAATATGGTACAAACCAAAAATCAAATACAACCATGTCATTCCATACTAGTAGTGCAAAGTGGAAGAATCCCAAAACAAAACAAATGGCCAAAACTCCAAACAGGTCCCGAATCCAAGTATAGGTCCTTCTCCATGTACATTATGATCCAAACTCAACATCTCACAGTAGGGCCTCTAACCTTGTCCCGACCTACAACTAATAGATTTTCTCAGGTACCCAATGACGACCCGAGAAGCGTGTGAGTACAAAACTCAGTAGACCACCACCAACGATGTCTACAAAATATACAATCTAATAGATAGTGCATGTAAGTACAAAATAAATGGCGAGTAATAAAGGGATAGTTCAGGTCCCATTATTTAACAAGATTCATTTAATTAATGATTAGCAATTATCCCAATTCCATTTCTTATACCATATTCATTACATAATCCATATTGATCACATGTTCCATGGGTTAGGCATAAATATCATCTACACAAGGTCTAAGGAAATCATTCACAATTTATAGAGAAAAAAATAAAGTACCTATCTCACTAGGGATCCACATATCACATAAACACATTTTCCTCACCCCGAAGCCTCAGTCTGGGTGGAATGACATAAATAAAATAACCTCACCTTGGATCCTTAGTCCAGGTGGAATGATATCAATATAATAACCTCACCTTAGAGCCTCAGTATAGGTGGAATGACATCAATAAAATAATCTCACCTTAGAGCCACAGTCTAGGTGGAATTCAACCATTAGGGGAATAGAACATAAGTCCTCATCCCTAACCCATGCATTAGGGGTGGAGTTTAGAGAATCAGTCCAACTCGACACGTGGGTGTAGAACCTCATTCAATACCCCACACTACCAAGCCATGTGCACATGCTTATTTATCAAATCACCACAACCATACCATCACACAAATAACTATATTCAATTCCATTGGACATCACAATACATGACACAACATAACATAACCAATGCCATTGGGAATCAACATTCACAATGCATGAAAAACAACATGGGAATTAATACTATGCCATAACCCATTGACACATTTTCCACATTTCACATCATTTAGAAATTTATCCCAATTCCCTTTTTATCTTTCTTATATTACTAAGCATTCATTCATTATTCATATCTCACTATGCATTGTTCATTAGGATTAACTCACTAGGCTCTAATACCAGGATCATAATCCATTATATTATGGTCTTTAGTCATTTACACTTAATAACACATTCACACAATTTCCAAATACAATTCATATCCATTTAGCCAAATTCCCATTTTTGTGCCTTAACCCATTAGGTGTATTCAACCACCCCTTTTCCTTACCCAAATTCATCATTGACCATTCATTAACCCATTTAGCCCATTTATCATTTCACAAGCATTTACCCACTTATGCATTCCAAATGCAATTATCATATCACATAACACAATCCCTTCATTACATTCAATCATTTAGGTGCACCACCTAATTATCATGTATTAACTCATTCCATAATTCATCCATAATTATCATTTCCCATAATTATCTCACTAAGCATAAACATGTATAAAGATAACCCCTTATCTTTTCCCTTTATCTCACTTAACCCCTTTTTAAGCCCACCAACACCCACGTAGGTCATCGCCCAACCCATGTGTGTTACCATGACTCCCATTCACATTTTTCAAGCTTAATATCATATTCACCCTGGGATTTATGTTCACACACAATGGCCCTACATTTACTTAGCTAAACTCTAAGTCAGGGAATGTTGGCACACCCCATGGGTGGCCCTAACATAGGTCACATTGTCTTCCATGCATTCCGTGGGGATCACAAGGGTTCCATTAGGTTGTTTAGACTCCCTAAACATCACACCACACTAATGGCATGACAAACTCTTCACAAGAGGGTAAGAATCAAAACACTTCATGCACAAATCTCTATAAAACTCAAGGGATATAACTTGTAGACCACCTACCTAGAATCCATTGATGAACTCTCCCTTAATCTTGGCCTTTGATCTGGGTTCAAACACCCCCTAGTTCCCCAACCTAGATCTCACCTGAAAAAGAGGGGTTTAGATATTCAGAAGGAGATAGAAGAAACCACAAACTCTAATCCACAAAAGAGAAGGAAGGAGAGGATTAGACTTACCCGAAGCTTCGATCTGCAACCGACGACACTCCAAATGACCAAGAAATGAGAGAGATTGATCCATGAGATCTCTTGAGGTCCTTGGGGAGTCACTAGGCCTCGAGGAGGTGGAATGGAGAAGAAACCCGAAGTGGGTCTTAAAATCATGGGCTGGCATTTTTGTAAATTTTTTCAACTTTTTTGGGCCGCACGGTTTACCCACACGGTTTGCCAAACTGTTCACAAACTGTGCGACAACTAGTATCCTTGAGATTCCATCTAACACGGTTTCCTATGGATCCTACATGGTTTTTCCTAACCATGCGCAGACCATGTGAAGGATACTATCCTAGAATGGCTGGTCCACACGGTTTACCCACACGGTTTCACCTAACTATGCGCAGACCGTGCACCTTGCACTGGTTGGCCTGATTTTTCTTATCTTCGCACCCCAAGCCCCCAGGGCACCCCTGAGCCCCCACCTGAACATGGGAAACACTTATCTAGACACAAAGAAGACATCCAAGCCAACATTTAATCAAAAACATACCTTAAGAAAATCTGGGACCTTACACACCATATGGATACACATACACCACTCCATGAGCGTAACCTCCAAGAGGCTCCATATCAAACGAGAAGACAATAGTTTAGCTAGGTGTATAGCAATTTCCCTCACATCATACTCAGGATGATGTTAAGGTTTTGAGCATGATCATATATAGACTAAGTGTACACTAATATTTCATTAAAAAACACCATCACCACACTTCCATTCCCGACTTCACCTCCATCTGCAGGGACATGTCAAACCCATTCAAAATTCTTGGGCGTCCCTTCCCACAAGCGTCTCATAATATTCACATTGATCCTCAACCTACTCATAACCACCCACATGGACCTACAATCTTGAACATACAATATGTAATATCTCATCCATAAACCAAATGACACAATGTGTCACCAACCATTCATGTCTCCAAGATTCCATTAACACTTAATCATCACACACACTCTTGTATGGAACCACTATAAAACATGATTCCAAACCCAAAGAGTCAAGATTTTAAAAACCTCATCTCAAAATCCCTATCTACTATCCATGGATACCCTAAATTCCCATATCACCCCACTAAGAGCACCCTTGGTGCTTCCCAAAACCAAAATAAACTTACCAAACTAAAACCACTTACTCGAACACTCAAAACTTAAGTGTCGTTAAAAGTTCCACGAAGATCATGTACACTCCCACTATGTTTATGATGATTCATCTAGAGAAACTAATCTAGGAACCAAACTATTCCTTCCCTCAGAACCACAATCAACACTAGATAATCAACACTCTAAGTATTTACTATCTTTAATGAAATTGGACACCTTCAAGTACCTTATACCAAAACAAAATTGTACACGCAATTTCCACCCAAAGTAAACTAATCCACATGAACCCAAATTTCCCTGATCACCTCATGTTCTCAAGATCCAACTCATAATTGTTAGGAATACCTTATCTTACAACCATCACTTGGAATAGGCACCCAAAAAATCCTGTACCTCTAGAAACCAACCCCAAATCTAAACACTATCAAGTTCTCTATCTCAAAAACCGAGTGCATCATATGTGCCAAAACCCCATGTTAGGATGCACCCATCATGCACCACTTTCAAAAGTATGAAACATCCAACCATGAATTGCGCACCCAAAAGAACTCACAACTCGACCAACCCCTCTCATGGGTCACCCAAAAAATCTACACGACACCAACTCCCTAAAATGGAGTCACGTCAAAAAGTTTATTGGGTCCAACCATCGAGGGTCTACAACAACTCACAGAAGGCCACAAATCATGGATATTAAGCATGTACCCGCATCATCGTCACACAAAATCATCAAAACAAAACACTCTCTTCTAGGGACCTGCACTATAAAGGTGTCATATACCAACCAACTACCAATAAATAGGGCGCCCATCATCTCTGAGAATCTACACATCAGAATGCTCCCTAGAAGAACTGGACATACCATCAACCTCAAAAAAAAAAAACCACCCATAAGGGTTAAATGCTAAACACTTACACCACACTGGCCCACCAAGGTCACTGCACCTACCATGAATGAGAACCAAACTAGTTTCCTCATAAAAAAATGTCACACTGTAGATACACATAACCTTCCATCAGAAAGAAATCCATAAACCACACACTAACAACCCTATAACATGTAGATCCTATGTGCCTAGCATGATACATGAGATGCCTCTTACCTCTACAGGTTAGGAGTAAAAACAAACTATAGGAATCTTACCATTGGTATAAGAGCTATGAGTCTATCATAAATCATTAAATCCAAACAACATGTGTGTCACTCGAAGAAAAAATCATATACAACCATAATATCACAAATCCATAACATTAATCCCATCCCCTAGTAACCTAGACTTCCTACTAGAATAGTTTTTCACGATGCATCAACCCAATATCCATCATAAGACTTGACACATTCTTACATATTCAGTCTACCAAACCCTAAATAGTAAAACAATAGGAAAGTAAACACCTATAATAGCACCTTGTAATGTATCGAACTAGAATCCACTAAACCGGTGCTCTGATCCAGTTCACTAAAAGACCTCAAACACACCTCCTCATACGCTAGAGGTTTCTGACCAACAATGGGGGTTTAAAATATAACTTTTAGGATACTTTACCCCATATCATAGTGCACAACCAAAAGTAAATAAACAAAAATTATGCAAATTAGAGTAATTAGAAAGAATAAATAGAATGAAACATGCTATAATAAATTGAGATGCACTAAATTCCCAAACGAACAAATCATACATACAACCAACTGGACTGGTTACATAACATACCAAAATAAAAGAACTAAAAAAGGATCCACAACATCACCAAGTCAAACCCATCTAGTCATTTGATATCACTCAATCAATCCTTCTCATTCAAACAATAATCAATGGGGACCTCAGAACAAACCTATGCCTACAATAAACATGTGATATCTTCTCAATTTCCCAAGTGCAATGGCGACCTGAGAAGGGTGTGAGTAAAACTCAGTAGGAAACCACCAACAATGTATAAAGAAAACACCAATTAGTGAAGTATTGTATTCAGATAAATAGTGGAATAAATAAATAGTATAGAAAATGAAATACGAGCCAAGAAACATGACAAATCATCCAATATCGACTAGCCCTAAGGGTTCCAAGGTGACACTCCGACCATCCAAACATGTAATGACCTGAACCTACACTCTAAAGCATAACATAGGGGTACTTCATACCCAAACCAAAAGGGGTTGTTTCCTATTCATTCAACTCAGGGGGAAAATAACATACATCTATGATACTTGACTCATGTACCCACACCATTAGTGCCCAAAATGTTGGTCTGACATATAAATCAAATATCAACATCAATATCAAATGTGGTTGGAACCTCTGTCCAACACATAACCAAAACCAAACTATATGTACAGACACTGAAACAACGTGCCTATCAAACCCATAATAAAACATAACAATAGTGATGAGATCCTCAGTTTAGAATCCATCTATACATGACATCGATGGTGCCTAGAGTACCATTCTATCCCAACACAAGGAGACAGAGCATCAATCCAATATCCTATATACATATCATCAGTAGTTCTTATAGCATCAATATGGACCAACGCAAGGAAGAGGATCATAATTCCATCATCATATTCCACATGTTATACCATCATCACCCAAAGAATTAGTTTGGTGTCTTAACCATAGAGTATACTACCAGTGTCTAGAACATCAGTCTGACACTATATCTGTATTATACCACCTACACCCGGAGAATCATTCCTGCCCCTAAACCATTCCATTATTTCTTAATTAACTATGCTTGGAGCATCAGTCTAGCACTTGAACTACTCTATCATTTCTAAAATACCTATTCTCAACATCATGACCATACAAAACGTTAAAGTAAAACACAAAACCCCTTTTTAAACCATTCACACTAAGGTCTCTATAGACCCTAAAAACCAAAACATGCCTCAAAAAATACTGAAACTTATCATATGAAAAAATAAACTAAACCGAACACTCTCATTTTACATTTCAAAAATCACCCTTATCAAACATAGGTCTTTATATTTGAAAACCAAACAAGGACCAAGGACTACATTTCTATTAAAACCATCACAACATCCATTCAGGAATTTTTATCCAAGAAATCACCACAAACCCATTTGAAATCAACATTTAAAATCCAATTAAAACCCCTTTTTATAAACCACTTGGAGGTCAATACCTCACTTTAAAATAAGGTTCATTTTAAAACATAGCCTCCCCTCCTTGACACCCAAAACCAAGTCAAATCCAAATGAATGCATTTAAAACTATTTCAAAAGCCTCAAAGGTATTTTCACAAAAACTTATCACATGAAAAACTCCACTTCTAAAGGTTGGAACACACTATGGTTGGACATAGGCCTGAACCCACATCACCATGGATCAAACAGGATCTGTGGAAAGTCTAGGAAATTAACCTAAAGCCCAAAACAATCTCTTAAATCAAGTAAACAAGAATATATCACCTGGTATCTAAGTAATACACCACAATTTACATACAAAAAAATTACTTATACTATGGGTAAATTTCTCATATCACCTACACCATCAATAAAGCTTTCCAAAACATTCCCAAAGCATAAAGACCGTACCAAGGCCCACCCAAGCATCGTCCAAGCCACTCAATGCCCAAAAAAGTTAATCTATATCACCTAATCCATAATATATTACCAAAAAATAAAAATTAATAAATTATAACAATTATAGTTAATTAATTAACTAAAACCTAATATGGAATAATGCCAAAAAAATCACCGGGCCATTGTGCTACACAAAAACTGAAACCAACCACTCACCAAAGACCCATGACATAACCCCAACCAAATTTAAAGCTAAATACCTAATATGTGATACTAATTAAACCACTAATTAAATTAATTCATTAGAAAAAACATATAAAAATTCACCAAGGTCATACACCTTAACAAAACGCCATGAAACAGAGTGCATAATCCATATCGGGATATCCTCTACCCAATATGATCAAAATACCCATGAGAGACAGATGATTCCACCATAATCTAATGGAATATCCAACCAAAAATTAACTAGAGAACTCCAAAATTAGGGAGAAGAAAGAAGAAGAAAACAGGGGATCAACAGAGGAAGATAACTCACCTCAAATGCGTAAGGAACACTACCGAATCACCTCCTTGGTGTAGCTTGAAGAAGGGAGGAAGGTATGAGGGACCTCCTCTAGTTTGTTCACATAATAGGGGAAGAAAAGGGTAGGGTAACTTAAAATATTAGAAGGAAAAAATGGTAAAAACACCATTTTAATGAAAATATGGGATGTCGTACAGTTTGTCCGCATGGTTTGAAAAACCATGCTGTTAGTACTACCTCCCACCTAAATAAAGGCACATAGTTTTTCTGAAATATTACATATCCCATGTACCATTCCTTAGATCCCCCTATCCTCACATGGTTTCCCCTTGGACCCTGCATAGTTTTCCCTTAACTGTGTAGAAACCGTGAAACCCAACCATTCTCTGTTCAAAATGATCTGAAAACCTCCTAAGAATCATGGTGTCACACAATTTATCCCAGACCATGCACACCAAACCAAACACCCTTTCCAAAGAACTCAAAAACTTATGAAACTTAACTTGAAGCCTCCCAAGATCATCTGACCACCCGAGCTACCTCCTGAGTATAATTCCTTGTCTCAAAACAACACTTATAGGCATTCCAACTCTTAGAACTCAATTCCAAGTCTTGATTAAAGATTCAATGCACCAGGTAACAAAAATTCAAATTACTTCAGAATTTTTTTATCCAAATAAACACATGATCTTACACTTAGGACCTTTTATTACCCATTTATCAAAATTCCTTGTTAAAATAACATTTTGGGTAATAACTGATTTGTTTTTAATGTATATTTTGATTTGGTATTTTCAGGACTTTAATTTTTAACATGGTTACATCATCTACATGATTTTAACATTGATATAAATATCATATATATTCATTCTTTAAGTATTTGAAGTAATCTATAAATGTTAGAGATATAAAATTAAATACATTGTTCATGGAGATAGTAGACCATACGTCCCCATGAACATTGTTTCCATTTTATCAATGGATGAAATGAAAGTAAGGAAGGGTCATTATGATTTCATATATATCACATATATTCATAAAATTTACCCTTATTACCTTCCATGTAAAGTGTTAGTAAAAAAAATTACAGTGCTTCGCAAGGTGGTAGCTCGCCGTACACACGAACGACATTATCGTATTCCCCACAGAATGGAAAGTAAAAAGGTATATATGATATCATAATTATAGAAGTATAATTATGATAAAAATATAATATATACTAATTTAATATATTTTTTTACCATCAAATTAAAATAGAAATAAAAAACACATCTCATCTGTTCACAAGGTGGTATTCCGCTGTACACACGAGCGACATTATTGTTTTCCAATGGGATGTGAGGTAATAATTTAGATGTGGTATTATAATTATAGATATATAATAATACCAAAAATATTATATATAAACATTAAATCCATAATTATATCGATCCATGAGAGGTAGTAATGTAAAACAAATCGTATCAGTTCGTGAGACGGTAGTCCGCCATACACATGATCGACGGTTTCATTTCCCATTTGATGGAAGCATAGATGGATATAGGTTATTAAATTAACATAACAAAATATAATTATATGAAATATATTTTTATTATTATATCATCATATTTTAAGAATATTTTAACTAGGTGGAATAATAAATAAAACAAAAAATGAAAGTTGATGAATTTTACCTCTTCTTCAAAGAGCCTCTTTAGGATTATATATAAAGCCTTATTAAGAGGAATTACTTATAAAAATAAAGAATATAGGTTTTTTTAAGGGAATTAATTAAGATATTCGGGTAGGTATTGTCCAAACCAAATGGTTTTGGAAGTTTGAATAGAATATGAGAGGGGATATCCTTTTATAAATGGGGGATATGACACACATGAAATTTTTGAAAAGAATAAAGTGTACCCACATTTTTCGCATAAAAAGGATAAAAAATGGGGTATTATAGAAAATTATAGGTGATTAGGTCTAAATATTTCCATAAAATTGGGTTTGAACAAGTTTTTAGTTCATTTTAACCCTTATATTTTTAGTTAAACCACCAATAAACCCGTTTTAACTTTAACCGTGGTAATTAATTTTTAAAATTTTCACTATTATTTATGGTAAAAAATTAAGTCAAACTTATTATAAAATATTAATTATTATAATTACAAATATTTAATCCATTTTTCCAAATTCAATTAACATAACTGTTAGAATTTTATTTAAAATTAAACCCACAGATGTGATGAAAAAGCTATTTTCAAAAGAGAAAATTTTCAGAATTTATAGAAATTTTTATATCAAAATTCAATATAAAATTTATTAAAATGAATTATATTGGTTTAATTATAATATAATTGAGTTAATTTTACTTTTTAAACCATTTTAAAACAAAATATAACCTTATAAATTCTTTAATCAAAAAGGAAATTTTCAATAAAAACAAGTAATTTTCACTATTCATTGAAAAATTATTCTTTTCAGAAAAATCCCAAAAATTTACCCTAAGATAATTTTAAAATGTTGATTCCAAAAGAAAAGTTCAATTTTTTCAAATAAAGTTTCTAAATTGTTCAAAAAAATACTTTTATTATTTTTTCATAAAAAGAAATAAAAGCATTTTTTTAGAAAATAGTATTTTCAAAACATATAAAGACTATACCAAAAATAAATTATTTTTTTATGAATTTGTTTTATTTATATAAAACCATTATAATTAATATTTAAAATTTTATTATTCCTATACATACCACCAAGTTTAAAGGTAAGGTTATAATGACCATCTTAAATAGTAATATAAATAGTATATCGCGACTTGTTAGAACTTGGTGTTGCGTGTGACACAAGATATCAACAAAATTAAATTTATTTTATTTTTTTCTTAAAATATTAGGGTGTTACGACATGGAATGTATCCCAAAGGTACAAACCATGTATCAAAGTACATTTCACACTGACTAACCATAGATACTGTGGGTTGTTGTGCAATAAGTATAAATGGATTCATTAATTTTATGTTGTGTGTTGACTGGAACACTCTGTCATATGACTTTCCAGACTATACACTATGAAAAATATACAGTCCATGTATTTTTATAGTGTAAAATTCATAGCTAAATACAAATAATGTACTAATTACATGATGTGTAAGGATAGAAATCCATGTGATAAAGAGGTTATATGACGTGTACTAGTTATATACATCATGCACCTCAGAAATATATGTACATATATACAAATCCAATCCCAGGGCATGTAATGTGGAAATATGACAAGTAAGATATACAACATGTAGTTATATTCACACACCTTATATCTAAACTATTTAGATAGAAAACTAAAAATTATTTTATTGCTCCATTAAACCTCATCATTATGTATAATATCCCATCATTTTACAGGTACATTTCTCTATAAGTTTTTTGTTTGAGCCTTGGTGGACGAGTCTTGTTCAAAGATGAATATCCTTTGTTGGAGAAAATAACTTAAAGTTTGGGGATGGATGCTTGTTTGAATTAATTGAGTCTAGGTATAAATGGGACTGAGTGTTAAAATGATTTCTTGGTAAGTTGATAAGTTTAGAGGGGGTTCAGGTTGGTTTAAAAGGGAAATGGTCTGAAAAATCAATTTTAGAACATTTACACATCGTGTAAAGGGATTACACATTGTGTAATTGTTCATGGGTTTTAATAAAATAAATATGAGGCAATGGGTTTTTTCGGAAAATACCATTAAAAACATTTACACAAAATGAAACCAAGTTACACGCCATGTAAATTTAAGAGTTGGTGTCCTATAACCAAGTGGTTTTACTTTGATTACATCAATATTTAATGTAATATTACATATTGTTCATTGTTCTGCATGAATATAATGTAATAATGTCCTAGAGTATTTGTTGCATTGATAAGGTCATGGAATATCCCCACTATGATGAGAACCTTCAAATACTATAACAATATTCTTAAATATAGTTCTACGGTTGGATGGCATGCTATGATGGGATACATAGCATGAATACTATCAAGTGAAAGTACTCGCAATCATATGAGACTTCCTCTCATAAAGTCCTCACTTAGTAATCTCCAAGATAAAAGATTATGAGAACAGACCCGCTAGTGGGAATTCCGCATGTTTTGGTGTCATCGGATATTTTTATCTGTGAGCGTGTGTAATGATCCTTAGACTTTAAGATTATTATTAATACGTGTCATGACTTACACACTTTGATTTACTGATGAAAACTGTCATGCAGACAGTTGGTGGAAAGTAGGGTAAGTTGGGTGTGTCATGAGTGGCATGCTATTAATGGATAAGTTGAGGAAGGATTTTTCCCTTCCATTTATGGAAGTTGATATCTCGACCCTTTGATTGAAATAGAACTGTTGTGTGAAATTCCATGGCCATGGTGTAACGATGAGTTTATTTCAGGTAGTCAAAGAAATACATGTCAAGAAAAAAAGTTGATGACATATTCATGAAACCTGCTTGATGAGATATTGCGACAAAAGGATTATATTACACAGTGAGTGTTTGTATATGGATGTTGTTGTTGTGACTTTACATTCTTTCTCTTGGGTCCCTTGACCCATTTCTAGACAGTACTTCTGGAATTTACGTAAGCCTGCTGAATTCCAACGAGAAAGAATTCTAGAGGTTCACACACTAATTGATTTTGGTGGTCTCAGTTAAATTATATTTTAATTTAATTAATGAAATAAATATTATTCTCAAGACTATGGAAAAAATTTATTCAAGTTAAGATTATCGCATAAATTAAATAAAAAATATATATTTATTTTATTGAACATTTAATAAATATTTATTTACTAGTTTGTAAATAAAATATTTATTTAAGAGAATAAATAATTTATTTATTTATTTGGGTGGTCAATAAATGGAAGTGGAGTTTGAGTGGACCAAGGTCGGTCTTGTAGTAAAATAATTATTTGTAAGAAGATAAATAATTATTTAACTAGTTGGCACAAATTAAAATAACGCTGCTATTATTTTGTGACGCGGAATTTTATTTATAATTCCATTTTTCACAAGTTGGTGCACTATAAATAATTATGCGGTATTATTAATAAATGCATCGGTTTTCTCTAAGTTCATGAATGTATTTAATTGTTTCTATGTAATTAAATATTGTAACTGAAATTCCATGTATATAAATAGTCAAGTACCCCTATTGTGCCATACAACCACACCACAGGACTGGTGAATTGAGAATTGTTGATCCAAACAATTTCTCTTTCGAATCCTCTTCTCTCCCCTATCAAGAATGAGAGACGTTCTTCAAGGCCGAAGAACAAGCGATCAATAACGACCGACACAAGACACTCGCTTCGCCGCGCTAGCACCCGAAGAACAAGCGATGTCAATCGTAGGCCATCAGAGCACATGTGGATCACTGCTAGAGGGATTCTAGTTTGGATCCTTACAATCGCAATGATATAATCCATAAGGGTCAATCCGGATGATCAAAATCATCAACGAAGAAAAATACCAAAGACACAGGTATTATTTTTCTTTATGAAATTGATTAAATTAATTATAAACATGATGTGCAAGATCCTCTCTAAAGGTTTTAGGGCCTCTTTTTCTTTATCTAAATATTTGATTATATTCCATGGAGACTAGTTTTCATCTTAGTATTGATCTCTAAATAATTATTGATTATGGTAAAAATCAAAATTTGGTGTCGTCCCAACCACACTTCTACTGCGCCCAGAACCTTAAAGTGGTATCAGGGCAGTTTCATCATAGTTTATAATTATTTAAATATTTTGTTGATGAATTACACATTTAATAATTTATTTGTTTCAATTCAAGTTAATCGTTCTTCAAATCTGAATCTTGAGATTTATTACTCCTCTTTCTTTTCTTGTTCACCTTACAGAAATAATCTTTTCTTTTAATTTTGATTAAAATAAAATAGGGGATCTCATCCGGAGGTGCCAAAGCTTCCTGGCCGTACAAAACCAGAACACATGGTGTGTATTCGGCAGTACATGCCATGTAGTCAAGATTCAATGCATCAGACTGGTCTGCCAAACTAAGCCGTGTGTTGGAGTCTTTCTAATTCATAAATGACTCTGTGTTTTGATCAGGAACAGGTGGCACACAGTTTCTGGATCACACGTCATGTGGCCCAATGGAAACAACATGTAGTCCCTTCAGGTTAGGGTTGGACCGTGTACCCCATACACAACTTGTATGGATAGAGACTGTGTAATGAGGAACAATACGACATGTGGCCCACTGGACACACCGTTTACTCTGAATATTTCTGAAGTACACTCACACATTGTTTCTCTGGGCGTGCACTTCGGATAGACGGTGAAAAATAGTACATGTTGTGTACTCATCCAAATTACACATATTTATTAAAATTTATTATTATCTTATACAAACCCGTGTACCATCGTGCAGGTGTAAAGATGAGGCACAACACACGATAGGCGTTTTATATATATGTGTTTAATTTAACATCTGCATAATGTTCATTTATTCTCATTAAATAGTTATGAATAAGAATTCCCCAGGTTTCCTCCAAGGTACAAGTTATGTACAAAGATAATTTTAAATGAATTTATTTGTTTAAAATTATGATGGATGAGAATCTCAAGGAAATTTAGAAAAGGGTTTAAGATAAAAGGATTGATTAATTAAAGATAATTAATTGATTCGAGTGTGATTTATCTTAAACAAGAACGATTAAATAATTGAATGCTTGTTTTATTTATGTGTAAATATCATTGCATGAATGGATGATCATGAGCTAGACCAAGACCTTTGTATGTGAATGGTTTCTTTTAATTTATTTATTTAAATTAAATTTGTTGGCCTATGATCCTTCTCCTCATTAATATGTAGGGCCCGCACAACCAAGGTTTCTTTTATGTAAAACTCCTTTTACCCCTCGCCTGCGTGTGAGATAAAAGAATATGTAATGGATGGAGATCCCAAGCTAGTGGAGGCAGCTCAAGTTAGGAGCAAATGTGAAACCAATCCAAGAAGATACAAAGGTGGATAGGTGGAAAGTTTTAAACACGAACCCAAAAGGTTCAAGTTATTTCTCCCCTAGGTCAGGGTTATTTTATAAACTGCTAGATAAAATAACCATTAGAAAAGCTCCTGATCATGCCATTTACTTTATTTTATTTTTGTCAGTTGAATGGTTTATCATTATGGATGTGTTGTCACGATCACATAATTAATGAATTAAACAAGCATGCAAGATGGAACTAAAATAAACCTAACTTATGTGTAAATATTATCAAGACATGGTTAATAACTTAAGTAAGTTCCACTTAATATTAACAAGCATGTGATAATGATAATAAGAAATTCACACATAAGAGATAAAAATCCCTTAAATAAAATATTAAGTCAGAACAATCCTTTTGTTACCCTATTAAGGAAAAAACTCAATAAAACTATGTATTTGACTAACCCTTGTTGGGACACTTAATTTTATACAGGAATCCCTTATGAAAGGTTTCAGGTTGACTTAACCATATTACATCAAGAGGAGTAGCCCTTGATAGACTTGTTGTAATATTGGAGGAAAGAGTTGATGAAATCTAAAATCATGATTTCAGGATTGGGGAGTCCACTCAACATATCAAGGAGCTTCAAGCCCATAGTTGGCAAAGACCTGCCTACCTAAATACCTTTCAATAGCTTGACCAACCCTTGTTGGGGTTATGTGAAGGGTAATATGGATCCTTTCCACTAGAATTTCATGGCAACTGAATATTCTGAGTTCAATGGTTAGGGCCATTAGGACTTGATAAAATAGTGGGAGACTTAATAAAACTTATTATTTATCATAAAATGTAATCAAGAAAGTACTAATGATCTACTATTTTAATTATAGAATAAAAATGACAAACTCATCAAGCATACTATCCCTGTGATAAATTTTGGATAAAGACAACATCCTCACTGGTAGTAACTTCCAAGAATGGTTCAGACACCTTCGGGTTATCCTATGCCATAAACGGAAGTCTTACGTGATGGAGTCAACATTACCTAATACGCCTACCAAGGAGGTGAGTGATGAGGATTTCTTAGTCTATGAGAAACATATGAACGACGCGGTAGACGTTCAATGTTTGATGTTATCATCAATGTCTAGTGAGCTCATGAAGTCTCATGAAAACATGGATGTTTATAGCATGCTTGAGAACCTCCATGGTCTTTACCAGGAGAGAGAAAGACAAGAAAGGTTTGAGATCTCTAAGGCACTCTTTCAGAGTAATATTGGAGAAGGTGCCTCAGCTAGGCCTCAAGTAGTCAAGCTCATTGGCTACATTGAGTGCCTGGAGGTTCTAGGGTTTAAACTCCTCGAAGAACTGGGCACCGATCTCATTATCGCATCACCCCCTCAGAGTTTCTATAACTTTGTTATTAATTTCAATATGAACAACATTTAGAAGTCTCTATCTGATATTCTTATCCTCATTCTACAAGTGGACAAATATATGAAGCGTGAAAAGCCTTCTGTCCTTATGGTGAATAAGAGGAAAGGGAAGGTGAAGAGATTTAAGCCCAAAGCTTATTCACAACCTTCCAATAAAAGGAAGATCAAAGGGGAGGCAAGGAAACAAGAGGCCGTTTGTTTTGCATGTGGAAAGAAGGGACACTAGAATAAGAACTGCACCCATCCAAAGAAGCAAGGGAAAGCTTCAGGTGCGTTTGTTATCGAATGCAATCTATCTATTTCTACAAATTGGGTTTTAGATACAGCTTGTGGTGCTCACATATGTATCCCAATACAGGAACCAAGTATATTAAAAAAGATTTATTGAGGGGAGGTAGATCTACGAGCAGCCAACAGATCCAGACTTGCTGCTATAGCTGTCGGGAACTACCACCTCACGTTTCCAACTGAGATGATCTTGGTGTTAAAGGGTTGTTTTATATTCCTTCTGTAACCAAACACACAATTTCTGTATCCATAAAAGATATAGATGGATTTGTTTTCAAGTTTGGAAATGAATTTTACTTCTTTTATAAAGATAACATTTGTTTTGGTAGGGTACATTTATACAATGGTCTTTATGTGTTGGATTATATAAACCAATTAATGAAAATCGACGAGAAAGATAATTCACATGAATCATACCACACCCAACTTTGACATCATCAGCTAGGTCATGTAAACGAGAAACACTTGACAAAGTTACATCAAGATGGATATTTAAATTTTTTTAACTAAAACCACTTGGAGTATGTCATGCATGTTTACAAGGAAAAATGACCAAATCCCCATTTGGTGGGAAAGGTGAAAGGGCTAAAGAGTTTCTTGAATTAGTTCATACCGATGTGTGCGGATCATTTATAGTTGAACTAAGGGGTGGGTACTCATACTTTATAACTTTTACTGATGATTTTAATAGATATGGATATATCTACTTAATGAGGTAGAAGTCATATTACTTTGATAAGTTCAAGGAATACAAGAATGAAGTTGAAAACTAGCTTGATAAGAAGATTAAGAAACTCCGCTCAGACCGAGGTGGAGAATATCTTAATCAATACTTCATTGATTACATATGGGAGTTTGGGATCCTATCCTAACTCAATCCTCTAAACACACCCCAGTGGAATGGTGTGAGTGAAAGGAGGAACCACACCCTATTGGACATGGTGAGATCAATGATGAGTCATGCAATTCTTCCATTATCCTTTTGGGGATATGCATTACAAACAGCGACACACATACTAAACCAAGTACCAACTAAAATGATAAATGGTATTCCAAACGAGTTATAGAGTGGAAGAAAATCTATGTTATTGAATTTACATGTGTGGGGAAGCGAAGCATTTGTTAAGGCCTCTTCAGGCAACAAAATCACACCCCGAGGCACAAAGTGTACCTTTATAGGATACCCCAAGGAAACAAGAGGATATTACCTATATAACCCCCTATACAAAAAGATTATAGTGGAAAGAAATTATATATTCCTTGAGAGGGAGAACATATCCAAAAGATATAGTGGGAGAAATATAGACTTTAATGAAGTCGAGGATCAAGGTGCACAAGAGTTGGTACATGAACAGATTCCACAAAGCCCCGTGGAAGAAGAATCTATTCCAGTGACACAAGTACTGCGTAGGAGTACAAGAGAGGTTAGAGAACCATAACAGTATGTTTTTCTAGTTACTGAGGATGGTGACTCATTATTAGTTGATAATAATGATCCTCTAACCTACAAGGAAGAAGTAAGTGGCACAGACGTTTCCAAGTAGCAAGAAGCCATGAATTCTCAAATGGATTCCATGTACAAAAACCAAGTCTGAATTTTGGTAGATCTTCTAGTTGATGTAAAGCCTGTTGGTTGAAATTGGTTATTCAAGAAGAAACTGGACATGGAAGGACAATTCAGTATCTATAAGGCACGACTGGTTGCAAAAGGTTTTAAATAACGTCAAGGAATTGACTACGATGAAACCTTCTCACCAGTTACAATGCTGAAATCTATCAGAATTATACTTGATATTTCATCTTACCATGACTATGAGATTTGTAAAATTGATGTCAAAATATCATTCCTTAATGGGAAACTTCAAGAAGATGTCTACATGATACAGCCTGAAGGGTTTGTGACTCCAAAGGATGCCAATAAGGTATGCAAGTTGCAGAAATCCATTTATGGATTAAAGAAAGCATCCAGGTCATGGAACATTCATTTTGATGAAGCCATAAAAGAATTTGGTTTTATCAAAAATGAATGTGAGTCTTGTGTCTAATAATGGTTTAGTGGGAGTGAAGTCATTTTCCTAACAGTATATGTTGATGACATATTACTCATTGGAAACGAGATACTAGTCTTGCAGTCTGTTAAGGCATGGTTGAATCAAAGCTTCTCCATGAAAGACTTGGGAAAGAAATCATATATTCTTGGGATCAAGATACATCATGATAGATCCAAGAGATTGCTGGGCCTAAGTTAAAGTATATACATTGATAAGATACTGAATAGATTCAGTATGGAACAATCCAAGAGGGGATTGTTGCCAGTGTCCCATGGCATTCATCTTTCTAATAAAATGTGTCCTCAGACACATGAGAAAAGAAAGAAAATGGAAAGGTCTCCATATGCATCAACAATTGGGTCAGTCATGTATTCCATGCTATTTAATAGGTTGGATGTCGCCTATGCATTGAATGTGGTAGGAAGATATCAAGCTGACCCAGGTGACCGCCATTGGATGGCAGTCAAGACTATCGAAAAGTATCTGAGGCATACTAAGGATATGTTCCTGGTTTATGGAGGAGATGAGGAACTATTCATTAGAGTATATGTTGATTCTAGTTTCTAGACTGATCAAGATGAAATGAAGTCATAAACGAGATACATCTTCACTTTGAATGGAGGTGCAGTGAGCTGGAAGAACTCAAAGCAGAGTGTGGTCGCAGATTCTATAGTAGATTTTGAGTATATCGCAGCTTCTGAGATAGATAAAGAAGTAGTTTGGATGCGAAGCTTCATCTAGGAGCTAGATGTGATACCTATCAGTAAATATCCCATCACACTGTACTATGATAATACTGCAACGGTGGATCTTTCAAAAGAGCCAAGGTCACATCAGTGGATGAAGCACATACTTTAGAAGTATTATATTTTGAGAGATTTTTCTCAGAGAGGTGAATTTGCAGTGAGTAGTATTTCCATGGAAGACAACATGGCATACCCCTTGACTAAAGCCTTGACTTAGCAAAAACATGATCACCATGTGAGGTTTAATGGACTGAAAGTTGTAGGCAATTGGCTCTAGTCCAAGTGGGAGTTTGTAAGAGTTGATGTCCTAGAACCAAGTGGTTTTACTTTGATTACATGGATATTTAATGTATTATTATATATTGTTCATTTTTCTTCATGACTATAATGTAATAATGTCCTAGAGTATTTGTTGCATTGATAAGGTCATGGCAGTTCCCCGCTATGATGAGAACCTTGAAATGCTATAACAATATTCTTAAATATAGTTCTACGGTTGGATGACATGCTATGATTGGACACATTGCATGCAGACCATCAGGTGCGAGTACTCATTAGCATATGAGACTTCCTCTCATGAAGTTTGCACTTGGTCATCTCCATGATAGGAAATTATGAGAACAGACCCGCTAGTAGGAATTCAGCATGTTTTGGTGTCATCGGATATTTCAATTTGCAAGCGTGTGTAACGATCCTTAGACTTTAAGATTATGATTAATACGTGTCATGACTTACACACTTTGATTTACTGATGAAAATCGTCACATAGATAGTTGGAAGGAAGTAGGGTACGTTGGGTGCGTCACGATTGTCATGTTATTAATGGATAAGTCGAGGGATGATTTGTCCCTTACATTTATGGAAGTTGATATATCGTCCCTTTGATTGAAATATAACCGTCATGTAAAATTCCATGGCCATGGTGTAATGATGAGTTTATTTCAGGTATTCAAAGAATGACGTATCAAAAATTATAGTTGATGACACAATCATGAAACCTACTTGATGAGATATTGCGAAAAAGGGATTATATTACATAGTGAGCATTCATATGTGGATGTCGTTGTTGCGACTTTACGTTCTTTCTCTTGGGTTCCTTGACCCATTTCTAGACAATACTCTTGGAATTTAGGTAGGCCCGCCTAATGACAACGATAAAGAGTCCTAGAGGGTCACACACTAAGTGTTTTTGATGGTCTCAGTTAAATTCTATTTGAATTTAATTAATGAAATAAATATTATTCTCAAGACTGTGGAATAACTTTATTCAAGTTAAGATTATCACATAAATTAAATAAAATATATTTATTTATTTTATTGAACATTTAATAAATATTTATTTACTAGTTTTTAAATAAAATATTTATTTAAGAGAATAAATTATTTATTTATTTATTCGGGTGTTTAATAAATGGAAGTGGAGTTCAAGCGGACCAAGGTCGATCCGGTAGTAAAATAATTATTTAAAAGATAGTAATTAATTATTTAACTAGTTGGCACAAATTAAAATAATGCTGCTATTATTTTTTGATGTGGAATTTTATTTATAATTCCGTTTTGTGCAAGTTAATGCACTATAAATAATGACGCAGTATTATTATTAAATGCATGGGTTTTCTCTATGTTCATGAATGTATTTAATTTTTTCTATGCAATTAAATATTGTAACTGAAATTCCATGTATATAAATAGGCAAGTACCCCTATTGTGCCATACAACCACACCACATGCCTAGTGAATTGAGAATTGTTGAGCCTAAAAATTTCCCTTTCAAATCCTCTTCTCTCCTATCTCAAGAACGAGAGACGTTCTTCAAGGCCGAAGAACCAGCGATCAAGAACAATCGACATAAGACACTCACTTTGCCGCGCTAGCACCCGAAGAACGAGCGATGTCGATCAGAGGCCATCGGAGCACGTGTGGATCACCATTAGAGGAATTCTAGTTTGGATCCTTACAATCGAAATGAGATAATACAGAAGGGTCAATCTAGATGATCAACATCATCAACGAAGAAAAATACCAAAGACACACATATTTTTTTTCTTTATGAAATTAATTAATTTAATTATAAACATGATGTGCAAGATCCTATCTAAAGGTTTCAGGGCCTCTTTTTATTTATCTAAATCTTTGATTACATTCTATAGAGACTGGCTTTCATCATCGTATTGATCCCGGAATAATCATTGATCATGGTAAAAATCAAAATTGGGTGCCATCCCAACTACGCTTCCACTGTGCCCGAAACCTTAAGTAAATACTATACTTGTTATTTTAAACATGTTGTGAGGTTGAAATTCATTATTTTTTGGCTGCAAATCCTCTCCTATAAACCCTAGGGATTTCTACAGGAAATTTTGGGGTGCCAAACTCCCTTTCATAAGTTCCTTTTGTGTCTTCAATCCTTGATAAGTTCATTTGGTTATATTTATTCTTTCTTCCCTTTGGTTCTCCAACCATTGTGGTAAAATACTTTGACCAATTTAATTTTTGGTTTTGATCTTGATCATTTTTTGTCTAGTAATATATTTCAATCATCTTCACTTTCTTTCTCATGGGCGTTGGATATCGGAAGCATTGTTGAATCTTCGATTAAAGGTGGTGGGTATAAATTTCAACCCTATGGTATGATTATTGTAAAGTTTATGAAATATCATGATCACGCCAACAAAGTGTGCATTAAAAATTAAATGAATAACAAAAGGGAATATTCTTTGAATTATTTTATTCTCAATTAGCATTTGACCTGGCTTATTGGTACCTATTGTGTGGGAAAACTTTGAATATAATTGAATCGACTAATGGATTAAAGTATGTTTTAGCATGACATGTGACCTAGGGTGATTTATTATTATATAATTCCTAAGTTGTGGCTTAATTATTATTGATATAATTTTTAATAAATTGTAAATTTAATTTCAAAGTGGCATTTGAAATAAATCATTGTAATTCACATAATTAACCATTGAGATATATGATGTGATATTGTGATATCCATGTTGTATGATAGGAATTATGTTCTATGCTGAGATGTTTATATAATGGGATAGGCCCAAGCACTTTCACACATATATGATGTAATCCTGATAGTGAGAGGGCTCAGACTAGTCTATGCTATAATTCTTATATAGAGCAGGCTATACCCACTCCCATACTGTAATGTTATCAAGGTTTTGACCAAGATTGTTTGTTATGACTATACACAGATTATATGGATGTGGTTGGAATGGTTGTAAGACATTATCAGAGATATTATGGCATAGTTCCAAATCAAGTTATTTACCTTGGTTATATGGATGTGGTTGGCATGGTTGTAAGACATGATCATAGTTATTTTGGAATGGAGACAAAGCAGGTTGTTGTATTTATTTATTTGTTTAATTAATTAATACAACTATTAATCACTTTATTTCATACAATTATTATTAGGCTAGTTTAGTTGAGACACAGTGGTGTCGACCTACTAAGTTTTAGTCACACTATATTCAGGCCACCATTTGGAACCCGAGCAGACTTCGTGGATGCAGGTTTGGACAAGGGGAAATACCTTGCTGTTGATTTCTTGTTTGTTATTGGGCTGGAGTTTGTAGATTGGATCGGCATGGGGCTCAGGACCCAGGAATTTGAGTCTTTTATTTGATTTATCTAGTCTTTTTATTTTATTTTTTTAGAATAAAATTTAGTTACTTTCCAGCATGTCATTACATTTTTCTTATTACTTATTGGATTATTCAGTTGGCCTTTATTATCGTCTTTTTCATTATTTTAATATGATTATTTATGGTTTATTATGAATTGTTTATTTTTCCATGACACTTAATACTAAGGGGGTATAGTCTCCCCACTATATTATCCACACCCCCACTACTAGTCAGCAACCTCTAGTATATGGGGAGGCATGCTTGAGGTCCCGTAACCAACCCTTTCTGACCATGTGAGAGAGTGCCAGATTTGGGGACGTTACAAAGTGGCATAAGAGGAAGGTTATATTTTATTTTTCTTTACTATTTGGGAAAGGTATAAAGGATACTAGGATGTGTTGGGACTTGTTAATGATCTTGTTCATGGGAGTAGCTAACGCATGTACGAGGGAAAATATGAGTACCCAGGGATGGGATTGTTGTTTGTGTTGTGTGATTATAACAGTTGATGTTATTTCACCTTGGGTGATTCACAAGTTATGTGAGGATTATTGTTTTATAATGTTATTGTTTCTTGAGTTTTGTACTCAGGGACCGGTATGGAACAATATAAAAAAAATACATGCATCATAATAGGGACATATGGATATTTTGACATGCATTGTTCATAATATGGGAAAATCTATTTTTTCATGTGACATACACTTTCCTGAAAAACTATAATATGAGATATCTATTTCAATGGATAAATAAAATGTGTTATCATGTCATGATAAAATACTTATAATCCATGTCTAAAGATACCAAGAGTTAGTGGTTCTCTATTGTAGTCACATGTTGGGCTTGAACTTATTACTAGACAGTTCTCTAAGGTGTATATCTATCTTGTCAAGAAAATTCCTTTGCATCATCTTCAAATTGAGTGTTAGGAGAGTGGAAATTAGCATGCTCCTAATGCAACTAAAACAAAGCTTCTTATAGTTCCTAAGGATTAGATGGATGTTTAGCTTCACGACAGCTTCTTGAGGGTCACGCGATCCATAAAAAAGGATAATGTTCGTACTGTTCCTTTGATGTATAAGCTAACAAGAGAGTTTCATCTTCAGTATTTGGATATGTTTACAGGGGAAGGGGGTCCCTAGGAAGCCTAGTTCTGGATTTATTTAGTCCAAAAAATATTCAAGCATCTTGAGACACCCACATATAGGAGGATGAAGCTTTATGCATGTATGTTTCATGGACCTGCCAAGCATTGGTGGGATATTCTGGAAGGATCTGGGCAACAAGATGATCTATCTTGGAAGTACTTCAAGATGAAGTTCCTAAGCCATTTCTATCCCAAAAACTTGAGGGATGAAAAATCTCACGAGTTCATGCATCTAACATAGGAGGGTTTGTCAGTGCTGGACTATAATGGACATTTTACCAACCTACAGTTCTTTGCGCCATATTTGGAAGCTGATGAGATCTCTAGGGTGATATATTTGCAAGACAATATTTTCTATGAGATCAGGTCACAGGAAAACATTTTCTATTTAATTATCTTTAAAGACGTGATGATTAGACTCTCATTACAGAATGAAATATGAGAGAGGATCTAAGAAGTGGCCAAGATGTTTCAGTAGGAAAATTTGGGAGTTCTTCTTTGAGTGGTAGAAGTGCAATTATGAATTTTTTTCCAAAGAAGTGGTGGGAAGAGCAGTTAGGGTAGTGGAAAACCATCTCAAGATCATGTTCCATTCTAGTGCTATTAGTGTGGAAAGTTTGTTCACAAGAACCTACAATGTCCTTACCCCATAGTCGAATGTCGCATTTGTGTTAGACTGGGTCATCTTCAAAGGTTCTGTTCAAACTTTTTATAGTAGGCTAGTGGAAGAGGACCAGGAAAAGCACTGGAATCAGGAAGGGGCTCAGCTAAAACTAGGGGTGTAATTTTGGCCCGGCGGCCCGAAAGACTAAGAGGCCCGACCCGAAATCCCGAGTGGCCCGGCCCGGTAAAGCTCGCGTCGGGCCAAGTTGGGCTTGGGCCATAGGTTTATCAGGTCGAGCTTGGGCCTGTCTAAGAAGGCCCACAGGCCGGCCGGCCCGGCCCGAAAAGGCTCACCTTGCTGGCCCGTACGAAGCCCGACCCACTGTAAACAAATATAACAGGAATCTGCTGGTAGGAAGATTCGATCCCCCTACCTCAGGCTTCCAAGGCTATGCCTGGACCAACTAGCCCAGGTGCTGCGCCTGTTATATTCTCAGCAGATTATATATATATATATATATCAACGATATATGTGTCTGTATATATATATATATATCATTATATATTAACAAAAAATAATATATATATAATAATGTATATATATACATATAACTATTATTATATATAATTATAATGAGTGTGTGTGTGTACAACGATATATAATTATATATATATATATATAATATTGTATATATATAAACAAATCCATTAAAAATATATATTAATTAAGTTGACTTTTAAAAACCCATTAATAATATATATATACAAACAAAGCTATTAATATATATATATCAATGATTTAATATTATATATATATATAATAACTTGTTGTATATTAATAAAAAATAACACTCACCTAATGATGTTCGTGCACGTCACTCAACCTTATTAATTTTTTTATGTATGTTGTGGCTTGAATATATTATACATACTATACATATATAAATCTATTTAGAAAAAAAATTAACCCACCCACTACGGCGCACCCCTAAACCCCTAATTATTATTTTTACAATTTTATCATATTATATATATTTATATATATCAATAATTTAACATTATATATATAATAACTTATTATATATTAATAAAAAAATAACACACTCACCCAATGATGTTCGCATACACCCCCAACCTCATTAATTTTTTTTAAATATGATGAAACTAACATATTATATATATATATATATAAATATAAACAAATATATTAATAATATATATATCAATGATATGATACAATATATATATATATAAATCCATTAATAATATATATATATATAAAGCTATTAATAATATATATCAATTAAGTGTGCATTTTAAAAATCCATTAATATATATATATAAATGATTTAATATAATATATATATAAACACACCTATTAATAATATATTTATCAATGATTTAATATTGTATATATAATAACTTATTATATATTAATAAAAAAATAACACACTCACCTAATGATGTGGGTGCACGCCCCCCACCTCATTAATTTTTTAAGTATGTTGTAACTTGTATATATTATATATAAATCTATTTAAAAAAAATTAACCCGTAAACGACGACATACCTCCCAACCCCTAATTTGTTTTTACAATTTTCTCATATTATATATATATAATAACTTATTATATATTAACAAAAAAATAACTACTCACCCAATGATGTTCGCACACCCCCAACCTCATTAATTGTTTTTAAATATGATGAAACTTGCATATATTATATATACTATATATATATTTATAAATATATTTAAACAAATTAACTCACCCAGTGTTGCGCATCCCCAACCTCTCATTATTTATTTTCACATAATATATATATAGATTCACATATATAAATATGTTTAAAAAAATAACATATCCTCTCACTATAAAATGTAAATAAAATAAAAAATAAACATTCTTACAAAAAAAATATTTAACGTTTAATAAAAATACGTGTGAAAAACATGCATTTAAAAAAAATTAAAAAAATTTAATTTTTTTTCAAATAAACAAATGCTTAAAAATAATTTTCATAAACATTTAAAAAAAATAAATGTAAAAAAGTTTTAAATAAATGTTAAAAAACATTTAAATAACAACGCTTTAAACCAACCCACTACTGTGCACCCCCCAATTCCTCATTATTTTTTTTCAATTTTCACATAATATATATAAATTCACACACATATATAAATCTATTTTGAAAAAAATAACATATCCACCCACTATAAAATGTTAATAAAAAAATGTTTTTACACAAAACATGTTAAATGTTTAAAAAAATATATGTAAAAAACATGCGTTAAAAAAAATATTTTAAATTAAATATCTAACAATAAATGTAAAAATTGTTTTAAAAAAATGTTAAAAACAGTTTAAATAAAAAAAATTTAAAAAAGTTCTTAAAATAAACATTTAAATTATTATTTTTTTTAAAAAAAACTTAAAAAACTTTTTTACATTAATTTTTTTTAAAAAAGTTAAATGTTTTAAATAAATACTTGTAAAAAGAATGCGTTTAAAAAAAATTAAAAAACATTTTAAATTAATCATTTAAAGATAAATGTAAAAAAATGTTTTAAATAGATGTTAAAAAACGTTTTAAATAAAAAAAATTAACAAACGCTTAAAAAATCATAAATAAGTTTAAAAACTGTAAAAATATGTTTTAAATAAATGTTAAAAAAATGTTTAAATAATAATGTTTTAAACTCACCCACTACTGCGCATCCCCCAACCCCTCGTTAATTTTGTTTTTTACAATTTGCACATAATATATATAGATTCGCATATATAAATCTATTTAGACAAAAAAATAACATATCCACCCACTATAAAATGTTAATAAAATATAAAATAAATGTTTTTACAAAAAACATGTTAAACATTTTAAAAAAATAAATGTAAAAAACATGCGTTTAAAAATAAATGTAATTTTTTTTTTAAATAAATGTTAAAAAAAGTTTTAAAACAAAAAATTATTTTGAAAATAATAAAATACCACCATGGCTCGACTTGAAAAATCCCGGCCCGGCCCGAAAAGCCCTGCCCGATCCGGGCTGGGCTGAGCTGAAATTTCACCTTAGCTACACCTCAGTAGGATGGTAGTTAGCATTCCACAAGCCATTCAGGACAAGGTAGGTGATGAAGACAAATATTTTACATATTTTATACTATAATTAAATGTTTTAAATCCCACCATAGTGTTATTTTATGGGAAATTGTCACATTGTTAGTTTTTAGATGAATTTTGAGCATAATTTCTAAATAGCCTAATTTTGGGATTTAATTATTTTATTTGTATCCTGTAATTAAGACAAAACTTTTTCTAAACTAAACGAAATTTTGAGATTCATTTTTTTAGGTTTTCATACATCATGGGGCCCATTTCATCCTTCTAAATTCAATTCTCAATCATTCATTTGGAGGCTCAAATATAGCTCACAAATCCAGACTTGAAAACTATGTACAAATCTAGACACTTTTACTATTGAGATTATTTCTCCAAGTGGGGAGATACAATTAATCTTAAATTCGGCATGGAGTAAGAAAAGAAGATGGTGATAAACTTTTATAGAGAATTACATGTGGTATTCAGCTTTATTAAAGGTCATAATGGCGTGGAATGTTGCAAAAGTGAAATATGGAAAGTCAATTGACCAGATTAAATGTGTCAGACTCAAAAAATAATAACTTTATACACACATCTTCATTGAATATGAAATTTTGAGGGTTGATGAGGGAAAAAAAGGAACAACCTTTATGAAGGAAAATTTCCAAGATTCATCCATTTAATTAGGATAAAGTGTGTATCAATCAGGTGGACATATTGTGAGCCAATTTTTCTCACCCATTTTCTCTATAAATATTCATCTCTTCTACGTCTTACAAATAGCCATTTTCAAGGGGTAATAGTGGAGTTTGGTATTTTTAATAGTTTTTTATATTTTAATTATATTTTATCTTAGTTATTCTTCTTCGTCTGTGCATTTCTATTCTCTTTCATTTTCTATTTTTGTGTTCCCCCACAATGATCCTTCTAATCTCCATGCAAATGGAGAACTAACTCTCATTGTTGTTCGAGGGGGGAGTGGTGGTCCTTGAGTTCATTGTGCTTAAATTTTTATCTTTATTTTATTCTTGAAATTTCAATAGTAATGAAATGGTTTTGGTGTAGGTTTCACCCCACTTTCATTGTTATTCATTTCTTCTTCCTATTTTAATATTTTTCTCTCCATAATCATAATATTGTATCCAGGGTGGAGTAGCATTGTGGTGATGATGTGAGTGAGTATTATCTTGCATGTGGAGGGTTGGTGCAATATAATAACAATTCATGAGAAGGTGTTGAATTATAGGGTTGATCTCAACATTGAGTAGAGTATTGAGAATAATTTTTTTATAGAATAATGATTTTATCACCATGATCTCCCAAGAATGACAACGATTCTTTACTACCTTATTTGTGTCTTCTTTATTTCCTTCATGTTTTTAATTTTATTATTAATATATATTATATTTTATGTATTTTAATAATAAACCCCCATTTATATTATTATATAAGCAGTTTTATATTAGTTAGGTTATAAACAGTGACAATTGAAATTCGGTGTGTTGTAAGCGGCCTCTTCGAGATCGACCTTAGGTTGTGCCACTATCGTACACTCTTAGGTAATAATAATTTATTGGTGGGGGATCTATGAAAAACCCCTCTCATCAATTTGGTGCTATTTTTAGGGAGGCCAAGTGGTTAATCGCACTGTTGTTTAAAAAAAAGCAAAAAAATCATAAAATTTAGAAACCCAAAAAATTGAAATTCATTGCATATATTTATTTTCTTGGTTCGATGATGGAATTTCAAGGTAATTTTTCATATTATTTTCATGATAAAAATATTTGTGAGGTTATCAAACAAGTATCACTGAATATTTAGTTGGATGAGAATGAAAAAATGATAGAAGAGTCGAGGAATCAAATGACATTTATTTCATCTTCCTTGAAGGAATTGGCAGCTCAAAAGGAGGCTCAAGAAAAATAGGAATCAAAGCTTATTTTTACAAAATTTTCAATTGATGAGCCATGTGAGGATGAAATTATAAAGGAACTATCCTCAAACATATCCACACCATTTCCAAATGAGGTTAAAGAAGGAGACTTTCTAGATAATTCACATGTGGGAGATCAAGCACCATTCTACCTATCTCTTTATTTGGAAGATAATACAGAAGATATACCTTTTGAGATGGAGTTTCTAATGGCCTTTCCCAAAGAGATAAATTTACAATATGAATTACTTGAAAGGGAATATTTCTTTATTTATTTTTCATGTTTTAATCTTAATCAAGATGAACTATTTTCAAACTTGTCCCTTACTAAAATTTTTGACAGAGCACAAATGGAGAAGACCTTAGATGTTAAGGAATGAAACACCCAAGTGGTGGTGGTAAAAGAAGAATAATAGATAGAGAATCATGTGTTTTTACCATGTCTTATTAAAAAAATTATATACCATATATAGGAGGACATCACGAAAGTCATCAGGGAGTACCCCTTTCTTCTTTTCCGTCCCACACTGGACCTTAATTTATCTCTTTATTCATTATTAGGGTTTGGGAATTTCAGGGTTCTCTATTATTGGTGTTTACTCATGGACACTAATTAAATTCACCTGCGGTGGTTCATATCAATGAAACCACACCCCCATATGATTGGGGTTAAACCGCTGCAACTGCCTGATTAGGGGAAGTAAAATCCTATCACCCACATGAGGGTCTAAACTATGTTCTATCCTCTTTTCCATACCTCTTTATTTTTATATATTTTTCTTATGCATTTCTTTATTTATTTCTTTTTAGGAATAATTGGTAGCATCTAGGGGCTTATCTCAAAGATACCACTAGAAAATAATGTCAGGTTTTATCTTTCATTTCCTTTTTTTCTACCCTTATATTTATTTTTATTATGCTAAAATGAGGGGTAGTTAAATCTAAGTGTGGGGGGAGCGTAAAACTTATTATTTGTTCATGTGTTATTTTCCTTTTTGTTTTTCATATTTTTCGGATTATTGAGTTTCAATGTAAATTCTGATCATTTTTCACACATCAATTGATTTTAAGAAAATTAAAATGATTTTTGAAAAAATGGATTTTAAATGATTGTTCATGTGAAAACTTTCTCCTTGAATTGGATTTTCAAGTATTTTTATGAGTTTGACCAATTTTAAAAATCTATGACCATGAAATACTGACTCAAATAAATTTTCCAGTACTGTGAGGTATTCTGAACCACTTTGAAATATTTTTCATAATACCCGCACATTCTTGAGGGAAACTTGTATTTTGTGTGACAATTAGAATTTGTGATTTTTCTATTTTGAAGCTTTGGATTTCATGGAATGTTTTTTATATGATTGAGGAATCTATTTGGTTAGCCACATTTTTATCTTTAGACCCACCCTTACATATATCATTCATTATCTCTTATATTCCATGAATTTCCTTATATGTTTAAGCCACATTAAAAGACGATTTTTCCTTAACTACCTGCACTCTTGGTAATTTTGCATGTATATTTCAAGTTTGAGTGTGGGGGAAGGGACTTTCATGTGTGTTTTTTTGGGATGTGTTTCACTTTTTGGAGGTGTGAGTATTGTGTTAATATTATTGGTAGTGCATAATGAGATAATTGAGCTTGAGTCAATATTTCATTGTGATTTATTTCATTCATTCGATTCTCCTTCAAAAAAAAAATGAAAAAAATGATAAAAAGTGGTGGTGAGATTGAATATTTCATTGTACCTCATTTTATGACCCATGTTCTTATTTAAAATAAAGGGCATGATTTTCTTCCATTCATTGTATTCAATTTTCAGCTCATTCTCTAAGAAGAAAAAGAAAGAAAATAAAGCTGTGCCTTTCTGGAGCTTAAAAAAAAATAAAAAAGGGGAGAATTTGGATGATATAATTAATTTTAATAACTAATTGGATCATATCCCATGTTATAAAATGGGATTTGGAGTTGTGTTTCACACTTTAAAGGGGCTCTGAGTGAGGTTCATCTTGTGTTTTTACTTGAATATTCATGCATTGTACTTAAGAGTCAAAACTTCCTCTTTTGGGCCTTAAATTTCCAATAATTTTCACAAAAACCCTAAGCCATAGTTTTCACCTAGAAAAGATCTCATGATTGAAAATATTTTCATGTTTCACACTATATAGAAACGATAATTGTCACAAGAATATGATGATATATGCGATTTCCAAGTATGAGCATAACTCTAGATTTAATTTCTCTTGAGTGAAGAGTGACCTAAAATTCAATGTGAGGTAGGTTGTGATTGAGACATGGATGGATTTATGAGGTTTAAAAAATTTAAATGTGAGTAATGAAGATGATAGTGAATTTCTTTTCATAGAGGATACAAGATGGAATTCTACTTTGGAAATGATCATTGATGTTTTCTTGTGGTTGATTGTTGTGTGAATTATGATTTGAATATATGATTATTTCTCGGGAGTGCAATGGTTAAGTGTGGGGGAGTGATGAAGATTTTTTTTTCACATATTTTATATTGTAATTCAATGTTTTAAATCCCACCATAGTGTTATTTTTTAGGAAATTGTCACATTGTTAGTTTTTAGATGAAGTTTGAGCATAATTGCTAAATGACCTAATTTTGGGATTTAATTATTTTATTTGTAATCTATAATTCGTCCTTAACTTTTTATAAAATAAATGAAATTGTGAAATTACTTTTTTTAGGTTTTCATGGATCATGGGTCCCATTTCATCCTTCTGTAGTCAATACCCAATCATTCATTTGGAGTCTCAAATATAGCTCACAAATTGGGCCTCGAAAACTGTGTACAAATATGGACACTTTTACTATTGAGATTATATCTCCAAGTGGGTTGGTCCAATGAACCTTAAATTCAGCATGGTGATAGAAAAGAATATTGGGATAAACTTTTATAGAGGATTTCAAGCAGTATTTAGCTTTATTAAAGGTCATAATGGCGTAGGAAGTTGGAAAAGTGAAATATGGAAAGTCAACTGACTAGATTAAACGTGTCAGACTCAAACAATAATAAATTTCTACAAACATCTCCATTGAATCTTAAATTTTGAGGGTTGACGCGGGAAAAAAATGGAACAACCTTTATGAATGAACCTTTCCAAGATTCGACCATTTAATTAGGATAAAGTGAGAATCAATCAGGTGGACAGATTGGAAGCCAAATTTTCTCACCCACTTTCTCTATAAATTTTCATCTCTTCTACCTCTTACAAGATATCCATTTTCAAGGGGGAATGGTGGAGTTTGGTATCTGTAATAGTTTTTTATATTTTAATTATATTTTATCTTAGTTATTATTATTCTTCTATGCATTTCTATTCTCTTTTATTTTCTATTTTCCCCCCCACAATGATCCTTCTAATCTCCATGCAAATGGAGAACTGACTCTCGTTGTTGTTCGAGGGGGGAGTGGTGGTCCTTGAGTTTATTATGCTTAAATGTTTCTCTTTATTTTATTCTGAAAATTTTAATAGTACTGAAATTGTTTTGGTGTAGGTTTCACCCCACTTTCATTATTATTGATTTCTTCTTCCCGTTTTAAAATTTTCTTCTCCACTATCATAATATTGTATCTAGGGTGGAGTAGCATTGTGGTGATGATGTGAGTGAGTATTATCTTTCATGCGGAGGGTTGGTGTAGGATAATAACAATTCATGGAAAGGTGTTGAGTGATATGGTTGATCTCAACATTGAGTAGAGTATTGAGAATAAATATTTTTATAGAACAATGATTTTATCACTATGATTTCCCAAGAATGACAATGATTCGTTACTAACTTCTTTGTGTATTCTTTCTTTACTTTGTGTTTTTAATTTTATTATTAATATATATTATATTTTATGTATTTTAAGAATCAAACCCCCATTTATATTAATATATAATCAGTTTAATATTAGTTAGGTTATAAACAATGATAATAGAAATTCAGTGTGTTGTGAGCGGCCTCTTCGAGATCGACCCTAGGTTGTGCCACTATGCTACACTCTTAGGTAATAATAATTTATTGGTGGGGGATCTATGACAAAACCCTCTTATTATAAGGTGATGTGGTACCCCATTACATGAGAAAAAATACCAAGAAAGGGAAATAGATCAGGGTAGTCAGAATAGAGCCCATGGTAGAGGGAAAATTCAGTTGCACATTATGAAGACTACTCCAACTACTGTGGATGTAGGACTGTCTACCGTCAGAGGTACAATTCTTGTATCATCTACCTTATCTTGTGTTTTGTTTGATATAAGATCATTTCATTATTTTCTATATTCAATTTTTTCAAAAGGTTTGGTCTTGGATGTGGAAGGATTAGATGGTGTTTTAACCATTGAAACACCATTAGGAGTGCAATTTAGAAATATCAAACATTGCAAGGCATATTCTCTAGAGATTGGTGGTTACCATTTCTTTTGGGAAACGTTCATGCTAGAAATGACAGGATTCAACTTGATTCTTGGTATGAACTAGTTAGTTCTATATCAGGCTCATATCAACTATTACAAGAGTATATTTACCTTCCTATCTCCATAAGGAAGCATCTATTCTCACTAGGGTGAGTGGGATATTCAGGCTAGTCATGTAGGACCAATTCAATGTAGATTGGATTATTTTAGGACTAAAATCACCAGTCTTTATCTAGCTAATGGTAGAATAAAACATGATTATTTTCCTTCAATGGTAGACCATTTTTGGGATGTTTTCCCTGACAATTTATATGGCCTAACACATAAGTGAGAGGTTGTGTTTATGATTGATTAGGTGTTGGGAGCAGAGATACTTTCTATCCCACCTTAAAAAATAACACCAACAAAGCTTCAGGAGTTAAAGGTTCAATTAAAAGATCTATAATCAAAAGGATTCATACAACTGAGTACATCTCCTTCGGGTTCTCTATTTCTCTTCTCCAAAAAGGATGATGGATCATTGCACTTATGTGTGGACTATCGACGGTCAAACCGGATGACAATCAAGAACCGATACCCTCTTCCATGCATTGATGATATTTTCTATTAGTTGAGAGGTACCAAGATCTTCTAAAAATTGACTTGTGATCAGGATATCATTAGTTAAGGGTGAGACTATCAGACATACATCAGACTAATTTTAGTAGTAGGTATGGCTTGTATGAATTCTTAGTGATGCCGTTTGGTTTGACTAATGTGCCTAATATATTCATATCCTTAATAAATATGATCTTTAATCCTTTTTTGAATCAGTTTTTAGTGGTTTTCATTGATGATATCTTAGTGTACTACCAGTTAGTAGACGATCATGAAAAACAACTTAACATCATCCTCAGTATATTGAGAGAGTATCGGCTTTAATCTAAGCTAACCAAATTTAGTTTCTGGATAAATAAAATGAACTTCTTGTGCCATGTTGTCTCAGAGGTAGGAGTGTCAGTGGACTTGGAGAAAGTTGAAACCATGATATCTTGGGAACAACCCTATAACATCTTCAAAATATAGATCTTTCTGGGTTTAATAGGTTATTACCAGTGTTTTATCCAAGATTTATCCCGATTAGAAGCACCAATATCTGGGATGACCAAAAAAGGTGAAAAGTTTGTTTGGTTTGATGCTTGTGAAAGAGATTTCTAAGATATGAAAGGTAGTTTGACCTCAACACATATCCTCACTTTACCTATGCTGGGTAAATCATATACTGTAGTCTGTGACACATCCAAATTTGGACTCAGATTAGTAATAATGAATAAGGATCGTTTGGTTTATTATTGATCCAAGAATCTAAGACTACATGAGAGGAATTAACCTACTCATGATCTAGAGTTAGCAGAAGTGGTACATGCCCTGAGATGTTGGAGAAACTATCTCATCGGTGAGGGGTTTTTTGTATACACAGATCACAAAATCCTAAGGTGCATCTTTTCTTAGTGAGACCTTAACCTTCAATAGAGGAGGTGGGTAAAGTATCTATAGTCTTTCGACTTTGAATTGGATTATACACCAAGAAATTTCAACATCATTACTGACACATTGAGATGAAAGAAACATATATATGCAGAATAAGATTCTTGTGATGAGTGGAGGATAATGGTCCTTTTTTCCAGACATATATCTGGATGTTCAAGAATCTCAAGGGAGAGTAGCTCTAACCTCGACATCTATTATACCCCTGATTTTGGATGGGATTAAGACTAATTTATTTTCTGATCTGGATAGATTAGTTCTGAGATATAAATTATATGGCAGGGAAATTCCATCATGATAGTCTCTTGATAGTGGCAATTATATTTTTTTTGTGGCTGAGTGTTAGTTCCTACAGGCTTGCATGAGAAGATGATGATGGATTTTCATGCTTCTATATGGGTGGTGCATCCTAGTTTAACAAATATGTTTTGTGATCTCCATAGAAAATACTGGTGGTCAGGAATAAAGAAGGAGGTGGCAATATTTGCGGCTAGATACTTTGCTTGTCAGTAGGTGAAAGCTGAGCATCAGAGGCTAGCTAGGATTTTGTAGCCATTACCCATCCCAAAGAGGAAATGGGATGATGTCATGATGGATTTTTTGACGGGATTACCCAGGATGACCCATAATAATGATGTAGTTTGGGTTGTTGTGGATCTACTTACTAAGGTAGACCACTTATTTCCTATTAAGGAAACCTTTATAGTTTATGACCTATAAAATCTTTATGTGCCTGAGGTTATTCAATTGAACAGTGTTTCGAGGAGTATCATTTCAGAAAGAGATCCTCATTTCACATCACATTTATGGAAGGGTCTTAAGAAAGCCCTAGGATTTCAAGTTCTTTTAAGAACAACCTATCATCCATAGACTGATGGTCAATCAGAGCAGACTATTCAAGTTTTAGAGGATATGATTTGAGCCTGTATTTTGTATTTTGGTGGTTCATGGGAGTATCATATGACACTCATGGAGTTTTCATATAATAATAGCTTTAGAGAATCGATCCAAATAAAAATATTTGAGGCTTTGTATGGAAGGATATGTTGTTTGCCTCTTTTTTGGCTAGAGACAGGTGATTTAACACTTGTTGGGCCTAGTCTCATGAAAGAGACATCTAAAAAAGTTCATTTGATCAGACAATGGTTGGTGACTGCATAGATCTGGTAGAAATCACATGATGACCATCAGAGATGAATTCTATAATTTGAGGTTAGCCAACATGTTTTCCTTTGGGCGTCGCCTAGGTTGGGGAAGAGCCATATCAGGAAACAAGGAAATATATCACCCAAGTTTGTTAGGACATTTGAAATAGTGGAAAGGGTAGGTCTAGTGGCATACCATCCAACCCTTCCATAATGATATAGTTCCATGTATGTTGTGTTCCACATGTCACAACTATTAATATGTCATCCAGAGCCATACCATGTGATAGAAATAACAAAGGTCGCGATTTTTACTAATATTTCTGACACTTTCCTGTCACGGGGTGTGGAAAAAATAAATATTACCTAAGTTAAAATGAATTAGAGTGGTTATCCTAGGTTTTCTCTAGAGAGGAGTGCACAACAATTAATCTGTCACCTTAAAATAAGAGAAATAAGTGAGGTTGTTTTTAGAAATTGATTTATTTTGAAAATACAAGAGTGAAACTTAAAAAAGGAAAGATGTTTAAGAAAAGTATTGAGAACAAATTGATAAAATAAGTAATTGAAAATATTATATGATAAGGGTGATTATATCAGATTTTGTTCACCATTTGTAATTCTATCATAGTTCCAATTTATCCAATTCTCTTATGCTAAATCAATAAAAGTGAGATTTCTCAATCGATTCATCTCACTCCTTTGGCCAAAAAGTAATGGTAAGAATAAACCTTAACAAAATCTTATCTTGGTCTAATATCCTTCCAATATGTGATAGATTTGTAGCTAATACCCTCAATTAGCTTAGGCAATTCCCAATCGGGCCTTTTTTATCCCAAACAATCAAGAATATGAAATACACCTCTCACACGTACCAGCGATCGCCAAGTACTTCACCACTAAGCCCTGATATATTCCATCATATATAGACCAGAACCTAATGGAGGGATTAATTGATCATTGACCAAAGCAATAGAAATAACAGAATCTGAAATCAAAATACAATTGTACATGATAACAAAAACCGTTATAAGAAATTGAAATCGATTTCGCAGAAGAGATAAAGGATTTTAAAACATATAGTGCATGAACTCAAGGGTTACAAAATGGAAAAACTCCCCTTCCCCAATAAATCAGAAGATTTACCCCACCATGGTAAGGGTAAATGAGATTAAGGGGAAATAATAATTCATTACAAAACTAAGAAGAACAAAAGAGAGAAAATAAAGAACATAAAATTTGATGCTCCAGAATATGTCCTCTAGAAATTTTCCTCTGTTATTCCCACCAGACGGATGGAAATCCCAGAGGTCCCTTATTATAGAATGTTGGAAATGAAGTTGGATATCGACCCTAATAATTTTAGAGTCATTGGAAAAGTGTAAAGAAATATATGGCCGAATCAATGACCATTAATTTTCTGTCCGCCAAACACTATTTCACCCACTCCACTTGGAAGCGCCAAAAGGATGCCTTAATGAGGTCCATAATTTATGAAATTTAATGTGAACCATACTTTGGAAGTAATATGTCTAAAAAAGCTAGAATCAGCTCATTTAAAGGTCAGTTTAATGAGGTATTCCATATTTAATGAAGTGGGGTCCATTCGGCCAGCCAAACTGATTTCTCTATTTGATTGATTTTTCTGTACCATTGTGTTTCGAATTGGGTCTTGGTCCAAAAGACATATTGGAATACCACGGGCATATAAAGCCTAAAAAAGGGTTCACTTAAATTTGACCAATATTTTAAACGTTATTCCTGAAAAACAGAAGCTATATAAAACTGTTTATTTTACAGAATTACCACATTTTCACATTTAAGCCCAAAATACACCAAAAGCACATAAATAACGAAAATACACTCAAATTGAATAATTGAGAGGGATTAAATCATTGAAAACATTTTAATAATATTAAAAATATTAACTCTATCAATTACCCCACACTTATCACTTGGAATCCTGGACAAGTCAGAATCAAAATAAAATCTAAGTAAATTTAAAACACATATCCATGAGATCCACTAATTTGAAAACAAGAAACAAAATATATCATGCCTCCTCAAACTTTATTATTTCATGTTCTTAATTTAAGATCATTCAATATATTTACTATTCATTTCTCATCCCATATACACAAAACACTTACCTAACTTTTATTATCTCTCATCACAAAAATTTCAATTTTTTTTAGCAATGTCTTTCTCATCCAAACTCATACAAGGGTCACCATAGGCTTGATAAATTCCTACATCTCCACCCAATGTGAGTCAAAGACATATGTTTAAAATGTGGAATTGTCAAGGTTGTTCCATGGATTTAGTTTGGTAGGATTTAGATGTGAAAATTCTAAGGCTGAATGAAGAGGGCTTGGCTATTTTTGAAGCAAAATTGCATTACTATAATTTTCACACAAGTATGGTCTCCTCTTCACTCCCCTTAGTTTAAAATAATCTCATTCTTCATGGAATATCAAGGAATTTCACACAGTTCATCGTTTCAGCAAAAAAAAATTCAATATTCTCAAATATAATATTTCTTGAAAGCTCCAGAAAAGGAACAACTTTCTTTCTTCATTAGAAGCTCCAGAAAGGCACAACTTCTCTCATCGTGAAAGCTCCAGAAAAGGCACAGCTTTCAGCAGCATGATTTTTTTCATAGAAATAGCATCTCTTCAGCATTTTATTTTCCACTCGTAGTTTCAGAAAATGAGCTATCACAACACAAGACATCTTCCCCCACACTTAAGTTCAACTAGATCATGAAATTTCACTTCAAGAGAAGGTTGGATAGGGAAAATTGGCTTGTAATGTGGCTAACCTAACTGGATGTTCATGGATTATATGGGATACAAGGATTAAATTTACAAGGTAGGCCATAATAAAATGGATTTATCTTGAAAAGGGGCTTTCAAACCAATGAAATTCTTCAATCATTTAAAACACATGTACCCCAAACCCTCAAGTTTTGAAAGGAATAAATCAAATTCTGGTTAAAACAAGCATGGTTTCGTTCTCTCAAGAAGTGAGGTGAATGTAAATAATATGAAAATAATAGGTTCAAAAGCCCCACGTGAATCTGATTTCAAATATAAAGACAGTGATATGTGGCATGGGATTCAAAAAAAGAGTATTTTTTATGAAATTCCCAAAGAATTGAACTTGAAACAATGTCATTTTTAGCATTCATTTAAGCTTAGTTTCATGGAATAAATTATTTCTCCCATGGACATGGGTTTCAAAAATGTCAAAGATAATCATTTCAGCACAAAAGTTTCAAAAACACACAAAAATTTAAAAATAAACACACAAAATTTGAAACACACACATGTTTTTTTTAAAAAAAATAGGAAAAAAACAACACATAAAAAATCCTAAACTACACAGGTTCCCTCCCCCACCCTTAAATAATGCAGTGTCCGTAATGCATTCATATGAATTTAAAACATAAGAATATCTAAAATTGAATCACAGCAATCAAGAAAATATAAAGGAGAGGTACGACCTGATGGAGTTTATTGATAAATAGTTTGGAGGAGTGTGATCTCCTCCATTGGATCAGATGGCATGGTCTCAAGGAATTTCTTCAACCTGTGCCCATTAACAGTGAATGGATCCTTCACTCTATCCTTCACAATTTTCACAAAACCAAAAGGATATACATGAGTAACTATAAATGGACCTTCCCACCTAGAATGAAGTTTACCTGGAATCATCTTGAGTCTTGAATTGAATAACAACACTTTGTCTCCAGGATGAAAGTCCTTTGGTTGGATTAGTTTGTCATGAGCCACTCTTGTTCTCTCTTTGTAAATCCTAGAATTTTCAAATGATTCCCTTATAATTTCTTCCAGCTCCTGTAACTGAAATCTTCTCTCTTTCCCAACACTTTCAACATCCAGATTTATCTTTCTCACAGCCCAATATGCCTTGTGTTCCAATTCCATAGGTAGGTGATAAATTTTCCCATAAATCAACCTATAGGGACTCATTCCAATTGGGGTTTTTTAGGCTATCCCATAAGCCCATAATGTTTTTTCCAACCTTTGGCTCCAATCCTTCCTATTTGGATTAACAGTCTTTTCCAAAATTCCTTTAATTTCTCTATTGGACACTTCAGCTTTCCCATTAGTCTGTGGATGATAGTGAGTTGATGTTTTATGATGCACCCCATATTTTTTCAACAAATCCTCCATTCTCATATTGAAAAAGTGAGTCCTTTGATCACTGATGATGGCTCTAGGAACTCCAAACCTATAATATATGTTATCCCTGACAAAATTGCAAACAACTTTAGCATCGTCAGTCCTGGTGGCTTTTGCTTCCCTCCATTTGGAAACATAATCAACAGCAAGAAAAATATAAGAATTTCCAAATGACATTGGGAAAGGGCCCATAAAATATATCCCCCTAACTTCAAAAATTTCACAAAAATTAAGTGGATTTTGGGGAATTTCTTGTCTCTTTGAAATATTTCCTATAAACTGACATTTTCACATCGTTTTCAAAATTCATGAGAATCTTTGAAAAGTGTTGGCCAATAAAGTCCATATTCTAAAACCTTCCATGCTGTCCTTTGAGGTCCAAAGTGTCCTCCACAAGCTAATGTGTGACAAAACTTAAAGACAGAATCAATTTCATTTTTAGACAAACATCTTCTTATCATTTGGTTGTTGAAAATATTCCATATAAATAGATCATCCCAGATGTAATATCTAAATTAAGCTTTAAATTTGTGAATTTTGTGAGAATTTAAATGAGATGGGACCTGAGATGTTACCAGATAATTGACCATGTCAGTATACCAAGGTACTTCTCCTTTAATCAAGTACAACTGCTCTCCTGGAAGGCGATCATTTAGTGATTCAGTGTCTAGAATTTCAACTTCAGCAGTGTTAGGCAGTCTACTTAAGTGATCAGCCACTTGGTTCTTAGATCCCTTATTATATTTGATTTCTATGTTGAACTCCTATAGTAATAGAATCCATCTCACAAGCCTTAGTTTTTCTTCATCCTTCTTCATCAAGTACCTAAGAGCTGCATGATCAGAAAACAAAATGACTTTAGTTCCAAGTAGATATGATCTAAATCTTTCTAAAGAAAAAACAATAGCTAATTTTGTTGTTGTTGTTGTGTAGTTAAATTAGGCCACATCTAAGGTTTTTGAGGAATATGCAATGACTTATGGCCTTCCCTCAATTATCTGATAAAGTACTACTCCAACTTCTTGGTTTGAAGCATCACAAATTATCTCGAAAGGTTCTTCCCAATTGGGTGGCTGCATTACTGGTGGTGTAATCAATCTCATTTTCAACTCATCAAAGGCTTCTCTACATGAACCATTGAAATCAAAATCAGCATATTTTAAAAGTAATCTAAATAGAGGGAGATAAATCTTATTGAAATCTTTGATAAACCTCCTATAGAATCCTGCATGTCCTAAAAATGATCTAACATGTTTCACACAAGTTGGGTAAGGAAAAGAATTTATCACTTCAATTTTTTATTTATAAAATTCAATGCCTTTCTGATAAATGACATGACCAAGGAAAATTCCTCTCTCAACCATAAAATTACACTTTTCAAAATTCAAAACAAGGTTTTTTTCAATGCATGTTTTCAAAACTTTTTCCAGATTTTTCAAACAATGGTCAAAAGAATTTCCAAAAAACTGTGAAATCATCCAAGAAAACCTCCAAAAAATATTCAATGTGATTAGAAAATATACTTACCATACACCTATGAAATGTACCCGAGGCATTACACATTCCAAATGACATCTTTTTTTATGAAAAAGTGCCGAAAGTACAAGTAAATATAGTCTTCTCTTGATCCTCAAGAGCAATGGGTACCTGAAAATAACCTGAAAATCCATCCAAAAAGAAATAATGATTTCTCCTTGCCAATCTCTCTAGAATCTAGTCAATGAAAGGGATAGAGAAATGATCTTTTCAAGTGACCTGATTCAAGTTCCTAAAATCTATGCACACTCTCCAACTATTCTAAATTCTCACTGGGATTAATTCATTATTTTCATTCCTCACAATGGTTAGGCCAGTTTTCTTAGGGACTACATGGATTGGGCTAACCCATTGTGAATATGATATGGGATAGATGATCCCAGCTTCTAACAGCTTCTTAATTTCTTTTTTCACAACCTCCATTAGGGTGAGGTTCATCCTCCTTTGGGGTTGTCTGATAGGTTTGAAATCTCCTTCAAGAAAAATTCTATGTGAGAAATTTTTTGGCTTTATTTCAGGTATATAACATAATCTCCACCCTATTTCTTGGAAATTCTCTCTCAAAATCTCAATCAATGATTTTTATGGAGTTTCAGATATATTATTAGCAATTATTATTGGTAATTTCTCTCCCTCCATAATTTAAACATATTTTAAATTAGTGGGGAGTGGTTTAAATTCTAGATCAGGAGGATGCTCAAGGGATGAAAATAAATTGAGGTTCTCTAGTTCCAATGGTTTTACATCCTACACATAATAAATCATATCATCTTCATTATCATTTAAAAAATTATCAAAGAAATCAGATTTTACCTCTTCTTCCAAGAGGAAATCAGAATCTCCAAGAGTTTGGGCATCCATATGTTCAGTGATATTTTTACTGGAATAATTATCTCCCAATGATAAAAATTCATGAAACATACCTGATTCTTCAATTGGTTCTATACCATCTTCATGGGAGAGTGAGAAGAGTGAATGATCATCTGATGGGTGCCTCATGGATTAAAAAATATTAAAGTGGACAGTGCTGTCTCCAAACTCCATGGTAAGTTTCCCTTCATGGACATTGATAATAGTTTTGGCCGTCTTCAAGAAAGGTCTCTCCAAAATGATGGGTGAGTGTGATGGGATCCTATCATCTTCCATATTCAACATATAAAATTCAGAAGGGAATAAAAGATCTTTGACTTTTACCAAGACATCCTCCAGAACTCCTTCTGGGAAAACTGTGGATCTATTTACAAGCTGGACCACCACTCTTGTGGGCTTCAAGTCTCCCATCTGTGAAGAATTATATACTGAGTGAGGCAATACATTAATTGATTCACCTAAATCGCACAAATCATTAGAGAAATTTAATGAACCAATGGTGCATGGAATAGAAAACGTCCCTGGATCTTGACATTTGGTTGGAAATTGTGGTGTGATAAGGGCTGAGACACTTCTTCCCAAACTGATCCTCTCATTCCCTTGAAGTCTCCTCTTCTTGGTGCAAATATCCTTCAAAAATTTAGCATACTTTGGAATTTTTTTAGTGCTTCAAGCATAGGTATTTTTATTTCCACTTTCTGGGAGGTGTCTAGAATTTCTTTTTGTAGTGTTTCTTCTTGCAACCTCTTTGATTCAATCATCCTTAATGGAAATTTTGGTGGTATATCTTTATTCTCCCTTTGTTTCCTTTGAAATGGTGTTTCTTGTTTCTTCTTCCTTGGCCTATCCTTATCCTCCTCCTCTTTCTTATCTTCTTCTTGATGAATTTTCATAGAATTTTCATCATTTACAAATTCATTCTCTCCCAGTTCAGATATTCTTGTTTCAAGTTCAATGGTGAATAGTGGTGGTATTTCTTTTCCACTTCTTGTAGTTATAATACTAACATTATCTTTTGGGTTTGGGATTGTTTGGTAAGGGAGTTTACCTAGATTTTTGGTCAAAAAGTCCATGAGACTTTCAAACTTGTTGGAAAAATATTTAACAGTGTCTTTCAGTCCTTCAAACTTAGATTTTTGTTGGTTTTGAATTGGAGGTTGTGCACTGGTGGATGGTTTCTCATAAGGTCTTTGGAGATTGGTTGGTTTTTGGTAAGAAGTCTGGTTATAATATTGTTTCTATTGAAATGGTGGTGGATTCTGGAATTGATTCTGGAATGGTGGTTGGTTTTGAAACTGGTTTTGGTATGGGGGTCTACCTTGATTCTGCTAATTTCCATACCCATATTGAACTTGGTTAGGATCTCTCCATCCTTGATTTTTTTGGAACTATCTTGGTTTAAAGGTTGCTGCACATGTTTCCGTTCCCTGTATTTCAGAACATTGTTCAGTAAAATGATCAGGGGATGAGCATAAACCACATACCTTAGCTGGCACTTGTTGGTCACTAACTTGCTTCAAGGCCATCTGACTCACCATACTAGTTATCTCTTCAATCTTAGTTTCTAATAAGGGTGATAGATGATAAGTGCGTATCTCATGAATACCTCTTATTACAATACCTCTTGTTCCAAATTGCTGTGAGTTTTGAGAAATCTTCTCAATCATGCCCTTGGCTTCTTCTGGTGACTTGTCAATCAGTTCACCTCTAGATGATGCATCAAGAAGGTTTCTATCATTGTCCAGTAGTCCTTGATATAATAAGAAAAAAAAGTGATGTTCCTCAATGGTTTGATGTGGATAGCTGACACATAGCTTCTTAAATCTCCCCCAGTACTCGTAAAGGGTTTCTCCAGATGATTGTCGTATGACGTAGATTTACTTCCGAATGGCTGTGCTTCTAGAGGTGGGGAAGAATCTTTACATAAAACATCTTACCAGTTCATTCCAGTCATGTACATATCCTGTTTGTAGGCCGTACAACCATTATTTAGCAGCTCCATCCAATGAAAATGGAAATGCCTTCCACTTAACCTGCTCCTCAGTAACTCCATGGGGCCTGAAAGTTGAGCACACATGTGTGAACTCTTTAATGTGTTTGTTTGGATCTTCCCCTGCCAAACCATGAAACTTTGGAAGCAAAGGAATCATATTAGGTTTCATTCCAAAATCATTTTGTAATACTGGTATGACAAGTTGATTATTTTGATTAAGGAATTGTGGTGCACAGAGGTCTCTAAGAGTTAGGTTTTGATTTTCAGCCATGATGATAGGATCAGAGTGAACACTAGAAGTTTCACTTGAGTCTGTAAGGGGAATTTCTTCAAATTCAGATTGAAAATTAATGTTTTTAAGTCTATTCAACAAATTTCTTTCAATTTCAGGATCTATGGGTAAAGGTTCAATTTTTGAGATTCTAGTAATGCAATTTTGAAGAGAAAATATGAGAAGAGAGAAAAGAAAAGAAAAGAAATGTCGGTGCTACCTCCCCGGCAACGACACCAAGTTTTGAAACTTTCCTGTCATGGGGTGTGACAAAAACAAATATTACCATAGTTAAAATGAATTAGAGTGGTTATCCTAGGTTTTCTCCAGAGAGGAGTGCACAACAATTAAGCTGTCACCCTAAAATAATAGAAAGAAGTGAGGTTGTTTTTAGAAATTGATTGATTTTGAAAAGACAAGAGTGAAAATTAACAAAAAAAAGAGGTTTAAGAAAAGTATTGAGAACAAATTGATAAAATAAGTAATTGAAACTATTATATGAGAAGGGTTATTAGGTCAGAGTTGGTTCTCCATTTGTAATTCTATCATAGTTCCAATTTATCCAATTCTCTTCTGTTAAATCAATAAAAGTGATATTTCTCAATCGATTCATCTCACTCCTTTGGTCAAAATGTAATGGTAAGAATAAACCTTAACAAAATCTTATCTTGGTCTAATATCCTTCCAATATGTGATATAGTTGTAGCTAATACCCTCAATTATCTTAGGCAATTCCCAATCGGGCGTTGGTTATCCCAAACAATCAAGAATATGAAATACAGCTCTCACACGTACCGGCGATCGCCAAGTACTTCACCGCTAAGCCCTGATCTATTCTGTCATATATAGACCAGAACATAATGGAGAGAGAAATTGATCATTGACCAAAGCAATAGAAATAATAGAATTTAAAATCAAAATACAATCGTACATGATAATAAAAACCGTTATAAGAAATTGAAATCGATTTCGCAGAAGAGAGAAAGGATTTTAAAACATATAGTGCATGAACTCAAGGGTTAAAAAATAGAAAACCTACCCTTACCCAATCACTCATAAGATTTACCCCACCATGGTAAGGGTAACTGAGATTAAGGGGAAAGAATAATTCACTACAAAACTAAGAAGAACAAAATAGAGAAAACAAAGAACAAAAAATTTGATGCTCCAGAATCTGTCCTCCAGAAATTTTCCTTTGTTCTGCCAACCAGAAGGCCGAAAATCCCAGAGTTCCCTTCTTATAGAATTTTTTAAATGAAGTTAGATATCGACCCTCAAAATTTGAGAGTCATTGTACTGGTGTAAAGAAATATATGGTTGAATAAATGACCATTACTTTTCTGTCTTCCAAACACTGTTTCACCCACTCCACTTGGACGCGCCAAAAGGATGCCTTAATGAGATCCATAATTTATGAAATTTATTGTGAACCATTATTATGAAGTCCTATGTAGAAAAAATCTAGAATAAGATCATTTAAAGCTTGGTTGAATTATATATTATATATTTAATGTAGTGGGGTCTATTCTACCAGCCAAACTGATTTCTCTATTTGATTGATTTTTTTGTACCATTGTGTTTCGAATTGGGTCTTGGTACAGAAGACATATTTGAAGCCCACGAGAATATGAAGCCTAAAAAAATGGATTAACTTAAATTGGACCAATATTGTGAATGTTATGCCCAAAAAACAGAATCTATATAAAACTATCAATTTTATAGAATTACCCCATTTTCACATTTAAGCCCAAAATACACCAAAAACACATAAATGATGCAAATACACTCAAATTTAATAATTGAGAGGGATTAAATCATTGAAAACATATTAGTAATATTGAAAATATTAACTCTATAAGTTTCTTTTGAGGAGAATACTATATAAGGTTTCTATCATAGTGAGAAATATCTTCAGGTCCAGACTATACTATTGGTTCGAGTGTAGTGGCAGCACATGAGAGTTCAGGAGGAGACCTAGAAAATGGAGTCTGATATGTGAACATAGTGGCTAGAATTGTTCTATGAGACCTCACAATGATGTTTATATCAACTTGGGGATGAGATGTTATAAGGTGGGGGGGTTTTAAGATCCATTCTTTTTCTAGGTATGCTTCTATCTAGATTTTTCAATTGAGCCTTGGTGGCCAAGTCTTGTTTGAAGATAGAGAGATTTTATTAAATAAAATGAAATAAAGTTTAGGGATATATGCTCTTTTTAATTAATTTAATCTGGTTATAAATGGGACTAAGTGTTAAAATGGGTTTATGGTAAGTTGATAAGTTTAAAGGGGGTTTCAGGTTGGTTTAAAAGGTAAATGGGATGAAAAATAAACTTCAAAAAATTTACACATCATGTAAAGGGATTACATGTCATGTAATTGTTTTTGGGTTTTAATAAAATAAATACAAGGCAATGAGTTTTTTGGTGAATACCATTAAAAACATTTACACTATGTGAAACCAAGTTATACGCTGTGTAAATGCCTGACCAGCTATTTTAAACATGCTGTGTGGATGAAATACATTATGTTTTAGCTACAAATATTCTCTTCTCAACCCTAGGGAATTATCTAGGTGATATATGGGTGCCAAACTCCCTTATGAACATTCCAATTGTATCATAGATTTCTGGTAAGTTCCTTTGGTAAGATTTCTTCTTTCTTCCCTTTGGTTCTCCAACTGTTATGGTGAAATCCTTTGGTAAATTGTGTTTTTAGTTTTGATCTTGATCATTTTTGATATAGGAATCTCTTACAATCATTTGTTCTTTCTTCATCATGGGAATTGGATATTGGAATAATTTTTGAATTTATGGTTAAAGGTAGGGGGTCTAAATCTCAACCCCATGGTTTGATTATTTTCAAGTTTATGCAATATTGTGATCACACCAATGAAGTGTGCACCCAAAATTAAATGAATAAAAAAAGGTATTATTATTTGAATTCCCTTGTTCTTAATTGGCATATGAATTGGATTATTTCTACCCATTGGGTGGGAAAACCTTTGAATATAATTGAATTGTATAATGGATTATAGTATTTAGCATGACATGTGACCTAGGGTGATTTCTTGTGATAAGATCCCTAAATTGTGGCTTAATTATTATTTATATAATTTTTAATCAATTATAAATTGAATTGAAAAGTGGAATATGAAAGAAATCATGGTAATTATCACAATTAACCATTGAGATATATGATGTGATATTGTGATATCCATGCTATATGATAGGAATTGTGTTCTATACTGAGATGCTTATATAATGGGCTAGGACCATGAACTTGCATATGTATATACTGTAATGATGATAGTGAGTAGTATTATTCCAATCCATGCTGTAATGATTATAGATAGTGGGCTATGCCCAGTCCCATGCTATAATGCTTATAGGGATTTGACCTGGATTGTTTATTGTGACTATACCATGGTTATATGGATGTATTTGGTATGGTTGTAATACTTGCTCAGAGATATTCCAGTATGGTGACGAAGTAGGTTATTTAACTTGGTTATATAGATTTGGTTGGCATGGTTGTAAGACATGCTCATAGTTATCCTAGTACATAGTTGAAGTAGGTTATTGTATTTATTTAATTGTTGAATTAATTAAAATACCTACTAATTACTTTATTTCATACACTTCTTATCAGACTGGTTTTTTTAGACATAGTGGTGTCAACCTACTGAGTTTTACTCACACCCTATTTGGCCCTCCATTTGGAACCTGAGCTAACTTCATGGACGTAGTTTTTATCAAGGGAAAAAGACCTTCCTATTGATTTCTTGTTTGGTGCTGGGATGGAGTTTGGAGATGGGTCTGGCATGGGGCTCAAGACTGGGTACTTTGAGTATTTTATTTGAGTTCACTATTATTTTTATTATATTGTTCTATCATGACAAATATTTACATTCTAGCATGTTATTACATTTTCCTTATTACTTATTGGATTATTTAGTTGGCCTTTATTGTCTTCTTATACATTGTTTTACTCTGATTATTTCTGTTTTATTATGAATTTTTTCTTTTGATATGACACTTCATACCAAGGGGGTATAGTCTCCCCATTATACTATCAACACCCCTACTACTAGTTGGTAGCCTCTGATGTACGAGGAGGCATTCCTGATGTCCCTTAACCAACCCTTTCTGGCCATGTGAGATAGTTCCATATTGGGGGAAGTTACATCATGTGTCTCTGTGTTATTTATTAATAGTAAATCCCAAATGATAAGTTTTATATGGTCATTAAATGTTAGAAACAAAATTTTTCTTTTCTAGAAATGGAGTCTGGTTTGTGTTTGTTGTCAATCCATACTGGGTTGATCAGGGAGTTTTCAAGGTAAGTGATCTTACAGTACAAGATAACTATAGTGGAGAAGGTGGCATCATTTCACAGTTTTTTTTCAAATTTTGGGCTCAAAATTATGAGAAATATGCATGAATCCTAAAAGGTGTTTTTATTTGATCAAATATTCATAAATATATTAAAGGCATGGGTTTTATGAAAACTGGGTTTTGAAAAGGTTGAGATTCGTGAAGATATGGAGCATCACAAACAAGTGACGTGAATGGTGTGATGAGTTGATGATAATATCCATGACTACAAGAATTGAAGCATAAAGAATATTTAAAGGGTTGACAATAATCTCTACAACTACAAGAATCTTTGTGAGAAGGTTACATTTCACTAGAGCTCCGTGATTGAAGGATCTTCTCAAACATGAATTTTGTGATTCACAAAAATCTTTTGTGGGTGTGGGATCATTATGGAAGTATGAGCCTATAAATATGAGTATAACCTCACTTAATTTCACATGAAAAGTTTTAGAGAAAAGGCTAAATCAGTATAAATTCACAAAGGCTGAAAGATTCATGAATCTAGTATTCATAGTGAGCCTGAGTAATGCGAAAAGGCTATCTTAGTCTTGACCAATGCTTTGGTATCTCAGAAAAAGGAGTTTCACGATGATTGGTTATTTATAAATGACTTAGTTTTCTATTAAGGTATATTAATTCATGAAGGTAGTGAGATTTGTGAAGGAGATTTTTGAATAGTATTTTTTCAACATATGGTTCAAGTGAATAGTGATTTCAAGTGTATAAACTTAGGACTACAGTGCAAGTAGAGTCTCATGTTAGTTAGAGAAAAATAATTTAATTCCAATCTATTGAAGTGAAATTCATGTCATTAAACTAAGTAAGACTTCACCCATAGAAATGGATTAGGGGGAGTTAATGGAAGTGTTCTGAGGGAGGTAGTATTCTATTCCTAAAATCTTGTAAATGCAGTGTGCGTAGAATAGAGTGACTATGTATTAAATTCATTATTCCACAACTAGTGAAGATTAGTGGATTTAGGTACGACCGACACACTATCAATATATACTCCTTGGAATATCCCTTAGCAGTGAACCAAGTCAAACTATTATGTTGTCTCTCTGTATACAAATGTTTAATTACTTCACATTACCATCAGATAGGTTTAACAAGTTCATACCAACATGGGAACAAGATCTATCACTTTAAAATAAAAAGTTGACACCTTGATTCACCCCTCCCCCCTTAGGATATTCGATGATCCTACAAGTGGTACCAGAGCATACAAGTTATTGGAGTTAATTTTTTCTTCTATTATATTCACAAATAATTCAATAAATATTGGGGGATTCCCCCTATTTTATGAAATAAACTTCCATATTTGGAAGAACATGATGAGATCTCATTTGAGATCCCTTATAATGGATGTACTTTTTTCTACTGCATAGGGGATTCAGGTCACCAATGCAATATAACTGTCTATGACTGAAATAGATAGGAAAATGTTTGATACAGATGCCAAAGAAAAAAATTCCCTTAATGAAGCTCTATCTGATCAAATTTATATGAAGGTAATGATTTTCACTTCAGCCAAGTCTATGTGAAAAAAAACTAGATAATATATATGAAAGTGAAAACAAAGTGAAGGAGGAAAAATTCCAAGTTTTTCATAATAGGTTTTATGATCTAAAAATAAATCCTAATGAAAATGTAGATACCTTCTTTAATAAAATTACTAAAGTTGTTGGATCAATTCAAGGGTTTGGTGAAGAAATTAATTATATTGAAATTATAAATAAAATCTTGAGAAGGCTTCCACCACTATAAAATCCAAAATTTTCAGCCCTTGAGAAAAGGGATCTCTCTAAACTTTCTCTTGATGATATGCTAAAAATTTTGGTGGATTATGAAATGAGAGTAAAATTGGAAGATGAAAAACTCAAGTAAGAAAGAAAATATAATTAAAAAACATGAAAAAACTTGAGGTTTCCAAAGATAGTGCTGATGCAGATAATGATAAAGATGAACTTTTTTCTATTTTTTACAATAAATTCAAGAGTGGAAAAGAGATATTTGAAGGAAAGATTCTTCTAGACTATTTTCGATTTGGTAGAGTTGGGAACATTGCCTCTAGTTGGTCAAGGAAGTTCAATGATGAAGAAAGTAAATATGAAATTATACAGAAGCCTTAGAAAAGGTTTCCCAAAAAGAGAGACTTAAAATCAAGAAAGAAATTACAATGAAAGAGTTTTGACTATAAATAAGAACAATATAATGATGAATTTTTTGAGGATGAAGAACCAGAGTTTAAATATAAAACCCAAGCATCCATGATTGATATAGTTGAAAAGGCAGAACCTTAAAAAGATAAAGATAATTAGTTGATTGGTGTTTTTGAACTCAAGATGGAACTTAAGGGTGTTCTTGATAATATTCACAATCAAATAAAAATAAATAGAAAGTTGTGACCCATTCTATAAGAGTCATCAGAGTATGTTGATCGAATTGAAGTAGAAATTGATCGACTAGAAGCAGGGGAAGAATAATGATTACCAAATCTTGAAATCTCGGAAGAAGTTATAGAATTAATTATTTAGATTAAAGAGAATGAAAAAGTCATTAACGAACTTACATACAGATTGGAGGATAAGACTAAGATCGTTGAGGGACTTGAAGAAGAATTTATTACTCTAAGGAGTAAACTTGAAACTGAATCAAAATCAAGGGAAATATAGAAGAAATTATAGTTTAGAAAATTATCAGATACAAAGCTGTTAGAAAGATATAAATGTGGTTCTAATGAAGGAGTGAAAGCCTTAAATGATTAGATATCAACAAGTATAGGAAAAATAGAATTTACTATGATGCAAAAACATCAACAACTGAAAATGGGATAGAAAAAATAAAGGTAAGTAGAAAGTTAAGCATATCATAAAGTCAATCGATGTCCCAACAAATAAAGCTTTAAACCAAATAGAAAAGAGAGAAGAATATATCCTTAAGTAAATAGAAAGGATCACCAGTCAAGAATCATTATAAGAGAAGGGTATATGAGGAGGAATGGAAGTGAGAAGACATTTCCTCTTATGAAATTTTAATTCCATGGATTTCTTGGCAATACCATATCATACTGTGAAGAGGAAAGAAGCTATATAAATGGGAATAAGTCTATAAGTAAAAAAAGATATTGGGATCATATACTTCATCATATTTAAGCAATAGTTTATATGGATATTATTTTAACTGTTCTAACTATAACTATAAAGCTATTCATTGAAGGTAGAGGAAAAGTGAGAACATTACCAATAGAACTCAGAGGCAAGTCTGTACCCAATTACCCAAAAAAGTCATTATTGTAAATAGGTAGAAGAATATGAGTTTGATGAACCCATGAATGTTGAAAAGATATTAGAAAGGCCATCTTTAGCCATAACTCAATAAAGTATCTCATGGAAGGAAAAAAATAAAATCGAGAAATCCAATATTGCAAAAATAACACTGAAAACTACAAAGAATAGTAGCACCTAGTTTCTTGATAGTGGATTCTCATCACATATGTCAGGAAATTCATATTTATTGAAGAATGTTTTAAAAAGGGTTTATGGAATAGTTAGGTTCAACAATGATGGTAATCTAAAAATCAAAAGTATTAGAAGTATATAACTAGAAAATGGCGAGCTTAGGAAAACTGAAGTTCTCTATGTGGACAGATTGTATCACAATCTCATGAGTGTGAGTAAACTCCATGAATCAGGACTTATAGTGACATTTAATCAATATGGGTTCACTATAAAAGGAAAGAAAACAAATTATCTCATGAAGGGATGAAAAAAAGATAACAATTTATACCAAGATGACAACAAAGAGAACATTTCTTACTTGACAGTTAAAGAAGAAAAAAACTTGTGGCACTGGAGGTTGGCTCAAATTAACTAGAAGATCATGGAAAAGATATATAATCTGCATATATTCATCGATATTCCCAATTTGATTCATGAATAAGAAAATACTTGTGATTCATGCATGTAAGGAAATATGGTTTGGAGTTCATATCGGCTAAAAAACAAAAGGGAATCAAATATACTTGATATCTTCCACAAAAATGTATGTGGTCCAATAAATGTGGGTGGGATATATTGAGAGAGGTAATTCATTATTTTTATTGATTATTATAGTATAATGGATTGTGTAATGATTATACATAGGAAGAAAAAACTTCTTGATTTCATGAAAAGTTATCATCGAATAGCTAAAAATGATATTGTCCCCAAAATCAAAGTTATACAATCCAAAAATAGAGGATAATACACATCCATTGAAATTTAAAATTACTAGGGAAAACATGGAATAAATCATGAGGTGGATGTAGTGATAACCACATAAAAAATTGAGTTTTTGAACTGAAAAATCAACAGGTGAACAATATGGACAAAACTATGATGATAGAGATTCATATCTCTCATCATTATTATAAAGAGGTTGTTCAAGTAGTAGTGTATACTACAAATCGAACAAGGATTTTTATAGGAGAAACCAAGAAAAAATATGAGTTATGGTATGGAAGGAATCTCTATTTAAAGCACTTTCATGTTTTTGGAAGTAAATGTTTCATCCAAAATGAAGAATACAATCAAGACAAGTATGGTGATGCTGCAAATGATAGAATATTCCTTTTATATTCAATGAATAGTAAAGACAAAAAATGTTAGAATAATCATCTTGGAATAATTGTGGAAAGTAGTGATGTCAATATCATTGAAGATAAAACTATAATTACCTCATGGAGATCATATTATGATATGATATAAGATGTAGAAGAAATTAAAAAAGGTATAGATTCAAATTTACAAATATAATAAGGATTGTAGAATAATCAGGGCTCATAAAATGATGATGATTCAGAAGAAGAATCAGAAGAGGAAACCATTTCTAATGAAACCTCATCAAAACCTCATAGAAGAAATAAAATAGCATAAATTGATCAATCCAACATCATTGGGGATTAGACTACACCCACACATATAAGGATAATAAAAAATGAATCCCATTCTACCTTTTTATAAATTGTAGAATGAGCCTCATTTAAAGAAGCAGTGAAGGATGAATCATGTGTTAAGGCCATGAATGAAGAATTGGATCAGATTGATAAGAACTAGACATGGAATATTGTTAAGAGACCTCAAAATCACATTGTGATCGAAATAAAGAAAATCTATAATTTTTTTATGAGCATGGAAATGTGATCAGAAATAAGACATGATTAGTGTGTAAAGGATAAGCACAGATTAAGGGAATTGATTTTGAAGAAACATTTGATCTAGTATCTTGAATGGATTTTATTCTACTTTTCCTTTCCATAGAAATTTAGAGAGGATAAAAAGTTTATCAGATGGATGTCAAAATTTCATTCTTAAATAGTGTTCTTGAAGAAGAAGTCTACATTGAACAACCAGTGAGATTTATGATTGGAAATGATGAGACTATGGTTTTCAGATTGAAGAAGGATCTCTATAGTATGAAGGAGGCAATTTGAGCATGGTATTCCCAACTTGAAGCTTATAAAAAAAGTTCAAATTTAAAAGAGGAGGTGTTGACCATAATCTCTATGTGAGGAATTATCAAAAAGATCAATTCATGTTGTTGGTGTATGTGGATGATATTATTTTTTGGTGGAGGTAGGTAGGGATCAGTGGAATAATTTTCTAATCATATGAAATTAAAATTTGAAATGTCTATGATTGGTGAACTCACATAATTCTTGGGGTTGTAGGCGATTTAGAATAAGTATTAAAATTTCAGTTCTCTAGAAAATATGTAAGATAGATTCTAAATAAATTCAACATACATGAATCCATACCAATATCGACCATGATTACGGTTGGAACAAAACTTAGAAAGAAAAAATATGGGACATCTATGAATCCCACTCTATATAGGAGAATCATTGGAAGCTTATTATACTTGAATGAAACATGTTCAACTATTGTCTTTGCAACATTATTAGTGGAGAAATTTCAAATTCATCCAAAGTAAGATCATTTGGAATTAGTTAAAAGAATTATGAGATATATTCAAGGTACTCTCAATTCTGGATTATACTTTACTGCAGGAAGAGATAATGAATTATTGGCATTTTTTGTTGGATGGGCTGGATATATGATCGATAGAAAGTAAAAAAGTGGTGGGGTATTCTTCATTGGGAATAAATGTGTGGGATGGTAGAGAAATAAATAAAAAATAACTTCTCATAGTATGGATGAAGTAGAGTATATCTCTGCTATGAAGTCTTTCAATCAGCTATTGTGGATGAAGCAACAACTGACTGATATTGGTGATGAGGTGAAATAGATGATGATGATTTGATATTACAATAAGAACACAATAAATATTATAAATAATTTGGTTCAAAACTCTCATAAAAAACATATTGATATCATATATCACTTCATCAAATAAAAAGTTGAACAAGGTGTGACTAAAATTGAGCATGTTAGAACTGATGACTAAGTGGCTGACATTCTGACTAAGCCATTGGCAGAACATGTATTTGAGAAACATCGATTGAACCTCAGTGTTTAGCCACCTCCTAGTACATGAGGAGGTTATGAGTGTTCCCTCTCCACATTTATGTTAACTATTTTAATTTTTTTGGGGAAGTGATGTAGGTTTATGGGGGAGATATGATCCAGGAGATTTTTTTTGATCTCTACAAGTACAAATACATGTTATTTGGGTTTATTTTCAGGTGGAGTTAATAAATTCAAATGTTATAAAGGTTTTCAAGAATTTATAAATTTTTAATTACTGGTTTTTGAAAAAACATGAAATGATTCTATGAAACGATGAGAATTAGGTGTTATGAGGAAACAGTTAGAGCTTAGCTTGGACATATTTAAGCATTTCAAAGCAAGATATGAGGAAATAGTCAGAGCTCAAATTATACATATTTAATCATTACAAAGAATGAGAACCCAATTCATGCTTCCCCTATTATTTTTTACACCGATATTTTCTCACATAGACTTAGATTGTTAGATGATTTGTTTTTTTTCATATTAGGTTTTGATAGAGGATGGTTCTTTATTGAATTTTTCTACAGATTTCTAACAAACCCAAAGGGAAGATTTTTGGAACCAAGGATGTTATTTGCTAGAAACAGAGTTTATTTTGTGTTTATTTTCAATCCACACTAGGTTTATTAGGGATTTTTTAGAGAAAGTTTTCTTACAGTACAAGATGACTACAATGTTGAAGGTAACATAATTTTTCAGTGTTTACCAAATTTTTGGGCTCAAAATTAGGAGAAAGAGGCAAGCATCATGAAAAGTGTTTTTATGGGATTGAATCTTCAAAATTATGGTAAAGGAATGGGTTTAAAAAAGAATGGGTTTTGTAAAGGTTGAGATTCATGAAGATGTGAAGCATCACAATCAAGCATCGCGAATGACATGATGGGTTGATGGTAATCTCTATGACTATGAGAAGTTGAGCATCATGAATGAAAGAAGGGTTTAAGGTAATATCCATGACTATGAGATGCTTCACGAGTAAGTTAAATTTTATTTGATATTTTTGAGTGAATGATCTTCACAAAAATGAATTTGGAGGTTCATGAAAAATTCACTAGAGGCATGGGATCATTACAAAAGGTTAAGCCTATAAATATAAGGCTACCCCCACTTCATTTCACATGAATTTTTTTTATATAAAAGGATGAATTGGTCTAAATTTGTGAAGGCTTAAATCTTTATGAATCATGTATTCATATTGATCTTGAGAATCATGAAAAGAATATCTTAGTCTTGACCAATACTTTGGTATATTAGAAAAGGAGTTTTGTAATGACTAGTTATTCTGTGACGACTTAGTGTTCCATGAAGGAATATTTCTTCGCGATGTTAGTGAGCTTCGTGAAGGAGCTTCATGAACATAAATTTTTGAACATTTGTTTTAAGAGAGTAGTGATTTAAAGTGCATCAAATCAGGTCTATGGTGAAAGCAAAGTCTTGTGCTAGTCATGGACCAAGACTTAAATGCCAATCTATTGAAGCGACCTTCAAGTTAAACTGAGTAATAATTAACCCAAGGCATTGGGATAGGGGGAGTCAATGGAAGTGTTCTAATGGAGGAAGTTTTATATCCTTAAAATCTTATAAAGGTAGTGTGTCTTGAACAGAGTTACTGTGTCTAAACTTCTATATTCTAAAACTAGTGAAGATTTGTGGATTTAGGTATGATTAAAAAATTATCAGTGTATTCTCCTTATACTAGACCTTAGTGGTGAACAGAGTAAAACTATTGTGTTGTATCTCTACATGTGAATGTTTAATTATTTCAAATTACCATTAGAAATGTTTAACAAGTTACTACCAATGTAGGAATAAGATCCGTTGCTTCAAAAGAAACATTTTACACCCTAATTCACCTGTCCCCTCTCAGGATGTTCTAGGGCCCTACATTGCATACTATATACTCTACATGCATTAAATCAGTAAAAAAATGTAGTTTAATGTATTTTTTGTGTCATTATTGATAGTAAATGACATGAAACTAATTTACATATTGTGTATGTGATATGATGTGTGAGTGCATTGTATGAAATAAGGATCATACTGAGTAGTTTGAATAGGTATTCACCAGTCACTTCCAAATATAGGCTGTGTACTTGTTTTATTAAATTTTAAATAAAATTAATTTATTTAAATTATTCAAAATAAATTTGGATGGGTATATGAGGATATATTGGATGGATATTAAGATAAAATTAATTAATTGTTTAATTAGAAAATTAATCAGATTAATTTTTGAATGTTTTACCTTAATAAATAATAAATTGAAATTATTGATAGATAGTTATTTTAATTGTGTATTCATAGCATGTATGTGAATGATCATGATCTTAGGATATACCTATGTATATGTTGATTTTATTTAATTTAATATTAATTTCATAATATTAGTAATTATTTATTCTTAAATTAAATTTGATTATCTATGCGTTATCCCAACCTCCATTATATAGGACATGCATATCTAAGTTTGTTTTATGTAGTTTCTATTTAACCAATCTTTGTTTATCCTCACCTATGTGTGATTATAAAAAATATATAATGGAAGGATTATTCATGAGCTTGAAGGTAGTTTAAGATGGAGTTGAGGTGAAACAAACATAGGTCATATGTAGGAGGAAAAAATGAATCATAAAACTTACACCCAAACTAATATAATAATTCTCCCTAGGTCCATATAATGATTTATTTTCAACTCAATAAATCAACCAATAGATACTCTCATGATAAATTTTTTTATTTTTTTTATTTTTTTTATTTTGTATTTTTTATTTTATGGATACCAGACCGTGATCACATATAAATAAATAGATTAACATGAAAATATAGAATTAAAATAAATGTATTATGCATAATTTTTTTATCAATACATAGTTAATCACTTAAATAAACTCTAGTTAATATTAATAAGACATATAAACGATTAAATAAGAAAATTTATGCATAATGAACAAAATCCTACAATAAAATATTAAGTCAGACTATGATTTCCATCTTCTTAGGTAATATGAACACATATTTAAAGTGTTGATTTGGCCTCCATTGGGGGAAATTCTAACCATTGAGAAATCTTAAAAAAGAAAGTGGGTCGACTTAACTGATTTTTTATTAGGTTTAATGGCCTTAGTCTTTCCAATACAAATTTGGAGGTATGTTTTGAGGAAATATAAAAAAAGGTTCTTAGGATTTGGGAGTCCACTAAATAGATCAAGGAATTTCAAGTCCATAATTGGAAATATCACTTGCCTAAATACTTTCACATAATTTTGATAGCCTCTTTCTAGATTATAAGAAGGGAAATATTTATCATTTTTATTAGAATGTTCAAATGATATGACATTCTGTGTCCAATGGCGAGGGTTGTTGGGGATTGATAAAATAGTATGAGAATAATAATAAAATTATAATCATGTCTCACATAATTGTTAATCAAATAAAGTATTAATAATAAAATTTTATATTGTTCTAGTAAAATGGAAAGTTCATCTTCCTTGTAATCCCTACAATCAATTCTAAAGAAAGGTCATATTATTACTTAAAGTAACTTATAGGAATGGTATAGGCACTTGTGAATTGTATTACACCATGAATGGAAGCCTTATGTTCTAGAATCACCAATCCCAATTTGTTATCCAAATAGGTGAGTGATAAGGAGTTCACTTTCTACACATGAAAAGAACTTGAATGATGCACTAGATATTAAGTGTTTGATGCTATCATCCTTGTATAATGAGATCATGAATTTGTATGAGAACATGGATACCTATAATATAATCATGAATCTGCATGAAATTCATTAGGATAGAGATAAACAAGAGAAGTTTCAAATCTACAAGGCACTATTTATGAGAAATCTTAGAGAAGGTGCACTAGCTGGGCCTCATGTAATCAAATTAATTAGCTACATCGGGCTTCTAGAGATTCTAGGGTTTCCAAATCCTGATAAATTGAGCAAAAATATCATTATTACATCACTCCCTTAGATATTATATTTCTTTTTTGTAAATTTTAATATTAAAAACATTAATAAGTCTCTTCTAGACCTCTTAATACTACTTCACTAAGTATATAAGGACATGAAGCACGATAAAACTTTTATTTTTATAGTGAAGAATATTAAAGGAAAAGAATAATACCCTAACACTAACTATAATTCTAAGGAATATATACAATACCCAACCAAGATAAGGAGGACCAAGGGTAAATTAATGGACCAGGATGGTATTTGCTTTTCATGCAGAAAAAAGGCCATTGTATGTGAAATTGTAACAAAATGAAGTAGAAGTTTCAAATTCAAGTATATTAATAAAATGTAATTATTATATATTAATTATTGGGTATTAAATAAAATGTTTTTTGACATATCTGTATTGAAACATATGAACCAAGTAAGTATATAAATTTTACTAGAAGAAATATGTTTTCTCTAAAAGCTGAAGAAGGGCGATTCCTAGATTAGTGTAGAGTAGTGCATGAATTATTGATTGCCTGATGAATTTAAGTTAAATTGTTGTTTAGTATTATTACAAAAACATTTATCTTAGTTCCAATTTAGACACAATGAGACATTATTTTATAATAAAATAGATGTTGTTGTGGTATTTTCATACTCAATTAATGGTTCCATAATTCTTGAATCACAGATATTTTAAATTGAAAATCAATAATGACTATAAATATAAAACCAAAAATACCTAATTATGTAAAGATAATTAATTATCAATTCAAAATGATAGTAGTTGACAAGTTTATATATATTAGACTGTTCTTGTCCCTTTTTATCTAATACACTAAGTATACTGACAAACTCACTATTAATTTTTGATAAATAATCATTTAGAAATAAAGTTAAGCCACAAAGTTACTAGTGTTGGTTCAATAAAACTATGTGAACTATTATAAAGGTGTAAATAAATGGTAATTTTATACAATTAATGATATCATTTAAGATATTTTATTAATTATCATCTAAGAAATGAAAACTATTTGAAACTAATACATGAACCTCTTGGATAACTTGTAAGAGTGTATCGTTACCAAGTATTCATAGATCATTAATATGTGGAGTGAAGGTAATCAAAAACTCAAATTATCTTATACATCAAATTTTTGATGGTAGTAAAATGGGATCAATGAAATGTATTATATGTATTGGAAATATTTTATAATTTCTTTCAATATTTGTTTTTCAAATAAGAACATAATCACTTACTGTGTTCCAACTCAATTAAATAATGGATATCATATTAACTAGAACGTGATAAATAATCCATTAGCTATAGTTACTAGTATTTTATGGGAATAATTTGTTAAATGTTGAATTTATCTGTAAACAAACATCAAGAAAAACTAAATGAATCTATATTATTTATCATATATCTACTTAGGGTATTCTATTGTTAGTCTAAACTGACTATCTTTCTATAAGAGGGAAGAATATCTATTTTTGAGACAGTGGGAGAAGGCTAGAATTTAATAAAACCAAATATCTATATATACATGAGTTTTCATAGGAACACATAATTCACTAAGATTAGTGGGATGGGTGGTTCCAAATACACATACTATATAGAAGATTAAAGCTAAAGAAGTTGTTATATTCACCGTGATGGCCAACATATATATTATTCTTTATGAATAATGAATCCTACAATGAATTAGTAAATGGAAACATGTAAGATTGATAAGTATATATGAATTCAATAATGGAATATATGTATGAAAATTTAGGGGCACCATATTTTGGATGTTTCTAGACTTGATACTATTGGTGATCATTATGAAGAAACAATACATGGATGGCACAAGTCGTTAACAGTAAGGCATAATTTATTAATAAAGGATGTGTAAGACATATTCTATGACAAAAACTTTATTTCAATCATCATCCTAATATACATTTGAATTTTACTTTTAATAGTAATATTCTATGATCATTATATTGGGAAGTTGTATATCAAGTCTAGTTTCATTAATAGAGACCCTATGGAATATGTCTATATAACATAAGCAAAAGGGTTGGTGACACCAATGAATACTTATAAAGTATAAAAGTTTCATGTATCCATATATGGATGGAAGTGAGAATAATGATCATAAAATATTTTTTTAGAATGATATAGAGCCATATGTCTACAAGAGGTTAGTGAGATCATTCCTACTTACTAGGGAAGACATGTTAACAAAATTTTAAAATAGATTATTAGTCTTACTAGTTTGTTAACGGTATAATTTTTTCGTTAAAAATGATCTAAAATAACAACCAAGTTCTATGGAACATTATATATATATGGATCTATAGGGTTTCTTATTATAGTCATAATACATATGTTAAGCATGTATTTAATATACATAGTTTAATAATTGAAAATTGAATTATAGCCTATGTCACATGGCCTAAAAACTCTCCATAACAATGTGAATGGGCATATGAGGAGACTTTGGATATAATTTCACAAGCTTAAGTTCTAGGAGTCCGTTAAATATTCCATGTTATGTACTAATTTTTGATATTAATTATGCATGGAATACAAATATAAAAATAAAACCAATTGAACTATATAGACTTGTATTTAGAACTATATAAAATTACTTGAGAAGGTAGAACTAGATGAGTTCTTGGTAAAAGGAGAAATGATGATACTAGTGTTTAATGGGATATAACTCTAGTATTACTTTATATCATTTATGATCATAGATCATAGTAAGTATAAGGTAATATACTATAAAAACTTATTCTAGCACATGGTTTCAACATTTTAAATAACCAAGTATATTGTGGATTTCGATAAAACTTAAGAATCATTTTAGAAATCATTTTTTCAATTTTAGGTTATAAAAAATAGTAAGAGTATTATCATTATTATGATAATATATTACTATGTTATTATCTAAGATACTAGTTTTATGACAAGGGAATAAGAAGAGGATACTTAGTTATATTACTACATGGGGGATTTTCTCAAGGTATTGATATCAAAGTTAGAAGATTCTCCATAGAGACATGTGGCTATACCAACCCTATCCATATAAACATGATAGGCCCAAAATCTGTACCCATACTCTAGATAATAATGTTTAACATGTGAGAAATAACTAGTTAGTAAATAGTTGGATCTAGTGGATGTGGGAGTATGTTAGAGTTAGTTCCATAGAACCAACTACTTTGTTCTTTAGATTACCTAAACACTCATAGACTTGAATAGTAATAAATTACTTATCACATAATGATTATTCTTCGACATAAATTTAATTTGTTAATGTCCTAGTGTATCCATCACATCAAAATAGGTCATTACAATTTCTCAATTTAATGAGAACCCTAAGATGCTATGGTAATATATCTTAAATAACTAGTCCTATAGCCAGAGTGACATTCTATGATGGGGAAAATGGTATACTATCAGGTGCAAGTACTCATATGTGGATGAAACTTCTTCTCATAAAGTTTTCACTTGATGATCACCAAGTTGGGAGGATTATGAGGACATACCTTCTAATAATAATTCCAGTTGTTTGTATGTAATTGGAATTATTATCTATAATCTTGTGTAATGATCCTTAAACTTTAAGATTATTATTAATGAATATCATGAGTCACATACTTAGATGTATTTATGTAAACCATGATGGAATATGTTCACAATGAAGTTGGGTATGTTGGGTGCATCACGTATCAAGTATATAGATTGATGAAACAGGTATACAACCTGCTTGATAAGACATAGAGAAAAGGGATTATATTACATGATAAGAATTCATATGTGGATATCATCATTGTGACATTAACTTCTTCCTCTTGGGTGCCTTTACATGTTGATAGATGATGATATTAGACTTCAGGACAACTTTCCAAATGCCTCTAAAGAATAATACTAGAGGGTCACACACTTAGTGTTTCTATTAATATCAATTAAATATTATTTAGATTTAACATTTGGAATAAATATTATTTTACAGACCAACAACTAATATTTACGCATTATTTTATTGATTGTAAATATTAAATAAATATTTATTATTTAGTAAGTGAATATAATATTTATTTATTAAATGAATAATATTTATTTGAGGTTCAAAACATATTCAGAATAATGAAAAATCTGAGTATTGATTCTAGTGATAAATATTTATTTACCAGACTATAGAATAATATTTATCATTATGCAGGTTAGTGCACTCCATGAATAATAATAATAATAATATTTTACATGGAATGGGAAACTTTATGGTTTTAATATAATGTTAAAGGACTATGTGAAATTAATCCCTATTTTAACCCTAGATCTAGGATTATAAATAGATTATTATATCTGTTGTAGATACAAATCATTGTGGATCCAAACTTTTGTAGATACAAACCATTATAGATATAAAGTGCAGTAGATGCAAACTGTTGATACAAACCATTTTGGATATAAACAATTGTAGATAAAATCCATTATAGATACAATCTATTATAGATAAAACCCATTATAGATATAAAACATTATAAATACAATCTCTTATACATGCGATCAATTTTCATAATATTCCCTACCTAGAGAATTCTCTCCCTACGAAGAATTTCTCAAGGGTTTTCTCTCAAGATTGAGAGAACCTCTTACTCCAAAAATATTTCTCTCAAGTCCGAGAAGAATAAGAGGGATTCCTTTATTCCCAAGGGAACTTGAATTGATCGAGGTGAATAATGTAGGATTATTAATCAATCGTGTTAGCACCTAATGTTTCATCAGCATTATTTAGAGATCAAAAGAACATGTATGGATCACTACTAGGAGGGCTTTGGTTTGGGCCCCTGTAATGCAATGATGATGCACCAAATAGGGTTTGAACGATAAACACCACCAATAGATAAAGAACTCAAGACTGAGGTAATATTTATTCTAATTTATTTAATTAATTATAAATTTAATGTGAAAATACCCTTTTGGTTTTGAAACACTTTTCCAATTTTATTAGAGAAATTTCAACGGTCATGTTGTTAAATGTAATGTACATTGCGAATTGTCCATTAAGTTCAACAAAATTAGAATTGAACTAGGCTTCAAAAGTTCCTTACATTGTATTCAAAAACATCTATTAATATTAGATTTGTTACATTTTAATTTATAATTATTCAATAATTATTGATCATTTACATGTTTAAAAGTTAGTTTTAATTTAAAAAAAATCAATTCCTATAATTTGATTATAGAGATATTTTTTCACACTTAGTTTATCAATAATATAGCCTAGATTTAGTAAATAATAAATGTACATCATTTGAAGAATATATCTAGAGGAACTGTTGATTCTGGTCAGACAGTACTGGAGTATACAACATGTTTTCCAAAGGTACACACTGTGTATCCTAGTACATTTCACTTGGAAGAACCACATATTATATGGGTGTTCATATAGTAAATACACATGGAAATATTAAATACACACTTTTTGTTGACCATAACACATTGAAACATGGATTTATTGACTACACACCATGTAATTGGTTTACACACAGTGCATTCCATGTGTTTTTGTAGTGGAAAATGCATATTCAAATACATGATGTGTATTAATTACACGAAGTGTAAGGATTGAAAATCATGTAACAAAGAGGTTATATGGTGTGTAAAAAATATAAATGCCATGTGCCTTATAAATATAAAAGAAAATATGCATGCCCAGTCCCTAGGAATGTATCATGAATATAAGATATGTAAGATACATGACGCGTAGCTGGAGTACCACCATGTATTCAACCCGTTTACATGGAAAATTAAAAATTAATTTATTACTCCATTAAAACTTATAATTATGTGTCTATGTGTCATTTTTTCATAATACATACCATATTATGGTATTTATATGATATTAAATACAAAATTTATTTCCATGTAATATTCATAAATACAAGAAGTGTATAATTATTACATACTACATACTTCATGCACATTAAATTGGTATATATATTGTAATTTTCATTTGTTTTATGTGTCATTTATTGATAATAAATCCCATGAAATTACATCACATGTTGTGTATGAGATATATTGTGTGAGTGAATTGTATGCAACAAAGACTATGCCAAGTAGTTCTAAAAAATACTTGTCGAGTTTCTTACAAGTGAAAGTTTTGTATATATTTTATTAAATTTTAAATAAAATTTATTTATTAAATTTATTTAAAATTATAGTGGATGGGTATATTAAAGACTGATTGAATTGAGATTAAAATAAAATGAATGAATGAATGAATTAGATAATTAACCAGATTAATTCATGCACATTTTATCTTAATAAAGACTAAATTTAAATGATTTATATCTAGTTATTTTAAATGCATAGTCATTGCTTGTATGTGACTGATCATGAGCTTAGACCAAAAATTTTTATGCATTGGTTTATTTAATTTATTATTAATTGCTTGAGATTTTTAATTATTTATTATTAAATTAAATTTAAATGGATTGTGTGTCATATATCCCTCTTTTATTATGTAGGACCTTGATATGAAATACTGTTTTATGTAATTTTTCTTTAACCAATCTTTTGGTTCCCCTCACCTACATGTGAGTATAAAACATATGTAATGGAATGAGTATAAAGGATCATGGTGTTTATTTAAGATAGATCTGAGGTGAAACCAACCTAGGTGATATATAGGAGGACATGTGGAATGTATCAAGTCATGCCCAAACCATCACAATGAGTTTTTACCCCTAAGGTCATATGTTGATTTATTTTCCGCTCAATAAATCAAACAATAGAAAAGCTAATGATCAAGTTATTTGTTTATTTTCTTTTTTTTCTTTTTCATGGTTTATTTTATAAATTACAAAACATGATCAAATATAAATAAATTTATTAACATACAAAGATATAATTAAAATAAATGTATTATTCATAAATTTTTTATCGATACATGATTAATCACTTAAATAAAATCCATTTAATATTAAAAAACATGTAAAATATAAAATAAGAAAATTTATGCACAATAAATAGAATACCTCAATAAAACATTAACTCAGACTTTTCCTTCCATTATATGAGTTAAGAGTCACCCATAGTTAAAGTGTTGGTTCAACCTCCTCTAGGTAAACTTTTAATTATCAAGAAATATTAACAAAGATAGTGGGTTGGATTAACAAAATTTTTATTTGTTTTAATGGAATTAATCTATCCAATAAATATTTAGAGGTATGTTTTGAGAAAATACAAATAAAGTATTTTAGGATTGGGGATTCCACTCAACAGAACAAGGAACTTTAAGTACATAGTTGGAAATACCATCTACCAAAATACTTTCTCATAATTTCATGGCATTTATCTGGATTATATGATGGGAAATATAGGTCCTTGACACTAGAATATTTTTGCTATAGGACATTCCAAATTCAATGGTGAGGGCTGTTGGGACTTGATAAAATAGTGGGAAACTAATAATAAAATTAAAACTATGTCTCACATACTTTCTAATAAAATAAATTACTAAAAATATTATTTTATATTATTATAGTAAAATATAAATTTCATCTACCACTTTATCCATATGATCAGTTCTGTAGAAAGACCATCTCCTTGATAGAAGTAACTTCCAAGACTGGTATAGGTACTTTCCCACTGTATTATTCCATGAACTAAATATTTACATGCTATAAATATAGAAGAAACCAAGTAGAGAAGAGGAGGAACTCACCTAAAATCACAAAAAACTGACCTCTTATAGATTATGATAAAATCCAAGAAAAAGGGGGTATATAGGTTTACTAATGATTTTATGGGATCGTCTAAGAATTGAAGGAATCAAAGGTGAAAGAATGGAATTTGGAGGGGAACCTGAATTTATACCCAGTTAGAAAAAATATAAAACCATTTCATAGGGGTATAGGCCACACTACAATGGCGTTAAACTAGAAAAATCCAAAAAATTATGTCAAAAATCTCCATACTTAAAACTTAGTCAACCAAAAATATGATAAAACTATAAAGGAAACATGAAACAAGGCTCATCTCTAGGGTGAAATATTTGAACTCTTGAACTCATCCATGACATATCATAATCACCATAATGCAGAGTCTCCCAAATAGAATTACTCTCGTTAATAACCCCCATAAGATCCATAAAGAAACATCAATGACCATTCCACAAAGACTCCTACATAAAATAAAAAAAATCCCCAAACCAAGACCATGCCATAACTAAGTGACCATGACTCAGGTACCCCTAAAATTATATAATTTCTTGATGCTAATCTCTAAATCACTATAGTAAAACTCAAAGGCTCCACACCACAGACCCCAGCCTCTGTATCACAACTCAACCTTCCATGCTACAAAAATGACTATAGCTGAAATTCCATCTTAAACTCCAAATTTCCTTCCCCAAATCTCATCCTGGTATATATAACTCCTAAAACCCACAAATTTTTAAGTTAGTAAGATCTGATATGTTATATTATATACCTTTCAAAAAATTCTCATCCATGAGAATCAAAACCAAACCCATAATAAAACCACATACACCAACGACCAATCACCCAGGGAGATACCTATCAAATAATATTATGCCACAAACCAAACATAATAATAAATGAAATAAGTTATTCAATTAAATCAACCCTAATTCAAACATTAAATTACAAAATCAAATCAATATTAAAAAAAATTGGATAATGAGCATCCATCTACGACTCTAGTTAGCACATACTGTCCTCTAATCCACTATGACTCCATAGAATATACACTAAAGGAATAATGTTCCCATGAAATAAAATCTCTTATAAATCCATAATCTTAGTTGGCAGTTCAAAAAATCTCACTTTATCATCAACATCCAACTCTCCCCAATAAATGACGTGGGAGTAATTTTGAATATACTGATGAAGTTGTGACACATGGAATACATCGTGAATCCTATCCAATTGTAGAGGACGTGTCAACTAATACTCCACCTCATCGATGTGCCTCAACACCTACAAAGAGATGATGGACCAGGGATATAAATTACTCCCCCAAATAAAACTCCACCACCCATGATGAGGGGAAACCATCATGAACACATGATCACTAACATAAAAATATATAATTCTCCTCATTCAATACTTATAAAGAATTATGTTGATTTTTCACTACCCTATTCATATCCCAATCATATAAATATTCTTGGTCATGCTTTGCACCATAATTGGTCTTTGGACTGCCAACTCCCAAACCTCAGTCTAATACAATGAATATTGAAAAGGCTACCCATAAAACACCTCATATGGAGCCATACCAATGGAAGAGTGATATATTTTATTATAATTAAACCTAACCAAGGGTAAATTATTCTTACATGATAAAAAACCCAAGACACAAGACTAAAACATATCCTCTAGTTTCTAGATGGTTCGTCTGGTCTTCCTATCCATTTGAGGATATAAAATGGTTCTAAAGAATAACTGAGATAAAAAATCATGTTGTAATCCTCCCTAGACGCATGAGGTAAAAAAGGTTCTCAGTTAGAAATTATGGTTCTTAATACTCCATGAAGTTGAAAAATATCATCCATATACCACCATTCTAGAACATCTACCACACTCAACTCCCTGATCTCTAAGAAGTGGAATTACTTCTTTAACCAATCCACAAACACTAAAAAAACATTACATTATCCCTGGGTTCATGGTATGATGTTGGTTAAATCTATTGAGATTTCCTCTCACTTCCAATCGAGGATATCCAATGCCTATAATAAACTACTAGTAACCCGATGTTCTGCCTTTACCTACTGGTAGACCAAACACCGTGCAATAAACTTAACTATTGATCTCTTCATCCCTAAACACTAGAAATAACCCCTTAGGGCATGATACATCTTAGATATACTAGGATACACTACCAAAGGTGAGTTGTGTGACTCATGAAGAACTACCTCATAGATTCCTAACAAAATAAAAATCCTCCCTTGAAATAGAATCCAATGTCGATCATCCATTGACCACCCCTCATGAGCATCACTAAGAAGAACATAGTCCCACATCACCTATATATCCAAGTATTCCCACTAATACTTATAAACCTATAATAATAAGGATAATTTCACTATTATATAATATATGAAACCTCTACCACCAACCTACCCCTCATTGAGATGCATTACTGTAACGACCTAAACTTTTTGAAGGATAAATGTTTCCTAAAATGAGTGTTATATTATTTTTTAGTCAAAAAAACTACATCCCTTTAATAATAAAGTATATATATTTTAATCTGATCATTGTGTTTTGGCCATTATATGACCATTTTTCAATATGAAAATCGGAAACTATACTCTTAACATTATCATTATTGTTTATAAATAGAAATGATAAGGGTTAATTATACAGAAAGAAGATTCGTTGGATTCATCCAGTATAATCGGGTTGTATGAAGACCATTTATTGGAGCATGAGAAGGAGGTAGAATCACTGGGATTCGATCTTGACCTAGACCAAGTTGAGCTTTAACATTTTAAGCTTGAAAATTTTTTTCCCTGGGAGAGGTTTAAGTTATTGAAGATTACCACTCAGACATTGTTATCCGAGCTACCCCAAGAGTCTATCACTATCGCACACCTTACCCTTATGTCATATGTGGGTGTTATAAGGGGTTATGTGTCAAGGTATTAATCACTTAAATTTTAATCCCTTTGTTTTAATAAAATTTTTATTTCATAATTTATATTTTTAAAGATAGTTTTGTTTAATAAAATATATGTTTAATTGAGAAAAATTTGATAAATTGATTTTACAAGTAAAAATTGTACTTTTCATAGATTTCTCATACTTCAAGAATTATTATGGTAAAATAAACATCATTTTTGAATTTAAAATGTAAAAATTAATCTATGGTGAATTTTTAGTATTTTTCTAAAAAGTTTCATATTTTTGATGAATAGTGAAAAATACTGCATTTTTTCATTTAAATAATTATTACATTTTAAGTAATTGATTCTGTGAAATTATTTTAAAAAAATGAACATACATGATTGCGATCAGTAATATATTTTTATTTTAATATGATCAACTTATTTTTTTTTGTGAATCGTAACTTGACACTTTGAAATAGTAATGTTACCTTTATGAATAATAACATGACCAATGGAATAGTAACCTCACTTAAGGAATTATAAATACGATTTAGTCATATTAAATGGTAATGTGATATAATTATATTATAGTATAAGTAAATAAATGTTTTAGAAATCATTAGTTAAGTATTAATATTTTTATTAAACATTAATATTTATTTAAAAATTTATAATTAATATAATGATTTAAAATAAAATTAATTTTCATAAAATTGAGTTGATTTTTGAATTTTACTCATCAAAAAATGGTTAGGGTGAATTTTCAGGATTTTTCTATAATACTTTTGTTTTTTGGTGAATAGTAAAAATATAGTTTTGAGTTTTCAGTGTGTTTAATGACATCATTAATGATGTAATGACTAAAATAAAATTATGGTTAAAAATTGTGTATTAAAATATGATAATAGGTTTCCCAAGTGGCCAATATCTTGGGAAAATACTTTAGGAAATCCCATGGTTTTTCAAATATCACTACTGAGGTGTCCTCTGAAATTAATAAAAAACTCCCTCACTTTTGCTATAAATACCCACCAATTCATTCATTTTAATTCATTACAAATTCATAAACCATGAATTTATGATAGTTTTACCTCCCAAGGAGTCCTCAAGTCCCCAAGGTCCTTATTTTATAGTTTTAGGAGTCACTCTTCAAGTTAAGGGAAATCTCAACTTTTCTTTTCCTTTCAAGTTCTATTTTTACATGGTATGTATTTCAAATTTCAATACCATGTTCTTATATCCATTTTATTATATCAATTTACTATATTAAGATTTATTTATTAATGGGATACCCTTTTACCCTGTAACTCCTCAACCCCAGTTACCCAGAATCAGTGCATTAGTACATAACATTGACATGATACAAGGAATCATGTACCAAAAGACCGACCAGTTTAGTAGACTTGGAAGTACAGATACATATGTAAGTTTTACATTACATCATGAAATAAAAAACCAAATTATGTCCCCTTTGAAAACTCTTATATCCCTTAGCCTAATACTATAGGTTAATCGTAATATACTTCTTTATATCCTGGAAAAAATAAAACATAAGAAATGGGTGAGCGCAAATGCTCAGTAAGGATAACAATATAGCAGAAACTGTCATAAATAAGAATAAACATTTAAGGAAATAATAAGACTGAAAACAAGCCTTTTAAACTTAAAATTAAGAATAATATGAAGAAGATAAATCAAATAATTTCATTTACTTATTCACATGGATATTCTACTAGCCAAATAATCACATGTAATATCAATATCCAATTTCATAATGATTAAATGCATAATGCCAGACTTTATAACCTCATAGTTAAGACCTTGTGCCAAGAATACAAATAAGATTTTGTCAAGGCCTTGTACCAAGACTCTAGTTTGTCTCATGAGACCTACTGATGCATCGAGGAGCTATAGCGGGCTCCACCTGTCACTTACTAAGTCCAATGCATTCCTCATATGAAAGGGTGAAACATAATCTAAAAATTCATATTAAAACTTGCATATGTAATGTCAATACTTTTACCATAAACCATGAATGGTATAAAAATTGCACATCCACAGTCAAACATAACTAATTCAATACAATATGGAAGATTTTATTATAATAAATTAACCTCAATCAAGAATAATGAAGGATATTAACATAGATGAAAATAATCATCAAAACTATTTGAGAGAAATATACCCCTTTTCTTGAAAACATTTAAAAGTATCAATATTTATCAGGAAGATTTTTAAAATAGATTTTTGAATCAAAGTGTCCCATAAAACTTTGAAACTTTTAAAAGTAATTTTAATTTTAAAACATTAATGTCCATATAAATAAATTCTTAAAACCATTTTTAAAAGATGGACATTAATGAGAAAGATTTAGAAGAATAAATTTTTAAAACAGTTAAAATGATATTTTAGTTAGAGTGCCTAACCAAATGAGATATTATTGAATAAAAATAATTGAGGTAATAAAAACTTAATAATATCATGAGAATAAAGGTATTCATGATATATTATGTCAAAGTCCAGTATATACACCAAATAAAAGTGAATTGGTGTATAACAACAAAGAAGTCTCAATGGAATGTAAGTTGAGATGAAATCCCTTATAAAATTGTACCCTTAGGTTAAGGATAAATCAATGACATAATTATGTGTGAAAAATATAAATATACTAAATATTATTATACATTAATTGTAAAAAAATCATAGGAAATTCACACACATCCTTGTAACAATAACACCAATGACTTGGATGTTTAACTTAATGAAGGAAAATTGAGTTATGATTACTCTTATCAAGTTCATATCGATGACTTCAGAATTTATAAATGGAGTGATTATGTATATGAAAAGAATAACCACACAAAGGGGAGTGTAAATTACTACATAAATAAATAAATAGTGATTTCACACATAATATTGGAGTAAAATAATCAATGAAGTTGCGTAAAACCCAATGAGTGGAAATCGAAATTAGAAATTCCCTTACCGATTTGGTGACTTACGAAACATACACCCCATGAAAGAAGGATCATAAAATGAATATTTAAATACTGATAAATTAAATTATATTACATAAGGAATACAATCATGGGTAGTACATACACCACACAAAAGGAAATTGTGGCAATATAGCATGAATCACATGAAAATAAGAAGTGAGATGAACACCCCTTAACATGTTGTAATCAATCTAGTCATATGAAAAAAAGTTAATAACCACCAAATTAATCTCATAATACCATTTATATAAAGAGAATAATGATAATATATATCAAATGGAAGTACACAATACACCACATGCAATAAATAAGTGGAAAACAATGGAAATCTCACGGAATTAAAAGTGAGATAAGAAACCCCTAACCTTGTACTTTTCCTTTGTATAGGGTAGGTTAATATCCTTTATAATGGTTAAATAATTGTTATTAAATTATAAAATAACCGAATACATAAATATTATATCATATATGATCTTTTAATATTGCTTTGTTAATAATATTTCAATAGTATTATCATTTCTGGTGTTAACTGATTCGTTTTCCTTTATATGATTGGTTACGTAAAACATGTTTGTTATGGATATGATGTATTTTATTCATATAAAGAATGATATTATGTTCATAAACATTATTTTTAATCATAAAATGAAAATTATTCTTGAATGATTATGATGGGAAATGAATCTCATTGCGTTCGTGGAGACGATATTCCGTACGTACGCATGAGCAACAATATCATTATATTGATAGTGAAATCATATGTAATTGGATGGTATATCATATATACAGAATAATTAAAATTATATATTTATTATTTAAATTAGTTATAATCATTATTATACCCATCCAAATAATTAATTGTTTGAATGACACACTACACCACAACATGGAGACGGTAAGCCGTACGTACGCACGTATGGTGACTTTGTCATTTATAGGATGGATAGAATAACGAATATGGTTGTATTATATTTATAATAAAATCAAAGTATGTAGAAGTTACTGTATTTATTATTTTGGTATGGAAAAAAAGAAAGATGAAGTGGAAGAAGAAAAGAACTTGAAAGAGGGTGGTGAAATCATTACCTCTTCTTTGGGTGTTTCCTTTTGAGTTGATCAAAAGAGCTCCTTAGGTTTGATTTATGATCAAAGTAAGGACTATAGAATTATTTGAGGGATGTTGGGAGGATATTTTGGCAGGGTTTGGCCGATCCAAATGGATTTTGAGGTATGAAATTAAGATAAGGGGAAGTACCCTTTTATAAGAGAGGTGAGGGTCACTTTAGGAAAACCTTGAAATATTATTTTATAATAAAATCATTTTCATTTTATAATGGCTCCAAAATAATTTATTTATAAGATAAGGTTGGTATGGGTCATGAAACTCTCAACCAATAGGTTTTATACAAGTTTAGGTTACCATTTTAACCTTATATTTTAGATTTAACTCTTAGTTAAATAGTTTAACTTTTACTGTGTCTTCTTGTATTCTTACACTATATGGTTTATAAACTTACTCTAAACTTCCAAGAGAACCTCAAGTGGTTCATTAATGAAATATATAATATTATTTAATCCCTTTTTATGAACCTTAGATTTTTAGTAATATTATATCAACCAATAATATAGTATTTTTTTAAGAACTCATTTATGTGAATTTTGACATTATTTAGTATTTGGTTTTTTGTGAAAATCATAACAGCATGACTACTTCGAACAAAAATTATTTAATCAACCCTAACATGTCATATTAACCTATAAAATTAGTTTAATTAATAAAAAGTCTAAAATTACGTTTATTGGGATATTTATAATATCAATTATTTTAATCTTTCATTAATAGGGTAATTACTGCATCATCATTGTGTCATAAATAAATTTAATTATTTAATGTCTAAAAATTATAAATAAAATACCATTATGTAGGAAATATTTTTATCTTTATAATTAATATTTATAGTCGTATTTATCTTATGTATAACCCTATATTAAAAATGGTTTAGTTATTAAACTTTGAATTTAACTCTTTTAACTCTTCTTTAAATAAAATAATAATAAATGTCCTAATCTAATACAAGTGGAACAAGGAGGATCATATTTTATTCCTAAGTTTGTTTTTGGTATAATTACACTTATCCAATAGAATTAGTACATGTGTTAGGGTAATTATAATATCATTTTTACCCTTAACTACCCTATTTACTTTTAACCGTGGAAAATAAAAGTCAAAAGTCACTATTCACCAGAAATTATTTTAATCTTATTGAACCAAATTTTACTTAATGATGTTATCCATGTCTCTAAGATTTTTTAATTTCAACTCACATAAGTGGTAATGTTAGTTTTATGCACATTTTCAAATGCTCATAGAAGGTGGGTAAAAGATAGTAAAAAGTTCAATAAAATTTTATATATCTAAACTTATTATAAAATGAATCCAATGAATTAAATTAAACATATATAGGTATTATGTGTCTATTTTAACTTAAAATAAATTTAAATAAAATAAGTTGTTATTTAAATAAAAATTCGGTTTTAAACAATAACGCAGTGTTTTTCACTATTCATCAAAAATTGAATGTTTTCAGAAAAATACCAAAAATTCACCCTAAGATAATTTTGATATTATGAATTAAAAAATTAATTATATTTTACCAAATTAAAAGCATATAAGTTTCATTAATTAATTTAAAATTAATTTCCGTTGTCAAAACCAAAAAGTGGGTTTTAAAAAGTAAAAACTATCAAAAGATTGACATGTGTTTATGTCAAATTTAAATGTGAAATTACTTATAATGACCTATATTGTATTAAATGATAAAAATATAATATAATTACAGTTAAAAACCATTAAAATTCATAATTTAACACTATAAATTATTTCGATTAAAAAAGTTGTTTTCAATTAAAATTTAGTATTTTTCAGTATTCATCAAAATATGAAAGTTATCAGAAAAGTACCAAAAATTTATCCAAAAATTTTTTTTATGTCCTGATTCTAAAGAAGAATTTAATTTCCTTAAATTGAAAATATAAAAGTGTCAAATATTGGTTTTAAAAAAGTGTTTTCCATTAATGGGTGGCAAAATTTCATTTTTTGAAAAATAATTCTTTTATCTAAAAAAATGAATTTGTTCTTATATTATGTCTATGAAACACATAATATGGATTCTAAAATTATATGGAGTATATAAAATTCAAAATTTAGTTAATAATATTCATAAATTATTTTTGAATGACTAGTTTGGTAAGTCGTGGTGCGCTCGAACTTGGTGTTGCGTGTAGCGCATGCTACTGAATTACTTTAATGAAAATAACTTACTATGAAATCTTGAGGTGTTACATTATTCCCCCCTTTTGGAAATTACATACTTGCAATTTTAAAATTGGGCTTGGGAACTTCATTGAAAGTCTCACATCGGAAAAAGAGTCAATAAAACTATCACTTTAAAAGAATGAAAGAGAAGTACAATTGTCACCCGAGTTAACCCATACTAGGATTCCATGTAGGAAAACATGGATATGGAAGATAAAATATATAAGTCCCCAGACTTAAAACATTACCTAATCTTGGATTAAATAAATATGTCACATTGAGTATCTTTTCAGGTTTATAGTTTTAGAGAATTAGGCCATAACTATTATATCTCAAAAGTTACAAAGTAGACACTTCTACTTAGTTTCCATTTTTTCATAAAATAAAAACTCTTGAAAAAAAGTGTCATGTCCAGTTCCATGTTTTAGACAGCATGACTTTCCTGGACCCCATCCTTGACCTTATTCCACTTTATGTATTGTGAAAAACATTTCAAAAACCTGGGATGGGCATAAAAAGCCTAGTAAGGAATATACAAAGAAGGAAAGTATTAGTTTTTTCAAAACAAAAAGTAAACCACGAATACTTTAACATAAGTAATAATTTTCACCTTTATCAAGTAGTAAATACTCTTCACTGAATAAAATATCACTACTTACCCTTTTTTAACCAAAATATTACCCATATAAAGAACACATATCATATAAAGGTAACTTGGAACATAAACATACTTAAATGGAATAACCATATAGTAGACTTCCACACATGTCACTAAATGGAATAGCCATACGACCGGATTCCATACCCAATGCATTGGAGGTTATAATGTAACCACCCATCCTGGTATTCACAACACCACCCGTCATTTGGTTTATCACGTAACCACCCATCTAATGTCCAAGTACCATTATAAAATCATAAGACATAAAATAAATGTAAAGGAAAGAAAACATTTCCATATTTAAATCACAATATATCACTTAAATATACTGACATAAAAAATCCATTATCAAATCCATTTTCAATACCAAAATACATAATAGAGTATATGGTATTTTATTTTCTTTTAAAAACATTATGACTTGTTGAGGAATCCAAAGATCAAATAATACTCATGGTGGTGGAAAGGTCGCTGTCACCACATACATTAAAAGAAACATTCCTTTTTGTCATTTAGTAAAACACTTCATAGAAAAATATTCCATTTGAATGAAATTAAAAGACAAAGGTGTTTATACAGCGCATAAAAGAAAGTCTTGTATTAAAACAAAATATGCATCAATGAAAGGAGATTGAGATGAAGTCCCTTACCTCGTGTCCGACTTGACTCAATAATTCTTTAATCTCCTGAATAATAAACTAAAGTTAATTTATACTTTCTTAACAAACTTTTTCAAGTTTATTATTACTTTTATATCACTTATTTCCATTTTATAAACATTATGTAATCATTTAAGTTAATAATATTCGTTTTGTCGATATTTGGTACTTAAGTCAAAAATGGACTTCTTATAATTACATGTTGTTCATGTGGTCAAAGGTTCATTATATCCAGAATTATATTCATGGTTTGGATATCATATATATCATATATATCCAGCATATACATGTATTTATAATAGTACATAACTTTTAGAGGTAAGAAATGAAATGCACCGTTCATGGAGACGGTAAGCCGTACGTACGCATGAACGCTACTTCCATTTCTATTTCATATTTAATGGAATTAAAACATAATTATACAAAGTAGTATTATAATTACAGTATTTTATCATATAAAATATCATTAAACCTATCCTTTATACGTACCACATATGGTATGAACGAGTCATATCACTTTGAGGGGGTAGTAGTCTGCACTTCCTCTAATGAGATTATCGTGTTTACCCATAATGGAAACCATAAAGGTATTATATAAAAGAAAAATAAAGAAGCATAAATAAAACATAAACATAATATATATCACATATAAAAATAGTGACATCTTAATGGCCACCATGAAAGGTGTTAAAAGAAGATTGAACAATCATCGTTTCGTGAGACAGTAATTCGCCACCCACAGAAACAATATGTTCTTTAACCATTAGACAGAGGTGTGTGTAAGTGTAGGTATAATCCTTTTCATAACAAAATCCTAGTATATTGAGGATATTTTTGTTTTTATGGTATCAAATAATAAGAAGATAGTGGTGAGTGAAGAAGGAAAATAAAAGGAAGAAACTCGAGAGAAGACATTACCTCTAAATCGGGTAACTCTTTTTGATTTGAGCCATAGGCTTCCTTGGTAAGACTTATTCTCAAATAGAGGATTCTAAGAGTAAGAGAGGGATGTGGAGATATAATATGAGTAGATTTTGGATGAGCCAATGGTTTGAGAGATGTGGGTAAGGGGGTAGAGTTGGGGGCCTTTTATAAGAGGGAGGAGGGGCACTCTTGGAAGGTCATGAAATGTTACTTTATTATGAAATGATTTTAGGATTTTAAAGGTCCAAAAATGATATATGTTGAGTATATGGTGATAAGGGTTAGAAATACACCCATGCAATAGGTTTTTGACAAGTGTAGGTCTTATATTTTACATTATCTTTTCATTTTATTTAAATCTTTCATTAATGAGGTAAACACTGCATCATCATTGTGTCATAAATAATTTTATTTATTTGATGTTTAAAAATTATAAATTTTTTTTCATGATGTGGGAAATATTTTTAGATTTCGAATGAATATTTATAGTCTAAGAGATCATTTATTTAAACAAAATTAAAATTGTTTTACTTAGGTGTTACATAGTTTGGTTATATTTTCTTTTCTTTAAAAATAATATGATAAAAGGTCACTATCACACAAAAGTGATTCCGTGGGGTCCCTAAGTTGGAAAAAGGTATCCCATGGTCGGCCATGACACAAAAAAAAAATGATTTGGACACATTTTGGGGTCATTTTATATTATTATGATATTATTTTATTACCCTTAACCACCCGCTTACTAATTAATCATGATAATTAAAGATAATTACTATCGTTACTATTCATAATGTCCAAAAACAAAAGCATATTAATTACATAATTTGGACCTTCTTATTCTAAATATTTAATCCATTTTATCAAATTCCAAACACAGAAATTTTAGTAATTAATTTAAAAATAATTCTCGTTGTCAAAACAAATAGTGTGTTTTAAGAAACAATATCTATCAAAAGATTGACAGTTGTTTATGTCCAATTTCAAAGTTAAATTAATTATAATGACCAAAATTGGATTAAATGGTAAAAATATATTCTAATTACACTTTAAATCCAATTAAAAATATAATCTAACCATATAATTAAATTAGATGAAAAATCCGTTTTGAAGTAAAATGCAGTTTTTTTCACTATTCATTAAAAAAATGAACATTGTCAGAAAAATACCAAAAATTTATCCAAGGTAAATTTAAATGTCCCAATTATAAAGAATAATTTTATTTTGACATATATAGATTTTAAAATTTTCAAAATTTAGATTTAAAAATGGTTTTCCATCAAAAGGCGGTAAAACAATCTTTTAGAAATATTAGAGTATTCTATGCCTAAGATTGGGTTTATTCTCATTTTAAGGCTCTAAAACACCATCTAATTCATAAATAGACATAGATATAAAAATATATTATTCTTTACTTACTTGGGATGTTACAAACTAAGTTTCATGTTCTAATGTAGAGTGATAGAAAACATGATCAGGAGAAAGTTTACAACAAGAAAACCAAAAAATTATGATGGGATAAACGGTCATTAGTTTCCCAGTAGGAAACGTAAACGGATAATGTTTTTTGTTTCAAGTTCCAATTAATAAAGTTGATGAATTTATTTATGAGATTCAATAAGAATATAAAGATATATACTTACACTTTAAGTAGAGTTTCATCCTTTAATAAATTTCTACCACTAACTCATCTTTTTTTTTCAAACGATGAGTACACAAGATGACTTGGTTGCACCTGAAGCTCTAGAATCAAATTATAGAGAATCACATAATACAAAAAGGATAAACTATATATTTAACTTTTGTTTAAATATTAACCAAAACCAAAATGGTTAGTATAATATCAGATGATCCCCAAAATTGATAATCCTATAGAGAAATAAATACTAATCTTAATTTCTAAAATTAAACCAACAATACCCAAAGTTCTATAAATACCATTTAATAATCCAAAATAATATTGAAACCCAACACTTAGAATAATTTTATTACGTATTCTTCCATGTTAAATTTTATCTCCAAATAACATCAACTAATCTTAAAGTCACATACTTAAAGTAGTTAACCTAATCAAATATTCTGTATGATATGTTAATCATTTCCATAAATGACCCAAATAGCTATAAATCCATAATAAAAACATAGATAAAAATCCACCATTACTCCTCAAATAAAATCTCATAGTATTTTATTTTCCTTAGGCATATAGTGTTCCCAATAGATCAAATGTCTTCCAAAATAACATTTATCACTTAATCACCAAATAATTTTCCTATACTAGGGATATCCATTTGATAAGACATAAGATCCCAAATAAACTTATTATTGATAAATAAAATCATTTAACTAAAAATAATTAGTCAAACTAACCAGGGACTTCAAGTAGTACAATGGTAGGTGATAAATACCAATCGTACTCTAGTTGTGGGTTCGATACCCGCAACTTTGTCCGACGTGATGGGTTGTCACATGGTCTGCGTGTTGTCCTTTTTCAAAAAATATATTTTATAACATTACCAAAATGAGATAAATTCCTCAAAATAACAATAACATAATTTCACCACAAATGTTATCTAATACCTCACATTTTCATCCCAAAATTTAATAACTTGTAATTACCTCAAATTCAAGGATCATATAAACCCAAATGGTTATTTATAACTATATCAACAATAGAAAAGAGAATTCTTCCTAAAATAGAATTTTCACATAACAAAATGTAGGTTTACACATATAAGAGAAAATCCTTCCAAAGTAATCCCATCAACAAAGAGCACTGATACTTTTAAACATTTCACCATCTATTTATTTCCACATTGGTTCTTCCTTGATCAAGAGGTTATCCTATAGAATAGAGAATTCACTCAGGTAATGCCCAGGCCCCCTACATTTATGGAAAGTGACTATAAATGGATTCTTGGGATCATTTTTATTTTCTTCCATAGTACTCTTCATTTTTCCGCAACAATTGTTTACTTTATATCCTTCTTTCCCACACATAAATTATTTCTTTATTACTTTGAGACACATCCCTAGGTTTCTCCTTCCACATTTCCTACATGATGGAAATTAAGATTTCTTTTCTCCATGGTCTCCACTGCTGGAGCTCTTATCATTTACCAACTTTCTCTTCTTTGTTGAGTTCAAAAGTTGGTTAATATATATGTTGTTGATCAAATTTTTGGAAAACTGATTCGACATGAACATGATATCTTTTACACCTATCAACAATCCATTTCGTTTCTCATTTCCACCACCGTTCCCACCTTGTACATCACATTCAATGTTACTATGACTTCCTTGGAATCCAGCCATTGAATAACACAAGAAAGTATAATGTGAGCCATAAAATCATTTAGAGAATATCATGAAACCTTATTTTCAATCTAAAACACTTTAAGATTAACCAAGTTTATTTATTATCATATTATATTAAAATACTTCAAATTGGTTTATAAAGAAAATGTGAATTAACTTAAGCATATCCCCCTGGAGTGTCATAACCAAGAGTGCAGTAAGGCCCGTTGTCGTGTACTAGTATACCCCGGGTCAAGTCTGAAACTCCTTGTCAGATTTTTCACTCCTAGTTACATATGTACCAGAGCCACCTATACCTTCTCGTATCCAGACAGGGATGTATTTCTTGGAAAAACCCCAAAATATTTACATTACCAAAATTTTTAGATGTTCTTCTATACTAGTCCTCAATTTCTATCTTAGGGTTGTGTTTCCTAATCAATTTTTTTTTCTTCTAAATCTAGCCTCCAAGGTTTGTACTAAACTTCCTCTGATACGAACTATAACGCCCCAACCCCAGTTACCCATAATTAGTGCATTATTACATAACATTGGAATGATACAAGTAATCATGTTCTGAAATACCAATCAGTTTAGTAGCCTTGGTAGTACTCGATACATACGTAAGTTTTACATTACATCACGAAATAAAAAAACAACAACATTATGTTTCCTTTGAAAACTATTATATCCCTTAGCCTATTACTGCAAGTTAATCAAAATATACTTCTTTGAATCTTGGGAAAAATAAAACATAAGAAAGGGGTGATCTCAGATTCTCAGAAAGGATAACAATATAGCAGAAACTGTCATAAATAAGAATAAACATTTAAGGCAATGTATAAGACTAGAACACAATCCATTTAAACTTAAAATTCAGCATAATATGAAAAATATAAGTCAAATAATGAAATTTACTTATTCACATGGATATTCTACTAGTTTAATAATCGCATGTAATATCAATAGCCAATTTTATAATAATGGAATGCATAATGCCAGACTTCATAGCCACATAGTCAAGGCCTTATGCCAGGACTACAAATAAGATTTTGTCAAGGCCTTGTTACAAGACTCTAGTTTGTCTCATGAGACCTACCAATGCATAGAGGAGTTATAGCGGGATCCACCCATAACTTACTAATTCCAATGCATTCCTCATATGAAATTTTGAAACATAATCTAAACATTGGTATTAAAACTAGCATACAAAATGTCAATACTTTAACCATAAACCATGAATGGTATAAAAACAGCACATCCACAGTCAAAAATAACACATTAAATACAATATGGAAGAATTTATTATAATAAATTAACCTTAATTGAGAATAATGAAGGATATTGACATAGATTAAAATAATCATCAAAACTATTTGAGATAAATATCCCCCTTTTTCTTGAAAACAATTAAAAGTATCACTATTTATCAAGAAGCTGTTTAAAATAGATTTTTGAATCAAAGTGTCCTATACAGCTTTGAAACTTTTAAAAGGAATTTTAATTTTAAAACATTAATTTCCATATAAATAAATCCTTAAAACCATTTTTAGAACATAGACATTAATGAGAAAGATTTATAAGAATAAAATTTTAAAACATTTAAAATGATATTTTAGTTAGAGTTCCTAACCAAATGAGAGATGCTTGAATACAAATAATTGAGGTAATAAAAAATTAATAATATAATGAAAATAAATATATTCATGATATATTATGTCAATGTACAATATATACACCAAATAAAAGTGAACTGGCATATAACAACAAAGTAGTCTCAATGGAATGTAAGTTGAGATGAAATCCCTTATAAAACTGTATCTTTAGGTTAAGGACAAATCAATGAAATAATTATGTGTGAAAATATAAATACACTAAATATTATTTGATATTAAGTGTAAAACAATTAGAGGACATTCACATGTATTCTTGTAATAACAAAACCAATGACTTGGATGTTTAACTCAATGAATGAAAATTGAGTTAAGATTACTCTTATCAAGTTTATATCGATGACTTGAGAATTTATCAATGGAGTGATTATTTGTATCAAAAGAATAACCACACAAATAGGAGTGTAAATTACTACATAAATAAATAAATAGTGATTTCACACATAATATTGGAGTAAAATAATAAATGAAGTTTGCATAAAACCCAATGAGTGGAAATCGGAATTAGAAATTCTCTTACTGATTTGGTGACTTATGAAACATACACCCCATGAAAGAAGGATCATACAATGAAGATGTAAATACACATAAATTAAATCATATTAGTTAAGGTATACAATCATGGTCAGTACATACACCACACAAAAGAAAATAGTGGAAATATAGCATGAATCTCACAAAAATAAGAAGTGAGATGAAAACCCATTACCATGATGTAATGAATCAATTCATATGAACTAAAGTTAATAACCACAAAATTAATCACAAAATACCATGAATATAAAGAGAATCATGATAATATATATCAAATGGTAGTACACAATACACCACATGCAATAAATAATCGGCGAACAACGGAAATCTCACAGAATTAAAAGTGATATAAGAAACCCCTTACCTTAGACTTTTCCTTAGTGTAGGGTATGTTAAACTCATTTATAATGGTGAAATAATTGTTATTAAGTTATAAAATAACCAAATACATAAATATTATATCATATATGATCTTCTAATATTGCTTTGTTAATAATATTTTAGTAGTATCATCGTTTTAGGTGTTAACTGATTCATTTTTCTTTATATTTTTGGTTAATTAAGCCCTATTTTTTATGGATATAATGTATTTGATTCATATTCAGAATGATATTATGTTCATAAAAATTATTTTTAATCATAAAATGAAAATTATTCTTGAATGATTACAATGGAGAATGAATCTCATTGCGTTCGTGGAGACGGTAATACGTACGTATGCACGAGCAACAATATCATTATATTGATGGTGAAATCGTATGTAATTGGATGGTATGTCATATATAAATAATAATTAACATGTTATATTTGTTATTTACATCCGTTATACACATTATTATACCCATACAAATAATGAAGTGTTTGAATAACACACTACACCAAGACGTGGAGGCGGTAAGCCGTATGTATGCATGTATAGTGACTTTTTCATTTATAGGATGGATAGAATAACAAATATGGTTGTGAAATATTTATAATAACATCACAGTATGTAGAAGGTATTGGATTTATTATTTTTTTATGGAAATAAATAAATAAATAGGAAGTGGAAGAAGAAAATAACTTGAAAGATGGTGGCGAAATTATTACCTCTTCTTTGGGTGTTTCCTTTTGAGTTGATCAAAAGGTCTCTTTAGGTTGGATTTATGATCAAATTAAGGAATATAGGTTGATGTGAGAGAAGTTGGGAGGATATTTGGGTAGGTTTTGGCAGATACAAATGGCTTTGGAGGTGTAAAATTAAGAGAAGGGGAAGTACCCTTTTAAAAGAGAGGTGAGGGTCACTTTAGAAAAACCTTAAAATATTATTTTATAATAAAATAATTTCCGGTTTCTAAGGGCTCTAAAATAATTTATTTTAAAGATAAGGTGGTTATGGGTCGAAAAACTCTCCACTAATTGGTTTTAGATAAGTTTAGGTTACTATTTTAACCTTATCTTTTAGATTTAACTCTTAGTTAAATAGTTTAACTTTTACTGTGTCTTCTTGTATTCTTACACTATATGGTTAATAAAATTACTCTAAAATCCCAATAGAACCTCAAGTGGTTCATTAATGACATATATAATATTATTTAATCCCTTTTTCTGAACCATATATTTTTAGGAATATTATATCAACCAATAATATAGTATTTTTTTTAAGAACTCATTTATGTCAATTTTGACATTATTTAGTATTTGTTTTTTTATGAAAATAATAATAGCATGATTACTTTGAAAAAAATTATTTAATCGACCCTAACATTTCATATTAACCTAGAAAATTAGTGGAATTCATCAAAAGTCTCAAATTACATTTATTTGGATATTTATAATATCAATTATTTTAATCTTTCATTAACAAGGTAATTACTGCATCATCATTGTGTCATAAATAAATTTAATTATTTAATGTCTAAAAATTATAAATAAAATACCATTATGTAGGAAATATTTTTTTATATCTAATGAATATTTATAGTCAAATTTATCTTATGTATAAACCTATATTAAAAATGGTTTAGTTATTAAACTTTGAATTTAACTCTTTTAACTCTTCTTTAAATAAAATAATAATAAATGTCCTAATCTAATCCAAGTGGACCAAATAGGATCATATTTTATTCCTATATTTTTTTTGGTCGAATTAAAGTTATCAAATATAATTAGGCCATGTGTTAGGGTAATTATAATATCATTTTTATCCTTAATTACCATATTTACTTTTAACCGTGGAAAATAAAAGTCAAAAGTTACTATTCACAAAAAATATTTTCATCTTATTGAACCAAATTTTACTTACTAATGTTAGATGTGTCTCTCAGATTTTTTAAATACAACTCACAAAAGTGGTAAAATTAAGTTTTATGCAAATTTTCAAATGCTCCTAGAAGGTGGGTAAAACACAGTAAAAAGTTCAATAAAATATTATATATCTAAACTTATTATAAAATGACTCCAATGAATTAAATTGAACATATATAGGTATTATGTATCTTTTTTAAATTAAAATAAATTTAAATAAAATAACTAATTATTTAAATAAAAATCCAGTTTTAAACAACGACGTAGTGTTTATCACTATTCATCAAAAATTGAATGTTTTTAGAAAAATACCAAAAATTCACCCTAAGATAATTTTGATATTATGAATTTAAAAATTTATTCTATTTTACCAAATTAAAAACATAGAAGTTGCATTAATTAATTTAAAGTTAATTCCCGTTGTCAAAACCAAAAAGTGGGTTTTAAAAAGTAATAACTATCAAAATATTGACATGTGTTTTTGTCAAATTGAAGCATGAAATTACTTATAATGACCTAAATTGTATTTAATGATAAAAATATAATCTAATTATACTTCCAAAACATTAAAATTCATAATTTAACACTATAAATTATTTCGATTAAAAAAGTTGTTTTTAATTAAAATTTAGTATTTTTCAGTATTCATCAAAATATGAAAGTTATTAGAAAAGTACCAAAAAATTTTCCAAAATAAATTTTTATGTCCCAATTATACTGAAGAATTTTATTTCATTAAATTGAATATATAAAAGTGTCGAATATTGGTTTTAAAAAGGGGTTTCCATTAAAAGGTGGTAAAATTTAATTTTTTGAAAATTATTTCTTCTATCTAAGAAATGAATTTGTTCTTATATTATGTCTAAGAAAAACATAATATGGATTCTAAAATTATATAGAGTATATAAAATTCAAAATTCAGTTAATACTATTCATAACCACTTTTTGGACAACTAGTTTTCTAAGTCATGGTGTGCTCGAACTTCATGTTGTGTGTAGCACAAGCTATTGAATTACGTTAAATAAAATAACTTACTATGAAATATTAGGGTGTTACATACCCTCTCTTTTTAATGATTTCTAAAACCATGTTTCATACCCATTATGCTACCATATTTTTGTCTTAAAAATTCTCTCTTTTTATCAAAAAATATTTTATTTTCTTTTGTGAATACCCAAACCTATTTATTATCCAAGGGTTTTCACATATATATAAAAAGTTTCTATTTAATTCTGGTATTAACATACATGAAACCCGCCTTCCTTTTTCATGGGTTTAAATTGACAAAAGTATCTTCTTTTTAAGCACTTTCTAAAACACTGTGATTTTGAAATGAAACCCATTTATTTTATTCTCCACATGTTATTTATGAAATGTTTTATAATGATCTATGTGGATCAAATTAATAAATAAATTTTAAGGGTTCACCCTAATAGTGATCCATTTCATTGGGTAAAGAATTTAATCTCTATATATGATAAGTTTTACAATACCTTAGTGAACAACCTTGGTCATTTTTATGACACCTCCGTGATAAACCTTGGTGATATGATTATGAATGACTCAAATAAATACTGTATCTACATTGAAAAATTATAATTCATGTTCTTATTTTTATTATATGCCTCTTTCTCATGCATTTATATATTTCATCAAGTTTTTACCAATATTACTCAAGATCACAAGTAAACTATTTCCCATGTTTTCCTTCACTAGGCCTTATGCTCACCCTTACCCTTGTTGTATGTACCCAGGTTATGAGATTAAATAAATGCACTTAGGATAAATCTATTTTAAAGCCTTTAAAATGGATTAGAATAATGTTTTCATATTTTAATTTATTATGTACCTTTTTTCCAAGACACTAAACTTTAAAAGATCCTATATTTCTAAAATTTAATGAAAAGTTATATAATAAAAATGTGGGATGCCATAATTACCGAAATCTCCTCCATCACCCTCAAAGAATATATAGACTCTTGAATAGAATTTACCTATGAATTCCTTCTCACCACATTGGTAATTACACCCCCTTTCATGGGGTTCGAGAAATATCAAATTTATAGTCATGTAATAACTCCATCCACCACCATTGTTTTAGATTCAGATCACCCTAAGAGAAACTACACCTCAAGATCTAGTGATCTGTGATGACCAAAAAGCACTCTTCATTGAGGTAATTTTACCATAAATTCATAGAAAAAACACCACCACCAACTTGAGATATTGGGTGGAATAATTATTATCTTAGGGGAATAACTGAATAAACCCATAATAGATCTCTACCCGCTACTAAATTAATACACAACCTAAACCATGATGAGAAGCGTAATTGAAAACCTCGAACATAACTCCACCTATAATCCAAAGAATGATATCACTAATAAATCTATCCTTTTTTTAATTAAAAACTGCTTGAAATTGATCAGTCCAAAATAAGGGTTGATCCTTCACGGTCAAGGCTATTAGTGGGTTTATGAAACAATAGAATTAAAACATGAATCTCTAATAATAGTCACTGAGACTAAGAAAACTATGGATCTCTGTAACATTCTTGGGTGTTGTCCAAGAAATAATGACCTCAATCTTTGATAAGTCTACTGATGCCCTCTATTGAGACACCACATGTATAATAAATTATACCATATATGTCCAAAAAATACATTTAGACATATTAATATAAAGGTAATGGTGTTAAAGGATTTGTAAAATAGACTTACGGTTCTCTACATGAACCTCGTATAAACTTTGATTATACAAGGATGTATTAAATGAAAGCTACCAAAAAATAATCTAGGAACTCATGTAATATGGATTTCATGAGTCCCATGAAAATATTTGGGGAATTCATGACCCTAAAAAACATAAATACAAACTAAAAGTGTCCATAAAATCACTTAAAAGATATCTTCAGGATATATACCTCCCTTAATCTCATGTGGTGATATCCAAAACACAAATTAGTCTTCAAAAACTAGTTGGATCCAATAAAATAGTCATATAAATCATTCAATATTTGAAATAGGATAGAAATTCTTGACTATTACCTAGTTCAAGAGCAGGTATACTATACACAACCACAGATTACCATCAGCCTTCTTCGATAAAAAAACAATATCACCCCAAAATGACACACTAAGATGGATAAATCCCTTATATATCTGATGATTAAATTGAATCCTAAATTCCCATATCATGTATGGTTCTATTCAATAAGGATCCATTAAAATCAGAGAGGCACCAGGATACAACTCTATCCTAAACTCAATATCACATTAAGGGGGTAAATCCATAATCACATTGGAAAAAACATCTGGGAACTTCTCAATAATTGTATAGGATCCCACAGACCATGCCTATTCTAAATCCATGAATAGAGTTTCCAACTGACATTGAAGAGGATCTAAAAATCTATGACCCATCAAATAATCCTTCTCACAAACAAATATTGCTCGATGAAGTAGAACAAGACCCTATTTTAGAATAAATTAATAACTACATAAACTAAATATAACCATTTGATGATAATGATGAAATCATATAACTGTATCATAAGAAGAATAAAATCCTCCAATGAATGATGTTGTCCAATAATTATCTCAAACCCCAGAAAACATCAAGAAAAATCATCTAAACTCCAATTGATGTAGTCAACAACAGGGGCATTGTTTACACTCCAACTCGATTCTTAAGGCACAAACCAAGGTGGGTGAAATAAAGGAGTATAAATATCTGAAATAAAATAAATCCTAAACCATGATGGAAGATATATATATGGTACCTTAAATAATCTTTAACCCATTTGTCACTAGTATATCCATAACATGAAACTTCCCACATGTGACTCCTCTTAATCATTACTAAAAAACACATCCTTGGAAACACAAAGACCTATGTACCTAAGGATGGGGGACATCATGAGGTTGGAATCTACTAGCTCAATCTCCTCTCAATGAAACACAATCCCACTTACCCTTCTTTTGGTATGATCTATAAGGAAACTAATAGTGCTAGGGATGATAAGGGATATGTCCTCCCATACCTTATTGGGCCTTGAGAATGGTTTGGAACTAGTACTACCAATGACCATGTCTCCCAAAAGAAAAAAAGACTATCCTAGAGTTCTTAGTAGTTTTATGATAACTACTGAACCTGAAAAGATGAGAAGAAAATAGATGAGTATGATACCATTTCGATAAAAATATCAATGGTCTGGATACCTTAAATCCTCCAATAATAACACTACTCCTGAACAAACTATTATGGATCCCATCTTGAGATGAACCTGGATAAGCAGCATCCTCTTAATGACCACAACCTTTTTTACACCTTCAAATATACATACAATGTAAATGGGGTGAAAATATATTTAATAAAAGGATATAATGAATCCTCTAAGAACCAAGATTTAGATTCCTCATCTAGAAAGAGATCAGGGGTAAAGCAAAAAAAGTCATTTAATCTGATCCCAAGCTCCCATATACTCAATCTCCCCCAATAAAGGGATAATAACTCTTTCATCTTGGAGCCCCTCATCATCAATGAAATAAAATTGACATGAAACTACCTAGAGAAATTGACTCATAAAACATATTCCTCCTTATTCTTCCTAAGATACAAGATCCACCATTTCCATGCTACTCCACAAATATAATGAGATACTAGTGGAACCTGATACTTTACCATGAAATGAATCATTATGAAAGCAATGTAAATATCCTCTAACCAATGTTCTATATCTAAATCATAGATTATTTACTCATACTTCTCCATTCCCTAACATTGGAAATCACACAATGTCTTGTTCCAATGCTTATACTCCCTAGATAGGTTGACCCTCCTATGGCCAACTGGGTCAACCAGCTAAACCCCACCAAATCAAATAATGCATGGATGATAACCAGTAGAAATATCATAAAAAAGAAAGAAAATTCATAATCTCAGTGACATGGAGTTCTTTTAAAATTTATTTAATTAGATCCATTTAATTTTTTCCAAACCACCCATTAACCAAAATCATAATCATTCATGATGCATGTACCTATCCTAGGTATCTAATCTATAATTAATATCACTTACCTTAGCTCATTAAACAAGCTTAAGTTCCATACACCAGATCACAAGGGGCTCTAAAATCCCATGTCCTAGATATTAACTATTTCTTATATCATGAACTCAGTTAAAATGATACCATTTCTGTTGGGAAAAAATCCCTCAAGGTATCATTGAATCATTTTTGAGGTGATTGTGTTTGTTGAAAAAGTGAACATCTGCATTGTGATTGTTGACAATACAAACCATGACATACAAATTTGTTGACAAAGAGGATTTAATGATGTAATATCGAGTTCAAGAGCTCTGATTAATGATCCATTTTTGATTCAAGAATGTCGATAAAGAGATGGATGATCTGGCGGCGGTACAAAAAGAACAGATACAAAATGGCACCGTTTTCCAGTGTTTGCCAAATTTTTGGGCCTGAAAATCGACAAATAAAGAAAAGTGGTTTTTGGAAAAGGGACTTGCGCGCCGTGTACATGAAGAATTGGAAACTTGCACGCCATATGATTTTCAAGATCAGATCATCAAAATATGGCAAATGGATAATGTTCGCGCAAGTTTTGGTGAGGTCACGCAGGTGACTTGCGCGCCGAGAAAGATACTTGCGCGCCGATACCTTGGAAGCTTGAGAACTTGCGCGCCTATGGTTTTACAAGATTTGAAGATCAAAATATGGAAAAGGAAAGAGGTTCGCGCAAGTTTGGAAGTGGGTCACGCAAGTGACCTGCAGGGGAAGAGACCTGCGCACTGAGACTTGCGCGCTGAGGGTTGACTTGCACGCCGTCGCGAAGGGTGGTCAATTTGCCTATAAATACTGGACCACCACTCCTCATTCTTCACCGGAGTTAAACACTTTGAAGATTTAGAGCTCCCGTCACGCATGTGTGGTGGTCGCGCAAGTGGTGTGTGGGTTGCGCAAATGAAGTTGCACGCCGGTGGTTGAAGTTGCGCGCCAGTGTGAGAAGTTGCATGCCAGTTGGCAGTTGCGCGCCAATATTGGTTTGGGCGTAAAAGGAAGAGACTCGTGCAAGTTTGGAGTTGGGGAAGATTGTGTCACATAAGTGTCTGAGGTGGACTTGTGAGCCCTTTGTGACTTGCGTGCCGATACTTACGCGCCGAGATAGACTTGCGCGCCAAGTAAGGTTTATTTCCAGCAGTGATTTTTCGGGCTACGTGGAATCTGGAAGATTGCCCGATACCTTCGGTGTAAAGAGATATTCATCCACGGGTGAAATTATTACTTCAACAGAGCATATACATATAGAGGAAGATGTATTCTTTCATGCAAATGAAGTGATCTACAGGTCTATAAACTGTGAGTGGATTACTTCTAAGAGCAGTGAGCAAAGGAAGAGAAAGAAGGTGATCCTCTCCACTGGCGGTGAACCAGAGAGAGAGAAACAGGGAGTGACCCTTGTGAAAGCAGTGAGAATACCCTAAACTTGAAAAGGTAGTGAGCCTGGGCTTAGAAGTGATCTAGCCCGAACCTTGTAATCCACAAATAGTGAAGTTTAGTAAAATTGGTACGACCGACAACCTATCGGCGTATGCTCCTTAGACGTAGCCCTTAGTGGTGAACCAAGTAAAATTGCTGTGTCCTGTGATTTCATTACTTTCTGTTTATATTGTGCAATAGGAAAGAGAGAGAAGAGTGTTTTTCTTAACAACAAAACAAGATCAGAATTGGATTTAATTTTAAATTAGTCATACCCTGATTCACCCCCCTTTCAGGGTATTCAGCCTTGTGGACCTAACAATTTCCCTACCAACCTATGTAATACTCACCAGTGAATAACTCCTGTTTCCATCCAAACTCTCAACAAAATATTTGATACCACTTTTTCATGACCCACACTCATTGGGAACCTCTCTCGAGTGTACAACGAGTATGGGAGTTACCCCTAAGGCCTTCCTATAACAAGCCTTAAGTTAGAGACTAACATTGATGGTATATGACATGAAAATATTAGGAATTACCCTTAAATATCTTAGGAACATAATAAGAGAAATCCACCAATAAACACCATAATATAAATAATATAAACCCACAATAGTAAAAAATGAAGGATATTCTAGACAAATACACCTCTCCATATAAAATACCAAGTATAAATCCTAGGAAATGACTATAAACATAACTCCAAGATCCAAGCTAATACTATCCATCATGATCTCTGGACTCACCCTAAAACCTAATTATATATATATATATGGTTTAGTATAATATGCATACTTAGTAGGATCATACTTAAAACCTCTCATGAAAATCTAGAGGAAGCATACTAATGCTCTTGTGAATAAATAAAAGAACCAACAAGTACCTATCAAGATAATTATCACCAATCCTCACCAAGGCACACTCACCAAATATCACACCTAAGTGTAATAAAAAATAGCAGCGATGAATATAATAAGAAGGTACCCAATGACCACTTCCCCACTAGTTTTTCAGTCTCAAAACCCAACATTAAACATCTTTTGGTCCCAATCCCTTCTATATATGTTCTGTAACACACTATATCTCATATCACAACCATACCATATGACACAACAACATCAAACTCACTATCATATATCCACCATCATATCAATACCCTGCAAGGTCTACCGATATATCACACACTCTCTCCATATGATTATATATATCATTACACAAATACTCTATAGGGTCTTCCAACACACAATATACTAATCTAATATTATCATACCTATCTTGATCAATAACAACTTATACTACACCTATAAGGGAGAGAGGAAAGAGAGCCATCTATTACATCACTATCATGGATGTTGGGGAAAACACCCAAAACCCAAAACATTTGGGTTTTGGTAATAATATAAAAAATAGGTAGGGTGTGTAAAGAAATAAAAAAAGATACAAAATATAGTCCTAACACTCACAAGGCCAAAAAAGTAGGCCCACACCCAAAATTATACTAGAATAGATCATAAAAGACACTAAAATACCTCCAAAAACACCACCATTTATATTAACTATAGAAATAAAAACTATCCCCACTTCTTATACAAAACAACCACCACAACTATAATACTCAAGACCCTACTATAACAGGTAAACACTATATGCCAAAACTGTTACATAATGTGAACAGTAAAGATCCATTATTCATGAATTTATTTTAAAGATAATTATAACTATAATTTGACCAAATTAACTTCATTTTTATATTTTGAATGTTAATATTATCTTAAGATGATTTTTTTGATATTTTCTAAAATAATTGATTTTATGTGTATAGTAGAAAATGCATTTTTTTTACCAAAGTTGTGAATTTTTTGAATTTATAAGAAATACCTAGAAGTATATAAAAATTATTAATCCGTCAAATATATATTTAATATGTAAAACTATACATTTTAAAAATACTATATTGAACTTTTTAAACATATGATTAACATTTTTAGGATTTAAGTATTATTTTCTAATAAAAATTATTTTTGGTCTTTTATTTTAATTAAATACTATTTTGGTAAGATTTGGTTCTAAATTGATTTTAAAGCCACTTAGATTTTATAATAAACCAATTTATATCATGAAAATAAAATACATGGATAATTTTACCCAACAAATATATTTTAATTTTAAAAATGCCCCTTTTCTAAAAACAAGTTTTTACGCATTACAGGCACTATTACTATTTTTTTCACACATAAATAAATTTTATCTGATAAAATTGATTTCATATTTTTAATAATTTGGTACATATTATATAATATGTAAAATTTTATTTTTAGGAATAAAAAAATTATTTACTTGTTAAAAAATAGTTACCACAGTAAAACGAAAAACGGTAAAAGTAATAAATCTTGAGGTAGTGGGCTTAAAAAATGATTAAAACATATTTAAAATTGATTTATTGAGATATTATTGAATTTATATCCCCATAAATAAATTATTTTCTATTTTTATATCCATTTTACTGGAAAAACATGTGCCATATTTATATTAAGTTGAAATATTTGCAAAAATTCCATTCTCACTACTTATAAAAGGGACCTCTCACTACCCCTTTAATACCACTCAAAAATTAGATTTTATCTTGATAATATTACCATATTACTTACAATATATTACTATTTTAACCTATTAAGCTTCCAATCATAAGATATTATCATAATATATCCCTTTCCAATGAGTCCTCCAAGGGAAAGCCCAAGTCCTCAATGGTAGTACTGATTTTCCCTAATTCATTTTATTTTATTTATTAATTTTCCAATAAAATTTTCTCATTAATATATAATTAAATAAGTATAGTTTTGATAATTAATGTTATTATTCTATGTTAATAAGTATTAACCACCTTGAAACTTTTCCATTAAGGAAAACAAAAATGACATTTGTGTGCGTGTGCGGACTACCGCCTCTATAAACCGTCAAATTTCATTTTCATTAACCAGCATACATGGTTGGTAATAATATAAGATTTAATAAATAATCATGAAATTTATAAAATATTTTATATTCTTAAATTTTATAACATATTATACATTTCTCCCATTCTTTGGAAGACGAAACCACTAACAATGCATATGTAGAGACTACCGCCTCTATGGAATGATTTATTTCTATTTTTTTTCTTTTCATAACAACCTTTAATGGATGGTAATGAGAATGGTTTTAAAGGATAAATATCATTTTTATGAAAATTTTAAGGTTTTTTAAATAAAAATTTGATAACTTATTAACATTATGATCAATAAACAACCATGGTAAATCCAACTATCCAAAAGAGGATTCTAAGAGTAAAAAGTTATTTCTTCTTACCATTTAATAAATTTTTATAGGTTATCTTCTTATTATAATTATTTAAAATTATGATATAAAAAACTAATAAACACTAAATAATGTCATTATTCTTATAGTATAATTATATTATAACTAAATCATTTCATAATCATCCATTAATTATGGTATGTTTTTGTTTGGGTTGGTTTAACCGGCTACCTGAAAAATGCTATAAATTTATATAATGGATGACTATAAGGATTTAATTTATGGTAATATATAATATAAACAAGTAAATAATTATTTTATTTTAGTTTTCTAACAGTAACATTAATATTAAACTCATAAGTTAAGATACCAATGTCTGTTTGTTAAAAATCATTAAAATATTCTCACCCCTAATTTCATATTTAAAGATAGTAACCAAAAATCCTATATAATGAAATTATAAAATTATAAATAATTATGCATAATAAATTATGGTACCGTGAATGATTTTTGAATTGTAAAATTTTGTAGTATAACAAATAACATCACCTCGATTACAAAACTAGTTCAAAACAATCAAGATCACTCACACCCAAGATTGAAAATAGATAATAACTAACTAATACATGTAAGTAATAGTTATAAATATAGTTGAAAAAAGGATATAGGTATTAATAAGGTTATTAAATAGATTATTATGATAGATATTTTTTATACAAGTGGTTATAGCATACTCAACTAAGTGGGAATAAAGGTATGGATTCTTTGTCTCAAATTTCAATTCCTTAAGACATGATTATGTTATACACCAAATTTTCTATTGTATGGTGAAATTACCACCCCTTTGATATTTAATATAATTATTCTCCCATTATTCATGATATTTAATTTTATATTTTAAATTTTATCCTCTATAGTATTTTGATCGATATGTTACCAAAGCCTTTATAATTCCCAAAAAATTTAAATTTTGTAAAGTGTTTACGATTTTCCTAGAAATTACATCCATATCTGGTTACTGTCAAGTGGATGTAGCTATGAAAATGATGAAAAAGTTACAATCACCTTGAAAAATATTGGTTTATTATCAAATCAATCTTTACTCTATACATGATGAGTGGGCCTAAGACTGTACACCTAATGAGACACTCCTAGGGGATATGGTTTGGATAATTCACATGATCATTCCAAACTTTAATTAAGGATTTTTATACCCTTGATTTGGTATCATGATTGAAAAATATTGAACTCAATTACTATCTTCTATTGATAACCTAGCACTTTGAAAGAAACATATCGACCACCTTATCCTTATTTATTTGAAAAGGGTATTCCCTATTACATTGAGAATACCCCATAGTTTATATGTTTATTTTAATTCACCTAGATAGTAAAATTATTCCATTGAATGGGGGAATATTTTTTAATATATTTCCATCATATATACACTGTTCTATTTTCCCTTGATTTAGTAATAAGTTCCTTAGGGAATGTTATGAAATGTCCTGTTAACTCATATGATGAATTCTACAGACTTAATTAGCGATGGGTGGGGACTAGTATATATATCCCCTAGATGCATCAGTAGGTCTTAGGAGATAAAATAGCTAGGGTATTGTCATATTCCTTACCCATTTATATTTGATGTAATTTCATAAGGCTTTGATGGTATGTTTATGTTGTCCGACATTATGCATTCCATTATTATGAGATTAATAATTATTATCTATGTTTTTATTTATTATTATGGATATAGTATTCCCTTAGTTTCATTCGATTATTTCATTATTATGATCATTTAATTTTTTTCTATACTATTTATTCCATTACTATATTATGATTGATATCAATGTATGATACTCCTTACTGATCATCTGAGATCACCATTATTTTGTTTTCCTTTCCCTAGGAAACCTAGAAGAGGGATATGTTTATTTTTCAAGGATCTATTAGAAGTGATAATAATTCTATTATCGAGTTTTTATGATGTACTTATTATTATCAAGTGTAATACGAAAAATATGTATTTATCTATTTTTCCAAGACTAATAATCTCTTTGGTTGTTCAGGAAATATTATATTCTATACCAATAATGTAATATAACCATCGACTCCAGGTTTCTAGAGTATGGTTTGTTACAAAAACAAATCACAATTTCCTATTAAGTTGAATTATTTAAATTGTCTCTAAATTTATCTTTACAAACAATATTACATTCAATATGTTGTTTAATTTTATATTTAATGAAAAAAAATTCAAGGCATAACCCATATTTATTTTATCCATTACTCATTATCTCATGTAATTAATATTTCATTAACCACCCTTTACTTATTCAATTACACCCTATATTATTTTACCATAATATTCATTACCAACTATGCATTCCACACTACCGGAAAACTATGAAACAATCCCACATCAACCATCCATGTAATTACTCAACAACAACCACTGTATTCCCTCTTTCTTACCATAACAAGGTATATGAAAACCTATTTCACAATCCAAATCAAAAACTATATCACACTATGCCACCCATGACATATTCCATTGAACCCACTACCTAACACTTCCCATCCCAAACTAGCCACAAAAAATTCCCAACCAAGGTCACACAAACATAACTAGTATACAACAATCAATTTTAGTAATAACCACTACCATAACCTCTTTATTTGTAAGAAAATTGATTCCAATATCAAATACCATGAAATTATTTCAATTATGATCTTTAAGTGATTAAAATTTAATGAAAGGTAATTTCAGTAGTAAAATCACAACCATGGCATGTATATCTTGACAACATAAAAATTTTCATCAATAGTGTAAAATAGGCCTCAACTCACGAGTAATAGTAGAAAACAAGTAAACACATATAAAACACTCCCTTCCCATAAATTTTATTTAATATCGTTTCATTATCATTGTTAAGTTAATTCTTAACATCCACCTAAGGAAAACAAAGGCATTCTACATCTACAATATACACAAAATAAATAAGAGTAACCAATTCCTCTACCTCAATAGAATTTCTATAATTCATTATATACAGATTATATGAAAAGTGGTGGTCAACTAACCAAAATCATATAAGAAACACTAGAATAAATTGATCACCATCAGAATCACTCACCCCAAAATCACTTGAACCAGCTGCTAGTACCACCACAAACTTATTCAGAAAAGAAACAGAGAATAAATCAAGAGGAGATGAGGATTAAATCACCTTAAATCATTAAAAACCAATCTTCAATAGTCTAGGATCAAATCCAAGAAAAGGTTTCTCAAAGATGTTCTGGAATAGACTAAGAGTCAATGGAATCAATGGTAAAAAATGAAATTTTGAGGGGTGAATAAATTTATATAATGTTAATAAAAATATAAAACAAAGTGTAAGGGTATTGACCATGTTGTAATGGTTTTAAAATAGATGAATCCAAAAAATCACACTTAAAATCTACTTATTTAAAACTTAGTCAACCATAAGATCAAATAAAACTAGAGAGGAACCAAGATGCAAGGATCATATCCATAGAACATCATCCAAAATCCTAAACCCAACCATGTCATAACATAAGAACCATGATATAGGGTATACCAAGATGTAATAATCCTTAATATTGAATCCCACGAGCTTAACACTATAGAATTAAGGACCATTCCAAAAATAATCTAGTAAAAAATCAATAAAATTTCTATATTGAGACCAAACCGTAGCTATATAACCATGGTGTGCTCACTAAGGGTCCCTATTTTAGATCTATATTTTGAAAAGGGTTGAAAAAATATCTTAGGAATCATGTAAAATTGTATAGAACATACCACCCTTATATATATGGTTAACCTAAGAGGACCATTCACATTCTGGATGATATGTTATGAGCTTGAATTCTTGATTTTTTCAGCTCTTGGGAGGAACATTGACCACTTATAGAGTTTTACAATAGTAACAACTATCAAGAACCCATATATATGGCTCCATTTGATGAACTTTATAGTAGAACTTTTTATTCTCTATTATACTGTGCTTAGGTTGGTGAATCATCTTCTATTGGTCCTAAAAATGTTTAGGAGACTAATAAATGGGTAAAATGGATCCAAAAGTGATTGATAACCATGAAAAATTCAATAAAAGTACTAAATTGATTATAGTATATGACTCTTGGAATTTTAGGTTACTGATCATATATTTCTCTAAGTCTCCCATCATTTGGATAATTAAAAAATGGGAAATCAAGAGAATATTACCACTCAACTAAATGGACCCTTTAATATTTTGAATTATATCATAGAGGTTTCTTAACAGTTAGCTTTACCTTCTTAGTTTAGTGTAGTGCATGATATTTTCCATGCTGTATAGTTAAGGAAGGATATACCCAATCTAATGCATGTTTTTTGGTTTGATAATATGAACTTAGAAATATATGTTTCCTTTTTGGAATAACCTATCTAAATTTATGATTTAATAAATCTTGTGAGGATGGGTTTTTCCCTTATTCTGAGTATGATAGAAGCATGTTCAACACTCATATGAGACTTGGGTGTGTGTATTTGATATGAAGACTTAGTGGCCAAGCTTGTTCCCTATGAAATCTTGTTAAATATTCTCAAGTCTGATAATACTAACTATGGGTAGGTTTTAAATACCAATATACTTTTAGGTTAGTTACTCTTTTAATTTTGGACTTGAAATATATTTTCCAGTGTAATACTTATTTAGAAAGGTATTGGTCGAATTTTGGAGATATGTGGAGGAATAAAATGACCCAAGGAGTTGTAGAAGCATCGAGTATCCGGTGGACTAGTACTAGGTACTTGGTGGATTTTGGTTGGGTGTGGATATTTTTTTATCCCATCTTACACCCGATGTCTTGTACCGGGCACCTGATAGGTTGAAGGCTTGTTTTTTTTAATTTTGGGTATGATTATGTCTTTTCACTTTCAAATTATAACCCTTAAACCCTTAACATATATTTTATCCATATTTCATTCTATGTCAATGCTTGGGAGATTCTTCTCCTCTTCCTCTCAACCCCCTTCAACCTAGGTTCAATCATTTTAATCATTAAGTTTCCATGAGAGTCTATCATCAGCTAACATAAGTTAGGCCGTCCATTCTTATATGATTTTATTCTATGTTTATAGTATTTCCAAGCCTACCTTATGTTAAATATTCTTTTAGGTATTGTATTCAAGATAATTTCTAGACTGTTCTTCCATTGGGTCATATTAGAAGGTGTTAATCGATGTTCTTGAGGAGAGGGTGCCTCTTTATTAGTCAGATTTTTATTTTACGATTATGGTAGTGATATAAATATTTCCTTGTTCTAACCTAGGATTATTAAATTAATTAGTGGTTGCATATCTAGATTTTATGAGTATAGGGTTTCACATCTGAACATGAAAAGGTGGATGGAATATTATTTTTCTCTCATACTGTCAAAGTGTTACTAGTGTAGTGGATGGGGTAAAATCCATCAGTAGGAACCTACACATAAGGGATAAGGACACCTAAGAATGGGTAGTTCTCTCATGTGGTGTATGGAGTTGTGTTAGAATTTTTTATATTTTTTTGGATGTTCAGGGAGAGGACATAAGGTCTATCCTCATTTGTTTTTAAATAAGATTCCATACTCAAGACTTGCCTTTTTCTTCCCCCTCAAGGTATGGTTTGTTGAAACACTCTATGCCTATGTGGTTTTTTTGTTTAATACAGTTATATAGTGAGTTTTTTATTTGGTTTTAAATTAATTATTAATGAATTTTCATTTCATATAGCCTCTTTATTAGGTATTTTCTATGTATCCCCAACAGATAGGCACCTTAGAGGTTAATTGATTTATAAGTTCATTTTCTCTACACACCCCAATAGTCATGCACAAATTTCAGTGTGATCATATGGGTGTTTCTATATGACCCTAAAGAGGGAAAATCATCTCCCACTTATGTGATAATTATCCATAAACATTTATTCTAGCCTTTGGTGATTAGTAGGTGAGAGTGAGGTCTTGTAGTGAACCCCCTCGAGTTTGTTTGGGTATCCACATTGGGTTATTAGAAAATGGTATCAAATAAATTTAAGGTAACTCAGGTATGATATCGAGAGTATTTAAATAATAGGACCATTAGGGTTTAGGAAGTAACCCAAAACCATGATTGGTAATCATATTTAAGGTGTAATCTTGTGATTTTAGGGATATTACTAGTTTGATATTGACTTCCACATTGAGTTAGTTCTATTTTCTGAGTCTCTTGCATCATGATTAAACATGTCTTTGTAGAAATATGTAGGATGACATGGCATATCATTTTCTTTAATGAATATATTTTCTTTACTTTTGGAATCATTTTTATTTTTATATAAACCAAATCCTCACTAATAAATAAATAGTGTTTTACATTTATATACTAATGATGAGTGGGTTATTATAAACCATTTAATTTATTTTTTGGCACTAAAACCTCTCTTTTTTTCAGTTGTTACCTAGATCTAACATAATTTTAAAGTATATTTTTTATATTTTTTAAAAAATATTATTTTAAATCATGATTTTTTTAAAAAACATATGAGATAAGGGATGGGGTTATGACATGATTAAAATTATGTAAAAATAAATTTTAAATTTCCTATTTTTTAGAATATAATACGATGTGATTCTATTCATTAATGTTGACTATATTTCCATGTTACCCTTCTACTGATTCAATAGAGGGATCTAGAAATCATGATATATTCACTAGGTATACCATAGATCCTCAAGTTCTCAAGGGTATAATTGAGCTACTTTAAGCAGTAGGACATGCATCATCATGATGACAGCCCTCTGATACTGATGTTATATGATATTTACAATTCCATCACCCTCCTACCTTATAGGGTAAGGTTTATCATAAGGAATAATAGGAGTAGGTAAATCAAACTCACTAAATATTTGAGAGTATTAATACCCAAAAGTAAAATTAGGTTCACTTATCCACCTTTATATTGGAAGGATCTAGACATATTTTGTGGGATGCATTGGTTAAGGTGGAATAGGATCAGAGAATAAATAGGAAGGATTTTATATAACAGTTTTTAGAGCAGGTCAACCTAGAAACTCTTTACAAAATAAAATATTAAGAGTTTATATATCTTAAGCATGATTAAATTTCCATGATGGAATACACTAATAAATTCATTTACTTTCTTGCTTTGTGATATATATGAGTGGATATGAGGAGTTGAAATATTGATAGTTTTAAATGGGATTAAGGGAATAATTGGAGACATAAGTGGTGACGTTTAACCTCTAAAACTTCTATAGAGTAGTGAAAAAGGTAGTGCTAGCCATGATTGGGTCATGGTGGAGAATTAGAGATAGTAGTTCTTCTGGTGAATAAAAGAGACATTGAGAAGAAGCATTTTGAGGTGGATCTTGGTGAGGTAGCCATAGTGGGAGTTATCTCCATCCTAGTTCTAGGGGATCCCATATTTTATGATTCTAGTGTGGTCATGTATGAAAAAATAGACCCTATTTATACTCTTAGTTAAATAAATTCCATTAGTGTGGTAGTTATGGTCATCTCTAGATGTTTTTTAGGATTACACCATTAGAGATTATTGTCTAGTGATCCCAACTGAGTTATAGATCATATGTTCAGACTAGTGGCTAGGATTTTGTGGGAAAACAATCAACTTATGGTTAATCTATGAATAGAAATAGTAAAGCATAGTAGATACAACAACTAGTAACACATCCTATAAATAAGGGATCACTTCCACATAGTCATCATGATGATTTTTCTAGAGTTTTTTGGCTAAGAAGTCTATGGTTGATATTGAAGAAATTCCTTTGATGGTGATAGGTACTATTCAAGTATCCTTTGCCCTCATATGTTCTCTATTTGATACTAGAGATTATCATTATTTTATATTCAAGTATCTAGTATTTTTCTTGGGGTTTGAAGTGGAAGCCTATCAAAATCACATGATTATCAATTGAACACTGGGTAAAAAACTAGAGAGAAGTAAGAGGTGTCTATCCTATCCTATTATTTTTAAATCATTATAATATCTTTGGATATTTTATACTCTTAAAATTAATATATTTGATTTTATCTTCATATGGATTATTTGACTCAGTTTAAAGATCTTATTAATTACTATAATAGGAAAGTATCATTATCTTCCCCCAATGAAACCTAGTACACCCTGGTTGGAGAATGGAATTATCAAGAAATTAAATTTTGGTGGAATGAGAAGAAAGTTGGATCACTTAACTCTAATATGGAATGTTTAATTCATAAGATATTTGAATAATAAAGACATGAGGTGTTGACTCCCATGGTATAATTCTTTCTGTATGTGTTTCTTAAGAATTTTTATGGGTTTCCTTCTAAATGTGAGGTTGAGTTCTTGATCAATTTAGTTCCCATGATTGAACTGATTTTGATTCCTTCTTACCTTATAGAGCTAATATATAATTACAAACTTTTCTTGAGGTACTTGTGTATAGGGGTTTTATAGAACCTAGTACTTATCCTTAGGGAACTCTAGTCATGTTTATAAAGAAAGCTGATGAGATTCTATATTTATGCATAGAATATTAGAAGCTGAATCATATAATTACCAAGGAAAAATACCCTTTTCCTCTAATTTATTATCTATTTTACCAATTAAAATGGGTTAAATGGGTTTTAAAGATTTATTTAATATCACACTACCATAAAATTCATGTAATATTTGCTTAAATTTTGAGGAAAACTTTGAAAATTCATTGTAGGCATTTAAAATATTTATTTATTCCTTTTGGATTGAATAATTACCCCATAGTTTATGTGGTTCTCATGAATAAGATTTTTCATAAATTATTAGAACCATTCATGATGGTCTTCATGTATGATATCCTTGTATATTAGAAAACTTAGAAGTAACATGAAAAGAATATTCACATGGTTCTGGGAACATTAAGAGAGCATAAAATTTATGTGAATCACTTAAATGTTTATTTTTGATTCATGAAGTTAATTTTTTTTTCATGTTGTGTCATAATATAGAATCATTCTTAATCTTGAAAAAGTGTAAGTAATAATATATTAAGAAGTACCTAATAATTTTATATTGGTTTTAATTTTATTCAGAATTATTGGGTATTATCATTGCTTCATTTGATATTTTTATAGTAAAACCCCTTCTATGAACACTCTAATGCAGAAAAGAGTGAAGTTACTCTGGTTAGAGTAGCGTGAGATGGATTTTTAGAAGATGAATAAGAAGATTAAAATATCACATATACTAATTTTACAGATGCAGGTAATGGTTTTGAAGTATATTATTATACATATTCTATTGGTATTGGGTGTGCATTAATGAAATACCGTCATGTGGAGGACTACGATTCTAGGAATTTATGACCACATAAAGAGGATTACCCAAACAACAACTTAAAATTGACCACTATGGTGTATGATCTAAAATTATGAAGTCATCACTTTTTTAGTGAGTGTTTTGTGGTATAAAATTACCATAAGAGCCCAAAATATAAATTTTATTAGAGATATAATAACCTAAGAAAACAAAAATGGGTTGAGAATTTACAATATTTTTATTTTGAGCATATCTACTCTCTAGATAAGGGAAACATTGTGTATGAATACTTAATAGGAATTATTAACCTCAAAATGTATGTGAATATAAAAATGAGTAAAATATTATGTATATTATAGATGACCTATACTTGAATATAACTAAATATTTGGATGAGATGTATTTTTACCCTATTGATATCAAATCATTGGTTGTAGAATAGGTGAAGTATTATCACATATCCAACTTTTATTATATCATCATATGAGAGAGAATCAATGGTGGTGAGATCTTAGAGGTATCGTTTTAGGATTTTGATTCATCCCTCTATATCGATGGAAGATTGGTAGTTCCCTACAAAATTTAGGAAGAGGTTAAGGGAGAGTATTACTCCTCTCATTAGATTATACACCTTGGAATTTTTAAGTTGTATGAAGACATGCATAGCCCAGAATAAAATGGGATGTCATGAGGGTTCTTGTCTTAATGTTTTTTTGTAAAAAAACAAGATAAAACATAAAAGACCAATAGTTACTCTATAACCATTTCTTACAAATTAATGAAAATGATATGAAATCACCATGGAATTTATAATGAGCATACCTCACTCTTCAAATGAAAAAGATGTAGTGTAGTTAACTTTGAAGCATTTAACCAAGACTGTATATTTTCTATCGATTCATGTGGAATCCAATGTTGGTGAATTTGGAAATATCTATGATGTAGAGATTGTGAAACCTCCTGTGGTTATAATTAGTATTGTCTTTAGTTAGGGTTATAGGATCTTTTTTATTTATTTTGGAAAGGGTTGAAAAAATATCTTGGGACTCAGGTAAAATTGAGCACAACATACCACCATCATTTGGATGGTCAATTTGAGGGGACCATTTGTATTCTAGAAGATATGTTATGAGCTTGAATACTTAATTTTGGTGGATCTTAAGAGGATAATTTACCACTTATAGATTTTCCCATAGTAAAAACTATCAATAATCCATTTAAAAGTCTCTATTTAAGGAACTATACAATATAACTTTTTATTCTCTATTATGTTGGACTGGGCTTAGTAAATCATTTTTAATTGGTTCTAGCATAGTTTAAGAGACCACTGAATTGGTGAAACTGATCCAAAAGTGTCTTAAATTTTTGAAATGTCACAAAAATACCTATGGTGATCATTGCTTATGGACCTTGGAATTTGGGTTAGTTATTATATATTTTTCTGAGTTTCCCTTTGTTTGGAACATCCGTGAATATAAAATATAGGAATATTACCCATCAATTCATTAGACCATTAAAGATTTTGAAATATATCATAGAGGTGGATTAACAGTTAGATTTACCTCCCTGGTTCAGTTAGATTCATGATTTTTCCATGAATCATGGTTAAGGAAGTTTATATTCTATCCAAGGTACAACGTTTGTTTTGATGATGTAAACTTAGAAATATATGGTTCTTTTATAGGTAAATCTATCTGTATGGTTGATTGAAGTAAGAAAATATTGTTTGGATGAAATATTCACTTAGTGAAAGTGTGATGGTATCATGGTCAATACTCAGATGATATTTGGGAGTGTAGATATGATATGAAGATTCAGTGGTTGAATTTTTTCCATTTAGAATCTATTTAAAACTTATGAGGGTTGAGAAGCCCGATATTGGAGATGTTTTAAATATATACATCCTTCTAGGTTTGTTTTTATTTTAATTTTAGTATTGAAATCACTTTTTGGTGTAATAATAACTTATAAGAATATTAGAGTAATTTCAGGGATATGGGGAGGAAGAAATATGGAACCAAGGTGTTGTAGTGGCATTGGGTACCCAGTGGACCTAAGTGTGGTGCATAGATTCTGTCAGCCTCACTGGGTACCCAATGTGTTGTTCTGAGTAATTGGTAGTCTACAAACTTTTTTTTTCAATTTTAAGTATGAACACATATTTTCACCCCAAAGTTATAACACTCAAACCCCTAACTTAGATTTAATCCTTATTTTAGTTTCTAGAAATTATTGGGAGCTCATTCTACTCTTCCTATCACCCATTTAACCTAGGTTCAATTCATCATCAATATTCCTCATAAAGTTTTTGAAGGGTTCCATTTTCTACTAACTTAAGGAAGGCCCTCCCTTCATCTATGATTTTATACTATTTTTATAGAAATTATAATTCCCTATCACTGAATATTCTTATAGGGTTTGGATATATGTTCCTATTTGGTCCGTTATTCCTCCAAGTACAAGAGGTTTTAATCAAATATCTTGAGTTGGATATGCTTCTTTATTAGTTATATTTTTATTTTATTATTAGGTAAATTATCTAAATATCTCATTAGTCTAATCTAGGATTAAAAAATCAATTTTTTTGTGGAATCTCTAGAGTTTATGAGCACATGGATTCACATTTTCACATGAAAAGGTGGATGTACTCTTCTCTTTCATGCATATTTTCATAGTGTTACTAATGTAGGGAAATGAGGTAGATAAAACTTGTTAGGATCCTACACATTAGGTCCAACAACACTATATCACGGGTGTTTCTTACATATGGTGTGTGGAGTTAACATGGACATTTCTAATGCTCTTTGTGGATGACCTAATCAAAGACATAGGTTTTTTACTTGGTTATTCATATGGGTGATTCCACACTTCAGACTTAACTTTTGGACCACCCTTAGGGAATGTTTGGTTGACATAATTTTTCTATATATGGTTTTTATTTAGTACACTTTTATAATGAGTTTTTTATTTGTTTTTGAACTACTTATTCACAGAGTTTCATTTTTATAGGCTCTTAATTATGAATTGTCTAGGTATCCTCAATAGATAAGTACCTCATAGGTGAACTGATTTATAAGTTTAGTTTCTCTACATACCCTAAATTCCATGATATAATTCCAATGTGAATATTTAAGTTTTTTTATATAACTATAAAGATGTAAAATCATATCCCACTTATGTGAAAATTACCCCTTGATATTTACACCAGCCTCTGGCGATTAGAAGGTGTTCCTAAGGTCTTCTGGTTAACTAGATTGGGTCAGTTTGGGTATCCAAGTTAGGTTGTTAGAAAGTGGAATCAGAGGAAATTACGTTCTCTTTGGTATGTGATTGAGGTTAGTCAAAAGACATGACTTTAATGTTTTAATAGGTAACCCTAAAATACACATTGATAGTATATTTATGATGAAATCTTGATCTACCAAGGATAGGCATGGATAATATGACATTCCATATCATGTGATTGTGTTTATTTGTTTTCTTTCTTATTAGAATCATTTGGATGTTTATATTAACAAAAAATTCACTAATAAATGAATATTGTTTTATTTACTAATACAGAGTAGGTTAGTATAAACCATTTAATTAATTTGTTTAGTACTAAAACATACTTTACAATTTGTTACCGAGGTATCACATTATTACATTTAAAGTATGTTTATTATATTTTTATAAAAACATTATTTTAAAGCATATAATTTCTAAAAAAAATGAGAGAGGGGATAGGGTTATGACTTGATTAGCCTCATAAAAAAATAAATAATTTATTTCCCATATCTTGGAAGATAATTTAATATAATTCTCTTCATTAATATAGATCATGTTGTTGTTTCAACACTTACTAATCCAAATGAGAGAGTTATTGAACATAATTTTCCTGCTAGACCTCCAATCAATCCTCAAGTTCTTAAGGGTATAGCTCAAATAATTTAAGTGGAAAGATAAACAACATCACAATGAGATCCCTTTTCTACTAATGTTATATGAGACTTCTAGTTCCATATTCCTCCCACCTTATAGGGTGAGGTTTTCCCTTAGGAAGCAGAGTATTTTTTAGATCCTACTCACCACATGTTTGAGAGTATTATGATACTAGAGAAATATCAGGTTCCCTTAGTCAACTTTATGTTAGAAGGAGTTGTCTTTCATCTATGGGATGTAATGGATGAGGTTAAGAAAGATCAAAGAATTGGATAAAATGGGTTTCTATGATTTTTTTGAGTAGTTATATGGATACACTCATCATCTAGTGAAATATTGAAAGTTTAGGGAGTTTAAAGAGAAATCAATGTACATGATGAAATACACACTTAAATTCACTAAACTACTTCACTTTTCTCCATATATGAGTGTGTATGAGGATTGATGAATCCATAATTTAGATATATATTTTTATAATTTTATAAAATTTTTATTTTTATTTTCCTTTAAATGTGAATAAATTGTTTTAATTTTTTTTGAATTTGTAATTTTTTTAAGACATGCTCAATTTTCATGATTTTTCTTTGATAAATTCATTTTATAATTAAATTGGATAAAACATTTAATGAACCAATTTTTTTTGATCCATTAATTTTTTTGGGAGTTTTTTAGGTATCAGAAGAATATTTGAATAAGAGATGTGTTACTAGAGATAATATTTTATCTAGAGGGAGTGTGTCGCGGTGTAGACTTAGGTGTCACGATATAAAGAGTTTGCTAGAATAAAGGGGAGTTGTGTAGTCTGGTATGTTTCAATATAAAGGGATGAGTCATATTATAAGTTTTTTTATCATAGTATGAGGATGTGTCACAAGTTTTGGGCATAAGATATGGGAGATAGACACCATGCTATTTTAGGGGTTAGAATTGTGGTCGTGGTTTTGGAGATCTTTGTCCTGGCATGGGGGTCTTGAAGGGGATTTTTAGAAAAGGGTAAGACTCTTACATATGATCTTTTCATGGAATTGTTGGCTAGGTGATGGTGTGATGTGGCCTTTGGGATCTTGTTTAAATTTATTATAAGTATCCATCATAATATGGTCACAGATTCCTTAATGTGAATACCTGGATGACGAGTTTCAAGGTTATGACTTTTGGGGGTGTTTTCACACCGTGTCTTGGTTCTAGGGGATAATATACATGTAATGAACACATGGTTATAAAATGATCATTCTTTAGTTATATCTAATTAAGATAGTTAATCTATTTTTAAATGAGGTAAGGAGGAGTAGATCATGATGTATATTTAATATATTCATTCTAGCCCCATTATAGTGTGGCTATGACCTATTATTCCATGAAGCCTTAAGTTTTTAGTTTTATTATAAATTTAGAAGATCATATAAGTTTCTACTAATTAATTCATTTTTACTATAACTTGGTTAACTATAGATGATTCCTTGTATACCCTTGAGTTACATTTGATTCACATTATCCCTCAACTTTAAGAGATCAACCATTATATGGTCTGAGGTGAGTTACTTTTATTTTTCTTTTAGGTTATCTTCTTATACCTCATCTTGGATGGGATATGGTAATAGTTCAGTTTGTGGTTTTAGTATTAGTTTATATATTTATGGGGGTTTTCATAATCTAGGTTGTTAAGGGTTTCCTCAATATTTTAGTTTTTTGATCATCTCAATTCTCTTGGTCTTACACAATGGTTGATTAAATCTTAGATTAAGGTACAAGATTTATAACTCCTCCTTTAATTATTTATGTGAAATTGTGGAATTATTATGGTTATTATTTTCATTGGGTGGATTAGGGATATTAATATAATTAAGATAATTAATAGGACTAAGGGTGATTAAAGGGGAGGGGTGATTCAAATGTGTTTTATAAAATTATGTGATATTGAATATTACTCATGATAATTTAAAAATATTATTGTGAGTTATGTTTTATTTTGTGATCTATATGATGTTGATGTGATTGAATTGATTGAGAAATCTATAATAAAAGGAGAATAATTTAAATATTGTAATGGAATGGTTTCCTGAGAATATGGAATCATGGTAATAATATCTATACTAGACTAGATCAATTAATATTAATAAGGATGGTAAAAGTGTGATTTATTACTATGATTTTTTTCTAGTTTTATGGTCTTATCTACTGTGTTTATTTTTTTCATGTATAGTTGAGTGAGATGTGATTCTAAGATAACATTGGAATCTATTATTGATATAATTTTCACCTACATAATTGTTTATATCCCATAAATATTTTAATAAATTGGTTATGCTGAAATCTATAATTTATAATTAAGATGTTTGAATGTGGAATTATGACTTGAAATAAATTAATGATATTGTGGATGGTTTTATATGGTTTATTTGTAAAGAGGTAAAATGGGTGATATGGTTATATGGTTTAAAAGCCGTGGTTTGGATGGTTTTGTGGGAAGGATGTGGTTGGTTTTTTTAGATTTGGTTGATGTGTTGTAGAGGCTGTTGACATGTTTTATAGGGTGGAAGTACATTTATTGGTTAATTATTAATGTGGTTATGTTGTAGTTTCCCAATGATATGGAATGTGGTTGGTAATAATGAACATAGTAATGGGTGTGGGGTGCAATTGAATAAGCTATGATCTATTAATGAAATGTTAATGATTAAAATTATTAGGTAATGGTTATGATAAACATGGTTGATGATAATGAATGGTTTGAAATTAAAAATAGAAATTAATGGAATAATAAATGTAACATAGTTGGTAAAATAGTAAGTAGGGATATGGTTAAATGAGTTGAATAAATGAGAAGTATGTGATGATTTTATAGCTATTTTATATGAAGCAATGGTGTTGGTAAGTGTTGTAGAAATGGAATCTATTGGTAGTGAATGGTAGCGATGTGGTGGTGATTGGTATGGATATCAATTGGACTATTTTTATATAAAAACCTAGGTTGGGATTTCATGTGACCCTGATATATATATATATATATATTATTTTGTCTTGTGATTTCTTATACACCCACACAAATATAGCACTCCCTTGATGTGATGATGATATGATGTGTTATTATGATGCAATGATAAGAGGTTGAATTATGTAGTATGATGTGGTATGTGATATGTAATGATGGTGATGAAATTATGGACATTATGTTGGATATATATATATATATATGGTTATATGGAAGGGATAAAAGAGCATGACATTTATTGTTGGGGAATGAGAGTAAAAAAATAGAGGGGAAGTGGTTGCATGGTACCTTTATTTCTATATTATTTTAATATCATGTTATTATACTTATATGTGATATTGGGTGAACAGGACTTGGTGATGTTTCTTGGTACATGACATAGGTGCTTGTAAATTATACTCTTTTTTCACTAAGGAATTAGTATACTTTATCCACATTTACATGAGTGTTCTTAAATAAGATCCTACTAGCTATACATATATGATCAACCCTATATATAAAACTATTTAGTAGGCTTCCAAGAGGGATTCATAGATTGATCTAGACATTACTATCTAATGGATTGAAGTTTTCATTAGAGTCACTACCATGGAATTTTTCTTTTGGTATTTATTTTAGAGACCTTATTCTATATGAAATTTTCCATGATTTTTTTATATATTAGTTTTTATTTTATATGATTGAGTTTATTAGTGATTTTCTTTATATATTCATGGGATTATAAAGGAAATTCCTCCCATTTGTATGTTTTTTACCCTTGGTTGTAGTCTCAAAAGCATAAACTATTGGAGATGGAATTTAGACGCCACTTGCATCTTCGCTACATTCCTAAGAGGGGTTTCTAGTGAGGGTGGGTTCTGAACAATCCTGCATTGAATTTTTGTTTTAATATTTTTTAGGAAACTTCAAGAAACATGGAAGGAACCAAAAGTTTAATTTTTAAGAAGTTAAATAAAGAAAGAGTATTTAATTTTTAGATGTTTTAGGTTATTTAATTCAGAAAAGGATTGAGATATGTGAATGTCACATAGATGATGTATAAATGTACCCCAAATTAAAAAGGAATACAAAAGAGTAAGATGCTAAATATGTTTCATGAAAATGAAAAATGAATTTGATACATAAAAGTCACCACTCTAATATGAAATATTATTACACTCTTATATATGAGTATTTTATATTTTCATAGTGATATTTATAAAATTCAGTATGTAAGAGTTATTAGGGGTGATATGTAAAGGTAACCTTTGTAGATTGAGTGATACGTAAAAGTAATTTCCATTTCCTTAGAGGAAGAATGTCCCATAGGTAAAGGTAACCCCTATAGCCCAATAAGTACGTAATATTCAATACCCTCACCATAGGGGCAATATACTTGATGTGTAAGAGTATTTTATTAGAATCTAATGGAACTTATAAGATACACCATATACATAAAGGTTCCCCATTTAATAAATTAACTTGTGATCAAGAAAAGTTGTGCTTAAGGGTTAGGCACTTGGAATAATTTTACTTGGTTCCACCTAGAGAAATATCCATGAAACATGACCCTGGAGATCATCTTCAATACACGTAGATACCACCCAAGTCATAATGAGATCAAAGGAATATCTCATTATTATTTCTTGGACAAATAGAAAAAAGGGGTGTAAACTCATATGTGGTGTACAATCCAAGAGAAGGAGAAGGAATCTGATGGAATTAAGGGAACATAACATTAAATCAAGCATTGGGAAAAAATTCATTCCATCCAATTGGGGGAGATCGTGATTTCAAGACTTCTATAGAGATCATACCATATTTGAGAGAGTTCTTGGACATTTTTATACTTATAAAATAGATCACACTGAAATGGTGGTTTTTTGGTTGTATTTTCATTCTTTCTTTACTAGTATTTTTTTCGATGATGGAAAAATAGACTAATTATGATCAAGTTTAGGATATTTTTCCTCCCCTTCTAATGAGTTCTAAAATATATTTGTTCATATTTCTCTCTTATCTAATCATTATAGAGTTAATTGGTTGATTTTGGTAGTAGGGGACTTCATTTTTTATTTGTATTTAAATTCATCTTCCTCTACTTCTTATTGGTTTTCACATAGCACCCCTAGACCTTATTCATTTCTCATATGGTTGAGAGACGTTAGGTTTGATTTTTATGTGATTAGTTGTCATTTATTTCTTGGATAGGAAAGATAAGAGAGTGTAGTGATCGTTGCACACATTTTTTGAGTTTAATTCACTAAGTGAAGGTAATTAATTTAGGTCTTGACCAATTAAAAATATAGAGAAGGATAATCACTATATATTCAATTATGATTCAACAATCTAGTTGAGGGAATATCTGAGGTGATACTATTGTCTCAAACTAATTTCAAACACACTTCACTTGTATTCAAAAAAAAACACACACACACAAACACTTAGTTACCTACTTTTACATTTCCATTTGAACCCACACACACATTTAGAAAACATTGAGGAGTCTACCTCTCTAAGATACAAACCATATCACATTACTTACTATATTTTCATGGGTTCATTTTTATATTCCTTAGTTAACCCATAATAACCAAATTAATAAATTAGTAATGTTTTTGGAAAGAAAATAATTTTTTCCAATGTATTATATTTTTTTTCTTTTTTTAGATGTTTTGAATACATTACCAGATCCAGTTTCTATCACCTCTTTGGTTTTTATCTAGAGGTTGAGATAAATTTTTTGGATAAGACTATAAACCTAAGGATCAATGAGCAGGAGGATAGATATTTTTTATAATAAAATTAATAAAATCCCCATACTCATCAACATATTCTAAAGTCTCAGTTAATAGTGATAATATATTAGATAATATATCTTAGTTAAATAGAATACTTTGAGATTTGGGAATACAAAATTTAAACTATCAATAAAATAGTTAGTGTTACTAAATAAAAAATTAGACTTTGAATTAAAGCATGGATTAGTCAAACTTCTTCCTAAGTTTCATGGTTTTATAGGATAAGAACCAAAAAATCACTTGAAAGAAATTGGGATTGTGTATAACACATTCAATACTAGAGGTTTTAAGTGGATCAAATTAGTTGGAAGGCATTACAATTCTATCTAGAGAGATTGAATAAATAATTTATGCATAGCATGCATCTTGGAGAGGTCACAAGCTGGGATAATCTATAGAGATACTTTCTTCAAAAGTTATTCCCTACTTCGATGAGTACACAACCAATAAATTAGATTTATGGGATAAATAAATCTATTTGAGAGTCTTTGTATGAGTATTATAAGATGTTTAATAGGTTGAATGCTAGATTTCCACATCAACCTGAGAGGACCAGTTTGGGATATACCTAACACTGAGAGGGGGGTGAATCAGTGTTGGGGACTTTTTTAAACCAATTCCATCTTTTATCCCTTTACCTCTTGACCTGTTATGATATTTATTCTCTTATTCTCTTTTCCCTGTCACATGCAATAATAGAAAGCATTAAAAATATGCACACGATATGTTTATAAGGTTCACCACTCAATAAGAGTAGCTATGTCCTTGCCATTCATGGATATGACCAGTGCATGGATTCTCCATTATGATGTGATATGAAATTACAGTGGAGTGGATAGGAAAGCAATCCTCTATCCTGTGTGAGTCCCTACACTTTAGAGGGTGTGGGAAACAATCCTCTTCCCTGGACTGGTGATGACCTATTCCAACTTGCAGCCTCTAGCTGGTTCTTTATACTGCCTATCGAGACAGTATTCTTCCTTCTTCAAAAGGTAGATTATTCTCTTGTTCTTCTTTAGTTCTCTTCACTTGATTAATTTCAAAGCAGTAGGCAAGCAATTCTTCTTGTCTTCTTCTTTTATTCTTCATTAGTGCAAAACCAGCTGCACTAGGACTTCTTCTTCTTCTTCAGTGCAATGAAAGAATTCACTTACACTTCTTCTTCTTTATTAGTAAGAATCACATATACCAATGTGATTAATCAGGCAATGAATATTGATTCACTTAGTATCATATGAATCAAACTACCCTGAATAATTTTCATCCTTTAGTTGAGCATACTCTGTTCTTCTTCTTCTTCTCTTCTTTCTCTTTGAAACAGTATAATTTCAGTGTCTTAATCTCTTTCTTCAATTTTCAATACCAACACAGAAGTGTATCAGAATAATAACTTCTTCCTTTGCACAAATATGAATTCAGTTGCATAACTAGTTCTTCTTCACTTCACAAAGCACACCAAGAGTGTTAAAGACCAGTCGTGTTAGTGCATTTCTACTTCTCTTAGTGATACCGAATGTTTCACAGTACTTCCTTCTTCGCAAAGTATCTTCGAGAGTGCTATGCACCTGTCGAAGGCCTGTGGTACCCTCAAATTTTTCTTGCAAACTTATAGGTGGTTTGCACATAAAATTCAAATTTTCGTGTAAAAACACCTTTTGGTGTGAAAAACCCTTTTCGCGCAACTCTTCTTTATCACGCAGAACTCCCCTTTTTCGCGAAACACTTCTTTTTCATGATGCACTTCTTCTTTTCATGAAATACTCTATACTTCAATTTTTCTGTGCATCAGAGCTCAAGATTTTTCTAATTTTAGAGTCTATACAAATGAGAGGTGGTCACCTCATATTTATAGGCATTTTTTACCCTATGCGTAAAACCCCTTCCTGCACGTAAAACTCCTTTTAGCGCGTAAAACTGTCTCTCACTTCTTTAATTACGCGCACCTTTATTTATTTTCGTGCACCACATAGATTTTTCGCGCACCTCCTGACTTTTACATTTTACATCATTCTAAGCATGAAGCCACTCTTGAGAGTAAAACATCAAACCCACATTTTGTGCACAACTAATTTTTACGCGCACAAGTCTAATGTTCCGCACACCTTGCACAAACATCTCGGATTTTTCGTGCACCTCTTGCCTTTGTCATTTTTTAACTTTTTATCACAATGCACCAATTGCGTGCAAAATTCTACACTATGTTCCATATTACGTTTAAACCCAGCCTTTCACATGACATTGTATTTCATGCAATGATCCAATTTTTCACGCACCTCACGCCTTTGCTAATTTTCTAGCTTCTGATCTCAAAACACCTTTTTCACGAAAAACTTCATTCCTCTATTTCGCGCACCACACTAATATTTCACACAAACATTATTTTTTCTATGCATCCCATTGATATTTCGCGCATCCCACTACTATTTTGCACACTACATTATTTTTTTTCACGCAACCTGCCTAAATTTCTGCGCACTCCATGCCTTTTCCATTATTCGATGTTCTGACCTTAAATCATTCCTTGCACGCAAAATTTTCAACCATATTTAATCTTTTGTGCCACTCCTAGATTGTTCATTGATTTTTCATTTCTCTCTTCACTGCTTCCCATAACCATTCTTCATCTTTTATCATGAACTCCACTATCGTGATATATATCCTTTGATAGATCAGCTTTAGGCATCGTCAGAGTTACAATGGGAAGTACTGAAACATCCCATCTTCCAGCAGCATCATTCCTCCCAATCAAAACTGTATATGATTGGCATCATCATTTCTCCCCCTTTACTTTATAATTATTGCATCAAAAATTCTCATAACTTATGATATTTTCAAAATAAAAATCAGCAAAGCATCGTCTGATTTAGATATAATGTGAAATGCTTGGATAACTTAGAATGCCAAGCCCTTCCACATTCTCTCTTCTTCTTCAACCATCATTATACACTTCATGCAAATCATATGATCTTATTCTTCAAGTAATATCTTGAATGGATTTCTATCATGAAGAATTTCAAGGTCTTCTTCAAATCCTCATTATTCTTCAATCATCCTCAGATGGATGATACCTCAACGTTGGTCTTCTTCAAATCCTCATTCTTGTTCAATCATCCTTAGATGGATGATACTTCTCCATTCTGATCTAATCATCCTCAAGTGGATGATACTTCTCCATTATTCATTGTTGTAAACAATGTTTCACCTTTGACATAAGTTCTTTGAACTTAGGATTAACTCAGCAATCGTCTGAATTTACTTCATGGAGAATTTCCCAAGCATAAAATTCAATTCTATGATTTCATAAAAATTCCCCAGGCATCCTCACTTCAACCGATCTACATTAACTTTGGATTCCTTTATCTCTTTCTTCATTTTGACCAGTATTGACAACTGTTGACAACAAATACAATCTTAAAAATCAAAGTGGTCCCAACACAACCCATAGATGGTCACCATTTCTTATTCTTTTTCTATCAAGTCATTTTAGAAAGTGATAGGAACCTCATACATTTTTCTTTAAGTGGAGTTCTCATATAAAAATATTCATCTAAGACCAAGGATTTAATATATAATATCTCCTATAACTTTCATCTGTTCATTAAAAGTACCACTACCATAGGTGTACATGAGGTAAAAAGTACAGATTATCCTTTAATTGAATCTAAAATTGAAGAACTAGCATATCTTGTGAGATATTTATAATTAGATAGAGTTAGTAAAACATTATATAAATCCCCATAGATCCGTTAGTTGTGAAACTCTTTAGAGAAATCCATAGACTGTTTCCCTTAAGTGAAAGATATAGAAATCTGTGATGCCATGTATGAAAGTCAGTTACAAAAATCAAGGAACAACCACAGTTTAAATGAGTACTCAATAGTCTAGCATGGAGATGGAAATCAACAACAAAAGTTCACTATTCCACCATAATTTCCAATAACAATTCCATCCACCACCATTCCAAATGAATATTTATCATCCCTAAACAAGCCATAAACCACACAGATAGAATCATGAGACTTATATAAAGGTCCTACTAAGATAGTTTTTATAATACCAAATTAATAAATAATATAATTTGATAACACATGGATCCAAAATTAATGAGTTAAAAATATATAAGTTATATTTCTATGATAAATGTAAGTTTTGTTTCCTTAAGAAGTGATAGGTAAGTACATAGTAGTAATGATTCACCACTAAAATTTTAATTTATAATTAAACAACTAATGGAATAATAATAACATGAACCTATGGAGAAAAAATTAGAGGCACCTTTAGAGACACACATAGTGAAGAAAGACAAAGGCAAATACAAAAGAGAGGATCCAACTCAACCATTACCACCCTTCCCTTAAGGATGCTTCCACTGAAGAAAGATATTTAGGATTCCTTATAGTTAAAAATGTTTGATACATTAAATAAGGTGGAAATAAATATTCCATTGTTAGAAGAAATCGACCACATTCCCATCTATCTGAAATTTTTCAAATAATTGTATACTAATAGTAGGAGGCTCTCTGGAGATGAAAGGGAAAGCTTAGGTAAGGATATTTTTGCCTTAATCACTCTATATTTACTAAGGAAATGTTATGATCTAGGTACTTTCACTATTAATTATATTATAGGAATTATTACATTAATCAATGATTTATGTGATTTGAGAGCATCAATCAATGTCATTAATTACTTTATTTATTTTTCGTTGTAGGTGGAGAGATCATGCCAACCATAGTGGTGGTATAATTAGCTAACCGAGCTACAACTTACCTTGTGGAAGCATTGGATGATATATTATGAAGAGTGAAAGATCTATTATTCCATGTTGATTTGTATATTTTAAACATGGAAGAAGAAATAGGTATTGTTAATTTCCCTATAAACTTAAAAAGGTTATTCCTAGAAACTATAAAAACCATTATTAAAGTTCATGGATGAACCATATATATAGAATTTGGATATAGAACTATAATATTAATATCATAATCTCCATAAAATTACCTTAATAGAATATTTTTTTTTTCTTTTTATCACTTTGAAAATTCTTCTTACTCAGATGATGACACTTAGATTTTAGATGAAATACTAAATTTATGAGTTTCTCTAATATCACCAAAAAATTTGATAATACTCTCTTTGAAAATTAATTTAATCTTGAATGAAGTATGTGTAATAATTATATTTAATATGAGTTAAATGAATACTTTTTTTGATGATATTATTGAATCCTTCATCGACATTTCTTTTTTTCACATGCAATTGGAAAGTGTTAGTGAACCAAGTTAACATCATCAATGGAACAACCAACCAAACTAGAATTAAATTTTTTTATATAAAATATGAATTATGATTACCTTTTGTAAGATTATAAGGTTACTATGATAATTTAAAATAACTTTGAACCTAATCAATAACAAATAATTCTAAATATTTTGAAACAAAATGTTAAGGATATAGGTTGGACACTAGGGGAAATTTCTGCACTCCCTTTGGGTGATCCCCATCCAAGTATTCCTACAAAAATATGGAATAACCATTATTTAAAATAAAAATAATGAACTATAACCCATTAGAACACAAAATAGTTGGAGGGTTTATATTTGTTATAGAAAACTAAACCACGTGACTTGGAAAGACTATTTACCTATTACCTTTTTAGATTAAATGCTAGAAATATTATCTTGTAAGATTCACTACTATTTTCTTGATAGTTTATATGAATATTTTTAGTTTCCTATTATACTATAATATCAGGTAAAAACAAAATTCACTTTCCCCTATGGAATCTTTTAATACCAGAGGACGCCTTTTGTTGTATGAAATGCCTAAATTATATTCTAGTGTTTCATGGTAATTATATTTTCATAACTTATTAAAATATTCTTATAGTTATTTCTTGAGAAATTTACAATCTATAAAACCTATTTTTAAAGTTTTCTTGAGAATATTATAAAGTTTTAAAAAGATTCATTGAAAATAATTTGTTCTATTTTTTTTTAAAATTCCACTTTATAGTTGAATGAGTTATTATATTGGGCCATATAACTTCCAGATAATGGATTTAAGTGGAAAAAGAAAATATTGATATCATATCTACACTACAATACCCCACTAATATAAAACATTTTAGATCATTTATAGGATATTATTGGTTTTATAATAGGTTTAGAAGAAACTTTATTAAAAACACACAATTTTGACTAATTTTTTGAAAAATGACATTTAACTTCTATTTTTTATATCATAAGGAAGGATTTCAATAACCTCAAAGGTATCCTAACAAAATTACCTATCATAGAGACACCAACTTAGTAAATACCTTTTTAAATGTGGTGTGATGATTCCAACCAAGAAGTAGGAAAAGTTTTGTACTAGGAGAATAATATAAACCCATATGTGATAGAATATTCTTCAAAGACCCTATACTCAGCTTAGATTAAATACAAAAACCCATAAAAAGAGTTTTTGTCAATTATTTTTTTAAATTTAAAAATTTTATCCATATTCACTAGTAAGTAAAGTAACAGTTTACTCAAAACATGTAGATCTTGTATACTTGATTAAGAAAGATGAACCATAACCAAGGCTAATTTATTAGATGATTCTATTACTAGCGCTCAACATGAAAATTTATTATAATTATGGATATTAAATCCTTTTAGACTATATAAATAGGATTTACCACACTTTTGAAGAAGAAATTTCTGTATAAACACCATTTAATGATACAATCCCGGACAATAAATTCGTTAAGGTCACTTATTAGGTTCCATGATATGTAGACATGGTAAACTACTTAGTCACCTAAAATGTTCAATCTATATTTTATAAGTATAAATTCCTAAAGATAAAGTTTGAGTCAAGGTACTATATATTAGAGGATCCATACTTAAGGAATATTTTTAGTGATCAAGTGATTATGAGATGTATAAGAGATTATTAGTTATCTTCTATTCTAAATTTCAGTCACACACTTTCATGTGGAGGTTATTTTGGAACTCAACACACAACTAGAAAAGTGTTATAAGTAGGACTATTTTACTATATTTTTTAAAGATTCCCATATTTTTTGTAAAACATATAAAGACTATTATTTCACTAGAGGTATTTAAAAAATAAAATAAATTCCTCCATAACCTTATTTTTTTATAAAATATTTTATGTTTCAGGAATAGAATTTATGGGTTCATTTCCTATTTATTTTAGATTTACCTATATTATCTTAGTATTAAACTATGTATCTAATTGAATTAAGTCCCAAGATACCAAGAATGATGACTCTAGATTGGTTATATATTTCTTTATATCACACATTTTTTATAGGTTTGGAACTCTCTGGGTAATCATTAGGGATCACGTGACACACTTTTTTAACTATAGTATGGAAGCATTAATGAGAAGGTATGAAGTAAAACACAAGATGTATACTACTCATCACCTATAAATAAACTAGAAGACTGAGTTGTACAACTACTAATTAAAGAGGACCCTAGAAATACAATTCAACCCAATCAAAAGGACTAGATCAGAAAGTTAGAAGATGCACTATGGGAATAAAAAAAACCTTATAAGACCCTTAGTACATTCCCTTATAGAATAGTTTATGGTAAGAATTTTCACATACTTGGTGAGATAAAAAATAAATACTAATATAAATTGAAGTAAGAGAATATAAAATTGATCAATATTAGAGATCGTAGGAAGTTTTAATTAGTGGATCTTGATGACCTAAGGGGAGAAGTTTATGAAAAATCATTACTGTATAAAGAAAGGAAAATATATTACCAGGAAAAATTCCTTTAGAGAAAGGATTTAAAAATTGGTGATAAATTGTTATTATTTACTCCCATATGAATTTAATTATAGGTAAAATTTGTTCAAAATAGACTAGGCAATTTACAATGAACAATATATTTCCATTTGGTGTAGTTTAAATCAAAAGAGTAAAATGTCATAATCTTTAAGGTTAATGGGTAGTAGCTAAAAAAGTTTAATATTTTTTTTGGAGAAAACCCTTGGATGAGTCCAATATACTACCCAAATAATACAATTAAAGGACACTGAGTTGTATCTTTACTCACTGTATATTATTTATACCACTTATGGACATCTTCTTTACATTGATAACTTCATATTGAAATTCATTGAGGGTAGTTTCAAGGACTAGTACAGGGGAAATGAAAATTTAAATTAGTTTTAAATAATCATATCCAGTTTTATTTTTTTAGCGAGCTTGTGGAATTGAATTGAAGTAAAAATATAATATAATAAAAGTTTCATTCCCCTCACTTTAAAATAAATAAATCACAGTGGAACCATAAATACTTTTTTTGGGAACTGGGGAAGGGATTTTTAGTGTTAAATTACTTAGTGGACTAAAAATTTCCACACGAGGAAACTAAATTTTTGAACATAATCTTGGGTAACTTGTCCATTTGGAATGAATAACAAATAAATGATCCTCCTTGAATTACATTTTGATATCTCATATGAATTGGAGTAAAATAATAATATGGGAATTGATTTAGGAATATTCCTATGTCAACAATGAAAATGTGTGTGCGAGTTATCCAATTAATAAAAGTTTTAGCAACCAAAGATAAAAATACCTGAACCATTATTTGATTACTTAAATATTAAACTTAGTTTATGGGGATTCCTATTTTCATGGGATACTTTAGTTCTAGATTTAGTTACACTCATGTAATAAGTTCTTATTAAAAAACATGGTTGGAAAAAACCCAACAAGTTCTAGTTGGAAAAGGGGATGAAAATATTTAGTGATTTATAAACTTATATAAACAAGGCAGAAATGATATATCAAAATTTCATATAGAAATTATTAACTAAGGGTGAAAATATAAATAGAACATGGATCTTTAGGGAGAGGGATTAATGAAGGTTAGACTTGTTAAAGTTTAAATTCCACTAAATTCTATTATCTTTACAATCAAGGAACCAAGAATTTAACTACAGAAGACATGTGACCTCTATGAACCCGAGGATAAGATTTTTTTTAAGTATGGGGGAGAAATAAATCCATATTTCTTTGATTTTTTTGTTTTATAATTTTATAGAGTTTTTATTTTTATATTACTTTAATTATGAATAAATGGATTTAATTTTTAATTTTTTTTAAATATGGAATTTATTATAATAAATCTGAATATTAATGATTTTTCATTGATAAATTAAATTTGAAATTAAATTTGATCAATGCTATATAGGATTCATGTTTTTCATGATTTCAAGAAACTTTTAAAAACAAGGAAGGATTTGTAATTTATTTTTTTTGAATGAAGAAAGATGATTTAATTTCTATAAGTTGAACATTGTTGAATTCAAAAAAGGAATTTGATATATAAAGATCCAAAAAATAATTCCTAAAGTTACCCTATAATTAAAATTCATGAATACGAGCAGTTTAATAATGCTGTTACATGAAAATGATTAAGGAATATGAAATATAAAAGTCACCACTTTGATACATAAGAGTAATATTATCTAATATAATTGTCTTTTTGAGTTTCAAAGTGAAATTAGTCAAATTAAATGCATCAAACTACTTAGGGATGATACATATAGTTAACATATACAGATCGAGTGATATGTAAATGTAACCTACTTGGATGAAGAGTAATAATTGACTATACATTAAGGTAACTTCCATAGAGTAAGAAATAAATAATGTTAAATGCCTTTAATGATAGGGTGATATACTTATTGTGTAAGAATATTTTGTTGGTACATAAGGTTCATTCCAAGATACAATTCATATATAAAGTTTCCTCAATTTTTTAAATTAACCTATTCTCAATCAAGGATGTGCATTAGAGTTAGAAACATGGAATAATTTTGATCTCTTTTCACCTATAGGAATATCAAAGAACCATGGCCATAAATATAATCTATAGTAATTATGAATCCTAGCCAAGTAACAATAATATCAAAGGAATATTTAATTTTTTTCTTGGATAAATCGATAAAAAATATATGTACACACATAGGTGGAACATGACCCAATAAAAGAAGAAGGAATCTCGTGGAATTAATATAACATAGTATTCAGCTGAGCATTAAGAGTAATTATGTTCCATCCACATGGGGTTGATCAATATTTTGAGACTTATATAGTGACATACCATCTTAAAGTGTGTTATTGGAAATTTTAAACCCTATAAAATGGAGCAGGATTTACTAAAATGGAGGGAGGATGGCTATATTTTTCTTATTTCTTTATTGATTTTATTTTCTCTAATGATGGAACACTAGACTAAATTTTGTTGAGTTGAAGAGATTTCCTCCTCACCTAATAATTATTATCAAATACAATTGTTCATATTTATCTCAGGTATAATCTCAATAGAGTTAATAAATTACTTTTATAAATATGTTATTTTATTTCTTATTTATATTTCAATTCATCTTTATTCCCTTATTCTTAGTTTGTAGACACTACCCACTAGACCTTATTAATTTCCCATATAGTAGAGGGAAGATAAGAGAGTGCAGTGATTATTGAACATATTTGTTCGATCTAGATTCACCAAGTGAAGGTAATAAGTTGAGGTCTTGGATGATTACAAAGAGTGAGTAGGAGAGTCAATATAGAGTGAATTATGATTTTGATGGAATATACAAGGTGAGACTACTGTATCAAACATATTTAAAAAAAAATATATTATTTTTCAAACACATATACCCACACACAAAAATAGTTCATTGATTTACCATTTCCATTCAAACATAGACACACATTTAGAAAATATTGAGGAGTTTTCCTATCTGCGAGATAACCTGAGTCACACTACTTACTAAATTTTCTTGAGTTCATATTATATATTCCTTGACTATCCCATAAAAACCATATTATGGTGTTTAAATACATATGGTTTTGGATGGTATTGATGAAACCATTACACACACATGAGTATCAACAATTCATTTGTAAGATGATTATAGTGATGTAAGAGGTGTTTCTATTGTCTTCTTGTGGTGGGATCACTCTGATGTCATTGTGACATTTCTACTCTTAAAATAAATATCTTTGATATTATCTATATATAGACTGGTTGAATTAATTCATATATATTATTTATTTCTATAATAGGAAAGTATTATTCGCTTACCTTAATGGAATACAATACACCCTTTTTAGAGAATGGTACTATCAAGCAAGTATATTTGGGTGGGATAATAATCAAGTTGGAGTGCTTACCTCTTTGATTTCATGCTTGGTTCTCATGGTAGTTGAGACACAGTGACTTGAAGTATTTCCTCCTATGATTTAATTCATTAATAATGTGTTTCTTAAGTATTTTTTAGAAAACATCCTTAAAATGAGGTGGAGTTCTTGATTGAGTTAGTTCAGGGGATTAATCTGATTTTGATTCTGTAATACTACATGGAACTGAAAAATAATTGAAACTCATCCTAAGGAGCTAGAGTAAAAGGGTTTTATATGACTTAGTACATATCCTTAGGGAACTCTATTCTTCTTTATTAAGAAATATTACGGGGATCTATGTCTCTATATATACTATTGGAAGCTAAATTAGCTAACTATAAAGAATCAATACACTTTTCATCGAATTGATGATATATTTAAACAATTAAAGAGGGATAAATGGTTTTCAAAGATTGGATTGAGATCAAGGAATCATAAAATTCTTGCAATACCAGAATATATTTATAAAAAAACTTTCCAAAATTTTTATATGTATTTTAAATATTTATTTATGTCTTTTAGCTTGACTAATTCACCCACAGTTTTCATGAATCACAACCATTTATTTTTAAACTCTTTCATGGTGGTATTCATGGATGATATTACTGTGTATTCATAAACATAGGATTTATATGGAAAACATATTCATATGGTTCTAAGAACATTAAGAGAGAATAATATTTATGTAAATTTCTTTAAATGTTTATTTTGGATTTGGGAGGTTAATTTTTTAGGTCATGTGGTACTATAAGCTAGAATCTATGTTGATATTGAAAAGGTGGAAATGGTAATGTCTTGGGAAGTACCTAATAACATTTTCAAGGTTTGGAATTTCTTAGGATGTGTTAGGTACTATTATTACTTCATTTGAGTTTTTTCCTATATATCTACTCCCATGACTGCTTTAACGAAGAAAAGAGTGAAGTTTATCTGGTAAAATCCATGTGATGTGTCTTTAAAAAAGATAAATAAGAGCTTTAGAGTGGTATGAATCTTGATTTTCTTTGAGTTTTAGTTGAAGGTTTTATAGAATATTGTGATTTATCCTCTATGGTTCTTGGGTGTATACTGATTTAGGACTATCATGTTGTGGCCTACAGTTCCCAATAGTGATCTACACATGAAATGAATCACCCTACTCATGACTTATAGTTGGTCTCTATAGTTCATACTCTAGAATTTTGGAGGAAAAACTTGTTTAGTGATTTGTTTTTGGTATATAATGACCATAAGGGCAAAAATAATATCGTTTTTAGAGATATATTAAATTAATTACACATATATGCATTGATTATTTGCAATATTTTGATTTTTATATTCTCTATACTCCAAGTAAGGGAAATATTGTAGCTATTGTGATTATTAGGCAGTCTCAAACTCCAAAGGTACATGGAGATAAAGTTGAATGAAGGATTACGTATATGTTATATAAAATCTACATAGATATCACCAAATATTAGAATGAGATTTAATTTTACCCTATCAATATAAAATGTTCATTTGTGGAATATGTGAAGGATTCTTAGATCTTTGATCAGGATTATATCATCATATAATAGAGACTCAATGGTGGGAAGATCCGGGTGGGATGGTCTCAAGATATTGGTTATTTACTCTATATCAATGTAAGATTGGTGTAACAACCTGAGATTTTATGAAATGTTTTTTAGAATTAATTTAACCTTTTCAATATTCTTCATTTCACACGACACTGAATATAAATTTTGTTATACGAAAACACTAAGTTTGGGTTGCGTTATATGCAAAACCAAGTTAATATTTCACTAAATGAAATAATTATTTTTTTCAATACACACAAAACCATGTATGTTTTATGTTACACACAATATGGATCCCCTTGAATAGCTTGTTTTACATACATAAAAAGTTTCACCGAACTAAAATATACTATTAATATTATTATTAACATAATATTATAATTAACACTTAGCCCTTAGAATAGAAGATATGAATGATTCTGAATAAATTATGAAAATATTTTTTACACATGTATATAAAATTAATCATCTGGTTATTGATTAATTAGAAATAAAAGTAATAACTATTTGAGAATAAATAAATTCCTTTTTTAAGAAAACTTTTTTTCTACGTATAAACACCATTTTATCTCAATAAAAGTAAAAAAACCACTTTTGATGAATGTTTTCAATAAACTTTATATAACATATATTCAATTAATAATTTTTATACTCATATAATATAATTGATAGGAATAAGATAAAAATAAATCCAAATATATGAAAAAATAGGTATTTTTCAAAAAGGCAATTATACGGACTTTTAATGGAAAACCTATTTTAAATATAATTTTTGAAAATTTTATAATTTTTATTTGAAAAAAAAATTATTTTTTGAAATTATAATATTAAAATTAACTTTGTGGAAATTTTTGGTATTTTTCTGAGAAGTTTCCTTTTTTGATGAATAGAGAAAAACATTGAATTTTAATTCAAAACTACTTTTTCATCTAATTTATTTATATAGTTAAATAATATTATAATTTTTTAAAAGTATAATTATACTAATTATAAACTAATTAATAATATTTACTTAATTGGAACAAATTTCACATTTAAATTGGATATTAAAAAATTTAAAACTTTTTGACGTTTTCACTTTAAAAACCTACCGCCTTGTCCCGTCTATGGGATTAGTTTTAATTTAATTTCTACCACTTATGTGTTTAGAATTTGGAAAAATAGATTCCTTATTTGGAATTATAAAAATTTATAATTTCTAATAATGTCAAATTAGTTTTTTACTAAAAATATTAGTGAAAGTAATTAAAATTAATCAGAGTGATTAAGGTTAAAGCAAGCTTAATTAATGACTAAACTTAGAAAATAAGGTGTAAAAATGACCCTAAAGTTGTATAAAAATTATTTTTTAGGAATATTTTGACCATTAAAATATAATTATATGTAAGTATATATTTTTAATCCTTGTGGGACTAGTAAAATGTGGGGAACATACAATTCTTTTCAAGAATACCCATTATGTCCTTTTCCCCTCTTATAAAAGGCCTCCTCTCCCCACTCTTTTTACACCTTTCAATCCATTTTGGATCAGAAAAAACCTGACCAAATATCCTCTAAAATTCAATCAATTCATCATATAATCCTTCATTTGGTAAGAAATCCAGCCAAGGAATCCCTTTGGTGCAAACCAAGAGGAGCTACCCAAAGAATAGGTAACATCCTTCCACAAGATATTTTGTTTTATTTTTATTCTCCACCACTTAAAATATTATTATTAAATTATTATATAATAACATAAATATAAAAAATATACTGATATTTCTTTATTATAAAGGTTATAACTACCCATACACACACTTCCATCTAATAGGTATCGAACTTACTGTTCTTTTGTACGATGAACTACCGCCTCACGAAACGATGTTGTTCGTTTTTTACTTTAACACCTATCATGGTTGGAAATTATTATGAACAATATGTTTTTATATGATATATATGATATTTATCATGTATTTATTCTTATTTAATTTTTATATAACACATACCTTTAGGATTTCCATTTTTTGTAACTACGATAACTTTGTTTGTGGATGTGTGGACTACCGCCTCCTAAAAGTGATGTTATTTATTCACACTATAAATAGAATGTATTAAGAATGGGTTTAATAAAATTATATTATATATATATATATAATAATTCTAATTTAATTGTATTATATATACATATACATCATTTACTTTTATTTCATTTAATGCGCCCTAAAAATTGAAATAACGTTCATGCGTACCTGTGACCTACCATCTCTATGAACTATATATTTCATTTTATATTTATATATTTATATAGATTATTATAAATACATATATACTGAATATATATGATATTTTTAGCATGTATATCATTCTTGAGATTATGTAATCATTATATAATTAAGTGGACTAAAAAATATAACAAATCAAGACACATGTAAAAAACAAAGTAGATATTACCCGAAACGTAACATGAACATGGATTTTTTAATAAATGGGTAATATAAAGTCATAATAAAGTCATATATGATATTATATATAATAATATGGTTTTTTTAGATTTATAATAAACTTATATTTATTATACAAGAGGTTTGAATGAGTACGATGAGAGTCAGGACATATGGTAAGGGTATTTCTAGTCTCACTTTTATTTCTGTGAGATACATGCCTTATTCCCCACTTTTTTATTTTGTTTGGTGTATATAACTCCCATGAAAATAATCAATGATTATTATAATTAAATTTATGGGTATTTTCATAACATTTTTATGATCTTTCTTTCATGTGGTTTATAGTTCAAAAGTTACCAAATTAGTAAAGAAATTTTGTCTCAATTCTCCTTCTTTGAGACACATTCCATGTTATACACCAATATTATTCTAAAAGGTGTATATAATGCCCTTTTACATTTTATATCATGAATATAATTTTTTTTCATTATATTTTAATCTTCCTGTAATTTTATTCTTTCCAAAGGACTATGATTTAAAGTTACCAAAGTGGTAATGATTTATTGCTACAATATCAACGTTTATCAAGATTGTTTATGACTATGATTCCATTGATGAAATCATATGACACATATCTCAAGAAAAATATTGAATTTTATTATCATATTTTTATCCATGACATATTAATTTATTAGTACCATTTTCTACTCCTTGGTACTTAAGATAAATACGAAAATGTTTTTATAAAAATATGACATTATTTTTCATTTTGGTTAGAAATATATCTTCTTTAAAAAATTTATTTTATAAGAAACGTTTTCAAAAATATTTTAATATAATACTATGATTATTAAATTAAATTTTTACATATGTTTTAACTTTTTACAAAATAGGTTTAAAATTAATCTTATTATTATTTTTCGATCAAGGCACATTTATAAACTTTTTAAAGTGAAAAAGAATATTCGACTTGTACAGACTTACCCACCATCATGAAATTAATTTACTTGAAGCTTCCATTGTAAGTTTAAAAGTTTATTTTTAAATATTTTGTTTTTCTAAATATTTTGTATTTTTTTATTTTAAATTATTTTTCAAAGAAAAAGGTTTTCAAAAAGTTTTTATGTTTAAAAAGTGTTTAAATGATTTTCAAATATTCTTTTATTTGTTTTCAAAAGGTTATTTTAAAAGAAAAGGACTTAAATAATTTAAATATTTCTTTATCTATTTTAAATAAATTTCATATAAAGGGGTTTTTAAATTTATTTCAATACTTATTTTTATGTTTTCAAATTATTTAAGAAAAAAGGTTTTGAAAATGTTTTCAAGCTTTCTTTATGAGTTTTCAAGAGGTTTTCAAAATATTTTCAAAATTCCTTTATTAGTTTTCAAATATATTTTAAAATAAAAAGGTTTTCAAAATGGTTTATGTTTTAAAAAGTGTTTTTCAAAGCAGAAAAGTTACTTTCCTCAAAAAAACTTTTAAATGAAATTGTAAATCTTTCTTTATAAGAAAAGTATTTTTGAAATGGTTCTATGAATATGATTTTAAAATAATGGGTATTTTTCTTAAGAAATGTACTCGGAGATATTAGAAAATCCTCCCTTATCTAAGATGAAATACTTTATTATATTTTATACTTTATTAGGGATATGATTCAAGAATAGCATTTATATTTTTTCTTGAATGGTTTATGTTTTGATGGAATGATGTTTATGACACCCATTTCTCTTCCATGAGTTATATGATTTTGAAATCCACTTCTTTTTATGGGTTATTCTTTGATTAAATGATTATGAGAGCAATATATTTTACATAGGTAATTATATGATGAAATATTTATGATACCCATTTCATTTCGTGGGTTATGATATGATTTTTATGAAACCCATCTCTTTTTATGGGTCACGATATGATGAAAGTTTTATTATCTTGTAGAAAATGTTTGTATGATTTTATTATGTGATGGGTGGGACCTATATCTACCTCCAATTAATTTGGTAAATATTTATATCTCATAATATAATTATGGGAATTAAGTCGACGGGTTTGATCCCCTATAGAAGATGGGGAAACCTGATCCACTATAGGAAGATAGGGAAACCCGATACCTTATAAGGAAAGGACAACAACTGGGGATGGTGGTGTATCATTCCCAGTAGGTTTAGTCCATATGAAGTGACCTGATATGTTTTTTAAATGAGCATTTAATTATAGGTAATGATTTTATTTGTTCATGTGTATACCACAAGTATATTTCTTATACCAATTTTATCCTCACATGAATCATGTTATTTGATTTCATTAGTATTCATGTCTTATGAACTACCAATCTTTTTTACATGACTCATGATTATGATCTTTGATATGCAGTGTATGATATTCTATTATTGTGATCTTGTTATCAAAAACTTATGCTCATCTTATTCTTACATATCTCCCTTTATTACCCATACTAATAATCTTAGCTCACCCCTTTCTTATCTTTACTTTATTTAGGTTATTAAAAAAGGTTTTTATATAGGAGTAATAAAGGGTAAGATCTTTAAGGGATATGTTTAAAGATATTTCACCAAGTCAGAATATTATGTTTTTATGTTTCCAAGTACACAAACTATTATGGTCCTCGGGCATGTATTTTTTTAATGTGCTGAATATTCATCTAAAATGATGTAATATCAATTTTTGTTAATCCTGATTCATTATAGTTTGTATCAAAGGGAAGGTTTAGTCAAAATTTGGAAATTATGATGAGAAAACTTCATTGAGATACCTAGGGATATTTCTAAGGATATTTCTTGGTATGTCTCTACCAATAATTCTAATATGTCTTAAATTTTAAATAAGGTGTCACAATTTAGATATCCTATAAGTGATTTGTCATGATTATGTGTTTTTAAACTATGATAATTGTTTCTCACACTATGAATTCTAGTTTTAGTCAATAATAGGAACCATAATGAACTGGGTTAATGTTGAATGTGATGACCATCTGTTGATGAGAAATCAAATGGGATGGTCAATAGAGTAAAGGATGTTGTGATCATGACTAGTCAGTTTTCAAAAAACATGTTTTATAATGTGTACCTTAACCAACTATCAGAATCACCAAAGAATATATGGAAAGGATTTTTTGGGAGTTTGGGTAATGGATACTATAGAGGAAACAATATTAAATTTCCTTTGTGTCAATAATGTAGAAATAACCACCCATAAGAATGTCTTAAAGGAACAAAAAAATATTTGACTATGGAAAATAAGGAAACAAAGAAAGTAACTACAATGAAAAAATGAAGGGTTCTGTTAATTCAATGTATGGGAATATTGGCCTCCCTAATATATCATTGAAGTTTAAATTATTTAAGTGTGGAATGAATGAAAATTATGTAAATTGATGTCCCAAGTAGAAATCTAAAGAAGATAATTAGAAAGTTGGTACATGTAATAGTTATATTTCTCACGATGATGAGAATATAGGTAAAATTTGAAAGTAAAGAGGTATTAAGTAATAGGATGAGGTATCCTTGTTAATGGATTAAGGATGAAGTGTAAAAATCAAAATTTTTATGTATTTGGATTCAAGAATTATGTTATATTAATGGTGAAATATATAAGAACTGTCCATTTTATATTTTTCACTAAGGATTTACAAGAATTTTTTGAATGGTTCTAATGGAATATAAAATTGATGTAATGGAAAGGTTATGTTCATGGGAAACACATTATTAAGGGAAATATAACCCTTAATATGTTTCTTATGTTAAGATAATGATGTTTGGATAAATATACATTGGATGTGAATGATTAAATTAGACATTATTGATTACCTTGGATCTAATTAAGGATTTTTTGATAAGTGGTTTATGCTATAATTGATCATTTTAAAAAAAAATTGATTTAAGGAATATATACAATAAAATTTGGTATAATGAAACATGGATGTTTTCAATAAGGATTTGTGGTAATTCAGGTTATTTTCATGTTTCAAGATAAAACATGATAAAGGAATTTACATGTTTGGTATGAAAAAACCAAGAGATGATTTATGATTTATGGGGGATCAATATTAATATGATTTTAAGAAATTTAGTGACCTTATTTGTAAAGTTTTGTATTTTTAGCTTTCAGAAGGGTTACACAGTTAACTATTTATGGAAATGTTCATGTTGAACTTTGGATGAGGTGTTAATGATTAACATACATATTCACCATATGAATATTTATCCATATTGGATAAACAATGTTTACTTTTAACTAGAGATATAAGGAATGACTATTATTCATATTTTTATCCGTTGTTTTTTCAATAATAATAAATTCATCTTCATTTCTCGGAATAAGAGATGAATTTGAAATTGATCAAGGGACAACAAAAGGATAATATTGTTCTTATGAAATGTAATTAAATCAAGTAAGTATTTCTTATCATGAAAATTATTCAACTCTTAGAAAATGATCTTGATATAAAAATTTTTATCCTTGTATATTCTTTTCCAATGAATCAAATGATCCCTTAGAGAATCATAGGTTTATGGTTTTTTGGTTGTTAACTTTCCCCTGACCATGTTCTATATCACCCTCTATAAAAACATTATTGTTATATTTCTCTTCCATGTAAATGTTTTCACTTTACACCCATGTTATTTTATGTGGAAACCTAGTTATGTGTTAATTTGGGTAACTATTATGTTTCCAACTTCTCATTTTCAAAGGTAGTTTTAGTATTCATTTTTACGATGTGGGTTTCTATGAATGGAACTTTCAAGTATTAAACATCTGATCACCCAAATGAATTTTAGGGGAGAAATTCATTTTAAATGGGGTATAATGTAACACCCTGATATTTTGTGTCTTTTTTTCAAATTAATTTAATCTTTTCAATATTCTTCATTTCACACAACACTTAATATAGAGTTTATTATATGAAAACACTATGTTTGAATTGCGTTATACGCAACACTAAGTTAATATTTCACTATATGAAACACTTATATTAGCTTGTGGTACACAAAAAACTAGTTTGGATTATGTTACACATAATACCTAACCCCTTTTATAGCTGGTGTTACATGCAAGATAAATTTTTACCGAACAAAAATATACTTTTAATACTATTATTAAAATATTATTATAATTATAACCTAGACATTTGAATAGAATATATGAATAATATTTATTAAATTATGAAACTATGGATTACACATGTATATAAAATTAATCCCCTGGTTATATATTAGTTATAATTAAAAGTAATAACTATATGAGATTAAAGAAATTCATTTTCTATAAAAACTATTTTTCTATGTAAAAACAAAATTTTATTTCAATAAGATTAAATAAATGAATTTTAATGATTGTTTTCTATAAAATTTCTATATTATATATTAAATTAATATTTTTTATACTCATCTAATGGATTTGATAGGCATAAGATTAAAATAAATCCAATTATATGAATAAAAAGAGGTATTTTTCTAAAAGGCAATTCAACTGCCTTTTAATAGAGAACATTTTTAAATATAATTTTTGAAACTTTTATAATTTTTATTTTAAAAAATAGACTTTATTTCTTGAAATTTTAATTTCAAAATTTACATTGGGTCAATTTTTGGTATTTTTTTGAGAAGTTTCCTTTTTTATGAATAATGAAAATAGTGAATTTTAATTCAAAAATGCTTTTTCATCTAATTTATTTATATTGTTAAATTATATTTTAATTTGGTTTTGATTTATAATTTGAACAATATATAAAAATTAGTACAATATAGGTCATTTTAACCAATTTCACATTGAAATTGGATATAAAAACATTTCAAACTTTTGAACCTTGTCACTTTAAAAACCTGTAGTCTCATCCCATATGTAGGATTAGTTTAAATTTAATTTACTCTACTTATTTGTTTATAATTTGGAAAAATTAATTCCATATTTGGAATAATCATAATTTATAGTGTATAATAATTTTTAATTTGTTTTTGGCAAAAAAAATTAGTGAAAACAATTAAAATCAATCACAATGATTAAGGTAAAAACGATCTTAATTAATGACTAAACTTAGAAAACAAGGTGTAAAAATTACCCTATACTTGTCTAAAAATTATTTTATTGAAATATTTTGACCATTAAACCACTAAGGATCCATAATTATCCATTTTTAACTCTTGGTGGATAAGTAAAATGAGGGGAGCACACAATTCTTTTCCAGAATACCCAATGTGTCCTTTTCCCCTCTCCCCCTATCTTTACACCTATAAATACAATTTAGATCAAAAAATACCTAAAACATATATTCCCAACATCCATAACTTAATCCAAGAATCCTCCCTTTTGGCATAAATCTAACCAAGGAATCCCTTTGGTGCAAACCAAGAGTAGTTACCCAAAGAAGAGCTAACATCCTTCCACATGCTCTTTTGTTTTATTTTCATTCTCCATAACCTCAAATATTATTATTACATGATTATATAATAACCTAAGTATACAAAATATAAAAATATATTTTTTATTCTAAGGGTTCTACTTACAATTACAGACACTTCTATCTAATGGGTAATGAACTTACCATTCTTTTGTATAACGAACTACTGCCTCACAAAATGATGTTGTTCATTTTTAATTTACCACCTATCATGGTTGGGAATTATGATGTAAACTCTATTTTTATATTATATATGTGAAATTTATTATTTATTTATTATTTTTTAATTATTATATAACACATACCTTCATGATTTTCATTTTTGTGTAACTATGATAACATTGTTTGTGAACGTGTGGACTACCACCTCCTCAAAGCGATGAGATTCATTCACACTATACATGGAATGTATCAAGGATGGGTTTAGTAAATTTATATGATATATATCAAATAATAATTATAATTTAATAATATTATATATACATATATTTCATTTACTTTAATTTCATTTAATACACCATAACATAGAAATAATATTCATGTATATGTACGACCTATCGTCTCTATGAAAAAGGTGTATTTCATTTTATGTTTATATATTTAATATATTATTATAAATACATATATAATAAATATATATTATATTTATATCATGGATATAATTCTATATATTATGGAATCAAGATATAATTTAGTGGACCAAAAATATAACAAATCAAGACACATGAGAAAAACAAAGCGAATATTACCTGAAACGTAACATTAACATGGATTTGTTAATAAATAGATAATATAAAGTCGTAATTAAATCATATATGGTATTATATATAAGAATATGGTTCTATTTTATATGTATAATAAGCTTATATTTATTATATAGGATGTTTGAATGAGTACAACGAGCTTCAAGACATAAGGTAATGGGATTTCTAGTCTCAGATTTATTTTTGTGAGATTTATGGCTTATTCACCACTTTTTTATTTTGTGTTGTGTATATAATTCCCATGAATATTTTATATGATTATTATAATCAAATTTATGGGTATTTAAATATCCATTTTACGATCTTTCTTTAATGGGGTTATGGTTCAAAAGTTACAAAATCAATAAAGTAATTTTTTCTTAATTTTCCTTCTTTGAGACACATTCCATTTTATTCACCTTTATTATTCTACAAGGTTTATATAATTGACTTTGACATGTTATATAACGAATATAATTATTTTAATTATATTTTAAGCTTCATTTAATGTTATTATTTCCATAGGATTATTATCCAAATTTACCAAAATGGTAACGATTTATTAATACAATACCATCATTTATCAAGATTGTTTATGATTACTCTTATATTGATGAAATTTTATAATACATATGTAAAGAACACTCATTAATTTTATTCTCCACTGGTTATACATTATATCTTCATTTATTAGTACCATTTTACACTCCTTATTACTTAATATAATTAAGAATTTTTTTATGGAAATCCGACTTTATTTCTCATTTCAGTTAGAAAATGTGTTATTTCAAACCTGTGTTTTCTAAAAAAAGTTTCTATAAATGTTTTAATATTATAATATGATGTTTAAATGAATTTTTTACCCATGTTTTAACTTTTTATAAAACTATTTTAAAAGGAATCTTCTTTTTGTTTTTCGATCAAGGTACCTTTCTAAAATTTTAAGGTGTAAAGGAAAGTTTGACATGTACAGAATTACCCACCATCATGACCGTTATTTACTTGAAGATTAATTTGTTCATTTACAAGGTTTTTTAAAGAAAATATTTTCCTAAATATTATATACATTTTTTTATTTTAAATTTGTTTTTAAATAATTTGTTTTTCAAAAATATTTTATGTTTAAAAAGTGTTTTAAATAATTTTCAAATATTCCTTTATATGTTTTAAAAAGTTTATTTTCAAAGAAAAGGATTTCAATGACTACAAGATTTCTTTATATTTTTTAAAATCCATTTCCAAGATTTTTTTTTCAAAATGATTTCAAGATTTAGTTTTATGTTTTGACATTATTTTTAAAGAAAAAGGTTTTTAAAATGTTTTTATGCTTTATTTATGAGTTTTCAAGGTGTTTTAAAAGAAAAGGGCTTTCAAAATATTTTCAATATTCCTTTATAAGTTTTAAAAATCTATTTTAAAAGAAAAATGTTTTTAAAATTATTTATGTTTTAAAAAGTGTTTTTAAAGTGGAAAATTTATTTTTCTTAAGAAATGTTTTAAATGAAGTTATAAATATTTATTTATAAGAAAAGAAGTTTTTAAATGGTTTTATGAAAATGATTTTCAAAGAAAGGCTATTTTTCTTAAGAAATGGTCCATTTGATATTTTAAAATAATTACCCATATAGGATGGAATAATTTATTATAGTTTATGATTTACTATAGATATGATCTTAGAATACCATTAATATTATTTCTTGAATGGTTTATGTTTTTATGGAATGGTGTTTATAAAACCTATTTATATTCCATGGTTTATATTCTTTTGAAACCCACTTCTTTTCATTGGTTATAATTTTATGAAATGATCATGAGACCTATATATTTTCCATAGGTAATGATATGATAAAATTTTTATGATATATATTTCATTTCATGGGTTATGATATGATGTTTTTGAGACTTATATCTTTTTATGGGTTATGATATGATGCAAGTTTTATTATCATGTGGAACATGTATGTATGATTTTATTTTGTGATGGGTGAGACCTATATATCCCTCCAATACATTGGGTAAATATTTATATCTCATGAGATAATGATGAGAATCAAGTTGATGGGATTGATCCACTATATAGGATAGGGAAACTTGATCCACTATTGGAATATGGGGACGCCTGAGCCACAATGGGAAGATGGTGAAACCCAATCCACTATGGGAAGATTGGGAAAACCAATCCCTTATGAGGAAAGAAATATGTCTAGGGTTGGTGGTGTGTCCTTCCTAGTAGGTGTTGTCTTTATTAAGTGCTAAGATATGTTTTGGAAATGAGCCTTGAATTATAGGGAATATTTTTATATGCCTATGTGTATGCCACAATTCTATCTCTTATTCCAATTTTATGCTCTCACCATTCAAATTATTTGATTTCCTTATGATTTATGTCTCATGAAATACAAATCTGTATGCAATTATTCATGATTATAATCTTTGATATTTAGGGTATGATAATAAATTATTATGATCATTTTATGATCCCCGTATACTCATGTAATGCTTACATATATCTCTTGATTATCCTTACTGAGAATATGAGCTCACTCCTTTCTTATGTTTCCTTTCTCCAAGTTATGAATAAAGGTTTTTAAATATGATTACTAAAGGGGTAGATATTTCAGGGATACATTTGAATATATTTCACCAAATTACATGATTATGTTTCCAAGTTTCAAAGACACTAAACTATTATAGTTCTTAAGCATGTATTTTTGTAATGTGCTGAATATTCATCTAAAATGTTGTAATATCCATGTACGTTAAGCCTGGGTCATTATAATTGATGGTTCTCAAAAGTACTTAAGAATTGGAAATGAGATAGTATTATTCCTCTCATTGGGTTATACACTTGGTAATTTAAAATATTTATTAGGAAATTCTTAGGTTATTTTGGTGATCTGGAATGAAATAAAAAATCATGAGGTTTGTTTCTTGATGTTTTACTTATCAGATAATCTAGATAGAACACCAAATACCAGTGGGTGAGATACAAGTATTTTTTATACCTGAATAGAAATGAGATAAAATCACCCTGTAATTTTAATGATATTACCACACCCTTTAGATGAAAAAATGATTTGTGGAAAATTTTGGATTGCCTAACCAAGGCTCTATATTTTTTTCCAATTCTAGAGGAATCCTTTATTTATGAATTCTAAAAGCTTTATGTTTCAGATAATTTTAAACTTTTGGGGGTATTTATTAAAGTTTTCTATGATTAGGGTCCTAGGTTCTCATATCAATTTTGTATAGTGTTAAAAAAATCTCTTGGGACTCAGGTAAAAGTGAGAAAAAGTTATAACCCTCACATGGATGGTCATTCTTAGGAGGACCCTTCACATTCTGGAAGATATGTTATGAGATTTAATAATTGATTTTGGGGGCTCTTTAGAGGTTCATTGAAAACTTACAAAGTTTTATTATATTAAAAACTCTTAATAATTCATTTATATGGACCTATTTTGGGTAATGTACTATAGATATTATCATTATCCATTATACTGGACTATGGTTGGTGATTTTCTTTAATCACTCCTTGTGAATCTTAGAAGACTACCAAATTGGTGAAATTTATTCTGAAGTAGTTTATAGTCTTAAAAAGTTATCTAAATTCCTATACTTATTATAGTCTATGACCCTTTTAATTTTGGGTTAGTGATCATATATTTCTGTGAGTCTCCCTTTGTTTTGGTTATTGAAAGATGTGAAAGTAAGGAAATATTACCCTTTAATTCATTGGAATGTATGAGTTTTGAAGTTTATTATAGATTTGGAATATCTATTATCTTTAAACCCTTATTTTAATGAAATTCATAATATCTTACATGTCTTAAGACTAATGAAGTATATAACCAATCTAATGCACATTTTTTTGGTTTGATGATGTGAACTTGGAAGAAGATGGTTTCTTTGGGGAGAAACCCATCTATATCTTTGATCTAAGTAAGAAAATATTATGAGGATAGGTTATTCCATTAATAAAAGGGATATTGAAGAATGGTAATAACTCATATGAGACTTTGGAGTAGGAATATGAGATCAATTCTCAGTGGGAAAACTTGATTCCTTTGGAAGATAGTTAAAGCTTATCATAGATGAAAAGACCTATTATAGGGGAGATTATAAATATCAATATCCATCTAGGTTAGTTATTCTTTTAATTTTGGTCTTAAGGTCTTTTTTTTGTTTAATAAAAATTTAGTAAAGGATTAGAGGAATTTAGAAGTGAATGGGAGGAAAAAAGATGGACCTAAGGTGCTGTAGTGGAACTGGGTACCAGGTGGACTGGTACCAAGTACCCAGTGGACCTAGGCCGAGTGTAAGGCTTCTTTTTGACCCACTAGGAACTCAGTGTATTATATGGGGTACTTGTTAGATTTATTACTTGTTTTTTTAATTTTTATGGTAAATATTTCTTTTCACCACCAAATTATAACCCTTAAACCCATAACATTAGATTTCATCCATCTTTCAGTCTTTATAGATTCTTGGGATCTCTTTCTCCTCTTCATCGCATCCAGATTTGATATCATCATGGGTGTATATAATTTTATGACTCAAGTTAGGATATACATTAATATATAATTTTCCTCTATTTTTATAGTAGTTATAATTCTATTTGAAACTCAATTTTCTTTTCTTTTTTGGATTGAAGATCGTTTTTGGATCATTCTTCCTTCAGGTGGTAGAAGAAGGTGGTAATCGACAATCTTAGGGAAAGGTTTTGATCCCAATTTTCAAGTGTTAAATTTTTTATAAATAAAGTTTAAGTAGTAATTAATATTTATTTATATATATTTGTAAATAATAATTATAAAAATCCAAATGAAGAAGAGTTCCTTGGAAGTTAGAGAATCTAAGCTTGAAGAAGAAAGAGATACCAAGAATGATGTCATGCACATTTTTTATGTAAATATGGGAAGGAATATATTGTAAGTTTGTGTTTGAATATGATTTTAATTATTTTTATGATAAAATTAATGGATTTACATCCATTTGTTTTGGATGAAGTAAAAAAGAAAAAGAATAGAGGAGGAGGAGGATGAATTATGGGTCTATCTTTGGCATACCAACTTATCATTTTGATAAAATAATCATTATTGAAGTTATAAAAAAATATTTATAACCCTAGTATAGACAATAACCATGAATATAGGCTATATTATGGAGATAAAATCCAAGATTAAAGGTCAATAAGACTTGAGCAGCCCTAAAGGGAGCGCAGTGGCTGCACAAGTTAGTATAGCCAGAGGAGAGTATAGATATGTGCATGTATAAAGGAGTATGCTTGAGACACCATGTGAGTTATCACATATGGTACATAAAAGACCATTGAATCTAATGGAACTCATTTATTTAGTGGTATCATGTGATTTTTTTTATAAAAAATTAGTATTTCCACCACATTTTCATTATGAGATCAAACAAAACAAATGAACTGTTCACATTAAAAAAGGCGTGAAATATCATGCTCAAACCTATCTCATGTAATTAATATTTGTCATGAAACATTAATTATACACCATGAAAACATTTATAAATATGTTTTATACCATTATAGAAGTTTTTAACTCAAGCTTCACCTTCATGTTTCATATGGGATTTCTTAGAAGATCATTGTTTCATGTGGACACTGTAAATGCACTAAAAGAGTAAGAATTAAATGATGATCATAATTTCATTATAATATAAATTATTCAATGGTTTGATGATAAAAATATTTATATATTCGAATTAAAAATTTAATAAGAATAATCACACTAAATTCCTTATAAGGATATTGTGAGGATTTACCAAAAGTTTTTAGAAGATCCATCAGAAGTTTGTGATCATTAAGAGTACACCAGAAGTAGAAAAAAGTACCTTATAACTTTATGGTTATATGTATTTGATCTTATGAATTTTATCATATGAAATGGAGATATGGATTGTGTGTATGACTTCCATGTCATATTACTTACTTTATATGACTTTGATGATGGATTGTTTGTAAGACTTAAAATCATATGATACTTGATTATGATGATGATTTACCGAGATTCATTGACAAAGTATCAAATTAGATAAATTTGATGTTCCAAGAAAAGTTTGAAGCTGAAATTATTCAAAAAATAATTCTCATGCTATAGAGTGAAATGCCAACATGTTTTAAAATTATGACACACATAAGTCAATTCAGGTATGAATAAGACATTTGTGTCACTTATGAAGATTGTGGATCCCATAGGAAATTTTTGTTATGTGTAATTAATTTAAATGAGCATAATAATATAATTAATAAATTTATAAAATTATATTACACATAGAACATTTTGAGCATTTAAGAGAACTCTTATACGTGTAAGATATTTTCCATGCATAAGTAAATTCATCTACATATAGGATAATTGCATTAGAATATAAGCAATTACTGTAGAAGAGTTTTCACTTTGTGAGATCTATTAAAAATTGAAAACCATATAATCTTATTAAATTAGTTTACTCTAAATAATAAAATATGTCAGATCTATTATATTATGATTATGATAATCATAATATTAGTGAAATTTGGACAACATTGAAGAATACGTGGTGAGTATTGTGCCATAAAAGGATTATTCACAACTGTACATGAATGAATGAAGGAATATATGAATGATATGGTGAGATTTTTGGAAGTTAAAATAATAATATTTAATGTTTTGAGTCTTTAGAAATATAAAAGGAAGCCTGGTTTGGTAATAAAGATTGATGATTCCAAGTTTTTAATGAATGCGATTTTAGGGATTTTAAATGTCTAGAGTCATGGAGATCTAAAGTTTTAATATTATAAATCTAATATTTGAATGATTTCGATGTTACATCAACATCTATATATAATATTTTAATGTTGAATATAATACCCTTATATTTTATGATATATTTCTCTTCAAATAATTTTAATTTATTTGATAGATTGAGATACATACAAATCCAAGTATAAATGAACTGTAACATAGTATATCATTATATTCTATATGTTAAATTGAAAGAGTGAATAGTAATAATTTTTTTTTCAAATTATATATAAAGGTAATATATATATAATATTGATAAATAAGTGCTCAATTTTCAGTTAAGTCCTTATATGATTTAAAAATATATTTTTTCCTCAAAAATGGTTTTTACTACTTTTTATGAGAATATAAGATAATTAATTTCTACCAATTTAATAAATTTTTTTGAAAAATTGAATTTCATTTTGAAATCATCATGTCAAAATTATCTTAGTGTGTATTTTTTATAATTTTTTAAAAATAATTATTTTTGGATGAACAACGAGAAATACTGATTTTTTTTGAAAAATGCCTTTTCCTTTAAAGAATTTACAAAGTTCCATTTTATTTTAAAATTGTTTTAAAAGTAAAATTAGTTCATTTATATTATTAATTATCTAATTAAGGTTATTAGAATTAATTTTATATTGGATCTTGGTATAAAAACTTTTTATACTTGAGAAAACATTTTATCAGGAAAACTATTATTCATCATGTTCCATGGGTTTAATTATAAATTAAATTATGTGAATTATATGAATTTAATTTGATAAAATGGATTTAATATTTAGAATTATAATTTCCAAATTTGGTAATGGGTATACTTTCATTTTGGGTCATAATGAATAGTAAAAATGGTAAAAATTTGTTACCACTATTAAAGTTAAAATGGGTTTATTGTGTGTGTGTGTGTGTGTGGGGGGGGGGGGGGGGTTAAAATTATAGATAAGGGTAAGATTTTCATTTAAAATTTTAAAAGTCCTATTTTTTAGCCATATTTATACCTTATCCTATCCTGCCTTTGAAATTTCTAGACATTTGGAAGCATTTGTCTTGAGCATGACATTATTATATTTTAATCTTTTAAAGAAATTACAAGAGTGTACTCTCCACAACTTATAAAAGAACACCCCTTATTTCTCTTGTTTACACCAATTTTATCCATCTATATTATTCAAATACCACAAAATTATCCTATGTAACCTTAAGAAAGTATCTAAAAGAGGCCTACCGAAGAAGTGGTAATCATTCTGTCATAACTCTTTCAAATTATTTATTTTTATACCTACTCTAAATCTGTGGTATTAATTATAAAATAATATCTTCAGTATCATAAATTTACTAAAATATTATTTTGATTATTTAACCACTATTATTCACCCTATTTTCCATCAAATGGGAAGTGAAAGTATCTCTCGTGCGTATGTGTTGACTACCACCTCCACGCAACGATACAATTCATTATTCCATAACTATATTTCATAGATGGTTTTTATGATGGGTTTAATGTTTATATATGATATTAATTACATAATTATTATTTTGGAATTATAATATTATTTCTACCATATTACCTTCCAATCCATTGGAAAATGACAACGCTACTCGTATGTACGTGTTGATTACCACATCCACGAATCGATGTGATTCTTTTTTCATTTCCTATTTACATGGATTGTAATAAGAATATATTTAATGAATATATATGATATATATGATATAATAATGATTTTATAAAGTTAAATTATTATTTACCTTTCTTTCATTGTATCTGTCTACTAGTGATAACAACGCTCATGCGTATGTACAACTTACCATCTCCATAAACAATGTAATTATTTTTTTATCTCTACATTTTATAGATTACTCTTAATATGTATATAATGAATATAAATGATATTTATATCATGATTAAAATTCTGGTGATGATTTAACTATGATTAAAGTATAAGTTTTGGAACCCCTGAACCAAAATTCTCAAAAAAATGAAAAAGTCAACACCTAAAAATGATGATTTTAATAAGTTATTATTAATAAATGGGTGTCAAAATTTTATAATTGGATCATATATGATATTATAATCATGTTAATAATTTTTTCTATAATTATAATAAATTTAAATTTATTATATAGAAAGTTATAGAACTTTTAAATTAATTTGAATGTGAGGTAATAGATTTATGTTACAATATCATTGTTTACCTAGAATGTTTATAATTATAATTATAAGGATGAAATTTTATGACCTATATCTCAATAATCCCATATATTTTCTTCATACCTTTTTATTTATATATATTACATGTTTTCCATTCATTTTACCATATTTAAGAACTCAAGTTACCAAAAAGAATGTTTTTAAAGAAAACATACTTTATTTCACTTTGTCCAAAATCCTTTTTCATCCATATCCATATTTTCTAAAATGTTTTCAAGAATGTTTTAATAATATACTATGATTTTTTAAAGTAATTTTTACTCATGTTTTAATTTTTACAAATTGGTTTAAATAGAATCTTCTTGACATTTCATGAAGGAGGTACTTTTGAATTTTTATTAAAATGTGAAAGGAATAATAATATTTACATACACAACATGAATAGAAATTTTCACCATAATTACCACTCAATTAATTGAAGACTCATTTGAAATTTTACATGGTTATTTGAAAATAAAATGTATTCTTTAATTTTTTGGAAATTTTTATATTTTAAATAAGTGATTTCAAAATAAAAATGGGTATTTTACTCATGAAATATTCCAGAGATCCTTTAAATAAATTTTTTATTGATGATAAAATATTTTTATGTTACTTAGGATTTTCTAGGGATATGATCCAAGGATACCATATTCTTTCTCTAGATGGTTTGTTATTACGATGAAAATATTTTTTTAAAACCTATATATTTTATGTGGGTTATGTTGTGATGAAAATTTTATGAAACCCATTTCCTTTCCATGAGTTATGATATATGATGATTATTTTATGATCTTTTGGAATCAATATGAATATTTTATAATTATTTTATGGTTGGAATTGGAATTATATATACTTCCAATGAATTGGGTAAATATAGATATCTCATGATATAATAAGGATAAGAATGGAGAGTGAACCCAGTTTAGTAAGGGACTCTGTCCACTTTGATAGTCTTGGGAGTAAACATTGACTAAGGATATTATGGAATTTATAGTGAACACAATACACTATTATAGTCTGGAAAGTGGATTTTAAATAAGAAAATAATTTTTTATGATTATGTGTATTCCACAGACTTCTGTCATATTCCAATGTTATGCTCTCATGGATCATATTCTTTGATTCCTCTGTGATTCATGTCTTATGAACTTACCAGCTTTTTTCCTTGACTCAATTATTATATATGATATATTGGGTATGGTTTTCAAATATTGAGATCATTTTCTCACACCCTTATTATCATATTATTCTTAAGTAATCATTGATATATTCCTTGTTTACCCTTATAGAGTATCCGAACTCACCTTTTTCTAGGCTTCGTTTCCTCTGGTTGGGAAGAAAAATTTTAAGTAAGATATGTCTAAAAATGGGAATTGTTATGAATAAATTAGTGGGAGATGATGTATATATCTTATGAAAAAGTTTTTTATGTATCTAAATTTCTAAATACACTAAACCTATATGATTCTGGCAAAGACCATAATGTTATGTATTAAATATTATATAATAATATGTAATATTTATGTATAAAAGCATGAGTCTCTATAGTAGGTATCAAAATAAGGTTTTTTAACTTTAGAAACTAGGATGATAAAAATTTAGTGACAACCCTTAGGACAATCCTATGTATAGAAGAAATAAGTTGGTTTTGGTAAAGAAATGAGAATAGTTTTACTAAAAAACATCCCTATCTATATAATATAATCATACATGGTTTTAAAATAGATTCATATAGGGGTAATAACCCTAAAAAGAGTTGTTCAATTATATCTTGACCATAATTACAGTGAATAATGACTGTTAAGTTACTACACATCTGGTTTGACACTCCTAGGGGATATGATTGGGGTAATTCACATTTTTTATAAACCATTATGTATTATTTGAATAGATTATGATCATGGATCACCTAGGTTAAACCTAAGGTTTCATATATTTAAAAGTATATGTCATGATTTAGACATCAAATAAATGATTTTTCATGATTATGTGGCTTCCCACTGTGATTATTTTCCTCACACTATGCTTTTAGTTTTAATCAATGGATAGAACCTGAAGGAACCATGTTAATGATGAATGTTATGGACAATGAAATGATTTTACTCTTATGTAAATAGATGTTATGGGAGTTAAAATGAAAAATATTGTTTCTATGTTTACACAACTTTCTCAATCTACGAATCATACTGATATTACAAATGAGTAAATGAGGGAACAATGTTCTATTTATTCCTTCATGAGGAAATATCCACATTATTTTAATGGTTTTATTGATCCATTAGTTTTTGAGAAATGTGTCAGTACCACTGAAAATATATTTTCTATTATCTAGTGTTCATAACATGAAAAATTTATTTTATCCATTTATCATTTATAAGGTGAAGTAGATCAATGGTGGACTCTTATCAAGAATACAAGGAAACTATTAGAAATTTACTCCATTGAGTGAGATGAGTTTGAGATCTTATTTTATAACAAGTAACTTCACTGTATTATTCCTATAAAAATCAATATGAAACTCCTTGAACTAAAACATGAGGATGATTAATCATTAGTACTTATGAGGAAAATTTTATAAGACTTGTGAAATATTCTTCTGGTATTATCATCTAACCTAAGAGTAAGATTAATAAATTATTTAGTGGATTAAAACCAAGTATCTAAAGGGAATTAACCATAATAGACTTAAGTATCCATGAAAAAATCATTCTATATACTATCAAGGTAGAGATAAAGATTATATTTACCCAAAAATCTCAAGGTTTTGATAATAAAATAAAGACGAAGTTCAAAGGAAATTATAATAATAACAACCATGGATAGAATAAGATATGATTTAATTTATTCTCAAAGTATTTAAGGAAACATAGAGGAACTTTTATTAAAGGTAATATTAAATGTTTTAATTATAGAAATAAAGGTCATTGGGTAATAAAAGGCTGAAGTGATAGGATGCATAAGTTAGTTAATGAGGGAGAAAAAGCACCACACAATGCACCACCCACACTCTAGTGTTTCAAATGAAAGGAGTATGGGAATTATACTAACCAATGATCAAATAAAAAGGTTAATGATGATGATAAACATCAAAAACCTCTCAAAACTATAGATAAATGGAAATATCATGTGATCACTATTTCTGATATGGGGTATAATAATGAAGTGGTGAAATATACACTTACCATCTACTCTAGAACTGCTGATGTCTTATTTTATTTGGTATATACACAATATTTTATATATAAATAAATTTATATGGTAATAAAAATACTTACACAACTATTACATATTTAATTATTAGTAAAAACTCATAATGGTAAAATAATCACATCTAAAGTCTATGATTATTCTTTTATTGAAGTTTGTGGTAATTTTTTCCTGAAAATATCATTATTATTCTTTTAGTTGAATTCAATTTTATTTTGGGAATGGATTGGATTTATTTACATAAACCCCACATTAATTTCCAATTAAGTGAATTAATTTTTTATATTCCAAACCAACCTATTATCATCTATTAATACAACGATACATATAGAATTCTAATGAAAATTATATCCATTATTTGAGTTTTGATACCTATTCAAAAGGGTTTTTTTTTATCTTTGATGGTTGGGGGAAAACTCAACATAAAAGATATTAATATTGTATGGTAATTTTTTTATATCTTTCTATAATAGTTTCTAAGACTTCCTCTAAATCACAAAGTATAGTTTTAAATAGAACTCATACCTAGTGCTACACCTTTTTCAAAGACTCCGTATAAAATTTCCCTGATTGAGTTGTAGGAATTAAAGAAGAAACTATAAGAGAATATTTATAAGGGATTCATTTGGCCAAGTACATCACCAAGGGGTGCACATATTCTTTTTGTTAAAAATAAATATAGATAAATTTGACTTTGAATTAATTATTTGGAACTAGACAAGATCAAAATCAAGAATAAGTCTCTTACACCTTGTATTGATGATTTATTAAATCAATTACAGGGAGTTAAATATTTTTATTAGATTGATATTTAGTATAGGTATTATCAATTGAGGGTAAAAAGTGAATATATATAAAATAAAACCTTCATTTATTGGTATGGACACTATTAATTTTTAGTGATTCCATTTGGTCTTACTAATTCCCCCATTATATTTATGGATTTATTAAATAAAGTCTTTAGAGAGTACCTTGATTATTTTGTGTTAGTATTTATAGACAATATTATTATATATTTTAAGACTAAGTAAGATCATAAAGATCACTTGAGAATTATATTAAAGAACCTATGGAAGGATAAGTTGTATGAAAAATTTACTAAGTGTGAATTTTGGCTACAAAGTTTCATTTTTTGGGTTATATAATCATAAGTGAGGGTATATCAGTGGATCCATCAAAGTTGAAAGTTATTTAATGTTTTACAAAACCAACCATTATGAGTGAGATATATAGTTTTCTTTATTTTTTTATATATAATTGACTATTTATGGAGAATTTCTCATGGATGTATAAATAACTCACTAAGTTAACTTAGAAAGGATCCAAGTTCCTTTGGACAAATGAATGTGAACAAAATTTTAAGGAACTGAAGAGAAGGTTAGTCAGAAAACCCGTGCTTACACTACCCTACAGTAGAGAAGGGTTTGTGATCTATTTTGATGCATCAAATAAGGTAATGGGATGGATCCTCATACATAATGATATGAAGATAGCATATGCCTTAAGACAATTGAAGGTTCGTGAAAAAAACTAACCAACTCATGATTTTGAGTTAGGTATGGTATTTTTTATATTAAAGATATAGATTTGTTATCTTTATGGATAAATATGTGACATATATACCAATAATAAAATCTTAAAGTATATATTCAATAAAAAATATTTGAATATGTTCCAAATAATATGGTTGTATTTGATTATAGATTATGACTACTTAATACATTATCACCCTAGGAAAGTGAACAAAGTGGCCAATGATTTAAGTTGAAATGATCATACTATCTTATATATGATGTGGATAAAAAAATATCCAATATTTATGGATTTACAGAGGATGGATCTGTAAGCCTTAAAGGAAGGGGAGAAATATTATCTTTATCAAATGAGTGTTCAACCATATATTTAAGTAAATATTAAAGAGGCTTAGAATAATGATATAGAGTTGAAAAATAAGGCAAGAAATGTTTCTTTTTTAAACTTTTATTATGATTTAATGATAAGGTTCAAGAACCATTTATGTGTCCCATCAATACCAGACTTGAAGATGGATCTATTGGATGAAGCTCATAATTCATCATTCTTTATTCATCCTAGAATTACAAAGATTTATAGTGATATGAAAGAGTATTTTTTGTGGGAAAACATGAAAAGAGATATTTTAAAATGTCTATATTGATGATTGGTATTCCATAAAGTTAATATTTAAAGAAACAATTTTAAGGGGATGTTATAACTATTACCCAAACCAAAATGGAAATAAGAAAACATCACCATTGATCTTATCATCAGACTCCCCAAAATGTCTAAAGGATATGAATATATTTAGGTTATATTCAATCACTTTATGAATTCAATACACTCCATTTATATTATTGAATATTTATCTCTTGATAATTTTTTTATAATATACATTAAGGAAAAGGTAAGGTTGAATAGAGTACCACATTCTGTTGAATCTGTCCAGGATATGAGGTTTACCTCGAAGTTTTGGTGAAGTTTTCAACAAGCTCTATATTCAGAGTTGTACTTTAGTACTACTTATCATCCTTAGGTAGATGGTCAATCTGATAGAACTATTCAAACCATAGAGTATATTTTGAAATACTGTTCTTTGAATTTCAAAGTTTTTTGGGATCAACACCCCCTCTATTCAAGTTTTCATACTAAAATAAATTTCACTCAATAATTCATATGGATACTTATGAATCCCTCTATGGAAATAAGCATATAAATATAATTTGTTGAGATGGATATGTATAAATAAAGTAATTGGGACCTGATCTAGCTGATGAAATGGTAGAGAAAGTCAAAGCTATTCAGTATCACATTATGACAGTTCAATGTTGATAGAAAAGTTATCCTAATAATCATTGGTGAAATATTTAATTAAAAGTTATTGATAAGGTATTAATATAAATTTCTCTATGGGAAAAGGGTATTAGATTTGGAAATAAAGGAAAATTGAGGCTGAGGTATATTTCCCCCTTTAAATTTCTTGACCAACCAAGGATGGTGTCTTTGTGCTTGACACTTCCACCGAACCTCTATCAAGTTCATGATGTGTTCCATGCATCTCTCTTGAGAATTTACACTCTCAATCCATAACATGTACTAAAATTAGAGGTTTTATCACAGGATAATGATGTTTCCTATGAAGAAAAACTGGTAGAAATCATATATCATAGAGATAAAGTGATATAGAACAAGAATACTGACCCATTTAAAGTTCTCTATAGGAATAAAAAAATTGAAGAAGCTACTTGGAAACATGAGGATGTGATGAAAAAAATATATCCTCATTTTTTTGTATCAGAGTGATGAAATTTTTAGGGATAAATCAATTTTAAGGGTGTTATAATGTAACACCCTGATATTTTATGATATATTTCTTTTTAAAAAAAATTCAATTTACTTGATAGCTTGTAGTACATGTAAACCTGAGTCTAAATGAATTGTAATATAATATACCATTATTACCATGCCATTAAATTTATATTATTAATATAAATAGACACATTTTAAAAATTATATATAAATTTTTATGATAAATCAAATATATTGATAAATAAGTAGTCAATTTTTAGTAAAGTCATTATATGCTTTAAAAATACATTTTTTCTTCAAAAATAGTTTTTATTGATTTTTTAGAAAATAAAATAATTTATTTCTACCACTTGTAGAATTTTTTCAGAAAATGAACTTAATATTTTAAATCATCATGTCAAAATTATCTTAGAGTAATTTTTTAAAATTTTATGAAAAGAATGATTTTTCGACAAATAGTGAAAAATACTGATTTTTATTAAAAACTGTCTATTTGATTACAGAATTAAAAAAATTCCGTTTTTTAAAATGATTTTAAAAGTAATATTAATTCATTTATGTTATTAATAATCTAATTATGGTCATTATAATTAAATTTATGTTTTATTTTTCTATAAAAATATTTTATACTTAAGAATTGGATTTGATAAAATGGATTCCATATTTTGAAACATCATGTCCAAGTTTTTTAATGATTTCACTTTTATTTTTGTTCATAATTAATAGTAAAAATTGTAATGTGTTTACCGTAGTTATAATTAAAATGGGTTTACCAGAAGGGCATGGGGGTTAAACCAAGATAAAAGGGTTAAATTACTAATTAAAAATTTATAAATACTATTATATGACTATATTTTTACCTCATAATATCCCACCTTTGAAATTTATGGCCATATGGAAGCATTTTTCTTGAGTATGACATTGTTATATTTTAATCTTGTAAGAAATTCCAAGTGTGTCCTCTCCCTCACTTATAAAAGGACACATATTATTTAAATTTATTACATGAATTTGATCCATATATATTGAAACAATCATACCCTATTATCTTCTCAAATTCCATGTCCATGAATTTGATGCATTTGTGTCATTTAAAGTCCACTCCAACAGTCCTTAATAAATGATCTAAAGGAGGCCTATCAAAGAAGAGGTAATCATCCTACCCGACCACTTTCAAATTATTTATTCTTACAACTCATCTAAATATATGTTATTCTTGTTAAAGTAATATCTTTAATTTACTAAATATACTAAAATTTTATAATGATTATGTAACTGCCATTATTCACCATCTTTCCCATTAAATGGGAAGTGAAAGTATCACTCGTGCGTATGTGTGGACTACCACCTCCACATGGCGATATCATTCGTTATTCCTTAACCATATTTCATAGATAGTTATTATTATTAGTTTAATTTTTCTAAATTATATTAATGAAAATATTATTCTTTTGGAATTAGAATATCATATCTCCCTTCTCTCCTTCCAATCCATTGGAAAACAATAACGTTGCTCATGCGTACGTGTGGACTACCACTTCTATAAAGCACTATGATTCATTTTTCATTTATATTTTACGTTTATGGTACTAAGGATATATTTAATTAATATATATGATATATATGATATTATAATTATTTTATAAATTTAAATTATTATTTATGTTTCTTTCGTTCCATCCGACAAAAAGTTAAAACAACATTCTTGCATACCTATAACTTATCGTCTCTATGAATAGTGTAATTCATTTTTCTATACACACCTTTTATGGATGAATATAAATATAAGTATATTTAGAATATGTTATATTTATATCCTGATAAATATTTTGGATATGATGGAGCTATGATCAAAGTATAAGGACTGGAACCACTGAACTGAAATTCTCATAATAAATGAAATAATTAACACCTGGAAATAAAAATTTTAATAGAGAATTATTAATAAATGGGAGTTGAAATGTTATAAGTGGATAATATATAATATTATAATAACATATATGACTATTTTATAAAATTATAATAAATTTAAAATTATTATACATGAGGTTAAAATTCATTTAAAGCAAGTCAAACTTCTTCCATCTGGCCGTCTGTTAAGAAATGTTTCACCAAAATTATGAATAACTATAGATGGATGGTTAATACCAATTATTCCATGAATTTTTGGCTTGAAAAAAGGTCTGGTTCTTCTTTAATATCCATGTTTCCTCCTGATTCTCTTACTAATAATTCCAACTCCACCATAAGGGATGTCTTTAATTCTCACAACATCAGCCTTCCTGATAACATCATTCATGTTATTAACAACTACCCCTTCTCAAACTCTGAGTATTTTCTTATTTGGGAACCTGCTTATAATGGTGTTCTTGATTCCAAAAAGTTTTACAATTACAATTTAATTAATTCTGATTCTAGCTTATGTTGGCTGAAATCTTTTATCAAACCTTGGATCAATCTCTTGAGACTTACTCTTGTTTGGCGTATTGCTCATAACAGGGTCCCCACAGATATTTGTCTGCAATATTTTGGGATCCAATTTTTCTCTAAATGTCACTTGTAAAACCAAAATAGAGAATATACTAATCAACTGTTTTTGTCTTGTGCTACTGCTATAGATATTTGGAATTACATTCTTGACATATTTAGTTGCAGATGGTTACTTCATGATTCTATTAGATCTCAATTGTAGCGTTGTGTAGATTTTAAATCTTCTCAGTAAATAAAGAATATTTTCTTGAATATTGTTGCATAGATCCTCCATGTGATATGGTAGGATATAAAAAATTTCTCATTCAGGCTTAATGCAGGTAGGACGTAGATTCTCATTTCCATTCGTGATCCTGCCTCAATTCAGAAAGCATATTGTGACAACACTGTTAGTGACTTTGAGATCCTTCACCAACTCAAGATTTCTAGTTTTTACAGACATCCTAGAAACACTCTTGACGTATTTTAGAAATCCCCACTTATAGGATGGATCAAAGTGAATTTTGATGGTACCTCTAAAGGCAAACCAAGTCTGAAGGATGCAATGCTATTTTTAGAGATTATCTTTGCTGGTGTCACGAATTCTTCTTTGGAGGGTGTGGTACAGCCTCGTCTCTAGAACTGTAAATGATGGGGGTGATCCATGCCATTGAATTTTACAAACAAAAGGGTTGGAATAATATTTGGATTGAAAGTGATTCAACCCCTATTTTCCAAGCTATTTGGAAGGGGGTGGTGCACCTTGCCTGGACACTTTCTTCTGTTGGATTAATTGTCTTTCTTCCCTCATGGAAATCAACTACATTTATACTCATGTCTTTAGTGATGTGAAAATGGCTGCTGATGGTATTTCCAACAAGGGAGTAAACCAGGGAATTACTAAAAATATGAAAGAAATATTTGTTATTATGTACATGACATGAACAAAATTTTCCATTATAATGATCGATAAATTCTTTTAAGATTAATTTAAAATTTTCCATGATTATTTTAAAAGAAATTTTTTTCTATAATTTCTATCATTTTTTTATTTTATAGAAGTAATTTCAAAACTAAAATGGTATTTTACTCAAGAAATATTCAAGATATCTTTTAAATACAATTTTTATTTATTATAAAATCCTTTGAATTTACTTTTTAATTAAGAGGGATATCATACAATGATACCATAATTATTATTATTTTTGATGGTTTATGGTTGGAATGAAGATATTTTTATGTAACCTATTTATTTTCCATGAGTTATATCCTGATGAAATTTTTAAATGTTTATAAAACCAATTTATTTTCCACAAATTATGATATATTATAGTTGTATTATGTTATTATGGAACACATATGAATGGATTATGATTATGTTATAGGCATGAAAAAAATTATATATTCCTCCAATGAATTGGGAAAATATGGATATCTCATGAGATAATAAGGACCAAAATGGGGAGTGAACCCAATTTAGTAAGGGACCTTGTAAACTATGATATTTTTGGGAGTGAACCTTTGCTAAGGATATGCTGAAATGGGGATTAAATCCAATTTACTATTATAGTCTTGGAAGTGATCCAAGAATATGGAAATGAGTTTATATGATTATGTGTATGTCATAAACTTTTGTATTATGATAATGTTATAATATCATGGCTCTTGTTATTTAATTCCTTTATAATTCATATCTTATGAATGACTAAGCTTTATCCCTTAACTCAAGATTATGATATTTGATATTTTGGGTATGGTTTTCAAATGTTTAGATCTTATTATCATACACTTATACTTATGTAATAATTTATATCTCTCATGTTTAAACTTACTAATCATCTAAGATCACAATTTCTTATGTTTACTTTCCCTATGTTATGAAGAAAGGTTTTAAGTATGATATGTCTAAGAAGGGTGAAAGTTGTTAATAACTTAGTGTGATATTATGTTGATATCTTATGAACAATTTTTTATGTATCCATGTTTCCCAAGACACTAAACCTATTTTATTTTAGCATGGATCATAATGTTATGAATTTAATATTAATCTTATAATATGTAATATTTATGTATTCAAGTATGGTTCATTATATCAAATAAGTAAGTTATAGGAGCATCAATATTTTTATTCTAAAAAAAATAAATTATCGTGTTGAGAGTGTAAATGAGAACCGACACCATGCATACCCTATACACATATTATAGAATTTAAAGAGAAGAGGAAGATATGAAGATACACTCATTTTTTAGACTCTATGTGATGAAAAGGAAGGTAACCAATGCTACTATCATTCACCTAATAATATTAAATTAGGATGAAGATGAAATGTGATTTCCAACACACTGAAGAAGTATAAGAACAAGTTCCATTCAAATACAATGAAGAAATAATAATAATAAGAGAAATATAGATATGAGGAAGAGTTATATATACTCTAGTTTTCATATAATAAGAATAAGTTCTTGAGAGAAGAAGAAGGAAGGTGATATGATATTTATTTTTCAAAAAAAAGAAGGTATAACAACCTCTCTGGTCACTACTAAGAAGAAGAAGAAGAAATTCAACACTCAGTTTTTTACTATGACGAAGAATGATATGGTGTGTGAACTATAATTTATATAGAATAAGATAAAGGTATTTATGATAAAATTCATATCATAATAGAAGAATAAGAATAATGAAGAAAAAATATGAATTGTAAGGTGTGGGAGGAACTAAAAAACTGTTGAGAGACTAAAATGAAAATGTGGGTTTTAAGGAAATACCCTAATCTCTCTATCTTATAGGATTATTTATAGTGGGTAGTGTGATAATGTATTATTTCCTATCTACACCAAGTAGTAGCCTTTATTATGTAAATTTGAACCTTGTAATTATCCTATCTTCTTTGTGTGTGTGCTGATGAATAAAGAAAAGATAAGATAATGAGAGAATTGAGATCCTAACCAATCAAATAGGTAAAAGGATAATTTTTTTAAATTGACCAAAAAGTCACCGACACTAATTCACCCCTCCCCTCTTGGTGTTAATCTTTTCCCATAGTGATCCTATAATTAGTATTAGAGCTGATCACACCACTGATTGGATTCTATTATTCAACATTATTCTCTTTTTAATAATTGAGTCTCTTTCTAATTTTATAATGAAGTTCAGTTTTGGTGAATATTATTTTATTCTAGATCTGAAATCAATCTATACAAAGACTATATTGGAAAATAAAATAAAGATAATAATAAATTGAATAAGTAATCCATATCATGCTAAGAAGAATAACTTTTCGTTTCTCCATACATTAATGTTAAAGAATATGTATTTGGATTTAATGAGGAATAACACGTGGTTAAGTCTTCCAAAAAAATTTGGAAAACCATTATACCTCAAATGATTCAAAAAACACAAGTGATTATGAGGAATGTGAAAATTCTTACTCAAACGGTCCTAAAGAAGAACTGAGATTTAGTGGAAGTGATCACATGTCGATAGATTTACTATTTATGATTTCAAAGATATGATGCATTTTTTTAATAAATAACTAGTATCTTTGGTTTGTGGAATTATTTAAGTTTAGTAAGAATAGATCTCCCAAATTGAGGATAAGTAAGAGAAAATCGAGAAGGCTTTGGAAGAAAAATTTCTATTATGTGTAAAGAAATCTAAAAAATTAGAACCTAATAATCTATAAATACTATTCTTGAAGAAATTTACTCAAAGTTTGAAAAATCATGGATTAATAAATTATGAGAAAAAGAAGATTCCATTAAATAATTTTATGAGAAGATACATTCATTAGAAAGATGTTCCAAAAAATAATATTGATGTGAAGAATTTACAACTATAAGTTAAATCTCAGAATATCAAGGAACTTTAAATTTGTTTTCCAAGAGAAGGGTATAATTCATGAATATATATATTGAGAATATGATAAAATATTGGTAATATATATTGTAATTCATTAAAGATCAGAAGAATGCCCTCAATATAAAGTGTCTTAAATTGGAAATAATACTATACAATCTTTAAATGAAACATATTGAGTCTTCAAAAATGATAAATAAAGGATCCAAAACCTCAATAATTTATGGATTTTATAGAATTAATGACCAGGATTTGTGTAACAAGAAGACCATTATATCATCAAAAGATCATTCCCTAAAATCTTTAAAGAAGAAGGTACCATCCATTACAAAATATAATGTTTGTATTAAAACTGTTTCCTCCTAAATTAAAGATTTAAATACAGAATATTTAACAAAATGGATGAGGATAAATGAATAAAATCCCACCAACATGTCTATGGTGGATATAAGAATAATTTTATAAGCTATTTCCCCAAGAAGAGCCCAACTAGTGGTGGAAAATTCTTAAAAACAACTTGGTTACAAACCTAGATTTTCTAGACAGTAAGTAAATCAATAAATAAGATCATGATTTTTATAGAACTGTTGGTGTTTTAATATATTTGGGAGTATATAATTGGATTGATGATGCATTCAATTGGTCCAAAAAGTAAATAGAAAACCCCTTTTAAGGGGGGGGGGGGAGAAATCATAAGATGAAGTAGTGTCCACAAATTATTAAGAATATGTTTATCTCAAATAGATTTCAAAATTTGGGATAAATTTATAATGTTTGTAATAGTTATGGTTACATAAATTTTATATAACTATATCATTATGTATCTAAATCAAGTAGGAAAAAAATACCATAAAGGTTTTTGAAGAAAGAAGAATCATATTTGGGAAGGAACCTTAAAAAATATTTAAATTTGACTACTCCCAAGAATATATTGAAGAATCCTTATGAGATATCCTTCTGTAAAAAGCTCAAGAAGTTAAAGAGGAGTGAAAAATCTAAATATACCAATGTAAATAAAATAACTCATAATAATATTTTTTGAGGAACTAAATAGACTATGCATATACCCAAAGACTACTTAGTCATTTGGACAACTGATTTGGAATGAGCAAAGAAGCTAGAAAAATCACAATAAAAATCTTGTGCTAAAGAAGAAGAAGAACGGATTATATATGAATATCCCAAATTTAATAAGAGGTTTTCAAGAAATTACAAACCTAGTGTTTAATAATAATTTTGTGGGTGGTTCTATAAGGTTGGACATTTTTTTAAAGATTGTTTAACCTTACTAACAACATATGAAAAGTTGCTTGATTTGAAAAAGATTACACTAGGTGATGCATATACCATGATAGAATATAAAAAAAAATATCTAATAAAAACAAGTTGATACAAATAGTAATTTAATGATACAAAAAGGAAAACATAATTGAATAAAAAATCAGAAAACATGAATACTGAAAATAATAGAGTAACATAGTTGGGAAAATCCTCTCAACGTTTCCATTCACATTGAGGAAAAATAAGTTGCTCCTTATTATCTTACCTTTATTTGTGGTATTTTTATTGATAATGGAAATAATTGAAAGGTTAATGATTTTATCAAGGGGATAACCGGAGAATGATTTTATGGTATCAAAATTGGATAGATCAAAGTAAAGAGGAAACTATCCTGATATGTTCTCACATTTTTTGTTCTAAAGATCATGTATTGAAGGATGTCATTATTTATAAAGATGTGAAAGTTTTAAAATCTTGGTAGCCACATGATGTATTAAATTTTAGTGTATTATAAACTTATAAAATCATGAAATTTATCCTTTTAAAAGGTGTACCATTATATAGATTGAATGGAGTGTCTCCTTGAGGAAGAGATAAGTGAAGAAGATATGAAGATTCTATGAGAAGTATTATCACATAAAAATATGAATTTTAATAGAATATTCTTAAAAATTTGTAATTGAAAAGGAAATTTATTTTGATAAAATTAATGAGAAATTTTATCTCAATTTATCTCAGTTAATTATCTCAGACTGAAAAAATAGTTGGATAGTTATTGAAGTCAGTTTGTGAGTTGTTTCATTTTAGATCGGTATCACACCCTTTTATAATTGGAAAATTTGTTTTATAAATCAAAACCTCTCTTTTTCTATATAAATATTTTATCACATAGAATTATAGTGGGATGGTTTATGGAACATTTATCAAGTATAAAATGATACCATTATATCACTATACACTTTTTATTTCTTATTAATATGGGGTATAGAAATGAAAAATGATAGATTGATAAGAAAAGAGGAAATAAGTGAAAGGGATGAGAAGTAAAGATGATTTGTGAGAACGTATTGACATATAATTTTATGAGGGATCGATAATAAATAAAAATGTGGATATTATTGACCCACTTTGTGCGTGTTGTATTTATTGTCAATAAAATCGAAGTAGTTATGATGATTTATTTCAATATGTTGGGAATAAAGAATTATAAAAATCTAAATAAAGTAGAGTTTATTGGATGTAAATGTGAGAATCCAATATTGAAGGGATAAATATCCCAAGATTGATTTTATCTACATTTTTTGGTGTGAATATTGGAAGGTATGTCTTAGAAGTTAGTGTTTCAATATGTTTGTCATTATTTTTATAAAAACGTAATGGAGTTCCATATGTTTTTTTGGATTAAATAAAAAATTAAAAGAAAAAGAGAGAATAAGGATGGATTATGGATATATCTTTTGAATATTAACTTATTATTTTGATAATGGAGTTATTAATGAATCTAGGAAAAAATATTTTCAACCTAAGTCCAATTAAGAACCAAGTAGCCAAGCTATCTTAGGTATACTGCTAGCCAATATTAAAGTTTATCCAGCCTTGAGGGGCCATAAAGGGGGAATAGTGGTTGTCTAAGTCATTATAGAATTAAGATATCTTGGGTAAACACATGTATAAAGGAGGATTCTTAAAACACTATGTGGGTCAACATAGATGGGTTACTAGAGAGAATCAACTCTAATAAATTTCTTTCATCCTATGGTAGCATATGATTTTTTATAAGTGAGTGATATTTACACTTAATTTTAAATGTGGGATTAGGAAAAAAATGAACATTATTCATATATAAAAAATATATTGATTTCAGGATCAAACCTATCCCATGTAATTTTTCTTCCTGATGAAACACCAAGTAAATTCCCTACCTATATTTCCAAATCCTTATTTAGCCATCAGAGAAGTTTTGAACTTGATCTTCACCTTCATGTTAGTATTGGAATTATTTAAATATCATTATTTTTTGTGTACATTGTAAATGCACTAGAATAGGAAGTATTGATGGACGATCATAAGTTCGCTAGAAGCTTTATGATCTGAGGGTTCAATGATTAGAAGCTTGATATATTTGAAGTAAAAAAAGAAGAAGAAGCATAGTTAATTAATTAGAAATAGATTTTGATGATTAATCATAATCTTATGAAAGATCTAGTGGAAGTTTTTTAGCACTAAGATCACACCAGAAGATAAAAAATATTCCCATATGACTTTGTGGCCATATTTCATTGATTATATAAACTTGATTGTACAACTTAGCTCTTTGATTTGTTTATAAAAATTCAATATCATATGAATCACTTCATATTATTTTGAATAGGGTATATTCATAAGACTTTAAAAGTACAAAAAGATGATTGATTACAGTTATTATTTATTGATCTACAATGATAAAGTTTCATAGTATCTAAATGTAATGATCCAAGACAACTCCAAATCTCATATGATTTAGAAAATAAGAGTCATGTTGAAGATTAAAATTCCAATGCATAATAAAATTATGATACACATAATTTAATTTATATAAATATAAGATATTTATGTCATGTATAAATATTTTATACCTCATAGTGAATTTGTGTTACATATAATTCAATTTAGTTACATGTGCATCATAAATAAATTCAGCTATGCATAAAATTATGATACGTATGGTAGTTTTTGAGATCATATGATGATTCTTATATTCATAAGAGATTGTATGCACATAATTAAATTAATATAATTATAGGATAATTACATTAGAAGATTATCAGTGATTTTAAAAGAGTTATCACTTTTCAAGATCTATTAAAAATGGAAAAGTTGACAATATTTTTGAATCAAATAATGCCAGATAAACAAATATATTAGTTAAATAATATTATGATTATGATTATTATAATATTAACAGAATATAGATAATGATAAAGAATTTTAATAGAGTCTTACATCCCAAAAGAATGAGTATTCACAATTATACATGCATGAATGAAGGCATACGTGGATGTTGAAGACCAATTTATGGAATTCAAAAGATGATTATTTTAAGTGTTGAGTCTTTAGGAATATAAAAGGAAACTTAGATTGATAATTAATATTAATGATTCCATGTTTTGAATAAGAATTATTTTAGGGTGTTTAATTATCGAGATTCATGGACATCTAAAGTTTGAATATTGTAAAACTAATATATTAAGGTTTCCAATGCTGCTGCAACCACTATATACATTCTTTGTAGGTTTAAGAATTAATATAGAGGAGTATCAACACAATTATTATAAAAATAAAAAAAATTATTATGTCAATATAGTAAAAGATAATTGGCATGGTACATACCATATACACATCCTATAGATGTTAAAAATAAGTGAAAGATCTGGCATTGCACTCATTTTGTAGACTCCGTATGATGAAGAGGATGTGAAAAAGTACTAATATCATGCACTTAAGAAGAATAAAGGAAGAATAAGATCTAATTGAATTTATCACACATTGAAAAGGGATAATAACTAGTGTAGTTCGATTACACAAAATAGAGAATAAGAATAAGAAAATAGATAAGTTAATAAGAGTATTATGTACTCCTGTTATCACAGAAGAAGAAGTGGAAGAGTGAACAATAAGGAAAGTGTTGTTATTTTCAGTTTTCTTAGGAAGAATAATTTGCAACAAACTCTTTAGTTTCTTTTAATAATAATAATAAAAGTATCACTCCATTTTCTATTATGAATAGGAAGGATACAATGTGTGGACTATTGTGAATACAGAAGAAGATAAGGCTCTTACATTATTCTATGAAATTAATAAGAAGATGAAGAAGAAAAATACAACACATTATAATTATTCTAAGTTGAAAAAGAAACCTAAAAGTGGGAGGCACCAAAGCATTGATAAGAGACTAAAGTTTAAATATGATTTTCAAGGATATACCCTGATCACTCTAGATCATTGGTTTATTTCTAGTACATTGTGTGATTGTGGATTGTTTCCCATTCACACCATGGATTAGCCTTTCTAATTGAAAGGATAACTTTGTAAATATATTTTGTACATTTCATGTATGTTGATGAATTAAGAAATTTAATATAATGAGATAATCAATTTCCTAACTGATCAAAGAGGTATAAGGATGAAAGTTTAAATTGAAAAAAAGGACACCAATATTAATTCAACCCTCTCCTCTTAGTTTTTATCATATACCAAAGTGATCCTATACAAGGCCACTTATTTTTTATTTAGATTTGTTTTTTTACTATTAGGGAAATGATCTAAATATCTTCTTAGTCTAATCTAGGATTCCTAAATCAATCGGTGGTACTATCTCAAGATTTTATGGTCAAAGGGCTTCATATATTCATAGAAAAATATGGGTGACGAATTATTTTAATTTCAAACTTTTATAGTGTTAATATTACAAGATTATGGTGTATAATCCAGTAGGTAGACACCTTCACATAGGGGATAAGAAAACTAGATCATAATAGCTTCCCATATGTGGTGTGTTGAGTTGAATTTGAAATTTTTAAAGATTTTGATGGATGACTAGGGAGAAGACATAGGATATATCCTTAGTTGTTTGTGCAAGAGATTCCATAAATGAGATGTTCTTTATAGTCACCTCCAAGGAATGTTTGGTTGACACACTATATTTATATGTGGTTTTTGTTTAGAATAATTGAATAGTGATTTTATTTATTTATTTTTGAACTGTTTATGAAAGGAGTTTCATTTCACATAAAATCTTTATTATTGATTCTATAGGTATCCCCAATAGACATTTACATTAGAGGAAAATTTATTTATAAGTTTAGTAGCTCTACATACCCCAAAGTCCATGATAAAGTTTATGTGAGATCATATGGGTGTTTCTATGCGATTCTAAAGAGGGAAAATCACATCCCACTTATATTATATTTATCCGTTGATATCTATACTATCCTCTAGTTATTGGTAGGATGAATAAGGTCATATGGTGAACCAGATTGGGTCTGTTTAGTTTTCTGAGTTGGGTTGGTACAAAATTGTACTATTGAAAAATTAAGGGATATTTGGTATGTGTTTGATAGTAGTTAGCAGATATAACTATATGGGTTAAATAATAAACCCACAAATAATCATGTAAAACATATTTATGGTGTTAGATTAAGATACCAAGGATAGTGCAGGTTTGATCTTGACTTTCTCCTTTAGTTGTTTTTTCGGAGAAACCTGCCTCTTGAGTTGACATGTCTAAGTAGGAATAGATGGGATGACATACCATATCATTTACTTACCTATATAATTTTTCTTTATTTTTGGAATCATTTTAATGTTTATATTAATGAAAACATCACTAATAAATAAATAGTGTTTATTTATTTATTTAATAATGATAAATAGGTTCGTATAAACCATTTAATTGATTTGGTTGGTAATAAAACCTCTATTTCTAATTTTTAATTATATTTCACATGATTACATTTAAAATTTATTTTTTAGATTAAAAAAATATTATTTCAAGGCATTAAATTTATAAAAAAATGAGAAAGGGGATGGGATTATGACATGATTTTAACTATTTATAAATTAGTACTAAATTTACAATTTTTTGGAAGAGAATAGGATTTGATTCTCTTCATTAATGTATATTATGTTGTTGTGTTGAAACCTTATTGATTTTCAAGATGGGTATGAATGAAGTAATCTACTTTAAAGGAATATCATTGATCCTCAAGTTCTTGAGGGTATAACTCTACTTATTTAAGTTCTAGCATAAGAAACATCATGATGAGAGTCGTCTACTATTGATGTTATATAAGATTTCCATTTTCATCACCCTCCTACCTTATAAGGAAATGTTTCCCCTTAATAAAAAGAAGAGTGGTTATATCGTATTCAAAATATATTTGAGATTATTGAGATCCTAGAGTTTTATTTGGTTTTTTTCTTCCTTTTTGTTTAAAGGAGATGGATTTCATTGGTGGGATGTAATGGATGAGGTAAAGAAGGATCAGGGACTTGACTAGAAAGGTTTTATTGAATTATTTTTTAATAATTTCTTCTTAAAAAATCTTTACTGAGTAAAATATTGGGTGTTTAGGTATATTAAACAAGAGTTGATGTCTGTGATGGAATACACTGCTAAATTGATTGACGCAATTCATTTTTATCCATATATGAGTAGGGATGAGGAGTTGAAAGAGATATGGTTTGAGATTGAATTGGGGGAACCATTAGACACACAAATTGTTATGTTTAACCTATACAACTTATATAGGATACTGAAGAAGGTTGTTCTTTTGAAGATTGGTTATCAGGGGAGCGTTAGAGTTAGTAGTTATTTTTGTGGATAAAAGATATTCTTGTAATAAGTGTGTTAAATTGGATCTTGTTATGAAATTTCTGGTTGGAGTGATGATAGATTCAATATTTTCAATAATGTTTCTTTGAATTTCAATATTCTAAATTCCATAATTTTTTTAATTTAAGGTTTATTGTTACATTTTTTTGATTTTAAGAGCAATTTATTTTGAATTTTGAAAATGGAAAATTTAATGTTTTTTAATTTTTTATATAAATATTTGATATTAATTGGTAAATATATAATTTTTCAGTGATGATTTGATTGGAATTTTTAATTATATAATAAATTTGAAAACTTTATGGAAATTCTAGTTCTTCCTTTTCAATTTCAATATAGTATTTTTATCATAAAATATACTATATATAAAATTTTAGTTTTAATTTTTTTTAAATTTTAAAAATGTTGTGATACATATTTGTTCAGAATACCGAGAGTTGGATCATAATTGTTTATGGATATAATGGGCAATGAGTTCAAATACAGACTAAATTCATCAATTTGTACATCATTTCAATGAGATAGCTATAAATTTTTCATCCTTACTCAGATTGAGATTAAATTTTAGCATGAGTTATAGGACCCAAAAAACAAATATTTAATTCAACCGAAGTATCCTCTATTTCAGTGATTACGATGGTTAATATCATGGCACAAAATTTAGGATTAAATTTAACTTAAATTTAACTTTCCATTTTTATAAATATTTTAATCATAGCCTCCCATATACTTTATAAATAAGTTTCTCTCACCTTTGGTGGATAAGGTTCTTTCCCGGGTAATTATCTAGGTTAAAACTGCATTTTATATTTTTTTCTTATTTATTTTACTTCTCTTTATTTTTTATTCACACTTTGAAAAATTTAATAAAAATGTTATCTTTGACTCTCTCATTTATTTATTTCTCACTCATTATCATTTCCCTTCTCTTCAGTGTGACCTCTCACACTCATGATTGTGTGTGACTAACTAGAGTATTTTTATCGGGAGAGGTATTCTTGGTGTTACTTAATTACTTCTTTTTAATTGTTCTTAATTATTTTCTATTTTTTGTGAGGGAGATAAAGGATTGTTTGGGTCAAGTATGAAGATTTTCCTCCACTACTTTGTATGACCTTTGAAATCATTATATTCTCTACCATATCACTATTACCTCCCTTTACTTGGGTATGATACTCGTATGATGGATTTGTGTATGTTTTAGGGATGAAATGATATATGGTGGACCTAGGTCTTTGAAAGTTTCACTCTCTTGATTGAGGTGTGCTTATCATTCTTGACCAATAGAGGAGGTGAGGATTTATATCCCAAATAGATATCCTAGTTATGATAAAACTCACCTTAAAGGTCAAGGATAGTTGTCCATGTATGATGGGATGTAATATCAAATAGAATTTAGATATAAATATTAATAATGAAGGAACTTGAGTATCAAAACTTAGGACTAAGAAATGTCCCACTAACCATTCTTTATGTTTGTATTTTCAGTTCATATTTATTTTCTAGTTTTTTGTTCCTCAATCAAACCACTATATTTACACTATTTTCATAAATATAAAAAACTTAAAATATAAGAAGTTATTAGGAGTCGTATGTGTTTGACTATGAAATATCCTCAAGTGAGATGACCCTGGTCATTTATTGTGCAGTAATAGGATAAAATAATAGCTTCTACACACCCCACAATATTTGTGTAAAAGAATTGAACTATTTCCATAGAGCCAAGCAGTATTCCACTTGACACTTCTTTAAATTTTGTAAATATTTTACTACTTTTCAAATTGAATTAAAAAATATAAAGAAACTGAACAATTATTTTTCTTGCCTTATCATATGGATGAAATTTTTTCATATCGAAATCCAAATGTGCAAAAAGAGAATTCTATGAGAACATAGAATACTTAAAGTAGGACCTTAAATAGTTATGTATAGAATCATTATTCAAAGATCTCATTAAATTATCATATTACATTCTAGAGTCCCATAAAGAATTATCCAAGGTAAAATAAGAGATTATCCCTTCAACATTATAAGAAGACATCATGAAAGTTCACAACCCTTCTCCCCAATATCTTTCAAAAATCCTCCCCAATGACTTATAAGAAGAAATCAAACTTGAGGATAATTATTTTAGGGGATTATAATTTACATTAGATTATATTATTTATGATTTTATAATGTTATGAAATCTAAATAACTACCCTATTGTTTATTTTAAAGAAGTAACACCTCTTTAACTTTACATAGACATGGATCAAGAAACCAAAAAAGTGGTGGTATTTAGAGAAATGATGGATAATCCTGACTATCTACTTCCATCCATGACAACTCAACTCCAAGTGGAACTTTCCATTGAAGAAGAACTTAAAGCTGAACCAACTAAGAGATTCAATATTTTCACGATGTCATTTTGTTTTAATTTTATTGAAACTGAATTAAGCCACAAATCCAATAGTAAATATTTTGTATATTTTTATAACACTTGGGATACCTTAGAGGATGATGAAGAAAAATAAAATTCACCAGATGAGGAACATTTGAAGCTCCATAAACTAATTGAATATCAATTTTAGGGAGTAACTGAAGACTTTCTCGTGGATTTTCCAGAAGAACCCATGAAACAAGCTATCTACTTTGAAGGGGAATATTTTGATAATAAAAATTAATGATTTAATTCCAAAAAATTTTAATTAATCTATGAATTTATAATTAATAATTCTATTGATTTAGTACACCCTGAGAACTCCCTTGAAGTGAAGGAAGAGTCATTACAAGTTGCAGCTAACTAGGTGGAAGAATCTTATTTTCTCTCATCCACCATGAAAATTGTACTTAATTGAAATAAGTATGGACCTTATGCACTCTATATATGGAGTTCTCAATAATCAAGGAAATCTGAAGCACATTAAAAATAAAGTTATATGGTCATTCAAATCAAATAAATTCTACCCACCATCAGACTTCAGATGATAGATGAAACTAAATTTCTAGTGGAATCCAAAAACTAAGGCTCAACTAGGTGTTAAACCAAGATTTATCCATCTTATTTCCTTTCCATTTATATTTATTTTTATTTTTATTCCTTTAAAAAAAATATCATGTTTTATTTTATTTTATATATAGGTTTTCAGTGAGTAACACTTAAGAGATTGTCTCAATGTTACCTTACCAATAAGTCTAGTTGAACCATTCATTATATTACTTAATTCCTAATAAAAAGGTCATAAAAATTTTCTAAAATAAAGAATGGGTAGTAATCATTTAAGTGTGTGGGAGTGGCACTAATCTGTTCAGGTTTTCAAATTTTTATTCAGGTATTTAATATTTTTAGTGTTTTTTGGTTTGGAATTTGTGATTAAAATATTGTTATTCCTAGTGAATAATGACATTATAGTCTTGAGGGATTCACTAATTTTAAAAAATTTGGATAAATATGATTTTTGGGATATTTTTTTCACTACATTCATAGAAATTTTGGTTTTAGAACTGGAAATAGTCTTGTAAATAAAAAAGAATAAAGTTTAATAAAAATTATAACATTAGAAAACTAGAATTTTAAACTCTATCTTATGTAAAATTTCGATTGTAAAAAATAACTCCTTAGGGAGACAACTCAAATTACTTTCATATAAGTCATTTGAAACTAAATTAAAATGGTAATTTGGGATCCCACATGATGTTTTGAGATATTAGGCACTTAAAAAATAAAAAAATTAAAAAAAAACAAAAACTAAATAGAAGATAAAAATATATAAAGCCTAATTATAAAAAAAATAATGTATTTAGGTGAGTATAATGTTAAAAATATATTAAGAAGGATAAATTGTATTATAAGAATGTCATTTGGGTTGTATCAAGGAAGTGGGAAATGGAGAAATGGTATGAAGAACACAGGAAAGAGTAATTTATGATCGTTCTATTTGTCAATTATTAATTTCACTAAATTCAATTATTTTCACAAACCTAATAATTGATATTTGGATTAAATTGAAGAAGGGGTAGTGGATATAACCTAGAGAGGAGGAATTATATTTTCATTAATGAATAAATGTTTTATTATATTATTTTTTGGTTTATGTGCTTGAACCTAGGAAGAATAATTATTATTGTTAGTAAATTTCATTAGATTTCTATGAAGTAAAATGTTTATGTGTGTGGTAATTTAAATAGAAAATATTTGTAGGAATTTTTATTTTAATTTAAATGTTTCAAATACCAAGTATTTATTAAATTAAGGGTAATTGTTACATTTTTATATTTTAAGAATAATTTGTATAAAATTATAAATTGAAATATTTATTGATTTTTAAGTGTATTTATTTATATTTGATATTAATTTTAAATGATATAATTCTTAAGTGATGATTTTATAGGAAATCATAATTTGAGAATGAATTTGGAAACAACAAATAAAATCCAATTTTCCCTTTCAAATTCTCTTTAGTATTTTTATCATAAAATATTAAATGTGTTGAATATTAATTTTATTTTTGTATATAATTTTAAACATGTTGGGTTACATATTTTATTTAAATACCATGAGTTGGATCATAAATTTTCATGGAGATAATGGTTTATGAAGTCAAAGTTATACTATATTCATCATACCAGACATCAATTAAATGATTGGGCCATAAAATTTTTAAACAAGATTGGATTAAGACAAAATTTTAACATGAGTTATAGGACTCAAAACAAAATCATTCACATAGAGAAACGCTTTTTTATATTGTAAAAATGTTTATAGACTCGACACAAAATTCAGGATTTAGTGTGAATTGAATTTTTACATTCCATTTTTATAATTATTGTAACCATAGCCTTCCATACAATCTATAAATAAGTGTTATTCAAATTTGAAGGATATGGTTCAATCATGGGGAATTATTTGTAGTTATACATAATTTTATATTGGTTTTCCTCTATATTTTATTTCTCTATCATTTTATATTCACACTTTACATATTTTAATATTTTTTCTTTTTTACTCTATATTTTCTCGATTTATTTATCATTATATTTCTTCCCTTATCCTTATCAATACCTCCCAAAATCTTGATGGTGAGTGACTAACTTAAGTCTTGGTGTTGGGGGAGGTTTTCTCGATGTTCCTGAATTCTTTCTTTTCAATTATTTATTTTAATTTTCTATTTATAGTGAGGGAGATAGGAATGTTATGGTTTGTTATGGAGATCATCCACCAATACTTGGAATAAATTTAGAACTCATTATATTATCTACCAAATCACTATTACATCCCTTATCTCAATAATGATCTTTATAAGATTGAGTTTAGTTTTTTCAAGGGATGAAAGAACCTATGATGGAGCTAGGTCTTGGAAGGTGTAACACTCTCAATTGAGGTGTTTTTATAATTCTTAATGATTGGATGTGATTTGGTTTGGTGTATTAAATAAATATCATGGTAATGCTAAAATTCATAGTAAAAGTTAAGGATAATGGTCTATGTATGATGAGATGGATTATCAAATAGAATTTAGATAATAAATATTAATAATGAATGAACCCAAGTATCCAAACCTAGGACCAAGTATCCAAACCTAGTACCAAGATCATTATCACTAACCATGAATTATGTCTGCATTTTTATTTTCTAGTCCTTAATTCCATAATCAAACCACCTTATTTCCACTATTTTCATAAATAAAAAAATAAAAAAAATACAATAATTGATTAAGATTATTGAGTGTTTGACTGTAAAATCTCTTCAAGTGAGATGACTCAGATTATGTACTATACCACATTTGGAAATTAAATAATAGATTTTTCATACCCCATGGTAAGTGTTTAAAGTTCCCTTTCCCTAATTATAGGGGATACCAAATTCAATGAATCCATTATGGTTAATTAGGACACACTAGATGCAATTATCCCTATGAGTCAAAGAAATTCCATTAGTGTGGTAGGTATGATCATATACATATGTTTTGTAGGACTGAACCAATAGAGAGTGTTGTCTAGTGACCTCTATAGAGTTAAAGATCACATATTTATATGTAGTTATATATTATATCAGAAACTAACCACTTTTTGGTATATCTAAGAAGGGAAATAGGCAATCAAGGTAGATTTAATAGTTTGTAGGACCTTCTCTAGGGTCAAAATTACTGCAAATGGGTCATCATGATATTTATGATATAGTTTTTTTCTACTGATTAGTTGATGGGTGATGTTGAGGAAGGTATTTCTATAGTGATAGTTATTACTATGGTAGCCTCTATTAATCTCATGAATAAAGAAAATGTTGAGATATAAATTGGGTTATAAGTTGAAGAAGAATAGTTGAAAAAGAATAATTGAATAAGAGAATGAAGTGGATATGGTTCTTGCATTGTATTTTGTTTCTAATACATAAATCACATTCAAAATCACATATATTAAAGACAATAATATAAGATAAAGTCTATTAATAAGTTTGGAGGTGTTTTAAAGAAGTTTAGATAAAGTATTGAAGAGTTTTTTTTAAGAATATTGGCCTAGAAAAATGACAAAGGAAACAAGTAAAGGTAACCTATCAATGCTTAGAGGTCACCATGAGCATACATTATAACATTTTCAAAGTCTTGAGTTTCACTTCAATTTATAAAGGTAACATTCCCCAATATGTAAAGTCCAACCTAATTAGATTGTTGAAAAATGGTAAAGTTGTCAATATTTAAAGGAAACTATCCTGATATGCAGAGTTTATTTTTTTGATATTCAAAAGTCACTTATATGATATTTAAATGTTATTTTTATATATATAAAGTTCACCATAAGCATAAAATGGAAATTTGGAAAAGTTTTTTGAATGTATGGTTCACTTCCAAAATATTTAATGATTATTTCTTTTATATTGAGTGATATATAATGGTTTTAAACCTTGTAAAAATATGACATTTAGATACGTTACAGGGTAGTTTCAGAAGAATAATTTCCAAATGTTAAGGAAGATTAAGAATATAAATCAAATAATTCTAAATTTTCTTCTACATGGATGATTTATCATTGAAAGAAATAATAGCACAAGTAGTTAGATTATAAGTATTGTGTTTTAAAGAAGATTGTCACGCCAAAAATCGAGAATAAGTTTTAAAAGAAGTAAAATTAAATGATTTTTAATTTTGTGATGTATAATTCTATTCCATGATAACAAAGGCAGATAAAAAAATAATAAAGAAGAGGTAGGAGAAATAGAGAGGTAGTTGAGAGGAGCTAATTGTTTAAATTTTTAATTTTGAATATAAATATGGAAAAAGTGATGCTTCTATATAAGACTATGAACGTGAATCTTGAATGGATTATTGAGAATATTACCTTAGATATTTACTGTGTGGAAGAAGAGAATATATAGAAGGAGTGTGTTTAGTGAAGGGCACACAGAAAATGAGAAAAAAAGTATAAGAGAAAGAGTATACACATGGTTTGTGTGTGTGATAATCACACATATAACATTGATTTAGGAATAATAAAGAAGCCACACCTATTATGAATTATTAATTAGTGTGGAAGAACTATATAATTTTAAGAAGAAAATCCATCAGATGAAAAGTTTAATACCAACCCCATTGAAGAGAAAGATTGTATTCAAACTTATCTAGGGACTTGTCCGAAGACAACATTATTGTATTCTTGTATTATGATTCAAGGATATACCCTGATTTTTTTTATCCACCATAGAAATTATTGTGGATTGTATGGTCTCGAGTGATTCAAGATCACTCCAAGTATTAACTACTCATTTTCAGTTGTAAACCTTATACCTTAGGTGTCTTTGTTTGATTTATTTCCTTAGTTTGTGTGAGTTAAGCAGTGAGATATATCACTCTAAAAATTGGGGGAGGTTGATTTCTTGAGAAATCATAAAATGGAAAAATAGATTATTATTCATTTATTAACCCAATATTATTGTACCAACACCATTCCTAGGGCCATCACATCCTCTACCCTCTCATGTTCTTTATTCAATACCAGATCTTCTTATTTTATTTTTTATTTTTGAGCACATGGATTATTTATTATGGATAAAATTGGAAGCCTCTATGAACCTTATGAATATCAACAACCCATTATTTAAATTATTGGAGATAATTAAGGGGTGTATTTCTTTTCATCTTGTGGTAGGATCATTCCAACGTCTTTGGGAGTTTTACACTCAAAATTAATATATTTGATCTTATATTTTTATAGTCTAGTTAACAAAATTAAAAGATATTATTGATTTTTATAAGAGGAAATTATCATTATCATTCCCTAACAGAAACCAATACACAATCATTTTATAATGGTATTTTCAAGAAAGTAGATATGCTTGGGATTGGAATAAAATTGGAGCACTTACCTCTAAGATGGAAAGTTTGGTTCTTGGGGTTTCTAAAACATGAATACTTGAAGAATTGAATCTTTTGGTAGAATTATTTCCTAATGTGTTTCCTAATGATTTTTCTTAGTTGACTTCTATATGTTATGTAGAGTTCTTGATTGAGTTAGTGCTTGGTATTGATTCGATTTTGATTCTACTGTACCATGTAGAACTGATATAGAATCGAAAACTTAGCTTGGGGATTTGGATTCTAAGGGTTTTACATGACCTAATACTTATGCTTAGGAAGATATATTCATCTTTATAAAGTTATATGATGGGAGTTTACATCTCTGTATAGACTCCTAGAAGTTTAATCAAGTAAATACCAAGATATGATACCCTTTTCCTCTAATTGATGATTTTTTGACTTATTGAAAGGGGATAAATGGTTTTCAAAGACTCATTGAAGTTAATGGTACCATCAATTTTATGTGATACCTGAATACATTTCAATGATTGTTTTCAAAATTCATTACAAGAACTTCAAGTACTTATTTATTCCTTTTATCTTGACTAATGCACCCAAAATTTTCATGGACCTCTTGGAAATGATTTTTCATCTATTCTTAGACTCTTTAATGGTTAACATCATGAATGATAATCTTGTATTTTAAAAAACTTTGAAGAATAATATAAAGAATCTTTATATGGTTATGGGAAAATTAAGAGATCATAATCTTCATGTGAAGATATTTAAATGTTTATTTTAGATATGTGAAGATAAATTTTTAGGCCATTTGGTGTATCAATCTAGAATAACCATTGATTCTAAGAAAGTGGAAGTGGTAATGTATTGGGAAGTACCTAATAAAATTTTTAAGGTTTGGATTTTCTTAGGAATTACTATAGATTCATTTTATATTTATCCCATATATCCAATCTCACTAAAACTTTAATAATGAAAGGATTAAATTATTTTTGGTTAGAGAAGTGTGAGATTTATTTTTTGGAGTTTAGGGAAAGTCTTACAAAAACAAAAATCCTAATTTTTTAGACTCAATTAAAGGTTATGAAGTATATTATGATGAATCTTCTATGGGACTTGGGTGTGTTTTAATGTTGGACCATCATGTGGTGGCCTACAGTTCTAGGTATTTATGACCATGTGAAAGTAATTACCCAACCCATGACTTACAGCTAGCCACTATAGTGTATAATCTAAAATGTTGGGGCATTACTTGTTCGGTGTATGGTTTGTGCTATATAATAATCCTAGGATCCTTAAATATATATTTTTTCATAAATATATTAACCATATTATACATAAATGGGTTAATTATTTTTAGTATTTTGATTTTGAGATTCTCTGTGCTCCGAGTAATTGAAACATTGTGGATGACACCTTTAATAGGATGTATTAGCCTCAAAAGGTGTGGGAAACTAAATATGAATGAAGGATTATGTTTTCTATAGATTACCTATACCTAGATATCACTAATTATTAATATGAGATGTATTTATAACCTATTGATATAGAATTATTATTTGTGGAATTGGTGACATATTCTAATATCGCTGACTAAGATTATATCATCATATGAGATAGAATCAATGGTGGAGAGATCCTAGAGGGATAGTCTTAAGACTTTGGTTCTTTCCTCAATGTACATGGAATATTTTTAGTTTTCAAAATCAATATAGAAGAGGTTATGAGATATTATCACTCCTATCATTGGGTTATACAGTTTGGAACTTCCAATATGTATTGAGACATGAGTAGGAAATTCCAGTGGCCTGAAATGAAAGGAGAAATAGTGAGGTTTATGTCTCAATGGTTTACCTATCAATAGATCAAGATAGAACAAAAAATATCAATAGGTGAGTTACAAACAATTCTTATACCTAAATGGAAATGATATAAAATCACCATGTAATTTGTAACCAGATTAACTAACTCTTCAATGGGTAAAGATGTAGTGTGTGTAATTGCGGACAATTTAACCAAGGTAGTATATATTTTTTATAATTCAAGAGGAATCCTATATTTATTAATTATGAAATATCTAAATTTTATTGATTATAAAACTCCTTGGGGTTACTAATAATAATTGTGTTTGATTAGTGGTCTAGGTTTATGTCTTGAATAAAATCACCATGGAATTTGTAATAGGATTTCCTTACTCCTCGATAGGTAAAGATGTATTGTGGGTAATTGCAGACCACATGAACAAGGTAGTATATATTTTGTCCAATTCAGGAGGCATGAAATATTTATTTATTATAATATATTTAAATTTTATAGATGATAAAACTCCCTGGGGGTGCTGATAAGAATTGTCTTCGATAAGGGGTCTTGTTTTATGTCTTGATTTTTGAAAGGGTTACAAAAATCTCTTGGGAATTTGGTGAAATTGAGAATAACTTACCACCCTTAGAAGGATGATCAATTTGAGAGGACATTTGTCATTCTAGAAGATATGTTATGAGTTTCCACCCTTGATATTAGTGGCTCTTAGTAGGATCATTTACCATTTGTAGAGTTTTCCTATAGTAAAGACTACCAAACACATTTTAGATGGATAAATTTGAGGAAATCTATTATAAAAATTATAATTCTCTATTAGATTGGAATGAGGTTGGTAAATCAAATGTAATTAGTACTTTTATATTTTAGGAGACCAATAAATGTGTGAAATGAATCTAGAAGCAGTTGATAACCATGTAAAGTCACCAAGAGTCCTATGCTAATCAGAGATCATAACCCTTGGATTTTTAGGTTAGTGATCATATATATCTCTGAGTGTCCCCTAATTTAGGTCATTAGTGAATGAGAAAGTAAGAGAATATTACCCTTCAATTCATTGTACCCTTAGAGATTTCAAATTGTATCATTGAGGGGGATTATTTATTAGCTTTAGACCATTGGTTCAGTGTAATGCATGGTGTTTTTCATGTCTTGTGTACAATGAAGTATGTACTTAGTCTAATTCATGTTTTTCAATTTGATGATTTTAACTTGGAAACAAATTATTCTTATGTAAATAAAACCATTTGTTTAGTTAACCAAAGTGAGAAAATATTTTGAGTAAGTTTTATTTCCATTGTGTGAGTGTAATGGATGATTTCTCAAAACTCAAATGAGAATAGAGAGTATGGGTATGAGATAGAGAATTAGTGGTCAAACAGTTTCCCTTCAAAATCTAGTTTTAGCTTCCCAGGGATGAGAATCTAAATATCGGGGATCTTTTAAAGGCCCACATCCTTTTATCTTAGTATATATTTTTATTTTTTGCCCTAAAATCTATTTTCCAGTATAATCTTAAGTTATAAGGGGATTGTAGGAATTTGGGAGAGGAGGGTAGGAAGAAAATAAACTGTGATGTTGTTGTGGTACTAGGTATCCAGTGGACCTTAGTGGGGTGAAAGGATTTTTTTTATCCCCACTGAGCTCCCTATGGTTTATACCAGGTACCTAATAGGTTACATCCATATTTTTTAAAATTGTGAAGATGAATATGTTTTTCACTCCAAAATTATATCCCTTAAACCACTAACTTAATATTTCATTATTCTTTCAGTTTATGAACATACATGAGAACTCTTTATCCTATTTATCTCAACCCCCTTAAAAATATATTCAGTCATCCATTCTGATTCATCATCAAGTTACCACGATATTACATCAATGGATAACCAAAGTTAGGACCTTCTCTCATTTTCTACAATGTTTATTATTGTTCCTTGTCTCCCTCAACCTCAATCTTCTTCTAGGGTTTAGATTTAAGTACGAATTTGGATTATTCATTCTTTAGGTAGAAGTGGGAGCCAATAATTTATGATTTTGAGGTGGGGATAATTATTTAATCTTCAAATTTAAAATTAGGGAAATGATCTAAATCTATCCTTGGTCTAAGTTAGGCTTCCCAAATCAGTTGGTGGCATCATCTCTAGTTTTTATGCATATAGTCCTTCATAAAAATATAAGAAAATGTGGGTAACCTATTTTCTTTCTCTTATACAATCATAGTGTTACTAGTGTATAGGATGAGGTAAAATCCACCACATAGGTGCCAACACACAAGGGATGAGTATACCAAAACATGGGTGGTTCCCATATGTGGCGTGTAGAGTTAGGATGTGATTTTTTTGGATAACATGGTGTATGATAAGGGTGGTTATATAGGGGAAGTGTTTGGTTTTTTTCATGATATTACATATAAGATACTTAACTTTTACCCACCATAGGGATTTTTTGTCTAACACACTATGTTTAGGTATATATATATATATTTAGTACACATGTATAATGAGTTGTTTATAAGTCTTTGAGAAGATTATATATTGATTTTCATTTCCTATAGAATATTTATTATGTATTGTCTAGGTATACCCAATGAATTAATACCTTATATTTAAATTGATTTATAATTTTAGTTTCTCTATACGCACCAAAGTTCTTTCTAGAATTTTGGTGTGATCATTTATGTGTTCTTACATGACCCTTAATAGGTAAAATCATCTCCCACTTATGTCAAAATTATCCCTATGTATTTAGAAAAACCTCGATTGATCAGATGGTATACTAGAGGTCTTATGGTGAAATATCTTGGGTTTATTTAGTTATTCAAGTGATGTTTTTATAAAATTATATTACTGAAAATCAAGGTCTATTTGGTATTATATTAAGTGTAATTAGGAGATATGGCTATTAGGGTTCAATATGTAACCCAAAAATATTCATGGATAGTTTATTTATAGTGGAAGCTTTAGAAATCAGGGATAGTATGAGTTTAATATTAACATTATCCTTAATTTGGTAATATTTTCTAAGCCTCATTAATCATGAGTAGACATTTCTAGGTAAGAATATGTAGGATGATGATCCATGTTGTGTACTTGTATACATATTCTTTATTTATTTTTGTAATCATATGGATGCTTATATTAACCAAAGAATCATTAATGAACAAATGATATTTATTTATAATGATGAGTAGGATATTATAAACCATTTAATTAGTTTAGTTGAAATGAATCCTATTTTAATAATTATTACCTAGATCTCACATGCTTACATTTAAATTATGTTTTTTTATATTTTTAAAAAAATATTATTTTAAATAATGAAATTTATGGAAAATAGAATATGAGAGAGGGGATGAGGTTAGAACATGATTAACATTATATAGAAATAAAATCTAAATTATCTATTTCTTTTAATAAAATCTAATGTGATTATATTTATTAATTTATATCATACTATCACATCGACCCCCTAATGATCTATAGGAGGGAGTTGGATAACATGATTTTCTTTATTATCCTCCCATTGACCTTCATGTTCCCAAGGATATAACTCAATTTATTTATGTGGTAGGAGATGAAACATCATGCTGAGAGCCCTATACTATTGATGTTATATGAGATTTCTAGTTCCAACACCCTCTTACCTTCCGTGGTGAGGTTTACCATAAGGAATTAGTGGGTTGGGTAGATCGTATTCACTATATATTTGAGAGTATTGATACCCTAGAGTAAAATCTAGTTCACCTAGACATGTTTATATTAGAAGGAGTTTATCGCCATTGGTGGGATTTAATGGTTGAGTTGAAGAAGGATATGTGACATAACTAGAAGGGTTTTTGGAAATTTTCTCTAGTAGTTCTACCAAGATACTCATTGGTAAGTGAAATCTCCAAAGTATGGGGAACTTAATTATGAGCCAATTTCTATGACAGAAAATACTTCTAAATTCACTTACTTACTTATAATTACTTCATATATGAGTAGGGATAAGGATTTGAAAAAAAAGGGATAAGATTGGATTAAGGGGACCATTATAGACACATGTAGTGATTCTTAACCAATGTAACTTCTTTGGGGTTGTGGAGAATGAAATAATATCCAATATTATTTCCCAGGGGAGAATTAGAGCTGGTAGTTCTTCTGGTGGATGAAAGATATGATGTGAATAAGTGAATTGATGTGGATCTAGTTATCTCACTCATAATTGGAGTTCTCTTCCTTATAGTTTTAGTGTCCCCAATATTCGATGCTTCTGGTGTGTCCATGTAGGACACATAATACCCAATTTCCCCTATGAGTTGAAGAAATGCCATTAGTTTGATAGTTATGGATATATATATATATTTTTAATGTCTGTACCATTAGAGAGTGTTTCATAGTGACTCCAATAGAGTCTAAACACACATGTTTAGACTAGATGTAGGGATTATATGGGGAACTAACCACCTTTTGGTAAATCTTGGTAGGGAAACAAACTAGTAGGTTAGATTTAATAGTTATTAAAACGTATTATAGGGTAGTGGTTGTTAGGGTTTAAGGGTAATGAAAGATGGACCAGAGGGGTGTGAATAAATAGATTAAAATTCCATAAAGAAATAGATTAATTATTAAAGTTAATTAAATGATTTAATAAGTAGTTGAATAAAAGAAAGAACACAAGAATGTTTTTTATAGTAGTTTGGTCCAAAGTGGACCTAGTATACTCTTATACCTCTCTAATCGACAAGAGATATTTTGTTCACTAATCTAATTTTTAAAGGGGAATCATAAGCTGATTATAAAATCCTTTTATATAAAGTGAAGGGATAACCAAACTGACACAATAAATTCTGTATGGGGAGTCACAACCCAATTACAATAATGAATTTAGACTATGAGAGTCATAAATTTAATGGCCCTAACTTTATAATCCTAGATTCATAATCCAAATAAGGAAAAGAAAGATGCTTTTGTACATAAAAGAATAAATATAAAAAAACGAGTGTATGTGAAAGATGGGAAGCATTGTTACAGACATAAAAAACCAGAATAAAGTATAAGATAAAAAAAAGAAATCATATTTACCGGTTATTGAGAAATGAATTAGTTTATATTTTCAAGATGGTATAATTCAATGTATTTTCAGGTATAGTATTTGATAGGCCATCTAATAGAAGAAAACTTGTTCACATAGATACAACACTTTAAAGTTCAAGGTAAAGCTTATTGATTATTAAAATGTTAATTTTAAAATTAATCATATATTATATATCATTTGAATGTGTCCTGTATCCTTTAAATAGAATATATAAAAAATAATAATGCAATCTCTAATCGGGTAAATCAATTCAAATTTTACACAATTATCCAAAAGAGAAAAAATTATTATCCAGAATAATCATAAAAAAATCATTGAAATTTAGAAATTAAAGACTAATTAAACCAATTTAAATTAACCATTAAATAATTGAAACAATTTCCATAATAATAGGTCAAAAAAATTTCATAAACATCATAAGATAATTTGATTGTTTAAATTAAAATATTAAACACATTTTAATTTAATACAACGTGTAAATATTTGAAGTTTAAACATACTGCATTAAATACAAAATAATTAGTTTGAATAAGTTATTCATCACTAAATATTAATTGATAAATAATGACACAAATAAATCAATGAAAAATATAAAAAATTAAATGTTTCAAATATATATTACATTTTTATGCATGAATAAGGAGTAAATTAATACATATTTTAAAACTGATTAAAATATTTTAAAATCTGTTTGCATGAAATTAGTATAATATATACGTTTTTTATAACATAATAAATCACTTAAAGAAAATAAAATAATATTTTAGTTAATAAATTTATTAAAAGTGAATAAAAATAGAGCATGCTGAAAAATTCAGATTTAAGAAAATATAATTAAAGTGTTGAACTGACTCTGATTATCGAGTAAACTTTTGGTCAGTATAATTATTATTCCATGAAGTCAGTTCAAGTAGTATTGTGTTTAGTATATTGACTATAAGAATAAATATATTGTGTGATCACTTGAAAAGGCATGCATTTACTATACTAAGTATAAAAGAAAGGCGCGGTAGGTAGTTACCAGGAATGTATATAACTTGTGGTAACTCTACTTACTGTGTTGTCACTATATGTTTGCAGTATCTTTATTCTAAAAATGAGAAACATATACATGCTTTCAAAATATTCCACTGAAAGGAATGCGACCTTGCATGCACTACGACCAAGATTTATTGAAAACTAAAATCACATAATTGTGAAAATTTGTTAGGTGAAGGCAGAACTCCTGCTTGATTTTTCTATAAGATTACTAGATGGATCCTCTATCTCATGGGGTAGGAAGAAAAATATTGGTGGATAAGAAATAAGGAGGGATAAAAGGCTGTGGAAGTATGATATCTCACACGATCAATTTAAAATTACTTTAGGTATTAAATAACAATGTTTCTTGTGATCAATTACACAACATGAGGTAAGTTAAAAAATGATTCATTATCCATTAGTAAAGGTTCAACAAATTATTCCATGGTAGGTATGGAAAACCATATTTGGGGATTTTTTATCTTATCTAAAAAACAAAATTAGTGAAAGGTCCAGTTGACTTCAATTTATATAAAATAAATATCTTTCCAACAGATCAAAGAATACATCAATAAAAAATCTATATCATGATATATCATTGAAAAATGGTGATAAAAATAAATTGAAAGCTACAAAAAATACACTGAAATGTTGCAAAACTTCAGTAAAATTTTTAGGTATCCAAATGAAATTTTAAGCCTTTTATTTAGCTGAATTAAATTTATAAAAATGTTCCATATTTATAAATAAACAAAATAGTATGCTATTTCTAGGTATATTAAAAGATTTATTATAAAAAATAGAAGAAATTATCTCCTGGAATTTATAGAATTCCAGAAATGTTGAAGAGAATTTTGGAAATTTTTAGACCACTTAAAGAAGGATTTTAGATTTCCAAAAAGTACAATGAAATGTAAATAAATCTATTGGATATCCAAAAAAAATATTTCTAAGAATATTTGAGATATAAAAAATTATGTTATAATATAATATCTAAAGAAAACTTTGAAACACTATAAAATGAAAATTATTATTGAAACCAAAAACCTAAAGTATATCCAGATCAAAATGAAAACATTCTAGAGATTTATTTAGACTTTTTCTTAATCAAATAAAAGTTATATAAAATTATTATCTTTCATATGAAATAATATTTATAAAAATACAATCTCTATAAATAAAGATATGATAAAAATATATTGACTTATTAAAAATATTTATATATATAAAATATTGAGAGGGTTTGGAATATTTAAAAACAAAAAATATTAAAGAAGAATAAAAAACTTCAAAAATACTCCCCCTTTTTGAAAATTAAAAAACAAAAACAATATTCTATAAAATTATCCCCCTTTTGAAATTTTTGAAAAAGTCAATATTAAGAAAACTAAAAAAATAGTTTGAAAATAAAGAAGCCCACTTTAATAAATACATATTAAGTTAAGTTAAAACAAGGAATATAAAAAATTTTGAAACTTAATTTCAAACACACCAAGTTCAAATATTAGTTTCTAAAACTTTGTATAATCTTACATCTTGGTTAAAAAATATTCTAGTTGCTATTTAGTTTGAATATATTTAAGAACAATTTCACCTTTATTAGCATAATATTGATGAAAATGAAAGAACATGTCTATATTATTATTTCTATAATGAATTAAAGGGTTCTTTAAAATAAAAATATAAAAGTAATTATCACAATAAAATGGTGTATATGGAAAAGAAAAAACATAGTCAGAAATTTTTTGTTTAATCTATAAATATAGAGAGAAAAAATACAGTAGATATATACTCATTTCTAGCAGTATAAAAAGAAATAAAGTCTTGTTTTCTTAAAATACAAGGTGCTAAATTCTTTTTGATAAATTGACATGTACCTGAGGTAATATTTATATCAAGTCAACATCCTCCAAAATCAGAGTTAGAATAACTAATTAAATCAAAACATTTTTGTCTATAATAAAATAATTCTTAATTAATAGTTCCTTTAATATATATAATAATATATTTAATAGCCTTTAAGTAGTATTCCTTAGGATATTATTGGAATATAGAACATAAAAAAAAACTAAACATTATACATAGTCTAGAATCTTTTAAGTAAAACAAACTTCTATTCATGAATCTAAATGGTTTAGGAACAAGATAAAAAATAAAAGTAAAATTAATTATAAAATTTAAAACAAAATTTTTAATTTTAATATAATAATCTATATTACAAATAACATTTTCAATAAGACGGTATCTATGAATCTTCAATGATATTAGTCCAGGTCGAGAATGTGTATTCTCCCCTCAATTGATTCATCCTTATATCTAGATTTTACTTCACCAAAGTTAAAACCTCTAAACTCATCATAAAAAACATTAGAATCATAATTTAATTTCATATTATTTTCCTCAAACATAACTTGGAAAAATTCCTTAATATCCATAATTCTTTTATTATAAACTCTATAAGTTTTACAATTATTAGAGTAACCAAGAAAAATACCTTCATTACTTTTAGTATCAAATTTATCTAAATTATCCTCTAAATTGAAAATAAAAACATTATAACCAAAAAATCTAAAATAACTAACTTTAGGTTTTTTACCTTTAAATAATTCATAATAAGTTTTCCTTAACAACGATATAATAAGAATTTTATTTGGAATACAAAAATAAGAAAAATGGCTTTAACTTAAAAATATCTAGGAAAATTATATTCACTTAACATAGTTATGTCAATTTTAATAAGAGTTTCATTTTTCCGTTCAATAATACCATTTAGTAGTGGTGTTCCTAGAGTAGAAAAATCATGAAAACAACCATTCTTTTCAAATAATTTTTAAAATTATAAATTATGAAATTCATCTCCTTCATCACTACAATTATAAAAAACTATAAAACATTTTTAATTTGTAACTTATTTAAAAAAAAGTAGTAAATCTAGATAAAGTATCATTTTTATGTATAGAAAAGTAAACCCACGTAAATGTATTATAATAAATAACATTAACTAATGTATATTTATATCCTCCAATTCTATAAATTTGTGTAAAATTCAATAGACCAAGATGTACTGTCTGTAAAGGGTTATTAGTACTTATCAGATTGATAAGTCTAAAATAAGATTTATGTTGTTTCCATTTCATGCATGTGTGAAAAACATGAAGCTATTCTTTCTTTAGTGTAGGTAACTATAGAACATTCTCATTTTTAAATATATTATGTAAGATTATGAAATTAACATGACCTAATAATTGATAAAAATAATTCTACCACTCTATACAGAATTCAAACACTTCACAGGTTGAACCATTAGTTTAGAAAAATCAATATTATAAATTTTTTCCTTTCGATAAGCATGGAATAATAAAGATTCATCCCTAAAAATTAAACAATTATCATTTTGAAATTTCACCTCAATTATATCATTACATAATTATGATGTACTAATTAAATTATGTTTTAATCCTTTAATATATAAAACATTAGAAATAAAATTAGAATTTGAAATACCAACTTTACCAAAACTTTTGACTTTTCTTTTGGAATTATCTCCAAATGTAACAGTACCTCCATCAAATTTTCTATAAGTAATAAAATTTTACGGGTCTCTAGTCATATGGTAATAACATTTAATTTTAATGTACCATATTTTATTCTTGAGAATTATAAGACATTTTTATACAAAAATCAATTACTTGACAATTTTGGTACCCCAACTACTTTGGGTCCAATCAGATTAGAAAAACAATTTAGGTAGAAAAAATGAATTTGATAAACTATTATATGATAGTCTAGATAATTTTTATAGAAATATGAGTCATTTTAAATCCTAAATATTGTTTGAATCTAAGAGAAAAATTATATTCATAGTGACCATTCATGATACATTGAAAACATGTAATGGCAGAAGTACAACCATTTTTACTTTTCAAAAAATTATTTCAATACATTTGTGAAAATATCCTATCATAGAAAATACAAAAAAAATTATTTATTTTATTCAAGTATATCATTTTATGATATTTTTCATGATCTTAAATAAATGAAGATAATATTTTCTTAAAACTTTTAACTTTATTTTTCAAATTTTTATTAAAATTATGAGTAGATTTGAATTCATTTTAAGAATTAGAATGAAAATCAGAAAAAAAAATATTCCTTAATTTTTCACTCTCTTATAGAAGCAATTCATTTTTAGAAACACATTTCTTATTTTTTTATTTAATCTTATTATATAAATCCACAAATTTGAATGCATATTTTCTAAAACTTAAAAATTATTCATTTAACACAAAACATTAAGATTTTCAGAATCATAGTCAAAATAAAAATAACCAGAATAAAATCTAGAATCACTAACCTGATCCCAATATGACATGAAACACAAGTTATCAGATTATTTCTTATTTATAGAAATTTAACTAGTATTATATTATTCAGTACAACTCGAACTAATTTTCAATGCATTTTTCCTTATTTTTTTAATTTTATTTTTTTTACTTTTGAATAGTAATGATTGATATTCCGTTTATTTTTTCACTCAAAAAAAGTATCATATGAAATATTATAGCCAATACTACATTTTTTACCCCCCTTTCATTTTTTGAGGGTTTTTTTCTAAATCGATACTTGAATATTTTTTTTCATTCATTTGTATAATCCAATCATAATTTAAGCCATGTTTTTTTCACTATCCGGTAGTTTAGAATTAGAAGATTCATTAGAAAAAACAATCAAATATTTAAATGATATACCTTTTTTGTCTCTTCTTGAGTTATTTTCTTCAATTATAGTTCATACTGAAGTATTGACCCGATCAATTCATCATGAGTGTACTCTTTCAAGTTATTTTTTTCATCAATGGTGACCTTATTCTCATGTCATTTGTTTAGTAGTGATCACATGACTTGTTCAAAAGTGTTGGATTTACAATTGTTTCTCTAAGGGAATTTATTCCATTCATAATTCTTGTGAATCTATGGATCATTTGGTTCACATTTTCATTTACACCCATCTTTAAGTATTGGTACTCAACCCAAAGAATTCAAATATTAGTTTGAAACAATTTTTATGAGTGAAAGTGAGTAACTTTTATAATTTTCCAAATCTCATGAGCAATATTATATAATGACACATCATTAAACACACTTTTGTTAATATAACAATATAAAATATTCACAACTTTTTAATTTAAAACTTATTTAAATTTTTTTTTAAAAGTATATGGGATAGATTCTAGTAATGTGTACAACTTTTTTATGATTAACCAGTGTTCTATGATTAAATATTTGAGTTTTGGTTATATTCTAGATTTTCAGTAGCCATAATCATTCCCATAAAGTGGGTTGGATTCTAAGGAATCCAAGCATCATTTACATTTATCTACACCATTTTAAAGATCTTATCCTTAGACCATGAGGTCTCGAAATAGGTTAGGTTAATAAAATATAAATAACATACTCTATATAAATATTATTGAAATTATAAAAAGAAAAACAATTGATACCAATTTTTATTTCATTAGGGTAATGATAGAGGTTCTAAAGGGGGGGTTAATATACTAGATTAATTTTCTTTTTTAAAAAATAGTTTTTTTATTAAAGTAAATTAAAAGTTTTAATAAGCAGTAGAATAAAAGAAATAAAAGAAGGATGATTTTGTAGTAGTTCAGTCCAAAGTGGAATTAGTTTACTCTTATACCACTCTAATTGGAGAGAGATACATTGTATACTAAATCAACTTTTTAATGGGAATCATAACCTGATTACAAAATACTTTTTCTACAATGTAAAGGTATAACCACACTGACACACTAACTTTTTTACAAGAAGTTAAAAATTAATTAGAATATTAACTTTAGAATTTGAGATTCATAACCAGAATGATCCTGAATTTAGAATTCGAGAGTCAAAACTAGAAGAAATAGAAGAATAAATAATTTTTATATAAATTTATAAAAAAAATGAGTGTGTGTGAAAGATGGGAAGAAGTGTTATAGGTTTAAAAGAAAACAATATGAAGTAGAATATAAATGAAGAAATAAAAGGTATTGGTTATTGGGAAATGCATTAGTTTGTCTCATCAAGATAGTATAATTTGAATTAGTTTTAGGTTCAATATTTAGTAGATTATCTAATAGAAGAAAACTTGTTCACAAAAGAACAAAAATTAAAAGTTTAGTTTAAATATCTTTGATTCTCAAAAGGATTGTGTTTTTATAACTTGTATATCATATATCATTTGAATGTGTCCTGATTCCTTTAAATAGAATATTTAAAAACTAAAAATCCAATATATAACTAGGTAAAGCAATTTAAATTTAAATTACATAATTATTAAGGGGATAGAAAATTATTATCTAGAATAAACATAAGAAATATCACTTTATTTAAAAACTTAAAGACTGATTCAAACCAATTTTAATTTCCAATTAAATAATTGAAACAATTTCCATAATAATTGGTCAAAAAATTCCATAAATATCTTATGATAATTTTATTATTTAAATTAAAATATCAATTACATTCTAATTTAATGCAGTGTGTAAATATTTAAACTTTAATTGTACTATATTAAATACTAAAAAATTGGTTTGAATAAGTTGGTCATCCCTAAATATTAATTTAGAAAATAATAACACAATAAATCAACTCAAAATATAAAAACTTAAATATTGTAAATATATATTGCTTGTGTACACATGAATATAGAGTAAATTAATAAATATTTAAAATAGATTAATATATTTTAAAAACACTTTTCATGGAATTAATTTAATATATATTAGTTTTAGAAATCAATTAAACACTTAAAATAATTAAAATAATCATAAAGTTTATCAAATTATCAAAAGTGAAGAAAAAGCAGAGCTTACTGAAATCAATAAAACACTAAAAATATCTAAAATAATCATGCAGTTAATTAAATTATCAAAAGTGAATAAAATAATATCTTGTTAAAAAACTCATATTTAAGAAAAAATAATTAAATTTTTGAACTGAATATGAGTTCCTTATAGACTTTTGGTCGGTACACTTACCATGTCGTGCGACTAGTTCAAGTAGTCTTTTGATTAGTGTACTGACTGTTATAATAAATATATCATACGATCACTTGAAAATATTTATAGTAACTATAATAACCATGATAAAAATAAAATAAAATGTGCAGTAGGTATTGTTACCCTAAATGAAGATAACATATGGTAACTCTACTTATAGTGTGGTCACTATATGTTTGCGATAACTTTATTCTACAAAATGAGAAACATATACATGCTTGCGTCATATTCCACCACAAGGCGCGAGACCATGCATGTTCTGTAACCAAAAATGACTAAAAACTAAAATCACAGAATCATGAAACACTGTAAGGAAAAGGAGAAACTCTTGCTTGATAATTTATACAAGACGACTAGCTACATAACCCATCTCATGTGGTAAGAAAAAAAAATCCTGGTGGATAAATAGGAAGGTAAGAGAAAATACAGTGAACATTCCATATCAAATGGTCAATTTGAAATGAATTTATGTGGTAAGTAAAAATGATTCAGGTAGTTACTTACACAACATACAAAAGGTTTAAAAAGTGGGTCACATTCACTTGCTACAGGTTTAGTAAATTAAGTTACAGTAGGTATAGAAAACCAACTTTAGTGTTTTTTAGCCTATCTAAATAGTAGAATTAATGAAAGTTATAGTTGAATTAAATATATATAAAATAAATATATTTCTAATGGTTTATTTAACACATAAATCTGACTTCTATATCATGTGATATCATTAAAAATATCAAAAAACATAAATTGAAATATTCAGAAAAAGAACTAAATTTTTTTAGAACATAGGTCAATTTTTAAGGCATACAAGTGGAATTTTCATCCTTTCATTCATTTGAATGAAATGCATAAAAATGTATTATCTTTACAAATTAATACACATCATATGATTCTGTGGTATATTGTGATAGTTTTCATGGAAAAAAATGAATAAATTATATACTATAAATTCTAAAATTCTCGAACTGTTGAAGATATTTCAGGTAATTTTTAGACCACTCAATCAAGGATTTCATATTTTAAAAAAGTTTAATGAAATGAAAATAAATATATTCATTATAAAACAAAATAAGTTTCATGAATATAAAAGCGATACAACTTAATTTATAATAGAATAACTAAAGTAAACTTTAAAACACTATAAACTAAAAAATATTATTGAAACTAAAAGCATGTAGCTTGTTCGGATCAAACTGTGAACATTCTAGAGATTGATTTATACTTTTAAATTGTTTGATAAAATTTTGATAAACCATTTATATTTCATATGATATAATATTTATAAAAATATAGTCACTATAATTCAATATATAATAAAAAATAGTGAGAAAGTAAAAACTGATTTCAACATAAAATATTAAGAGTATTTGTAATATTAAAAAATATAAAATATTAAATAATAACAAAAATCTCCCAAAATGTATCACTAATATAGGGTATTCATGATGGATCCATTGTATTTTTTTAAAATGATAAATCAATGTGTGATGCTGAGGAAGGTCCTTTTATAGTGATAGGTACTATTTTAGCATCCTTTACCCTCATATGTGCTTTATTGGATATAAGAGCTTCTCATTCTTTTATTTTTGATCATCTAGTATCTATATTGGTTTTAAAATTTTAAAACTCTTAAAAAATCATGAGAATAATACCCCTATTGGGTAAAAAAATAGAGATAAATAATAGGTGTTTCTCCTGTCCTCTTTTGGTATAATCATTCCCATATATTTTGGAATTTTTACTCTTAAAGTGAATATCTTTGATATTATCTTCATATGGATTGGGTGACTCATTTAAAAGATATTATTGATTGTTATAAGATTAAATCATCAATATCTTTCCATAATGTAACCTAACCATTTTTGGAGAATGAGAATATCATGTAATTTGATATGGGTGCGATCAGAAGAAAGTTTTAGTGTTTACCTCTTAGATGGAATTTTTGGTTTTTGGGGTAGTTGAAACACATGGACTTGAAGCATTGCCTAATGTGATAGAAATTTTTCCTTTTGTGTTTCCTAAGTATTTATATTGGCTTCCACTTAAACATTAGGTTGAGTTCTCAATTTAGCTAGTTCTTGGAATTAATTTGATTTTGATTTCATCGTATAGTATAAAATCAAGAAATAATTAAAAACTCATATGGAGGAGATAAATTTCAAGGGTTTTATATGACCTAGTAATTATATGTAGGTTTATTAATTTATATTTCTAAATAAAGTTCATGGGACTCTATATCTATTCAAAAATTATTGGAAGACAAATTAGGTAACTATCAAGAACTGATACCCTTTTCCTCAAATTGATGTATTTTTTTATTAATTAAAAAGATCTAAATGGTTTAAATGTTTGATTTAAAAACAAGGAATCATCAATTTCATGTGATACCTAAATTATTACATCCCAAACCTAACCTTACACTAATTACATTTCTTAAAGAAAATATTTTAATATATAAATCCCCAAGACTTTTTAGGTTTATAGTTTTAGAGGATTAGGAAAAAATAATAACTAAAAAAATCCACATTCATTGTATAAAAGGAATATTTTTCCACTATATTATAAACTAATTAATCCATAATATGTAATCAATATCTCCCAAAAATTCTCTACATAAGATATCCTATTATACATATCACGTATAATAATTTTCTTTATAACCTGGGGAAATGGAACCATAATAAGGGGTGATCTAAAATGGTTTGTAAGGGTAAACATAAGCTATAATAATCGAAGATCATAAGTTGGCATATGATAAACCTATGGTTATGAGAATTTAATTAAAGTACATGAACATAAAATATATAATCCTTTCCTAATAAATATAATGTTCATAATATTGGAAACATGACATAAGGAAATGATATCATATGATCTTGGAATCATGGAATATATAGCGACAACATAAGACATGGAATCAAAAGAATAAGTCGAGGATCACTTATAATAATATCATATTGGATAGAGTCCCATGGTGGATTAGGTTCACTCCTCATTATTATAAACATAGGGAGAAAATTCTAAAAGTGGACTTGGTTTACTCTCTAAGACCATGCATAAAATCTTATTATATATAAATATTTTCCCAATAAATTGGAGTGATATATAATTTCAATCCCCCATCACATAATCATAATATTTATATTCATATACATTCTAAATGATGAAAATAAACCACACACAAAGCATAAGTATGGTAAAACCCATGAGAAATAAGTGGGTTTCATAATCTTATCTCAGAGCCTAACTAAAAAATATATCATAAGGATTTACAAGATAAGAAGTAATTGAATCATTTTGTAATGATTATATTTTAATAAAGGAACATATTTTTGAAACATTGAGTTCCAATGTAGAAAAATTCATGAGAATTCTTAAGGATATGTAAAAATGAATCATATAGGTGATAATTTTTGAAATGAGAATAGGATAGTTTATGGTAGGAAATAATTTTTTACTTCCCTTTAGAGTATAATTGAACTAGGATTGTTTTATATAAAAAAATAGGATTTAAAATATCTATTTGTGGTCTAAAACATTTTATAGTGGGGACACTTATCTTGAAATAAGAAATTGTAAGCTTTCATTTTTTATGTTTTAAAAACACCTTATTGATATCCCATATCATAAAAAGAATGATAAAACTTTATTTTGAAAATAGATGAAGGGAAATAATAAGTTAATAGGAGAAAACACATAATTTTGATTCTAATAAAAAGGATAACATTGGCGGGATAGTAAATTATAGAGATGGATGAAAAACCATTTTTTAAGAGGATAAGAATTATTATTAACAAATTTTCTTTTTCAAAAATGAATAGAACTCATCAATAAGTTATTTTTTAATTAAAATTTATATATCCTAGGATAAAAATAAGGTATACCATTTTAAATAAAAGATTAACCTTAAGTAGGAACATTGTAACTCAATAAAGTAGAATGAGTTGTAAAAAAGCCTTATATTTTAGGGGAGATATCAATCATATTCCAAAGTAAGTAATAACATGAATGGAAGTAAAGTTTAAAATTTTAATAATAATATAAGATATTATAAGTCAATGGAGTATTAGGTATACCATACAAATTAATATTTTTTCATAATATTAAAGCTTGACTCAATGAAGGGTGATTGAGATTAAAACACTTACATTTTATATTGGTTTACTCAAACATACTCTAACCTACCACATAAAAAATACAACTATATTAATTATTTATTTAATAACCTTATTAATAACTATTACCATTTATAACCCACATTTATATTTGTTCTCTACATGTATATTAGTTAGTTTTTAGATATTTTCAATATTGGATGTGAGTAATCTTGATCAATTTTAAATAGTTTCATATGAGCGATAACAATATTCATTATTCTTACAAATTTCATCATTAAAATACCATTAAAGTAAATTTTATGGAATAATAATAATAATTTATGAAGTTTCAATTTTCCTTTTTGGGTGTTTCACTCTTTATCCTTGAATAAGAAATCAATAATGATAAAGTTTTGATGTTTTTTATAAAACAGATGATGGTATATTAATTAATGAGTTTAATATCAATTTTAACATTATATAAAAAAATTAATTCATTATTTACTCATTTTTATAATATATTATTAGAATTAAAGTTATTATATTAATCAATGATATTATTTTATTTTATTGTTTAAGAGGGTGGTCAAACCCACCCAAAAACACAAAGCATAATTTAATGGATGATTATGAGGTGGTTAAGTTTTAATATCACTATAACAAAAGAATATTGATCTTAATTAGTTTTTATAGTTGTAATATATCAAAATTTAAAATAATTATAAGGGTAATATAATTTATATAAATTCAATACATAGAATAAAAAGATAATTTTCTGCTCTGTGTTCTTGTTTTAAGGTGGTTAATTTTATAATGACTATTTATTATTCATATCATTAATAGTTTATTAAATTTTTATTAAAAAAATATTAATAATTACATAAAAACCATAATTATCCTTTAATCCCATTTATCAATCCATCCATGAAATGCGGTAGGGAAAAATGATCATATCTTTCCATGGAGGTAGTATTCCACACATATATATGGGTGATGCTTTCGTTTTCCTTAGAATGGGATAGAGGGGTAATATGAATTAGCATTTAATAATATTAAATAATTTTATTTATCATAATTATATATATAATATTCACTTGTTTAAACTATCCATGTTAGACATTTAATCAAATCAAACATGTTACTTTATAGAGGTGGTAATCCGCACATACACACAACTCATGATTTTGTTTTTATTAATGGAAAAGGGAAAAGTGATTAATGATTGTACCATAAATATAATAACATAAAAGTATATCAATTATACTTATGTTATCCTTTTAGTATGGTTTAATGTAATTTTATTAAAAATATGTGTATATAAATAAATAAAAATGTGGAAGGTGTGGTTAGAATTTTATATACCACTCCTTGAATCATCTCATTTTCAATCTGATTAAGACCTTGTGAGATGGTATATTGAGAATACAAGAAATTATTAAGGGAGTATAGGAATGTAAAGGATAGGTTTGGGTAGATTTTTGGCTGAAATAAATGGGTTTTTGTGTGAGGGGAAGTGAGGAGAGAAGTTCCCATTTTATAAGTGAAAAAGGATGAGTTTTTTGTAAATACTCAAAACTTTTCAATAATGAGAAGTCACTATCAAAGAAATTGTATCACAAATTGAGAAATAATATATAGGGTAATATATAGGGTTGATATATTCTTCAAAAACTCATTCAAGAACATGGTTTAAACATGTTTTTAAATCATTACAATTATATTTTTAAATTTAAACATTTTGGCTTTTACCGTGGTAACTAGTTTTTACCCAAGGTAACTTATAATTTATGACCAAAAATTAAATGGTCAAAATTAAATAATTTGGATTCATTGATTCATAATTTGGAATCAATTTTATTTAGTTAAATTTCTAAAAGTGATAAAAATTAATTTTAAAATACTATATGTATAATATATTAAAAACAGTTTAAAAAAATAGATCTTAAGTTCTAAAATGTCAAATATGAGTTTGTAAATTATTAATTTTTAATTGTAAATTCACTTATAAATTAAATATTAGTTTTTATAAAAATGTTTTATGAATTAACAATTCATACTCATATACTAATAATGTAATAAAAGTCATGTAATTTATAAAAATGATATTTTGTAGTATTCACCAAAAAACCAATCTTTTTAGAAAAATCACACAAATTCATCTTAAAATAATATTGAAATTATATATCAAAAAATGAATTTTATTTTTTGAATTTTAATTCCTAGAATTCTTGACAGCCCCCTTAGGCATTGTTAGTTCCCTACGGTGCTATGAAAAAACAAAATTTATAAAACTCAGACAATCCTAACTTAAAGTGTAGTATCTAGAATGTCCGAGTGTTGAACCCACAGGGATGATCCATATGTTTTAAATTAATTTAGAAAATTGAAACTGATATTGTTTGATTCATTGTTAAATAAAGAGAAATAATATATGGATTTATTGGGTAGTGAAATCAGGAGAGAGGCATGCCGGGTTCAATGATTTTTAGGTTCGTGTGCTAGGGATTCAATGATAATTGATTAATTCTGTCTTGGTGTTAGAATTTGGTCATTAGGGATCCTTGGTCTTAGTATCTTGTCCTAGTCCTATGATGCACTTTTGGAATGGTCATCTACTTAGTGTAATCATATAAATAGGTGACCCAAAACCTTGTTTAAACACAACCAACATAGATTTCATAATGGTCATATGAAAACTAAGCTGATTGATTGATGTAATAAAAAGATAACATTTAGAACGTAGAAATGATCATGAAATATGAAAAGAAAGATATTTGGAATTGAATAAAAAGATTATAGTAATCCAAAACATGAATATAAAGTTGAAAAATAAACCCTAAGCACGCATCACCCTACACATCACATCACTCGACACTAAAAGGCTACTCGCTCATCATGAGAGTGAGTGTCATGGGTACCCGAGGAAGGATAGTAGTGAAGAATGGATTCATATTATCACCCATGTTCTGGAGGATTCCCTTTGATGTTACTTGATTGCCTCTACCCCATAGTATGTTTGAATGGTGGATGGTGACCTCCTTTTATAGGTGAACTCATCCAAAAATTGTTGCCTGCGTTGCCTGTTTTTTCTCTACGCGTCGATGTCGTCACGATGTGTAACTAAGGTACACATCGTGTACTTAAGATCTGATTTCTCCTCCGATACATTGAATATGAAGACTCTGCTTTGACTATTTTACTTTTTTTACGATGTGTACTGATATTATATTACGTTTACTTGACTTTCACACCATATATGCTCATCACGAATTGTACAGTGCATATCGTTTTCACTTTAAATTGTAATGATGTGTACTTGTGGTACACAATGTCTATGAAATTTTCCTTCACTTTTCAGCTACTCTCCTCTCTTAAAAATTTAGTGTCACACTACTTTTCTTCATTCATAGCACAAATGGTTGTTTTTCTCATTTTTGATCCTCTTCTCATTCATTTCTGACAAATCTTTCATTCCCTGTCAAAAATAACAAAACAAATCAATTCATTCCAAAAATAGAAAGTTTATTTAATAAATTACAAAATCAACCCATTAAAAAAAATTAAAATATATACATTAAATAGACGTATCAATTTTCTATTTTATATTTTAAATAAAATCATAAAATACAATGAGAAACTCTTTTTATAGAAAAATAAGTCTGTAAAATACTTGTTATTATTATTCTTAATTTCTATAAAACACCAATAAATCTATAATTAATCAATCAATATTATATTGTATTAAAATCATCATTTAAAAATACTACACTTAGTTTTCTTTAAGAATTATAACATATAAAAAGATATATTATTAAATATAATAATTAATTAAGTAAATTTTTGTAAAATAATTTATATATATATAAATATATAAATATATTTTTTAAGTTTTTTACTTCTATTAATGACTTTTAATTTAATGGATTGGTTTTAATGGTTTAAAAATATCATAATTTTTTTAGTTTGGTGGTGTGTGTTGATCTAGATTTCGAACATATTTGACTGAATTAGAGGAAAACATATATTAAAATATCATGTCATACAATGCACCCCTCTTAAGTAAATTGCATCTTCAAAATTTTAAAAATCATATGGTATGAGTATTTTCCATTGGGATCTCCTAATTAACCTTACACTAGTAGTTGATCATGGGTTTATTTATGATATGAATTGATATTTCCCTATATGTAATTTGATATAATCCCTTTGTAAAAAGAGACAGTCCATTCCTAATAGAATCTTAACAAGAGAATAAGAGATAAATCCACAAAAAGTAACTTCCACAAACATTGAATAATATTTTTATACTATGGATATAATAATTATACCACTAAATGTTTTTATTTATAATTAAATATATAATAGGTGAAAACTTACATGAAATTAGATATACAAAAATATAGAGTGAAAATTCACTTTCTACTTCAATAGAATTCATTACATAGTATTTTCCTTATTTCCATGGTGTAAGTGGTTATTGGTGCCTATTTTTCTCATTAAACCCTAGATTAGGTAATTGGTTTTAATAATGTATAATTTTATTACAATTGAATTAATGGATTTTAGTAGCTTATCTATTTCCCTAATACTTTTCAGTTTGATGGCCTTCATCTTCACAATTATAGTATCTTCCCATCACTTTAAGTAAATTTACCCATGTTTCTTTATAATTTTTTAACATATAAGGAATTGAATATTCTTTCTTTCATCATCCTTATCATAACAACTTCCACTGGACTCCATCCTTCTCTAATTTAGTGTGTTTGGGACTTCAACTTTGTTCACGTTGTTAATCATATTTCTTGATAGTTGGTTCGGTACAATCACAATGTGTTTTACTCCAATAACTATTCTAATGGATTTTTCATTTAGTTTATTATCACATTATCCCTATAACTCATGGTTCCTTCTAGTTCTATCCATTACTAAAACAAAAAGGGGTTAACGGTTATATGATTATTATCATAAATAGTATTAGAAAAATTTAACCACAATATGTCCTACATTATGATACTATTTCATTAACATAAGGTTTTTTAGTTCAACCCATCCCACTCTTAGTTTAACCTATTTCATTATAGATTCAACCTTGGTTACTTTAATTTGAGTTTTCTCAAAATTATTATCTAAATCCATTTAAATGAATTGGGAATCAATCCTTTATAGTTGTTTGTAAAGAGAATGTAATTAACCAAAGAATATATATGAGGAGTATCTAGTTATGTGTGTAGTTTTAGTCCCACTAATTGTGCATCATAGTGATTATTGAGTTATTGATCAACTAACCATTTTTATGGGGTTGCCGCTAGGTGCATATTCTCTGGAGCTGTATCCACTTTCTATTATAAAAAAGGATATGTAATTGTTAGTAAATACACATAATCAAAACTTTCCAAAATTTAAGGATTTTATCCTATACTAAGGACTATACCTATTATTTTAAATAATGTTCTATCATCCTAATCCAAAAAATATTCAATATTACCTCAACTAACCTAAAGTTTTATCTGTACCTTATAAATTGTTATAAATATTATCTTATATACCCTTAAAGTACCCTTAACTAACATCCTAACCTATAATATTTTATAAACCCTACTCTAATACCAATTATGATATCCTAGAACTAACCATATGGTAATTACATGACTTAATGAAAATATTACATTACGTATATTCCCAAAACCTTTTCATTTTAGAGGTTTAAAGGATTAGGACAAAAATAATTAACAAAATCCATATTTTTTTAATCAAAATTATATTTTTACAACTATATGAGAAACTACCAAATCCATAATAGGTCTTCAATATATTATAAAAATTCTCCACAAAAACTATCCTATTAGATATATCATGAGTAATAATTTTCTTCAGAACTAGGGGAAATGGAAATAAAAGAAGTGATGAGATCAAATGCTCAGTAAGGGTAAAAATAAGAGATAATCATAAAAGATCATAAGTTGGCATAAGATAAAAATATAGGAATAAGAATGTAGGGAACATGAAAAAAATATAGAATCCATACCAATGCAAAGGATGATCATAAATAAAGAAAAATCATATAAGGAAACAATATCATAAGATCTTGGAATCAAGAAATATGTGGAAAAACATAAGATATGAAATCTTAATCATAAGTTGAGGATCACTTCCAATACTATAATAGGGGATAGAGTACCATGGTGGATTGGGTTCACTCCCCATTCCCATAAACATAGCGGAAAAAGTCTCATAGTGGACTAGGTTCACTCCCCAAAACCATACATAACATCTCATGATATATAAATATTTACCCAATGAATTGTAGGGATAAATAATTCTAGACCACCCATCACATAATAATAATATATAAATTCATATGTGTGTTACATGGGGGAAAGAAACCAGACATAAAGCATAATCATGATAAAACCCATGAGAGAGAAGTGGGTTTCATAATATTGTCGGAAAGAAAAGACATAGATTATATCATAAATAATCCCAATAGAATATGGAATTAAATCTTTTTGGAATTTTTATATTTGAATAAATAATAGGTCTAAAAATTTATTTTAAATGAAGAAAAATGTATGATAAGAATCAAGGATAAGTAAAAATGAACCTTATAGGTGAGATTTTAAAAATAAGAGACATTTTAAGGAAAGAAATATTTTTTCTATTTTCATTTAAAATAAAATTGAACTAGAAATATTTTATCTAAAAATATATTTTTTTAAAAATATATTCTGGTATAAAACATTTTATGTAGGTTATATTTTTCATGAAATAAGAAATTTGAAGGTTCCATTTTTGCATTATACAAACAACTTTGTTGAAATACCATGTCTTAAAAAGGAAGATAGAAATTTATTTTGAAAAGAGGATAAGTAAAATATAAAATTCATATGTTTTAACTCATAAGTAGGTTTCCAATTATAAATATTAACATTAGTGGGAAGGGAAATTATGAACAAGGTGGGGAAACCTTCATTTAAGAGGATGAGAATTATTCTTAATATAATTTCATTTTCAAGAAGGAAAAGAACTCATCAATAATTATTATTTGAATAAAAATTTATCTCCCAAGATAAAAATATGGTATACCATATATAATGAAATATAAATCTAAAAGAGAAACATATTAAATCAATGAAGCAGATTAAGTTATGAAAAACACAAACATTTTAGGGAAAATGTCAATTATAATCCAAATAAAGGAATATAATGAATGGAAATTAAGTTTAAAAGTTCAAAAATAATATATTCTATTATAATTCAAGGGTATAATAGTTAAACCATATAAATAAATATAGGAAGATAATATCAAATCATGCCTTGATAAAGGGTGATTGAGTCGGAAACCCTTACATTTTATCATGATTTCATTGAATGTGATCTAACCTCCTATATAAAAAAACATTTATATAATAATTAATTATTTCATAACCATACTCATAACTATTACCATTTAAAAATATCATTTAAAACTATTCTCTACATGAATATTAGTTATTTCTTTACCTATTCTCAATATCAGGTGTGAGTTATCTTGATCGTTTAAAATTATTTTCATAAGAGAGATATCTATATTCATTCTTATTCCAAATTTAATCATTAAAATATAATTAATGTTACTATAATGGTTTAATTATAATAATTTATGAAGTTTTAATTTCCGTTTCTATGTATTTCACTCTTTATCCTTGAGGATGAAATCAACAACAAGAAAGTTTTGGTGATTTTTAACAAATAGAGTGTGGTCTCTTAATAAATGAGTTTAATTTAAATGTTACCATTATATAATTAAAACAAGGTCATTATTTAGTAATTTTTATCATATATTACCAGTATTATAATTCTCATAGTCATTAATTACATTATTTTATATTATTGTTTAAGTGTGTGGTCAAACTGACACAAAAAAGCATACAATAATTTAATGGATGGTTATGAAGTTTATTAAGTTATAATATGTAACGCCCCGACCCCCGAATCCCAGAGTCGGTGAATTATTTTAATACATTGGCATGATTACAAGGAATCATGTCCCAAAGGACTAATCAGTTTAACAGTATTGGAAAATAGATTACATACATGAATGTTACATTACACTTTATAACATACAACACAACATAAATAATCCTTTATGAATTCCATTATTCTCTTATCTTAACCCTACATATCAATCACAATACACTTCTTAGAATCCGGGAAAAAATAAAACATAGAAAGGGGTGATCTCAGATGCTCAGTAAGGATAACAATATAGAGAAATCTTTCATAAATAAGCATAAACATTTAAGGCAATGTATAAAACTAAAACAAAAGCCTTTCAAACTTAAACATCAGCATAATATGGCAAAGATAAATCAAATAATTCCATTTACTTATTCACATGGATATTCTACTAGTCTAATAATCACATGAAATATCAATAGCAACTTTCATAATGATGGATTGCATAATGCCAGACTTTATAACCACATAGTCAAGGCCTTATGCCAATACTACAAATAATATTTTTTCAAGGCCTTGTTCCAAGACACTAGTTTGTCTCATGAGACCTACCGATGCATTGAGAAGCTATAGCGGGCTCCACCCATCACTTACTAAGTCCAATTCATTCCTCATATGAAAAGGTTTAAACATAACATAAAAATTCATATAAAAAAAATTATACGAAATTTCAATACTTTATCCATAAGCCATGAATGGTATAAAAATAACACATCCACAGTCAAACATAACACAAAACATTCAATACAATAAATAATATTTGTTTCAACTTCAAACAAGTTTAAAATCCATCAAAGGATGTTGACATAGATGAAAATGATTTGTAAAAAAATTTGAGAGAAATATCACCTTTTAATGAAAACATTTAAAAGTCACACAATTTATAAAGGAAGAAATTTAAAGACATTTTTGAATCAAATTTTACCATACCACTTTGAAACTTTTTAAAGGAATTAACATTTTAAAAACATTCATGTTCATATAAATAAATCCTTAAAAACCATTTTAAAAACATTGACATTAATGCGAAAGGTTTAGAAGAATAATTCTTTAAAACATTTAAAATTATGTTTTATTAAAAGAGTACCTTAAAAATAATCCCTTTGAAAACGTTTTATGAAACATGGACATGGATAATAAATATTCCCTAGTAGATACTTACGTAAAACTAATCTCGGATAATAATGATACTGTGAAATTAACCCTTACCTTGTACTTTTCTTTAGTCGAGGGTATATTTAACCTCCTGTAAAAATACTGTAGTATCTTATTAAATTATAAAATAACCATATTAATATTTATGATGTCATACATGATTCATTTATAACTTTATACTACCCATTTAATAATAATTTCCATGTTAAATTAACATTTCGGGTAATAATCGCTTTCTTTATCGTACGTGTTTTAACTTTTTACTCTTGATTGTATCACTTAGATCGTGATTTAAATACTTAAAGAATATAAAACATGATTTATATATCATATGTATTTATAATATAAATATTTATAATAGATATATATATGAAATTGAATACACCGTTTATGGAGACGGTAGGCCATACATGTGCATAAATGTTGTTTCTGTTTTCATATTGTATTGAACAGAAGTAAGTGAATAAGATATATGTAAGTACATAAATACATATATATATATCTCCAGTACCATTATTATGTCAATATTAAATACTTATTAATAATATATATTTTTATAATCATCATTGAATGGTGAACCTAGAAATGAATCTCATCACGTCGTGGAGACGGTAATCCGTACATACACACGAGCGGGGATATCATTTCCTTAACGATTAAAAGGTGTAGAATTGGATGGTACAATAATTTTAAATAAACATTATAATTTTATTTTCATTATTTACTTACATATTATTCATCATTATATCGATACAAATAACATAGTGTTGAATAACAAATTACCCCACGACGTGGCGACGATAAGCCGTACGTACGCATGCATGGTGAAATTATCATTCATAGGATAGATAGAATAATGAATATAGTTGTACCATATTTATAATAACATCATAGTATCTATAAGTTACTAGAGTTATTATTTTGGTATGGTAATAACAAATAAATAAGAAGTGGAAGAAGAAAATAACTTGAAAGATGGTGGTGAAATTATTACCTCTTCTTCAGGTGTTTCCTATTGAGTTGATAAAAAGGGCTACTTCGGTGGGATTTCTGATCAAATTAAGGACTATAGTTTTAATTGAGGTAATTTGGGAGGATATTTGGGCAGGGTTTTGCTGATCCAAATGGCTTTGGCGGTGTGATTTTGAGATAAGGGGAATTCCCTTTTATAAGAGGGGCGAGGGTTACTTTAGGAAAAGATAAACGTGTTAATTTATTATACAATCATATTCGGTTTATAATAGCTAAAAATAAATTTATTTCGAGACTTAGGTTGTTATGTGTCTAAATAATCTCAGACAATAGGTTTTATATAAGTTTAAGTTACCATTTTAACCTTATCTTTTAGATTTAACTCTTAGTTAAGTAGTTTAATTGTTACAGTGTCTTCTTGTATTCTTACACTATATAGTTAATAAACATAATCTAATATTCCAATAGAACCTAAATTGGTTCATTAATGACATATATAATATTATTTAACCCATTTGGCTGAACCCTATTATTTTTAGTAATATTATATCAACCAATAATATAGTTTTTGTTTTAAAAATGATTTTATGTAAATTTTAACACTATTTGGTATTTGTTTTTTGTTAAAATCATAGAAGCATGATTAATTCAAAAAAAAATTGATTGAATAAACCCTAACATGTCATATTAATCTATAAAATTAGTTTAATTTATCAAAAGTCTCAAATTACATTTATTTGGGTATTTATAATATCAATTATTTCAATCTTTTATTAATAAGGTAATTACTGTATCATAATTGTGTCATAAATAAATTTAATTATTTAATGTCTAAAAATTATAAATAAAATACCATTATGTAGGAAATATTTTTATATTTATAATTAATATTTATAGTTGAATTTATCTTATATATAACCCGATATTAAAAATGTTTTAGTTATGAAAACTTGAATTTAACACTTTTAACTCTTCTTTAAATTAAATAATAATAAATGTCCTAATCTAATCCAAGTGGATATAAAAGATAATATATTATTCCTAAGGTTTTTTTGGTCGAATTACTCTTATAAAATAGAATTAGGACATGTGTTAGGGTAATTATAATTTCATTTTTAACCTTAATTACCCTATTTACTTTTAACCGTGGTAAATAAAAGTCAAGAGTTACTATTCACCAAAAATTGTTTTCATCTTATTGAACCAAATTTTACTTACTGATGTTAACCGTGTCTCTCAGATTTTTAAAATTCAACTCACAGAAGCGGTAAAATTAAGTTTTATGCAAATTTATAAATGCTCCTGGAAGGTTGGTAAAAGATGGTAAAAAGTTCAATAAAATTTTATATATTTAAACTTATTATAAAATGAATCCAATGAATTATATTGAAAATATATAGGTATTATGTATCTATTTTGACTTAAAATAAATTTAAATAAAATAAATAATTATTTAAATAAAAATTCGATTTTAAATAATAAGGTAGTGTTTTTCACTATTCATCAAAAATTGAAAGTTTTCAGAAAAATACCAAAAATTCACCCTAAGATAATTCTGGTATTCTGAATTCAAAAATGAAGTATATTTTACCAAATTCAAAACATAGAAGTGGAATTTATTAATTTAAAATTAATTCACGTTGTCAATACCAAAAAGCAAGTTTTTAAAAAGTAAAAACTATCAAAAGATTGACATGTGTTTATGTCAAATTTAAATGTGAAATTACTAATAATGACATAAATTATATTAAATGATAAAAATATAATCTAATTATACTTAAAAAACATTAAAATTCATAATTTAACACTATAAATTATTTTTATTAAAAAAGTTGTTTTCAATTAAAATTCAGTATTTTTCACTATTCATCAAAATATGAAAGTTATCATAAAAGTACCAAAATTTTATCCACACTAAATTTTTATATCCTGATTCTAAAGAATAATTTAATTTCATTAAATTTAATATATAAAAGTTTCAAATATTGGTTTTAAAAAAAGGTTCGCCATTAAAGGCGGTAAAATTGTATTTTTTGAAAAATACTTCTTTTATCTGAAAAAAATAAATATGTTATTATATTGTTTCTAAGAAACACATAATATGGATGTTAAAATTATATAGAGTATATAAGATTAAAAATGCAGTTAATACTATTCATAAATTCTTTTTGAATGGCTAATTTTGAAAGTTGTGGTGCGCTCAAAGTCAGTGTTGCGTGTAGCGCAAGCTATTAAATTAATTTAATGAGATAACGTACTATGAAATCTTGAGGTGTTACATAATATCACTATAAGAAAAGAATAATTATCTTAATTAGTGTTTTTAATTGTGATATATTAAAATTTTAAATAATTATAAGGATAATATAATTTATATAAGTCCATTGCTTTGAATAAAAATATTATTCTTAACTTAGCGTGCTTGTTTTAAGACGGATAATTTTATAATAATTTCTTACTATTAATATCATTAATATGTTATTAAATTTTCCTTACCAAAATATTTATCATTATATAAAAAATATATTTATCCTTTAAACCAATTCATTAATCCATTTATGAAATGTAGTATTGAAAAACAAACATACCATTCCATGGAGGCACTAATCCACACATATGCATAGATGGTGCTATCGTTTTCCTTAGAACGAGATAGAGGAGTAACATGGCTTATCATTTAATAATATTAAATAAATTATAGTTATCATAATTATATATTTAATTACCTTTTTAAAACCATCATTTTTAGGTGGGGAAGAAAAACAAACACGTTGCTTCATGGATGTGTCAGTCCGCACGTACACATGATTCATGCTTTTGTTTATCAGGTGGTTAATTATTATATCATAATTATAATAACATCAAAGAATAATAATGATACTTATGTTATCATTTTAATTTGGTTTAGTGGGATTTTAGGAAGTATAAGTGCATATAAAAAATAGAAATGAAGAATTAGTTGTTAAAAGTTTATACCTCAATTCTTAGATTATCCCATTTACAGAAGGATTAAGACCTTGAGGGATGGTATTTTGAGAAGACCAGAACCACATGAGGGTGGATAGAATTGGGAAGGAGAGGGTTGGGATGACTTTTTATTGAAATATGGTGTTTTTTATGTGAGGGGAAACAAGGATATGAGTGCTCCTTTTATAAGTGAAAAGGGATGACATTTTTGTAAATACCAAAAAAAATAGTAATAGGAAGTCACTCTCAAAGAAAGTGGATAAAAAATTGAGAAATAATAGATATTGGAAAAGATAATTTCAATCTTGGTCTCAACCACCCATTACCACACATGATTTAAACTCATTACAATTATATTTTCACTTTTACCAATTTATAGTTTACCATGGTAACTAGTTTTTAACTTATATAACTTATCCTTTATGCCCAAAAATAAAATGGTCCTTATTAAATAATTTGGACACACTGAATCAAAATTTTAAATCCATTTCATTTGGTTAAATTTCTAAAGGCGATAAAAATTAATTTTAAAATACTAAATGTATAATTCATTAATTTCACTTATAAAATACATATTTTCTCTCAAAAAAGGATTCAAAAATTTAAAATTCATACTTATATGCTAATAATGTCATAAAAGTCTTGTTATTTATAAAAAATGGAATTTTCCCATATTCACCTAAAAAAATATTTTTAGAGAAATAAAAAAAATCATTTTTAATTAATATTGAAATTCTATATCGAAAAATGAGGTTTAGTTTTTCAAATTTAATTTATAGAATTTTCAATTTTAACTAATATATAAAATAACAAAATAAAATGATAAATTGTTTTCATAAGAGAATAAAATTTTAAAATACTAGGTATTCTTACTCTTAATTTCTAAAATACTAAAAAATATATCATAAATCAATAAATATTATATTTTATGAAAATAATAATTAAATAATAATATATTTAGTTTTTTATAAAGTTAAACACATAAAAAGATTGATTTTTAAACCCAATAATCAATTATGAAAATTTTCATAAAATAACCAATATATATATAAATATATATAAATATATTTCATAATAATGTTACTACTATTCATACATTCTAATTTAGTTACTAGACTTTAGTGGTATAATCATATATCTATTTTATTTCAGTTTGGTGTTGCATGTTGGGAATGTTAATAAACACACTTGACTTAATTATAGGAAAACATATATTAAAATCTAAAGTTGTTAAATGAATAAATTTTAAATATTCTTTTCAAAATTAATTATAGGTATTTCAATTATTTATTTGTTCATTTTTGATTTTCTAATGAGGATACTATTTTTATGGCTCTCATGAACAAGATTTTTCATCTATCCTTAAATTCTTTTATATTGGTCTTTTTAGATGACATCCCTAAAAGGTGGAAGCTATAATGTCTTAATAAGTACTTAATAATTTTTTTAGGGTTTGATTTTTTAAGGAATTATTGGGTATTCCGTTTGATTATTTGAAAACTTTCCCAATATAGTTTCTCTATTGACTACTATAACTCATAATAGAGTGATGTTAATCAGGTTAAAGTAGTGTGAGATTAATTTTTAGGAGGTGAAGAAACATATTAAAACAACACCTATGCTGATTTTTTTGGAATTAGGTAAACATTATAAAGTATATTTTGATGTTTCGTATATGGGTCTTGGTTGTTTTTTGATTAAATTAGACATACTATACTCTAATATCCCTGAGATAGTGGTTACTTTATTACATTTTCACTAGATACAAGTGATCGCGTCTTGAGGTATCGAATAGTTTAGTACTCCTGGAAAACTAGATACATGATTAAATCTCACATTACATTTGAAAAAACATTAAATACAATATAGTAATTAATTTAAGAAAATTATTTTTCCCTCTATAAAATCCATTCATATCAATCATATATAATTCATAGTATCCTAGGGGAAGAAAAAAAAAATAAAAATGTGAGCTCTGACGCTTATTAAGTGAATAAATACAACAAAATCTATTGTAGAATAAATAAGTATTGAATAATATGGTTAGAATAAATGATAAAAAAATAATAAAATTTAAATAAAAACATGATATTGAAACTTATCCATGGATAATATAACTATTCAAATAATAACATGGATATCAATAACCACTTTTATAATGCTGGAATGAATAATTCCATACATCTTAAACATACCATCGAGGCCTCATGCCAAGACATATTATATAAAAAGTAGGGAATATTTCAAATACCCAAATTATTTTTTCCCATGAGAACTACCAATTCATCTATGATTTATGTATTTCCAATATCCATCTACCACGTAATAATTCCAATGTATTCATTATATTAATAAACAATACAACTTAATCAACATGCCTTAATAATCAATACCAATCCATATTAGAGGAACTAGCATTTAAAATTCTGATACTTACCCCAATTAAAAATAAAAATAATAAATCAAAATAGATATATTGTATGGTATCATTATATTATATTCCCTATAAAAAATAAAATCCATATAAGGATATTGATATAGAATAAAATACTTTTAATAAGTCACCAGAACATTTGTTGATGAAAATAGCCTTTTCTTTTTAAAATCACTTATTTAAAATTTAAAATTCTTCAAAATTTTAAGTAAAACTTTTTATTTGAAAAAAACATGTAAAAATTTAAAATTATACTCATTTTAAATAATATCCTTAATAGTGTGAAAAGTCCTTCATGTGGTAAGCTTTAAAAAAATATTCCGTTCACACCTTCAGTAAAAAGTGCCTTATTTAGAAAATGATAGGAATATTCATTTTAAACCATTTAATAGATAGTAGAACATGGATAAAAATTAATTTAATCAATAATTTTCAAATATGAAAAACATTCTTGAAATTTTTTTAAATAAAACATAGATAATAAGAAAAACATTCCTTACCGAACTGAAAAAATTCAGTTTTAAAAATATTATTTCAAATGTTTGTGTAGTTAGAGAGAGGAAAATTAAACGAATTTTTTTATTTTTTATAAATAAATATAGGAGAATAAAATATATGAGGTTAAATAGAAAAATATTATATAATTACCCAAATGGATACTTAAAGATTAAAAATCCTGAATAAGGATGATATTGTAAAATAAACCCTAACCTTAGGCCTGACTTGTATAGTAATTGATTTTAACCTCCTTCATAGTAAATTTAAATTTATTATAATTATATAAAATAACTATATACATAATTATAATATAATATATCATCAAATTATATCATTTAAACACACGTCTGTTAATAATTATTTATTAAAATCATCGTTTCTGAGTTTTAACTATTTCATTTTTCAAGTAAGTTTCAGTTTGATAGTTTTGGTCTTTTCATCTTGATCATTTTCCATAATATATAGAATTTTAATAAATATATAGTATATATTCATTATATACATATTTATAATAATTATTACAAGAAAAATCAATACATCACTTTGTGGTGGTGGTAGTCCAAACGTACACATGAGCAACATTATCATTTTTTAACAGGTGTAATGGTAAAAAGGTAAAAGATATATTATATTTAAAAAATTATAATTATGTCATGGATATCATATATATTCATTATTTTCATATTTATAACTATCTAAGTAATGTGGTGATGAAAACAATTACACCACTACGTGGAGATGGTGATCGTACGTAAGCACTAGTAGTGTTTTCATTTTTCACAGGATGGAAAGGAGAAGTATAAGGATTTTGATACCATGATAATAAAATTTAAGTATATTAAAAATAAAAATGTTATTATATGATCAGGTTTATATAATATTTCAATGATTTAGATGAGTAAATAAATTGAAAACCCTCAGTTAATAGTTACACCTCCTCTTTAGAAAACCACATTTGGTTTACTCCATAAGACTTATAGGTTAGTTGTTTGATAAGACCAAGAACTATTTGGTAATTATAAGGAATTTATAGAATGTATTTGGGTAGTTATAGGTTAATATAAGTGGATAAATATGTGTGAAGAAGAGAGGACAATTAGTTCCTTTTTATAAGTGAGGGAAATGGTACATTTAGAATTACTTAAAAGATTTTAATAATATAAAGTCTTTATCTTGTTGAATTGGATAAAAATTATCTTATATTAAAAGTAGATAAAGTTAATATTTAAATAAAACTAACCATTATGGTTTAAAAAGATTATTTGTGTTATCTTCAAGCCTTATCCATTTATTTTTAAACCTTTTAACCCATTTTACTTTTAACCAGGGTGATATATATTTATAATGGTTAATACTCATTATGACAAAAAATTAACTTAAACTTACTAAATAATAATAATTATTATAATTAAAAACATGGAATCCATTTCAAATTATTCAAATCCTAAAATTTTTATAAATAAATTTTAATATAAGTTTTTAAAATGCATTGAAAACCATTTTTAGAAAAATGTTTGTTTTAAGAATAAAAATGATTTTACAACAAAAATAGAGTATAATATTGATCCCAATGGAATTTAATTATGTTAAATAAAAGTATAATTATTTTAATTTAAAAAGAAAAAAAAATAATGGTACCTTGTAAATTTATGACTAAAATAAAATAACTAAAAAGATTTTTTATTTGAATAAAAACATTTTTTCGATTTCCAAAATGTTAACAATATATTTCTAAGTTAAAAATTATATTTTTAAATGAATTATATTAACATTTTCATATATATTTTTTCTAGAAAAATGTTTTTAAAAACTTTAATGTTATTTTAAAATCATAAAAGTGATAGTTTTGTATAATTGGTATTTTTTACTATCCACTTAAAAACCAACCATTTCTGAAAAATCTATAAAAATCATTATAAGAAAATTTGGACATGGTAAATTTAATATTTTTCTTTCATTTATTAAAATTAAATTTATTAAATTTTTAAATTTACGTTTTGATCACATTCTTAGAAAAATATATGTACATTCTTCTATAGTTTCTTGAGAAAGAAAAGCTTACTTTCTATAATTGAATCTCAGATGTTACAAACTTCCATGCTTCAAAAATTTCTTCCTTGAAATTTATAGAATGTAACATAATGAAAAAATTTGGGTAGTTCCTCATCATAAATTCATCAGGTTCCCACATCAACTCTTTTTTCTTATGATTTCTCCAAAGTACCTTTACAAGTCGATTAATCTCATTCCTCAACACTTGTTCCCTATTGTTTATAATTTGGATAATATATTTATAGTAAGATAATTTATCTTCCAATTATATTTCCTTAAAGGTGATCACATGTGATGGGTATTGAATTTACTTCCTCAATAAATATACATGGAACACATCTTGAATTTTTGTGAGACTAAGTTGAATTTCAAAATGGTAAGCCATAGCTCCAATTCTTTCTATAATTTAAAAAGGCCTTATATTCCCAGGACTTAGTTTCCATTTACATAAAAATATTATGACACCTTTATAGTAATATACCTCCAATAAAACATTATCTCCCACTTTAAATTCTAAATCCTTCTTTCTATTATCAGTATAAACATTTTGTATTCTTTAAGATACCTTAATTTGATTCTGAATAGTCTTCACCTTCACGGTTATCACCTCAACAAGATATATTTCTATAGGTTTCCTTTCACAAATTTTATTGAAAAATGTTATATGTTGGAACCTATTTCAATGCAATAGAACATATTTTTCCATTTAAATGCTTGAATGGAAAATATTTTCATATGTAAATTCAACCAAAGCTAAATAATAATCCCACATACCTTGAAAGTAAATCGACTATGACCTAAAAATATATTCAAATGTTTGAATAGTCCTTTTATATTGGCCATAAATTTGAGGATGGTAGGTGGTTCTCAAATATAGATCAATTTCTAGATTCATCGAAAGACTCATCCAAAATTTCGATGTAAACCATGAATAATGATTATATAAAATCGAAATAAGTGTATCGTGATGTATCACAACTTCATTAAAATAGATCCATGCAAGGTGATTAAGAGGTAGATATTCCCTTATAGAGAAGAAATGTGTGGACTTGGTATGGTGATCCACAATAACCCAAATGAAATTATTCCTTCTACGAGTCTTTAGAAATCCAGTGACTACATCAATAGTAATATCATAACATTTCCCTAGAGTAATAAGTATAGTTTTAATGAATCATTTGGGATGTTGTCTCTTAGACATTACCTACTAATAAATGAAGCATCTTAAAACATAGTATATAATTTACTATTTCATATTATCCCACAAAAAATGTTCCATAAAATCCCGATATATATTGTTGCTTCTAGAGTGTATAGTGAAATTAGTGTTGTGGGATTCATCTAATAATTCTCTCTTTAATGTAGGTATGGATGGAAAAAATAACCTATTTACAAATTTCATTTCAACATCTTCATAAAGAAAATCAAATTGTTTACTTGTATTAAAAAATATAATTTTCTTTTATAAACTCTTATCATTAAGATAATAACTTTTTATCTTTTCTAATAAGGATGGTTTGGAAATAATTTGGAAATTGAGTGATGTTTACCCTTCTATAATAATTTTCATATCCAAATTTACTAATTACATGAAAAAAACATTTTCAATCAAATTCTTAATTATAACTCCATAATATTTCCTAATCAATGTATCAACCACATTATTAACCTTCCTTGGGTGGTAGAATGTTGATAAATCATAATCCTTGAGTATCTATATCCATATTTTTTTCCGTATTTTGAGATAATTCTATGAAAATATGTATTTAATTATCATCTAATACGTATATATCTCATATTTCTCACTATAGAGATAATTCCTTTATATCCTCAAGGTAAATTTTTTTTATTTCTAACTCAATATAATGGGTTTGATAGTTCTTTTTAGAGTCCTTTAGCTTGCTTTATGCAGAGGTAATTACTTTAACATTCTATATAAGGATACATTTAAGTCCTTTCTTTAGTGCATCACTATATATCACAAATCCATCACCCCCGATGGTAGTGTCAAAACCAGTGCATTGATCAAAATCCTATTTAATTCTTTAAAAGTTTATTTATATTACTATATTTATAAGAACCTAACCCCATTATGTGTCAACTTTCTTAAAAAGGTTTCTAATGAGGCAACATTTTGATCAAATCACTAATAATATCCTACTAATATATGTAAACTACATACCTTAGTAATTTTTTTCAGCATAGGACAATCTTTGACTACATTTTTCTTTGAAGGTTCAATTGGTATTCCATCCTTAGAGACAATATGGACAAGAAAATGATCTTCCTAAATCAATAATCCACACCTTATAAATTTCCCATATTAATCATTTTCTTTAAGAGTGTTAAGAATGATTCATTAATGACTATTATTATCTTCCTAACTTTTGGATTATACCAAGATATCATCAATAAATACCATAATTTTTTTTCAATATATTCCTTGAACACTTTTTTTATTATATATATACAAATAGAGGGTGAATTATTCAATCCAAAGGGAATTACTATAAACTCATAATGTCTATACCTCATATGAATTGTTGTCTTTGGAACATATTTCTTCCTTACTCACAATTTATAATACCTAAAATGAAGACCAATCTTTGAAGAATATTAAGTTCTATGAAGTTGAAAAAAATGTCATCAATATGAGCCATATGATACTTTTAATTCATGGAAATGTCACTGGTTTTCCTATAATCAATACATATCCTCATAGTACAATCCTTCTTTTTCATAAATAGAACAGTAGATCCCTAAGGTGAAACACTTAGGTGTATGAATACCTTATTACAAAACTCCTATAGTTATTTATTTAAATCATATAGATCCATTGTGTCCATTATGTAGGGAATATTATATATAGGTTTCATTTCAAGGACGAGTTCAATAGAAAACTAAACTTCAAGATCAGGTGGATGTTCAGGTAGTTATTCCAGAAACACATTAACATATTCTTTCAAAATAATAACATCTTCTATAATATGGTGAAATTACCCATCCAATGGTTATGTTTACTCTTCTTCTCCCATAATTTCATTAAGTAGAGATACTAGGGGTGGATCTAGGCATGATTTAGATTATGAATTATCTTTTATAAATATAAGTAATTCCATATATTTTTCAAAAATAATGATATCCTTATCTTGGAAATAAATATTTTTCATTATAAATTAAAATCCAATCTATACCAAGGATTATATCAATGTTTACTATAGGTATAATAATCAAATTTGTGAATATTTTACGCCAATGCTTCATAATGGGGGTTGGTTGAAATTTTTACAATAATATTTCCTCAAGGTGTCTTGATTGATAAATACCTTTTTAGTGTGTTAGTGAATTATTTAATTTTAATAGAAAGATTTAAAAATATAAAAGATTGATAGGATCTATAATCGAATAAATAATTAGTTAAATTTAAAGTTAATATCAAAGTACTTTCCAAAACATCTCTAGGAACTTCAAATTCAGATGTATTAATTATATATGCTTTTAATTATCCCCCTTGGCATATTCTATGGTAAGTTACTTTGAGGTTTGAGGAATTGGTTGGCATAGTTCTCCATATACTTATAGTTAAATCACTATGATTTTATGACTTATCACTTACCCTTTAATTCATGATTTTGATTTACGTTGTTTCTAAACTTGTTGCAAACTCCTATTCCTTTCATGTATATACCCAGGAATTTCTTTCCACAAGTATCACATGTTTAATATTCCCCCTTATCTTATTCCCTTTATCCTTTTTTCCTTTATCGGCCCCTCAACTATCCAATTCTTATCTTTATTTCCTTGAAATTCATAACACTTGGATAATTATTTATATATCTTAACAACACATGATACTATATACTCATATGATTATAATGTTTAGGATAATAATCCCATTCAATGTATTGACTTTATCTAGTCAAAGAAATGGTCAATATTACTCGTTAGATTATGTACATTGTCTACAACACACCATGATAATCATAGTCCACACCATGACTTTCTAACCTTGTAAATATAACTTCATACCTAACAACATTTTTCACTTCCATTCTTCATAGTATTTGGAATTATATCTCTATATCCTTTTGTTTCTTGTGGGGTAAATATTTTTCAAAGAAAGGTACCATAAAATCTTTACACTCCATGCTCACTACTTTCTCCACATCCTCAGTGTTTTGAATCAATATCCACCATTGATATGCATCTATAATGAGATGATATACTTCCATTAAAACCTTCTCTAATTAATTACTACTTATATAAAGAAATATACTCTCTAAGGAACTTATCCATTGCTCAACTACTAATGTATTTTTGGTTCTATTGAATGATGATGTATTTTTTCACATGAAATAATTTAACATTATTATACCACATTTTAGATCAATTTTTTTTTCAATATGGTTAAATCTATTGGTTATAACCCGAGTCAGCTACCCCAATATAATTTTAATTTGTTTAGATCTAACTCCAACTTAATTATATTTCTTAGGAGGGAAATCCCTATATAGATTATGTACATTGATATAGTTTTCATTCCTTCCACTAGGAACTATTTCTGAACAATACAACATTCTGAATTCGATCATAATATTATAAATTATAAATAATAATAATATATAATTATAAATTTGGTGTACTTAAAATAAATTAAAAATTTATAAATAGCTAATCTCAGAGCAATAAACTTAGTATATTGGGTATTCCCTCAAATGATTAAATATTTTAAAATATTTCATAATGGTTTGTAAATAGCATGTGAATCAACCAAAGAATATATTCTAGGAGTGTTTATTAAGGTGTGTAGTCTTAAGCCCACTCATTGTGGATCAATGATGATTGAGTAATTATCCAATATGTACAATTCAGATTTTTTACTCCCAAGTTCATATATTCCACAACCACATTTAATTTCCAATATCTAGAGAGGGATGTATTTTATAGAAGAACCACACAATCTATACTTTACTGAGTCTTTATGATATTATTTTATACTTAGAATTATCCTCAGAGTCTATCATAGGGTTATGTTCTCTAATAAATGTTTTCATAATATAGTTCCCCATGTTTATAAAAAAAATCAGATACCAATTATAACAACCTCAAACCTAGTGTCTCCAAGTTTGGTTACTTTATTAAATTTTCACTAGATACAAGCAATCATATCCCATGTGATAAAATAGTTTTTTAGACTTGAAAAAATTTATACAAGCTTAAATATCAAAATATATTTGAAAACATACAATAAAACATATTATTTTATTTTAGAATATTATTATTCCTTCTATTGAATCCTTTTATATCAATCATAGTACACCTATTGTAATCCTAGTGAAAAGAAACAAAATAAAAGGGTGAGCTCAGATGGATAGTAAGGGAATGCATACAGCACAATCTATTATAGAATAAGTAAGGCATGAATAATACGGTAGAAATAAATGATGATAAAAATTTTCCATATAAATAATCACATGAGCTTAAAAATTATCCATGGATAAAATAACTATTTGAATAATCGCATGGACATCAATAACATATTTCATAATGACCAAATTCATAATATTGATCATCTTGAACCTACCTTCAAGGCCTCATGCAATGAAATATTATATAAATGGGTAAATAATATGCCAAATACCCAACCTGTTTTGTCTCAAGAGACCTATTGATTCATCAAGTGGCTATATCATTCTACCACACACATCATGTAATAAGTCCAATTAACTCATCATATGAATAAATAATACAATCTAATCAACAAGCCTTAATAGTTAATAATTATCCATATTTGAAGAACCAACATACATAATTTCAATAATAAAATAGTTAAAATGATCATAATATGTACAAATAAATACAGTGTATGGTATCATGAGATTATAACCCTATTAAATCATAAGATTCAACATAGTATCTTGACATAGATAAAAATACTTTTAAAATTTTACTGACAATTTTCTTGAGGAAAATAAACTTTTCATTTTTAAATCACTTATTTAAATTCTAATATATAATATTAGAAAAGAAATTTTCCTTGAAAACAACCATGTAAACTTATAAATTAATCTTTAAGGTAAATATTATTCATGATGATAGTAAGAGACATTCATTCAGAAAGCTTTAAAATAAATATTATGTTCACACCTTTGGTAAAAAGTGACCCGCTCAGAAAACAATAAGAATATTCCATTTAAAACATTCTATAGAAATCTATTTTTTTAAATGAAGTTAATAAATTATAATATAATAGTAATAAAATTATTTATTTTTTTAAATAAAATATATACATGGAAGAAAAATATTCCTGGTAGATTAAATAAAAAAACATTTTTAAAAATATTCTTTTTGAAATTGGAGTGCTTAGAGAGAAAAAACAGAAATAAAAAATTTTAATTTACAGAAACAACACAAGTATAAGAAAACATATTAGGTTTAAGATAGAAAAATCATATAATTTCCCCAATATAAACTTAAACATAAATAATCCCAAATAAGGATGATATTGTGAAATAAACCCTTAACTTAGGTTCGACTTACTTCGTAAGTGATTTAAACCTCATGTATAATAAATTTAAAATTATTATAATTCTATAATAGAAACATAAAAATAATTATAATATCATATATTATCCAAGTATAACATTTCAACCCTTTTTTATTAATAATTTTTTATTTAAATTTCCATTTCTGAGTGTTCATTTCTTTCTTCATGTAAGTTTTGGTTTGGTAGTTTTAGTCCTTGCATATTGATCATGGTTACATTATATATATAATTTAAATAATTATATATATAATATATATTTATTATATAAATAATAAGAATAATTCTTGAAAGGATTACATGAAAAATTAATCATATCACTTTGTGGAGGTGGCAGTCCACACATACGCATGAGTGACATTGTCATTTTTAACGGGTGGAAGGGTAAGAAGGTAAATAATATATTATATTTAAAATTTAATAATTATTTCATAAATATTATATATTTTAATTATTTATATCTTTATAACCATCCACTTAAAGTGGTTATGAAAAAATAATTAAACCACATAGTAGAGACAATAGGCTATATATACGCACAAGCGATGATTATGTTTTCTATAGGATGTAAAAGAGATGGATAAGGGTTTTGATGTCGTAAAAATAAAATTTCAGTATATGTAATATTATTATGTTACTATATTATCATGTTTAGATAAAATTTTAAGGAGTTATAAGAGTGAAAAAAAATTAAAACATTCGGTTAAGTGTTACACCTCTTCTTTAGAAAACTAACTTTGGATTACACCTTACGCCTTATAGGTTGGTCCTATGATGATACCAGAGCTTATAGTCTATAGTAAGGAAGTCTGATAAGGGATTTGGGTTATGATTCATAAATATAAGTGTCTTAATAGGTGTGAATAATAGAGGAGAAGTGGTGCCCTTTTATTAGCGAGGGAGGGGACACGCTTGGAATTAGTTAAAATATTTTAAAAATATAAAGTATTTTCCTTGTGAAAGTGGCTCCAAATTTTTATATATTTGAAGGTATAAGGGTAAAGTCAAAATAAAATCAAAAAATGATGTTTAAAAATGCGTTTTGTGTTATATTTAAGCCTTATCCCTTCATGTTTAACCCTTTAACCCATTTTAACTTAAATCGTGGTGATAAATATTTACCATGGTTACTATTAATTATGAAAAAAATAATTTAAATTTATTAAATAATAATAATTATGACGATTCTAAATATGGAATCCATTTGACATGGTTCAACTCTTTTAACTGTAATAAATTACTTTTAATATAAGTTCACAAAATACAATAAAAACCATTTTAAAAAAATTATTGATTTAAGTATAAGAATGATTTTATATAAAAATAAAGTATAATGTTGTTCTTAATGGAATTTATTTAACTATTTTAAATAAATGGATACTTAATTTTATTTAAAATAAAAACAAAACCCAAAGGTACCTTATAAATACTTTTGTAAAAGAAAAAACTAAAATAGTTTTTATTTGAACAAAAATGTTATTTAAACTTCCAAAATGATAATCATATATTTAAAAGTTTAACATTATATTTTTATATAAATTTATAAATTATTGAATATATATTTATAATATGAAAAATATTTCAAAAAATTTCAAGTTATTATAATTTTATAAAAGTGAAAACTTTTTAAAATCATTATTTTTCACTATTCACTTAAAAATCATCCATTTCTAAAAAATATCAAAATTTCATCCTAAGATAATTTAGAAATGATGAATTCAAAAATTAAATAAATTTATTAAAATTTAATTTATAAAATTAGGTAATTTTGGTTTTAATCACATTCTTAGATAAATATTCATTCATTATGAAATATTTTCTTTTGAAAGAAAAGATTATTCACTGTAATTAAATCTTTGGTGTAACATGGAGAACTATCATGTGGTGGGATTTGGTTTTAGGAAGCTGTGACAACATGAAAGGAATTAAAAAACCCATGACATATAGCTAGTTGTTATAGTGAATTCTCTAAAATATTGGATGCATTACTTTTTTAGTGAGTGTCTTTTCATATATACTAACCATAAGAGCATGAAATATATTTTTTATCTGAAATATTATAACTAAAGACAACATTTATGGGTTTATATTTATATCCTTTTTATTCTGAGATTATATATGCTTTGAGTAAATGGAACTTTGTGGCTAAATACATTAATAAGAATTTTCAATCTCAAAAGGTATGAGAATATAAATATGAATGGAGGCTTATGTTTGTGCTAGCTGACCTCTACCTGGATACCACCAAATATTATAATTATTTGAATATATACCCTATTGATGTCAAATGGTCAATTGTGGCATGAGTAAAGAATTATTAATTCTCTAAAATATATTATATTATCATATGAGAGAGTCATGATGGTGGGGAGATCCAAGAGGTATGGTCTCAAGATTTTGGTTCCTTTAACTATGTTTACAGAAGATCAGTGGTTCCCAAAATCATTCAAGAATAAGTTATGAGAGATTAAAACTCCTATCATTGGGGTATACACCTAGTAATTTCCAAGATGTTTTAGGACATGAGTAGGTAATTCTTGTGTCCTGGAATGAAATAGGGAATCATGAGATTCATATCTTAATGTTTTACTTATTAGTGGATCAAGATATAACATCAAAGACTGGTAGGTGAGGTATAAACATTAAATATAAATGAATTTAAATGAGATGAAATAATAAGAGAATTTGTTATGATCTTACATCACTCCTTAAAGGGGAAAGATTTTGTATGGGTAATTATGGATCACTTAACCATGTATGTACATTTTCTTCCAATTCCGGAGGTTTACACTATTGATGAATTGGGAAAGATATACATTGTAGATATTTTGAAACTTCTTAGGGGTTGATTACTATTGTCTTTGATTAGGGTCCTAGGTTCATGTATTAATATTTTAATGGATTTTAAAATAATATTGGGACCCTGGTACATTTTAGAACAACTTACCATCCCTAGATATATGGTCAATTTTAGAGGTCCATTCACACTCCGGATGATATGTTGTGATATTTTATACTTTATTTTTGTAGCACTTGGGAGGTTCATTTACCTCTTGTAGATATTTCATTTATTTGAAACTATCAAACATTCATTTAGATGAATCCATTTGAGTCACACTATGGTAGAACTTTTCATTCTCCATTATGTTGGATTTAGGTTGGTGAATCATGTTTAATTTGTGTTATCATAGTTTAGGAGATTATTTAAGGAGTGAAAATGATTCAGAAGTACTTGATAACTATGCAAATTCATAAAAAGTCCTATGTTGATCATATTCCATGACCCTTAGATTTTTTTTGGCAATGATCATATATCACTCTGAGTCTTCCCCTATTTAGGTCATTATAGAATAATAAAGTTAGGGAAGGTTACTCCTCAATTAATTTTATTCTTAAATAATTTTATGTGTTTAATAGAGGAGGATTACCGATTAGCTTTACCTCATTGGTTCAGTATAATAGATTATGTTTTCCATGCCTCATGGTTATATAAGTATATACTCTATTTGATGCAAATTTTTCAGTTTGATGATGTGAACTTGGAAATAGATGGTTATTTTGTGGATCAACCCATAAGTATCATTTATTAAAGTAAGAAAATATTATAATGATGAGTTATCCCCTTTTTGATAGTTCCATAAAAACATGTCATCACTCAAAAAATAGTTGGGAGCATAAATATTAGATGAAGACTCAGTGGTTAAACTTGTTACCTTAAGAAGTTGGTTGAAGCTTCTCAGGGATGAGTAGCCTGATAGTGGGGAGTTTATTAATACCCACATACTTTCTTCATATTTCCACCTATATTTTTGGCCTTGAAATATTTTTTCTAGTGTAATAATAAGTTAGGAGGGGTTTGGAGAAAATTAGGAGAGAAGGGGAGGAATAAAAATGTATCAAAGATGTTGTAGTGGCACCAGGTACCTAGTGGACTAGCACTGGTTACCTAGTGGAAAGAGGCAGGGTTTCAGGATTATATTAGCCCAAATGGGTACTCAGTGTCATTTACTAGGTTCTTTGTAATATTATACATTATATTTTCAATTTTTAGGGTAAATGCATATGTTCACCTAAAAATTATAACCCTTAAACCACTAACTATGTATTTCATCCATCTTTTAGTATATGCACATTCCTAGGAGATCCTTATCATATTCCTATCACCCCCTTTAACCTAGGTTTAATCCTTTATCTACATTTTTCATCAAGTTTTCACATGAGTATATCATCATCTAACCTATGTTATGATCTCCATTCTCTGAATTTTTTATGGTTATAGTAATTCCAAGTGACCCTCAACCTAAATAATCTTTTAGGGTTTTTATTTAAGATCCTATATTGATTTTTATTCCTCTGAGTGGTGGTGATAGCTCATAATTGATAATCTTGAGGCAAAGAGACTTATTTATTATTAATTTTTTTTGATTTTATAATCAAGTAAGAGAACTAAATATGTCGTTATCATAACTTAATCATGCTAAATCAGTATGTGGTGGAATATCTAGATTTTATGAGAATAAGGATTCACATATACACAATAAAAGGATGATAGCCTCTTATATTTCTCCCAAACTATCATGGTGTTACTAGATAAAGGGAATGTGGTTGAATCCCCCAGGTAGGTTTTTATACTTGAGGGGTGAGGACACCAGAGAATGGGTGGTTACCTAAAATTGTGTATGAAGTTGGTATGGGTATTTTTAGATATTTTGGTGGATGACCAGGGTGAGTAAATAGGGGATATCCTTTTTTGTTCATATAGAATATTCCATATGCATGACTTACCTCCCCCCCTCAAGACATGTTTGGATGAAACACTATGTGTACATGTGGTTTTTGTTTAAAAAAATTATATAGTTATTTTTTATATGTTTTTGAACTTCTTATTAATGAAATTTTATTTCATAAAAACTATTTATTATGGATTCTATAGGAATCACTAATGGATATGTACCATATAGGTGAACTGATTTATAAGTTTAGTTTATCTACATACACCAAAGTTCATGCTATAATCTTAGTGTGATTATGTTGGTGTTTCTCCAAAACTCTAAAGATGTCAATCCATCTCCTAAATATATGAAAGTTATCCCTAATAATTTATGCTATCCTATGGTGATTGGTCGGTGTGCTTGTGGTCTTGTGGTGAAATCACTTGGTTCCTTTGGAATATCTAAGTTGGGTTGCTAAAAATGTTTTTAGATAAAATTTAGGGATCTTGGGTATGAGATAAAGAGTAGTCAAAAGGAAGGATTTTCAGGGTTTATAATGTAACAAAAAAATACACATGTTTGACTTATTTATAGTCAAATATTATGAAACAAATGATATTTTGAGATTGATATTGACTTTATCCTTAATTTGGTTCTATTTTCTAAGCCTCATGCATCTTGAGTATACATGTCTTAGTTGGAATGTAAGATAACATGCCATACTATGTGCTTATCTGCACATATTTTCTTTATTGTTGGAATCATTTGGATTTTTATATTAACCAATACCTAACTAATAAATAAATAGTGTTTTTTATTTATTTTATAGTGATGATTAGGTTAGTATAATCCATTTAATTTATTAGGTTGGTGCTAAAAACTATTTTACTAGTTGTTACCAAAATCTTACATGCTTATATTTAAATTATATTTTTTATATTTTTTAGAAATATTATTTTAAAGAAATAAATTTCTAAAAAAATATGAGATAGGGGAAGGGGTTATAACTTTATAAGCACTGTATAAAAGAAAATGATAAATTTATCATTTCTTAGAAGAGAATATTATGCCATTATCTTCACTAATCTGGATTATATTGTCGCATCCACCCCATGATGATCCATAGGAGGGAGTTGTTGAACATGATCTACCTTCTAGGCCTCCCATTGATCGTCAAGTTCTTGAGGGTATAAAATAGATATTTTAAGTGGTAGGACATAAAATATTATGTGGATATCCCTTTTTTTCTGAAGTTATATGTGATACCTAGTTCCATAACCCTCCTACTATACTTGGTTATGTTTCTCCCTAGAAAGTAAAGGTGTGGGTATATTTTGTTGACCATATATTTGAGATTATTGAGACCCCATATCAATACAAGGTTCACTTAGCCACCTTTACATCATAAAGAACAAGTCTTCATTAGTGAGATGTAATGAAGGAGGTGAAACATGACAAGGGTCTCAATTAAAAGTAATTTCTATAATTATTCTTAGCAATTATGCCAAGAATGTATTCATCAAATGAAATATCATGAGTTTGGGGAGTTTAAACATGAGTCTATGTCCATGATGGAATATATTTTAAAATTCAATAAACTACTTCATTTTTTTCTATATATGAGTGGGGATGAGAAGTTTAAAGAAATATAGTTTGATATGGGATTTAGGTAATTATCACCGACAAAAACGGTTATGATTAACCTATAAAACTTATTTGGGGTAGTGAAAAATGTATTACTAGCTAAGATTGGTTCCTTGGAGAGAAATGAAGCTAGTGGTTGTTATGGTTAATGAAAGAGATGTCAATAAGAAGTGATTCTTATTGAATCTAGGCATGTAAGTCATAGTGTTAGTTATCTTCCTCTTAGTTCTATGGGATTCTTGATTTTATGCTTTAAGTGTGATTGTGTTAGAAAAACTAGACCTGATCATCCCCTGATTGAAAGAAATGCCATTAGTGTGGTATATATAGTCAAATATAGAGGTTTTTAGGTCTGAACCATCCAAAAGTATTATAAAAATACCAGAACAAAGTAAAACATTATATATTCCAACTAGTGGGTAGTCTTATGTGGCAATATGACCACTTTTTGGTCGATCTAGGCATGAAGATAGGAAATTAGGGTAGATTCAGTAGTTATTATCACCTATTATAGGGTAATGATCACTACCATAGGGTCTTCCTGATATATTTGATCGAGTTTTTGTAGAAAAAAATGATGTGTGATGTCAAGGGAGGACTTTTGATGGTTTGAGGTGATTTTATAGTATCCCCTACCTTCATATTCACTTTATTCGATGCTAGAGTTTCTCATTATTTTATTTACGATTATCTAGAATATCTCTTGCTGTTATAAGTGGAAACCTATTAGAATATCAATAATATTTAAACCTTATTGGGTAAATGATTATAAATAAGTAAAGAATGTATCTCATTTTATTTTATGGTTGGATCATTCTAAAATCTTTGTGATTTTTTTACCCTTGGAATGAATATATTTGATCTTATATTTTTATGGACTATTTGAATTAGTTAAAATACATTATTGATTTATATAAGTGGAAAGTTTCATTATCTTCTCCTAATGGAATCAAATACCCCTTTGTTGGAGAATGGAATTGTAAAGAAAATAAGGTTTGGTGGGATAAGAAGTAAGTTAGAGGAATTACCTCTTAGATAACATGCATAGTTCTTAGGGAAGTTGAAGCATTTAAGCCTAAAGAATTTCCTTTATTGGTAGACTTAATTATTAATGTGTTTCTTAATTATTTTTCTAGTTTTCCTTCTAAACATTATGCAGAGTTCTCATCTGAGTTAGTTCTTAGTATTAACCTGATTTTTAAGTCATAAACCTTATAGAACCAACATATTATTGAAATATCATATAGAGAAGATAGAGTAAAAAGATTTTATAAGAATTAATACTTATTATTAGGGAGCTTCAGTCCTCATTATAATAGAAGATAATTGGATTGTATGTATCTTCATATACTATTGAAATATAAAAAATATTACAATTAATAAGTAATACCCTTTGGCTCAAATTGATGATCTATTTGCCAACTTAATGTGAATAAATGGTTTTTAAAGATTGATTTAAGATCTTGGTATCATAAAATTCATGTAATACATGAATAAATTTCAGAGATATCATTCCAAAATAATTATTGGATTTTTAAATATTTATTTTTTCATCTTTTCATGGCTACTACACTAGTATTTTTCATGTATCTCATGAGCAATATTCTTCTTATATTGTGAGAATCTTTCATTTTTATATCCATAGATGACATCCCTATTTATTCATGAATATAAGATGAGTATGAAAACAATATTCATATGGTTCTAGGAATATTAAGAGAGTATAATATCTATATTAATATATTTAATTTTTTTTTGATTCATGAATTTAATTATTTATAAAATGTTGCATAATAAGCTAGAATCATTATTGATCCTAAAAAAGTTGAAGTGGTAATGTCTTGGGAATCACTTAATAAAGTTTTCAATGTTTCAAGTTTCTTTTGATTTACTAGGAATTATCATTAATTTATTTTATATTTTTATCATACAAACGCTACAATGAAATCTCTAATGAATAATGGAGTTAAGTTTGTCTGGTCAGAGTACTGTGAGATGGATTTTCAAGAGTTAAAGAATAATATTACAATAACTATCTTGGATTTTTTGGATTGTGGTAAAGGTTTTAAAGTATATTGTAATGAAGATTCTATGGGTTATGGGTGTGTTTTGATATAGTATGTTCATGTAGTGTCCTACAGTTTTTGTCAATTGTGACTACATTAAAGGAATTAACCAATCCATGACTTAGATCTGTCCACTATAGTGCATGCTCTAAAATTATGGAGCCATTAATTTTTTAGTGATAGGTTTAGGGTATATATCAACCATAAAATAATTAAATATATATATTCTCTAATATATCTTAACATGATACAATATTGATAGGTTGATTATTTTTTGAATTTTGATTTTAAGATTGACTATGCTCTGGTTAAGGGAAACATTATGGTTGATTCCCTTTGTAAGAAGTCTTATAATTGAAAAGTGTGTGAAACTGAAGATGAATAAAGGTTTATGACTGTGATATTTAATCTATAACACGATATCACTAGATATTAAGATGTTATTTTTTAGTACCCAATTGATCTCAAATCATCAGTTATGAAATGGGATAAGGATTATCCTATCTCTGAACTAGATTATATCATCATATGAGAGAGACTTGAGGGTGGGGAGATCATAGGGTGATTATAAAAAAATTATAGTTATTTTATCTATTCCCATATAATATTATTGGTTCCCATAAGCACCTAGAAGAATATATGATATATTATCACTCTAATAATCAGGTTACACTTCTGGTAATTTCCAAGATTTATCAATACATGCATATTTAATTTAATTAATTTGGAATGAAGTGGGAAATAATGAGGTCCATGTCTTTATGTTTGACCTATCATAATATCAAGTTATAAAATCAAATACCATTAGGTGATCTATAACAATTTCCCATACCTAAATGGAAATGAGATGAAATCACCATGGAATTTGTAATGAGCTTACCATACTCCGAGATAGGAAATATTATTGTGTGGATAATTGCAGGACAACTAACCAAGTGTGTATATTTTCTCCCAATTGTAGTTGGTATCCTAGCCTAGTGGTTATGGAAACCTCGTAATCCTTCATCAACAAGGTTTCTATCCCTAGAAGCCTCATAATTTGAGGATTTATTTAGTGGTGGGACATGGTCAGTGGATAGGGGCCGCTTCAGGAAATAGGAATGGGATGAGACTCTTCAATTAAAGGGATAAAAATATGCATTATTGATATACTGGTGGTTAAATTTTGTCATAGGGAATATGAGGTAATATTTACCATGCAGAGAGCATAGATATCATCGATGAGGATCAGTGATGGGGGTGGCCAGTGATAGAGTGATAGAAAGATCTCAATGTGAGGTAGGCTTATAGGGTGGATCAAAATGGGTAGAGAAGTGGTGATGGGGGTCACCTCATGTAGTGGATGTGGAGATGTGGGACCCTTCAGGTAGCGGGAGATGAGCATTATGTGTGGTGGGCATTGTGACTGAGAAGTAGATGAACATAAAAAATAATTGCTTCCTTCACAAGGTTCAGATCTAGTTGGGGCTCAGAAAACAACTCCCGCTTTATAGGGATACTAGAGTAGTTGAATGAGAGGGAATGACATATGCCATTAGGACCAAGCACCATTAATTCATGGTGTATTTCTATCTATGCATCGTTTTAAGGTTATAAGTTTGATAAAAAAATATATAATATGTTGGGATGGTCTGCCTTGTGTTGTCAGTTCTATTGGGTCTTCGGGCTATGTATTGGGGCTTGTGAATTTAGGCATATAGGCCATATAGGGTTCCCTCTCAATCAAGTTAAAAAGGGGATTACCCAATTATAAAAATATATAAGGCCTTTAGGCCATTTGAATATATTTTCTCCCAATTAAATATGCAATCTATTTTGATGAATTTGGAATGATATAAATTGAAAAGATTGTGAAAATCACTAGGGTATCAATTATAATTATCTCTAATTAGGGTCCTAGGTTTAAATCTTGATTTTATAATGGTTCGAAAAATACTTTTGTGACTTAGGTAAAAATGAGCATAACTTTCCACCCTCAGATGAATGGTCAATCTAAGTGGAACATTCATATTCTTGAAGATATGTTATGAGCTTAAATCCTTGATATTAGTTTCTATTGGGATGATAATTTACCACTTGTAGAGTTCATCCATAGTAATAAATATCAATCATCATTTTAGATGGATCTATTTGAGTCACTATGGTAGACCTCATCGTTCCTGAAGTCATTTTGGACACATGATGCATATATCATCAAAACATCTGACATGAAATTAATTGATTAATTAATTAAATATAAAATGGAAATAAATGATAGGAAAGGAATAATGAAATTGAAAAAGGTTCCAAAGAAATTAAATAATTAACATAATTTTATTATTCCGGAATATAAAGAATATATGTCAGTAGTTGGACTCAAGGTAAGGGACACTTAATCTTTAAACCTCGTTTTAAAAAAAATTAAGATTTATTTTATAAATATTTTTCATCCATTAAAATATTATTAAAATAATTTTGGATAAATTTTTATGAACAAAAATGAATTTTAAAGGAAATTTTAGGCCTCTTTTTACTTTCTTTGAAAGATTTTCAAAAGGAATATTTTATGTATTTTATACGGAACATTTTGATTTTCTTTACAAAAGGAAAAATGAATGTTTTATTTTTATGTATATGGAATCAATGGTATTTCATGGATCTATAATAAGTTTTTATATTTTTATTAATTTATATGATTTCATATTTTTTTCAAATAAATACACACTTTCCCTTTTTTCTGTGTATTTTAGTTCTGAAAATAGGGTTTTAAAAGGAAGGGGTATTTCGATATTCAAAAATGATTTTCAAATGGGTTAAATAACGTTTTTTGAGGGTTTTATGATGAAAAGTTGAAATAATAAAATGTTTTATTGCTGATATAGTACTTCATAAATATATATTACGATATGTGAACCTTATAAAACTTATACGAATAGGTAATACCAATAAATATTATACAAATGTGAGATCCCAATACAGATTATATAAATAGGTGAGCCTGATAAAACTTATATGATGGGTGAGCCCAATATTGATTTTCAATGCATTTAGTAATATTCCTTTTCTTAATAGGAAATATGAGGGGAGTTAAATGGGGATATTTATTCTTTTGATTTAACTAAGATTCAAATATTTCTAACACAAGTTTAACATGGGTTATGAATATAATTGTTTATGTTTCCTAAAAGGGTTTCTATTTTATTGTTATGGTTTTAAAGGTTTTATTTTATAAAAATGTGTTTTTTATGTGGTTATGATTTATTTCATATAATCCAATAATATTATGAAATTGGTAAATATTTTATGGGTTTCATGTTTTCACTAGACTGAAAAATTTATTCCTTTTATGTCCCTTACTTTGCTTTTTGTGATTATCCTAAATTTTTAAGTGTTTTTTTACATGGTTTAAATATAAGTAAGAATAAATAAGAATTAAATTTTAAATCCATAAATATTTTTAGTGAAAATAAAACTTTTTTCATTTTAAAAGTTTTTTGATTTGGGGAGAATTGATACTAAGTAGATGTTTCCACTCTATAATATATGGGTTTGTTATGTAAGAGTTATGACCTAATTCTCTAAAATCTAAAACTAAAATATCTTTGGGAATGAAATAAAGTAAATTTTAGTCTAAATACACTATATTATATAATTTTTAAGGAAGGTTCCATGGAAAAAGGAAAGAACTCATGTTAATAAAACATTAAAACCATTTCAATTTACACTTATATAAATCCATCATAAGGAACACCTTCACATTTCCATATAGATTTTAACTACATAAAAAAAATTCAATGATATAATTAATTAAATTTAAATAAATAATAATGTTCAATATTTCCTAGTAACATAACTAATTTACAAACATATGGGATTTTATCAAGGTCATATAAAGTTTTTTTGAGTTAATTATTTGTCACGTTCTTTACCTGTAAAAATTAATAAAAAATTAAATAAGTTAATTTATAAATTGAATTTTAAATCCATTATATGAAATTATTGATCCAAATTTAATATTAATATAAATATATTTTACTTGAAAAATAAATATTAAAAAATATATTTCAATCATTAGGATGCTTCAAACTTCAGGGATCTTAAAGTAATCATAGTTCCTGTCACCAGAAGAATAAAATAAATAAAATAATCCAATGTAAAAATTGAATTTAAAAAAATTATTTTATAAGAAATTTAAGGGATAAAAAATATAAATTTCTATTTATAAATACACTTCTCCACCAATTAGGTACACATTAATTGGATTTAAAATTTACTTATAACTTGATTGTCAATAACTAATATGAAAATTCCTTCACAATATGGAACTACGATAAAATAAAAAATGAAACCAAAAGTATAATATAAAACTAGAAGTTATTAGTTTATATTTGAACTTGTAACTATTTATTACAAACCATAATTAGTTTTTGACCCACCACAATAATAATGGATCTCTTCCAATAGATATTACATAAAATATCAAATTATAAGTGCATAAAAACAAAACTTCATAGATAAAAATAATAATTATGATTTTTAATTTAAATTTAAAATTTAATGTAATAATATTTTTTAAAAGAAAAGTAACTTACCAATGAAAAGTAGAAATTTATCAAAAAATTTAATAACGACCATCTATACAACATCCACTATTACTGGCTTCTACATTTTGTGCAACACCCACATCCATATTTACCAATTTTGTATTATAATCATCATCTTCACCACCATCATCATCACTCTAAGATGGTTTAGTGGAAATATGTGAAACACTGTGAGAAAATGATACAAATAGAGAGGTCATCCAAGCCTCATACCATGACAATATATCTACTAGAATCATGTATCATATAAATTAGAATATAGTGTCCATCTTCTAATATGAAATACACATTTATTTCTATTTTTAGCCAAAAAATAATATATAATAGATATATTAGAATAACTATTAGCATTAAATTATGTATAACACTTCATTGGAATACTTTTCTTCTGGTCCTACCTCGAACCCTTGAAAAAATGATCATTAAGACCTAAAATGGAATCTATATTTTTATTAAGATCCTCCAAATATACCTATTAAAATAATTACAAAATAAAAAATAATTATAAGGATCAATTACATATCTATATTGAAAATATAAATATTCTTACAATTTTTGTCCCATATTAGATTGTATGGACTGCCATCCCTTCAGTTATGACATGTGAAAAATAGTTGGGATAGGGGTACCTGAACCATGATATTCAATGTATTTTTTTTTATAAATTTAATTTCTGTAAATTAGAAAAAAAAATATTAATATTGTATGTGTGTGTGTTTGTTTCCCAAGGTCGGGAAAACTCATGTTCTGAAGAGCGTGAAAATATTAAATTCTTGAATTATTTTTTTATTCTTTGGGGATTATTTCTACTATAAAACATTAATTAAAAAATTCCTTTTAAGAAACCAAATTAATTTTTTTAAATAATAATTGAGAGATAATAAACGTTTCTATCTAAAATTCTCACCGTTTTCATTTTTTTGCATTCCATATCATATATTCTAGTATTTTTTCTAAAATTGAACACTCATTGTAGTCTCTGTGTTAAGGTAAATTGTTTCATTATCTTATGGAGAAATAGAGATAGGGTGACCTCAAAAAGGACCCGACCTTAAACAATCCATAAAATTGATTCTTTATAAAATAATTAAATTACTTGAATTTTGGATGATCATTTAAGTTTATTTTTTAATAAAAATAGATCAGAACTCATACATAAATAAATATTACATCAAAAACTGGACACTACCACTCATTATTCATTTTTTCCTCTAAAAAAACATTAAAAAATGTTTTTTTCATGATATATATTCACAATTTTCATCTTGGCCTCACATTTTTCACTACTCATCCTTAAAAACAAATCAAAAGCATTTTAAAATGTGTGATGATCACAAAATATTAGTAATGGATATATAAATAGAATGTAAAAAACTATTATTCCATGAATACTCTCAAAAAAATTCCTTTTTAAAAATAAACTTTGGGATCAAAATAAACATTTCTCTACCCAAGAAATAAAATTATCTTCCAAAATAGTTTCATAAAAAATTTCAAAATAAATATTAAAGGAAAAAATAAAATTAAAAATTGTTTCTTTTAAATCATTAAAAACTCATGAAAAGTTATTCATTTTACCCTTATGAATTATTATAATATTATTTTTAAGAATAATCTCATTTTCTTACCTTGTGAAATCATAACATTTTTTCTGAAAAACCAAAGAAAATAATGGATAAATTATGTAGGTAACCTAGGACATCATTTTAATATCACTATTACAATCACTCTCATATGGCTCACCTTTCATTATATAATTTTTCTAAGAAACATAACATAATCAAAATACTTGAGAACATTCATTTCCATTATCATACTCAAAAAATATTCTTTTCACCCATAACAAAACATTTTGGGATATTGGAATATCCTTTCCAATTTAAACCCTTATTGAAAATACATAGAATAATGGGAATGAAGGTTTTTATTTAAATAAAACACGAAATATTTTATATTAATACAAATATAAAATGATTTTTAAGTTGGTGGTAATACCCATTGATGCTATATACATTAAAATAGAACATTCCTTTTTTCATTTTCATTAAAACCTTCTATATAAATATATATAAAAAGATTCCATTTTAAAACCATTGAAATAAATTCAAAGGTGACATAAAGTTACCTTAATAGTTCATTTATCTCTATATAAATACGTCCATAAAATTATTTTACGAATATGAAAATTGAGGAATTGATTTAGAAAATTATTCCATAAAAACTTTAAAATGAGGTTTTTAAGATAAAGCGTCCCTTACCTTGAGTATGAATCATCACATATATTCTTTATCATCCTGAAAAATAAAATTATGCTAATTATTTACTTGATTAAGAAACTTTTTAATTTTTATTATTCCTTTTATTTGATTTATTTTCATGTTATATACAATTACATAATCAATTAAGTTCACTTAAGATGTTTTGATGACATTCTGCTCATATGTCCAAATTCACATCACTAAGTAGACTATGGCCAAAGAATTCATTATTCCATAATCATATTAATAATAATAATTATATAATTATTATTTATATACATTAATTATAATTTTAAAACCAACCATTAAATATTATTATGAAAAATTAATTTTGTTACAATCATAGATACGGTAGGTCGTATGTACGCATGAGTAATGTTTTAATTTATCAATGAGAATAAGGGAAACAAGGTAAATAGAATTTTGAGTTTATATAATTATGATTATATCATAAATATAATATTATTTATTTAAATTAACTTATATATAGTATCCATGTGAGGCAGTCCTGAAAAACGAATCACATCGCTTTGTGGAGGTGGCAATCCACACGTACCTACGAATGACATTATGATTTTTCATTTGATGGAATGGTAATAAAGAAAAATATATATTATATTTTTGTAATGATATATATTTAAATTATATCATATAAATAAATTAAATTCATTATCACAACTATCAATGATAGGCAGTGATGGAAACAAAATTGCATCGGTTAGTGAGGTGGTGGTCCTCTTTACACATTAATGATGGTTTTGTTTCACATTTAACGGAAGAGGGTGAAGGATATAGGTTATTACATTAACATTAAAACATATAATTATATTTAAGATAATGGTTTTAATATTTAATCAATTTTTAAGAATATCTAAAACACTTATAAGAAGAAATGAAATAAAAATGTTTGGTTAAGAACTATACCACTTCTTCGAACAACCTCTTTAGGTTTATGATTAAATACTTTTTATGTTGGTTTTATAATAAAATCATGGAATCTAGGATGTTGGTATGCATAAAAATAATTTATTTTTCTAGGTATTTTATGAATAAAAAATCTCTTGATGTGTGGATATGGGAGGATAGAGGTTGTCTTTTTATAAGTGGGGAGAGGAAACAACTGAAATTTTTAAAAATAATAAAATATTTTAATTTATTACTTGAGAAACATGTCTCAAAAAATGGACCATTTATGAATATTATATTATATATGGTGTAAATATTTAAATAAAATATAATTTATACAAGATTTTGGGTCATTTTAACCCATATCACTTAAGTTTAACCCCTATAAACCTTTTCTAACCTTATCTGTGATACCTTATTTCTAATGTTTTTACTATTAATTATGACCAATAATTAATCTAAAATTATTACCTAATATTAATTATGATTATTAAAAATACATAATTCACCTTATAAAATTAACTTCATAGAAGCGATAAAATTTAATTTAAAATTAAACATGAAAAATGGGTTTTCAAAAAAATATCTATTTAAGTATAAAATTGATTTTATACTGAATTCAAGTATAATATCCATTAAAAATACCATAATTTTATTATTAATAATGTAATATAATTAATTTTTCTTTTGAAACACTTTAAAACTATATATAAATTTCTAAAATATTGAAATGAATTGATAGTTTTCAATATAAAACAATATTTTTCATTATTCATTGAAAAACCAATCATTTTAGAAAATTCTCAAAAATTAATCATAAGATAATTTTGACTTTCTAAATTAAAAATTGAAGTTAATTTTTTCAAATAAAAATTACATAATTTTAAAATAAATCTTTTAAATAAAATAATATATTGCATGAAAACCAAATTTGATTAGAAATTAATATTTTTCTTTTTTATTAAAAATTACCTAATATTATTTTAATGAGTATAAATTTATAAAATATAATTAATGAATATTAATAAGAAATGAAAATTATTTATCTTAAAATTTCATATTTTTTATATTCTTGTCCCCTTTTGTAAATTACATCATCACGATTTTACTCATTACTTAAACAGGGGGGTATTTTTCCTTCATAAAATTTTCTGATTCCCATGTTTCTTATTCAACCATATAGGTTTTCCAAAAAACCTTAACCCATTAAGTCACTTTATTAAAAACACTTTCTCTTTTCAATCAAGAATCTATAGTATTTTTTCCTCATAAGAATATTTCTCTACCAATTGAACTACACCAAGGCTCAAAAAATGAGATGCATCAAACACATATTTTCTTAACAAAAAAACATTAAATAAGTCATCTACTTGAGATAAACACAAAGGAAAGGACACTAGATAAGAAACAAATCCAAATTTCCCTAGGATTTTATATAGTTCAATAAACTCTAAACTTAAATTTTCCTTTTTTCTGAAAAGCATAAAACTTTTTAATGAAGATAATTTAAGAAAAACATGATTACTTATATTAAAAAAAGATATTTCCTCCAGATATATACGTATCTTTTCTACCTGCTCTGAGTTATCCTCAAGTTCTATTTAATTGTCTTTACTTTATCAACCATATCATATTTTTATTCTTTTTCTAATAACTTTATTTCCCTGAATTCGCCCCAATAAGTTACATTCTAGAACCACTTTCCATATAACACCTCCAAAGGTTTCATCTGTGTACTAGAATGAAAACTGTTATTAAAAGAAAAATCAACCAAAGATAGATGTTGATCCAAAATTCCTTTATAATCCATTAAAAAATCTTTAAGCATATCATAAAACATATAAGTCATTAGATCTGACTATCCTTCAAATTGAGGATAAAAGGTTGTAATAAATTTTAGTTTGGTACCCAACTAATTCTGAAGACTTTTCCAAAAATTAGAGGTCAACCTTAGATGATGGTCAGATGCAATTGAGAGATGGACTCCATGTAATATAATGATCTCTTTAACATAAAGGCTATAAATTTTATCCAAATACATTTTATATAAAATGGGATGAAAATACATAGATTTAGTTAATCAACCAATAATAATTAATATCCCATCATTACCTTGATATTTATTTTGTAATCAAACCATGAAATCCAGGGATATATTCTCCCATTTCCATTCTAGTACTGTAAAAGTTTGAAGAATCACCTTCTATAATTTTCATTCAGCTTTAACCTATTAAAAAATAGAACATTTCATAGTAAAATCAAAAATATATTTCTTTATTCCTTCCAATCATAAAAGTTCTTGAAGGCCTCTATAAATTTTTGTGTTGTCAGGATGAATTCAAAATGAAGATCTACAAGCCTCACTCAATAGTTATTTCTTCAACTGGGGTTCACATGAAACACATAACCATTTTATAAATCTTAGAACACTTAGTTTTAATTATTAAATTTATAAAACATAAATTTCTTAATCAACTCTACCTTTTCATATAAAACACTATCTTCCTTATAATCTTTCTTAATATTTTCTAACAAAGATGATTGTATTAATACCAGAAATAATAATAGTTTCTTAATGCATAGATTCAAATCCAATAATCATCAAATCATTAAACAAATGATTATGTTCAAAATTTCATATATATAATGTATCATTATCATTCTAACTCAAAGAAAAAAAATACTTTGTTTTCATTACATGGAGGGTAATGAGTTGTACAATAATAATCCATTATCAATTCCACAAATATAATATATCTCCTATTCAACTCTTTCTGAGTGAATATACACATCAAGATTTTTATGATCAGTATATATTTCAAACTTTACTCCATATAAATGACCTCTCTAAATTTTTAAATAAAACATCACAACTTCATGGTAAAGGTCATGTGTAAGAAAATTTTTCTCAGGAGGTTTTAATTAATGTAAATAACAAAAAAATACCCAATCATTCTGCATTAAAACACAACCTAATACATTCAATTAAGCATATTTATAGATATCAAAGTCACCATTTCTCAATGGAAGGACCAAAATTGGGGCATTCAATAAAATTATTTTCAACTCTTGGAAACATTCATTACATTACATTTTCCATATGAACCTAAATTATTTTCATGTTAAATTAGTTATTGGGCAAGAAAACAATGAAATTTTTTATTCAATAAAAAAATCTCAGTAACATTTTCAGATCTCTTATATTCATCAACCACTTTAGTTTTTATAGGATCAATAATTATATCATCATTAGTTATAATATGTATAAGGAATTACATCTGATGTAACCAAAAAACATATTTACAAAATTTTCCCTATATATTTTTTTTCATTTAGAGTTTGTAGAAAAAATATAATATCTTTTTCATGATCCTCATAACACTTAGAATAAACCAAAATATCAACAATAACTAAAACCACAAACTTATCCAAATAATTTTAGAAAATAGTATTCATAAGATCCATGAATACAACTTGAGAATGAATTTATCCAAAGAGAATAATCATAAAATCCTAATTCCAATACCTAGTATAAAATGCAATCTTAGGGTTTTTATCCTCTTTAATGTTTAGATGATGGTACCCAAACCTAAGATCAACTACTGAAAAATACTAAGCACCATGTAGTTTTTTAAACAACCCATTAATATGAAGAAAATAAACTTATTCTTAATAGTGATTTTATTCAATACCCTATAATCAATTCAAAACCTCATAGAGATATATTTATTTTTAATAAATAAAATAGGATCACACTATGGTAATTTTTTAGGATGAATGAAACCTTTATCAAGAAACTCTTGTTACTTCTTTTTCAATTCCACAAGTTCTACATGAGTCATTCAATTTGGGGGTTTTGAAGTTTTCTTAGAATTTCGCACTAAGTCAATAATAAATTCAACTTTCTAGTCCAGTATAATACTAGTGAAATCATCAATGAAAACATCTAGATATTATTTTACTATTAGTATATCATTGATTATAAATGTTAACTCATTTTTAACAACATGATCAAAGTAAATTTTATTTAAATATCTTAATAGTTTATCAACTTTTTGATATGTTATCAAACATATAAATTGATTATTATATAAAAATAAAAACTCATTTCAAAAAATAACTTCATTGGATTTGTAATATATCTTGGTATGATAAATTGAAATTAAATCCATACCCATAATAAAATCAAATTATAAAATTATAAATAAAGTAAGTTTTGAAGTGAAAAATATTCCATATATGATAATATGAAGATATTTTAAGATTCATGTTATCTTAATACTCCATTTGTTTTTTAACCAAAATTATTGAATTCATTTATTGAGGTGAATTTTTAATTTTACCTATAAATTTCTTATAAATAAAATAATGTTTACTCCTAGAATCAAACAATACATTAGAATAACATGAATAAACAAGTAATGTACATTATGCCACTTAATTAAATAGAACAACATCAACATAAGTAGTTTAAGAGGATTTCACTACACCCTTTTACTTATGGCCTTGTCACTTATCATCATTCACAATCTTCTTCATACACAAATCTGTAGAATGACATATCTCATTACATTTAAGACACCTTAATTCCAACTTATTAGAATTTTTTTTACCAATACCAAGATAATTTTCTTTTCAATCATAAGCCTTATTCTCAAACATACCACATTAGTAGGAATTCCAGAATTTCATAAGATATTCCCTAGGGTGATTTATACCACACCTATCAAAAACTGAATTTTTTTTCTTCCCATCAGATTTATTTGATGAATTCTTCTCAATTGCCTACCAACGAGATCTATTATCTTATTATTGACATGGAATAAATAACCTTTAGAAAAATTAATTTTGACCTTATCAACACACCACAAAATTATCTCATTAATTTTAAATTAATGAGAGCCCAAATATCATCAGTATCTTGGATTTAATCCCGAGTAAAACTAATTAATTTTACTATCAAGATTCATAATACAATGGCATGTAACTTGGAAATCAGTGAAGTTTTATTCATAAATAGAACTTTAATATTCCTCTTTATTCCTCAATTACATGAATTTCATTTCCATATTAATTTTAAAAACCATAAGAAGATACTTATCCAGGAAAATATTCTTAAATTTATCCAATTATGTGGCATCAATATCGTCTCTTTCTCAGGTATTTTTGACCATTGAACACCATTGGTTAACCTTCAAAAAAGTAAATAAAAAGAGTTAAATTTTAATGATATGAATAACCAAAGACTTAAAATATATATTCATGATCTTTAATCCACCCCTCACCTATCATTGAGTTAGAAGATCCACGTAATGCTAGAGGGTGTTGTCTCATTAAATGCTCTATTATCGACATGTTCCTCTATGGTAGGTTTGGTTTCTCAATATCATGGATACCACCACCATTTATATCCTAGATCAACTGGTCCATAACAAAAAATATTCTTAGATAAAATTCTATCCATTCAAGGTTGCTGATATGAAAGGATATTGTCCTCTTTTTTCCTTCCAACATCATCTTCCCTTTCTCCTCTCTGGAAATTAATTCTGAACAGAAAATGTTTAGATGAATTAATATGGTATTCTACAAATTCTATATCATGATAAACATAATTTATAACCACTTAAGAGTATTTAATTACATTATCCCAACCCATGAAATTATCTAAAAGTTTTCTCTAATACCAAATACAAGTTCCCAACCTTAAACTATATATAAAAATGATTATTTAGACTAGAATTCAATTCATTGCATTCTATGAGATATTTTAGGTTTAGAGTTTTAGAAAAAAGATTTCATCACTATAACATAAATAAATATTATATCACAAATTTTAAAATATTACTCAGTGTCCATTTTTACACAATAATAATAAAATAAAATAAAATATGTTCACTTTTTATGAAATATCTTCACAATTTTAATTTTAACCTCTTAATTTTCCATACTAATCCTTAAAACCCTATGAAAAACTTTTGAAAACATGGTATGAGCACAGAAATTTTAGTAAGGTATATATAAAATGTAAAAAAATAAACCTGTTAGTCTATCAATACTCTTAAAAAAAATTCTAAAATAATATTTGGGATCAAAATAAAAATTTTCTTACCTATGAAATCAAATTCTCTACCCAAAGGTTTTCATAGATATTTCGTAAGAAATATTAAAGTAAAAAATATAACTTATAATTTTTTATTTAGAATCATGAAAAAATCATGAAAATTTATGCATTACACCCTTAATAAGTAGGATGAACTTCCCTTTAAACTCAAGCTCATTAGTTTATATTAAAAAATCATAATATTTCTATGAAAACTAATGAAAATAATGGGTAAATAAAGTAGGAAAATTAGAACATAATTTTCATATCAGTATTAAAAATGGAATAAATTACATTTTAAATTCCAATAATATATTATCATAAACCTAACCAGTTAAATTCATCCCTTTACCCAATGAATTAGAGATCTATATTGGGCTCACCCATTATCATGAGCTACATCTGGCTCAACCATCATCATGATCTTTATAAGGCTCAATAGTCATTATAAAAAATTCCAAATAACCAAAATATAACTATAATGCATGAAATCTTGAATTTCCATTATCATACTTAAAGAACCTTTTTGGTGTTTTGTTTAAAAAAGTTTTGTATTTGTTGACAACTAATCTTTTTGTTGAAGAATGTATTTGAGTTACAGAAAGTTGAAGTTGCTGGTTGCTGATGATATCCTTAAAGAAGATTATGTTGAAGAATAAGAAGTTAGAAGTTAAGAAAGTGTCTCAAACTTTATAAACTTAATCAGACGATGCTTTTCTGATCTTAAAGTTCTCGAAAATAATGAAAAGTTTCATGATAAAATCTGTTGAAGAAATGGTGAAGAGGATTGATGTTTTTCACTAAGAAAAATTCTGAGAAAATTTAGAACCAGTTTTCCTGAACCTGCTTTCCTGAACCTATTTTCCTGAACCTGTTTTCCTAAATCTGTTTTCCTGAACCAGTTTTCCTAAACCAGTTTTCCTAAACCTGTTTCCTGAACCTTCTTTCTGAACCAGAAATTTGGAGTCTACTTCCCAATCCCAAAATTCGGAGTCTACTTCATAATCCAGAAATTCATAGTATACTTCCTGAGCCAGAAATTCAGAGTCTACTTCCTGGGCCAGAAATTCGGAGTCTACTTCCTAAGATAGAAATTCAGCGTCTACTTCATAAGCCAGAAATTTGGACTCTACTTACTGATCTAGAAATTCAGAGTCTACTTCATAATCCAGAAATTTAGAGTCTACTTCCTGAGCCAAAAATTCAAAGTCTACTTCCTGAGCCAGAAATTCAGAGTCTACTTCATGAGCCAGTAATTTGGATTCTACTTCCTGATCCAAAAAATTCGGAGTCTACTTCCTAAGCCAGAAATTTGGAGTCTACTTCCTGAGCCAGACATTCAGATTCTGGTTCCTGAACCTATTTTCCTAAACCAGTTTTCCTAAACCAGTTTTCCTGAACCAGTTTTCCTGAACCTGTTTTCCTGAACCTGTTTTCATGAACCTGTTTCCTGAACCTATTTCCTGAACCTAAAATCCGAACCAACATCCAACCTTATCATTCTGAGGAAGATATGAGGAGTTCAAGAAAACCCTAATTTCAACTTTGCATAAATCATGGAGGAATTTAAGGAGATTTGAATAATTCAAATATTGAAGATTAAATGCGAGAGATTTGCGGAGTTTTTGAGATTCGAGGAAGCGGGAAAGATTTTCATGATTATCATCTTTGTTTTCTGAGTTGCCTATAAATATGTTCTCATATCATTCGCTCATTTGCAACTATATATACGCATAAAAGGTGGAGCGCTGGAGAATTCTAAGTGAAAAGTTCTTATCATCTTGAAGAAGTTTACTTGAGTGTTTGAGAAGAAGAGAATCAGAATCATCTTATCTTGCTGAGAAGACTGGTTTTAGAAAATCAGATTGAAGGTTCGGAGTGATCATTTGTGGAGAATCTTAACAAAGTTCTTATTCTTGTGTTTGGCACATTTTTTCTTTAAGGAAACATTGTAAACTGATGAGAGTTAGTATAATCTTTCCTATCGGCAGATAAAATGTGTCCAATGGGAGTTTTCCCAAGTTGTATTTACTTCTTCATTATAGTGGATTTCCATAGACCCACGGGAGTGGCTATGGAAAGGACGTAGGCTCTCTTATTGAGTCTAAACCTTTTAAATCTTGTGTGCCTTTCTTTATTTACCTTTCTTGCATGCTTTAGTTTCTTGCTAAAGGATGATAAGGAAATAAATCTTAATAGGTTTCCAGGGTTAATTTTCTTAAAGTTTTGAAACTTATAAAAAGTTAAACAATGGATTCAACCCCACCTTATCAGTTGTTATTCGATTCTTGGAACTTCAAGTGGTATCAAAGGGAGGTTCCATTGTTTAATCCTTATCATGGATAATATCAGTTCTGTCAATAGTATAGGAATTCCTACGTTCAATAGAAATAATTATTATGGATGAAAAAATAGTATAATTTCTTATCTCATATCTCTTGGCCTTGAAGTTGTTGATGCTGCTACTATTGGATTTCCACCTATTGAGAAAAATGCTCCTACGGTGTTTGCTGATAAGAGAGACATATAAATTGATGGAAAGGATAGAAATGCTATTCTCATGTCCTTATCAGAAAATGTCTATCAGAAGCTGATAGGTCTCACAATATCAAAAAGCATGTGGGACAAGCTAGAAAGTGTTTTTGAAGGAAACACAAAAGTCAAGGAGGCCAAGCTACAAATCTGGCATAGTAAGTTTGAAAACATCAGGATGAGAGATGATGAAAAAATTGATGAATACTTCACCAGAGTTAATGAAATTGTATGCAACATCATAGGATTCATATAAGACTTGGAAGATTATACAATTGTGAATAAACTTATGAGAAACTTTTTAGATAGGTTTGATTCTAAAATTTCATAATTAGAAGAAAAGGATGATTTATCTCTTAATGAACTTCATAAATTTCTTGTTACTTATCAAATGAGGGAAGATCCAATCTTTAAGAAGAAGATAAAAGATGAAATGGATTTTGAAGCTATGAGAAAGATGAAAATCAAATATGATGATGAAGCTGATCCTTATGAGTCCGTTGATAAGGAAGATGAAGATTTGAATGAAAAAATCACGTCTCTTATATCCAAGAACTATCGAAGAGGAAGAGGAAAATATGTATGGAAACTTCCTCTCAAATGTTTTGAGTGTGGTGGAATCGGAAAATTTTCTATGAATTTCCCTAAGAAGAAAGTTGTAGAATATCAAGATGTTTCTAATGAGAATCCTCGATGGAAGAAGTATTACCAGAATGAAAAAGAAGAGAAGACTTCTAAAGAACTCAAGAAGAAGTTTTATGGAAAGAAAAGAAGTATGTTGATCAAGAAGGTTGAATCCGAATCATCTGACAATGATTCCTCAAAATATGAAAGTAAATAAATATTTAGAACCTTCATTGAAAAAGTTGATAAAACAAATGTTTCCTTAGAGAGTGAAGAAGGTGGTGAATAATCTTACAGAGAATATCAACTAAGATCCAAATTTCTGGCATGTCTTGAGAAAAACAAATCTCTCAAGAAAGAAATTTGTGTGATGAAGAAAAATCATGAAGAAGTTCATGATGGAAGTAAATATGTCACAAAGAAGGAAGATGAATACATTCAAGAAATTTTATGTCACAAAATTAAAATCGTTGAATAAGGAAAGATGATTGAAGATCTTACAAAAGAAAATGGAAACTAAATAATAAGAGGTCAACAAGTTGCAATCAAAAGTTATTGAGTATGAAAATTATCTAAGGAATATTAATGAAAACTTCCTCAAAGCCACTGAAGTAAAAGCTGAGACTTCCAAGATTACTAGAAAGGCTTACCATGAGAATTAGGTGAAATATTCTCCTACCAAAAATAATGTTTTATCTGATTCTTATAACATTTCAGGTTATGGAAAAAGTATTTGTAAATCTTGGGTGGAGAAAGGATGTGAGAAACCTATTAATCCTACACAAGTATAAAACTCACTCTAAAGAAGAGATGACCTGCATCCTGAGTTTTCTAGTGCTGAAAGAAGTTATCAACCTCAACAAAATTTCTATAAAGAAAGATCATTCTCTAATAGAAAATCAAGATTTGAGGTCTATTTCCGGTGTTGTGGAATATATGGGCATAGATATTATAATTTTTGGCACAATTTATCTCTACCTGGAAGAAGGTTTGAGCAAAGTGGAAGAAATAGTGAAAGAAGAATGAGTAACTTTTCGTACTCACCGAAAGTTGAAAAGGTGAATTTTGAAGATGTAAAAAACATTCCCACAAATAATCAATTTGAATGTTTAGAAGAAGTTTGTAGAATATGTGATCGGTCTGGTCATCATGCCGAACGATGTATGACACTCCTTCCAGAACAAGGTTCATATGATAAGAAAGAAAAGAGAGATGAAAATAAGAAGGTTGATGAGAGGGATTTTGTTGTTGAGATTGATTTGAAAGAAAGTAAGAGGAACAAACCATGGATTTTTGATAGGGGTTTTTCTTCACACATGACAGGTGATATAAAAATATTGGGACATGTTTAAAGTCATGATGGAGGAGCGGTTATGTTTGGCAATGATAGTTCCCTAAAAATTAAGGGAATCAGAACGGTAGAGATTGAAGCAGAGAAACTAAAATCTAAGGAATTCTTGCTTGTTGATGGGCTAAAACATAACTTACTTAGTGTCAGTCAACTTTCTGATGATGGAAAAGAATTTATCTTCAGAAAGGATTCTTGTATCATCAAAAGTGTGAAAAATGTAAAAGTGATTACAAAATGAGAAAGAACCAGTAGAAATCTCTTTCAAATTGGAGAATCCAATAACTCTTGTTATTGGAGTGTTGAAGATGAAAACAAGTTGTGGCACTGAAGACTTGGACACCTTGGGTAGAAGAACATGAGTAATATTTCTAAAGTTGATGCTGTTCGAAATTTTCCAGAACTAAAAAGAAGAGATGAATATGTTTTTATTACTTTCCAGAAAAGAAAAATGACTAACAAAAGTCATAAAAGAGTTGAGATTCAATTTAACAAACCACTTGAGCTTATTCATTATGATCTATGTGGGTCGACGAGACATCAATAAACAAAAGGAAATTTATACTTTATCACTTTTATTGATGAATTCACTTGGATGAAAAACATCATGTTCATGAAGCATAAGTCAGAGGCCATTGAAACATTTAAATTCTTCAGAAGAGATGTCGAGAAATAATTGGGAGCTTCCATAAAGAAGTTGAGAACAGACAATGGTACCTAATTCACAAGAAATGATTTTGAAACGTATCTAAGGAAGCATGGTATCAAAAATCAGTATAGTTCTCCCTATACTCCACAACAAAATGGAGTATCAGAAAGGAAAAATAGAATCTTGGTAGAAATGGGAAGAAGTATGTTATCAGAATACAAACTTTCAAAATTCTTTTGGAGAGAAGTTGTTATCACTATTGTACATGTTCAAAATAGGTTCTTGTTGAGACCAGAAACCAACATGACTCCTTAAGAGATGTGGTTTAACAAAAATCCTTCTTTTAATTAATTCAAAGTTTTTGGAAGTCCATGCTTACTCAAAATCAAAAATCCGGACTTAGAAAAGTTTGAAGAGAAAGCTGAAGAAGGAATATTTATGGGTTATTCACCAAATAGAAGATGTTACAAATGCTGGAAAAAATGGTTACATATGTTAGTGGACTCATATGATGTAAATGTAATTGAAAATCCATGTTCTTTCACAAAATCTGTTAAGAATACCGAGTAAGATAAATCCTAGAATTCTGACAATAGTGAAAGTGACTCAGATGAGTCATATGGGGAAGAAAGTGATACTGGGAAAGGAAATGTGAGTTTTCCTACATTACAAAAACATGTTGAATTTAAAAATATTATTGGGATCATAAGGCTCCAATTTAGACAAGAAGGAAGTTAAAATTATAAAATTAGACTTCCCTTATCTCAAAAGTTGAAGCAGAATCAGTTTCAGAAGCTATTCAACATAAAGAATGGGTGGATGCTATTAATGAAGAACTGGATCAGATTGAGAAGAATGAAACATAAGAACTTGTTTCAAGGACAGTAAATAATAATGTTATCGGAACCAAGTGGGTTTACAGAAATAAATTTAATGATCATGGAGAAGTTACAAGAAACAAAGAAAGGCTTGTGTGCAAAGGATATGCTCAGGTGGAAGGTGTGGATTTTGATGAAACCTTTTCCCCTGTTGCAAGATTAGAAACTATTCGAATGTTTCTTGTAGTAGCTACTCATCGGAATTACAAGGTTTATCATATGGATGTAAAGTTATCTTTCTTAAATGGTGAGATCGAGGAAGAAGTTTACATTAAACAACCTTGTGGGTTTTTAATTGATGAGGATGAAAATAAAGTTTGTAAATTGAAGAAAGCCTTGTATGGGATGAAACAAGCTCCACTAGCATGGTATTCAAACTTGACAATTCTTTGATAAAGATGAACTTTTATAAAGGAAAAGTTGATAGAAACTTGTATGTTAAATATGTTGACTCCGAAACTTTAATTGTAATCATTTATGTGGATGATATAATTTTTTCTGGAGATAAAGAAAAGGTCTGGGAAAAGTTTGCTGGAGAGATGAAGAAATTTTTTGAAATGTCAATGTTGGGAGAATTAACTTTCTTCCTTGAATTACAAGTTCAACAACAAGAAAATTACATTTTCTTATCCCAAGAAAAGTATGATAAGGAATTATTAAAGAATTTTGGGATGGAAGAATCAAAAGAAGTTTCAACCCTTATCTCAGTGAGCATAAAGTTGAGAAAAGATGAGTCAGGGAATAGTGTGAATCAGAAAGACTTTCAAAAGTTAATAGGAATTATTCTTTATCTTATAACCTCAAGGCCTGATATTTCTTATGTTGTGACTCTCTGTTCCCGATATCAAAGTAATCCAAAATAATCACATATGTTGATAGTTAATCAGATTCTAAGATATGTTAAAGGAACAACTTCACATGGGTTGTTATACAAGAGAAACAATGAGATGAAGTATCAAGGTTATACTGATGCTGATTGGGATGGTGATTGTAATGATAGAAAATCAACATCAGGAGGAACATTTTTCTTAGGGGAATTCTGTGTGAGTTGGCACAACAAGAAACAAAGTTCAGTAAATTTAAGTACATCTGAATCCGAATATATTGCAGCTACTCAGGATTGTAATCAAATGATGTGGATGAAAGTTTAGCTGGAATATTTGAAAGTGAATGTTTCTAAAAATTTGAAAATACTCTGTGATAATCAAACTTCCATTGATCTTTCCAAGAATCATGTTAAACATTAAAGATCAAAGCATATTGATATAAAGTATCACTTTTTATAAGAGAAAGCTTCTTCTGGAGAAGTCTTTATGGAATATATTTCAACAAAGTATCAGATTGATGATATTTTCACAAAATCAATGTCAAAGGAAAGGTTCGTTGAACTAAGGCTGCAAATCCATGTTCATCCTCCTACCAAGAATTCCTAAAACTCATAAGGAAGTTACCCCCACTGTGCTTTGGATTATGTTGATAAAGGGGGAGAGTAAGATATCTTTTTTGAATCTAAATCTGTGGTTATCATATAATGGGGGGAGAGAGAAAGAAAAATGAGAGAAGAAAAGAAAAGTGAGAAAGAGAAAGAAAAAAGTTGAGGGGGAGTTTGAGTAAGGTGAATTTTATCTTTACATGGTCGCAAAATTTTCTTGTCAGCAAGGGATGGAAATCCTTCAAAAAAAATACTTTATCCAGTATTGTGGTGTCAGGACACTCTTTTTGAGAAAGGCTATGTTTTGGTAAAATTCAAGAACTTGATATGTAAATTTTTTGAGAGGTGAAAACTTGTTAACAAGGGTTTCCAAAAAATCAAAAGGGGGATATTGAATAACCTTTGTGGTGTTTTGTTTAAAAAAGTTTTTTATTTGTTGACAACTAATATTTTTGTTGAAGAATGTTTTTTGAGTTATAGAAATTTGAAGTTTTTGGTTGCTGAATATTTCCTTAAAGAATATTATGTTGAAGAATAGGAAGTTAGAAGTTAAGAAAGTGTCTCAAACATTCTAAACTTAATCAGACGATGATTTTCTGATCTTAAAGTTCTCACAAATCATGAAAATTTTCATGATAAAAGTTGTTTAAGAAATGGTGAAGAGGATTGATGTTTTTCAATAAGAAAAATTCTGAGAAAATTTGGAACCAGTTTTCCTGAAAAAGTTTTCCTAAACCAGTTTCCTGAACCAGTTTTCCTGAACCAATTTTCCTAAACCTGTTTTCTGAACCAGCTTCCTGAGCCAGAAATTTAGAGTCTACTTCTTGAGCCAGAAATAGAGTCTACTTCCTGAGCCAGAAATTCAGAGTCTACTTCCTGAGCTAGAAATTTAGAGTCTACTTCCTGATCCAGAAATTCAGAGTCTACTTCCTGAATCCAAAATTCAAAGTCTACTTCCTGAGCCAGAAATTTAGAGTCTACTTCCTGAGCCATATATTCAGAGTCTACTTCCTGAGCTAGAAATTTGGAGTCTACTTCTTGAGCTATAAATTCAAAGTCTACTTCCTAAGCCTGACATTCAGAGTCTGTTTCCTAAACCCGTTTTCCTGAACCAGTTTTCCCGAACCAGTTTTCCTAAACCAGTTTTCCTGAACCAGTTTTCCTGAACCAGTTTTCCTGAACCTGTTTCTTGAACCTAAAATCAGAACCAAGATCCAGCCTTATCATTCTGAGGAAGATATGAGGAGTTCAAGAAAACCTGAATTTCAACTTTGCATAAATCTCGGAGGAATTTAAGAAGATTTGAAGAATTTAAATATTGAAGATTAAATGCGAGAGATTTGCTGAGTTTTTATGATTTTAGGAAGCGGGAAAGATTTTCAAGATTCTCGCCTTTGTTTTTTGAGTTGCCTATAAATATGTGCTCAGATCATTTGATCATTTCCAACATTATATACGTAGAAAAGGAAAAGCGCTGGAGAATTCTAAGTGAAATGTTCCTATCATCTTGAAGAAGTTTCCTTGAGTGTTTGAGAAGAAGAGAATCAGAATCATCTTATCTTGTTAAGAAGACTAGTTTCAGAAAATCAGATTCAAGAATTCGGATTGAAGATTTGGAGTGATTATTTGTGGAGCAGCTTAACAAAGTTCTTATTCTTGCGTTTGGCTCATTTTTTCTTTAAGGAAACATTGTAAACTGTCGGGAGTTAGTATAATCTTTCCTACCAGGAGATAGAAGGTGTCCAACGGGAGTTGGCCCAAGTTGTATTCACTTCTTCATTATAGTGGATTTCCATAGACCCACGAAAGTGGCTATGGCAAAGACACAAGTTCTCTTATTGAGTCTGAACCTTGTAAATCTTGTGTGCCTTTCTTGATTTACCTTTCTTGCATGCTTGAGTTTCTTGATAAAGGTTGATAAGGAAATAAATCTTAACAGGTTGCAAGGGTTAAGTTTCTTAATGTTTTGTAACTCATAAAAATTTAAAAAACTGATTCAACCCTCCATTCTTAGTTGTTATTTGATCCTTGTAACTTTTATATTCATAAAAATAATCTTTTCTCCCATAAGGAAACATTTCCAGATATTGAAATATCCATTCCATTTAAAAACCTTTTTAAAAATACCTCAAATAAAGGGAAGGAAGTGTTTTCTTTGAATAAAACATTAAATTTTTTAAAGGGATCTAGACATTGAGTAATGGTTATGGTAGTGGGTATAACTGTTGATGTTGTATATGTTAAAATATAAAATTCATTTTTCATTTTCATCAAAACATTTTGTATAAAATGTATAAAAATATTCTTTTTGAAAACATTTAAAAGAAAGTAAACATTGAAATAAAATTTCCTTTATTATTAATTTATTTCTATATAAATACATTTATAAAATTATTCTAATAATCTATGCATTTAAGAGAAATATTTAGAAAATAATTCTTTAAAACATTTAAAATGGGGTTTTGAAATTAAAGTGTCCATTTTCTCAAGTCTGACTCATCATGTACATTACTTTTCTTCTTGAACAATAAAATTATATTAATTATTTACTTTCTTAATAACCCTTTTCATGTTTATTATTACTTTTATTTTATTTCTTACCATGTTATATAAAATTACTTAATCAATTAAGTTCGCATTGGATGTTTTGATAGTATTTTGTTCATATGTCCAAAATTGCTTTAGAAAGTTAAATATGGTAAAAGGGTCATTATTAAATAATATATAAAATAATTTTCATTAAATAATTATCATTATTATACATTATTTATACTTAAAAACCCAACCATGATTAATGGTTATGGAAAATAAATACGTTATAGTTATGGACATGGTATCTCGTATGTACGCATGAGTAACATTTTTATTTTTAAAGTGAATGAGGGAAAGAAGTTAAATATCATTTTATATTTCTAGAATTATTATTATATCATGAATATTATTTTATTTCTTTAAATAAACTTATATATAGTATTCATGTTATTTGGTCATGAAAAATGAATCATATCGCATCATGGAGGTGGCAATCCACACGTATGCATGAACAGAATTATCATTTCTCAACGGATGGAGAGGTAAGAAAAAATATGATATTTTATATTTATAGAATGGTAAATAATTCATTAATATCATTTATATATACATTAAATACATCATTATCACCAACCATGAGATGTGGTAATAGAAAATGATTTACATTAGTTCGTGAGGCGGTAGTTTGTTGTACATAAGAACAATGGTTTCAAATATAATTTGATGAAAGAGGGAGAATGATATAGGTTATTACATTAATATAAAAACATCTAAGTATATTTAATGTACTGTTGTAATTATTTCATCATTTCTAAGATTATTTTATGGAGGTAGAATAATAAGTAAAATAGAAACACTTGGTCAAGAACTATACCTCTTTTTTAGACAACCTTATTAGGTATATACTTGAATCCTTCCTAAGTTTTTTTTATCAAACTATAAATTCTTAGAAATTAGTAGGGTTTTAAGGAATGGATTTTGTTATGGATTTTATGCACTAAAATTCTCTTTAATTGTGGAGATGAGAGAAGAGGAGGTGTCAGCTTATAAGTGGAGGAGAGGACACACATAGAATTTTTTAAAATAATAAAATATATTAATGTGTTACTTGATAAAAATGGATGCAAAATGAACCATTTTATAATGTAAAATAAGATATGTTAAAAATATTTCCATAAAATATAATCTAAAAAAATTTAGGTCATTTTAACCCTTATAACTTAAATTTAACCCCCGATAAACCTCTTTTAACCTTATATGAGGAAATAGTTTTTCACTTTTTTTACTATTAATTATGAAAAAAATTATGTGGTACTAAATAAAGAATTATAATTATGATGATTCAAAATATTTAATCTATTTTATCAAATTAATTTCATAGTAGTGGCATAATTTAATTTAAAATTAAACGTAAAAAATAAGATGAAAACAAATTTTCAGAAGAATGTATATTTAAGTTTAAAAATGTTTTTGTACCAAATTAAATTATAATATATATTTAAAATATCATAATTATATTTTTAATTTTATAATTTAACTAATTTTTCTTTGAAACTAATTAAAAAAAATAATCATTGTTAATTATTGAGATGAAAATACATATTTCAACGAAAATATGTATTTTTCAGTATTCATTGAAAAATCAAACTTTTAAGAAAAATTATCAAAAATTCATAATAAAATAATTTTTCCATGATGAAATAAAAAATGGGTTTCATTTTTTCAAATTTAAATTCTATTATTTAAAATCAAGCTCTTAAATGAAATAATATAATTCGTTAATATTTGATTTGGTTAGAATTAAATATTTTTTTTCTTTTGACTGAAAAACTACCTAATATAATTATAATCAATATAACTTTATAAAATTTTATTAATTAATAGTAATAAGTCATGAAAATGATTAGTATTAACATTGAATGGGTTGTTACACTATCTTTATTAGCTTCCATATAAATCTACCACACTCTTTATAATCATTTATAGATCCAATTTCATTCTAATACAATATATAATCATTAGGGTATACATGTATTTTCTTAGAAGAAAATAAAATATGTTTAGTTAAATTTGATGCCTCATAATAATTTTTTGAAATATTGAACTATCATAAATAAATTCCATTATAAATCTAGTAGATGGTCAATCCCACTATTATTATTTCCATATGTTGTTTTCCTATTAAATAAACACATCATAAATACAATTTTGTTAATCTTGACACGACCATGATACATCGGTGTTGTTTTTTCCTCCATCACCTTCTAAAATTTCTTAGTGTGATTATTTTAGATATTAGTTACTGAACGTGACATTAAATTTACACTAATTAATTATGATATTGTCTTGGGTAAAATTTGAGACTAAAAAATAAAAGGAAACTTATCAAATATCCTTTATTATAGACCATGACTCTTGGGATTTTCAATAATTTCTACATGTTGAGTTGTTTCAATGTTATACTGTCATACCTCATAGATTGTTTTAGATCCAACTCTAATGGTATAATAAATTACTTCTTCCCAAGTTAACCATAGTCATTCGATGAAATTATAATAAGAATATTAAATAATATCCCATCTAAATAATTTTTAGAATCAAAATTCAAAAATATTTTTTAATTAGTTTGAAACTTTTTTGATACCTGATCTAGTGTATAGATCAAAATTCAATCCATTTTGAAATAAAAAATATAATTGTGCATATAATATTATAACTCTTAATTAGTCAATTGATTTTTTAAAAATAATAATAATCTTGTTACAAACATATGTAAATTTTTAAATTAATAAAATATATAATATGTGAAATATTAATGTATATAATTTTATAAAACTATATAGTTATCTCTATATAAATTCATAAAATTATATAATTAGTAGTCTATATAATTTATAAGGGTTTGAAATTATATAATATATAATTTAAAAAATTATAAAAAGTGTATAAAAAAGTATAAAAGAATAAAAGTTTATATAGTTTATAAAAGTATAAATAATTTATAAAAGTATATATATTTATGGAATTATAAGTATAAAATTATAATTTTTGAAGTTATAAATGTATAAAGCAAATGATAAATTTATAAAAGAATATGACTATAAATATATAAATTATTTTTTGAAAAAAATTATTAAAGTGTTAATTAATATCGATTAATATTTATTAATTTATAATACTAATAAATAATATTTACAATAATATAGATTAATATTTATTTGTATTTACAAATTTATAAAATTATTGATTATTATTGATAAATTTATAAAAGTATAAAAGTATAGTTTATAATTAGTATATAATTATAAAAGTTTTAAATTATTAAAGTATATGTAATTTATAAAATTATATATATAATTTATAAAAGTATAACATTATATACTATATAATTTATAAAAGTATATAAAAGAATATATAAAACGATTAACATATAAACATATATTTATAAAAATTATAAATTTATCTAGTTTAATATTTATAAATTTATAAAAGTGTTGATTAATATTTATAAAACCAAATAAAAACTCTAGTTAGCATCCAAAAATTACACCCATTATTAGAAAAAAAAACAATTCAAAAACTATGAATGAAAGTAAAAATTAGATACAAACCATGACATTCAAAATACTAAATTTGAAAATAAGTAAAAATATCAATAATCATATACCTTCAATTTAAAATTAAATGAAGGATATATGAGATAGGTCCAAAACATATATTTTCAAAGGGAGTGGTGATGGTTGGCCTATATAAAAATGACTAAATTGATGCTCAATTATGTGAAAATAAAAGAGTGATGGAATAAAGGATATTGGAGGGGTGACAATTAAAAATGATATGGGAGGAGATCAGAGAGAGAATGAGATAAGGGGATGGTTTTGATAGAGTTTTATTTTTTTAAATCTATTATTATGGTTTGAAAATTGATAATAGTATGAGATCTACTATTACACTTAAATTAATATTGTAACATTAGGAAACAAGTAATATTTTTTTCAAAAAAACCATAACAATATACCATCTATCATTTTTTATATACCATGAAAATAGATACCTATTATCATGGTTATAAAAACTATGACAATAAATATGTGGGTATGAAAAAAAATTAGTAGCATTCTCAGTGTTTTTTGAAATATTAATATTCATATATTTATGTAAAATATTATATAAAAACTGAAATGATAATATTTAAATTTTTACATAATATAATCCTAAACCATTCCACATTTGGATAATATTATTTTATGATCCATCTATCACTCTTTTGATGCTTAATGTGTATAATGAATATGATAGAGATAATCCCATTTTTTGGTGTAGTGATGAAGATATAGGTTTAATGTGATCATATTTTTCATCTTTAGTTGTCATTGGATTATTAAATCTTATAGTGACATTACCCAAATACATTGAATAAAAATACATGGATTCATGTGATAAATAACCTTTCACAATGGATCCTCCAAGATGATTCTTATTCCTCATGTAAGATTTCATTGCAGATATCATTATTTCAGTATGATACATTCAAAATTAAAAAAAATATGGAACAAAATATAATTTGACACACCTGTGTCACCATAAGTCAAATATTATATATTTATTGGTTATTTTACATTTTTAGGTGTTTTGGATTTGAAATTTGGATTTTTTAAATATTTTCCTCTCTAGCATAGTTAATTCCAACTTTTCTATACATTTTTCAATTTTTTATAGAAACCATGCTGATGAATTATACATATAGTGTGTTTTGTGCATGGATTGTAAAAGCATTAAATGAAATCATGTGGTGTTTTGTAGTTTAATAGTGGTGGTGGATGCATGGTTGGCATATATTGTGTTAAACTGTGTAACATTTCAATTTTATTACAATGTGAACTTCATGGTTGATTTGTGGTTTGGTAAACCATGTGACTAAACCATATGAGCTTCCCAAATTCTTTAAATTGTGATTTTACACTTTTTAACCTCATTATTTTTAACTATATTATCCCTATTTGCCTTCTCGTCTCACATGATTGACCCAAACTAAATCTCTCAGAGCTTCCTTCTTTCCTCTTCCTTTCTTCCAAGTTTTTTGTCCTTGTATTTCAAGAAGTTTTCAAGGAAAATTGATGTGGCTCTAAAAACATACAGCTTTCCACATATTTTTATTAGATTATTTATGAATTAATTATTTAATTTTATAATTTTTACTAAATATTCTCACTTTTGTATTTTTATAATTATATTTATTAATTAATCATTTTTTATAATTAATAATGTATTTTTAGTCTTTAAAATAATTAGTTTAGTTTTAATAAAATTTATAGTCTAAAAATTTACTGATTAGTTTTGTGGTTCTAATCTACTTAACTTTTTAATTTGATGTGTTTATTAATTAATCAATTAATCATTTTATTTGAATCTAATTAGTTTACTTTTTATTTTAGAATTATATATTTTAATTTAGATTGATTAATGTAAATTAACTTCTTTAATTATTCTGTTCAATAATTTAGTCAGTTTTTAAAATAAGTTTAGAAGTTAAGTATTTAAATTTTAATATGATAAAACATCGTGTTTTTAATTTTAAATCTTCATCTAATTAATTAATTAATTAATTTATTTATTTTTAAAATCTTTAATTTCATTAATGATTTAAATTTATGTAGTTTAAATTTTTAAGTCACCAATAACTATCTGTAAATCATTTCATACTCTACAAAATTTTCTTTTGTTTTCGACTCACCGACAGTTGTCTGTCGGTCTCACTGAAAATACATTTTTTTATTACTATCGGTGACTCAATGTGCCACCGATGCAGTTCAATTTACTCATTGTTTCCTCAACCTTTAATTAATTTATTTAATAAGTTGAATATTTAAATATCAATTTTTAATTTTTCACTTTTATCTTTTCAAATTAGTTTAACCTTAATACTGTTTATTAATTAAAGTGTTTACAATTAATAATTTAACAATGTAATTTTAATAGTTAGTTTTAATTCAAATAATAAATCAGTTTCTTTTTATTTAATTGTTTTCAGTTTAAGTATATTTTAGTTATATTTTTTAATTTAGTTAATCAATTAAATGTTTATCTTAATTAATTTATGTTTTAGTTTTAGTTTCATTTAATTAATGGTTTTTTAGTTTGTAGGTTAAGTTTGAGTTACCAACACCCCTATTTTCTTTTTTCAACTATTGGTGACTTAATGAGTCACTGACCCATCATGTTTTAATCTTCATTTTTTAGTATCACATGAGTCACTGATGCATTTTTTTCCTTCTATCAGTGAGATGTATCACTGATAGTTTCATTTGTCGCTGCTCCACGGTCTCACCGACACACCCCATACCCTTCTCTATCGGTCTCACAAACACATTTTCTCCTCCTTCAAACGTCTCACCAAAGCTAATACTCCTTGAAATGTTGGTCTCTCACTCACAGACTGACAACTTCTTTCTTCATATTGACACAGACAGTTTGACCTTACTACCGAACCAACCCCTACCTTAGCATTGTCCCTGTACTCACTCACACCACTATATTAGCACCATTGCAATCATCAAAAAACCATTATCACAAACTAGTTTTACACTGGGGGAATACATAGTCGATTTATCTGCAACATGAAAGAGAAACCTTCACAAATCAGACTAAAGGTTGATGAGGAAGATGCTTTGAATTCATGTTTTTTGAAGGAGATGACACCTGAGATCCGCTCCAGATCTGAAACTCAACTCACCTGAAAATATTTTCATCTCAGCTGATGCCACCACAAATGGGGGCCACCGCCACTACTATTGAACCTCAATCCACTACAGATTTGAGGCATTCGCCATAACCCTGCAACGAAGCACCACTAAGAAGTGACACCATGGGCCGTCGTGAGTTGCGCCCCCTGTTTTCACCTATTATCGACCCCCGCCACATGGCTCCTCTTTTTCCGAAGTGTCATCTACGCTGAACCACTATGATGCAACTACTATATCGCATCTAGGCCGATCCAATGCCAAGAAAGAGGGTTGGAACCCACCACTGTTGGAGGAGAGGGCCTAACCGAGCCAAGGCACCATAGTTGGAGTAGAATCAGTGAGGCCTCCCTATTTCCCAACACCATCGCGCCACCATTTACTAGAGGAATTGAGGCCGCTAAACTAACAAAGGAAGAAGGGGGAAAGAAGACAAGAAATATTAAAAATAAAATAAAAATAAAAATAATAATAAAAATAATAAATATAATTTAAAATAATAAAATAAATAAACTAATAAAAATAGTAAAACTAAATATAAAATAATAATAATAATTAAAATAATTATCTTTTATAAATTTATAAAATATTAACTTTAATATTTTATAACTAAGTTAATAAATAATTAATCATTATTTTAAATAAATTGATATCTTTAATAAATTAATTAATAATAATAAAATAAGTAAAAAAATGATATAATTACAATTATAATATAAAATAATTATAATAAATAAATAAAATATTTAATAAAATATAAAATATAAAACTATTTAATTAAATATATTAAAACTAAATTAATAATAATAATTTATTAATAAAAAAAATTAACTAATAAATTAAAATAAATAAATTTGTTTTTTTAATTTAATAAATATAGTACTTATATATATGTTAATTTAATAATCAATTAGATAATATTAATTTAACTATAAAATATAAACTTAATAAATAAATTTATAACTTTAATAATTTTTAATTAAAGTAAATAAATAATTTAATAATCCTAAGATAATATTATATAACATTATTAAAATACTAACTTTTATAATATTAAGTATATAATTTTATAATAAAATATCTCTTAATAAATAATATAAAAGTAAATAATAATTATCAACTAAGATAGTTATTAATTAATTAATGACAATTTACTTTTAAATAAGTAATTTAACATTAACGTTAAAATAATAATAATAATTAATAAGTTGAATTTTTATCATTTTTTTATCTTCTTTATTTTTTCCTCTATTTTATAGATTCACGTGGGAGATTAAAACCCATCCAGATACATTCAACTAACTCACTGGGAGTTAGTTACAAGGGTAAAACTAAAGCGATGTGTGATTTACGAAAAAATGCACGTGTATGGTTATGAGGTGAAGAACCAAACTGTGTCAGTGGACACTATTGGTGAAGAGCAGCAGATGATGGAGGGTATTAGAACATAGAAATGATGATTCATGAGGGACACATTGATTTGACAATTGATTGATGATTCATTTACTATGAGAACAGAGCATATGCTTAGAGAGCGACTTCTTGGAGTTCTTACGGAGTAGTTCAAGAGGAGTGCAACACTGTTGTAGTTCATAGGGGAGTTCTCTCTCTACTCTTTCCTTCTCAATTCCATATATTTAAATCAAATGTTTTCATTTTCATTAATGAACAATATAGCTAGCTAAATACCTTTAGTTCGGGGAAGGGTTATTTCTACTGGTTATCGTTTACTACCTTTTCATTTTTTTCATTTAATGCATTCAGAGTTGATCATTGAGATAAAATATAAATTCATTCAATCACATCATTCCACTCGCATTCAATTTTAAAATTACACAATCATTTATAGAGACTGATCATGGATACATTTTCTAAAGTTTTTAATTCAAAATGAAAAATTCATAACATAAGGTGAGTTTGTTATGTTGTACTTTTTAAATATAAATTTTTGTGGTTGAACCTTTCTTGGAGTGAAGAATTCTGAGATTGTTCAATCTGAGTGAATTATCTTCTCAAAAGGGAATTAATTCAGTCTTTTTTGTGGCAACGTTTTCAATCATTCTTATGAAAAAGAAATCTTTTAAACCAATATAATAGAGTTTTCCCTCATGTATTTTATTCTAATTATTCATTTTTCAGCATCACCTATCTCTATTGTTTAATAATTTTCATATTTCGTCATGTCTCATCATAGCTTAGAATAGAAAAAAAGAGTTGTGTTTCTTTACTACCTATAAAAATAATTAAAAAGAAATTAGAAGTATATTTCATTCACTGTTTTCAACAGTGAAATGTTTAGAAAGGAAAATGAGTTTCACTACATTCCATGTGGGTTTAACCCAAAAAACCACTATACATTATAATTAGTAAGAGTTATAAATTTTAAACTTTAACTCTATTTCAATGACATTTGGGTCAAGTCTTTGGCCCATTTTTCAGGGAGGGCATGAGCTTCGAGTTTTAAAAAAAAATCAAAAATAATTTATATATAAAAAAACTACCAAAAATTGAAAAGTGAAAACTATTAAATAAAATTTCATTTTTTTCAATTTCTATTTGTTACTGTTTTATTACCGTTACAGTTACTTCAGTTAGCCTTTACTTTTGTTGCCAAAAACTTGATCCAAATTTCATTAAAATCGATTCAAATTTTAAAATTTATAACTCCTACTAATTACAATGTATAGCGGTTTATAGGGTCGAACCCATAGGGAAGATAGTGTAACTAGTTTTCTTTTCTAAAACTTTCTCCTGTATCAGCAGTGAATGAAATGTACTTGTAATTTCACTTTAATTTCTTTTATAAGTAGTAAATAAATAAAACTCATTTTTTTTGTTCTAAGCTACGATGAGAGAGAACCAAATATGAAAAGTAGTAAACAATAGAGACATGTGATGCTGAAAAATGAATAAACAGAAAAAATGCCTGGGGAAAAACTCTATTCTATTGGTTTAAAATATTTCCTTTTTACAAGAATGATTGCAAACATTACCACAAAAAATACTAACTTATTTCCCTCACTAAGAAATAAGTCACTCATATTGAACAATCTTAGAGTTCACCACTCCAAGAAAGGTTCAACCACAAAAATTTATATTTAAAAAGTACAACATAAGAAACTCACCATATGTTCTCAAGTTTTCATTTTGAATTAAAAATGTAGAAAATGTATCCATGATCAGTCTCTCTGAATGATCTTGGAATTTGAAAATTGAATGTGAGTGGAATTATGTGAATGAATGAATTCAAAATTAATCTCATTGATCAATTCTTAATATATTAAATGAAAAAATTGGAAGGGAGTAAAAGATAACCAGTAGAAATGACCATTCCCCAAACTCAAGGTATTTATCTAACTATCATGTTCATTGATGAAAATGAAAACATCCAATTAAAATATATGGAATTGAGAAGAAATAGAGGAGAGAGAGAACTCCCCTATGAACTACAACAATGTTGCACTACTCCTGAAGTACTCTGCAAGAACTCCAAGAAGTCTCATTCCAAGAATATGTTTTTCTCTTGTAGTAAATGAATCATCAAACAATTGCCGAATCAATGTGCCCCTCATGAATCATCACTTCTCTATTCTAATACCATCCGTCATCTACTACTCATCACCAATAGTATCCACCGATATAGTTCAGTTCTTCACTGTGCAATCGCACAAGTGCCCTTTTTCGCACATCACACATTGCTTTAGTTTTACCCTTGTAACTAACTCCTGGTGAGTTAGTGGAATGTATATGGATAGGTTTTAATTTCCTGCACAAATATGCAAAACATAGGACAAAATAAAGTAGTAAAAAATGATAAAAGTATCAACTTACTTATTAATTTTTATTATTGTTTTAAAATTAATATTAAATTACTTATTTAAAAGTAAATTGTTATTAAGTAATTAATAAATATTTTAGTTGATAATTACTATTTACTTTTATATTATTTATTAATAGAACTTTATTATAAAATTATCTACTTAATTTTATAAAAGTTAGTATTTTAAGAATGTTATATAATATTATCGTAGGATTATTAAATTTTTTATTTATTTTAGTTAAATATTATTAAATTAATATATATTATATGTACTATATTTATTAAAGTAAAAACGAAAGTTTATTTATTTTAATTTATTAGTTTATTTTAATTTTATTAATAAATTATTATTAATAATTTAGTTTTAATATATTTAATTAAATTGTTGTGTAATTTATATTTTATTAAAGATTTTATTTATTTATTTATTATAATCATTTTATAATATAGTACAATTATCCCATGTTTTACTTATTTTATTATTATTAATTAATTTAATTTAATCAATTTATTAAATATCTCATTTTATTTAAAATAATGATTAATTATTAATTAACTTAGTAATAAAATATTAATGTTAATATTTTATAAATTTATAAAAGATAATTATATCAATTTATATTAAGTTTTATTATTTTTATTAGTTTATTTATTTTATTATTTTAAATTGTATTTTATACTTTTATTATTATTATTATTATTTTAATCTTTTTTGTCTTCTTCCCCCATTCTCCCTTTGGCGTCAATTCCTCTAACAGATGGAGGCGTGATGGTGCTGTGAAATAGGGTAACCTCATTGGTTCTACTCCAGCTATGGTGCCTCGGCTCGATTAGGACCTCTCCTCCAGCAGCGGTGGGTTCCAGCCCTCTCTTTTTGGCTTTGAATCGGCCTCGATGCGGCGCGGCGGTAACAACATGATGGTTCGGCTTTGATGACTCTTTGAAAGAAGAAGAGGCATGCGGTGGAGGTCGACAATAGGTGAAAACAGGGCGCACAACTCACGACGACCCATGATGGGGCTTTTTTAGTCGTGCTTTAGCGTAGGGTTCCACCGACTACCTCAGATCGGTGGTGGATTGTGGTTCAAAAACCGGTAAAGTATGAAATGAGTCTCCCAACACTTATTGGTGAATTAAAAATTTTAAATTCATAAATTTAAATCATTAAGTAAATTAAAGATATTAATTTTTCTTAACTTATTTTAAAAACTGACTAAATTATTAAACAGAAAAATTAAAGAAGTTAATTTACTTTCATCTATCTAAATTAAAATATATAATGATAAACTAAAAACTAAACATATTAGATGCTAATAAAATGATTAATTGACTAATTAATGAACATGTCAAATTAAAAAGTTAATCAGATTAGAACCACAGAACTAATTAGTAGATTTTAAGACTATAAAATTTATTAAGACTAAATTAATTATTTTAAAGACTAAAAATACATAATTAATTATAAAAATAGATTAATTAATCAATTTAGTTATAAAAATACAAGTGTGAATATTTAGTAAAAATTATAAAATTAAATAATTAATTCATAAAAAATCTAATAAAAAGATGTGGCAAACTGTATGTTTTTAGAGTATCAATGAATCAAGTGTACTATTGGTGACTTATTAGATAATTTTTCAAGTATAAATGGAGCATAAAAATTAAAGAAGAATTAATAATAAAGTACTTTCCTGAATTAAAGTTTTCCATTAATGCTCGAGCATGAGAATTTCACTCCTTAATGACACTGAAAACGTCATTCTAACTCATAAAAACAAGTACCAAGAACAATAATAAATAGCAGTAGAAAAAACATAGCAATAAATAATCACATTATTATAAATAAATAAATAAAAAATGTAAAAACAAGAAACACCATTGGTTGACTCCCATGCAACACTAAATTTTAAGTCTTTAGTTAGACTTTATTTAGGACCAGTTATCAAGCACAATGAAGACATCCAATCCCTTTGACCATCCTTCAAAATATAGTTTGACTCTCTTACCATTAACCATCAAGGGTTTTCTCTCTCCACCAACTATAACAACAACTTCATTCTTTAAATCTTTGACTATAGTAAAGGGTCCAGACAATTGGGATTTAAATTTTCCAGGAAAGAGCTTAAGTCTAGAGTTAAAGAAGCGGATATTCTATCTAGGTTTGAACTCTTTGTTTGGAATGATAGAATCATGAAATATCTTAGTCCTCTCTTTTTATATCCTAGAATTATCATAAGTCTCTCTCCTAATTTCATCTAATTCACTCATCTCAAGCAATCTCCTCTCACAAGCACTCTTAAAATCAAAATTTAAGGCCTTAAATGCCCAATAAGACTTTTGTTGAAACTCCACAGGAAAATGACATAATTTTCCAAATAGAATCTTATATGGAGACATACCAATTGTGGTCTCAAAATATGTACTATATTCCCATAAATATTTATCCAATTTAATGTCAGTTTTCTCAAGAATCTGTTTCAGTTCCCAATTTGAGATTTCCACCTGTCCACTGGATTGTCGACGGTAGGCAGTATCAGTTTTATAAGAACAACCATACTTTTCCATCAAAGCCTTAAATTTTTAGTTTTTAAAGTGCATTCTATTATCAGTAATAAAGATTTGGGTTCTCTAAATCTTGAAAATATATTCTTCATAACAAACTTAATGACACTATTTTATTGATTTTTGGGTAGTTCTACTACCTCAACCCATTTACAAACATAATATACAGCCTAAAGAATATAATAATTCCCATGAGATGATAGAAATGGAACCATAAAATCTAAACCTCAGAAATAAAAAATCTATACATCTAGAATACCCTTTTGGGATAACTCCTACTTCCTACCAACATTTCATAACCTTTAGAACCTATCAGAGCCAACTATAAATATCATATCATCTTTGAATAAGGTGTTCCAATAGAAAACAAATTGGAGAAATTTTTGAGCTTTCCTTTCACCACCATGGTGTCCTCCCCAAGGTGAGGAGTGACAACTCTCTAGAATAGACAACATCTCTTCCTCTGGAACACACCTTCTATGTATACTATCATCACATCTCCTAAAAATAAAGGGATCATCCCAAAGGTAATACTTTAGTTTAGAGATGAATTTATTTATTTGGTAATTAGACATATTTTTTGGGAAAGACTCCTACTGCCAGGAAATTGGAAAAATTTGCAAACCATGCAGATTTCCTGATTGACACAGTGAAGTTTTTTCATCAGGAAAGGAGGATTTGATCTCAATTATATCTTTATAATGGGTATAAGGAAGCCTAGATAAATGGGTTGCAACTAAATTTTCATCTCCCTACTTACCTCTAATTTTTAGGTCAAATTCTTTAACAACAAAATCCATCTAATCAGTCTGGGTTAGGTTTCTTTCTTAGATATCAAGTATTTCAAGGCATAATTGTCAGTGAATATGATAAATTTTGAGCCTAGTAGATACTACCTAAACTTCTCATATGCAAAAAAAAAAACAACTAAAAAATTCATGTTTCGGTAGTGGTATAGTTTCTTTGATCCTAATCTAGTAATATACTAGCATAATACACTAAATGTAACTTCCTATCCCTCCTATGTCCTATTATAACTCCAAAAACCATATCAATAGAATTACATAGTAATTCAAAAGTGAGTTTCCAATTAGGTGAAGTGATGATAGGTGATTTAGTGAGTTTTTCTTTAATCAGATTAAAAGATTTTTGACAGTTTTCATAAAAAAACAGAGGGTGCATCCTTGAGTAGTAAAGAACACAAGATCTTTGTGATTTTAGAGAAATATTTAATAAATATTTGGTAGAAACCAACATGCCCCAAGAAACTTATAACTACCTTTACATTATCAGGTGGTGGTAGTTTTTAAATTACTTCAATTTTGGTAATTTCTACCTCCAAACCTCTCTTGGACACTTTATGTCTAAGAAAAAATCTTTCAGCTTCCATAAATTGACATTTTCTAATTAAGAATAATATTGGTCTCAATGAATCTCTCTAACACTAAATCTAAATTTCCTAAACAAGTATCAAAATTACTACTAACAATGGAGAAGTCATCCCTACAAAATTATATGATTCTCTCAATAATTTTAGAGAAAATATCCTTCATTCACCATTGAAAGGTAGTAGGGGCTCCAAAAAACCCAAAAGGCATCCTTCGATAGGAAAATATACCAGAGTCATGTGAAATTAGTCTTCTCCTGATCCTCTAGAGTAATAAGAATCTAATTGTAACTAGAATACCCATCTAGGGAAAAAAATTCATTCCCTGAAAGCCTCTGAAACATTTGTTCAAGTAAGGGAATCGGGAAATAGTCCTTCGTAGTGGAATAATTAAGCTTCTTATATTCTATACAGAATCTCCATTGGGTGGATTTCTTAACTTGAATTTCTTCATTTTTTTCATTTTTAAAAATAGTGAAACCTCCTTTATTATGGAATACATGGACATGACTGACCCAAGTACTATCATAAATAGGTTAAATTACTCTAATATCCAATAGTTGGATTAATTATTCTCTCATTACTTCTTTCATGTTAGGGTTCAATCTTTTTTATCATTCTACTCAAGTCTTATAGTCTGGATCCAGAGGTATTTTATACATAAAAAATGAATAAATTATCCATTTGATATCAGCTATGGTCCATCTTATGGTAGATTTGAAATTCTTTAATACATTTAACAATATTTACTCTTGATTAAAATTTATATCAACAGAGATAATGACTGGATTTGTGGAATTTTCTACCAAGAATGAATATATCAACTGAGCAGGAAGTGGTTTTAGCTCAAGAGAGGGTGGTTCTACACTTGAAGGAAGGATCTTGGGCCTAAGGGGGGGGGGGGTCCAAGGTATTCAATATAGCTATTATAAGGTTTTTGAAATGATGAAAGATTTTCAATTTTTAATTCAGTTATAGATTTGACAGTACTACTGTCTAAAGTGGACTACTCACTATCCAAATTTTACAGATTTGTATTTAACAGATTAATAAAAGAATAGCTATCAAGATATTTTAATAGTTCTCCCTCCACTTCATCAAATTTCTCAGAAATGTTAGTGACAAAAGAATCACCATCAAGTTCACTCAGAAACTTTCTAAGTACAGAAGCACACAACACATCTTCTGTAGTAGTAGAAACTGGACAGTTATCCAGTTCTGGAAAATTTTCTAGATTGTCTGTTTGGATAGATTTAACATTTTTTGTATAGGTAAATCAATATTTTCTTTTTCTAAATTTATTTTTCAACAAATAATTATTTTTCATATTCTTCAAGATTTTTAGTTGAGTTTTAAGCTTCTAAGGAATCTATATTTGAATAGTTTTCAGGGAAAGTTGGTCCTTTGACATTTTTAAAGACATTTAATTCTTCTTGTTGTTCTCTTATTTTGAAGATAAGCTAACCCTTAGACACATCAATGAAAACTCCACCAGTGGCCAAGAATGTCCTACCCAGAATGATGGGTACCTCTTAGTCACACTCCATATCTAAAAATAAGATATTTATAGGTAGAAAAAGTATCCTAACTACAACAAGCATATCATATACCCTTCCCATAGTATGAGTGGAATGTTCACTTGAATCTTGGTCAAAATCCCATGGAACTGAAGAAGTTCAGTCTTTGTGTTGCTTTGGGTTTCAACTTTTCTGATAAAGGGATGGGTGGGGAAAAATTCCTAAGGAAAGTAGGAATATCCCTCATTTTTTCAGTATTTTTCTCCTTTCCTTTGTTCTTTTTATTTTCAGAAACATTTTCAGCTTGAATTTTAGGTGTTAAATTCATACTTTCCTCATTTTCAAAGGGTTTTTGTTGATTTCCATATTCTTTATAAGGAAGATTTTTATTTTTAGATTTACAAAGTTTATCATTTTGGGAATTTTCAAAAGTCTTTTTCATCTACAATTTGAGTATTTAGCCCACTTTTTGTAATAGAATCTATGAATTTCTCCCTAGGGTTAAGTATAGTTGTACTTGGTAATCTTCTATTATCCCTATACGTGAAGTCTCTATATTTTTGTCCCGGTTGAGTTTTTATATTCTTCATTCTAAAATCATTATGAATTTTATCATTTTAATATTGGGATTGAGGTTTTTTTAGTTGAGTTTTAAATCCTTCCTCTTGAGATTCCATCCAATTTAAAATTAGATTCAATTTAGAAGATACTTGGAAATAATTATTTTCACGATAGTTTGAAGATTCTTCCCATGGTTGGATTTGATAATTCTGTCTAGGTTGGTTCTGGTTATTTGGGGAATTGGGTTTCTTGATTAAGCCTTTTTTATTTCCATGACATATTAGGATGGTTCCTCTAGCCTTGGTTGTAGTTGTTTGAAAATGGATATTCTTTAGGAGGCATCCTAGGACCATAGTTAACAAAATTAGAGTTCTCTTTTTGTTGGGATGGAATATCAAAATTTGGACAAAGGTTTTCAGTGTGACCGAACATCCCACATTGTGAAAAATTTTATCTAACTGATTGGTTGGTATTTTGACAGAAAAATTGGTTAACTGTTTGTCTATAATTATGGTTCATTAAAGTTTGACTTTTTTTGGTGATTTCATAAAGTTGATTTTGAGTATCATTTCTTGAACCAGTATTAGGATTTTTATTCACTATTTTTCTTCTTAAATTTTTATGTTGAGAGTTTAAAGAAAGATTAATAAAATTTTTTCACAATTATTCAGTTGTCTTATCATTATAATTCCCCTCTGTAGTTTGATCAACTAAATTATGATTATACAAGGACAACCCTTCATAGAAGTTATTCATGAGTAGGTGGGATGGGAGTTGATGATAGGGAATTTACTAAGAAGATCCCTGAATCTGTCCCAAGCCTCATGAAAGGCTTCCCCACCCTCTTGAAAAAATCTGGTGATCTTAGTTCTGTGTTCTCTTTTAAGTATTTTTGGGTAAAAATTCATTATGAATGAATTTTAAACTTGGTCCTGGTTTTCAAAAAATTTCTTATATAAACTCAAAAAACAATTTGGAGCATTCTCTTTGGGGAAAAAAAGAAATAATATCATTCTCAGTTCATAATTAGTGAGTCCTAAAAGAGGTAATTGATTCATAGTATTGTAAAAGTCTCTAATGAAGTCTAAATAGTACTCATTAGAGAGCCCATTATATGCAGGTAGTAAAGAAATGTGAGATTTTTTTAGTTCATAGTTTCTGGGTCTGGGTGTTAACCTAATTGATGAAGGATTACTAGAAACTTGAGGGAGTTGTAACTCCTTCATCCTAGGCCTTTCTACTTCCTCATTGAGTTTAGGTTTAAAATATTGAAAGTTATTAGCATAAACTCTATCATCTATAATATCTATTTTATATTTTTGTTTATTTCTTAAAGTAGTGAGATTTTTTTCTATTTTTGGGTTTAGTGGATATAATATAATAGTGGATTCTCTTATGTTATTAAAATTGAGAGTAATAGAAAAGTTTCATCACAATAAATAGTTACAAACATGCATTCACAAGAAATGAAGTAAAAATAGTAAAAAAATTAAAATTAAAAGTAAAAGTATCTACACAGAAACTTAAAAAATTTTACAGAATAATTTTTTTAAACAGTTTTCATTTTCTCAAATTTTTTGGTGTTTTTTTATATGTGATTTTTTTTTAATTTTTTTAAGAAAAGTGGTCGATCATGACATCCCTAGTAATAGCACCAAAAACTTGACCCAAATATCACTGAAATCGAGTAAAATTTTAAAATTTATCACTACTACTAACTAAAATGTATAGCAGTTTGTAAGGTCAAGCACACAGGGAAGGTAGTGCAACCTATTTTATTTTCTAAAAATTTCACTATTGACAACTGTGAAATGTTTAGAAAATAAATCCATTTGCACTACCTTCCCTGTGGGTTCGACCCTACAAACCTCTATGCATTATAGTTAATATGAGTTATAAATTTTAATCTTTGATTCAATTTCAATGATATTTGGTTCAAAAATAGACTATTTCTTCTTCATTCTTATTCCTTTATTTTTAATACTTATATTTCCCTTTGGTTTCAATTTCTATCATGAACCCTTATGGATGTTAGGGTTGAATATAGGTTTTGAGTTGATCTAACCTAAAGGATTTGGTTTTTTATGGATTTTAGTGGTATTTTCCTTGTAATTTTGAGGTTTTATTATTTACAGTGTGTGGTTTCTTCTTGATTGAGGTAGTTGTTTTGTGAAACTCATTTATTTTATATTCCATAAAATTCTTGAGTTTTATAAATTCATTTTTTACTAAGTTATCTTTAGAGGTGATACCCTTAAAAGGTTTATAAATTTTTTTCAATGATTTATAAACTTGGAATAAAAGGTTTTTATATGGATTTCTAGTTTTTTTATTTTTGGAATGAATGTTTATGTATTCCAAGTGTTTATTTGAATTTCAAAAAGGATATTTCAAGTGAATTTGAATATTTTAAAGAGGATTTTTCTAAAATTTTGTTTTCAAAGTGGATGTTTCAGGTTTTCAAAGAGTTGTTTGATTAAAAGAGTGCGTGTTTATCACTTTTTTATTTATTTTAATACTCGAGAGTCTTATGGCGTTTTGTGATATTTTAAAAGGGAAATGTTGATTTCCAAATGATTTCTATAGAATGTTTCATTATTTGGTTTTCAAAGGACAGTATTATAACATTTTCTAAAATGTTTGTTTTTAAGGTTTTATTGGACCTTTTTAACATGAGTTTTCATTATGATTTTACACCTTGGTTGTGATTCCCTTGGTTTTGGGTCCTGTATATAAATTTTAACTATTATGGGATATAAATTGATGATTATTTTTTTATTCCTGTAAGATATGAAAGGGGTTATTTCTTGAGAGGGTTCTAGAGGCAAGATGGTCTTTTTTTCATTCTTTATTATTGATTCATGTGATGATCGTATTTTATATTTACTACTCTCCTCTAATTTTTGTATGTCATGGGAACTTGGGGTAACTATGTGATGAATCTTGTTTATGCATATTTTTTTTGATTGTGCTCTGACTAGTTTCCTTAGTAGATTATTCTCTTTCTAAGGGAGTGTAGTTGATAAGGGTGATTGGGGTATTTATATAATTTAAGAGGATGATATAGGCTATTAGTTGATTTTACTTGTATATTTCTAATTTTATATCATGTTACGACCTGGTGAGTTTTATATGATAACTTTTTTATTGTTAATAATATTATATTCAGATTCTCCCTACATACTTTATTTATATCCCATTTTTCTCATCTTTAAATAGTATACCATTTAAATTATAGTTTCTTATTCATATTATGTTCCTTTCATATGATGTTCCTCATTGTAAAAGGTACATTTTACAAAAAGAATTTAAGAAGGAAAAATGATTTGGTTTTGTTTTCATAAGCATGGAAGTCTATACTTTTAAAGATCTAATCTATTTAACTTTTTATATAGTTTATTCCATTCCCTAGTAGATAAAAATTAGATTTATAAAAAAATATTTCATAGAAAAGTTTGATTAATTTTCTTTGGTTTGAAATCAGGGTTTTTACGTCGGATAATGATTTATTTTTCTAAAAAGGGTTTACATTATGGATTTGAGAAATTATAATGTATGATACATTTTTCCTTTATTTTTTTCATTTGGATAACATACTTTGAAAATAATTTTAAAACTATAATTTATAAAATATTTTGGGAAATTTTACTAGACATGTTTTTATCACACACTATATACGTACTTATATGTGTGTAAATATATCTTATACATTTATATCAGAACTCAGGTTTTGATATTATATTAGATGTCACTTGTTTAGCTCATTGACTGATGGTGTGGATGTGGTGAGTGGCCATGGGTCACATTGAGATGTTTGAGTAGTGGCTCAGGTTGTTGGTTTATTTTTAAGATGTTTATGTATCAACCATTTTATCTATATATTTATTTGTATTTTTATTTAATTTATGTAAATATCTTACCATGTATTTATTATAGATGTTTTATATTTTTTTATTAATTATTTTTATTAATCCCATTGATTTTGAAATAATTTTATGTTTATATTTCTTATGTTCGGTTTGGTTGGAATATTATTTAGAACTATTTATTTTATATGTATTCAAGTATAAACTATGGATGCACCATTCAGAATTCATAGTTAGGTTTCACTACTTAATTATCATTATTTTAGGGTGAAACTATTCTCACATTGATATAGTGTGATTCCCCGATGCTTGTCACTATCACGTGGTGATCGAGAACATGCTTCAAGTTTTATAGTGAAGTAGTTTAGGTGGTATAATAGGTTGAACCAGGATGGTTTATTACAAAATGGTATGGGATAAACCTCTTAATATTTGGTCATGTCCTAATAGTATAAATATATAATTTTTATAACTCATGAGGTTAGTTATGAGTATGTAGTTTATCACCACCTTCCATGATGAAACATAACTAATCATGTGTAGTTGATATTTGAGTCTACAATTTGAATTATACTTTTGATTATATTAATGTATTTTCATATTAAAAAATTATGTTTTAATCCCCATTGAGTTATATATGATACTTTAGGGGTTTATTTGATCTTATGAGTTAAATTAAGAAATAACCATGGCTTCATAGTTAGCCTTCATGGTCTGGAAAGTCATGTGTATCCATGCACATGGTTCTAAAAACTTCATAGTGGTTGTCTCATGATTGGTGCACGGTTAACCAAATTGTGCACAAATTTATATCCATCTTGGATTTATGGGTTTTACTTATTTAATTTATAAATTTAATTTAATTATGTTTATAATTGATATAATATAAATTAAATGTAGTTTTATATTAGATTGATGTTATTAGATGGAGTTTTAATTAAAGTTTTATGATTTATTGTTTGACCTAGTGTTTTAAAATTTAGTGTTGTATGAAAGGGAGGAATTTCATGAAATTTATTTATTTTTATACAAGTTTTCATGGTTTATTTGAAAATGGATTTTGAATTTCATAAAGTGTTTTCAAATGTGGTTCGTTTTCAGAAGAAAACTATTAAGATTTTTCAAATTAAAGTTGATTTTTATAAAAATATTTTGACTTACCTAAAATGAAGGGTGATGTTTTAAACTGGATAGGGAGTTATGGTATATATATTTCTTCTATATTTTAAAATGAGTTGAATTTATTTAATTGTATGCATGATTTTTTAAAGTGTGTTATTAGGCACTTTTTTTTTCAAATTTTAGTGGTTATAAAAATGTAATTTTTTGTGAATTCTTATATAATTAATTTATGCTTTTGGTTTTAATCCATTAGTCATATATGTATTGTTTGTCTTGATTATAGAGACTTAATGGGTTCATTTCATGTTTAATATTATTTAGATCATTCCTCCTAGAAATGTTTTTATAGAATATAGAAATTTTGTCTCTAAATATGATCCTTGTGGTGATTATTCTTTTTGTCTGAGTGTGGTCCCTGTGGTTGTTGACTCTTCCCAGACTTTGAATAGAGTGGTGGAGACAGAATTATCACTACTCTTGTACCCCAGCCAGAAATTTATTTATCATTTTTTATTTCCATGTCAATTATGGTATACTTGTGGTGATAGAGTGGTTAAATAGGATTGAGGGAATCATTAGTACTTTGGAAAATCCTGAAGGCTTGAATGTGATAACTATTGTAGGCTTTTTTGAGAGACCAAGACTAGTATTATGGGAAACTTTTTTACCATATAAATTTAACAATTATTTGTCTTAGGAATTGTTAAAGAACATTTTTTATTTTATGTAATTATTTTTATGATGTAAAGGTAGAAAAATTCATTCAATTTAGGAGTCTCTATTAAGGTGAGTAAAGGGTGAAGGAATATACCAATCATTTTTCAGAGTAGGTATTACTTTCTACTAAGCTAGATATTGATGAATTTATAAAAGATCATTTATTTGAGAGAGGTGTTATCTTATACCTCGAATCATTTTTATCAAAATATACCCTCTCATATTTTGAGGAAGTGGTTAGAAAGGACTTATCATTGTAAGTTAATCAGACAGATAAAATAGTGACGGGTGATTCCTTGATTCCACCTATTTGAGTTGATGATGAATAGTATTCTCAGAGCCTTGTTACTTATTATAATAAGAAGATATATCTCACATGTTTCCAATTTGGGAAACTTGGGAATTATAATACCAATTGTTTGTGAGATCTGAAGACCTATAATTTATATAGTAGATTATTTCATCATCATAAGTTTTGTAAGTTGGATTCTGATATAAGATGTGGGAGTCTTGGGCATAGATAAGAATTAGGATATCATCTTCTTTGGGTTTTAAGTTCGGTGAGTTTAGAGAGGGTTGATATTTTGAGTTAATTCTTGGTTGATTTATTCTATGGGTATTTACTCATTCATTATTTTTGAGAGGTATTGATTAATTTTGGTTATACACATGTCTCTCTGGTTTTCTATGACTCTTGAGGTTTATCTATGATGTTATCCTTATGATGAGGTATTTCTTTTGGTGAGTTACCCTTAGGAAGCCTTGTGTAAATTATTGGATGAATGGTATGATTGTTTCACTAGTTTAGTTTCTGCACCAATCGGTTCCCCCGATAGAGATTATTCACTAGTTGGGTTTCTGTTAGTTCATTGTGGGTCAGTGTTCTATGAGAAAAATACCAAGTTATTTTCCCTTAATCTTTGTGAATCTAGATCAAAGCACATGGTGTTTCATATCGAGGCTTGTTTTTATTGATATATATTTTATATTCCTATGTTGTGGGTTGTTTATGGATTTTTTACCCTTAGCTTATGGTCATTTGGGTATCCTTTGGGTTGTAATTCCCTTATGTAATTTTGAGCTACTTTATTGAAATGGATTTTCATGGTTGGTAAAGAATTATTATTTCCCTTAATGAATTTTAGGAATATATGGTTACTTTGGTGATGGTTTCTCCTATAAGTGATATATTTGTCTCTATATTTTAAATGAATTCTAAAAAACGGGGATACATATTATGGATCTCTTTCATTTTTGGGCTTCATGTTCCTTGATTATGATTTAGGTTATACCTAAGGTTATTAGTTAATGTTTGCGGATTTTTTCTATTGATATTAAGTGGTTTTTTGTCCAGTGATCCATTCTCATCAATACCATTAGAGTTTTCCCAACCATCCTACCTCATTTATTTAGATAAAAGGGGGTGGTAGTGTGGGGTCCTTATTATTTATATCAACTAGTAATTTTGAAAATGATAGAAAATTATTTCATGGGATAAACCACTTATATCTGCTTCCTTGGTAGGTTTTCTTGGTGCACCATTGAAATATTAATTAGGTAAAGAAGTTTATCTTTTATTGGTTTATAATTTTTCTAATGAGTTTATAGTAGTTAAAAGTGGAATGTGGGGGAGAATTGCGACACCATCATGTCACAATTTTATTTAATATTATATGATTATGGGTTATTTTGATTTTTTTTTGTAATTTTGGATCTTAAATTTGGTTTTTTGAAATTTTTTTTCTCTAGAATAGTTAAATAATGGTTTGATGTAAACTATATGGATTTTAGTGTCGAATGGGTAGATAACTTATACATATGGGGTTTCTTGCACATGGCCTGAGCATGGTTTGGAAAACCATGTGATAAAACCTTATAGAGTGATAAATTTCGATAGTATTGGGGGAATTGCAATTAGTGCATAGTTTTAGAACCACGTGGACAAGCTATGAATGATTATTATTCAATTCTAGTGTGAGAAACATGGTTGACACACCAATTGGTAAATTATGAAATCAACCCAGATTCTTCAAAATTTTATTGTACACCTCTTCCCTGGGTTGTTTTTAACTATTTTAACCAAATTTTTCATTCACCCTCAGGAAGTCAACCCTGAGGAGAGCTCTTGTATTTTTCTAACTTCCTCTTTCTTGTTTAATATACTTTATCCTTGTATTTAAAGTGGTTTAAAAGGTGAATTCCCTCTATCCTCTTCATCATTATTCACCTCATCTCCATACTTCTATTTCATTTTGGTTCTATTTTATCTCTAAAACCCTAATGGATTTGAGGGATTAATTGAGGTATTATGTTGATTTAAACTTAAGTATTTTGTTATCCAGTTCTTGTAGATTCCATTTACTTGAAAGTTTGTTCTTCTGCCATCAAAGAAGAGTCATTTCCGATTGATTTAAGTAGGTATTTTTTTTTTCTGAAAATTCATTGTTTAACATTCCATTAAAGATTGAGTTTTATATAGTCAATTTATAATATTTTATTTCTATGATGATACCCTTAAAAGGTTTATAAAATGTTTTTAATGATTAATACATTGTATATAAAAGGTTTTTATATGGTTTTTTAGTCATTGATTTCTAGAATAAATGTTTATATATGTTAAGTGTTTATTTGAATGCCTAAAAGAAAATTCCATGTTAATTTAAATATTTTTGAGTGGGATTTTCACTATTTTGTTTTCAAAGAGTATATTTCACATTTTCAAATATTTTTTTGATTAAAAATGAGGTATGTTTATCCCTTTTAAAATTATTTTAATACTTGATAGTATTTTGGTGTTTTGTGATGTTTTTAAAGGGAAAAATTGATTTTCAAATGATTTATTAAGTATGACTAATTATTTGGTTTTCAAATGATGGTATCGAAAATTAGGATTATAATTTAGTTTTAAAATACTCATTTTTCACTTTGTAAAATCTACTTTCTTAATGATTATACACCCTGGTTATGAGACCTTTAGTTTCATGTCTTTTGTATACCTTTTCCCTATCATGAGATTTGAATTCATGATTAATATGTGTTTCTTTTATTGTGTGAAAGAGTTCATTTCATGAAAAAAATTTGGATTTTAGATGCGGTTTATTGTTTATTGTTTATTATTGATCCCTTAGATAATAATATTTCTTATTGACTACTCGCCTTTATTTTATTCATGTCATGGGAACCTAAGGTATCTAAGTGAGGGATCTGATTTATGATTACTAGTTTAGATTATGCTCTGAATAGTTCCCTAGTTATATTGTGCCCGAGTTAAAGGAGGGTTCTTGATGAGAATGATTCATGTGTTTTGGCCGCGCAGTCGTTGAGTACGTGAAAATTTAAAATTTATAAACCCTACAAACTACTAGTACTATGGTAAGAAGGGTGTCGAACCACAGAGAAGGACTTACATTGTGCTAGACTATATTAAAACTAAAACAACAAAAAGATAAAATAGAACACTAAAAAAAATATATGCAAACAGTGAAACAAACACTGATAGTGGGTGTGAAAATGAAGGTGATTTGGTGAAATATATGTCTTGAATAGAGAACAAAAAGTAATGATGATTTTAGAGTCCTCAGGCTGCTTTGAACTGATTAAAAAGATATTCTACGCTTCTTCTTTGTTAAATTCAATTAATCAGTGCATATAAAAATGGTGATAATCCACTGAGTTGTCACTACAGTGGATCTACACAGCTTGATTAACTTCCTTGAGTCTCGATCTTTCAATCTTGACACTTGGATAAATCTGCTTAAATTGGATAAGAGATGCATTGACCTTTTCAAATTCTCGGTACTTCGGTAAATGATCCATAGTGAAATGATTCACTACCACACCTGTTGGTCGTTAGGTAATATGAAACGATACTAAAAAATAAACAGAAGATAAAACCAAGAAATGAAATCGCATAGAGTAATCAAACTAAAAAAAAACATGACAGATAGATGGATGATTAGTTCTCTACATCATGAATCCCCAAATCTATTTAACTACACATTAAAAGAGTTAAACAGACAGAAATAGAAAATGAGTGAAGAATCACCTCCCGTGAGATTGTTTCTCTGTTTAGCTTCAGCTCCGATACTGATTTCCTGCTCAATGTCTATTTGCATCTGTTTCATTGATGAGATGGATCAAAGGTTTATCGTGATGAATTTATGGATCGTGGGATCTTTGGATGGAAGATTGGATGCTCACCTCTACGGAATGAAGTTTTGGAATCCCCATGCTCCACTCTAGGGATCTCATACACAAAATTCTCTTTCCATGAATGCTGATCACCCAGTCTAAGTCTCTAGAATCTTTCTCGAGGAACTCCCTACCCTCCACGTGTATCTTTCACTACGCTGCTCCTACAATTCTTGTCACCGGAGCAGTTGCTCTTAACCTAATGAAAAAGATGCGCGCACGACGAGCTAATTTCTTCCCTGGAAATAGAAGATCAACGTGGCGTGCATCTATGTGCACGTCACGATCTTTTTAGTGAACTCTATGTAAGTGAAAACAACCTCTGCAACGAAACAACAACAAACGCACGTGAGCCCAACAAAAAGTAACTGCTATGTATATCTAAATAAATTTATACACTATATATTAATATCACTACTTAAAGTTAATAATAATAGTAATATTTAATATTATTATTAATATAATAATATCATATATTATAAGAAATTATATATATAAGCTTATATACCTATTATTATTATCATTATATTGTATATGATATATAACACATAATATATGAATCATAAAAATAACAAACACAATTATATATTGTTAATGTTATACTAATTATATTTTTTATATAATTACTATCTATATTATTATATATAAATATATATATATATATGTTATTATAAGTTATAATATAATATAAAGATAATAACAATAAAAAGAAAAAAAAGGTGAAAGAAGAAAAAGAGGGGGGGTTTTGTTCGTGCGGAGTGAAGGGGGAGAGGGAAGGAGGCTTCGGTGAGTGGTGCAGAATCAGGGGACCGAGGGGTGGCGTGTGACGAGATTAGACAGTGGATCGCGATGTGGGTGGCTTCAGCTTTGAGGTAGAGGATCTCAGAAGGTTCAAGTTAGGGTTTGATATAGGAGGATAGGCCACGATGAGGTGGTAGGGCTTGCGATGGGAGTGTGTGGTGCGGAGGGTCAGAGAATAGTGGTCTCATGGACAACGGAGAGGTAAAGGTTTTGACTCGTGCGACACTGTGTGGATGTTCCAGAAGGAGGCGGTGGGTTGGCACAAATCAGGGAGAGGTAACGGCTAGGGATTGCAATGTTTCAGGGTAAGAATTTGGGGTATTAAGATCTATGGTTTGATTTTAAGAATCTATTTTAGTTTTTGGTTTGTTCTTGATGTATTCTTTGTTGATGCGCCTCAAATATGTGGTTGAATTTGTAATTTGATGCTCATTCTGCTGCAAAATCTGATGCGAGTTCTGATTCTGTGAATTTGTTACTTTGTTGTGGGTGAATTTGGTTGTTGCGATTTGTATGTTTTTGTTGTGTTGGAACGGAGGACATGGGAGCAGAGGAAAATGGTGAGATAGTGAGGGAGTAGAGTAATCATCTTGTGAAAGAAACAGTGAGATAAGCATTGTGAAGCTGGTGTGAGTGTGGTTATGGTGAAATAGTGAGGTGCTCCAAATGGTGGCAAAGGGGTGGAATATGGTGGGTAGAAAGTGGTGGCCCCTTGAGTGATGTTCACGGTCTCATAGTGAGGCTGAAATGGTGGGACAGGAACGAAGGCACTGTGATGGAAACTATGTGGCGTGCCACTATGAGTGCCTGCAAATTAAAATTAACAGATTAAATAAATTAATAATTTAATAAACCTAAAATTATATTAATAAATTAATAAATTAAATTAAATATAATGGAATTGAAAAATAAATAAATAAAACAAAGTTAAATAATAAAATTAATAATGATTTATTTAAAAGAATTTATTTATTTGGGTTTAATAATTTAAAACACATTAAAATAATACTGTTACTTGCTTAGATTGATTAAAAAATTAATTAAAGAACTAATTAAATTAAAGAATAAAAATATTAATTGAATAATATTAAAATTTTAAAACTAATTAACTTATTAAAATATTAACAACTAAAATGAGTTATTTATTTACAATTTAAAGAATAAAGAATTAATTAATTTAATTAATGAATTAATAAACTAACTAGAATAAAAGATTATAATAATAAAATAATAAATAAATAAAAATCTAATTCGTAAGACTAAAGTAATTTAAGAGTTATTTAAAATGACACTAATGCACATTAAAACACATGTTTTAAACTAAAAACTAATTATTTTACACAACAAGTTCAAAAACACAATAATTATAAATTATTTTACACAAAACAACATTTTAATATAAAAAAGTCAATAGAAAATACAAAAATGATGCGGAAAAGAGTGTTAAAACAATTCCACATCAAACTCCCTCACACTTAAAGCTTTGTTGGTCCTCAAAAAAATGCATGTATTTGACTTTAAAACAAAAAATATGTTTAGTGAGTTTCAGCTCAAAAGGTGCATGATTAAACTTTAATATCCAGAGGAGCATGACTAAACAATGAGTCAGGTTTTTCAAAGGTGTTAAAAAATGATGTCCTATCTAGCTTCAAATACTCACTGGAAGTCAAAAGCTTCATAAATTCATACATTATCAAGTATGTCATGCCTCCTATGTGTACTCATTAACTATCCTACTTCACCTTCCAATTCAAGTTCTAATTCAATGAGTGTTGAAAGGTTAGATGAAATGGAACTCAAAACTTAACCAAGTGCACCTTCCATTTTCACCTTCCCCCAAGTTCCAAAAAATTTAGTCCATTAAATTGATCACTTTATTGATTCAACTCAAATGAATATTAACCAAGTCAATTGCTCCCTTCTTCATTTGGGTTCAAAATTCCCCTCACCTTAATGAGTTCATTTTTGACAAGGGCACTTTATTTTAATCTTTACCAGCCATATTCCATGTGCAGAGCACTGTGAATATCACTTATTAAGATTAAAATTGGATTGATTTATTCACAGAAATGCACCCAGTGCACCTTGTCTCAGATACTCACCGTGGGATCCCATTTGACCATTTTACTCCAGTTACAAAGGACTTAATTAATAATCATTCAAGTTAACTTCCTAAAGTGATTGAATATTATTTAATAAAAATGTGAGTCCCCTGGGTTCCAGTGAGAACTTATAGTTACCCTAAGTCATGATCATCATTCCACAAAACCTATCTTGTCACACTCCCATCCTCAGTTTTTTAAAAAAGAAAGGTTAATAGAGAAAGTGAACAATTCCACTCAGCAATCACTCATGCTTAACTATTTCTAACTAAGTTCCACTCTCAACATCTCGAAAAGAATTATCCACTAAACATGACATAAAGGAAGTAACATTGAACCTCCATTGACCATCATGTGATGAAAAAATATGAATTTCTTTTTGAAATATTTTTTACAATTTTTGAAAAACTTTGACCATTTTTTTTCAAACACAAACATCAGGTTTAAGAAAGGGGAATTTTAAATGACCCTAAAATGACCCCTCTCCCCCACACTCAAAACCTAACATTGTCCCCAATGTTGTATCTCAAGGTGGGAGATAGTTTATGTTCAAAACATATATACATTTCAGCTTAAATAGGATATGAAATGGTAGCAATGAATTGTCTTTGTAAAACAAAAAGTGAAAGAAAATAAAAAAAAAACAGAAGAAAAACAGAAGAACCCAACCCTACTAACCATCTTCAGCAACAACTATATGTCCTAAAGTTTTCAGGATTTGAAATTTGTAAAGAGAACAAAAAATATTGTATCAATTTACTTCAAATATTATCATGATTAGTAGTGATATACAACAATAAAATAATGAAATTGACAGCAGTGGGTGAAAGCATGTTTAACAAATCAGCTCAAAATAATTTTTCAACTGAGTAGATATTAGCTGCTAAACACCCATGTGAGAAAACACTATTTAATTTTCACAGAAAATTTGGGGACTCCCCCGCACTTAATTTACAGCAGCATGCAATAAAAATGTGTAGATTAAAACAAATGGAAGTATAAAAACACCACTCCCCTGAATGTACAACTTCTTAATTCATTTTTTATGCCTCCCTTTATTCACCTTATGCATGACTCTGGCTACTTCAGTTTGGCACCTACATGATGAAACAAATTAAAATTAGGGTTAAAGATTTAAAACTCAAATAAAAAGTAGCTACAATGTGTGAGATAGAGAATTTTATCACTTAATCCAGTGTTCTCTGACGACAGCCTCCTTCCACCATGAATGTTCCAAATGGGGCTACCACTAAAACATGATTCTCTTAGAAAACCAGGACCACCATACCACTTGCATCATATGATAAGGAAATGAAGACATTATTGTTCACCAAACAGAGAGACAAACAACTGATCTAGGAGCATTTATTCAAAATAAAAATTTAAAGCATAAAGCAAAGTAAACCATGTGTTTCCTCCTATGCAGCGCTAGGTTTAAAGTCCCTAGCCAGACCTTATTCCCCTAAATATTTCTAACCATGATCATTTAATGGTAAAGATTTGTCAATGGTGTGGACTTCACAATTGTTTATGGAATCCAGAGAAGGACTACTCGAGACATTTTCATCTTCAACACCAATCAAAATTCTCCAAAATTTATCTAGATCACTAAGAGGATTCATGTTGTACAGCTCAACTGTGTCTCTAAAAATCAGTTCATTATCTCTTAAAAATTTCAACAGTTTCCGATGAAAATCATCGATCAGATAAATAATACTTCGAGAGCTTCCACCATATTTAGATTTTTTGTCAAACCTAAAAATAGAAGATGACACATCGACAACACCATTAGAAAGTTCCAAAACATCTCGCAACTCTGAAAACTTAGAAATCTCCCAAAAGAAGATATCAAATTCAGCTTTAAACAAATTGTTCTCAATGTCCACAGAAGACTCAAATTAATTGAATCTTTTGATTTATAGTTTGAAATCATCACTCACAACATCAAACTAGGTAGGTAAGATGATATCAAGGAAATACACTAGTTCATAATGGCAATCATCAAGTTTTTCAGCAGGGCTCAACCCAGAGCTTTATCCTGCTTTAGGAACTCTTAGATAGTCAAATTCACAAGGGAGACTTTCATAAACAAGTTGAGACAGTTCATGAAAAATATAACGACCCATACTTTACATACATGGTTATTACTTCAGAATTGAAGAATACTTATTAAAACATATAACAAAACCATGATAGGACCATATAGGTATAATGTCTTTAGAAACTGGGAAACATAAACAACTGGTTCATAAATCATCTACATTGTCTCCCGTTTATTTCATCATATCTAGATTCCCTTTTGGAATATCCTACTTAATACCCTTCTTCCTGACCTAGGGAAAATAAAACATATAAAAGGGTGATCTCAAATGCCCAATAAGGGTAAACAAAAGAAATATCAATCATATCATATTCATAAGAACATAACATTTTGAAAATCTTAACCTACAAAAGAGATCATAATATCATAACATAGGATAAATAATAGTAGTGAAATGTAATCCCAATAATCATAACTTAAAACATGAAACTTTGTGGCATACACACATAATCATAGAAAATAATTTCATATTAGTCAAGGATCATTTCCAAGACCATCATAGAGGACAAAGTCCATTACTGAACCGAGTTCACTCCTCGTTCAAGTCATGTATCACTGAATTGGATTTACATGACATTCCATCCATGTCTATCTCATGAGATATAAATCTTTACCCAATGCATTGGAGGGAGATATAGGTCCCACCCATCTCATAATAAAATCATTCATACTTGTGCCACAAAATAAGCATAAATCATTCATAATATCCCAAAGAATAAAATGTGTTTCATAAACATCATTCCATCATAACATAATCCATATAAAACAAATGGATATTATTTCATCATAAAAAAGTGAAACCATTTAAATCATAAAGACATTATACTTGAAACATTCCCATATGAAGTAATTTCATCTTAGATGGAAAATGGTTTTGATAAAACACTTGAAATGAATTCTTGAGGAAAATATCCTTTCTTCTTCAAAATCATTTTCTTTTCACAAAATGCCATGAAATTTTAAAAGAAAAGGATTTTGTTGAAAATTTCCATGAAATATTGTAGAGGAATCTTCATGAAAATTAGGTGTTATGAAATTGTAGAAATCCATTCATGCCGTATAAGTTAAAAAAACATTATTCTCGAACTTTTTCCGGAAAAGTCAAAAAGTACCTCGTACTAAAAATGACAAAATATTCCTTTCATATCTTTTACTAAACAATCATAAATGGGTAAAATTGGATTTAAAAAATTGTAGGAGGATAGAAATAATATTATATATTGAGGAAAAATGGATGTGGATGATAAATATTCCCCAGTAAATTCTGAAGTATAAACAATCTCCGATAAAAATGAGATTGTGAGATTTTCCCTTACCTTAGGTCTGATTTGCTTCGTACGTATCTGAACCTCCTGTATAATGATTTAAATAATGTCATTTACTTATTACAGAATCATATTCATTGTTATGATATCATATATGGTCATATTCTTATCTTCTTATTAGTAATATTTCATTGCTACTTGTTATTCGGGTGTTCATTGCTTTATGTTCTTATGCATGTTTTGTCGAATAAATTCTAATTATTATTTTTAGGTTATAGATAACTCATTTATAGAATGGTATTAGTGTAATATATATCATATTTATTCATTAAATTCATTTATATAATCATTATTCAATAAAGATCATGTAGAACGAGTCGCATCACAATGTGGAGACGGTAGACCGTATGTATGCACGAGCGATGATATCGTTTCCATGATCATGGAATTGTATTTTAGTGTATGTATACTATTTCAGGGTAAATATAAATTTACAATAATCATATATAGTTATTATTTACACCATTATACCCATCCAAGTAAGGTGGTGGTGGAAAACAGATTACACCACGGCGTGGAGACGATATTCTATACGTACGCACGCAGGGTGATTTCGTTTTCCATAGGATGGATAGAAGGTGACATAGGGTTGTTTCATATTTATAAAAACATATCAGTATATGATTGATACTAATGTTATTACTTCATAATGAAACAACTAAATAAGAGTAAGTATAAGAAGAAATAAATTTGAAATAATCGGTAATAGATATTACCTCTTCTTCGACACGCCTCTTTGAAACCTCCCCTTAGGGCACTAAAATTGGTATTTGAAGAAGAACATGACCTCCAGTTTGTTTCTAGCGAAGTTTATAAGGGAAATGGGTAGGTTTTGACTGAGTTTTAAGGCTCAATGTTGTGTAAAGAGGAGAGGGAGGAGGTGCCCTTTTATAAGGGAGGAGAGGGGCACCTTAAGAAAAACTTAAAATATTATTTTATAATAAAGTCATATTCAATTTATAATAGATAAAAATTGATTTATTTCGAAGCTAAAGTGGTTATGGGTCAAAATTCTCTCAACCAATAGGTTTTAGAAAATTTTATGTTACTATTTTAACCTTATCATTTAGATTTAACTCTAAGTTAAATAATTTAACTTTTACCGTGTTTTATTGTTTTCCTACACTATATAGTTAATAAACTCACTATAACAAGAAAAAATAACCCCAAGTTGTTCATTATTAATATATATAACCTTATATAAGAAATTTTTCGAACCTTATTTTTTTAGGAATAGAATAACCATTAATAATATAATATTTGTTTTAAAAACTATTTTATGTAAATTTTGACACTATTTGGTAATTGATTTTTGTAAAAATCCTAAGAGCAGGATTAGTTCGAAAAATGTTAATTAAATCAATACTAACATGTCATATTAACCTATAAAATTATTTTAATTCATAAAAAGTCTCAAATTAAATTTATTTGGGTATTTATAATATCGATTTTGTTAATATTTCATTAATAAGGTAATTACTACATCATCATTGTTTCATAAATAAGTTAACTTATTTAATGTCTAAAAATTATAAAGAAAATACCATTATGTAGGAAATCTTTTGATATTTCTAATTAATATTTATAGTTGAATTTATCTTATGTATAACCATATATTAAAAATGTTTTAGTTATTAAACTTTGATTTTAACTCTTTTAACTCTTCTTTAAATAAAATAATAATAAATGTCCTAATCTAATCCAAGTGAACCTATAGGGTAATATTTTATCCCTCAGGTTATTTTTGGTCAAATTAAACTTATCCAATAGAATTAGGACATGTGTTAGGGTAATAATAATATCATTTTTACCCTTAATTACCCTATTTACTTTTAACCGTGGTAAATAAAAGTAAAAAATTACTATTCACCAAAAATTATTTTTATCTTATTGAAACACATTTTACTCCTTGATATTAACCGTGTCTCTCGGATTTTCAAAATTCAACTCACAGAAGCTGTAAAAATAAGTTTTATGTACAATTACAAATGCTCCTAGGAGGTGGGTAAAAGACAGTCAAAAAGTTCAATAAAATTTTTATATATCTATATTATTATAAAATGAATCCAATGAATTACATTGAACTTATATAGGTATTATGTATCTATTTTGACCTAAAATAAATTTAAATAAAGTAAATAATTATTTAAATAGAAATTCGGTTTTAAACTATAACTCAGTGTTTTTCACTATTCATCAAAAATTGAATGTTTTTAGAGAAATACCAAAAATTCACCCAAGGATTATTTAGATATTCCAAATCCAAAAATGAAGTCCATTTTGAAAGATAAAATTTATAAAATTTCAAAAAGTGGGTATTACGATTCATAACGGCTAGTTTTAATAATATTTTAATAACATATCATTGTTTAGTGAAACTTGGTATTGCGTACAACACAAGCTATAGAGGAATGTTGATCTTGAGTGCAATGCAAGCCAAGATAGTGTTGTGTGTAGTGAAAGATTCCTTTTGTGTTGCGTATAACATAATACATAAAAACAAAATATTTCTCATAAAATCTCGGGTGTTACAAAAAAGTTGTGACTCACTCTCTAGAATGGGTTCCAAATAAATAATTTTTTCATCAATAGGAGGGTGTGGGGAAAGAGCGGTAGCCAGGGAAAAATTTTCAGTGGGTTGGGGAATTAGTATCTATATGACCTCAAGTGGGAAAGACCCATACTCAGCTCTAACCTTAATTTTTTAACATTGATTCGCAACCACATCTATCACATCACAAGTAACCTCATGTCGGGGCCTTTCAAACACCAAAATTTCCTCCACATCATCTACAACTTAGAGAGCGAGTTTACCTTTGGAGACATCAATGATGGAACCACCAGTATCAAGGAAGGGTCTGCCTAAGATGATTGGAACCTTTTTATCACATTCCTTATCAAGGATCAAGAAATTAGTGGTCAGTGTTAGTTTTCCTACACCTACTAATAGGTCATCCACTCTCCCATAAGGGTGTGTGAGTGATCTATCAGCAAGTTGAAGACAAAAAAAAGTTGGTTGGATATCCCTAAGACCCAGATTTTTGAACAAGGAGAAAGGCATAAGATTGATACTTGCTCCTAAGTCACACAGACAATTCAGTTGCCCACTTCCTCCTATTCAGCACTGAATGATAAAGCCACCAGGGTCCTTTAATTTGGGAGGAATATTTTTTTGGACAATTGCACTACACTCTACATTGAGATCAATTTTATCCAACTTCTTCCAATAATTCTTGTTCTTCATAAACCTTTTTGTGAATGAAACATATGAATGGATTTTCTCTAAGGCTTCTAAGAAAGGCATGTTGATGGTGAAGCTTCGAATTTGTGTAAAAAATCTCAGGTAATCGGGTTCATAACTTTTCTTAACTCTTTTAGGGAATGGAATGGGAGGGGCATAAAGTTTTAGAACAGTCAGTTTATTCACCTTCTCCTCAGATCCCACTTTCTTCTTCGCTTCCTTAATCAATTCCCACTTCATTTTCTTTGGTTTCTTAGCTTTCTCAGGTGTAGTTTGCACAATCTTTTCATTTTGAAACTCACTTTCCAAATTTCTAGAATTGGGATTTTCCAGATTTTCATTTTCAATTTCATCTTGAACATTTTTTTCCTCTTTCCTAGGGGGTTCCTTAACTGGTTCCTTAAGTTTAAGCACTGACCTGATTGTTACTACCATCACATTTTCTCTTAGATTGGGAGTTGAAGTGCTAGGCAGCTTGCACTTTTCCTTACCATCTTGATTCTTATCCATTTGACTCATTTGAAGTTCGAAATTATGAATATTAGAATCTGTGTCCTTCTTAAATGAGCCGATCTCACTCAACACTTGTTGCAGCATCCCCTTTAACTCCCATTGATAATTAGAAGATTTAACCTCATATTGATTCTGCAAAATTTGTTTGGGCTGTGGATGGAAAGTTGGGGCAGTGGGCTACTTGGTGACCCATTTATCACTCCATGATTTATTGGGATGACCTTGATATCCAGATTGGCATGTATTTGAGAGTTGATCATAGACACCTTGATTCCTAGACCTGTAATCAACAAACTGGGCACTCTCATCACATGAACCAGGGAGATCAAAGTTTGAACAATATCTCTGAGTGTGACCAAACATCCCATAGTGATAGTACTTCTCCCTAAGGACTGTATCAATGAAAAAAGTAGCTTGATGATTTGTATCATCCCTATGGATGAATCTCTTACTAGTGCACTTGTGTTGAGATTTTTGATCCAACTTATCAAACAATTGTTTCAGCACATCAGTAGTGGAATCAGATAAATCACCTCCACAAGATTGATCAACTATGTTCTTATTGTAGGGGGTGAGGGCATTATAGAAAGTCTCCATGAGTAGATGGGGAGCTAATTGATGGTTGGGGCTCTGTCTAAGAAGACCTCTGAACCTTTCCCATGCTTCGTGAAAGAGTTCTCCCTCATCCTGGACAAATCCTATGATCTTATGCCTAACCTCAATGGTGGTGTTCCTCAGATAGAATTTAGACAGAAAGAAATTGCACACCTCTTCCTAGGTTTCAATGATTTCCTCATCTAAATTTTGAAACCAAGTCCTAGCCCCCCCTTTAGACATAAATGAAACAACCTCAACCTCAACTCCTACTCACTAAGATCTCACAGAGGCAACTGCTAGACAGAATCATAAAAATCTCTGATAAACTCTAAGGAGTCCTTTGATGGAAGACCATTAAATGATGGTAGTTGAGAAAGATGAGACAGTTTGATCTCATAGCTCCTAGACCTAGGGGACAATTTGATGCAGAATGGATTGTTTGACAAAGTATGAATTTGAAACTCCCTAATATTAGGTCTCTCAAGGGTAGGAACTAAGGGATGTGGCCCATTGACATTTTTATTTACAACAATGTTATCCAAATTCTCCATTTCAAGTTGCTTTTGTTTTCTAAGTGCATAACAATGCTTGTTGATTTATTGATTTAGAGTTTCAAGTTATGACTTAGAATCTCTAGTGTGCATAAAGTTTCAACAACAATATTTTCTTGATATTTTTTTGTACAGTTTTAAGTTTTGTATTTTTTTGTGTTCTATTTAATAATTTTTTGTGTTTTTTTAAAACTTGGTCGCATGTGACTTCCTCGGAAACGATGCCAAAATTTGGCTACGCAGTCATTGAGTACGTGAAAATTTAAAATTTATAAACCCTACAAACTACTATTACTATGGTAAGAAGGGTGTTGAACGACAAAGAAGGACTTACATTGTGCTAGAACAGATTAAAACTAAAACAATATAAAGATAAAATAGAACACTAACAAAAACTATTTGCAAAAAATAAAACAAACATTGATAGTGGGTGTGAAAATGAAGGTGATATGGTGAAATATATGGCTTGAACAGAGAACAAACATTAATGATGGTTTTAGGATCCTCAGGCTGCTTTGAACTGATTAAAAAGATATTCTCCGCTTATGCTTGGTTAAATTAAATTACTCAGTGCATAGAAAAATGGTGCTAATCCATTTAGTTGTCACTATAGTTGATCTACACAGCTCGATTAACTTCTTTGAGTCTCGATCTTTCAATCTCGACCCTTGGATAAATCGTCTTAAATTGGAGATGAGATTCATTTACCTTTTCTAGTTCTCGGTACTTCGGTAAATGATCCATGATGAAATGATTCACTACCACACCCATCGGTCGTTAGGTAATGTGAAATGATACTCAAAAATAAACAGAAGAGAAAATAAAGCAATGAAATCATACTGAGAAATCACACTAACAAAACATGATGGATAGATGGATGATCAGTTATCTACATCCTAATTCCCCTAATCTAATTAACTACACATTAAAACAGTCAAACAGATAGAAACAGAAAATGAGTGAGGAAGCATCTCCCGCGAGATTGCTCCTCTGTTCAGCTTTAGCTCCCATACTGATCTCCTACTTAATGACTGTCTACCTATGTTTTGGTGATGAGATGGATCGAAGGTTGATCATGATGAATTGATGGGTCGAGGGATCTTAGGATGGAAGAATGGATGCACGCCTCTACGGAATGAAGTTCTGCAATCCCCCTGCTCTGCTCTATGGATCTTGTGCACAAAATTCTCTCACCATGAATGATGATGACCTAGTTGAAGTCTCTAGAATCTTGCCTGAGGAGCCCCCTGGCCTCCACGTGTATCTTTCACTGCACTGCTCCTCCAACGCTTGTTATTGAAGAAGTTTCTTTTAACCGAATGAAAAAGATGCACGCACGACGAGATAATTTCTTCCCTGGAAATAGTAGATCCACGTGGTTCGCTTCTATGTGCACGTAATGATCTTTTTAGTGAACTCCATGTAAGTGCAAACAACCCCTGCAACAAAACAACAACAAACATAGGTGAGCCCAATAAAAAGTAACTGTTATGTATAACTAAATAAATTTATACACTATATATTAATATCACTACTTAAATTTAATAATAATACTAATATTTAATATTATTATTTGTCATGACCCGACCCGTACCGGGGCTCAGACCGCAAATACCCCAAGCCCGCCTCCAAAGGTTAGGGGCTGGCGACTAGTGCCAAAGGCTCAACAAACTATGGGAGGCCTTGGCCTAGGAAACTGTACACACACACACGCAACAACTCAATGAAAAAGTGCAGAGAAAAGAAAGCAAGATACACCACTGCTACAAAAATTGGAACCAACATACATACATCGACCTCTAACCAGTACAAGTAAAGTGATGAAAATTACTGACAAGTAAACTGAACAGAAAAATGGAAAAAACACGCAACCAACCCGAAAGGTGCCACAACCTAACAACAGGTAAACCAAAAGTAAACTGCTAGTGAGCCATGCCCAGAAAGTTCTGATATGACCACTGAATGCAGCCCACGCTCTTGTATCCTCTACGCTCCTCCGTAGTCTCGACCGACTTGTCCGTCGTCTGCAAGGGCACACCAAGTGCAGGTAAAGCCCAAGCAGGGGTGAGTATAAAGATACTCAGTAGGATGCCCCGAAAGCTCGAGGGAGCAACAAAGGAGGTACTAAAACGGTGAGTAGTAGACATATCAAGAACAATGTAAGAGTACAATTGAGAGAGTGCAGCTCATCCCAATAAGAGAAAGGAAACAGACTCATCCAGTCGTAAGGAGCTAGAAATAGTGAGAAGACGAACTTATCGTCGAGTCTTCGCTGCCTATAGCAGGAGAGTAGAGTCTTCTGGACAAGAGAAGTTAGACACGGAAAGCACGTGGCATACCCCCGCGTCTTTTCCCCTCCTATAAAGAGAGTAACCGATCCCAAGGAGTGGGAACAAAAGTAGGGTGCATATATATGCTCAATGAGAAACCCGAATGAGTGTGTAAGGGTATCTCTATCTCCAAGATCAGCTCACGAAGAGTCGCAAACAGTTCAAAGGATGACCATTAGTGATTCCCAACAAACCCGCACGTCAAGAAGCTTCATCACTACAACATACCACCAAGGGACCCCCTCCGGTAATTACAGAGAAAAGTCACAGACTAGCCTCATAAAAAGGACCGAGTCTGAAATAAGTCTCTGGGTAACCCACTGCCAATCACTGCTGGAGGGTAAACCCCAATAAGTCAACGGTGACCCACTGCCTAGCCCCACTAGAGGGTAGACCATAATAAATCATCAGGTGACCCACTACCTAACCCTGCTAGAGGGTAAACCCCAATAAGTCAACAACGACCCACTGCCCAGCCCCGTTAGAGGGTAGACCATAATAAATCATCAGGTGACCCACTACCCATCCCTGTTGGAGGGTAAAACCTAAATAAGTCGACGATGACCCACTTCCCAACCCCGCTGGAGGGTAAACCATAATAAAACATCAGGTGACCCACTGCCCAGCCCTACTGGACGGCAAACCCTAAATAATTCGACGGTGACCCACTGCCCAGCCCCGCTGAAGGGTAGACCATAATAAATCATCAAGTGACCCACTGCCTAGCCCTACTAGAGGGTAAAACATAAATAAGTCGATGGTGACCCACTGCCTAGCCCCGCTCGAGGGTAAACTGTAATAAAACATCAGGTGACCCACTGCCCAGCCCTGCTAGAGTGTAAACCCTAAATAAGTCGACAGTGACCCACTGCTCAGCCCTGCTGGAGTGTAAACCATAAGATCAACGTGTATCCCACTGCCCAGCCTCACTAGAGGGTAAACCTGGAACTGGTTCGATATCTCCGCACTACCCTTTCCATCACAAGGTGTCAATAACACCACTACCGTGCGTAGGTTCGGAGTGCGTCAAAGGAACCTATGAACAACACCCTTTCATGTTTCCACATTTAATAAGATCTCAAATGAGGCTATGCACACCCAAACAGATTCCACCATTGTGATCCTCATGGGAAAACACGCGAGATAGACTACTTACTAGCTGGAAACGGGCTCCCGGTGGAAAAGTCATTCGACATCGCTTTATGCCCATACAACGTCTCATGGGCCCCACACCTCAGTACCGAAATAGGTTGGGTGAACTACGCTATCATGATGCTCTCAGAAAAACACGCTGAATCGACTATTCATATGCTCCAAACAGACATCTGATGAAAAAGTCACAGTATGCTACATACATCTCAAAAGACGGCCCGTGGGGCCCAAGCCTCAACTCCGGCTTCAACGCCTGAAACCACCCCAGTCAATTTCGCATCGATGCCAGGGTCACAACGCCACTGACAGTTCCTAAAACACTCTCCAAATTCTGAAGATACAACTTCTCGCATTATACGAAAATAGGGCCCTGTGGGGCCCACATCTTGACCCTGAAACATGTCATGAAAATCATACCATTACGTTCCTTGCTGACAACCACACGAGATAGGCTATTCATTTTCCCTGAACAAACTTATGAAGCATAAGTTGTAAAAACGTAGCATACGTCCAAAAGCTGCCTCGTGGGGACCATGTATCGGGCTCGAAATTAGGTGGGCGGATTGCTCCAATGCAATCCCCTCGAAAAAACACTCAGAAACGAGTACTCAAACACCCTAAACAGATGTCGGGTGAAAAAGTGACGTTTCACCGTAAAGTGTGCGAACTAGGCCTTGTGGGGCCCGCACCTTGTCTCCAACCCAAACGCTTCAGAAATCATCTCAAAAATTCTGCACAAGGACTAGGGTCACGCTACCATTTATGGCGCATTAATCAGACATCCCAACTAGGAGTTAGGTGCGACGAAACAATTAATCAATTAATTGAATAATTAATTTACTATTCACATTAAGCGTTTCATGCCAATGAGCAACGTAACCAACCCACAAAGGATCTGAACCAACTTTGTAAGGACCATCTCAGCTCCAGGGCCACAGCGCCTCTGATGGCGCGTCAAACAGACATCCAGCTCGTGAAGCCCGTTTGTTGAAAACATTAATAATAATTTAATATTATTAAATTAACAGGTTTCGGGGCACCCATATTTGGGAACAAAACCCAAAATCCCTGGAACCCACTTCAAACAGTCCGCCTCACCGATACGAACTCGCAGCCGCATGCGGCGCGTCAAACGGACATGCCGTTTGGAAGTTACGCCCCCCCGAATATATGGGGGCCAACCGGGCCGGTTCACCCCAGCCGGCCCAGACCGAACCGCCGCGGCCCGCTGGCCGCGACCTGCTCCAGCCGCACTGGACCCCCTCAGGTCCGATTATCCAAAGTAGACTGGCCTTTTGGCTGGTCTTCGTCATGTCGCACAGGACCCGCAAAATGCGAGTCCTTGTTTCCTCCGCACCCCCGAGGTCGCCACCTCGGGGTCCTCCTCCGCTGACTGTGACCGGACGTCGCTGGTACCCTTAGACTATCCACCTTCGATAGCGTGCCGCCGCTCTACCCCAGTCGACGCCACCCCCCCCCCCCCTCACGAAGCCTCCCTCTCCGGCTCCCCGCTCTGCTGCCGGCTCCGCTTGGACACCCCGCGGCTCGCTCCGCCGAACACCACTGCCCTGCTGGGCTGCACCCACTGGAGCTCGCAACTCCGGATCCTCCCAGCTCTTCTCTGCCGTCTCATCCAAATCCGCACCTCCAACGATGCTCCGCCGCATGACACACCGTGGCTTCCACGCGCATCCACCGACCGCTCCTGCCGGTGGTGATTCGGTGATCCCTTCGGCGGAGCACTGTGACTCGATCGGACACCCGATTCCAGATCCAAGGACGTTTTTGCGATCCTTACGATAAGACCTTCACAGTGCCCACCTTTGATCGAAGATTCGATAGTCGGTTGATGCATCTGAAAATTATAGTGGGTGTTCGTGAAGAACAGAACCAAGAACTGGGTTCTAATCATAGATCGATGGCCGTGTTCGTGTAGCCAACAATGTCGATAATTTAAAATGATGAAACAAATGGACAACGAAGGATATTTAATTTAAAAACATGAATTAGAACTTAAAAGTAGAATAAATCCTAACTCGTTGGATCCGTTCTTCATTGGCATCGCGCCCGCTCGATCCCACTTCGGTCCGCCGGAGTCTGCTTCTCAATCCGGTGAAGAACAGCGAAGAACACCGTAGGATGGTGAAGAACGCTCATGAGAGAGAGATAGAGAGAGAGAGAGAGTGAGAGAGAAAATATGTTTTCCCCTCCCAACACTTAAGCAAATTTATAAAAATTCACTGAAACTCTCTCAACAGGAACAGATTCTGAAATCACTACGCCCTCTCATTTTATATCACGCCTAGGAAAAACATCCCATTTCGAACTCAATGGAAGTCTTGGATTTCCATTCTAAGAATTAATTTGAAAGTTATTCAAAAAGGATGCCAGCGATAATAATCACTAATCCATTAATTTAAAAAGATGGTTTTTCCCCTGTGTGACATCACTCACAGCATGCCCGCGCCCACCACTTTTACACCCCACCTAAGGTAAACGGCCCGCTCCGGACTCAATGATGCCCTCAATTTTCCCATCCGAGAAACTGTTTAGGATTTATTCAGGTTTGATCTATAAAATGAATAATTTGATAATTTAATTATCCATTTAACACACCACCAACGAGCGAGGGGTCCAAACATCCCGCGACGACTCATTTTATGTCGCACCTAGGGTAAAAACCACGTTTTGGACCCAACCGTGGTCTCAGATTTTTGATCCGATCAAACTTCTAATAGATACCACATTTTCTTTAGTTAACCACGCGTGCGTAATATAAAAACACCTCACATTTTATATAATTAATTTCGGACACACCGAGCCTCGGAATTGCACGCCGTCTGAACGCCCTGCTCTGGAATGACATTAAGAAATTTTTCAAAGTCTCAGAGTCCCAAAAACTGAGTTCTTACATCATTCCCTACTTCAAGCTTTTCGTCCCCGAAAATCAAAACTAGGGAAAACAACTTGGGATACAGAGCTCACACCTAGCTCTCCTGCGCCCTAGAAAACTTGCACAACACCAACACAGGGTTACACCAACACCCTGTATCACCCTCGGTAACCCCTCAAACAAGAAGTTAGATAAAAAGAGTACCTCACAAAACATCTAACAAGTTCTAATGAGAAAAGTAGAAAAAGTCACACAGCATACCTCTTGTCATCTCTTGCGTTGCAGGATTGTAGACATCTATAGCACACAACCGCCCGCGACCCCGTCTGTCAGCTCCATGAGCTTGACATGATCCACCTAGTGGTGGTGAAAGGACCTAAAAACATTGTCCACCAACCATAGTTCTTACTAATTTTATGCCAACACCACCTCCCTGGGGACCACCCTATCCTTGCCTTGGAGTTCTCTAATCCTGACACTGCCTCTGTCGTGGCGGTGCATCTACCAACTATCTGGAAGACTCAGCACATTTGGTCGAGTAGTCTCATGCCACGTGACCTCTCACATCACAAACATAGCACTATTCCTCCCTGGGTTATCTTGGTGCTCTACGATATCCCCAACCATGTGCCTGAGTCTCATAAAGGGGAGACCTATGACGTCGAGGCCCCGCCAATTTACGTCCCTCTTCAAGAAATTTCTCTGTCACCAGTGCCTGCTCCAACACCCTGAGATAGGTGAGGATGCACAAGGGCACTACACTAGCACAAATCTCCTCTACAGAGATCTCGTTCAAACTTCTATGCTCGGAAGTTTCCATCACATACCACATCTAAAGAGTACAGAGTAAGGTCTGTGAACCTAGTATCGTACTCAACCACCGCCATCACTTCCTGTTGAAGCTCTAGAAGCTCCTGAAACCGTAAAAAGCATAAGTGGGAGGGGTAATACTCCTCACAAAACAGTTTCTAGAAGTCATCCCATGAGAGTACCGACTCATCGTGTACTAACACCAACTGCTTGGTGGAAAAAGACTGGCTATCAAGGCCACCATACAACCTGTCAGTATCTGAACAAGCCTGAAGAGGCGAACCACCGTCTCTCGCCAACCCTTCATTATCTGAGGGTATGACCCACCGTTGAACCTCATCAGTCTCTGATGCTGAAACTCACATAGTGTGCCCAACCTGCACTCGTCATCGGCCCTCGCTGGCGGTACTATCTGCTACTCCACAGGTAGAGGTGCTACTGTCTGTCCTCCTAAAGAAAGGGTAATCATATGATGGTTCTTGAACTGATGCCTCGTCACTCACGGAGTCGTTGTCACGAACCGGAGATAGTATCCTGGCAGGCTATCATCATGGAGACATCTTGAATCTAATCAAGGAGTACCACAGTCAAATGAGAATATATATATCAACAACGATGGGGAGTTGACTCAAGAAGGACAGTCAAAGACTCAATCCTATATGATGCACGAACCAAATTCTATGCAAAAAGTGTCTCAGTGTGCCAAGTTGACAAGAGGGTTATCAGGGTCCTGGTGAATTGATATGTCGGCCGCCACACCATCACTGGACTCCCTGGCCTAAGATCCGCTCTCGAGACACGTTGACACTATTGCCCCAAATCTCAACCAATTCCTTTTTAAGGACATCCAAACAATTCCCCAAGGAAACAAATACCTCGGATACCACTTTGTCATGACCAGACCCGTATCGGGGCTCGATCTGAAACTACCCCAAGCTCGCCTCCATAGGCCAGGGGTTGGCGACTAGCGCTGAAGGCTCAACAAACTAGGGGAGTCCTTTGCCTAGGAAACTGTACACAAACACGCAACAACTCAATGAAAAAGTGTAGAGAAAAGAAATCAAGATATAACACTGATACGAAAAGGGGAACCAACATACATGCATCGACCTCGAACCAGTACAAGTAAAGTGATGAAAAGTACTAACAAGTAAACTGAACAGAAAAATGGGAAAAACATGCGCTCAACCAGAAAGGTTCCATAACCCGGAAATAGGTAAAACAAAAGTAAACCTCTGGTGAGTCACATCTAGAAAGTCCTGCTACAGCCACTGAATGCAGTCCATGCTCCTATATCCTCTACGCTCCTCTGTAGTCTCGACCGACCTGTCCGTCGTCTGCAAGGGCACACCAAGTGCGGGAAAAGCCCAAGCAGGGGTGAGTATAAAGATACTTAGTAGGATGCCCCAAAAGCTCGAGAGACCAACAAAGGAGGTACTAGAACGGTGAGAAGTAGATAGATCAAGAACAATATAAGAGTATAATAGAGAAAGTGCAGCTCAACCCAACAAGAGAAAGGAAGCAAACTCGTCCAGTCGCACGGAGCTAGAAATGTTGAGAAGACAAAATTCTCATCGAGTATTTTATACCTATAGTAGGAGAGTAGTATTTTCTGACCAAGAGGAGTTAGACATGGAAAGCACGTGGCATAACCCGTGCATCTTCGCCCCTCATAGAAGGATAGTAACCAATCCCAAGGAGTGGGAACAAAAGTAGGGTGTATATATATGCTCAACGAGAAACCCGAATGAGTTTCTAAGGTGATCTCTATGTCCAAGATCATCCCACGAAGAGTCACCAACAGTTCAAAGGATAGACATCACTGATGCCCAACAAACATGCACATCAAGCGGCCTCATCACTACACCATACCACCAAGGGTCTCTCTCCGGTAATTACAGAGAAAAGTCACTGACTAGCCTCATAGAAAGGATCGAGTCTGAAATAAGTCGTCGGGTAACCCACTACCCAGCCCCACTGGAGGGTAAAACCCAATAAGTCAACGGTGACCACTACCCAGCCCCACCGGAGGGTAGATCGTAATAAATCACCGGGTGACCCACTGCCCAACCCTGCTAGAGGGTAAACCCCAATAAGTCAACGGTGACCCACTGCCCAGCCCCGCTGGAGTGTAGACCGTAATAAATCATCTGGTGACCCACTAACCCAGCCCTCCGAGAGGATAAACCATAAATAAGTCGATGGGGACCCACTAACCATCCCCGCTGGAGGGTAAACCATAATAAAACATCAGGTGACCCACTGCCCAACCCTGTTGAATTTTAAACCCTAAATAAGTCGACAGTGACCCACTGACTAGCCCTTATGGAGGGTAAACCATAATAAAACATCAGGTGACCCACTGCCCAGCCCTACTTGAGGGTAAACCCTAAATAAGTCGACAGTGACCCACTGCTCAGCCCCATTGGAGGGTAAACTGTAAGGTCAATGGGTATCCCACTGCCCAGCCTCACTGGAGGGTAAACCCAGAACTGGTCCGATATCTCTACACTACCCGTTCCATCACTAGGTGCCACTAACACCGCTACCGTGCATAGGTTTGGTGTGCGTCAAAGGAACCTCCGAACAATGCTCTTTCATGTTAACACATTTAATAAGATATCAAATGATGCTCTGCACACCCAAACAGATTCCACCATTTTGATCCTCACGAAAAAACATACGAGATGGACTACTTGCTCGCTGGAAACGGGCTCCCAATGGAAAAGTCATTCAACACTACTTTATGCCCATACAATGTCTCATAGGGCCCACACCTCGGTCCCGAAAGAGGTTGGGCGAACTGCGCCATCGTGATTCTCTCAGAAAAACACCCCAAATCAACTATTCATACGCTCTAAACAAATGTTTGATGAAAAAGTCGTAGTATGCTACATACAGCTCAAAAGATGGCCCATGGGGCCCATGCCTCAACTCCGGCTTCAACGCCTGAAACCACCCCGGTCAATTTTGCCTCGATGCCATGGTCAAAGCGCCACTGACAGTGCCTAAAATGGACTCCGGATGCCGAAGCTACAACTTCCCACATTATAGGAAAACGTGGCCCTATGGGGACCACATCTCGACCCTAAAACATGTCACGCAAATCGTACCATTGAGTTCCTTGCTGATTACCACGTGAGATAGACTATTCATTTGCCCTAAACGGACTTATGAAGCATAAATCGTAAAAATGCAGCATACGTCCAAAAGTCGCCTTGTGGGGCCCATGCCTCAGGCCCAAATTTAGGTGGACAGATTGTGTCATTTCAATACCCTCGGAAAAACACTCAGAAACGAGTACTCAAACACCCTAAATGGATGTTAGGTGAAAAAATGATGTTTCACTGTAAAAGTGTGAGAAGTAGGCCCTGTGGGGCCCACACCATGTCTCCAACCCAAATGCTTCAAAAAGCATCTCAAAACGTAGCACGAGAAATGGGGTCACACTACCGCTGACGGCGTGTTAATCAGACATCCCAAGTAGGAGTTAGGTTCGATGAAACAATTAATTAATTAATTAAATAATTAATTAAATATTCACATTAAGCATTTCATGCCACTGGGGGCACAAAAACCAAAATCCATGGAACCCACTTCAAACAGATCACCTCGCCGATACGAACTCGCAGCTACAGGCGGCGCATCAAACGGATGCACCGTTTGGAAGTTACGGTCCCCCCGAATGTAAGGGGGCCTAACTGGGCCGGTTCACCCCGGCCGGCCCGGACCGAACTGTCGTGGCCCGCTGGCCGTGGCCCGCTCCATCCGCACCAAACCCCCTCGGTTCCAGTTCTCCAAAGCATACCGGCCTTTTCACCGGTCTTCATCGCGTCGCGCCGGACCCGCAAAATGCGGGTCCTTGTTTCCTCTGCACCCCCGAGGTCACCGCCTCGGGGTCCTCCTCCGTTGACCTTGACCGGATGGCGACGGTGCCCTCAGATCCTCCGCCATCTACAGCGTGCCGCCGCGCTACCTCGGTCGACGCCACCTCACACCCAATGCCCCCTCCTCGAAGCCGCCCTCTCCGGCTCCCCGCTTTGCTGTCGAATCCGCCTGGACACCCCGCGGCTTGCTCCGTTGAAAGCCACCTCCCTGCTCTGCCGCACCCATCGGAGCCCACAACTACGGCTCCTCCTAGATCACCACCGTTGTCTCTTCTGAAGCCACACCTCCTATGATGCTCCGCCGCGCGACACACCGCAGCCGCCGCACGCAACCGCCGCACGCAGCCGCCGGCCGCTCCTGCCGGTGGTGTTCCGGTGATCCCTTCTGCGGAACACAATGACTCTATCAGACACCCGATTCTAGATCTGAGGATGTTTTTGTGATCCCTACGATGAGACCTTCGCAACGCCCACCTTTCATCGATGATTCGACAGTCGGTTGACGCATCTGAAAATTTTAGCGGGTGTTCGCGAAGAACGGAACCAAGAAGGGGTTCCAAAAATAGATCGATGGTCGTGTTCGTGTAGCCATCGATGTCGATAATTTAAAATGATGAAACAAATGGACAATGAAGGATATTTAATTTAAAAACTTGAATTGGAAATTAAAAGTAGAGGAAATCCTACCTTGTTGGATCTGTTCGTCGTTGGCGACGCGCCCGCTCGATCCCTCTTTGATCTGCCAGAGTCCGCTCCTCAATCCGGTGAAGAACAAAGAAGAACGCCGAAGGATGGAAAAGAATTCTCATGAGAGATAGAGAGAGATAGAGAGAGATAGAGAGAGAGAGAGATAGAGAGAGAAAAATGGTTGTCTCCTCCCAACACTTAAGCGAATTTATAAAAATTCACTGAAACTCTCTCAATGGGCACAGATTCTGAAATCACCACGCCCTCTCATTTTATATCAGGCCTTGGAAAAACACCCCTTTTCAAACTCAACAGAATTATCAAATTTCTATTCTGAGACTCCATTTGAAAGTAATTCAAAAAGGATTCCAGTGATAATAATCACTATGCCATTAATTTAAAAAGATGGTTTTGCCCTTGGGTGACATCTATCATAGCAGGCCCACGCCCGCAACTTTTACACCCCACCTAGGGTAAAAGGCCCGCTCCAGACTCAATGATGCCCTCAGTTTTCCCATCCGAGGAACCTTTTAGGAGTTATTCATGTTTGATCTATTAAATGAATAATTTGAAAATTTAATTACCCATTTAACACACCTTCAATGAGCGAGGGGTCCGAATGTCCCGCACTGACTCATCTTATGTCGTTCCAAGGGTAAACACCATGTTCCAGACCCAAATGTGGTCTCGGATTTCCGATCAGATCAAACATCTAATAGATATCACATTTTCTTTAGTTAACCATGCGTGCGTAATATAAAAACACTTAACATTTTATATAATTAATTCCGGGAACACCGGGCCTCGGAATTGCACGTCGTCTGAATGCACTGCTCTAGAATGAAATCAAGAAAATTTTCAAAGTCTCAGAGTCCGAAAACTTGGGTTCTTACATTATTAATATAATAATAATATATATTATAAGAAATTATATATATATATAAGCTTATATACCTATTATTATTATCATTATATTGTATATGATATATAACACATAATATATGAATCATAAAAATAATGTACAAAATTATATATTGTTAATGTTCTACTAATTATATTTGTTATATATGTTACTATCTATATTATTATCTATTATATATATATGTTATTATAAGTTATAATATAATATAAAGATAAAAACAATAAAAAGAAAAAAAGAAGATGAAAGAAGAAAAATAAGGGGGGGGGGTTCTATTCATGCGGAGTGAAAGAGGAGAGGGAAGGCAACTTTGGTGAGCGGCGTAGCAGTAGGGGACCAAGGGGCGGCATGCGACGAGATGAGAGGGCGACTTGCGATGCAGGTGGCTTCGGCTTTGAGGTAGGGGGTCTCAGAAGGTTCATGTTAGAGATTTATACAGGAGGTGAGGCCGCATCGAGGTGGTAGAGCTTGCGGTGGGAGTGTGTGGTGCGGAGGGCTGGAGCAGAGTGGTCGCATGGACAGCGGAGAGGTGAAGGATTTGACTCGCGTGGCGCTGGGTGGATGTTCCAGTAGGAGGCGGTGGGTCGGCACAAAGCAGGGAGAGGCAGCGGCTTGGGATTGCAATGGTTTAGGGTAAGAATTTGGGGTATTATGATCTCTGATTTGATCTTAAGAATCTATTTTAGGTTTAGGATTTTTCTTGATGTATTCATTGTTGTTGCGCCTCAAATATGCGGTTGAATTTGTAATTTGTTTCTCATTATGCTGCGAGTTCTGCTACTGTGAATTTGTTACTCTGTTGTGGGTGAATTTGGTTGTTGTGCTTTGTATGTTGCTGCTGTGTTGGAACAGAGGACAGGGGAAGAGAGGAAAATGGTGAGACAGTGAGGGAGTTGAGGAAGCATCTTGTGAAATAAATGGTGAGATATGCACCATGAAGCTAGTGTGAGTGTTTTTACAGTGAAACAGTGTGGTACTGCAAACGGTGGCAAAGGGGTAGAATACAGTGGGTTGAAAGCAGTGGCATTGTGAGTGATGTTCACGGTCTCAAAGTGAGGCTGAAATGGTGAGACAGGAACGAAGGCACTGTGATGGAAACGCTATGACGTGCCACCATGAGTGCCTGAAAATTAAAAATAATAGATTAAATAAATTAATAATTTAATAAACCTAAAATTAGATTAATCAATTAATAAATTAAATCTAATAGAATAGAATTGAAAAATAAATAAATAAAACAAAGTTGAATAATAAAATAAAAAATATTTATTTAAAAGAATGAATTTATTTGGGTTTAATAATTTAAAGCACATTAAAATAATACCGTTATTTGCTTAGATTGATTAACCAATTAATTAAATTACTAATTAAATTAAAGAATAAAAATATTTATTGAATAAGATTAAATTGTTAAAACTAATTAACTTATTAAAATACTAAAAACTAAAATGAGTTATTTATTTAAAATTTAAATAATAAATAATTAATTAATTTAATTAATGAATTAATAAACTAACTAGAATGAACAATTATGAAAATAAAATAATAAATAAATAAAAGTCTAATTCGCAAGCCTAAATTAATTTAAGAGTTATTTAAAATGACACTAATGCACATTAAAACACATGTTTTAAACTAAAAACGATTATTTTACATAGCAAGTTGAAAAACACAATAATTATCAATTATTTAATAAAAAACAACATTTTAATATAAAAAGTCAATAGAAAATACAAAAAGGATGTGGCAAAGAGTGTTAAAACATTGCCACATCATGTTTACATAATTTATGTAGATAACATAGTTCAGTAGTTGACTCCACTTATATATGTTTAATATCATCTCATATTAGGACCTAGTGAGTTTCTCATGATGATTATTTCAATATTATAAATATTATTATAGGGAATCTCACTACTCAATTTATTTTCATCACCATGTTCTCATATAGGGATAATGATACCATTAAAATTTTTATTTAATGTACATATTATGTTCATTTGGTAAGATGTAACCTTTTGGATGTTATACCTTCTTTATTTTATAAATTCATTTAATTTTAAACATATTTTGAAAATTGGTATTTTTTAAGAAGTTTTAAAAGAAGAAAAAACGTCTTGATTTTTTATAATCTTATAAGTACACCCCTTTCAATATTTAAAGTGTTTACCTTTTTAAATGGTATATTTCACACCTTAATTGATAAAAAGGGGATTTATAAAGGAAATTTTTATTTATTCACTTTAGTTTGAAATCATTGTTTTTAATTCAAATTGTAGTTTATTTTTACTAAAAGGTTTTAACTTTTCTATTTGGAAAAAGATAATTCGTGATTCTTGTTTTGCTTTAATATTTTCATTTATAAAACATCTTTCTTAATTATTTCTAAACTAGAATTTATGAAATGTTTTATAAATGGAATTTCATACAATATTTAGTGAAATATTACAAGACCTATTTAGTTCATACTCTATATACACACTTATACGTGTTTATGTGGATCTTATGCCTTTATACAGGTGCTCATATTTTGATCTTAGACTGGGTTTCATTCATTTATTCCATTGATGGACATTGTGGATGTGGTGAGTTTTATGGGTCACACGAATAAGTTCAAGTTGAGGCTTGGGTTGTTGGTTTATTTTCAGTATGTTTATGTGTCATCCAATTTATTCAGTGATTTATTTTGTATTCCATTTTACATTATGTCAGGACCTGAATATGTATTTCTTCTAGATGTTGTATATTTTTTTTAAAATGAGTTGGATAATTCCTATTTTTTATGAATCATTTGGATTTTTTTAATTTCTTAATCCCACTATAGTTTGATTATTATTTAAAGATATTTATTTTTTATGCATGGAAGTATATTTTATGGGAACCGTATAACAGATTCTTATTTTTTAATGACCCAACCTTAAAAATTTTATAATCTTGATTTTTTAGATAAGAATTCACTTTCTTTAATTTTGAGGATCCTTTGAGTCATATATTTTTTGAGAATTAGGGTTTAATTCATTAATAAAAAAACCATATCTTATATTGCAAGAACTTATTATAAGTATCCATTTTTCCAAAATATGAAACTTTAAAAAATAAAAACATTTTATTTACATGAAAAATAGTCATGACTTTCATATTGACTTATTATCTATTCTTACCCATCCTTGAACACTGTAAAAACGATTTTTAAAGTGTGGGATAAGAAAAAAAAGCTCAGTATGGGACATAAAAATAAGAAATAAATTAGTTTAGTGAAAAATATGAAATCCCATAAAATGTTTACCTTTATTACAATATTCATTAAATGTATTAAATAAATCATTTCCACATGAAAATAACACAATGTATTCTCAATGAAAACCTTTAAAACCCATAATAAGAAAATAAAGGTACCTTTTTTGGAAATGTAGAGAATTATATTCATAACCCATGTCATAAAATACTAGGGACCATTTAAATCCATATTAGAAACCACATCAATTAACTCCCTTCTTCCTGCCTATAAAGACATGGAACATTACCTGATGCATTGAAGCATAATCTAGATGGACCCACCATATAAGCTACATCAGGATCACCCATTATATAATTTGTATCAAGATCACTTATCCTAAAGTTTTATTAGGATCAATGGCTGTTATTTATAATACTCATACACCATATCATAAATAATAAATTTTTATTCTTATATATTTTTTCTTAAACCCATGTTTTTTTGAACACATACAAAAAAAAATTTAGGATATTGACATACCCATTATTTTCAAAACACACTTTATAAACTAATATGCCCAAAAGGAAGAGAAATTTTATTTTTATTTGAAGTAAAAATTAGATATTGTAACATAAGCCAAAAATCAAATGACAATTATGACAGTGGGAAAATTCATTATCACCGTATACATGTAAATAATACATTTCTATTGTGTTTTGTAAAGAAAGTCAAGAATTTCATTAAAAATATTAATTTAGAAAACCTTTGAAAGAAATCCAAAAGAAACATAAAATTGTCTTTATAGTTATTTCATATCCACATAAATACAATAATAAGGTATTATTAAAAATATGAAAATGGAAGAAAAATAGTTGTAAGTGAAACTTTAAAGAAGAGTTTATAAAATAAAGTCCCTTATATAAAAATTTAAAAAGTCTCATTTTTTAAACATTGTAAAGAATGTAAAATATGTTAAAAACTAACATTAGAATCCATTTAAGTATAAATAATAATTTTTTAGAAACATTTTTAATAACATGTACATGTAAGAAAAGGATTTAGAAAATAATTCAATAAAACATTTAAAATGTGGGTTTTAATGTAATGTATCCCTTACCTTGAGTCAGAATCATCACATATGATCCTCATATTAATTAATAATAAAATTATGTTAATTATTTAATAAATTAATAATATTTTTAAATTTAACTATTCCTTTAATTTTATTTAATACTATGTTATATAAAATTACTCAGTAAATTAAGTTTATTTTGCATGTTTTGACAATATTCAGCTCATATGTCCAAAATGACTTTAATTGGTTGAATATGATTAAAGAGTTAATTATTTAATATTATATAGAATAATAATAATGAAATAATTATCATTTTTATACAGACATTATACTTTTAAAACCAATCATGAAATATGGTTATGAAAAATGAACTATGTTATAATCATGTAGACAGTAGGTTGTACTTACGCATGATTAATGTTTCCATTTTTCAATGATAATTATATAAAGAAGGAAAATATTATTTTAACCTTAATAAATGACCATAATATGATTAATACCATATAATTTCTTTAAATTTAATTACATATATCATATATGTGATGTGGTAACGAGAAATTAATCACATCACTTCATAGTGGCGGTAGTCCACACATACACATGAACGACATTATAATTTTTCAATAAATGGATATGTATGAAAGTAAATGATAAATTAACTTATTATAATGAAAAATATTTCATGAATATAATATATATACATTAAATCAATCATTAAAACCATCCATAATAGGAGGTGGTGGAAAAATAATTACATCGGTCCATGAGGTGTTAGTCCACTATATTCACAAACAATGGTTTGGTTTCCCATTTTATGGAATAAGATATAAATATAGGTTTTACCATTAACATAATAACATATAAGTACATTTAAGATACTTTTTTTATTAAATAATCATGTTTGAATCAATTTTTAAGGATGTTGAATAAGAAATAAAAGGAAAATTCTTGATTAAGAACTATACCTCTTCTTCAGACAACCTCATTATATTTTCACCAAAATATTTTATAGGTTGGTATTATCACCAAAAAAGGCCTCTAGGATGTAGTGAGGTATTTGAGGAAGGTATTTTTTTAGATTTTTTCTGAACCAAAATGTTTTTTAAGTGTGAATAAAGAGGAGAGGAGGTGTCCTTTTATAAGTGAGGGGAGGGTCACTCTTTGAATTTATTAAAGTAATAAATTAATTTAAGTTAATTTTCATATTAAAATGGATAAAAATGATTTTTTTTAATATTAAGTGATTTTTAATTTAAATCCTATCATCCAATAAAAATTTTACATTTTTAGTTGATGTTTCCACCTTTGTATTTTTGTTTTAACCCATGTTAACCCTTTTTGACAATTACCACAATAATGAAGTTTTTAATCTTTAGGGGTCAACATAGTCACTATCAAAGGGAAATTAGTCTATGAATGGTCCATATTTGATATTTTTAAATACATATCAATCAATTGGTCAAATAATGTTTTTTTTCTAATTTTAAATCAATTAATAATATTTTATTTATTATAAAATAACATTAATGTCAATTTTTTTGATGATTCATTTAATTTGACTTTGAAAACAACATGAAGAAAAAGAAATTAGACTCTATTCCATTAAAACCTATATAACATTTTATATTTATCTAAAAAATTTAAACACACTAATTCATTCAATTTATATTACATTTTATATTTTTTAAATAAATTACTTTATTTTTCTATTAACTGAACAAATATTTTATCATCATTGCATAATGATTTAGATTAATTATATAATTACTAAAAATTATAAATAAATTACCATCATGAAAAAATTTCATTATACTATAAAAACCATTAATATTTGTTCACATCTTACATTTGTACCAATTTGAACACATAAGAGATATTTAAAATTAAGATAGTGATAATTTGTCTTTTTCTTTACTTATGTGACATTCTAGACCAGGTTCACTCATAAGTAAGCAAACCTGGTTGGAAACATGGACTCAAGTTTTCCTCTCTTTATTTTAAAGGCTTAAAACTAGCAGTGAGGGTCCATGAATGTATGGTGGGGAGACTATACGCTCATGATCAGAGTGTAGCATAGAAGTATAGAATAATAGTAAACAATATAAACAATATAATAAATGAACTAAAGAAGCACAAACCTTCCTGATATAATAAAAAATGTAGTAAGAAAAATCATATAAAAAATGATGTGATATATGTATTCTATACAAAATGGTAATACAAGTAATCACAGCAGGAGGCATATAAAAAATGTTTTACCTAGTATAGAAAATCATGCATCCAAAGATGGATGCATCCCTTTGTCGCTATCTGCATCCATAAATTTTGTTCGGATACTAATCGATGACCTAAATAGGGTCTAAGATAAACTGAACATGCCACCATAAACGTTTTATGGAACTATCCATTCTGTACATATAAAATAAGTAGTCTATAGGTAACAATCAATGTAAAATAGTAAATACAATAAGCCTCATCAGTCTGGGTTCCTTATGGGACACCCGACTAATACTACCTACTTCGACCTAAGCTAGAATTTTCTTGAAGATATTTCACCATGTATATATATATAATATGTATGTATATATATACATCATATAATTATAGAAATATATGTCTATATATATCAATACATAGTATCATCAAGGACTTAAGGTGTATACCCAAGGCATCTATGCATAATCGTAAGAGGTTATTTAATTCTCATGGAATATTTACTTCAGTAATAAGTATAACTAGGACACTAAGTATGTAAGGCATCGACCGAATCATGGTATGTTCATTTATTTGATAGATGCATCAATATATTTAATTAATTATCAGCCTAATCTTTCCTAAGTGGTTCTATAAAAAGTGTACACAAGCATCACTCCATGTGTGCTATAAAAAACCCATCACTATAGGAGTCCATCTAAAAAATTATATATTAGAACCTATGTATAACTCATGAAATAGGTATCGATCATGGCATGGCATAGTAGCATTTACCTTTGAACCCATCCAGGGTAATCCACTAGGGAGCCAGATTTCTCTCATGGGGTATTATATAGGCATCCTCCTGATGATCCCATGAAAGGTGTTCTTTGTATAAACTCATGTATCACTCCTAGTGGGTTGTAATTAATTTTTGAATCTTCTATTTATTATTCTAAATCACCCCATCCAAGGAGTTTCGAATTGGAACCCTCATATCACCCTCATAATTATATGCAAGATTGTTATTGATAGTATTTAATCCATACCAATAAAAAATTATCTTAATTAAATTTAGTCAAATTCATTTCATAATGATAAAATAAGGAATAAGAAATAAGAGAAAGGACCTATGTACATGTCCTACCATTCTCCCTTGGTTTCATTCAAATTACATTTTACTCAAAAGAGTCAATTCAACTCACCTCAATTGGTGGTTCAATTTCATTCCAAGGCATAAGGATCATCACCTTTAAAGGAAACTAACACTAAGGTGTGTCTTACATCAATTTAAACATACTTAAATGATAATTTAGATTTATAAGACTACCCTAATCGTTGTGACATCATTTTATTTAACTAATTTGAAATTTATAAGGCATAAAACTGAAGTTCAAATGTGTGGCATGATGGCGCATAATATAAACATTGAGACTTCTGGGAGAAATAACTATAAATACCACCATAGATGTGTAATACTCTCCTCAATCCTTTTTTGGCCTTTAACATGGGATAGAATAGAAGAAATTAAATACATAGACTAATACCCTGAAAATATGGCACACTAGATTTCATAGATTTAACATTCCATATGGTGATATTAAAGAAGAAAGGAATACAGGGATTAAAGAGATTACTGTTAGCTATCCAACACAAACCATGATAAGTGATATCGATTCCATATGAGGAACCAAGATCAAAGCCTATACTTTATTGATGAAGGATAGATCATGATGTGGGGAGGAATTTCATGTGAAATGAATGAGAAAGGAGGGTTAAAAATTTTAAGAAGGTTGGGGAGAAATCATATATTCACCCAGTTTAAATGGGGAATATAGTTTGATGGAATGATTTGGATATGCCATGCACAAATCATATAATCCCACTACCTAAGTGGAACTAAGATTGTGGGCTAGCCGCATGGTTTTGGAAAATAGTGCACAACCCATGCACCCCTCTGTAGACCCTCTACATCACCTTGTATGCTTTACCCAAACCATATGGCCTTTGGTGTACAATTTAAGAAAACTATGTAGACCACCCATTTCCTCCAAAATTTAGTGCTCTGGACTCTGAACAAGCCCTAGACACTTCTGAAACATTCCTCATTATCTTGGGAACTTGTATATAGATCAAACAAAGTGTTTAAACTTTAATTTAAATATTTTTACCTCACAATAAAATATGGGATCTTACAATATCCCCACCCTAAAATTACTCATTCTAGAGTTTCACTTCTATGGGTGGTAAGGCATCATCTATAAAAAGTTTAGGCCACTGAGAACTTATGTCAACCTCTCACTCCCATGCCCCATCCTGTACTCGGTCGTACTACTGTATCACCCTTACCAAAGGAATTTTACTACCTTATAGAGCCTTCATTCTCCATACAACAATACAAATAGTATGATACTCAATAAAAGAATCAACTTCTAACACAACCAAATTAGGCTAATGGATATGAGATGGGTCATAATGATAATGAAAAAGCTACGAGACATGGAATAAATTTTTCATGTCTGAGTACCTCTAAGGTAACTATAACTGATAGGATATCAGCTTCACTCTCTCTAATATATTGAATGGTCTGACATAATGAGGTGATAAGTTTCCCTTCATCTGAAAATTTCTATGACCCAAACTTAGTGAAACATGCTAGAAGAATCATTGTCCCACCTCAAAATCTAGAGGTTAGCAGTGACCATTAACATAAGAATTATTCCTATAATGAGTTTTATCCATATGATTTATAATTAGCTACACATTATTCAAAGTCTTCCTATTGAGATGAGTTCCTAGTAGTGATGCCTCTCCTTCCTATGACTGGCATAGGGGTGAACAAAATGACCTAAAATATAAGTCCTCATAAGGATCCATCAATATAGTTTCTTGAAATCTATAATTATATGAAAATTTTATTAAGAAATAGGTGTTTCTTGCAATATATTTCAAAATCAAGTAGAAATGTTCGAGGAATGTCCTCTAATATCTGAATTATGTTCTCGTATTTCCCATATTTTTGTGGGTGTTAGGCTATGATCAGAAGAACCTATGTGTCCAAAGCCTTCTATAACTCATGCCATAACTATGAAGTGAATCAATCATATCTTTATGATATTATAGTGAGTATAAATCCATGATTTTTTTGATCTTCTGAACATATATTATTCTAAGTGAACATACTAAAAATGTATCCTTGATAGTTAAAAAGTGATTGAACTTCATTATTCTATAGATTATCACTCATACCACATCATTAAATCAAGGTGACCTTGGTAAACCTATCACAAATCCCACAGTTATTTCATCCAATTTTCACTCAAGAATCCATGAATGTGAAATACTTTATTTTGGTCAATGACCCCTTCAGGGGGTGGGTCTTCACATGAAATTATCTCCCATAAGACCTATACCTCAGGATGAGAAAGTTTCCTCATCTTTACTCTATCCAGAATTGAATTGGTCACAGTTAAAGCTATAAGGATTGGTTTACCATGATGGTCTTTCACCTTTAATTGTATCTCAAAATACAATTCTACCAATTTCCATTCTCTATTGGCCTCCTAGATAGTTTCATCTAAGATTTTAGACACAGAAAATTAATTAAATCATTGAATTTTACATGCACACAGGAAATATTAGAATCGAAGGACTATAGTTATTCAACACAACATTACTATCTGAGATTTAAGTCATTCTAATTAAAGATGTATTTGAGGATTTTGTGGTCCATATACACCAAAAACTATTTTCCCATTAAATATTTCCTAAAAAAAAGCAAGGCATGAACCACATAAACTAACTCGAGGCCATGTGTATGGTAATTATACTCATGAGGACTTAGCTAATGAGACTTGTACACTATGAGTCACCCATCCTACATCTAGACTAATCCTATCCTGGTACCTGATTTATCAAAATAAAATTTATTGATTTTTCTTATCTTTGGAAGAATCAAGAACAGTTATGAAGTCAATCTTCCTTTCAACTCCTAGAAGGTATTTCATAGGCTTCAGTCCATAAAAAACATTACACCCACTTTATTCAATCCATTAGGAGGCATTTTTTAGTATAAAAAGTCTTGAATAAAACAACTGTAGTATCCAACCATCCCCAAGAAACTCCATATTTCAATGATGTTCTAGGGAAACTCTTGGGAAACTATAAATCTCACCTTATTTTGGTCAATAGATACTCCTTCCTCTAAGATTATGCGACCTATAAAGTGAACCTTGTCGATCCAAAATTTGAATTTTGTGAGCTTAGCATATAGTTGGTTATCTCTTAATACATTAAGTAAGATCTCATTATGTTTGGAATGGCTATGTCGAGTAATATAATACACCAAGATTTTTTTCAAAAATACTACCAAAAATGAATATAGATATTGGTGGAATCATCGATTCATTAGATCCATAAATAATTAAGGATAATTGGTGAGACCAAAAAACATTTCTAAATACTCATACAATCTATATATACTACGGAATGTATTATGTGCTATGTTTGATGGTCTCAGAAACACCTGGTAATTTCCCAACTTCAAAACAATCTTAAAGAAAACTAAATATCCTCAAAATTGGTCAAATAGGTCATCTTTATGAGTTAAGTAAAAAAATTCATTCATATCAAGTTGATTCAACATCTGATAATCCACATAGAGCATGATGTACCATTTTATTTCTTGGAGAAAAGGACAGTTAAACCCTATGATGAAGTACCAGGTTGTATAGAACACTTAGCCTCCATGTACTCTAGTTGATTCTTAGGTTTCTAAAGCTTAGTAAATTCCATCATATAAGGAGGAATGGAATCTGGTTATTCTCTTGGAAATTGTTCAATAGTAAACTCTCTCTCTCTCTCATGAGTTAATACAAAAATTCATTAGGGAAGATGTACATGAAATGGTCCACTATAGGAGGTAAATATATAGGTCATGTCCCCAAATCTATCATAAAATACTAGAAGTATGAGGTTTCACTCTGCCCATCCCATGATTCTCTGGTCTAGATCAACATTCATAGACATCCCGTTCAACCTTTTGAATATAATTAATACCCTCGGGTGATGTCAAATAAACCCTACGGTGATAGAAATCAAGGTGAGCATGATAATATACTAACTAGTCTATTCTTAGTATGATTTTGAAGGCCATAATCTCAGGTATAAATAGGAAAAAAAGGCAATTAACTATCTTCAGGGTTCATTCCTTACATCGATGAATGCTCTCGGATTGGATCTCCAATGCTGTTTTGAGATTCATTACACCATAGAATCAATTTATCTATAGGACTAGACGTTCCATAATTTATAAATATGTAAAAGAATGTGAATTTCATGTATTAAATAAGGAAGATGCTAAATTAAAGACTAATAGAATAATAACCCAAACTATAGAAGGTATAGAACTCTTCTCCCTTGGTATGAGATACACTACTTGAAACTGACATGATACACAACCCTATGCTATACCTGACTACCCTAAGAAGACTAGCTCTACTAGATCTGCATATCATAGGACATCCTTCCAAGTACACATCAATATCCTTAGCTTGATCAAATAGTATTAGTTCAGCTCCCTACCTAACATGGAGCTGCTTCTCCTATACCTGAATGTGGAGTCAACATAGATCCTTTCTCACCAGTTACTAGAGGAAAAGTTTAACAAAAATAATGAATATGATCCATCTTTCCAGAGTCTTAGTACTCAATGGGATATTTTTTACACCAAAGATTCTTATGGCCTAAGCTACCACATTAGTGACACACCACATAACTATCAATTCATGTCATATGACTATCTCTTCTCCCCTAAGATGACCCAAAGTAATATTTGCTACTACTAAATGAACCACCTCCCTATCTTAGTGCCAGACCAACTTGTCCTAGGACTTCAGCATCACTTAGGTTCTACTTAGTGATAAGGTTATGGTTCACTATTCATAAAATGAAAATCAATCAAAAAACATTCACCTAGGATTAGAAGAAATAATACTATCCTCAGAATATATCATTGTTTCCAACTCATCACTAGAAAGTGTCAGTGCAAAGCAATAAAACTGGGTAAAATGAGATGAATACTCTATCACAGTTATTGAACCATACTGTATGTGTATAAATTACCTAGCTCAATACACTCTAATAATCTAAGGGAATATTTTTTCATAAAATAAAAACTAAAAGTCCACCCAGAATATACCCTCATGATGATCAACCTAGGTGCTCTAGGGTTTCTTCCCAACACTGCCACTCCCTCCCTTTCATATTTTCCCTCACTGTAAGTGGTTTATCTCCAGTGTGATCCTCCTTTATCATGATCATCCCCTTTTTTTCCTCTTGTCACACTTCGTCTCTAGCTTTATCTTATTTGATTGTTTTGATTGGAATTATTTCACTTTATTGCTTCTTCATGGGCCTTAATCGCTATAAATTTTCTCTTTTTGTTGGAACCATTATGAAGAAACCCCATCTTGGTTTAAATTGATGTAACTCTAGTGATTTGGGATTCCTGGTGGCATCCAATGAGGTTTTTATCTATTTTTTGGCTATATTTAGGGGTTTTATTTCCTTCATCCTTCCCTTTCAATTGATCTTTTACGACCAGCCTCTTCTTCTCACCTTCTAGTTTTGTGTGTTATTTGGGTTCCTTTCATATGGATCTTGAGTCTTCCAGCCTATTACTCTCTGGGTTACTATACCATCTCTCTTTTTTTAATGTCTCGGATTTTCCATACTATATTCTTCAAAATAAAGGGAATTATTTCGAGACTAGTCTTCAAGATGACATGCAGTTCCGAGGCCTGGTGAGCCCGGAACAAATGTTTGAATTTAATTAAATAATTAAATAATGCATGCATGAGGGTTTCCTGAAAAAGCGGGATATCTCCCGAATGGGTGCTCAGATCAGAAATCTGAGGGCACTGTTGCGTTCAGAACAACGATTTTACCTCAGGTGAGGCCTAACATCGGCCGGTGCAGGTCAGTGGTGAAATCCAGTTTTTGGATGTAAGAGTAATAAAATATTTAAATAAAAATATTTTATTCTACAGAAAAATCTTTTAAATCATCTGCAACAGATATCTCTTATCCTTTTTAAATAAAGGCCTGCGTAGGGGTCCAGGGTTACAAACCTCATAACCCTGAAACCCTTGGTGGCTTTGGAAAGCTCTGAAGAAAACCTCCCAACGCGGCAACAGTGTTCTTGAAGAGCTTCTCCAGAGACGACGACGTGATGACTGGATCTTCGCTAACAAACACCACGAATCCAGGTAGGGCGTTTGATCTCCTTGTGAATTCTTTCCCATTCTTGATTCCTACGACAAATGCAGACTAATCCACGAACAGATTAGCCCACCGATCGATTGTATTTCCAGGATGGGATTTTGCGGGGATTTTGGGGATTTTGATTCTTGAGTTATTTTGGTTCGTTAATCTTCTAATGGTGACGAACCAAGATCGACACGAACATTGATCGAGGTTCGTCCCTCTTGATTTGTGGTGCCTTTATTCCCCTATTTCTCGCGTTCTTTGTGTGCGTTCTATGCGTTCTTCACGGGGATATGAACAACAGATCATTGCACATCCATTTTGCGACGTAATGATCCCAAATTGAAGATCTGGCATCGGTACAACCCTACGGAGGTGTGGCTGTGGTGGAGATGGACGGATCGAAGCAGATCAGAAGATATCGTTCTTCAAATGATTTCTACACGGATGGTTGTAATCGGATTCTGGAGACGATCGAAGGCCCCAAACCCACGGATTCAGCATCATGACGACAAAGCGACCCATGATCTTGAGTTTCGTAGAAAACGTATCAGAGAAACATGATCTAGAGAATCGGCCAAGGCACGAGGAGGAAGACAACAGTTCTAGAAATTTCCCGACTACACAACGTGTAGTATGGGCTACACGGTGTGTGTTCGTCGGCGGACCACCTAGCGTGTAATCCGGGAGTACATAGACATGGGTTGGGTGCACGGACAAGGACACGACGTGTACACCCCTCCCCAGCCAGATACACGGGATACCCCGTGTGTTGGTACACAGGTAGGAGACACAGACACGAATAAAGACCATGTACGGGCACATGGCCAGCGTACACGGAGCGAGCCCCAGGTGCTCGGACACGGTGTGTGATTCTTCTACATGTTGTGTAGTTACTTTCTATCCGACAAGCCGAATGACATGGACCGTTTACACGGGAAGCACCCAGATTCAAGGAACACATCGTGGGTTTCTTCTATACGCCGTGTAGTTGAGTTTTACACAGCTTGAACAGATGACACGGGCTATTTACACAGGCAGTACCCAGGGTCAAGGAACATGACGTCTAACCATAATACACTCCATGTAACCAATTCTTCATGTTTTAAGCCAGTTCTCTTCTGTGACTTGGACTACTTTCCTTAGGGTTCGTCCCCTTGGTCTTTCTCTTGAAGGTTCCCGGTATCATTTCCTATATATAGGAGTATGATCCCATCAGCATGACTTCCTATAACAACCCAAAGTTTCATTAATGGAAAATACCTCTTGTTCTAGTTAAATTTATCTTTATAAAAAATGTTTTTATAAGATGTCAACTTCTTTGGTTTTATGATAAGAGTTGTGACCGTTACTTTTATAGCTGTTGAACAGTGATCACATGATTAGTATAAATATAAGGCTTTAACAAACCCAATTTTACTCAGAAAAAGGAAGCGATGGCCTCATCCAGTAGAATTGCCCCATACGAAGCCCATTTGTCAGAGCTCGGAAAAGAGGTGGCGTCTTTGGGCATCAACCTTGACCAAGCCCAAGCTGAGCTTCATTATGTCAAGATCGAACATGACTGTCTACGGGAAAAGTGGAAGTTGATTGAAATTACCACTCGAGCAATGTTATCCGAGCCACCCCAAGAGTCTGTCACCATTGCACACCTTACCCTTAGGTCTTATGCGACTGTTTTAAGGGGTTATGTAACAAATAAGTAGTACTATGTTCATGTACATTATTTTTTGTATATAATAATGAATATAATTTCTAGTCATTTTTGATACATTGTAAATAGTTTTTAAAGTACAAATGTTGTTTTTAGCTATTATTTAATTAATAAATCTATTTTATTAAATTAAGGGATTTTTGAATTAAATAATATTTTAATAAAATAATAATAATATTATTAAATTAATTTTTATTAAATATAATTGATCTTATAATTTTATGAATGCAATTAAAATTTTTATTAAGGTTTGAAAGCCATTTCTGTCCAAACCCATGAATTTTCGATAAATGTTGGTTTTTATTTTAAAAGTGAAAATTCACATATTTATAATTTTTTTTAGATAAAATAAATTTCATTTATGGAATCAGGATGTCGAAATTATCCAACGGTGAATTTTTCATAATTTTCTAAGACAGTCGAATTTTTGGGTAAAAATTAAATACCGTTTAAATATATAATGTGTTTTATGACATCATAATGACCCAATAGTGATGTAATAAAATACTATAATCCTTATGTTCGGCCAATATATGTTTTACCATTAAAATAAAGTTATTTTGGGTTTGTTTCACTTAATTTTAAAAGCATTAATGAACCCCTCAAGACATATTCAACTCTTTGCCTTTTTAAATTAATTTCCATGGGAGTGTGACTCACCTCCACATAAGAAACCTTATTATTTTAAGAATTTTAGACTTGGGACTTATAAAATATTTTTTTCCTCTTCCCTTTTCCAAAAACCATGGGAAAAACCATGGGATGGTTTGTGGTTTGGATTAATTTAATGTAAGGGGACCCAAACCTAAATAATAAAGAATTCCCTCACCTTTCCTATATAAACCCACCCAAGCTCCCACTTCCTCCTCACTAAAATACCTTGGAGTTCGTAAAAACTCTGACCTACTCTCTCTAGAATCCTCCCAAGGTGCCCCAATCACCCAAGAAGCCTCTCAAAAGCCTCTCTCTAGCCTTTGGAAGCACACTTCCAAGTAAGGGTTTTTTCTTCCTTTCTCATTTTTTGTCAATTTTCTTTAAGTTGTATTGACCTTTTAATTTCAATTATGAATGTTGGGGTATGGTTTTTCACCTCCCCCATACTTCCCTCTTATTGTTTGAATGATGGGAGACCCCTTTCTCTCTCATTTAATGCCTCCCATGTACACCCGTTACTATGTCGAAATTCCAAAAGGAACTTCTCTCTCCTCTTTTATATTCAAGCAATACTTTTGTATCATGAATCTAAATTCCATTACAATTGTTGGGAAATGTATCTATATGACCTCCTTACTGTACATTACATGTAAATATGATGATGAACCCCTTTCTCTCTCATCATCCCTTTTTATGAATTCTTATGTCACGCCGTTACGTTGCCGAAATTGCACTGATTTTCTAAGCCAATGTCATTGTGTAGTGAATACCATGCTCATTTATCCATCAAGGGTATTCAACTTTATTCACATTTACTTATTGATTTTAAAGTTTCATGTATGAATTCTACATTACTTTATCGTGGAATAAATGATTATGTTTTATGAATCCATGTTTTATGATCCATGTGGCACACTTATGCATGAAATGAAATGTTTAAGAAGGGTGTGCCATTATAGTGTTCCAATGCATTGGGTAAAGTATAGTATCATGATACATCATGTGCAATGAGTGTTTACTCATGCTAATTCAAGTGCAACAAGGGTTTACTCGTGATTCATGTGCAATGAGGGTTTACTCATGCTCCATGTGCAATGAGCCTTTGCTCATGCTAATTCAATGTTAAGTGTTGTTTCCACATTTCCATGTTATGATTATCATGATTTATCATGCCTTTATGTTCATGTTTATCTTATGCTCTATTGAAATGCCTATTTCCTAACATGTATTTCACTCCTCATATTATTCCATGTGTACTCCCTTACTGGGCTTTTTAGCTCACCATTTTCTTATGCATGTCCTCAGGTTATCCCATGCAATGCTAAGTACGAGGGAATGTAGTGGTCATGTAAAGGAAGTTTTCAATAAAGATGTTGTATTTCATGTTTTAAGTTTTTATGAAATGATCCTAATCCCCAAAGACACTAAACCTCTCGATCTTCTTTGCTGTATCAAGTGAAGTTTTATGTAATAAATCATGTTTAAGTTGTAATAAAAAGCAGGGTTGTCATAGTTGGTATCAGAGGATAAGTTTAGTTATTTTTGGGATTAGGAAACCCTAGTAAAGCCTTATATACAAGACTAAGTATAATAAAAACATCCCTAAGTTTTGGTAAATAATAAGTAAGTGGTTTATCAAACAAATAAATCCCTGTCGGGATATGAGCAGGTAGAGGTGACTCTGACACAGATGTATCCTAGGGGTAAAACCCGAAAACACTGCTTTGAGCTAGACTCGAATGGGAACTGGTGCACGAAAACGGGCCTTGATGCACTCTTGGTTACGAAACTCCTGGGGGATAAGTTTTGATAAATTCACAATCTTAGTATGAACCCTTATTAAGGGAAAAATGCCCCTAAGAATATATGTTAGAAAGTAGATCATGAAAAGCCTAGATTGAATCCTATAGACTCATGAGTTAAAGAAATAAAAGTTTATTTTTGAGTCATCAACTTTTGTCTTTGGATTACACTTTATGTGTTACCCATGACTTTCCTTTTATTCCATCCAATGGTCGGTAATAGGAGGACTCAGGCTAACAACCGTTGTGAAGATTAGTGTGATGATTGTACTAATGAGATGCCAAATCCAATGGGAGCAAGAATCACAAACTTTGTCATGATTCTCTCTTAGCTAACTCAAGTTTTGAATAGAAACATGGGTCAAGAGGAACGTTCAAACCCCCCTAAGAAAGAACAAGTCGCTATCGAGAGCTTCATGAGATAAATGCCTCCTACTTTTAGTGGATCATCTGATCCCACGATCACTGAACAATGGATCAAATCCATTGAAAAGATATTCTCCATCCTCTAATGTTCTGAACAAGAGAAGGTTCTCCTAGCGGATTATCGTATAGAGGGTGAAGATGATCAATGGTGTACATTGATAAAAAAATACAAAGCCAGAGGAGGAATCAAGGATTTGGAATGGAAGGAATTCTGGAAGATGTTTTTCGATAAATATTTTCCGCGCACCCTCCGGCTTAAGAGGGAAAGGTTCTTCCTTTCCCTCAAGAAAAAAGATGAAGAATATGTTGGAGCGTACGAGTAAAACTTCACAAGGCTTGCATGATACACTTTCATCTTTGTCGTTACCCCCGAATGCAAGGTTGACCGCTTCTTTGGTGGACTGAAGCCTAGCTTGCGGAAAGCATTAGCGATCCGTGACTTCGACAGCTATGAGGAAATTGTCCGATGTGCCCTCAAGGTTGAAATGGAGATCGAGGAATCACAGGGGTATCATGGGGACAAGAAGTGTAAGGTGGACTTCAATGCTGGTGGGCCGATGGATAAATCCAACAGTGCTAAGAAGTTCCAGCACCCCACTTGCCAAAAGTGTGGGAAGAAGCACCCTGGAAATTGCCTTAAGGGGACAAGAAAATGATTCAGGTGTGGAAGAGAAGGGAACCTAGCTATTATTAGTTGGAAATAAGGACCCAAGGTTGCGACAGAGGAGAGGAACGCTCCGTTCGAACCTCAACGCGTTGTTCAATGCTATAAATGCAAAGAACCAGGTCATTTTGCAAATCAGTGCCCTAATCTAAGGGTTATCGGAGGCAACCAACAACCTCCAAGACAACAAGGAAGAGCTTTTGCCATCACTTCTGCCGAAGTGAACCCCGACAACGAAGTGGTGAAAGGTACGCTAGTTATTCATTCAAGAATAGCGAACGTACTTTTTGATTCAGGTTCTAGGCATTCTTTTATATCTAAAAAGTTTAACAGAACAATCCCAGCACCACCACAAATCATGGAAGTAAAGATGTCGGTTAGTACGGAAAATGGGGCAATCATTGCATCCCATGAATATAAGTCTTCCCCTATTATAATCTATGGATTGAATTTCCTGGAGAACCTCGTCATACTCCCTCTGGTGGAATTTGATGCAATTCTTGGCATGGATTGGATTTCCTTATATAGAGCCAACATAAATTGTCGGGAGAGGGAAATCATACTCCATATGGATAATCGAACCCCGATTCTTTACAAGTGTCAGGAGGAATATGAATCTCCTTTAGATCCATCATCTCAAGCATGGATATTATTTCCCTATGAGCATGCGTATCTGGCTCAGATGATTGAGTCCAAAGAAGAAACCATCCTTGAAGAAATGCCTATTGTGAGGGAATTCACGGAAGTGTTTCCTGAGGAACTGCCTGGTCTTCCTCCTAGAAGAGATGTTGAGTTCTCAATTGAACTTATACCTGGGGCGTTACCAATATCCAAGACTCCATATAGAATGGTTGTTTTTGAGCTTGAAGAGCTGAAGAAACAACTATAGGAGAATCTGGATAAAGGGTTTATACGCCCAAGTGCTTCACCATGGGGTGCACCAGTCCTCTTCGTCAAGAAGAAGTATGGGGCAATGCAGCTTTGCATCGATTATCGTGAACTTAACAAAATCATGATAAAGAACAAGTATCCTCTCCCACGAATTTCTGAATTGTTCGATCAGTTGCGTGGAGCACAATACTTCTCCATGGTGGACTTGTGGTCGGGATATTATCAAGTAAGGGTGAAGACGGAAGATATCCCCAAGACTGCTTTTCGTACAAGGTACGGGCACTATGAATTCATAGTAATGCCTTTAGGACTCACCAGTTCTCCAGCAATATTCATGGACTTGATTAATAGAGTCTTTAGAGATTACCTTGACAAATTTGTGGTAGTCTTTATAGATGATATTCTAATATAATCCAGAACCAAGGAGGATCGTGAGGAGCATTTAAGAACTGTACTAGAGACTTTGCGCAAGGAGAAGCTCTATGCAAAGTAAAGCAAGTGTGAGTTCTGGTTGAAGGAGGTCTCATTCTTGGGCCATATCATCACAAGCAATGGGATATCTGTGGATCCCTCCAAAACGGATTCAATTGAGGGATGACTGAGGCCAACATCGGTAACTGATATCCGTAGCTTCTTGGGGTTAGCTGGATATTATCGACGATTTGTGAGGAATTTATCACGATTGTCCAACCCTCTTACCAAGATAACTCGAAAGGGAGTAAAGTTTTCTTGGAGTGATGAATGCAATGAAAGCTTCAAGGAGTTGAAAAGGAGGCTTATCACTGCACCTGTGCTCACTTTACCCACAAGTGGGGAGATTTTTGTGGTATTCAGTGATGCTTCGAAGAAGGGCTTAGGATGTGTGCTGATGCAGAATGATAAAGTGATATCCTATGCCTCAAGGTAGTTGAAAATCCATGAGAGAAACTATCCAACGCATGATCTGGAGTTTGCGGCAGTGATCTTTGCCTTGAAAATCTGGCGGCATTATCTCTATGGAGAGAAATGTGAGATATATACTGACCACAAGAGTCTTAAATATATATTCACACAGAAAGAGAATAATATGTTCCAGAGACGATGGATAGAGCTCATCAAGGATTATGACTGTTCAATACATTACCACCATGGGAAAACGAACAAGGTGGCGTATACCCTAAGTAGAAAGGATCCAGCGATTCTATCAATGATGAGAATTGAGAAGGATCCAATCTTCTTAGACTTGATGAAGATGGACGTGGGAATCATAAAGAAGGGAACATCATCAATCTTTTCACAAATGATTTCTCAACCATCTCTTTTGGAAAGGTTAAAGGATGCTTAAAAGGATGATGTGGGAATTCAAGAAAATGTGGAAGCTATCAAAAAGGGAAAATCCTCAGAGTTTAATGTTAATGAAGAAGGAACTATGCGGTTTGGGAAAAGACTATGTGTTCTATCAAGTCCGGAGCTGAAGAAGGAACTCTTAAATGATGCACATAGTTCAAATTTCTCTATTCACCCAGGGAGCACAAAGATGTATCGAGATCTCTGAGAAAACTTTTGGTGGGATAATATGAAGAAGGATATCGCCGAATATACATCAAAGTGCCTGGTGTGTCAGAAAGTGAAGGTAGAGAGGCAGAAGTCTAAGGGGACGATGCAACCATTTCCCATACCAGAATGGAAATGGGAAAACATCACCATGGACTTTGTCACTGGACTTCCAAGGACATCCAAAGGCAACAATGAAATCTGGGTTGTTGTGGATCATCTTACAAAGACTGCACACTTCATTGCTATTCAGGAGGATTTCTCATTGGATCAAATGGCACAGATATATATCAGGGATGTGGTAAGGTTGCATGGAGTACCACTATCTATTGTGTCTGACCGAGATCCAAGATTTACCTCTAAGTTTTGGAAGAGTCTTCAACATTCTCTAAATACTGAACTGATCTTCAGTACGGCCTATCATCCTCAAACTGATCGCCAATCCGAGCGGACTATCCAAACACTTGAGGACATGTTGAGAGCACGCTCAATGGACTTTAAAGGAGGATGGGATCAACATATTCCTCTGGTTGAGTTTTCTTATAATAACAGTTTCCACGTGAGCATCCAAATGGAACCATATGAAGCCCTTTATGGGAAAAGGTGAAGAACACCGACATGTTGGGATGAGCTCGGTGAACGTAGGCTGCTTGGACCATAAATGGTCGAAGAAATGGTGGAGAAGGTAAAAACCATTCAGCAGCATATCAAGGCAGCCAAGAGTCGATAAAAGAGTTATGCAGATAATCTTCGATGAGACCTTGAGTTTAAAGTTGGAGACATGGTGTTTTTATGCATATCTCCGTGGAAGAAGGTCATGAGGTTTGGAAAGAAAGGGAAGTTAACTCCAAGGTACATCGGCCCCTTCGAGATTCTTGATCGTGTTGGGGATGTGGCCTATCGACTAGCACTTCCACCTACTATGGACAAGGTGCATGATGTCTTTTTTGTATCCCTCTTAAGGAAGTACATACTGGACCCTTCACATGTACTCTCTTCCGAGGTGGTACAATTGGAAGATGATCTTTCTTATGAGGAGCAACCAGTGAAGATCTTAGATCGTAGAGAAAAAGTTCTACGAAATAAGACATTGCCCCTCATCAAGGTGTTGTGGAGAAACCACATGTTTGAAGAAGCAACTTGGGAGTCGGAGGATATGATGAAGTTGAGTTACCCACATTTGTTTTAGTGTGGGAAAAGGAAAATTTCAAGGGCGAAATTTCTTAAGGGGGGAATATTGTAACGACCCAAAGTTTCATTAATGGAAAATCCCTCTTGTTCTAGTTAAATGTCTCTTTATAAAAAATGTTTTTATAAGATGTCAACTTATTTGGTTTTATGATAAGAGTTGTGACCGTTACTTTTATATCCATTGAACAATGATCACATGATTAGTATAAATATAAGGCTTTAACGAACCCAATTTTACTCAGACAAAGGAAGCGATGGCCTCATCTAGTAGAATTTCCCCATATGAAGCCCATTTGTAGGAGCTCGAAAAAGAGGTGGCATATTTGGGCTTCTCCCTTGACCAAGCCCAAGCTGAGCTTCATTATGTCAATCTCAAACGTGACCGTCTACGGGAAAAGTGGAAGTTGATCGAAATTACCACTCGAGCGATGTTATCCAAGCCACCCCAAGAGTCTGTCACTATCGCACACCTTACACTTAGGTCTTATGTGGCTGTTTTAAGGGGTTATGTAACAAATAAGTAGTACTATGTTCATGTACATTATTTTTTGTATATAATAATGAATATAATTTCTAGTCATTTTTGATACATTGTAAATAGTTTTTAAAGTACAAATGGTGTTTTTAGTTATTATTTAATTAAGAAATATATTTTATTAAATTACGGGATTTTTGAATTAAATATTATTTTAATAAAATAATAATAATATTATTAAATTAATTTTTATTAAATATAAATGTTCTTATAATTTTATGAATGCAATTAAAATTTTTTTAAGGTTTGAAAGCCATTTTTGTCAAAACCCGTAAATTTTTGATAAATGTCGGTTTTTATTTTAAAAGTGAAAATTCACATATTTAGAAAAAAAATTTAGATAAAATAAATGTCATTTCTGGAATCAGGATGTCAAAATTATCCAACGGTGAATTTTTCATAATTTTCTGAGACAGTCGAATTTTTGGGTAAAAATTAAATACCGTTTAAATATATAATGTGTTTTATGACATCATAATGACCCAAGAGTTATGTAATAAAATACTATAATCCTTATGTTCTTCCAATATATGTTTTACCATTAAAATAAAGTGATTTTGGGTTTGTTTGACTTACTTTTCAAAGCATTAATGAACCCCTCAAGACATATTCAACACTTTTCCTTTTTAAATTAATTTCCATAGGAGTGTGACTCACCTCCACATAAGAAACCTTACTATTTTAAGAAGTTATGACTTAGGAAATATAAAATATTTTTTTCCTCTTACCTTTTCCAAAAACCATGGGCAAAAACCATGGGATGGTTTGTGGTTTGGATTAATTTAATGTAAGGGGACCCAAACCTAAATAATAAAGAATTCCCTCACCTTTCCTATATAAACCTACCCAAGCTCCCACTTCATCCTCACTAAAATCCCTTGGTGTTCGTACAACCTCTGCCCTACTCTCTCTAGAATCCTCCCAAGGTGCCCCAAGCTCCCAAGAAGCCTCTCACAAGCCTCTCTCTAGCCTTTGGAAGCACACTTCCAAGTAAGGGTTTTTTCTTCCTTTATCATTTTTTTTCAATTTTCCTTAAGTTGTATTTCCATTTTAATTTCAATTATGAATGTTGGGGTGTGGTTTCATACCTCCCCCATACTTCCCTCTTATTGTTTGAATGATGGGAGACCCCTTTCTCTCTCATTTAATGCCTCCCATGTACACCCTTACTATGCCGAAATTCCGAAAGGAACTTCTCTCTCCTCTTTTATATTCAAGCAATACTTTTGTATCATGAATCTAAATTCCATTACAATTGTTGGGACATGTATATATATGACCTACTTACTGTCCATTACATGTAAATATTATGAGTAACCCCTTTCTCTCTCATCATCCCTTTTTATGAATTCTTATGTCACGCCGTTACACTGCCGAAATCGCACCGATTTTCTAAGCCAATGTCATTGTGTAGTGAATATCATGCCCATTTCTCCATCAAGGGTATTAACCTTTATGCACATTTACTTATTTATTGTAAATTTTCATATATTAATTCCTCATTCCTTTATTGTGGAATAAATGATTATGTTTTATGAATCCATGTTTTATGATCCATGTGGCACACTTATGCATGAAATGAAATGTTTAAGAAGCGTGCGCCCTTATAGCGCTCCAATGCATTGGGTAAAGTATAGTATCATGATACGTAATGTGAAATGAGTGTTGAATCATTCTAATTCAAGTGAAAAGAGGGTTTACTCATGCTTCATGTGCAATGAGGGTTTACTCATGCTCCATGTGCAATGAGCCTTGGCTCATGCTAATTCAATGTTAAGTGTTGTTGGCACATTTCCATGTTATGATTATCATGCTTTATCATGCCTTTATGTTCATGTTTATCCTATGGTCTATTGACATTCCTATTTCCTAACATGTATTGCACTCCTCATGTTATTCCATGTGTACTCCCTTACTGGGCTTTATAGCTCACCCTTTTCTTATGCACGTCCTCAGGTTATCCCATGAAATGCTAAGTATGAGGGAATGTAGTGGCCATTTAAAGGAAGTTTTCAATAAAGATGTTGTATTTCATGTTTTATGTTTTTATGTAATGATCCTAAGCCCTAAAGACACTAAACCTCTTGATCTTCTTTGTTGTATCAAGTGAAGTTTTATGTAATAAATCATGTTTAAGTTGTAATAAAAAGAAAGGTTGTCATACTTCCTGAATAGAGTTGTTGGAATACCCTCTGTGAGACTAAGATATGGATCCTCTATTCATTCCTGGAACCCTAGATAGAGTTCTTGGTATCGACCTGACCAACTTTACCCGGGCACCGATCCTCTACTTATCGGATTAGCTCAGACTGAGTTGTAAGAATCACCCCATGACTTGGTTGTGATCCTCATCTGAGCATCATGTTCTCAAAGTATTGTGGAGTGTGTTATCCTAGAACGATTACTTCATATCTCTCTCTCTTCAGACCTAGGAGTGTGTTCTCCCAGTTACATGCTTAGTAGGATCTTCGAGCTCGATCTAGTGGTGGTTTCACAATGGTCGTTGTGTATGAGTATATCTGGATATTATTGTTATATGTTCCATGAACATATACTGTGTAGAGCTGACTATACCTTTATTTTGTGGTATTTCCCTTGTTGTTTTTCCTTAGTGGTTTCGGGGTGTCCTACTGGGTATTGTTATACTCACCCCTGCACGGGCTTTTCCCACACATGTCATGTCTTATACAGATGAGCGAGCCTTTGACAGGATTCTAGGAGGACCAGGACCGGATGGTACTCAGTGTGATCAGAAAGGACGAGGTGTGTTCCTACGGCTACAGACTGTAGTCCCAACACCTTTATTTACAGGTTGGACTTTGTTACAGACTCTCTTTTTGGTGGGCTTGTACTTTTGGCCAAGGGTTTTACTTTCTTGTACTTTAATTTCCTATCGTACTCTGTTGGTTGGGTTTTAGTGTATGCGTACATATTTTCCTTTTGATAGTTTTTACTTTTCAGCTTTTTGGGCTTGGAGATGTGTGTGTGTGCGTACATGTTTATAGAAAATGCCTCCAATGTTAGTAGCATGACTACTCGGTGCTAGTCACCAGCCCCTGGCCTATTGGAGGCGGGCTTGGGGAGTTGTGGCTCGGGCCCCACTGGGACGGGTCATGACAGAGTGGTATCAGAGGTGGTCAGTTCTACCTTAGGACCGAGAGTCTGTGAGTTGGTTTGGGGCAATTGTGTTAAGTGTTTCGAGTTCAAATTTCAGGCCAGGGACCCCAGTGTTGGTGCGGGCGACCGACGTATCCATACACAAGGACTCTGATAACTTGATTTTCGACTCGAAACATGAGAAAACTAGTTTCAGGGGAAAATAATCGTACATGCATCATATAGGAATTGGTTGTGGTTTCCATGTCCTTCTTGAGTCAGCTCTCCAAATATACTCACTGACTGAGATACATCTTGTTTCTTCATAGGATTCCTCCGCGACGTGCACCTGCTAGGATCCAGCATCTCGATCACGAGGATGACCCCCTCAGTGATGAAGCTTCTATTCAGGTACTAGATCCCCCAGTTTTACCATCGGGTGGTGTTCTAGTTATCCCACCACCTGTGGAGCAGTGTGTAGTGCCTACTGTACCAGTGGAGGAGGAGCGCAGGCTGAGCGCACTCCACGAGTTTCAGAGACAGAGACCCCTCAGGATTCGAGGTGACCCTGACCCTCAGGAAGCAGAGGACTAGATTGAGGCAGTGACCAAAGTCTTCCGTTTGGTCAGGACACTAGCAGACCAGATGGTGATCCTGGCTGCGAGCCTTCTGCAGAGCTTGGCAGGACGATGGTGGAGTTTGGTTATTCATACTCATGAAAAGGCGACTCTTTCATGGTCAAAGTTTGAGAATCTCTTCAGAGAGGACTTTTCACTGGTTACCCTAAGAGCAGTACATATACAGGAGCTTCTTCAGCTCCAACAGGGAACCATGACGGTGGTTGACTATTCATCGAGGTTTACCAACCTCTCGTAGTACTCTATGTATATGGTCAGAGATCAGTACTTCAGAGCTCATACTTATGAGCGGGTCTTGCGTAGAGATATCCGAGCTAGCATCATCCCTATGAGCATTCCTACTTATGCTGGGGTGCTCGAGAAAGATTTGGTGGTTGAGAGCTTCTTGGCAGAGCAGAGACAGCTGGAAGTTGTCAGTAGTGGGTGAGCTAGAGCAGAGACATCGGTAGTATGGAGCCGATGCCAGGGACCTAGGCGTGGGAGACGTTTTCAGAGGAGATCCCAAAACATGGGATCTACCGTACAGGGTTTGCAGGGTGCATCCAGCCAGCCTTGAGAGAGGCGATGCTACTCATGTGATGGAAGGGGACATATCGATCGAGATTTTCCGACCCGCTGTACTACTAACATGGAAGCAGTGGATGGACCACCGAGGCAGAGGAAACGTGTGGAGAAGACAAATCCGTGAGGCGGAAGACGTGGTATGGGAGCTGGGAGATCAGCTGGAGGTGGTCGACGTTTTGACCTTTTACCACCACCACCCCCAGGAGGTCCACCCCAGGCTCAAGGATCCTGTGGAAAGAGGCAGGGACAGCTACAGGCGGCAGATGCTTATGACCCAGGTACTCCTTGAATGATTAGAGGTACAATCTATGTCTTTTCTACTTTGGCTGCCGTACTGATAGAAACAGGTTCTAGTCATTCCTTTCTGAATGTTTATCTTGTTCGATACCTTGAGATTCTAGTTGAGCCATTGACTCGACCCTTATGCTTAGAAACACCGACTGGAGAAGATTCAGAGATTACACACCTTTGCAGACAGTGTGACCTGACCCTTGGAGGCGAGAGTTTCGGTTGGAACGTCTTGGTGGTAGCATCGAGGCCTTACGATGTCATTCTTGGTATGGATTGGCTATCCACAGTTCATGCCCAGATTGACTGTTTTAGGTGAAGGGTGCGGTGTGTCCATAGTTATGGAAAGAGGTTCTCTTTTGTCGGTTAAAGAGAGACCCAGGCAGCGCAGGATAGACTCGTGCATAGGAGGGCACAACCGATTTCACATCAGTTGGCTAGCCTAGCCCTTGGCACAACAGATGTTACGATTTTCTAGTTTCCAACAATGGTGGCCAAGTACGATGATGTCTTTCCGAAGGATGTCCCCAGACTACCTCCCCATCGGGAGATAGATTTATGCATTGAGTTGCAACCCGGGATGACACTGATATCAGCATCAGCATATCGGATAGATCCTGCAGAGCTTCATGAGCTGAGGGTGCAGTTGAAAGATTTACAGAAAAAGGGCTTTGTGAGAGAGACCCAGCGTTTCACCCTGGGCAGCTCCAGTGCTATTTTCCAAGAAGGCAGATGGGAGCTTGATGCTATATGTGGATTACCGGTGCTTGAATTAGGTAATCGTGAAGAACCGATATCCACTACCGAGGATCAATGACCTCTTCGACTAGTTGAGAGGGGCACGATGGTTCTCGAAGGTTGATCTACGATCAGGCTATCACCATTTTCAAGTACGGCATGAGGATGTACCAAAGACGACTTTCAGATGTCTCTACGGTCACTATGAGTACTTGGTGACGCCCTTTGGCATGACGAATGCCCCGAAAGTGTTCATGGGACTCATGAAACAGATCTTTCATCCTTATCTAGATCAGTTCATAGTGGTCGTCATCGATGATATCCTTTTGTACTCAGCGTCCGAGGAGGAGCACGCGGGACACCTAAGGATGGTTCTGGACACACTCCAAGAGCACTGGTTTTATGGGAAACTCTCGAAGTGCCAGTACTGGGTATAGGAGGTCCACTTTCTGGGACACATTATCTCAGCAGATGGTGTAGCAGTGGACCCAGCCAAGGTAGAGGCTATGTTAGCATGGAAGACACCCCAGAGCGTGATGGAGGTGCGAAGTTTTCTTGGGTTGGTAGGCTACTATAGAAGATTCATTATTGATTTATCCAGGATTTAAGCACCCATGATAGCTTTGACCCGAAAGGGGCAGCCTTTCGTGTGGACCGAGAGATGCCAGCAGGCTTTATAGCAATTGAGACAGAGTCTGACGAGCACCCCGATCTTGAGATTACCAAAGGAGGGTATTGAGTACGTGGTGCTCTACGACACATCATGAACTGGGATTGGTTGTGTCCTGATGCAGAGGCAAGTGGTGATTGCCTATGTCTCACGTCAGTTGTGGCAACACGAGCAGAACTACATGACCCATGATCTTGAGTTGGTAGTGGTAGTCTTCGCATTGAAGATGTGGCAGCACTACCTGAAGGGAGAGCAGTTTACCATCTACTCTGATCATAAGAGTATTAGATATATATTTTCTCAGAAGGATCTGAATTTGTGAAAAAGATGATGGATTGAATTTCTTCGGGATTATGACTTTGAGATCATTTACACACCTAGGAAGGGGAACGTTGTGGAAGATGCTCTCATCAAGAAATCCAGTTCGCAGTTTCTAGATGAGGTGATGAGGCAGTTAGCCTCATTATAGTTATCCTTCATGGATAGATATGAGGGAGATTACCTTCAGTCAATGGTTGTTACCCCTCCACTCTTGCAGCGAGTCATGGAAGCATAGCTCGAGGACACTAGCTGTGAGACTCTACGTGCTCAGATATCCGCGGGTGATGCTGCCGATGGATATTCAACAGGTGGGGAGAACATTGTTCTTTTTAGAGGGAGTACAATTGTACCAGTGATGTTACGAGAGTAGGTTCTAAGAGAGTTCCATATATCTCCTTTGGCAGTGCATCCAAGCATGGAAAAGATGTACCAGGACCTCCGACATCAGTTATGGTGGCCAGGAATGAAGAAGAGTGTGATGGAGTCTGTTTCTCGGTGTCTTACTTGTCAGCAAGTAAAGGCTGAGCACCAGGTGCCAACAGATTTGACTCAGCCCCTTGAGGTTCCAGAGTGGAAGTGGGACGGGATATCTATGGACTTCGTGATGGGTTTACCACATATTTCCAAGGGACACGATGCCATCTGGGTGATCGTTGATCGACTCACCAAGTCATCCCACTTCCTAGCCATACGAGAGCAGAGTTCAGTAGAGATCTTAGGATGCCTCTACATGCAGGAGATAGTTCGACTTAATGGAGTGCCATCAACGGTCGTCTCAAATCATGATGCTCGTTTCACATCCCGGTTGTGGAAGGGATTGCAGGAAGCTTTTGGGACTCAGTTATGCTTGAGCACAACGTTTCATCCTCAGACTGATGGTTAGATAGAGTAGACCATCCAGGTTTTGGAATATATGCTACGAGCTTTCAAACTTGGATTCAGTCGTAGCTGGGAGGATCACCTACCACTGGTGGAATTTTCTTATAATAATAGTTACCATTCCACTATTGGTATGGAACCATTCGAGGCTCTGTACTGGCGACCTTGCAGGTCACCACTTTGCTGGACTGGCCCAGGAGAGTTAGCACTCATGGGCCCAGATATGGTTAGAGCTACTATAGAGAAGGTGCAGGTCATCCAGGAGAGGATTAAGTCTACACAGAGTCAGCTGAAGTCTTATGCTGACCGGATACGGAGGCCGTTGGAGTTTAAGGAAGGAGACCATGTGTTCCTTTGGGTCTCACCTCGATGGGGATTACAAAGGTTTGACCGAGACGACAAGCTATCTCTAAGGTTCATTTGATCTTCCCAGATTTTGAGTAGAGTTGGCGAGGTGGTGTATCGCTTGGCTCTACCTCCTTAGATGAACCGGGTACACAACGTCTTCCATGTGTCACAACTACGGAGGTACGTGCATGATCCATTGCATGTCATCGATTGGGGCGAGTTGGACATCAATGATGGAGCGACCTTTGCTGAGTACCAAGTGGAGATTGAGGATCGGCAGGAGAAGATCCTTGGTGGGTGAGATATTCCCTTGGTGCATGTCCGGTGGCATCACGTGAATCTCCAGGAGAGCACGTGGGAGCGGGAGACTCAGATTTGTGTACAGTACCCACATCTTTTTGAGTAGCATTTTTTGGCTTTTCGGGGATGTAAAAGCCCTAAGGTGGGTGTGATGTAATGTCTCGGATTTTCCATACTTTATTCTTAAAAATAAAGGGAATTATTTCAAGGCCATTCTTCAAGACGACATGCAGTTCCGAGGCCCGGTGAGCCCGAAACAAATGTTTGAATTTAATTAAATAATTAAATAACGCGCACATGAGGTTTTCATGAAAATGTGGGATATCTCCCAAACAGGCTCTCGAATCAGAAATCCAAGGGAAACACTGCGTTTAGAACAGAGATTTTACCTTATCCAAGGCCTAACATCGGCCGACACAGGTCGGTGCTGAAATCCAGTTTTTGGACCTAAGAGTAATAAAATATTTAAATAAAAATATTTTATTCTACAGAGAAATCTTTTAAATCAGCTACAATGGATATCTCTTATCCTTTTTAAATAAATTCCTGCGCAGGTGTCTAGGGTTAAAAACCTCATAACCCTGAAACCCTTGGCGGCTCTGGAAAGCTCTGGAGAAAACCTCCCAACGCAGCAATGATGTTCTTGACGAGCTTCGCCGATGATGACGACGCGACGATCGGATCTTCTCCAACAAATGCCATGAATCCAGGTAGGGAATTTGATCTCTTTGTGAATTCTTTCCCATTCTTGATTCCTACGATGAACGAATACTAATCCATGAACAGATTAGCCCACAGATCGATCATATTTGCGAGATGGGATTTTTTGGGGATTTTGGGGATTTTGATTCTTGAGTTATTTTGGTTTGTTAATCTTCTAATGGTGATGAACCAAGATCAACACGAACATTAATCAAGGTTCATCCCTCTCGATTTGTGGTGCCTTTCTTCCTCGATTTCTCGCGTTCTTCGTGCGCGTTCTATGCGTTCTTCATGGGGATATGAACGACGGATTGTTGCACATCCGCTGTGCGACGCAACGATCCCAAATTGAAGATCTGGCATCAGTACAACCATACAGAGGTGCGGCTGTGGTGGTGACAGACGGATCAAAGCGGATCAGAAGATATCATTCTTCGAACGATTTCTGCACGGATGGTCGGAATTGGATTTTGGAGCTGATCGAAGGCCCGAAACCCACAGATTTAGCATCAAAACAACGAAGAAACCCATGATATTGAGTTTTTCGGAAAACAGACTAGGGAAACGCGATCCGGAGAATCATACAAGGCGTGAGGAGGAAGACGACGCTTCTGGAAATTTCCCGACTACACATCGTGTAGTATGGGCTACACAGCGTGTGTTCATCAGCGGACCACCTGGCTTGTACTCCAGGAGTACACAGACATAGGTTGGGTACACGGCCAAGGACATGGCGTGTACGACCCTCCCCTGGCAGACTCATCCAGATACACGGGATACCCCGTGTGCTGGTACACGGGCAGGCGACACAGACATGGACAAAGACCGTGCACGGGAACATGGACAACATACACAGAGAAAGCCCCAGGTGCTCGGACACGACGTGTGATTATTCTACATGCCGTGTAGTTACTTTCTATCCAAAAATCCAAATTACATGGGCTGTTTACACGGGCAGCACCCGGAGTTGAGGAACACGACATGTATTTCTTCTACATGCCATGTAGTTGAGTTTTACACAGCTTGAATGGATGACACGATCCGTTTACACAGGTAGTACCCGGGGTCAAGGAACACGGCGTGTAACCATACTACAAGCCATGTAACCAATTCTTCATGGTTTGATCCAGTTGCATTCTGTGACTTAGACTGCTTTCCTTAGGGTTCGTCCCCTTGGTCTTTCTCCTGAAGGTTCCTGGTATCATTTCCTATATACAGGGGTATGATCCCTTTAGCAGGACTTCTTGAATAGATTTGTTGGAATCCCCTCTGTGAGACTAATAGCTGAATCCTCTATTCATTCCTGGAAACATAGGTAGAGTTCTTGGTATCTACATGACCAACTTTACCCGGACACTGATACTATGCTTAGTGGATTAGCTCAGACTGAGTTGTTAGAATCACCCCATGACTTGGTTGTGATCCTCATCTGAGTATCATGTTCTCAAGTACTTGTGGAGTGTGTTCTCCCAGAATGAGTACTTCATATCTCTATCTCTTCAGACCTAGGAGTGTGTTCTCCCCGTTACATGCTTAGTGGAACCTTCGAGCTGGATTTAGTGGTGGTTTCACAATGGTCATTATGTATGAGTATATCTGGATATTCTTGTTATATGTTCTATGAACATATAATGTGTAGAGCTGACTGTACCTTTCTTTTGTGGTATTTCCCTTGTTGTTTTTCCTTAGTGGTTTGGGGGTGTCCTATTGGGTATTGTTATACTCACCCCTACACGGGCTTTGCCCGCATGTGTCGTGTCTTGTGCAGACGAGCGAGCCTTTGATAGGATTCTAGGGGGACCAGGACCAGACGGTACTCAGTGAGATCAGACAAGCCGAGGTGTGTTCCTATGACTACAGAATGCAGTCCCATCACCTTTCTTTACAAGTTGTACTTTGTTACGAACTCTCTTTTTGGTGGGCTTGTACTTTTGGCCCAGGGTTTTACTTTCTTGTACTTTACTTACCTATCTTACTCTATTGGTTGGTTTTTAGTGTATGCATGAATCTTTTCCTTTTAGTAGTTTTTAATTTTCAACTTTGTGGGCTTGGAGATGTGTGTGCATACGTACAGGTTTATAGGCAATGCCTCCCATGTTAGTAGCATGCCTACTCAGTGCTAGTCACCAACCCTTGGCCTATTGGAGGCGGTCTTGGGGAGTTGCGGCTTGGGGTGCACTGGGATGGGTCATGACACTTTTCCCACTTTGGTTCACATTCCCCCTTTCATGGTTGTAGTTTTTTGTGGTTTGTTTCTATTCTATGGAATTAATTTTGACTCATATTGGGTTTAAGTTTTTGATGGTATTCCCAATCTCCTATGGTTTGAATTATAGTGGTTTATTTTTTATTTTTTTCATTTTTAAAACATCTGGTTGCTGGTTTTGTTTGGTGACTCTTTGTGATGACGGTGATGGATTCCTGTTTTCTAGTTCAACATGCTGTTTTCAATCTTGATGGGGGTGGTGGTTTGGTGGCTGTTTTCTTTTTGGTTGATTAGAAATGATGACAATGATGGTGGTTCAATGGTGGTGGCTATGGATTCTGGTGTTAGGTTCTCATTGACATTCCGGTGTGTTTTAATTTCAGTGAAATTTTCTATTTGGCGATGGTGGTTCTGACATGATGATCGATGGATTGTCATTGATGGTTGATTTTTGGAGACCAACTCAGTTTTGGTTTTGTGATGGATGTTTGAGAATGATGATACAATGATGCTGCCTTAGGAAGGTGATATTCATGGTGTTCGGCTCTAGACGGTTTGCAACATGAGGCTTGGACATCTACCATTCTTTTATTTGAACTGATTTTAAAATTTAAATCCTTGTGTTGCTTTTGTTTAATTTTTTTATTGGATGTTTTGAATCTTGTGTGGTTATCACTCATCCATAATGTATTTTTTAAAAATATAAAAATATGGAATTAGAGGGGGGATGATCAACCTAGGTTATCACATCCCACTAGCACTTGGAAAAATCTTGAAGCATATAAGTTGTGAGCGTCACCCTCCTCTCTAGAGGAATCTTCCAATGCTAGAATATGGAAAACAAGGACTCTATCCATGACTAAATATCCAAATTACCACCTTACCTCCAAAAGGTAGGAGGTTTATGCTACTAGAATTATTGTGTCAACTCTACTATAGTAGGGGTCTATCAGGGGTCTTCCTGTATGGACTTTACTAGTCGCATGAAACCCTCATGCAACTAAGAATTGGAACCCAATTTAGGAATAGGAGGAGGTGCTTCAAGTGGAACTATAGGAGATATTATTGGTGGATTAGGGACCACTACCTCTAGAGCGTGGTTTTCACCACCTTCCAGGTGCATGATTCAAGGCTATCTTGGTGGCATATCTCTACAATGATAAGCACATGCCTCAGAATAGAAATTTATAAAAACAGATCTTAAGATACAAGAAAAGGATATGTACATAGACTTCTTATATAAGAGTGATCATCATCTTCCTTCTCCTAAATCAAGTTATAGGTTACATAGAAGATCATAATGATCACAAGAGGCACTCCCTACTTTCAATTGCTAAGGTTAGATCAGGGTCAAGGTATCACATCACATAGTATAGTTCTATATATATAGAGTGTTAATTGAAAGGAATAGAGGAAAAACCTTTATAATTTCAATTGGAATCCCCATTTAATGTTAACTATATTATTTAAGAATTTAAATTAATTTATGTTCATACTCATTTATATGTATATATTTATCATAGTCTTGTTAGATGATCAACCATTCCAAATTTATAAATGAACAATCTTTATAAGATGCAACTGGAAGATCATGTACCTATCATCAGCCCCTTACATATTATGTTATGATATAATAGTTTTTATAAAATGATTTTATAAGATGAATCATTATTCCCAATTTATATAATTACATGATTCATAAATTAAAAATGGAATTCTTGTAATCAAAATAAACTTACATTTCTTCCCATGTGACTAGTGATCCTTAGATTTACATGGTATAATTATATAATTAAGGTGAAACCATCAAGATATATTGTAAATCACCATTTAGGGTGATACATACACTTTAATTAATCCATTTACTTCAACCCTATAAGAAACGTTAGTAAAATACTGAATATTATAGTTAAAGAACTTATAATATGTGGTAGTAAATGCACACAGTAATATAATTATGGCATGGTATATGCATGGCATGTGAATCCTCAGGTTCCTACTATGATGCATGAAATGATTACTCCTTTACATACCTATCTAAGGAAAATAGAAAAACCATAATAATAATAACACTAATAATTCCAAAAACCATATGTGTCACTGAATGGAGAAATAAGTACAACTATAATATGAAAAACCATAACAATAATTTCCCATCCTAGGTAATTTGGTCATTACCTATACATGGTTTAGCTAATCCCAAGAATAGGCTCATTACCAAATCATGACGCATTCCTAGTCACCTATCTAATAATCCAAACAGTAAGAAAAAAGGAAAATAAAGCTCTAATACCAAATTATGACATCTCGGACCCAGTTCACTCATAAGTAAATGAACTCAACTGGCCACATGGCCTCAAGAACACCTCCTTGTATTCTAGAGGGTTTTGACTCGCAGTGAGGGTCCATGATGGTACAGTGGGAAGAATATACCATCACGGTAAAAGTATATAATTATGGTGTAAAATAATATTAAATGGCATAAATATTTTAATAAATGAACTATCAAAGAAAAATCCATCTAGATATAATAAAAAGGAAAAATAAGAACAATAATCATATATAAAATTATGTCAAGTATGTATGCTATACAAAATGTGAATACATATATTCAAAGCAGTAGGAATATACAACATGATATATAAAAATGAAAAATAGAACAAAATATATCTCCAATGGAATCATAAGAATAATTTTGTTTCTATACTCTCCTACTCCATCCTTGTATAAAGAACTAGGCATCTAAATCTAGAGTCTTTCTTTTGTACCTACATCCATAAGTTATTTTTGGGAACCAATTAATATCTCAGATAGGGTGTGAGATAAACTTAGTAGGCCATCACCAACAGTGTCTGGAACTATTCAGTCCATGTATGTAAAATGAGAAGTGTGTGGGTAAAAATAAATGTAAAATAGTAAATAAAATAAGTCACATCAGTTTGGGTTACTCATGAGACACCCGACTGATACTAAATGCTTTGACCAAAGTCTGAATGTCCCTGAAAAAATACCACCTGATATATATATATATATATATATATATGTAATAATATGTATGTATATATATTATATATGTATAACCATATATTTGAATATATATAGATAAATAATATTATCCAGGACCCAAGGTATACACCTGAGGTTTCCATGTATAATCATAAGAGGTTCTTTTATTCTCAAGGAAAATACACTTAGGATGGAAGTATAACTAGGACATCAAGTATATAAGTCATAGAACAAATCCAAGTTGTTATTTAACTTGGTTTAAAAATAAATTGGTTAAATTAATTTTGATCATGATCCTGTGTAATTCATTTCGTAAAAAGGGAACCCAAGTATTTATCTAGTTGTGCTATAAAAACCCATCGCTATCGGAGTCCATCCAAGGTGTTCCATATAAGAACCTTGATATAAACTCAGGGCATGGTATAATGACATAACCCTCTAATAATATACATGGTATACCATATAGGTAACCATGTATTTCTTTTGGAATCATACAATATCATTTCCCTTTGATCCTATATAGGTAGTCCACTATGTAACCAGGTATTACTCATGGATATAAAGGCATCCAACAAGTGATCTTGTCCAAGGTGCTCTTTCTAAGTACCCATGTATCACTCCTGATGTGTTGTAATTCATTTTTTAATCTTATAATTATTATACTCAATGATCCCATTCAAAGAATTGAAATTAATAACCCTCGTATCTCCCTCAACATGACATACAAGATGGTCATGGCTAGATTTTGATCCATACCACTAAAAAATTCACTTAAGTCAGATTTCCCAATTCATTTCATAAGGATAAATCAATATATAAGAGATAAAATAAAGTTTCTATGTACATGTCCATACATTATCCCTTGATTTAATTCAAATTTTATTTCATTCAGATGGGTCAATTTAATACACCACAATTGTTGGTTTGATTTCATTCCATGGCATAAGGCTTATATGATTTAAAGGAAAATGACCCTAAGGGGTGGCTTGTGTCGATTTTTACATCCTCTTATGAAAATTTAGATTTATAGGACTACCCTAATCAATGTGATATCATTTAATTAATTTTACATTTAGGATGCTTCAAACATATGGTATAGTGTGTGGAATAATGACACATAATATAAACATCGATAATTCAAAGAAAAAGAACAAGACCACCTAAATAGACGGGTATTACTCCCTTATTCTATTTTTGGCCTCAAATCTGGATATAATGGTATAAATAAATTAAATAGTTCAATACCCTAAAAATAGGGAATACTTTCTTACCTAGATTTAACATTCCATATTGAAAGATAAAATAATAAAGGAAGGATGAGGATTAATGATATTGTCGTTAACTATCCAATGCAACTTACGATGAGTGATTTTGAAAATGTATAAAGTAACTAGATAAAAACCTCTATTTTATAGAGGAATGAGAGATCAAGCATGTAGAGAGTTACTTCACATGAAATAAAGAAGAAAGAAGGGTTAAACATATTAATAATGTAGGGGTGAAATCATAATTTCACCCAGTTTAAAAGGGGAACATGATTTGACTGCATTATTTGACCGAACCATGTGGCAACCATGTGCTCCCACTACCTATGTGGAACTAATTGTGTGGTCTAGGGGCATGGTTTGGAAAACCATGTGAAGCTTATGTGCCCCTCTACAACACCCTACATTGTTTACCTAAACTGTGCATCCCACTAATTTCCTACAATCTTGGGATCTGGGCTCTAAAAAATCCCCAGGAGCTCGTTAAGTGTTCCTTATTCTCTTGGGACCACAAACAATGATAAAAAAAGGTTTTAAACCAGATTTTAAAGGATTTTTACGTCATAAGAAAAGTCTGGATCTTACAACATAAAAAATTATATTGGTCAATTTCATGGACAAGTGTCCCATAAACAAGTAAATATTGATCCTAAGGTGATAAGTTTTTAAATAACATCATAAAATAATATTTAAATAAAAAATGTTGGACTTATCGATTAGTTTTAAACTAGGTTAACCTGATTTACCCTTTTACCATGGTGACAATTTTTTACTATTTTTTTATTCATTACGTCCAAAAATTAAGCTAACATTATAAAATAATATTAATTATTTTTATTCCAAATATGTAATCCATTTTACCAAATTCAATATCAATGAGTTCAAAAAATTCATTTTATAATAATTTTACAATGTGAAATAAATAAATATTTTTCAAGAAAATGAAATTTTCAAGAAATATATGGTTTTATATTCACTGTATTATAATGACCTGGACTCCAATAACCTAGATATAGAGCCTACTTTATTACATTGACATAGATACGATGGGTAAAATCTAGAGGGACCGATTAGTTTAGTAGTTTTTGATAACTAGATACATACATGATACCCATTTTACATAGGGAAATAAAATAAAAATATTAGTAATTGAAAATATTTACCATCCTTGAATAAATTATAATAATTATTATTCATATCATAAGGAAAGGAAACAAAATAAGGGTGATCTCAAGGGCTCAATAAGGTTTATATAAAATGGAAGATATCAGGAATATAATTTGAATAATCAATATGTCAAGGTATATAACTAAAAACACATTTCATTTAATCAATAATTTGACTATTATAATTGGATAAGGAATAATGAATATAACAAGGTAAATAAATTCAAACACAAAAATTTAATTACTAAACAGAGGATGAAATGAATCCAAATATAGTATCATTGTGAAAATATCATTGATAATAATAATAAAAAAAAATTCTTAATGAAGTAAATTATTAGTTATTGGACTTCATGATCTCATGCATCATGATACTTTTACTGTCAAGACCTTTCTCAAGACATTTTAAAACTACCAGGTAAAAAACCCATCTGATTTGGACAACTGATTTATCATATGAGACCTATCGATGCATCAAGGGGATATCTATAACTAGTATACATAAATATCTATATTTAAAAATCATTCCTTATATATATAATAATCAATTTCAGTCATGAATCCATATGACTTGTCATTAAATATCCATATTGATTAAAGGATGCCGATTTATCGATATTTACCCAGGTAAAGAAATAACAGTCAATGTAAAAACTATATGTAAAAATGGTATAAGGTTTAGGAAATAATCATATACATCATACATGAATATTTATATTTAATATAAATTTAATTTGAAATTAAAATTAACACAAAAAGTGATTTTTTTAGATAAATTTAACAATCACAAAAGAAAGTGGGATTGTACAATAACTTTTACCACTCGGTAATATTTTATTTAAATACCCCTAGATGAAATAATTCAAATTGAAACATAAAATAGGAATAATTATAAAGGAATCATTATTTACACGGAAGATGGGTGGTATATATGTCATATAATAGAAATTAGGTGCGTAATATTACAAAATGCCTCAATGTAGGGAAATTTAAATGAAGTCCCTTACCAAACACTCCCTTTTGGTTTAACATGATTTAAACTAATGTATAATGGTTTTAATAATATTATAAATATATAAAAAACTATAATACTATTTATAATATAGTATATTATCTCTTTATAACATTTTACGACATATTTGTTAATAATATTTCATTATTTTCATTATTTCAGGTGTTAATTTCCTTGTTTTCTCATACTTGTTTTTTCAAGGAAGTTAAAAAATTTTATATATTACCTTCATATATAGAAGTATATTAATGTTATAAATTTCATATTTAATCATTGTTGAAATTTTTTATTAATTATTTATGGTTGGACATGGAAAATGAATCGCATCGCTTCGTGGTGACAGTAGGTCATACGTACGTGCGAGCGATGATATTATTCCATTAAAAAGTGAAAGGGTAAGAAATTGGGTGATATATTAATATTATCTAATTTATATAATTTCATTTATATAGTATATTTTCATTAAATATACCCTTATTACCTTCCATGTAAATTGCAAGTGAAAAATGATTCCCATCACTCTACAAGGCGGTAGTCTGCCACACACACGAGAGAGGAATGAAAATTAAGATGGTATGTGTGATATTATATTTAAATAATTATAATAGAATCATAAATATTATATACATGTTTTAAATCCATCAATATATCCATCCTTGAAAGGTGGTTATTGAAGACGAATTATATCAGTTCGCAAGGCGGTAGTCTTCTGTACACACGATTGATGGTTTTGTTTCCCATTTGATGAAAGTGGAGATAAATATAGGTAATTAAATTACCATAATATAATATTAGTATATTATTGACACTTGTGATATTATATTTTCATTATTTAATAATATTTTAATGATGTTTATGAATAAATAAAATGAAAACATTCATTTAAGAATGTTATTTCTCTTTGGGAAACTTCTTTTGGTTTTCACAAAAAGACTTCCATGGATGGATTTATGATTAAAAAATGGATTTATAATATTTGTATGGGATTAAGGAAGTTATTTTTGAATTTATTTTTTGAACTAAATGTATTTTTATGTGTGAATAGGGGAGGAGACTTGGTGACCTTTATAAGTGAGTGAGAGGACACATGTGGAAATTTTCAAAAGAATCAATTAAACCCATGTTTTATCATGCCTAAAGTCTCCAAAATGGGACATTATCTGACCATAGAGGTTATATATCAAAATATTTCCATAAAATGTGTATTAGAGAAGTTAGTAGTCACTTTTAACCCTTATATTCACAGTTTAACCCCCAGGTAAATCAATTTTTTCTATCATAATGGTAATTAAAGTTTTACTAGTTTTACTATATATAATTTAAAAAAAATAAGTTTTAATTATTAGGTAATTTAATTTTTTTTCCAAATATGGAATACATTTTTACAAATTCAATTCATATAATTTGTTGAATCCAATTTAAAACTATACTTTCTTCCACGACGAAAAAGCATGTTTCCAAAGAGAAAATTCTCATAAGTATAGAAGGTTTTATATAAAACTTTAATATGAAATTTATTCCACTTAAATAAATTTTAGTATAATAAAACTATTTTTACTTTAAAACATATATAAAATTTAATTTATATTAGTGAATTTTTTTAATGAAAGGTCAATTTTCAAATAAAAATCAATAATTTTCACTATTTATCAAAAAATGAAACATTTCAGAAAAATCAAAAAATTTAACCCTAAGATAATATTGATATATTGATATCATAAATTTAGTTAATTTTATCAAATAAATTTTCTAAAATTGTCAAAAATTAATTTTATCATAATCTCTCAAGAAGTGATAAAACCGTTTTCTGTGAAAAAAATATAATTTTTCAAAAAAATTTCTTTTTCTTTCAAACAATTATTATTTCATTTATAATCAATATATATACATTTAATTTATTTTATAAATATATAAATTATATAATATTCCAAATTTATTTATTACTATTCATACTCACCTATATAATGGTGAGGTTATAATGGTCATGTTTAAATAATATATTAACATAGTATTTTCATTTAAACTTGGTGTTGTGTGCATAACAAGCTATTGAGGATATTGAAATTAATTATAATTAAATAAATAATAAAATATTAGGGTGTCAAATTCTTCCATTATATAAAAATTTCATTCTCAAAATTTCTTGGTTATTACCTTCTAACAGACGAGTGTAGTTCTTCTTCATAATATCCTCTGGTTCCCACATTACTTCCTCTATTTTGTTATTTATCCAAAGTAACTTTATGAGATGAGTCATTTGATTCCTAAAAAAATGATCTCTAGTATAAATAATTTTATGGTTTATTCATAGTATGATAGATCTGATTCCAATTCTATTTCATCAGAGGTGAGATCATGCATTGGGTTTGGCATGTACTTCCTTAATAATTATATATGAAACACATCATGTACTTTTGAGAGAGTTGGAGGCACTTCCGACTAGTAAGGCATGGATCCAATCCATTAAAAAATTTCAAAGGGTTTCATGTACCTATGAATTATTTTCCCTTTATTACTAAAACTTATGACACCCTTCCATCGACATACACTCAATAAAACTTGATCTCCCACTTGGAATTCCAAATCCTTCCTCTGATTGTCACTATAACTCGTTTTCCTACTTTTATCTAATTTAATATGATATTGAATAGACTTTTCCTTTATTGTTGTATCTTTAAAAATTTCTAGGGTGACAATTTTCCTTTCACCAACTTCATCCCAACAAGTTGGAGTACGACATCTATTACTACATAATTCTTTATATGATACCATTTGAATACTTGAATGGAAACTATTGTTATATGAAAACTCCACCAAAGGTAAATTTTGATCCCACGTACCTTGAATCTCATGTGATAATGAAATAATCATGTCTTCCATTGTTTAAATAGTCCTTTGGCTTGTATATCTATTTGGGGATGGTAATCAATGCTCAAATGAAGCTCAGTATCAAGATCCTTCTAAAGAAACTTCCATAATTTTTATTTAAAATGTGTATTATGATCAAATAAGGTCAAAATAGGTGTTCCATAAAGCCTTAAAAATTATTTAATATTAATCCCCATAAGTTGATCATCAGATAAATATGCTTTTATAAGAAGGAAATGTGCAGATTGAGTTTGGGGATCAATGATAACACATATTGCATCATTATTTCTAAGTGTCCTTTGTAGTACTTTAAAAAATCCATAGTTATGTCATATGATTTCCACATAGAAATAAAATAAGTTGCATGAATCCTCTAGGATTTTGTCTCACATATTTCACTTTTAAAAAAATCGAACATCTAGACACATAATAAAAAATTTCTTACTTCATGTTATCCCACTAAAAATGTTAATTGAAATAACTATACATCTTTGTGATACTATGGTGTATATAGATGATAGAGATATGATCATCATCCGAAAATAATTTTTTTAGATCTAGTATAGATGGAACACATAATATATTTCTGAATTTCAAAAAAATATATTCACAATTGAGGAATGATAATTTATCAAAATTTACAGCATTAATTTTATTCTAAAAACTATCATCATCGGAATGAAAACATTTTATCTTTTTTAATAAATATTTTTTTTCAATAATTTGAAAAAGGAGTGATGTCACTCATTCCTTAATAATTGTGATATATTTCTTTACTAGATCAATATACAAATGATATTTCTCAATCCTAATTTGGGTCAGAACTTCATGATCTTTCTTACTCAATGCATCTTTTACTTTATTTTATTTCTTTGAATGGTAGTGTATTGAGAAATAAAAATTCCTGAGTAGATCGTGCCATTTACTTTGTCTTATATTGGTCTATTTCTATGAATATATTTTTTTTGGATTTTATGATTTGTATATATCTCACAAATTTCACTATAAAGATAATGTATCTATATATTTATAGAAAATATTGTAATGACCAACTCAAGATCATGGGTGGGATAGTTCTATTCATGAGTCTTAAATTTATTTGATGCATATTCAATAACCTTATCATTTTATATTAAGACACAACCATGTACCATCTTTGATTCCTTACTATATAACATAAATTTGTCATTTTCATATGGTAGAGTAAAAATATAATCATTGAGAAATATTTTATTCAGTTCATCAAAACATTATTCACATTCCTTTATCCAAAAAAAATTAACCCCTTTACATGTATGATTAGGTAATGAGTTATCTAATCAGGAAAAATAATGATCGAATCACTGATAATAACCATCAAAACCAATGAAACTATGAACCTAAATTATGTTCATTGGTAAAGTCAATTCCCTAACTACCTTTTCTTCATAGGATCACCTTAGATTTTATCCATGGAGATAGTATGGACAATAAATGAAACTTCTACAAGATATAAATCAAACTTACTAAATTTATCATATATTTCCTTCCTTTTAAAAGTCTCAAGAATGTTTTTAAGGTGATTATCATGGTACTAATAGACTTTATAATACACCAAGATATCATCAATTAATAACAAAATAAAATAATCAAGATTTTCCATGAATAATCTATTCTTTAGATCCATAAAAATAGAGTCTGAATTAGTCAATCCAAATGGAATTACTGTAAACTTGTAATGTTTATACCTCATTCATAAATCTATCTTTAGAATAAATTCCTTAATTACTTTCAATTGATGATACCCAAAACAAATTTCAATCATTTAAAATATAGGGCACCATGAAGTTGATTGAATAAGTCACTAATATGAGAAAAATGACACTTTTTATTTATTTTAATAACATTGATTTCCCTATAATAAATTCATAACCTCATAGATCCATTTTTATTATTAATGAAGAGAATATGCCCTCCTTATGGTGAAAAGGTAGAGTGAATTTATCACACAACTCCTCTGGTTGTTTCATCATCTCTACTAATTCTATAGTGGCTATTTTATAAGGATTCTTTGATATTGGTCTTTGTATTATGGATTAAATCAATTAGAAACTCAAATTCACGATTTAGGGGATGTATAAGTAATGCCGTTGTAAATACATCAATGTATTAATATAAAATATGTACATCCTCAATTTGAATGTTCCCTTATCTATCCATAGATCATTTTTTATCTTCTTCCCCAACAATCTAATTCAGTAGATCTATTGGGTGTGGATCTTGATATGTGTCAAATTATGATGTATGTATAATAAAGATAAGTAATTCTATATCTTCATTACAAATAATAATTTCCTTCTTATTATAATAAAATCTTTTATCATATTTTTAAATCTAGTCCCTACCAAGGATTAAATCAAATTTGACTATAGGTATGATAATAAGGTTAACAAATAAACCATGTTTATGTGTCATAATGGAAACTGCTTGAAATATCCTTGTTACAATGAGACTTCCACTAGAATTTTTGAATGATAACTACCTTTTTAAAGTTCTAGGGAGATATATTATTTTATTATAAAAATTTGGATATATAAAAGAGTGTGAGGATTCATAATAAAATAATTAATTAGATAAATCTGAATATAGGATTAAAGTATATCCCACCACATCATTGGGAACTTCTACCTCAGCTGTAGTGATCACATAATCTTGGTCTTCTACCCTTAGAATCTTCTGGTGTATATTCCCTTGATGTTTGGGGTATTTGTTTTAGTAATTACCCATCTACCAATAGTTGAAACATTGAATAACAATTCTTTATTTATTCCCCTTGAATTCTTTTGATATATGAACCTTATCTCCACAATTATGAAAAACTCCCAATCCCTTCAAGAATTTCCCATGATGATTCTTTCTACAGTTCTCGTAATGTGTAAATTTCTTAATTATATTATTCTTCTTTGATGCGTTACATTTTTCTTGGGGATCATTTGACCTCTAATTTTCTTGATTTCCCTTGATCATATAGGATATTTAGAATTCATTATCTATTTTAATGTCACATAAAAATGTTTCATCATATGATGAAAATGTTTGAGAGACCAGAGCCCTTAAGATACTTTTATTTATCCCATCACTGAAATGTTCAATCTTGCACTCCATGTTGCATTTATAAACCATGGAATACCTATATGACCATATAAAGGTATTATCATACTCTAAAACACTTTCTTATTACTTTTTCTTTAAGCTTAGTAACTTTTTCTTAATTTTAATTTGTTTCTTAAGAGGTAAATATTTGTTGAATAATGTATCATTAAAAGAATTCCATTACATGAGTTATATTTATTCTTCCTATTTAGTATTTTGGATCAATGACCACCATTGATCAGCATCACCTTTGAGACAATATACCACTAGTGTAACATTTTACTTTTCATTTCTTCTGAAGGCTATAAATATCTTATCAACAGACTTAATTCATTTCTCAACTACCTTGGATTAGTAGTCCCATAAAATTATGGGGGTTTATGTCACATGAAGTGATCCAACATATGAGAATGTAATTATGGAACAATTTGTTCCATCTAAGTAAGGTTATACTTTATAACCTAATTAAGTCTCCCCAATATTTCCATGATCTACTTAGTTACAATTATAGTTGTATTGGATTTATCAGAAGGGAAGTCTATGCATTAACCATGAGTATTGATACCCTTATTCCTTATATTATTTATTTCTAAATGAAGGAATATAGTGGATTGGATCATAAAATTATGAATCTTAAATCACAATGTATAATTATGAATTTGGTGTAACACATAAAATAAATTAAAATTTATTCATTTTCAATCTTATAATCATAAACTAGGTTTATTTTGGAATGTATTTATTTTCAAATCCATCGTAATAGTTTGTAAATAAAATATGAATTATACTAAGCATATCCCCTAGAGTGTCAAAATAAGTGTGTATTACGGTCTATTTTCATGCACCTGGTGATGATAAAGTCAATCCTCATGTTCCCTTTTCAAATTTATCACCCTTAGGTACATATATTCTAGAACCAGATCCACTTATAGTATCAATATATTGATGTATTTCTTGGAAAAACCAAATAATCTCTTCCTTACCAATTTTTTTGGATATTATTATATACTTATCTTCAAATTATATCATAGGGTTTATTCCATAATATATGTTTTCCTTAATCTAGTTCCCAAGTTTTCTACTAAAATTCCTTTGATACCAACTTTAATGACCCTCACTCCTATAACCTGGAGGTGGTGCCTACTTTATTGCACTGAGAAAGATACAAGGGGTAAAATACCAAAGGTATGATCAATTTTTTAGTTTTGGTGAACTAGATACATACATGAAACCCATTTTTCATAGGGAAGTAAAATATAAATTATAGTAATGGAAGATATTTGGCATCCATAAACTCATTCCATGAATCCATCTTCATTTCATAGGGAAAAGAAGTAAAAAAGCATGGGCTAAAATACTCGGTAAGGGTTATATACAACAAAATCTATCATTAATCAATAATATATAATCAATAAAGAAATTTAATTAACTAGACATGAATTCCATTTAACCAATAACTTGACAATCATAATTGGATAACAAATAATCAATATTGAAAGAAAAATAACTTAAAACACATGTCATGCAATCAATAAAATGAAAATGAAATGAATCCAGAGATAATATCATATAAAAAAATCTCATGGATAATAATAATAAAATAATTATAAATTAAGGTAATTTTTAATTATTGGAAACCATGATCTCAATAATCATGATACCTCTACCCTCAAGACCATTTTCAAGATAGTTAAAAACTACAGGGTAAAAATCCATCTAATTTAGCCAAATGATTGGCCTCATGAGACCTTTTAATACATTGAGAGGATATCTATAACCAAGACCCACATATATATACATGTACAAATAATTACTAATATATTTAATAATCAATTTAATTCAGGAATAAATATTCCTTATCATCAAATATCCAAATTGAGTAAAGTATACAAATTTATCAATATTTCCTTTGTTAATAAAATAACATTCAATGTAAATAGCATATATAAAAATAATATATAGTTTAGAAAATAATAATATATATCATAAAATAAGATGGATATTTAAGATAAATATAATTTCCAATGAAAAATGATCACAAGAAAGTGACTGTTTCAAGATAATTTTAACAATCATAAAAGAAAATGAGATTATACTATAACTTTTACAACTTCTTAATTTTAAATTCAAATTAAATTGGATTAAATAATTCAAATTTAAACATAAATACCACGAATTATTAAGGAATAATTATATTACATATTAAAAGGTTAGTATATATACCATATAAAATAAATTAGGTGCATATCAGTACAATATTCCACACTAAAGGGAAATTGAGTCAAAGTCCCTTACATCATGCTTAATTTTGGTTGAATGTGATTTAAAATCATGTATAATGGTTTTAATAATGATATTAATTTATAAAATAACCATATTAATATTTCTAATACCATATATGACCCCCTTATAATATGTTGTCCCACATTTGTTAATAATATTTCATAATTTTCATTGTTTTGGGTGTTAATTTCCTTATTTTATCATACATGTTTTTTCATGAATGTTTTGGTTATTTTACATATCATACTATCCCATAATCTAAATAATGATATTAATACTATAGATATAAAATTTACTCATTATATACATTTTTATATTCATTCTTAAAGGTTGTAAATAGACGATGAATTACATTTCTTTGTGGTGATAGTTGGTTGTACATACACACAAGGGGCAATTCCATTCCCTTAAAAAGTGAAATGGTAATGAATTGGGTGATATATTATTAATAAATATTCTATATCATGTAATATATATAACATATATTCATCAAATTTATCCTTATTACCTATCATGTAAAGTATAAGTGAAAAACGAATCACATTTCTTCGTAATGTGTTAGTCCAATATACACACAAGTGACATTATCATATTTTAAACATTATGGAAAGTAATAAGGTACATGTGAAATTACAATTAAATATTTATAATATTATCCTAAATATAAAATACATGTGTTAAATACATCATTATATCTATCCTTGAAAGGTGGAAGTGAAAAACGAATTATATTGGTTCACTTGGCGGTAGTCTGTCGTACACATGATCAACAGTTTTTTCCATTTGATGGAAGTAAATATGGTTATAGGTTATTAAATTAAAATAATAACATATCAGTATAAGGTATAATTTTTTTATAATATAATTAATGAATAATATTTTATAGAGGTGGTAGAAGAAACAAAATGAAAACGGTTGTGAAAGAAAGTTACCTCTTCTTCGAGGAACATTTTTTGGTTTGAGACTAAAGCATAAATTTGATGGACTTATGATCAAAAAAAGGAAAATGGGATGTTGGGAGGTAATTAAGGATACAATTTTGGTAGTTTTTGTACAAAAAAAAGTATTTTTAAGTATTAAGAGGGTAGGAGAGGGGTGACTTTTTTTAAGTGTGGGAGAGGACACACTTGGAATTTTTGAAAACAATCAATTAAAACCACATTTTTATCATGCCAAAAACCTCCAAAATGGGTCATTGTTACCCAAAGTGGCTATAAGCTCGTAATATGGCCATCCAAAGGGTGTTTTATAAGTTGTTATGTTATTTTTAACTCGTATATTCAAATTTTAACCCTGATAAATAAGTTTTTACCATAACCACGCTAATTATTTTTTAATGAATTTTATATTAATAGTGGTAAAAAATTAAGGTGAAATTATTAGATAAAATAAATTATTATGATTCCAAATATCTAATCAATTTTTCCATATTCATCTCACAGAAGTTGTATAAGAAAATATAAAATTATACTCAGACGCGATGAAAAATTGGGTTTCCAAAGAGAAAATTTTCATACGTATAGAAGGTTTTAATATAAAAATTCAATAAGAAATTAATTGAAATGAAATAAATTATAATATAATTAAAATAATTTTAATTTAAAAAAAATTAAAATTTTAATTTAACATTGTAAATAATTTAAATAGAAATTCATTTTGTAGGAACCGGGCGTGCAGCGGAATCCCCAAAGAGGTGGAATTTTAAAAATTTTCTACCAACTATTGATATAAACTTGTTGATGCCAGTGAAGAGAATCCTAGTCAAATAGGAGGACCACACATGAAGGATTTTAAGAAAGAAAATAAACCGTTAAAGTACCTAGTTTAATTCGAATCTGTGCACGATGACTATTCGTTGTTGGCGATCGCTGTTCGAAGAATCCAAATTCAAATTCCTCTGGATCATTTACACATGATTCAATGAATCTGTGGGAGCACCGTTTACCATGATCTGGGTGCTATCACAGAATTGTAACGATGGCTTCAATGCTCTAACGATCAATAAATCTCTTCACTAGTGATGCCTGAGAGATTGCTTTGTGCTCCTTAGATCCAGAGCATCTCCCTCTAGAACATGAGAGAGTGGAGAGGAGAGAGAATATCCACGAATAGTGCTGAGCAAAAGCCCCTCCTCTTCTATTTATAGTGCATAATTAAAATACCCGGTATAGCCTCGCCGACCCCGAATACTTAACACACTATCAAAAACATTTTATGACTACTAAACCGAGTCATAAATATTATTATCATTTTTTTGTATTAGAGTAAAATATATTACGTGATAATAATTGAGTCATTAACTCGACTCTTCGTTCCCATAAATATTAATTGAACCTTGAATAATTTAATATTTGTCAATTAATATTTTTTCATGTATTTACTTAAAACTCATAAATACATTTAATAAATAAATTCAATAATCATTATACTAAACTGGAATAATATGAATTTATTTATTGCATTGGTGATCATTTTTCCTTGGAAAAATACCGGATGCCTGTGGTGGGGCCCACCATGTCCCAAAATTATATTCATCTAAATAGGGCAGACTCTTGAATACACTATTGTCTGTGACCCCCTTGGCCCTTATCTCGATAGTAGTGAATACTATTCACAGATCAGGAGAGAGATCTAGCAAGCCATCATGGCCTTTAAAGAGATTAGGATTGTCACAGTAGTGACAACCAACCTACGAACATGCACTGTGTAATATAATCTACTTGTCATTAATATCTCATAAATCAGGATGCACCCACATGTCATCTCCCTTTTCTTGATTTATTTTTTGTTGATTTAACTAGATGGAATTACCTTCAACAGTCATAGACATGGTCATATAATGGTACTTCCATCCTTAGGAACATGGCCTAAGGTATATTACTTACATAACCCGGAAGTGAAAAATACTTTCTTGACCATTAAACCAATGCCATGCCACTAATGAAGCTCCCAACACAAACTACCTGGCCATGACTCCATTTCCATGGTTTTCATGTTGTATCAAAGTACCCAATCAAATGACATACATTAGTAATGATATCTAGTCAGGATACCATTACACATGATTGTAGATAGAAACATCAAATGACACCCGAAACATGTAGTGTTCCTATTTTTGGGTCAGTCCTCATGATCTCACTACTATAGAGCCCCAAGTTTGAATTTTATGAGAATAAGTCTCAATGTTTATGATCCCCCAACACCTGATAGTCAAACATCTACCATGTCTAATCAGTAATATATATCTATACCATAGAACATTTATTTAAGATGAATGTTAGAGTATCTTGAGGTTCTCATTATAGCCTGAGAATTGTTATAACCTTTCGATACGACAATTAATCTTTGGACATTACCATATCAATAGTGGATGTATAAAAGTCTACACTATAATGGTATGATGACATCATGTATAGCTAACTGTATACACGATATAGTAATCAAAAGCACTGAATAGTTGGGTATAGGGAACCCAATATTTCAACACTCCCACGTACACTAGATATAACGTGAAAACCAAACATGTTAGCCACTCACATGATGAACATCATGTTTCTGCTGAGTAACAAATTTATCTACTGGGTTTTCCACGGTTCGACTATGTGGAAATTCTGCTATAGCGACCTCATATCCTTGAGAAAAACTTCTCAAGATATGGTATCCTGAGTATATCCCTTTTCTCCACTGTCATAACATGACATCTTGGCTAGTAAGAATATCATAATTTATGTTATGATAATACTTTTCTTACCAAGTGTGATTCCAAGAACTGGAACAAATCATTGAATTTATTTTCTTCTTAGATGACTTAGAAGCTTCAACGTTCTTGATCTTTGTAGGTATGGATACCATTGGATTATATGTGCTTGACTCGCTCATCATCTTTAGACTAACTATAATACTAGGTCACATTGATCTATGGAAGTCTAGTTTATGTCCCAATAAGACTAGTATCTTTTCTTCTCCATTTACCAGGTACATATCTTTTGTACTTCCTGAAGTACAATTAGATAGTTATGACTGCATCCCTTATAGTGCTCTTAGATATAACTGATATTTTCCTACTGTGAAATATACCTTGGAAATATCTTTACTTGTAAATATCATGGAATACGCTATTGATCCATCGCTTCAACGTATAGATCTCAACTCAACATGTTTATCTATTCCCATGTCCCAGACATATCAACCTCCAGAGATTATTCTCTGTGACATAGGTAACAATTAATCTCTTGAATTTTTCCAAATTTTACTTTTCAATACAATGTCACTATATGTACGATTGACTAGGACCAAGAAACCTATAGATCTACCTTAGTTGATCCTGTTCCCTAGAACTTAGGTTGCTACTTTAAGTCAATCAATAGAGAATATATTTCATCCTGGTCTTAACTAACTATGAGACCAATGGCTATTTTCATATATTTCCGAATATAATTCTTCTTAGAAAACATTATCACTCCCACTAACCTCAGGTAGACACATGGAAATAATTTGTTTCAAATGTATATTATATGATCATATTTCTTACTTTAATCCTAAACCTGATTTTAGAAACTTGCAACCTTTAGAATTCTGTGACGGGACCATCCCTTTCTGGTTGCATCATATAGACACCATCCAGGATTGGTGGTCATGACATCCAATGATAAATAATTTGATCATAGATATTAGCTATGATAAGTAATATTCTAATGGATTTAGGCATAAAACATGGTTAAACCAATCGATCCTTATTGGTACTACACTTGTACCATCCATGTATCAATTCACTTGAATACCCACTACAATATTCAAAATAATAAGCCCCCTTTCACTTTGTTACATGGAATACATTAATTGAATTTTAGTTAGTCTTATCAATTTTAGCTAATTTCCATACACTGCTTACTTGTAGGAAATATTATTCACATTGAATAATAGATCACCAATAATAGTGAATATAAAAACCATCACAATAGTTTTATCCTTACTATATAGTATGTTTCTTTGGAACATACCCTATTCCACAAGCTCTTGTGGAACTAGTTCCTATGCCAACTACTTGTGCATTTTGAGCATCGAATAAACAAAAGTCAATATAGCTCCCACTATCTCTAATAGAGATGTGAACCATTATATAGAAGTGTAGTCTATTGCTTGACTACCTACTTTTCTATCTTAGAGATTTATGTAACATCTTAAACAACTGTTTGGATTATTACACTAAATACACAATGTGTTTGTTTTGATGCAAGTTCTTTTATGTCCTAACAAACTATTTGCATCCAAACACATGTCCTTATGACATAATGGGTTTACATCATATTATGACTTATATGATATCGATTTTTCATTATATTTGGAATATGGTTGAGGGATATCTCCATTATTTGAAAATCATTTCATGAAATATAATGGATGTTTCTGTAAGTTATAACATTGATACTACTTACCTATTTTTTTTGATGTATAACATATGCATTTAGGAATTACTCTGTGCTACATGTTTGTTGATCAATGTAGATATTTAGGACTTCATCATCAATCATCATCATTAACATCAATGTCATTATGTAGATAAGGTAATGTGCATTTATGAATTACTCTAAGCTACATTATCATGATTGATAAATGATTGGCTGAGATATTCTTCAGTATCCCAACTTGAAGCAACTTATATCTTCTGGCCATGAATATACTTCATTTTATTATTAATTAATTACTTAAAGGAATATTATAAAGTATATATACCTCTATCTTATACTTGGAATATTTCATGCTTACTTGTTGAACTATTTCCAAAATCTTTGCGACATACCTTTATTTCTAAAGGGTCCTTTTTTCAAACTAAAGACATCAACAATACCAAAATTATTTAGTTGTGCTGAGCCTAAATACCATACTTGGTATGTTCATGCTATCCACTTTTAGTTTTAATTGACAAATAATTAACTTTTCACAACTCGGTATAAGTCTTACATTTATATTCATCACTCACTTCCTATGATTCATGTATCACTGAACTATTGATTGAGTTTTCCGAAAAAAAATCCATTCCAAAACATGGTATATTGTCTCCTTGTGTCCAAGGACACATTAGATTTATTTTTTTGGTTACACTCAATAATAGTTCAACACAAATCTTTCACATGGAAATTATGAAGTCGTGTATTTCTCACCACTGGCCTAGGTATCACCCATTCACAACCACTTGGAGAATACACCTGACTTCTAGTAATATATCTATACTTACTTGGTAATTGTATTTAAATAAATATATGTAAAAAGAATATAGTATTAAATACTCAAGTAGTAAAACAAAACATTACATTAATGAATATACCTGATGTAGAAGTGAAAACTTTCTTCTTTAAATCAATTTATTGCTTTTTAAACTTCCATATTATTATTTTATAATATGAAATGCAAATAAACTTTGTCAAAACATTATTAATTGAAGGACGTCATGAATTTTCCATTGGAATTAATTTCTTATTGGCCTTTTCACATTTTCTATCAATTTATTCTCCATAAGAATTAAATTATCATTGATATTCCTATTATCTTAGAGAACCTTACCTAAATTGGTAATGAAGAGTTTACTCAATAATTGTTTATTTTCTAACTTAAAATGAGAATTGAGTAATATGGTGAAAATGTTATGAGAAAGGGATCCATTTAAATATCACGATCAATCTTTCAATTTACACATGCTAGTGTTACATCTCCTTATTCATATCATTGCTTCACTTTCTCCTTGAAAACATCTCTGAGATGAGACTTCATGTTATATCCTTCATGCCCTAGTGTAGCGACCAAAACTAACACTAGATGTTGATGAAATAATAATGATATAAATATCATTTGCTTTATATATTAGTCTCCTGTAAGCAATTTAACCCTCGATTCTTGAGGTAGTTTAACAGTGTTGGGTACACTGGAACCTTGAGTATTTTATATCATAGTATTATGTGCACATACCTATACTATTCATGGACACTCATGTTAGTGAGGAAATTTAATTTATCCAATAAAATATCTTAGTTTTTAAACTTGTGGTATAACGTTCCATTTTTATACAAAAATAAATTTTATCAGATTAGTTCCTTTTATATGATTACCGGTTTAGAAATTTTTGTTTTATTACTTAAATCATTTAATGTCTCCCACTATTTTATTAGATTCTAGGAACCCTCTGTTCTAGAATCAAAATACTCTTTCACTTGAGTATTCTAGTGGCAAGGATCTCAGAACCACCCCACATAGTCTACAAGCTATGTCTACACCACTACATGGAGGGTTCAAGGTGGGAATTTGGCTGGTCGACCGCATTAAATTGCGGTTACTTGATATATTGAGTGAAGTCCAAGCTTCTAAAATCAAAACTTTATTCACTCAACACTTGCCTCTAAAATTACAAAAAGCTAGATATGACAATTTATTTTCTACAATTTTAGGAAAGTCGACCCATCACTCTTATAAGGACTCCCTAGTAGTAAGAGGCACCCTCATCTATGACATGACTGACATCTCAGACAACTAGTTTTGTCCAAATTTGAATGATGGAAGGCTGTTATGACTTAATATATATTTGAGGGTTTCATTATTGTTTAATGTGATGAAAGAAATAATTTTCTATTTTTATAAGAATGTACTATGTGATCGCACTCACAGCTGTCAATTCAGGAAATATAAATTTCAACGTGTCACATGTTCATTTTACCTTGCATGCTTGTTTATTATTATTCTATGTGATTGCGCTCTAACTACACATTCATGAAATAATAATCCATATATAAATAAAATGAACACCTTATCATGAATCGATTATAATGGTTGATCCGTTGAGTGAATAACGAACCAACCGAGACCCTATGGATAATAGCTTTAGTCGCGTGACTTTCAACTTGAATAGCAACGTCCGCTCATCAAATTTATGCAACTCCTATATGGTGCATCGCTGCCACTTGGCGTGAAGTTCACCATACCTCGTATCTTCATTATACAACTGTACTCACACACAACTGAGAGGGTCTCGGGGTATAAAATACAACTATGAGAATGGGTGCGCAAGCCCTTATACATATAATGAAACTTGAGATAACATGCAGATCTTATTTTATTTAATTAAAATAATTATTAAAAGCAGACATGAAATAATTAAATAAATAATTAAATAAAATGCACCAGACATGCATTGGTCTATCTCCAGCTCATGATCAGCATATGTATTAAACATGCGTATATTAATTAAATACATAATTAAAAATTAAACTTACATTAAAAAATAAACTTGAGAGAATTTAATTGAATTAAAAATTCAATCATATTTTATCCAATATTTACGTCATTTGATCCCTTTTGATTAATTTAATTTTAAAACTAAAAAATTAATGAATTAATTAATTTAATTAAAATCAAAATTAAATTAATTATGCTGAATTAAATATTTAAAAAAAATTAATACTTAATTAATTTAATTATCAAATGAAATTAAATTAATTAATAAAATTAGTTTTTTGTTTGAATTAAATCACTCGGGCCCAAGAAAATCTAGGCAGGGCCTGTGCGGGTCGGGGTGAACCTGCGCATGCCCAATCTTTGCGGTACTGACCCCATGCAAAGGTATTCTGGTATGAGAAGGTCTTGCTAAGCCCATTCTGGTCTGGGCAGACCTTCCAGAGCCTATTTCAGGGGAAACCTAGTATGTGTAGACCAAAACGAACCTGCAAAATAATACCTATCGTGGTCTGGCTACCAAGAAGAAGGGAGGCAGCCACTGTGAGGTGCCAACACAGTGAAGGGAGGTCGATGCCTACTATGAGTGCGTTTGTCCAGGAGTAGGGCACTGCCAGAGGTGGTGAGGGCTGGGCATGATAACTATGGGAGGGGTGGGGCGAGGTGGACTGTGCCTAGCAGTGAGCCTGCGATTGCCAGATGCTAAAGCAGGAGGACGAGAGGTGATGCAGCTGGTCCAAAAACCTGGTGTGGGTAGCATAGCCAAGTGGTGCAATTGGACGTGGGGGGGGGGGGGTATTGGTGCATGCTGGAAGCACTTGGTGTGAGGCGCCCACTAGGGAGAGGGGTTGGATGGGATGGCTCGGGCCAATGGTCTGACGGTCTGGGCAGTGCACTGCCCTGCATAGAAGGGGGAGGGAGACGTTGACGGGTCGGGGTGACGGGGTGCGCAGGCGCAGCTATGCAGAGGAGGATGCTGCCTTCTGTGGTGGACCGCTGTTCTTGGAGTAGAAGAGAGGTAGCCCTCAGGGCCATAGTGCTTGGGAGACCGGGGGGAACTTGGTCCTCAAACAAAAAGTTTTTTTTGTGACCTGTAAATGCAGCCCCCCATTTTTTTTATTTCTTTATAAAATTCCACCTTTCCTTTTAAAAAATAAAAATCCACAGCTCCTTAATCTTTTATTTTTACCAAGAACTGTAAGGTATTCTTATTTTATTTTGTAGACTTGACCCACAAAGGTGGGTCATATCCCCCTCTTTTTTTTTCTAAAGCCTATCTACTAGGATTTGGAAAATTATATTATTATATTATTACAATAATATTATCATTATAATAAAGTAAATAATATTATTATAATAAGATATAACAATGATAATAATAATTATAATAAAACTATTTTATTATAATAAAATAATAAAAATAATAAAAATAAATAAGATTCTTATGAAGAATATGCTCCTAGAAAACACTATTTTGGCGTCTGGAATTCCATTGGGGATGAGGAGATCTTCCGATTTAAACATTGGATGGCCGAAGATTGGCCATCCGATATCAGATTCAGATACAGTCTACAGTGTTGGAACTGGAACAACACCCTCTACCTAACATAATGAAAATTTAATTTTCTTGGCTTAAAATCATCGTGCGTCACTTTGAAACCAATTGTAAGAATTTGGCATGTAGCAGAAGCCCCAACCATTGGGGATTTTAAAATTTTTCTACCGATGATCGACGTAAACTTGTCGACGTTGGTGCAGAGTAGCCCTATCAAAGTCGAGGACCACACGTGAAGGGTTTAAGAGCAAAAATAAACCATTAAAATACATGGTTCAATCTGAAGCCACACACGATGTTTGCTCATTGTTGGTGATAGTTTCTCAAAGAATATGAAGTAAAATTCCTCTAGACCATCCAAACACAATTCAAGGTATTCACAAGAGCACTGTTCTACGTAATTTAGGTGCTAGCGCAGAATTTTTATTTTGCCTTCGACACTCATATGATCACCTCATCACTTCACTAGTGATGCCTAAGAAAGTGATCAATCCTTTCTCCTTGGATCCATAGAGTCTCTCACTGGAACATGGTAGAGTAGAGAGAAGAGAGAATATCCATGAATAGTTCGTGGAAAAAGCCCCTCCTCTTCTATTTATAGCTCTTAATTAAAATACACAGTATAACCTCACCGACCCTGAATACTTAACGCACTATCAACAAAATTTTATGACTTCTAAACCGAGTCATATATATTATTATTATTTACTTGTAATATATTAAAATATAATACGTGATAATAATTTATTCATTAACTCTACTCATCATTCCCATAAATATTAATTAAATCTTGCATAATTTTGTATTTTTCAATTAATATTTTTTCCTATATTTACTTAAAACTCGTAAATACATTTAATAAATAATTTCAATACCAATTATTCTAAACTCGTATAATATAAATTTATTTATTGCATTGGTGATTGTTTTTCCTTATACAAATCCCGGACCCCCATGGTGGGCAACCATGTCCAAAACATATATTCAAATAAATAGGGTAGATTCTCAAATACGATCTTGTGTTTGACTCTCTAGGCCCTTATCTCGATAGCAGTGAATATTATTCACAGACCAAGAGAGGGATTTAGCAACCCATCATGACCCCAAAAGAGATAAGGATTTTCACAACAATAACAAATAACCTATGAATACACATTGTGTAATATAATCTATTTTTCATTAATATCTCATAAAGGAGGACGCACCCATGTGTCATCACCCTTTTCTTGATTTGTTGTTTGTTGATTTAACTGGATGGATTTACCTTTGACTGCCTTGAAAATGGTCTAATAATTGTACTACCATCCTTATCAATACGTCCTGAGATATATTAATTCCCTAACCTAGAAGTGAAAAATCATTTCTTGACCATTCAACCAATACCATGCCACCAATGATGCACCCAAGACAAACTACCTTGCCAAAACTTCATTTCCATGGTTTTGATCTTGCATCAAAGTACGCAATAAAATGACATAAATTGGTAATGATCTCAAGTCAGGATACCATTACACATGATCATAGATAGGAACATCCAATGACAACCAAAACATGTGGTGTTCCACTTGGTGGGTCAGTCCTCATGATCTCACTACTAGAGATCACTAAGTGCGAACATCATGAGAATAAGTCTTAATGATTATGAGACCCCAACACCTGATAGTCAAACATATACTGTGTCCAATAATTAAGATTTATCTAGACCAAATAACATATATTTGAGATTAATGTCATAGTATCTCTAGGTTCTCATTATATCGTAGTAACTTCTATAACCTTTTGAAACGATAATTAATCTTTGGACATTACCATTTAAATAGTGTACACAGAAAAGTAAACACTATAATAGTAAGATGAAATCATGTATAACTAACTGTATCCACGTCATGGTAATCAAAATCAATGAATAGTTGCGTCTAGGGAACCCACTATTTCAAAACATTTTTCCAATAAATTCAGTATTTTTCACTATTCATAAAAAATTATACTTTTAATAAAAGTACCAAAAAAACACCATAATCTAATTTGGATATTTTGATTTCAAAAATGAAGCTCATTTTATCATATAAATTTTATAAAAGTGTAAAAAAATAATTTTATAATATGTGTTCTAGAAGAGGCGAAACCATTTTCTTGGACAAAAATATAGTTTTTCAGAAAACATTTCTTATTTCCTCTAAATGTTTCTGAATTGGATTCTAATAAATAAATATCCATTTAATTTATTTTATTTATTTACAAAACATATAACTTTAATAATTTATTTTTTACTATTCCTATCTTCAAAATTAATAGCTAGGTAATAATGGTAATGTTTAAATGATATTTTAATAGAGTATTTTTGTTTAAACCTAATATTGTGTGCATCTCAATCCATCGAAGAGATTGAATTTGATTAAAAGGAAATAATTTATAAAGTCTCAAGGTGTTTCAAATGTGACTAGAAATTATAATTATATGAAATTAAATTCATGTACAATGATATAATATATATATATATATATATATATATATTTCAGTTAAATATTTCCTTATTATGGGGTTATATTAATTAATTAAAATGGATAAACTTTATGCACTTAAAAATAATTTAAAAAAACAATGTTTTTTAGCATAAAAATAAAATTATTCCAAAACATGAAAATTGATTATTCAAATTAGATTAATTATGTTATTATAAATAAAATGGTTCATATTTAACTTGAAGACCAAATCCAGAAATATAATGGGATTTTCAAATTACTCTATTGTGTTAAAGGAAATGATGGTATTTGAAAAATCATTAATTTTCCTTATTCAATAAAAAATAAATCATTTCAGAAAAATTAAAAAATTAAACCCTAGTTTAATTTTGATATGGTGATTTCAAAAATGATGTTCATTTTATAACATAAATTTTAAAAATTTCCATAAATTAGTAATTATATTTTCCCACAAAAATCAATATATATTATTTTTTAATAAAATGTATTTTCTGAAGAAAAAATTGTATTCACTAAAAATTGAGTTCTTATTTCATATGAATTTATCAATAAATTTATATTGAGCAGTATATTCAAATATATATTTTAAAAAATATCCATATTCTTAACCTTCAATTTAGAAACTAGGTTATAATAGTCATATTTAAATAATAATATTTCACGATTCATTTAGGCTTGATGTTAATTATCCTATATGATATCAAATATAGTTCTCTTTTTAAAAATATCCTCATATTTTATCCCCCTTATTTAATAAATTTAATTATCATATTTTGAAATTGATCTTAGTAATCAAATGTTTTCCATCTCCAAATACCTTGGTGGAAATTCCAAATAATAAAAAAGGGTTAATAAAACTTCCTCTCGATAAGAGAGAAATGGAGGAATAAAGGTCATCTAGAGTAACACATAACAAAGTTTCCAAATAGGAAACAATTAGTGGAAAGTGAACATATGGACATAGTAGAAGATAAATAATTCTTATATAATAATGGAGTTTGAAAAAGATCATTTATCACAATAAAGTGAATAATAATGATAAATTTAATCACCAAAAAACTATATACCAAAGTGGTGTGAAAAAGACCATCAATTCATCGACAAAGAAGGTGATCAGATAACATTTTCATTTCAATATCCTTTTCCTAGAGTTCAATAATTTCTTTCCATATAGACTAAGAACATAAATAAAATATATTTACATGAAAATTATATTTTCGTGCTATAATAAATTTCTACCACAATATCATATCTTGCTCGAAATGATGAGTATTCAATATGATTTTTTATGCCTAAAGTACTAAAATAAACTAATAATAGATTATATAATTCCACAAAGGATCGAAATATATTATTTTTTTCTTTATATATTAACAAAAAATAAAATTGTTAACATAAGGTATGATAATTACCAAAATAAATAAACCATTATATGAAAAAATACAATATTAATCACCAGAGAATCAACAATGACACCCAAATTTCAACATAGATCATTCGATAAATAACTAACCTTTAAATTTTTCAAAATATTCCTGACTAAGATTTAAACCCAAAGATTCGAATGATTTGATCAAATATTCTTCAGAGGTAAATTTAATATTTATCTCAAAATAACATCAATCATTCTTAAAGTATTATCAATATATATACTATAAACATATAATCTCTAAATATTCTAATAATTTACATAAATAATTTTAATCACCATAAAGACACATTAAATTTATATTTTATTATAAAATAAAATTCAACCCTTATTCATAAAATAAAACTCCATAATGTTATATTGAACTTAATCATATATGGTTCCAAAAATAGTGAACTTATTGAAAAATAACCTTAATCATCAAATCAATTTTGAATCTCATGGTTATATCTACGATAAATCATATGATCCCAAAATCATCTTAATATTTATTTTTCACATCATTAAAAAACATTCATACTAACATAATTTTTGGTAGGAAAATTGTAAGGGATGCGCCCTTTTTGACCATCAATTGCGGGTTCAAGCTCTAAAACCTTTATAGTTGTGATAAGTATTTCTTTTTACCAAAACTATAATAATAAAATTCTTATAATGTCCCTAGAAATATGATAAACATCCTTAGAAATTACATTAATAAAAAATGATCATATACACCCTGATAGTCATCAGTACCTTTAAACATATGAAAAAAATATTCTTCACCAAAAAATACATAATATTGAACGTAAGAGTTACATATACCTTAAACCAATAAAACAACTCCCAAAATGTCAATAAACACATTAAAATACAATCACTTAAATCCTCAAAATAGGTGTTTAATACTTTAAACTTATGATCAACCTTAAACTCATAAATCTATGATGGTATATATAATTCTTAAATTAACCTCAAATGAAACTATCATAATATTCAAATTTATGTAAACATTTCCTCCAATACCAAATGTAAGGTACTGATATTAAAAATTTTAGGATCTTGATTTTTTAGACAAGAATTTAATTTCTTGCATTTCAAGGATCAGTTTAGGTTTAGAGTTTTAGAGAATTATATCACAAGTCATACATAAAAAACCATGTCTTATAAGGTGAAAAATTATTATATGTATCCATTTTTATCAAAATAAAAAACTTTTAAATATAAACAAGTTTTATTTTCATTAAAACTATTCATGAATTTCAACTTGACTTATTCTTTGTTCTTAACCATCTTTAATACCTATGAGTTTTTTTAAAACATGATATGATAAAAAAAGACTTAGTAATGAAAATAAAAATTAATAAATCCATTATTCCATTGAAAAACATTAAAACCAATGAAAATTTTACCTTTATCATAGTATTCTTTGAGTGTTTAAAATAAATTACTTTCAAATTAAACACACACATATATTTTTCTCAATGAAAATAAAAAAAAATCATATAATGAAAATGAAAACCCATTTTTTTTGGAAATTTAGAGAATTATATTCACAAATAATCATATAAAATAATTATTTCCATTTAAATCCATAAGATAAACCATGCCAATTAATTCCATCCTTCTTTCCTATAAAGACAAGGAACATTACCCAATGCATTAGAGTTCTCTCTAGGTGCACCCATCATATAAGATATATCGAGCTCACCCTTCATATAAGTTGTATCATGGAAAAACATTATATAAGCTCTATATGTATCACCCATCATTATATATAATCATTATGTACCATATCATAAATAAAAAAAATTATGCTTGTATCTTTTACCATAAACCCTTATAAAACTCTTTTCAACCCATATGTAAAACACATTCAGATATTTATAAACCCTTTCTTTTCAAACCCCTTTTTCAAAACTAAGATACCTATACAGGAAATTATATTTTTCCTTGAATAAAACATGAAATATTTTAAAGAAATAAAATAATAAAATAATGGTTTAGAGCAGCTATAAAAGTAATTGTTTTCATATACGTTAATATAGAACATTCCTTTTATCTATTGTAAATAAATTTAAAAGGTTCCATAAAAAAATCATTTTCAAAACCTTTTAAAGAAATTTAAAAAAGTGTGATTGAATTTACTTTATAATTATTTAATTATAATATAAATACAGGAAAAGTTATTTTTAAAAATATGGGCATGGAAGAAATAGGGTTAGAAGGGAAACTGTAAAAGAGGGGTTCAAAAAAAGTCAATAATGTAAAACCTTACAAATATTTCTTTTTTTTAATTATAAATAAAGTAAAATATAGTAAAAATGTCCTTTAGTATTAATTTAATCATAAGTAATTATTTTTTGAAACATTAATAAGTCATGTACAAGGAAGAAAAATATTTAGAAAATAAATCCTTAAAACATTTAAAACAAGGTTTTTAAAGTAATGAGGCCCTTACCTTGAGTATGACTCATAATATATGTTTCTTATCTTCATAAATAATAAAATTATTTTAATTATTTAATTTCTTAATATAATATTTCAAGTTATACTTCATTTTATTTTATATAATACCATGTTACATTACATTACTTAATCAATTAAGTTCAGATTGGAAATTTTGATGATATTCTGCTCATATGTGAAAAATGAATTTGATAGATTGACTATAGTCAAAGAGGTCATTATATAATAATATTAAGAATAATAATAATCATATAATTATAATTTTTAAAAATAAATTTTACTTTTTAGACCAATCATGAATACTGGTTCATAAAAATAAACTATATTTCAATCATGGAGATGGTAGGTTGTACATACGTATGAGTAACATTTCTGTTTCGAAACAATCACTATTGAAAGAAAGTAATTATTATTTTATCATTCCATAATAATACACATACCATAATTCCATATCATTTATATAAATATACTTGTATAAATAATCCATATGATGTGATTATGAGAAATGAATCACATCACTTCATAGAGCCGGTTGTCCACACGTACAAATAAAGGACATTATCATTTTCCAGTGAATGTAAATGTAAGAAATTAAATGATATAGTTTATTTTAATTATTATAAATATTTCATGAATAATATATATATATATATATATTAAATTCATCATTACAGAAGTATGTAAGAGGGGGTTATGGAAAATGAATTGCATCGGTTCGTGTAATGGTAGTCCTCCACACACACGAATGATGGTTTTGTTTCCCATTTGATGGAAGAGTAGATGTATAAAGGTTTTAAAATTAAGATAATAAAATATTATTATATTTAAAAATATTATTTTATTTATTTCATCATGTTATAAAAAAATTTTATGGATGTTGAAGAATAAATAAAATGAAGACGCTTGATTAAGAACTACATCTCTTCTTCGAACAACCTATTATGGTCTACACTAAAAGATTTCCTAGGATGGTTTTTTATAAAAAAGGATTCTAAAACATGTATATAGATTTAAGTAATGTATTTTGGAAGTAATTTTTTCAACCAATTTTTTTTTAAATTGTGAAGAAAATAGAAGGGGATGTTCCCTTCTATAAGTGAGGGGAGGGGCCCTTATGAAACGTCTTAAAGTATTAAATTAATATAAATTATTTTTCATATTAAAATGGATAAAAATTTATAATATTATAAGATAATATTTTTTTAGGTAGATATAAACTCATAAAATAAAAATTAGATAAGTTTAAGTGATGCTTTCACCCTTATATTTTTTAACCTCTCTTAATCCATTTTGACAATTATCACGGTAACAACATTTTTACTCTTTAAGGGTCAATATAGCTACTATAAAAAGAAAATTGGTCAATTAATAGAAAATAGTTTATATTTTTAAACATATATAAATCACTTGGATGAATTTAGTATTTTTAGTAATTTTAAATTATTTAATAAAATATTATTTATTATAAAATAACATTAATTCTATTTTTGGAATTATTCATTTAATTAGAAATTGAAAACTAAATAAAAGAATAGGTATTAAAATATATTCTATTAAAACCTATCTCAAATTTTATATTTTTCTAAAAAATTCATGGAACATAATAATTAATTCAATTTATATTACTTTTAATTTTTTTATATCATTTATTTTATTTTTATATTAATTGAATAAATATCATGTCAGCGTTTCACAATCATTTGAGGTAATTATGTAATTAATAAAAATTATAAATAAATTACCATCATCAAAATAATTTCATTATTCTAAATATGGAAATTAATATTCATTCACAAATTTTTATTTCCCCAATGGAAAAAACATAATATATTTTTAAAATTAAGAGAGTTACATTATATCTTTCTCTTTAATTAAAACATTATATAGGTCACATTCATAGAAAAGTATCCAATAAAAAAATAAATATCCAGAATAAAGTGATAAGGGTAAACATGAATTTATCCAATATGATTGAAGATGGAAAATAGTGCCCTTATCACTTCCTTTTAATCTTGGTTAATAGGATTTACCCTTTTATAATGGTGAATTTTTTAATATTCTTACTATTCATTATGAAAAAAATTAATTTAACCTTATTAAATAATATTTATTTTTCTAATTCCCAATATTGAATATATTTTTACCAAATTTACTCTCTATAATTGGTATAAATTACTTTTATAATAATCCCCCAAAGCATGACGAAATTTAGTTTTTTAGGAAAATACATTTTTCTTACAACAAATGATCTTATATTAAGTCAATTACTAGAAATATTCATTTTATGAATTTAAAATAATATAAATATATAAAAAATATAAATTTAATTTAAATATTTAACAATTATGGGTAATTTTAATTAATTAAAATTGATAAACACTATTCATTTAATTATTATTTACAAAAAATTACATTTTAAGCATAAAAATAAACTTATACCAGAATCAAGAAAATTAATGATTAAAATTAAATTAGATGTATTATTATAAATAAAATGGTTTATATATCACATTAATATAAAATAAAAAATATAATGAGACTTTTAAATTACTTTATTTAATTAAAATAAATTGCAGTATTAAAAAATCTGCAATTTTCACTATTCACAAAAAAATCAATCATTTCAGAAAAATATCGAAATTTCACCTGAAATTAATTTTTATATGATGATTTAAAAAATTAATTCCACTTTTTCAAATACATTTTCTAAAATTTGAAGATATTAATTATAATATTTTCCCACAAAAATCATTAAAAACCATTTTTGAAAAAAATGGATTTTTTGATGAATAATTCGACTTCATTAAAAACCGAGTGTTTATTTCCTAATAATCTATCAATAAATTTATATTGATTAGGATATTTATATAGATTTTTATAAATCATAATATTTAATTTGACAATAAGATTATAACCGATATATTTAAATAATAATATTTCATCTTTCACTTAGGCGTTGTGTTGCATGTCGTATACACTATTAAACATATTTTTTTTTAAAATATTAAGGTGTTAAAGAATTGTTTTTTTGATTATTTATCATTATCTTATATTTAAACTATTCTCATTTGGATATAATGCAATGCTTTGTTTCTTTTCGCCAGCCTATAGTGATTGAGAACACGCTTTGGGCTTTGTGGTAGAGTAGTCTGGGTGACGTTGAATGTTGAACCAGGATGATTTTTTATATATAAATTTTGTGGAGGAATGCGCATTCATATGGAATATACATGTGAAAAATTATGGTGGAGTTTTGTTTCTAATTTATAAAGGATTTCAGGTTTATATTTTTACAATTTTTTAACATTGATCATGATCAACCTTTTAAATCAAATGTATTAATAAATGTTATATAAGGGAATCAAAGTAACCCATTAATTATTAAAAATTAAAATTTAAATATCTATAGGAATAAATCTATGAAAAATAACATGATAATTAGGTATTTTAAGAGATTTTAGTTAGGAATCTCTTATATTCACCAATTTCGAAATATTACACAAAATAACTATTTAAAAACTTTAGAATTTCTGGCATATAGAAGAATTGTTTTTTCTATGAATTTTCCATTGAACAATAATCTTGAGGTATTTTTTAATAATTATAAAAAATTAAATTAATATGAAGTATGGTATTTATACCCCAAAATATTATTTTATTATATGATCAAAAATCATATTTCATTTTACCTATAAAATCTAAATGGGTTGCAAGTAACATTTCATACATGTTTTTATTGATATTCATTACATCTAAAAAATGGTTCAAAAAATTTAGTGAAAATTTTGAAAAATAAAATAATATTAATTTCTTTATCTAATAAATGATAATATTTTAGGGAACACTCATTCTCTTTCTAAAATTTAGCTGAGCCTTTCTAAGAAAAAATTTTTTACCATCAAGTTATTTAGGATATCGTCCCCTGAAATACGTTAGGTTTCTTCTTATTAATCTATAAAATCCTTAAATTATTAATGATGTTCGCAATATAGATAATATATCAATATATTTCATCGATGTTATATCAAGTTAAAAATTCACAAAAATCTTAATCCCCTAAAACATGTATATTTCAAACAAGTAAAATATGATAATTCCCCCTTTGTACATGAAACAGTTATCACATTATAAGTAGGAAAATAATTTATCCTCCATAGCAAAGCTATATGCATAAAAAATACCCCTTTTTAGATAAATCATAAGCTTTCAAATCCATATTTTATATCTCATTAAACTCATTCTCTATGGGTTTTAAGTATATATCAAAATAATATTTAGTACTAGTAGATCTAGATATCAATATACCCATGATAGTAAATTTATTTTTTATACAAATTCAATATGGAATATTATATATTCAAATTAAAACTATCTACATAATTTTTAAAGTATGCATCTCTTGGAATAAGTAAAATCCATCATATCATAATCCTAATATAACGTTAAATGATTCTACTATAAAATTAGGATGTTTTCCATTAAATCTATATCCTGATAATCTATTTATAGGATGTTCTAATCAACCATTATCCGTATTTCTATCATATTTATTCTATGTAATTTGTTTCCATTTATATAGATATAAAAAGTTTTTAAAGTCTTAGAATTAAAGGAAAGTGTCATATTACATTTTCTGGTATACAAGGTTGGTTTCTGTCTTTACTAACATTTTATAATGATGTACCACACTGTTATTACTCATTCAAGTCTACATTTTCTTTATAAAAAAATAAAATAATTATGTAATTTATAGATCTTAGTAGATGAAAATATATGTTTATCAATTGAATTTCATTACATGTAATCATTTATTATAATACTCACATCAATATGTAGTATATACTTATAAAATTCAAGGAAATAATCGATCCCATTATTAATAAATCTGTATATATATTTCCTATGATTCAAGAACATTAAAAACACAAGGTTTACCATTTCACGACATGCTTGATTTTTTAGTGTCCTTGAATATTCCATTAACTTTCTAACTCACTCGACATCATAATTCTGATAAATTGATATAAATTTAAAATTTATATTCATATCCCCTTACAATGGTATACTTTTAGTGTTGTCTTAGGAAATAAATGATAATTGATCATGTAATGACCCAAAATTCTATAAATGAAATTTCCCTTTTTATGTTTATTTTATATATAATGAATCATGTAAAATAATATATAGAATGTAATAAAATCATTATAAATAAATAATATAATAAATAAGAGGTATTTTTAGATGTTAAGGAACCTATACTGATAAAATAGTAACCCGACCTTAGGAATAGTAATATAAAACTTATGAATAGTAAATCAGCCAAATGAATAGTAATCTCACTCATAAAAGTATAAATAAAATTTGGGCATCTCATAAGTGAAAGTATGATATAATTATATCATAGTAAAAGTAAGTGAATATTTTAAAAATTAATATTTACGTGTTGGTATTTTTATAAGTCATAAATATTTAATTACAATTTTATAATTAATAAAATAATTTTAAGAAAGATTTATTTTCATAAAATGTATTCATAAATCAATATTTTGTTGTATTATGATTTTAGGATACATTTATGATACCTTAGTTAATTTTTAAAAGTGTTATAAAATCAGTTTTAAATTTAAAATATGTATTTCTCAAGTAAATAATGATATTATTTAAAAATTAAATTTTACATAATTATAAAATTATTTTGATAAAATGGAGTCCATTTTTGAATTATAAACATTTAAAAATGGTTATAGTTATTTTTTTGGTATTTTTCTAAAATACTTGATTTTCTGGTGAATAGTAAAATACGGTAATTTGTGGTATAAATACATTAGAAGCTAAATAAACTGTTACTTGAGTTATCGCTGATGTAAGAATCATAATTTCAAACTTTCATTCATTATTTTATTATATTTTGTGATAATTTTTCAACAATTCATAGTCTTGAGCCAAAATAATAAATAAATAAATAAGATATTTAAAAATCACCCCTCTCATCCACTATAAAAACCACCCTCACCCCTCTTCTCTTCACTCCTCTAAGCCTTGAAGCATTTAAAAGTTCTTTCCAAACACCCTTAACTAGTATATCTCCATGCCTAGGAGCTCTTGTTCTTTATAAATACCAAAACTTCTTCCATTAAGGAGGTTCTCAAGGAGGATAATTCAAGAGGTAAACCCTCTTCCCTTTTCTTTTAATTTCATTTCAATTTATTTTATTTTCTTATCCTCTCCTCACCCCTATATAAAAATTATTATGATTAATCTAGTATCATCTATATACTGGAATGATATCATGCTAATGGAATACCCATTATCAACCTCCTTACTCTCTCTTTTATTTTAAAAACAAAATCATCGTCCGGGATGTGCTGATTTACAACCTTAGTGGACAATGAACTTTTGTTATTTAATTTCTACTTAATGTTTATTAATGAAACCATTTTTATGGTTTAACCAGATTATAAAATATTTATTATATCTTATTTAATGTTCGAGAACCAGTATGTATAAATAATACTAATTCATATGATAAAACTAGTTCAAGATGATCAAAATACTTCCATAATAATCTAAACGATTATCATTAATGTTTTGTTTTATAACTCATATTAATACCATATAACCAAATGAATTATATATCAATTTAATCTTATGTATGTTCATTGGTATAATATAAATTCAATTATATAGAATTATATCCATCCTAAATGAACTTCCATACCCATATACAAGTATACTGATTGTGGAAACCAAGAAAACGAATGCTCTCAAGTGATAAATTTGTATATTATGAAACAAAAAAAGTCCATAAATAAACTTAATAAAATTATAATAAATCAAATACATATATCAAAGGTTCTTAATTAATTAATTAATTGATTTAATTTTATTTTCTTGGGCATTAAGGTGAAGTGCAGAGTACATTCATACATAAGGGAAGGATTTTTACCCGAACCTCCATTTTCTTTCGAGTTAATCTTCTTTTTTATATTTACCCCAATGAAATTATTAATTATTCTTATTTAATCCTAAAACATTATGTGTGAATTTTCTACATATATTTACCAATTAGAATCCTTCTTTATTTTATGTGTAGTTATATATTTTAAAAGGATCTTTCTCAAATTCTTCACGATAAACAAGCCTGATTCAAGGGAACTTCTCAAATTCTTACCCATTTTCAAGTGCACTATATAATCTGTTTTAATCCACCATTATTTTTCAAAAATAAATAATTTTATTATGAAAAAACTATCTTAGTTCACTTCAGGTTTTATAAAATGTTTTTCCAAAATAGTTCTTGTTTACAAAGTAAAAGAGTATTTCTCTCTAGAATTACTCAATGATTTTATAAGAGTATTTTCATATATTTCAAAACTATTGTTGAATATAATTTTTAATTGGGATTAATATTTTATGATATCATCTACGATAATTTATTTAGTGGTTTGTTATTAGTTTTACTGTGGATGTGTCATCTTTGATACCATTTCCCATATACTCCGAATGGTTAGTGTTTATGTTTACTGATTGGGGAAAGTTATTTACATTTCATATGTTAGTTTCAATATGAATTTATATGTTTAATATGTTTCACCTCTTTCATATGTGGAATTAATTTTAATTAGTAAGTGTAATTTGGGTCCCACTATTGCAGCTCGGTGCATCGATAGGTCTCATGAGACAAACTAGTCTTCATAATTACCCATTTATTCATGGTCTTGGAATGAGGCCTTGACAGAATGGTTATGAAGTCCTATATTATACATTACCTAATTATAAAACTAGTATTTAGTCCATGTGATTATTCTTATAGTATAATATTCATGGTTATGTTTTATTATGTCATTATATATTTCGCTTTTATTCCTGCCATATTATGCTCAAGATTATGTTTTAATGGAATGCGTACTTTTATTTATTCACCATGACTTATTACTTATGATTCTACCATACTACTTAAACTTATTGAGTATATGATCTCACCCCTTTCTTATGTTTTATTTTTACCTAGGATGTGAAGTTGTATATTATGAATGAATTCTAAGGATAATCTAGGATTTATTGTTGTATATAATGAAGTTTACTTATTGTATTTCCTTTTAATATGTATTGTTGAACTTATGTATGTATCTTGTTTTACAAAGGTACTAAACTATTCAGTACTTTAATATACAACTTCCTTGTAATCATACCAATTTATTGAAGTAAGGACCCAGCTCTGGGAAACTAGGTTTGGGGTCTTTACAGTTGGTATCAAAGAAATTTTAGTATAATAATAGGATAATAGATTTGGAAAACATAGATTAGTGAACAAACCCTAAGATAGACTTTGAGGATAAACATATAAGAACATCCTAGAATTTTGGTAAGGTATAAATTATGTGGATCTTTTTAAGAATGCATCACTATATGAATACTACATAAACAGAGAAGAACATCCTTGATTTTTGGTAAGGTATATATTATGTGGATCTTTATAAGAATGCATCACTATCTGGATAATACAAGTGTATGTGGTTCTGGAATAGATTTACCTAGGAGTAACAACTTGGACAAGGTGTTCTAGGCCTAACTCTGGGTAACCTGGTACACAACAATGGGCCTTACTGTTCACCTGGTTTGACACTCTTGGGGGATATTCTTATGATAATTCATATTTTTTTATAAAAATTATTATGGAGGATTTAATTGTGAATATGTCTCAAAAGAAACCATTTTTATGATTATAATATTAGACATTCATAGGATTTGAATTTATGTAAGTGTTTTACTTGGTCGACATTATACATTATGGTTCATAACCTAATTCAGAGTATGCCAATATTTAGAAACAATTCCTATTATAATGAATAAAAACTGTATGAATGTGCATATCCCATGTAGGGATTTCCCTCATATGAAAGATAATGATATTGGTTCTGGAGTTAGGACTGGTGATGAGCAATTTATAACTATACTGGGACAACTGACTCAATAAATGAACAATAAGCTTAACTGTATGGAGAATCCTAAACCACAATGAGGAGGGGAAATGTTAGACTACTTTATGCAACAACAACCTCCATTATTTAATGGGACTACAAACCTATTTGTATAGGAGAAATGGATAAGTTCTTTAGAGAAGATATTTATCACCTTGGGATGTAATGAAAGGGATAAGGTTGTGATGGAAATTTAGCAACTTTCAGGATATGTAGATCAGTGATGGACATTGATTCAAAACACAAATGAGGAGGAATAAATATAAAACATGGAATAGAGTGAATTTAAATAAATTTTATTAGAAGGATACTTTCCTCATGAACAATGAGAAGATATGGAAAGGAAGTTTTAGAGTCTGAGGTAAAAATAGGACAAGAATGTTTTAAATTATGAAGCTAAATTTATAAGGTTAGTGTCACGAACCAGCCTGGGTCGACCCTGAACCGGTCACACGAGCCGGTCCGCGGCAAGTCCCGAGGGGCGTTCCCGATCCCCCCGGGATGGAAACTAGTGCCGGGCATTGAAATTTTAATCATTGGGAACGATTTCACCCCAAACCAAAAACAGGATTAAAAGAAAGAATATAACTAAACAAAACAGACCACACTAACAACAGAAACAAAACTACGTCACAAACATAACTCCATGTGACCTCACAGTCACCAACCAACTAAACACCTGCGTCGCTCCGTCACTGAGCGACTCAAACCAGGAAAACCCTGAACACAAGGAACCTGCAACTGAAATGGTAAAAGATAGGCGTGAGCATAGAAAGTACTCAGTAGGTGAGCCCAACAACAAATCCCAAAGCACTTCCAGTAAATAAAGAATCTATATATTCCAGGTTTAAACTACAATGTATAAAAGTAAGCTTTCACAATGTTTCACTTGAAAATCAAAACACGAGCCATTACCCTTACTTTTTTTCAAAAGTTCAATTTCTTTTCATTGGTGCTAAATTCGTTCTAAAAAAGAAAGAGGTGTTACATTTTCAAGTTTACACAAGAGAATAACACATTTTCATTTGAAATCCATTTTCACAAAGTAACCGGTATAAGTTGTAAAGAAAAAAAACTGAACGTAAACAAGCAGGGAAAATCAAGTAACCATGGGTGATCCTAAACATCCCTAGAAAACCCCTGGATGTACTCGGGTTCATACTACCAGCCGGCATGGTACTCTATAGTTAATAACCAACTGGCCGCCCTAACATCCAACCAGTGGAACGCCCCACAAGGCCTTACCTACCAAGGGGGGACTAACCCGTTTAATCGGGGTTAGCCAGCAACCATCACTCGATTCTCTAAAAGACGCCCAAGAACCCACAATAGTTTTAATAATATTGTGTAAGTAGGAGGCCCTCACACGCGTGACTCACCTCACCACACTTTCAAACCCCTTACACGGACACCGCTACATGACAACCCTCGAAGGCAAGTCCCTCTATAGAGATGCCCCATAAGTACGTACATTTACATATTCACTTCACATTCAATAAAGTGCCAACAGGGCCGCCACATCACTACATTTAAACTATTTAATATCAAAGTGTTGCCAAAAGATATAACACCCGCCATCATATTGAAAACCAGAAACACATACTTAGAAACCCATTTAAGGAAAACCAAACCACCACTGACAGATTCCAAAATCCATCTCAAGGGCCAAACGGGCCTTTAATCATTTTTTTGAAGGAATTCTATTTCTCAAATGAAATCCAAACTTTTATTCACACGTCAAAGGAAAACATTTTTCAACAACCAATAACCACGCTTAAAGTTTCCCAAAATCAAGTTTAAAGGTCATACAACATTTCCTTTAATCAAGATTCTAAGAAACACCTTTTCCATAAACAACACACCTCCCAATTTACACACACCATAAACATTTCAAAACACAATTCAATATGACTTTCACATTTCATAAAGAACCCATTTAGCAATATTACTATGGAAGCACACAATTAAAACCAAGAAAAAAACACTTTCAATGAAACACTAGAATTAAACAGCTTTCATTATCAGCAGATCACCACACTATAAATAACTACGTAATAATACTTTTAAATTTACTGAAACTCAATAAAAAAGACAAGGAATAAATAAATTCTAAATTTAAAGGCGAGTGCAATGGGAGACCTACTTTTAATTGTAGCTTGTTTGCGATGATGCGACATGTCTCAAAATTGCGCATAAGAAAACACAAGTGTAAAAATTCCGATAACGCGAAAATACCTCGCGACATGCTGCAACAAAAGTAAAATGACTAAAACACGTAAACACCGATTCATAATAGTCCAAAAGAATGAGAACGTAAAAGACAAAATATATATATATATATACATACATATATATATAAATGTTGATATAAAATAATTTAAGTAAGAACAAAACAAACCTCACCTCGATTCGCAAACTGAGCCCGATGATGCACCACACCACATGCAGGCGCGTACGCGCTTGCAAGCCGAAGACCTCCGCGTTGCGGAATTAATCCGCCAATGCGCTGCACAAACCAAACAATTAATCAAGCAACCACAAAAATATAAATAAATATATATTCACACGACACAAACCTTATCTCGGCGCAGACGTGCTCGACCGCCAGGCCGCGCACCGATTTCTGGGTGTGCTGCCGGCCGGCGCAAGGCGGCGGCGGCTGGCTGGAGTGCAAAAACACGACGGGAGGCCCGAATGGATGGCCGGAGTGGTTCATGAAAAAGGCGGCTCGCTAGAGCTTGGACGGAGGTCGCCGGAGGGAGTCGGAAGCCACTGGCCGGCGGCGGGGCTCGTCAGAAAACTCCTGGAGGCCGCCGGAGTAGGGCAGGGGCGCCGGAGGTGGTAGCCGGGGGGTGCGAGAGGAGGTGCGGCGACCGGAAGGGGAACCGGACGGGGCGGGGGTGTAGGACAGAGGTACGGCCGTCCAGGGAGGTGCAGGGGGGGTGCGGGCCAGCGGTTGGGGTTGCCGGAACAGGAGCCGTCTGGACATGGGGGGTCGCCGGACGTCGGGGCGGAGACGCTGGAAGCTGGGGCGGGGAGTGCGCATGAGGGGAGCGCGCAGGAGGGGCCAGGTGTTGGGAGCGGGAAGCTGGGGTGAGCGGAGGGGCCGGATGGCGGCAGGCTGGAGGGGAGCGTGTAGGAGGTGCCGGATGGCGGCGGGCTATAGGCAGCAAGAGGCGGCGTGGGCCGGCCAAACCAGCAAGGGGGGAGAAAAACGGGAGAGAGAGAGAGGGGAGAGGGGAGAGGGTGGCGGCTGGGTAGGTTTAGGGTTAGGATTATATATATATATATATATATATTTGATAATAATAATAATAATAATAATAATAATAATAATAATAAAACTTTATAATAATAATAATAAAAAAATTATAATAATAATAATAACAATAAAATAATGATAATAAATAAAAAAAAATTATATTTAAACCGCCGGGTGAACACACGGTCACCCTGGATTAATGCACGGTCACCGCTAATGATGTGGTGACCACGCACCGGCGCGAAACCGCCAACACAATTAAACTTCGAAAAATTTAAACCGGGACCAAGAAAGAAGTAAAAATAAGAGCATTTGCGGTCGGGGTGTAACAATTCTCCCCACCACAGACACTTTCTGCCCCCAGAAAGTCACCAAGACAAAAGTTGGTCGAGATTCAGGTCCATGCCCAAACAAGACTAAAAGAACCGAAAATAACTAAAAATCTCGGTATGTCCTTACTCTACACAGGTCACACCCGACCGATTCAAGAGAAAACTGAAGTCCGAGGTTGAGGGGAGAACACGAAGGGGTTCTCCCCACCACAAGAACTTAACTAGTTCAAAAATTTAACACTCAAAACATACTACCACAAGGAGGCGTGTCCAGTGCGGGGACTCATAACCGATCCAAAATGAATCCTATAACACGATCAAAACAACACCTCCGTCGAATATTGAACCCTCGACTAGAGTAAAAAAACTTCAACACCAGGGATAACACACAGAAAATACTTAACCAGAAATCAAGTCAAAAACATGACCCACATAAATCCATGAGACATAACTACATCCGATAATCATAACTAAACCAAGGTCAACCTACACAAAGGTCTAACACACTTTAATAAAGACACACGATTTGCAAGATCACATCAACACAAATAGGATTGTTTGGATTTTAATTGAACAAATTCATCATTACTTCATAGCAGGACAATGTACTTACAACGATGTTGAAACTTTAATAGCAGATAAAAAAATATGAAAATATTTCTAATTGTTCCACCGCCAACACGGAAAAAACCTGGACCAAAGCTTCATAGCCTTGGGATCTCCTGACTGTGTGCGAGCTTCACCCCGAGACCTATGGATGGGGCGCTGATGGCTGAAGCATCTTCTGCCTCACAGTCAGGTACTGACATTCTCCCATCACGGCGTCCTCTTCAAGCGACGATTCCTGTAAAACTTCTCCAGATGACCTAGACAGCCGCATCGATGACACGTCTTCGGAGGGTTGCGACAAGACGACTTTAAATTCACAAAACGACCACACTGATAGCATACCATTGAATGATCTGATGAACTGGAAGCTGGGACCAAGGGGGATAACTCCTGAGGAACAGGTATCTCTGGTGTATTTTCCACACCAGAGGGGGAACTCTTACGAACAACCGGGGATGCTAGAGTACTAACCAACTATGTTCTGGAAACCAACTCAGCCAAAAATGCTTCCTCCACCATCTTTTTAAAACGATGGTCTTTAGAAGGGAGGACTCGCTCCTTGATCTCTGGATGAAGACCCCCGGTGAAAAGAGAGGCCTTCATGAGCTCATGCGATGCTACCTCTGGGGAAAAGGAAATCAGTTCCTTGAAATGGTCAACATATGCCTTCACCGTCCGTTGGCCTTGTTGAATATGCACAAGCTCCCTCTTTTTCTCCATCTTCACTTCCTCAGGTACAAACCATTGGAGGAAAATGATTTTAAAGACATCCCACATCATCCCAACTTGCGTTGATGATAGGGTAACCATCTTCCACCGGTCCAGAGCTGGACCCTCAAACAAATCCATAATTGCACGAACCTTAACATTATCAGGAGTTCCCAACATTCTAAAGATACACACCACTTATTCAAGCCACTCTACTACTTCTAACGGGCCTCGATCACCAAGAATAATAGGCAACATCCAAGAAGGACTAAAAACTGGGCACGATTCATCAGAATACTTAGAGACCTTTCTGGGCAGCATTTCCTAAGCGACATATAAAACACAAAGCCAATACCAATATCAAACCGAAGAAACATCAATAAAAGCACCTTCATCAAAAACAGTCAGCACAAAGACCAAACAAACACAAACACAACCCAAAATAAAATCTGCTTTTTAAAATCCCCTTTTTATTTTAGACTTTAAAACCACCATCTTTCAAAACTACTTTCCAAAACGAATCCACTTTCAAACCAAAAACATTCCAAAACCGTTTCCCCTTTAAAACCAATTTAGAAAACAAGGTCAAGCCTTTAATTTCAAATACACACCCAGGTAATCTCATGAACCGTTGCACATGTCTTCATCCACTATCCAATAATACTCGCACCAACATGCATTTTTTTCCATGCATTCTCACACATGTGCAAACATTCATAAAGAGGACCTGGGGTTTCATCCCGAACTATTCTCAACCAACTCCAAGCAATAACGAATTTTAAATTCAAGAGATTTCAGTTTTAAAACCCATTTCATACATTTAAAGTCTTTTAAAAGAAACCAGTCCAATTTTTCAAAAACCTTTTTCTTTTCCAACAACATACCTACACAGACCAAAACAAAAGCAGCATCCAAATTTGCATCAACCACTGGAGTGAGGGACTATTAGTCACGCTCAACCTGGCGACATGGTAGTGGGCCATGTCCCAAGTCAGAGTCGACCACTAGGAGGAATTCAAACCGTGTACTCAGACTCCACATGGGTCACTACTCCATGTGAAATCACGATGTAACGTCGGCTTGCCTCCATTGTCATCTCTCAATCCAAGACAAACCAGAAAGAGACAAGGACACAATTCCCAGACTACCCCTGGCGACTCGAGGTGTGGTACGGGCGAGGGTTCATGACGTCCTTCCCGTACCTACCTCTCAAGTCCCGACAGTCCTAATCTCCACCTACCAGACAACCCAAATAACAAGAACCTCCTCTGATACCATTTTGTCACGAACCAGCCTGGGTCAACCCTGAACCGGTCACCTGATCTGGTCCGCGGCAAGTCCCAAGGGGCGTTCCCGATCCCCCCGGGATGGAAACTAGTGTCGGGCATTGAAATTTTAATCATTGGGAACAATTTCAGTGCAAACCAAAAACAGGATCAAAAGAAAGAATTTAACTAAACAAAACAGACCACACTAACAATAGAAACAAAACTACGTCACAAAAATACCTCCACGTGACCTCACGATCACCACCCAACTAAACACCAGCGTCTCTCCGTCACTGAGAAACTCAAACTAAGAAAAAGCTGAACACAAGGAACCTCCAACTGAAATGGTAAAAGATAGGTGTGAGCATAGAAAGTACTCAGTAGGTGAGCCCAACAAAAAATACCAAAGCACTGCCAGTAAATAAAGAATCTACATATTCCAGGTTTGAACTACAATGTATAAAATTAAGCTTTCACAATGTTTCACTTGAAAATCAAAACATGAGCCATTACCCTTACTTTTTTTCAAAAGTTGAATTTCTTTTCATTGGTGCTAAATTCGTTCTAAAAAATAAAGAGGTGTTACCTTTTTAAATTTACACAAGAGAATAATGCATTTTTATTTGAAATCCATTTTCACAAAGTAACCAGTATATGCTGTAAAGAAAAAAAACTGAAAGTAAACAAGCAGGGAAAATCAAGTAACCATGGGTGATCCTAAACATCCCTAGAAAACCCCTGGATGTACTCGGGTTCAGACTACCTGTCGGAATGGCACTCCATAGTCAATAACCAACTAGTCGCCCTAACAGCCAACCAGTGGAACGCCCTACAAGGCCTTACCTACTAAGGGGGACTAACCCGTCTAATCGGGGTTAGTCAGCAACCGTCACTCGATTCTCTAAAAGACGCCCAGGAACCCACGGTAGTTTTAATAATACTGTATAAGTAGGAGGCCCTCGCACGTGTGGCTCACCTCACCGCACTTGCCAACCCCTTAAAAAAACACCGCTACACGACAACCCTCGAAGGGAAGTCCCTCTATAGAGATGCCCCATAAGTACGTACATTTACATATTCACTTCACATTCAATAAAGTGCAAAACGGGCCGCCACATCACTACATATAAACCATTTAATATCAAAGCGTTGCTAAAAGATATAACACCTGCCATCATATTGAAAACCAGAAACACATACTTAGAAAGCCATTTAAGGAAAACCAAACCACCACTGACAGATTCCAAAATCCAGCTCAAGGGCCAAACGGGCCTTTAATCATTTTTTTGAAGGAATGATATTTCTCAAATGAAATACAAACTTTTATTCACACGTCAAAGGAAAAAAATTTCAACAACCAAGAACCACACTTAAAGTTTCCCAAAATCAAGTTTAAAGGTCATTCAACATTTCTTTTAATTAAGGTTCTAAGAAACGCCTTTTTTATAAACAACACACCTCCTAATTTACACACACCATAAACATTTCAAAACACAATTCAACATGACTTTCACATTTCATAAAGAACCCATTTAGCAATATTACTATGAAAGCACACAATGAAAACCCAGAAAAAAAAACTTTAAATGAAATGCTAGAATTAAACAGATTTCATTATCAGTAGATCACCACACTATAAATAATTACGTAATAATACTTTTAAATTTACTGAAACTCAATAAAAAGACAATGAATAAATAAATTCTAAATTTAAAGGAGAGTGAAATGGGAGAAATACTTTGAATTGCATCTTTTTTGCGATGATGCAAAACGTCTCACAATTGCGCATAAGAAAACGCAAGCGGAAAAATTCTGATAACGTGAAAATACCTCGCGACACGCTGCAACAAAAGTAAAATGACTAAAACACGTAAACACTGATTCATAATAGTCCAAAAGAATGAGAACACAAAAGAAAACGTATATATATATATATATATATATATATAAACGTTGATATATAATAATTTATGTAAGAACAAAACAAACGTCACCTCGATCGCTAACTGAACCCGATGATGCACCACACCTCGTGCAGGTGCGTATCCGCCTGCAAGCCGAAGACCTCCGCGTTGCGGAATTAATCCGCCAACGTGCTTCACAAACCAAAAAATTAATCAACCAACCACAAAAATATAAATATATATATATTCACACGACACAAAACTTACCTCGGCGCAGACGTGCTCGACCGCCGGGTCGCGCACCGATTTCCGGGTGCGCCGCTGGCCGGTGCAAGGCGGCGACGACTTGCTGGAGTGCAGAAAAATGACAGGAGGCCTGAATGGGCGACCGGAGGGGTGCAGGCCAAAGTCGACTCACCGGAGCATGGTCGAAGGTCGCCGGAGGGAGTCGGAAGCCGCTGGCCGGCTACGGGGCTCGTCGGAAAACTGTTGGAGGCTGCCGGAATAGGGCAGGGGCGCCGGAGGCGGAATTCGGGGGGTGAAGGAGGAGGTGCGGTGGCCGAAACGGGAGTCGGACGGGGCGGGGGTGTAGGAAAGAGGTGCGGCCGGCCAGGGGGGTGCAGGGGGGGTGTGGGACGACGGCCGAGGTGGCCGGAACAGGAGCCGTCTGGATAGGGGGGTCACCGGACATCGAGGCATAGATACTGGAAGCCGGGGCGAGGAGTGCGCAGGAGGGGAGTGTGCAGGAGGGGCCAGGTGCAGGGAGCATGTTTCTAGGGTGAGAGGAGGGGCCGGACGGCGGCAGGCTGGAGGGGAGCGTGCAGGAGGGGCCGGGCGACGGCGGGCCGACCAAACCAGCAAGGGGGGGAGAAAAACGGGGGAGAGAGAGAGAGGGGAGAGGGGAGAGGGGAGAGGGTGGAAGCTGGGTAGGTTTAGGGTTAGGATTATATATATATATATATATTTGATAATAATAATAATAATAATAATAATAATAATAATAATAATAATAATAACACAACTTTATAATAATTATAATAATAAAAATTTATAATAATAATAATAACAATAAAATAATGATAATAAATAAATAAAAATTATATTTAAACCGCTGGGTGAACACACGGTCACCCGGGATGAACGCACAGTCACCGCTAATGATGCGGTGACCGCGCACCGGCGCGAAACCTCCAACACAATTAAACTTCGAAAAATTTAAACCGGGACCAAGAAAGAAGTAAAAATAAGAGCATCTGCGGTCGGGGTGTGACAGTAAGCAAGACTTTCTATAAACTACATAAGTAACCCAAGGAGTAATATTGATTAAAACTTTGATGGTTTAAAGAAATTCTTCAAGTGGACACTTGTCTATAAACATTTCTCATCATATGAAGATATAGTCTCATGTTCTATATATATAGAAAAATAATTATCTAAGTCATATGACTTCAAAGTAAAGAAAAAGAATAAGTTGGCTGCTAAAAACTCAAGAAAAGGAAATAAGAAAATGGGGAAGAAAATAAGATTTAACTTTCCTCCCTGTAGTATTTGTGGGAAGAAACTCCCTGGTACTTTCCTGAAGTGAATGGGTGTTTGTTACAAGGGTGGAGAAAAATGCTACCAATTTCATGGTTGCAGGGGAAAGAAAGATGCTTCCAATGTTCAATTCTATAATTGTAAATAGACGGTACATTATTCACATGAATTTCCTAAGCCTCATGGAAACTTTCCACAAAGAAGGGTAGGGGAGCAAGTCCAAGATTATGCAGTCACAACTGCTGGGGTTGAAGTTCCTAATGTTGTAGTGGAAAGTACTTTAATCATTTCCTCAAACTTATCCAATGCTTTATTTGATTCTGGATCATCACATTCTTTTATATCTTCCCATTTTCCCTTGAAAATTATACATTTTCAATTTTATTTAATAATTGAGTTGTATTTAAATACTCATAAGGGAAGTATCATTTCAAAAATTATGTGTCGATCAAACCTCTTATGAAAAATAAATGTTCTTGAGTTGATGAAATTATCATCATACCTATTATTGACTTTGATTTAATTCTCAGTATGAATTGGATTACAAATTATGATGTAAAGATCTATTGAAAGGAAAGGAAATTTATAATTTTTGAGAATGATGTAGAGTCCCTTATATTTAGAGAAGAAAACTCTCCATATGATTCTTATCTAGATCCACCCATATTAGATCTAATTAATTCGATTCTTGGGGATGAATAGGATGTAGTATCTATGGGTGAGTAAGGAAATGTTAAAATTTGTGATGTACCTATTGTTCAAGAATACATTTATGTATTTCTAGAGGATTTACATGGACATCCTCTGGAGTGGGAAGTTGAGTTTTCTATTGATTTAACTCCTTGTTCAGGGCCTATATTAACGAATCATTAAAGAATGGACATAGTGGGATTAGTATAGCTAAAGAAAAAAATAGAGGAGTTAAGTAGTAAGGGGTTTATCCACCCTAGTGTTTATCTATCGGGAGATATTGTTCTTTTCATTAAAAAGAAAGATGGATATATGTGGTTGTGTATTGACTATAGAGAGTCAATGCTATTAGGACAAAGAACAAGCATCCACGTTCTCATATTGATTATTTATTTGATCGACTTCACAGAACCCAATATTTTTTTGAATATTGACCTTCGATCTAGATATCATCTCTTTCATGTGAGGAAGAAAGATATTCCGAAGACAAAATTTTGAACAAGGTATGGGAAATATGAGTTTATAGTAATGCCTTTTGGACTGACCAATGCACCCTCTATTTTCACGAATTTAATAAATATATTTTTCAAGTAATATCTCGATGAATTTGTTGTATTATTTATTAATGATATCTCGGTATACTCCAAAATCTATGAAGATCACGATAATAACATGCATATTATTTTAAAAACTATTAGAATAAATGAGTTATATGGGAAGTTTATCAAGTGTGAATTTTGGATTCAAACAATTTATTTTCATTGCCATATTGATTCTAAAGATGGAATCTTAGTTGATCCAATGAAGAAAAAGGTAGTTTATGAATGACCTACACCAAAAAACATAACTGAGGAATGTAGTTTTATTGGTTTATTAGGATATTATCATATTTTTCATTCATAACTTTTCCCGATTAGCTAACCAGTTAACCAATCTTACACGTAAAGGGGTTATGTTCATATAGACAAAAGAATGTGAAGAATGTTTCTAAGAATTAATCAAAAGGTTTTTAGATGCTTCAATCTTGACTCTACCATCCGAAAATGGGGGATTTGTGATTTATAGTGATGAATTAATGAAGGGAATTGGTTGTGTGCTTATGTATAATGATATAGTTATTGCTTATTTTTCAAGGAAGTTAAAAACTCATGAACAAAACTACACAACTTGTAAGAACTCGTGTTTTTCTGGACTGTCATTTTGAGCAGAAATTTGAATTTTTGCTGTTGAATGCTCAGGAGGGGTAAAATTGTCAGTTTTCCCTAGTAGTTGATCATGGATAATTTTTATGACAACTCCATTGGCCCCATAAAATGGATTTTACCCTAGGACAGGAGTTTGGAGGAAATCTAAGCTGTTCGAATTTTAGTTGAATATTTAATATTTAATATTACTAAATTAAATATTAAATTATTCATGCAAGTTTGTTTGTCAATAAATTATAAAAAAAAGAGTTGGATTGAGATTCCATCTGCACCGTTGAGTCTGGAATGAGGATTTTATACTAGTGAAGGTATAAACTCATGGTGGGCGCCGGGGCTAGCCCAGCCCCTTTTTCTTCTTTTCCTTTTCTTTTCTTTTCTACCTTCTCTTCTTTCCTCCTACTTGTGCATGTATCTTACGCTGTACCCATTGGCTTTGACCAATGGGATATATGGATATTGAGAAATAGGGAGATTTGTGAGGCAATAAAGGTACTAATTCGAAGCTCTCAACGTGCTGAGTCGGCGTGCGGCAACCGAGAGTCATGAAATCAACCGAAACTTCGACTATTTCTACCCAATGTTGGTCCATTTATGTTTTTTCCATAGATCCCATTAAAACATGTTTTTTAAGTCTTTAAAGCCTTATATTTATTGCTTGTAATCCCATGGGGCTCGATTTATTGTTTCGGGGGTGAAAACGGTCATTTCGGGCGTTTTCAGGGATTTCCCGTTGGAAAACCCATAGTACACGGCGTGTATTCTAGGGGTACATGTCGTGTGTTCTTCCCATTCAGGGAAGATGAGGTTTTATTAAGTACATGCCATGTACTTTGAGTACACGCCGTGTAGTGGGTGTCCGTGTGGCTGTCCGTGTGAAATAGAACATGGAATAGTGGATTTTAAGGAGTACACACCGTGTACTTTGAGTACATGTCGTATATTGGTACTTGGCCATGTTTTTTAGTGATAAAACACACGAGGTGACATTTTTTGAATAGTAAACGCCATGTACAATAAAGTACACACTGTGTACTATTACACAGGTAGGCCCAATATGTTCTGGACATGTGCTCTGGCCATGTACCACTTCAATTTATTAATTTTGGGATATCTTATGCTCTGGAAGTCAGAATTGGGCGTGTGAGTAGTAGATTCTGAACGTTTTTACATGCATATCGCAATTTCAGTGTCATTTCTTCATTTAGAGGTCATATAAAGGGGGTTTTGGGGGTTTCTATCTAAATGGAGGGGTTCTTCCTCCAGTTATCGAGTTTAGTTGTGACCTGAGAGTGAGACTTGGAGTGGATGATAGATTGGGTGTTCGGACCAACTTAGTTGAGAAATTTAATAAGATATGAGCTATGAGTAATCTCACATAACCATGCTTTAGAGGACGCTTCACCTATAAGACGTTCCCTTCTAGCCTATGAGACTTTGAGACCGGGTACTTATATGGATCCCCTGAGGGATGCCTTTAATTGTGTGCTGACCTAGGGAGTCCCTTGTAGGATCTCTCTCTTGTTCTTCCTTTGATAGAAACCATGTTTTGGAATGCATATGTTGTACTTTATTTGAGAATACCATATAGGATTCCTCCCTTGCTCTTCGCTAAGGATCCTACGTTGGATGCCTTTACTCGTGTTTACCTAGAGGATCCCGTGTATGATGCCTCCTCTGTGTTTGACTTGAGGGACCCAGTGGGTGCTCATTGTTTGACTGACCCTGAGTTGTTATGTCGGGTTTGGGTAGAGATGGTGATCATGTGTCACCTAGAACCTGTGCCAAACTGGTGATCCCTTTGGGATTTGGATGTATTGTTGGGTTGGGTGTTCGTGCCACCCGCACTGTTTGTTTATATCTGACTTGGTTTTCTATTGCTGTAGTGTTTAGAAAAGGTGCTTCCTAGTTGGTGGCTGCTGATCCTGAAGTGAGGCGACTTTCTTGTTTCTCAGGATTCCTACTATTCCATGTGTTCCAGAGTAGAGGTGGTTTGTGTAACACCCCATGATTTTCTAAAAAATATTATTTTAATTTCATTTATTTCTTCTATTATACAGCACACCAAGTTTATCTTGTACTATATGCAACACCGTATTAGCTTGCAGTATACGCAATGCTATTCTTGGATCGTGTTACACACAATTTCATGTTCATTTTATAATAGTCATTCTACACAACATTGAGTGTGTGTGTATATATATATATATATATATATTCAATGTATAAATGAAATATGGTTGGATTCTGTTATACGAAACAACGAAAGATTCTTGCACAACACGCAACCCTGACTTGGCTTGCATTACACGCAATCACGCCCTTCCTCGATAGCGTGTGTTGTACGCAATACCGGGTTTTACTAAACAACGATATATTATTATAATATTATTATGAACTAGCCGTTATGAATAGTATTAACTAAATTTTGAATTTTATAACATTATTAATCATCTTAAACATTTTCTATAACATGGTATAAGAACAAAAAAAAATTCGGGTAAAATAAGAATTTTTCAAAAAATGCAGTTTTGCCGCATTTTGATGGCGCACCCACCTTAAATCTAGTTTTTGACATGTTTATAAGTTCAATTTGACAAAATAGAATTCTTCTTTGGAATCAAGATATAAAAATTTACTTTGGATAAAAATTTCATATTATTCTGGTAACTTTCATATTTTGATGAATACTAAAAACAGGCTATATTTTAATTAAAAACAACTTTTTTTCATCGCAATAATTTATATGGTTAAATTATAATATTGAATGGTTTTAAAGTATAAATAGAATATATTTTTACCATTTAATATAATTTATGTCATTAACATTGATTTTACATTGAATTCATAGGTTAAATCAATTCAATCTTTTGCAATGTTTTAATCAAAAACCCGTTTTCATTCGACAACGGGATTAATTTTAATTTAATTTCTGAAACTTTTGTGTATTGAATTTTAAAAAATGGACTCCATATTTAGAATAATTGGGTCCAAATTATGTTAATAGGCTACTTTTTATTTTTGGGAATTATGAATAGTAACTACGGTAAATTTTATTTACCATAGTTAAAGGTAAATCAGGTAATTAAGGGTAAATATAATATTATAAAATTACCCTAACACATGACAAAATTTTATTGGATGGCTAAAAGTATACCCATATCACCTAAGGGTCGGATTAGATTCATTTTATGGACTTTTAACTTTGAAAATAATTTAATTATTATTAAAACCAAAGAAAGTGACAATATGTCACTCTCTTAAATCTTATAAGTATAATAATTTTAATTTAGTGATAAAAATCATAAAACTTAGAACATGAATAGTCTCCAGAAATCTAATAAAATTATCTACATCATGATAATTTATTTATAATTTTTAGGGATTCAATAATTGTCATTAATGGTGATACATTAATGATGCAGAAAGTATTTATTAAGTGAAAAATCAGTAATATATTTTTTATTGAAATAATAATACCCATTAAAAGGCCCAAAAACCTGACAAAAACTTATTTTTAGTGTATATCTACACCTTAATCATCCATTTACCTAATATATAACTGTTTGGAGTCTTATAAAAGGGATTATGACACTTATATTATTTTATTTTAAATGATGCCAAAGTTGTCACCTTCATAATTTAATAAATATAACAATTTAAATATTGTGATTTTAAGATGATAAATTTGAGTAAAAGTTATATTGTGAACGGTAATATATTTATCTTCATTATAGGATTTTATTTTGAATTTTTATGCAACAAATAAGTATATTAAATAATTATACAAAAATGTTGTAGTATTTATTTTATTAAGAGATAAACCAAATAAATGGTTTTACAAATAATAAAATAAATATTATATGAACTATTTAATGTTCTAAACTAGTTTTCTAGATACATATGACATTTTATGAATCTATTAAAACTTTTAGGTCGAACATATCTTTTATATATATTTTATTTAAATTAAAATAAATGAATAGTGTCAAAATTGACAGTATTGTTATTTTATAAAAATAACATATTATAAAATTGTTTAAAAATCACAAAAATATTTAAAAATTATAAATTTAAATTTATATAGTATAAAATGTTATAACGTATCTAATTATGGAAAATTCACAACAAATAAGTAATTATTTGTTCTAATTTAAAATTTAGAATGTTATTACCACAAATAAAATTAAATTGATTAAATAAGGACAAATCAAGTTGATAATGTTGAAAATAAATTCCTAACATGTCTAAATTTTATTGGTTGATCGGATTACAACCATATCTCATCTAATATTCGAATATGAGTAATTTTTTGAGGTTTTTATGTGGGGTTAGATTTATTATAAATTAATATTTTTAAGATTTCCAAAGGTGCCCCTCTCTTCCCTTATAAAAGGGCACCACCTCCCTCCCTTACTCACACCAATTTGAGCCCTCAAGCTCGGCCAAACCCTGAAAAATTATCTTCTCCACTTACCTAGAAACATCCTAGAGGTCTTGGTCTTCTTCAAAGACCAATTTTAGTGCCCTAAGAGAAGGTCTCGAAGAGGTGCTTCAAAGAAGAGGAGGTTCAGATACATACGAAGCATATCAGACATAAGGTAAGGGATAATTATTCCAATCTCATTATTATCCGAGATTGTTTAATCGTAAGTATTTACTGGGGGTTATGTTTATCATCCATGTCCATAGGCTCTCAAAATATTTTCATAAAATGTTTACTTTCCTTCCAGGTATGTTTAAGACATTTTTACCCCTTTCTTACTTTTACTACATCATAGGGAAGGAATATTTCTTTTGTTTACAATACAAGGTACTTTTTGAATTTTCTGGAAAAAGTACGAGAAGAATGTTTTTTTAACTTATACAGCACGAACAGATTTTTACGGTTTTATAATGCATTGTTTTCATGAAGCTTCCTCCAAAATATTTCATAACTATTTTCAAAAAAACCATTTTCTTTTAAAATTGCATGACATTTTGTGAAAAGAAAATGATTTTGAAGAAAAAAGATATTTTCCTCAATAATTCATTTCAAGTGTTTTATCAAAACCATTTTTATCTAAGATGAAATTATTTCACATTTGTATGTTTCAAGTATCATGTATCTATGATTTACATGGTTTCACTTTTCTTATGATGAAATGATATCCATTTTTTTATATATGGATTATGTGATGATGGGATGATGTTTATGAAACCCATTTTATTTATTGGGTTATTATGAATGATGTATGTTTATTTTGTGTCACAAATAAGAATGATTTCATTATGATATGGGTGGGACCTATATATCCCTCCAATGCATTGACTAAAGATTTATATCTTATGAGATAGACATGGATGGAACGGAAAGTTAAACCGGTTCAGTAATACAGAACTGGAACGAGGAGTGAACTCGATTCAGAAAGGGACTTTGTCCACTAATATGGTCTTGGAAGCAATGCCTTGGCTAATATGGAAATCATATCATGTGCTTAATGGTTGCCAAAATTACTTGTTTTATTCCCATGCTATTTTATCATTCTAAATGTTTCTTTATGATCTATGCATTACGTACTTCCATGTTTTATGTCATTGCTCAAGCTTTTGATGTTTAAACATTATGTTCATGTTTTTAAGTTCAAATGTATATATTATGTTTTATTTTATCCATGCTTACCCTTACTAAGCATTTGAGATCACCCCTTTTATGTTTTCTTTTCCCTAGGATACAAAGAAAGGTTTTAGGTAAGAAAAAAATGGGAAGATATTTACTGGGAGATGTTGAAGATCTTTCACCACGATTAGAAGATTTTATTCCGAGTTTCCAAATACACTAAACTATTACGATCCTTGTGTGTCTGTTTCTGTTATGTATTAAGTATTCCGCAAAATTAATGTAATGTCCATGTACGTCAAGATTCGGGTCTCTACAGTTGGTATTAGAGGAAAGGTTTAGTCAACCTTTGGAAACTAGGATGCGAAAATGTTAGAGATATTTCTAAGGTATGTCTAGGGGTGTCCCTAAGGTTATGTATATTTATAGGTTATAGTCCTAGAATTGCGCTAACGATCTTAGAATTAAACCTAAGATGTTAGATGTCGAAGGTACTCCCCCTTGATTATGTTATTTTCCTTGTATGATTTTTTCCTCTCACAGAATTCTTTTTGTGTTTTAGTCAATGGAGGGAACCAGAAGGAATTCGATTAACATTGAATCCAATGAAAAAATTGGTGACTATGAGCAACAAAATTGCATAATGGCTAGAGAGAAAGATATTGTGATTATTCCAAATCAGTCATCACGATATATGATTAACAAGGTGAGATTTAGTGGTATGACTAATTCATCAAATAAGAGGAAGATAGACTTTTATGCATGTTCGTATGATGAGGAACATAAAGAAAGGAAGATTGAGATTTCTAAAGAAGGGAAGAAGAACCTTGAGGAATACCTCAAATGGATTGAAAGATGTTATCTGTGTGGAGAAAAGGGTCATAGATTGACAAACTGTTATGGAGTTCAATGTCTTATTTGTGGAGAACATGGGCATTACCCAACTCAATGCCCTAACCTAAAAAGCTACTTCTAAATCAAGGAAGGACTTATTCCAGGATAATCATTAAAGAGTATGGATTGAAGTTTTTATGTATTGGTATTCAAGAATAATTTTTTTTAGGTACTTTTATGGTGTATTATAATATTTTTTTATTAGTCCATTGTGGTTTTCAAAAATTTTATGATACCGGTAACCATGAAAAGTGATTCAAATATTTTTGGAAAGCAGATGAAATGTGCATATGGAAGGGATAAGGAGAAAATAATATGATAGTAATCATGAGCTCATGACTAAAATAAGGACAAAGTGATATCATGGTTTGAGTATATAGAAATTTTGGGATTTTGGTATGTGGAAAGAGTTAACTTTTGACAGCATTCATGTTTTCACTAAGTTTAAATGGGTATTCATTTTTCAAGAGAATCCATGATTAAGGTATTCACATATTTGTATTTTGACCAAAAAGATATATCATATGATATATGGGGGATAAATGATGGCATTCACGTGATTGTTATGTGACATTTCAAGTAATTATTTTCTTTATACTATGAGCTTGGACCGAAGTATTTTAGATAAGCCTAAAGATTGGAATGGATTATGTTGGACATAAGTTTGTATTGTTTAAGGATAGAACTTTTTTCGATATTATTTATGGGATGTTATAGTAATGTATTTTTATAAAAAGGATAACCTGTAGGACTGGCGACAACCCATCGTGTCGGACAAGGCTGTGGGAATCGAACCCACAACCGAATTGCAACTGACCTTTATCGCATACCATTGGCCTACAGGAAGTCCCTAGTTAGTAGAAACTAGTTTAATTTTATTAAGCGGTATGATATATGAAGTATAAGTTCATTTTTGGAACCATATACGATTAATCTAACCATATGATGGACTTATAACTTTTGTTAACCTTTTATTTGAAACAGATGGAATGACCCATCATTCTATCACATGATCTACTAACACATCACGAAAAACAAATTCAACTTCATTTCTTTAAGGGATGAAGTGGAAAATGTTCAATTCACGAACAATAGTGAGATTGTACCAAAATCATGTAAGTATTTCTTTTAATTCATCAACTTTAGGGAAATGATCTTGAAAACCAAAATTTTTTTCCTAGTGACCTTATATCCGATGAATCAGATGGTACCTTAGATCATCACAAATCTATGGCTTTGTGATTGTTGGCATTTTTATATCCATGTTCTCTACCACTCTCCATCAGAACTTGATGGTTATATTTTCTTCGATATCCATATTTTCACATATGTTATCCTATATGGAAACCCAATTATGAGTTACTTTGGGTAATCATTTCATTTCATACTTCAGTTTTTAAAATTAAGTTTTAGTATTCCTTTTTACGATGTGGGTTTCTATGAATAGTAAACGATTTATAACCCCGACGAATTTCGAGGGCGAAATTCATTTTAAGGGGGGTAGAATGTAACACCCCGAGATTTTATGAAAAATATTCTTTTAATTTTATTTATTTCTTCTATTATAAAGCACACCAAGTTTAGCTTATACTATACGCAATGCTGTTCTTGGATCGTGTTACACACAATTTCATGTTCATTTTATAATAGTCATTCTACGCAACATTGAGTGTGTGTGTCTATATATATATATATTCAATGTATAAATGAAATATGGTTGGATTATGTTATACGAAACAACGAAGGATTCTTGCACAACACGCAACCCTGACTTGGCTTGCATTACACGCAATCACGACCTTCCTCGATAGTGTGTGTTGTACGCAATAGCGGGTTTTACTAAACAACGATATATTATTATAATATTATTATGAACTAGCCGTTATGAATATTATTAACTAAATTTTGAATTTTATAACATTATTATTCATCTTACACATTTTCTAGAACATGTTATAAGAACAAAATAAATTTTTCGGGTAAAATAAGAATTTTTCAAAAAATGCAGTTTTGCTGCATTTTGATGGCGCACCAACTTTAAATCTAGTTTTTGAAATGTTTATCAGTTCAATTTGACAAAATAAAATTCTTCTTTGGAATAAAGAAATAAAAATTTACTTTGGATAAAATTTTCATATTATTCTGGTAACTTTCATATTTTGATGAATAGTAAAAACACGCTATATTTTAATTAAAAACGACTTTTTTTCATCGCAATAATTTATATGGTTAAATTATAATATTGAATGGTTTTAAAAAATAAATAAAATATATTTTTACCATTTAATATAATGTATGTCATTAGCATTGATTTTACATTGAATTCGTAGGTTAAATCAATTCAATCTTTTGCAATGTTTTAATCAAAAACCCATTTTCATTCGACAACAGGATTAATTTTAATTTAATTTCTGAAACTTTTGTGTATTGAATTTTAAAAAATGGACTCCATATTTGGAATCAGTGGGTCCAAATTATGTTAATAGGCTACTTTTTATTTTTGGGAATTATGAATAGTAACTATGGTAAATTTTATTTACCATAGTTAAAGGTAAATCGGGTAATTAAGGGTAAATATAATATTATAAAATTACCCTAACACATGACAAAATTATATTGGATGGCTAAAAGTAGACCCATATCACCTAATGGTCTGATTAGATTCATTTTATGGACTTTTGACTATGAAAATAATTTAATTATTATTAAAACCAAAGAAAGTGACAACATATCACTTTCTTTAATCTTATAAGTATAATAATTTTAATTTAGTGATAAACATCATAAAACTTAAAAAATAAATAGTCTCAAGAAATATAATAAAATTATCTACATCATGATAATTTATTTAGAATTTTTAGGGATTAAATAATTGTCATTAATGGTGATACATTAATGATGCATAAATTATTTATTAAGTGAAAAATCAGTAATATAGTTTTTATTGAAATAATAATACCCATTAAAAGGCCCAAACACCTGACAAAAACTTATTGGTAGTGTATATATACACATTAATCATCAAATGACCTAATATATAACTGTTTTGGAGTCTTATAAAAGTGATTATGACACTTATATTACTTTATTTTAAATGATGCCAAAGTTGTCACCTTCATAATTTAATAAATATAAAAATTTAAATATTATGATTTTAAGATGATAAATTCTAGTAAAAGTTTTATTGTAAAAGGTAATAGATTTATCCTCATTATAGGATTTTATTTTTAAATTTTATGCAAAAATAAGTATATTAAATAATTATACAAAAATGTTGTAGTAATTATTTTATTAAGAGATAAACCAAATAAATGGTTTTAAAAATAATAAAATAAATATTATATAAACTATTTAATGTTCTCCACTAATTTTATAGATACATATGACCTTTTATGAATCTATTAAAGCTTTTAGTTTGAACATATTATCAGTATATATTTTATTTAAATTCAAATAAATGAATAGTGTCAAAATTGACAGTATTGTTATTTTATAAAAACAACATATTATAAAATTGTTTAGAAATCACAAAAATATTTATAAATTATAAATTATAAATTTATATAGTATAAAATGTTATAAATTATCCAATTATGGACAATTCACAACAAATAAATAATTATTTGTTATAATTTAAAATTTAGAATGTTATTACCATAACTAAAATTAAATTGATTAAATAAGTATAAATCAAGTTTATAATGTTGAAAATAAATTCCTAACATGTCTAAATTTTATTGGTTGATGATATTACAACCCTATATCATCTAATATTCGAATATGAGTCATTTTTAGAGGTTTTTAAGTGGGGTTAGATTTATTATAAATTAATATTTTTTATATTTCCAAAGGTGCCCCTCTCCTCCCTTATAAAAGGGCACCTCCTCCCTCCCTTCCTCACACCAATTTGAGCCTTTAAGCTCGGCCAAACCCTGAAAAATTCTCTTCTCCACTTCCCTAGAAACATCCTAGAGGTCCTGGTCTTCTTCAAAGACCAATTTTAGTGCCCTAAGAGGAGGTCTCCAAGAGGCGCTTCAAAGAAGAGGAGGTTCGGATACATACGAAGCATATCAGACATAAGGTAAGGGATAATTATTCCAATCTCATTCTTATCCGAGATTGCTTAATCGTAAGTATTTACTGGGGGTTATGTTTATTATCCATTTCCATATGCTCTCAAAATGTTTTCATAAAATGTTTTCTTTCCTTCCAGGTATGTTTAAGACATTTTACCCTTTTCTTACTTTTACCACATCATATGGAAGGAATATTTCTTTTGTTTACCATACGAAGTACTTTTTGACTTTTCTAGAAAAAGTACGAGAAGAATGTTTTTTTAACTTATACAACACAAACAGATTTTTATGGTTTTATAAATCCTTGTTTTCATGAAGCTTTCTCCAAAATATTTCATGACTATTTTCAAAAAAATCATTTTCTTTTAAAATTTCATGACATTTTTGTGAAAAGAAAATGATTTTGAAGAAAAAAGATATTTTCCTCAAGAATTCATTTCAAGTGTTTTATCAAAACCATTTTCATCTAAGATGAAATTATTTCAAATTTGTATGTTTCAAGTATCATTTATATATGATTTACATGGTTTCACTTTTCTTATGATGAAATGATATCCATTTTTTTATATATGGATTATGTGATGATGGGATGATGTTTATGAAACCCATTTTATTTATTGGGTTATATGAATGATGTATGTTTATTTTGTGGCACAAGTAAGAATGATTTCATTATGAGATGGGTGGGACCTATATCTCCCTCCAATGAATTGGGTAAAGATTTATATCTCATGAGATAAACATGGCCGGAACGACAAGTAAAACTGGTTCAGTAATACAGGACTGGAATGAGGAGTGAACTCGATTCAGAAAGGGACTTTGTCCACTAAGATGGTCTTGGCAGTAATTCCTTAGCTAATATGGAAATCATATCATGTGTTTAATGGTTTCCACAATTACATGTTTTATTCCCATGCTATTTTATCATTATTAATGTTTCTTTATGATCTATGCCTTACGTACTTCCATGTTTTATGTCATTTCTCATGCTTTTGATGTTTAAACATTATATTCATGTTTTTAAGTTCAAATTTATATAGTATTTTTTATTTTATCCATGATTACCCTTACTGAGCATTTGATCTCACCCGTTTTATGTTTTCTTTTCCCGAGGATATAAAGAAAGGTTTTAGGTAAGAAAAAAAGGGGAAGATCTTTACTGGGAGATGTTGAAGATTTTTCACCATGATTAGAAGCTTTTATTCTGAGTTTCCAAAGATAGTAAACTATTATGATCCTTGTGTGTTTGTTTCTGTTATGTATTAAGTATTCCGCAAAAGTAATGTAATGTCCATGTACGTCAAGCTTCGGGTCTCTACAGTTTGATTATAAATAGTTTATTTTACCTTGCTATGGATGTGCTTTCCCATGTTAATTGATTTTGACCGTTTGGTCTAGCTTTCATGTTAGGCTGCCTTGTTTCCATGCCTAATATTTTTAGGATGTAGTGGTTTTATCTGACATGTTGTGATATGCTGTAGACGGTTAGCCAAGTAGTTCTTGAGGTTTACTTTGTCCGTATTTCACTGCAATGCTCAGTGACCTACACCGGACCGTGAGTACCTGGTGTAGTAGACTATAAGGGGAATTGATCGAGTGAGATTCCTCAGAGATCCTTTGAACTATTTTAGACCATAAGGGGAATTAACTGTGTGATCTTCCTCAGAGAGTCTTTGATTACACATGACTATAAGTGGAATTGACCATGAGTGCTTCCACAGAGAGTATTTGTCTACATGAGACCAAAGTGGTTTGACTGTGAGAGATTCCTAGGTGGTAGTATATTATGTTGGAACAAGGGGGTTAGACTGTGAGATCTTCCCAAGTGGTCATATATTATGTTGGACCCATGGGGTTAGACTGTGAGAGCTTCCTAGGTGGTCAAATATTATGTTGGACCCAGGGGTTAGACTGTGAGAGCTGCCCAGGTGGTCGTATATTATGTTGGACCCAAGGGGTTAGACTGTGAGAGCTGCCCAGGTGGTCGTATACTATGTTGTACCCAGGGAGGGTAGACCATGAGAGGTGCCCAGGTGGTCATACACTATGTTCGACCCAGGGCGTAATGACTATGAGAGCTACTCAGAGGTTGTTTATAATTTATTTGATGATATGTTAGACCCATTGGGTTTAGACCATGAGAGATGCCTAGGTGGTTGTGTGTTTGTGATTTATAGATTGTTGAACAAAGGGGTTAGATTGTGAGAGCTTCCCAAAGGGTTTCTTGTTTTTCATTAGCTTGCTCAGAGATATAATTCTGGCGCTGGCCGAGGTAGGTACATATCGATGGGGTTACAGACCCAGAGACCGACTTACTGATACACGACTTGAGTGGCACAATGTCCAGCTCAATGACCTTGAATAGTATGTCTGATAGATCGGGCTTATGGTCCCAATGATCGAATGCTAATGTTGTTTCTTGTTATTTGAATCACTTAATCATGAATGTTCATATTTATGTATATCTGTATAGGTATGGGACTATGTATGTGTCTGTATATAGATATGGACATCCATGGTGGCACTTTCCCAGTTGATAGGGATTTCATACCCTGAGTTTGGATGTGGTTGAACATTTATTTTAATTCTTTTTTTTGTGTTCCAGTGATACTGAGCACATTGTTGTTGCATACACTTTTAGAAGCACTGTTGTTTGTTGCTTTTCGGGGTGCCCTACGAAGATTATTTCTCACCCCTGCATGTACACCTTAGTGTACATGTATACCTTATGTATGCTTTTCAGGTTGAGCACGAGTTGAATGGTGGATAGGGCTGAGGCCCAGTGTTTCATGATCGAGAGGAGCTACTCGAGTGGTTCTACTGATCGGGCTTCTGTAGTTCGACAATGTCTAGAGATCAGGTACGTGGTTTGGCTTGGAGTTAGTAGCAGATCCCTATACTTTTACTTTCAGCTTGTTTTGTACTTGTATGAGTATGTTCAGCCCAGTGGGTGACTAGTGTTGTTTTGTATTTCATAGCATTTTAGGCTTTTACAACATTTTACTATTACAACTTGTTCTATTTCAGTTGTTTATTGCTTCCACACTCTGTTTACTTTCCGCTGTGTATGATACTTAGTTCTTTCCACTGTTTTATTACTCTAGTATTAAGGCATAGTCTCCCCACTATCACACCCTTGGCCATCACTACTAATCGGCAACCTATGGCATATGGGGAGGCATTCTTGAGGCCTTGTGACGAACTGGCTCGGAGCACCGGTTTAGTGGCTTCTAGGTCGGGACGTTACAAAGTGATATCAGAGGAGTTTTATTCCTAGTCTTTACTATTTGGTATGTGGTAGACAGGTGTATTAGGAATGTTTCGGAACCTGTGATGGATATCGGGCTGGTGCGTCGAGAACACTTGTTCTGGTAAGAAGTCCTGGTTACCAGGGTTTGGGATTGCTATTCTGATTTTGCGATGTTACAGTTGTATATGATTTTCACCTTGAGCGACACACATGTTGTGTGGAGTTTTTATTTACTATGGATCTCTGGATCTTGTCCATTGGTAAGATTCTTGGGATGGATTTTGAATCTTGGCTGGCAAAGGCAAGAGGCGTCTCATGCATCATACTAGACACATAGGATTCACAACATATAGGCCTGCTAGTCTATGTTTTTACTGACGACTGAGACCCTTGGTTCTGATTACGAATAATTTTTTACTTTGATGGAAGGTTATTTGGATCTATGTTGAGTCTTTGGTGTGTGGAGGATGACTCAGTCCTTGTGCACATGTGGTGCAGAAACCCCAGTTGTCCGATATGACACGTGATGCCTTTCTATTTAACCCTTATTGGGCGCTGTTTTCCAGGTCTGTGGTTATCTAGTCAGATCATTGAGAACTATGTTGATAGATACCAAGGATATTCTTGTGAACTGGACCTCCTTGTGGTATTGATGTATACAGATACTCGATAAGTGTTAGTTCAACTTATCTCTTCTATTTTGTTTGTGACCTCCAAGGAGTCGTTCCTTCTAAGGATTCTTGGAGAGGATCAGGGCCCTTGTAGGTTGTGTTTTGGTTTTTAACTTCTTGGGTCGTTGTAATCTCTACCATATTGTTAGTGGTTTTGGATCTTTTGGGCTTGGTGGTTATACCTTGTGACCCAGTTGTGAGGCTTCTTCTATAGGGATAAATGGAAGGCCTAGAGACCCTTGGTTTTGACTTGAACCCCTTGTAGGTCGATGTCTGTTCCATTCTATGGAAACCTGTGTGAGAATGGTTGGCCTGTGTTTTCCAATGCCTTTTGTAAGTGCTTGTTTTTTAGACTAATTTCAATGGTCAGGACTATTCAGGTGCCTGACCTGGTCGACCAGTGTTTCTCATGTTGCTATTGCGAGTGGCATCATTTGAATCTAGATCAGTGAGTGGTCGGGTGCGAGATAAGGACCAATGTTTCAAGACTTTATGTGGACTTAGATTCCAGAAGTTGTGTTGAAATGTCCTTATTTTGTAGAGGTTACTTTGAGAAATTTCGGGTTACCGTGAAATGGTTGACCCGTGCTTGAATTTTGGTTGGGTTTTGGCATGATGTTAGCGTGGCTCGGGGGAAGCTGGACACGCCTTTAGTGAAATCTTAGTGTACTCCTTTACGAGACAATCATATGATATCTTGATTCATCTTGAGTATGCTAAGAGAGCTTCAACCCTATATTGAGCTCCTTTTTATTTCTTAATGTTCATCCCTGTTGAGGATGGAACCTATTCTGGTTTCACTCTCAGAGCAGTGCAAGAAAATCCATATGGTGGGGAGTGAACTATTGGCCTTTTGAGGGTGGTTTTCCTTGTTTAGGTTAAACTTCGGCGTTTTCCAGTGGGCTCTTGAGTTTAGAGTTTTATTTTAAGATGACGACAAGGGTATTCCAATAGTGGGGAGTACCAGTTTGGTCGTAGTTGAATATCTTCTGTATAGAAGGAGGTTGTTAATGCTATAAGGAAGGTCATTGGATAGTCCATATATGTTGGTTATGCAGATGCTTGGGTTATGAGCATGGTTGCTGGTTCTTTCACTGGGCTTCTCGGGGATGATAAGGTTTATGGTGGGGAGTTTGTAAGAACCCTTGTTTTTTCGGACTGTTGTTTTGAGTAGAAATTTGATTTTTTGCTGTTGGATGCTCGTGAGGGGTAAAATTGTCATTTTCCCCTACCATCTGATCTCGGATAATTTTTCTGAAAACTCTGTCGGTCTCGTAATAGGTATTTTACCCTAGGATAGGAGTTCAGATGAAATATGAGCTGTTTGAATTTTAACCGAATATTTAATATTTATTATTATTAAATTAAATATTAAATTATTCGCATAGGTTCGTATGTCAATAGCTTCTAAACAGAGCTTCGTATTGAGATTCCTTCTTCACCGTTGAGTCCAGAATAGGGATTTTAGCCTTGGGAAGGTATAAACTCATGGTGGGCGTTAGGGCTGGCCCAGACCCCTTTTTCTTCTTTTACTTTTCTTTTCTTTTCTTCCTTCTCTTCTTTCATCCTCATCCTTGTGCACCTCTCATAAGACACCCCTTGGATGTGACCTATGTGAGATATAGATATTGAGAAATATGGAGAGTTGGGAGTCAATAATGGTACCGATTCGATGCTCTTGATGCGCTGAGTCGGCGTGCGGCAACCGGGAGCCGTGAAATCAACTGAAGCTTCAGCGGTTTTCCACCCAATGGTAGGTCTATTTATGTTTTCAACATATATACCCTTAAAACATGTTGTTTTAAGTCTTTAAATCCTTATATTTCCTTCTTGTGAGCCCACAGGGCTCGATCTATTGTTTCAGGGGTGAAAACGGGCGTTTCGGGCATTTTCACGGATTTCCCGTTGGAAAAACCAGAATACACGATATGTATTCCAGGGGTACACACCATGTGTTATTCCCATTTGGGTAAGATGAAATTTTCTTAAGTACACACTATGTACTTTTAGTACACGTCATGTAGTGGGTGTCCATGTGGCTGGCCGTGTGAAATAGAACACAGAATAGTGGTTTTTAAGGAGTACACGACGTGTACTTTGAGTACACACTGCGTAGTGGTACTTGGGCTTGTGTTTTAGTGAAAACACACATGGGGTGACTTTTTTGAATAGTACACACCATGTACAGTAAATTACATGCTGTGTACTATTACACAGGTAGGCTCAATGTGTTCTGGCCATGTGCTCTGGCCATATACTACTTCAATTTAGTAATTTTGGGACATCTTATGCTCTGGAAGTCAGAATTGGGCATGTGAGTAGTCGATTATGAGTGTTCTTCCACGTAGATCATAGTGGTGGAATCATTTTTTAATTTAGAGGTCATCTCAAGGGGGGTTTTGGGTGTTTCTATCTAAATGGAGGGGCTCTTCCTCTAATTATCGAGTTTAGTTGTCACCTGAGAGTGAGACTTGGCATGGATGATAGGTTGGGTGTTCGGACCAACTTATTTGAGACCTTTAATTTGAGTTGAGATATGAGCTATCTCCCATAACCATGCTTTATATGATGCTTCCCTTGTGAGACATTCCCTTCTGGTCTATGAGGCTTTGAGACTGGGTACTTCTATGGATCCCCTGAGGGATGCCTTTGCTTGTGTGCTGACCTAGGGAGTCCCTTGTAGGATCTCTCTCTTGTTATTACTTTGATGGGAACCATATTGTAGAATATATATGTTGTACTTCATTTGAGAATCCCTTTTATGATTCCTACCTTTATCTTCACTTAGGATCTCTCGTTGGATGCCTTCACTTGTGTTTACCTGGAGGATCCCGAGTATGATGCCTCCTCTGTGTTTGACTTGGGGGACCCAACGAGTGATCATTGTTTGACCGAACCTGAGTTGTTATGTTGGGTTTTGGTAGAGATGGTGATTGGGTGTCACCTAGAACCCATTCCAAACTGGCGATCCCTTTGGGCTTTGGATGCATTGTTGGGTTGGGCGTTCGGGCCACCCGCACTGTTTGTTTATATCTAACTTGGTTCACTATTGTTGTAGTGTTTACCAGAGGTGCTTCTTAGTTGTTAGCTGCTGAGCTTGACGCGATGCGTCTTTCTTGTTTGTCAGGATTCCTACTATTCCTTGTATGTCTGAGTAGAGGTGGTTTGATTTTAAATAGTGTGTTTTACCATTCTATGGATGTGTTTTCCCATGTTTCTTGATTTTGACTGTTTGGTCTAGCTTTATTGTTGGGCTGCCTTGTTTCCTTGCCTAGTATTGTTAGGATGGAGTGGTTTTATCTGAAATGTTGTGATATGCTATATACTATTATCAAAGTAGTTTGTGAGGTTTACTTTGGATGTATTGCACTGATATACTCCTTGACCTATACAGGACCGTGAGAACCTGGTGTAGTAGACTATAAGGGGAATTGACCGAGTGAGCTTCCTCAAAGAGCCTTTGAACTATTTCAGACTATAAGGGGAATTGACTATGTGAGCTTCCTCATAGAGTCTTTGATTACAGCTAACTATAAGGGAAATTGACCATGAGTGCTTCCACAAAGAGTCTTTTTCTGCCTGAGACCAAAGGGGTTAGACTGTGAGAGCTTCCAAGGTGGGCATATATTATGTTGGACCCAGGGGGTTAGACTGTGAGAGCTGCTGAGGCGATCATTTATTATGTTGGACCTAGGGGGTTAGACTATGAGAGCTGCCCAAGGGGTCATATATTATGATGGACCTAGGGGGTTAGACTGTGATAGCTTCCCAGGTGGTCATATATTATGTTGGACCGAGGGGGTTAGACAGTGAGAGCTGCACAAGTGGTCATATACTATGTTGGACCCAGGGGGTATACTGTGAGAGCTACCCAGGTGGTCGTATAGTATGTTGGACCCAGGGGTTGTTGACTGTAAGAGCTACCCAGAGGTTGTTCATAATTTATTTGATGCTATGTTAGACCCATTAGGTTCAGACCGTGATAGCTGCCTAGGTGGTCGTGTGTTTGTGATTGATGGCTTGTTGAACAAAGGGGTTAGATTGTCAGAGCTTCCCAGAGGGTTTCTTGTTTTTCATTAGTTTTCTCAGAGATATAATTCTGGCATTGTTAGACAAATGTACATGTCAATGGGGTTACATACCCAGAGACTAACTTATTGATACACGGCTTGAGTGGCACGACATCCAGCTCAATTCCCTTGAATAGGGTGTCCGGGAGATCGGGCTTATATTCACAAGGATCAGCTGCGGATGTTGTTTCTTGTCATTTGAATCACTTAATCATAAATATTCATATTTATGTATATGTGTATAGGTATGTGACTATACATGCGTATGTATATAGATATATACATCTATGGTGGAACTTGCACAGTTGACAGGGATTTCATACCCTGAGTTCAACTATGGTCGCACGTTTGGTTTACTTTCTTTTGTTGTATTCCAGCAATGCTAAGCATATTGTTATTGCATGAAATTTTAGCAGCACAATTGTAGGTTGCTTGTCGGGGTGCCCTACTAAGATTATTTCTCACCCCTACACGCACACCTCAATGTACGTGTAGACCTTATGTCTGCTTTTCAGGTTGAGTATGAGTTGCATGGTGGATTGGGCTGAGGCCTAGTGTTTGATGATCGATCAGGGCTGCTCGAGTGGTTCTACTGATCGAGCTACTGTAGTTTGACAATGTTTGGAGATTAGGTACATGGTTTGGCTCATAGTTAGTAGTAGAGCCCTGTATTTTTACTTTCAACTTCTTTTGTACTTATATCAGTATGGTCAGCCAAGTGGGTGACCAGTGTTGTATTGTATGAGATAATTATTCAGGATTTTACAGCATTTTACTATTACAACTTGTTCTATTTCAATTGTTTATTGCTTCCACACTATATTTACTTTCCACTATGTATGATACAAAGTTATTTTCGTTGTTTTCTTACACTTGTATGAGGGCATAGTCTCCCCACTATCACACCCTAGGCCCTCGCTGCTAGTCACCAGTATCTAGCATACGAGGATGCACGCTTGAGGCCTTGTGGTGAATCGGCTCAGAGCACTAGTTTAGTGGCTTCCAGGTCAGGACGTTACACAACTCATGATCTTGAGTTAGGAGCTATAATATTTTCTCTGAAGATACAAAGACATTATATCTATGATGAAAGATGTGATATATATACAGATAATAAGATCTTAAAATATATCTTCTCATCAAAAGAACTCAACATGAGGCAAAGGAGATGGATCGAACTACTCAATGATTATGATTATTCAATACACTATCACCTAGGAAAGGAAAATAAGTTAGTTGATGAATTAATCAGGAAGGATCATGGAGTTCTAAACAAAATGTGGATTAAAATGGATCATATTTATATGAATCTAGAAAATATGGATATGGAAATTATCAAGGAAGGTGAAACATCATTACTTTTTCAATTGGTTAACCTACCATATTTTTTAGAAATATTAAAAGTTATTATTTTTATGATGATAATCTTTCAAAGAAAATTAAAGGTTTGAATGATGGGAAGTTGGATAAATTCGTGTGTGAGGATGAAATTATGAAATTTGGGAAGAGGCTTTGTATTCCCTCTATACCTGAGCTAAAAAAGAGTTATTATATGATGCTCATAACTAAAATTTCTCTATACAACCTAGTAGAACTAATATGTATTGAGATTGTAGGAACATTTCTCACGGGATAACATGAAGAGAAACATTTCTGATTATGTATCATGATGTTTAGTCTGTCAAAAAGTGTAGGCCAAAAGAAAACATCCTAGAGGAATCATGAAAACTATTCCTATTCCTACATGAAAATGGGATAAAATAAAAATGGATTTTTTAACTGGATTACCAAAAACTCCAAGAAGTAATGATGAAATATGGGTGATTTTTTATCAACTTACCAAATCTTCACATTTCCTCATTATAAGGGAGGATTTTTCACTGGAGTTACTCGCACAAATCTATATTAATGAAGTTATAAGACTTCATAAAGAACCTATATAAATTGTTTCTGATTTTGACCAACAATTTGCATCAAAATTATGGAAAAGTCACAAAAAATAATTAGATAATGAGCTTCATTTGAGTACTACTTATCACTCTCACACTGATATGAATTAATAAATGATGATATAGACATTAGAATACATGTTTATATCACACTCACTTGGTTTTAAATGTATATGGGATCAGTATTTAACTTTGGTAGAGTTTTCTTACAACAACAGTTTCCATTATAGTATTCAAATAGAACCATATGAAGCATTGTATGGAAAGATATTTCATACACTGACATGTTGGTAGTGAGTTGGTGAAAGAAATCTTGTAGGCCTAGAGCTTTTGGAGGAAAAAACAGGGACAATAAAGACTATTCAAACCCAAATCAAAGAAGCTCAAAGTAAGAAAAAGAGCTATGCTAATAATCGAAGGAAGAATTTGGAATTTCAAGTAGGTGATCATGTTTTCTTGAAAGTATCTCTATGGATGGGTTCTATAATATTTGGAAAGAAAGGGAAAGTGATACCCTTTTACATTAGTACTTTTAAAATTCTACATAGAGTTGGATCTCTGGATTATAGTTTAGTGATGCCACCTAGCATTTATAAAGTACACAATGTGTTCCACATATCACTATTGAGAAATTACATGCCATACCCAACACATGTACTCACTTATGAAGGTATTTAATTAGAACCCAACTTATCTTACCATGGAGAGCCTATCCATATTTTGGAAACTAAAGAACAAGAGTTGACGAAATGGATGACTCGGCTGGCAAAGGTCTTTGGAAAAATCATAAAATTGAAGAGGTGATGTGGGAGCCTGAGGAGCTTATGATGAAGAACTAACCAAATATTTTTAGGAGGTGACATTTTGGAAATTTCTAGGATGAAAATTTTACAGGAGGGGAGAATGTAACGACCCAAAAATCTATCAATGAAAGTTGCATTATTATGTTTATTTTATATTGTATGAATCATATAAAACCACATATAGAACATAATACAATATATATAAATGAAGAATAAAATAAATAAGTGGTATTCCTAAATGTTAAGGAACCTATACTAATGAAATAGTAACTTTCCCTTAGAAATAATAACACGACCCTTATGAATAGTAAATCAGTATAACGAATAGTAACCTCACCCATGAAAGTATAAATAAAATTTAGGCATCTCATAAGTGAAAATATGATATAATTTTATAATATTAAAAGTACGTGAATATTTTAAAAATTAACATTTAAGTGTTGGTATTTTTATAAATAATAAATATTTAATTACAATTTTATAATTAATAAAATTATTTAAGGAAAATTAATTTTCATAAAATGGATTCAAAAATAAATATTTTTTTTCTTATGAATTTATGATAATTTTATGAGACCTTTGTTATTTTTTTAATGTGTTATAAAATTAGTTTTAAATTTCAAAACTGTATTTTTCATGTAAATAAGGATTTTTTTTAAAAAAAATTAAATTTCACTTATTTATAAAATTATATTGATAAAATGGATTCCATATTTTAATTCTAAATGTTGAAAAAATTTCATGGTTAATTTTTTGGATTTTTCTAAAATACTTAAATTTTTTGTGAATACTAAAATACAGTAATTTGCATTATAAATACATTAGAAGCAAAATAAAATATTCCTTGAGTCATTGCTGATGTAAGAACCATAATCTCGAACTTTAATTCATCATTTTAATATATGTTTTGATAATCATCAAACCATTCATGTACTTGAGCCAAAATAATAAACAAATGAGTAAGATATTAAAAAATCAGCCCTCTCCTCTATTATAAAAACCACCCTCACCCCATCTTCTCTTCAATTATCTAAGACTTAAAGATGTAGGATTGAAATATAGATGTGGATTCTCAATTACAAGAGGGGGTTGAATTGTATATTAAAAAAATTCATTTTTGACCTTAATAAAAACTATGTTTAACAAAGTTAAACAAGGTGAATTCAAAAACCCTCTTTGGTTCTTAATCAAAGGGATAATTGGAAGGGATCAGGTCTAATTATATATAACATAAACTTAAACAAGTTTACCTTAAATAAACTTAAGAATGTTTATATTAAAGAAATATTCTACCTTAAAGAATATATAATCTTATTTATATCAGTGTAAAAAAGTATAAGAAATTATAAGAAAGTTATACTTTATTTATTTACCAACAAAAATAGCAGAAATAAAAACTTGAAACAAAATAGGGAATGTTTAAGAAATAATTTAACCCAAAGAGAAGGGAATCCAACAAACTTGGATAAAGGTATATTGATTTTTAATTTCAATAAATTCCATCTTACCCACACCAGGGTAAGCCCCTCGATATGATGATCAGAGTCTGTCTTGCTATCCCCGCAAGCCCTAGACCTCTAAGGTGATATGTATCTCTGTCTTCCAATCCCCCAAATACCTCGATCTTTAAGGTGATCTAAACCACTATCCTTATATCCTTGGAAGATCTAGATTGTATACAACCATAATTAAAGTCCCACTAATCAAGTTGAACAAGATATTCTTCAGCTTGAACAAGTTTTTCATTGAATTCACACAAGGCAGGTTTGAGAAAAGCTCTCACATAGTATCATCACATCCACAACTTCTCAATGTGTGTTGAACTCTTGAAATGGATATGGTATTTATTGGCAGATGTTTCAACATCTGACTTCCTCCTCCAATGATCATATTTTTTCTTAAATTTAGGAGGGACCTATACATGTTTCACTCATCCAATGGTTATTTAGAAACACATTTTACGATAATGTTTCATATAAGAAAATACAAGAAACATGATCAAGTATAATAAACAATAATATGTAATAAAAACATTCTTAAGTTTAAGAAACTTAATTAAACTAGGATTTGTTAAAGATGGAATGATATCTTAAAGAACATATGTAACATTAACAAGTATTAATAATCAGATTGTCAATATAGTTGTAAATAGAGTCTGGATATGTATAGAAATGGAGTCTGTTAAAATAAAAATTCCTCTTCTGTTTTTAATAGAAACAAAGTCTGAATTTTTTAGGAAATAGATTCAGAATTTATGAGTAAATAAAGTATTAATTTATGAGGAAAAAAATGTAGTTTTTTTTAGAATCCAGAGTTTAAATTTGAGAGGAAATACAATTTTATTTTCTAAGAATTTAGAGTTCAAATTTTAGAGAAAACATATTTTGATTTTCTAAGAATTTGGAGTCAAAAAATCTAAGAATTCAGAGTCTGATTTTTTTTGAGAAATCATAATTATAAAATCTAAGAACTCAGAATATAATTTCGGTGAAACACAAAGTCTAAATTCAGGATGAAACAGAGTCTAGAATCAGATTGAATTGGAGTCTTAAAAATAGCAAGCCTCAGTATCTAAGGAATTATAAGGTTCTGAGGATTAGATTATAATTTTATTATACTTAAAGGAATTGAGTCTTAAGGAAATATAATTAATCTAGGACAATGAAGTTTAAGCAAAACATGTAAAATCATAATAAAATGTAAGCATATAGATTTCCTTAGAGAAAGAAAATAATCTTTGAGAATTTTTTTTGTGATATTCAAAACAAAAGGAATGGAAATGACATAAGAAACTTATTGTCCTAACAATACCCCCCCTTTTGGAAAGTATAAACCATTTTTTAAAAAAGAATATTACATTTGAAAAAATTGAAATAAAAACTTATCTCCCTTATAATTTTGGCTTATTTAATATTACTAACACCCCATTAGGTTATGTCACATTAAGGATCATATTCTTTGTCTTAAGAATTTGTATTGAAATAGACTTCCTTTTCTTAATAAATTATTCTTTAGGTTAAGATACCACTTTATTAAGCAATTTATTTTTTGAAAAATCCCCCCTTAATATGATATTATTTTGAAATAATTCTTTCTCCCCGTTTTTTTATTTTCAGAAAGGAATGGAGGAATATGTTTTAGGACCTGAAATGTTAGGAAATATGAATATGATACACCCATATGTAAGGAAATTTCATTAACTATCAATAAAAAGTTTTTGTTCAACAAAATATCGAAATTTTAAGATAATTAATCATCCTTCCTCTTCTTTAGCAGATGTTTCTTAAGGATGACCTTCATATTCTTTATCTCCTTATGATCTTCTTAGTACTTCTTAAGTTTGACTTATTGATCCTAGTTCTTATTTTCAAAGGTCTGAATCCTTTTTTCATATGTATTGATCACTTCTTCTTGTGACTTAACTTTTTATTCCAACCATTCTCTTGATTAGATTTATCTCTTTAGACTAAGAGCAACAAAATTGAGTTTTTCATTAACATCTCTATCCTCTTGGATTCGGGCAGATTTCTCTTGATTCATACTCTCAGAAATATTCTTATAACATTTATTATATTCGTTAAAATCTTATTTAATTGAATCCATATAGTCATAAAATATATTAATATCATCAATAACAGGCTTCATCCAGTTTGTTATTTTCTTACAGTACTTCCTGTGGGCTTTATAATTGATCATGAATTTTTTGAAGTCAACTTATACCTTGACGATATTCTCCATCAAAAGATTTGTAGATTCCATTTTTGAAATGATTGACTGTTGAATCAACTGGTACCGTGATTCAATGTTTTTGAAGAACATATTTGAATCTACAAGATTTTTCAAAGACTATTTAACAAAATCATGTCCCATTGAGGAGGTGGATTGAGAGTCTGAGGAAACTTTACCTAGAAGTGTATCTTTAAATTCTTTAGCATTCTTTGACTTAGATCTTCTAGCTATATATTTTTGAGGTATATCAAGAAGGACTAAATTTATTTTAGCAACAACCTTTCCAACAACATTGGCTGCCTCATGTTCTTGTTATCCAACATTAACTTCATATTCATCTTGCTGAACAATATCATTACTATCTTCACTTTATTAATTGGAATGTATTTTGTTAACTTACTCTTTTTTTGAATTTTCTATTTTTTTAATCAATTTTGGTGGATTATTCTATGGAAGTTCTTATTGAATGTGTATCAGAGGGGTTTTTCTTCTTATGATACTCTTCAACTATTCTGATTAAGTATTCATTTTCCTCCTCCTCCTCCTCCTCTTTTTATTCTTGTTGTAGAATTTATTATTCTTCTTAAATATTTTCTGAAAGTTAATCATCCTTTAAGAAGTATTCCCTTACTTGGATATGTTCCAAATCTTTCTCTACATCTTCTAACAAAGATTGAACAACCTGAACTATTGATTCTTTCCCTTTTTTATCCTTCTCCTTTTATTGTCTTTCAAGATTTTCATCTTCAACAATATTCAAGGACTTAGACTTTGTAAGGTCAATACTAAATATGGGATAACCTTACTTTATCTTCTCCTTCTGCTCCCTCCATTTACTACCACATCATCATCATAATTATTTTGCTTATTTGGCTTAGGTGGTGCTGATTTGGTTTCCAGAATATGTCTTGTTGACTTGGCTTCCAATTCCTTATATTTTATTTTCTTAAAATGTTTATCAACTTCACCTTTCTTAGCATCTGGCTGATCATCCTTATCAAGAATATCATAAAATTCTCCAGTGTTATCATTGAATGCTATTTTCATCCTTCTTATCATATCGTCATTGAGTAACATATTCTTGATATTCATAACCTTTGAGGTGCGTAGAATTTTGAATGATTCTAAACAAAAGACTATAATATTCAATATGATTGCCAATACATTAAGATCTAAGAATTTATATTGGAATTATTAATGTTACATATTGTGATAAGGATTTACTTCATGAGATTTATCTTCCTTAGTCTCAACAGAAAATCCAAGATAAACTTATCACAAATCTTGAGTGAATCCTTATCAACATTCCTTGGGATAAGGAAACATTAAATATGTAAAGCTACCAACCTATGGTTTGTTGAGAGATGAGAAATTTTTGGTTTCTTGACATTTTCTGCCCAAGGCACTCTATTTCATCACCTTATAAAAGGAGCCTTCCTTATAAGGAAAACATTATGAGTAGATAATTGCCTCACCTTTGTACAGAATGTTAAGGATGCTGAAAGCCTTGTTAAAAGATAAGTATTAAGACTTCCTATAACTTATAAATTTAAACATATCTTTTTTACCTTGTTCGTAGAACTAAACTGAATTATAAAATTCAATTACAAGGTCTATTTAGACTGGATATTAATTTTTTTCCATAGAAAGACAAATGATTTTCCATCTATTGAACTTGATAATATTTAAATCAATGAAATATTCTTCATAAATAAATTCTAATACACTAAAATTTCTCAGAACATTATCTAATCATTTGGTTCCTTGATGGACTAAGACTGCATTAGAGTCCGAGGAGAAGCTTCAAGAGGCATTTATAAAGTAAGGAAATTGAAAAAATGGAACAGAACACTTAAATAAGGGTAGAGCTTCGATGATAAAAATCTGAGAGAACCGATGTGGGAAAAGAACATAGGGTCCCTTTAAATAGTATTTGTGGTGAGGGTTTATATTCTCGAATCAATCTAACAGTTGATATTAACTTGATTTGATCTAACGGTTGATATCAATTCTAAATAAGGATTTTTAGGTTTTGATAATTTTAGGTTTAAAAAAAATTAGATATATGGAATGTGAATCTGACAAAGTTTTCTTAAAAAAAGATAGAAATACCAACAAGTAAATAATGTAATTACAAAACATTTACGTAAGGAAACATACCTTCTGGATTTCTTAAAAGAATTATCAATTTTGATAATGTTCTTCTCGAAGAACTCAGGTTCCAAAAATTTTTATTAGGGAAAGAAAAACTTTTTACATTCCAAAATTTTTTGTTTCCAATTTTTTAAAAAGAAACATAAAAAGAGTAAACATATGTACTCCCCCTATGAAAATGGTGTATCTTAATGTAAGGAAATAGGTTTCAATAAAAATTTAATATGGATGATTACCTTATGGTTATCATTCCTAACTTTTTTTAATATATTTAAATCTATCAGAGCGTAAAGATTTTGTAATTATGTTAGAAATTTGATCATGAGTTCTGATAAATTGAATAATGATATCTCCTTTAAGTGTGTGATCTATAATAAAGTAATGCCTAATATCTATGTGTTTTGAATGATATTGATGTGAAATGTTTTTTCTTAGGTAAATGGAACTAATATTATCAAAAATCATTCCATAATCAATATTTATCTTCCATTTCACTAAGGAAAGGTAGATCTTGGATCCTATGGTCATCTAAGTTCAATGAATAAACATTCTTATGCATATGGGTAGAGAGAATAAACCATTATTTTGAATTATGTACTAGACATTTATCATTTCTAAAATTTACAAGGTAACATTCATCACATAACTGGATTATACTTATAAGGTTGTGCTTAAGGCCGTTAACAAATAAAGCATTTGAAATTAAATCTTTTTCCAAGAAGAACAATGTTACCTATACGAAAAATTTCTCTTTGAACATTGTCTCTGAAAGTTAGTTTTCAACCTTTCATCTTAATATTATTTTCAAAGAAGTTTTTGATACCAATCATGTTCTGGGAACATCCACTATCCATGTACCATGTATTGTTGTTGGAACTTCCTTTTTTTCCTAAAATTAAAATAGTCAGAATTTCAGAATCCAAACTTTTTTGGATCCAGAATTGGTAGAAAGTAAAATATTAGGTATCCACATTTTCTTAGAAAAACAAGATTTATGAAAAATTAAGGATTTAGTTTTATTCAAAGAAATTTTTTTCTCCCAATGTCCACCACATTAACACTTAGTCTAAAAATGATAACTTTGGGGAAAACAACAGTTATGACTAAAAATTGGTTTTGAATGAGTATAAGAAAATCTAGAATTATTCTTAATAGGAAGAAGTTATGAATACATTTAATCAAATTATTTCCTTCTAGATGTGAAATTTGATAAAAGGTTATTTAAGGAAAATATTTTAGATTTTAGTCTAATGACTAAATTCTTATCCTCATAGTCATTAGTATTAGAATTTAAGTTAGTCTCTAAAACATTTTTCTTAGAAATAACATTTTAAAGATCCATAGAACGTTTATCTTTCTCAGAATTAACTTCCTTATGGTTTTTGGAAATATATTAAAAATCAAGAGTTTTCTAATCAAGATCTTTTGAAATATATGATACTTCTTTTGTAAAAATAGAAATTCTAGAATTTGTTTTCTCAAAATTCTTTTTTACCTTAAAGTTACTATTATCAAGTAATTTTGAAAATCTAGAGACTTATTCATACAAAGGTAAGGTATTATCTTATGATGAGGAATATTATTTATCCAAAGATTCATAATATCATTCATTAGTATAATTAGAATTTAAATAAATATTAATTAAATATTCACTATTGTGTACCATATCCATAAGAAATTGATTTTAAATAGGTAATCTGGATATAAGACTATTATTTTTATGAATAGAAGATTCATATTTGGAGGATTAATTTGAAGAGTCACCAGCACTAGTGATCTAGGTTTCATTAGCCTTTAGAAACTTCTTAGCCTTATATTTTTAGTAATTTTTTTGTTCCTTTCAAAATTCTTATCCTTTCTGTCTTTTCTCTTGAGCAGAGGACATTCATGTCTGATACGTCCAACCCTTTTGCATTCATAACAAATTATTTCTAAACCTTTATTTTCCTTTATGCATTTCTTCTTATATATGTACTGAAAATATTTCTTTCCCATAATATTGTTCATCTTTCAAGAAATATTTGATAGTTCATTCTTAGACTGATCAGTATCACTTTTTTTAGAAATTAAAATAGCTCTCCTAGATTTAGATCTAGTTACTCAATCTGAAGTCTGGAATTTAGATGTAGTAGTGAAATAAACACATCCATTTCCATATTTCTTCTTATTAATGTCTAAATCTCTATTCATCCTTATTTAATACTGAAAAGGCGTTCCAAATAACTAATCAAGATTGATTTTATATACCTCTATATTTTCATCAATATATCTCCTTTTAGATTACCACTCATTAGGAATGATATCGATTATATTTTCCACAAGTATTTCATCATCAAGTAATTTTTTTCCCTATATTGAAGACTATTGATGATAATCATAAATATTTTTTGTACTTTGCAAACTGGTTCCTCGTAGGGAAATAAAAATCCCTCATATTCATCTCTTAAGGCAACTCTTCTTGTTTCTATCACTTTTTATGTTCCAAAGTGTGCAACTTCAAGTTTCATAAATATACTACTGGAAGAATCACAAGAGGATATTTGGCCATATATATTCCTGGTCATGGAACTTAAAAGAGTATCTTGTACCATGTAGTTTAGTTGATATTCTTGTTTTTCCTAATTTGTGAATTGCCTAATTTCTATTTCAGGAATCTTGTATTCATTAGTTAGCATAACTAAGTTTTCCGCACTGGTTTTGATAATAAAAGTCTTCATCCTATATCTCTAGTACTCATAATGATTACCATAAAATATTGGGGGTCTGGTAGGATTTAGATTTTCTATAGAAGAAACATTCATTCCTTCCATTCTATAAGAAAATAAAAAAGATGTTTTCTAAAAAAAGGATTAGTAAAAAAAATTTATAAAAAAAGAGTTTATAAGTAAAAATCTTAAAAAACTTGAACAAGCAAAGATAAGAAAGAAAATTTGAGAAATAAAACTTATAAGAAATTATAAGTATTTAGAGACCTTCTTTGTTACCAATTGTAGGAGAGAAATATTGATGAAGATGCTCAATTTCAGGGGGGTTAATTTTATATTTAAAAACTTTCTTTTTTAACCTTAAGGAAAACTATGTTTAAAAAAGTTAAACTAGATGAATTCAAAAAACACTCTTTGGTTCTTAATCAATGGGATAATTGGAAGGGACTTGGTCCAATTATAAAGAACCTAAACTTTAATAAGTTTATCTTAAATAAGCATAAGAAAGTTTATCTTAAAAAAAGATTCTACCTTAAATCATATAGAATCTTGTTTATATCAGATTATACAAGTATAATAAAGTATAAGAAAGTTATAAATTATTTCTTTTACAAAAAAATAGTAGAAATAAAAACTTGTAACAAAACAATAAAAGTTTAAGAAATATTTTAACCAAAAGAGTAGGGTATCCAACAACTTTTTATAAAGGTCCTTTGATTTATACATTCAAGAAATTCTGTCTTATCCATACTAGGGTAATCCCTCTATATGAAGATCAAAGTCTATTTTTATATCCCTATAAGATATCAATATCTAAGGTGATCGGTACCTCTATATTCTTATCATTGGAAGCCCTTAATATTTATGGTGATCGGAACCTATGTCTTTCTATCCCTAGAAGCCCTTGATTTTACACAACAAAAATTGTAGTTGAACTAAGTAAGTTGACCAAGTTGTTATTCATATTGAACAAGTTGTTCACCAAATTCACACAAGTCTTGTCTGAGAAAATCTATCACATAATATCAGCACATCCAACACTTCCCAACATGTGTCTAACTCATTAAATTGCTGGGTTATTTATAGGAAGAGGTTCTAACAGTTTTCTTCCTCCTCTGATGGTTATATTTTTCTTTAAATTTCAAAGGGACCTGTAAAAGTTCTACTCAGCCTACGGTTTGTTAGAAATAGAGCGTACACCATTATTTCATATAAGAAAACCTATTAAACATCATCAATTATATGAAACAATAATATGTAAGAATACAATTCTTATGTTTAATAAACTCTACTAAACTAGGTTATGATAATATTGGAATAATATCTTAAAGAAATTATGTAACATTAACAAGTATAACTAATAGAATTCTAAATATTATAGAAAACATAGTCTAAATATTTATAAAAATGAGTTATGGTAAAATAAAAATTAAGTTTATGATTTTTAATAGAAACATAGTCGGAATTTATGTTGAAATGGAGTCAAAATTAATATGGAAACAGAGTCTGAATTTATGAGGAAATGGAGTCAGTTTTTCTGAGAATACGTAGGTTAAATTTTAAAGAAAACATATTTTGATTTTTTGAGAATTTGGAGCCAGGAAATCTTAGAACTCAGAGTCTTATTTTCTAAGAAATCATAATCAGAAAATCTAAGAACTCAAAATTTGATTTCTTTGAAACTCAGTGTCTAAATTCAAGATGAAGCAGTGTTTGAAATCTGATGGAATTGGAGTTTGAAAAACACTAAGACTCGGTATCTAAATAACTGTAAGGTTCCGAGGTTCAGATTAGAATTTTATTTTACTTAAATGAATTTTGTATTAAGTAAATATAATCAAGATTGGATAATTAACTTTAAGAAAAACATTTAAAATCATGATAATGGTTAAGCATGAAAATTTCCTTAGAGACAGAAAATAATCTTTAAGAAAAAAATGTTTGTGATTTTCAAAACCAAAGGAATGGAAAAGACATAAAGAACTTATTGCATTAATAGAAGCATTAAGATTTTCATCTTAAATCATCTTCCCTAGTCTCTCCCTACGTCTAGGAGCTCTTAGTCTTTCTAAAAGACCAAAACCCCTTCCCTTAGGGAGGTTCTCAAGGAGGATAATTCAAGAGGAAAATCCTCTTCCTTTTTCTTTTAATTTCATTCCAATTTATTTTATTTTATTATCCTATAATCGCTTCCTCTATCAAAATTATCATGGTAACATTATTATAATTTATATACTAGAATTATATCATGTTAATGTGAGATCCATCATCAATTTCCTGACTCTCTCTCTCTCTTTTATTTTAACAATGAAATCATCATCCTTGAGTTACTGATTAACAACTTTAGTGGATGAAGAAATTTAGTTAATTAATTTATTCTAAAAGTCTTGTCATGAAACCATTTTTATGGTTTAAATAGATTATAAAATATGTATTATGTCTTAGGAAATGTTTTGGTACCAGTATATATACATCATACTTATTCATATGATAAAAATAGTTTGAGATGATCGAAATACCGCCGCAATAATCTAAACGATTATCAATAGTGTTTTATATAATTAGTCATCATTATACAATATACAAATTTAATTATATAACCATTTAATCTTATATATGTTCATTAGTATCATATAAATTCAATTTTGGAGAATTATATCCATCCCAAATGATTTCAATACTCATATACAAGAATACCGATCATGGAAACCAAGGAAATCAATGCTCCCAAATGATAAATTTGTTTCTTATAACTCATCAAAAATACCATAAATGAACTTAATAAAATTATAATAAATAAAATAAATATATAAAAGGTTTTTAATTAATTAATTAATGGATTTAATATTATTATCCAGGAAATTATGGCCAAGTACAGAATACATTCACACATAAGGTAATGATTTCTACCAAAACCTTCATTTTCTTTCAGGTTACTCTTCTTTTCCACTTAACCACAATTAAATTATTAATTATTATTATTTACTATTACAAAATTATGTGTTAATTTTCTACATATACATACCAATCAGAATCCTTCTTTATTTTATGGGGAGTTACATGTTTTAAAAGGATCTTTCTCAAATTTCTCCTGATATACAAGCCCGATTTAAGGGAACTTCTAAAATTCTAACCAATTTTTAAGTGCAATATATAATCTATTTTAATCCACCATTATTTTTATAAAATCACTAATTTTTTATTAAAAAATTATGTTAGTTAACTTATGGTTTTATACAAATATTTTTCCAAAATAACTATTCTTTTCATAGTAAAAGAGTATTTTTCTGAAGAATCACTCGATGATTTTATAGGAGTATTTTTATATATTTCAAAACACTTGTCGATTATTTTGTTTAATTGGGATTAATATTTTATGATATCATATACCATAATTTATTAAATTTTTTATGATTATTTTTATTATTGATGTGTTATATTTGATACCATTTACCATATACTCTGAAAGGTTAGTGTTTATGTATACTGATTGGGGAATGTTATTTACATTTCATATGTTAGTTTAGATGTGAATATATAAGTTGATTATTTTTTACCCCTTATATTTTAGGAATGAATTGGAATTAGTAATTGTTGGGTAGGGCCTGCTATAGCCCCTCGGTGCATCGGTAGGTCTTATAAGACAAACTAATTTGGGTTTTTACCCATTTATGTATGGTCTTGTAATAAGGGATTGATAGAATGGTTATGAAGTCTTGCATTATGAATTACATTATTATGAATATAGTATTTAGTCTATGTGATTATTGAACTAGTAGAATATTCAGGTTTATGTTTTATTATGGAATTATTTATTTAGCTTTTATTACTACCATATTATGCTCAGAATTATGTTTTAATGGTATGTGTACTTTTATTTATTCACCATTGTTTATTACTTATGATTCCACTGTAATACTTACACTTACTGATCATATGATATCACCCCTTATTATGTTTTATTTTCCCCAATATGTGAAGAAGTATATTATGAATGACTTTTAGGGATAGTCTAAGAGTTATGGATGTATACAATAGAGTTTACATATTGCATTTCCTTTAAAAGTGTAATGTTAAACATATATATATATATATATCTTTTTTTCAAAGATACTAAATTATTTGGTCCTTTAGGATACAAATTCCTTGTAATCATACCAATTTATTGAATTAAGGCACCAGCTCTAGGAAAATGGGTTTGGGGTCTTTACAGAGCATATAGCCAATTCTCTATACCAATGCTTTCATTTGATTCATTATCATTTTCTAGATGAAAATTTTCACCTTTATGATACCACATATGATCGTTAAAACCCAATTTTTAATATATGGTTCAACTTTTCATCATAAGTTAATAATTTTCTTTCAGAACAATCATAGAAATTTAATTACATTAGTCTTCTTTCTGAATCATTATTGAAATAAAAATATAAAAATAATTAAATCATATTTTAAAACTCATTTGAAATCTGATTTTTGTTATGAATCCAACTTCTATCAATTATAATGTATAGAGGTATAATTTTATTAAAAAAAGATATGTTTATAAGTAAAAAAATAATTTTTTTAAATGGACACATTAAATAATTAAATTACAAATAAGTTTTGAAATTTCAAAATAAAAATACAATTATGAATTATAAATACTATTATTTAGGGGATAATCAATTATCATATTTTATTTATATGTGAACAATATTGATACAACATGGTATAAAGGAAATGCGTCATACGAAACATATATTCACCCTCAATAAAGAAAATAGTACTGAAAAATCATGTGTTTTTATTAATTTTTTAGTTCAACATCCCTTAGAAGAAAAATTTATTTAATGCATTAGTCCTTATCCAAAAAATCAAAAAGATGCTTTTAATAGATTTTTAATCATTTAATACTTAATTTAAAAAAATATTAAAAAAGGTAAAACAACATATTACTTTAAAATTATTTATTTATGAGTTTTTTAACATTTACTTAACTTACATGTGTTTTATTTTTTCTTCTTAATAAATTGTTTTAATGAGAATAATGTAAATAATTTTTAAAATTTATTATTGTTAATTTTATAATAATAAAATATGGTAAAAAAATAATTTTCTTAAAACAAGTGTTTTTTCATATAAAATTTACTAAAATAAAACAAAAATCATGTTTTCAAGTAAAAAATAAATATAAAATAATTTATTATAAAAATAAACTCATTAGTAGTTGGAAAAAAATTAGTTTGTGCCTTAAAACAATATTGAATTTAATTTTCAAATATAAAAATAACTTTTAAATTTTATAATCGATTTTTAAAATATTAAAAAGTGTATAAGATAAAATCTGAATTAAAATAATAAAAAGAAATAAAATAAAATATTTAATTAATTAATTTTTAACAAATAAAGATGTGAGATTAACTTATAAAATCCAATATATTCACATAACACATGTTATGTGTCTCAATAAACCAATATTTCTTAATTAAAAATATGCATATAATGTTGAAAAATCAAAATAATCACTTTTTAAAGTCTTCCATTATTTTTTAGATTTTAAATAGACATATTAAAACTTTTATATGTTAATTAATCACTAACCAAAAATAATTAATTCAATACCATCAGTTGTTTAAAGCCAAAATTTTTATATGCATTAAAAAAATATAATGTCAAAATATTAAAGTGCCCCATTATATCGTGATGAAGAGAGTTACATTTGTTGAATTTTTTTTGTCAATATATCAATAAAGAGAAAAATCAATATATACTAATATTTGAAAATGATAGAGAAACCAATGAATGACGAGGTTGAACATTGACATGCAACTTGGAGTTCCACTGAATGATATATATTATTGTATGTTGTTAAGTATTGGAGATCTATTCATATGTTGGTAAAGAAGATGGTGGTTGAGATATTTCCCTTGACGATGGGAAAGTTGCAATCTTTCTTAGAATTCTTAGATAAATAGATTCAAGGAAGTACAATAACGATATCAAATGATATCTGATGATTATTTTGATGGTCTTGTAATGAATCAATGATAAGTATTGATTTATAATTAAAGCACTATAAAAATTAGATTTATGGAGGTAGATAAATATGGCTATGCTGGGGAAGAATCAAGATGTATGGAAGAGTTGGCATTGAAACTTGGATTGTCTAGTATAAATGTTTTTGTATGTAATAAATAATATCAATTGGATGATGGTTTAATAATACTATGTTTGGAGATTAGGATACATTGTAAAGAGTTATATATGATGAAATAATTATCAATGAATCATTATAGAGGTATGAAAGAGAGAGGAGTTTGAGGTAGTGAAGATACATTTAAGAATTGTTATATGCTTCAAAATTATTTGCGAATTTTTAGGAATATTTTTTTGAATGTTTGATGAGTTACTAATGTCAATTATAGCATTTTGAGATGAGTTAGAGTTGCTAAATAATCCTTGAGAACATTTTAATAACTTCATAGAAGTTTTGAAGAAATTATGGGAATTATAGAAGCTGCAGATTTTAGAGAAATTAAAATAGTAAAAAAATTTATGCTGATAAGTAAGGTTTCTCATACTTGATACATAAGAGTTATTATAGGAAGTACATATGGGTAATCAAATTTAAAATTAGAAAAGTACTTTTTTCATCTGCACTATGATACATAAGGGTTCCTCTATATGATATATAAAGGTTAATTTGTAAGGGTACTCAGAGTAAAAAATTGGAAAAGTACTCTTGAATCTTCATTGAGATATGTAAGGGTTCTTCTGCATGATACATACAGTTAAATACATAAGGGTTTAAAAAGAATACACAAAGGTTGATATGAAATGGTTTCATGAAAATTATAGGCTATGATATATCCATATCACACTAAATGATATGCCTATATAAGGATATCATCTCATTGAGGTCAAATTCAGACGTTCTTGTACCATTCTTTAAGGAAAAACATCATGGTTGAACATGAATATTATGATTCAAAAAGATTTTTTAGAATAAATGTTTGCACTATGTAGAAGAATATTTCATTGTAATAATAGCTATTAAGGAATATCTGTTCGTGAGATAGATGGTGACGGTTCCATGAATTTGAAGATAGTCATGTCACAAGGAGAAATCCATGTATTAGTGAGATATGTAATGAGAATCATGGATTATAGTCACTCCATAATATGATATGCCATGTCACAATAATGTAAATTAGGATAAAGGTGAGAGGTAACTCACATCATGAAGGGTATATTTCACCACAATGTTTTATATATGAAAACCTATATTCCAAAATGGTTTTTTGGATTTATGATGACACAAAATTTTGGAGTTTCAATTTCCTGTATTTCAAGTAAAAATATTTGGAATCATTTATGAATATTAAATACAAATTAATTATTTAAAAATACAATTTAACCTATAATGATTGCGAGTATGTGAGGGAAGTCATTTTAAGTTCATGGGAGACATGGACATGAGATTAGTTATAGATTGAGGGTCATGAGGGAAAATTCATGTAATTCACATAAGGTATTGAAAATTATAAAATGGAAATTGTTTTACGTTAATTGGAATTTCCAAAATTTAATTACGAGAATCTATTATGGTCCTAAGTTTATAATATATTATTGAGAAGAAAAATAGTGAGAAATTAATTAATAAGTGAAACAATTACTAAAACATTCTTAAGGATTTTTTATATCAAAGAATAATAATAAAATAAGGGGAGGATAAAGAGGTACTATTTTTGGGAACCTTATTTCATATAAGGTAGAAGAGAAGAAAAGATAAATAGAAGCAAGTATAGAGACATATCATATGATATCACAATATTTTATAATCGAAATAAGAAGGAATAATAATAATAATAAAGAAGTGGTGAGTTGAGTAATCCTGACATTGTTATTTCTTTTTTATATTGTATGAGTCAAGACTCTAGAAGAAGAATATTAAGTTTGAGTTGTAATACAGTGGCCTATGTGGATGTGAATTTATAATATTATCCTTTAGATGTTGAACACTTGTTGCAGAGTAAGAAGATCATATTAGTATGATGTAGTAAAATCCAAAGAATCCAAATGATATTGTTCATTAGTAAGTTTGGAAGAACCATCATAAACTGAAAATTGAAAATATAAATAATACAAATAGTATATTATAAATCATTTGGGATACTATAAAACCATCAAGATATTGTTCTAGATTTTCAAGAGATATAGTTCTATATTAAATTGATTAATATAGTAGATATCTGCATCTCACACTTGACCCAAATATAGTAAGAAGTAGATACCTACATTGGGATTGAACCCTGTAAATAATACCATCTGTTGTGATTTCTTACTCTATATCATGCATGAAGTGTGAATATATTGAGAGGATTCATAAGAAAATCCATATATCTCAATTTATATATAGAATTGAATACTAATAGGGGAAATTAAATAGATAAGATGTAATTCAATAAAATAAGGTCACACTAATTCACCCCACCTTAGAGTGACTACATAATCCTGATGGGGTAGTGCAATTATCATCAGATATAATATAGGTTCCTACTAATTGGATTTAGTTTCTCTACCTTTTTTTACCAATAACACGTGAATTATGAATTTTATGTTTTTTTGAGATTCCTCGGATTGAGAATTAAATTCTCATCTCTATCAGTGCCAACATGGTGGTTTCATCCAAAACCTTGAAAAATATGAAGAAGAATTAGTTAAATAAATTAAGAAATAATTCAATGAAGAAATGATATTCTCCACTAGTAGAAGGTCGCCAAAATAGAAGTATCTCTTCCATTTCAGTTGATAATGGTTCTATATAAGAATAAATTTCAAGTAGTGATGAGTTTGTGAATAGTGAATCACTTAGTGAATTTTATTTTGAAATTAAGAATTATTTTAAAATGATAAATTTTGTGTCTATTACATATATATTATATATTTTTCTTCAAAGTTCTACAATACGGGAAAAATCACTATTTGTGATGGGTTATTTGCGACGACATTTCTTCCCGTCGCAAATAACCCGTCCAGGAAGCTATTTGCGACGGGGAAAGTAGCCAGTCGCAAATAATCGGTTATTTGTGATGGGATTTCATCTCCCGTCACTAATAGTTTGGCGTGACATGCGCACCAAACCATGCAGCTTGCATGCCAAACCGCGCGGCTTGCACGCCAAACCGCGCAGGGGTATTTGCGATAGGTCCCGTCGCAAATACCAGGCGGTGGTCAATACCTTTTTGCGACGGGATGTCATCCCGTCGCAAAAAGACTGTCGGCAGGTACTATTTGCGACCGAGCCCATCGTAAATAACCTTTTAACCACCGACTGTAATTAATGCGGGAAATGGTAATTGCGACGGGCCCTGTCGCAAATACCACCATTTGCGACGGGAAGCCCGTCGCTAATAATCCCGTCACAACTAATCTAACCTATAAATACCCCCATCCGTTTTTCCCAAATCATTTAGATCTTGCTCTCTCTTTATCTTCATTCTTTAGTTTCAAAGCGAAATTTTATTTTAGTTGAAGTTTTGTATACGAGAGCAATTTGAGGGTGTCAATATCTTAAGAATATCAAAGTTTAAGGTATTTCTATTTTTTATATATTTTTTATATTTTTTTAAATTTTAATTATTGTTTATTAGTTCTAATTTAATTAGATTTCAATTGATATTTATTTATATTTAGTTTTACTATGAAATTGATATTGTTAGTTATAATTATAAATAATCAGTTATAGTTAATATTAATTAGATATAATTAGGAATAAATAGATATAATTAGGAATAAATAGATATAATTAGGAATAAATATATATAATTTGGAATAAATAGATATAATTAGGAATAAATAGACATAATTAGGAAGAAATAGATATAATTAGGACTAAATAGATATAATTTGTAATAATTAGTAATAATTAGGAATAATTAGTAATAATTATGTATAATTAGTTATAATTATGTATAATTAGAAATACTTATGTATAATTAGTAATAATTATGTATAATTATTAATAATTATGTATAATTAGTAATAATTATGTATAATTAGTAATAATTATGTTTAATTAGTAATAATTACCTATAATTAGCTATAATTAGCTGTAATTAGCTGTAATTAGGAATAATTAGTTATAATTAGGAATAATTAGGTATAATTAACAATAATTAGGTATAATTAGCAATAATTAGGTATAATTAGGAATAATTAGGAATAATTAGGAACAATTAGGAATAATTAGGAATAATTATTAATAATTAGGAACAATTAGGAACAATTAGGAATAAATAGGAATAATTAGTAATAAATAGTAATAATTAGCAATAAATAGATATAATTAGCAATAAATAGATATAATTAGCAATAAATAGATATAATTAGCAATAAATAGATATAATGAGAAATAAATAGATATAATTAGAAATAATTAGTAATAATTAGCAATAATTAGCAGTAATTTGCAATAATTAGTAATAATTAGCAATAATTTGTAATAATTAGCAATAATTAGTAATAATTAGCAATAATTAGTAATAATTAGCAATAATTAGTAATAATTAGTAATAATTGGTAATAATTAAATATAATTAGTAATAATTAGATATAATTAGTAAAATTAGATATAATTAGTAATAATGAGTAATAATTAGTAATAATTAGGAACAATTAGTAATAATTAGTAATAATTAGTAATAATTAGAAATAATTAGTAATAATTAGGACTAATTAGATAAAATTAGGAGTAATTAGATATAATTAGCAATAAATAGATAAATTAGCAATAAATAGACATAATTAGCAATAAATAGATATAATTAGCAATAAATATATAAATTAGCAATAAATAGACATAATTAGCAATAAATAGATACAATTAGCAATAAATAGATACAATTAGCAATAAATAGATATAATTAGGAATAAATAGATATAATTAGTAATAAATAGTAATAATTAGAAATAAATAGTAATAATTAGTTACAAATAGTAATAATTAGCAATAATTAGTAATAATTAGCAATAATTAGTAATGATTAGAAATAATTAGTAATAATTAGAAATAATTAGTAATAATTAGCAATAATTAGTAATAATTAGAAATAATTAGTAATAATTAGCAATAATTAGTACTAATTTGCAATAATTAGTAATAATTAGAAATAATTAGTAATAATTAGCAATAATTAATAATAATTAGAAATAATTAGTAATAATTAGCAATAATTAGTAATAATTAGTAATAATTAGTAATAATTAGCAATAATTAGTAATAATTAGCAATAATTAGTAATGATTAGCAATAATTAGTAATAATTAGCAATAATTAGTAATAATTAACAATAATTAGTAATAAAAAAAATTATATTATCAATATTTATGAAAAAATATATTAATATTATTAAAATAATAAAAAATTTATAAAATATTAAAATTATCAATATTCCCAACAGGCTTTGCTCTATTCTTAACATGTGCAAATCTCAAAGGGTCACCAATTGTCAGGTCATGCGCAATAAAAAGTTTATGTCAGCCATGTCCAATGTGAACTCTATAATTGTCCTTGAATGGTTGATAACCTTGCAAGTAGTGTTGCAATCGGACAAACCAAGTCATGCCCTTCTTATCTGTAAGAATTATCTCACATGAACCTTTACAGAGACCATTCTTCCTTGAAAATTTAAGGAAAAAATAATGATATCCCCTCAAATTTTTATAGAGGAATGATCTATGTAAAGTGTCATGTGAGATGATTCTTAGAGATGAGAACATCATTGCTTTGGTCGTCTTATTGCAACACTACTTGTGAGGTGATCAACCATGAAAGTACAATTATAGAGTTTACATTGGAAATGACTGACACAAACTTTTTATTGCGCATGACTTGACAATTGACGACTCTTTGAGATTTGAACATGTTAAGAATAGAACAAAGTCTGTTTTGAATATTGATAATTTTAATATTTTTTTTTATTTTAATAATATTAATATTGTTTTTTCGCAAATATTGATAATATAATTTTTTATTACTAGTAATTAGTAAATGAAATCTGCTTAGATAATGAAGGGAAAATTTGTAATCATCTCCACAATGATAATTACCAAATTTCCTTTCATTATTCAAGTAGTTTTCCTTTTTCTAAGTATTGCTAAGTATTGCTAAATTAGTAATAAATAGTAATAATTAGTAATAATTAGTAATAATTAGTAATAAATTGTAATAATTAGTAATAAATTGTAATAATTTGTAACAATGAGCAATAATTATGAATAATTAGGAATAATTAGGAATAATTAGCAATAATTATCAATAATAAGTGTGAGAAAGATACAATTAAATGAGCTATCAGATAAAAGAGTAGCCGTCAATCCACTGGAAATTATGTCACCATTAATTAATGATAATTATTAAGTAGTTGTAATTATTTAAATATTTTTCAGATAATGTTTTTATAATTTAAAACTATTAAAAAAAGTGATGATTTTATATTTTATGTAGAAAAATATGGAATAAAGAAGTCGACATCAGTCATTATTAGATGATTGAGCTTCGATAAATTAGCCCAAAAATATAAATGGTTCTGGATTAAATCATGTATATATTGAGGGTGTTGAAAAATTCTTAGCATTTGCATCATAAAAACCAGAATATGTTTCAGAAGGCACAATTAAGTTTCCTTGTAAAAAATGTTCTTTGAGAACGTTTGACATATTCGACAAGGTTGGGGGACATCTCTTGCTGTTTGGTTTTCAACCAGATTATGTTTTTTGGTATCAACATGGTGAACATAGTTCCAGAGAAGATCCTAATAACTTGATTCCGGATGCATAACAATTTCAAAATTTAGTACATGATGTTGCAGGTCCATCTGTGCAATAAACTAAAACTCACGATGATATTGATTTAACTCCTGAGTTGTCTCCATCATAATTTTATGAGTTGTTGAGGTCTTCTGAGGATTCATTATATCCTAGTTGTAAGATAAGAAAATTAGAAGCAGTTGAAAAATTTATGGCTATTAAATCAGATAATGCAATGTCAAACAACTGTTTTGATCAGATATTGTTTTTGGTTAAAACACTATTACTTGAAATAAATGTGTTTCTTGAAAATTAATATGAGAGAAAGAGGCTGATTCGTAATTTGGGCCTTAGTTATCGGAAGATTCATGCATGTCCAGATGATTGCATCTTCTATTCTGGCGAAAACGAGTCATTGGATATTTGTCCCACATGTGGACAATTGAGGTATAAATAATCTCAACTAGGGAAGTCTAGATCGCTTTGAGTAAAACAGTTGAGATATTTCCCCCTTACACCCAGGTTGCAGCGTTTATTTATGTCTCAGAACACAGCGTCAATGATGTCATGACACAAAACCAAGATTTCAAAAGATAAAAGATTGAATCATCCATCTGATGGTGATTCATGGAAACATTTTGACCGTCTGCATCCGTCTTTTGCTATAGAAGCCTGAAACCGGTGATTGGGTCTTTCTACTGACGGTTTCTGTCCGTTTGGTTCTTATGGTAGTTAGTATTCATGTTGTCCTATCTTTATAACTTTGTATAATTTTCCTCCATGGATGTTGATGAAGGAGGCTTATATCTTTTTGACTCTATTAATCCTAGGACATCCGAAAAAAATATTGATGTTTATTTCAAACCATTTATTGTTGAGTTAAATGCATTGTGGAGTGAGGGTGTTAATACATATGATGTTGCTGCAAAAAAAAATTTCAGATTAAAAGCTACATTGATGTGGATGATTAGTGACTTTCTGACATATGTCAGGTTATCTGGTTGGAGTACACATGGTACGAAATCATGTCCTTACTGTATGAAATAATCAAAGCCTTTATGCTGGTCAATAGAAAAAAACCCTGCTATTTTGATTGTCACCGTATATTTCTTCCAACCGATCATCCTTTTCGGAGGAACAAATCTTATTTTTGAAAAGGTACAATTGAAAGGGATGAAAATCCAAAGATGATATTAGGTATAGAGTTAAAATCAGTTGTATTTTCATTACCCCCATCACATTTGGACCAAAGGTAAACCAAAAAAAATTCATGGCTTTGGGAAAGAACATAATTGGATAAAACAGAGCATTTTTTGGGATCTTCCATATTGGTCTGATTTTTTGGTCTGCCACATGTTGGATGTTATGTATATTAAAAATAACTGTTTAGATAATTTATTTCATACAGTTTTGGATACACCAGGTAAGACCAAATATACTGTAATGGCACGATTAGATCTTGCCCAAATTTACAGGAGACCAAAACTTGAATTATTTGAAAATGTCAGATCACAGAGGTTAATGAAGTCAAAAGAATCCTATACACTGTCTAAAGAGAGTCTCTTATTATTTTTTCAGTGGATTATAGATTTGAGACTTCTAGATGACTATGCTTCCAATTTGGGAAGATGTGTTAAGAATGGTTATATTATTGGATTAAAAAGTCATTGTTTTAATGTTATAATGGAAAGACTTATACCGATTGGATTCAGAGGTTTGTTGAATTCTATGATTTGGGATTCGATAACAAACATATCATATTTTTTTGAGACATTTGTTCAGCGATAATAGACTACGATGCGCTAAGAAAACTGGCAAAATATGTTGCTGTAATTATATGTAAACTAGAAAAAATATTTTTTCCAGTTTTCTTTGACTCAATGGAACATCTGATATTACATTTTCCACATGAATCTAAATGTGGAGTTCTAGTACATTTTCAATGGATGTATCCATTCGAGAGATGCATGAAAAAATTGAAGAAAAAAATATGTAACAAAGCATCAGTTGAAGCCTCAATTGATGAAGCTTATTTGCAAGAGAAAATTGCTTTTTTCTGCTCTCATTATTTTGAATCTCAATATCCCTCAAAAAATAATCTCATGGGACGAAACGAGGGGAATGTTAATGACAAAATGGACAATCAATTAACAGTTTTTAATCATCCAAATCTTGGTTTCGGTGGAGTTCATGAACGATGGCTTTCAGATGATGAACATCACAGATCTCATACATACGTTCTGCTCAACTCTGAAGAAATGACATCATTTATCATGAGAGTGCTGCTATCACTTATTCTATAATTTATGTTATAGTATTTAAACTTATTTTATTTGTAGGTTATATGATAATCATATCAAGAAACAACTACCACAAATTACAGCAGCTGCTCTTGAAGAACGCAGACTAAATTTTTTTCTCAATGGTTTCAAAAACTGGTAACATAAATTATTGATGGTTTAATACCAATTATATTTATTATTTATTATATTGATAATTGTTTTACAAATTTTCAGGTGTCTCAATATGCTGATAAAATTGATAAGCGACTATGTATATTGAGTAACCCACCATCCAAAATGGCTAAATCTTATAAAGTATATGTGGTGAATAGTTTTCGATTTAATACACATGCATACAGGGAATCAAAAAAAAACAATGAATAGTGGAGTTTTCTTGAGAGGATCACATCACAGAGAAACTGAAGTTTAATTTTATGACATTTTGGATGAAATTATTAAGCTATGTTATCTAGGACAGAATTACATAACAATGTTTAAATATCGGTGGTTGGATACTAAGAGAGGTTTGCGTGTTCATCTGACTCATGGAATCGTCGATATTAAATATAAAATTATTCTTGCAGTAAATGAACCATTTTTACTATATCAACATGCACATCAAATTTATTATGCAAATTACTGTGGTACTTCAAGATACTTGAGCGATTGGTGGAGCATAATAAAAAAGAAATCTCGGGAAAATCAGTTTACTCAAACTGAATGTAGTTCTGCTGAAGTGGAAGGAATTGAAATTTTTCAAGAGATGGCTCAAGATCCATCTGATTCACAAAGAGATATGAATATCGATGATGAAACCCCACAATTAAGGTTTGATGGTGATGAAGATGTTAATGATGTTACAAATTAATTTGAAATGACAAGTGATGCTGAAACTGAAACTCATATAGATATTGATGATGCTGAGGAGGAAGATGAATACATTGACATTGACAGCTATGGAGAAGAGGCAGAAGATGAACATTGAAACAATTAAATTCTGGTTATAATCATAACTAATATATATCCATATATAATAGTTATTTTCAACTATCTGCTAACAATAATCATTTTTGTGTTTCAAATGGACTCTGATCTATTGCATGAGTTAGAGGCGGCTGAGCTACCTTTGGATGATGAGGATATGGGATCAGCTGACCCTTAGCCTACTGGTGGTTCAGGCGGTATGCGGAGGGGGCACAATCTTGCGTGACAGATGATTCATGACCCTATCCCCGAGCGACGTCCACATCTTGGTTTTGATCCACGCACATGGAGGTATGGTAACCTGTATATTTTCGTTAGATTTCATTAATTTATTTATATATATAATAATTATTTGATTATTTATTCCTTTTTCATAGTTTTCATCATGTAGCTATTGGACAGGGAACGCTATATGGTGCAATTATTTTTCTCAGCCATGGATCACATGGGAACAGATTCTCATTGATGTGCGATGCGACATGTTCAAGCATTGGCTGGTAAATAAATAAATAATATTTATTTTGAAATTTATTTTATTAACAACTTGATATTATAAATTATTTTTAGGGTTTATGGAAACCTATCGATTTTAGCATGCGTGACGCTATCCACACGGCATGACATGTTTCTATGCGTGACTATTTCCACCAGTTGTTTCACAATTTGAGAAGGAAAACTATTAAGAAAGCAGGGGTGAAAGAATTTGATGAGTCGTGTAGAGCCCACTGACCAGAGTACATTTCATCTCACATTTGGGATGGATTATGTTTACACTGGTTGGGTGGTGGATTTCAGAGCAGATCTTCAGTGGGACAACAGAACCGGGGGAGACAAGAGGTGATGCATCAAGGTGGTAGTCATACATTCAGTTTTCATAGAGAGAATCTGGTAAGTATATTTTTTAAATATTTTATATAACTTTAAATATAAACAGTTTATTTTATATTTATGTAGGCAGTCGAGCATCCCGATATTACGGAGTTCGATGTTTATTAGAGGATGTATAGTGATCCATCTACTAGAGATATTAGAGGTGATCGCCAGTGTCAGATTGTGGTTAGTATTATTTTTTTAGTTTAACAATTAACCGCATATAATATTTTGACAATTTTAATTTTAAATTGGAATTGAAGGAGTCATATAAGGCTAAGACCTCTCAGACATAGGCTGAGGTTCAGGATGAGACGGCTGAACAGACTAGTGATCACCATTTCGATGAGGCGGCATGGATGCAGGCGACTCAGTATGGCTTTGAGAAGGGCAGAGTAGTTGGCATCGACTCTCATTTCACTCCTGGTACTTATTATGGTACTGCTGCGATGTAGGCGTCTAGCTCGAGAGGATCTCGTGGAGAGGCATCATCTTCTGGCTCATAGTATCAGGAACAGTTGCGAGCTCAGGATGAGCATATAGAGACTTTGCAGAAGCATTAAGAAGAGATGTGTTACTGGTAGCAGCAACAGAAGCAGCATTATGAGGATCAGATGCATCCATGGCCGTAGCAGCATCACGAGTATATGGAGTACATGCGCCATCTGATTCGTAGTTTAGGGATGGAGTTTCATCCACCAGCTTATTCATCTCATCCACCTCCTCTGAAAGACGACCCCCCAGTGATTTTTTATGTTACAAACATTTGAATTTAACATTGTAATATGAATTATTTATATTTTCTGTCTTTTATATCGGTTCAAATATTACATAATTTAATTTTTAATATTTTTTTTATTTTTTTATATTTTTTTGTGAATATTGATAATTTTAATAATTTTTATTTTTTTATTGTTTTAATAATAGTAATATTATTTTTTCATTAATCTTAATTTTATTAAATTTTATTTTTGTTAAAATTAATTTATTATTTGTGACCAGGACCATTTGCGACAGGGTCTCATCACAAATAGTCTAACTAAATATTTTTAAAAACATATTTTCGATGGTACTACTTGACCGTCGCAAATAATTTTTTGTGACTGGCCCATCGCAGAAAGTGTTATATATATATATTTTGGGACGGAACGAGAGGTCATCATAAATAGTTTTGTGACGGGCCCATTGTGAAAACGTTTATATATATATAATACATATAATCAGAAGCTTATTTTCGATGATGATGTTTCCCGTCGCAAATAACATTTTTTACGACGGGCCCGTCACAAATGCTTGTATTTGGGACAACGTTTTCTGCAATGGGCTATTTGCGACAGGGCCCCATCGCTAAACCCCATTTGCGATGGTATCCCGTCACAAATAGGCCATCACAATTATTAATAATTCCAGTAGTGCTACAAGATGAGAAATCACAACAAGAGTTTGAAGTCTATTAAATAAAAAATTCATTGGTAGAAAATGTTATAAAGTGTAATACTCACATTAAAGAAGTCAAATCCATGAAAAAATCTAGAAAATTTATTAAATAAAAATTATTCATGGCTGGTGAATTATTATAAAAAACTATTGATGATAAATTTGAAGTAAAATTAATGAATATAGAATCCATGTATTGGAAGAGACTTGAAGAGAAACTATGGATGTCAAGAATGATTAATTGGATATCATAGATAAAAGGGTAAAATATATTAAGAGTTTAATTAAGAAAGTAATATAATTCATTATGATTATATTAAAATTTTAAATAAAAAAACAAGAAGATAGATTTATTTGATTTGAGGTTGAGAGGATTTCCTTGAACATGAAGTGTCTTAAATTGAAAATAAAACTGAGAAATATGAAAATATCACAAGTTGAGTCTTCCCTTAAAGATGATATTAGAATTTTTTCCTTGGATTATTCTAATATGAGTATTTATTTCAGAAATAATCATATTAATTGAAATAATGGATTAATATCTTCTTAATATCCATCCACTACTATCTTAAGGACAATGGTAATCCATAATACCAAAATTTTTGTTTTCAATAATTTTGTTTCAATTTTATGTACATATTAACAATTATATTTTGTACATTTATGGGTGAAGAAGAATGATGATAAATCAACAACTTTATCAAGGGTGGATGCAATCACTAGTAGGAAATATTTTTTCAAAAAACAATCTAAAAAAACTGATGCGTTGTCCAAAAATAGTAAGGTGTCAAATATGGTCAGGGTAGAACTAAAGGTAGGGGAATAATATTTATCTATTAATTTAAGTTTTGTGAAAGGTTTATTCATAATTTTAATGATTTTTGGAATAATATTTTAATTCATGAATTTTATAACAGTCATATATTAAGGGGTTTAGCATTAAAGTTAATATAAAACCTATTAAGAAGAAAAAAAAATTATAAAAGAAAATAAGATTGAATATATCTTTAAAATAATATTTGGATTCTTGAATAATTTTTATGAAAAATAGAATAAAATTGGTCATTATAATGATGTATTCTAGTATAAACCTACCTAGTATTATTCTTGTGATCTTAAATAAATTAGACCATGAAATATGTGCAACAAGAAAAGAAAATATGAGTCTAACTTGGGGTGAAATCAAGGGAAAATTGTTAAGATAGACACTCCAAGGAAGAATTATATGAAGAAATATAAAATAAATAGGAAATGATTCTACTATGGGAGAAAATTCCAAATCATATATCACTACAAAAAGACCATGAATATGAAAAGATGAAACATTGTGATAAAATTAAGTAAATAAACACTATATGGAAACTAGATGATTGGTTTGGTAGAAGACATCCAAGAAGAAGAAAATGAGAATCTTATAAATAATGGTGTCTCAAAGATAGGTTAGATGAAATGTTAATGGTTTTAAGGTTAATACATGTGTGAAAATAATTTTTAGGATAATGAAATTTTGTATAATGTAAGTAGATTTTCAAGAAGACTAATTTCTGGAGCTCCGATTATGATGGAGAAGTGGTAGTGATGAAATCTCTATGACTAGAAGTTATATAGGCTAGATGTTTTTATTGGTATTAGGAAATAAAAAGTTTTCCCTTAACTCAAACTAAATAAATATGCGTGAATCACAAATTCATTTCATGATCTTTATCTCATGAAGTTTAAATAGATTTTCCCTTACAGTTATATGGAAATGGGAATATATATAACATTCTTTATTGGGATGTTTATGATTATTCTCATGAGAGTTTCAAAAGCATTCATAGTGTACCAGTAGTAGGAGTTGAGGCAGTGGGATCCATTTACTGAACGAATACATATTTACAAATATAGGAGCAATTTATAGTCAGTCACCATAGAGATTGAAATATAGGGTGAATGATTTCATCGACTAGACTCTATTATTTAATAGGTTTAAATCAATTGTGATTTTAATACTAAATAATTTTGATCTAATCATCCTCAAATAATTTCAATAAAACTAAAAAATAATTCTATTTATATATTAGGTATCTTTTCCAAACCATACAAACCATGTGTTGTTATTTTATGTTTTTTATTTTGATCATCGACTTCTTAAAATATTATGTGGTGTATTCGAGTGAGGTTGTGCATTCTGATTTAGTGACTTTGGTGTGATTTTCCTTCTAAGTTTCTTTCATCGTAACATTGGATCACATTAGCACTTTGATCAACAAGTATGTTTTTTTGGATGTCTTCCCTTGGTTATATAATATGATAATTATGATCCCAAAAAGTGGTATCAGAGCTTTGGTTGAAGAATATTTAGATGACCAGACACTATTGAGGGTGATTAATAGACCAGATTAATAGTTTCATTCTACCATTTACATTGTATTATATTTCTGATAAGTAGTTCTGGATCCCTCTTTTGTGTTCTGAAATTTAGTGGGAGTTCATTATTTTTCAACGAAATTGAATTAGACGATAGTATGTTTTGGGTAAAGTAGTTTAATGGGATAGATTTTGGTTTCTATAAAGTTAATTAGGAATATTTTATACTTCATAAGGACCTTTATTTACCATTGATGGGTACCAAGTTGAAATAAATGAATGGGTAATGTGAGAATCTAGATAATAAAGCAATGGAGCTGATCCCGATGTCATTATCTTGGAATACAACATATAAAATCCGAGAGGTGAATACTATATCAAAACTTATGAATTTTTTTACTGATATGTATGATGAGATGAAAAAATGAATATGGTAAACTAGTAGTAGATCACATCAGCGGATTATATATGATAAGGAGTCAGTTGGAATCATTGAATTTAAACTTTGGAGATCCAGAGTGGGTGATATTGTTACTTGTATCACTCTTTGAGTCTTGAGAGGTGACGGTGACTGTGGTGAATAACTCAAGTAAAAATGTTGACCATGTGACTATGGACACTATAGACCTAATCTTGGCTGACGAACTTATTCAAAAGGATATCTCAGTATCTTCTAGAAATGATAATAGTAAAAAAGAAATGGGGGAACTTACAACATGGAAAGGTCACAAGAAAGGTAAATAAAGGATAAATAAGAGTAAGAGTAACTTGGTGATAGATAAACTCATGTGTTATAATTGTGGAAATAAAATTCACTTGAAGAAATATTGTAATGATAAGAGAGTTAATTCAAGAATATACACTTTTAGAAGAGAAACTACACATCCTACATCAGAAAATATGAAAGCTCTATTATTGAGTGACAAAAGTTCACTTAATTATTATATCAAAGACTTTGGATCAATATTTTACTCAACATATAGGAGGGATATTATGAGGAAATATACTTCCAAAAGATTTAGTAAGGTGCATCTACTAGATGATGGTGCTCTTAAGATCTTCAGAAAGAGCTATATTTCCATATGGGCAAGGAATTGATGTTTTTTAGAGTTTCAAGTTTTATAGAACATCCTAGTATTGAGGAAATACTTTATTTCTAATGGATATCTAGATGATATAGGTTTTTATACAATATTCATGAATATTGAGTGTACTATTTCATGTTGTTCCATGGTTTCAGCTAAAGGTTTGAATGAAGAAATAATATACCTAAAGGGTATGATATATTCTTGGTATGTATCTCATACAAAGTTATAGCATGGATAATTGGGATAATTAATTGATAATGGGAATAAATTCCTCATCTTTAATGGTATATTAAAGATCATAAGAACATAATATTGGATATGTAATGATTGTATCTATAATAAGTAGTTGAAAGAATCATTCCAAATGGAATGTAAGGAACTGAATAATCAGATCTTAGAGTTGGTTTATGTAGATGTATGGGGACCGAATCCAGTTATTTTCATGAAGAGTTACTATTTTATGTGACTTTCATTGATGATGCGGCATGAAAATAATGGTTATTCTTTCTCAAACCCAAGTTTGAGATGTCCAAAACCTTCATATAATAAAGTTTCACTGTGGAAGGGAAAATTTGTTTCAAACATAGTTGTTTGAGGTATAAAAATAGTGGGGTGTATATAAATAGGGAGTTTTGGGGGTTATACTCGTGTAAAGGAATATAGTTTGAGAAAACAGTACCAGGTATCATAGATTATAAAGGATTCATAGAGAGGATGAATAAAAAATCATTTCAAAATAAAATAAGTATAAAAATTCATGTCAAATTACCTAATGGTTTTTAGACAGATATAGTGAATTATGTATCATAGTTAATCAATATGAATCACTCTTATCTATTAGGGTAGGAACATATTGATGTATATTGGTACAGAAAAAATGCTGATTTCACCCACCTCAAATTCTTTGATACACAAACCTATATCCCCAATGATTCCAAGGTAAGGATCAATCTGAGTGCTACATCCTGAGAATGTTACTTTGTTGGGTTTGTGGATAAAGATATTGGTTTTCAGCTATAGAATAAAAACTCTTTAAAGGTTGATAGAATTCAAAATTTTATCTTCAATGAAGGAATTATATGGAAGGATCATAACTTAGTTGAGGTTTATAATAAGATAAAAGTATCATTATAGGTCGGAGTTTGAAAAAATGGATATCTACAAGTTATATATGTTTTAGATAATCTAGAAGTATTTCATTATAAGAAACACCAAAAAGAAAATATAACATTCTATAAGGATGTTAAGTTCTGATAATATTTCCAAGGCTAGATTTTCCAGAAATATCTAAGGTTATGAAAGTGTAGTGAAGTTTTTTAGAATGAAGAACTATGAATTTTTTAGAACTAGAATAATATGTTCTATAGAGGTAGTTTTATATATCACCAAATTTTTGGATCCAAGTGAAAAGATAAAAAATTTTCTTTCACTACTTGCTTCATATGGATGATGAAGTGCCTAGATGAGGCCAAAAGTCAGAAAATCTTTATTTAGTGTGAGTTAGATATAAGGGATAAGATCGATTCATGATAAGTTTCTAGAACATGTATGATCACAAAAATTACTATTGGGAAGAAATTTATTTATAATAAATTATTTTAATCACTAAAGGAATGAAAAAATGGTAGACAAATATATAAGGCATGACTAGTAGTGAAAGGGTTTCAATAAACAGATGGTGTGGGGATTTCATATTGATTTTCTAATTGGTAGTAAAATATCTGGATATTTAGATGGTACTTAGTATGTTTTCCATTACGGATTGTGAATATGAAATATTTGGATTTGAAGAAATTTTTACCTCATGGGGATTTAGATGAGGAGATTTATATAGAGCGAGAATCAAAACTAAGACCTTGTGTGCAAGATAAAACAACACATTTATGATTTAAAGTGGGTTCCAATAAATGTAAAATTAAGTTCCAAAACTTTATGGAAGAGATAAAGTTCATTCAGAGCAATGAAAATTATTATTGTTTCCATACAATGTTCGATGATGTTATTTTCATCAACTTTATTCACTCCATTGAGGACAAAATTATTATAAATTTGATGATGGAAATTGTTGCTGAGATTAAAATTTAATTGTTTAATATTTTTAAGATGAAGGATAATTTTCTAGATAAATGTATCTTAAGGATATGTAATATGATGGACTTAAGTTTTAGTAATTTTCACCTAAATCAGTTAGATTATATATAGAAGGTTTCATAATTCTTAAAATGAGTGAGAAGAAACTAGTTATCACTCTACTAGAAAAAATTTTCAAATTTAAAAAGGTTAAGAAATGGTAGATAACATGGTATAGATTACCTATGCATCATTGGATTAAATCATGATCTATTTCATGGTTTTTTACTTGACCATACATTACACAAGTAGTGGGTTTTATTATCGGGTACATGTCAAATATCATAAGAGAGAATTGGGAGATTGTGAAGTAGATTCTCTAGTATTTAAAGGGTCATATAGTCTTGGGAAATTTCTTCAAAATGGTATTTTTTGTGGGGGTTTGATAATTCTCTCTTTGAGGGAGATTCACACACTATAAAGAGAACCGCATGATATGTGTTCCCTTTCAATAGGATGTTTATCCTCAACCTGTAGTTTCAATCTAATATATATAAGTGAAGTTTGTTTCTTTAATGGATATTTTGAATAATATTATCTATATGAAGGGGTGTGGAATCTAGTATATATACTAAAAAAGTTCACAGTGTGGGATATAATGAGGCGGTGGTGCACCTTGATTGGAATAGGATAATCAAAATCATGCTAGGGGAATTATGCATTTTTAATATAAGTTTGAGGAATGTAATATGTTTATGGGTTCTAATGGCAGAATTAGTGGTGAAACTTATAAATAATTCACAAGTGGGAGACTATTAGGTTTCATCTATGTGTGAAACCCATTTTCAGGATAACAAAATTTAGTTGAATGGAAGGAGAGTTGTTAGAAGACGTATTTGTTTTAATTCTAATGGTGATGAAAACGTTGCACGATGAATTTGGTGGACCATAAGTTATGTAGATCGAATGTTTCATTCAAAAACAAGAAATTTGAAGTTACCCCTCAAATAATACTAACAAAATAAGTGTTGAGTTCAAATACATTATGTTTTTTTCCTAGGAAGGCTATATAGGTTTTTTACCTTTCAATTATATAGAAAAGAGTATATATAACATTATTCCTGGGATATTTAAGATTATTCTTGTGATATTTTTGAAAAAACACTCAGTGTACCAATATTTGTAGTTTTTATTATATTAGTCATTAAATAATCATAGAAATATATATAAATATGGATCTATGTGGAGGAACTAACTATAGATATCATAATATAGGAAAACTTGTTGCACTTACTAGACTCTACTATTTAGTAGGTTGAAATCACTTGACTTTTTGAATATTACTCATTATATTGTAATCATATTATGTTACCTTTAATAAATGTAAATAATTATTCCCCTAATGGATTAATACTCATGTCTGAACCATGTATACATCTTGGTGTTACTTTTCTTTTTATTATTATATTCACTATATTAAAAAAACATCATAGAGTGAATTCATGTAATGTTGTGTGTTATTGTCTAATTATTTTGGATGTGGTGTGTATTCCATGTTTCAAGCATTTTATCATGGGGTAAAAATAATATTTTTTTCCTAGTAAGTTCCGATGTAAATATTTTTTGTGGTTGTATCGAAGGTTAGCTTTGGGACTCACAAAAGATGTGGATAGATTGGACAAAATCCTATAAAATACCTGAAATAGACAAAAGGATAGAAATGATTTGATGAAAAAAGGTAAATAACCATTAAATGAATGTTTAGAAACCCTGAAAGTTGTACATGATATAAAATAATGAATGATTTTTTTGTCTATCCTACTCAAAAATGGAAAATAATACGGTTTAAGCATAAGAAAATGTAAATTCCATACAAGCTAAGCTGAAAAATCCAGTTCCACATTTGATGAAAACTATGAAAGTAAGAAAAAAATTCCTTCCATAATTTTTTATGATTAAAAAATCAACGGAGGAGCTAGGGTGAATACTTCTCATCAATATGGAGCTTTAAAGTAAATCGTTTTTGGGTTTAGAAGAAAATATTAGTAATGTTTCTATCACTAAGGAGCTATGGAGAACACACCTTATTCCCATATTTTTTTTATGTATTTGTAATTAAAGGTATTGTGTGTAAAAGGAGAAGTGTAATGCTATTAAAATATTATTGTATAAAGATATTTCCATCACAGAGTACATAAACTTGTACCCCGTGCATCCTTGAAAAATTTAAACATGATATTAGAAGGATATTCATGTAGTTCACTTTGATGAATACCATGTATGATAAATAATGATGTAATATATCTCTCAAAGATTCCATAAAAGTTTATGATGTTCCATAAATTTATCATTTAATTTGAAAATATTGAAATATAAAAAATTATGTAAAATTATAGTTTAAGGTATGATAAGAATACGTTCTCATCCTTTTTTTATAAAATATGATTATTAAGTGGCAGTTCTTGTTAATCTGGAAGGTATTATAAATTGGTATTATTCTACCTTACACTTTAATGTTTTTTTTGTGATTGTTATGTTTGGTATAGGAGATAAAATTTCTTGTGAAATTTTCTTGAATATTATCTTGAAAGAGAAATCTGATTTTTCATCACATTTTGAATAGTATTATGGAGAGATTTGATGTTTCAGTTAGTCACTTTTGTTTTGTACACCAAGTAATACCCACATATGATTATATTTAATTAATTTATAAATAATTACTTAAAGAAATATGATTACACTATTCACTTTAGTGAATCAGTTTTTAAAAATTGGGAGAATATGATATTTCAATTCATTATTAGATCATAAGTTGAGTATGAAACTTCTTCACCTTACACCATTGAATTTTTTATCAATAAGAGGAAGAATTATGTTGACTTAAAAATTGAAATGGGTATAATTTAAATAGGTATTTACAAAATATTTAAAGGTGTATATTGTATTTTCCAATCATATTATGATGAAGAGAGCTACATTTATTTCATTTTTGTCAATATATCCATAAAAAAGTTAATATATACTAAAAGTTAAGTGATGATAAAGATCCCAATGAATAAGATGTTTGAAAATTGAGATGTGTCTTAGATTTTTACTATACTATGTGTATTACTATATTCCATTAAGTGTTATAGATTCATGCATATGTTGGTAATAAAGATGAAGGTTGAGATATTTCCCTTGATAATGGTAAAGGTCTATTATTTCTTAGAATTCATGGATAAGAAAATTCCTAAAAGAATAATAATAATATCAAATGGGTTATAATGATTGTAGTGTTAGTCTTTCAATGAATCAATGATAAGATCTGTGGAATGATGAGGTAATACTATATAATTGATTTATAGAGGTTGAGAAAATTGGATGTGTTAGTGAAGAATCAAGATTGAAAAAAGAGTGAGTATCCATCCTTGGATTATCAAGCATAAAATAAACTATATTAAATAGATAATACCACATGGATTATATTTAGAGAATGATATGTTTGAAAATGAAAAAGGTGTTAGACTGTGTGATATATGATTAAACTAATACTTTTGAATCAATATAGAAGTTTGAAAGAAAGATGAGTTTGTGGTAGTAAAGATACATTGAAGAGTTCTAATATACTGTAAATTATTTTGGAATAGTGATAATGATATTTGAAAATGTTTTATGTATTAATAAAATAATTTATATATATTTAAGATGAGATAGAGTGACTTGACAAGTCTTGAGAATATTTAAAGAATTTTTTAGAATTTTTTAAGAAGTTATGGATATTACAGATGTTATAGATTTTAGAGAAATTTGAAAAGGAAAAAACCATAAAGAGATACATAAGTTTTTATTTTAATAATATATAAGTGTTATCATTGGAAATACATAAGGTTACTTAGAATGAAAAATAGAAAAGTCATCTTGAATAATTATTATGATACATATGGATTCTTTTCATGAATATAAATTTCAATATGTAAGGGTACACTGAGTGAAAAATTAGAAAAGTTCTATTGAATCTATATTGTGTTATGTGAGGGTACTTCTTCATGATATATAAAGGTCAATATATAAGGTTTTCAAGAGAATACATAAATGTTAATATACAAGGGTGTCATGAAAATCATAAGGTATGATATTTTTATATTGTACTAAGTAATTTTCTTATATAAGGATATTATCTCATGGAAATAAAATTCAGATGATGATTATTCTATTTTTCAATGAAATAAATAGCACATTTGAACATGGAGATCATGATTTAAGAAAAATATTTGTTAAATAATGTTTGTTTCATGAAGAATAATCTTTCAACATAATAATAACTATGAATTAATATCAATTCCTGATATGGATAGTGATGGTTCTATAGATATTAAAACATCCCTATCATAAGGATAAATTCATGTCATAGTGAGCTATGTAATGGGATTCACATATTACAGTCACACCGTAATATGAGAATCAATTTCATAACCATAATAATCATGTGAAAGGTGAGAGTTCACTCATTCCATAAAGGATATACTACACTATAATGTTCCATGCATGTAAAATCTATGCCAATATAGATTTAAGGATTTATAAAGATGTAGATTTTTGGAATGATTATTTCTTATATTTCATGTTTGAACATTTGAAATCATATGTGAATATTGAAAATAAAGGAATTATATATAAATAAAAATTAACCTATAATAAAAAAGAGTTTGTTCAATAATTCAGTCGAGGTTTTGGGGAGATTGGATAACATGATTAGTTATGGATTTTAGATCGAGGGACAAAAATAAATTGATTTTATTAAGGTATTTAAAATTACAAAAATAATTATTTCTAAAAATTAATTATAATTAATATAATTTAATTATGGTAATTTATTATGGTCATGTGATAAGTTTATATTATTGATAAGAAGAAGAGTGAGAAAACAAGGAAGAGAAAAAATAGTTACCGCAACATTCATGAGATTCTATGAATCAATGAAGAAGAAAAAAATAAAGAAGATGAGGCTATAAAGGTATTTCTATTGGGAACTCTATTATCATTGAAGGAAGAAGAAAAGAAACAATAATGAGAATATAATGTAGATACATGTCCTATGATACCATTATGACATAGAATCTAGAGAATAAATAATAATAAAGAAGAAATAAGGGGATGAGAGTTGATCATAACCTACACTACTGGTACTTTTTCATGTTCTATGTGTCAAGAATATTGAAGATAGTGATTGAGTTTGGGTTGAGATATAGAGGCTAAGATGAAAGTGACTATAGACTATCATCCATGGGAAATATAATACCTATTGATAATAGATAAGTTCTTATTATTAATATATAGTGACATCTAGAGAAGCATGAAGAAATTGTTCATTAGTAAGTTTAGATGAAACCTGTATAAAATAGGGGGAGTTGATATAAAAACATAACTGGGAGATTATAAATTGGGTGAGCGACTATAAAATAATTGGTAGACTGTTGAAGATTTTTAGTGGGCAAACTTTTATATTCACTTGAGTAATATATTGGATATCAACATCTCGGACCATACATGAATATAATAAGGGGTAGATACCCACATTTGGATTGAACGCTATAAAAATTATTATATGGTGTGATCTATTACCTTATGTTATTTATGCGTTATAAATCCACTAAGGCAATTAATAAGATGATCCACATATCTTAACTAATATAGATATTAAGATACTCATATGGGGAATTAAAAAGATACCAAAATAATTTGTTAAAATAGAGCCACACTAATTCACCCCCCTCAGAGTGGATGCATGCTCATCTTAGGTCACTAAAAACATTACACATATCATGAGTCTAAAAACACTAAATATGTATCTATTATACTTGATTCATGACATTATGTATAGATAAAATTAATTATTATTTTGTCCATTACTTTTTTATGTTAATAAAACATAAAAGACTTGTATTTGGGTAATAAATTAATACCATTAATTAGAACACTCAATTGAATATTATTCAAAAAAAATTTAATCAAATCACACAAATTTAAATATTATTTATAAAGAACATGAAAATTATAAACACATTTTTAAATCAATAAATTATTTTCATTACTAATTGTTTTTGAGTATCATGGAATCATATTTCACCTATTAGAAGATTCCACTATGAGATTAGCATCAGTTATTGGAGTAGGGTTCATTGAGGTGTTGTGTTTTACCTATATAGATGGGGATGAGTAGCACCCTATGTTTGAAATTAGGGAGGATAGTCAGATAGAGTAGGGTTTTGGATTAAATTGGGGGGGGGGGTGGATAAAGGGTATCCAACCAAACTATATAGAGAATGTTATGGCCATAGGACATTAAAACTATGAAAATATGTCACTTTATAGCCATAGTCGATATGAAACTTGTCTATTGAATGACATATTTCATTGTTCATTTTGGACGATGGTAATAGGTTATCTCACAATAGTATATTTTCATAGTCCACAATGGATTGTGACAACAAATTCATAGAAATATCACCTTATTAGTAGTAAAATCATTATACTTAAATACATTTTTTTACACTAGTATCATATATTGAGTTAATAATAGAGTGTTTGGATTTGTTATTGATCATTTATTGAATTTTAAATAACCAATGTGGGGTTTATCCTCAATTTAGTAATACTAATAAAGTGTATGTTCATACATAATTTAGTTGAATGTGATGTGTTCTATTACATCGATAAATGAAATGTGATATATTAATCTACTGTAGTCAGTTTTATTTGAATAATTATGAATTTTTATAAGGATTTAGAAGGATATGACCAACCGTAGAGAGTAGAGGTGAATATTTGATTAATATTTAGTATAAAATTTCATCAAAATTTCTTCATCACACACTAATTCTCCAAAATAGAGGTTAGTTCATGGATCACACGATGATCCCAAAAATATTATGGATCATGGTTAAGAATGGTGAGAGATATAACATAGGTGGACACAATTGTTTTATAAGTATCACTTTCCCTTGTTATTATGTGGATAATCCTTGGTGTGTATCATTTTTTTATTTCTACCCAAATTCTAATTTATTACCAAAGGATAAAGTAAAAATAAATATTATTGTTTTGAACTTTGATTATAATATAAATGATGAGTATCAATAAATCAAATAGTTTTTTCTTTATATACCTCAATTTTCTTCAGAATTTGGAATATGTGTAAACCAATGTTCTTACCTTATTCCAGAACTAAATCAGTGGTCCAATCACGACTTCATCTAATAGACTACTAAATATTTTTCATCGTATCAATCTCCAATAAAATAAATGATCCTTTTAAAGATATATTTCATTTCTCTATATATCTGATGTAAATACCAATCAATGAATGAGTCTAGGTTTTAATCTTGTTTATCCATGTGATATGTTCATTAAATCTTGAGTCAAACTCATCTAGATGATTGATGACTTTTTTTATTTTGACTCCTTATTTTATCCCTAAAAGATAGGTATTAATATTCTAGGATATTATAATGTTAACCATATTGTGGTGGGGTTCTCTAAATCATGACACAATGCATTATGTTTTTATATGATACATTCCTTCATGGAATATTATTCATTGAAAATCCAGATATAAAAATCAAAGATAATATCTCTCCTTGAATATCTCATCTGATCCACCAAATCCTCCCTTTCCTTTCAACATGACCATGAGGCTTGTGGAATGACATTTGTATCTCCTAATATTAGTTAGATTAGGCCTTGGAATGACCTAGTATCCATGGTGTATCAAATACATGAAATATAAAACCATTGTATCATTAAATTATTACTAAATAATGTGTTGCGGTGTATGGTGATTGTAGTGTGCTCACTATGACTTCTCATCCTAGAGATATATATGAATCTCATATATTTTCTACTATGACATGAATCCCCATTTGTGATATAACATCCTTAATTATGGTGGAATATATTATATCTCCCAAGACAGTGCGTCAAAAAATTCCTTTGGATACCCATCATTATTTATATGAATCCTCACATTGCTTTAGGGATATTATCTAGGTTCTAATACATTAGGATATAATGTAGAGTCTCTACCTCAGATAAACTATTATTTATCATGGGAGAAACTCAGTGGCATGACCCTATTATATAGGAGCAACTAATTATTCTATCATCATTCTCACAGTATGACTAAAACATTAATAATATAATCTATTTAATGTCATAAAAAATCATTCCATTATGAGTTAAAATCATGTGGGTTGCGTCATAGTCATCATTATTCATGTTGGGGTTAAATCATTTTTCAATTTCATCATAACATAAAAAAGTCTATAGTGTGGTCAATAAAACTATAGTATAAGGAATTTATATAATAATAAGTCCCTCTAATAGTTTATTTCTATCCCAAAATAACTCTTGACTATACACCATGATATCCAACAACATTGGGAATCCTTTAAATCTAAACCTCATGTTTCTTCTCTGGTCTTATTTAGCATTCATAAAGTTATCAAATATCCCTTATAATGCTACAAAATCACCTTAATCACCATTATTCTTATTGATATTTTTAACTTCATTGTCTTTTTCCAAGTGTGATATTATTGGAAGAAAGTTATACATAATCACCATGAGAGGGGTTAAATCTTGGTGCACACCAGATTAAAACATTTTCTTTATCAAATTCCCTTTCCCAAACGAATCTTGTTCCATCGTTGGATGAAATGTGTTTAGCATATCTCTTTCTCTTATCATGAATCACATAGAGTATACAATTCATATGTAAAAAATTAATTCACCCCAAACATAAAGGTTTTAATTGGTCCACCATAAAGGCTTACATTCAAAGAGAAAATCCCGATGATGTGTTGATGTGATAAAATAAATAAAACTCACTTTTGGTGAATAGAATTTTAAGAAATAATCACTCTATTCTAAGGAAGACTTCCTTTACACGGTTTACGAAATATATATTATCAACACAAGGGTCACAACCTCTCCTCCTCCTCTAAGAATTGAAATAAGGAAGGCTTGGTCAATCTATATAATTACGGGCTTCTCCATGTTTATCAAATAAAACTAATTCCAATTTACTCATATCTATAGAATTTTTGTTTTTTTGAAATCCATGTTCAATGTGTTCTTCCTTTTAAAATTAAAATGAGAGTTACCTCTTAATATGTCAAATAAATATATGTATTTCAAAATATTCATAACAGCATCACTTCTTCCATATGAATAAAAATTCAGTAATGGAATTAATATTTTTTTTCTTTCTTCAATAGTCAGATATATCAATAGAATTATATATTTTTTGATTTTTTTAAAATTATATGAATATTATCAATGGAACTATATATATTGGTATGTTTTAAACATCTCTATTGAAAAATAGATGTTTCATTCAAGAAATTTTCTTAGTCCATAAATGCTATGAGAACTTTTTCTATAGCTATTCAGTAATATAGACCTTCATATAATGGTTGTGATCACTCTTCATTCCTTTAATCCAACATGATTATTCCCTGTGTCCCATGAAATTACATCTGGTCAACTATATCCAATTAAGTTGAGTAAACTTCCCATATTCTTAGCCAAAACATTTATTTTTAACATTCTAACCAAATTTTCAAGATATTATAATAACTTGACTAAACATAGTGTGAAACTCACCATCATGGTGAGATTGGTTTTGAATTCTTCCATAAAATGGTGTAATCTCTTCCAATATGGTATGGTCTTTAGTAAAATAGAAAATACAAAAATTCTACATAATATCTCATTTAAAAATTCCTATAAAGATTTAATCATGATTTATCTAATATTTTTGAATATTTACTAATCTTAGGTATATTGTGGAATAAAACACTTCTTTACAGGTCAAGTATCTACAAACTCAACAAATTTTTACTTTGTAATTTTTCTATAAACAATTCCCTCTATATAATGATGACTATAATGTCATATAATACTTCTTAGCATTCATTCAAATGTGGTGTGATGTGATTTTTCTAAAATGATCCTCATAAAACATAACATTTTAAATCTACACCAATTTCCCTTGGAATCTCACTATTGTGTGGATTCATCACATAATACTCTCTTTACTGTGTTTTTTATCTTTTTATATTATATAGTATAATGTAGTCATTAGAATCTCTTTTAAACACTTATGTTTTCTCCTAATTTTAATCCTACATAACACATTTCTGTTAGTCTCATATAGATTTTTAACGTTACAAATTATTCTTACATGTGATCATATGTAAAGTGGTATGTTAATTTTATGGAATATCCTCCGAATATTCTCTAGAGTGAATCTAATGAGGTAGTAAGATTATTCTTATATAGAACCACTTACAGTGTGATCATATATACCATGTATCATCCATAAAACCAACTTATTATTTATTATTACGTAGAATCTATTTAATCTCACATAGCCTTTAGAATTATTAATTTATTCCAACACACCATTTTTCATAGAATCAAATAAAACATTTTGTTGTAATGAGATTTCTTCATAAAAACACTTCTATTATTCTCTAAATGACTTCATAAATGTCATAACCCAATTTCATAAAACCCTAAAATAGGAATTGAAGATGGACCATGAAAAAGTTGAGTCATGTTAACAATAAACCTAGGATAGAAACTAATTATAATGCATATAATAAGATATATTAGGAATTAATTCACCTAACAAATAAAAAAAACAAAGATTCTACCCATAAGTCTAACAAAACCACTCCATGCATCAAGGATCCTTGTAAAATATTAAATAAGAAGATAAAAAATAAAGAAAAATAAATGAGGCAGAACCAGTATACATGAAAAAAACTCAAAATAATGATACAAAAGTAGTTGAAAAAAACATCAACCAGAATACAAGATTTTGATATGGCTAATATATCCACTATAAAAAAACTAAAAAACCCCATAAGATTCCAATATGACCTCCATGTGACCTCTTGGTTATCATTCGTACACAAAACCAACATTCTCCTAGGTAAATAACGAATAATAACTAAATCCAATAAAATAGATTTGGTCTACCGACATGAAGTAGAACAAGTAGGGTCTGAGGATAAAATAGACCAGTAGGTTATCACTTCACATTTTATTCATTTATTTTCCAAAAAATAACCCACACATTATAGTTCTAATATTCACAATTAAAAGTATACTTTTGTTATTTATAAAACTCGTTTTTATCTTTCTCAAACACTCTTTACAACCCATATAATAAATCCTTTAAAAATTATCATTTTATAAAATTCACCCTTTAAACCATACCCAAAAATAAGGATCAATAATCAACTAAAAGAAACATCAACATGATAAATATATAAACCGGGATAATTAACTTAAAATTATAAAAATCCAGGAACATAATGATAGTTAAATAATAAATAAATAGTAAATCAGTGCTAAAGTATAAATTAATATTAAGAAGTTTAGAATATATAATCATGGGAAACAACTAAACAACCTATGTGGTGACACTATACATAAGCGGGTTAGAACCATCTGTTGGTTGATCAATGAATTCCTATGTCTATAACTGACCAACTACTCTAAATTGGATTCACCAGTGGAACTCCCCTATAGTATCTGATAAAATAACTGATCCTTTCATCTAATCAGGACTAGATAACAACCATCTGACATCCCTCACTAAGAGGACTAAGATCCCCATGGCAATAGTAATGGGATGTGCGATATTCTTTTCACACAACATATTAATCAAGAAAAAAGATAATTCAAAAATATATTTGCAACCCACCTCCCAACACCCATCAATGATAAACCACCTTTTAAATCAACAATCACATTTAAACATAATTAAGAGAGAGGTATTCCATATATGGTGCACAATTTTTAGGAAAATACATTTCAAGGAACCAAATAAACCATAACATTTGAAATTAGTAATAATTTTATAAGAAAACATTATTCCCTTAAATTCTCATCAAAATTTAATAGATTTTAAAACTCTTTACACAACATGTGAAATAGTATTCTAAACCATGTTTTGGAAATACACCTTTAAAATATCTTTTGAAAATAATTTTGGAATCAAAGATAGGATTTGAGAACTCAAGATTTAATGAAGGTATTCTATCAAATTATATATATATATATATATAACATGTACATATATAAATATATCCATTCACATATACACATATTAAAATTAACATGAGATACCAATAGAAACCAAAGATATGAAATTACAATCACCCCAACCAAACATAAGAACCCTCAAGTAAATAAAAAAATCCTGAAAATAGAAACTACACAATCATACCACAATATAACCTCAATAGAAATTTTATATAAAATCCTTATATAAAATCCATCACTCAAAATTACCCAAATTCTTAGAATAAGTTATCCTAAAAATTTTAGAAAATCTATAACATATCTATACTTATAACAAGAAAACACAAGAATTTGAAATATTATAAATTCATTTTTAATTAAACCTTTAGCCCAAAAATCTCTCAAAAATAATTTATATATTAAAAAATAAGATATATTAAATTAAAAAATTATATGAAAAGAAAAATAATAGAAACACCTATATTAAATGAAGTGTGGATCCAATAAAACCCTCAATTATGTTTGGAAATTGGTCCAACGAACCAATCGCACTCCCAAAAATCAAGATAAAGAGAATATTTTGGCCAAAAAACCACTCTAGAGTTTGGAAAACATGAAAATTATGCAAGATAAGAAAAAAAATTAGAGGATAAAAATTGATAAGAGAGAATGAGATTCCAAACCCATGAATAACCCACACAGAATCAAAGAAGGAGCCTTAAAATCGCAAGGGAGAAGGAGGATAAGACCTTACCTGGTGCACCTAGGCCGAGTCAAATGAGTGAAATTATAGGAGGGGTGAGTAGAGATAAAATTAATGGGGTTAAGATGATATTCTTACAAAAATTTAAAATATGGGATGGTTATATGGTTTTGCTGCATGCTTTTTTGAACCATGTTTCAAACATGTGCCAACTATATTCCTTTCACCAGAGAGCACCAAGAGACTTGCACATTTTGGATGAAAGATTTGTAAAATCATTCATTAATGAGGATATTTTTTTTCCTTTAAAACATATAGACCTACGATATTCTTCGTTTATGGTTCTGACTGACCAAGCAGAATCCACACATCAATTCCCTTATACACAAATCTCTCACAAGGTTTCCTTTGGTTTTTCAATGGTTTGGACCTAACCATGAACTGCCCATATAGACAAACCATGCATAAAATAGTTGAAATATATAGTCCCATGTGTAAATTATATTTTATCCTAAACAATGTGCACTAGCCATGTAATAAAGACAAAAACTTCCCAAACACATTAAAATTCAAAATTCTCATGGGAGTTCATCCTGAAAACCTATGGTATGATTAAAGGAAAATAAATGAATGAATAAATAAGGTAATTAATAGTTATGGTGTGAAAATTATCCAAACCATAACACTTTTTATGCTTAGAAATTCACTAAGTACTAAAGAGTATAGAAAACAATCCAAGATTCAAACTAGAGAGAGAGACACTTCTAGCCCACTCTTTGTATTTCACTAACATGAAATCAAATCATCAGATATAAATATATCGATAATATAAAATCCACATCTAACTATTACAATGAAGATAAAATGAAATAAATACCTACATCAAGTGTCCCTGCAATTTAAGGATTCAACTAACACAGTTGTTCAATATTACAATGAACTTGAGAGGACGACTACTAAACACAACATGGGATTCGAACCAAAGAAACACAAATAGATCACATTATTAAAACATAGTGTGAAATTACAAAAGGAAATTATCTATCCAAACAATAATTAGATATGAAACCCCCAAAAATAACAACTATATATCAATTTAAAGCAAAGAAGAAAGAAAATAACAAGATGTGGAAAGGATATTAAGGGTTACGTTAATATATTAGTCATATAGGCTATCAATATTATAGAGTTAGTGATGAATTATTATTATTATTTTTAGATATCATCCCATAGAATTTATAAATGTGTCATTGTCCCCTCAATGATGATAAGTCTTATAATAACTAAGGAAAGAGGTCTTAGAATTCCCAAACTAACTATAATAGAAACACCCAAGGTTATTATTTTTTAGAAGAATTAATAATATAATATTTCCAAAAATCATGTTCTTATAATTTTTACTCATCACCAGATTGGGACGTTTTTCTAGTACCTATAAAAACATGGCTACCGCCTATAATTTCCTCGAGAAACCTCACATTCTTGATAGTATTTATCTAATATGTCCCTACATAAGATGATAACAAATAAAATAACTCGAACATTAATATTTAAATGAATTCCCTTCATGAACAAGTTATCCTTTAATGAATTACTAGACACTATCTCTAAAGAAATGGAAATTATCACATTGAATTGGTCAAAATTGTAACATTGTGACTTTGGTAACCAAGATTTGGTGGTTATTTTACAATATTTTCATAAGATAAAAGATATTAAATATCAAATGGTTTAATATATTCTTAGTATTGGGATATTAGATTCATATATTACTCTCACATTAAATTTGAAAACTTGAAATAAAACTTACTGTTCTAGTGATATTTTTATAATTTCTTCTAATATATCCCAAAAATCATTCCTAAATACCTTCTTAGTTACCTAGGAAAAGGAAAACATAATAAATGCTAAAATCAGATTCTTTGTTAGAGAAAGTGTACAATATAAGCAATAAAAGGATAAATAAAGCATGAATAATATGAAATAGATAAATAATAATCAAATATTTCATATTAATAATATCATAAAAAGAATACTAAATACATGAATTACATAGTAACAAAAATAATCACATGGATAATAAGAACTTTTTTCATAATTATATAATTCATAATGTTGGACATCATAATCTTACTCTCGAGTCTTCATGAAAATAAATCATAAATATATAGGTAAGGAATATGCCAAATTCCCAAACTATTTTTCCCATGAGACCTATTGATGTATTGAAGAGATATAAAAATAAGTTCCTATCAATTACTAAGTAAAATTCATTTATCATATAATGAATTGAATAATAATTCAATACATAATCAACCTAAACATTAATATTAAAAAACTAGCATAAAAAATGTTAATATTTTCCATTGTCAATCACTAGAAAAACATGATCATATTCCATCCAAGGTAATATAATGGATGATATCATTAGATTATATCCCTATAAAATCTTAATATTCATCAAAATATTTTTACATAAATGAAAATAATTTTAAAACATTCCTATAACATTTATTGATAAAAGTACCATTTTATTTTAAAATCACCCTTTTAAAATATAAAAAATATAGAATAAGAGGAAAAACATTTTCTTTTAGAATAACCATTGAAAATTACAAATTAATATTAAATTTAATTAATAGTAATGATATTTTTAAAATAATTTATGTAGTAAGTGTTAAAATAATGATTTTTATTAGACCTTCAGTAAAAGCACCTCATTCAGAAAAATACAAGAAAATTCATTTTAAATTTTTTTTATAAACATTCAAACATGAGTAAAAATGATTTAATTAATAATTTTTAACACTAAAATTATTTTTAAAATTTTTTTAAATAAAATATGGACATTGAAGAAAAATATTTTTAAGCAAATAGATAGAAAACCAATTTCCCTTAAAAAGGTTCTTTTAGAATTTTAAGTAAATAGAGAGAGGGAAGTGAAAGGAAAACATATAAATTTTAGAAATAACTATAGGAAAATAAATATATTTTGTTTTAGAAAAAAATATTTTATAATTCCTCTAACATAATCTTAAACACAAATAATTATGAATGAGGATGTGATTATGAAGTAAACCCTTACTGCAAGTTTGACTTGCATCATATGTGATTTTATCCTCATTTTTAGAAAATTTAAATTCATTTAAATTATTTAAAATAACCTTATATATAATTATAATATCATATATTATCCAATTATAACATTTCAATACCCATTATTAATTATTATTTGTTAAAATTGTTGTCTTTGAGTGTTAATTGTTTCATTTTCAGGTAAGTTTTGGTTCAATGGTTTGAGACCTTGTATCTTGATCAAGGTTAAATCATCTTAAAAAACATAATCATTTCATAAGTATAATATTTAATAATTATATATACTTTTATAACCATTCATATAAACCAGTGATAAAAAATTAATTACGTCATTTCACAGAGACGGTAGTCTATACAAATTCACAAATGATGTTTCCACTTTTCGATGAATGGAATGATATAAAGTTAAATAACAATTATATTTTATTTTTATATAATAAATATCATATATATTCTTTAAATCTATCCTTATTACCATCCACATAAATCAAAAATGAAAGACAAATTACATTGCTTCATGGAGGTGGAAATCCAAGCGTACACATGATTAATGTTATCGTTTCCTAATAGATGGGAATGTAAGAAGGTACATAAAATATTATTATTATAAAAGAATAAATATATCATAAATATCATATATAAACATTAAATACATCATAATAACCAACCCTAAAATATAGATATGTAAAATGAATCACATCTCTATGTTGAGGTGGTATTCAACACGTATACACAAGCGATATTTTCATTTAATATTTTATTGAAAGGAGGTGGAAAATAGTTGTCTCATAATTATAATTTCATAATAGTAAATTTATTATATGAGATTAATTATGTTAGTCTGGATAGAATATACGGATAGGAAGTATAAGAAGAAATAAAAATTGAAAGAGTCGATAAAGATGATTACCTCTTCCTTGAGAGACCTCCTTTGGAATACACCTTAACCATTATTAGGATGATATTAGGAGAATAAAAATTGATAAAGAATTAATGAAAGGGTTATAGGAAGGTTTTGGTGTTGGTATTACTATTCTAGAGTGCTCAGTTTGTTTGAATAATTGAGGCGAAGTGGTTTTTGGGAATGTGTTGATTCAATAATTTAATTAATTTCTTTTTGATTTTGAGGCACACAAACACCCACATCTATGTTCATAATGAATTTAGTTTAAGTGAATTTATGGATAATAATAATTGGAATAATTATATTATTTTTAAGTATTTTTATACTTTAAACCCATGTAAGGTTATTTTATTTCTTAAAGTATAAAGTATTCTAGATGTGTTTATAAGAATATTAGAAACACTTTTTATACCCTACATTTCAAGTTCAATGTATAGTTTATATACCCTATGTTTGGAAAAGGCATATGGATAAGGAAACCTACTTTTAGAAGAAACCTAACATTTTAGGAAGAATCATATAGTTAGTCATCCATAATTTTGTAATCAACCTTATGTTGTTAGCCATACTTTTGATGTTTATCAATTCGTAGAGAAATCCTACATTTGACTTTGTCAGATATGATGTTTTGAATTATGTATTATTTATATGTTTTAGGAAATGGTACCTTAGGAATTAAATATCTCTTTAAAACTATTTAAATAATTATTCAAAATGTAACATCCCATAATTCATAGTTTTGGATCGCTAAATATATAAATAATACAAATTTTGGCCATTTTTCCAATAAAAAACCTATAACATCAAAATAAAATATTGGATAACTTACATACAAAAATACCTTTTATCTTAACTTTTTTAGATAATTTGGAAAAACCAATAACAACTTGGGTTTATAAAATAATAGTTCATAATGATCAATATTATCTCCCACCATACCTAGATTTTCTTATTTCATAATTCTTTATCAATATCATCCATGTGAAATACTTATAGAAAAAATTCATTTAACATATTTACTCAAAATCTAGAAAAAAGAAACATTAAAAAATGGTGAGTTTAGATTCTTATTAAGGGTTAACATAAGAAATATAAAACCCTGATCATATGAAATTATAAAATCAGTATAAGGGTTTGTGATTCTACACATAACATTTTAAAATTAGACTCTGTATATCAAAGATCAAAATCTTGAGTCATGGAATATAACATGGATGTTCATAAGACATGAATCATAAAATAATAAAATAACATGAGCTATGAGAGCATAATATAAGACATGAAATTGTGTGCTAGATAGAAGCATAGAAAATAATTTCTATATAAGTGAAGGCTCATCTCCAAGACCATAAAAGTGGACAAAGTCCTTTACAGAACCGAGTTCACTCCCCGTTCCTGCCATATATTACTGAACAAGGTTCACTCCTTATTTCAGTTCTATCTACCTCATGAGATAATTTTTTTTACCCAATGCATTGGAGAGAGATATAGGTCCCACCCTTCACATAATGAAAACCATACATATGTCTTCTAAAAGAATATAAATCATTAATTATATCATAACCCATGAAACTAAATGAGTTTCATAAACATTTTATCATCACATAACCCTTGAAAAATAAACAAAAATAATAAACATCATGCCATCATAAACATAAAACATAAAGATAAATAATAATAATGTTATCCTTATATCATACCCCTAGTAAAGCATGACTAACCCCAATGGAAGTCATCTTATATGGGAAATAATTTTGAAATATATTTTTAAAACATTTATTGAGGAAAATATATTTTCAAGTTTGAAAAATTATTTTTAAATCATTAATAATTTATCTAGAAATTTTAATTGAAAATAAACTTGAAAAAACTATCAAAGAAAATTAGAAAATCTTTTAAACATATTTTATATCTTTTTCCTTGAAAATTCAGAAAATATCATTTCACTACTATAAAAAAGGTTATACCAATGGTTCTAAACCGTTTGTATAGGCTGGAAAACCGTTGGTATAGCCTCTACCAACGGTTTTCCAAACCGTTAGGTAGTAAGCCGTGAGGAAAGCCTTATACCAATGGTTTGATCTAAACTGTTGGTATATTGTTTTTTTAAATTTATCCCAATGTATACCAACTGTTTATAGCCGTTGGTACTGTATTTTTTGAGAATTATTATACCAACGGTTTTCAACCATTGGTAATGTGATTTTCCAGAACACCTATACCAACAGTTTAGAACTGTTGGTATTGTGTTTTTACAGAATTCCAGAACACCTATACCAACAGTTCTGAACCATTGGTATTGTGTTTTTCTAGAATTTTAGAACACCTATACCAATGGTTCTAAACCGTTGGTATTGTGTTTTTACAGAATTCCAGAACACCTATACCAATGATTCTAAACCATTGGTATAGTGTTTTTCCAGAATTCCAGCACTCTTATACCAACGGTTTAAAACCGTTGGTATTGAGTTTTTCCAGAACTACTGCACAACAGAACCCTCCAGTAGCCCCTCCAATATACACCTAGATAAAAAATATCACAAAAACCACATACAGACTTAAAATAGTATAAAAAACACCTAAAATAGCACAAAAAACACATAAATCCATCAAACTCTTCTAACCATGTCATGTACTACAATTCCCTATTTCTATCTTCATATGACAACAATCATCCGGTAGTAATTCACCTCACCCCTACACAACCCCCAACCAGCACATCCCCCCCACCTCCCCATAAAATTCTAATAGACAGAATAATATGAGAAATACCTATTAGAATTGAATAAGAGTTTGAAATTGGCTCATATCCCTTTTTTTCTGATCCTAGATTTGGGTATGTAATGATTTGTGATTAATTTTTCATTGAACATGTATTGTTTATAATATATGGTGAAAATGTATTTTCTTATGAGTCTCTTCACTTATGACCACATGAGTGAAACTACCTAACTCATGAAAAAGAGTTTGCGACTATCGTTGATGAGTGTAAATTTCAGTTGTGTTAACTTAAAATGGTGACCATTTGAAAAAAAAGAGAGACTTTGAGAGGTTCCATCAAAACCACACCTGATATTGAGGCGGGGTTGACTCGTACATGTAACATATAACCCATGGATCATTTTCCTAAAGTTTCAATAGAATCCGAATGCATTTGGTCAGTTTTCCATATGCTAGTAGTTGTTTTCAGTTAAAATCATGTCCATTTCAAATAAAAGTGAGACAGTTTGAGTTGCACCGGCCACACCGTACATCAGATTGAGGCGAGGTTGACTCGTACACGTCACAAATTACCCATGGATACTTTTCCTAAAGTATAAACAGAATCTGAATGCGTTTGGTCTATTTTCCATATGTCAGTTGTTGTTTTTACTTAAACTATTGTCCATTTTAAAGAAAAGTGAGACACTTTGAGTGGTGCCAGCCACACCACGCCTCAAATTGATGCAGGGTTGACTCTTACACATCAAAAATGACCCATGGATCGTTTTCCTAATGTATCAACACAATACGAATTCGTTTGGTTGGTTTTCCATATGTCATGTATTTTACTTAAAAGGGCATCCATTTTAAACAAAAGAAAGACACTTTGAGTGGTACCAGCCACACCGGCCCTCGGATTGAGGTAGGGTTGACTAGTACACGTCAAAAATGACCCATGGAAACTTTTCTTAAAGTATCAATAGAATCTGAATGTGTTTGGTCAGTTTTACATATGCCTGTTGTAGTTTTCACTTAAAATCCTGCCCATTTCAAATAAAACTGAGACAATTTGAGTTGTACCGACCACACAGTGCCTCATATTGAGGCGGTGTTGACTATTACACATCAAAAATGACCCATGGTACTTTTCCTAAAGTATCAACAAAATACAAATGTGTTTGGTCCGTTTTCCGTATGTCAGTTATTGTTTTGACTTAAACTGTTGCCCATTTCAAAGAAAAGTGAGACACTTTGAGTGGTTCCGGCCACACTGAGCCTCATATTGATGCGGGGTTGACTCTTACACGTCAAAAATGACACATGTATCATTTTCCTAAAGTATCAACACAATCCTAATGTGTTTGGTTGGTTTTCCGTATGTCGTTTATTTTACTTAAAAGCGCATCCATTTTAAACAAAAGAAAGACACTTTGAGTGGTACTGGCCACACCGGCCCTCAGGTTAAGGAGGGGTTGACTCGTACACATCAAAAATGACCCATGGATACTTTTACTAAAGTATCAACAGAATTCAAATGTGTTTGGTCCATTTTCCGTATGTCAGTTGTTGTTTTTACTTAAACTGTTGTCCATTTCAAAGAAAAGTGAGACACTTTGAGTGGTGCCGGTCACACCTGGCCTCAAATTGTGGCGGGGTTGACTCGTACACATCACAAATGACCCATGGATATTTTTCATAAAGTATCAACACAATCCGAATGCATTTGGTCGGTTTTCCTTATGTCGTTTATTTTACTTAAAAGCGCATCCATTTTAAACAAAAGAAAGACACTTTGAGTGGTACCGGCCACACCGGCCCTCAGATTGAGGTGGGGTTGACTCGTACACATCACAAATAACCCATGGAAACTTTTAATAAAGTATCAAAACCGGATATAAATGATTGTGTGGCCCAAAATTGTTAGGCTTCTGGGCATCAAGAGCCTCTAAAGCAACCTGTTAAAAATATTAATAGATTAATAAATTTCAAAATAGATATTAAAATTTGAAATAAACAAATTAAAACTTACAATATTTTATTGGGTTGATTCATTTACCATAGTTCCATCTTTTTTCTTCTACTCGAGAAAAAAAAATTTGCTCAAGGGATACGTCTTTCAATATTCAATTTTTGCTTCTGTAATGACATTGAAACAATATAAAGTGCAAGTATAATCATATATTAAATATTCAATAAATCACATAATTTAAGTAGGAAACAATAAAAAGGGAAAGTCCTAAAGAAAAATTATAAACAACTATATCGTACCAGCTGCCTCTCATGATCTGACATAGTTATGTGCCCCAAAGTGTGGAGGTATTGCTTTGAATCAATGTATTTTATTTGAAGATTCCCTAATAATGTTTAATAATAAATACTATTATATTAATGAAAAATAAGAAAACTCTCATTTTAAATACCTCAAATGAGATTAATACCTTAAATTTGGTAGTCACCCAATGGGTAATCATTTGGCGATATTGCTCTATCGGGTAGTAATCCACGATAGGCAATGTCTCTAACTCCGTGCCCACTCTATCACACCATCCAACATACAGGTCATGCTTATAAGCTCTCCAAAGCTCTCCTAACTCTTTTAAACGCGCTGGTCGTGCACCTTTGCCATCAGGGAAGTTAAACCGAAGCTGAAACCCAATAGATTAGTTCATATAAATAGAAAAAATACTAGATTAAATCCAATAGATTTTTTACCCATATTTGTTCCCACGCGTTATCTTTGACTTCGTGTGGCAGATGCCTCCAAGAGAGAGGGCTGACCGGATTGATATCGGAGTATTTGGCTAGCGTCACGAAAAACCCAGACATTCCTACCCATAATTATCAATCATTTGTTCATCAACATTGTATTCAACCATTAACTGTGTCTGGTGGTTCCATACTGCACGCAAGCGAGTACACCCCCTCCCCCAACTCTTATCTGTAGATGAATCTGTTATTAAAGAAAAATAATATCAGTACAAGTTATAATAAAAATAACTTTTGGTATAAAAATTTGATAGAGTTATATAAATATACCTGTGGTAGTCGGATCAATTGGTGTCACTGGTTGTGCAGAAGCTGAAGGAATATCCTGTAGAGGTGGAGTGTCCCTCAGTGTATGCTCCTGAGCCACATACTATGTCGCAGCAGGAGTCGAAGAAGGTGGAATATAATATCTCAGAGATAATGAACCAGAAGAAAAAGATGATGGAATAGACGTCTATCCAACTGGTAGTGTAAACATCGTAGGTCTAAATACCCCGTGTGTCCCTGAAGACACGCCAGGATCAAAATGGGGCGAAGAGGATACGTCTGTGGTAGTGGATCATCTAACTCTCGCCCCACAAGCCCTCATACCACTGGCCTCAGTACCGGGACCACTAGATGATCTTCCATGTCTGACACCACCCCCCTCCTACCACCAGCCTCTCTACTGGGAGCAATATCAGGATCCTCGTCAGATATCTCTCATCTAGGGGGTCGATCCTGAAAAAAAATTTAAAAAAAAAGTAAACACATGATATTATAAGTTATTGAAATATTTATATTTGAAATAAAATACTCACAATAGGGATGAGTGGAGGAACACCCGTATGTATCATGCGAGGATTATTATCTGGCATCTTTTTCCGTCGCCTCTCTTCAATGGGTGTCATTTCCTGTAATGAAAACAAATATGGAAGTAATTAGAAATAGATAACTAATGTGTAACCCAACAAACAAAATATAGAAAAACCATTCTGATAAAAAAACATAAAGTAAAAGAATATTTATAGTGGTTTGAAGGTAAGTACTAGGATACACGCTCTGAATGATGTAGGTGAAACATGTAGGTGAGAACATGACTATATGTTCATATATATTTCCCACCACAACTTCGGGTTTACAATCAACTCTGACAATTGATCTATTGGTGTCATCATAAGTAATAAATGTATTTCTTCCAATTTCAGTAGGGATAGTGTCAATTTCATCATCACTATAATCAAAAACATGTCTGGGATTTACTCCAATAATTACACAGAATTTAGGATGACGATGATCTTTGACATAAAAAACTTGTTTCACCATTGATGCCAATACATATGGTTCATCGGTGTCAAGAGTGTGAGTCATGTCAATAACTCGAAATCCACAATCATTAATAAAGGTTCCTTTCCTCGTCATTGAATAAAACCATTGACATTTCATCATCGTGACTCGACCATGCAAGTAATAATCCAAAATTATTATTTTCTCCACGACTCCATAATAAGCAAAATTTTCAGAATGAGGTATAGTATCCGATGAACTGGCATAACTGTCTGTTGTGGTAGTTAGAATAACACCATTATGTTGGGTTCTCATGTTTCTTGCTCGTTCAGTGATAATAAATTTATATTCATTGCTCGTTCATTGATTTACAAGAATGAACCATGGTATTAGGACCAAAATCCAAAGATCATATTTCCTCAGAAATAGAGTCTGCAGGCAAACTCGATACATGAAATATAAACAAATAGTAAACTTAATTAAATATTATTTTTATTTAGTTATTACAGAAATATTTTTACCTTCAATTTCAACCATGCAGAAAACCCTTTTCTATGAAAAGTCTCTTTCCTTCTCAATGATAAAGAACGATTCTTTCTATATATCAATTCATTATGTTCCATGTAGATAAAAATAATAAAAGTTTAACAAATATTTAAAATTACAAGAGATAAGATAAGAGATACATGTACAATTTACTTACTTGATATACTCATCGAACAAATCACAATTGAACAACACTATATGATGTGCCATCTCTCACTCTTCATGGATTAATGTCATCAATTTATATGATCCTGGAATTACTCCTGTCTGAGGAAGTGATGGAAAACTGGGTTCAATTTTCCCATACTGTTCTTCTTCATTTCTCATTGGTCTGTTTATTCTTGTAATAAGATCAGAAAAATACATTGAGCAAAAATCCATACATTCTTGAGCCAAGTAACCATTCACAATAGAACCTTCGTGATAATTCATGTTCCAAACATATGATTTCAATGTGCACATGTTTCTTTTAGTTGCATACATCCAACAGAAAGAAACGGGTCCTCCAAGAAGTATTTTGGTCGGAAGATAGACAGTCAGGTGCAACATGCATGTAAAAAATGATGGAGGGAATATTTTCTCTACCTCACACAAAATTAATGGTGTCTCTGCCAACAGTTTTTTCAACAAGGATTTGGAAAACCTATTAGCACAAAGATCTCTAAACAAATAGCACAACCGAATAACTGAGACTCTAACATTATTGGACAAGATATGACCAATTTCTATTGGAATCAACTCATGTAAAAGGACATGATAATCATGAGTCTTAAAAGATTTCATCTTAAACTCTTTTCTGTTAACCCGTTTTGATATATTGCTTGGATAGCCATCAGAAACTATAATATTCTCTAGCACTTCCAGAAATTGATTTTTTTCAGTAGGTTTCATCACATAAGAAGCACATGGAACTTGCCATTTATTTTCACTGATATAGACAGGATGCAATTCTGGTCTGATCCCCCAATCTACCAAGTCACACCGAGATCGTAAATCATCTTTTGTCTTCCCCTTGACATTTAGATGAATCAAAATCAACATTTCACATATATTATTTTCAATGTGCATTACATCTAAGAAATGACGTAACAAGTTGGTTGACCAATACGACAACTCAAAGAATATACTCTTCTTCTTCCAATTGTAATAGGTATCATTGGAAACATTTTTCCTCTTTCTAGATTTCATTACACCCTTCCCAAATGAATAACTAAAATCTTTCAATTCATTAAGCACATCAGTTCCAAACATACGCTGAGGTGGATCATCATTCTCCATGGTATTGTTAAATCTTCAACGATTGTTTCTATATGGATGGTTCATTGGAAAGAATCGTCGATGTACCATAAAACTAAAACTACGATGATATTTCAGTGTTCTCGATCGAGTATTCTTCATACAAACAGGACATGACAATTTTCCTTTTGTGCTCCATCCAGAAATCATTTCATAAGCAAGAAAATCATTGATCGTCCACATAAGCACAACATGCATATGAAATATGTCTTTCGAACATGCATCGTAAGTGGGAACACCCACATTCCAAATAAGTTTCAACTATTTTATTAAATGTTTAATGTATACATCTATATCATTGCCAGGATTATAAGGTCCAGATATCAGTATACTCAAGAAAGTGTAAGGCTTTTTCATACACAACCAAGGGGGGCGGATATAAATGTGTATGAAAACCGGCCATGTGCTGTGCGAAGTAAGCATCATCCCAAATGGATTAAAAGAATCACATGAAAGACCCAGTCTCACATTACGTACGTCGGCTGTAAATTCAGGATATCGAGCATCAAATCTTTGCCATGCAAATCCATCTGCAGGGTGAACCAACTCTTTATTATTCTTTTTTCTCTCGGTGTCATGCCATCACATTTTTACGGATATTTCATCCGAAATGAAAAGGTTTTGTAATCTGGGGATCAATGGAAAGTGCCACATTACTTTTTGTGGCACATGGGATGGTGTTCCATCATCTTTTGGATTCTATCAGGAGGTTCCACATTTGATACAATCATTTCTTTCAGTAGTTTCCTCCCAAAATAAGCTACAATCATTCGGGCAAGCATGAATTTCTTTTTGAGAATCCAAGTTCATCAACTAACTTCCATGCCATATAGTGGTTTGAGGGAATATATGCATCATCTGGAAGTAAGTTCTTCAAGAAGGTACGAATGTAATCAATTGCAGTATTTGAAATCCCATACATAGTTTTCCCATGAAACAATCAGATTAAAAAATTTAACCTTTTCATTTTACCACATTGACGATATACTGGAGTCATCAGAGCATCATTAAATTTTTTCACCCTATCAACATCATCATTTTCATTGGACGCATCATGTGTTCTTGTATCAAAATCTTATTGGCTGGATATCCTTTCCTTCTCATGATACCGAATAAATGGAAACCGATCATATATCAAACTCTCCAATTCAGTCTTGTCATTTGGATCATCAAAATTTTGAGATTCCATTTTCTCTCCATTGTGATACCACACATAATAGTTTTTTTGGAAACCATATTTGGTTTTATGATAGCTAACTTATTCACGACTCAACCAAGGTCTTCCAACATAATTAAAACATGGGTAGTGTATGCGACCACTATCTAAAGCCTTGTCAAATGCAACATCTAGAAATTTGTTCAAATTATTTTGAAAATCGATTGAAATCCGATAAGTTTCGTACATCCAACTTCTATCCATTCTGTAAAAAAATTGCAATAAGTCATTTCAGAGCCATTAAATAATATTTAATTTTAATCAAAAAAATATTTAGGTAAATGACAATTGTTTACTTTATATAAAATCATAACTGACACATTACTCTATATGAGAATCATATTAAGAAATACAAAAAAATACAGTGTATATAAGAAAATAAGATACATAATTTCTAATGCCTATATTCAAGGATTTCCCAATAAGATATTGGAAGTGGATCAAGGAATACATAATCCTTAAGGATCTTATTAGGAGTATATGAGTTTTATACTTTAACTTCTTCAGGGAGATCCGGATGAGGAATAGGATGAGGATCAGGGGAGTGGAAGGACTGTCCAAGGGGGCGTGGGGTGTCCAGGGGGGTGCGGGGTGTCTAGGGGGGTGGTGGGGCCGTCCGGAGGGGTCAGATGTGTCCATGGGGTCAGGGGGATGTCTAGGGGGGTCGGGGTGTCCAGGTGGGCGGGCTGTCCGCGGGGGTGGTCAGGCTGTCCAATGGGGTAGGGGGAGTCCAGGGGGGTGGGTGGGCTATCTAAGGAGGTGAGCGGGGTGTCCAGGGGGTGGGTGGGGCTGTCCGGGGGGGGGGGGGGTACGGGGTTTCCAGGGGGTGGGCGGGCTACCCATGGGGGTGGCGGGGCTGTCCAGAGGTCTAGAGTGTCCAAGGGGGTGGGCGGGCTATCCAGGGGTGGGCGGGCTGTCCACGGGGGGGGGGGGGGGGGGTGGTCGGGCTGTCCACGGGGGTGGTGGCGCTGTCCAGTGGGGTCCAGGTTGTCAAGGGGGTGGGTGGGGTATTTCCAGGGGTGGGGGGGGGCTTTTCAGGGGGTGGGGCGTCCGGGGGGATGGGGGTGTCTGAGGGGTGGTGGGCGGATGTCCGGGGGTGGGGTGCGTGGGCTGTCAACAAAGGAGGGGGGGGGGGGCTGTCCAGGGGGCACAGGCTGTTCAAGGTGGTGGGCGGGTGTCCAGGGGTGGGGTGGGTGGGTTGTCAACAAGGGTAGTGAGAGGTGTGGAAATTGTACACATAGAGTTTGATGGGGAAATACTTATGAGGATGGATTGGAATCTTGGTAGGTTCTTAGAGTGGGATGGTCCCTCTGAGTATATAAAATGTATTATGAAATGTTTTAGGGAAATATAATTATCATATAAGGCACATGTCTATAAGGTGATAAAATTATATTTTCATAGATGTAATATGGTACTTTATGGATTTTTTGGACTAAATGAATCTTAATTAGTTAATATATATGAAGAAGTTCTCTATAACAAATATTAGGAAAAATTGATCTGTTACAGGAATTTTTTTTTCTTTCTATGGATTAATATCCTTAAAAAAACCATTAGTTGTGGGTCATATAAAGAATCATTCCCAAGATTGATTTTAGGAGTATATATGGTTTTTATTAGTTTTTTCATGACTTTTGGTTTGATAAACACTATAATTTTCTTCATAGATCTCATGAATATTATTTTCCATCCATATAATGTCTCTTTAATCATTATATTTATAGATGAAATGAAAATATAGTTTATGAAATTATTTTTTAATGATTGACGCTGTGAGATATTAATGATTTCAATTCAATAAAATTTGATTTATAAAAATAATTTTGTGTGTCAATATGGATACAATAGACTAAGAGCTATTTAAATTAGAGAAGCACCAGGATTTTAGTCTCTCTTAATCTCAACATCATGTCAAGGCGGTTTCATCACAACCACCTCATAAAAAACAAAAACAAAAACCCTAACAACCTTGGTATCCTCCAACATAATAGCTTTAATCTATTCTATAAAAGTATGAACAATCACATAAACTAGGTGGTCAACATATCAACTTCCCACCTAATATTCCCACTCAATAACAAAAACTACATTTTTTCTATCCCCATATGATTACCCAACCCTCCTTCAGAATAATTTGATAAAAATATGTAAGGAATATAACTAGTTTATTCATTTGATGACATATTATAGGTATATTTATATGAAAAGAATACCCCCACAATAATCATGCAGCCCTGTCATTAGTCTGAACCCCTAGAACACATAAAAGAAGCTAGTATGGACATTTACTAAAATATTTAACACCATAAGAATAAAAATTCAATCTAAATATAGTTTGAGAGGATATAATAGTGTGTGTGAAAAAAATGATATTAAATCAATTTAAATGAATATGGAACAAATGAGGGTTTACAATACACTAAGAGTACCTTAAACAATGCAAAACCACTATAGCGCCACATATTCAACTTCATGAAATAGTACCTGGAAATCTTACCTACGTCTTTACTGATGACCAACTAATTGGAACACTCTATTTATGGTTGTTGAACACAAGGAACAAACTATGTTTGGTCTCTACCAAATCAATCACCCCTTTGTAGATCATAATCTTGTTTCCCCTTATACTAAAATGGTCTCACTGGAAGCTACTTATAATGATGGTCCTAAACCATTCATTCTCCACAAAAAAATGATCAAAGAACCATTGGACACATCTTAATTATGATACAAGCTCATCAAATATAGGTTAATTAAAAACAGAAAAAAAAACATATACACATCAAAATCAAAACTAAAAACTAAAATAGTAGATAAATTTCAATAAAAATAAGGTACCAGTTAAGAAAATACCTAATTTAGGATAGGTCTGATAAGATTCAAAAAGAGATTAAAAACCTTGGATAATATGGATGAAGAGGAAGCCGAAGGAGCTCCATGATCGCCAAACTGCTCCCGCTGAAGGAGCCCCAAGATCGCCTGCTCCCGTTTAGGGTTCTGTATCGCGAATGGGGGAGAGGACGGGCCGATGGTAATTTGGGGGAAAGTTATACAAATGGTTTTTAAAAACCAGTGGTATATATCTTCAGGCCAAACCTATACCAATAGTTCCTTAGAACCATTGGTAAAATCTTCCCCGAACCACACCTATACCAACGGTTCTCATTGAACTGTTGGTAAAACTCCCCTAAACTACATCTATACCAACGGTTCGTTAGAACCATTGGTAAAAGCTCCCACAAACACACATATACCAATGGTTCTGAGGAACCATTCATAAAAGATTCCCTAAACCATCCTTTACCAAAGGTTTCATGAAACCATTAGTATGGAAGTGTGGGAAAAAACCCACATTCCATTAGTGTTTAAAAACATTTTGAAAACATTTTAAGAAAACATGGTTTTTGAAAAAATAACATTTTTGACCGAAGAGAAAATACCATTACTTGAAAATTATAAAATCATTCAAAGAATTATATTCATGATAATACATGTCAAAGGAAAGTATATACACTTTGTAAAATAATATAGGTGCATAACATAACTTGTGTTTCAAAGAAGGAAAATTTAGACAAAATTACCTTACTGATTTGGTCAATTCTGAACCATAAACCACATGAAAGAGAGATCATAAAATGGATATTTAAATACTCATAAATTTAAGGTTAAGGATCATAAATTAATTTAATGGAAGGTATATAAACCACCCAAAATAAATGATCGGTGAATATGGAATATGTCTCACAGAAATAAAAGTGAGAATAAAAAACCCGTTAACTTAAGTCTTGACTTACTTCAAACATCTTCAAACCTTAAGTATAATAAATATATTTTTATTATAAATTTATTAAATATCCATAATTATATAATACCATGTATTATTTATTTATAACATCTCATCATCCTTTTGTTAATAATTTTTAATTAAAACCGTTGTTCTGGGTGATAACTACTTTGTTTTCCAAGCATGTTTCAGTTCGATAGTCTTTGTCATTATACATTGATGTTGGTATCATCTTTTAAAGAGTATTAATAATTTTATATAAATATTATATATTATAATTATATAAATATTTATAATCATTCATTGAAAATATATATAGAAAAATAAATTACACCATTCATGTAGACGGTTGTCCGTATGTATGTATGAATGCTTTTTTCATTTTTTGATTGATGGAATGAAGGAAAGAAAGAAAATAATTAATATTTATGGGATTATTATTATATAATATATATAAAATATGTTAATTAAACCCATAATAATACCCATACATAAAATATGATGATTAAAATTAATTTTATCATTACGTGGAGACGATAAGCTATACGTACGCACGAGCGATATATTCACTTCTTATTTGATGGGAAAGATGGTGTATAATGGTGTTTTAATAATCATAAAAACATTTCTGAATATTGAGGATATAGAAGTTATTATTTTATGATAAACATCATAGATTTAAAGGAGGTAAGGAAAATTAGAAAAATAAAGTGAACGGTTAGAGCGATTATATATTTTTTGAAACGTCTCCTTTGGATCTCTTCTAAAAGGCTCTAGGGTTTGTCTTTTGATAATAACAGAACATCTAGAATGATTATAGGTATAAGGCCCCAGCCTTAAACCTTACTTAATCTTGAGTTATTACAACATTACACATTGAGGATCTTTTCAGGTTTAGAGTTTTATAGAATTAGATCATAAAACTTGCATTACATTCTACATTTAAACAAAGTGGTTACATAAAAGATAGTATTCATTTTTCCCATCAATGGAAAAATTTTTAAAATAAAACATGGATTCTTTCTTGACACTTCCTTGACACTATCATCGTATCATGTAACATTCCCTTGACCCGTGATGAACATTTCAAAAAACTTGGGATGAGCATAAAAATCTCAGCAAGGGTTATAAAAAATATGGAAAGGAAACATGAGTTCATATATACATAAGAATGAAATCATACTTTACCCATAAAACATAGGTACTTTAACATACCTCATCAAATCATGAATAAATCATAGAAATCATAAGACATAAAAGGTAACTTGAGGCATTCATAACATTCTTACGTAGGGATTAACCCTCTTGGTTATGTTTGGAATACCCACCACATTATATTCCCTAAATCTCTTTGGAGAAACCTTAATGTTTCACTCCTTCGCGTTATCCAATGCATTGGAGAGCTATATCGGGCTCACCCGCCCTTAGTTTATCACTGAACCACCCGTCTTCATAACAATGCCCAAGAACCATAGCATAATCATAGCACATAACTTAAGAATAAAGGAAAGATAAATTCCCACATTGCAATAACAATATAACATTTTATGATATTGAAATAATGAATCCATTCTAAAAACCATTTTCAAAACCATTAAAAACATTTAATAAAGAGATTTTTGAATCAAAGTGTCCCATACCACTTTGAAGATTTTAAAATTTTAAACCATTAATATCCATATAAATAAATCCTTAAAACCATTTTGAAAACATGGATATTAATGAGAAATATTTATAAGATTAAATCATTAAAACATTTTAAACGGTATTTTAGTTAAAGGTTATTTAACAAAATGAGAGACACTTGAATACAATAATTGAGAAATAACATTTAATAAAAACTTTATAATATCATGAGAATAAAGGGATTCATGATATAATATCCAAATGATAGTATATAAACCATATAAGAGTGAATTGGTGCATAACAACAACAAAGTCTCAATGGGAATGTAAATTGAGATGAAATCCATTATAAAGATGATATCCTTAAATTAAGGATAAATCAATCTCGCAATTCTGTGCGACAAATATATATACACCCAATATAAGTGGATATTAAGTTTAAAATAATCAAAGTTCATTCACACATATTCAAAGGATGACATATTCAATAACTACATGTTGAACCCAAAGAAATCGAAATTGGGTTAAGAAGTTCCCTCGACAGCCTAACGACGTCACATAAAAATGAGTTGATGAGAGATAAAAAGTGTATCTCATCACTTGAAAATAAAATTTACATCAATAAGGATATATTAGAACATATCCCAACATAACAATATGTAAATTAAAAGACCCAACAAAAGAAGTCTTTTAAAAAGAGGAGGGTGAAAGGTTCCCTTACCGACTTGGGTATCTTTCAAAACATACACCCCATGAAAGAAGGACAATACATCAATGATGTAAATAAACATAAACTATATTATATTACAGAAAGAGTAGAATAATGGGAATTAAATACAACAATCAAAGGAAATTGTGGCAAATGTATCATAAATCTCACGGGAATAAAAGTGAGATGAAAAATCCTTTATGAAAACTTGGCAGCCTAACAACGCCACTGAAAACTTACAAAATGGATTGATGAGAGAAAATATGGTCTCTCATAATATTAACATAAATTTTAAAGAAATAGGAATATAAAATAACATCCCCCAATATAACAAAGAGGATCTTAAAAGAAGTGACATAAAGGAGAGTACTTAAAAAGAAAGAGAGAGGTTAGATCTCTTACGAAAATTCAGTAGCCTAACAGTGCCACTCAAAACTTCCAAAATGGATTGATGAGAGAGAATAGGGTCTCTCATAATATTAACATAAAAATTACAGTAATTTTAATATAAAATAACATCCCAATAACAAGAAATATGAGCTTTAAAAGGAATATCATAAAAGAGTGTACTTAAAAAGAAAGAGAGGAATATGATCCCTTACCTCAAGTCCAACTTGTCTTGTTAGTTTCTTTATATTACTGAATAATAAACTTTGGTAAATTTATAATTGCTTAAGGACATCCTATAAATATTATTATTCAGTTCATATCACATATTTTAATGTTATAATAATTGGTTAACAATATTATTTCATATCAGACGTTTTTGTCGATGTTCGGTACATGAGTCAAAAATTGAACTTGTCGGAAAATAATTTTCCATGTAGTTATAGGTACATCATATCCAGAATAGTATTGATGTTTTAAATATCATATATATCCAGCATATATTCATTTTATACTATTCCATAGCATTTGGAGATAAAAATTAAAAGCACTGTTCATGGAGACGGTAGGCCGTACATACGCATGATCACTACTTTCATTTTTTGTCATATTAATGGAATTAAAACAAAATGAGATATATAAATATATATGTTATAATTCCAGAATGATATCCATAATTTATATGTAATATATTACATATATATCGATTATATATATGTACTTATAATAGTACATAACATTTTGAGATAAGAAATGAAATGTACCGTTCATGGAGACGGTAAGCCGTACGTACGCATGAACGCTACTTCCATTTCTATTTCATATTTAATTGAATTAAAAAATAATGATATATAATAGTATTTTAATTCCATTATGGTATCATATACAATATCATTAAATATATCCTTTATACATACCACATATGGCATTAACGAATCAAATCACTTTGAGGGGGCGGTAGTCTGCAGTTCCTAAAATGAAGATATCGCGTATACCCATAATGGAAGCCATAAAGTTATGACATAAATGAAAAATAAATAAAATTAAGTAAAAAATAAACATATTATATATCATATATAAATATAGTGTCATCTTAATGGCCACCTTTAAAGGTGTTTGAAGAATGTTGAACAATCATCGTTTCGTGAGACAGAAATTCGCCATCCACAGAAACAGTATGTTCTTTAAAAATTAGATGTAGGTGTGTGTAATTGTAGCTCTAATAATTATTATAAAAACATACTAGTATATTGAATATACTGTAGTTGTTACAAAATAAATGAATAAAAGAGTTTAGGGGGTTGGAGAAGCAAAATAAAACAAAAGGATAGAAGTGAAGACATTACCTTAAAATCGGGTAACTCCCTTTGGTTTGAGCTCAAAGGCTTCCTTGGGAAGACTTCTGCCCAAAGTGAGGCTTCAAGGAGTTATAGCGGGATTTGGAGAGACAAAATGGTCAGGGGTTGGCCGAGACAAAGGCTTTGGAAGTGTGGGTAAAGAGGTAGTGGTGGGGGCCTTTTATAAGAGGAGAGGAGGGGCACTCTTGGAAAGTAAAGAAATGTAACTTTATTTTAGAATGAGAATCAGATTTTAATGGTCCTGCATTGATTTTGTTCGAGGGTAAGGTGATAAGGGTTCTAAATCCACCCATCCAATTGGTTTTGGACATGTGTAGGTCTTATATTTTACATTATCTTTCCATTTTATTTAAATCGTTAAATAATGAGGTCATCGCTGCATCATGATGATGTCATAAATAATTTTATTTATTTAATGTCTATAAATTATAAAAAAAATACTATGATGTAGGAAATCTTTTTATCTTTCCAATGACTATTTATAGTCAAATATATGACTTGTATAACCCCATGTAAAATTTGTTTTAGTAAAACATCTCATGTTTGTGTCATTTTTACTTTAACATTAAATAAAATGTTATTTATGTCATTTCCCAACCAAAGTGGCTCCATGGGGTCCCCAAGTTGACCCATGGATTTTCTTGGTCGTCCATGACACATCAAATAAGGGTAGGACATGTGTCAAACTCATATCATATTATTAAAATATTATTTTTACACTAATTACCTCTAATCGCGATTAAAAACATAACAAGTTACTATTCACCAAAAATTATTTAAATCCCATTGAACCACATTTTAATTCTTAATGAAAACCATGTATGTCAGATTTTTTAAATTCAAAGCACAAAGGTGGAAAATTTCATTTAAACGGAAAATCGGTTTTTATAAGTACCACTTAGTGGTTTCACTATTCATAAAAAAATTGAAGTTTTTCAGAAAATTACCAAAATTTCACCCTAAGCTATATTTGATATTATGAATTCAAAAATGATTCCTATTTTAAAAAATTCATAACATATAAGTTGCATTAATTAATTTAATAATTAATTCCCGCTTTTAAAACAAATAGCGTGTTTTTAAGAAACAATATCGATTAAAAGATTGACACGAGTTTAAGTCCATTTTCAAAGTGAAATTAATTCCAACGACCACTATTGGATTAAATGGTAAAAATATATTCTAATTTTACTTTAAAACCAATTAAAAAGATAATCTAATCATATAAATAAATTAGATTAAAAAGTGGTTTTGAATTAAAATACAACATTTTCACTATTCATTAAAAAAATGAACTTTATCGGAAAAATACCAAAAATTTACACAATGTAAATTTTGAGGTCCCGATTCTAAAGAAGAATTTTATTTTGTCAAATATAACACATAAAATTGTCAAAAAGTGGATTTAAAAGTGGTTTTCCATCAAAAGGTGGTTAATCGACCTTTTAAAGAATATTAGAATGTTTACGCTTAAAATTGGATTCATTCACATTTTTAATCCTATAACATTTATTGTAAAGAGTAAAAATATTTGACAAACATATATAATCATTTTTTAGTTAGTTCTGTTCATTCCCACCATTATAACGGCTAGGTGTTAACTACCATTTAAAATAATATTATTTTATTATTAGAGTGCAACGTAAGATTCCCAAGAAACTCATTGTTGCGTATTGGGTACGCCATCGTGCATAGCGTACCATTTAAAGTAATATTAATATTTTATTCACAAATATGGATAAATATGAAAATTTCGTATTCTTTATTTACCTGGGGTGTTACATCCTTCCCCCTTTTTGGGAATTACATCCTCGCAATTTTTAAAATTGGGCTTGGAAACTTCATTGAAAATCCCACATCGGAACAAGAGTCAGTAAAACAATCACTTTAAAATAAAGAAAGATAAGTACAAAGGTCACCCGAGTTAACCCATACTAGGATTCCAAGTATGAAAATATGGACATGGAGGAAAAAACAGAGGGTCATGTTCTGATGGAGAGTGACAAAAAACATGTTTAGGAGAAAGTTAACCACAAGAAAATCACAAACTTGTGATGGGTTAAATGATATTAGATTCCCTAGTAGGAAAAGTTAATAGACAACATTTTTGTTTTAAGTTACTTTTTATTGAGGAATTTATTCATAAGAAAACATAATCACTTATCATGTTGACTTTCAACTTTTATTAGATTCCTTACACAAACTCATATTTTCTCCAAAAGACGAGTATTCAGGAAGACTTGTTCACATTAAGAGTACTATAATCAAATTCTAGAGGATCACCTAATCCACAAAAGAGAAATATATACTTCCCATGTATTTAGACTTTAACCAAAACCAAAACAAAAAAGGTTAGTACAATATCATATAATCCAGAAAAGGATAACCCTTTATAAAAAGAAAATCAATTCGTAATCTCCAAAATTTGTCCAACAAAACCCAAAGTTCAACAAAGACCATTCAATAAACAATTTGTCTATAAAATTATTCAAAGTAAACCAAAATAAGATTGAAACCCAAATATTTGAAGGATTTATTCACATAGTCTTCCAAGTTAAATCGTAACATTTATCTCCAAACAACATCAGTTGCTCCTAAAGTCTCGTATTGAAAAATAATTTTCCTAATCACATATCCTCCATGATAGGTTAATAAATTTCCATAGATAACCCGAAATCAGCTTACTTTTAATTCATAAAATAATATAACTAAAAAGAATCAGTCAAACTAACCAGGGACTTCACGTAGTCTAGTGGTAGGTGATAAATACCAGTCGCACTTTGGTTGTGGGTTCGATTCCCACACCTTTGTCCGACGCGGCGGGTTGTCACACGGTCTGCGTGTTGTCCTTTTTCCAAAACTACATAATTCGTAAAACATTCCCCAAAATGAGAAAAAATCTTCAAAAAAATAATCATAAAATATTTTAACCTCAATTTTATATCATGCCTTTCATTTTACATCATAACATATAATAACCCATAATTACCTCAAAAGTAAGGATCATATAAACCCTAATGGTTTCCTTTATAATTATTACCTGAACATCCACATCGAGTTGGCCATCTAGTATATGATGCATTAGAGAACTCACCAAGGTTGAAGTGGTTGATCATGACTCCTTGATAGTTGGTTTAGAACAACCATGAGATTCCTCATTGAATCCCCCATTTCATCCAGTCTCTTAATGAGAGAACCACAACAGTTTCCTTCAAACCCATTGTCACTTTGGTGCCTGCTAGATCCAGCCATTTACTAAAACCAAAAAGGTCAGTGTGAGTATATCAACATAACCATCATGTACTAATGAGGAAGATAAACACTAAGATACACTTACTAATTCAATTTATCTAAAAACTATGACTCTTTCTAAAATCCTATCTAATATGGTAATGTCACTTATGATTAAAGAATACCCTAACCTCTAAAGTTATCTAAACTGACCTTTGATACCAACTATAAGGCCCCATCCTTAAACCTTACTTAATATTGAGTTATTACAAGATTACACATTGAGGATCTTTTCAGGTTTAGAGTTTTAGATAATTATATCATAAAAATTGCATTACATTCCACATTTAAACAAGGTGGTTACATAAAAGATAGTATTCATTTTTCCCATCAACGGAAACATTTTTAAAATAAAACATGGATTCTTTCTTGAAACATCCTTGACACAATCATCGTATCATGTAACTTTCCCTTGACCTGTGAAGAACATTTCAAAAAACATGGGATGAGCATAAAAAGCTCAGCAAGGGTTATAAAAAATATGGAAAGGAAACATGAGTTCATATATACATAAGAATGAAATCATACTTTACCCATAAAACATAGGCACTCTAACATACCTCATCAAATCATGAATAAATCATAGAAATCCTAAGACATAAAAGGTAACTTGAGGAATTCATAACATTATTACATAGGGAGTAACCCTCTTGGTTACATTTGGAATACACACCACAGTATATTCCCTAAATCTCTTCAGAGAAACCTTAATATATCACTCCTTCACGTTACCCAATGCATTGGATAGCTATATCGGGCTCACTCGCCCAAAGTTTATCACAGAACCACCGGTCTTCATAACAATTCCCAAGAACCATAACATAATCATAGAACATAACTTAAGCATAAAGGAAAGATACATTCCCACATTGCAATAACAATATAACATTTTAAGATATTGAAATAATGAATCCATTCTAAAAACCATTTTCAAAACCATTAAAAACATTTAATAAAGATATTTTTGAATCAAAGTGTCCCATACCACTTTGAAGATTTTAACATTTTAAACCATTAATATCCATATAAATAAATCCTTAAAACCATTTTGAAAACATGGATATTAATGAGAAATATTTATAAGATTAAATCATTAAAACATTTAAAACGATATTTTAGTTAAAGGGTTTTTAACAAAATGAGAGACACATGAATACAATAATTGAGAAATAACATTTAATAAAAAATTTATAATATCATGAGAATAAAGGGATTAATGATATAATATTCCAAATGATAGTATATACACCATATAAGAGTGAATTGGTGCATAACAACAACGAATTCTCAGTGGGAATGTAAATTGAGATGAAATCCATTATAAAGATGATATCATTAAATTAAGGATAAATTAATCTCATAATTATGTGAAACAAATATATATACACCCAATATAAGTGGATATTAAGTGTAAAATAATCAAATTTCATTCACACATATTCAAAGTATGACATATTCAATAACTACATGTTGAACCCAAAGAAATCGAAATTGGGTTAAGAAGTTCCCTCGACAGCCTAACGACATCACATCAAAATGAGTTGATGAGAGATAAAAAGTGTATCTAATCACATGGACATAAAATTTACATCATTAAGGATATATGAGGACATATCCCAACATAACAATATGTAAATTAAATGACCCAACAAAAGAAGTCTTTCAAAAAGAGGAGGGTGAAAGGTTCCCCTTACCGACTTGGGTATCTTTCAAAACATACACCCCATGAAAGAAGGACAATACATCATTGATGTAAATACTCATAAACGAAAGTATATTACACAAAGAGTAGAATAATGGGAATTAAATACAACACTCAAAGGAAATTTTGGCAAATGTAGCATAAATCTCACGAGAATAAAAGTGAGATGAAAAATCCTTTACGAAAACTCGGCAGGCTAACGACGCCACTGAAAACATCCAAAATGGATTGATGAGAGAAAATAGGATCTATCATAATATTAACATAATTTTTACAGAAATAAGAACATAAAAAGAAAATCCCCCAACATAACAAAGAGTAGCTTAAAATAAGTGACATAAAGGAGAGTAGTTAAAAATAAAGAGAGAGGCCAGATCTCTTACGAAAATTCTGCAGCATAACAGCGCCACTCAAAACTTCCAAAATGGATTTATGAGAGAGAATATGGTCTCTCATTATATTAACATAAAAATTATAGTAATAGTAATATAAAAGAACATCCCAATAACAAGAAATATGAGCTTTAAAAGGAATGACATAAAAGAGTGTACCTAAAAAGAAAGAGAGGAGTAGGATCCCTTACCTCAAGTCCAACTTGTCTTGTTCTTTTCTTTATATTCCTGAATAATAAACTTTGGTCACTTTATAATTTCTTAATGACCTCATATAAAGATTATTATTCAGTTCATATCACATATTTTAATGTTATAATAATTGGTTAATAATATGATTTCATATCAGACGTTTTTGTTGATGTTTGGTACATGAGTCAAAAATTAAACTTGTTGGAAAATAATTTTCTATGTAGTTATAGGTACATCATATCCAGAATAGTATTGATGTTTTAAATATCATATATATCTATTATATATTCATTTTATACTATTTCATAGCATTTGGAGATAAAAATTAAAAGCACCATTCATGGAGACGGTAGGTCGTACGTATGCATGAACGCTACTTTCATTTTTTGTCATATTAATGAAATTAAAACAAAATGAGATATATATATATATATGTTATAATTCCAAAATGATATCCATAATTTAGATGTAATATATTAAATATATATCCATTATATATATGTACTTATAAAAGTACATAACATTTTTAGATAAGAAATGAAATGTACCGTTCATGGAGACGGTAAGCCGTACGTACGCATGAACGCTACTTCCATTTCTATTTCATTTTTAATGGAATTAAAACATAATGATATATAATAGTATTTTAATTTCAGTATGGTATAATATAAAATATCATTAAATATATCCTTTATACGTACCACATATGGTATTAACGAATCAAATCACTTTGAGGGGGCGGTAGTCCGCACTTCCTAAAATGAAGATATCGCGTATACCCATAATGGAATCCATAAAGGTATGCCATAAATGAAAAATACATAAGCTTAAGTAAAACATAAACATATTATACATCATATATAAATATAGTGTCATATTAATGGACACTTTTGAAGGTGTTAAAAGAATTTTGAACAATCATCGTTTCGTGAGGCAGAAATTCTCCATCCACAGAAACAATATGTTCTTTAACCATTAGATGTAGGTGTGTGTAAGTGTATATCGAATAATTATTATAAAAACCTCCTATTATATTTAATATACTGGATTTGTTACAAAAGAAAATAATAAAAAGAGTTTAGGTGGTTGGAGAAGCAAAATAAAACAAAAGGACACAAGTGAAGACATTACCTTAAAATCGGGTAACTCCCTTTGGTTTGAGCTCAAAGGCTTCCTTGGGAAGACTTATGCCAAAATTGGGGCTTCAAGGCGTTAGATAGAGATGTGGAGAAACAAAATGGTCAGGGGTTGGCCAACCCAAAGGCTTTGGAAGTGTGGGTAAGGTGGTAGTGGTGGGGGCCTTTTATAAGAGGAGAGGAGGGACACTCTTGGAAAGTAAAGAAATGTAACTTTATTTTAGAATGAGAATCAGATTTTAATGGTCCCACATTGATTTGTTTCGAGGATAAAGTGATAAGGGTTCGAAATCCACCCATCCAATTGGTTTTGGACATGTTTAGTTCTTATATTTTACATTATCTTTCCATTTTATTTAAATCGTTAAATAATGAGGTCATCACTGCATCATCATGATGTCATAAATAATTTTATTTATTTAATGTATATAAATTATAAAACAAATACTATGATTTAGGAAATATTTTTATATTTCCAATGACTATTTATATTCAAATATCTGACTTGTATAACCCCATGTAAAAATTGTTTTAGTAAAACATCTCATGTTTGTGTCATTTTTTACTTTATCATTAAATAAAATGTTATTTATGTCATTTCCCAACCAAAGTGGCTCCATGGGGTCCCCAAGTTGACCCATGGATTGTCTTGGTCGGCCATGAAACATCCAATAAGGGAAGGACATGTGTCAAGCTCATATAATATTATTAAAATATTATTTTTACCTTAAACTACACTAATTACCTCTAATCGCGATTAAAAACATAACAAGTTACTATTCACCAAAGAAATATTTTAATCCCATTGAACCAAATTTTACTTCTTAATGACAACCATGTACGTCAGATTTTTGAAATTCAAAACACAAAGGTGGAAAAATTTCATTTAAATGGAAAATCAGTTTTTATAAGTACCACTTAGTGGTTTCACTATTCATAAAAAAATTGAAGTTTTTCAGAAAATTACCAAAAATTCACCCTAATCTATATTTGATATTTTGAATTAAAAAATGATGTCTATTTTAAAAAATTCATAACATATAAGTTTCATTAATTAATTTAATAATTAATTCCCACTGTCAAAACAAATAGCATGTTTTTAAGAAACAATTTTTATTAAAAGATTGACACTAGTTTAAGTTCAATTTGAAAGTGAAATTAATTCCAACGACCACTATTGGATTAAATGGTAAAAATATATTCTAATTTTACTTTAAAACCAATTCAAAAGATAATATAATCATATAAATAAATTATATTAAAAATTGGTTTTGAATTAAAATACAACATTTTTCACTATTCATTAAAAAATGAACTTTATCGGAAAAATACCAAAAATTTACACAATGTAAATTTTGATGTCCCGATTCTAAAGAAGAATTTTATTTCATCAAATATAACACATAAAATTGTCAAAAAGTGGATTTAAAAGAGGTTCTACATCAAAAGGCGGTTAATCGACCTTTTAAAGAATATTAGAATGTTTACGCTTAAAATTGGATTCATTCGCATTTTTAATCCTATAACATTTATTATAAAGAGTAAAAATATTTGGCAAACATATATAATCATTTTTTAGTTTGTTCTGTTCATTCCCGCCATTACAACGGCTAGGCGTTAACTACCATTTAAAATAATATTATTTTATTATTAGAGTGCAATGCAAGATTCCCAAGAAACTCATTGTTGCGTAATGGGTACGCCATCGTCCATAGCGTCCCATTTAAAGTAATATTAATACTTTATTAACAAATATGGATAAATATGAAAATGTCATATTCTTTATTTACCTTGGGTGTTACAATAGGGAAGTTTATAAGAGAATATTTTAGGGTATGGGGGATCTATAAGGATCAATATGATATAAATAATTGAGCTAGGAGGTTCCCTTTTATAGTTGATGTGAGCGACAATTCTGGAATTTCTAAAAATATTAATTTATAATAAAATAATTTACTATCCAAATACCCCAAAATGGATATGGATTTAAATATAATACAAGATAAGGTTCTAATATCATGAAAAAATATATTTTATATAATTTTTTGTTTTATTTTAAAACTTTTCATTTTTGTTGACCTTTAGTTAACCCATTTTAATTTTAACTATGGAAATTTTTTTAAACAATAAATGATTATAATTTTTATTTATATGATGATAATTTTACATAAATGGTCAATTTATAAAATTTTAGATATTATAATAATTACATAATAATTTTTAAATATTTTGATGATTTTTTAAATAATTTAATAAATTATTATTTCGATAAATTATCGTTAATGTCAATTTTGATACCATTGATTTACTTTTACTTAAAATACAACTATAAAAAGTTTAAATTTGAATAAAATTCTTTAACAACTATATAATATTTTATATAGCTCTAGAAAATTAATTTTAGACATTAAATCATTCAAATTATTCTGAAATTAATATTTTAAAGTAATTTAATTTATTTTTATGTTAATTAAATAAATATTGTGCTATAATTTCAAAAGAATTTGAGGTGATAATATAATTTCTAAAATTATAGAAAAATTATAATTAAAATAATTACATTAATATCAAAATATAATTTTTTCATCAATATCTTCATTTTTTCCCATGTTGATACATGAAAGATATTAAATTTAGAGAGAGTGAAATTTTGTAACTATATTTGATTTAAATAATATATAAGTCATTTTCATGAAAAATTGTCCATTAAACCACTCAAATTAGATATTATGGGGATAATGATAAAATGATATTTATTTAATAGTTTTTTGAAAAAGTTTATGTCATGGTTATACTCTTGTATTTTTCTTTTAACATTTATTTAATCTCTTTAACTCTTACAATGACAACATAGATTTTTACTCTTTGATGGTTCATATAATTACTATAAAGTGACAAAAGACCCATAAATGAATCATGGATGAAATTATAAGAAGTATCCCAATAAGTTTTATTAATTTAATATTTTTATAATTTTTATATCATTTATAAAATATTATTTATTTTAAAATATAATTAATGTGAATTTTGACATTGTTCTTTACGTTGACCTTTAAAAATATCAAAACAAAAACATAATTTCAAAAAAAAAATTATATATCTATGTTGTAAAGGTATTATATAAAATTCATTTATAATATTAATTATCTCATATTATATTTATTTTAATATTTTTAATAAAATTTATTTGATATTTCCATTTATAAAATAATTATTGCATTAACATTTTATGAGAATTTAAGGTTATTATTTCTTTATTTAAAATTAAAATTAAATTACTATAATGTACATAAATCATTTAGATTTCAAATTAATATTTATTGTTTAATTTATTTTTTAGATAACCCTATATTAAAAATGTTAAATTTATTACAAAAATAAGTTTGAAATCTTTGAATTTTCTTTTAATAAAATATTATAAATGTTATAGTCTCATCTATATAGATCCAAATGGTTGTAATTAAGACCACTGGGTGATTAAGGTATAAAATAAATTATCTATTAAAATTTTCATAAGTGTTGGTCATTTTTTGGTCCTTATCTTTTTGTTTTTACCCTTAATTAATGATTTACCCTTGGTCGTAGTATAAAAAATTACCTAGGTTACTATTCATAAAGACAAAAAATGAGAACTATTTACTAAATTTGAAAATTATTAATCCATATTTGGAATAAGTTTTTAAAAATTAATAACACATAAGTGGAAGCATTAAAATATTAAAATTAAATAGATAAAACAAAATAAAAATAACATTTTGGAAAAATGTAATTTTTAGATTTAAAATAATATTATACTAAATTCAACTATAAAATCCCTTTAAAACCCCCTAATTTAATTAATTTAAATCAAAATTTACGAGTTAAATTTTAAAAGTAATCCAAAACATAATTTGACCTTTTAAATACTTTGAAAAATATAATTTTGAATAAAAATAGGTATTTTCACTATTCATTATAAAATCAAACTTTTCAAAAAATTATGAAAATTTTTCCACAATAAAAATTTGATATTATGATTTAAAAAATGATGTTTATTTTCCCAAATAAATTTCCTAAAAACTCTAGAAAATAATTATATTAGTTTGATATGAAAATAAAAAAATTATTTTAAATAAAATATATTTTGTTGAATAAAGTCACATTACTAAATATCCTAAACTAATTTAAAAATAATTAATTAATATGTTAGAAATTATTATGAAAATTATATATATATATATATAATAATATCATTCATTCCCACCTATTTAACAGGAAGATTATAATGGTCACATTTAAATAATAATATTTAGTTTTTTATTTAAGCTCGATGTGGTGTTTCTTGTACACTATTGAACATAATTTTAAAATATCAGGATATTAGATTCTCTATCCCCCTTTAATTAATATCTCCCTTAAAATTTGATATTTTTCTTGGTAACTGGGTTTGGACTTTTCAAAATACCATTATTGAAACCTCAAATTGAAAAAGTGTTAATAAAATTTCCTCTTAAAAAGAGAGAAAAAGAAGCATGATATTCATCCTAAATAACACATAATAGGATTATATATAGGAAAACATAGAAATGTAATATAAAAATATCTATCAAATTCTTATAGAGAGTGATAGAGAACATGATCATTTTAAATTTAACCACCACAAAACTATAAATATGCGATGGTTAAAAGGCCATTGATTTCTTAGTTAGAAAACAAACAGATAATGTTTTTGTTTGAATATACTTTTTCATAAATTTGATTAATTCATTTTATTTATAAACTAAGATCATAATGAAACATTTTTACTTGAAAAGCATAGTTTTCTTATTTAACCAATTTCCACCAAAAAGTCATATTTTTCTCCAAACAATGAGTGTTGAAGATAAATTTTTCATTCATGAAGCACTAAAATTAACTTATAATAAATCACATAGTCCACAAAATATTACCTATCTAATTATACTGTATTTAAAAATTAACCAAAACCAAAATTGTTAGTATATTATAAGATAATTATCTAAAATAATAAGCATTTAAATTACAAAAAACTATTTTAATATATAAAATTAAATAGTAATTCCCAAGATTTAACTTATACCATTGATCAAATAAATAACCTTAAAATCCCTCAAAAAATTATAAGCTAAGTTTCAAACCTAAAAATAATAAGGATTTTATCACATAGTCTTCCAAGATACATTTTAACATTTATATTTAAATAACATCAGTTTCTCTTAATGTATCATACCAAAATTTAATTACCCTAATAGTCCTCAAGATACACTAACTGTTTTCATAAATAACCAGAATCACCATTAATCCAAAAAAAGTCATATATGTTTCAAAAATATAATTCAACCCTTATTCCTCAAATAAAATCCCCCAGTTTTATTTTTTACCTTAATCATATATGGTTCCCAAAATAGTGAAGATATTTTGAAATATCATTTATCACTTAATCACTAAATAATTTTCTAATCCCATGGAAATATATTTTATGAAACATAAGTTACCAAAATCAACTTATTATTCATCTATAAAATTTTTAACTAAAAAGAAAATGTAATACTAATAAGGACTTTACATAGTCTAGTAGTATGTGATGCACCCTTATCACCTTTCGATTGTGAGTTCAATCCATCTGGCCTTGCCGAATGTGACAGGTTGTCACAAATTCTGCGGGTTATCCTTTTTCTAAAACTATATTTATATAATCATTATAAAATTCTATAAATGTGATAAACATTCTAAAAATAAACTTAATATATTTAATGTTAATGAAATGTTCTAACCTCAAAGGTTATCTCATACCTTTCATCTCGAATCTCAAAATGTAATAATGAATAATTATATAGAGAATAAATGTCTCCAAAAATATAATTAGTTACCTTTAAAGTTCATAACTTAAATAATAAAAAGAAGAATCTAATAATCTAAAAATATAGGAAAATATAATGATTATGATATCTATAAATATTAAGATAACTTCTCATTAAAACACACAAATCAAAAAAATTTATCTAAACCCTACTTCGATACCAATTGTAATATCCCAGAATCTGTACTTTTGGATCCTCTCCTAAAGAAAAATAATTTAAAAGTGTAGCCCAAGTTTTTTTCATTAAAAAAACATACAATGTCCAAAGAACACGTTGGATCACTTATATACCCAAGCTCATTTTAGGTTTAGATTATTAGATAATTAGAAAAAATTCTTAGCAACATGGGTTTATAAACAAAAGGTTCATAAAGATCATTATTATATCATACTATACCCATATTTTCTTATTTCACAATAGGTCATAAACATCATCCACGTCAAATCCTTCTAGATAAAATTCATTTAACATATTACCTACAAACATGGGAAAAATAAATATAAGAAAAGGGAGATCTCATATTCTCAATACGTTTAGAAATCGGAGATATCAAACCATGATAATAAGAAATTATAAAATGAGTATAAGGGTATGTGATAAAAAATACAAAATTTGGAAATTATAGCACGTATATCCATGATAAAAATGTCGATTTATGGAATAAAATATGGATGTTCATAAGACACAAATCATAAAATATTCAGAGAACATGAGAAGTGAGAGCATAACATAATACGTGGAATTGTGTAATACATATAAAAATATAAAATAATTTCTATATTAGTCAAGGATCACTACCAAGACCACTAATGTATAAAAATCCTTTTATGGAACCAAGTTTACTATACCAACTAGCACTATATTACTGAAATGGGTTCACTCCACATTCTCATCCTGTCTATCTCAGTAGATATAAATCTTTACACACTGCATTGGAGAGAGATATAGGTCCCACCCATTACATAATGAAAACCGTATATATGTGGGACACAATAATATAAATCATTCATCATATCATAACCCATGAAAAAATGGGTTTCATAAAAATTTCATCATAACATATCCCATGAAAAAAAACTAAATTCCTAAACATCATGTCACCATAAATATAAAACATTTATAGAAATAATAAGAATGGTATCCTTGTATCATTTCACAATTTAGGCATGATTAACACCAAAATAATTTATATTAGATGTAAAATAATTTTGAAATATCTTTTTAAAATATTTATTGAGGAAAATATCCTTTTCGCCTTGAAAAATGTGTTTTTAAATCATAAAAAATTTAGAAAAACTTTTTTATTAAAAATAACCTTGAAAAACATATAAATTAAAATTTTAAAATCATTCTAAACATCTTATAAATCATTTAACATAAAAAGTCTTAAAAAGTCATTTAAAAACATTTTTGGAAAACATAGTTTTTCAATAAAACAAATTTATGGCTGAAGATAAAATAAAATTACATGAAACTTATAATATCAAGAAAATAAGGATATTCATGATAATACTTGTCAAATGTAAGTATATAAACCTTTTAGAAGAATATTGGTTCCTAAAATAACATGTCTCTCAAAGAAGTAAAATTGAGACAAAATCACCTTACAAATTTGGTACCTTTTAAACCTTAAACCTTGTGATAGAGAGATCATAAAATAGATATGTAAATACCAAAAAATTTAATTTTAAGAATCATAAATTACATTAAATTGAATTATATACACCACACAAAACAAATTAGTAGTGAATATAGCATATGTCATACAAAAATAAAAGTGATATTGGATATCCCCTTATCGTAAGTCTTGACATCCATCATACAATTTTGAAACTACTACATAAAAAATATTAGTTTATTATAAAAATGTTAAATAAAATTAATTTTATCATACCATGAATTATGTATTAATAAATATTATCATCCTTTTATTAATAATTTGTTATTAAAATCACTATTCTAGGTGATAACCGCTTTATTTTCCAAGCATCATTCAGTTTAGCTGTCTTGGTCTTTATAATTTGATTTTGGTATCATCATTTAAAGATTTTTATCCATGTTATAATCATCATATATAATAGTTATATTTAATTTATAATCATTCATATAATGTAGATATAGAAAAATCAATTACACCATTCATAGAGACAATAGTCCGTATGGTTGTTTTCATTTTTCGATTGATTGAATGAAAGAACAATAAATAATATTTCATATTTAAAGATTCATTATTATATAATATATATAATATATTTTAATTAAACCCATAATAATACCATCCACAAAATATGGTTATGAAAAATTAATTGTATCGCTACATGGATACGATAATTCATACATACGCACGAGCGATATTTTCACTTCTTGTTTGATTGGAAAGAGGGTGTATAATGGTGTTTTAATAATAATTAAAAATTTAATAATAATTAGGATATTGAATTTATTATTTTATGATAAAAATCATATAATTAGTGGAGGTAAGTAATAGTATAAAAATAAAGTGACCAGTTAGAGCGATTGCCTCTTTTTTGAAATGTCACCATTGGATCTCCTCTAAAGGGATTCACAGATGGTATTTTGAGAAGACCATCACCTATAGCATGTGGATAGGTTAGTTGAAAAGAGATGTTGGCATGGGATGGTCAAGATATATGGCTCTATGTGATATAAATAATTGAGGAAGGAGGTTCCCTTTATAATTGAGGAGAAGGGCACTTTTCGAATTTCTCAAAATGTTAATTTATAATAAATTCATTTTCTATGAAAATACCCCAAAATGGACATGGATTATAAGATAAGATAATATAAGGTTGTAATATCCTCAAAATATATATTTTACATAAGTTTTGGTATTATTTTAAACTTTATCATTTTGATTAACCTTTAGTTAACCCATTTTAATTTTAACTTTGCTAACAACTATTTTAACATTAAAAGACTCTACTTTTTTACTTATATAGTGTCAATTATCAATAAATGGAAAATTTATGAAATTTTAGGCCTTATAATAATCAATTTTTACTTTTTAAATATTTTTATGATTTTTAAAAAATTTAATTAAATATATTTTTTTTAAATTATCATTAATGTCAATTTTGATCATATTTATTTAATTTGACTTCAAATACATCCATACAAAGGTGAAATTTGAATATATTACTTTTATAACTCTATAATATTTAATTTATATCTATAAAATTAATTTCACACATTAAATCATTTTAATTATATAAAAATTGATATTTTCAAATTAATTTATTTTATTTTTTATTAATTAAATAAATATTGTATTATCACTTTAAAATAATTGAAGACAATTATATAATTTATTAATTTTAAAAATTAATTTATATATTTAAAATAAATATATTATAATGAAAATACAATTTTTTTATTCATATTTTCATTTTGTCTTTATGCAGATACATAAATGATATTTAATACAAAGAGAGTGACATTTTTAACTATATTTTATTTAAATATTATATAAGTCATTTTCATTAAAAAGTGTCCATTAAACCACTAAAATTTGTACCTAAAGTGATAAGATTCAAATTATATTCATTTAATAATGTTTTAAGAAGATTAGGTCTTGGTTATACCCTTATCTTTTGGTTTTAACTTTTATTTAATCTCTTTAACTCTTACCACGACAACATATATTTTTACGCCTTGAGGGTACATATATTTACTATAAAATGAAAAAAGTCCCATAAATTATTCATGGATGGAAATAATAACCTTATACTTATAATTTGAACGAATTTCATATTTGTATAATTTTTATATCATTTATTAAAATATTATTTTGTTTTAAAATATCCTTAATATCAATTTTAACACAATTCATTATTTTGACCTATAAAAATATCAAACCAATAAGATAAATTTAAACTAAAAAATTTATTATATCCTTAAGTTGTCTAGTTAATATATAAAACTAATTTATTTCATTAATTATCTTAAATATATTTATTTTATTTTTTAAGAAAACATTTATTTTATATTTCCCTTTATAAAATAATTACTTCATCATCATTTTGTGAACACTTAAAGTAATTATTTATTTACAAAAAATAATATAAAATTTCTATGATATAGATAAATATTTTATATTTCAAATTAAAAAATATAATTGAAGATATATTATGGATATTCTTATATTAAAGTTGATATATTTATTAAAAATATGAGTATGATATCTTTGAATATTATTTAAATAAGATATATTAAATGTCGTAATATAATCCCAATGTCTCAAAACGGTTATTATTTTAGCCCATGTAAGATTAAAGATGAAAATAAATCATAAAATAAAATTGAGACAAGTGTTCGTGTCATTTTCTGGTTCTTATCATTTTATTTTTACCCTTAATTACCTGATTTATGTTTTATCGTGATAACAAAAATTACCAAGATTTCTATTCATACTTTCCAAAAAATAAGAAGTATAATATTTAATAAATTTATACCCACTGAATCCAAATATGGAATCCATTTTTTAAAATTCAAAACACATACTTTTTAGCTTTAAATTTCAAATTAAATAGATAAAACACGACGAAGAACAAATTTCTAAAAAAATGAAATATTTAAATTTAAAATGTTTTTATATATAATTTAAAGATAAAATCCATTTAAAAAAACATAATTAGATTAATTTAAAATAAAATAAACTAACTAAAATTTAAAAATAATCCAAAATGTACTTTTACCTTGTAAATACTTTGAAAAATATAATTTTGAATAAAATTTGTATTTTTCACTATTCATTGAAAAATAAAACTTTTTATAAAATTATCAACATTTTACCATAAGAAATTTTTGTTATGATGATTTAAAAAATGAATTTAAATTTCTAAAATAAATTTCCTAAAAACTCCTTAAATTAATTATATTATTTCTACACCAAAAAATTAAATATAATTTTTGAATAAAATATGTTTTAATGAATAAAATGTCTTTACTAAAAATGTAGTACTTATTTACAATGATTTAATTAATAAATTAGAAATGATTTTTTCAATGATATATATTTCATAATAAAATTCATTCCCACCTGTTTAAAGGATATATTATAATGGTCATATTTAAATTATAATATTTAGTTGTTCATTTAAGCACGATGAGTCGTTTCTTGTATGCTATTGATCATAATGTTTCCTTTTAAAATCTCTAGATATTACACAATAGATCATATAAAAAATATTACATTGTTCTTATTTCTAAGGTAAGCTACTAATTTCTTTTAATGTTTTAAATTAAAATTCTCATTGTTTTTCTTGTGAAATCTCTAGAGTTGTTTGACTTGTAGTGATTTAACTATCATGTTAAATTTTGAGAGTTTATTATTATAAAGATATACATGTTCATTAAAAAAATAATATTGTATCTCTTCTAGAGCTACACATTAGAGACATAGATTATTTGATTATTATCTATTTGAAAAACTTGACTACTTCTTCTACTGTATTTATTTGTTAATATTTTACTACAATTAGATAAAGAACTTATCAGAGCTACACTTTTTATACATACATGTATGATCATCTACCTAGTTTTTTATATACTTCTATTTAAATAAATCCTATTTTACATTATAGAATATTTTGATGTTTTTCTTTTCAAATATCATTTATATCATCCAGTTGTTGGTGAAACTATGAGCTGAACTAGTATTTAACCCCTTTCTATAAATCTACTAACTCTTAAAGTGCCTAATTCTCATACTCAGTCATGGTGGAGTGTCATATTCTTGAACTTTGTTGTGGATACTTCAGTTCTGTATAAAATAACCAAAAGTCCCTGTAAAATTCTTTTTTAATGGTGTCAACAGCCTGTACTCGTTTTTATAAGTCTCTGAATAAGAGGGAATTCTAGTGAAAATCACTAAACTCACAGATAGAGCATCAGTGGAGTGTACTAGGTGATTCATGTTACCCAAACCACAATACATTATTTTATGTTGTTATTTTCTTTATTTATTTTTCTACGACTCACTCATCATTAAAAGAGAAGGAAATAATTTATTTAATCTCAAAAGTAAATTATTATTTCTATAATTTTTTTAAAATTACACAATTCACCCAACTATTTTATCTTCAACTTTTTCATTCTAAACAAATAATTGGTATCAGGGCGTGGGATCTATTGCTTTATTTCTTTTTTTGAGAATCCTTTTAATATCTTCCTGATAAAAATAATTGGCATCAGAAGAATGGATCTATTGAAATATTTCACTTTTAATAAATCCTTGAATATTCTATTGATTCTACTTAATACCAAAAATTAGTATTAGAAGCTAGTCTTAAGTGGTTATGTTTATTTTGACTCCAATAAGTCATATTTACTCACTGAAGATAAATATCAATGGATCTGTGATACTTATTTTAATGGTGATAATTATAGATGTAGTCAACTAAAAATTATTATATATATATTAGAAATATTGGAATAAGATTTAATTTAAAGTTAGTCAAGACCTATGAAATTTATAAGGAATATTTGAAAAAAAGGAATGATGATAAAAATAAATAATTTGAGCGTACTTTTAGAGCTATGAATGTTATTGTCTATGGATTAAGAAATAACAAATTTAATTGAGTCTATTAGTGTGATATTGTATATGAGATGTGTAAAACCATTTATGTTGCTCATGAAGAAACTAATAATGGTTGAAAACTAAGTTATAACACTAAAAACATGAAATTTGATACATTTTGGATGAAATAATATAAAAACATCACTCAGATGAATGGAAAATTGGTAGAAGTTTTCAATGATATTGCTTCTTTAGGGGATCCAATAAAATAACTATATCAATATTTAAGAGTTCTCAATGTTTTACCTTCTATGTGGAATAAAATATTTGATGTTATTTTTCAATCAATACGAGTAAAAGAATTGACAATGAAAGAACTGTTGTAACCTTGATGGTGTATAAAGATGTAATCTGAAGCATAAAATAATTTTCTAGTATGGAGAGTCCGGAATAACGCCTTTCCAACAGAGGATAATGTCCAGCGGAGATGGATTTACATGCCCTCACGCTGCTATTACTGTACTAAGCCGAAGTCTGAATCAACCTACCATTTATTCATGAAATGTGAATGGTCCAACTGTATATGGATTCTTATGGGTAACTGGGGCTGTCAAAATTCTACTTTCTCTTCCCTGTAGGATTTTTTTGCTGGTTGGTTTATAGGTGCAGGGAGTCAAGATATGGAATTCAATAGCCGCAACATTAGTGTGCTCACCATCTTCTGGACACTGTGGGAGGCTCGGAACAAGGCGAAAACTGAGTTGCGGCCTTCGAATACTTTCCTGAATGTTAGATTAAAGGAGCTGGTTCATGAGTTGGCTGCTATGGTGAAAGGCGGTAAACAATCGTCTTTGATTTGCAGGTTACTGAACCAGACTCCTAACTCGACTAGTACACAGGGTAGCTGGATCCGATGGGATCCACCGAGGCTCGAATACAAGCTTAATGTGGATGGATCGTGTTTAAATGGTCAAATGTGTGGGGGTGGATTGCTGCGGGACGAGTAAGGTTCTGTACTGTTTTCCTTCAACAGCTTCTACGGGCTGAGAAATTCGCTTGGTGCGGAACTCAAGGCTATCCAAATAGGTATCAAGCTTTGTAAAGACATCAATTTGATGTGCTGTGAGGTGGAGTCAGATTATGAAATCGCGGTAAGATCTATCAACGAACAGGTGGAACCTCCTTGGCATCTTATTTATTTAGTCCGTAGTTGCATATTGGATCTCGGACAGGTTTGCTTGGTTCAGCATGTGAAAAGGGAGGCTAACTTCGCGGCAGGCGCACTTTCTCGGGGAGGAAGTCCGGAGGTCCCGTTAATTATTTTTTCTAGTTTGGGAACTTTTCCCCAGGAGTGTAATAATTTTGTGTGGGGGGATGCACTCGGGCTGCATCACATTCGACCCCCATGACATGATTTACATTATGGGCAGTTTCCCAGTTTTCTAATAATAAAATAAAAATACAATTATCGATCGATAAAACAAAATTCAAGAAAGTCATAAAGGATAACTGGAGTGATACTTATGATATAAGTAATGAATCCACTATAAACTCTAAATCTAATTATAAAAGTCAAATGGTAAATCTTTTCCTTATAACTTAGGATGATGAGGTACAACCTTCTTACTCACAAAATTCTGATTCAGAAAAGTATTCCTATGATTAAATTAATAAATATTATTTTATGATTCTAGAAATTTTTTAATTTTTAATAAAAGAATATAGAAATAATATAAAATTTTATGACTCAATTTCCACTAAAAAATAATGTTTACCCAAATATATTAAAGATTTATAATCTAATTATTACAAATGTTCTTGTATTTTGCATGAAAATAAAATTAAGGCACTATTCAAAGAAGTTAATACATTAAAATAATCATATAGAATTCTTATTAAGGGACATAACAATTTGAATAAAACTATTGGTAAAAATAAATCTAACAATAAAGGGAAACTTGTGATTATAAGTAATGAAGATAAACCCGAATTATATAGAAATTATTTTGTTCTTGGTTAAAAATCAAGAGCATATCTACTTTTAAATGTTTTAACTATATAATAAATGGAAATTATGATGATGAATTATATGTTAGAAAACAAAAATTTTATGTTTTCAAGCTTCTTTAATATTTGAAATCATTATCTACTCTTATTTAATGAGTCTCTGTTGAAATAAAATAGATTTGGTTAACTAAGTCTTCAACTGCTAACACTACTAGAACCAAAATCATATGGCTACCAAAGGGGAACTTGTATTTGATATCTTTCAGGTGTCTTCCAATAGACTTAATTATAATATCAATAAGTAAATGATTAAAAATCATGTAAATTTCTTATATTTTTATTTATTTTTCTTCTTAATTGAAACTTCATTTGATTTGGAACTGTTAATCCATGCATGATTTCATTTTAATTTTAATATTCAATTTAAATGCATTAATAATTTATACTGGGGGAAAATTTTAAATTTTTTATCTTTTTTCCTTCTACATTTAATTATCAATATATTTAAACTATTAAATATTTTATCACTTTATTATTTTATTTTATGAATCTATTTGTTGAACTATTTTTATTAAATCATGCATACTCTATAAATATGATTTAACTGTATATTACGATATGTAAAGAAACCCTATAGTATTATAATATGGTTAAACTTTTTTTTATTTTTTATTTTGGTAAAAATTGTTTTATATATCTTATTAATAACAGTTTTCTTATAGAAGTTATAATTTATGGGGAGAATATAGTACTTTCTTTTATTAATTTAAATCACATAAAGAAAGATAAGTTTATTCAATAAAAAACTATTTTTTAATTAATCATTTATTTTGTGAAACATAATTTGAAAATTCATTTTTCCCAAATGTTATTCAATTACATAATGTTATTCTTTCAAAATAATTTTATTTTGTAAAATTATTTTTTCAGTAGAAAAATATAAAATAATTATTCTATCTTTTGGTTTGAGAATATGAAACATCACCAGAAAACTATCAAAATGAAACATTTCTTATTAACATTTAAAACCATAACTTCTTTTTTAAACCCACTCAAACCATTTTTCTTCCTTATTTGAAATTAAAAAGTCAAGGACTTATTAAGAATCTAGTCTATGAGGCATGAAAAGAATTAGGACTTCAAGATCAAATAAATGTTATTCTAAAAATATAAGCCTTTAAAGTTTGGATCATTTGATTCATTTATCAAAAAATGTGTGAAAAGAATTTTGTAAGCAAGGTAATTATTTTCATGATTATATGAATGATCTATTGGGATAATAGTTAGTTTCTTTTATTATATATTCCTTAGAAAAATATTCTAGTAAAGGTAGAGAAATCCTTGGTTTTGAAGAACCATAATTTCAATCTTCTCAAATAGATAAAGATAAAATACCTTTTGTAGAGTTTTTTTATAGGTTTAAAAACTTGAATGAATAAGTAGTGAAGCTGCATAAAGATGTAAAAAATTATAAAAAATATTATAAATAACAGCAAAAGTCTTTATTTTGAAAATTATATTTTGTACGCTTCAACGGAATTATCATATTTTGTAAGAAAGATTAATTTATAAAGAAGATTTTGATGTGTTTAAATTGGAGAGAGTAATTCAAATGGAGAAAATCAGAAATGAATTTGTTACTAAGTTAGTTCTTAATGAGTTAAAGGAGTTTTTGGTTAAATAATTCACATCTTCTTCAATGAATTACAGATTTGAATATGTTCAAAGGAAAATAGAATTGTTGTAGAGTGTTCTATATAATACAAGTAAAATAGTTCAAAGTATAGGGAGTAAATTTGAACCATTTAAACTTTAAAAAAAAAATTAAAAATTGGAATAACTTCAATGGACTTATAGACATGGAAATTTAAAACGATGTCTATAAGTAAGATATACCCACAATTGTACAGTTTTCATGACATTATATTAAGATATAACCGTTATATTAGTTGCGTCTATAGAAAAACAAAATAAATCCTTTGACCCAATACCATCCTTCCCAAAATCTCTCCCCCACAACCCTTAACACCGCCGATGTTAAGGATGACCCACCAAAAACCCTCCCCAATGCCTAGCATGATGACTCACCACCCACCACCCTCAACACCCTTGTACTGATAATGATGACCTACTCACCGCCAACCTACCCAACAACACCTTTGATGCTTGAGACCCTCTGGGACCCTAACCCATATTCATCCTCCTCCTAATGAATTAATTTCCCACCTCCTCTCCAGACTCCCCCTGGCCTTCACTGTCCATTTTCTGGTGGTTCCCCATACCTACCTGCCATTCCTCTCCCCCAACCATGCGTAGTCCACCAAAAAAGGAATTCCCTCAAACCCCTGACGCCCTTCCTCTTTATTTTGTCTCATACATAATTCTATTCATGTTCCAATTTATATTTACATGCTTATAAAATAAATTATTGTAGTTTACATATTTTATTCTTCTATTATGTGTTTAGAAACTTCCTAAAATCATTCATTGTAATTTTCATGGATATCTGCACCCTTTTAATTTCCATTTTTTGAGTGGTAAACTGATTTCCATAAATCAATGTATTAATTTATAAGAAATTAGGTTATATGAATTATGATTTGAAATATTATTCCAAAATGGATTTTATTTTTTTCTCCTATTATTCCAACATTTTTAAAAAATATTACGTGAGTAATTTAGTTGAATGACCTTTTTTAGGAAACAAAAATTCAAGCAACGATCACTAGCTTGCACAGTTTTCAAAATTATAACTTGAGATTAATTTTATTTTAACTATGTTATTACAACATGTTTTAAAATTATTGGGGACTTTACTATTTTATATTTATAATTCTATTTTCAATTCATTAAATTATTGGACCCTTATGATCTTATATTCTATAACATAAGAGGATTCATTGTCCTCTTTGAGTTAGATGACCTATCACTTTCTCATGGGCTTGATATGTGTTCATATATGGATTATGGACTTTGTTTTTATTTAAATTAATTTTTTTATCTGAATGTTAATTAGTATAATTGGTAATAAATAAATTTTTTGTGATTTTTTGAATGATGATAATCACTAAAAAATGGTGATATAGTGTTCAAATTAAGTTTACACTTGTTTAAACCGATTCACTGGTCAAGGAAAGGTGAATATGAAATACATAAGATAAATGGACAATAATTTGATTATTTTAGATAGGTATATAAGGCTATCAAATTAAGAAATAATGGGAATAATGGAATATTATTTGTCGAGTAGTGATTTTTAATTTCATTGGCAGGGTTATAAGTTTCATTATGTACTTTTGATAATTTAAACATAATTTGGTGGCTTTAAGGGGAACAATTACTGCTAAAATAGTTATTAATTAATATAGAAATTATTGTTTAAGAGAGATAAACATGTCAGGCCTACTTTGGTGAATTAACCTCAGGCTTAAGATATATATATATACATTCTTAGTCTATCTTCAATGGATTATAAAAATCTAGGAATAGTATTTTATGAGTATAAAGTGGTGAATAAACTTATTAAAATCATATAAAATTCTTGGGGTGTTGGAAATATTCTTGAGCTTACCAAAGTGTAATATTGGGTCCCTTTATAGGCTTTTATGTATAAAATGTGTATATATATTCTGAAAAAATATATATTTTTATATTTTATGAATATATATATAAATATATATTTATATATATCAATTATTCATTATAATGTGAGGAGATCCAAGTATACATGTAACACCTTCTATACACCATTTACCCTCCCCTTTCCCCCTTCCCCACCATGTTTTTTGATCCACCTCCCCTCATCTCCCACAGTTCCCATATTTGCCTCCTACTCTCTAGGCCACTATATCAACCACTTCTCAGTGTCCCTTGACTCCCCAATTCCTCATTCCTTAGCTCCCTACTTTCTTCCCTTTGTATCCCTTATATATATCTCCCTCTCTAGCACCCCTGAAGATACTGACCCACATGTTCCTTTTTTGAATATTTTTTATGGTTTTATACTATATTTTTTATGAAACTTATCTCAAACTTTAAAATGAATACTTCCTCATAATACCCTATTCCATCTTCCAAAATCCATTATTACTCTAAAATACCTCATCAGATGCCTCATATTATCCAACTATTGGTGGTATCATAGAACATTGGTCATCGCCACAGACAATAAAACTCACCAACTGGAATACTTGGGTGAGGTTAGACTACATCATATTTTTATTGCATATAAACTTAAAAACTCTTCATCCCAAATACGTTCTCCATCTTGGATAACTTTTTTCACTTTTTTGATTTTTTATCTAAGGATATTCAAGAATGAAATAATTTGTATAGTTTTTGTTGCTTCAGAGGTTCAAACCCTGAGGTTATGCAACTGTAACTATAATTGGTTCATCGATATTCATTTATCTTTCATTCTTTATTTGTTATGTTATAAAAATAATGAGATAATATACTATTATTATATAATCTGGTTCAATTTTTTTTAATTTTTTTCTAAAATAGATTCATGTTCTAATTTATTGTTCGAATCTGTTCATATTTGTTAACTCAAATATACAGATTTATATTCAAATTATTTTTTCATATCTATTTAATTTTTAATAGAATTTTTTTAATATGAATGTTTGAAAATATGAAGGTCTGAATGTTTTTTACTTATATATATTAGAAGCTTAATCATAATAAAAACAAATTTTGGACTCATTTTTTAAAAAATGGATGGTTGAAACTTTTATTCAGTTGCACAAATTATGAATAAAATTTAGAATTTCATATTACATTTGAGTTTTTATAACTGGACTCATTTATCTGTCAAATTTAAATAAAATAAATTACAGTATGATATGAATCTTATTTATTTTTATTCCCCCTAGTATGTTATACAAAATAACACATTAAATGAAATTATTATATTTTCTCTATATTAATTATTTTTTATTAGTTTAAAAATACTTATTTTTATCAATTATTTCATATCTATAAATAGTTTTTCATTTACAATTAGATTCTATTAATTATAAATTTTCAATATTAATCATTTAACTCATTTATGGAGATTTGTTACATAGATATGAATTATATTTTCTCATTACAAAATATATCACTAACATTCACCACTTTCCTTCAATTCCTTCTTGACTCCTAGATGTTTTTATGTTCATGTTAGCAATGATTCCCAATTCTGTACACAAAAATTTCTGTATACTTCTTTGAGAATATTAGTGTTTGAGAGTGGTTTCTTTCTATAAATTTTTAAAAATAGTGTTTTAAATTATATTTAATATATTTAGATAAAATCAATGGATCATAAAAAATGGTTTTGTTATTATAATTTCATTAAACAGCAACAAATATATATTATAAATACCAAATTGTTTTTTTATATGGCACAAAATCCTATAACTATGATACTTTTACTCCCTTCCATAATTTTGGGGACCTTCTCTCGATACAAAAATATATATCAACATTGAAACAATGGATTTATACTTCATTGAGTGACTGTTAGATATGAATTAATATTTTATGTTCTTTAATTTAGAGCTATGCTTATTTCAAGTTATTTCATTGGAAATTTACTTACCTATAAAGTAGAATTCTGTATTATATATGAGCGGGAATGTCCTTTAATATTATTATCATTTTGTATGAGTATTTATCAAATAACTATTTCACCATTATGAAATTCAGAAAGGAGATAATTTCTTGGGCCACTACGCATTCACAATAATTAAAACTACTTCTATTTGTTTTTAGGTAAGAAAAGTGAGCTTCCCTTAACAATTGTATTTATAAATATAATTATTTCTTATTATTTGTCCTCTTATATTCATTTTTGAACTTATGTTATTCTTATTATATAATTTTAGGTATAAAAACTGGATATTCCTATATAATACTCTTTAGTAGTAAACTTATATTGGGAAGTGTGGTTATATATAACCATAATGGGAGGTTATTTTGGTCCAAGGAATTACTTTTTGTATTTAATTTTATACTTGTTCTTACCTACACATTTTATTTGTAGATTTTATTTTTTGAAACATTATAAGGACTTGGGAAAATGGTAATAAAATTACACACCAATATAGCAGTCTTCATACCTTTAATATTATTTTTTTATTATGAGTTTTTTACCAAAAAAACATTTCACCTTCAGATAGTTCATAAAGGTGAAATTTTTTTAGTCCATTGTGTATTCATAAGAAATGTAACTACTTCCTATGTTAGCATTTTCTATAGTGAATTTAGATTGTGAATTTGGGTTTTATATAACCACAATGAGAGTTTTCTCATTGAAGGTAGTTGAAGTAACCCCCTCTTGATTTAACAATCAACCCCATTGAGTCCACTAATCTGATTCTCTTGGGAGTCTTTTCAATAGAATAATTAGTTTCATTTACACCTCAAGATACTATAATTTTCTTTTATGATGTTCTTCTACTCTTTCCTATGTTATTTTAGATATTTTTAATTATAAAAATATTATTTATGTTCTATATGTATATAAATTTCCTAAATATCTATTTTTATAGTAAAATGTGTGAAATTAAATATAAATTTCACATTATACTGACTTATAATCCATGACCATAAATCAATCATTTATGTTATTTTTAAGATATTTGTATATTTTTAGAACATGATAATATTACAACACATAAATTTATATGATAGTGATGATTACAATAAATAAACATATGCCCTATGAAATTTTAGATATGACATGGACCACTTTTTATAGTATTTATAAACCTATTTACTGATTTCTATCCACCCAAAATACACATTTGATTTATTAATTCTGGAAAATAGAAGAAGGTTTTAGTTTTCTTCATTAAACTTTCTCACTTTAGCATTCATAAAGTGAGTCTATCATAATTTAACATTAAAAAACCTTTATTCTTTTTTATCCTACCTTGTTTATACACCTTCTCAAATCATCCCATATTATATTATCCATTTTTTAAAATATAATCCAATCAAAATCGAACAATAGTGTGGTAGATATAACCATCACCAAGACATTGAACTTTGATACTAGGTTTTCAATGAACAATCGATAAGAAATTTGTTTTTTGATCACATTGTTAATCCATAAACATGATACTCCATTTTTAACTACATAAAGAATCTTCACATTCCCTGGTATCTCAATTTATCATGCAGTAAACATATTCTAGCATAAGTTCTCTTTAATGTGTCTACACATATTTTAGAACATCATAAGATTACATCACATAAATTTTGATGACGTAATGTACATGGAACATAAGAAGGTTATGCCTTGTGAAAGATGTCATCATATACTTCTAAGGATTTCCACATTCTTATCAGATTACATACTCTATCTATAATTATATTAAACTATATGATTTACCCATACACATGTTACCATATACTTTAATTTTTCCCTCCAATATATTCTCCCATTCATTTCATCCAATGAGGTACTCGATGATAATTAGATTCCATTGTAGCCTACAATATTTCTCCCCACTATTCTATATTTCTTCCTATATGAACTCAACCATCTCGAGTTATCCTCTTTGACTAAAAATATCAAGAAGCTATAATGTTATATGCTCATTGATATATTTTTTTCACACATAAAGCTTTCAATTTTGTGTTTTTTTGCTCTTTTTTTAAAAAAAATTAAAACTTGTGATTTGAATTCAATCACTATGGTGGAATACCAGATGTTCATTTTTTAATTTTCATATACTATATTATTTAAATCATAGTTAAATACAATGAATTGTATTGTTATTTTTTTTTTATTTTTTCCATTTGTTATGTACAAAACTGTATTATCCATCGTGCTTTCAATTTTATGTACTCTAAATTCTTTATTAAAACTAAAAAATTATAGATGTTCTTTAAAAATATTCTCTTAAATACAAATATAATTTTATCTTATTCCATTTAATTTCTTCATGCATCTAAATCTAGATTGTCATTATTTATATATTGAACATTAACTGTTCTCTATACTTTTAAGGTTGTTATGTTATGTTACTATAAAAGTTATAGAGAACCATACTTTACATAAATTGTTAGTACTTCAAAATTGAAGTAAAATTATTACAACATATAACAAAACCATGAAAGGACTGTATATGTATAGTGTCTTTAGAAACTGGGAAACATAAACAACTGGTTCATAAAGCGTCTACACTATCTCCCATTTATTTCATCATATCTATAGTCCCTTTTGGCATATCTTACTTAATAACCTTCTTCCTAACCTGGGGAAAGAAACATACAAAAGGGTGAGCTCAAATGCTCAGTAAAGGGTAAACAAAAGAAATATCAGTCACATCATATTCATTAGAACATCACATTTTGGAAATCTTACCCTGCAAAAGAGATCAGAATTTCATAACATGGGATAAATCATGGTAGTGAAATGTAATCACAATAATCATAACTTAAAACATGAAGCTTTGTGAAATACACACACAATCATAGATAATCATTTCTTATTAGTCAAGACTCATTGCCAAGACTATCTTAGTGGACAAAGTCCATTTATGAACCAAGTTCATTCCTCGTTTCAGTCCTGTTTCACTAAACCGGTTTAAACTGCTGTTGCAGCCATGTCTATCTCATGAGATATAAAATCTTTACCCAATGAATTGGAGGGATATATAGGTCCCACCCATCTCATAATGATACCATTCTTATGTGTGCCACAAAATCATAAACCATACATCATAGCATAACCCATGTAATAAAAATGGGAATCTTAAACATCGTGACATCATAAAACAATTCATATAAGATAAATGAATTCATAAAAATAATTCCATCACAACATAATCAAATAAATGTAATAATATGGATAGAAACAGAACCCTTTATTATCTTAGATGGAATATAATTTTGATAAAACTCTTGAACTCCATTCTTGAGGAAAATATCCTTTCTACTTCAAAAACACTTTTCCTTTATTAACATGTCATACAATTCTAAACAAAAAGAAGTTGATTAAAAATAAACTTGAGAACTTATAAAGGAATCTACTTGGAAATAATTTTTAAAAAAATCCATTCATACTGTATAAGTTAAAAAAAACATTTTTCTCATACTTTTGTCGGAAAAGTCAAAAAGTACCTCATACGAAGAACGACAAAAGATTACTTTCATATCTTTTACTAAAAACTCACCGAAGGGTAAAATTGGATTTAAAAAATTGTAGGTGGATGGAAATAATATTACATATTGAGGAAACATGGATGTGGATGATAAAATACACCCCAGTAAATTTCAAAGTATAAACAATCTCGGATAAAAATGAGATTGTGATATTTCCCTTACCTTAGGTCCGATTTGCTTTGTAAGTGTCCGAACCTACTGTATAATGATTTAAATAATGTTATTGAATTATTCTAGAATCATAATTATTTTTATTATATCATATATGGTCATATTCTTAGCTTCTTATTAGTAATATTTCATTACTACTTGTTAGTTGGGTGTTTATTACTTTTTGTTCTTATGCGATTTTTGTCGAATAAATTCTTATTCTTCTCTTTAGGTTATAGATACCTCATTTACAGAATGGTATTAGTGTAATATATATCATATTCATTCATTCAATTCATTTATATAATCATTATGCAATGAAGATCATGTAGAACGAATCGCATCACATCGTGGAGACGGTATTCCGTACGTACGCACGAGCGAAGATATCATTCCCATGACCATGGAATTGTATTGGAGTGTATGTATACTATTTCAGAATAAATATAACTTTAAAATAATCATATATAGTTATTATTTACACTATTATACCCATCCAAGTAAGGTGGTGGGGGAAAATAGATTACACTACGGCGTGGAGACGGTATTCCGTACGTACGCATGCGTGGTGATTTCATTTTCCATAAGATGGATAGATGGTGAAATATGGTTGTTTAAAACTTATAATAAAATATCAGTATATGAGTGATACTGATGTTATTACTTCATAATATAACAACTAAATAAGAAGAAGTGGAAGAAGAAATAAAGATGAAAGAATCGGTAACGGGCATTACCTCTTCTTTGAAGAGCCTCTTTGAGACCTCCTCTTAGGGCACTAGAATTGGTCTTTGAAGAAGACAAGGACCTCTAGGATGTTTCTAGGGAAGTGGGGAAGTTAAATGGGCAGGGATTTTCTGAGCTTGAAGGCTCAAATTGGTGTGAGGAGGTGAGGGAGGAGGTGCCCTTTTATAAGGGAGGAGAGGGGAACCTTTGGAATAACTAAAAATATTATTTTATTATAAAGTCAAATTCTGTTTCTAATAGCTCCAAATTGATATATTTAGAAGCGAATGTGGGTATGGGTAGAGATACTCTCATCCAATATAATTTAGACAATTTTAGGTCATTATATTAACCTTATCTATTAGTTTTAACTCTTAGTTAATTAGATTGACTTTTACCATGTCACTTTGTATGTTTTTATATTATATAGTTAATAAACATACCATATACATCCAAGCAACCCCAAGTGGTAAATTAATGATAAAACTATCATGATATATGTATCTTGGCCGAACCTTAGATTTTTAGGAAGAAAATGACAATCAATAATATAATATTTGTTTTAAAAACTATTTTATGTCAATTTTGACACTATTTAGTAATTGATTTTTGTGAAAATCACAACAGAATGATTAATTCGAAAAAAGTTAATTAAATCAATACTAACCTGTCATATTAACCTATAAAATTAATGTAATTAATAAAAAGTCTCAAATTACATTTATTTGGGTATTTATAACATTTATTACGTCAATATTTCATTAATAAAATAATTACCGCATCATCTTTGTGTCATAAATAAATTAAATTATTTAATGTCTAAAAATTAAAAATAAAATACCATTATGTAGGAAATCGTTTTATATTTATAATGAATATTTATAGTCGAATTTATCATATATATAACCCTATATTAAAAATTATTTACTTATTAAACTTTGATTTAAACTATTTTAACCCTTCTTTAAATAAATTAATTATAAATGTCCTAATCTAATCCAAGTGGTCCTAAATGGTCATATTTTATTTCTAATGTTGTTTTTGGTCAAATTAAACTTATCCAATAGAATTAGGACATGTGTTAGCATAATAATAATAACATTTTTACCCTTAATTACCCTATTTACTTTTAACCATGGTAAATAAAAAAAAGTTACTATTCACCAAAAATTATTTTCATCTTATTGAACCACATTTTACTTACTGACATCAACCGTGTCTCTCAGATTTTTAAAATTCCACTCACAGAAGCGGGAAAATTATGTTTTATGTAAATTTGCAAATTCTCCTAGGAGGTGGGTAAAAGACGGTGAAAATTTCAATAAAATTTTTATATATCTAAAATTATTATAAAATTACTCCAATGAATTACATTGAACTTATATTGGTATTATGTATCAATTTTGACCTAAAATAAATTTAAATAAAATAAATAATTATTTAAATAAAAAGTCAGTTTTTAAATAGTAACCTAGTGTTTTCCCTATTCATCAAAAATTGAAAGTTTCCAGAAAAATACCAAAATTTCACCCTAGGCTAATTTCGATATTCCAAATCCAAAAATATGGTCCATTTTGAAAAATAAAATTTACAAAATTTCAAAAAGTGGTTATTACTATTCATAACGGCTAGTTTTAATAATATTTTAATAGCATATCGTTGTTTAGTGAGACTCGGTATTGCGTACAATGCAAGCTATCGAAGAAGGCCGCAGTTGTGTGTAAAGCAAGCCAATCTAGTGTTCTGTGTAGTGAAAGATTCCTTTGATGATTTATATAACATGAAAACAAAATATTTCTCATAAAAGTCTCGGGTGTTACATTCTACCCCCCTTAAAATGAGTTTCGCCCTCGAAATTCGTCACTTTGTAACAAAAATATGAGGATACCTCTCCCTCATAATATCCTCAAGCTCCCATGTAGCTTATTCTAATTGGTGGTTCCTCCATAAAACTTTCACCAATCGAGTGGTCTTGTTTCGTAGGACTTTTTCGCTACGATCCAGAATCTCTATCGAGTATTCTTCATAAGAAAGATCTTGCTCCAGCGGTACAACTTCTGAGATGAGTACATGTGAAGGATCAGGTATGCACTTTCTCAAGAGAGGTACATGGAACACATCATGAACTTGAGAGAGATTCAGTGGAAGCACCAATCGGTAAGCTACCTTTCCAACACGATCCAGTATTTCGAAAGGACCGATATATCTAGGGATCAACTTCCCCTTCTTTCCAAATATCATGACCCTCTTCGAGGGAGATATTCATAAGAACACTTTATCACCCACTTCAAACTCTAGGTCTTTTCTTCGTTTGTTGGAATAACTTTTCTGTCGACTCTGAGCTACTATTATGTGTTGTTGAATAGATCAGACCTTTTCTGCCATCTCATCAACAAGATCGGGTCTTAATAGATTTATTTCCCCAACTTTATCCCAGAAAGTTGGAGTCCTGCATTTCTTTCCATATAGAGCTTCATAAGGAGCCATCTGAATACTAGAGTGAAAGCTATTATTATAAGAAAATTACACCAAAGGTAGGTGTTGATTCCAACCACCTTTGAAATCCATAGAGCAAGCTCTCAACACATCTTCTAGAGTTTGAATTGTTCTCTCAGACTGACCATCTGTCTGAGGATGATAAGCAGTGCTGAAACTCAACTCTGTATCCAGAGTATGTTGAAGACTTCGCCAGAACTTCGAGGTAAATCTCGGATCCCGATCAGATATAATAGAAAGTTGTACTCCATGCAATATTACTACTTCCGTTACATATATCCTGGCAAACTGATCCAGAGAGAAATACTCTCTAATAGCGATGAAGTGTGTCGACTTCGTAAGACGATCAACTATGACCCAGATAGCATTATTGCCTTTGGATGTTTTAGGAAGTCCAGTGACAAAGTCCATAGCGATGTTTTCCCATTTCCATTCGGGTATGGGTAATGGTTGTAACATCCCCTTAGACTTCTGTCTCTCAGCTTTAACTTGCTGACAAACCAAGCATTGAGAGACATATTCAGCAACATCTCTTTTCATGCCATCCCACCAGAAGTACTCTTTCAGGTCCCTATACATCTTCGTGCTTCTAGGATGAATAGAGAATGAAGAACTATGAGCCTCATCCAGCAGCTCCTTCTTTAATTCGGGGATGGGAGGAACACAAACCCGACTCCTGAATTTTATTATCCCATCACAATCAAGGTTGAATTCAGGAACATTTATCACCTTCTCTTGTAACTCTACATCTTCTTTCTGTGCCTCTTTAATCTTAACATGTATAGATGGTTGAACATTCCTTTGAGAAAGATACGATTTCCCCCCTTCCATTATAATTCCAAGATCCATCCTTTGTAAATCCATAAATATTAGATCTTTTGTGATCCTCGTCATGGATAAACTGGCATAGTCTTATCAACTTAATGCATCTTCCACCTTGTTTGCTTTCCCAGGGTGGTAATGAATTGAGTAGTCGTAATCCTTAATCAGCTCTAACCATCTTCTTTGGTGCATATTCAGCTCCTTTTATGTGAAAATAAACTTTAAACTTTTATGATCAGTATAAATGTCACACCTTTCTCCATAAAGATAATGCCTCCAAATATTTAATGCAAAGATTACCGCAACTAACTACAAATCATGAGTTGGGTAATTTTGCTCATGGATTTTCAACTGTCGTGAGGCATAAGCTATTCACATATCATTTTGCATAAGAGAACACCCCAATCCCTTCTTGGATGCATCACTGTAGATCACAAACCTTTCTCCACTACAAGGCAGTCTGAGCACAGGTGCACTAGAGTACCTTATTTTCAACTCCTTGAAATTCTCTTCACATTCCTCCGTCCAAACAAACTTAACTCCCTTCTGAGTAAACCTGATGAGTGGATTAGATAATCGTGAAAAATCTTTCACAAAACATCGATAATATCCAGCCAAACCAAGAAAACTTCGGATCTTAGTTACTTTTGTTGGTCTCGACCATCTTTCGATAACCTCTGTTTTTGCTAGATCCACAGATATCCCCTCTTTTGAGATTATGTGACCCAAAAATGAAACATTTTGAAGCCAAAATTCACACTTTGTAAATTTGCCATAAAGCTTCTCCTTTCTCAGGGTCTTCAATATAATTCTCAAGTGATCTTCATGTTCTTCCTTACTCTTTGAACATACAAGAATATCATCTATAAAGACTACAAAAAAATGATAAAGATAGTTTCTAAAGACTCTATTCAACAGATCCATGAAGATAACAAGGGAATTAGTAAGACCAAATGGCATCACTATAAATTCATAGTGTCCATACCTTGTATGGAAAACCGTCTTTGGTATATCCTCCCTTTTGAACCTTAATTGATGATACCCTGAATGAAGATCAATCTTGGAAAAGTATTTAGCTCCTCGTAGTTGGTCAAATAAGTCATCAATGAGCTGGAGAGGATATTTGTTCTTGATAGTGATCTTGTTATGTTCTCGATAATCAATGCAGAGTCTCATTGATCCATCTTTCTTCTTAACAAATAGAACAGGTGCTCCCCAAGGTGACGCACTAGCGCATATGAATCCTTTATCAAGATTCTCTTGGATTTACTTCTTCAATTCCTACAACTCAATTGGGGACATTCTATAAGGTGTCTTTGAAATAGGCAAAGCACCCGGTACGAGTTCTATTGAAAACTCAACTTCACGATTTGGTGGAAGACCTGGGAATTCCTCTGGAAAGACATCATCAAACTCCCGTACAATGGGAATATTCTTAATCATGAGTTTCTCCCCAGCCATTTGAGATAAATAACCTTCATTTAGTGGAATCAAGACCCATAAGATGGAATAAATTTCCACTGGAAGGTTATGTTCATCCTTGCATCGATAGACGATCAAGGATTGATCTGGAATATGAAATGTGACTTCCTTTCTTTGGAAATTGATATGAGCTCCATATAGATAAATCAAATCTATGCCAAGAATCACATTAAATTCCACTATAGGAAGGATCACAAGATTTGGAGGAAGCACTTTCCCATAAACTTCAATCGGGGAAGAATTATAAACTTTTGATGTGAATGTTGTGCCATTAGGGGTTGTCACAGCTAACTCAACATCTAATTGTTGAGGTAATACAATGATAATCTTAGAAAATTATTCAGAAATAAAAGAGTGGGTGGATCCAGAATCAAATAAAACATTTGATACTTTAGAGTGGATGGTAAGTTTACCTTTCACTACATCGTTATCGTACTCCACATCACTGATAGAAATTGCATGTGACTTTCCTTTTTCTTTAGCCTTAAGAGTTTGTTGACGTCGACCATCATCATCAACCCTTGGATTTGGGCATTGATTGGCATAATGCCCCATCTCCTTGCACTTAAAACATTGAAGTGTAGTAGGTTAATTCTGTGTATCCCTTCCTTTGTTTGCACCATTAGACATCTTCTTCCCATCATTGTGGCATTCAAATGCCCGATGACCTTCCTTTCCACATTTGAAACATTTACTTGTCCCTTTAAGACAACTCCCTCCATGTTTCTTTCCACACATTGAACATAAGGGAAAACTCATATTTTTTTTCAGTGTTCTCTTTAGATTTTCCTTTGAATTCCATTTTACTCTTCTTATCAAACCCATATGACTGATGGGTTACTCCAATATCCATCTCAACTTTGAGAGCACATAGAACGATTTCCTCATAGCTATTGAAGTCCCTTATGGCTAGGGCCCTTCGAAGACTTGGTTTTAAGCCACTAAAGAATCGATCAATCTTACTCTTAGGTTGGATAATAATACCAGAAGCGGACCCTGCAAGTCTTGAAAAATTTGGTTCATAGGTACCAACAGATTCATCATCCTTTTTCTTCAGTTTAAGAAACTCTTTCTCCATCTTTGTTCGGAGAATATGAGGGAAGTACTTATTGAAAAATAAGTTCTTGAACTCGTCCCATTCCATGGAATCAATTTCATCCCTTTGCCTCGTATTCTTAATAAGATTTCACCATTGATCAGCATCACCTTCCAAACGATTCACTGCTAGGATGACTTTATCATGTTCAGAACATTGAAGAAATGAAAATATCTTTTAAGTAGTACTAATCCATTGTTCAGCAACTAATGGATCAGTAGACCCGCTGAATGAAGGTGGACGCTGCCTCATGAAGGATTCAACAGAATGTTGCTCCTTCCTTTGCTCATTTTGAATTCCTGCATGATTCATAGCTTGAGAAAGTTGTGTGAGCATGGTTACAAGATTTTGCATTCCCACTCCCATAACATTTGGTTGCTCAGGGGGACAATCATTTCATTGCCCGTCGCATTCCGCGTTAACATGGTTCCTTCGGGTTCCATCCATTGACTAAAACCAAGAAGAATAGTGTTCACAACACTAATTATAATAGGAAAACCACATAATAAAGAATAAAATTTAACACTTAAGGTCTTATCCTAGGTTATTCATGGACATTTTTAAAACACTAAGATTGTGTTCTATGCTTAGACTTATCCTTAGGGTTCTTACTAAGGCTTTCACATCCTATTTTCCAAAGGTTGACTATACCTTTCCTCTCATACCAACTATAGAGACCCATACTTTACATACATTGTTAGTACTTCAAAATTTAAGTACACTTATTACAACATATAACAAAACCATGAAAGGACCGTATAGGTATAGTGTCTTTAGAAATTGGGAAACATAAACAACTGGTTCATAAAGTGTCTACATTGTCTCCCTTTATTTCATCATATCTATAGTCCCTTTTGGCATATATTACTTAATAACCTTCTTCCTGACCTGGGGAAAGAAACATACAAAAGGGTGAGCTCAAATGATCAGTAAAGGGTAAACAAAAGAAATATCAATCACATCATATTCATAAGAACATAACATTTTGGAAATCTTACCCTGCAAAAGAGATCATAATTTTATAACATGTGATAAATCATGGTAGTGAAATGTAATCACAATAATCATAACTTAAAACATGAATCTTTTTGTAATACACACATAATCATAGAGAATCATTTCTTATTATTCAAGACTCATTGCCATGACTATCTTAGTGGATAAAGTCCATTTCTGAACAGAGTTGATTCCTCATTTCAGTCCTGTTTCACTAAACCTGTTTAAACTGCCGTTCCAGCCATGTCTATCTAATGAGATATAAAATATTTACCCAATGAATTGGAGGGAGATATAGGTCCCACCCATCTCATAATGATACCATTCTTATGTGTGCCACAAAATCATAAACCATACATCATATCATAACCCATGTTATAAAAATTGGAATCTTAAACATCGTGCCATCATAAAACAATTCATATAAGATAAAGGAATTCATAAAAATAATTACATCACAACATAATCAAATCAATGTAATAATAGGGATAGAAACAGAACCATTTATTATCTTAGATGGAAAATAATTTTGATAAAACACTTGAACTCCATTCTTGAGGAAAATATCCTTTCTACTTCAAAAACACATTTCCCTCTTTAAAATGTAAAACAATTCTAAACTAAAAGAAGTTTATTAAAAATAAACTTTAAAACTTGTAAAAGAATCTACTTATAAATAATTTTTTAAAAATCCATTCACGCCGTATAAGTTAAAAAAACATTCTTCTCGTACTTTTGTTGGAAAAGTCAAAAAGTACATCGTACGAAAAACGACAAAAGATTCCTTTCATATATTTTACTAAAAACTCACCGAAGGGTAAAATTGGATTTAAACAATTATAGGTGGATGGAGATAATATTACATATTGAGGAAACATGTATGTGGATGATAAAATACACCACGGTAAATTTCAAAGTATAAACAATCTCGGATAAAAATGAGATTGTGATATTTCCCTTACCATAGGTCCGATTTGCTTTGTAAGTGTCCAAACCTCCTGTATAATGATTTAAATAATGTTATTGACTTATTCCATAATCATACTTATTTTTATGATATCATATATGGTCATATTTTTAGCTTCTTATTAGTAATATTTCATTACTACTTGTTAGTCTGGTGTTTATTACTTTTTGTTCTTATGCGTGTTTTGTCGAATAAATTCTTATTCTTCTCTTTAGGTTATAGATAACTCATTTACATAATGGTATTAGTGTAATATATATCATATTAATTCATTAAATTCATTTATATAATCATTATGCAATGAAGATCATGTAGAACGAATCCCATCACATCGTGGAGATGGTATTCCGTACGTACGCATGAGCGATGATATCGTTCCCATGATCGTGGAATTGTATTAGAGTGTATGTATACTATTTAAGAATTAATATCACTTTACAATAATCATATATAGTTATTATTTACACCATTATACCCATCCAAGTATGGTGGTGGGGGAAAATAGATTACACCACGGCGTGGAGACGGTATTCTGTACGTACGCACGCGTGGTGATTTCAATTTCCATAGGATGGATAAATGGTGAAATAGGGTTGTTTCATACTTATAATAACATATCAGTATATGAGTGATACTGATTTTATTAATTCATAATGAAACAACTAAATAAGAAGAAGTGGAAGAAGAAAAAAAGATGAATGAATCGGTAACAGGCATTACCTCTTCTTTGAAGCGCCTCTTTGAGACCTCCTCTTAGGGCACTACAATTGGTCTTTGAAGAAGACCAGGACCTCTAGGATGTTTCTAGGGAAGTGGTGAAGTAAAATGGGAAGGGATTGGCCGAGCTTGAAGGCTTAAATTGGTTTGAGGAGGAGAGGGAGGAGGTTCCCTTTTATAAGGGAGGAGAGGGGCACCTTTAGAATAAAAAAATATATTATTTTATTATAAAGTTAAATTCGGTTTTTAATAGCTCAAAATTGATATATTTATAAGATAAGGTGGTTATGGGTAGAGATAATCTCATCCAATAGAATTTAGACAAGTTTAGGTCATTATATTAACCTTATCTTTTAGTTTTAAATCTTAGTTAATTAGATTGACTTTTACCATGTCACTTTGTATTTTTTTATATTATATAGTTAATAAACCTACCATATACATCCAAGAGACCCCCAAGTGGTCCATTAATGATTCACCTATCATGATATAAGTATCGTGGCTGAACCTTATATTTCTAGGAGTAAAATAACAATGAATAATATAATATTTGTTTTAAAAAACTATTTTATGTCAATTTTGACACTATTTAGTAATTGATTTTTGTGAAAATCATAACAGAATTATTAATTCAAAAAAAGTTAATTAAATCAATACTAACATGTAATATTAACCTATAAAATTAATGTAATTCATAAAAAGTCTCAAATTACATTTATTTGGGTATTTATAACATTAATTATGTCATTATTTCATTAATAAGATATTTACTGCATCATCTTTGTGTCATAAATAAATTAACTTATTTAATGTCTAAAAATTACAAATAAAATACCATTATGTAGGAAATATTTTTAGATTTTTAATGAATATTTATAGTCGAATTTATCATATGTATAACCCTATATTAAAAATTATTTACTTATTAAACTGTGATTTTAACTATTTTAACCTTTCTTTAAATAAATTAATAATAAATGTCCTAATCTAATCCAAGTGGGCATAAATGGTCATATTTTATTTCTAAGGTTGTTTTTGGTCGAATTACACTTATCCAATATAATTAGGACACGTGTTAGGGTAATAATAATAACATTTTTACCCTTAATTACATTATTTACTTTTAACCGTGGTAAATAAAAGTAAAAAGTTACTATTAACAAAAAAAAAATTTCATCTCATTGAACCACATTTTACTTAATGACATCAACCTTGTCTCTCAGATTTTTGAAATTCCACTCACAGAAGCAGGAAAATTACGTTTTATGTAAATTTGCAAATTCTCCTAGGAGGTGGGTAAAAGACGGTGAAAAGTTCAATAAAATTTTTATATATCTAAAATTATTATAAAATTACTCCAATGAATTACATTGAAATTATATAGGTATTATGTATCAATTTTGACCTAAAATAAATTTAAATAAAATAAATAATTATTTAAATAAAAAGTTGGTTTTTAAATAGTAACCTAGTGTTTTCACTATTCATCAAAAATTGAAAGTTTCCAGAAAAATACCAAAATTTCACCCTAGGATAATTTCTATATTCTGAATCCAAAAATTAATTCCATTTTGAAAAATAAAATTTAAAAAATTTCAAAAAGTGGTTATTACTATTCATAACAGCTAGTTTTAATAATATTTTAATAGCATATCGTTGTTTAGTGAAACTTGGTATTGCGTACGATGCAAGCTATCGAGGAAGGCCACAATTGCGTGTAAAGCAAGCCAATCTAGTGTTGTGAGTAGTGAAAGATTCCTTTGATGATTTATATAACATAAAAACAAAATATTTCTCATAAAATTCTCGGGCGTTACAAAAGTAATATGAAATTTACAGATTTTTCATTTTCTTTTTAGTATACTTTATACCCCTATATCCAAAATAACTATTCAAATTCTAGTTGTATTAAATTTAAAAATTTCATTCATTTGAGAATGTAATAATTTATCAAATGGTTCTTTCATATCTCACTTAATGAATCTCGTTTTCAGGGAGTTTTGGATTGATGTGATTGATGTTACCATTTCTTCAGGATGTCCATATTTAATATTTCATGATATGACTTGGAATGTTTAGGTGATGAAACTAAGCACATAATATAAAAGTCATCCTCCATTCTGTCTTGAATTCTTGAGGCCAGGACACATTTCAAACTCTTATAGAATAAAAAATATCATCAATATAATCTATGATAAATATATTTTTAACCAATACTCTATATAAGTTTATACAAAACATGGATATATCATTACCAGATGTTAGTTTGAAATTCAAAAATTAAAATTTTATAGATTCATCCCAAGATAAAGGTATGTTCATTTACTTTTAGGATCTTTCTCATAGAAAAAAACTGATGCATTAAAATCTAAATATTCTTTGTTCATTCATCATTATCATAATCCTTTTAACATTCTCAATAGTTGTAAATAAGTGTCTATCATGGAAGCTACTTTGTGATGACCCTAGGCCAAAAATATTATTCAAAATAGGAAATGTTTATACGTTTCATCTTCCTCTATATATAGGAAACAAAACTAATATTTATGTTTTCTAAAAACAACAATCATTAAAATTATGATTATATTGTTATACAGACTGAACAAGAAGTAGGTAAACCATCTTCCCATTATTCAAACTAAATATGATATTGGGTAACCAACATATATATGTGCTCATTGACACATACAGGTTTTATTTGGATATGTAGAATAATATTTTTATTTGACCATTAAATTTAGTTTTCACTAAAATATATAATTTTTTACGGACTTGAATTTAACATTTTCATGAGAAAATGGTGATGCATGCTGTGTGTGAATTGGGTGCACATTCAATTTGAAATCTTAATTGTAGTTTGTGAGCTCATGACTTATAAACATTTCGTACCATGAATATTTTTTAATAAGGCTGTTCTAATAGTGATGTATGTGCATATGCCAAATATGTCTACATGCTTAGGAAAAGAATAATAGCTAACCTCGACCTTGGTATACCAATCAAAACAAAATTAAAAACATATTAAAACAATTTTGACACACATATTGGGTTCTAATGGGATTGTTCAATTGATAATTCTCAAAACATACCTTTCTATGAAAAATAAATAAATTTTACTTTTACTTTTATAACCCATAATAGTGTGGTTCATTTAGACCCCTAACCATATTGTTTCACATGTAAGAGAATTTTACTTTTGCATCATGAAGAAATAGTCTTAGTTATTCAAACATGATGCACAACCAAAGTCCTATGTCTCTCACTGGTCTAGTCATCTTATTACTAGAATAAAATTACCTTTATTAATCAAAATAGTTCCAACACACAAATTTTTACACTATTTATTTCCACAAAATCCATAATAATTCCTTAATTCTAGTGGTATTCATGAATTCCAAATTTATATACATCACAACTCATTTCTAAATAACACTCCTCCATACAAATTTGTCATTATCTCAGTGCCACACCTTGTTCCACCTAACTATTTTCATCAGAAATAATAGTCTCACTAATGGGACTATACTTATAACATAATTAACACCTTATCATTCATTTTCAGATTCTATCTATGAGCACTAATATGTGACATACCCAGTCACCATACAAGCATGTTTTTAGAAAAAATATCTGGTTGTAACACCCAACTGTCATCCTCTATCTAGAAGATTCCATATATAGAACACACTGACCCTATATAAATCTCATCAACCACCACCTATATCTATGTGCATTATGTTTCCCATAAGTAACTGAATCTCTCACTTATATACACCACCAAAAAACCATAATCACTTCTGGTTTTGGGATCCGAAAAATAATACTCCCAACATTTTCTAATAACCAATCAAAAAAGGAATCACTTGCTTAAATTACCTATGGTTTTATCCACACATAGATAATTCCTTACACTTCTACTTGAGTACAACTCCCAACAGGTTCCTTCATCATATTTTCATCTCTGATCTTTAGACACACTCTTACAATCCATATGAACACCTATCTGGGATCAAGCTCATATTATTCATACCATAGTACTAAAATATTTTTTTATGTCACCCACATCAATGTTGGACACCTCTCAACCTCATCAAGACCCAAGTCCATCATATTTATAGGTATATCATCCTTTCCATTGGTCACCTCTCATATTCAAAATTTATCAAAATCACTTGGATAAGCATTCACCTAATCATAAATTCCAAAAATAAAGGAAATTCAAGGTATCAAGGCTAATTATCCATATCTTTTAAGAATCTTGTTCCTTCTATGAACCATTTTTAAATCACAATTACATTGAAATTACATATATTAATCACTTATAAAAACATTCTCATGCACCTCACACATAATTAAATAGTTTAACACCATTATTAGATTAATAATTTGTTATATAACACCACTAACCACATTTTATAATCAAAATATCTATATAATACCCCATGAAATGAGTGTTTCTTATTATCTAAATTTCGCACTCAACAGTTCCCTTTAAAATCCAACCACACCCATTACACATTCACCGTACTGATACTATGTTATACCAACATGTATAACACTCAAATTATAAACCATCAATTATAGTCTTTCCAACCTAATTAACCAATTGACCATGCCTTAATTGCTTGTAAAACACATCAAAACATGAGAACTACTCATAATATCACATAAAAAACCCCTAAGGAATATCCGTTGGACTTGTAGACTAATAAGTCTTGTATTACCATAGAACTTCATGTCATATAACCAAATAAAATGATATTTAATTTCTCTAACCTAGGTTTATACCCTATAGATTAGAGGAGAATGTAATATATTATCTTCCTTAGTTGGGTCACTCAAATACATGATGTGTTAGTTGTCCTACACTCCATGTGGTTATAGAGCATTGACTTAGTATGGACTAGGGTACACATTGAGGTACGCAGTTCCATGACACATGGATATTAACCCATGATACATCCTATTTTATATTTATAATAACAAATAAATCCTAGTGCCATAGGGTTATAAGATATATGAAATTTGATTTAGAGGATTATAATTCATGCATTTGAGTTTTCAAGAACTGGTCATCTTATTTATTCCCATTATGGGTTGTGAATCATGCTTATTCCTTTCACTCAATCTTTTCCATCAGTGTTTTCCATGTATGACCCCCTTTTTACAATCATATAACCTCAACGAAGCTTCACTAACCATTTTTTTATATACTTGTTTATGGCCACTGCATCTTCAGTCAAAGTCATCTCTAAGACCCAAAGAATATTCCTTGTCCTCTTTGAGTTAGATGACCTATCACTTTCTTATGGAATTGGTGTGTGTTCATATGTAAACAATGGAATTATTAAGGACTTTTTTATTGATTTAAATTACTTATATGTGTTCCTTTGATTGGTAATTAGTTTAACTGGTGATAAATTGATTTTTTTGTTATTTTTTAAACTGGTTTAAATTGATTTTATGTTCTTTCTTTTGGGAATCTATGGTGGATATGATCTTTGGTAGGTTGTAGGGTAGACATTTTTTTCTAGAAATTGGAATATTTATCCATGGTTTATAAAAGTGTAAATAGATCTATTATCAAAATTTTCAGCATGGCTATTGGTATAATTACATGGTTATAAACCTTGGCTAAAAGTTAGGTTATATCCATGGTTTATAATTTTGGAAATAGGCCCACTACCATGTTTTAAATCATGTATATAGGTCTACGTCCATTGTTATAAACTGTGGTAATAGGTCTATGTGGTTGAGGCTATTTCCATCGTTTAAACTTTGGAAATAGGTCTATAACCACGGTTTTAAACCGTGAATATTTCCTACGCCCTACTTCCACTTTAACATGATCCATGGCCAGCCAAAACATGGCTATATCCCATAACCATGATTTTTTGGCTTTAACCATATTTAAAAACCATGGCTATAGCCTAATTTTCTAGTTGTGAAAAGTTTTTATTATTTTCCTCCATCATAGCCTATCCAAAATCAAATCCATTTTTTTGTAAAATATTATTATTTTAAAAAATACTATTTATCTCATTTTATGTATGAATTATATATATTTTTTCCCTATGTCAAATATGAATTAATCTTCATCTTAATTTATTTTTAATGTGACAAAAATATTAAGAAATTTACGGTAATAGATGTAAAAATATGAAAATTTTTATGAATATATATGAGAAATGTATGGAAATAAATATGTCAAAAAATTGTTTGTGCACCCTATATTTGGAATGAACATATGGATTAGAAACCATACTTTTGGAAGAAAACCTTTTTTTGAGGAACGTGTGTATGTTTTATTATCCCTAATTTCATAATCAACTATATGTTGTCAACCATACTTTTGAAGTTTTTCTCTATACAGAGAAACTGAAATGCCCCGAACCCAGTTTCCTAGAGTCAATGCATTATTACATAACATTGGAATGATCAAAATAAAGATCAAGTCTCGAAAGACCGATTAGTTTAGTATCCTTGGAATAACTAGACACATTCATAAAGTTTACATTACATCATAAAGTGAAAACTACAACAAAATCTTGTCTCTACACTCATATCCCCTTAGACTATCCCTGCAGGTCATTCATAAAATACTTCTTTACATCTTGGGAAAAATAAAACACAGAAAGGGGTGAGCTCAAATGCCCAGTAAGGATAACAATATAGCGGAAACTTTTATAAATAAGAATAAACATTTAAGGAAATGTATAACTAAAACAAAATCCTTTTAAACTTGAACTTCAACATAATATGGAAAATATAAAATGAAATAATTCGATTAACTTATTCACATGGATATTATACTAGTCAAATAATCACATGCAATATCAATAACCACTTCTATAATGATGGAAATCATAATGCCGGACTATCATAACCACCTAGCCAAGGCCTCATGCCAAGACTAAAAATAATATTTTGTCAAGGACTCATTCCAAGACACTAGTTTGTCTCATGAGACCTACTGATGCATCTAGGAGCTATACCAGGCTCCACCCGTCACTTATTAAGTCCAATGTATTCCTCATATGAACAGGTTTAAACATAACATAAATATTCATATTAAAACTAGCATACTAAATGTCAATACTTTCTCCATAAACCATGAATGGTATAAAAATAACACATCCATAGTCAAAAATATAAAAAAACCTTCAATACAATATGGAAGTTTTGTATCACAATAAATCAACTTCAAATAATCTTAAAATCCATCAAAAGAAGTTGACATAGATGAAATCAAAACTATTTGAGAGAAATATCTATTTTTTTGAAATCATTTGAAAGTCAAATAATTATAAAATAAAACATTTACTTTGAAAAATTTCTTATAATCTTGTAAGGGAAGCTTCTATGATCTTATAACGGCGGAAAATAGCCGAACCCGCCGTATAAGTTAAAAAAGACATTCTTACCTTAATTCTATCAAAAATGTTAAAAAGGACCTTGTTTGGAAAATGATAGAAAGATTCCTTTATAAACTTCTTATAAAAATCCACACATGGGTATAAATGACTTTATCCATAGTCTTTAAAATATTAAGAATGATTTTAAATACATTTTTAAGAAACATGTATGTGGACGATAAAGAGGTCCCAGTAGATAATTACGTATAAACAACCTAGGATAATGAAGAGATTGTGAAATAACACTTACCTTGTACTTTTCCTTAGTCTATGATATGTTATCCTCCTATATAATAGTTAAAATATTGTTATTAAATTATACAAGAACCATATACATAATTATGATATCATATATGATCTTCTAATAATTCTTTGTTAATAATACATTAGTATTATTGTCGTTCCGGGTGTTCACTTACTCGTTTTCTTTTATATGTTTCGTTACATAAGTTGTGTTTGTTATGGATAGGTTGTACCTTATTCATATCCAGAATGATATAAAGTTCTTAAACATTACTTTTAATCATCGAATGAGTATTATTCTTGAATGGATACGATGGGGAATGAATCTCATCACGTTGATGGAGACGGTAGTCTGTACGTACGCACGAGCGACAATATCATTATTTTGATATTAAAATAATATATAATTGGATGGTATATCATATATAAAGAATCATTATAATGTTATATTTGTTATTTACATGAATTACACATAATTATTATACCCATCCAAAAAATAAAATATTGAATAACAATTACACCACGACGTGGAGACGGTAAGCCATACGTATGCACGTATGGTGACATGTCATTCAATGGATGGATTGAATACTGAATATGGTTGTACCATAATTATAATAATATCACAGTACATAGGAGATACTGGAGTTATTATTTTAGAATGGGAATAACAAATAAAGAATAAGTTGAAGAAGAAATGAACTTGAAAAAGGGTGGTGAAAACATTACCTCTTCTTCAGGTTCTTCCTTTTGATTTGATCAAAAGGGATCCTTAGGTTGGATTTATGATCAAACTAAGGCCTCTAAGTTGAATTTAGGGAAGTTGAGAGAGTATTTTGGAAGGGGTTGGCATAACCAAAAGGCTTTTAAAGTGTGAATAATTGGTTATAAGTGGTATCCTTTTATAAGGGGGAGGAGGGGCACCTTAGGAAAATATGGAAATATTATTTTATAATAAATTCATATTCGGTTTCTAATGGATACAAAGTGGATTATTTAAGTTTTAAGGTTGGGATGAGTATAAAACCACTAAACCAATAGAATTTATACAGGTTTGGGTCATTATATTAACCTTATTTTTTAGTTTTAACTCTTAGTTAATTAGTTTGACACTTACTATGTCACTTTGTATTTTTATATTATATAGTTAATAAACTTACTATATACCTCCAAGAGACCCCCAAGTGGTCCATTAATGATACATATATTGTGATATAAGTTTATTGACCGAACATTATATTTTTATTAATTTAATATAAATTAATAATATAATATTTATTTTAAAAACTCTTTTATGTCAATTTTGACACTATTGGGTATTTTGTTTTTGATAAATTTATAACAACATTATTACTTGAAAAAAAATTTATATAAACAATCCTAATATGTCATATTAACTTAGAAAGTTATTTTAATTTATAAAAAGTCTCAAATTACATTTATTTGGATAGTTATAATATCTATTATCTTAATTTTTCATTAATATGGTAATTACTGCATCATCATTGTGTCATAAATAAATTAAATTATTTAATGTCTAAAAATTATAAATAAAATACAATTATGTAGGAAATGGTTTTATCTTTATAATTAATATTTATAGTATATATTATAACATATATTACCCTAGTTAAAAATTGTTTTTCTAAAGGATATATGCTTATGTCATTTTTGTATTTACTTTTACTTAATTAATATAAAGTGTCCCAATCACCTACAAGTGGCTTCATGGGGTCCCAAAAACGACCCAAAGATGCCCATGGTCGGACATATATCCACCAACAAGGCTAGGACACGTTTTAGGGTAATTTATTATTATTAAAATATTATTTGTTTACCCTTATTTACCGGATTTGCCCTTTAACCATGGTAAATAAAATATTTACTGAAGTAATTATTCAAAATATCTAAAAATGAAAGTTAACTATTTACACAATTTAGAAATCCTGATTCCAAATATGGAATCCTTTTTTACAAATTCAAAACACAAAAGTGGTAGAAATTAATTTAAAATTAATTCCCGCTGTCAAAACAAACTGTGTGTTTTTACGAAATAATAACTATAAAAATATTGATATTTGTTTATGTATGGTTTAATTGTGAAATTATGTCCAATGACCAAAATTGTATTAAATGGTAAAAATATATTATAAATATACTTTAAAACCACTAAAATTCATAATTTATCACTATTAATTATTTCGATTAAAAAAGTTGTTTTTAATTTTTTTTTAGTAATTTTAACTATTCATCAAAATATAAAAGTTATCCGAAAAGTACCAAAATTTCATCCTAGGATAATTTAGATATTAAAAATCCAAAAATTAAGTCCATTTTGAAAGAAAAAATGTATAAAATTTCAAAAAGTAGGTATTGCTATTCATAACAGCTACTTTGATTGGTCGCAGCGTGTTAGAATCTCGAAGTTGTGTACAACACACACTACTATATTATTCAAAGAGAAGCATACCATGGAAGCTTGGGCTGTTACATTACACCCTCCTTCAAGTAATTTCATCCTCTAAATTTCTAGAATACTACCGCATGAAAATAATCAAGTGGTTCTTCATCATATGTTCCTCAGGTTCCCTCGTTGCCTCTTCCATCTTATGGTTTCTCCCCAAAACTTTTACCAGACGAGTTGTCAGGTATCTCAGCACTTGCTCTCCTATATCGAGAATCTGGACGGGCTCTTCTCAATAAGAGAGATCAGGATCCAGTTCTAATTCCTTATAGGTGAGTACATGCGTTGGTTCAGGCCTATATTTTCTCAATAGTGATACGTGGAACACATTGTGAACTTTGGAGAGACTTGGCGACATTGTCTAATGGTAAGCTACAACCCCAATTCGTTCTAGAATTTCGAAAGGACCGATGTACTTGGGACTCAATTTACCTTTCTTGAAAAAATGTATAACTCCCTTCTATAGAGATAACTTCACGAAAACATGATCTCCCACCTGAAATTCCAAATCCTTTCTTCAGTTGTCAGCATAGCTCTTCTGCCTACTTTGAGTTGCTTTGATGTGGTTTTGGATTACCTTCACCTTTTCCATTGATTCCTTCACCAGTTCTGGGCCTACAAGTTTTTTTTCTCCAACGTTATCCCAACAGGTTGGTGTGCAACATCACTTTCTGTATAACGCTTCATATGGTGCGATCCGAATACTGGAATGGAAGCTATTGTTATAGGAAAATTCTACTAGAGGTAAATATTGATCCCACATACCCTAAAAGTCAATTGAGCAAGATCTCAACATGACTTATAAGGTTTGAATAGTCTGTTCCGATTGTCCATCTGTTTGAGGGTGGTAGGAAGTGCTCAAATGAAGTTCAGTATCCAAGGCCTTTTGAAGACTCTTCCAGAATATTGAAGTAAAACATGGATCACGATCCAAAAAAATCGATAGGGGTACTCCATAAAGTCTCAAAACATCATTAATATATTGTATTGCTGGATGTTCTAGTGGTAGATCTTCTCTTATAGCAAGAAAATGTGATGACTTGGTAAGACGATCAACAATAACCGACATTGCATCATTCCTTCTAGGAGTCTTTGGTATCCCCATGAAAAAGTCCATCGTAATATTATCCCATTTCCACTCTGGTATAGGAAGATGTTACAATACTCCTCCAGGCTGTTGCCTTCCAGCATTCACTTGTTGACAAACCATACATCTTGACACAAAATAAAAAATCTCCCTCTTCATGTTGTCCCACCAAAAATGTTCCTTTAAATCTCTATACATTTTGGTGCTCCCAGGGTGTATAGAGAAATTCGAACTATGAGAATCATCCAACAATTCTATTTTTAAATCAGGTATATCAGGAACACAAAGTCTCTTCCTGAATTTCAATATTCCTTCTTCATACACAAAGCCTTTCAATCTCCCATCATTCACAGCTTTAATCTCCTTTTGAAATTCTTCATCATCAGTCTGATAACTCTTAATCCTTTCTAGTAAAGATGGCTTGGCAACCATTTGAAAAAGTATCGATGTTTCACCTTCCATGGTAATTCCCATATCCATCTTCACTAGATCCATGAAAATAGGATCCCTTTCAATTCTCATCATGTTCAAAACTCCATGATCTTTTCTGCTCAAAGCATCTTCCACCTTATTTTCCTTCCCCAGGTGGTTGTGTATCATACAATCATTACCTTGAGTAATTCAACCCATCTCCTTTGCCTCATGTTGAGTTATTTTTGTGAGAAAATATACTTCAAACTCTTGTGACCAGTATAAATCTCACATTTTTCACCATAGAGGTAGTGTCTCCATATCTTCAAAGCAAATATAACAACTACTAACTCGAGATCATGAGTAGGATAGTTTTTCTCATGAATTTTCAACTATCATGATGCATAGTCAATAACCCTATCATTCTGCATAACGACACAACCAAGTCCTTTCTTCGATGTATCACTATAAATAACAAACCCATCATTCCACGATAGTTGAGTCAATATTGGATAATTGACGAATCTTATCTTCAGTTATTAAAAACATTCTTCACACTCTTTTTTCCAAACAAATTTAATCCCTTTACATGTGAGCTTTGTTAATGGGTTATCCAATCAGGAAAAATTCTGGACGAAACGTCGATAATAACCTTCTAAACCAATAAAACTGCATACCTCAGTTATACTCGTAGGTGATGGCCACTCTTGGATTGCCTTTGTCTTAGAAGGATCAACAAAGATTACATCTTTAGTTCCACTAATTATACAATGGCCATTCTATAAGGGGTCTTCGATATAGGCCTTGATCCAAGAATTAAATCAATGGAAAACTCAACTTCTCATTCCGAATGATGTCCTGGTAAATATTCTAGAAATACATCTACATATTCTCTCACAATAAGTACATCCTCTATTTGAACATTCCTTTCCTCTCCCATAGTTTTTTCATTCTCTTCCTCCCCGATAATTGAATTTAGTTGAGCTACTGGGGGTGGATCTAGATAAGAATTAGGTGGTGATGATTCTGCTCTAAAAATAAGGCGTTCTTTATCATAATCATCAAAAATCGTAACCTCCATCTTCTTACAATAAATCTTCGCATCATGGTCTTAATGCCAATCCATACCGAGGATTATATCAAACTCAATCACAGGTATGGCGATGAGATTAGCGGATAAAGAACATTTATGTACACTAATGGGGACTGATTCACAAAACATTGTTTCAATGATACGTCCCTTAGGAGTTTTAACTGACAACTCCCTTGTTAAATCAAATTGGAAATATCTAATTTTCTTAGAAAAATGGGAAGATATTAAACAATGCAATGATCCAGAATCAAATAAAGCATTTTCTAAACTTGAGAAAACCATTAAATTACCTGCCACCGCGTCTTTCGAAGCTTCTACCTCAGCAGTAGTGATATCATAAGCTTGGCCTTGATCCCTTGGCCTTTTCTGAGGCAAGTTCCCCTGATTCTTAGGAAATTCATTTGCATAATGTCCCATCTCTCTATAATTATATCATTCCACGTTGACAGAAACTCTCTTTCCCTTTCAATAATGATCATGGTGGCCTTTTTCACTGCACTTGTAATAGACTACCATTCCTTTTAAGCAAGTAACGGGGTGTTTCTTCCCACATTTTCTACAAGATTTATTTTCAACTTTTCCCTTCTTCCCCTTATTTCCATTTCCAGATTTATCAACAGATCTCTTCTTATCTTGATTTTCTTTAAAGTTATAAGACTTAGAGAATTCCTTTTCTGTTTTGATAGCACATGAGACAATGTCTTCATACGGCGAGAAGGATTGTGAAACTAATGCTCGAAGAAGAAATGGTTTTAACCCATCAATGAAACGATCAATCTTACTTCTTGGGTTACATATATAATCTCCTGTGTAACTTGCTAACCTTGTAAAGTTAGCTCCATACTTTGGGACATTCTCATCCTCCTTTTTCCTCAGACTCAGAAATTGCCTTACCATATCTGCTCGATGGTCATGAGGAAAGTATTTTTCTAAAAACAGATCTTTGAGCTCCCTCTATTCCATATTTGATACTTCATCATCTTCCTTCGTGTTTTGAATCAATGACTACCATTTATCAGAATCTCCAGTGAGGCGGTAAACTGCCATAATAACCTTTTCCCTTTCAATACTCCCCAAAGCCTGAAATATATTCTCTAGGGAAATTATCCATTTCTCAGATACCAATGGATTTGTACTCCCATTGAATGTTGGTGGTTCTTTCCTCATGAATATATCTAACATTGATCCTCCACACTGTGGATCAGGGTGCTCCATATGGGTAAGGTTATTATTCATAACCTGAGTGAGTTGTCCCAGTATGGTGATAAGCTGATTAGAACTAGTTACATCACCAGCTCCACTATAATTATCTTGAGCAGGAGGGAAATCCCTACATATAGTGTGTGCATTGATACAGTTTACATTTCTTCCACTAGGTGTTATTTCTAAACAATGGCATAAACTAGATCAGTTTATGAATCAAAATACATAATTCCATACTTGTAAAATACTTAACATAAATTGAACAGTTCATGGATATAATTCATAATAATATAAATGTTTTCTTTGAGGAATTATATAATGATAAACCCTTCATAATGGTTTGTAAATAAAATGAGAATTATCTTAAGCATATCCCCCGGGAGTGTCGTAACCAAGAGTGCAGCAAGGCCCGCTGTCGTGAACCAGTTCACATTCGAGTCTAGCTCAAAGTGAAGTTTTCGGGTTTTACCCCTAGGTACATCTGTGCCAGATCTGCCTCTACCTACTCATATCTAGACATGGATGTATTGCTCAGAAAACTCACAAAATCTCTACAATACCAAAATTCAAGTAAGTTCTTCTACACTAATCCTCAATGTCCATCTTAGGTCTATGTGCTCTAATCAGAGTTTATATAACTATATCTTCCAAGGTTTGTACTAAACTTCCTCTGATACCAACTGTAACGCCCCGAACCCAGTTTCCCAGAGTCAGTGCATTATTACATAACATTGGCATGATCACAAGAAAGATCAAATCTCAAAAGACTGATTAGTTTAGTAGCCTTGGAATAACTAGATACATTCATAAAGTTTACATTACATAATAATGTGAAAACTACAACAACAGCTTGTCTCCACACTCATATCCCCTTATACAATCCCTATAGGTCATTCATAAAATACTTCTTCACATCCTAGGAAAAATAATACATATAAAGGGGTGAGCTCAAATGCCCAGTAAGGATAACAGTATTGTAGAATCTTTTATAAATATGATAAACATTTAAGGCAATGTATAACTAAAACAAAATCCTTTTAAACTTGAACTTCAGCATAATATGAAAAATATAAAATTAAATAATGCCATTTACTAATTCACATGGATATTCTACTTGACTAATAATCAAATGCAATATTAATAGCCACTTTCATAATGATGAGATGCATAATGCCAGACTATCATAACCACGTAGCCAAGGCCTCGTGCCAAGACTAAAAATAAGATTTTGTCAAGGCCTCATGCCAAGAAACTAGTTTTTCTCATGAGACCTACCGATGCATCTAGGAGCTATAGCAGGCTCCACCCATCACTTATTAAGTCCAATGCATTCCTCATATGAATAAGTTTAAACATAACATAAATATTCGTATTAAAACTAGCATACGAAATGTCAATACTTTCTCCATAAACCATGAATGGTATAAAAATAACACATCCATAGTCAAAAATATAAAAAAACCTTCAATACAATATGGAAGTTTTGTATCACAATAAATCAACTTCAAATAAGCTCAAAATCCATCAAAGGATGTTGATATAGATGAAATCAAAACTATTTGAGAGAAATATATCTTTTTTTAAATCATTTGAAAGTCACATAATTATAAAATAAAACATTTACTTTGAAAATTTTCTTATAATATTGTAAGGGAATCTTTGGAAATTTTATAAAGGTGGAAAATATTTGCACCCGCCGTATAAGTTAAAAAATACATTCTTACCTTAATTCTGTCGAAAAGGTTAAAAAGGACATTTTTTGGAAAACGACTGAAAGATTCCTTTATAAAATTCTTATAAAAAGTAAACATGGGTATAAATGACTTTATCCCATAGTATTTAAAATATTAAGAATGATTTGAAATATATTTTTAAGAAAAATGGATGTGGTTGTTAAAGAGGTACCAGTAGATAATTACGTATAAACAACCTCGGACGATGAAGAGATTGTGAAATAACCCTTACCTTGAACTTTTCCTTAGTCGATGGTATGTTAACATACTGTATAATAGTTAAAACATTGTTATTAAATTTTACAAGAGCCATATACATAATTATGATATCATATATAATCTTCTAATAATGCTTTGTTAATAATACTTTAGTATTATTGTCGTTTCGGGTGTTAACTTACTCGTTTTATTTTATATGTTTTGTTACATAATTCTTGTTTGTTATGTATAGGTTGTACCTTATTCATATACATTATGATATAAAGTTCTTAAAAATTCCTTTAATCATCAAATGAGAATTACTCTTGAATGGATACGATGGGGAATGAATCTTATCGCGTTCATGGAGACGGTAGTCCGTACGTACGCACGAGCGACAATATAATTATTTTCATATTAAAATAATATATAATTGGATGGTATATCATATATACAGAATCATTATCAGGTTATATTTATTATTTACATGAATTACACATCATTATTATACCCATCCAAAAAATAATATATTGAATAACAATTACACCACGACGTGGAGACGGTAAGCCGTACATACGCATGTATGGTGACATGTCATTCAAAGGATGGATAGAATACTAAATATGGTTGTACAATATTTATAATAATATCATATTATATAGGAGATACTGGAGTTATTATTTTAGAAATGGAATAACAACGAAAGAAGAAGTTGAAGAAGAAATGAACTTGAAAAAGGGTGGTGAAAACATTACCTATTCTTCGGGTTCTTCCTTTTGATTCCATATGTTGGGTTTCTGATCAAAATAAGACCTCTAAGTTTAAGTGAGGGAAGTTTAAAGAGTATTTGGGCAGGGTTTGGCCGAACCAAAAGGCTTTTAAAGTGTTAATAATTGGTTAGAAGTGGTTTCCTTTTATAAGGGGGAGGAGGGGCACCTTAGGAAAATCTAGAAATATTTTTTTATAATAAATTCATATTCGGTTTCTAATGGCTCCAAAGTGGATTATTTAAAGTTTAATCTGGGTATGGGTATAAAAACACTAAACCAATATAATTTATATAGGTTTGGGTCATTATATTAACCTTATGTTTTGGTTTTAACTCTTAGTTAATTAGTTTGACACTTACCATGTCACTTTGTATTTTTATATTATATAGTTAATCAAATTACTATATACCTCCAAGAGACCCCTAAGTGGTCCATTAATGATACAAATATCATTATATAAGTCTCTTGGCCTAACCTTAGATTTTTAGGAACTGAATATAAATTTATAATATAATATTTTTTAAAAAACTCTTTTATGTCAATTTTGACACTATTGGGTATTTTGTTTTGGATAAATTTATAACAGCATTATTACTTTGAAAAAAAATTATATAAACAATAATAATATATCATTGTAACCTATAAAATGATTTTAATTTATAAAAAGTCTCAAATTACATTTATTTGGGTATTTATAATATGAAATATCTCAATCTTTCATTAATACGATAATTACTACATCATCATTGTGTCATAAATAAATTAAATTTTTTAATGTCTAAAAATTATAAATAAATTATAATTATGTAGGAAATCTTTTTATATTTCTAATGAATATTTATAGTCGAAATTATAACATATATAACCCTATTTATAAATTGTTTTTCTAAAAGATATAAGCTTATATTATTTTTGTATTTACTTTAACTTAATTAATACATAGTGTCCCTATTAACTACAAGCAGCTCCATGAGGTCCCAAAATCGACCCAAAGATGGCCATTGTCGGACATGTATCCACCAATAAGGTTAGGACACATTTTAGGGTAATTTATTATTATTATAATATTATGTTTACCCTTATTTACCGAATTTACCTTTTAACCATGATAAATAAAATATTTACCGAATTAATTATTCAAAATGTCTAAAAATGAAAGTTACCTATTTAAAAAATTTTGACATCCTGATTCCAAATATGGAATCCATTTTTCTAAATTCAAAACACAGAAGTGGAAGAAATTAATTCCCGCTGTCAAAACAAAAAGCGTGCTTTTAAGGAATAATAACTATCAAAAGATTGATACTTGTTTATGCCCGGTTTAATTGTAAAATTATGTACAAATACCAAAATTGTATTAAATGGTAAAAATATATTCTAAATATACATTAAAACCACTCAAATTCATAATTTATCACTATTAATTATTTCTATTAAAAAATTTCTTTTTAATAAAAATTTAGTAATTTTCACTATTCATCAAAATATAAACGTTATCCAAAAAGTACCAAAATTTCATCCTAGGATAATTTCGATATTCCGAATCCAAAAATGAAGTCTATTTTGAAAGATAAAATGTATAAAATTTCAAAAAGTGGGTATTACTATTCATAACGGCTACTTTGATTGGTTGCAGCGTGTTAGAATCTCAAAGTTGTGTACAACACACGCTACTGTATTATTCAAAGAGAATCATACCGTGAAAGCTTGGGGTGTTATAGAAACCCTGTGTTTGACATCGTCAAATATGATGTTTTGAATTACTGATTATTTCTATGTTTTCTATAACTACCTCCATATAATTAAATCTCTTTAAATCTATTTAAATACCAATTCAATGGCTCATATTCAACAGATTAAATCATTCCTATTTATGATAGAATTTATTACTGTCTTTGGAATTTTAAAATTTAAATACTTATGATTTGTCATGAAATATTTTTTGAGATATTTTACCTGAAGCAATTAAACCATCTTGTTAAATATTGAGAGTTTATTCTTTTAAATTAATATATGTACATTAAAAAATAATAATTTTTCATCGACTCTAGATCTACACTTTGGATACATACTTATTTTAATTCTTATCTATTTGTTCAACTCGAATGAAACTGCATCAATATTTATTTGTTAATATTTTACTATAGTTTTACAAAGAACTTATCAAATCTAATATTTGGAGACATACATGTTCGATCATATACATGGTGTTTTATCTATTACTGGTTAAAGAAATTATTTTTGACAATGAAGATTATTTTTATATTTTTATTTATTTTAATCATTTATACCTATCAGTTATTTCTTAAATAATAAGACGAAACAATATTAAAACTTTTAATATTAATCTACTTATTGTTAAAGTGTAGACTAATCAGACTCAGTTGTGGGGGAGTGTTAGATTCTCGTATTGTGCTGTGGATATTTCATTTTCCTATAATGGAACCAGAAGTTCCTATAAATGCCTTGTTGTAAAGGTTTAAAATACTTAAACATAGTGGTAATGTTCTCTATATAAGAGTAATTTATATTAAAAATCACAAATCTCAGGGATAATGATTTGGTGGAGTAGACTAGGGGATTACTATTCCCTGAACCGCTATATAAATTTTTGTGATATTCTTTTCATTATTTATTTTATACTACTCACCCATATTTTAGAGAGTAGGAAATAATCGATTAAATCTCAACAGAAAAGTATTATTTCTCTAATGTTTTTAATGGATCTCAATTCATGCCCCTCTTGTGTCTTCAAATTTTATATTCTAACCCAAAAGGCTCCCTTTAATAAGTGTGAGGAGTGTCACACATATAATTACATAAAATATTTAAATAATATATAGAAATTTTCTAGTGAAAGCAGAACCAAATTGATTAGAATTAGAATTTTCTAAAATATAATTTTGAAATACCTTCTATAAATAATATTTAGATAAGTTAATGTATAATTTCTTCCTCATTTCATAGTTTAACCATTGGTAAACACATTTTAACCCTAGTTGTGGTAATGCATTTTTATAATATTTATGACCCATTATGACCAGAAATAAAGTATAAATTAATAATTAATAAAAAATATTTTGATTCCAAATATTGAATCCATTTTATAAGAATCAATTCATAGAATTTGCAGAAATTAATTTTAATGGAAGTGTGAAAAAATCAATGATAACTGTATTTATAAAAATATTTTTTAATGTATAAAAATATTTTTATAGTGAAATAAAGTATAGTATTTATTATAATAGAAATAATTAGATTATGTTAACTCAAAGGATAATTATTTTTCTTTTAAATTAATCCAGAACTAAAATTAACCATGTATATACTTGATTAAGATAGAGAAACTATTTTTTTATTTTAACAAAAACATTACTTATATTTCCAAAATGTTTAGCATATGCTTCTAAGTTGAAAATAATATTTTTTATATATATTATCTTAATTAATAAATATATATTTGTTTATAAAATATATTTTTTAAAATCTTTCAAGTTATTCTTATATCATTATAATTTCTTGAAACTGAAATTTTTTATAAAATCGACATTTTTATTATTCACCCAAAATCATATATTTCTAAAAAATCTCAAAAATTCAACTGAATATAATTTTGACACTATGAATTAAAAAATTAAATTATTTTCAGAAAATTAAATTTTAAAAAATTGGGAATTTAGGTTTTAATCACATTCTTGAAATAATCTTTTTTTCATTATGGTATTGTTTCTCTTAAAAGAAGAGCTTACTATAATTGATGCTTTGGTGATACATTCTTACCCCCTTGAATAATTTTCAACATAAAATTTTTAGAATCTCACATAATTAATATATGTGGGTAGATATTTATCATATCCTCTTTGTGTTCCCACATCAACTCTTCTATTTTATGATTTCTGCAAATTACCTTTACTGAATGAGTCATCTAATTTCTCAACACTTTTTCTCTAGTGTCAAGACTATATATATTATCTTCACAATAAGATAAATTATGTTCTTATTTGGTTTCCTTAGATATGAGTATATGTGTTGGGTTTGACATGTACTTCCTAAATAAAGATATATGGAACACATCAAAAATTTTAGAGAGGATACCTATCGTTTCCAAATGATAGTCCATATCTCTTATTCTTTTGATAATTTCAAAAGATTTGATGTACCTAGGATGTAGTTTCAATTTCTTATCAAATTTTATAACACCATTCCATAGAGATGCCATCATTAAAACATAATATCTCACTTTAAATTCAAAATCCTTCCTTAAATTATCAGCATTACTTTTTTTTACTATGAGATTTCATAATATGATTCTAAATAGTCATTAATTTCATTGTTGTCTCCTAAATAAGATCTGATCCAACAAGATTCCTTTTTCCAAATTCATTCCAAGACGTTGAAGTATGAATCTATTTTCCAATGAGCATGTACCCAAGAGGTAGAGGCTGTTGCTTTATATCCAAAAGACATAGGATCAAATCTGAGTGGAGGTAAATTTCTAGGGTACTCTAGTAGTGCTGTAGTAGGCACTGTATGAAACTATAGCAACTGAAACTATTCATCCAATTTGGACCTTCGGGACATTGGTTTGGGCCTATGGGTCTTAGGAAATTTGGTCCACCAAAGGCATTTGGGCCATAGGGCCTTCAGGCCACCAAGGGACTTTAGGCCATAGAGATTTCAGGCTACCAATAGCTTCAGGACATTAAGACCAAGAAGTAGACTGGGTAGACCACACAAGAGCATGCATAGAAGAGGATTTAGATAAAGTAGAAAACACCAAAGTATTTCTAACTGGATTGGAAGAATGATAGGGTATGGAAACATCCATCAGTACCAGCCACCATGTAGCTCTGTATGGGGAAATTCTAGCTGATCTGTAATGTGAGGTAGGGAGTTGGGTGCCTTCAATGATAGAAATACTGGGGAGGGGAAGTTCTAGTGTAGTTTGGTTAGGCCTTAAGTTTATGTATTGGAAATTATGCCTATGATCCTTAGGGTCATGTAATAGGCCCTATTACAATCAACCTATGGTTCATTTATGGGTTCCCACTCACCCTGTTAAAAATAAGATTATCCAAAAATGAATAAAAAATCAAGGACTTTGGGCCATTCTAGAGTATGAAACCTCTTTCCATTTAATTTATCACATGCTTCCATTAAAATTATTAAATGGAAGTTATTATCATATGAAAATTAACCAAAGGTAAATACTAATCCCACATACATTGAAAGTCAATTAGTCATGTCCTCATCATATATTCTAATTTTTTAGTAGTCCTTTCAGACATCCCATTAGTTTGAGGATGATAGGTGGTGATCAAACATTGCTTGGTGTCCTGAGACTTCTAAAGTCGTCCAAAATTTTGATGTAATCATGGATCACGATTAGATATAAGTGATATAGGTGCACCATGATGTCTCAATATTTCATTAATATAGATCCACATGAGGTGCTCAAGTGGTAGATCTTCCCTTATAGAATAGAAATTTGTGGGTTTGGTAAGGGTATCAACAATAACTGATATGGAATCATTGTTTCAAGAAATATTTAAAAATATTGTGACATAATTTATATTTATATCATCCTATTTACACACAATAATAGGTGGAGGTTTCTTTAATCCTTTAATATGTTTTTCCTCACCCTTTATCTATTGTTAAACAAAGCATCTTGGTATGTAGTTTACAATTTCTTATTTCATAGTATCCCACTAAAAACTCTTCTTCAAATCTGAATACATTTTGATTATACCATGGTGTATAAATATATTTGATCTATGAAATTAATCTTATAATTCCCTTTTATCCACAGGAAAGGATAGAACAAATGACATCTTTCTGAATTTCAAAATAACATATTCATAAAATAATTATACCAACTTCCCATCACTCACTACTTCAATTTTATTTTGAATATTTTTATCATCTTTCTATGAACTCTTATTTTATCTAATAAGGATGGGTTTTCTATCATTTGGAATAGACATGATGCTTCCCATTTCTTAATGTTCATCATATCCAACTATAATAAATCCATAAATTTAATATCTTTAGCGGTCCTCATTTTAGTACAAAATCCATGATCTTTCCTACTCAATGCATTATTCGCCTTATTTTTCTTCCCAATATATTTGTTTATATAAAACTCATCATCCATGAGTAGTTCTACCCATAAATTTTTCCTCATGTTGAGATCTAATAATGAGAAGTTGTATTTTAATCTTTTTTTATCTCTATATATTTCACATCATTCATAATAATGGTGATACCTCTATATCTTCAAAGAAAATATTATAGATACCAACTCAATATCATGGGTTGGATAATTTTATTAACGAATATTTACCTACCTTGGTGCATATAAAAAAAATTCTATCATTCCACTGAAGGATAAATTTAAGTCCTTTCTTTGATGCATCACTATATATCATAAATTCATCCATTCCTAACGGTAAATTCAATATTGGTGAATTGGAAAAAAAATCTCTTTAATTATTTAAAACATTCATATATTCTTATAATGATATGAACTTATCCCATTTTTGTAAAAAATTAGTTAATGTGTCAGTTAATCAAACAAAAATTTGAACAAATCCTTAGTAGTATACGGCTAATGCAGAGAAATTTCATACCTTTGTTATATTTTTTTTGTTGGAAATTCCATCACTATATTTTTATTTGATGTATCAACTAATATTCTGTCCATATAGAAAATATTTCTAAGAAAATAAACATCCTGAAACCACAATTTTCATTTTCTAAATTTTCCATATAACGTTTTCCCCTAGGATCCTCGAGAATTATTCACAAATGACTACTATAAATATAATATCTTTTAAATAATATCAATATATTATCAATAAATACTATAATGAAATTATCTAGATAATACTTTAATACTTTGTTCATTAGATACTTAAAAACATAGGGTACATTGGGTAATCCAAATAGACTTACTGAAAATTCATAATATACATAACTCATTGGAAATTTAATCTTCCAAATATCATACTTCTTTACTCACAGTTGATGATACCCAAAATGAAGGTCAATATTGAGAAATATTAAGCTCTTTGAAGTAGATCAAACAAGCTAAAATATACGATATAAGATACATATTATATATAGTAATAGAATTTATTGTCCTCTAATTGATGAAAAACTTCAAAGACTCATCTTATTTATTAACAAGAAGAATATGGTATCCCCATGATGAAACACTATGGAGTATTATACCTTATCACACAATTCCTATAATTTTTTCTTCAATTCAACTAATTCTAAAATATTTATCCAATTGGAGTCTTTAATATAATATTTTCATCAGAGATGAGTTCAATAGGAAACTCAAATTCATGCTCAGGTGGGTACCCATTTATTTCTTTAGGAAACACATTAGTATATCCCATCACAATAGTTACATCCTATTTTATAAGGATAATGTTCAAATTAATAGGTAGTTTTCAATATTACTTTTTAAAAATTTAATTAAGGATAAATACTGAAGGTTAATACACACATGATTCTAATGAAGTTGTCTCCCCTTTAAAGACTTGGGATTCCATTTCTCCATCATAGATCATAATATCTTTCTCTCAGAAATAAATTTTTTCATTATAATTTGAAATCCAATTCAACCCAAGTATTATTTCAAATTCAACCATAGGTATAATAATTAAATTTTCAAATAGATTTTCTGTATTTGTCATAATGGAAATTGACTGACATATCCTTATTGTAGTAAGACTTACACTATGATTCTTGATTGAAAACTCCCTTATTAATATGATATGGAAATAATTAATTTTCTTGGAAAATATGGAATATATAGAGGAGTTCAAAGATCCAAAATCAAATAAATAATTTTCTAAATTTGAGGCTATTACCAATATACCTTACACTATTATTTTAAGAACTTCAAATTTAGGTGTATTTATCACATAAGCTGGTAAATTCTCTATTGGACATTTCATAGGAAAATTTCATTATCACTTGGGATATTTACCTGGATAGTTCCCCATATCCTTACAATTGAATCATTGAACATTGGAATCTTATTTCATTCCATTGAAATCATGATCCTAATGGTCTTTCTATCCACATAGGAATCAAACACCCATTACCATCAAGAAATATCCACGGTGTTTCATTCCATAACTATTATAAGTTAGAAAATATAACCTTCCCTTCTTCCCTTTTTCCAAAATTATTTTTTCTAGAGTGCTTAATCTCCTACTTATTTCCTTATTTTCCATGGAAAGTTTATGATTTGGAGAATTATTTCTCTGTCTTGATAGAACATGATACTATATCCTCATACACTAAACATTTCTAGGAGGAAAATGAAATTCAAAGGCTATGACTAATCCAATAAAAGAAATGTACAATCTTACTCCTTGTATTGTATACACGATCCAAAAAATGAGTTACTATCATTATAAAGCCAACATCATATTTATTATCATTTTATTCGTGATTTTTTTATTATATTGATAAATTGTCTATCTATATTATCTCATTGATCAGGATGAAATTATTTTTTAAATAATAACTCCTTTAATTTATTCCTCACCATACTATTTATTTACTTCGACTCCTTAGTTATTTGGATTAGTTATTAATATTTATTTTAATATCCTTTAAGATTATAAAATAATATGACAAATTTATCTCTATTAATACTACAAAAATCAAGAAATATCTTTTCCAGGGAATTTATCCATTGTCCAATTACTAATGTATTATTAGTGTCATTGAATGATAAAAGTGTTTTTCAAAGGAAGTAGTCTAAGATTATTTCACCATGTTGTTGTTTAGTTGACTACTCTATATAAGAATGGGTATTGGTTATAACATAAGTCAGATACCAACTTATAGTTATAATTTGTTCATTTTCATCTCTAAATAAATCTCCATCACATTATCTATTCCATGAGATAATCCCTACATAGATTACATTCATTGATATGGTTATCATTCCTCTATCAAGGTACCATTTCTAAATAATGGAAGATATTGAATTAGGTCATAATATTATGAATATTAAATCATAATATATAAATCTAAATCTAGAACAACACTTAAAATATATTTTCAATGTATGTATATCAAATCTTAAAATCATAAAATTAGTATATTTTATAATATCTTTAAATAAAAATTAGTTTAAAACTATTCATAATGGTTTGTAAAGAGTGTGTGAATCAGAAAAAGAATATCCCTTGGGATTGTCTAGCCAGGTATCCAATCCTAGGACCACTTATCATGCACCACCGATGATCAATTTAATACCCAATCTACCCCTTTTGGAGTTTTTACTCCTAGGTTCATATGTTTCACAACCACATAAAATCTTAGTATCCATATAGGTATGTATTTTATATGAAACCACACAATATATACTTTATGAAAACTTTATGACATTATTCTATACTTATAATTTTCCTCAAATTCTGACATAGAGTTATATTCTATAATTATTGTTTTCTTAAATATATTTCCCAAGGTTTATTATTAACTTACTCTGATATTTAATTTAACACCCTAACTCAAGTAACCCAGAGTCAGTGGTTATTTTACTACATTGGAATGATATAAAAGTGATTTCATCCTAAAGGGTCTAATGGTTTAGTAGTTTTGGGAGACTACTTACATACATCATTCTCATAACATATTTTAAAAAATAAAATAAAATGTAATATTCTAGAAAACAAATTAACATTTTTTATAGTCTATCCCAAAATTTATTCATAAAACCCTCTTAGTAACCTAGGGAAAGGAAATAATTATAAATGGTGAGCTCATATGCTCAATAAGGGAAACCATACAATAATGTCAATCATAGGATAAACAAATCATGAATAATATTAAATAGACAAATAATAGTCAAATATTCCATATAAATAATATCATAAAAATGCTAATAAACCCAAATATGATATAACAACATTAATAATCACATGTATAACAAAATATAGTTTCATAATGGTATAATGCATAATTTCGACCATTATAATCTCATTATCAAGGCCTTATGCGAGGACATAATGCATAAATAATTAAGAAGTAAACCAAATACTCAAACTATATTGTATCATGACAAATGATAATGAATTAAGAGGCTAAAAAAATTCTATAACATCATGTAATAATTCAAATACTTCCATCAAAGGAAATATATGCATAATAATTCAAATGTATAATCAACATAAACATTCATATTGAAAAACTAGCATACATAATGTTAATATTTTTCCCAATCCATCACTAGATAAACATGATAATATGTTATCCAGAGTAATATGGTGGATGGTATTGTTTTTTGTACATGTTATTTCATGTGCTTTATATTTTGTTTGATTACAAGCCATATTTATAATTTTGGAAACTTAAAAAACCCAATGTAAAAATAAATTTTTTACTTTCTCACTGTGTTTTAAATATATATTTGTAAGGGCACTGACACTAGTTTCCTAGATTTACTGCATTATATTTATACATTGGTATGTTTACAAGGACTTTTAACCCCAAAGGACTGAATAGTTTAGTAGTTTTAGAAAACTAGATACAAACATAATGTTTACATTACTACTTGAAAGAAAAAAACAACATTGTAACTCCATTGGAAACACCCATAAACTCTTAGATTATTTATGCAAGTCATCACTAATAATATTAATATTCAAATACTACGGAAAAATAAAACATTATAAAGGGGTCATCTCAGATTCTCAATAAGTTTATGTAATATATTGTAGGTTATCATAAACATAAACATTAGGCATGAGGAATGACCAAAAACACTTTCCTATAAAAATAAAATTGAGCATGATATGGTAGGAATCAAAGATGACTACATAAAGCCATATAAAAGATAATAAGAGAATGAAACATAAAAATGGATATTATACTTGTTTAATAATAACATGATTTTTCAATTATTATTATCTTAATAAGGGAATTTATAATGTCAGACATTTGAAACATATTTTCAAGGCCTCAACCATGACGTCAGAAAATACTAGGGTAAGGCGTCGGCCAAAACCCAGCCCTATTTTGTATCATGAGACCTACAGATGCATCGAGGGGATATATTAGGCCCCAATATTCAATTTATAATTCCAATTCATTTCTCATATTAATTTTTCTAAACATAAATAATATGAAAATATGAAATTACTTTCCCCAATACGTAGACATAATCACTAACCATTCTCAGTAGTATGGTGAATGGTATCAAGACAAAACATCCATAGTCAAACTGATTATAAACCATTAAATAAAATATGTTAGATGATACCATAATATATTAATCCCAATTAAACATAAGGATCAATAATAGTGTTTAAATACATAGAAATACTCTTATAAAATCACCGAGTAATACTTGAGAGAAATACTATTTTACTTCGTAAATAAGATTTCTTTTGGAAAATAATTTTCTATCAAACCAAAAGTGAAATAATACAGTTTTTTCATAGTAAAATGAGTGATTTTATTAAAATAATTGAGGATTAAAAAATATTATTTATTTCATTTGAAAATAGTGAAGAATTTGAGAAGTTCCATTGAATTGGGTTTGTTTATCTGTAAGAATTTAAGAAAGATCATTTTAAACATGTCACTCCCCATAAAATAATGAAGGATTATGATTGGTATACATATACATATATATATATATATATATATATATATCATTCACACATAATTTATGAGGATTAAATAAGAATAATTATGAATTTAATTCTTGTAAATAAAGAAAAAGAGTAACCAGAAAGAAATTGGAGGTTCGGGTAGAAAACCCTTATGCCCAAATGTGTTCTAAACATGAACTTATCATGTGGGATAATAAAATTAAATCTATTAATTATTTAATCAATAACCTTATCTATTTGTAATTGATTTATTATAATTTATTAAGTTCATTTATTATTTTTTGATGAGTTATAATATTTAATTTTATTTCTCAAGAGTGTTCATTTCCTTGATTTTCATGGTTGGTTCACTTGTTTATAAGCAATGAAGTTCATGTAAATTGGGTATAATTCTACAGAATTATAATTACATGTTATTAATGATCATCCATAAGTTTAAATTATTATATATATGATATGGTTATATGGTATGAGGATAAATCATTATATAAGTCATTTAGTGATAATGGTTTTGATTATTACGGCGGTATTTCAATCACCATAAACTAGTTTTGTCATATGAATTTGTATTAAGTATATATACTGGTTAAATAATATTAAATTGGTCATAATAAAAATATTATAGTCTAGTTGAATGATAAAATATGGTATCATTACCAACCTTGAAGGAGAAATTTAAGAATGAAGTTCATCGTCCATGAAGGTTGTAAATCGGCACCACCCAGATGATGATTCCATTTTTAAAATAAAAGAGAGAGAGAGTAAGAGTATTGATGATGGTTCTTTAAATAAATTGATATAATTATAGTATAAAAATTATAATGTAGTTATTATTCTCATTTTTATAGAGTATTTTAGGAGAGAATAATAAAATTAAGAACTTGAAAATAAAATAAAAGGAAAAGGAAGAGGATTTTACCTCTTGAATACTCCTTGAGAATCTCCTTAAGGGGGTTGACTTGTCTTTTGATAAGAACAAGAGTTTTTGAACATGGGGGGGGGGGGGTATATAAGGAATATTATTGGGAAGAAATTTGATAAGGCTCAAATCTTGTAAGGTCTGAGGAGAAGAGGGGGTGAGGGTGGTTTTTATAGTAGGGGAGAGGGGTAATGTCTCATTATTTTATTACTTATTTTATTATTTTTCTCAATAAAAAAAATATTTTTTATTCCTATGACTAAATAAATTAATAAGATAATTTTAGTTCAAACCAAGGGTTATTGCATCATCTATGAATCAAGGAATATTGTATTTAACTTATAATGTACTTATACCGTAAATTATCGTATTTTTTTATTCACTAAAAATTCAAGTATTTTTGAAAAATTAAAAAAAATTAACCCTAACAATTTTTTGACATGAAGAATTAAAAAATGAACTCAATTTAATGAATATAATTTTATAAATATGAAAATTTAATTTTTAATTAAAATCATCATTTACTCGGAAAATACATTTTTTAAATTCAAAACAGATTTTATAACACCTGGAAAAACTAAAAAGGTCTTATTATATTATCCTAAAATCATAGGAAAATAAAATATTTATTCAAGAATATATTTTTTAAAATTAATTTTCTTTTAAATAAATTTATTAATTATAAAACTGTAATTAAATATTTATTACTCAGAACAATTCCAACACCTAATTATTAAAAACATAGAAGAAGAAAAATTATGTTTAATGTCTATGTTATAACTATCTTATTTAGATAACTATAATACCAAAGTGTGGTTTCATTAAGACTCAATGTTTTGTGAATTAAATTCTATATTAAATTTAATTATAAATAATTGGGGTGTAACATTCTCCCCTCTAATTTATCCTAAAAATTACCAAAATGTTACCTCATATAAATATTTAGTTAGATCTTCATCATAAGTTCCTCAAGATACCATGTCGCCTGTTCGATTTATTTATTTTTCCAAAGTACATTTACCAACCGAGTCATTCAACTACTCAACACCTATTCTTTAGTGTTCAGAATTTGGATAGTCTCTTCAATAGTAAGATAAGTCAAGTTCTAATTATATTCCCATAGAAGTGATGACATGCATTGGGTATCATTTGTAATTCCTTAACAAGGAGATGCAGAACACATTGCGTACCTTAGAAAGGCTAGGCAGTATTGCCAAATGATATTCCATAGCTCCAATTATCTATAGTATTTCAAAAGGACCAATGTACCTAGGACTAAATTTCCCTTTCTTCCTAAATCTTATAACACCCTTCCATAGAGATACATTCAATTAAATGTGATCTCCCATTTGAAATTCAAAATACTTCCTTTGATTATCGGCATAATTATTTTTCCTAATTTGAGATGCTTTGATATGGATTTGAATATTCTTTAACTCCGCTGTTGTTTCCTCCACAAGCTATAGGCCCACATGATTCCTTTCACCAACTTCATCCCGATAAGTTGGTGTATGACATTTCTTTTCATATAATGCTTTATATATTGCCATTTTAATACTTGAATGGAAACTATTATTGTAGGAAAACTCTACCAAAGGTAAATACTGATTCCAAGTACCTTGAAAATCAAGTGAACAAGATTTCAGTATGTCTTCTAAAGTTCGGATTATCTTTTTAGAATGACCATTAGTTTGAGGGTGATAAGCAGTACTCAAATGAAGCTCCTTATCCAAATATTTCTAAAGAATTTTCTATAATTTTGATGTAAATCATGGGTCACAATTAGTCACAATTGAGAGTGGTTCTCCATGAAGTCTTACAAATTCATTAATATAGATCTTTGAAAGTATCTCCACTGGAAAATCCTTTCTAATAGTGAGAAAACTAGAAGATTTGGTAAGTATATAAACAATTATCCACATTGAATCATTCTTTCATATATTTTTGGATAATATAGTGAAAAATCCATAGTAATGTCATCCCATTTCCATGTAGGAATTGGAAGTGGTTTCATGAATCCCCTAGGATGTTGTCTTTTACCCTTCACCTATTGACAAACTAAACATCTTGATACATAATTAGAAATTTAATGCTTCATATTATCCTACCAGAAACATTTCTTCGAATATCTCTAAATATTATTACTACCAGGGTGTATAGATAAATTATAGCGATGAGAATTATCTAATAACCCTATTTTTAGCTTGTTTATAGAGGTAAAACATAGCCTCCTCCACAATTTTAGAATTCCATCTTCATACATGAAGTTTCCCAGCTTCCCATCATTGAAAACATTAAGTTTATTTTGAAAATTCTCATTATAAGGATGATAATGTTTAATCCATTCTAATAAATGTTATTGGGAAACCGGTTGAAAAAAGTAATTATGTTTTACCTTCTCATATCCATATTTAATTGATCCATAAACACAAGATCCCTTTCAATCCTCATTTTGTTTATAACTCCCTGATCCTTATTTCTTAATGCATCTTCCACCTTATTTTCCTTCCATGGGAGGTAGTGTATAGAATAGTCATAATCCTTGAGTATCTCAAGCCATCACCTTTGCCTCATGTTGAGTTATTTATATGAGATGATATATTTCAAGATCTTGTGATCTATATCTATCTCATATATTTCACCATAGATATAATGTCTCCATATCTTAAGCATAAAGATTGCAACTGCTAACTCAAGATCATGAGTTTTATTGTTTTGTTCATGAGTTTTTAACTTCCTTGATGCATAGGAAATAACTCTATCATTTTTCATAAGGACTCAACCAAGTAATTTATTTTATGCATCACTATAAATCACAAATCCACTATTTCCCTATGGTAGATTCATGATCAGAGCATTCAGTAATATACTTTTCAATTATTCAAAAAATTCTTCACATACTTTAGTCTATACAAACTTAACCCCTTTACGTGTAATGTTGATTAATGAGTTAGCTAATTGAATGAAGTTCTGTTCAAAATTTTGCCAATAACCTCCTAAACTAACAAAACTATGTACCTTGGTTATATTCATTGGAGTATGCCATTTCTGATCTACCTTTGTTTTTGTAGGACCAACTAAGATTCCATCCTTAAAGACAATATGGATTATACCAAGATATCATTAATAATTACCAAAAAAATTCAAGAAGACATTCTTTAAAAAATCTATTCATTAGATCCATGAAAACAGAGGTTTCATTAGTCAATAAAAATGGCATTACTACAAACTTGGTTCAAAATGATATATTTGGAATATCTTCATTCCTCACATGCAACCGATAATATCCAAATCAAAGGTAAATCTTAAAAAAATACAAGGCTCCATGAAGTTGATCAAATAAATCATCAATCCAAGGAATATGACACTTGATCTTTATTGTAATAGCATTGATTTCTCTATAGTCAATACAAAGTCTCATGGATCCAAATTTCTTCTTAATAAAGAGAACAATGCCTCCTCAAGGAGAACTGCTAGGGAGAATAAATCCCTTTTCACTCAATTTATCTAGTTTTTTTTAGATACACAAATTCTAATATGTCTGTTCTATAAGGAGTCTTCGATATATTAATTTAACCAAGAATTAAATCAATAGAAAACTCAATTTCCTAATCCAGAGGATTCTAGGTAAATACTCTGAAAATACATCAATGTATTATTTCACAATAGGAACATCGTCAATTTGAAGATTTATTACCTCACCCATAGATATTGTGTTCACTTCCTCACCAAGAATTGAATTCAGTAAAGCTACTAGGGGTAGATCTAGATAAGAATCATATAGTGATGTTTCTAATCTAAATATAAATAATTCATTACCTTCCTCACAAATCATCATTTCCTTCCTCTTGTAATATATTTTCACATCATATTTTGAAAGTCAATCCATACCTAGGATTATGTCAAAGTCAACCATAGGTATGATGATAAAATAAATAGATAAATCACATTTATATTCCATAATAGGAACCTCCAAACACATATTTGTCTCAATGAGACTTCCCTTATGGGTTTTGATTGATAACTCCCTTGTTAAAGAGAATTGGAAATATCTAATTTTTAATGAAAACATGGAAGATATAAAGGAATTACATGATCCAGAATCAAATAAAGATTTATCTAAATTTTTGGAGATGATTAATGTACCTAGAATCACATTATTCAGAACTTCAACCTCTACTGTTGTGTTCTCAGAAGCTTTTGCTTTCTCACATGGCGTTTTCTAATTTAAGTTTCATTGATGCATCATAAAATTATTTCATAGTGTCCCATATGCCAAAAATTGCATCATTGAACATTTTCAACTTCTTTCGTTCCCTTGAAATGAAAATAATGGTGCCCTATTACCCTATACTTATAACCGACTCCTTTTCCATTCATTCAGGCTCCAGGGTGTTTCCTTCTATAGGTATCACATATTATAAAACTCCCTTTTATACTCTTCCCTTTATCTATTCTTTCCTCAACTACCCTCTTCTTCTATTACTTTCCTTTAAAGTCATAATACTGAGATAATTTATTCTATATCTTGATTTCACATGAGACTATATCTTCATACAATGAGATAGATTGGGAAACTAGTTCCCTTTGGAGTTGTTTTAAACCATCAAAGAATCGATCAATATTTCTCCTTTAATTAGGTATATAGTCTACAACATGCCTTGATTGCCTTGGAAAGTTGTATTCATACTTGGAAACATTATCATCCTCCTTCCTAAGATTCAAGAATTACCTTTCACATAAAGCAGTATAATATTTCACCTCCATGTTGTGCATCAGGTTGCTCTATATAGGTATGGTTATAGTACATAACCTGATTTAGTTGTCCCGGTATAGTTATAAGTTTCTCAACACTAGTCATATATTCAATAAAACATAATTATCTTTTATATGAGGTAAATCTATATAAGGGATACATGAATTCATGCGGTGTCTATTCCTTCTAGTAGGAGGCGTTTCCAAATAATGAAATACAAAAAATTAGACTATGAATCATAATGTATAATTTCAAACTAGAAAAACACCTAATATAAATTGTAATTTTATGCATGTATAATCTCATAATAATAAGAATGGTTTCTTTGGGGAAAAATTTATAATTAAATCCTTCATAATGGTTTGTAAAGAAAATATGAATTATCCTAAGCATATCTACCGTGAGTGTTAAACCAGGTGTGCAGTAAGGCCCGATGTCGTGTACCAGGGTAGCCTGATCCATGACCGGAACACCATGTAGGAGTTGATACTATTAAAATGAAATCCATTTTATGAGAATAATTTTCTAAATATCATAAATTTAATTTCTAATTAAAATCAACATTTACTGAAAAAATACAATTTTTAAAGATAAAACTGATTCTATAACACCCTAGAAAATTAACAAAGGACTTATTAGATTATCCTAAAATCATAGGAAAATAAAATATTTATTTATGAATACATTTTACGAAAATGAATTTTCTTTTAAATAAATTTATTAATTATAAAATTTTAATTAATTATTTATTACTCACAAAAATCCCAAAAAATAATTATTAATGTTTTAAAATATTCACTTAATTGTAGTGTGATATAATTATATCATACTTTCACTTATAAGGTGCCTAAATTTTATTTTTGATCTCATGGATGAGGTTACTATTCATTTGGAAAATTTAATATTCATAAGGGTCATGGTACTATCCATAAGGGTAGATTACTACTCCAAAGGGCTAAGTTACTATTAACCAAAAAATTAATTTTGTCATATCAGACTCTAAATATCTTACCGATTACAACTGTGTATATCCATTTTTCAAAAATTCATAACACAGAAGTGGAAGAATTATGTTCGACGGCTAGGTTATAACTATTTGTTTTAAATAACTATAATAACAAAGTGTTATTTCATAGAGACTCATTGTTTTGGGTAGTACATCCTATATAAAATTTAATTGTAAATCCTTCAGGTGTAAGAATATTGAGTTCTGGAGATATGTTTTTTGTTATTAATATTTAATTTGAATGATAAAAATTTTATAAAAAATTTATTTAACTACAAAGAAGTCTAATTTAATATCTAACTTGTTCTCATTTTGATCTGGACCGAATACATGCTTTTGGGATAAACCTTTTTTTCTTATTAGGTCATTAATTTTTATTATTATTTAATTTTAATATAAGTTATAGAGATATACTTCTTGAAAAACTTATGTCGTTTAAAATCTAGCAAATTTATCTACATTTCATTATAATTAATAGAAGTATATTATTTTTTTTAAGTAGAGAAAAAGATATCCAAAATTTATCCAACTTATCTAAAATTTTGGAAATACCATAATTCAAAATAATTTTTATTTCAATGATATATATCATGATTTAAATTGAAATTTCACAGTGTTTTCTAGGTTAGAAAGATAATAATGTCTTCTAAATTTTATTAAACTATTGGAAAATCTAAAAATATAATTTAGATTCCGTAAAACTTGGATAATATCAATATTTTCTTTGTGTAGTTTTTATTTTTTGTTTTCTCTATTTTTAAGTCATATCTTTTAACATACTTTCCATATTTAAGTGCTTATTAATTAGTTAGAAATATCTCAAAATTATCTTCATTTAAATCTTATGAAAGAATATCTAATTCAGTCGCTTAGATGTCCTAGAAATTCACCAAATTTTGTGTGTTCATCTAGTACATGAATTATTGCACTATTCATCATTTTTAAGCCATCAATTTTTTTTCAAAAATGCCAATTAAATTTTTTCCAAATCGTCAATTTCTTTAAAAAAACCCTAAATTATGTTTTTTTAACCGCCAATGTTTTTTATTTCAGCAATTAATTTTTCTAATCTGTAAATTAATTCTTTTTAAACAGTGAATTAATTCTTTATTTTTAATAGGGAATTAATTTTTTGTTATATTGATGAAATATGTTTTATTTATAATAGTGAATTAAATAATATTTTTAATAATTAATTACATTTTATTTCTAATAGTTGTTAATGTTGAATTAATATTTTTTATTAATGGTTAATTAATTTTAAATATCTTGTATTTTTTATTTATTTTATTTTTAATTAATTTCATTGACTAGATTATTTTATAAATTAATATTGAATATCAATAAAATAATTAAAAAATATTTTGTAATATTTAATGGAGAATAATTAAATGTTTTAATTAGTATACATTGCATGAAATTAGAAAGTCTTTTCAACCATTAATTTTTATTAATATAATTATGGAATTCCTTTGTATTTTTATTATGGAAAATATCTAATTATTTAACTGGTAATTCAATTTGGTTCAAATTAGTGTTTAAGTTTTAAATTCAATCAATTATTGTTACAGTTACTGTGAATGATAACTTTCTCTCTCCTAGATAACTATTGAAATAATAAATTCTTTCTCTCTCCAATATTTATTATAATTGCTATTAATATTTTCGTTATTTTACCCATTTATAGATTGATTTGTTATGTTTGACATTTTTATTTAAAGGAATCAAGGATTCAAGGACCCGTCACACCATGAGCACGATGTTCGTATATGTTCATACTATTTCAACATTCAAGTGATCTCATGATCAACCATTTAAATCATTTGTGATGAACTCTCAATGAAGGAATGATTCTTCTTAGACTTCATTCTCCTTGTAGAGAAATACTGTACCTTTTATGGAACACCTGAACTTCATCATTCAAATCCATTTGAAGAGCCTGTATTATCTATTTCATAAACAACAATATTTATGATTTTATCAAGATGTAATACATGTTATATATTTTCTATTCGGGTAGAGTTATTCACATAATTATTTATCAAATAGTTTATAATACCTCTAAAAGGTATTCACTTGGTTATGCACAACTAGCCAAAAAGAAGAACACTTAGGTTGGGGTTGCTCCTATAGAAAGAATGGGTTTATGTCTGCTCTTGCAAAGGCTATTTATTAGTTATGGGGATTATCCTCACATAGTCACATGTTGGAATTTTCATATTTTAAAAGTATGGGTTTATATTTTTTCTGTGTGAAATTATCTCTCTATTTCATAGGGGGTTCCATACTCAATTAGTTGAGGTGTAAATAATAGACGTTTTATCGCTTTGTTCTAGACTACTATTTTTTTTGTTTTCATATCTTTAATTTTATACATACACTATTTGTATGTCCACTATAATAATTATTTTAAGAAATAATCTTTTAATAATTTTAGATCATCAAATTTTGTAATTAATTTTTAATAAGACTAATAATTTTAAAAAAATCTAATTTAACCCCACTCTAGTCCTTATGCCATCAACTATTCGGGACCTAACAACTGGTATCAAAGTAGGACCATACTTAAGGATACTTAGAATTATTATTATTCTTTTAATTTTGATAACTATCATGCTATTCCTTAACAAGACTAAGGAAAGATTACTAATAGTTTGATAGAAACTGAAGAGATTAAATTCATGAATCCATTGAGACCACCTAATTTCAATATAATTGATTTCAAATATTGGAAAGAAAAAATTGAGGTATTTTTGAAAAATATATGTATTTAATATTTGTCTTCAATGGATATACTATATAAAATATCAGAATTCAAACAAGAAACTAAAACAAAAAAATATTCTCTTAAATATTTCTTGAATTATAAAGTCATGAATTATCATTACTTCTCTCTTAGTAGATTGACGAACAGTCATATATCTTTCTATAAAACTATTTCTAACATTTGGAATACATTAAAAGTACATAATAAAGGAACTAAAAAAATTTAGCAAACTAATCTTGTAATTCATAATGCTGAATTTTAGGAATATATAATTTCATTACATAAAATTTTGAATGAGATGTTCAACATATTCAAAAATAATATCAATATCATGGTCACACTTAGTGAAACCATGACTAATAAAGTGTTCATTGAAAGGATACTTTTATACATACCAAAGAAGTAACTTTCAATGAAAGTGTCCATTGAATAAGGAAAAGATTTTTTAGAATACTCTATAGACGAGATGATTGGATCTTTATTACAATACAAACTTTAATTAAAGAATAATGATATCAATTCATTTTATAGAAGAAATGTAGTTTCTTTAAAATATAAATAATTTTTTTATAACTCATCTAGTAGTTCTTCATATTCTTATAGCTCAGAGGAAAAAAAATGATCTAATCCAATTTTCTAAATTAATTGAAGGATTCAGAAAGAAAAATTATAATACAAAAATGATAAAGGGAGAAGTAATAGATAAAATATATATTTCAATAAAAAAGGTAATAAAGTTAAATCTATACTTATATTTTATGAGTGTAGGAAACCTTTCTATATGAAATATGAACTTACAAGGTTGAAATAAGAAGGGAAAGATAAAAAGTAAAAAAAGAAATCAAACAAGATTTTCATGCCAGCTGAAGTTGCACTAAAGAATCAAACTCCAGTGATGAATCAGAAAGTGAAAATGAGGCGTGCAATCATTCTTGGATAATAAAACAACCTAAGATAACAAATAATTTCAATGTTATAAAAAAACATACTGGTTTGTGTTTAATGGAATCAATGGATAGGGTTAGTAAATCTTCTAATTATGATTTTGATTTTCAAGCCTCTTATAGTTCCAATTATGAAAATAATAAATTTAAAGAATTAAGTGATTTATGTGATTAATTTAAAATGTAAATTGAAAATATATCTAGAAACTATGAAATTTTGACAATGGATTATAAGAAATTTTTGAAATAAATAAAATATTATTTTGGGATATGAATAATTGAAAAATTATTTTTCTGAGTTAGATAAAGAAATATAGAAAATTAAGTATATGATTTTTTTTTCTAATAATGAAAATGAAAATGAAAATTTATTATTTTTTTCATCTATAAATGATAATGTCTATGAATATATTGAGATATTTCTGAAAGATAATGTTAATCTTAAAAAGAAAATTGTTAGTTTGAAAGAAATTTTATCTTCCTTTGATCATGGAAAATAAAAATGTGATAACATCATAGAAATTATGTAGATAAATGAAGATAATTATGGATGTTGGTATAATAATCATATTACTAAAATGTACAAGACCACTTTCGTGAAATTTTTTAATGCGGAGGTTTCTATAGTTACTTGTTTTAAATACTGAATGTAATGAAATTTTGTTGATAAATTTCCTCTAATTTATCCTAAATCACTCAGTATTACTGGAGTTTATATATCTAAAAATTAATCTTCTAATTTACCTTATAATAAAATTTTAAATTCTTCAAGGGTATTGAAAAACATTATTACTAACCCAATTGGACCCAAAATTATATAAGTACCAAAAAATGTTTGTGTAATATTTTTTTATAGGACCCTAACACATGATCCTATATTTGAAATAAAATGGTGGATACTCTCTAAATAAATATTCATTTCATTAATATACTTAGTGTTTTTAATTTTTTTTGATATGTACTAACAATTTCATTCAGTGGGATCTCTTCTATCGAATTTTCTATCCCTTTTAGGGGGAGCTTTATCTATTTTTATTATTATTTCTAGCATGCAATTTAATGTTTTATCATATGGATCGCGTTTAAAGGGATTTTATGTTATCTTAATATTATCGTATTTAATATTTTAAAATATTTAAAGTAAAAAATGAGGATTATTATTTTTTCATGATTTATTTAAATAAAATTAGTAGTTATGATTTTTATTTATAAATGGGGGAAATTTTTTGGCTATAACAATTTGACTTTGCATTACAAAAAATAGGGGATATTTTTTTTCACATATTCATTCATGTATTTTATGTTTTTTTATTAAAATAAATATTTATTGTTTAATAAAATTAGAAAATCCTCGAATCATTTTACGGGAAAATGACTTTTTACTTGCTCGTTATGTTTTAACTTTTTCTTGAGTTCTAGTTATTAGAATTTTATAATTATAATTTCCTTTGAAATATATATAATTTATTCAAATGTGATGAAGTGTAATTTAATCTCTAACATGTTCTCATTTTGATCCAAAAATGATACAAGATTTTGATATGGACATTTTTTTCTTATTGTGTTGTCAAATTTTATTTCGTTATTTAATTATAACAAAAGTCATATAGATATCAATATTTCAAAATTTATATCATTGGAAATAAAATATATTTATATAAATTCAATTAAGATAAATTTAATAATCATTTTATTTTTTTAGTGGTGCAAAAAATGTCTCAAATTTAGACAAAAAATCTGGAAATTTGGAATTTTCAGAATTCAAAATATTTTTATTTTATTGATATATTTAATGATATACATCGGAATTGCGCATAGTTTATTGGGTTTAAAAAATATGTTTTTATAAATTTATTTTAAACTACATAAAAATATAAATATTTCATTTAGATGAATTAAACAACGTCCTGAGTAAAGTGTTTTATTTAGAGTTGTTATTTTTTGGTTTTATTATTTTCCCATCATATCTTTTAACATACTTGTTATATTGAAGCACTTATTGATCATTAGAAAATCCATAAAAATTATATTTATTTATTTAAAATATATTAAATTATAATTCATTTATTTAGATGGTTTAAAAATTCACCAATACTTGTATGTTCAGCTTGTACCTAAAATAATTCACTATTCATCAGTATTTTTTTAAACAGTCATTTAATTTTTTCAAACCATAATTTTTTTTAAAATCATTTATCAAATTTTATTTTAAAACTATAATTTTTCTCAACCTTCAACTAATTTTTTTAAATCATAAATTAATTTATTTAAACTTTTAATTAATTTTTTTAAACTATAAAATAATTTTGTTATTTATAATGGTGAATTAAAATTTATTTCTATTAGTGGATTAAATTATATTTCTTATGGTCAATTATATTTTATTTCTATTGGTGTATTAATTTTTTTTATAATTATGAATTAACTTTTTTTATTAATGGTTAATTAATTTTTTATTTCTAATGGTGAATTTGTTTTTTTCTTAATGGTGAATTAATTTATATTTTTATATTTAAGTTTTTATATTTTGAGTTATTTTTATTTACTTGATTATTTTATAAATAAATAATTAATTTCAATATAATAATTCAAATATATATTTTAAGTCTCTCTCTAATATTTATTATTATTATTATTATTTGAATTATTTTACCTGATTAGAAATTGTTTTCTTATCTTTTACAGATTCTATTTAAAGGATTTTTGGATTCTTGGCCACGATGCACCATAAAAACAATAATATCATACCTTTATCCTCTTTTTACAATCAAGTGATCCTATTCTGAACCATTTACATCATTTGTGATGAACTCTTAAGGAATGAAAAATTCTTCCTAGATTTCATTCTCCTAGAATAGATATAAGGCCCCTGCCTTAAACCTTACTTAATCTTGAGTTATTACATGATTACACATTGAGGATCTTTTCAGGTTTAGAGTTTTAGAGAATTAGATAATAAAACTGGCATTACATTCTACATTTAAACAAAGAGGTTACATAAAGATAGTATTCATTTTTTCCATCAATGGAACATATCTAAAATAAAATATGGATTCTTTCTTGACACTTCCTTGACACTATCATCATATCATGTACCTTTCCCTTGACCTGTGAAAAACATTTCAAAAAAAGACTTGGGATAAGCATAAAAAGCTTAGTAAGGGATATAAAAATATATGGAAAGGAAACATGGGTACATATATACATAAGAATGAAATCATACTTTACCCATAAAACATAAACACTTTAACATACCTCATCAAATCATGAATAAATCATAGAAATCATAAGACATAAAGGTAACTTGAGGCATTCATAACATTCTTACGTAGGGAGTAACCCTCTTGGTTATGTTTGGAATACCCATCATAGTATATTCCCTAAATCTCTTCAGAGAAACCTTAACGTTTCACTCCTTCGCGTTACCCAATGCATTGGAGAGCTATATCGGGCTCACCCGCCCTTAGTTTATCACGGAACCACCCGTCTTCATAATAATTCCCAAGAACCTCAACATAATCGTATCACATAAAACATGTATAAAGGAGACATAACATTCCCACCTTTCAATCACAAGATATCAATACAACACATTGATATAAAAACATTATGAAAACCATTTTCAATACCAAAATAAAAGAAAAGTAAAACATGGTATTTATTTTTCTTTTAAAAAGAAGGTATGGCTTGTAGAGGAAGCCGAAACTCAAATAATGGTCACGACGGTGGAGAAGTTGTTGTCACTGCATACGTATGACAAAAACAATCCCTTTTGTCATTTAGTAAACTCTTCATATAAAAAATATTCCTTTTGAATAAAATTAAAATTCAAAGGGGTTTATACACCATATAAAAGAAGGTTGTGTATAAAACAAAATATGCCTCAATGAAAGGAGATTGAGACGAAGTCCCATACCTTGGGTCCGACTTGACTCGATCGTCCTTTAATGTCCTTAATAATAAACTTGAGTTAATTTCTACTTGCTTAAGAACCTTTTTAAGTTAATTATTCCTTTTATATCACTTATTTCGATGCCATGAACACTATGTAATTATTTAAGTTAATAACGGTCGTTTTAACAATCATTGGTACTTGAGTAAAAAATAAACCCTTTATAATTACAAGTTGTTCATGTATCCATTATATTCAGAATTATAATCATGATGTATATATCATACATATCATATATATCCAGTATATACATGCATTTATAATATTACATATTCATTTAGAGGTAAGAAATGAAATGCACCGTTCATAGAGACGGTAAGTCGTACGTACGCATGAACGCTACTTTCATTTCTATTTCATATTTTATAGAATGGAATCATAATGATATAAAGTTATATTATAATTCCAGTGTAATATCATATATAATATCATAAATACATACTTTATACATCCCACATATGGTATTTAGCGAATCAAATCACTTTGAGTGGGCGGTAGTCTGCACTTCCTTAAATGAAGATATCGCGTTTACCCATAATGGGAACCATAAAGGTATGCCCGAAATGAAAAATACAGAATCTTAAGGAAAACATAAAAATATTATATATAATATATAAATATAGTTTCATCTTAATGGACACCTTTCAAGGTGTTAAAAGAATGCTGAACAATCATCGTTTCGGGAGGCAGAAATTCGCCATCCACGGAAACAGTATGTTCTTTAACCATTATATGTAGGGTTGTGTAAGTGCAGCTATAATAATTCTTATAAAAAAATCCTAGTATATTTAGGATACTGGATTTGTTACAAAATAAATGAATACAAAGATTATAGGGGGTTGTAGAAGCAAAATAAAACAAAATAACTCAAGTGAATACATTACCTTAAAATCGGGTAACTCCCTTTGGTTTGAGCTCAAAGGCATCCTTGGGAAGACTTCTGCCCAAAGTGAGGCTTCAAGGAGTAATAGAGGGATGTGGAGAGACAAAATGGGCAGGGTTTGGCCATGCCAAAGGCTTTGGGAGTGTGGGTAAGGAGGTAGAGGTGGGGGCCTTTTATAAGAGGAGAGGAGGTGCACTCTTGGAAAATAAAGAAATGTTACTTTATTTTCAAATGGGTTTCGGATTTTAAAGGTCCCACATTGATATAATTCAAGGATAAGGTGATAAGGGTTCTATATATACCCACCTAATAGGTTTTTGACATGTGTAGGTCTTAGATTTTACATTATCTTTCCATTTTATTTAAATCGTCAAATAATGAGGTCATCACTGCATCATTACGATGTCATAAATAATTTAATTTATTTAATGTATAAAAATTATATAAAAAAAATACTATGATGTAGAAAATATTTTTATCTTTCCAATTAATATTTATAGTTTAAAAGATAATTTATGTAGACCAAATTAAAAATATTTTACTTAGGTGATACATTCTTTGTTACATTTAACATTCTTTAAAAAAAAGATAAAAAGTCACTTTCTCACAAAAGTTATTTCATGGGGCCCCCAAGTTTGGCACAAGGCATCCCATGGTTGGCCATGAGACAACAAGTAGCCTTAAGACATATTTTGGTGTCATTTTTTATTATTATGATATTATTTTATTATCCTTAACTACCCGATTACTCATTAATCAAGATAATTATAGATAATTACCGTCGTTACTATTCATAATGTACAAAAAAAAGAGTCTTGATTACATAATTTGGACCTTCTGATTCCAAATATTTAATCCATTTTACCAAATTACAAACACAGAAATTGCAATAATTGATTTAAAAATAATTCCCGTTGTCAAAACAAATAGCGGGCTTTTTGAAACAATATCTATGAAAAGTATGGCATTAGTTTATGACCAATTTAAAAGTGAAATTAATCCTAATGAACACCATTGGATTATATGGTAAAAATATATTCAGATTAAACTTTAATACCAATTAAAAATATAATCTAACCATATAATTAAATTTAATGAAAAAGAAGTTTTGATGTAAAATGCAGTATTTTTCACTATTCATTAAAAAAATGAACATTGTCAGAAAAATAACAAAAAATTATCCAATGTAAATTTCAATGTCCCAATCATAATGAATATGTTTATTTTGACAGATATAGATTATAAAATTGTTAAAATATTGATTTAAAAAAATGTTTTCCATCAAAAGGCAGTAAAACAATCTTTTAAGAATGTTAGTGTATTCCATGCTAAAGATTGGATTTATTTTTATTTTAACCCTCTAAAACACTATCTAATTCATTAATAGACATAGATAAAAATATCTATTATTCATTACTTACTCGGGATGTTACATCCTTCCCCCCTTTAGAAAATTTCGACCCTGCAATTTATTTACTTATCAAATAAATGGGGGTATTTATCCCTCATTGCATTTTCAGATTCCCGTTTTGCCTCTTCCATCATGTGGTTTTTACACAAAACCTTTACCTGATTAATCACCTTATTTCGTAACACTTTCTCCCTGTGTTCAAGAATCTGGACCGGTTATTCCTCATATGATAGGTTCTCTTCCAGCTGAACTACCTCTGGACTCAAAACATGAGATGGATCTAGCATATACTTTCTCACCATCGAAACGTGAAAATCATTGTGTACCTGAGATAAACACGGAGGTAAAGCCACCTGGTATGCAACTGATCCAACTCTCTCCAGAATTTCATATGGTCCAATGAACCTTGGACTCAACTTTCCTTTCTTAACAAATCACATCACACTTTTCCATGGTGATACTTTGAGAAAAACATGATCACCTACCTCAAAAGAGAGATCCTTCCTCCTATTGTCTGCATAACTCTTCTGCCTACTCTGAGCTGTTCTCATGTGTTTCTGTATCAGCTGAACTTTTTCTACCAACTCTTCTACCAATTCTGGTCCCATTAACTTCCTTTCACCCACTTCATCCAAGAAAGCTGGAGTTTGACACTACTACCCATATAATGCCTAAAATGGTGCCATCTGTATACTAGAATGAAAATTGTAATTATATGAAAATTCAACCAAAGAAAAATGTTGGTCCCAACTTCCCTGATAATCCATCTAACAAGATCGTAGCATATCCTCCAAGTTCTGAATTTTTCGTTCCGACTTCCCATCTGATTGAGGATGAAAAGCTATACTAAAATTTAATTCAGTACCCAACGACTTCTGAAGGCCTTTCCAAAAGTTAAAAGTGAACCTAGGATCATGGTTAGATACAATGGAGAGAGGAACTCCATGTAACCTGACTATATATTTAAGATACAAACCGGAAATTTGATCTAGGGAAAAAGTATCTCGTATAGCAAGGAAATGAGCATATTTGGTCAAGCAATCAACAATAACCCAGATTGCATTATTACCTCGAGATGTCTTCGGTAATCCCACAACAAAGTCCATGGATATATTCCCCCATTTCCACTCTAGAACTGGTAAAGGTTGAAGTATCCCTTTCGGTAACTGCCACTCTGCTTTAACCTGCTGACAAGTCAAACACTTCACAGTAATATTAGCAATATCTCTTTTCATTCCATCCCACCATTAATACTCCCGAAGATCTCTATACATCTTAGTACTACCTAGATGAACTGAAAACGGAGAACTATGAGCTTCACATAACAACTCTCTCTTCAACTGTGAATCACAAGGCACACACAATCTCTTCCCAAATCTCAAAATGCAATCATTATCAATGTTGAATTCAGGAATCTTACCTTTCTAAACCAGCTCTACCTTTTTCTACAACTCACTGTCTTGCTTCTGTGCTTGCTTGATTCTATCTGATAGGGATGATCTCATTGATACCTAAAACAAAACAGAAGAACTTCCTGCACCAACAACTTCTATGCCAAAGTTAATCAAATCCTTAACCAAAGGATCACTTTCCAAATGCAACATTGCTAATGAAGCATTACTTTTTCGACTCAAAGCATCAGCCACTTTATGTGCTTTTCCCGGATGGTAATGAATTGTACAATCATAATCCTTGATTAATTCCAGCCATCTCCTCTGTCTCGTGTTTAACTCTTTCTGAGTAAATATATACTTTAAACTTTTGTGATCAGTATATATTTCGCACTTTACTCCATACAAATGATGCCTCCAAATTTTTAAAGCAAAAACAACAACAGCTAATTCCAAATCATGTGTAGGGTAATTTACCTCATGAGTTTTCAACTGTTATGAAGCATAAGAAATTACCTGATCATTCTGCATTAGGAAAAAACCAAGTCCTTTCAATGAAGCATCACTGTATATAACAAACTCACCATTCCTGGAAGGTAGTGCCAAAACTGGAGCATTCACCAATCTTCTTTTCAATTCCTGAAAACAATCATCACATTCTTTTTCCCTGATAAACTTAACACCCTTCTGAGTTAGCTTAGTAATTGGACTAGATAACCATGAAAAATTTCTAAAAAACCTTCGGAAATAGCCTGCCAAACCAAGGAAACTACAAATTTATGTTACATTTGTGGGTCTTGGACATTCTTCAACAACTTTTGTTTTTGCAGGATTAACAGTTATCCCATCTTTAGAAACAATGTGACCAAGGAAAGAAATTTTTTGCAACCAAAACTCTCACTTGCTAAATTTTCCATACAGTTTCTTTTATTTTAAGGTTTGAAAGAAACCCTTAAATGTATTTCATGCTCCTCTTTACATTTAGAAAACACCAAAATATCATCAATGAAAACCACCACAAACTTATCCAAGAACTCATGGAAAATTCTATTCATTAAGTCCATGAATACAACAGGTGCATTGGTTAGCCCAAAAGGCATTAGTATAAATTCATAATGGCCATATCTTGTATGAAACGCAGTCTTCAGAACATCTGTTTCCTTTACCTTCAGCTGATGGTACCTCGATCTCAGGTCAATCATTGAAAAATACTGAGCTCCCTGGAGTTGATCAAACAAATCATTGATATGAGGCAAAGGAAATTTTGTTCTTAACAGTGATATTATTCAAGGCCCTATAATCAATTCAAAGTCTCATTGATCCATCTTTATTTTTAACAAAAAAGACAGGAGCACCCCATGGTGATGTGCTAGGTTGAATGAAACCTTTCTCTAATAAATCTTGCAATTTCTCCTTCAACTCTAAAAGTTCAATTTGAGCCATTCGATAAGAGGGTTTTGAAATTGGCTTAGAATCAGGAACTAAGTCAACAGTAAACTCAACTTCCCGATCTGGTATTATTCTAGGAAACTCATCCGGAAAAACATTAGGATACTCATTTACCACTGACACATCATTAATCTGAATAGTTCCCTTGTTTTCAACAATGTGTGCAAGGTAACATTCATTTCCGTCTTTTACATGTTTCTCGACCTCTTGATATGTTATCAACAGTAAGGGTTCATTCTTTTACACAAACTGAAAGTATTTCTGAAAAGAAACTTCTTTAGATCTACAGTCAATCTTAGCATGGTAAATAGAGAGCCAATCCATACCCAGGATAACATCAAACTCTACTAGAGGTAGAACAATAAGGTTTTCAAGTATGTTCTTTCCACAGATAAGGATAGGAATATTCTTATAAATTATTTTTTCCTCAACATTTCCCCCATGTGTTTTTACCAAAAGTTCAGGAGTCATTTTTTGATATGGTATTCCCATTTTACTAGAAAAGTTTTCAGAGATGAAAGAATGTGTAGACCCCGAATCAAACAACACACTGGCATAATCTGAAAAAACAAACAAAGTACCTGATACAACTTCATTTTATGGACCAACATCTACTGAAGTAGTTGCAAAGGATTTCACCACCCATTTCTGCTCGTAGTTTAAATGCTTCCCATCACTCAAGCTCTTTATCGGACACTCGTTTGCATAGTGACTCATCTCATTGCACTTAAAACATTTCTCTAACTGTAAATCAAATTTGGTCTTACCTTCACCTTGATATTTTTCAGTGCAATCATGAGCCTTATGTCCCATCTTACCACATCGGTAGCACTTTCCAAAATTCAGAAGACATTCCCCAGCATGCCTTTTTCCTCATTTATCACAAACTGGAAACTTAGTTTTCTTACCATCAGAATTTTTTGAAGAATTCTTACCTTTCTCCTGCCACCTCAGTCTCTTCTTCTATTGGTTGTTATAGAACACTTGATCATCGGCAAACTTCATTTCCACCTTCTCAGCACATCGAAAATTCTTTTCATAACTTTTAAACTCTCGAGAAGCTGATTCCCTTCGATATTTTGGCTTTAATCCTGAGTAAAAATGATTGATTTTACTATCAATGTGTCAGATAAAATTTGGAGCATACCTTTCCAAGCGAGTGAACTTTTCTTCATAAGAAGCCACTGAGTCTTCCTCTTGCCTCAATTCCAAGAATTTCTTTTCCATCCTAAGTCGAACAGCCTTAGGAAAATACTTCTCAAGAAACATACCTTTGAATTCATCACAGTCAAGAGCATCAATCTCATCGGCATCCCTGATATTTTTAACCATAGACCACCACTGATCTGCCTCACCCTACAAACGGTAAATAGCAAGACTAACCTTTTGATTGTCTGAACACCCAATGACATCGAAAATCTTCTCCAGTACTTTAATCCACCCTTCAGCTAACACAGGGTCAGATGATCCTCTGAATGATGGGGGATGTTGCCTCGTGAAATGTTCCACCACTGAAATATTCCTCTGCGGTTGATCTGGCTGATCTCGTGCATGGATACCACCACCATTTATCGCTTGAGTCAACTGCGCCATTACTGCAAAAAACTGTTCAGTTCCAATTCCGACCATCTCGGGATGCTGATTCGGAAGGTTATTTCCTTCTGTATGCCTTTCTAGCACTGCTTCCCTATTTCCTCTGCGGAAAACCATTCTGAACAAACATTTCTTAGATGAATCAACATGGTAATCTTCAAATGCAATATCATTTCAAAAAATAAAATTTTGGATAATCATTTAATAGAATTCTAACTCCTAAAGTTATCTAAACCGACCTATGATACCAACTATAAGGCCCCTGTCTTAAACCTTACTTAATCTTGAGTTATTACAAGATTACACATTTAGGATCTTTTCAGGTTTAGAGTTTTAGAGAATTAGATCATAAAACTTGCATTACATTCCACATTTAAACAAAGAGGTTACATAAAGATAGTATTCATTTTTTTCCATCAATGTAACATATTTAAAATAAAACATGGATTCTTTCTTGACACTTCCTTGACACTATCATCATATCATGTACCTTTCCCTTGACCTTTGAAAAAAATTCAAAAAAATACTTGGGATGAGCATAAAAAGCTCAGTAAGGGATATAAAAATATATGGAAAGGAAACATGGGTACATATATACATAATAATGAAATCATACTTTACCCATAAAACATAAGCACTTTAACATACCTCATCAAATCATGAATAAATCATAGAAATCATAAGACATAAAGGTAACTTGAGTCATTCATAACATTCTTACGTAGGGAGTAACCCTCTTGGTTACGTTTGGAATAACCATCACAGTATATTCCCTTAATCTCTTCAGAGAAACCTTAACGTTTCACTCCTTCGCATTACCCAATGAATTGGAGAGCTATATCGGTCTCACCCGCACTTAGTTTATCACGGAACCACCCGTCTTCATAATAATGCCCAAGAACCTCAACATAATCGTATCACATAAAACATGCATAAAGGAAACATAACATTCCCACCTTTCAATCACAAGATATAAATACAACATATTGATATAAAAACATTATGAAAACAATTTTCAATACCAAAATAAATGAAAAGTAAAACATGGTATTTATTTTTCTTTTAAAAAGAAGGTATGACTTGTAGAGGAAGCCGAAACTCAAATAATGGTCACGGTGGCGGAGAAGTCGTTGTCGCCGCATACGTACGACAAAAACATTCCCTTTTGTCATTTAGTAAAAGATTCGTATAAACAATCTTCCTTTTGAATAAACGTAAAAGTCAAAGTGGTTTATACACCATATAAAATAAGGTTGCGTATAAAACAAAATATGCCTCAATGAAAAGAGATTGAGACGAAGTCCCATACCTCAGGTCCGACTTGACTCGATCGTTCTTTAATGTCCTGAATAATAAACTTGTGTTAATTTCTACTTGATTAAGAACCTTTTATAAGTACATTATTCCTTTTATATCACTTATTTCCATGTCATGAACACTATGTAATTATTTAAGTTAATAACGGTCGTTTTAACGATCATTGGTACTTGAGTCAAAAATAAACCCTTTATAATTACAAGTTTTTCATGTATCCATTATATCCAGAATTATAATCATGATTTATATTTCATATATATCATATATATCCAGTATATACATGCATTTATAATATTACATATTCATTTATAGGTAAGAAATGAAATGCACCGTTCATGGAGACGGTAAGCCGTACGTACGCATGAACACTACTTTCATTTCTATTTCATATTTTATAGAATGGAATCATAATGATATAAAGGTATATTATAATTCTAGTTTAATATCATATATAATATCATAACTCCATCCTTTATACGTCCCACATATGGTATTTAGCTAATCAAATCACTTTGAGGGGGCGGTAGTCCGCACTTCCTTAAATGAAGATATCGCGTTTACCCAGAATGGGAACCATAAAGGTATACCCAAAATGAAAAATACAGAAGCTTAAGGAAAACATACACATATTATATATCATATATAAATATAGTGTCATCTTAATGGCCACCTTTGAAGGTGTTAAAATAATGTTGAACAATCATCGTTTCAGGAGGCAGAAATTCTCCATCCACGGAAACAGTATGTTCTTTAACCATTAGATGTAGGTGTGTGTAAGTATAGATAAAATACCTCTTGTAACAACATACTAGTATATTGAAGATACTGGATTTGTTACAAAAGAAATTAATAAAAAGAGTTTAGGGGGTTGGAGAAGCAAAATAAAACAAAAGGACTCAATTGAATACATTACCTTAAAATCGGGTAACTCCCTTTGGTTTGAGCTCAAAGGCTTCCTTGCGAAGACTTCTGCCCAAAGTAAGGCTTCAAGGAGTAATAGAGGGATGTGTAGAGACAAAATGGGTAGGGTTTGGATGAGTCAAATTCTTTGGGAGTTTGGGTAAGGAGGTAGAGGTGGGGGCCTTTTATAAGAGGAGAGGAGGGGCACTCTTGGAAAGTAAAGAAATGTTACTTTATTTTCAAATGGGTTTCAGATTTTAAAGGTCCCACATTGATATAATTATAGGTTAGGTGATAAGGGTTCGAAATATACCCATAAAATAGTTTTTGGACATTTTAGGTCTTAGATGTTACATTATCTTTCCATTTTATTTAAATCGTCAAATAATGAGGTCATCGTTGCATCATTATGATGTCATAAATAATTTAATTTATTTAATGTCTAAAAATTATAAAAAACATACTATGATGTAGAAAATCTTTTTATCTTTCCAATTAATATTTATAGTCCAAAAGAACATTTATGTAGACAAAATTAAAAATATTTTACTTAGGTGATACATTCTTTGTTACATTTAACATTCTTTAAAAAATAAAAAGATAAAAAGTCACTTTCTCACAAAAGTGATTTAATGGGGCCCCCAATTTTGGCACAAGGCATCCCATGGTTGGCCATGAGACAAAACGTAGCCTTTGGACACATTTTGGTGTCATTTTTTATTATTATTTTATTATTTTATTATCCTTAACTACCCGATTACTCATTAGTCAAGATAATTAAAGATAATTACTATCGTTACTATTCATAATGTCCAAAACCAAAAGATTCTTGATTACATAATTTGGACCTTCTGATTCAAAATATGTAATCCATTTTACCAAATTCCAAACACAGAAATTGCAATAATTGATTTAAAAATAATTCTCGTTGTCAAAACAAATAGCGGGTTTTTTGAAACAATATCTATGAAAAGTTTGGCATTAGTTTATGACCAATTTCAAAGTGAAATTAATCCTAATGACCACCATTGGATTATATGGTAAAAATATATTCAGATTATACTTTAAGACCAATTAAATATATAATCTAACCATATAATTAAATTAAATGAAAAAGCAGTTTTGATGTAAAATGCAGTATTTTTCACTATTCATTAAAAAATGAACATTGTCAGAAAAATACTAAAAATTTATCCAATGTAAATTTCAATGTCCCAATAATAATTAATATGTTTATTTTGACAGATATAGATTATAAAATTGTCAAAAGTTTGATTTAAAAAAAGGTTTGCCATCAAAAGGAAGTAAAACAATCTTTTAAGAATATTAGTGTATTCCATGCTTAAGATTGGATTTATTTTCATTTTAAGCCTCTAAAACACTATCTAATTCATTAATAGACATAGATAAAAATATCTATTATTCATTACTTACTTGGTATGTTACAATATATTTCCTTTACCTTTCCCAAAACGCTCAGACTTCATCATTAAAATCCTTTTAATGGTCCTAAATCAACTATTTCATCAACAATAATCTTTCTGCTTCTATCTAGTTGTAATATTTGTTATATTAATTATATATGTGTATAGGTTCTCATATAACTATTTCTTAAACATGTTATAATACCTATAAAAGTTAATCCCTTGGTTATGCACACCTGGCCAAAAAGAATAACACCTAGGTTGGTGCTTCTCTTATAGAGAGCATGGGTTTCTGTCTTATCCTATAAAAGGCTATGTGTTAGGTCTGGGAATTCTCCTCACAAAGTCCTGGGTTGAGATTTCTCTTATGTAATATTATAGGATTATATTTTTATTGTGTAAAAGTCTCTCTCCCTTTCAAAGTGGATGTCATACTCCATTGTTTGCGGTGTAAATAGTAGACGTATGATCACTTTTATATGAACTATTATAAAATTAGTTTTTCTTGTCTCTTTATTTTTCGAAATAAACTTTTCACATATCCAATATAATAATTACTTAAGAGTAATTTAATAATTTTATACCACCAAATTCTGTAATTAATTTTTAATAACTCTAGAAATTTTAATCAGATACCATTCATACCCATCCCCTCTATTCCTTATTCCATCAACCCATCGGGACTTATCGATCATTAGATTATATAACTATAAAATCATAATATTCATCAATGGATATTGACATATATGAAAACACTTTTAAATGATCCTTGCAACATTTCTTAGTGAAAGTACCATTTTCATTTTCAAATCAATTATTTAAAATATAAAAAATTTCCATAGTATTAAGGGAAAAAATTTATAATAACCATGAAAAATTATAAATTAATCTTCAAAGAAAGGAATATTCATGGAGGTAAGAATATTCTTTCACATGGTTGATGTTAAAATGAATATTATGTTAACACCTTCAGTAAAAATTTCCTCATTCGGAGAATAAAAAGAAGATTCATAATAAAAAAAATATAAAAATATAAAAATGGCTAAAATTAATTTAATAAATCAATATATAATATTAAAAACATTATTTAAGGAATTTTAAATAATTGTGTACATGGAATAAAAATATTCTATATTAAATATGAAAACAAATTGGGTTTTCCTTATAAACATATTTAAGACTTTTGAGTACTTATAGAGAGGAAAATGAAAAAAAAAACATATAATTTATAAAAATAACCACAATAGAAGAAACTGTATGGGGTTTAGGATAAAAATATCAAAAAATTACTCCAATGTAAAATTAAACATAAAATATCCCAAATAAGGATGAGATTGTGAAATAAACCCTTACCACAAGTTCAATATACCTTGTAAGTAATTTTAGAATCCTTCATAATAAATTTAAAATTATTAGAATTATAAAAAGAACCATATACATACCTATAATATCATATATGAACCAATCATAACATTTCTACACCCATTTGGTAAAAATTATTTATTAAAATAGTGATTTTCGAGTGTTAACTGTTTCATTTTTCATGAATGTTTTGGTTCAGTAGTTTATGTCCTTGATTTTTGATCATGGTTAAATTGTCAAAAAAATATTAATCATTTCATAGGCATCATATTTAATCATTATTTTTAATTTAATAACCATTCATTTAACCAAGTGATGAAAAATTAATTACAATACTTTATGGAGATGATATCCTGTAAGTGTGCACATGTGATATTTCCACTTTTTGAAAAAAGAAATGAAAGAATGGTAAAAGATAATTTAATTATATATAATCATGATTAAATCATAAATATCATAAATATTCATTAAATCTCTTCTAATTTACATCTATTTAAATTGGAAATAAAAAATGAATCACATCACTTCAGAGAGGTGGTAGTCCACATGTACACACGAGAGACGTTATCATTTCCTAATGAATGTGAAGGTAATAAGAAAAATATGATATTATAATTATAGAAGAATAATTAGGTCATAAATTTCATTTATAAAAATAAAAACTATCATCATATCCAACTATAAATGTTGGTGATTGGAAATAAATCATATTTCTACATAGAGGAAGTTGTCCACACATATGCAGGAGTAATACTTTTAAGTCCCATTAGATAAATTAGTGGTGGAAAATATTTATCCCATTATCATAATAAAATATTATGATATTTATTATACTTATTTAATTTTTTTATGTTGTATAAAACATATTTATTGTAAATAGATGATTAAATAAACTTTGAAAAAGTTTGTAAAAATGATTACATGTTCTTGGAGAGACCTCATTTGGATTACACCTTAATCCTTTGTAGGATGCTATTACAAGAAGAAAAATTGATATATAATTAAATGGAGGAAGATAATAATTTTTTAGGGAAGGAATTTTCCAAGCTAGAGTCCTCAAATTTTCTGAATAATAGAGGAGAAGAGGTTACCTTTTATAAGTGAGGATAGGGTCACACGTGGAATTATATATTAGATTTAAATAATATGAAGTAATTTCATTGTGAATGTGGAAAAAATCTATACACATTCAAATTAAAGAAAATTAAAATTATAAATATCTTCAAATATAATATTTATAAAATCTTTGGAGCCATTTTTACCCTTATCTCTTAGTTTATCCCTACCCATGGTAAACTCACTTTCACCATAACAGTTTTAATAAATTTTTACTATTTTTACTATTAATTATAACTAAAAATTATATTTATATTTGTACCGAAAATTAATCTTTATGAATCTAAATATATAATAAATTTTAAAATATTCAATTTTTATAATTGGAAACAATTTATTTTAATATATTTACACAAAACGAAATGAAAATCGTTTAAAAAAATATTTATTTAAAGTATAAAAACGAATTTATAGAAAAATAAAGTATAATATTGATTAAACAAGAACTAATTTTATTATTTTATATCAATTTATACATTTATCTTTCAAACCAAAATAAACCAAAAGTAACCTTTAATATACATGATTAATATAAAATATCTAAAATCAATTTTTATTTGAACAATAATATTACATAGATTTCCAAAATGTTAAGAATATATCTCTAAGTTAAACATTATATTTTTTTTATATGAATTAAATTACTTATTAAATATATATTTGTTTTGTATAAAAGATTTTGAAATATTTCAAGTTATTATTATATCATTATATTGTCATAAAAGTAACAGTTTTTTGTAAAATCGATATTTTTAACTTTTCACCCAAAAATAAACTACTTCTGGAAAACATCAAAAATTCATCATAAGATAATTTTGACATGTTGAATTAAATAAGATAATTTATTTCATAAAAATGAATTTTAAAAAATTTTAAATTTATTTTTTAATCATATTCTTTAATGAATTTTTGTGCATTGTGAAATTTTTTCTCAAGAAAGAAAAAATTATTATAATTGAATCTTAGGAGTTACAAATATACTAACTCACAATCTATTGACCCTATTAAATATCCATAAAATTCAAAAATTACTTAAATATCACTTCATCTTGAATAAATCTTTAAGAAATGTGTTTTCTATGAATTTACGCATCATTCAATCTTACAATGAGGTTTAAAAAAAACTTCCTCTAATCAAGACCTGGTCCCATGAACATAAACAAAATAACTCTCACCCTCAGGTATTTTAGAGTCCCTAGGGAAATTTTGAGCCATTAAATTTTCTATTGACTCACTTATTCTTCTAGTAGGCCTCAATAACCATAAAAGATAAGAAACAACTATAAAGAATCTGATTATACCACTCTTCTCGTAGTCTAGGTGGTGTAGACTACTGAATGAAAGACATATAAACTTTGGGAGAAAAACCCATTAATATACCTTTTGACTTTTCTAATTGGAATACTCTAAATAAAAAGGATGCATAAGACTTAATCCATAAAAAATCATCATAAAAACACCTAACAAGAAATGAAACATTAGTTCAAGAAACCAATTACAAAGAATAAATCACAACTATGATTCAAAGAACCACAGTAAAAGACAAATTAAAAACCACCCATCATTTCAAATTTATACATTTGAATTATTGAAATTTCAATGTTTCATTTTAAAATCAATTTCAAATTATAAAATCCATTAATGAATTTCAAAAATCCAAATCATTTTTTTCTTTTTATACCAATAATTCAACTACCAAACATCAACCAAAACCCAATCAATAAAATCACATAAAACCAAAACATCCTTAAGATAAACTAGTGGTTACTCATGTCATGGGAACATCGTTTAGTGTCAATAATGTTAATATCACCAAAATTATTGTCAAACTAGAAACATGGGATCCACATGGTTTTCTAGGTCATGTGATCACATCAAATAACACAAGTTCAACTCCCATTATCGTCCCCCATTTCTTATAAATTATTTTAATGATACAAAATACCATAAAAATGAACTAAAATATCCCAGAAACAAATATAAAAAACTCATAATTCAATACTTACAACACAACATCCCATGGAGACTCGATGATTAAAATAATCAAGTACTAGATAGAATATTCCCATACCTTCCTTTGAAGTCCCAATTGTCCTAACTCCAATCTTCTTGTCGCTATAAATAACAACAAGTTATCCAAGAAACTTAGTCTCTAAAAAATACTAAGATATGATTCCATTTTTTCATTAACAAACTCTATTCACCCCTAAAATGGACACTACAATAGAATCATAACATACCCAAGGAGCATTCTTGACTGACTCAGGGTATAAATTAGTGCCAAGTCATACATTAAGAGCTCATGGGACTGAATTCACCTAATAAATAATAAAAGACATGGGTCTTTCACTTGAAAATGTGGTACTGACATCCATGCATCAGAGATCCATGAACAATGCTAAATATGAAGATAAAAATAAATAAAAACTAATGAGGTATAAAAAATACATGTATAAAAAATATAAAAAAATATAAAAAAGAAGCAAAATGAAGAATAATTCAAAATCCAAGTGTCATATATGGCCTCTATATCCACCATATAAAACTAAAAAAAACCCACAATTCCAACATGATATCTATATGACCTCTTGATCACTATACATCCATAAATAAACCAATCCTAAAGTGATTGATAACCTGAACCTTCAAAATAGATCAAGTCTTCCAGCATTGAGTGGCACAAGTAGGTTATGATTATAAAACATCTCAATAGGTAAGGACCATAGAGTCTGCATTTATTTTCTAAAATCAACCCATACATGCTAGTTTGAAAATGAATTATTGAAAGTAGAGTTTTTTTCATTTAAAAAATAAGTTATTATATATCTTAAACCCTCTTTAAATATAATTTTATAAATACTATATAAATTTACATTTTATGAAATATACCCTTTAAAATATACCTAAATAGAAGGTTCAATAATCAAATAAAAGAAACATAAACCTAATAAATAAATAAAATATACAGTCAAATAACGAATATAATCAATCAAACACGTTATGATTGATCAATAATAAATGAAAAGTAAATAAATTTTAATGTTTATATAAAGAGTATGAATTATAAAAAATTTAATTATGAATAATTTATCAATATTCTATAAAGTGAACCAAGAAATACTCTGGTTGGAATCATATACAGTCATATTAATGCATTCCTATGTTAGTAACCAATAAATCAAACTAAACTAGCCTCACTATTGTCACTCCATTATAGCCTTTGAGAACATATCAGATTTATTCTACTTAATACAGACTAGATGTTAACCATCTGTTATACCTCATTAATATACCTATGATCCCCTTAACAATAGTAATGGAAGGTGATGTATCCTTTTCATAACACATATAAATCAAGAATAAATATAAAAAAATACATGCTCACCCCATATCCCTATGCTCATTCATGTCTAACCCCAAATTTATATCAATAATTGCATATCAATATAATCAAGAGTCCTAAATTCCATGGAGGGAACACACTTTATATGAAATACTATTTCAAGGTACCAATTAGTCCTTAGAATTTTAAATTAGTAAATATTTTATAAGAAAAGTACTTTACTATAAGTACCATTCAAAATCAATGTAATATAAAAGACTTACTCAGGGTTTTAAATGGACTTTTAAATAATGATTTAGAAATACACCTCTAAAATATCTTTTTGAAAATAATTTTAGAAACCAGTAGAGAATTTAAAAATTCAATATTTAATGAATGCATACTATTGAATTATATTTGAATACGTAGATATAAATATATATATATAAAACACATTCATATATATATATATATCCAATCACTTATATACATATATAAATTCATAGAATATAGAAGGGAGAAACCAAAGAGACATAATTCAAGCTACCCTAACGAAACATAAGAACCCTCAATTAAATTAAATAAATACTTAAAATATAAAATGTATAATCAAACCATGATTGAAACTTGAGGAAATATTTATTTAAAATCATGAAAGGAATTATATCACTTAAAATCACCAAAATTATTTGAAAAATAAATCTTAACAATTTTATAAAATACATAAAATGCAAATACTTTTAACAAGAAAACATAAGCATTATAAACCTTAAAAATTCATTTTCATTCCAACATTAAGACCATAAAATATTAAAAACTAATTTATAAATATAAAAAAATATAGATTCAATTAAAAAAATTTAAAACTCTAGTAAAATCATGACATATTATAAAACAGAAAATAATGGACCCAATCAAAAGAAACCATGGTTCCCATTGACCATGAGAAAGTTGTGTTCCATTACAGTTACACATATGTCTCTCACATGGTTTTATATGAGTTTCACATGTTTTGGGCCCAATCATGAAGAAACCATGTATACACAACATTCATGAACAAAATTTAACTAAAATGAATCCTATGTAAAGTTAGTCATATGGTTTCCCCTAAACCATGTTCACTAATCGTAGAATAATGACAAAACTTACCAAAATGTTAAAAATTATTTTTTTGGAATTTGACCCAAAAACCTATTGTAAGATTGAAGTACAAAAAATAAATAAAATAACAAGAAAATAAAAGTTTGGAGTGTGACAATGAAAGACCTTACTTCCTTCGAACACTTTTTTAGACCAGAATATACATGTATATCTTCACAGAGAACAGATAAATCCATATTTATTCTCCATTATAAATTTTATTGATATATAGAAATATCAATGTATTTTTTCCATTTATTCTAATGATAGAAAAAATTATAGAATCTATAAACTTCTAGAAGAGATATTTCAGGATCATCCACATACTTAATTAAAATGTTTATCAATTTTATGAAGCCTCCACTATGTGTGATTCCCATATGTTTATAATTATCTACATATCAAGGTCTATAATATTTTATAATGATAACTTTCATTCAATTTAAAAAATTCAATACATATTTTAAACAAATTCAACACACAATAACCTAGCTAAAACATTTTCCCCTTTATATCTTGTTAAAACTCCTACCATAAATCTAACTACACAATTTATTTAAAATTCTATAAATCAATTTATTGATTTTTGGTACATTATAATTAGTCCTCTTTTTTTAATAAACTGAAAATGTTATTCATACTCTATGTTTGACTTTTTCATTTTCTCTCCCATTGTCTATATAAAGGAATATGGGTTACAAAAATCGATGTTCTTATTTATGTAAAAGAGATTTATATTCAATTTCTCTATTTTTATCATAAAAAGGAAGTCCCCCTTTATCATATAATGATATAGGGATTGATTCATCAACTTCTCCCCCTTTGAACTATATTTTCCATGAATGATCTATTCTAAATCTTCTTGAAATCAACTTTCTTATTGATAAAATTATAAAACACCATATTTATACATAATAGGATCTCATTTTCCAAATACTTGGATAACCATGAATATCCTTTATTATTTTTTTATAATATGTTTTGTATTGGATGTCAACATGTATTATTATGAATGTTTTTTAAATATATGAGAAAGAGTTTACAAATTTTTTAATAACGTTTTCCTTATGTAGAAAAATAAACTTTCCTAATGAGTTGTTAGAGGAGGTGAAGGAATATTTTTTATTGATATTAGGAAACTCTCCTAAGTCAGAAGATACTAAAGTGATCTTCATGTACTTAACATCATATAGAAACTCATGATCTAAGATAAATTTGTACACTTTCATAAAATGGGAGAGAAGTATAATAATGTCACCAGACCAAATCTATAATAAAAAAGTTGAAAAATATCATCAGATAGACCAAAGATGAAGTTATCAGACATATATTTATAATAAGTAAAAGTTTTTGAAATAGTAAAAAGGATGAATAATGGTATATCATCAATCTTGTAAGGGTACATGAAGGGTTTTGAAGGCTATGTAAAGGTATAAATATATCATTGAAGTTTTTGTATGGTTAAATCCCATCATTCCTTGTATAAGTGTATTACTCACAATGTGTTATGGTAACTGAAGTCCAAAATATCAAGATACTTGAAGAAACATGTATGGTGTTATTGGATAAAGTTCTGTAAGAAGCTAATATTGATAAGTCTGTACATGTTTCTACAAAGTGTAACAGGTTTGAATGAGGATGAAGTGAAATAATGTGAAAATATTGATGTTTTTTTGTCAGTGAAAAGTTGAAACAATAATTATGATCAGATAAAAATGTTTCACAAAGTTACCAAATGGATTAGGGATGTTGTGACCAAATAAAGAAGGATTTTTTGAAAGAAGTATTTAGAATTTGAAATAATGTTATCTAAAATCCAATGACTTGAGTGCATCAGATATGGGTATAATTTGAACATTAATTTATGAAAATAAAATGATATGAACAAGTTATGTTACGTAGTCCTATTTCATTGAACATGCAAACATCAAACAAACATTAAAATTATAATCATATTAAAAATTCTACAAATTTGAACTGGGATTAGTTTTGTAAACTCAAATAGTTTTTATAGAGGAAGGATTCCCCAAGAGGATAATTATTGACACATATATCAAAACAAATTGGATAGATTGAAGAAAAATAGGGTAGATCACTGATCATAGAAATAATAGGAGTTCATTGGATGGAGAATCTGTGCACTGGACACACATCTACTATGCATAGGTTTTGATAATCTTTATATAACTTAGAAAATCTGCTTAAATAATGATGATTCAATTTTGAGTGGTAAAAGTTTGTTATCTTACTAAGATAAAGATGTTAAAATAAGTTCCTTGATGCATAGGTAAAAAAAATTTAAATAATATAATGATCACTAAAGTTTTTATGAATCTCATGAATATTATAGAATAGTTTAGAATCATCAAGTGGAATTTATATGGGTGAAAAATTAAAAATTATAATTTAAGTTGAGAAGGGAAAAGATTCCAGGTTCTCTATTTTTTTCTTTTGAGTGTGCCTATAAAATAGTGTGAAAGTAAAGTACATAGTGTGTACCTTTCATGTGTGTAAAAAATATGAAGTTATATTAAAAAGGTATCAAACATAGATACAATATGAAGAGAAAAAACCAAAATTTTAGTAGGGATAATTTCAAAACAAGTTGTTTTTTCAATGAATTTAAAGAGCACCTGATAGAAGTGTGGTGAGAAGTTTCTACTGGGTGGAGTTTCTAATTATAGATATAGGATAGATTTATTATTCATCGATACCAGAAACAGATAGTATTAGATAAATTTTCTAATAATTATACGAGGTGTAGTGGTTGTTCATTAGGAAGAATACTAAATCATTGGTGTAGTTAGTAATGTTAACTAGATAGGGTTTACCAAATAAAGGTTGGTTACATAGGTTGGACTCTTACTAGATAGAGAAAATTGGATGGATTATTAATGAATTATATTTTTGGGAGATTCAATACAAAGTACCACATTATTGTGTTGGTTTAGTTTTATAAGAAAAACCTAGTAACTTATGAGAGTTAGTATCATCTTACCTATTAGTAGATATAAGGAATCTAACAAGAGTTGGTTTATGTTGTATTAACATATTATTAATATTGAATTTCCATGGACAGATGAGAGTCTATATAGAAAGGATGTCAGTTCTCATAATGAGTCCAAAACTGGTAAATATTTTGTGCCTTGCATTAATTTCTTATCATTTCATGCTTGTGAGTTTTCTATATAACCTTTTTAATGATAAAAACATTAACCGCCTATAGGGGTTAATTTAATGAAATAATAAATTGCAAAATATTAGTACTGATTCACCCCCGCTTCTTAGTAGTTTCCAAAATCCTAAGGAACTTCAAGTTATACCAGCTTAGGTTCCACCAGTTATATCTTTATCATGGAAAATATCGGATTAGTGAATAGAATAATAATTCCTAGATTCAATAGAAAAAAAATTATTGTTGGAAGAAAATAATACGTTATCTTTTTTTCTCTTCTATTGGAGGTAATTGATATGACTATAGTATGGTTTCCACCCATTGAGAAACATACTCCTTTGAAATTTTCTAAAAAATTAAATATTGAGGAAGATGGGAAAGCTAGATATTTTGTTCTAATTTCTTTGTTAGAAATTTTTTTTTAAACAGGTAGTGGGTCTCAAGATAAATAAGGATACATAGGACAAACATAAAAGTATCTTTGAGGTAAATATCATGGTAAAGGAGGTAAAGCTACACATCTATAATAGAAAGTTTAAATATATTAGAGTAATAGATAAGAAAACTATTGATGAGTACTTCATCCAATTAAATAATTTTTTTTGCAATATTCGAGGATTAAGAGATTACTTGGTAGATTCTAAAATTGTTAAAGAAACCCATGAGAAAATTTCCCCATATGATATATTTTATAATATATAACTCAAAAGTTAAATATTTTTTATCTGTTGAAAAATTAAATTATCTTATTATTTCATATGAGTAACAAAAATATCTAACATTTAAAACTAATATCAAAGATGTAATGGATTTTGAAGATATAAGAAACATTAAAATATAATATATTGATATAGTTGATATTATAGATTAAAAAGATAAAAAATATGATGAAATGAATGAAAAAAATCATATCTCTTATCTCAAAAAATTATCAGAGAGGTAGATGAAAATATGGGGGAAAACTACTAATTAAATGTTTTGAGTTTATAAGAATTGGAAATTATTCTATGGATTTTTCTAAAAAGTAATTTGTAGAATATGAATATTATTATGAAGAAAAAACTCAGGGGAATAAGTGCATAAAAACTTCCAAGGAAATTAATAAATCCAACAGACATAATAAAATTTTCACTAAAAATATAATAAATATGTTGAGTATGAATCTACTAGAAACAGTTCTTTAGAATTTGAAATGTAACACCCCGACCCCAGTTACCCAGAGCTAGTGCATTATTTTAATATATTGGAATGATTACAGGGAATCAATTCCCGAAGGACCGATCATTTTAGTAGTCTTGGAAAATATGTTACATACATTAACTTTAGATTACAATTTTTTAAAAAAAACACACCATAGATAGTTATTTGAGAACACCATTGTTCCCTTAGATTAACCCTGCATCTCAAAAAAAAAACAATTCTTGGAATCCTGGGAAAATAAAACACAAGAAAGGGGTGCACTCAAACGCTCAATAAGGGTAAGCAATATAGCGGAAGATAACATAAATATTAATCATTGTGAATAATTGAAAACACACGCCTTTACAAATAATAAACATGAACACTTTTATGGAAGGAATATTAGCTGAGTAAATAATGCCATAATAAAACATATTCATGGGTATTATACTACTCCAATAACCACATGAACCATCAATATTATTTTCATAATGAGGGAATGCATAATTCCAGACATGCTAAAACATTTTTTCAAGGGCTCGGCCAAGGAATCTAAAAATTATTAAGGCCTAGGAAAAAACCATATATCAAATTGGGAAGGGCATTGGCCAATTACACATCTATTTTTCTCATGATACCAACCAATGCATCAAGGAGCTATAACGAGCTCCACCCGTCACATACTAAGTCCATTACATTCCTCATACGAAAAGGTTAAAACATAACATAAACATCCATATTAAAACTAGCATACAAAATGTTAATACTTTAACCATAAAACATGAATGGTATAAAAATAGAACATCCACAGTCAAACATATCACAAAACCTTCAATACAATATGTAAGATATTTATCATAATAAATCTACTTCAAAAAAGTTTAAAATCCATCAAAGGATGTTGACATAGATGAAAATGATTTGTAAAACTCTTTGAGAGAAATATCCCTTTTTCATGAAAACATTTAAAAGTCACACAATTTAGAAAGGAATACATTTAAATAAAAATTTTACTCAAGGATTTACCATAGGACTTTTAAACTTTTTAATGGGATTGACATTTTTAAAACAATCATGTCCATATAAATAAATCCTTAAAACTGTTTTGAAAACATGGACATTAATGCCCATGATTTAGAAGAATAAATATTTAAAACATTTAAAAATATGTTTTAGTAAAAATTATCTTAAAAATAATCCCTTTGAAATCTCTTTTATGAAACATGTAGAAGGATAATAAAATGTCCTAGTAAATACATACACGTAAACAATCTCGGATAATAAGGAGATTGAGAAATTAACCCTTCCCAATTTGGTAAATTATAAAACATACAACCCATGAAAGAATTATCATACAATGAAGATGCAAATACATATAAATTAAAGTGTATTACACAATGAATACAATTATGGGTAGTACATACACCACACTAATGGAAATAGTGGCAATATAGCATGAATCTCACAGGAATAAGGAGTGAGATGAAAACCCCTTACCTTGCACTTTACATTAGTAGAGGGTACATTTAACCTCGTGTATGAAGATAATATTATGTTATTCAATTATACCAGAACCATATTAATATTTATGATATAATACATGATTCATCTATTTCTTTATACTACCCATTTAATAATAATTTCCATGTTAAATTTACATTTCGGGTAATAATCGCTTTCTTTATCGTACATGTTTTACCTTATTACTCTTGATTGTATCACATAGATCATGATTGAAATACTTCCAAAATATAATTAATGATTTATATATCATATATATTTAGAATATAAATATTTATAATAGACATATATATGAAAATGAAAAACAACTTTTATGGAGATGGTAGTCTGTACGTACGCATAAACGCTGTTTCCTTTTTCATATCGTATTGAATAGAACTAAGTGAATATGATATATGTAAGTATATATATATATATATCCAGTAGAATTATTATTTCATATATTACACACTTATTAGTAATATATATATTTTTTTAATCGTCGATGAATGGTGAACGTGGAAATGAATCCCATCGCGTCGTAGAGACGGTAATCCGTACGTACGCACGAGCGACAATATCATTTCCTTAAAGGTGTGAAATTGGATGGTATATTAATTTTATAGAGACATTAACATGTTATTTTCATTATTTATATACATATTTCTCATCATTATATCCATCCAAATAACATAGTGTTGAATAACAAATTACCCCATGACGTGGAGACGGTAAACCGTACGTACGCACGCAAGGTGACATTATCATTCATAAGATGGATAGAATAATTAATATAGTTGTGCAATATTTATAATAACATATAATTATATATAATATACTGTATTTATTATTTTATAATTGAAACAACAAAGAAATAGTAAGTGGAAGAATAAGAGAACTTGAAAGAGGGTGGTGAAATCATTACCTCTTCTTCGGGTTCTTCCTTTTGATTTGATCAAAAGGGCTCCTTAGGATGGCTTTATGATCAAACTAAGGCCTCTAGGATAAAGTGATAAAAGTTTGGGGGATATTATTTCAGGGTTTGTACGAGACAAATGGCTTTGGAGGTATGATTTTGAGATAAGGGGAAGTTCCCTTTTATAAGAGGGGTGAGTGTCACTTTTGGAAAAGATTAAAGTATTAATTTATTATATAATCATATTCGGTTGATAATGGATAAAAATAAATTTATTTAGATAATGAGGTGGTTATGGGTTGAAATAATCTCAACCAATATTTTTTAGACAAGTTTAGGTTACCATTTTAACGTTATCTTTTAGATTTAACTCTTAGTTAAATAGTTTAACTTTTACAGTGTCTTCTTGTATTCTTAATCTATATGATTAATGAACTTACTATAAACATCCAAGATAATCTAAAGTGGTTCAGTAATGAAATATATAATATTATTTAATCCAATTGGCCAAACCTTACATTTTTGGAAATATTATATCAACCAATAATATATTATTTGTTTTAAATATTAACTTAAATCAATATTGACACAATTTGGTATTTTGTTTTTATGAAAGTCATAAAAACTTGATTACATAGAATAAATACATTGAATCATCCATAACATGTCATATTATTCTAGAAAATTTATGGATGTCATAAAAACTTTGAAATTATATTTATTTTAATATTTATAATACCATTTATTTGATTCTTTCATTAATAAGGTAATTACTGCATCATCATTGTGTCATTAATAAATTTAATTATTTAATCTCTAAAAATTATAAATAAAATATCATTATGTAGAAATATTTTTATCTTTATAATGAATATTTATAGTCGAATTTATCTTATGTATAACTCTATATTAAAAATGGTTTAGTTATTAAACTTTGATTTTTACTCTTTTAGCTTTTCTTTAAATAAAATAATAATAAATGTATTAATCAAATACAAGTGGACCTAAAGGGTCATATTTTATTCCTAAGGTGGTTTTTGGTCGAATTAAACTTATCCAATAGAATTAGGACATGTTTTTGGGTAATAATAATATCAAATTTAATCCTAATTACCCTATTTACTTTTAACCGTGGAAAATAAAAGAAAAAAGTTACTATTCACAAAAAATTATTGTTATCTTATTGAACCAAATTTTACTCCTTGATATTAACTGAGTCTCTCGGAGTTTCTAAATTCAATTCATAGAAGCGATAAAATTATGTTTTATGTAAATTTGCAAATGCTCCTAGGAGGTGGGTAAATGACGGTAAAGAGTTCGATAATTTTTTTATATATCTAAAATCATTATAAAGTAACTACAATTAATTTAATTTAATTTATATAGGTATTATGTATCTATTTTTACCTAAAATAAATTTAAATAAAATAAATAATTATTTAATTAAAAAGTCGATTTTAAACAATAACTTAGTGTTTTTAACTATTAATCAAAAATTGAATGTTTTCAGAAAAAGATCCAAACTTCACTCTAAGCTAATTTTGACATTCCAAATTTAAAAATTAATTCTATTTTACCAATTTCAAAACATATAAGTTGCATTAATTAATTTAAAATTAATTCCCGTTGTCGAAACCAAGAAGTGTATTTTTAAGAAATAATAACTATCAAAAGATTGACAGTTATTTATGTCAAATTTTAAAGTAAAATTACTTACAGGGACCATCATTAGATTAAATGGTAAAAATATAGTCTTTTTATACTTACAAACCATTAAAATTTATAATTTAACGCTATAAATTATTTTGATTAAAAAAGTTGTTTTCAGTTAAAATATAGTGTTTTTCACTATTCACCCAAATATGAAAGTTATTAGAAAAACACCAAAAATTTATTGAAACTAAATTTTTATGTCCTGATTCTAAAGAAGAAGTTTATTTTCTCAAATTTAATATATAAAAGTTTCAAATATAGGACATAAAAAGGGTTCTCCATTAAAAGGTGATAAAATTGCATTTTTTGAAAAATACTTCTTTTGTCTGAAAAAATGAATTTGTTCTTACATTATGTCTAAGATACCCATAATATGGATTCTAAAATTATAAATATTAGATAAAGTTCAAAATTAATTTAACACTATTTATAACCTCTTTTGAATGGTTAGTTTGGTACATCGTGGTGCGCTTGAACTCAGTGTTGTGTGTAGTGTAATTTATTGAATTACATTGATGAAATAACGTACTATGAAATCTTGGGGTGTTACATTCTCTCCTCCTTCAGTAAATTGTTTCCTCACAATTTAAATTGTTATTCGAAAATAAAAGGTTGAAAATAGAGAAATACCTTTGTGGAAAACCCACATTAGAAATTGGGTTAATAAAATTTAGTCTTAATAATAGGGAAAGGGAAATGAAAAAGTTACCACCAAATTATGATCTCGATTAGGAGAACATTGGTGGAAATTAGATACACCTAATTGGAGGAAAAACATAAATATTTATAGAGAGTGATTGAGGTCATCAATCATAATATATCATTTAAATATATTGACATAACAAATCCATCATCAAAACCATTTTCAATACAAAAATATGTAAAAAGATTATATGGTATTTATTTTCTTTTTCTTTTAAAAAAACATTTTGGATTCTTAAGGAAGCCAAATATAAAGAAAAACTCACGGTGACAGAAAGTTCTTTTTCACCACTTACATTAAAAAACCATTCATTTTTTTTCATTTAGTAAAACACTTCGTAGAAAAAGATTCCCCTTGAAATGAAAAGTCAAAGGGTTTTATACACCATATAAAAGAAAGTCATTTGGAAATAAAAGGATCCATCAATGAAAGGAGATTGTGACAAAGTCCCTTAACTAAAGTTTAAGAATTAATTTAATTCTAGAATAAGAGGGAAATATATATATATATACTTGACAAGTAGATTTACATCCTTTAACTAATTCCTACCACAAACTCATCTTTCACTCCAAAAGATTTCAAAAAATATATTCAATTTATCCTAATCGTGTAGGGTTCCATAAATAATGAATATAGAATTCACCTATCAGACCTTTTAAAAAAGAAACTACATTATACAATCCAGGACATCACGTAGGCCAGTGGTAGGTGATGCACCATTATTGCCCTTCGGTTGCAGGTTCAAGTCTCGCGGCCTTGCCGGACGCGACTGGTTGTTGCCTGAGCTCCCGGTTGTCCTTTTATGGCAATCCAAAAATAATCTCAAACTAGAATTATCCAAAATACTTATCTCCAAAATCACAGTCCAAAATTTATAAGGAAGGTAAGAACAATGAAGGTCCTTTTTTCCATGTAATAATATGTGAACACCTTTATCATGTATTCTTTTAAAATACTACAACATCCTGAATTACCATAAAACCTTATTGATTACATTCATGCCCCCTTATCCTTTATATAATAATGGTTATATTCCTTATATCCAAAAATTTTAAATATTCCAAAAATCATGAAATAAATAAACTATTAATCAGTCCTAAGATTGTCAAGAATGTCTAATATAACTTATCCAAATCAACCATCTCTTTTTCTAAAATTAATACCTTAGTATCATGACTATATAATCTCAAATTACCAATTAAATAATACTGCATTACAATCCTTATTTATTTCCATAATTCATATAACCAGTACATCATTGATACAACACTCAAAATGACACAATACTTTATTAACAACATAAGAACTTATAATCATTCCTCTTCATCTTCGGTAGTATCATAACTTGATTCTTATCCAGTTGCAGCATTTGAGGTATACTCTGATGATTTGGACATTGATACACATAGTGTCCCATCTCCTTGCAGATGAAGCATTGTACATTTTAAACTTTTATTTACCCTTGTAATCACGTACTTGGTGTCCTTTTTCTCCAAACCTATAACAAACTCCCATTCCCTTCAAGCATTTACCAAGGTGATTATTTCCATAGTTATCACATATAGAAAATACTTCTTTTCCCTCTTCCCTTTATCCATCTTTCTATCTTACATCCTTTTCTTCTCTTACTTCCCTTCAAAGTTATAGGACTCAAAGAATTCTTTACTTATCTTATTAACACATGATACTATTTCTTCATATGTTGAGAATACATGGGAAACTATTTCCCTTCTAAATGTTGGCTTAATACCATAAAAGATATGATCCTTCTTAATCTTTGGATCATACATATTCTTGGAGTTCTCATTCCTTCTAATGGGTGACAATTATATACAATGGCATACAATAGGTTAGTTTATGAATTTCAATGAACAATTCCATACTTGTAAAATACCTAACTTAAATTGAACAGTTTATGGATATAATTTATAATCATAAAAAAATTTCTTTGAGGAGGTATATACTCGTATATCCTTCATAATGATTTTTAAAGAAAATGAGAATCATCCTAAGCATATCCTCTGGGAGTTTTGTATCCAAGAGTGCAATAAGGCCCGTTGTTGTGCACTCGTTCCCGTTCGAGTCTAGCTCAAAGTGGTGTTTTCAGGTTTTACCCCAAAGTAAATCTGTGCTAGAGCCGCCTCTATGTTCTCGTATCCAGACATGGATGTATTGCTTGGAACACTCACAAAATCTATAAATTACCAATATTCTAGGAAGTTATTCTATACTAATCCTCAAAGTCTATCTTAGGGTAATGTTATCTAATCAGAGATTATCTAAATATATATCCAAGGTTGTTTCTAAACCTTCTCTGATACCAATTGTAACGCCCCAGCCCCAGTTACCCAGAGCTGGTGCATTATTTTAATACATTGACATGATTACAAGGAATCAAGTCCCAAAGGACTGATCAGTTTACATGACTTGGAAAATATATTACATACATTAAATTTACATTACAATTTCATTCATAAAACACAACATAGATAGTTCTTTGAGAACTCCATTTTTCTTGTAGCTTAACCCTGCATCTCAAACATAAAACAATTCTTTGAATCTTGGGAAAATAAAACATAAGAAATGGGTGATCTCAAATGCTCAGTAAGGGTAAGTAATATAGTGGAAGATAACATAAATATTAGGCATGGTGAATAATGGAAAAACATGCCTTTATAAATAATAAACATGAACACTTTTATGGTAGGAATATGAGATGAGTAAATAATTCCATACTAAAACATAGTCATGGGTATTCTACTAGTAGAATAACCACATGAACCATAAATATTATTTTCATAATGAGGGAATTTATAATACTAGACATTCTGAAACATTTCATCAAGGCCTCATCCAATACGTCTTAAAATGATTAAGGCCTCAGCCAAAACCATATATCAAATTGGGAAAGGCCTCAGCCAATTCCACATCTAGTTATCTCATGAGACCTACCAATGCATTGAGGAACTATAGCGGGCTCCACCCATCACATACTAAGTCCAATAAATTCCTCATACGAAAAAGTTGACACATAACATAAACATCCGTATTAAAACTAGCATACGAAATGTTAATACTTTAACCATAAACCATGAATGGTATAAAAATAGAACATCCACAGTCAAACATATCATAAAACCTTCAATACAATATGGAAGATTTGTATCATAATAAGTCAACTTAAAATAAGTTTATAATCAATGAAATGATGTTGACATAGATGAAAATGATTTGTGAAACAATTTGAGAGAAATATCCCTTTTTCATGAAAACATTTTAAAGTCACACAATTTAGAAAGGGAGAGATTTAAAGAAATTTTTTAATCAAAGTTTCCCATACCAGTTTGAAACTTTTGAAAGGAATTGAAAATTATAAAACATTAATGTCCATATAAATAAATCCTTAAAATCGTTTTGAAAACATGGAAATTAATGACAATGATTTAGAAGAATAAATATTTAAAACATTTAAAAAGATTGTTTAGTAAAACGTCCCTAAAAAATAATCCCTTTGAAAATTATTTTATGAAACATGGAACTGGGTAATAAATATTTCCTAGTAGATACTTAAACATAAACAATATCAGATAATAATGAGATTGAGGAATTAACCCTTCCCAATTTGGTAACTTATAAAACATACACCCCATTAAGGAAGTATCATACAATGAATATGTAAATACACATAAATTAATGTTTATTACACAAATAATACAATTAAGGGAAGAACATACACCACACAAAAAGAAATAGTGGAAATATAGCATGAATCTCATGGGAATAAGGAGTGAGATGAAAACCCCTTATCTTGAAATTTCCTTTACTCTAGGGTATGACTAAATTTGTATAATAGACATATATATGAAATGAAAAACACCATTTATGGAGACAGTAGTCTGTACGTACATATAAACAATGTTTCCATTTTCATATAGTATTGAACGAAACTAAGTGAATAAGATATATGTAAGTGTATATATATATATATATATATTTCTCCAGTAGCATTATTAGGTCATACATTACACCCTCATTATTAATATATATATTTTTATAATCATTGATGAATGGTGAATGTGGAAATGAATCTCATCGCGTCGTGGAGACGATAATCCGTACGTATGCACGAGTGACAATATCATTTCCTTAAAGGTGTGGAATTAGATGGTATATTAATTTTACAGAGAAATTATCATGTTATTTTCATTATTTATATACATATTACTCGTCATTATATCCATCCAAATAACATAGTGTTGAATAACAAATTACCCCACGTCATGGAGACGGTAAGCCATACGTACGCACGCATGGTGACATTATCATTGATAAGATGGATTGAATAATGAATATAGTGGTGCCATATTTATAATAACATCATAGTATATAGAATATATAGTATTTATTATTTTAGAATTGATACAACAAAGAAAGAGAAACTGGAAGAATAAGAGAAGTTGAAAGAGGGTGGTGAAATCATTACCTCTTCTTCGGGTTCTTCCTATTGATTTGATCAAAAGGGCTCCTTAGGTTGGTTTTCTGATGAAACTATGGCCTCTAAGATTAAGTGATGAAAATTGGGAGGATATTTGGGCAGGGGTTGGCCAAGACAAATGGATTTGGAGGTGTGATTTGGAGATAAGGGGAAGTTCCCTTTTATAAGAGGGGTGAGGGTCACTTTAGGAAAATATTAAAGTATTAATTTATTACACAATAATATTCGGTTTATAATGGTTCCAAATAAATTTATTTAGAGACTTAGGTGGTTATGGTCGAAATTCTCTCAACCAATAGGTTTTAAACAGGTTTAGGTTACCATTTGAACATTATCTTTTGGATTTAACTCTCAGTTAAATAGTTTAAGTTTTACCGAGTCTTCTTGCATTCTTAATATATATGGTTAATAAACTTACTATAAACTTCCATGAGAACCTCAAGTGGATAATTAATGAAATATATAATATTATTTAATCCCTTTGGCTGAACCTTACATTTTTAGGAATATTATATCAACCAATAATATATTATTTGTTTTAAATATTAATTTTGGTCAATTTTGACACTATTTGGTATTTTGTTTTTTTAAAGTCATCACAACATGATTACATCAAACCAAATACATTGAATCATCCCTAACATGTCACATTTACCTTGAAAATTTGTGGATGTCATAAAAACCTTGAAATTATATTTATTTTAATATTTATAATACCATTTATTTTATTCTTTCATTAATAAGGTAATTATTACATCATCATTATGTCATTAATAAATTTAATTATTTAATCTCTATAAATTATAAATAAAATACCATTATGTAGGAAATATTTTTATCTTTATAATGAATATTTATAGTTGAATTTATCATTTGTATTACCCTATATTAAAAATTATTTAGTTATTAAACTTGGATTTTAACTCTTTTAACTCCTCTTTAAATAAAAACATAATAAATGTATTAATCTAATATAAGTGGACATAAAGGATCATATTTTATTCCTAAGGTTGTTTTTGGTTGAATTACACTTATCCAATAGAATTAGGACATGTGTTAGGGTAATAATAATATCATTTTTAACCTTAATTACACTATTTACTTTTAACCGTGGTAAATATAAGTAAAAAGTTACAATTCAACAAAAAATATTTTTATCTTATTGAACCACATTTTAATCCTTGATATTAACTGTGTCTCTCGGATTTTCAAAATTCAACTCCGAGAGGTGGTTAAATTATGTTTTATGTAAATTTGCAAATGCTTCTAGGAGGTGGGTAAAAGATGGTGAAAAGTTCGATAAAATTTTTATATATAAAATTATTATAAACTGACTCCAATGAATTTAATTTAATTTATATAGGTATTATGTATATATTTTTACCTAAAATAAATTTAATTAAAATAAATAATTATTTAAATAAAAATTCTGTTTTAAACAATAACTTAGTGTTTTTCACTATTCAACAAAAATTGTAAGTTTTTAGAAAAATACCAAAACTTCACCCTATGATAATTTTGATATTACAAATTTAAAAATTAATTCTATTTTACCAATTTTAAAACATAGTAGTTGGATTAATTAATTTTAAATTAATTCTTGTTGTCAAAACCAAGAAGCGTATTTTTAAGAAATAATAACTATGAAAATATTGACACTTGTTTATGTCCAATTTAAATGTAAAATTACTTATAAGAACCATAATTGGATTAAATGGTAAAAATATAGTCTATTTTTACTTCCAAACCATTAAAATTTATAATTTAAAACTATAAATTATTTTGATTAAAAAAGTTGTTTTCAGTTAAAATATAGTATTTTTCACTATTCACCCAAATATGAAAGTTATCTGAAAAACACCAAAAATTTATTGAAACTAAATTTTTATGTCCTGATTCAGAAGAAGAAGTTTATTTTGTCAAATTGAATATATAAAAGTTTCAAATATAATATTTAAAAAGGGTTCACCATTAAAAGGCGGTAAAATTGCATTTTTTGAAAAATACTTCTTTTATCTGACAAAATGAATTTGTTCTTACATTATGTCTAAGAAACCCATAATATGGATTCTAAAATTATAAGGATTATATAAAGGTCAAAATTCAGTTAACACTATTCATAACCACTTTTGAACAGCTAGTTTGGTACATCATGGTGCACTTGAACACGATGTTGCGTGTAGTGAAAGTTATTGAATTACTTTGAAGAAATAATGTACTATTAAATCTTACGGTGTTACATTAAAACATAGATATTATAAAAACCTTATTTTAAAATTTTGGTAGAAGAAAATATTCATCAAGCAATAAATAATAATAAGGTGAATAAAATTATATAGAATATAATTTTAGACTAGAACTTGTGGCATGTCTTTAAAAAAACAAACCACTCAAGAAATAAATTAGTGTGGTGAAGAAAGAAAGTGTGAAAAATAATTTAGTAAGGTAATATCTTCTTAAAAATGAAAATATTTACATTTAGGAAATTAAGAACATCAAATAAAAAATTTATAGGATAAGGAAAGACAGTTTAATATCGTAGAAAGAAATCTTCTTCTAAGGAATATGAGGTTTGTAAAACTCAATAATTATTTTTTGAGGTTAAAATTACCTTAAATAAGATGAATGAAAATTTAGAAAGTTATTTAGATATAAAATTTGAAACATATTTATCTTCTCAAAAAAATCATCCCATGAATTAGGTAACATATTTACCCACTAAACCTAAAATTTTGTATGATCTTTCTAAGCATGAACATTTTAGAAACAAATTTGGGAAATCATGGATTGAGAAAGGATGCGGAAAACACATCACAAAACAAATTTTGAAAATAAACATTATAATATAGATGTATCATGCTAGGGGAAATAGAGTATTGAAATATATTTTGAACCATAAAAAACATTCTGTAGATAAAAAAAAAATTTCTATAAAATATAGAGATTAAACATGTTTTTTTTGTGTTGTGTGATTTATGTGTAGATAGAATATAATTTTTTTCACAATGTATCTCTCTTTGTAAATAGTAATAATATAAGGGGGCATGGTGGGATAAAATAAAGTGACTTTCCTATGTTATAGGAATAAAGAAAGGTAAAATTATCAGATGCAATAACGTTTTTAATAAAAAACAAATTCGATTGTATGGATGATTTTTATTGAAGGTGTGTCCAAGAAAGTCCCTTTTTTGAAGAATTTGTGACCACCCTTATGATATAAGTTTCCTACACTATGAAGGAAATGTAATACAGAAATAAGAAAGTTGAGAAAAGAGATTTTGTTGATGAGACCACTCTAAAAGATATAAAAAATTAACAAACCTTTAATTTTATATAATGGTTGTTCCTTACATTTTATATGTGATATGAAGACCATAAAGGATATTTATGAACACTTAGAAGAAGTAGTTACATTTAGAAATGACATTTTATTATAATAATAGGGATGTGAACTACTGAGATTGTCAAAAACTAAAGTCAAAGGAAGTTTTGTATGTTGATGGGTTAAAGAAAAACTAATTAAGTGTTAGAAATCTTTTTGATAATGATAATAAATTTAACATCAATAAATATTATTTCATCATCCGAAGCATGAAAGATAGAAAATATGTTACAAAGGATGAAAGAACTGGTGGAAATATATTCCATATTGGAAATATTTATAACTCATGTTACTTAAGTGTTTAAGATGAAAATAAATTATAGTATCCAAGACTATTTAATCTTGGATAGAAAAATATGAGCACACTTTATATGGAATATTTTGTATGAAACTTATAACAAATGATGAAAAAATATGATTCTATTTTTAAAACTTGTCAAAAAGGTAACATGGTAAGTGCAAGACATTAGAATGTTAAAATCCAATAAAATGGACCACATGAGATCTTCTACTTTTATCTTTGTGGGATAATGAGGCATAAATAAAAAAATTATTTTTATTTTATTACTTCCATTAATGATTTTAATCCGATGGACAATATAATGTTCATGAAACATGAATTAGTGGATGCAGATATTTTTAGATATTTCATTAGGTAATTTGAAAGAGAGATGGGTGTTTATATACCGATGTTAAGAACTAATAATGGAAATTAGTATATATTAAATTATTTCAAATCCAATCAGAATAAACAAGAAATGAAACACCAATACAGTGCTCTAAACAATCCTCAACAATTAATTTTCAAAAAAATATAAATTTATTGGAAATGGGAAGAAGCATGATGGATGAATATAAATTTTTTATTTTTTTATAGAGAAGATATTTGTAGACCTATTCATATAAAAAACATCAGTTTATTTCAGCAAAAATACAAAATTAATTCTTATAAAATTTTTTATATGAAAAATAATTTATTAAAATACTTTAAGGTTTTTTGTAAGTCCTTTCATTATAAATATAACAAAATATGGATCTTGTAAAGTTTTATTAAATGTATGGGGATGTAATTTTCATGATATATTCATCCAATTGAAGATTTTTAAAATTTTCAAAACTTATCTACAAAATTTGGTGGATTCTTATGATTTGATAGTTACTGAAAATACAACCTTCTCAACAAAACTTATTAAAATACTATATAATATATAGTGAAGACTTCTAATGAGGATAATAAAAGTGAATCTGAATGTGAACCAAAATGTGTAAAAGATGTTTGAGATGAATCTTGTGATGAGGAAAGTGAGTCAATAATAAAATTTATAAAATTTAATACTTTAGATAAATATGGGTTCAAGTTTTGAATGAAGGGTTACATTATTTTGAGAAAAATGACACCTTGGAAATTTTTTCCATGAACAACAGGAAATAATATTATTGGAAGAAAGTAACTGTTCAAAAACAAGATGAATGAATTTGGATAAATATAAATAAATAAATCAAGATTTTTTTAAATGAAACTCATTAAAGGAAGGTGTTTAATTTTAAGAAACTTTTATCTTTATTTGAAATACTTTTAACTTTAAGAATTTTCTTAGTAGTTGTTTCACATTGTTGTTACAAAATTTATCAAATGGATGTTGAGTCATATTTCATAAATGGAAAATGTGAATAGGAAGTTTACATTGATAAACCTTGATTGTTCTTAATTGATAAATACGGAACCTTGAAATGTAAATTGAAGAAAGATCTGTATGGGTTGAAATAAGATCCCCGTGTATGGTACTCTAATCTGGAGAGTTATCTAAAATAGATGAAATTTTATAAATGAAAATTTTATAGAAACCTATATATGAAGGAAGTGAGGCTCGGTACTCTAATATTCTATGTTTATGTTGATGAAATAATTTTTTTCAGGTGACAAATACAGAACCTATGATGAATTTTATGAAAAAATGAAGAAAAAATTGAAATATCAATGCTTGGAGAGTTAACTTTATTTATAGTATTACAAGTTCAAAATAAGAAAAGATATTTATTTTTATCATATGAAAATTATTCCAAGGATTTTTTATAGAATCTGGGAATGGAATAATCAAAGTATATATCAATAGCTATCTTTATTGGTGGAAACATGAGTAAATATGAGTCTTGGAAAAGTTAAAATAAAAAAGAATTCTGGAACTTCTTAGGAATATTTATTTATCTTACAGATTCAACGTTTGAAACTTTATATATAGTTACATTCTATGCAAGATATAAAATTAATCCAAAGGAGTCACATATTTTGGAAGTAAAAAAATACTCAGGTATGTTAAAGGGGTATATTCTTATGTCCAATTGTAGAAAAAAAAGTTGTGACATGAAATTTCTTGGATATACAGATAATGATTGGGGTAGACATTGTAATCATATGGAGTATTTAGGAGTGAATGTTTATAAATCAATGCATATTTTTTGTAACATTAAAATTGAAATTAATATTTCAAAAAATATTATACAACATTCGATATCATATGATATTGACATTAAGTATCATTTTATAAAATATTAATTTATCAGTGGAGATGTTAATTTTGAGTATATTTAAATAAAGTATCAAATTGTTGACGTTTTCTATGAAGCTGGGACAAGGGAAAGGTTCGTGGATTTGAGGATACAACTACATGTCCGTCCTCTATAAATGAAATCCTAATGTTATTAATAAAGTCTTCAACAACAATTTGGATTATTTTTTTAAAGCGAGAGAGTAATTGAAACTTTGTAAAAGAAGAAAAACTCATCTTATACGATTCTAGTATTTTTGTTTTGATAAAAAGTAGGATAAGATAAAATAGTGTGTGTGTGGGGGGGGGGTGGGTTTATCTTATCATGACCAAAAACATTTCTTATCATAATGTGATTTATTTCATTTAAAAAATTTCTTTATCTGGTGGAGTGGTGTTAGGACATTATTTATGAAAAAGGTTGTGATTTTATAAATGATGAGAAAATTTTAAAAAAATAATTGTTATAGAATGTGCTAAAAGTTATTGTGAATATTTCCAAAAAAATCAAGCGAGGATTGAGGATTCTTTATGATGTTTTTATAACATGTTTTTTATTATTTTTAAATAAATAATATTTTTAATGTATTTTTAAATATATGATAAATATTTTCTAAATTTATTAATAAAGTACTACTTATGAATTTTAGGAAACATTATTAATGAATTATTAGAGGAGGTTAAGGAGGTTTTCTTAACTATATGAAAAATCCATCCTAGTTTAGATTATGTTAATCCGATCATCATGTTCCAAACATCATGAAAAAACTTAGAATCCAAGATGAAGTTGTACACTTCCTGAAAAGGGGAGACAAGTACACCAATGTCATTGAACCCGATCTACAATCATGAAGTTGAAAAATGTAATTAGATAAGTAATAGCTAAATTTATTAGTAAAATAATTTTTGGACGTTGAATTTTAATAGGTAGTATAAAGTTTGTGTAATGGTATTTCATTTTCTGCATAAGGGTACATATGGGGTTTTGAAGAATGTGTAAAGGTATGGTAAGTATAAGGTAGCTCGTGTAAGGGTAAATCCCATCATTCCATGTATAAGGGTAGTATGAACAATTTGTAAAGGTAATTGAAGTACATTAGGGCAAGATACCAGAATGTAAATGGACAGTGTTACCAGATGAAGAGTTTTTTGAGGTTAATGTTGTTAAATTTATACACACTTTTAAAATTTTTAATAATACCAATAGAAAAATTATAATGGTTTAAAAATATTAAATTTTATTTATAATTGAAAATTTAAAGTAACAATTATGATTGGAAAAACATGTTTCACAAATATTCCAAATAGATTATGGGTCTTGAAACCAACAAAAGAATTATTTTCTGAAACAAGTCTTTAAAATTTTCAATAATTTTATCAGAAATCCAATAACTCAAGTGAAATGGATAGATGTTTGAGGGGAAAAATCATTGAATCCAATTGAATGTTTTTGGAAATTAATGCTGGGAAGTCATGTTCCATCAGATGGATTCACACCAGACAAAAATTAATGATTCTTTTAGACTGATTATTCCCTAAAGTTTAACTAAGTTAGGTTTTGTAAATGCATGGAGTTTGTATAAATATAGAATGCAATAGATGGATTCTTTCCAAAACATATATTAAATAATATCAGAATAATATAATACAAATAAGGCAAATCATTAGTTAGAGAAATAGCTAGAGCTCACCAGATAAATAATTAGTGAATGAGAAACACATATACTAGAGAGTGTTTTTGAGAATATTTACATAACGTTGTAAATAAAATTCAGTAATTATGATTCAATGTTGATTGTCAATTCTTTCCATATTTCTAAGATAAGGATGATCAAAGAAGTTCCTTTGCACTAAGGTTATGGAAGTTTGAAGAAGGTTGTGATCCTCAAATTTTTCATAAATTTCAAAAAAATACTCTAGAAGAGTTGAGAAGTATCTAGTGAAATTAAAATGGGAGAGATGTTAAAAATTAGAATTTATGTTGAGAAGGAAAATGATTTCAGGTTCCCACCATTTAATTTTTGAGTGCACCAATAAAAGGGGATACAATATAGTATAGGGTGTGTACTATTTATGCGTCTTAGAAAGATGAAGTTCTACATAAAATAAATCTAACAGAGATACTAGACAAGAAGCCAAAATATAATGTCTGAGTGGGGAGAGTATCCTACCATGTTGTTTTTTTGTTAAATTTGAAGGGCACTGAACTGAAATTTTTTTATAAGTTATATTGGATATAGTTGTTAATCATAGATATCAAATATAATTGTTGTTCAGAGCTACTAGATAGAGATAGTATCAGCCCAAGATTATAAGTTATTTAGGGGATGAATTAGTGATTTTTTATTGGTCAGAATGATGAATCAATATTTTAGTTAGTGAGGCACACTAGAAAGTGTTTACTATATTAATGTAGGGTGAATCTGAGGTACTCTTACCATATAGATAAAATCAGATGGATAGTTTTAAATGATTTTGATGGTAGATTTTTTTTCAAAGTTTGACATTCTTCCGATGGATCAGTTTGATAAGAAAAGCTTTATAACTAATGGGATTTAGTATATTCATTCCTATTAGGATATATAAGGATTCTAATAAGAGTTGGATCAAGTTATATTCATTTCTTATTAATAGTGAATTTTCATGGACTATCGAGAGTCACCCTGATAAGGATGTAGGTTATTACACTAAGGAGAAACCTTTTAAATATTGTGAACCTTACATTAATTTCTTACCATTTAATACTTGTGAGATTGATATATAAAGTTACCATGGTTAATAACTCTAACAAGTTATAGGGTTTAATTTCAAGAGATTTGAAATTTTAAAAGATCAGCATAGATTCACCCTCTTCTTAGTGGTTATCGTGATCCTAAGAAGCTTCATATTTGTTAGTTTCTAGATAAAACACCACATTATGAAATCCAAATTTAGATAATTACACATCTCCATTTGAGTTATAACTTCATTATAGCCTTTCTAACTCCACTTCTTTACATTAAAAATCATGGCTCTATCAATCATTTCTAGGTTATCTTCAAAATATTTGTGATCTTTATATAATTTAAAAACAATTAGTCTCTCTCTCAACCAACCTTCGAAAAATTATAGATTTTTATTTTTCAATATTTGAACCAATTTCACTGTTAGTTATGTTTCCTAAAAGAATTTAGTGAGTTAATTTATCAGTTATAAATGAATTATTAACTAGTACTCATAGTATACTAAGTCAAATATTGGTGTAGGAAACAATATTTTAAGTAAATAAAATCAAATTTTTCTAATTAACTCACTTAATTACATAAAAAAATAAATCCTGAGATTTTAATTTTTCTAATAATTCTCCATGTGATATCAATTACACTTACAAAATATCATCAATGAATAAAGAATAAAGTACCATGTGTGTGAGTGATGCAACATTCTAAATCAATCGATACTATTTATTTTGATAAATTCCAGATGCCACTTGATATAAAATATCATATTTCAGTACAAGGTTCTGTTTCTATTCCATATTTAGAAATATAAATTTGTAACATCAATAGAACACATCCCTTTAAATTATTTATATTTAGATAACAATTTTAATCCCATACACTATTTTTTAATAAACTCCATGGCAGTCACTTTTCAGTAAATTTTAGTATCCTGAAAACCATCAGATGATACCACATTATTGTACATAAAAAATAAAAATTAATTTCATTTATTTGTTTCTTATTCACTTTATCTATCTTATTCCTTTTAGTGGGATGATTTCACTTGAAATATGAATTTATACAAATTATTTAATACTAATTTTAGATGGATTCCACTTGATATTCCAAATAAAGCTTTGAAAGAACTTTAATTCTACATAAATATCTATATAATTTTTTCTTATTTATCACAATAAGAAAATATTTATTAATATTTAATATCCAAAGTAATATATTAACACCACTTACTGATTCAGATAAGTCCTTAATACCATTTGATTGTTTTGTTTAGGAAAGATAGTAACTAAGGACTCCTGTGGATATGATCTTGCTTATTTCATGCATCTCTTTTCAACACATACACAACCAATGGATTGTATCTCCACCTTTAATCTTCATCACTTAAAAAAATATTGAAAAAAATTTAACCACATGGGGAGAGTTGTTCTTCCCAGATATCCTCAAGCAGAAAAATGTGGTTGGCCTTATTGAACCATCACATTACTTCCAATTCAGTTTAAATAATTTATGGTGGTTCTTTTTTTTATGGAACCACATGTACAAACATTATTCTTGATATATGCCTTATATTTCTCCATTGTTTTGGAATTGGATTTAACACTTTTGTAATATAAATCCCACTATTGAATGTTTCTTACCTTGATGTTTTTTCAATACATCTTTCATAATTCTTCCTTCTCCTTAGGAAGGATATTCCACAGGTATTTGTTGATCTTCTGGTACTCTAATTTATAGTACAATTAAATCATGGCTCATACTTATCATATTTAATGGAAATTAAGATTAACTCACATTTTTTTATCCTTTTTGAGTCTTTATTCAAGTGAACATCCTCCTTTATCATAGATGGAGTAGCTTCTTCCTCTCAGTTTCATATTTCCTTCCATTATCTCGATGATTTTGTTATGAATGTACCATAATTGGTGCTTGGTGTTCCCTTCATAGAGGTATTTCTTTACATTATTATAATGCAATGAATTATTTTTCTTATACAAAAAATTTTATTTTGGTGAAAATTATAATCCTATTTATTATAGGAATAAAGGATTTTCTTATGAAAACATTAGATCTTATATTACTATAATTTCTCTGCATATATTCATGGTTAGCATGTATTAAACATATCCTATTAAAATCATACATCATATAGTCAGGACTCAGTTGATATGTTGTTAATGTTTATTTTATTAAACAATTGAGCCTATGGATTTCCATGCATACAATCATAGTGTGTCCCATTATTTTATAGTATAATTTTTTTAATTGCACATTTATTTGTTTTCATCCTATAACTGATTTAGAAATAATATTTTGTTTATTCACATATTAAAGTTTTTATTTTTATATACTCCACTTATTAATATTGGAATATGAGGGATATTATTCTTCTCACTAGAGGTTTTCAAACTCTACTCGATTTCCTTTATATTCTCATTTATTTCCTTCAATTTAATAGTCATTTTATTCAACCTTGATCTAGATTCCTTCCCAGGTTTTGTCCTCTCTTCAAGTTGTGTTTTTATAGAGATAGTTCTCACTTTCATCTTCCTATATATTGAAATTTCCTCTCCTATGTTTTGTGTATATTCTCCAAGTAAGTTTCTTTGAACCTTCATTTTTTCCCACTTTTATAATATCTTATTAAAGTCAACATCTTCTTGAATTAGTCTTCAATTATTCAAGGTAAAATATTATATGAATTCATAGTACACTGTATAGAAAATTTCTATTTAATCCACCTTCTCATGTATATATTGGATCTCCTCTTGATTGTTTCCAGAACATTCTCTAACATGAGGACTTGAAATCATTTATACTCTTTCCATAGAATACCACCTAATTCATTCTATATAAAGGATTCTGAATTTATATATATATTTTAGGTATTTTCTAAAACAATTTTATAAATAGATTTCACATTGATTTTAATCTCAGTAACCATAGTTGGTGTGTCCTTCATGAGATCCTTCTTCATAGTATTACTATTTTCATCTCATTTAAATATTTCAGCATTATCTATATTTGTTTATTGATATTTTATATTTTCCAATAAACAATTTTCTCTTATGGTATAATCTAAATCTACCTTGGTTTATACTAGTTTTATATAGAAAATTTACAAATATTTTTATACCTTGAATGAAATATCATAGTAAGAGGTGTTATTGTATACGTCATTGAAAAATTATTTTACCAAGATCTTCTATGACACCACATCACTAATTATTTCACTATGCATTATCAAATAAATTTATGAATGAATAAACTCAATTATCTCCTTACCAAAATCCTATATGAAAATAATCATCACTTTCTTATACCCATCATGATTTGTGACATTAAAAATATGAGGCCTCATCATAGAATCCATGTGTGAAAGAAAATACTAAAAAATTGAATATTGAACATCAAATAAAAACATTTAGGATCTGATACCACTTAGTGAGACCAAGTTAAATATAAGAACTATAAGAGGTGGTTAATCCTAGTGCACACTAAATTAAAACTTTTTCTTCATTCAATTACCTTACTTGCGAATGTATTATTCCCTCATTACAAGGAATACATTAAATATCTATATTTATCCCACCATGGATCACATTAAATATAAATTTCATATAAAACAAAGTAAATAAAAAATAACATAAGGATATTACTTGGTTCACCACAAAGGGATACATATAATGACTATACATTGATGATGTTTCAGTGTTCCAAAATATACTATAGTCATTTCGGTGGATAAATTTATTTTTTTTGGCCACTCTATGAAAAGGTTAACTACCTATAAATAGTTTAAGAAATACATTCTCTCAGTATACGGTTTAATCCCCTTATTATCATTTCCTTAATACTTTAGGAAAGGCTTGTCCTGTTTATAGAATTGAAGGTCTCTCTTTGTTTAGTGTGAGAAATAAATTTTATTTCATAAAATTGGTGTTTATTGTGATATTCCTTTTAATGTTGTTTGAGGGTGTCTACTTATTGAAAAAAATCAGTTTTTATTAGAGAATAATTATAGAAGTAGTAATTATTCCAGTGAAAGAATAATTCATCAATGAAATTTTTATTTTTTTCACTCCTTCTTCAATAGTCGGATATGTTAATGGAATTATGTTTACTTTGATACTTATTTTTAAAAGAAACTAGATATTATAAATTGTTATATATTTACAGATATACACTAAAATTCTCAATTAAAAATTATATGATCATTCATTCTCTTATATTTGTCCATAACTATTTAAATAAATTTTTATAAATCCCATTCAAGTATCTAATCCATAAACAAATGTTTAGGATAAATCTTCATACATTAAATCCTCCATGATTATTCGACGTGTCCTAAGAAATTAAATATGGTCAAGTACATCCAATTAAGTCTAGTCACATTCCCAAATTTTGATCTAAATATTATATTTTTAAATTAAAACTGAATATTTAAGATATTCAAAAAATATTCTAGATCGTGATGTAAAACTCTTTATTATATTGTTTTTTTCTTAACTTCTTCCTTACTATGGAATGATCTATTCTATTTCATTATGGTCTTCATTAAAAAACCAAATATACAAAGTCATTTTAATATCTCATTTTAAAATTCCTCTGTATATCATGTTGTGATCTCCCATATCTCTCAAAATATCTGTTGATCGTAGATGATTTTTGATGTGAAACGCTTCTTCATGTCGCAAGTCTATACAACCTAAAAAAATTAAGAATTTTTGAATTCTTTTAAAAACATGATCCTAATGGAAAAACCACTATGATGTGTCGTGTTTCCTCCTGATATTATTCTAATTTCATCCATCTTCCACTTCAATAAATCCAATGACTATTGTAAAAAACTTCAACACACAACCTCCTGGTTACAAAAAAAATATTAGTGTGCAATAAACACTTAATCATGGGTGAAAATGATACCATACTCTAATCACTGGTCCATTCCACCACACTATTAGATTGGAAAGTTTTTATGAGGGTTCATAATCCCTTAGTGAACATATAATAATATGTCCAATGGAAAATTTATTGATCGTCACAATGATTCATAAGATCCTTTTAGTCATATAGAATCCATATGATTCTCGCTTAAAGAGTTCTTTATGAACTATACAAGGAATGTGATCTTCAATGAATTGGTTCTAAAATAGGTCCATATACCCTTTCATGAATATCCTCAATGAGTCTACCAAGGTAACCAATTGACTCAAACATATTCATTGATATATGTAGATAACATAAAATTTCATTCCATATTCATGAGATAATATATTATATAATATTCAATACTATTCTTTCATGGAACACTCCTCAATTCATTTATCTATAACCCAGCTTATGATAATAGTTCCAATCTTTATAATCCTTGAAAAATCTAACATGCGATGCACATATCAATTTCTAAAATTATATCACTCTCTTCGATGTATTCTAAATCCATCATGTTTCAAATAATCATGATAAATGATGTCATTAACTATTGATAATAAATACAACACGTTATAGAAATATGAATCATGAAGAGACTTTATCTTCCTGACATTCATTGGAACACCAATAAAACCATTTATTTTTTTTAAAATATGAGCATTATAAATCTACTGTCAATCGAAAATGTATTTATTTAAGAAAAATCATGAAAGAACTTAAACCAATTTTGGTAACACAAAGAAATCAATCTTTATTTATCATCAAAATCACTCGTTATAAATTCATAAAACTCACTTTGGATTTATGAATTTCTTCTCTCCCTTTTACTATATAGTATAAAGGAAAAATAAAGCATTAATGAGAATGATTTTACCTTAGTCCCCCATAGATAAGTTTGAGATTATTCTCCCATAATTATTGAGGTTAACTACTTCAAATTCATAGGTGTCCAATATCCCCCCTATAGATTTTACTCCCTATTTGATAAATAATAATCATTTAATTTCAACCATTTCATGTACTTTTAAAGGTAATAAGTGAAAGGGATAAGTTTCTTTATAATGATGAGGGGTAACCATCTCATGATTTTTTTTTCAAAAAACTAAAATCTTATAAATTCTCAATAAAATATAATAAAGTCCAAATCATTGAATACTTGACAATGAAAATATCAATTACCAAATCTAGGCTTATATAAGAAATTTATTTATGGAAATAATAGAAAAAAATAAATAAAACCATATAATAAATATGAAATACTCTATAATATGTTTATTTTTTGATATATTATCCTTTATTTTATAAATATACATCCCTTTCATGTCAAAAAAACATCAAGTAATTCAACCATAAATAATTGAATATGGTTCATCAACTTAAATGTAATTTTTTGAAAGTAGGATGTTATCCTAGCTGTAACAACCTTGGATTTAAAATATTTCAAGAATTACCTCTTTGTATTTTTGATGCTTTCTATCCATATTTTTCTTATTCAGAACATTATTTGATTCATTGGGATCATTAATAGAATATTCGTTTCTTCCATTGTTCATTCCATTTAATTCCTTTTTCTTCTTATTATATTTATAGTTTTTATAGGTTTTTATCGTTACCTTTAAGTGTGGAGTTATATCAACATTGATTTTCTATTTTTAATTTAGTAATCCACCTAAAATAGATCTCTATTTATTATTTAAAGTGGATTTAGTATGTTTAACTATATAAAAAGATTCAGAAACACTTTGGGTGATCTTATTATTCTTCTCATTATAATCTACCATGTTTTTTATAACATATTCTTAATTTTACTCAACAAAATTTACACACGCATAATTATCAATCCACCTAGTATAAAAATTAGAGTCATCATGTAACTTCAGTTTCCCCAAAATTCAAATGATAATTTTTGGGTAATGTTTCCTAATAGTTTGTACTGTTTAAAAGTATCCCTAAGTGTACCATCATTTATAGGAACTTTATTTTTTTCTTTGAACTGTTGTGCTTGCTTTTACATCTTAAATTTTACTATTTAAATTTTATACCATTATTTCTTAAATGTGAGGATAATGAATCAAAACCATGAGTAGAATCCTTCAGTCTATAAATCATCTATGTAATATTTTTCCCCATCAAATATCATGTTTTTTGTTTCTATTTTTTAGTCTTCTTAGAAATATTGTCATTCACTTTTAATACGGTAATAAATGACCTATTCTCAATATGGGTGGGACTCCAGAAAACTATTATCTATTTTATTTTATAAGGATGTGTTCCCAACCATTCTCCATGCTCTTATTATAATTACGATGAAGATTAATGGGTATTCTCAAATATGATATATCATTTTTCTTACCCATTAACCCTTGGGTTTCTAATTATTTAGGGTGTCCAATTTGGAATCACTATCACTTTCCTCAAAAAAATTTCAACTATTTTGAACCATCAAAGGCTACTTACGAGTTTATATTTTAGAAGTAATTTTTACCTTCTTCTAGACAACCTCTTCATTTTAAAAACAAATTCATAATTTTTTTATTATGTTAATATTTCTCAAGAATATCTTACTACAAAAAAATATCAAAAGTTTATGTGCTTCCAAATATAAAAGATTGAAATTCATATTGTTGGTCTCCTTGGAATTATAGTTCACAAATTCTACAACAGAATACAAAATATTTCTTGAACACATTTTGGCCCATATTATTTCATCCCATAATACATTAATATTGGCACGGTGACTCATCAATTTAAATTTATATGAATCTATATCATCAAAAAAATTTATAATATATTTACTGATAAAATTCTTATCTACTTGATCAAAATTAATACTCCACTAAAGAATTGAGATTATTGTATGAATATTATTATTTTATTTCTCAAGATCCATATAATTTCTAGATATATCCATATTAGTATCCTAAGTGGTACTGAACATATTTCTTATCTTATCCTACCTTTTTATTATATTTTTTAATGTCTTGTTTCACATTGCATGTACATATCCATTATGAATATTATCTAAAAAACTATTGGAAATCTCATTGAAATTTCTCTTTATGGTTTTAGGGTGTAATCAAAACTTATTGGTAGAAAAATAATAATAATTTATTAACAATATGTCTATAATAATATACGTATCAATAGAAATCCTTCATATTAAATCTAGCTACAAACTCAACCTTATTTTTCATATTCAGGAAGTTAAAAAATATTAATGTGAATATAAAATGGTCATATGTAACACCCAGAGATTTTGTGTATTAATTTTTTTTTTCAAATTAATTTATCTTTTCAATATTTTTCATTTCAAGTGACACTATAAATAGTTATTTATATAAAAAATTATGTCAAACATTCCTTTAACATGAAATACAGACTTTTCTTGTGCTACACATAATACCAACTTTGGGTACGTTACATGTGACACCGAATTGGTATACGTTTCATAAAACACTGGCTGGGTGTATGACTTGGAAAACATTACATGCAACACTGACTTGGCATACAATGCATGCAATAAAGAGTTTCTATAAAACATATTTTTATTTATATATAATTAAATTAATGAGATAATTATAACCTAACCATTAAATGTGGTTATAGGAATATTAATAACTAATTTTCAAATATTTTTTATAATTTTTTATATAAATAAAACATATTGATAATGAAGAATAAGATTTTTGGTAAATCCTTTTTTTAAAATATAGTTTTCTTGAATGGACTGATTTTCATAATAGAATTAATTATATACAAATTTATAAATTTAATTTTGATAAAATAATCCTCATTTTTTAATTCAGAATGTATAAATTATCCTAGGGTGAATTTTTGTTATTTTTCTGAGAAACTTCATTTTTTGATGAATATTCAAAAATACTGTTTTTTAGTTAAAAACTACATTTTTTATGATTAATTATTAGTGATAAATGATATTATAAATATGTTTTAAGGTATAATTAGATATATATATTAAATCTATTGATATAATTTAACTCATTAGCATCAATTTGACTTTGAAACAGAATATAAAATCTTAAAAAAAAATTGAACTTTTTATTCCTTTAAATCCTCTTTATGTCGTCCCATCTACAAGATTAGAACTAATCTTAATTTTTTATATTCTATAAATTAAATTTAAAAAATAATATATACACCATTGAATTCAGTCTAATATTCAGAGTCTAATAATATCAATTTAATTTTGATCATACTGATTGGTAAATGTTATTAAAATCCATCACAACAGTTTAGGCCAAATTAAGCTCAATTAGGGACTAAAACATTAAATTAAGGGCTTAAATGACCAAGAAACATGTAAAACATGCATTTTATGTACAAATTTTGGCCATAAACCTTCCATTATTGTGTTTTTTTTGGTTTTTATGACGTTTTATGTAATAACATGTGCACACCTAACTTGTTTCTAAAACTCCAAGTGAGTCATTTTCTTTTCCTATTAAAGGCCACCACCTATACTCATTCATCACACCTCTAAAATATTTTATGTTCGTCCAATATCTTCCCAAGTATCCTCCTAAAAATCCTCCCTTCTACCATTATGAATACCTTTGGGTAGAAATTTTCTCAAGGAATTCTTTTTACATAAACCAAAAGGAGTTAAACCAATTAATAGGTAACATATGTAGGATCGAAATAACAATGTAGATGCTCAATATACAAGAGGGGGGGGGGTGAATTGTAAACTTTAAAAATTCATTTGGAACATTTAAAGTTAGTTATGGATAACTATGTTTTCCTTAGTCAAGGAAAATCTAGGTTTAACAAAGTAAAACTAAGCAAATTCACAACACCTCTAATCACCAACTGGAGTATTGGAACCGAGGATTACAATATATGATTCTACCTTAAAGTGTATAGAATCTTAAACTAATCAGAGTACAAGTATAAGGAAGTACATAAAGGTTATACTTTCCTTACAATACAATATGTAGCGGAAAAACAAGTAGTAAAACTACAAGTAACAAAATATGAATCTTTTAACCCAGAGAGAAGGGTATCCAACAAACATGGATAAAGTTCCCCTGATTTATACTTTCAAGCAGGTCTGTCTTACCCACACCAGGGTAAGCCCTCAATATGAAGATCAGAATTTCTATCTTGCTATCCCCGCAAGCCCTCAACTTCAAGGTAGTTGGAACCTCTGCCTTCCTCAGAAAGGAAGCCCTCAAACTTCAAGGTATTCGACACCTCTGTCTTCCTATCCCCGGAAGTCCTTGAATGTAATCACCAACATCTGGAGTCGCACAAAGAAATCTGAACAAGCGGTTCAGTACGCACAAGGAATGAAAAGCTTATCTCTCTAGAAATCATCTCAACAGTGTGTGTTATCTAGATCGATCAACTTCTTCATTTCTATATTGAGATCTTTCAAATGAGATCCTATTTATAGTCAAATTCCCAATGGTCGACTCCATCTTCCAACGGTCATATTTTCCATTTAATTTGGAGGGACCTGTACACGTGTAACTCAACCAACGGTTAATTAGAAACAGAATATACGACATCATTTTATAACAAACTATGTATAACTGAATGTACGACATCATTTTGAAATGAATCATATAAGTATAATCTAATAAATATTTCGGAGTGTAAGCAAGTCAAAAGTTCAGAGTCTAACCAAGATAAAGTTCGGAGTCTACGTTAAGAAATGTTCGGATTCTGTGTTATCGGAATTCGGAGTCTGGTTTCACCAGAGATCGGATTCTGAACCTATAAAGTTCGGAGTCGAACTTCTTAAGAGTTCGGAGTCAAAATGCTTAATATTTTGGAGTCGAACTTCTTTAGAGTTCGGAGTCGAACTACTAAAGAGTTCGGAGTCGAACTTATTAAGAGTTCGGAGTCGAAGTGCTTAAAAGTTCAGAGTCGAACTTCTTCAGAGTTCAGAGTCGAACTACTAAAGAGTTCAGAGTCGAACTGCTTAAGAGTTCAGAGTCGAACTTCTTCAGAGTTCGGAGTCGAAAAACTTAAGAGTTTGGAGTCGAACTACTTAAGAGTTTGGAGTCGAAATTCTTAAGAGTTCAGAGTCGAGCTGCTTAAAAGTTTGGAGTCGAACTACTTTAGAGTTTGGAGTCGAACTGCTTAAGAGTTCGGAGTCTAACTACTTAAGAGTTTGGAGTCAAACTTCTTAAAAGTTCGGAGTCCAGAATTCGGATTAGAACTACATTACATATCACATCCAGAATTCGGATCCTAAAAACAGAATGCTCCAAATCTTTTCATTATATCGCTCCGGAAATTTGGTTATAAATCTGGTTTTTGAATTTAAGAATAATATTTCTATGTATAAGAAAATATAGGTTAAGGTAAATTTCCTTAAAGAAGTAAATTTTCCTTATGGGAGTAAAAATAATATTTTCTTAAGTATAAGGTGTTTGTGATTTTCAAAATAAGAAGGAATGGAAAAGTCATAAGGAAAACCTTATTGAATAAAAAATCTCCCCCTTTTGGGAAATCACAAACATCCTTTCGAAAAAGCATATAAGGATTTTGAAAAATTTTATTAGACTTTGAAAATTAAAACTTATCTCCCTTTGTTCATAGATAAAAGTGAATACAACTAACTCCCCCTTAGGCATTGGAACTCTAAGGATTGTATTCTGGGTTTCCAGAGTAGAGTTTTCATTATTGTAATAATGAAAAAAACTTCATAGTGGGAAGCTCCCCCTTTCTTTAAGGATATTTCTCTTAGAAAATTGTCTTTTCTCCTCCTAAGGAGTATTTCTTTTTCCTTCTCCCCCTTTTTGATTTTCAAAAAGAATGGAAGGGAATAGAAAAAAAAAGTATGGTACCTGAAACATTAGTATATAACACGATACAACCAACCAAATAACCATTTCATTTGAGTTGGGAAAAAAATTTACAAGGAAAGATAACTACAACAAAAGATCGGAGTGGGTTCATTTGTCTTCCTTTTCCTTCTGAATGAGCTGCTTCAACAAGGGTTTGAGTTTCTTCAAGTCTCTTTGATCTTCCTCTCGTTGCCTCTCCAAGGATTTTACCTTTTCTTCTTGAGATTTTAATGTCTCTGCCTGAGCTTCCAAGGCTTCTTTCTGCAGCTTTATTATCTCATCTTGCATTTCCATCTTCTGCTGAAACTCAATCTGGAAATCTCTTTCAGTTTTCCAATTTTGAGATACTGAGTTAAGCTTCCCATTCAGATCCCTGACCTGTTGATTCCAGAAATTTTTCTCCTAGGTCAACTTCTCACAAATCTCATTAACCCTTTTATCCTCCATTTCAAAAGCATTTTGAAATTCAGCTTGAAAATTCTCAAAGTGAACTAAATCTTCATCAACTCTCTTGGACCACTTTGTTACCTTACTGTAGGACTTCCTATGCACGTCATAATCGATCAGAAAACTTTTCTGTTCAGCTTCCAACTTCACAAATTTATCCATTTCCATGGATAAAGAATCTGATTTCTGATTCTTAGATTGTTACAGCAACTGGAATCTGGAATCTATTGTTGGAATAATCGGAATGGTGTCCACCAACTTCCTTAGAGATTGAACAACAAAATCATGCCTCTGAGATGATGATTTTGAATCAGAAAATTTGCTTGGAGACTGATCTTCTTCAGCTTGCACCAACTTTCTTCTAGAGGTACCACCAACCACTTTCCTCCTGAGGAGATCTTTTACAGGTGTCTCCACGAGAGCTTTCTTCCCCTTATCAGATTTTGGAATGGGTTACACATTAGGAGATAGTTCCTCAGATTCAGAAACTTGAACAATCTGAACATCATCTGGTTTCTATTTTTCTTGACCGTCCTTAAGAAAATTCCTCTCGTAGGACTCTTCTTCATCATACAACACATTTTCTTCTTCTTCTTCTTGATGTTTCTTTCTAGCTTCCTCATCTCCCTTAGCTGATGTAACTATCTTTACGGATTCATCCTTATCTTTGTAGTTCTGTACTTTCTTGATCAAAGTATCCAGATCTTCACTCTCCTCCTCTTCTTCTTCTTCTTCAACTTCTTCCTCTACTGCTTTAGCAACTTCCTTGTCAACTTCTACAACAATTCCTTTACCCTTTTCCTTTTTCAATGTGACATAGTTTTTGGCTGGAGGTTCTGGTAAATAAGGTTCAACACCGAATGTTTCCAGAACTGGAATCCTTTCGGAAGCCAACTCTGTATCTTTTAGCAAAGATCGCACCAGTTCAGCTTCAGTAATCTTCTTTCTCAAGTTCTTTTCCTTCGCTTGTCTATCTAGTTCCTCAATAGATTTTTCCTTTAATGCTTTAGATTTGGAAGGGTCCAGTCCGAATTGATGATCCCCTTCTTTCCTCATTTCTTTATCTTCCCTCCACTTTGCTGCTACTTCATCTGTATATGTTTTCTGCTTCTTCGACTTGGGGGGAGCAGATTGAGTTTCCTTAGCCTGAGGAATTTCTTCATTAGTAACCACTTCCATAGCCTTACTCTTCTTCCTTTAATTCTTTGATGGTTCTGGAGATTGTGTTTCTTTTTCATCTACTTCAAACTCCTCCACAGATAAGGGGTAAAATTCTCCAGACTCACTAGAAAATCCCATCTTCATCCTCTTAACAGTATCATCACTGAATAGCATGAGCTTGTAATTCCGGATCTTTGATTTTCCGAATAACTTGTATGATTCTAAGCATCGAACTATCAACTTAGATAACAAGGCAGGAAACATAATAATCTGATCTCTCAGATTTCCTTCTTTGATATTCTTGATCGTGACCAAGACATGCCTCAATTAGGGACTAAAACATAAAATTAAGGGCTTAAATGACCACAAAACATGTAAAACACCCATTTTATGTACAACTTTTGGCCATAAACCTTTCATTATTGTGTTTTTTTGGGTTTTATAACGTTTTATGTAATAACATGTGCACACCTAACTTGTTTCTAAAAATCCAAGTGAGTCATTTTCTTTTCCTATAAAAGGCCACCACCTATACCCATTCGTCACACCTCTAAAATATTTTATGTTCATCCAATATCTTCCCAAGTATCTTCCCAAAAATCCTCCCTTCTACCATTACAAATACCTTTGGGTAGAAATTTTCTCAAGGAATTATTTTTACATAAACCAAAAGGAGTTAACCCAATTAATAGTTAACATCTTCTCTCAAGGTCCTTTTGTTTATTTTCTTTATCCACCCATTAAACTATCTTTATTCCATTGTTTTGTGACAAAACTAGTATCCTCAGTATACTATGATGTTTTTATGCCACATTTATAACCTACACATAAAAACACCTCCATCTAATAGATGTTGAACATATTGTTTCTATGTACGACGAACTATTGCCTCACGAAATGATGATTGTTCATTTCTCCTTTAACACCAATCATTGTAGACATTATGATGAATAATATATTTATATATTTCATATATTATATTTATTATTTATTTAATATTATTTAATACTTTTACAAAACACATATCATTACTTTTCGTTTGTTTTTAAGATGATAATCTCGTTTGAGGAAATGGGGATTGCCGTCCCCTTAAAGCGATGTGATTCGTTCACACACCACATAGAATATATTAAGGATGGGTTTAATAAACATATATAATATATATATAATATTAATTCTACTGGAATAATGATATATATATATATACATATATTTAATTTACATTATTTATTTCAATGTGGTGATAAAAGTGGAAACATCATTCATACATACGTACAACCTACCGTCTCCATAAACAGTGAATTCCACTTCGTACTTAATTATTATATAAATTATTATAATATACATATAATTTATATAAATTATATTTATATCATTAAATAAATTCTTCAATAATGATATAAGTATATGGTCCAATGATATAACAAATTAAGTCACATGCAAAAATCAAAGAAAATTTTACCCCAAGTGAAACATTAACATAAGATTGGTAAGAAGCAGGTAATATAAGTTCATAATAAAACCATATATAGTAATATATATAATAATATTCTTCATTAAATTTCATATAATAAACTTATATTTATTACAAAGTAATCTTGTACGAGTACAGAGACAGTCCAGACACAAGGTAAGGGGATTTCATCTCACCTATAATTTCTGTGAGATACATGTTATATTTTCCACTCTTTCCTTTTTTAGTGTTTATAATGACCATGATTGTATTCTATGTATATTATAATTAAATTTATCTTTATTAAGTTGTAAATTTTATGATCCTTTTTACTCGAGTTTTAACTTTCAAAAGTTACCAAGTCGGTAAAATGTTTTGTCTCAATTTTACTTCTTTGAGACTCTTGTTTTGTTATGCACCGAAACTCTTTTTAGAGGTGAATATATTTAACGTTTTCCTAAAATATCATGATTATAAATATTTTTTTTATATTATATGATTCATTAAATTTAATTTACTTACATTGAGAGTATGAACCCAAGATACCAAGTTACAAGAGTCTATTGAGATAATCTCATTGTTTTTTGAGATTGTTTATGTTTATATTTCCTAGGATGAAATCATATAATATATATCTCAATAATTTTCATAAGTTTCCTTATCCAATGTTATTTAATGATACAATCATGTATTTTTACAATATTTTAATCTTTGGTACATAATATAGTTAAGAATTTTTTTTAAGAAAACAGAACTTCATAATTTCTTCAATTGGAAATCTATGTTTTCTAAAAATTGATTCCAAGAATATTGTATCATTATCCTATAAGATTAAAGTGAACTTTTTACCCATTTCTACTTTACCAATCTATTCATGGTAATCTCTTTATTACTTTACTAACAAGGAACTTTTCTTACCGTCTTTACATTGCAAAAGGAATGTTCTTTTGGCCTCGTATGACATGTATGGATTTACCCGGTGTCATTTCTTCGAAGATACATTTTCATTTTTAAAAGGTTAATATTTAAGAATTTTTTTAAGATATATTTTAAAATAATCAGTTTTTCAAAAAAAAATCAGTATTCTTTTATATGTTTTCAAGAGAAATGGTTTTCAAAACATTTTAATACTTCCTTTAATGATTCTCAAAATGTTTTCAAACAATAATTATTCTAAAATGTTTTGAAGATTATTTTACTTGTTTTAAAGGAAAAGGGTTTTCAAAATTATTTCATAAGTTTTAATATATTTTCTAATAAAATAATTTTCAAATGGTTTTATTTATTAAAAACAATTTTTTCAAACACGAAAGGGTATTCTCCTCAAGAAAAGTTTTTAGAGGATATTTCGAAATTATTTTCCATCTAAAATGAAATTATTTGATGTTACTCATAACTTTATAATAAATCCTCTAAAGTTTAATTTAACATACCTTGTATGAATTTGTTATGATTAATATCATGGTATTTATTATATCAATTTCTTTCATGGGTTACATGTTTAAGAAACCTGCTTCTTTTCACCGGTTATGATTTAATGAGATGGTTATGAAACCTATCCCTTTTTCATAGGTTATGATGTGATTAAATGTTAATGGTACCCAATTCATTTCATGGGTTTGGATTTGATGTTTATAAAAACTATGTCATTTTATGGTTCATGATATGATTAATATTTTATTATCTTATGGCACATGTATGAATGATTTTATTATAAGATGGGTGGGACCTAAATCTCATTCCAATGCATTGGGTAATGGTAACTATTTTATGATCTCAAAGGGTGCATGATAGGATATCCCAAGACTGAAACAAGATGGAATAAGGGATACCATACCAATCCCAAAACAATAAAAAAATACAGAACATACAAATCCCAAAACAATTGGTAACGTGGGAGAATATACAAATCCCAAAACAAGAGGGTACTCTAGAGGACATCCCAATCCAAAAAGAATAGGGTACATGAGAGGACATACAAAGATCCAAACAAGAGGGAATATGGGAGAACATGAAAATCTAGAAATAATATGGAAAAAGGGAGAACATCTAAATCACAAAACAAGAGGGATAAGGGAGAACATCCAAATCCTGAAGGAAGAGGGTACATGGGAGAATATCCTAATCCCGAAAGAAGAGGGTACATCAGAGGACATACCAATCTAGAAACAAGAGGGTACGTGGGAGGAACTCCAAATATTGAAATAAGAGGGTGACTTGGATGTAATTCCAATCTTGATGTAGGTTCACATGTGATTACACCAAGATTAACATGTTATTAAGTTCTTGGTAGGCCACCTTTAGTTAGGGTTTTTATATGTTTTTTCCACAATCCCTTGTTTTTCGAATGTTATGAGCTCATGGATTATGTTCATTTTTTCATTATGATTCATGTCTTATAAATTTAAAATTTTTATTATGATATCTGATATGGAGGTTATGCCCTTCAAATGTTATGCTTATTTTCTATACCCTTATGTTCATGTTATGCATACACATTTTCTTTATTTACACTTACTGAGTATCTATGATCACACCTTTCTTATTTTTCATCTCCCTATGTCAAAAAGAAACATTTTATGTAGAAGTGATAATGATATAAGTTTTTATGGGAGATGTTGGATATCCTTCACCAGGATATAATATTTGGTTTCCATGTTTCCAAAGCACTAAACTATTATGGTCCACACACATATATTTTTGAAATGTATTAAATATTAATCTAAAATGATGTAATATCCATGTATGTTAAGTATAGTTTGATATAGCTTGTATCAAAGGAAAGGTTTAGTTAACCTTTTGATACTAGGATGAGAAAACCTTAGTGAGATCCCTAGCATTATTTGTAATGATATTTCTAGGGATGTCTCTAAGGATAAGTATAAGGATAAGTTAATGTTTATGAAAATGTCATGTAATTTTGCAAAAGTATAGAATGATTAGTTTCCAAGAAATACATACCTATTGGGATACTAAAAGTAGATGTGGATCTATCATAGATGTACCCAGGGGTAACAACTCCAACACAATGATCTGGGCTTGACTTAGTGTAATTTGGTGCATTACAATAGGCCTTTCTTCACACTTGGTTTGATACTCCCATGGAATATTATTTGTGAATTCACAAACTCTTGAAAAACCATTATGGAGGATTTATATATAAATTTCTTGTGAATAACCTAATATTAACCTTGGGTGTCATATATTATGGAATATTTCATGATTTATACATCTTATAAGTAATTATTTGCACGACTATGTGGTTTTATGCTATGATAAGTAATGGTCACACTACGCTTTTGGTTTTAGTAAATGACAAGAACTGGAAGGAAATACATTAATGTTGAATGCGATAGATGATTTTATGATGAGAAGTCACGTTGGATGATCACTGGAGTGAAATATGTTGTGATCCTATCTAATTATTTCTCATAGAACATGACTAAGAATGTTTACTTTAACCAACTCTCAGACTCACCAGAGAAGAGAAGGAAGGAGTTCACTTAGAGTTCATGTAATGGAGACCAAGGAGGAAAGAGGGTTCATTTTACTTTATATCAATAATGTGGAAAGAATCACCTATGTGAATGTCTTAGTGGAACAAGAAGATATTTTGACTGTGGAAAATAAGGACACAAATCTAGTAACTGCACGGAAAACATAGAGTGTTTGTTTAATGGAATGGAAGTGAATGTTGGCCTTCCTAAGGTATTTTCCATTGAAGACTTCTTTATATATGAAAATAATGGGCATTATAAAAAATTATTTCCCTTGTGGAAGGATCATGAAGAGAATTAGAAGGGTGGTAAAAGTTATGGTTTTTCTACTGATAATGAAGATACCCTAAATGAAATGTGAAAGGTATGAGATGTTCTTATAATATTATTTTTATTAATCATAAGAAGAATGATTGTATTGATGTTGAGGAACCCAGAGACATGGTGCATATTTCATATTCTAGGAAAGATGTATAAATGAATAAGTTGAAGAATACAGAGTAATGGTTTAAGAATAAAGATAGAATAATCAAGTATTTTGGAATTCATTGATTATGTTATATAAATCCTGAGATGTGTATTTATTTTTCGTATAATTTTTCATTAAGGATTGAAAGGGAAATTTTTAATGGTAATGAAGACTTAGAAAAGTTATTTCATAGAAAGGTGATATTTTAATTAAGGTACAGTAAACCTTAATTAATGCATGGAGATGAGATAATGATGTTCAAATAAAGATATATTGGATATAAATAAGTAAATTGGATGGTACATATTTCCCTAGATTTTTTTATTTAAAAAGTGATCTATTTTATCAAGGAAGAAGTTTAAAACTTCTTGGATTTAAATAATATCGTTAGTAATCATTGGAATATGGAATCATGAAATATTTCCAAAAGTATTTATGGTAATTATGATTGTTACCATGTTTAAAGGAAATATACGATGAAGAAATTCACATATTTGGAATGTGAAAACCAAGAGCTACTTTGTGATATATGGGGGATAAATTAAAGTTGATTTTGTGATTTCTTTCTAATGTTTTGGATTTTCCTCTTTTATAAGGGTTATATGGTTAACCATTTATGGAAATATTATGTATTATCTTACCACATAAGGATTTATGAATATTAGATATCATATTAAAAAACATGGTGTTGATGATAAATGATGGCATATGGGATGGAATATCATGGATCTCATGTCTGTTAGCACTTCAAGAATTAAAAAAATATCATTTATTTCTTTGGGTAATAGATGAAGTGTAAATCTATAAAGGTCTAACCCAAGGTTGGGATTTTGCATGAGAATGGGAATAACATCAAATAAATATATTTCTATATATTAGTGGAAAAAAATTAATAATTGATAAGACAATGATAAGAAAAAATGGTTTTCACTAATACCTTAAACTATGTTGAACCAATGGCTTCTGGAATCATCAGAAACCTGTGACTTTGAGGAAATTAACTTTTAATTGATCATTCACTAGTTTGTGATTAATGACCTCAATCAATCTATATAAATATTTACACTTTTCATCCATGTACAATCTTTACTCCCAACCTATGATCTCATATGTGGAAACCCAATTATATGTTACTTAGGGTAATCATTATGGTTCCAAATTTCCCTTTTTAATTGAAGTTTTAGTAGCCGTTTTTATGATGTGGGTTTCTATGAATGAAACTTTCTAGAATTAAACCTTTGATAACATAGGTGAAATTCAAGGGAAAATTCATTGGGGGGGGGGGGTAGAATGTAACACCCTCAGATTTTGTGAATTATTTTTTTCAAATTAATAAATCTTTTCAATATTATTCATTTCACGTGACACCAGAAATCATTCTTTATATATATATATATATATATCTATTAAAACACTATGTAAAACACTAATTTCTCCTGAAATAACGACTTGGATTATGATACACGCAATACTGACCTGGAGTATATTACATGAAACACTGAATTAACATACATTACATTCAATACCATATTAGTGTATGAATTGGCATACATTACATGCAACACTGACTTGGCGTACAATGCACACAACATTGAGTTTCTATGAAACATGTTTATATATATATAATTAATTAAATGAGATAATTATAACCTAACCATTAAAAATAGTTATAGGAATAGTAATAACTAATTTTTAGATATTTTTTATAAATTGTTTATATAAATAAAACATATTGATAATGAAAAATAATATTGTTTGTAAAGTCTTTTTATGTTAAAAATGCCATTTTCTTGAATGGACTGATTTTAATAATAAAATTAATTTTAGAAAAATTTATAATTTTAATTATATAAAATAAAAAAAAATTAATTTAGAATTTTGAAATTATCTTAGGGTGATTTTTTTGTATTTTCCTGGGAAACTTTATTTTTTGATGAATAGTGAGAAATATTACCTTGTTGTTAAAAACAACCTTTTTGTCTAATTAATCAATTATTAAAAATTATATTTGAATTTTTTAATGTCACATTAGATAAATATTTCTTATATTATTACAATTTAATTCATTAGAATCAATTTCACTTTGAAGCTGAATATAAGATCTTAACAAATTTTGGAACTTTTTCCTACTTTTGACCCCGGTTTTTTCGTCCCGTATGTGGGATTAGCTCAAATATTAATTTTTCTGCTTCTGTGAATTTAATTTAAAAAATATTGGATACACCATTTTATTAATTTTAATATTTATAGACTAATATAACCAAGTTAATTTTTGACAAAAATGATTAGTGAATGTGACTAAAATTAATCACATGGTTAAGGCCAAATTAAACTTAATTAAGGACTAAACCATAAAATTAATGGACCAAATGACCAAGAAACTTTTACAACACCCATTTTATGTACATATTTTTCCCATAATCCTTCAATTTTTTATTTAAGTTGGTTTATTATTACTTTTTTTAGATAAGAACATGTGTAAACCTAAATTTTTTCTAAAAATTCCAAGTGAGTCATTTTCCTTCCCTATCAACGGCCAACACCTATATCCATTACTCACACCTCTTAGACCGATTAATGTAGTAAAATATATGAAAAATAAGCCTCCCAAAAATCCTCCAGTTAACCTTGAATCCTCCCTTTTGTCAGAAATCTTCTTAAGGAATCCTTTTGGCATAAACCAAAAGGAGTTACCCGATTTAGAGGTAACATCTTATCTCAAACTCATTTCCTTTATTTTACATCTCCACCAAATACAATCCCTTTATTCTATTCTTGTGTGACAAAAAAATATTCCTCAATATATTATGATGTTTTTATTCCACAGTTTTGACCTAAACTTACACACACCTCCATATAAGTGATGTCAAAAAAAACTATTTTTGTGTACAACGAACTACTGCCTCATGAAACGATGATCATTCATTTATCCTTTACTGCCAATCACATTGGCCATTATGTTAGAAAATATGTTTCTATATTTCATATATTATATTTATTATGTACTTAATCTTCTTTATTTCTTTTAAAACATACATATTTTTACTTTCCATTTGGTTTTAATACGATAATCTCGTTTGAGGAAGTGTGATCTACCGCCCCCTCAAAGCTATGTGATTTGTTCACACACGACATGAAATGTATTAAGGTTGGGTTTAGTGAAATTATATGATATATATGAAATATTAATTTTACTGGAATAATTATATATATATACATACATATACATACATTTTCATTTACATACTTTCTTTCAATATAATAATAAAAAAAGAAACAACGTTCATGTAAACGTACGACTTACCATCTTCATGAATGGTGTATTACATTTCGTAATTCATTATGATATATATTATTATTATATAAATATAATTCCTATAAATGATATTTATATCATGATATACATTCTGGAATCATGATATTAGTATAAGGACCAACAATATAACAAATTAAGACATGTGTGAAAGGAAAAGTGAATATTACCAGAAGTGAAACCTTTACATAGGATCATTAATAAGAGGGTAATATAAGTTCATAGTAAAAACTTATATGTTAATATATATAATAATATTCTTATGTAAAATATTTATAATAAAATTATATATATTATATAGAAATCTTTTATGAGTATAGAGAGAGTCAAGACCCAAGCTAAGGGGATTTCATCTCACTATTAATTTCCTTGTGATACATGTTATGTTCACCACCCTTTCCTTGTGGGTGGTGTATTTACTACCCATGATTGTAATATATATATATATATATTATAATTAAATTTATGGTTATTCACATTTCTATTTTATGAACCTTCTTACATGGGGTTCAACTTTCAATATTTACAAAATCAGTAAAATGTTTGGTCTCAATTTTACGTCTTTGAGAGTCATGTTTTTTTATGCACCTAAACTCTTTTTTGAGGTTCATATATTTCAATTTTTCATGAAATACCATGATTCTAAATATTTCCATGATATTATATGATTCATGCAATTTAATTTCATTACATGGATAGTATGAACCGAAGATACCAAGTTATCAGATTTTATTGAGACAATCTCATTGCTTTTGGAGATTGTTTATATTTATGCTTCTATGGATGAAATATTCCAATCTGAATATCAATAATATTCATGATTTTTCTTATCCGATATAATTTCAGGATATAATCATTTATTTCTACCATATTTTACTCTTTGGTATATAATATAGTTAATAATGTTTTTTAGAAATGTATGACTTTACCCATTCTTCTTTCATAAATCTATGTTTTCTAAAAGTGGATTCCAAAAATATAATACCATTATCCTATAATTTTTAAAATAAAATTTTCTCATTTTTTTTCTTTTACCAATGTAATTAAGGGAATCTTTTTGTTTCTTTCTAGATAGGGAACTTTTTTAATCCTTTTTATCATGAAAAGGGAATGTTCTTTTGACTATTTACGACATGTACAGATTTACCCACCATCATTTCATGGAAGATCGTTTTGAATTTTTAAAATGTTATTAATGAAGAAATTTTTTTAAAAATATATTTTAAAATAAAATGGTTTTCAAAATTATTTCAAGATTATTTTATACTTTTTTTGGAAAAAGTTTTTTTTAAAAAAATTGCAAGCTTCCTTTAAATGTTTTTTAAAGTGTATTCAAAGAATAAAGTTTTTAAAATGTTTCGAAGATTATTTTATAAGTTTTAAAGGAAAATGGGTTTAAAAAGGATTTTATAAGTTTCAATGTACTTTATAATAAAATTATTTTCAAATGGTTTTATTTATTAAAAATAAATTTTTATATAGGATGGATATTTTCCTCAATGAACATTTTTAGAGAATATTTCAAAATTATTTCCCATCTAAGATGACATATGTTGATGTTAATAATCCATTTCTAGGAAATTATATAAAGGATATATTAATATCCTTTCTATAAATGTGTTATTTTTAATGTCTTTGTGTTTATTAAATCCATTTCTTTCATGGGTTACATGATTTAGAAACCTGATTCTTTTCACAGGTTATGCTTTTATGAAATTGTTATAAAACCTATCTCTTTTACATAGGTTACGATGTGATGAAATGATAAAGATGCCCATTTAATTTAAATTTTAATGGTGTAGGTATTTATAGTACATTTTCAATATTTTTCACTAGTATGGAAGATCTTGCACCCATGTTTCCAAAGATACAAAACTATTATGGTCCTCCGACATATATTTTTTAAATGTATGAAATATTCATCTAAAATAATGTAATATCCATGTATGTTAAGCCTAGATATCTATATCAAATAGATCTGAATACAAAATATGAATCCAATGTGACTTTTTTGTTATTTTAAAACAACTTTTAAATCCAAAATATGCAATAACATATACTTTAGAAACTCATCATTCTACATGGGATTTTTTTGGACCTTTTCCTTGAATCCTAGTATTTTTTGAAAATATTCTTGATCAAAATAATTCTCATATGATATGTATGATATCAGAGAAGTTAGATTTATGATCCATATGGGAAAACATTTCTCTAATACCAATGAATAGGTCATTTTAAAGATATAATAGTCCAATAAGAAGTGGTGGAATCAGTGGTTAAAATACAATAAAACTTTTCATTGTTTTTATCCTTTCCATATTAATTTCTCTAATTATTATTTATTTCATGGATCAATTTAAAATACCAAAAAATAAGTATAACCATGATGATATGTGAGAGATAGAATACACATGGGAACAATTGTTTTACAAGGTTTAATCACCCTTGTTACCAAGGGTACAATACATGGTGTGTAGTATTTTTGATCCTTCTACCCAAATTCTAATATGTCATAAATGGAGTAGGAAAAGAATTAATAGGATTAGATTGTAATAAAATTAAAATATCAATGATTAGGTTCCAAAAATAACACTATTTGTGATTTATTTACTCCAAGTTTTTATAAAATTTAGAATAGGTATGCACCCATGTTATTCCATTGAAACAGAACTGGATGGGTGTCTCTCTCATGAAATTCTCTAAAATACTACTACATTAATTTAATCATATGAAATTCCAGTAGTATGGATGAAATATATATATATATATATTTAATAACTCAATATATATAGTGAAAATATTAATTAATACATGATTCCTAAATCTCCTCATATTTTCTATATGATACCTTCATTAAATACTGATTCAAACTCATATAATTAGCTATTGATATTTCTTATTTTCAGTCCTTGTTTTGTCCTTAAAAGATAGGACGTATTATTAAGAGATATTATGGAATTGACCATATTGCGACGTAAGCTCTAAATCATGATCAATTCATGATGCTATGAAATGATAAATTACATCAAAAAATAGGTTTTGGTAAACTATAGATCTACAATTATAGGCTAATATCTCTATTGAAATTTATCATCAGACCCCCTAAATCTCACCTTTACATGGAAAATTCCTATGCAGTTTTCATCATGGTATATATTTATCCCCTTGTTAGTCACCTATGGTTATGATGTGATCTGGTCTCCATAGTTTAGTGAAATTTTAAATTCTAGAATCACTATATCTTTAAATTAACACCAAATTTTCTATTTCAGGGTGGTCATTGTTCTTGTAGGGTGTTCACAGTGACTTCTCATTCTAGTGAGATAAAATAATCTCAAAGAATATATATTGTGACATAAACCACCATTTTTAGGTTTGACATACTTACCTGTGGCACAAATATATTTAGCTCCTAAGATATTATACCAAAAAATTCTTATGGACTCCCTTCATGGTATATATTGATCCTCATAATGGTTCAAGGAAATTCTCCTCAATGCAATTCATTGAGTTGTAGTGTGGTGTATCTACATAATATAATATCTTTATTATCATAGGATAAACTAAATGGTACAACCCTTCTTTATAGGTGTAACTCATAATTCTATAATAATTCTAATGGAATTACTGAAATATACATGGTGTGTTGTTTTAATTATTATAGAAACTCATACAAGATGTGGTGTGGTCATTATTTTTCATTTTTTGGTTACATAATACTAAACTTCATCACAAACTTAACAAATTTAAGGAATGGTTAATAAAACTATGGTGTGAGGTATATATGTAAGATTAAGTCCCTCTATTTTTTCAGTTCTATAATGGAGTAGTGTTAGATAATTGGTTGTGATATCCCTTAGCTCGGGGAACCCTTATAATCCAAGACGTATGTTTTTTCTTTAGTAATATTTAGTATCCATAATTTTCTCTAATATTTGTCATCATTATCGAGACTCTCCTCAAATTCCATCATTCATATTGATCTTTTTATCTTTATTACATTTTTTCCAACTGTGATATGTTAAACATTATTCAAATCATAAGTAAATATTTTCAAGATAACATGCATGAAAACACTAAAAAACATATAAATCTAAAATATACTAGTGTTTCATAATCTCTTCAACATAGGTAGAATCCATAACTAACTCCAATCAATGTTTTATCCAAGAACACCATTTGTTTGGATAGTCTCTATAAGAAATCACCATCCCTAGGTGAGAATACAATCATATAGAAAATAGAAAATTACTTGAATATCACAAGGAGTTACATGGTATTTCTTTTTCTTTATACTCCCTTTATTATCCCTTCAAGAGTTATTCATTATCTAAATAAGGGACATGACCTTTAATGACATGATTTCAAAATAGCACCATGTACCCTTTCATGAATCTTCTCACTAATTCAACCATGGTAACAATTATACTAAAAAGATATTTATGTATCTTAATAGATAACTTGGAATCTCATCCCATGGTATATGGTAGAATCTCTAATTCCCGTCTTCTAGGGTTGACTCTAAGATTAGTCTATATTCAACTCAAATTATGATAATATTCATCAATCTTCATATTCCTTGAAAAATAAAACATGTCATGCACATATCGATCTCCCAAATCATATTTTTCTCTTCAATGTATTCCGAATCCATAATATTCCAAATTATTAGTGTAAATAGGGTCATCAAATATTAATAAAAAATCCAACAAGATATGGTAATATGAGTCATGGATGGACTTTATATTAATGACCTGCATTGATAAAGGACCTTCAATTTCACTATAAAATATATTGCCCACTATGAATTACACCTCAAGGTTTTTTCCCCTTAGAGAACACAAACCATCATCTGAAGAGGAATAATGCAAGGTGAGGATTTAAAAATAATTTATATACTTAACATTAAATAATACCATGTACCATATGAGTTTATGAATCAGCTCTATGAAAGAACCTATTAGATTCATAGATTAACCCCTGGTAGTCTCATGAGATGGTAATTAGTCCCATGCCCTGAATCTCAAGGAGTGTTAGACTTTGGTTCCAACAGTCTCACCCTTAGTGTTTCTAAAGTGATTCAAACCCATATTATATGATCTCATTCAAGCTATTGGGTATACCATTAGTCTACGTAAGATATTTTTTATATAGCACCACATCACATGGTTTTGTTTCCCCTAAGGTCACACTACCCATAACTAAAAAAGGAAAATTTCAAGGGGATTATTTCAAATAAATTTATTTACTATATATGAAATCCTCCCTCACCCCATATAGGACTCATGAATCAGGGCCATGGAATAACCTATTAGGGTCATAGAACAACCCTTGTAAATGTTATGAAATTGTGGTTAGTCCCATGTTACAAATCTTAGGGAGAACTAGACTTTGGTTCTAACAAATGCATGAGTTGAACTATATAAAATTGACATATTTCATTTCACATGGATATACTCAATTCCATAGAAAATGTAATTTGATTAATTTACATTAGATACGGTGATACATTTAGTAAAAAATTGTATGGAGTTACATAGTGTTAATGGTGATATTATTGAATTTTTCATGAATGAAGATGGAGTTCTATCCAACCCGACACCCGACCCGGTCAGTGGCATGACCCGAAGGGCATTCCCAACCCCAATGGGCTGGAAACTGGTGTATGGGTATCAAAAATTTAGTTTGATAATGATTTCACCCATGAGTATAAACATAAAGAACCAATAAAAAATATAAATGAATATTTATAAACAAATGAGATACAACTACTTTCAGATTCAAGATTTATAACTTTGAACAAAAACTCAAAAGGACTATAGTGAAATGGAAATGAAAACAAACATCCCAAAAACCACCATGAAACAAGAGGGGCATCACCCTTAGGACACCACCACCAACACCTACAACAAGTGGAAGACTAAAAAACGAATCCACCACACCATGACACATCTTTCCTTTACTAGGGTCATACATAACAAAGTCTAAATACCCCCAATGGTGTATGTTGAGTGTGACTTAAAACCCATTAGTATAAAACCCAAAGAGAAAACATTACATGCCACAACATTAGAAGAAAAATTAACATTCACATTTGTTCAAATCCTTTGAAAAAATTTCAAGAATATTTTTTAAGAAAAACCATTCACAAGGAAACACTTTCAAGGAAAATCATTTTTAAACAAACATGATTTAAAATAAAATACGGAAAATACCCACAAGGTCTACTATATACTGACGGATGGAACCACACCACATAAGCATCATGTCGCAATAGATCACCATGGTGAATTCATAAGGGGAACTAGCACAAGTGGAACTCTAGAAACCCCATACATCACTGAAAAAATGGTATAAATACAATGAACAACATCTTTATCATGCTAGATCAACTAGGAGGGAGCATCCCAAGGGACTAGTCAACTCCGATCATATCATATGTTTAGTTAGTGTTGTAAATGTCAATTCATCTAAGTGAATCTGGGATTTCCACTTCCGAGTCAACTAGTGTAAATCCACTAGAAGAATTTGGTCTTTACACTTTCGAAGCACTAGTGTACTAGTTCTCTTTTCCCCACCTATGTACCCAGGATTCAATTGTGCTCAATCCCTCATTTCACATGTCACAAAAATAACCATTTTCACATATCCTCACATAGAAACTACAATTTTCTACAAACAAACCACTTTCCATTTTACACACATAAAAATCATTTGAAAACACATTTCGTACCACTTGAATAACCCTTACAACCCATTTGGAAAATTACAATAAAAACACATAATAAATTCGACCAATTGCATGGACCAACCCCCTTTAAAATCATAATACAAGCCATGTTACATTTTTAAAACAATATTCTCATCATTTACAGAATCCACACGTCACATTTAATGGTTCAAAACAAAATCCAACATGACAAAATAATCCATTTTGTTTGAAAATAAATTTTTAACATGTTCTCACCTCAAGATCCTTTGAAAACACATTACACACCCTCCACAAAAGGCATAAAACCCTATTTAAGAAAAATTATAATGAAAAATACCCAAATCATAACTTATTTCCTTTTGAAAATATAGTTTTATCACATATGCATGCCAAAAACATCCAAAACATATTTCACACCACACAATTAAACCAGATAAAACTTTTATAAATCCAATAAAGCACATAAAAAACATTTAAAAATGCTAGAGCATGGAACCATCAACCTTAAGTGTAAAAGCTTCCAAATATTTATGTGAAACTTCAATCACACCACCACCAGACCCTAACAAAAAAAGATTAACCAAAAAACATCGCTAGACTCCCAAAAATAAAAAACCCAAACCCCCTATAAATCAAATAATCACTGAAAAAAACCCAAAGAAGTGGGAAGAGAAACCATAGAAAAGAATGAGAAACCATGGTAAAAATCACTTAGTTGAAGTTTATTTCATGAATACATACCAAATTAACCAAATAGAGGGAGTCAAAGGGAGCTAAAAGGGAGATAGATAGGCACCTAGGGCTAAGCAGCTCGAATGGGGAAATCAAGTGAGGATTTAGTGTTAAATCCTAAGATTACACAAAAGTAATTTTCTAATTTTTAATGACATGGACAAGTCACATGATTTAACAACACAGTTTTCCAAAACTTGCAGAAACGATGTTCTCCTTTCTAGAAAAGAGGAACATGCCTCACGTTTAGTATGAACAGTTTAAAAATCGGGCACAAACCATATGATTAGACAATATCTAAAAATTCACTTTGGCCATACTGTTTCCTGGGAAAGGCACAAAGTATTCCAAACCGTGCACCAGAAATGTGCCACATTCTGTTAACCAAAAAACTCAATTTTTTATATCAAAAATAAATGGGGAAACGCATGGAAAAGCACTATATTGAAAATAAAAAAGGAGATACCTAAAAATACAAACCCATCATACAAATAACTTGAAAGAAAAATAGTTATTCAAAAGTTAACCAAAACAAAGGTTGAAAACTTAAACCCATGTGTGACAATTCTCCCCACCATGAAAAAATTCTGCCACCAGAAATTCATTAACAGTTTTGATCTGAAAAAATTATACTTCTCAAAAAATTATGTAAATTAATTTCCAACATCAAAATGAAGATAAAACAAGAACATACAAAATGGAAATATAGATTCATAACATTTAACATAAGAAGTCAGAATGGACCCCCCACCATACACCTTCTTCCCCTAAAATTCATAACACCTCAATTTGATCTATTAAAAGGAAAGTAACTCTCAAAACTACATAATCTAACATCTCAAGCAAGGAACACCTTAGAAATTACCAAACAAAACTCATACCTCTTACCTAAAACGAATAAAATAACCCAATCCACTTCTCAAAAAAATACTCACACAAACTTTCTTTAACAAAACCACATGGTGCACTCCCACCCAATAATTTAATCAAGGATGGAACAATAAATTAGATAACTCCAAATGAACTACCCAATTCCAAGAAAACACCCAAAACTAAACTGAATTATCAAATTGGGAGGCCCCAATAGACTCCACACCATTTAAAATGAACTAGCACCAACTTACTCTGGAAGAAATCTCAATGTGACCCACATTGGGTCTCCCTACCATGGGAACCAACCAACTTAACTAACCATAATATACCAATAAACCCTTCCATTGATAAGGGAATCACACAACCATGAGATATGCTATAATCGAAACCAATTCATGAAGGCCAACTGCACATGGACAACCAAACTGGGATCCACTTCTAGAAATCTCATCCACTAGAATCTCAAGAAAATAAAACTACCATACCTATTTATGACCAAAGGAGAATTATTATACTATAATATTTATAACAAAGAAATTAGGCCATAACAACCTTCCCACAAAGGGGAACATTCCCTGAAAAAAACTACCACAAGGAACTTAAACTATCCCCATTCTAGCACCCAAGAAAAAAGTCGGACCAATCACCCCCCATTATTCATAAGTATGCATCAACATCATTATAATGGATATGTTTGGAGCCATGATGTTTGAAGCATCTCCTACCTCGCAGTCAGGAGCTGAAGATCCTTAGTTGGAACTCCTTATTTTGGTTCCATAAGAAGCCACATAGAAAACTAGGTAGAACCAATAGAACAAAACTCATCATGGAACTTACATCTCCCAAACAAGGGACTCTACTAATATGGGGATTTAGGAGGCACATACGCATCATCCTATTTCATCCTAATGATAAATAGTAGGAAGAAAGAAAACACATAATACAACTTCATTTAGAATGTAGAAATACAATATTCATGAATGAAATACATGATCACATTGAAATGAAAATTCTCAAAAGATTCCATGACATCAAATTTTCCATTTTAAAGAAAATACAACCTAGAAAAACATCACCAGAGTCAACCATTAAAATAAAATAAGCATTATAAATAAATTGACTTTAAATCAAGGCCCAAATAGTATACTACTCCTGAAAATGGGAAGGAGTGTCTCTTTTGAAGTTGTGGACCTAACTCAACGACGCTTCCTAGAAACATCCTGAATGAATGTTTGAATGTTACTTAGGAATCTATAGGCATGATCAGTCTTTAAAGAATTCAGTCATAATGGATCCCTATGACCAGACATGCCACACTGATGGCATGACATGATACTACACCCAAAATAATCTGATGAAAGATTTGTATTTTTTTTCATATCATGACCAACACCAAAAAATTTATGTCGCCTTCCATTACTAGAATTCCCATAATCACTTCCAGAATAGAACTTCAGGCATGAAGGCGGTAAACTTCACCTTCAACAACATAGAAAACTCTAGGAAACTAAAATTTCCTTCAATTTACCACATCCACTCTTTTGCTTCGAGAGGATTCGCTTAATTGAAAAAATAGGTTGATTTAATTTCTGAAACCCAAGAAGAAGGTCTTTAAATTGATAAACTAGAGTGTCTTCTAATGGTGAGATACCCCCAGAAACACCTTAAATATGCATCGAATCATATGAGGGAACACACTTTTCTAACAAGAAACTGAGAGCCTAATCAGACTAATACCTAGACTAAAAATTTCTACAAAAAAACTCTTACCACATAAAGGGAACCAACTCAAAGGCTTCCCAAAAGATTTTTCAAAAGAACCCACTAACCATTATCTCAAATTCATTTCATCAATAAGAACTCAAACTTGAAACACCATTCAAACATGCAGAGTTAAAAAACTCATAAAATCTCACAAGAAACATTCCAAAATCACATGGGGACACACCAAACAACTATTGGTTATCAAAATACCATGTTTTTTATTATAAATTTTATTTAATGGAAATATGGATTGGTGGGTTGTAAACTCCCACATGGTATTCCATATAGACCCACAAATGCATTTTCTCATGGAAAACTGGGTGTTCATCCATGTTTCTATAAATATCTATGTATGTGGTTACTCTTGGAAATACCAAAGGACAAAGCATAACTTTTCTACTTTCTAAAACAAAACATTAAACCCATATCTTCAACTTATAAATCCACTTCCAATTACAAAAAACTCATAAAACTTTTCAAAAACTCATAAACCAAAAAATTAAAAACCATTTTCAAACTCCAAATATCAATTCGTTTTATCTTTATCAAAATAGAATCGCTTGGAAAATTCAATTCTAACAAAAATAATTTGGTTAAGATCATTTATCCTCATTTAAAAAAACTCCCAAGACTTTTTTTAAAATTAATTTCTATTTTCCAATAAAATAATTTTTATAATACCAAGGTTTTGGTTACAAAAACTTAATTCTCAATAAACTCTCCCCAATTTAACCAAAAATAATTTTACAAAATCAAAATTTTTCAAAGTTCCCTTAATAATGATTCTCAAGATCCTTCTTCCACCTTCCCAAACAAAATTATTACCACTTCAAAACCAAAATTTCCGAACTTTCAAAAAAAAGGTTCGTAAAACATTTTTTTTAGAGTTAAGTAAGCCCCAAAACAATCCACAAAGGGAAATTAGTATCGATGGGTGACTCATCCATATGGATGGAGGCTATATTCCAATCGAACCATCATTACAAAGAGTATTCTGTTACCATTTACAAAGATCTACATGTACTTTCATTCCATGAAATCTCATTTAGACCATTTTCTTGACTCATATTTCATTTCCCAACCTCCAAAAAATTCACAAGAACCAACAGTACCAAATAAATCTAGATTTCCCATGGATACTATAGTCCCATCATGAGGTGTGCTAACCAAAAAACCTACGAGAAACTAGAACCACAATCCTTGACATTCCTAGCTCAAATACACCTAGACTCTTCCCAAAATAATGTGACCCAAAAAGAGTGTGACCTGATCTGATACAATTTTTTCATGAACCAATTCTGAGTTCCATTCGACCTCGCACCCAGCCCGGTTCATGGGATAGACCAAAGGGTGTTCCCAATGACCATGTTCTAGAAACTAGTGCCTTTATATTGAAAATATATTTTCAGAATGATTTTAACTATGAGTATAAACATAAAAAACCAACAATAATAAATGAAACAAAACTGAATAATCATAACCAAATGATATTAGAAACTTTTACATTCAATATTTACAACTTTGAACAAAACATAAATGTACTAAAAACAAGTGGAAACCAAAAATATCGACCTAAAAATATCTGTGCAACATGAGGGATATCACCCTCAATCCACCACCACTAACACTTGCAACAAGTCGAAGCACAACACATATTTCCTTTACCTAGGTCATACATAACAAAGTTTAAATACACCCAAAGGTATATATAGGGTGTGATAAAATGTCTTATAGTATTCTACCCAAAAAGATAATATTTCATGCAACCACATTTGAAAAAAAATTTGGCATGCACATTTATACAAAGCCTTTGAAACATTTTATATAATTTTTTTAAGAAAAACCATTCACAAGGAAACACATTCATGTGAAACCATTTCTCAAGAAACTTGTTTCAAAATTAATTACACAAAAATAAACACAAGATACATTATATACCTATAGATAGAACCAAAAAAATCATCATGTCACAATAGATCACCATGGGTGAATCCCTATGGGTAACTAGAATAAGTGGAACTCTATATGCCTCGTACCTAGGTGAAACAGTGGTATAAAAACCATTTCCCATAACTTTCTCATGCACAATCCACTAGGATGGAAAATCTCAAGGAACTAGTAGTCTTTGATCATACCATATGTTTAGTTAATGATGTAAACATCAATCCAGCTAAGTGAATCTAGGATTTTCCACATTCAAGTCAACTAGTGTCAATCCAAAAGATGAATACATTATTTTCACTTCTGAATCACTAGAATACTAGGTCTAGTTTTCCCACCTAAGTACCTGGGATTCCCTTATTTTCAATCCCTCATCTCATAAGTAAAAGAATAACCATTTTCACATATTATCACATAGAACCACCATTATCTATAAACAAACCACTTTCCATTTTACACAGATCAAAACCATTTGAAAACACTTTCCTCACAACTTATATAAACCATAAAACCCATTTGGAACATTACAAGAAAAGAAAATATTGAATTTGACCATTTTCATTGACCACCCCTTCCAAATAAACACACAAGCCATGTTCGCTTTAAAAAAAATGCTTCTCATCATTTATATAATCTAAACGTCACATTTAAATGTGAAAAATAAAAAAAAATAAAAAATAATCCATTTTCGTTTGAAACCCCACTTTTAACACACTCTCACCTTATGTTCCTTTGAAAATACATTACACACCCTTTAAATGAGGCATAAAACCCTTTTTAGGAAACATCACAATGACACATACACAATGCATAACCGTATTTTTTGAAATCTAATTTCCTAAAATATGTATACCAAAAAATTTAAAAAACATATTTTTCATCACAAAATTAAAAAAGTGAACACTTTTATAAATCCAATCAAGCATAACAAAAACATCTAAAAAAGTTATAGCAATGAAACAAATACATCAAGTGTAGAAACTTCTGGAAATTTATATGAAACTTAAATCACACCACTATAAGACCCTAAAAAATAAATATTAACCAAAAAACTTCACTTTAATCCTAAAAATCACAATAACGAACACCCATTTGGGTCAAATAATTGCTGGGAAACAAACCCCAAAGAAGGAGGATGAGAAACCCGAGAATAGAAGGAGATACCAAGAGATAAATCAATTACATGATGTTTCTTTGACGAATCCACACAATATCCACCAAAATGAGGGAGTCAAAGGGAGAAAATAGGGAGATAGGAAGGATCCTAGAGCTGACAAGCCTGAATGGGGTGATCAAGGGGGGATTTGGTGTTAAAAAATTTGAATACACAAAGGTGATTTTCATATTTTTAATGACATGTACAAGTCACATAGTTTTCTTGAACGTTTTTTCAAACCATGCAGAAATTGTGTGCCCCTTAATGCCAAAGTGGAGCATGCCGCATGGTTAACCAACATAGTTTACGTAGTGTTCTCTAATTGTGTGACTAGAAATTGTCCAAAATTTCACTTTGGTTGCACGGTTTCTTCGGAAATGTGCATGGTTTTCCAAACCATGTGCTAACAGTGTGCCACCTGCTATTGACCCAAAAAATAAAATTTTTAATCAAAACTCAAGGGGTTACCCCATGTACATGAACTAGATTGAAAATAACCAAATCAAATACCTCCAAATTATAATCCATCACACCTATAACTTGAGAGAAAACCCAAGATCCATAAGTGAACCATGGTTGAAAAAAAACCCAGGTGTGACAGAATAAATTTATATCTTTATCAAGATTGATATTTTTTAGACGGATATATTTTCATATGATTATGAATTGAGAATTTATAATCATTACCAATGTTTTATAGGTTTGTAAGGTCAAACTTAAGGACATTTATATATGAATTTATTTTAGTATGAAATATTTTTTTCAAAATATGATAAACTTTATATGATAACCTATCTAAAGTATTTTAAAGTGTTATACAAAATAGTTTTTAATATGATTTCACAACTTGTTACATATTATGTAACCTAATGTGTTATGATAAAAAAGTTTATGAAGCATTTTTAAAGGTAGTAAATTGACAGAAATATGTCATAAAACATAAAACATGATGACATGATAGTCACAATAACATGGTTTGTGTCATAGCATGAATTAATATTTATGAAGTAGATTTCACTATTCATAGAAGTTGGAGGTGTTTTTCATAGTGTTTTTATCTCTCCAAATTAAACATCATACATAATCACATAAAGTAGATATTTTTAATAATGGTTAAAAATTGTGGAAAATAACTAGTCAAAAAGATCATGGGGGTCTAAAGTGGTGTATCCTAAGAGCACCCCCTATCAAAAAGTCTGTGTAATAGAGTGGTAGAGAACCAATACATGACTAAATAATAAAGTTATCACTCTACCTTAATTTTGATGCAGGTATGTTATCCATAATATTCCCCTGACACAAAGTGTTCAAGATCTTGAAATATTGATTGATTAAATATTTTCATACTCTAATATAGTAAATGATAGACAAGTTGATTGGAATTTTTTCTTATAGGTATTTGGATACTATTGCTTCTCTAGTTTCCAAAGATTATTATATAATATTATAAATTTTTTTAAAGAGTGATCCTGTTGAAAATTTCTTTCACTTCTTTTTTCATAGAATCCCTTTGTCTACATTGAGAACTAAAATCGATGATGACAAAACCCTCTAAAACATGAAATATAACACCTCCCATCATTAATACTATATCAAAAAACCCATATGGATTAATTTTGTGACCAAACATAGGAGTGTTCCAATATACCCATCACCCTTGGGGGACATTCCCATCTGACTCCGTTCTATGGTTTCATTTGTGTAATCCTGTTAATGTTTTCAAGTACTTCTCGACCCTTCTTTTTATCTATTATTTTCTTAGGGTCCTCCTCGAGTTGTTTCGAGATGAAAGTTAAAATGTTTGGAAAAATATTGGATATTCATGGTTGCTGCACAGTTTTCCCAAACCCTGCACCCACCCAGTAGAAACCTTGAAAATCTAAACATCGAGGATTTTCATGGTTGAAACATGGTTTGAAAGACTATACACCCACATAGTAGAAACTGTGAACCACTTTAAAGGGGCACATTATTAGGGTGAATGGTTTGATAAACCATGTGGCCCCACCCAGCTAACTGTGTGAATAGGAAAAATTAATTCATAAATTTATTAAAAAAATTCTTGAACCCTCTTTTGGACTCCTACTCGACCCTAACTCTCTATATCATGATTTCCAAGGTTGGTAAGGATCTCAAGAACCATTTTTGTCTCCTGCAAATCCATTTTTAGGAGAACTGAAGCTCAGTGAATCATATTTTATCACTTGTGAGTATGTGAATCTTCCTTTATTGACCTCTCATGATCTCTTCTTCTCCCCTTCTTAAGTTATTTAGATATACATGTTTCTTGAGGATCTAAACTCTGTTGTTTTGGATCATAAACCTTTTTTTGATTCCTTGGTCTCCATTTCTGATGTTGTTAGTTAGTTTTTTCCATTGTAGGCACTAGGATACATGATCTATTTGTAAATATATGTGGTTTTGTATAAGTTTAACCAATAATTTAACATTGAATTTCTTGATTTAAATTTATTTAAATTCAATTATATTTTAAAAACACAATTTTGTGTGAATTGGGATTTAAATTGAAATAATATGGATTTTGGGGAAAACCACCAATTCCAATGAACTGGGGTGCTATTTGGATTTGATTGAAATTGTGGAATTTGATTTTCTAAAATTAATTTTTAGAAAATAGATTAAATGGTTTTGATGAGAACCAATGTTTGGTTTTATCTTAAAAATGGAATAAATTTATTAAAAACCCATGTTTTTGTTTTTAAATAGATATTTTCAAATTGAAATGTAAAATAAGGAAATTTTATTTTAAAAAATTTATAAATAATTTACCCATTATTGATAGTTGATTGAGAACATGCAAGCATGGGTAGTTAGTGATTTTTTTGGGATAAACACTCTAGGATGAAATTTCCATAACAAAAGATTGATACTTTACAACTCTAGAAAATCATACTTTAGAAGATCTTATCCTCAGTAGGATGTTGATGAGTCCTCTCTAACCAGTTTCTAAGAGAAGTGTGTGTACATTTCCATGATCACTATGACTGTGTAAGGATACCATAACCTGGAATTGTTATACCTCTTAAAAGATGAGAAATCTTCTCATTTTTGATTATTTTTATATACATAACATTGTTTTTAAACTTATTTAAACATGACTTGTGAATTTATATAAACTATTTTATATAATTTTTTAATTAATCCATCATTTGAAATGTTTCCATCAAATGAAATGTAAAGCATGATTTTTTTAAATATTCACTTAGACTTTCAGGACTGTTTTATTTAAATTTTAAAATAATTATTTGGTTAATTATTATGGGATTTTTTTATGTAACACTTGGTGAGACCTTATCGGGATTTTAAATCACACCATACCTTTTCCTTTGCTCGTTTGTACATTTCATTCTTCCAGGTTCGAGCAAGGGAATGCACCACTTGGAGTTGACTGTTATTGATCATTTGAGCTTTGGGTGCTGTGTCCATTGGGACTTGGGCTATTTATCTTGTTATTATTTTTTACTTTGTGGTTATACCTTGGTTTTACATACCTATTTGAATTATTGTACTTTTCTCCTTGTGGAGTTTTCTTTTGTGCATAGTCACTTACTTCTATTCTTCCTCCATTTATGTGGGAAAAATCATTCCCTCTTTTGTTGTAGGATTCAAGGTGTTAATCACCAACCCTTAGGGATTAGGAATACCCTTCAGACCATGTTAGGATCATCTCAATTATTAGGGTACCTGGGTGTCTACTCTGGTTCATCAGAAATTAGTATCAAAGTTGAAGGTTAAACATCTTTCCTTGATATCAATATGTAGTTTGAAATATTTTCCAGACGTAGGAGGTATTTATGAGTGAGTTCCTAGCCATATCTCGTCATAATGTTCCTTAATTAATAAATGATAATTTGGTAAATGTAACTTAAGGATTATTTCTAGTATTCTCTATATTTTTATTTGGGTAGTTGAAATCCAAATCTTGTTTATCTATATAATGGTATTAATTTCCCTTGTTTCTCTAGTTTGAGTTTTGTTTTCAGAAACCTTCATAACATCTCCAATATTGTCTACTAATATTTTGTGGAATCATATCACTAATAATATGAGTGAATAGGATTCAAGAGGAAGCTTTTGATGAACCATAGTGAAAATATCCTCTTGTGGACCAAAATATGATTCAGGTTATAATGCATGCAGTCCACGATGCAAGACATGCACCTACACCCATTCCCATTCATGATCTATCTATGGAACCATAGAGGAATGAATTTAGAATTATTTCTCAGTAATTCCTTCACCGAAATCCACTAATATTCCAAGGATCCAGTGATCCTCCAGATAAAAAGGATTCTTCAATGAGAGTTGAACTTTCATTTTAGTTCTTGGAAACTCCAGATTTTTATCAAAGTGAAATAATCCACCTTCAAGTTAGAGCGACATATATGGATGTGGTGGGACACAATGGTGATAAAAAAGAAGAAATATGGATTATAATTGAAGTAATTCAATGTTATTTTCACAAACCGGTTCTTTCTAGATCCTATGGTATTCAATAAGGTTGTTGATTTTTTTCAAACTAGAAAATAACGATAGGAATGTGACTGAATATACAAATCACTTTTTGAGCTTATGGAATTTGAACCTAAGAATGCATCAAATTAGAATCTGAATACTTCAATGTTTGAGATGGAACTTATATCTAATATTCGTTCTCATGTTTTCTTGTTAAAGCTCCCCTCTTATGTTGATGTGCTAGATAGAGTGTTTTTGGTTGAGATGAGCCAGACTATTATGTCATTGTAGACGAGAGTTACTTTTTATCATAATGGATGTTCTCTGTGTTTCTTTAAAGGAATGATAATGTCTTAGGATTCCTATAACATCTTTTATTTTCATTGTATTATTTTTAAATATTATAAGGATTGTTTTTGAGACCATGAACGAATACGACGTGTGATTTTGAGACCCGATGTTCCTGGAGTAAATGTTTGAAATATATTAAATATATTTAATAGAATGATTGAACAGTTTTTCATAAAAAGTAGAATAAGTTATAAATTGGTGTCCAGATTAGAAACAGGGGGAACCATTGAGTTCATAATGTTGGATATACCCTAGGAGCGATTTAACGTTAGTAGGTGTGGGTCATTTGTGTAAAAGACATCACAGGCGTTGAAATGAAAAAAATAATATAATGAAATTATTTTATTTCATTTGAGATGACTCAAAAAATAAAAATGTTTAAATAAATTGTTATGGAGGATTTTTAGAGTTATCCACATAACCCTAGAAACATTTCAGATCTATTGGACAATGCTTCGAGGATTCTCTCTCAGGGAAACGATAACGAATCATGGATCAAAGATCTTTAAACCTTCAATTTAAGGGATCTTGAAAATTAATGTGATGTAAAAATCATAATTATTTATTTATTGAACCAAATAAAGATAGGTAATGTGTTTTATTTTTATTCATTATCCATTATTAATCTCTAAAATGGATGAAAATCAATTGACAAATATGTTGATTTTTGGATCAGTCACCTTACAGGATGAGATTATTTTATGGGGATTTAGCAAGATAATTTTTTTATTTAGATTATTGTTGGATTAAATTATTTTTCTAATGGGAATGAATCAATATTTACACGAACATTGATAGAGGTTTCTTTATTTCATTTGATCTTGTGATTCTCTCCCCCCAGTCCCGTGATTCACCACAGGAATTCTTCATCTGTCCTGAGGTTTGACTATTCCCATTCAATCGATCGTTGCACACCTATTCCTTGGTGAAATGATCCAATATCATAGATATAGGATTAAAACGACATACTAGATGTGTGAATATGGAGACATAGTTATTTTGATGATGGATGATTCTCGATTTTTTGTTCTTCATTATTCTTCCCCACGGAACAAAGAATCCCGATTCGATCCATTTTTCATGGAGTTATGGTGACAAAACATGTTGATTTGGTGATTTCATAGAAAAATTTTTTATATCTTGAATTTTGTGTCATGGAAGTTAATATATTTTAGGTCATAGGATTTCTTGAGGTATGTGGAAGAAGATTTGGGATTTTTGGAAAATCACATAGGACACAGCGTATAATAAGGGATTACACGGTACATTGTCCTGCTTTAGCGGTGGATAGGGTTTTTGGAGGAAGATAAAAATCAAATGGTGTGTAACCCCTTTTTCATGGCATGTGACCCCTCCTCGGTTGACTCAGTGCATAATCTGGTGAGTACATGGACACGGGTTGGAGTACCCAAACATGGACATACCATGTATTCCAATTAAGACATAGTTTGGAATATACAAACTGGTACAAAAACACAGCTTCAGTACATATACATGACCAGGTGACATAAGAATTATACCATGTGTCTCCATATTCTATGTATATTCTTTTACATGTTGTGTATATGGAGATTTAATGTCGTATGAGGCTCTTCCATATGGAAAAAACATGGGATAGTTGGACACAGTGTATACCCCTTGGGACATGCCATGCACTCCATTCATGAGTTCTTGAGCTTATTTGTTTTCTTATTTTTTACCAGTATAGGTTGTGTGTGTCTAATTGGTTCTTTCCCTTGAGGTTATAGTCCATTATTACATATAAATAATTTGGTTGTGATACCCTCGAGAGGCCGAGTGTCAGATAGAGTTCCGGCATCCCTTCATGAGACTGGAATGTGATACTCTATCATCCTTAGATCCCTAGTTGGTGTGTGATGAATTTTTGTGACCTTCCAGATCAAATAATCAATCCTCCATATATCTATAAAAATCGGTGTTGTTAGTGTAATCGTTGAAATTTGATTCCATATGTAGTGGGATGATCCGGATTAGGTTTTTGGTGTTCCCCATCAGTTTTGGGCATGACCCCCAATCTGTGCATCATAGTATTCTTAGAATAGTGTATTATATTTAGTCATGGTCCAATGAGATAAACCTATTCATCAAGTGTCTCTGATGATTGTATGTCTTCTGGATTGGGTTCTCTCAGAACGAGCTTTGCTTCGAGTAGAATCTTGTGGCTGAGAGTTGGTTACATAATGGCGTGGTGTATTTTCAGAGTATATATGGTTTATTTTGTTTTAAATTTATTTTCATATCTTGTATTGAGATGAATATTCTTTTTTCTCCATGTTTGATATTTTTTGGGTGTCCTACTGAGTATTTTTATACTCACCCTACACGAGCTTCACCCATAGGTGTCGTTTCATGTGCAGATGACGACCCCTTTGATGGTATCCTAGGAGGACATGGAGTGGGTGGAGTATAGTTAGAGTTTGTTAGGATGAGGTGTTTACTAGGAGAATACTTTTGACTTACTCCTTGCCCTCAAATAAGGATGGACTCTTTACAGTTTTTGGGAATGTTTTTAGCCCCTTTTCTATTTTCAGTACTATACTATCATACTCTGTTGTGGGGTCTTAAATGTATCCATGAATTGATTCAATTGTTTTACACTTTATAATTGTGTGGGATTGGAGATATATGTGAATGTATAGGTACTTTAGGTTAATGCCTCCCATTTTTGGGATATGCCAACTCGGTGTCGGTCTTCATCCCTTGGCCTATTAGAGGCTGGCTTGGGGTAGTCACGGGTCGGACCTCTACGGGTCAGATCATGATAGAATGGTATCACAGTTAGTCCTTGTAGTGAGGCTTCTTCAGGGATATGTTGGGAGATGTTGGAGCTTGGAGACTCAGTCAAATGATGAGACAAATATCTCCCCAAAATAATTTTATAGCCTCTTAATAGAAGAGTTCTATCTGACCACATTATGATCAGTACGCACACAAGAGCTTCTGCATTTAAATAATGTCCATATGACCATGGAAGAGTATTTCATGTGGTTTAATAATCTCTCACATTACTCCTTGGATATTTTACATGACCGTTTCATTGGGGATCAAACCATTGATCATGGTTTGCACCAGGACATTATGGAATCAGTGGTATCTCTTAGAATGTCAACATATGTTGGAGTTCTTGAGTGATCCCTATTAGTAGACATTTTTTATAAGAGCATACACCTATAGCAGTAGATAGTAGTGGGAACCTAATAGATGAGACCTTAGAATAAGGTATTAAATGATAAGCACAATAATCCATTTGGGTTAGACACATCAAGAGGCAATCCCAAGAATCAGTGTCGGTGGTGCACATCTCTCAGAGTGGCTCGAATGAGATTGGGGACATGTAGTGTTTCTCTTATGATAGTTGCATACATATGGTATGAGATTGCCTGATCTATCGTACAATTGATCAGGATATGGTCATGGGACCACTAATATAGAGGCATATGTAGGAGAAGGGTGTTTTTTAGGGTAGAATATGTGGAAGAGGGGATTATAGGGTAGCATAAGGCACCACCACCCTCATGTGGTCCAGGCCAGGCTCGGGGAGCTAGTGTGTAGGGATGAGAAAAGTTGAAAGATATGGAGGCCTATGACCCTGATGCTATAGGGATGATAATAGGTATGATATATGGATTTTATACTTTAAATATAGTATTGATAGAAACCGGTGCTATACATTCCTTACTTTCGACTTCTCTAATTAGAAACATGGAGATTCCAGCTGATCTTTGGATTCAACCCTTATCGTTGGAGACTCCGATGCTTGATGAATAAGTGATTTTGTACTTGTGTTGATAGTGAGACCTGATGCTTAGAGGTGATAGTTTCGTACGAGATCTCTTTTCTATAATTAGGACTTACGACATCATCTTAGGTATGGACTAACTATCTATAGTGCGTTCCAAGATTGATTGTTTTAGGAAAATGATGTGATGTGTCTGAAGTAACAGAATAAGGTTTTCCTTTGTGGGAGAAAAGGAAATATTAGATAAGCTATATAATATTAGGAGTAGGTGAGTATTTTTGATTACACACTAGTTAGCTAGCATGATGTTGGGGGAAGTGGATTATTTGGGATATTAGTTTCCTACAATAGTGGTAGAGTACGAGGTTGTCTTTCCTAAGGATATACCAAGTGTACTTCACCAACAAGAGGTAGATTAATGCATCGACATGAATCATGGTATGGAGTTGATATCTGAATAGAATATTGGATGGCTTCCATAGAGCTTTGAGAGTTGAGGATGAAGTTGGGAGACTTTCAAGAGAAGGGATTCATGAGACCCAGTGTCTCCCCATGGAAAACACTAGTACTGTTTTACAAGAAGGCGGATGGGAATTTGAGGTAACATGTGGATTTTCATCTTTTTAACTAGTTGAACCTGAAAAAAAAAGTATCCACTATTATGAATCGATTAACTCTTCGATTAGTCAAGACAGGTGTGATGGTTCTAAAAGATTGAACTCAAATCAGGCTATCACTAGCTATGAGTATGGGATGAGGATATACTGAAGACGAACATTATATTTTGTTATGGTCACTATGAGTACTTGGTGATGTCTTTTGGAATGATTAACGCCTCAACATTTTTCATGGGGATCATGAATGGAATCTTTCATCCTTTCCTATATTGATTTATGGTAGACTATATCAATGACATCCTACTATATTCAACGTTGAAGGAGGAGCACCTGAGACACCTAAGGATGGTCCTGGACACACTTTAAGAGAAACATATTTACATAAATATCTGAAAGTGTTATTTATAGATTCTATAGGTCTAATTTCTAGGAAACTTCATTTCATAGGATGGAATTACAGTGGATCCAGTGAAGTTTGAGGTAGTTCCTGCTTGGGAGCCACCTAAGAGTGTTATCATGGTGCATAGTTTCATTGGATTGGATGGGTACTATTAGAGGTTTGTAACCAACTTCTTCAGAGTGGAAGAACCCATGAAATCCTTGGATAAGAAATGGAATCCTTTAGTGTGGATGGAAAAGTGCTAGTAGTTCTTTTAAGAGACGAGTCAGAGGTTGAAAATTGCTCCCATCTTGAGGTTACCAGAGGAGCGTGTCGAGTACGTAGTGTTCTACGATGCATTAGGGAATAGTCTTGGTTGTGTTTTGATGAATATGCAAGAATTTATTTCCTATGTTTCAAACCGGTTGAGATCACATTAGAAGAACTATATGACCCATGATAATGAGTTAGCATTTTTACTTCTCACACTGATGATTTGGTGACACTACCTTATGGGTGGGTGATTTTTCTTATACTCGATCCATATGTGTCTCAAGTATATATTCTCTTAGAATGACCTTTAATTGAGATATAGGTGATGTTTAGAGTTACTCCTAAAATATGACTTTGATATTTTCTATACTTTAGGGAAGGGAAATGTGGTGGCATACATGCTCAGTAGGAGATCTTGTTCATAGTTGTTGTCCATGCCGTTAGAGCAGTTATCCTTGTTGTAGTTGTATTTTATGGGCTGGTATAGTGCTTCATATCTTTAGTCATTGGTTATTACCCCAATTATTCTATAGTGTTTCATGGATTATCAACATGTATATATCGACCGTGATAACATATGTACCTATATATTCACTAGACATGCTCCCGAAGGACATTCTGATGGTGGTGAGAATGTTGTCCTTTCTAATGGATAGATTGTTGTACCTTTGGCATTGCAGGATGAGGTGTTGTGGTTGTTTGATACACCCCCTTTGGTGATACATCTCGATGTTTCTATGATGTACCAAGACCTGCGATGTTAATTTTATTAGACAGGCATGAAAAAAGGAGTTGTAGAGTTTTTCTCTTGATGCCTTGCTTGTCAGTTAGTGAAGGCTGAGTACCAAGTTCCAATGGGTTTAACCCAACCCCTTGAGGTTCTAGAGTGGAAGTGGGATAAAATATCCATGGAAATAATTATGGGATTTCCACATACATCCATGGTACATGATACCATCTGTGTGATCACAGATTAACTCAGCAAGTCAGCCCACTTCTTAACAATTCAAGAGCATAGTTCAGTAGAGATCTTGAGATGTCTTTTGTTCAAGAGATATTCAAACTCGATATTATTCCATCAAAGACCATATCTTACTATGATTCTCTCTTCACCTCCTCATTTTTTAAGGGATTACATGAGGATTTGGGACCCAGTTATTTTTGAGCATAGCATTACACCCATAAATTGATGGATAGACTGAGTAGACTATTCAGGTTTTGGAGAACATCATGAGAGATTACATGTGAAATTAGGTTAGAGTTGTGAGGACCACTTTCCCTTGGTGCAGTTTTCATACAAAAAAACTACCATTACAACATTGGTATGACACCATTCAGGGATTTTTATGGGTGACCTTGTAGGTTAACACTTTTTTTGGACAGATCCTGGTGAGTCGACACTCGTGTACCAGGAGCTGGTGTGACATATTATAGAGAAGGTGTAGATCATTCAGGAGGATATAAAGAATAAACAAATTAGTTAGAATTGTTATGCTAAAAATTATGGAGGTCCTTATAGTTATAATAAGGATACCATGTTTTCCAATAAGATTCACCTTAATGTGGATTACAATTATTGGGCCAAGGTAGAAAGCTATCTTTATGTTTCATCGAATATTTATGGATACTATATAGAGTTGGTGAAGGGGAATACTTCTTAGCTTTACCTTTGTAGTTAGACAAGGTACACGATGTCTTACACGTTTTGTAGCTTAGGAGGTGCATTTATGACCCATCACACATTATCGACTGGGGTGAGATGGACATTAAAAATGGAGTTATATTTTCTGAGTACCCAGTAGAGATAAATGATTAGCAAGAGAGGATCCTTTATGGGTGATATGTTCTTTTGTTGTGTGTCTGGTGGCGACATAGAAATTTCCAAATGATCACATTGGATAAGGGGATCAAATTTGTGCCTAGTTGTAACGCCCTGACCCCAGTTACTCAGAGTCGGTGCTTTATTACATAACATTGGCATGATACAATTAATCATGTCCCAAAATACCGATCAATTTTGTATTATTGGAAACAAGATATATACATAAGTTCAACATTACAACTTGAAAAGTAATACAACACTAATTTATTCCATAAGAAACATCCAAGCCTCCTAGAGTATGCCTGTAAGTCACTCATTACTAAATTCTTCATATCCTGGGAAAATAAAACATAAGAAAGGGGTGAGCTCAAATTCTCAGTAAGGGTAATAAATACAATAGAAGATAATAAAAACATTAGGAATGGTGAATAATTATAAAAAATTTCTTTACAAATAATAAACATGAACACTTTATGGAAGGAATATGAGGTGAGTAAATAATTCCATAATAAACAAGTGTCATGGGTATTCTACTAGTAGAATAACCAGATGAACCATCATTATTATTTTCATAATGGGGAAATGTAAAATGCTGAACATTCTAAAACATATTTTCAAGGCCTCGGCCAAAAGATCTAAAAATTATTTAGGCCTCGGCCAAAACCATATATCAAATTGGGAAAGGCCTTGGCCAATTCCACATCTATTCATCTCATGAGACATACTGATGCACCGAGGAGCTATAGTGGGCTCCACCCGTCACTTACTAAGTCCAATTCATTCCACATATGGAAAGGTTGAAACACAACATAAACATTCGTATTAAAACAAGCATATGAAATGTCAATAATTTAACCATAAACCATGAATGGTATAAAAATAACACATCCACAGTCAAACATATCAAAAAACCTTCAATAAAATATAGAAGATTTGTATCATAATAAATCAACTTCAAACAAGTTTGAAATCCATCAAAGGATGTGGACATAGATGAAATGAAAACTATTTGAAATAAATACCTATTTCTGTTTTGAAATCATTTAAAAGTCACATAATTATAAAAGAAAATATTTATTTTTAAAATATTCTTATAATATTGTATGGGAATCTTCGACGATGATATAATGGCGGAAAATAGCCACACCTGCTGTATAAGTTAAAAAAAGACATTCTTACCTTAATTTTGTCGAAAAGGTTATAAATCACCTTGATTGGAAATGAAAGAAAGATTCAATTCAAACCATATAAGATCAAATAATGGTATAAATGTATTTATACCATAGTCTAGTAAGTAGTAAATTTTTTTTTATTTTTTTAAGAAAACATGGATGTGTATGATAAATAGGTCCTAGTAGAAACTTATATAAAAAAACCTCAAATAATAAAGAGATTGTGAAATTATCCCTTACCTTGTACTTTTCCTTATTTGATGGTATTTTAACCTCCTATATAATAGTTAAAACATTTTTATTAAATTATACAAGAACTATATACATAAATATGATATCATATATGATCTTATAATATTCCTTTCTTAATAATATTTATGTAGTATCATTGTTTCTGGTGTTAACTGATTCATTTTCCTTTATATGATTGGTTAAATAAGCCATGATTATTATGGATATGATGTATTTGATTCATATAAAGAAATATATTATGTTCATAAATATTATTATTAATCATAAAATGAAAATTATTCTTGAATGATTACGATGGGGAATGAATCTAATCGCGTTCATGGAGATGGTAATCCGTACGTACGCACAAACGAAAATATCATTAAATTGATGGTGAAATAATATGTAATCAGATGGAATATCATATATACAAAATCATTAACATGTTATATTAATTGTTTAAATATGTTATAATCATTATTATACCCATATAAATAATGAAGTGTTTAAATAACAAACTACACCATGACGTGGAGACGGTAAGCCATATATACACACATATGGTGACTTTGTCATTCATATGATGGATATAATAATGAATATGGTTGCACAATTTTTATAATAACATCAAATTATATATAAGGTACTAGATTTTTTTTGTGTGGAAACAACAACGAAAGAGGAAGTGAAAGAAGAAAAGAACATGAAAGAGGTGATGAAATATTTACCTCTTCTTCAGGTTCTTCCTTTTGATTTGTTCAAAAGGGCTCCATAGGTTGGATTTCTGACCAAAGTATTTCCTCTAGGATTAAGGAATGAATGTTTTGAGGATATTTTGGCATATTTTGGCCGAGAAAAATGGCTTTTGAGGGGTGATGTTGAGATAAGGATAAGTGCCCTTTTATAAGAGACGTGAGGGTCACTTTAGGAAAAGCTTGAAATATTATTTTATAATAAAATAATTTTCTCTTTATAATGGCTCCAAAATAATTTATTTAGAGGATAAAGTGGGTATTGGTCTAAAAACACTCAACCAATATTTTTTTGAAAGGTTTAGGTCACCATATTAACAATATATTTTAGATTTAACTCTTAGTTAAATATTTTGACATTTACCACGTCTCTTTGTATTTTTATATTATATGGGTAATAAAATTACTATAAACTACCATGAAAACCCCAAGTAGTTCATTATTAATATATATAACATTATCTAAGTCTTTTGGACGAATATTATATTTTTTTTGAATATTATATCGATTAAAAATATAGTATTTGTTTTTAAAACTCAATTATGTCAATTTTGACACTATTTAGTGTTTTATTTTTTTGAAATTCATTAAAACTTTATCACTTATAATAAAATTTATTTAACCAACCCTAACATGTAATATTAAACTATGAAATTAATTTAATTCATTATAAATCTCAGTTTACATTTATTTTGATATTTATAATATCAATTATTTTAATATTTCGTTAATAAGGTAATTACTGCATCATCATTGTGTCATAAATTAATTAAATTATTTAATGTATAAAAATTATAAATAAAATACAATTATGTAGGAAATATTTATATATTTATAATGAATATTTATAGTTTAATTTATATTTGTTTTAACCTTATATTAAAAATGGTTTAGTTATTAAACATTGAATTTAACTCTTTTAAGTCTTCTTTAAATAAAATAATAATAAATGTCATAATATAATCCAAGTGCACCAAAGGGGTTAATATTTTATTTCTAAGGTTTTTTGGTTGAATTATACTTATCCAATAGAATTAGGACATGTGTTAGGGTAATTATGATATCATTTTTACCCTTAATTCCCCTATTTACTTTAAACAGTGGTAAATAAATGTCAAATGGTACTATTCACCAAAATTGTTTTTCATCTTATTAAACCAAATTTTAATTACTGATATTAACTATGTCTCTCATATTTTTGAAATTCAATTCACAAAAGTGGTAAAATTATGTTTTATGCAAAATTGTAAATGCTTCTAGGAGGTGGGTAAAAGATGATAAAAATTTCAATAAAATTTTTATATATCTAAATTTATTATAAAATGAATCCAATGAATTAAATTGAACTTATATAGGTATTATGTATCTATTTTGACCTAAAATAAATTTAAAAAAATAAATAATTATTTAAAAAAAAGTTGATTTTAACCAATAACACAGTGTTTTTCACTATTCATCAAAAATTGAATGTTTTCAGAACAAAAAAACCAAAAAATCACCCTAAGATAATTTTGATATTCTGAATTCAAAAATAAAGTCCATTTTGAAAAATAAAATTTTTAAAATTTAAAAAACTGGTTATTACTATTCATAACGGCTAGTTTGATTGGTCGCGGTGTGTTGGAATCTCGAAGTTGCGTATAATGCAAGCTATTGCATTATTCAAATGGAAATATATCATGGAAGATTGGGGTGTTACATTATTATCTCCTTCAAATAATTTCGTCCTTGAAATTTCTAGAATAAACCTGTATAAAAATATTCGAGTGGTTCTTCATCATAAGTTCCTCTGGTTCCCATGTAGCCTCTTCCATCTTATAGTTTCTCCGTAAAACTTTACCAGATGAGTCTTCCTGTTTCCCAGCACTTGTTCCCTTGTATCAAGAATCTTGACTGGCTCTTCACAATAAGACATATCAGGTTCCAGTTAAATTTCCTCATAGGTGAGTACATGCGTTGGGCCAGGTATGTATTTTCTCAACAGTGATATGTGGAACACAACATGAACTTTAGAGAGACTTGGTGACATTTCCAAACGATAATCTACAACTCCACTTCGTTCTAGAATTTTGAATGGTTCGATATACCTGGGACTCAATTTACCCTTCTTACTGAAATGTATAACACCCTTCCATAAAGATACCTTCAAGAAAATATAATCTCCTACTTGAAATTCCAAATCCTTCCTTCGGTTATCAGCATAGCTCTTTTGCCTACTTTGATCTACTTTGATGTGGGTTTGGATAATATTAACCTTTTCAATTGTTTCCTCAACAATTTCTAGTCCTATGAGTTTTCATTCACCAACATCATCCTAACAAGTTGGTGTGCAACATATCTTTCCGTATAGTGCTTCATATGGTGCCCTCTGAATACATGAATAGAAGCTATTGTTATAAGAAAATTCTGCCAGAGGTAAATATTGATCCCACAAACCTTGAAAGTCAAGTGAGCATGATCTCAACATGTCTTATAAGGTTTGAATAGTCCATTCTGATTTTCCACCATTTTGAGGGTGGTAGGAAGTGCTCTAACGAAGTTTAGTATCCAGGGATTTCTGATGCTTTTCCATAATCATGATGTAAAAGGAGGATCACAATCAGAAACAATCGATAGAGGTACTCCATAATGTCTTACAAATTCATTAATATATATTCTTGGTAACCGTTTTAGTGGTAAATCTTCTCTTATAGAAGGAAAATGTGCTGACAAGGTAAGACGATCAACAATGGCCCATATTGCATCATTCCTCCTAGGTGTCTTTGGTAGCCACATGACAAAGCCTATCATAATATTATCCCATTTCCACTCAGGTATGTGAAGAGTTTGCATGAATCCTCCAGGCCATTACCTTCCAGCTTTCACTTGTTGGCAAACCATACATCTTGACACAAAATCAGAAATCTCCCTCTTCATGTTGTCCCACCAAAAATGTTCTTTCAAATCTCTATACATCTTAGTGCTCCCAGGATGTATAGAGAAATTGAAGCTGTGATCATCATCCAATAATTCCCTTTTTAGATCAGGTATATCGGGAACACAAAGTCTCTTCCCAAATTTCAAAATTCCATCTTCATATATGAAGTCACTCAATCTCCCATCATTTATAGCTTTAATCTTTATTTGAAACTCCTCATCATTAGTCTAAGAACTTTTTATTATTTCTAGTAAATATGGTTTGGAAACCATTTGAAAAAGTATTGATGTTTCACCTTCCATGGTTATTCCCATATCCATATTTACTAGACCCATGAAAATAATATCTCTTTTAACTCTCATCTTGTTCAAAACCCCATGATCCTTTCTACTCAAAGAATCTGCCACCTTATTTTCTTTCCCCAGGTGGCAGTGTATAGTGTAATCATAATCCTTGAGTAGTTCAAGCCATCGTCTTTTCCTCATGTTGAGTTCTTTCTATGAGAAAATATACTTCAAACTCTTTTTATTAGTATAAATCTCTCATTTTCACCATAGAGATAGTGTCTTCATATTTTCATAGTCATGATTACATGTGCTAACTAAAGATCATGAGAGGGACAGTTTTTATCATGAATTTTTAGCAATCGTGATGCATAGGCAAGAACTCTATCATTCTACATAAGGACACAACCAAATCCTTTATTTGAAGCATCATTATAAATAAAAAACCCATCATTCCCTAATGGTAGTTTCAAGATAAAATCATTAACTAATCTTCTCTTCAGTTCTTCAAAACATTATTCCAACTCTTCTTTCTAAAAACATTTAACCTTTTTACGTGTGATCTTAGTTAATGGGTTAGCCAACTGGGAAAAATTATAGAAGCAACGTCGATAATAACCTGCTAAAACAATAAAACTGCATACCTCAGTTATACTCATCAGTTCTTGACATTCTTGGATTTCCTTGTTCTTTGAAGGATCAACAGAGATTCCATCATTAGAGACAATATGGCCTGGAAAAGAAATCTTTTTAAGCCAGAATTCACGATTTCTAAACTTCCAATATAATTCATTTCTTCTAAGAGTATTTAGAATAATGCACAAGTGATTTTCACGATCTTCATAGATTTTGGAGTATACCAAGATATCATCAATAAATACTACTATAAATTCATTAAGATATTACTTAAAAACTCTATTCATTATATCCATGATGACAAAGGGTGAATTAGTCAATCCAAAAGGCATTACTATAAAATAGTAATTCCCATACCTGGTTCGAAATTCTGTTTTCGGAATTTCTTCATTCTTTACACACAACTGATGATATCCAAATCGAAGGTATATCTTTGAAAAATATTGAGCTCCATGAATTTGGACAAATAAATAATCAATGAGAGGTAAGGGATACTTGTTATTTTTTGTTATAGCATTGATCTTCCTATAGTCAATGAAAAACCTCATAGATCAGTCATTCTTTTTAACAAAAAGGATAGGGGCTCCCCATGGAGAAACACTAGGGAAAATAAATCCCTTATTACACAATTCTTCCAGTTTTTTATTTAGTTACACTAATTCTATAGTGGAAATTATATAAGGGGTCTTCGATATGGGCCTTGAACCAGGAATTAAATCATTGGAAAACTCAATTTCTCATTTTTGAGGATGTCTAGGTAAATCCTATAGAAACACATCAACATATTCTTGCATAATAGGTATGTCCTCTATTTGAAAATTCTATTTCTCACCCATAATTATTTCATTATCATCCTCCCCAATAATTGAATTTAGTAGAGCTACTAGGGGTGTATCTAGATAAGAATCGGATGGTGATGTTTCTACTCTAAAGATAGGGTACTCATTTTCATCATCGAGAATTGTAATCTCTTTCTTCTTACAATAAATTTTCACAACATTGTCTGAAAGTCAATCCTTACTGAGGATTATATAAAATTAAATCATGTGTATGATGATTATATAAGAAGATAAATATCATTTATATGCCTTAAAGGGGGCTGACTCACAAATATTTTTTGCAATGATACTTCCCTTAGGAGTTCTGACTGATAAGTCCCTTTTTAAATTAAATAGGAAATATCTAATTTTCTTAGCAAACTAGGAAGATATGAAACAATGCGATGATCCAGAATCAAATAAAGCATTGGATAAACTTGAGGAAACCATTAAATTACCTTCCACCGCATCTTTCAAATCTTCAACCTCAGAAGTAGTGATCACATAAGATTGGCCTTGATCCCATGTCTTTTTTTGAGGTATATTTCCCTAACACTTAGGACATTCATTTGCATAATGTCTCATCTCCGTGCAATTTTAGCATTGAACATTGGTAGCTTATTTCTTCCCCTTACAATCACTATCCAGATGGCCTTTCTATCCACATTTTTAGTATACTCCTTTTCCTTTTAGACATGCACTAGGGTGTTTCCTTCCATAATTGTCACATGGTGGATATTAAACTCTTCCCTTCTTCCCTGTTTCCTTATTTCTTTTCCCAGAGTGTTCAACAGATCTCTTCTTCTCTTGCTTTACTATAAAGTAGTAAGACTTAGAGAATTCCTTTTCTGTCTTAATAGCACATGAGACAATATTTTCATATGATGAAAAGGATTGAGACACTAATGATTGATAGAGAAATGGTTTTAACTCATTAAAGAAATGATCAATCTTACTTCTTGGGTTACGTATATAATCTACATCATGCATTGCTAACCTTTTAATGTTAGCCTCATACTTTGTGACATTCTCATCCGCTTTTTGGCTCAGACTCTGAAATTTTCTTTCCATATCTACTCGATGGTCACGAGGAAAGTATTTTTCTAAGAAAATATCTTTAAACTCCATCCATTACATGTTTGCTACTTATTCATCTTACTTTTTGTTTTGAATCAATGACCACCATTTATCTGCATCTCTCATGACGCGATAAACTACCATGACAACTTTATCCCTTTCACTGCTCCCCAATGCATGAAATATTTTCTTTAAGGAACTTATCCATTTCTCTTATACTAATTTATTTTTACTCCCATTGAATGTTGGTGGTTGTTGCCTCATGAAGTGGTCTAACATTGATCTTCTGTATTGTAAATCAGGGTTATCCATATGGGTAAGGTTATTATTTATAACTTGAGTGAGTTGCCCCAGAATGGTGATAAGAAGATTAGCACCAGTTGCATCACCAAATCCACTATAATTATCTTGAGTAGGATGGAAATCCCTACATGCATTATGTGCATTGATATGGTTTCCATTCCCTCCACTAGGTGCCACTTCTAAATAATGGCATACAATAGATTGGTTTATGAATCACAATACATAATTCCGAACTTGTAAACCACTTAACATAAATTAAAGAGTTTATGGATATAATCCATAATCATAAAAATGTTTTCTTTGAATAGGTATATACTCATAAATCCTTCATAATGGTTTGTAAAGAAAATGATAATTATCCTAAGCATATCCTCTAGGAGTGTGGTAACTAAGAGTGCAGTAAGGCCTGTGGTCGTGCACCAGTTCCTATTCGAGTCCATCTAAATGCAGTGTTTTTGGGTTTTACCCCTAGGTACATCTATGCCAAATCCAATTCTACCTACTCATATCCAAACAGGGATGTATTTATTGGAAAACTCAAAAAATCTCTACAGTAGAAAAATTATATGAAGTTCTTCTATACTAATCCTCAAAGTCTATCTTAGGGTAATATTCTCTAATCAGAGTTTTTCTAAATCTAATTTTCCAAGGTTTGTATTAAAATTCTCTAATACCAATTGTAATTCCCTGACCCCAGTTACCCAAAGTTGGTGCTTTATTATATAACATTGGTAGGATACAAGGAATCATGCCCTGAAAGATCGATCAGTTTAGTATTATTGGAAACAAGATACATACCTAAGTTCAACATTACAACTTGAAAAGAAATACAACACTAATTTATTCCATTAGAAACATCCAAGCCTCATAGATTATGATTACAAGTAACTCATGACTAACTTCTTCATGTCCTAGGAAAATGAATCATAAGAAAGGGGTGAGCTCAAATGCTTAGTAAGGGTAAGAAATACAACAGAAGATAACATAAACATTAGGCATGCTGAATAATTAAAAACACATGCATTTACAATTAATAAACATGAAAAGTTTATATTAAGAATACGAGTTCAGTAAATAATTACCAAATAAAACATTGTCATGGGTATACTTCTAGTCAAATAACCACATGAACCATCATTATTATTTTCATAATGAGTAAATGTATAATGCGGTACATTCTGAAAGATATTGTCAACACCTCGACCAAGATGTCTAAAAATGATTTAGGCCTCATCCAAAACCATATATCAAATTGGGAAAGGCCTCAACCAATTCCACACCTAATTGTCTCATAAGACCTATCAATGCACTGAGGAGCTATAGTGGGATCCACCCGTCACTTACTATGTTCAATAAATTCCTCATTTGAAAATGTGGAAACATAACATAAACATTTGTTTTAAAACTAGCATATGAAATGCCAATAATTTTACCATAAACCATGAATGGTATAAAAATAACACAACCAGAGTCAAACATATCACAAAACCTTCAATAAAATGTGGAATATTTCTATCATAATAAATCAACTTCAAACAAGTTTAAAATCCATCAAAAGATGTTGTCATAGATGAAATTAAAACTATTTGAAATAAATACCTATTTATATTTTTAAATAATATAAAAGTCACAAAATTATTAAAGAAAACATTTATTTTGAAAATATTCTTATAAGATTTTATGGGAAGTACGATGATGATATAATCGTGGAAAATAGCCACACCCGCCATATAAGTTAAAAAAGACATTCTTACGATAATTTTGTCAAAAAGGTTATAAAGCACATTGTTTGGAAAACGACGGAAAGATTACTTTCAAAACATAGAAGGTCAAATAATGGTATAAATGAATTTAACCCATAGTCTAGTAAATATATTTTTTTTGAAATACACTTTCAAGAAAACATGGATGTGGGTGATACAGAGGTCCCAGTAGATACTTACGTAAAAACAAACTCGTATAATAAAGAGATTGTGAAATTAACACTTACCTTGTACTTTTTCTCAGTTGATGGTATATTAAACTCCTGTATAATATTTAAAACATTGTTATTAAATTATATAATAACTATAAACATAAATGTGATATCATATATGATCCCCTAATTTTGCTTTGTTAATAATATTTCAGTAGTATCATCATTTCAGGTGTTAACTGATTCATTTTCTTTTATATGATTGGTTATGTAATGCATGTTTGTTATGGATAGGATTTATTTGATTCATATACACAATGATATTTTTTTCATAAACATTATTTTTAATCATAAAATTAAAAGTATTCTTGAATGATTACATTGTGTAATGAATCTCACCGCATTCGTGTAGACAGTAATTTGTAAGTACGTACGAGCGAAAATATCATTATATTGATGGTGAAATCATATGTAATCAGATGAGATATCATATATAAAGAATAATTAACATTTTATATTTATTATTTACATCATTTATACTCATTATTATACCCATCCAAATAATGAAGTGTTTGAATTACAAACTACACCATGACGTGGAGAGGGTAAGCCGTATGTATGCACGTATGGTGAATTAGTCATTCATATGATGGATAGAATAATTAATATGGTCATTAAATTTTTATAATAACATTACAGTATGTATAATGTACTAGATTTATTATTTGGGTATGGAAACAACAAAGAAATAAGAAGTTGAAGAAGAAAATAACTTGAAAGAGGTGATGAAATATTTACTTCTTCTTCGGGTTCTTCCTTTTGATTTGATCAAAATGGATCCTTAGGTTGGATTTATGAACATATTAATTCCTATAGGATGAAGGGAGTAAATTAGGGAGGATATTTGGGCAATGTGTGGATGACCCAAATGAATTTGGATGTGTGATTTTGAGAGAAGGGGAAGTTCCCTTTTATAAGAGAGGTGAGGGTCACTTTAGGAAAAGCTTGATATATTATTTTATAATAAAATCAGTTTCGGTTTATAATGGCTCAAAATGATTAATTTAGAGGCTAAGGTTGGTATGAATCTAAAACCTCTCAACCAATAGGTTCTAGATAGGTTTAGGTCACCATATATACATTATATTTTAGATTTAACTCTTAGTTAAATAGTTTGACATTTGCCATGTCTCTTTGTATTTTTATATTATATGGTTAATAAAATTACTATAAACTTACAAGAGAACCCCAATTTGTTAATAATTAATATATATAACCTTATCTAGGTCTTTTTTCCAATCCTTAGATTTTTATGAATATTATATCAATTAATAATATAGTATTTGTTTTAAAAACTCAATTATGTCAATTTTGACACTATTTAGTATTTTATTTTTTTGAAAGCCATTAAAATTTTATCACTTAAAATAAAATTTATTTAACCAACCATAACAAGTAATATTAACCACTAAAATTATTTTAATTCATCAGAAGTCTCAATTTACATTTATTTGGATATTTATAATATCAATTATTTTAATATTTCATTAATATGGTAAATACTCCATCATCATTGTGGCATAAATAAACTAAATTATTTAAAGTCTAAAAGTTATAAATAAAATACCATCATGTAGGAAATTGTTTTATCTTTCTAATTAATATTAATAGATGAATTTATATTGTGTTTGGCCCAATATTAAAAAAGGTTTAGTTATTAAACTTTGAATTTAACTCTTTTCACTCTTTTTTAAATAAAATAATAATAAATTTCATAATCTAATCCAATTGGACCAAAGAGGGTCATATTTTATTAATAAGGTTGTTTTCTGTCAAATTATACTTATCCAATAGAATTAGTACATGTGTTAGGGTAATTATGATATCATTTTACCCTTAATTACCCTTATTACTTTTAACCGTGGTAAATAAAAGTCAAAAGTTACTGTTACCCAAAAATTATTTACATCTAATTGAACCATATTTTACTTACATATATTAACTATGTCTCTTATATTTTTGAAATTAAACTCACAGAAGTGGTAAAATTAAGTTTTATTCAAATTTTTAAATGCTCCTAGGAGGTTGGTAAAAGACGGTAAAAAGTTTAATAAAATTTTAATATATCTTAAATTATTATAAAATGACTCCAATGAATTACATTGAACTTATATAGGTATTTTTTTAATCTATATTGACCTAAAATAAATTTAAATAAAATAAATAATTTTTAAAATAAAAGGTCGGTTTTAACCAATAACGAAGTGTTTTTCATTATTCATCAAAAATTGAATGTTTTTAGAAATATACCAAAAACACTCCCTAATATAATTATGATATTCAAAATTAAAAAATTAAGTCCATTTTGAAAAATAAAATTTATAATATTTTAAAAAGTGGGTTTTACTATTCATAATGGCTAGTTTGATTGGTCGCATTGTGTTAGAATCTCGAAGTTGCATACAATGAAAGCTATTGAATTATTCAAAGGGAAACATACCATAAAATCTTGGGGTGTTATATCAGTACCAACATATTTTTGAGTAGCCCTTGTTTTGGATTTTTAGGTATTTAAATCCCCAAGGAGGTGATAGTGTAACATCTATTATTTTCTATGTATTATATTTAAATATTATATGAATTTTGTTTGAGACTAGGTGCTGAGACAATGTGGAATTCTAAGAACCGATGTTCTCGGAATAAATGTTTGAAATATATTCAATATATTTAATATCAATCATGAGTAGTTTTTATAAAAAGTGAAACAACTTCTAAATGAATTCATGGATTAGAAATATGAAGGAACCATTGAGTTTAGAATGGAAGTTTTACCCTAGGGACGACTTAACATTTGTTAGAACGTGTCATTTATGGAAAAGTAGTCATGGGCATTGAAATGAATAAAATAATTTAGTGAAATTATTTTATTTCATTTGTGTTAACGCAATGACTAACAATATTTAAATATATTTTTATGTAGGAATTCTAGGGTTAGTTTCATAACCCTGGAAACATTGGAGAGCCACTAGAGAGATCTTAAAGGAGTCTCTCTTAGGAGAATGATGACATATTGTGGATCAAAGATCGATGAACCTTGGATTAAACAGATCTTCCAAAAAAACAATGTGACAATCATTCTTCATTAGTGATCGAACCTAATAGAGGTAGGTACTGTGTTTTATTTTTATTTCTTCCCCATTATTATTTTTTGTGAAAAATTAAAATCAAAATGAACATATTGATTTGTAGATCCGTCACCTTGCGGGATGGGATTATTTTGTGGGGATTTAGGGGAGAAATTCTTGTCATTAAATTGTTGTTGGTTTAGATTTTTGTTTTTACAAAAAAGAACCAATATCAATACAATCATTAATTGAGGTTTGTTCCTCTCATTTGTTCTTTTGCTTCTCCCCCTCAGTTTTGAGATTCACCACAAGTGTTCTTCATTTAGCCTAGGGTTTGACTATTCCAGATTAATTGATTGTCGCACACCTGTTACTTGGTGTAACAGTATGATATCTTATATATGAGATCAACATAACATGATAGAGTTGCAAGTATAGATATGAATTTATTCATATGATGAATGATCCATGATTTTTTGGTCTTTAGTGTTCTTCAACACAGAATGAATATCATCAATGCAAACCATTTTTCGAGAAGATATGATGGTAAAATATGTTGATTTAGTGATGGAATGGAAAAATGATTTTGGATCTTGAGTTTCATGGCATGGTAGTTGATGGATATGAGTTCAGAGCATCATTTGAGGCATACGGATGAAGATCTACAATTTTTGTAAAATCCCAGAGAACGCTACTTATAATTCGGGATTACACAGTGTGTGGGACACCTTCAGTGACGTATATTGTTTCAGGATGAATATAAGGAACACACGATGTGTGATTCATATAACATGGTGAGTTACCCACCTTAGTTGACTCGATATGTACTTCGAAGATTACACCAATAAGGATTGGAGTACACAGGTACAGACACGCCATGTACTCCCACATGGACACGACTTTTCAAACATGAACTGGTACACAGACACAACTTAAGTACATAGACATAGATTGGATACATTGGAAGGATATCATGTGTCTTTATACATCGTTTATATCCTTCTAAATGTTTTTTATATGGAGACTATATGCTGTGTGAGGATTTTCCACATGGGTGGAACATGGGATAACTGGAAACACTATGTACCACTTCAGAAATGTCCTTTAGTCGCTTTAAGAGTGCATGAGGCTCTTTGTTTTCTTATTTTGGACTATTATAGGTTGAGTGTGTTCCCTTGGTCGTTTCCCTTTAGGGTAAAATGAGAAATTAAATCTGCATCACTTGGTTATGATCCCCTCTAGAGGTTGAGTCTCAAATAGAGTTGTGGGGTCCCTCCATGAGATTGGAGTGCAACCATCTATCATGCTTAGTTTCCTAGTTGAAGTTTTTGGAATCGGTGTGAAATCTAGGAGTAGGTTATTGATCCTCCATCTAGAAGTCCATATCAATAAGTTTAGTGGAATCGTTAATGTACAATACCCTACATAGCAGGTTAATCCCGATTGGGTTCGTGGTGTCCCCCAATAGTTCTGTGCGTGACCCCCTATATGTGTATCATAGTCTTATTAAACCATTTCATTCTATTTGAGTAGGGACCAATGATATATAACTCTTTATTTACTATCGCTGATGATTGAATGGCTCATGGAGTGAGTTCTCCCAGAATGAGTGTTGCTTCGAGAAGATTCATGTTTCTAATAGTTGGTTAGGACTTCCTGATAGAGTGGTGTATTTCCCAAGTATATCTTGTGACTTTAGTTATAAATTGATTTTCATATATTTTATTGAGATGAACAAACTTGGTTCTTCATTTTTAGTTTTTTGGGGTGTCCTTATAAGTATTGTTATACTCACCCCTACACAGGATTTTCTTGCACGTTTCATGTCTTGTGAATATGACAGACCTTTTGATGGTGTCTTGGGAGGATAGGGAGTGAGTGAAGCATATATGTATCTTGGAAGACTGAGGTGTTTACCAGGATTTCAATTTTGGCCGAGTCCTCTCCCTTGGAGGAGTTGGTACTCTTTATAGTTTTTGTTGGGATTGTTTTTGGATCCTTTTCTTTTTTTAGTTCTTTACCATCATACTATATTATGGGATCTTAGATGTATGCATGAATTATTTCAGTTTTTTTACATTTCAGAAATGTGTGGGATTGTAGATGTGTGTATGTGTATAGGAACGTTTGGCTAATGCCTCTAATTTTTGGGATATTCCAACTTGGTGCGGGTCACTAGTCGCAGACCTATTGGAGGTGGGCATAGAGTAGTCATGGGCCAGACCTCAGTGGTTCAGTTCATGAGAAGTATCATCGTGGTTCTTGAATTTAGGGTTCTTATATACCTCCTATAGTTCTAGTAAGAGTCCATCTAATTTTCTACCAGTGTGGTAAACAAAGGCATTCGAAATGGTTTTTCTCTAAGGAAACCAGGATATACGTTTCTTACAGACCCTATGGTCACTTGAAGAAGTTTTCTTATGTCTATTTTGATCAATTTAGGGGAAAGAGATCATCAGTGAAAAAAAGTAATATGGAACAATCAGACGATTCATAAACTAAGGGGTTCCATCCATAAGTATCTATAATGAATCTTCTTCACACAGTGGAAGAGTCTCTAGAGGAAGTAGATATGGGTCCAAAGACTGTGAGGGGTACTATCTCAATATCTTTGTCATTAGTGACTAATTTATTTGATAATGGTGATTCTCATTCATTTATATCTACCTCAATTGTGAATCTTCTAAATCTTTCTACAGATCTTTTTTCTTTTGTGGTAGATATTATTCCACCCCCTTGGAACAAAGAGGGATCAGGGTCCCTATTGTCCTACTTGTACCTTTTATTTATCATATATTGAGCTTACCAGGGATTTTATGGTTCTAAACATGAAACCTATTAACATCATTTTTGGGATGGATTGCCTCATTTATAATAAATCTTGAATTGTTTGTTATCTTCAATGAGTCTCCTTTACTATTCCTGATGGAGTGCCAAATCTTTCAGGTTGAATGGGAACAGAGGTTGAGTAGATCCAAATATTCTTATCCAGAGTTGGGGGAAGTAATATTAATATTTTCTTTTGAAATGGATAGTGAATCTTTGAGAGATAATATCCATACAGTTTTCATCGAGTTTCCTTACATTTTTCATTCCAAATTCTTTGATTTTCCACCTCTAAGGGAGGTATAATTCTCAATTAATTTAGTGCTCGGTACTAAAATAGTTCCTATACCATATTAGAATATGGAACCATCTAAAATGAAACTATTTAAGAATTCGTTGGATGATATTATAGAGAAAGTCTTTATAAACCCGAGTGTGTCCCCTAGGGTGGTGCATGTTCTTTTTTTAATATAGATGATGGATGACTTAAACTTTTTATTAAGTTCTATAAACTCAATAGATTTACATTGAATAAAATGTATTAGTGGCTATAGATTGATGGTATGTTTGACTTACTGAAGAGGGTAAAGTGGGTTTTGAAGAATGATATTCGATTTGGTTATAAATAGTTGAGAATAAAGAAATATGGAATTTGAAAAAACAACTTTCATAGTATTTATGGTCATTATAAGTACATTTACATGCGATTTGGTCTAACCAATTCTCATAGAGTCTTTATATATTTAATAAAAAGGATCTTCTATGAGTATCTTGATCCTTTCATGGTGGTATTTTTGGATGACATCCTTTTTTACTCTAAGTCAAAGGAGGATCATGTACATAACCTGAGAGCAGTTCTAGATTTATTGAGAAATCACTAAGTTTATACCAAGTCGTTGAAGCATGATTTCTGGATTTGGGATTTGAATTTATTTGGATACGTGGTGTCAGAACATGGTATCTAGGTTTATCTTGAGAGGGTGAAATCCATCATGACATCAGAACAACTACGTAATGTTATTGAGACCAAGAGAATATTTTATTTAGTTGGATATTATAGTAAATTTGTAAAAGAATTCTCAAAATTGGAATCTTTGATGACTTCTCTAACATGGAAGAGTGTAAAGTTTTCATGGTATTATAAATGTTAGAGTTCTTTTGTTGAGCTGTAAATAATTTTGACTTCTGTGCCGGTGTAAACTCACCCAGAGGCTTGGTAGTGCTATGTGGTCTTATGTGATGCCTCAGGTTCTGGCTTGAGTTGTTTTCTTATACATAGAGATCATTTAATTTCTTGTAGATCTAAATAGAGTAGTCCACATGAGGATAATTACCCCACCCAAGATCTCAAGCTTTCTTTAATGATGCATTCACTTAATATTTGGGGAATTTCCTTTTCGGAGAAAGTTTTCCCATGTATTCCAAACATAAGATCTTGAGTTATATCTTATCACAAAAAATTTGAATCTATATCAGGGATGTTGGGTTGAATACCTACAATATTTAGATTTTGATATTTCATGTACCTTAATGATAGGGAATGTGATCATGTATTTTTGATCATGAAACATCTCACCTAGGTCATAAAAGAATAATACGAAGAGTGAAACTTAATGGATCTTTTTTCAAAGGTTCATATTGGTGTCCAAAAATTTCGGGTTGAGGTTTTTTTAGCCAGTGTTTAGTTGACATCCAATATTCTCAAGATGAATTTTTAGAAACGATAGATTGATGATAATTTTTGTTGTATTAGGAGAAATTTTTATAGTGGGGAAACCATTACTGATTGGACTTTCTATACGGATGGTATCTTATGTTTATAGAACCTATATGTAGTACCCTTATTTATGGGGAAATATTTGATGGGGTATTTCTATAATTCCTAATTGAATGTGCACCCAGGAACTATCACGAACTAGGCCAGGTTGCCATCGGACCCGGCGCCCGACCCGATCCGTGACATGGCCCGAAGAGCATTCCCAATCCCCTTGGGCTGGCACAAGTCCCCGAGTATCAAAACAATACATGAGAATGATTTAACCGAAAGATTAAACACAAAACCTTTGACAAGATAGACAAACTAAAATTATGAATTGACAACCAAACAGACCCTCAAACTAAAATCAACTTTTAAGGTTTAGAACTTGAACCAACATACAAAATAAAATGACAAAAAAAGAAACTCAAACTCAAACTCAAACCTCCAAGTAACAAGAGAGGTGTAACATCTGCAAGCTACAAACACCAACCTACACGAGAAGACCATCAGCGACCCAAACCACCATCACTATGCATGATATCACAACATGGAATACACAATAAACAAGATCTACATACACCCAAAGGTGTATGTAGGGTGTGAGACAAGAGAAAAATAGGATGTCACCCAAAAAATGGTTCCATGCCACAATATTAAGAAGATAATTTAGCATGCTTATTTAAAACCATACTTCTAAAACTCTTTTAAAGAAAACATTTAAAAACTGAAAGTGAAAAGGAAAGAGTACTGAAAGAAGAACCATTTCACAATAATACTTTCAAATGGAAGGGAAATTTTATAAATATCATGAACATACTCAAGTGGTCCTCCATATACCTACATCAGGCACCACGCCAGGGATAGTAGAGCACTACGGGTGAATCCCCTAAGGTAGCTAGTACTTGTGGTGTGTTAGAGACATCGTACCTCAGTATAAACGTGGCATAGGAACCAAAATAATCAACACTCTAATGCACAAGCCACTAGTAGGTAAAAAAATTTATATCCTAGTGGTTTCCAATCAGTACCAAATTTTAGTTAGTGTTATAACGTTCATCCTACTAGATGAAACCGGGACGAACCACTCACGTGTCATCTAGCATACTAGTCCTAATACACCCACCTAGGTACCCGGGGATTTCCTTTGTGCTCAATCAAGTTCCACATTCACATAGCATATCAATTTCTCATATCACAGACCAAACAAGACATTACACACACAAAAACCACCTCTTGCATACCCAAACCCTTTTCAAAAACACACACAAACCAAATCAGTTCACAAACATACCTCATATCTCTTATGCAGTTTAAAAATTCACTAAAAGTAGTTCCAAAATAGTTTTAAGAAGAACACCGCAAGGCTTTACGCTAGAATGAAAACCCAAAATCCACTTTTTAGACCAAGCTCACACCAAAAAAACCATTTCATAGAAAAATTCACATCCCTTTCCTGACTTGATAAATCCTTTAAACAAATTAATGAACATTTACAAATAGAACAACAAGGGGTTTCACATGAATAATGCTCCGTTAAACAATTTATGAAACATTTAAGATTAGAAAACAAAATTTTACACAAGAGATGCACACTCGATTCCATTTAAGAATGTCGCTTTAAAACCAAAAGTATAACATATGCCTATCAAAACATGTTTTTTGTTGTTCAAACAATTGTCAATTTAATTTCAAATATACGCAACATGAACAAAACCCAAACCCACTCATTATTCATTGAAAATCTACATTTAATTACACAAACTCCTCAAAGACCATGAAAATGCATTTCGCACCGACCAGACGACCCAAAAACCCTTTCCAACAATGTTTGGCATCCCAAATAACACTCAAGTAAATAATTGATTAGTTTATAAAACATATCACATGTATACTATAAGAAATCACTTCAAAACACACAAATTTTTACATGAAAATACCATTTTAGAATCAATTACACACTCAACTCTTCTAAAACCTCATTTTCACCACATAAACAATTGATTAAACACTTTTATGATTTACCACAACAAGGTGGAAATGAAAAACATGGCCATTTATAATGAAAGAGAACTTCTCATCATGCATGCATGTCAAAGAATTTTTTAAAACTAATTTCACACAACCCAGAAAGCACAACCAATAATTTATACAACAACACACATATAGACGACAAGACTATAATATTTCGAAAATTCAATTTCATTGAATGAGCATTCCAACCATTCTAAACACCGTTCCACCATGAAATTAAATTATAGAACATACTAAATTAACTAAACAACCAAATTAAATTATCTAAAAGACGTCAAGGAATGGAACCACCAACCTCGGTGTTGAAGACTCCCAAAATTTGGTATGGAAATCCAATTGCACTCAATTCACACCACGTGGTATCCAAATCAGACCTTAAAAATGAATTAGAACCAAACAAGGATTAACAAAATCAACCACTAAAGAGACCTTTCCTATACTGAACTGCCAAGAACTCAAGGGAAGAAAAAAAGAAGTAGAAGACCCAATTGAAGGAGGGTTTCTCGCGTGGAAGGATGAAAGGCACCGAAGGTTGCGCCAAGAAAGAGGCAGAGGCCGGTGTAGCAGATGTCTGTGGGGAGTAGGGTGGTGCGATGGTTCAATGGGAGTGGGGAGGCTGGCGGATGGCATGAGAGGATGAGGGAGGCATCGGTCGAAGAGTTTCCACGAGGTCTGGTCACTCTACATGGGGTGGGGGGGGGGATGAATATGGTTTGTGCATGGGGTAGAGGCACAACACGAGGGGAGAAGAGGGAAGAAGTGGGGGCGTGGCCAGTTGAGTAGGAGGGACTGGCCAAGTGGGTGTCGGTGATGCAAGAAGGCTGACCAGGAGTTGTAGCGGAGAAAAAACTCTGGCAGCTACGCATGGGGTAGGGTTTTAGGGGGGTGGGGATGTCGCGTGAACTAGGTGGAACAAGGGTAATCTGACGGGATAGAGATAAATGTGAGAGAGAGAGGGAAAAAAGAGGGGAAAGAGAAAGAAAGAAAAATAAAATAAAATGAAACCCTAAAAAAACCTAAAAAAATGAAAGTGTAATAATAATAATAATAATAACAATAATAATAATAAACATAATAATAATATTAACATTAATAATAAAAATAATTAGATTTATAATAAAGAAAAATTACCATTCCTATTACTATATAAAAAATTCTTTAAACTCGATTCAGTAATTAATTAGTTAATTATTTATTTATTTTCTATCTTACCCCAACAAAATTTATTTCATTTACTTCATTTATTTTTTCTAAACATCAGGCAGGATGTGATTTAAATCCCTATATGGTAAACATAGTCTTATTAATCGTCAATTACATATCCATATTTAAATTTATTTAATTTATTATTATTCAATTATATTTATACATAACTTATTTATTAGTTATTTATATTTCATATATATCATTATATGTTAATAGTTCTCATAGCTGCATGCTTGTTTTATTATGACAGTCTCGATCATCATTCCAAATTCATAAGGTTATCATCTCCAAAATGGTCAAGGTAACAAAAAAATAATTTTATAATGATTTATAAAGTCATAAATTCATTTAATGGGAGTTTATGGTAGATTTATAAGGAATGATTCTATATCATACTCTTTTTGGGGTAACCTTTTCAATAATAAAGAGTCAATTTATAATGAATATTAATTTGAATATTACCATAACCAAAATAAAAATAAGAATGTAAATTTAAACTATATATCATAAATATTGACAATATCATATTTATTAATCCTCAATAACTATAATTAAGAAAATATTGTAGCATCATTCAGGTAAATGGTTGAAATAATCGAAAAATAGACATAATGCAAAGAAGGAATGATTATAAAACCATATATTTTCCATTAATATACAATTATTATAGAAATATATTGTTCTTAATTCCAGGTAATTAATATTTTAAATCATATTCAAGAAGATTTATAGGAATAGTATTTTTTAATTAAATAAATATGAAAATGATACTTATGTTGAAGAGTCAAATGTTCCCTTCTGGATCTTCATTGTAGTAAAGCCTTTGTGACTTATTATTGTAATAAATTCTTGAAAAAATGTCAAATACTAACAAGATATGGAATATTTTTAATAATATGGATAGAAAACCTAATTTTATAAGTGCTTTGGAAAGGGAAGAATGAGACCATATTTATAAACAATTGTTGTGGCACTTTTACAAATATTTATTCATTAAGGGTTAAGGAGTGTAATTTTGAGTGAAAATTGGATCATAAATGGAAAAGCGATGATTTTATTCATGAATATTTCGTCCAAATAATAATTATGGTAATTTTTTATGATTTTATATTAATTTATAAGTAAATTTTATCCTAAAATCACATTTATACAGATTTATGGGGTTTATCATGTAATTTGAGATTAAAAATATCTAGACAATATTGATTTTTTTAATATTTAAATTATTTATTACCTAAAATAGTTTTTTGTAAAAACCATTAAAAATACTAATTTATTTAAAACTTATCATTTTATATATTTTAAACCTTATGTTTTAGACTTTTTCATGTTGTATAATCACTGTATCAATATTGAGTAAGAATTTTGGATAATTATTTTATTATATAATTTTACAATTAAAGTATTAATACAAAAAATAAGATTTTATTGATTATTTTAATCACCCAAAACCTTATATAATATTTTTAACTTTCATTATTATCATGATATCAAACATATAATAAGATTTTTGACTTTCTAGAATGGTGTAAGCACTAGGTAAGTGCTTGGATAATTAATATGCTATATATTTTTAAAATTATAATATATAAATATAAAAAAAATAATTATTTATTATTTTAAACCTTTAATCCATTCCATAACTTTCCCCATCTCGTTTTTATCACTTAAGTCATTAATTTTTACTTTTTATATATTGTGCAAGTACTACATCAACATTTCATAATCACTTTCACAATTATCTTGACATTATAATTAATTATTGTTATTTACATAATAATTATAAGATGTTTTAATTATCTTATAATTTAAGACATTTTATATAGGTTTATATAATGTTCTACATACTTTTAAATGGAAATATAATAATTGGATGTAAAGTATAATTTGAACTTAAACTCTTATTTAAAAAATGTGTTCCAATGTTTTACTTAATATATAACTAATTTAAAATAATATATTGATATTTAAAATTAATTTTTTATATATAATAAGTATTATAACATTTTACATACCATTATATAGTTATTCATATTTTTTTGGACATATATTTAATTAGGGTGGTAAATTTCTATTCAGACATAAACTATAATATTTAAACGGATTTAAACTCACTTACTCAACCTATGTTAAAATAGAATTTGGGTTTATATGTTTTTAAAAAAACATATTGTATCACATATATTCCTATATATTATATAAATTTATTAATTTTTCTAAAAAATTATAAGAACATATAAAATAATGAGTAGTGGAATTCAATTTGAATTCAAAAACTTCTTTTTTTTCAAAGGAATTTAAATTCAGATATAACCCTGAACTTATAACCATAATGATTTTGAATATTCAATTTTTAAAATATATTATTTAAATATTTGGAAACAAAAATTGAAATAATTTATAAATGATTTTTTATCAAGAAAATGTGACTTTATATAACTTATTTTATCATGACTTTCTATTTATATTTTTTTTTAAAAGTACATTTTTCATATAATTTTGACATAATTATTCAAAACATATAACTAATTTTTCTAAATTAAATATCTAATTATTAAATATAAACTTTCAAAATAAAACTCAAAATATATTAAAGTAATATATTTTTAAAAAATAATTTTTTAAAAGAAACCCCCATTATCATTTCATGCCATGTTATAATAATTTTAAAAATATTAAGGATGATATATATGTGTATGAATATAAATACATAAAAAGAATATGGATCTTGATTTATAAAATATATGCTAATTAAATAATTTTTTAAATAAATTAACTTAAGAAATCATGTCAAAGAAATATATTTAATATTTTAATAAATAAAAAATATGTCATTAAGTAAAAATGCTAATATTAAATATATAATGAGTATCTATTTTATTAGATAATATCTTCTATGACATGAAATAAACATATATACTTTTTAAAAAATAAATATTTCTTAAATAAATATCTATTATAAATATAAAATTGATATATTATTAAAAATACCAAGGTTGTTACATTCTCCCCCAGATAGAATTTTTTCCTCCCTATTTTAATTTATTTTCATCTATAAACTAAATGAATGTATCATTAAATATGTATAACCTCAAATATAAAATCTATTAATAACACCGAACTTTGGTTTTTAGTGTTACAAAAAGAAACTCATCATTTCCTTCACAATATGAATATATTGATATCTTTATTAACATTAACTATAAAATTCATATATTTTGATTATGATATAACATGACACATAATTTTGAAAGAGTTTAATGAGATATACCTTTAATTTTTCAGGATTTTTTCCACATAAACCTTGATAGATTTATCCTCTATTTTCTTAATTTTTAGAAACTATATTTTCATTTTAGGATAAATATCATAAGGAAATAATTTTAATTGAATTATTTTCAATTCATATGATTAATTTCATCTTTTAGTTTTATGTTTTTATTTATTTCCCACTAATGATTCACTTTACAATCCTAAATAATAATGATCAAGATGAATTTTCAATGATTGAATCATGAAAAACATTTCTTTTCTATCATGTTGGTCTAATTTTAAACCATTGATGGGTCAAGAGTTTCACTAAAGGATAATATCCATTTCTGTAGATAAAGGGTTTAGCAACCCATTCCGCCCATGTTACACATGATCATCATTTTGGGATAATGCTTGATAACCATAGAGCTTGATCTAGGATTTTGATGGTGGTGTCTAATGGTTGTCACCATGGTCCCTCCCTTTCTTTGGGGGGCTCAATGACATTCCTCTATTTCTTCAAGAGGATCCTACTCACATGTTCATTTCAATCATATTACTTAAACCTCTTCCTCTTTTTGGTTATTTTTTCATATCTTATATTCATTAACTAATTCTAGGGTTCTACTTCAATGTTGATAGATAAATAATTCTTAAAAGCCACACCCCTTCTTAAATATTCTCTATTTGAACAATTAGGATTCCAATTTCCTTAAATTAATATTTTTATAGGTTATTCAATGAAACTTAGGTTCTAATGAGGAAAAAAAATGTGGGACTTCTTGATTCTCTAAATTTTTCAATTTATATCTCTCTTTAAGATGATATGATGTATGTGTGATATGTAGCTCCCCATTTCATCACATCAGTTTTCATCTATATTCTCTGATGTTCATTTAATTTCTATATGAGTCATGATTCATCCTATATAGAACCTCAGGTAAGTCCCTATAGTCTTCTACTCCCCTTCCAAAACCCAGCTATCCCAAAAATAATCAGTAATCTTGTTATCCATTATCTATCCTCAGAAAATAGAAATATGTTAATGGGTTATCTCATAGACCCTCTCATCTTGGAGGAGGTTGAAATTTTAAATCCACATATAATTTTTTATAGATTAATTTTTATGGTCAATATCTGTAAAAATATGAGGTATGCTATAAATCTTGGTCTCAGCTATTTTTAGTTTATAAACTCTAAGGGAATTCCTCTAAAATGTTTCATCGGTGTAGGTGTAATATTTCCATAGGTATCACATGAGATTACCTAGAAGATAATTTGGTTTTTCATGAAGTTGATATTGATAGAATAAATTCCAAAATAATGATATTACGTTCAAATACTTCACTAAGGGAGGCCAATTATCCAACGGTGAGGACACAAAAGGTTTGGTAATATGGGAAAGTATTTCTGGTGAGGATCCACCATTGGATTTTTGTATCGATAGAGATGATATCCAAGATATACATGGGCATATCTAGGTTCATACAGAGATGATAAATTATTTGATGTGATAATCACAGTATTATTGGTGGGGAGTGCACCCAAGTATATCTTTGATGTATCGTGATATGTGCCTACAATATTGGTGGCCTGGAATGAAATGACAGATATCATATTTTATCACTAGTTATTCTACCTGTTCGTGGGTGAAGGTGGAGAATGAGTGGCCAGATGGATTTTTACATTAGTTTTTAATCCAGGAAGGGAAATGGGATGATGTCATGATGGGTTTAATGAGGTCACATCAAGGTAGAAACATGGCTTTTGTAGTTGTGTATTGACTAACAAAAGTATCCCACAACATTCTAATCCATAAGGATTTCTCAATTGATGATATAAGAAGAATATATGTCTTTAAGATTATATTGATACACGGGGTCCCTTGTACTATCATTTAATATAAGGATTATCATTTCCCATTGACATTATAATAAGGGTTACAGATAGATTTGGGAACATTAGTGCTTTTGAGCACAACCTTTCACCCCCTGACTGATGATCAACCAGAATGAATGATATAGTTATTGGAGGACATGGTCTATATTTGTGTCATTGATTTGAGAGGTATATAGTAAAATCATACCCCTATTATTGATTTTTACTACAATAATATATTTTAGTAAATGATTCTGATGGATCTGCAAGAGGCCCTATATGGTAGGCTATGATATTCACCTCTCTGGTGACTAGTGACATGGAAGGTACTGATACTAGTTCCTTGTCTCATGAATTATACATTAGAGTAGGTGCAGTTGATAAGGAAATTTATGGATACTTATTATTCTAGATAGAAATATTTTCAGATCACTATCAAAAACCTCCAGAGTTTTAGGTCAGGGATCCTGTTTTCTTGTGGGTATCAACCAAACATGAGAGTAGACAGATATAGAGGTAAAGGAAGATGTCATATCTATTTTTTCGGGACTTTTGATATATTTTATAGAGTTTTTATGGTATTATATTTTTTTATTACCTAAGAGGTAGCATTCCATACACAACATCATAAACATTTTATAGTTTCACTATTATCAGGTCGACCCATCTCATAATTTTAATCCTGATGATATTGAATTTTATTCAAATGTTTCTTTTAAGGGGTATCACATTCACATCAATAATCAGATAATGAAGGATATATAAGATAGGTTATTGCCTTTATTACAGGTGATATGATAGAATGAACAGATATAAGATGAGACTTGGGGGAGAGAGGCCGATGTACGTGGTCAGTGGATGGAGTTGTTCTTAGATAGTGCTCTACCATCCATAGAAGGGAAACATTGGACATGGTCCTTTAAGAGGGAAAGACTATAGGAACCTAGTTTTTCTATGAGGCATGGATCCTTTAAATTTTATTTTAATTATTTGGTTTTGACATAATGTGAAATACTAGTGAGCCCATAGTGAAAAAAGGGTCTTGGGGCTTGTTTGGAGCCTAGAACCCTGACCGGTGGAAAGAAACAATGGGTCACATGGTTAGTAAAATCTGTGCAGCCTGGCCCACATGGTTTTTATTAACTTTTCATGGTGTAAAGGTGATCATAAGTAGGCCAAAATATTTTTCGTAACTACAAAACTCAGACCATATGCCCATGTGGAGGCTATACAAATTTTAATAGAGGAAAAACGCATGATTTCGGAATAGTTTCCCAAACCATGTGCATAAACTATGAAGGTGCCCTCTTGAGGCATTTCATGGTTCCCAATTGGAATAGGGTTTGGAAAAAAGTTTGTAAAAACCATGTGACCTCTATAATTTATGTAAAATTAATATTTTCCATTAAGGTCTTATATGATTAAACATCTTGTTTCTCTCTTTTTTCCATGGGATAGCCATGTTATTCCTCCTATTTGAGATCCTACCCCCATCAAGATTTGTTCATGGATAATTCCTCCCTCCAATATATAATTAAAAATATAATCATCTCATTGGATTCCTATCAGTAATTGATCCACTCTTTAGGCTCATTTTTAATTTTTCTTTCTATTAATGATTCTATTTTGGTGTGACCACATATGACCTATTTCTAGGGAGCTCGTTTATTTTTCTATTTTATTCTAATCTCAACTAAACCAAAGGAAAATATTGGACGAGTTATCCTCATTTATTAATAAGGTAGGTTATCTAATGAGTATAAATTAAATTTGGGATGCTTTATATTACACGTCATTTATCGCAAATCAGTTTCGCCTATCATTGACCCTAAAATGAGTCTACCTTACAATTGGATGCATATTCTGGAACCTAATGAATTTCTTAGAACCCAATAGAAATTTTATGCCATCACCATCCATATGAGCCACCCATTTGGGTGATCCATTTATATGGCTTAATAATTTCATGTTTATATGACCAAAACATCCTAGGTGTGTTTGGTTCGACTTCTAAATGGTGATATCATAAATGAGAGTGGATAAATGTAGTGGTGTACCATGACTAACACACTTGGAATATTTTACTAGATTAAATTAAAGGTGAGTGGTATAACCACGTTATCTGTATTAAATTAATAAATGGGTACGTACTTGTTAAAGAATAATGTTAATGAAATATGAATTATATGTTATCCATTACTAAATCCATGAATACTTACCTATATTATGAAATATGGGAATGGATACCCTTTATACCATTATGATATACGAGGATGGTGACCCTTATGCTTATTGATATATATACATGATGACCCTATGTTTATGGAATATGGGGATGTTTTCCCTTACAATTATGATGTATTATCATGGTGACCCTAAATTATGATATATAGTCATGTTGACCTTACCCTTATGTGATATGGGAATGGTGTCCCAATATTGTGATCTGAGCATGGCATCCCAATATTATGACATAGGCTTGGAATCCCTATACCATGACACTTGCTCATGGTGAACCTCGTGGATTATAATGAATGGGCATGAAACCCATATGAATTATGATGAATTATCATGGAAACCCTTATGGATTATGATAATGGACATGAAGACCCTACATAGATGATACTTGGGAATTGAATACCTATAATGTGATAATTGGGAATGGAATCCCTATATTATTATACATGAGAAAGATGTACCTACAGTTATGAGACTGAGTATGGTTTCCCTTGACAGTTACTTGTGATACTAACCATAGATACCAGAGTTATGCCACATGTCAAGACTAGTAGAAGTATCCATACATATGGCTATAGATGTCACTACTTATACATACCATATATATGTATACATGTGGTTTCTTGTTCAGGTATTAGTGGGATTAGGCCAAATCAAGTACTATCCGCCTTGTGTCCATCAAGAACTAAAGCCAACCCCTTTACAGTTTTATTACTGCATACCATTTTTATATATGCACACTGCTCATATTATATGCATTTATAGGGTATTTATAGAAACAATTAGTGGTTTTCTACTGAGGTTATCTCACACCATATCGATGAGGGTTATGTTTCCCATGAAAATTATGTTGATACAGGTAGGGACAGGCGAAGTATCCTTGTTTTCGATACTTGATTTGATCATATCATGGGAATGGGGAAGCATAAGACCGATCTATTTCTTGTAAATATATCTGGAAATAGTCTTTTTATATTTTTTATTTTGATAAATTTATTGTATTTCATGCATGAGGTCATGCCTTCCTATTTCATTTTTATAGATATATTACGTTATATCATTTTGTATATGATACTAGATATTATTGATGTTGGTTATTTATTACAGTTGGATTGTTTATCACTATTTATATATTATTTCAAAATAGTGATACTCTGATCTTGAGGGTATAGTTTCCCCACTTCACCACCTTGGATCTTCATTGCTAGCCAGCATCCTCTAGCATATAGAGAGGCATAATTGGGACCATGTCACCCACCATCATGGGGAACCATTAATTAGATCATAGGTTTGGAAGTCAAATTATTCATGATATTTTTCATTAATAGAAAAACTATCCACTCATTGATACTTAAAATGATTGAGAAATTGTTTTTAATAAAATTCGACTTCATTTTTCTCTTCGGCTAGAAATCTGTCTTCATCAAAACCCATGTTTTCTAAAAATGTTTTCAATTTTTTTATAATTTTAAAAGTTATTTATTAAAGAAAATTTTACTCAATTTTTATTTTATATAAAAACATTGATAGTAATCTTCTTATAGTTTTCAAAAAAATATCATATTTGGCTTTTACCAGATATGTGAAAAGAATTTTCTTTTAACGTACTCAACATGAATAGAATTTACTATAATCATCACCACTAAATGATTGAAATATTCCGTTATAATTTTTAAAGGTTATTTAAAAATAAAATTATTTTAATTTTTTTTGAACATTTTATTTTATAATTTTATTTTCAAAATGAAAATGATATTTTTCTAAAGAATGTATTTAAAGACCTTTTTATGGTATTTTTATTCATCAATGACAAAAACACTTAATTTTTATTATACTCTTCTAGGGTTATGTTTTATTAAAACCATACTTATTCATTATATAGATGGTTTATGATAATTTTGTTCCAGGAAAGTATTGATATTAAAATTTATGATTCATTTTGGTTGTTATTAACATTCCCTTGAATTATTCACTCTCACATGGACATTAAATTTCCCCCAAATATCTGTATTATTTATCATGGATATGAATATTTATTAAACCATATTTTATTTCTACTCACATTTTTCAACAACGAAAGTTATTTTTTATATGGGGAAATATTGATAAATTCGTATGTTTTACTCAATATGGTTATTTGATGATAAAACACCTTTTTCATGAATTAGACTGATTTTTCGATATATTAGGAATGATTTGGACATGTATTGATAGTTGGGGCTTGAAATTACATATCCCCTATATGAATCTTTAGTCTTATGAGGTGGATCCATAAGATAACATTAAATGGGTTTGTACCTTTAGTTTTATACTGTCTTGTGAAAGGTCTTGATGGTTGAGGTATCATAATGCCTGAGATGATGATTTCCAATAATTATACATTTCTATCATTAAGAATTAATTTATTATTATCCATGGTATTTTCATAATGGTATTATTTTTGGATGCATTTAATTACCAGTTTAACAATTAAATGGAATGTGTTTGATGTTATTTATTTTTCCATATTGATTTTTCATAATCTTATTATCTATGAGATTTTCATAATGACATTATCTATAGATGAATTTAATTATCAGATTATTGATTAAATAGAATGTTTTTTTTCAGTTATTTACCTTGACTTGTTGAGTATTCATTATCTAATTACGATATCCAGGTTATTGATTAAATGGCATGTGTGTTCAGTTATTTACATTTCCATATTGATTAATCTTTATTGATTCATGATAGATTCTGTAGTACTTAACACTTAATGAGAATTTGAGATCAACCATATTTTTTTCCTTTCCCTAAGATTCCATGAAGTGTAATATGATTTATGTAAAAGGATATGCCAAAGGTAATAATGTTATTCTCAAAAAAATATGTTATAATTTATGCTTTCAAATGTAATATGGGACTCATGTATATATCTAGTTTACCAAGATTACTAAACTATTTGGTCCTTTGGGATGTGATTAATTGTATCTTATTTTAATGTAATAGAGAATAAACCTGCTCTTGGATAATGGGGTTGGGGTTACTACAGGTTTAATAGTTCAAAATTTAAAAATTATAAAACTAGATTATCAGAAAGAGATAGATGATAGAGAAATTATTGTTTCAAAAATATCACTCAACTTAGGGCTAACAATTAAGAAAATAAATAAAAATTATAACAAGTTTGAAAAAACTTGTTAAATAATTTTTACATCCTCCATAATAATTTTTCAATGAAAGTTTCAATGAAAATTTCATGTTTGAATTTTAAATTTTAAATTAAAAAACATTTTGTTTTAAAAAAAGAGTAAACTTGAGGAGAAATTCAAAACTGAATAACACTAAATTACAAATATTAAAAACATATAATGTGTTTAATATTAATTAAAATTAATTTATAAATAATAAAATTAAAGAAAACAATATAAATTAATAAAAATTGACATTTTGAGTTACAAACTGTATGTTTAATGCATGAAAATAAAACACCCTTCGATATTCACCCAAAAAATGTTTAGAATAATGAAAAATAATTTGTACAGTTCTACATAATTAACATGAATTTATAGTATTTATAATAATTTAAATATAATCAATAAATTTGAATCAATTTTAGATAAAAAAAAATGTAAAATAGAGAATATTTTAAAATTTTAGAAAAACGTAAGAAATTCACTAAATTGCGTAGGCAAATTGGTGTAGGTGAATTTCATGTAAGAGTTTTTCTCTATGTATGAGAATTGTCCATGTTGGTAAATAAATCAAGGGGATTAAGACAATAAATATTATTGTTGGTGATTAAATTAATGGATTCACTTATTTAAATTCATTACATAAGGTATTAACATATCTGGCTTCATGAAAATTGCAAATATTTTGACTTATCTAATTCCAGACCAAAAAAGATCTCGAAAAAATAAAAATTAGATTTGTTTCTAGTTGAATTATAATTACAAGATTTAATTATATTTAAAAATAGTAAATAATAATATTAATTGGACATCTATAGGTTAGGTAATCATTAAAAAATAAAGAAAAATAATTTATGGAAAACTACAGAAATAAGACTGAAAACATATAGTGATGTCTAACCTAAATTCAGATAAGATAGATATTGATTTAGAAGTTAACATTTTTTATTGAAATGTAGATAATTTTATTATATTACCAAAAATAATAATCACTAAATTATGAGTGATAGAGATCAATATATGATCAACATACATAGTGTAGAAAATTTTGGAAAATTAGATATGTGGATTGAAAAATGACAGTTAATTACAAATCAGTTATATGGATTATGATTTTTTTACAGGGTGAATAATATTTTTTCTATCTGGGAATAGTAAAAAATGTGGCTAAATGATGTTTTATAGTCCTAAATGAATAATTTATAGAAGGTACACTTTAATACACTTGTAGAACATGTTATAACCATTCAAAAAAATAAATCAAAATATATTCTAATTAAATAACTTTTATGATATGATCTAGACTAATTATACATAAATCAATACAAAATTAAATCTATTAAGAAATTTTAATAAAATAAAAGACATAAATAATTATAATAATCAAAACATATATTTGTTCAATATGACACTATAAATTCTCCCCCTTTTGATAATTATAAAACCATGTATAATTTGAAAAAAAATCTCCCCCTTTTTAAAATTATCTAAAAGATAAGGTTTTAAATAAAAAATGGGTTAAATATTAAAACGTAATGATATAAATATAACTAAAAAGTTTGTATAATGTTTTCCTGAACATGTTTTTTAAAAGAAAGTATAAAAGATCCAATATAAATCTATCCACTATTAAAACATATAAATAAATGAAGTGAGAATTTTTTTAAATGATGATTGAGAAAAAAATAATGAGAAATCTTCTAAAAAATATGATTTAACACAAACTAAAGGTTTAAAATATAATATAATATTATCTATGAAACTTTATGTGTTTTAAAATAGTTATAGAATTAAAAATATATACATAAATTAAATTAAAGTAATCTAAAAAACAAAATCTATATTTTAAAATTTTCAGGAAAATCTAAAAAACTAAAGTTATAAATACATTCAAACTCCCCCAAAATAAATTAAAACATAACAATTTTAATATTACAGCATCAAACTATCAAATATAATATTTTAAAACCAATTAAAGTATAAAGTCTTAGTAAGGATATCTGCAAGTTGATTTTTAGTGGTGTTAAACTCAAAAAAACATATCCCTTATTCACATTATCTTTGTTAAAATGAAATCTAACATCGACTTGATTTGTTCTAGAATGTTTTAAGTGATTTTTAGAAATATAAATTATTGTTTTATTATCACAATAATAGGAAATTTAACAAGATAAATACCAAGATCACATAAATTTCTCTTAATCCATAAAATTTGAGCAAAAAAACAAGTAGTTGATATATACTTAGCTTCATCATTAGATACAACAACAGATAATTTTTTCTAATAATTATAAGAAATTAAAAAAAAATCCACAAAAATGACACATTCCTTATGTTCATTTTATATTAATTTTAGAACCTCTAAATTGAGATTCATAATAAAATATTAAATAAAAATATTTATATTTAAAATAAAACACACCAGAGTTAATATTTCCTTTAATATATCTAATTATTATTTTCATAATATTAATTTGAATTTCTTTAGGATTATCTTGAAATCTTGAACGAAAAAACAATAAGCATGATATCAGGTCTATATGTAATTAAATACATTATTATTACTATTATGACTCTATAAAATTTAATATCAATATATTTTTTAGATGCATCAACATCAAACTTACAACTAATACACATATAATTTTTCATGTGTTTACAAGAATCAAGACTAAACATTTTAACCAACATTTTAACATACTTATATATATAAATAACGATCCCATATTTCATTTAAAAAAAATTAATTCTACGAAGGAACTTTAATTATACCATTAATATATTTTCAAACTCATATGACATAAAAGTAGAAAAATCATTACAATGAAACTCCCTAGAAGAACTAAAAACAATATCATCAATATAAATTTACACAATTAAAATATAATTAGAAATTATATTAATAGAAATATTAGGATCAAAATTACCCTTTTGAAACCATTATTCAATATAAACAAATAAATCCTCTCATAAAAATAATTATGTGCTTGTTTAAGACTATAAATAGTATTACATAATTTAAAAACATGATTAAGAAATTTTTCATTTTAATAAATAAGGGGTTCATTAACATAAACTTCTTCAGTTATAAAACCATTTAAGAAATAGATTTTAACATCCATGTAATATAACAAAAAACCTTGAAAAAAAAATGATAACAATATTCTAAAATCCTTTAACCAGAAAACTAGTGTAAATTAGTCTTTAAAGTCTATACATTCTTCTTTAGAGTATCCTTGGGAAACAAATATGGATTTATTTTTAACAATCTATCTAGATACATCCAAATTATTTATAAAAATCCATTTACTTTTATTACTAATTAAATTGTCAGTTGGGCGATATTTATGAATCCTCCATGAACTAGGATCATATTGAGAATCATTTTTCTCCCCCTCAATAAATATATTATCTAGATATATTTATTCACCAAAATTGAAATTCATAAAATCAACTACAAAATAGATTTCTAAAAAAACAAAATTAATAAAAATTAATATATAAATATTGTAACACCCCAAGAATTTACAATATATTTCTGTTATAATAAATTTAACTTCATCGATATAATATGATGTACAACACTGATTTTATAAGAAATGTAATACTCTATGAAAATATTATTTAAACATGACCATTAAAACCAAGCCATTAAATTAGTTAGTATATATAGGACTAAAAAAAATTTCAAAAAATTATATTACACACATTTATGTTTTTTTTATTGATTATAAATAAAAATAAGAATAATTTATAATGAAAACATTTTTTTTGAAAACCTGAATTTTTTTCTAAAAGGCGGGTTAGTCGCGCTTCACACACATAATTCAAAATTAATTTTTAATAATTTTATAAAAATTATTTGATAAAAATACTTTCATTTATTTAAAAATCATATAAAAATTATCTTAGGTTGGATATTTTGGAATTTTCTACAATGTTTCATTTTTGATGATTAGTAATAATACTAAATTTTAATTGAAAACCATCTTTTCATTTAAATTGTTTATAACGTTAAATTTTATTTTAAATTTATTTTAATGTATAATTGGTTCATTTATATATATATTAATACAATTTAGTCTATTTTAATCATTTTCATATTTAATTTTCAAATAAAAATTATGTAATCTTTTGAACATTTACTGTTTGAAAATCTACTTTCTCATCATCTCTACAAGATTAATTTTACATTAAATTTTTTAACATCTGGGAATAAAATTTATAAAAATGGATTTAGTATTTTTAATACTAATTATTTATATTATATAATAAGTTATACTTAATCTTGACCATAATGAATAGAGAAAATAGAAAAATTAATTCACGTGGTTAAGGTAAAAAAGTGTTTTCTGTGGGGTTAAAATAAGAAGATAAGTGTTAAAATTTCCTACCAAATTGTAAAAATGGTATTTTATAGACATATTTGAACCTTATTATTCCAATCCTTCAATATAGGGTAATTTAGAATCTTTTTTCTTGTTAAAGAAAATATCATTTTGGATTATTTTGGGAAAATTCCACGTAATTTCCTAGGAGATCCCCTTTCTCAACTTATAAATGGCCACTCCCTCCCCTAATTTATTCATACCCCCAAAACCATTTGTCTCTAACAACCCATGTAAAATTATCTCCCAAACATTTTTATTCATATTATATAGCTACAGGTCCTCCAAAAGGACCATCCCTAGGGTTTTTAAGAGGAGATCCAAATGAGGTTTCTCTTAGAGACCGTAATTATCTTTACAAAGCACTTTCATTTTATTTATTATTTTTATAACATCAATTTTGTCTTAGAACATCCAATATAATAGAACCAATGTTAATCATATACTTAGATGTTATTATGTTGATGTAATAAATTTTACCCACCCCACTTCCATTAAATAAAATATGAACTCATTGATCATATGCATGGTGGAATACCGCCTCATGAACTAATGCAGTTCGGTTTGCATCACTATCTTTACAGAATAAATATAATTAAGGATTTACTATATTAATATGATATTTATGATATTATTAAACTTATAAAACTTTAATATCACATATAACCTTTTATGTGTTATTCTGTTTTAAATATGATAATGTTTCTCATCTATACGGTAGACTACAACCTCACGAAGCAATGTGATTATTTTTAAAATAACGATTTACATGGAATAAAATAAGGATGAAATTAATTAATATATGTGATATATATGAGATGATATTTATTATTTTAAATTAATATATCTACCACTTTATTACCCTTTCACTAGTTAAGAGAATGATATCATCGCTCGTACATATGTACGACGTACTGTCTCAATGAAGTGATGAGAGACATCTTCCATGCCCAAATTTTAAGAATTAATTTAACAATTTATATAATGAATAAATATTATATGTATAATATTATTATAAATATAGATATTATTTATTTATATCCAATGTACAAGAACTAAAACATTCATTACAAAACACGATAGAGAAAATAAGCCAATTAACGTCCAAATAATGAAAATAATTAAATATTATTAACAAAGTGTGGTGAAATTTTATAAGAGGATAAAATATGATATTATAAATATGATTAATGTTCTATTATAAATTAAATAAATTCTTAAAAAATTATATAGTAGGTTATAGTATGTTCAACTAAAGGAAAGCGTGCGGTAAGGGACTTCATCTCAATTTCTATTCATTGAGGCATATTGAAATGTTATGAACCTAATTTATTTTATATGGTGTATATAATGACCTTTGCCATGTAATATGATGATTAATTCATAAGTAATGGTATATTAAGTTTAAATTTGAATTATTTCATCAAATTAGATCTTATATGAAAATTAACAAGTGGTAAATTTTATCATACAATCTCAATTTATTTTTTAATTGTTAACTTTCCATTGAAACAATCACTTTCTTGAGATAATTTTTCATCATAATTAACATTTATATTTAATATAATTTTTTTATGATAGATATTATTATTTCTTAAACCATATGTGATTTTAGATAATGTTTACTCTTTTAAAGTTATTTGATTAACTTGGGAAATATTGATAAATTTATATCCTTTACTCAATATAGATATTTATTGATAATGAAATGTTTTAATAAATTAAATTTATTATTTTTTAGGTGCGGAATTATTTAGACATGAAGTGGTGGGTGGGGTTCAAAATTATATATCCCCTTGAATAATTGATAGGTCTCATGAGACAAACGAGTTGGCGAAATTAAACAAGTTCAACCCCTAGTTTTAATCTGTCTTGATGAAAGATCTTGAGGGTAAATGTATCAGGATGGATAAGATCATTATATCCAATAATTTAGAATTTAGTTCATTGAGAATTCATTTATTATTATAATCAATGATATTTTCACTATGATATTATCTACAGATGCATTTAATTATAACTTAATAGGTAAATGGAATGTGTTTTTAGTTATTTACCAAACCATATTGAATACGCATTATCATATCATGATAATAAAGTTATTTAAATGGAATGTGTTTTTAGTTATTTAATGGTCCGTGTTTATTATGATTACTAATTCTTGATAGCTTCCAATATATTTAACCCATACTGATCATTTGAGATCACCCTTATTTTTTTCTTTCCCAATGACATGAAGAAGAGTTCTTAGAATCATTTTTCAAGGATGAAACTCATTTTAATTTGTTATGTATTATTTTTTATTTTTATATTCCCAATGTAAAATGGGTATCATGTATGTATATAGTTCACCAAAACTACCAAACTGATTGGTCCTTCTGAATTTGACCCATTGTATCTATTCCAATGTAATAAAAAATTCACCAACTTTGGGTTACTAGGGTTGGGGTTACTATTATTGGTATCGAAGGAAGTTTAATAGAAACCTTGATACCTAGATTAAGGAAAAAATATATTGGGGGAACATAAACCTATGATATAATTTGAGGAAAAGTATAGAAAACATCCTAATGTTTAGGTAAAGAATAGATTTTGTGGGTTTTCCTAGAAATAAATCCTTGTATGGACACTAAAATTGTACATGGTTCATGAAAAGAATTTCCTAGGGGTAATAAATATGAAAAGGGTGAATTGGTATTGACCTAATCATCACTTGTTTCATAAAAATGTCTTTATAACACACCTAGTTTGAAACTCTCCAGGAAAATTCTTGGATAATTCAAATTATCTTTACAAACCCTTATAAAGGATATGAAGATAAATATATTCCTGAAAAATCCAATTTTATGATGCTAAGATTAAAATTCCTAAATTTTAATTTATTATAAATTTTAAATCATACAAAAAATTATACATTATGTTTTAAATTTGATAATTTTATGAGATAATATTGTATATGAAATTATTTAGAAATGACACCTAGAATGAATAAGGGTTTCAATACTCATGAACAATAAAGATATTATCCTAATGAGGGTGCCAATATAGATGGTATTTAAACTTAAAAAACTGTGGATATATTAGGTGAGTTTAATTATGTTATAGAAAATAACCTTACATGGATTGAGAAACCTATTCAATATAGTGATTCTCTTATGTTTTATCCCATCATGTGACAGAAACCCCCATAATTTGATGAGACTACTAATCCAATGGTATCTACAAAATAGATTAACTATCTAATGAATGTATCTATAGTGTTGGGATACTACGGGAAAACATTCCTAGACCCATGGTTTTGAATCATGGGTATATACCCTAGAACTGTGGGTATAGGCTATACCCATTGTTTCATAAACTATGGGCTACCAAGGCGTCAGTATAGAGTTATACCCATGGTTCTATATAAATAATTGGTATAGCCCTAGATAATTCTATAATACCCACTATTTTAGATAAACCATGGGTGTATCTTATCATATCATACATAATATACCCACATTTTAGTGAATTGTGGGTATAGGTTCTTCTTTAGGTCAAGCCGAATTAGCCTACCATCATACCATCCTTCACCTATAAATAAAATAAAAACCTGTTATGGGTAATCAAATTTGTTCATAATCATATTCCAAAAACACATTAACCAAAAAATAACTGAAATGTATATTCATGAGAGTCTATATTTGAATTACACTAAAATTAGAAATGGACTTCGATATATGAATCAATGGTTGAATAAATATAAGTTCATTTTTCACTAGATTTGAGTGGATGAAAATTTTGTTTCAATCAATGAAAGTGGAATTTAAAAAATTATAGTAGACATAAATACAAAACTACCCAAATATCCTTCATTCAATGAAAACTATCCAAGCATAAAGTTAAGATAGTGAGGACTTGAATGGGGAGGGGAAGGGATCCTATACAGGTCAGCATTGGTAGGTAGAGATGGACCATGTAGAACAAAATGATGAAAATTTAGGTAGGTTGGGACCTAATGGATTGATTAGAGGGTTGATAACATATACACTTTTTTTAAGAATTGGTCACATGAGATACATTTTTATGCATGTCTCATTTGTGAGCTACATTGCTCACATTTAGGTAGTTCATGTTGTTTTACTCATATGATGTCATTTATGAAATCTTATTTCACATGTCATTGTTAATTTGATAAAAGTTCATACTAAACCTATCTTTATATGTTTAAGGATTGTAAAACTAATAAAAAGAAAATTTTAGAGAAGATTGAGATAATTAGAATCTCATGCATGCATAAATAAATATATAAAAAGAAAATGGTCATGATGATACTAGAAAGACATTGTCTTGGTGAATCATTATAAGAATGAAGAATTCAAAAGTATCAAAAGAAGAAAGCTAAGAAGTTAAAAATATAGATAATGGGAAATAAATAATCTTGAAATATTCATACAAAAAATAATTGAACACTATATGTTTTTAGATGACTATTGAGAAGTTCAGGAAAAAAATATGATATCTATAGGTATGGAGTGCATGAGGAATTTATAGTCAAAGGGTTGAGAATAAATGTGAAAAAGGAATAACCATTAAATTCATTCATAAGTTTGTGAAAATATGAATTGATTTAAATGTGATCATGAGTTTATTATAATATTACATGGTCAAATAAATCATGGAGATGAGTTTGTATGAAAGGAAGAGTATTCAAAAAATAGTGACTTTGTATGTGTAACATTCACTTTAGAAGAGTAGGTTACTACTTCATAAGATTTTAAGGGATTTTATAACTGTATGGGAAATGTTTATATGAGTATTCTACCAATTTAAATGTGTAAAAATGGATATCATAAAGGTCATTGCTTTGTTATATTTCATGAATAAAAAAGAATGAAAATATTACGATCAAGCTATGATTTAAAATTAAAACAATATAATTTAGTTTAACATGGTTTTTGAAGATGATAAATGAAGAGAGAAGATCACAGATCTCTCTTGAGGTTCAATAAGGTGCCAAATCATATGTAAAATATTCAATAAATTCATGCATATATGGAATGTGAATATGGAGATTTTATAATGAAGAAACAGAGGCTCATGCTAGGGAGAGGGCCTAGTTATGCAATAATAAACATTGGAAGTTGTTCCCTCGCTAGATGTGGTTGTGGAATTGAATCCTATTTTGGTGGTTCCACTCCTTCCCCTCTATTACCTACAACCATGCTCTTCCTAGATGAATAATAATAGTGATAACAGTTTTAATGTTGAGTTGGAATGAAAATAAATACACGACATAAGTTTAGGTGTAGTAAATGGTCAATTAATAAACTTAGTTATGTTATAGAATATGAAATTAACATACAATGTGAATGCATATATACACAAAGTGATTATAATATGTACAAACCTACAATATATTCTTATGGTTTTTACTCATACAGATCCCTAGACATGTCTAAATCTTCATTATAAATCCAGAATGACAACTAAATTCCAAAAAATGACACAAACTTATTTAAAGAGTCTTTACTTTGAAAATGTTTAACAATAATTGAGGCAGTTACTTTCATTTATCATAAGAATAATTTTTCTGTTTCAATAATATATCCTCAACTTTTGAAACATGAATAAAAATTGAGTGATAAACATATATTATAATATATATTTTTTGGAGAAACTATTTTAAATTCATAATCTATGAAATGGGATATGAAAATGTTAAAAAAATGTGTTAATAAACTTGTAGTTTTGAAAACTACATTGGTTATGTATATAATAGAAATTAAATGTGCAATTGAATTTTTAATTTCAGTTTTTGATAATAGTGAATAACTTCAATCAATGACTTGAAAACCATGAAGTGGTTTATAAGAGGTCCTCACCTGAACAACAGTTATGAAAATATGCAACACGATTTATAAGTTGATAGGTATAAGAGGTCCTCACCTAAAAGTAATACAAATCACTTGTTTATAACCATAATCATGTGTGGGGTTTTAGTGGTATGATTGGAATGAATGAAAATATGAAATGTGATATGGAGTAAAATAGTCTTGTGATTTGTTCTTTTCAATTGTGTGTGTGTTTCATTTTCAAAGTGACCTAAGATGAGGAAAAATAAATTAGGTACCAAAAATATCATTTAAATTCAATTTAAATGATTTTAATTTGGAACATGTTATCAGGAATGATAAATCCTTGCCTCACATTCCATTCTAGAAAGAGATATTTGGCAGGAATACTTATGCAATAGAAATAAATCATTATTTGAAGAACCGAAACCCAAAGGAGTGATTCTACATTACCTCTATATGTGCCTTCACTCTTGGTGTTATTAGAGTCATTCTTAGTTTCTGTACTATTAAAAATGTAACATTGTGATATATAAAACACAATTAACAACAAAAACTCACGGATCAATGCCATGTTCATAAATCCACATCCACTGCAAGTACTTTGGACTAGGACTCGCTAATGATGATGAAGGAACATAAAATCCCTCTGATTTTGAAAAGTAACAACTCTATGAACTTGAAAATTTATATCTTGAGGGAAAAGTGACTGAATCATCCTAGAATCTAGGGATAAAACATAAATAAAATAAACCCTCAGACATTATTGAATACAATAAGAGGAAGGGAAAAATATTAGTTTCAACCTTCCAATTCGATGGCCCAAGTTGGTTGTGATGTTATTTAATATGATTTTAGTTTTTAGATAGTTGTAATTCTATGAACCTATAAGAAATAATACCTATCTTGGATTTATCGATGAGAAATTATTTAATTATAATTAGTAACAAAAAAAGTTTCAATGGTTTTTTCTAAGGACCCATTTGGTGGATAGAAATTAGAGAGGGAAATGATAAGGAAAATGAAGGATAGAAACTGCCCTCCCCTCCACCATCCACCTATATTAGCCCCCTCTATATCCCCCACCCCCATCCACATACATCTACCCCTCTTAACAGCCCTCAACCACTTGCAACACCCTCCCCCGCCCTCCCCTTCTCCATAGCCACCTACAACCCCCCTCTCATACACCATGAACACTCCCCCCACTGTCCCCAACCTACAACCTCCCCTCCCTCCACCCAGCCCCATCTCACCCCTCCCACCTGCCCCCTGCAGTATCCCCTCTCCCTTCTACCGAACCATATACAGTAGAACCCCTCCTCCATCCCCCAACAACAACCCTCCCTCCACCCATTCCCCTATTCCCCCTCTCACCATCCCCCAACATAAGTGCCCTCCCCTCTCCACAATCACCTGTAGTAGCCTCCATCCTATAGTACCCCCCTTCTCCCCATCCACAGACTGTCCCCCAACCTCCCCTTCTCCCCATCCACATGCATAATCCCCCTATCCTCCCCTTGTCACCAGTTGTAGCCCCGACCCTAAAGTATCCCCCCTTCTCCCTAGACACATGGATTTCCCTAGCCTCCCCCTCTCCCCAGCCACATGTAGTCCCCCTCTCCCCTACCACCTGCAACCCCCTCCCTCCACCGAGCACCCCCTTCTCACCTGCCACCTACAGCCCCCCTTCTCCCCCACCCAAAATCCCCCCACCAATAATCTCTCATCTATCCACCAAGACCCCACTTACCCCTCCCACCAACCCCATAAAAAAACCATATGATATAATTCCCATATATTCCAAGTCATCGAACTAAATAATAAAATATTTTAATTTATCAAAATCCATATCATATAATGGAATAAAAATCAGTTATGATAGATGTAATGTTACGCTACTACTACCCATTTTAGGTTATAAAACTTCTTCTTCATCAACATAAATTCAACTTTACTTCCATGATACATGGAATGAGTATTTATTGTCCTTGACCACCCAACCTAGTCTATTTCCACCATTTAATCTTTATCCACCAATTATTTATATGTGGGGATCTTATATAATTAGAATTTGGATCAAATAATAGTTTATTTTTTCCATTATAACTATTAGGACTTCACTACATCATTTAAAGCCATATTTGGAGTGAGATGAACAAGCATGGTGATTTTTTTGAATATTCTATAACCATCTAGCTGTCTTTATAGAGGCATAGAAACTAATTTTTTTTTACCAAAGTTGTTGCTTTCAGAAAGAACTACTCACCTAATATGAGTTTTATGTCTTTATACAATATGTTCTCATGAAATTTATCATGAATAATAGATTACCACCATATCCATCTAGGGTGATTTAACATGAATACTACACACTTCACACTAATAGACTATAAATTACCATGGAATACAAAAAACATTTCAATAATTTCTATCCAATCATCTACCACTTGTGTATCATTTCATCCATTAATGGATAGAGGATGATAGAAATGGATTTTCTAGATTATATCCTTATCTTTACTTTATCTAAGACCATATTTCCCAAAACGATCATTTCCAAGCCCAACCCCATGTTCTATATGTCATATCATTCAAACCAAAACATCAATAAAATTCTGATCTAATAATAGATTATATTATAGGAAATTATTAATTTATATATTTAGAGTATTAAAAAGTGGTCATATTATGGAATGATTAAAATAAAGAAATAAAATAAATAGAATGAATCCAATTAATTGAAATAATTAAAATAAATTATAGTCATAAAACTCCATTGAAAAATATTCATTAAAATCAAGATAAAGAATTTAAAAGAGGGAAAATGCAATAAAAAATACACTTTTGAGATTTATATAATGTACACATAGTTTGGAGCCCATACACCCAGCATATCCTCCTTACTGGTGCACATTTTAAATTCATTCAATGGTGGAATCATGTAAAATTTAAAGGAAAAATCAAACCCAAAACTAAAATCAATCTTTCCAAGAATCTCTTATAAACTCAAGGTTCATTACAAATAAAAATTCTATAAAATTTTATATATATATCAATTGATTTTATAAAATCATAAATTATATCTACATTGTCTCCCTAAACTAAATAAATGAAAACCAAGATCTAATATCATATTATTAGAAACCAATGAATGTTATACAAGTCGAAATACCTGATCCAGTGTATTATAATTCTTGAATTGAATTAGAAATCCCCACAGGTGGGAAAATAGTTCCTAGGAAACAAGGATACATCTATGGTAATGATTATTCCTAATAAATCCAATAATATGGTCTTTACCAAAAAAATAACATGACATAACAATTTTTTTTATTCAATAGCTCCAATAAGTGAAAAGATAATATTCTTGACAATATTAAAACAAATTCATAACATTTACTCTTTACATGGACTAAATATGAATATATATGAAGATATATTATATGATAAAAATGGAAATGGGATTGGAAACCATTAATGTGATCAAAATTACGTGTTAGCTAAAATTCCTAATGAAAAATAAATTAAAAATACCACTACCTAACCCAAAGTTACATGATGTCTCACTCTCACCATGTCACCTCCTGTAAACCCCGAAACAGATAACACGTATACCCACCATCCCTAAGGGGAACCTTTCCAAAAACTTTATTAGTCCCAATATGGTTTAGATAAACCTAGTGGTTATATATATAATGCAAAAATAAAAATTATTGTGTAATCCCACTAAGTGTCCCATGATCAATTTTTCTTAGGTAACCTCCACACCAAAGTTCAATTAACCATTCTCATCCATAAAATAATTCAATTAATGTTCTTAAAGTAATTGCACAAGTATCCCTACCAAGTCAAAAATGGAGGGGATTAATATCACGCTATCACTAACATCCCCATACTCATCCCCAATCTCATCATCATCATCAGTAACATCATCTGCAGCCTCATCACCACTAACAACATCTACAATATCCTCACCACCAATAACTCTATAGACACCACCTTAATCGACAGTATGACCCTCATTGGAATTTCCCATCACATAATTTAAATACCCCACTAACACCATATATGATTGAAAATTAGCAACAGCCTATGATATTAGTGAATGACTCAAAAACTTCCATAAATTTCATGAAATGTTCGATCATCACCTTACTTATATAATGCTCTTGTTTTCTTATTTCACTCTCCTATAAAGATATTTATTTTCTTTCGCTGATTTTACATGAGAAATTTCTATCATAGAGGTCTAAGAGGCTTGAGAGGATCCTGATGAGGACCAATACCTAGAGGGGATAATGTTTTTCCTTGGTTGACATCATACTCTCCCCAGGTTCTCCTCACCTAATACCTATCTTAAATGATCATGTGGACCAAAGTTGTTATCTTCTTTATCATTAAGGTCCTCCAAGTCCTAATTTTGAAAATTTAAACATATTTAATTATGAATTTCATACAAATATTTAAAATTAAAATAAAAAATATTAAAATATTTTCTTGTGTTTGTGCATTTATAGAACTTCCATCCTTTTTTTGTACTAAAGAAAAATAATTTGGAATGACGTACACATCCTTCGATTCCCAATATAGATTTCTGCAAATGAAAAATGCACAAATATGGATTACACTCGTGTATGAGAAATTAAAAAATATGGCCTATGTCTGTTGAATAATGTTTTCATTTGAACATCATGTATAAAATCACAATACCCAGTTAAATTATCTGGCGCTTCTAATGATCGAGCATTGTAGTGCACCCGAATGTGTGCAGATATGTCATTGAATATTTATTCTTTGTTTTTTTCGCTGCAAATTCCTTAAAAAACCAATACAAGTAATAAAAATTATATTTTATATAAAGTCTATTAAATATTTTGATTTCCTTAAATTCATCATTCTTCCAATGTGAAATATTTTTTCTCATATTGACATCTAGGATAGTTTGGGAATGTGGGTATACCCTCTAAGTTTGTACCAACCCCTATCTTCTAACCAACATACAACTCATGCTTGTATGAGAACTATAACTCTCCAACATCCATCAAACTTTCTGTCCTAGAAGCTTATCCATCAGGAAAGTTAAACCAACTCTGCAATGAACATGTTGTTTTATTTAAATACAACAATAATATAGATATAAATTTATAATCTTTTCTTACCCATATTTTCTCCCATGATTTTCTCTTGATCTATTTACTGATATTTATCCATGACACCAGTTCCACCAGAATGATATCATGATACTTGGAAAAAGTGGCAATGAAACTTCTACACTACCTTTCATTTTTACCAACCATATGATTTTCTGGATTGTAATCCACCATTAGTGATGTATGAAAATTCCATGATTCCTTCATCCGAGTGTGCCCACATCACCTAGCAGAAGATCCCACAGAATAAGAAAAAGTGGGGGGAATAAGAATTTTTTCACGGTACAAAATGACATAAATAATGTGACATAATTTGAGATAGTTATTATAAAAAACTTCATCAGGCTTATCAATAGACCGTGATATATTTCATTATTGTCCTAGCTTAGCAGCCTCTGAAAAAAGTGTATGTTCTAGTTCATGCTCTAGGTAGCCTTCATAAACTGGAGTGGAAGATAAAGGAATAGACTCATCAGATGATGAATGGAATGTATGAATTGTGGGTCATGTAGATATGAAAAAATATGGGTAGTAGGATGGGGTATACATCATCGGATATGGATATAGTAAAGGTAGAAACATCTGTGGAGGTGGTGTAGTCATGGTGTGGGATGAAGAGGAAAAATGAGATGATGGAGGCATAAGTGGGATCATCCTTGAAGTTGGAAAAGAAATGGCATGTGAATAAGAGGTTAGCTAAGATGATGATGGAGGTACAAATAAGAACATCCCCGGAGATTCAACCGTAGGATGGAAAGGTGTGGTGGAAGGGGTGTTCGCTGGTGGGTAAGTGTGGGAACGAGTATAACGGTTTCTCCGTCTAAGTATAGGAGCATCCCAACTTGGACCCATTCTAGAAAGATGAGGAGTGATATCTAGTGAAACTGAATGTCACTAAAAAATTGATAAAAAATATTAACATGAAATTACATATAATGCATAAGAAAAACAACATAATTACTATCCTCACTGATGGATGTAAAGGAGTCAATGCACAATCATTCCCAAGTTGATCGGGATCAAATAGTTTCTTCCTTTGAACTTTTGTAGTGTTTGGAATAATCTAAAAAATAATGAAATGTAAATTTTTTAGAAATTGTTTTTATAAATCATACATACAACTTACATCTATCAACAATTCATTAGAGGAACTGATTTGACTTATTTTTTTACTAATTATACAAATTATTACAATAAAATTACAAAAAAAGATTTTAAAATTACACTACCAAGTTAAAAAAAATTAAAACAAGATTTATACTAAGTTTTCTAAATTAAATAAATCTAATTTAATGAAATGATGCAAAAAAATACAAAAAAATAAACATATCATTCCAAACTAATACATAATTAAAGTAATTACAGTAATACTAACATAATAAAATCATGTTAATATATACTAAATTAATAGTCAAAATATACGGTTGCTTCTATATATTACCCTCCACTACTTTAAGTTCAACATAAACTATTATAACAGGAAAATTTGATTCATCAAATTAAATATTTTGGGCAACACTAAAGAAGTTTCCATGGGGAAAATTTTATCACCAGTGTCAGGAAAAATTTGTCTTGGGATTACATCATTAGTAACACCATAATAGCGTTTCAAATAATCATTGTAATAAAACACATGTTTATCCATTGATACCAAACATTATAGTTCTTCTATATATAGGAATTAACTCATGTCAATAAATATGAATCCACAATCCTCAATAAATAAACCAAGTTGTCAAATGGAATCAAACCATTTACATTTCATCAGAGTGACTCTACCTTGAGAGTAATAATCTGATAACAATATTATCTCAACAAGTCCATAATAATACAAATATTAATATATAGAAAACTATCTGATACAATGGAAGAATAATTTATTGTATCATTTTACAGAACTCCATCATGTCGCGTTCTCATTTTCACTGCTCGATCAATTTTGACAAATTTATACCCATTGATTATTAATGATTTGCATTCACGAACCAAAGAATTAGGAAAAAAATCAAACGCTCTTAATTCATGAGAAATAAAGACAATAGGTAAAATCAATACCTAAAATATATATTAATAATACAATTTAATGGATATATATTTTTTAATCTAATTAAATTAAGGGAAATACCATTGGTTTCAACCAAGTGGGAAACTTTGGGATATGAAAAGAATCTCTCCTTATTAAAGTAAAATATTGATGAAATATACCTATAATTTTTTTATGTTCCATACATAAATTAATAATAAAAGTGTAAGGTATATTTGAACATTCATAATATAATATAATATATAAATATCCAAATTACATACTTGATATAGTCATCGAACAAACCATATTTAAATAAGATTGTGTGATGTGCCATCTTCCGCTCTTCAAGGCTCAATGTGGCCAATGTATAAGACCAAAAAATTCCTCCTATTTGGGGAAGAGATGGAATTGATGGCTTAATTTTCCCATACTAGTCATCTTTAATTCTCAATGGTTTGTTATGTCTTATGGTCACATAAGAAAAATACATTGAACACAAATTCATACATTATTGAGCCATATAATCCCTCACAATCAGACCATCAGGATAGTTCTTTTTTTGGACATATGATTTCATTGTGCGCATATTTCTTCCAGTAGGATACATCCAATGAAAAGAAAAAATGGTCCCTTAAGAATTTTTTTACTTTGTATATGAACTGTTAAATACAGTATACAAGTAAAAAATGATGAAGGAAAATTTTTTTCTATCTAAAAAAAATTAATGGTGCCTCATACTGCATTTTTATCCATAATGACATGGATAAAATTTTAGCATAAAAGTCCCTAAAAAGGGTACAAGGAAATAAATTTCACCCTTATATTATTGGATAGAAAATTCTGAATTGCAATTGGAATAAATTCATGAAGAATGATGTAATAATCAAGAGATTTTTTAGGGATTTTAGTTTTACATGTCTTCTATTGACTCGTTTAGATATGTTCGCAGAATATCCACAAGGAACCTTGATATTCTCCAATATTTCTAGAAATTGATCTTTCTTTGATGGTGTCATCACATAAGAAGCACAAGGAAATTTCCTGTTATTTTTATTGATATACACAAGATGTTTTTCTATTTGAATACCCCAATACATCAAGTCTCGATGAGACTGGAATTCATCTTTGATCTTCCCCTTGATATTCAGAATAAATTCAAGAAACATTTAACATATATTTTTATCAACATGAATTATGTCTAACCAGTGACATAACAAATTGTTAGACCAATATGACAACTCAGAAAAATACTTCTCTTCTTCCAATTGTAAGTGTCTTCAGTGTAAAAATTCTTACACTTTTTATACTTCAAATGACCTTTCCATAATGAAAAACTAAAATCTTTCAATTCATTAAGAACATCACTTCCTGACATATGTTGAGCTGGTGGTTCAGTTTCAACCATATTATCAAACCTTTGAATATTCTTCCTGTATTGATGATCCATTGGCAAGAATCATTGATTCCCCATGAAACTGAAACTATGACGATAATTAAGCCTTCACAATCTTGTATTATTCATCCAAATAAGACATGATATTTTTCCCTTCATGATCTGCCCAGAAATTTTTTCATAAGTAGGAAAATCATTTATGGTCCATAGAAGGGATGAACAAATCTAAAACGTATTCTTTGAAAAAGCATCAAATGTTTGTACACCCAAATCCCAATATCGTTTCAGTTATCTTATTAAAGGATGCAAGTAGACATCTATATCATTTCTAGGATCAAATGTTCCAGATATCATTATAATCCACAATGTGAATGTTTTTTTCATACACTTACACATAGTATGATTATAAAAATGAATAAAAATTGGAAATATTCTATGAGCAGTAAGTATCTGACCAAACTGATTAAAATCATCATAAGATAGACCAAACCCGACATTATGCACCTCAACTAAAAAATCAGGATGTTTTGTATCAAATATCCACCATGATAATATATCTATTGGACGAAACAACTCTTCATTACCTTTAATTATCTCAGAATTATGCCATTATATATCGATTAATATTTCTAAAGACATTAATAGATTTTGATGCTTCGGAATCAATGAAAAGTGACACATGATTTTCTGTGGCACACAAGATAATGTTCCATCTAAATTTGTCTTCCATAAAGATATTCCACATTCTTTATAGTCATTAGGGTTAGATTTTTCCTCCCAAAATAAACTGCAATCTTTTGGACAAGCATGGACTTTATTAGTAGCAAACCATGCTCCTTAATTTACTTCTATGCCTTGTAATGATTTTTGGGAATATCTTCACCATCAGGAAGAGAGTCCTTTAAAAATGTATGAATATAATCAATGATGGTATTATAAATTCATTAAATTTTTTTCCCATGATATAACTTCATTAAAAATTCCAACCTGTTCATTTTTGTACATTCCCGATACACTATAATTCTAACATCATCCAAATTTTTTTCACTCTCTCAACATCATCATCTTCTATATTTTTCTCAGGTCTGATATCATTTCCCTTTTTTAACTGTAATATTATCTCTCTCAGGATGATGAAAAAATGGAAATCAATCAAACATCGAATTCTCCATGACACTTTTTCATTTCATTCATTAATAGTAGATTATTGACTCATCTCTCCATGGTGATACCAAACAAAATAATTTTATTTAAATCCAAATTTCATTATATGGGAGTTAACTTCTTCAAGTCTTAACCATGGTATTCCAACCTATTTATAACATGTACATTGTATACAACCTCCATCTAAAGAATTTTTAAATGAAAAATCTAAAAAATTCTTCAAATTATTTTGAAACTCAGTTAAAATAATATCGGTACGATACATCCAACTTCAATCCATTCTATAAAAAGGGAAAAAAGTTATCTTCCAATAAAAAATGTAATCCATAATTAAAAAAGGGATATGTACTATAAAAAAATAAAACAATTAGAACATAAATACTTAATAGTTAAATATAATTCAAATTTTTATTGGATGTGCCTTTTTATTAATCCCCAATTTCAACCCTTTTAGTGTCAGAGATAAAATTATTATCTCTATCCTATAAAGGGATGATCAAAAAGGTAAACCATAATGGTACAAGGAAGGTTCCATGTCTATGATATAGTGGTATGTTACATTATAGTTTAACTATACCATGATAATTTTATCATCCCATATTTGGATAGAATCTAACATACAATCCCTTTTTTAGATCCTTTAAAACATAGAAGTATTAATTTTCATATTCATTAATCTGATAGAGTTATTTTTTAATGATCCATTATTGGGTAAAGAATTCCTCCTACAATCACATCCATAACTAAGATGTGAACTAAGTGTCTTGTAATTAATTGACCATATATAGTACCTCATACAATCATAAAATATAATTTATTGATTTGCATCAAAATCAATCTACTACACTATAACCATATATAATATGGTAGTGGGGTGGCTTGGATTGATTTTTGGAGACAATAGAGGTGTTTCACCACTGAAAATGTGAGGGGGGGGGGGGTGGGGGTTGAATAAGATGATATTTTTATATCTTTTTCATTATATTGACATTTACCACTATAAAAATATTAGGATCTAATCCAATTTTTTTAAAATTTAACCTTACCGAGATGTAGTAAAAATTAATATAATAGAGACACAATATTATTACATGTTATAGTATTAAAACTATCAAAATCCTCACTTTTATTGGTAATCATAGATTATATAATAAAATCCCAATAGGTTACTCCATAAAATATTCACTAGAATAGAGAAGATTATACTTTTCTATCCTTCATCATGAGCTGAGTAGCATGTGCTCACCTATTCATGATTCCTTACAAGTAATAATTTCATCATAGCTTAGTATATGTAAAATATCACTAAATTAGATATTTTTAATGTTTATAAATTATTATCATCTCAAATTTATGATTATTATATAGTACATGAAATTATAATCACATAAATTATATGATCCATTCATAGAATACGTATCCTACCACATGTTTTTGGTTCAATAATTTTATTCTTCAAGAACTATTGTTTCACAAATAAATTAAACAGAGTTAATTATTCTTAAATAATATTTATATAAAATAGTACTTGAATGGAAATTTCATTCAAAATGCACTGCACACGCACACAAATCGATATATATATGTATATATATTTGTGAAGGAAAATAATTTTTCAAAATGAATCCTTCATATAGTGTTATTATTTCATTGAGAAATCAACATGGATAAAATATAGAAATATATTCTTGTTAATCACATGTCTGAATAAGTTTCAACACTTGTCACGACCCCTCCCCACAAAGTGTACCCCTCCTGGTCCGGTAATGTGAGAAGTGAGATAAAGACCCCCCGAGTCCCACCTCCAGTTGGCCCCGAGCTGGTGACTAGCACCGAGGGTATAATAAACACATAGATGAGAGGAATTACCATATAAGATAACACACGAGGAAGAGAGAGATACGATATACACCAACCAACTCCAATTAAAACATCAATATAAAAGAAATCCCATGTACACATTTTTAATGTCATGAAAAACTACTACAACTGAAAGGGGAAAATAAGAAGTACCCAAAAGAAAGTAAAAAGAGCAGTGACCACAAATCCTGAATAGCGCCTGTATCCCCAAGCTAGTAGAAACTAGCTTGATCTCCAACCTGCTCTAAGTGACCTGAAAAATAGTTTATATATACATAGGGTGAGTATAATAGTATAATCAATATGATCCTCCCCAAAGCCTCTCGTGCAAAAGTAAAGAATGCATGATAAAGCACAGGGAACAACAAGTAAAACTAACTCATCACATAAATAGGTATACTAAGTTCACAGACTCACTGTGGATACTCTCACCAAGTAACACATAAATGTGTATATAATATAATAAAGAATATCAAGGGTACCCCGCTACTACTTCCCCTCTGGTCTGACACTTTTCCCCAAAATCACACATTCTAAACATCTCTCTCCAAAAAGGCTTCCCCACAGACACCTGGTCGAAGCACCACTACATGCACCTTGTGTAACCAAACCACCATGTCCATATAATAAATGTTACCCGATAGTTTCTGGGAGCCACCAAAACTTGTATAAATTGTATCATACATTGGGTATTAAACCTCAAGCCATTATAGCCCATACACTGAGTAAGGATCCTCAAGCCATTATAGCCTATACAAGTTACACCTATAGTAGTCTATAGGAAACTATATCTAGAATATGTGTGTATAAACAACCAAAATCCATTTTATCCCTCTACAAACATTTATGGGGAAAACTAACAATAGTGCCTACCAGCACAAGTAACTACCAAGAGAAGAGAGTGGGGCCGAAGGGGGTAGCCATCCATCCATCCTCCCACTAGAATGTTGGGAAAAACACCCCCTAGGGCTCAGAATCCCCAAGGTGTCAGCTGCCCTTACTGACGGGTTCGAGTACTGTATAGAAACACAAAAAGTACAGAATACACTATAGATCAAAACCACACTATGGGCATAACCTAGTCTTAGACTCAACTGTAACTAACGTCTCTTGGAATCTCGCCCACCATTTCACATACTATGTATCCTATAAGCACACAACCATATAAAGAGATTTATTACATTACTTCAATCCCTTTTTATCAGTTTTACTTTAAGTTAGTTAATTATTTAAACATTAATTAACCCTTAATAATTTCCACAATATTTTTCATTAGCATCACATCCAAAGTCCATTGTTCCTTAAAATTACAACTTCAACATTGCACCCTAGAAAGCACTAACCCAATGGGTTAACATCATTTATTCAATTATTTATTCACAACGTTACCTTCCAATAGTCTTAGTAATTCTAGAAAAGCATTATAAACTACTAAACACAAGTGGCTCAACATGGTGAGTAGATGAACTACCCATCAAGTCTTTTCCACCTATAACAACAACATAGACCCATCCTCCCTTGAAAATCTAAACACGGAAAGCATGTGCAATACCCCACACATCTTTCCCCGTTCGGAAGAAGGGTAAGAAAGACCAGATTCCTTGAGTAGGGGGGAAAGCAAAGATGATAAACAACCAATAAGAATTAGTAAGAATCTGAACATCCACATCCAACAAAATTCATCATCTCTGGTTTCCTCCCCGACACCCACATGTATAAAATGATGCATCACGCCACTCTAGGAATTAGCAGCTACCACAACTAGTAGGCCTTCCTGCCCCCACATATCACAACAACCCTCCATGCCCACATCACAACACAAGAAACAACAAAACAAACATCATATAAATTGGGATATTGGACCTTAAACAAGCAAGTGGGTAACTCAGAACCCTATAAGGAACTATCTTTTATCAAAAAACCAAATCTTTAATCCATCTTGGATTAACTGATTTATTATTCATAGTTTCCAAATTTTGGGAAACCTAACCTGTAAGCTATCAAAAATAATTAAACATGCTTACTGCACCAATTTGATTAACATCAAATTGTAACAAGAAGAGCCAGATTCATTTACATGGCTTTTTATCTATATCCAAACAATTATCAATTAATTCTGGCTTTACATTCTTTACCAATCTCCATCAAGAATGAAAAGCTAAAAAAATAAAGCATAGATATAACACTATCTAGAAAAAACAAGATTCAATGACATACGATCGATATCAATTTATTTATCTATTTCAAATATTTATTATGTCAATTCCATTGTGATCCAGTGGGAAAAAACATGCTAACTCTATATTTTCTTATAAAATAAAAGAGAAGCAATGAATCCCTTACATCAAATGGTTATTGATGTTCTTTATAAGAGAACGATCCACAAAACGTGTTACGATATCCTCCCCTATCACAATTGTGTCTACCCGAGGATGCAGAGACACCAACACAATAGTCAATCCCAAGAAAATTCCATTAGGAACCTGGATAGAGAATTCCATATAAGGGAAAGGAGAAACAAAAGGAGTTGAATCCAAAAGAATGATGATGGATCATACCTTATATCAAAGATTGATCGATACTTCTTGCTTGCATAAAAAACAGAGGGGAACCAATCCAAGGAGGACAGTTTTATTTTGAAACTCCTACGAGATGGAATGAAATGATTGAACATCTCACAGCCAAGAACAAGGAGGAAGAACTAGGGAGGAAGATATCTCATCCCTTTTGGAGATTTAACGGAGTAGAGGTTTAAGATATGATGGATTTTTCCATTAAAAACAGATCACATTAACCCACACGGTTTGATCTAGTAGAAACATCTCGTGCCTTAGGAAAAATTAATATAGGATTCATTTCCATTTAATCATCCTTACAGTCCTTAAAATGAGGTTTTAAATGAATTTTACATCAAATGAAATGTCAAAGGGGAAAAAATGTAGGAAGCTAGAAACACTATTCATGAACATGAAATTTGGAAAAGGAAATAGTGACTGTAGTGGGAACCTCACCATTCTAGAAACACTATTAATAAATCTCACCATTCTGGAAACATTATTCATGAACTCAAAATTTGGAGAAGGTAATATAGGCTACCGTTGGAACCTCACAACTTTGGAAACACTATTCATGAACTCAAAATTCTTGAAAGGAAATATAGACTACCGTTCGAACCTCACCATTTTGGAAACACTATTCATGAACTCAAAATTTGGAAATGGAATTACAGGCTACTGTTGGAACCTCACTGTTCTGGAATCACTGTTCATAAACTCATAATTTGGAAAAGGAAATATAGGCTATCGTTTGAACCTCACCATTGGAACCTCACCGTTGCACTTCTCACCTAAGGTTACCATTATACTATTCACCTAAGGCTACTGATGACACTATTCACCTAAGGCTACTGATACACTGTTCACCTAAGGCTATCGATGCACTATTCCCATAATGTTATCGATGTATTGTTCACCTAAGGCTACCGATGGCACTATTTAGCTAAAGCTACTGCTGCACTGTTCACCTAAGGCTACCGATGACACTGTTCACCTAAGGCTACTGATTCCCTATTCACCTAAGGCTACTAATGACACTAGTCACCTAAGCCTATCGCTGACACTGTTCACCTAAGGCTACCAATGACAGTGTTCACCTAAGGATATCGATGACACTGTTCACCTAAGGCTACCGATGCACTGTTCTCCTAAGGCTACTGATGAAACTGTTCACCTAAGGCTACCGATGCACTATTCATAGAACTAAAAATTTGGAAAAGTGTTGGGGATAAGTCACCTTGACCTCAAAGAATGCCTCAGATACTAGATTTTGGAATAGGAATGGACCAGAGAGGTCTGATCCATTACATCAGACACCTCTAAAAATATTCTCATACTTGAGAATTCAAAACTATCCTAAAAGGAAACAAAAAAAGAAGTCAGAATAACCACCCATCGAGATACCTCTAAATAGAGAGAAAGCCAACTGAAGCAACCAAAAAAGACATCTCATAAACACGAAAGGTCTATAACCACAAATGGGACATCGTTACCTGATAATAGTTAAACATCAAACAAATATAGGTATTGAGCATGTATCTATGACTCACGATCCCAGATACTCTCCTCTATGCCACTAAGTCCCCACAAGACACAAACCAAGGTGATAAAATGCCCCTGAAACACCTTCTCTTTGCAGTCTTGGATCTCCATAGGTCGCTCCTCAAAGGTTCCATCAGCATTAACATCGATCTCTCCTCAATAGATGATGTGAGAGTCATCATGAAGATAATGATGGGGCTATGATACATGAAAATCATCATGTATATGGCTCATATCAGGGGTAAGTGCTACTCGATACGCTACAACTCTAACATGAGTTAAAACCTCAAAAGGACCATCAAACTAGGGAGAAAGCTTACTCCCACGACCAAACCTTTTCTACCCACGATGGAGAGTCACCTTCAGAAACATGTGATTACCAACATCAAACTCTAAGGGTCTCATCTTTTGATCGGAATATGATTTATGAAAATCCCGTATTGCCTTTATCCTCTCACGAATCACCTGAACCATCTTCATTGTATTCTGCACTAGTTTCAGTTTGATAATTGCTGACTCTCCGACCCCAGTCCAACACAACGAAGAATGATAAGGTTGACCATTCAAGTCTTCAAACGATGCCATGTCGATGGTGGAGTGAAAACGGTTGTTGTAAGTGACATCCATCAAGGCTAAGTGCCTCATCCACGAACCTCAAAAATCTAGGACACAAGATCATAACATGTCTTCAAGAGTTGGGATAGTTTTCTCTTTCTGACCCTCTGTCTGAGGATGAAAAGAAGTGCTTAGGAATAGTTGAGAACCAAAATCATGTTGGAGACCTCTCCAAACCCTTGAAGTGAAAAGAGGATCTAGATCAGAAATGATTATCCTTGGGACACCATGAAGTCTCACCACCTCCCCTAGATATTGAATCAACAAAAATTTCACTAAGCATGACTCCTTGATCTCTATGAAGTGGGATGATTTTGTTAGATGAACCACTACCACCCAAAAATAATCATGTCCTCCCAGAGCTTGAGGTAAACTAGTAACAAAGACCATCGAGATGTCCTCCCTCATACACTTAGGAATATCTAATGGCTGGAGCAGACCACCAGGAACAAAGTGTTCAACCTTCACCTTCTGGAATACCAAACATCGAGACAGAAACTCCATAACTGAACACTTCAGCCCAGTCCACCAAAACTAGATCTTCAAGGCTAGGTACATCTTTGTCACGCCAGGATGCACCTATAAAAGAGAACTATGGAACTCTCTAAGAACTGTCTCATGCTTATTCAAATGAACAAAAAGACTTCTATGATACAACACTTTGTGTTGTTTATCCTCAGTCCAACCATCATGGGCCTCACAATAAACAACTTTGTCTCTCCCGACCTACACTTCAAGTTCCCCCAACTGGGACTCTTCCACTTGCTGCACCAAATATGACTACACCATCCTCGGAAAAAGAAAACCTCTACCCCCAACTTCTCCCATATCAATATGTAATGTGGATAGTTCTTCCGTTACACTCTAGGAGTCACCGGATTCACACACTGCATCACTACATGACTTCCAACTCAGACCACCAACTATAACATTCCTATTTCTAGGTTTATATGATTTTTTGAAGTCGTATTACTATAAGAACTCCATCCACTGATGTTGTCATATGTTCATGTCATGTTGGGATAAAACATACCTCAGGCTATTATGATCGGTGAAAACCACAAAGTGCTCACTAATGAGGTAAGGTCTCCACAACAACAGAGAAAACACTATGACTTCCAACTCAAGATCATGGGTGGCTTAGTTATGTTCATGAGGACATAACTACTGAGACCCATAAGAAACAACTGATCTTTGATGCATAGAATAGGGCCTAACCCTAGATGTGAAGCATTACAAAAAACATCAAACTGAACTCCCTCAACTGAAAGACAAAGAACTGGATCACTTACTAACTTCTCCCTTAGATACTCAAAATCTACCTGACACTGATCAGTCTATATGAACACCTGATCCTTCCTATTAAATGTTGTCAGAGGAGTGAAAACTTGAGAGAAATCAGCTATGATCCTCTTGTAGTTTCTTGTGAGACCAAGGACACTTCGCACCTCTAACACTACCTTGGGGGCTTCCCAGGACACAACTGCTTCTATATTTGATGGATACATAGATACTCCATGATGGGACACGACATGCCCTAAGAAATAGACTTCTTGAGCCCAAAAATCACACTTCCAAAACTTCCCAAATAGTTAATGATGATGAAGAACTCCCAAAATGGTGTGTAGATGCTCTGCATGATCCTATTAAGATGTGGAGTACAGAAGGATGTCTTCGATGAAAACCCCCATGAACCTGTCCAGGTACTCATGGAACACATCGTTCATCAATCCCACAAACACAGCTGGATCATTTTTCATGCCAAACTACATTACAACAATTTCATAATTCCCATGATGACAATGGAAAGAAGTGTTCAGGATATCATCATCCTTCACACGCATCTGATGATATAATGACTACAATTCGATCTTTGAGAACTAACTTACAAACTTCAGTTGATCAAATAAAGCATAAATCCATGGAAGTGGATAGTGATTCTTCACTGTCTCTTTGTTTAAGGGATGATAATCGAGACACAACTGCAAACTTTCGTTAGCCTTCTTCACAAATAAAATGGGTGCACCCCATGGGGACACACTCAGCCAAAAAAACACACTGTAACAGACCATCAAGCTGTATATGTAGCTCTCATAACTCATAAAGGGCCATCCTATATAGAGACATAGAGATATGAGATTCTCCTGGTTGTAGATCAATCAAAAAATCAATCTCTCTTCGAGGGTGTAAGGATAAAACCTCTTCTAAAAAGACATCAGGGTACTCTTCTATGACCTTAGGAAATTCTATCTATTGTAACTTTGAAGAACATATCATTAGCTTAGCCATCTTGGATGATAAGGACAGAACATTCCTCTGACCCATATAAGGGTCTCTCTTTCCAATGAACACCACTGGCTCTCCATTCGCATCGAAGACGACAAACTACCTCCTGAAGTAATCCACGATATCCTGCACCAAATAAAACCAACCCATGCCGAGGATGACATCATATGGTTGTATTCGTAAACATAGGAAATATCCCCAAGAGCAGTGTTTCCCCAACACTATCTCACAATCTCTACATGCTTCAAACAAGTCTGCTCGACCTCCAACCGGTGTAGTCAATGCCAAGGGCACTGGAATCCTCTCTACCTCAAGTCCTAATGAAAGGAAAAGGTTAGGTGATATGAAGGAGTGTGTAGCTCTTGAATTAAACAAGGCATACACCATGGTAGAAAACAAGAAAAGGGTACCTCGAACGACATCTGGCTCTCCTAGAGGTGGAAAAGCTGAAGCATGAAGCTAACAACGACCTCCTTCATGACCTCTTTGGACCCAATGACGACCACCACCATGGCTGCGCTCTTCTCTCTGAGAAAGGGGAGCGTCATGGGGCTATCCTATGGCTGCCTCATCTACCTTCTGCTAATCTAAATCTTGTTCAAACTATTATTGCTGCCTCGACTGGAACTACCTCAATGGAGGAACCTGGAGCGGAAAACCTAGTGCACGATGACAGCTCTAAAAGGTAAATCATTCTCGTTGCTGATGACCTCAACCGGTACAAGAAAAAAAAGTTCCTGATCCATTTTCATTGTCCTGAGAGCTACTGTCACCGAAGAAATGAGATGTTGAGGGCTGAGACCTATCCCTGGACAAATGGAAACTCTTCTTCCCTGAAAAATGAGAACCGCAGTACATAGCTCTACTTTGTGAATAATCATGATTACCCCCCTATCGTGATGATCTAGTTCCAGACAATGTCCTCTCGATGACATCTTCCCTCACCAGCACCTCAAGATATGTCATCAGCATAAATGGGGAGACCTGGCGCTGGATCTCTAGATGAAAAGCCTCCTGAAAATGCCTCACCCTAGCCTTCTCATCTAGAAACAAGTTCGAATCATATTGTGAAATGATCATGAAACATATTACAAACTCTCCAATGCTGGAGCTCCCCGGTTGAAAGGTAATAAGATCCTGGCGAATAGACACCTTAATGGCCAAATAATGAAACTCGACTCTAAACTTGTCTTGGAACTCCTGCCATGAGATTGCTGACTCCTCATGATACATGAGGAACAAGAACCACCACTACCTCACCGCTCCATGAAACATCTTCACTACCAAGGAAACCCAGGGACCCTTCCAATCATGGATAAAACTGAAGCCCATATCAACCTCCTCCTACCAGTCTTCCCTGAATGCAACTGAAACAGAGCACTTTTACTTCTACAGACTTTGGTGTTGAAACTCTCATAGTGTACTCCTCCAGGTGTCATCGTTGTCAACCACTATCCTGCGGTGATCTGTTGGAATAGCCAACTGGACACCTTCTATGTGATCCTGATAAGGGCGTTGACCTGGAGCCATACCTATAGAATAACAAATATTTAGATATCCTAAACCAAGAATATGGAAGAAAAAAAATTAATTAATTAATTGTTTTCTTTTATTAATTTTAGGTTACCCTATCCTAGGGTCTACCCATTCAAACATAGGAACAAGGAAGAATGATGCATGATCCTTTCCTAGATCTCTACCCTGCAACTAGTATCACTTAGTTTAGTAGTCATTGTAAACAAAAAGGTCCACACATCATATCATATGGGGCCTTAAATGCCTGTGTCCTAGCCGGTCTCTAGTGTTTACATCACTTGCTAAACTTGACTAACACTGTTTCCCTACCAACCCATGCAAAATCACCTGTTCCTAGCTCAAACTTCATCATATCCCTCAACCAAACCTCTGATACGACTCTATCATGACCCCCTCCCCACAAAGTGTACCCCTTCTAGGCTGGAAATGTGAAAAGGGAGATACTGACCCTTGAGTCCTAACTCTAGTAGGCCCCGGGAGGGTAACTAGAAATGAGGGTATATTAAACACACATATGGGAGGCATTGCCCTTTAAGATAACACATTTGGAAGAGAATGATATGATAGACACCAATAAAATCTAAGTCAAACATCAATATAAAAGAAATACCAAGTACACATAAGTAATTTCATGCAAAAATAGTACAACTAGAAGGGGAAAAGTACAATTATCCAAAAGAAAGTAAAAATATCAATGACCATGAAGCCCAAATAGCTCATGCAACCCCAAGCTAGTAGAAACCATCTTGATCTATAACCTACTCCAAGTTACCTGAAAAATATCTTATATATACCTAGGGTGAGTATAACAATATACTCAGTAGGATCCTTCTATAATACTCTCGTGAAAAAGTAAAGAAAACATGCTAAAGCATAGTGAACAACAAGTGAAACTAACTTGTCACCTAAATAGGTATACTATGTTCCCAACATTACCATGGATACTATCACCAAGTAATGAATACAAGAGTATATAATATAATGAATAATATCAAGGGTACCCCACTACTACTTCCCCACTGGTTTTCCTCTTTTCCCCAATGTCAAATGTCCTAAGCATCTCTTTCCAAAAAGGCTTGCCCACAGAAAACTGGGCGAAGCACCACAACATGCACCTCATGCAACAAAACAACCACTTCCATGTAAGCAATGTTACTAGGTAGTTTCTGGGATCCACCACAGCTCGCATAATGTTTGTTATATGTCGAGTATTAAACCTCAATCCATTATAGCCCATACACCAAGTAAGGATTCTCAAGCCATCGTAGCCTATACACGTTACACCTATAGTAGTCCATAGGAAACTATATCCAGAATATATGTGTGTAAATAACCACAAGACATTTCCTCCCTCTACACACATATATGGAGGAAACTAACCACTATGCCTACCAGAAAAAGTATCTACCAATAGAAGAGAGTGGGGCCAAAGGGGGTATGCAGCCATCCATCCTCCCACCAGAATGTTGTGGAAAACATCCCCCAATTAACTAAATCCCCAGGGTGTTGATTTACATTACTGATGGTGTGGATTAGTGTATAGAAACACAAAAATTACAGAATAGACTATTTCTCACACCACAATATGGGTATAACCTATTCTTAAACTCCACTACAACTGACGTCTCTCATACTCCTAGCTGCCACTTCGAAGACAAGGTATCATATAAGAAAACAACCATTTAAATAGATTTGCTACATTACTTCATTCCCTTTCAATTAGTTCCACTTTAAGTTAGTTATTTATTTAAACATTAATTAAACATTATAAATTTCCACAGTATATTTCATTCGCATCATAGCCAAATTCCACCGTTCCTTCAAATTACAACCTCATCATTGCGCCCTTGCAAGATCCAACCCCATGGGTTAACATCATTTATTCAATTATTTATTTTTAGTCTTACCTTCCCAAATTCCCAGGTATTCTAGAAAAAAATTCTAAGATACTAAACACAATGGGGCTCAACATGCTGTGTATATGAACTACCCATCGAGTATTTTCCACCTATAGCAAGAGCAAAAGCTCATCCTCATTTGAGAATCTAAACACAGAAAGCATGTGGAATACCCCACACATCTTTACCCCTTTCAGAAGAAGGGTAAGAAATACCAGCTTCCTTGAGCAGTGGGGAAAGTAGATAAAAACTCAATAAGAATCAGAAAGAATCCAAACATTCACATCCAACCCATTTCATCATCTCAAGTGTCCTCCCCAACACCCACATTCATAAACCGATGAATCTCACCACTCTAGGCATCAACTGCCACCACAACCAGTGGGCATTCTTGTCCCCACAAATCACAATAGCCATCCTAGCTCACATCACAACACAAGCAGAAAAACAAAACAAACATCATATCAATTTGGCTCTTGGCCCTTAAAAAAGTAAGAGGGTAACTCAGAACCCTACAAGGAATTATCTTTTATCGAACAACCAAATCATTAATCCATCTTGGATTAACCGATTTATTATTCTTAGGTTCCAAATTCTAGAAACCTAACCAGTAAGCTATTACAAATAATTAAACGTGCTTACTGAACCAAATTTATTAACATCAAATTACCACAAGAAGAACGAGATTCATTTACATGCCTCTTTATCTTTATCCAAACAATTATCAATTAATTCCAGCTTTATGTTCATTACCAATTTCCATCAAGAACGAAAATATAAACAAAGAAAATTTAGATATAATACAATCTTGAAAAACAGGAGGAAATAATATACGATGAATATCAATTTATTTATCTGGTTTAAATATTTATTATGTCAATTCCATTGTGATATAATGGGACAAAACATGCTAATTATACATTTTCATGTAAAATAAAAGATAAGCAAGTAATCCCCTACCACAAACGGTTCTTGACATTATTTATACAAGAACGATCCACACAATGGGTTATGATCTCCTTCCCTATGAAAACTGTGTACACCTAAGGATGTAGAGACACCACCACACCGATCACCCCGAAGAAGAGTCCATTAGGAACATGGAGGGAGAATTCCATAGAAGGTAAAGGAGAAACTGAAGGAGATGAATCCAAAAGAATGATGATAGATCATAACTTATATTGAAGATTGATTGATACTTCTTGGTTCCATCAAAAATAGAGGGGAACCAATCCATGGAGGAAAGTTTTATTGTGAAACTCATACGGGATGGAATAAATGGTTCGAGCATCTCACAACCGAGAATAAGGAGAGAGAACTAGGGAGGAAGATATCTTGTCAATTTTGAAGATTTAACGGAGTAGTGGTTATGATATGATGGATTTTTACATTAAAAACATATTTCATTAACCCACACGATTTGACCAAGTAAAAGCATCCCGAGCATTAGGAATAACTAATATAGGAGTTATGGCCTTTGAATCAGCCTTAGAGTCCTTAAAACAATACTTTAAATTCATTTTATGTGAAAGGAAATGCCAAAGGGGAAAATGTAGGAGGCTGGAAACACTATTCATGAACATAAAATTTGGAAAAGGAAATAAAGTTTGTAGTTGAAACCTCATCATTATTGAAACAATGTAAATAGAACTCACCATTCTATAAACACTCTTCGTAAACCTCACCGTTCTGGAAACACTGTTTATAGACCTCTCCATTATGGAAACACTGTTCATAAACCTAACCGTTCTAGAAACACTGTTCATGAACTCAAAATTGTTTAAAGAAAATATAGGCTACCGTTGGAACCTCACTGTTCTGGAAGCACTGTTTATGAACTCAAAATTTGGAAAAATAAATATAGGCTACCGTTGGAACCTCACCATTCTGAAAACACTATTCATGAACTCAAAATTTGGAAAAGGTAATATAGGCTACCATGTGAACCTCACCGTTGGAAACTCACCGATACACTATTCACCTATGGTTATCATTGCACTATTCACCTAAGGATACAAATGACACTGTTCACCTAAGACTACCGATGACACTATTTCAATAAGGGTATCGATGGACTGTTCACCTAAGGCTACTGATGCACTATTCCCATAAGGGTACCAATTCACTATTCACCTAAGGCTACCGATGACGCTGTTCACCTAAGTCTACCGATGACACTGTTCACATAAGGCTACCAATTCACTTTTCACCTAAGGCTACCAATGACACTATTCACCTAAGGGTACCAATGCACTATTAACAGAACTCGAAATTTGTAAAAGTGTTGAGGATAAGTCACCTTAACCTCCCAGAACACCTTAGACACCATATTTTCGCAAAAGAATGGACCAGAGTGGTCTTGGATATTACAACACCAATCCTATAAGTTAATGCCATATTTATAGGGTTCTTTTCATCTAGATAACACTTTATAATAATATAGAATATGGTTACCCATTCAACTATATGTGAATCCAAATAAAACATCACATTTATCCAGAAACCAATTTCCCTTAACATAAATAATGTACATATATAAATATTATGCGTTAGATAACATTTTAATTTACAAGTTATAACACTCCATTCACAAGAAAACAACATCCACAATGTATCAATGGTATGAAAAATTCCATACATATAATATTATTAACATTTTAATGAGCTCCTAATAATTTCCCATAGAATATGATATTTTTTATGAAAATCGAAACACATACTATATTTTTCACCAAAATTGAAAAGAAATCATGTTTTCAAGGAATATTTTCTGTTAAATTCCATTGATTTATATCTAAAAACACAACAATGAAAACTATTTTTATGTTTTGAGAATACCAAAATCAATCATATGTAAAAGATAAATGAAATAATATGAAATGATAAAAATTGAATCAAACAAACTTAAACTAAAATAGAATCAATTAAACATATGAGAAGAAGGATTAGGGACTCACCATCAAAGAGGACCTGAATTAGAAAAACACCCAATAGTATAAGCAGATTCCTGACCAAATGGGGTGCTCGACTAAGGGGGGATGCTCGACTATAGGGGATGATTGATATATTATAAGGGGATTCTAAACCTAGGGGGATGCACATCGGGCGAGGGAATGCCCGACCTAGGGGGTGTGTGACCTAGGATGGGATGCTTGATCAAAGGAGGAAGAGGAGGGTGGATGTGTTCTGACTGAAGGATGAGGATAAGTGGGGATGTCCGTTGACCATAGGAGGAGAATGAGTGTTGGGGGAGGGAAACACAGGGGGAGGTAAATAAAACTACAGGGGGTTGTGTCTATATGAGTGAAGTAGGGGGGGAGCATGGCTGGGGTGAAAATATTCACCCCTCTATACCCATTATTGAGTAAAAACCATTTGTATAGATTTAATATAACCGTGTTTTATTTAAAACTGTGGGTATAGACAAACCCTAATGTGGATATACCCACGGTTTATAAAACCATGGGTATAACTTCATGGGATTATCCCCTATTTCCAGTAGTGGGATGTAGTAAAAAGGGAAGAATAACATTTGTAGTGTATTTTCTAAAAAGAAATACTGGTCATTAGTGTCCATTAATCAATAATACTAGAGAGTAAGATAAAATAGAACTCATATAACATAAGTATTTTAAGTACATATTCTTCAACCAAATATTTCCCACTTGAGAAAAAAACTTAATTGAAGAGAAAGTTCCTTATCTTAAAGAAAAATGAAGAATAAATTATTGTGAAGTAGGAATCTACCTCTACAAGGTTAGATAGGTATGATATGAATTAAATTCACAATAAGGAGTGTAATATTGAACATTTATTTGGAAGGATTAATAGAAGTATCCAATAGGAACTGGTCACACAAACATTTTCATCGTATGATTTAATAGATTTATGTAACCCAAAAATTGAGAATGAATTCTCTAGATCATTAATATTCAGGGTAAATCAAGATAATGAGAGTTCATATGAACACCATAAAAAAGGGAATGCATCAAAGAAGAAGAAGATAAAAAAATGATCACCATTTTTTGAAAATTGTGGAAATAATCACCTTGCAAAATCATTGAAGAGATTATGAGTTTAATATAATTTCAGAGATAAGGTTCACTAGGAAAAAGAATACAAATAGAAGAAATTAAACACTAATATTCATTTTTCAACTATAGGGATATGGGGAACTATGAAAATGAATTCCCCAAGCATCAAGGGAATCCATCATAGAATATTCCAAGGATAGAAGCCCAAGATTATGGGATCACTATAGCTGAAGTAGAAGTACCCAATGATTTGGTGGAAGGTACATTAACCTGATATTAAAATTTAGCTAACTCTTTATTTAATTACTAATCCTCACACTCTTTTATATATACTCAATTTTACATCAAAATTAGACATTTTACTGTTAATTTAAGGATGAAGTTGTCAGTTAAAAATCCAAGGTCAAGTATCACTACATCAAGGATGTGTTAGGAAGTCCCCATCATGACACATAAACACACTTTATTTTCTTACCGTGTTTTCATACGAATAGTTTAATTTGATATAATCCTTAGTATGAAATATATTTAAAAATATGATGTAAATTAATTATTTAAAGAAAAATGAAATTATGATTTGTGAGTAAGATTTAGATTTCCTTGTCTTTAGAGAAGAGACTTCATCATCTGATTCATATCTATATCCACCCCTGATAGCTCTACTAAATGATATTCTTAGGGAAGAGTAGAAAAAAATATAGGTATAAATAAGGATATCTTTAAATATATTATGTACCTATTATAGAGGAAAACATTAATGTATTTCTTGAGAAATTGAATAGACACCCCCCATAGCATGAAGTTAAGTTTTCCATCGATTTAACCCCTGATTCAAGACCAATATCAAAGAATACCTATAAAATAGACACAGTGTAATTAGAGGAGTTGAATAAGAAACAAGAGTTTTTTTGTTGATAAAGGATTTATTCTCCCTAGTGTTTCACCATGGGGATCCCATATCCCCTTTGTTAAGAATAAATCTATATCTAAGATATTTTTCATTGATTATAGAGAAATAAATTTCATTATGATAAAGAACAAATATCCTAAACAGTACAAGCTAAAAGTAATGGTATAAATAGTACAAGCTTAAATTTCATTGATTATTAAGATGAATTTTTTAATGAGGTATAAATAGTACAAGCTTAAATTAATTCTATTTGTACTAAATAATGCACCATCTATTTTTGTGGATCTAATGAACATAGTATTCATGGAATATCTTAATTCTTTTCTTTTGGTATTCATTAATGATATTTTTTATATTATAAAAGCTATGAGGAACATGAAAATCACTTTCTGATCATTCTAGAGACTCTTATATGGAAAGAGTTATATGAAAAATTTATTAAGTTTGATTTTTGGTTTCAAGATGTTTATTTTCTTGTCCATATTGTCTCCGTGGATAGAATATTATTTAATATTATAAAGAAAAAGGTATTCATAAAATGTATTATAATAATGAACTTAACTAAGGTACATAATTTCATTGTTTTGGTAGGTTACTAATGGTGATTCTTTGAGAACTTTTTCCAATTATCTGTCCTATTAATAAAGATTACATTTATAGAGGTTAATTTTGTTTGGAAAAAGAAATCTGAAGAATGTATTGATGAACTAAATAAGATATTGGTCAATGCATTGATTTTGACTCTACTATCTGGAATAATGGGTTTTTTATATATAGTGATGCATCAAAACAGGTGCTTGGATGTGTCCTAATTAAAAATGACAGAGTTATTGAATATGAATCAATGAAATTTAAGACCTGTGAATAGAAGTGTCTAACACATGATCTTTAGTAGAAACCTATAATATTTTCTTGAATGATATGGATAAATTATCTCTATGGTAAAATATATGATATGTACATGAATCATAAAATCCTAATATAAAACCGTTGACTAAAAGTTATCCACATGAGGAAAAATAGATGTATTGAACAACTCAATGATTATTATTTTTCAATATAATACCACCCAAGGAAATAAAATTTGTAAAGGATTCATTGATTAGGAAACATCATGAAATTATAAACCAAATAAAGATTTAAAGATATCATATGTTCATAGATATTGGAAATATGGATATGGTAATTATTACTGAAGGGGTGACATCACTCAGTTTTTAAATGATAATGAAACTATATTTATTATAAAAGATAAAAAATTATCAATATGATGATTAAAACTTTTAGAAGAAAATTAAATATGTGAAATATGGTAAATTAGAAGAATTAATTTTTGAAGATGGTGTTCTGGAAATTGTAAAGAGATTATGTGTTCCATATTTACCTATGAAAAAAAGGAATTGATGGATGATTCTCATAGCTCAAATTTTTCTATAAAACCTAGTATCACAAAGATATATAGAAATTTGAGGGGACATTTTGGGTGGGATTACATGAAGTGGTAAATTGATAATTATGTGTCCAGATTTTTGGTTTTTCAACAAGTGAAAGTTGTTAGATATTATCCTAAAGGATTCGTGAAACCTATTTATTTTCTTGTGATGAAATGGGATTCCTTTACTATGGTCTTTTTCATAGGACTATCTAACACTCCAATAAGGAATGATTAAATGTGGGTCATTGATGATCTCTTAACCAAAAATGCACTTTTCCTCTCTATAAGAAAATATTTACCTCTTATGAGCCTCACAAGGCTTTATATTAATGAAGTTGTAAGACATTATGATTATACTCTTTCAATTGTATCTGATCGTGATCCATATTTTAAATCAAATTTATAGAAGTGTATTTAGAAGTTTCTTGATATTGAGCTTCATTTGAGCACTGAATGCCTTCCTCAAACTGATAGAAATTCCAAAAGGATGATTCAAGCAATGGAAGACATTTAAAAATGCTGCTCACGTGACATTAAAGGTATATCATATTAGTATTTACATTTGTTATAGTTTTCCTATAATAATAGATTTTATTCAAGTATAAAAGTAGTAAAAAATTAAGTATTATATAGAAATAGATTTTACAATATAGCTTATTGGGATGAATTTGGGGAAAGGAAACTCATAGGTCCAGAACTTGTTGAAGAGAAAACAATAAAGGTAAAGGCTATTCAAGATTACCTTAAATAAACTCAAACTATGGAAAAGAGTTATGAATGTAAATTGAGGAAATTTTGGAATTCCAAGTGTTAGATCATGTATTCTTGAGAGTATCACTATGAAAGGGTTTTATGAGGTATGATGAGGAAGTGAAATAGATCCCCAAGTATATTAGATCCTTATAAATCCTTGAACTAATTGGTGTGGTTGCTTATCATTTGGAAATGCTTCGAAGTCTCTCAAAAGTACATGATGTGTTTCATATATCATTGTCAAGTAAGTACATGACAAACCAAATACATGTGATCACCTCATTCGAAATATAATTAGAACATGATTTATCTTACTATGAAGAACCCATCAAGTTTTTTGTTACTAGAGATAAAATATTTAGGAATCAGATGACTCATATAATAAGGTACTTTGGAGAAATATCAAAATAGAGTAATCAACATGGGAACCAGAGGATATTATTAATAAGAACTTCTATAATATGTTTAGAAGGTATTATTAATGAAATTTTGAGAACATATTTTTTGTAGGAAGAAAGAATGTAACACCCCAAGACTTTATAGTACAATTCTTTCAGAATGAATTTAATTATATCGATATATTGTGATTCATGAAACATTTTTTTTAGAATAAACTTGATACTTAATTAAATATTATTTAAAAATTAATGTTATAACCTAGTTTTAACACCGAAAAAACTCTGACAGAATAAATTTTATCTGATAGCATATAACCTATAAATACATTATGGTAAATTTAATATTTTGAATAATTTTAATTTATTATATAGATTTAAATTCATGAAATACCAAGTTATCTAGCATCAAATGAAACCAAAATTTTCTTCAATTTCTTACATTACATGCAAGGCTGAGTTTTACCAAACAATAATATATTGTTAAAATATTATTATTTAATATAACAATATATGACTGAGCTATTAAAATAAAGATTATTATTAGGATTAAAAACTTATGATAATATATATATATATATATATATATATATTATCCAATCACATTTTCTTCATTCATACAATAAATATTATAGTCGTAAGATAATAACAAACCAACTATTATGCTTAAAAAGATATATTTTTATAAAGGTAGTTTTTCTGCCATTTAATGGTGAACCTATTTTAAAACTAAATTTTTAAACATGTATAATTTTTTTTTATCAAAATAAAAATAATTTTTTGAATCAAAACGTAAGAATTATCTTAGGGTGTTTATTTTTTATTTTTCTAGTAAAGTTTCATTTTTTGATGAATATTAGAAAATTCTAAATTTATTTGGGAACAGGTTTTTCATCTAATTTATTAATAATGATAAACTATATTTTTTATTAGTTTTAAAGTTAAATTAGATAAATTTTAAATATATTAATTAAATTTTGGTCATTGGAATCAATTTCACATTGATATTGAATATAAAAACATTTCAAACTTTTGAACATTTTTACTTTAAAAACCTGCTTTGTCATCCTTTTTGCGGGATTAGATTTAAATTAATCACTTCCTATTATTTTATTGAAATTTAAAAAAAATGTATTCCACATTTGGAATCAAAAAATTTTATAATTTATAATAATAATAACTTATTTTTTGACCAAAAATATTAGTGAATGCAGTTGAAATTAATTACAGTGTTTAAGGTAAAATTAAGCATAACAAGTGACTAAACCTTAAACATAAGGGAGAAAATAACCTATAAACATGCCCAAAACTTATTTTATAGAAATATTTAGATGATATAATATCTTTTAATGAATTTATTTAATTATTGGAGGCACATTATGTATGGTAGATCTCTCAATAGTGTTTACCTTTTTACGACGAAAGGTGCAGGCCAGGCCTAATGCCCAGTCCTGTCAAAATTTATTAAATAAAAAAGATGCAATACATATTAAAAAGCATAAAACCGAATTCAAATCCACACCATCCAAACCCTACCGCCACAGCCGCTGACCAAAATTCCACAAAAATCAAAAATCAAAAGCCATCACACTCCATGACTCAAGTCGTCTCGTCACGCGGCACCTCGAGTCTCGCATCCTCGAGTCACGCAACAAGACAGCTACCCAGTCCGCATCAAATGCCGGTGAACTCCACCGGCATCCGTCGTCGCCGTCGAAGTGCCACGAAACAATCGTCGTCACCAAAAAATCCCCACCGCCGTCACCAACTTCGGAGACCATCATCACCATCAAGCCACCGTAGAACATTATCACCGAGAAGATCAACACCACCACAGTCATCACCGACCGAACAACAACGCCGTCGACAACCAGATTCAAAATCGTCATTCCCATCCAGAGCAGAACCCTCTGAACTCCCAAATCTCCGAAAATCACCACAAAACATGAAGAAATCACAACAAAACAAAAAAAAAGAAAGAAAAACCACAAATCATGAGGGGGAAGATCCCGTAGCCAAATCCAAGTCGTCGCCGCAACCTGTCGACGACGCTGAACAACCATTCCGAAGCAGAAAACCAAGTCGCACACCCAAAAACGGCCCGAAGAAAAGCAAGATCGCCGGAACCGCAAGCCCACCGCTGCCTTTAATCCCTCACACAGCGACCAGACCCGCCACACTCACCCACAGAGGACGCATGAACGTGATAAAACCCTTACCGCAGCAGCCGAAAACTCGAGGAAGGATCCTACCAAGAAGATCGATCCCACAAAGTTGATGACACCGCAGAGGAAGACCGCACTCCATGAACGAGCCGGCCGAGGCGACGAGGAGGGGAGCGTCGAGCCGTAGAGGGAAGAAGGCGGCGACAGGGGAAGAAAACCCTAGCGCGGAGCCCCTTACGGGCCCATCATCATAATCTTTACCTTTTTATATTTACAAGAATGACACTCCTCCTCCGTAATAAAAAGGCACTCACCCCTCCCACTTATTCACACATATCAAGCCCTTTGGATTATAAAAAATCTACCCAAATAATATCCCAAAATCCCTAAACTCGTGTTATAAGACTCATGTTGGGTATAAAGTAAACCAAGTAAGTATTTTGGTATAATCCAAAAGGAGTTCCCTAATAAGAGGTAACATTCTTCAACAATCACTTTTATTTCCTTTACATCTCTAATCCTTCAATTAATTTTATATAATCATTATATAATAACCTAGTAATATTAATTATACTTATAATTTGTTTTCATAATATTTCTACCTATACATTCACACACATCCTTCTAACTGGGATACACAATCATCGTTTGTGTGTACGGCGAATTATCGCCTTGAGAACCGATGTTGTTCTTTCTTTCATTTACCACCTATCAATTTTGGAAATAATGATAGATTTATAATTTATATATCATATATATTATTTATAATGTATTTATTCTCTTTTAACTTTCAATATAACCGTACCTTCATGCCAATCATTTTGTGGGAATACGATAACAATGTTTGTGGACATGTGGACTACCAGCTCCTCGAAGCAATGTGATTCGTTCATAATTTACATGGAATGTATTAAGAATGGTTTTAATAAAAATATGTGAAATATATGAGATAAATATTATAATGGAATTATAGTATAAATATGTATCATTTACCTTTCATTCTTATAAATATGACAAGGAAATGGATGTAGCGTTCATGTGTACGTATGACATACGACCTCCATGAACAATACCTTTAATTTCCTATCTCAAAATATAATGAATTATTCTAAAAAAATATATACTGAATATATATTATAATTAAATCTTTTTTTAAATTTTTTACAATACGAAATAAATATATATGTAAGAAAAATAAAAATAAAAAGTCAAAACTTATTCAAAAACCTAGACAATTAACACCTGAAATAGTAAAAACAATGGATGATTGTTAAAAAATAGGTAATAAAATATTATTATAAGATAATATATGAAATTATATATATTATTATTGTTTGTTTATAAGTTATTAACATGTTGAAATCCACTATATAGGATTTTAAAGGATGTTCACACAAAAGGAAACACAAGGTAAGAGATTATTGTCACACTTTTCTTTTCGTGAGGCATACACCATCTTTACCACTTATTTTTTTAGTATATGTACTACCCCTATTATATTTTATATCACTAATAAATTTATATTCATGGTATCTAGATTTTAATTCAAAATTATTTCCTTAATGAGGATTATAATTCAAAAGTTACCAAGTAGTATGGGACTTTGTCTCAATTTACATTCTTTTAGACATACTTTATTGTTGTGAACCTAATTTCTTATATATGGTGTACATACTGCCACTTTTACAAGTAATATAATTAATAATTAATTATTCATGGTATTTTTAGTTTCAATTTGAATTATTTCATCTAATGGGAGTTAAACATAAAATTACCAAGTGAAGGTTGTGAGATAACATCCTAAAGGATTCCTACAACCTATTCATATCTTATGAGTAAATGGGATGACTTTACTATGGAATTTGTTATAGGACAATCAAAAACTCCTAGAAATAATGCTGAAATCTAGGTTATTGATGATCTCATAATCACATATCCATATTTCATCTCACCTCTTAAGATCCTCACAAGGCTCTATATTAGTGAAGTTGTAAGACATTATGATGCTCTTCTTTCAATTGTATTTGATCGTGATCACCATTTTAAATCAAATTTCTAGAAGACTCGTTATAATTATCTTGATATTGAGATTCATTTGAGCACTGAATACCTTCTTCAAACTAATTTAAATTCCAAAAGGGTGATTCAAACAATGGAAGACATTTCAAGTTGATGCTCACATGACATTCAATGTATATGGTATTAGTATTTACCTTTGGAAGAGTTTTTATATAATAATAGTTTCCATTAATGAATTCAAATAGCTGAAAATTAAGTATTATATATAACGATATGTCATAATCCAACTTATTTGGATGAATTTGGTGAAAGAAAAATCATAGGCCTAGAACTTGTTAAAGAGAAAAAAACATAGGTAAAGGCTATTCAGGCTCACATTAAAGCAACTCAAAGTACGAAAAAGAGATATTCATATAATTGGAGGAAATATTTATGAATTCCAAGTTGTAGATCATGTCTTCTTGAGAGTATCACCATGGAAGGGTTTTATAAGGTATAATAAGAAAGTGAAATTGATCCCCATGTACATTAGATCCTTTGAAATCCTTGAAATAATTTGAGTGATTTCTTATCATTTAGAAATTCCACCAATTATATCGAAAGAACATGATGTGTTTTATATATCATTGTTAAGGAAGTACATGCCAGACCAAATGAATGTGATCACTTTAGAGAAAATATAACTAGAACCTGATCTATCTTACTATAAAGAAACCATCTAGATTTTTTATATTAGAGATCAAGTATTGAGGAATCATAAGACTCATATATTAATGGTACTATAAAGAAATCTAAAAATGGAGGAAGCAACATGGGAACCAAAGTATATTATTAATAATAACTACCATAATATATTTAGAAGGTATTATCAATGAAATTTGGAGAACATATTTTTTATAGGAGGGAAGAATGTAATACCCCAAGACATTATAGTATACTTCTTTTAGAATGAATTTAATTCTTTTGATATATTGAAATTACCAAAGCATTAGTTTTAAAAAAAACTTGATTCTTAATTAAAGTATTATTTAAACATTACCATTATAACCTAGCTGTGACACCCTGAAAACGCAAAAATAATAACTTTTATCTGATATCATATAACCTATTTAGACTTTATGTTATGTATACTATTTTGAATAAATTTAATTTATTTTATATGTTTGAATGTAATACCGAGTTATCTTTCATTATAAGAAAAAACATGTTTCTTCGATTGCTTTCATAAATGCAAGACCAAGTTTTACCAAATAATATATATTATTAAAATACTGTTAGTTAATATAATAAGATATGGCCTAAATATTAAAATATAGATTAGGAATAGGACTAAATAACTGATGATAATATATAAATATATATTATATCCAATCACATTTTTTACATTCATCCAATATATTTTATAGTCATAAGATAAGAATAAACCTAATATTATGCACAAAAAATTATATTTTTATAAAGGTAGTTTTGCCACCTTTAAGTGATGAACCTATTTTAAAACTAAATTATGACACTTTTATAAATTTTATTTTTCAAAATAAACATCATTTTTTGAATTAGAACATTAAATTAATCTTAGGGTGATTTTTTTCTATGATGTTTCATTTTTTGATAAATAGTGAAAACACTAAATTTTAATTGAAAACTGGTTTTTCATATAATTTATTTATAAGGTTAAACAATATTTTTTCTTGGTTTTAGAGTTTTAATTAGATAAATTATAAAAATATTAATCAAATTTAGGTTATTGGAAGAAATTTAACATTGATATTGGATATAAAAACATTTCAAAATTTTGAACATTTTTACTTAAAAAAGCTTTGTCGTCCCGTCTGTGGGATTAGATTTAAATTAATTTCTTCCAATTATTTGATTAGAATTTAAAAAATGGATTGAATATTTGGAATAAGAATATTTTATATTTTCTAATACATATAGATTATTTTTTGACCAAAAATATTAGCAAATGCAATTAAAATTAATTACACTGATTAAGGTAAAATTGAGCATAACAAGGGACTACACCTTATACTTAAAGGCCAAAATAACCTATAAACACGTCAAAAACTTATTTTATAGAAATATTTAGACCATATGATATTTTATATGGATTATTTTTTATTATTTTATGTATATTATTTAAGGGATACCTCTTAATAGATTTTAACTTTTTATATTTACAAGAATGACACTCCTCCTCCACTATAAAAAGGTACTCACCCCTCCCACATATTCACACATATCGAGCCTTCTGACTCATTCAAAATCTAAAACAATAATATTACAAAATCCCTAAACTCCTCTTATAAGCCTCAAATTTGGTATAAAGTAATCCAAGGAAGTCTTTTGGTATAAACCAAAAGGTGTTTCCCGAATAAGAGGTAATGTTCTTTAACAATCACTTTTATTTTATTTAATTGTCAAATACTTTTATTAATTTTATATAATGATTATATAATAACAAAGTTATTTTAAATATAATTATATTTTGTTATGATAATATTTAATATTATACTTTCACATGTATCTACCAAACTGGGATTCTCAAACATCATTCGTGTGTACGACAGATTACCGACTTGAGAACCAATATCATTTTTCTTTCATTTACAACCTTTTAGGGTTATAAATAATGAAGGATTTATAGTGTATATATGATATATATATTATTTATAGTTTATTTATACTTTTTTTTACTTTTAATATAACCATTCCTTCATTCCTACCATTTTGTGGGAATATGATAACAATGTTTGTGGACATGTGAACTACCACCTCCTCAAAGCGATGTGATTCATTCACAGTTTTCATGGAATGTATTAAGAATGGTTTTAATAAAATTATGTGAAATATAGGACATAAATATTATAATTTAATTATAATATACATATTATCAATTAATTTACATTTTTTTAAATAGGATAAGAAAATAGAAGTTGCATTCATCTGTATATAGGACACGCCACCTCCATGAACGATGCATTTCATTTTCTATCTCCAAATATTATGGATTATTATAAAAATATTTATAATGAATATTTGTTTTAATTAAATCATGTTTTTCATTATTTTTCAAGACTAAATAAAGATCTATGTAATAATAATAAAAATAAAATTTCAAAACATACTCGAAAAACTAGACATTAACACATGAATTAGTGAAAGTAGTGAAATATTATTAAAAAAACAGGTAATGAAATATTATAAGAACAGAATATATGATATTATAAATATGTTTATTATTATTTAATAAGTTATTAATAGTTTTATAACCTTTATATATGATGATAAAGTATGTTCACACAAAAGGAAACACAAATTAAGAGATTCTTGTCACACTTTTTTTTGTTTGAGTCACACACCATTTTCACTAATTTTTTTTGTGGTCTATATACTACCCATATTATATTTTATATCATTAATAAATTTATATTACTGGTATTTAGAGTATAATTTGAAATTATTTCCATCTTTATGTTTATAATTGTTATGTTACCAAGTAGTATGGGACTTCATTTCAATTTCCATTCATTGAGACATTCTTTATTGTTGTGCACCTAATTTCTTATATATGGTGTAAATACAGTCAATTTTACATGTAAAATAATGAGTAATTAATTATTCAAGGTATTTTGAGTTTCAATTTTTATTATTTCATTTAAGGGGATCTAAACTTAAAAATACCAAGTCGTAAAAAAAATTCATAACTCAATTCCTTTTCTTGGAGTTATATTACTACCTCGTTGTCATTAATATCATATGATAATGCGTATAGTGACTATAACTATATATTTATGTATTTAAACTTCTTATATGTGAATTTAAATTTTATACACATAATAAATTCATTTATTAATTCTCACATCCATGTTATGATCATTTGAAGGCTTTATCTCACAATATCATTCTAATCAAGATTGATTATTCTTAAAATTATATTAAATAAATTTATATGATCATTATCCAATAAACACTTAATTTTATTCTCCTCTGGTTATTCATGACATTTTCAATTATTAGTTAAAATTTTCCAATCATTGGTAGTCAAAATGTTTTAGAAAATATTTTTATGAAAACTCGACTTCATTTATCTCTTTAGTCGGAGAACCTTTTTTCTTCTCAAAACCCTATTTTCTAAAAATATTTTCAAAAATGGTTTTACCATTTCTTAAATTATTTATTAAATATATTTTTACAATTTTTTCATTTAAAATAATCACAGGAAACTTATTATCACTTTCTGAAAAAGAAATTTTCCATCCTTCTTAGCTTGTAAAAGGAATAAAATTTCTACTTTGTAAAGAATTCATGTAATTACCCATCATCATTTATTTGAATCTTACATTTTAAGTTTAAATAAAAAAAATTAATGTGATTTTTAATGAAAATTATTTAAAAAAAATTTCGAAATGAAATGGTTATTTTCCACTAGAATGATTTTGAAATATCTTTTTATATTATTTCCATTCATAAATGAAAACACGCATTTATTTTTAAACCACTTGGAATTTGTTATATTGATACAATCCTTATTTTTCCTATGAATGGCTTATAATTTATTTGAACAAGGGTAGTATTGAAATATTCATTCCTGATTCTTTTTATTCCTCTTTAAATATGAAATTTCCTATTATCATTAGAATTTTAAATTTCCCCAAAATATTCATATTATTTATCATAGAAATGATAATCTCCTAAAATATATATCATTTTGACATAAGATGTTAAATTTTATATTTATATTATTATATGAGGAAAAGTTTATACCCCTAAATTCTATATTCAATATGAATATTTGATAAGACATGTTGTTTATTAATTAAATCAATTACTCGATATGAGGAATGCTTTGGACAGGTAGAGGTGGGTCAGACCTAGAATTTATATAGCCCCTCAATGCATCGATAGGTTCTCAAGAGAGATTTTTTTTTGTAAAAAGTAAACGTGTTTAAACCTATTGTTTAAAACTATATTTTGAAAGGTCTTGAAGGTTTAGGATTTTTGTGCCTCTAACATGATGCCCCATAATTAAGAATTGCCTTCATTTTTATTCAATATTTATTTTTCATGATATTTTCACTATGAAAAAATATATCGATGAATTTAAATCTTTTTTTATTGATTTAATGACATGTTTCTTAGTTTCTTACCTTGGTATATTGTTTATTCCCTGTACAGTTTTTTAAATGGAAGGTGTTTTTAGTTATAAACCTGTTCATATTGTTTATGAAAATCCTTCTCAGTTTGTTGGTTATATGGAATTTTCATTGAGTTATTTATCAATCTATAATAATTATTATCATAAATTCATTATTCCTTCTACTATAAGTAAACCTTACTAAGAATGTGAGCTCAAAATTATTTTGTTTCCTTTCTCTAAGATTCCCTAAAGTGTACTAAGAAAGATATGAAAGGATATTATAAATGGAATAATATTTTTATACTTGAAAAAAACTATGTTGTAATTTGGGTATTCATTTTTAATACAATACTTAGGTATGTATCTAGTTTTCCAAGACTACTAAATTGTTCAGTCCTTTGGGATGGAATTTACTTATATCTTATGTCAATATATTGGTAGGAAGAAACTGGCTCCAGGATATCTGGGGTCAGGCTGCTACATTTGGTATGAGAACATGTCAGGTAGTGACCTTGGAAGGGATCATAAACCTAGGATAGAATTTGAGGATAAGTATATAGGAACATCCTAAAAATTGGGTAAGGTATAGATTATGTGTGTTTTTATACTCATATATCTCTTTCTAGATACTACAAGTAGACATGGTTTTGGAATAGATCTACCCAGTAGTAAAAAATATAAAAAGGGTATGTTAGGATTGACTCAAGCATTACCCAGTTCATGACAACTAGCCTTACATTAGACCTAGTTTGACACTCCCAGTGGATCTTATTAAGATAATTCACATTTTCTCTACAAAACATTATAAATAATTTGAATAGATATTTCCAATTAATGGATTAGGTTAAACATAAGGTGTTTTAGATTGAAAATAAAGTGTCATGATTTAGATATCCTATAAATGATTACATATTTTTATCACTTGGACTATTGTCACTCACAATATGATTTCTAGTTTTAATCAATGGTTGGAACCCAATGGAGTCTTGGTATAATTGAAAATAAAGTATAAGGTGGTTAAAATGAGAAACCAAATGAGGTGTGGATATGAGTGAAACATATTTTGTTTATTCCTAATTTATTTTCCAGAAATATGATTAAAAACATATACATTGACCCACTCTTGAAATCATCAAAGAAGATAAGGATAGAAGATTATAAGAGAATGAGTGGTGGAGACCGTAGAGAAAACAAGGCTATATTTCCATCATGATATAAATGGGGAAGGAGGCAACCTAGAAAGTGTATTAATGGAATTATGAAATAATATTTGTGTGGGAAAGTAGGATGTAAACCTAATAATTTCTAAGGAAAATGAATATTGTGATGGAAGGAAATGAAGCTCATCCCAAGGATCCATTTATAGTTTATTTCCTTAAATGTAGAGAACCTCGGTATTAATGGAGTCAATTTACTATTCAAATGGAAAAACCCTAGACCAAGGAAGGACCTATGCGAAAATAAATGGATGATGTATTTAGGTATTGGGGTTGTATTGATAACCTTATTTAAAAGGATATTTAATGATTAAATTTAAAGGATGCCCCTCATATTTATTTTGGAATTTATATTAATACAATTTTCAAAAAGTAAAAAAATATATGTTGGGTGACAAACCATCAAGTCAGGAAAGGATGCAAGACATAAACCCATGATCGAAGGACAATAAGGATTTAATTCCAACCACCGAACTATGCAATGTTCGGGGTTAAAATATCATTATGTTTAGTTTAAAATTTTGATGAGTAAATATTAATAAAGAAAAAATAGTATTTATTGTTATGATTAAAGATTAATTTATTAACCATATTGTCATTGGTGAAAATTTAGTGGAAAATGGAAAGCCTTTTCACTATTTTATGGGCCTTACGATCCAATAAAATTGTATTTTAGTGCTTCAGGCATCAAAGCTAATTTTTGGATATCTATTTCTTAAATTACTAGAAAAAACTATAAATTGATCAAAGCAAAAAAAAAGTTTGAAAATATTTTTTTTTAAATATAAATATATCAAGTATGTATATTCCCTTATATTCTTAGATAGTAAAATAATTTATCAACATTAGGAAAATGATCAAAAGAATATTGTCCTAATATATTTATATTTTATTGAATTTATGGTCTTATAAAAAATCATAGATTTAAGAATTTGAGGCCCTAAACATTCCATTTATCCTTCACATATTTTGTGATAAATGACCTAATTCACCTATAGTAATTATTTACATTTTCCCTCCATGTCCATATCTACACTTGCCACCAATGATCTCCTGCTAAGAAACCTTGTTATGTGTTGTTCCATATGATCTTGGTACTTACCTTATCTCTTTTCAAGATGATTTTTTACCAAACCCTTTAATTATATGGTATTTTAATAAAATACTTTTCAAATATCAAAAAATTTATTACCAATATTGTGTTTAAATTGTGAGTATGCAGTTTATTTAATGTGGGGAGAATGTAACACCCAAAAAATTCTGGAAGAATAACTTTCATCTAATAATATATTACCTCTCGATACATTAACGTATATTTAATATATTATATACCTTTCAATTCATGCAATACCTATTTAACTTGAAAAAGTTTCAACAAAGATTTTCTTCGATATCTTACGTTATATATAATACTATGTTTTACAGAAAAACAATATATTATTAAAAATTTAATTATTTAATATAATAAGATATACACTAGACATTAAATTAGAGGTTATGAATAAAATTAAATAAATTATTGTAATATATATTATATATCCAATTTTTTTTTGACATTCAACCAATATATTTTATAGTCATAAGATATGAACAAACCCAATATTACACATTTCAAAAAACTATATTTTTATAAAGGTTGTTTTTCACCTTTTAATGGCAAACCTTTTTTAAAACTGAATTTATAAAATTTTATATTTTTTTTGTTAAAATAAGATTCTATTTTGAATGCGTAATGTTAAAATTATCTTAGGGTTAATTTTTGGTACTTTAATATGATGTTTAATAATTTTATGAATAGTGAAACATTCTGAATTTTTATTGAAATGAATTTTTTTTGTATAACTTTTTTTATGATATAACTATATTTTTGTTAATTTTAAAGATTAATTATATAAATTTTACTTATATTAATTATATTTAGGTCATTGTAATAAATTTCACAATGATATTGGATATAAAAACATTTCAAACTTTTGAAAATGTTTACTTTAAAACCCGATTTATCATCCCATCCATGAGATTAAATTTAAATTATTAATACCAATTATGTTATTGGAATTTGAAAAAATAGATTCCATATTCATAATAATCTTAATTTATAATTTATAATAATTTAAACTTATTGTTTAATCAAAAATATTAATGAATGTAGTTAAAATTAATTACAACGATAAAGGTAAAATTAAAATTGATAATGAAATGAACCTTAATCTTGAGGGACCAAATAACATAGAAACATGTCAAAAATTATTTTATGGAAATATTTAGACCATATAATCCCTTTTATAAATTTTTTCCATTATTGGAGAAACATAATATAAAGCAGACCTCTCAATAGTTTTTACCTTTTTATATTTACAAGAATTCTAGTCTCCTCGACTATAAAAAAGCACTCACACCTCCCACTTATTCACACCTATAAAGTCTCTGTATTGACCAAAATCAACCTAAATAGTCTACCCAAATACCTACCCTCCTACAAGAAGCCTCACTTTTAGATTCAATCATACCAATAAAGTATATTTGTTATAAACCAAAATGAGTTACCTTAATAAAACATAACGTTCTTCAACGATCACTTTTGTTTCATTTAATTCTTTAACCCTTAAATTTTTTTTATATGATGATTATATAATAACCCAAGTATCTTAAATATAATGATTTTATTTTAATTTTAATATTTATATATACACTTTCACACACATCCATCAAAATGGGATACAAAATCATCGTTCACGTGCATGGTGGACTATCACCTCGCAAACCGATGCCATTTATTCTTCCATTTACAACCTTTCACGATATGAAATAATGATATATTTATAGTATATATATATATAATATTATTTATAATGTATTTTTTCTTCTAGAGCTTTTTATATAACCATACCTTCATGAATTCCATTTTTAGGAATAAGATAACATCATTTCTGGACAGGTGGACTACCGCCTCCTCAAAGCGATGTGATTCATTCAAACTTTACATGGAATGTATTTATAATGGATTTAATAAAAATATGTGACATAAATAAAATAAATATGACACTATAATTTGAATATACATATATAGCATTTACTTTCCATTCTTTTAAATACAACAAGGAAATGAAAGTAGCATTTATGCATATATATAGCCTACCGTCTCCATGTACAATGAATTCCATTTCGAATCTCAAAAAATTATGGATTATTATAAATAAAAATATAATAAAAATATATATAAATTAAATCATATTTTACATTATTCATATTATTAAACCATGATCAATGTAATAAGTACCAAAATAACAAGTCAAAACATACTTAAAAAACTAGACAATTAACACCTGAAGTAATAAAAATAATGAATGATTATTAAAAAATGGATAATAAAATATTATAAGAAGATAATATATTATATTTTCAATATTATTATTTCCTTTTAATCAGTTATTAACATTTTTCAAACTCTTATACATAAGGTTAAAGTTCAATCAGCCAAAAGGAAATGAAGGTAAGGGATTCTTATCTCGCTTTTCTTTACATGAGGCATACTCCATTTTAAAAACTTATTTTTTTGTGTGGTTTATATACTTCTTCTATTTTATTTTCTATCATGAATAAATTTATATTCATTTTATTTAGATTTTAATTTGAAATTATTTCCTTCATGGGGATTATAATTCAAAATTTCCATGTAGTATGGGACTTCATCTCAATTTCCATTCTTTGAGGAATACATTATTATTGTGAACCTACTTTCTTATATATGGGTTAAAAACTACAAATATGACATTTAATATCATTAAAAATTCATTATTAATGGTATTTTTAGTTTCAATTTTAATTATTTCATCTATGGGAATTTGAACATAAAATTACTAATTAATGATAAAATTTCATAACTCAATTCCTTTTCATTGGGATATATTACTTCCTCACTATTGTTAATATTATATGATTATATGTATAATTAAATTGAATATATATTAATGTAATTACACTTATTATATTTGTATTTATAGTTGGTACACGCAATCAATTAATAGATTAATTATCACTTCCACGTTATGATCATTTTAAGGGTTTATCTCACAATATCAATATAATAAATATTGATTATTCATGAAACCCATTAAAAGAATTTATATTATCATTTCTCAATAAGCCCTTAACTTTAATATCATATGGTTATTCATGATGTTTTCAAGTAATAGTACCATTTTTTCTAATCTTTGGTACTTCAAATGTTTTGGATTTTTTTTTAAGAAAAATGACTTCATTTTCCTCTTAGTCAGAGAATCTATTTTCTTCCAAAAACCCTATTTTCTAAAATAATTTTCAAAAAAAATTAACCCTTAAAAATGATTTATTAAAGAAAATTTTGCCCTTTTTTTCTTTTTCCTTTTTTTTGAAATGATACTTATTTTCTATTTCTGAACAAATATCTTTTCTAATATTTTTACCTTGCAAAAGAAATGTTCTTTTTACCTTGTATGACTTGTATAGAATTTACCCATATTGTTTCTTTAAATATTCCATTTGAAATTTAAATAATTTTTTTAAAAAAAGTTATTTTTGAAAAATAATTTAAAAAATCACAAAGAAAATGATATTTTCCACAGGAATGTTTTTAAAAGATCTTTTTATAGTATTTATATACATAAAAAATAAAATCCCTTTATTTTTACAGCACTTAGGATATGTTGCATTGATACCATCCTTATTATTCATATGGAAGATTTATAATTTCATTAACCAAAGATAATATTGACTTTCACTTATTTGATTCCTTTTAGTCCTCTTTAAATATTCAATTTCCTACAATCATTAGACATTAAATTTTCCCTAAATATCCATATCATTTATAATGGATATATTTATTTCCTAAACTGTATATTATTTTTACATATAGATTTTAATTTGATTTTTTCTTAATTATATAGGGAAATGTTGATAAAAATATATTATTTATTCTATAAAGATATTTGATAAGGAATATTGTTTATTAATTAAATTGATTACTCGATATGTGGAATGCTTTGTATAATAAGTGACACGTGGGGCCTAGACCCTATATAGCCCCTCAATGCAAAGATAAGTTCTCATGAGACAAATTAGTTATGAAAATAAAAAGGGTTTATGCCTATATTTTTGAACTATCTTGTGAAAGGTCTTGAAAGTATATGTTTTCATATGCCTCAAACATGATGTCTAATAATTAAACATTTCCTTCATTTTGATTCAATGCTTCTTATCCAAGATATTTTCACTATGAAAAAATATATTGATTAATTTAATTATCATTTTATTGATTTAGTGGAATTTGGTTTCAGTTTCTTACATGGACATATTTTTTATGCATTATCTAGTTATTTAAATGTCACATGTTTTTAGTTATTTACCTTGTCGTAATTTTTTCACTTCCTTTACAATTTACTGATTACATAGAATGTGTGTTCAGTTATTTACCATTCCATAAGGATCATTCTCATTGATTCATTATTTCTTTTGATATAGTTAACCATTATGGATAATTTGAGGTCACCCTTAATTTATTTCCTTTCCCTAGGATTCCCTGAAGTGTACTAAGAAGTATATTCAAGGATAAAGTAAATGAAATAATGTTATTATCCTTGAATAAATTATATTATAATTTGGGTATTATTTTGTAATATAAGACTCATGTATGTATTTAGTTTTCCAAGACTAACAAACTATTTGGTCCTTTGAGATTTTATTTAATTGTATCTTATTCCAATGTAATGGTATCATGATAGAAGCTTCTGGATTTTTGGGGTCACGATGTTATGCTTGGTATTAGAGAAAGTTTGGTAGAAACCTTGGAAACTAGATTTAGAATATATTGATTAGGGAACATAATCCTAAGCTATAATTTGAGGATAAATATAGAATAACATCTTATAATTTTGGTAAGGTAGAGAGTATGTAGGTCTTCTTAGAAATACATCATTGTCTGGATATTATAAGTTGACATGGTTCTCGAATATAAGTAACTAGGGGAATAAATATGAGAATGGGGTGTCATGATTGACTCTAGAAAAACCTGGTATATGACAATGGTCCTTATTATGCATATAGTCTGAAACTCCTAGGGTATATGCTTACGATAATTCACATTTTCATTACAAACCAGTATAAGTAATTTTAAAAGATAAGTACAATGAATGACCTAGGTAAAACCTAAGGTATTTTATATTGAAAATAATGTGTCAGGATTTTTATGTCCTATAAATGATTATACGTTTTTCAGACTACAACTATTTTAACTCACATAATGCTTTCTAGTTTAAGTAAATGGCTAGAACCTGAAGGATTATTGCCGATAATAAATATGATGGACAATGTGGTGACAATGAGAAAAAAATGATGTGTTGATAGGACTAAAATATATCGTGTTTAGGCTTAATTAGTTTTCCTAAAATAAGATTAGAAACATATACCTTAACATAATCCTAAACTCACCAAAGAAGAGAAGGATTGACGATTCTATGATCTCAAGTGGTGGAGACCATAGATAAAATAAGGCTCTATTTCAATCATGCAGGAAATGTGGAAGGAGGCACCTAGGAAAGTGTCTCAATGGAATGAGGAAATTATTTATGTATGGGAAATGAGGACATAAATCCAAGAATTTCTAAGAAAAAATGAAGTGTACGATGAAAGTAAATGAAACTCATCACAAGGATCCATTTATAGTTTTTTTTCCTTAAATGTAGAAAACCTGGGAATTAACTGAGACAATTCCATCTTCTAAAGGAAAAACCCTATACCAAGGAAGAAATAATGTAGGGATAAATGGATTAAGTATTTATGTATTGGGTTTGTATTGAAAATCACAGTTAAAAGGCTATTTAATGATTAAATTTTTATAATGTACATCATATTTATTTCAGAAATTATATTAATATGGTTTTAGAAAGGAAAAAATGTATTTCAGGAGATAATCCATCCAGTTTGGCAAGGTAGAGGGACATGAACCCATGGTCTAAGGATGATAAGGGTTTATTTGCAACCAATTTCCTACACAATGTCTTGGACAAAATTTAATACTGTTTAGTTAAAAAAATTGAAAAATAAATATTAAGGATGAACTATTTTTGTTACTTTATTGGTTTAGAGAATATTTTTTAAGCATATTGGATTTTTACAATATTTAGAGAAATATGGAAAGACTTTTCTCTCTTTTATAGACCCTACATTCTATTAAAAGTTTATTTTTGTTCTTTAGGCGTCAAAGTTAATTTTTGGATATCCATTTATTAATGTAATGGATGAATTATAAATTGATCAAAGAACAAAAAAATATGAAAATTATGATTTTAAAATAACGATATATCAGTTATGAATATTCCCTTACATTTTTGTGTAGTAAAATAATTACTAATACTAGGAAAATGATAAAAAAAAGTTTCCTTCATACCTTAATTTTTGTTGAACTTATTATATTTTAAATAATCACAAATTTATGACTTCATGGCCCTAAACTTTCGATCGATAATTCATTAGTTTGTGATCAATGACCTCAATCCCAATCAATAATTATTTGTGTTCTCCCTTTAATTCCAACTCTTCACTTTCCACTAATGTTCTCTTATTAGGAAACCTTATTATGTATTTTTTCACATGACATTGGTACTTCCCATTCTCTATATTCAAGAGGATATTTTACCAATCCTAATAATGATGTGGTATTTAAATAAAGAAGTTTTAAAATATAAAACAATTTTATAACAATATTGATTTTAAATTGTGAGAACACAATTTTTTTATGACGGGGAAAATGTAACAGCCCAAAAATTCTTAAAGAATAACTTTTATCTGATAGAATATAACCTCTCCAGACTTTATGGTATATTAAATATTTTGAATAAATTTAATATATTCTATACCTTTAAAATCACACAATATCGAGTTATCTTGTATAACACGCAACAAGTAATTTCTTTGATAGCTTATGTTACATGCAAGACCAAGTTTTACTAAACAATAATGAATTATTAAAATATTATAATTTAATATAATAAGATATACCCTACCCATTAAATTAGAGGTTACGAATAAGATTAAATATCTTATGGGAATATATATTATATATCCAATAAAATGGTTTGGAATTTATCAAATATATTTTATAGTCATAAGATAAGAACAAACCCAGTATTACACATTAAAAAAGATATATTTTTATAATAGTAGTTTATCTGCATTTTAATGGATCACCAATTTTAAAAATTAATTTTTACACATTTATGTATTTTGTTTTTAAAAATAATAATCATTTTTATAATTGTAGTTCCAGAAATATCTTAAAGTAAATATTGAGTATTTTATGTGAAGTTTCATTTTTTGATGAATAGTGAAAAATAATGAATTTTAATTGAAAACTACCTTTTCATCTAATTTATTTATAAGGATAAGCTATATTTTTTAATTTATTTAATGTTTAATTATATAAATCTGAAATCTTGTAATAAAATTTAGGTAATTGGGATCAATTTAACAATTGAAATTGGTTATAAAAATATTTCTAGCTTTTGAACATATTTACTTTAAAACCTACTTTGTCATCCCGTCTATAGGATTACATTTAAATTAGTTTCTAACAAATATGTTATTTGAATTTGTAAAGATATATTCCATATTTGGAATCATAATAATTTATATTTATAATAAGTTAAACTTAATTTTTTACTAAAAATATTCTTGAATGTAGTTAAAATTCATTAGATAGATTAATAACAAATTAAGCTTAATAAGGGACTAAACCATAAAACTTAGGGAAAAAATAACCTAGAAACATGTAAAAAACTTTTTTCCATGACATCCTTCTACAATATACCCCATTTTATAAAAAAAACATTATTATTGGAACATGATGTAGGGGAGACCTCTCAATAATGTTAAGCTTTTTTATATTTACAAGAATGTCACTCCTCCTACACTATAAAAAGGAACACACCCCTCCCAATTATTCACACCTATAGAGAAATTAATCTCATCCAAAAACTAAAAAAATAATCTCACAACATACCTAATCTTCTCCTAGAAACCTAACTTTGGGTATAAATAAAACCAAGTAAGTATTTTGGTATAAATCAAAAAGAGTTACCCAAATAAGAGGTAAGGTTCTTCAATAATCACTTTTAATTCATTTAATTCTCTAACCATTAAATTATTTTTATATAATTATTATATAATAAACTAATTATATAAAATATATGGATATTTTTTTATTCTAATAGTTTTTCTTACACTTTTACACATATCCATCAAAATGAGATACACAGTCGCCATTCGTGTGTATGGTAGACTACCGCCTTACGAACCAACGTCATTTGTTCTTCCATTTACCACCTTTAATGGTAGGAAATAATGAATGATTTATATTTTATATGTGGTATATATAGAAATTATAGTTTTTAATGCTTCTGGAACTTTTTATATAACCATACCTTCATGCCTTCCATTTTGTGGGAATACGGTAACATCGTTTGGGGATGTATGCGCTACCCCCTCCTTAAAGCGATGTGTTTCCTTCACACATTACATAGAATGTATTAAGAATGATTTTAATAAAAATATGTGGAATTTATGACATAAATATGATTCTCTATTTATAATATTAATATATATCACTTAATTTTCATTCTTTAAAATATGACAAGGAAATAGAAGTATCATTCATTCGTACGTACGACCTACCATCTCCATGAAAAGTGAATTTCATTTCCTATATCAAAATATTATGTATTGTTATAAATAAATATATATTGAATATATATGATAATTAAATAATGTATTCAATTCTTTATATTATTAAATCATGATCAACTTATGAATAAAAATAATAACAATTCAAAATATATTCGAAAAAACTGGTCTATTACCACCCAAAATATTGGAAAAATGAAATATTGTTAACAAAAAAGTAATAAAATATTATAAGAATATGATATATGATATTATTAATATTATTATTTTTTATAATTTATTTACATGTTTAAAACCCTTATACATAAGGTTAAAGTATTTTATCCCAAAAGTAAACACAATGTAAGGGATTTTTGTCTCACCTGTTTTTAGTGAGGAATACACCATTTTCACTAATTATTTGTTAAGTGTGATGTATAAATTTTCCTTATTGTATTTTATATCATGAATATATATATATATATATATATATTCATGGTATTTATAGTTTAATTTTCAGTTATTTCATTCATGGGTATTATAATTCAGAATTTACCAAGTAGTAAAATACTTCATCTGAATTTCCATCATTTGAGGCATACTTTATCGGTGTGCACCTAATTTATTATATATGATGTACATAATAAAAATTTGAAATGTGATTTCATGAATAATTACTTATAATTTTTACTTTCTATTTCAATTTGAATTATTTCATCTAATGGGATTTGAACTCAAAATTACCAAGTTGTAAATAAATTTCAAAACTCAATTCCTCTTTATTAAGTTATATTACTTCCTCATTGTCATTAATATTATTTTATTATGTTTATAATGAATTTTAAAATATATTAATGTATTTAAAATTATTATATTTGGATTTATATTTGATACACATAATAAACTGATTGACTAATTCTCACTTCCATGGGAATAGAATTTGAAGGGTTTATCTCACAATCTCATTGTAATCATGATAGTTTATTTTTGAAATTCCATTCAAGAATATTATATGATAATTGTTTAATAAACACTTAATTTTATTATACTATGAATATTCATAACCTTTTTAAGTTGAAAAGTTATTTTTGAACTCATTAGTACTCAAAATGTATTTGAATTTTTTTAAGGAAACCCAACTTCATTTCCCTCTTTAGTCACAGAACCTATTTTCTTATAAAAACCTCGCTTCCTAAAAAGGTTTAAAAAATGTTTTTAACATTTCAAAAATTATTTAATAAATAACTTTTTACCCTTTTTTCTGTTAAAAATATTTTCAAAGGAAACTTTTTTTTTCTTTCTGAACAAGGTATGTTTCTAACCTTTTTACATTGCAAAAGGAAAGTTCTTTTTATCTTGTACGACTTGTAAAGAATTACCCATCATAATTTCTTTCAATATTACTTCAAAAGTTTAAATAAATTTTTTTTAAAAGTTATTTTTACAGAAAATTATTTCAAAATGTTTTTTACTATTTAAACTATATCTTGCTTAAGACTGTTTTTAAAAGATCTTTTTATAGTATTTACGTTCATCAACAACAACAACCCTTTATTTATTCACCAACTGGGATATGTTATATTGATACTATCCTTTTTATTCCTATATATGGTTTATGATTTATTTGAATAAGGATAGTATTAAAATTAACTTCTGTGATTCATTTTATCCCCATGAAATCTTCAATTTCATATGGTCATTAGACATTAAATTTACCCTAAATAATCAAATTATATATCATGGATATGTTTATTGCTTAAACTGTTTGAACCAAGGTTTTTATTTTTTGTACATGGAGTATGTTTTGTCATTTTTTCAATCCTGAAATGGATGATTAGGGAATATGATTGTGTAAGTTATGGAGTTGCATGAAAGGTATGTTTGTGTGAAATAGACTTGGGTGAATGAGACTTACATGCTTTATAAATTATAAGATGCCCCGTAATTTTCATAGGTTAAACTCTTAGAAAAAACTCTCTCTATGATTCACACAATTAGTGAGCTACATGCCATCAGGGAGTCGCATTCATGTAAAGAGTGTGCATAAGCTAGGAGTTACGTGCTATTGGTGAGTTGCATGTAAGAAGGGAGTTCCGTGAAACGTTTTCCTTGAGTCTATCAAGCCCTTGTGAATATTATGTTGTATATGCATGAAATAGAAGTATTTTGTGAAATAGAAGGGTTTCAAAAAAGAAAAATAGTGCGATAACCCCATACTTGCGTGCATGAACAAGTGTTACGTGCAGGTAATGAGTTGAGCTACTTTATTGTTTTGGCTTTATGGTTTGTTAGTCCAGTGATTTCAAGTGCAACAATTTAGGACTTCGATGCAAGTAGAATATCATTATAGTTAGTTACAAATACTTCAATTCCAATCGATTGAAGGTACCTTCATGTTAATAAAATGAGAAAGAATTCACCCAAGGTAGTGATCAAGTGGGAGTAGATGGAAGTGTTCAGAGGGACACATTGTGTTATCCCTAAAATCTTATAAAGGTAGTATCACTATCATATAGTGACTATTTTTGAACTCTTGTATTCCACAACTAGTAAGGATTGGTGTATTTTGGTATGGATGACACCCTGTCGGCATATTCTCCATAGAGTAGCCCTTAGTGGTGAACCAAGTGAAATTTTTGTGTTGCCTCTTTTTCTTGTGAGTGTTTTATTTATATACTATTCTAAAAAATAGGTTTAAAAAGTTTTTACCAACATGGAAATGAGATCCATTAATAAAAAAAGGTGACACCCTGATTCACCCCTCACCTATCAAGGTACTCTTGGGTCCTGCATAAACTATATATCATTTTTACATAAGGTGTTTACTTTGAAAGTTATTTTATTATCAGGGGAAATTTTGATAACACCACATTATTTATTCAACGCATATATTTTAATATGCATATTGTTTACTAATTAAATAAAACCCCTTATATGAAGAATGATTTAAACAACCAGTGATAGGTGGGGCCTAGAATTTATATAGCCCCTTAATGCTTCAATAGGTTCTAATGATAAAATTTAATTGTAAAAATTAAACAATTTTATACCTATAGTTTTAAACCGTCTTATGAAAGGTCTTGAATGTATATGATCTCATGGGCTTGAGACATGACATCCAATAATTAATAATTACTTTCATTTTGATTCAGTATTTATTATCCATGATATTTTCACGGTGATAAAGTATATTGATTCATTTAATTATCAATTAATTTATTTAATGGTATGTGTTTTCAGTTTCTTACCATTCCATACTATAGAGACCCAAATATTTAAGTACATGGAAATTACATTACTTTTGCGGAATACTTAATACATAAAAAACAATCACCGAAGGACCATAACCGTTTACTGTCTTTGGAAACATGGAATATAATCTTCTAATCGTGCTGAAAGATCTTCAACATCTCCCATAAAGATCTTCCCATTTTATTTTCATACCTAAAAGAATTCTTTATATCCTGGGGAAAAGAAAACATAAAAAAGGGTGAGCTCAAATGCTCAGTAAGGGTAAACATAGGTAACATAATACAATCCATTAACATTTGAATGCAAAAACTTGAACATAGAATCTAAACAACAAAATCTTGAGCAATGACATAAATCTTAGAAGTATGTAAGACATATATCATAAAGGAACATCAATAATGATAAAAATAGCATGGGAATAAAACATGTAATTGTGGAAACCATTAATCATATGATATGATTTCTATAGTAACCAAGGAATTGCTGTCAAGACCATCTTAGTGGACAAAGTCCCTTTCTGAATCGAGTTCACTCCTCGTTCCAGTCCTGTATTACTGAACCAGATTAACTTACCGTTCTAGATATGTCTATCTCATGAGATATAAATCTTTACCCAATGAATTGGAGGGATATATAGGTCCCACCCATCTCATAATTAAATCATTCTTACTTGTGCCACAAAATAAACATACATCATTCATAATAACCCAACGAATAAAATGGATTTCATAAACATCATCCCATCATAAAATAATCCATATAAAAAAATGGATATCATTTCATCATAATAAAAATCAAACCTTGTAAATAATAGATACATTATACTTGAAACATAAATCTACTAAATAATTTCATCTTAGATGGAAAATAGTTTTAATAAAACACATGAAATGAATTCTTGATGAAAATATCCTTTCTTATTCAAAATCATTTTCTTTTTTCAAAATGCCATGAAATTTTAAAATAAAAGGATTTTGTTAAAAATAATCATGAAATTTTGCAGAGGATGATTCATTTAAATAATTCGTTATGAAACCGTAAAAATCCATTCACGCCATATAATTTAAAAAAAATTCTCCTCATACTTTTAACGGAAAAGTCAAAAAGTTACTCATATGGTAAATGAAAGAAAGATTCCTTCCATAACACAATGTAAAAGTCAAAGAGGTGTAAAAATGACTTTAAAAATACATGGAAGAATATTAAACACTTTATTAAAAACATTTTTATGGACATGGATGAAAAATATAACCCTAGTAAATACTTACATATAAACAATCTCGGATAAAAAAACGAGATTGGAAAAGTTATCACTTAACTTAGGTATGATATGCTTCCTATGTATCCGAAAATCCTGTATAGTGATTTAAATAATTTTATTTACTTATTAAAGAATCATATTAATTGTTATGATATCATATAAGGTTCACTTATGACTTTATATTACCCGTTCTTTTGTAAATTCCATGTTAAAGCAGCGTTTTGGGTAAAATCATTTTATTTATCGTACATGTTTGTACTTGTTGTTATTGATATTATTATTACTTATATCATGATTTAATTACTTCAATAATGTAAATAAAGATTTATATATCATGTATATTCAGTATATATATATATAATAGATAGATGAATGAAATGAAATACACCGTTCATGGAAACAGTAGGTTATACGTACGCATGAACACTGTTTTTCTTTCCTTATTGACTTGAATAGAAGTAATTAGATGACATATATATATATATAAATAAATCCAGTAGCTTCATTATGTCATATATTTCATTATTATTCATTATTATTCATTATATATACTTTATAATCATTCTCGAATGGTTAACATGAAGAATGAATCTCATCGCGTCGTGGAGACGGTAATCTGTACGTACGCATGAATGATGATATCGTTACCATAATTATTGAATGGAATTAGAGTGGATGATATAATATCTCAGAATCAGTATGATATTATAATAACCATATATATTTATTCTTTACACAATTATACCCAACCAATTATGGTAGTGGTGGAAAAAAAATTACACCACGGCGTGGAGACGTTATTCCGTACGTACGCACGCAAGGTGACTTCGTTTTCTATAGGATGGATAGAAGGTAAAATGAGGTTGTTTCATATTTATAATAACATATCAATATATTAGTGATACTGATGTTATTAATTTATAATGAAAAAACTAAATAAGAAGAAGTTGAATAAGAAAGAAACATGACAGAATTGGTAAAAGAGATTACCTCTTCTTCGACGCACCTCTTTTAAGATTCCTCTTAAGGCACTATAGTTGGTATTTTTAGGATACCATAACCACTATAATGTTTCTAGGGAAGTTTATAAGGTAAATGGTCTGGGTTTGGCCGAACTTGAAGGCTCAGAAATGTGTGAAGTGAAGAGGGAGGAGGTTCCCTTTTATAAGGGAGGAAAGGGGCACTTTAATGTAATATTCATTTTATAATGGATCCAAAGTGACCTATTTCAAAGATAAAGTGGGGATGGGTCTAAATCCACTCAATAAATAGGTTTTAGACAAGTTTAGGTTACTATTTTAACCTTATCATTTAGATTTAACTCTAAGTTAAATAATTTAACTTTTACCGTGTCTTTTTGTTTTCTTACACTATATGGTTAATAAACATACTATAACAAGACAAACGAACCCGAAGTGGTTCATTATTAATATATATAACCTTATTTAAGTCATTTTTATGAACCTTAGATATTTAGGAATATAATAACAATTAATAATATAATATTTTTTTAAAAACTATTTTATGTCAATTTTGACAGTATTTAGTAATTGATTTTTGTGATAATCATAACAACATGATTAGCTCTAAAACGTTAATTAAATCAATAATAAAAATTCATATTAACCTATAAAATAAGTTAATTCATAAAAAGTTTCAAATTACATTTATTTGGGTATTTATAATATCAAATATGTTAATATTTCATTAATAAGGTAATTACTGCATCATCATTGTGTCATAAATAAATTAAATTATTTAATGTATAAAAATTATAAATAAAATTTCATTATGTAGGAAATATTTTTATCTTTATAATTAATATTTATAGACAAATTTATCTTATGTATAACCCTATATTAAAAATATTTTAGTTATTAAACATTGATTTTGACTCTTTTAACTCTTCTTTAAATAAAATAATAATAAGTGTCATAATCTAATCCAAGTGGACCTAAAGGGTAATATTTTCATCCTAAGGTTGTTGTTGGTTGAATTACACTTATCCAATAGAATTAGGACATGTGTTAGGGTAATAACAATATCATTTTTACCCTTAATTACCATATTTACTTTTAACAGTGGTAAATAAAAGTAAAAAATTACTATTCACCAAAAAATATTTTTATCTTATAGAACCAAATTTTACTCCTTGATATTAACCGTGTCTCTCAGATTTTATAAATTCCACACACAGAAGCCGCAAAATTATGTTTTATGTAAATTTTCAATTTCTCCTAGGAGGTGGGTAAAATGCGGTTAAAAGTTTAATAAAATTTTTCTATATCTAAACTTATCATAAAATGACTCCAATGAATTAAATTGAACTTATATAGGTATTATGTATATATTTAGACCTAAAATAAATTTAAATAAAATAAAAAATTATTTAAATAAAAATTCGGTTTTAAACTATAACTCAGTGTTTTTCACTATTCATCAAAAATTTAAAGTTTTCAGAAAAAATACCAAAAATTCACCCTTGGATAATTTCAATATTCCGAATCCAAAAATGAAGTCCATTTTGAAAGATAAAATTTATAAAATTTCAAAAAGTGGGTATTACTATTCATAATGACTAGTTTATATAAGATTTTAATAACATATCGTTGTTTAGTGAAAGTTGGTATTGCGTACAACACACGCTATCTTGGAAGGTCGTGAATGTGTGTAATGCAATCCAAGTCAGGGTTTCATATAGTGCAAGATTCCTTTGTTGTTGTGTATAATAGAATCCAACCATATTTCATTTATTCATTTAATGTATATATATATACACACTCAATGTTACGTACAATAAATTCTATCAAATGAACTAGAAATTGAGTGTAACAAGATCCAAGAATAGTGTTGCGTATACTACAGGCAAATTTGGTGTTGCCTATAGTGAAAGATAATCATGGTGTAGAATACAACACAAGACATCAAATAAATTTAAAAGATTACTTCTCATAAAATCTTGGGGTGTTACATTCTACCCCCTTAAAATGAATTTAACCCTCGAAATTCACTGGAGTTATAAATCGTTTACTACTTTAATGTTTCTTTCATAGAAACTCACATTATAAAAAGGAATACTAAAAATTAATTTTAAAAACTAATGTATGAAACGTAATGGTTACCCAAATTAACTTATCCTTGGGTTTCCACATAAGAGAACATAGGTGAAAATATGGATTTGGAAGAGAAATCTAACCGTCAAGTTCTGATGGAGAGTGGTAGAGAACATGGCTCTGAAAAAACCAACAATCACAAAGCCATAAATTTAGGATGATCTAAGGTACCATTTGATTAACCAAATATGAGGGTACTAGGAAAACATTTTGGGTTTTCAATATCATTTCCCTAATGTTGAATAATTTTTGAATTAAAATAAATACTTACTTAATTTTGGTACAATATTAATGTTGTTTGTGCCTTGAACAATTTCCACTTCATCTCTTAAATAAATGAAGTTGAATTTTTCTTCTGTGAAGTATTAGTAGATCATGCGATAGAATTATAGGTGTTTCCATGTATCCCAAACACAAGGTTAGCAAAAGTTATAAGTCCATATTATGGTGAGATTAATTGTATATGGTTTCAAAAATGGACTTATACTTCATCTATCATAGTGCTTAATAAAATAAAACTAGTTTCTACTAACCAGGGACTTTTTGTAGGCCAGAGGTAGGCAATAAAGGCATGTCACACTTCGGTTGTGGGTTCGATTCCTGCATCATTGTCTGACGTGATAGGTTGTCTCCCATATTACAGGTTGTCCTTTTTCTAAAACTATACTATTACAAAATTCTAAAAATAATATCAAAAATTTCTAGCCTTAAACAATACTATATGATGTCCATATTAATGCAATCCAACCTTTAGGCTTATCAGAAATACTTCTGTCCAATCTCATAGTATAAAGAAAACAGCTACTAGAAAGGTCATCTACCAAGCATGTGAATACCATCATTTATCCCCCATAAGATATATCTTTTTGTTGGTCACATTCCAAACATGTGAATACCTTAATCATGTCTTCTGTTGAAAAATGAATACCCATTAAACTTTAGTTAAAACATGCATGCTGTCAAAAGTTAACTCTTTCCACATACCAAAATTCCAAAAATTATATATACTCAAACCATGATATCACTTAGTCCTTGTATCAGTCATGAGCTCATTAATTATCAAACATTTCATTATCTCTGTATCCCTTAATTATGTGCATATTAGATGCTTTCCAAAAATATCTGAATAACCTTTCATGGTTTTCAGTACCATTCAACACATACTTTCAAATACTTTAGGAAAAACAATAGTGTAAAAATCCTTAGATGTGTCTTTATTCAATAGTACCATTACCTATACAACATAGCTCTTGATAAACATAAATCATCCCACTACCTTTTAAAACACTGACCGAGCTTCAACAATTCTTTCATATCATATATCATTTGTAGTCTCTTCATCGTCATCCATATAAATACTGTCCATATGACCATGCTGATTCTCTTCATGAGATTTTCCCTTAGGGAATTGGTTTTCAAAATGCTCGTACATTCCACATTTAAAACATTTAACCGTTGTTGATGTCCTAGAAATACCATTTTCCTTGTCCATGGTGTTAACTGAACCTTTTTCTTTGCAATTTCTGGCTTTGTGTCTTTCTTTTCCAGACCCAAAGCATCTTCCAATTCCTTTGAAACATTCTCCCTGATGCCTCTTCCCTCATGATTAAATGAGGGAAATTGAACTTTATTTCCTCTGTGATCATCATGAAACTCTATCTTTCTCTTATTAGCTGAGTTGGGAAACTTACCATAGTTGATATTATTGATCATATTATAATATTTTTGATTAGGAATAATAACGATATATGGACTTACAGATCCAATTTCATTTGGTTTCTCATGAATAATATCATTACATTGTCCATCATATCCTCCATTATCGTGAATCTCCCTATTTCCAACCATTTTCTAAAACCCAAAAAGAATACTGTGGGAGGAAAAAATCATAATAAAGGGGGATTACATTAAATATCTAACATCTTAGGTTTAATTCTAATATCTTTACCATAATTCTAGGACTATAACCTATACTTATATGTAACCTTAGGTACATCCCTAGACACACCTCAGAAATATCTTATAGGGATCTCACTAAAGTTTTTGCATCTTAGTTTCCAAAGGTTAACTAAACCTTTTCTCTAATACCAAATGTAGTGACCCAAATCTTGACGTACATGGGCATTACATTAATTTTTTGGAATACTAAATACATAACAAAAACAAACACCGAAAGACCGTAATATTTTAGTGTATTTGGAAACTTGGAATATAATCTTCTAATCATGGTGAAAGATCTTCAACATCTCCCATAAAGACATTCCCCTTTTGTTTTCTTACCTAAAACCATTCTTTATATCCTGGGGAAAAGAAAACATAAAAAGGCTGAGCTCAAATACTTATTAAGGGTAAACATAGGGAACATAAAACAATCCATAAACATTTGAATGTAAAAATTTGGTCATAGAATCTAAATATCAAAATCTTGAGCAATGACATAAATCTTGGAAGTACATAAGGCATATATCATAAAATAAAATCAATCATGATAAAAATAGCATGATAATACAACATGTAATTGTGTCAACCATTAATCACATGATATGATTTCCATAGTAGCCAAGGAATTGCTGCCAAGACCATCTTATTGGACAAAGTCTCTTTCTGAATCGAGTTCACTCATCATTCCAGTCCGGTATTAATGAACTGGATAAACATACCATTATAGACATGTTTATATAATGAGATATAAATCTATGCAAAATTCATTGGAGGGAGATATAGGTCCCACCCATCTCATAATGAAATCATTATTAACTGTGCCACAAAATAAACATACATCATTCATAATAACCCAACGAATAAAATGGGTTTCATAAACATCATCCCATCATAACATAATCCGTATAAAAGAAATGGATATCATTTCATCATAAGAAAAATAAATCCATTTAAATAATAGATACATTATAATTTAAACATATACATAATAAATAATGTCATCTTATATGGAAAATAGTTTTCATAAAACACATGAAATGAATTCTTGATGTAAACATCCTTTCTTCTTCAAAATCATTTTCTGTTTTCAAAATGCCATGAAATTTTAAAATAAAAGGGTTTTGTTGAAAAGAATCATGAAATTTTGTATAGGAAGCTTCATTGAAATAAGTCATTATGAAACTGTAAAAATCCATTCACACCGTATAAGTTAGGAAAACATTCTCCTCGTACTTTTAACAGAAAATTCAAAAAGTTCCTCATATGGTAAACGAAAGAAAGATTCCATCCATAACACAACGTAAAAGTTAAAGAGGGGTAAACATGACTTTAAAAAAACATGGAAGAATATTAAACACTTTATTAAAAACATTTTTATAGACACGGATGAAAAATATAACCCCTGTAAATACTTACGTATAAACAATCTCGGATAAAAAAAACGAGATTGGAAAAGTTATCCCTTACCTTAGGTCTGATATGCTTCGTACGTATCCTAACATCCTGTATAATGATTTAAATAATGTCATTTAATTATTGAAAAAATAATATTCATTGTTATGATATCATATAAGGTTCACTTATGACTTTATATATCCCGTTCTTTTGTAAATTCCATGATAAAGCAGCGTTTTGGGTAAAATCGTTTTATTTATCTTACATGTTTGGAATTGTTGTTATTGATATTATTGTTACTTATATACTGATTTAATTACTTAGAGAATGTAAATAATGATTTATATATCATATATATTCGGTATATATATATAATATATAGATGAATGAAATGAAGAACATCGTTCATGAAGACGGTAGACCGTACGTACGCATAAACGATGTTTTCCTTTCCTTATTGACTTGAATGGAAGTAAGTAGATGAAACAGATATATATATATATATATATATATTGAAATCTAGTATCTTCATTATGTAATATATTTAATTATTATTCATTATATGTACTTTATAATCATTCTTGAATGGTTAACATGGAGAATGAATCTCATCGTGTCATGGAGACGGTAATCTGTACGTACGCACGAGCGATGATATCATTCCCATAATTATTGAATGGAATTGGAGTGGATTATATAATATCTCAAAATCAGTATGATGTTATAATAACCATATATAGTTATTCTTTATACCATTATACCCATCCAAGTAAGGTGGTGGTGGAAAAATAGATTACACCACGACATGGAGACGGTATTCCGTACGTACGCGCGCACAGTGATTTTGTTTTCCATAGGATGAATAGAAGGAGAAATGGGTTTTTTTAGTATTTATAATAACATATCAGTATATTAGTGATACTGAAGTTACTAATTTATAATTGAACAACTAAATAAGAAGAAGTTGAAGAAGAACGAAACTTGAAAGAATCGGTAGAAGAGATTACCTCTTCTTCGATGCGCCTCTTTTAAGCTTCCTCTTAAGGCACTAGAGTTGGTCCTTTGAGGAGACAAGAACCTATATAATGTTTATAGAAAAGTTTATAAGGGAAATGGTCAAGGGTTGGACGATCTTGAAGGCTCAAAATTGTGTGAAGAGAAGAGGGAGGAGGTTCCCTTTTATAAGGGAGGAGAGGTGCACTTTAGAAAAAACATAAAATATTATTTTATAATAATATCATATTCGGTTTATAATGGCTCCAAAGTGACTTATTTTGAAGATAAAGTGGGGATGTGTAGAAATACTCTCAACCAATAGGTTTTAGACAAGTTTAGGTTACTATTTTAACCTTATCATTTAGATTTAACTCTAAGTTAAATAATCTAACTTTTATCGCATCTTCTTGTTTTCTTACACTATATGGTTAATAAACATACTATTATAAGCCAAACTAACCCCAAGTAGTTCATTATTAATATATATAACCTTATCTAAGTCATTTGGCCAAACCTTAGATTTTTAAGACTATAATGAAAATAAATAATATAATATTTGTTTTAAGAACTATTTTATGTCAATTTTGACACTATTTGGTAATAGATTTTTTTAAAAATAATAACAGTATGATTATTTAGAAAAAAGTTAATTAAATCACTAAAAAATTCATTTTAACCTATAAAATTAGTGTAATTCATAAAAAGTCTCAAATTACATTTATTTGGGTAATTATAATATCAATTATGTTAATATTTCATTAATAAGGTAATTACTGCATCATCATTGTGTCATAAATAAATTAAATTATTTAATGTCTAAAAATTATAAATAGAATATAATTATGTAGGAAAACTTTTAATATTTATAATTAATATTTGTAGTCAAATTTATCTTATGTATAACCCTATATTAAAAATGTTTTAGTTATTAAACATTGATTTTAACTCTTTTAACTATTCTTTAAATAAAATAATAATAAGTGTCCTAATCTAATCCAAGTGGACCTAAAGGGTAAAAGTTTATTCCTAAGGTTGTTTTTGGTCAAATTACACTTATCCAATAGAATTAAGACATGTGTTATGGTAATAATAATATCATTTTTACCCTTAATTACCATATTTACTTTTAATCGTGGTAAATAAAAATAAAAAAGTTACTATTCACCAAAAATTATTTTTATCTTATTGAACTACATTTTTCTCCTTGATATTAACCATGTCTCTTAGATTTTTTAAATCACACTCATAGAAGTGGTAAAATTAATTTTTAATTAAATTTTCAAATTCTCCTAGGAGGTGGGTAAAAGACGGTGAAAAGTTTGATAAAATTTTTATATATCCAAAATTATTATAAAATGACTACAATGAATTACATTGAACTTATATAGGTATTATTTATCTATTTTGACCTAAAATAAATTTAAATAAAATAAAAAATTATTTAAATAAAAATTCAGTTTTAATCTATAACTTAGTGTTTTTCACTATTCATCAAAAATTGAAATTTTTCAGAAAAAATACAAAACATTCACGCGAGTCTAATTTCAATATTCTGAATCCAAAAATGAAGTCCATTTTGAAAGATAAAATTTATAAAATTTTAAAAAGTGGGTATTACTATTCATAACTACAAGTTTATATAATATTTTAATAACATATCGTTGTTTTGTGAAACTCGGTATTGCGTACAACACACGCTATCGTGGAAGGTCGTGATTGCATGTAATGCAAGCCAAGTCGGGGTTACGTGTAGTGAAATATCCCTTTGTTTTTGTGTATAATATAATCCAACCATATTTCATTTACACATTGAATATATATATATATATACACTCAATGTTGCGTACAATAACTTCTATCAAACGAACTTGAAATTGTGTATAACACGATCCAAGAATAATGTTGCGTATACTACAGGCCAATACGGTGTTGCGTATAGCGCAAGATAATCTTGGTGTATCATATAACACAATACATAAAATAAATTTAAAAGATTACTTTTCATAAAATCTTGGGGTGTTACACATATGGTTTATTCCTTATCCATTTATTTAAATTGCATGTGCTTTTAGTTATTTAACCTGTCCTGTTTTTATGAACTTCCTTCTCGGTTTATTGATTACATGAAATGTGTGTTCAATTATTTACCATGCCATAATTATAATTCTCATTGATTAATTATTTATTATTATATACCTAATCTTTACTAAACATTTTATCTCACCCTTATTTTTTTTCCTTTCCTTAGGATTCCCTAACGTGTATTAATAAAGATATCAAAGATAAACTACATGGAATACACTAATTATCCTTGAAAAAAATATCTTTTAATTTGGGTATTTATTTATATTTAAAGACTCATGTATGTATCTAGTTTACTAAGACTACTAAATGATTCAGACCTTTGGTACATGATTTACTTGTATCGTTTTCCAATGTAATGGAAGCACGGCGCCGACTCTGGGATTTTTGGGGTTAGGGAGCTACACCATCATTTAAACTATAGGGTATAATAAGAATAAATAAATTATAAAAAATATATGTTTTACAGATGTAATTTTTTTTCTATTTATTAGAAATAAAAATAATAATCATTTGGAATAAAAAATATTTGCTAAAAACTGTACTTTTTTCTAAAAAAATGGTTAGTCATGCTTCACGAACATATTTTAAAAGTTATTCTAACCAATTTTATAATATCTATTTTATAAAATTAACTTAATTTTTAGAATCATCATATAAATGTTAGATTATGGTGGATTTTTGGTTTTTTTCTAAAATACTTCATTTTTTAATGAATAGTGAAAAATAGTAAATTATAATTTAAAGATACCATTTTTTACATTATTTATAAAGATAAATTATATTTTAAATTAGTTTTAAGGTAAAATTAGGTCAACTATATGTCTATTAATCCAATTTATTCCATTTTAATCATTTTTATATTGAATTGTGATATAAAAACATTACAAACTTTTAAAAAAATATCCTTAAAAACCAGTTTTCTCATCACATCTGTAGGATTAATTTTAAATTAAAATTATACACTTATATGAATGGAATTTGGAAAAATTGATTCCATATTTTTAATCAGAATAATTTTTATTATATAATGAGATCAAATAATTTTTTTACCATAATTAATAGTTAAAAAATAGAAATTATTTTTTACAATTAAGGTGAAAATGTGTTTATCATGGGGTTAAACTAAGAAGATAAGGGTTCAAATAAACTAAAAACTTGTAGAAATATTATTTTATGGAAATATTTACACCTTATACTTCCCAATTTATAATATAGGGTTGTAGGATGATTTTTAAATATGAATGACTTTTTCATTTTGGATTCTTTTGAGAAATTTATAAATAATTTCCATGGAGATCCCCCTTTCCTACCTACAAAAGGGAACTACATGACCTCAAATGTTGAATCCTAAAAATCCATTTGGATTAGAAAAACATTAAAAAAATTCTCTCTCCAACAACCTTAGTCACATTTTGAAGTAGATGGTCCTCCAGAAAGACTATCCCTATATTCTTTAAGAGGAGATCAAAATTAGGATTTTCTTAGAGAAGATAACTCTCTTAACAAATATATTTCATTTTCCTTCCTATTTTTAATTATATGTTAAAACTTATAATATTATAACACCAATGTCTCATATATACTGATATTTCATTTTGTTGATTTCATAATATTTATTTATCGCCACTTTCATCAAATAGGAAATGAAATTATCGATCGTGTATACAGTGGACTACCGCCTCAAAAACCAATGTAGTTAATTTTACATCACCACCTTTCAAGAATGTATATAATGATGGATTTAACATATATATATATATATATGATATTTATTATTTTATTATAATTCTTTCATTTTAATATCACATATACCTGTTTGGGTTCCGTTCTATTTTAAATAGGATAATGTCGCCTGTGTGTACGGTGGACTACCGACACATGAAGCAATGTCATTAATTTTTAAATTAAAAAATTAATATATCACCCAGTTCATTACCCTTTCTATCATTAAGGTAATGATATATTTGATCATGCATATATACTGCCTACCATCTCTATATAGTGACGTGACTCACATTCCATTCCTAAATTTTAGGAATGATTAAAATAATGTATATATTGAGTAAATATTTTTTTTATAAAATTATTTTAATTATTTATATTATTTATTGATATCTTATTTAAAAGAATTGGAAATTTCATCACAAAACACACCTGAGAAAACATGGAAATGAACACCATATATAATGAAAATAATGAAATATTATTAAAAAATAGGTTATAAAATGTTATAATAGGATCATATATGATGTTATAAATATGATTATTCTTCTTTTAGTAATTATTAAATTTTATAAAACTATTATACATAAAGTTCAATCATGTTAAACTAAAGGAATATGTGAGGTAAGGGACTTCATCTCAACTTCCCATTATTAAAGAATACACAAATATTTTTAACTAATTTATATTATATAGTGTATATATTATCACTTGACATGTGATATCATGATTCATTAATAAATGATGGTATTTTATGTTTCAATTTGAATTATTTCATCCAAGATGATTTGACTTGAAAATTACCAAGTGGTAAATGTTATTGTACAATATGTGTTTCTTTTGTGATTGTAAACATTATCTTAAACAATCAATTTCATGTGATCAATTTTCATTGTAAATTTAATTTATCTTAAATATCCATATTCTAAAAATATTAATATGATTATTTCCAAAATTTTATAATAATTTTACAAATGTTGTATACTTTTAATGTTATTTTATTAACTAGGGAAATATATATAAATTTGTATCCTTTACTCAATATGAATATTTATTGACAAGTTACATTGTTCAATAATTAAATTTATTATTCTATATATGAGGAATTATTTGGAAATGTTTTTATGGTTGGGTCCTATAATTATATTGCCCCTCGATGCATCGAAATGTCTCATATGATTAATCAGTTGGCCCAATTAGACATGTTCCTAACTATAGTTTTAAATTATCTTAAGGAAGGATCTTGATGATAGAGGTATCATGATTCTAGATATAATTACATCCAATAATTAATAATTTAACTCATTGATAATTTAGTTATTATTATTATCCATGATATTTTTTCTATGACACTATATCTAGATTCATTTCATTCTAATTTATTGATTAAATAGAATGTATTTTCAGTTATCTACCTTGTTATATTGATTATTCTGAATCTTAGCATGATAGTAAAGCTATTTAAATGGATTGTGTGTTCAGTAATTCAAATTTAAATTTTTAATATTCTTATTGATTCATGATAACTTATGTTATACCTAACCTTTACTGAGCATTTAATCTCACCCGCTTTTTGTTTCAATTCCCCTGGATATGAAGAATAATTCTTAGAATGCGTTTCTATGGTTAATGATAATTTTATTTTTATTATTCTTTATGGGTTATTTTCTATTCCAAATATAAAATGGGTATCATTTATATATTCGGTTCTCCAAAATTTCTAAATAGATCGATCCTTCAATATTTGACCCTTTTTGTATATGAAAATGAAATAAATCATACACTTCCTCTAGGTTACTTTGGTTAGGGTCACTACACATTTTATTTAATAGCCCTCATTTTGTTATTATATGATTTGTAAGTCTTAATATTAGAAGAACAACCAAGAAATATACCTTAAACACTTTTATCATCAAACTTATATAAATTACCATTCGTATTTAAGATAAAAACTTTAAAAGAAAAAACTATAAAATAAACAAAATTTGGTTTTCTACTGTTGAAAAATTCATTAGGGGATTTCATAAAAAAGGTCTGACATAAACTATTTTAAATATACCTAAACAAGTATTAATATATTCATCCAAAAAATATTATTTTCTACATATATTCATTAGGAATGGTTCAATCCATTCCTTAAATAGTTATATTTTTCCTTTCTACAACACCATTTTATTGTGGTGTTATTATAACATAATAATTTTGAGCACAACCATTTTATTTAAATGACTTTTTAAATATAAAATTAAAAACTTCACATCCATCATCACTTCTAATTGAAACAATTAAACAATATTTTTTATTTTTAACTATCTTAAAAAATAAATAAATCTAGCTAAGGTTTTAAGATTAAGAGACATGAAATAAATATATTCAAATCTAATGAAATCATTAGTAATAAAAACATATTTCATAAAACATAAACTAGAAGATTTAATTGGACTAAATAAATCATGATGTTATAATTCAATATGTTTATAAGTAAAAATATTATTGATAAATTTTAATTTTTTCTTGGGTCACATAACTTTTAAGAATGAATAAAAAAATTATTTTCTTACCTTCAACTTGGGTAAATCTAGAATGTCTATATGCTTGGATAACTTTAGTATCATTTGAAAATTATCATTTTTAGGTCATATATAATGGAAAACATCATCTTATTATATATAATTGTGACACTTCCCATTTAGCTTATATATATTAGATAAATTAATAGAATTAATATTTTATTTTCTATTAGCATAAAATAAAAAAATGATTTTTAAAAATATGAATTTATTATCTTAAAATTTCATATTCACACCATCATCACATAGTTTTGAAATAATAAAAAGTTTTTTCAACCATTAACACATAAAAATTTACAAATTTAAACTACATTATAAATTCCAAATTCACTAAAAATTTATCATTGACTTTAGAGTTATATCCAAAAGTGAGAGAGCCTCCATCACTGTTAGTATAAGAAAGGAAATTTAAAAGGCCACAAGTCATGTTCCTAGAACAAATACTATTCATGTAACATGTTTTGTATTTCTAATGTTAGAAATAATGAATTGAGGGGGGGGGGTGTAAATTGTAATTAAAAACATTTAATATAAATCAATATGATTTTATCAAATAATGATCTATAGTGGGTGTTGTGTACATGAAATGAAGTGTAATGGAAATAAAATGAAATAACAAAAACATTTATAGTGGTTTAGATCAAAAATATTCTAGTCCACTCCTCAACCTTATCTATTATATGAGAAGATTTCTACTCACTAAGAACCTCACTTTTAATAGTGATAGAATCGGTTATAGACTCTTCCTTTTACAAATACCGGGAGGCATAACCCAATCTTTTTATAGGAGTCCAAACCTTGTCAGTGGATGGAATTTTGATTAGGAATCAAAAATCAGGATTCCTTTTTGTGGTGGAATATAAAGAAAATGAAAGAAATTATTTTTATTAGGAAAATTATAAACCAGAAATAAAGATTTACAAATAGAAGAAATAAAATATTACATAAAGAATAACTATACAAAGACAATAACAAATGACAAGAAGATTTTGCAGATGATGAATCTTTATGGACATTGATCGCTTGAATAGAAAAAGGTAAAACATTTAATTTCATTAGTGATCACATCTAATGATTATAATTCAAAACAATTTCTTGAACGTATGAGATCTATAAGAATTATGTCATAGTTCTATAAAAAACAATCTATCTAATGTTTTTTATAGAAATTTTTTCCATCCCTTGAATATATATCTAATGAATTAATCTTAAATCATTAAAATAAAGATCTTCTAGGAGCTTCTTCAACACCAATAATTTCATTCCTCTTTTTAGCTCATAATAAAAAAAAATATTACCATTTCCTTTCATTTTAAATGTTATGATAAATAAAAAAGAACAATGATTCTCTTTATTTATTCATGAAATATCAGTATAAAAAATATAAGATTTTATGTTTTAAAAATATATACAACTCATAATTTTAAATTATTTAAAATAAACTGAATAAAATTATATTTTGTTAAGATAGTAAAAATTTTATAAAACATTTCATCATAATAATATATATAATCCTTGTATATATGTATATAAAAAATTCTCACAATTATTTTTACTTTACACGTATTTATATTTTAACAAAATATAATAATACATTAATCTAAAAATTTATTTTCATATAAACACTTAAAAGATAAATAATATAATTTCGAGAAACCTCAATTTGAACTAATGATAGATTTAAATACTCTAAAGTTGATTGATCTATTGTTGTTTATTGGGAGAGTAATCTACTGGTGGTGTAGAGTGGTAGAGAGATCTAACAATGGTTTAACATCTACTGATGGTGTCTAATAGTAAAATGATCAACCATTGGCACAATGTGATCATCCATTATACATGGAGATGCTACTATTGAAGAAGGTTGTTGCCACCATTATGAAAGGATGAATATATATCTACTAGTGGATTTCTGATGGTAGATTGATCTACTATTGAGAACAATGATCTACTAGTGATGAAAACATAGTTCTTCCAACATGCATAGACAAACTTTACTGAATAATGAGGTTCTTCTTTCATTCTGATATTCCACTAGTAAATAGAGAAATACTATGCAACATGAAGTATCTACTAGTCAAAAAAGAATCCAATAATGTCCATGATCCACTATTGGTCAAACAATTGATTATTGATATGATCTATCAGTGATTGAGATCTACTATTGTCTGAGTGGTAAATATATAATCTACCATCACTTTCATGTTTTCTAACCATTTTGAACATTGTAAAGTCCTTGACATAATAAAAAACTTCAAAAAATAAATGTGACTCAAAAAAATATGAATGGACATAGAGGCCTCAATTTTATTCATTAGAGGTTTGACCATGAAATTTAGTAAAATGGAGATCATCGAAAGGATGTAGAAGAAAATAAAAGAACAAGGATGAATGAATAGTTGAGATCAATCATATCAGACTACCAAGGTAATATGTGTATCATTAAAAGACAAATTAATTGTGAAGTGGATTGGGTGTCCCACATCATAGAATCTTAATCGTTTACCTCCTATATCACAGAAATCCATGTAAAACCACCATCTAGTTGTTAGTGGGGTTCAATACTCACACCCCATCACACACTACACAGTCAACGGACCAACAGATGTACCAGGCCCAATCCATGCACTTATTGAGGTGTGATCCAATGGGCCGTATACATGGGCCAATAAGTATACTAACCTGGATCTGTGTAGGATTTATGGGTTAGTACTCCTAAGGATATACCATTCATCCCATATAAGTGGTAATAGGGATGGTCTAAGAGGCTTATACGGATAACCAATTTTTTAATTAATCTATAAAAATCCATTAACAAAATAATAACAATTTAAAATAATCACAATCATTAGTATATAAATCAACATTAAAACATTTTATCAAACACTTAAACATTTCAAAGATAAAGAAAAATGATTATATATTCTAAAAAACATAAATTTAATTAAATGTGATGTAACATTAATTTATTAAACTAAATATTGTTAATTTATTAAACTCAATTTTAAATACAAACTATCTGCACCTTTTGTAAATTAATAAACAAAACATTTATTAAATTTTCAAAAATAATCCCATTTTTTTGAAATTTATCAAAAATTACATAACAATTGAATATTAAAAACAATATCCCTTTTATTTATAATTAACTACCTAAAAGAAACAATGTAGTATATTATCAGAATAATTAATTAGATAGTTAAAGTATTCAAGTAATTAAAAAAGAGTAATAGTTTAAAAATAGTGAATATTTTTATGAAAATAATAACTACACTGAACAAAAATTTTAATCTTCTATCATTCACAATTAAAATATTATTTTTCTCAAATTTAACATAATCTAATGTTTTAGCCAGAATTATAGCTATTTTTTGTTCAATATGAATAAATTAGAAACATATATCACCTTTATTTACATAGTTCCTACTGAAATGATATTTAAAATCTATGTGTTTTGTTCTAGAGTTTGAAATCTAGTTTTTATAAATTAAAATAGAACATGAATTATCACAAAAAATAAGAACATTATCTAAAAAAATATTAAAAACCAACAGTGTTTGTTTTATCTATATACTATGTGAACAAGAACTAGAATTAGTAACATATTATTAATTAGATTATCTTTATGATTTTTCCATTCCTTAGGATTTGTTTGGGAAGAGATTTTCTCCCCCTAAACTAATCCTCCAATGGCCTCAAGGCCTTCATTTTTTATTGATTTTTGATAATCCACCTTTCAAGGGGTGAGGTGGAACCCTTATAAGGACCGTAGGAGTAAGTATTACATGGACCATAGGCCTTAGAGAAATTCATTGCCTGTAGGCTTCAAACATTACATACAACCCAGTCAAACTACTTAGAACTGCTCCTCCCCAGCAGCTTCATCGTGAAATCAGCTCTCCACCTTCACATGGCTGTTCAGCTAGGCATTCTTGTGCATGTACAGGCTTGTCCCAATGGCAGGTGCCATACCCTCTCATTCTTTCAATCTATTTAGATTCTGCTATGGTGAAAGATCCTTCCTCATCCTCCCTGTAGAGTTTGTTCCTTGATGGTTGTCTGGTTTGCATCTGCACTTAAGGTGGCCCAAAGGCCTTACTGACCTGAAGGCCTGGTTGGCCCAAAGGCCTTACAAGACTCATGGACCAAATCGGTGGCCTGAAGGCACAAATGGGGGCATATTCCCAGCTTCTACAGTTCCAAATAGTGCCCGGTACAGTTCCCGCACAGTACCTGCTATAGTACTGCACAGTTCCTGCTACAATGCCTACTACAGTACTGCTACAGTACCCCAAAAATTCTGCATCCACCTGGATTTGATCCCTGGACATTTGGATGCACTTACAGAGTCCTTACCAATTGGGCTAAGGCTCATGAGAAGAACGTGGTTGTCAATGAAGTCCCCATCTTTACCCATATGGTGGGTCCGCCAACCAAGGGAGATACACGTTCCCCAGCTAAGAAATGGCGTTGAATAGCCCTGTTCATAATATGAACAGTGTCCAAGCCTGGCGGGACTCGAGCCTGTGCTAGTTCCCCTTGAAGGCGAAGTGGCCCAATTGGTGAACCACTCGACTAATGCCCTGGGGGGCCCTAAACTAATGAATTATCATAATCTTGTTCATTATCTTCACAAAAATTAAATTCTCTAAACTCATCATTGTAATTTCATGTTATAGATCCTACTTTTTAGAATAATTTTCTTCAATATTAACATTCATAGAATCTTTAACAACTAAATTTCTCTTATTAAAGACTCTATAATGTTTTCTAGTATTATAACATCCTAAAAAATCATCATCACTTTTATTATTGAATTTATCTAAATTATATTTGGAATTTAAGATGCCTACTTTACAAAAAAATACCCGAAAATATCTAAATTTAGGTTTAAACCCTTTAAACAGTTCATAAGGTTTCTTATTTAAAAACAATCTAATAGAAACTCTTTTTAAGACATGAAAATTTGTATTTACATCTTCTACCAAAAAGTTTTTATGTAAAATAAATTCCATTACATTTGATCTAGAAATTTATTGATTATATCTATTATTTATTTTTAAAAACACAATTTTGTTGTGGTGTCCTAGTGGTTAAGAGAAAATGTTTATCCATTTGTTTCAAAAAATTCATCGAAATCTAAATTCAAAAACTCACCACCTATATCACTTTTGATAGATATTACTGACATATTTTTGATGTTTTCAATAATCTTATAGAAAGCCCAAATTTTTGTTATAGTTTCATTTTTATGGGATAAGAAATAATCAATAATAATGTAATTTAACCATCTAAAATTAAAAATACATAATTTTTACCACCAAATATAATCGGTTGTATTTATCCAAAGAAGTCGTGATTTTGTTGTTTTAAAAATTAATCAGTAATAACATCATTTATCGATTTAAGCCTTTCTTTATGCTAATTACATTTTAAATATGAATAAGACATAAAGTACTCACTTTTATGTAATTTTAGAAAATGGAGAACTTATTCATACTTTGAAAGTTTGTAAAAAAGCTTGATATTTTCATGCCCAATCCTCATATTCCATATAATGTCATCTTCTTCTTCAAAATACAAAGACTTGACCTTTTTTGGTTAGATATAAAAAATCCAAAATGTATATATTTTCATTTCAATTTACATATAATAAAACTAATTTATTTTTTCTGAAAAGTATATTTATAATTTTAAAAAATAACATTTAATCTGTCATCACACAACTATGATATACTTATAATATTTTTTTAAAATTAGGTACATTTAATAATTTTGAAATAATAACTATTTTATAAAAACCTACTGCAACAATACCTTTAATATGACCTTTAGTGTTTTTGCAAATGAGAAAGGGCCACCATTATATAAATTAAATGTCATAAATTTTAAAATATCACCTTTCATATTCTTAGAGAATCTACTATCTAAATACCATGAGTTTTTGAGACTTTTAAAGAATATTTCTTGAAATTAAACAATAAAACATATTATTTTGGTACCCATGCTAACTTGCATCCAACTAGATTATTAGTATAAAATTTTGGAACCCAAATTGATTTAAACCATATATTATTGGGAAATAGAAAAAAAATATCAGGCAATGAATGTTCTAGTATTCTAAAATGATTTTTTAAATATCAATGAACACTCATTTTCATAATTTCCTTTCATTTTATATATAAAATAAGTTACAATAAAAAACATTATTTTGATATTTTATCAAAGTTCATCTAATTTAAACTTGTTTTTAAATTTTTATATCCAGAACCATTCATATTAGTGTTTAGTTTCCTTGGAAAAAACATTTCATTATATTTTTCATTAACGTTAACAAATGTAGATAAATTTAATTTGAGGTTTACATATTCATTTTTTGTAGGTATATTATCTTTTTTAATAATATCGAAATCTATATAAAATTTATCATTAGATCCATAATATGGGTTTCTTATTTTCTTATTTTATTGTTTATATTTCTTACAATAATTTTCAAATTTTTTTAAATCCCCACGAGCTAAATTAAATATGTTTTCTTTTTTCCTTATCTTTCACTTTCTGAAATTTTTTAACTTTAACATTTTCATTTTTTAGTTTTAGAGACTCAAATCATAATTTTCTTTAGATTTATCAATTTGGGAAAGACTAATTTTCAAATTATCAAATTCCCTTTTTATTTTCTCATTTTCTTTAATCAACATATTATTTCTAATTTTTTTCTGTATAATTTTAAATTATCCTAACTCCATAATTTATTAATTATTCAATTTCTTTAAGAATTTGTTTAACTTAAGAATTCATAGAATCAAAATCATAACATGAATAAAAAACAAATTCATTTTAATTTTCAAATAAATAATTATAATAAAAAAAATTAGAGTTATTAATAGAGTAAATAGTAAATCATTTACCTCACACTTTATACCTATCAGATAAATATTCCCAATATCATGTCCAATTCCAGAATCATTCCTATAGTCAGAACTATCCAAGCAGTCCTGAACCCCAAATAAATATTTATTTTCTTTTCTTATTTTATCTTTGTCATTCTTCGGAAGTTTTATATTAGGGAATTTAGTCCTTATGTTTCCTGTAAAGACTCGGGTTTTCCATGTAATTTTTTTAATTATATGGAATTATTACAAGTATGTGAAAATTGATTGTGCCTGATTCTGAGGCTCGGTGTGCCCGTAATGAATTTCTGATCTTTATTTCAAGAACATTTTGTAAATGCGTGAGTGTAATTTTGTAACTTTTGAATCGGTGATCGGATTAATAATTGGAGGGAACCGTTGAATCTGCTACACCGGGATTTTCTTAAGGTAGTATTTACTTTAACCACAGTAGGTCTAGAGAAAATGTTAAGTTTTGGGACTTTTTAAAAAGAAATGAAATAAAATAATTTTATGATTTTATTTTCTTCCTTCTCCACCAATGGAAAAGTGGAGTGTGGGTTCGCCTAGGTGTTAATCCAATAAATGGTATGACTTGTCAATATTAAGTAATGAAATTGTTGGGGAATTAGGAAGGTTCCTAATTAATGAGACACCATTAATTCCCTACTTCGTTACTTACCCTCCCCCTCTACTATATATATAGAGTTTGGGGAGGGGTATCAGCACAGCTTCACCTAGTAACTAAGTGTTAATGGAGTGTCGAGATGTCGAACCCTTAGAGGATGGAGTTGATCCCAGTGGGGGGTGATGGGAGACACTGAACCACAAACTGAAGGATGATGTATAAGTGGTGTTTTTGGGAACTGGTTACGAGATCAAATAAAACAATCCCCCTTTAAGCGCAGGCGCTCTCCAATAGGTTTATGAGATAGGGGGTTTATTCATTTACACATCTTAAATGTTTTATTCTTCCCCATTCTTGAATAATACAAAAAACACAGACCAACTAACAAATGAGTTGATCTGCGATTCATTCATTTTTGTGGGAGGTTGTTTCGGGGTATCTTTGGAGGGTTTTTATTATTGTTTAATTCAATTTATTATTAAACCATTAATCCCCCTCATGTTTATGAGCTAACGTAGAGGGAACGGGCCTACTGAACCCGACCTAAACCCTCCGCTATCTTGTTATCCTTGTGCCTCCATGGAAGACCGCCAGTGCGGCAACACCACCTGTCTATGTTGGGGATAGAGGGTTGACGCACACTGCAAGTGGAGGTTCGGCACCAAGTCGTGATGGTCATCGGAGTGGCTGGCACCGGCCAGCCGTGGAGGAGGCGTGGCACGCCGTCGCGTGCTACTGGTGAGCAAAGGGGGTCACGACTTTTCATCCGAGACAACTGGAGGAAGGCAGCCGAAACACCGGCCGACCACAGGTGGCGGAGTGACGCGCCATCACGTGCCCCAAGAGAAGCCAGCTGACACACCATCCAACTACAACCAAATTGGAAGGACCAGCTCCAGCGGGTCTCGCGTGCCCCCTGGCAGTGCCACATGGGGCCGACACTACAAAGAAGACAAAATGGCCTTAATCCCTTTGGTATAACCAGGTTTTACTCCCCCGGTGGTGGATAGGGAGGACCCCACTTGGGGGTCGCGTCACATGTCGCTGAGCCACCACCGCCTAGTGGGCTGCCTGTCCGGCGGGCCACCGCCCAGCGGGCCACCCCCTTGTGGGTCGCACCATACGTGGGTCGGACTGCCCCAATGTGGGTCGAGCCACCCCCTTGATGGACAAGACAAGACCTCTGCAGCCCATCCCCGACCGGGCCAGGCCGGGTCGGTCCGACCGTGTCAGACCAGACCCTGGCCAACCGGGCCCTAAAATGGTTAAAGGGCCATATCTTGAGAACCAGACATCTGTTTGACAAACAGTATGCATTATTGGGATCCTTGAATCGAGAAAGACATTTTTGGTATACTCCGATTGAGTTTTGGAGATATTTGGAGTACATATGGGTTAGATTGAACTCGAATCCAATCGGGCCCCTAGAACTAAAATGCTTAGAACTCACAAATTGGGTTTCTGATTGATGCACCTCCTGTCGGGGTGGAACAATATGACATGGCAGTTATTTGGGTTACATCTTTTTTGAGTATAGAGGTAGTGGAGGTATGACTGATATCTTGAGGGTAGATTATATGGAACTCGAGCACACCAGGTGCGAGGAATCTAGTGGCTAGAAGTGATGCAGAGGATGAAGACAGATCATACGGAGGTCAGCACTCAGTGATATTGTGTGCATTAGTGCATACCGATCTTGTGTTAGTCAGATCCTATGTGGGTCGGTGATCAGTTATCCTATGTGGGTCAGCTCATACTGATTCGATGTGGGTGAGATCCTGTGTGGATCAGCGCTCAGTGATCCTATGTGGGTCAGCGCATACCAATCTTGTGTGGGTCTGATCATGTGTGGGTCAGTGGGGGTTAGTTACCTATCAACTCTGGGTGGGTTGAATCTGGTGTGTATCATTATAGGGGTTACTAACTATCTATCCTATGTGGGTCAGACTCCGTATGGTCAGAAGTAGTGCCTCTTGAGAAAATAAGATGATCTATTTTCACGACTAATCATCTGTACTTCTATACTTCACTGAAAAACCTGGTCTAAGATGAGAATATTTTTGAACTGTGTATATTGCTTCATGCTTTGTGATTGAGATCATGATTTTTGATTTTCCTTTGTGGAATTTTGAGAGACCTTCAAGGGTCTTGGGGTCCCTACTGGTAATTTGTATACTCACCCCTGCATGGGATTCGCCCACACCTTGTTGTGTCTTGTGCAGAAGACAAGCAGTTGGGTTGAGGTTTGAGGGATCTAGGACCAGGCGGTACATGGTGGATACTGGCAGACATGAACTGTTGAGTATGAGATCTATACCTACCCTTTAGGTAGGATCCTTGAAGGATGACCCAGGAGTTGTTTCTTTCTTTATGTTGTATTGTATATTTTAGTTGTACTTGTACTTTTCTGGTTGGGCTTGTATTTTGGCCCCTTACTTTCAGCACACTTTTACTTCAATTGTTACTTAATGGTAGCTTTTTGTTCTTTTCTAGTCTGTTTGTTTGTATAGGTTTAAAGGAAATGACTTCCCATTATAGGGATACACCTTTCAAGTGTTATTTTCCAGCCTCTGGCCTTTGGAAGGTGGGAATGGGGTAGTCACAGCATGGGCCATGGGGGATTGATTGTGACAAAGTGGTATCAGAGGATTTGGTTCTACTAAAGAACTATGACTCTGATCTTTTCAATGTAGCAATAGTGTTAATTTTTATGACTGTGGTTTTTAATTTTTGGAGTCCAATGTTGGTGCGAAGACGGACGTATCCATACAACAGATCCCTAAATTCAGATTTCTGACTCAGAGTATGGAAATACTAATTGATATGTTTCTGGAAAGTTTTTCCTTTTGATTTATTTTTGAGTCAGCTCACCAGGTATAACTTTTTGATAGTGGCACACCTATCTTCTTCCAGGATTCCACCACATAGACATTCAACCAGGATTGCTGAGAGATTATGTGATGATGTCCCACCAATTGACGAGGCCTCAGTATAGGGCCCTATTATAACATTAGTACCTTAGGGTGGTGTACCAGCAGCACCAATACCCATTGGGCAGCCGTTGCCACTAGCCCCACCTGCAGAGGGTGCACAATGATTAAGCATTTTTATAAGGGTTTCAGCGGCAGATTCCTCTAATGTTCTGAGGCAAGATGGACCTATAGGTGGCTAAGGACTGGTCGGAGGCCGTATCTAGAGTTTTCCTCCTTGTTGGGATACCATCCGACCTTTTGGTGATCCTAGCAACCAGTATCTTCCGGGAAGCATCAGGGAGATGGTGTAGCTTGATGCTATAGATACACAATGATGTGACCTTAGTCTAGGAGGACATCGAGTGCCTTTTCAGGGTAGATTTAGTCCCAACGACCTTATGCTCTGTGCGTATACAAGAGAAGATTTACCTACAACAGGGCAGCATAAAAGTATCCCAGTACTTAGTGAGGTTCACTAATCTCTCCTGCTACTACCGGTATGGAATATGACCCTTTCTTTAGGTCCCGGACTATTGAGTAGGGTCTCTGACAGAGGATCAGATCATCGATGGTATCGCTTAGCATACCGGCGCATGTTGGGGTACTAGAGCAAGCAATTTTGGTGGAGAGAATACTAGTTGAGCAGACACCATTAGTGTGACCCACCACTAGGCGACACATTGCAATGTCATTTGCAGCTGGTAATAGGCAAATCACATATAGTTCCAAGCAAACCAGGACTTCTGGTGGATGGCCCTGGGACATAAGGTTGGAGTTGCGGAGCTCGTGACGTAGAGGAGGTTAGACGAGGTACATGATGTGCTACACGTGCGGCGGGCAGGGTCACATGGATAGCTACTACCCGACCTGTCATATGGATGACTGGAAGACAGTTGAGAGACTGAAGAGGTATAGGATGAGTTTTGATCAAGGAGGTCCATAGGTAGCAAGAGAACGTGGTATAGGATCTGGCCGTATTGCAGGCGGTGGGCGGCGATATGAGGTTTTACCACCACCACCACCAGGTGGTCCACCCCGACAACATGGCGCAGGTGGGTATGGACGAGCTCAGCCCCAAGTAGCTGAGGCCTATGATCGCAACACTCTAGAGATAATTAGAGGAAAAATCTATGTCTACTCCTCCTTAGCTGCAGTACATATATACATAGGTGTCAATCACTCTTTTATTTCCGTGACCCTTATTCGGAGATCGAAGATTCCAGTGGAGCCGTTGGCTCAATCCTTATGGCTAGATACTCTTACGCGAGAAACATTGGCTATTACACACTAGTGTTAGAAGTTTGAGCCTACTCTAGGAGGTGAGAGATTCCATTGGGATCTCTTAGAAGAAGCGTCGAGGCCTTACGACGTCATATTGGATATGGACTGGTTATCCACAGTCCGTGCTCAGATTGAATGTATTAGGCACAAAGTGCGGTGTTTCCACATAGATGGGACCAGGTTTTCCTTCAACAGTGAGAAGGGAACCTTTGTAGCAGAGGATGGACTTTCCCAGAGGAGGGTGCAGCTGATTACACATCAGTTGGATAGCCTTACCCTTGTAGTAGTAGATTTTGAGAGTCCGAGCTATCCTGTAGTGGTGGACCAATATGCCAATGTCTTTCCTGATGATGTTCCCGAACTACCTCCATGCAGATAGGTAGACTTAAATATTGACCTCTACCCTGGGACGACATTGATATCCACACCAGCATATCGGATGGCTCCCACTGAGCTGCGTGAGTTACGGGTATAGTTGGGGGGATTAGAGAGAAAGGGGTTCAAAAGGCCCATAATTTCTCCATGGGCAGCCCCAATTTGGTTCTCCAAGAAGACATATGGGATTTTGAGACTCTGTATGGACTATCGATGCCTCAACCAGGTGACCATGATGAACAAGTATCCACTGCTGAGGATTGATGATATTTTGCATTAACTGGAGGGAGCTCGTTGGTTTTCGAGGATAGACCTCAGATCGGGTTGTTATCAGCTTAGAGTATGAGATGAGGATGTTGATAAGATGTCCTTAAGATGTCAGTATGGTCACTTTGAGTTCTTGGTTATGCCATTTATTATGACCAATTCTCCTATAGTGTTCATGGGACTCATGAATAGGATATTCCTTCCATACCTCAATTCCTTTGTGGTGATCTTCATCGCTGACATCTTATTGTCTTCAGAGACTGAGGAGGATAATTCCTATCATCTGCAGATAGTTCTGGATACACTTTGAGAGCACCAGATTTATGGTAAGCTCTCTAAGTGCTAGTTTTGGATATGAGAGGTCCACTTTCTGGGACACATTATCTTAGAGGCTGGATTTTCAGTGGATCCAGCGAAGATAGAGGCTATGATTTCTTAGGAGCCACCCAGGAGTGTGACTGAGGTAAAAAGTATCCTAAGGATGGATGGACTCTTGGAGATTATTTCCTGAATTTTCTAGAGTTTTGGAAACCTGGTCAGCTTTGAATAAGAAGGTACATCCCTTCATAAGGATGGAGATATGCCCACAGAGTTTTCAGGAGATAAGGCAGAGACTGACGAGCGTCCCTATCTTGAGGATACGAGAAGATGGCATTGGGTATGTAGTCTACTGCGACACATCAGTGACCAGACATGGGTTTTTTCCTTATGTAAGAGTTATTAGTGATCACCTATGGCTCATGACAGCTAAGGAAACATGAGCATAACTATTCTACCCATGAACTAGAGTTAGCAATAGTCGTCTTCTTCTTGAAAGTGTGATGACATTACTTGATGGGGGAATGTTTTATAGTATACTATGATCACAAGAGTCTCGAGTATATCTTCTCTCAAAAGTATGTGAACCTAAGACAATGAAGAGGGTTATAATTCCTCTAGGACTATGACTTTGAGACTGTTTATAATTCTGGTAAGGGGAATGTGGTAGGAGATGCACTCAGCTGGAGGTCTGGTCTATAGATGCTGAGTGAGGTGATAGAGTAGCTAGTCGCATTGTAGATATCCTTCATGGATAGATATGGAGAAGCTTACCTCTAGTATATGGGAGTCACTCCCCCAATCCTTTAGTGATTCAAGGAGGTGCAGCTTGGGGACTTTGACTTTGAGGCTCGACATGCACAGATATCCTTAGGATAGGCACTTGAAAGATTTTCTGAAGGTGGGGAGCACATCATCCTCTTCAGAGGACGTACCGTGAAACCAGTGGTGCTATGGGAGGAGGTTTTGAGGGAGTTCTATACGTCCTCTATGGTGGTACATCCTTATGTTGTGAAGATGTACCAGGACCTCTGACATAAGCACTGGTGGCCAGGGATGAATAAGTCGGTAGTGGAGTGTGTTTTCCAATACCTCACTTGTCAGCAAGTGAAGGCTGAGTATCATGTTACAGAAGGCTCAGCACAACCACTAGAGGTGCAAGAGTGGAAGTTGGATGGGATTTCCATAGACTTTGTGATAGGTCTTCCACATACGTCCATGGGACATGATTCTATCTGTGTGATCATTGACCGACTCACCATGTTGGCTCACTTTCTACCCATTCAATAGCAGGGATTTGTAGAGGGATTGGGACACCTCTATGTACAAGAGAATTTATGACTTCATGGGGTTCCATCAATGATCTTCTCTGATCATGACGTGTTTTTTACATCCTGGTTGTGGAAGATATTAGAGGAGGTGTTCGGGACTTAGCTACATTTGAGCACCACCTTTTATCCTCATACAGATAGTCAGACAAAGCAAACCATTCAGACACTGGAGGACATGCTTCGTGCATGAATCCATGATTTTGGCCATAGTTTGAAGGATCACTTACCCTTGGTGGAGTTCACATACAACAATAGTTATCACTAAACTATTGGTATGGTACCATTCAAGGCATTGTACAGTCGACTTTTCAGATCAACTTTATGCTGGACATACCTAGGGGAGTTAGCACTTATGGGTCCAGAGTTGGTACAAGATACCAATGAGAAGGTGCAGACCATCCAGGAGGAGATGATGACTGGAAAGAGTAGGCAGAAGTCTTGTGATGACAAGAGATGGAGACCTTTGGAGTTCCAAGAGGGGGGGGGGTCGCTTATTCTTGTGAGTCGCCCCTCAATAGGGACTACAAAGATTTGGCCTAGGCAATAATTTATCACCAAGGTTTATCGGACCTCTTTTGATACTTCGAAGGATAGGAGAGGTGGCATATCGCTTGGAACTTCCACCTTAGTTGTAGAGGGTGCACGACGTCTTCCACGAATCCCAATTGAAGAGATACATGCATGACCCATTTCACATCATCGAACACAGCAAGCTGGACTTCAATAATGGGGAGAAATTTACAGGTGTTCCAGTGGAGATTGAGGATCAACAGGAGTAGTTACTTTATGGGAGGTCAATACCTCTAGTGCAAATTCCCTTGTAGCACGAGAACCTCCAAGAGAGAACATGGGAGTTGTAGGCTCAGATTCGTACTCAGTACCCCCATTTTTTTTCCTTAGTCTATGTTGTGGATTTAGGGGATGAAAAGACCGATGGTGGGGAGATTGTAAAGATCTGGATTTTCCATGTAAATTTTTCTTAATTATATGGAGTTATTAAAAGTTTGAAAAAATTTACAGTACCTGATTCTGAGGCCCGGTGTGCCCAGAATGAATTGCTGAACTTTTTTTAGATACGTTGAGTAAACACATGAGTGGTTTTTTCTAAATTTTAAACCAGTTCTTGGATTAAATATTTGAGGGCACCGTTGAATCTGTAGTGTTGGGATTCTATTAAGGGATCCTTTACTTTGATCATAGTAGGTCTGAAGAAAATTTTAGGTTTTTTGACATTTTTAAAAGAAATGAAATGAAATAATTTTATTATTTTATGATATTACTTCTCCACCAATAGACAATAGGATTGTGGGGCCAGTGATGTGTCAAGAAAATAAATGGCATTACCTATCAATCTTAAGTATTGATGTTGTTGGGGAATTAGGAAGGTTCCTAATTAATGATCCCCTATTAATTCCACATGTTGTTACTTACCCTCCACCTCACCTATATATATGGAGTTTGGGGAGAGGTATCAGCAGAGATTCGCCAAGAAACGAAGTACTGAAGGAGTGTCGAGATGCTGAACCCTTAGTAGAGGGAGCTGATCCAAGTGGGAGGTGATGGGAAACACCAAACCAAGAACCAAAGGACAAAGTATGAGTGACATCATTGGAAACTGGCTGCAGGAACGAAGAACACGATCCACCTTCAAGCACAAGCGCTCTCCAATGGGTTTACAAGGTAGGGGGTTTATTCATTTACGCATCTTAAATGTTTTCCTCTTCCCTATTCTTGAATAATATGAAGAATACAGAGAAATTGACTAACTGGTTGATCCGGGATTCATTATTTTTTTGGGAAGTTGTAGTGGGGTATCATTATAAGTTTTTGATTGTTATTCAATTCAATTGATTATTAAACCTTTAATCCCCCTCATGTTTACGAGCTAACGTGAAGGGCACGAGCCTAACAAACCTGGCATGAACCCTCTATTATCTTGTTATCCATGTGCCTCCATGGAAGACCGCTAGCGCGGAGACATAGACCGGCTACGTTGGGGATATCGGATCGACGTACACTGCAAGAGGAGTCCATGACACAAAGATGCGGTGGTCATTGGAGCAGTCGACACTGGCTGGCCGTAGAGGATAAATGGCACACCATCGCGCACTGTCGAGGAGAAAAGGAGGACACAGCTCGTCAGCCACGGTGACCAGAGGAAGGTGGACAGAACAATGGTTGGCCACGGGTGGTGGAGCAATGTGACGTCATGCGCCGTTGGAGAAGTCATCCAGCTCATCAGCCGACTGTGATAGAATCGGCAAGACCTGCTCCTTCAGGTCTCGCGTGCCATCTGGCAGCTCCATGTGGTGCCACCGCTATGAAAAAGATCGAAAGACCTTCGTCCGTTCGGGAAAATTGTGGGTCACTCCCCCGGTGGCGGCCAGGATGGACCCCCCCTTACAGATCACGCCACTCACATCAGAGCCACCTCCATGTGGGCTGCCACTTTCTAGTCGCGCCCTACATGGGATTGGTCGCCCCCTTGGGGGTCGCGCCCTACGCAGGCCGGACCGCCCCTCACGGGTCGTCCCATTTCGGGTCTGGCCACCCTTGTTGGTTGCCTATGCGGGTCATCCCCTTGCAGGATGAGCTATAACTCAGCCCAATGGTCCATGCCCACCGTGGACCAACCCAGACCGGGTCGGGTCGGGCTGGTCTAATCGGGTCAGATTGAACCCGAGTCCACAGGGCCTAGAAATACTTAAAGAGCCATATCTTGAGAACTGTACATCCATTTGATAAACCGTCTATGTAATTGGGATCCTTGGGTAGATACTTTCCTTTTTTTTATAATCCTCTTCAGTATTGGAGACATTTGGAGTATGGCCGGGTTGGATTGAACTCGAATCCAACCGGGCCCTCAGAAATAAAATGATTATAACTCACAGACTGAGCGTCCGATTAATGCACTGTCTATTTCATTGGAACCCTTACAACTTGAAGATTCATTGGGTTACTCCTATTAAGAGATTAGTGGTGGTAAATATATGACCAATATCTCAAGGGTAGATTATACAGAACACGAGTGCACCGAGTGTGAGAAATATATTTGATGGCAGTGAGGTGGAAGTTGGAGATAGATCATACGGAGGTCAGTGCTCAGCGATCCTGTGTGGGTCAGTGCATACTGATTTTTTGTGGGTGAGATCCTGTGTGGTTCAGTTCTTAGTGATGATATGTGGGTCAGCACATACCGATCCTATGTGGGTCAGATCCTCTGTGGGTCATCTTTTAGTGATCCTGTGTGGGTCAATGCATACTGATCCTGTGTGGGTCCAATCTTCTATAGATCAGCATGGGTTTGTCACCTATCAACTCTGGGCGGGTCAGATCCTATGTGGATCATTGAGGGGGTTAGTACCTATCGATCATATGTGATTCAGACTCTGTATGGTCAGAAGAAGTGCCTTTTGATAGAATAAGATGATCTAGCTTCACGACTAATCATCTGCACTTCTATATTTCATTGAAAACCCTGGTTTGAGTTGAGAATCTTTTTGAGATGTGTGTATTTTTTTATGATTTTTTAATGAGATCATACTTTTTGGTTTTCCTTTGTGGAATTCTAAGAGACCTTTGGGGGTCTCGGGGTGCCTACTAGGTATTGTTATACACACCCCTGCACGGGCTTCGCCCACACCATGTTGTGTATTGTGCAGATGACAAGTAGTTGGGATGAGGTTTGAGGGAGCTAGGACAAGGCGGTACATGATGGAGATGGGTGGACATAGAGTTTTGAGGAGGAAATATATACCTACCCTTTAGTTAAGATCCTCAGAGGATGACCCAAGAGTTGTTTCTTCTTTTCAGTTGTATTGTACTTTTTAGTTGTACTTTCCCGGTTAGTCTTGTATTCCAGACCCTTACTTTAAGCACTATTTTACTATAACAGTTGCTTATTGGTTGCCTCTTTTTTCAATCTAGTTTGTGTGTTTGTACAGGTTTAAAGGAAATGCCTTCCTGTTATAGGGATACGCCTTTTTGGTTCTAGTCTCCAACCCCTAGCCTTTGGAAGGTGGGCTTGGTGTAGAGACCTGAAGCTTAACGTACATTGACATTACATTACTTTTGCGGAATACTTAGTACATAAAAAACACACACACACAAGGATCGTAATAGTTTAGTGTCTTTGGAAACTCGGAATATAATCTTCTAATCGTGGTGAAAGATCTTCAACATCTCCCATAAAGATCTTCTTTTTTTTACCTAAAACCTTTCTTTATATCCTGGGGAAAAGAAAACATAAAAGGGTGAGCTCAAATGCTTAGTAATGGTAAACAAAAGAAATATCAATCACATCATATTCATAAGAACATAACATTTTGGAAATCTTAACCTGCAAAAGAGAGCATAATTTCATAACATGGGATAAATCATGGCAGTGAAATGTAATCACAATAATCATAACATAAAACATGAAACATTGTGGCATACACACATAATCATAGATAATCATTTCTTGTTAGTCAAGAATCATTTCCAAGACTATCTTAGTGGACAAAGTCCCTTTCTGAACCGAGTCACCCTCGTTTCAGTCCTGTTTCACTGAACCGGTATAACCTACCGTTCCAGCCATGTCTATCTCATGAGATATAAAATATTTACCCAATGCATTGGAGGGAGATATAGTTCCAACCCATCTCATAATGATACCATTCTTATGTGTGCCACAAAATCATAAACCATACATCATAGCATAACCCATGTAATAAAAATGGGATTCTTAAACAACATGACATCATAAAACCATTCATATAAGATAAAGGAATTCATAAACATAATTCCATCACAAAATAGTCAAATCAATGTAAAAATATGGATAGAAACATAACCCTTTATTATCTTAGATGGTAAATAATTTTGATAAAACATTTGAAATGAATTCTTGTGGAAAATATCCTTTCTTCTTCAAAATCAATTCCTTTTCACAAAACATCATGCAAGAAAGAGATTTTATTGAAAATAGTCATGAAATATTTTGGAGGAAGGTTCATGAAAATAAGTCTTTATAAAACCGTAAAAATCCGTTCGTGCCGTATAAGTTAAAAAAAATATTATTCTCGTACTTTTTTCGGAAAGTCAAAAAGTACCTCGTATGAAAAAAAACGAAAAAATATTCCTTTCATATCCTTTACTAAAAACTCACCGAAGGGTAAAATTGTATTTAAAAAATTGTAGGTGGATGGAAATAATATTACATATTGAGTAAACATAGATGTGGATGATAAAATACACCCCAGTAAATACTAATGTATAAACAATCTCGGATAAAAATGAGATTGTGATATTTCCCTTACCTTAGGTCCAATTTGCTTCGTAAGTGTCCGAACCTCCTGTATAATGATTTAAATAATGTCATTGACTTATTACAGAATCATATTAATTGTTTTGATATCATATATGGTTCACTTATGACATTATATTACCCGTTCTTTTGTAAATTCCATGTTAAAGAGTGTTTTAGGTAAAATTGTTTCATTTGTCATTCGTGTTTTGACTTGTAATTATTCATATGATTAATTAGATCATGATTACTTAATTCCAGAATATAAAACATGATTTATATATATATATTCATAATATACATATATATAATAAATCAGTAAATGGAAAGAAATACACCGTTCATGGAGACGGTAGTCTGTACGTACGCATGAACGCTGTTTTGGTTTCCTTATTGAATTGAATGGAATTAAGTAGATGACATACATATAAATATAAATAAATACAGTATCATTATTATGTCATATATTTCATTATTACTTATTATATATACTTTATAATCATTCATGAATGGTTAATCATTGAGAATGAATCTCATCGCGTCGTGAAGACGGTAGTCTGTACGTACGCACGAGCGATGATATCATTCCCATGGTCGTGGAATTGTGCTGAAGTGTTTGTATACTATTTCAGTATCAATATAACTTTATAATAATCATATATAGTTACTCATTACACCATTATACCCATCCAATTAAGGTGGTGGCGGAAAATAGATTACACCACGGCGTGGAGACGGTATTCTGTACGTACGCACGCGCGGTGATTTCCTTTTTCCGTAGGATGGATAGAAGGTTAATTAGAGTTGTTTCATATTTATAATAACATATCAATATATAAGAAATACTGATGCTATTACTTTATCGTGAAACAACTAAAGAATAAGAAGTTGAAGAAGAAATAAGTTGAAAAGATCGGTAATGGATATTAACTCTTCTTTGGAACGCCTCTTTGAATCCTTCACTTAGGGAACTAAGATTGGTCTTCGAAGAAGACCAGGACCTCTAGGATTATTCTAGGGAAGTGGATAAGTGATTTTTGCAGGGGTTGTCCGAGCTTGAGTGCTCAAATTGGTGTGAGGAGGAGGGGAAGGAGGTGCCCTTTTATAAGGGAAGAGAGGGGCACCTTAGGAATATCTCAAAATATTATTTTATATTAAAGTCAAAATCGGTTTATAATGGTTCCAAAGGGTCTTATTTCGAAGATAAAGTGGGGATGGGTCTGAATACTCTCAACCAATAGGATTTAGACAAGTTTAGGTTATTATTTTAACCTTATCAATTAGATTTAACTCTAAGTTAAATAATTTAACTTTTACCGTGTCTTTTTGTTTTCTTACACTATATGGTTAATACACTTACTATAACATGCCAAACGAACCCCAAATTGTTTATTATTAATATATATATCCTTTTCTAATACCGTTGGCCGAACCTTAGATTTTTAGGAATAAAATAACAATTAATAATATAATATTTGATTTAAAAACTATTTTGTGTCAATTTTGACACTATTTGATATATGATTTTTTGTGAAAGTCATAACAGAATTATATATTCAAACCAAGTTGATTAAATCAACACTAATATATCATAGTAACCTATAAAATTAGTGTGATTCATAAAAAGTCTCAAATTACATTTATTTTGGTGTTTATAACATCAATTTTGTCAATATTTCATTAATAAGATAATTACTGCATCATCATTGTGTCATAAATAAATTAATCTATTTAATATCTAAAAATTATAAATAAAATACCATTATGTAGGAAATCTTTTTATCTTTCTAATGAATATTTATAGTCGAATTTATCGTATGTATAACCCCATATTAAAAATGATTTACTTATTAAACTTTGATTTTAACTATTTTAACCCTTCTTTAAATAAATTAATAATAAATGTCCTAATCTAATCCAAGTGAGCCTAAATGATAATATTTTACACTTAAGGTTGTTTTTGGTCGAGATAAACTTGTCCAATAGGATTATGACATGTGTTAGGGTAATATTAATATCATTTTTACCCTTAATTACCCTATTTACTTTTAACCGTGGTAAATAAAAGTAAAAAGTTACTATTCACCAAAAATTATTTTCATCTCATTGAACCACATTTTACTTAATGACATCAACCGTGTCTCTCAGATTTTTGAAATTCCATTCATAGAAGCGGTAAAATTAAGATTTATGAAAAAATTAATTTTTTTAACTACCACTTAGTAGTTTCACTATTCATCAAAAATTGAAGTTTTTTCAGAAAAATGCCAAAATTTCACCCTAAGCTATAATTGATATTCCGAATTCAAAAATGATTTCTATTTTACAAAATTCCCAACATATAAGTTGCATTAATTAATTTTATAATTAATTTCCGCTGTCACAACAAATAGCGTGTTTTTAAAAGATAATAACTATCAAAAGATTAACACTTGTTTATGTCTGGTGTAAATGTGAAATTAAATCCAATGACCAACATTGTATTGAATTGTAAAAATATATTCTAAATATACTTTGAAACCACTCAAATTAATAATTTATCACTATTAATTATTTCGATTAAAAAAGTTGTTTTTAATTAAAATTTAGTAATTTTCACTATTCATCAGAAAATAAAAGTTATCCGAAAAGTACCAAAATTTCACCCTAAGATAATTTCGATATTATGAATCCAAAAATGAATTCCATTTTGAAAAATAAAATTAACAAAATTTCAAAAAGTGGTTATTACTATTCATAACGGCTAGTTTTAATAATATTTTAATAGAATATTGATGTTTAGTGAAACTCATTATTGCGTACTACACACGCTATCGAGGAAGGTCGCGATTGCGTGTAATGCAAGGCAAGCCAAGGATGCGTGTTGTGAAAGCTCCTATTAGTGTAGAGTACAACACAAGACATTAGTGAAATTAAAAAGAATATTTTTCATAAAATCTTGGGTTGTTACATTCTACCCCCCTTAAAATGAATTTCGCCCTCGAAATTCGTCGGGGTTATAAATGGTTTACTATTCAAAAGATTCTTTAATAGAAACCCACATCGTAAAAAGGAATTCGAAAACCAATCTTTAAAAACGAAAGTATGAAACGTAACGGTTACCCAAATAAACTAATCACTGGGTTTCCACATAGGTGAAAATATGGATATAGAAGAAAAATCTAACCATCATGTTCTGATGGAGAGTGGTAGAGAACATGGCTATGGAAAAGCCAACAATCACAAATCCATAAATTTGTGACGATCTAAGGTACCGTCTGATTAATCAGGTATAAGATCACTAGGACAACATTTTTGGTTTTCCACTTCATCTCTTAAATAAATGAAGTTTAATTTGTTATTCGTGAAGTGTTAGCAGATCATGTGATAGAATGACGGGTTATTCCATCTGTCTCAAACAAAAGGTTAGCAAAAATTATATACATAAGTCGATCTATAGTGAGATTAATCACATATGGTTCCTAAAATGGACTTATACTTCATATATCATACTGCTTAATATAATAAAACTAGTTTCTACTAAATAGGGACTTCCTGTAGGCCAGTGGTAGGCGATAAAGGCCAGTCAAACTTCGGTTGTGGGTTCAATTCCCACAGCCTTGTCCAACGCGATGGGCTGTCGCCCGTCCTGCAGGTTGTCCTTTTTCTAAAACTACATTACTATAACATCCCATAAATAATATCGAAAAAAAGAACTTATATCCTTAAACAATACTAATTTATGTCCAACATAATCCATTCTAGTCTTTAGGCTTATCCATAATACTGCAGTCCATTGTCATAATATAGTGAAAACAATTACCAGAGATTTAATACCATTTTGATCCCCATATATCATAAGATATGTCTTGTTGGTCACATTCCAAACATTCAAAGGCCTTAGTAATGTATTCTCTTGAATTCCCATTGAACCTTAGTGAAAACATGATTGTAGTTAAAAGTTAACACTTTCCACATACCAAAATCCTCACAATTCTATATACTCAAACCATGATATCACTTAGTCATTATATCAACCATGAGCTCATGAATACTATTAAACATTTCATTTTATCATTTTCCCTTCACTATGCGCATATCATCTTATTTCCAAAAAATATCTCAATCACTTTGAATACCACATTAATAAATATTTCAATACTCAATGATACAACATTATTTTGGAATCCCATTACATAAACACTTAATAATTCCACCACATCGTTGTCATATTCAACATTTCCAATAGTGATCGCATGTGACTTCCCTTTGTCCTTTTCCTTCAGTGGTTGCTCATGTTGATCATCATTAACCCTTGGATTAGGGAATTTATTAGCATAATGCCCCATTTCCTTGCACTTGAAGCATTGAAGTGTTGGTGGTGCGTTCTCTGCAGTGTTTTCTTTATTCACATCATTAGAAACCCTTTTTCCATTACTTCGACACTCAGCTGCTCGATGACCTTCTTTTCCACACTTAAAACATTTTCTAGTCCCTTTAAGACAATCTCCATCATGCTTCTTTCCACACTTTGTGCATAAGGAAACATTCATCTTCTTTTCACCATTATTCTGAGATTTCTCCTTGAACTCCATCTTTCGTTTCTTGTCAAAACCATGAGATGGATATGTAACACCAACTTCCATTTCTACCTTGATAGCACAACGCACAATTTCTTTATAGCTACTGAAGTCTCTTATAGATAATGCCCTTCGAAGACTTGGTTTTAAGCCACTGAAAAATCGATCAACTTTACTTTCAGGTTGGATGATAAATCCAGATGCATACCTTGCAAGCCTTGTAAAATTCGCTTCGTATATACCAACAGATTCATCATCCTTTTGCTTTAGTTCAAGAAACTCCTTCTCAATCTTTTTTCGAAGAATACGAGGAAAGTACTTATTGAAAAATAAGTTCTTGAACTCGTCCCATTCCATGGACTCAATTTCATCTCTTTGCCTCGTATTCTTGATAATATTCCACCATTGATCAGCTTCACCTTCCAAATGATATACTGCTAAGATGACTTTATCTTGTTCAGAACATTGAAGAACTAAAAATATCTTTTCAGTGGTACTGATCCATTGTTCAGCAACAAGTGGATCAGAAGACCCACTGAAAGAAGGTGGACGTTGCCTCATGAAGGACTCAATAGAATATTGTTCCCTTCTCTACTCATTTGGAAGTCCAGAATGATTCATAGCTTGTGTAAGTATAGCAATAAGATTTTGCACTCCATCTCCCATAACATTTGTTTGTTCAGGAGGACAATCATTGCATTGTCCATTGCATTGATCAACACGGTTCCTTCGGGTTCCAGCCATCGTCTAAACCCCAAAAAGAATAGTGTGAGAGGCAAAAATCATGCTAGGGAAAACAACATAATAAAGGGGGAGTACCTTCAATATCTAACATATTAGGTTTAATTCTATGATCGTTAGCGTAATTCTAGTACTATAACCTATACGTATACTTAACCTTAGGGACATCCCTAGACATACCTTAAAAATATCTCTAGGGATCTCACTAATGTTTTCGGATCCTAGTTTCCAAAGGTTAACTAAACCATTCCTCTAATACCAACTGTAGAGACCCGAAGCTTAACGTACATTGACATTACATTACTTTTGCGGAATACTTAGTACATAAAAAAAACACACACACAAGGATCGTAATAGTTTAGTGTCTTTGGAAACTCGGAATATAATCTTCTAATCGTGGTGAAAGATCTTCAACATCTCCCATAAAGATCTTCTTTTTTTTTACCTAAAACCTTTCTTTATATCCTGGGGAAAAGAAAACATAAAAGGGTGAGCTCAAATGCTCAGTAAGGGTAAACAAAAGAAATATCAATCACATCATATTCATAAGAACATAATATTTTGGAAATCTTAACCTGCAAAAGAGAGCATAATTTCATAACATGGGATAAATCATGGCAGTGAAATGTAATCACAATAATCATAACTTAAAACATGAAACTTTGTGGCATACACACATAATCATAGATAATCATTTCTTGTTAGTCAAGAATCATTTCCAAGACTATCTTAGTGGACAAAGTCCCTTTCTGAACCGAGTCACCCTCGTTTCTGTCCTGTTTCACTGAACCGGTATAACCTACCGTTCCAGCCATGTCTATCTCATGAGATATAAAATCTTTACCCAATGTATTTGGGGGGAGATATAGGTCCCACCCATCTCATAATGATACCATTCTTATGTGTGCCACAAAATCATAAACCATACATCATAGCATAACCCATGTAATAAAAATGGGATTCTTAAACAACATGACATCATAAAACCATTTATATAAGATAAAGGAATTCATAAACATAATTCCATCACAAAATAGTCAAATCAATGTAAAAATATGGATAGAAACAGAACCCTTTATTATCTTAGATGGAAAATAATTTTGATAAAACACTTGAAATGAATTAATGAGGAAAATATCCTTTCTTCTTCAAAATCAATTCCTTTTCACAAAACATCATGCAAGAAAGAGATTTTATTGAAAATAGTCATGAAATATTTTGGAGGAAGTTTCATGAAAATAAGGCTTTATAAAACCGTAAAAATCCGTTCATTCCGTATAAGTGAAAAAAAACATTCTTCTCGTACTTTTGTCGGAAAGTCAAAAAGTACCTCGTATGAAAAAAAACGAAAAAAGATTCCTTTCATATCCTTTACTAAAAACTCACCGAAGGGTAAAATTGTATTTAAACAATTGTAGGTGGATGGAAATAATATTACATATTGAGGAAACATGGATGTGGATGATAAAATACACCCCAGTAAATACTAATGTATAAACAATCTCGGATAAAAATGAGATTGTGATATTTCCCTTACCTTAGGTCCGATTTGCTTCGTAAGTGTCCGAACCTCCTATATAATGATTTAAATAATGTCATTGACTTATTACAGAATCATATTAATTGTTATGATATCATATATGGTTCACTTATGACATTATATTACCCGTTCTTTTGTAAATTCCATGTTAAAGAGCGTTTTAGGTAAAATTGTTTCATTTGTCATCCGTGTTTTGACTTGTAATTAATCATATGATTAATTAGATCATGATTACTTAATTCCAGAATATAAAACATGATTTATATATATATATATATTCATAATATACATATATATAATAAATCAGTAAATGGAAAGAAATACACCGTTCATGGAGACGGTAGTCCGTACGTACGCATGAACGTTGTTTTCGTTTCCTTATTGAATTGAATGGAATTAAGTAGATGACATACATATAAATATAAATAAATCCAGTATCATTATTATGTCATATATTTCATTAGTACTTATTATATAGACTTTATAATCATTCATGAATGGTTAATCATTGAGAATGAATCTCATCGCGTCGTGGAGACGGTAGTCCGTACGTACGCACGAGCGATGATATCGTTCCCATGGTCGTGGAATTGTGTTGAAGTGTTTGTATACTATTTCAGTATCAATATCACTTTATAATAATCATATATAGTTACTCATTACACCATTATACCCATCCAATTAAGGTGGTGGCGGAAAATAGATTACACCACGGCGTGGAGACGGTATTCCGTATGTACGCACGCACGGTGATTTCCTTTTTCCGTAGGATGGATAGAAGATTAATTAGAGTTGTTTCATATTTATAATAACATATCAGTATATAAGAAATACTGATGTTATTACTTTATCATGAAACAACTAAAGAAGAAGAAGTTGAAGAAGAAAGAAGTTGAAAAGATCGGTAATGGATATTACCTCTTCTTTGGAACGCCTCTTTGAATCCTTCACTTAGGGAACTAAGATTGGTCTTCGAAGAAGACCAGGACCTCTAGGATTATTCTAGGGAAGTGGAGAAGGGATTTTTGCAGGGTTTGGCCGAGCTTGAGTGCTCAAATTGGTGTCAGGAGGAGGGGAAGGAGGTGCCCTTTTATAAGGGAGGAGAGGGGCACCTTAGGAATATCTCAAAATATTATTTTATATTAAAGTCAAAATCGGTTTATAATGGTTCCAAAGGGCATTATTTCGAATCTAAAGTGGGGATGGGTCGAAATACTATCAACCAATAGGATTTAGACAAGTTTAGGTAATTATTTTAAACTTATCAATTAGATTTAACTCTAAGTTAAATAATTTAACTTTTACCGTGTCTTTTTGTATTCTTACACTATATGGTTAATACACTTACTGTAACATGACAAAAGAACCCCAAATTGTTTATTATTAATATATATATCCTTATCTAAGTCCTTTGGCCGAACCTTAGATTTTTAGGAATAAAATAACAATTAATAATATAATATTTTATTTAAAAACTATTTTGTGTCAATTTTGACACTATTTGATATATGATTTTTTGTGAAAGTCATAACAGAATTATATGTTCTAACCAAGTTGATTAAATAAACACTAATATATCATAGTAACCTATAAAATTAGTGGGATTCATAAAAAGTCTCAAATTACATTTATTTTGGTGTTTATAACATCAATTTTGTAAATATTTCATTAATAAGATAATTACTGCATCATCATTGTGTCATAAATAAATTAAATTATTTAATGTCTAAAATTTATAAATAAAATACCATTATGTATGAAATCTTTTTAGCTTTCTAATGAATATTTATAGTTGAATTTATCGTATGTATAACCCCATATTAAAAATGATTTACTTATTAAACTTTGATTTTAACTATTTTAACCCTTCTTTAAATAAATTAATAATAAATGTCCTAATCTAATCCCAGTGGGCCTAAATGATAATATTTTACACTTAAGGTTGTTTTTGGTCGAGATACACTTGTCCAATAGGATTATGACATGTGTTAGGGTAATATTAATATCATTTTTACCCTTAATTACCCTATTTACTTTTAACCGTGGTAAATAAAAGTAAAAAGTTACTATTCACCAAAAATTATTTTCATCTCATTGAACCACATTTTACTTAATGACATCAACCGTGTCTCTCAGATTTTTGAAATTCCATTCACAGAAGCGGTAAAATTAAGATTTATGAAAAAATTAATTTTTTTAACTACCACTTAGTAGTTTCACTATTCATCAAAAATTGAAGTTTTTCAGAAAAATGCCAAAATTTCACCCTAAGCTATAATTGATATTCCGAATTCAAAAATTATTTCGATTTTACAAAATTCCCAACATATAAGTTGCATTAATTAATTTTATAATTAATTTCCGCTGTCACAACAAATAGCGTGTTTTTAAGAGATAATAATTATCAAAAGATTAACAATTGTTTATGTCTGGTGTAAATGTGAAATTACATCCAATGACCAACATTGTATTGAATTGTAAAAATATATTCTAAATATACTTTGAAACCACTCAAATTAATAATTTATCACTATTAATTATTTCGATTAAAAAAGTTTTTTTTAATTAAAATTTAGTAATTTTCACTATTCATCAGAAAATAAAAGTTATCCGAAAAGTACCAAAATTTCACCCTAAGCTAATTTAGATATTATGAATCCAAAAATGAATTCCATTTTGAAAAATAAAATTTACAAAATTTCAAAAAGTGGCTATTACTATTCATAATGGCTAGTTTTAATAATATTTTAATAGCATATTGTTGTTTAGTGAAACTCGTTATTGCGTACTACACACGCTATCGAGGAAGGTCGCGATTGCGTGTAATGCAAGGCAAGCCAAGGATGCGTGTTGTGAAAGCTCCTTTTAGTGTAGCGTACAACACAAGACATTAGTGAAATTAAAAAGAATATTTTTCATAAAATCTTGGGTTGTTACACTTGGGGTATTCATGGCATGGGCCCTGGGGGATGAGTCGTGACATTACCTTAATTCTTGTACTCATAAAAATTTAATTTTGAAACATTATTATTTTTGCTCGAATTAACTTTCTTATAGTCCGTTTTGAACATCCTCTTGAACCGATTCTTTCCACCATTGTTTTTCTTGAACATGAAAAACTTTTTACTAAAGTGATCCATTTCATTGTCACTTTCCTATAACTCAAATTCAGATTCATTATAGGTGTCAATAATATTATATTTAAATGAAATAACTTTTATCTTTAGAGAATCTTCCTCAGAAATGTTTTTTAACTCTAGTTCATGGGAAAATGGAGAGTCTATTAGTTCATCTAATGTATTCTCTTTAAAATTATTACTATTATCAATAGCCACCATCTTTGTATACCATCTTTTTTTAGAGATATTAATAGTCTTTCCACTTGATTTGTCTTTTCCAAAAAATATCCATGTGCAATCATACCATTTTTAATAGTTTTAAAATGATGGGACATCTGGTATATTGATTATTTATCTCCCATATTAATGTCCTGGTATTCTGCTCACGGAATTCACAGCTTGCTTATTTTGAGTTTTCAGTTCTATAATGAGTCACTTAAAGTATTCTCCATATATAATGGGTTGTCTTAAAATCCAAGGCATGGATATAGACAGTTATACTTATAGAATAGTGAAAAATATTCATAACTTTATAATTGAAAACATATTTTACCATGTCATCACCTACATGTGTCTCCAGATAATGTTTGGGTAGTTCATATGGCTTGCCCATGATAGTCCATTGATCCACACTTAACTATTTCAGGTTGGATTCCATTATATATTTCCATTAGTCGTAGTCACTTCCATTTAAGAATTGCAGTTTTATGGAATCTATCCTTAATTCATATTTACACATAGCATCTTAAAAAAGAAACCATTTATTTTATTTGTTAGACTGTGAATTCGAGTATATTAGGTTTGTAAGGTGTTAAAAATAAATAATATAAATAATCATAGAGGCTAACTATCCTTTAAGGAAGATCCTATGCTCTGATACCATTTTTTGGATTGACAGTGATGGAGAGAAAGACTATAGGGTTTTAAGAGTCATTTAAAAGTTTTAATAGAAATAAATAAGATTTTATAAAATAATGATCTTTAGTGAGTGATGTGTTATTGAAATGAATTAAATTATAAATAAAATTAAACAACCCAAATATTTTTAGTGGTTTGGATCAAAAATATATTACTCCACTCTTCAAACTTTTATACTCCAAGATAATATTGGTACCCACTATGAACCTCATTTTTAATTATGTGAGAACCAGTTACAGACTCTTCCATATAAAAATTCCTAGAAGAACAACCAATTCCTTTTACAGGATAAAAAACCTAGGTTTTGAGCTGAATTCTGATCAGGAGTCACAACCCCAACATATGTTTTTGGGTGGAATAACCAGAAAATTAATGACTTTCTTTTGATTAGGAAAATCATAAACCAAAGATGAACAAATAAAAATCAAAGAATTAAATGATTACATGAAGGAAAAAAATACAGAAAAACTGGGAGATGATCAAAATATTTTGAATATGATGAATCTTGATGATCATTGATCACTTCAATGGAAGAAGGTATACCATTGAAGTTAATCAGTGATCATATCCAAGGAACAGAAGTCTCAATAATTTCATTGAAATATTAGAGTAGTAAGAATTGTGTCACAATTTTATCACAAAAAATCTATTGAATAAACTTTATAGAAATTTATTATTATCCCTTAAAGATATGTCCAATGAATTAATCTTTCATCATTAACAAAAATATTCTAGGAATGTCTTAAAAAAATGACTTCATTCCACTATTTAGCACATAAAAATAATATAATATTAATATAACCCTACATTTAAAATGTCATGCGGAATAAAAAAGAACAATCAAACTCTTTATTAATTCATAAAATATCGATATAAAACATTTAAAAAGTTATGTACAACAAATATATAAAATTATAATTATAAAATGGTAAAAATAAACTAAAAGAACTTCTAGTTTATTAATGCATAAAAATATTATAAAACAAATCACTATATGAATATATATACCGCATGTATATATGTATATAAAATACAAGAAAAATTATATTAACATAGTATATAATTATATATTAACAAAATATAATTAAAAAAATTATCAAATTATTTATTAAAATAATATCACTAAAAATATAAGAAGTATAATTTTTATAAAACTCACTTTGAGAAGAAGGTAGATTTAAATACCTGGATGTAGATTTATCTTCTATTATTCCATGGTAGATTGATCTACCAGTGGTGTCAAGGAGTATAGAGATATACCATTAGTGAATGATATACCAGTGGTTAAATGATATATTTATCTACTATTGGTATCTACCATTGTGCAAGGATATTCTACTATTGAAGAAGGATGCCTCCACCTTTATAAAAGGATAAAGAGAGTTCTACTACTAGATGCATCATGGTAGATTAATTGAGAAAAATGATCTACCAGTGATGGACACACAATTCATCCAATATTTATGGAGAAAATTCAATGAATAATGGTCTACTATTGTCATCCATCTATGAAACCGATAAACAAAGAACTACCATGAAACCTAAAGCATAAACTGGGGAAACAAGGATCTACCAGTGTCAGTGATCTATCTTTGGTTAAATAGTTTACCATTTATATGATCTACTAGGGATTAGGATCTGCTAGTGTTCGAGTGGTGGGTAGATAATATACCTTCATTGGTGCGTCACCTAAACAAGTAGAGCTTAGTAAAGTCCTCGACAGAATCTAAAACATTGAAAAACCATAGAAACTAGAAAAATATACAATGAATGACCATGGAGATCTTAAAATTATTCATAGGAGGTTTGACCATGAACTCTTGTGAAATGAAGATCATTAGAAGGTCGAGGAAGAAGATTAAATCATGGGATTTAATAAATGGTTAAGATTAGTTTGATCAAACAACCATGGTAATATCTCTAACATTAAAATATGTATGAAAAGTGAAACTGATCGAGAATCCCACAATGTAGAATCATAGGGTTATACCTTTAGTATAACATATATGCCACACCAACCCAATATCAACCTATAATTTGGGTTAATAACCTGCACCCCATCACACACTGCAAAATCCATGACCTAGTGGGCTTATAAGACCCAATACATGTGCTCCACTATGTGCAGTCCCGCATGCCATATACATGGTCCAATTCAGATACTAACATACCTCTGTGTAGGTTTCAATGGTTGGAACTCCCATGGGGTAAACCATTGATCCCCTATGAGTGGTATTAGGGCAATACTAATATTCTTGTATAGATTTCCAATTTTTTTACTTAATCCATATAAATCCATTAACAAGATAAAGTTAATCTAAAATAATAACAATAATTAACCAATTAATCAGTGTTAATATTTTTTAATAAAAACATAAACATGTCAAAGTTAAAGATAAAATTATTATTTGTTATAAATAATTTCAATTTAATTAAATGTGATGAAGTAACAATTTATCAAAAAAAGGAAAATTTGTTAAATTATTAAAATATATTTCAAATATTAACACCATGGGTTGTTCTTGATACATCCATGAAATTTTTCGTACAAAAATCAATTACTTGAGATTTTGGATCACAATCTATTTTGGGTCAAACTAGGATAGTAATATAATTTTTAGGTACCCAAATAGATTTAAATAATTTATTGTATGAAAATATAGTTGATAAATTATTTGAAATAAAATTCTTGGTATGAACAAGAGATTGAGGATATCTAAGTGAAAATTCATCACCATAATATACATGTATACAGTATTTAAAGCATGTAACAGAAGAAAATTTTCAAGAAAAACTTTTAAAAAAGGTATTCCAGAATAACTTAGGAATATGTATATTATAACAAAAACCATTTTTATATTTATTTCATTTCATCATAACTACAATCATTTCATATTTTTCCTTTCCTTGAAAAAAATTAGAAAACATCACTTTTGAGATTACATCTTCCATTCTATGATTATCATTATCCTTCTAAACAGAATCAAAATAATCATAGATCTTACCTTTAGAGAATGAAGTATAATTTTCTATTTCTTCTTTAAAATCATAATTGTCCGTATTGGTTTTCTTACTTTCCTTGACAAGCCACTTATTTTATTCTTTTAATTCAATATACAATTCAATAAATCTTAAAATATAATTCTGTGACTTTTCTATTTCATCATAAAACTCATAAAATATATAACCATAAATATCCAGATAATAACTAGAATTACAATAATTACTAACCACATTTGTATTTTTTTCAATGAAATATAGGTTAGATAATTATTTTTCACTTTCAGATTCATTAGTTGAACCATAGTCTTCAGTGAAATCCATTTAGTTTGATAAGAACATTTCAATTCATTTTTTTATTTTTATCTAGACATTATTTCTTCAACATTGGATAATCAGGTTTGATATGCCCCTTATTTATAAATTCATAACACATTACATCTGGACCACATGTGGTACCCTTATTTTGTTTTTGATCATTATTTATCTTTACTTGGTTTCCTTTTGATATTTTTATTTCTCTTCATCATATTATAAATACCTTTTCTTATATTAAAATTTTCTCTTTTTTCAATCTCTTATGATTCAGATTCAAAAGAGATATATGAAAAGATTATTTGTGATTTAAAAGTAATAGATTTCTTCTTTGAATTCTCTTCTTCCAAGATATTATTCAATTCAAGTTTGTATAGAATAAGTTGAAAAATGAGTATGTAAAATATGTATTCTTTGAAATTATTACTTTAATTTATCACAACCTTATGTGTGTGCCACTTCATGGGTAGATATATTAGGGATCCTTAAACAAGAATGAGGTTCGAAAACGATTCTCTATGTTAGTTTATTATATTCATAATTATTTTGAATTAGTGGAACATTTGGTTTACACTTTCATCTTCACCCATCATGAAATCTCGATACTCTCCTAAATGTATATCAAGTTCGGTTCTAATCATCTTATTTGAGACAAGGTGAGTAACCTATAAAATATTCCAGGTATCATGAGTTGTATTACATGGATACACATGGATAAACATACATCTATTAATATCACAATATAAAATATTTAAAACATATTCAGCAGCATCATTTCCTGTAAGATTATTCGGGGTAGCTTTGGGTAGATTGTAAGTTTTTCCCATGATAGACTAGTTTTTATTCTTAGATATTTGAGGTAACCCTCCATTCTTGATTTTAGTAACCATAGTAATTTCCATAAAAGTGATGTGGTTTTTAAATAATCCATCCATTATTTTCATTTGTCCATCATATCTTATAGATCTTGTCCTTAAACTGTGAGGTCTTTGAAAATGTTATCACAATAAAAAAATAAATAACAAACTATATAGAAGGAGTTGATAAATTCTAATAGGAACAAACTTTGATACTAATTTTTAGATCATATCGGTGATCACATATGATATAGAGGGGGTGAATAGACCAGATTAATGTTTTTACGATATGGAAAAATTATTATAAAACTTAATAAATAGATTTAATTAGTAGAGGAATAAAAAGAAAGAATATAAAGGAGTTTTTAGAACAGTTTGGTCTAAAGTGAACCTACTTTACTCTTATACCTCTCTACTCTGTGTGAAATACAGAGGGAAGTAATATTATTTTTTATGAGGAATCATAACCCAATTACAAAGCATTTTTTCAAGTAGAATTATAATAAAAAAATACACTTGAATTTTTTATGGGGAGTTAGCACCCAATAAAAACCCTAGAATTAGATACCAGGAGTCAGAAACTGAATAGTATTGACATTAGAATCCATGAGTCACAAATTGAACACATAGGATTATTTTGTATGTACAAAAATAAAGAGAATGTGAAAGAAAATGAGATATGGGAAGAAGTGTTACAGACTCAAGAAACTAGAATGGAAAAGTTAGAATATGAATAAAACATTGGTACAAGTTCATGAGTGTTTGATCATCTTGATAATCTCATCAAGGAATTATAAAATTATATAGAGGTTTTTTTAGTCCATGAGAGATCAACCAATAGCAGTGAGAAATATTTATCATGTGCAGAGTGTACTTCACTTCACAGTACCAATACCACCACACTCTTATCACTATATAACTTGAAAATATGAAATATATAGTCAAATAAGTGTAAAATGAGTTGTTTTTTAATTAGAAACTCATCAAAAAAGTGGAAAATATTAATTTAATTTTTAAAAGAATTAAAATTATCATAGATGAGAGTGGTTAGGGAATTCAAAATTCAAAAATGATAAAAAATGATTATCAGGAAGAGTGTAAAGAGAGAGAAATTATTGTTGAAAAATATCGCTCAAATCATGGTGGAAATTTAAAACAATTAAGACAAATTTAAACCAATTTTAAATAACCCATTAAAAAATTTAAACATCCTCCATAATAATATATTAATGAAAGATCTCCTAAAAATCATCTATTTTAATTTGAAATATGAATTCAAAAATATTCTTTTTGAAATAAGTAGTAAACACGCAATGAAATTTAAAAATTAATAATTAAATATTAAAAATTTAAAACTATTTTGAATGATTAATAATAACTTACATTAATATATGAGTAATAAAATTTAAGAGACAAATAATAAAAACAATTTCTTAGTTGTAAGCTATAAGTTTCATGCGTGAAAATAAACACCCTTCGATATCACCAAAAACATGTTTAAAATAATGAAAAATAATTCACACATGTTATATAGAATTAAAATGGATTTATAATTTCATTATAAGAATTTAAATATCATAAATAAACATGAAAAAAATAAAAATATAAAACAAAACAAAAAAGAGAGTATAATTTCATATGTCAGAAAACCCTATATAAATTCACTAAACTACGTAGCTAAATTCACGTAGTTCAATTTCACATAATAATTTTTATATATTCAATATAATTGAGCATGTAGGCTAATCGATGTACATGATTCACATAATTTATATTAACTTAGTTAATTTATATATGGGATTTATGAATCATAATTCATCACATAGGTGATTAGTGTATGGGATTCAAGTATTTGAATTCATGAAAAAAATAAAAAGATTTAATTTTCTAATTTAAGACCTGACAAAATAGTTGAAAATGCAGAATAAAATTTGGTTCCTATTGAATTATAGTTATATAGTTTTATTATCATTAAAAATAATTATTAATAACCATAATTGGATCTCAATATCTCATGTTATGATTAAAACAATAATAGAAAAATAGTTCTGGAAAACTGCATAAATAAGATTTTAAAAAATAAAATGACATCTAACCTAATTTTACACAAGATATATATAAATTCATAATTTAATTTCTTAGAATTAAATTTATATATATATTTTTTCTTTCAAAAAAATAATCACTCAATTTTGTTTTATTTATCTCAAGATATTATTGGAATACACTAGTAACAGATGTTTGAAAAATTGGATACATGGATTTCAAAAAGGCTGTGTGAATTATAAAATGACTACATGGATTATTATTTAGATACATGGTGAATAAAATATCTTCTATGTGTGAATAGTGAAAAAGTCTAAATGATATTTTAAGGTTCCAAAGGACTTATTTAGCCTAATAACACTTCAAAACACTTGTAAACCATGTTATGACCGTTCAAAACATGAAATATAAATATGTTTTAAGTAAATAAATTTTTTAATATGATCTATATTAAGTGTAGTTTAATAAATATAGAATTAAAAAGTATTAAGACATTTAAAGGAAATAAAACAAATAAATAATTGTAATTATCAAAACATAATGTGGTTCAACGATCCACTCAAAATGTCATAGTATGAAGAATTCTAAGATGAGTTATTTATCCAATTTCCATCCATTACCTAAAAAATTATTATTATGAGTAAATATAATATCCAATAACATTATTTTAAACCAAAAAGTGAATATGAAAAATTAATCCTCAGATATCCTAACATTGGACAACTTCATTTCAAACTATGGTACCATTAGTTCAACATATTCAACTTCCAGTTCAACCCATGACTCTTTTGGTTCAACTTAAGTTGCATTAATTTTTGTTCACTTACTCTTATTCACTTCTTTCATAAGAATTTATAAATCTAAAATTTATCTAACCTCAATCATATGTGCTCTAAAAATCTATTAATATTATCCCAAAATAATCTTAATCACCTTAATAAACTAACTGAAAAGGTTATTAATGTTTTCTAACATATATTCCATAACCAACATATTATCCCATGAATTTTTCAAAACCTTTTAAAACATACTCTGGTTCCAAATAAAATCACCTAAACAATAATATCTCAAAATTATATATCTTTTTATAAATATTATAAGTATATAAATATTACTAAGGTTTGAAAAATTATAATTAAATTGTTTGTTGTTGAAATACATTAACACATTTAAAAATTAACCAATTTCATAAGAGGATATATTGAACTCAAAAAAAATTATATTCAATCAATAAATCGACTAAATTACTCATATAAGTGGAATTAAAATGGGATAATAAATAAAATTCATAATAAAGAATAAACATAACAGAATAATAATGATGGTTTATTAAAACTTAATATTCATATCACTCATAATAACTCATCACAACCGATAATTCAATAACATACCCAGTCAATTCCAATAAACTATAATGGGATCACTTAATTCTAAAATTATTTCTCTAAAGAATAAATCATTACTTAATGCATTGGAGTATTATATCTCAGAACAACCCATTATAATATATAATATTCAAGAACCATAAAATAAAATAAGCACATCAAAGTCCTTATTTTAACCCATAAACATAAGCATCATAATGTACCAAATAAAATACAATATAAAAAATAATAGGTAAACCAATTCCATATTCATAGGAAAATAAAATATAATACAATAATATTGGTGAATGAATATAAATAAGATGTTGATAAAGAATATTCTTTGTAACACCCCATGATTTTAGTATGAATTCTCCTTGAAGAATATGGTGTGTCCAATAACTTGTAAAGAACACAACTACAAACTACAAAACCATGACATATTTTATTTAGATATTATATTATAATAAAATAAAAAAATTAATATGTTATGATAATTCAATATGAAACATAATTAAGAAAACTATTACAGGAATACAACCACAATTATATAAAAATACCATAAACCTAAAATCCTTGTCTAAATGGTTTGAATTAAATATCATACCTTTGATTATAACTATGAAGAGAAGGAAAAACATTTGAAATAAAATATACGTTTTTTAGAAAAATGTAAATGAATGTAATGAATTAATTTTAGTAAAGAATATAAGAAAATAAATTGAAATGTAATATGGCCATTATATATATATATTCATTGGATAGATAGTTGTTGGACATATAACCATTGGATATATATAATTGTTATATATATGGTCATTAGATAAAATTATATCCAATAGGTACACTAAATATGTATAATTTTTTGTAATAAATTAAAAATATAATTCATATATAATAAATAATTCTAGATTGAAATAAAATAATATTTTATTATACAAATGGATATTTTTATTCATTATATAGTATTTTTAAAGAATGGTTTTTTTATTTTAAAATAAATATTCTAATACTTATGGATTGATAAAACCCATTGGTTAGAAGATAAATAATGGGAAGTGATTAAATTCATTTAATGTAAAAATGTGATAATTCTTAAATATTTTTTAACATTATTTGGAGTAATTGAATACTATTAATTATCTCGACCACTATTACAAAATTATTTTAATGTAATTTATTATTTATATATATAATAAAATAATTAACTATTCATCTAGTTGTTATTATTTGGTAAAATTAATAATAAATCACTTTTTGAACTTAAAAACACATTTTTATTAAAAAAAATTATGCCTTATACATTTATTATTTATATTTATTTTTTTTCACTTTTAGAAAATGAATCCAATAAAATGGATTTATATTTAGAATCATCATATATTAATTTGGTAATAAGTTTAATTTCATTTTTATGCTTAAAAATCAGTTACCAAGGTAAAACTTAATCATCACAATAATGGTTATCATAAGGAAAACATGTTAAATTAAGGGATAAGATCATAAAATATCAAAAACCCATATCATTAAATTTATATATAATGGACTGATCAACCTCTACTTATTTATTATCTATCATTTTTGTGCATTGTCCCACTTTTATTTTTAAAATGATTACCATATTCATTAAGTAACAGTTATTTGTGAAAATGTCACTCAAAATCACATATAGAAGGACCTCTACTATAACCATATAAAACCATAACTTTCCATTAAAAATATCTTCAATAATTTACCAAATTATCTCTCTAACAATATTAGATAACATTTGGGAACCCCTAGTCACCATAATAAGTTCTGAACCACACATTTCTAAGAAACTCTTTAAGAGGAGATTAAATCCTTCAACATAGTTATTATTATATCCTTAATCATTCTTTAATATATTCTTATAAACCCTATTCTAGATTATAATTTGTCACATTACTAACAAGTTTCTTAAATCCTTTTAATTCTATAAAATTTATATTATTACAATACAATTACATTTTTCTATTCTTTCAATCTTTATAATGTGTTCTTATTTTGGTTTGTTTTACCTGCTACATGAACAATGTTATGACATTTACATCATGAATAAATATAAAATCAATGATAATTATAATATTATGTAATAATTATTAATTTAATTTGTTTCTATAATTATATAATGGTACTATATGTAGGTATATTCATTAATGAAATGACTTCTTTTTATTGGATCAAAATTAACAAAAAAAATTATTTTTAATAATTCTATGTGATCCATCATCATAAGTTACATAAAATGACTATGGGACTCCATAACTACATCAAAAGAATATGATACATCATCCCAAACATTCTTGAGGTGTTGAACCCATGATCAATGATAATGTACCAGAACCTTCAAACTGAAAAAAGCATTGAAAAAATGAGATAACACTCAAATATTGATGTTGGGAAAAAATCTCTCAAGGTATCATTAAATAGTTTTTGAGATGATTGTGTTTGTTGTAAAAGTGGGTTATTGAAATATTATGCTCTAGGAATATTTCAAGAACATCACAACAAAATATGACAAAGGAAAGAAAGTGGCGCACACATAAATAATTGGAACAGAAGTCATAAAGTGTCGCACAAGTCATAAAGTAGTCCTGAAGTCTTTAAGTGGAGTGAAATTCATATTTCATGATCAACCCTTCAAAATATGACAATGGATAGAATGTGGAACCCAAGTCATTAAGTGGAATGCAAGTGAAGAAGTGGCATGAAAGTCATTAAAGGGTGCAGGAGTTAAGAATTAGAACACAAGTGAATAAGTGGCATGAAATTAATATTTCAATTTCATCACACCAAAATATGAAAAAGGAAAGAAAGCAGTTTTCAAGTTGACAAGTGGAGCACAAGTCCTTAATGGGCACACAAGTTAAGAAGTGGTGCACAAGTTACAGAGTGGCGCGCAAGTTACAATGTAGTGAGAAAGTCATGAAGTGGATCACAAGGTGATTTGTGCACCTCATGTTCAGGGTCTCTAAAATTACCATAGATAGATGGCTATTATGTCATCTCACCTTTTTATTATATAAATTTTCATTAAACTTTACAAACAGAGGATCTTTAAAGTCTAGTGTCTTGGAAATATGGAACATAATACATGCTAACAAAATAAAACATTCTTATAAACCACTTGTAATTATTAATCATATCTTAATCCTATTTAGAAATACTACATCTCATATCCTGGAAACATACATCAAAGGAAATGGTGAGCAAAAGGCCCAGTAAGGGGTAAACAAGGGAATCCGTTTACTTGTGATATCAATAAAAAATATGAAGATATGAGCAATGAATAAAGATTCATATCATAATAACAAGAACATGAATCATAACTTGAATATTTGGATATAACATTTCATTTAGACATTCACGAACATATCACCAAGGTTTATCCCTGAGGTGTCATAAAAATTACCAAGTTTATTCCCCAAGGTATCGTGAAACTTGTCATTTTAGAGATTAATTATTTACCCAATGCATTAGATTGATATCAAGGCGAACCCCTAATATGTATTTAATTTAATGTGATCCACATAGATAATAATAAAAAATTTCATAAATAACCCATGGAGAATAAAAGAAATGGGTTTCATTTTAAGATCGTGACGTTTTAAAAGTTCTTAAAAATAAGATCATTTTGTCATTTATAGCCCATGGAAAGGGAGTGAGAGATATATGTATGTAAATTATAGAATAAAATGTATCATATTTATATATTTATGAACATCCATAGAAACAAAATAGGTATGGGTATTCACATAAATAAAACAAAATAATTTCGGGGGAGAAAGAGATAGAAATTTTGAGGCGAAATTTCTGCAGCATAACAACTATATAACATTGTTTTAGAAAACATTTAAAAGAGATAAGAAAAGGGTCAAACACTCATAAATAATTCATAATACAGTATGGTTACATAATAATATCATGGTATGGATATTTTAATGACATACCACATGAAAATAAAACATGAAAGAATAGAGAAGATGCGATTTCTTTTAAGAGAAATTTGGAAGCCTAACTGCGTCACATAAAAATTCAGAAAACAATTTTATGAGAGCATAAAGGGTATATAAACAATTACACATGAAATGGACATTAATTAGAACATATAAGAACATACCTTCAACAAAAATATATGGAAACTAGAAGATATAACATAAAGGAAGTCATGGCTTAAAAGAGGAGGGTGAAAGACTTCCATACCTTGAAGAGTAACTTTGAAAGTTTTATGGTCAAGACCTTGGGAGGCTTTAGGGTAACTTGGGAGGACTCCTTGGGAGGTGAAGAAACCATAACCTCTTTGGGGTGGATTTGAAAATGAAATGAATGAGGTAATGACTTGGTATTTATAGGATATGTGAGGGAGAAAATCATTAATTTCCAAGGGACACCTCATCAGTGGTATTGGAAAAACCATTTTCTTTCCCATGGTATTTCCACATGTTAATGGCCACTAGGAACACCTAAAAGCATATATTACTATTCATAAGTCTACCAGAATGATTACATACTTATTATATCATTAATGATGTCATTAAACACATGAAACTCAAAATTGTATTTTTTTACTATTCACTAAAAATTCAAATGTCTTAGAAAAATCCCAAAAATTCACTTCAACCTAATATCGATGCTCTAAATTAAAAAATGAACTCCATTTTATGAAAGTAATTTTCTATATATTTTTAATTTAAATTTTAAATAAAAATACCATTCACCTAAAAAAACTAATACTTAACTAATAATTTCTGAATTAGTTATTTACTTATTTTATTGAATAACATTACATAATCAAAGTGGATAAAATATAATAATACATTCTTACATGATATTACCATTCCATTTTGTCACATTACTATTCATAAGCATAAAATTACTATTCATAATTTACTATTCACCAAAATTAAGTTGATCTTATTAGACTCTAAATTTCCTACTGAAGAAAACTATAGAAGACCATTTTTTGAAAATAATTACAGGTTATTAATTATTTAAGGTTTACATAAATATTTTAAAATATCCTTTTTTTACAAAAAAAAATCATTAATAATATACGTCCTATATTTATCTGGACGTTTTTAATTCATAAACATTATGATAAGAAAAATAACAATTTTATTTATATCAAAGGATTACACAAAGAAGCTAAGGTCTTGTTACATAAGCCCTTATAATAAAAGCATAGGACATAAGTGTAAGGTGTGCTATGGTGGTAGAATCTTGGGGAGACTCGGCCAACATTACCCAAGTAGTGACCTCTATCAGCTTGAACTTCTCCTGTAAGTGATTCCGTTCAAGCTTCAGATGATAAAGTTTGGCTTGGGTTTGTTCCATAGAAAATCCCAATGGTGTTACATCCTTCCCAAGTTCTATCATATGGGATTCAAATGGCACGAGTCTACTAGATGGGGCCATTTAATCTTCTTTCTGTATTAATTAACCAAGATCACTTCTATTTATAAACAAAAATTGTAATGTTAAGAGTTTAGCTTCTAAAGGTTATATTTACCAACGATCATATAATAGTCAAAACCCGACAATGTCATTTATTTATACTCACTTAGTTAATTAAAGAATATAGTTTTCTTGAGTATAAAAAAATAACACACAAAATTAGGAAACACAAAATTATTCAAAATTTAGGGTCGTTGCATTCTTCTCCCCTTAAGAAATTTCATCCCTGAAATTTTAAATCATACCCTAAGAAGAGAAAAGGTTTTGGTACTTATGCCTCATAGACTCCTCTAGTTCCCACATGGCTTCTTTGTATTTGTGGTTCCTCCAAAACACATTGACAAGGTGGGTAGTCTTGTTTTGTAGAACATTGTCTCTATGATCTAAGATCTCCACCGGCTGCTCCTCATAAGAGAGGTCATATTTCGGTTGTACCACCTCTGGGATTAGTAGATGTGAAGGGTCAGGTATGTACTTCCTTAAGAGGGATACGTGGAAAACATCATGAACTTGTGCTAGATTTGGAGGGAGTTCAAGCCGATAGGCCACTACTTCTACACGATCAAGGATTTCATAGGGGACAATGTACCTTGTGTTGAGATTCCGTTTCATACAAAACCTCATGACTCTCTTCCAAGGTGAAATTAAAAGAAAGACCTTGTCACTAACATCAAACTCCAAGTCCCTATGATTGTTTTCATTATAGCTCTTTTCCCGACTCTGAGCAGCCTTACTATATTTCTGGATGGAATGGACTTTTTCATTAATCTCTTGGACAAGATTTGGCCTAAGAAGATTTCTCTCACCAGCTTCATCCCAACAAGTAGATGTTCTACATTTCATCCCATATAGAGCTTTATATGGTTCCATTTGAATGCTTGAGTGGAAACTATTATTTTAAGAGAACTCAACTAAATGGATATGTTCATCCCAACCACCGTTAAATTCCCTTGAGCATGTTTTTAGCATGTGCTCAGGTGTTTGAATAGTCCTTTCAGATTGTCCATCAGTTTGGGGGTGATAGGCCGTACTAATATTCAATTGGGTGCTCAGAGCATATTGAAGACTTCTCCATAATTTTGATGTGAACCTAGGACCATGAACAAATACGATATAAAGTGGAATTCTATTCAGCCTTACCACTTCTTTCACATAAATCCCGAAATGTTAATCAAGAGAGAAATCTTCCCAAATGGAGATAAAATGGGCATTCTTGGTGAGACGGTCCACAATAACCCATATCGCATTGTTTCCATTGGAAGTTCTCAGGAGACCAGTGATGAAGTCTATAGTGATAGTTTCTCACTTCCAAGATAGTATGGATAGTGGTTGCAATACCCCTTTAGGAATTTGTCCCTTTGCCTTCACTTGCTGACATACGAGGCACCTTGAAGTGTAGTAAAAAAAATCCCTTTTCCTATTATCACACAAAAAATTATCACGAAGGTCCCTATACATTTTTGTGCTTTCAGGATGTATATAGAAGGTAGAACTATGGGATTCATCCATTAGCTCCTTTATTTCCAGAATAGATGGAATAAATATTCTTGTATGAAGTTTTAGTATACCTTGATCCATATTGAACTCAGGAAACTTTCGATCCTTCACAACATCAAACTTCTTATGTAACAAATGATCTTCTTTCTGAGATTTCTTGATATTCTCTAGTAATTATGGTTGATAAATCATTTGGGTTAGATTTGATGATGTCCCTTCACTTATAATTACCATTTCCAGCTTTACAAGGTCATTGATCAGAGGATCTCTTTGAATCCTCATCATAGAAAGGACAACTTGTTCTTTTCTTCTTAATGCATCAACAACATTGTTTTCTCTTCCAGGATGATAATTAATTGATAAATCCTAGTCTTTGAGAAGTTCCAACCATATCCTTTGTCTCATGTTCAATTAATTTTGGGTTAAAATATACTTCAAACTTTGACAGTCTATGTATATATCACATTTCTCCCCATAGAGATAGTGTCTCCATATCTTTAGAGAAAAAATGACTGAAGCCAGCTCCAGATCATGCGTGGGATAGTTCGGCTCATGATTCTTCAATTGTCGACATGCATAAGCAATGAATTTTTCCATTTTCATGTCAACAAACCCAAGACCTTTGAAATATGTATCACTAAAAATAACTAATCCTTCTCCAATTGATGGAAGAGTTAAGACAAGTTTAGTAACTAATCTATACTTCAGATCTTGGAAACTTTTCTCACACTTCATTGTCCAGAGGAAGTTGACCCATTTTTGAGTTAAATTAGTTATTGGATTAGAAAGTCATGAATAGTTTTTCACAAACCTTCTATAATATCTTTCCAATCCAAGGAAACTTCTAATATCAGTTATTATTATAGGCTGAGGCCACTCCTATAAAAAGTTTTGTCTTTATAGGGTCAACTGTGAGTCCTTCATTGGTAACAATGTGCCCCAAGAAAGCAACTTGTATTAACCAGAATTCATATTTATTGAAATTTACAAAAAGTCATCTCCTTTTATAGAGTTTGTGAAATATACCTTAGATTAACTTCATGATTCTTGCAAACTTTAGCATATATCAGAATATCATCAATATAAACTACCAAAAATTTATCAAGGTAGTCCTTAAAGACTCTATTCATCAGATCCATAAAAATAGCAGGTGCATTATTCTGTCTGAAGGGTATAACAATAGAACCATAATGCATATATCTTAATATGAAAGCAGTTTTTAGAATATCTTCTTTCTTCGCACTCAATTGATGATAACCAGATCGAAGATCAATCTTAGAAAAGAATTGCGCCCCATGAAGTTGGTCAAATAAGTCATCAATTCTGGCAAGAGGGTATTTTTTTTCAGTGTGATCCCATTAAGTTTTCTATAATCAATGCATAGCTGCATCGATCCATCCTTCTTCTTCACAAAGAGAACTGGTGCTCCCAAAGGCGACACACTTGGTCAGATAAACCCCTTCTCCAAAAGATCTTGGACTTGTTTCTTTAATTCCTATAGCTCCATATTTTCCATCCTATAGGGGGTCTTTTATATTGGATGAGATCCAGGTACGATCTCATTAGAGAACTCTACCTCTCTTTCTAGGGGAGGTCTAGACAACTCCTCAGTAAATACATCAACATATTCTTGGACGATGGAGAAACTTTATATCCTTAAACTCTCATCACTTTCTCCTTCTTCACCGATCAACTCTATAAATAAGGATATTGGGGGTTCTTCTAGACAAGGATCAGGTTGAGATTTCTCTCCTTGGAAGATAACTATAGGTTTTCTATTCAATACTACTAATATTTCCTTTCTCCTACATTTTATCTTAGCATTATACTTTGAGAGCCAGTCTATCCCTAGTATAATTTCAAATTCTATCATGTGAATGACTAATAGATTTTCGATAAGATTGTGCTCACTGAAGTAAATACTTGAGTTTCTAAACACTGATGATGCTTGGATAATCCCACCAGGAGTCTTGACTGATAACTCTACATTTAGAAAATTGGGGGTTAATTCTAAATTGTTTACAAACTTGGAGGAAATAAAGGAATGCGTAGAACCAGAATCAAACAAAGTACTTGCTAGATTTGTGAGGAAAACAAGAGTACCTGCTACCACATCATTCGAAGCTTCAACTTCAGCTGTTGTGAAAGAAAAATCATGACCTTGCTCCCTTGGCCTTTGCTGAGGATGATGGTGGTTCCCCTCCACTACCCTCGGATTTGGAAAGTGATTGGAAAATGTCCCACGTTGTCCATACTTAAATCACTGGACATCAAGTTGGGCCTGCACCATATTCCCCTTGTCATTAGTTTTTGGAAGTTCAGTTTTCACCACACTATGACAATTCCTCACAATATGGCCATCTCTTCCACACTTGTAGCATTTCTCGCTCCTGAGCAAACAGTTCCATGAATGCTTATTCCCACATTTATTACACATGGAATGTGGCACTTTCTTGCCTCCTCTTCCCTGATCAAAGATCCTCCCTATGCTGGGCTCCATCGATCTCTTCTTGTCATTTGATTTATGAGACCACTACATCTCACCAAACTCCAGCTCGACTTTAATCGCACTCTGAACGATCTCCTCATAGATGTCATAGTCTAGGTTGGATATATTATTCTGAAGATGAGTTCTCAGTCTTCCAAAGAATCTATCAAAATTACCATTTGGATCTATGAAAAAGCTAGATGTGTAACGTGAAAGATTTGTGAAGTTCATCTCATCGCTTCCCACAGATTCATTCTCCTTCTTCTTCAGCTCGAGAAACTCCTCCATTCTTGTTCTAATGGAACGAGGGAAATAATTACTAAAGAAGATCCCTCTGAACTCTTCCCACTTCATAGCTTCAACCTCCACTCTTTGGATTATGTTTTTAAAAATTTCCCACCACTAATCGGATTCTATTTCTAAGAAATAGACATCCAGGGTGACGTTCTCTTACTCTGAACAGCGGAGCACAGAAAAGATCTTCTCGATGGAGCTGATCCACTTCTCCGCAATCAATGGGTCAGTCGATCCACTGAAGGTTAGTGGTTGTCGACACAAAACAGAATCAACATAATGTTGTTCCCTTTGCAGTGAGATCGGTCTCTCAGCTTGATCTAAGTTATTTCCCATAACTTGAGTCACTTAGTTCATCATTCGCATGAATGTTTCCATTCCAGCTTCCATCGGAGGGCCATCAGCGCATGGTCCATTGCGGTCACCATTTTCATGGTTCCTCATATTGCCCACCCTTTTCTAAAAGAGTAAATCCTTAGTGAAGAACTTATTTAATTTATGAATCTTTTAACTATAAAGGATTTTATGTCTTAAAAATTCATGCTTAAAAAATTACATTTCTTTATAATTACTTCATAATGATTTATAAAAATCTCGAGATTAAAGAAACATATCCCTCGAGAGTGTCATAACCAAGATTAAAGTAAGACCCATTTTCATGTACCTTTTCTCATTTGAGTCTAGATCACATCATTGTTTTTGGGTTTTAACCCTATGTACATATGTGCCAGAGCCACCTCTACCTGCTCGTATCCATGCATGGATATATTTTCTTGATAAACCACTTACTCAAGACTCACCAAAATACCAGGAAGTTTTCTTATATTTAAACTCTTCTATAGGGTTATTCATAAAGCTTTTATATCCTAATTTTCATAAATAACTAAACCTCTCTTTGATACCAACTATGTCATCCTGCCTTTTTATTATATAACTTTTCATTACACTTTACAAAAAGAGGATCTTTAATGTCTAGTGTCCTAGAAAACAGGAACATAATACACGAGAACAACATAAAAAATTCTTCTAAAACACTTTTAAGGATTCATCATAGGTTCATTATATGTACAAATACTGCATCTCCTATACTGGAGACACACATCAAAGGAAATGGTGAGCAGAAGGCCCAGTAAGCGGTAAACAAGGGAATCAGTTTACTTGTGATATCAATAAAAAATATAAAGACATGAGAAATGGAAAAAAGTGGAATATCATAATAAAAATAACATGAATCAAAACTTTAATATGAGACTACAACATTTCATTTATACATTCATGAACATATAACCAAGGTTTATCCCCAAGGTGTCATATAAATTACCATGGTTATTCACCAAGGTATCGTGAAACTTGTCGTCTCTAGAGATTAATTATTTACACAATGCATTAGGGAGCTATTAGGGCACATTCTTAATATGTATTTACTTTCATGTGAGCCACATATATCATAATCTAAAATTTCATAAATAAACCAGGTAGAATAAAAAAAATGGGTTTCAATTCAATATTGTGATGTTTTAAAAGTTCTTAAAAATAAGATCATTATGTCATTTATAACCAATGGAAAGGGAGTGAAGGTTATATGTATGTCAATTCCGGAATCAAATATATAATATTTATATATTTATGAACACCCATATAAATTTAATAGGTGTGGGTATTCACATAAATAAAATAACAGAATTTATGGAGAGAAAGAGAGAAATTTTGAGGCGAACTTTCTACAGCATAACAGTTATATAACATGGTTTTAGAAAACATTGAAAAGAGAGGGGGAAAGGGTCACACACCCATAAATAATTTATAATACAGTATTGGTACATAATAAGATCATGTTATGGATATTTTAATGACATACCACATGAAAAGGAAACATGAAACAAAAGAGAAGATGTGATTTCTTTTATGAGATATTTGGCAGCCTAACGATGTCACTTAAGAATTCAGAAAACAAATTGACAAGAGAAAAAATGGTCTATCAACAATTATACATGAAATTGACATCAATTAGAACATATAATAACATACCCTCAACAAAAATTGTGTGAAACTAGAAGACACAACATAAAGGAAGTCATGGCTTAAAAGAGGAGGGTGAAAGATTCCCATAACTTGAAGAGTAACTTTTAAAGCTTGATAGTCAGGACCTTAGTAGGCTTGAGGAAACCTTGGGAGGACTCCTTGGGAGTTAAAGAGACCAGAAATTCATTGGGGAGGATTTTTAAATGAAATGAATGAGGGAATGGCTTGGTATTTATAGGAGAAGTGAGGGAACAAATCATTAATTTCCAAGGGACACCTGATCGGTGGTATTGGCCACTTGTGAAACCTCATAGAATATATTACTATTAATAAGTCTACCGAAATGATTAAATACTTATTACATCATTAATGATGTCATTAAACACCTGAAACTCAAAATTGCATTTTTTACTATTCACCGAAAATTCAACTATTTCAGAAAAATCCCATAAATTCACTTTAACCTAATATTAATGCTTTGAATTCAAAAATAAACTCCATTTTATTAATATCATTTTATAAATATTTTTAATTTTATTTTTAAATAAAAACACTATTCAACTAAAAAAACTAATACTTAACTAATAATTTTTAAAGAAGTTATTTACTTGTTTTATTGAATCACATTACCTAATCAAGGTGAATAAAATATAATAATACTTTATTAAGTGAGATTACCATTCCATTTCATCACATTAATATTCATAACCATATAATTACTATTCATAATTTACTATTCACCCAAAAATTAATTTGATCTTAATAGACTCTAAATTTCCTACTGAGCACAACTATAGAATAACATTTTTTGAAAATCATTACATATTATTAATTATTTAAGGTTTACATAAATATTTTGAAATATCCTTTTTTCCAAAAAAAAATCAATAATATACATATTATAATTATTCGAACATTTGAAATTCACAAACTTTACCATAAGAATAAATAACAATTTTATTTATATCAGAGGATTGCACAAAGCAGCTAAGCTTTCGTTACATAACCCCTTATAATACCAGCATAGGACCTAAGTGTAAGGTGTGCTAAGGTGGAAAAATCTTGGGGCGACTCGACCAACATTGCCCTATTAGTAACCTCTATCAGCTTGAACCTCTCACATAGTCGATTCCATTTAAGCTTCAGATGATGAAGTTCAACTTGGGATTGTTCTAGAGCCAAGACCAGTGGTGCAACCTCCTTCCCAAGTTCCGTTAGATGGTCTTTTAATGACATGAGTCTACTGGATGAGGCCATTGAATCTTATATATGTATTAATTAAATTGTATCACTTGTATTTATAAACAAAAATTATAACATTAAGAGTTTATCTTATAATGGTCATATTGACCAACAGTCATATAACAGTCAAAACCCAATAGTCTCATTTAATTATACTCAATTCGTTAATTAAAGAATATAGTTTTGTTGAGTATAAAATAATATAACACACAAAATTAGGAAGCAAAAAATTATTCAAAATTTTGGTTCATTACAGCTATACCTCTCATTTAAAATAATATAAACTATTATAGAACATATAAGCTCTGGTCGCATAAGTGGAAGTGGAGTGAAAGATCTAAGTGGGACTCAAAGCAGGGAGTTGAGGAGTCAGTGGCACACAAGTAGTGGTGCGCAAGGAGTGGAGTGACATTATTGGTGCATAAGAAGTGGTGTGCAAGTAGTGGTGTGAAAGTAGTGGTGTGAAACAATTGGCGTGAAAGTAGTTCCACACAAGTATAAAGTGGCACACAAGTATAAAATTGGTGTGCAATTTGGTTTTCCCGCAATAAAGGTAGAGGCTGCGCACTAGTTATGTGGAACACAAGTCACCCTAGGGTTGTGTGAATGTTGAATCTTTTCTAGTACACTTGCGGTAAAGGGGTATTCATTGGTGGAATAAAATTGGACATAAATAGAGCATATACATACAATGGAGAATGCATTAATTAGAGATAATTAAAATACCTACAAGTCCATAAATTGTGAGTGGACCCCTTCTCGATTAGTGAGAAGAGGAAGAGGAATATGGTGATCCTCTCTATCTGCAGTGATCTAGAGAGAGAGACACACAGAGTGACCCTTGGGAAAGTATTGAGTTGACCTGAAACTTTTTAAAGGTAGTGATACTAGTCATAGAAGTGATCTAGCCCAAACATTTTAAATTGGTAGTGGATTTTAGTGGATTTGGTACATTGGAACATCTCTATTTTATTCTCCTTAGACATAGTCCAATGAGAGTGAACCATGTAAAATTAAATGTGTATGCCTACTTGCTTCATTGCCTTTCACTCAAAGCATCATCACATGATAAATAAGAAAAGAATATGGTATGCATAAACACTTAAGTGAAATCAAATTGTCCCTTATAGAAAAGAGGTCAATATCTAGTGGAGTAGGAAGAATAAGTTGGAACAGAATATCTATACCCTGATTCACCCCCACCTCTTAGGGTATTTAGGCCCCTTTTGGTCATAAAAATTGGTTTCAGATGAAAGGTTTGTTTTATCAAATTTTATTTCTATGACTTGGTTCAATAGATTTCTCAAGTTAAAGATTTTGAATTCTATTATCTTGGTGTTCCATGGAAAATGGAAGAACTTCAAAGAAGAATCATAACCCTTGTGGAATTACCCTATGTGGAAGTGTCAAAGGAAAGAGTATGGTTTAGTTAAAGGAATAATGTAGTGAACAAAGGAATGGTTTGGATAAATTATATAGTTAAAATACTTTCTCATTCAATGATTCTGAAGCATTTGTGAAGAACCTAATATTCCAAGTGACTTTGGAACTATTTATGATTTAGAAACTCCAAGAAGTCAAAAAGTGGAATTTTTCCATGAGACATAGGAATTGTATCAAAAAACGGATGAATAATTTAAATGTAAAGATATCTAGATCCAGGTACTGTAAATCAAGGTCAACAATCTAAGAGGCTTAAATCAAAGTCTTATTTATGTGGCTACTAATATGAGTAATAAGAATGATTCCCATGCTAAAGAACTATAGAATTTTCATATAAAGAGATAAAACATCAAAGCTAATGTCAAGGGAATGAATCTGAACTCAGATGAAATTCATAATCTGAAATCCAAAAATTCTGACCTTGCTATATAGCTATCTGAACTAGTTAAAAAAAATAAAAGGCTACAATAAGTGAATTAATTATGTACTATTTATATTTCTCAAGAAAAATTTAATGTAAAGGAGAAAAGTGAAATGGTGGATAAGCTCACACGTGATTTGGAGGATGTGATGAGTATAGGGAAGAATATTTAGAGTGAACATAATTATCAAGTCAAAACAAGGAATATGAAGATTTAATATTTGGAAGAAGATCTTGTATTAGTGAAGGAATAAGTGGAGATATCCAACACTAAAGTAAAGAATAAAATAAAGGATGACTTGAACTTACTATTTGATTATCCTTCAGAAAATGAAGATAAAATGAAAAAAATATGATCTTTATGAAGAGAAACAACAACATATTTTCTCATCTCAAAGACCATATAGCTTGGGAAAATCTATTATTATATATGGTGAATCCCCACTCATTAAAGATAGGAAGAGAGCCCTGAATAGTTCCATAAATGGAGAAAGTCCTCCAGTTGATAATGACAAACCCAAAAAGTCTTTTACTTGAAGTGATAATATCATGTTCTATTTCTGTGGGATTCATGTCCATACATAAATATTTTTCTTAGAGGCTCATGGATACATTTCATGATGTGAAGATAGATATTTTTTAAATCTGAGAATTAGAATAAGAATCATGAGAAATATGAAATAAGGATCTCCCAGAATAATGTATCCATGAAGTGATTCTATTATGGAAGTTTGGGACACACCATGAGTATATGTCAGGAAGACCAAGAGCTCAATGTTAGAAGAAGAACTCAAACTGCATCAACATCTCAGTTTAGAAATGAGGAAATGAGGTATTCCTTTAGTGGAAGATGTTTCATCTGTTCTGATCATGGACATTTGTCAAGAAATTGTATCACGAAGAATTCAGGGAAAGAAAAGGAATCTATATAGAGATCCCCAGCATAGGTAGTGTACAATAAAGAAGCCTATACTGGAAGACAACATGGTAATCTGAAAAATAGGTTAACAGTCATAGTGGAATCACAAATAACTCAATGAATGGTGTAATAATAAACTCCTCTACTACACTCAAAAAAACATCCCTAGAATAGATGTAGACAATCCTAGAAGATAAAGGGAGGAGATGCCTCCAGTGTAATTAAGAATAATGTAAATTCAGCGGAAGACTCAACCCCAAGAAGAAAATATAGTGTGACTCAAAATAATCATAAAAGAAATAAGACTAAATAATGTATTGAAAAATGACATATTAGTGGGGCATCAAATAATTAAATATCTACTAATGGGATTATTTTCAAAATTGTGAAATATGATAAGCATCCAAAATCTAAATATCAAAAGAAGACTCAAAATGTGTGTAACAAATTCCTAGTCGTATGGCCAGAACATTTGATGTTGGATAGTAAGTTAGAGTAGACAAGGAAAGGGTGTGACACTTTTTAGGAAAGAATAAATGGGAAGACCCATCAGGATCAGCTGATTTTTTACTTTTACAACATAGTATGGAAGGAATATTTCTTTTGTTTTTCATACGAGGTATTTTTTGACTTTTTAGGAAAAAGTGTGAGGGGAATTTTTTAAACCTTTATGGTATGAATGGATTTTTAGTGTTTCATGATGCCTTATTTCCATGAAGATTCCTATACACTATCTCAATTTTATTTTTACCTAAATTAATTTCTTTTAAAATTTCACGGCATTTTTGGAAAAGAAAATATTTTTTAAGAAGAAATTATATTTTCCCAAAGAACTAAGTTCAAGTGGTTTATCAAAATTATTTTCCATCTAAGATGATTATATTTAAATATGGTTATGTTTCTCTCTCTATTATTACTATGATTTTACGGTGTTAATGATGGAATTATGTTTAAGAAAACCCATTTTATTTATTATGTTATGCTAAGATTATTGATTTATGTTTTTGTGGCACATGTAATAATGATTTCATTATGAGATGGGTGGGACCAATATCTCCCTCAAGTGAATTGGGTAAAGATTTATATCACATGAGATATACGTGACTAGAATGGTAAGTAAATTTAGATCAGTAATATAGGTCTAGAATGACAAGTAAATATGGTTAAGTAATAAATGGCTGGAATGGAAGGTAAACTTGGTTTAGTAATAAACTTTATCTACTATGATGGTCTTGGTTTCAATTCCTAGTCTACTATGGAAATCATATTATATGCTTAATGGTTTTCCACAACTTCTTGTTTTATGCCATTACTATTTTATCATGATTTATGTTACTTTATGATCAATGCCTTACGAATAACCAAGATTTATTTCATGACTCTTGATTTTGGTATTCCAACTTTATGTTCATGTTTTTACATTCTTATGTTTATGGTTTGTTTTAGGTTATCAATGTTTAACCTTATTGATCATTTGAGCTCACCATTTTTATGTTTTCTTTTCCCCAAGATATAAATAAAGGTTTTAGGTAGGAAAAAAAATGAGAAGATCTATATTGTATATGTTTATGATCTTTCACCAGGTTAAAATATTATGTTCCAAGTTTCTAAAGGCACTAAATTAATACAGCCTTGGGTGTAATTTTGTGTCATGTATTAAGTATTCCACAAAATAAATTTAATTTTCATGTATATCAATATTGCGTCATTATATTTAAGGTACACAGATTAGTGGTTTAGAAACTAGGTAGGGAAGTGGTTCCTCTAATGGAATGAAGAATCATCTTGAGACTTGTACTCAGGGGAGTGGTAGTCAGAGTGTACACACTGGTAGTTATGTGGTATGACCTCAGTGTGGAATGTATGGTCACATGAAGCCTTAGTGTGAGAGGGATATAGTAGAGTGTGATTCCTATGGAAGAATTTAATATATTTGGATATTATAAAAGACCTTTCCATAGGGACCCAGCGGGAGGGGATCTACATCAACTCTAGGTTATGGAGTGGGATTTTTAGAACCATGCCATTCTGGAAGCTGGAGTAATACTAAATATTCAGGTTGAGGATGTGTTCGAGGTCAATTGATCCAAACTCATGATATGTAGCACTAGTAGATCAGGGTTGCTTAGGGAGGCAAGGTAGTAGCTCAGGGTTTTGGATCTAGCTAGTTTTATACAGTGCATCTTTGAACAGCTAAAAATTTCACCACACCATCTATAGAATAAGGTTTGATCATAGTAGCCTTTACTTTGGTATCCAATTTGTTTGATACAGTCACATCACGCTCATTTATATTTTCTACTTTAATGGGAAGTATGTATCTTAAAATTTATTACTTCTATGGGGTGATATCTATTGACACTATGTTAGTAATTCGATTATAGTGTTTTCATTGATTCAAGGATTTTCCTCTCAATATAGGTGCATACCATTTATTATGGAAAACTTTCATCTTTTAGATGATAGGATTTGACATAATTCTTTGGATGCACTATTTAGTACCTTTTCTAGTCCATATTGAATTTTATCACCAGAGGGTGTCTTTATCACCACCCGATGGTGTTATCTATGTGCACAAAGGATAATGGGATATTTAGGAAGTAAGAGATATAACTAATAATCATGATATGGGTGTAGTTTCAACCAATAATTTTAGACTCTTTCTTGATGAACAAAGAGTACATTAGGTTATATTTTCTCTAGCATTGGATCATTTCATAGACATATTCCCTAATTAATTTTTTGGGATGTCTCCTAAGAGAATGTTAAAATTCACCATAAATCATGTTCATGTAGACGTACCAATTTCTATCCATCTATAAAAGATAGATCTTATTCATCTTTAGAAACTAAATAGGTAGTTAAAGGGACTAGAATACAAGGGGTTTATATGACCTAATTCTTCTCTATGGGATTCACCTCTACTTTTCAATAAGAAGGAAAATGGTACCCTGAGGTTATGTGTGGATTATCAGTGCTTAAATCAGATTATAGTTAATAATGGGTACCCACTCTCTCATATAGACAATATCTTCTTCCATATTTGAGGAGTCATGGTGTTCTTGAAGATTGATTTGATATTGTGCTATTATCATGTGAGAGTTAGGCCATTGTATATACAAATTACATCCTTCTAAAGTTGTTATAGATTATTTTAATATCTATTTATGCAATTATGTTTTATGAAAACTCCTATTATACTTATGCCCTTGATGAATTACGTTTTCCACCCATACCTGGATGCTATAATGGTCATTTTTTGTGGATGAAATCACAATGTACTCTTAGAATATACATAATAATGTCAAGAACCTCTACATTGTATTGAGTACAGTAAGTGAATATAGACTATATTCCAAGATCAATAAGAGACAATTTTGGATCAACAAGGTTCACTTACTGGGTTACATTATTTTCAAACAAGGGGCATCTATGGATCTAGAGAATGTAAGAGAAAATTTTTATTGGGATCATCCCCAGAATGTATTTGAAATAAGGATATTTTTAGAGTTTGATAGTTACTAAGAGTGATTAATCCAAAAAAAATTCACATTACAACTCAACTTAGTGGCTTGAACTAGAAGGGTGTAAAAGTTTCATGGTATGAATCTTGTGAGAATGTCTTTCAGGAGTTGAAAGGATGGTTTTACTTAGTACCAGTCTAGATTTTTCCTGAGACTGTAAGAGGAAACATGGTTTATTGTGTTTCACCAAATGTTGGGAAATAATATATTTTGATATAAGGGGGACTGACTCATAGCATATGGGTCTCGTTAGCTGAGGCCTCATAAGCATAATTACCTGATACATGGCCTTAAATTATTTATTGTCATTCATGTATTGTGTTTTTAGAGAAATTACTTTCTAGGGGAGTGGCTGTTAATATACATGGACAATAAAATCCACAAATACATATTATCTCAATGGGACATGGACTATCATCAATGTATATGGGTTGAATATATTTAATATATCAATATTGATCTTGATTATACAGAAGGAAAAGGCAATGATTCTGCTAATTAATTGGGATTAAAAGCTCAGAATCAAGTGTTTCATGAAGCTATTAATGAGTGGTAAATATGGATCTATTATCATAAATTAATTTATAAGTTTAGGAGTGTCATATTAATACTTTTATCATGGTTTTATTCATGGCTTTAACATTTTTTAATCAAGTTAAGAGGATGAATATTTTAGACCCTAAAGATTAGTCATGAGGGAATGTGTTTCTAGTAAAGAGCCCCCACCAAGTTGGGATATTGATGAGGAATGGATCTTACACATCCATGGGTGTGTTGGGGTTCCTATAAAAATATTATTAGAACTTATGTGAGAATTTCATGCCTCTAAATACCCAGTTAATCCCATTATTAAAATGATTTATCATGAATTTTATCTCCAGTATAAGTGACATGGGATGAAAAAAGAAAATTCCTAGCCTTGTTACTTAGTGTTCCACTAGTCAACAGGTTAAATTTTAACACCATAAGGCTTTTAAACTATTATATCCACTATCTATCCCAGAATGGAAATGTGATGAAATCGCCATATTTTTCATAAAGGGTTTACTAAGATAACCCTAAGGTTTTGATGTCATATGGGTGACTGTGGATAGGCTGATGAAGGTTCTACACTTCTTAGAAATCTCAGATACCTTGTCGGTGGAAAATAATTTCAATCTATATGTCCCAGAGACTATACACATTCATGGTATTAAACATACCATTTTGTTAGAGAGAGATTCTTGGTTTAATTCAAGATTCTAGAAGGGGTTGTAGAAGGCTCTTGGTTCATAGGATCTTTTGAGTATAGAAAATGACCCTTAGAAATATTGTTAGTCCAAGTTCACTATAAAAGTATTGGGGTATATGATACATGAATAAGTCCTAGTATTTGGAGTATTAGGGTAAAATTAATTTCATTTTTATATGTTTTTCTATAATAATAGTTTCCAAGATACTATTTAGATGGAACCTTAGAGGGAATTTTATGGTATGTTGTTAGTTCACCTCTATACAAGTTATAAGTAGGAGAGACAATACGATTGGGACCATGTCTCATTCAAGTGACATCGGAGTAGGTATAGATGATCAGTAAATGTATGGAAATTGGTCAATTTGGGGAGAATTAATATGTTGATCATTTTTTTTTGACCTTTAGAATTTGAGATGGGGGATCAGTTCTTTTGGAATGTTTTACTTAGATTGGGTCATTGATGGATTTAGAGGAAACGTAAGAAGACACCAAGATTGATATGGCCTTTAAAGATCTTAGAGAGGGATATTTTGATACTGTATCAGATAGATCTACCTTAGTGGTATATGGATATGGGTGATTTCTTTTATATTTCACATTTCTTTAATTAATATTTCAACCCATCTCATTCCATTAATCCTTTGGAAATAGAACTAGTGGATGATTCTTGTTATTGTGGATTATCCAGTTTTCATCATCAACCATAGTCTGAAGAATCTATGAGGAAGGATGGTATTCATGTTCTAGGTTCTCTGGGATCACAGTCATATATATGAGTATACATTCGAATGGGAGTATGGTTTATGTTCTTAGTGTCCGGAATTGTTCTCGGATTCAACTCAACCACCCATAGAAGTGAAACATAGGGATGATATATCTTAAGGAGAGGAATTTATAAGATAAATGTTATTAATTAAAGAAAATATCCTTTTAAATATTATCAAACCTAATTTATTTCATCGTAGTGGAGGTGAATTAAGGAGTATGGGAGGTTCTGAGATCATTTGGGAAGGTTTGGGGCTCATAGATCTATTTTATGGAGAAGTTGTATGGGTAACACATTTAGAGAATTATTTTTTCTAACCATTCAACTCAACCATGTATCCCAAAAGGTGGAGGATCATGATTTTACAAACTATGAAATGGATTCTACTAACCATGTGAGAGCCTTTATTTTACAAAATACCTAATGCACGGTTTGTGCAAGATATGGATAACTGTACATTCAAACAATGCACCCTATTATTTTTTTGGAATGTATTGTTTTCCATGTTACCCTTTTAAATATTATTTTCCTTCTCCCTCCTCTCATTTTCATTCAGTATACCCTCTGCATCTCTACCTTCACCTCTCCTTGGATCATGAGTGGATATCCCACATAGGCCTCCATTTCCATTATTTTAGGTCATATTAGAACAACCTTGATAAGGTTATCACTCTTTTACCTTATTTTCTTAGTTTTTCACAATAATTCCTATTATCCCCATGAAATATAAGATACCCAATTTTTAGGTATTTTGTTTTTTTATTTCTCACATTCCATCCCAAACCTAAGGTTGATATTGAATGCGGGGTCTTCTGTGAGGGATAGTTAAACAGTCTATTACTTTTCCCTAAGATTATTGATGTTTATAATTTTTTTCACTGTTCCACACAAAACAATTTATATATTCTCCCCATAAAATATATAACTCCAGTAATTAGTCACCCAAACCATGACTTAAACATTCTATGTGGCCCTTAAAAACTATTTGAGGTGGTTAACCTCATCCTGAACAACCCATTACGTTATTTTTGTCCAAACATGCATGTTAAAATTATTTAAAATATATCCAAAACACCTCTTAGGGTGTATTTGGTTTTCCTCTTAGGGAAATTTTTTTTCCTATATAACCAAACCACCCCTTATGTTGCATTTGGATTGTAATTGAAAAGCGAAATTTCATAATTGAATTAATTGAATTTTGAAATGGCATGGATACTTTATTTTAGACCTGTGATTAGTTACCATTACTTTTTAAATTATTAGATGTCATAAACACACATGACCAAATTATTAGTTACCAATTAAATATTATTTACATTTTGTGGAATTTGGTGACACTCTTAAAGTTGTGACATGCCTCAAGCAACCCTTATATTTCCCACGTAGAATACCTTGAGAAAACTCATTAGATGAAACCTGATTCATTGATGTGAACACCAAGTAGCATACCCACCTTGGATTTTTTCATTGTTCTACTTTGATAAATGCCTTTACTTGACATCAGTGTTTTATCTATCTCCCTATAAAATTAAAAATGAATGGGATGATATTTGAGGTTCATCTACATGTCCTTGGACAGGGAATTCCTTGGGTAATCCCCTTATATTTCAATTGAGACCTGCCTAAAATTCAATGAAAACTTTCCTTTATTTTGTTAGAAAATAATATGATTAGAATGATGAGGGTTCATCCATTGGATTCCCCTCAAAATAAAGTATCCATAAATCATAGTTTGATCCCCATGAGTTGGATCAACTTCCACAACTCAAGAATGTCATGGGTTATCCATAGATTTAAAATGGTTGTGTAGTTTTAGAATTCAAGGACTCATTCAGTGTATTCCTTATGGTTACTTATTATTGTATTCCTTGGACACATGCCTCATGTACCTTGACAAAAATTTAAAGGAAACATATTCATAAACACTTATCTTAGGAAAAAACATGTTGGGTCAGTTGGGTATCCCATGAGGAGCCTGATCCCGTCATGAATTAAATTTATGTTAATGTTTTTATTTATTATGAATACACACTATTAAATTTTATTCTCATCGACTGCATTTTACATAAAACCTATTATTGGTAGCATACTAATTTTTAATAACACCCTGTTTCAGTCATCTCTTAGTACCCAACCTGATTTCATAGATGTGGGAAAGGAAAAAAGGGATACCCCCTGGTGTGTCTGCTTGATCACTTTCATGGTTGGAATCATGGGAGTATAAGTCTGAGATAGTACTCAAGATGTTCATGGAGATAGTTTTTTTGGTCTTTTGTTTCCTTTTATTTATAGTGGTATTGTTTGTATTCCTGCTACCATGTCTTTCCTACTTCATATTTTGTACAGTCATGAAATCATCAATATGTGATACTTTTTAATGCTCTATATTATTTATTTTATATATAGATTATGTGTTGTTTTTATTTACCATTCTGTTTCACTTTGATAAAGATGTTATTATACCCCCAAAATATCACTATACACCCTCCTTACTAGTCAGCAACCTATGCCATATGGGGAGGAATGCTTGAGGCCTTGTGGCCCTATATATTGGTCACATTTCTATGAACCTAGTTAGGGACATCACGTATATTGATAATCATCATAGAGATTTATAGTTTGAATTAAAGGATATGGTATTACTTTAAATATCACCATGTAAGGGGGTTATAATATTCTAGTATATTGGAAAGTTATTCCCTATATATATTGTCCCTTTTAAAATCATTGATAATTTGGGGATAATAGATTATCTACTTGAACTTCCACAGAATCTCTGTTAATTTCCTGAAGTGTTTCATGTATCACTTATAAATAATTACATACCTAATCCATCACATGTATTAAACTCAGTGGTTTTATTGCTAGAGAAAGATATCTCTCATGAGGAAAACTGGTAGAAATCTTGGATTGAAGGGATAATGTACTATTAAATATGACCACTCACTAGGTTAATATTCTATAATAGAATCGTATGTTTGAGGAAACAATGTGGGAATCTAAGGATGTAATGAGATATAAGTACCCTAATTTGTTTTCATTAGATTAATAAAATTTTGAAGGGAAAAATCATTGAAAGGGGAATAACATAACACCCTATGATTTTAGTATATATTTATCATTAAATAAGTCATGTTTGTTTTATAGTTTTTAATATGCACAACACCAAACCAAAAACACATGTTATGTTTTAGTGAGAAAAACATTATAATGAAAGAAAAATGTTATTAAATTATGAAAATACAATATAAAATATCATTAGGAAAATTAAAATTGGTATAAGTCCACTAGTAAATAAAAATACCATAAACAAGAAATTTTTACCCTCATGGTTTTCATTGCAGATCATACCTTCAATTATAAATATGGGAAGAAGGTAAAAATTAGAAATACAATATAAATTTTTAAAAATAAGTAAACAAATAAAAATAATTAGTTTTAGTGAAGCTTGTATGAATATATATAGTAATGTAAAATGATTGTTACACATATGGTCATTGGACATATGGTCCTTGGAGATATATTAATTGGATATGTATGATTTTTAAATATAAGGTAATTGGATAAAATTGTATATAATAGTTACATTTAAGTTGTATTATTGTTAGTAAAATATTAAAAATATAATTCTCATATATTGAATATTTCTGGAAGTAAATAAAAAGAAAATAATATTTTATTATAGAAATTTTCATTTTTATTAATTATATATTCTTTCTAAAGAAAGATTTCATTTGTTAAAAGAAACACCAAATTTTTATTGCATTAAAAAAATTGTGTGTTTATAAGATAAATAATGGGATGTGATTAAATAAATTTTATGTTAAAATGGGAGAATTTTCAAAGATTGTTTTTTATTATTTTGGGTATTTTTATATTTATAATTAAATTGGTCACTGTAGAATAATGATTTTGATAAAATTTATTATTTATATATATATAATCAAATAAATTAAAATTCATCTAATGATTATTATTTAGAAATTAATAATAATAAATCTATATTTAGGCTTAAAAATATATTTTTCTAAAAACTGCTTTATGTGTTATACATTTTTAATTTTAAAATTTGTTTTTATAAATTTTAATGATTAAATATAATAAAATACAATATATATATTTTTTATTTTTATTATCAAAATTATTTGATAATACTAATATCATTTTTAGGCACAAAAATAAATTACCAAGACAAAACATAGTCATCACATCAAAGGCTAAAATAAGGTAAAAGGGTTAAATTAAGGTATAAAGTCATAAAGTATTATAAGAAGTATATTTAAATGGATTTATAAGGAAACTATTGACCACCCCAAATCCCTTTTATATTATTTTTTAACTCTTTTCTACTTTCCTTTTTAAAATAACAAATTTATACATTATGTAACGGGTATTTGAAAAAATGTCACCTAAGCTCACTTATAGAAGGACCCATCTTATACCCACATAAACTGACAAATTTAGATATAATTTATATTAAATACCTAACCAAATTATCTTCCTAAAAATCTTATATAATATTTGTGAACACTGGATTACATGATGAATTCCCAAACCCCTCATTTTTAAGATGTTCTCTAATAGGAGATTCAAGTCTTCAATGTATGTGTTATATTATCTTTAGTCATTATTATATATATTATTATTCAATAAATTTTTGATTCTATTTTATATATTTAATAAAAATTTATTGAAATCATTAATCTTCAATAAAAGTGATATAATTACTATACAATAACATGTCATTATTCATTCAATCACAATAACATGTTCTCCTTTTGGATAGTTTCACCACCAATAAGAATGATGCAATTACGTTTACATCATGAATGAATAATAAAACATTAAATTATTGTAATATGATGTAATAATATTTTATTAAATATGTTTAGATAATTATATAATGGTATTATATATAAGTATATTCATTAACAAATCAATTATTTTGTTGAATATAAATTTAAAAAAGTGGATTTATAATTCCACGTGAACCGTCATGATAAGTTCCATGAAATAACCATGTAGATCTAGAAATAAATAAAAAATATATGATACATTATTATTAACATTATATATGTGATGAAACTATGATCAAGAAGAAAGGGATAGAACCACAAATCTGAAACATTCATGAAAAAACATAATAATTAATGCCTGAATATTAAATTCAACTATAAATGATTAATATTCAGGGAATATGGAATCATAAATGAATGGTATTAAGCAAAAGAAATAAAAATAAGTTTCTCATTTATATTAATTATGAACCTAAATTTATTATAAAAGTAGTTATAATGTGTCCAAACAAATAAGAAGTTTGAGGGTAAGGGTTTCTTTTCTAATCTCATTTTGAAATCAAGATGGTCTGTATTTAAATTAAAATTAGAGAAAATTATATGATATTTATCTCTATAACCCCATATATATTTTTTATCCTCTATTTATATCTAGTTTTTTCTTATATTACTATGATTTCACTTCCTTTTTTTGTTCAAAAAATCTATTGAAAGGATGCATTTAAGTGGAACAAGACTTATCTCATTATTTAAATTGGAAATATTTCTCATCCATGTCCATATTATTTATATTGTTATATATATATATATTAATATCTACACTTAAATGATTTATTATGGTTAATTTCTATTTTATTTTAATTTCTTATAAAAAATTTAATGGAACATTTTAAAACATTTTCCATATGGGGCATTTTCTATTGATTTCAACTGTATCTACAAAAGTTTGAAAAGAATCTTCCTTTTTAATGTTTTCTCCATGAACATATTTTCCTAAAAAAATTTTTTCTTAAAAAAATTCCAATTCATGTTTTTAGGTTTGGAAAAATTAATTTCTACTCCAATTACTTTATAAAAATATAATATTTTAAATAAAATTAATCAAAAGTAAATGAATTTTTTTTATTTTTCGAAGTAATTTTATAATGTTCTTATAAAAGTGTGTTTTCATATATTTCAAAAAAAATAGTTTTTTTTATTATTTACTTGGGATATTCTCTAATGATATCATCCACCTTCTTACTTTGGATGGCTTATAATCATATATATGGTAATTTTTCATGAAAATGAATCTTTCTCTTGGGTTAATAAATTTATGATGGGATTATGAGTGTTTTTATGTTCATGTGGCGCACATATATATATTTTTAATTATATTGATGGTTTTATTTGATTTATATTTCCCTCAAATGCATTGGGTAAAGATTTATATCTTAGTATATGACATTTAAGGGATTAGGGAGTGAACAGAATCTACTATTGGTCTATATCCAATATGATTATGTGAATGGTGAGTGAAATAAATCCACTATAAGACTATCTATTATGTGAGGATGGTCTTTGAAATGTGTCTCATCAAAATAAATGATTTTGTATGATTATTTGTGTGCCACATTTTTACACCTATTTTAGTTTTTCATGTATCATGATTATTGATTCATATTTTGATACCCCTATGATTTATGTATTATGTTATTATAGAAGCCTTATGTCATGATTCTTGGTTTATGATCAATATATTATTGGATATTAATATCTTATGTAATGTCCATGTACCTTGATTACATTATCATACCAATATACTGACCTTGTGATCAATTATAATATTTGATTCTAATCTCTTATCTTAACCCTTACAGAGCATTTTAGATCACCCTATGTTATAAAGAATATTATTATATATGATATTTATATAAATGTATTATGTGTGAATACTATATATAGAAGATGTTAAATAATGTTCCTAATTTAATTTTTCTAGGTATCTGGTCTTTAAAGACACTAAACTTATAGGTTATGGTTGTCATTTATTAGAATATTCCATGAGTATTCTGTAAAATTATGAAATTTGAATGTATTTTATGGTTTATTCATATCATTGTTAGAAAATTTTTTACACTGTTGATATAATGACTTAAAAACAATAAAGGAAATGGTTTATGGGAAACCCCTTAACCTCTGAATTATTTAAATGTGATATAAATCCCAGTATAATAAAATTATTCTTATTAATCATCAATTTCATAACTCTATTTATTTGTATTTCAGTTATTATAGTCAAATATTATTCATTTATTAATTATTTATTAGTTAAAGATTTTTTATATAGATCATTAGATGTTAATAGCTCTCATAGTTTCATGATCATTTCTTTATAATGGTATTGATCATAATTATATGTTCATAATCTAATCATCTCCATAATTATCAATTCACTATAATCATAATTTTATAATGATTTATAAGCCCATATGTTAATTCAATTGGAGTTATGAGTATGATTTTTAAGAAATAAGTATATATTTTTCTCATTTTATATAACTTTTCCAATAATAAAGTGTTACCTTATAATGAATATTCATTTAAATGTTACTATTCAAAAAATAATAATAACTTAAATTCAAATTTTATATTAAAAATATGTTTTATATATGTTTTTATCAATCATACATAACTATAATTAAGAAAATTATGTATCGTTATTCTTATAGGTGGTTGAAAAAACCCAAACATTAACATATAATAAATAAGGAATGATTATAAAACAAAAAACACCTATCATGTGTGGTACAAAATATAGTGACCTCAACCCTATTAGACTAAATCTAGCGTTTTGTTTATTAAATTGGCACAATATACATTGAATTAGATTCTAAAGGTCTGAATAGTTTTCTAGTATTGGTAAACTATATAAATACTTAAAATTCACATTACATTTTGAAACATAAAATATACAGATAATTTTATTTGATTATTCCATTATTACCCTTAATGTATCCAAACATATCAATCAAAAAACACTTCATCATATCCTAGGGAAAATAAAACATAATAAATATATGAGATCATATGCTCAGTAAGAGTATGCATATAAGGCAAGATTTGAATAAATAATGCATAATCAATATAGAATGGTAAATAACTAAATAACACACCCTTTAATCAATAACTCGAACATAATATGGAAGGGAAAAATTATTATAAAAGAATTCTATATAAAAAATCACAATATTATAAAACATAATAATTGATATTCTAACTAATTGAATAATCACATAGAATATCAATAACTAAATTCATAATTATGGAATGAATAATGCTGGATATATAAAACATATCGTTGAGGCTTTGTTCCAAGATAACTAATACCATTGAGGCCTTGTGCTAGGAAATCTATATAAATGCGTAAGGCCTCATCCAAAATCCAATATTTTTTGTCTCATGAAACCTACTGATGTGCCAAGGTCCTATAGTGGGATTCACCCGTGTAACTATCTGTATTTCGAACTAGATGAAAACATAAAGGTTTTGAAATTTTTTAATTACTAAACAGGGCATTTTTAAAACTAGACCCTTGAATAAGATTCCTAAGAATATAACACTCCTAAAAGATGTTTTTATACTTGGGTGAATGTTTTTTAAGTTCGTCGTGTGGCTCGAAGAGTTTAATGAGCACTAGACATGGGAAAAAAGTTTTTGAAAAGCTGGAGAGGGTGCATGGTTTTTCTAAAAACATGTGACCAACTACAAGAAACTATGTGGCCTGGCTCGGGGGGGGGGGGGGGTAGTGGTAGTACGTATGTGATGCACACGGTTTCAAAAACCATGTGAGGGGAGTTTCTTAAAGAGGGGGTCCTATAGGGTTGGCACACGGTTTCCCAAACCATGGGGTGTTTGTGTATTAAATAAATTTTTTAAATCAAATTAAATTATAACTAAAATAAAACCGTCATAACGCACCCATCCTCCTCTCTCATATGTGACGCACCCCCAAGGGGGTTATCCTTCAACGTGTGACCTCCCCTCTTCATAGAGCCTATACATCAATGAAATCCCTTTTTATTTCTTACCATTCTTCATCTGATCCATCATGGTAAGCCTCTATCCTCCTACACCTTTTGGTTTTTTGTAATTGTTTTGTCCCTCTGTCACTCAAGAGGGTTCACCTGAAACCCTAGGTGGTTGGGGATTATGGATTTTTGGTTTTCATTAATTATAGGGATGTGTGAATGGTCTCTTAGGACACCCTTGTTCATGTTCTAACAAGCTTCCCTGAAGGAGAGGTGGTATGGGTAGATTCGTTCCATCAGTGTATTTTGGGGTAATTTTTAAAACCACTTCTTGGTTTCACACCCTCTAATTTAGGGTATTATGATTTTTATGGGTTTCTAGTATTTTAATTAAGGTGTTTTGGTCCCTGCCTTGTGGTTTTTGGCTGCCGGGTCTAAGTCGGATCACCTGTATATGCATAGGTAAGAATATATATATATAGGTTACCCTGTTATGTGTATATTCATCCATGGTAGTGAATATACAAGGGGTTAGGTGTTCCTATTTATATATATGAAAAATCATATGTATGTGGGAAGAGATAGGTATATACATATAAGAATATATGTAAGGATCCCCTTGTGCATGTTCATGTCCATGAGGGTGTGCGCATAGTGGGTTGGTGTCCTTATATATATGTGAAGGTTCATATGCTTAGTGGGGAGTAGTATCTTCTAGTTACAAAGCACCATGAGATGAATGTTTGGTTTGGTTCCAATCTATGTTAATATCCCCTTATATACCATTTTATTTATGTAATTAATTAATTAATTACTTATTTTACCATTATTAGTTTTCAATTAATGTATTATGGTTTCCAGTTTAAAAGTTTCCTTTGATAAGGTTAGTAAAATTATGAAAAGTGATTAATGATTTTCTTGATAAAAAAGTCATGTTTTTTTAATAAGACCCCCCCCCCAATGTAGGTGCACTTCCTTTCAGATAAAAATGCAGTGTTATACTTTTATGCTTTCTTGGTTCATTGATTTGATGCCTTCTTACACTTCAGCCTTGGTTAGAACTAGTATGATTAGGGATTTGTCTTGTTTTGTAAACTGAATGAACTTACTTTTCAATGGAAGTCACCATCTAGGAATCCTCCCTTATTCCAATGAAACCTCTCCTTGCACTTGGGCCCTTTAAGTGAAGTTAACATGTTATAGCGAGTAAAATAATTTGGTTTAAGTAAAGGGAAATGGGTAGGGTGGATTAAAAAAGTTAGTGGTATTTTTAATGGTAAATGAACACCATACTTTCTAGGAACATGTTCCTTATGTCAATTTACCATGTATAAATTTTTTATTGAAATGAATTTAAATGGGGTGAATCAAACTAAAAGGCATGTTTTGTGTTAAATGGATTATATGAAATTAGGCAATTCCTAGCTTGGAATTTGTATCATGTAAACCAAATTTCCATATTAGGCAAATTGATTTCATTAAACCTATAGATGATGGTTTGACTAAGGATAAGATTTCCATTACATCCTTAAATGGGATGTGATGTGTAAATTTGAAATGTGTAAGAGGTGTTGCCTTGTATTTTATATTATAATTATTAAAATGATTGAATGCTTATGGATAGGAGGAATTATTACTCCATGAAAGCTTATTATATGTGTATGGGAGGGAGGCATGATTACCCCAAGATAGTTACAATCCCTATACATATATAGATTAGAGGAATTTATACCCCATGTCATTATTGTAAATATTATGGATGAGAGTCATTATTACCCCATGTCATTATGGTAAATGTTATATATGGGGGGAATTCTTACCCCAAGCCTGTTATCTTCTATTTATAGATGGGAGGCATGCTTTCCCCATGTCTTATATATATATATATATATATATGGATGATAGGTAGTCTTACCCCATGCCAGTTGTATATAATTCGATAGACAAGAGTATATATATATATAAATAAAAATTTACATGATCAAACTATTATCCCATTAGCGAGCTCAAGCTGGTATAGCCATCATGTGTCCCTTAGAAACCTGGTTGAGTGTTTACTTATTTAGGATGTTCTGTTTATTAAATTATTTTATACCTTCATGGTGCATATTTTATATTATACTAGATTTGGGATTGACACAGTGGGTGTCGGCCTACTGAGATATCATCTCACACCCCACTCGTGTGGCCATGGTACCTGAGTATACCTTATATTTTCTGGACCTAGTTTTATTGTTTTATGTTGGTACCTAAGGAGTTAAGAGAAAAGGACTGAGTTGGAGCTCAGGATGCTCATGTAGATTTCCCTTGGAAATTTTGTGACTTTTAATTAATTTTTTATTGGAAATCATGTTGTTTTTTTACAAATTTTGGATATTAATCATTACCATGTCATGCATTCATTTGTTTTATAAACTAGATTTCGCCACTTTAGTTCAATTGAATATTATTATTCCTCTAGTACTTCGATTTATTCTTTATTTATTTCTTCCACTATTTTTTGATGTTATTATCTAATAATATAGTTGCGCATACTATAATGTGATGGTATAGTCTTCTCGCTATCTCTTCCTAAGACCCTCACTGCTAGCAATCAGCCTCAAGCATACATGGATACAATCTTGAGGCCATGTGACCCACTGATCTGGCAACCAGTTTAGTGGTAAGCTGTTTCAGGACATTACAAAGTGTTATCAGAGGAAAGTTTTCCTTTGACTTACTATTTTGGGTTGGTAGATAGAGGACTAGGAATGTGTTAGATCTTTTTTTAATAGTCATGTATATAAATGATCACCCCACATATGAAAAATGACCAAGTGACCAGGGATGAGAAATGTTGTTCAATGTTGTTTGATATTATAGTTGGATTTGATTTCACCTCAAGTGATTGGTGTACTTTCTACTACTTATAATTTATAAATTTTCTGGAAATTAACCCCTGTACTGATATTTAAAGGAGGTTTCATTGCATGCATCTTATCAGGTACACAAAAATTCACATTCCATGTATAGTTTCATGCCATGTAGTTTCATTTTAGTTGCCTTTTGATTTGAATTTTTTTTTCTTGAATGTATTTCATGCCTTTTATTTATTACCACTTCTATTTAGATATATTTTTTCACATATATATATATAGAATTATTTTGTGATTATATGTCATGATCATGTGTTTATTTCTTATGATAGAATGATTGTATGGTTTTGATATATGTAAACTAGTTGCGATTAAAATGGGAGCCAGGTTTCAATTATGAGGTGTATGGGTGCCTTATAATGGTAAAAATGTAACCCATATACTCAAACCATAGTTTGTATTTTGTTAAAATGAAAATGGTTCTAAAGTTTAAATTTCAATGTGGATTGGGTTTAATTAAATGTGAGCCAAATTCCAAACTATAAAGTGTATAGGGACTTTATAAGTTGGTTGGTGGCCACCCATATGATCTAACTGTGCTATTTGATCATGTTAAAAATCCAAAAATTACTTTTTTTATAAATGGAATCCAATTTTGAATTTATGGAGTGTATGGGAACTTCATAAATTGAGAAATGGTAACCCGTATAAGATGAAATGACAATGCTATGTTTGAAATAGTTATAGTTGTAAGAGATGTTATGTATTAATTTGAATTAAATAGGTGTAATAGGACTCTCATAGGTCATATTATTTTTTGAAAGGAATTGATTATGATAAACTACCTATAAATGATGGGATTTAAAAATTTGTTTTATTTTTTAAAAGGAATATGGATATGCTTTCGTGTTTTTTCTTGGGGAATTGGTTAAAATCAATTACCTTGAGTTTTGTTTTGGAAAATTTTATTTGATATTTTATTAAATATGTTAATTATTAAATATTAAAGGTGAATATATTTAAAGGGATTGAAGATGGAAATTGTAGTGGAATCCTTTATTTAAAATCCTCGTGTAATGGGTAGATTGAGTTCTCTTTTAGTTTACATGGAACAGAACCTTTAAAAATGGATTGATAATCTACTTTTGAGCCTAGTGACTTGGTTGGTTGTGACCAGATGCTTGGGTCAATTATTGCTATTCAGAAGGTGTTGGCCCATTGTAGATAGAAACTGTAGAGCCTTAATTCCTAGCTAGTGTCATGTGTTTTCAGACTTTTAGTGTCCTTCAGGTGCTATCGTCCCTTGTAAGACTTTCAATTTCCAATGAAACCATTTTTCAAACACGTGGACATGCTTTTTTGACCTTGTTATGGGCATGAGCATCAGGTAATTCTTTTTTAAGAAGATTATACATGCCTCTGGAATGGTTACCTACTTTTTAGGTTATTTTACCCTTTCTTCTTCTTATTGATTGATGGCTGGTTATAGAATCATCCAAGACAATGGTCATATGTAGAAATACGACTCTAAAATAAATATCTTATAATGTTGGGTATGGTCTCAGGTTTTCTACATAGTATAATGACCTAAGTGTTAAATAATCATTCATCCCAATTCCTTGGATGATGTTTCAAAAGACTCAGGTGTTTTGAAATTCCCGTAATTTTTAATTTTGTTAGGTTTTGACCTTGTTTTTACGCTTTGACATTGTGATTTTGGCTCATGGGAGGGTCATGCATTCATTTTATTTTTTGATCTAGTACACTTATGAGTGGATAGTTATATTTCCTTTTGAAACTAGGAAACTAAAGAGTTGGGGTGTTTCATGTTGAATTTTTTAAATGATTCCTTCCATGTCGAAGGAGAACAACTTATGAAGGACCGTTTTGAAATGGTCAGTTTTCTTGAATTCCTTTGGGTCGATGAGTTATGTAATTTTCAGTGCAAACTTGGAAGCATGACATTGATGTGTTTGGTTGTTGTATAAACCCCTAATTAACATTATTATATTTGGATAGGATTTAGTGGTAAAGGTTTTATGATCATGGAAATCCTCATTGGTAAAGACTTGTGTTCAGTTGTGATGTCAGGTTGGCAGGTGAAACTGGGTTCCTTCTTTGATGTCGAATAGTTAGGTTTTGACATTTATTTTTCCTAGTAATTGTTTATGATTAAATTGAAGTTGTTTTAATACAATTTTGGTATTATACTAAGTGATGTTTGTGTCCCATTTCTTGATGTCATCCTAGATGCACTTAGGGGGCATCAGTCTTATGTCGTGCTAAAGTTTCTAAATCCATCAGGCTTGTTCAGGTGGTTCTCTTTCACTATTGTAGCTGGATGTGTGGTTCCATTTATGGTTTGATCTTAGAAACATCATTGGAAGTCAGGTGTAGGATTTAGTGATAATGTTTGTGCTAAATTTAAGTTTCCTTGAGTGAATGCATTGAAGTTCAGCTTAGAATACGCTAGTCTTCTAAGTCATGTGTTCTTGTAAATAGTTATCCATAGATTGCTCCACATGTTTTCTTCTTATTTAATGTTTATGGTCAGTAACAGACCCTTCTATTGCACGTAGTCAGGAGGAGATGAGTTTGGTTCATATTGGATGAGGAATTTTATGAAAATCCGACTCAACCCGGACTTTGAGGTAAATAGGGAATTGATCATTTAATTGATTTAAAATAACACTTGGGGCATGTTTGGAAAAGGAAATTACAACGGTGGTAAGTGCTATGACTTGGAATTGGTTGATTAACATTAAAGCCTAAGGTGGGAAGTACCTTTTTCTAGTTTCTTGAAGAGACAATGACGTGATAATGTCTATACATAAATGGGCTCAGGTAAGAGTCGATTCAAGGCTTTGGTAGGGAAAATGATCATTGGATCAAGTTTAAATGGATTAAAAGTTTTTTACATAAGTGGATGATTATGGTTTCAATGGGAATTTGGGAATGAAATGTGATCTTTCGAATAAATCTTCATGACCGATGTAGATCATTTGAGGTTTACATAGTTCCCAAAGACTTTTCAGGGATGATAAGTTCTAAGGTGGGAAGGTTGTAATGATCCGTGTTTTGAACCAGAAAAAATATGAAGGTTTTTTTAACTTTTTCAATTATGGAATTCGTCATTTTTGAAACTGGGACTCGTAATGTGATTTCAAAGGTTGGAACACTACTAAAAAAAATTTTGGACTTGGGGTCCTGTTATGTTCCCAAGGTCACTCGAGGCGTTTCAGGAGTGCTGGACTTAGGGAAACATGTTTTCAAAAAGATATATAGGGTGCACGATCTATCTAAAACAATGTGACCCACAACAGGTAACTGTGCATCCTTTTTTAAGGGTTCAGTGGCGGTATGCACAGGTTGTGCACAGTTTTAAAAATCTTTTTCCTAGCCTGAACAGTTTGTGTTTTTTGGCAGTACCTCGACACTCTTCATCACACAGTCTCTGCGCTATTAGGTTAATCATGCGGGACAAACCATCTGATTGGAGTTTCTTAAACTGGGGGTACAACATGTTTGGTGAATTTTTTTCCAAACCGTGTGGCTTAAACCATGTAGTGAGTGTGTTTTAAAGAATTTTTTTAAATTAAATTAAATTAAAAATAAAATAAAACACTTACAACTCACCCCTCTTTCCCTCTCATAAGTGACGCACCCCCAGGGGGGTTCCCCTTCGACGCGAGACGTCACCTTTCTGTGATTCCTCTCCATCAATGGAATCCCTTTGTTTTTCTTTCCATTATTCGTCTAATCTATCATAGTAAGCCTCTATCCCCATCCTTCTACCAGTTCCCATCTATTTTTTTATCCCTTCGATTCCTGGTAGGGTTTGGCCAAAACCCTAGGGGTTGGGGATTATGGATTTTTTGGTTTCTTTTGATCTAAGGTTGTTAAAATGGTTTCTCAGTACTCCTTTATGCATGTTCTAACAACTACCACTAAAGGTGTGGTGGTTTGGGTAGATTCATTCTGCTAGTGTATTATTTGGGTAATTTTTAAACATGATGATTGGTTTCAAACCCTCTAATTTAGGTTCTTATGATGTTTATGGGTTCCTATTATTTTAATTAATGTGAATTGGTACCTTACTTCTCGTTTTGGGTAGTTGAGTCTAAGGTGACTCACATGTGTATGCATATATAACTGTATATATATATATATATATATATATATATATATATATATGTTCCCCCATTATCTATATATTCATCCATGGTAGTGAATATACATGTATGGGGCTAGGTTTTCATGTATATATATATATATATATGAAAATTCATATGTATGTGAGTGGAGATGAGTATATTCATATAAAAATAAATGTAAGGATCCCCTTGTGCATGTTTAGGGCTATACGGGTCTCTGAATAGTGGCTATGTGTCCTTATATGCACATTCAGGGCTCGCCTAATGATATACTTTCTTTGAATGGATTAAATGGGATGTGATGTATTAATTTAAAATTTATAAGAGGTACATCCATATGAATTACATTATAATTATGAAAATTATTGAATGATTATGGATTAGAGGCATTATTACCCCATGCCAGCTTATTATAATTTTATGGGTGGTTTATATGCTTACCCCATGATAGTTACAATCTCTATACATATATGGATGGGAGGTATTCATACCCCATATCAGTATTGTGAACATTATTGATGGAAGGAATTATTACACCATGCTCGTATTGTAAATTTTATGGATGGGAGGAATTCCTACCCCATTATAGTAATCTTCTATTGATGGATATGAGGCATGCTCACCCCATGCCAATTATAGATATACGTCTATGGACGGGAGGAAGCCTTACCCCATGCCAGTTGTATATACGTATATGGATGGGAGTCATGCTTATCCCGTGCCAGATATCTCTATTTATGGATAGGGGGAACTATTATCCCATGTTTTTATATATAATTCTATGTACAATAGGAATTCTTACCCCATTCCAGTCATCTCTATTTATGGATATGATGCATTCTTACCCCATACATATGCATGATAAACATTTATATTTCCAATGATCATTATGAAAAGAAGTTACATAATATTTTATCTCTAAATAATGATCATAATATCATATATACTATAGTATTTCCTTAAATATACTTATATATATCTTCCATCTGGTGTGGTGATGAAAATAGACTCACATATCTTTGTGAGGGTGGTAGTCCACATGTCCACAAACGACATTATCATCTTTCAATGAGTGAAAAATTATGAAATAAAATGATATATTTTGTTTTCAGAATGATAAATATTCCATGAGCATCATAATTTTTTAATTTATATCACATATAATCATTAAATTCATCATTATCATTTTCCATGTAAAGCCTTATTTAAAGTCAAATCACATCGCTTCGTGAGGTGGTAGTCCGTCGTACACACGAGTGACGTCATGGAATCCCTTACAGAATGGAATGTAAAAAAATAATATATGATATAATGACTCCATAGGTATAATTATATCATAATCACTATATATATACTTTATATCCATCATCATACCCAGTTGTGAGAGGTGTTGGTGGAAAAATGGTCACATCGATTTTTGAGGCAGTAATCCGCCATACACACGAGTGACATTATCGTTTCCCATTTGAAAGAGGAGGAGATGTATAATGGAAATGACATTAAAAAAAGGAAATATTAGTATATAGGAGATATTGGAGTTATTATATAATCATAAATGAATAATTTTTTAATTATGTGGCAAAAAAATAAAATAAAAACGTATAGTTAGGAATTTTACCTCTTCCCATACCACCTATTTAGGATTATATCTAAAGTGTTCCTATAATTTATTCTAAAAAAAATATTTTAGGTAATTTGAAAAGTTTTTTGGTTATTTATTGGTAAAAAGGGTTTTAATGTATGAAGAAGAGAGGATAGCTTCTTTCCTTTTATAAGTGAGCTAAGTCACACAGAAAGTAATTTTTTAAAAAAAATTTGTACCCTCGTTTTATAAATGAAAAAAGGGTAAAAAATGGGGCATTATATTTCTTTATTCATTATAATGTATATATATTTACAAAAAATATATTTTAGACATGGTTTTACTCCATTTTAACAACTATCATTTTAGTTTAACCCCTTGATAAATCCGTTTTTTCCATAACCATGGTAAATAATTTTTACTAATTTTACTATTAATTACGGTCAAAATTAAGATGAAAATATTAGATAATATAAATTTTGATTATTAAAAATATTGAATCTATTTTTTCAAATATCATTCATAGTAGTGTCAAGTTTTAATTTAAAAATTAATCTTATAGGCGCGATGAAAAAATAGATTTTCAAAAAGAAAATGTTCAAAAGCTTACAATTTTTTATATCAAAATACAAGATAAATGAGATTTATATTACCTAAATTAGATTTATATATATATAACTAAAATAACTAAACTTTAAATAAAATGGAAAATAAAATTTAACATTATAAATAATTAAAATGAAAATGCAGTTTTCAATTAAAATTTCATATTTTCACTATTCAAAAAAAGGCAAAAATTTTATAAAAAAATAAAAATTCACCCTAAGATATTTTTGGTTTTATAATTTCAAAAATTAATTTAATTTTATAAAATAAATTTACTAAAATAGGTTAAAAAATAATTTTAATTTATGTTCGTGAAGTACGACTAAACTTTCTTTTTGAAAAAATACGGTTTTTCAGAAAGCATTTATTTTTCATCCAAATAAATTTTATTTTTATTTATAATAAACATATAGAAAATGTATTTGTGAAAAATATATAATTTTAATAATTTAGTTACTCATATTCATACCTAACAATTTAACTATTTGGTTATAACTGTATACTATATTATGGTTTATTTTGAATCAGGGTTGCGTGTTCTGTAAGCTATCGAGGATACTAAAATTAATGAAATATATTTCATGGGTTGTTTAAGATCAATGTTTCATGTCATGTGCACTATAATTTTTTTATTCTTTTATAATATTAGGTTGTTGTATTCTCCACACCATGAAGAAATATTTTCGTCGTAATTTAATCTTAGTCTTGGTAATCAAGTATTTGGAATTTTGAAATACCATTATTAAAAAACCAAAATAAAAAAATGGTTAATAAAAAATTCTATTGATAATAAAGAAATAGAAATATTAAGGCCTTATGTGAGAACACATAACTAAGTTTATATGTAGGATAGTTTTTTAGAAATTAAAGATATATACATATAAGAAAAGTGTAAATAATTATAGAGAGTGATAGACATCATTGATCACAAGAAAGTCAATGATCAATGTAAAGTTAAGGGCCTCAAAACCATAAATTTGTAGTGATTTCAAAGATCATTGGTTCAATATAAATTAAGTTATTAGAATTTTTTTTCAATATCCTATTCCTAGATTTGATGAATTCATTTACCATCTATATTGGGAATATATGAAAATATATTTATATTGTGTCTTTCTATTTCATAGGAATAATTTCTTCTTTTGATCATGATTTGATCATTTTCCTCTTCATTTTTTTACTACATGGAATGAATATAAAATATTATGTATTTTTATTAAAGCACTGAAATTAACTTTTAATGAGTTATAATATTGATAAAAGAGTGACAAGTCTCTATATATATTTATAAATATTTCCCAAAACCAATATGGTTATCACTAGTTATCTAATATGATACATCAATATCTAAACCTCGACAATAACACCACAGGTTCAACATTAATATTTATCCATAATATTGTTCGACTAAAAACAATGAAATATTAACAAGTACATTAGGTAAATTAGTGGTACCCCTTAAACCCTCATCATCCTTTGGTTGTGGGTACAAGCCTCAAGATATTTCTAAATGCCATGGGTTTTCACCCAATATGTGGGTTGACCTTTTTCTAAAACCATATTAATATAATTATTAAAATTTTACTAAATTGTAATAGGACATAATTAAATCAACATCAAAGATTAGATAAACCAAAAGGTTAACAATACCTTTATAAAACCTCTTTATCATTATTATCTTGACATTGGGAACATATTAAGTGTTATCCTCCGTCAATCACGTGTTTTCCAAGAGATTCAAATTTCCATTGAATAAATTTTCTTAGTCAACAGTTTCAATCAATATATACTCTCATATCCATTAAGAAATGGTACTACAGTATAATCCTTATTTGTTTGATGATTCTTTTAAGGACAATGTCATTAATAAAATAATTTTATAATATATTTCTTGGATCTAAACCCAAAATCATAGTATTAATTCCACTTCAACTATATCAATATCAAAAGATTTAATTTGATACCATAGCTTATTCTAAGGTATATTCCCTTGATGGTTGGGGAATTAATTTTTCTAGTGCTCCATATCATTGCAGTGGAAGCGTTTAACATTAGAAGATTGTTTCTTAACCTTACAATCATGATCATAGTAACATTTTTCCCCACAATTCAAGAAAACTCCTTTCCCTTTTAAACATATAGAAAAGTGTTTCCTTTAATAAGTATCTCATGTTAGAAAATCATTATTTCCCTTATTATCTTTATCAATCCTTTTCTCCATCATCGTTTTCTTCTATTTCTTCCTTTTGAAGTCATAATAATTAGAGAATTATTTATCTTTCTTCATAGAACATGATACCATATCATCATATGGTGAAAATGATTGGGAGAGTAGTTCCCTTTAGATTATTTTATTAAGACCATTAAATAAATGTTCAATATTCCTATTTAGATTAATTTTTTAGTCTACAACATGTCTTGATAACATTTTAAAGTTATCCTTATATTTAACAAAATTTTACTTTTTTTATTATACTCTTTGAATATATTTCCATATAATCTTGTGGATCATAAGGAAAATATTTTTACAAGAAGAGTATATTTAAAACCTTCTACTTTATACTTGTTATTTTCTACTCATACTTAGTGTTTTGAATTAATGGCCACCATTGAATTTCATCACTTGAGGGATAGTAAATTTTTATGAAAAATATCTCCCTTTCACTACATCCTAGAGTAAGAAATATCTTATCTAAGGAATGTATACACTGCCCAAATAAAAAAGGATTTATAGTCCCACTAAATGATGGAGGTTGGTGACACATAAAGTAGTCTAACATCAATATACAATGTAGTGGATCAAGAATATTCTCTATATGGGAAAGGTTATTGTGCATAACATGAGTCACCTACCCCAATATTGTTATAATTTGATTAGTCCCAAAGACAGATCTAGCTCCAGCTACATTATATTTTCTAGGGTGGAAATCTCTATATATGGTATGTTCATTGATATGGTTCCCATTCCTCATATTAGGATCCATTATTAAATAATTTAATACACTACATTTGATCATAAAATTAGGAAACAAAATTTATAATCCCAAAACTAGTGAAACACTTAACATAAATTAAAAAATTTATGAAAAACTATATCAGAATCATAAACATGGTTTCCTTGAATATATCTTTATTTTCAAATCATTCATACTGATTTTTAAAGAAAATATGAATTATCCTAATAATATTCCCCATGAGTTTCAAACCAGGTGTACAGTAAGGATTATTTTCATGCACCATGTAATGACTGGGTCAGGTATAATTCACCCATTTCGATGTTATTACCCCTATGTACATTTTTTTCAAAACTGTGTCCACATTTAGTATCCAGATAAAGATGTATTTGAAAGGAAAACCATATAATTTGTTCTATAGAAAAACATTTTGATGTTATTATATAATTATTCTCAAATTCTTTGATAGGGTTATGTTGCCTAATCTATGTTTTCCAAAATGTAGTTCCTAATGTTTCTACTAAAATTCATCTGATACCAACTGTAGTGACATGGACCCCATTAGCCGGAGTTTGTTTTTACATTATTACATTGGCATAAGATACAAGTAATTTCATCCCAAAGGACTAAATAGTTTAATAGTCCTGGTAAACTTGATACATACATGAAATTCACAATACATTTTGAAAAAATAAAATTGACTAAGAATTTTATTTTCTAATTCCATTATTCCCCTATGTTTTTCCCTGCATATCAATCACAAAAAAAATCTTCATATCCTGGGGATAATAAAACATAATAAATGTCTGTGATTAGATACTTAACAATGGTATGTATTAACTAAAACTATGAATAAATAAGAAACTATCAACATGGAAAGGTAAAAAACTAAAATATAATACATTTAAACAATAACTTGAACATAATATGGAAGAAATTAATTATGTTCATATAATTCCATAAAATAATCACATGAGAAGAAAAACTTATTCATTTATATTCTAAATAATCAAATAATCATGTGGAATATCAATATCTGAATTCATAATGATATAATTCATAATTTTGGACATTTAAGACATACCGTTGAGGCCTTATTCCAAGACATATTATATTTTCAAGGCCTTATTCCAATAAATCTATATAAATGGGTTAGGATTCAACTACAAATCAATCTAGTTTGTTTTATTAGAACTATCAATGCATTGAGGGGCTATAGCGGGCCTTGCCCGTCACATACTAAGTCCAATGAATTTCTCATATGAAAGGGGTGAAAAATAATGAACATAAAAATTAATATTTAATTAATAACAATAAATGTAAATACTTTATCCAATCAATAAATATAATAAAAAATCATCCATATAAAAGTGAATAATATCAACATAGTACGACCCCAGTCAAACTAATCATAAAGCATCCGAAGAAATAGTGAGGATAGTATCATTGGATTATATCCCCATTAAAGAATATGTAACATAACATAACATCTTATTATATTGAAAATTATTTTAAAAGTTCACTTGGAACATTCCTTGAGGAAAATTACTTTTTTTTCAAAGTCATCCTTTTATTTTAAAACTAGAAAGTTTGTAAAATATTATAAAACTCATTTTCAATGAAAATCACATTTAAAAACTAATAATTTATAGAATATTAAGATTACAATTTTATTTAAAAGAAACTTATAAACTTTCAAGAGAATATTAAATGAAATGATATTCATGATGGTAGATAATTTTTTACTTGCTAAATAAGTTAAAAAGAGTATTCCTTTTGCATTGTAAAAAGGTTAGAAAAGTACCTTATACAGAAAATGATAATAAAACTCCTTTCAAACCATTTTTTTAAAATTAAAAAATGGTTAAAAAAATATAAATCATTTGGATTATTTTAAAACATTTTTTAAAACATTTTTATAAAATAATTTTTTGGAATAAAAATGATATTCTACCAAAGAGAGAAATAAAGTCTGATTTCTTAAATACATTTTATTAAAAATTTTAAGTTCCAAAGTGAAGAAAAAATGGTATTATTACTTGAAAAATTTAACGAATAGCTAGACTATAATAAACTGTATTTATCTTAAGTTATAAATTACAAATAATTCCCCCAATAGAGAATTAAATAAAAATAATCTCGAATAATGGTGAAATTGTGGAATAAACCATCACCACTTTGGTATCTTTTGTATAATAAACCCTATGAAACAAATAAAATTAAATGAAATATTAAATATCATGAAGATAAATTAATTTATGATATAATATACAAAAAGGGTAGTATTTACACCACACAAAAGCAATAATGGTGAATATGGTGTATATCTTTTAGAGGTAAATGTGAGACGAGAAACCATTACCTTGAGTCTGACTCATTACATACATTTTTTATCTTCATGATTAATAAATATATATTAATTATTTAAATTAGTAATAAAATTATTAAGGTTTATTATTAATTTTATTTCACTTATTACCATGTTATATATGAATAGTTTATCAATTAAGTTTACATCAAATGATTCGACGATATTTGGCCTATGTGTCAAAGATGACTTTGGATGGTTGAATATGGTAAAATATTTCTTTATTTAAACATATCCATAATATTAATCATGAAATAATTATAATATTTATAATTAAATTATACTTTTAAAACCAATCATAAAATATAGTTATGAAAAATGAAATATGTTACAATCATGGAGACGGTAGGTCATACGTATGCATGAGTAGAGTTTCTATTTTTCAATGATCATTATGGAAAGAAGTTAAGTTATATTTTATATTTATAATGATAATAATATCATATATACTATATTATATTCTTAAATATACTTATATATTTCATCCATGGGTTGTGGTGATGAGAAGAGAGTCACATCAGTTCATGAAGGTGGTAGTCCACATGTACACAAATGACATTATGATCTTTTAGTGAGTGAAAATCTGAGAAATAAAATGATATATTGTCTTTTAAGAATAATAAATATGTCATGAATATTATAGTTATGTAATTTATATCACATAAAATCATTAACATTATCCTTATCACCTTCCATGTAAAGCGTTAGTAAAAGACGAATCACATAGCTTCATGAGGTGGCAATCCATCATAGAAACGAGTGACATTATCATATCCCCTAATTAATGGAAATTGAAAGACCCAAACCCTAGTATCCTAGAGTTTATTCCTTACTATATTACATTCGTATGTTTACAAGGAAGTCGTATCCTGAAGGACTGAATTATTTAGTAGTTTTGAAAAACTATATATAAACATAAGATTTACATTACAACTTGAAAGGAAATAAAATATAGCAATTACATTGAAAACATACATAACTCCTAGATTATCCCTACAAGTGATTCATAATATTCATCTTCATATCCTACAGAAAAAATAAAACATAAGAAAAGTGTGAGCTATGATGCTCAATAAGGGTAAGAATTTAGAGAAAGTTAAAAATAAACCATAATCCAAGGTGAAAAACTAAAAATAATTTCTATTAAAACAAAAACATCAGAATAATATGATAGGAATGGGAGTTGAGTAAATAAATCCATATAAATTATCATAAGAGAATAAACCTTAGTCATGGATATTATACTATTAAAATTTAACATGGTTTATCAATTACTAATATCATAATGAGGGAATGAATAATTCCGAACAACAGAAACATATCTTCAAGGCCTAGACTAAGATGTCTGAAAATACTAGGGTAAGGCCTCGACCAAAACACAATTATTTTTTATCTCATGAGACCTATTGATGCGTCGATGGGATATTGAGGACCCCACCCATAACATTTCATATCCAATTAAATACTCATATTAATTTGTATAAACATAAAAACATGAACATATGAAATGTAAATAACTTTCCCCAATCTGTAATCATAATCACCAACAAATCTGAGTAACATGGTGAATGGTATGAATATAGAACATCCAAAGTTAAACTAGTCATAAACCATTCAATAAAATATGGTAGATGACAATAATATGATATCAATCTTAATAAATCGTAAAATTCAATAGAGGTATTGTAATATATGAAAATAATCTAATAAAATCATTGAGGAATTCTTGAGAGAAATACCTATTTAACTTTTTAAAGAATAGTTCTTTTGAAAAAAAAAGAATTTTTATCTTTAATAATTATTTTTATAAAAAAGTTATGAAAAAATATAGTTTTTCTTGAAACATATAGTTAATTTAGAAAAATAATGGTGTCTTAAAATAGATTATGAACGGTACTTGAAAATGGGTATGAAATTGAGACGCTCTCTTTAATTGGCCTTTTGTATCAGGAAGAATTGAAAAGAGAACGTTAAAAAACGTGTATTTATTATAAAAAATATATGAACTAATCTGAAAACATGTTTTTGGAATGTATAAAAATAATTTATAATAATTATATAAAAATAATGAATAATTACATAGGTTTATAGTGGAAATAAGCATAACCTGAATTTAAATTGGTGGTTGAGGAAGAAAACCCTTACCTTATATCGGAATGTGTTCTGCACATGACCTTAACATCTGGGAAAATTAAATTAAATCCATTCAATAATAAATTAATAACCTTATATACTTGTATTTTATTTTTTATAATTTTTTTAAGTTCATTTATGAATTTTTGATGAGTTATAAGATATAATTTTTTTATATTGTATGAGGATGATACATTCATTGATGATCCTTTGCATTATTAAGGTAATTATTTATCATAACGAACTGATTTTGTTTTATCATTTTGTATTGTGTAAATATGTTAATTATAGGACATAATAAAAGTTTTAATACCTATATTAGTTACTTTTTAACAATAAAAATGGTTTCATTACTATACTTTAATATTAAATTGAAGAAAGAAAATTTGTCGTCCATGATGGTTGTAATTCGACACCTCTTAGACGATAATTTCTTTAAAAAAATAAAAGAAAAAAATGTGTGGGTAAGTATATTTTATTAAAATTATATAATTATAATATATAAATGGTACTATAGTTATCATTCTCATTTTTACAATTGATGTGAGGTGAGAATAAAAAAAGAAAATGACTTGAAAAGAAACTAAAATGAAATGGAAGAATATTTTACCTCTTGAATACTCCTCATTGATAACCTCTTTAAGGGGATTGGTTTTAGTCTTTTGTCAAGACAAAGAGATATTGAATGTGGGGGAGATTACTGGGGAAAGTAATAGGTAGAAAATTGACTTGGATCAATGCTTGGAAGGTGTGAGGAGAAGGGCTGGTATTTATAGTGGAGGAGAGGATTTATTATTGAATATTTTATTCATTTGTTTATTATTTTGGCTCAATCCTTCGAATAGTTTCAGAATTATGATCAAATATACTAAAATAATGAAGTAAAGTTAAATATTATGGGATTAGATCAGCCATACATCACCTATGACTCAATAAATCATGTATTTAACATTTATCGTAAATTATCGTATTTTATTATTCACAAAAAAATTCAAGTATTTTAGAAAAATATAAAAAATTCACCCTAATCATTTTTCGACATGTAGAATTCAAAATTACAATTCATTTTATGAATATAATTTTCTAAATATTATAAATTTAAATTTTAATTAAAATCATCATTTACTCGAAAAAATATAGTTTTTAAATTTATAACTAATTTTATAACACAGTGAAAATTTAACAAAGGTCTCACTAAATTATCCTAAAATAAAAATACAAAGAATATATATTTTTGAATACATTTAATGAAAACTAATTTTCTTCTACATCATTTTATTAATTATAAAATTGTAATTAAATATTTATGACTCACAAAAATACGAACACTTAATTCTTAATTTTTAAAATATTCATTTACCTATACTGAAATATAATTATATCATAATTTTATTTATGAGTTGCATAAATTTTATTTATACATTTATGGGTGAGTTTAAAATTCATTTGGCTGATTTACTATTCATAAGCATCATATTACTATTCATAAGGGTAATATTATAATTTCAAAGGGTCAAGTTTCTATTCAATAAAAAAAAATTTTGATCCTATTATACTCTAAATATCATATTGATTGCAACTATGTATGTCCGTTTTTCAAAATTAAATTCACAAAAGTGGAAAAATTAAATTTAATTCTAATCTCAGAGGTGTGGTGAGAAGGCAAGTAAAAAAGAATGTTCAAAAGTTAAATAAGTTTTTATATCTAGTTTTAATATAAAAATGATTATAATGATTTTTATTAGATAAATATACGTATCATTACTCTATTATAATTTTTAAAATTAATTGAACTTGTAATAATTATTTAAATGTAAAAACACAGTTTTTAACTACAATGTAGTATTTTCACTATTTATAAAAAAATGAAGCATCTCAGAAAAAATACAAAAAATCACCAAATATTAATTTTGACATTCCAAATAAAAAAAATTTGTTTATTTTAACAAATTAAATTTCTTTGAGGGTTTAAGATTAATTTTATTATTGTTCTTATAAGGAATTAAAAAGAAGGTCCTTTTAGAAAATTGAATAGAAGTATTTTCCCAAAATTATACATTCCATTATAAATATGTTTTATTTATTTGAAACCATTAAAAATAAAATTTAATAATAGTTATTACTATTAATATTACTATGTATAATAGCTATGTTATAACTATCTTGTTTAAAAAATTATAATAAAAAGGTGTTGTTTCACAAAGACTATATGTTGCATGCATTACATTTTATGTTAAATTTATTTTTAAATACTTGGGGTGTTACATTATCCCCTCCTTAAATAAATTACATACTAGGAATTTGAAATTTCACATAGAAAGGTAATGGTTGATACTTGAACATTCCTTAATTAGAAAACCACATAAGAAATAGGTTTAATAAAATAACCTCTTAAAAAGTGGTTAAGGTAAATGAGGTGTTCACCAAAAAATAATGCTTTCAAATAGAAGAATATTATTAATAAGTGAAAACATGGACATGAAACAATAACATAACCACCAAGTTCTAATGGAGAATTATAGAGGACAAGGTCATTATAAATTTAATCATCACAAAACCATAAACTATAGCTATAAAAAAGTTCGTTAATATCATAAAAATTAACAATAATAAGATAGTATTTTTATTAATGTGTCTTTTACTAGATTTGAGGAGTTATTCCACTCTACAAGAGTATAAATATATATTTCTATAGTATAAACATAATATTATCCTTTGATTGTGGCTTGTACTATATATACTTTATCTTTTAGCACATATTGCGTTATATGGTGAAGTAATACATTAACCTCTAAATCCCCATAGTATGATCAACTTAAAAAAATTAATAAATGGTTAAACTTTTCCAAAAAATGTAATGATCCAACACATTAGAAACAATCTCACTAAACTTCCATTATGAACTTCTTAACCAACATGAAGTGTCTCACTAACCAACACATGAGTTCATTTTCCTTTTAATATCTTGAAGCAAGGTAATAAATTGAATTACCAAAAAATATTATTTAATACATTTATTCTACATTATTTATTATATAAAACATAATAAATTAGATATATTCCTTAAATAAAAAAATTATGTAGACTCTACCAATAATTATATAAATGACTTTTTCAACCATCTGTTATTTAGATACAAGATAGTAAGTGATAGCCATTTTATGTTATCCAAATCAATAATCTCTTTATTTTGAAATCTAGACCTCAGTATCAGGAAAATTTTAAGGGTTTTCTTTCCCCCAAACATATACTTTCCCATGATATTAACTTTCTACTGAGTCACTTTTCCTTGGTACCATCACACTTTCTTAAATCCTTAATGAAATGGTTCTACATTACAATACTTATATATCTCATTACTCTTATAACCAAATAATTATGGATAAAATACAAAAAATAACATAATTATTGAATCTGAAAACAATCATATTAATCACTATTATTTGTATGTGGTGGTACCATAGTCTTGACCATGATACACTATCCTTTTTTTATGTATATTCCTTTGACGCTCGAGACATTGATTTCCATAGTGTCTCATCTATTTATAGTTGAAGCAATGTACATTGAAAAAAATTCTTACCCTTAAAATGAGAAGCATGGTGGAGCTTCTCTCCACACTTTTAACAAACTCCAAATCCTTTTAAGAAAGTACTAGAGTATTTTTTTCCACAATTATCACATGTGGGAAAATATGTTTTCCCTAATTCCATTTATCTATCATTTTCAATGTTTTCATTTTATTATCTTGATTCCTTATGAAGCCATAATAATTATAAAAATATTTATCTTCCTTGTTAGAACATGATATTATCTCCTCATATGATGAGAATGTTTGAGGGACTAGTTCCTTACGAAATATTGGCTTAAACCCATCAAATAAATGATCATTCTTACACTTTAAATTATGTGCATTGATGCAGTTATCATTATTTCTAGAAGGCACCATTTCTTAGACAATGGAGTACACTAGATTAGATCATAACATTATGAAACATAATTTCTAATCCCAATACTATTGAAATACATAACATAAATTGATAAATCTATGCATAGTTAATATCATAATCATAAACACGGTTTCATTAGAGACATATTTACTATTAAATCATTTATAATGGTTTATAATGAAAATTTGACTTATTCTAATCATATCCAATATGAGAGTCAAACCAGTTGTATAGTAAGGCCCTTTTTCATGTACCAAGTTATCCTGAGTGAGTTCTAGGAAACTTTTTTTAGAGTTGTTACCCCTTAGTACATCGGGGTCAGAACCACATCCACTTTTATTATCCAGACATGGATGTATTTCTAAGATGTTCCACATAATATATACCTCACTAAAATTATAGTATTTTATTCTATTTTTATCCTCAAAGTCTATCTTAAGATTATTTTCCCTAATCTATGTTTCCAAAATCTAGTTTCCATGGTTTCTACTAAATATCCTATGATTAAAAATGCAGAGACCCTAACCCCAGTAGCCTGGAGTTGGTACCTTGATTTATTACAATGTTATGATTACAAGGAATTTGTATCCTGAAAAACCAAGTAGTATAGTAGTCTTGTAAAACTATATACAAATATAAGATTTACATTACAACTTGAAATGGAATACAATATATAAATTTCATTGGAAACATCCACAATACCTTGATTATCACTGTAAGTCATTCATAATATTCATCTTCACATCTTGGGCAAAATAAAACATAATAAAGGAGAGAGATATGATTATTTTTAAGGTTAATAATTCATATAAATCTAAAAATAAACCATAAGTCAGTTTGAATAAGTAAAAATACTTTCTATTAAAGCAAAAACATATGCATAATATGACTGGAATGAGAGAAAAGTAAATAAATCCGTATAACTGATCCTAAGAGAATGAATCTTAATCATTGATATTCTAATAGTCAAACACCACATGTTTTAACAATTACTAATATCATAATTAGGTAATGCATAATTTTATAAATCTAAAACATATCATTAAGGCCTTGGCCAAGACGTCTTAAACTACAAGGCTAAGGTCTCAGCCAAAACATAATTTTGTTTTGTCTCAGGAGACATACCGATGAATTGAGAGGATACAGTGGGACCCCCCCATCACATTATCTTCCCAATTAATTTCTTATATAAATGGGTAAAACATAAAAAACATGTACATGTGAAATGTAAATAACATTACCCAATCTATGATTATAATCACTAACCAATCTGAGTAGCATGGTGAATGGTATCAAGATAGCACATCTATAGTAAAACCAACCATAAATAATTTAATAACACATGTAAGATGAAAATATTAATATATCAATATCAATAAAGAACAAAATTCAACAGATATGTTCAAATAGATGAAAATAATCTAACAAAATCTTTAAGTAATTCTTGAGGGAAATACCCCTTTTATATTCTAAAGAATATTTCTTTTGGAAAAAACATTCTTATTTGTCATAATTGTTTTTATAAAACGGGTTATTAAAAATAGGTTTTAAATAAAAGAATTAGTGATTTTAGAAAAATAATGGTGTCAAGAAACAGATTATGGATGTTACTTGAAAATGGGTAAGAAATCATGACATTCCCTTTAATCGATCTTGCGTATCGAGAAGAATTAAAAAGGGAACTTTAAAAAACATGTATTTATTACAAACAAATATGAAACAATATGGAAACATGAGTTTTTAATGTATGCACAAAATTTTGAATAATTATATTAAATAATGAATAATCACTTAGGTGTACAGAGGAAAGAAGCATAAGTTGAATGAAAATCGAGGTTCGGGAAGAAAACCCTTACCTTATATCCGAATGTGTTCTGCACTTGACCTTAAAATCATGGATAATAAAATTAAATCTATTAGTTAATTAATTTATAATTTTATATAGATGTATTTTATTTATTATAATTTTATTAAGTTAATATATATCATTATTTATGAGTTATAAGATATAATTTTATTGATTGGGAGCATTCGTTTCCTTGGTTTTCATTATCGGTATAATTGTATATGAGTATAGAATTTCATGTCAAATGGGTATAATTATTCATAATTGAATTTATATGACATTAATTAACATGCAAAATTTTAAATGGTTATATATATATCATTTGGTTATATGGAATGAGGATGAGAAATCTTGGGATAATATGTTTCATTATTACAATGATTATTGATCATAATGAAGTCATTTTGTTTTATCATTTAGTATTTTGTAAACATGTTAATTCTCTAAAATAAGGGAGTTTTTAATATATGTTTTTTTAGTTTTTAAACCATAAAAATGGTTTTTTAACAGTCTTGAAGGAGAAATTGAAGAAAGAAAATATGTCATCCATAATGGTTGTAATTCAGCACCTCTCAGATTATGATTTTATTTTTTGAAAATAAAAGGGAGATATGAGTTTGAGTAAGGATATTCCATTAAAATGATATCATTCAAGTATATAGATGATATTTGATTAGTCTTGATTTTTTTTATAGATGAGTTTAGGAGAGAATAATAAAAGAAAATAACTTGAAAAGGAACTAAAAGGGAAAGTAAGATGATTTTACCTATTGAATAATCCTCCTTGAGAACCTCCCTAAGGGGATTTTTTTGTATTTATTTAATACCAAAAGCTCATGGAAGTGGGTTATATTATTGGGGATAATATTTGGTAGAAATTTTATAAGTCTCAATGATTGGAAAGTGTGAGGAGAAGGGGTGGTGAGGGGTTTTATTTATAGAGGAGGAGAGGGTGATTTTTGAATATTATATTCATTTGATTATTATTTTTTATCAAGACTATGAATAGTTTTACAATTATCATCAAAAATATTAAAAAAATGAAGGATAGTTTGATATTATGGTCTTACATCATCCATAAATCACCTATGAATCAACAAATAATGTATTTACCATTTATCACAAATTATCATATTTTACTATTAACATAAAACTATAGTATTTTAGAAAATAATCAAAAATTAACACGAACCATTTTTCAAACTATATAATTAAAAACAAAACTCCATTTTATTATAAAAAATTATATATATGATAAATTTAATTTTTAATTAAAATAATCAACTACTCAAAAAAATAGTTTTTAAAAATATAACTAATTTTATAACACTCTGAAAAATTAAAAAATGTCTCATTAAATTATCATAAAATCATAAGAAAACAAAATATTTATTTATGATTACATTTTATGAAAAATTATTTTCTTTTAAATCATTTTATTAATTATAAAATTGTAATTAAATATTTATGACTCACAAAAATACCAACACTTAATTAAACAATTTAGTATATTCATTTACTTATACTTTAATCTAATTATATCATAATTTCATCTATGATATTCCAAAATTTTATTTATACATTTAAGGGTGATGTTACTATTCATTTATTTGATTTATTATTCATAATGGACATAGTACTATTCATAAGGGTTATATTATTATTTGAATTCCAATAGGTAAACTTAATTCTATCAACTATACGATCTTCTTTACTCTTTTTTGTGAGTGTAGAGTTCATAAATTTACAAGAATTGGACTTGTTATTCAATTGGTGAACTCTAAAAAGAGGGAGGTAGTTGTAATTTACATGGTGTGTAGAGAGTTCAACACCTTTTCATTTTCTTCATTCAACATGGATTTTAAAAACTTCTCTATAACAATTTAGAACCTCTATAATGAAACATAATATAATAAAAATAATATCTATATATTTAAATGACATAAAACCTCTAAAAATCATTACAGGTGTTTATTATAATAATTAAAAATATAGATAAAACAATTACAAATCATGTTTTAAACCATTTTTACAATAAATCTCAAAATCCATATATAATCTAAAAAATAAATTATTACCCATAAAATGATATAATGGTAATATTAAAATAAATAATATACCATGTCAAATATATGAAGATATTAGCTATCTAAATTCCCCCATACATAAACATTACACTCCTAGTAAATCATATTATATTAATGTAAATTTATATTTCTCAAGATATTAATGACAAACCATTTCAATTTTAAAAACCAAATAAATATCATGCCTTCTATATGAATATCAATTTTCTCTTTCCTCACGGAATCATAAAGTTTCATTCAATATTATATTAATTCTCTTGTGTATTTTATACTTACCTTCCTATAAATTTATCTCTCTTCGCTCAAGGATTCAAAAATTGATCTTTTCTCATTCTTAAGATCATCAAAGATTTCTATATACTCGATACCTATATATAATCTCTACTTCACATATCCATAAATGTTTTTTAATCATATGGACTTCACCTAGGTTTTTCTATGGCTAAAGAGTTGGTAGCCTTCAAATTTTAAAAACTCAAAAGTAAAATGAGGAGGAATTGGCTCTAAAATTGTGAAAAATTGCTAAAAATAGTTAATTATAAAGAATGGTGTGATTTTCACTTCAATTTATAAAATATTACCTCTAAATACCTCTTTGGTATCTTGCGAATTACACATGTTGAAACATCAACATCAATAATATTCTCTTCCCTCTTTCCCCCTTTTATATTAGTAATTTTTAAAATTTTAGAATCTATAATTTTAAATAGAATTGTATTTTTTTAGGTATATATGGTTACCTTTTGGTATTTTAGGAGAATTAAACTACTACTCCCAACATTTAACGATGTTTTTTCTATCCTTTCATCTTTCAATAATATATTCCTTTCCCATGAAATAACAATACGAAACTATGGTAAAACAAAATAACTTTAGTTCGTATCATATGTCTCCCTTAACTACACTTGAGTTCAACCATGATCATGTAATTAATTATAAAGCTAGTTATAAAGGGAGAAATAGCTTTTAATGTGACTATAGAATAATTTATTTCACGAATAATTGGATTTAAAAAAAATCAAATTTAATGGAAGGATTGAAATAAATGTTCAAAGTAAAAAATGGGATTTCAAAATGGTTCCTAAATAATTTTTAACACAGTTTATGGTCTCTAATATCTTTTAATAAGAAAAAAATAGTAAGTTATACATCTCAAATTATGCCTTAAAACTCTCAATAAAAACACAAGTATGATTAACATGTCGAAACTAGTATAGAAACCATTCAGGTTGTAAAAAATTAAACATTGGATATCACTTGTGCATGTGAGTTTAACATTTGACAAAACTTAATTAAATAATCATATTAGAAATTAAGAAACAAAATATATTTCTGTATTAATTTAAAACCATATAAATTTAAATCAAGTAGTTTTTTCAAAAACACCAAGAAGGTATTTAATTTTTCTAAAGTATTCAATAAAGCTCCAATTATCCTAAAAACACTCTAAAAATAAAAAACCTAAAAGAAAACAGAAAAATACAAAATTAAATTTGTATCAAATCCCCCACACGTTAATATTACTACCCATTTTCTGACGTTAAAATGATTATAGATTTTTTTATATAAAATTTAATTAGGATACAAAAAAATAAGTTATAAAGGTGTGAGATAACCTAATTTATTAGTATTTTTAGATTTTTAGTGAATCTCATAGTGGTTTACAACTAAAAACTTACAAGTAAAATAAAGAAATAAAAAAATGAGAAATTTAAAGAAATAAAAATGAATGAAAAGAGATATAAAAGTAAAAAGTAAAGATAAAAATCTTGGTTTGGATCCCCATGTGGTTATTATGGTTTTTCTACCCCTAGACATGTAGTTATAGAGGTTATCTAAAATCTAACGGTGCATGAATACTCATATATTTGATAAAATTTATTTAATAATTTATTAAATAAAGGTAGAAAATATTCAATCCTATAATATCATAAATTCTTGTGTCTTTGGGAAATTTGGTACATAGAATAACAACGTAAAACATATATACAATGAGATTATTGAAAACTTCCTTAACATGCTTATAAAATTTCAGCATTATTATAAAACTACAAGATCTAACATAGGGATGTACATAAGAAATGGGTTAGATATAAATATTAATAAAGGAATAAATAGTTCATAACATAAGGAAAAAAATTACATGTGAGACAAGATACTTATTAAGGTAACATAAAATTGCTGAGAATCATCATATTGATCAATGAGTCATGATATAACATGATAGATTAATAGAAACATGGGAATGTGGAAACAACTTAAAAAATAAAATCATAAACATAGTTCAAGGATGATTTCCATGTAAATATAGCATAATTTATTTAGGATAACCTTCTACACACCATATATGGAATTTCATTAGATAAAAACATTACTCAATGCACTATAAAGATATATAATTTTTGTCCCACCATTCACTTTCATGTCATGTACATGCATAAGTGCGCCACATGGATTATATAACATAAGGATATATTTCATAACTTTTAAACCCATGATTAAGGAGTGTGGGTTAAATAAATTTAAATCCTTAATAAATTAATTGTATGTACAATTAGTTAAATACTATTGATTTTAAATGGATATGGGTGTTCACTATATAAATTTTTGGTATGAAAAATCATAGGATAATTTCAGAATAATAACATGTGTACACAAAGTTTTATAGAAGGTGTGAATAATAGGGAAATGGATTTATAATTACTTGGGAATAATAAGTATAGTAATAGATATTTTTAGAAAAATATACCAACTTTCATAATTGTAAATCAAAACCATGACATAAAGAAGTTTCTTGAATAATAAGTAGGAGATGATCACTTACCCATATATGATGATTCTAAAAGCTTGGAAGAAGATTCTTAAGATCTTGGGGAAAACTTGGGAGGGATATTGACTGAAAATTTCAGGGTAATGTAGGGCTCTAGAGTTTTATGATAAGGGGAATGGAATATTTTGTGGGTTTATATATAAAAATAAAGGATAGTTCTTTATTAATTTCCAAACCTAGGTTTTGGACTCTATATGAAAAAAATTTCAATACCACAAACCTTTTAATGTTTTTTCCCATGGTTTCTGAAAAATAAGATTGGTTTTAAACCTTTTATAAGTCCAATAAATGTACTCATTGAAGTAATGTCCTTTGTAAAGTGTAAGTGAGTCATATTTACAAATAATTTATTTTAAAACCATAAAATATAATATATTTTTTGAATGATTAATTCAGGGTTTAAAAAATTAATAAAATAAACTCAAAAGACATTATTTTAAAGGGGAAATATTTATTTGGTCTTGGATACCTTTTATTGAATATATTAGATCGATTTTGGTTCATTATTATAGCATAATAAAAATCATATACTTATATCGTATTTATTTTTTACCTAGAAATTTGACTATCTCTGAAAATTATAAAAAAAAATTGTAAGATAATTTCAATGATATTACTTAAAAAATTAATACGTATTTTATCAAAATATTTTAATAATTTTATAATTTACACTTTTAAATAAGAATACTCATTTATATAAAAATAATTTTTTCTCTAAATATCTTTTCTTAACCTTATAAAAATTATTTTTCACTTTGTAAAATTATATTATCATTTTTAATTAAAAAATATTATTTTACGATAATATTTTATTAAAATATACTTTATTTTAAAATTTCTTGAATTCATAAAAAATAGTTCCTTGATTGACACTATATATTTTCCAAAAATATAATTTTTGTTTCATCGTATAATATTTTAATTTTTATCAAACTCATTATTTAATAATTTTAAATGTAATATTAAAAGGGGGTAAATATCATCATTATTTTATTGAAAATAAAAAATATAAAAATTCATACAATTAGTGTTTATATACATATACATTTATTAAACCAATTAATTCCTTATGGGTAAGGTGATTGATGTTTATATTTTCATGGGGTGGTTTAATGAACATGGTTTGGGACATGATCAGGAAGAGTTTTAACTTCTCCTATAAATGGGTTTTCTCACATTTAGTTGTTGAATTTGTCTTGGGCTTGTTGAAAGGAAAATCATTGTTATGTTATCTCCCTCAGAATCTCTGGTAAATGGGCTTCATAGGGTATGATTCTCCTGGATAAGGCCATCACTTCCCCTATCTTTTCAAATAGACTTCATCTTAACATGTTAATATGATAATATTAATGGTAACTATACAATGGATATATAATAAATGGTTATAATTCTTAATGTCCATTTAAATATTATAGACCATATAATGGTCCAAAACAAACAAATTAGTTCATGTGTTTTCTATAACTATATTACTTAATAATTCATTTACTCATTTAAAAAAGTTAATTAAATTTATAAAAGTTTAGTTCATTATATTATTCCCCCCTTTAGAAATTTCACCATCAAAAGTTTCATTTTATACACTAAAATATATGAGGTTACTTTTATTTCATCCCCTATTTTAGTTCTCATGTCGCTTCTTCAAACTTTTGGTGCCTCCATAACACTCTAACCTGGTGAGTTGTCTTGTTTCATAAAACTTTATCTCTATGATCTAAGATATTCACCAACATATCCTAATATAAAAAGATCATTCTCCAACGGTACCACCTATGGTTTTTGTACTTATGAGGGGTCTGTTATGTAATTCTTTAAGAGGGATTCATGGAACAAGTCATACACTTAAAATAGGTTTGTGGGAGTGCTAGTTGATAGGATACCACTCTAATTTGATCAATTATATCAAAGGGGAAAATGTATCTTGGACTAAGATTTTCCTTATTTACAAACCTCATGACTTTATTCCACAATGATATATGAAGTAACGCTTTATCACCGACCTCAAACTCTAGGTTTTCTCAACAATTGTATGCATAACTTTTCAATAGACTTTGTAAAGATTTCATATAATGCTTAATGGTTTGAATTTTATCTATTATTTATTAGATAAGATCAAATACTGTTAAATTATTCTCTCCAACTTTATCTCAGTATTTTGTAGTCTAAAACCTCTTCCCATAAAGAGCCTCATACAGTTATATTTGAATGAAATAATGGAGACTATTTTTATATGATAACTCTAATAGAGTAATTTGTTGATATAAACACCCATGGAAATCCACTGAACATGATATTATCATATCTTATAGAGTTTGAATGATCCTTTTAGGCTAACCATCCATATGAGAATGATAAATAATTTTGAAGATCAATTTTATATCAAAAACCTATAGATGGCTTCTCCAAAGCCATGTGGTAAACCACAGATCACAATCATATATAATAGAGAGTAGAACTCCATGAATTCTTACGACTTACCTTATGTATATCTTGGATATTTGGTAAATAGAAAAATCTTCTTTCATTGTAATGAATATACTAACATGGTAAGGTGATCGACTTCCATCTGAATGGGTTTATTACCTTTAGGGGCCCTATGGAATCCTATGATGAAATCCATGGTTATGTTTTTCCATTTATATACTAGTTTAGGAAATGGTTGCATCATACCCTTATACTTATTTCATTTCACCTTGACTTTTAGCATACCAATTATTTTGATACAAATTCCAAAATCTCCCTCTTATTGTTATCCCTTTAAAACCTTTTATTCAAATATCTATATATATTAGTGCTTCCTAGATGAATAAAGGGTAATGATCTATGTGAATTATACAAAAGTTCCATGTTTAGTTATGGTTCTAATAAGACGCACATTCGAGTTCCAAACCTTATAACTCCATCATTAGTAATGTTGAACTCCATAATATTCTCTACCTTCTTCAATAGAAACTTTTCATCTTTTTGGCCCCACTTGATCCTCTCTAGAATAGAAGGTTGATCAATTATTTTTGAAATGTGATATGAAGATAATTTTTTTATTCCCATTTTCAACCTCTAAATGTCAACTAATATTGGATCTCTTGTGATCCTTATCAAGGATAGGGTTGTAGGATCGTTTCTACATATAGAATATTACATTATATTTTCCTTACTAGGATTGTAATGGATTAAAAAATTACAATCCTTGATCAGTACTGACCACCTTCATTGAAACATATTATCCTTTTTTTGTGAATATAAACTTTTTGATTTTTTTGGTCTATATATATATATATATCACTTCTCTCCGTAGAGATAATATTTACAAATATTCAATATGAAGAAAAATATAGACAATTATAGATCATTATTTGGATAGTTTTGATCATTCATCTTTAATTTGGAGGAAGAATAGGCTATCTCTTTTTTATCTTGCATTAGTATGCAACCCAATACATTTTTTGGGGGCATCAATAAAGATCAAGAATAAATCCCCATTAGTAGTTAATTTGAGTATAGGTGTAGTTATTTTCTTCTTCTTCAACTCTTTAAATCTCTATTCACATTCATGAGTTCAGAAAAACTTGAATACCTTACAAGTTAGTTTGGTTAGTGGGATTGACAATCATGGGAAGTTTCTCCCTAATTGATGATTGTGCCCACATAATCTAGGGAAACTACATATTTCTATAACATATGTTTTTCTTTTCCATCATTAAATTACCTCTATTTTTAGGGATCCATAGATATCTATTTGTTGGGGATATCATTCCCCAATAAAGTTATTTATCCAACCAAAACACACATTTACTCTACTTTTCATATAAAATTTTCTTCTGTAATATCTTTAGTATAGTATTTAAATTCTCATAATGTCCATCCCTTATCTTGGAGTATATTAGAATATCATCTATAAATACTACCCCAAATGTTTTGAGTAAGTCCTTGAAGACTCCATTTATTACATATATAAAGTTTTATAGATAATTAGTGAGTCCAAAAGGAATCATTATAAACTCATAGTGCTCATACCTTATACAAAAAGTAGTTTTGGGGATATCCACCTTATTCACCTTTACTTTATAATATATTGAATGAATATCCACCATATAGAAGTAATATAATCCATGTAACAGATCAAACAAGTCATAAATCCATGAAATAGGACACTTGTTATTTATCATTGTCTTATTGAGATCATGATAACCAATGTAGAGGAGAATTGAACCATCATATTTATTAAATGAAAAAGACTGGTGAAACCCATCATGAAGTACTTGGTCATATATATCCTTTATCCATATTCTCCTGTAGTTTCTTCTTTGGATCTTATAGTTCAAAAAAATCAATTCTACATGGAGTCTTATGTATTATTAAATCTCTAGGTATAATCTCATTTGTGATCATAACCTCATGACTTGGAGGGAGACCTAAAAATTCTTTAGGAAACACATCAGCATAGTCTCTTATAATGTCCATGTCATCATGGAGGATACTTCCCTTAGTCACAAACATTTTATCTTTATATTATTACTTTCATGGAAATAATGTCCATTCTTGAGATATTGATATCAAATAAAATTCATTATCCTCCTTGAAATTATATAGAATCAATGGGGGATTTGTGATATGCAAGGTGATTTCCTTCTCTTGAAAAATTATACTGGCTCTATATAAGGAAATCAAATCCATGCCTAGAATAACATTGAATTCTGATAAGGGGATTCTCACAAGGTTTTCTAGGAAGTCATCCCATAAATTTCAATAGGTGATAATTTATATTCTTTGGATAAAATAATTTTCATCATTCCTAATATCTCAATTTTCATGTTTGGAGATGGTGTTTGAATAGTTCGACTAAACTCAATTTTCCTGCCCTAGGTTCCACTCAATAGTTCCCTAAGAAGGTGGTCCACAAGACCTCAAGCACTCATCTCCATATGCCATAGGCCATCGACTAGCAGTGATGGCCTATGGTGTGTCTATGGGGAGATTATTCCCTCATAGATCAGAGTGAAGCATAGAGGTATATCATGAGAATGAAAAAACGAAATCATACTCTATAATAATAGGACTATTAACCCTCCATAGTGGAAGTAGTAATAATAAATTGATATAAGTGTAATACTAATATTAAATCATACATGATAAATAAATAACTGGTGAAAAATGAATAAACAGTAATAGATACAAAAATAATGGTGACAGTTATGTGGATATAAAAATTAGTGCATAGGAAAAATTGGGGATATAGGAATATACCCCATCCAATCAGAGTACAGAAAGACCAAAAACTGCTATAACTAGTATCTCGAGAATAGGCTCAGTCCTCTTCACTTGTGCTCTATCCCTGAACTCAAAATCAAAAATTGTAAGTTAGCAAATTTCCATTATCTAACATGAAACCATGATGTCTACATGGGTACCAAAGGTAGCCCAAGGAGTGTGTGAGATATACTCAGTAGGTCACCACCAATAATGTTTATATTGATTCGGTATGTTCATAATAAAAAGATTATTTTTCTTATAAAAAATAAATTAATTATAAAAATAAATAAACAAATACATTAGATTAGGTTCAACTTGGTATGTCCATCCAACTTTACCTACTTCAATCTAAGCTGAATGTTTCTAAAACAATGTATCATGTATATGTAAGGTATATTTTGAAGGGATCAAAATAAATAAGTAGTAAGTGGTGGACCATCCCCAACAATGTTCTTTGGATTTGTGGATACATCCCATGAAATCTAGTTACACCATTTGCATTATTTATTTTAAGACCCATCTTAAGAGTTTTAGAAGATGCACCATGATCCCATCCAAGGTGATTCAGAGGGATCCAAAGTATCATTCTAGGGGCACTGTATAGGTACCCAATGTCGAGGAAGTCTATCCAAGGTGACCCATGAATAAGAACCCAAGTGTCTCTCCCAACATGGTATGAAAAAAGATCAAACCTATGATTCCATACTTGGTATAGTATATAGGGTTCTGAGTCTCTCTCATGCCATGATACAACCATTGTTCTACCATGACCATCCACAAGGTCTCCCATAGGGAACTAGTATCACCCGTCTAGATGTAAAGAAAGACGCATGGTGAGACCATCCCATCCATAGCTAGTATCACCCCGAAGTATTTTAAATTATTTTAAAAAAGACAATAATAAGGCACAATGATCCCATCCAAAGTGTCCTTAAGTCGATACCCTTGTATCATCCTCGACGTAAGGTATTCTTAACTCAAGATCACACCATTTAGTATGAAAAATAATTTATGAAATGTTTAACAGGTTTTACAATTCATTTATTTTAAGTCATTCAATTATGGAATATGGTATAGGGAAAAGGGAATAAGGATTAGGGCATATGATACTAAACACATGGCTTGTTATTCCCATTATATCAATTGAAGGTATCATTACAAGGAAACACACCTGAAAGGGTGATAAAAAAATTTATGTTCAAGGTTCAATTCAGATCCTAAAGTAGAACATGCCGATTTGGATTGCTTAAGTCAAAGAGGTTAACCAAAGGTCTGGTTTTCCAATTGATAGGGTCATATAGAGTATGGAAAACAACTCAATTTAATTTATTAAATAAATTAGAGGTGTCATTAAAAATTTTTGGTACGTGGTACAATGAAACATGATATAAAATTTATGAAACTTGTGGGAAATAAGTAGGAACTCATACCTTAGGTTTGAAGTGCTCTCCTCATCTAACATTGGCCCTTGACTCGATCTAGAACGTGATTTATTTGAAGAATAATCAAATGAAATGAAAATGGGGAAAATGATATCACACCAAAATAGTGCAACATGAGAGAATATAAAGTGGAATAGAAAGGAATAGGACCATAGAGCTTACCGAGATGAGTCCAATGCATCCAACAGTGATGGATTTGGAGATGGATGGAGGAGATATTAAAACCCATACAAAGGGTAGAAGAGAGAGATTTGGGTAGCCATGGATGGAAAAAATGTAAGTGGAAGAGGAAAGGGGGATTAAAAACATAACATGGGAAAATGAGTGATTTTACCCTCATTTACTGGGATACATGGTTTTGCTGCATGGTTGGTCAAACTGTGTGCCAACCCTGTGCCCCACACTAGTAAAGGAGGGGCCCCGCAGAAACTAGGTGTATAATTTGGCTGACTATATTCAATAATTTGTCCCAAATCCCTCTAAATATCATGCAAGTGTGCACCATTCCCTATATAGTTTCAAATAATTGTGTAGACCCCATCTCCCTTTTTCCACACTTTTGAATGTTTAGGGAAACTATGTGGGTTGGGTGGCACAGTTTTTCCTAACAGTGTGGACCAATCTACTTCTCTAATTTTGGGGCTCCATGCTCCAAAAAAGTCTTAGAAACCCACTATATAATACATGACTCCTTTAATCTCCATTATTGGGGATTAAAAAGGAATTAAAATAAAAAAATTCTATGTACCTTTAAGAAAATATAGGATGTTACTACCTCCCATCCATAAGAAAACTCATCCATATGTTTCCATTATAAGGGTAGTAAAACATATTCTAAGAAATGATCTATCCACCATGCACATACATCAGCTTCCCACTCTAAGTTTTTGCACATGGTCATACTGGAATAGCACCCAGAAAAGTGGATGTGACCTTCCTCAAGGTTACTTCATGCTATGATCGATGATATGAATCAGATTCTCCTTCAAAGTCGCATCCTCTCCAAATCAATATCATTAGGTTCAAAGCAATGAGACATGTCAGAATGATATCGATGTAGATATGACACATCGAAGACATCATGCATGTTATGGTACCTCTGAGGTAAATGTAGCTGATTGGCTACAGGCCTAACTCTCTCCACTGTATAGAGGGTGACAACAATGATTGGTATAAGACTTATTCTTAGACTGAGTTATATCCATATACTTCTGAACCAGCTACACATGCTCTAAAGTATTCTAAATTAGATGAGGAACTAGTAGCACTACCTCCCCTTCCCCTAGCTTTCATATACGTGAACCAAAACTAATACTATAAATAGAACCATATATATCAATCTTAATCATTTCCTAAAAGATATTTTTGTAGGTAAACTCAATAATAGGTGTATTCTTATCCCACAGACCTCCAAAATCAATGACATGTGCCCAAAGATTTTCCTATAACAACTGTATCATCTACTCAGAATTCCCTTCAGTATGAGAGTGATATGTCATAATCAAGAGCACCTATGAACCCAATGCATTTTTTAATCCTTACTAGAACTATGAGGTAAACCAGAAATATCTATATAATATGATATAATGGGGAACACCATGAAGATGCACAATCTCCTTTAGACTATCAATATCAAAAATTGATAGGTCTCTCAGATCAGTAGGAAGTGTGTGTCCTTGTTCAACCTATTAACAATCACCCATACTAAATCACTACCTCAAATGGATATTGGAAATATCATTACAAAATCCATTAATACATCCTTCAATTTCCACTCAATAATTAAGATAGTTTTTAGAAGTACCATGGGTCATTGGTTCTCCACCTTCACCTGCTAACAGGTAGAACACCTTGTGACAAAACAAGCTATTTTCCTATTTATACCGAGCCACCAATTCAGATGATGCACATGTTGGTACATCTTGGTAATCCCATGATAAACTACCCAAATAGAGTCATGTGATTCCCATATTATATTTTACAATATTTCTAAAGGATCCTAGATATTTCCATGGAAGAAAAAGGTCTCATTCTCACCCACAACCCAACCATGTAGTGGGTTCTCACCTTTGGAGCTCTACCTTAAGATAAGTGCCTCGGAATCAGATAGTTTCCTCATCCAGACCCATTGCAGAAAGAAGTCACTACCATATCATTAAAAACAAATTCTCATGTTGTTCCTAATCCTCCAAGTGAATATTATAAAACAACTCCCTCAAGTACCACTCACTTCTAGACTCTCAGACGTCCTGGATTTGTGTCTTCCAGCTCAAGTAATCAACCACCTCATTACCCTTTTTAGGTGTGTAAGTAATCTTAATTTTGAATGACTATAGGTTCTCAACCAACCTATATTTCCTCATATTCAAGTCTAAATGTGTGAAGATATATTTGAGAGTTTTATAATCTGTGTAAACAAAAGATCTTTCACCCAAAGTGTAATTCCTCAAGAAATGTATAGTATGAACCCATTCAGGTATATAAAGGTCATAGATGGGTTAATTTTACTCATGAGGTATCATATAGTGGGACCTATATCCTACAACATGATCTAACTACATTAGTAATACACTTAGACTGATTCTTGAACCATTGTAGTAGATAGTATATAAATTTAACAACCCATGTAAATCACGATTAGTGTTGAATTCAGTCTTCCCTTCAACTATTGAAAAGATATCTGGTGACCTTAAGACCAGAAATATTTCACACCCTTCATTGTTAGTCACAAGAGAGGTTCTTCTAACCATGAGAAATCTTGGATGAATCACCTGTAATATATAGCTATCCCCAAGAAGCTGCGTATGTCAAACACATTTTTGGTTTTCTCCTATAAAACCAGGATGTTCACCATATCTAGGTCAAATGATACACATACCTCTAAAATGGTATGACCCAAAAGTGAACTTTACTTATCCAAAAGTGTCATTTGTTGATATTTTCATAAATATGGTACTCCCTGATGTATCTATCACGATCTCAAGATAGTTCGTGTGGTAATTTCTGGTTTGAGAATACACTAAGATATCATCAACGAAGACTTTCACAAATTAATCTTGGTATGGGGGAAGACCCAATTCATTAGAGCCACAAAATATTGTCTACAAGTTCATCAGGCTGACCAGAATTACCAAATACTCATACAATCTTACCTACTCTATAAATTTTTTTGTGGTATGTTTGTTTTCCTCACATGAAACTGATGGTATCCCATCCTCAAGTCAATCTTAGATAAAACTATCACTCCTCAGAGCTGGTTGAAGAGGTTACCCATACATGGCAGTGGGTACTGGTTCTTCACCATAAGTTTGTTCAATTGGTGGTAATTAATATAAAATATAATGGTACCATCACCTTCATAGAGATAAGGATAGGTGAACAACATAGTGATGTATTAGGTCAGATAAAAGCCTTTTCCTCAAGATATTCAAGATGCTTCTTGAGTTCTTGTAGCTTAGTAGGTTCCATCTTATAAAGAGTAATGGAAACCGGTTCCACACCTAGTACTAGCTCAATAGTGAACTCAACCTATCTATCAAGTGGTAATCCAGATAAATCATCTGGGAAAACATCCCAAAAATGATCCACAATATGAGGGAATTCTTTGAGCATAATTCTATGATCTATCATAAAGAGACTCTCCATCTGGGCTATCATCTTACCCAGCCCAATACACTTGATTCTAGATCAACTATCCTAGATATACCATTCATCCCTATGAATATATGTTCTTCCCTAGGGTGATGTAAACGACACCCACTAACAGTAATAATCAACATGGACATGATAAAGTATTTTACTCTCCATTCTGATGATAGCATTGAAGCTGTTCATCTCAAGGATGAAAACATTTCACAGGAAATGGTACCAACCTATCTCAAGGGGAACTCCTTACACTGGTTTATACCCTCTGATCTGACCCCTAGCTGTGTATCAAGGTTCATAAAACCACTATAATACTCTATTTCAAGGCCTAGACTTTCCATAGTTTAATAATATAAAAAGGAATGTTATGGAACTGTTTAAAAAGTCTATAAAATAGATTAGAGTCTACTATAATAGCACCTCATAAGGTAGATGTCCTTGGACTCAGATCATTGGGTGTAGGTTGTCCTATATAGATATGGTAGTAACTGTAGTCCTAAGATCATACATGACTGGCCTTGGAAGGTCCTATATGCTAGCATTGAGCGTTCGAGGTTGGACTACCTTGTCCATAGCCACCACCTCAGTATGATCAACTGGTGGAAGAACAACACTGATCCTGATGAGGCGTTTCTGGCCCAGAACCTAAGAATAGTATCGGTACAGATCTCCTTTCACTAGGCCTTGGAGGAAAATATTGTTAGAAAATCCTGATTTGACCGATCTTATAAGTTCCCAACCATAAACATTACATAATATTGAGTTTTAGTCAAGAATTTACCTTCTTTCACATTGGGTATCTTTTCCATTTTATATTTTCAGGGAATTAGGTCATATATAATACATAATAAAACCCTATGATACAAAGTTTACACTTCCAAACTTTATCTATTTTTTCCATCATATGAAACTTTTAAAAAATAAATCATTTTCTCTTTTATTAAATCTTTTCACATCTTTAAACTTGACCACTTTCAATACCTTACCCATTATTAAATCCTTTGAAAAATATTAAAAAACATGGGATGAGCATAAATATCATATTATGGGATATAAAAATTAGAAAATAGTTAGTCCATTTATAAACATTAAAACTCATGAAAAAAACATTATTGAAAACTTAACATTTTACCCAAAAAAGGAAATATCATTATTTATTAAATATCACTTATTTTACATTTTGAAAAAAAAATTAAATGAAAACCCATTAAAAATATAGAAAATATATGTAGTTACATTGGGAAATCATCCCATTAAACCCTTAAAGAATTATTATATATTATAATAACCATATGGCTAACTTCTGGTATAATTCTCTAGAGAATATAATCGATACCTAATGCATTGGACTGTTATCTAGGTTTACCAATCATTTTATCTATAACAGGGTCACCCAATGATACATGGGTGAACCCATCATTTATAATTTCCAAGAACCACAACCTGAAATAAAACATTTCATCATTTTGAAAACTCTTTTTATCTTATATAAAAATTACTTTAAGATATTAAAATACCAATTTATTTCAAAAATATCATTTTCAATACAAAATGAACCTTTATTTTGAAAAAACCATTTTCACTACCAAAATCCCCAAAAAAAGGAATAATGTTTTTCATTTATGAAAACATTAAATCTTTCAAAGGATTTAGAAATAATATAATGGCCACAATAGTGTAAAATTCTTTTCCATCATGTACATTAAAAATAGAAAAGTTCTTTTATAATTTTTAAAAAACTTCCATATAAAACATGTTAAAATGATAATTTTTCAAAACATTTGAATGAAATTCAAAATAGACATAACATTTCCTTAATAATACCTTTATATAAAGAAAAATATAAAATAATATCATGAATATTTGACATGGATAAAAAGATTTAAAAATTAAATCTTTAAACATTGAAAGTGTCTCATACCACTTTGAACATTTATATCATAATCCCCATGAATGATTAACATGTAATAAAACATTAAATAACATTATAATAGAAAAAAATATGGATATATAATGTCAAAATCTATGTATATACATCTTATAAAATAAAAAATATGTATATCATCAAGAAATGCCTCAATGAAAGGAGATGAGACGAAATCCCTTACCTAAAATTTGAATTGTTATTTGGGTATTTATCTTCCTGAATAATAAACTTATGTTAATTATTTAATTTATTAAAAAACTTTTTTAAGTTTATAATTACTTTTATTTCACTTATTATAATGTTGTAAACAACTACTTAAACAATTAAGTTTTTTTCGGGTACTTTGACCATATTCGGTTTATGTGTCAAAAACGACTTTTGTAGTTCAACTATGGTCAAAATGGATCATTATATAAACATATCCAGAAAAATAATCATAAAATAATAATAATATTTATACTTAAATTATATTTTTAAAACCAGTAATGAAATATTGTTATGAAAAATGAACCAATGTTACAATCATGGAGATGGAAGGTCGTACGTATGCATGAGTGACATTCTTCTTTTTCAATGATCATTATGTAAATATGGTAAGTAAAATTTATCATTATAGAATTATAATTATATCATAAATACCATATTATTTAAAAAAATATAAATAATTATTTTGATTTAAAATTAATCACATTGCATAGAGGGGGTGGTAGTACACACGTCCATGAATGACATTATCACTTTTTCAGTGTGTGAAAGGGTAATGAATAAAAATATATATTATATTAATGGATATTTAATTATTCCAATAATATAATATATATGTTATTTATGTCACATATGTTCAATTAAACTCGTCCTTAATACATTCTATGTTATGTGCGAATATATCACATCTCTTTGGGGAGGTGGTAGCATAGAGAACCACACTTGACGTACATGGAAATTACATTACTTTTGTGGAATACATAATACATAATAAAAACAGACACCCAAGGACCATAATAGCTTAGTGTATTTGGAAACACAGAACATAATCTTCTAATCATGGTGAATGATCTTCAACATCTCGCATAAAGATATTCCACTTTTGTTTTCTTACAAAAAACAATTCTTTATATCCTGGGGAAAAGAAAACATATAAAGGGTGAGATCAAATTCTTAGTAAGGGTAGTAATGGAGAAAATAAAACTAACCATATACATTTGAACTTAAAAAACATGAACATAAATCCTACACATAAAAATCTTGAGTTGTGAAATAAATCTTGGCAATACATAAGGAATATATCATAAAGGAACAAAAATCATTATAAAATTCCATGGGAATAAAACATGTAATTGTGGAAAAAAATTAAGCACATGGTATTATTTCCATAGTAGAAAAGGCATTACTTCCAAGACCATAATAGTAGACAAAGTCCATTACTGAACCGGGTTTAATTATCGTTCCAGCCCTGTATTACTGAACCAGACATACTTGGTGTTCTATCCATGTTTCTATCATGAGATATAAATCTTTACCAAATTAATTGGAGGGAGATATAGGTCCCAACCATCTCATATTTAAATCATTCATACATGTGCCACAAAAAAATCATAAATTATTCATCATAACCCAAAGAATAAAATGGGTTCCATAAACATCATCCCTTCAGAACAAAATCTATATAGAACAAATGGATATAATTTTATCATAATAAAAAACAAACCATATAAATAATAGAGACATTATACTTGAAAATTAAACATAACAAATAATTTTATCTTATATGTAAAATAGTATAGATAAAACACTTGAAATGAATTCTTGAGGAAGATATCCTTTCTTCTTCAAAATAATTTTCTTTTCTCCGAATGCCGTGTAATTTTAAAAGAAAATAATTTTTTTGAAAATAATATTGAAATATTTTGGAATAATCTTTAGTTAAATAAGGCATTATGAAACTATAAAAATCTTTTGATGTCATATAAGTTAAAAAACATTCCACTCATACTTTTACCAGAAAAGTCAAAAAGTACCTCATATGGTAAACAAAAAAGGATTCGTTCCATTCCACATAGTAAAAGTCAAAAAGAGGTAAAAAACTTTAAAAAACATGGAAGAATCTTAAAAACTATATGAAAACATTTTTTATAAAACATTTACATGGATGATAAATATAACCCTAGTAAATAATTACGAATAAACAATCTCGGATAAGAATGAGATTGGAATAATTATCCCTTACCTTATGTCCAATTTCTTCTTTATGTGTCCGAGACTCCTGTATAGTGGGTTTAAACATTTTATTAACTTTTGAAAGAACCACAACAATATTTATGATATCATATATGATTCACTTATGAATTTATATTACCCGTTCTTTTGTCAATTCCATGTTAAAGCCACGTTTTGGGTAAAATTGTTTCATTTATCGTACGTGTTTTGACTTGTAATTATTCATATGATTACATATATCATAATTAATTACTTTAAAAATATAAAAAATGATTTATATATAATATATATTCAGAAAATATATATAATAGATCAATAAATGGAATGAAATACATCGTTCACGGAGACGGTAGGTCGTACGTACGCCTAAACGGTGTTTTCGTTTACTTATTAAATTGAATGGAAGTAAATGACACACACACACACACACACACATATATATATATATAAATGAAGTAGCATTCTTTAATGGTTAATATGGAGAATGAACCACATCTCATCGTGGAGACTGAAATGTGTACGTACGCACCAGCGATGATATCGTTCCCATAATTATTGAATGGAATTGGAGTGGATGATATAATATATCTGAATTAGTATAATGGTATAATAATCTTATATAGTTATTATTTCTACCATTATACCCATCCATGTAAGGTGGTGGTGGAAAAAAATATTACACCACGTCGTGTAGACGGTAAGTCGTACGTACGCACGCGCGGTGATTTCATTTTTCGTAGGATGGATAGTAGGTGAAATAGGGTTTCTTCATATTTATAATAACATATAAGTATATTATTGATACTTATGTTTTTAATTTATTATGAAAAAACAAAATAAGAGGAAGTAGAAGAAGAAATAAATTTGGAAGAATCAGTAAAGGATATTACCACTTCTTCGACGCGCCTCTTCTAAACCTCCACTTAGGAAACTAAAGTTGGTATTTGAAGAAAACCAGGACCTATAGTATGTTTATAGGGAATTTAAGAAGATAAATGGATTGGGTTTGGCCGAGATTGAAGGCTCAAAATGTTGTGAATAGGAGAAGGAGGAGGTACCCTTTTATAAGAGAGGAGAGGGGTACTTTTGGAAACCTCTAAAATATTAATTTATAATAAACTCAAACCTCACCTAAAAACCTCCAAAAATTACTCAATTCAAATATGATATGAGATAGGTTTTTAATCTCATCAATAAATAAAATTTTGACATGTTTTTGGTTTATTTCAAACCATATCATTTTGATTTATTCTTATTTTATCTCTTTAATTTTATTTGCTGTAGTAATATTCTATTTTTTAAATTGATATAAATAATTACTTATGTGTTGTGAATTTACCATAATTGGATACTTTATGATATTTTATACCATATAAATTTCAATTTATAATTTATAATTTTTTTATTTTTAAACAATTTAATAATATGTTATTTTTATAAAATATCAATAGTGTCAATTTTGACACTATTCAATTATTTGAATTTAAATAAAATACACACAGAGGATATATTAGAAATAAAATTTTTAATAGATTCATAACATGTCATATTTCTGTATACAATTATTGGATCACATTAAATAGTTTATATAATATTTATATTAATTTTTTAAACCATTTATTTGATATTTCAATCAATAAAATAATTTATACACCACTATCGTGTCTCCATTAATGATAATTATTTAATCCCTAAAATTATAAATAAATTTACATGATATAGATAATTTTATTATATTTCTGTTGACTATTTATGTTTGAAGTGTTATGAAGTTTATCACTAAATTGAAATTACTACACTTATAAGATATAAGAGAGTTACATGTTGTCACACTCTTTGGTTTTAATAATAATTACATCATTTTCATGGTCAAAAGTCCATGAAATGAATATATTATGACCCTCAGGTGATATGGGTCGACTTTTATTCATTCCACATAATTTTTTCTTGTGTTAGGGTAATTTTAAAATATAATGTTTACCCTTAATTACCTAATTTACCTTTAACTGTAGTAAATAAAATTTACCGTAGTTACAATTTATTATGTCTAAAAACAAAAAATAACCTATTAGAATAATTTGTACCTACTGATTCCAAATATGGAATCCATTTTTGAAAATTCAAAACATAGAAGTGCCAGTATTTAATTTAAAATTAATCCTGTTGTTGAGAAAACTGGGTTTAAAAGTTAAAACAGTGCAAAAGATTGAAATGCTTTTACCTATGAATTCAGTGTAAAATTAATGATAATTAATTACATTATATTAAATGGTAAAAATATATACCATTTATACTTTAAAACCATCCAATATTATAATTTAACCACATAAATTATCTGGACAAAATAAGTTTTTTTTAATTAAAATTTAGCGTATTTTTACTATTCATCAAAATATGAAAGTTAACAGAAAAATATTAAAAAATTATCCAAAGTAAATTTTTATATACTTATTGATATAAATAAGTTTATTTATTCAAATTTAACTTATAAACATGTCAAAAACTATATTTAAAGTGGGTGCGCCATCAAAAGGCAGCAAAACTGCATTTTTTGAAAAATACTTATTTTGCCTGAAAAAATTATTTTGTTCTCATACCATGTTCTAGATAATGTGTAAGATGAATGATAATGTTATAAAATTCAAAATTTGTTCAATACTATTCATACCAGTTAGTTCATCATAATATTATAACAATATATTGTTGTTTAGTGAAACTCAGTATTGCGGACAACACACACTATTGAGGATGGTCACTCTTGCGTGCAACAGAATCCAAGAATATTTTTTGCATATAATACAATATAATATGGTGTTTCATATAGAACAAGCTAATTTTTTTGTAGTGTACAACACAAGACATCAATGAAATTAAAAAATATCATTTCTCATAAAATCTAGGGGTGTTACATTCTACCCCCCTCAAAATGAATTTTGCCCTCAAAATTCATTGAGGTTATAGATGGTTTACTACTTGAAAGTTTCATTCCTAGAAACCCACATCATAAAAAAGAATACTAAAACTTAAATTTAAAAAACTAAAGTATTAAACGTGATGGTTACCCAAATAAACTCATCACTAGGTTTCCACATAGGTGAAAATATGGATATGGAAGAGAAATCTAACCATCAAGTTCTGATGGAGAGTGGTAGAGAAAATGGCTATGAAAAAGCCAACCATCAAAAAGCCATAAATTTTTGATGATCTGAGGTACCATCTGATTCATCGGATATGAGGGTACTAGGAAAATGTTTTTTGTTTTCAAGATCATTTCCCTAAAGTTAATAAATTTTTGCATAAGGAAAAATAATTACTTTATTTTAGTGTAATATCATCATTGGTCATTCCAAGAACAATTTCCACTTCATCTCTTATTTAAATAAATGACGTTGAATTTGTCATTATTGAAGTGTTAGAATATCATGTGATAGAATGATGGGTCATTCAACCTGTCTCAAACAAAAGGTTAGAAAAACTTATCAAATATACATAAGTCCATCTATGGTGATATTAATCGTATATGATCCCAAAAATGGATTTATACTTCATAGATCGTACTTCTTAATAAAATAAAACAAATATCTATTAATCAGGGACTTCCTGTAGGCTAGTGGTAGGTGATAAAGGTTTGTCACACTTTAGTTGTTGGTTTGATTCCCGCTTCCTTGTCCGACTTGAAAGGTTGTCACTCGTCCTACGGGTTGCCCTTTTTCTAAAACTATAATATTACACCATTCCATAAATAATATCAAAAATTTATTTCCTTAAACAGTACTATCTTATGTCCAAATTAATTCATTATAACTTTTTGTCTTATCGAAAATACTTCTGTCCAAACTCAGAGTACAAAGAAAACAATTACTAGAAATGTCATATAACAAGCATGTGAATACCATAATTTATCCCCCATATATCATAACATATATCTTGTTGGTCACATTAGAAACTTCTGAATACCTTAATCATGTATTCTTGGAACATGAATTACCATAAAACCTTAGTGAAAACATGAATTCTATCAAAAGTAATCTCTTTCCACATACCAAAATCCCATGAATTCTATACACTAAAATCATGATATCACTTTGTCCTTATACCACTCATGAGCTCATTAATACTATCAAGTATATTATCTTCTCCTTATCTATTCATTATGCGCATATCATCTTCTTTCCAAAAATATTTCAATCACTTTTCATGGTTACCGATACCATATAATTATTGAAACCCACAATAATCCAATACATATATATTCCAATACTACACTATTTTGGAATCCCGTTATATAAACACTTAATCATTCCACCACTTCATTGTCATATTCAAAATCACCAATAGTGATCACATGTGTCTTCCCTTTTTTTCTTTGCCTTAAGAGGATGTTGATGTCGATCATCATTAACCCTTGGATTAGGGCATTGGTTAGCATAATTCCCCATTTCCTTGCACTTTTAGCATTGAAGTGTTGGTGGTGTGTTCTCTGTGGTATTTTCTCTATTCACATCATTAGATAACTTTTTCCCATTACTTCGACACTCAGCTGCTCGATGACCTTCGTTTCCACACTTAAAACAATTTCTAGTCCCTTTAAGAAAATCTCCACAATGCTTATTTCCACACTTTGAGCATAACTAAACATTAGTCTTCCTTTCACCATTGTTTTGAGATTTTTCCTTGAACTCCATCTTTCAATTCATGTCAAAACCATCAGATGGATATGTAACACCAACATGCAGTTCAACCGTGATAGCAAAACACACAATTTCTTCATAGCTAATGATTTCTCTTATATCTAATTCCCTTTGAAGACTTGGTTTTAAGCCACTAAATAATTGATCATCTTTACATTTAGGTTGGATGATAAAGCAAGATGCATACCTTCCAAGCCTTGTAAAATTCACCTCATATATACCAACAGATTCATCATACTTAAGCTCAGGTAACTTCTTTTCCATTTTTTTGAAGAATATGCGGGAAGTACTTATTGAAAAACCAATTCTTAAACTCATCCCATTCCATGGATTGAATTTCATCTTGGGGTCTTGTATTCCTAATTATAGTCCACCACTAGTCTGCTTCACCTTCTAAATGGTAAACAACCAAAATTACTTTTTCATATTCTGAACAGAAAAGTATGGAAAATATCTTTTCAATGGTACTGATCCATTGTTCATCAATAAATGGATTAGAAGACCAACTGAAAGAAGGTGGACGTTTCCTCATGAAGGACTCAAAAGAATATTGTTCCCTTCTCTGGTCATTTGGAAGTCCAAAAAGATTCATAGCTTGTGTAAGTATAGCAATAAGATTTTCCACTCCATTTACCATAACATTTGGTTGTTCAGGAGGAAAATCATTGAATTTTCCATTGCATTGATCAACACAGTTCCTTCGGGTTCTATCCATCGTCTAAAACCCAAAAAGAATAGTGAGAGGAAAAAATCAGTCTTTGAAAACAAAAAAATAAAGGGGAAGTACCTTCAATATCTAACATCTTAGGTTTAATTCTATGATCATTACCGTAATTATAGGACTATAACCTATACTTATACTTAACCTTAGGGACATCCCTAGACATACCATAGAAATATCTCTAGGGATCTCACTAAAGTTTTCACATCCTAATTTCTAAAGGTTGACAAAACCTTTAATATAGTACCAACTGTAGAGACCCAAGCATGACATACATGGACATTACATTACATTTGTGGAATACTTAATACATAAAAAAAATAGGCACCCAAGGACTGTAACAGTTTAGTGTCTTTGGAAACTCGGAACATAATCTTCTAATCATGGTGAAAGATATTCAACATCTCCCATAAAGATCTTCCACTTTTGTTTTCTTACCTAAAACCTTTCTTTATATCTTGGGGAAAAGAAAACATATAAAGGGTGAGCTGAAATTCTTAGTAAGGGTAGGCATGTAGAAAATAAAACTAACCATATACATTTGAACTTAAAAAACATGGAAATAACAATTAAATATCAAAATCTTGAGTTGTGAAATAAATCTTGGAAGTATGTAAGGTATAGATCATAAAGGAACATCAATCATTATAAAATAGCATGGGAATAAAACATGTAATTGTGAAAAAACATTAATCACATGATATCATTTCCATAGTAGCTAAGGCATTGCTGCCATGACCATCATAGTGGACAAAGTCCATTATTGAACTGGGTTTACTTTTCATTCTAGCCCCGTATTACTGAACCATATTTACTTACCGTTCCATCCATGTTTATATCATGAGATATAAATCTTTACCCAATGCATTAGAGGGAGATATAGGTCCCACCCATCTCATATTGAAATTATTCTTACGTGTGCCACAAAACAATAATAAATCATTCAACATTAACCAAAGAATAAAATGGTTTTCATAAACATCATCCCTTCATAACATAATCCATATAAAACAAATGGATATCATTTCATCATAATAAAAACAAAACCATGTAAATAATAGATACATTATACTGGAAACATAAACATACCAAATAATGTAATATTAGATGGAAAATAGCTTTTATAAAACACTTGAAATTAATTCTTGAGGGAAATATCCTTTCTTCTTCAAAATCATTTTCTTTTCTCTGAATGCCGTGAAATTTTAAAAGAAAATAATTTTTTTGAAAATAATCATGAAATATTTGGGAATAAGATTCAATTAAATAAGGCATTATGAAACTGTAAAAATCTTTTCATGCCGTATAATTTAAGAAAACATTCCCCTCGTACTTTTTCTAGAAAAGTAAAAAAGTGCCTCGTATGGTAAACAAAAGAAGGATTTGTTCCATTCCACATAGTAAAAGTCAAAAAGAGGTAAAAACAGCTTTAAAAAAACATGGAAGAATCATAAAAAATTTATGAAATTTTTTTTTATAAAACATGGACATGGATGATAAATATAACCCCAGTAAATACTTACGAATAGACAACCTTGGATAAGAATGAGATTGGAATAATTATCCCTTACCTTTTTTTCAATTTCTTCCATATGTGTCAGAGACTCCTGTATAGTGGGTTTAAACATATTATTAATTTTTACATAACTATAATAATATTTATGATACCATATATGATTCACTTATGACTTTATATTACCCATTTTTTGTCAATTCCATGTTAAAACTGCGTTTTGGGTAAAATCATTTCATTTATCGTACGTTTTTTGACTTGTAACTATTAATATGATTACATAGATCATAATTACTTACTTCCAGAATGTAAAATATGATTTATATATAATGTATATTCAGAATATATATATAATTGATCGATAAATGGAATGAAATACACCGTCCATGGAGACTGTAGTCCATACGTACGCATGAACGCTGTTTTCATTTCCTTATTAAATTGAATGGAAGTAAATGAAATATATATATATATATATATATATAAAGTAGTATTATTATGTCATATACTTCTTGATTACTTATTATATGTACTTTACAATCATTCTTCAATGGTTATCATAGAGAATGCATCTCATCACATCGTGGAGAAGGTAATCCGTACGTACGCACGGGCGATGATATTGTTCCCATAATTATTGAATGGAATTGGAGTGGATGATATAATATCTCAGAATTAGTATTATGTTATAATAATCATATATAGTTATTATTTATACCATTATACCCATCCAAGTAAGGTGGTGGTGCAAAAACATATTACACCACGGCGTGGAGACGGTAAGTCGTACGTACGCACGTGCGGTGATTTAGTTTATCGTAGGATGGATAGAAGGTGAAATAGGGTTGATTCATATTTATAATAACATATCATCATGTTAGTTATACTTATGTTTTTTATTGATTGTGAAACAACAAAATAAGAGGAATTAGAAGAAAAAATAAATTTGAAAGAATCGATAAAGGATATTACCTCTTCTTCGACGTGCCTCTTCTAAACCTCCTCTTAGGGAAATAAAGTTAATCTTTATAGAAAACCAAGACCTATAATATGTTTATAGGGAAGTTTAGAAGAGAAATGGAAAGGTTTTTTATGATATTGATGGCTCAAAATGTTGTGAAGAGGGGAGGGAGGATGTACCCTTTTATAAGAGTGGAGAGGGGCACTTTTGGAACCCTCTAAAATATTAATTTAAAATAAACTCAAAACCCACCTAAAACCCTCCAAAAATTACTCAATTATAATATAAGATTATATAGGGTTGTAATCTCACCAAAAAAATAAAATTTTGACATGTTTTATGTTTATTTTAAACCTTATCATTTTAATTTATCCTTAATTTATCTCTTTAATTTTATTTGTGGTAATAATATTCTAATTTTTAAATTGTTATAAATAATTACTTATGTGTTGTGAATTGTACACAATTAGTTACTTTATGAAATTTTAGACCATATAAATTTCAATTTATAATTTTTAAATATTTTTGTTATTTTTATAAAATATCAATAGTGTCAATTTTGACACTATTCAATTGTTTGAATTTAAATAAAATCCAAACAGAGGATATATTATAAAAAAATATTTAATATATTAAAATAATTTCATATTTATCTATAAAATTAATTAATCACATTAAATAGTTTATATAATATTTATTTTAATATTTTTTATAACAATTTATTTGATATTTCAATCAATAAAATAATGTCTACATCACTATTGTGTCCCCATTAATGATAATTATTAAATCCTTAAATATAATAAATGAACTTAAATGATGTATATAATTTTATTATATTTATGGGGACTATTTACGTTCTATGTTTTATGAATTTTATCACTAAATTAAAATTATTACACATATAAGATATAAGAGAGTGACATGTTGTCACTTTCTTTGGTTTTAATAATAATTACATCACTGTCATGGTAAAAAGTCCAGTAAATGAATCTATTCTGACCCTTAGGTGATATGGGTCAACTTTTATTCATAAAATAAAATTTTTACTGGTTTTAGGGTAATTTTATAATATTATTTTTACCCTTAATTACATGATTTACCTTTAACTCTAGTAAATAAAAATTATCGTAGTTACTATTCATAATGTCTAAATATAAAAAAATAGCCTATTTGAATAATTTGGAACTAATAATTACAAATATGGAATCCATTTTTTTAAATTCCAAACATAGAAGTGAGAGTATTTAATTTAAAATTAATCCCGCTATTGAGAAAATGAGTTTTAAAAGTTAAAACATTGCAAAAGATTAAAATGTTTTTACATATGAATTCAGTGTAATATTAATTTTAATTACAAACATTATATTAAACAGTAAAAACATATTCTATTTATACTTTAAAAAAATTAAATATTACAATTTAACCATATAAATTATCTTGATGAAAAAAGTTGTTTTTAATTAAAATTTAGCATATTTTTACTATTCATCAAAATATGAAAGTTAACATATTAAAATTAAAAAAATTGTACAAAGTTAAGTTTTATATACTTATTGAAATAAATAAGTTTATTTAGTCAAATTTAACTTATAAACATTTCAAAAACTATATTTAAAGTGGGTGTGCCATCAAAAGGCGGCAAAACTATTGTTTTTGAAAAATACTTATTTTACCCAAAAAAATTATTTTATTCTCATACCATGTTCTAGATAATGAGTAAGATGAATTATAATGTTATAAAATCCAAAATTGGTTAACAATATTCATATTTTATAGTTCATAATAATATATAACAATATATCATTGTTTAATGAAACTCGGTGTTGCGTACAACACACGCTATTGAGGATGGTCGCTCTTGCATGCAACAGAATCCAAGAACAGTGTCTACGTATAATACAAGCTAATAAGGTTTTGTTTATTGAACAATCTAATTTTAGGGTAGCGTACAACACAAGACATCAAAGAAATTAAAAAATAATTTTCCTTATAAAATCCCATGATGTTACAGGTAGTCCACACATCCACAAATGATGTTATCGTACTTACAAAAAAAGGAAAGAATTAAGGTATGTGTAATATAAAAATTATATAAACCTGAAGACAACATAAATATCATATAAATCATAAGAAAATAATGTTTCCAGGATAATTCCCAACCATGAGAAGTTGAATTGGAAAAATGAACAACATCATTTCATGAGGCGGTACTTCAATGCACACGAACAGTAATTTTATTACCCATTTGATAGAAGTGTGTGTAGATTTATTTTGAAACATTCAAATAAAAAAGTATCACAATATTTAGGATACTTATGTTATTATATAAACATGTAATAATAATAAATTAATGCATGGAGAAAGAAATAAAACATAAATCCACATTGAAGAATGGTACCTATTTCCAGGTAACTTCTTTTGGATTTCTCCTATGGGATTCTATGGTTTGATTTATATCTAAAGTGAAGAATCTAGTGTGAAATGAGAGATTTTGAGAGCTTATTTGGGCAGGTTTTTTATGATTCTAAGGGACTCCAAAGTGTGAATAATTGGATAGGATGAATGACTTTTTATAGTGGAGAGGGAGTGATATTCTTATAAATAGAAAAAGGTAAACACTATTGAGAGGTCTCCCTTACATCATGTGCCTCAAATAATGATCCCAAATAGATACAAGAAGTAATATGGTCTAATAATTTCCATTAAATGGATTTTGGACAAGTTTATAGGTCATTTATACTCTTAATATTAATGTTTAACCACTATATAACCACATTTTTACCTTAATCGCTATAATTAATTTTAATCACTTTCACTAATATATTTAGTAAAAATTAATATTCTTAACTATTTAGACATTATAAATTATTATGATTACCAATATCGAATACATTTTTCAAAATTTCAATAAAAAAATTGTCAGAAATTAATTTAAAATTAATCTCATAGATAGCATGAAAAAGTAAAATTTTAAAGTAAAAATATTCAAAAGTTTTCTATGTTTTATATCTAAATTAAATGTTAAATGTTTTGAAATGACCCAAATTGGTTTAACTAATATATAATTTATCTAATTATACTTTAAAACAATTAAAAACATTATTTATCTATAAAAATTATTTAGATGAAAAAATATTTTTCAATTAAATTTCAATATTATTTACTATTCATCTAAAATATGAAAGTTCTCAGAAAGATACCAAAAATTCACCCAAATAATATTTTGATATTTATATTTTAAAAAGTTTTTTTTCATACAAAAATTATAAAAAGTGTCAAAATTTATTTTTTAATTATTTTTGGAATTAAAAGGTGAAAAACAACCACATTGAATAATAATACTAACAATATATTATTGTTCAACATAACTCAGTATTTTATGCAACACAAGATTTCGATGAAACTTATTGTTGTGTGTTAGGTATTTTATTCTATTTGCAATATCTTTTAATTTAAAATTAATATCTAATTCATAATTATTATTAAATAGAAAAAATGACTTATTTTATCATTACATGGGATGTTACATCTCTCCCTACTTTTGGATATTGTGTCCTAGAAATTTTATTCACTTATAAAATAAGTGACAATATTTTTCCCTCATAGAATTTTTAGGTTCACATGATTCCACTTCAAACATATCTTTTTTCATAAAACATTAACCAGATGAATCACTTTATTCCTAAACACTTTATCTCTGAGGACAAGAACCTAAACTGGTTATTCCTCACAAGAAAGATACTCTTCTGACTGAACTACATCAGGGCTCAAAACATGAGATGAGTCTGGTACATACATACTTAACATTGAAACATGAAATAAATTGTGCACATGGGATAAACTTAGAGGTAAATCCACTTAGTAGGCAACTGATCCAACCTTCTCTAGGATTTCATATGGTCAAATTAATTGTGGACTCAACTTCCCTTTCTTACCAAAATAGATCACACTTTTCCATGGAGAAACTTTTATAAATACATGATCATTTTCCATAAAATAAATATGTTTCATCCCTTTATCCGCATAACTTTTCTTCCTGTTATGATATTTCCTCATGGCTCAATGAATCAAAAGAACTTTATATATTGTTTCCTCTATGAACACTAGTCCAATTAACTTCATTTCCCCTAAATCATCCCAAAAATATGTTGTTCGACACCAATTTCCATATAATCCTTCAAAATATTCCATCAATATACAGGAATAAAATATATTTCTATATGAATACTCAATTAAATAAATATTTAAATCTCACTACTCTATTAATATATTGAGTAAAAACGAATCATATCATCAATGGTCTTAATTTTCCACTCAGACTGTCCATTAGATTAAGGATGAATATATTTATTGAAAATTAATTCAGTACCCAATGAATTCCTTTCCTATAATTTGATGTGAACATGGGATCATAGTCTGATACAATGAATAATGTCACTCCATGTAACCATATAATCTATTCTAGAGAAATTTGATAAAGCATATCTACAGACATCGTATCTCAAATGGGAAATAAATGTGATGATTTGGTTAATTGATCAACAATAACCCAAATCTCATTTTTACCATGAGAATTATTGGTAAATCCTACCACAAAATCCATTGATATATTCTCCCACTTCCACTTCATCATTTCAAATGGTTGAAACATCCCTTTTTGTAACCATTATTTTTATTTAGCCAATTGAAAAGTCAAACAATTCATGGTAAATTTAGAAATATATCTTCTCATCCATTAAGCACATGTACTGATTTACATAGTAGCCAAGGCATTGCTACCAAGACCATCTTAGGGGACAAAGTCCCATTTTGAATCGAGTTCACTCCTCGTTTCAGTCCTGTATCACTGAACCGGATTAACTTACCGTTCTAGCCATGTCTATCTCATGAGATATATAATCTTTACCCAATGCATTGGAGGGAGATATAGGTCCCAACCATCTCATAATGAAATCATTCTTACTTGTGCCACAAAATAAACATACATCATTAATAATAACCCAACGAATAAAATGGGTTTCATAAACATTATCCCATCATCACATAATCCATATAAAACAAACGGACATAATTTCATAATAAGAAAAGTGAAACCATGTCAATCATAGAGACATTACACTTGAAACATACACATATGAAATAATTTCATCTTAGATGGAAAATGGTTTTGGTTAAACACTTGTAATGAATTCTTGAGGAAAATATCCTTTCTTCTTCAAAATCAATTTCTTTTCACAAAATTACATGCAATTTTAAAAGAAAGATATTTTGTTGAAAATAGTCATGAAATATTTTGAAGGAAGCTTCATGAAAATAAGGCTTTATAAAACCGTAAAAATCCATTCGTGCCGTATAAGTTAAAAGAAAAACATTCTTTTTTACATTTGCTGGAAAAGTCAAAAAGTACCTTGTAACGTAAAAAAACAAAGATTCCTTACATACCATGTTGTAAAAGTCAAAATGGGTAAAAAGGACATTAAACATACATGAAAAAACATCTAGAAAACATGTACATGGATGATAGAAATAACCCCAGTAAATACTTACGAATAAGCAATCTCGGATAAAAATGAGATTTGAAAAATTATCCCTTACCTTATGTCTGATATACTTTGTATGTATACTAACCTCTTGTATAATGATTTAAATAATTTCATTGACTTATTATAGAATCATATTCATTGTTATGATATCATATATGGTTCACTTATGACTTTATATTACCCGTTCTTTTGTAAATTCCATGTTAAAGAGTGTTTTGGGTAAAATCGTTTCATTTGTCGTCCGTGTTTTGACTTGTAATTATTCATATGATTACTTAGATCCTGATTACATAATTCCAGAATATAAAACATTATTTATATATAATATATATTCAGAATATACATATATATAGTAGATCGATAAATGGAAATAAATACACCGTTCATGGAGACGGTAGGCCGTACGTACGCATGAACGCTGTTTTCGTTTCCTTATTGAGTTGAATGGAATTAAGTAGATGATATACATATATATATATATACATAAATCCAGTAGCTTTGTAATGTCATATATTTCATTATTATTTCTTATATATACTTTATAATCATTCTTAAATGGTTAACATGGAGAATGAATCTCATCGCGTCGTGGAGACGGTAGTCCGTACGTACGCATGAGGGATGATATTGTTCCCATAATAATTGAATTGAATTGGATAGGATGATACAATATATCATAATCAGTATGATGTTATAATAACTTTGTATAGTTATTCTTTACACCGTTATACCCATCCAAGTAAGGTGGTGTTGGAAAAACAAATTACACCACGGCGTGGAGACAGTATTCCGTACGTATGCACGCGCGGTGATTTCATTTTCCGTAGGATGGATAGATGGTGAAATATGGTTGTTTGATACTTATAATAACATATCAGAATATTATTGATACTGATGTTATTATTTCATAATGAAACAACTAAAGAAGAAGAAGTAGAAGAAGAAATAAAGTTGAAAGAATCGGTAACGGAATTATTTTCATGGTCAAAAAGTCTATAAAATGAATATAATCTGACCCTTAGTTGATATGGGTTTACTTTTACACATCCAATAGAATTTTGGCATGTGTTAGGGTAATTTTATAATATTATATTTACCCTTAATTACCCGATTTACCTTTAACTATGGTAAATAAAATTTACCGTAGTTACTATTCGTAATTCCCAAAAATAAAAAGTAGCCTATTAACATAATTTGGACCCAATAATTCCAAATATGGAATCCATTTTTTTCAAATTCAATACACAGAAGTTGCAAAAATTAAATTAAAATTAATCCCGTTGTCAAATGAAAACGGGTTTTTGTTTAAAACATTGCAAAAGATTGAATTAATTTAACCTACGAATTCAATGTAAAATCAATGCTAATGACATACATTATATTAAATGGTAAAAATATATTCTATTTATACTTTAAAACCATTCAATATTATAATTTAACCATATAAATTATTTCGATGAAAAAAGTTGTTTTCATTAAAATATAGCGTGTTTTTATTATTCATCAAAATATGAAAGTTACCAGAATAATACGAAAAATTTATCCAAAGTAAATTTTTATTTCTTGAATCCAAATAAGAATTTTATTTTGTCAAATTGAACTTATAAACATGTCAAAAACTAGATTTAAAGTGGGTGCGCCATCAAAAGGTGGCAAAACGACATTTTTTGAAAAATACTTATTTTACCCGAAAAAATTTATTTTGTTCTTATACCATGTTCTAGAAAATTTGTAAGATGAATAATAATGTTATAAAATTCAAAATTTAGTTAATACTATTCATAACATCTAGTTCATAATAATATTATAATAATATATAATTGTTTAGTAAAACTCGGTATTGCGTACAACACACGCTATCGAGGAAAGTCACGATTGCGTGTAATGCAAGCCAAGTCAGGGTTGCATATTGTGAAAGAATCCTTTCTTGTTTCATATAACAGAATACAACCATATTTCATTTATATATTGAATATATATATATATATACTCAATGTTGCATAAAATAACTATTATCAAAATTGTTTGTAACATGATCCAAGAATAGTGTTGCATATACTACAAGTTAATACGGTGTTGCGTATAATCCAAGGTAATCTTGTTGTAGCATACAACACAATACATTAATGAAATTAAAAGAATATTTTTCATAAAATCTCAGGGTGTTACATTCTACCCCCTTAAAATGAATTTCGCCCTCGAAATTCATCGGGGTTATAAATGGTTTACTACTCGAAAGTTTGTTTAATAGAAACACACATCGTAAAAAGGAATACCAAAACATGGCATTAAAAACTAAAGTATGAAATGTAACGGTTACCCAAATTAACTCATCACTGGGTTTCCACGTAGGAGAACATAGGTGAAAATATGGATATGGAAGAAAAATCTAACCATCATGTTCTGATGGAGAGTGGTAGAGAACATGTCTATGAAAAAGCCAACAATCACAAAGCTATTGATTTGTGATGATCTAAGGTACCATCTGATTCATCAGATATAAGGGAACTAGGGCATCATTTTTGGTTTTCAAGATCATTTCCCTAAAGTTGATGAATTAAAAGAAATACTTGCATGATTTTGGTACAATGTCACTATTGTTCATGAATTGAACAATTTCCACTTCATCCCTTAAAGAAATGAAGTTGAATTTGTTATTCGTGACGTGTTAGCAGATCATGTGATAGAATGATGGGTCATTCCATCTCTTTCAAACAAAATGTTAGCAAAAGTTATAATTCCATCTTATAGTTAGATTAATCGTATATGGTTTCAAAAATGAACTTATACTTCATATATCATACTGCTTAATAAAATAAAACTAGTTTCTACTAACCAGGGATTTCCTGTAGGCCAGTGGTAGGAGATAAAGGCCAGTTGCACTTCGGTTGTGGGTTCGATTCCCACAACCTTGTCCGACGCGATGGGTTGTCGCCCGTCCTGCAAGTTGTCCTTTTTCTAAAACCACATTACTATATCATCCCATCAATAATATCGAAAAAGGTTCTATACTTAAACAATACTAACTTATGTCCAACATAATTCATTCCAATCTTGAGGCTTATCCATAATATTGCAGTCCATTATCATATTATAGTGAAAACAATTACGAGAGACTTCATATAAGAAGCATGTTAATACCATCATTGATCCCCATATATCATAAGATATGTCTTGTTGGTCACATTACAAATGTTCGAAGTCCTTAATCATGTATTCTCTTGAAAAATGAATACCCATTGAACCTTAGTGAAAACAAGAATGCAATTAAAAGTTAACACTTTCCACATACCAAAATCCTCAAAATTCTATATACTGAAACCATGATATCACTTAGTCCTTATATCAATAATGAGCTCATGAATAAAATCAAACATATCATTATCTTCTTATTCCTTCATTATGCGCATATCATCTACTTTACAAAAATATCTGAATAACATTCCATGGTTACTGGTACCATTCAACATATACTTTCAAATACTTTTAGGAAAAACAATAGTGTAACAGTCCTTATATGATTCTTTATTCCATAATACCATTAACTATACAACATAACTCTCGATAAACATACAATCATTCCACTATCTTCTAAAACAACCGACTGAGCTTCAACACTTCTTTCAGATCATATATCATTTATAGTCTCCTCATCATCATCAACATAAATACTACCCATATCACCATGCTGATTCTCTTCATGAGATTTTCCATTAGGTAATTGGTTTACATAACGCCTGTACATTCAACATTTAAAACATCTAATCATTGTTGATGTCGTAGCAATACCATTATCCTTGCCCATGGTGTTAACTGAACCTTTTCCTTTGCACTTACTGGCTTTGTGTCCTTATTTTCCACACCCAAAGAATCTTCCAGTTCCTTTGAAACAATCTCCCTGATGCCTCTTCCCACATGATTTACATGAGGGAAATTGAACTTTCATTCCTCTATGATCATCATGAGACTCCATCTTTCTCATATTATCTGAGTCAGGAAACTTACCAAAGTTGAGATTATTGATCATATTATGAGATTTCTGATTAGGCATAATAACGATGTTTGGACTTCCAGATCCCATTTCATTTGGTTTCTCATGAAGAAAATCATTCCATTGTTCGTCATATCCTCCATTATCATGAATCTTCCTGTTTCCAGCCATTTTCTAAAACCCAAAATAAATAGTGTGAGAGGAAAAAATCATGCTAGGGAAAATAACATAGCAAAGGGAAAGCACCCTCAATATCTAACATCTTAGGTTAAATTCTAAGATCGTTACCGTAGTTCTAAGACTATATCTTATACGTATACTTATCCTTAGGGACATCCCTAGACATACCTTAGAAATATATCTAGGGATCTCACTAACGTTCTTGCGTCCTAGTTTCCAAAGGTTGACTAAATCTTTCCTCTGATACCAACTGTAGAGACCCTAATCTTGACGTACATGGACATTGCATTACTTTTGCGGAATACTTAATACATAACAAAAACAGACACACAAGGAACCTAATAGTTTAGTGTCTTTGGAAACTTGGAACGTAATCTTCTAATCGTGGTGAAAGATCTTCAACATCTCCCATAAAGATCTTCCACTTTTTGTTTCCTGACCTAAAACCTTTCTTTTGATCCTGGGGGAAAATAAAACATAAAAAGGGTGAGCTCAAATGCTCAATCAGGGTAAGCATGGATAAAATAAAACATACCATATACATTGGAACTAAAAAAAACATGAACATAATGTTTAAACATTAAAATCTTGATCAACGACATAAAACATGGAAGTACATAAGGCATAGATCATAATGGAACATAAACCATGATAAAATATCATGGGAATAAAACATGTAATTTTGGCATCCATTAAGCACATGTAATGATTTCCATATTAGCCAAGGAATTGCTGCCAAGACCATCTTTGTGGACAAAGTCCCATTCTGAATCGAGTTCACTCCTCATTTCAGTCCTGTAACACTGAACCGGATTAACTTACCATTCCAGCCATGTCTATCTCATGAGATATAAAATCTTTACCCAATTAATTGGAGGGAGATATAGGTCCCACCCATCTCATAATGAAATCATTTTTACTTGTGCCACAAAATAAACATACATCATTCATAATAACCCAACGAATAAAATGGGTTTCATAAACATCATCCCATCATCACATAATCTATATAAAAGAGATGGACATCATTTCATATAAGAAAAGTGAAACCATGTCAATCATAGAGACATTACACTTGAAACATACACATATGAAATAATTTCATCTTATATAGAAAATGGTTTTGATAAAACACTTGTAATGAATTCTTGAGGAAAATATCCTTTCTTCTTCAAAATAAATTTCTTTTCACAAACTGTCATGCAATTTTAAAAGAAAGATATTTTTTTGAAAATATTCATGAAATATTTTTCAGGAAGCTTCATGAAAATAAGGCTTTATAAAACCGTAAAAATCTGTTTGTGCCATATAAGTTAAAAGAAAAATATTCTATTCGTACTTTTGCTGGAAAAGTCAAAAAGTACCTCGTAACGTAAACAACAGAAAGATTCCTTACATACCATGTAGTAAAAGTCAAAATTGGTAAAAAGTACTTTAAACATACATGATAACACTTCTATAAAACATGTACATTGATGATAGAAATAACCCCAGTAAATACTTATGAATAAGCAATCTCGGATAAAAATGAGATTTGCAAAATTATCCCTTACCTTATGTCCAATATGATTCGTATGTATCCAAACCACCTATATAATGATTTAAATAATGTCATTGAATATTTAAAGAATCATATTCATTGTATGATATCATATATGGTTCACTTATGACTTTATATTACCCATTCGTTTGTAAATTCCATGTTAAAGAGTGTTTTGGGTAAAATCGTTTCGTTTGTCGTCCGTGTTTTGACTTGTAATTATTCATATGATTACTTAGATCACGATTACATAATTCCAAAATATAAAACATGATTTATATATAATATATATTCAGAATATACATATATATAATATATCGATAAATGGAAAGAAATACACCGTTCATGGAGACGGTAGGACGTATGTACGCATGAACGTTGTTTTCATTTCCTTATTGAGTTGAATGGAATTATGTAGATGAAATACATATATACATAAATACAGTAGCTTTATAATGTCATATATGTCATTATTATTGCTTATATATACTTTATAATCATTCTTAAATGGTTAACATGAAGAATGAATCTCATCGCGTTGTGGAGACGGTAGTCCGTACGCACGCACGAGCGATGATATCGTTTAAATAATTATTGAATTGAATTGCAGTGGATGATACAATATATCATAATCAGTATGATGTTATAATAACTATGTATAGTTATTTTTTACACCATTATACCCATCCATGTAAGGTGTTGGTGGAAAAACAGATTACACCATGGCGTGGAGACAGTATTCTGTACGTACGCACGCGCGATGATTTTGTTTTTCGTAGGATGGATAGAAGGTGAAATGGGGTTGTTTCATATTTGTAATAACAAATCAGTATATTATTGATACTGATGTTATTACTTTATAATGAAACAACTCAATAAGAAGAAGTTGAAAAAGAAATAAGCTTGAAAGAATCGGGAGAAGAAATTACCTCTTCTTCGATATGCCTCTTTGAAACCTCCTTTTAGGGCACTAAGATTGGTCTTTAAAGTAGAATAGAACCTTAAGTATGTTTCTATGGAAGTGGAGAAGATAATTTGGCAGGGGTTGGCCGAGCTTGAAGGCTCAAATTGGTGTGAGGAGGAGAGGGAGGAGATGCCCTTTTATAAGGGAGGAGAGGGGCACCTTTGGAATTCTTAAAAATATTAATTTATAATAAATCTAACCCCACTTAAAAACCTCCAAAAATGACTCATATTCTAAGATTAGATAATATAGGGTTGTAATCTCATCAACCAATCAAATTTAGACATGTTTGGATCTTATTTTAAACCTTATCATTTTGATTTATCCTTATTTAATCTATTTAAGTTTATTTGTGGTAATAAAATTATAAATTTAAAATTATAACATATAATTACTTATTTGTTGTTAATTTTCCATAATTTTTTACTTTATAACATTATAGACCATATAAATATAAATTTATGATTTTTAAATATTTTTGTGATTTTTAAACGATTTTATAATATGTTATTTTTATAAAATAACAATAGTGTCAATTTTGACACTATTCATTTATTTGAATTTAAATAAAATATATACAGAATATATGTTCGAACTAAAAGCTTTAATAGATTCATAAAATGTCATATGTATCTATAAAAGTAGTGGATAACATTAAATAGTTCATATAATATTTATTTTATTATTTTTAAAACCATTTATTTGGTTTATATCTTAATAAAATAATTACTACAACATTTTTGTATAATTATTTAATATACTGATTTGTTGCATAAAAATTTAAAATAAAATACTATTATGAAGATAAATCTATTAACTTTCACAATAATACTTTTACTCGAATTTATCATCTTAAAATCACAATTTTTAAATTGTTATATTTATTAAATTATGAAGGTGACAACTTTGGCATCATAAAATAATATAAGTGTCATAATCACTTTTATAAGGATCCAAACGGTTATATATTAGGTAATTGGATGATTAAGGTGTATATATACACTACCAATAAGTTTTGGTCAGGTTTGAGGGCCTTTTAATGGGTATTATTATTTCAATAAAAACTATATTACTTATTTTTCACTTAATAAATAATTTCTATATCATTAATGTATCACCTTTAATGATAATTATTTAATCCCTAAAAATTATAAATAAATTATCATGATGTAGATAATTTTATTAGCTTTCTGGAGACTATTCATGTTAGAAGTTTTATGATGTTTATCACTAAATTAAAATTATTATACTTATAAGATTTAAGAGAGTGACATGTTGTCACTTTCTTTGGTTTTAATAATAATTAAATTATTTTCATGGTCAAAAGTCCATAAAATGAATCTACTTCGACCCTTAGTTGATATGGGTTTACTTTTAGACATCCAATAGAAATTTGGCATGTGTTAGGGTAATTTTATAATATTATATTTACCCTTAATTACCCGATTTACCTTTAACTATGGTAAATAAAATTTACCGTAGTTACTATTCATAATTCCCAAAAATAAAAAAGTAGCCTATTAACATAATTTGGACCCACTGATTCCAAATATAGAATAAATTTTTTCAAATTCAATACACAGAAGTTGCAGAAATTAAATTAAAATTAATCTAGTTGTCGAATGAAAACAGGTTTTTGTTTAAAACATTGCAAATGATTGAATTGATTTAACCTACGAATTCAATGTAAAATCAATGCTAATGACATAAATTATATTAAATGGTAAAAATATATTCTATTTATACTTTAAAACCATTCAATATTATAATTTAACCATATAAATTATTTCGATGAAAAAAGTTGTTTTTCATTAAAATATAGCGTGTTTTTACTATTCATCAAAATATGAAAGTTACCAGAATAATACGAAAAATTTATCCAAAGTAAATTTTTATTTATTGATTCTAAAGAAGAATTTTATTTTGTCAAATTGAACTTATAAACATTTCAAAAACTAGATTTAAAGTGGGTGCGCCATCAAAAGGCGGAAAAACTGCATTTTTTTAAAAATACTTATTTTACCCGAAAAAAATTTATTTTGTTCTTATACCATGTTCTAGAAAATTTGTAAGATGAATAATAATGTTATAAAATTCAAAATTTAGTTAATACTATTCATAACGGCTAGTTCATAATAATATTATAATAATATATCATTGTTTAGTAAAACTCGGTATTGCGTGTAACACACACTATCGAGGAAGGTCACGATTGCGTGTAATGCAAGCCAAGTCAGGGTTGCGTGTTGTGAAAAAATCCTTCGTTGTTTCGTATAATAAATTCCAACCATATTTCATTTATATATTGAATATATATATATATATATACTCAATGTTGCATAGAATAACTATTATCAAAATTGTGTGTAACACGATCAAATAATAGTGGTGCGTATACTACAAGATAATACGGTGTTGCGTATAACGCAAGGTAATCTTGGTGTAGCATACAACACAAGACATTAATGAAATTAAAAGAATATTTTTCATAAAATCTCGGGGTGTTACATATACCCAAAATGATATTAAACTCTACTATTGGAAATTCCACACAATTTTTTGGAATGACCATCCCACTAATGATAATAAAAATATTCCTATAAATATTGGTTGCTTTAAAAATCCCACTATCATGATCCACCTTCATCAAGATGATGGAAGGGACAACAAAGTGTCACACCCTTCCTTCCCCAAGATGAAGGATAGATAATGACCCCCGCCTTCCACAAGTGTGTGGTGCATATAGAAATAACAAGGAACTAAAATTTATATATATATATAGAGAGAGAGAGAGAGAGAGGTAACAAAACACTCATCCCCAACCAACATATCCCAAAACAAATAGCTATCTCATACAGAACCATGTTGTTGCTGCACCTATATGCACAACCACACAACAGCCACTCCTAAGGCATAATCCAAAACCCTTTTTATTGTGTTACTTTACATTATTTAATTTAGGGGTTCACATTGATTTATTATAGAACTACCCAGTGAAACCACCAAGAACAAAATCTACAACTGCCTCAGAAGGTGAAGAGCCTGGTTAACTAAATATACAGCTACCAACCTACTGCCAACTATCATTATTCGAAGTTATGCCGCACAATCCTTCTCTCACAACTCTATCCTATAGCCCCTCTTCCCAAACATTTCCGAGACGTAGTCCCACTACAAAATGGTTCATAACTACCCCGCAGCCCCACTACCCAACATCACTCCACAACTACATCACAGACAAAGGAAGTTTTGTTGCCTACAAATTCATCAATTTTGCAATCAATCAGTGTCTAGGACTAGGATACCAACACTACCTATAACACGCAACATACAAAGACCATAGTAACCACCATTTTAACCAGAGCCCCTCTATACATATCACACCCTTCTCATAGAACCAAATACCTTACCTACCCATGTACTCATAACCATGCTCCCAACAGCAGCACCATACAACACACACAAGGTCACAAAACCAAACAGAACACAGTAATCAGACACACCAATCAACACGATATATTAAATTGTTCGAAAACACTATTATTTAATCCAATTTGATAAATAGGGGTGATTTCACAAGGGTTTTCATCCTGGTGCATCCATTTCATTTAATTGGGTATATGTGATTATCCAGATTATAATTTTCACTAATTTTTCATAAGGAAAAAACAATAGTTATAAAGCGTCACCCATGCACAGAAAAAGAACACCAACATCCATGATTTTTAGAAGGCTTAATAGCCAAAGTAGATCATAATATCAACCTAGATAACAAAATACAACAAAAGATCAAACATCAATCCACTCTCAGCCCGTTATTTCATTACCACGTTATCTTTTGATCACATTCCCTTCTTATTTATTTATTATTTTAAGAAAAGTATTCATATTTTATTCTCAAGGAATCATTAGTACAACCGCTCCTCATGATGCAAAATTTAAGAGAGGTAGAAGAAATCTCTACCAGATGATCAAAGGATCAAAGTTCCTTCTTATTCCATGAAAAGGGGATCATGCAAGCAGCAAGGGACTCCAAGAAAACATAGTAGGAGGGGATCTAGAATAGGTTCTTGACTTGTCTAGGGAGTAAAGATATAGGAATTACAAGAGGAAATAGAATAGAAATTAGGAAGGGGTGATTCTGGCATTGAAGAGATAGATCTTATATTAAAGGAATAATGGTTTCCAAAAGTCATTAACATGGGATCGTTGTCAAGTTCACATGGTTTGTGTATATAAAATACCCTATAAACATTAGTATATTAAATATATACTTAATATCCTTTAAAAACCCTTAAAAATTCTCAAAAAAGTCTTTAAAATCAGATTACGTCAAATAAGACGTAGGAGGGGTGAAGGTGGAAAACTGGGAAAAACTGGGAAAACTGCAAATGAGTCACCGTCGGGTGAGTCGCCGATGGGTGAGTCACCGATTAAGATCCACTAACGAGTGAGATACCAACACGAATTACCAATGATAAACCACCAATAATGAGCTATTGATGAAATTAACTACCAACACCTTTGACCTAACGATGCCTCGACCTACCGACGATGAGCCACCGATGATGAGCTACTAATGAAACGACCTACTGACGCCTCGACCTACCAATGCCCTAACCTACCGAAACTGAATCTCTTGACTCACCAACACTAATTCTTATGACTCGCCAATGATGATTCTTTTGACTCACTAATGCACTGACATGTCAATGCACTCACATGCCAACACTGATACCCTGAGTCGCCAGTGGAAAACTAGATTTTTTCCCCAACTCTTTAAATGAGCCATTGTTGCCTACCAAAACACCCTAAGCACTATTTTTTCACAAAGTAAAAATACAAGTAAATCAAGATCATTACATCAAATACCTCTCAAACTATTCTCATCATTGAGAATTCAAAACTGACCTAGAAGAAAGGGGGTCTTAACAACCACTCCTTAAGATACCTCTCTAGAGAAAACCACCTTGTGTTATTATAAATATATAGTGAAAACCTCGACATCTAAGAAAATATCCTTTTCGTATAAATCATGAACAACGGTAGAAACACTAAGTCCCCCACTTCCCCAAACAAACATGTAAAAACCAAGGTCAAACCATCCAGACACATGGATTAGGGAGATTCTTCTTCCATGTCAAGATATTATCCTCTTTGGGTGGCACTAACTCACCCGCATGGATTTAATCCCATCCATATTAATGTGTCTCAATTAGGGTTCAGGTCCTCCCCTCTCCACATTTAGGACTTTTTACCCATGTTCATAGAACATGGAAACAACTTAACATAAAACAATGAGGTGAAACATTGCATCATAAGCAAGGAAAAAAGAAAAACACAAGATAAAAACTCAGAATAGTTCAGGGTACTGGGCACACATCTATGCCTCCCACTCCCAAATACCTTCCTCGAGGCCATCATGCCTCCAAAGAACATGAAACTAAGGAATGATCCATCCATTAATCACATTCTCTTTACGATTATCGATTCTTACCAATCGGTCCATAAACTTCACATTGTCCATGATATCTAACTCTCCCTAGTCAATGATGTGGGAATCATCATGTAGATACTAATGGATCTGAGATACATGGAATATGTCATGGATCCTCTCCAACCATGGAAGCAACTCCAGCTGATATTCCACCTCACCAACTCATCCCAACACCTTAAAAGGTCCAATGAACTTGTGAGAAAGCTTGATTCCCTTACCAAACCTCCACTAAAAACCTTTAACAAAACATGGTCCCCAACATCAAAATCCCAATGCCTCCTCCTATGGTTTGAAAACGACTTCTTCCAGTCCTAATCTACCTTCATCCACTCATGAAAAAGCTAAACCTTCTCTTTTTTTCTATGCAATGCCTCTAGGACAAGAAGGGTTGTTCCCCAACCACTGTTTAGCATACATGTGAACGACATTGAATTCTATACAAAGACTCGGATGGTTACATGTCAATGGTGGAGTGATAACTACTATTGTATACGAACTCTACCAGGGTAATGGGTCATACCCACAATCCTTATTAGTCTATAACACATGATCGCAGTATATCCTTCAACATCTAGATTGTCCTCTCTGTCTGCCCATCTGTCTGAGTGTGGAATTAGTACTGAGGCATAATTGGGTGCCAAAAGCATGTTGTAATCCCCTACAAACTCATGAGGTAAAATGTGCACCCCAACTCGAGATAATGGATCTTCGAACTCTATTAAGACAAACCACCTCATCCACATACCTCATTGACAAGGAATCTACTATGCTTGACTACTTGATTTCTAGGAAGTGAATTGATTTCGTCATCCAATCCACTACAACGCAAAGAGAACTGCATCCTCCCTGAGTCCTGGGTAATCCTATGATGAATTCCATTAAGATTCCATTCCAATTCCACTCAAGAACATCTAAGGGCTACAATAGACCTCTAGGAACGTGTTCCTCAACCTTTACATACTGACACACTAGACACCTTACCAAAAACTCTAACACTTCTCTATTCAGTATGAAAAACAAAAAACATTATTTCAAGCCTTGGTAAATTTTAGAAACTCATGGATACACCGTCAGGTGTAAGCGATGGAACTCACATAGAACTACCTCAAACATTATCACTGTGATAAACAGATTTCTATAGAGTAACATAAAATTCTAACTATCCTATGACCATACCTTTGGAGCATCACCTTAGGAAGCATGATCATGCATCACTTCAGTATCTGAGTCTCCCAAAAAATACTCCTCCACCACACTTGTTAAGGAAGACCGCACTATCATCTGAAATAGACAACATTATCTATCATCCACTCTCACATCCAAACAAAAAGCAGCAAACTCCTCTATCACCTTCTAAGAATCTGTGGATTCCAAACCTACCCCCTTCTGTAACTTCCTGCTTAAAGAAACGGCCACCATGTTTCCTTTCTATGGGGAGTAATAGATCTCAAATTCATAGTTCTATAGAAACACCATATACCTCTGTTTCCACATGTTCATGTCTCGTTGGAAAAAGATATGTTTCAAGCTCTTGTGGTCTGTGAAGACCACAAAGTTCTCCCCGATGAGGTAATTTGACCATAACTTCAGTGCAGGAATTACCGCTGTAAGATCCATATCATGGGTGGAATAGTTATGTTTGTGGGGATGTAACTACCTAGATCATTAAAATATTACTCATCTCTACTTCATCAGCACTCATCCCAAGCCTAGGCTAGAAGTGTCATAGAACACCTCGAACATCACCCCTTCCTCTGACAGCCTAAGCACTGCGGAACTAACTAGTCTCCCCTTGAGGTAGATGAAATATGGCTGACACTACTCAATCCATATAAAGGCCTAGAGTTTTATGGTCAAATATGTTAATGGAGTGGAAAATCAAAATAAGTTGGGTACAAAACACAAATAATAGCATTCCAGACCTAGTAATCTGTGAACCTCTTCCAGATTCATGGGTGCTTCCCAAGAAACAATTGCCTCAACCTTTTTTAGGTCCACTGTTATCCCCTACTATGAAACCATGGGTCCAACTAAGTGCATTTATCATGTCCTAAACATGCACTTGGACAACTTTCTGTAGAGATGGTGGTGTCAGAGGACCTCCAAGACAGTACTAAGATGCTTGACATGCTCCTCATCCAACCTTGAGTAGATCATGATGTCCTCAATGAACATGATGATGATCTGGTCGAGTAAATCATAGAAAATATATTTCATGAGCCCCGTCAAAATTGATGGTGCATTTGTAACACTGAAGGGAATTACCACTAACTTGAAGTTCCCATACCTATATCTAAAAGAAGTCTTTGGGATGTCACCCTCCTTCACCCTCAACTGGTGATACACATACTGCTGATCGATCTTATAGAACAAACCTTCTCCCTTAAACTAGTTGAAAAGATCTTCAATCCTTAGGAGAGGGTAACTGTTATTGACCATCACCTGATTCAGTCTCGGATAGTCTATGCATAGTCTTAGACTATTGTCTTCCTTCATTGCGAACAAGACTGGACCACCCCATGATGACACACATGGCTGGATAAAACCCTTCTTTATATGTTCGTCGACCTGAATCTGCAACTCATAAGGCGCCATCTGATCAAGATCCATCAAAATTGGATGGTCACTAGGTTTCAAGTATATTCTGAACTCAACATCACATTGAGGGGGTAGAATCACAACCTCCTCCAAGATTATGTCCAAGAACTCACTAACAACCCCTATAACTGCCACCATCGTTGTTTCTATTGATTCCACTAACAGCTCTGCTAACAAAGAAAGAAGAGTCTCTACACACCGTCTACACATCTGACAACTCCACTCACCAATGAAAGATACCCACTGGGCATCTATATCTGAAATCAATACCCTTATCTGAAATAATTTGATAATGGCATGCACAAAAAACAACTAGATGACACCTAGAATGATATCGTATGACTAAATCTATAGAAAAAATAGATCCCCATGGGACTGATGTTGTCCCATCATCAGTCTACATCTCTGGAACACATCAAACATATTGTTCTGACCTCCAACTAGCGTACTCAACACCAAGGGCATGAAATGTATCTCGACATCTAGACCCAGGGTAGGGGAAAGATTGGGTGTAACAAAGGAGTGCGAAGCTCTTGAATAAAAAAACACATGCAAGAGTACTAAATAGATTGATCATACCTTGAACAACCCCTAGCCCTACCAGAATTGTTTCCTCTGGGGGGTGTAAATGCCCATTCCCACCTCTGCTACCTCTTTTCTATGGACTACCTCCCTAACCACGGCCTGGTCGAGGTCCCTGAGGAGCACCCTAAGGTCGGCCTCCCCCAACATTGTGTACCCTCAGTGGAATAGGAGCTCACTGCCCCTGCTACTGGAATGTCCGGACTAGAAACTGGTGCTGATGAGGTCGACGATGAACCTTCCCACCCAAACTATATGGTGCTCAAACTAGACACTTGTTCCAAAGATGTACACAACCTCCATAGACAAATCACCTCAATCCCTAGCCCATGGGAAAAGGGTGAGGACTAGGAGATCAGAACTAGAACTGTTGAGGTCTACTTCCCTCTAGATGAAACCTAGAAGGTCCTGATGTCAAAGACCTACTACGGACTACTTTCCACTTTGAAGAACTTGGTTGGATCCCATATTATGGTAAACCTCCCAGTGATTTTATCATTCACACTACCTCAACCTTCTTCTGAACCTCCAATTACATCGGTAGAGTGAATGGAGTAACAACATACTGAAGAGAAGGTCAGAGTGCATCTTCCAAGAATCTCACTCGGGACTCCTCATCTAGAAATAGATATAGTTTTAAGCATAGGATATCCTTGAACTTTATCCCCAGTTCCCTTACCAACATACTCTCCTACTGTAGGGAGAGTAACTTCTATCTCTTTTCGGCCTTCATCTTGGAGGAATGTAATTCCTCCCCAAAAACCTTCTCAAAGACATCCCACGAAACCTTGGTTTCCTTCCTCTCTCTGAGGTAATGTTTCCACCATTGATGCATTTCTCACCTCATTTGACTCACTAATAGAGGAACCCATTACAATATCGAATCTCAGATCAATCTGAAAGTGATCACCAGATCCACGATCAAACACTCTGTCTCTATGTTTGAGATGCATCCATCTTAAATTCCTGGAGTCTATTACTGGAAGGCATGAAGCGCCTTTTTCCATTGGTCATCCTCCTCCTCTTGATCGGCCCTCAACTGATAAAATAGTTTAAATTGATGGGCCTCATCTTCTTGCACCACATGTGGATGATGTTTGGGTGCCATTGCTGAAAAAGTAAACAAGGAACTCCTATGCCCGGGTAGTATGGAAATTTTCTTTTAATTTTTTTATCTATTAATTTATTTTAAATTCCCAAAAAACCCAATACACACAAGAACTCAGGTCCTTATGATGCATGTACCTTCCCTAGGTTCTCTATCCTGCTACTAGTGTATCCTCACTTAGTCATTCGTTAGGTTAAAAGTCCTTGCATCGGATCACGGGGGGAGCTAAAATCCTATTTCATAGCCATTATTCCTTACCTATTTCATGTACCAGGATTTCCTAGCACCATTTCCATACCATTCCATAAAATACTTATAATGCCTAACTCTAAACTCCATCCCATCCATTAAAAACCTAAACCCCAAACCTTATTCTGATACCATTTTCTCATGACCCTCCTTCCTCAAGATGAGGGAAGGGAGAGAAGAGTGACACACCCTTCCTTCCTCAAGATGAAGGATAGATAATGACCCCCCGAGTCCCAGCTTAAATAGGCCCAGAGTGATAACTTGCACCAATGGTGTATAATCTCAGATAATATGGAAGGCATTACCGTTTTTCATAGAACAAGATCTGAAGATAAGATGGTAAACATCAAGAGACTCCAAATACTAAAAGTAAAAGTAAGCCAATACCCATTCCCACAAGAATGTTCAATAAGTAAATCTGATTCAAATTACAAAAAAAATCCAAGGTGAAGTATTCAAAAAAAAAGACTATGATGCAATAGAAACTAATCGCGATGTCAGAGCTAGTAAAGTTCATCATAGTCCTCAAACTCCTCTTGGGAACCTGAAAATAGTTTTATACACATAGGGTGAGAATACAAATATACTTAGTAGGGAAACTATAGCTACCCATGCACAATTTGGGTAACATACTAATGCCCCAATGAAAAAATAGTAGAACCTCAAATCACCTACCATGGAATACTGACTAGCCCATCCTCGCTAGGGCACACTTACCAAATAATTAAAGTCAATTAAAGTAGTAGTATAAGAACATCAATATTTGGGTACCCCATAACCCTTTCCCACTGGTTAATTGCTCATACCTAATGATTAAAATCTTGACACTACCACTCTTCGCATATGTAATATCACTACCATAACAGCCTGCACACACCTGGGCCTCAAACCACACACAATATCATCCACAGATACCTTGGACACAATAACCACACCTCTCACCTGAAGAAACCGGGGCCACATCCCGAAGACACTTGGGAAAACAATCATGTCATGCGAACACCTAGGCCTCTAATCGATAATAATCCTTTCCAAAGGATCTGGGACTATAGTAAGCCTCAAGCCATTATAGCCTACCTGGATACACTCATGCAATAAGAACATGGAAGAGGGTGTGAGGAATAAAGTCAGTAACTAGGCATCCATCCTCCCATAGGGATGTTGGTAAAGACACCCTTCCGCAAGAATGGGTGTGTTCGACACATGGTTCTCAACAAGGGTGGGGTGTATATATAAATCACAAGTAACTAAAATTTATATATATATATATATAAGAAAGCTCTCACCCCTAACCTATGGATCCCAAAACAAACAACTAACTTATATAGAACCACATTGTTGCTACCCCTATATGCACAACCACACAACAGCCAGTGCCAAGGCATAATCTCAACCCCTTTTTATTTATTCACTTTCCATTAATTAATTTAGGGGTAAAATTTAATTTATTCTAGAACTAAGAAGGGAAACTACCAATCGCAACATCTGAAACCACCTTAGATAGCGAAGAGCCTAGTTAACTAAACACAAAACAACCAACCAAAAACCAACTATAAATATTTGAAGTTATAATACACAATCCTTCTGTCACAATCTAGCCCAGCAACCCCACTACCCAAAAATTTCCCAGATGTAATCCCACCACATAAAGGTTCATAACCACCCCATAGTCCCACTTCCCTAAATCACTCTGAAACCACATCACAAACAAAGGAAGTATCACTACCTATAAGTTCATATGTTCCACAATTAATCAGTCTCTCAGAATCGGATACCAACACCACCTATAACACCCCAAACATAAATCCCATAGTAACCACCATTTTAACTACAACCCCACCATATATACTATAACCTTCTCATAGAACCAAATCCTCTACCCACCCCTATACCCATAAAAGTGCTCCCAATAGTAGTGCTACACAACACAGACAAGGTCACAAAACCCAAAAAAACATAGCACTCAGCCACACCTATCAACAGGACATATTCAAATTTTTTTTAAAACTATTATTTAATACACTTTGTTAAACATGGGTGTTCAAACAATGTTTTTTATTATGGGGCATTCATTTCATTTAATTGGGTATATGTGATTATCCAGATTAGAATTTACACCATTGTTCATAAGGAAACAACAATTGTTTTAAAGAATTACCCATTCCCAGACAAAGACCACCAACAACCATGATTTTTAGAATTATTTATTAACAAAACATATCATAATATCAATAAGGATTACAAAATACAAGAAGACGATCAAACATCAATCCACTCCTAGCCCATTATTTCATTACCCCGTTATATTTTGATCACATTCCATTCTTATTTATTTCTTTTTTTAGAAAATTATTCATCTTTTTTTCACAAGGAATCATTAGTACACCAACCTAGAATGATGTAAAATTTATGGGATGCAGAGTAAATCCCTACTAGATGATCAAAGGATTGAGGTTATTTCTTCTGCCAAGAACAGGGCATCACGCGAGCAGAACAAGAATCCAAGAAAACTGAGAAAGATGGGCTCTAGCCTAGGTACATGACTCATCTAGGTGAGGAAGGATCTAAACGTTCATGGGGAAACTGAAAACTTACTAGGAATGGTAGATACTAACATTAATAAGATATATCATATATTAAAGGAAGAACAGTTTCCAAAAGTCATTAACATGGGACAATTGTCAACTTCAAGCAGTTTGAGTATCTCAACCCCCTGGAATGTTGGGATATTAAAGATATACATATTATCCTTTGAAATGCCCTTAAAAATGCTAAAAGATGAATTAATACCAGTTTATGTCAAATAATACATAGTAGGGGAGAAACTGGAATACTTAGAAAAACTAGGAAAAATAAAAATGAGTCATCGTTGGGTGAGTCACTGATGGGTGAGTCACCGACACAGAGCCACCAAAGAGTGATCTACTGACGCGACCTACAGACGCAGAACTACTGATACTGAGTTACTAACACAATGACCTACCAATTCCTTGACCTACCAACGCCTAAACCTATCGATACCTTGACCTACCAACGTCGAGCAACTGACGCTGAGCTACTGACACAATGACCCACCGACGCCTCGACCAACTGACACCTCAACCTACCGATGTTGATCCACTGGCGCTGAGCTACCAATTTTATGACCTACCAATGCCTCGACCTATCGATGTCCTGACCTACTAACACTGATGCCCATGACTCACTGACACCGACACTCCTGACTCACTAATGCCGACGCCTTTGACACGCAGACGCACTAACATTCCGACTCACTGACATGCCGACACATTGGCATGCTGATGATGACGCTTTGATTCACTGATTTCAAAATTGGAATCTTTTTCCAACTCTTGAAATGAGCCATCATTGCCTCCCAGAACACCCTATGCACTGATTTTTCACAAAGGAAAGGTACGGGGAAATCTGGTTCATTATTACCACCTAGAGTTTTAACCAAAATTTTTATCTTACTTTCATGAGCGGATATTCCTAAATTACATAAGAATTTCTATTAAATAAAATAATGTGAAGATATAGAGTCCAAAAATAGTATTGAAATAATTTGAATAAACTAGAAACTTGCTTGTCACCGATTCATTTGATGAACCAATATCAACTGTAGTAGTATCAAAAGATTTTGTTACACAATTTTTATTTAGATTTTGATGGTTTCCACCCTAGGAAATCAACTTAGCACACACATTGGCATAATGGACCAACTCATTGCAGCTAAAAAATCTCACCAATGGATTTTCATTTCTCTCTCGATCATCTTCCTTGTGGTTACGAACCATATAACCAAACTTACCACATCAGAATCACTTTTGAGATTTTGAAAGGAATTATCCAAGATAATTTTTACCACACTTATCACAAGATTGGAATTTGGTTTTCTTACATCAAAACTTCTTTGATGAATTATTTCACATTTCCTACCAATTGGACCTCTTTTTTGGTAGTTTTCAGGGGACAAGTGATAATTGAAAAACCCAATTTCTACCTTCTCAACACGTCAAATTTTTTTATCATAGATCTTAAACTCATGAGAAGTTTATTCCCTTAAATATCGTGACTTTAATATAGATTAAAACTGATTTATATAACTATCAATATCTTGGATGAAATTTGTGCCATACCTCACCAGTTGAGTAATTTTTTTTATATGTAGCCATTGAATCTTCCTCATTTTTTCTCAATTTTGAGAATAGTTTTTCCATCCTAAGTCAAACATCCTTAGGAAAATATTTCTCATGGAAAATATTCTTAAAATAATCCCATTCCAAGGAATCAATCTCTTCACGTTCCCTGATATTCTTAACCATTATCCCCCACTTCGTCAGTTTCACTATAAAAATGTTAAATTGAAATAGTTTCCTTTTTGATATTCAAGAAACCCATGACATCAACAATCTTTTTTAGGGATTTAATCCATCATTTAGATATCATGAGGTCAGAATATCCTCACAATGATGGGGGACGATGTCACATAAAATGGTCCACTATTATCACATTCCTCTATGGTAGATCTGGTTTCTCTCTTTCATGGACACCCCCACTTTTTATATCCAATATCAACTAATCCATCGCTGTAAAAAACAGCACAATTTCAATTCCAACCATATCAAGATTCTGATTCATAGGGGTTTTTTCTTCTCAATGCTTCCCCACTAATTCTTTCTTGTTTCCTCTGTTGAAAACTATTCTAAAAAAACATACTTTAGATGAAGAAACAAGGTAATATTTAAATTCAATATCATTCTAACTTACCATAATGTAAAATATTTGAATGGAATTTCTATTAACACAATGCTAGCCTCTAAATTTATCTAAACCTTTCATTTGATACCATTTATAAGGCCTCAACCTTAAAAATTACATAATATTGTGTCTTATCTACTAATTTACTTTCTTTCACATTTAGGGTCTTTTAGGTTTGTAGTTTTAAAGAATTGGGACATATTTAATAAATAAAAATGTCATATAATACAAAGTGGAAACTTCTTAATAGTATCTATTTCTTCCACCATATAAAAATTTAAAAAAATATATCATGATCACTTTTATGAAAACTATTCACGATATTCAACTTGACATATTCCAATCCCTCACCCTTCATTAAATCCTATGAAAAACATTTAAAAACATGGGATGATAATAAAGATATTAGTAAAGGATATAAAAAATATAGAAACTATTATTCTATTGATAAAAATTTAAACTTCTAAAAAACCCTTTCTTAAAAACATAAAATTTTACCCAAAAAGAAAAATACTATTCTTCAATAAATATCACTTATTTTATCCTTTTAAAAAAAATTATTTCCCTGAAAATTTATTATAAAAAAATATAATTCATGTAGGTTCCTAGGTAAATCATCACATTGAACCCTTATAGTACCATTATATAAACCTTACAAATTGTAACAACAATACAGCCAAATTCCAACATAATTCTCCAAATAATATAATCATTACCCAATGCATTAGAGTGATATCTAGGAGAACCCATCATTTAATCAATAATGGTATCACCTTGCACTATCTGGGAATACCCATAATTTATAACTTTAAAGAACCACAATATAAAATAAAACATTTCATGAATTGAAAAACTATTTTAAACTGGTATGAAAATCACTCTTAGATATTAAAATACCATTTTATTTCAAAAATACAATTTTAAAACTCAGTTGTATCAGCATTTTTCATCGAGGATGGCCTTCTTCTTACCTCACTCCCCCTTCGTGGGATAGGGTTTCTTCTAGCAGTGTGGTGAATACCAAGCAGCTGAGATCCATTCTCCACGACTGTGGATTACTGCCTCTCCCCCAGTTTTTGTGTCGGCTGTTCGTTGTGGTCCCTGTTGGTGTTTGGATGGCAGTGATGGGACTTTCATTCTGGTCTTCGGCAGGGTCTTTTTTAAGCAATCTATGGATCACGGGTGGGTGGCGTCATGGTGATGATCTTTAATTTTTTTTCTTTGTACATTTTTCTTGGATTTGGTTCCTGTTGTTTGTGTATTGGATTTGGTTATAAATGTTTTTGGGATTCCTGCTATGGTTCTGGTTTTCTATGGGGTCTGGTGCAATTTTTGATGTCTTCATGAGATTTGTTGTCATGGTTATAGATTAGTGTTGGCGTGTGCATTTCCCATTCTTTTTGGGATGATTCTACTACTTTGGTCAAGGATTCCATTTTATGTTCATGTTTGAATTTAGCTGGACTCAGGATGAAGAAGATATTATCTAATGTCATTGTGAATTATGGTGCTTCAATGCTTCGGAGGTTGTCAATAAGAATAAAATTTCCTTGGTTCAGTGATCTATGCTGAAGATGCTGCTTTTTTGCTGTTGAATTTTTTGTTTCTCAACAACCATCACACTACATGGGTCTACTTCAGATGAGGTCTGGAGCAGGAATCTTTCACCTTGCATACCATTTGAATTTGGAAGTTCGAGAGGGTATGGAACTGCCATAGGTACCAGGCCCATGAAACTCTGCACGGGACAGCTAGTCGAGTGGTCATTCAATGGTGAAGGCTTATCATCACACTGTATTCGCTGGGAAGGGGTAGATCATGAAGTTTTGTTCTGAGTATACTTTTCATGGTTGTTTTCTTGGTTGTAATGGTTGTGCGGTTTCTCAGTTTTCCTCAAAAGTTTTTTTATAATAAAAAAGTTAATTTTCAGTCAGAATGAAATTAAAAATATACATAAAATTTCCTTTATAGTCTCTTTATATAAATAATTATATAAATATAATATTGAGAATGTTGACATGGAGAAAAAGATTTGAAAACTGAATCATTATGAATTCAAAGTGTCTTATAGCACTTTGAACATTTAAATAATAATCCCCATGAAAGATTTAAATTAAAAAAACATTAAATAACATGATAATAGATAAAATATAGATAAAAAATTTCAATGGGTTTTTATATACAACTTATAAAAGAATAAGGCTGCATATCATGAAGAAATGTCTCAATGAAATGTGATTGAGATGAAATCCCTTACCTTGATTCCAACTTATCATGTGTGTCCTTACCTTCATGAATAATAAACTTATGTTAATTATTTATTTGATTTATAAGCTTTTTAAATTTTATCATTAATTTTGTTTCACTTATTATAATTTTGTAAACAATTATTGGTAGGATGATTTCCCTGGTGATTTGATTCCTTATAATGATAAATATTGTAATAAGACTCCATACTTCAGATTCCTGTAATTTACTTTTTTCATATTCAATAAATTATGCCTTGTTCTTTGACTGAGGAACCACCTCTTTAAAAAAATTCAAACAACTACTTAAATAATTATGTTTACATCGAGTGTTTTGACCATATTAGATTTATGTGTCAAAAACAACTTTGGTTGGTCAACTATAATAAAAAGGGGTCATTTTATAAACAAATAAAAAATAATTATCATGAAATTATTATCATATTTAAAAATAAATTATATTTCTAAAACTAATCATGCATGAAATTTAGAAAATATGATCCAATGTTACAATCATAGAGATGGTAGGTCGTACATACGCATGAGTAATGTTCCCATTTTTCAATGATTATTATAGAAAGAAGGTAAGTAACATTTATATTTCGAAAATTATAATTATATCCTAAATTCTATATTATAAAATTATATATACTTATTTATATAATTCTTGTGATTTAAAAGCAATCACATCTCATCGAGAAGGAGGTAGTCTAAACATCCACAAACGATGTTATCACTTTTTTATATGTGATAGGGTAATAAATAAAACTATATATTATATTGATATAAAGGTAATTATGTAATTAATATAATATATATGATATTTATGTCACATATTTTTAATCAAACTCATCCATAATAAATTTTATGTAATGTTTGAACATATCACATCACTTTGAGGAGGCAGTATCCCACACATCCACAAATGATGTTATCATATTTACAAAAAATGGAAAAATGAAATTATATGTTATATAAAAATTATAGAAGTATGAATAAAACATAACTTTCATATACATAATTCAAAAATAGTGTTTCCGTAATAATTCCCAATCATGATAGGTGGTAAATAAAAAAACCTAAAACATCATTTCGCGAGCTGGTACTTCACCGTACACGAATGGTAATTTTGTTACTAATTTGATGGAAGTGTGTTCATGTGTAGGTAAAACCCTTAAAATAAAAACATCTCATTATATTTAGGATATTTATGTTATTATATAATCAGTTAATAATAAAAAATTAATGGGTGTATAAATTAATAAAACATAAATGAACATTGAAGAATGTAACCTTTTTTTCTGGTAGCTCCTTTTGGTTTGCATGAAAGGGATTCCATGGTTGTATTTATGCAAAAATTTAGGAATATAGGGTGAAGGTAGGTATTTCATGAGATTATTTTGGTAGGGTTTAGACAATAAAAAGTTCTTTATATGTGCGAATAAGTGGGGAGGGTGAATGCATTTTTATAGTGGTGGGGAATGGAAGTCTTGTAAATGTAAAAGGTAAACACTATTAAAAGGTATTAATTACAAAATGTGCTTAAAAAATGCTTAAAATTAGATCCAAGACTTCATAAGGTCGAATCATGTCCAACCAATTTCTTTTAGACAAGTTTTAGGTTCATTTATACTCTTAACATTAAATTTTAACCACTATGTAACCATATTTTTACCTTAATCGCTATAATTAATTTTAATTTATTTCACTAATATATTTTTAAAAAACTAATTTTACCTAATTAGGAATTAAAAATTATAATTATTCCAAATATGGAATCCATTTTTCCAAATCTTGATACGTTCTAATCATGTCCAACCTATTTCTTTTAGACAAGTTTTAGGTTCATTTATACTCTTAACATTAAATTTTAACCACTATGTAACCACATTTTTACCTTAATCGCTATAATTAATTTTAATTACTTTCACTAATATATTTTTAAAAAACTAATTTTACCTAATTAGGAATTAAAAATTATAATTATTCCAAATATGGAATCCATTTTTCCAAATCTCAATCACATAATAGGTATAAATTAATTTAAAATTAATCCTGTAGACTGGACCACAAAGCAGGATTTTAAAGTAAAAATGTTCAAAAGTTTGCTGTATTTTTATATCTATGTTCAATGTGAAATGGTTTAAAATGGCATGTATTGGTTTAACTAATATTAAGTTGATCTAATTATACTTTAAAAAAATTAAAAAATATTTTAACTAAATAAAGTATTTAGATGAAAAATCAGTTTTCAATTAAATTTCAGTATTATTTATTATTCATCATAATATGAATCTTATCATAAAAATACCAAAAAAGTAATCCAAAGTAAATTTTGACATTTTTATTTCAAAAATAAACCTTATTTTTTCAAATAATAATTATAAAAGTGTGAATAATTTTTTTATAAATTAATACTTCCATTAAAAGGTGAAAAATGGTCATATTAAATAATAATATTGACCGAAAATTAATGTTCAGTATAACTCAGTATTCCATGAAAGCAAGATTCTAGAAAAAATCATTGTTGTGTTTCAGGTGCTCTATTGTACGTAACATCCCTTTTAAGTTAAAATTACTATCAGATTTATAATTACTAACAAATATGAAAAATACTTACTCTATCATTTCCTATGATGTTTCCTATCATGTCGTAGGCTCAACACTCAATTGGGCTCTACATACATTGGGTGTTTTTATAGACTATTTTTTCACACTTCTAACACACCGTATAACTATTGGTTTCTTCCACTAGCCTGGTATTTCCTGCACATTTACCCTCAAAATGCCACTTCCTTCCACTGGATAAACCACCAGTCTTCCTAGGAGCTAAACTGACCTGGCTCATAATGATGGATTCCATTAGGTTCTGCTTAGGGATGAGGTCTAGGTTCACTATCTCTGAAATGGTAGTTAGCCAAAAAATGTTCACCTATGATCAGATGGTGAATAAATTTAATCCTTAAACCATCTCATATTAGTTATCTTCTCACTTCTCAAGGTTGGAAAAAACATTATAATTTAGTGGAGTGAGATGAATACTCCATCACCGACATGCCACCTTGTTGTATGTGCATCAACTATCAGACATGGTCTGCTCGTAATAGTTTGGGAATGAAGAAATCGAATAAGGCTATTTATAAGTCCTCCTAGACCATAGCTAGATATCGACCAGGCTAAGTTAGAACATCCCACCAACATTTGGTGGATGTATGTAGGTGGAAATATTGACTCTCTGATCTGGAGGTGTCTCTATAAGATCAATGATATACAAAATTGATTTTAACCACAAATTAGCATCCTGAGGACTACCATGCCCTAAAAATGTTTGAGGGTGTTGATGTTGGAAATCCTAAGTCAACTCTACCATTGTGGGGGTAGTCCAGGGAGCACCATGTACAATTTTCATGAAGAAAGATAAACTTTCCCTAAACTAATCATTGGCTCTTAGTGGGAGATCAATGGGGGGGTTCCTCAGTTAGATCTATAGGAGGTATAACTAGTTTATTAGATCCCACCACATCCTAAGTGTTCTCATCACAACATTCTTGAAATACACTACGATGATGTATCGGTGGTATAAGTCTACAATTTCCTAGCTGACACCTCTGATAAGATTTTCAACATATAAGGAAATTGATAAATGAAGGAACAAGGAAAATTTATTCCTTTAATTTGGTTAGACCAATATACCTACACCTAAATCTAGGTCTACGTGATAATAAATTTCATATAAATAATTCAATAGACACAAACTAGTTCCCACTTCTATGTTTTGGTCAGGGACAAGGTCTCGTATAACATAACAGAGGTTCTGGTATATGGAGTTCAAAATGCAAGGTATAGAGGAAAACACCCTTTAAATTGAATTTGGAATATTAATCTAGAAGTAACCATTTTATTTTAAAATATTAATTCATTGTAATTTATTCTTATTCATTTAAATTTTTATATTTTATCCTATTTAATTTCATCAACAATTCCAAATTTATAAAGGCCTATACTCTTTATAAACTAAAATTGGCATGTCATGTAACTCTGACCTAACCTTTACACCCATAACAAGATGTAACTGGTCATGTTTAGTGATTTTATTTTTGGAACCACCCTTCAAAATTTATAGTGGTACTCTTCTCTTAAATTTTCATTGGTATTCATCAAAAAAATAAAATGATGTGGAATAATTGGTTAATTGAGTCTTCATCATCAATCTATGTGGGAAAACACCATTTAGATTAATTTAGTAACTTTAATTATTCCATTTATTTCATTCCTATAAGAATACTAGAACTATACAAGGAATAAAAATAAGGCACCATAATAAGCACATGAAATATAGGAAATAAATGAATAAAAGTAGATATGGAATGACATAATGTATATTAGTTAAGTACTAAGGTTACTAGTAAGATGCATAAACTAATACACCATCATGTTATCACACCATGGAAAAAAGGAACCCATAAATAAAAAAAAATCAATAATAATATCATAACAAAATAGGCTTGTCACCCAAGGGTGAGATCCATAGAATTGTTATATCACAACCAATAATAGTAATAACCAGTCCCAAGAAACTTGGGTTTCCCCTGTATGCGAGTTAGCTAATCCTAGGCATAATCTCATTTCCAAATCCCTTTATTCCTTGTCTCTAGTCTAACACCCCAATAGTAACACAAAAGGAAACATTACTCTTATGCCACTTTTTTGTATCCATTTTTGGGTAACACTCAAAGGTTCCCTAAGATAGTGGGCCACAATACCTAAAACATGTCTCCCCATACTCCAAATGCTTTTGACTAGTATTAATAACCTTGGGTGTATCTTTGGGGATATAATTCCCTCAAATAATAGAGTGTGTCACAACAGTATATAAAAAGTAAGAAAAAACTATAGAAGACTCTATAACCAATAAGACCATTAACCCATCATAGTAGAAGAAGTAATAAAAACTGACTACAATAGAATAATAATAGTTAATCATAAAATATAAATAAACAACATGCCAAAGACGAATAAGTAGATTTAGATAAAAATTATGGTTGTTATAATGTGGATATACAAATGAGTGTATGGGAAAAATAGGGGATACAAGCATATACCACATGATATCAGAATATAAAAAGACCAAAAAATGCTACAACTAGTATCTTGATGATAGTACTATTCCTATGCCCCTATGCTCCATCCAAGAAATCAAAATAAAAAATCAAAAGAAGGCCACTTCCCTCTATATATACCTGCAACCATGAAGTCTACTTGGGTACCAATGATGTCCCAATAAGGGCGTGATATATACTTAGTAGGAGAACACCAATAGTTTCTAGATCAATACATTATGTTCTTAATAAAATTAGTAGGGTGTCTATAATAAACTAATGCATTAAAAAAATTAATACATCAGATCAGGTTCCACTTGGGAATTCCATTAGACTCTACCTGATTCGGTCTAAGCCAAATGTGTCTGAACCAAGGTATCCTACACAAGTAAGGAATATGGTTAAGGGATCAAAAATAAATAAACATAAAGAGGTGTATTTTCCACAAGTGTCTTCTTTGTATTGGAAGACACATCCTACAAAATCTAGTTACGCCTTTTTTATTCTTTATTTTAATAAACAATCTTTATAGTTTAAGAAAATCAACCTTGTTCATATCCAAGGTGATCTAATGAAATCCCAAGTATCACTCGAGGGGCACTGTATTGGTACCCAATCTCATAGAACTTCATCCATGTTGAACCATGAAAAATATCCCAAGTATCACTCCCATAATGGTGAAAAAACCGTAAGAAAAAACCTTAGAGCCCATCCCTATCATCGCATATAGGGGTATGATTCTATCTTGGTGCAAGGTACAACCACCATTCCACAAAGCCCATCCATAGGGTATCCCCTAGGGAATTGGTATAACTCATTTGAAGGTAAATGAAGGTATAAAGTGAGCCCATCCAATACATAGTTAATATTTCCCCCGATGAATTTAAATTTCTTTAAAAAAAGCAAACTATATGGAATAATGAGGCCATCCAACGTTTCTTTAATTTGGTACCCTTGTATCATCCCAAGAATAAGTTATTTATTACTAAATATCACACGATTTAGAAATAAAAATAATTTATAAAATGTTTAACAATTTGACCAATTAATTTATTTCAAGTATTTTATTTATAGATTAAGGAATAAGGAAAATTCCATATGGCTTAGGGAATAATATCTTAAATATGGGGCCTATCATTTCCATTATATCATTTCAAGAACTCATTATAAGTAAAAAAAACTCAAAGGGTGCTTAATAAATTTAAGTATAACGGTAAATAGTCTCCTAGAGGATAAAAAATCCATTTTTGTGGGTTTAGTCATGGTGATTAACTAAAGGGTTGATTCCCTACTCAATAGGGTTGTATCATGCATGGAAAAAATCAATTTAATTCATTAAACAAATTATAGAAGTTTTTTGGTAAGGTATGGTGCATGAAACAACGGTTCATGATATAAAAGTTATAAAATTTTGGGAAATAATCTAGAAAACCAACCTTAGTTTTATATTTCTATCCTTTTCCAGCGTTAGCCTTTGTATCAATCTAGAATGTGGGTTATTCGAAGAATCGTCAAATGACCAAAAAATGGGGGAAATGATCTTTCCCCAAAATAGCACAACATAATAGAGGATAAATTTTAAAAGGAAATAAGAATATAGTATAGATTACATAGATGAGTCCAACACATTAGACGGTGAAGGATTTGGAGTTTAGAATAATGTGATATGAAAAACCCTACAATGGATAGGAGAGTAAGCATTAGGTGGCCACGGTTGGAGAACAATGTAGGGTAAGAGGAAAAGGGGGATTAAAAATATAATAGTTGTAAAAGATTAATTTTACCCCCATTTACTTTGTCAAATAGTTTGGAAAAATCATTGGCCAAACCATGCACCAATTGTGCACCTTGAACAGCTTAAGGAGGGAACTTGAACGAGCTATGTGAATGGTTTGGCTAATATTGTGTAAGTCTCTATCCCAAACCCCTATAAATCCCACATGGGATTGTTCCCTTACCCTCATGTTTTATTCAATTATTTTTTCCCCAAACCCCTTATTCCACACTCACACACTATTAGGGAAACCATGTAGGTTGTGCTTCATAGTTTCTCCTAACTATGCAGCCCAGTCTGCTTCTCCAATTTTCACGGCTCCTGACATGACTTCATGCATCATTGGGTTCATACATGCAATAGTCAAATTAGAATTGTGTGACTATAACATTACTAAGTACAAGGGAGTAGTATAGTAGATGTTTTGGGCCAATTCTATGAGGAGTAATCTTGTTATTACAGAGGATCATGGGCTTGAGACCCTTACAAGAGTCCTTTCCATTTACCTTGGTGTTTGGGAATTTTACTAAATATCTATTTGGGAGTGACTTCAAGTAATTAATGAGTGTTTGACTGATCTATCATAACACATCAAATTGATTATGATTTTAAGGTTTACTTGTAGTCTAGGGTAGACCCTAGGTCATATATCAAGGAGCGTTTGTAGATTTAGAGTGTCTGTTTTTAATAAGAATCACTAAAAGAGGGGTGGTTTTAAAACAATTTAAAGAAAATGACTTGATTTAAAGAGATTAATAGTTGATAAATAAAAGTTTTGTTTTAGAATTATGAGATAAGGATATCATTTCAAATTCACTACACATCATGGTGAGTTCATCATTATGAAAAATACACATGGTTTAATTGAATCCTTTTGTTGAGGGTTGTCAATATCTCAACTTCCCTCTTGCCTCTTAAATGATGCACAAAGAACCCCCCCCCCATGACACAACAATCGTGTTGTTAAGGTTTAGGTATCAAGAATAGAGAATAAAGGATACCAAAAATACTGAATTCTTATGTATGTGTGAGATAAATAGGACTCTTTTCTTGTCCAATTGGAACAACCCAAGATTCCCACTTGAAATCTCAACCCAGTCAGTGTTGAAATAAAAAGTGTTTCACTTAATTTAAACAATAGAAATGAAATAAGAGGAGAATCATGTAAAGATAAGAAATAAGTGAAGTATTTATCACACAAATTATACAAATCCATTATAAAACAACTGTTGTAACTCCCCCCTAAGTGTGTGTAGCTCCCTCAAAATGACCTTCCACTGTTTAGCTCGACATCGGGAGGAGGAGGAAGCTCATGTGAAACATGTCCTTCATCCTTGATCCCTCTATGAGGATAGGGGCATCCAGAACTTCTTCAATTATGAGAGTACTCCTTTGGGTCTCCTAAATACCATATATTTTCCTCCTAACCGAACTTACAAATGAGGTGCCCATTGTGCCTTTTAATGTCCAAAGGGGACATGGTTTTGGACACCCTATTTTTGAGATACCACTTGTGTCTCAGTTTTGGAATAGTATAAATTCATACCATGACATTAAGAAAAGGGAAGAGTTATTTGGAGGCTTCTTGAATATCTCCTTATTGAAATTTGGAGGCCATTAGACTACTGGATTGGTAGATATGGTCAAAAGACCAAAACAAACTTTTGAATTCGGGAAGATTTTTTCCCCGGAACAGAATGGTTTGGATGGGCCAACAGATGGCTGAAGTTGGCTTCAGTTTCTTAATAACAGTTTTATACCATGATTTTTTGGAGAGGCTCACAAAGGTTCAGAGAATTTGGATGCACCTAATTTCCGTACTACTTAAAAGAATCGATAGATGTCCATGGGATGTCATGCAGTTTGGCCCATTTTTCTTCTGGATGATCTTCGGGCCTCTAAATCACCTCCAACTTCAATTGAAAATATAAAAATAATTATATTTTCCCTTTTTAACATTTATAAACATTAATTCATTGAATAAAACAAGAAGTTCAATTTATTATTATATTTTTAATATTCATTACAAAACTAGTTTAAAACAGTGGCGTAAGGGTTGAATTGAATAGTGAATCGCTATGCGATCACACCCCCACACCTAAACATTTGCACTCCTGGGAAAAGCCACATATCAAAAAAAAATTATGCATGTATATATTCCCAACATCATAAAGATTTATCATTTGAGTAAATTTTAATTCATTAAATTAATGTGATCAATGCACGAAATACACCAAGGAGTTCTTCCTAATGAAAATGGAAAAAGATTTTTCATAAATCATATCACAATGAAATTCAAAGAGATTAATGAAACCAAATTGATAAAGGAATTAAAAATTCAACCATTCCACTAACTCTCCATGTTTTTGTGTTAAAACCATTCCATTCTATTATTTCCACTTTTTATCCAATAAATATAGGTTATTTTAACATTATTCAGCTTTAAATGATTTTTTTTCATCGAACCTTCCCAACATCCTTTGTAATAATATTTCAAGACTAACTCAATTAAGCATTCACAGAAGTCAAACCATACTCTTCTAAGCTAGATATCCCCATATGTTTCATATTTCATCACTACCCTCATTTATTATTTTTGTTTTTTAGAAGTTTCATTTGGAACAAATCTGACACTCATCTCTCAACCCTTGTTTGTTCTACTCATGACACTAATTGCAATAGTTATAACATGATAAAAGGTTAAGGAGGAGTGGATTTTGACCTACCCAAGACACAACCCTTTTTTAGGGCGTACAATAGTTGGAAATGAGGTACACACGCATAGGTCAATCTGGTACAGTAATGAAACAGATCGAATAAGGAACGAACGTATGGAAATATCATTTAAAGATGAAAAATATTAACCTAACATATATTTTAATTATATTAAGTAATAAATATTCATAATTTATGTTTTGGTGCAAAAATGTGTGGAGATATTAGTGACAAAGTTTTCCCAAAAACTACTCATATAAGGGGAATCAATCATCTCAAATGTTTCATATCGATACAACCCTTTATATCATTAACAGAAAACCAATTCACTAAAAATCACTCCATGATGTTAAATTCATAAAAACATTCAATCCAAAATAAATACATGTTTTTTTATCAAATGTTAAATCAACATGGATTCAAAAATTTCAACATTCATTTTTAGTAAGTTCCATGATGTGGTGACCATAAGGGGGGAGTAAAAATACCATAAATAATGAAAAAAAAAGAAATAAGAAAGACAATGAAAATCATAATGAACACAAAAATATGGGAAAAAGTAAAAAAACCATAAATAAGACAAAAAAAGAATAAAGAAGAAGTATGATGAAAATTTCTAACTAACCCAGGAATATACCCATCCCCCCACAGCTAGAATGCGCATTTTCCTCACTGTAATAATTGAGCATGTGAGAATGAAGGATAAAACCTGGTGTTTTTCACTGGTATGTTTCTTCTTGAACATGGATTTCCTTCATTAGGAACTCGGGAAGGGCTACGTGGAAGTGCTTCAACCACTGCCCATTGACAGTGAAGGTTTTCTTGGTTTCTTCATTTTGAAACTGAACTACACCAAATAGAGACACATTAATAACAATATATTTGAAAAAATAGTGGGAATGGAGCTTACCTAGATGCAAAATCAACCTTGCATTATAAAAGATAACCTTCTGCCCAATGTGGAACTGACGATGAAGGATGAAATGGTCATGGGTAGCCTTGGTACGCTCCTTATAAATCCTAGAGTTCACATATACTTATCTTCTTATTTCTTCCATCTTCTGAATTTGTAGCTTCCTTTGATCACATACACCAGAAAGATTAGAGTTGCATTTTTTGACGGCCCAATAGGCCTGGTGCTCAATCTCAAAAGGTGGGTGACAACTCTTTCCAAACACAAGCTGATAGCGTGACATTCCAATGGGAGTTTTGAAAGTAGCACGGTAGGCCCATAATGAATCATCAAGTCAAAGACTCCAATATTTTCTATAGGGTTGAACCATTTTTTCAAGAATATGTTTTACCTCCTAATTTGACACCTCAACTTGACCATTGGTTTGTGAGTGATATGCAGTAGACACTCTATGACCGACCCCATACCAACGCTAAAGTGATTGCATTTTTCAGTTACAGACATGAGAATCTGAGTCACTGATGATAAACCTAGGTAATCCAAACCTATAGAAGATTTGGGTTCTCAAAAATTTTACAACTATCATAGAATCAACAGTCCTTGTGGATCATGCCTCTACCCATTTTGACATGTTATCAACTGCAAGAATAATGTACAAGTTTGCAAAGGAATTGGGAATGGCCCCATAAAGTCAATTCCCCAAACATCAAAAATTTCATGAAAGAGCAATGGTTGTTGTGGCATTTCATTTATTTTAGAGACATTACCCATTATTTGACAATGAGGAAAAGATTTACAAAAGTGATGGGCATCCCAAAAAAGTATTGGACAAAAGAGTCTAGAATCAAGGATTTTGAGAGTAGCCCATTGGGGACCAAAGTGGCCCCCCACAAGAAAGAGTGTGGCAGAATCTAAGGACGGACTGAAACCCACTATTGGGGACACAATTCCTAAGGAATTGATCACTACATGTGTGCCAAAGGTAGGCGTCATTCCAAATGTACCAATGAGACTCATGTTTTAGATGATCAGCCTGGTTTTTGTTGAAGTTAGTATGAATGAAATATGATAAAAAATAATTTACAATTTATGCATACCAAGTAATAGCATCTTGCACTCTGTACAATTAATCATCAGGAAACATTTCATTTATGTGAATACAGGGGGATGAGTCATTATTCGAGGAAGGTTGAATCCTACTAATATGGTCAGCCTCCACATTCTCTGCTCCTTTTTATCTCTAATTTCTAAATTGAATTCCTAAAGTAGGAGCATCCAATGAATGAGATGTGGTTTGGCTTCTGGTTTCTTAAGGAGATACCACAGGGCTGCATGGTCTGAGAACTCAATGACTTTAGACCCTAAAAGATATGACCTAAATTTATCCAATGCAAACACAATGGAAATAAATTCTTTTTTAGTTATTGTGTAGTTTTATTGGGTAGAGTACAATGTACATGAGGCATAGGCAATGACATGTGGAGTTCGATCAACTGTTTGGGACAAGACTACCCCAACTACATAGTTAGAGGAATCACACATGTGCTCGAATAGTAAATCCCACCGAGGTGGTTGGATTATCGGGGGTGACATGAGACTCTGTTTTAACTTATTAAAAGATTGCTCACATTATTTATCAAAAATAAATTCTTTTTCTTTTTAGAGTAATCAGGAGAGGGGGGATTCAATTTTACTAAAGTCATGAATGATACGAAGGTAAAATCTAGCGAGACCTAGGAAAGACTGCACATCCCGTACCTTTTTGGGAAATGGTATGGAATAAATGACATCCACATTTGATTTATCTACTTGTATACCATTCCAAAAAATGAAATTTCCCAAAACAATAGCTTTTCACACCATGAAATGGCATTTCTCATAATTTAATATGATATTCCTTTCAATACAGTGACGTAGGACTAAAGCAAGACTACTCAAAAATTTATCAAAACAAGATCCATAAATAGTGAAATCATCCATGAATACTTCCATACAATTCTCCCGGTAATCTGAAAAAAAACTAACCATACATCAATGGAAAGTACCTGAAGCATTGCACAGACCAAATGGCATCCTCTAATATGAAAATGTGCTAAAGGGGAAAGTGAAGGTTGTCTTTTTTAGATCTATAGGGGAAATATGGATTTGAAAATATCCAGAATACCCATCAAGAAAAAATTAATGGGACTTACCCGCTAGCCTCTCTAAAATTTGTTCAACGAATGGAAAAGAAAAATGGCCCTTCCTAGTGTTTTGGTTTAGTCAGCGATAGTATATGTAGAAACGCTAACTATTCTGCACACGAGTTGGAACCACTTAATTATATTCATTTTTTATTATAGTAAGGCCAGTTTTTTAGGAACTACTTGAATGGAACTGAACCGTTGGCTGTCAAAGATGGGGTAAATGATTATAACATCCAATAATTTGTTTACCTCATTTTCCCTAACTTCTAGGAGGTTTGGCTTCAGTCGATGTTGCGCCTGCCTCACTAGTTTAGCCTCATCATATAATAAAATATGATGTGTATAAATTAATGGGATAAAACCAGAAATGTCAGGTAGTGAAAATCCTAAAGCTTGTTTATACTCCCTCAAAAGTTCAAGCAGTCTCAATTCATGCTCATGAGGGAGTGAACTAGCTATGATGACAGGAAACTTGTTTCCATTCTAAATATATGAATATTTTAAATCTTGAGGTAGTTATTTTAGTTCTAATTCAGGTAGATTTTTGGAATAATGAGAGTGTGTGTGATAGTGAGAGGTCACTGATCTCATCTAACTGCTCAATGGCATCATCCACAGATGAGGAATGAGCTTTTACGATCTTAGCAATATCATTGATGGTCATTGTATCCTATGTGTTCAATAAATTATCAATTAATAAACATGTATGACACTTTTATAGACAACTACAACAATCAATGCATGATTCATTACCTATAATTTCAATCAATGAAGAAAACTCAGAAAGGGGATTGGGGGAAAGAAAAAGTTGTTTTTTAGGGGAAGGGAGTACATCAATTGAATTAATAAAGATAGAGGAATGTTCTTCTGAGATGTGCTTCGTGGTATCAAGGATGTTGAAATGGACTATGTCACCACAAAATTCCAATGATAATGTTCCATTATGGACATTAATTATGGATTTGGAAGTTTTCAAGAAAGTTCTCCCCAATATAATTGGGGCATGTCCATTCATCCTATAATTTTCCATTTTTAGAACATATAAATTTTCACAAACGATTAAAATTTTCACCCCCACAAGAACATACTCTGACACACCAGAAGAGTGTGAGATACTACATTAGGCTAGTTGACCAAAAATTCACATGGGTTTCAGTTCCCCAACCTGTAATATAGAGTAAATAGAGTGAGGCATCACATTTATAAAAGCACCTAAATCAAGAATGGCATTGGAAAATGAATACTCCCCTATGGTGCATGGAATCGAGAATGTACCAGGATCATTGCAATTGGTGGGAAGTGAGAGATCTATAAATGCTGATATATTCTTCCCCAAGATTATCTTCTCATCACCTTTAAGTCTCCTTCAGTGTGTACACATCTACTTTAAAAACATGGTTTATATTGTAATTTTCTTCATGATATCAATCAAAGGAATGTTAACCTGCACTTTTTTTAAAGTTTCCAATATTTATTTATCAAGTTAAGTTTCCCTTTGTTTTCTAGGCTGGGTGGTCCTTTTGGAAAATGGAATTGGAATGGTTGGGATAGGAGACTCGCCAATATACAAACTCTTTCCTTTGGAAGGACATCTCTCAGGAAAAGGATGTTCTTCTCTTTGATCATTTTTAGAAGTGGTTACGATAGTGGTTTCCTCAAGAGGTGATGACTCTATTGGAGGGGTCGTTTAGATTTTAAGATGAGTTCTACTCCTAAGGGTGATGGAACTAACATTTCCTTTATCCCTAGAGTTAACTACTAGTTGAGAGGGTAGTTTACCTGAATCATAATTTCATTTTCCCCCACCGAGTTAGCTAGTTAGCCTAAAAGGGTTTTGAGGTCTTGTATGGAATCTTGGGTTGTTTTTTGGAATTGGATATTTCTAGTTTCCATTTGTTTAATCATATCTTCTAGGCTAGGCTCAGGTTTGGGAGGGGGAATTTGGAAAGGCCTTTGTTGTGGTTGAGGATTTCTGGGTAGTGGTGGTAGACTACTCTATCCAAGTTGGTTTCATGGTTGTGTATATTGTTTTGAATACCCCCTTTTACTATAGGATTGGATTTCTTTCCACCCAAGATTGGATGGATAGTATGGTTCTTGCCTAAAGGGTTGGTTATAAGGGAGACCTGGAAAGATTGCCTCACAATTCTCAGAAGTTTCTCTTAGTTTGGGGCATTGATTAAAGTAGTTGATGTCAGAAGAACATATACTATAATGGAAGGGAGAAAGAGATTGGGATTTCCCTTAGGAAAGACCAAGTTGTCGAAGAAGGGTATTCACCTCTTCAAACTTTGTTTCCACCTTCTTCTCTAATTTAGTACTTTGCACCTCATAGACACCTTGAATGGGTATATTGGACCTTGAACTGAATTGTTGAGTGTTTTGTTCTATGTTCTCAATTAAGGTTCTTTCAAAAATTTCGGTTTTGTCAACAAACACACCACCTGCAATAGCATCAATCATATTTTGGTCAATAGGAATTAAACCTTTTAAAAAATAATGAATTAAAAGTTGATCACTTATTTAGTGGTGTGGATTGCTTTAATATAACCTTTTAAAGTGTTCCCAATATTCATGAATTGTTTAACCTTGATATTGGATTATACCACATATTTCCTTATTGTTTCAGTTCGATAGGCTGGGAAATATTTTTTCAGAAAAAGAAGTTTCATGTTTGCCAAGCCTCTTATTAGGTAATTAACATAATATAACCATTCTTTTGTTGAATCTTATAAATAAAAGGGTAATTATCTAAGATTTACTTGTTCTTCATCCACATTAGCATGTTTTAATGTTGAAAAAACAGTATGAAATTCTTTTAAATTCTTGGGTGGATCTTCTCTAATGAGTCTATGGAATCTAGGTAATATATGAATTTAACTAGATTTTAGTTCAAAATTGGGTGCCTTTCCATACATTAGAATGTATGTCGGTTGGATATTAACATTAGGTGAGGATAGTTATTTTAATGACGAGTTATTTTCAGCCATTTTATGAAATTTTATTTCAGTTTTGTTGTTGATTATAGAAGAATATGATGAAGTAACAAGAAGAGTGTTGTTGTCTTGTGTGTCCTCCTTTAAAGGGTTCTCTTCCATGTACCAGTGTCACTGACGTAGGATCCTCTCTGGTTCGGGTTCAAAAGAAGTTAAATCTCTAGGATTAGAACATTTCATGCACCAAACCTACATAACAAATAAATCAGAACATAAAACTATTTAAAAGGTAAATAAATATTCAAAAAATTTAAAAATATCTTATAAAAAACACAGACTAAAAACCGAAGAGCTCCCCAGCAACGACTTCAAAATTTGATCATTATATAATGACATGTCAAATTTATTGTGATTTTAAGGTTGATTTGTAGTCTAGGGCATACCCTAGGTTGTCTCTCAAGGAGAATCTATTGGGTTTAGAGTGTGTGTTTTTAATAAGAAGCACTAAAAGAGAGGTGGTTTTAAAGTAGTATAAAGAAAATGACTTGATTAATAGAGTTTAATGGTTGATAAATAAAAGTGGTTTTTTAGAATTATGAGATAAGAAGACCATTTAAAGTTCACTACATATCTTGGTGAGTTCATCATTCTAGAAAATACTCATGGTTTATTGGAATCCTTTGGTAGAGGGTTGTTAAGATCTCAACTTCCCTCTTTCCTCTTAAATGATGCTCAAAGAACCACCCCTTGACACAAAAATCATGTTTTCAAGGTTTGGGTATCAATCATAGAGAATAAAGGCTACCAAATAAAACTAAAATTTTATGTATGTTTGAGATAAATATGACTCGTGTCTTGTCTAATCAGAATAACCCAAGATTCCCACTTGAAATCTCAACCCAATCGGTGTTGAAATAAAAAGTGTTTCACTTAATTTTAACAATAGAAATGCAATCAGAGGAAAATAATGTAAAGATAAGAAATAATTGAAATTTTTAGAACAAAAATTCCAAAAACTAGTAGAATAATGAGTGTTGGAACTCTCTCCCAAGTGTTTATAGCTCCCTCAAAATTATTGTCCACCACTTAGCTACTCATCGGGAGTTGGAGGAATCTCGGGTGGAACTTTTCCTTAATCCTTGATCTCTGTATGAAGATGGGAGCCTCCCTAAATCCTTGGATTATGAGAGGACTCTTTTGGGTCTCCAAAATACAAGAGATTTTCCTCCTGTCCGAACTAAAAAATGAGGTTCCCATGGTGCCTTTTTATAGCCAAAATGGAACATGGTTATGGGCACCCTTTTTTAGATATCAATTTCTTCTCAGTTTTGGAATATTATAAAGCCATATCAAGACTTTACCAAAATAGAAGAGTTGTTGGCCGGCCTCTTGAATATTTCCCTGTAGAATTTGGCAGCTATTACACAAATTTATTGGGATATATGGTCAAAATACCTAAACAAACTGTTGAATTCATCCAGATTCTGTCCCCTACAAAGAATGGTTCTGATGGGCCACCATATAGCCAAATTCGGATTTAGATTATTATTAAGAGTTGTATCCCATGATGTTTGGAGAGGCCCATATAGGTTAAGCCCATTTTTATGCATAGAATATTCGTACTGTTCAAAACAGCAGACAGATGTCCATGGGATGCAATGTAGTTTGGCCCATTTTTCTTTTGGATGATCTCTGGGCCTCAAAATCACCTCCACCTTCAATAAAAATATAAAAAAGTATAATTGGATTTTTTTAACATTCATAAACATTAATTAATTTAATAAAACATGAAGTTCAATTTATTATTATATTTTTAATATTCATTACAAAACTAGTTTAAAACAGTGGTGTAAGGGTGGAATTGAATAGTGAATCACTTTGCAATCGGGGGTAAGTATCAATTTTGATTATCTAGGTAAATTATTATATTAATTATATTCTTGGTACATTCCTAAGGCTTAAGAAGTGAAGAAAAAGATGTTCGCTACTTGAGTTTGGTCAAGTCACCTAATTCAACCCAAGAAGTAACGATTCTGTGATCAGGAGAGAGTAACAGCCTAACTGCATTAAGTTTAGAATCTTTGGAAGAAAGTATACAAGGCTAGTGGTCATAGTTTGGCCTAATTTTATCAAGATAGGGACTTCCATTTGAATATCCAATGGATAGGGATGATTTCATGAATTGGTTAGAAATTTGTTATTTATCTAGATTACTAATTAATAAGGGTTACCAAAATTAGATTTAAGATTTGATTATGGGTTTATATATACTCTTAATATGTACCCATAAAAGGTTTAAATACTCATAGTGGGTGGAGATTCAATTAGATAAACATGAAAAATCATTCTTCACATGGTGTTAGAATTTAATTGAATCACAAAAATGTAGGTGTTCAAAATTTTAAGGGGAATGAACATGTAACCATGTTTACAAAAGATAAGTCTAACATTAAAAACTTGCTTACTTGAGATAATAAATGGAAAAATATCTCATGCCTATTGTTGGAAATTTATGATGAACGATGAGAATTAATGCAGTAGAAATTTGAAAGCATTAAAGAAAATAGATCCAAGACTCTTGAATTGAATTAAAATGTAAAACAACAATGAAATTTAATTTTTAAGGAGAAGAGAGGTGAAGGAACTTTAAAGGAACAAAAAACCATGAAAAATCCAGTCTGGAATTGTTATGAAATTATCTACTGCAACTCTATATTTATTGGAAGAATTAGTCATGACATCTAATGAAGGTACACATGATATTCCGTTGATTTTTGTTGATTTCCATGGATTTTTTATCTCTTGTGTACCTCACACATATCTAGATGATCTATGAAGTTTCACTGACTTACACATCATATACTGAGTGTTTACGATATGTATTGGCCTCTAGATATTCTTTTGTATAGATTTCTCACCAATTTCTCACTCAACTGTTTTGACTAGAATCATGTCATAACCTGAGGACTCACAATGTGTACTGGTTGTTTCCTCATCTTGATTCATTGTGAACTACCATTACATGACGTGTATAGATAATTCATGATGTATACTGACTAAAATCTACATTTTTCTGTATTCCTTTCTTGGAATCTTGTGAATCATTATTCTGAAAACAATTACGCATATAACAAGTGCATTATTGAGTAAATTAATTGAAATACATAAATTAATGACAAAGAAAAGTGTGTGTGAATTTGGCTTATCAAATCCCCCACACTTGAACAATTTCTTATCCTCTAGTAAAAAGGTCTCACCAATGATTTCAAAAAAAGATATGAAAATTTTAAAACAGGAAATATTCCTTATTTTTAAGCAAATAAATCTAAGTGTAAGAGAAAAAGTTTAGACTCTTGAATCATCCCTGCCTAGAAAATTTTATCATACCACATAGTTTATTTCATTAAAAAAAATTCTATTTTTTTAAATAAATATTTTAATTATTCCTCCAATCTTATACCCATTTGTAATTTACCTCTCAATGAATTTTATCTCATCACTCAGGGTAAAATTAAATTGGAGTTATTCTCTTACCCTTAGTACATGTTCCTAACCACAAGCTTACATTGGTTCTATCATCTTTATTTATAAAGAAAAGTAAAAAATTGATCACGGGGGATTCAGTAGTTAGGTTAAAAAGACTCCGAGGATATGGGGAGATAAATAAAAAGTGAAAATTAAGCTCAAATGTATGGTAATCTCTGAAGTATAATGCATGACTTTCAATGAGTGTAATATAATTCCTCCTTCCAGTTAATCAAGTTCACACTCCAGAAGAATGGGTTAGATCCATAAATGGAAAGTAACTACAAAATGAGATTTTTTTTCATTTCCTTTTTTTAAAGTCATGTCTAGGACAGACCTCAAATATATCTCCTAACCACATATGTTCCTTCAAGAGATTCATCTATCTAGAAATAGTGATTTTTGAACCACCTTGTACACAACCCATGTGAATTTTTCTTTTCTTTTATATTTTTCAAAAGATCATAATAGAATGCATTGATAAAAAATAGAAATGGATCACAACTCAATAGTATGGGGAGGATACAATACATCTCTAGAAAATAAAATCATCCCAACTGTCTGAATGACTCCCGCACACTTGTTCCAAAGTATAATCATACATTACACAAGGAGCATGGCAGTAATGGAAAATAGGCTTATAAAAGCTTCATCCTATAAGTTAATTCATGGAAACTATGGGCTAAACTAAGGATAGATATAAGTCGAGTATTAGGGGTAAATTGTTAATAGAGATTTCCTCAATCATTTTAATTTTTGACATGTCCATTCATCACCTCGATAAGATCTCAATGTAATTTTTTTTATGTTAACATGTCCCAGATATCTCTCAAGAAATATTATGAGAAAAGATTATTCAACTGTAGGCTTAGAGTCATGTTTGGTAGTGAGAATAAAATTGAAATTGGTAATTATAATGGATATAAAAAAAATGTAATAGGTCGATTAATAATAATTTCAAAAATAATGAATTTGGATCAAATTCATAAACTCAAAAATCACTATAAAATTCCAATAATAGAAAAAACATGGATTCTATCAATTTTTATATTATCTTTTTGTTTTATTTAAATGGGAATAATGTTTTTCAAGTTTAGAGCATCCTTATAATTTCAAAAAATGGCTCATAAATAGGTGAAAACAAACAATAATCAAAGTTCATCATCCGTGAAAATTAAAAGAATCCCCCCACACTTAGAAATAGATAGTTTCTGAACTATCCATGAAATGTTTGTGGGAGTGGTATAGTAAGAAAATTTTAAATAATTTGAAATGGAATTTATGATAAAATTTAAATTAGTTAGTTGAGAACTACTTAGATAAAGTGGTATTCCATGAGAGAATTTGATATTTTTCAATGTGAAATTAATGCAACCTCAAAAATGGGTTAGATAACAAATCATTCACTAGAGAAAACATTAGTCAATAGGTTTAAAACATTGTAACAGTATAATAATAAGTTGGTGAAGATAATAAAAAGTAGACATAATAAGTTTTATTGATTTTTTTGAAAAGCTTACAATTCATTTTAATCAGATATTCAATAAAAAATGAAAAATGACTCAATTATTAAAACTCTATCTAGAAAAAAGATCAACTATGGGTTATATCCCAAAAAGAACTAATAGGAAATCATCATATAGATGGATGGACCAATATATCATTTATTGTTTCTATCGAATCAGTTTCTACTTTTTCACTTGTAGCTACTAGTTTTTTTGTCTTCCAAGTCTCAAGGTTTCTTGGGCAGGTTTATGACTTCAGGTGCTACAACATGAGCATGAATGAGATGAGGCATGAAAGGGATCATAACTCTCGGTGGTTGCTGCTATACATGGATTTCCATGGAATGTTATTGAAGTCTATGTGAGATGTCTAGGATGTGTTGGAATACCATTTGTTCCAAAATATATGGTGGTACTGGACCATCGAGAACCATAGATGATTAGGACGAGCTAGAAATTGCTATGTAAAAAAGAATGAAATGGAAATCAACACAGAAAGAAAGTGAAAATAAAATCCCATATATATATATATATCAAAATTCAGTACAATATAAGGGATACAAAGATGAAAAAAATGAACAACCATCCCAATCATAAAAAATGTCCCAAAACCCAAAAAGGTATAAACTAAGAGATCAGGTGTCTGGGCTGATGATTTAATCCAGTGTCATCCTGTGACCCAGGGTGAGGCCAGATATCTGGTTCAGACAACATATGTAGTAGTAGTTGTTAGTGGAGAGGTACCAATCCATATGGAGGTCGTTTTTTGGTAGCTGAATCCATAAATGGTGCCTCATGGGTGAAATTGATGGATAGGTTGTTGCCCCATCGGGCCTAATCTTCTAATTACTCCCACTGGGGAGCAGGGTTATTAAGGTTTGGAGGCAAGTCAGGGTGGACATTAGGGTGTGGGGGAATGGTGGAAGATGAGGGTACAACTGGGTTGGGTGGTGGTGTGGTGGTAAATGTCATGGGATCAATTAATGGGAGATGAAGGTGAGTGGAGATATAGTGCAGGTCCACCAAGATACACAATTGGGTGTCCCAGATCTTAGTTAAGGTAATGTTGGATGAGGTAGGAAGGGTATATGGGTTAGAGGTATTGGTAGTAGTAGGAGTGTGTGGTATATGTTCTAGGGGAGAGTGTGGCTGAACGGGTGGATCTGTTACTACTGCTAACAGTGGCTCTTAAAGTGTGGGATCCTATACTTATGGTTCCAAAATGTACACATCATCCTCCCCCACTAACATATTAATAATATGTAGCATCACAATTTCAATAAGCTCAAGAGGTTCGAAGAAGGTGAGGGGTAGTGAAGAATCAAACACGCCAAGATACCTTGCGAGATGCATGATGAAGGTGTCATCCATCAAAGTACCATGTTGCCTCTGTGCCTGAGTCTTGAAGTACTGGGAAATTTGGGTATCCATATTAATGGGTGGTACACGCATGGATATTACAAAAATCAAAGACAACCACCTGGTTGACACTACCATGAATCTCAGCTCAATAAAACCAACCATATTCCATGGATCGATGTAGGATATGCAGTGATGGGCCACACAGGTAAGTAGACATCATGATACGAGGGTCGTAGTGCGACTGGGGGTCATGAGATATCATATTCCATAACTGTGGGGAAGCCTTTTGAGGTGGATACATCTAGATCATGGGATATATTTCTGAAACAAAAAATTCCTAAGTATAGATTCCTAGCCCAACCTTGAATTTTGCAAAAGATAGATCACGGGGTCTTCTGCCCAATCAGAAACATAGGAAGTCGATGGTCATCTCAAAGGTGGAAAAACTCTATAAATAACTCATAAAAGGTATCCTCATGGTACTATAGAATGCGGTCAATGTGACGTGTCTGTAAGAGGTTCAGGAAAATGTCAGCGATATTTATTCTCGCTAGAATTCACGTGTCCAGTGTCTTCTTTATACGCATGGGTTTTGACTACAACTGGAGAAGATTGACTCAGTGTTGTGGGTTGGAAAAACACAGAATTAGGTGCAGGTGGATCTCTTTGTCCCTTGAATTTGAGGTTTAGGTAGAGTGATCCTGAGGAACTAGTGCAACATGGGTTGTAGGTGGTGCATAATGTTCGGTAGGTGCATCACGAGGGTGCTGGGATGGCAGCTTATCTTGGGAGTTTGAGGATGAGGGGGAGTAAGATAAGGATGAGTAAAGTTGGGGCCTTTTGGTGGGATCCATGAAGATAGGGGGATGCGCTAGCATGGAGAGGGGAGATCATAGTTTGAGGGGGTTGGATGAGGGAGAGGTGTGCAACATTGGGGTAGGGGAGGGTGTGTGCGAGAGAGGAGAGGTTTTTGAGGGGTTCACATTTAAGGGTTAAGGGGAGGAAGATAGGGAGACAACGGGTCTACAGGTTTGAGGGTGAAGGAGAGGGGCATCACAAGAGATGAAGGGTTGGGGGTGGGGTGTGCGGGTTGTGACCCACAGGTTCATGACTTGCATTTTAAAAAACAAACCTGACCAAGTACATGACATGTATTAATGGTTCAAATAATGTATGGGTAAAATGAAAGGAATTTTTCAGAAAAAGAGTACACATTGTTAACTACTGGTACACGATGTGTACCAAACTATTATTTTTAAAATTCATACACCTTTCTTACCTTTAGCTTCTTCCATACCCAAGGCTCTTCTAATACTATCCTAACCTAAGATGTCCTACCCTAGGTTGCCTCCTAGTCAACGCATCCTTTTTATGTTGGGAGCTTGACTCCATTAAATATTAAGTAAATTTAAGGCTTATGACAGATCCATACTATAAGGGTTCTTGAAAAATCATCAGCCTTTGACCATTCACTTTAAATGGTGGAACACCTTCTCACTTAATCTCAATAGTTCTGTAAGGGAAGACATGAACTACTTCAAATGAGCCTAACCAATGAGACTTAAGATTACCTATGAATAGTTCCAATCTCGATTTGAATAATATATCCTTATTCCCATGTACAAAATAATTCTTTTTAAGGCGTAGATCATTCTATTTATTCATATTTCCCTTAGAGATTCTTAAATTTTCATATGTGTCTCTTATTATCTCTTCCAAATCAATCAATTGCAACATCCTAGATTCTCTAGCTTTCTCCAAATCCACATTCATTTTCTTGATCACCCAAAATGAGCGATGCTCTAACTTGACCAGAATGTGGCATGGTTTTCCATAAAAAAATCTGAATGGGGTGGTACCTATAGGTTTATTGTAAGTAGTTCAGTATTACCATAGTGCATCATCTAATTTGAGACTCCGATCACTTTGATTTGTATTCACATTATTTTACAAATTTTTCTTCACCTCCTAATTTTTACAGTTCAACTTACTCACTTGTTTGTCGGTTGTAGGGGGTTCTAGTATTATATATAATGCCATATATTTTTATCATTCCTATCCCATCTTGGTTTTTGAACTGCGTTCCTTGATCACTGTTGAGTAATCTAATAAATCTGAAGGTTGAAAATACATTATTCTTTAGAAAGTTTATGAAAAATGTTTCTATGTCATGTGTAGTGGCTTCAACTTCAACCCATTTTGAGATTCAATCAACCAAAACCAGAATGTAGTTTTTTCCATTTGATGTAGGAAATGGTCCCATAAAATCGATGCCACAAACTCCAAATACTTCTAATTCCATGATTTGGTTTTGTGGAATCTCATTTATTTTGTTAATATTTCTAATCTGCATACATCTGTTACATTGTTGGAAAATCCCCTTATGTATTGGTGTAGTGTAGGCTAGAAAAATCCACTTTGTAGAATTTTATTCATTGTACGCTCTGGTTCATGGTGTCTTCCAATCGATGATGCATGATACAACTCAATTACATTATGGTTTTCTTCTTCCGGGATGTACCTTCTTGATAGTACATCAACACAACTCTTGAATAATAGAGGTTCATCCCAATAGTAATTCTTGGAATCTGAAAAAATTAATTTTCACTGCTAGTAAGATATTTCTTGATGTAGAAATACTATGGAAAGATAATTGGCAATATCTGGGAACCACGATAGAGCCTTGATACTAAATAGGGTTTCATCTAGAAAATCAACTTCAATGTCAGTCTCCTTATCTTCTTTGATGATGGAGAAAGGGATTATAGAGATATGATCTGAAATCAAATTAACCATCATGTTTCTATTATTTATCACGATATTGAATTCATATTGTAGTAGGATCTAATGTATCAGCCTAGGTTTGGCATCCTTTTTTTATCAGGTACCTGAGGGAAGCCTGATCATTGTGAAAAATGAATTTGGAAAGAACAAGATATGAATGGAATATCTAAAATCCATATACAAAGTCTAAGAGTTATTTCTCTGTATTCATGTTTAACTAAGATTCATTCAGTTTATGAATTGCATAATAAATGGGATAGAAGATGTTGTTAATTTTTTGTCCTTGAAAAACACCTACAATAAGGTCATTGGAATCACACATTCACTCAAAATAATTCTGCCAATTGGGTGCAATGATGACAGGTGAGGCTATTATATTTTTCATTTCTTTCTTGAATTCTTGTCGATAGTCCTCATCGAATTAGAAAGATATATCTTTTGAAAAAAAATGTGTCAATGGACATGAAAATTTAGAAAAATTCTTCATGAATAATCAGTAAAATACAACATGGCCCAGAAAACTTCTAATAGCATTAACGGTAGAGCATTCTGGAAAAAATTTGATGACTTAAATATTTGTAGGATTGACTGTGATGCCTTACTTTGGGATTTTATGTCTTAGGACTATTCCTCCTTATAATAGGAAATGGAATTTATCCCTATTCAAGGCTTGGAACTTTTCATTGCAGTGTTATAAGACTAATTTTAGATATCTTAGATAGAACAAAAATAATCTTCCATAGATCAAGAAATCTTTTATAATGAATTTAAAGAATTCTCCAATCATGTCATGGAATATATGTGTCATAATTCTCTAAAATGTTATTGGGGAATTGAAAATTATAAATTATATCCTACTTTAATTAAAGGAATCAAATCGTCAGGTAAATGTGATTTTTGGTAAATCAGCAGGGTCGATTGCTATTTTATTGTATCCTAAATATCCATCTAGGAAAAATTAAAATTAATGCCCTACCAATATTTCTAGCATATGATCCATGAAGGTTAAGGGAAAATGATCCTTTCTGGTTGACGAATTAAATCATATGTAGTCCACAAAAACTCTCCATCCAGTGATGGTGCATGTTAAAATTAGTTTGTTTTAATATTTTCTTTATACTATGTGTCCTCCTTTCTTGGGAAAAAACTTATATGGGGCCCACCCATTCACTATTTAATATATGAAAAATGATTCTAGAATTTATGAGATTTAGAAATTCATTTTTATTGACTTCCTTTATTGGTGGTGTGAGCTTACTTTGAGGTTATCATTTGGGGATTTTCATTCTATTCGAGTAGAATTATGTGAGTGAATTCAGTTAGATTAATCCCTTGAATGTCTCCCACTCCATGTGAAACTTAGTTTTTATGTATTAAAAAACATCAACCAATTTATCTTCTTGATCCTAAGATAGTTCAGAGTTGAGAATTATGGAAAGAGAGGATGACATTCCTAAGTATGAGTACATCAATGTACTGGGCAGAGGTTTCAATTCTAATTGGGATGGTTGAATTATAGATGGAATAAAATGTGGCATTGTGTCCTATAGGAGTGTTTCATTGAAGATTAATTATTCAAAATCACATTATTCTTATATCTATGAGAGTAAATATTCAATTTATTCCTCAATGGACATGTACTCATCTCCTTTTTGAGTGAGAAAGATGGAATTAAAATCCACTACATTGTCTGATTGTTGGGAATCTTTGATCAGTTTGAACACCATCTGTTCTTCTCTAACTTAGAATATTAGACATCATTGATTTACATTAAAAAAACTCATTCTTGTTTCTAGGAATGGACTTCTGAGTATGATGGGTATGTCTCCTTCTTCTTTCATGCCTAGAACTAGGAAGTATGCTGGAAAGATAAATTTTCTAACTTTAACCAAAACATCTTCTAGAATTCCTCTGGGTTACTTCACTGATCGGTCTTCTAGCTACAGTGCTACTCTAGTTCTTTTGAGTTCTTATATTCTGATCTTATGGAAAATGCTCATCGGAATTAAATTGATGTTAGATCCAAGATCACATAGGGCTCTTCAAAACTTACATTCTCCAATAGTACAATGAATTGAAAAGCTTCTAGTATCTCTCATATTTGGGGTTATTTTATTTTGTATGACAAAAGATCATTATTAATTTAAGTAGATGATGCAAATATCTTCTATTTTCCTTTTGTTGGGTAGTAGATCCTGGAGAAATTTTACATAATCTTTCACATTAGAAATAGCTTCTGCCAATGGTATATCGATGTGCAGTTGTTTGAACATCTCCAGGAACTTCTTATATTTTTCCTCTTGTCTACCTTGTCTTTATATGTTTGCAAATAGAAGAGGTGGATTGTATGGAGGTGGGGAAATATAAACTTTCTACTTTGGTTTTTTAGGTGTTTGGTTCTTTTCAACTAGTACTTCTTTTTGAGGTGTGATTGATGTAGTCTTCCCAACTTTTACATCTTCATTTAGTTTCTTCTTAGGCACTTATTTTTTCATTTCTTCTTCACAAATTAGTTTTTAAAAGTCCAAAACTTTCCAACTTCTTAACACCACCACCTTCGATTACTCTTTTGGGTGCATCTTACTGTTACCAGGTAAAGTACCAAGTAATATCTCAAATAAGGTCTTTGATATTTGAGCCATTTGAACATATAGATTCCTCAAAGCTGCTCTTCGGTTTTTTATTTTTATCTCTAGGGTTATCATTATTTGATTATACTTTTGAACAAAATTATCAAAGAGATTTTCCAAGTTACTTATAGAAGGGATAGGTGGTTGTTGATGTTTGGGTTGGGTGGGTTGGAATTCATGTTGAGGTGTTTATTGGAAGGTCTATTGTTGCACTTGATGTTGAGGTCTTGGTATATGGTTAATCATAGGATACCTTGGTGGTCCTTAATTATTGAATTGTGCTTTCCAATTTGTGGTTGAAAATTACCTTAAATAATCTATGGTTGTTGTTGAGAAGGCCTCTATTGGTAATATTGATGTTGTTAAATAGCAGGATCTATGGATTTTAATTAACATAATTAAAATCTTTTTATTCTTCCTAGCATGACTTGAAATCTTGTTAAAGATGCGGGCCACCAAAAATCTATCATGATTTGATTTTCATGACTGTATCAGGAGGGATTTGATTTGGATGTTGTGTAGCTGGAATCTAAAAGGACACAAGCTTTTTTGTGAGAATCTCCACAAGCACTGGTAATACGGTTCTTTCATCAATTTGGTGGAAGCCATGCCATGGTGGTCCATGATCACTTTTACACAGGTTATCATCATATGACACTTCATCAATAATTTCTCATCTGGATTCAGGGGTCTTAAACAATAATCCTCCATAAATGAAAGCATCGAATACAATTTGTGCAGCTAGCCAAAATCCTTGATAAAATGTTTTCAACTAAATCCTTGTATCAATTACATGATGTGGAAACTTCCTCATAATCTCTTTAAATTGGTCCCATGCTTCCCATTATGATTCTATATATTCTTTAATAAAATTGAATATCATTATAAAGCTTCTAGATCTAAATTGGTGGGAAATAATTGTTTATAATCTTCTTGGAAAGATCTTCCCATGTCACGATTGACAAGGGATCTTGGATTTTAATCTAATCCTTAGATCTCTCTCTTATCAAGAATGAGAAGATGTGTAGTCTTATGGAATCTAAAGAGACTCCCTAGTTGTGAAAGTTGTCACAAACTTCCAAGAAGTTTTCAATATGTTCATGTGGATCATTGCTTTAGAGACCACAAAATTGCCCAATATTATAGATCTTGATAATGAGTCTAGGCTTGATCTCAAAGGCGTGGGCTTGATTTTGGGGATGTATTATAATTGGGGTTTCACCATGGATTAATGAAAATCCATATTCCATGATTGTCTTTTTAGGATGCATCATGTTTTCTCTAGGAATTATCTGATGGGGTTTCAATGGGTTGGAGACCTTAGGATGATGTTGCACAACCATTGTTGACAAGTGATGGATAAATAAATACGTTTCAATCTCTGGATTGAACTCCAAGGGTTCTTTAAACTCATGGTTTCTTGAACGAGTCAAGGGACCTTGGTACAAGCACTAATGTAGAAAAAATATGTAAGGGAATATTTGAAAGAAAAGAAATAAATGGGTGAGGGAAAGGTAATCATATATCTTAGACAATAGTTCTTCAGAAGAAACAACATTGCCTCCCTGGAAATGGTGCCATAATTTGATGTGCCCGCACATGTCGTTGGGTTTGTACGGGCAGCGGTCAGATTATAATTGGGTGTCCCAAGATTTTATAACTTCAAGGGTGTAATATAGTATAATTTTGGGGTCAATACCATGACGAGGAATCTTGTTCATATAGAGGATCACTAGGTCGATACTCTTACAGGATTCCTTTCAAGTTACCTTAGTGTTTGGGAATTTTAATAAATATCTACTTGGGATTGAATTCAATAGTTAATGAGGGTTTGGGATAAATTTTCTGTATCTAGGTAGAATATGGTCTTAATTATAATCTTTTCAAGGTCCTAATGCTTAAGTTGCAAAGAAAATGATGGTTTCTAGTTGACTTTGGTCAAGTCAACTAGTTTTACCGAGGAAGTAACTATTCTGTGATCGGGAGATATTAGCAGCCTAAGTGCATTATGTATATCTTCTTTGGTAGAAATTATCCTTGGATAGTGATCATATCCCAGACTAATTTATTTAGTATAGATTCTTCCATTTGAATATCCCATGGTTAGGATTGTTCGTATGAATTTGGTAGACCATTTTTATTTATCTGGATTACTAATTCATCAGGGTTTCCAAAATTAGATTAAAGGATTGATTATGTGTTCAGATACATCTACTATTTATCCCTTCCCCTAAAAATATTATCTACTCATAATGGGTTGATATTTAATTAACTAAATAAGGAAAATCATGATTGACAAGCTATTGGAATTTAATTGAATCTAAATCATTTAAGGGTTTAGAATTGTAAGGTTAATGAACATGTAATTAAGTTTACAAAAGATTAGTCATAACATTAATGACATGATTACTTGAGATAATAAATAGAAATGGATCTATCACGTGTTGTTGGAAATTGACAATGAACTACATGAATCGATGTAGTGGAAATTTGAAAGCATTGAAGGAAAAACATTCCATGACTCTTGAATTGAATTAAAATGTAAAACAATAAATAAATATAAGTTATAAGGAGAGGAGGGGAGAAGAAACATTAATGGAATGAAAAATATATAAGAATCCCATCGAGAATTGTTATAAAATACTCTGTTGTATCTCTTTATTTATTGGAATAATTGTCCACGATGTGTAATAGATGTACACATAGTGTACCATTGATCCATGTAGATTTACACAGATTTTGGATCTACCATTTTCTTCACATATATCTATGATGTTTTATACACTTACACTTCATGTAAGGAGTGTTCATGATGTGTACAGGCCTCCAACTATTACTTTGTTTGGATTTCTCATAGATTTCTTGCTCAACTATTTTGAATGGCATCACGTTGTCTACTGAAGGATCATGAAATGTATTGGTTGTTTCCTCTACTAGCTTCATGGATCGTCCATGCCTTGGATCATGACAAGGGAATTTTGTGAACTACCAATACACAACATGTATGGATAGGTCACAACTTATACTGGATAATATATATATTTTTCTTCATTCCATTCTTGTAATCAAATGATGCATTTTTTCTACAAAATTGAGCATATACCAAGTGAATTGTTAAGTAAATCAATTTAAATAGATAAATAAATGATATAAAAGTGTGTATATGAATTTGTCTTATCAGCTCCAGGCTTTGAACAAGACTCAAACACCCATGTTAAATCCATGAATCCCTTCAGAAACATTACTAGGGAAAAATGAATTAAATCCTAAAAATAATTTTCCATACATTTTAGAAAATTCTGAATGTTATGGTATAGAACTAGAATAAAAAATTATGTTTGATAATATTGAATAAATAACTAGTGTATATGGAGGCACTTTATTTTCAATATCCACCTTTGAATTGTTATTTCATAAGATCTCCCTTTCTTTCTTGGATTTGGAGGTTTTTTTCATCAGCTATCATTGAAAACCATTAGCTTAGGGCATTGATTAACATAGTCTTCCTAGTTACTATAGTTGAAACATTAGATAGAAAGATAAGGTTTGAATGGATCATTTCATTATAACATCACAATGATAGGTTTTTCTTATTAGAAATCAATATCTAGGTTTCATTCCATCTTGCACCTAAGTCATTTCCATATTCCCTTTATGTGATTTCTCAAATGCATCTTCCCATGTTTTTGACAAGTGGGACTATGGAATTTCTTTCACATATGTGATTTTTCTATCACACTGCCAGAATTAAAATCCATTCTCAATTTCTTGTCTCCTGTGTTATGTTGTAACACCCCAAGCTTCTACGGTACGTTTCCCTTTGAATAATGTGATAGCGTGTGTTGTACGCAACCTCGAGTTCTAACACACACCACAGCTAATTAAACTAACCATTGTGAATAGTAATACCTAATTTTTGAAATTATATATATTTTATATTTTAAAATGGACTTCATTTTTGGACTCGGAATATCGAATTTAGCCTAAGGTGAAATTTTGGTACTTTTCGGATAACTTTCATATTTTGATGAATAGTGAAAATTACTAAATTTTAATTAAAAACAACTTTTTTAATCAAAATAATTAATAGTGATAAATTATGAATTTTAGTAGTTTTAAAGTATATTTAGAATATATTTTTACCATTTAATATAATGTTGGTCATTGGACATAATTTTACAATTAAACCGAACATAAACAAGTGTCAATCTTTTGATAGTTATTATCTCTTAAAAACACGCTTTTTGTTTTGACAGCGGGAATTAATTTTAAATTAATTTCTGCCACTTCTGTGTTTTGAATTTAGAAAAATGGATTCCATATTTGGAATCAGGATGTTCAAATTGTGTAAATAGGTAACTTTTATTTTTAGACATTTTGAATAATTACTGCGGTAAATATTTTATTTACCATGGTTAAGGGTAAATTCGGTAAATAAGGGTTAAAAAAATAATATTATAATAATACTAAATTACCCTAAAACGTGTATCAACCCTATTGGTTGATACATGGTCGACCATGGGCATCTTTGGGTCTATTTTGGGACCCCATGGATCCACTTGTAAGTGATAATGACACATTATATTAATAAAGCTAAAATAAAAATAAAAATGGCATAAGCTTACATCTTTTAGAAGAACAATTTTTACATAGGGTTATACCTGTTGGATTTTCGATTATAAATATTCATTAGAAAGATAAAAAGATTTCCTACATAATTATATTTTATTTATAATTTTTAGACATTAAATAATTTATTTTATTTATGACACAATGATGATGCAGTAATTACTATAATAGTGCAAAATTAAAATAATTGATATTATAAATACCCAAATAAATATAATATGAAACTTTTAATGAATTAAACTAATTTTCTAGGCTAATATGATATATTAGGATTGATTTAATGGACTTTGTTCGAAGTAATCAATCTGTTATGAGTTTCACAAAAATCAACTATTGAATAGTGTCAAAATTGACATAAAAGAGTTCTTAAAACAAATATTATATTATTAATTGATATTAAATTTCTAAAAATCTAAGGTTCGGCCAAGAGACTTATATTGTGATAGGTTAATAATTAATGGACCACTTTGGGGTCGCTTGGATGTATATAGTAAGTTTATTAACCATATTATATAAAAATACAAAGAGACATTGTAAAAGTGAAACTAATTAACTTAGAGTTAATACTTAAAGATAAGGTTAATATAAGTACCCAAACCTGTCTAAATTATATTGGATGAGTTGTTTTCGACCTATCCCCACCTCACCCTTTGAATAGTCAACTTTGGAGCCTTTGGAAACCGAATATGAATTTATTATAAATTAATATTTCTAGCTTTTCCAAAGGTGCCCCTCACCCCTCTTATAAAAGGGCACTCCTTCTTCTCATTTCTTCACACCTCTAAAGCCTTTTGGTTCGGCCAAACTCTGCCCAAATACTCTCCCAACATCCCTCAATACAACCTAGGGGCCTTAGTTTGATCAGAAAGCCAACCTAAGGATCCCTTTTGATCAAATCAAAAGGAAGAACCCGAAGAAGAGGTAATGTTTTCACCACCCCTTTTCTAAGTTCATTTCTTCTTCCACTTCTTCTTCCTTTGTTCTTACCATTCTAAAATAATAAATCCAGTATCTCACATATACTGTGATGTTATTATAAGTATGGTACAACCATATTCAGTAATCTATCCACCCTTTGAATAACATGTCACCATACGTGCGTACGTACGGCTTACCGTCTCCACGTCGTGGTGTAATTGTTATTCAATATAATATTATTTGGATGGGTATAATAATGATGTGTAACTCATGTAAATAATAAATATAACATGTTAATGATTCTGTATATATGATATACCATTCATTTATATATTATTTTAATAACAAAAGAATGATATTGTCGCTCGTGCGTACGTACGGACTACCGTCTCCACGAACGCGATGAGATTCATTCTCCATCGTATCCATTCAAGTATAATTATCATTTTATGATTTAAAAATGATGTTTAAGGACTTGATATCATTCTGGATATGAATAAGATACAACAAACATGGCTTATGTAACAAAACATATAAAAGAAAATGAGTAAGTTAACACCCGAAACGATGATAATTCTAAGATATTATCAATGTTAAAAGATCATATATGATATCATATTAATATATATGATTCTTGTATAATTTAATAACAATTATTTCACCATTATACAGGAGGTTAACCTACCCCAACCAATGAAAAGTACAAGGTAAGGGTTATTTCACAATCTCTTCTTTATCTGAGGTTGTTTATACGTAATAATCTACTGGGATCTCGTTATCATCCACATCCATGTTTCTTCAAAATGTATTTCAAAACATTTTTACTATTTACAAGAATATGGGTTAAAGTCATTTATACCCTTGTTTGACTTTTTATAAGAGGTTTTATAAAGGAATCTTTCCGTCGTTTTCAAAACAAGGTCCTTTTTAACCTTTTCGACAGAATTGAGGTAAGAATGTTTTTTTTAACTTATACGGCGGGTGCGGTTATTTTCCGCCGTTATAAAATCGTCGAAGCTTTCCATACAAGCTTATAAGAATATTTTCAAAGAAAATGTTTTATTTTATATGGATCTTAAATGATTTCAAAATAAAAGGAGATACTTCTTTAAAAAGAATTTTGATTTCATCTATGTCAACATCCTTTGATGGGTTTTAAGATTATTTGAAGTTGATTTATTATGATACAAAACTTCTATATTGTATTGAAGGTTTTGTGATATGTTTGACTGTGGATGTGCTATTTTTATACCATTCATAGTTTATGGTGAAATTATTGACATTTTGTATGCTAGTTTTAATACGAATGTTTATGTTATGTTTAAACCTTTTCAAATGGGAATGCATTGGACTTAATAAGTGACGGGTGGAGCCCGCTATAGCTCCTCGATGCATCGGTAGGTCTCATGAGACAACCTAGTGTCTTGGCACAAGGCCTTGACAAAATCTTATTTGTAGTCTTGGCACGAGGCCTTGGCTATGTGGTTATGATAGTCTGGCATTATGCATTCCAACATTATGAAAGTGGTTATTGATTTTTGCATGTGATTATTAGATTAGTAGAATATCCATGTGAATAAGTAAATGGAATTATTTCATTTTATTTATGCCATACCATGTTGAAAGTTCAAGTTTAAAAGTCTTTTGTTTTAGTAATGCATTGCCTAAAATGTTTATTCTCATTTATGAAAGTTTCCGCTATATTGTTATCCTTACTGGGCATTTGAGCTCACCCCTTTTCTATGTTTTATTTTTCCCAGGATGTGAAGAAGTAAGTTATGAATGACCTGCAGGGATTTTATGAGGGGTTAATAGTGTGGATTGTGGAAACATTATGTTGTTGTATTAGTTTTTCATTTTATGATGTAATGTAAAACTTATGAATATATCTAGTGTTTCCAAGGCTACTAAACCAATCGGTCTTTCGAGATTTGATCTTTCTTGTGATCATGCCAATGTTACGAAGTAATGCACCGACTCTGGGTAGCTGGGGTCGGGGTGTTACAGTTGGTATCAGAGAAAGTTTAGTACAAACCTTGGAAGCTAGATTTAGATAAACTCTGATTAGAGCACATAGACCTAAGATGAACTTTGAGGATTAGTATAGAAGAACTTCCTAGAATTTTGGTATTGTAGAGACTTTGTGAGTTTTCCGAGAAATACATCCATGTCTGGATACGAGCAGGTAGAGGCGGCTCTGGCACAGATGTACCTAGGGGTAAAACCCGAAAACACCGCTTTGAGCTAGACTCGAACGGGAACTGGTGCACGACAACGGGCCTTGCTGCACTCTTGGTTACGACACTCCCGGGGGATATGCTTAGGATAACTCTCATTTTCTTTACAAATCATTTTGAAGGGATTATGAGTATATACTTCCTCAAAGAAAACATTTTTATGATTATGGATTATATCCATAGATAGTTCAATTTATGTTTAGTGTTTTATAAGTATGGGATTATGTATTTTGATGCATAAACTGATCTAGTTTATGCCATTTTTTTAGAAATGGCGCCTAGTGGAAGAAATGGAAATCGTATCAATGCACGCACTCCATGTAGGGATTGCCCTCCTGCTCAAGATAATTATAGTGGGGCTGGTGATGCAACTGGTGCTGATCAGCTAATCACCGTACTGGGACAACTTACTCAGGTTATGAATAATAACCTTACCCGTATGGAGCACCCGGATCCGCAGCGTGGAGGATCAATGTTAGATCGATTCATGAGACAACAACCACCAACGTTCAATGGGAGTACAAATCCCTTAGTAGCTGAGCAATGGATATTTTCCCTAGAGAAAATATTTCAGGCTTTGGGGAGTAGTGAAAGGGAAAAAGTTACCATGGCAGTTTACCGCCTCACTGGAGATGCTGATCAATGGTGGTCATTGATTCAAAACATGAAGGAAGATGATGAAGTATCAAATATTGAATGGAGGGAGTTCAAAGATCTGTTTTTAGAAAAATACTTTCCTCGCGACCATCGAGCAGATATGGAAAGACAATTTCTGAGTCTGAGACAAAAGGAGGATGAGAATGTCACAAAGTATGAGGCTAACTTTACAAGGTTAGCGAGGTATGCTGGAGATTATATTCGCAACCCAAGAAGTAAGATTGATCGTTTCTTTGATGGGTTAAAACCATTTCTCCGTCGAGCATTAGTCTCACAATCCTTTTCGTCGTACGAAGACATTGTCTCATGTGCTATCAAGACCGAAAAAGAATTCTCTAAGTCTTATGACTTTAAAGCGAAGAAAGAGAAGAAGAGACCTTCTGATCAATCTGGGAATGGAAATAAGGGGAAGAAGGGAAAGGTTGAATATCCATCTTGTGGTAAATGCGGGAAGAAACATCCTGGTACTTGCTTGAAGGGAATGGGAGTCTGTTACAAGTGTGGTGAAAAAGGCCACCAAGCTCATGATTGCAAGGGGAAGAAGGAAGCTACCAACGTTCAGTGCTACAATTGCAGGGAGATGGGGCATTATGCAAATGCATGTCCTAAGCGTCAGGAGAACATACCTCAGAAAAGGCCAAGGGATCAAGGCCAGGCTTATGCTATCACTACTGCTGAGGTAGAAACTCCGAAAGACGTGGTGGCAGGTAATTTAATGGTTTCCTCAAGTTTAGCAAATGCATTATTTGATTCTGGATCATCGCATTGTTTCATATCTTCCCAGTTTGCTAAGAAAATTAGATATTTCCAATTTGATTTAATAAGGGAGTTGTCAGTTAAAACTCCTAAGGGAAGTATCGTTGCAACAAAGTTTTGTGAATCAGTCCCCATTAGAGCACATAAATTATCTTTATCTGCTGATCTCATCGTCATACCTATGATTGAGTTTGATATAATCCTCGGTATGGACTGGCTTTCGGACTATGATGCGAAGATTTATTGTAAGAAGAAAGAGGTTACGATTCTTGATGATAATGATAAGGAACACCTTATTTTTAGAGCAGAATCGTCACCACCTAATTCTTATTTAGATCCACCCCCAGTAGCTCAACTTAATTCAATTATTGGGGAAGAAGAGAATGAAATAACTGTCGGTGAGGAAAGGAATGTTCAAATAGAGGATGTACCTGTTGTGAAAGAATTTGTAGATGTATTTCCGGAAGATTTACCTGGACATCCTCCAGAACGAGAAGTTGAGTTTTCCATTGATTTGATTCCTGGATCAAGGCCTATATCGAGGACCCCTTATAGAATGGCCACTGTAGAGTTAGTCGAACTAAAGAAACAACTAGAGGAATTGAGTAATAAGGGATTTATTCGCCCTAGTGTTTCTCCATGGGGAGCCCCTGTTCTTTTTGTTAAAAAGAAAGATGGATCTATGAGGTTATGTATCGACTACAGGGAGATCAATGCCATAACGATAAAGAACAAGTATCCCCTACCTCGTATTGATGATTTATTTGACCAACTGCATGGAGCTCAATACTTTTCAAAGATTGACCTTCGATCTGGATACCATCAGTTGTGTGTGAAGAAGGAAGACATTCCGAAAACAGCATTTCGAACCAGGTACGGGCATTACGAGTTTACTGTAATGCCGTTTGGATTGACTAATGCACCCTCTGTATTCATGGATCTAATGAATAGAGTTTTCAAGGAGTATCTCGATGAATTTGTGGTGGTATTTATTGATGATATCTTGGTATACTCCAAAACCTACGAAGATCATGAAAATCACTTGCGCATTATCTTGAAGACTCTGAGGAGGCATGAATTATATGGAAAGTTTAGCAAGTGTGAATTCTGGCTTCAGGAGATTTCTTTTCTTGGCCATATTGTCTCAAAAGATGGAATCTATGTTGATCCTTCTAAGACCAAGGCAATCCAAGAATGTCCAGCACCTACGAGTATAACTGAGGTACGTAGTTTTATTGGCTTGGCAGGTTATTATCGACGTTTCGTCCAGAATTTTGCCCGATTGGCTAACCCATTAACGAAGCTCACACGTAAAGGGGTTAAATTTGTTTGGACAAAAGAGTGTGAAGAATGTTTCGAAGAACTGAAGAGAAGATTAGTCAATGCTCCTATATTGACTCTACCATCGGGGAATGATGGGTTCATTATTTATAGTGATGCATCAAAGAAAGGACTTGGTTGTGTCCTTATGCAGAATGATAGAGTTATTGCCTATGCATCACGACAGTTGAAAATTCATGAACAAAACTATCCTACTCATGATCTTGAGTTAGCAGCTGTAATCTTTGCTTTGAAGATATGGAGGCACTACCTCTATGGTGAAAAATGTGAGATTTATACTGATCACAAGAGTTTGAAGTATATTTTCTCACAAAAAGAACTCAACATGAGGCAAAGGAGATGGCTTGAATTACTCAAGGATTATGATTGTATGATACACTACCACCCGGGGAAGGAAAACAAGGTGGCAGATGCTTTGAGTAGAAAAGACCATGGAGTTTTGAACAATATGAGAATTGAAAGGGATCCAATTTTCATGGATCTAGTGAAGATGGACATGGGAATAACCAGGGAAGGTGAAACATCAATGCTTTTTCAAATGGTTTCCAAACCATCTTTACTAGAAAGGATTAAGAGTTCTCAGACCGATGATGAAGAATTCCAAAAGAAGATTAAAGCTGTGAATGATGGGAGATTGAGAGACTTTGTGTATGAAGATGGAATTTTGAAATTCGGGAAGAGACTTTGTGTTCCCAATATACCTGATCTAAAAAGGGAATTGCTGGATGATGCTCATAGTTCCAATTTCTCTATACACCCTGGGAGCACCAAAATGTATAGAGATCTGAAGGAACATTTTTGGTGGGACAACATGAAGAGGGAGATTGCTGATTTTGTGTCAAGATGTATGGTTTGTCAACAAGTGAAAGCCGGAAGGCAACAGCCTGGAGGATTCATGCAACCTCTTCCCATACCGGAGTGGAAATGGGACAATGTTACGATGGACTTTGTCATGGGGCTACCAAAGACTCCTAGAAGGAACGATGCAATATGGGTTATTGTTGATCGTCTTACCAAGACAGCACATTTTCTTTCTATAAGAGAAGATCTACCCCTGGAACGTCTAGCAAGACTATACATTAATGAAGTTGTGAGACTTCATGGAGTACCCCTATCGATTGTTTCTGATCGTGATCCCCGTTTTACTTCAAGATTTTGGAAAAGTCTTCAGAAATCCCTGGATACTGAACTTCATTTGAGCACTGCTTACCACCCTCAGACAGACGGACAATCAGAGCGGACTATTCAAACCTTAGAAGACATGTTGAGATCTTGCTCACTTGACTTTCAGGGTATGTGGGATCAATATTTACCTCTGGTAGAATTTTCCTATAACAATAGCTTCCATTCGAGTATTCAGATGGCACCATATGAAGCGTTATACGGAAAGAGATGTCGTACACCAACCTGTTGGGATGACGTTGGTGAAAGAAAACTTGTAGGCCCAGAACTGGTGGAGGAAACGGTGGAAAAGGTGAAGGTAATCCAAAATCACATTAAAGCAGCTCAAAGTAGGCAGAAGAGCTATGCCGATAATCGAAGGAAGGATTTGGAATTTCAAGTCGGTGATCATGTTTTCCTGAAGGTATCTCCGTGGAAGGGAGTCATACGTTTTGGTAAGAAAGGTAAATTGAGTCCCAGGTACATCGGATCTTTCGAAATTCTAGAACGAATTGGGGCTGTAGCTTACCGATTGGCAATGCCGCCAAGTCTCTCTAAAGTTCACGATGTGTTCCACGTATCTCTGTTGAGGAAATACATGCCTGACCCAACGCATGTACTCACCTATGAAGATTTAGAACTGGAACCCGATCTGTCTTATTGCGAAGAGCCCATCAAGATTCTTGATACGAGAGAACAAGTGCTGAGAAACCGGACGACGCGTCTGGTAAAAGTTTTGTGGAGGAATCATAAGATGGAAGAGGCAACGTGGGAACCCGAGGAACTTATGATGAAGAACCACCCGAGTCTTTTTATGCAGTAATACCCTAGAAATTGCGAGGACGCAATTATTTGAAGGAGGGGAGAATGTAACACCCCAAGCTTCTACGGTACGTTTCCCTTTGAATAATGCGATAGCGTGTGTTGTACGCAACCTCGAGTTCTAACACACACCACAACTAATTAAACTAGCCGTTGTGAATAGTAATACCTAATTTTTGAAATTATATATATTTTATATTTGAAAATGGACTTCATTTTTGGACTCGGAATATCGAATTTAGCCTAAGGTGAAATTTTGGTACTTTTCGGATAACTTTCATATTTTGATGAATAGTGAAAATTACTAAATTTTAATTAAAAACAACTTTTTTAATCAAAATAATTAATAGTGATAAATTATGAATTTTAGTAGTTTTAAAGTATATTTAGAATATATTTTTACCATTTAATATAATGTTGGTCATTGGACATAATTTTACAATTAAACCGAACATAAACAAGTGTCAATCTTTTGATAGTTATTATCTCTTAAAAACACGCTTTTTGTTTTGACAGCGGGAATTAATTTTAAATTAATTTCTTCCACTTCTGTGTTTTGAATTTAGAAAAATGGATTCCATATTTGGAATCAGGATGTTCAAATTGTGTAAATAGGTAACTTTTATTTTTAGACATTTTGAATAATTACTGCGGTAAATATTTTATTTACCATGGTTAAGGGTAAATCCGGTAAATAAGGGTTAAAAAAATAATATTATAATAATACTAAATTACCCTAAAACGTGTCTCAACCCTATTGGTTGATACATGGTCGACCATGGGCATCTTTGGGTCTATTTTGGGACCCCATGGATCCACTTGTAAGTGATAATGACACATTATATTAATAAAGCTAAAATAAAAATAAAAATGGCATAAGCTTACATCTTTTAGAAGAATAATTTTTACATAGGGTTATACCTATTGGATTTTCGATTATAAATATTCATTAGAAAGATAAAATTATTTCCTACATAATAATATTTTATTTATAATTTTTAGACATTGAATAATTTATTTTATTTATGACACAATGATGATGCAGTAATTACTATAATAGTGAAAAATTAAAATAATTGATATTATAAATACCCAAATAAATATAATATGAAACTTTTAATGAATTAAACTAATTTTCTAGGCTAATATGATATATTAGGATTTATTTAATGGACTTTGTTCGAAGTAATCAATCTGTTATGAGTTTCACAAAAATCAACTATTGAATAGTGTCAAAATTGACATAAAAGAGTTCTTAAAACAAATATTATATTATTAATTGATATTAAATTCCTAAAAATCTAAGGTTCGGCCAAGAGACTAATATTATGATAGGTTAATCATTAATGGACCACTTGGGGGTCGCTTGGATGTATATAGTACGTTTATTAACCATATTATATAAAAATACAAAGAGACATTGTAAAAGTGAAACTAATTAACTTAGAGTTAATACTTAAAGATAAGGTTAATATAAGTACCCAAACCTGTCTAAATTATATTGGATGAGTTGTTTTCGACCTATCCCCACCTCACCCTTTGAATAGTCAACTTTGGATCCTTTGGAAACCGAATATGAATTTATTATAAATTAATATTTCTAGCTTTTCCAAAGGTGCCCCTCACCCCTCTTATAAAAGGGCACTCCTTCTTCTCATTTCTTCACACCTCTAAAGCCTTTTGGTTCGGCCAAACTCTGCCCAAATACTCTCCCAACATCCCTCACTACAACCTAGGGGCCTTAGTTTGATCAGAAAGCCAACCTAAGGAGCCCTTTTGATCAAATCAAAAGGAAGAACCCGAAGAAGAGGTAATGTTTTCACCACCCCTTTTCTAAGTTCATTTCTTCTTCCACTTCTTCTTCCTTTGTTCTTACCATTCTAAAATAATAACTCCAGTATCTCACATATACTGTGATGTTATTATAAGTATGGTACAACCATATTCAGTAATCTATCCACCCTTTGAATAACATGTCACCATACGTGCGTACGTACGGCTTACCGTCTCCACGTCGTGGTGTAATTGTTATTCAATATAATATTATTTGGATAGGTATAATAATGATGTGTAACTCATGTAAAAAATAAATATAACATGTTAATGATTCTGTATATATGATATACCATTCATTTATATATTATTTTAATATCAAAAGAATGATATTGTCGCTCATGCGTACGTACGGACTACCGTCTCCACGAACGCGATGAGATTCATTCTCCATCGTATCCATTCAAGTATAATTATCATTTTATGATTTAAAAATGATTTTTAAGGACTTTATATCATTATGGATATGAATAAGATACAACAAACATGGCTTATGTGACAAAACATATAAAATAAAATGAGTAAGTTAACACCCGAAATGATGATAATTCTAAGATATTATCAATGTTAAAAGATCATATATGATATCATATTAATATATATGATTCTTGTATAATTTAATAACAATTATTTCACCATTATACAGGAGGTTAACCTACCCCAACCAAGGAAAAGTACAAGGTAAGGGTTATTTCACAATCTCTTCTTTATCCGAGGTTGTTTATACGTAATAATCTACTGGGATCTCGTTATCATCCACATCCATGTTTCTTCAAAATGTATTTCAAAACATTTTTACTATTTACAAGAATATGGGTTAAAGTCATTTATACCCTTGTTTGACTTTTTATAAGAGTTTTTATAAAGGAATATTTCCGTCGTTTTCAAAACAAGGTCCAACCTTTTCGACAGAATTGAGGTAAGAATGTTTTTTTTAACTTATACGGCGGGTGCGGTTATTTTCCGCCGTTATAAAATCGTCGAAGCTTTCCATACAAGCTTATAAGAATATTTTCAAAGAAAATGTTTTATTTTATATGGATCTTAAATGATTTCAAAATAAAAGGAGATACTTCTTTAAAAAGAATTTTGATTTCATCTATGTCAACATCCTTTGATGGGTTTTAAGATTATTTGAAGTTGATTTATTATGATACAAAACTTCTATATTGTATTGAAGGTTTTGTGATATGTTTGACTGTGGATGTGTTATTTTTATACCATTCATAGTTTATGGTGAAATTATTGACATTTCGTATGCTAGTTTTAATACGAATGTTTATGTTATGTTTAAACCTTTTCAAATGGGAATGCATTGGACTTAATAAGTGACGGGTGGAGCCCGCTATAGCTCCTCGATGCATCGGTAGGTCTCATGAGACAAACTAGTGTCTTGGCACAAGGCCTTGACAAAATCTTATTTGTAGTCTTGGCACGAGGCCTTGGCTATGTGGTTATGATAGTCTGGCATTATGCATTCCAACATTATGAAAGTGGTTATTGATTTTTGCATGTGATTATTCGATTAGTAGAATATCCATGTGAATAAGTAAATGGCATTATTTCATTTTATTTATGCCATACCATGTTGAAAGTTCAAGTTTAAAAGGCTTTTGTTTTATTAATGCATTGCCTAAAATGTTTATTCTCATTTATGAAAGTTTCCGCTATATTGTTATCCTTACTGGGCATTTGAGCTCACCCCTTTTCTATGTTTTATTTTTCCCAGGATGTGAAGAAGTAAGTTATGAATGACCTGCAGGGATTTTATGAGGGGTTAATAGTGTGGATTGTGGAAACATTATGTTGTTGTATTAGTTTTTCATTTTATGATGTAATGTAAAACTTATGAATATATCTAGTGTTTCCAAGGCTACTAAACCAATCGGTCTTTCGAGATTTGATCTTTCTTGTGATCATGCCAATGTTACGAAGTAATGCACCGACTCTGGGCAGCTGGGGTCGGGGCGTTACATATGTAAACCTTGATATTCTCCAATATTCATTTAAATTTTTGGGATCATCAGAAAATTCTTTCACATCTATCAAAGTCTCTAATATCCAATTATTTTCATATATTTAGATTTATTCCACCAAAGAAGAGATCAACATTACTTTAAAGGTAATTGACAAGGATTTAGGTGTATCGTCAAATTCTTGTGAAGTTTTCCTTGTACACCCCAATATATTCATCCTCAATTATTTTTATTCTAAATAATACCCTCTCTATTTTTAGTTAAATAGTGTGAGGAAAATATTATTTGAGAAAAAATTGGTAATTCTTTCCACTCCATCACTTTGATCACCTCTTTAGGCTTTATATTTTTAACCAATATACACCAATTATCAACTTCTATATCCATGTGATAATCAACTAGAAGAGCCTTATATTTCTCATATCATTTAAGGATAGAAAACATCTATTCAATGGAGTTTATCCATTGCTCCATGATTAAGGTGTTGTATGATAAACTAAAAGTCAAAGCCATTTATTGAATAAAGGTCTCAATTGAAACTTGCTCATTATTAGGGGGATTTGGGAATTCCTCCTAATTCATGTTTATATTAAAAATATGAGTTAATTGATAAATTATTTTCATTAAGTTCATTATTACTTCTCCCAATGAGTTTAGAATCTAATTTTGGTAACCATCACATCACCCCTCATGTTAGTTGTTGACATGGTTTCTCCGATTTCCATCTATTAACTAAAGATAAAGGGAAAATTAGGGGTGATAATTTAAGATATTAAATTCATAAATAGGAAATCATAAACATTAAAGTAATAAATCATAAATAACATATATTCTTTAAACCTAGGAATTTTTTGGTTTCAATCTAATTTATCAATGATCTACTTCCTAATACAAAATATTAAGTTTATATTTTCTCCCTTAATAATGGTTCATAAGAATATTTTGAATTTACAAAATCATATCCCCAAGTAATTTTAAATTAAGTGCGTAGAAAGGCCTATTTTCAGGCACCATGTGATGATTGAGTCTATTCCAATGTTCCCTTTACGGGGTTATTAACCTGAGTTTAATCCTTGATAGAGCCAAATCCACTTATAGTATCCTTACATGGATTTTTTTGCTAGGAAAATAGTAACTATATAATTTACTAAAATTTAAGGATGTTTTATTATGATTAGTATTATCTCAAAGGCTTTCACTAGAGTTTTCTAATCCTGATCCCAAAAATAACTATATTTTTATTTGATGACAACTATGACAACTCAAATATTTCATACACGTTATTTCATGATTTATAACATAAAGGTACACATTTTTAAATAATTAAATATTGAAAAGTCTAGTGTATTTGGGAAATTAGATAAAAAGCATAATAACATGAAATATAAATATAATGAAATTATTTAAAACTCTCTGATCATGCTCTTAAAATTCCATCATTCTTCTAAAACTGCACGGGATAACCTGAGTATGTATATAAGAAATGTGTGTGTTACAAATCCCAGTAAGGGAATGAACAAATAATAACATAATGAAAATAATTACATCAAAGACAGGAGGCATATCAAGGTAACACAAGACGGTTGAGAATCATAATCTTAAACAATGAGGCATCATATAACAATATAGCATTAGGGAATAATGGGAATGTAGAAAAAACATAAAATATGGAATCATAAACATAATTCATGTATAAAAACCACGAAAACATAACATATTGTGCTTAGTATAACCTCATTCACACCATACATGGAATCTCAGGAGACAATAACATTACCAAATGCATTGAAGGGATGTATAATTTTTTGGGACAACCAACACATTCATATCATGTACATGCATAAGTGTACCACATGGATCATACAACATGTGGATGTTTTTCATAAATTTTGAACCCAATATTATGGATTATGAGATAAATAAATATAAATACCAAATCAATTAAGGATACTTGCAAGTAGGTGAATACCCTTGAGGGTAAATAGAGATAGGTATACACTATACATATGTTAGGAATAGAAAATGGAAAGATAATTTCAACAACATATTGTGTGTAAATAAATTTTCATTGAAGGGGTGAATGAGATCTAAAGGGATATATAATTACTTGGGATTCATAAGGATAATAATATGGATATGTAAAAATATATCTCATTTAGAATAATTAGAAATCAAAAGGCATGACATGAAGAATGTTCTTCATTAAAGAGGAGAAGGATAGAATATCTTACCTTATGTAGATGCTTCTAAGATCTTTTTTTGAGCTTCTTAATAGATTTTTGGCACATTTGGAGGTACTTATAGAGGTAAATACAAAGTATTTTCATGATGCAATGGTTTTTAGTAAATAGTAGTGGGAGGTTTTATGGGTTTATATAAAAAAAGATAGGAGAGTTCTTTATTAATTTCCAAACATAGGTTTTAGACTATATGATAAAGTAATCAATACCATAAACCTTCCAATTGTTTTTTACTATTGTTTATAAAAAATTTGATTTTATTTAATTAGTTTATATGTTCAATAATCCAACTCATTAATATAATACAATTGGTGATATGAAAGTGATTCATGTTTATAAAAGATTGATTTTAAAACCATAAAATATAATATATGTTTTGGAGGATTCATTACAAGTTTAAAAAATTTATAAAATAACCTTAAAACACGTTATTTTAAAAGTGATATATGTACTTGGTATTGGATACTATATATGGAATATATTATATCACTTTTGAGTCATTATGATGTCATAATTCATACCATATATTTATACCATATTTAATTTTTACAGGAAAAATCAATTATATTAGAAAATTTTCAAAAATTCACTATTAGATAATTTCAACATGATGGTTTAAAATTTAATATTTATTTTATATAAATAATTCTATAAATATTTGAATTCACACTTTTAAATAAAATTACCCGTTTTTTTATAAATATAGGTTTTTTACAACAACATTTTTTCTAATCCTTATACAAATTAATTTTGATTACGTAAAATTATATTATCATTTTTAATTTAATAAATTTTATTTAGTAATAATATATCATTAAAATATAATTTATTTAAATCTTTTTTAATTCATCAAAAATAGTGTCTGGATTGAGACTATATATTTCCCAAAAATACAATTTGTGTTTTATCATATTAAAATCTAATTTTTATCAAAAACATTATATAATCATTTAAAATTTAATTATAAAAGAGGATAAGTATTATCATTATTTTATTAAAAATTAAAAATATAAAAATTCATACTCTTATGGTCCATATAAATTCCCCTTTATTACAATAGTGAATGTTCTAATGTTTATGTGTTGAATGATGAGATTTTCATGGGGTGGTTCGGTGAATATGGTTTGGGACGTGATGTCGATGAGCTTGAACTTCTCTAAAAAATAGATTTACTCATATTTAATTTGTTTAATCCCAACTTTTTCTTGATCATTATTAATGTCTAGTGATTCAATCTCCCTCAAAATCTCCAATAAAAGGGATTTATATGGTACGTTCCTACTGGTCAAGGTCATCGTTTCTTTTATTTATGTCAAATGGAATTTATCATAAACCTTATTATACTGATATTAATTTTTACTATAAAATGTATATATTATCAATGGTTATGAATATTAATGGTATTTTATATTTTAAAGACCATTTAATGGTTCAAAATATATAGGTAGTTCATGTGTTTTTATCACTACATTACTTAATAATTAATTCACTCATTTAAAAAGAGAATTTTATTCATAAAAGTTTAGATGTAACATGGGGGATATAGTTTGTGTGATTATAACTACCAAAACATCTTTTTTTCCAATTCTCTTAAACATGCACTACTGGTATAATTTCACATGGATAGAGTATATTAGGTAGATCCCCATTACAATTAATTAAAACTTGTATGGTGGGGGTTGGAAAGAAGAATAGTCCCATTATTATTTGGATGTTATTTTTGCAGCAACTTATTCAATATCTTGGACTTCCACATGATGGAATACATTAAAAAAATTATCAAAGGTAAATTTAGTGAATAGATATATTTTAATAAAACTAATACAAGATGAATCAATATTAAAATCATCCCCCTCTTTGTGAATACCTTTTGACCTAGTTTCTTTAGGAAAATTAATTTTTATTTAATCATTACTTCCCCAAGAAAATGTTAAATGAGTTTATGGGGCATCATGTGTTCCTATTTAGGTGAATTATATCTTTTATAATAATCCTATAGGGAAATACAAATGTTAGATAAATCTAAAAATTTATAAATAATGGAAATTAACACTCAATTCAATTTTTATAAAATTATATAAAGTTAAGTTTAAGAAAATATTTTCGACTAATATTATATTTTCTTTAATTTCTTCATTATTAATTAATTACTCTTTGAGTCATGGATAAAGTTAGGTGGAAAATTTTCTCTATTTTTTTATTCCACCACTTTAATGTTTTCTTCATCCAACTCTTGAAAAAGATACAAACGTGTTAATTTTTCTTCTTTAAAGATAGTATGATCATGCTGTACGAAACCTTATAAAAATTAATGATTGGATTCCTATAAAAAAATTGATCTTCCAAATGTACATAAACTATAATATTTTGTTATTCAATCTCTTATATTAAGGCATGAGTATGTTATGATAATAGTAAATATTTAAGTAATTGCTTCTCGATTTCCATAGATTATTCAATAGAAAAGATGTGTAGGGAAATTTTTTTCTACCACTTTTGTGGTTCCCTACACTAGTTTTTTCTCTTTGGATGTAATCAGGTATTCAATTAGATATTCTATTTAGTTTATAGCCTCCTTAATTTATTTTCTAATCTCTTCCAATTGAGTTTCTCTTTTATTAAAAATTTATTCTTCTTTTTGTTTCACCTAAGAGTAGTTAGTCCATGCATGATAATCATAATTGGAATACATTGTGTAAAAAATTAGTGTTTTTTTTTGTTTTTCAAAATTAATTATTTAAATAATATGAAAATAATTGAAAATAAATGACTAGATAGTATTCCCAGAAATATAACTGAATTTTGACACACCATTCATGGTATGCTATAAAATATGATCTATATTTTTCTAATTTAGCACTAAGGTTGACCAATGTCATATCTATTTAAAATATTTTACTATAAATCACTCATTACTCTTAAAGAAATTGTTATATTTTTAGATTTTTTATATTATGTAATCACTGAAAACACGGGGGTTTGAATATGTAAGGAAAAAAATAAATTAAATATGGATATAAAAAATGTGGACAGAATGAATGTGGATAGTAAGAAATAAAATTAACCTAGAAGAATCATCTTGAGTAAACCTTTGGTGTATCATTTCCAGTCTAATACGTACTTAATGAACATGCTCCATCATATGTATGATCACCTTCTTCTATATATTTTTTGAATATAGAGATCTCTCAATGATCAACGAGTACATTACACTTCCACCTCCTCCATGGTTAGTAATTCAAAGGTTCCCTCAATTGAGAGAAACCTCTAATTCACCTTCCTATTAAAAAATTACACACATTAGAAACTAAATCACTAAGGATCTATTGTATATATTTGTGATCATGGAAGGGGAGAAAATATTAAAGAAGAATTTATCCTTAATAAAACCTTATTAAGGAAACATTGTAACCAATATCCACTATTTATTATCCATGAAATAACTCTAACAAGTTAAGAAACATTAAACCTAAATGCACAGGATTCCACTTTAACATTTTGAGAATAGCATCATGCCCTTTAGGCTTGAAAATCCCTATTCTAATGTTTTCTGAATTTATCTATGGTATTTAACATTCATTTTTTCTTTTTTGCCAATTTTTTTGCTCCATTGGAGGGGTATTTTGGGTCGATTCATTCCTCAGTCCTCTATTTATAGATATAGAGGTTTTTGTGACCATGATTATTTTCTAAATAGTTATCCCTTTTCTATATCATCATGAAGTTGTTCATCAGCATCGTCAAGTTTTCCTTACTACCGATATTGTGTATAGCATACCATATTCCTCTATGAATCCATGGAAAATGTGGTTTTGGAAATTTCACGTTATTTTTTGGAGGTTATTTTCAGTGGTCACTAGATCTAACCCAGATCTAGACAATTTCATCACTCTTTCCTTCAGTGTTTGTTTTGTGGTGGAAGATGATGGGTGACAAGCATTAAAATGGGATGGTATGGGTGATAGGGTGTGGTATTTTCCATGGATTGGAGTTATATGGTGATCTAAATGGATTATGGGGGGATTTTGGATAAATAAGTGTAGTTATGAAACAATGTTGATTATCTTCAGCTTAGTTTCCAAGAGCTGATTGTGATGGCAGCAGCTTCCGTGAAAGGTGTTATTGGTGTCTTGATTGGTGGTCATTTAGCCTTTACTGGTCTTATAGTAGATGGATATATTTAGTTTATGAATTCAATTGGACTCTATATTATTTTTTGGGACTACATTTTTTGGTTAGTTTATATCTTTACAAGAATTGGTTCTTGTCTTGTAGCATTTGGTTGGTGGTAAAAAAAATTGTAGATGTCACTGGGTGAAAGGCCTTGAAATTTGGTTGGTTGTGCTGGAACAAGACATCATATATCTATCTTATTCTTGAGAGATATACGGTAACCCTATAATGGAATTCATACATAGGGATTTCAGTCTAGTTTTTTACTCATCGGGTTGATAGTGTAGTGAGTTCTTTACTACTTTGTCAGGTGGGTGGATCAAAAGAGAGATAAGTTTGGTGACACCTATCATATGGTCCTATCCTCACATAGTAGTGTGGGTTGGAGGGGTGATACACCATATGTTTTTTTACAACATGAAACAAATTCTTATAAGGGTTAAAACACACTATCATCAACTGATTCCTCTGTTGTATTTTTTGGTGGGGGGTGACAAGACATTTTATGATTCTTTTCTGGATGCTTTATTCCCTTCAATCAGTCAGGACCATGTTAGGACCTTAGGTTCATTTATATTTAAATAATTTTTCCTCTATTTTATTTTTTCCATCTCTTCCTGGTTAAAAAATGGGGTTTTTTATTTTATGTTAAATTAAGGTGTCTTGGCCATCAACCAATTGAAAAAAAAGTAAAAAACAATCCATATAGACATGGATTTTTCACCAGATTCATCCCCAGATGTATTACTCAAATTATTTACTCATTATCATGAGTATTGTATATCATAGTGAAGGGGGAGGAAAAGAGACATTATAGATATAAATAGAGAACTATTTATTAAATTAAAATATAGAGTGCGAATATAGTAAAGGAAAATAAAAACATAAGTAAACTAATTTAAATTAGGGTACATAATTTACTAGTAAAAAAATTAGAAAATATAAAATCCCTTTTATTAAATAATTCCTTTAATTTATAGGCATCCTTATCCCTCTATTAATTAAATTTCTCATTCTAAAATATCCCTTTAAACATAACGTGAGTATCTTAGTGGTCAAACATGCGCTGAAACCATTGAATATCTCACAAATTCAAATTCACAATTTCCATATTGACTATGTAAGTTGTAGTGTGAGATTAAAATTCCTTAAAAATATTTTTAATGGATGTGGCATGGGACAAAACATTATTCTATTTTGATTATGTGTTTCTATTAAGTTTTCCACATTGATAGACTCCCTGCATCTCTCCATGAAACTTCATTTTAAATCTATTATTTGATATACATAGATATTTGAAAATTCTTATGTTTTAAGAAAAGTAGTGAAATTATAGATACTTACTAGATTCAATAGAGGATATAAGCTTAATAGTGGTAGCATTGATATCCCATGTAGAAATTGTAAGGGTCCTTCTCCATCATCGACATTTATTGTGCTTTGCTACACAACAAGTCCCTACACAGGCTCCATTGGTGTTGGTGATCTTCTTCATGGAATTTATAGGGTTCTATAGTGGAATGGAAAAATTTCTAGTGGTGATCCAATTTCATCATCTTGGGTTTTTTAGGTGAATCGTGTTGTAGGTGAATCGGGAGAAACCCTCACACATGAAGAATAAAGGTAAAATGGTGTCCTTTATTTAAGAACATGGTACCACTATTTATCAACATCCTACATTAGTTTTGGATTTTAAATTTCACTTTTATATCAATCAAGTTTCTCCCCACAACCATAATGTAAATATCTTTGGGCTGCCCACTCTAGGAGTTTTTCATTCTGCCCAGCTCTACCAGTCCATCATAGTGCCCATCATGGTGGTTTTGTCTTTCACTTAATGCCACCCCATACTAGGAGTTCTCTCTTAAAGATAGTGAAAAACCATTCTAACCATATTCTATGGTCACTTGTTCCATACAGAATGGTTGATGATTGGTCAGTTGGCTCATGGTTTCTAGTCTGGTCTCCTGTAGTGCTAGGTCTGGTTGAGCCTAATTTTTTGTATTCCCTTGTCAAATTCCAAGTATCCCTGAACCATATGAATTATGATTCCTGAGTTTAAATTTCAGGATCACGGAAACCCTTGGATATTTAATTTGAAAAGTTGAACTCTATATAATTATATCAATATTATGACCTCTTTTACTCTAAATTGTGAGTATAGAGTTTAGGAATTTACAAGAACTGGTATACTTCAATTGGGGAACTCCGTAAAAGAGGGAGGTAGTTTTACTCAATAAAGTGTGTGTAGGGAGTTCATCACTTTTTTATTTTACTTATTTAGTATAGTAATTCCAAACATCTCTATAGGAATTAAAAACCAATCTAATTCAACTTAGGCCCTTCAACATAACTTCTGGATGCCTCAAAAAAACCTCAACCACCCAAAATTAATAGTAGGATTTTCTATAATAATTAAAAATATATATAACAATTTTAAAAAAGTAAACCATTTTTATAGTAAATATCAAAATTACTAAATAATATAAATATGATATAATTACCCATAAAATTATATAATTATAGGATTTAAATCACTAAAATACTAAGTGAAATATATGAAAATAATAGCTTTATCCAAACCATACATATTTATTTTTTATATTCTTATTAAATAATTATATTGATGTTAATTACAAGTTATTAAATTTTAAATCAAATTCAATCATAGGTAGAGGAAGTGGATTAAGAAAATAAATAAATTTGATGTCGATTGTTATGTAGAAGAGTCTAATCTTCTCTTAAGGATCCTCTTTACAATGAATTATTTGGGAATTATTTTGGGGAACAAAGGAAAATAATGTGATATTTATATATGATAATGAATTAATTCAAATTATTGATAATAAATAAAACTATATATGCGTTTTTAAAGGGTGTAATGTTTCCATTTTATAGAAAATATTTTAGGGTACTTTTATAAATATCTTTTCCTTATGGGTTATGGAATGTGATTTTGTGTGAAAACTGGATTATAAATGAACAAGAGGTTATTTTTTCATTAATTTCCTATATAAATATAGATCATGATAAATTTTTATGATTTTATATTAAATTATAAAAAAAATTATAATAACATCCCATTTATATATATTTCCACGTTTAATATTTTAATTTAAGTTAAAAAATATTTGAAGATATTAAGAATTAATTTTTTAATATGTAAGTCATTTATTACTTATAATATTTATCCTTTGGAACTAATTAAGTTTCTAATTATTATAAACCTTATTAATTTATATTTTTAAAACTACCATTTTTTATTTGTCTCATGTAAAACAATCATTACATCGACATTGCAAAAGAATTTTTGGATAATTATCTTATGATTTAATTTAAAAACAAAAGACTTTATGTAAATAAATTATTATTAATAATGTTAATATTATAAAACTATTCATAATTTTATTTATTATAAATCTTATCGTGATAAAAGATGCAAGACAACATCATTGAATTTTTTATGTTGCGCCAGAACTAGGTAAACATTTGGATAATTAAAAAATTATATATTTTCAAAATTAGAATATATAAATACAAAACATTTTATCATTGATTATATTTTTCCCCTAAAAACATCCCCAAACTTATCTAATATAATTATTATCACTTAAAACATAAATTTTTACTTTTCTTATATTTAGTAAGCACAAGGTTATCATTGCATAAGAATTTTAATATTTATCATAACATAAGAATGAATTTATATTGATTATATTTTATTTATATGATATTTTAAGTAAATAATAATTTAATACATATTAAATAGTTTATATAATGTTCCATATCATTTAATATTGAAATATAATAATAAGTACTAAAATTCTATTTGAATAAAGAATCTTATTTTAAAAAGGATTTCCAATATATTATTTAATCTCTAACCAATTTAAATTCACCTATTGACTTTAAAAATGTATGTTTTTATATATAAATTATTATAACACATTACATAGCTTTATATAGTGATTCATAATTTTATAAATCCATTTTTAATAATGGTTTGTAAATTTCAATTAAAACTTGAACTCTAATTTCTTAAACAGAATTGAGCTACATTACTCAACCTCTAATAAAATAGAATTTTTATATTTAAATTTCAATATATATGTATATTATTCAATCAATTTTAAATTGTTCTAACATAATCTAGATACATTTAAAATAATGAGTTGGATAATTCAATTTGAATTCAAACCCTTATTTTTTTAAGAGGAATTCAAATTCCAACATATCACTCAACGTATAACCCCAGTTAATTAGAAATTTAAATTTAAAAAACAAATTATTTAAATACATTAAAACAAAAATTGAAATAGAAAATCTATTTATAATCTTTAACCATGATTTTTTATTTGAAAATGTGATTTTTCTAACTTTTATTATTTACTATAATACCTTGTTATTTATAAATTTTTAATAAAACACTTTCCATATAATTTTGGGTTAAGGATTAAAAATATATAATTAATTTTATTAAAATAAAAAATAATTGTTTAATATCAAGTTTTAAAATAAAACTCATAACATTTTAAAATAAAATATAATTTTAGAATAATGGATATTTCTTTTCAAATGATAATTCTCATTCTTATTGAATACTATGCCATAATAATTTATTAAATAATAATAATGATGTATATATATCAACATTAATCCATAAAATGAATATAAATAACTATTAATAAAATATTAAATAATTAAATAAGTTTTTAAATATATCAAAATAAAAAATCTTTTTAATAAAATATATTTTATCTTTAAATAAAACATATTTTACGTCATGAACTGAACATAATAATTTTACATGTATAATGAGTGTATAATTGATTATATAATACCTTTTGTGACATTAAATAAACATATATATATTAAAAATAAATATTTGTTCAATAAATATATAACAAAAATCATAAAAATGATATATTATTAATAATACATGGGTTGTTACATAGTTGGACTTGGGGTTGCACTGCTCTCTGGCCTAGGGTTTATGTTTTGTCTAGAAAAGTGGGGGATGGCTATTTGTCACATTTTGTCTTATGGGAATTTTTATTTAATATGGTTATAAGAATTTACATGAAATGATTACATGCACCTTTTACATGTGATGTGTTTGGATATGTATTATTATAGTTTTATTTAAATTTGGGTTATTAACGCAATCTATGAGTTGTGTAATGATTTATAAATCAATATTGATTGAATATATAGATTTGGTGAAAGGAATAGTGACTCAAACCTATATCATTATACTCATGAATACATATAAAAAAAGTAAATAAGAAAATATGTTGATATATTAAAACCACTATAAATTTCCAAGTGTTAGATTCCATTTAAGGAAAACACATGGCATGGCCTCAATCATCCAACTAGGTAGTTTCATTCTAAAGTTTGATGTCCCTGGATTATCTTATATAATGGATGGTGGAAATAACTAACCCTATGAGTTAGGTAACCAAATCCCAATATGATATTTGGGTTACATTTAGCTTGTAAATAAAAAAATTTAGGTTGCTAGATGAATAGAGTTGAGATAATCCATCTGATGGATTAGATAATGAGTTATCTTCTATGCTATATAAGATTTATATATGATATGTTTAACATTATGATCTACCTAAATAACCAAATTTTTAGAGGAGAACTAATTTGTGTGATGTAATTTAAAAGGTCTCTTCATTTTAAAAGGTAAAAATTTAATAAAATTATTTATTAAATGAATGTAAAACATGATACATGTATGAAAAAGGATTCTGTTGTAGATAAACAGGAATCATTATCACTAAAAATGGATTTATATCAATCTTATTGAATTATAATCTTTATGAAATTAACTTCCTAGTCTAGTATAGAAGCTTAATAATTGTTTTTTAAGGAATATGGAAAATACTATGTGTTATAGAAACCCCTTAATGAGTATATTATGGGTGAATATATTTAGCAAATGGAACTATATGATTTTAAAAATCATTTAAAGGATTCATTGTATATCTCCACCCTCATGCTCATGTATATGGATCCATAGTTTCAAAAGAAATATGATATTATGGATTCATTCATGATAATAGATAAACTAAAAAGGGTCAATCAATAATAGTGAAGGTGTGAGAATTTTGAGGTTTCAAAGGAATTTTTTAGATGAAGTATGATTCAAGGAACTTTTTTCTTCACTCATATACTCAATATGACTAGAAATTTCAATGACTTGGAGAGGATGGGTTCTATTTTAAGGATTTATCTAGCTATGTGATTAATTATATAATCAATACCTAAAAAGTTTTGATTGTTTATTTTAGATTACGATTTGAATTAGTTCAAAACAAATAACCAATCTCCCCAATATTTTAATGATAGTTGAGCATGACATGCTAGGTTTAGGCTTAAGTTCTCTTTTTATAGTAAAAGAGGATAAAAGTTAAAACATGAAGAAAAAATAAATTATTGTATAGTCTAATAGTAAAGATTCTAAGATAAATTTGAAATCATTGAAACCTAATGGGGGATATAATAATAAGTTTTTGTCATTCAATTATATAAAGGTTTTTCACAAGTGGAAACTACTGGAAAACTTACCTATAATAATGGTTTTTAGCCATAATTTAGTCAATACATTGATATAGGTATGGTTTATAGCCACCTATAACAATATTTTCACTAAAACAATGGTATGGGTTTGGTTTATGGACACATATAATAATTGTTTTGTCAAAATTTTGGAATAGTTATACTTATACTAATGGTATGATCTAACCATTGGCATAGGTATACCTATACAAATGGTTTGACCAAACTATTGGTATAGTTATTTTTTATAACCACCTATACCAACTATAAAAACCTGGGTAATGTAAATATTAAATAAATTTCATTCCATATTAATGTTCATTAATAATATTTTATATAGTTATATTCATTATTATAATATAAGGTAATTTTTTATTTAAAATAAGAAAATCATTATTTCAAACCAAATTGTGTTTCCATATATTATATGATTTTATTTAAAATCATGATTTAAAAATTATTGAATTTTAATTTTAAAAAATTATCTTCATTTTTTAATTCATCAAGTCCAAATTATTTTATAATGAATTTTCTAGAATATTCTGAAATTTTTTATTTTTCAATGAATAGTTAAAAATACTAATTTTTATTGAAAAATATCGTTTATTTTCATGTATTTACAAAGTTACATTATATTTGAGATCAAATTAAAATTTTAATCAACTAATTTTGACTAAAAATATTCCAATAAGTTTTATTTTATTCAACCTTATACTTTAATTTAGTATAAAAATATTTTTATACTTAACACAACTTTTCTGAAAAAAAAATTTCCATCTTATTTTTCAGGTTTAATTTTTAATTGAATTCTCCAAATTATATGAATTTAATTTCATAAAATTGATTTCATATTTGGAATAAAAATAATTAATATTATTCAATAATTTCAAATTAATTTTTTCTCATAAATAATTGTAAAAACTCTAAATATTTGTTACCATGATGAAGATTAAAACAGATTTATAGGGTGACTAAATTAAAGAGATCAGGGTTAAAATGACCAAAAATATTATATAAATCCTATTTTATGGACATATTTAGACCCTATATATTCTAATATTCATAAATGGTCTATTTTGGATCCATTTATCTAGATTAATACATTAATATATTTTAATATTTTTAGAAATTGCAAGTGTGTTCTCTCCCCCACTTATAAAAATACACTCACTCGCCTCTCCATAATTCTAGAGCCTTTTTTTATCCAAACCATTTAAAAATTTATTAGTAAAATCTCTTGAAATTTTGTATATTTACTTTTTTGATAAAAAAAGACTAACTTATTAAGGCTAAAGGAATAAACTAAAAGTGGTTGTTCAAATTAGAGGTATAGCTTATAACTGAGCATTTTCATTATATTTCTTCTTGTAACTAATTGAAATCTTCTTAAACATGTTGAAATAACAACATGAGTATATTTAATATATTGATAATTTTTTATTATAAAATTAAAAACTATACCTATCTCCTTCTTCCATCAAAATGGTAAAAGGAACCATCGTTCATGTGTACGGTAGACTACTGCCTTGCGAACCGATGTATTTTTTTCTCCATAACTGCCTATCACATATGGTTATAATTATGAATTTAATATATTTTTTATGATATTAATGAAATAATAATAATTCTATAAATACAATATATCATACATTTTTTTACCATTCCACAAATTCAAAAATGACAACATCTTTCATGTGTGTGTATGGATTACCACCTTCAGAAGCGATTTGATTTTTTTCATGATCACGTCACATTGATGATATATATAAGTGTATTTAAATAAATACTGTGATATTTTTCATAAAATAATAATTATATAAATATAAAATTATATATATTTTCTTTCCCTAATTCTCTTTGGAAAATGAAAACGTTACTCATGCGTAAGTATAGTTTCCCTCTCTATGATTGTAAAATAATTCATTTTTCATAACCATATTTTATGTTTAGTTTTAAAAGTATATTTAATGTATAAAAATGATAATTATTTAATTATTATCATTTTTATATTGTGTAATGATAACTACTTTGACCATAGTCAACCTACAAAAGTCATTTTGTACACATGAGTCGAATATCATCAAAACATATGATGTGAACTTAATTGACTAAGTAATTGAATATAACATGGTAAACAATAAAGTTAAATGAATAATAAACTAGAAAATATTTTTTAAGAATTTAAATAATTATAAAAATTTTATCATTCAAGAATATAGAGAACATACATGACAATTCAAACATGATGTGAGAGGCACTTTAACTTAAAACCTTATTTGAAATGTTTTCAAGATTTATTTTAATTTTTTTTCTTCCATGTAAATATTATTCAAATTACATTATGGATCTATTTATATGGAAATAAATTAATTTTTAATGACATTTTATATAATATTTAACTTTTCTTTAATGGTTTTAAAAAGTAATCTTTTTACATATTTTATATGGAACATTTAAAAAAAGGAAATGTTATATTTTAACGTATATAGAATCAATAGGTTTTCCAATTATCATAAACATTATTTGATGTTTTAATTCAGTTAAAATATTTCATTTTTTCTTCAAATAAAATAAAAACTTCCTTTTGTTTTTGGTATTTTAAAAAAGGGTTTTAAATGGAATTGATATTTCTATATTCAGAAATGTTTTTCTAATGGGTGAAAGGAATATTTTTATAAGAATTAAATTATTCATGTGTTATGATTATGTTATAGTATTTACACAAGGTTTATGATTATGTATAATAAAAACATATGTCATTGTAATAGGTGATCCTAATATTTCTCATGATCATGGGTGGTCCTAATATAACTATCCAACACATTGATTAAAGGGGAATGGTTTGGTCTTTCTTAATAGATTATTGTAATTTTATGGTTAGTTATTCCATTTGTAAGAGTGATTGTAATATTTATATAACAATTATTCCCCAAATTACCTATATGAATTACCTATGGTTTTTATTGGTTTTTATGAAAATTTTATGATTTTACAAGGTATGCTAATTATATTGAGTTTAAAGGAATGTTTATGCTACTTCTTAAGGGTGAAGTGTGTAACCTTTTGAAAACATTGTCATGATTTTCTCATAATTATAAAGAAACTTTTATGTTTTTTATTTTCCCATTAATTTTTCATCAAAGGAGAATTTATGAAAATACATGGTCAATGAAGTTTATTTCTTGGGTAAGAAAAGGTTTATTTTGAGATCAAAGTTTTCTATGAAAAATGTAAATTATTATAATGAGTATTAGTGGAGTAATGAGTTTATTTATTTAATTTTATATGTCCATTACTAAGATTTTTATGTTGATAAAAAAATTTAATTTAATTTATTGGTTTTTATGGATTATTATGAAAAGGATTAGGTCACAATGAAAATAGTGAAGATATTCCATGAAAATAAAACTTGTTATATATTTAATGTTTTATGTTGGGGTAAAATGGATTTTGAGTGGAAGTGTCCACTTTTTGATGTATAATTTATATATATATGGGATATAACCTATTTCTATAAAACAATAAATGTAAAAACCTGGGACTTTAAGATATGTTTTCCTTTTATAAATATTTGAACTCTTCGATAGCTTGCAGGAGTCGCAACCATAAGTCTAAAAGAATAAAAAAATTATATATTGTTATAACCAATCCATTGAATTGATGTATATTAATATTAATAGCTAAATTATGAAAATTATATTGTTTAAAAAGTATAAAATAAATTAAATGGTTGACAATTTATTATAAATATTAAAAGAATCAAATGAAAAAAATGTTTTCTGAAAAACTGTAGTTTTCTAAAAGGCAGTTTCATTGTGCTTTGTGATTATACTTTAAAATTAATTTTAAATTTTTTTTAAAGTTTATTTTAAAATTTTATGTTAATTTTTTAAGTCATCATTCCATCATTTTCTTAGAGTGAATTTTTGATGATTTTATAAAAATTTTAATTTTTCTATTAATTGTGAAAAATACTGGTTTTTATTAAAAAAATTATTTTTCATTTAAAGAATTTAAAAGTATAATTTTGATTTTAAATGGTTATAAAAGTAAAATTAGTTATATTATATTATAATAAATTCAAATTATATCATTTTAAACAAATTTATATTTAATTTTGATAATAAAACTTTATATACTTATGAGAAGTTTCTCTTTAGAAAACCTCCTTTTCATCGGGTCTATGGGTTTATTTTTAAATTAATTTTTTTTCAATTATATGAATATAATTTTTAAAAATTGATTCCATATGTTTAATAATAATAATTAATATTATATAATAATTTCAACTTAATTTTTTTCATAATGGGAAGTAAAAACAGTACCACAGTTAAAGTTAAAACAAGTTTAACATGGGTTAAACTAAAAAGATAAGGGTTAAAATGGCATAGAAATCTATAAATTTTTTATTTTATAGACATATTTAGAACATATATCATACATTTTTCTATAATGATCCATTTTTTATCCTTTTTCATGTGGAAAATTTGGGTATCAATTTTTTTCAAAAAATCCAAGTGTGTCATCTCCCCCACTTATAAAAGGCCACCCACTCTCTTCTTTTATTCACACTCCTAAAGCATTTTGGTTCATAAAATAAATAAAGAATCATCTTATTTATATAAATCCCCATATCTTGTAGTCCTTTTTTCATAAAAAACTTCAGAAGTCATTAGGTATAAACATATACAGGTTGTCGAAAGAGGAAGTAATGTCCCTAAATACATTTTCATTTTACTTCATCTTTTAAATCCCTAAAATATTTTCCAAATATGTTAAAATAATAAAAATATTATATAATATATAATAATATGTCATTATATAAATTTCATAACCTATATATATCTCCTCTTCCATCAAATTGTAAACAAAACAGTCGATCGTGTGTACGGAAAACTACCACCTGCCAAACTGATGTAATTTGTTTTCCATAACAACCAATCATGACTGAATATAGTGACAAATTTAAAAAATTTATATGATATTAATGATATTAATATAATTATAGAATTATAATATCACATATAAATTCTTTTTTTTTAGTCATTCAGAAGACAATAACTTCGCCTGCGTGTATGTGTGGATTACTGATTCCATATAGCGATGTGAAATGTTTTTATTTTTATCTTGACCTGGATGGTAATATAGATATTTTTAATTAATATAAATGATATATTTGATATAATAATGGTCCTATAAAGGTTAAATAATATTTAACTTTCTTATCTTCTATCTGTTGAAAAAATAGAAGAAACATTCAAGTGTACGTAGAACCTACCATCTTCATTAATGGTGTAACTTATTTTTCCCATTTATAACTTTTATATAATGTTATAAATAAATATGTAATGATTATATATTATATTTATTTCATTTTTAACATTATTGAGATTATGGAACCATGATAAAAGTAAATAGACCAAAATTACCTATAGTTACCCTAGCCCCAATAGCCAGGAGTCAGTGTCTATATTTTTACATTGGCATAAAATACAAGGAGTACCATCTTAAAGGATTGAATAGTTTATTAGTCTTGATAAAATAGATATATACTTTAAATTCACATTACATTTGAAAAAATAAACTAGACAAATTATTTTATTTGAGAATATCATTATTTCCCTTAGTGTATCCCTGCATATCAATCACAAAACCCTACCTCATATCTTAGAGAAAATAAAATATAATAAATGGTTGAGATTAGATTCTTGTTAAGGGTAATCATATAGTAGAATCTATGAATAAATAAATAAAAATCAATATGGAAAGGTAAATAACAAAAACACATTCCATTTAATCAATGACGTTAACATAATATGAAATTAATAAATTATGATCACATAATTTCATATAAATAATCCCATGAACATGAAAATTAACCATTGATATTCTAACTAAAATAATAATCACATGAAATATCAATAACTAAATTCATAATGATGGAGTGCATAATTTTGAACATCTAAAACATGTCATTGAGTCCTTGTTCCAAGATATCTAATACCATCGAGGCCTTATTCCAGGAAATCTATATAAGTGGGTAAGGCCTCAGCCAAAAACCACTCTAGTTTATCTCATGATACCTATATAAGTATAAATGGGCTATTGTGGGCCCAATCCATAACTAAATAAGTCCAATGCATTCCTCATATGAAATCATATTTCAACTAGCATATGAAATATAAATGTTTACCCTAATCAAAAAACATATTCACAAACAATTCAGAGTAAATTGAATGGTATAAATATATTTCAACCCTAGTAAAATTGATCATGAACCACCATGAGAAATAATAAGTATAGTATCATTGGAATATATTCTTAGTCAAACTGATCATAAACTATCTGGAGAAATAATAAGGATTTTATCAATGGATTATATCCACATTAAATCATAATTAACATAAAAGGATATCTTCTTAGAAGGAAAACTATTTGTAAAAATCACTTAAAATATTTCTTTACTAAAATAACATTTCTTTGAAAATCATCCTTTTAATTTAGAATTTGAAAATTCATAAAACATTTCAAAAAATATTTTATTTGAAAATAAATTTTAAAAACAAATATTTTATAGAATATTAGGAAAAATAATTTCATTAAATATAACCTCACCAACTTGTAGCATAATCTTCAAAGAAATTATGTTCTTGACGGTGGGTAATATCATACATTTTGTATAAATTAAAATGAACATTATTTTTGCACTATAAAAAGGTTAGAAAAGCATCTCATTCAAAAAATGATAAGATTATTCCATTAAATTAATTGTATAAAAATTATATCATCGGTAAATATTTCTTTAATAAATCATTTTAAAAATTATAAAACATGTTTAAAAACTTTTTTTATAAAACATGGTTTTGGATGAAAAATGATTTTCAACCGAAGAGAGAAATAAGGTCGAATTTTATTTTAAAAAAGTTCTTAATCATTTTAAGTACCAAAGAAAGTAAAAATTGTAAAATTACATGAAAAAATTATAAATAACCAAAGGATAAGAAAATATATTTATTTTAATGTATAAATATAAAATATTTCCCATATGGTAAACTTAAATGAAAGTAATAGGGAATAATGTTGAGATTGGGAAATAAACTCTTACCAATTTGGTAATTTTTGAATCATAATACCCTAGAAATAAATAAATTTAAATGAAACATTAAATACTATTAAGATAAAATATTTTATAATATAAAATACAAAAAAAAATTAGTGCATACACTAGGAAAAATAATGAAGTTTTGAATATGGTTTATATCCCATAGAAGTAAAAGTGAGACAAGAAATCATTTCCTTGAGTCTGACTCTTCACATATGTTCTTTATCTTCCTAAATAATAAATATCTATTAATTATTTAATTTCTCAATTACCTTTTAAATTTTATTATTCATTTTATTTGACTTATTTCTATGCTATATATGATTAATTAATCAATTAACTTTACGTCGGATGTTTTGACAATATTTAGATTACGTGTCCAATATGAATGTTGTAGGTTGACTATGATCAAAGAGGACATTGTTCAAAAATATCCAGAATAATAATCATAACACAATTATCATATTTATATATAAATTATACTTTTAAAACCAATCATTAAATATGGTTATGAAAAATTAACTATGTTATAATCATGGAGATGGTAGGTCATACGTACGCATGGGTAACGTTTCAATTTTTTAATAACCATTATAGAAAGAAGATTAGTAATATTTTATCTTTAAATAATGTTAATAATATTTTATATACTATTTTATTTCATAAAAAATACTTATACATATAATTAATTTGGTGTGGTGATGAGGAGAGAGGCAGATCACTTTATGAAGGCGGTAGTCCACACATACACAAACTATTTTATCATCATTCAGTAAGTGAAAAGGTAAGAAATAAAATGAAATATTTTATTTAAATAATGATAAATATATCATTAATATAATAATTATTTTATTTATATCATATATAATCATTAAATTGATCCCTATCACCTTTCATGTAGAATGTTTGTAAAAGAAAATTTGCATCGCTACGTGAGGCGGTAGTTCGTCGTACACATGAGTGGAATTATTGTATCCCCTACAGAATAGAAGGTAAAAAAATTATATATTATATAATGAAATAATAATAATTATTATATTATAAATATCATATATATGATTTTCATACCTTATCGTATCTAATAGTGTGAGGTGTTGATGGAAAACGCCTCACATCGGTTCACAAGGTAGTATTCCACTCGACACATGAGAGACATTATCGTTTCACATTTTCGTAAAGATGAGATGGATCTAGTTCATTACTTTAACATAATAATGTATCATTATATGGTATATATTTTTTTTATTATATAATCCTAAATGAGTAATACTTCAATGAGGTGGAAGAAGAAATAAAACAAACGTATAGTTAGGAATTTTATCTCTTCTCGGGCCACCTGTTTAGAATTATAACTATAGTATTACTATAATGGATTTATAAATAATAAAAGGATTATAGGATGGGGGTATAAAATTTTTAATGTTATTTTTTTAATTATTTTCTAAACCATTTTGAATAAGAGAGAATAGTGGGTGTCCTTTTATAGGTGAGGTGAGTGGCACAATTGTAATTTTTGAAAAGAAAAAGGAGTACCCATATTTTTCACATGCCAGAATGGTAAAAATGGATCATTATACAGACTTATAAATTTCAATGTTGAAATATGGACATAAAATAGTTTTTATACACGTTTTTAGGTCATTTAAACCTGTATATATTTAGTTTACCCCATGGTAAACTCATTCTTACCTTAACCACAATAATTCATTTTTACTATTTTAACTATTAATTTTGGTGAAAAAATAATTTACCCATATTAGATAATATAAATTATTCTAATTACAAATACTGAATCCATTTTTCTAAATTCTGTTAACATAAATGGTAAATATAAAATTAAAATTAATCCTGCAGGTGTAATGGGAAAACGGGTTTTAAAACACAAAATTTTAAAACATTTATAAAGTTTTTATATCAAAAGTCATTAGGAAAATGGTATAAATGGACTAAATTAGATTAATAGATATATAATTAAACTAAATTTACTTTAAAAACTATTGAAAATATTATTTAATTTTATACATAATTTAAATGAAAAGGAAGTTTTCAATTAAGATTAAGTATTTTTCACTATTCATTAAAAAATAATCCATTCTTAAAAAATCAAAAAAAATATCCCCAATATAATTTTGATATTATAATTTCAAAAATGAAGTAAATTTGTAAAATAAATTTTCTAAAATTGGTAGAAATAAATTTTAAATTATCTGTGTGATGTATGACTAAGCTTCCTTTAAAAAAAAACACATTTAAAAAACATTTATTTTACTCCCAAATGATTCTTATTTTTAGTTATATTGAATACTTAACAAATTTATACACGTAAACTATATATTTTTTATAATTATGACATCATGTTCATGCCCACCAACATAATGACTAGGTTATGATGGTCATATTTAAATAATAATATTTTAATAGAGTATCATGTTTTGTTCAAACCTAGTGTTTCATATGTTGAAAGATATCAAAGATATTGTATTTATTTAAATATATATATACTTTTAAGTATAAAGATGTTATATTCCATTATAGTCTTGGTGTTGTGTGTAACACATGCTGTAAAATATTCTATTCATATTTTAAAATCGTGGGGTGTTATATTCTACCTCCTTAAAAAATTATATCCTAGAAATTTAGTCATGATATCTATAATCATGGATTTTTCTTTTTAAAATAACCATCTTCAAATACCAAATCATGAGAAGGGTTAAAAAATATCGTCTTGATAAGAAAGAAGGTAAGTATAGAGTTCATATGGAATAAGACATAACTAAGTTTCCAAGTAGGTGAACATAGTTGGGAAATGAAGATATTGACATGGAAGAAATGACTAATTAATTATAGAGATTGATTGTGATTTTTGATCACAAGAAAGTAAATTATCAATAAAAATTTAAGGTTCTAACAACTATAAATATGTAATTATTTAAAATACCATTATTTGAATATAAATAAATGTATTATGATATCATTTTATTTCAATGTATTTTTCCTAGAGTTGAGGAATTCCTTTACTATCTTGACTGAGAATATATGAAAATATAATTACTTGATATATTTCTATTTCATATGCACAATATAATTCTGTGGTTATTCTTTGATCAATTCCCACTTCATTTCTTACTCTAAGAAATGAATATCAAAAATGATTTTTGTTTCCTGAAGCACATTTAACACATCACAATAATGAAAATTCATTCCTCTTATCTCTAGATATTTTCAAAAAACAAATTTTTAGAACACATTATCTAATAACACCCAAAGTTAAAATGGTTATCCTCCATTAATAATGTTTTTATAATTGATTAAACTACTCATTGCATCACTTTTATTATTTATCGATATTGTTCAACATATTATCAAAAATCCATTACAAAATAATGTTATAATAAAACCATAATAATTTTTATAATTATTATAACAAATATATCATTGATAAAATACTTCTATAACAATATTCTTGTATCTAAATACAGTCGCATTAAATATTCCACTTTTTTTTGTAATAACATAAGCTTGTATTTGATCCCTTAGATTATTCTAAGGTATATTCCCTTGATGCTTAGGGAATTCATTTTCTTAGTGCCACATATCCTTATAGTGGAAGTGTTGTAAATTGGAATATTCTTTCTTTTCCTTTAAATCATGAACATGGTAGCCTTCTTCCTCTATTCATTTGAATAAAAATACTTTTCTTTTTTAGGCATGTACCAAGGTGTTTCCTTCCACAAATATCACATGTTAGAATAACCTTTTTTCCCTAATTCTCTTTATCCATCTTTTTCTATTCCACCCTCATCTTCTCTTTCTTCCCTTTGAATCCAAAATTCTTGGAGAATTATTTTTCTATATTGATATAAAATTATATTATATCATCATTTGATGAGAACTTTTGGGTGACTAGTGCCCTTTGTAGTATTTTATTAATCCCATCAAGGAAATGGTCAATATTTACATTTTTAATATGTACATAGTCATCAGCATAACATGTTAAAATTATAAATTTGTCTTTATACTTAGAAACATTTTTCTCTTCTTTATGTCTTAAAAACAATAACTTTCATTCTATATCCACTCATTTATTGTGAGGAGAATATTTTTCCAAGATGAGTGCCTTGAAATCATTTCATTCCATGTTTTATATTTCTTCTTCATCCTTAGTGTTTTGAATCATGGATTTCAATTGATATGTTTCTTCTAAGAGATGATAAACTACCATGAAAACGTTCTTCATTTCATGACTTTCCAGTGTGAGAAATATATTCTTTAACTAATGTATCCACTTATTAGAAAAAAATTGATTTGTATTACCATTGAATGATTAAGGTTATTAATGTATGAATTGGTCATACATTGTTACACTGTGTAATGTATTTTTTTGTTTCTCCATATTGTAAAGTTTATTATTCATAAACTAGGTCAAGTACCCCAATATGGTTATAATTCGATATGTTCTAGGTATAACTCTAGTTGTAGCTTCATTATCTTACCCGGAAGGGAAATACTTACTTGAATTACATGCATTAAAACAGTTATCATTCCTTCTATTATGTGTCATTTCTAAAAAATGGAATACACTAGATTATATTATAACATTATCGAATATAATCTATAATTTGAAAACTAATAAAACATTTAACATAAATTGAAAAAATTATGCATAGATAATCTCATAATCATAAGCATGGTTTCTTCAGGGATATATTTATTTTAAAATAATTTATAATAGTTTGTAAAGAAAATGTGATTTATCCTAAGAATATACCTTGGTGGTGTCAGAATATGTGTATAGTAAGGCCCATTTTTTTCACCAAGTGATGATTAGGTCAATCCAAATTCTCACTTTTCAGAGTTATTACCCCTAGGTTCTTATGTGCCAGAACCACGTTGAAATTTAGTATCCATACAAGGATATATTTTCTAGAACAAACCACATAATATATTCCTTGAAAAAAATATAATTATGTTCTTCTATACTTATCCTAAAATTCCATCATAGGTTTATGTTCCCTAATCTATTTTTTCCTAAATCTAGTTCTCAAGGTTTTTAATAAACTTCCTATTATACCAACTATATCAACCTCAAGCCCAGTAGCCCGAAGCCAATTTCTAATTTACTAAATTGTCATAGGATATAATGAATCACATCTTAAAGGAATTAATAGTTCATTAGTATTGATAAATTAGATACATACTTTAAATTCACATTAAATTTTAAAACAAAAAAATTCATAAAGAATTTTATTTGAGAATTCCATTATACCCCATAGTACATCCCTACATATCAATAAAAACACACTTCCCTGTATCCTGAGGGAAATAAAACATAAGAAAGAGGTGATCTTAGAATCTTAGTAAGGGTAATCGTATAGTGGAAGCTATGAATAAATAGGGAATAATCAATATAGCAAGGAAAATAACTAACACACATTCCATTTAATCAATAACTTGAGTATAATATAATAGAAATAAATGATGATAAAATAATTCCATTTAAATAATCACATGAGCATGAAACTTAATCATGAATACTTTAAATATTTGAATAATCACATGGAATAGCAATAAATTAATTCCTAATTATAGAATGTATAATATTGGACATCTAAAACATATTATTGTGGTCTTATACCAAGACATCTAATATTATCAAGGCCTTTTTTCCAGTACATCAATATAAATATGTATGTCCTTGGATAAAACCCAATCCAGTTTGTCTCATGATACCTAATGATGCATTTAAGGGCTATAGAAGACCCCATCAATATCTTGCTAAGTCCAATTCATTACTCATATGAAAGGTGTGAAAATAATTAACATAAACATTCAGATTTAAAAAATAATAAGAAATGTAAATACCTTCTCAAATAAATAAAAATAATTAGAAACCATCTATAGTAAAGTAAATGGTATGAATATAGTACATACCTAGTCTCACAAATCATCCAGATAAATAATAAGGATGGTATCATTGGAGTATATCCCTAGTCAAACTGGTCATAAAACAATAAGAGAAATAATAAGGATTATATCATTTAATTATATCCAGATAAAATCATAAGAAACATAAAATGATGTATTTTTATATGTAAATTTATTTTCAAATATCATTTGTAACATTCCTTGCATAAAATAACCTTTCATTGAAAATCACCCTATTTATTTTAAAACTAGATAATTCATAAAATATTTTTAAAATATTTTTCTTTGAAAACAAATTTCAAAAACTAAGAATTTATAAAATATTAGTAAAAATAATTATTTAAAAATAACCATATAAAATATCAAAGTAAGATTAAAATAATTTATTTTCATGATCGCAGGTAATTTTTTACAAGTTATATACATTAAAAAACATTCCTTTTTGTTTTAATTTTTTTAGAAAAGTGCCTCATTCAGAAAATGGAAAGAAAATTCCTTTCAAAATGTTTTTTAAAAATTAAAGAAGGGTTTAAAATATATTTAAAAAATAATTTTTATAATTTTAAAATATTTACAAAAACATTTTTAGAAAAAATGGTTTTGGAAGAAAAATGATTTCTAGCCGAAGAGAGAAAAAAACTGTATTTTCTTAAAAACATTTTCATAATCATTTTTAGTTCCAAAGAGAGTTAAAATGGTAATATTACTTTATAAAGTTTATGAATACACATAATAGAAGAAAGTATATTTATTTTAAGACAGAAATATTAAATAATACTCCCAATGGATACTTAAACAAAAACAATCCCTTATAATGGTGATATTATGTACTAAACCCTTACCACATTGGTAAACTTTGAATAATAAGCCCCATATAAGAAATAAATTTAAATAAAATGAATATAAATTAATTCTTGTCATAAAATAAAAAAATTAAGTATATACACCACAAAAAATAAATAAGTGGTGAACGTGGCATATGTATCGCGGAAGTAAAAGTGAGACGAGAAGCCCTTAACTGGAGTCTGACTTATCACATAAATTATTTATCTTCCTAAATAATAAACTTCTGTTAATTATCTAATTTATTATAAAAATATTTCAATTTTATTATTCTTTTTAATTTAAATATTAACATTTTATATATTATTACTTAGTCTATTAAGTTTATGTCGGATGTTTCGATGATATTTGGCTTGTGTGTCAAAAATGACTTCGGTGGGTTGAAAATGGTCAAAGTGGTCATTATTTTAACATATCCAGAATAATTATCATAAAATAATTATAATATTTATAGATAAATTTTACATTTAAAACCAATCATGATAGGTTATTTTGAAAAATTAATTTTGTTACAAAAATGGAGAACGTAGGTAGTACGTACGTACGGGTAAAGTTTCAATTTTTCAATGATCACTATGGAATGAATTTAAGTAATATTTTATCATAAAATAATTATAATAATATCTTATATAAAATTTTATTTACTTAAATATACTTATATATATCATTTATGGGATGTTTTGTTGAAAAGAGAGTCACATCGCTTTGTGAAGGTGGTAGTCTACATGTCCACAGACGACCTTATGATCTTTCAGTGAGTGAAAAGTTAAGAAATAAAATAATATAGTATCTTTTAATAATGATAAATATGTCATTAATATCATAATTATTTCATTTATAACACATATAATCATTAAATTTATCCTCAATATCTTCCTTATAAAGCATTAGTGGAAGATGAATCACACCGCTTCGTAGGGCAATAGTCCATCGTACACATGAGCGATATTATCGTGTCCTCAAAATAATGGGAAAAAATTAATTTTACAAGATATAATGAATACATAGGTATAATAGTGTTATAAATATCATATATATACTTTATATCTATCATTATACCCAACCATGAGAGGTGTTGATGGAAAATGTTTCAAATTAGTTTGTGAGGAAGTAGTACATCATACACACGAGTGACATAATCATTTCCCATTTGAGGGAAGAGGATATGAATATAAGAAATTTAATTAACATAATAAAATCTTATTATATAGTATATATTGGTTTTTTATATAATTATAATTGAAAAATATTTTAAAGAGGATGAAGAAAAAAGGAAAAAATCTATTGTTAGTAATTTTACCTCTTCTCGGACCACCTCTTCAGGAATAAACCTAAATTATTCCTAGATTAGATTTATTACTAAGATAATGATTTAATTATTAGGAGATAGAGTTTTTTAATTAATTAGGATAGTTCTTGTCATAACCAAAAGGGTTTTAAGGTGTGAAAAAGATAGTAGATGGGGTGGCCATTATTGGTGAGGTGAGTAGAAGAGTTCTAATTTTTTAAAATAAAAGGGTCTACCAACAGTTTTCACATACCAAAAGGTTCCAAAATGAATTATTATTGAGAATAATACATGAAAATGTTGAAATATTTCCTTAAAACAAGTTCCATACAAGTTTTTATGTCATTTTAACCGTTATATTTTTAGTTTAACTCCTCGATAAATCAGTGTTTACCTTAGCCGCGGTAAATAATTTTAACTACTTTTACAATTCATTATGATGAAAAGTAAAAATATTATTATTAGATAATATAAATTATTTTGATTCCAAATATTTAATCCATTTTTTCAAATTCAATTAACATAATAATAAAAACTTAAATTAAAATTAACCTCGCAGATGAGATGAGAAAGCAGGTTTTCAAAAAGAAAATGTTCAAAAGTTTACAATGTTTTTATATCAATATTCAATATGAAAATTATTCCAATGACCAATATTTTATTAATATATATATAATTGAATTAATTTTAAATTAAATTAAATTTAAAATATAATTTATCTTTATAAATATTTTTTAAAAAAATGAAATTTTCAGTTAAAATTCATTATTTTCAGTATTCATCAGAAAATTAAATATTTTATAAAAATACCAAAAATTCACCCTAAGATAATTTTTATTTTATAATTTAAAAAATGAATTTAATTTTATCCAAAAATTAATAAATTTTTTAAAAACTAATTTTAAATTATGTGTGTGTAGAGAGACTAAACAACAATTTAGAAAAAATATAGTTTTTTGGAAAACATTACTTTTTCTTCCAAATGATGATTATTTTTTATAATAAATAGATAAAAAAATATGAATTTTTAAACTATATATTTTAAATAATTTGTTTATTCCTATTCATACCCTTCAAATTAACATCTATTTTAAAATTTTCATGTTAAAATAATAATATTTCAATTGAGCATCATGTTTTGTTCTAACCCGGTTTTGCGTGCATTGCAAGCAATTGAAGAGATTGAATTTATTTAAAATAAATAAATATATTATAAAGTATCAGGGTGTTATATTACCTTAATTTTTTTCATTATATATACTCTATCGAATATAATGTTCATATTTTAAAATATTGGGGAGTTAAATTACCGAACCAGAACATGCATGACAAACAAAGATATCATTACCCAAAATAGTGATTTTAACAAATATTTGTTAATAAAAATGTCATAAAAATATAAGTAAATTATATATGGTATAATATATATATAATTATGGTTTATTAATAAATTTATAATAAATCTATATTTATTATACATGAGAAACAGACATGTATGAAAGAAATTGGAAATGAGGTAAGGTTTTATCGTTTAACTTTTACTTTCATGATAAATATTCCATATTCACTACTTATTTATTTTTTGTGGTGAATATAAATACCCTCTGATATGTTATATAATTATTTAATTTTTATTCATGGTATTTAAATCTTCATTTGAAGTTATTTATTTCATGGGTCTTATGATTTATAAATTACCAAAGTGGTAAAGGTTTATGTAACAATCTCATTATTTATCAAGATTTTTCATGATTATTTTTCTGATGATAAAATAATATGATATATATATCTATAAATTCATTAATTTTATTCTCCTATAGTAATTTTGGTGGAATACTTGTTTTCCTCTCACTTTTCTCTCTTTAATAATAAAAGAGACCAAAAAAATTGTTTTTAAAGGAAACTAGCTTCATTTATCCCTTTGGCCAAAACCACTTTTTCTTCCATATCTATGCTTTAAAAAAATTCAATAATGTTTTAAAATTATCCAAATGGTTTTTTAAATACGTTTTTAAGTATGTTTTACATTTAAAAAAATGTTTTTAAATGAATATTCTAATCATTTTTAATGAGTTACTTTTTAACCTTTCTGAAATAGTGTGAAAGGAATGTCTTTTTACTTATATGAAAAGAAAATAATTACCTTCAATCATGACCACTAATTTCTTTGTATATTAATTTATAGTTTTACAAGGATATTTTTAATGAGCTTTTTTTCTTAATATTCTGGAAATTATTTATGTCTAAAATTGATTTTCAAAGTGAAAAATATATTTTCCTCAATAATGTTTTCATGGAATTTTGAAGATATTTATATTCATTAATGACAAAATCCCTTACATAACTTATTATCCATTAGGAATATGTTGTTATGGTACCATATTTATTATTTTTTCAGATGGTTTGTGATCAGTTTGACATAGAATGTACTATTTTGATATCATCTGTCATATTAATCATAATGGTTTATGATTATGTTTATTAATTGGGGAGAGTATTAAAAATTTATATGATAGTGTTTCAATATGATTTTTTAAATTTATTATGTTTCAACCCTTTTATATAATTATTTAATTAGAATATGTATGTGAAGGGAGGAGACTTTTATATCCCATCGATGCAATTATAGGTCTCATGAGACAAACTAGCTTCGGTATGGGGATGATTCTTTACCCATATATGTAATATTCCTTTGAATGAGGCATTTATGATATAGTTATGATGTATGGAATTATGAATTTCCTCATTATGATATTATTTATTGATGTTTTATTTGATTATTTGATTAGTTAGAATATTTATGGTTATAATTCAAACTCGTGTAATTATTTATATGGTATTATTTAATCATCATTTATTCATGAAATATTATTCTTCATGTCAAAGTAACTGATTAAATGACATGTGTTCCCATTATTTATCTTTCTTTATAGATTATTCCTTATTTATTTATGATTTCTTCTATTGTATGCATACTTATTCTTAGAATTAGAGCTCACCCCTTTATTATGTATCCTTTCCTCAGGATTCCCAAAAGTGTATTATGATAGATATGTAGGGATATTCTAAAGGGATTAATGGTTTAATTAAAAAAATAATATATAGTATTTTATATATTAAATTATAATGTCATATTCAAGTATGTATCTAGTTAACCAAAACTAATCAACTATTCAGTCATTCGAGATATGATTCCTTGTACCATATGACAATATAATAAATTAACCACTGACCCAGGGATACTAGGTTTGGGGTCTTTATAGTTGGTATTATAGAAACTTATGTAGAATACTTGGGAATTAGATTTATAAAAAATATATTATGGAACATAACCCAGTGATATACTTTGGGGATAAGTATAGAAGAAAATCCTAAATTTTTTGTGAGAAAGGGATTATGTGGATTTTTTCTTGAAATATATCCCTCTATAGATACTTCAAGTGAATGTGGTTCTAGAAAAGTTTTACCTAGGGGTAATAACATAAAAAAGGGAACATTGGTATTTGACTCAATTATCACCTTGTGCATGAAAACGAGACTTACTGGACACCTAATTTGACACTCCCAAAGGATATTCTTGGGATAATTAAAATTTTATTTAAAAACTATTATAAAGGATTTGGAAATATTTTTATGATTTGAAAACTTTCCCAAATAAAACATGTATATGTTTATGAGATTATATATAAATAATTTTTTTTAATTTATGTTAAGTATATCAATACTTTTTGGATTGTAAATTATGTTTTATAATGTTAGGATCTAATCTAGTGTATGTTATTATTTATAAATATGACCTAGATGAAAGAATGAGAACCATATCAATGCATACTCTATATGGGATTTCCCTCCTAAGAAAGATAATGAAGATAGAGCTAGAGCTGAAACTGGAAATAATCAAATTATAACCATATTGGGGAAGTTGGCTCAAGTTACGAGTAATAACCTTGCCTATATAGAGTAGCCTACTGATCAAGTATGTGGTGTAACAATTTTAAACTATTTGATGCATTAGAAAACTATATCATTAAATGGTACTAAAAATAAATTTATAGTTCAACAATGTAAAAGTTCTTTAGTGAAGATATTTCTCACTCTATGAAGTAATTAAAGGGAGAATGTTGTCCAGAAATTTTATCATCTCTCATGAGATGTTAATCAATGGTGCTCATTGGTACAAAACACTAAGGATGAAGAAGAAATATCAAACATGGAGTGTTAGGATTTTAAGGAACTCCTATTAGAAAAATATTTATCTCATGAGAAATGAGTGAATATGGTGAGATAAATCCTAAGTCTAAAGAAAAATTAAAATGAAATTGTAGTTAAATATTAATCCAACCTTACATGGTTATCAATGAATATTGTAGAATATGTTTATAATCCAAAGAGAAATATGGACCATTTATTTTATTAGATTAAGATATTCCTTATAAGGGAACTAGTATCACAAAATTTATCATCATACAAGGAAATAATATAATATGCTATTATGATATAAAAATAATTATCTAAGAATTATAGATTTGAAATAAAGTAAGATAAAAAGAGGGTTATGGACCATGCTGGAAAAGGAAATATGGAAAAATGGATGGAGGGATGTATGGGATTTACTTATTTTTAGAAAATGTATAATAAAACACTATAGAATATGATTTCTATGAATGGGAGTTTTCTATAAATGTAAAGAGAAAATCCACCATGGTCGTGATTTTAAGGGAAATAAGGAAACTTCTAATGTGAAATGCTTCAACTGTAAGGATATGGAACACTATGAGAAAACTTTTACTAGGCGTTAATAGAATTTTCCCCAGAATATGACAAAGGAAAAAGGCCAAGATTATGCGATCACAATAGGTAATTTTGAAGTCCCCAATGATGTGGTGGAATGTATTTTTATCATATTATCAAATTTATCTATTTCTTTATTTGATACTAGATCTTCACACACCTATATATCTTTAAGGTTTTCCAAAAAAATATATTTTTTCTTATCACCTTAAGAATGGAGTTATGAGTCAAGACTCCTAGTGGATGTATCACTACAACAAGGATGTGTCCGTTAGTTCCTATTATGACACATAAATCTGCCCTATTTATTGACTTCATTATTATACCATTGTTTGATTTTGACATGATCTTTAGTATGGACTATATTTAAAAATATAGTGAAAATTTTTATTGTAAAAATAATAAATATACAATCTATGAATAATATGGGGAATTACTTATCTTCATAGGTGATACATCATCTAAGTCATGTCTAGATCCACCCCCACCTTGTTACTCTTCTGAATGATATTCTTGGGGAAGAAGAGTGGACCCAATCTAGGTATGGAAAATATATTCTTTAAATTAAGGGTGTACCTATAGTGAAGGAATACATTGATATATTTTTTAAGTAATTACATAGAAATCTAAAAAAACATGGATTTTAGATTTCCAATGATTTAATCCTTGATTCAATACCAATATTGAATAATCTCTATAAAATATAAATTATAGAATTAATGGATTTCAAGAAACCACAAGAGGATTTGTGTGATAAGGGTTTTATACACCCTAGTATTTCACCATAGAGAGACCTAATTCTTTTTGTTAATAATAAATATGTATCTATGAGGCTGTGTATTTATTATAGGGAAATCAATTCTATTATGATAATGTACAAGTATCATCTACCTCACATTGATGACTTATTCCATCAAATTTTTAGAGCTTGATAAATTTCAAAGATTGATCTTCATTTTGGGTATCTTCAATTGCAAGTAAATAAGGAAAATATTCAAATGATATCACTTCATATAAGGTATGGAAATTATGTGTTCATATTAATTATATTTGGTTCAACTAATTCACCCATTTTCTTCATAGATCTAATGAATAGAGTATTTAAGGAATATCTTTATAATGTTTTTATGGTATTTATTGGTGATATCCTGGTGTACTCTAAAATCAATGAGGACCATGATAATCACTTGAGGTTCATTCTTGAAACTATTAGTAGAAAAGTTTTATATAGTAAATTTAGAAAGTGTGACTTTTAGATATGAAATGTTTCTTTTATTGGACATATTTTCTCAAGGTATAGAATCATACTAGATTCAGTAATGAAAAAGGCAGTCCAAGAATGGAAACTTCCAATGAAAATTACTATGGTAGATAGTTTAATTGGTTTTTAAGGTTAAAAACGGTGATTTATTCAAAAACCTTCTGGATTAGATAACCCTTTAACAGAGATAACTCATAAATTCATTATGTTTGTATAAAAAAAGGAATCAATTTATCTCATACCTTATTTTCATAGATTTAGTAATGATAGATCTTATAATCATTAGGGAAGGAGAAGAATCATTCCTTTTTAAAATTGATTCTTACCATATTTTTTAAAAAAGATAAAAATTTATCATTCTAATGATAAGAATTTTCAAAATAATATTAGACTATTGAATGAGGGAAAAATTTTAGAATTCATTTGTAAAGATGGTGTTCTAAAATTTGGAAAGAGACTATGTGTCCTATTTATACCTATAATGAAGATATAATTTTTGTATGATTCTCATAGCTTTAATTTCTCTATAAACCCTAGTATTACCAAGGTGTATAAATACATGAAACAACCTTTTTGGTGAGATAATATAAATTTAGAAATTAAAGATTATGTGTCATGATATTTGGTTGTCCAATAGGTGAAGGAATAAAGGAACCATCATAGAGGATTCATCAAACATTTTCATATTCCTATGTGAATATTGGATTACATTACCATAGATTTTTTCACTTTATTACTAAATACTCCAAGAAAGAATGATTCAGTATGGGTTATTGTGGATTATCTCACTAAATCTACACATTTCCTCACTAAAAGAGAATATTTACCTATGGATTTTCTCGTATAAATTTATATTAATTATATTTTAATGCTTCATGGTGCACCTATTTCAATTAGGTTTGATCATGATTTGGTATTTATATGGAAATTCTATAAATTTATTCAGAAGGCTCTTGATACTAAGCTTCGTTTGAGCACTGTTTGTCACCCTCAAATTGATGGATAGTCTGAAAGGGCCATTCAAACATTGGAAGATATTTTGAGGTCATTCTATATTTTCTTTAAATTATCTGGTAATAGTATTTATCTTTGGTATAGTTTTCCTATAAAAATAGATTACATTCAAGTATTCAAATAGAATCATATAAAGCATTACATGGGAAGAGATTTAATACACCAGCTTGTTGGGATGAAGTTGGTGAAATGGAACTTATAGGTCCAGGACATATAAAAGAGACAATAGTAAAGTTAAATATCATTCAAACCCATATCAAAGGATATTAAAGAAGGGAAAAAATCTATGCAGATAATTAGAGGAAGGATTTGGGATTACAAGGGGTAGATCATGTTTTTATGTATTTATATGGAAATGTGTTATAAGGTTCATTAAAAAATAGAAACTAAGCCCCAAATACATAATACCATTAAAAATATTGTAAATATTAGAGTTTTGGCCAACTATATTTAAATTCTACCAAGTCTCTCTAAAGTGTATGATGGGTTTCATATATCCTTGATTAGAAAGTACATGCCACACCCAACACATGTGATCACCTTTGAAGAAATAAAATTGGAACCTGGTATATCTTACTGGGTAAGATCATATCCATGTTTTGGACACTAGGTAACAAGTGTTGAGAAATGGAATGGTTCATTTGGTAATGGTACTTTGGATAAATCATATGAAAAAATTGGTGATGTGGGAACTTTAATAGATTATAGTAAAGAACTGACAGACTATCTATATGAGGAGGTATTCTTGAAATTTGGATGAAGAATTTTTTTAAGAGGGAAAATGTATATCCCTGATAGTTTAAAATATTTTTTCATTTGAAATAAAATTAATCTTTTCGATAACTTGTGGTACACAAAATCTTGAATCTAAAAGAAATTTAAGATAGAACACCCTCATAACCTAGCCATTAAATTACTAGAAATGAATAAGATTGACTAAATTAATAAAATTAAATGGTTTACATGTGTATAAAATAAATTCAATGATTTTATATTGATTATAAATAAAATACGAATCATTTGAAAGAAAAATAAAGGTTTTCTGAAAAACAATATTTTTCTAAAAGGTGGTTTTGTTGTGCTTTGCACACAAAATTTAAAATTAATTTTTACCACTTATATAAAATTAATTTTAAAAACTAAATATATTTTTTAAATATTTCTTTCAAAATTATTTCAGAGTAAAGATTCGAGAATTTTTTGAAATGATTAATTTTTTTATGAATATTGAAAATACAGGTTTTTATTGAAAACTGTCTTATCATTTAAATAATTTAAAAGATAAATTATAGAATTAAATAATTTTTGAAGTAAAATTAGTCAAATTTTATTATAATAAATAAAATTTAGTTAATTTTAATCAATTTTATACTTAATTTTGATATTAAAACTTTCTATACTTATGGAACCTTTTCTCTTTAAAAACCTCTTTTTTCATCGTGTCTGCAGGTTTAATTTTATATCAAAATTTTACACTTATTTGAATTGAATTTTAAAAAATTGATTATATATTTTTCATAATTATAATTAATATTATATAATAATTTCAAATTAATTATTGGTCATAATGAATTGTAAAAATAGTAAACATTAATAACTGTGGTTAAGATTAAAACAGGTTTATCAGGTGTTAAACGAAAACGATAAGGGTTATAATGACCTATAAACATTTACAATTCATGTTAAATAGAAATATGGTGAGATAATATCATAAATTGTTCTATAAAGTTCCATATTTAATCATTAATCCTATTCAAAACACAGGTATCATTTTTTCTTTTCAAAAATTCCAACTGTGTATTCTCGCCCACTTGTAAAAGGCCACCCACTCTCCTCTCCACTCCTCTCCTATCACACTCAAAAATCCTTTTTATTTATGAAATAACTGAACAAATATCTTACTTATATCCCTTATAAAATCCTATATTCCTTGTTTTTATCATTAATATTTTCTAGGAATGATTTAGGTATAAACCAAAAGAGGTTGTCCGAAAATTAGTAAAGATCATAACCATGCATTTTTGTTTTACTTATTCTTATTGCTCCCAAAAATATAATAAGACTTTGATAAAATAATAAAACCAATATATTATATATACTAATATTTTATTATTATAATTTCAAAACCTAAATCCATCTCCTCTTCTATCAAATGGAAAATGAAATCGTCGATTGTTTGTATGGTGAAGTACCACCACACAAAACGATGTGTTTTTTACACATCATCACCTCTCATGACTGGATATAATTATATAATTAAAAAAATTTATATGATATTTTTGAAATTAATATAATTATGTAATTATAATATCATATATACCTTCTTAGCATCCAATAAGTTTGAAAACAATAATGTCGCTTGTACGTACGTGTGGACTATCGCCTCCATGAAGCGATCTGAAATGTTTTTCATTTAATTTTGAAATTGATAGTAATGAGGTTATATTTAATGTATATAAACTAAATTTTTGATATAATGATGGTTTTTTAAATTATAAATTTTATTTACCTTTCTTACATTCCATCCGTTGGAAAAATAGAAACAATGTTCATGTATAGAAATGGATTATCGTCTCCATGAATGGTGTAACTAATTTTCCCCGTATCTAGATTCTATGAACTATTATAAATAATTATATAATGACTATATATGATATTTATATAATTTTTAACATTTTATCTATGATGTAACCATGATAAAAGTAAAATGATTAAAATTACATAACCAAAATATATATGAAAAACGAAGCAATTATCACCTGAAATAATGGTTTTAACTCATAATTGGTAATAAAATGATCATAAAAGACTATAATTTAGTAATATAAGGTATTATATATACTATTAAGTTGATATAATAGATTTATAATAAATCTATATTCACCATACTCAAATTATAAACACATATGAAGGAAATTAGACCTTAGGTAAGAGTTTCTCATCTCACTTTTACTTTCACAATACATATGTCATACTCGCCACATATTTACTTTACTTAGTGAATATATTACCCCTTTGATATGTTATATCATGAATAAATTTATCTTTATGTTATTTAAAATTTCATTTGAATATATTTCTTTCTTTTTTATTATGATTCAAAAGTTACCAAATTTGTAATAGTTTAAGTTATAATCTCATTGTTTAAGAGGATTGTTCATGATTAAGTTTTTAATGATGAATTTTTATGATATATATTTCATGAAACTAAATAATTTTATTATCCTCTATTTATTTCTTTAGAATAAATATTTTTCTCTCATTTTCATCTCCCTAATAACAAAGGAGACCAAAATAATGTTTTTAACGAAACCATATTCATTTATCTCTTCAGTCGAAAATACTTTTTATTCTATATCCATGTTTTCTTAAAATTTTATCAAGAATATTTTAGAATTATAAAAATTATTTATTAAATATATTTTCACCCATGTTTGAATTTTTTTAAAATAGTTTCAAAGGAATATTCTTATTGATTTATGAATGGTAACTTTTAAACTATTTTACAACAATGTGAAATAAATATATTTTTTTGAATTATATGAAATTTTTAGAATTACCCACTGTCATGAAAAATCATTGATTTGAAGATTCATTTACAATTTAAAAATAATTTTTTTGAAGATTTTTTTTAATATTCTGTAAATTTTTTAGTTTTTAAATTTATTTTCAAAGTAAAAAATTTATTTTCCTAAAAAAAATTTAATGGAATTTTTATGTTATTTTTATTCATTAATTAAAAAATATTATTTAAATTATTCTTTTTTGGTAATATGTTGTAATGATAACTTCCTTATTATTTTTCTAGATTGTTTGTGATTAATTTGATTGGGGATATACCATTTTGATATCATTCACCATATTACTCTAAATAGTTTATGATAGTGTATATTGGTTGGGGAAAGTATTAATATTTCATATGAAAAAATATCAATAAAATTGTTTATATGGATTATGATTCACCCCTTTTATATGAGAAATTAGTTATAATTAGAATGAAATGGGAAAGGAATATTTTATCACCTCGATTCATCAGTAGGTCTCATAGGGAAAACTAGCTCGAGTATTTGGTGGAGGATTTACCAATTTATGTAAGATGTCTTGGAACAAGGCCTTTATGGTATAGTTATGATGTTTAACATTTTATATTCTCTCATTATGAGATTAGTTATTAATGTTCCATATGATTATTCGATTAGTTAGGATATCCATGGTTAAGTTTCAAGCTCATGTGATTATTTATATAGCATTGTTTTATCATAAGTTATTCCCTCTATATTATTATTCATGTCCAAATAATTTATTAAATGACAAATATTTTAGTCATTTAACTTTCCATATTGATTATTCATGTTTTCATGATTATTTATATTGTACACATACCCTTACCGATCATTAGAGCTCACCCATTTCTTATGATTTTTTTCCCTTGGATGATGGAATTTTTATTATGATTGATATGTAGGGATATTCTAAAGGAATTAATGGTTTACTCACATAAAATACTATATTGTATTTTTTTTATTTTCCATTATAAAGTGATATTCAAGTATGTGTCTAGTTTACCAAGACTATTAAACCATTTAGTCTTTCTGGATATGATTCCTTATATCTTATGTCAAGGTAATAAAGTAAACTATGACATCAGGATACTAAGTTCAAGGCCTTTAAAGTACACCTAAAATATATTTGGTAATTCCAGTAAATGAATTATTATCTAAATAATCAATTTTTTAGATTTATTAACATTTGGTCCCTATAATTGGTATTATATGAAAGTTTTAGATAATTTTAGAGGATGGGATAATATAAGTAAATAACCTTAATATATTCTAATTTATGGTTATTATAATATATAATTTAAATATTACCATGTTTCATCATCTAAACAATGTCTAATAAGAATGGTTTTTTGCAGGGGAAATAGAGAAACTGAATTAGGAAGGAACAAAGGGAGAAATATTCTTCCAAATCGACAACCTAGATGGTTAAAATTAGAGCGGAACAATTTTTTATGATTACTCAGTTGACACAAGCTATAAATGGTGGTTGTATCCATGCTAGAGAGAAACTAGATCTACCATAGAGGAATATATTGATAGTGGATAATTTTATGAGATATCATCCTCTAACATTCAGTAGATCTTTTGGTTAATTGGTATCTAAGGGATGGATTAAATCTCGGGAAAATATATTCTAAATCATGGGTTATTCAAAGAACTAAAAGGTAACTCTTTCTATTTACCTTTTTGATGTTGAAGTCAATCAATGGTGTCAAATGAATAAGAATACTAAAGAAATAGATAATATTGACATCATGGAATGTAATACATTTAAGAATGGTTTCTTTGAAAATTACTTTCTTAAGGTTGTTCATCTTAGGATAGAAAACCAATTCTTGTAATTACGGAAAATATAAGAAGATTTAGTGGTCATGTATAAAGAAAGCTTCACATAATTGGAAAGGTAAGAACCAAATTGTATTTAGGATCTTGATAGTAAAATTAATCATTTTTACTCAGAATTAATTTGAATATACATAATAAATTTATCACTCATGAATTTAAAAGTTATGAAAAAACCTTCTCATTGTGCTGAGAAATTAAAAATGGAGTTTTCCAATTGTGACACCTTGAGATTTTATGAGATAAATTATTTTTAATTTCTTTGATGTCTTGTGTTGAATGTTAGACCAATATTATCATGCGCTATACACAACATTGTATTAGATTTTAGTATACAAAATACTATTCTTGGATTGCGTTATAGGCAATAGTTACCTTCCTCGATAGCTTGTGTTGAACACAATAACGAGTTTCACTAAACAACGAAATATTATTAAAATATTAATATTTAATGGAATATAAACTACCTGTTATGAATATTATTAACCACATTTTTAATTTTATATAACATTAAAACTAATCTTATGTATTTTCTAAACATTATATAATAACAAATACAATTTTTTTGATAAAAAAGTATTTTTCAAAAAAATGTAGTTTTTCCACCTTTTCAAGGTGCACCCATTTAAAATTTATTTTTTGACACATTTATACAATCTATTTGATAAAATATACTTATTTTTTATCATTGGGACATCAAAATTTACTTTTTAAAAATTATTTATATTTTTTTTGATAATTATCATTTTTTATGAATAGTAAAAAGAAGCTAAATTTTAATGGAAAAACATTTTTTCCATAGAAATAATTTATATAGTTAAATCATATTATTTAATGTTATTAAAGTATAAATGGAATAAATTTTTATCACCTAATAAAAGTTTCTAAATAGGAATTAATTTTACATTTAAATTGGACATAAACACGTAACAATCTTTTGATAAGTTTTTACATCTTAAAAACCCGCCTTTTGGTTTTAACAACAGGAATTAATTTTAAATTAATTTATGAAAATTATATGTTTTGAATTATGAAAAAATAATTCCATATTTTTAATAATTGATTCCAAATTATTTTAATAGGATACTTTTATTTTTTTGGATATTATGAATAGTAACTACAATAATTTTTTTTAAGCAGTTGAAGTTAAATCGGGAAAATTACTGTAAGAAATAATATGATAAAGAAAATAAAATAAACCTAAAACCTACCAATTTTTTTATGAATAAAATTTTACCCTTGAAATATTAGGTTTGAAATATAGTCATTTAAGGGCCACTTAACAGTGAAAATGACATATATATTAATAAAACTAATGAAAGTGACAAAATGTCAAACTCAAATTTCTTATTAGTATAATAATTTTGATATTGGGGTAACCAGGTGATATATTACAACATAAATAGTCTATGGAAATATAAAATAATTAAATATATCATAGTTATTTATTTTTAATTTTTAGTAAATTAATAATTACCTTAAAGTATTATACATTGATGATGTAAAAATTAGTTAATTGATGAGAAATCAATAAAACAATTTTTATTAAAATACTAATAACCATAAGAAGACCTAAAAACAAGACCAAATCAAATTTTCGAGTGTATATAGACCATAATAATACAAGTGTCGAGAATGTGACCATTTGGAGCTTTATAGAAGAGATTATGACATTTTTTATTTTATTTAAAGTGATGTTAAAGATGTCACATTCATTATTTAATAAGTACAAAATTTTTAATATTGGATTTTCTAAAAACAATTATACTATATATATTCATATTAAATTTAGTAAATTTATGTTCATCATAGTATTTTATTTCAATTTTTTATTCTGTAAATAAGTATATTAAATAATTACAAAATATTGATATAGCGATTATTTTAATAATGAAGATATCAAATAAATGTTATTACAAATAATAAAATAAAAATAATTTGGGATAATTAACTTTTACAATGAATTTTATATATGACCTGGACCCATTAGTTATATAATAAAACATTTTTTTGAGTATAACACCTTATATTGATATTTCTAAAAATCCATGAAAGGAATAGTGTCAAAATTGACACAATTGATATTTTGTTAAAATAATGTTTATAAAATTATTTAAAAATAATAAATACATTTTTTAAAATAGATAATAATTATGATTTGATATAAAATTTTCTAAATTATTCACTTTTTTACAATTGAAATAAAATAAGTAAATATTTCACCCTTTAAATATTGAAACATTTGTTATCTTAATTAAAATTTTATAGAATAACTAATTGTCAATTAAAATGATAATGTTTAAATTGACATCAAAACTTGTCTAACTTTTATTGGATGATGATATTTCAATAATATAATATCTTAGATTCAAATATATATCATTTTTGAGGTATTTTGTTTGATTTCAAAATTATTATAATTTAATATTTTGAGGTTTTCAAAAGTTCCTATCACCTCAGTTATAAAAGGACACTTCCTCCCTCAAATCATCACATCATTTTGAGCCTTAAATATCCACTAAAACATACTCATTTTACTTATAAACTTCCCAAGAAACATTATAGAGTTCCTGGTTATCTTCAAAAACCAACTTTAGTGCTCTATAAGGAGATTTAGAAAAGGCGCATCGAATAAGTGGTAATATCATTTACCGATTCTTTCATAATTATTTCTTTTTATTATTCCACCTCATGAGTAGTTTCATTATAAATTAGTAACTCTATCAGTAATTATATAATGATAGTTCATTATGATAATTAATCAACCATAGTCCACCTTCTACCCATCCTATGAAAAATAAATTCACCACCAGTGCGTACATAGGGCTTACCGTCTCCACGCCGTGGTGTAATCCGTTTTACACCACAACCTTAAATTGATGGGTATAATGGTGGAATTAATAAATATATATATATATATGATTAATATAAAATGATATTGATTTTGAGATACTATACACCATTAAATAATTGTGGGAATGATATTGTCGCTCATGTAAACGTACGGATTACCGTCTCCATGGTGTGATGTGATCCATTCTACATAATATTTAATAAATAATGATTATATAAATGAATTTAATGAATAAATATGATATACACTACACAAATAACCTGATTTAATGATATAACTATAACCTAAACATAGTAATAAGAACTTATCTGAAAAAACATGCATAAGAATATAAAGCACTTAATACTCGAATAACGAGTAGGAATGAAATGTGACTAACAAAAGGATAAAAATATGACCATAAATGTTATCATAAAAATGATTATGATTTTGGAATAAATTAATAAAATTATTTAAATCATTATACAGGTTGTTCAGATACATATGAAGCATATCAGACCAAAGTTCTGGTATATTTTTTCAATCTTATTTTTATTCGAAATTGTTTATATGTAAGTATGTACTGGGGATATATTAATCATCCATGTACATGTTTTTTTTAAAATGTTTTTATAAATTTTTTAGTATTATTCTACTTATTTTTAAATTAATTCTTATCCTTTTTGACTTTTACAACATGGTATAGAAGGAATCTTTGTTTTGTTTACTATACGAGGTACTTTTTTATTTTTCCTGAAAAAGTATGAGGAGAATGTTTTTTTAACTTATATGGTATTATTAGAATTTTATAGCTTCATTATGCATTATTTACATGAATCATAATCTAAAATATCTAATTTTTATTTTCAAAAAAATTATTTTCTTTTAAAATTGCAAATCATTTTAAGAAATGAAAAAAAAAATTGAAGAAGAAAGGATATTTTCCTCAAGAACTAAGTTCAAGTGGTTTATCAAATTTATATTCCATCTAAGATGATTCTATTTTAATAGGGTTTTTTTTATATCCCTATTATTACTATTATTTTAATTTGTTAATGATGGAATGGTATTTTATATGGATTATGTTATAATGGAATGATGTTTAAGAAAACCCATTTTATTTCTTGGGTTATGGTATGATGAATGATTTATGTTTTTGTGGCACATGAAATAATTATTTCATTATGAGATGGGTGGGACCAATATCTCACTCAAATTAATTGGGTAATGATTTATATCTCATGAGATATACATAACTGGCACAGAAAGTAAATCTGGTTTAGTAATACAGGGATGGAACAACAAGTAAATCTAGTTCAGTAATACATGGCTAGAATGACAAGTAAATATATTTCAGTAATGGACTTAGTCCACTATGAAGTATTGGCATAAATTATTTCGATAATACAGAAATAATATTTTGTGATTAATGGTTTTACACAATTACATGTTGTATACCAATGATATTTTATCATTATTAATGATTCTTTATGATATGTGCCTTATGAACTGCCATGATTTATTTCATGACTCATGATTTTGATATTTAAACTTTATGTCCATGTTTTTACATAATTATTTTTATGGTTTGTTTTTTGTTATCCATTTTTACCATTAATATCATATTAGAACACTATTCTTATGTATTATTTTCCCCTAAATATAAATAAAGGTTTTAGGTTGGAAATAAGGGGAAGATATTTATGGGAGATGTGGATGATGTTTCACTAAGTTAGAAGATTATGTTCTAAGATTACAAAGGCACTAAACTAATAATTTCTTGGGCATAATTTTGTTTCATTTATTAAGTATCCTGAAAAATAAATTTTATTTCCATGTATATCAATACTAGGGCACTATAGTTGGTATCAGGGTTAAGGTTTAGTTAACATTTGAAAACTAGGATGTGAAAACTTTAGTGAGATCCATATAGATATTTCTAAGGTATGTCTAGGGATTCCCCTAAGGGTATATCTAACTATAAGTTACAGTACTATAATTATGGTAATAATCATGAATAACCTATTTTTATACCTATGATATTAGAGATTGAAATTACTCCCCACATGATTATGTTGTTTTCTAAGAATGATTTTTTCCTCTCATACTATTATTTTTGGGTTTTAGATGTTGGTTGGAACATGAAGGAACCATTTTAATGATCAATGCACAGAGAAATGCAATGATTGTCTTCTAGAACAACCAAATGTTATGAGATATGGAATGAAAAATCTTATTTTTATACTTACACAAGCTATGAATCATTCTGGACTTCTAAATGAGTAGAGAAGGGAACAAAATTCTATTGAGTCCTTCATGAGGAAACCTCCACCTTATTTTAGTGGTTTTTATAATCCACTTGTTGATAAATAATGGATCAGTACCACTAAAAAGATATTTTCCATCCTTCTTTGTTTGGAACAAGAAAATTTCATTTAGGATGTTTATCGTGTAGAAGTTAAAGCAGACCAGTATTGGACTCTAATTAAAAATACAAGGCAGCAATATGAAATTGAATCAATGGAGTGGGACAAGTTGAAGAAGTTGTTTTTTAATATGTTATTCCCTCTTATTATTCAAAAAAATATAGAAAAGGTTTTCATTAAGCTGAATAAAATGGATGAAATTTTTTTGGTAAATACGAGGAAAATTTTACAAGACTTGAAAGGTATGCTTCTGGCTTTATCATACAACCTAAAAGTAATGTTTATCGATTATTCAGTGGCTTAAAACCAAGTCTTATAAGGGAATTAGCTATAAGATAATTTAGTATCTATGAATAGATTGTGCATTATTCTATCAAGGTAGAATTGTAAGTTGTTGTTACATATCAATATCATGGTTTTGACCAGAAATGAAAGATGGAGTTCCAGGAAAAATCTCCAAACAATAGTTAAAAGAAGATGAATGTTTCCTTATGCTCAAGGTGTGGAAAGAATCATGGTGTAAATTGTCATAAAGGGACTATAAAATGTTTTTTAAGTGTGGAAAAGTAGGTCATAAAGCATTCTAGTTCTAAATTAATGGGAAAAAGTTTTTTACTGATATGAATAGAGAAAAGACTATAGATAATGCAACAACCACCCTTCAATACTACAAGTACAAGGAAATGGGTAATTATGTTAACCAATTCCCAAATCCAAGGGTTAAGGATTTTTATTGACTTCAACAATCTCTTAAATCCAAAGATAAAGGAAAATCACAAGAGATGACTATTTTTGATGTTGAGTTTTACAACAAAGAGTTGGAATGATTAAGTGTTTATGTAATGGGATTCCAAAATTGTGTTGTAGAATCTCTTTTATGGTATTATGGTATATTGGAATATCTATGTATTGGTCCATTATTGTTTATCATAAATATACGGTACCAATAACTGTGAAAAGTGATTGAAATATTTTTGTAAATAACATGATATGTGCATAATGAATGGATAAAGAGATAGTGAGAAGTATTATAATATTAATGATCTCATGACTGATATAAGGAAAAGGGGATTTTGTGGATTGATTATATAGAAATTTTTTTATTTTTTGTGTGTGAAAAGAGTTAATTTTATTTTAATTTATGTTTTCACTAAGGTTCTATGGTAATTCATGTCATTACCATGTTTCAAGAGATTACAAGAATAAGGTATTCCAATGTTTGGAATGTGACAACCAAGAACTACCAATGGGATATGGTAGAAAAATATTAAGTCTATTTATTTTACCTCTTTCTAAAGTTTTAAATTTTTAGTATTTTTAAGGATTGTAATTTTATCCATTGCTGGATAGTATAAGTTATATTCTAGTTGAACTTTGTTATATTAATGTATTATATCATTATAGGTGGACTTATGTATATTTGATAACCTGTTCTAACCTTTTTGTTAAGATAGATATAATGACCTATCATTCTATCAAATGATCTGCTAACAATTCAGTAATGACAAATTCGACTTCATTTTTTTAAATAAGAACTGAATTGTAAATTTTTCATCAAATAATCAATAGTGAGATTTTACTGAAATCAAGTAATAATTTCTTCTCATGAAAAAAAATTATCAACTTTAGGAAAATGATATTTATACCAAAAAGTTAGTCCTATTACCTTCTTATCTGATGAAATATATGGTCCCCTAAATCATCAAATATTTATGGATTTCTGGTATTTAACATTCTCCAATCCTTATTCTCTATTACTATCCATCAGAACTTGATTGTTATATTTCTCTATCATATCCATGTTTTCACTTCCCACCAATGTTCTCCTATGTGGAAAACATGTGATGACTTAATTTGGGTAACCATTATGTTTCTAACTTTCCCTTTTAAAAATTAAGTTTTTTTATTCCTTTTTACAATGTGGGTTTCTATAATAGAAACTTTCAAGTATTAAACCATTTATAACCTCGATGAATTTCGAGGGTGAAATTCATTTTAAAGGGGGTAGAATGTGACACCCTAAGATTTTATGAGATAAATTATTTTTAATTTATATGATGAATTGTGTTGTATACTACACCAATATTTGATTGTTCTATATGAAACATTGTATTATCTTGGAATATACACAATAGTATTCTTAACTTTCATTACACGCAAGAGTGACCTTCCACGATAGCTTGCATTGTATACAATACCAAGTTTCACTAAACAACGATATATTATTGAAAAATTATTATTTAATGGGATATAAACTATCCATTATGTATAGTATTAAGAAAATTTTTAATTTTATATAATATTACCATTGATATTATTTATTTTTCTAGACATGATATAAGAACAAATTCAATTTTTCGGATAAAAGAAGTATTTTTCAAAAAAATGAAATTTTTCCACCTTTTGATGGTCCAAACATTTAAAATTCAGTTTTTGAAACTTTTATATGTTCTATTTCATAAAATAAACATCCTTTATAGAATTGGAAAATCAAAATTTACTTTGGATTCACTTTTAAAATTTTTTTGATAATTATCATATTTTGATTAATAGTAAAAATATTGTAATTTTTAATGGAAAACAAATTTTTTCATCAAAATAATTTATATGGTTAAATCATATTATTTAATGCTTTTAAAGTATAAATGTAATAAATTTTTATCATTTAATCCAACTTTTGACATTAGAAGTAATTTTACATTTAAATTGGACATATATAGATGACAATATTTGGAAAGGTGTTTAGTTCTTAAAATCCCACTTTTGGGTTTTAACAATGAGAATTAATTTTAAATTAATCTCTTAAATTATGTGTTTTGAATTATGAAAATAGGATTCCATATTTGGAATAAGTGAGTCTAAATTACTTTAACATGTTAAATTTATTTTTTTGGATATCATGAATAGTAAATAAGGTAATTTTTATTTAACACGGTTAAAGGTAAATCAGGTAAATTAGTGTAAGAAATAATATGATAATGAGAATAAAATGATCTTAAAACCTAAAAAAATCTTTTTTGATGAATAGATTTTACCCTTTACATCTTATATTCTAAAGATAGTCATTTAAGGGCCACTTGACACTGAAAATGACATATATATTAATAAAACCAATGAAAGTGAAAAAATGTCAAGCTCATATTTCTCAAGTATAATAATTTTAATAGTGGGGTAACCAGGTGATATCTTAAAACATAAATATTCCATAAAAATATAAAATAATTATCTAAATCATAGTAATTTATTTTTAATTTTTATGAAATTAATAATTACCTCAACGTCTTATACTTTGATGATGTAAAAATTAATTAATTGATGAGAAATAAATAAAGCAATTTTTATTAGAATACTAATAACTATAAAAACAACTAAACACATGAAAAAATCATATTTTTCCACTATATATCGACCATAATCATCTAAGTTCCCTGAAAGTGACCATTTGGAGCATTATATAAAATATTATGATGTTTATTTTATTTTATTTAAACTGATGTTAAAGTTGTCACATTCATACTTTAATAAGTAGAACATTTTTAATGTTGGATTTCCAAGATGATAAATTATAATAAATATATATTTTTAAATTTATTAAATTTATGTTCATTAAAGTATTTTATTTCAAATTTTTATTCAAAAAAATAAGTATATCAAATAATTACACAATATTGAGGTAGTGATTATTTTAATAATGAAGATATAAAATAAATGTTAATAAAAATAATAAAATAAATACAATTTCCGCTACTTAATTTGTCCGATGAATTTTATATATGAATTTTACCCATTAGGAATACAATAAAATAATTTTTTTATCATAACACCTTATCTTGATATTTCTAAAAATCTATGAAATACGTAGTTTCAAAATTGACACAATTGATATTTTGTTAATATAATGTTTTATAAAATTATTTAAAAATCATAATTTAAAAAAAATTAATAATTATAATATGATATAAAATATTCTAATTTATTCATTTGTTGTATAATTTAATTTATATAAGTTAATATTTCACCCTTTTGTTATTGAAACATTTGTTATCTTAATTAAAATTAAATAGAATAACTAATAGTCAATTAAAAAGATAATGTTTTAATTAACATCAAAACTTGTTTGATTTTTATTGGATGATGATATTTAAATTCAATAATATCTTAGCTTCGAATATATCTCATTTTTTATGTATTTTTACTGACTTTAAAATTAGTATAAATTAATATTTTTGAGGTTTCCAAAAGTACCCCTCCACTCAATTATAAAAGGATACTTCCTCCATCAACTCTTCACTTCATTTTAACACTTTAATCTCGACTATACCCTACCCATTTCACTTATAAACTTTCATAGAAACATTATACTGGTCTTTTTCTTCTTAAACGACTAACTTTTGTGCTCTATAAGAAGATTTAGAGGAGGCACATCGAAGAAGAGAAAATATCGTTTACTAATTCTTTCAAACTTCTTTATTCCTCTACATCCACCTTATGAGTAGTTTCATTATAAAGTAATAACTATATTAGTACTTATATATTGAGTGTTTATTATAATTATGAAACAACAATATTCCACCTTCTACCCATCCTATGAAAAATGAAGTCACAACACGTGTGTACATAAGGCTTACCGTCTCCATGTTGTGGTGTAATCCATTTTTCTGCACCACCTTACATGGATGGGAATAATGATGTAATTAATATATATACATTTATATATATATATATATATATATATTAAAATAAAATAATATTGATTTTGAGATACTATACAACATTCAATAATTATGGGATTGGTATCTCCGCTCGTGTGTACGTATGACATATTGTCTCTGCAGTGCGATGTGATCCATTCTACATTATCTTAAATAAAACATGACTATATAAATGAATTTAATGAATAAATAAAATATATATTATAATAATACCATGATTTAAATGATATAATTATAACCTAAATGATGTAATAATAACTTATCTGAAAAAAACATGCATAAGATCATAAAGTAGTTAATACCTGAATAACGAGTAACAATGAAATGATACTAAAATACAGATAAAAATATGATCATAAATGATATGAAAAAAATTATTACTATCATGGAATAAATCATTAACATTTTTTAAATAATTATACCCAAGGTTTTGATACATACAAAGAATATCAGACCTATGGTAAGGGATACTTTTTTAATCTCATTTATATCCGAGATTGTTTATACGTAAGTATTTACTAGGGATATATTTATCATCCATGTCCATGTTTTTTAAAAATGTTTCCATAAAATGTTTACTATTATTCAACGTATTTTTTAATTCATTTTTACCCATTTTGAATTTTTTTACATTGTATGGAAGGAACATTTCTTTTGTTTACCATACAAGGTAATTTTGACTTTTCTTGAAAAAGTACGAGCAGAATGTTTTTTTATCTTTTATGGCATGAATATATTTTCACAGTATCTTAAAAAATTATTTCCATGAATATTAACTTAATATATCTCAATTTTATTTTCAAATAAATTATTTTCTTTTAAAATTGCATGGAATTTTTAGAAAAGAAAAAATTCTGAAGAATAAAGGATATTTTTCTCAAGAACAAAGTTTAAGTGGTTTATCAAAATTATTTTCCATCTAAGATGATTCTCTTTAAAAAAGTTTATGTTTATATCCATATTATTACTATGATTTTATTTTTTTTAATGATGGAATGGTATTTTATAAGGATTATGTTATGATGGAATGATGTTTAAGAAAATCCATTTTATTTCTTGGGTTATGCTATAATGAATGATTTATGTTTTTATGGAACATGTATGAATGATTTCATTATGAGATACGTGGTACCTATATTTCCATAAAATTAATTGGATAAAGATTTATATCTCATAAGATATACAAGACTGGAATAGAAAGTAAATCTGGTTCAGTAATATTGGGATAGAACAACAAGAAAATCGGGTTCAGTAATATATGGTTGGAATGACAAGTAAATCTTATTTAGTAAGAAACTTCATCCACTATGATGTTTTTGGAATAAATTAATTGGATACTATGAAAATAATATTATATTCTTAATGGTTTTACCCAATTCCATGTTTTATTCCAATGTTATTTTATCATGATTAATGTTTCTTTATGATATGTTCCTTACGAACTGCCAAGAATTATTTAATAACTCATGATTTTGATCTTTAAACTTTATGTTCATGTTTTTTTATTATTATGGTTGTGGTTTGTTTTATGTTATCTTTTTTTACCCTTAATGATAATTTTATCTCACCATTTTTATGTTTTGTTTTCCCCTAGATATAAAGAAAGTTTTTAGGTTATAAAAAAGGGAAAGATATTTATGGGAGATGTTGAGGATCTTTCACCAAGATAAAATATTATGTTCCAAGGTTCCAAAGGCACTAAAATAATAAGTTCATCAGCGTCGGTTTGTGTCATGTATTAATTATTCTGTAAAAGAAATTTAATTTCCTTATATGTCAATCTTGGGTCATTATAGTTGGTATCAGGGCGAAGGTTTAGTTAACCTTTTGAAACTAGGATGTGAAAACTTTAGTGAGATCCCTAAATATATTTTTATGGTATGTCTAGGGACCTCCCTAAGGGTAAGTATAACTATATGTTAAAGTCATATAATTATGGAAATTATCATGAATAACCTGGTATTAAACCGAATATGTTTGAGATTGAAATTACTCCCCCTTGAATATTTTGTTTTCCTAGTATGATTTTTTTCTCACACTATTCTTTTTTGGTTTTAGACGATGATTGGAACCTAAAGAAACCGTGTTAATGATCAATTAATTTAGAAATAAAATTATTTTCCTTCTGAAAAACCAAATTTTATGAGAGATGGAATGAAGAATCTTATTTATATACTTACACAAGCTATGAATTATTATGGACATCCAAATGAGCAGAGAAGGGAACAATATTCTATTGAGTCCTTCATGAGGTAATGTCTACCTTTTTCAGTGGGTCTTCTAATCCACTTATTGCTGAAAATGGATCATTAACATTGAAAATATATTTTCCGTCCTTCTTTGTTCAGAACATGAAGAATTAATTTTGGTTGTTTTTCATTTAGAAGGTGAAGCTGACCAGTGGTGGACTCTAATTAAGAATACATAACAGCAAGTTGAAATCCAATCCAGGGAATGGTATGAGTTCAAGAACTTGTTTTTAAATAATTAATTCCCCCATATTCTTTAAAAAAATATAAAAAATGAGTTCCTTGAGCTTAATAAAAATGATGATGAATCAGTTGTTACACACAATGTAAATTTTAAAAGACTTACAATGTATGCTTCTGGATTTATCATCCAACCTGAATGTAATCTTTATTGATTCTTCACTAGCATAAAACCAATTCTTCATAGGGAATTAGCTATAAGATAATTTAGTATCTATGAAGAGATTTTAAGTTATGATATCAAGGTAGAATAGTAAGTTTGTGTTACATATCCATCTCATGGTTTTGATAAAAAAACGAAAGATGAAGTTCAAGGAAAATCTCAAAACAATGGTGAAGAGAAGATGAATGTTTCCTTATACTCAAGGTGTGGAAAGAAGCATGGTGGAGATTGTCTAAAGGGACTATAAAATATTTTATGTTTATAAAATAAGTTCACGGAGCAGTTGGGTTCCGAATTAATGGGGAAAATGTTGAAAATGATGTGAATAGAGAAAATAATGCAGAGAATGCATCACCCACACTACAATGCTACTAGTGAAAGGAAATGGGGAATTATGCTAACCAATGCCCAAATATAAGGGATAATGTTGTTTATCAGCTTAAAAAACCTCTTCAATCCAAATATAAAGGAAAATCACATGTGACCACTATTGGTGATGTTGAGTATGACAACAAATATGTAGAATGATTAAGTGTTTATGTAATGGGTTTCCAAAATTGTGTTGTAGAATCTCTTTTATGGTATGATGGAATATTGGAATATCTATGTATTGGTCCATTGTGTTTTTCCATTAATATATGGTTTCGGTAACCATGAAAAGTGATTTAAATATTTTCGGAAAAAACATTATATGACCATAATAAAGGGATAATGGGATAGTATGATGTTTGATAGTATTAATAAGCTCATGACTAATATTAGGACAAAGTGATATCGTGGTTTGAGTTTGTAAAAATTTTGCTATTTTTGGTGTGTGGAATGTGTAAATTTTGTATGAATTTGTGTTTTCACTAAGGTTCTATGTTAATTCATGTCATTACCATGTTTTAAGAGAATAGATGAATCAGGTATTCACATGTTTTAAATGTGACAACCAAGAACTACCAATGAGATATGAGAGAAAAATTTTATGTCAATTTAGTTCACCTCTTTCTAAAGATTTATATTTTTAGTTTTTGGATGGATTTTAATGTTATCCATTGATGCATAATATATGCTATATATTGGTAAGATTTTTTTATATTAATGTATTATCTCATTATAGGTGGACTTATGCATATTTGATAACTTGTTCTTACCTTTTTGTTGAGACAAATGGAATGATCTATCATTCTATCACATGATCTGCTAACACTTAAAGAATGAATAATTCAACATCAATTCTTTAAATAAGAGATGAATTGGAAATTGTTTTGGAAATGATCAATAGTGAGAATATATTGAAATCAAGTAAGTATTTTTTTTCTCATGAAAAAAAATCATCAACTTTAGAAAAAAGGATCTTCCAACCAAAAATGTCATCCTAGTACCTTCTCATCCGATGAATCAGATGGTCCCTTAAATTATCTCAATTTTATGGATATCTAATAGTTACCTTTCTCCAATCATTATTCTCTATCACTATCCATCAGAACACAATGGTTATATTTCTCTACCATATCCATGTTTTCACTTCCCACATATGTTCTCTTATGTAGAAACCCAGTGAGGAGTTAATTTGGGTAACTAATATGTTTCTAACATTAATTTTTAAAATGATGGTTTAGTACTCCTTTTTATGATGTGGGTTTCTATGAAATAAACTTTCAAGTAGTAAACCATTTATAACCCCAACGAATTTGGAGGGCGAAATTCATTTTAAGGGGGGTGGAATGTGACACCTTGAGATTTTATGAGATAAATTCTTTTTAATTTCTTTGATGTCTTTTGTTGTAAGTTACACCAATATTAGAGTGTGATATATGTAACACCATATTATCTTTCAGTATATGGAACACTATTTTGGGCTTGTGTTACATAGAAGACTGACCTTCCTTGATAGCTTGTATTGTACGCAATTCTATGTTTCACTAAACAATGATATATTATTAAAATATTATTATTTTATGGGATATAAACTAGACATTATGAATAGTATTAACCACATTTTTAATTTTATATAACATTAAAATTCATCTTATTAATTTTCTATACATGATATAAAAAAAAATCAATTTTTCTAATAAAAGAAGTATTTTTCAAAAAAATGCAGTTTTCCCGCCTTTTGATGGTGCACCCATTTAAAATTTATTTTTTGACAAATTTATATGTTATATTTTATAAAATAAACTAATTTTTTAGAATTGGGGAATAAATATTTACTTTTTATTAATTTTTAAATTTTTTTGATAATTATCATGTTTTGATTATTAGTAAAAATACGCTAAATTTTAATGAAAAACATCTTTTTCCATCAAAATAATTTATAAGGTTAAATAATATTATATAATGGTTTTAAAGTATTAATAGAATATATTTTTATCATTTAATCCAATTTTTTACATTGAAATTAATTTTACATTTAAATTGAAAAAACACATGACAATCTTTTGACAATTTTTTACTTCTTAAAAACTCGTTGTTTGGTTTTAACAACGGGAATTAATTTTAAATTAATTTCCACCAATTATGTGTTTTGAATTATGAAAAATGGATTCCAAATTCATAATCATTAGTTCAAAATTATGTTAATAGGTTACTTTTATTTTTTGGATATTATTAATAGTAACTGTAGTAATTTTTATTTAACGCGGTTAAAGGTAAATCACGTAAATTAGTGTAAGCAATAATATGATATAGAGAATAAAATGAACCTAAAACCTACCAAAATTATTTTGGATGAGTAAAATTGTATCCATGACATCTTAGGTTCGAAAAATAGTCATTTAAGGGCCAATTAACAATGGAAATGACATATATATTAATAAAACCAATGAAAGTGAAAAAAATGTCAAACTCACATTTCATATATGTTTAATAATTTTATTATTGGAGTAACCAGGTGATATATTTGAACATAAATATTTCATATAAATATAAAAAATTTACCTACAATATAGTAATTTATTTTTAATTTTTAGGAAATTAATAATGCTCTTAATGTCTTATACTTTGATGATGTAAAAATTAATTAATTGATGAGAAATCCATAAATTTTATTTATTAAAATACTAATAACCTTAAAAAGGACTAGGAACATGACCAAATCATATTGGTCAAGTATATCTCGACCCTAATCATCCAATTACCAATAAATTGACCATTTGGAGCATTATAGATGATATTATGACATTTATTTTATTTTAATTAAAGTGATGTTAAAGTTGTCACATTCATACTTTAATAAGTACAACATTTTTAATGTTGGATTTTAAAGAAGAAAAATTCTACTTCATATATTCTTATTAAATTTAGTAAATTTATGTTCATAATAGTAATTTATTTAAAAATTATATTCTACAAATAAGTATACTAAATAATTACACAATATTGATGTAGTGATTATTTTAATAATGGAGATATAAAATAAATGTTATTAAAATAATAAAATAAATATAATTTGGGATAATTACTTTGTCTAATAAATTTTATATATGACCCTTACCGATTAGGGATATTTTAAAATAATTATTTTGAGTAAAACACCTTCTCTTTATATTTCTAAATATCCATGAAATGAAAAGTGTCAAAATTGACACAATTGATATTTTGTTAAAATAATATTTTATAAAATTATTTAAATATCATTATTTTATTTAAAAATATATAATAATTATTATATGATATAAAATGTTTTAAATTATTCATTTATGGTATTATTTAAATTAAATAAGTAAATATTTCACCCTTTTAATATTGAAACATTTGTTATATTAATTAAAATTAAATAGAATAATTAATTGTCAATTGAAATGATAATGTTTAAATTGAAAAAAAAACTTGTCTAAATATTATTGGATGATGATATTTCAATCCTATAAAGTCTTAGCTTATAATATATTCCATTTTTTAGGTATCTAGATTTATTTTAAAATTATTATAAATTTATATTTTTGAGGTTTCCAAAAGTGCCCCTCACCTCAATTATTAAAGGACACTTCCTCCCTCAACACTTCATGTCATTTTGAGCCTTAAAAGTAGACCCTAACCTCTCCATTTACCTTATAAACTTCCCTAGAAAAATTATAGAGGTATTTTTCTTCTTAAAATAGCAACTCTAGTGCTCTACAAGAAGATTTAGAGGAGGCACGTTGAAGAAGTGGTAATATTATTTACCGATTATTTCCAATATCATTCTTCTTCTACTTCCACATCATAATTAGTTTCATTATAAAGTAATAAATAGAATATTACTTATATACTAAGATGATATTATGATTATGAGACAACCATATTTTACCTTCGACACATCTTATGAAAAATGAAATCACTACGCGTGCGTACGTACGACTAACGGACTCCACGTTGTGGTGTAATCCATTATTCACAACCACCTTACGTGGATGGGTATAATGATAGAATTAATAAATATATATATATTATTAAAACAAAATGATATTACTTCTGAGATAATATATACCATTCAATAATTATGGGAATGATATCACCGCACGTACGTACGGCTTACCATCTCCGCGGTGTTATGTGATCCGTTCTAGATAATATTCAATAAATCATGATTATATAAATGAATTGAATGAGTAATTATAATATATATTATAATAATACCATTATTTAAATGATATAAATATAACCTAGAATATTAATAAGAATTTATCTGACAAGACATCAATAAGAACATAAAGTAGTTAATACATGAATAATGAGTAATAATGAAATGTTACTAACAAACGAATGAAAATATGATCAAATATGTTATCATAAAAATGGTTATTATTATGTAATAAATTATAAATATTATTTAAATCATTTTATAGGAGGTTCATATACATATGAATCATAGCGGACCTAAGGTAAGAGATAAGTTTGCAATCATATTTTTATCCGAGATTATTTATACGTAAGTATTTACTGGGGATATATTTATCATCCATGTCCATGTTTTCTAAAAATGTTTTCATAAAATGTTCAATATTAATTTATGTATTTTTTATATCATTTTTACCCATTTTTTACTTCTACTACATTGTATGTAAGGAATCTTTCTTTTTTTTACCATACAACATAATTTTTTACTTTTCTGGAAAAAGTGTGAGGGGAATATTTTTTTAGCTTATACAATAAGAATGGATATTTATTGTTTCATTACTCCTTATTCCAGTGACACATACTCTACAATATCTCAATTTTATTTTCAAATAAATTATTTTCTTTTAATTTTTTGTGGAATTTTAAAAAAAGAAATCATTTTTGAAGAATAAAGGTTATTTTCCTCAAGAAGTAAGTTCAAGTGGTTTATCAAAATTATTTTCCATCTAAGATGATTCTCATTAAATATGGTTATGTTTCAATACCTATTTTTACTATTATTTTATTTTGTTAATAATGAAATGGAATTTTATATGGATTATGTTGTGATGGAATGATGTTTAAGAAAATGCATTTTATTTCTTGGGTTATGCTATGATGAATTATTTATGTTTTTTTGGAACGTGTAAGAATGATTTAATTATGAGATTGGTGGGACCTATATCTCCTTCAAAATAATTGGGTAAAGATTTATATCTCATGATATAAAAATGACTAGAATAAAAAGTAAATATGGTTCAGTAATACAGGGCTAGAATAATAAGTAAATGCAGTTCAATAATATAGTGTAGGAAAGACAAGTAAACCCAGTTTAGTAATGGAATTTGTCCACTATAATGGTCTTGGAAGAAATTCCCTGGATACTATGAAAATAATATTATGTTCTTAATGGTTTTACAAAATTCCATGTTTTATTCCAACGCTATTTTATCATTATTAATGTTCCTTTATGATCTATGTCTTACGACCTGCTAACATTTATTTCAGGACTCGTGATTTTGATATTTAAAATTTATGTTCATGTTTATAAATTCTTATGTTTATGGTTTGTCTTATGATATCCATGTTTACCTTTAATGAGAATTTAATCCCACCATTTTTATGTTTTATTTTCCCTTAAATATAAATAAAGGTTTTAGGTAGAAAAAATGGGAAGATATTTATTGGATATGTTGAAGATATTTCACCCTGTTAAAATATTATGTTCCAAGATTTCAAAGGCACTAATCTAATATGGTCTTGGGTGTCATTTTGTTTCATGTATTAATTATTCTGAAAAAAATGTAATATCCACGTACATCAATATTGGGTCTTTATTGTTGGTATCCCGGTGAAGGTTTATATGACAACCCTGCTTTTATTACAACTTAAACATGCTTTATTACATAAAACTTCACTTGATACAACAAAGAAGATCGAGAGGTTTAGTGTCTTTGGGGCTTAGGATCATTACATAAAAACTTTAAACTTGAAATACAACATCCTTATTGAAAACTTCCTTTACATGACCACTACATTCCTTCGTACTTAGCGTTGCATGGGATAACCTGAGGACATGCATAAGAAAAGGGTGAGCTATAAAGCCCAGTAAGGGAGTACATAATGAATAACATGAGGAGTACAATACATGTTAGGAAATAGTCATATCAATAGAGCATAAGAGAGACATGAACATAAAGGCATGATAAAGCATGATAATCATAACATGGAAATGTGGCAACAACACTTAACATTGAATTAGCATGAGCCAATGCTCATTGCACATGGAGCATGAGTAAACCCTCATTGCACTTGAAGCATGAGTAAACCCTCGTTGCACTTGAATTAGCATGAGTAAACACTCATTGCACATGACGTATCATGATACTATACTTTACCCAATGCATTGGAGCGCTATAAAGGGCGCACCCTTCTTGAACATTTCATTTCATGCATAAGTGTGCCACATGGATCATAAAACATGGATTCATAAAACATAATCATTTATTCCACGATAAAGGAATGTGGAATTAATACATGAAACTTTATAATCAATAAGTAAGTGTGCATAAAGGTGAATACCCTTGATGGAGAAATGGGCATGGTATTCACTACACAAAGACATTGGCTTAGAAAATCGGTGCGATTTCGGCAGCGTAACGGCGTGACATAAGAATTCATAAAAAAAGGATGATGAGAGATAAAGGGGTTCCTCATCATATTTACATGTAATGGACAGTAAGGAGATCATATATATACATGTCCCAACAATAGAAATGGAATTTAGATTCATGATACAAAATTATTGCTTGAATATAAAAGAGGAGAAAAAGGTTCCTTTCGGAATTTCGGCATAGTAACGGGTGTACATGGGAGGAATTTAATGAGAGAGAAAGGGGTCTCCCATCATTCAAACAATAAGAGGGAAGTATGGGAGAGGTGAGAAACCATACCCCAACATTCATAATTGAAATTAAAAGGGCAATACAACTTAAAGAAAATTGACAAAAATGAGAAAGGAAGAAAAACCCTTACTTGGAAGTGTGCTTCCAAAGGCTAGAGAGAGGCTTGTGAGAGGCTTCTTGGGAGCTTGGGGCACCTTGAGAGGATTCTAGAGAGATTAGGGAAGAGGTTGGACGAACTTCAAGGGCTTTTAGTGAGGAGGAAGTGGGATATTGGGTGGGTTTATATAGGAAAGGTGAGAGAATTCTTTATTATTTAGGTTTAGGACCCCTTATATTAAAATAATCCAAACCACAAACCATCCCATGGTATTTGCCCATGGTTTCTGGAAAAGGAAAGAGGAAAACAATATTTTACAAGGCCAAGGTCCGAACTTATTAAAAAATTAGGGTTGCTTATGTGGAGGTGAGTCACACTCCCATGGAAATTAATTTAAAAAGGCAAAGTGTTGAATAAGTCTTGAGGGCTCCATTAATGCTTTGAAAAGTGAGTCAAACAAACCCAAAACCTCATTATTTTAATGATAAAACACATATTGGCCGAACATAAGGATTATGGTATTTTATTACATTATCATTGGGTCATTATGATGTCATAAAACACATTATATATTTAAATGGTATTTAATTTTTACCCAAAAATTTGACTGTCTCAGAAAATTATGAAAAATTCACCATTGGATAATTTCGACGTCCTGATTCCAAAAATAATATTTATTTTATCTAAATAATTTTCTAAATATGTGAATTTTCACTTTTAAAATAAAAACCGACATTTATAAAAAATTCACGGGTTTTGACAGAAATGGCTTTCAAACCTTAATAAAAATTTTAATTGCATTCATAAAATTATAAGATCATTTATAAAAAATTAATTAAATATTAATAACAATATTTTATTAAAATATTCTTTAATTCAAAAAATCCTTTAATTTAATAAAATATAATTCTTAATTAAATAATAACTAAAAACGCCATTTGTACTTTAAAAACTAATTACAATGTATCAAAAATGACTAGAAATTATATTCATTATTATATACAAAAAAAATAATGTACATGAACATGGTGCTACTTATTTGTTACATAACCCCTTAAAATAGCCGCATAAGACCTAAGGGTAAGGTGTTCGATGGTGACAGACTCTTGGGGTTGCTCGGATAACATTGCTCGAGTGGTAATCTCTATCAACTTCCATTTTTCCCGTAGACGATCACGTTCGAGCTTGACTTGATGAAGCTCAACTTGGGCTTGGTCAAGGGCAAAGCCCAAAGACGCCACCTCTTTTCCAAGCTCCGACAAATGGGCTTTGTAAGGGGCAATTCTACTGGATGAGGCCATCGCTTCCTTTGTCTGAGTAGAAAATTGGTTCGTTAAAGCCTTATATTTAAACTACCCAGATGATCACTGTACAACGACTATAAAAGTAACGGTCACAAATCTTAACGTAAAACTAAAAAAAAAGGTGTTATCTTATAAAAACATTTTTCATAAAGAAACATTTAACTGGATCAAGAGGGATTTTCCATTAATGAAACTTTGGGTCGTTACAACATTCCCCCCTTAAGAAATTTCGCCCTCGAAATTTTCCTTTTCCCACACTAAAACAAATGTGGGTAACTTAGCTTCATCATATCCTCCGACTCCCAAGTTTCTTCTTCAAACTTGTGGTTTCTCCACAACACCTTGACGAGGGGCATTGTCTTATTTCGTAGAACTTTTTCTCTACGATCCAAGATCTTCACTGGTTGCTCCTCATAAGAAAGATCGTCTTCTAATTGTACCACCTCAGAAGAGAGTACATGTGAAGGGTCTGGTATGTACTTCTTTAAGAGGGATACATGGAAGACATCATGCACCTTGGCCATAGTAGGTGGATGTGCTAGTCGATAGGCCACAGCCCCAACACGATCAAGAATCTCGAAGGGGCCGATGTACCTTGGACTTAACTTCCCTTTCTTTCCAAACCTCATGACCTTCTTCCACGGAGATATGCGTAAAAACACCATGTCTCCGACTTTAAACTCAAGGTCTCGTCGACGATTATCTGCATAACTCTTCTGTCGACTTTGGGCTGCCTTGATATGCTGCTGAATGGTTTTCACCTTCTCCACCATTTCTTCGACCATTTCTGGTCCAAGCAGCTTACGTTCACCGACCTCATCCCAACATCCGGTGTTCTGCACCTTTTCCCATATAGGGCTTCATATGGTGCCATTTGGATGCTCGAGTGAAAACTATTATTATAAGAGAACTCAACTAGAGGAAGATGTTGATCCCATCCTCCTTTAAAGTCCATTGAGCACGCTCTCAACATATCCTCAAGTGTTTGGATAGTCCGCTCGGATTGGCCATCAGTTTGAGGATGATAGGCCGTACTGAAGTTCAGTTCAGTATTCAGAGAATGTTGAAGACTCTTCCAAAACTTAGAGGTAAATCTTGGATCTCGGTCCGACACAATAGATAGTGGTACTCCATGCAACCGTACCACTTCCCTGATATATATCCGTGCCAGTTGATCCAAAGAGAAATCCTCTCGAATAGCAATGAAGTGTGCAGTCTTTGTAAGACGATCCACAATAACCCAGATTGTATTGTTGCTTTTGGATGTCCTTGGAAGTCCAGTGACGAAGTCCATGGTGATGTTCTCCCATTTCCATTCTGGTATGGGCAATGGTTGCATCATCCCCTTAGACTTCTGCCTCTCTGCCTTCACTTGCTGACACACCAGGCACTTTGATGTATATTCGGCGATCTCCTTCTTCATATTATCCCACCAAAAGTTTTCTCAGAGATCTCGATACATCTTTGTGCTCCCTGGGTGAATAGAGAAATTTGAACTATGTGCATCATCCAAAAGTTCCTTCTTCAGCTCCGAACTTGATGGGACACATAGTCTTTTCCCAAACCGCACAATTCCTTCTTCATTAACATTAAACTCTGAGGATTTTCCCTTTTTGATAGCTTCCACTTTTTCTTGGATTCTCGCATCATCCTTTTGAGCATCCTTTAACCTTTCCAAAAGAGATGGTTGAGCAATCATTTGTGAAAGGATTGATGATGTTCCCTTCTTTATGATTCCCACGTCCATCTTCATCAAGTCTAAGAAGATTGGATCCTTCTCAATTATCATCATTGATAGAATTGCTAGATCCTTTCTACTTAGGGCATCCTCCACCTTGTACGCCTTCCCAGGGTGGTAATGTATTGAACAGTCATAATCCTTTATGAGCTCTATCCATCTTCTCTGGCGCATATTAAGCTCTTTCTGTGTGAATATATATTTAATACTCTTGTGGTCAGTATATATCTCACATTTCTCTCCATAGAGATAATGCCGCCAGATTTTCAAGGCAAAGATTACCGCCGCCAACTCCAGATCATGCGTTGGATAGTTTCACTCATGGATTTTCAACTGCCTTGAGGCATAGGATATCACTTTATCATTCTGCATCAGCACACATCCTAAGCCCTTCTTCGAAGCATCACTGAATACCACAAAAAGCTCCCCACTTGTGGGTAAAGTGAGCACAGGTGCAGTGATAAGCCTCCTTTTCAACTCCTTGAAGCTTTCTTTGCATTCATCACTCCAAGAAAACTTTACTCCCTTTCGAGTTAGCTTGGTAAGAGGGTTGGACAATCGTGAGAAGTTTCTCACAAATCGTCGATAATATCCAGCTAACCCCAAGAAGCTACGGATATCAGTTACCGATGTTGGCCTCGGCCATCCCTCAATTTCATCTGTTTTGGAGGGGTCCACAGATATCCCATTTCTTGTGATGATATGGCCCAAGAATGAGACCTCCTTCAACCAGAACTCACACTTGCTGTACTTGGCATAGAGCTTCTCCATGCGCAAAGTCTCATGTACAGTTCTTAAATGCTCCTCATGGTCCTCCTTGGTTTTGGAGTATATTAGAATATCATCTATAAAGACTACCAAAAATTTATCTAGGTAATCTCTAAAGACTCTATTCATCAAGTCCATGAATATTGCTGGAGCATTGGTGAGTCCAAAAGGCATTACTATGAATTCATAGTGCCCGTACCTTGTACGAAAAGCAGTCTTGGGGATATCTTCCTTCTTCACCCTTACTTGATAATATCCCGACCTCAAGTCGACCTTGGAGAAGTATTGTGCTCCACGCAGCTGATCAAACAAGTCATCGATTCTTGGGAGAGGATACTTGTTCTTTATCGTGATTTTGTTAAGTTCACGATAATCGATGCAAAGCCGCATTGACCCATCCTTCTTCTTGACGAAGAGGACTGGTGCACCCCATGGTGATGCACTTGGGCGTATAAACCCTTTATCCAGATTCTCCTGTAGTTGTTTCTTCAGTTCTTCAAGCTCAACCACAGCCATTCTATATGGAGTCTTGTATATTGGTAGCACCCCAGGTATAAGTTCAATTGAGAACTCAACATCTCTTCTTGGAGGAAGACCAGGAAGTTCCTCGGGAAATACTTCAGCGAATTCCCTCACAATAGGCATTTCTTCAAGGGTGGTTTCTTCCTTGGACTTAATCATCTGAGCCAGATATGCGTGCTCATAAGGCAGTAATATCCATGCTTGAGATGATGGAGCTAAAAGAGATTCATCTTCCTCCTGACACTTGTAAAGAATCGGGGGTCGATTCTCCATATGGAGTGTGATTTCCCTCTCCTGACAATTTATGTTGGCTCTATATAAGGAAATCCAATCCATGCCAAGAATTGCATCAAATTCCACCAAAGGGAGTATGACGAGGTTTGCCGGGAAATTCAATCCACAGATTATAACAGGGGAGGACTTATACTCATGGGATGCAATGATTGCCCCATTTGTCCTACTCACCGACATCTTTACTTCCATGATTTGTGGTGGTGTAGGGATTGTTCTACTAAACTTTTGAGATATAAAAGAATGCGTAGAACCTGAATAAAAAAGTATGTTCGCTATTATTGAATGAATAACTAGCGTACCTGTCACCACTTCATTGTCGGGGTTCACTTCGGCAGAAGTGATGGCAAAAGCTCTTCCTTGTTGTCTTGGAGGTTGTTGATTGCCTCCGATAACCCTTGGATTAGGGCACTGATTCGCAAAATGACCCGGTTCTTTGCATTTGAAGCATTGAACAACGCGTTGAGGTTCGAACGGAGTGTTCCTCCCCTCCGTCGCAGCCGCGGGTCCTTCTTGCTGACAGTTAACAGCTAGGTGCCCTTCTCTTCCACACTTGAAGCATTTTCTTGTCCCCCTAAGGCAATTTCCAGGGTGCTTCTTTCCACACTTTTGGCAAGTGGGGTGCTGGAATTTCTTAGCGCTGTTGGATTTATCCATCGGACCACCAGCATTGAAGTCCACCTTCCGCTTCTTGTCCCCATGATACCCCTGTGATTCTATGATCTCCATTTCAACCTTGAGGGCACATCGGACAATTTCCTCATAGCTGTCGAAGTCACGGATCGTTAATGATTTCCGCAAGCTAGGCTTCAGCCCACCAAAGAAGCGGTCAACCTTGCATTCGGGGGTAACGACAAAGCCAGAAGCGTATCGTGCAAGCCTTGTGAAGTTTTCCTCGTACGCTCCCATAGATTCTTCATCTTTCTGCTTGAGGGAAAGGAAGTCCCTTTCCATCTTAAGACGGAGGGTGCGTGGAAAATATTTATCGAAAAACATCTTCCGGAATACCTTCCATTCCAAAGCCTCGATCTCCTCCTCAGGCTTCGTATTTTTTATCAACGTCCACCATTGATCAGCTTCACCCTCCATACGATAAGCTACCAGGAGAACCTTCTCTTTTTCAGAGCATTGGAGGATGGAGAATATCTTTTCAATGGAGTTGATCCATTGTTCAGCAATTGTGGGATCGGATGATCCACTAAAAGTAGGAGGCCTTTGTCTCATGAAGCTTTCAATAGCGACTTGTTCTTTCTTAGGGGGGGTTGAACGTTCCTCTTGACCAGTGTTTCTATTCAAAACTTGAGTTAGCTGAGAGAGAAGCGTGACAAAGTTCGCGATTCCCGCTCCCATTGGATTGGGCATCTCATAAGTACAATCATCACACTGATCTTCACAACGGTTGTTAGCCCGAGTTCTCCTATTACCGGCCATTGGCTGGAATAAAAGGAAAGTTAGGGGTAACACATAAAGGGTAATACAAAGACAAAAGTTGATGACTTATAAATAAACTTTAATCTCTTTAACTCATGAGTCTATAGGATTCAATCCAGGCTTTTCATGATCTTCCTTCTAACATATATCCTTAGGGGAATTTTTCCCTTAATAAGGGTTCATACTAAGATTGTGAATTTATCAAAACATATCCCCCGGGAGTGTCGTAACCAAGAGTGCAGCAAGGCCCGTTGTCGTGCACCAGTTCCCGTTCGAGTCTAGCTCAAAGCAGTGTTTTCGTGTTTTACCCCTAGGATACATCTGTGCCAGAGCCGCCTCTACCTGCTCGTATCCAGACAGGGATGTATTTGTTTGATAAACCACTTACTTAGTATTTACCAAAACTTAGGGATGTTTTTATTATGATTATTCTTGTATCTAAGGCTTTACTAGGGTTTCCTAATCCCAAAAATAACTAAACCTATCCTCTGATACCAACTATGACAACCCTGCTTTTATTACAACTTAAACATGCTTTATTACATAAAACTTAACTTGATACAACAAAGAAGATCGAGAGGTTTAGTGTCTTTGGGGCTTAGGATCATTACATAAAAACTTTAAACTTGAAATAAAACATCCTTATTGAAAACTTCCTTTACATTACCACTACATTCCTTCGTACTTAGCATTGCATGGGATAACCTGAGGACATGCATAAGAAAAGGGTGAGCTATAAAGCCCAGTAAGGGAGTACATAATGAATAACATGAGGAGTACAATACATTTTAGGCAATAGGCATATCAATAGAGCATAAGAGAGACATGAACATAAAGGCATGATAAAGCATGATAATCATAACATGGAAATTTGGCAACAACACTTAACATTGAATTAGCATGAGCCAAGGCTCATTGCACATGGAGCATGAGTAAACCCTCATTGCACTTGAAGCACGAGTAAACCCTCGTTGAACTTGAATTAGCATGAGTAAACACTCATTGCACATGACGTATCATGATACTATACTTTACCCAATGCATTGGAGTGCTATAAAGGGCGCACCCTTCTTGAACATTTCATTTCATGCATAAGTGTGCCACATGGATCATAAAACATGGATTCATAAAACATAATCATTTATTCCACGATAAAGGAATGTGGAATTCATACATGAAACTTTATAATCAATAAGTAAGTGTGCATAAAGGTGAATACCCGTGATGGAGAAATGGGCATGGTATTCACTACACAAAGACATTGGCTTAGAAAATCGGTGCGATTTCGGCAGCGTAACGGCGTGACATAAGAATTCATAAAAAAAGGTTGATGAGAGAGAAAGGGGTTCCTCATAATATTTACATGTAATGGACAGTAAGTAGATCATATATATACATGTCCCAACAATAGAAATGGAATTTAGATTCATGATACAAAAGTATTGCTTTAATATAAAAGAGGAGAAAAAGGTTCCTTTCGGAATTTCGGCATAGTAACGGGTGTACATGGGAGGAATTTAATGAGAGAGAAAGGGGTCTCCCATCATTCAAACAATAATAGGGCAGTATGGGAGAGGTGTGAAACCATACCCCAACATTCATAATTGAAATTAAAAGGGCAATACAACTTAAAGAAAATTGACAAAAATGAGAAAGGAAGAAAAACCCTTACTTGGAAGTGTGCTTCCAAAGGCTAGAGAGAGGCTTGTGAGAGGCTTCTTGGGAGCTTGGGGCACCTTGAGAGGATTCTAGAGAGAGAAGGGCAGAGGTTGGACGAACTTAAAGGGCTTTGAGTGAGGAGGAAGTGGGAGATTGGGTGGGTTTATATAGGAAAGGTGAGAGAATTCTTTATTATTTAGGTTTGGGACCCCTTATATTAAAATAATCCAAACCACAAACCATCCCATGGTATTTTCCCATGGTTTCTGGAAAAGGAAAGAGGAAAACAATATTTTACAAGGCCAACATCCGAACTTATTAAAAAATTAGGGTTGCTTACGTGGAGGTGAGTCACACTCCCATGGAAATTAATTTAAAAAGGCAAAGTGTTGAATAAGTCTTGAGGGCTCCATTAATGCTTTGAAAAGTGAGTCAAACAAACCCAAAACCTCATTATTTTAATGATAAAACACATATTGGACGAACATAAGGATTATGGTATTTTATTACATCACCATTGGGTCATTATGATGTCATAAAACACATTATATATTTAAATGGTATTTAATTTTTACCCAAAAATTTGACTGTCTCAGAAAATTATGAAAAATTCACCGTTGGATAATTTCGACGTCCTGATTCCAAAAATAATATTTATTTTATCTAAATAATTTTCTAAATATGTGAATTTTCACTTTTAAAATAAAAACCGACATTTATAAAAAAATCACGGGTTTTGACAGAAATGGCTTTCAAACCTTAATAAAAATTTTAATTGCATTCATAAAATTATAAGATCATTTATAAAAAATTAATTAAATATTAATAAAAATATTTTATTAAAATATTATTTAATTCAAAAAATCCTTTAATTTAATAAAATATAATTCTTAATTAAATAATAACTAAAAACACCATTTATACTTTAAAAAATAATTACAATGTATCAAAAATGACTAGAAATTATATTCATTATTATATACAAAAAAAATAATGTACATGAACATGGTGCTACTTATTTGTTACATAACCCCTTAAAATAGACGCATAAGACCTAAGGGTAAGGTGTGCGATGGTGACAGACTCTTGGGGTTGCTCGGATAACATTGCTCGAGTGGTAATCTCTGTCAACTTCCATTTTTCCCGTAGACGATCACGTTCGAGCTTGACTTGATGAAGCTCAACTTGGGCTTGGTCAAGGTCAAATCCCAAAGACGCCACCTCTTTTCCGAGCTCTGACAAATGGGCTTCGTAAGGGGCAATTCTACTGGATGAGGCCATCGCTTCCTTTGTCTGAGTAGAAAATTGGTTCGTTAAAGCCTTATATTTAAACTACCCAGATGATCACTGTACAACAGCTATAAAAGTAACGGTCACAAATCTTAACGTAAAACTAAAAAAAGGTGCTATCTTATAAAAACATTTTTCATAAAGAAACATTTAACTGGATCAAGAGGGATTTTCCATTAATGAAACTTTGGGTCGTTACAGTTTAATTTACCTTTGGAAACTTGGATGCGGAAACCTTAGTGAGATCCATAGATATATTTATATGATATGTATAGGGATGTTCCTAAGGGTAAGTATAACTATAGGTTAAAGTCCAATAATTATTGTAACGATCATGAATAACCTAGGATTAAACCTAAGATGTTAGATATTGAAACTACTCCCCCTTGATTATGTTGTTTTCCTAGTATGATTTTTTCATCTCACAATATTATTTTTGGGTTTTAGATGATGGTTAGAACCCTAAATAAGTGTGTTAATGATCAATGAAATAGGAAATGAAATGATTTTCCTCCTGAATAACCAGATGTTATGAGATATTGAATTAAAATTCTTATTTTTATACTTACAAAAGCTATGAATCATTCTGGACTTCCAAATGAGCGGAGAAGGGCACAACATTTTATTGAGTACTTCATGGGGCAATGCCTACATTATTTCAGTGGGTCTTATGATCCACTTATTTCTGAACAATGGATCAGAACCATTGAAAATATATATTCTATCCTTCATTGTTTAGAACATGAAAAAATCAATTTGGTTATTTATCGTTTAGAAGGTGAAGCAGACCAGTGGTGGACTCTATTCAAGAATACAAGGTAGCAATATGAAATTGAATCCATGGAATGGAATAAGTTCAATAAGTTGTTTTTTCAATAAGTAATTCTATTATATTCTTAAATCAAATATGGAAAAGGAGATCTTTGAGCTTAAGAAAAAGTATGATCAATCTGTTGGTACATACAAGACAAATTTTACAAGACATACAAGGTATGATTCTGGCTTTATCATCCAACCTGAAAGTAAAGTTAATAAATTCATCAGTGGCTTAAAACCAAGTCTTCGAGTGGCATTAGCTATAAGATACTTTAGTAGCTATGGGTATATTCTGCATTTTTCGATAAAGTTAGAATTGTAAGTTGGTATTACATATCCATATCATGGTTTTGACAAGAAATGAAAGAAGTAGTTCAAGGAAAATATAAAAATATTGGTGAAAATAAGACGAATATTTCCCTATTCTCAAGGTATGGAAAAAGAATGGTGGAGATTATCTAAAAGGGACTATAAATTTTTTTAAGAGCTTAAAATATGGTCATTAAGAACTTGAGTTCCAAATTAATGGGAAAAAGGTTCCTAATTATGTGAATAGAGAAAAGAATACAGAGAATGCATTACCCAAACTTTCATGCTACAAGTGAAAGGATTTGGTGAATTATGCTAACCAATTCCCAAATCCAAGGGTTATTTATGTTGATAAACATAAAAAAACTATTAAAACCAAAGATAAAGGAAAATCACATGTGATCACTATTTGTGATGTTGAGTATAACAATAAAGAGGTGGAATGATTAAGTGTTTATGTAGTGGGATTCTAAAATTGTGTTCTATAATCTATTTTATGGTATTATGGAATTTTAGAATATATAATTATTGTTCTTTTATAGTTTTCTATAAATATATGTTACTAGTAACCATGAAATGTGATTGAAATGTTTTTTTAAAGAACATGATATGAGCATAATTAAGGTACAAGGAGATAGTGAGTTGTTTGATAGTATTCATGAGCTCATGACTGATATATGGACAAAGTGATATTGTGGTTTGAGTATATAAAAATTTTGGTATTTTTGGTGTGTGAAAAGAGTTAATTTTGAAAAAAATTATGTTTTCACTAAGGTTATATGGTAATTCATTTCATTACCATGTTTTAATAGAATACAAGAATAAGGTATTCATGTGTTTGGAATGTGACAACCAAGAACTACTAATGAGATATGGGAGAAAAATATCAAGTTAATTTGGTTCACCTATTTCTACATATTTATATTTTTAGTTTTTGGTAGGATTGTAATTTTATCCATAAATGGATATTATAAGTTTTATTCCAGTTGAAGTTTATTATATTAATGTATTATCACATTATAGGTGGACTTATTCATATTTGATAACTTTTTCTAACAATTTTTTGAGACTGATGGAATAACCTATCATTTTATCACATGATCTAATAACACTTCAATAATGAAAATTCAACTTCATTTATTTAATTAATAGATGAAGTGGAAATATTTTAGGGAACGGTAAAGGGTGATATTATACTGAAATCAAGTAAGTATTTCTTCTCATGAAAAAAAAACATCGACTTTTAGAAAAGGATATTCAAAACCAAAAAAATTATCCTAGTACCTTCTTATCCGATGAATCAGATGGTCCCTTAAATCATCACAGATTTATGTCAATCTAGTATTTAACTTTCTCAAATCCTTATTCTCTATCATTATCCATCAGAACTCTATGGTTAGATTTCTCTACCATATCCATGTTTTCACTTCCCAACTATCTTCTCCTATATGGAAACCCAGTGATGAGTTAATTTGGGTATCCATTAAGTTTCGAACATTCCTTTTAAAATGAAGTTTTAGTATTTATTTTTATGATGTTGTTTCTTTTAAAGAAACATTTAATTATTAAACCATTTATAACCCCCGATGAATTTTGAGGGTGAAATTAATTTTAAGGGGGGTAGAATGTGAAACCTGGAGATTTTATGAGATAATTTTTTCAATTTCATTGATGTCTTGTGTTGTATGATACCCCAATATTAAATAGTTATATATGAAAAAATTTATTATCTTGTAGTATATTCAGCACTATTCTTGTATTTCATTACATGCAAAAGCAACCTTCCTCGATAGCTTGTATTGTACAAAAATAATGATTTTCACTAAACAATGATATATAATTAAAATATAATTATTTAATGTGATATAAACTTGCCATTTTGAATATTGTTAACAACATTTTAAATTTTATATAAAATTAACATTCATATTATTTATTTTCTAGACATTATATAAGAACAAATTCAATTTTTCAGATAAAAGAATTATTTTTCAATGAAATGCAGTTTTGGTTCCTTTTGATGGCACACCAACGTAAAATTTACTATTTGACACCTTTATGTGTTATATTTGATAAAATAAACTTATTTTTTAGAAGTGAGAAATCATAATTTACTTTGGATTAATTTTTGATATTTTTTCTGATAATTATCATGTTTTGATGAATAGTAATAATATGCTAAATTTTAATGGAAAACAATATTTTCCATCAAAATAATTTATATGGTTAAATCATATTAATTAATAGTTCTAAAGTATAAATGGAATATATTTTTCTCATTTAATCCAATTTTTTACAGGAGAATTAATTTTTCATTTAAATTGTAAATAAACACATGAGACTCTTTTGATAATTTGTTACTTCTCAAAAACCCACTTTTTGGTTTTAACAATGAGAATTAATTTTAAAATAATTTCTGTTAATTCTGTGTTTTGAATTATAAAAAATGGATTCCATATTTTGAATCAGTATTTCAAAATTATATTAATATGTTAATTTTATTTTTTTAGATATTATGAATAGTAACTATAGTAATTTTTATTTAACGTGGTTATAGGTAAATAGGGAAAATTAGGGAAAGAAATGATATGATAAGGAGAATAAAATTATCCTAAAACCTATCAAAATCCTTTTTGATGAATAAAAGTTTACCCCTGATATTTTTGGTATGAAACATAGTCATTTAAGGGCCACTTAACAAGGAAAATGACCAACATATTAATAAAACCAGTGAAAGTGACAAATTATCAAACTCACATTTCTTATAAGTATAATAATTTTAATATTATGGTAACCTGGTGATATCTTCACACATAAATGTTATATATAAATATAAAATAATTAACTACATCATATTAATTTATTTTTAATTTTTATAAAATTAATAATTATCTTAAAGTCTTATACTTTGATGATGTAAAAATTAATTAATTTATGATAAATCCATAAAACAATTTTTACTAAAATAATAATAACCATAAAAAGGACTAAACACATGACCAAATTATATTTTTCAATTATATCTTGACCACAATCATCTAATTTTTGATAAAGTGTCCATTTTGAGCCTTATAGAAGAGTCTATGACATTTATTTTATTTTATTTAAAGTGAATTTAATGTTTTCACATTCATACTTTAATAAGTATGACATTTTTAATGTAGATTTTCCAGAAGATAAATTCTACTACTTACATTCTTATGAAATTTAGTAAATTTATTTTCGTAATAGTATTTTATTTTTGTAATAGTATTTTATATAGATGTGGTGATTATTTTAATAATGGGGATATCAAATAAATGTTACTAAAAATAATAAAGTAAATATAATTTTTTATAATTAATTTGTCCAATGAATTTTATATATTACCTTGAAAAATTATATCTATAATAAAATATTTGGTTTGAGGATAACACCTTATCTTGATATTTCTAAAAATCCATGAAATGAATAGTGTCAAAATTGAAATAATTGATATTTTTTAAAATAATGTGTCTTAAAATTATTAAAAAATCATAAAACATTTTTAAAAATATATAATAATTATTATATGATCTAAAATGTTCTATTTTTTTCATTTATTTTATAATTTAAATTAAATAAGTAAATATTTTACCATTTTAATATTGAAACATTTGTTATCTTAATTAAAATTAGAGAGAATAACTAATTTTCAATTAAAATGATAATGTTTAAATTGATGTAAAAACTTGACTAAATTTTATTGGATTATGATATTTCAATAAAATAATATATTATATTTGAATATATATCATTTTGGAGGTATTTGGACTGGTTTTAAAATTATTATCAATTAATATTTTTGAGGTTTCCAAAAGTGCCCCTCACCTTAATTATTAATGGACACTTCCTCCCTCAACTATTAACTTCATTTTGATCCTTAAATCTTGACCATACCCTACCCATTTACATTTTGAAATTCCCTATAAACAATATATAGGTCCTGGTCCTCTTAAAAGTCTAACTCTAGTGCTCTACAATGAGATTTAGAGGAGGCACATTGAAGAAGAGGTAATATCATTTACCGATTCTTTCAAACTTCTTTCTTCTTATACATCCTCCTCATGAGTAGTTTCATTATAAAGTAAAAACTCAAGTATTAATTATATACTGATAGGATATTGTGATTATTAAACAACCATATTCCACCTTCTACTAATCCTATGACAAATCAAATCACCACGCGTGCATACACACGACTTACCGTCTTCACACTGTGGTGTAATCTATTTTTCACCACCTCCATACATGGATGGGTATAATTATGGAATTAATAAATATATATATGATTAATATAAAATTATATTTATTCTGAGATACTATACACTATTCAATAATTATGATAATGATATCGTTGCTCATGCGTACGTACGGCTTACCATATCTATGGTGCGATGTGATTCATTATACATAATCTTCAACAAAGCATGATTATATAAATGAACTGAATGAATAAATATGATATATATTATACTAATACCATGATTTAAATTATATAACTATAACCTAAAAAAGAGTACTAATAACTTATCTGACAAAATAGGCATAAGAACATAAAGTGCTTAATACCCGAATAACGAGTAACAATGAAATGTTACTAACAAACGTATGAAAATATGATCAGAAATGCTATCATAAAAATGATTATGATTATATAATAAATTAGAAACATTATTTAAATCATTATAAATGAGGTTTAGATATATATGAACCATATCAGACCTAAGTTAAGAAATAATTTTTCAATCTCATTTTTTTCTAAGATTGTTTATACGTAAGTATTTATTGGGAATATATTTATCATCCATGTCCATGTTTTCTAAAAAAAATCCTAAAATTTTTATTATTCTTTTATGTTTGTTTAAAGTCATTTTTACCCATTTTTTACTTTTACTACATGGTATAGAATGAATATTACTTTTGTTTACCAAATAAGGTAATTTTTTAATTTTCTAGAAAAAGTATGAGGAGAATGTTTTCTTTAACTTGTACAACAAGAATGGATTTTTACAGTTTCATTACACCTTATTTACTTGAATATTACTCTATACTATCTCAAGTTTATTTTCATTTAAATTATTTTCTTTTAAAATTTTGTGGAATTTTAATAAAAAAATGTTTCTAAATAATAAAGCATATTTTCCTCAAAAACTATGTTTAAGTGGTTTATCAAAATAAATTTCCATCTAACATTATTATATTTAAATAGGGTTATGTTTTTACTCCTATTGATACTATGATTTAATTTTGTTAATTACAGAATGATATTTTATATGGATTATGTTATGATGGAACGATGTTTTAGAAAACCCTTTTTATTTCTTGGGTTATGCTATGATAAATTATTTATATTTTGTGGACATAGAATAATGATTTCATTATGAGATGGGTGAGACATAAATATCCCTAAAACGAGTTAGGTAAACATTTATATCTCATGAGATATACTTTACTGGAACAACAAGTAAATCTTTTTTGTTAATATAGGGCTGAAACAGCAAGTAAATCTAGTTTAGTAATACATGGGTAGAACGACAAGTAAACCTGGTTCAGTAATGGACTTTGTCCACTATAATGGTCTTGGTATTAATCCTGTGACTACTATAGAAATCATATTATGTGCTTAATGGTTTTCCATAATTATATGTTTTATTCCAATGCCATTTTATCATGATTAATATTCCGTTATGATCTATGCCTTATGAACTTCGAAGATTTATTTCATAACTCGTGATTTTTATATTTAAATGTTATGTTCATGTTTTTACATTCTTATGTTTATGGTTTGTTTTAATTTCTCCATGTTTACCCTTATTGAGAATTTGATCTCACTCTTTTAATGTTTTCTTTTTCCCATGATATAAATAAAGGTTTTAGGTAGGAAGAAATGGGGAAGCTCTTTATTGGAGATGTTAAAGATCTTTCACCAAGCTATAAGATTATGTTCCCAAGTTCCCAATGGCACAAAACTAATACGGTCTTGGGGTCAGTTTTTTTCATTTATTAATTATTCCTCAAAAGAAATTTAATTTCCATGTACATCAATCTTGGGTCATTATACCGATGATCATGTGTCATATAATTACAAGAAAAAAATGAGATCCGGAAGATAGAAAAATGGGAATTACTCATAAAATAATTCTAATGTTTAGAAAATATTGTTTTCTTATTTTTATTTTTGTGGTAAAAATAACCTTAGGTTATTTATTATAAAATCTAGGAAGTGATTATGATGTGGTAAGTTTGGTATTATGTCTCACAATTTCAAATAAAATAATCTTTATAGTAGTAAGACCAATTTTGATAAGTAGGTAGTAAGGTGTTTTAAATGTAATGAGATGGGTTATTATACGGTTTTTCATACAAATAAGAGGATTAATGATAGGAAAAAATAAGACCATAAGAATAAGGGTGTAGTGAAATACTTTGAAACTACTTCAGTAAATGTTGATCTATTAAACAAAGTTGTAATTGGTACATTAATTTTTTATTATGATTATTTTAATGTCTTGTTTGACTCATGGTCTACACATTCTTTCATTTATGATAAATTTTCATGTAAAATTAAAGATTTACCAAAGGAAATTAAGTGAATACTTTTGTTAAAGACACCAGGTGGTAATATTAAGGCAATAAAAATTTACTAATATATTCCTATTTTCATCTGGGGAAAAGTTATTCCTGTAAACATTGTTGTCTTTCCCTTTATAGATTTTGATGTTATTCTGGGAATGGATTGGATTTTAGTTTATCTTGATAAGATATACTATAGATCCAAAAAATTTATTTCCCAAAATGAGATTCAAATAATATATAAAAATAAATTAATACCTTTGATAACATATCAAAATTCTTAGAAACTATTCAGATAAGGAAATGGAAGTTATCTTTCTCATATTATTGAAAATAAGGAAACTATTTATATTAATGATTTTATTGTGTTACAAGAGTGTCTATATTTTTTTCAAATGAGTTTTTTAGTTTTATAATTACTTGAGAAGTTGAATTTATTACTAACTTAGTGCCTGATGTTAATCCAATTTCCAAACCCCCTAATCGAATGGCCCAAGTAGAAATTGTAAAATTAAAAAATCATTTATAATAATTTGTTGATAAAGCTTTGATTAATTATAACACTTCACCATGGGGGATCCTATTTCATATTTAAAAAATAAATATGGTTCCATGAGGATCTTCATTTATTATATAGTATTGAATAATATCACCATTAATAATAAGTATATGTTCCTCATATCGATGACTTGTTTGATCAGATCTAAGGAGATCATTATTTTTTGAAGGTTGATATATATTCTAGTTATCATCATCTGAAGGTGAAGTATGATAACATCCATAAAGATACATTTCATACTAGGTATAGGTGTTATGATTTTGGGGTTATTACCTTTGTGTTGATGAATTCAAGAGATGTATTCATAGATCTTATGAATATAGTTTTTCAACAATATTTTTATATGTTTATTATTGTGTTTATTGATGATATTTTAATTTATTCTAAAAGTTATTAGGATCATGAAAAAATAAACGTATTTTTATACAAACATTGAAATATAATAAGTTATAGGGTAATTTTATTAATTGTGTTTTTTAGTTACAGTAGATTTTATTCCTTGGATAAATCATAAATAAAATTGGCATAACTATTTATCCTAATAAACCTAAAGTGGTTTATGATTGGAAAATACCTACAATTTTTAATGAGATTAATTTTTTCCTGGATTATCAAGATATTAATTATTTTTTGTTGAAAACTTTGTATGGTCACCTAGCATACTACCCATGTTAATAAAAAAAGGAGTTTAGTTCATCAGTATAAAAGAATGCAATGAATTTTTCGATGAATTGAAAGGAATATTAGTGGATGCTCTAGTAATGATCATGTCATATAGAAATGATGAATTTATTATCTATAGTGATTATTTATTGAAGTAACTGGGTTTTGTTTTAATAAGAAATTATTGAGTAATTTCTTATTCTTCATTTCAATTAAAACCTCATGGGAAAAACTATTTTTCATAATCCTTAGAACATGAAGTTATAGTGTTTGCTTCAAAAAATTAGAGACATCATTTATATGGTTTAAATCATGAAATATATAATGATCACAATAACATAAAGTATATATTAACTCAGATAGAGTTGATCATAAGATAGAGGAGATTGTTAGAATTGATAAAATATTATGAATAAACAATTATTTAACATCTAGTAAAGGAAAAAAAACAATAATTGATGCTTTAATTCAGAAAGATAATAAATCATTAACTATGATACATTTGTAACATGATCCATTGTTAAATTATTTGATGAATTTTGGATTAGAAATTATGCATATAAGAAATCTATATATTTTTTTTTGGTGTCAATATCAAAATCATTGTTAGATAGAATTAATAAATATTAGAAGAAGGATAGTGTTTTATAAAAAAATTAGAATTATTTAAAAAGAGTAAGTTTTCTAAATTAAATATTGACAATGAATGTGTTATTGGATTTAGAAAAATTTAATGTGCTTCATGTTACCCTCATTTTAAGAAGGAAATATTGAGTGATACTCATAGCTCTCCATTTTTTATTCATCATAGTAACACAAAAATGTATAAAGATATTTGGTAACATTTATGGTGAGAATGAATGAAGAAAGTTGTTGTTGATTTTACTATAAAATATTGAAATTGTCAATCAGTTAAATTTGGATGAAAATTACTAAAGGGGATAATTTAGCCTTTGATAGTTCCATAATGAAAATGGGAGAATATATCCATGGATTTTATGGTGGGATTATTGAATACACACTGAGGTAATAATGTGATTTGGGTAATTGTTGATTGATTCACAAAATATTCCCATTTTCTTTATATTCATTATAATTTGTCTTTGGATAAACATTCTTGGATTTATGTTAAAGATATAATTAGATTACATGGATTCCCTATTTCCATTGTATCCGATAATGATCTCATATTCAACTTTAATTTCTAGAATGGACTTTAGAAGTTATTGGGTACCGAATTAAATTTTAGTACAAACTTTCATACCCAATCAAATTGATCGATAGAATTAATGATTTAGGATTTATAGGATATGATTCGTGCTTTTTAAATGGATTATTAGGTAATTTGGGAATAAAATATGACTTTATATGAGTCTTCTTATAATAACAGTTATCATTTCAGTATATAGATGGAACCTTTTGAGGCATTCTATAGAAAATAGTGTCAAACTGATACTTTTTGGGATGAGTTTAGGGATAGAAAGTTATTAAGAATATAATTGGTATAAGAAATGGTATATTATGTGAAGATAATTTAGTAACATGTGAGAAAATCTCAAATAAGGTAGAAAATTTATATAGATAAGCAAAGAAAATATTTTTCTTTCAAGGTAGACGATCTTGTTTGACTTTAAGTTTCTCTATCGAATTTTTGTTATTCTTTTTGGTAAAAAGTTAAATTTACAATTGTGGTTCATTAGACAATAAGAAAATTTAGAGAATATTTGGTTCATTTCTTATCGAGTGGTATTTCTTATAATTTTAAATTATTAAGATGATTAATTTCTTGTTTTATTATTAGGAAAATATGTGTCGGATGCATATCATTTTTTGATCCCTGGAGTAGTTCAGTTGGAAGAAAACCTTTCTTATAAGGAACATCCAGTACAGATACATGAACACAAAAATAAATTTATTTATAATAAATTTATTTATCAATTTATGGTTTTGTAAAAAAACACATATAATTGAATAGGAAAAATGGGAATCAGAAATTACTATGAAAGAAAAATATCACTACTTTTTAAGTAATGAATAAAACTACAAAAAAGAAACTTACAATAGGGGGGAGAATGTAAAAAAACAAATTAATGTAAATAGTAAATAAATTTCATGACTTATTAATATTTTTAATTGTATTTTATATACTTATATTCATTATGATAATATTAGGTAATTTTTCAATCAAAAGGAAAAAATGCTTCATTTCAAACAAAAATTGGATTTTCATATGTTATATGTATCTATTTAAAATATTAGATTACAAAATTTTTTTTTCAAAAATAACTTTATTTTTGAATTCATCATGTCACATATTATCTTGTGATGATTTTTTTATAATTTTATAAAAAAAATATATTTCAATGAATAGTGAAAAATACTAATTTTTATTGAAAATTGTAATTTATTTTCAAGTATTTAACAAGTCACATTATATTTTTGGATTATTTTTTAAAATTTAAATAGTAAATTTTGATTAAAATAATACAATAAATGTTATTTGGATCAATGTTATACTTTTCCTTGGTTTAAATGCATTTTTATACTTAAAGGATTTTTCTGAAAACCTATTTTATGTTTTTTTTGTGGGATTAACATTAAATGAAATTATTCAAATTATATGAATTGAATTTGATAAAAAAAATTAATAATTTTAATAAAAATAATTAATATTAGGTAATAAGGTTAACTTAATTTTTTGTCATAATGGATAGTAAAAAAAGTAAAAATATATTACATTGGTTAAGGTTAAAACAGATTTACCAAGGGATTAAACTAAAGTGATAAGGGTTAAAATTACATAAAACCATGTATAAATCCAATATTTAGGACATATTTTTACCTTATCCAATCTCATATTCAAAAAATGGTCCTTTTTGAGCCATTTGGCATGAGTGCGATATTAATAAGTTTTACTCTTTTTAAAAATTTCAAGTTTGTCCTCTCCCCAAATTATAAAAGGACACCACATCTCATATCCTATCCATATATAAATTGCCTTTTGCTTTAAATAATCCTATAAAATCCCAACATTTTAAAAAGTAAATATATTTTCTAATAGCAAACCAGATATGCAACACTCAGCTTAAATAAACAATGAAATGTTATTATTTTAATGTGACCATTATAAACTAGTCATTAAATTGGTGGGAATGAATACTGTTAACCAAATTATAAAATTTATATTTTCTATGCTAATTTATAATGTATTAATTAATTATTTTTAAATAATTAATAGATTTTTAATAAAGACATTTTATTCTTCAAAAAATATGGTTTCCTGAAAAATGATTCTTGTTGCATTTTATGGGTGATTATAATATTTACTTTTCAGAAAATTTAGAAAATTTATTTCTAAAAAATAAATTTTAATATTAAAATAATTATTTAAAAATTATCATAGGATGAACTTTTAAAAATTTTATAAAAATACTGATTTTTCAAGTAATAGTGAAAAATTCTATTTTTTATTGAAAATTATATTTTATTTAAATGAATTTATAAAGTAAAATTATGTATTGGATTAGTTTTTAATTTTAATTTTTTTAATTTGATTTTAAATAATCTAATTACTATTTTTAAAATGGATTTTATACTATAATTTAGTATAAAAATATATTTTTAAAAAATTGTTTTTCATCGCATTTTTTTGTTTAAATTTTAAATTAAATTATAAACCTTCTATGTTTTTAATTTTGAAAAAATTATTCAATATATTTAATTAGTGTTTCCAAATTTATTAAATAGGTATATTTTACTTTTTGAAAATATTAATAGTAATCTTAATAGTTTTTATTACCATGGTAAAGGGTAAATCAAGTGATTTATGTTAAAAATAAAATGATAAGAACTACTAAATGACCCAAACACACACCTAAATCATTTTATATGGGTATATATCAATAATAATAATTTAATTATCAAATTTATGATCTTTTGGGGCCACATTGATGAGATTATGACCTTTAAAGTGTTTTATTTAAACAAAATTTAAACATGTCACACACTTGTTTTTAATAACTGTAATTTTTTATATGGTGTTTCCCAAATGATATGTTCAACTATAAATAGTATTTTGAAATATAATACATTTATATTTATCATGATAATTTATTTTTAATTTTTAGTGAATAAATAATTACATCAAATGCTTACACAATAATGATGAAGTAATTGTTTAAATAATGGAAAAAGTTTAATAACTGATATTAAAATTTTTAAAATAAATATATTTTGATATATTTAATGCAATAAATTAATTTTATAGATTAAATTAAAATTTTATAAATGTAATTAAATATTATTTTTGAATTATTATTGTTATATTAATATTTTTAAAGTTAAAGTAATGAATAGTTCTTAAAATTGACATTATAGATATTTTATAATAGACAATATTTTATTAAATCATATAAAATTTATAAAAATATGAATTTCATCCAATAAATTGGAATAATGTTTAAAATTTTATTTATGTTCTATTTATGGGTTTTTTGTCATTTTATATAAAATAAATTTACCCTCAAATAGTAAAAATCCATTTTGTCACTCTAAGAGTTAAAGGGGTTAAATTGAGGTTAAAACCAAATATATATGGATATAAATATAGTAAAAACATGTATAATTTTTATTTTATGAGTTTATTTATTCCAATTATCATATTATATTCTAATTAAATCACATTTTATCCTATTTCCTTTAAAAATTAATTTATATTAATTCAATAAATTGAGCAATTCCAAGATTGTCTCTCCCCTCACTTATAAAAGGGAACCACTTGTTCTCATTTATTCTCTCTTAAAACCCATTTCGTTTAAAAAATACCTACTCAAATATATTTATATAATCCTACCTCTTATTCTCGAGGTAGTGTTTTAGGTATAACACCAACCTAAGTTATCTTAAGGTTTTAAGAAAAGGAGATTGTTCGAAGAAGAGGTATTGTTTTTAATCAAGTGTTTCAATTTAATTTATTCTTCAACATACCTCAATCCTACTTAAACCATGATAAAATAATAAATAAGGTAACTTATAGATACATAGATGTTATTATGTTATTTTAATTACCATTATCCATCTCCACTTCCATCAAATGGGAAAATAATTCATCGTTCATGTGTACGGCAGACTACCATCTCGCGAACTAATGTAATTCATTTTCCATCACCAGCTCTCAAGAGTTGATATAATGTTGGAATTAATATTTATATATGTTATTAATGATATATTTTTCATTATTAAATTTAATATATCATTTACTTTCTTGCATTTCCATTCAATGAAAAATGATAATTTCATTCATGCGTATGTGTGGATTTTTACCTCCATGAAGCAATGTGATTCGTTTATCATGACCAAATCACATGAATAATATATAAAAGTACATATGAATAATTAATATGATATTTATTATATTATTATAATTATTTATAAATAAATTAATACTTATCTTATTTTAATAAAGTTTGTTGAAATATGGAAACATTACTCATACGTACTTACGACCTACAGTTTTCATGATTGTAACATGATCAATTTTTCATAAGAATATTTAATAGGAGGATTATAATTTTTACATAAAAATTATAATTATGACATTATTATTATTCTAGATATGATTCAATAATGACCTTTATGACCATAGTCAAGATACCAATTAAATTTTGGACTCAAGTAATGAATATTTTCAAAACACCTACCATGAATTTAAATGATTAATTAATTGTATATAACATGGTAATAATTGATATAAAAGGAATAATAAACAAGAAAATCTTCTTAAGAAATTATAAAATTAACAAAAAAATATTATTGAGGAAGATAAGGGATATATGTGATGAATTTAACTTGAGGTAAGGGACTTTCCTTTAAGAAAATTAATGTTTCCCTTAAAACTATTTGTATTCCATGTCCATGTAATTTTTCTCTAAATATTATTTATAGACTATTTTTACTATTATTATGTTATTTTTTGAAGTCATTTTTTCTAATGATTTTTTTACAAAAAATCAAACTAAATATTTCATTTATTTTCCAAAAAAGGTACTTTGTGACTTTTCTGATAAAAAACAAAGGAAATATTTCATTAACTTATATAGCATGTGAAACATCTTCTGTCTTCATGAAGACATAATTATTTTAATTTTAAATTATCTGTTTTCTTTATTATGTGTAAAATTTTTATAATTTAACAGTGATTTTTAAGAAAAAATGGTATTTTGATATCCAAAATCATTTTGTGTATGGATTTAAAAGAGTTTTTAAGTGTTTTATACTTAATATGGTCCTTGAAATTTATTTATAAAGGGTTAATCCCTATTATATCTCGTTGGCTAACCTGTTATAGATTATATTATGGGTTCACTTAGATAGCTGTCTAATTCATTCAGTTCTCCAAAGATGGAAGTTGACTTTATGATTATTCTATTTGTAAGAGTTATATGGAAATTTTGTCCCAACGAACCTATAAAAAAATTTATTCATGATAATGAGTTTTTATAGAAATCATTTTATTTAAAAAGGTAATATAATGATCTTTTTAAAAGAAAAAAACATTCTCTTTTCGGATGGAAACATATGTTTTTATGAAAAGGTTTTTCATGGGTTTTCATGTTTTTCACTAAACTAATAGATATAATATTTTATGTCCCTTACTGAACTTTTTTTATCTCCCCACATTTAAAAAAAATAAATGTTTAAGGATGGTTAAGGTAAAATAATAAGTCTAGTTGAAATTTGAAAAGATATGTTATGAGAAGAAAACATGTTTCATTTTAAAAACTTTAATTTGGTGGGAAAAATCGATACTGAGTTTAATTTATCACTTCTAATTTATGGATTACTATGCAAGATTTTGTCTTAATTATCTAAAAATATAAATTAAAAATATAATTAGGATTGTAAGAAAGGTAATTCAAGTTCAAATACACTAGAGTATGTAATTATTAAGGATAGTTCCTTAAAGATGGTATACTAGGAGATTTTAGATAACTTTAGAGATTAAGATGCTTTCCTGTGAGGTTATCATAAGATTTATGGATACCATCTTGATTTTATAATATTACAGATGATCATAAGTTTAATTCTGAAGAAACCCATTTTGGGGCCTTAAGTTATGAAATTATTAGGTGACTAATGGTATTTTTGGAGAAATTTATTTTTGAGCTAATTATTGGTTATTACATTTTGGAATGAAAATTTAAATGTATGAGATAACCTTTGAGGTTAAAAAATTTATATAAGTGTGAATATATTAAGATTATTTTCAGTATTTTATCACATTTCTATGAATGTTATAATTATTATATTAATATAGTTTCAGAAAAATGACAACACACGAGTCGGGTGGAAACTCATCATATCTTGTAAGGTTGCAAGGATTGAACCCACAATCGAAGGGTGACAAGGGTGGATTGCCTGCAACTATCCTATGTGAAGTCCCGATTAGTATGACATTTTCTTTTTCATTAAAATATTTTAATGATGAATAATAAGTTGATTTTGGGAACATATGATGTATTGTATAGATAACTATTATGATTGGAAAATTATTTGGTGATTAAGTGATTTTTTTTATTTCGGAAGAAGATCAATATAATTTTTGGGTAACATTATATAATTAATGTAAATATATTATTATGGGATTTTATTTGAGGAATAAAGTATGAATTATACTTTGGAAGAATATATCATCATAATGTGGTTTTATAGTGATGCAGGAGATTTATGGAAATGATTAACATATCTTGGAGATTATGTGGTTAGGACAATTAAATTTTACTTTGATACTTTAAAAGGTGATTGATATTATTTAGAGATAATGATTAAATTTATTTTGGAAGACTATGTGATAAAATTTTATGATTATTTTGTTCCAATATTAGTCTAGAATATATTTACGAATTTTAAGGATAGTTATTTCTTTAGTAACATATGTTGAAATTTGGGTATTACTGTTTAATTTTGGAGATAAATGTATTTTTTCTTTGTATAAATGTTTACTCATTTTGGGGAAATATGTTATCTTATAATGACCATTTTTTGGCTAATTCCTAAATTAATGAAAAATGGGTAATTATTATTTTGTGTATTATATGATTCAATAAATGTTGATTCTATTTCTTCATACATGAAAAATCCATACTCATCACTTGAATCAAAATATGATTTTTTGTAACATACCTAGTTTTTTAAATGAATCATTATGTTTGATAGTGAACATGATATGCCACATCAAGCATAAACAAAAAACTAAATATTATTAGTTAAATATTACCATTAAAACCTAACAGTTAGAATGGCAGGTGTGAACAGGGCTATATAAATTATGACAATATATATTTTCACAAGTATATATAATTCTTTCAATAGTTAATTATAATTATATCCCTTTTTAAAATAAAAGGAAATGTTTTTCTAAAAAACAATTTAAATTTGAACAAGAGTGTTTTAGACAAATAAAAAAACAAATCACTCTTGTTAGATTATATTAAATAACTATATTTATATATATAATATATTCAATATAATTTTTAATATAGATATTATGCTTTATCTAGAAAATATATAAGAATAAATCTATTTTCATTCAAAAAAATTATTTTTCAAATAAAGTAGTTTTACCACCTTCTGATGGCGCACTTGTTTTAAAAAAGGTTTTTGACACTTATAAATTTTATCTAAAAAAAATAAACTAATTATTTGAATTATTAATATCAAAATAATATTTGGTTTAATTTTTGGTATTTTTATGACAAGTTTCATATTTTTTTGAATAGTGAAAATATAATATATTTTAATTGAAACCAACTTTTTCCTAAAATCTATTTATAGTGTTAAATTATATATTTTAATGGTTTTAAAGTATAATTGGATCAATATATTATCATTTAATAAAATTTATATAATTTAAATCAATTTCATTTTGAAATTGGATATAAAAACTTTGGGAAATTTTGAACATTTTTACATAAAACTCGTTGTTTCGTCTCGTCTGCAGGATTAATTTTTAATTAATTTCTACGTGTTCTGTGAACTAAATTTTTAAAAATGGATTCCATATTTGAAATCATAATTTTCTAATTTAGTAAATATGTCACTTTTATTTTTTGAATGTATGAATAGTAAATTTGGTAATTTTTATTACCACGGTAAAGGGTAAATGAGGTAATTAATTGTAAAAATAATTTTGTAAATGTTATAAAATCACCTTAACACTTGTTATAATTAAATTGGATGATTTTTTTCAACCAAAATAATTCTTGGGACTAAATAAAACCATTTAAATCCACTTTGTTGATATTATGATATTTATAATATTATATTTAAAGAATATTCAATTTTGTCACACTTTTGTTTTTAACAAGTGAAATATTTTTTACATGTGGTTATATATGGGATATTTTTTACAATAAATATTTTTTTTAAAGATAAAATGTTTCCTTTTATCATTATAATTTATTAGTATTTTTTAGAGAATAAATAATTAAATTAATGGCTTATAGTTTGATGATGCGTTAATTTTTTAGTTAAAAGAAATATCAAAGAATTGATATTAAAAATACTAAAATAAATATAATTTGATATGATAAATTTTATCCACAATCTTTTATATGAATTTGAAATGTTAGTGATGTTTTATAAGTATATTTTTAATATATTTTGTTTTTATGATATTTTTAAAAATGCATGTAATGAATAGATCTAAAATTGACATTATTAATATTTTAAAATAAATAATATTTTATTAAATGATATAAAATTTATTAAAAGATAAATTTTGGAAAAAATATTGGGATAAGTATTTAAATTTATTCAATAATTTATTTTTCGTTTTTTTCATTATATAGTAATTATATTAACCCTCGAAGCTTAAATTACACGATATCATGGTAAGAGTTAAAAGTGTCAAATAAGGGTTAAAACAAAAAAGATAAGAATTAAAAATAATAATAATAACATGTATAATTTTAATTTGATGAATTTTTTTGAACCAATAATCATCTTATATTCTAAATAAATCAATTTTTACCCATTTTAAATAGTTAATTCGTTTATAATAATTTAATATTTTGAATATTTCCCAGAGTACTCCTCCCCTCTCAAATAAAAGGGAACTCATTCTAATCTAATATTCACACCTCAAGACCGATTTGTTTTAACCAATATCTACCCAAATACCTTCCTATATTCCCTCAACAAATTTTATAGGGATTATTTTAGGTAGAACACCTTCCTTATAGGTGTCATATTGTTAATCAAAAGAGGTCATCTGAAAGAGAGGAATCATTTTTAATTAAGTGATTATATTTTATTTCTATTTCCACTTCCTTAAAAATATTATTCAAAAAACGATGAAATAATAACTCCAGTATATTAAATATACTTGGATTTTATTTTTTTAATATCATCACCTAAATTCATATACACATCCAATTAATGGGAAAAGAAATATCGTTCGTGTGTATGGTGAACTATCGCCACGTGAGCAAATATAATTCTTTTTCCATCACCATCTCTCAAGTATGGTCATAATTATGGACATTACTATTATATATGATATTAATTATATATTTATAATTATTAAAATATAACATACCATTTAAAATTTTACCTTTCTTTTCACCTAAAAATGATAATGTTGTCTGTGCGTACGTGTGGACTATCACCTCCACGAAGCGATGTGATTCATTTTTCATCACCAAATCACAAGAATGGTGTATATAAGTATTTTTAAACTATTCATATGAATTTAATCATATTTTTATAATTATAAAAAGATAAAATAATACTTACCTTGTTTCCATAATGATCGTTGAAAAATGAAAACGTTACTCATAAGTACATACAGCTTACCGTCTCCATGACTCTAACATGGTTAATTTTACTTACCATATTTAATGTATTAATTTCAAAGTATAATTTGTATAAAAAATTTATTAATTTTTCATTAATATTATTTTGGATATTATTTAATAATGGCCTCTTTGACTATTTACATCATACCAACGTTATTTTGGACTCATGTACCAAATATCGTCAAAATGTCTAACATGGTAAATATTACTTAAATAATTAAGTAATTGTTATAACATGGTAATAATTTATATAAAAGGAATAATAATCTTGAAAAAGGTTCTCAAGAACAAAAATAATTATCATATGTTTATTATTTTTTATTATAAATATTATATGTGATGATTCAAACTCAATATAAGGGACTATGTCTCAATCTTCATTCATTGAGGCATATCCTGATGTTATAAACCCACCCTCTTTTATGAGGTATGTATACAGATATATTGAAATATAATGTCATGAATTTATTTATTCTCATGTTATTTAATTTTTTGTTAAATTTTATTTTTTCATGTATATTATTATTTAAATGTTCAAAGTGGTACATGACACTTTTAATGTTTAAATATTTAATTAACATATCATTTTACCCAGGTCAATATTCTTGATATTATTTTAAATATCTATCTATATGGATATAAAAGTATTTTAAATGAAATTTTTTGTCAATTTTTAATTTATTTTAATGGTTTTCAAAAAAGTAATCTTTTTACTTATTTTATATTGAATGTTTAGAAAATGGAAAAATGAATGTTCTATTATTAACATGCATGATGACAACGAATTTTCTACCACTGTGACTATTATTTAATTTCATGCTTCTATTAAGAGCTTATATGTTTTATAAAAATAAAATAATTCTTTTCTTTTTTGGGTATTTTTTAATAGAAATTGTGTTTTTAAAATAAAAGTTTATTTTTATACGAATGTATTTTCTATATGGGATTAAAAGAGTTTTTCAAAGGGTTTTGGGATGAGAGTATTTTATTAATGAAATGGTTCATGAGAATTATATGAAACATGTGAGCTCAATACAACTTATATGATGGTTTGACCCTTATTATATCTCACGAGTGAGCCCGATATAGCTATAAGAAGGGATGATCCCCATTATAGCTCATAGGTGATCTCGATATAGCTTATATAATGGGTGATCCCTAATAAAGATATTAAAATCATTAGGTAATAATAATATTGAAATTCAGTTGTATGGTTAATAAAATTGAAAGGGTTTTATGAATATAATAATCTAAGTCACTTAACTTAGTTTTAATTTCTTGATAATAGTTTTAATTATTTTCTTTGAGCAAAATGTATGTGTGTTTTTCATGTGAAAATGTTTTATTCACTCAAAAAAATGAAATGGGTTTTCATGTTTTTCAGTGGACTAATTGTGTTATTTCATTTTATATCCCTTATTTATATTTTTGTGCTCATCCTAATTTTTTAAAAAAAATCACATGGTATAAGGATGGGGAAGAGAAATAAGGACGCTAAGTTATATGTAATGAATATTTTTCATAAACAATAATCCTTGTTTTATTTTAAAAAGTTTTATTTTGGAAAAAAATTGATATTATTTTAGTATTAATCACTTTTTATGAATGTGGAATGTTATGTATGAATTAGGACCTAATTATCTAAAACTCTAAACTAAAAATATCCTCAAATGTGAATTCTAGTTTCAAAACACTAGAATATGTAATGTTTAAGGTTGAGTCCTTAAAATTGGTATCAAAGGACAGTTTAGATAGATTTAAGGGTTAGGATATTTTTAAATAGACTATCCATAAATGATTTTTACTTTATGGTTACATTTAAATTAAATAGAGTTTTAATATTACCATGTTGCTACATCTATGATATGTCTCTTTAGAATTCTTTTCCATAGAGAAAATAAGGAAACTATGGTGGGAATGCATCGAGAGGAAAACATCCTTCCAAATCAACATCCTGAGATGGTCGGAATCATAATTAACTAGATTTTTTCTATGATGGATAAGTTGAGAGAGTCTATAAATGGTAGTAACATCCATTCATGAGATCATCCAGATCAACCATAAATAATTATATCAGTAATGGAACATTTTATAAGGAAACATCCCCATCATTTAATGGATCATCTAGACAAGTGGTAGCTGAAGGATGGATCAATTCCCAATATAAGATATTTAAAGTCATTGTTTGTTCATAATGTCAAAAGGTATCTATTTCCATTGATTGTTTTAATGGTGAATCTTATCAATGGTTATCTTTGGTTAAGAATACCAGTGCGAAATATGAACATGATGATATGGAATGGGGCACATTTAAGTATATTTTCGTTGGGAAATATTTATCTTAGGTTGTTTGGATTATAATGGAGAAATAATTCCTATAATTTAGGAAAATGATGAATATTATATTAATTAATATAAATAAAACTTCCCAATATGGTCCAGGTATGTGCCAGACTTCATTTGAGACATTGACATTAAAATTAATTAATTTTACATAGGCTTAAAGCCAATCTTATGAAGATATTTGGCCATAAAAGAATATAAAAGGTATGATAAATTCTTCATTTTTACTGAGAAAATTGAGATGGGGTTTTTCAACACATACATACCATGAGATGATAAGAGTAAGAAATGGTCATGGTGGTAGGAAATGGAGAAGAAACCAACTACGAATTCTGGAGGAAATACTAAAACATATTCTAATTGTAGTAAAATACATTTTGAGGAATTTATGTCAGGATCTATAACATGTTATAGATGTGGTAAGTTTGGTCATAAGGTTTGTGACTATAAGTAAAAGAGTCCTGAATAATCCAAAAATGAGATAATAGACATCTAATCAAAATTAAGATTCTTTAGCTGTAATGAATTTGGACATTATGATAATATGTGTCCAAATAAATTTACATAGGGTAGAAATCATCTTGATCAAAAAAAGGGTTTGGTAAAATATATAACAACTACTTTAGTTGATGTTGAGACATCTGGTGAATTTATAGATACTCTAGATAGCTCGATATTTTTCAAAGGTTAACAATAAGTGTAACGCCTAAAACCCACACTTCCAGATTCAGTTCTAAAACATACTGTGTATTTTTTATAAAGGATAAAAAAATAAACAGAACATTATACATCTGAGGACCATTTATGATCTAGGTTTTAGAGTATTAAACAAACTATACATTAAATCAGAGTTTACAAAAAAAATTACAAAATTTCTAATTCGTTTCATAAGCAGTAGCACGTTAACCATCCTTTGAAATTCTAAGGAATCCTCTGAAAAACATTTCAAAAACATAGGATGAGAATAAAAATCTTAATAATAGAATAATAATATGAATAAATCTTATCACATGGGTTATAAGTCATGACATAATGATATAAAAATGAGAGGAACAGGATTGAACATATATAATCATAATATATAGAACAGAGATTATATAATTATGGAATCATAGTAGTGTGGTAGCAACATAAAAAATGATTTTAGAATAATTCATGTCTTGTTTCACATAGAGGATCATGATTCAAGGATAATATCCAAGACCTTTTCACATATAGCATGAGTCAATCCTAAATGATAAGACTGTTGCACATGGACCATGAGACAAGGATAACTGCCAAGACTGTTACATATAACGTCTCATGAGACTAAAATTTACCCAACGAATTATAGAGCTATCCATATGAACTAATATTAACATATTCATGAATATGGTTTCCACATAATGAATCACATATAATAAATCATATATAAACATAAGGGTACCCATAGAATTAAATGGGTGTCATAATCATGTCAAAAAGCATAATAAATGGGTGTAGCATACAAGTTTCTATAAAATAAATGAATTAAAACATAAATGGAAATTCATAAGTTAAAATACTAATATATCATGGTATGTGATGTGAAATATAAGTGAAAACATGTAATAAGAGTATTTAATAAATTTTAGCAGTAAAACATTTTAGTGTAGTTTTAAGGAAAATACTAAAGAGCATTTAATATAGAAAAGAGAATAACATTTTATATAAAATCATAAGTGAACATATAATTTTTTCATAAAAATATTGATTTATTAAAAACAATGGTGGATTAAAACAGATGATTTAGTTCACATGAAATTAGGTAAAATTTTGGGAAGTTCCCTTAAAACATGCTTGCTTAACGAGAAGAATTGACTAGGGAACCACAAAAAAAATATATATCCATGAAAGAGAATGATGAATGGATCCTGATACATGATTTTGTAACATATAAATACTATTTAGAAGATTTACATAAAAAATACATAACTTCATTTGGGTAAAAATAAAGATAGACCAACCTGAAGGAATAATGGAGGTTCGGGTAGAATCTCTTACCTTAATTCTGAAGGTGTTATTCACTTGATCTTAATGTCATGGATAATAAAATTATATTAATTAATTAATAATTAAATAACCTATTTTACATGAAATTGATTTATCATTTATTTATTAATTTCATTCATTACCTTTTTTATGGGTTGAGAGGTTCAATTTCATTGTTTGGGAGCATTTGTTTCCTTGGTTTTCATGATTGGTTTACTTATATACATGTACGAATAACCATGTAAGATGAGTATGGTTATCCAGAATAGAATTTATGTGTTTTTAGATAACATACAGAATACTAAATTATTATAAAATTCGTTTTTTATTTGGAGTGAGAATGAATCATTATATAAAACTTTAATGATAACCCTTTGGGTTAACTGGTGGTTTTTTATCACAATGAACATATTTTGTTTTATAAATAAATAATATTTGTAAAAATTGATTACAGAACATTAAATAAGATATATTACATACATAATAATCTATTTCAATCATAAAAATTGTTTCATTACCAGAATTTAAAACGGTAATAGAAATTAAAGACCCATCATCCATGAGTGTGATAAATTAACACATCTCGGATGATGTTTCTATTTCTAGTATAAAAGGAAGGGAATGGTTAGTTTATAATGAATTATTACAATAGAATAAAAACATTACATAATATTTAAATTACTAGTGTTATCATACCATTTTTATAATGGGAGGTGAGGATAGAAAAGAAAATAACTTGAAAAGAAAATGAAAGAGGATATTTACCTCTTGAACTCTTCTCCTTGAGATCCTCCTTAAGGCCTTTGGTTTTGTCCTTTTGGTGAGACCAGAAGGTATTGGACATGGGGAATAGCCTTGGGAAGAGTATTTGGGATAATTTAGACAATTCTCAAAGCTTTAGTGGTGTTATTGGAAGAGTGGGTCAGGAGTGGTATTTATAGTAGAGGAGAGGAGGGTTTTTCCATTATATTAATCATTGTTTTATTATTTTTATCAAGAAATGTAATCGTGTTTGTTCTTATGACCAAAAATAGTAATATGTTCTTGTTAATTTAAAAAAATGTCCATTTAAATTATACATGACCCAGTAATGATGCATAAATTCATTTTTTTAGCATATTTGGTAAATTATCAAATCTCATTTTTCACCAAAAAAATAAGTATTCCAGAAAAATCCAAAAAATTCACCCAAACCATTTTTTGATATTTATAATTAAAAAATGAAATAATTTTATCAAAATAATTTTTTAAATATGATAAATTTATTAAATAAAATCATAATTTATTCAAAAAATAATAATTTTAAAACTATAACTAATTTTATAACACCTTTGACAATTAATAAAGGTCTCACAAAAAATACCAACACTTATACTATGATAATATTGTTAATTATAAGATGCCTAAATTTTATTTATATATTCATGTGTGAGTTTACTATTCATTAGGTCAATTTACAATCCATAAGGGTACATTACTATTCATAAGGGTATGTTACTATTCACTAAAAAATAAATTGATCCTAGTAGACTCCAGATAACTTACTGATCGAAACCATGTATGTCTGTTTTTAGAAATCAATTCACAGAAGTGGCAAAAAAATTAACTACTAGGATATAAAGATCATATAGCATTTAGTAGTTCATTTAAGTACATAGTGTTTCCTTTTAAAATCTCAATATGTTACAATAAGTTCAAGGTTTTAGACACGCCTTCTGATGTTTTAAGTGATGTGATCATAAGTGATTACGGACCTTTCTGAGAGATTTTTTGTTGGGTTTGTGATTATGTAAGTCTTTTATTAATTATAAGTATGAATTTACTTTTGGATATTAGTTTTAAGGTCTTGATAAAATTTACTGTTTATATAATATTTGATGATTAAGATTATTTTTAGGGATATATATCATAATTCTAGGACCATTATGAGGATAAAATTACACTTATAAAATATGAATATATCAATTAAGTATACTTACTAATGTTCTTAGATAGTAAAGTTATTCTTCAACTCTAGAAAAAGTATTTTTTAATGAAAAACTTTATTTGTTTACTTTTCTTAGTAAGTAATCAATGACCTTTTAACCCATCATAGATTTATGGGTTTTTTATAATTAACTTTATCATGAATATGATCTCTATCACTCTCCATCTGAACTTAATTGTTATTTTTCTACTCCATGTTCAGGTTTTCCAACATGGAAACCCAAAATGTGTTATCTTAGGTGATATTTGTACTTCCCTTTCTTTATTTTAAAGTGTAAGTTTTATTTACCCTTGTTCTGATATAGAATTTCAATAAAGTTACTTTGAAAGTTCAAACCCTAGATCCAATCCCAAGTACAAATTTTAAGGATGAAATTTATTATTGGGGGGAGAATTTAACAACTCTAGTTTTTAAAAATAAATACAATATTCGATAGCATACATGATGTGACACATTGATCTTAAACAAACAACTAAATATTATTATATAAATATTACTATTATAACCTAGTCGTTAGAATAGAGGGTATAAATAGGGTTAACTGAATTATTAAAATTTGTTTTAAATATGTATATATAATTATTTTAAAAATTATTTATATATTACTAAAAACCCCATTTTAAAATAAAATAAATTGTTTTTTCTGAAAAACTATTTAAATATGAACAAGTGTGTTTTATACCAATAAATTAACAAATCACTCTTATTGGTTTATATTAATGAAATATATATATATTATATATTCAATCTAGTGTTTAAAGTTCATGTTATGTTTTCTCTAGACATGATATAAGAACAATTATAATATTACACAAAAAGAATTATTTTTTAAAAAAATGTAGTTTTTCCACCTTTTAATGGCTCACTTGTTTTAACTAATATTTTTTAAACTTTTATAAATTATATTTTAAAAAACGAACTTATTCTTTGAATTAGTAATATAAAAATTTTATTTGGTTTAATTTTTGTTATTTTTTTGATAAGTTTCATATTTTGTTGAATAATGAAAAAATAATGCATTTTAATTGAAAACATATTTTTCATTAAATATATTTAAAATATTAAATTGTATATTTGAATGGTATTAAAGTATAATTAGATAAAGTTTTTATCATTTAATCAGATTAAGGTAATTAGAATAAATTTCACATTGAAATTGGATATAAAAACAATGTGAACTATTGAACATTTTTACTTTAAAAACCTATTATTTTGTCCTATTTACAGAATTAAATTTTAAAAAAATTATGAAAATTATATGAATTAAATTTGGAATAATGGATTCTATATTTTTAGTATTAATTTTCAAATTAATTATATAGGTACTTTTTATTTTTGGACATTATGAATTGTAACTTTGGTATTTTTTAATATCACAGTTAAAGGTAAATCAAGTAATTAAAGTTAAAAATAATATTATAAATATTTTAAATTCACCATAACACTTGTCCTAATATCATTGTATGAGTTTTTGTTAAAAAGAATATTCATTTTCCCAAAATTATATCCTTTTTATACAACTTGCATGAGAGTATTTAATTTATAATATTGTATTAAAAAAATATTCAATTTTATCACACTTTTGTTTTTAATGAGTGAAAAAATTTTAATATGGGGTTATATAAGGGATCATTTAGACTATAAATAGTCTATTGAAAGATATTTTTTTTTTATAATTATAATTTAATTTTAATTTTTATATTTTAAATGACTAAATTAAAGGCTTCCACAATGATGATGCATTAATTGTTTAATTAATGGAAATATCAAATAAATGATATTAAAAATACTAAAATAAATATAATTTGAGATCATAAATTTTATCCACGAATTTTTTTATTTTACTTTTACATGTTTTTTATATTTTATAAGTATTGTTTATAATTTATCTTATTGTTGTGATATTTTTTAAAAATTCAAGTATTTAATTGTGTTATAATTGACATTATTGATATTTTAAAATAAATAATATTTTATTAAATGGTATAAACTTTTTAAATATCTAAATTTTGGAAAAAGTATTGTTATATGTCTTAAAATATCTTCAAATAATAATTTATTGGTATTTATTTCATTTTATAATAATTATATTAATCCTTAAAGTGTGAATTACATGATATCATAGTATGAGTTAAAAGTGGTAAATAAGGGTTAAAAAAGAAATATAAGGATTAAAAATTAAATAAAAACTTGTATAATTTTAATTCTATGAGTTTTTACAACCCATAGTTATCATATCATATAAATAATTCACTTTTTACCCATTTTTGAATAGAAAATTAATTTATATTAAATTAATATTTTAAAGAATTCCAAGAGTGCCCATTCCCAATCCTATAAAAGGTGACCCATTCTTATCTATTATTCATGCCATAAAACCTATTTGGTTCAAAAAATATCTTATAAAATCTCATCCTATAATCCCTTCCTACATTATTGAGTCCTTATTTTAGTAATAACACCCTCTTTAAATTTTTTAATAAATTAATCAAAGGAGGTATTCTGAATGAGAGGTTTCATTTTGAATGAAGTGTTTCTATATTATTTCTTCTCCCAATTCCTTAAAATATTCTTCAAATGCGATGAAATAACAAATAAAATATACTAAATATAATTAATTTTATTATTTTAATATTATCCATAAATCCATCTGCACTTCCATGAAATGGGAAAAGAATTATTGTTCGTTTTTACGGAGAACTACCGCCACATGAATCGATATAATTCGTTTTCCATCACCTTCTCTCAAGACAGGTTATAATGATGGAATTAATTTTTATATATAATATTGATGAAATATTTATAAATATTATGATATAATATATCATTTAAATTCTTACATTTTCATTCACATAAAAATTATAAAGTCATTCGTGCGCACGTGTGAACTATCACCTCCATGAAGCAATTTGATTCATTTTTCATCACCAAATCACATAAATAATATAAATAAGTATATTTAAATAATAAATATAATATTATTTATATTATTATAACTATTTAAATATAATATAATATTTAATATCATTTTATAATGATTATTGTTAAATTAAAACATTTCTCATGTGTAAGTACGACTTACTGTATCCATGATTGTAACGTAGTTCATTGTTCATATCCATATATAATGGATTGATTTAAAAGTATAATTGATGTATAAAAGTGATTATTATGTCATTAAAATTATTCTAGATTTGATTTATTTAGTACAACTTCAACTATTGGCATCATACCATATTCATTTTGGACTCATGTACCGAATATCATCAAAACATATGACATGAGCTTAAATATTTATGTAATTATTTTAATGAGTTAAAAAGTGATATAAAAGGAATAATAAACCTGAAAATTTTTCTCAAGTAAATAAATAATTAATCTAAGTTTATTATTTAGGAATATATATATTTTATGTGACGAGTCAGACTCAAAGTAAAGGACATCATCTCAATCTCTTTTCATTGAGGCATATCTTGATGTTATACAGCCACCATCTTTTATAAGGTGTATATACATACCCATTGACATATCATGTCATGAATTTATTTATGATAATTTTATTTAATGTTTTTTTAAATTCTATTATTTCATTGATATTATGATTTAAATGTTCAAAGTGGTATTGAACACTTTGAATGTTTATATATTTAATTAAGAAATATTTTTCTCCATGTCAACATTGTTGAAAATATTTTACATATTTATTTATATGGAAATAAATGGTTATTAAAGGAAATTTTATGCCTATTTTTCATTTCATTAAAGGGTTTTCAAAATTAATCTTTTTAATTGTTTTATATGGAACATTTATAAAAACGGAAAAAGGAATCTTCTATTCATAACGTATATAGTGACAATGTCTTTTCCACCATCGTAACTATTATTTAATCTATATATTCCTTTTAAATATTACATGATTTATTAAAAGAAAATATTTATTTTAATTTTGGGTATTTTTTTATTTAAAATGGGTTTCTAAAATAAAAGTTTATTTTTATAAGAAAGTTGATTTTATAGGAGATTAAAAGAGTTTTTAAAAGGGTTTTGTGGTGAAATTGTTTTATTCATCAAATGGTACTTGATAATTATATGAAATTGTTGAGCATGATAAATATTATATGAATTATTAAGCCCCATTATAGATCACGGTTTGTCCCAATACATATTATTAAAAGATTTTAATCCCCATTATAGCTCACATTTGATCCTAATATAGCCTATATGAAGGGATAAGCCCCATTATAGCTTACAAGTGAGCTCAATCTATCTTATACAAAGGGTGATACCCATTATAGATATCTAATTCATTGGGTAATAATAATATTTCAAGTTTCCCATATGTTTATTCTAATTAATAGTGTTTTGAAATTATTTTATGAATATGATGCTCTAAGTCGCCTAAAGGGGTTTTAGTTTCTTAGAAATGGTTTAAATTATTTTATTTGAGAAAATAATTTGTGTGTTTTTCATGTGAAATTTTTTTTTCTCAAAGAAAATTAAATGGGTTTTCATGTTTTTCAATGGACTAATTGTGTTATTTAATTTTGTTTCCCTTACTGAGTTTTTTTCTTATCTCATGTTTTATAATTTTTTCACATGGTATAAGGATGGGTAAGAGAAATAAGAAAGTCAAGTTAGAAGTTATGTATATTTTTCAAGAAAAAGAATCCATGTTTTATTTTAAAAATATTTATATTGGAAATGTGGATATTATTTTAGTAGTGTTCACTTTATATGAATTTGGAATGTAATTTATTGATTATTACATAATAAAATAAAACTCTAGACTAAAAAGTTTCTCAAATGTGAATTCTAGTCAAAAAACACTAGAATATGTAATTTTTAAGGTTGGGTCCTTACATTTATGGTGGAAATTTATTAAAGGATGAAATTATACTTTTTAATGAAGTGTATTTCCATATTTTCATAGTATAGATGACAATCTAATTCATATACACTAAGAAAAGTATCTTGAAACAATAATTTTATTAGTTTAATTTTAACTCATCACAGATTTACAGTTTTGTAATAGTTAACCTTCTCATGACCATGTTCTCTATCACACTCTATTAGTCCTTGGGAGTTAGTTTTCTCTTCTATATCTATGTTTACATATCAAAATTATTTTTTCCTAATTTTAAACCAAGTATATGTAAATCAAAATGATCTTTGTACTTCTTTTTTCTCTCTTATCAAGTGAAAGTTTTGGTGGTCCTTTTTATGATTTTAGATTTCAATAAAGTTATTCTAAAAATTCAAACCCTAGTTTTCATTATTGAGTTCAAATTAAAAGCATGAAATTTTTTAAAGGTGGTATAATATAATATCTCAATATTTTAAAAAATAAATACTATGATCAATATTATACAATATAAAAAACCCTGAGCTTAAACGAATAATGAAATATTATTATTTAAATGTGACCATGATAACCATAACATTAAATTGGTAGGACTAAATATTATTAACTGAAATATAAAATATATAATAGAAATAATTTTTTATAATGTACTAATTAACTATTTTTAAATAATTAATATATTTATAGTAAAGTCATTTTATTCATCAAAAATATGTTTTCTTCAAAATAATATATTTTATTCAAAAAAAATATGTTTTCTTCAAAAAATGTTTTGTATTGCTTTTTATGGGTGATAATTATAATTATTTTTTGTAAATTTTATAAACTTTATTTGAAAATTTTAATTACACTTTTAAATTAAGCATGTAAAAGATATATTAGAATAAATTTTTGAGAATTTTATATAAATATTAAATTTTCAAGGAATAATGAAAAATACTCATTTTTATTGAAAACTATATTTTATTTTAAATCATTTACAAGGAAAAATAATTTTTTTGGATTAGATTTTAATTTTAATTAGATAAATTTCATTTCAAATAATCCAATTATAGTTTTTTAAATTTATTTTAGTATTGAATTTAGAATGAAATCATTTTATACTTAAAAATTCCATTCATCCAAAAAACTGTTTTTCGTTGTGTTTTTCCTATTTAGTTTTAAATTAAAATTTGAAACTTTTGTATTTTTAATTTTGAAAAATAAATTTCATATTTGGAATAATTTTTTATAAATTTATGAAATAGGTATTTTTTATTTTTGGACAACATGAATAGTAACCTTAATGGTTTTTATTACCATGGTAAAGGGTAAATCTTGTAATTTAGGTTAAAAATAAAATGATCAGAACTATTAACAGCAAAAAAAACTTACCTAAAACTTATTATATGGGTATATCACAAACATAATAATCTAAGGGACTAATTTATGACCTTTTTGGACCACTTTTATGGGATTATTTCCTTTATAGTATTTTATTTAATGAAAAGTAAAACATGTCAGACTCTTGTTTTTAATAAGTGTAATATTTTTAATATAGTGTTATATAGAGGATATGTTTGACTATAAAAATTATTTTGAAATATAATATATTTTTATTCATCATCGTAATTTATTTTCAATTTTTATTACATAAAGTTTTAACTTAAATGTTGTCAAAATGCAGATGTAGTAATTATTTAATTAATAGAAAAAGAAAAAAAATATAAAAATATTCAAATAAATATAATTTGAGATAATTAATATAATCAATGAATTTTATAGACTGTATTTACATGTTAGGGAAATAATAAAATCATTTTTTCAAATTATAATTATTATATTGATATTATTAAAACCACATTAATGAATAGTTCTTAAAATTACATTATGAATATTTTGTAGTAAAAAATGTTTTATTAAATGATATAAAATTCATAAAAATAAATAATTACATAAAAAATTGGTATAATATTTAAAATATCAACCATTTTATTTATATTTTTATTTTTCATATTATAGTAACTATATCAACCCTCAAAGAGAAAAAATTAATGTTGTCACATTAAGAGTTAAAGGGATTAAATTGAGATTGAAACCAAAATATAAGGGTATAAATATTATAAAAACATGTCTAATTTTTATTTTATGAGTTTATTTCGACCTTTAATCATATTATATTAGAAATAAATTACTTTATATCCTTTTTTATTTAAAAATTAATTTCTATTAATTTAATATTTTTAGAAATTTCAAGATTGTTTATGCCCTCTATTATAAAAGGGAACATCTTCTTCTCATTTCTTCACATTTAAAACCCAATTTTGTTTTATAAATACCTACCTAAATACCTTTATATAATCTTTAAACACATTATATAGGTATTTTTTAGGCATAAAACTAACCGTAGCGGTCTTAAGGTGTTAATAAAAAGAGATTGTTTGAAGAAGTGGCATTGTTATCAATTGAGTGTTTCTATTTTATTTATTCTTACACATACCTAAAACCCTATTCAACTATGATAAAATAATAAATAAATTATATTACATATAATTAGATTTTATTATGTTACTTTCATGACAAATATATATCTCCACTTCCACCAAATGGGAAAAGAATCCATCTTTCTTGTGTAAAGCGGACTGCCGCCGCACGAACTGATTTAATTTTTTTCATCTTAATCTCTCACGAATATTTATAATTATGGAATTAATATTTATATATGATATTAATGAAATATTTATCATTATTTAAATATAATATATCATTTACATTATTATATTTTCATGTATTGTAAAATAATAATGTCATTTGTGCGTACGTTTGGATTACCACCTTCGCAAAGTGTTGTGATTCATTTTTCACAACCACATAACATAGAGGATATATATAAATATATATTAATAATTAATATGATATTTATGATATTATTATAATTATATAAATATAAAATAATACTTACCTCCTCTTTATAATGATCGTTGAAAAATGGAATTGTTACTCATGTTTATGTACGATCTACCATCTTTATGATTGTAACGAAGTTCATTTTTCATAACCATTTTTAATGGGTGGATTTAAAAGTATAATTGATGTATAAAAGTTAAAATTATTTAATTATTATTATTTTTTAGATTTTGTAATAATGATCTTTATTATAACAGTAAAATTACTGAAGACATTTTGTACTTAAGTACCAAATGTTTTCAAAACACCCAACATGAATTTAAATAATTAAGTAATTATATATAACATGGTAATAAGTGATATAAATTGAATAATGAACAAGAAAAGGGTTATTAATAAAGTATAAAATTAACAAAATTTTATTATTCAAGAAGATAAAGGACATTCTTGATGAATTAGACTCGAGGTAAGGGGCTTTCTTTTAAAAATCATTTTAAATAAAATGATTCACTTAAAAATATCTTTTTATTCCATGTACATATGATTATTTTGTAAAAGTAATTTAAATAAAATTTTTAATATTTCTATATGATTTTTAAATTCATTTTTACCCATATTTTACTTTTTTACAAATTTTTTTGAAAAGAATCATCTTTTTCCAAACAATGTACTTTCTGAATTTTTTGATAAAAATATAAAAGGAATGATTATTTATCTTATACGGAATGAGAATATTTTCCTTATATCATGAATCCTTAATTATTTTAATTTTACATTATATGTTTTCATATTTATTTTAAAAGAAAATGGTTTCTTTATTATATGTGAAATTTTTAATTTTTTAAAGTGATTTTTAAGAAAAATTGGTATTTTAATATCCAAAAGTGTTTTACACATGGTTTTAAAAGAGTTTTAAAGGGTTTTATTTATGATATAGTACTTGTAAATTATTTATGAAGGGTTGATCCCCATTATATATAACAGGTGGTCCCATTATAGCATATATATGGGTGTTCTTAGATAGTGCTCCAATGTATTGGGTTCTCCAAAGGTGGAAGTCGAGTTTATGGTTATTCTATTTATAAGAGTAATTGAAAGAGTGATACGGAAATGATATACCAAGGAACATACATTTATTTTCTAAACTTTATAATGAGTTCTCATGGGAATAATTTTATTTTAAATGTAAATATAATGATCTTTTTCTAAGTAAAATTGATTCTCTTTTCAGATGAAAAGGTATATTTTTAAGAAAATACTATTTATGGGTTTTCATGCTTTCAACTATACTAATGTATATAATATTTTATAATCCTTACTGAGATTTTTGTTCTCAATGAATTTTTTAAAAAAATTCATATGGTTTAAGGATGGGTAAGAGAAAAGAATAAGTCATATCGAAAGTTTAAAAGGTATGTCAGGATAAGAAGACATGTTTCTTTTTAAAAAGTTTTTCTTTTTGAGAAAAATGGATACTGATTATATGTGTTCACTTATAATTTATGGGTTAATATATAATATTTTCTCCTAATTATTTAAAATTATAAACTAAAAAGATCATTGGGATTATAAGAAAGTGAATTCTATTTCAAATACTCTGAAATATGTAATACATAAGGTTGGTTCGTTAAAAATACCATATCAAATCCATTACTAAAACCCACACCCATGTCTTAGAGTCCCTTTTTTATCATAAATCCAACCTATAAAGTCTTTAGTTATAAACTTGAATAGGTTTTCTGAATAATAGGTATAGTTATAAACTGAGTGTTTTCCTTTTATTTCTTCTCCAACCACCTTAAAATTTTATTTAATCAGGATGAAATAAAAACAATTGTATCTTTTATATTCATATATGTTGTTATTTTAATGTAATAAACTATATATTTCTCCTTATTCAAAAAAATATGAAATGAAACCTTAATTTTGGTGTGTGTCTGACTACCACCTTATGAGCCGATGTTATTTGTTTTCCAACATCACCTCTCACGGATGGTTATAATGATGGATTTAATTTATTTATATGATATTAATGAAATAATTGTTATTATTTAATTATAATATATCATCTATTTTCTTACCATTACATCCATTGAAAAATGATAATGTTGTTTGTGCGTACATGTATATTACCACCTCTATGAAGTGATGTGATTCATTTTTCATGACCACATATCTTGGATGATATATATAAGAGTATTTAAAGAAATAATATGATATTTTTTATATAATAATAATATATAAAAAATTATACTTACACTCCTTCCCTCAAGCCTTTTAAAAAATAAAAATGTTACTCATGCGTATGTATGACCTACCGTCTCCATTATTGTAATGTAATTAATTTTTCATAATCATATTTCATGGTTGTTTTTAAAATTATAATTAATGTAATATATATATATAATTATATCATTACTATTATTATGTATATAATGGAATAATGACCTATTTGACCATATTCAACCTACCAAAGTCATTTTGTACATATGAGTTGAATATCATCGAAACATCTGATATGAATTCAATTGATTAAGTACATGAATATAACACGATAATAAATAAAATAAAATAAACAATAAAATAGAAAATCGTTATTAATAAAGTAAAAATTAACATATTTTTATTATTCAGAAAGATAAAGAATGTATATGACGATTTAGAATTAAGGTAAGGGACACTTTACCTTAAAAACCTCATTTTAAATAGTTTCATGATTTATTTTCTAAATGTTTTGAAGATTTATTTTCTAATTATTTTTATTCAATATCCATATGCTTAAAATTATTTTATGGATGTATTTATATGAAAATAAATAAATTGAAATTGAAATTTTAAGTAACTTTTTAATTTCTTTCAATATTTTTCAGAAGGAATATTTTTAGATATTTTCTACTGAATGTTTTGACAAAAAATAAAAAAAGAATTTTGTATTTTAATATATACAGCATCAATGGTTTTTCCCACTACCATATAATTATTTTATGTTTTTATTACTTTTAAAGATTTAATTTATTCTTCAAATAACTCCCCCTTATCTTTTTTCTGAATAAATTTAAAAAGGGTTTAAAATAGAATAGATATTTTGAAATATATAAATGTTTTTCTAATGGGTGCAAATAATATTTTTTTAAGCATGAAAAACTTCATGTGATATGATTATGTTATGGTTAATGGACATTATTTATGATGATGGTTCATCCTAATATGCCTCATGATTATGGGTGTGAACTATATATCTCATGATGATGGTTAATCCCAATATATCTCACCAATTCATTAGGTAAAGGTATGGAGTTAACCGGTTAGGTTTTTTCAAATAGATTTTTGGAATTTACCAGGTAAGTTATTCCATTTGTAAGATTGGTATGAAAATTATGTACCAAGTTACCTACATGATTTATCTATTTTTGATATGTGTTTTTATGGAAATATTATTATTTCACAAGGTAAGATAATGAGCTTAATTTTAAAAAGAATTTTATACTACTTATTAATGGTGAAATGTATAACTTTATGAAAAAAAATCATAAGTTTTTCATAATTATAAAGAAACATTTATGAGTTTTATTTTTCCATTAATATTTACTCTGAAATTTTTTATGAAAATATTTGGCTAGTTAATTTTATTTAATGGTTAATAAAATGATTATTTTGGGTTCAAATTTTTTTATAAAAAAGGAAAATTCTTAGAATGAGTATTCATATACTAATGGGTTTCATTGTTTATTTTTATGTGTACTTTACTGAGATTTTTGTTCTCATTTCACATTTTAAAAAAGATCACATGTTGTTAAATATGATAAGGGACAAGGATGAGTTAAGGATAAAAAATGAAAACATATGTCCTAAAAATAAATCTTTTAATATCCTAGAATTTTTTTATTATGAAAAAATGTATATTGAGTGGAAGTGTCCACTTTTTTGTGTAATATATATTTTTGTTAGGAATATGACCTAAATCTGTAAAACTATAAACCTAAAAGAATCGTATTGATACAATAAAACCAATTATTGTCTAAACAATCAATTTTATGGATTTTTTAATTTTAATTACTTGATCCAACAAGTTTTTTGAACTGTTAAAATGGATTACACCCATATATATGTATAAGAATGATTATGATGATAAATACTTAAAAATTAATATTTAATTTTATACACACACAAACATATATATATATATATATACATATTTATCTACAAATAAACATAAAATAAATTAGTCTAGTGGAAATGAATTTTAAAAATAATTATTATGTTTTGGGAACAAAAACTAACATTGTTTTGTGTGTGTGTGATACCTATACAAACAGTTTTATAAAAATATTATTATATTTTTTTCTTAATAGGTTCATATCCAATGGCTCATAAAAACATTAGTATATATTATACCAATGGTTTGAGGTGATATGCTAATAATTCTATATCATTAGTATAGCATTCATTTATAGTAGTGAGAGGAATTTCCTAGATTACCTAAAGGGTTGTGAGATAATTCATAAGGAGTCCATGTTAATTATTAGTGTTATGAAAAATAAATTTCTATATTTCAAAGGTTATATGTTACTAAATATAGATTAAAAAATTATTTTGAATCTTTATATGAGTTCAAAATTGATGAAGAGTTAATTATTAAAGCTTAAAGTATGCATTTGAGTGATAGAGAAAGGGGTTTATAAATTAATTTGTTGGATGTGATAGATTAATTCAAAAGAAAAAATGGATTAGAAAAAAGATTCTTTATTTCTCATCTTCTTTTTATACTATTATAGAATATGGTTTAAAAAGAAGATAAGGATAAAATAGGTTTTATCAAGGATAAATTTTCTTTATCCAATTTATTTTTTAAAACATTTTGAAAATATTTATCACCACATAATAGTATCATATTTTAAATAATAAAGTCCTATTTTTATAATATTATTACAAACACATCAAAAACCATATGAGATATGGTTATTAATAATTTATTTATTAAATTTTACCACTGAAATAAATAAATTATAATTTATAAACACAATTTTTTTAAGATTGATGTTTTGAAGAAAATATAGTTTCTAGGAGGTTAGTGTGAGTATGTTTATACTTAGATAAGTATGAAGTGTAATAAATAAAATATTATACCAATCAAATTAAAAGTGAAAGTTTATTTATATCCTTAAATAGTTTAGTGTATATTGATAAAATAAAGGTTTTGGAAAGATTTATATTCTTTTATCAAAAAGATCTCAAATAAAAGTTTAAATGGAAAAGTCTCAAGACAAGGATATGAACTTATAAATATTATTTTATCAAAATGATCTCAAAAAAATTAAATAGAAAAGTTTCAAGATGATGAGAAGAACTTAAAGAGTTCTAAGTAGATGATAAAAGTTATAAATATCATTATATTGTATTTTATTAAGTAAATATTTTTGAATAGTTGTTAAACGATTCCATCATTCAGAATATTATTCTTAGTCTCACTAATATTAAAAATCTCCTTCTTCATATATGTTACTCACAAAATTAGTTTATTGGGTGTTTTTAATAGATAATCACATAGAGATATGGAAATAATAATATAGAGATTTAATGAGTTTAAAAACCCATAAAATAATTGAAAACATAAGGCCTCTCTAGGGTATTATCATATGGGATAATATTAAATGAGTTTTTATATATGGTTTTTTATTACTATTAATGGAGTTTCTGAATAGAAAATAAATCTTATTATACAAATACAATCTCTATTTTGTCATTATTTCACATTGATTATATATAATCATTAAGTAAAATTATAATTAACCTATCAAAGTATTACATTGAGTTATCCATAATAGATTTTTATTATGGAGTAGTATATGTTGTGATAAAAGGTTATGTTTAGTGTGGGTAGGATTTTGTATAAAAAATATATAATATTCTCAAAAGGCACAAAATGGGTTTGTGTTCTGGATGACCTACCAAGTACATAACATGGAGTGTCATACACTATGTATTTGATATATTAGGAATGTATATTTCATATTGAATCATCATTACTTTGGTTAAATAAAATACCTATTATGATAACCACAATACTTTTATAGTGTGATTATTCTAGTCTTGAGGTCATGATAATCAATGGGTTGTTGGGTAATTTTTAAATTATTTCACCATTTAAGGTTTAAACAAGAGGGAATTTATCTTTTTTTACAAAGAGTATAACATATAGGACCTTAAATGAGATGTACTAAATGAGTGAATGACTATATAAATATAAGGACATGTGATATGTTTAATCTATTGGGTGAGGGGTATGTGATGTGCTCATCCATCTAGATGAATGAAATCTAATGTGTTTGTCTGTTTTTTAGCCTATACTTGAGGAATTAAGAACATGTTAGTAGATATTAGATATTTAAAAACTTTATTCCTCATGGTTACTCTATATATTATAAAAATTGATTGTATGATTTTTAATACTTCTATAATATATATCTGGTTGACATGTTCATAGAGGTACGTATGTTTTATAGACATCATGTGAGATCCTTTTATAGCTTGACTTGCACTAATTATTTGATAGTGGTTGGTCTATTCTTACATTCATGGATTTAAGAATTCATAATTCTTTTCCATGCTAAAAAGTCTTATGGGGGAACCCTTTATGGTTGATTAAACCAGTATTAAGTTTTACAAAACTTAGAGAGCTTCTCTAAATGTGTTTTAAATTTTATCAAAAAGGATTCGTAGATGGTTATTCAAAAGTTATTGAATATGAAATGATGTATAGTGAAATTGATGATATATTTCCAAAAAAATTATAAATATAAAAAATTAACTCTTGATATGGTTTTAAAAGTTATTGTATATGATACAATATAAGGTGATATTACCCAAAATATTTGAATCTTTAGTGCAAGTGAGGGATTGTGGGATATATACCCTAAAACCTCTTATATATATGATGTTTATTACATTATAAAAAAGTGTACTATATAAGTATGTTTTATTTAATGAAATATATAAAATAAATAAATATCATATGTAACACTCTATGTTTTTAAAATAACATTATGCTTGATAGCTTTCTTAACACGTAACACTGGTCTTTAAGTGAATTGAGACATACTATAAAAATTTTATTATTTAAATGTGACCATTATGACCTAGAAATATAATTATAAGGTATTAAATGATTAAACACATTATTAAATATATATAATGTTCCTAATCAGTAAAATGTATTGATAAATTCTTAATTGTTAATCACTCAATTTTTAGTAAAGTCATTTTATTCTTTAAAAATTCATTTTCTTCAAAAATTGTTTTTATTTATTTTTGTGAAAAAATATTATAATAAATTTATGGAACTTTTATAAATTTAATATTATAAAAATTATATCATTTCAAAAAAATATCAAAATTATTTGATGGTTAAAATCTGAGATTTTTATGAAATATTTGATTTTTCAATGAATAGTGAAAATGTTAATTTTTATTGAAAACTATATTTTCTTTTAATATATTTACAAATTCAGATTATATTTTTTATTAGTTATAATTTTTTATTAGTTATTTTTCATTAATAAAAATAAAATTATATTCTTTGGAATGGATTTTATACTTGAATTTGTTATAAAAACATTTTTATACATAGAAGACATTTTTCTGAAAAAGCTTTTACTGTTTTATTTTACATTTTAATCTAAAATGATTTTATGCCACTTAGAGAAATTAAATCATGAAAAATAGATTCCATATTTGAAATTAGTAGTTCTAAATTTGGTAAATATAACCCTTTTATTTTTGTTCATTATGAATAGTAACCATAATAAATTATTATCACCATGGTAAGGATAAATCATTTAATTATGGTTAAAATTATATGATAAAGGATAAAAAATGACCATGGAACTATCTCTTATCCTATTTAATGAGTTTATTTCGACCATTTCCATCTAATTTTTTTAAAATATGACAAATATATAGCATATTTCTTTTATTTTTTCCATTATACTATTTTGTGTAAAGAAAACTCCAAATATCATCCATCCAAATGTTAAATATTTATTATAAAAGGAGTACACAAAAAAAACAAAATATGGAGAAAACAGGGGGAACAAGAATGTCGCCTAAGGAGGCCTAAAATAATGAAGACCATGTTTTTCCCCTTGATCAAATTAATACACTCTGGTTTCAAGAGAATTATGCTTGTGAAGAACATGACTCTAGAGTCTTGGTCCACCATTGTCATGGATAAAAGATGATCATCTACCTTATTATCATCATACCATGTGTGGACCATCAGAATATCTTCATTTAAGATTCTTCAAAATTTTCTGATAATGTAGGCTATCGACCAATGGATATATCCTTTTCCATACATAGGTTCATACAAGATCATGGAGTCTATTTCCACCTGAGTGAGAGTAATATTCTTCTGGTATCAAAGATTCATCCTAGATTACATCACATTGTCCTTTGCCTGAAGAGAATTATCATGACAAAATTAAGCTGTAAACATGAGGATGATGCTCCCTTGATAGTCTCATACAACTCCTCCACCCGGCAAGATCCCCAAGATACATGATCCATCCATGTTAAGTTTGAGACCCTTGGATGGGGGTTGTTAGTGATCCCATTGGCCTCAAAGATTAGTTATGGAAGGATTTCCCTTTTATTCACTCACCTAAAGAACTCTTAGGGAAAGATCCTCACAGTTGTTGTTGAAACCGATTATGATGTCTATAAGGAGGGATCTTGTATGTGCGGTAATGGATCTCCTAGTGGATTGAATCCCCTCAAATATAGCCTTATTTTGTGCTTTCTATAAGAACCAACATCCAATGATCAAAATGATAGATCTTTCTATTTTTTCCAGGCCTTTAATGTTCGAAACATGAGAACATATCTCCAAGAAAGAAGTTCTAAGAAGACTCTAGAAGGATAGGGAAGGTAACTCATAAAATAATATTTACACTTCCATAACCCAAACTCCCTCAAAGAGAATATGGTTAGAGTTTTCATCCTACTGATTACTTCAGGAATGACATCTAGATATGACATTAAAGCCTATATTTTTCATGTTTTTATCAGTAGGTAGCACATGGTTCCTTATCCTCCAAACCAAATTTTTTTGACTTGGATGGAATTTTGCTACACTAGATTAGACCATTCAAGTTGTCCCATTAATCTTTTTGCATTTATATCCTCTATAAGTCCTTTGTTTTGAATGATCTTGAATTGGAGGTAGTGAATACACTTTTTTCAGTATAGAGTTACAGATAATGAGATCAGAAACCTCCTAACATTCCTTGTTTAGAATATATTGGATAAACCACAAGTGAGGGTTGACCTCATTAAAAGAGATCTAAGGTGTTGGAAAACTCGGAAAACCTACCATCATTCCTACCCAGTTATGATTCCAAAAGAGGATGTCGCATTTCCCAAAAATTCAATGGGAATGTTGTCGAAGGGTCATAATGAAGGGGTGGATCATAGACCAGAAATAGGATTCATGGGTGCTGATATCATCTGTGTTCCCACCACATTTATGGGACATGATTTTACCCTAGAGGGTGCATTCTTCTACGATATCCCATGTGAGTTTAGCATGCATAGTGTGAATAGTATATTTTAAGCTCCTTATGTTAATTCCTCCTTCATGGATGGGCCTCTCTATCCTTATCCATAAGGTCCAGTGGCATTTACTCTCATATTGAGTATCTCAGATAAATCGATCAAAAATCATATCAATGGTTTTAATGACTCCCTTTGGCACCTTGTTTCCTGATATAGTGTGAATTAGTATAGTAGATAGGACACTATTGAAAAGTGTGATCTAACCCCCGAAGGCTAAGAAGAGATTCTCCCATTTATGCACAAAAATCATTATCTTACTCACAATGCGATCAAATACATGCATGTGTACTCAGCCTGAGGAGGTCGGGGGGGCCAAGTTAGTCCATAGGGAAGGTGCCTCCTTATATTTCTAGCCCATTTCACAGAGAAATTACACAGCTGGTGGTATATCCTCTTGAGATATAGAGATTACTCTTGGACTTCTTAATGTTCTATCCACTCTAGTTGAAATATTCATCCAATATTTTAGAGATACCACAGACCAATATTTTTCCCATGTTAATGAAGATGATAGTGTCCTCTGTAAACATTAGATGTGATATTGAGGGGTGGTTCCTTTTCCTATGATAAGAGAGTATTCTTCTAGTAGAAAATCCTATGTTGATAAGGCTACTAAGGGTATCTTTCATGAGAATAAAGATACTTGTGGAGATCGGGTCCCTTTCTTAAGTCTGCAGGTTTCCTAGAAGATTCCATAAGTTCTTCCCATGAATGATACAACCAGCCAGGATGATCTGAAGCATTGATAGATTAGGTCTGTTTCCCATAGAGAGATTCCCATAGTTGAGATCACCCTGTTTATGAATCCCCATTCCATTTTATCATTTTCCTTATTCATGTCCCGCTTGATTTCTATATTCAAGCCATGGGTCTTGGTATTAATGTCCCTAAGAATTTATTATTCCATGGTGATTTCACCCTATATTGGGGATGCATTCGATTACAAAAGTTTTATTTAAAATATAAAAGATTTTTTATCACGTAAATTTATTTCTAATTTTTTGTGATGAAATAATTACCATAAATTCATGTGCAATGTTGAAACAACATTTACATAATTAAAGGAAAAATAAAAGTAATGATTCTTAAAATATAAAAAGTAATATAATTTTAATGAATTATTGTATTCCAGGTATTTTTTTAGTTAAATATAGCATATTTTTTATTTTTAAAAGGCTTAAATTTGAGTTCCTTTTTTCCCTTTTTTTGAAATTCAAATTAAATGAATAGTTACAAAAATAACATTAATGTTATTTTATAATAAATAATATTTCATTAAATTATTTTAAATCCATAAAAATTAAATATTCATCTAATTGATTGTAATATGTTTAAAAATATCAAATATTCTCCATTTATGGACTAATTTTTCTTTTATAGTAACTATATTAACCCCTAAAGAGTAAAAAAACTGTGTTATCATCGTAATTTTCAAAAAAAGGTATGTAGAGGGTAAAAACAAATAGATAAGGGTAAAATAATAGTCCAAAATTTTAAAAACTTATTTAATAAGAATATGTTTACCCATAATCATCCTATATTATAATTATATCAATTTTAATAATTTTTCTAATGAAAATTAATTTATATTTATTTAATATTTTAAGAAATTATAAGAGTACTCCTCCTTTCACTTATAAAAGGGAACCCCTTCTCCTATTTTATTCACACTTAAAAATAATTTTATTTTAATAAAAATATCTACCAAAATATCTTACTAACATACCTCAACATGTTATATAGGTCATTTTTTAGTTATAATTCCAGCCTTAGATGACTTAAGGTATAATGAAAAGGAGATTGTCTAAATGAGAGGTATAGTATTTAATTGAATGTTTTAGTTTTATTTATTCTTAAAGCTTTTCCAAAATTTAGTCTACTATAACACCCCAGGATTTCAAATTTAGTTATTTTCTTTGAAGTAATTCAATAGCTTGCGTTACACGCAACACCGAGTTCGAGTGCACCACGACTTAACAAACTAGCCGTTCAAAAATTGGTTATGAATAGTATTACCTGAATTTTGAATTTTTTATACTCCATATAATTTTAACATTAATAATATGTGTTTCTTAGACATAAGATAAGAACAAATTCAATTTTTCAGATAAAAGATTTATTTTTCAAAAAATGCAATTTTACCACATTTTAACGGTGAACCCTTTTTAAATCCAATATTTAACACTTTTATATATTCAATTTGACAAAATAACATTCTTCTTTAGAATAGGGACATAAAAAATTAGTTTGGATAAATTTTCAGTGCTTTTTTGATAACTTTCAAATTTTGATGAATAGTGAAAAATACTAAATTTTAATTGAAAACATATTTTTTAATCAAAATACTTTATAGTGTTAAATTATAAATTCGAATGGTTTTGAAGTATAATTATATTATATTTTTATTATTTAATCCAATATTGGTCATTTTATGTAATTTTACATTTAAATTCGACATAAACACATATTAATCTTTTGATAGTTTTAACTTATCAAAAACCCGCTTTCTAGTTTTGTCAATGGGAATTATATTTAAATTATTAAATACAACTTCTATATTTTTAATTTGGTAAAATAGATATAATTTTTTAATTTATAAAATCAAAATTTTCTTTGAGTGTATTTTTGGTATTTTTCTGAAAACTTTCAATTTTTGATGAATAGTAAAAAAACATTATGTTATGGTATAAAATCGACTTTTTATTTAAATAATTATTTTTAATTTAAATTTATGTTAAAGTAAAAATAGATACATAATGCCTATATTAGTACAATTCAATTCATTCAAATAATTTTATAATATGATTAGATATATAAAATTTTATTGAACATTTTACCGTCTTTTACCCACCTAGACACATTTACAAATTTCCATAAAACATAATTTTACCACTTCTGTGAATTTAATTTCAAAAATATGATAGACGGTTGAAATTAGTAAGTAAAAATTGGTTCAATAGGTTAAAAATAATTTTTGGTGAATAGCAACTTTTGAATTTTATTTACCACTGTTGAAAGTAAATAAGGTAATTAAAGGTAAAAATGATATTATAATTACCCCAAAACATGTCCTAATTCTATTGGATAATATTATTTCGAAAAACTTTAACCTTAGGAAAAAATATGATTCTTTTATATTCACTTTGATTAGATTAGGACATTTATTATATTTTATTTAAAGAAGAGTTAAAAGTATTAATTTCAAATTTTAATAAATAAACAATTTTTAATATAGGGTTATACATAAGATAATTTTGACTATAAATATTCATTATAAATATAAAAATATTTCATAAATAATAGTATTTTATTTATAATTTTTATACATTATATAATTTAATTTATTTATGACACAGTGATGATACAGTAATTACCTTATTAATGAAAGATTAAGATAATTGATATTTTAAATATTAAAATAAGTGTAAATTGAAACTTTTCATGCCATACACCAATTTTATAGGTTACTATGACATGTTAGTGTTGATTATATGTATTTTATTTTTGAATAAATCATATTATTATGACTTTTAAAAAAACAAAATACTAAATAGTGTCAAAATTGACTTAAATGAGTTTTTAAAATAATTACTATTTTATTAAAATATATAATAGTACTAAAAATATAAGGTTTGGAAAAAAGGACTTATATAATGATATCTATGTCATTAATTAACCACTTTGTTTTATCTAGTCATTTTATAGTAATTTCATTAACCATGGATTATAATAATTCAAGAAGACAAGGTAAAAGTTATACTATTTAACTAAGAGTTAAATCTAAAATATAAGGTTAATATGGTGACCTAAACTTTTATAAAACCTATTGGTTGAGAGTTTTTCATCCCATACCCACATTAGCGTAAAAATAAATCCATTTAGAGCTATTATAAATAGAAAATGATTTCATAATAAAATAACATATCAAGCTCTTCCTAAAGTGTCCCTCACCTCCCTTATAAAAGGTCACTCCCCCTTTTATCAAATTCACACTTCCAAAACCATTTCGTTCTACCAACCCCTACTCAAATATTTTTCCAACTAGCCTCAATTCAACCTATAGGCCTTACATTTTTCATAAATCCAACCTAAGTATCCCTTTCGTACAAATCAAAAAGGAGGAACCCGAAGATGCGGTAATTATTTTGTCACCCCTTTCAAAGTTATTTTCTTCTTCCACTTCCTCTTTATTTGTTGTTTCTAAAACAAAATAATAAATAAAAAACCTTATAAATATTATGACATTATTATATATATGTTACACTATATTCATTATTTTATCCATCCTATGAATGACAAGTAACCATGCGTGCATGCATACGACTTATCGTCTGCATGTCGTGGTGTAATTTGTTATTCAACACTTAACAATTTGTATGGGTATAATAATGAGTATAATTGAGGTAAATAATAAATATAACATGTAAATTATTATTTTTATATAATATAACATCCAATTACATATGATTTCACCATCAATAGAATGATATTGTTGCACGTGCGTACGTACGGCTTACCGTCTCCAAGACGCGATGAGATTCCATTCCCCATCATAACCATTCAAGAATAATTTTCATTTTATGATTAAAAAATAATGTTTAAGAACTTAATATCATTCTGAATATGAATAAAATACATCTTATCCATAACAAATATTACTTAAGTAACAAAACATATAAAGGAAAATGAATTAGTTTACACCTAAAACAATGATACTACTGAAATATTATTAAAAAACAGTATTAGAGGATCATATATGATATCATATTTATGTATATAGTTATTTTATAATTTAATAACAATTATTTAACCATTATACAGGAGGTTAAACTTTCCCTTGACTAAAGTAAAGTATAAGGTATGGAGGTTTTCATATCACTTTTAATTCCCGTGATATTCATGCTAAATTTGCCACTATTTCATTTTTTGTAGTGTATGTACTACCCATGATTGTATTATTTGTGTAATATAGTTTAATTTATGGGTATTTACATATTCATTGTATGATATTTCTTTCATGGGGTGTATTTTCGTAAGTTACCAAATCGGTAAGGGAATTTCTAATTTCAATCTCCACTCATTGGGTTTTACATATACTTAATTGATTATTTTACTCCAAGATTATATGTGGAATTGATATTTATTTATTCATATATTAATTTACACTCCCCATTGTCGGGATATAATTTTTTACACATAATAACTCCATTTGTAAATTCTCAAGTTATTTATATGAACTTGATATGGGTAATCTTAACTCAATTTCCATTCATTGAGTTAAACATCCTTTTCATTGGTTTTATTTTTACAAGAATATATGTGAATGTATTCTAATTGATTTACATTTAATATCCAATAATATTGAGTGTATTTATATTTTTCACACATAATTATGTCATTGATTTATCCCTAATCTGAGTATATGGTCTTTAAAAGGGATTTCATCCCAATTTATGTTCCATTGAGACTTATTTGTTGTTATGCACCAATTAAATTTTATATGGTGTATATACTATCCTTTTATATATTAAATCATGAGTCCATTTATTCTCATGATATTATAAAGTTTTGATTAATTTTATTCCTCAGTTATTTGTGTTCAAGTGTCTCTCATTTTTTTGAGAACTCTTTAACTAAAAAATCATCTTAATTTTTTAGAACATTTATTTTTCTAAATCTTTCTCATTTATGTCCATGTTTTAAAAATGGTTTTAAGGATTTATTTATATGGAAATTAATGATTTATAATTAAAATTACTTTCAAAGTTTCAAATTGTTATGAGAAACTTTTATTGAAAAATATCTTCTAAAAGACTTCTTTGATAAATAGTACAACTTATAAATGTTTTCAGGAAAAAGGGGATATTTATCTCAAATAGTTTTACTAATTATTTTCATCTATTTCAATATCCTTCATTTTATTTTATTCTTGATTGAGTTTGATTTATTATAATACAATTTTCTATATTTTATTGAATGAGTTATTTTTCACTGTGGATGTGCTATTTTTATACCATTCATGGTTTGTGGTTAAAGTATTGACATTCCATATGCTAGTTTTAATATTAATTTTTAGATCATGTTTCACCCTTTTCATACGAGGAATGCATTGGAATTAGTAAGTTATGAGTGGGGCCCTCTATATCCCATGGATGCATCGGTAGGTCTCATGAGACAAACTAGTGTATTTTCACATGGTCTTGAAAAAATTTATATTTAGAGTCATGACACGAGGCCTTGACTTTGTGGTTAAGATGTCTGAAATTTTGCATTCAATCATTATGAGATTAGTTATTGATGTTACATGTGTTTATTCGACTAGTAGAATATCCATGTGAATAAGTAAAAGGAATTATTTAATTTATCTCTTCCATAATATACTGAAGTTTATGTTTAAAGGGATTGTGTTTCAATTTTATACTTTTCCATTAAAGTTTATGATTATTTATAATAGCTTCTGCTATACTATTTATCTTTACTGAGCATCTGAGCTCACCCCTTTCTTATGTTTTATTTCTTCAAGATGCCAAGAACTGTATTTTGTTTTATATGAAAGTTTAATCTAAGAGAATAATGGAATTCTTAAAGGATTATCTATGTTGAATTTTAAGATATAAATTGTAATGTGAAGTCCATGTATGTAATCTATTTTCCAAGACTGCTAAACTGATCAGCCCATTGTGACTTTATTCCTTGTAATAATGCCAATGTTATGTAATAATACACTAAATCTGGGTAATTTGGGTCTGGAAATTACAGTTTGTATCAAAGGAAGTTTAGAAATAACCTTGGAAACTAGATTAATATAAAATCTAATTAGGAAATATTACCCTAAGATAGACTTTTAAGATTAGTATATAAGAACTTCATAGAATTTTGTTAATTTAGACATTTTGTGAGTTTTCTAAGAAATAAATCCCTTTATAGATACTAAAAGTGGATGTGGATTCGGAAAAAAAGTAACTAGGAGTGAAAAATCTAACAATGAGTTTTGGGTTTAACCTAGGCTATCCTAGTACATAATAACAAGACTTTACAATCCAATTTGACACTTTTGTGCACCTAGTTTGACACTTTCGGGGGATATGCTTACGACAATTTACTTGTTTTTAGAATCCAATTTGAAAGATTTTAATATAAGATGATATTAACTAACCTTGGTCAATCCTAAAGTGTTTTAGATTAATAATAATGTGTCATGATATTCTCTAAATGATTTTAGGACTACTGTTACTCACACTATGCATTCTGGTTTTAGTCAATGGATGGATTCCAAGAAAGTCATAATATCATTGAACATGATGTAAGAGGTGGGAACGATGGTGAAATGAGCAAAAAAACGGAATTTTTATAGGAATAAAAGATATCGTTTTCATGCTGAATTAAGTTTTCAAAAATATGATCAACAATATATAAATTAACCAACTTTAAAACTCAACAAATAAGAGAAAGTCAGAGAATGATAAGCGCTCCAGTAGTAGAGACCGTGGAGAAAAGAAAGCTCAATTTTCATCATGCAGGAAATGTGGAAGGAGACACCTAGGAAAGTGTCTCAATGGAATAAAGAAATAATATATATGTGAGAAAGAAGGACATAAAGTAAAGAATTGCTGAGGAAAAATGAGGAGTATTATGGAAGAAAATAAAAATGATCCTAAGAATCTATTTACAGTCCTTTTTCATAAATGTAGTGGACCTGTTCATTATCTGATTTAATTCCCTATTCTATAGGATAACCACTACTTCAAGGAAGAACCTATGTAGAAATAAATGGATGGTGAAATTTTTAAAAGTATTAATTCTCTTTGTTGATGGGATTACTTTTGAAGGATTTTATCTTGTATGTGTAACCCTACTGTTTTTTATATGAGAATTCTATTTGAGGAAGAATTATCTTTTATTTTGTAGATATAATTATAAATAACCATTTGGGTTTATATGATCCTTGAATTTGAGGCAATTATAGGTTATTTATTTTAGGGATAAAAATGTGAGGTATGAGATAACATTTGTGATTAAATTATATTTTGGTTATTTTGAAGAATTTATCTCATTTTTGGAATGTTATAAAATATAGTTTTTAAAAAGGATAACACAAATAATTTGGGACAACTCATCGCATCGGACAAAGATGTGGGAATTGAACTCACAACCAATGTGCGACTGGGATTTATCGCCTACTACAAGACTATGTGATGTCCCTAGTTAGTGTGACTAATTATTTTTAGTTAAAAGATTTTATTGATAAATAATAATTTGATTTGGGATCTTATGTTTTATCAAATTAATATCCTTAGTATAGGAAAATGATTTGGTGAGTAAGTGATAAATGTTATTTTGGAAGATGTTCGCTCTGTTTGAAAAACTATATGCCTAAGGAAAATAGAATACTATGGGATTTTATTTCAGGATTAATGGTGCACTTTTATTTTTGAAGAATTTGGGTTATTATTTTGTACTTATAGAGATTAAGGTTATTAATGGAAATGATTAACCTATCGTATAGTATATGTGATTTTGTCAATTACACTTCAGTATGAGACTTTAAGAGTAGTTGATGTTATTTGGAGATAAATGTTAATATTTACTGTGAAAGACTATGTGATTAAATTCTTCTGACTTTTGAGTTTCAATCATAGTTTGGATTATATTGAAGGATTTTAAGGATAGCTATTTATTGAATGGTCTTTATTGAACTATTGGTATTGTTTGTTTAATTTTTGAAATTATGATTAGTATTTCTTTTTATAATAGATTATCCATTTTGGGGTTTATCTGATCTTTTACTAACCATTTTGGTTTTTTTTAATCTCTAAAGACAAGGGAAATATATAGTTCATCTTTTGTGGATTAATTGATTCTCTAGAAGTTGATTCTAGCACTTTAGGTGTGACCAAGTAATCTTGAATACTCATAGTTTGAAGAAAAGATAAGTTAGTGGTAGAAATTTATTACAGGATGAAACTCTCCTTGAAAAGTAAGTGTATCTATTTATATTCTTAGTCAATATCATAAATAAATTCCTCATGTTTATGAAATAGAACTTAAAAGAAATATTTTTTCCGCATACTTTTACTACTGGGAAACAAATGACCATTTAACCCTTCACAAGTTAGTGTTTTTCTTGTTGTTAACTTTCTCCTCATCATGTTTTCTATAACTAACCATCCGAACTGGAAACTTAGTTTATCTTCCATATCCATTTTTCTACATCTAATCCTAGTATGTGTTATCTCAAGTGATCTTATTACTTCTCTTTTTTTCTTTTAAAGTGATAGTTTAATTGACTTTTTTTTGATGTGGGACTTTAAATGAAGGTCCCAGCACAATTTTAAAATTATAGGGATGCAATTTCTAAAAGTGGGGAATAATGTAACACCCTAAGTTTTTATAGTAAGTTATTTTTGTTAAAGTAATTCAATTGCTTGCGCTGCACACAACACTGAGTTCAAGCACACTAAGACTTACCAAACTAGCCGTTCAAAAAGAATTTATGAATAGTATTAACTTAATTTTTAACTTTATACACTCCATATAATTTTAACATCCATATTATGTGTTTCTTAGACAAAATATAAGAACAAATTCAATTTTTCAAATAAAAGAATTATTTTTCAAATAATGTAATTTTACAGCCTTTTAATGACGAACCCTTTGTAAATCAAATATTTGACACTTTTATATATTAAATTTGATAAAATAAACTTCTTATTTAAAATTGGGATATAAAATCTTAGTTTGGATAAATTTTGGGGTTTTTTCTGATAACTTTCATATTTTGATGAATAGTGAAAAATACTAAATTTTAATTAAAAACAACTTTTTTAATCAAAATAATTTATAGTGTTAAATTATATATTTGAGTGGTTTTGAAGTATAATTAGATTATATTTTTATTATTTAATCCAATTTTGGTCATTGGAAGTAATTTTACATTTAAATTGGACATAAACACATATCAATCTTTTGATAGTTTTTACTTCTCAAAAACCTGCATTCTGGTTTTGAAAATGGGAAATATTTTTAAATTAATTAATACAAATTATATTTTTTGAATATGGTATAATATACATCCTTTTTTAATTTGGAATATCAAAATTATCTTTGGGTGAATTTTTGGTATTTTTTAAAAACTTTCAATTTTTTCTGAATAGTGAAAAACACTACTTTATTGTTTAAAACCAACTTTTTATTTAAATAATTATTTTTAATTTAAATTTATTTTAAAGTAAAGATAGATGCATAATACTTATACTAGTCTAACATAATTAATTGAAGTTATTTTATAACAATATTTTATATATTTAATTTTGTTGAACTTTTTATCGTCTTTTACCCACCTTATGGGCACATTTCCAAATTTCATAAAACATAATTTTACCACTTTTGTGATTTCAATGTAAAAAATCTGAGAGGTAGGGTGAAATCAGTAAGTAAAATGTGGTTCAATATAATTAAAATGTTTTTTGGTGAATAGTATCTTTTGAATTTTATTTACCACGGTTAAAAGTAAATAGGATGATTAAAGGTAAAAATGATATTATAATTACCCCAAAACATGTCCTAATTTTATTGGAAAATTTTATTTCAACCAAAATCAGCCTTAGGATAAAAATATTATTCTTTTTTAGCCACTTTTATTAAATTAGTACATTTATTATAATTTATTTAAAGAACATTTAAAAGTGTTAAATTCAAATTTCAATAACTAAACCATTTTTAATATCGGTTTATACATAAGATAAATTCTATGATAAATATTCATTAAAAATATAAAAAAGATTTAATACGTTGTATTATTTTATTTATAATTTTTAGACATTAGATAATTAAATTTATTTATGACACAATTATGATGCAGTAATTACCTTATAAATGAAAGATTAAAATAATTGATATTATAAATATTAAAATAAAAGTAAATTGAAACTGTTGATGCCATCCAAGAATTTTATAGGTTAATATGACATTTTATGGTTGATTCAATATATTTTTTGGATGAAATTATATTATGATGACTCACAGAAACCCAATACTAAATTGTTTCTAAATAGATATAAATGAGTTTTTAAAACAATTACTATTTTATTAAATTATATAGTACTCCTAAAAATATAAGTTTCATCCCAAGGACTTATATTATGGTATATATGTAATTAATGAACCACTTGAGGTTCCCCTATCATTTTATAGTAATTTTATAAACCATGTATTATAATAATACAAGAAGACAAGGTAAAATTTAAACTATTTAACTAGGAGTTATATTTAAAGATAAGGTTAATATGGTGACATAAACATGTATAAAACCTATTGTTTGAGATGTTTTAGACCCATACCCACCTTATCCAAGAAATAAATCTATTTTTAGCTATTAGAAACCGAAAATAATTTTATAATAAAATTATATTTCATGCTCTTCTTAAAGTGCCCCTCGCCTCCCTTATAAAAGGGTACTTCCCCTTCTCTAAAATTCACACCTCCAAAGCCATTTGGCTTGGCCAAACCCTACTAAAATATTCTTCCTACTATACTAAATTCAACTTATAAGCCTTACTTTGATCATAAATCCAACCTAGGGATCCCTTTTGTACAAATTGAAAAAGAAGCACCCGAAGAAGAGGTAATTACTTTGTCACCTCTTTCAAAGTTATTTTCTTCTTCCACTTCCTCTTTATATGTTGTTTTCATAACAAAATAATAACTCTAGTACCTTATACATACTATGATGCAGTTATAAATATGGTAAAACCATATTCATTATTTTATCTGTCCAACGAATGACAAGTCAACATGTGTGCGTTCATACGGATTATCGTCTTTACATTGTGGTGTAGTTTGTTATTCAACACTTCTTTATTTGGATGGGTATAATAATGAGTATAATTGATGTAAATAGTAAATATAACATGTTAATGATTCTGTATATATAATATATCATCCAATTTCATATGATTTCACCATCAATAGAATGATATTGTCACTCGTGCATACGTACAGCTTACCATCTCCACGACGTGATGAGATTTAATTCCCCATCATAACGATTAAAGAATAATTTTTATTTGATTATTAAAAAATAATTTTTAAGAAATTAATATCATTCTGTATATGAATAAAATACATCCCATCCCTAACAAACCTGACTTACTTTATAAAACATATAAAGGAAAATGAATTAGTTTACACCTGAAATAATGATACTACTAAAATATTATTAACAAAGAAATTTTATGGGATCATAAATGATATCATATTTACGTTTGTGTTAATTTTATAACTTAATAAAAATTATTTAACCATTATATAGGAGGTTAAACTTACCCTCTACTAAAGAAAATCATAAGGTATGGGGTTTTTCATCTCACTTTTTATTCTCGTGAAATTCATGCTATATTTTCCACTTTTTTCTTTTGTGTGGTGTATGTACTTCCCATGATTGTATTATTAGTTTAATATACTTTAATTAATGGGTATTTAAATATTTATTTTATAATATTTCTTTCATGGGGTGTATGTTTTTTAAGTTACAAAATCGAAAAATGGAATTTCTAATTTCAATTTCCAGTCATTGGATTTTATGCTAACTTCATTGATCATTTTACTCCAATATTATTTATGAAATCACTATTTATTTATTTTGTTATTAATTTCCACTCCCCATTTTTTGATATACTTTTGATACGTATAATCACTCCATTTATAAATTCTCAATTCATTGATATGAACTTTATAAGGGTAATCTTAACTCAATTTACATTCATTGAGTTAAGTATCCAAGTCATTGGTTTTGTTATTACAAGAATATGTGTGAATGTCCTCTGATTGATTTACACTGAATATCCAATCATATTTAGTGTATTTATATTTTTCACACATAACTATGTCATTTATTTATCCTTAATCTAAGGATACAGTCTTTATAAGGTATTTTATCTCAATTTATGTTCCATTGAGACTTCTTTATTGTTATGTGCCAATTCACTTTTATATGGTGTATATACTATCCTTTGATATATTATATCATGAATCCCTTTATTCTCATGATATTATAAAGTTTTTATTAATTTTATTTCTCAATTATTTTTATTAAAGCATCTCACATTTAATTAGGAACTCTTTAACTAAAATATCATTTTAAATGTTTTAAAGATTTATTCTTCTAAATCATTGTCATTGATTTCCATATTTTAAATATGGTTTTAAGGATTTATTTATAGTGAAATGAATGTTTTATAATTAAAATTCCTTTCAAGGTTTAAAATTGGTATGAAACACTTTGATTCAAAAATCCCTACTAAATTACTTCTTTGATAAATAGTATGATTTTTAAAACATTTAAATAAAATAATATATTTCTCTCAAATAGTTTTACTAATGATTTTCATCTATGTAAATATCCTTCATTGTATTTTATTCTTGATTGAGGTTGATTTATTATAATACAATCTTCCATATTGTATTGAATGAGTTATGTTTGACTATGGAAGTGTTATTTTTATACCATTCCTGATTTTTGGTTAAAGTATTGAAATTTCATATGCTAGTTTTAATACGAATGTTTAGATCATGTTTCACCCTTTTCATATGAAGAATGCATTGGACTTAGTAAGTGATGTTTGGGACCCACTATAGCCCATAGATGTATCGATAGGTCTCATAAGACAAACTAGTTTCTTGGCACAAGGCCTTGACAAAATTTATATTTAGAGTCTTGGAACGAGGCCTTGAATTTTGTGGTTAAGATGTCCAGCATTATTCATTCCATTATTATGAGATTAGTTATTGATGTTCCAATGGCCCGAAGGCCTTAAAATATTTTTTATTATTGATAAATCCTCTTTTTAAGGGAAGAATGGGGAAACCCAAAGGACTTTATAGACTTAGGATAATCACACCCAAAGGACAAAAAGAGTGAAAACCAGACTGAAAAACAAATCAGCCTCTCCCCAGTATAAAAACATGTTGAATCACTCCAACATTTCAAAGAAAATTGGAAAGACAATATCATGTGGCAAGCACATGCCTGATCTGATGGAAAACATCATACCCTCTCAAATAATTGAATCTGAAAAGCACTGCAAAGACGAACCACCAGCTCTAAATCCTCCTCCAGGCCTATTCTAAGTGATCAAGTCTGGATGCACAAACATCCTGCCTCTAGGATCAAATCAAACAAACAAAAAAACTACCACAGAACACATCAAAATACTTAACACATCACCAATCGAAGCATCAACTGCAATCTCCAGAAATCAACCATTCTAACTTGACCAAATAAATCATTCCAACGTAACCAAATCAACCGTAAGAGAGCCAAAGATCTAAAACACTAGTAGTGGAAGACAAACTCGACACCATAAGACCTTAACATGCAGAAAATACATAGCATGAATCCCGAAGCCTCCCCCTCCGAGGGACTGCAGATCAGACCTGGAGCCCGCTAGAAACCCATTGAAGCCCTCACCTGGACTCGCTGGACAAACCAAGAAGCTGGAGACTCTCAGTCAATGCAGGAAAGACAACCAGAGGCAACTTGTATGTGGCTGAGATCCGAGCAGATAAACTAACGATTCCAGAAATATGGGATGCACTGAACCAAAACTCGTCAAAATTGTGCCACCACAGCGAAACTACGCCAGGCCGCATCATTTTGAAGCATGCCGATATGAAGCACTAGAGTGGAGAATCATCACTGATACTGGAGACAACTCTGAAGACCATTGGATACCATCGTGCCACACCAGATCAAGGTTTGATTCATGAAAAGAAAGAGCCACCATGGTCGATCTAGGACAAAGGGGGAAAAAGAAAGGAAAGAAAGGGCAAACACTAGCCCTCTCAGAATATCCAAGTGAATAAGTAAATGGAGTTATTTAATTTATATTTTCCATATTATAATGAATTTTATGTTTAAAGGGCTTGTGTTTAAATTTTATACTTTTCCATAAAATTTTATTATTCTTTATGATAGCTTTTTCTATATTATTTATCCTTACTAGGCATCTAATATCACCTCTTTCTTATGTTTTATTTTCTTAGGATGCTAATAAGTGTATTGTTTTTTATATGAAGGTTTAAGCTAGAAGAATAATTTAATTCTTGAAGGATTATCTATGTTTTATTTTATGTTATAAATTTTAATGTGATGTTCATGTATGTAATTGATTTTCCATGACTGTTAAACTGATCGGCCCTTCAGGACTTCATTCCTTGTAATCATGCCAATGTTATGTAATAATGCACTGACTCTGGGTAACTTGGGTCGGGGCGTTACATATACCATTATGATATGATAACATAAGTATATAAAATATAATAATATGTTATTATTTTAATTTAATAACCTACATTTATCTTCTCTTTCATCAAATAGGAAACAAAATCATCATTCATGTGTACAGTGGACTACTGCCTCACGAACCGATGTAATTCATTTTCCATCATCACCTCTAGTGTATGTTTATTATGATGTATTTAATAAATTTATAATTTATTAATGAAATATTTCTAATTATAGAAAATTATTATATTGTATATTTTATAACCATTTCATTCATTTAAAAATGATAATACCATACGTGTGTACATGTGTATTAGCACCTCTAAAAAAGCAATGTGATTAATTTTTCATTACCACATCACATAGATGGTGTATATAGTGTTATTTAAATAAATAATTTTATTTAATTATATTTATATAAATATAAAATAATACTTACCTTTTTTCTATCATTACCATTGAAAATTCGAAACATTTCTCATGCATACGTATGACCTACCATCTCGATGATTTTAATGTGGTTCATTTGTTTAACCATCTATCATGGTTGGTTACAAAAGTGTAATTATTGTATAAATATGATAATTATGTAATTATTATTATTTATATGATTAAATAATTACCACATTGACCATATTTAACATACCTAAATCAATTTGGATATATGTGTTGAATATCATTAAAACATCTGATGTAAACTTAATTGATTAAGTAATAGTATATAACATGGTAATAAGTGAAATAAAATGAATAATAAACTTGAAAATTTTTATTAATAAAGTAAATATTTAACATAAGTTTATTATTCAAGATTATAATTAATGAACATGATGATTAAGGCTCTAGTTAAGAGACACTTTACTTTAAAAACCTCATTTTAAATTATTTAAAAATTTATTTTCTAAATATTTAAATTACACGCCCATATTCATAAAATTAATTTATTGATATATTTAAATGTAAATAAATTAATTATAAATGAAATTTTATATATCTTTTTACCTAATTTCCAAAAAATTAAAAAATAATTCATTTATGTATTTTATACCAAATGTTTTGAGTTTATTTACAAGACAAAAAAAAGATTGTTCTATTTTAATATATATGGTGTCGGTGGATTTTTTCCTCTATAGTAACCATTAATTGATATATGTTTTCATTTATAATCTTCCATGTTTTTTTCAATGAAAAAAAACATCTTTACATTTTTTCCAAGTATTTTAAAATAGGGTTTTAAATGGAATGGATATTTTGATATCAGGAAATCTTTTGCTTATAATTGTAAGGGATCTCTCTAAACCACCCTTTTTCTTTGAGTTGTGACCATTATCTCTCTAAATCACATAATATTTACCTTTAATTTTATGGAATTATTTTAAAATCTTTATATATCTCCCGCACAAATATACATATCTTATTCTTCCTTCCTTGGAATGGGTAATACATGCCATAAGTTATTTTCTCAAATGTAACCCATTTCATTCCATGTGTAATTTTTTTATGTTTATGTCTTAATATTGATTTACATCTATAAAACACATAATCATGTATATGTTATGATGGTTGAAACTAGATAACACTTCAATTCATTTATTAATGTTTTTTAATGAGTAGTTATGTATGGGATTGGGATGTAAACCAAATTCGCAATGGAAATTTTTCCACTACGTGATGTTGTTTTGGATGTTAGCCTTGACTTATGCTTATTTCATGTTTTGTGTTACTACCAAATTTCCTATGATACCTTAATGTTATTATATCATGTTATTTATTTTATTCTCCCTTGTGATTACTTATGATATTATATTTAAAAGAATGAAAATTCTATTTTGTTAGGGTGAAATGTATAACATTTTTGAACAAGTTTTCATAAGTTTTTTATGATTGAAAATGAACCATTACGATTTTTATTTTGCCATATTTTTTCTTATAAGACTATTTATGAAAACATTTGGGATGAAAATTTTATTTCTTGGGTAATAAAATTTTTATTTTGATCCCAAAGTTTAATTTTTAAAAATAAAAATCTTGAAAAATTATTCATGAACTAACAAGTTACTTTCTTTATTTTAATATGTCCCTTAGTGGGATTTTTTTTTCTAACCCATGTTTTAAAATATTTTTTACATGTTTTAATAATTTTTAGGGATAATTATGAGGACAATGTGAAAATTTTAAGATATTTTATGAAAATAAAACTTGTTATATCATAAAAGATTTTTTTGTGGGAAAATGGATACTAAGTGGAAGAATACACTTTGTGATATTATATTTATTTATGTATGGGTGATGTCATAATTCTATAAAACCCAAAACAATATATATTATAAAATATAATAAAATTAATTTTCAACTTAAAACTCAAGATTATTTAATGATTAAGGTTGGGTTCTTATATTGTAATCCTTGGTGTGGAATATCCAACAGTGAGGTATAGGAATATTGTATCACTTAATTTATCCATATCACAAATGTTTTAATGTGTTTAAATCATATGTTATGAGTGATTATACATTAGTCAAATAATAAATGTTAATGTTTAGGTATATTCCATATAATATTATTAATAATTCATAAAATATAAGTGGGATTAAATGGATCATCTGAAAATTAAATTCATGAACTTGGATGAGGGGTTTCAAATGGTTTGTAACTGTATACCATTTAATAAAACATTGTGAATAATTAATTAAATAATAAGGCTTAGTTAGAAACCCCAATACATATATAACTAAGGTTGAGGATATAAAAATTGAATCATGTTTTCTTATGTGTGACATGATTCTCCATACACCTAAGATGTATTCACCTTATTTTAAACCAAATTTACTAGATTTTAGAAATTCACTAAAATGGATATATTATACTTGTAACATTATTATTTTATGTTATGTTCTATATTCTTATAAGTGTTTAAATCCCGTGTATGGTTGTATTTGGGTTTAGGGAGATTCGGTATGTTTTTATAAGAGTTTGGGATTTGTTTTCCTTTTCTGAGTTTACCAGGGGTAGTAACATGCAATAGTGGTAGACATTTTGTTCTATATGTGTTCCTATAAAACACAGGGAGAAAAAAATGGTTGAAATATTGGATGTGGAAAGGTTTGTGGTTCCCTAGGAGGTTTTTCATGAAAAATGGCCAGAGAGGCCCCACCACACAGTGGTTCAGGCATGGTGATCCTAAAAAACCAATGATTTTATAATATTCCATGGTGGTTGGTTGTGTTGTACCTATTGGGTTTCTAGTTATTGAAGGAACCATATTTGTGGTGGACACACCAAGTCATGTTTATGGTCAAACCAATTTTTGAAATGGATAATTTTCATGCAGATCATGGGAGTGGAGTTATGGATTCATGAGTGATATTATTGGGAGTGATTTTAGTGCCATTTATGATTTTGAATCACATATTATAAACTCTAATCACGCTCTCTTCATTTCGTTTTTCATATTGAAAAAATTTTGGGTGCGCTTTTAGATATTTTGAATTAGCTTAAGGATATGTTTGTAGATGTTTTAGTCGGGTTCTCTCTCTCTCTCTCATTTTCATGGGGTGATTTACTTCGGGTAGGCAGATTCTCAATCTCTTCATCATTTATTGAATTATAAGTCTTATATTTCTAAATTTTCATGTTGTGATTTTCAAGTAAAACCCCTACTATATATTAGTTTTTAAATCGTAGGTTACTTGGATTTGAATTTTACACACTACTTGTTTGAAAAATGGCTCATGTTTCAAAGAAATATTGTTGACCCTTGTGGAAGCCTCATTTTAATAGTCTGGGAATGAAATTATCATTTCAATATTTTTTTTAAAATTTAAGAAAATATTTTTTTGTTAAAAATAATTTTGGAATATGGTATTGGTATACATAGAGGTGTGTTTCCATGTTGTATTGTACAATGAATTATTGGTAAGGACTTGGTTCCCCATGCCATACTGGAGGCACATGGGGATTTATCACCTTATAACTACTTGGCGAAGGATGAGAAACGTCTCATGAGTATATAACGATCATTAGTAATATATGTATGTGTGTGTGTGTAAAACATAGGGTAGGTATGAAAAGTGTATGGAAATATTGAATAAGGTGTTTTAGTTTTTTTATTAAACTATATTTCTTGTGGTAAAATGGTTTAATATTATCACCCACTATTTTATATAAACTATAAGATAACTTGTTTCTTGTCCTAGTGTAATGTTTTAGGATGTATATTTGGTAATTCCTACTGGGTATGTTTACTAACCCACTAAATATTCACTTTAGTGTATATGCAGATGTTTTTTATCATGACATAGGAAAAATGTTTCTTATTTAACTAGTGAATCATCATGAGGATAATTTCTTGAGAGGGTTTTGGAGCCTGTAATTTATCTCAAGGAGTGGTTTGAGAGATTTCACTTTGGTGTTTCTATGTCAGGAAATGATTTGGTATTATTAAGTCCCTTTTATATGTTTTATAACTACTGCTCTTATGTTGTTGTTTTTTATACATTTTTATTTGATTTTTTTTGATTTTCCTTATGAATAATATAGTTGGTTTGATTATTTTTATTTTACCTTGAAAATTTTTGTTTTCTATTAAGGGAGAAACATCCCTTAATATTTTGGTAAGCCTGTGGAATTTATTTTCATCCTTTGGTGTCTTGGGGAAATCATCTCAGGTTATTAGCACCTCTGACTTGGCCCAATCTAATGGGTTGGGTGGGGATGTTACAAATGGTATAATTTTGTTCATTACTTGAGTTGAGATGGTATCAAAGACATACCGAACGGTCTTATATAGCAATGGTGGGATTTAGTGGTTCATCCTAAATTCAACCAACGTCTTATGTGGGATATATTTGAAGTATTTTTCAACAAAAAATTATACCTATACTCCTTAAAATATATAGAATAATATATTTCTTTAGTCTTAAGCAATAAAATATACAAGTGATGGAATATGTGGATAATTTTATGAACCTAGACATTTTTCTCTAGAATTATTTGTTACGGCATCATTGAATTCATGCATATTTAATTCTGGAATGCGAATGGAAATTTGTTTAAAGACAATTGTGATCAATATTACTTAATATATAGAGATGAATAATATAGATATGGTAGAGGAAATATATATTACTGGGAATTATACTGGAGGAGATATTTTTTCTACATAGGAAAAGGTGGGAACTCTAATTCAAGAGATAATCAGAATAGGGAAACCTACTTCCTAGGTGATGAAGCATCACAAAATCAAATGACTAGATCAATTAACAAACCTACAAGATCTAGTAACAATATTAGTTTTTCTAATATAGTTAATTAGAGAACGTGAATCGATATTTTATGGTACACCTAGAGAATGTCACATCTATAATAATGTGGGACATCTCTAGTGTTATTTTCATAATTCTACAATTTCAATTACTAGAAACACAACTCATGTGTTATGGTCATCTTATGCTTCAACTAGACAATCACATAAGAACAATTATTTTCCTCATAACTGAGTGGATCATGGTGATTCTATAAACGCCATGTCTCCTTATAAAATCCAACTGTAGTGGGGAAATAATGAGCAAGGGGGAAAGATTAATAAGGTGTATGTTGTTGTCTAGATGATCTCATAACACAAACTAGGCCATTAAACTATATGAGGAACCATTATTCTTAACTCTAATCCTATAAAAAAATTTAATACTTGTGCATCCCACTTTTTTATTACTTCCCATTTCATTTATCAAATTGGATTTCATATGAAGATGATTCCACACATGATGAGTATCTAAACACATCTTGAGCAGTAAGAGTGTTGGGGATTTAAATGTGCATATTATTTGATGAAAATAAATTAAGTCCATATTGTTTGGGACATTTATTTTTTGGACATATATTTCCTTGAATTGATCTTAGGTATATATTGGTTATTTTATTTCACGTCCCATATTGATTTTTAAATGAAACAAGTAAAGTTTACATATCTTGATGGCACAATTCATCTTTTTAATGGAGACAAGGATGTGAACACTTGAAAAGTATTACCTTTAACACCAATGGTTATAAATATTTCTTAATAATTATTAGCATTAAATTTGGGGGATAATGATATTATTGATCCTAGAAATGTTTCCACCATTGTGGATCAATATCCTAAAATCTTTCGTAAAATTACACCATTTTTCACCTGAAAGGAATGTTTAATTTTTTATTGATCTACTTCTAAGAAAAAATCATATTTCACTTTCATAATATAGAATGAAACTAATAAAATTAAAGTTAATTGAATATCTAATTTGAATAATTTTTAATTAAATGGTTCATAATACTGACTATATTTCCTTGGGATACTCTAATTATTTTTATTAAAATTGAAAATGGTTTGTTAAAATTTTTTGTTGATTATAATAAATGAAATCAAGTTATGATAAAGAAAAGATGTCACCATCCCCTAATTAATGACATTTTTTATCAATTTAAGGTATCCCAATGGATATAGAAAGTTGATATGCACTTTGGGTATCACCAACTCTAGGTTAGGAAAGATGATATTATAAAAATAGCATTTATGATTCATTATGGTCATTATGAATATTTGGTCATTCTCTTTGGTCTTACAAATGCACCAATTGTTTTCATGGAATTGATAAATCATGTATTTCAATGGTACATAGACTCTTTCAATATTGTATTTTTGGATGAAGTTCTTATGTATTATGGAATATAGAAAGAATATGAATAAAATTTAGAGATTTTATTGATCACTTTGTTGGAACACATACTTTATGAATAACTCTCAAAATATGATTTTAGAATACAAGAATTTTTTTCCCTTATCCATTTAATTTATAATAAAGGAGTATCAATATATATTTAAAAGATATAAGTTATTGTCTCTTGGAAACCACTGAAGAAAATATTTAGGAAATATATATTTTTTGGGATTATAAGGTTATTATTGACACTTAATTTGAGATATCTCACATATCAAATATCCTATGATAATTCTCATGAGAAAGGTACTTCATTCCATTAGAGTGATTATTTTCAACAACCCTTTTTAGAGCTTAATTATAGGCTCACTTCAACAAAAAAATCTTATCTTATTAGAACATAATGAATGTTTTGTGGTTTATTATGATGCATCTAGATCCAGACTCAGTTGTGTTATCATGAAATGATATCATGAAATTTCTTATGTATTGTTAAAATTGAAAATTCATGAGAATAATTATCTAACCCATAACTTGGAATTGGATGTAGTAGTTAATTCCTTTATAACATAGTATCATTTTATCTTTTGATAGAAGTTCACTATATTCATATAGCATAAAATATAGAAACACATCTTCTATCTAAGGGATTAGAACTTGGGATAAGTAATATGGATGAAAACAAGATTGTAAAAATAGGTATACAGATATACAATCAATTATGGAACTTGAATTTCAATTATGGAACTTGAATTTCATACAATCAATTATCCAAATAAGATTGTAATTAGTAGAAATTGATGAGTATCATAACAGATATACATTTTGATTATACAAAGAAAAACGAAGTTTCAATATTCTATCTAGTAAATATAATATAAAACTTTATTGAACTAAACAAGGATTATCAATGATTGGATTATGGTTACCTTAACATAATATAAACAATTAATTTTGGGGAGACCACTTATGTATGGAAACAATATGGTAACTCGATGTTTATTTTCCATGATTGAATGGTCATCCTACTGTCTTATTAAGAAAAACACCTTTTTCACCATTAAAAATAGGTAGTTCACCCATGAATAAAACATACAATAAAGGATATAAGAACCCATTTTTGTTCTGTGGGAGTGAAAATAAATGTAGTTGATTTTGATAAAAAATTCCTTACCTATCAACCGGTCAAGAATGAGCATCAACAGCTTGATGAGATATTGAAAACATTACTTATACTCATATGAAAATTGGATTAATGCATTATGTAATTTTTCATGAGTTCACCATGGGATATTCAAAATTTTATTTGATTTTAGTTATTGTAGACTGACTCACAAAGTCATCTCACTTTATTCCAAATTTTGAATCCAATATAGTGGAAGAATTGGCAAAATTATATATTCATGAGGTTATAAAGTTTTATAGAATACTAGTTCAGATCATCTCTAATGGAGATCCTTATTTCACCTATTAGATTTGGATATCCCTTCTAGATGATTTGGGTGTCCAATTAACCATGAGAACGGTGTATCATGATCAAATGGATTGGAAGTCAAAAATAATGATTCAAACACTAAATGATATGCTTTATATTTGTGTTATATATTTAATTGGATCATGGGTTGGTCGTTTTACTTTAGTTAAGTTTTTTATATAATCAATTATTATTAAATTATATATATATCTTTGTTTGAAACATTTTATAGTATTCCTAGTTGATCTCCACTTTTTTGGGTAGAGACCAAATAAACTTCACTCTTGGGTCCCAGCCTTGTTTAGGAGAAGACTGTGAAAATTCAAATGATTCAAAAAAGAATTATTTCATCCAAAATATTTAATAAATATTATTTGGATAATCATCATCATCCTTTATCCTTTATCCTTGTATATTTTATGTTCTTTAATGTCTCTCTAAGGCTAGGAAATTGTCGATTGGGTAAGCAAGGAAATTTGTCTCCTTAGTATGTTGGATTTTTTGAGATACTTGAAACAATTGGTGATATTTCCTAATGGTTATATATACTACAATAGTTTATGTTGGTTCATAATATTTTCTATGTATCTCAATCAGGGAAGTACTAGCCCGATTCTAGCCATGTAATTTGTATTGATCATGTTTATGTTGAACCAGATGCTACATTTTTTCATGCATCAATCAATATCTTGGATAGATAAGATAAATTTTTTCATGGAAAGAATATTATATTGATTTAGTGTTGTGTAAACATGGTGATATTAAGAAGGAAACATGGGAATGTGAAAATGATATTTTCAAGTAATGATTAGCACTTTTCCAAAGCAACACTAACATTTAGTTTTCTAAGGAACAAAAGCATGATGGTGGGGAGAATGTAACACCCTAGGTTTGAGGTATGTTTTATATTATCCTAATTGTTTTAAGACCTAATATGGTTTTATTTAGGTTTAGGTATCCTTGTTGATTTTTTAAATGAGTTTGGAATTTTCTTTAGTTTTTAGGGTTCACCATAGGTAGTAACATTTTATGGTGGTGGGAATGTTGTGCAGGGTGTGTTTATATGAAAAATAGAGAGATAAAAATAACTAAGGTTCTAGACATGGTTGGGTTCATGGAACCTTGTGAGGATAACTGTGAAACATGGCCAAAGAGACCTCACCATGTTGTGGTCTAAGTCATTGTGAGCCTAACACAACTGAGGTTTTTGAAGGAGACCATGGTGTATGGTTGTGTTCTACCTCGAGAGTGTCAGAAGATTGAAGAATCCATGATCATGTTAGACATACTAGAACTTGGTGACTATCAAACCAATTTTTTTGAAAGGTTGATTTACACACCAATATTGGTAGAGGATTTATATATTTGTATGTGATCTTCTAGAGATGGATTATAATATTATTTGAGGTTGAAAATCACCTCTTATAAACTATACTCACCTAATCCCCCTTAGTTTTTTCAAACTAGATGAATCTTGGGTTCTCTTTCAAATGTTTTGAATTTTCTTGAGGATCTTTTCACAACCCATCCCTCGGAGCCCATTTTGTGACTACCCCAAGACAAACTCCCAAAGTCCAGGGGTTGAAGACTAGTTTTGAATGCATTATTCTACAAGTGGGAGGAATTTTCCAAGTACCTGTACACACGCACACTCACAACCCCAGCCCACAATGCTAAAAAGGAAAACATTCATACCACTAGAACAACCACTAAGATTAGAGGTAAAATGTGTAAGTAAAATTAGAGAGAATACAAACCCAAAAAAATAAAAACTATAAACAAGTGAGTACGAGGTCTCTAATAATCTATCCATAGAAATTCCTACCTAAAGGGTAGGTGTAGAGTAGCTTCTATAAGTCGTATGAGTACACCTCTCCTATCTGATCTCACTAGGAACCACCTGGTCTGGTACCACCAAGGTCTCTGTCAAAGCGTCAGTCATCTGTATAAGACATGACACGTGCAAGCGAAGCTCATATAGAAGTGAGTAACACAATACTCACTAGAGTCCCCAAACCACAAAGAATGACCACAAAGGAAAAGTACACACTAAGAACTTTCATCTCACACAGTTATAACCTACATTATAGAAGCAATTATAAAGCTGAACATATTGTACTGCTTAGTGGAATGTCCCCAATGAGTCACTTAGCTCTGTCGAGCCACTGAGGTCCGATCTTGTACCAAGACACTGAGGTTTGATCAGCTATCGGGCCACAGAGGTCTGCTCGTCTATTGGGATACTAAGGTCTGCTCATCTTTTGGGCCACTGAGGTCTCCTCCTCTGTCAGGCCACTGAGGTCCACTCATCTACTACACCACTGAGGTCCAATCCCCACATCCTTCACATCAAAACCTATCGCATGATTCCTGCTTGCAGTGTACTTGATTCCAATAAAATCTACTCCTCAAGCCGTTGTCCATATCCCAACTTCCATGAAAACTCACTTGGAGTATGTCAAATAGATATTCTCATCCTGAGGGTTCCAATGACATAAATGGCTTGTCAATTGGATACACAGTTTGGAAGATATGGAAATTTTTATTAAAAGGGGATGGTTGGGTCCAGGGCTGGCTCGACCCAACCAGATTGACCTGAACTGACTCGACCTATCCCAGGGTCCACTGACCCAACCCAGATCCGACTAGGTTTGATGGGCCCGACCCAGATCGGTTGGGCCATAGTTCCAGACTTCTAGGTGGGCTAGTACGATTTTCTTGGGACGTGGTGGTTTTTGTGTCCCACCTATGGTAGTTGTCGTGGCCCCCAGCCAAACGACGCGGCCATGTCACCATGTCCTCATGCACCATCTTCAGCCATTGTCGGTGGCTCGATCCATCTCCCGTGGAGGGTTTCCATGGGCCCCCTTGTGCACTTACACTACCGGATACTATCATAAGCCCTTCTATCACCGCCCATGGTCAGATGTTTCGAGCCATGTGCATCACCACGACACGCCAATAGTGTCATTTGTGGGCCACCGGGTCCACTCTGGTGGTCTGATTTTTGAACCACTCATGTATTTGGGATCCTTGTATTTTCTTCATCACTGCTACAGGTTCAAGGATGCATTTTCATCGACCCAGGGGTTCGATCATGAAGAACACAAGAATGCTCACAATGGAGGGATCTGGCCTTGTTCATGTCGGCCAGATTATTCCACGTTATAATAAAAATGGAGATGATTAACGCTAATTTTTTTTATCCCTTCAAGCCTGAGATAAACAAATACACATTGTAAGAACAAATTAAATAATTATATCACTTTCTAAAATTGATCTCGAAGAAAGTGGTCTCTTAGATCAATATGAATATTGTGATAATTTTAGAAAGGTTTTTTATAGATACTAATAACACTAGTTTTTTCAAACTTGAGTGGTAATTGTTCATATGTTATACCTAATCCTACGTGAATATATTAAAACCATATGACTTGGAAGAAACTCCCAGTGGATATGTAATCAGATTCATCTATAGAAATAAAAATAGTTTCTTACTTCATACTACTCTATAAGACAAGGTATTTTCCTAGTGGGTGACAAGTTCCACTAGTAATTTTCCTATCAATTGGAATCCTCCAAAATCAGCACTATAAAAAAAGTAATTTCAAAATAGGTTTCCTTTCAATAAAATAATCCACGATTTTTAGTTCCTTTGAAATATCAAAAAATTGTTGTCAATAATTTTAAATTATATTCCTATAGATTTTACTGCAAACAAGAAAAAAAGAAATACACTAAACATGATGTTTTCCCAGGTTTCAGTAAGGTAAAATAAAATTCCAATCATACATCTATAAAGTTTATTGCTGACTAACTTTCTAGATTCATCCAACATTATCTTAAGAGTTTTATTTGTGTTGTTATAATGTCCTTATCATTATCCATGTTAAACTTCTTTGAATTTCATTAACGTATTTACTTTGGTTTAAAAAGTTCCATCAAAATTTTATGAAATTTAAAAACCAAGGAAAAATTTGATTTCACCCATGAAACTCAATTCCAAATATTCAGTCCTTAAATAAGAAAAATCAATAAAAATAATTTCTTTATTTGATCAAAAAAACATCATCAATATAAACTTGAAAATTTAATAAATAATTCAAAAAAAATTAAGAAAAATAGTTGAATCATCTTTTCCCATTATAAAATAATTTGATTAAATTAATTTAGTTAAAAATTAATTATAAGCCTAAGGAGATTATTTTAAACTGTATTAATCTTTGGATAACTTAAAATCATGATTTGGAAATTTAGGATTTTCAATATAGGGTGGTTGATCCACAAAATCATTTTCATAAAAAAATAGAAAAGTAATTTTAAAATTCATTTGAAAAAGTTTAAAATTAAAATGAGTGGTGGTTTCTAATAAGATTATAATGGATTATACTCAAGAAACGGTTGAGAAGGTTTCACTAAAATAATACCATCTTGTTTATTATATAATTTATTAATAATTTGATACTTGTTATAGATTATAATTCCTTGATCAGTAATTGTTTTTGAAAAACCCATCAATGCTAATAATTAGTGGATTATCAGGAAATTCCATGAGATTCTGAAACATTGTTCCTTTGAAATTGGTTAAATTTCTCATGCATCGAAATTATCCAATTATAATCATTTATAAAATTGTCAAGGCATTTAGTTTCAATGTGAGAGTGAAAATATTGATGTTCAACCACATTTAAGAGTAACCTTCTAGAATGATTTTTGGATTTTAATTCATAGATAACATTATCAAGGTGATGATATTTGGATTAAACCCATGACTTGGGTAAAGGACATGAAGGGGGATATTAAAAATATTCAATTACTTTATAATATTTTGGTTTAGGAGAGGCCAAACTAGGTTAGTTAACATTATCATCACTTTAGAGACGTTATATTGGAATATTCTCATAAAATTCGATATGAATTGACACTTCTAAGGTCTTAGACCTATTATTGACCTCTAAGAAAGATTTACTTAATTTTTAGAACCCAATAATGACACCTTCATTGGATTTATATTTAAAATTTATTATATTACCCTTATTGTTAAGGATAAATAATTTACAACTAAAACATTAAAGCATCCAACTTTATGAATTAATGATTTCCAAATATCATAATGGGTTTTTTATAAGAAGGGTCCTACAAGAACATGGTTTGTGATAAATAAAGTGTTATTGACCTCCTCATCCCAAAATAATTGAGGAAGATTAAAATCATTCAGGAAAGTACTAGACATTTATTGGAGGGTCATATTTTTCCTTTTAAAAACCCTATTTTTTTGATGTGTTCTAGGAGTGGAGAAGTAGTGATGATAACCTTGAGAATCACACAACTCTCTAAAGTATTTTTTATCAAATTCTCCACCATGATCACTTATAAGGGAAAATATTTTGTTTCCTTTTCCATATTTAATATTTTATGAAAAGTTGATAAAGATGTGACAATCCTTATTTCATGAGCTAAGAAGAAAGCCAATGTAAATCTAGTATAGTCATTGAAAATAATAAAGGTTTAAGATTTACCTCAAGTATTATAAACTTGAGTTAGTACAAAAAGGTCATGATAGATTATTTATAAATATTTAGAATAGAAAACAACTTTTTTATATTTGAAAGACTATTTTTTTGTCTTCCATGTTGAAATGGTTCACAAGCTAAGTTATTTTTAAAAGGAAATTTCAATAAATCTTATACTAGATGGTTATGGATAATCTTGAAAAGAGAGTGGATATTACAATGACTTAGGTACTCATTCCAAAGTTAAGAATTATTATCTTGTGCACTTAAACACTTAAAATATTAACTTACAATATATTTTAAATCAATAATATAAAAATTTTGAAAATAAAAAGTGGTAAATAAAATATTTCTTTTAGAATTAAAAAATTTACAAAAAAAAATAAATGTAATTTTAAAATCGATGTCACATAATTGAAAAATTGTTAGAAAATTATTCTTCGATACATTAATATATTAAACATATTTTTATTAAAGTATAGTTATAGAAACTAATCATACCTATACAAGTAATTTTTCTTTTGAATCATCTCCAAATGTGACGTGTCCTTCATCAAAGTCATTGAGATAATTTAATTTAGAAGGATCACTACACAAGTGCCTTTATAATCCACTACCCATATACTAAGTGGCTATAACATACCGACATGAATCATCAGGTGCAAGATGGAATGCCATGTGACCTCATGTGCGTCTCTCTATACAAAAGAGGCTTCTAACTAGCAGCGAGGGTATGATTCCACTAGAGAGGATACTATACCATCAATATCATTCCATATGATTAATAATAAAAATAGACATTATAATAAATAATCAGAGTAAACATGAATAAAATTAAATATTAAATACATGTAATACAAAAAAAGATACTCTTGTAAGTGGAAATCATTTAAAAAGAAAATAAATAAGTTAAATTAAATAAATAAACAGTAGATACTCCAGAGTTTGTTCGGGTCTACTACTAGCTCTACACTCCTCTACTCATTTATCCACATAGGGACCTTTCCCTTCACCTTATCACTCATGAAATCTACAAGAACATCAAAATTTTTAAGTATGGTGTGAGTATAAGACTTGGTAGGACACCACCAACGAGTCCTTAACCAGATGTGTTGAAGTATAAAAGGTTATACCATAATAATGATCAATGTGTAATAAGCATAAACACACAATCCAAAATTGAGTGGCTATACACTAAGAAAGCTTCCACAAAGCCCTGGTCATACCTGCTTCATCTTTATGCTGGATGTATAATTAAGGTGTCAAAATAAATCAAGGATTAGCTACCAGGATAATGAATCATGATCCTCATCATCATGTGATCGTACAACTTGACACTGATGCTCATCAAGATGGTTATGTTCTCGGTATATACTAAGGATCAAGATCTAATCAATATTCCTTATTCATTGAGTGACATACTAGGGATGTAGAGCCAATCAACATCCCTTATTCATCGAGTCATATACTAGGGATCGAGATCAAGTCAGTATCCCATTGTCATTGAGTTACATACTTTGGATTGATATCTAATCATCATCCCTTTTTCATTGAGTTCATACTGGGGATCTAGACCTAATCAGCATCCCCTAATCATTGAGTGCATCACACGGTATCCTTGAGGAATCATCGTATCCCTACCCTATGAATAGGTCCCTCTTCATCATTATAGCAATCCATGCACACTCCCCCTCCAAGGTATAACATTTAATGACTGTCCACCTAGATATGGTTCCAATAAAAATATTACAAATCATATATAGCATGGTAGGATACATGGGAAAGCATAACATATCATCATATGTAAAGTAAAACACAGTAAATTTGATCAGCATCAAACATGAATAACAAGCTACAAAGTACTCATGGAATAAAGTGTAACAATGGGGTTCTAGTGCTACACACACACCCACATATTATAATAATATAGAATCAAAAAAAATCTATGCATAATTATATTATTGGAAAATCATGTAAACAAGCATAAAGGTTAAGGAACTTCCTACCTCAAATTCATCATCATCAGCGGCAAGGACAAACCACCTCGTGTGGTTTGATAAACCTCATTGTAGTCTTATTAACTTAATTATCAACACATCAATTCTTGATGTTCATCAAGGGTTCTTAGAACCAAAACTAGTTATTTTATTTCAAAAATAAGTAAAATATCACATGTGGTGATACATTCTCTATCTTGTATACTTTTTAAATTATCATGTTATAATTATATTTTGATAATTTCTCATAAACTATACTTTTATAATTATATTTGGATGATTTCTCTTCAATTATCCTTTTATAATCATACTTTTATAATTTCTCATAAATTACCCTTTTATAATTATATTTTTATAATTTCCAATAAATTATCCTTTTATAATTATATTTTGATAATTTCCCAAAAACTATCCTTTATAATCATATTTTAAAATTTTTTCTTAAATTTTCCTTTAATAATTACCTTTCTATAATTTATTATAAATTATAATTTATTATTATATTTTGTTAATTTTTTCATAAATTATCCTTTTATAATAATATTTTGATAATTTCTCATAAATTATCCTTTTGTTATTTTATTTTGATCATTTCTCATCAATTATACTTTTATAATTATATTTTGATAATTCTCCATAAATGAACCTTTTATAATTATATTTTGATAATTTTTCATAAATTATCCTTTTATAATTTTCTTTTGATGATTTATTATAAATTATCCTTTATAATTATCTTTTGATAATTTTATTACAAATTTTCCTTTATAATTATATTTCGATAATTTTTATTAATTATCCTTTATAATTTTCATTTAATGATTTTTCTATAAATTATTATTTTATAATTATGTTTTATAATTATTACAAATTATCCTTTTATGATTATATTTGATAATTATCTCTGATAAATAATCATCCACTGATAATTATCTTATAATAATATCTTATTAATTATCATATCATAATTTTATATTATTACCTTATTGTTATCCTTTAATAATTATTATAAATTATCCCTAATGATATCATGCAATTATTCTTTGACAAATAAAGGTAATTATTGTCTTCTAATTTAAATAATTTATACATTGATAATTCATGCAATTACAAATTAATAATTTTATTTTAATAAATTATCCTTAATCACACAATGTGATTATATATATATATATTTGATAATTTATTTTAAAAATATTTTTCATAATCCAAATAATTAAGTAAATTATCAGTTGATAATTTTAGGATTACCATTTTATAATTTTAGGATTATTATTTTATTTAATATAAAACATATTATTTTTTCATATTTTGAATCTGGGTGATTAAAATAAGGAAAAGAGTAATTTATAAAAAATAAACAACGTCGGTGGCATGCCTCACCAAGGAATAAGACACCCCTCACACACTACTCTTAGATGAAGGTGAAGTTGAGTGGATTGACTGCTTCTAAAATTCCTAGAAGGAGTTGTCTCGAACTCATTTTTGGAAATCAAAGGAGGACCATCTGGGTATTTATAATACCCAAAACGCATTTAGGTTTTTCGAAACTGAAAAATTTAATCTTCCATTTTACTCTATTAAACACCAAACCAATCAATGCAGAGTCAATTAATTATTCCTTTTAAGGCATGTGTGGTCTTTAATTGGTAAAAATTATCTAATTTGAAGCTTTCAAAACACCTCGTGGGTGTTATTGGTGGTATGACTAGGCATGGAAGGGATGATGAATAGTGAGATTAAATAAATAAATCAATCAATTATTGAATATAATTATCAAATGAATTAATTTAAATGGAGAGATGCCCAAATCCCTTTGTGTGTAAAATATATACCCTGCTTAGGGTAAACACCTCATTCTGTACCAAATAGTAGTCTCAAATTTCTCAAATGATGCACTATTTGGGTGATATTAATTATTTATTATTTAAAAAATAGATTATATAATTAATTAAATATAAAAAGGGTTTCTTCGTGAATGAGACGTCCAAACGTCCGATGATTACAAATGTTATACCCCAACTAAAGTAAACAATGTGTCCCAAACCTAATGGTGGTCTCGTATTTCTCATAAAACACACAGTTTGGTATATAACAATTTATTTTAAAAAAATAATATAAAATAAATTTATAAAATAAATTATTTTGGTGAGTGAGGTGTCTAAACATCTGATGCTTAAAAAATTTATACCCCACCTAGGGTAAAAAACATGTTACAGACCTAACAGTTATATCAAGTTTCTCATATGATGCACCATTTAAGAGTTGTTCAATTATTTTGAATATTTTTTATGAACCTAATATAATATATTTCATATATTTCATTAAATATTAATCAAGGATTTATAGGCCTTAGAATCTTACACTAACTTAGTTTATGAATCTAAAAATATTCGATTGAATATTCCAAAGTGATAATTTGGATTTTAATTTTACAAAAATAATTTAACACATTTATTAAGTGATTTTAATTGATAAATAATTTTTCACATAAAGCACTTACAATTAATTAGCAAGATGGATTTTAATATCTTCTTAAAGTTCATGATATTATAATTCTCCCCCTCTATCAACTTCTCATCCTAGAGAAGCAGCTCTAGTGGTCTTGATTGACCAAATCAGGCCATTGAGCTTGAACATCAGAATCATGTTCCCATGTTTCTTCCCAGATCCATCCATTATACCACTAAATTTTTACTATTTATATTGTCTTTCCTTACAACACCTTCTTACATCGATATATGATCTGCACCAAATTCTCCTCATAAGATGTGTCTGTATTCAACTCAACTTCCTCGCAGTCAATAACATGTTTAAGGTCAGGTATGTACCTATGGATCTATGACACATGGAACACATTGTGAATACTTAAATAGAAATAAGGGGGTCTAGAAGATATTCCACTACCTCAATCGGCTTGTTCATCTTAAAGGGCCTAAGAAAATGTGGCTCTAACTTGACCTACTTCCCCATACATCTTCTAAACTAAGGAGTCACACTCAAGAAAACCTAATCTCACATAACAATATCAAAGGGTCTCCTACTATAATTGACATATGATCCATGTCTTTTCTGATAGTTGGTAAACCTCTTCCATATTAGCTACACTCTCTTGAAGGTCTCCTAAACCATAATGGGGCCAACAATTATTGGCTCACCTACCTCATGTCAACACGGTGGTGAGTAAAATGGCCTCCCATAAAGAGCCTCATAAATTGCCATCTAAAATGAAGCTTGGTTTCTATTATTTCATGAAAACTCAAACAACTATAGATGATCATAACATGCTCTACCAAGGTCTAGCACTCAAGCTTAAAAAATATCCCCTAATGTGTGTATAATCCTCTCATACTATCATGTATCCTATGGCTGGAATTCCATGCTCAATATCAACTAAGTCCCTATGGATTTTCATAATCCATGCCAAAAGAGTGTTATAAAATATGCATCTATATATAAAAAAATGATCAAATTTACTCCATGAAGGCGTAAGATCTTTAAAACATAGAGATTTTGTAACTTATCCATTGAGTGGATCTCTCTAATTAGTAATAATTTAGAAGACTTCAATAACTAATGAAAAATCAATCAGACTACATCACAACTCCTTGGGGTCCTCGGTAACCCCATTACAAAGTCCATCTTGGCATCTTTCCTCTTCCATATAAGTATTAGGAGTGGTTGTAATAACCCACTAGATTGTTGGTGGTCAACCTTTACCCTCAAACAGGTGAGGCGTCAAGAGACAAAACTAGAATATTTCTAATGGGATATGGTGCATTTATATTGGTGTGGTCACACCGAATGGTTCAACATTAGTGCTTAATAGGAGGTCACCCATCCAAGTACTACTCTCCCCCAAGAATGCTTTACTACATAGTACAAATGATATCTAAAATTCTATCTTCTATATATACTCAACCTTGTGGATCTACCTTAGATTCAGGTCCCACTGTGAGAATAAATATTGAAGGCTCTTGTGGTTAGTGTGAACAAAAAATCTCTCACCAAAGAGATAGTGTATCCAACATTTTAGAGCATAGACCATGACTGCCAACTCCAAATAATGTGTAGAGTAGTTATTCTCAAGGGTTCATAGTTGACAAGACCCATAAGTTACTACCTGCTCTATTTGCATCAGCATTACTCCTAGAACAATTCTTGATGAATCATAGTACATTGTATAACCAAATCTTGGTCTCAGATAGTGTTATTACTAGAGTTGTCTTCAACCTTCTCTTTAGCTCAATAAAAGCCTCTTCACACAAGTCTTAACACTAAAACATTTTACGCCTTAGTTTTTAGTGTTATAATGGGTTTCGATAGTCAGGAGAATTCCTGGATAAACCATCAATAATATCCTTCTAAACCTAGAAAGATCCCAATATCAAACACATTTCGGGAATGTTTCCAAGACACGAATCCTTAGACCTTCTCTGGGTTTACTAATATACTGATCTTAGACACCATATGTCCTAGAAACTTCACCTATTTAATCCAAAAGTCACATTTTGATATATTGGGGTGAAGTTTTTATAGTATAAGCATACTCAGGACTATCTCAAGGTGCCTAAGATGTTTCTCTCGTGTCGGTGAGTAGATAAGGATATCATTTACCGACACTATGATTAAATAGTCTAAGTATGGATTAAATATCTTTTTTATGTGGCCCATGAACACTTATAATTCATTCTTCAGTCTAAACATCATCACCAAAATAATCATATGATTTATATCTACGCTAAATCTCTATCTTTGAAATTTCCTCCTCCCTAACTCACAATTGGTGATAGCTCGATCAAAGATCAATATTTGAGAACCACTGGGATCCCCACAAAAGATTGAAAATATTATTAATCTATTGAAATGAAAATCGGTTCTTAACTCATATATAGTTAAACCTCAGGTAATCAATGAATATTTGAATACTACTATCTGCCTTCTTGGAAAAAAACATAGGTGAACCCCAATGTGAAGTACTCTGCTTTATGAATCCCTTCTTGTCTAAGTTATCCAACAAAACCTTGATCTCCTTCATCTTGATTGGTGCCATACAATATGAGGAATTAAAAGTTCTACACACACAACATGATATAATTTTAACTTCCCCCGAATATCCTTCATAGTTTCTACTAGGTCAAAAATCCACAATAATTTAAACTCATTACTCAACATCCAAAGGGCCTCCAGTTCCTTGAAAGGATGAAGAATGATGGAGTTGAAGTAATAGAATATTTGACCATTTTTCTGAACTCCTATGTCTATGATAGGAACTAAGTGAAAGTCTTCTTGTTAAATCATCCCTACTACCTATACCACAGACCAAGTGCAAGAGAAATCTCAACTTCATTATCTTATATGCTCAGTGGTAATGTTGAAACCTCCTTCATTACAGAATTATTTCAGCCTACTTCCAAAGTAGTTCAATAATACTATGTTGATAATACATCCTCTATAATGTGAAGGAATACACTTAAGAAGAGAAACCATGTATTTTGGATAAACCCTAAATAGTTTATGGGTTTGCACAAGTTTTCCTAGGATTCTACCATCAACCTAAGGTATAACCATTATAGCACTAACCCTTGACTTTTTTATTTTACATTAGTCACAGTTTTTATATATATACTAACACAAAAAAAATATTTTTTCTACTAATTAATTCCAATAAATATATATCACAAATCATTGAAACACAAATATATCACATAATAGATACTACCCCAATCATATAGCACAAATCCAGGAATTTAATTAATGAACTACTATGCAACACAAAAATAGGTATATATATGGCATGTGAACCTATGTTACTATTCATGATGCATGAACATACTAGAAAACAAGATAATAGAAGAATCAAGATAGTGAGTCCCGATGCTTGGATACTATTTGAAACATCCTGAACCAAATCACTGGGTCTAAGCCTGAATTCCATGTGGCCCCATGCCTGTCTCCCCATACGCAAGAGGTCGCCGACTAGTAGTGAGGGTCTATGTCCATCAGTGAGAAGACTATACCCTCAATATCATGTTATAGGATTAATAATCAACAATAAATATTAGAATAAATAATTACATTAAACATGAAGAAAAGAAAAGATGACAAACATGTAATACAAATATAGTATCTCCCATAAGTGGAAATCATGTCCAATGTAAATAAACTAAATAAATTAAATAAATAAACTGCATATCCTCTAGAGTCCATCCCGGTCTACTACTTGCTCCAGAATCCTCTACTCATCTATCCACCATAGGGCCCTTTCCCTTCACCATATCCATCATGAAATCTATAATTACATCACAATTCCTGAGTAGGGTGTAAGTACAAGACTCGGTAGGACACCACCAATGTGTTATTAAACCGATATGCTCAATTATAACAGTGTATTCAATAATAATGAAAAATGGGTAGTAGACGTAAACATGCAATCCAAAAACAATTGATTGTGTGCTAACAAAAATTCTACAAATCTCTTATCGTACCAGCTTCAGCTCTATGCCTGATGGATATTCAAAGTGTTAAAAAAATTAGGGATTATACATTAGGCTAATGAATCATTCTCCCTGACATCATGTGATCATTAAACTCAACATCAATGCTCATCCATAAGGTTATGTTATTTATATATTCTAGGGATCAAGATATAATAAGAATCCATTATTCATAAAGTGATATAATAGGGACCGAGAATTTATCAGCATCCCTTAGTCATTGAGGTATATACTAAGGATCAAGGGACAACCATCATACCTTTGTCATTAAGTAACATACTAGGTATCAAGATCTAATCAACATCCCTTCTTCATTGAGTTCATACTAGGTTCAAGATCTAATTATAATCCCTTAGTCATTAAGTGTGTCACACAGCATCCCTGATGCATTGTTGTATCCCTACCATGTGCATAGGTCCCTTGTCATCATTTTCACAATCCATGCGCACTCCCCCTCCAAGTAATAACATGTCATGATATTCCACCTATATTTGGTTCCAAGAACAATACCACAAATCATATATATCATGGTAGGATACACACGCAAGAATAAAATATCATCTTGAGTAAATTATCACACACAACACATGTGATCAAAATCAAAAGTATTCATTTAAGAATTTTTTGGAAAACTATCCTAATCTCGGAATTACTTTAACCAATATGTTGAGATCCAAAAATTCTATTCAAGTTTTATTCACCTTTGTTGAAACTAGAAATAGTATTTTTAAGATCCTTAATTTAAAATTTCAAATTCTCAACATTGGGTTGTTCTTTTGGTTTTAAAAATAAACCACATTTTTCATTTAAAACATGAAATTTTTCAAAAAAAAGTTGATTTAAATTATTTTTTATATCTTTAAATTTTGATAGAATTGCACAAAAACCATTTTGAACTTGATTTTTGTAATAAATAAGATCTTTATAGTTTAAATAATATGTTCAATGAGTATAAAAATAATAAATAGAACACAAAGAATTTACTTTGTTACATACATTGATATTTCCCATGAGGCACTTAGGACTATCATATCTTGATCCATATATTGAAATAGTATCCTCACTAGCACTTTAAGTTGAAACATTTATAGATTTATTACCTTTATTATTGTATTTATATTTTTAAGGTAATATCTGGCTTAATGTGACCCTTTTTTTTTGTAATCAAGGTGAGTAACTTCCATTTCATGTTGTTTATTTTTTAAGCCTTGAGCAGATCTTTTATTATTTATGTAATTGTTCACCCTTTTAGTAATTTGAAAAATGTCGGATTTTCTTTAGGATGATTTGTTACTTATTTACTTGAAATAAATTCCATTTTTAGTTTCTTTAACTTAATTTTCCTTTTTTTATCTTATCTTCTCGTGGTTATTTGATATTCTATGAGAGAACTGATAAGCTCCTCAACCACTATATTTTTTATGTCTTTATCTTCTTATATTTTGGTTTGTTTGGGTATCTGGTTTATTGGTAAAACATAAAGGAATTTATAGACTAAATATTCAATAGAAATATAATCACCAATAACCTTTCACCCATTAAAAATATTAGTAAATTTAGTAATCATTTCAGGGATAGATTCATTATAATGCATAAGGAAACTAATAAATACTAGTCTAAACATATCTTTTCAGGTATCTTTGACTTTGTTTCATTCTTCCTAAGTGTCTTATAAGAGTTTACATATTTCATGATCCATTTTTCATATATAAACTTTATTATATTAAATTTGTTCTAAAGCACAATGTAAGACATTATTTTATTTACCATTTAATTCAAAAGTAGAAATATCATTAGGAGTCCTTTTGTCTTCTGTTTCAGTGGAAGGAATATAACTATGCATAAAAATATTCCATTTTAGATATCCAGTAAATATAAGAAATGTGGATATTTGATTTTTCCAATAATCATAATTATTTCTATCAAAAAATGAATCACAGCCCATAGAGTGCCCTTTGAGAGAAATATGAGTATTTGAAAAATCTACATTAAAAAAAATCTTGAAAAATCAATTAAAGATTTTTAAAATAAGATAATACTTGAAATAATTTAAAAACAAAGCAATAATGAAATTAAATACTCTTTTGACACCAAATATAGGTCAGATTAGGGTAAAATGGAAGGTGTTAAAGTGAATTCCCCTTTAAAAAAATTCAAAGGAAATAACTAGTCTTAAAGTAAAAAAACTTATTTTTAAAATATTGAAGATAATTAAATCCTTTTAAAGAAATAAAAAAAAGAATCAAATTTGAAAGAACAATAATATAATAAAATATAATTATAAAATATGAAGAATAAAATAAATTCGGATTCATAAAAAAAATTAATCATATTGATAGATTAATCAATTGATTAAATTGAATGAATGAAAGCGATGAATAAGTAAAAATGTGGAAAGTAAATAAGTCACAAAATTTGTTAATTAAGTTTAGAAATATCTCAATAATATCCGCAATATCTACCACTCAAATCGCTTGAGGATTTAATGTATTAGTTCCTTGGATTTAATGGTAACCAAAATACCAAAACTCCCTTACATTTAATACTGTAGTAAGAAAATATAACTACAATAGACACTAGATTTTTAATGGGTATAGCTAGAAACATCAAAGGGAATAATCCTTTTCCTTTTAATGGTTATGGTACGAAAACTTGAGTCCCTCACTTTAAAGGTGTACTGTCTCAAACTAGAAGCAAATAAATGGTTCCCCAAGATGGTGTGTTATATGGCCTCAAGTGTACATCCCCATACTCTAGAGGTTTCCAAATAGAAGTAAGGGTCCATGGTGTAACAATAGGGAGACTATACAATCATGATTAGAGTATAGCGCAACGGTATAATCATATCAATCAATAGTGAAAGAACAAGAGATAACTAAACAGCTGAATAATAAACATACATCATAAAAATAACTATGTAATCTCATCCAATAGTGTCATGTACATTAATTATCATGGAATAATATATAAAATATTAGAAATACGTGGAAATAGAAATCTAATATAATACATGTATCAAAATTATAAAAGAACAAAAATAAACTATCCCTAGATTGGATCATGAGCCACAGATCGATCATGTTATCCTGTTATCCTATGAAACAATGAATCAAGAATCACCAAATGGGATCTTTCCCGTATACCTACCTGCCACCATGAATTCCATCTAGGTACCAATGGTTCCCCAAATAAGTTGTAAGATAACACTCAGTAGGTCACCACCAACAGTGTCTATAACAATTCTTATTTTTTCATATAAACTAAAGTAGTATGAAAACATAATAAGAGTACAATTAATAATAATAAAAGTAATATTATCTAGCCTATAAAGTCTCACTACAGTCAAAAAAATAAATACTAAGTGATATCTATAAATTATGGTAAGCATCTTGAACGGACTATGTCATGTAATAATATATCAAGCCTACATGGGCCATGATCTAAGGAGTAGGAATTTAGAAGGAATCCAAATAATCTAAGTAAAACAAGTAAAAAATATCTAAGGAGTAGAAATGTTCAAGTCATCCTAGTGGGTCAGATCCAATGAGTACAATTTCTAAGGAATCCTAATAGTTCGTCAGATCCAAGGAGTCAAAATATACAAGGAATTCTAGATAGTCATCGGATCCAAGGAGTAGATATTTTTAAGGAATCCTAGTGGGTCAATTAAGAGGAATCCAAGGATTATAAATGTACAAGGAATCCTAGAAAGTCAAGTAAATTGGATCCAAGGAGTATAAATGTCCCATGAATCTAAGTAATCCAATTAAACTGATTCTAGACAGTATAAATGTACTAGGCATCAATGTAGGTCAGTAATCATGATCCTTAGAGAATAAATGTCAAAAAATCCAAGCAGATAATTGGTGCCATAATGAAAACCTCCACTATCATCATAATCATGTCATTAATTAATACGTAAACCATTCCATTAATTAATTCACTAATCCCATCATAATCATACACAATATAATGTATTATCTATTTTATACATTTCATATACAGATCAAAAGGTTTTATTAGTTTCCTATATCCTTTAACAGATCTATTAATTACCATAATCAATTACCTATTATATAAAGTTAACATAACATGAAAAAAGGGTGGCATAATCTTGATCAAAAGGAATAACCCACCCAAAAGGTAGTTCAGGTTGAGTTCAAATACTTCCAACATTATATAAAATTGTCACAACATATATTAAACATGAATTTAACATTTAAATCAATGGTTTATTAATTTAGGAATCATCACCTCAAAAGTATGGTGTTCGACACCATGGAAAATTGGGTATAAAACACCATACTTGAGGGGAAAGGTATAGAGAACCTAACTAATTACCATAGGAGAACTCACATCCAGTCTTAGACTCTGAGTTTGTATATATTAGAAGAAAATGGAATAATAGATTTATACCTAGTGGCTATCAAATGAGACAAATGAATCTTTTTTTGGACATCGAATGGTGAAATAGTACCAAATCCTATTTTGAAGGCCTTGAGAAAGATTAAATGGTAGAAAGAATGTCTAGTTGATAGAGGAAAATGAGAAAATTGGGGAGGTTTAACTCTTTAAATAAATTAGGAGAAAATGTTCATTTCCCATTTAAAAATTGGTTCACATGGTTTGGTTCGATGGTTTCCAAATCATGTTCCTATCCTATATTCAACTCTACCTCAAGACCCCCATTCATGGTCATGGGTCATAGTTAGACCAAACATGCAATGACTTTACATTTTCCATCTATTAAAAATCATGAAACACATGCATGGGCATGCAACCTGGGTCACACAGTTAAGTAAAACCATGCACCCTTTATTGTGTACTAAAACACCCCCACATGGTTTACTCTAACCATGTTTCCTAGGCTATGTTGTTTCTACTAAATGTGTGGCCCATCAATTTCTTCTAAAAAGTGAGGGTTCAAGCTTTGAATAATCACCAGACACCCTCATTTCCTCCTAGACCTACTAGGAATTCATATAAGGTCAAAACCAAGGAATTTAACCTAAAAACAAATGGTCTAAACCATCTTAAAAAGATGATTCATTACAACCTTACCTCCTTAAACTATTACGTCACTGATTTGTCCTTCTAAAGGGAAATAAGGAATCATCTAAGAAAAGATCTACCACTGATCATGTACATTGGTCTCTCACTCCCATGTCTCATCATTTATATGGTCATGATACCATAACCCTTATACCATGGGAACTAAATAGCCTTGGAGAATCTTCATGATTTAATCAATAATATGGATAGGATGCTCCTAAAATAATGCATCTATCTCAAAACCAACCTCCTCAGGATGAATAATATATAATAGATCAAAATGATATCAGTGAATCTTAGATGAATGGAAGATGTTGTTCATGGAATGGTACTGTTATGGTAACTATAATTGATTGGATACCATCCTGAATCTCTCCAAAATCTTGAAGGGCTCGACATAACAAGGTGGTAGCTTCCCTTGTTTATGAATCCATCTATTCTCTAGTCTAGGTGAAACATATAAGAAAACTCTATCTCCAACCTCAAACTCAAGAGATCATAATAGATGGTTGTCACATGACTAATTCCTCAATTGAGTGGTCATCATGTGCTTCCTGATTAGCTACACCTACTCTATAGTCTTCTGAATGAGATGTGGTCTAAGTGGTGCTACCTCCCCTGCCTCTAACTAGCACAAAGGTGATTGGCATGGACTAACATATAAGGTCTCATAAGTATCTATATGAATGTTAGTAAGAAATATGTTATTATAAGAGAACTTGAATAGGGGAATATACTTCTCCCAAGAACCCCCAAATTCAAGGAAACATGCATACAGAATTTCCTCTAACACTTGAATCATACGCTCTTCCTTACCATCTGTCTGAGGGTGATATGTCATGCTTAGAATAACCTGTTTACCAAAGGCCATCTAGTACCCCTTCTAGAACCATAATGTAAAACAAATTCCCTATTAAAATATAATAGAACATGTATCTGCATGAATCCATATGATCTCCCTGATGTATAGCTACCCTAGATCATCTACAGAGAAGGCCTCTTGAATTGGTAAGAAGTGGGAGATCTTCATCAATCAGTAAAAAACTACCCAAACTATATTGTTTCCTTGAGGAGATATACAAAACCAATCACAAAATACATGGTGAAATTGTCCCATTTACACTTGAGATTGAACAATAACTATAAGAGTCATATTGGTCACTGATGTTCTGCCTTCACCAGCTAACATGTGGAACATTGAGTAATATATCCGGATATCTCTTGTTTGGTATTGGTCCACCAATAGTGTTTACATAAGTCTTGATACATCTTAGTGATTCCAGTATGTATAGATTAAGCTAAGTCATTAAACTCCTAAATGATTCCCTCTTAGATGTTTATTGGAACCTAAACATGTCCATGTATACATGAATGTTTATCCTCTTCAACAATCTGACTAGGTGGTGGGTCCTCACCTACCATGATATCCCATAATTCCAAGACCTTAAAATATAATAGCTATATTATCCTCACCCAATACATAAGGTTATAGGTAACCACTAAGGATTATAAAATAGTCTACCCATGATTATCCCACACCTTCAAGTGAATCTCGAAAACAAGGTCATGAGCTTACACTCACTACTGGCCACCTAAACCTCCTGTATCTGAGTCCTCTTATTCAATGCATCGGAAAATGAATTTTCTTTCTTAGTAATATAGGTGTGTTTTATGTTTAAGGGTAATAGATATTCAACCCAAATTCATTTCTTGAACTCCAAGTCACACTATGTAAATATATACTTGAGGATTTTGTGGTCTATGTACACCACAAAATTCTCTCCCCTAAGTAATGTCTCTAGTAATGCAATGCCTGAACAATAACACTTAACTTGAGATCATGCATCAGGTAGTTCATATCATGTGGCCTCAATTTATGAGACACATATTCCATGACTTTCCCCTCCTACATTATAACTGCTCCAAGATCGATACCTGATGCATCACAATTTACTATATAAATTTTTCCTAGCTCTAGAAGAATTGGGATCAACACTGAAGTCCATCTCCCTTTCAACTCCTAAAGGCATATCTCTTGGAATTTTGACCATATAAACATCACACCCTTCTTAGTAAATCTTGTAACATGTGCTTCTATGAATTATAAATCTTGTATAAATATTCCTTAATAAAAATTTAACCCTAAGAAACTCCATATATCAAATATTTTATTGGGATTATCTTAGTAAACTACAACTCCCACATTCACTGGGTCAACTGATACTCATATCTCTAAGATAATATGACCCATGAAGTGAATTTTATCCATCCATAAGTGGCTCTTTATGATCTTATCATATAAATGATGCACTCTCAGTGTATCCAATACGATCTAAAGATATTGTTCATGATTATGTATTGTATGAGAATATACCAATATTTTATCCACAAATATGACCACAAAATAATCCATATATGGAAAGAAAACTCAGCCCATCATTTCCATGAATACTACTAATGAATTCATGAAACTGAACAACCTAACCAAATACTCATACAATCCATATCTACTATGAAATATTTTATATTGTATATCTAATGGCCTAACACGCACCTGATGAGAACTAGATCTCAAATAAATCTTAGATAAAAAACATGCTTCTCGGATCTAGTCAAATAGATCATCTATCTAAGGCAGAGGATACTGATTCTTAACCATTAACAGATTTAATTTCTGGTAATCCCTACATAAACAAAGGGTTTAATTCACCTTCTTGGTTAAAAGTACTAGGGAACCCCATGGAGAAGTAATGGGTCATTAAAACCCTTTACTTCCAAGTCCTCTAGATTCCTATTAAGCTCCTACAACTCAATATTAACCATCCTATAAGGAGGAATGGATACTGGTGAAGCTCCAGGAACTAACTTGATGGAAAACTCTACCTCAATTTTAAGAGGTATTTCTGAAAATTCATCTAAGAAAAAAAAACTAAAATGGTCAACCATATTTAGAATTATTCCTTATGCATTACATGATCATTCATATATAAACTTTCAAACTAGTCTATCATCTAGTCCTTCCCACAATGCTCGAGTCCATCTCGGCTCAATTGGACATCCCATTCACCCTTTTGAATAAAAACCTCACCCCCAGGTGATGTGAAAGTCACCCTTTGGCGATAGTAGTCAACATAATCATGATAGGGGACCAGACAGTCCATCATGAGAATTATGTTAAATCCATTCATCTCAAAGAAAAAAGTGGTCCCACATGAAGAAACACCCACCTATCTTAAGGTGGAACTCCCTGCACTGAATACACTCTCTGATCAAATCTCAAATAGAGTATTGAGTGTCATCACGCCATAGTAAAACTAGATATCGATCCTAAGGATCTCCACAATAGGAACATATATAAAGGAATGATAATCACCTATATCAAAAAGAGTCGATAAAAACATAGAGGCTACCATAATAGTACCTCTTATTATATAAGGTTTGGAACTCTTCTCCTTAGGTATGGGAGGAACTGTATAGATCTGGCCCAATCCACGAACCAGAGATATATCCTGACAACCCTAAGTAGGTCTCCTCTTCTAATGCTATAATACAAGTGTCTAAATATCTAATCCATGAACACCACCTCATCCTGAATGGTTGGTCACACTCCAACTCTTTACCTAATGAGAATTTTTTTACCCTACTCCTGAACGTGGAATTGGTGCAGACCCTCTCTCCCAAGATTCTAGAGGAATGTTTCTGAAAACCTATTATAGATGTCTTATCCTACCACAATATTGGTACTCAACTGGATTTTTAACACATTCGATCCGCATATGTCCCTACCTCCAAAAATAGTAATAGAAAACATAACTACTATCACTCATGCTATGTATGGTATTTTCCTTACGAGCGGTGTTAAATATCTACCTAATTCTACCTAACACTAATCTACTGGGTCAAGAAGTTGATCTACACTTCTATGCACCCCCATCTTCCCTCAGGTTATGTTTAGTAATCAACTCATGATTTTCTATTTTAGATATGGTAGAAAACTGAAATAAATTCACCAATGATCAAATATCATACATGATACCATCCTCAAATTAACTAGCTTCGATAACTCATCACCTAACAGAATAGGTGTGAAATGATGGATTTATATAAAATGGGTATAATAGTCAGTGAATGAAAAGACTCCCTACTCTAGATGTATATACTCTCTAACTCTATCACCCCTCAACATCTTAGGATAAAAATAATTATATAAGGTTGTCTAAAAATCCCTCCAAGCCATATCTCAGTGATGATATGTCTGAGTAATCAAATCCCACCATCTCTAAGAGAAATATCAATGTATATACACAGTGAGATTCACTCAATTATTGGGAGGTTTCATAAGATGCTTCAAAATCAATAACATAGACTTTATCTATGAATCTAAAATATGTGTTCTACCATCCCCTAAAAATGTGGGTAGATGATACTGGTAGAACTCACATGTCAAATATTCCATAGTTGGGGCAGGTTATAGGGCTCATTGAGTGGTATATAAAAAGTGTAGGAACCCATAACAAAATTGGGAATCGTCTCCCATACCATGTATAATAGTAGGTTCCACAAGTGGAACTACTAGAGGATCAAATGGTGGCCTATGTTCCACCACCTATAGAACATGGTTGTCACCACCCTCCTGGCGCATGACTCATGCCTGTCACTGTAGAATATCTATTTAAAATTAAAGAACATGCCTCAAAAAAAATTCGATAACAACATGATCTCAAATATATTAACAAGATAGGTATAATATTTCCCAAACATGAGTCACACCCATCTACCTACTCCTAATGCTAGGTTTGGGTGATATAAAAATAAAAATAATGCATGATATATTGTCTACTACCCACTATTAAGGTATATTCAGGTCCAATTTCTCCAATATAAGTCTAAGTTCCCAGTATATAGAGTGTAAATTTCAATTTATATAGGAAAACAACTTTTAAATTTCAATTATAATCCTTATTTAACGGTGGCCATTTCATTTTAGTATTCAATTTATTTTAAATTCATTATCATTTATATAAAAATTCTATTTAAAATGGTTGGACTATATGGATCACCAATTCCAATTTATAAGGGATCATACACCTAATAAATTGAAGTGTGGCACCCATTTAATCACAACCACTCAATTATAAATTCCTTTATTGAAATGTTAACATAATTTTATAGACATATAAATAAAGGCACCAAAACATGATAAAATAAATTCACATGGTAATATAAATATTTCATGGTATAATTCATGACATATAAATCTTGAATTGATTATGATGATGCATGATGTGAAACATCCTTATCATACCAGGATAAAGGTAGAAAATAATAATCATAAGGAACATAAAATATAAAGTGCATCACCCAATTTTGAAATCAAGGTAACTGTAATAAGAATAATCTAGAACAACATGTCCCGCCCTAGGTAATTTGTCCTTTCAATCGACATGGGTTAGCTAATCCTAAGAACAGCCTCATAACCAAGTCCCAACACATTCTTAATCTTCTATTTAATATTCCCAAATGATATTACAAAAGAAAATAAATTGCTTCTAATTCAACTTTTTAATGTCTTAACCCAAAAAATAATAAATAGTGCCCCGATCGGGTGGGTCACATGACCCCAAGTGAGCCTCCCCACATTCCAAAGTCTATAGAATAGTAACAAGGGTCCATGGTGGAATAGGTGGGATATTATACCCACATGATGAGAGTGTAGAAAAATGATATAACCCTATCAATTAGTATAGGAGGAAGAAGATATAACTTAATAGCTGAAGAATAAACATCCATTATATAAATTACTAATAAATCTCATCCAACAGTTTCATATACAATGATGATCATTGAATTTTATATAAAAGATAGGAAATACTTGGAAATAGTAATCTAGTACAATACATGTATCAAAAGTAAAAAATACAAAAAAACAATCCCCAAATATAAACATGAGCCATAGAATAGTATTATGCTCTCCTTCTATGAAACAATGAATCACGCATCACAAAGTGGGTTATTGCCCCGGTTCATACCTACATCCATGAAGTATATATGGGTACTAAAAACACCCCCAAATAGGTTGTGAGATAATACTTAGTAGGTCACCACCAATGGTGTCCATAACAATTCAATTCTCTGTATATATTCTAAATTAGTGTGAATATATAATAGGATTACAATTAATAATAATAATATTGATACCTTAAAGTCTATCAAGTCACACTGTGATCAAGAAACTCAATCATAAGGTTTGTCTGTAAATAAAGTTAAACATCATCAAAGGTTTATGACATGTAAACATGTATCAGACCTACATAGGAGAGGTTACAAGTAGTAGGAATGTACAAGGAATCCAAATAAGCTAAGTAAAACAAGTAAATAGGATCCAAGGAGTAAACAATTTCCCAGTTATCCTAGTGAGTCAGATCCAAGGAGTATAAATGTCCAATTCATCTTAATAGTTTGTCGGATATATAGAGTAGAAATGTCCAAGGCATCCTAGCTGGTCATCATATCTATGGAGTATAAATATCCATTGCATCCTAGTGGGCCAAGTAAACTAGATCCAGGGAGTATAAATGTACAAAGAATCCTAGAAATTCAATTAAATAGTATCCCATGAGTAAAAATGTTCAAGTCATCCAAGTAAGCCAATTAAATTGTATCCAAGGAGTAGAAATGTCCAAGGAATCCAAGTAGGCCAGTAAACCAGATCCTTGGAGTAAAAATGTCATCGGCATCTAAGTGGGTCCCCAGTGCCATACCGTGAACTATCCATTATCATCATAACCAAATAATTTATCAATACATAAACCATATCATAAATAATTTCACTAATCCATTCATAATCATATACAATTAAAGAAATTATCCATTTCATACCTTCCATATACAAATGAAAAGGTTCTATAAGGTGCTTAAAACTTATAAAATTATCTTAATTACCATAATCAATTACCAATTATATAAAGTGATATCAACACACCCCAAGGGTGACATAATCATGGATAGAAGGAAGAACCCACCCCAAGGGTGGTTCAGGTTGAGATCAACTACCTCGAACCATATATAAAGGTGTCACAACATGTATTAAACATGAATTAAATATTTTACTCAAGGGTTTATTAATTTATGAAGAATCACCTAGAAGGATTAGTATATGGAATAATGGGAAATATGGTATAAACCACCAGACTTGAAATAAAAGGTATAAACCACCTACCTTATACCCAAAGAAGAAAACATGTCCAGTCTCAACCTCAGATTCAGTATAGATCATAAGAAAATAGTAGAATGAACAAAAAACTTGTGGCTATCAAATGAGAAAAATTCCTCTTAATTCGATCATTATATGGTGAAACAGAACCAAATCATAGGTTTAAGTCTTAATAAAGATTAAATAGGATAAATAAGGGATGGCCACTAGAGGAAAATGAGAAAAAAGAGGAAGTTTAACTCTTTAAATGAATCAAGGAAAAAATGGTCATTTCCCATTAAAAATTAGGTTGCACATTTTATCTACATGGTTGTCCAAAACATGCACTAACCATGTTCCTACCTCTTCTTCAAGATCCCCCTCGCATGATCATTGTTTATGATTAGACAAACTGTATGTCAAACATTTTTTCCCTCTATTAAAAATCTTGTAGAACATCCACAGGTATATGACATGGGTCACACGGTTAGGTAAAACTATGAACCCTCTATTGTACACTAAAACACCCCCACACAGTTTAATTTAATTGTGTATATTGGGATACATAGTTTTTACTAACTGTTCGTCCCAACTATTTCTTTCAAAAATTGGGGCTCTGGACTCCGAACAAGTTCTGGACACCCTCATTTCCTCCATATCCGTACTAGTAATTCATATGAGGTGAAAAAAACGAATTTAAAAAAAATAAAAAATGATCTATACCTTCATAAAAATTCATGTCTTTATAAAATTTAGTGAGAATCAATAAAGTAAGAATTTAGAGAAAGAGGGGACTCTTTAGAAGAAATCACATTTTAGTACAACCTTGATTCTCTCAAAAAAATATGAAGAACAAGTAGGATATAATTAAAGTGAGGAGATATTATAATAAAAACACACTCTAGATTACAGAAGATTGGATTTATAAAATAAGAGAACTTAAGAGATATTTGGAGATCATATCATGTTGTAATTAGAGAATAGATGAGAAGTTTAGTTGTTAAGGCCTATAGCCTAAAATAACATTGGTAACATTATGTAATTTACAAGGGGTAATACATTCAATGAAGAATAAAATTAATAAATTTTTAAAATCATTAAATATAGGATTGGTCATGTTGTCCCAACAATATCAGATACCAGGTAACCTTCACCGGGTAGCAAGTTGTGTATCTACTACTGTCCAAAAATATATTGATCCCATTAGATGGTTGGTGATCTCCCACTGGATATACAATGATACAAAATTATATAAGGGTGATATTATCCATTTATGGAATCTATCCATTTTTTCCTCTACTGCTTAGCTGGTGAACCTTGGCATAATGGGGATGTCACTATCTATATCATTTACCTGTTGTTTCTACTACACCGTCTGGCCAATACTACCCTCTTCCTTGAGATTCAAAAAATGGTTTCTATACTTTTTTCAACGGCCTTTAATGGATACTCTAGTCAATGTTCGTGACTTAAGTATGTCCATTAAGAATTTTTAAGGATACTTTAAGTTTATTATAATATTTTGACAATATTTCATTGAGCCTCACTACCAATAACTTAAAAGAAACCATTAAACACTTTAAATATTGATAGTGATCAGGAAAACATAAAATGGTGAGAAACACAACACAATAAATTAACTTCATTATTCATTATAGAAATACATGGGAAACCTTATAACTTACTTTTCAAAAGGAGATAGATTCTCCTTCACATGTTCAATGGAATCCAACTCCTCATAATTTCAAACACATTAACTTACTTCATATTGAAAATAAACAAAATGTTAGCTTCTCCAAATCCAAGGGAACTTCATTCTCCCCCTTTGGATTTGTTTTAAATACCATTTAATTCCAAATTCAATGACCTTTATTTCTCTCCCTGTATTGAAAATAAATAAAAAGGGGTAAAGTATATTCTCCCCCATATTAAGATTGTAGGGATGTTTGTCTCATATTTAACTAATTATTATAATTTTAAGGGACTCCTCTTCCCCAAAATGGTTTCCTCTCCCCCTTTGAGAGATTAATCAAACTTGTATTTGAGAGAAGGATGGAACCAATTATTCACTTTGTAATATTCTATCAACTAAATAACTCTAAGTTTATTTTGGCTAACCTGGTGTATAAAACAAGAGTGGTCAATTTATATAATAAGGTTTTCCATTTACTCACTTCAATTTTGTAACAAAACACACTTACTTTATCGATGGGATGTTTAAGTATATTTTCAATAAATTTTATAAATTTAAACTTTACTTAAAAACACACATAAAAACATTGAAATTGAAAGTAATTTCTCCCCCTTGGTTATATAATCAATCCCCCTTGAAAATAATAAAATATATGTGTTAAAAAATAAAGGGGGGAAAAATAATAACTTATCCTTCTTATTTTGAAGGGGTTGTCCAGAATTTCCGATTCAACATATAGAAATTTAAAATCTTTTGAAAGCTCCCCCTAAAGGGATTCGCTCCTCACCTATTCACCTTAAATTCCTACCATTTAATAAAAACAACATAAGGCATGGAAATGTGGTAGATCAACCAAAATATACTCAACTTGAGTAACAAGGTTGATATAGATTTCTTAACCCAGTGAATCCTTTCTTTAAATATCGAAAATATCTAGACCTATTCATTATTTATTCCATATTTTCTTTCTAAATATATATATTTTTAGAATTATTGATTTATTATTTATTTTACCATTATTTTTAGTTTAAATAAGCTTCTCAACTTTAGCAACTTGAGTATTTTCATTATTTTCAACTTGTTCCATCCTCTTATCCACTTCTAACTAGTCTAGACTTATGATTAACAAATGTGGCTCATGATCATTATTATCTTTGAGTGTGGATTCCTTTCTAGTGGGAATTATTTTAGCACCAAAGGGAATTGGTTATTTCCCTTTTCTTTTAAATGAATTCTTTTAAATAGGAATAATATTCATGAATTTATTGGCATGGTTTCTATCCACTTTTTACCATCCAAAAACACCTTCTTCGATACTGACTTTCTATTATAAGGAAACTTCTCTTCTTCTATACAATGAGTGTCAACCACTAATCTAATTTGGTTATATCTTTCTTGTATGGACTCTCTTTTGGGTTCTAGAATTATCCCATTTACTTTTACATTAATAGTCATCTTGCAATGGTCTATGATGTGACCTAACTTCCTAGAATAAAATAATTTCTTTCTTGTAGATTGAGAACCCAGATAATATTTCTCCACTATCTTCTTAGGTGCAATCCTCATCAATGATTTGAAATTCAAGGTAGACTCGCATTATTTTTTCACATTCTCTCTTCTCTACTATGGATTTTTATTTACCAAATAATTAGTCTTATATTGGGTTGATATATACTAACACTCTTTATAATAATATCCAAAATTGTGATCGAAATAATAGAAGTTATCTAAACATTTAAATTTATTTCTCATTGATATATTTATCCTTTTCTAGGGTGTATTCTTTGAACTAGCAGGTCTCCTATGTATTTCATCTCCACCTCCCCCCCCCCCCCCTTGTTTCATGGATTTTATAATCTCAATAGGTTTACATGTTGTTCCAACATTAAATATAAATATTCCTAAACCTATTACATCACCAAAATCTTCCAATTAACATCATTATTTTCACTTTAGGTATAGTCTATCCAGCATGACATGCTTTATATTTTGGAGAAATTTATCCAATATTTGGTTTAGTTTGGGGAGATTATTTTCATATACATAAATAAATTCACCCTTTTTGATGTTGTTAATTTATTAGAATTTTTATCCTTCCAAATTTGAATAGAATTTAACCTTTCTTATACACTTCTTGAAAGAATAGATTTAGTGTTTACTAAATGGATTTCATTATGGGATACCTTTTCCAATGAGACTTAGGTGGAGAATTCTCCAGATGATATCAGGATCTATTTACCACCATCATGATACCCTTTTGAGGGAAACACATCTATAATACTTGTATGTCAACAATTTTCTTTACAATTGTTTGGGAAGACTTAGTTTTGTATAATCTATATATTTTAGTTTTACTTCAAACTCCGAAAATTTCAAACTAACTGTATTATTTTCTACTATAAATGATTTTAGTATTTCTTGTTAATCCTCCTTTATCTTTTGAACATAAACCTCATGTGTTTTCTATGTCTCGGATAAATATGTGTACAATTATTTCATTCTTTTTTCTTTAGCTTCCAACTGGATAGACTTGACGTCTATTGAGACTTTATGAAACTTTTAGTATTCTCGGAACACATCTTTACCAACCTTTTAAAAAAATTATTTCTCACAAAAAACTCTTTGAAATTATTGATAAACCACTAAAATGATTTCATTTCAAATATTTTTTATCTTTTATTTAACTTTATCAATATTTGTGAGAGTGTTTTAGAAATCATTATTTGCTAGTTCTTTTTCCATTGCATCAACTTCTTCCTCCAAATTTGAATTCTAATCATGAAGTACCTTGATGAATTTGAATATATGGGTCACCAAATCAAAATAGAAACTCTTTATAAAATAATTAACCTCAATCTATATTTATTTATCTAATTTAAATCAATCATTTTCATAACATGTAATTTATTTAATTGAGGAATCATAACCAATATATTTACCAAAAACCAATTACTTATTTTATGTTCTTTATACCCCTATTGTCTTTTGAACTTCTATAACATCTTACTATATAAATATATCTCTTGTAGTTCACCTTGGTATACTTATATATTCAATTCATATATTTAAATTAAATATGTAACATGTATTTTTATAAGGTTTATCCCCAATATGGGTAACCTACTATGGTCCATTCTCAACTCCCATTGAGATTTGGATTATTTACAAATAATAAGGCAATAAATTATATTGGGTTGGATCGTGATTATCCAAAAACCTATATTTCCATATTATATAGTAAATCGATCACTATATTACAAAATTTATAGATCATGTGTTTTACTACACAATTAAATGGATCTTTATACTGCATCCCATAGTCTTTAAATTGGAATCACACTAATTGGAATTCTCATCATCCTTATTCCTATTAAACTGAACCATTAGGTTGTGAAATGATGCCTCTAAACCCCCTAAATATGATTTGATTCTTAGATAAATTGTATCTTTTACTTCCTTTATGCCTTCAATCACAACTCATGCAACTTGGCCTCTATCCACCGTATAGGTCCCATATTCTCTACAGAGAAATTACTCCTAGATATCTTAACTCAGAACTCAAAAAGTTGATGAAAAAAGATATATTACCTAGAAAAAATATAAATAAATTCACATATATTAAATATCTTTCATGATAATATAATTCATTGAATATTATAGACTATTATTTTTCTTCTCCATGAATGAATCTATCTAGCAGAAACAAATCATCTCACTTAGTTATATTTATTCTTCTATTTTTTTGAAACCAATCCGGTTGTACTAGTTTATTATACTCAGTTATTCCGCACTACAAGATGTAGTGAATTCTTATTCTTCTTATTTTCTTCAAGAGGTATGGTTATATCAAATTTTTATAGTCTTATTCTTCGAGAGGATTTTATCCTCCCTCGTCTTCATAGAAAAAAACTTTATTAGTGGACACTTATTATTTATTTTATTTCCTTTTACCTTGATCTTCCCACTTTCCCACATTAATGAGTAGATGTATTCAATTCATCCAATCATTTTCAATATGCATAAATGGGATCCTTAATATAATTTTCTTTTATAGATGAAAATAAGTATTATAAAATATCCATTTTGGGTCCTCTATGATATTTCATGCACTATTTTTCAACTAAAAAGATTCTAAAAATATCCTTATTTATTAAAACTCACAAAGATGAATAGATTTTTATTTTTATATTCATAGGTTTATTATTTCTCAAAAAGTACTCTAAAAACTTTTCACTTTAGTCTCTCTATGTGTGTAAAAATCACATAAAACTCAGTTTTTAGTGTGGCGCACTCTCTTGCAGGCTGAGAGCTTCACATAAAAACCTATAAAAATCTCAAATTGAGTATATAAATAGAAACAACCACTCACTTATTGCTTATTATTCTCATTCAAAAATCAAAAAATAAACTTTTGAAATTTAAACATTGAAGGATATTCCATGCACTAAAAGTTAAAATCATTCATTTCTAGATTCATTGAAATCTATAAGTTATAATTAAAAGATAAAAATAATTATTCATATTTCATCCTACATAAAAATTCTTCTAAGAAAATGAAGGATATTTTTCTCACTAAAATTTATTAAATCATAATGTTTAGAACCTTAATGGAAATCCCAAGATTCAATATATTTTCATCTGCATTATTCTTGAAAACACATGTGTTTTTTCAAGAATTTAATTGACTTGATTTTACTTAGAATTGGTATGAATCAAGGATACCAAGAATCATGATTATTTGAACTTGAATAACAATATCAACATCTTAAAATATAATTTTTATTAGAATTAATAATTATGGAAACTCCAATAGCATAATTTAAAAAGTATCTCAAATTCTTATCTTTGATTTGATCATCTTTTACATGATTTAAGATCAACTAATACTTATATAACATAAATCACAAACCATTAGAGATGTTTTAGATATTTAATACCATGAAGAACATCTTTGGAATTATTAAATTTGATTTATTCTTCATATTCTTAAATATTGAAACTCAATATTTTAATTCATCTAATTTTATATTTTCTCAAAGTATTAATGGTTACATAGACAAAAATTATTCTTGAGCATAGATATATTATGTTTACATAGATAAGAATCTTGTATATGTATATATATTTAATGGTTACATGGAAATTTATCATATTTACACATTTTCTTCTGATGATTATATAAGAAAAAACTCCATGAATACATGGCACTAAAAAATGATTATGTATATGCAAGATGGTGTTTATGTAGCACCAGATTAATGCTTAAAAAGAGCATGAATAATTCTTACATAGCTATAAATTTTCCATGTTTTCACTCAACTGAATTAGATGACGGTTAGGCAATACAAGGATATGATTCTTATATATATTCCAGGACTTATATATATTCTCTAAACTTCAAGTATATCGGTTCAAAGTCTTTTCAAACCATCTCTATCCTTATCCAACCTTCATCCAATAGTGTTAAGCACTAAATATAGAAACCTTCACATGTAGTAATCTTTTAATGGTTATTATTCATTATTCACATCTTCAGTTGGTATTTTTTCTCAGTGTAGTAACTTTAATCTCCGCAATAATTGAATTCACTCAAATCACTTACCAACTATTGTAGATGATACTCTATAACCTTGGAACCCATCTTGGACATTATTATCAACTCTCTAATCATCATATGTCATGGGTTTCTTATCAATAAACCAACGTCATTCTCTTTTATCCAAATATATGGTCATCATTTTACTTCCTTTACCACATGATATATATTTTATTTTTCATGTTCTATGAAAGATAACTAATCATCCTTTAACACACATTGATTTACTTGATATTGAAGATAAATAAAATTCAAAATTATCTAAATCCAAGTTAACTTTAGATCCCAAAATAAATATCTAAAATCATACATACCTATAAAAGTAATAACATGAGATAAGATGGAGATATTAAAAACTTCTTAAAATAGGAAGTGTTAGATTCCACCCAAAGTGGAACTTTTCAGGACCTTAATCATCCAACCGGGTAGGTTCTTACTAAATCTTGGTGCCTATGGATTATATTATATAAGTAAATAAAGTAATGGGTAACCTTATTATGAATATATGTAGGTTATTTGTGTTTTATTTGTGTCACACTTAGTTAGAAACCCCTAATAGTTGGGATATCATGGGAATATAGTTGGGTTTATCCATATGTGTATTAGATTAAGAGTTATCCCCTAAACTATCAAAGATTCATATATGATATGATTGGGTACATGCCCTGCCTAAATAGATAAGTGGTGATATAAACACTATAGTGGTCTAATTTCATAATAAAATATTGATCTTATCCCACTAATAAATATGATGAGATTAAAAAGGGTTTTCATTTTAATGGGAGTAGATTTAAAAAAAACTTACTGATTGAATTTTTGTAAAATATGATAATAATTTGATTAAATATTTTATTTTTGATGTATAACATCACCATCATCAAATATAAATTTGACATTAACCCTTGAAAAAATAATTTTAATGTAATCAAGTCATGTTGGTGGTAACTTAAGAATTTTTCTCAAGTAAAAGAAATTATATGTATTAGAGAAACACTTTCCTAAGTAATTAAAATATTGAATTTTTACAACACTTGGAATCTATATTTTTATAAGGAACATAGATGGATTTACCTAGGGTTTCATAAGAATTAAATTTAAAATAACTAAATTAATTTTATTCTCCTCTCATATGCTCACTATGATTGGTTGTTTTAATGACTTGATGAGAGTAGAGGTTTCCTTAAGGATTGTTTTGACTATATAATTCACTATATTTTCATTGATGGAAATATTCTAACAATGTAAATGGATTCAAGAAAATTTTAACCAACATTATAAAAGTGTTGAGAATAGATTAACTTAGCATGTAATGTCTAGCTTCTAGTGTTTTCTTGAAAATATATGTAATGACCCAGTATTTTTAGAATGATTTATTTCCTAAATAAATTTGTTTGAGATAATACACATAAAAATATAAAAAGACTTTGTTTAATTACTAAATAACGTTACATTAATCATCAATGAAACCAATTAAAATTACAAACATTAAAACATAACAAAAAATAGAAAATAGAAAATCCAAAATGGGAAAATATAGATCACCCCAATCTACTAGAATCAACGCCCCCACTGCAAACACTATAGAGAAGAAGAAAAATATTAATAAACCAAGAAGTATTATAGAAAATTAAAATATAGAACCTTGATAGTAATTCAGTTTAATATTAATTGAAATAATAGAGTAGTATTTATAGAATGTAAAGTTATTGTTGGAATAGTAAAGTGACAGTTGGAATATTAGCCTAACCATTGAAAATAGTAACATGACCTTTGGAATAGTAATTTTACGTCAAAATAATAAATTTTAATAAAAATAATATTTATCATGATTAATTTAATTAAATATAAACTTTATAATTCCAAAAAAATTATATCCTGATTAAGAAACTTAATGAAAATATAAGCACATTTTTAATAAACTTTATTTTAAAGTATTCTATAAAAAAAATTATTTTTATATTAAAATTTAAAATTAAATATCTTTTATAAACTTATTTTTATAAAATTAATATTATTTTTAAAATTATAATGTCCAAATTACCTAAGGGTAATTTTTTGGTAATTTTCTAAAATACTTATATTTTCATGTGAATAGTAAAAATATTGTTTTTATATAATCGGTGTAACTCAAATTACATCATTCATGATGTAATAATGACATAATACTTTATAGAACATTATTTTTGGTAATGGTTTTTTTTAATTTCATAAATTGTTCATTAAAATACAATAAACTAAGATTCCAAACCTAAAAAAGAACTTTCCAAACCTAAAGTCAAAAATGATTCCTTAAAATATCAATTTGTATTCTTTCCACATTCCTTGATAATATAATAATGAATTATAATTATAAAGGATATTTAAAGTCTTCAAATAGTTATATTTTATTAATATATGATTTATTTTTTCAAAAAATCACTATCACAAGTTTTACATTTGTTATATTATTTTATTCAATATTTTATTTTAAAAATACCCCTCTCCTCAAGTATGAATAACTTATCTCCCTTCCCTTGGAAAACAACTCCTAAAACCCATTACAAAGATCAATATCTAACCAAATACTATATTTTAAGAGTAATAATTCATATGGACGTTCTGGAGCAATCCAACTACAATCACCATAGAGTTACAATGTCACACAATAGAGGATACACTGGGGGGAGAGTAAGTTTATATTAACGCTTCCATATTTTCTTCTTATCTTTCTTATTTTTTCCCTCTTCCTTTCAAAACCATATACCATAAAATTTAATATAAAGTAATTTAAAATTATATTAATGATGTTAACCAAATATAAATATCATATATATGAGAAATATAAATGACATACTTCCCTTTCCAACCTTTTCAACAATGTCCAATTAAAGGCTGGATAACCACCTGCAGAGACATTTCCAAGGAAATTCTTATAACCACCTTCGTTGTTTGAAAGTATAAATTATATATAATATATTCATATATAATTATATTTTTTATGTTTCTATATTTAGTTATTCTAATTTATAAATTATATTAAAGAAAATAGACACATAAAAAATAGGAAATTTTTAAGTAAAATATGATATCAAAACACTTTAACTTCATCAAAAGAAATTAAGAAATACAATACCATGATTATAATTGATAAATAGTTTTATAAATGACTATAATTTACTTTTGAACTGACTTTTTAATAAATCTCTATTTATCATTCAGGTGGCACAAAAATTACTAAATTAAACAGGGATTTAGTTAAGGAGATTATTAAACCAAATTTTTTTATTTAGGTTATACTCTCTTCCATGGTATGAAGGTTCATATTATGTTCTTAAAATTTATTTTCCCTTTTCCTTTGAGTATATACATGTTCCTACCATTTCAAAAAAAATCAATGAAAAACCTTTTTTCCAAAGTGACTTTAATTTCCAAAACATCATATTTTACTCCTCTTTAAATAATTCTTATCCTATCAAGAATAATGATGTATTATGTCCAAGAATTATTTCCCTTATTCATTTGGGAACCAAAAATTTTTTCATGAATATATGATTTATGAAATCCTTATAAAACACATTCTCTTCCTTGGGTTTACTTCATTACTTTTATTGATATACATTCTATGTGTCATGAATGATTAGGTAAATGTTATGATGTTACGGGTGCGCCTGAAATTATATAGTGCTCCAAGTCATTGGGTAATGTGATATATCTCATGATATAACATGTAGTATGAGTGAACCTAATGAAATATTCATTTACGATGATGATGTTATGATTATTCACATATGTTATTCATGAATATAATTCTAGCATTGTTTAAACCTATGTTTGTTTATGATAACTAAGACCTGATGTTTCATTTTTATGCATTTCCACATTCCATGCCTTTATATAATGTTTCCTATCATTATTACGATGATGTTACTATGTTTATTTTGTGATGATGATGGTTATTCTCACCCACATTATATTTATTCATGTTTTTATTTATCTGCTTACTTACCTTTTATCTCACCCCTTTCATTGATGTATATCCTAAGGTGATTAATTTTACTAAGGAAAATGTGATGGCCATTAAGAATCTAGAAAAAAATTAATTGAATAAATTTTATGTTTTATTATGTAAATTTTATATATAAGAATAATTTTCCTAAGAAACTAATCCTTTGGATCTAGGATTTGTAATGATAATATGTTTTTTTTTTCTTTAAAATGATGTAATAATCATGTAAAAAAAGTAAAGTTGATATGGTTTGTATTAGAGCATGGTTTGTTAATTTGGGAATTAGAATTAGAGAACATTAGTTAAAACCATTAGGATAAGACTAAGTATATGTAAACATCCAAGAATATTTTTCTTATAAAAATTATTAACATAGGGATCCCATAAGATATTCCTTTAAACTTAATAGTGAAAAAGAATAAATTATTTACTCATTCTTTGTTGACTTATGTTTTGTTAGAAACCTTTTCAATTTTATAAAATGGTGGGAACCAGTATAAACTAGGACAAAAACCTATGTGAAGGATAATACAATGATTATATGAATGAAATTACCAATTCCATGGGAGGTGGAGCTCAAAAATTTATGGCGATGCTTACCCAGCAATCTCAGTCTATGAATAATAACCTAAATCCTTTGTAATGTCCTCCTTCACTAAGAAGGATCAACTATCAATTGATTACATTACGTGGAAACAACCAATGATGTTTAGGGGAACTTTTGATCTACTTGTCGTGGAATATTGAGTTAACTCAATGGAGAATATTTTTTCTATGATCCATTGATTCGAGGCAGAAAAGGTGACTTATTTTGTTTATTATTTAGATAGAGAAGACGGTCAATGGTTGGTGTTGGAAAATAACACTAAGGAAAAGGATGAAATAGAAGAGATGGAGTGGGAATAATTTAATAAAATATTTATTAAAAATTATTTCCCTCAAAATCTTTGAACAAATATGGACATATAATTCATAGAGTTGAAGAAAAATAAAGACGATTCTGTCACAACTTATAAGGAAAACTTCATAGGTCTTGCAAAATATGCCTTAGGTTTTTTTACCAACAAGTATATAAAAATAGATCGATTATTTAGTGTTTTAAAACCACACATTCAAAATTATCTAGAAATCTAAGACTTTAGGGGTTATTAATAAGTGGTTTGATGTGATCTTTAAGTAGAGTTTGAGTTTGGATAATGATCCTAGGTTATAGATATAATAATAGAATAATGGAGTTTCAAGCTTGTGGGGTCAAAAGAAAACAGAGGAAAGAGGATCCAAATACACACATGTCAAAAATGTGGGAAGAAACAGCATGATAATTATCTCAAAGAGATGGGTAAATGATTCAAGTAAAGGTGAGAAGGCCAATAAGCTCATGAATATCTAAGAGGAATAAAAGATCTAGCCAATATGAAGGAGGAAATTAGGTAACCTCCTAATAGAACCACCTATGGTTCAATGCTTCAACTGAAGGGAGAAAGGGCGCTATGAAATCCAATCCACTAACCCTCAATTCTTTGAGGGTAATCAGTGTTAGTAGCCACCAAATCCAAAGGATCAAGAAAAATCTTTTTCCATTAATACTACTAAAATGGAGCAAGAAAACAAAGTCATACAAGGTACACTTCTTATTCACCCGAGAAGGGAACGGTTTTATTTAATTCTATTTATATTCATTCTTTTATATCTTTTAAGTTTTATAGAACTATTTAATTGAATCCTTGATACCTTGAAGTAGAGATATATGTAAAAACACCTAGTAGTGAAATCATTGAAACCCAAGTGTTGGAATCTTCTCCTGTTGGTTCGTGTAGGAAGATTATTCCATCCAATATTGTAATGCTTCCTTTAATTTAATCCTATGCTATATTGGTTATTAATTGGCTCTCATTATATAGATAACACATCAACTATCATGAAATGTAAATATTTTTCTATATATTGAACCATATAATGATCATTTATAAATGTAAGGAACATCATGAACCACCTTTGAAAAATCCCTCAATGGTGTGGATATTGATACCCTGTTAAGAAGAATACCTTGCTAAAATGGTTGAGTCAAAGGAAGGTATCAACCTAGAGGAAATTCGAATTTTTAGGTAATACACTAATGTATTTCTTAAGGATTTACCCAAATTTACGATAGATCATGAGGTAGAGTTCTCAATAGAGATCATACACAAATCCACTCTCATCTCAAAATTCCCCTACAGGGTGGCCCAAATCAAACTGGAAGAGTTAAAGAAGAATCTAAAAGATCTTTTGGACAAAGGATTCATAAACCCTGGTGCATCACCTTGGTATTTCCCAATGCTCTTTTTCAAGAAAAAAAAGTTGTATCAATGTGTTTGTGTATCGATTAATAGGATATCAACAAGATTACCATAAAGAAAAAGTATCATCTTCCAAAGATTTGTGAATTGTTCAATCAATTATGAGGATAATAGTACTTCTCAAAGGTGGATATTCATTCTGGATATCATCAACTAACTGTGAATAAGGATGATATTCATAAGGCTTCTTTTTGTATATAGTATAGGCACTATGAGTTCAGAGTGATGCCCATAAAACTTACTAATTCCCCTAAAATCTTTATCTATTTGATGAATAGAGTATTTAAACACTACATATACAAATTTCTAGTAGTGTTTATCGATGATATTATCATTTAATCCAAGAGTAATGATTAACATGAATAGAATCTAAGGATTGTTCTAGAAATATTAAATATCGACAAAATTTATGCTAAGTTCAACAAGTGTGATTTTTTGATGTAGATAGTTGAATTATTTTGTTACATGATCACAAGTGAGGGAATTAATGTGGACACATCAAAGACAATAGAAATTGAGGAATGTCCTGGAACCACTAGTGTTAAGGAAATCAGTATTTTTCATGGATTGGATGGGTACTCTAAATATTTTGTGAGGAATTTTTCATGATTGTCTAGTCTGAAAACTAAGTTAACATGAAAAGGGGTAAAGTATGTCTAGATGGAAGAATGTGAGGAAAGATTTAAGGATCTCACGAATAGGCTAGTCACTACACCTATACTCACACTACTAACAAGTGAATAAGTTTTTATGGTATACAGTGATGCTTCAATGAATGGATTGAGTTGTGTACTCATATAGAATGATAAGGTTATAGCCTACACCTCGTGATAGTTCAAGATCCATGATCATAACTACCCAACACATGATCTAGGTTTATTAGATTTAATATTATCTCTAAATGGTGAGAAGAGACATATATATACCAATCATAAAATTATAAAGGATATATTCATATAGATGGATCTCAACATGTGTCAAAGGAGATGGTTAGAGTTAATCAAGGAATAGGATTTCTCTATTCACTACTTTCTGATAAAGGCAAACAAGGTAGATAATTCTCTTAGTAGAAAAGAAACATATACTTTATCCATGATGCGGATTGAGAAAGATCTTATCTTTATGGAAATGAAAATGATAGATCTGGAAATAATAATGATAGGTAATACATCCTACCATTGTACAATGATTTCCCAACCATCTATCCAAGATAAAATCAAGGAGGCACAAAGGGATTATCTCGAGCTAAAAAATAAGGTACAAGCGCTAAAGGAAGGGAATCTATATAAGTTTATTATTGATGATGGTGGTGTGATTTATTTTGGAATAAGGTTTTGAGAGCCTTCATCACCTATGATAGCAGGAACTATTGGATAATTCACACGGCTCATCTTTCTTCATCCATCCTGGAAGCACGAAGATATATTTCAATCTTCAAGAACACTTTTAATGGGATAACATAAAGAAGAATATTTCAAAGTACATCCCAATTTTTTGGTATGTTAGTAAGTTAACGTAGAGCAACATAAGTCCAAATTTATGATGCGACCATTTCCTATACCCATGTGGAAATAGAAGAATGTAACTGTGAACTTTTTCATCGGTTTCCCAAAAACATACAAAGGAAAGAATGTGATATGGGTTGTGGTGGACCGACTCACCAAGACTTTCCACTTTATCATTATTTGGAAATATTTCTCACTTAAACAAATTTCCAAGATATATCTAAAGGAAGTGGTGAGGCTGTATGGGGTATCACTTTTGATCATCTTTGATCATGATCCAAGGATCAAATCTATATTCTTAAGAAGTTTTCAACATTATTTGAGTACTAAATTGAATTTTAACATGGCCTAGCACCCCCAAACTAATGGTCAATATGAAAGGGATATTCATATTCTCAAGGAAATGATAAGATCCTACTAAGTGGAATTCAAGGAAGGATGGGATCAATATCTCCCATTTTTTTGTGTTTTTATACAATAACAGCTTCAAATCGTGTATTAAAATGGACCCAAATGAAACTCTATATGGGAAGTTATTTATAACTCCAACTTGTTGGGATGAATTTTTTGAATGAAATCTACTTGTACGTGACCTTATTCAAGATATGATAGAGAATTTTCAAGCCATACAACAACATATAAAAGATGCTCAATGTTGGAAAAAGAGTTATACTGGAAACTATCTATGAGACTTGTAGTTTGATGTTAGAGACCAACTTTTACTTTGAATATAACCATGGAAGAGAGTCATTTAGTTTGGAAAGAAAGGTAAACTTACAACAAGGTACATAGACCCCTTTGATATCCTTGATCACATGGGAGTAGTGACCTATCAGCTTTCACTTCCATGAAGTATGGTACAAGTTCATGATGTGTTCCATGATTAACTTTTGATGAATTACATACCTGATATTTCACATTTACTAAATCCGTATGTGGTGAAACTAGATAATTACCTCTCATATGAAGAGTATACAGTAAAAATATTAGACCGTAGGGACAAATTTCTATGAAATAAGACAAATTACCTTGTCAAATTATTATGGAGGAACCATAAGTATGAAGAGGAAACATGGGAAATAGAATAAATAATGACACAGAATTATCCTCATCTATTCTCAACATAAAATATGAGTTGAAATTTTAAGGATGAAATTTCTAAAGAGGGTAAGGATGTAACAAACTTGTGTTTTTAGTAAAATTTGTTTCCATAATAAATGTGGGCTATATAATACACATAAAAATATACAAAGACTATGTTTCATTAAAAAATATTGTTCCATTAATCAGTAATAAAACTTATTAAAATTCCAAAAATTATAATTGAACAAAAATATATAAAATAGAAAAACCAAAATAGGAAAATATGGGTCGCTCCAATCTACTAGAATCATCACCCCACTGAAAAAACTACAGAGAAGAAGAAAAAATATTAGTAAACCAAGAGAAATTATTGGAAATATAAATATAGAACTATTAGATTAATTGAGTTTAATATTAATTTAAATGATAGATTTGTATTTATAGGAGGTAAAGTAAACATTGGAATAGTAATGTGATCATTGGAATAGTAACCAGGCCATTGGGAATAGTAACCTTAACCATTTTAATAGTAATTTTACCTCAAAATAATAAATTTTAATATAAATAATATTTATCATGATTAATTTAATTAAATATAAATTTTTTAATTCCATAAAACAAGTATCATGATTAAGAAACTCAAAGAAAATATAAGAACATTTTAAACAAACTGTATTTGAAAGTATTTTGTAAAAATCATTACTTTTATATTAAAAATTAATATTAACTATTTTATATATTTATTTTTATAAAATTAATACCATTTTTTAAATCATCAAGACAAAATTATTCAAGGGTTATTTTTTTTAAATTTTATGAAATAATTCAATTTTTAGGTGAATAGTAAAAGTATAGTTTTTCACATAAATTGTGTAACTAAAATTAAATCATTAATGATGTTATAATGAAATAATAATTTCGAGAAAATTATTTTCAAAATTTTAATATTTAATTTCCTAAATTGTTCATTAAAATACAATAAACTCAATTTCCAAACCTAAAAAGAACCTTCCAAAACCTAAAGTCAAAAGTGATTCTTTAGAATATCAATTTTTATTTCTTTCCACTTTACTTTTTAATAAACTAATTAATTAGAATTATAAACTACATTTAAAGTCTTAAAATATTTATATTTAATTAATATATGATTTATATTTTCAAAAAAACACTATTACAAGTTTTAACTTTGAAATATTATTTTATTCAATGTTTTATTCTAAAAATACTCATATCCTCAAGTATAAATAACCTCCCTCCCTTTCCATGAATAACCACTACTCCCACCCATTAAAGATATCAATATTTACCCACATACTCCCTATTAATCCTCTTATAATCCATATGGATGTTCTGGAGCAATCCCACTCCAATCACCAAAGGGTTATGGTGTTGTACAAGAGAAGCTATATTGAGAAGAGAGTGATTCTATATTAACTCTTCCCTCTTTTATTATTCTATTTAGTCATTTTAACCTCTTCATTTCAAAATAATATAATAAAAAAATTATTATAAAATAATTTAAAATTAATATAATTATGATAACCATCTTTAATTATTATATTTATGAAAAATATAAATATCATACTTCCCTTTCCCACACTTTCAACAATGTCTCGTTAAAGCTCAGTTAACCACCGTCGAATACATTACCAAGATAATTCTTATAAAACCCTTCATGGATGGTATTAATTATATATAATATATCAGTTTGTAATTAAATTTATTTTATTCATTTGGGATTAATTATACTAATTTATAAATTACATTTAATAAAATAGAGAAATCAAAAAAAACAACTGGAATTTTTTAAGTAAAATATGATTTCAAAATGCTTCAATTTCATCAACAAAAATTAAGTAATATAATCCAATTGATATAATTTATAAATAGTTTTATAAATGAATATAATAAACTTATGTAGAAATTTTTTAATAAATCTATTTTTATTATTCATGAGGCACAAAAGAGATGAAATTAAGTAGGAATTAAGGTAAGGAGATTCTAAAACCCAATTCCTTTGTTTGGGTTATTCTCTCTTCCACAGTATGAATATTAATATTATGTTATTAAAATATCATTTCCCTTTTACTTTGGGTATATATATTCCTTCCATGTCAAAAATATTTCTAAGAAAACCCATTTTTTTCAAGGTGACGTCAATTTCCAAAACATGGTATTTTACTCCTCTTTAAATACTTCTAGTATACTCAAGAATAATGATGTATTATGTACAAGATTGATTTTCCTTATTCATTTGGGAACCAAAAATTTTATTCATGAATGTATTCTTTATGAAATCCTTATGAAACCCATTCTTTTCCTTGGTTTTACTTCATGACTTTGATTGATATATGTTCTATGTGGAATGCTTGATTATGTAAATGTTCTGATGTGACAGGTGTGCCCAGAATTATATATCACTCCAATTCATTGGTTAATATAATTTATCTCATGAGATAATATGTAATATGAATGAACATGAAGTTATATTTCTTAAAAATTATGATGGTATGATTATTCACATATGTTATGCGTGAACATGATGCTAGATTTGTTCACAACTATGTGTGGTTAAAACTACTGTGACATGATGTTTCCTTTTTATGCATTGCCTCATTCTAGGCCTTTATCTAATGATTCCTATCATGATACTGATGAGGATCCTAAGATTCTATTATGAGGATGACGATTATTATCACCCATGTTATATTGATTCATGTTCTTATTTATCCTCTTATTGGGATTTTAGCTCACCCTATTCATTAATGTATATCCTCAGGTGATTACATGTACTAAGGAGAATATGAGGTCCACTAAGAAGCTAGCGAATAATGAATTAAATAAGTTTTATATTTTATTATGTAAAATTTATGTTTAAGACTAATTTAACCAAGACACTAAACCATTGGATCCTGGATTTGTAACATTATTATGTTGTTTATCTTAAAAATGATTTAATAGTCATGTAAGAAAAGTAGGATCGCTATAAGAAAAGTGGGTAATATTTTAAATTGAAAATATAAAAGTTGGATTGAGTAACATCTTGTTAGTAATTTCAAGTACTCCGCATCCACTCTTTTATTCATTATTTGGTTGGTTCTTTTTTTGGGGTTCTTCATGTGAAATTTTTGAAATTTCGAAGGGCTCTTAGGCTGTGAATGGTTGCGCACAAGTTTTGAAAATCATGCACCCTGCTAGTGAAAACCATAAAAACACAAGTAGTGGGGGTTTTCATGGTTAGTGAATATTTTATCAAACCATGCACCCACCAAGGATAAATCATGAAACTCCACCAGAAGGGGTGCATGACTAGGGCACATAGTTTGAAAAACTTTGTGGCCTAGCCCAAGAAACCATGCGTATGGATTTTAATTAATTTCAAAAATTATATTAAAATTTATCAAACCCCTATTTGGACTTCCTATCATTCATAACTCGACCTATTACAATATACTATGTCGGTAGTTCTCCTAATAACCAATATTGGCTTCTCTAAATCCATTCTTAATTGAATCAAAGTGTGGTGATCGTTATGTGATCCTTTCCTGGTAAGAATTCAATCATTGTTCCTTCCCTCATGCCCTCTTCTTCTCTCTTCCATTGGGTTAATTATATCTCTATGTTGTTAGAGGATCTAATCCCTATTGTTTTAGATCTTGGATATAATTTTGATTCTTGTATCTTTGGGTCCCACATTGTTTGTTGGAGTTTCCCATTACAGGCATTGTGTTTTTTGATCCCATGATCCCATGGTAGGTGGGTCCTTTTATGTTTTTCCAGATTATTTTACCCTATATTTCCTGCTTTAAATTTTATTTCTTTATTTATATTAAGTTTATTTCAATTGGTTTATTAAAAACTCAATTCTAATGAATTGGTTATCTGGATTCAATTTGGAATGAAATTGGGGAAAACCCCCAATTCTAGTTAATTGGGGTGCGTTTGTGGAATTGGATGGAAAATTATGAATTTAAATTTTTTATTTTAAATCATAAAATTAAATTTTAAAATTTATTTAAAAATTTTTATTTGATAAAAATGGATTAAATTGTTTTGATATAAACCCAGTGCTTTTATCTTGTAAAAAGGCATGATTTGATTAAAAACCCATTTTGGTATTTAAATTGAAATTGGAATATTAAAATGGAAAATGGGTTAATTTTATTTTTGAATAGTTTTAAAGTGAATTTTATATTATTGATTGTTTTTATATCAGATAAAAGCCTAGGTTGTTAGTGTTTTATTCGAGACAATGCTCTATTGACGCTTTACAACTATAACAAGACTTATGCAGTAGGTCACACGCCCGATGGGATGGTGATGAGTCATCTTTGACCAGTGTCAGAGGGACATGTGTACAAATATTTTCATGATAACCTATTCTAGTGTGTGAGGATCTCATAACATAGAACTATCATACCTCTTACAGATAACCATGTTTCTTATTTGTTATTATTTTGATATATATGTCATTATTTGTAAAATTTTACAAATTAATTATGAATTTATATAAAAATTTTATTATTAAATGTGAAGGATGATTTCTTTTAAAATTTATTTTTTACATCCCTGACTTTTTAATTTAAAATTGAATGATTTATTTAGTTAATTAATAGTGGCATCTTATTATGGAATCCTTAGTAAGACCCTACTGATATTTTTTATCACACCCTACCTATTCCTTTAGGAGTTTGTATATTTTCTCCTTCTTGGTTCGATCAAGGGAAAGACAATACATAGAGGTGGTAGTTGATGTGGGTCTTTGTGCTTCAAACTTTTGTGCCTATTGGTACTTGGGGTTATTTGACCTATTTTTTGGTACTTTTATTATGTACTTTGGATTTTTTTTTTACATGTTTGAATTTTGGTACAGTTCGCCCTGTGGATTTTTCTTTTGATCATACTAACTTGTAATTGTGTCGTCCATAGTTTATATGGAAAAGGCATTCATAATTTTATCTTATTTGATGTTATGTTCTAGTCGCCAACCCATGGGGATCAGGAACGCCCTTCGGGCTATGTCCGGACTGGCATGGTTATCAATGAACCTGGATATTGAGTCTGGTTTGTGACAAAGTAGTATCAAAGGTGTAGGTTAAGAATCTTTCTTAAAAGTATCTATGTGGTTGTGTTGTCTTTTCGGAACTTAAGAGGTAGTTGTGATTGAGTGTCTGGAAAACACTCATCACAAAGAGAGTTAATTCACTAGGGATGATTTGGAGAAACAGTATTGATGATTATTTTAAGTCTTTTATCTAATTTTGATTTTCATCGGTTGAAATCCGAATCTTTTTTATCTATTTTTTCAGATTAATCTTCCATATTTCTCTTATTTGAGAGTTGTTCTGAGTGTCCTTTCAGATGTCTTAAATATTTTCTTTTGATGTTTTATAGCATCGTGCCTCCAATAAGACATGTAAATAAAATCCAGGAAAAATATTTTGATGACCCTCAGTGAGTGAATCCTCTCGTGGAGAAGAATTTGGTTGAAGTTGTTGTGTGTGTTGTCCAAGCTCTAGGACTGGAACCTACACCTATTCTTGTTCAGTCCCCATTTATGGAACCTCATAGGGATGACTTCACGATTCATTATTATGTGTTCCTTCACCAAAAATAACCATTTTCTAAGGATCTAATGATCCTAAATTATTTGAGAGAAATATAAATCTTATGTTTGAGTTCTTGGAGATTCAAGATGAAATCAAGCTGAAATAACCTTCAAGATAGAGGTAACTAATAGAAAATAGAGGGATACGATAGTGATGGTGAAGAAGCATGAGGTATTAGAGTGTAAACACTTTAAATATCTTTTCAATGACCATTTCTATCTAGATTAACTGGTGTTGGCTAGGGATATTATTTTTTTCAAACTCGATAGGACTGATAAGACCATGACAGAATATGTGAATAGTTTTTATAATCTTGTGCAATTTTCACATGACATTTTAATGAATGATAAGATGAATAATTGAAGGTTTTAGGTAGTATTTTGATTTGATATTTTTTATTAGGTTTTTCTATTGAATTTTTCTTCTTATGATGATGTTCTAGATAATGCATTGATGGTTGAAATGGACCTGGATGGAAAGTCAAGGTTTTCATGAGTTCCTGTTTCTCCTAGTAGAAGTGTGAGTTACTTTAAGGTAAATAGGAATCATGATGATTCACTTTTTGGTTCTCAATATCAGGATTTTTCTAGACCTCTCACAGTGATTAATAGAAGGCCCTTTGATTTGTTACCAATTTGGAAAACATGGGCACTCAAAACAGGTTTTCACTGAGGCACCCAAGATATTTGGTTCCTATAGACACTCAGGTCACTTTTAGAAATTATTATGTGTCTATTATAATCCAAGTAGTGACATGGGATCATTATATCATACTAAAAATATGGTGAAATCAGATTCTTCACAAATAGAATGGGTTCTATCCATAGAAATCTGAAACGAAGCTTCTTAACACAGTTGAAGAGTCTCTGGAGGAAGCAGATATGTAACAAGCAACTGTGATAGGTACCATCACTATAGATTTGTTTTTAGGGACTACTTTATTTAATAATGGTTCATCTAATTCTTTTATTTCAAATTTTATTGTGAGTTTTCTTAATCATCCTATGGATATTTTATTTTATGTGATGGATATTAATACACCCCTCAGAACGAAGAGAGATTAGGGTATTTGTAGCCCCGATTGTGTTTTATCTCTATCATATAGTGATCTTTCTTGGGATTTTATGGTTCTCTATGTGAAATAACTTGACTTCATTTACTAGATGGATTATATCATTGCTAATAAATCCTAGATTGTTATTTTCTTATATGGTGTCCTTTACTACACTCAGTGGGGTGTACCATATCTTTCATGGGGAATGGGAACCAAGGTTGAGTAGAGTTTGACCTTATTATCAAAATTTGGGGAAAGAAATATAAGTTTTTGATTTTGACCTAGAGTTAGAGTATTTTTTTATGATCTTCCTCCAGTTTTCATGGAGTTTCCCGATGTTTTTTCTTCTAAATTATTTGGTTTCCCACCGGTAAGGGAGGTATATTTTTCTATCTACTTAGTGTCGGTTACCTAGCTAGTATTTATTCCTTATTACCAAATAGAGCTATCTGAAATGAAATATTTTAATACTCGATTGGATGATATTCTAGAGAAATTATTTATACACCCAGGTGTCTCATGGTGGGTTTTTCTCTTTGTGAAGAAAGCTGATGTGTCACTTCATCTTTGTGTTGATTAGAAAAAACTAAATTTATTTACAATAAATAAAAATTATTCATTAACATGGATTGATCGTCTATTTGACCAATTGAAATGGGATAAGTGTTTCTCTAAAATTGATCTATGATCTGGTTACAATTGGTTGAGAATAAAAGAATATAACCTTCAGAAAACTATTTTCAGAGTAGGTACAGCCATTATGAGTAACTTATCATGCCCTTTAGTCTAACCAATGCTCCTAAATTATTTATGGAATTGATGAACATGATCTTCCATGACTATCTTGATACTTTCAAGGAAGTATTTTCGGATGGAATCCTTATTTACTCTATGTCTAAGTTGAATCATATGCATCATCTAAGAAAAGTTTTGGAATTATTGATAAGTCACTGATTTTATTCCAAGCTTCCAAAATGTGATTTATGGATTCGGTTAGTGTTTTTGTTGGTAAACATGGTGTCAAAACATAGTATTTCAGTTGATCTAGAAAAGATGAAAACTATTATGACATGGGAACAACCACATAATTTTGTTTAGATTCGGAGATTCATGGGTTTAGCTAGGTATTATCACTGGTTTGTAAAGGAATTCTCAAAGTTGGATTCTCCAATTAATTCCCTAACTCATAAGGGAGTAATGTATTATTAGGATGAGAATATAAGAATTATTTAGTTGAACTAAAACTTCATTTTAACTACAATGCTATTATTGAATCTTCCAATGTCCATGCAAGGAAATTTACTCTTCTTTGATGCCTCAGGTTCAAGTATGGGATGAATTATTATGCAGGGTGATAATGTTGTTGCTTATGGATCTTATTACATGAGAAGAATTATCCAACCCCTGATCTTGAACTCATAGCTGTAATTCATGAACATAAGAGTCAGTAACACTAACTTTTCAGAGAAATGTTTTTTAAGTATTCTGACCACAAGAGCTTGAGTTATATATTCTCTCAAAAATAAGTAAATCTCTACTACAGTTATCAGGTGGAATACCTAAAATCTTCAGACTCTGAACTCAAATATATCCTGGGGAAAGGGAATGTCATTGCAGATTATTTGAGCAGGAAAATTCTAACCCAGGTTCTGAAAGAGTCCTCAGAAGAGTGGAACTTGATGGATCTTTTTTCACAATTTCATATTGGAGTCTGGGAAGCTAGGATTGAGGTTTCATTGTTCAATGTTCAGTTGACCTCCACTCTTATTGAGTTTATTCTACAAGAAAAATATCTTGATGATGAGTTTCATAGAATTTTAGACTCTCTTTAAGGTGGGGAGACCATTGATGACTAGTCATTCTCCAAGGAGGGAATTCTATGTTATCATGATCATTTTTTTATATTTTTAGTTGTAATGGAATATGTTTTGGGGTATTTCCATAATTCCCAATGGGCAATGCACCTAGGAACCATTAATATGTTCTATGACATTCAATATAGATTTTGGTGTCCAGGTATGAGATGGGGCATTGCTGATTTTGTATCTTGTTGTTATACATGACAACAGGTCAAGGATGAGAGCCAGAAACCTTTAGCTTTTGTTCAACCACTTATAGAGCTAACCTAGAAGTGGGATGAGATATCTATGGAATTTTTTGTTAGGTTTTCACATACCTAAATAAAGAAGAATGCGACATGAATTTTGATTGATAGGATGACCAAATAGGCTCACTTTATACCCATTCGTGATTCAACCAAATTTAAGGAGTTGTAAAATCTCTATGTGATAGAGATTGTTCATTTCGAAAGATTTCAATCTACAATAGTCTCTGATTGTGATCCATAATTTAATTTTTGTTTTTGGAGAGGAATTCAGGTTGCATTGGGATCTTTGGTTACTTTGAGTACGGTATACCATCCATAGTCAGATGGCTAGATAGAAAGTTCTATATATATTGTTGAGGATATACCTCAAACCTATGTTATTGAATTTGGTGGGGATTAAAATGAACACTTAGGGTTGGTAGAGTTTTCTTATAACAATAGTTACCATTATGCGATTAGAATGGATCCTTTTGAGGCCTTGTATAGCCACCCTTATAAATCTCCATTGTGTTAGTCTGATATTGGTGAAAGTTACTTGGTTAGACCAAGATTTATTTGAGATATGATAGAAAATTTTTGGTTTCTTCATCAGGAAATTTTTATGGAATAGAGATTAAATACATCTTATATCGATCCCCATCACAGACTATTGAATTTTCAAATTCTGATCAAGTGTTCTTGAAAGTTTTACCCTGTTTGGGTCATCAATGGCTTGATTGGAAAGGGAAACTTCCTCCTAGTTTTTTTGAATTTTTGAAGTTGTTTAAAAGGTGGGTAATGTTTATTAACATTTATCACTTCCACCACATTTTATAGTGATACATAACATGTTCCATGTATCTTAACTCCAGAAATATATTTTTGGTCTATATTCTGAGGTAGAGTGATCTTGATATTGAACTTGATTTTTATGTGACTGGGAATTTAGTCATCAGAGTCGATTTTGAAACCAAGGTACTTTCTGGGAGGATGATACCTTTTGTTTGAGCTCTATGGAATAATTGTTCTGATATTCATGAGACTTGGGAGAGTGATGTACTGATGAGAGAGCAATGGCCTCATTTTTTTGGCAAGGAAGCTTCTTAAAAACCTTACTTGGGATATAAATATTCTATAGTGGGGAGGTTGTAACATCCCATTACTATTTTTAGGAATTCCTCAACCCCTAATTTGATCATGATTTGGTTGTGTCTCATTTTGGGGTGCTTTAGGTGAAACTTTATAAATTTTCAAGGTTTCTTAGGTTGTTTATAGTTAGCACATGGTTTTCCCAAACTATGTACCATGTTAGTGTAAACCGTGAAAACACAGATAGTGGGGGTTTTCATAGTTGGTGAACAGTTTGTCAAATCATACACCTTGTGAGTAGAAACATTTCAATTCCACCAAAAGGGGGGAACATCTATGGAATATGGTTTGACAAACCATGTTCCCCTACCTAAGAAACTATTCTCATAGTTTTTAATTAATTTGAAAATTCTCTTAAAAATTCATGAACACTTATTTGGACTCCCACTTGGGCCTAACTCAAACTATTATGATTTCCTAAGTTGGGAGGGCTCCCAATAACCACTTTTAGCTCCTACAAGACCCTACTTAAGTGAATCAAAGTGTGGTAATTGTTATTCTATCCATTCCCAGTAGGAATTAAATCCTCATTCCTTTTCTCCCACTCTCTCCTTCTCTCCTCCCAAGGGTTTTTTAGATCTCCATGTTGTTGGAGGATCTAATCCCCATTTTTTATATATTGAATCTAGGTTTGACTCTCATATCTTCATTGTAAATGTTCTTCATTGGAGTTTCCAATTACAAACATTATGTTTTGGGATCCCAAGGTATGTTATTAAATTTATGTTTATCCAATTGATTTAATACAAAATTTCTAGTTTTAAATTTAATTTATTGATTTAAATTAAATTTATTTCAATTGTTTTATTAAAAACCCAATTCCAGTTGATTGGGGATTTGAATTTATTTTGGCATGAAATTAGGGAAACCCCCAAATTATAGTGAATTGGGGTGTATTTGTGGAATTTGATGGAAAATTATGAATTTAAATTGTGTAATTTAAATTTTAAAATTGAATTGTGAAATTTATTTAAAAATTTTATTTGATACAAATGTCTTAAATTGTTCTGATATAAACCTATTAGTTTTATCCAATAAAATTAATGATATAATTAAAAACCCATTTTTGTTTTTAAATGAAAATTGGCATATTGAAATGAAAAAATGGGTTAATTCTATTTTGAACATTTTTAAAGGAAATTTTCCATTATTGATTATTGTTAGAGCACATTAAATACAAGGTAGTTAGTGATTTGTATGGGAAAATACTCTTAAAACTCTAAAAAACTTATACAGCAGGTCATATCCACGATAGGGTGGTTATGAGTCCTCTTTGGCCAATGTTAGAGGGACATGTGTACACATATTAACATGATAACCTATTCAAGTGTGTGAGGATACCATAACCTATAATTATTTTACCTCTTTTCAGATGACCATGTTTTTATTTTTTTTTATATTTTCCATTATTTATAAATTGTTTTACAAAATCCGTTTGAATTTATATATACTGTTTTATATAAAATGATTATTTAAGCTATTGTTTAAAATATTTTCATCAATTGAAATGTAAAAAAGGATTTTTTTTAAATATTATTTTGTACTACCAATCCAGTTTTATTTAAAATTGAAGGATTTATTTGGTTAATTAATTTTGGAATCTTATTATGGAATCATTGGTGATACCCTACTGGTGTTTTAGATCACACCCTACCTGTGCCTTCAAGCGTTTGTAAATTTACCCCTTTTATGTTCGAGCAAGGGGAAGGCACCACTTGGAGGTGGTATTTATTCATCTTTGGGCTTTTAGATTCAATTTCCATTAGGACTTGGGGTTTTTTATCCTATTTTTTAGCACTTTGATGATGTGATTTGGGTTTGTTTACCTTTTTGACATCTAGTAAAGTTCTCTCTGTGGAGTTTTCTTTTGAGACTATTGACTTATAACTTTTTATTCCACTGTTTATGTGGAAAATCATTCCCAATTTTGTCTTGTATGATGCCAGGTTCTAGTAGCCAACCTATGGGGATCAAGAACACCCTTTAGTCTATGTGTGGACGAGCTCAATTATCACAGTATTAGGGTATCCATGTTGGTTTTTGAATGTTTGGGAGTCCAATAATGTTTCTTATAAAATATAGTCTAGTTCATTGAAACCTAATTGTGTAGTTAGGAAAGAGTAGTAATTTTATATGATATAACTGTCCACATACCAAAAGGGGTTTTTGAAACTTTATTGAATTTCTATGTCAATTATTTTAATTATAGAAATTAATTCTAAAATTTTGAATGGTTTGTGATAACAAATGTATAATTTTCAAATATTTTCAGTATATAAGAGTTTAAAATCAATTGAATAGTTGATAGACCCTTTATTTTTCATTCGAGTAGTGGATAAAATAGTTTCTATATTAAAGATTTTAATATAAAAGAATTTATCACGTTCAGGTGAATCTTAGTAAAGGATGTGTATATTTATCTCATTTATCTTATATTATAAGAGTCATTATTTACTAATAAAGATTTTTTATTAATAATATGAGATGATACCCATGATTTATCATTCATTCGATTATAAAACATGTTTGAAAATCAGGTAAGGATAAAAACAAATTTTCTAGGATAAAAAATATTTATCCAAATGTTTGTTAAAATATGAGGGAAGGTGTTCCCGTAACCCATAATTGGAATATTTTAAATAATAAAGTATTATTTTTATAAGAAAATTTTACAATCACATAAAATACCATATATGACATTGAAATAATGTTTTATTTGTTAAATATTCATACTAAAAGGAAATAATAGTTATTTCCTAAACACAAAGAGGTTTGTGTGTATTAGGATGATAATATAAATAAAATATATTGTCTAAGAGGCTTGTTGGGGTACTTTTGGATTAGTAAAAGTTCAAAGTTTACAAATAAAAGATATTTATAGTCAAAATAAAAAATTGAATGTTGCTTTATATCTTTAATGGTTTAAATAATATTAGTATAAGATTAATGTAAATAGATATATTATTTGAAAAAATATTTCAAAAAGAATTTAATGGAAAGGGTTCCTAAAATGATGATAATTAACATAGAAATATTTTTAAGTAGATAAAAAAATTCTTAACATCATAACATTTTATGATGTAGATTCAATGAGTTTAAATTTGTTCAAAGAGTTGAACATTGTGAATATGATTCCTAAACCTATCCATTATTCAAACTAGATAACTTCATTGATATTACTCACTAAATAGTTTATTGGGAGTGTTTTATTAGGTGTTCACCTAGAGATGTGGTACGAATTATATAAATATATAGTGAGTTCAACAAAACCCCTTAAAGTAAATCAAAAAAAGGGCTAGTTGGGTAGTCTATAATATATGATATCTTAAGTAGGTTCATATATATGGTTTTGTTAAGTACTTTTAAACAAGTTTAAGAATATAACATGTATTATGTTTTACAAAATCCATTCTCTAATTTTTCACTCTTACATATTGGTTTCATATTTTATGTGAATTTAAAAGATAATTAACCACTCAAAGTATGGCTTTGAGTTTTCCTTAATCAATGATCATCATGGAGTATTATAGGTTGTGGTGGTATGTTATGGTTATCATGATTAGAATATTATACTCTATAAAAATAGTTTTATACAAGATGAAAATAATTTAACCATGAGATAATAAATTAAGATTTATTTTTTAGAATGACCCACAAAAGTATATCACATAGAATTTCATACATAAAATAATATACTTAGGGGTGTATGATTATTATGAATATCCATAACTTGAGGTTTGAGAGATAATTATCATGAGAAACTTATTACTTTGATAGATTTCTTACGTGATCCATGAGTCTTACCTAATCGGTGGGTGGTTGGGTTGTTGTTGATCAAATCATCATTTGGATCTCAAGTAATATGGTATTTGTCCACATGTATGACAAGAAAATATATTTGATCTCTTAATTGACTTATACTAAGGAAATTTATGGCCATGCATAGTTGAGTGACATGTTATATACTTGACTACTTAGATAAGAAACAAGTTATGTGTTCATCTACTGGATGAATGGCATGTGATGTATCCATCGACTTGGTCAATATATTTTAGAGAATCATGAGTATATGAGATGGCCTATACAAGATTAAAATGCTCCATGTCTAGGGCTCACTCTATGTCATAGAAAAATGTATTATATAGATATCCATCTAATGTATATAATGAATCTTGTTGTGGACATGTTTATATAGATATATGAGTATGATTGATCAAGATCAAACTAGAACCCTTTATATCTTGAGTAGAATTGATATTTTTCAAGAGGAAACTATTTCCTTACAACTATAAAATCAATATTTCATATATTTTAAACACTAAAAAAAATTGTAGGCTTAAAAATTTAGACCTTAGAATAAGGATAAAATTTTGGATAAATTGTTTGTTCCAAATTGAATAGAGTTTGATAAATCATATCCAACATATTTTGGATAGATTCAAAAAGAGTTATGAAGTTTTTCCATATATTCCTTATAGGATTTTATTATGAGTGAGAGATTGTTAGAAATTCACTAAAATGGTTATATCATATTGTATTATATACCCAACATTTTAGGTAGAGATATAACATAAATTTGATTATATTATGTTATTCCATATACAGTGTCTGCCTATAACACCCAAAGATTTTATAATATATTTATCTTTAATAAATTTTAAGTTTTGGTAGGTTATTTACATGAAACATTGAATTTAAATGAACCACTGTATACAATTTAATTAATATTATTTAATTTAATAGTTATGAACTAGTCATTAGACTGGTGGGTATTAATAGAAGAAACTAAATTATAAAAAAAAAATTACACATATAAAAAATTAATTAATTGCTTATAAATTCTTTAGTAAATAAAATAAAAATATTTAAATGTAAAAAAATTGATGTTTTGATAAAAAAAATATTTTTATGCATGCAATGTGTTATTATTTTAATAAATTAAATTAAATATTATTAATGAATTATTTAAATGAAATTTATATTTTATATATTCAATAAAATATTTCAACATTAATCTAATAGTTTTTACATAGAATGTAATGATGGTAAACTTAGTTTTATAGTCAAAAATTCATTTTGATATAAATGGTTTTGTTGTATTTTAAACGCTTATTTTGAAATGAATTTCTATCACTTATAGAAACTGAAAATTATAAAATGGAATTCATATTTTTAGTAATCATGATTAATATTATGTAATAAGGTTATGTTAATTGTTTTATAAATAGTAAAAATAGTAAAAATTATTTACCATAGTTAAATTTAAAAGTTATTTACCCAGGGTTAACCTATGATATAAGGTTTAAAATATCACAAAACACTTGATTTAATTTGATTTTATGATGGGAGATTGACCATGTCCTTATTATCTTCAAATATTTTTTATTTTTGGGTCATCTAATTTAACACCCTAATAATTTAAAATTTATTTCCTTCTAAATAAATTAAATCGCTTTGATAACTTGTGATGCACGTGATACTGGGTTTAAACGAAACACGATACTTTATTAAAATATTATTTAAACATGATTATGATAACATAAAAATTAAATTGTAGTATATTAATAGGAATAAATAAATTATAAAAATATATAATTATCACACATTCATTGGTTATCTGTTGATTATATATAAAAATAAGAATTATTTTAAAGTAAAAGAAATGTTTTCTAAAAAACAATATTTTTCCAATAAAACGGTTTCATCGCTTATTGTGCACTTATGATAAAATGAATTTTTTAAAATATTCGAAAAATTATTTTTTGAAATGAAATTAATTTTTTAAATCATCATAAAAAATATCTTATGGTTAATTTTTTTATTTTTCTGAAAAGTGTCACTTTTTGATGAATTGTAAAACATACTGATATTTATTTGAAAACTACCTTTTCATTTAAAATATCTACAAAGTTAAATTATATTTTAAATTTATCTTAAAGTTAAATTAGATAAATTATATTATGATAGATATAATTTAGGTCATTATAATCAATTTCATATTGAATTTTGATATTAAAAGCTTCCATACTAGTAAGAATTTTGTTCTCAAAAACCCGATTTTTCATCATGTCTATGGGTTTTGTTTTAAATTTAATTTTTCCTCTTCTGATAATTAAATTTAGTAAAATGTATAAAATATTTATAGTATTAATGATTTATATTTTATAATTAGTTAATATTAATTTTTTATTATAATGAATAGTGAAAATAGTAAAAATTAATTACCATGGTTAAGGTAAACATGGGTTTACTGGGGAGTCAAACTAGAAAGAAAATGATTTAAATAACCTAAAATTGTATAAAATATATTTAATGATAATATTTAGACATTATAATATATATATATCTATAAAAATATATTTTTACCCTTTTAGATTGTGAAAAATGTGGGTATATATTTTTATTTTCAAAAATTACAAGTGTCGTACTCACCTCACTTATAAAAGGCCACCCTCTCTTCTCTCTTATTCACACCCAAAAAAACTTTTTTTTCAAAAAATACATAACTAAATAAATTCAAAACTTTCATAACCTCATCCTAGAATCCTTGGTTTTTTCATAAATAAATTCTATTAATAGTTTTGGTATAATCTTAAAGAGGTGGTCTGAGAAGAGGTAAAATGACTAACTATACAAGTTTTCTTTATTTATTCTTCCACATCTTTAAAATATTCTTAATTTATGATTATATAATAAAAATAGTATCTAAAATTTACTTATATGTTATTATATTAAGGTAATTTCCTATATCTATCTCCTCTTCCCACAAATGGGAAATGATAACATCACTTGTGTGTACTGGGAACTACCGCCTCATGAATAGATGTGACATGTATTTTCATCAACACCTATCACAATTGGGTATTATGATGGATATAATGTATATATATGATATTTGTAACATAATTATACCTATGTAGTCATTATATATTTATTTTACTTTCCATTCCTTATGGGAGGCGATAACGTTCTTCACCTGTATTGTAGACTAACACCTCACGAAATGATGTGATTAGTTTTTCACTAACCCTGTACATGGAAGGTAATAAGGATAAATTTAATGAATATATGTTACAGAAGTGAAATAATTATCATATATATGAAATATTTAAATATCTTAAAAGATATTATATCATTTTATTTCTTACCTTTTCACTCACTAAATGATGATAACGACGTTTGTGTATGTGTGTATTACCGTCTTCACGAAGTGATGTGACTCTCATTTCATCACCACACCACATGGATGATATATACAAGTATATTCAAAGAAAAAATATTTTATTTACAATATTATTATCATTCTTTAAATATAAAATATTACTTACCTTTTTTCATAATGATCGTTGAAAAAATGGAAATGTTACTCATGCATACGTACAACCTACCATCTCCATGATCGTAACATACTTCCTTTCTCAAAACCATATTTAATGATTGGTTTTTAAATTATAATTTAATTGTAAATATGATAATTTTTTTACTATTATTATTATATATATTTTGAAATAATCTTAGACCAATATTCAACCTACCGAAGTCATTTTTGAAATATAAGTCAAATATCATCGAAACACCTGATATAAACTTAATTGATCATGTAATTATATATAACATGGTAATAAGTGGAATAAAAGGAATAAAATATTTGAAAAAAAATAATTAAGAAATTAAATAATTAACATAATTTTATTATTCATAAATATAAATTACATACGTGATGAGTTGAACACAAGGTAAGGAACTTCGTCTCAAATTTTCTTTATTGAGGCATATTGTAATGTTATGCACCTAATTTCTTTTATATGTTTTATATAATGATCATTTTTCATGTAATTTCATTGTTACTTAATAATTTATGTTATTTTAAGTTTCAATTTTAATTATTTCATCCAAGGATATTTGACATGAATCTTACTAAGTGTTAAATAATTTCATAACTCAATTTCTTTTTAAAGGATTATATTACTTCATCGTTTGCCTTTAATATTCTAAGATTATATGTATAATGAATTTTGATTATATTAAGTTTTATTTATACTTTTACTATGTTTATTTACATTTTATACACATAATTTATTCATTGATTAATTCTCACTTCAATGTTATGATCATTGTACGGAATTTCATCTCAATTCCCATTTCATTTAGACATTTTTGTTAATATGAACCTACTCACTTTTATGTGGTGTCTATACTTACCCATTGATGTATTTAACATAAATATATATTTATTCATAATGTTAAATGTTCAATTTAAGGTTATCCATATTATTAGTATCATTTATATAAATATTTCCTAAAATGTATACCATTCTAACATACGGTGTTTACTTTGAAAGTTATTTGATTAACTAGGGAAATATTGATAAATCCATATTATTTACTCAATATGGATATTTTATGATAATTAATTTTGATTAATTATTTAAATTTATTATTTGATACATAAGGAATACTTTTGATATGTAGTGATAGTTGGGGCCTGGAATTATATAGCTCCTCGATGCACCGATGGGTTTCATGAGACAAATTAGTTGGCCAATTTAAATGGGTTTCTACATTTAGTTTTAAACTATCTTGTGAAAGTTAATTATAGTAGATGTATCATTTTACTGATAACATGACTTCCAACGAGTAATAATTTCCTTCATTAATAATTTAGTTACTTTTATTCAAGATATTTTCACAATTATATTATCTCTAGATGCATTTTATTCTCAGTTATTCATTAAAATGCATGTGTGTTCATTAATTTACCTTAATATATTAATTATTCCATATCCAATTAGGATATCCAAGTTATTTATTAAATTTAATGTGTGTTTTTACCTTTCCATAATTTTTATACTTTATTGATTCATGATAGCTTCTATTGTGTGTAACTCATATATATCATTTTAGCTCACCCTTATTCTGTTATATTTCCCCATGTTATAAAAACGAAACATTTTAATGAGTTTCAAGGATTCTGATAATTTTACTTTTTTATGTTTTATTTTATATCCTCAATGTAAAATTGGTATCATGTATGTATCGAGTTCTCCAAAACTTCTAAACTAATCAGTTCTTTAGGATTTTACCCCTTGTATATAAGACAATGTAATAAATTTGGCATCGTCTTTGGGTTAATGGATTCAGGGTCATTATATTTAGTATCAAAGGAATTTTAAAAGAAACCTTTGGAACTAGATTAAGTAAAATAGATATTAGATTACATAACCATATGATATAATTTTAGGATAAGTATAGAATAAAATGTTGTGGTTTTGTTAAGAAATAGATTATTTTGTTTTTCCTAGAAATGCATCCATGTCTGGAAACTACAAGTGGATTTGGTTCTCGCACAAAGGTACCTAGGGGTAATAACTATAAAAGGGTCTCATTTGTATTGACTTGATCATCACATTGTGGATGACAATGGGACTTATTATGAAAATTTTTTAACACTCCTAGGGGATATTCCTAGGATAATTTTCATTTTATTTATAAACCATTATGAATGATTTGAAAATAAAGATATCCCCAAAGAAACCAAGTTTTTTATTCTAACATTAACAATGCATAAATTTTAATTTATGTTAAGTGTTAAATAATATTTATAATTATAAATTATGATTTAAAATTCATAATTTTTTGATATAATCTTGTATATTCCATTATTTAGAAAGGGTTCCTAGAATGAATAAGGGTATAAATACTCATGTTCAATGTAGATATTTACCTACTGAGGAAGCTAATACAACTGGTATTGGAACTGAGAAAATTATGTCTATATTAGGGCATTTTAATTAGGTTATGACAAATAAAATTTACCCAATGCAGAAACCTTTTATTCCATATCATGATTATCCTATGTTTAACCACTTCATGAGATAGAAGTCTCAATTGTTTAGTGGTACTAATAATCCAATGGTATCCTAGTAATGGATTAAGTCTATGTAAAAGATATTTATATCCTTAGGATGTGATGAAAAGTAAAACGTTACACTTTTAGTATATTTTCTCAAAGGAAATATTGTTCAATAGTGGCCATTGATCCATAATAGTAGGTATGAATAGTAAATAGAACTTGGGGAATGAAAATATTTTAAGGATAAATTCTTCAATAAATAATTCCCTTATGAGAAAAAAGAACAAAAATGAAAATAAATTTATTCAATATAAATAAAAAGGGATAATAAAGTGTTACTAAGTATGAGGATACCTTTACATGGTTATCTAGGTGTAATATGGATTACATATGCAATAAAAAGTTCAAGATTTACCATTTCTTTTAAGGGATTAATCCAATACTTAGAGGGGAACTTGTATCACAAAATTTTTTCTCCTATGATGAAAAGGTTTTATATATAATCAAAATGGATAATTAATTATCTAGATCTAACATGAATAAAGGAAAAAAATGAGAGGTCAAATGAGCACCACAAAAAAGGGAATGCGTTAAAGAAAAATAAGAGAAGAAAGAAATTTATACCCTGTAAAAACTGTGGAAAGAATAATCCTAGGAAATTATTGAAGAAAATGGGATGTTATTATTTGTGTAGAGATAAGGTTTATATAGCTCATGAATTAAAGGGGAATAAAAAATCAATGATGTCCAGTGATTTAGTTGAAAATTATAACGACCCATACTTTACATACATTGTTAATACTTCAAAATTGAAGTATACTTAATACAATATATAAAAAACCACGAAAGGACCCTATAGGTATAGTGTCTTTAGAAACTGGGAAACATAAATAACTGGTTCATAAAGCGTCTACACTGTGTCCCATTTATTTCATCATATCTATAGTCCCTTTTGGCATATCTTACTTAATAACCTTCTTCCTGACCTGGGGAAAGAAAACATACAAAAGGTTGAGCTCAAATTCTCAGTAAGGGTAAACAGAAGAAATATCAATCACATCATATTCATAAGAACATAACTTTTGAAGATCTTAACCTGCAAAAGAGAGCATAATTTCATAACATGGGATAAATCATAGTAGTGAAATGGAATCCCAATAATCATAACATAAAACATGAAACTTTGTGGCATACACACATAATCATAGAGAATCATTTCTTATTAGTCAAGACTCATTTCCAAGACTATCTTAGTGGACAAAGTCCATTTCTGAACCGAGTTCACTCCTTATTTCATTCCTGTTTCACTGAGCCGGTATAACCTACCGTTCCAGCCATGTCTATCTCATGAGATATAAAATCTTTACCCAATGCATTGGAGGGAGATATATGTCCCACCCATCTCATAATGATACCATTCTTATGTGTGCCACAAAATCATAAACCATACATCATAGCATAACCCATGTAATAAAAATGGGAATCTTAAACATCGTGACATCATAAAACAATTCATATAAGATAAAGGAATTCATAAATATAATTCCATCACAACATAATCAAATAAATGTAATAATAGGGATAGAAACATAACCCTTTATTATATTAGATGGAAAATAATTTTGATAAATCACATGAACTCCATTCTTGAGGAAAATATCCTTTATGCTTCAAAAACACTTTTCCTTTCTTAACATGTTGTACAATTCTAAACTAAAATAATTTTATTAAAAATAAACTTGAAAACTTTTAAATTAATCTCATTGGAAATAATGTTTTAAAAATCCATTCATTCCATATAAGTTAAAAAAAACATTCTTCGTACTTTTGTCGGAAAAGTCAAAAAGTACCTCGTACGAAAAACGACAAAAGATTCCTTCCATATCCTTTACTGTAAACTCACCGAAGGGTAAAATTGGATTTAAAAAATTTTAGGTGGATGGAAATAATATTACATATTGAGGAAACATGGATGTGGATGATAAAATACACCCCAGTAAATACCAAAGTATAAACAGTCTCGGATAAAAATGAGATTGTGATATTTCCCGTACCTTAGGTCTGATATGCTTCGTAAGTGTCCGAACCTCCTGTATAATGATTTAAATAATGTTATTTACTTATTCCAGAATCATACTTATTGTTATGATATCATATATGGTCATATTATTAGCTTCTTATTAGTAATATTTCATTACTACTTGTTATTCGGGTGTTTATTACTTTTTGTTCTTATGCATGTTTTGTCAAATAAATTCTTATTCTTCTCTTTAGGTTATAGATACCTCATTTACAGAATGGTATTAGTGTAATATATATCATATTCATTCATTCAATTCATTTATATAATCATTATGAAATGAAGATCATGTAGAACGAGTCACATCACATCGTGGAGACGGTATTCTGTACGTACGCACGAGTGATGATATCGTTCCTATGATCGTGGAATTGTATTGGAGTGTATGTATACTATTTCAGAATCAATATCAATTTATAATAGTCATATATAGTCATTAATTACACCATTATACCCATCCATGTAAGGTGGTGGTGGAAAATAGATTACACCACGGCGTGGAGACGGTATTCCGTACGTACGCACGCGCGGTGATTTCTTTTTCCGTAGGATGGATAGATGGTGAAATAGGGTTGTTTCATACTTATAATAACATATCAGTATATGATTTATACTGATGTTATTACTTCATAATGAAACAATTAAAGAAGAAGAAGTGGAAGAAGAAATAAAGATGAAAGAATCGGTAATGGACATTACCTCGTCTTTGAAGTGCTTCTTTGGGCCCTCCTTTTAGGGCACTAAAATAGGTCTTTGAAGAAGAAAAGAACCTATAGAAAGTTTCTAGGGAAGTGGAGAGGAGAAATTGGCAGGGTTTGGCCGAGCTTGAAGGCTCAAAGTGGTGTGAGGAAGAGGGGGAGGAGGTGCCCTTTTATAAGGGAGGAGAGGTGCACCTTTGGAATAACTAAAAATATTACTTTATTATAAAGTCAAATTCGGTTTTTAATAGCTCCAAATTAATATATTTAGAAGATAAGGTGGGTAGGGGTCTGAATCCTCTCATCCAATAGAATTTATACAAGTTTAGGTATCAATTTTAACCTTATCATTTAGATTTAACTTTAAGTTAGATAATTTAACTTTTACCGTGTCTTCTTGTTTTCTTACACTATAAGGTTAATAAACATACTATATCAAGCCAAACGAACCCCAAGTTGTTTATTATTAATATATATAACCTGATATAAGTCATTTGTCCGAACCTGAGATTTTTAGGAATAAAATAACAATTAATAATATAATATTTGTTTTAAAAACTATTTTATGTCAATTTTGACACTATTTAGTAATTGATTTTTTTAAAAATCATAACAGAATGATTAGTTCGAAAAAAGTTACTTAAATGAATAATAACATGTAATATTAACCTATAAAATTAGTGTAATTCATAAAAAGTCTCAAATTACATTTGTTTGGGTATTTATATCATCAATTATGTCAATATTTCATTAATAAGATAATTACTGCATCATCATTGTGTCATAAATAAATTAATTCATTTAATGTCTAAAAATTACAAATAAAATACCATTATGTAGGAAATATTTTTATATTTCTAATTAATATTTATAGTCGAATTTATATTATGTATTACCCCATATAAAAAATGATTTACTTATTAAACTTTGATTTTAGCTATTTTAACCCTTCTTTAAATAAATTAATAATTAATGTCCTAATCTAATCCAAGTGGGCCTAAATTGTCATAATTTATTCCTAAGGTTTTTTTTGGTCGAATTACACTTGTCCAATAGAATTAGGACATGTGTTAGGGTAATAATAATATCATTTTTACCCTTAATTTCCCTATTTACTTTTAACCGTGGTAAAGAAAAGTAAAAAGTTACTATTCACCAAAAAATTATTTTCATCTAATTGAACCACATTTTACTTACTGACATCAATCGTGTCTCTCAGATTTTCGAGATTCCACTCACAGAAGCGGTAAAATTAAGTTTTATGAAAAATTCAGTTTTTTAACTACCACTTAGTGGTTTCACTATTCATCAAAAATTGAAAGTTTTCATAAAAGTACCAAAATTTCACCCTAGGCTAATTTCGATATTCCGAATCCAAAAATGAAGTCCATTTTGAAAAAATAAAATTTATAAAATTTCAAAAAGTGGTTATTACTATTCATAACGGCTAGTTTTAATAATATTTTAATAGCATGTCATTATTTAGTGAAACTCAGTATTGCATACGACGCAAGCTATCAAGGAAGGCCGTGGTTGTGTGTAAATCAAGCCAAGCTAGTGTTGTGTGTAGTGAAAGATTCCTTTGATGATTTATATAACATAAAAACAAAATATTTCACATAAAATTCTTGCGTGTTACATTCTACCCCCCTTAAAATGAATTCCGCCCTCGAAATTCATCACTTTGTAACAAACAGATGAGGATACCTCTCCCTCATCATATCCTCAAGCTCCCATGTAGCTTATTCTAATTGTTGGTTCCTCCATAAAACATTCACCAATCAATTGGTCTTGCTTCGTAGGACTTTTTTGCTACGATCTAGAATCTCTATCGGTTGTTCTTCATAAGAAAGATCTTGCTCCAGCGGTACAACTTATGAGCTAAGTACATGTGAAGGATCAGGTATGTACTTTCTCATGAGAGATACATGGAACACATCGTGAACTAGAGAGAGATTCGGTGGAAGCGCCAATCGTTAAGCTACCTTCCCAACACGATCCAGTATTTCGAAAGGACCGATATATCTAGGGCTCAACTTCCCCTTCTTTCCAAATCTCATGACCCTCTTCCTGGGAGATATTCGTAAGAACACTTTATCACCCACTTCAAACTCTAGGTCTTTTCTTCGATTGTCGGCATAACTTTTCTGTCGACTCTGAGCTACTCTTATGAGTTGTTGAATAGATCTGACCTTTTCTGTCATTTCATCAACGAGATCAGGTCCTAATAGCTTTCCTTCCCCAACTTCATCCCAGCAAGTTGGAGTACTGCATTTCTTCCCATAGAGAGCTTCATAAGGAGCCATCTGAATACTGGAGTGAAATCTATTGTTATAAGAAAATTCCACCAAAGGTAGGTGTTGATCCCAACCACCTTTGAAATCCATAAAGCAAGCTCTCAACATATCTTCTAGAGTTTTAATTGTTCTCCCAGACTGACCTTCTGTTTGAGGATGATAAGCAGTGCTGAAACTCAACTCTGTATCCAGAGTATACTAAAGACTTCGCCAGAACTTTATGGTAAACCTCGGATCCCGACCAGATATAATAGAAAGTGGTACTCCATGCAATCTTACCACTTCCTTTACATATATCCTGGCAAGTTGATCCAGAGAGAAATACTCTCTAATAGCAATGAAGTGTACAGACTTGGTAAGACGATCAACTATGACCGAGATAGCATTATTGCCTTTGGATGTTTTAGGAAGTCCTGTGACAAAGTTCATAGTGATGTTTTCCCATTTCCATTCGGTTATGGGTAATGGTTGTAACATCCCCTTAGACTTCTGTCTCTCAGCTTTAACTTGCTGACAAACCAAGCATCGAGAGACATATTCAGCAACATCTCTTTTCATTCCATCCCACCAGAAGTACTCTTTTAGGTCCCTATACATCTTCGTGCTTCTAGGATGAATGGAGAATGAAGAACTATGAGCCTCATCCAGCAGCTCCTTCTTTAATTCCGAGAAGTGAGGAACACAAACCCGATTCCTGAACATTATTATCTCATCACAATCAAGGTTGAATTCAGGAACATTTCTCACCTTCTTTTGTAACTCTACATCTTCTTTCTGTTCCTCTTTAATCTTCACATGTATAGATGGTTGAACATTAATTTGAGAAAGATAAGATTTTTCCCCTTCCATTATAATTCCAAGATCCATCCTTTGTAAATCCATAATTATTGGATCCTTTGTGATCCTCATCATGGATAAACTGGCATGGTCTTGTTGACTTAATGCATCTTCCACCTTGTTTGCTTTCCCAGGGTGGTAATGGATTGAGCAGTCATAATCCTTAATCAGCTCCAACCATCTTCTTTGACGCATATTCAACTCCTTTTGTGTGAAAATATACTTTAAACTTTTATGATCCGTATAAATATCACACCTTTCACCATAAAGATAATACCTCCAAATCTTTAATGCAAAGATTACCGCAGCTAACTCCAAATCATGAGTTGGGTAATTTTTCTCATGGATTTTCAACTGTCGTGAGGCATAAGCTATCATCATATCATTTTGCATAAGAACACACCCCAATTCCTTCTTGGATGCAACACTATAGATCCCAAACCTTTCTCCACTACAAGGCAGTGTGAGCACAGGTGCACTGGATAACCTTCTTTTCAACTACTTGAAATTATCTTCACATTCCTCCATCCAGGCAAACTTAACTCCTTTCCAAGTCAACTTGGTGAGTGGATTAGATAATCGTGAAAAATCTTTCACAAAACGTCGATAATATCCAGCCAAACCAAGAAAACTTCGGATCTCAGTTACTGTTGTTGGTCTTGACCATCTTTCGATAACCTCTGTTTTTGCTGGATCCACAGATATCCCCTCTTTTGAGATTATGTGACCCAAAAATGCAACTTTTTGAATCCAAAATTCACACTTGGTAAATTTGGCATAAAGTTTCTCCTTTCTCAGGGTCTTCAATATAATTCTCAAGTGGTCTTCATGTTCTTCATTTCTCTTTGAATAGAAAAGAATATCGTCTATAAAGACTACCACAAATTGATCAAGATAGTCTCTAAAGACTCTATTCATCATATCCATGAAGATAGTAGGGGTATTAGTAAGACCAAATGGCATCACTGTAAATTCATAGTGTCCATACCTTGTACGGAAAGCTGTCTTTGGTATATCCTCCCTTTTGACCCTTAATTGATGATACCCTGAACGAAGATCAATCTTGGAAAAGTATTGAGCTCTGCGTAGTTGGTCAAATAAGTCATCAATGCATCGGAGAGGAAATTTGTTCTTGATAGTGATCTTGTTAAGTTCTCGATAATCAATGAAGAGTCTCGTTGATCCATCTTTCTTCTTAACAAACAGAACAGTTGCTCCCCAAGGTGACGCACTAGGGCGTATGAACCCCTTATCAAGATTCTCTTGGAGTTGCTTCTTCAATTCCTGCAACTCAATTGGGCCCATTCTATAAGGTGTCTTTGAAATAGGTAAAGCACCCGATACGAGTTCTATTGAGAACTAAACTTCACTATTTGGTGGAAGACCCGGTAATTCCTCCGAAAAGACATCATCAAACTCCCATACAATGGGAATATTCTTAATCATGATTTTCTCACCAACCATTTGAGATAAATAACCTTCATTTAGTGGAATCAAGACCCATAAGGTAGAAGGAATTTCCACTGGAAGGTTATGTTCATCCTTGCATTGATAGACGATCATAGATTGATCTGGAATATGAAATGTGACTTCCCTTATTTGGAAATTGATATGAGATCCATATAAAGAAATCCAATCCATTCCAAGAATCACATCAAATTCCAATATAGGAAGGATCACAAGATTTGCAGGAAGCACTTTCCCACAAACTTCGATCGGAGAAGAATTATAAACTTTTGATGCAACTGTTATGCCATTAGGTGTTGTCACAGCTAACTCAACATCTAATTGTTGAGGTAATACGGTGATACCCTTAGAAAATTCGTCAGAAATAAAAGAGTGGGTGGATCCAGAATCAAATAAAACATTTGCTACTTTAGAGTGGATGGTAAGTGTACCTTTCACCACATCGTTATCATACTCCACATCGCTGATTGAAATTGCATGTGACTTTCCTTTGTCTTTGGCCTTAAGAGTTTATTGACATCGACCATCATCATCAACCCTTGGATTAGGTCATTTATTGGCATAATTCCCCATCTCCTTGCACTTGAAAAATTGAAGTGTAGTAGGTTCATTTTGTGTATCCTTTCCTTTGTTTGCATCATTAGACATCTTCTTCCCATCATTGCGGCATTCAAATGCCCTATGACCTTCCTTTCCACATTTGAAACATTTACTTGTCTCTTTAAGACAACTCCCTCCATGTTTCTTTCCACACTTTGAGCATAAGGGAAAGCTCATCTTCTTTTCAGTGTGCTCTTTAGATTTTCCTTTGAATTCCATTTTCCTCTTCTTATCAAACCCATATGACTGATGGGTTACTCCAATCTCCATCTCAACTTTGAGAGCACATCGAATGATTTCCTCGTAGCTATTGAAGTCCCTTATGGATAAGGCCCTTTGAATACTTGGTTTTAAGCCACTAAAGAATCGATCGATCTTACTCTCAGGTTCGATAATAATACCAGAAGCGTACCTTGCAAGTCTTGTAAAATTTGATTCATAGGTACCAACAGATTCATCATCCTTTTTCTTCAGTTCAAGAAACTCTTTCTCCATCTTTGTTCGAAGAATATGAGGGAAGTACTTATTGAAAAATAAGTTCTTGAACTCTTCCCATTCCATGGACTCAATTTCATCTCTTTGCCTCGTATTATTAATAAGATTCCACCATTGATCAGCATCACCTTTCAAATGATACACTGCTAAGATGACTTTATCATGCTCATAACATTAAATAACTGAAAATATATTTTCTGTAGTACTAATCTGTTGTTCAGTAACTAATGGATCAGTAGACCCGCTGAAATAAGGTGGACGCTGCCTCATGAAGGATTCAACAGAATGTTGCTCCTTTCTTTGCTCGTTTGGAAGTCCTGCATGATTCATAGCTTGAGAAAGTTGTGTGAGCATGGCTACAAGATTTTTCATTCCATCTCCCATAACGTTTGGTTGCTCAGGGGGACAATCATTGCATTTCTCGTCGCATTCCGCATTAACACGGTTCCTTCGGGTTCCAGCCATTGACTAAAACCAAGAAGAATAGTGTGAGCAACACTAATTATAATAGGAAAACCACATAATCAAGAATAAAACTTCACACTTAAGGTCATATACTAGGTTATTCATGGCCATTTCTAAAACACTAATATTGTGTTCTATGCTTAGACTTATCCTTAGGGTTCTTACTAAGGCTTTCACATCCTAGTTTCCAAAGGTTGACTATACCTTTCCTCTGATACCAACTATAACGGCCCATACTTACATATACTGTTAATACTTCAAAATTGAAGCATACTTGTTACAACATATAAAAAAACCACGAAAGGACCGTATAGGTATAGTGTCTTTAGAAACTGGGAAACATAAACAACTGGTTCATAAAGTGTCTACACTGTCTCCCATTTATTTCATCATATCTATAGTCCCTTTTGGCATATCTTACTTAATAACCTTCTTTCTGACCTGGGGAAAGAAAACATACAAAAGGGTGAGCTCAAATACTCAGTAAGGGTAAACAAAAGAAATATCAATCACATCATATTCATAAGAACATAACTTTTTAAGATCTTAACCTGCAAAAGAGATCTTAATTTCATAACATGGGATAAATCATAGTAGTGAAATGGAATCCTAATAATCATAACATAAAACATGAAACTTTGTGGCATACACACATAATCATAGAGAATCATTTCTTATTAGTCAAGACTCATTTCCAAGACTATCTTAGTGGACAAATTCCATTTCTGAACCGAGTTCACTCCTCGTTTCAGTCCTGTTTCACTGAACCGGTATAACATACCATTTCAGGAATGTCTATCTCATGAGATATAAAATCTTTACCCAATTAATTGGAGGGAGATATAGGTCCCACCCATCTCATAATGATATCATTCTTATGTGTGCCACAAAATCATAAACCATACATCATAGCATAACCCATGTAATAAAAATGGGAATCTTAAACATCGGGACATCATAAAACAATTCATATAAGATAAAGGAATTCATAAATATAATTCCATCACAACATAATCAAATAAATGTAATAATAGGGATAGAAATATAACCCTTTATTATATTAGATGGAAAATAATTTTAATAAAACACTTGAACTCCATTCTTGAGGAAAATATCCTTTCTCCTTCAAAAACACTTTTCCTTTCTTGACATGTTGTACAATTATAAACTAAAAGAATTTGATTAAAAATAAACCTGAAAACTTTTAAATAAATCTTATTGGAAATAATGTTTTAAAAATCCATTCATTTTGTATAAGTTAAAAAAACATTCTTTGTACTTTTGTCGGAAAAGTAAAAAAGTACCTCGTACGAAAAACGACAAAAGATTTCTTCCATATCCTTTACTATAAACTCACCGAAGGGTAAAATTGGATTTAAAAAATTTTCGGTGGATGGAAATAATATTAAATATTGAGTAAACATGTATGTTGATGATAAAATACACCCCAATAAATACCAAAGTATAAACAAACTCGGATAAAAATGAGATTGTCATATTTCCCTTACCTTAGGTCTGATATGCTTCGTAAGTGTCCGAACCTCCTATATAATGATTTAAATAATGTTATTGACTTATTACTGAATCATAATTATTGTTATGATATCATATATGGTCATATTCTTATCTTTTTATTAGTAATATTTCATTACTATTTGTTATTCGGGTGTTTATTACTTTTTGTTCTTATGCGTGTTTTGTCGAATAAATTCTAATTCTTCTCTTTAGGTTATAGATACCTCATTTACAGAATGGTATTAGTGTAATATATATCATATTCATTCATTCAATTAATTTATATAATCATTATGAAATGAAGATCATGTAGAATGAGTCGCATCACATCGTGGAGACGGTATTCCGTATGTACGCACGAGCGATGATATCGTTCCTATGATCGTGGAATTGTATTGGAGTGTATGTATAATATTTCAGAATCAATATCACTTTACAATAGTTATATATAGTCATTACTTACACCATTATACCCATAAAATTAAGGTGGTGGTGGAAAATAGATTACACCACGGCGTGCAGACGGTATTTCGTACGTACGCACGCGCGGTGATTTCTTTTTCCGTAGGATGGATAGATGGTGAAATAGGTTTGTTTCATACTTATAATAACATATCAGTATATGAGTGATACTTATGTTATTACTTCATAATGAAACAACTAAAGAAGAATAAGTGGAAGAAGAAATAAAGATGAAAGAATCGGTAACGGACATTACCTCTTCTTTGAAGTGCTTCTTTGGGACCTCCTTTTAGAGAACTAAAATAGGTCTTTGAAGAATACCAGAACCTCTAGGATGTTTCTAGGGAAGTGTAGAGGAGAAATTGGCAGGGTTTGGCCGGGCTTGAAGTCTCAAAGTGGTGTGAGGAAGAGGGGGAGGAGGTGCCCTTTTATAAGGGAGGAGAGGGGCACCTTTGGAATAACAAAACATATTACTTTATTATAAAGTCAAATTCGGTTTTTAATAGATCCAAATTGATATATTTCGAAGCTAAGGTGGGTAGGGGTCGAAATCCTCTCATCTAATACAATTTAGACTAGTTTAGGTATCAATTTTAACCTTATCATTTAGATTTAACTTTAAGTTAGATAATTTAACTTTTACTGTGTCTTCTTGTTTTCTTACACTATAAGGTTAATAAACTTAGTATATCAAGCCAAACGAACCCCAAGTTGTTTATTATTAATATATATAACCTTATCTAAGACATTTGGACGAACCATATATTTTTAGGAATAAAATAACAATTAATTATATAATATTTGTTTTAAAAACTATTTTATGTCAATTTTGACACTATTTAGTAATTGATTTTTGTAAAAATCATAACGGAATGATTAGTTCGAAAAAAGTTACTTAAATCAATACTAAAATGTCATATTAACCTAAAAAATTATTTTAATTCATAAAAAGTCTCAAATTACATTTATTTGGGTATTTATATCATCAATTATGTCAATATTGCATTAATAAGATAATTACTGCATCATCATTGTGTCATAAATAAATTAAATTATTTAATGTCTAAAAATTACAAATAAAATACCATTATGTAGGAAAGATTTTTATATTTCTAATGAATATTTATAGTCTAATTTATCTTATGTATAACCCCATATTAAAAATTATTTACTTATTAAACTTTGATTTTAACTATTTTAACCCTTCTTTAAATAAATTAATAATAAATGTCCTAATCTAATCCAAGTGGGCCTAAATGGTCATTATTTTTTCCTAAGGTTTTTTTTGTCGAATTACACTTGTCCAATAGAATTAGGACATGTTTTAGGGTAATAATAATATCATTTTTACCCTTAATTACCTTATTTACTTTTAACCGTGGTAAAGAAAACTAAAAAGTTACTATTCACCAAAAAATTATTTTCATCTCATTGAACCACATTTTACTTACTGACATCAACCGTTTCTCTCGGATTTTCGAAATTCTACTCACAGAAGCGGTAAAATTAAGTTTTATGAAAAATTCAGTTTTTTAACTACCACTTAGTGGTTTCACTATTCATCAAAAATTGAAAGTTTTCAGAAAAATACCAAAATTTTACCCTAGGCTAATTTCGATATTCCGAATCCAAAAATGAAGTCCATTTTGAAAAAATAAAATTTATAAAATTTGAAAAAGTGGTTATTACTATTCATAATGGCTAGTTTTAATAATATTTTAATAGCATATCATTGTTTAGTGAAACTCGGTGTTGCGTACGACGCAAGCTATCGAGGAAGGTCGCGGTTGCGTGTAAAGCAAGCCAAGATAGTGTTGTGTGTAGTGAAAGATTACTTTGATGATTTATATAACATAAAAACAAAATATTTCACATAAAAGTCTCGGGTGTTACAAAAATGAATCGGGAATTATTCACACCAATGTCCCATGCATTAAGGTGATCTACCATACAAGATTCATAGGGGAGAAGGCCAAGCTTATGTGATCACTACAGCTAAGGTGGAAGTTCCTAATGATGTTTCAGAAGGTAATTTAATCATTTCTTCAAATTTATCAAATGATTTATTTTATTTTAATCCCTCACACTCTTTTATTTACCCATTTTTCTAAGAAAAATAGACACTTCCATTTTAATTTAAGAATGGGGTTATCAATCAAAACTCCTAGGGGGTGTCACTAAAATAAGGATATGTTAAGAAGTCCCCATTATAAAATATAAACATGCTTTATTTTCATACCTTATTATCATACCTATGGTTAAATTTTATATAATTCTTGGTATGGATAGGCTTCCAAAATATAATGCAAAAAAAAATTAATCCAATAATAAGGAAATTAATATTCTTGATCAAGATTTGGAATTTCTTAACTTTAGAGAAGATAAATCATCATATGATATATGTCTTGATCCACTCCTAGTAGCTCTACAAAATGAGATTATTGGGGAAGAAGAGAAAACAAAATCTAGGGATGGAAAAGGTAGTCTTAAAATTTAGGATGCACCTATTTTATAGGAATACATTGGTGTATTTCCTAAGGAACTACATAGACATACCTCAAATCATGAAATTGGGATTTCAATTTATTTATACCCTGATTCAATTCCAAAATCAAAGACCCTCTATAGTCTTTAGATTGCGTAATTAGTGAAGATAAAGAAAAAACATGAGGATTTGGGTGATAAGTGATTTATTAAGCCTAGTGTTTAACTATGGGTATCTCTTGTTCTCTAATTAAGAAGAAAGATGGATCGATAAAAATATGCATTTATTATAGGTAAATCAATGCTATTATGATAAATAACATGTATCCTCTATCTTGTATTTATGACTTATTCGATCAACTTCATGGAACCCAATATTTTTCAAAGATTGATCTTTATTTTGGGTATCTTCAATCGTGATTAAAAAAGGTATAAATTCCAAAGATACATTTTCAAATGAGGTATGGACATTGAAAGTTTATAATAATTTCATTTTTATTGACTAATGTACCCTCTATTTTTATGGATCTAAAGAACAGAGTATTCAAGGACTATCTTGAAAATGTTGTTGTGGTATTCATTAATGATATCTTGGTGTATATTAAAAGCTATGAGGACCATGATAATCACCTTTGTATTATTCTTAACACTCATAAATGGAAATATTTACATGGGAAATTTAGTAATTTTTATTTTTGGATTCAACAAGATTCTTTACTTGTCCTTATTATCTCTAAGTATGGAATCTAAGTTAATTTTTTAAAGACAAAGTCAATCAGAGAATGTCTTACACCAATGAACATAACTTAGGTATGTAGTTTCATTGGTTTGGTAAGTTACTATTAGAGATTCATTCAAAAAATCCCAATTTTCTAACCGTTTAACTAATCTTACACATAAACGAGTTAACTTTTTTTGGGAATATTAATATGAATAATGTTTTTTTGAAAACTAAAGCAGAGATTGGTCAATTCTCCAATTTTGATTCTACCATCAAGTAATGAAAAGTTTTTGATATATAGTGATGCATTAAAGAAGGTACTTGGTCACTTTATAATGAAAAATGAAAAGTTATTTCATATTCATCATGGAATTGGAAGACTTGTGAATAGAACTATGAAACCCCTGATGTTGATTTGGAAACTATAATATTTACTTTGAATATATGGAGACATTATCTCTATAGTGAAATATGTGAGATATATAGAGACCATAAAATCATAAAATACATATTTTCATAAAAATATCTAAATATTAGGCAAATTATATGTCTCAAGGTACTCAAGGGTTATAATTTATCAATACACTATTACCCAAAAAAATAAAATAAGGTAGTGTATGCAATAAGTAGGAAAGATCACGGAGTTCTTACCCAAATAAGTATTGGGAGAGATCATGTGTTCTTGTATCTTGTAAAGATGGATATGGTAATTATTAAGTAAGGAGATACATCACCCTTTTTTAAATGATAATGAAACCAACTTTATTAGAAAAGATAAAAAGTTCTCAACTTAATTATAAGAACTTTTAGAAGAAAATTAAAGCAGTGAATGTTGAGTAACTTGAAGACATCATTTATGAAGATTGTTTCAAGAAATTTGGAATGAGATTACGTGTTCCATCTAAACCTAAGATAAAAGGGTAATTTTTTATTATTTTCGTATATATAACTTCTTTATACATCATTTTATACAAAATATGTATAGGAATTTAATGGAACATTTTTTTCAGATAACATGAAGAACGAAATTACTAATTATGTGTCTGGATGTTTTCTTTTTAAACAATATAATGTTTTGAGATATAATTATATAGGATTCATGCAACCTATTCCTATTCCTATGTTTAAATAGTATGACATTACTATAGACTTTTTTATAGTATTATGAAATACTCTTAGGAAGAATGATTTAATCTGGGTTATTTTTGATCACCTAATGAAATCTATGTATTTCCTCACTATAAGAGAATATTTCCCACTTGAGTTCCTCACAAGTCTCTATATTAATAAATTTATAATACTTCATGGTTCACCTCTTTCAATTTTTTTTTATTGTGATCCTCATTTTACATTGAAATTCTAGAAGGGTCTTCTGAAGGATCTTAATATAGGGCTTCTTCTGAGCACTGCCTACCATCCTAAAATTGATTGAGTACCCAAAAGGAATTTTCAAATAGTGGAATACATGTTGATTTCATGCTCACTTTACTTTAAAGTTATGTGGGTTTATTATTTACCTTTTTTAGAGTTTTAATATAATAATAGTTTCCATTAAAGTATTAAATTGGTGTAATATGAATCATTATATGGAAAGAGATTTCATACTCCAATTTGTTGGGATGAATTTGGTTAATGGAAAAAGTGTTATGTTGATAATCAGATAATGATTTGGAATTATAAGTGGGAGAGAATATATTCTTAAAAGTATCTCCATGGAAGGGTGTTAAAAGATTTAGTAAGAAGGGAAAGTTAAGCCCTAGGTACATCGGTCCCTTTGAAATCCTTTAAAGAATTTTAGTTATTTCTTATCATTTTGAAATGCCACCAAGTCTCTAAAAAGTACAAGATTTGTTCCATATATCTCTGTTAAGGAAGTACATGCGAGGACCAACACATGTGATCACCTCTAATGAAATGTAATTAGAACCTAATCTACCATAGTATGGATAAACCATATATATTCTTGATTATACATATCAATTATTGAGAAATCAAGCAACTCATCTAGTAAAGATACTTTGGATTAATTATAAAATGGATGAAGAAACATGGGAACCAGATGATGTTATGAAAAGAATTACCCTTATCTATTTAGAAAGTAATATACATGAAATTTAAAGGATGAAATATTTATTGGATGGAATAATGTAACACAAAAATAATTTTTAATTTATTTCCTTATAAATAAATTAAATCTCTTTAATAGCTCGTGATGCACACAACATCAAGTTTAAATGAAATGCTATACTCTATTAAATTAGTATTTAAAATGAGAACTATAACCAACCCATTAAGTTATAGGTTATAAATATAAATAATTAAATTATATAAATATATATTTTAGACACATTCATTTTTTATCTATTTATTATAAATAAAAATAAGAATCATTTTAAAGTAAAAGAAATGATTTCTGAAAAACAGTTTTTTTCAAAGAAAAGGTTTTTGTCACTTCTTATGAACTTATGATAAAATATATTTTATAAAATTTGATTAATTTTTTTAAATCATAAGATCCAAAATATCTTAGGTTTAATTTTTTGGGATTTTTCTGAAAAGTTTCATTTATCGATGAATAGTTCAAAATTCTGATTTTTTATTTGAAAACTTCATTTTCATTTAAATTATTTATAAAGATAAATTATATATTAAATTGTTTTTAAAGTAACATTTTTTAAATTATAATATAATAAATAAAATTGAGGTAATTTTAATCAATTTCATATTGAATTTTGATATTAAAACCTTCCATAATTATGAGAATTTTCTTCTCAAAATCCCACTTTTTTGTCGTGACTGCAGGTTTTGTTTAAAATTTAATTTTTAAAATTCTATGAATTGAATTTGGTAAAATGTATTTAAAATTTTTAATAATAATAATTTATATTTTATAATAATTTCATGTTTTTTATCATAATTAATAGTGAAAATAATAATAATTAATTACCTCGGTTAAGGTAAAAATGGGTTTACTGGGGGTTAAACTAAAAAGATAAGGGTCAAAATTACCTAAACACTTGTATAAAATATATTGTATGGACATATGTTGACATTATAATGGATAATTATTCATAATAATATATTTTTTACCCTTTTTCATGTGAAAAATGTGGGTATATCTTTTTCTTTTCAAACATTACAAGTGTGCCACCCACCTCACTTATAAATGGCCAAAACATCTCCTCAATTATTCACACATTAAAACAATTTTTGTTATCCCAATACTTTAAAAAATAAATTTTAAACTTCTATACCCTCATCATAGAATATTGTTTTGGTCATAAATCCATTCTAGTAATAATTATGGTATAATCCTAAAGATGTGGTCTGAGAAGAGTTAAAATTCCAAACTAGGTGTGTTTGTCTTATTTCTCTTTACACCTCTTTCAAATATTCTTCATTTATGATTATATAGTAACATAATTTCATCTCATATACTGATATTTTATTACTTTAATATATTTATCAATATCCATCTCCTCTCCCCTCAAATGGGAAATGATAATGTCACTTGTGTGTACGGAGGACTACCGCCTCACGAATCGATGTGAGACATTTTCCATCAACACCTCTCACTATTGGGTATGATGATGGATATAAAGTATATATAAGATATTTAAAACATAATTATAAATATATAGTAATTATATCAAATATATCTTTTTACTTTCCATTCCATAGGGGATATGATAAAATTGCTCGTGTGTACGGCAGACTACCGCCTCATGAAGAGATGTGATTCATTTTTCACTGACGCTTTACTTGGAAGGTAATATGGGTAAATTTAATGGATATATGTTATATAAATGACATAATTATGATATTAATAACATATTTATCATTCTTAAAATATAATATATCATTTTCTTTATTATCTTTTCACTCACTGAAAGATGATAATGTCATTCATGTACATATGGACTACTGCCTTCACAAAGCAATGTCACTCTATTTTCATCACAAAACCACATGAATGATAATTATATATATAATAATAATAATTGAATAAATAATATAATATTTATGATATTATCATTATTCTGGAAAGATAAAATATTACTTACCTTCTTTTCATAATGATCATTGAAAAATAGAAATTTTAATCATGTGTACATACGGCCTATCATATCCATGATTGTAACGTACTTAATTTATAAAAACCATATTTCCTTATTGGTATTAAAGGTATAATTTATGTATAAATATGATAATTATTTCATGATAATTATTCTCTTCATTCTGAAATAATGGCCTCTTAAAACAATAGTCAGCCTGCTAAAGTCATTTTTTATACATAAGTCAAATATTGTCGAAAAACACGACGTAAACATAATTAACTGAGTAATTGTATATAACATGTTAATGGGTGAAATAAACGGAATAATAAACTTGAAAATTTTTCTTAATTAATTAAATGATTAACATAATTATATTATTTAAGAAGATACAACACATATGTGATGAGTCCAACTCAAAGTAAGGGACTCCAACTCAAATTATCTTCATTGAGGCATACTATAACATTAGACACTTAATTTCATTTATATTGTGTATATAAAACCCCTTTTACATGTAATATCATGATTCCTTAATAATTAATTTTAGTTTAAGTTTCAATAATAATTATTTCATCCAAGTATATTTGATATAAAAGTTACCAAGTGGTAAATAATTTCATAACTCAATTTATTTTCCTTGAGTTATATTACTTATTCATTTTCATTTGATATTATATGATTATGTGTATAATAACCTTTCATTATATTATGTTGTATTTCTAATTATTATCTATGTATTTAAATTTTATATACATAATTTATTCATTTATTAATTATCACTTCAATATTATGATCATTGTAATGGATTTCATCTCAATTTCCATTTCATTGCGACATTTTTGTTAATATGCATCTATTTAATTATATGTCATGTATATACTTCCCATTTTATGTTTTTAACATTAATACATATTTATTCATGATGGTTAATGTTTCAATTTGAGTTTATCTATATTCTTAGAATCACGGATATAAATATTGCCTAAACTATATACCATTATTACATATGGTGTTTACTTTGAAGGTTATTTGATTAACTAGTGAAATATTGATAAATCTAAATAATTTAATCAATATAGATATTTAATAATAATTCATATTTATTCATGAATTAAATAAATTATTTGATATATAAGGAATGATTTGGACTTGTATTGATGTGTGGGGCCTAGAATTATATAGCCCCTCGATGCATCAATAGGTCTCTTGGGACAAATCAGTTGGACAAATTAAATGGGTTATAGTCTATATTTTTAAACTATCTTTTAATTGGTATTGAAAGTAGAGGTATCATGTTCCAGAGAACATGGAATCCAATGATTAAGAATTTTTCTCATTAAAAATTCAGTTACTATTATTCAGGATATATTTACAATGATTTTATATATTGATCCATTTCATTCTAAGTTATTTATTAAATGGAATGTGTGTTTATTTATTTATCTATCCATATTAATTGCACATTATCCAACCATGATATCCAAATTATTGATTAAATGGTATGTGTGTTCATTTTTTTACCTTTATATATTGTTTATGATTTATTTATTCATGATATATTCCATTTTATGTAACGCTTACTTAGAATTTTTTTCTCACCCTTATTTTGTTTCATTTCCCCAAGTTATGAAGATGTATCCTTTGAATGAGATTTAAGGATGCTGAGAAATTTATTTTTTTGTGCTTGATTTTATATCCCAAATATAAAATGGGTATCATGACTATGTCTATTTATCTAAAACTGTTAAAATGGTTGGTTATTTGGGATTTGATCCCCTATATCTATGATAATTTAATAAAGTATGAACCATATATGGGTTACAAGATTCAGGGTCATTAAATTTGACTTTTTTAACACATTAATATACTTAAATCTTTTGAAACTTTTCAAGTGTACGTCTTCCCCCACCCTTATAAAGGGATACAACCTATCCTCTCATAATCAAACTTCAAGATCCATATAGCTTAGAAAATACCAACTCTAAAACCTTCCTAACATAACTCCCCACATCCTAGATGTCATATTTTTATTGTAATTTCATCCTTTCAATGCTTAATGTGTGAGTCAAAGTAGGTTTCTCAACATAGATGTATAATGCTTAATTCAGTGCTTTCAATTTTATTTATTCTTTTAACTCCTATAAATATATTTCATACAATATAAAATAATTAATTTAGTGTCTTAAATATACTGAATATTTATTATGTTGATGGATCAACCATTTTACACCTCTTTTCCATCAAATGGGAAATGAAAGTATCACTAATGTGTACGTGTGGACTATCACATCTATGACATGATGTAATTAATTTTTCATTTATTATTTAAATGGATGGTAATAAGGATATATTTAATGAATATATTTTTTTTAAAGATATAATAGTGATTCTATAAAGGTTTATTATAAATTAACTTCTTTCATTCCATTCATTGAAAACTGAAAACATCATTCGTACATATATACGGAGTACCATATCCACAAAGTGATGTAATTTATTTTTCACCACCAATTTCTATGAATGATTACAAAAATGTATATAAGGAATAAATATGAATCTTATTTAAGGATTAATATTTTTTATATGATGACACCACGACCAAGGTGCAGTAATTGAAAGAATCAAACTGAAACATGCATGGAAAACAGACTATTTCTCAACTAAATGATCATTTTAAGGAATAATTCTTAATAAAAGGATAATAGAAAATTGATGCATTGTACGTTATGTATGAATATAGTTATTTGATATATTTATAAGAAATATATTTTTATTATGTAGGATATTTGATGTGTACAAGGAAATCATATTTTTAAGGTAAGGGGTTTATGTTATAATATCATTTTTTCAGGATTGTATATGCTATTTTTTGTTGAGGGAAATTATATGGATCTAATCCTTTAAACCCCATATATTTTTTCTATTATAGTTATTTTTGTAGTTTTTATGTATTAGTAACATTTTTATCTCTTTGGTACTTAAAATGATAGCGATTTATTTAAAATAAAGGGAAAACTTATTTCCTCTTTAGTCATCAAACTTTTTCTTTTATCTCCATTCTCTTTAAAAAATATGAAATTTATTATCTATACCTCAAATTCTTTAAAAAGGTATTTTTCACAAGGTTTAAAATGGAATCATTATAAAAAATTTAACAAGTTATTTTTTTACTTTTTAAAAAAATATAAAAGGAATGTTTTGTTCTAACATATATTACATGAACATATTTTCTCACTGTCATAACCCTTATATGATTTGAAGCCTACATTACAGGTTTTATTGGTTTTTTTCAATTAAATTTATTTTTAAAATATTCTAGAATTTTTCTGTTAAATTATTATAAAAAAAGAAATATTTTTGAATGATATTTTTAAAGGTATTTTTCATCTATTTCAATGTTGTACCACCCCGACCCTAGTTACCTAGAGTCAGTGAATTGTTACATAACATTAGAATGATCACAAGAGATCAAGTCTCAAAATACCGATTAGTTTAGTATCCTTATAAGTGCTAGATACATACATAAGTTTTACATTACATCATGAAATGGAAAAACAACAAAATTGTATCCCCTTTTAACACACTTATATCGCTTAGCCTATTCTTTCAGTTTAATCGTAATATACTTCTTCACATCCAGGGAAAAATAAAAAATAGAAAGGGGTGAACTCAGATGCTCAGTAAGGATAACAATATAGGAAAAACTATCATAAATAAGCATAAACATTTATAGAAATGTATAAGACTAAAACACAAGCCTTTTAAACTTAAACATAAGAATAATATGGAAAAGATAAATCAAATAATTCCATTTACTTATTCACATGGATATTCTACTAGTTGAATAATCACATGTAATATCAATAGCCAATTTTATAATAATGGAATCCATAATGTCAGACATCATAACCACATAGTCAAGGCCTCGTATGAAGACTACAAATAAGATTTTATCAATGCCTTGTACCAAGACACTAGTTTGTATCATGAGACATACTAATGCATCGGGGAGCTATAGTGGGCTCCACTCGTCACTTACTAAGTCCAATGCATTCCTCATATTAAAAGGTTGAAACATAAGATAAAGCTTTCCATTAAAATAGCATATTAAATGTTAACACTTTAATAATAAACCATGAATTATATAAAAATAAGACATCCATAGTCAAAAATATCATAAAACATTCAATGTAATATAGAAGATTTTATCTTAATAAATCAACTTCAAACAAGTGTAAAATCCATCAAAGGATGTTGACATAAATAAAATCAAAAACTATTTGAGAGAAATATCTCTTTCTCTTTTAAAATCATTTAAAATCCATATAATTATAAAATAAAACATTTATCTTGAAAATATTCTTATAATATTGTAAGGGAATCTTCAAAGATTTTATAATGGCCGAAAATAGCCACACCCACCATATACGTTAAAAACATTCTTGCCTTAATTTGTCATAAAGGTCATAAAGTACCTTGTTTAAAAATTGATGGGAAGATTCCTTTCAAAAAAATTTATAAAAATTAAAAAATGGTATAAATGAAATTAACCTATATTCTAGGAAATAGTAAAAATGTTTTGAAATATATTTTCAAGAAACACGGTTGTGGATGATAAAGAGGTCCCAGTAGATACTCATGTATAAACAACCCCAGATAATAAAGAGATTGTAAAATTAACCATTAACTTTTAATTTTCCTTGGTAGAGGGTAATTTAACCTCCTATATAATAGTTAAATAATTTTTATTAAATTATTCAAGAACCACATACATAAATATGACATCATATATGATCTTCTAATATTTTTTTGTTAATAATATTTTAGTAGTATCATTGTTTCGGGTGTTAACTGATTCATTTTCATTTATATGTTTTGTTATGTAAGTAATATTTTTTATGGATATAATGTATTTGATTCATATCCAGAATTATTTTAAGTTATTATACATTATTTTTAGTCATAAAATAAAAATTATTCTTGATTGATTATGATGGGGAATGAATCGCATCGCATTCGTAGAGACGGTAATTTGTATGTACGCACGAGCGATAATATCATTCTATTTATGAAGATATAGTATTTAATTAGATGTTATATCATATATAAACAATCATTAACATGTTATATTTACCATTTACATAAATTATACTCATTATTATACCCATAAAAATAATGAATTGTTGAATAACAAACTACACCAGGACGTGGAGACAGCAAGCCACACGTACGCACGTATGGTGACTTTTTTATTCATAGGATAGATAGAATAATGAATATAGTTGTACCATATTTACAATAACATAACAATAATTATAAGGTACTATATTTATTATTTTGGTATGGAAACAACAAAGAAATAGGAAGTGGAAGAAGAAAAGAAATTTGAAAGAGGTGATGAAATTATTACCTCTTCTTCTGGTGCTTCCTTTTGATTTGATCAAAATGTCCCTTTAGTTTGGCTTCTGATCAAATTAAGTCCTATTGGTTTATGTAAGGGTATTTGGGAGGATATTTGAGAAGGTTTTGGCTGATAAAAATGACTTCGTAGGTGTGATTTTGAGATAAGGGGAATTACCCATTTCTAAGAGAGGCGAGGTCCACTTTAGGAAAAGATTGAAATATTATTTTATTATACAATCATATTCAGATTATAATGTCTCCAAAAAGATTTATTTCGTGGAATAGGTGGTAATTCATCGAAAACCTCTCAACCAATAGGTTTTAGATAGGTTTAGGTCATCGTATTAACCTTATCTTTTAGATTTAACTCTTAGTTAAATAATTTAACTTTTACCATGTATTCTTGTATTATTATAATATATGGTTAATAAACTTACTATAAAAATCTAATCAACCCCCAAGTTGTTAATTATTGATATATATAACCTTATCTATGTTTTTTATCTGAACCTTATATTTTTAAGAATATTATATTAATTAATAATATAGTATTTGTTTTAAAAACTCATTTATGTCAATTTTGACACTATTTAGAATTTGGTTTTTTGAAAGTCATAAAAACTTTATCACTTCCAAAAAAATATTTAATAAACCTTAAATTTTCATATTAACCTATAAAATTCGTGTAATACATCAAAAGTATCAATTTAAAATTTTATTATTATTTATAATATCAATTATTTTAATCATTCAATAATGAGGTAATTGTTAAATCATAATTGTGTCATAAATAAATTTAATTATTTAATGTCTAAAAATTATAAATAAAATACCATTAGGTAGGAAATATTTTTATCTTTATAAGGAATATTTATAGTCAAATTTATCTTATGTATAACCCTATATTAAAAAAAAATTGTTTTTAAACATTGAATTTAACACTTTTAACTCTTCTTTAAATGAAAAAATAATAAATGCCATAATCTAATCCAAGTGGACCAAAAGGATCATATTTTATTAATAAGGTTGATTTTTTTCGTAATACACTTATCTAATACAATTAGAACATGTTTTATGGTAATTATAATATCATTTTTACAGTTAATTACCCTATTTACTTTTAACCGTGGTAAATAAAACTCAAAAATTACTATTCACCAAAAATTATTTTCATCCTATTGAACCACATTTTACATAATGATTTCAACCATGTCTCTTGAATTTTTTAAATTTAATTCATAGAAGAGATAAAATTGTGTTTTATGCAAATTTTCTAGCATGCCTAGAAGGTCGGTAAAAGACGTTAAAATGTTCAATAAAATTTTATACATCTAATATTATTATAAAATGACTACAATGAATTAAATTGAACTAATATACATATTATTTTATCTATATTTAATTAAAATAAATTTAAGTAAAATAAATAGTTATTTAAATAAAAAGTAGGTTTTAAACAACAACGTAGTGTTTTTCACTATTCATCAAAAATTGAAAGTTTTCAAAAAAATAAAAAAAATTCACCCTAAGCTAATTTCGATATTCGAAATCCAAAAATTAAGTCCATTTTGAAAAATAAAATTTCAAAAATTTAAAAAATTGGGTATTACTATTCATAACATCTAGTTTAATTGGTCGTGGTGGGATAGAACTCGAATTTGCATACGGTGCAAGTTATTGTATTATTCAAAAATAAAAGTAACATAGAAGATTAGGGTGTTACATTCTTCCCTCCTTCAAATTATTTTGTCCTCCACATTTCTAGAATATTACTACATAAAATGATTTGGATGTTTCTTCATCAAAAGTTCCTCGGGTTCCCACGTTGCCTCTCCCATCTTATGGTTTCCCTAGAGAACTTTTATCAGATGAGTCATCCGTTTTCTCAACACTTGTTCTATGGTATTAAGAATCTTTATAGGATCTTCACAATAAGACAGATCGGGTTCCAATTCCATTTCTTCATAGGTGAGTTCATGCGTTGGGTCAGGCATGTATTTTCTCAACTATGATATGTGGAACACATCATGAACTTTGGAGAGACTTGGAGGTATTTTCAAACTGTAAACTACAACTCCAATTTGTTTTAGAATTTCAAAAGGTCAGATCTACCTTAGACTTAATTTACCCTTCTTACAGAATCGTACAACACCCATCCATGGATATACCTTCAAGAAAATGTGATCTCCTATTTGAAATTCCAAATCCTTCCTTCAGTTATCAACATAGCTCTTTTTCCTACTTTGATCTTATTTAATGTGTGTTAGGATAATCATCACTTTTTCCATTATTTCCTTAACAAGTTCTGGGCCTACAGGTTTTCTTTCACCAACATCATCCCAAAAAGTTGGTGGGAAATATCTCTTTCCATATAATGCTTCATATGGTGCCATGTGAATACTTGAATAGAAGCTATTTTTATAGGAAAATTCTACCAAAGTTAAATTTTCATCCCACATACCTTGAAAGTCAATTGAGAAAGATCTAAATGTGTCTTCTAAGGTTGGAATAGTCCATTCTGATTGTCCGTCAGTTTGAGGGTGGTAGGTAGTGCTCAAACAAAGTTCAGTATCTAGGGCCTTCTGAAGACTTTACCAGAATCTTGATGTAAAATGGGGATCATGATCAGAAAAAATTGATAGGCATACTCCATGAAGTATAAAAACGTCATTAATATATATCCTTTCTAAACGTTTAAGTGGTAAATCTTCTCTTATAGCAATAAAATGTTATGTCTTGGTAAGAAGATCAATAATGACCCATATTGCATCATTCCTTATAGGAGTCATTCATATCCCCATGATAAAGTCCATCATAATATCATCCCATTTCCACTTAGGTATGGGAAGAGGTTACATGACTCCTCCAGGATGTTGTCTTCCATCCTTAACTTGTTGAAAAACCATACATCTTGACACATAATCAGAAATCTCCCCCTTCATGTTGTCTCACCAAAAATGTTCCTTCAAAAATCTATACATCTAAGTGCTACCAGGATGTATAGAGAAATTAGATCTATGAGCATCATCTGACAATTCCATTTTTAGATCGGGCATGTTAGGAACACAAATTCTATTCCCAAATTTACAAATTCTATCTTCATAGACGACACCAATCAATCTCTCATCATTCTCATCTTTAATTTCTTTTGAAACTCCTCGTCGTCAGTCTGAGAAGTTTTTAACCTTTCTAGTAAAGATGGTTTAGAAACCATTTGAAAAAGTATTGATGTTTCACCTTACATGATTATTCCATATCTATCTTTACTAGATCCCTGAACGTAGGATCCCTTTCAACTCTCATCTTGTTCAAAACTCCATGATACTTTCTGCTCAAAGAATATTCGACCTTATTTTCCTTCCCCAGGTGGTAGTTTAGAGTGAAATAAAAATCCTTGAGTAGTTCAAGCCATTTTCTTTGCCTCATGTTGAGTTCTTTCTGTGATAAAATATACTTCATACTCTTGTGATCGGTATATATCTCACATTATTTCACAATATTGATAGTGTATTTATATCTTCAAATCAATGATTACATCTGATAACTCAAAATCATGAGTGGGATAGTTTTGTTCATGAATTTTTAGTTTTCGTGATGCATAGGCAATAACTTTATCATTCTGAATAAGGACACAACCATGTATTTTCTTTGAAGAATCACTATAAATAAAAAACCCATCATTCCCTGATGTTAGAGTCAAGAAAGGAGCATTGACTAATCTTTTATTCAGTTCTTCAAAAAATTATTCACACTCTTTTGTCCAAACAAATTTAACCCCTTCACGTGTGATCCTGGTTAATAGGTTAGCCAATCGAGAAAATTTATGGACGAAACATTGATAATAACCTCCTAAACCAATAAAACTATGTACCTCAATTGTACTTTTTGGTGCTGGACATTCTTGGATTGACTTGGTCTTTGAAGGATCGATAGAGATTCCATACTTAGAGAAAATATGGCCAAGAAAAGAAATTTTCTGAAGCCATAATTTACACTTTCTAAACTTCCTATATAATTCATTTCTTCTAAGGGTTTTCAGAATAGTGTAGAAATGATTTTCATGATCTTCGTATCTTTTTTATCATACCAAGATATCATTAATAAATACCACTACAAAGTCATCAAGATATTCCATGAAAAATATATTCATTAGATCCATGAAAATAAAGGGTGCATTAGTCAGTCCAAAAGGCTTTACTATAATCTCATAATGCCCATACCTGGTAAGAAATGTTGTCTTTAGAATTTCTTCATTCTTCACACACAACAGATTATATCCAGATCGAAGGTCGATCTTTAAAAAATATTGATCTCCATGAATTTGATTGAATAAATATTCAATGTGAGGTAGGGGATGCTTGTTCTTTATTGTTATATCATTGATCTCCCTGTAGTCAATGCACAACCTCATAGATCCATATTTCTTCTTAACAAAAAGAACAGGGGCTCCCCATAGAGAAACACTAGGGAGAATAAATCCTTTATTACTCAATTCCTCTAGTTGTTTCTATAGTTCCACTAATTCCGCTATGGCCATTCTATAAGGGGTCTTCAATATGGGCCTTGAACCAAGAATTAAATCAATGGAAAACTCAATTTCTTGTTCTGGAGGATTTCTAGGTAAATCCTCCAGAAACAAATCGACATATTATTAAAAAATAGGTACATCCTATATTTTGACATTCCTTTCATCACGAATAGTTATTTCACTCTATTCCTCCTCAATAATTTAATTTAGTAGAGCTACTGGGGGTGGATCTAGATGAGAATCAGATGGTGACATTTCTTCTCTAAATATTAGGTACTCTTTATCATCATCAGAAATTATAACCACCTTTTTCTTATAATAAATTTTCACATAATGGTCCAAAATCGAATCCATATTGAGGATTATATCAAATTAAATCATGGGTATGAAGATGAGATCACTAGATAAAGCACATTTATATTCCCTAATGGGAACTAATTCACATAACTTTGTTGTAATGATACTTCCCTTAGGATTTTTGACTGATAACTCCCTTGTTAAATCAAATTATAAATATCTAATTTTCATAGAAAATTGAGAATATATGAAACAATGTGACAATCCAGAATCAAATAAAGCATTGGATAAAATTGAGGAAACCATTAAATTACCTTCCACCACGTCATTCAGAGCTCCAACCTTAGCAGTAGTGATCGCATAAGCTTTTACTTTCTCCCTTGGCCTTTTCTGAGGTAAGTTTCCTTGGAATCTAGGACATTCATTTGTATAATTACCCATTTATATACAATCATAGCTTTCAACATTGACAGCCTCTTTCTTTCCCTTGCAATCACGAGCTTTGTGGCCATTTTCACCACACTTGTAATAGACTTACATTAGCTTCAGGAAAGTACTAGGGTGTTTCTTCATACATTTACTGCAGGATGGAAATTCCAAATTTCCCTTATTACCCTTATTTCCAATTCCATAGTGTTTATAATATCTCTTCTTCTCTTTCTTTTCTTTAAAGTCATAAGACTTAGAGAATTCATTTTCTATCTTAATAGCACATGAGACAATATATTCATACTATGAGAAGTATTTTGAGACTAATTCTCGATAGAGAAATGGTTTTTACCCATCAAATAATTGATCAATATTACTCCTTCGGTTACGTATATAATTTATTTCATGCCTTGATAACCTTGTAAAGTTAGCCTCATACTTTGCAACATTCTCATCCTCCTTTTTCCTCAGACTCATAAATTTTCTTTCCATATCCGCTTGATGGTCATGAGGACAGTATTTTTCTAATAAAATCTCTTTAAACTCCCTCCATTCCATATTTTATAATTATTCATCCTCCTTGGTGTTTTGAATTAATTAAAACCATTGATCTACATCTCCCATGAGGCGATAAACTTCTGTGACAACTTTTATCCTTTCGCTACTCCCCAAAGCATGAAATATTTTCTCTAAGGAACTTATACATTACTCAGCTACAAATGGATTTGTAGTCCCGTTGAATGTTGGGGGTTGTTTCCTCATGAAGCGGTCTAACATCGATCCTCTGCATTGTGGATCAGGGTGCTCCATACAGGTAAGTTCATTATTCATAACCAGACTGAGTTTTCCCGATATGGTTATAAGTTGTTCAGCTCCAATTGCATCAACAGCTCCACTATAATTATCTTGATTAGGATAGAAATCACTACATGGATTACGTGCATTAATAAGGTTTCTATTCCTTCTACTAGGCTCCATTTCTAAACAATTTCATACACTAGATTAGTTTATTAATCGTAATACATAATTCCAATCTAGTGAAATACGTAACATAAATTGAACAGTTTATGCATATAATCCATAATTATAAAAACAATTTTTTATTTGAGTAATTATTTACACATAAATATTTTATAATGGTTTATAAATAAAATGTGAATTATCCTAATCATATACCCTAATAGTGTCATAACCAAGAGTGTAGAAAGGCCCATTGTCGTGTACTAGGATACCCTAGGTCAAGCCCGAAATTCCTTTCTGGAGTTTTCACTCCTAGGTACATCTGTGCCAGAGCCACCTCTACCTGATTTTATCAATACAAGGATTTATTTCTTAGAAAATACACAAAATCTCTACATTACCAAAATTCTAGGATGTTCTTCTATATTAATCCTCAAATTCAATCTTACGGTAATGTTCTTTAATCAGAGTTTTTCTAAATCTAGTTCCTAAGGTTTGTACTAAACTTCCTCTAATACCAACTCTAATGACCTGACCCTGGTTACCTAAATTTAGTGTATTATTACATAACATTGGCATCATCACAAGATTTCAAGTCTCAAAAGACTGATTATTTTATTAGCCTTCGAAGACCTAGATACATACATAAGTTTTACGTTACATTATGAAACAAAAAAAGCAACAACATTTTGTCCCCTTTGAACACACTTGTATCCCTCATCCTATTCCTATAGGTTAATCCTAACATACATCTTTTCATCCTGAGAAAAATAAAACATAGAAAGGGGTGAGCTCATATGCTCAGTAAGGATAACAATATAGAAGAAACTATCATAAATAAGAATAAACATTTAAGGCAATGTATAAGACTAAAACACAAGCCTTATAAACTTCAACTTCATCATAATATGGAAATGATAAATCAAATAATTCCATTTACTTATTCACATGGATATTCTACTAGTCAAATAATCACATGTAATATCAATAACCAATTTCATAATGATGGAATGCATAATGTCGGACATCATAACTGCATAGTTAAGGCCTCATGCCAAGACTACAAATAATATTTTTTCAAGGCCTTTTTCTAAGACCCTAGTTTGTCTCATGAGACCTACTGATTCATCAAGGGGCTATATCAAGCACCAGCCATCACTTACTAAGTCCAATGCATTCCTCATATTAAAAGGTTGAAACATAACATAAACATTAATATTAAAACTAGCATACGAAATGTTAATACTTTAACCCTAAATCATGAATTGTATAAAAATAACACATCCACAATCAAACATATCTCAAAACCTTCAATACAATATGGAAGATTGTATCTTAATAAATCAACTTCAAACAAGTGTAAAATCCATCAAAGGATGTTGACATAGATGAAATCAAAAATATTTGAGAGAAATATCTCTTTCTATTTTGAAATCATTTAAAAGTCACATAATTATAAAAGAAAACATTTATTTTGAAAATATTCTTGTAATATTGTAAGGGTAGCTTTGAATATGTAATAGCGGCGGAAAATAGCCGCACCTACTGTATATGTTAAAAAAAATTCTTACCTTAATTTGTCGAAAAGGTCATAAAGTACCTTGTTTGGAAAATGACGAGAATATTCCTTTCATAACATTTTATAAAAATTAAAACAATGGTATAAATTAATTTAACCCATATTCTAGGAAATAGTAATAATGTTTTGAAATACATTTTTAAGAAACATGTATGTAGATGATAAAGAGGTTCCAGAAGATACTCACGTATAAACAACCCTGGATAATAAAGAGATTATAAAAATAGTCGTTACCTTGTAATTTTCCTTGGTTGAGGTTAAATTAAGCTCATATATAATAGTTAAATCATTATTATTAAATTATACAAGAACCACATGCATAAATATGATATCATATATGATCTTCTAATATTGCTTTGGTAATAATATTTTAGTAGTATCATTGTTTCGGGTGTTAACTAATTTGTTTTCCTTTATATGTTTTATTAAGTAAGAAATGTTTGTTATGAATATGATGTATTTGATTCATATACATAATGTTATTAAGTTCTTAAACATTATTTTTAATCATAAAATGAAAATTATTACTGAGTGATTACGATGGGTAATGAATCTCATCACGTTCGTGGAGATGGTAATCCGTACGTACGCACGAGCGACAATATCATTATATTAATGGTGAAATAATATATAATTGGATGGAATATAATATATACATAATTATTAACATGTTATATTTATTATTTACATAAATTATACACATTATTATACTCATCCAAATAATGAAGTGTTGAATAACAAACTACACCACAACATGAAGACGGTAAGTCGTATGTACGCATGTATGGTGACTTTGTCATTCATAGGATGGATAGAATAATGAATATGATTGTACCATATTTATAATAAAATCATAGTTAGTATAAGGTACTGGAGTTATTATTTTGGTATGGGAACAACAAATAAATAGGAAGTGGAAGAAGAAAAGAACTTTTAAAGAGGTGATGAAATTATTACCACTTCTTCGGGTGCTTCCTTTTGATTTGATCAAAAGGGATCCTCAGGTTGGATTATGATCAAATTAAGGAATCTAGGTTGAATTGAGGGTGTTTGGTAAGATATTTTAGCAGGTTTTGGCTAAGCCAAATGGCTTTGGAGGTTTAATTTTGGGATAAGGGGAAGTACCCTTTTATAAGAGAGGTGAGGGTCACTTTAGAAAAAGCATGAAATATTATTATATTATACAGTCATATTCAATTTATAATGGCTCAAAAAGGATTTATTTCAAGGATAAGGTGGGTATGGGTTGAAAACCTCTCAACCAATAGGTTTTAGATAGGTTTAGGTCTCCTTATTAACCTTATCTTATAGATTTAACTCTTAGTTAAATAGTTTAACTTTTACCATGTATTCTTGTATTATTATAATAAATTGTTAATAAACTTACTATAAAAATCCAAGATAAACCCATGTTGTTAATTATTGATATATAAAACCTTATCTAAGTTCTTTTTCTGAACCTTATATTTTTTGGAATATTATATCAATTAATAAAATAGTATTTATTTTAAAAACTCATTTATGTCAATTTTGACACTATTTAGTATTTGGTTTTTTGTGAAAGCCATAACTACTTTATCACTTCGAACAAAATTTATTTAATCAACACTGACATGTCATATTAACCTATAAAATTCTTGGAATACATCCAAAGTCTCAATTTATAATTATATTAATATTTATAATATCAATTATTTTAATCTTTCAATAATAAGGTAATTACTACAACATTATTGTGTCATAATTAAATTTAATTATTTAATGTCTAAAAATTATAAATAAAATACCATTATTTAATAAATATTTTTATATTTATAATTAATATTTATAGTTGAATTTATCTTATGCATAACCCTATATTAAAAATGTTTTAGTAATTAAACATTGAATTTAACACTTTTAACTCTTCTTTAAATAAAATAATAATAAATGCCCTAATCTAATACAAGTGGACCAAAAGGATAATATTTTATTCCTAAGGTTTATTTTTGTCGAAATACACTTATCCAATATAATTATTAATGTGTTAGGTTAATTATAATATCATTTTTACCTTTAATTTCCCTATTTACTTTTAACCGTGGTAAGTAAAATCCAAAAAGTCACTATTCACAAAAAAAATATTTTCATCCTATTGAATCACATTTTACTTAATGATGTAAACTATGTCTCTCATATTTTTTAAATTCAATTAACATAAGTGGTAAAATTCTGTTTTATGAAAATTTGCTAACATGCCAAGAAGGTGGGTAAAAGACGTTAAAAAGTTCAATAAAATTTTATACATCTAATATTATTATAAAATGACTCCATGAAATTATATTAAACCAATATAGGTATTATGTATCTAGTTTTACGTAAAATAAATTTAAATAAAATAAATAAAAATTTAAATAAAAATTTGGTTTAAACAATAATGCATTGTTTTTCACTATTCATCAAAATTTGAAACTTTTCAGAAAAATACCAAAAATTCACCCTAAGCTAATTTTGATATTCTGAATCCAAAAATGAAGTCCATTTTAAAAAATAAAATTTATAAAATTTCAAAATGTGGGTATTACTATTCATAACAGCTGGTTTGATTGGTCGTGGTGTGCTATAACTTGAAGTTGTGTATGGTGCAAGATATTGTATTATTCAAAGAGAAATGTACCGAGGAAACTTGGGGTGTCACAAATGTAATTTAAGGATTTTTATGCTTCACTAATTATATTATCTTATGAAACCATTCACTTTCTTCCTACAGATAGATTATGATGATAATGATTTAAGGTTGATATAGTGAAATCTATTTCTTTCCCACTGATTAATTAAGTTATGATGAAACTATTATAAAATTCCTTTATTTTATATGATATAGGAAATGATGAAATGGTGAAATGTTTATGAAACTCATTTCCTTTCCACAACTTATGATATGATGATATGATTAATTTTTTATGACCCTAAGACCCACATATATATGGATCTTGATTGTGTGATGGGTAGGACAATAATTATATATACCTCCAATTAATTGGTTAATGATGATGGAGTTGTGAATATTATAATATAACACATATTTAATAAACTTAAAATAGATTATGGAGTTAACTATATGGATTTTACTCCTTGTAAAATGTTTTAAATGACCAGGTAGGCATTTCCATTATAACATCCTGAGATTTTATGAAATATCTTCTTTAAAATTAATTTAAATTATTTTGTAGCTTTTATTACATGAAATTTATAGTTTATATTTCATTATACGTAATATGAAGTTTATCTTTCATTACACATAACATTAGGTTTCTTTGATAACTTGTGTTACACACAAGGTTGAGTCTTACTAGATAATAATATACAATTAATATTATGATAGTTATCACCAAGCTGTTGGAATGGAAGGGATGAAAAATATTAACTAAATTATAAAATTATGATATAAATATTTTTATATAATTAATTATTTGGTGACCAATTTATTATAAACTAAAATAAAAAAATTTGAATATAAAGGATGCCTTTTATGAAAAACTATTTTTATGCCTAAAAAGGAATTTTATCATAATATATTAAATTAATCACTATTATTGAATTATATTAATAAAATTTAAATTTTATATATATAAAAAAATGTTTTTAAATTAATTAAATATGTTTTATAGGTATAAAATAAGAACCAATCTAATTTTAAGCATAAAAAAGCTGTATTTTTCTAAAAGGTGGTTTTTTCACCTTTTAATGGAAGATTTGTTTTAAAACTAAATTTTGACACTTTTAAAAAATTATTTTAAAAAATAATATTATTATTCTAAATTTCAATGTCAAAATTATCTTAGTGTGAATTTTTTTTATTTTTCTGAGAGGTTTAATTTTTTGATAAATAGTAAAAAATACCAAAATTTAATTGAAAACTGAATTTTCATATAAATAATTTACATTTTTAAATTTTATTTTGAATTTATTTTAAAGTAAAAATATTTAAATTATACATATATAAATCCTATTTAGGTTATTGGGATCAATTTTGTATTTAAATTGGATATAAAAAATTGTAAACTTTTGAACTTTTTCACTTAAAAAACTCAATTTCTCATCACGTCTGCAAGATTAATTTTTAAATTAAATTCTACCACTTATGTAAATTTAATTTGGAAAAATTGATTCAATATTTGAAATAAAAAAAATTTATATTTTATAATAAGTTAAAATTAATTTTTTACCAAAGTGATCAGTGAAAACAATTAAAATTAATTATAGTGATTAAGGTAAAAACCAATTTACTTAGTGGTTAAAGTAATAATATAAGGTGTATAAATAACCCAAAACTTTTCCAAACCCAATTTTATGGAAACTTTTAGACCATTATGACCTTATGATATAAATTTATTAATTTTTTTTACACTATTTTATGAAATTAACCCATATAATAATTTAATAAAATAAAAAGACAAAAAAATGTACCATTCTTCCATTTATTTTTTATAAAGCTTTAGGGATAGGGAAAAACTAAATAGGTTTGGTTATAAATATTATTTTGAAATATAAATGAGTTTTTGTATCATAATAATTTGTCTTTAATTTTTAGAGATGATATAAGTACATTAAATTCTTAAGAAACATCATCACATGTATTATTTAGTTAATAATTAGATAAAATAAGTGATACTAAAAACACTAACATGAGGAAAATAGATTGAATTATTGTGTTAAGTTATTATTTTATATTAATATATCATTATATACATATTTGAACTAAACATATTTTAAATCCATTATTTTTTTGATATTTTCTAAATTCAAATTAAATAAATAATGTCAAAATTGACATTAATGGTATTCTATAATAAATGATATTTTATTAAATGATTTAAAATTACTAAAAACCCTATATTCTTCAAAGTTATTTTTAAATATTAATAAATATAAAATATGTTCCATTCATGTACCAATTTATCTTTTATAATGAACGCATTGACCCATAAATAGTAAAAAAAGTATTGGCGTTGTTAGGGTTAAAGTAGTGATTTTACGCATTACATGCACTTCTATTAAAATTAATTTTCAACAAACTTGGAATTTTTATTTTATAATTTGGATTTAATATTTCAAATAATTAGGTCTAAAGTTTTTAATAATTCTAAATTTTATTTAGTTTTAATGGATGAATTACATAGGTTAGAAAACAAGTTACCTTAATCAAAACCCAAAATAAAAAAAGGAAACTTAAGAGTTAAGGAACAAAATGTTTAAAAAATGTATTTAATTTGTGTTTCAGAGTTTTACCTATAACAAATAATCCCTCAATTCCATTATTATTCAGTTTTTTATTCACCTTAGGTAAGGTAGACCTCCCAATAGTAAATACTTTTGATTATTTACAAGAATGTCACTCCGCCTCAAATATAAAAAGGCACTCAATCTCCCAACTTAATCACACCTCCCAATCCTTTTGGATCATCAAAAACCAACCAAAATAAACTCCCAATCCCATACCATACTCGTAGAAGAATTTTTTTTGGTATGAATAAAATATTTCAAGCTTTTAGTGCAAACCTTTGGAGGATACCCAAAGAAGAGGTAATGTTCTGCGAAAATCATTTTTATTTTATTTCCTTATCCACATCCTTAAAATATTATTATAACATGTTTATATAATTTAATAAATATAATAAATATATGTATATGTTTATATTTTAATGGTACAACCTAAACCTACACATAATTTTATTAAATTGGTTACAAAATCATCATTTGTGTGTACGGTGAACTACCACCTCTCTAAACGATGTCGTTCGTTTTTTCCATTACCACCACTCATAGATGGGAATAATGTTGTACATACTATTTATATATAATATTTAGGATATTTATAAAATAATACTGCCATTTTAGTCATTATATCATATAAAACCTTTTAATATTTCATTTCATAAGGGAGATGATAACATCACTCGTGTGTACGGCTGACTAGTGCCTCACAAAGTGATGTGAAGCATTTTTCACGAATGTGCTACATGGAAGGTAATAAGGGTAACTATAATGAGTATATATTGTATAAATGAAATTATTATTATTTTTATGAAATAAATATCTTTATATAAATATAATATATCATTTCCTTCTTACCATTTCACACACTGAAAAAGTGATAATGTTGTTCCAACTCGTGTTAACTACCACCTCCTCGAAGAAATGTGATTCCTTTTAAATCACAACAATGATATATATATATATAAGTATATATAATAAAATATAATGGTATTTATTATATAATTATAATTCTATAAATATAAAATATTACTTACTATCTATCCATAATGATCATTGAAAATAGAAATGTTACTCATGCGTACGTATAGCCTATTATCTCCACGATCATATAGTTGGTTCATTTTCCATAACTGTATTTTATGATTTATTTTAAAATTATAATTTATGTATAAATGTGATAATTATTTCCTGATTATTATTCTGTATATATTTAAATAATGACCACTTTGAGCTTATTCTACCTACTAATGTCGGTTTTGAGATATAAGCCTAATATGGTCAAAACATCCAAATAAAACCTAATTGATTAAGTAATTATATATAACTTGTTTATTTGTGAAATAAAAGTAATAATAAACTTGTAAAAGTTTATCAAGTAATTAAACAACTAACATAAGTTTATTATTTAGGAAGATAAATAATAATCATGATGAATCAAACTCAAGGTAAGGGTTTATTTCTCATCTCGCTTTTATTTTTGTGAGACACATACCATATTCACTGCTTATTTTTTGGTGTATATAATTCCCATGAATTTATTTTATGATTGTTATACATAAATTTATGGGTATTCACATATCTATTTAAGTATCTATCTTTCATGGGGTTTTGATAAATTTTTTATCTTATACACCCATCTTCTTCTATGAGGTGTATATACTACCCCTTTGACATGTTATATCATGAATATCCTTATTTTCATGATATTATAATTTTCATTTAATGTTATTATTTAATGGTTCTTATTATTCAATGTTAAAAAATTGGTAATAGTTTCATGTTATAATCTCATTGTTTATTAGGATTGTGTACGATTACGTCCCCAATGTTGAAATATTATAATTATCATGACATATCTTATCCTCTGGTTATTCATTATATTTTCAAAATATTGTACCATTTGTCCACTATTTAGAACTTAAAATGTTTTAGAAATTGTTTTTAAGAAAATCTAACTTCATTTCTCTCTTCATTTGTAAATATTTGTTCTTTTCAAACCATGTTCTCTACAAATGTTTTCAAAAAAAATTAAATTTTTTTTTCCAAAATCGAAAGGATATTGTCCTCAAGAAATGTTTTAAATTATTTTAAAACTTTATTTATATGTTTCTAAGGTCTTTTAAAAGAAAATTATTTTAAAAATGTTTTATATTTTAAAATTTTATTTTCAAAATGAAAAGGGGGGGTTTTCCTCTAAATTACTTTAATTGTATTCTAATGTTATTTTCATTCATCAACATCAACAACCCTTTTTTTATCTATACTCAAATCGGTATATATTATAGTGATACCATCCTCATTATTTCTCTAAATGGATTAATATTGTTTCAAAAATATTATTCTAAATCTTGTTTCCTTTACACGGGTTGATTATATTTAAAAGATATTGATATGAAACACATTTCTTTCCCATGGGTTAATCATGTTTCAAAGAGATTGTTATAGAACCCATTTATTTTTCATGGGTTAATCATGTTTCAAAGATATTGTGATGGAACCCATTTATTTTCCATGGTTTAATCAAATTATGAAATGTATAATGGTTGTTCCTATGATTTTATTATTAAATTCAAGATTTTATGTGTTATGATTGTGTAATGGTACTTGGACATTTGATTAGTGATTACGTTATAAAATAATTATGGGTGGTTACATGATAAACCAAGGACTTTTAGGTCTTTGATATCCCTCCAATTCATTAGGTATGGAAGTCAATCAAATGATTATTCCACTTATAAGAGTGATTGTAAGGTTCAAGTGAAAATTATGTCCCAAGTTACATACATGTTTTATTTATGATTTATATGGGTTTATAATGTTTTTCATGATCTATATTCATATCACATGGATCATGATTATTTATTCTGATGACTCTTTCCTTTTCCATGTTTTCATATTCGATGATACAGGTATTGATGGGTATGATTTCTTTTAGGCTTTTCCCATGCACTTTGATAATGTCATTATACCCTTATGTGCCCTTATGCACATTGATAACATTAAATTATTAATGCTTATGTATACCCTTACTAACCATTTTATATCACCCTTGTTATGTTTCATTTTCTATAGGTTATAAAGAATAAGTTTTAATTATTTATGCTTATAAATTATTTTAAAAGGATGGTGTTGATGACCTAATGTGAAATAAAAAAAGATGGGTTAAGTGGTAGAAATGCTCATTTAAATAAGTGGGAATTATTTATATAGGAGTTTGCTCTAATCATATAAAACTATAAACCAAAAAGATTCTCAAGGTTATAAGTGATCTAATTATCTTTTTTATTTTTTAAGGTTTAGATTAAAAAATTTGGGTCGCAATTATCAGGATTAAATCCAAAAATGTAAAGTACATTATTTTAGTACAGGATCCAGGAGTGCAGGTTCTAGGTTTTTATAGTTGGTATCAAATTTCAGTTTAGATAACTTTGGAGAATATGATATTTTCATATGGGGTTTTCTTAAGAGTTATTAATACCTTCATTGGTCTATAAGCTTAAGTATAATCATAAGTTCAATGTATTAGACACCCCATTGAGTTATTGTGTGATGAGATCTTAAAGTGATTAATGACATTATTAGAGATGTTTTTTGGGAAGATATAATTATAACCCCTATGATCAACATTAAATGTTATTTAAGGAGGAATGGGTTTTAATTTTTTTTAAAGGGACAGCTAATATGCTAGGTGACAACTTGTCGCATCTGGTAAGGTGGTTGGGATTGAACCCATGAACAAAGGATGATAAGGGTTTTGTGCCAAACATTGGATTATGTGATGGTCTGGTTGGTATGAAATTTTTTTTAGGTGAATAATATGTATATTTTGGAAACAAGTGGGATTTTATTTTATGAATAATGATTTATTTATCTTGTATGAATATATGATCATATCCTTCTAATCTTTGGGTTTCAAGATTAGTCAGGAAATGGTTGAATGATATTAAGGATAATTACTTATATAATGTTTTGGTATGAACTTTGGTTATTACAATTAAATTTTTTTATTAATGTATGAAGTTTTATTTATTTTAGGAATTATCTTATCATGTACTAACCATTTTGGTTTTGTTTATTGTTTAAAGATAGGAGGAATGGTTTTTCACCCCTTTCATGGTTATGTGGTCATTAAAATATGATTATAGTTCTTCATGCATGAAGAATTAATATTTAATACTTTTCATATAGATAAAGAGATGAGATTTTAGTGGAAATTAGTTAAAGGATGAGATTTTACTTGTCAAGTAAGTATATTTGATTATGTTTCCAAACAATATGGTGAAAGAATAATTCAAATTTAAGAAAAGGATCTTAAAATAAAAATTTATATTATTAATATATTTTTTGATGATATCAATGACCATTTACACACCTATTTTTTGTGGTTTTGTTTTCATTAACTTCCTCTTGACCACTTTCACTGTCACTCTCTATTGGTCCTTGGGAATTAGTTTCCCCTTCCAAATACATCTTTTAATTTCACACCAGTGTTCACCCTATGTGGAATCCTAGTTATACATAAATTCATGTGACATTTATGTTTCCCACTTTCCATTTTAAGGGATTTCTTCTTTATTTCATTTGTACGATGCAGGTTTTAATAAATTAATTATAAAAATTGTAATCCTTTGATAACCAAGATGAATTTTGAGGGAAAATTCATTTTGAGGGGGGTAGGATTTAACATCTCATGATTTTATGGAATATATTATTTAAAAGTAATTTAAATTGTTTTTTATCTTGTTTTAATTGAAGTACATAGTTTATATTATGTTATATGCAACACCAATTTTACCTTCTATTGCATGTGAAAATGATTTTCTTTGATAACTTGTGTTATATACAAGGTTGAGTCGTACCAGACAACAATATACTATTAATATTATAATAGTTATCACCTAGTTTTTTTGAATGGTGGGAATGAATAATATTAAAAAAATTATGAAAATATGTTTTAAACATGTTTATATATTGAATTATTTGGTGAAAAATTAATTATAAATTAAAATAAAAACCAATTGAATATAAAGGGTGTGTTTTTATGAAAAACAATTTTTATGTCCACAAAGGTGTTTTATATTAATAAATTATATTAATCACCATTATTAAATGATATTAAGTAAATTTAAATTTTATATATTAAATAAAATTATTTTAAATTCATTAAATAATTTTTTCAGGCATAAAATAAGAATAAATCCAATTTAAAACATAAAAACTATATTTTTCTAGAAGGTAGTTTTGCTTCCTTTTAATGACATACTTATGTTAAAACTAAATTTTTACACGTTTATAAATATTATTTTAAAAATTAAAATTCTTATTTAAAATTTAAATATAAAAATTATCATAGAGTTAATTTTTGGTTTTCTTATGAGAAGTTTCATTTTTTGATGGGTAGTGAAAAATACAAAATTTTAATTGAAAACAGACTTTTTTATAAATAATTTATATTGTTAAATTATATTTTGACTTTATTTTAAAGTTAAAATAATTAAATTATACATATATTAATTCAATTTATTTAATTTAAATAAATTTCATATTTAAATTGGATATAAAAAATTTGTGAACTTTTGAAAAATTTTTCTTCAAAAACCTGCTTTCTCATCACGTTTGTGGGGTTAATTTTTAAATTAAATTCTACCACTTATGTGAATTAAATTTCAAAAAAATTATTTAATATTTTTAATCTTCATAATTTATATTATCTAATAATGTAAAGTATATTTTTTACAAATTATTAGTAAAAATAATTAAAATTATTTATAGAGATTAAGTTAAAAATGAGTTTATTTAGTGATTAAACTTAGAATATAAGATTTAAAAATGACCCAATACTTTTAAAAAATCCATTGGAGGGACAAATTTATACCCTTATGACATTATTCACTAAATTTATGAGTTTTTTGAACACTATTACTTGAGATTGACCCATATAATAAGTTCAGAAAAGAAAAGGACAAAAAATGTACATTTCATTATTTTATTTTCTATAAAGCTTTGGGGGTGTGGAAAAACTACATATGTTAAATTATATATATTATTTTAGAATATAAATTATTAATTTTATAATAATAATTTATCTTTAATTTTTAGTGATTATATAATTACATTACATACCTAAGAAATGCCAACACATGGATTATTTATTTAATAATTAAATAAAATAAATGATACTAAAAACATTAAAAGTGAGGAAAATAGAATGAATTATTAGGTTCCATTATTTTTTTATATGAATATATCATGATAAAAAGTTGTGAAATTAATATATTTGATTCCATTATTTTCTTGATATTTTATAAATTCAAATTAAATAAATAATGTCAAAATTGACATTAATGTTATTTTATAATAAATGATAATTTATTAAATGATTTAATATTACTAAAAAAACAATATTTTTCTAAGTTATTTTTAAATATTACTAAATATAAAATATGGTCCATTAATGGACCAATTTATTATTTATAATTAACACATTGACCCATGAATAGTAAAAATATTGTCGACATGGTCAGGGATAAATTGGTACTTTTACACATTTCATGCGCTTCTGATAAAATTAATTTCCAACACACATGGGATTTTTATTCTTTAATTTTTATTTAATATTTAAAATCAGTGGGTGTAAAGTTTCTAATATTTCTCAATTTAATTTATTTTTAATTGATGAATTACATATGTAAGAAAACTATTTACCTTAATAAAAAACTAAAATGAAAAAATATGGAAATTTAAAAGTTGAGGAACAAAATGTTTAAAAATGTATTTATTTTGTATGGTGGAGATTTTTCACGTAAAAATAATCCATAACTTCCATTATTATTCAATTTTTTAAGAAAATGTGGTATGGGAAACCTCCCAACAGTAAATACTTTTTAGTATTTACAAGAATGTCACTCATTCCTAACTATAAAAAGGAACTCACTCACTCTACTTCTTCACACCACTAAGTCCTTTTATCTCATCCAATCCTTACCAAAATTGCCTTAAAAATTCCATAAACTAATATTATAAGTCTTATTTTTGGAATAAAGAAAAACTTTCAAGGTTTTAGGGAAAACCTAAGGAGGATACTTAAAGAAGATGTAATATTCTTTTAAAGGTGTTTTTATTTTATTTCCTTCTACACCTTCTTCAATTATTATTATACCATGTTTATGTAATAACATAAATATCATAAATATACTTATATTTTTTTATGTTGATTTTATGACCTACACCCACAAACACTTCCATAAAATGGGTTTTGAAATAATCATTTATGTGTACGGCGAACTACCACCTTGCGAAATGATGTTGTTCATTTATCTATTACCACCTATCATAGTTGGGAATAATGATTTAAATACTATTTATATATGATATTTATGATATTTATAACATAATAATACCTATATAGTCATTATATCATACACATGTGTTTTATATTCCATTCTGTAAGGGATGTGATAACATCGCTCGTGTGTACAGCGGACTACTACCTCATAGAGGGATGTGAAGCGTTTTTCACTAACATGTCACATGGAAGGTAATAAGAGTAAATATAATGAATATATATGATATAAATTAAATAATTGTGAAATTAACGACATAGTTATGTTTCTATAAATATAATATATCATTTCCTTCTTTCCATTTCACACATTGAAAAATTGATAACGTCGTTCGTGGGCATGTGGACTACCGCCTCCTCAAAGAAATGTGATTCCTTTTAAATCAAAATAATTATATATATAAGTATATATAATTACCTATAATGATATTTATGATATAATTATCATTATATAAAGATAAAATATTACTTATCTTTTGTCCATAATGATCATTGAAAAATAGAAACGTTCCTCATACGTATGTACGGCCTACCGTCTCCATGATCGTAATGTTGGTTCATTTTCCATAACCATATTTCATGATTGGGTTTAAAATTATAATTGATTTATAATTATGATAATTATTTTATTATTATTATTATCCATATGTTTAAATAATTACCCATTTGACCTTAGTCGACCTACCAAAGTCAGTTTTGACACAAAATCTGAATATGGTCAAAACATCCAACTTAATATTAATTGATTGATTGATTGTATATAATTTGTTTATAACTTAAATAAAATAAATAATAAACTTTTAAAAGTTTCTCAATAAATTAAATAATTAACATAATTTTATTATTCAGGAATATAAATAACAAGCGTGATAAATCAGACTCTATGTAAGGGTTTCTCTCTCATCTCACTTTTATTTCTGTGAAATGCATACCATATTCACCACTTTGTTTGTAATTTATATAAAACCCATGAATGAATTTTATAATTATTAAAAATTAATTTATGTTTATTTAAATATCCATCTTATGATCTCTCTTATATGGGGTTTACGATATCCAAGTTACCAAAGCAGTGAGGGATTTTTCTTTAAATTTTCTATCTTTGGGAAATTTGTTATGTTATACACCTATCTTGTTTTTTGAGGTGTATATAATTCCCATTTTAAATATTATATCATGAATATATTTATTTTCATTATATTATATGTTTCATTTAATTTTATTCTCTTATGGAACTTATAATTCAATGTTACCAAAGTGGTAAGAGTTTCATGTTACAATCTCATAATTTATTGGGATTATGTATGATTAAGTCTCCAATTTTGAAATCTTATAAATCTCATGAAATATATTATTTTATAGTTACTCAATATATTTTAAATTAATTTTACCATTTCTCTTCTCTTTGGTACTTAAAATGTTTGAGAAATTGTTTTTAATAAAATCCAACTTCATTTCTCTCTTCGGTTGGAAATTTGTGTTCTTTCATAACCATGTTTTCTAAAAATGGTTTCAAAAATATTTTAAAAGTTTTTTCAAAACCAAAAGGATACATTCCTTAAGATATTTTTTAAAATTATTTTTAAAACTTCCATTAAATTTTTTTATGTTTTTTTTCAAATAAAATTATTTTCAACTTGTTTTATGTTTTAAAAAGTTATTTTCAAAATTAAAAGGGTATTTTCCTCAAAATTTATTTAATGATATTTTAATGTTATTTAAATTCATCAATGTCAAAAACAATATTTTTATCTATTATAAAATGTGCATATTTTTTAGTGATTCCATCCTAATTCTTTCTCTATATTGATTAATATTGTTTCAAAGAGATTATTCTAAAACATGTTTCCTTTCTATGAGTCGATTATATTTAAAATAGATTTATATGAAGCCCATTTATTTTCCATCATTTAATCATGTTTAAAATAGATTATTATGTAACCCATTTATTTTCCATGGGTTATTCATGTTTAAAATATATTATTATGGAACCCATTTCTTATCCATGGTTTAATGAAGTTATGAAATAGATAATGGTTGTTCTTATGAGTTTACTACGAAATGAAAGATTTTATGTGTTAGGATTATGCAATGGTACTTGGATATTTTATGGTTGGTTACATTATTAACCAATGAAATGTGGTTTCATGATAAACCAAGTATGGGTGGGTTTGTGATTTCCCTCCAATGAATATGGTATGTAAGCCAACCATATATTTGTTCTATTTGTAAGAGTGATTATAAGAGTAAAGTGAAAATGATGAGCCAAGTTAGGTAAATGTTTTCTTTATTCTTTTTATGGTTTTATAATGATTCTCATCATCTATATTGATAACACATGGCTCGTTAATATTGATTCTATGGACTCTTTCCTTTTCAATGTTTTCATATTTGATAATCTAGGTATTGATGGGTATGATTTCTTTTATGACTTGATCATACACATTGATTATGTTATCACACCCTTATGAACTATTATGCTCATTGATGACATTCAATTATTAATGGTTATATTTACCCTTACTGAACATTTGATATAACCCTTCTTATGATTCATTTTCCCAAGGTTATAAATAATGAGTTTGTGCAATTTTTGTCTATAAAGGATTTCACGATGATGATTCTAATTACCTAACATGATATAAGAAAAGCAGTTTAAGTGAGATAAATGCTCATTTAAAGGCATGTGAATTATTTATGTAGGATTTTGTCCTAATACTTCAAAACTATAAACCTAAAAGGTCCTCGAAGTTATAAGTTATCCAATTTTAATTTTTATGTTGTAAGGTTTAGATGAAAAAAATAGATCATAATTATCCTCATTATAGCTAAAAATGTAAAGTTTATGATTTTAGAATAGGATCTGAGAGTGTAAGTCCTAGGTTGTTATATCCATTATAGGACTTTGTTAACAATGATAGTCATTGGAGTGAACCTTGAATAAGGATATGATTTTCTATGCTTATGTGTATTATAAATACTTATATATTATTTTTATTATATATTCTCATGGATCATGATTGATTATTGATAATTCCACACACTTGTGACTTATTTCTTTTGTTATGAAAAAGATTTATCCCATTATTTATTATTAATGGTATTTGATCGATTGGGTATGATTTTCATAGGTTATAATCATGTTCTCATACCCTTATGCTTATCTTATTCTCATGTATGATCATTGATTGATATCTATTATGTTTATCATTACTTGGAATCTAAGCTCACCATTTCTTATGTTTAATTTACCTAGGTTATAAAGAAAGGTTTTAATTAGGTTATATATTAGAAGTAAAATGTGTGATAAAAACTTTGTCAGATATATTGAAGATCTTTCACAAAATAATATGATTATGTATCTAGTCACCAAAGACACTAAACCTTTACAATTATGAGGTGTGTCTTGTTATGATATTCATTGAATGTTCATCTAAAATGATTTAATATATATGTATAAAATTCTCTGGTCACCTCGATTGGTATCTTAGTTGTTTTTGTTATTTTTGGAGATTATTATTAGAGAGATTTGTTGAAAAACTAGGGATAAGTCAAAGTATAAGATAACAACTAAAGTTCTAGTAAAGTATATATCATGTGGTTTTTTCTAAAAATAAATCCCTATCTAGATACTATAAAGTGTATACAACTATGTAATAGATGAACCTAGGGGTAACAGCTCTGAAAGGGGTAGATTAGGTATTAACTTGATTCTCATTGCTGCACAATAAGTGGAATTAAGACAACACACCTATCTAGACACTCTTGGTGGATATTCTTGGGTTAATTAAAATTCTATTTTTAAAAAATTATAATGTATTTTAATATATGATAGCTATGAATGACCTAGGTTAAACCTAAGGTTTCATAAATTGAAAATAAAGTTTCATGATTTAAACATATTATGAATGATTCTCATGATTACATGATTACTCTCTATGATGCACATGAGCCTCAGCTCGGTTGGTGAGAACTCTTAAGTGCATCTAGGTGACGCATGATAAAATACAAGCAAAGGCACAATTTCCAGGTACTATAGTAGGTACTGTAGTGGGACTGTAGCAATATTGTAGCAGGAACTATGCAGTACTGTAGCAGGTATTGTAGCAGTAAATTTAATAGGAACTGTTTGGAACTGTACCAAATGAGAATTTTACCCTGTTTGGGCCTTCAGGCCACCGATTTGGTCCCTGGGTCCTTTAAGTCCTTCAGGCCACCCACACCTTTGGTCCAGTAAGGCATTCGGGCCACCTCAAGGCCTTCTAGTCACCTTAAGTGTAGATTCAAAACAGACAACCTACAAGGAACAAGCTCTATAGGAGGATGAGAAAGGATATTTCGCCACAGTAGAAGCTACATGAATTGTAGGAATGAGAGGGTATGGCACCGACCATCAGGACAAGCATGTGCATGCACGTGATAGCCTAACCGAACAGCTATGTGAAGGTGTAGATCTGATTTCATGAGGAAGATGATGGGGAGGAGTAGTTCCAAGTAGTTATTCTAAGTTTTATGTAATGTTTGAAGCCTACAGGCAATTAATTCCTCTAAGGCCTATGGACCATGTAACACTTACACCTATTGGATTTGTAAGGGTTCCACCTCACCCCTTGAAATGTGGATTATCAAAAATCAATAAAAAATGAAGGCATTAATTCTATTGTATGGATGATTACTCACTATGATTATTATTGATCACACTATGCTTTCTTGTCTAATTAATTGGTTTTACCTGAGAGGAATCATTTTAATGTTGGATTTGTTGGGTAATAAAATAAACATAATCATTAGAAAAAAGTTGAAATATGATCTGGGTTGTGAAGTACAGAGGTTATTATCACCCAACTCTCTCAAGGTATGAATGATAGCTTGAATGAAATTGATCCTCCCAATATCCAAAGTAAGGAACAACTCATTGTTAATTATTTTATGAAGTAGTTAACACTTTAATTAAATGGTTCCTTTGATCCACTAATTTATTTGTAATGGACCAGTACCACCGAAAAGATATTTTTTGTTCTCTAGTGTTCAGAACATGAAAAAGTTGTCCTGGAAATATACTGTTTAGAAGGAAAACTGTATCAATCGTGGACTCTTATAAAAAAATATGTGGAAATAGGAGGAAATTGAATCCATGTAAAGGGAATATTTTAAAATTTTATAATTAAAATGAAAATATAAATGGGGTTTTTGTAACTAAATAATAAGGATGATGAATCCATTATTACCTATAAGGGAAATGTCACCAGACTTGTAAGATCTGCTTTCAGTTTTATCACTGATCTTGAAAAAAAAAATTGACAGATTATTCACTAGCTTGGACCAAGTCTCCAAAAGGAATTTTATATAATATAATTTAATATATATGAATAAATAATTTAATGTGAACTCAGTATGGAATTGGAAATTAGAGACTCTCAGTGTTCTTATGGTTTGGGGGAAAATAAAAAGATAAAATTTTGAAGAAATTATAATAACAAAATTAATGGAGTAAAGAAAATTAATATTCATACATGTCAGAAATGTGGAAGGAATCATGGATTAAATTGACTTATGGGGTCTAGAAAATGCTTTATGTGTAGAAAAAATAAATTGATCAAAATAATGGTGAAGTGATAGGAAGGGTCCAATCAATAAAATGAACAATGAAAAATATTAACCAAATATGCCACACATGATCCAATGATATAATTTAAAAGATTATATACATTACATCAATAGTTGCATAAATATGAGGGTTAATGATGAAAATAGTCATTAGTAACCTATTATTCTAAGAGAAAAAGTTAAATCTCATATGATCACAACTGTTGAAGTGGATCATGTGAATGAACTGGTGAAAGGTACACTTATTTTCCACTCTAGAAGTGAAAATGATTTTTTATTATGGATCGACAAAATATTTTATATCTAAAAAAAATTATAAGGTTTCCACATCACTACCTCAACAAATAGATTTTGAGTTATCTATAAAAAAATCATAATGGTATAATGATCTCATCTTTAGTTTATATCTCCTCTCTAATAAAATTGTGTGGGAATGTGATTCCTACAAAACTTGTGATTCTCCCTCTAGTTGAATTTGATGATATTTTTAGCATGGATTGGATCTATATGTATAGATCCCATATAAATTTCAATGTAAATGAAGTCATGTTTTAAATTATGAATTGATATTTGATTGTATTTTGATGTGAGGATGAATATTAACTACTAATGGAAGTTACTTCCATTATATGGGTTGTACTGCCTATTCGTGAGGGATATTTATCTCAAATGATTATGGACAAACCTAACAACAAAGATATACATATTTTTTAAGATTATTCTGATATAGTTTTTGAATACTTTCTTACTCTTACCTTGAATCATGAAGTTAATTTTCCAATAGAACTCATACTTTTTTCTACACCTATTTAAAAAACTCCATATAGAATTTACCTAATTGAGTTATAGTAATTGATGAAGAAACACTATGGGAATACTAATAAGAGATTCATAATCCCTAGTGCATCTTCATGTGGTGAACTTATTAATTTTTTTAAGAGGAAATATGGATCAATACATCTTTGTATTGATTATCAAGAACTTAACAAGATCATTATTAAGAACTAGTATACTCTACCCCATATCACTAATTAGTTTGATCAATTTCATAAGGATAAGTAATTTTCAAAGATTGATCTTAAATTTGGATATCATTAATTTTCGGTCATGAAGGAGGGTATACCCAAAATAACCTTTCATACAAGGTATGGTCATGATTAATTTATTGTGATTCCATTTGGACTTACTAATTCTCACATTATATTCATGGATTTAATAAATACAGTTTTTAGAGATTACCTTGGCCAGTTTTTGGTAGTATTTGTAGAAGATATTATTATATATCTAAAGAGTATAGAAGAGCCAAAAAAATTTGAGGAGTTTGTTGAAGACCCTAAGTAAGGATAAGTTTTAGTATAAGTTTACAAATTGTTAATTTTGGATATATAAAGACACATTATGGGTTCATATAATCTCAATTGAGGGTATATTAGTGGATCCTTAAAAGATAAAAGTTATTGGATAATGTCCTAGACCAACCATGTTGATTTATATCCTTAGTTTTTTTGGGTTGTAAGGATACTACTGATGCTTTGTGAGATATTTCTCTTGGACATATAATACAATAACCAAGTTGAATCCAAATGGATTTAAGTTCATTTGGACATATGAATGTGAGTAAACTTTTAAGGGACTGAAAATATGGTTGGTCAATGTACCTATGCTTGCACTACCCTATAGTGGAGAAGGGTTTGTGATATTTATTTATTCATCGAAGAAGGTATCAGAATGAATCCTCATGCATAATGATATAGTTATATATTATTCCTCACATTAATTGAAAATTTATGAGAAAAATTACCTGACTCGTGATTTAGAGTTGACAGTAGTAATTTTTTAAATGAAAATATGTGGTAATTATCTTTATGGTAACCAGTGTGATATATGTATTGATCATAAAATATTTAATTATATCTTCTTATATATTGATTTGAATATGTTCCAAAGGATATGGTTGGAGTTTATTAAAGATTATGATTACTCAATACACTACTACACTAAGAAGCTGAACAAGGTGGATGATACTCTAGTTCAGAAAGACCGTGCTAGTTTTTCTATGATGAGGATTGAAAGTGATCCAATATTTACAGATTTTAAGAATATGTATTTTGAAATCATGAAGAAATGGGATCAATCATATCTTTCTCAGATGATAATTCAACCATCCGTCCCTGTGAGGATTAAATAGGTATAGATATAGGATGTAGAAATATTGATGAATGTGAGAAATATTCTTGAGTTCAGCCATGATTGTGATGTAATCTTAAGGTTTAAGAACTAAGTATATATCTCATTAATAACATACTTAACAAAGGTTATTTTTTATTAATCTCATAGTTCATCATTCTCTATTCATCCCGTTGGATGTATGAATATGTATAGAGATCTAAAATAGTGTTTTTGTTGGGATAACATGAAAAGGGATATTTGATCGTATTTATCTTGATGCTTGGTATGTCAAAAAATTAATGCTAATAGATATAATTATAAGGGTATGTTACAATTGTTACCTATACCAAAATGGAAATGGGAAAACATTACTATGGATTTCATCATCAGACTCCCCAAAACATCATAAGGGAACAATGTTATTTGGGTTTTAGTCAATGAAAATATAAAATCAATGTATTTTATTTTCATCTAATAATAATTATCACTTGATAATATTGGAAGGATATACATTAACAAATTTATAATCTTGCATGGAGTACAACATTCTGTTGTATCTAATAAGGATCTGAGTTTACCTCGAAGTTCTAGAGAAGTATTTACCTAAATCTAGATATATATTGTTGAGTTTCCGTGTTATATATCATCCTTAGAAATATATTCAGTATAATAGGACTATTTAAACTCTTTAAGTTATGTTCAAGTATTTCTCCGTGGATTTAAAAGGTTTTTTGGATCAACACCTTCCTTTGATATAATTTTCTTACAATAATAGATTTCCCTCAATCATATAGATGGATCCTTATAAATCATTATATGGCAGGAAGTGCAGAACTATAATGTGATGAGATGAAGTTAGATAAAAAATTAATTGGGACCTAATCAAGGTGAGGAAATGGAAGATAAGGTTAAATATATCCAGAAACACATCTAGGCAGCTCAGAGTCAATATAAAATTTCTACTGATAATCATCAAAGAGATATAGAGTTCGAAGTTAGTGAAAATTTATTCCTATAAATATATCCTTGGAAATGGTTATGAGATTTTGAAATAAATTAATGTTTATACATAGATATATATTTCCATTTTAAATTCTTGATCGTGTCCGGATGGTTGTTTGTCGCTTAATTTTCCCACCAAATCTCTCTCAAGTTCATTATGTGTTCCGTGTATCTCTAATGAGGAAGTACAAACATGATCCTTTATATTTACTAAACATATAGGCCATAAAAATGGAGAATTGTCTTTATTATGAGTAAAAACCAATATATATGTTGGATCAAAGAGAGAAAGTGTTATGAAATAAGACCACTTGGTCAATATTTTGTGATGAAACTATAAATTTGAGGAAGCTATGTGGGAACCCAAATATGTTGTGAGGTAGAAGTATCCTCAATTTTTTGTATAGAAGTGACAGAATGTAGAGGTTTAAATTCTTATAATGGGGGTATAATGTAACACCCCAATATTTTATTATATATTTATCTTTAATAAATTTTAAGTTTTTGATATCCTTCTTTAAATGCGGCATTGATTTTAAATAAACCACGTGAAACAATTTAATTATTATTATTTAATGTGATAGTTTTCGCCTATTTTTTAGACTAGAAATTTTTAATAGGACTAAATAAATTATTAAAAAATATTTTTTATACAATTATAAAATGAATATGTTGGTTATCATTTGGTTATAAAATAAAATAAAATCATTTAAAAGTAAAAATGAGATGTTTTTTCTAAAAAACTATTTTTATACGCATAATATGTTATTATTTTAATAATTTAAATTAATCACTATTGATGTAATATTTTATTTAAATTTATGTATTATATATTCAATAAAATATTTTAATATTTATCTAATATTTTTTACATTGCGAATAATGAAGGAAAACTCAATTTTTTGCATAAATGGCATTTTTCTAAAAATGGTTTTGTTACATTTTTCATGCTTATTTTAAAATGAATTTATAAATATTATAAAAATTGAATCATGTGAAACATATTAAATATTTTGAATAAAATTAATCAATATTATGTAATAATTTCAACTTAAGTTTTGTTCATAATGAATAGTAAAATAGTGAAAATGTATTATTATGGTTAAGGTTAAAATGGGTTTACTGGGTGTTAACCTAAGAGATAAGGTTTAAAATATCACAAAAAACTTGATTTAATTATATTATTTTATTTTTTTATACCATAGACTTATTATCTTTAAATATTTTACTTTTTAGATCCACATAAATTTCATAGTATATTAATATATTTTAATCTTTTGAAAAATTTCAAGTGTGCCCTTTGCCTCCCTTATAAAAGGATATTTCCTCTCCTCTCTTATTCACACTTCATTCACCTTCTAGTTTAGAAAATTACTACCATGATCACTTATTAAAATCCTTATCCATTTCTAATATTTCATGGTTTTATCATAATACAATCCTTTCAAGTCTTAAGATGTAAGATAAAGGAGGTTTCTTAAAGAAGAGGTATAACTCTTGACCGAGTACTTTCAATTATATTTATTCTTCTACCTCATATAAATCTATGGTACCCATTATAAAATAATTAATTTGTTATCATAAATAATATTAATTTTTATTATTTTTATGTATCAACCATTTTCACCTCTTTCCATCAAATGGTAAATTAAAGTATCGCTCATGTGTACGTGTGGACTACCTTCTCCACATGGCGATATGCTTCATTTTATATCATTGTAATTCATGGTTAGTTATTATGATAGATTTAATTTTTATATATATGATATTTATTAAATAATTATTCTTCTATAATTATAATATATTATCTATATTCTTACATTTTTATCCATTATAAAATGATAACGTTGCTCATGGGTATGTGTGGACTGCCACCTCCACGAAGCAGTGTGATTATTTTTTCATTTTCAATTTACATTGATGGTAATAAGGATATATTTAATTAATATATATTTTGTTAATTATATAATAATTATTAAATAAAATTTAATTATAATTTAACTTTATTTCATTCCATCCATTGAAAAGTGAAAACATCACTAGTATGTACGTAAGGACTACCATCTCCATCAAATGATATAATTCATTTTTCACCACCACTTTTTATGAATGATTAAATAAGGGTATTTAAAGAATAAATATTACAATTATATCATTATTAGTATTCTATATATGATGATACCATGACCAAGGTGCAAGTACCGGAACCATCAAACCGAAACATGCATGGAAAACGAAGCAATTTTCACCCGAATGATCATTTTAATGAAGAAATTGTTAATAAAAGGATAATTGGAAAAATATAAAGTATAAATACTAAGTTATTAATGAATATGATTTTGTAATATATTTATAATAAATATAAATTTATTATACATTATATTGAACAAATACTATGAAATATTATTCTTGAGGTAACGGGTTTTTGCTACAATCTCATTTCTTTTCAGGATTATTTATAATAAATTTTTATTGAGGGAAATTATATGAATATTATAATTTAAAATTCATATATTTTATTATATTATGGTTATTTATATATTTTTTATTTATTAATACTATTTTCATCTCTTTATTACTTAAGATGATTGATAAAAAAATTAATGAAAAGTTGACCTTATTTTCTCTTTAGTCGTCGAACTTTTTATTCCATAACCATGCTCTTAAAAATAGTTTTATGAAAGTTATTACTTATAATTGAAATGTTTTAAAAGGTTAATTTTCACTAGATTCTAATTTATTTAAAAAAATTGGAAAAGTATTATTTCTAAAATTTTTCCAAATAATTTATTTTTTACTTTTTACAAAAGAGGTGATTGTGACCTAGGAAAAGAATAGTGAGATCAAGAGTACATCACTAGATTACCATGTTTTAGATCAGCTCAGGAACCATGTCAATAGTGCTCACTACTGGAGGACTCCAGGATGGGAAACAGTCACGGCTACCGGAGATGATGAGTCAGGAAGGGGAAGCGGAGATGAGTTTGGCTTGGATGATATGTAAATCTGTGTTGGTATGTTGTCTGATCCTTGTATGGCTATGATCAGTTTGAGTTTGTGGTCGTATCCTGGGGTTCTGGTTCCCCTTTAACCGGCTTTTGAAAATCAAAAAAAATGATTGGTGGCTATACAACATGAATGGATTTTCCCACCATCATGACCACTATTTTATTTTAAGATTACATTATAAGTTTTATTGGTTATTTTAAAAGAAAAATATTTTATCAATATTAAATTAATTTTAAGTTAAAATTTTATCAACAGAAAAGTATTTTTTATTATGTTTTCAAAGAATGTTTTGAATGATATTTTAAATAAATTTTTCATATATTTCAAAATAATTTAAAGATTTTTTTTCTTCACTAGGGATATAATATTATGATATTGTCCATTTTATTTCTCTAGATGTTTTATGATGATGATGGTTTAAGGATAATTCCATGAAACCCATTTCTTTCCCATGGGTTAATTAAGTTATGATGAAACCTTTATGAAACCCATTTCTTTTACAAGGGTTTTACTATAATGAAATAATGAAATTTTTATGAAATTTTTTCCCTTTTAATGGGTTATGATATGATGATATTATGAATGTTTTATAAACTTATAGAATACATATATGTGGATTATGATTATATTATTTGTGGGACTAAAATTATATATCACTCTAATGTATTGGGTAATGATGATGAAGTTGTGAATATCCTAAGAGAAGATGGAGACTCCCAATAGATGAAAAAATTAACTAGATAGAAGTTACTCCTAAAATATTGTTGGAAATTATTAGGTAGGAATTTTAATTATGGGACATTTATTATGATGATAGTATTAGTAGTGAAAATGATTTTCTATTCTTAGGTGAATTCCAAAAAAAAAACTTATTTCGTATGTTTATGACATGTTCCTATGAATTGTGATTGATTTTTGATAATTTTTTACACTAATGACTTAAGTATTTTGTTATGAAAAATATTTATGATATGATTTATTATTTATTATCATTGACTTATTTGGTATTAGTTTCATAATTCATGATCATATTCTCATACCCATATGCTTATTTTATTCTCACTCATGATCATTTATTGATATCTCTTATGATTACCCTTACTGAGTATCTAATATCATCCTTTCTTATGTTTCATTTCCCCATGTTGTGAGTAAAGGTTTTAAGTAGGGTATATCTAACAATTTTAATGTGTGATAAAACTTTTATGGGTGATGATAAACATATTTCATGAAATAAAGTGATTATGTATCTAGTATCTAAAGACACTAAACTGTTATAGTACCAGGGTGTTAATTATTATGAGATATACTGAATATTTATCTAAAATTATATAATATACATGTAATAAATACTCTAGTTTCCTCATTTACCTAAAGTACATATGAATAGATACTAACCACCCTCTTGTGTCAGATTAGGATATATATAACCTACAGGTTATGAGTCCCACATAAATCATAGTAGTTCCAATAATACTCCTGATAATAAAGGAATAGGCCTCTCTTTATCCTGAGTAAATTTTTCATTTAAGAGGTGGGATGACCTAGGGAAGAAAATTTTGTGGTTGAGATACCAAAATTGGATTGTTTGTGTCATTTCAAAGTGCTCATGGGTAAGAACTTTCATATTTTTTGGTATCAGAGTAGGGATTGGGTTCAAGGTCTTTAGGCGATGTGTTGAGGAGATTGTTATTCCATATGTAGTGCTTTCCTTAAAGTACTTATAATAAGGTACTAACCACCCTCCAATTATATAATGGTATGAATTATACCTATAGTTTTTTAGTCCCACATGGGGTGTTGGAGGTCCATAAATTTGCCTGAAAATATGGGTGCAGACCTATCCTTGCCACAAGTAATTATCCCATTGAAGGGGTAGGATTCCCGGGTGAATAAAATTGTGTATAAGGGATGGTGAAAGTGTATGGTATCATGATATATCATATAACCCGTAGTTTTCCACTATTATTATTCATTATTTATCACACTTTATATATATTTTATTTGTTGTCAATTTACAAAGATAATCAATGATGTTTGATGTTAATATATTGAATAAGAACTGGAACAGCTTGGAAGTTTGGGTGTAGAACCCAATTAGGTTGATAAGTTTTTCCCAATAATTTTATCACATGTATTAAGTTAATGAAAATGGAAGACACAATTTGGAAGTTTTTTGAATCTCTTGGATTGGAAGTTTTAGACATATATTAAAGTAAAAAGATATTTTAATATTTGATTTCTATATAGATTTTATAATGATGGTTCCTATATCTCTATAAATAACGAATTCAAGAAGCATCATCCATATGTGTTGGATTAAGTCTACAGTTAAAAATAAATGAATGGGATAAGTGTAGGAAAGAAAGATGTGGTTCTTGAGTTGCATGTTTTGTTATTTTTCTAAATTAAATAAAGGAGATTAGGCATGAAATATTTCTAACTCAAGATATCACATCCACCAAAGTAACCAAGGAATCAATAGGACAAATGATTTATATTTACAGTGTTGGCCAGTATTGAACATCCATGGAGGAATAATACTGGTGGAAGAGATCCTACGTGAGTCAGCGCATGAGAAAGGAAGGAAGGGCGTGCAAGAAGGGTAGCTTGGTGACCCATTAGTGTGATGTAGAACCTAAGATATTTTGTGATAAAACCATAGTACAATCATATTTATATAGAATAAACATGTAAAATAATATTTTTGTGTGTGAATTGATCATGTGCTACACTTTTAATCCATTATAAAAATACAAACATGCATGGAAATAATAGAAAAAACATTGTTGTACATTTCTTCTACCTTCATCTCGAGCATTAAACATGCATAAAGTTTGAAATGTTGGTATCCTTGATCAATTGTAATAATCCATGATCACACCTCCATGATATAGAATATATCATGGGGATTCATATATGAAAATTGAAACAAAATTTTCATAGTACTCAGTGCTCTGTTTAGGGTTATTATATGGTTGAGCTGATAACTTTTTACAGATGAGTAAAAATTTATATCATAAGACTTGATGGTCATAATACAAGATGTGCACTACTTTTGAAGGATATATGTATGAATTTTACTCTGAGTCATATTTTAATCCATATGATTTTCTTTATAAAGAATGACTGATCCACATATAACTTGGAGTTCTCTTATAATATCTCCATTTTGTAATAATTTTTCACATAATAAGTTTCTACGTAAGATATTTTATATAGATCACATAATATGAATGTCCACATAAGTTGGTCTAAGCCTGTAAGATTTTGGATTTGTAAGATATTATATATCTTATAAAAAATTAAAAACCTTAATAGTAAATTTACTCAAATCTAATTAAGCCAAAGTTTAAGGAAATAAATATCATGATTGGTTTATCATAATTCTATAAGGATATAATTAAGAATAATTAAGATAGGTTTTGAAGAAATAGAATTTCATGATAATTACTTCATATTTCTTATATTTATAGATATCTAATAGGTTAATATAAGAGTTTTTTAAGACAAGAGTCATGTGGAATTTCAATATTTAAAGGATGGATTTTTTTGGATTAAATTTTGAGATATCATAAATTCCAAATTATTGATAATCATGGTAATTAAAATTATGCATTCATGTGGTTAATTGAATAAAGATGATGAAAATGGGAGTAAGAAAAAAATTGATTTTACTACATAATATTATATATATATATATATATATATATATATATTATAGGCTTAATAAGATGGGTGTGTGAGAGACATGATATAGCTTAAAACCGGAAAAATATTTTATATCAAAGAACACAAAATACACACCACCATTATTTGTTTTAAGGAGTCTTATGTATTGAATATGAGATTAAAGATGAAGATGATTTGGTATAATTATTTTGTATAGATAAATGAAGTCTTTCCTTTATATAAGAAATGCAACAATTATCTTTACTTTTGTAAAGGAGGAGGAGTAGTTGTGTGTGTAATGGTAGATACAAAAGAAGAATAGGTACTTGAATTTTGTTTTGAAAGTAAGAGAAAAAGAAACTAATATAAATAATTTTTATCAACAACTTACAAAATTATAAATGAGTGAATTATTTTTCACTTGTTACTTAAATCATATATAATTATAAGATAGAGGTTCACTTGTATGAGGGATAAACTAAAGAACAGTTGGGGTATGTGAAAACATGAGTTTCAAGGATAATCCCTACTTGTTTATAGCTCATAGGTTAATACTAGTGGGTTGTGTGATCCTAGGTTTTACCAGTTCACACCAAGGATTAGACTTTTGTTTTGAAAGGAAAACCTTGTACAAAATTATGCCTCTTATGTGGGTTTTTTTATAAAATAAGAAAAGGTGAGAATATATAAGAAGAGGATTGTTTACTTTAATAGTTAAAAGAGGTTAAAATAAAAGGGATAAAAAATATAAATATTTTAAAAGTCACCAATACTAATTCACCCCCTCCCCACCTATTAGTGTTGAATATATCCTTGGACATTCCCCTTAAGTGGTATCAAATCCTAGTTCACCTTTGATTATATTCTCTATTTTTAGAAGTTATTCCCTTTTGACGATCTAAGTTTCTTTCCTGATTTATAATTAAGTGTAGTTTTAGAGAAATTTTACCTAATTATAATCCTAATTCAATCTCAAACAAGACTATAATGAAGAGGAGAAAAAAAATAGAAAATGATATTGAAGAATATTTTCCTCTTGATAAAAGAATAATAAGATTTAATATATCTATGAAAAGAAGAAAAATTTATCTTGGAAGGAAGAGAATAGGTGTATAATCTACCACCAAGGAAATAGAAAATACTTATACCTCAAAAGCTTTAAGAAACTCAAGTTATTATGAGGTATGTGAAAATTATTCTAAAAACTACCCTCAAGTTGAGTCAATCACTAGTTAGAGTGATCATATGTCAAAAAATATTTATGTTGATGCATTAAATATATGATGCAATGTTTTTATGAATAGTTGGTTTATTTTATTTTTTGGATTTTTAAAAGCACGTAGGATGGACTCACTCATCTTAAAGGATAGTTTCAAAATGTAGAGAAAGATACGAAATATAAATTTATCATTGGAAAAAAGATCTCCAAATAGGTTAGTTCCACTAAATAAGTAAAATTTGGGATTGAATAGAGATACTCAAAGTTTAAAAATGAATGAATCATATAAGTTTAAGAGAAGGAATATATCAAGAATACTCATAAAGATAATATCTATAAGTTATAAGAAAATTGGAAAAAAATCATTGATGCCAGAATGCACAATTATATGTTAAATCTAAGATGATCAAGGATATTGGAACACTATTAAAAGAAAATAAAAAATGCATGATGAATATTTTCAAAATATGAGAAAATATTTTGATGAGATGGTTATATTGATTAAATATTATAAGAATGCTCTTAATATGAGATGTATTTAATTGGAAGTAAAAAATGAAAAATATAAAAATGACACATACAGAGCTACCAAAATCAATAGATACAGGATATACTACCAAAAATTGTTCTAAATAGGATTCATAAATCAAAATACCTATAATTAGTGGTAATAAGATCAGAAAATCATATTATGATCTTTCCCTAGCAGTCTCAGAGAATAAGGTTCCATCAATTCCTAAATTTAATTATTGTGGTAAATCTATTTCTATAAATAATGTAGGTTTAAATTCAAAATCTATACAAAAAGAATTAATAAAAATGGATATAATTATACCACCATGTAAATTGTGGATAAAAGAATAAGTATGAGTGTCAGTTACTTAAGAGGATCCCAACAAGTAGTGGAGAAAGCCCAAAAAACATGCTAAAAAATTGGATAACAAGAATTTTTTTAAAAGAAGATAAATATTTATTTGTGTTTTTTGGCACTATAATAAGTTTGGACATAGAGAATTAGATTTTTAGTATAATATATCAATTCTAGAAGTACAAAATGAATAAATAATTCCATAGAATTTGATGGATAAAGAAGAGATAGCCTTGGGAGATAAGAAACAAAATCACAAACCAAATCTCTCCCAAGAAGGTTTAAAAGAAGAATAAGTCATCCATATACAATATGTAGAATTTATATCATGCTCAAATAAATTAAAATAAGTTTAATTGAAGTAATAAATTTAAAGTAACTAGCATAAATAAAATAAATCCCAAGAATCAATGTGGAAAATCTAAATAATTTAGCAGTATACCCAAATATTGTTTAGTAATTTGGCCAATATATTTAGAAAAAAATGGAAGAATCATAAGAGAAATCTCTTTTTAAAGGAAGATAATGGGTTCCATATAAAGAATCATAATTTCATTAGAGGTTTTCAAAAAAATTATACCCATGAGTTAATGAACTATGTGAGAGATTTAAAAAGGCTGGACATGATTTCAAAGGTTGTTTAACAATACTACCTATATAAGAAGAAGGCTTAAAAATTATTAATATTACATTAGGCACAAAGTATTGTGAAAAAAGATGTTCTACACAATTAATTCAAAGTTAAGAATATATCTAGTATTCCAAAAGTACAAAAAGATTCAAATTATATATGTGAAAGCATGAAGTTATGAGTAAATGGAACAACTTATTTGAGATTAAACTTGATTTTCACATTAATAATTAATGAGTTAAATAATATTACCTTAAATTTATGTTTTTTATTTATATTTTTACAATGTAGGGAATTGAAGGTGAATCATTTTCTCCATGGGATAGCTTAAGAAGGATTGTAAGCTTTCACAACTGGATAGAAAAAAGTGAAGAATCTATCATCCCAAACGGGTCTCTAAATTGGAATTTTAAATAAAATATGAATAAAATATCATATTTGAGGAATCTAGAGTAATTTATTTTAATACTTTATATAAAAGTAAATAATTTACCATTATGTATTGATCTCACATTTGGTATTCCATAAAACTTGTATTAAAGAAAATCATCCTTAATGAAGATGTTAATGCTATAAAATATTTACAATCACTTGAAAAGTTACATTTTAGTGCATTATCAACATGGGAGATCTTGAAATTTATCTATTAAATTGGTTTACCTAGATGAAGATAATTTTAAGTGTCTCCTAAAGGAGGATTTGAGTTAAAAATATCATTTATATGATTCAAAAAATAACAATATCATAAAAATTTTAATATTTTGGAAAATGATTGAAAAGGAGGTTATTAATAAAAAATTATTTCTTTCATATTTGTAAAAAAATAAGATCATAACATTAAGGGATGAAAATTTATGTTAATCAGTGACATGGAAGTAAATTTTTTAAGAATATTCAAGATTGATTTTTGAAATTAAACCCTTTATTTTTAATTGATTTTTTTAACCTATGTGTTGAAGTGGGTGTAATAAATTAGAGTTGATATATTTCCTGATATATTAGCATCACAATTAATATCATCAATTTTATCAGGATGAAAATTATTGGATAGATTCTATAAAAGTTAATAAGTGTATCATTTTAGTTGGTATGAAATTTAATTGATAGTGGAAAAATTATATGTTAAAATTAAACTCTCTTATTTTCTACACTGGTCATGGATCACATAGACTTAGATTTGAATGGTTAGTGTAACATTTATTAATTATAAATTAAAACCACTCACTAAAGTAATTTATATTTATTATCAATAAGGGGGAGTGAAAGTGAAATTAAAAGGTGATTAGAATTTGGGAGAGAATGAAAGATGAATAATTGAGAAATGGTAAACTTATTAATATATCATTTTATATGGGTATTTATAAAAAATACAAAGGGGTATATTATTGATATTTATTTTTTTATGTTGTATTTATTTTCAATGTAAAAGTATTATCAATGATGTTTGATGTCGATATATTAAGGAATAATTTAAATTTATTGTACTTTTTTTGGATAACTGGAGCATGTTGTGAAGTTGTTCCTAAGAGCTATGTCATCTATATTAAGTGGATAAAAGTGTAAAAATCATTTTAAAATTTTTTTTAAGCTCTTTCCTAAAAAATATTAGATATATATTTAAGGAAAAGTATGTGTTAATATTTAAGTTATATATAGAATTTATAATTATGGTTCTTATATCTCTATAAAGAAAGAATTTTAGAAGTTCTATCTATATATGTTGGATTAAGTCTGAAGTTAAAAAGAAAATAAGTAGAAAAGTATATGATGGTTGGGAACTATTCATGATTTAAATTTTTTTATTTTGATAAATGAAAAAGGGGAGTTTAGAAAAAAAATTGTTAACTCAAGCTAGAACGTCCACCTAAGAAACCAGGGAATCATAAGGACACCCCACTGAGATTGAATATGGAAGCTATAAATGAGAAGACTTGAAGGAAACATAGAAGTGATAGATCCCCTATGTAAGTCGGTGTCAGATCATGGAAGGAAGGACACACAAGTGGGACAACTTAGTGACCCACCAGTGTGAAGAGACACCTAAGGGATTTTATACTTGTTTAATAGAATGATCATATTGATATAAAAGTGGCATAATAAATATTATTTTACTTTGGGACAAGACTATAAACTACACTATTTGTTTAAAATTTAAATACAAGCATAGAAAAAATGGAAATGAAATTATTGTACCCATCATATACCTTTATCTCAGGCTTTCTACTTGCATGAAATTTGACATGATGGTATACTCGATCGATGGGAATCAACCATGATCACATCTCCATGAAATAAATATCATGGTGATTCAGAAATGATAAAGGGAATGAAATTAATATGGTTCTCAGTGTTTATTTTATGTTCATTATATGGTTGAGCTGATAACTCTATAGAGTTGAGTAAGAATTTTCATCAAAAGTCTTGATGGTCATAAGACATGGTGTGTATGAATTTTGATGGATGAATGTATGACTTTCACTTATAAGAATATTTTAAGTCATATGGTCTTATTTTTCATGAATAAAGGATCCATTTATGACTTATAATGTGCATAAGATATCACCACTATATAATAAGTGTGTGTAATATATCTCCACAATATAAGAAGTTTTTTCAAAAGAAAATTCTATATAAAATATTCTATACATCTTACATAAGATGATTTTCTATGTAATATGTTCTTATCCCATAATATATCTAAGAATAACTATGATATTGGCTTCATAAGATACTATATATCTTACAAAATTTTAAAAAATATTCAATAGTAAATTCATTAGATGTCAAATAACTCATTATTAAAGGAAATAAATATTGAGATCTATTTATTATGATTCTAGTATGATTTGATGAATAATAATGAATACATGTTTCAAATAAATATATTAGCATGACAGTTACTGTATATTTCATGTAGCTACAGAAAGAGGAGCGGTTATATGAGAGTTTTAAAAGATCCAAGTCTTCAAGAATTTCAATATTTAAAGGATGAAATTTCATGGATTAAATTTCAATATCTCCATAATTTTGAATCACTGAGAAATATGGTGATTCAAAATTATGTATTCACAAGGTACAGTGAATATAAATAAAATTGATGGAAAATGGGAGTAAGAAAAAAATTGATGTTATTGCCTATTATTCTACAGATATATGGGTATTTGTGTGTATGTTATGTGGTACAAATAATATGGGTGTGTGAGATACTTTATACATCTTATAACCTAAAAAATATTGTGTATTGAAGAATTAAAAAGACTTGACACTATTATTATCTTAAATAAGTCCTATTTTTTGAAGTTAATAATAAATTTGAAGATGGTCTAGTGCAATTCTCGCTGGTAGAAAATTAGGATAAAACCACAACCGTACAGATATTTCTATAAAAACTATAGTTTTAGGCTAGTCTATGTCCATGGTAAAACAATTAATATTCCCATATTCCATCTATCATCATGGTAAAAATTAACTATGAAAATATGTTCTGCCTATGGGTGCTTAACACCATGATCAAAGTGGATTACACCAATAGGCTTAGCCAACGTCCACAGTCCACATTAACTGTGGTGGTAGGAGTGTAAGGGATCCCTAATTTCATGTGGGGATAGATATTAAGGGGTATATAAACAAACAAACACACACACATAGATATATATATATATAATATATATCCTAGTTGAGTGGTAAAATATCCTAGAATAAGTAATAGGGTGCAAGTTTAAACCACAAAGGACCCTTTTTTAAACTTGAGTCCACGGTCACTAATCAAGGCTATAGGCCCTTGTGGTCATAGACCTAGATATCCATGGATACATCCATAGTTTTTTACCATGGTTGTAGATGGGTTTCGGTCCCAGTCAATTCCCAACGATGGTCATAAGCTACCCTAACTTCAATAGTTGAAATCACTCATGTATTCACAGGCTATTACTTTTCTAGTTTTGGTTGTTGGAGATGTTTTGGAGGAGGCCTAAGGAGGATCCATGGAGTTTGGAGTTACATGGGTACTAAAATAGGTAATTCACATTGTGTCATGTTTACACGATGTGTAAATGTGGTTCATGGAATGTTTAGTTGGTGAATTCACAGCTTGAAAATCACCTTTGGGTGAGCCATGGAATAAATGCACATCATGTAAATTCAATTCAAGACATGAAAAAAATAAATAATTATGTGACTAAATTTTCAGTGAAAGATATAAATTTTTGGAAACCCTAGGATTACACATATTTTAATGGTTGCAAAACATAAAAATAATGGGTTTTCAACTATTAAGTTATTTTATTAGGTGATTTCTCCCATTCCTTTATGGATTCTATCCCATTCATTCATAATGAACCCCAAAAACCCTAATTTTACCTTTAATACATATTCTACCTTACTCAATCCATTGGTTTCGGTGGTTGTTAGCCAGCGATATGTGGTGAGTGCTTCCTCTTTTCCCTATTTTTTCTCTTATTCTTTCAATTGGATTTGTTGGGGAAACATTGTTTTGGTTTGGGGTGTGAGTTGGTCTATGTTTTTATGATACTTGTATGTGGTGTAGTTTGATCTACTATATTGTGGTGTGGTTGTGGTTTATGGGCATTTATTCTTCTCCTTATGGTGTGTAGTGATTTGGAAAATCTTTTCTAAGGTAAAGAATATGTCATTTCTCTTTATTTTGTATCATAAGAGAGGTTTTTCTCTTTTTTATTTATGGGATATAGTTATTCTAGATTAATCAAAGATAAATAATTATCTAATTGAAATTAAAGGTGGAAAATAGAATTATTTTAATGCTTTTACATATTTAATATTATTGTGATATGATGGATTGTAAGGGCGTGATGCCCCAATGAAAATTGTGGTGGTTGGAGGCTTTGTTTTTCCAAGATGATATGTGATGTTCCTTCTATGTATGTTTTAATTTTTATGATATTACCTAAAAATAGAAATTAGATAACCACTTATATTTGGCTACTGAAATGGTTACCCTAAGATTATTGATTTCTTAATAACGCCCCTGAATAAAGTGAAATGTGATAAAATCCCCTTTTTAAATCAATAAAATGATATTGATGAGTTGTGATGTGTGGTCATGCTTGTCGGGAAGTGATGTGTGATTATGATGTGATGTAGGGTTAATGGTTGATATGTGGCCATGATTTTATGGTGGTGAGGTGGTGGTTGTGTGGTCATGATTTTGGGGCAGTGAGGTGGCGGTTGTTTGGTTATGCTTTTTGGGCAGCAAGGTGGTGGTTGTTCATCCATGATTTTGGTTTGGTGAGGTGGTGGTTGTTTGGTCAGGCTTGTGGGGAAATGAGGTGATGCTACAATGGGGATGATTATATGCTTGTGATGTGTAGTTGCTTTGTACTAGAATCTTAGATAGTGAAAGAATAAATAATTGTTTAATAATGATTGAAATGGTTGGGGTTTGGTTCATTTAATGGGATGTAAAAGATTAATAAACAAATAAATAGTGGGATGTGCGGTTAAATGTGGTTGATTATAAATAATGAAATAAATGGGATTGATAATGGAATTGGTTGGTGGTGTGAGTTCTGGATTGTGGATTGTGTAGTGTTATTCATTTAGTGGTGAAAGAAAAAGTCAAAATGATGTGATTTGGTTAGTGTTTGGTTGTGAACATGTAGGTTGGGCTTATGTGTGGCTATATATATATATATATACTTGTATATTTCTTTTGATTTCTATACACACCCCTCATATGTCAATCACTATGTGGTGGCACTCGCAGAGTCATGTGGGGGTGTTTTTTCCAACATCCTGTTGATGAGGATGAATGGATGACTACCCGCTCTTTCCAGCTCTGTCTACCAGGAAAGTAGGTGTGAACATACTGTGATGAACATGGGTTTATTAGTGTACTAGGTGATAGACTAGGTGTCTTAGGGTGATATGTGATGTCCTAGGTGTTTTCAAGAGAGATATGATGACTGTTCTTTGGGGCAGTGGCCCAGGTGTTTTCAGGTGAGATGTGATATGAACATATTGTGGGGAGGCTTATGGTGGGGGTCATGCATAATAAGAGGAGGGAACGAGATTGATTTCATTCATGTTCATGATATCCTAATACTCTATTTATGGTTGTGATGTGATGGACCAGGTGTTTCTGGGTAATTTGTGATGTGATTGTGTTGTGGGGTTGTGGCCTGAGTTTCTGTGGTCATGATGTGATGTGACCATGCTATGGAGCGGTAGTATATGTTATTTTTAAGAGATGAGAGCACCAAGGAGAGAAATATTTGGGTGCAAGAGCATCTAATCAGTGTTAAATTGGTGTGGGGTACCCTTCATCGATATACTTCTTATTATTTTATTATACATAGCTTGCGTTATTCGGTGAGTATACCTTGGTGAGGTTGGGAAGGATAATTGAATTATTTTGGTGTTTTTTGTTCTTTTTTTCTCATGGGTGCATTAGTATGATTCTTTCACATATGCATGAGATACTTTGGTTTTCATACTGAGTATACATGTATGCTCACCCTATTTATATAAAACTCTTTTCTGATTTCTAGGAAGATTGCATCGACTATGCAGGACATTACTAGCTTGGGCCTTTAGATTGTTGTCATGTCATTGCTTTAGCCTTACCTTTGGGTATTTTACTTTGGTTACTTTTATCTATATCATTTTTATTTATAAATTCATTTTGGGATGTTTTGGTTTCTTTTTACATTATTTCACGGAGTTTCTTATGGATGATTAATCTTATCTCCCAATACCATATTATTATAGAGGGTTTCATGAGATTTTTATACACTCGGTATTAGTCACCAACCCAGGGATTATTAGAGGTGTGACTCAATGTTAATTATCTCCCTCCCCTAATTTTGGAATATTTTGTGGGAGTGAGTCATGATCGAGTAGTATTATAGGTGATAGTTGATATATGGGATGGATTTTGGAGATAGGCACAGTGAGTATTGCATGGGTTGGTATGAAAATAGATCCAGTTGAAGTTGGTGAATGACATAGGCCATGAATAATAGCTAGTACATGGTATTGTAGAGACCCTATAATATATTTCATGGACTCTTAGCATATTGAATGACCAAGTGAGGTTCTCCTATTTGTAGGGTGAAGACCTAGGAGAGGTGAATGCATAATGATGACTCGTGTTCCTTTTTGAGTTGGGTTTCTTTGGGAAGGTTGAAATGGATAAAGTGAATTAAAATGAATTTAAATAAAATTCCATGCTACTAGTATTAGTATGTTCTCTTTATTTTTAGTAATGGCTCGTGTTCACCATTTTCATGTGGCTATGGAAGTTAAGGTTCAGCAATCCAATTAGATTGATCACCATAGGTTTGATCTAGTAGAGGATGATGAGGCTTAGTATAGGGTGTTATGATCTTTTCAGCGGAAATATTTAGGGAAGTATGAGGTAAATTTTTAACACCCCAAGCGTCCACAGTATGCTTCCCTTTGAATAATACAGTAGTGTGTCTTGTACGCAACTTCGAGTTCTAACACACACCACAACCAATCAAACTAGCCGTTATAAATAGTAATACCCACTTTTTGAGATTTTATAAATTTTATATCTCAAAATCGACTTCATTTTTTGGATTTGGAATATCGAAATTATCCTAGGGTAAAATTTTGGAACTTTTCGGATAACATTTATATTTTGATGAATAGTGAAAATTACTAAATTTTAATTAAAACCAACTTTTTTAATAGAAATAATTAATAGTGATAAATTATGAATTTGAGTGGTTTTAAAGTATATTTAGAATTTATTTTTACCATTTAATACAATGTTGTTCATTGGACATAATTTCACAATTAAACTGGACATGAACAAGTGTCAATCTTTTGATAGTTATTATCTCCTAAAAACACGATTTTTGTTTTAACAACAGGAATTAATTTTAAATTAATTTCTGACACTTCCATGTTTGGAATTTGGAAAAATGGATTCCATATTTGGAATCATGATGTCAAAAATTTTTAAATATGTAACTTTTATTTTTAGACATTTTGAATAATTACTTCGGTAAAAAATTTATTTACCATGGTTAAAGGGTAAATCCGGTAAATAAGGGTAAACAAATAATATTATAATAATAATAAATTACCCTAAAACATGTCCTAACCTTATTGGTTAATACATGTCCGACCATGGGAATCTTTGGGTTGATATTGTGACCCCATGGAGCCACTTTTAAGTGATAATGACACTTTATATTAATTAAGTTAAAATAAATACAAAAATGACATAAGCATATATCTTTTAGAAAAACAATTTTTACATAGGGTTGTATATGTTGAATTTTAGACTATAAATATTCATTAGAAATCTAAAAATATTTCCTACATAATTTTATTTTATTTATAATTTTTATACATTTAATAAGTAATATTTTTTATGACACTATAAAGATGCAGTATTTTCCTTATTAATGAAAGAATCAAATAATTGGTATTATAAATGTTGAAATTAATATAATTCGAAAGTTTTGATGACATCCATGAATTTTATTTCTTAATATGACATTATATTATTTCTTAAATTAATTTTTTATAATTAATAAATTTGTTAATACTTTAACAAAAATCAATTATTGAATAGTGTCAAAATTCACATAAAAGGGTTTTTAAAAAAAATATTATATTATTAATTGATATTAAATTCCTAAAAATCTAAGGTTCAGACAAGAGACTTATATAATGATAGGTGTATCATTACTGGACCGTGTGGGGGTCTCTTGGAGGTATATAGTGAGTTTATTAACTATATAATATAAAAATACAAAGAGACATGGTAAGTGTCAAACTAATTAACTTAGAGTTAAAACTAAAACATAAGGTTAATATAATGACCCAAACCTATCTAAATTCTATTTTTTGAGTGGTTTTCAACCTATTCCTACCTTAATATTTAAATAATAAACTTTGGAGCCATTAGAAACCGAATATTAATTTATTATAAAATAATATTTCTAGCTTTTCCAAAGATGCCCCTCACCCCTCTTATAAAAGGGCACTCCCCCTTATCACTAATTCACACATTAAAAGCCTTTTGGCTTGGAAAACCCTTCCCAAATACTCTCTCAACTTCCCTCAATACAACCTAGAGGCCATATTTTGATCATAAATCCAACCTAAGGATTACTTTTGATCAAATCAAAAGGAAGAACCCGAAGAAGAGGTAATGATTTCACCACCCTTTTTCAAGTTCCTTTCTTCTTAAACTTCTTCTTTCTTTGTTATTCCCATTATAAAATAATAACTCCAGTATATTATATATAATGTGATGTTATTATAAATATGGTACAACCATATTCAGTATTCTATCCATCCTTTGAATGACATGTCACCATACGTGCATACGTACGGCTTACCGTCTCCACATCGTGGTGTAATTGTTATTCAATAAATTATTATTTTGATGGGTATAATAATGATGTGTAATTCATTTAAATAATAAATATAACATGATAATTATTCTATATATATTATATAACATCCAATTATATATTATTTTAATATCAAAAGGATGATATTGTCGCTCGTGCGTACGTACGGACTACTGTCTCCACAAACGCGATGAGATTCATTCCTCATCGTATCCATTCAAGACTAATTCTCATTTAATGATTAAAAATAATTTTTAAGGACCTGATATCATTTTGGATATGAATAAGATACAACCTATCCATGACAAATATGGCTTACGTAACAAAACATATAAAATAAAATGAGTAAGTTAACATCTGAAACAACGATAATACTAAGATATTATTAACAAATCAATTTTAAACGATCATATATGATATCATATTAATGTATATGATTCTTTTATAATTTAATAACAATTATTTCACCATTATATAGGAGGTTAACCTAACCTCAACGAAGGAAAAGTACAAGGTAAGAATTTAATTCACAATCTCTTCATTATCTGAGGTTTTTTATACGTAATTATCTACTGGGACCTCTTTATCATCCACATACATGTTTCTTAAAAATGTACTTAAAATAATTATTACTACTTTAAAGACTATGGGATAAAGTCATTTATACCTTTTTTAATTTTTATAACAAGTTTATTAAGGAATATTTCTGTCATTTTCCAAACAAGGTCATTTTTAACCTTTTCGACAGAATTAAGGTAAGAATGTTTTTTTTAACTTATACGGTGGGTGCGGCTATTTTCTGCTGTTATAAAATCATCAAAGCTTACATTAAAAGATTATAAGAATATTTTCAAAGAAAATGTTTTATTTTATATGTATATGACTCTTAAATGATTTCAAAATAGAAATAGATAATTCTCTAAAATTAGTTTTGATTTCATCTATGTCAACATCCTTTGATGGGTTTTAAGTTTATTTTGAGTTGATTTATTATGATACAAAACTTTCATATTGTATTGATGGTTTTGGGATATGTTTGACTGTAGATGTGTTATTTTTATACCAGTCATGGTTTATGAAGAAATTATTGACATTTTGTATGCTAGTTTTAATATGAATGTTTATATTATGTTTAAACCTATTCATATGAGGAATGCATTGGACTTAATAAGTGACGAGTGGAGCCCGATGTAACTCCTCGATGCATCGGTAGGTATCATGAGAAAAACTAGTGTCTTGGCACAATGCCTTGACAAAATCTTATTTATAGTCTTGGAATTAGGCCTTGGCTATGTGGTTATGATAGCATGGCATTATGCATTCCATCATTATGAAAGTGGTTATTGATATTGTATGTGATTATTCGACTAGTAGAATATCTATGTGAATAATTATATAGAATTATTTCATTTTATTTCTGCCATATTATGTTGAAGTTCAAGTTTAAAAGTCTTTTTTTAGTTATACATTTCCTTAAATGTTTATGCTTATTTATAAAATTTTCCACTATATTGTTTTCCTTACTAGGCATTTGAGCTCACCCCTTTCTATGTTTTATTTTTCCCAGGATGTGAAGAAGTATTTTATGAATGACCTGCAGGGATAGTATAAGGGTATATGAGTATGGAGACAAGATGTTGTTGTAGTTTTCAATTTATGATTTAATGTAAACTTTATGAATGTATCTAGTGTTTCCAAGACTACTAAACTAATCGGTCTTTCGAGACTTGATCTTTCTTGTGATCATGCCAATGATATGTACTAATGCACCGACTCAGGGAAACTGGGTTCGGGGTGTTACAGTTGGTATCAGAGGAAGTTTAGTACAAACCTTGGAAGATAGATTTAGATAAACTCTAATTATAGCACATAGACCTAATATTGACTTTGAGGATTAGTATAGAAGAACTTCCTAGAATTTTGGTATTATAGAGATTTTGTGAGTTTTCCAAGCAATACATCCCTATCTGGATACGAGCAGGTAGAGGCGGCTCTGGAACAGATGTACCTATGGTTAAAACCCGAAAACACCGCTTTGAGCTAGACTCGAACGGGAACTGGTGCACGACAACGGGCCTTGCTGCACTCTTGGTTACGACACTCCCAGGGGATATTCTTAGGATAACTTTAATTTTCTTTAAAATAATTATGAAGGGTTTATGAGTATATATGTCCTCAAAGAAAACATTTTTATGATTATGGATTATATTCATAAATAGTTCAATTTATGTTAAGTGTTTTATAAGTATGGAATTATGTATTTAAATTCATAAACTGATCTAGTTTATGACATTGTTTAGAAATGGTGCCTAGTGGAAGAAATGGAAACTGTATCAATGCACGCACTCCATGTATGGATTTCCCTCCTGCTAAAGATAATTATAGTGGAGCTGGTGATGCAACTGGTGCTGATCAACTAATCACCATACTGGGACAACTCACTCAGGTTATGAATAATAACCTTACCCATATGGAGCACCCTGATCCACAGCATGGAGGATCAATTTTAGATCGCTTCATGAGGTAACAACCACCAACATTCAATGGGAGTACAAATCCATTAGTAGCTGAGCAATGGAAAAGTTCCCTAGAGAAAATATTTCAGGCTTTGGGGAGTAGTGAAAGGGAAAAAGTTGTCATGGCAGTTTATCACCTCAATGGAGATGATGATCAATGGTGGTCATTGATTCAAAACACAAAGGAAGATGATGAAGTATCAAATATGGAATGGAGGGAGTTCAAAGATCTGTTTTTAGAAAAATACTTTCCCCGTGACCATTGAGCAGATATGGAAAGGCAATTTCTGAGTCTGAAACAAAAGGAGGATGAGAATGTCGTAAAGATTGAGGATAACTTTACAAGGTTAGCAAGGTATGATAGAGATTATATAAGTAACCCAAGAAGTAAGATTAGTCATTTATTTGATGGGTTAAAACCATTTCTCCACCGATCATTAGTCTCACAATCCTTCTCGTCGTACGAAGACATTGTCTCATGTGCTATCAAGACAAAAAAGGAATTCTCTAAGTCTTATGACTTTAAAGCAAAGAAAGAGAAGAAGAGATCTGCTGATCAATATGGGAATAAAAATAAGGGGAAGAAGGGAAAGTTTTAATATCCATCCTGTGGTAAATGTGGGAAGAAACACCCTGGTACTTGCTTAAAGGGAATGGGATTCTATTACAAGTGTGGTGAAAAAGTCCACCAAGCTCGTGATTGTAAGGGGAAGAAGGAAGCTATCGATGTTCAATGCTATAATTGCAGGGAGATGGTACATTATGCAAATGAATGTCCTAAGCTTCAGGGGAACTTACTTCATAAAAGGCCAACAGATCAAGGCCAAGCTTATGTTATCACTACTGCTGAGGTAGAAGCTCTGAAGGATGTGGTGGCAGGTAATTTAATGGTTTCCTCAAGTTGAGAAAATGCATTATTTGATTCTGGATCATCGCATTGTTTCATATCTTCCCAGTTTTCTAAGAGAATTAGATCTTTCCAATTTGATTTAACAAGGGATTTGTCAGTTAAAACTCCTAAGGGAAGTATCATTGCAACAATGTTTTGTGAATAAGTCCCCATCAGAGCACATAAATGTTCTTTATCCACTGATCTCATCGTCATACCTATGATTAAGATTGATATAATCCTCATTATGTATTGGCTTTCGGACCATGATGTGAATATTTATTGTAAGAAGAAGGAGGTTATGATTTTTGATGATGATCATAAGGAACACCTTATCTTTAGAGCAGAATTGTCATCACCTAATTCTTATCTAGATCCACCCCCAGTAGCTCAAATAAATTCAATTATTGGGGAGGAAGAGAATGAAATGACTATGGGTGAGGAAGGGAATATTCACATATAAGATGTACCTATTGTGAAAGAATATGTAGATGTGTTTCCGGAAGATTTACTTGGACATCCTCCAGAATGAGAAGTTGAGTTTTCCATTGATTTAGTTCTTGGATCAAGGCCTATATCGAAGACTCCTTATAGAATGGCCACTGTGGAATTAGTTAAACTAAAGAAACAATGAGAGGAATTTAGTAATAAGGGATTTATTCTCCCTAGTGTTTCTCCATGGGGATCCCCTGTTCTTTTTGTTAAAAATAAAGATGGATCTATGAGGTTATGTATCGACTACAGGGAGATCAATGTTATAACAATAAAGAACAAGTATCCCCTACCTCGCATTGATGATTTATTTGACCAACTTCATGGACCTCAATACTTTTCAAAGATTGACCTTCGATATGAATACCATCAGTTGTGTGTGAAGAAGGAAGACATTCCGAAGACAGCATTTCAAACAAGGTACGGGCATTACGAGTTTACGGTAATGCCTTTTGGGCTGAATAATGCACCCTCTATATTCATGGATCTAATGAATAGATTTTTCAAGGAATATATTGATGATTTTGTGGTGGTATTTATTGATGATATCTTGGTATACTCCAAAAGCTACGAAGATCATGAAAATCACTTGCGCATTATCTTGAAGACTCTGAGAAGACATGAATTATATGGGAGGTTTAGCAAGTGTGAATTCTGGCATCAAGAGATTTCTTTTCTTGTCCATATTGTCTCTACAGATGGAATCTCTGTTGATCCTTCTAAGACCAAGGCAATCCAAGAATGGCCTGCACCGACGAGTATAACTGAGGTACGAAGTTTTATTGGATTGGTAGGATATTATCGATGTTTCCTCCATAATTTTGCCCGATTGGATAACCCATTAATGAATCTCACATGTAAAGGGGTTAAATTTGTTTGGAAAAAAGAGTGTGAAGAATTTTTTGAAGAAATGAAGAGAAGATTATTCAATGCTTTTATATTGACTCTACTATCGGGGAATGATGGGTTCGTTATTTATAGTGATGCATTGAAGAAAGGACTTGGTTGTGTCCTTATGAATAATGATAGGGTTATTGCCTATGCATCACGATAGTTGAAAATTCCTGAGCAAAACTATCCTACTCATGATCTCGAGTTAGCAGTTGTGATCGTTTCTTTGAATATATGGAGGCACTACCTCTATGGTGAAAAATGTGAGATTTATACTGATCACAAGAGTTTGAAGTATATTTTCTCAAAAAAATAACTCAACATGAGGCAAAGTAGATGGCTTGAACTACTCAAGGATTATGATTGCACAATACACTACCACCTGGGGAAGGAAAATAAGGTGGCAGATGCTTTGAGTAGAAAATATCATGGAGTTTTGAACATGATGGGAATTGAAAGGGATCCTATTTTCATGGATCTAGTGAAGATGGATATGGGAATTACCATTGAAGATGAAACATCAATACTTTTTCAAATCGTTTCCAAACCATCTTTACTAGAAAGGATAAAGAGTTATCAGACTGGTGATGAAGAGTTTCAAAAAAAGATTAAAGCTATGAATGACGGGAGATAGAATGACTTTGGGTATGAAGATGGAATTTTGAAATTTGGGAAGAGACTTTGTGTTCCCCATATACCTGATCTAAAAAGGGAATTGTTGGACGATGCTCATAGTTCCAATTTCTCTATACACCTTGGGGGAACTAAAATGTATAGAGACTTGAAAGAACATTTTTGGTGGGAAAACATGAAGAGGGAGATTACGGATTTTGAGTCAAGATGTATGGTTTGTCAACAAGTGAAAGATAGAAGGCAACAGCCTAGAAGAGTCATGAAACCTCTTCCCATACCTGAGTGGAAATGGGACAATATTACGATGGACTTTGTCATGGGACTACCAGATACTCCTAGAAGGAACGATACAATATGGGTTATTGTTGATCGTCTTACCAAGTCAGCACATTTTCTTGCTATAAGGGAAGATCTAACACTTGAACGTCTAGAAAGGCTATATATTAATGAAGTGGTGAGACTTCATGGAGTACCCCTATCGATTGTTTCTAATCGTGATCTCTGTTTTACTTCAAGATTCTAGAAGTGTCTTCAAAAATCCTTGAATACTGAACTTCATTTGAGCACTGCTTACCGCCCTCAAATAGATGGACAATCAGAACGGACTATTCAAACCTTAGAAGAAATGTTGATATCATGCTCACTTGACTTTCAGGGTATGTGGGATCAATATTTACCTCTGGTGGAATTTTCCTATAATAATAGCTTCTATTCAAGTATTCGGATGGCACCATATGAAGCGTTATATAGAAAGAGATGTCACACACCAACCTGTTGGGATGAAATTGGTGAAAGAAAACTTGTAGGCCCAGAACTGGTGGAGGAAACAATGGAAAAGGTGAAGGTAATCCAAAACCACATCAAAGTTTCTCAAAGTAGGCAGAAGAGCTATGCTGACAACCGAAGAAAGGATTTGGAATTTTAGGTGGGAGATCATGTTTTCTGGAAGGTATCTCCATGGAAGGGAGTTATAAGTTTTGGAAATAAAGGAAAATTGAGTCTTAGGTACATTGGTCCTTTCGAAATTCTAGAACAAATTGGGGTTGTAGCTTACCGTTTGGCAATGCCGCCAAATATCTCCAAAGTTCACGATGTGTTCCACGTATCACTATTGAGAAAATACATGCCTGGCCCAACGCATGTACTCACCTATGAGGAATTAGAACTAGAACCCGATCTATCTTATTGCGAAGATCCCGTCAGGATTCTTGATATGAGAGAACAAGTACTGAGAAACCGGACAACTCATCTGGTAAAAGTTTTGTGGAGAAACCATAAGATGGAAGAGGCAACATGGGAACCTGAGGAACTTATGATGAAGAACCACCCGGGTCTTTTCATGCGGTAGTATTCTAGAAATTTTGAGGATGAAATTATTTGAAGTAGGGGAGAATGTAAGACCCAAATCTTCCACGGTACGCTTCCCTTTGAAGAATACAGTAGCGTGTGTTGTACGCAACTTCGAGTTCTAACACACACCACAACCAATCAAACTAGTCGTTATGAATATTAATACCCACTTTTTGAAATTTTATAAATTTTATCTCTCAAAATGGACTTTATTTTTGGATTCGTCATATCAAAATTAGCCTAAGGTAAAATTTTGGAACTTTTCGGATAACATTTATATTTTGATGAATAGTGAAAACTACTAAATTTTAATTAAAAATAACTTTTTTAATCAAAATAATTAATAGTGATAAATTATGAATTTGAGTGGTTTTAAAGTATATTTATAATATATTTTTACCATTTAATACAATTTTGTTCATTGTAAATAATTTCACAATTAAACCGGATATGAACAAGTGTCAATCTTTTGATAGTTATTATCTCTGAAAAACACGCTTTTTGTTTTAACAAAGGGAATTAATTTTAAATTAATTTCTTCCACTTATGTGTTTTGAATTTGGAAAAATGGATTCCATATTTGGAATCAGGATTTCCAAATTGTGTAAATATGTAACTTTTATTTTTAGACATTTTGAATAATTACTTCGGTAAAAATTTTATTTATCATGGTTAAAGGGTAAATCCGGTAAATAAGGGTAAACAAATAATATTATAATAATAATAAATTACACTAAAATGTTTCCTAACCTTATTGTTTGATACATTTCCGACCATGGGAATCTTTGGGACTATTTTGGGACCCCATTGAGCCACTTGTAAGTGATAATGACACTTTATATTAATGAAGTTAAAATAAATACAAAAATGACATAAGCATATATCTTTTAGAAAAACAATTTTTACATAGGGTTATATATACTGGATTTTCGACTATAAATATTCATTAGAAAGATAAAAATATTTCATACATAATGGTATTTTATTTATAATTTTTAGACATTTAATAAGTAATATTATTTATGACTCTATAAGGATGTAGTATTTTCATTATTAGTGAAAGAATCAAATAATTGGTATTATAAATGTTAAAAGTAATATAATTTGAAAGTTTTGATGACATACAAGAATTTTATTGTTTAATATTAAATTATAGTATTTCTTAAATGAATTTTTTTCTAATTAATAAATTTTTTAAGACTTTAACAAAAATCAATTATTCAATAGTGTCAAAATTCACATAAACGAGTTTTTAAAAAAAATATTATATTATTAATTGATATTAAATTCCTAAAAATCTAAGGTTCGAAAAAGAGACTTATATCATGATATATGTATAATTAATGGACCACTTGGGGGTTTCTTGGAGGTATATAGAAAGTGTATTAACTATATAATATAAAAATACAAAGAGACATGGTAAGTGTCAAACTAATTAACTTAGAGGTAAAACTAAAACATAAGGTTAATATAATGACCCAAACCAATCTAAATTATATTTTTTGAGTGGTTTTCGACCCATCCTCACCTTAATCTTTAAATAATACACTTTGGAGGCATTAGAAACCGAATATTAATTTATTATAAAATAATATTTCTAGCGTTTCCAAAGGTGCCCCTCGCCCCTCTTATAAAAGGGCACTCCCCCTTATCACTAATTAACACATTAAAAGCCTTTTTTCTCGGCCAAACCCTACCCAAATACTCTCTCAACTTCCCTAAATACAACCTAGAGGCATTAGTTTGATCATAAATCCAACCTAATGATCCCTTTTTATCAAATCAAAAGGAAGAACCCGAAGAAGAGGTAATGTTTTTACCACCCTTTTTCAAGTTCCTTTCTTCTTAAACTTACTCTTTCTTTGTTATTACCATTATAAAATAATAACTATATTATCTTATATATACTGTGATTTTATTGTAAATATGGTACAACCATATTCATTATTTTATCCATCTTTTTAATGACATGTCACCATATGTGCGTACATACGGCTTACCGTCTCCACATCGTGGTGTAATTGTTATTCAATAAATTATTATTTGTATGGGTATAATAATGATGTTTAATTCATGTAAATAATAAATATAAAATGATAATGATTCTTTATATATGATATAACATCCAATTATATATTATTTTAATATCAAAAGGGTGATATTGTCGCTCGTGCGTACCTACGGACTACCGTCTCCACGAACGCGATGAGATTCATTCCCCATCGTATCCATTCAAGACTAATTCTCATTTAATGATTAAAAATAATGTTTAAGGACCTGATATCATTCTGGATATGAATAATATACAACCTATCCATGATAAACATGGATTACGTAACAAAACATATAAAATAAAATGTGTAAGTTAACACCCAAAACAACGATAATACTAAGATATTATTACCAAATCAATGTTAAAAGAGAATATATGATATCATTTTAATGTATATGATTCTTGTATAATTTAATAACAATTACTTCACCATTATAGAGGAGGTTAACTGACCCTCAACCAAGTAAATGTACAAGGTAAGGATTTATTTCACAATCTCTTCCTTATCCGAGGTTGTTTATACGTAATTATCTATTGGGACCTCTTTATCATCCACATCCATATTTCTTAAAAATGTACTTAAAATCATTCTAATTACTTTAAAGACTATGGGATAAAGTCATTTATACCCTTTTTGACTTTTTATAAGAAGTTTATTAAGGAATATTTCTATCATTTTCCAAACAAGGTCCTTTTTACCTTTTCGACAGAATTAAGGTAACAATGTTTTTTTAACCTATACGATGGGTGTGGCTATTTTTCACCTTTATAAAATCGTTGAAGCTTCCCTTACAATCTTATAAGAATATTTTCAAAGAAAATGTTTTATTTTATAAATATATGACTCTTAAATGATTTCAAAATAGAAATAGATATTTCTCTAAAAAGAGTTTTGATTTCATCTATGTCAACATCATTTGATGGATTTTAAGTTTATTTGGAGTTGATTTATTATGATACAAAACTTCCATATTGTATTTATGGTTTTGTGATATGTTTGATTATGGATGTGTTATTTTTATACCATTCATGGTTTATGAAGAAATTATTGACATTTCTTATGATAGTTTTAATACAAATGTTTATGCTATGTTTAAACCTGTTCATATGAGGAATGCATTGGACATAATAAGTGACGGGTTGAGCCAGCTATAGGTCCTCGATGCATCGGTAGGTCTCATGAGACAAACTAGTGTCTTGGCATAAAGCCTTGACAAAATCTTATTTATAGTCTTGGAACGAGGCCTTGGCTATGTGGTTATGATAGTCTGGAATTATGAATTCCATCATTATGAAAGTGGTTATTGATATTTCATGTGATTATTCGACTAGTAGAATATCCATGTGAATAAGTATATGGAATTATTTCATTTTATTTCTGCCATATTATGATGAAGTTCAAGTTTAAAAAGGCTTTTTTTAGTTATACATTTCCTTAAATGTTTATGCTTATTTATAAAAGTTTCTGCTATATTGTTATCCTTACTGGGCATTTGAGCTCACCCCTTTCTGTGTTTTATTTTTCCTAGGATGTGAAGAAGTATTTTATGAATGACCTACAGGGATATTATAAGGGGATATGAGTGTGGAGACAAGATTTTGTTGTAGTTTTCAATTTATTATGTAATGTAAACTTTATGAATGTATCTAGTGTTTCTAAGACTACTAAAGTAATCAGTCTTTCAAGACTTGATCTTTCCTATGATCATGCCAATGATATGTACTAATGAACTAACTCTGGGCAACTGGGGTTGGGGCATTACAAAATGTTTTATGTGTGTCCAGAGATCTAGCTAGAGGAGCTCAAGATCTCTTTCAGTTTGATCTAAGCCCTAATGGGATACTGGGTCCCTTTGGCTGTCAATAATATGTGGGGATCTATATGTTAGTTGTGGGTGATGTATCTACGAGAGTTGAAGGAGGAAAATGTCTCATGGTTTTACTTTCTATAATATTTTTGGGAAGAGTTCCTTTCATTGACCATGAAGGCAGTGAAGATGTAGGGGTTTATTTTTTCAGTAGGGTACTATGTTAGTGCAGGAGTTGGGTATCAATTTTAAATACCTTATATGTTTTTTCCCAGATCTTTTTTCAGATGAGGAGTCTCATGTGAGACAACTTGAGGAGGCACTCCAACCTTCTATCTAGTATTCAATAACTCCTATTACATTGCAAACATGTCTAGAGTTTCTGGAGAATTCGATGTTTATTGAGAGGATTCACTTGCCAGGAGGTTCAATATGAGATGGGAATTGGTAGGGTTCCTTGAGGAGTAGAGTTTTTAGTGATAGGTCTCAGGTTTCAGGGCCTCCAAAGTTTCAACCAGTGATAATTTGACCTCAATAATTTCCTTTAAACCCTTTTGGGGATAGTGGTTACTACTATTTTCCAAGAGATATCATGCTGGTATGTTTTAGTAGTAGGGTTTGTGGTCATTGACAGAACTAGCTCTTAGTTGTTACTTTAAATCAGTTTTGTGGACATTGGTAGGTTCAGTTATAGCCTTAGTAGTAGCTTCCAATGAGACTGTTTCATCGGTAGGGGCAGCAGACTTATGATCCATTGAGGTGACATGGAGTAAATAGAGTTCGACCTCAGGATGTTCCTAATTTTCAGGGACCTTGAACCAAGTGTGTCCATAGAGGTGTTCATTAACAGAGAGGTAGAGCAGATAGGCATGGTCAGTTGAGCGTAGTGGGGGCAGTAGTTCTAGAGGGGCCATAGATTATCATATGTGTGATCAGTTTGTTTAGTACATTTTTTAATTCAAAGAGATTATAACTCCTTTGTTTCACACACTATATTCCATACATTGGGACTAGATGTAGAGATTATTTCCATGCCCTTGGTGATGACTAGGCCAGTTATAGGCTAAACTAGATTTTTTGATGTGTTTCAGGGGTGTAGATTGATGATCAAGCCACATCAGTCTTGTGGGGATATTTTCTTGATATTGATGCATCCACATGATTTCATACATGGTATATATTGGTTATATTATATACATGTTGTTATCAATTATATCTGGAGGTGATTCATGTTCTCAGATGTGGAAGACCAGCATGTGGTTTTTGTTGGTGAGTGGGTTTTTCAGGTGGGTAGTTAGTATGTGGATCCCCTTCTTTCTTTTATGGTTGAGTTGTCTATAGAGTTAGTGTAAATAATGATAATGGAGTTTCCTAAGTCCATTGGGGAGTTTCTGGATGTTTTCCTCAAGGATATTGTGATTTTACCCCTTCGACATGATGTTGAGTTCATGATAGACTTATATCCTAGTGATTCTGAAATTTTGATGTCTCGCTATCATATGATTCCCATGGAGTTATATGATTTGAGGTTTCAATTGGATGATATAATGTAGAAGGGTTTTATCCATTCTAGTATATCGATGTGGGGTGCTTCGGTGTTGTTCTCTAAGAATGCGTATAGTAATTTACGATTTTGTATATACTACCGGTGGTTTAATTAAGTAAATATCAACACTGTTGTGCTATTTCTTGGATAGAAGTTATTTTTTACCATCTAAGAGGGGTGATTTAGTTTTATAAGATTGATTTTTGGTCTGGATATCACTAATTGAGGGTAAAGTATGAAGATATCCCAAATAATTCTATAAGATTTTAGTATGGGCACTTCGAGTTTGTAGTCATGTCATTAGGTGTTACGAACACACTAGTCATGTTCATGGAGATTACGAACTCCACGTTTTGTGAGTTCTTAGACCAATTCATCATCATATTCATTGATGATATATTTATCCACTCAAAGTTAGAGGAGCAGCATGTCAAGCATCCCAAAGCTACTTTTCAGGTCCATCGACACCACCATCTTCATGTACAGTTGTCCAAATGTAAGTTTAGTACATGAGAGTTTAATTTCCTTGTGCATCCAGTGTCCCATCAGGGTGTGGTAGTAGGCCCTTCGAAGGCTGAGGTATTTTAATATTGTGTATCACCCAAGAACATGGCATAGGTTAATAGTTTTTAGGGTCTTTCAGAAAATTATCATAGGTTTGTACCTGATTTCTCTTGATTTGTAGCCCCAATGATAGTTTTGATTAGGAAAGAATAAACTTTTGTATGTACTGATCAGTGTCAAGTGGTATTTGGTTACGTAAAGGTGAATTTTTTCAGTCCTCCAGTGCTTCATTTTCCTAATTAGGGAGTCTTATTTGAGTTGTTTTTTCATGCTTCTCATATGGGCTTGGTATGTGTGTTGATACAGCTGAGGTAAGTGGTCTATTATGGGTCTAGAAAGTAATGTACCCACAACTATAACTATTCCACCCAAGATAAAGAGCTATAAGTAGTTGTATTTATGCTAATTTTGTGGCAGTGTTACCTGATTGGGGAGTGCTTTGTGGTATTCATGAATAATAAGAGTTTGAGGTATATCTTTTCTTAGCGTGACTTGAATTTTTGGAAGTGGTGGTGGATGGATTTACTTTAGTATTATGATTCTAATATCTCATACACCACATGAAAAGGGATTTTTTTGTCGATGCTTTCAGTGGGAAGTCAGGGAAGGATGGTGTTTGAGATTTTGGGGATGATTGGAGAGTAATGAAGGAGTTGTAAGCCTTGAACTTAGATGAAAGGTTTGATGATGGTATAGGGTATTTTTTAGATGATGGTTCATTCTTCTATGATGTGGTAGGTGGAGGAGTCTTAGTGTGGAGACTCAAAGGTATATGTGATGCATGATCGTGTTGGATATGGTGATGCTCTGGGTGGGTGGTTAGAGGAGGGTTGGAATCAGATGTTGTTTTGTGGGATGTTGTTTGTTTCAGTAGTGATATGTGAGAGTCCTTTATGATTTTCATAGCTCACCTTTTTTGGCTAGGAGTATAAAATACATACCATGTCTTGAGGAAACAGTTTTGGTGGCCTAGGATGAAATGGATGGTGTCGGGGATTGTGGTGAGGTGTTTAGTTTTCCAACAGGTAAAGGTCAAGCATCATGTCCCTAGAGATTTGTTTTAGCCTTTAGATTTTCTTGAGTGGAAATGGGATAACATATTAATGGATTTATTCATAGATTTATCCCGATATCAGGGAGGTTGTGATGATATCTGGGTGATCATGGATCAATTGATGAAATCGGGCCACTTCTTAGGGATCAAGGAGTTTTACGAAGTGGATGATTTGACCAAGAGGTATATTGATGAGGTGGTGTGATTCATAGAATTCTGAGGTCCATTGTCTTGTATTAGGATGTAAGTTTTACTTCACGAGTCTCGAGGGGATTACAGCATGCTTTCTGAACTCAGTTACACCTCAACACTGCTTTCCACCCTCAGATAGATGGGTAGATGGAGGAGACCATCCAAACATTGGAGGATATGTTGTGAGTATGTGTCTTGGACATTGGTGGATCTTGGTTATGACACCTATATTTGGTCTAGTTTTCATAAAAAATAGCTATCACTATTCCATTATTTTGGCCCCATTTGAGGATTTATATGGGTAAAAATTTCATTATTAGTTGTGTTGAATGGAGGTTGGGGAGGCAGCGGTTCTTGGTCCTGATGTGGTGCATAGAATAGTAGAGAAGGTTTAGCTTTTTGTGAGAGGATGAAATTAGTTCAGGTCCAGCATAAGTATTATGTCCATCATAGGATGAGACCATTGGAGTTTGATGTTATGGACCATCTATTTTTGACGGTTTCCCCTCAACATGGGTAGCGGGGGTTTGGTAGATGTAGTAAGCTTTCTCTGAGGTTTTTTGGGGACTTTGAGGTGTTGGGGTGAGTTGGTGAGGTGGCATACAATTAGTATTTCAACTGTGGGTGGAGCGGATCCATGATATCTTCCATATCTCTTAGATTTTTCAGTATATTTATAATGACTCTCACGTCATTGACTATGGAGATTTAGATATCACGGATGATGCGATGTTCATGGATTGTCCAGTAGAGATCTCGGATCACCAAGAGAAGGTGTTGAGTGGATGGACCATTCCTCTTGTTTTTGTGTTGTGTAGGCATGATGGCATGGATGATAGTTCTTATGAGTGAGTCCCAAAAGAATTCCCAATACCCAGAGCTGTTTTTTATATTTTTCCTACTCTGTTTTACTTGTAACATGATGTTTGGATCCTTCTGTTTTATGAGGTGATATGTTTTACTTGGTTTGTGATGTGTGATAAATTTATGACATATTAAAAAGAGAGGACATGATTCCTAGATAATACTCATTAACTAAGATTCAACTAAAACCATTTGGGTGATTTAGTGTCATCCAGAATAGATAGTATCTTGACATGGTGGATGGAATTCTCTAATTTGTATGTTTGGGGCAGTGTGGTTTATTGGTTACATCGGTTTTTTGTTTGGGTTGTGTGGAGGTTGGATATTTGTGATAACGTGGTTGTGTAGTAATGATTTTGTGGAATATTTTTTTAGACCATTTATTTTGGTATGTTTGGATGGTGGTGGAATTTGAGTAATGATGAGATCCTTGAGAGGTATCTCATGTGGTGGTTGTTCATACCCCTTTCCTTATAGTCTTTGTTTTGGATTATCAAGAGAAAGAATCATTTGAGAGGTATCTAATGTAATGGATCGTGCCTTCCTGTCATGTTAATTTGTTATTTTTAGGTATTATAGGTGTTTCGAAGGAGACCTAAGGAGGATCCACGGACATTGGAGTTATAGGGGTACTACAGTAAGGAATTCATATCATGTCATGTTTACACAACGTGAAAAGGTGGTTCATGGTTATATAGTTGGTAAATTCATGTCTTCTAAATAAAATAAGGGTGATCCATGTAACAAATATATGTTGTTTAAATTAAATCCATTATTTCAAATAAAAAAAATCCTAGGTAACTAAATTTTTTGGTGAAAGCTGGAAATTTTTAGAAACCCAAGGATTACATGTCGTATAATGGTTACATGATGTGAAACCAGAAAGTTTCTATATTATAAGTTCTTTTATAATATGTTTTTTTTTAATTTGTCTATGGATTATCTACCTCTAATTCTAGATTAACCCTAAGTACCTCAAGGAGTCCTTCAAGCCCTCTTCTCCCTTGTTCGATCTGTTGGTTTTGGTGGTTGCTGGTTGGTGATCTGTAATGATTTTTTCCTCTTTTCCTCAAGGTTTTATCTTATTATCTATTATGGATTCACTATAGTTATGTTTTTTTGGTTTGGGGTGTCATTTTGGATATGTTTTTATGAACCTTGGATGTGTTTTAGTTTGATTCATGATCTTATAGTGTGTTTATGGTTTACGGGCATTTTTCTTCGCTCTGCAGTGTGTAGTGAGTTGGAAAATCTTCTTTGAGGTAGGGAATCCCTCATTTCTATTTATTATATATCACATCGGAGAGTTTTACACTTGTTTATATATGGGATATGGTTGTTCTGACTTAATCAAAAATAAATAATTTTCTAATTTAAATTTAAGGGGTAAAGGGGAATGATTCACATTATTTTATAGATATGATATTATTGTGATATGATGGATTATATGTTCTTGATGCCCTACTAAAAATTATGGTCTTTGGGGGATTTTTTTACACTGTATGATATTTTTGTGACTGTTGTGTCTGTTGTGCTTGTTTTGATATCACTCTAAAATAGAAATTAGTTAACCGCTTATATTTGTCTAATGGAATGGTTTCCCCAGGATTATGGATTTTGTGATAACTCCCCTAAAATAAAGTAAAATGTTATAAAATCCCCTTTGTTAAATCTATAAAATGATATTTATGTGATTTGATGTGTGTTAGTTCTTTTGGGGTGGCGATGTGATATTTTTATTCAATGTGGGGATAATGGATGAGATGTGGTCGTGCTTTTGGGTGGCGAGGTGGTGGTTGTGTGGAAGTGCTTTTTGTGTGGTGAGGTGGTGGTTGTTTGGATTTGATTTTGGGTTGGAGCAGCGGTGGTTGTTTCTTCATGCTTTTGGGGTGGTGAGGTGGTGGTTTTTTGGCCATTCTTGTGGGGTGGCGAGGTGATGACACGATAAGGATGATGAGATGTTTGTGATGTTTGGTTTCTTTGTACTAGAAGCCCAAGCAGTGATGGAATAAATATTTTTTAATAATGATTGAAATGGATGGAGTTTGGTTCAATTAATGGGATGGAAATTATTAATGAAGAAATAAATAATGGGATTTAAGTTTAAATGTGTATGATAATAAATAAGTAAATTAATGGGATGGATAATGGAATTTTTTAGTGGTGTGAGTTGGGGCTTGTGACTTCTATGTTATTATTTATTTGGAGGTGGCAGTGTAAGTGGCGATGTTGTGAGTTGGTTAGTTTTTAGTTTTGAGCCCATATGTTGATATTATGTTTGGATATATATACTTGTATATACTCATATATACCTTGTGATTTCTATACGCACCCCACCCATATTGAGCACTATGTGTTAACACCCACATAGTCACATGGGGGTGTTTTTCCAATATCTCAATGACATGGATAGATGGTTCACTAGCTATACTGTAACGTCCCCAACCTGGAATCCACTAAACTGGTGCTCCAAGCCGGGTGGTTACATGACCATAAGTGCGCCTCCCCATACGCCAAAGGCTGCTGACTAGCAACGGGGGTCTATAGAGTCATGTGGGGAGACTATAACCCCTTATTATCAGAGTAAGCCACAACAGAAATAAACCAAATAGCAGAAACAATAACCAATAAACAAGGAACATGTATATCAACCATTTCCAAAAATAAATATGTCATGTCATACTACAAGTGCGAGAGTGAACAATAACCCAAAATAAGTACAATGGCCACAATCCCCAAAATAGTCCCAACTCCAAGTTTGGATCCTCCACCAAGTGTGACCCATGTTCACCCAACTATCTAGCAAGGACCCTTGCCCTTCTCCTGACTTTCAAACATAAAGTATACTCGGGTACCCAACAGCGGGCCGAGCAGGGTGTGAGCACAACTCAGTATGCCACCACCAACGGTGTCTACAAAATATCCAGTATAAACAGATATTGCATGCAAAGTAATATGAATGATAATTTCCAAGTAATTATTTAAGGTACCGTTATCCAGTTTAGAGCCAGGACATTGCCACTTCCATTACCATTCATTACACACCCATTATCACCATTTTCCATTTCATCACATTTCCATGGGCTAATCACATAAATTATGTAACATGGGTCTAAGGCCAAAAATCACATGCAAGCGGGTAAACACATCATTATCCTATCTCACTAGGACTAACTCCCTCATAGTAACCATAACCTCACCTCGAAGCCTTGGTTCGGGTGGATGCAACCGTTGGGACAATAGATCATCAGTCCCCATTCCAAACTCGTGGATTTAGGGTGGAGTTCAGAGCATCAGTCTTTACTCGACCTATGGGCGTAGATCCTCAAGTCATACCCCACTCTATGAAGCCATGTGTAAATTATTTTATATATAAGTAACCATCAACCATCCAAACCATTTCCCTTCAGCAACACTATTCACAACAACCCACTTGGGAATCCACATCATGCCTTAAACCATTAACACATTACTATTTCACATGGTTTAACCATTCACACAATTCCCATGTTTTATGCCTATATCATTAAGCATTCAACACTAGACCCATAATCCATCCCATTAGGGTCTTTAACCAGTTTACACATTAACCCATTTAACTTGTTCGTCATTCCCATGAATCACCCATTCAACCCATTCCATATAACCCTCCGGTTATTACCAAGTCTAGGTGGATCACCTAACTTCTATTCCAAGTTCAACTAATCATGCCAACATGTTTATCAAGGTATCTAAAATTTATTACAACAAGGTCACTTGTTTGATATCAATCCCTAAATCTGGGAAAAGTTGGCACATCCCATGGATGGCCCCAATTAGGTCAAGTCTATCCCAACACATCCCACGGGGATCGTGAGGGTTCCCATTTGACATTTTAAACACCATTATTACCAAACATTCCAAGGTTATCTAAAACATAACCAAGGGAAAGCAAGAACACAACTAAACATGCACAAATACCCAAATAACTATGGGATATCACTTGTAGACCACCTACCTCGAAACTATGGTTGAATTCACTCTCAATCGAGTCCTTAGACCTCGATCTGACCAACCTTTGGAGCTTCAACCTAAAACTCACCCAAAATATAGGTTTTTAGGGTTTTGGAACAAAAGGGAGATAATATGCAAACCCTAAACCAAAAGGAGAACTAAGGATGAGATTATCCTTACCCGGAGCTTCGATCCGCAACCAACTGGACCAAAAATGTCTTAGAATCGAAGGAGATCGGTCTCTTGGAGCCTTTGGGTGATTTAGTTTGGGCCTACGGTGGAGAGGGAGGAAATGAGAGGAAATCCTGAGTGGGGTTTTAAATCCCAGAGTGACAAACTTGTAATTTTTCCTGACTTTAAGTGGCTGCACGGTTTGTCCGCATGGTTTGGAAAACCATGCGCAAACCGTGTGCATACCACTGTCCGGAGGAGGAGGGTCGCACGATTTAGCCGCATGGTTTGGAAAACTGTGCGCAAACCGTTCGCAGGCTTCTATCTGGAGGAGGAAGGGTCGCACAGTTTAGCCTAGGCAGGCCACACGGTTTGCCTAGTCGTGTGCAGGTTGTGCGCCCTGGCCTGTCTTGCCCAGATTTCCTTTCTTCCGTGCCCTGAGCCCCCGGAACACCCCCAAGGCCTCTCATACTTTCGTAAGATATCCCTTGAAGCCCAAAACAAGGGATTCAACCAAAACATAATGAAAACATTCCTTTCCAAAAACCGGGATCTCACAACCTCCCCACCTTATAACGGATCGTCCTCAAGCGAAGCTCCCATGCCTCATTGATCCACCGAAGAGAAGAGTTCAGGCCACTGAGTCCGCATATCTGATTCCCACTCCCAAGTTTCTTCCTGAACTTTCCAATGCTTCCATAGTACTCGCACTAATGGAACAACCTTGGCTCACAAGACCATTTCACTACGATCCACCACACGAACCGGAAGCTCCTCAAAGGATGCATCGACCTAAACCTCCACATATTCAACATCAACCACATGAGATGGGTCAGGGTGATACCGTTGAAGCTGAGAAACATGAAACACATCATGCATCCCACCATACCCCTGTAGAAGATCCAATTAGTAATCCACTGGTATGATCCTCTCCACAATCTCAAAAGTTCCCACATACCTGGGCGCCAACTTACCCTGCTTTTGTATCCGATGGTGACCCAACCTTGGAGACACCCAAAGGAACACTTTATCACCCACCTCAAACTCAAGAGGTTTACGCCTCCGATCTGCATACGACTTCTACCTACTCTGAGATGTATCCATCTGCTTCCTAATCAACTTAACTCTCTCTGAAGTATCTTGTACGAGACTTGGCCCCAACAACTCAGATTCACTAGCCTCTAGACAACACAACGGAGATCTACATGGCCTCCCGTAGAGTGCCTCAAATGGTTCCATTTGAATCATATCCTGAAAACTATTGTTCTAAGAAAACTCAACAAACGATAGGTGTATCTACCAAGAACCACCAATGTCCAAGGCACAATATCTTAACATGTCTTCCAACACTTGGATCGTACACTCTGACTACTCGTCCGTCTACGAGTACTCAACAACACCTGTGTACCAAGAAGATTTTGCAACCCTTACTAGAAACACGACGTAAAACACAGATCTCAGTCCGAAACTATGGTTCACAGAACCCCATGAAACCACACTATTTCTAGAACATACAGCTCACCCAACTGGTCGACTCTAAAGGTCTCTTGGATTGGTAAGAAATGAGTCACTTTCATTAACCAATCCACAACCACCTAGATTGCATCATTCTTCCACGGAGTCCTCGGAAGACCCACAACAAAATCCATCATTACATCATCCCACTTCCATTCCGGAATGAGCAATGGGTGTAACAAACCACCCGGGCGTTGATGCTCAGCTAGGTAAGGCACCGTTCCACAAAGCCCAAAACTTCCTTCTTCATTCCAGGCCACCAAAACTGCCTTCGGAGATCATGGTACATCTTGGTCAAACCGAGATGCACTTCCTACTTTGATGCATGGAACTCACACATCAACTCTTCCCACACACACTTTGGCACAACCACACGATCATGAACACGAACAACACTGTCTAAGCCAACAGCCCAGCCAGAAGGTAGCTCCCCACCTTTAGGATTTTCCTTTATGCTCAAACACTCAGGATCATGAAGCTGATTTTCCTTAACTTGACTCATAATCATCGACTCCATCATTAAAGAAGCAATAGTGACCTGACCATTCTCCTCCTGCACCTCCAGGTGCACCTCTGCAAACAAATCCATCACCTTCCACTCAGTGCTAGACTCCTAAACCACCTGATTCTGAACCTTTCTGCTCAAATAATCAGCAAAATTGTTTCCCTTTCCCGGTGTGTACACCAACTCAAAGTCAAAAGACTGGAGATATTCAACCCATCTTCACTGCCAAAGATTCATATCCCTTTGCGAGAAGATGTACTTTAAACTCTTATGGTTTGTAAACACAGTAAACCATTCTCCCAATAGATAGTGCCTCTAGTACTTCAAGGCGTACACCACTGTAGCCAAATCAAGGTCATGAGTGGGATAGTTCTGCTCATGGGGTCTCAACTACCTTGACACATAAGCCACAACCCGCTCATCCTACATCAACACATCCCCAATTCCGACTCCAGACGCATCACAAAACACGATGTACTTCTTATCCGACTCAGGTAAGATCAAGATAGGTGCGGTCGTCAACCGCTTCTTCAACTCTTAAAAGGAATTCTCACAAGCCTAAAACCATTCAAACCTGATTCCCTTCTTGGTCAAGCCCGAGAGTGGTGCTGCCAAGTGAGAGAAATCCTGAATGAACCTTCAGTAATACCCAGCCAAACCAAGAAAACTCCGAACATCTGAAACACTTCTGGGCTACTCCCAAGATACAACTTCCAGCACCTTCTCTGGATCAACTAACACGCCTTCCTCTGAGATGATGTGACCCATAAAATGCACCTCACCTATCCATAATTGACACTTTGATATCTTGGAGTATAGTCGTTTCTCTCTTAGCGTACCCAAGACGATGTCAAGATGTTGGGCATGATCGTCATGATTTTTAGAGTACACTAAGATATCGTCAACAAATACAACCACAAATCGATCTAGATAGGGATTAAATATCTGGTTCATAAAATCCATAAAAAACGGCGTTGCATTGGTCAATCCGAAAGGCATTACCACAAACTCAAACAACCTTTACCGACTCTAGAAAGCTGTTTGCGGTACGTCAGAAGACCTCACCCTCAACTAGTCATAACCTAACCTCAGATCAATATTAGAAAACACTAATTCACCCCTAAACTGATTTAATAGGTCATAAATTCTAGGAAGAGGGTACTGATTCTTCACTGTCATCTGGTTTAACTTTCAATAGTCAACACACAGCCTCAATGACCCATTGGACGTCTTTGCAAAAAGCACGGGATATCCCCAAGGAGACGTACTAGGATGGATAAACCCTTTACACTACAACTCCTCAAGCTCAATCTTCAAATCCTGGAGTTCTGTCGGTGACATTCTGTATGGCGAAATAGAAACTGGATCCGCTCCCGGCAGCAACTCGATTGTGAACTCAACATCCCTCTCAGGGGGTAACCCCGAGAAATCCTCAGGAAACACGTCCTAAAACTGATCCACCATAGGAGGTAAAACAGACTGATCCCTTCTTGCATTGTCATCAAGCATGAGGCATGCCACTCGAGCCGTGAGTCCACTCATCTGTTGACAAAACAGACCCACATGCCCTACTCGAACATCCTATTCTCCACGGTGGACATAAGCGTTACCCTTAAGCGACCTAAATGATACTCTGTGATGGTAACAGTCTATGTGTGCCTGATACAACACCAACCAATCCATTCCCAAGATTAGGTCAAAACCTGACATCTTGAGAATGAAAAAGTCCCACAGAAAATGATACCCACCAACTTCCAAGGCACATCCCTTGCACTTCTAGATATCCTAAACCCGCACCCCCAACGGAGTGTCGATTGACATCACCCCACACACCCCCTATATAGGTAAACCCAGTGCCACCACAAGTTGATCAGAGATAAAAGAGTGTGTGGAACCTGTGTCAAACAATGCACTAGTATAAGTATAATCTACAAGGATCGTACCTCGAACAGTCGATGGTACAGCCTCACCATAAACAGGCGCAAACTGAACTGCCTAAAGCTGACATGCCCCATTACCCTGGGCTCCATCCTGAACGCCCTACGCTACACTGCCCTGCTGGCATGAGCGATCTTTCCCTAGAGTTCCACATCCACCACCCCTACCAGTACGGCTCATGGAGATCCAACTGTCTGCCTGATACGGGGAAACTGATCCCCTTCCCATATCTGGTCTCTACTTTTCACCATCATACTCACCCACCTGTCGAGGTTTCCTGCAGAACCTCTACACATGCCACATTTTGCCGCACGAACAGCACTCAACTGGTGGTCAAGGAAACTGACCACGCATATGCCCCAGCCTACCGCACTGATAACAAAACACTTGGTTCCCACTCTAAGAGGCTGACCCCCCCCCCCCTTCTGACCACCTTGCAGGAAACTTTCTAAATGGCGCTTCCGACCCTCGGAAGATGCACCACCTATCCGCCCAACTGGCACGACAAGACCACCACCTGAAGCTCCCTTCATGTACCCTTCACAGATGAGTGTTTGTTCCATCACCTCTATAAACATCTTCAAGCTAAATATATTCACTTGAGACCTAATATCAAGTCTCAACCCATCTTGGAAACACCTTACTATCACTGCCTCATCCCGGGCTAACACTGGGACAAAGCGTTGCAAATTAGTGAAGTGACTAGAATAGTCCATCACCAATAGCGATCCCTGAGTCAGGCTCATAAAATCTGCAGCCCGCTCCTACCTCAAGGTCTCTGGGTAAAAATGATCTAGAAACTTCTCCTGGAAAACCTTCCATGACATCCCCTTAGCTTTCTTGGTCTGAACCTGAATTTCCCACCAACGCCTTGTCTGGCCCCGCAACATGTAAACAGACAGCTTTACTCACTTTTCAATAGGGGTCTCCAGATTATCCAGTATCATCTAGATATACTCTAACCAGAATTATGTTTCATCTGGCCCTCCCTCTCTGGTGAAGTTTGGAGGGTGCTGTAGTTGGAACTCCCTGGTCAGCTCAAACATACTCGGTGCAACCCGCCCTGGGTCCCAATCCATCATCTTCATAAGGCAAGCCAGGTTCTATCAGAACTAGTCTTCCCTACCTTCATTGATCACCACATTTTCTTGCTCTTCTACCAGAGGAGTGTTCTTAGCAACATCCTCCCGTTGCCCAACTGGAAATCGACATCATGGTGGCATCGCTCTACATTTCCAAACATGAGATTTAGAACGTATGCCATAACTTTCACGACTTCATCAAAAGCTATCTACTAGCTACAACAACCCATTTTCATATGATAATTCAATAACATTAGCACCTCAAATTCACCACCCCGACCATCCCTACCGCGGGCCATGGTCCACATGGGGTAAACAACCATGCACTACCACCAAACTCACACAACATTTTACAAAACATTTTCCACTTCATTTCAAACCCTTATTTTGTATTAAACATCCTTTACCCACTTGTTTTATTTCATTCTTCTCATTATTTCTTGGTTTCATGAAATGCATGATGCACCCTACCTTCCTGTCTCACACACCCATCCTGTGTGTGTGCCTAACACGATGCATGCCACCTATCTCCCTAGGTGCGTACAATGATGAATGAATGAAAATCCTCATGTTGTTAAGGCTACGAGCCAAATATCATAAAATAGTCACATCAAACCACATGTGAATCACCCAACGGTGAAATATCATCAACTATAACATCACACACCCAAGAACAACATTTCCCACCCATGGTGACTTGGGTTTCCCCCGTACCTGGGTTAGCCACTCCCAAGCACGGGCTCATTACCAAGGCCCAACATGTCTTAACCCTTGGCTACCAATCCCAAATAACAAGACCTCATAGAAGTAGAAGAGAGACCTCCTCTAATACCACTTTTTAACATCCCCGACCCGGAATCCACTAAACCGGTCCTCCGAGCTGAGTGGTTACATGACCTTAAGCGCACCTCCCCGTACGCCAAAGGCTGCCGACTAGTAGTGGGGGTCTATAGAGTCAAGTGAGGAGACTATACCCCCTTTTTATCAGAGTAATCCACAACAAAAATAAACCAAATAGTGGAAACAATAACCAATAAAAAAGGAACATGTATATCAACCATTTCCAATAATAAATATGTCATGTCATACTACAAGTGCGAGAGTGAAAAATAACCCAAAATAAGGACAATAGCCACAATCCCCAAAACAGTCCCAACTCCAAGTCTGGATCCTCCACCAAGTGCAACCCATGTTCACTCAACTATCTAGCAAGGACCCTTGCCCTTCTCTTGACCTAAAACATGAAGTCTACTCGAGTACCCAACAGCAGCCCGAGCAGGGTGTGAGTACAACTCAGTAGGCCACCACCAACGGTGTCTACAAAATATCCAGTATAAATATATAGTGCATGCAAAAAAATATGAATGATAATTTCCAAGTAATTATTTAAGGTACCAATATCCAGTTTAGAGCCAGGCCATTTCCACTTCCATTACCATTCATTACACACCCATTATCACTATTTAACATTTCATCACATTTCCATGGGTTAATCACATACATTATGTTACATGGGTCTAAGGCCAAAAATCACATGCAAGAGGGTAAACACATCATTATCCTATCTCACTAGGACTAAATCCCTCATAGAAACCATAACCTCACCTCGAAGCCTCAGTCCGGGTGGATGCAACCGTTAGGAGAATAGATCATCAGTCCCCATTCCTAACCCGTGCATTTAGGGTGGAGTTTAGAGCATCAATCTTCACTCGACCCGTGAGCGTATATCCTCAAGTCATACCCCACTCTACAAAGTCATTTGAACATGATTATATATATAAGTAACCATCAACCATCCAAACCATTTCCCTTCAGAAACACTATTCACAACAACCCACTTGGGAATCCACATCATGCCTTAACCCATTAACAAATCATCATTTCACATCATTTAACCATTCACCCAATTCCCATGTGTTATTCCTATCTCACTAAGCATTCAACACTAGACCCATAATCCATCTCATTATGGTCTTTAACCAGTTTACACATTAACCCATTTAACCCGTTCGTCATTCCCATGAATCACTCATCCAACCCATTCCATATAACCCTCCGGTTATTACCAAGTCTAGGTGGATAACCTAACTTCTATTCCAAGTTAAACCAATCATGCCAACATGTTTATCAAGGGCTATACAATTTATTACAACAAGGTCACTTGTTTAATATCAATCCCTAAATCCGGGAAAAGCCGGCACATCCCATGGATGGCCCCAATTAGGTCAAGTCTATCACAACACATCCCACGGGGATCGTGAGGGTTCCCATTTTCCGTTTTAAACACCATTATTATCAAACATGCCAAGGTTATCCAAAACATAACCAAAGTAAAGTAAGAACACAACTAAACATGCACAAATACCCAAATAACTATGGTATATCACTTGTAGACCACCTACCTCGAAACCGCAGTTGAACGCACTCTCAATCGAGTCCTTAGACATTGATCTGACCAACCTTTGGAGCTTCAGCCTAAAACTCACCCAAAAGATAGGGTTTTAGGGTTTTGGAACAAAACGGAGAGAATATGCAAACCCTAAACCAAAATGAGAACCAAGTATGATATTAGCCTTACCCGAAGCTTCGATCCGCAACCAACGGCACCAAAAACGCCTTAGAATCGAAGGAGATCGGTCTCTTGGAGCTGTTTGGCGATTTGGTTCGTGCGTAGAGTGGAGAGAGAGGAAATGAAAGGAAAATCCCGAGTGGGGTTTTAAAGTACAGAGTGGAAAACTTGTAATTTTTCCTGACATTAAGTGGCCGCACAGTTTGTCCGCACGGTTTGGAAAACCGTGCGCATGCCACTATCCGGAGGAGGAGAGGTCGCACGATTTAGCCGCACAGTTTGGAAAACCTTGCACAAACCATGTGCATGCTTCTGTCCAGAGGAGGAAGGGTCGCACAGTTTTTCCTGGGTAGGCCGCACGGTTTGCCTGGCCGTGCGCAGGTCGTGCGCCCTGGCCTGTCTTTCCCAGATCTCCTTTCTTCCGTGCCCTGAGCCCCCGGAACACCCCCAAGGCCTCTCATTCTTTCAGAAGACATCCCTTGAAGCCCAAAACAAGGGATTCAACCAAAACATAATGAAAACATGCCTTTCCAAAAACTGGTATCTTACATATACTCTCCCACTCTCTTTTTCATGTGAGTAGATATGCACATTCCATGTTGGTCGTAAGTCTATTAATGCACTAAGTAATGTCCCTAGTGTCTTCTGGTTATGTGATGGCCTAGTTTTTTTACGTGATATGTGATGACCATTCTATGGGGAAGTGGCCAAGGTGATTTCAGTCGATATTTGATATAACAGTGTTGTGGGGCGACTTATGGTGGAGTTTTTGCATGGTCAAGCAAGAGGTGATGAAACTGTGTTTTGGGTTAGTGTCTTAGGTGTATGTGGGTGTGATGTGATGTGACCCTGTTATGGGGTGGTGTTATATATTATACATAAGTGATTGGAGCACTGATATTTACGACATTGGGGTGTGGGGGAAAAATCAGTGGGAAAGAGGTACGGGGTACCCTTCATCAATATGATTCTTATTATATCATTATACTTGGATTGTGCTTTTTGGTGAGAATGCCTTAGCGAGACTACGATGAATAGTTGACATGTTTATGTGTTGTGGGTTGTTCTATTTTCTCATGAGTGTATTAATATTCTTCTTTCATGTTTTCATGAGAGACTTTGGTTTTCCTACTAAGTATACATGTATGTTGAACATACGTATATAAAACTATTTTTAGGTTTCTAAGAGGAATATGTTGATTGTTCAAGACATTACCTGATCGGACCTTTGGATAGTTATTATGTCTCTTATTTATCTTTACTTTGGGGTATTTTACTTTGCATACTTTTATCTGTATCATTTTTATTTATACATGCATTATGTGATGGTTTGGTTTCTTTTTACATTATTTCATGGAGTTTCTTGTGGATGATTCATTTTATCTCCTGATCCTATATTATTATAGAGGGTAATTCCTCCCATTTCATGATATTTTTATACCCATGGTTATAGTATCCAACCCATGTCATACAGGAGGTTGTATTTGGGGTTCATTATCTCTCTCCCCTCATTATAGTATAATTTTCTAGAGGGGGACGTGACAATAGCCATTATGGGCCACCCGGCCATGTCCAAAGGCTACAAACATAGTCAACGGATTTATTTCCATGGTTTTGGACCATGTAAATAGACCAATTTTCCAGTAGTTGCGATTGATATGCACTGAAAAGGAAGAATAAAAGAAGAATAAATAAGAACATAAAGTTGTGTGGTTTTATTTTTGTACAGATAGAATAATTCTTGTCTTTATACAAGAAAAATACTGCATATATTTGTTACTATGAAGTCAGAGGATGATTTTTGTATGAAAATATGCATAAAAAAGAGGAAGTGGTGCTTTTATGTTATTGTGAAAGTAAGAGAAGAAGAAAATAAGTTCAAAGAAATATATCGATAACTTATATAAGTATAAATTGGTGAAAGATTTTTTAATTGTTAACCAAATATTATATCATTATAATTTTTGGATAAAATCGTGCATGCGATGCACTGAATAATAGTCAGGATATGTGAAAATGTGAGATTCAAGGACAATCCCCACTTATTTATTTCTCATAGGTTGATACTAATTCAATGTATAATCTGGATTTTTACGTATTCACATCAAGTATGAGCCTTTAATTTGGGAGGTGAAACTTATATATAATTTTGCCTATTTTTTAGGTGTTTTACATGAAATAAAAAAGGTGATAAGATTGAAAAGGGGAATCATTCACCCTAACAAGTGAAAGAGGTAAAAAAATAAAAGTGATAAAAATGTATAAAGTGTTTTAAAAGTCACTAACACTAATTCACCACCCCCCCCCCCTCATTTTTGAATACATCGTTAATTAGTTCCCTTAACTGGTATCAAATCCTGATTCACCTCTAATTATATTATTTATTTTTGGAAACTTTTCCCTTTTAAAGATTTGGGTTTATTTACTAATTTATAATGAAGTGCAGTTTTGTAGAAATTTTACTTATTTTTTATCAAAATTCAATATCTAATATGACTATGATGAATTAGTGAAATAAATAGAAAATGATATTAAAGAATATTTACCTCTTGAGAAAAGAATAATAAGTTACATGTTATCTAAGAAACTAAGAAATATTTATCTTAGGAGGATAAGAACATATGGTCCAGTTTGTCACCAAGGAAGTGGATAGTCCTTCTACATCAAATGTTTTATGAAACTCAAATGATTTTGAGTTATGTGGAGATTTTCATCAAGAGTAACCAAGAGCCAATGGGATTAGTCATATGTGTAAATGGATATTTCTTTTGATTTATTATTTTTATAAAGAGATGGTTTCTTTATTCTATGTGGTTTTTTAAATATTTCAATTTGAACTCACTAAGCTTGAATAAGGGTATGAATATGTGGAGAAATCCTTAAAATATTATTTTATCACTTGTAAAATTCTCCCTAAAAATGTTGGATAGACTAAAGAAGTAAAATTATAGCTTGAAGAGAGATGTTATATGTTTGAAAATGAATGGATAAAATAACTTCATGAGAATAAAGAGATCAGGAAGATTCATGAAGGAAATATCCATTCATTATAATAAAATTATAAAAATATCATTGATTTCAATAATTCACAGTTGGATATTAAATCCAATAGGATCAAGGATATTTACACATTGTTACAATAGAAACCCAAAATTTATGATAAAGTGGTTCAAAAGATGATAAATATTATTAATATAAGGTGATGTTGATTGAATATCATAAGAACACTCTCAAAATGATAAGTCTTGAATTAGAATTAAAAAATGACCAATTTGAAAATGATACATATTGAGCTCTCATAATCAATAGATAAAGGAGTTACTGGAATAAACTATTATAAGGAGGTTCCTATATCAAAATGCATCTAATAGATGGTAAGAAGATCATAAAATCATTTTATGTTCTTTCCCTAGAAGCCTCAAAGAATAAGGTTCCATCCATACCTAAATTTAATGATTGTACTAAATATATTTCTATAAATAGTATATATTTAAATAAAAAATAATTCAAAAATAGATGAAGAAAAATGGATATAATTTTACCATCATGTCAAGGGTAGATAAAAGAATAATTATAGGTGATGGTTACCCAATAATAGCCCAACCAATGGTGAAGAAAACCAAAAAATAGCATGTTTTAAAAACTGGTCAACAAATGATTTTAAAAAGAAGATCAAGATTTATAGGGATTTATTGGTACTATAATAGATTTAGGAATAGGTCATTGGAATTTTAGTAAAATTTATCAATTCTATAGTTATAAAGGAATCGCATTTTAATGGGTAGAAAAATAGATAAGAATAAACATCCATGGATAAATAAGAATATTCTTCTATCTCAATCTAATTTAAAATGATTTGAGAAATATATGATGGTTATAGTGGTTGTGGTCATAGAAATAATGAATTCCTATCTCATAATGTATCAAATATAAATAAATAATTAATTATATATAAGTTTTGTAATAATTAATAGATATCCTTGGGATAGATGATAAAGAAAATTTCAAACCAAATTTCTCCCATGGAGGTTCAAAAGAAGAATAATTCAACCTTGGAAAATAAGCATAAAGTATACCATTCTCAAATCAAGGCCGATAAGGACAATAGGATTGATGCATTTAGAGGAACTTGTAAAAATAAAATCACTCTCAAGAAGCCATGTGAAAACTATAAATAATTTGTCAATATACCCCCCGAATATTGTTTAATAATTTGGATAACATATTTTAAAAAAGAAAAGAAAATATAGAAAGAACAATTGAAATCTCATGCTAAATAAAAATAAGAGATTCCACATGAATAATTTAAATTTCATGAGAATTCTTCAATAAATTACAACCCATTATTTAAATAAGAACTGTGTGGAGAATGGAAAAAGGTTAGATATAATTCCAAATGTTTTTTAACCATACTACCTATAAAATAATAATCCTTAAAAAAGAATTAAGATTTCATTAGGCATGAAGTCTTCTGAAAAGACAGTTGTTCCACACAAAGAATTTAAAGCTAATAATAGATCCACACTTCTAAAGTACAAACAGATTCAAATTATAGATGATTACATATGAATGTGTGAGTAAATGGAATAACTTGGTTGAGAAAATTCTCTCAAAGTTTTTGTTCATATTAAAGATCAAGTAATTCCACCTTATTCCCTTACCTTTTTTTGTTGTATTTATATATTCATAATGTTGGTAATTAAAGGTGAATCATGTTCTTAGGAGAATAAATTTAGAAGGATTATAATCTATCATAACTGGACAACTAAAGGTTAAGAATCCACCATACTAGATTGGTCTCTCAATTATAATTCTAAATAAGAATCTGATAAAAGGATCATCTTTGATAAAGTTAGACTGAGTTTTGGAAATACTGGATAAAAAAGTGAATAAGATACTATCTTGTATTGATCTCAAATTTTTTTATTCCAAATAATATGTATTGAATAAAATAATCCTTGATGAATATGTTAAAGTTATCATATATATATAATCACTTGAAAATTTACTTTTTTGTGCACTCCCAACATGAGAAATATTGATATTTATCTATTGAATTTATTCACCTTTATGAAGACAATTTTTAGTTCCTTATTGATGGGAAAACAAGTTAAAAATATTTTTGATATCCTTCCATAACAATCCATATCATACAAATATGAATATTCTAGAAAATGCTTGAAAATAAGGTTATAGATAGGGTATGATTTCTTAATATCTCATCTTTATAACAAAATAAGATCCAAATATTAAGGGTGTTAAAATTGATGTTAATCGATGATATGGAAGTGAATTTATTAATAATATTCAGTTCTAATTTATAGAATTAAAATTTTCCTTTATACATAAATTTTTTTTGACCTGTGTGTTAAAGTGAGTGCAGGAAATTCATGTTGATATATTTCATGGAACATTTTCATAATAATTGGTATCATCAAATACCATATAATGAAATTTTCTGGATAGATTCTATAAAAGTTAATAATTATCTCACTTTAATTGGAATCAAATTCAATTGATAATGAATAGATTTAATGTTTAAATAGACCCCTATTATTTTCTACACTTATCATGGATCAGTAAAACATAGAGTGAAATGGTTAATGGAACACTGCATGAGTATGAATTGAAATCACTCTATCATATACTTTGTATTTATTTTTAAAAAGGTGGAGATAATGTGAAATAAAAATGTGATAGGAATTGGGGAGAAAAGGAAATACGGATAAGTGAGAAATGGTATATATATTGACATATCATTTTATATAGGTATTGAAAACAAATAAAAAATGGGGTATTTTTTATCCCACTTTGTGTGTGTTGTATTTTTTATAAATGTATAATCAGTATCAAGTATTTTTTATGTCAATATAGTGAAGAAGAAAAATTTTAAGATCTTGTAATTTTTTTTTTGGAGAACCAAACCATGTTTTGAAGTTTTCCAAATAATTTTTTCATCTATATTAAGTGAATGAAAATGGAAGATGCATCTTGGAAGTTTTTTGTGAAGGTTTAAGGTATAAGGGAATCATGTTTATGAAATATCCAATTTGTATTTTTATCATTATCAATGAATAATATGAGATATACATGATTAATAATTTAATGACCAAGGAAATTAAATAAAAAATGAATTGACTATTAGGCTAGAGCTAAGAAGATGAGGCCATCACATATAATTTATAATTAAATTATATTGATAAATAAATATCTTATGTTAAATTTATTTCTTTATTGATGAATTGGTTTAACACTTCTTGTTGTTCCATTAATGTGGAAGATTATGATGCTTGCATCATTCATTGTTGATCATCATAAGAATCACTTTGGGTGGAAGGAATATTATTGATCTCTCTAGTCACGAGAGGTTTATGGGGGAGGATCTCTCTCCATTGTTGAGATAATTATAAGAGAAAATATCTCTAGGGATTGAGATAATTCTCTCTAAACTTTAAATGTACACAACAATGATTAGGTTTTTTTTACAAAAGACATAATAATTAAAGTCGAAGATCAGTGGAAGTACAATTTCATAACCATGAAGGAAAGTGGTCTAGCCAGAGCTAGTCAGTGTCAGGAGGGCCCGCTGCCGCCACCTGATAGGAAGCCATATTTCCATCCCTTTTGATAAAAGAGAAGGTACAAATTGCGAATATTTGACAGAGGGATTGGATTTTCTTGATGAGGGAGCCAAAGGTCTGGAAGCCACCATCGTTGAGGTTGATAGCCTTGACAATGGTGAGATAGTCTGATTCCAGGTGGATTGCATCCCATCCGCTATCTTTAGAAAACATCATCCCAGTGACTATGGCGGTAGCTTCAGCAACCATGGGTTCCCAAAGAACGTGGTGAGATTCATGTTTGGGTGCGATGGTCTGCCCAAAATTATCCCGGGACAAGAGACCAAGACCAACAGGTTTATCCTTGAGAAGAGCTGCATCCACATTAATCTAGAGACTCCCTTCCGGTGGAGGGTGCCACTGGGAAGAAGAGGATGGGGATCCAAAAGGCTTTTGATGTCCAGTGTGATGATTCCATCCCTCAATCCAAGAAGATGCACATTCGATCCAGAAACTGGGGGCTTGATTAAGTGGTTGAAAATGGCATCATTGCGCCTCAACCAAATGATCCATGCCAAAATGCAGAGAGAACCTTCTTTGGCTGGCAAAAAGGAGTAGCACCATTGTAACACCCCGAGATTTTATGAAAAATATTCTTTTAATTTCATTTATTTCTTCTATTATACAGCACACCAATTTTATCTTGTACTATACGCAACACCGTATTAGCTTGCAGTATACGCAATGCTATTCTTGGATCGTGTTACACACAATTTCATGTTCATTTTATAATAGTCATACTACGCAACATTGAGTGTGTGTGTGTGTCTATATATATATATATATATATTCAATGTATAAATGAAATATGTTTGGATTCTGTTATACAAAACAATGAAGGATTATTGCATAACACGCAACCCTGACTTGGATTGCATTACACGCAATCGCGACCTTCCTCGATAGCGTGTGTTGTACGCAATACCGGGTTTTACTAAACAAAGATATATTATTATAATATTATTATGAACTAGATGTTATTAATAGTATTAACTAAATTTTGAATTTTATAACATTATTATTCATCTTACAAATTTTCTAGAACAAGGTATAAGAACAAAATAAATTTTTCAGGTAAAATAAGAATTTTTCAAAAAATGCAGTTTTGCCGCATTTTGATGGCGCACCAACTTTAAATCTAGTTTTTGACATTTTTTAAGTTCAATTTGACAAAATAAAATTATTCTTTGGAATCAAGAAATAAAAATTTACTTTGGATAAAATTTTCATATTATTCTGGTAACTTTCATATTTTGATAAATAGTAAAAACACGCTATATTTTAATTAAAAACAACTTTTTTTCATCGCAATAATTTATATGGTTAAATTATAATATTGAATGGTTTTAAATTATAAATAGAATATATTTTTACCATTTAATATAATTTATGTCATTAGTATTGATTTTACATTGAATTCTTAGGTTAAATCAATTCAATCTTTTGCAATGTTTTAATCAAAAACCCATTTTCATTCGACAACGGGATTAATTTTAATTTAATTTCTACAACTTTTGTGTATTGAATTTTAAAAAATGGACTCCATATTTGGAATCATTGGGTCCAAATTATGTTAATAGGCTACTTTTTATTTTTGGGAATTATGAATAGTAACTATGGTAAATTTTATTTACCATAGTTAAAGGTAAATCGGGTAATTAAGGGTAAATATAATATTATAAAATTACCCTAACACATGAAAAAATTATATTGGATGGATAAAAGTATACCCATATCACCTAAGGGTCAGATTAGATTCATTTTATGGACTTTTTACTATGAAAATAATTTAATTATTATTAAAACCAAAGAAAGTGACAACATGTCACTCTCTTAAATCTTATAAGTATAATAATTTTATTTTAGTGATAAACATCATAAAACTTAGAACATTAATAGTCTCCAGAAATCTAATAAAATTATCTACATCATGATAATTTATTTATAATTTTTAGGGATTAAATAATTGTCATTAATGGTGAAACATTAATGAAGCAGAAATTATTTATTAAGTGAAAAATCAGTAATATAGTTTTTATTGAAATAATAATACCCATTAAAAGGCCCACAAACCTGAAAAAAAATTATTGTTAGTGTATATATACACCTTAGTCATCCAATTACCTAATATATAACCGTTTGGAGTCTTATAAAAGTGATTATGACACTTATATTATTTTATTTTAAATGATTCCAAAGTTGTCACCTTCATAATTTAATAAATATAACAATTTAAATATTTTTATTTTAAGATGATAAATTCGAGTAAAAGTTTTATTGTGAAATTTAATAGATTTATCTTCATTATAGGATTTTATTTTTAATTTTTATGCAACAAATAAGTATATTAAATAATTATACAAAAATATTTTAGTAATTATTTTATTAAGAGATAAACCAAATAAATGGTTTTAAAAATAATAAAATAAATATTATATGAACTATTTAATGTTCTACACTAACTTTCTAGATAAATATGACCTTTTATGAATCTATTAAAGCTTTTAGTTCGAACATATCTTCTGTATATATTTTATTTAAATTCAAATAAATGAATAGTGTCAAAATTGACACTATTGTTATTTTATAAAAATAACATATTATAAAATTGTTTAAAAATCACAAAAATATTTAAAAATTATAAATTTAAATTTATATAGTATAAAATGTTATAAATTATCCAAATATGGACAATTCACAACAAATAAGTAATTATTTGTTATAATTCAAAATTTAGAATGTTATTACCACAAATAAAATTAAATTGATTAAATAAGGATAAATCAAGTTGATAATGTTGAAAATAAATTCCTAACATGTCTAAATTTTATTGGTTGATAATATTACAATCCTATCACATCTAATATTCGAATATGAGTCATTTTTTGTGGTTTTTAAGTGGGTTAGATTTATTATAAATTAATATTTTTAAGATTTCCAAAGGTGCCCCTCTCCTCCCTTATAAAAGGACACCTCCTCCCTCCCTTCCTCACACCAATTTGAGCCTTCAAGATCGGCCAACCCCTGAAAAATTCTCTTCTCCACTTCCCTAGAAACATCCTAGAGGTCCTGGTCTTCTTCAAAGACCAATTTTAGTTCCCTAAGAAGAGGTCTCAAAGAGGCGCTTCAAAGAAGAGGTAATGTCCGTTACCGATTCTTTCAACTTTATTTATTCTTCTACTTCTTCTTCTTTAGTTGTTTCATTATGAAATATTAACATCAGTATCAATAATATACTGATATGTTATTATAAGTATGAAACAACCATATTTCACCATCTATCCATCCTACGGAAAATGAAATCACCGCGCGTGCATACGTACGGAATACTGTCTCCACGCCATGGTGTAATTTGTTTTTCCAAAACCACCTTACTTGGATGGGTATAATGGTGTAAAGAATAACTATACACAGTTATTATAACATCATACTTATTATGATATATTGTATCATCCTATCCAATTCAATTCAATAATTATGGGATCAATATCATCGCTCGTGTGTACGTACGGACTATCGTCTCCACGACGCGATGAGATTCATTCTCCATGTTAACCATTTAAGAATGATTATAAAGTATATATAAGCAATAATAATGAAATATATGACATTACAAAGCTACTGGATTTATGTATATATATATATATATATATATGTATGTATATCATCTACTTAATTCCATTCAACTCAATAAGGAAACGAAAACAGCGTTCATGCGTACGTACGGCCTACCGTCTCCATGAACGGTGTATTTCTTTCCATTTATCGATCTACTATATATATGTATATTCTGAATATATATTATATATAAATCATGTTTTATATTCTGGAATTAATTAATCATGATCTAAGTAATCATATGAATAATTACAAGTCAAAACACGGACGACAAATGAAACGATTTTACCCAAAACACTCTTTAACATGGAATTTACACAAGAACAGGTAATATAAAGTCATAAGTAAACCATATATGATATCATAACAATGAATATGATTCTTTAATAAGTCAATGACATTATTTAAATCATTATATAGGAGGTTCGGATACATACGAAGCATATCGGACATAAGGTAAGGGATAATTATTCCAATCTCATTCTTATCCGAGATTGTTTAATCGTAAGTATTTACTGGGGGTTATGTTTATTATCCATGTCTATATGCTCTCAAAATGTTTTCATAAAATGTTTACATTCCTTCCATATATGTTTAAGACATTTTTACCCTTTTCTTATTTTTACCACATCGTATGGAAGGAATCCTTCTTTTGTTTACCATACGAGGTACTTTTTGACTTTTCTGGCAAAAGTACGAGAAGAATGTTTTTTTTAACTTATACAGCACGAACAAATTTTTACGGTTTTATAAAGACTTGTTTTCATGAAGCTTCCCCCAAAATATTTCATTACTATTTTCAAAAAAATCCTTTTCTTTTAAAATTTCATGACATTTTGTGAAAAGAAAATGATTTTGAAGAAAAAAAGATATTTTCCTCAAGAATTCATTTCAAGTGTTTTATCAAAACCATTTTATTCTAAGATGAAATTATTTCACATTTGTATGTTTCAAGTATCATGTATCTATGATTTACATGGTTTCACTTTTCTTATGATGAAATGATATCCATTTTTTTATATATGGATTATGTGATGATGGGATGATGTTTATGAAACCCATTTTATTTATTGGGTTATTATGAATGATGTATGTTTATTTTGTGGCATAAGTAAGAATGATTTCATTATGAGATGGGTGGGACCTATATCTCCCTCCAATGCATTGGGTAAAGATTTATATCTCATGAGATAGACATGGCTGGAACGGCAAGTTAAACCGGTTCAGTAATACAGGACTGGAACGAGGAGTGAACTCGATTCAGAAAGGGACTTTTTCTACTAAGATGGTCTTGGCAGTATTGCCTTGGCTTATATGGAAATCATATCATGTTATTAATGGTTGCCACAATTACATTTTTTATTCCCATGCTATTTTATCATTCTTAATGTTTCTTTATGATCTATGCCTTACGTACTTCCATGTTTTATGTCATTGCTCAAGATTTTGATGTTTAAACATTATGTTCATGTTTTTAAGTTCAAATGTATATAGTATGTTTTATTTTATCCATTATTACCCTTACTGAGCATTTGAGCTCACCCCTTTTATGTTTTCTTTTCCCCAGGATATAAAGAAAGGTTTTAGGTAAGAAAAAAAAAAGGGAAGATCTTTACTGGGAGATGTTGAAGGTCTTTCACCACGATTAGAAGATTTTATTCCGAGTTTCCAAAGACACTAAACTATTATGATCCTTGTGTGTCTGTTTCTGTTATGTATTAAGTATTCCAAAAAAGTAATGTAATGTCCACGTACGTCAATCTTCGAGTCTCTACAGTTGGTATCAGAGGAAAGGTTTAGTCAACCTTTGGAAACTAGGATACGAAAACGTTAGAGATATTTCCAAGGTTTGTCTAGGGGTGTCCCTAAGGTTCAGTATACGTATAGGTTATAGTCCTAGAATTGCGCTAGAGATCTTAGAATTAAACCTAAGATGTTAGATTTTGGAGGTACTCCCCCTTGATTATGTTATTTTCCTTGTATGATTTTTTCCTCTCACAGAATTCTTTTTGTGTTTTAGTCAATGGAGGGAACCAGAAGGAATTCGGTTAACATTGAATCCAATGGAAAAATTGGTGACTATGAGCAAAAAAATAGTGTAATGTCTAGAGAGAAATATATTGTGATTATGCCAAATCAGTCATCGCGATATATGATTAACAAGGTGAAATTTAGTGGTATGCCTAATTCATCAAATAAGAGGAAGATAGACTTTTATGCATGTTCGCATGATGAGGAGCATAAAGAAAGGAAGATTGAGATTTCTAAATAAGGGAAGAAGAACCTTGAGGAATACCTAAAATGGATTGAAAGATGTTATCTGTGTGGAGAAAAGGGTCATATACTGACAGACTGTTATGGAGTTCAATGTCTTATTTGTGGAGAACATGGGAATTACCCAACTCAATGCCCTGACCTAAAAAGTTACATCTAAATCAAGGAAGGACTTATTCCAGGACAATCATTGAAGAGGAAGGATTGAAGTGTTTATGTATTGGTATTCAATAATAATGTTGTTGAGGTACTTTTATGGTGTATTATAATATTTTTGTATTAGTCCATTGTGGTTTTCAATAATTTTATGGTATCGATAACCATGAAAAGTGATTCAAATATTTTTGTAAAGCATATGAAATGTGCATATGGAAGGGATAAGGAGAAAATAATATGATAGTAATCATGAGCTCATGACTAAAATAAGGACAAAGTGATATCATGGTTTGAGTATATAGAAATTTTGGGATTTTGGTATGTGGAAAGAGTTAACTTTTGACAGCATTCATGTTTTCACTAAGTTTAAATGGGAATTCATTTTTCAAGAGAATCCATGATTAAGGTATTCACATATTTATAATTTGACCAACAAGATATATCTTATGATATATGGGGGGTAAATGATGGAATTCTCGTGATTGTTATGTGGCATTTCAAGTAATCATTTTCTTTATACTATGAGCTTGGACTGAAGTATTTTAGATAAGACTAAAGATTGGAATGGATTATGTTGGACATAAGTTAGTATTGTTTAAGGATAGAACATTTTTCGATATTATTGATGGGATGTTATAGTAATGTAGTTTTAGAAAAAGGACAACCTGCAGGACTGGCGACATCCCATCGTGCCGGACAAGGCTGCGGGAATCGAACCCGCAACCGAAGTGCAACGGGCCTTTATCGCATACCACTGGCCTACAGGAAGTCCCTGGTTAGTAGAAACTAGTTTTATTTTATTAAGCGGTATGATATATGAAGTATAAGTTCATTTTTGGAACCATATACGATTAATCTAACCATATGATGGACTTATAACTTTTTCTAACCTTTTGTTTGAAACAGATGGAATGACCCATCATTCTATCACATGATCTGCTAACACATCACGAATAACAAATTCAACTTCATTTCTTTAAGGGATGAAGTGGAAATTGTTCAATTCACGAACAATAGTGAGATTGTACCAAAATCATGTAAGTATTTCTTTTAATTCATCAACTTTAGGGAAATGATCTTGAAAACCAAAAATGTTTTCCTAGTGACCTTATATCCGATGAATCAGATGGTACCTTAGATCATCACAAATCTATGGATTTGTGATTGTTGGCTTTTTTATAGCCATGTTCTCTACCACTCTCTATCAGAACATGATGGTTAGATTTTTCTTCCATATCAATATTTTCACCTATTTTATCCTATATGGAAACCCAATGATGAGTTACTTTGGGTAATCGTTGCATTTCATACTTCAGTTTTTAAAATTATGTTTTATTATTCCTTTTTACGATGTGGGTTTCTATAAATAGTAAACGATTTATAACCCCGACGAATTTCGAGGGAAAAATTCATTTTAAGGGGGGTAGAATGTAACACCCTGATATTTTATGAAAAATATTCTTTTAATTTCATTTATTTCTTCTATTATATAGAACACCAAGTTTAGCTTGTACTATACGCAACACCGTATTAGCTTGCAGTATACGCAACGCTATTCTTGGATCGTGTTACACACAATTTCATGTTCATTTTATAATAGTCATTCTACGCAATATTGAGTGTGTGTGTGTCTATATATATATATATATTCAATGTATAAATGAAATATGGTTGGATTCTGTTATATTAAACAACGAAGGATTCTTGCACAACATGCAACCCTGACTTGGCTTGCATTACACGCAATCGCGACCTTCCTCGATAGCATGTGTTGTACACAATACCGGGTTTTACTAAACAACGATATATTATTATAATATTATTATGAACTAGATGTTATGAATAGTATTAACTAAATTTTGAATTTTATAACATTATTATTCATCTTACACATTTTCTAGAACATGGTATAAGAACGAAATAAATTTTTCGGGTAAAAAAAGAATTTTTCAAAAAATGCAGTTTTGCCGCATTTTGATTGCGCACCCACTTTAAATATATTTTTTAAAATGTTTATAAGTTCAATTTGACAAAATAAAATTCTTCTATGGAATCAAGAAATAAAAATTTACTTTGGATAAAATTTTCATATTATTCTGGTAACTTTCATATTTTGATGAATAGTAAAAACACGCTATATTTTAATTAAAAACAACTTTTTTTCATCGCAATAATTTATATGGTTAAATTATAATATTTAATCGTTTTAAAGTATAAATAGAATATATTTTTACCATTTAATATAATTTATTTCATTATCATTGATTTTACATTGAATTCGTAGGTTAAATCAATTCAATCTTTTGAAATGTTTTAATCAAAAACCTGTTTTCATTCGACAACGGGATTAATTTTACTTTAATTTATGAAACTTTTGTGTATTGAAATTTAAAAAATGGACTCCATATTTGGAATCAGTGAGTCCAAATTATTTTAATAGGCTACTTTTTATTTTTGGGAATTATGAATAGTAACTACGGTAAATTTTATTTACCATAGTTAAAGGTAAATCGGGTAATTAAGGGTAAATATAATATTATAAAATTAACCTAACACATGCCAAAATTTTATTGGATGGATAAAAGTAGACCCATATCACCTAAGGGTCGTATTAGATTCATTTTATGGACTTTTGACTATGAAAATAATTTAATTATTATTAAAACCAAAGAAAGTGACAACATGTCACTCTCTTAAATCTTATAAGTATAATAATTTTAATTTAGTGATAAACATCATAAAACATAGAACACAAATAGTCTCCAAAAATATAATAAAATTATCTATATCATGATAATTTATTTATAATTTTTAGGGATTAAATAATTGTCATTAATGGTGATACATTAATGATGCAGAATTTATTTATTAAGTGAAAAATCAGTAGTATAGTTTTTATTGAAATAATAATACCCATTAAAAGGCCCAAAAACCTGAAAAAAAACTTATTGGTAGTGTATATCTACACCTTAACCATCCAATTACCTAATATATAACTGTTTGGTGTCTTATAAAAGTGATTATGACACTTATATTATTTTATTTTAAATGATTCCAAATTTGTCACCTTCATAATTTAATAAATATAACAATTTAACTATTGTGATTTTAAGATGATAAATTCTAGTAAAATTTTTATTGTGAAATTTAATAGATTTATCTTCATTATAGAATTTTATTTTTAATTTTTATGCAAGAAATATGTATATTAAATAATTATACAAAAATTTTGTAGTAATTATTTTATTAATAGATAAACCAAATAAATGGTTTTAAAAATAATAAAATAAATATTATATGAACTATTTAATGTTCTCCACTACTTTTCTAGATACATATGAACTTTTATTAATCTATTAAAGCTTTTATTTTGAACATATTTTCTGTATATATTTTATTTAAATTCAAATAAATGAATAGTGTCAAAATTGACACTATTGTTATTTTATAAAAATAACATATTATAAAATTGTTTAAAAATCAAAAAAAATATTTAAAAATTATAAATTTAAATTTATATAGTATAAAATGTTATAAAGTATCCAATTATGGACAATTAACAACAAATAAGTAATTATTTGTTATAATTTAAAATTTAGAATGTTATTACCACAAATAAAATTAAATTGATTAAATAAGGATAAATCAAGTTGATAATGTTGAAAATAAATTCCTAACATGTCTAAATTTTATTGGTTGATGATATTAAAACACTATCCCATCTAATATTTGAATATTAGTCATTTTTGGAGGTTTTTAAGTGGGGTTATATTTATTATAAATTAATATTTTTAAGATTTACAAGGTGCCCCTCTCCTCCCTTATAAAAGGGCACCTCCTCCCTCCCTTCCTCGCACCAATTTGAGCCTTCAAGCTCGTCCAACCCCTGAAAAATTATCTTCTCCACTTCCCTAGAAACATCCTATAGGTCTTGTTCTTCTTCAAAGACCAATTTTAGTGCCCTAAGAGGATGTCTCAAAGAGGCGCTTCAAAGAAGAGGTAATGTCCGTTACCGATTCTTTCAATTTTATTTCTTCTTATAATTATTCTTCTTTAGTTGTTTCATTATGAAATAATAACATCAGTATCACTCATATACTGATATGTTATTATAAGTATTAAACAACCCTATTTCCCCATCTATCCATCCTACGGAAAACGAAATCACCGCGCGTGCGTACGTACGGAATACCGTCTCCACACCGTGGTGTAATTTGTTTTTCCAACACCACCATACTTGGATGGGTATAATGGTATAAAGAATAACTATACACAGTTATTATAACATCATACTGATTATGATATATTGTATAATTCTATCCAATTCAATTCAATAATTATGGGAACGATATCATCGCTCGTGCGTACGTACGGACTACCGTCTCCACGACGCGATGAGATTCATTCTCCAGGTTAACCATTTAAGAATGATTATAAAGTATATATAAGAAATAATAATGAAATATATGACATTACAAAGCTACTGGATTTATGTATATATATATATATATGTATGTCATCTACTTAATTCCATTCAACTCAATAAGGAAACGAAAACAGCGTTCATGCGTACATACGGCCTACCATCTCCATGAATGGTGTATTTCTTTCCATTTATCGATCTACTATATATATGTATATTCTGAATATATATTATATATAAATCATGTTTGATATTCTGGAATTAAGTAATCATGATCTAAGTAATCATATGAATAATTACAAGTCAAAACACAGATGACAAATGAAACGATTTTACCCAAAACACTCTTTAACATGGAATTTACAAAAGAACGGGTAATATAAAGTCATAAGTAAACCATATATGATATCATAACAATGAATATGATTCTGTAATAAGTCAATTAAATTATTTAAATCATTATATATGAGGTTCGGATACATACGAAGCAAATCGTACATAAGGTAAGGGATAATTATTCTAATCTCATTCTTATCCGAGATTTTTTAATCGTAAGTATTTACTGGGGGTTATGTTTATTATCCATGTCCATATGCTATAAAAATGTTTTCATAAAATGTTTAATTTCCTTCCATATATGTTCAATACATTTTTACCCTTTTCTTACTTTTACCACATTGTATGGAAGGAATATTTCTTTTGTTTACCATACGAGGTACTTTTTGACTTTTTCGGAAAAAGTACGGGAAGAATGTTTTTTTTAACTTATACTGCACGAACAGATTTTTACGGTTTTATAAAGCCTTGTTTTCATGAAGCTTCCTCCAAAATATTTCATGACTATTTTCATAAAAATCCTTTTCTTTTAAAATTGCATGACATTTTGTGAAAAGAAAATGATTTTGAAGAAAAAAAGATATTTTCCTCAAGAATTCATTTCAATTGTTTTATCAAAACCATTTTCATCTAAGATAAAATTATTTCACATTTGTATGTTTCAAGTATCATGTATCTATGATTTACATTGTTTCACTTTTCTTATGATGAAATGATATCCATTTTTTATATATGGATTATGTGATGATGGGATGATGTTTATGAAACCCATTTTATTTATTGGGTTATGATGAATGATGTATGTTTATTTTGTGGCACAAGTAAGAATGATTTCATTATGAGATGGGTGGGACCTATATATCCCTCCATTACATTGGGTAAAGATTTATATCTCATGAGATAAACATGGATGGAACGGCAAGTTAAACCGGTTCAGTAATACAGGACTGGAACGAGGAGTGAACTCGATTCAGAAAGGGACTTTGTCCACTAAGATGGTCTTGGAAACAATGTCTTGGATAATATGGAAATCATATCATGTACTTAATGGTTTACACAATTACATGTTTTATTTCCATGCTATTTTATCATTATTAATGTTTCTTTATGATCTATACCTTATGTACTTCCATGTTTTATGTCATTGCTCAAGCTTTTGATGTTTAAACATTATGTTCATGTTTTTAAGTTCAAATGTATATAGTATGTTTTATTTTATCCATGCTTACCCTTACTGAGCATTTGAGCTCACCCCTTTTATGTTTTCTTTTCCCCAGGATATAAATAAAGGTTTTAGGTAAGAAAAAAAAGGTGGAAGATCTTTACTGGGAGATGTTGAAGATCTTTCACCACGATTAGAAGATTTTATTCTGAGTTTCCAAAGACACTAAACTATTACGATCCTTGTGTGTCTGTTTCTGTTATGTATTAAGTATTCCGCAAAAGTAATGTAATATCCATGTACATCAAGCTTCGGGTCTCTACAACCATCGCATCAGAAGAGAAGGGAGGTCTTATACCACGTCCAATGAGAGATTCATACAAGATCCCCATTTGAGCTAGACCTCCTTTGCCCTCGGGAATTGGATGATAGCATGGAGGGGGGTTTTAGCGGTGTTCGGGCAGAAGGGGTATATCATGTCGCTGGAAATATGATGGCGGATGAGAAGGTCCTTGGTTGGAAGGGTGCCAGTGCATACCTTCCATGAAAAGTGGATGATTTTTTGTGGGACATTGAGCTTACACAGCTGTTCCCAGGGCCCCCCATCACCTCCATCTGACTGAGAACAGAGGGCGAGCAGATAGCCAGATTTAACCGTATAGGTTCCCAAGATGTCGTTGATCCAGAAGAGTTGGTCAGGGCCTGCATCTGGCACACAGGGGATACTCAGGATAAGACTTTTGTCCCTTTCATTGAACCACGAGTGAAGTTTTTCTATGCACCACCCATTCCCATTATCAGCAAAGAGGCATCAAACAGTGGCCCCTTCGAAGCCTGGTTGAGCAGGGGATGATGCCCGCACACCTTCCATGTCAATCAGCTAGGGATCAGTCCAAATATTAATAGTTGATCCATTCTCAATCCCCCAACCCAACCCTTTATTAAGGAGACTTCTGGATCCCCACAAACTTCTACTGAGGAATCTAGGTCAGGGGCCCATAGATGAATCCTGGAAATCCTTGCGGGGGAAGTATTTTGCTCGGAGGACCCACCCGCAAAGAGAGGATAGGCGGTTTATAAGGTGCCATCATTTCTTAGCCAGTAGTGCATCATTAAAATGAGAGATGTCCCGGAATCCCATACCTCCCTCTGATTTGGGTTTGTAGAGTTTATTCCAGGTGATTCAGTGGATTTTATTCCTTCCATTGTTTTTTCCCCACCAGAAGTTGGCAGTGCAAGAGTGGATCTGGTTAACAACAGCAGTGGGAAGTTTGAATAGGGACATGAAGTTGCTAGGGATAGCCTGAAGAGTAGTTTTAATGAGGGTTTTCTTGTCGGCTCTGGAAATTCTGTTTGGGGTCCAGCTGAGTATTTTTTTCTCAATCCTATCCAGCATAGATGCGAAGATTTCTTTTTTGGATCGGCCAATCACTGTGAGAAGCCTGAGGTACTTTTGATGCTTCTCGACCATGTGAATGCCTGTAGTGGAACAGAGTTCTTCCATTTTGGATGGTAGTACCCCAGATATGAAAGAGACTTCCGACTTGCCATGATTTATTGTTTGCCCTCAGGCCCTCTCATACTGGTGGATCGCATGGCCGATAGCAAGGCACTCATTATGGGTGGATCTGGAAAAAAGAAGGCAGTCATCGGCGAAAAAGAGATGTGACACTGGTGGGATTGCACGACAAACCTTTTCCCCCTGAATTGTATGTGAGGATGCTGCCCTGGAAATGAGGTTAGAAAAAACATCATCCACCAAGATGAAAATAAAAGGGGAAAGAGGGTCTCCCTGACGAAGGCCTCAGGAAGGAGAGAAGCCTATACTAAGCACCCCATTAACATTAATACGGAAGGAGACCGACGAGACACATTGCATGATCATATCTGTCCATTTTGAGCAGAAACCCATTTTCAACATCACGAATCTGAGAAAATTCCATTCCACTTTATCGTAGGCCTTGGTCATATCCAGTTTCCTAGCCATGGTTCCCCTTTTCACAGTGGAGCGTGTTTTCATGGAGTGGAACACTTCATGGGCCACAATATCATTATCAATGATCAGTCTCTTGGCCATGAAAGCACTCTAATTTTCCGAGATGATTTCAGGTAACCAAGGACACAACTGATTAACAAGAATATTCAAGAAGATCTTGTAAGAGACATTGTAGAGGCTAATAGGTTTGAAATCAGAGACCGCGAGGGGTTTCTTGATCTTGGGGATGAGGGTGAGGACAGTTTTGTTAATATCGGATAGGTTTGTTCTCCCCACTAAGATGTTCTTCATCAGATTGCAAATGTCGAGACCAATAATGTGCAAGTACTGTTTAAAGAAGAGGGCGTGGAAGCCATCCGGCCCCGGGGCTTCGGTAGGGTGAATATGTTTCAGAGACAGAAGAATATAGTCATCCGTAATATCATTGGAAAGTTGTTTTTCATCTCCTCGGTGACCATGGGTAATATGAATTTCTCCACCTCATCCTAGATGTTAAGGCTTCCTGCCGTAAATAGATCCTGTAAATAACTGGATATAATATTGTGGATTCCGTCAGTGTCATAAACTTTACACCCATCTAGGTGCGAGATGCAAGAGATAAAATTTTTCCGACTCCTGGCTGAAGCTCTATGATGAAAATATCGGGTGTTTGCATCCCCTTCTACAATATGGATGTCATGCGCCCGCATATCCCAGAAGCTTTCCTTCATACGCAGGGCGGCATCCAAGTCTCGTTGGGTAGCTCCAATGTTGGAAAGATTACAATTGGATGGGGGTTGGTTGAGAAGGTTTGACAACTTAATTTCAAGGAAATCACAGTGCCTGTCAGATAGACGGAATTTTTTGTTGCTCCAAGACCTCAGATCGGTAGCCACCTGTTGGCAGTTGGACCTGAAATCAGTTTGTCCACACTTCCATCCTGATCGGATAACATCTTCGCATTCGCGGTCTTTAGACCAGAATATTTCAAATCTGAACGGTTTCCTGACTTTAGTGATGCGGTTACCTTGTGTACACTCAATGACAATAGGGCAGTGGTCTGAGCAATTGAGTGTCAGGTGTTCGATGTGGAACATTCTAAAAAAATCGTCTAATACGTTGAGCCCAGAAATCTATCAAGGCGCTCAGCAATACGGGTGCCATCTGTATTCCCTCTAAACCAAGTGAATGGGTTACCCGCGTACCCCATATCGATCAAATACACACTAGAAATCACCTCCTTGAAATCTGTCATCGACTTAGAGGGTCGATGAGAACCGCCTCTTTTTTCCTTATGATACAAAATCTCGTTAAATTCTCCTCCAAAGATAATGGGGCTTGGAAGATCGTGTCACAGATTGCGAAGAATATCCCATGATTTCCACTTCTCATTATGGGATGACCAACCATAGAAACCCATGAACGTCCATGGTGGGGTAAGGGCCTCATGGATTGTTGCTGCCACATGGTGTGAAGAGTAGGAAACAATCCTGACATCGACATTGTCCTTCCACAGGAGACAAAGTCCCCCAGAGTGGCCTTGTCGGGACACTAGGAGGCAACCCTGGAAGCCCCATTTCTGAGTGAGAGTAGAGGTGTCCTTGTTTTCCAGTATGGTTTCGGATAGAAAAATCATATCAGGGTGACTTTGAGCGTAATGGCACTGGAACATGTGAACCGTTCGTGGGTTTCCAAGCCCATGACAGTTCCAGCACAATATAATCATTGCTCTAGGCGGGGTTGGGACATACCCACCTCTGCCTTTGAGTCCTCTAGGATTCTTGTGTCACCCACCGCTTTACATTTCTTTGGAAAGTTGTCAGCCGAGTTAGTTGTTTCAATTCGACATTTAAGTTCCCCAGGTTTTGGGTTAACTATTTTCCCATGCCTGTTTGCACAGTTCACCCTTTTCCAAGTTTGTCGGGTAATTGGTCCTGGAGATGTAGTTCCTGTCATCCCCGAGTCACCTTGTGGAGATATGTCTTATGTGGCCATGTTTGGATCAGGGTCAGGATCAACTGGTTCGATGCACAATTTCTTTGGCTTTGGACTTTGATTAGGTGGGGCCATATCTTTAGGAAGTGGCTCTATTGATGGTAAGTCAGTGTCTTTCCAGAGGGTAATAGCTCTTTCTGGGTCTATGAGAAGCTTCTTCGTGTGAATCTCGTGTCTTTCCCTAGTATTACTCGTGATGTTTAAGTCCCGGGGAGACCCTCTAGCTGCTCTCTGATCTTTTGGGCTATCCTCAGGGAACTCTGGTGGTCCAAGCATGATGACATTGTGATGTTCAGGTTCCGCCTATTTATTGTGAGCCCTCGTTAGACGGTCTCGATCCCTTATTTTTTTGGCCTCAGGGATGAAGCCATATCTTGACATTTTGGCACGAAGCCAAGGCCCATAATGCAGAATGATATTACCTAACTCATTCTTTTTCTTTGCTTCACATGTTCTCTCCAGATGGCCAATGCGCCCACAGAAGAAGTATAAAATGGGGAGTTTCTCAAACTCAAATGAGATCCAGTTGTTAGAGTCATCGATTTTCAAGAAAATGACCCTCATCAGAGGCTCTTCTACTTTGACCCCGACTTTAATCCGCACCTCGGGTCCCCATTGGATTGGGTCAGAGCAGTCCCATTCAAGGAAGTGGCCAATGCGATCTCCAATTTCTTTCATAATCCATTTTATTCTCCCATGAAAGGGGATTCCTTTGACGTGTATCCAGAATGGGGAGAAAGTAAGGTTAGTATGCTGGATAGCATCCCCACCATTGAATTCTTCCATGAGGAGGAGATGATTGTCAAAAGACCACGGCCTACCTTTGAGGATTTTGTCTCTATCTTTTTCAATGAAGAACTCAAAAACCAGAAGGTTATTCTCCACTTCCCAAATAGCCACTCCAGCTTCCAGTTTCCATAGATTTTGGAGGGTTATTTTGAGGGCCCATTGATTGACTGATGTTTTTTCCACAAATTTTCCGACAACCAGCAACGACATACGTTTTGTCCGAAGCATATATTCATTCCTCCGAGTCTCAACCAACGCTTTTTCTTTGTCTGTAAAAGACAACTTCATCCATTGTTTCATTAGGTCGGCTTCCATGGTGCGGGTCACTTTATTTTGATAATTTTCTTTTTACTTTTGTTCTTTTTCCCCGCACCTTGATTATGCATTCAGTTTTACCCGCACACCCCCCTTGGGCAGTCCACTCATGGGAGGAGTAAAAGAAGGTTTGTGGATATGCCCGTTTATCTGTGTTCCAACCAGGCTCAGCCCCACACCTCTTTCTTCAAGGGCCAGCCCACAATACCTCCATCCAGGCCCAGTCCATTTCCACCACGGAACTCCGTCAGTCGCGCTCCACCCTTCGCGATCAGCACATTAGCGAGCGGTCTTCGTGGCAAGGAGAACAGTCCCAACAGCCACGCCCCCCTTCGCGAGCAAGGCTACTGTGTTCCGGCCCTCGCCACCATCGCGACCTCGTTCGTCGCTCTTCGCGAACCAGGTGAAAAGCGCTCCTCACAGACAGACAAACGTGAATCCAAATGGCGAATCGTCCGACACCCAAACACAAAGACCACACGGACCCCGTTCGTCACTCTTTGCGAACCAGGTGAGAAAAAAACCTCGTGGACAGATAAGCGCGGATCAGCTGGGGAATCATCCGACACCCAAAGACGATGTGAACCAGAACCAAGATCGCGCTGAAAGAGCAATGCTAACCTTCATCGCGGAACAAGAAAGCCCACCATCGACGTGCGTAGAAGCATATCTGCAGATGAATACCTCCGCGAATCAAAACCACCGCCTGATATCTCTACAGATCAGGAAAAACCTCACCAGAGACCGTTGTTGAGAACTAGATATGGGTCGTTGTTCATCGGATCGCTGCCAGAATCTTCTCACAAAATGGGGTGTGGGAACCTCCCTTTCTGTTGCCGGATGCGTCACCACTCCAGGGAAAAACTGGGCAAAGGTACGGATCATAGAGAGGAGGAAAAAAAGTTTCGCCTCGCACAATCTGCAGGGAGAAGGAAGATCTGGCCATGATCCAGCGGAAGGGGCAGAAATTGGTGCTTCAAAGGTGATTTGGAACAGGCGGTCGGCCTTCAGAAGACCAGCGACAAAACCCTAGGAAAACCCTAGGACGGATCTCTCACTGCGCGGGAGAGACTTTAACAATTATTAGGTTTATAAATGACATAATTGGGTTTCTATAATTCTAGGGTTAGATAAATAATAATTGCACCAAGATACTTATTACATTTAGAAATCCCCAACAAATCATATGTCTAAAATAATATTATTATTATTATTTACTTGAAAAGTTTCAAACACATGGATAAAATAAATATTATTTTTCTTAGATAAATAAATCAATATTTATTAAAATAATATTTAATATGTCTTTTATCATCAATCCATTAACTCGGACAGGATCCTTCTAGATATTTATTAAACGTTGAATAGTGACAATTTATTTAAAAAAAATAAATATCATTGCATTATTCACGGATAAATAAATAAATATTGTATTTACTAAAATAGTAAATAAATATTTATTAAATATTCAACTTACATATATATTCTCTTGAATAATCGGTGACAGAATATTTGAGATCAATCATACATGAATAATTATTAAACCACATGTAGGAATAATATTTATTCAACAAGTTAAACTTATATAGAATTTAACTGACATTCTGAATACACTTATTATGTGACCCTCTAGAACTCTTTAATAGTGGAATTAAGTTGTTACACCTAAAGTCCAAGCTTAGCATCTTGTGTAACTCCCAATTATTTTAGAATATAATTTTTCTTATAGTACCCCGATTTTTGGTATGTAACCCTTAATTGATGATTTTTATGGTTATAAAGTGTAAGGGTGATAGTTGGGAGAGTTGGGAGAACTTTTAAAGTGTTTTTGGGATAAAGGGAAGTTCCACGGGTGGTGAACAGTTTTCCTAACTGTGCGGCCAAAACTATACAGTGGTCCTTTTGAGGTAGTATCTCCAGCATGGTTGGAGCACAATTTGGGAGATCGTGTAATGGGAATCCATGTGGGTAGGGGCTACCGCATGGTTAGCGCACGGTTTGCCTAACCGTGCGGTCAAACCATGTGCGGAGTCAGAATGAGATCCTTAAAAATAGGATCTCAATCATTTTTTCTATAACTCCCTTGTTTTTTACCCAAAATGGCCCTGACTCGGTATTTTTCTTCTCTTAAGACCAAATAAGTTTCTCACATCAGTCCTAAGGCGATCCGAAGGATTCCCTTCAGGAATTGAAGTCGGATTCTTGAGCTATGTGATTGTTATTCTTCATTCTTGATCAGATTCGTAGATCTACTTAGATCTACTTCTCATCTTCTCTTGATTTATTAGATCTATGACCATTATGGGTATCTCTAGGTGTTTAGATGCCAAATATGATGAAATTTGGTCTTTATTTTTCTAGGATAAGAGATCTAAGGTGAGTTCTTAGGGAATAGACCGGGTTTTCTTGTGCGTTCTTCATTCGTTGGGGTTTTTGTCAAAACCTTCGAGCTACAAGGCTTCTTTCTCAACTCCACTTAGTATAACTGATCATAATGATTTGAAATTGAATGTGTGGTGTTAAATTTATTATTATTTGGTTGTTAAACTCTTTTTGAAAACCATTTTGAGTGATGCTTTTGAAATATGTAAAATTGGTCGTTTGAGTAAAGTGCTTTTGTTCTTGGTTTTAAAATATGGATTTTAAAAAGGGGATTTTCTGGATTGTTGTCACATGAATTGGATTTTATTTTATCAATAAAAGGGAAGTTTTTATTGAAATGAAATGTTGCTTTGAAAATTTTTTATACTTTGGTTTTCAATAAAAGTTCAGTTTTATTGGAGTGGTTTATTTTGAAAATGAAAATATTTGGAATAAATGGTTTTGGTGTGAGTTCATGATTAATGGGACCTTAATAAGGGAGGAGTACTATTGTGGTACAAGGGACCTGACCCTGGATTGGGGGTTTTTGTCATTGGGACACAAGGTAATTGGACGAGAGACTGCTCATGAGTATGGAACATTCAAACAAAGCATGCATCTGTGGGTGTATAGTTAACTATGGAATGGGTATGCCAAATGATATTAAGAATTGTTTTTAAACTTTAATTAGTTATTTTTTTGGAAAAAACAACTTACTATAAATTGGTTTCATTTAGTTTTTTTTTTCACTTGGTTGCAAACAGTTTTTGGAACTTTCTTATATTTGGTTATAAACTATTTTGGTAAAAAAATTATATAAACTGTTTTATATAAATATGGATAACTTTTCTATCATAGTTGCATGAGTAGGGAAGTCATTGAGGAAAACCTAATAAGTTTTATACTCACCCTTACTTTGGCACTTTTGTGATTTTGCAGATGTTATCTTCCAGGATAGGGGCAAAGGTAACGTTTCCCACATTTTTAGAACTACCTCGTGATATTTGGATTTTTCGGTTATTGTGGAGCTTGGAGCTTGTGGAGCATGGAGTCTTGTGTCCTCTTGAGAGTCTTGAGTCATTGATCTACTATTTATTTTGATACTAGTTTGGTCTTCCAATGTTTCACACTTTGATATGGTTTGAGATAAATGAAGTTGTTTAGTTATCTTTCTTTTGTTCATGCATAATTAAGTAAATGGTTTGGTTGTGGTTTGTTGGTTTATTGGTTTATTTACTAAAGGGTAAATTTTCTCCCACTTGTATCAAAAACCCTTCGGTATTTATTTCCATCCCATGGCATATTGGGGATGTCACTTTATACAAGTAATGACTTGTTGTGCTATCAAGCCAATGAAAATTTTCATGTCATTACAAATGGTATCAATCTAGTCCTTCCTTTGTGGTACACATGTTATTAGATTGTTTGGTCCTTGAATAACAAGTGGTCTGCAGTGTTCTGGGCCTTGGAGTTGAAATTCCTTCTTGTTTATCCTTTGGGCTGAAATCTCAGACATGAGTAGGATTGTTGTAACTTGAAATGTATATCATAAATGTAACGCCCCAACCTCAGAAGACCAGAGTTGGTGCATTATTACGTATCATTGGCATGATCACAAAAGATAAAGTCTCAAAAGACCGATTAGTTTAGCAGCCTTGGAAGTACTAGACACATTCATAAGTTTTACATTACATAATAAAATGGAAAACTAAAACAAAATTTTTTCCATAGACAACACTGAGATCTCATAGACTATCCATACATGTCAGTCATAATATAATTCTTCACATCCTGGGAAAAATAAAACATATAAAGGGGTGAGCTCATATGCTTAGTAAGGATAAAAATATAGCGGAAACTTTCATAAATAAGCATAAAAATTTAAGGCAATGTATAAGACTAAAACAACATTCTTTTAAACTTGAACTTCAGCATAATATGGAAAAGATAAAATCAAATAATGACATTTACTAATTCACATGGATATTCTACTAGTCAAATAATCACATGCAATATCAATATCCACTTTCATAATGATGGAATGCATAATGGCAGACTTTCATAACCACATAGTCAAGGCCTTGTGCCAAGACTACAAATAATATTTTGTCAAGGCCTTGTGCCAATACACTAGTTTGTCTCATAAGACCTACTGATGCATTGAGGAGCTATAGCGGGCTCCACCCATCACTTACTAAGTCCAATGCATTCCTCATATGAAAGGGTTTAAACATAACATAAACATTCATTTCAAAACTAGCATAAAAATGTCAATACTTTATTCATAACCATGAATAGTGTAAAAATAACACATCCATAGTCAAACATATCACAAAACCTTCAATACAATATGGAAGTTTTGTATCATAATAAATCAACTTCAAACAAGTTTAAAATCCATCAAAGGATGTTGACATAGATGAAAATGATTTGTAAAACCCTTTGAGAGAAATATTTCCTTTTCATGAAAACATTTAAAAGTCACACAATTTAGAAAGGAAGACATTTAAAGACATTTTTGAATCAATGTGTCCCATACCAATTTGAAACTTTTGAAAGAAATTAACATTTTAAAAACATTCATGTCCATATAAATAAATCCTTAAAACCCATTTTGAAAACATGGAAATTAATGAGAATGATTTAGAACAATAAATATTTAAAACATTTAAAATGATGTTTTAGTAAAAAAAAATCCCTTAAAAAGAATCCATTTGAAAACTCTTTTATGAAACATAGACATGGATAATAAATATGTCTCATTAGATACTTACGTAAAAACAACCTTGGATAATAAAGAGATAGTAAAATTAACCCTTACCTTGTACTTTTCCTTGGTAGAGAGTAGGTTAACCTCCCGTATAATGGTGAAATAATTGTTATTAAATTATAAAATAATCATATACATTAATATGATATCATATATGATATTTTAACATTTCTTTGTTAATAATATCTTAGTATTATCGTCGTTTCGGGTGTTAACTGATTCGTTTTCCTTTATATTCTTTATTACCTAAGTAATGTTTCTTATGGATAGAATGTATCTTATCCATATTAAGAATTATATTAAGTCTTTATACATTATTTTTAATCATCTAATGAAAATTTTTCTTGAATGTATTACAATGGGGAATGAATCTCATCGCTTTCGTGGAGACGGTAATCCGTACGTACGCACGAGTGACAATATCATTCTTTTGATATTAAAATAATATATAATTGGATGGTATATCATATATACAGAATCATTATAATGTTATATTTATATATTACATCAATTACACATCATTATTATACCCATCCAAATAATAATGTATTGAATAACAATTACCCCACGATGTGGAGACGATAAGCCGTACATACGCATGTATGGGGACATGTCATTCAAAGGATGGATAGAATAATGAATATAGCAGTACCATATTTATAATAACATCACAGTATATAGAAGATACTTGATTTATTATTTTAGAATGTAATCAACAAAGAAAGAATAAGTGGAAGAAAAAAAGAACTTGAAAGAGGTGATGAAATATTTACCTCTTCTTCGGGTTCTTCCTTTTGATTTGATCAAAAGGGCTCCTTAGGTTGGCTTTATGACCAAATGAAGGCCTCTAGGATGAAGGGATGAAATTTGGGAGGATATTTGGGCAGGGTTTGTCTGATCCAAAAGGCTTTGGAGGTGTGAAATTAAGAGAAGAGGAAGTGCCCTTTGATAAGAGAGGTGAGGGTCACTTTAGGAAAAGCTTGAAATATTATTTTATAATAAAATAATTTTCGGTTTATAATGGCTAAAAAATAATTTATTTAGAGACTAAGGTGGGGATGGGTCGAAAACCTCTCAACCAATAGGTTTTATACAGGTTTAGGTCACTATATTAACCTTATCTTTGAGATTTAACTCTTAGTTAAACAGTTTGACATTAACCATGTCTCTTTGTATTTTTATATTAAATGGTTAATAAACTTACTATAAATTGCCAATCAAACCCAAATTTGTTAATTAATGTCATATATATGATTATATAATTATTTTGGCTGAACCTTAGATTTTTAGGACTATTTTAAAAATTAATTATATAATGTTTGTTTTAAAAACTATTTTATGTCAATTTTGACACTATTTGGTATTTTGTTTTTTCTAAATTCATAAAAGCATTATTACATCGAAAAAAATTAATCTAACCAACTCTAACATTTCATATTAACCTATAAAATTAGTTTAATTTATAAAAAGTCTCAAATCACATTTATTTGGATATTTATAATGTCAATTATTTTAAACTTTCATTAGAACGGTAATTACTACATCAGCATTGTGTCATAAATAAATTTAATTATTTAATGTATAAAAATTATAAATAAAATATCATTATGTAGGAAATATTTTTATATTTAAAATGAATATTTATAGTCGAATTTATCTTATGTATAACCCTATATTAAAAATGGTTTAGTCATTAAACTTTTATTTTAACTCTTTTAACTCTTCTTTAAATAAAATAATAATAAATGTCCTAATCTAATCTCAGTGGACCTAAAGGATCATATTTTATTCCTAAGGTTATTTTTGGTCGAATTACACTTATAAAATATAATTAGGACATGTGTTAGGGTAATAATAATATCATTTTTACCATTAATTTCCCTATTTAATTTTAACCGTGGTAAATAAAAGTAAAAAGTTACTATTCACCAAAAATTGTTTTCATCTTATTGAACCACGTTTTACTTTCTGATATCAACTGTGTCTCTCGGATTTTTGAAATTCAACTCACAGAAGTGGTAAAATTTTGTTTTATGTAAATTTGCAAATGCTCATAAGAGGTGGGTAAAAGACTGTGAAAAGTTCAATAAAATTTTATATATCTAATATTATTACAAAAAGGACTCTAATGAATTAAATTGAACATATATAGGTATTGTATATCTATTTTGACCTAAAATAAATTTAAATAAAATAAATAATTATTTAAATGAAAATTCAGTTTTAAACAATAACTCAGTGTTTTTCACTATTCATCAAAAATTGAAAGTTTTTAGAAAAATACCAAAAATTCACCCTAAGATAATTTCAATATTCCAAATAGAAAAATGAATTCTATTTTACCAAATTCAAAACATATCAATTTCATTTAATAATTTAAAATTAATTCTCGTTGTCAAAACCAAAAAACATATTTTTAAGAAATAATAACTACCAAAATATTGACACTTGTTTATGTCCAATTTCAAAGTGAAATTACTTCCAATGAAAAAAATTAGATTAAATGATAAAAATATAATCTAATTATACTTCCAAACCATTTTTATGTATAGTTGAACACTATAAATTATTTTGATTAAAAAAATTCATTTTCAGTTAAAATTTAGTATTTTTCACTATTCACCCAAATAGGAAAGTTATCAAAAAAAAACACCAAAAAATTATCGAAACTAAATTTTTATGTCCCGATTCTAAAGAAGAAGTTTATTTCGTAAAATTTAATATATAAAAGTTTCAAATATTGGATTTAAAAAAGGTTCTTCATTAAAAGGCGGTAAAATTTCATTTTAAAAAATACTTCTTTTATCTAAAAAATGAATTTGTTCTTATATTATGTCTAAGAAACTCATAATATGGATTTTAAAGTTATAAGGATTATATAAAATTCAAAATTCAATTAATAATATTCATTACCACTTTTGAACGGCTAGTTTGGTAAGTCGTGGTGCGCTTGAACTCAGTGTTGTGTGTAGTAAAAGTTATTGAATTACATTGAAGAAATAATGTACTATGAAATATTAGGGTGTTACATTCTCTCCTCCTTCAATAAATTGCGCCCTCACAATTTGAAATTGTTCTTTGAAAATAAAATTATAAAAATATAAAAATACCTTTGTGGAGAACCCACATTTGAAATTGGGTAAATAAAATTTAGTCTTAATAAGAGGGAAAGGGAAATGAAAAAGTCACCACCAATTTATGATCTCAATTAGGAGAACATTTTTGGAAATTAAAGACACATAATTAGAGAAAAAACGTAAATATTTATTGGGAGTTATTGAGGTCATTAATCACAAACAAGTGTAAAATTGAGGGCCTCAAAGCCATCAATCTATGATGATTTAAAATATCATCAGTTCAACATAAGGTATTAAGATAACACATTTTTGGTTTTAATATCCCTTAACTAAAGTTTAAGAATTAATTTATTCATAGAATATGAGAAACAATATATACTTGACAAGTAGAGTTCCATCCTTTAACTAATTTCTACAACAAACTCATCTTTCACTATAAAAGATAATAAAAATACTCTATTTATCCTAATTGAATATGGTTCAAAAAAATGAATTTACAATTCATCTATCAGACCTTTTAAAAAAATACATTATAAAATCTAGGACATCACATAGGCCAGTGGTAGGTGATGCACCCTTGTCGCCCTTCGGTTGTGGGTTCAAGTCTCACAGCCTTGCTAGACGCAACTGGTTATCACCCGACCTCCAGGTTGTCCTTTTATAAAAATACAAAAAAATAATCTTAAGAAATAATTTTACCTTAGAAATAGAATCCAATGTCAAACTTAATCCATTACAACCTTTAGACTTATCCAAAATACTGCTTTCCAAACTCACAGTCCAAAATTTATAAAGATGTGAAACATAATGAAGATCATTTTTTCCATGTAATAACATGTGAATACCATCATCATGTGTTCTTTTAAAAGACAGTAACACCCTGAATTACCATAAAAAATTATTGATTACATTCATGCTCCCTTATTCCTTATAGAATACTAGATATATTCCTTATATCCAAAAATTTTGAATACTCCAACAATGATAAAATAAACAAACCATTAATCAGTTCCAAGATAGTCCATAATATCCAATATAATTTATCCAAATCAACCATCTCTTATTCCAAAATCAATACCTCGGTATCAAGACCATATTAAATCTTTATCTTTCCTTCAACCATGTATTTTCCAAAAAGTTTAACATTCCATTAAGTCACTTTTCTTGGTTCCACACAATCTCAAGTCCTTAATGAAATAGTACTGCAGTACAATCCTTATATACTATATAATTCTTATAAAATGTACATCATTAATACTATACTCAAATGACACAATACATTAATAACAACATATGAACTCTTAATCATTTCTTTTCATCTAGAGCAGTATCATAACTTGATTATTATCCAATATCATCATTTTTGGTTTACTCTGATGATTTGTACATTGATTCGCGTAATGTCCCAACTCCTTGCAGATGAAGCATTGTACATTTGAAACCTTTTTCTCACCCTTGCAATCACGTACTTGGTGTCCTTTTTCTACACACTTATAACAAACTCTCATTCGCTTAAAGAATTTACCAAGGTGATTCTTTCCATAGTTATCACATACAGGAAAATCCTTATTTTCCTTATTCCCTTTACCCATCTTTCTCTCTACAATCATTTTCTTCTTTGGCTTCCCTTCAAAGCCATAGGACTTAGAAAATTATTTACTTATCTTATTAACACATGATATTATTTCTTAATATGATAATAATACGTGGGAGACTATTTCCTTTCTAAATGTTGTCTTAATACCATGAAATATATGATCCTTATTACTCTTTGGATCATACGTATTGTTGGAGGTATCATTCCATCTACTGGGTGCCATTCCTTGACAATGGCATACAACAGGTCAGTTTAGGAATCATAATGCATAATTCCAAACTTGTAAAACAGTTAACATAAATTGAACAGTTCATGGATATAATCCATAATCATAAAAATGTTTTCTTTGAGGAAGTATATACTCATAAACCCTTCTTAATGGTTTGTAAAGAAAATGATAATTATCCTTATCATATCCCCTGGGAGTGTCATAACCAAGAGTGCAGCAAGGCCTGTTGTCATGCACCAGTTCCCATTTGAGTCTATCTCAAAGCCATGTTTTTGGGTTTTACCCCTAGGTACATATGTGCCAGAGCCGCCTCTACCTGCTCGTATACAGATAGGGATGTATTTCTTGGAAAACTCACAAAATCTCTACAATACCAAAATTCTAGAAAGTTCTTCTATACTAATCCTCAAAGTCTATCTTAGGGCTATTTTCTCCAATCAGAGTTTACCTAAATCTAGTTTCCAAGGTTTGTACTAAATTTCCTCTAATACCAACTGTAACGCCCCGACCCCAGAATCCCAGAGTCGGTGTATTATTACGTATCATTGGCATGATCACAAAAGATCAAGTCTTGAAAGACTGATTAGTTTAGTAGCCTTGGATGTAACGCCCCGACCCCAGCTACCCAGAGTCGGTGCATTACTTCGTAACATTGGCATGATCACAAAAGATCAAGTCTCGAAAGACCGATTAGTTTAGTAGCCTTGGAAACACTAGATACATTTGTAAACGTTACATTACATCATAAAGTGAAAAACTACAACAACATATTGTCTTCATATCCCCTCACACTATCCCTGCAGGTCATTCATAATATACTTCTTCAAATCCTGGAAAACATTAAAACATTGAAAGGGGTGAGCTCAGATGCTCAGTAAGGATAACAATATTGCGGAAGCTTTCATAAATAAACATTAACATTTAAGGCAATGTATAACTAAAACAAAAGCCTTTTAAACTTGAACTTCAACATAATATGGCAAAAGTAAAATGAGATAATGCCATTCACTTCTTCACATGGATATTCTACTGGCCGAATAATCACATGCAATATCAATAACCACTTTCATAATGAGGGAATGTATAATGCCGGACATTCTGAAACATTTTGTCAAGGCCTCGGCCAAGACATCTAAAATGATTAAGGCCTCGGCCAAAACCATAAATCAAATTGGGAAAGGGCCTCGGCCAATTCCACGTCTAGTTGTCTCATGAGACCTACCGATGCATCGAGGAGCTATAGCGGGCTCCACCCGTCACTTATTAAGTCCAATACATTCCTCACATGAATAGGTTTAAACATATCATAAACCATAATATAATCGTATCACATAAAACATGCATAAAGGAAACATAACATTTCCACATTTCAATCACAAGATATCAATACAACACATTGTTATAATAGAAATGCTTTCAAAACCATTTTCAATACAAAAATAAAAGAAAGTTAAAACTTTGTATTTATTTTTCATTAAAAAAAATGATGGCTTGTAGAGGAAGCCGAAACTCAAATAATGGTCACGGCGGTGGAGAAGTCGTTGTCGCTGCATAAGTACGGAAAGAAAAACATTCCCTTTTGTCGTTTAGCAAAACGCTTCGTATAAAAAAAGATTCCTTTTGAATAAACGTAAAAGTCAAAGGGGTTTATACACCGTATAAAAGAAATTAGTGTATAAAACAAAATATGTCTCAATGGATGGTGATTGAGATGAAGTCCTTAAAAAGATAATTTTTAAAATAAAATAAATCTATTATGTGTATTCACTATAGGTACACATAAATGAAGTAAAAATAAAAAAATAGGACATAATAATATCATGACATAATTTGAAAATAGGAGATTAACCCAAAGAATAGAAATTGGGTTAAGAAGTTCCCTTACAAAGATCATTTATAAATAAAATAGATCTATTATGTGTATTAAATATAAGTACACATAAAGAAAGTACAAATACAAGATAATACATAACAATATCATGACATAATTTGAAAGTAGGAGATTAACCCAAAGAATGGAAGTTGGGTTATGAAATTCCCTTACCTCGTGTCTGACTTGACTCAACCGTTCTTTAACCTCCTGAATAATAAACTAGAGTTAATATATACCTTATTAAGAACCATTTTCAATTTCATTATCCTTATTATATCACTTATTACAATGATATGAACATTATGTAATTATTTAAGTTAATAACGGTCGTTTTGTCGATCTTTGGTAACTTGAGTCAACAATAAACTTCTTATAATTACAAGTTGTTTATGTGGTAAAATATCCATTATATCCAGAATTATATTCATGATTTAGATGTCATATATATCTTATATATCCAGTATATACATTCATTTATAATATTACGTAACATTTAGAGGTAAGAAATGAAATGCACCGTTCATGGAGACGGTAAGCCGTACGTACGCATGAACGCTACTTTCATTTCAATTTCATATTTAATGGAACTAAATCATAATGATATAAATGTATAATATAATTCCAGTATAATATAGTGTATAATACCATTTACTCCATCCTTTATACATCCCACATATGGCATTAACGATTCAAATCACTTTGAGGGGGCGGTAGTCCGCACTTCCTAAAATGAAATTATCGCGTTTTACCCATAATGGAAATCATAAAGTAAGCCATAAATGAGAAATACAGAAGCATAAGTAAAACATAAACACATTATATATCATATATAAATATAGTGACATCTTAATGGCCACCTTTGAAGGTGTTATATGAGTGTTGAACAATCATCGTTTCGTGAGGCAGAAATTCGCCATCCACAGAAACCGTATGTTCTTTAACCATTAGATGTAGGTGTGTGTAAGTGTAGCTCGAATCCTTCTTATAACAACATCCTAGTATATTTAGGATACTGGTGTTGTCACAAAATAAATTAATAAAAAGAGTTTAGGGGGTTGGAGAAGAAAAATAAAACAAAACAACATTAGAAAAGACATTACCTCAAAATCGGGTAACTCTTTTTGATTTGAGCCAAAGGCTTCCTTGGGAAGAGTTCTGCCCAAAGTGAGGCTTCTATGAGTAAGGGAGGGAAGTTGGGAGAGTATTTGGGCAGAGGTTGGCCGAGCCAAATGGCTTGAAAGTGTAAATGAGGTGGGAGAGGTGGGGGCCTTTTATAAGTGGAGAGGAGGGGCACTTTTGGAAAGATTGAAATGTTACATTATTTCACAATGCTTTTCGGATTCTAAAGGTCCCACACTTATATAATTCTAGGCTAAGGTGATAAGGGTTCGAAATCTCCTCATCCAATTGGCTTTAGACAAGTGTAAGCCTTGGATTTTGCATTATCTTCCCATTTTATTTAAATCGTTAAATAATGAGGTCATCACTACATCATCTTGATGTCATAAATAATTTAATTTATTTAATGTCTAAAAATTATAAAACAAATACTATGATGTAGGAAATCGTTTTATCTTTCTAATGAATATTTATAATCAAAATTTGGACTTGTGTAACCCCACTTAAAAACTATTTTAGTAAAACAACTCATGTTTGTGTCAATTTAATTTTAACATTAAATAAATATATATTAATGTCATTTTCCAACTAAAGTGGCTACATGGGGTCCCCAAGTTGACCCATGGGTTGTCTTGGTCGGCCATGACTCATCCAATAGGAGTAGGACAAGTGTCAAGCTCATATCATATTAATAAAACATTGTTTTTACCTTAAACTACACTAATTACCTCTAATCGCGATTAAGAACTTAAACGTTACTATTCACCAAAAAATTATTTTGATCTCATTTAACCACATTTTACTTCTTAATGACAACCATGTATGTCGGATTTTTGAAAATCAAATCACAGAAGTGGTAATATTTCATTTAAACGAAAAATCAGTTATTTAACTACCACTTAGTGGTTTCACTATTCATCAAAAATTGAAGTTTTTCAGAACAATGCCAAAATTTCACCCTAAGCTATAATTGATATTCCGAATTCAAAAATGATGCCTATTTTACAAAATTCCAAACATATAAGTTGAATTAATTAATTTTATAATTAATTCCCGCTGTTACAACAAATAGCGTGTTTTTAAGAAACAATTTATATCAAAAGATTGTCAATTGTTTATGTCCAATTTCAATGTTAAATTAATTCTAATGACCACCATTGGATAAAATGGTAAAAATATATTCTAATTATACTCTAAAACCACTCAATAGTATAATTTATCACTATGAATTATTTTGATTAAAAAAGTTGTTTTAAGTATTTTTCACTATTCATAAAAATTTTGAAGTTCTCAGAAAATTACAAAAAATTCAACATAGGCTAATTTCAATATTAGGAATACAAAAATGAATTCCATTTTGAAATATAAAATTTCTATAATTTTAAAAAGTGGTTATTACTATTCATAACGACTACTTTGATTTGTCGCGATGTTTTAGAACTCGAAGTTGCGTACAATGCAAGCTATTGTATTATTGAATGAGAAGCGTATCGTGGAAGCTCGGGGTGTTACATTGGAAGTACTAGATACATTCATAAGGTTTTCATTACATCATAAAATGGAAATCTACAACAACATTTTTTCTATAGAAAACACTGAGATCCCATAGACTATCCCTGCAGGTCAATCATAATATACTTCTTCGCATCCTAGGAAAAATAAAACATAGAAAGGGGTGAGCTCAAATGCTCAGTAAGGATAACAATATAGCGGAAACTTTCATAAATAAGGATAAACATTTAATTAAATGTATAAGACTAAAACAAAAGCCTTTTAACTTTAACTTCAACATAATATGGAAAAGATAAAATCAAATAATTCCATTTACTTATTCACATGGATATTCTACTAGTCTAATAATCACATGCAATATCAATAGCCACTTTCATAATGATGGAATGCATAATGCCAGACTTTCATAACCACATAGTCAAGGCCTTATTCCAAGACTATAAATAATATTTTGCCAAGGTCTTGTGCCAAGACACTAGTTTGTCTCATGAGACCTACTGATGCATCGAGGATCTATAGCGAGCTCTACCTGTCATTTACTAACTCTAATGCATTCCTCATATGAAAAGGTTTAAACATAACATAAACATTCATATTAAAACTAGCATACTAAATGTCAATAATTTATCCATAACCATGAATAGTGTAAAAATAACACATCCATATTCAAACATATCACAAAACCTTCAATACAATATCGAAGTTTTGTATCATAATAAATCAACTTCAAACAAGTTTAAAATCCATCAAAGGATGTCTACATAGATGAAAATCATTTTATAAAACTCTTTCAGAGAAATATTTCATTTTCATGAAAACATTTGAAATTCACACAATTTATAAAGGAAGAAATTTAAATACATTTTTGAATAAAAGTGTCACATACCACTTTGAAACTTTTTAAAGGAATTAACATTTTAAAAATATTCATGTCCTTATAAATAAATCCTTAAAACCCATTTTAAAAACATGGAAATTAATGAAAATGATTTAGAAGAATAAATATTTAAAACATTTAAAATGATTTTTTAGTAAAAAAAAGTCCCTTAAAAAGAATCCATTTGAAAACTCTTTTATGAAACATGGACATGGATAATAAATATGTCCCAATAGATACTTACGTAAAAACAACCTCGGATAATAAAGATATTGTGAAATTAACCATTACCTTGTAATTTTCCTTGGTCTAGGGTAGGTTAATTAACCTCCTGTATAATGGTGAAATAATTGTTATTAAATTATACAAGAATCATATACATTAATATGATATAATATATGATATTTTAACATTTCTTTGTTAATAATATCTTAGTATTATCATCGTTTCAGGTGTTAACTGATTCATTTTCCTTTATATGATTTGTTATGTAAGTAATGTTTCATATGGATAGGATGTATCTTATTCATATTCAGAATTATATTAAGTCTTTATAAATTATTTTTAATCATATAATGAAAATTTGTCTTGAGTTGATTATGATGGGAAATGAATCTCATCGCTTTCGTGGAGACGGTAATCCGTAAGTACGCATGACCGACAATATCATTATTTTGATATTAAAATAATATATAATTGGATGTTATATCATATATTCAGAATAATTATAATGTTATATTTATTATTTACATCAATTACACATCATTATTATACCCATCTAAATAATAATGTATTGAATAACAATTACCACATGACGTGGATACGGTAAGCCGTACGTACGCACGTATAGTGACATGTCATTCAAAGGACAGATATAATAATGAATATGGATGTACCATATTTATAATAACATCATATTATATAGAATATACTGGAGTTATTATTTTATAATAGAAACAACAAAGAAATATGAAGTGGAAGAAGAAAAGAACTTGAAAGATGTGATGAAATATTTACCTCTTCTTCGAGTTCTTCCTTTTGATTTGATCATAAGGGCTCCTTAGGTTGGCTTTATGACTAAATTAAGGCCTATAGGATGAAGGTAGGAAATTTTGGACGATATTTGGGCAGGTTTTGTCCAAGAAAAAAGGCTTCGGAGGTGTGAAATTAAGAGAAGGGGAAGTGCCCTTTTATAAGAGAGGTGAGGGTCACTTTAGGAAAAGCTTGAAATATTATTTTATAATAAAATATTTTTGGATTTCTAATGGCTCCAAAATGATTTATTTATAGGATAAGGTGGGTATGGGTATAAAACCTCTCAACCAATAGGTTTTAGATAGGTTTAGGTCACCATATTAACCTTAACTTTTAGATTTAACACTTAGTTAAATAGTTTGACATTTACCATGTCTCTTTGTATTTTTATATAAAATGGTTAATAAACTTACTATAAAATTACAATAGAACCAAAATTGGTTAATTAATGTCATATATATTATTATATAAGTCTTTTGGCCTAACCTTATATTTTTAGGACTATTTTATTAATTAATAATATAATATTTGTTTTAAAAACCTTTTTATGTCAATTTAGACATTATTTGGTATTTTGTTTTTTTATAAATTCATAACAAGATTATTACTTCAAAACAAATCATATAACCAACCCTAACATGTCATATTAACATATAAAATTATTTTAATTTATAAAAAGTCTCAAATCACATTTATTTGGATATTTATAATGTCAATTATTTGAATCTTTAATTAGTACTGTAATTACTACATCATCATTGTGTCATAAATAAATTTAATTGTTTAATGTATAAAAATTATAAATTAAATACTATTATGTATGAAATCTTTTTATCTTTCAAATTAATATTTATAGTCGAATTTATCTTATGTATAACTCTATATTAAAAATATTTTATTTATTAAACTTTGATTTTAACTCTTTTAACTCTTCTTTAAATAAAATAATAATAAACGTCCTAATCTAATACAAGTGGACCTAAAGGATCATATTATATTCTTAAGGTTTTTTTTGGTCGAATTACACTTATCCAATATAATTAGGACATGTTTTAGGGTAATAATAATATCATTTTTACCCTTAATTACCCTATTTACTGTTAACCGTGGTAAATAAAAGCAAAAAGTTACTATTCACCAAAAATTATTTTCATCTTATTGAATCAAATTTTACTTAATCATATCAACTGTGTCTCTCTGATTTTGAAATTCAAATCACAGAAGCGGTAAAATTATGTTTTATGTAAATTTACAAATGCTCCTAGGATGTGGGTAAAAGACAGTGAAAAGTTTAATAAAATTTTATATATCTAATATTATTAAAAACTAACTCTAATGAATTGCATTGAACATATATAGGTATTATGTATCTATTTTTACCTAAAATAAATTTAAATAAAATAAATAATTATTTAAATGAAAAGTCAGTTTTAAACAATAACTTAGTGTTTTTCACTATTCATCAAAAATTGAAAGTTTTCAGGAAAATACCAAAAATTCACCCTAAGATAATTTCGATATTCCAAATCAAAAAATTAATTCTATTTTACCAAATTCAAAACATATAAATTTCATTTGTTAATTTAAAATTAATTCTCATTGTCAAAACCAAAAAGCATATTTTTAAGAAATAATAACTACCAAAAGATTGACACTTGTTTGTGTCCAATTTCATAGTGAAATTACTTTCAATGACCAAAATTGGATTAAATATTAAAAATATAATCTGATTATACTTCCAAACCATTCATATGTATAGTTGAAGACTATAAATTATTTTAATTAAAAAAGTTGTTTTCGGTTAAAATTTAGTATTTTTCACTATTCACCCAAATATGAAAGTTATCAAAATAAACCAAAAAATTATTAGAACTAAATTTTTATGTCTAGATTATAAAAAAGATGTTTATTTTTTAAAATTTAATATATAAAAGTTTCAAATATTGGACTTAAAAAGGTTTCTCCATTAAAATGTGGTAAAATTGCATTTTAAAAAATACATCTTTTATCTAAAAAAATGAATTTGTTCTTATATTGTGTCTATGAAACTCATAATATGGATTCTAAAATTTTAAGTATTGTATAAAATTCAAAATTCAGTTAATACTATTCATTACCACTTTTGAACAGCTAGTTTGGTAAGTCGTGGTGCGCTTGAACTCAGTTTTGTGTGTAGTGAAAGTTATTGAATTACATTGAAGAAATAACATACTATGAAATATTGGGGTGTTACAATAAAAAGACATAGCTAACCATTTTATGTTTAACTTAAAGTTTCCATGGAGTTGGGTACACAAGTGTTTGGAGAAACTTCTAGGATCTTGGAATCTCATTATCATAGGTTTAGCCAATGAGACAAGCATGACATGCATTGTAGAGGAATGACTTCCCGCTAGGATTTCATATTTCATTTAGAGTAATGATTTATGATTTTTTTCAATGTGTAAATTTTTGAAAAATTTAGAATCTGTTTTCAAATGAAATATTTTGAAAAGAGAATATTTTGTGTATTTTAAAAATGGTTTGGTTTTCAAATGCATGAATGAATGTTTCAAAAATGGTTGAAATAGAAAAAAAAAGGTGTTTTGTAAAAAAATATTGTGATAGTTGATGTGATAGAGTTTGAAATTCTTATACATCAGTTCCTGGAGAGTGAGATAGATTGAGTTGGTTATTGTTTTAGAAAATGTCACGTGGTAGGCATCGTCGAAACCAACTTGAAGAAGCTGCAGATAATATGGTTGCACCTGAACCACGGGTGAACCAAGAGCTGGTTCAGAGTATTGTCCATGATTTTCAAACTGTGGATACGGGGAACCATAGGAATGGTCCATGACATGTGGATCATACCATCTAGTTCATGAAGTAGAATCCACCTAACTTGTATGGTGATTCTGAACCTAAGAAGGCAGAGGTGTGGCTGAGTAGGATGAATTGTATCTTCGACTTCATCGGCACACTGATAGAGATAAAGGTCAAGCTATCAATGTATATTCTAGAGGATATTTCATGCTATAGGTGGGATTTAGAGTTACAAGATAAATTGGATGAAGGCCTTACATGGGAGTATTTTGAGGAATTGTTCAACAACCAATTTTATCCTCACACATTCAAGATCCAGAAAATGAAGGACATCTTCAGCCTGAAACAATTGAATCTCTTTGTCATGGAGTATGCATCTAAATTCTAAATTTAGTCTGTTTTTTTTTACCATAGGTTGTGGAAAGTTCATCTTTGAAGGAACGCATCTTCGAATTGGGGATAAAGTAGGATATTCGATCAAAGATTCTTGTTCTCTATATTACATATTATATAGATATGGTGAATATAGTGATTGTGGTTGAATGTGATATCTCGAGATCTATGGGATGAGGTATGATGATACCTACATTAAATGGTGGGAACTCAACCTTTGGGAACTAATGGAAAGGGATACCTATTTCCAAGGAGGAGGTGAGAATAAGAACTAGACAGTTGAATCAGTGAACCTTTCTCCACAACCCCAGAGCAAAGCAGGTTTCTTTTAATGTGGTTTTCTTGACCACATAATATGAGAGTGTAAGAAACAACCTAGAGAATGTCATAATTGCAAGAATATGGGGAATCTTTAGTGCTATTTTCATTGTGCTCCAAGGTCGGGTGCTCGAGACACTTATCAGGAATCTCAAGCATCGTATGCTTCGACAAGGCGAGGAAAACAAAATCAGTCTTGTCAACAGAGTAGATATATCCATTGTGATTATATAAATACCATGAATCCTCAACCGGTGCAACCTCAATAAAGAAACAAGGAGAACAGTTCAGCGACAAAGAAATTATATAGAGATAACCAGATGAATATCGATGATCAGGTTAGACCATTTATAGTGAGAGGTACAATTCTTTTGAATTATACCCTTGTACAAGTGCTCTTCGATACTGGTGCATCGCATTATTTCATTGATTCTCATGCTATTGATTTTCTATGTTTAAAGTTATAAATGATTCCTTCTACTTTAAAACTATAAACTCCTCTCAGTGAAAGAGAATGTCAAGCCTTTGTGTGTAGAGAATGTGTTATAACTATTGAGGGATCTGAGCTAAAATTGTACTTCTCGATGTTGGAAATGGATGTCTATGATGCAATCGTGGGTATAGATTGGTTGAAAATGTTTAAGGCTCACATGAACTATTATAGGAGAATAGTTAGTTTCATGACTGGGGACAGCATCGAGCATCTTTTTAGAGGAGAGAGGATGGTAAAGAAAGGTGACAAGAGATTTTTGGAACCGATGGTGGGAATGATCTCCTAACATTTGGTGGCTTTGACTTTGTCATCAATGGAAGAGATTGAGGAAATTAGTTTTCCAGTAGTTTTCGATCAATTTCCAGATGTATTTTCAAAAATCTTCTCGAGGTTACCACCTATAAGGGAAGTGGATTTTATGATTTATCTCCTTCTGGGGATCATTCCTATTTCCATTTTATCTTATAGGACGACACCAATAGAGTTAAGGTAATTGAAAGTGCATTTGGAGGAGCTGGAAATCAAGGTTTTCATTCGACCAAGTACATCTCTATGGGCAGAACCAGTTTTGTTTGTGAAGAATGTAGGTGGAACTCCTCAGTTGTGTGTTGATAATCATAATCTCAACCAAGTTACGGTAAATAATAGATATCCATTTCCACACATTGATTATTTGTTAGATCAATTAAGGGGAGATCAATGGTTCTCCAAGATTTAATTGTGATCATGATATCACCAATTGCAAGTTCGGAAGGAAGATATTCTGAAGACAGCTTTCATAAGAAGATATGGACACTATGAATATGTAGTCATGCCTTTCGGTTTAATGAATTCACTAGCAGTCTTCATGGATTTGATTAATTGGATATTTCATAAATATCTATATTATTTTTTGTGGTGTTTGTGGATGACATCCTAGTGTATTCAAAGACAAGGGATGACCATGAGAAACATTTGTAAAAAGTGTTACAAATCTTGAGAGATCACTGTTTGTATTCCAAATCATCAAAGTGTGATTTTTGGATACATAAGTATGGTTTCTTGGCCATGTAATTTCTGAAAAATTCATTATTATTGATCTTGAAAAGATAGAAGTTTTTATCTCATGGAAACCACCTAAGAATTTTTTTCGAGATATGAACTTTTCTTGGTCTATCTAGCTAATACTAATGCATTGTGCATGATTTCTCATGAGTAGATTCACCAATGACAGCTCTGAAAAAGAAAAATTCTCTATTATAGTGGTTAGAGGAATTATAGAAATATTTCTATGAACTAAAAGTTTGACTTAAATCAGCACCTATCATGATATTTCCAGAATCAGGACAGGGGTATGTGGTGTACTGTGATGCTTCAAGATCAGGGTTGGGTTGTGTTCTCATTCAAGGATACCATGTGGTTTCTTATGGTTCAAGGAATTTGAGGGTGCATGAGAAGAATTACCTAACACATGATTTGCGGTTAGCTACAGTCATCCATTCTTTGAAGACATGGCGACATTATCTCTTTGGTGGGAAATTTAATGTGTTCATAGACTACAAAAGGTTGAAACACATTTTCTCACAATGAGATTTAAATATGAGGCAAAGGATATGGATATCATACCTCCAAATGTTTGAATTTTACTTGATGTACACACGAGGGAAAGAAACTTTAGTGGTGGATGCATTGAGAAGAAATTCATATGCTCAGTTGGAAAAAGAATTTTTAAATGAATGGTAGTTGATGTTGGTCCTAGCTGGCATGTATATATAATTAGAAGACCAATGTGATGTGGAAGTTTTATTTTCAGCTATTCTTGTTTTTGATTTGGTAAATATGGTCAAAGAGGCACAAACATCTGATGCAGGATGTCTGCTTATGAGTTCAAAACTCAACGGTGGGGAGACCATTGAGGGTTGGGAAATTGATGGGAGTTCAATTTTGTAATTAAGATATTGGATGGTTGTGCCTATGGATTTTTAGGAACAAATTCTTCATTCTTACCACCATTTGAGATGGTTTGTACATCCAGGAACACATAAGTTGTATAAGGAACTAAAGGTGTAGTTTTGGTGGAACGACGTGAAAAAGAAGGTGGTTGATTTATTCTTGTAGTGCTTAACTTTTCATTAGGTTAAATCAGATCATCAGATACCACCAGGAATTTTGTAGTCATTACCTATCCCAGTGTAGAAATGGGAGTAGATAGTGATGGATTTTGTGATAGATATTCCAAGAACGGTTTGGAAACACGATTCCATATGCGTGATAGTGGATTGTCTTACCAAGTTGGCCTATTTCGTCCCTATTCATGAAACTCATTTGGTGGAGGATCTGTCAAAATTCTATATCTGAGAAGTGGTAAAGAGGCATGGAGTATTAGTGTAAATAGTCTCATATAGAGATCTACGATTCATGTCTTGTTTCTAGAAATCCTTACAGCAAGACCCTGGGACTCAGTTGAATATGATCACAGCTTATCATCCCCAAACAGATGGAAAATCCGAGCAGATGATACAAACATTGGAAGAAATTTTATGGGCTTGTGTAACAGATTTTGGTGGAACATGGGAGGATCATATACCCTTAGTGGAATTCTCATACAATAACAGCTATTAGGACTCGATACACATGACTTCATTTGAATCACTATATGGGCATCCTTATCATTCTCCACTATGATGGGTGGAAATAGGTGAAACTTCACTATTTGGGTCGATCCTTGTCCAAGAAACAATAGATAAGATCTAGTTGATTATAAAGAGGTTGCAGATGTCTCAGAGTCATCAGAAATCATATGCAAATCACTATCGAAGACTATTGTCATTCGTTATGGGTGATCATGTCTTCTTGAGGATATCTCCAAGGGTTGGACATTGCTGTTTCAGGAAACAGGTCAACTTAGATTCTAGATACATATACCCTTTTGATATACTAGAACGGATTGGAGAGGTGGAATATCAATTGGCATTACGACCACAGTTTAGTTCAGTGCATAATGTGTTCCACATATCTCAGTTGAAAAAGTATCAGCCTGATACTGACTATGTGATCATATGGGATCACCTTGACCTAGATCCAAATGATTTATTGGAACATATCCTGGTGAGGAATGTGGATAAGAAATATATAGTTTTTCATGGAAAAATAATAATTCTAGTGCGGGTTTTATGGTAGCATGGTCAGATTCAAGAAGAGACTTAATAATGTGAGAAGGAGATGAAAGAGAAATGTTTGGAACTCTTTCAGATCGGTGAGGGTTTTCTAATTTATGAGGATGGAAAGACCAATTATGGGAATATTTATTACCCTCAATTTCTGGTATATAACCCTTAATTTATTCTTTTTATGGTTATAAAGTGTAAGGGTGGTATTTGGGAGAGTTTTTAGAACTTTGGAAGTGTTTTTGGGATAAAGGGAAGTCACACAGGTGGTGCACGGTTTTCCTAACTGTGTGGCCAAACTGTGCACGGTGTTCCTTTTGAGTTAGTAGCTCCAGGAAGGATGGAGCATAGTTTGGGAGACTGTTCAAGGGGAATTCATGTGGGTAGGGGCTAGTGCACAATTATCACATGGTTTTTATAACCGTGCAGTCAAACTGTGCATGGAGTTGGAATGGGATCCTTAAGAATAAGATCTCACTAGTTTTTTTCATAACTCCATCATTTTTTGACCCAAACTGGCCCTAACGTAGTATTTTTATTCTCCTAAGGCCAAATAAGTTTCTATCATCAGTTTGAAGGTGATCTGAAGGCTTCCCTTGGTGAATCGAAGCTATATTCTTGAGGTATGTGATCGTTATTCTTCGATATTGATCAGTTTCTAAGATCTACATCTCATCTTCTCTTAGTTTCTTAGATTTACACCCATTATGGGTTGATATAGTTGTGTAGATGCCAAATGTGATGAAATTTGGTCTTGATCTTTTTATGAGAATATATCTAAGTTGATTTCTTGGATAATCGACACGGTTGTCTTGTGTGTTCTTCTTTCATTGGGGTTTTTGTCAAAACCTTCGAGGTAGGAGGTTTCTTTCTTGACTCCACTTAGTAGAACTAATTGGAATTCTTTCAAATTGAATTTTTGGTATTTAATTTATTTTAATTTTATTATAGAACACTTTTTGTAAACCTTTTTGATTGATGGTTGTGAAATCCGGAAAATTTGGCATTTGAATAAAGTGATTTTGTTCTTGGTTTTAAAATATGGATTTTAAAAAGGAGATTTTATAGATTGTTGGCACATGAATTGGATTGGATGTTCACAATAAAGGTAAGTTTTTATTGAAATGATATTTTTCTTTGAAAATTGGTTGTGCTTTGGTTTTTAATAAAAGTTCAATTTTATTGAAGTGGTTTATTTTGGAAATAGAAATATTTTAAACAAATGGTGTTGGTGTGAGTTTATTCTTAACAGTCCCTTAATAAGGGATGAGTAACATTGGGGTACAAGGGACATGAACCTAGATTGGGGGTGTGTTTCATTGGTACATAAGGTAATTGGATGACAGACAACTTATTAGTATGGAACTGCCAAACGAAGCGTGCATGTGTTGGTGTGTGGTGAACTATGGAATGGGTATGCCAAATGATAATAAAAATTTATTTTAAGCTTAGATTAGTTGTTTTTCTAGAAAAACAACTTATTGGAAATTGGTTTTATTTAGATTTGTTTCTACTTGGTTGAAAACAATTTTTGGAACTTGCTTATATTCAGTTATAAACTGTTTTGGTAAATTGTTTTATAAAAAAAACTTTATATAAATATGGATAAATTATCTATCATAGTGGTGTGAGTAGGGAAGTAATTGGGGAAAACCTACTGAGTTTTATACTTACCCCTACTTTGGCAGTTTGGCGCTTTTGTATATGTTATCTTTCGGGATAGGGGAAAAGGTAACGTTTCCCACTTTTTTAGCACTACCTTATGATATTTGGGATGTTTGGTGATTGTTATACTTAGACTTATGGAACATGAAGTCTAGTGGCCTCTTGAGAGTCTTGATTCATTGATCTATTGTTTACTTTGATACTGATTTGGTCTTTTGTTGTTGCACACTTTGATATAGTTTTTTGTCACAAACCAGCCTGGTCTGACCCTGAACCAGTCACCCAAGCCGGTCTATGACATGTCCCAAAGGGCATCCTCGATCCCCACAGGATGAAAACTAGTGTCATGCATCAAAATTTAACCATTGGGAATGATTTTTCCCATGAACAAAAGATAAACATATAAAAAAAACTAATGATAAAAATAAAAAACTAACAACGAAAAGAAAATGAAACCGCACATACCTCCACATGACATTCTAGGTCACCACCCAACCAAAAACCGACCTTGATCCAATAATGAGAAACTCAGCAAGGATAACCTAAGAAAATGAAACCTAAAACTAAAATGATGAATTAGGCATGAGCATTAAAAATTCTCAGTAGGTTTGGAAAGATAAACCACAAAATTCAACGTCTCCTTTCCCGAAACAATCCAATGACACAAGTTTTAAATACAAATATAAAAATAGGGTTTTCACATTTTAAAATAAGAAAAATGTTTTCCCATTTCAAAATCCAACACACGCTACATACCATTTTCAAAGTCATTTTTTATTTTATAAACAAAACCCAAAACAAAAAAATATATCCCAAAGCTGGGCTAAAGTGGAACAGGTAAATAATGAAAGATTAAAATAAACTAGTATGATGTAAAGTGAACAAGAAATGAAAATAAATAAGTAACCATGGGTGATCTTAAGCATCCTTAGAAGACCCCTAGATGTGCTCAGTTCGGAACCACCTGCATTCATATGGTGAAGCTTCTAAGTCTATAAAAAATTGGCCACCCTATAACTGACCAATCTAGTGGAAAAGCCCACCTAGCCTAACAAACAATCTAGACGTACCAACCCATATAATTTGGGTTGATCAAAAACCATCACTCAATAATCTAAAATACACCAAGAAACCCATGGTGGTTATAACAATATTGTGTAAGTAGGAGGCCCTTTCACGTGTGACTCATCTCACCGCACTTTACTATCCAAAACACAGACACTCTATACGATAACCCATAAAGGGATATCCCCCCTATAGATATGCTCCATATATATATATACATATATAATTTCATTATATCATCAAAGGTGTCAACTAGTCCGTCACACCATACAATCATCATAACCATTTAAAACTTTTTTTCCAAACAATAGAGTTTCCAAACGGGAACACAAATATCAAACACCATCCTTTCAAGGAATCAACACAAACATCACACTAAAACTGAAAGTGCCAAACGGAACATTAACAAGACATGTCCAAAATTATTACCCAAAACATCACACAAAAACTCTTTCAAATTTAAAAATACAAACAGGACCTTAATTTCCAAAACACACACCAAATCATTTTACAACTACCAAACGACCTTTATCATTTTAAAACTCATGTAAAAACACATTTCAAAGGCAAATGACTATGATTTAAAGAACACATTTAAATTCTTCCTTAGAAATCTCCCAAGGGGAACCAACTTTATTTGAAAACCAAAAACCATTTAACTCACTGATGTTTAAAAAGAAAACCATTTTTCAAGTGTCATATTTATTTGAAAACACATCCAATGGTACACTAAACACCAAAGAGAATATTTGAAAACCCTTTCCACAAAGCCATTTCTTGATTTAAAAACAAAACTCAACCATCCAAAACATTTGGAAAAATAAAAAAACCCAACGAGACCATAAAACCCACTCTAAGAATTTTAACACACACATTTTTTAGAAAGCAAAAATAATTACTTTAAAACCACAAAACCATTTCCTTATAATCATAAAACCCTTACAAAACAATTTAACACAAACAATAAGCTCTAATGTTACCCAAACCAAATTTACCAATCAACGAATACCATTGTAACTCCACAAAGGTGTAAACATTTCATTAAGGATGCATTTCCAATTTTAAAGGAGAAAAAGCATTTTATAGGATAATTTGGGTTCATAAACACATAAAAAGATTTTTTGAAACAATTATTATCAATATTTTGAACCACATAAAAAATAATATCTTAAGACAATAATGTGTATTAATAAATCTCCTTTCACATTAGTGAGGATAAACATGTTTAAAGTAATGTACTAAATCCTTAATTTTTTAACAACTTCTAACAATATAAGAACACCATAGCGGACCAATAAAGAGTAAAATGAATCTACAAATTAGATAAAATAAATAATTTAAAGAATTAAATGTCAATAAAATCCATCGGAAAGAACTAACTTGAATTTGGCTACCTCAAATAAAGAGAAGAAGCGATGAAACCCTCAATAGGTTGGCTAACAACGTCCCGCGGTCCAATTAGACACCCAAGACAACTAGAAAAATGCACCAAAAACACCCGAGACATTAGGATTTGGCCAAGTTAAAGAAACACACCCAAAAAAGAATGAAAAATAAAAAAACCTATGTCGTGGGTCATGAGCAGGGGGTGTGCGCCAGAAAGTGAGGATACCAAAGCGGCAGGGCGAGGGTCGGAGCATTAGGGTGAGGTGAGGTCGGGATCTGTTGGTGTGGCGAAGCCAATGCAAGGAGGAGATGGGGGTCCAGAGTAGCGAGGAGGCGAGGTTGGACCGGTAGGGGGTGATGCTATTGCCGGAACAAATAACGGAAAGGGGAGGGTTGGCTGGTTGAGGGTGGGACGAAGGCATGGAGGGCCGGAACGGCTGGGTGAGGAGGCATGCTGGAGCACATTTTCAAGGGAGGGAATCACTATGAGTCAAGGCACATGGTTGGGGGTCGGCTGCTGCCGGAGTGAAAGAGAGAGGGCGAGGCGGCGGGGTGAGCGCGGAGGGGGCCTGGGCACGGCGTGTAGGGGATGGGGGGAAGCGGGTAGCTTAAGGTTTATTGTTTTTTTCATTATATTATAATTATAATTATAATAATAAAACAATAAATAATAATATTAAAAATAACAATAATAAATATAATAATAACAATAATAATAATAAATAACAATAAAAATAATAATTACAACAATAATAATTAAATAACAATGAAAATAATGAAACAATAATAATAATACAAATAATATAAATAATAATATAAATAATAATAATACAACAATAACAATAATAATAAGAAGAAGAATAAAAATGAGCAGTTACATGACTCTCAGGCCGACTGCGCAGTTACCGCCAACCGTGCAGTGATCGCATACGAGTCTGAAACCCAATAAAATTGTTAAATGACAAAATGTTAAACTGGGACCCAAACCGAAACTTGGCATGAGAACACAAAGAAAAGAAATAGTAAAATAAAAATTAATTTAAAAGGTCGGGTGTGATAATTATTCCGACCACATATACTTTATGCCCCCAGAAATTCACCCAGCCAAACAATAGACAAAACAAGAATCTATGCCTGATTGAAACTGAAATAAACCAAAATAGAAAATAATAGGAGAACATGAGATGGTTCTCCCCACCACAAAAACTCAACTAGTGCGGAAATTTAACACCCAAACATATCACCCCAGTAAGGTGGGGCGACAGAGGAACTCCCAATCGATCAAAACTAACTTCTATAGCACGAGTGAAAAAACACCTCCATTGAAACTTAGAACTCTCGACTTAGACCGAAAAAACCCCAACACTAAAGAAAAACCTCCAAGTAGAACATACCCCAAGCAGTGAACCCAGTCATAACCACAAACATTAACTCCTCCACATTCACTTACATCTGTAAATGAACACAGCCAAACCATGATCAACCCATACAAGGGATAAACACACTTTTAAGAAAAATTCATGATTCAGAAAATGATAATCAGACAAACAAAATGGTTGGATTACAATATAACATGTCCATTATAACTTCATGATGAAACAATGACCATACAAAAACATCAAAACTTTAACAGTATAAAAACAAGAAATAAAAGGATTTAAATGTTCCACCGCCAACATGGAACTCAAAACCCGAACCGAGGCTTCACACCCCCGAAATATCCTGACTGCGTTTGAGCTTCACCCTAAGACCTGTGGATGGGGCTCTGATGGCTGAATCATATCCTACCTCATAGTCAGGAATTGGAATCCTCTAGTCACAACATCTTCTTCAGGTGATTCTTCCTATAAAACTTTTCTAGATGACCCAGACACCCGCAATGATGGCACGTCTTCGAAGGGATGTGACATTATGGCTTAGTGTGCCCTAAAAGTCCACACTGATGACACACTATTGAATGGTCAGACGAACTAGAATTCAGAACCACTACAGAGGACTATTTATAAATAGGTCCCACTAGCACACCCTGCTCGCCAGATGGGGAACCTTAACAAGAAACTAGATATGCTATATTTTCAACCATCTACACTACAGAGACCAACTCATCTAAGAACGCCTCATGAACCAGCTTCTCAAAATGATAGTCCCTAGAATAGAGGACCCACTCCTTGATATCTGGATGAAAAATCCTAATGAAGAGATAAATTTTCGTCAAATCATCTGATTCTACCACCATATAAAAGGACACAAGTTCCTTGAAATGGTCAACTTAAGTCTTCACTATTTGTTGCCTTTTTTGAATATGCAGGAGTTCTTCCCTTTTCTTTGTCTTCACCTCTTCAGGTATGAACCATCAGACGAAGAAAAATTTAAAGACATCCCACATCATCTCAACCTACAATGATGTCGGGTCAAACAACTTCCATTCGTCTAGAGCTATACCTTCAAACATACCCAAAAAATCATGCACTCTGACAGTTTTGGGAGTTCCCAATACCCTGAATATGTGCTCGACCTCTTCAATCCACTATGCTACCTCTAACAGGACCTAATCACTATGAAGGATAGGCAATGTCCAAGAAGAACCAAAAATTGGTCATGACTTATTATAAACCCTGGGGACCTTTCTGGGTGGCATTTTCTGAACAACATATAAGACACAAAGCCGAAACCGATATCAAATCAAAGTATAATTAAAAGTAACATCTTAAGCTAAAATGACAGCTCAAAAACCAATCAAATACAAACACAACCCAAAATTACATTTTTAAAAACCCCTTTTCATTTTATATTTCAAAATCACCTTCTTTCAAGGCCACTTTCCAAATACTACACCCACTTTTCAAACCAAATTAAATTTCCAAAAATCATTTCCCCTTTTTAAAATCACTTTATAAAAACAAGTTCAAGCCTTTAATTCCAAGTACACACCCCAGTAACCTCATGAACCATTGCACATGACTTAATCCACTTTCATTCATACGTACCAACTCGCACTTCATGTGTATTCCCACACATGTGAAAATGTTCATAAAGAGTACCCGAGGTTTCACCCAAACCATTTCTCTACCAATTTCCAAGAAAACACCAGACTTTTAAACCAATAGATTTCGGTTTTAAAACACATTCCACGAATTTAGATCCATTTAAAATAATTCATTGTAATTTAAAAAACCCTTTTTCATTTTCAAAAGATCACCTACACCAACCAGAACCAAGATGACACTCAACTTGCATCAAACTACTAGAGTGAGGGACTAGTAGTCATACTATACCTGACAACATGGTAGTGGGCCATGCCCCAAGTAATCATCAACAAATAGAAGGAACTTAAACCATGTACCTGGGCTCCACATGGGTCACTACTCCATGTGAAATCCTGATGTAATGTCGTCTTGCCTCCGTTGTCATCCCTTAATCTAAAACAAACTAGAACAAGGCAAGGACCCAATTCCTGAACTACCCCTGGCGACTCGAAGTTTGGAATGAGTGAGGGTTCATGATGACCTTCCCATACCTACCTCTCGAGTCCTGACAGTCCTAATCTCCATCTACCGAACACCCCAAATAACAAGGGCCTGCTTTGATACCATTTTGTCATGAACTAGCCCAGGTTGACCTTAAACTGGTCACCCGAGCTAGTCTATGACATTTCCCAAAGGGCGTTCCCAATCCCCATGGGATGGAAACTAATGTCGGGCATCAAAATTTAACCATTGGGAATAATTTTCCCCATGAAAAAAAGATAAATAGATAAAAACCCATGATAAAAATAAAAACTAGCAACATAAAGAAAATAAAACCACACATACCTCCACGTGACCTTCTGGATCACCACCCAACCAAAGACCAACCTTGATCCAATATTGAGCAACTCAGCCAATATAAATTGAGAAAAGGAATCCTGCAACTAAAATGATGAAGTAGGCGTGATCATTAAAAATGATTAGTAGGGATGCCAAGATAAAACACAGAATCCAGCGTCTCCTTTTTGAAACAATCCAATGACACAAGTTTGAAATACAAATATAAAAGTAGGGTATTCACATTTTAAAATAAGAAACATGTTTTCCCATTTAAAAATTCAACACACGCTATATTCCATTTCCAAAATAATTTTTCATTTTATCAACAAAACCCAAAACAAAACAAAAATATCCCAAATCTAGGATAAAGTAGAACAGGTAAATAGTGCAAGTTGAAAATAAATTAGTATGATAGAAAGTGAACAAACAATGAAAATAAATAAGTAAACATGGGTGATTCTAAACATCCCAAGAAGACCCTTGTCCATACTTGGTTAGGAACCACCTATCAGTGTATAATGAAACTCTTAAGTCTATAACCAAGTATCCACCCTAAAACTGACCAATCCAGTGGAAAAGCCCACCTGGACTAACGACCAATCTAGGGGGTAAAAACCCATCTAATTGAGGTTAATCAGCAACCATAACTCGATCATCTAAAAGACACCCAGGAACCCATAGTGGTTATAATAATATTGTGTAAGTAGGAGTCTCTCACACGCGTGACTCATCTCACCACATTTTCCAACCCCAAACACAAACATTCTATACGATAACCCATAAAGGGATATCCCCCATATAGTGGTACCCCATATATATATACATAAATACTTGCATTATATCATCAAAGGTTCCAACCGAGTCATCAATCCATACAATCATCAAAACCATTTAAAACTTTTTGCAAAACAATAGAGTTGTCAAACGGGCACACAATTATCAAACACCATCCTTTCAAGTAATCAACAAAAACATCACATTAAAACTGAAAGTTCCAAATGGACCGTTAACTTGACATGTCCCCAAGTATTACCCAAAACATCACACAAACACATTTTCACATTTACAAAGTCAAACAAGCCCTTAAGTTCCAAAATTCACACCCAATCATTTCACAAATACCAAACGAGCCTTTATAATTTTCAAACTCACGTCAAAACACATTTTAATGGAAACTGACCATGATTTAAATAACACATTTAAAGTCTTCCTTAGAAATATCCCAAGGGGAACCTACTTTATTTGAAAACCAAAAACCATTTAATTCACCAAGGATTAAAGAGAAAACAATTTTTCAAGTGTCATCTTCATTTGAAAACACATCCCATGGTACACTAAACACCCCAGAGAATATTTGAAAACCCTTTCCACAAAGACATCGCTTGATTTAAAAACCAAACCCAACCATCCATAACATTTTAAAAAATAAAAAACAACCTCAATGAGACCATAAAACCCCATCCAATTATTTCAACACACACATTATTTAGAAAGAACAAATAATTAATTTAAAACCAACAAAACCATTTCTTTATAATTATAAAAATTTTCCAAAACAATTTAAGACAAACAATAATCTCTAACATTACCCAAACAAAATTTACCGATCAATGAATACCATTATAACTTCACAAAGGTGTAAACATTTCATTAAGGATACATTTCCAATTTTTAAGGATCAAATTCATTTTATAAAATAGTTTGTGATCATAAACACATAAAAATATTTGATGAAGAAATTCTTATCAAGATTTTGAACCACATAAAAAACAATTTCTTAAGACAATAATGGGTATTAATAAATCTATTTTCACATTAGTGTGGATAAAAGTAATGCACTAAAACCTTTATTTTTTACCAACCTGTAACAATTTAAGAACACCATAGCAATCCAATGAAGAGTAAAATAAAGATACAAATTATATGAAATAAATAATTTAAATAATTAAATGTCAATATAATGCATCGGAAAGGATAAACTCGGATTATCCTACCTCAAAAAAAGAAAGGAAGTGAAAAAACCCTCAACAAATGGGATAACAATGTCCAGTGGTCCAATTTAACACCCAAGACAACTAGAAAATTGCACCAAACAACACTTGGGGAGTTAGGATTTGGACAACTCGAAGAAACACACTCGAAAAGAATTAAAAATGAACAAACCTATGTCGTGGGTCATGAACAGGGGGTGTGCGACGAAAAGAGAGGTTGTCGAAGCAGCAGGGTGAGGGTTGGAGTATGAGGGTGAGGTGAGGTCGGGATCTACTAGTGCAGTGAAGCTGTCTCAAGAAGGATACATGGGTTCAGAGTGGTGAGGAGGTGAGGTCGGACCAGTAAGGTGTGCAATTGTTGCCGGAGCAAAGAACGACAAGGGGAGGGTTGGTCGGGTGAGGACAGAACGAAGGCATGGAGGGACAGAACAGTCGGGCATGTAGGCCTACTAGAGTGTGTTGGAAAGGGAGGGAATAATTGGGGGTTGAGGTTTAGGGTCAGGGGTTGGATACTGCCAGAGCAGAGGAGATATGTAGGTCGGGGGTGAGAACCGGGGAGGAGGAGCTGGAGTGGGAGAGGGTGAGGGGGCTCGGGCAAGCGTGGAGGGGCCTGGGCACGATGCACAGGGGATGGGGGGAAGTGGGTAGCATAGGGTTTCTTGTTTTTTTCATTATATAATAATAATAATAATAATAATAACCATAAATAATAATAATAATAACAATAATAAAGATAAAAATTAATAACAACAAAAATAATAATTACAAAAATAATAATAATAATTAAAAAAAATACAATAATGAAAGAATAATATTACTAATAACAATAATATAAACAATAATAACAATAATAATAAAAAGAATAAAAATGAGCAGTTGCAAAACTCCTGGGACAACTGTACTGTTACCGCCAACTGCGTGGTGACCGCGCACGGGTCTGAAACCCAGTAAAATTGTTAAATGAAAAAAAATTAAATCGGGACCCAACCCGAACCTTGGCGCGAGAACTTGAAGCCAAGAAATAATAAAATAAAAATTAATTTAAAAATTCGAGTGTGACAGTTTGAGATACATGAAGTTGTTTAGTTGTCTTTCTTTTGTTCATGCATCATTTAGTAAATAGTTTGGTTATGGTTTGTGTTGGAACCATGGATATTTTATGCATGAATTGGAGTATGGTTTGTGTTTGTTGTCAATACTCAGTGTAATTTCATAATGTGTGCCAGCAAAGTGATCATACAGTTTAACCAGACAACAGTATTGAAGGTGGCGTTGTTTCCTAGTGTTTGCCAAATTTTTGGGCCTCAAAATCGAAAAATGAAGAAATGGATTGTTAGTAAAAGGAGGTGTGCACAAAGAGGAAGTGGGGCATGAAAAAGGTGGGCCTTGCACAAAATATTTGGGTTGTGTGCAAAAAATAGTGTGGTGCACAAAATAGTGGAGCAAGGTTTTTTGTGAAAATAGTGTTTTGGTTTCAGAACGTCAAAAAGTGGCAAAGGCATGGGATGTGTGAAAAATCTGGAGATGTGCACGAAAAATGATAACTATATGAAATATTACGCACCAAATGAGAGGTTTTTCATGCCACAGGGGGTTTTACACACGGGGGTCAGAGACGCCTATAAATAAGAGGTGACCCCCCTCATTCTGTATCGTTGAAGACTCAGAGAAGATCTGAGGTCTGATGCATGTAAAATTTTCGTGTAAAGGGAGTTGCGAAAAAAAAATTAGGCTTGCATGAAAAATTGAGGATTTCACGAAAAATTACAAGTTACGCGAAATATTCCGTCTTTCACGAAAAATATCAAGTTGCGCGAAAAATTCAGGCTTGCGCAAAAAATTCCAAGTTGCGCGAAATATTTCGACTTGTGCGAAAAATATCAAGTTGCGCAAAAAATTCTGTCTTGCGAAAAAAATTTCAAGTTGTGCGAAAAATTATGGCTTGCACAAAAAATTTCAAGTTGTGCGAAAAATTCTGGCCTGCGCGAAATAATTCAAGTTGCGTGAAAATTTTTGGCTTACGCGAAAAAGGTAAAGTTGTGCGAAAAACTTGAGGTTTCGTGTAAAACTTGGTGTTGCACGAAATTGTCAGCAAAACATGTTGGCATGTTTCTGATTATCCAGTTCAGTGGTTCAGTACATTCAAGTGCATCATTACTGGTCTTTGATGCAAGCAGAGTCTCGTGCTAAAGAGAGGCAAAGACTTCAATGCAAATCTATTGAAGAGACCCTCACATCTATAAACTGGTTGGGACTTCACCAAAGGCAATGTGCCAGGGGGAGTCAACGGGATTGATCTGAGGGATGCAGTGAGCTATCTCTGAACTTTTGTAAAGGTAGTGTGCCTTGGATAGAGTGATTGTACCTGAACATTGTAATCCGCAGCTAGTGAAGTTTAAAGGAATTAGGTACGACCAACAACCTGTCGGCGTATGCTCCTTGGACGTAGCCATTTGCGGTGAACCAAGTAAAACTGATGTTTCAGCTTCATACTTTTATTTTTTTGATAGGTTTAAAAAGTTTATACCAATGTGGGAATAAGATCCACAACTTTAAAAAGAAAAAGTTAACACCCTAATTCACCCCTCCCCTCTCAGGGTGTTCCGGGGTCCTTCAGTTTGTTGGTTTATTGGTTTATTTCCTAAAAGTTAAATCGTCCCCCACTTGTATTGGAAACCCTTCAACATTTATTGCTAACCTTTGGCATCTTGGGTATGTCTCTTAAGGTGAAGTAATGACTCTTTGTGCTCTCAAGACAATGATAATGAGCAGTTTATTACAATTCTAAATTAATATTATGTTAAATAGTTTCTTCCACATGCAACACCGAACAAAAAAACCCACAAAATATTTATTATTAAGAAAATTCAAGAATAAGGAACCCTACAGTAAATAAAAAAATATTTTAATCAATTATAAAAACAATAAAAAATATGATTAAGAGCACTTAAATATTTAAAAAGGAATTTTTCAATAAAAGTAGTTTTTCTTTATATATATTTAATTCTCATTTAAAACATCAATATATAAATTTTATATTTTTAATTTTAAAAAATGAATATAATTTTTAAATTCCTCACCTCAAAATTATTCAAAGATGAAGTTTTTATATATTTTTTTTAAAATAATCGATTTTTTGATGAACAGTACAAAATACTTATTTTCTAATACCATCACTTTTATAAAATTATCATAAAAAATAATGACTTAAAATTTTTTGAAATATTTTTCTATGAAAATATATATTTATAAAGTAAAAAAATCATTTAAAAATACAATGTTTAATATATTAAACCCATGTGCAATGTTTTGGAAACTTAAGTAATATTTTACTCCAAAAACTATTTTTATTTTATTATATTAAAAATTAATTTTCATCACTTATAAAAATTAAATATATCAAACTATATTTAATATTTTAGATCAAATTTAAAATATTATTTAATAATTTCAATATCAATTTTTATAAAAGTGTGATTATTAAGACTAAAGTTAATGGTTGTGATAATGGTAAAACTGTTAATTTCAAAGAATTGTTTAATTAATATTGTGTAATTTTTATCTAATTAAATAAATTAATTACTTATAAAAATAACTTTCATAAAATTTATAAACCTATATATATATATATATATTATCACTAATTTAATTTTTAATCAACACTAAATAATTTTAAGGATGCTTAATGGTAAAAACAACATTTTTCTACAAAACAATTTTTCTGTGTATTAAATGTTTTAATTTAAAAGTTAATTCTATAATATTTAGAAATTTAATTTGATTAAAAAAAGTTTAAATTTAGTTTCATAACACCCAAATTTGGTAATAGGTTCCATTTTATATTTTTTTATTAAAATGTATATTACTTAGTTAAAAATGAGTTACCAAGGTAAAAACAAAAATGATAAAATGTAAAAACATAATGGTAAATGACTTGAAACATGTTTAAAAATGTGTTAAAATGAGATTTTATTGATTTATAGACCTTATACCACCCAAAAACACATTATTTATAATTTTTTTAACCATTTATCCTTGAATAGTTCCATTCCGTTATTAAAAAATAAGGGGTGTTCACAAAAGTGCCCTTTTATTCACTTATAAAAGGGGAACACTTCCACTACTTCATGAGATTCCTATTATATATAATTTATTTTTGAAACTATGAAATTTTATCCTAATATAATTATATATCATCTTAATAATCCTATATACTCAATTAGTTGGCATAATCCCATCATTTTCAATGATACTTTCAAGAAAAATTTCAAGGTCTTAACATGAGTATTACTTAATCCTTATTGTTTTCTTCTTAATATTTATATTAAAATATTACCCTATAAAAAGTAATATAATGAAATAAGTATAATTTTTATACTTTAGTTTTATTATATTAATTTAATAAAACTTATTTATTCTTATCCATCCACTTCAAAAAAACAAAATAATTTTGATCGTGTGTTTGTGCGGACCACCGGCTCCACGAAGTGATGTCTTCCATTTTTCACCACTACCTCTCTTAATAGGTTATAAGGATGTAATTGAAGAAAAAAATGACATATATGATATAATTATTATTATTATTTGATAAATTATAATCCACCTTCTTTAAATCTCATTTTTTGTGAAATGAAAATGTTAATTGTGCATTGTGTGTTGTGCAAACTACCACCTCCACAAAGTAATGTATCTCATTTTTCATATAGTTTCATCATTATTTATTAAAATATATTAAAATATAATTCAAACCCATAAAAAATATCTATTAAATATAATTATTCTTGTTTAATTATTATATTATTTAAAAATAAACCACTTTCATAACCATACTCATCCATTAATTATGGTATGTTCATGTTTGGGTCGGTCTAACCACTTGCTAGATCAATGATATAAAATAATATCACAAATGACTATGATATATTAATTAATAATTATATATGATATAAATAGTTATATAATTATTTTATTTTTGGTTATGTAATGTTAACATTAATATTAAAATCATTAATTAAGATACCACTGTCTGTTTGTTAAAAAATACTAAAACAAGTTTGTCGCCAATTTTTTCTACAACAACGGTAACTAAGACTCTCATAGAATGAAATTTTAACTTCATAATGAATAACAACACCGCTATTATAATACTATTTCAAAACGGTCAAAATAACTCCTATCTGATATTGAAAATAGATAATAACTAAACAATATAAATGTAAAAAATAATTATAAATGAATTTTATAAAATACTATAGATACGAATAAGGTTATAAAATGGGTTATTAATATAGTTATTTTTATATATAGTATATTCAATTACTTTATTAGAATTTACAAATTAAGGTAAGGGTTTCTTTGTCTCATTTTCAAATCCATGATACATGTTTGGTATTGCACGCCATCATTTATTTTATATAGTGTTTTAAGTAAACCGTTATCTTCAATTATAATTAATATATTTAATTTTATAATATTTTAATGTCTATTTCAAGGTATCCATCTTATGTTCATTGAATCTTACGTTACCATTATTGTAGGGGTTTTTGTTAACTCAACTCCATTTATTGAGTTATGATGCATCTTCTTTAAATTTTTTCATCAAAGATTTGTTTATTACACCCTAATATTTTATTTTATATTAATTTATCTTTATATATAGTTAAAATTAAACTTTTGATTAAAATATTTCCCCTTAATGAACTTCTTCCCCAAAAATGTAAATTATTATTGAGAATAATTCACATCCTCTTTAATAAAAATTTCTTCTCCTTATCCATATTTTCCTTTCCCAATAATTTTATGCTTTATATTTTGAAACAAATTTATGTGTTATCTCATGTGACCTTCATATTTCTCTTACACACATTTAAAAATGAAGTTTTTGTTACTCTTTTCTAATGTGGGATTTCAACAAAGTTATTTCAAAATATTCAAAATGTTATTCATCCTTTAAAAATAAAATATTTTATCTTCCACACAAAACTCTTTTTGGATAACCTTTATATATTTTAAAAACTCTATTATTTAAGATTTTTTTAAAAGTAAATTTTAAAAAAAATCACTTCACTTTTTTGAAACCTTGGAGTTGTTTTCAAGGCCCCATTAGTGTTTTTACATCAACTTTTTGAAACCCTTTTTCCTTTCTCAAGGATCCACTGTTGAAAGTTTCTTTTTAAAATTATATATTTTTCAAAAAAAATACCTCCACCTATTAAAAAATGACTTTTTCAATGTGACCATAACTTTTTTTCTCCACTAAAGATAAAAACATTTTCTAGAAACTCTTTTATAATTTCACCACCATCTTCCTCTATAAAGTCTTTATTTCCTTGGAAATTATTTTTGATAAATCACCTTCTAAATTTTCTTATGAAATATTTTTCTTGGTGATTAATATTTGGGTAGTTTTTACATTCTTGAGGTCAATTTTGGTGATACCATCTAAAAATTTTGTGAAACTTTTTTTTTATTCCATGGTTTATTTATGATGTGATAGATGATTGTTTTCAAGTGGAACACATATTTATAGATGATTTATGGTTTTAGTTTGATAAATACCTAAGACATTTTGGTTATGGTAAATCCCAAAGATGGTTTGGGTTTAATAAATCCCTAATATGTCTTGGGTATGATAAATCCTTGAGAATTTTTGGGTCCTATAAATCCCTATTATGGTTTGGGTCCATTAAATCCATCTAATGCATTGGTTAAGTATTTATATCTCATGATTTAAGGATATTAAGCATGGATATTTTTTATTTTCAATAGGAATCATGTACATTTTATTTGTTCATAATAGGAAGTGTAGACTTTTTTTTGTTCACAAAATGAATCATAGAAATTTTTTTATTAATAACATAAATCCTTGATGCTTTTTTATTATAACATGAAGCATGGATATTTTTTTGGTTCATAACATGAGGCATGGAAAAATATTTTATTCAAAATATTATAATTTTTATAAACTAATTCTTGTGCCAAATTTATTTGTTATGTTATGTTTCAAGGTCTTGGTGTATTTTCATATCATATGCCAATGATTATGCTCCTGATATCACATTTATCATCTCTTGATTCCGCACTCTTTTTCCATGGTTTTTGTTTTTTCATTTGAGATTACATATCCTTTTATCATGATTATGGATAACTATTATTATTCCCTATTATTTTTAGGAATAAATTTATCCTACTCCCATGTTTTCCCATATAATTATGATATAATCTTTGATTAAATGTTGAAAATTTTACCTTACTAAGTGTTTGAGATTTCTTATTTCTTATATTTTCTATCCCCAAGTTATGAAGATAAGTACAACTTGTGGGACATTTAAAAGGGATTCTAAATGAGTTTCATTATAGGAAAATGGTCAAATTTGTTTTAAAATAAATTAATTATGTTGATAGTCCTAAAGAATCTAAACCAAAAGGTTCTCCAAGTTGTGTGAGATTATTGTGTGATATAATACTAATGTGAGATTTTTGAAAGTTTAGTTTGGTTAATATCACTTGGTATTAAAGTTAATTTTTAAAAGTATGTGTTTCTTAACTAAACATAGGAGTGAGGGTTTAGGGTGCCTCATTTGGTATCTAAGGATTGATTAATTATTATTCAGTGTTATTTTGGTTATTTTGGGGATTATGATAAGATAACTTTATTAAAATAATAAGGATAAGTCTAAGGAATGATTCTAATCACTGGATGACATCCTAGAATTTTGGTAAAGTTTTGAGTACGTGGTTTTCCTAGAAATTAAATCCCTATATGGATAGTTGAATGTGGATGTATTTGTGGTACAAATTCACCAAGAAGTAATCACCTTGAAAGATACTAGTTTAGTATCAATTCAATCTATACTCTGGTGCATAATGAGTGGGACTAATAATACACACCAAGCTAGACACCCTCATGGGATATTCTTTGGTTAATCACATTCTATTTACAAGACATTTTGAAGGATTTATCTTGTTTTGGAATTAGTTTAAGTAATATTAGAGAACCCAACCTAAAGAAGCCTATATTGAACAGAGAGTAATTTGGTTTGAACATAAATCTAATGTAATAATTTTAAATAGTAAGATATTTTGAGGTTAAATTTTTCACGTAATTATCTTACAAAAAATTATCTTATAGTGTTAATTTGTTATCACTCCAAATTAACTCCTTTTGTTTTTATAATTTTTTGGAGTTGGGAAGGACCAAGTTAATAATAGCCATTATGGACAATGCAATAATTTTTCTAATGAGTAACCAAATATGATAGAATATAGATTTAAAAAATATTATGGTTATGATCACCCAATTATCTCAAGTTGTGATTAATAATTTGAGTATTTAAAAACATAAAAATACTTCAAATAAGATAAGGATAGAGTTTCATAGAAGATAAGGTGATGAAGATAATGAAGGAAAGAATATTAAAATTCTTACATGTCAAAAATATTGGAATAATCACCCAAGGGAATGTCTTTGAGGAATAAGAAAGTATTTCAAGTGTAGAATGATTACCCATAGAGCGCATGATTATAGAGTTAGTGAAATTAATTCAATAAATGAAATGGAGGTAAATAATGTCCAATGTAATAAATTTTTAGAGTTTAGTTATTATGTAAAATAATGCCCTAACACAAAAACTAATATGGATAATAAACTTTAGAAACCTCCAAAACCAAGGAAATAAGGGAAAGCCTATGTTATCCCTACTGTTAAAATTAGTTCATGAAAAATATGGGTAAAAGGTACACTCACCCTCCACTACAAATTTGTGGATATCCAATTGGAATCTATTTCTAGTTACCCTAGTAGGACTAGGAAGTTTTCTAAGAACATAAAATACATACCCCAATGATTTGATATTGTTTTTTATTATTATTATATTCCAAGTTGATATTTATATAATTCACTTCATGAAAGTATTATTATTCCTCATTTAGAAGAATTCAATGTGATTTTGGAATTTTTTTGGCCATATCCACTTAGAATCTTTAGTAATCAAAAAAATATGGAAATTACATTTAATATTTCAAACCAACCTATGATTATTTATCAATGTAAGAATGTCTATAAGTGTAACACCATGAGATTTTAAAAGAAGAAAATCATATTCGATATCATATATAACACATGAAATAAATATTGATATAAAATGTAACACCCAGATGCTTTATGATATATTTATTTCTAAATAAATTCAATATATTCAATAGGTTTTTATTCACACAACACCGGGTTTAAATGAAATGCGATATTCTATTAAAGTATTAGTATTTAAACATGGCCATAATAACTTATCTGTTGATTTGGAGAGTTTGAATAAGAATAAATAAATTATGTAAATTATATAGTTAATATATATATATAATAAATTAAATAGTTCTATATTTATTGAAAATAAAATCATAATCATTTGAAAGAAAAATAAATATTTTTTTTTGAAAATTTTTATTTTTTTAAAACTCGATTTAGTCACTCTTTGGGCACATAATTTAAAATTAATTTTTATTAATTTTAAAAAAATTAAAAATAATTCATTTTTTAAATATATATTTTAAAATTATCTTTGGGTAAATTTTTTGTATTTTTCTAAAAAATATTATTTTTTGATGAATAGTGAAAAATACAGATTTTTATTGAAAACTGTCTTTTCATTTAAATCATTTAAAAAGTTAAATAATATTTTTTAATTTATTTTAAAGTAAAATTAGTTAAATTATATTATAATAAATTCAATTTAGGTTATTTTAATCAATTTCATATTGAATTTTGATATTAAAATCCTTTATACTTATGAGAATTTTCTCTTTGGAAATCTGTTTTTTCATTGAGTTTGTAGGTATAATATTAAAATTAAATTATACCATTTTTATAGATTGAATTCTGAAAAATGGATAACATATAAAATTAGTTTATATTATCTAATAAGTTCAAATTAATTTTTGACCATAATTAATAGTGAATACAATAAAAATTAATTTTTGTGGTTAAGTTAAAAATGGGTTTATAGGGGGTTAAACTAAAAAAATAAGTGTTAAAAATGACATTAACATTCCCAAAACCTATTTTATAGAAATATTTTGATCTTATAACATCTAACTTTTTATAATGACTCGTTTTGTATATTTTTTCTTGGTAAAAATGTAGTTATCACTTTTTATTTACAAAAAATAGCAAGTGTTTTCTCACCCCAACTTAGAAAAGGTCACCCTGTATCCTCTTTTATTCACACTTTAAAAACCCTTAAGTTCAGTAACTTCTTACCCAAATGTATTCTTTAATCTTCTAAAAACATCCTAAAGTTATTTATTTATCATAAATACAATCTTGTAAGGCTTTAGGTATAAACCTGAAAGATTTCTCTGAAGAAGTGGTAAAATTATTAACGTACTTATTTATTTTATTTCTTCTTACACCTCCTTAAAATATTATTCTATTTTGATAATATAATAACACAAATATATAAAATATAATAAGATGTTATTATTTTAATGTAAAAACCTATATCCTTCTCCACATACATAAAATTTAAAATGAAACTGTCAATCACATGTATGATGAACTACCACCTCATGAACCGATGTAATTTATTTTACACAACCACCTTTCAAGGATGGATATAATTATGGATTTAACATATTTATATGATAATTATTAAATTATTATACTTCTATAATTATGATATCATATACACCTTCTTACCTTTCATTATTTGGGGTGATACGATAATGTCGCTCGTGTGTACGGTTGACTACCACCACGTAAAGCGATGTGATTTGTTTTTTCTTATTCTTTACATAGAATTTGAAAAGGTTGAAATTAATAGATATATGTTATATTTATGACCAGAACATACTTCTATAAATATAATATCACATCTAACTTATAATGACCCAAAGTTTTATCTATATAAATTCCCTTCTTATAATTATTTCATATGGTATAAACACATAGATAACACAATAGAAGCTTTATAAATGATGAATGAATGAAATAAAAAGTGTTTCTATAAGTTGAGGAACCTATACTGATGAAATAGTAACTTATTCTTTGGAATAGTAATGTGACCCTTATGAATAGTAAACTAGCCAATTGAATAGTAACATCACCAATGAAAGTATGAATAAAATTTATCCATATTATAAGTGACAATATTATATAATTATATCATAGTATAAGTAAATAAATATTTTAAAAATTATTAATTAAGTATTGGTATTTTTATAGGTCATAAATATTAAATTACATTTTTTGTTAATTTATTAATTTAAAGGAAAAATTATTTTCATAAAATTTATTCATAAATTAATATTTTTTTGTCTTAATATTATAAAATAATTTTATGAGACCTTAATTAATTTTTTAAAGTGTTAAAAAAGAAGATTTAATTTTAAAAAAATTTATTTTCCAAGTAAATGATGATTTTAATTAAAAATTCAAATTATCATATTTATAAAATTAGTTTCATTAAATGGATTTAATTTTTAAATTCTACATGTTGAAAAGTGGTTAGGGTGAATTTTTTGGATTTTGATGGAATACTTGAATTTTTGTGAATAGAAAAATACAGTTATTTATGGTATATATACATTATATGTTAAATACACTATTAATTTAGTCATTACCAATGTAATCACAATTGGTTAGAACTCACATGATATAATTACTATATTTATTCTCAATAATCAATACTATTGCTTTTCTTGAGCAAAATAATAAACTAATGAATTAAGTAATGAGGAAACACCCCTCACTTCCACTATAAATACCACCCCTCACCACCTCTTCTCCTCACACCTCCCAAGACATGATCCCTGTATATATTCTCACCAATATTCTTCCAAAACCTCTACCCCAATTCCATGAGATTTTTATCTTAACATAAGACCAAAACCAATCCCCTAAGGAGGTTCTCAAGGAGAAGAAATCAAGAGGTAAAACCCTCTTCTGTTTTCTTTAAATTTCTTTTCAAGTTCCTTTATTTTATTTTTCTATACTCACATCCCCTAATTCATATGGCATGAAAAATAAATTTTCTTACATATGATGGAATTTTATCATGTTTATAGAATAATTCTTCATCAAATCTCTTCTCCTCTCTCTTTTATTTTAATAATGAAAACATCATCCGTGAGGTGCCGATTTACCACATTTGTGGATGACATGCTTTCATATTTGAACTACACCTTCAATTATTGTAATGAAACCATTTTTATTGTTGAACTAGATTATATTATATTTATTAAAAACTATTTAATGTTCTTGAACAATTATATATACCTAATATTTAATAATATAACAAAACTAGTTTGTGATGATCAAAAATGCTAAATTAATCTAAATGATTATCAATAATGATTTATCTAATGAATCATCATCACTTATGGAAAAATGGTATTTTAATATTCTATAAGTTAATTAATAATATATAAGTTCATTTCTAGATAACTAACCTCATTCTAAATTATTTTCCACACACATATACAAGTAAACCGATCATGAAAACCAATGAAATCAATACTCCCAAATAATGAAATTGAATCTCTTAACCCATCAAAAAATCCATAAATGAAATTAATAAAGTTATAATAAATAAAATAAATATATAACTGGTTTTGGAAATATTAATTAATTAATATAATTGGATCATTCAGGACATTAAGATCAATTACGGAATCGTTTCGGACATAAGGTAAGGGATTCTACCCAAACCTCCATTATTCCTTCAGGTTACTCCTTATCTCTTTTACCCAAATGAAATTATATTTTATTTTTATTTAAATATTATAAATTCTATGTATATATTATAAAATCTTGTATTAATATCCTTTTATCCTTCATTTCATGGATATACATGTTTTTAAAAGGTTCCATATTCAATTATTCCTGATAAGCAAGCTTGTTTTAAGGGAACTTCCTGAATTCTTACCCATTTTCAAGTGTACTCCATAATATATTTTAATGCACCATTATTTTTCTAAAATAACTAATTTTTTATGAAAAATTACCTTGGTTCAATTCTTATTTTATACAAACAAATATTCCTTTCCCATTTTAAAGAATCTTGAAAGTTTTCCCTTAAACCGTACTAAAATAATTTATTTCTAAAGTTTCTTAAACACTATTTTCATTTAATTTTGACATCACTTATCATGATATAAGCCTATATATATTTATGAATGTCCATGTTTGATTTAATTTATTTATTTAAAGAACACTTTTATGATAATCCCATTTATTATTCTTCTCACATGATTATGATACCCAATTCTTTCCATGGGTGGTTATGTTTATGCTTGATTACTTATGTATGATTTTTTATATGGAAAGAATATTCATGAACATATAATGATGGGTGCAATAATATATCACTTCAATGAATTATTTAAAGTTTAGTCTCATGAGACATTATGTTCAAAGTCTTGGTGGTAGCATTGACTTGTGATCCTCTATGTGTAATGAGATTTACCTCATGCTACTCTATGTGAAACGAGCCTAGAATCATGATAAAGTCATGTTTTATATTGCTTAAACATTATTATGATTCCATGATTATATGATCCCATGTTTTATATGCTATTATTCCATATGTTTAATCATGTTCCATGCCTTTTTATATCATTATGTTATACCTCCTAACCCATGTTCTAAGATTTATTTAAATGTTTATTCCCTTACTAGGATTTTAACTCATCCCTTGATTCATGTTATCCCCAGGTTATCCTATACATATATAAGGTCTCAAAGTAAGTTAGGATCTCATAATAGATGATAAATAAATAAATTTTTTATTTAGTCCCATGTTTTCAGTTTAATGTACCTAGTCTTCCAAGACACAAGAGTTTACGATCCTTGGCTTGTAATTTGATGTTTGATTATGATTTAAAATCATGTAATGATATTTATAAAAGGATAGGGTATCTTTATAACTTATTACCTTACAATTATTTGGAAAACAATAATTTCATTCATGTGAATGTGTGGACTACAACCTCTACATAGCGATGTAAAATTTTTTTCATTTTTTTTAAATGGATGGTAATAAGAATGTATTTGATTAATATAAATGATATATATGACATAATAATTATTATACAATTTTGATTTAATATTTATTTTCCTTTCATTCCATCCTAGGAGAAAAATAGAAATAGCATTCATGTGTACGTACGGTCTACCGTCTCCGTGAACGGTGTAATTCTATTTTCTATATATAACTTTATAGATTACTATAAATACATATATATAATTAATATGTATGATATTTATATCATTTTTTAAATTCTTGAGATCATGGAACAATGATCAAAGTAAAAGTACTGAATAAAAAACCAAAATATACATGAAAAATGAAACAATTATCACCCAAAATAGTGATTTTAACAAATAATTGCTAATAAAAGAGTGATAAAATACTATAAGGAAATCATATATGGTATGATATATATGAGTATGGTTTTATAATATATTTATAAAAAAATATATATTTATTATAGAGGAGGTTCTAACACATATGAAAGAAGTCAAATCCGGGGGTAAGGGTTTCTCATCTCACTTTTACTTCTGTGAGACATACACTGTATTCAACACTTATTACTTTGTGTGGTGTATATATTACAAATTTTGATATGTTATATCATGAACATATTTCTATTCATGGTATTTAAAGTTTCATTTTAAGTTATTTATTTCATAGGACTTCTGATTCAAATGCTACCAAAGTGGTAAGGGTTTATTAAATAATAATTAATAATTAATTAATAATTAAAAATAACTAATAATTAATAATTGATAACGATAAAATTAATAATTCTTAATTAATATTTAATATTTAATATTTAATATTTAATATTCAATATTCAATATTCAAATTTTAATATTTAATAAATAATTAATAAATAACTAATATTTAATTAATCAATAATCAATAAATAAATAATAAATAAATAAATAAATAATGAATAATAAACTAATAATAAATTAATATTAAGTAAATTAAAAATAAATTAATAAATAATAAATAATAAATAATAAATAATGAATAATAAATAAATAAATACATAAATAAATAAATTAATAATTAATAATTAATAATCAATAATAACTAATAATTGATAATTAATAATTAATATCTAATATTTAACATTCAAAATTTAACATTTAATAAATAATTAATAAATCCATAATAATTAATTAATTAATAATTAATAATTAAAAAATAAATAAGGAATAAGGAATAAATAAATAAACAATAAATGAATGTATAATAAACTGATAATTAATAATTGATAATTAATAAATAATAAATTAAAAATAAATTAATAATTAATGTGCACATAATAACTAAATAATAAATAAATAAATAAATATTTAATAATAAAGAAATAAATATGTAAATAAATAATAAATAATAGATAAATAAATAGTAATTAATTAATAATTAATAAAAAATACTAAATAAAAAAAATATTAAATAAATAAATAAATCATAAAACGTTAAAAACCTCTAAAAACTTTAAAAACAATAAAATGAAAATAAAATATGATCTGAGACTCCTTTTTCAGTGCCAAAACCAGTCAAATTGAAGATTGTGAAATGATCTTCGATATGATATGTGGTGTAGGACAAACAAACACATAGATCGAAAGTTATAACCATTTGAATTTTAAGAAATTGGTGTCTACAACTAAAACCTATATTTCGAGGCCTTTTAGGCCTTTATATTGGAATAATAAGAGGTAAAATACTTATAAAGTTGGTATCAAATCTAATTAGTGTAGAGCTCATCACAAGCTTCGATTTGATATGTGGTAGACCCCAAACGGTCACCCAAATTAAAAGTTAAGGCTGTTTGAAATTCAAGTTTGATTTTCAAATTTTGAATTTTGAATATATATTTTTCATTTCATTATCACGTGATTTAAATCTCACTTGGTTTTATCTCATTTGATAAACTTTTATTTGACTTGTTTTGGAGCTGAAATTGCCTCTAGGATCAGAAGTTATGGTCATTTGATGTCGAAGTCTATTCTTCTACTTATTGAATATTTTTTCAGTTTAAAAATATTATTAACTAATAATTATAAATATTAATTAATTAACATATTATAAATATTTAAAATTATAAATAATAAAATATATTTGATTATAAATAATTAATATTTAATAATAAATAATTTTTTATATTTTTATTAAATTTTGCTGCGGTTTTGAAAAAACAGCTGCTAAAAAATTAATTTTTTTTTTGTTTAGAAGATATTTTAAAAAATTTATAAAAAAAAATTAAACAAATTTTTTTTTAAAAAATTGCAATGGTTTTATCACTACATTCTTTTTGCAGCGATTTTTAAAACTGCTGCTAAAACACTATTTTCTTGTAGTGTATCCTCTAATTATTCATGAACATTTTAAGTAATAGTATCATTTTTTAACTCTTTGTTACTTAAAATGATTGAGAAAAATGTTTTTAAAAAACCTGGATTTATTTCTCTCTTTAATCAAAAATATTTTTTCATCAAAATCTATGTTTTCGAAAAAAAAATAATTTTTTTTAACCTTTTCCAAATGATTTATTAAATAATTTTTTAATTTTTTAATTTTGACAAATTTTTTTGAAATTAATCTTCATGTCTTTTTCAAAACAAGTTTTTTTTATTTTACCAAAATTGTAAAAGGAATCTTTATTTTAACATATAAAGCGTGAATAGAATTTCTAGACTTCATAGCCACTCAATTTTTTAATGATTAATTTATAATTTTAAAAATTTATTTTCAAATAAAAATATTTTAAAAATATTTTTTTCCCTTTTAGTTTTTAAAAAATTGATCTTCAAATTGAAAAGGTTATTTTCTTCAAAAAAATGTTTTTAATGAGATTCTTATGGTATTTATTTTCATTAATGACATCAACCCTTTATTGTACTTATGATTCATTGGTAATATGTGGTATTGATATCATCCTTGTGTTTTATTTGGATGGTTTATGATTAGTTTTATTGGGTATGTACAATTTTATTACCATTCACCATATTACTATGGATGATTTTTTTTTATGTTTATTTGATTGGGGTAAGTGTTAACATTTCAGATGTTATTTTTACAATAAAAATGTTTATGTTGATTTTGTTTCACTCATTTAATATATGAAATTTATTAGAGTTATTAAGTGATAGGTGGGGGCCAGTTATAGATAGCTCCTCAGTGTATGAACAGGTCTTGCAGGACAAATCATTTGGCTAAATTAAATGGGTTACTACCCACAGATTTAAACTATCTTGTGAAAGGTTTTACTGGTATGTTTCAAATGTCCAAAATTATGCATTTTCTTATTATGAGAATATTTATTTATGTATGTGTGATTATTTAATTAGTTATAATATCCATGGATAAGTTCCAAACTCATTTGATCATTTTTATGGATTTATTTGATCATCCTTTATTCCTTCTATATTATTCTCAAGTTATATTTTAAATAAAATCTATTTCAATTATTTACCTTTCTATATTGATTGTGCTTATTTATTCATGATAACTTCTACTATACGCTTACCCTTATTAAGCATCTAATCTCACCCATTTCTTATTTTTTATTTCCCTAGGATATCAGGAAGTGTTTTGTGATTTATATATAGGGATATGTTGAGGGGAAATATGGTGTTCTCAAATAAAATACTTTGTGTATTTTATGTTTACAATTGTAATGTGAATTTCAAGTATGTATCTAGTTTACCAAGACTAATAAACTATGTTTTAATTTCAGATTCAATTCTTTGTATCATTTCCAAATGTAATAAGGTAACCATCAACCCTATGCTACTAGGGTCAGGGTCTTTACAATTGGTATTATAGGAAGTTTAGTAGAACATTGAGAACTAGATTTAGGAATACATAGATTAGAAAATATAACCCTATGAACTAATTTGATGATAAATATAATTATAGGATAACATTCTAAGGTTTTAGTAAGGTAGATATTATGTGTTTTTCCTAGAAATAAATCCTTATCTAGATACTATAAGTGGACATAGTTTTGGTGCGGATGAACGTAGAGGTAATAACTTTGAAAAAGGTGCATCGTTCTTGACTAGATCATTACCTAGTATACGACAATGGGTCTTATTGTATATCTGGTTTGACACTCTTAGGGGATATTATTGGGTTATTTTATATTTTATTTACAAACCATTATGAAGTATTTGAAAATATTTTTATGATTTTTAATCTTTTCCAAAGAAACAATGTTTATGATTATGATATTAACCGTGTATAAATTTTTCAATTTTTGTTAATTATTTCACTAGTTTTGATACTATAAATTATGATACATAATGTTATGATATATTATAGTGTATTACATTATTTAGAAATATATCCTAGAATAAGTAATATAAACTGTATCAATTCACATATCCCATATAGGGATTTCCCTCCTAGGAAAGATAATGAAGCTGGATATGGTACGATTGATTGAACTGATCAAATTATAACCATATTGGGGTAGTTGAATCAGGTTATGGGAAACAACCTTACTCGTATAGAGTATCATTATAATCCACCATGTGTTGTAACAATGTTATACCACTTTAGGTGTCAGAAACCTCCATCATTCAATGAGACTAAAAATCAATTTATAGCAGAGTAATGGATAAGTTCCTTAGAGATGATATTTCTTAATTTGAGAAGTAATGAATGGGAGATATTTTTCATGGTATTTAATCATAACTCAATAGATACAAATAAATGGTGGTAATTGATTCAAAACACTAAGGATGAGGAAGAAATGGAAAACAAGTAATAGAAGGATTTTTAGGTACTCTTCTTGGAAAAGTATTTTTCTCATGAGAAATGAGAAGACGTGGAGAGAAAATTCAAAAGTCTAACATAAAAGGAAGATGAAATTTTTGATAATTATTAATATAACTTTACGAGGTTATCTAGGAATGTTATGGACTACATATGTAATCCAAATATAAATATTGATTGTTTCTTTGATTGGATTAATACAATTCTTCAAAGGGAACTAGTCTTCTAAACTTTCTCATTATATGAGGACATAGTATCATGTGGTATCAAGATAGAGAATGTATTCTCTAATTATTATGGGTTTGAATGGAAACAATAGAATAATAGTATGGAGAAGAAAAATATAGATAAAGTAAAGAAGGTAAAGAATGATTTTCCCCATGTAATAATTGTGGAAAAAAACACTTTGGTACTTTCATAAAGGGAATGGGAGTTTGATATAAGTTTGGAGATAAATTACACCATTATCGTGATTGTAAGGACTATAAATAAACTACCAATTTACAATGCTTTAACTATAAGAATATGGGGCACTAAACAAATAAATTCCCCAAGTGTCAAGGGAATATACCTCAAAAGAAGCTAAGGGATCAAGTTCAAGCTTATGTTACTAATACAGACAAATTGGAATGACTAATGTGTTTGTGTTTGGATTAAAAAATATATATTATATGAGTATTTTATCGATTTTATTCTATTTATAAGAATTATGAAATTTATAAGGATTATATTGTAGTACTTTTTCTTTAAGAATTTGATAGCATATATTGATAATGCCAATAACCAAGAAAAGTAATTTATTGGAAAGTTGAACTTCTTGGAAATCACATGGTTGAGGGAAAATAACTCTTAATATGTGATTTATGTTGAGATAATAATGATAAAGGTATGTTTATGGAATAATATTGGTGACCTTGAAATTGGTTATTGATTTGATGGTTTATTTTATCTTTTTTGGATTGTATTTCATGTTTGGGTTTATGGAATATATTTGTAGAGACCTGATTTTTTTCCTAGTAAGACTTTGAAATATTTCTAATAATATTTCCAGAGTAGGGAACTAAGACGGCGTGCAATTCTAAGACCCGATGTTCCCAGAATTAATTTTATAAAAATGTTAAGTGTTTTTATATTACGCACACGTGGTTAACTAAAGAAAATAGGATATCTCTTAAATGGTTGATCGGATCATAAATTTGAGACCATGGTTGGGTTTGGAACGTGGTGTTTCCCTAGCCGTGACATAAAATAAGTTTGCATGGGATGTTCAGACCCCTCACTTGATAGAGGTGTGTTAAATTGATAAATTAAATTATTCATTTATAAATTTAATAGATCAAACTATAATATCTCTCGGATGGGGACTCAGATGAAAAGTTTGAGACCATCGATGAGCTCAAAACATAGGTTTTACCCTAGGCAGAGTATAACCTTTGTCAGCATCAGGAGGTTGGCATGTGTTCCAGCATGGATGATTAATTAAATGATTAAATAATTGTTTATTTAATTATTTGATAAATCTCTTTTAACCTAATGAGAGGTTATAAATTATTTTTTTAGATGGAGTTGGCCTCATAATTCATTTTGTCCAACGATGAAAAACCCTCCTTTCCTCCCCTCTTCTCCTTTTCCCATTGACGAACGGTGAAGGATGGCGAGGAAAATCTTGGATCAAGGTAAAACAAGGAGAGGCAAACGCAGCAGCTTCTCCTAAATGTTGTGCAAGTGTGATCTTCATATTCGGTGAACGAACCATTTTAGGTAGTATTTATCTTTCTGGATTCCTTACCCTAGTTGAATTTTCATGAAGAACGTGAATCAATTGAATTAATTCGGGAAAACAAAAAACAATTGATTGAATTATTTTTCTTCTTATTTATCTTGAATTTTAAATTCTTGTAGTATGATACATATTTAATTGTCAATTCCTCGTGTTCTTGATTCTCAAAAACTATGGACAAACAAACACGGTCATCGATTCACACTTAGACCACGGTATTTTTTTTATTCATTCTCTGTGTGTTCTTCTTGTGTTCTTCCTTGAAAAATAATTAAGCACATCAAGAACTCAATGTTTCATTGAGCGCGACATACAGATGTGGAGATCTCAACCCGAGGATCGCGAATCTGTGGTCGCCACAATTTTCGGGGTTAGAACGAAGATGCAGTAGACTGCGAAAGGGGCGACATGACGGTGTGATTTCGGCATGTCTTCAGGGTTCGGTTCTGGTGAGGCGAGCAGGATACCACAACGGCTGGGTGAGGTAGCTCTAGTGGCATGCGAGGTGGCTCTGGCAGTTCAGGGCGGGGTGGAAGATCGGGCCAGCCCGAGTAGGGCGGTCCGACAGAGTGAGGTCGGTGCGGCAAGTGGATTGAGGGCCAGGCGATACGGCTAGCTTCAGGCGTCATAGCACAGTAGGCTGGAGGATCTGCAGCATGGGTAGCTGAAGTTGGTGGCAGCGGTTTTGGCTGTGTGGAAGACCTTATGATTAGGGTTCCAGTAATAAAACCTTGGATGAAGGAGATTGGAGAGAGAAATAAATTAAAAGGAAATAAAATTAAAAGAAAAATAAATATAAATAATAAAGAGGGACCCAACATGTGGATACTGCATGAAACAAAGGATACCCCTCACGTGAAATATCAATTGAGATCATATATAAAGGGGAAAAATAAAATAATATTAATATTAATAATGTTATTATTATTTTTGGTCGTAAAACCATAATTCATCTGTAACTTATCTGTGTGACCTCGGTTTCACAAACCGTTAGTGGAAGTATGTCCCTAACTTTGAGACATACATTTAGAGTCTGTTATTGGATGTCTTTTTCAAGTTTTCATATCGGGTACCTGAAACACTCATGAAATAATAGATTAAGTATTATTATTAAATCTTTGACCCTCCATAACTCCTATGTGCAACGTCCGATTGACCAACCATCAGTGGCGACGTGATCCTATTATTAAGGCAGTCGATTAAAGTCTAATGTTGAATATTAAATTATGGTTTATGGATCAGGTCCACGAAACACCCAATATTATTATTATTATTATTATTAAGTGATCTTGTATCTGACATATCTCCCTCATATGGGGTCAAAATGACAAACCGTATGCGGTGCCAGAACCCTTAGTACAAAGCGGTACTTTTGAGATACTTCATGTGGATTTCAGATAAAGTTGGAGTTTGGACGGGTTGGATCATACCCAAATCCAACCGGGCCCTCGGCACTAAAATTTCTATTACTTTCAGATCAGGTGTCCGGTTGACACGCCATATATTGCACTGGAACCCTTATGACATGATGGATCATCGGGTTACTTATTTTTGGAACTTTTTGGTGGTTGAGTTATGAATGATAACCTGAGGAGAATAAGCAGGGTGTCTCTTATACTGAGAGTTAGGATGGCTACTCCCTTGATGACTCAAGGTGTGGGTATTTTTTACTCCTCTGCTTCGGTAGAGACGGGACTCCCCACATCATGAGTGCGGGTTCGTTTTCCTCTAAGATGGTTTTTCTATCTTTGGAGTCAGTACTCCCCTATTGGAATAGGGTGAAAGTCCTCCATACTTAGATCACATAGAGTCTAGCACTCCCCTACTGGGTAGGGTGCAGGTCCTCTATGTTAAGAGTAGGTACTCACCTGTCAACCCAGGGAGCGAGTCCTCCTGCAGTGCTACAACAGATATTGTGACAGAGTTGTTTACTCCCCTACTTTACTAGGGTGAAGGCCCTCTAGTCACTGAGTTGTACTCCCCTACCGATTCAACGTGTGGGTCCACTTTACACCTTGTTCCAACAGAGTTGGTACTCCCTTGCCATTCCAGGGTGCAGGTCCTCTAGCCTAGGGTCGGTACTCTCCTGACGTACTAGGGTGTGGGTCCCCCACATTAAACAAACTACATGAGCTTTACTCCCCTACTATGTAGGGTGTGGGTCCTCACTTATGGAGTAGTAATCCCCCGTATCTGAGTAGCAACGGGGAGTGGGTACATCATGGGAGTTGGAGCTCCCTCGACTGTAGGACACAGTTATGAGGAGTGAGTCCCTCCACTTGATGCAATCGATACCAAGGTAGAAGTTAGTGCTCCCTCAACGGACTGAGGTATGGCCCACTTCTTACTGGAGTGACTAAGACATCATGGGTTAGACTAGAGCAGTGTTCTTCCAACTTAACATAGTGTCGAGGAGTGGGCCTCTTCACTTTCTTTCCCATGGTCTTGCCTCGAGCGCAAGACTGTGTCATTGATACCTCTAGTGTCGGGCACTAGGGGCAGTTCTCGTAGAAAGTTCCCAATGGAGTACATCCTTTTGGACGTACCATTTGGAATGGTTGAGTTGTATCTGATGAAGTACATCTCTCAGACGGTTGCCATTAGGGATGGCCAGCTCCTGGATCGTGTACTCTTGATCCTTGAGTTATGATTTGAGCCTTATTTGTAAATCTCGATAATGGATTAAGGTCAGAGCCTTATGTTTCTTTATGGATGAGATTTTTATGTAACATACCAAGTAAGTAATGAATAATAGATATTTTTATCTATGTCTATTAATGATTAAGATATTGTTTTAGAGGCTTAAAATGAAAATAAATCCGATCTTAAGCATGGAATACACTAATATTTTTAAAAGATTGTTTTACTGCCTTTTGATGGAAAACCATTTTTAAATCTATCTTTTGACAATTTTATAAGCTATGTTTGTCAAAATAAACTTATTCTTTATGATTGGGACATCAAAATTTACTTTGTGTGATTTTTTGGTATTTTTCTGACAATGTTCACTTTTTTAATGAATAGTGAAAAATACTGCATTTTACATCAAAACTGCTTTTTAATCTAATTTATTTATATGATTATATTATCTTTTGAATTGGTTTTTAAGTGAAATTATAATATGTTTTTACCATTTAATCCAATGGTGGTCATTGGAATCAATTTCACTTTGAAATTGGACTTAAATTGGTGTCAATCTTTTGATACTTATTGTTTCATAAAAACACGCTATTTGCTCTGACAGCGGGAATTAATTATTAAATTAATAAATGTGACTTATATGTTTTGAATTTTGTAAAATATACTTCATTTTTGAATTCGGAATATCAAATATAGCTTAGGGTGGGTTTTTGGTAATTTTCTGAAAAACTTCAATTTTTGATGAATAGTGAAATCACTAAGTGGTACTTATAAAAACTGATTTTTCCGTTTAAATGAAATTTTGCCATCATTGTGTTTTGAATTTCAAAAATCTGACATACATGGTTGTCATTAAAAAGTAAAATGTGGTTCAATGAGATTAAAATATTTTTTTGGTGAATAGTAACTTATTAAGTTTTTAATCGCGATTAGTGGTAATTAGGGTAGTTTAAGGTATAAATAATGCTTTAATAATATGAAATGACCTATACACATGTCCCAACCTTATTGGTTGTGTCATGGCCGACCAAGAAAAGCCATGGGTCAACTTGGGGACCCCATGGAGACACTTTGGTTGGGAAATGACATAAATAACTTTTTATTAAATGTTAAAGTAAAAATGACACAAACAAGAGATGTTTTACGAAAACAATTTTTACATAGGGTTATAAAGATCAGATTTTTGATTATAAGTAGTCATTGGAAAGCTAAAACTATTTCCTATATCATAGTATTTTTTTTATAATTTTTATACTTTAAATAAATTAAATTATTTATGACATCATGATGATGCAGCAATGACCTCATTATTTAACGATTTAAATAAAATGGAAAGATAATGTAAAATCTATGAACTACACATGTCCAAAACTTATTGGATGGGTGGATTTCGAACCCTTATAACATTATCCTAGAATTATAGCAATGTGGGACCTTTTGAATCCTAAACTCTTTTTAAAATAAAGTAACTTATCTTTACTTTCCAAAAGTACCCCTCCTCTCCTCTTATAAAAGGCCCCCACCTCTACCTCATTTCACACACTCCTCAAGACTTTGGCTCGGCCAACCCCTGCCCATTTACTCTCTCCACATCCCTCTCCTCATCCTAGAGTATTCCCTTTGGGAAGAATCCTTTCAAAGGAAGTTTTTAGGCTCAAATCAAAAGGAGTTACACTTTTAAAGGTAATTCATTCTCTCATGTTCATTTGTTTTATTTTGCTTCTCCAACCCCCTAAACTCTTTTTATTTACATCTTTTGTAACAAAAACAGTATCTTAAATATACTAGGATGTTGTTATAAGATTTATTTGAGCTACACTATCACACAACTACATCAAATGGTTAAAGAACATACGGTTTCCGTGGATGGAGAAATTATGCCTCCCGAAATGATGATTGTTCAATACTCATTTAACACCTTCAAAGGTGGCCATTATGATGTCACTATTTTTATATATGATATATAATATGTTTATGTTTTCCTTAAGCTTCTGTTTTTTTCATTTTGGGCATACCTTTATGGTTTCCATTATGGGTAAACACGATATCTTCATTTTAGGAAGTGCGGACTACCGCCCCCTGAAAGTGATTTGATTCGTTAATACCATATGTGGGATGTGTAAAGGATAAATTTAATGATATTATATATGTTATTATACTGGAATTATAATATACTCTTATATCATTATGATTCCATTCCAGAAAATACGAAATAGAAATGGAAGTAGCGTTCATGCGTACATACGGCTTACCGTCTCCATGAACGGTGCATTTCATTTCTTACCTCTAAATGTGATGTAATATTATAAATAAATATATATTCTGAATATATATGATATATATGTTATCCAAATCATTAATATCATTCTGTATATAACGAACCTTTGACCAAATTAACAACATGTAAGTGTAAGAAGTCTATTTTTGACTTAAGAACCAAATACCGACAAAATGAACATTATTAACTTAAATGATTACGTGATGTTCATAACATGGTATAATAGGAATAATGAACTTGAAAAGGGTTCTTAAGCAAGTAGATATTAACTCAAGTTTATTATTCAGGAGATTAAAGAACGGTCGGGTCAAGTCGGATACGAGGTTTGGGACTTCGTCTCAATCTCCTTTCATTGAGGCATATTTTATTTTATACACAACTTTCTTTTATACAGTGTATAAACCCCTTTGACTTTTATGTTTATTCAAAAGGAATCTTTTTTATACGAAGCGTTTACTAAACGACAAAAGGGAATGTTTTTGTCGTACGTATGCGGCGACAACGACTTCTCCGCCGTCATGACCGTTATTTGAGTTTCGGCTTCCTCTACAAGCCATACCTTCTTTTTAAAAGAAAAATAAATACCATGTTTTACTTTTCTTTTATTTTGGTATTGAAAATGGTTTTCACAATGTTTTTTTTGTGTTGTATTGATATCTTGTGATTGAAATGTGGAAATGTTATGTTTCCTTTATGCATGTTTTATGTGTTACGATTATGTTATGGTTCTTGGGCATTATTATGAAGACGGGTGGTTTCGTGATAAACTAAGGGCGGGTGAGCCCGATATAGCTCTCCAATGCATTGGGTAATGCGAAGGAGTGAAACGTTAAGGTTTCTCTGAAGAGATTTAGGGAATATACTGTGATGGGTATTCCAAACGTAACCAAGAGGGTTACTCCCTACGTAAGAATGTTATGAATGCCTAAAGTTACCTTTATATCTTATGATTTCTATGATTTATTCATGATTTGATGAGGTATGTTAAAGTGCTTATGTTTTATGGGTAAAGTATGATCTCATCCTTATGTATATATGTACCCATGTTTCCTTTCCATATTTTTATATCCCTTACTGAGCTTTTTATGCTCATCCCAAGTTTTTTTGAAATGTTTTTAACAGGTCAAGGGAAAGGTACATGATATGATGATAGTGTCAAGGAAGTGTCAAGAATGAATCCATGTTTTATTTTAAATATGTTTCCATTTATGGGAATGAATAATACTATCTTTATGTAACCACTTTGTTTATATGTGGAATGTAATGCAACTTTTATGATCTAATTCTATAAAACTCTAAACCTGAAAAGATCCTCAATGTGTAATCTTGTAATAACTCAAGATTAAGTAATGTTTAAGGTTGGGGCCTTATATTTTATATCTGGATTCCCTAGGTATATGTATGGGAGTATACCTGGTGTCATATATGAGATGGAGATCCCCTTACTCTATCTTTTGGGTTTCTTGGAGTGATCATATCTACTATTGGGTGGAGTTGTACTCTTTATGTTCACCCTTATTGTAACTTGTTCTCTCTTACTGCTCCCATCTTCAGTACCTCTCTTACTGCTCCCTAAAACCTTCAGGGTATCCTACTAAGTATTCTTATACACACCCACGCTTGGGTTTTTCCTACTTTTGGTGTGCCCTTGTAGAAGACGGACGGGTTGATCATGATATCAAAGGACCTTAGGGATACGAGGTTCTCGGACCACGTGCAGTGGTCGTAGATTGGGATTCAAGAGTGGGACTCTTCCATCTATTTTACTTTTTTTACCTGTTACTGAGTTGTGGCACCTTTCTAATTGGGTGTGTATTTTTTCCCCTTTCCCTTTCAACTTTACTTTTCTTGTATATGTGTTGTTTAGAGGTCGATGCATTTATGTTGGTTCCATTTTTATAGCAGTATAGTACCTTGATTTCTTTTTTCCTATTCACTTCTGTATTGAGTTGGCTGCATGTGTGTGTGCATGTTCTTAGGAAAAGGCCTTACAAATTTTTTTGTTCCTTCGGCTCTAGTCTCCATCCCATGGCCTATGGAGGCGGTCTTGGGGTAGTTGTGACTCAAGACCTAGTACGGGTCAAATCATGACAAAGTGGTATCAGAGGTGGTTTATCCTTTGGGACATTGTTCGTACATTTCACTAAAATGGTATTGGTTGGGTTTAGGTCAATAGTATCGAAGTTTCGCAAGAGCGTCTCTCAGGATGTGGAGTCCAGTGATGGTACAGGCGACCGAGGTATCCATTCACCAGGACCCTGATTACCCGCTTGTAGACTCAGTACCCTGAGACACCTATTTTAGGGAACTATGGTACATTCATCATATAGGATTAAGTCTTTGACTATAATTCTTGGGTCATCTCCTAATATTTGATGATATATGGATATGCTCATTTGACCATTATACTCCTTGAAAACATTCAAGATGTCTCTGTGATGATAGTTAGCCAGGATACTAGCTCTGGTTTGGGATGACAATTCTGTGAGCAACAAGACCTCGGTTCATGACTCATCATGTGAGACCCTTTCTCTAGGTGGGTAGGTAGAAGCACCCCCACCTATTTAGAAGCATACATCCCCATCAGAGCAGGTTGAGGATGTGTGTAGGTTGAGCGCACTTCACAGGTTCCAGCGCCGGAGACCGCTGAGGTTCCGTAGTGAGCCAGACCCTCGGATAGCGAAGGTTTAGCTAGAGCCGGTGGTGTGTCTCTTTAGGCTTGTATAGACACCAGTAGATCAAATGATGGCTTTTTCAGTGAACCTTTTCCCCGAAGAAGTTGGATTTTTGTGGAGATTAGTTACTCAGATACACGATGAGTCAGCACTATCACGGGACGACTTCTACAGTTGTTTCATGAGGAGTTATACCCCATCTATTTGTGCTCTGTTTTACTTTAGGAGCTTCTCCAGTTATGGTAGGTAGGGATGATTGTGACTGAGTATGTGACTAGGTTCACATACCTTGCACACTACTCTCTGGAAATTATCTATAACGGCTACTTCCAAGAACGAAAGTTTGAGCTGGGACTCCATAGAGAGATATGTGCTACCTTAGTGCACTTGTGCATCCCCACCTATACTGGGGTGTTGGATCAGGCATTGGTGACAGAGATATTTCTTCAGAATAATGGCATACACCTGGTTATGGCAGTCAATGCAATAGATCTGAGACATCTTTTGTAGCTAGCAGACGCCAGATGACGAGATCTCAATGTAGGAGATCTTCTCATGATAAGTCTTAGGCACATGTTCATAAGGTACCTAGACAACATAGTTGAAGTGTGGTGGAATAATACCTCTGACTTGTGCACTCAAGGTGTGGTTTTTTAGCTAATGCCCTTAGCGAAAAGGGTGGGAAGTCCCAGACTCACCTAGTGCGGGATGTTTCAGAGCAGTTAACTTCCCTGCAGCTGACCCTGGTGGAACATTAGGGTACAAATTTTCTTCAGTCGATGGTGTTGACTCCTTCACCTCTCAAGCGTGTAATAGAGTCTCAATTGTGATTCATCGACTGTGAAATCCTATGTGACTAGATATCCTTAAGTGTTTCACCATATGGATATTCTGAAGGATGGAATCACAAGACTATACTCTATTGAAAAATGGGGATTCTAGTTGTGACATGGGATATAGAGGTTTGATTAGGGAGTCAAACTATTTCCCGATGTTCTATTAGGTCATTTGAGACTGTGATAGGAGATGGAGAGGTTTCATACTTCCTTGACCTTCCCCAAATAGTTGGATTGGGTACACGACACCTTACATGTGTCACAACTGAGAAGATGCGTGTGTGTTCCTACAAACATCATCAACTCAATAAATCCTTATAAGGGTGGACCAACCCTTTGGTTGACATTATTTGGTAGCACAGAAATGTACAGGTTTCCCTAGGAGGGGGAGAGCTAAGTTTGGTCTCGGAATCCTGAGTTGTTTCCATGGTTTTCCTTTTCTAGGAAGAAAAGATTGAAGGAGGGAATAATGTAGAGACCTATTTTTTGGCCTAATAGGACTTTTCAATATTTCTAAGAATATTTCCAGAGCTGGGTGCTGAGACGGCGTGCAATTCTGAGGCATGATGTGCCTGTAATTAATTTTATAAAAATTTAAGTGTTTTTATATTACACACACATGCTTAACTAAAGAAAATGGGATATCTCTTAAATCATTGATCATATCAGAAATATGAGACCACTTTTGGGTCTGAAACATAGTGTTTCCTTTAGGAACGACATAAAATAAGTCAGCTCGGGATGTATGGACCCCTCGCTCGATGGTAGTGTGTTAAATGGATAAATTAAATTATTAATTTATTCATTTAATAGCTCAAACTCTAATATCTCTTGGATAGTGAATTATATGAAAAATATGAGACCATCGATGAGCTTAGAACATAGGTTTTACCCTAGGAAGAGTATAACCTTTTTCGGCATCGGGAGGTTGGCCTATGTGCCAGCGTGGATAATTAATTAAATGATTAAATAATTGTTTACTTAATTTTTTCATTAATATCTTTTAACCTAATGAGACGTTATAAATTATTTATTTAGAGGGGGTTGGCCTCATAATTCATTTTTTCCAGTGAGGAAAAACCCTCCCTTCCTCCCCTCTCCTCCTCTACCCATTTATGAATGAAGAAGGACGACAAGGAAAATCTTGGATCGAGGCAGAACAAGGAGTGGAAAACGCAGTAGCTTCTCTCGAATGTTGTACAAGTTCGATCTTCATCTTTGGCGACCAAACAATTTCAGGTAGGATTTATCTTTGTGTATTCCTTACCTCGGTTTAAATTTAATGATGAATATGAATTAAATAAATTAATTTGTGGATCAAAAAACGATTGATTGAATTATTTTTCTTCTTATTTATTCTGAATTTGAAATTCTTGTAGTATGATAAATATTTAATTGTCAATTCCCTATGTTCTTGATTCTCAAAAATGATATCCAAAAAAACACAGCCATCTATCATCACTTAGACTGTAATATTTTTCTTATTCACTCTCCATGCGTTCTTCGCATGTTCTTCATCGCAAAATAATTAAGAACGTTAAGAACTCAATGTTTTTTTGAGTGCGACATACGAACGCAAAGATCTCGACCCGAGGATCGCGAATCTGTGGTCATCACAATTTTAGGGTTAGAACGAAGATGCAGTAGACTGCTGAAGGGGCGACGTGATGGTACGATTCTGGCGTGTCTTCAGGGTTCGGTTATGGTGAGGCGAGCAGGCTACCATATCAGCTGGGTGAGGCAGCTCCGGTGGCATGTGAGGCGGCTCCAGCGGTTCGAGGCGAGTTGGAAGACCGGGATCACGTGAGCAAGGTGGTCTGGTGGAGTGAGGTGGGTGCGGTGAGCATATTGGGGTCTAAGCAATGTGGCGGGCTTGAGTTACAGCAGTGCAAGAGGCTGGAGGCACAACGGTGTGGGTAGCTGAAGGGGGTGTCAGTGGTTCTGTCCGTGCGGAAGACCTTGAAATTAGGGTTGCAGTAATAAAATTGTTGATGAAGGAGATTGGAGAGAGAAATAAATTGAATGGAAATAAAATTAAAAGAAAAATAAATATAAATAATAAATAGGGATCCGACATGTGGATTCCACATGTAGAAAAGGATACCCCTCACGTGAAATCTCAATTGAGATCAGATATAAAGAAAAAAAATAAAATAATAATAATAATATAAATAATGTTATTATTATTTTTGGTTGTAAAACCATAATTCGTTCGTAACTTATCCGTGCGACCTCAGTTTCACAAACCGTTAGCATAAGTAAGACCCTGACTTTGAGATGGACATTTCGAGTCTGATATTGGATGTATTTTTCAAGTTTCTAGATTAGGTACCTGAAACGCTCGTGAAATAATAGATTTAGTATTATTATTAAATCTTCAACCTGCCATAACACCTACGTGCGATGTCCAATTGACCAGCCATCAGTGGTGACATGATCCTATCATTAAGATGGTCGATTCAAGTTTAATGTTGAATATTAAATTTTGGTTCATGGCTCGGGTCCACGAAACACCCCATGATATTAATATTATTATTTTGGGATCTTGTATCTGAGATATCTCCCTCATACGGTGTCAAAATGATGAACCGTCTGTGGTGCCAGAACCCTTAGGATGAGGTGGTCATTTTAAGATACTCCACATTGATTTTGGAGGAAGTTTGAGTTTGTATGGGTTGGATTGTACCCAAATCCAACTGGGCCCTCGACACTAAAATTCTTATTACTTACAAACTGGGTGTCTGGTTGATGCATTATCTGTTGTGTTGGAACCCTTATGACATAACAAATCATCAGGTTACTTCCTTGTAGAACTTAGTGGTAGTTGAGGTATGACTGATAACCTAAGGAGCAGAACCATGGTGTTTCTTATAGTGAGAGTTTGGATGGCTAATCCCATGATGACTCAAGGCGTGGGTATTCCTTACTCCTCTACTTCGGTTGAGACGGGACTCCCCATGTCATGAGTGTGAGTTCATTTTCCTCTAAGATGGTTTTCCTATTTTTGGAGTCGGTACTCCCCTATTGGACTAGGGCACGGGTCCTCCATAATTACCTCACATAGAGTCAGTTACTCCCCTAATGGGTAGGGTGCAGGTCCTCTATGTTAGGAGTAGGTACTCCCCTATCATCTCAGGGTGTGGGTCCTCCTTATGAGGTGGTATAGCAGATATTGTGACAGAGTCAGTTACTGCCCTACTTTACCAGGGTGTAGGCCCTCTAGTCACCAAGTTATACTCCCCATAAAATTTAGGGTGTGGGTCCTCTTTACACCTTTTTCCAGCAGAGTTGGTACACCCCTGTCATGCCAGGGTGTGGGTCCTCTAGCCCGGGGTCGGTACTCCCCTGACGTACTAGGGTGTGGGTCCCCCATAGTGAACAAACAATCATAGTTGTACTCCCCTACTGGGTAGGTTGAAAGTCCTCTCTTATGAAGTAGTACTCCCCTGTCTCCAAGTAGTGATGGGGAGTGGGTTCTTCATGGGAGTTGGAGTTCCTTCAATATTAGAACATAGTTATGAGGATTGGGCCCCTCCACTTGATTCAATCGATACCAAGGTAGAAGTTAGTGCTCCCTCAACGAACTAAGGTGTGGTCCACTTCTTTCTGGAGTGATTGAGACATCATGGGTTACACTGGAGCTGTGTTCCCCCAACTGAACATAGTGTCGAGGAGTGGTCCTGTTCACTTACTTTTCCTTGGTCTTTCCTTTTGTGCAAGACTATGTCAGTGAGACCTCTAGTGTCAGGTACTAGAGGTAGTTTTAGCATAAAATTCCCAATGGAGCATGTCCTTTCAGATGTACCATTAGGAATGGTGGAGTTTTACCTAATGGATTACATCTCTCAGACAAGTTCCATCAGGGATATCCAGCACATGGAGCATGTACTCCTGATCCTTGAGTTACGCTTTGATAATTCTTTAAAAATCCTAGTAATATCTTGAGGTCGAAGCCTTATGTTTCTTTGTGAATAAGACGAGTATATCTAGATTCCCTAGGTATATGTATGGGCATATACTTGGTGTGAGATGTGAGATTGAGATCCCCTTACTCTCTCATTTGGTTTTCTTAGAGCGAGCACGTCTACTATTAGGTGGAGCTATACTCTTTTTGTTTACTCTTATTATACCTTGTTCTCTCTTACTTCTCCCATCTTCAGTAGCTCTCTTACTGCTCCCTTGAGCATTTGAGGAATCCTACTGAGTATTCTTATATTCACCACTACTTGGGAATTTACTGCTTTTAGTGTGCCCTTGTAGATGATGGATGGGTTGATCATGATATCAAAGGAGATTAGGGATACAGGGTTCTCAGACTGCATGCAGTGGTTATATCTTTGGATTTAGGAGTGGGACTCTTCTAGCAATTTTTCTTTTTTACCTCTTACTGGGTTGTGGAACTTTTCTAGTTGGGTGTTTATTTTTTCCCTTTCCCTTTTAGCTTTACTTTTATTATACTAGTATTGTTTAGAGGTCAATGTATTTATGTTGGTTCCCTTTTTATAGCAGTCTGGTACCTTGGTTTCTTTTTTCCTCTACACTTTTGCATTGATTTTGCTACTTGTGTGTGTATAGGTTCTTAGGTAAAGGACACCCTGGTTTTTTTGTGCCTTCGACGCTAGTCACCAGCCCCTGGCTTATGGAGGCGGGTTTGGGGTAGTTGTGTCTTGAGCCCTGGTATGGGTCGAGTCGTGAAAATATTTGACAACTTGTGACTTTATTTTTGGAAACATTCATTTTTTCATTAAGTTTTTTTGGTGATCAATGTATTCACATATTTTTAATGTGACATTAAAAGACAATTTATATTTTCTGAGAATAGAATGACAATTTAGTGACCTTCCTTCTAAATTTTTGGACTTTGAATTTGGTTAGACATATTTTGGATGAGTATTAAGGTTAACCATTTATTAAATTAATTAAGTTGAATTTTGGATTTACTATTGAGGTATTAGATATTAATATAATATATTGGATAAATTTTTCTTACCATTTTTGTTTTAGTAAAGATAGTTGAAATAACATTTTACTCTTTTATGAATATTATGATCTTTAAAAATTGATTTTAGTGCTTTAGGAATAAAAATTCATTTGTTGATATTCATTTCTTGTAGTAAGAGATGAAGTGAAAATTTATTGAAATAAAACAAAGGGATGAAATTATGCTTATTAAATAGAAAGATATAAATTAAGTATATTTAATTATATTCTTAGACAATAAAACAATTCCTCAACTCTAGGAAAAGGATCTTGAAACAAAAATGTTATCCTAATACCTTTATTTCTAATGAAACAATGGTATTTTTACCCTTTAAATATTTATATTTTTTCCATTAATTATCTCTGGATAACCCACCTTCTTATGATCAATGATATCTATCACTTTACATAATTATTTATGCGTTTCTTTCATGTCCATATCTTTACATCCCGCCTATATTCTCTTTCTTGGAAACTTAGTTATGTATTATTCTAGATGACTTTAATATTTCTCTTTCTCTCTTATAAAGAGGATGTTTTATTAACCCTTTTTATAATGTGGTTTTACAAAAAAGGTATTTCTAAATTTTAGACCCTTGATTACCGAGATCTAGATTAAATTTTTAGGATGTAATTTATTTAAGGGGTAGAATGTAACACCCTAAGATTTTAAAAGAGGAACATCATGGTTGATAGTGTATATAACATGAAAAATATTTTTTATAAGAGAATTCAACACCCTGAGACTTTATGTTGTATTTATTTTTAAATTGATTCAATCTCTTCAATAGCTTACAATGCACGCAATATATAGTTTAAAAAAATTCCATTCTCTATTAAAATATTATTATTTAAACATTGCCATTAAAAATTGGTTGTAAATATAAGGCCCCAGCCTTAAACCTTACTTAATCTTGAGTTATTACAAGATTACACATTAAGGATCTTTTCAGGTTTAGAGTTTTAGAGAATTAGATCATGAAACTTACATTACATTCCACATTTAAACAAAGTGGTTACATAAAAGATAGTATTCATTCTTCCCATCAACAGAAACATATTTAAAATAAAACATGGATTCTTTCTTGACACATCCTTGACACTATCATCACATCATGTACCCTTCCCTTGACCTGTGAAAAACATTTCAAAAACTTGGGATGAGCATAAAAATCTCAGTAAGGGATATAAAAATATGGAAAGGAAACATGAGTACATGTATACATAATAATGAAATCATACTTTACCCATAAAACATAGGCATATCAAATCATGAATAAATCATAGAAATAATAAGACATAAAAGGTAACTTGAGGCATTCATAACATTCTTACGTAGGGAGTAACCCTCTTGGTTACGTTTTGGAATACCCATAACAGTATATTCCCTAAATCTCTTCGGAGAAACCTCAATGTTTCACTCCTTCGCGTTACCCAATGCATTGGAGAGCTATATCGGGCTCACCCGCCCTTAGTTTATCACGGAACCACCCATTTTCATAACAATTCCCAAGAACCATAACATAAATGTATCACAAAAAACATGCATAAAGGAAACATAACATTTCCACATTTCAATCACAATATAACATTTTAGTATATTGAAATAATGAATCCATTCAAAAAGAAACCATTTCCAAAACCATTTAAAACATTTAATAAAGAGATTTTTGAATCAAAGTGTCCCATACCACCTTGAAGCTTAAAATTTTAAACCATTAATATCCATATAAATAAATCCTTAAAACCATTTTGAAAACATCTATATTAATAAGAACAAATAATTAAAACATTTAAAATGATATTTTGGTTAAAGGGGTTTTACCAAAATTAGAGACACTTGAATACAATAATTGAGGAATAACATTTAGTCAGAACTTTATAATATCATGAGAATAAATGGATTCATGATATAATACTCCAAAGGACAGTATATACACCATATAAGAGTGAATTGGTGCATAACAACAATGAACCCTCAATAGAAATGTCAAATGTGATGAAATCCCTTATAGAGAAGGTATCCTTAAATTAAGGACAAATCAATCTCAAAAATATGTGTGACAAATATAAGTACACCCAATATAAGTGGATATTAAGTGTAAAACAATAAAAGTTCATTCACATATATTCAATAGATGACATATTCAATGACTACATGTTGAACCCAAATAAATCGAAATTGGGTTAAAAAGTTCCCTTGACAGCCTAACGGCATCACATCAAAATGAGTTGATGAGAGATAAAAAGTGTATCTCATCACTTGGACATAAAATTTACATCAATAATGATATATGAGAACATATCCCAACATAACAATATGTAAATTAAAAGACCCAACAAAAGAAGTCTTTTAAAAAAGAGGAGGGTGAAAGGTTCCCTTACCGACTTGGGTATCTTTCAAAACATACACCCCATGAAAGAAGGACAATAGATCATTAATGTAAATACTCATAAACGAAAGTATATTACACAAAGAGTAGAATAATTGGCAGTTAATACACCACACAATGTAATTTGTGGAAAATGTAGCATAAATCTCCCGGGAATAAAAGTGAGATGAAAAATCCCTTACGAAAACTCGGCAGCCTAACGGCGCCACATAAAACTTCCGAATATGGATTGATGAGATCAAATAGGGTATCTCATAACATTACAAAAAAATGTACAGCAAGAGGAATATAAAAGAACATCCCCCAACATTACAAAGAGGAGCTTAAAAGAAGTGACATAAAGGAGAGTACTTAAAAAGAAAGAGAGAGGTTAGATCTCTTACGAAAGTTCGGCAGCCTAACGGCGCCACTCAAAACTTCCAAAATGGATTGATGAGAGAGAATAGGGTCTCTCATCACATGAACATAAAAATTACAGTAAGTTTAATATAAAAGATCATCCCAATAACAAGAAATATGAGCTTTAAAAGGAATGACATAAAAGTGTGTACTTAAAAAGAAAGAGAGGAGTAGGATCCCTTACCTCGGGTCCGACTTGACTCGATCGTTCTTTAATCTCCTGAATAATAAACTTGAGTTAATTTATAATTCCTTAAGAACCTTTTTAAAGTTCATTATTCCTTTTATATCACTTATTACCATGTCATAAACATTATGTAATCATTTAAGTTAATAATATTTGTTTTGTCGATATTTGGTTCTTAAGTTGAAAGTGGACTTCTTACAATTACATGTTGTTCGTGTGGCCAAATGTTTATTATATCCAAAATTGTATTCATGATGTAGATATCATATATGTCATATATATCCAGTACATTCATGCATTTATAACATTACATAATAATTTAGAGGTAAGAAATGAAATGCACCGTTCATGGAGACGGTAAGCCGTACGTACGCATGAACGCTAATTTCATTTCTATTTCATATTTTATAGAATGGAATAGTAATGATATAAATGTATATTATAATTCCAGTATAATATCATATATAATATCATTGTTCCATCCTTTATACGTCCCACATATGGTATTTAACGAATCAAATCACTTTGAGGGTGCGGTAGTCCGCACTTCCTTAAATGAAGATATCACGTTTACCCATAATGGAAACCATAAAGGAATGCACAAAATGAAAAAAAACATAAGATTAAGGAAAACATAAACATATTATATATCATATATAAAAATAGTGACATCATAATGGCCACCTTTGAAGGTGTTAAATGAGTATTGAACAATCATCGTTTCGGGAGGCAGAATTTCGCCATCCACGGAAACCGTATGTTCTTTAACCATTTGATGTAGTTGTGTGAGAGTGTAGCTCGAATAAATCTTATAACAAAATCCTAGTATATTTAAGATACTGGTGTTGTTACAAAATAAGTAAATAAAAAGAGTTTAGGGGTTTGGAGAAGAAAAATAAAACAAATGAACATGAGAGAATGAATTACCTTTAGAAGTGTAACTCCTTTTGATTTGAGCCTAAAGGCTTCCTTTGAAAGGATTCTTCCCAAAGGGAATCCTCTAGGATGAGGAGAGGGATGTGGAGAGAGTAAATGGGCAGGGGTTGGCCGAGCCAAAGGCTTGAGGAGTGTGTGAAAGGTGGTAGAGGTGGGGGCCTTTTATAAGAGGAGAGGAGGGGCACTTTTGGAAAGTAAAGAAATATTACTTTATTTGAAAATGTGTTTCGGTTTTAAAAGGTCCCACATTGATATAATTCGTGGATAAGGTGATAAGGGTTCGAAATCCACCCATCCAATATGTTTTGGACATGTGTAGTTCATAGATTTTACATTATCTTTCCATTTTATTTAAATCGTTAAATAATGAGGTCATCGCTGCATCATCATGATGTCATAAATAATTTAATTTATTTAGTGTCTAAAATTTATAAAAAAAATACTATGATGTAGGAAATCTTTTTAGCTTACAATTACTATTTATAATCAAAAATCTGATCTTTATAACCCCATGTAAAAATTGTTTTCGTAAAACATATGATGTTTGTGTCATTTTTACTTTTACATTAAATAAAAAGTTATTTTTGTCATTTCCCAACCAAAGTGGCTCCATGGGGTCCTCAAGTTGACCCATGGCTTGTCTTGGTCGGCAATGACACAACCAATGAGGGAGGACATGTGTCAAGTTCATTTCATATTATTAAAACATTATTTTTACCTTAAACTACACTAATTACCTCTAATCGCGATTAAAAATTTAATAAGTTACTATTCACCAAAAAATTATTTTTATCCCATTGAACCACATTTTACTTATTAATGAAAACCATGTATGTCAGATTTTTGAAATTCAAAACACAAAGATGGCAAAATTTCATTTAAACGGAAAAATCAGTTTTTATAAGTACCACTTAGTGGTGTCACTATTCATCAAAAATTGATGTTTTTTAGAAAAATCCCAAAAATTCACCCTAAGCTATATTTGATATTCCGAATTAAAAAATGAAGTCTATTTTAAAAAATTCAAAACATATAAGTCACATTAATTAATTTAATAATTAATTCCCGATGTTAGAGCAAAAAGCGTGTTTTTATGAAACAATAAGTATCAAAAGATTGACACTGGTTTAAGTCTGTTTTCAAAGTGAAATTAATTCCAACGACCACTATTGGATTTAATGGTAAAAATATATTCTAATTTCACTTTAAAAACAATTCAAAAGATAATCTAATCATATAAATAAATTATATTAAAAAGAGGTTTTGAATTAAAATACAACATTTTACACTATTCATTAAAAAAATGAACTTTATCGGAAAGACACCAAAAATTTACACAAAGTAAATTTTGATGTCCCGATTCTTAATAAGAGTTTTATTTGGTCCAAAATAATGTTTAAGAGTGAACAAAACTATATTTAATGATGGTTCAACATCAAAAGGTGATAAGTGAACCTTTAGTGAAAACTAGGACATATACGCCTAAAATTGAATTCTTTCCGTATTTTAAGCCTCTATCCTTTATTGGATAAATGTAAAAACATTTAAAAACATATATAATCATATTTTAGTTATTTCTATCCATTCCCGCCATTACAATGGCTACATGTTAACTACCATTTAAAATAATATTATTTTATTATTAGAGTGCAACGTAAGATTCCCAAGAAACTCGTTGTTGCGTGTTGGGTACGCCATCGAGCATAGCATCCCCTTTAAAGTCATATTAATATTTTATTCACAAATATGGATAAATATGAAAATGTCATATTCTTTATTTACCTGGGGTGTTACATCCTTCCCCCCTTTTGGGAATTGCGTCCTCGCAATTTTTAAAATTGAGCTTGGAAACATCCTTGAACGTCCCACATCGGAACAAGAGTCGGTAAAACAATCACTTTAAAATAAAGGAAGATAAGTACAGAGGTCACCTGAGTTAACCCATACTAGGATTCCATGTAGAAAAACATGGACATGGAAGAAAAAGCAAAGGGTCATGTTCTTGAGGGAGAGTGATAGTAAACATGTCTAGGAGAAAGTTAACAATGAGAAAATCACAAACTTGTGATGGGTTAAACGGTATTCGATTCCCCAGTAGGAAAAGCTAATAGAAAACATTTTTGTTTTAAGTTAATTTTTATTGAGGAATTTATTCACAAGGAAACATAATCACTTATCATGTTGACTTTCAACTTTTACTAGATTCCTTAATCAAACTCATATTTTTTCCAAAAGACGAGTATTTAGGGAGACTTGTTCGCATTAAGAGTACTATAATCAACTTCTAGAGAATCACCTAATCCACAAAAGAGAACTATATACATCCCATGTCTTTAGGCTTTAACCAAAACCAAAACCAAAAAGGTTAGTACAAGGTCAGATAATCCAGAAAAGGATAACCCATTAAAAAGAAAATCCATGCTTAATCTCCAAAATTTGTCCAACAAAACCCAAAGTTCAACGACGACCATCCGATAAACAATTTGTCCATAAAATTCTTTAAAGTAAACCAATATAAGATTGAAATCCAAATATTTGAATGATTTAGTCACATAGTCTTCCAAGTTAAATCGTAACATTTATCTCCAAACAACATCAGTTGCTCCTAAAGTCTCGTATTGAAAAGTAATTAACCTAATCACATATCCTCTATGATAGGTTAATCATTTTCATAAATAACCCAAAATAAACTTACTCTTAAAAAAAAGAATCAGTCAAACTAACTAGGGACTTCACGTAGTCCAGTGGTAGGCGATAAATACCAGTTGCACTTTGATTGTGGGTTCGATTCCCGCAGCTTTGTCCGACGTGACGGGTAGTCACACGGTCTACGTGTTGTCCTTTTTCCAAAACTATATAATTCTCCAATCATTCCCCAAAAAGGGATAAAATCATTAAAAATAACCATAACATAATTTAACCTCAATTTTATCTCATGCCTTTCACTTCAATCATAAAATATAGTAACCCATAATTACCTCAAAAGTACGGATCATATAAACCCAAATGGTTCTTTATAACTATGTCCACAAAAGAAAAGATAACTATTACTTGAATAAAATTTTCCTATATTAAACATCAGGGTTACACATAATATAAAAAGTCTTCTAATGTAACCCCATCATCAAAAGAGACTTAATACTCTTAAGAATTTCACCATAACTCTTGAAGCCCTTATATGTTGACATCTTACTCATTCAACATTCTTCATGATCCATTATCCATTCCTTTCCAACTTATTCCGAAATACCTCTTTCCTACAAACAAAATCATGAATCATATCCTAAGATTCTAAAATAGGAAAACAATAGTCATGAAATAGTACATACCTTTGATTGGTCATTGTCAGTTTCTTCATCCTCAATCAGAATGGCATTAGGTATTGGTAAACGAATATTGGTACGCTCTTGGTGACCCCATTCACGAAACTTCTTCATAGGACATGTGTTTTCATAATGACCATGCACACCACATTTAAAACATTCAATTGATCCCTCAGAAAGAACTTCTTTCCCTTTCCTCGAGTCAACTGGATGCTTCCTTTTTCCATGGAAGGTTCTTGCTTTATGACCTTCATTTCCACATCTATAGCATATTTCTGTCCCTTTGAAACATTTTCCTAGGTGTTTCTTTCCACATCTTTGACACATAGGTTTTTGAACACACTTACCTTTATGATTATTACCTGTACATCCGTAGGGATTTGTTTCTTCATATATGATGCCTTAGAGAAATCTATAAGGTTTAGGTGGTCAATCATGACTCCAGATAGTTGGTTGAGGATTATCACAAGAGTTCTCATTGCAGCTCCCATATCATTTAGTTTCTTGCTCAAAAAACTGTCACAGTTTCCTTTACATCCACTGTTACTTTGGTGCCTGCTAGATCCAGCCATTTACTAAAACCAAAAAGGTCAGTGTGAGTATATCAACAAAACCATCATGTACTAATGAGTAAGATAAACACTAAGATATACTTACTCATTCACTTTATCTAAAACTAGGACTCTTTCTGAAATCCTAACCATTATGGTAATGTCACTTATGCTTAAAGAATACCCTAACCTCTAAAGCTATCTAAACCGACCTTTGATACCAACTATAAGGCCCCAGCCTTAAACCTTACTTAATCTTGAGTTATTACAAGATTACACATTGAGGATATTTTCAGGTTTAGAGTTTTAGATAATTAGATCATGAAACTTGCATTACATTCCACATTTAAACTAAGTGGTTACATAAAAGACAGTATTCATTCTTCCCATCAACGGAAACATATTTAAAATAAAACATGGATTATTTCTTGACACATCCTTGACACTATAATGACATCATGTACCCTTCCCTTGACCTGTGAAAAACATTTCAAAAACTTGGGATGAGCATAAAAATCTCAGTAAGGGATATAAAAATATGGAATGGAAACATGAGTACATGTATACATAAGAATGAAATCATACTTTACCCATAAAACATAGGCATATCAAATCATGAATAAATCATAGAAATCATAAGACATAAAAGGTAACTTGAGGCATTCATAACATTCTTACGTAGGGAGTAACCCTCTTGGTTACATTTTGGAATACCCATAACAGTATATTCCCTAAATCTCTTCGGAGAAACCTCAATGTTTCACTCCTTCGCGTTACCCAATGCACTGGAGAGCTATATCGGGCTCACACGCCCTTAGTTTATCACGGAACCACCCGTTTTCATAACAATTCCCAAGAACCATAACATAAATGTATCACATAAAACATGCATAAAGGAAACATAACATTTCCACATTTCAATCACAATATAACATTTTAGTATATTGAAATAATGAATCCATTCAAAAAGAAACCATTTCCAAAACCATTTAAAACATTTAATAAAGAGATTTTTGAATCAAAGTGTCCCATACGACCTTGAAGCTTAAAATTTTAAACCATTAATATCCATATAAATAAATCCTTAAAACCATTTTGAAAACATGTATATTAATAATAACAAATAATTAAAACATTTAGAACGATATTTTGGTTAAAGGGGTTTTACCAAAATTAGAGACACTTGAATACAATAATTGAGGAATAACATTTAGTAAGAACTTTATAATATCATGAGAATAAATGGATTCATGATATAATACTCCAAAGGACAGTATATACACCATATAAGAGTGAATTGGTGCATAACAACAATGAACCCTCAATAGAAATGTCAAATGTGATGAAATCCCTTATAGAGAAGGTATCCTTAAATTAAGGACAAATCAATCTCAAAAATATGTGTGACAAATATAAGTACACCCAATATAAGTGGATATTAAGTGTAAAACAATAAAAGGTCATTCACACATATTCAATAGATGACATATTCAATGACTACATGTTGAACCCAAAGAAATCGAAATTGGGTTAAAAAGTTCCCTTGACAGCCTAACGGCATCACATCAAAATGAGTTGATGAGAGATAAAAAGTGTATCTCATCACTTGGACATAAAATTTACATCAATAAGTATATATTAGAACATATTCCAACATAACAATATGTAAATTAAAAGACCCAACAAAAGAAGTCTTTTAAAAAAGAGGAGGGTGAAAGGTTCCCTTACCGACTTGGGTATCTTTCAAAACATACACCCCATGAAAGAAGGAAAATAGATCATTGATGTAAATACTCATAAACAAAAGTATATTACACAAAGAGTAGAATAATGGTCAGTTAATACACCACTCAATGGAATTTGTGGAAAATTTATTATAAATCCCACGGGAATAAAAGTGAGATGAAAAATCCCTTACGAAAACTTGGCAGCCTAACGGCGCCACATAAAACTTCCGAATATGGATTGATGAGATCAAATAGGGTATCTCATAACATTAAAATAAAATGTACAGAAAGAGGAATATAAAATAACATCCCCCAACATTACAAATAGGAGCTTAAAAGAAGTGACATAAAGGAGAGTACTTAAAAAGAAAGAGAGAGGTTAGATCTCTTACGAAAGTTCGGCAGCCTAACGGCGCCACTCAAAACTTCCAAAATGGATTGATGAGAGAGAATAGGGTCTCTCATCACATGAACATAAAAATTACTGTAAGTGTAATATAAAAGATCATCCCAATAACAAGAAAGATGAGCTTTAAAAGTAATGACATAAAAGTGTGTACTTAAAAAGAAAGAGAGGAGTAGGATCCCTTACCTCGGGTCCGACTTGACTCGATCGTTCTTTAATCTCCTGAATAATAAACTTGAGTTAATTTATAATTCCTTAAGAACCTTTTTAAAGTTCATTATTCCTTTTATATCACTTATTACCATGTCATAAACATTATGTAATCATTTAAGTTAATAATATTTGTTTTGCCGATATTTGGTTCTTAAGTCGAAAGTGGACTTCTTACAATTACATGTTGTTCGTGTGGCCAAATGTTTATTATATCCAAAATTGTATTCATGATGTAGATATCATATATGTCATATATATCCAGTACATTCATGCATTTATAACATTACATAATCATTTAGAGGTAAGAAATGAAATGCACCGTTCATGGAGACGGTAAGCCGTACGTACGCATGAACGCTACTTTCATTTCTATTTAGTATTTTATAGAATGTAATAGTAATGATATAAAGTTATATTATAATTCCAGTATAATATCATATATAATATCATAGTTCCATCCTTTATACATCCCACATATGGTATTTAACGAATCAAATCACTTTGAGGGGGCGGTAGTCCGCACTTCCTTAAATGAAGATATCGCGTTTACCCATAATGGAAACCATAAAGGAATGCCCAAAATGAAAAAAAAACAGAATATTAAGGAAAACATAAACATATTATATATCATATATAAAAATAGTTACATCATAATAGCCACCTTTGAAGGTGTTAAATGAGTATTGAACAATCATTGTTTCGGGAGGCAGAATTTCGCCATCCACGGAAACCGTATGTTCTTTAACCATTTGATGTAGTTGTGTGAGAGTGTAGCTCGAATAAATCTTATAAAAAAATCCTAGTATATTTAAGATACTGGTGTTGTTACAAAAGAAGTAAATAAAAAGAGTTTAGGGGTTTGGAGAAGCAAAATAAAACAAATGAACATGAGAGAATGAATTACCTTTAAAAGTGTAACTCCTTTTGATTTGAGCCTAAAGGCTTCCTTTGAAAGGATTCTGCCCAAAGGGAATCCTCTAGAATGAGGAGAGGGATGTGGAGAGAGTAAATGGGCAGGGGTTGGCCGAGCCAAAGGCTTGAGGAGTGTGTTAAAGGTGGTAGAGGTGGGGGCCTTTTATAAGAGGAGAGGAGGGGCACTTTTGGAAAGTAAAGAAATATTACTTTATTTGAAAATGTGTTTCGGTTTTAAAAGGTCCCACATTGATATAATTCGTGGATAAGGTGATAAGGGTTCGAAATCCACCCATCCAATAAGTTTTGGACATGTGTAGTTCATAGAGTTTACATTATCTTTCCATTTTATTTAAATCGTTAAATAATGAGGTCATCGCTGCATCATCATGATGTCATAAATAATTTAATTTATTTAGTGTCTAAAAATTATAAAAAAAATACTATGATGTAGTAAATATTTTTATCTTTCTAATGAATATTTATAATAAAAAATCTGAACTTTATAACCCCATGTAAAAATTGTTTTCGTAAAACATATGATGTTTGTGTCATTTTTACTTTTACATTAAATAAAAAGTTATTTATGTCATTTCCCGACCAAAGTGGATCCATGGGGTCCCCAAGTTGACCCATGGCTTTTCTTGGTCGGCCATGACACAACCAATGAGGGTAGGACATGTTTCAAGTTCATTTCATATTATTAAAACATTATTTTTACCTTAAACTACACTAATTACCTCTAATCGCGATTAAAAACTTAATAAGTTACTATTCACCAAAAAATTATTTTTATCCCATTGAACCACATTTTACTTCTTAATGAAAACCATGTATGTAGGATTTTTGAAATTCAAAACACAAAGATGGCAAAATTTCATTTAAACAGAAAAATCAGTTTTTATAAGTACCACTTAGTGGTGTCACTATTCATCAAAAATTGATGTTTTTCAGAAAAATCCCAAAAATTCACCCTAAGCTATATTTGATATTCAGAATTCAAAAATGAAGTCTATTTTAAAAAATTCAAAACATATAAGTCACATTAATTAATTTAATAATTAATTCCCGTTGTCAGAGCAAAAAGCGTGTTTTTATGAAACAATAAGTATCAAAAGATTGACACTAGTTTAAGTCTGTTTTCAAAGTGAAATTAATTCCAACGACCACTATTGGATTTAATGGTAAAAATATATTCTAATTTAAATTTAAAACAAATTAAAAAGATAATCTAATCATATAAATAAATTATATTAAAAATAGGTTTTGAATTAAAATACAACATTTTACACTATTCATTAAAAAAATGAACTTTATCGGAAAGATACCAAAAATTTACAAAAAGTAAATTTTGATGTCCCGATTCTTAATAAGAGTCTTATTTGGTCCAAAAGAATTTTTAAGAGTGAACAAAACTATATTTAATGATGGTTCAACATCAAAAGGTGATAAGTGAACCTTTAGTGAAAACTAGGGCATATACGCCTAAAATTGAATTCTTTCCGTATTTTAAGCCTCTATCCTTTATTGGATAAATGTAAAAACATTTAAAAACATATATAATCATATTTTAGTTATTTCTATCCATTCCCGCCATTACAACGGCTACATGTTAACTACCATTTAAAATAATATTATTTTATTATTAGAGTGCAACGTAAGATTCCCAAGAAACTCGTTGTTGCGTGTTGGGTACGCCATCGAGCATAGCATCCCCTTTAAAGTCATATTAATATTTTATTCACAAATATGGATAAATATGAAAATGTCGTATTCTTTATTTACCTGGGGTGTTACAGTAAAGTTGGCAGGTATAAATAGAACTAACTAAATTATGAAAATTATATCATTTACACGTGTATAAAATAAATTAAATGGTTATTTATTGATTACAAATAAAATAATAATCACTTGAAAGAAAAAAATGTTTTTTTGAAAAACTGTTTTTTTTTCTTCTAAAAGGCAATTTAGTCGTGCTTTGCACGCATAATTTAAAATTAAATTTTACCAATTTTAGAAAAATTATTTGATAAAATAAAATTTACTTTTAAAATTTATAATTAAAAAGTATATTTTGGTAAATTTTTGAAATTTTTCTGGAAATATTAATTTTTTTCATGAATAGTGAAAAATAATAATTTTTATTGAAAAATGACTTTTCATTTCAATTATTTGAAAAGTTAAATTATATTTTAACTTTTTTTAAAATTAAAATAAGTTTGATTATATTATAATAAATTTGATTTATAATAGTGAAATCAATTTCATGTTGAATTTTGATATTAAAACTTTCTATACTTTTGAGAATTTTCTCTTTGAAAACTTGATTTTTTATCACATTTATGGGTATAATTTTAAATTGAATTTTAGAAATTATGGTAATTAAATTAGGAAAATGAATTCAAAATTTTTAATCAGCATAATTTATATTATATAAAAATGTGAACTTAATTTTTTATCATAATTAATAGTGAATATTGTAAAAAATAATTATTATAGTTAAGGTAAAAAAGGGTTTATCGGGGGTTAAACTAAAAAGACAAGGGTTAAAAATGACCTAAAACTTTTAAGAAACCAATTTTTCAGTAACATTTCAACCTTATTACCTATAATTTTATACAATGATCCATTTCAGAAGCTTTTCCAACTGAAAAACATGGGTATCACTTTTTCTTTACAAAAATACCAAGTGTGTCCTCTCCCCAACTTATAAAAGGCCACCCCATCTTCTCTCATCTTCACACTTCCAAAACCATTTGGTTATGATAATACCTACAAAAATTACTTCCTTAATCCTCTCCCAAAATCCTATAGTACATGTTTTTATCATAAATTCAATCTAGTAAGGCTTTAGTTATAAACCTAAAAAACTTCTCCAAGGAAGAGGTGAAATTCTTAACATGTGTATTTGTTTTATTTCTTCTTCCACCTCCTTCGAATATTATTAAAAAAATAATAATATAATAACACCATTATATATCATATAATGAGATGTTATTATGTTATTTTCATAACCAACATCCATCTCCACTTCCATCAAATGGAAAAAAATTGTTGATTACATTTACGACAGACTACCGCCTCTTTAACATCCCGACCTGGGTGCCACATACCGGTGCACCAAGCTTGTCAGTTACATGAAATCGATTATGCTTCAACATATTACTAAGTATTTTTACTAGCAATGAGTTTCTTATATAAAACATGGGGATACTATACCCTATTTATTAGAGTAATACAATACTAGGAATGCAACAAGAATAACCAAATGATATGACCAATCCAAACCAAAATTGTAAATATTTCATGCTAAATAAGTGTAAAGTGTAAAAATGAAAAACCAAAATAAATACACTAACAACTCCCCGAAGTGGGTCCCAACACCAAGTTCGGTTCCCATATCCACACTCCATCCCAACTCATCCATCTAGCATAGGGATCTTGCCCTTATCCTATCCTACAAACATGAATTCTATTCGAGTACCGATCAGAAAGGCTGAGTAGGGTGACTACAACTTATATGGCTACCACCAACGGTGTCTAAAACAATATCCAGTCAATAATAGTGAATACAGTTTTATAAATAATAAAGTAAAATTCATAATTAAATAGTTATCACATTTCATTATCCTTTAATTGACCACATAAATCCCGAGGTTCATGATAACACCCATGATATCAATAACTTCTTTGATCCATTCTAGAGTCTGAACTATCCCCAAGGGATATCACAGATCACAATACCATGGTTATCATTTATCATTTCTTTTCATTTCATATCACATCCATTTAGAACCATAGTCCAATACCAATCTCATGGGTGTAGGATTTCATTCCTAACACCCCATGGGTATTTGGTGCTATGTCCCTATCCCAAACCTTAATATCTCATGGGTATTTAGAGCCTCAGTCCCTATCCCACACTCTCTATCACACATGGGTATTTGGAGCCTCAGTCCATGTCATATACATTAATAATCACATATGGGTTTTTGGGGCCGCAGACCCTATCCCACACCTCGATGTTACATTTACCATATGTATCACATTTAACAACGTTAATCATCATTAATACTCTCATAAAATTTTTACATAATGGTATACCATTTCAATTTTCAAAACAATCAAGATTCATCACTTTAATTCACATGGAATAATATGAACAAGTCACTATTAAACAGATTATTATCCTTTAATCATATAATTCGTTAACCCTTCTAGGTTAGTCCAGACACCCATTACTTCCCATTAATCAATTATCTCATCATTCAACTAACCAATCAATTTCATATCCCATTAATTGACCATTTATAAAATCCCATTAATTTTCCAATTATGCAATCCTCTTAACTGATTAATTATACAATCCCATTAATTGACCAATTATACAATCCTATTAATTGACCAATTTTCATAACTTAATTATTCGACCAATTTAATGTCCCATTATTCACCAATTTCATAATCACAATTACAAAATTAAATTTTCCCAAGTTCAACTCATTTTATATTTACATGGAATATCAATTAATTAATTCCACGATTTTATAAATTAATTAACCAATTAATTAATTTAATTCAAGATTAAATTAAAAAAAGTTCCAATTTAAGTTCCACATGACATACACACAATTGGAATTAAATTATATTGAAATTGAATTTATAACACCTACCTCAAGATCGTTGATGTATTCTCACCAACAGAAATCCCCAAATTGAAGCAAAACTTTCAATTATACAATGAGAAACGAGATCCAGATCAAAAACCTAGATCCAAGGGCAAATGGATTATATCTATCAAAACCTAGATATAGATAAATTACCAATAGAAGAAAAAATACCTTAAAAATATGATAAAAATACAGGATAGAGGGAGAAAACCAATTGGGATGAGCTCTCTTACCAGGAGAGGTGTAAATCTATAAAAAGAATATTTTATCTACTAAGAAAAGGGTTAGGAAACCATTGGAATCCGTCTAAGAGACTCCAAAATGAGATAAATGAGTTAGGGTTGAGTTGGGGTTTTTAGGGATATAAGATGTGGGTTTAATAATTTTGTAATGAATTTTATGAGGTTTATTTTTTTGTGCGGACGGTTCCCTGTACAAGGCGCACAGTTTTCCTTAACTATGAGTCTAATCGTGAGGCTCCTCCCAGGGGTTGCACAGTTACTACTAGGAGGGAATTTAGTTTAGAAAATTGTACATAATCCCTATAAATCCCCTCTTTTGGGTTCACATGGTTTTTTTTCTTGGGTGCATAGTTTGGGAAAACAATGCGCGAACCGTGCACTGCCCATCTTCCTTCCAAAATTTTCAAATTTCACTCAAAAACACCCCAAAGAGAAAACCAACCAAAATACACTAAAAATGGTTAAATAGTACCTATAAAAAAGCCTGATACATATCAAGGAAAAGTTAGGATCTTACAATCTCTTCACCTTATAATAGCTCATCCTTGAGCTGTACTCTTAATCATCTTAAAGATTCTAAGGTAAAAATATGGGGACACTTAGATCGCATATCCACTTCTCTCTCCCATGTTTCTTCTTGAACATGTCCATGTTTCAAAAATATATAAACTATCAGCATAGTATTTCCCTAAAAAACTTTCACACTACTATCCAACACACATATCAGATGCTTCTTAAAGGATGCATCGGTCTCAATCTCAACATCATCAACATAGATCACATGAGAAGGGTTGGGGTCATATCACTGAAGTTGTGACACATAAAAAACATCATGTATATCACTATACCTATTTATAAGATTCAATCGATATGTCACCTTATCAATTCTATCCACAACTGTCACACCCCAAGCTATGAGACTATTTTATTTTAATTATTTTTATGCCTTAAATAAATTTTTTTTCAGGTTCAGGTTTAGTCTCGAATGATATTTTTGAGTATATGTTAAAAAGTGTGTGCTTTGGGTAGACGTCGTTGGTTCTTAAGAAAAGCACGTTTTAAAAACCCTATGCAGCTTCGCCCAGAAATTTCAAAACCTGCCATCTTAAAAAAAATAAATAAATTAATTAAATTAAATAAATTTTTAATTTTAAAACAAACTTTAATTGTTGTATGGTTTATGTTTTTTTTGTTAATAATTTTATTGTTATTGAAATGATGGGAATACTTTTATTATTTTCATTTTAGTTATTATGATTCTTATTATTCTTCTTAAAACTATTATTATTTTTATAATTATTATTATTAGTAGTGTAGAATATTTTTTATTTTATGTTTTATTTTCAATTTTATTATTACTGTTTTTTTCTCAAGGGTTTACCCCTTCTTTCTTTTCCTCCCCATGTGTCTTCCCCCTCTCCCTCTTTACCATGCATGCAGTGCGAGCTCCCTCTCCTCCTTCTCCTAGACTCCTTGCACTCTGCCACCTTGCAGAATCAATGAACCCCAAGACTTCTAGCCCTTACACTTGTTGTGTGCTAGCCAGCCTAGTACCCTCCTCATGTCCAGCCCGCCTTAGCCTCCCTTACAGCATACCCACAGGCCGATCTCCAGTCTGGCTCACCCGCGCCCAGCGGCCTCCCCCTGACTCATCCCTCCTCACAGCAGCATCCCAGGCACTGTCCTGAGCCATATCTCCCCCATGTTCACTCAACATAGCACCGCTCCCCCCCCCCTCCCGTCCAGATTTCTCCAGTGGCACATCCTCCCTCCTTCTTCAGTGTGCATAGCCGCTGCTCACCCCCCTTGTCCCTCCACCCAGCTCCTCCCTTACGCCCACCATACCTCCCCTTGCAGCACCTCACCCACCACACCTCCTCGGCCTCTCCACTTCCCCATCGTGCTCCCCAGATAGCCCTCCTCAATTCCTTCCCACTCCTCTGGTCTCAACCACTTCCACGACAACCCCTTGCTAAGGCGCACAGCAACCCCCGACGATCCCTTCCCCCCCTCAGCATGTAGTCGGCGAGACCTCCCTCTATCCAACCCTGTGGACTCCCTCCTGTGAGACTTTTCTCTATCCATCACCTCATTCACACAATCGGTAGAACCATATCCATTTATTTTATTTATTTGTGATGAGGTTTCTAATTATTTAAAGGATTATTTCTATAGAGTTAGCGTTTTAGAACCATACGGGGCGATTTAGAGCGGGCGTTGTCATTGTGCTTTGGATTTGAGTACGTTGGACCTTATTGTGGGGTTCCAAACGTGGGTTTTCCTCATCGCACTATGAATTTGAGGTTGTTCTCCCTTTCACTCGCCTTTATAATTTAAGGAATTTTTATTTCATGTTTTTTGCACCTTAGTTATATTCAAAATACGTATCGTGTGGTCCTTGGATGATTTTCTTAGTATCTAATGGTGATTTATTCATTTCCTTGTAATATTAGAGTTATTTCATCATAAATGTGGACAACTATAATTTCGAAAACGAAATTTTCATTGTCATTTACACATAGTTTATGACAATTAAAATGATGGTTATCACTTTAAATCAATTTAAATCATGAAATTTGTGTTTTTCACTTTGTTGAGTGTAAATTGGAAAAAAATTTGGAACTCATTGCATGTAACTCTGATAAATGGACCATTTTTCATTTTTGTTAAATGTTTTATTTCACGATTTACTGAAAACAAATGGGGGAGTTTTTGTGAATTGTTTAAAATGGGTGTTTTGTTGAGTTGTGATATGGGGTTATTCTTCTTTGTTTTGTATTAAATAGAAATTTATTTTCCTTGAATTTATAAATGTAGCGGAAATATTTGAAATGAGGCTTTGGGCTCCTTAAATGGTTTTCGGAATGGTTTGAGATTTATAAAGGAATGAGTTTCAGTTTTCAAGGTGTTTTGGTGAGCTTTTACCCCTTTGTGAAAAGTGTTTGTGTGTGTTGGTAAACACGAGTTTTGTGAAAAAAATGTTTTAGATGATTTTAAATTAAAAGAAGTAGTTGTGGTTTTTAAATCATTTTGATGGAAATGTTTTGAAGAATGGTTATTAATGTTGTTGAGTATAAATGGTGTGCCTCACACCTCTTTTGAAGAAGTGTTTTCATTTTGAGATAATATTTTTTCTGTTAATGTCTAAGGTCCCGTTTGGCCATTTCGTGAAATTTTTGAAAAGTTTTTATTATGAAAACCCTCGTTGGATGTTCCTCATGCCTCGGTTGTACAAAATGGGTAGGAGGTCCTTGTTAGGGGATTCTCGGAATCTAATGTTAGGGTTCTTCGGTTGGAACCTGTTATAATTGTGTTTTTAAGCATGAGAATAATCCTAGGGGAGACTCAGGGTGAGACATATTGTGTGTTACTATTATAGATATATATACTTTGATTGGATGCTTGGTTAGCATTGGTTGGCTCACCCCCTTTTTTTAAATACTTGAGACATGGGAATCTGGAATATTGAGAGAATATTCTAAGAATTATTGATGCACTGGTAGGTTATGGTACAGACCAGTGGCCCATAGTATGTGGATATATTGGGTTTATTACTACGGTATTTTCCCTCAACCTTCTTGAGAAAGGATGTTAGATCATATTGGGCTTTTTTATTTCATCATGTGTGACATGTCAACGGGGATGAGGTCTCATATATTGGTGTCTTCTGGTTTATTCTTTATCTCCTATGTTTACCCATGTCTATTTGGCTTTTGTTTCTTGTAGTAGTGATTATAATGCTTATATGTATACCTACATTGCATTTACTGTGTGATTTCTTTTGTGCATTTTTGTATATTTTTGTCCTTGGAAAATGGTAAAATGGTTTTAATTAGGTTTCTAAAAATGGTTTTCAAATGAAAGTGTTTAATCCTATTTGTAAAAATTTGAAAATATAAACATTATGATCCATTTCTAAAATGTCATTGAAACTAATGAAATGAAACTAGATTTGAAAATGGTTAAGGGTAATGGTTCGTACTTTGCTTTTGATTAAAATATTTAGAAAAATATACTTTTATAAATTGTAGTTCAAACTTGAAATAGTGTTTCTTTTAATTTTAAAGGTAGTACATTGGGAATAGATATCGAGCTAGCCTACTGAGTTTTAATACTCACGCCTATAGCTCTTCTCTGTTTTTAGTGCTTGTGCAGGCTACATCTTGAGTGTGCTCTCCTTAGGCGATGCTTGATCATTGAGTTGGAGAGTGACCCTCAAGGTCACATAGAGTTAGTTCGAACGTCGATTTTAGTTAGCTTTATTTTCTTTTGTTCCTATTTAGTCAATTTGTTTGGTTTATTTTATTTTGTGATGCTCTGTATTATTTCTGTTGCTTTATTTATTTGTATTGGGATAAATTGTTCCCACAGTCTTTTTTGATGCCCTAGCACTTGTCGGCATCCTGTGAGGATTGGGAATGCCTCTCAGGCCATGTCGCAGACCGGCTCGGGTGATCAGTTCAGGGTCGACCCGGGTTGGTTCATGAAAAAATGGTATCAGAGGCCAGGTTGGATCTTAGCGGACCTCACTTTTCAGAGAACCCATTATTATTTGGTATTTCAAGGTATGTGGAGTAGGATTGTTGGGACATGAGGGGTAGGTGTGGGAATAGAGTCGCGGACTCTTGCTCGTGTTGATCCTCAGGTTTCCATGGGAAGTTTTGTTTAATTAGTTTATTTGGGTTTTTATGGAGCATTGTTTTATTGGGATATAACAAAGAGTGTTGGGCTAATAGTCCTCCTAAACTACACGGCATGGAAAGCCATGTAGAGCTAGGGTCCTGGTCTAAAAAGGCTCTCTATGTCGGTGACGTGTTTGGAATATGGCCTCCAACCATATGGTCAAGTCACCCACTGACACTAGTTCCCTATTTGAGTTGTTTTGAGCCTCTTTTAACTTCTAGAATTTGTTTTTATCTGAAAAAAATGGTTTTGAAAAATGGTTTTTTAAAATTACATATTTAATTTGAGTATTGTTTTAAAAGAAATGGGATAAATGATTTTCTTTTGGAAAATGAGGTTTTTTTTGGCTTTGATATTCCTAGGGGTGCTCACATGTATAGTGGTATGTTGGAATATGAACGGATGTATGGTATGGTGGATGGATTCTTGGGGTGGCATGGATACATGCATGTGAGTGAGACCCTAACAAATATCAATGATGAGGGTTTAACCCACCAATATTGTTTTAAATTAAAGATGTTTTCAAAAGGTAAGTTTTGATGTTATAATGGCTCGTTTTCTTGTGTTTAGAGCTTTTCATATATGCAGTGTTTGTTTTTGATGATTTTTTATTTATTGAGTTGGTCTTGATTGGTTTCTTGACTCTTCTTGTCTAGTGGCTATTCCCTCGAAGATTCAATGGGTGGTCGTAGTGAAATTGATCAACCTAAGGATTTTATGCTTGAGTTTCGGAATCTAGATCCAACTCTCTTTTATGGACAAGAATACCCTTCTATAGCATAGGAGTGGATGCGGAATATTGAAAGGTACTTTAAACTCGTTGAGTTTCCCAAGTTGTTGAAGTTCAAGTTTGCAACCTTCATGCTTGAAGGTTCACCGTGGATGTGGTGGAATTCAGTGTCTCAGAACAAGCCCCGTCAAGAGCTTACTTAGGAGTTCTTCAAGGCTTTGTTCATTCTCTAGTTTTTCTATGAAGAAGAAAGGGTGAGAAAGGGGATGGAGATGTGTTGTCTGCATCAGGGTGATAGATCTGTGTTGGAATATTTCCAGTGCTTTTTGGAGCTGGTCCCTTATGATTCAGGGTATGCCACAGATGACCCCATGAAGGCTCGATGCTTCGAGGTGCGTCTCTACCCTGATCTATAGTCGAAGGTGTCAGAGTCTAACCAAACTTCTTTTGTCGATGTGGTGAGACAATATTTTCATGTCGAATCCACGATGGTAGGAGTGCTCAAAGTAGTCCTTCCTCCTTCGATCCCTATGAGTAGTGGTGAAGATTCTAGAAAGGAGATGGGTAAGTGATCGAAAGTCGATGGAGCAGGTCATGGAATCAAAAGGTCTCAGGATCTTTCATCAACCTCTTCAGAGTGAGAGATCTTCGTGTGTTATCAGTGTGGAAAGCTGGGTTACAAGAAGTCGTCATTCCCAAGTGCTCTGAAACCCTGTCAGGCATCTGGATACCTGGGTCACTTGCGATGATTCTATCGGGGCGTTGCTAGGAAGCGTCATAGAGGAAGTTCTCATAAGTGATGTGATATTGGATTTTTTTTCAAAGTTTATTGTGTAATTTTTATTTAAGTGTAAGGGGTCTCTTATTTTTGTAGTGTACTATTGGTTTTTTGGGTTTTGAAATGTATGGGAATGTTGTGGGTATTTTGATGAACTACAGTTTTCAATGCCAATATGATTTTCATCTTAAAATATTGTCCTTTATTTTGTTAAATCAAAAGGTGTATGTTTCTTATTTGTATTATAAGAACCTGACTACGAGGTAGGAGATGCGTCATTCATCATATCTCCAGCCAGAAGGCCTCAGAGTGAAGCCAGCGCATAGTCGAGAACCCTAGGGGAATTTTATGGAGCCTGGTTAAGGTTGTGCCTCTATTGTTGGGGTGAGGTAGTCTTAGCGTGTCTGTTTTGGTTTCTCCATCATTGTAAATTTCCTCTTGTCTCAAAGAGCATGATGGATTTATCCCTCACGTAATATTAGTAATTGTGCCTTTTTGGATGTGAGGTTCTGATTAGTGGCATTGCGTGGACCACCCATGTGGATCAGTTGTGACTTTGGTTTGTGTCCATCCTGAAGTGAAGAGTCATGAGTAGTTATCTGTCTTAGTTTTATTTATCCAATCCTTGGTCCCCCCTCCCCACCCATGGGGTTAGGGTTTTTGATTCTTATGAAGTTTTTTCTCCATCTCTTATCCCTTTAAGATGGGAATGAATGGTTTAAATGTTGTGTTTATTCTCCTTTTAGCTTGAGTAATGCATGGTTTAGGCTTAAGTCATTTTTCTTCTTGGTCATGTAAAGGTTAGTCCTTTATGGTGGGGAGACCCACCATCTCTTTGGATTTTCTCTCAAATTTTTATTGGATGATAGTTGAATTCTTATGGTGGAGAGCCCGGTCAGGCCTCCCCTCTGCTGGTGATATGTTTCGGACAATGAGGATGAATCTCATTGGTGGTCTATGGAGTGACCATGTGATAAGAGGTTGGATCGTGTTATATGGAATCCTTAGGTGTTGATCAATCGGTTGGATGGTGTTGTGGCTTTCTGAGGATGGAAAGCATTATGGTGGGGAGAATTTTCACACCCCGACCTATGAGACTATTTTATTTTAATTATTTTTCTGCCTTAAATAAATTTTTTCTATGGTTCAGGTTTAGTCTCAGATGTTATTTTAGAGTTTATATTAAAAAGTGTGTGTTTCGGGTTGACATCATTGGCTCTTGGGTGGAGCACATTTTGAAAACCCCACGTAGCTTTGCCTAAAAACTGCACGACCCACAGTCTTCAAAAAAATAAATAAATTGAATAAATTGAATAAATTTTTCATTTTAAAATGAATATTAATTTTTGTGTCATTAATGTTTTTTGTGTGTTAATAATTTTATTGCTATTGAAATGATGGGAATAATTTTTTTATATTCATTTTAGTTATTATGATTCTTATATTCTTCTTACCACTATTATTATTTTTATAATTATTATTATTAGTGGTGTAGAATATTTTTTGTTTTAGGTTTTATTTTCAATATTATTATTACTATTTTTTTATTTTTTTCTATAGGGTTTACCCCTTCTTTCTTTTCCTCCCCATGCGGCCTCCCCTCTCCCTCTTTCCCCTGCATGCGGTGCAAGCTCCCTCTCCTACTTCTCCAAGATGCCTCGTGCTCCACTGCCTTCTATAATCAATGAATCCAAGACCACCGGACCTTCCTCTTGCTGCACGCTAGCCAGCCCAGTGCCCTCCTCCTGTCTAGACCGCCTCAGCCTCCCTTACAGCATACCTGTCGGCTGACCTCCTGTCCAGCTCACATGCTCCCAATGGCCTCCCCCAGACTCATCCCTCCTCACAGCAGCATCTCAGGCGTTGTCCCTAGCCTCGTCACCCACCTGATCACTCGGCGCAGCACCGCTCCCCCCCCCCCCCCCCGCATGGATTTCTCTAGCGGCACATCCTCCCTCCTTCTTCAGTGTGCATAGCCACTGCTTACCCCCTTGGCCCTCCAACCGACTCCTACCTTGCGCCCACCATACCTCCCCTCTGAGCACCTCACCCACCATGCCTCCTCGTCCTATCCACTTCCTCATTGTGCTCCTCGGATATCCATCCCCAATGCCTTCCCACTCCTTTGGTCTCAACCACTGCCGCGACAACCCCTTGCTGGCATGCACAGTAACCCCTGACGATTCCTTCCCCACTCAGCATGTAGCCGGTGATCCCTTCCTCTGTCCGACCATGTGGAATCACTCTTGCAATACTTTTCTTTGTCCAACACCTATTTTTCACATTCAGTAGAACTGTATCCATTTATTTTCTTTATTTGTGATGAGGTTTCAAATTATTTAAAGGATTATTTTTGTAGATTTATCATTTTAGAACCACGTGGGGTGATTCTAAGAGGGCATTTTCACTAAGATTTGGATTTGAGTATGTTGAACATTACTGTGGGGTTACAAACGTGGGTTGTCTTTGTCATGCTATGAATTCGAGGTAGGTCTCCCTTGCACTCACCTTTATAATTTAAGGAATTTCAATTTCTTGTTTTTTGCACCTTAGTTATATTCAAAATAATTTCATATGGTCCTTGGATGATTTTCTTAGTATCCAATGGTGATTTATTCATTTCCTTGTAATATCAGAGTTATTTCATCATAAATGTGCACACCTAGTGTTTCAAAAACGAAATTTTCTTTGGCATTCACACATATTTTATGACAATTAAAATGAGGGTTAGCACTTTAAATCAATTTAAAGCATGAAATTTGTGTTTTTCACTTTGATGAGCATAAATTCGAAATTGTTTTGGAACTTGTTGCATGTGCCACTGATAAATGGCCCGTTTTGAATTTTTGTTAAATGTTTTGTTTCACGGTGTAATGAAAAAAAATTTGTGGAATTTTTGTGAATTGTTTAAAATGTGTGTTTTGTTAAGTTATGATATAGGGTTGTTCTTCTTTATTTTGTATTAAATAAAAATTTATTTTCCATGAATTTAAAAATGTGGTGGTAACATGCGAAATGAGGCTTTGGGTTCATTAAATGGTTTCCATAATGGTTTGATATTTATAAAGGAATGAGTTTTAGTTTTCAAGGTGTTTTAGTGATCTTGCACCCCTTTGTAAAAAGTGTTTGTGTGTGTTGGTAAACATGGGTTTTGTGAAAAAATGTTTTAGATGATTTTAAATTAAAAGGATTAGTTTTGGTTTTTAAATCGGTTTAATGGAAATGTTTTGAAGAATGGTTATTAATGTTGTTGACTATAAATGGTGTGCCTCAAACCTCTTTTGAAGAAGTATTTTCATTTTGAGATAAGATTTTTTCTGTGAATGTCTAAGGGACTATTTGGCCGTTTCATGAAATTTGTGAAAAGTTTTTATTATGAAAACCTCTGTCGGATGTTCTCCATGCCTCAGTTGTATGAAATGGGTAGGAGGTCCTTGTTAGGGGATTCTCAGAATCTAATGTGAGGGTTCTTTGTTTGGAACCCGTTATAATTGTTTTTTTTAAGAATGAGAAGAATCCTAGGGGAGACTTGGGGTGAGACCTGTTGTGAGTTATTATTATAGATATATATACTATGATTGGATGCTCATATGGAATTTGTTGGCTCACCCCCTTTTTTTAAATAATTGATACATGGTAATCTAGCATATTGAGAGAATATTCAAAGAATTATTGATACACTAGTAGGTTATGGTACTGACCATTGTCCCATAGTAGGTGGATATTTTGGGTTTATTATTATGGGACTTTCCCTCAACCTTCCTAAGAAAGGATGGTCGAGCATATTGGGTGTTTTGATTTCATCTTGTGTGACATGTCAACGGGGATGAGGTCTCATGTATTGGTGTCTTATAGTTTATTCTTGATCTCCTAGGTTCACCCATGTCTATTCAGCTTTTGTTGCTTATAGTAGTGATTATGATACTTATATGTATACCTACATTGCCCTTGTTGTGTGATTTCTTTTGTGCATTTTTGTATATTGTTTTCCTTGGAAAATGGTAAAATAGTTTTGATTAGGTTTCTAAAAATGGTTTTCAAATGAAAGTGTTTAATCATATTTGTAAAAATTTGAAAATATAAACATTAATTTACCTTTCTAAAATGTCATTAACACTAATGAAATGAAACTATATTTGAAAATGGTTAAGGGAAATCATTCTTACTTTTCTTTTGAGTAAAATATCTAGAAAAATATACTTTTATAAATTGTAGTTCAAACATGAAATGGTGTTTCTTTTAATTTTAAAGGTAGTGCTTTGTGAATAGATATCGGGATAGCCTTCTGAGTTTTAATACCCATGCCTATAGCTCTTCTTTGTTTTTAGTGCTTGTGTAGGCTACATATCGAGTGCACTCTCCTTGGGCGATGCTTGATCTTTGAGTTGGAGAGTGACCCCTGGGTTCACACGAAGTTAGTTCGGACGTCAAGTTCAATTAGCTATATTTTTTTTGTTCCTGTTTAGTCGTTTTGTTTGGTTCATTTTATTCTATGTTGCTCTGTATTATTTATGCTGCTTTATTTATTTTTATTGGGTGAAATCATTCCCACAATCTCTGTTGATTCCTTGGTGCTTGTTGCCAGCCCGGGAGGATCGGGAACGCCTCTCGGGCCATGTCGCGGACCAGCTTGGGTGATCAGTTCAGGGTGGACCTAGGTTGGTTCATAACAACAACCTCAAATGGTCCAACAAACCTAGCACTAGATTACCCTACCTACTAATCCTATGGTGACCCAATCTAGGCAACACCCAAAGTAATACATGATTACCCTAAATAAAATCAAGTGGTCATTGATGTCTATCAGTATATGAATTATTCTTACTTTGATTTATAGACATACATTTCTAAATTAGCTAAAACTGAACTGATGTCTCCTATATGAGACTCAGTCCCAACAACTCTGACTCACTAGCCTCCATCCCACATAGAGGTGATATATATGGCCTACCATAAAGAGCCTCATATGAATCCATTTTTATAGTTTGCTGATAACTATTATTATAGGTGAAATCCACCAATGATAATAGCTTTTCCTATGAACCACTAAGGTCAATAACGCATGCCCATAGAATATCCTCAAGTACTTATATAGTATGATCTAACTAACCATCTATTTGTGGGTGGTATTCTTAACTTAGTAAAACTTGTGTACCAAGCATCTTCTATAAGCCCTTAAATAATAATGAAGTAAAACATGAGTCATATTTTAAAACAATACTATGTGGAACCCTGTGTAGACAGAATATCTCTCGAATGTATATATATATAAACTCATCCACTGATAAAGTCTCCCATATAGGTAATAAATTTTCTACCTTTTTCAAATGGTCCACAATCACCCAAACAACATCATTCTTCTGATTATTCCTCGCAATAACCACCATAAAATCCATGGTAAAATCATCTCGCTTCCATTCTAGAATAGGAAATGATTATAGTAAACCACCAAGTCATTTATGCTCAGCCTTCACATGTTTACAGGTGTATCATCATGTCACAAACCCTGTAATATCCTTTTTCATTCTTGGAATACAATATTGTCAACCAAGGTCATGATACATTTAGGTAAAACCTGGATATACCGCCCACTTTGAGGCATGAAATTCACACATCGTCTCCTCACAAATACTCATATGAACAAAAATAGAGTTCCTAAAATAAATTATTTCACCTTCTTCTATGGTCCAATCAAAAGGTGACTCCCCACCTTTAAGGATTTCCCTCAAGGCCAAGCATTCTAGATCCTTATACTACTTCTCCTTAATCCGAATCAAAATTATAGACTCTATTAAAACTGATATGAGAGTCATATTATCCTAACCTTCCTGAATCATAACATTCATCTAAGCTAGTAAATTCATCATCCTCCACTCAGAACTAGACTTCTGAACTACTTGAATCTGAGTTTTCCTATGCAAATCATCAGTAACATTGTTTCCTTTCTCAAGCATATATTCCATCTCAAAATCAAATGACTACATATACTTGACCCACCTCCACTGTTGGAGATTCAAATATCACTATGAAAATATATAATTTAAGATCTTGTGATCAATATACATAGTGAACTTTTCTCCCAATAGATAATGTCTCCAACACTTCGTAGCATAAACCACTTCTTCCAACTCGAGGTCATGCATAGAGTGATTCTTTTCAAGTGGAATCAACTATCATAACCCATATACTAAATCTTGATCTCTCTGCATCAATAATACTCCAAGACTTATCATAGAAGAATCATAAAACATCATGTAATCCTCCCCTGTATTGAGTAGGATCAAGATTGGTATCATTTTCAAGCACTTATTTAACTCCTATAAATCATTATCACATGATCCCAACCATTAAAACTTAACTACCTTCTTGGTTAAGCCCAAAAGAGGTTCTTCCAATCAGAAAAAGTACTAGATGAACCTTTGAAAATATCCCTCTAATCTTATAAATCTATAGATATCAAAAAAATTATTGGGATTCTCCCAATAAACAATTGTTTGTACCTTATCTAGGTCCACTTACACACCTTCCTCTAAGATGGTGTGACCTAATAAATGTACATGATCGATCCATAATTGAAACTTAGATAGCTTGTCATATATCTGATGCTCTCTCCATATACTCATGATGATGTCAAGATATTGAGCATGATCATCATGAGTCTTAGAGTACACCAAGATATCATCCAAAAATACTACCACAAATTGATCTAGGTATGGGTGAAATATTATATTCATCAAGGCCATAAACAATTTGGGTGCATTCATTTTCCCAAACAACATCATGATGAACTCATATAGGCCATACCTACTTTTGAAAGCAGTTTGAGGTATGTCAGATGTTCTAACTCTCAATTGATGATACCTCAATCCCAATTCAATCTTGGAGAAAACACAAGCTCCCCTCAAATAGTCAAAGAGATCATCAATACACAAAATAGGATATTGGTTCTTCACTGTCATCCGATTAAACTTTCAGTAATTGATACACAAATGAAAAATTCTATCAGACTTCTTTACAAACAATATTTTAGAACCCCAAGGTGATGTACTCAGATGAATAAACCCCTTATCCATCAACTCTTCCAGCTAGTTCTTGAGCTATTCAATCTATGTTGGTGAAATTATGTATGGTGGAATAGAAACTAAATCATCCCCTGGCATGATCTCAATCATAAATTCTACATCTCTCTCAGGTAGAAACCCTAATAAGTCCTCAGGAAACACATCCTAGAACCTGTCAACTAGGGTTGGAAAGACATTGTGTTTTGCACCTCTGTCATCCAGAAACAAACCTAAAACTTGGGTGATAATCTCCCCCTATTTCTATAGAATTGGACCTTCATGACCCACCTATATATCCCACTCTCCATGATGAATATAATTGTCACCCTCAGAAGATGAAAAAGTCACTCTCTTGTGGTAACAATTTATGTGGTCTTGGTACTCCACTAACCAGTCCATACCCATAATTAGGTCAAAGCCTAAAATTTCAAGGGTGTAAAGATCCCATAAAAATGGTACACTCCAGCCTTGATAGAATTCCCCTTGCATAAACATATATCCCTTGAACATACTTCCAATTTTTTATCGATCATCTTAACCCCTCTCATAAACTCCACTACCAGACTCAACACATTCACAAGTTGTGAAGATATAAAATATTGAGAGGTAAAAGTATCAAAAAAGTCACTAGATAGAAAAGAATCTATAAGAATAGTACCTATAACTATTGATGGTTTATCCTCATTGTCCACTATTTTAGGTTGAATGGAATGAAAATTTCCTTCCCATATTCATTATGATGCAGCCTAAGTCTCTTGATATACATCACTTTGCTGATACATAAAATATTTCCCAGAAGTACCTCATCTACTTTCTCAACTGTCAAGTCTATTAGAACTCTAACTTCTAGACTGATACAATATTGAATATCCCCTTACCACACTCTAGTTCTTCTTATCTTCCCCATCACTACCCATCTTTCATGGGTTCTTTTTGATCCACTATAGATTTTCCATCCTTCCTAAATCTCGGCACTCTACTGGTGGTCAGTGGAAATGTCTACGAAAGTGGCTTGGCCAACTGTACTAGTGGTAAAACACTCAGGTATGATCCTAAGTAACTAATCCCCCCCTACCACTCTTATTTCCACTTATTTGGTCAATATTATCATATCAATTCTTCCTAATCTCCAAATATGTACCTCCTGATCATCCATTGGAAACCACATATCCTCCATTAGAAGCCTCCTTCAGGTTCCCCTTGAATATGAGAGCCTAATCTACCACATTAGTAAACTTCTTTAACTGAAAGATGTTGACCTAGGACTTAATCTCACATTTAATTCCATCTTGGGAATTTCTTTTTGTATCTATCTCATCCCATGATAGCACTGGAGAAAAGTGTTGTAAGTTAGTAAAGTGGCCAGAATAGTCCATCACATACATACTTTCTTGGGTTAACTATATGAGCTCACCTGCACTCTCCCCATACGCTAGAGGATACCGAATAGAAGTGATGGTATAATATAAAACATTTGGAGACTATACCCTCTTTATAAGAATAATACAATAGTGTAAATAGAATGAGAATAACCAAATGATATAACCAATAACCAAACAAACAAGTATCACATGATGATCAAAACAAGAATAAAATATCCAAACCAAAAGAGTAGATATGTCATGCTAAATAAGTTTCAAGTGACAAAATGGAAACCCAAAATAAAGACATAAAAACTATCCAAAGTAGGTCCCAACACCAAGTTCAGTTCCCTTGTCTATGCTTCATCCCAAATCAGCTATCTAGCATAGTGCTCTTTCCCTAATCTTGTCCTACAAATATGAAATCTATTTGTGTACTGATTAGGAAGCTCGAGTAGGGAGTGAGTGAAAATTAGTAGTCCACCACCAATGGAGTCTAAAACTATATCTAATTAATAATAGTTTATGTAGTTGAATAAAGAATAAAGTAAAATGTATAAGTAAATGGTTATCACATTTCATTATTCTTTAATTAACCACATAAATCCTCATGTTCACGATGACACCCATGTTATCAATACCTTCTTTGACTCGTGCCAGAGTCTGAACTATCCCCAAGAGATATCGCATATCACAATACCATGGTTATTATTTATCATTTCATTTCAATTCATATCACATTAATTGGGAACCATAGTAAAATGCCAATATCATAGAAAAAAATGTCATTTCTAACACCCCATGGGTATTTGGATCCTCTGTCCCTATCCCATACCTCAATGTCACATGGGTATTTGGAGCCTCGATCCCTATCCCACACTCTCTATCACACATGGGTATTTAGAGCCTCAACCCCTATCCCATACAATAGTAATCACATATAGGTATTTGGATCCTCATTCCTTGTCCCGCAACTCGATGTCACATTTATCACATATATCACATTTAACAAGGTTAATCATTATTAGCCCTATCCTAAACATTTCACATCATGGTATACCATTTCAATTATCAAAAAAATCAAGATACGTCACTTTAATTCACATGGAATAATATGAAAAAAACACTATTAAATCATTTATCAACCTTTAATCATATAATTCATCATCCCTTCAAGGTTAGTTCAAACACCCCTTACTTCTCATTAATCAATTAACTCATCATTAAATTAATCAATAAATTCCAAAATCCTGTCAATTGACTAATTACACAATCCTATTAATTTACCAATTATACAATCCCATTAATTGACCAATTATATAGTCCCATTAATTGACCAATTATACAATCCCATTAATTGACCAATTATACAATCCCATTAATTGACCGAATTTCATAACCTCATTATTCGATCAATTTAATGTCTCGTTATTCACCAATTACATAATCATGATTACCAAATTCAAATTCTCAAGTTTAATTCATTTCACATTCACATGGAAAAATAATTAATCAACACCATGATTTCATAAATTAATTAACCAATTAATTAATTCAATTCATGATAAAATTTCCATATGTGACAGTTTAAATTCCACAAAACATACACACAATTGGAATTCAAGACTATAGAAATCGAATTTAGACCACCTACCTCAATATCATTGATAGTTGCTCGCCAACAGAAATCCCCAAATTGAAGTGGAACATCCAATTGCACAATGAGTAATGAGATATAGATCCAAAACCTAAATCTAAGATAAAAAATATTATATCTATCAAAACCTAGATCTGTATCCATTACCAATATAGTAAAACATTACTTCAAAATATGATATAAATACGAGAGATGGTGAGAAAACCATTCAGGATGAGATCTCTTATCGAGAGAGGTGAAGATTTATAAAACAGATCTTCGAACTGCCAAGAATGGGTTAATAAGACTTTAGAATCCATATGAGAGCCTCCAAAAATGATAGAAATGAGTTAGGGTTTATTTTAGTGTTTAGGGATATAAGACTGGGGTTTGGGAAATTTTAAATGATTTTTTAGGGGTTTATTTTTCCGCATGCACGGTTTCCTGTACAGAGTGCACGGTTTGGCCTAACCATGCATCCAACTATGTGCCTCCTCCCAGGGGAAACATGATTAAAATTATGAGGATTAATGGTTTGAAAAATAATTCACTAGACATGGGAATCCCCTCTATTTGGTTTTGAATGATTTGCTAGCATGGGCACACAGTTTGGGAAAATCGTGCACCATCTATACACTATCCCTCTTCCTTCCAAAATTCTCCAATTTCACCCCAAAACTTCCCAATGTAAAACCCAACCAAAATATGCTAAAATAAGGGAAAAATAGTACCTATAAATGATCCCAATATATCTTTAGAAAATTTTAAGATCTTACAACCTCGTGAACTGATTTAATTTATTTTTCATCACCACCTTTCAAGGTTAGATAAAATAATTTATTTGACATATTTATATGATAATTATGACATTATTATACTTCTATAATTATTAAATCACATATAATGTATTAATTTAAATTATTTTTGGAGATATAATAACTTATCTTTTGTGTAAGTTGGACTACCACCTCACAAAGAAATGTGATTCATTTTCTCTTATTATTTATATAAAAGTTAAAAAGGTTAAAATTGATGGATATATGTGATATTTATAACCTAAAAATACTTATAGAAATTTAATATCACATATAAATTATTATATCACACCCCAACCACATTTTTTACCTTTTATTTTATTCTTTTCCTGGTGTTGGATATTTTTTTTGAGGTTCGGGTTGAGTTCCCGATGAGAATTTTTTATTTTTGGAGGTTTTGAGTGAGTTTTGGCCCTATGTACAGTTAGTGTGCACGGTTTGAGGGTAAAATGTGTGGATGGTTAAGGTTGATGGAATTTATTGTTCAGTTTGTTCTTTCATAGTTTAAGATGCACAGCCTAAACATGTTTTGGCTCAAACCAAGTGAGCCTATAAGAAACTATGTGGCCTTCTTTTGGTGTAAAGGATAAGGCACACAGCTTGCGCATAGTTAGAAAAAATTATGTGGAAAGTGTGTAGGGAGGCTCTACAATTTTACAGATCCAAAATTTCATGGTTGGTGCATAGTTTCCCAAATTGTTCGATCATCCCATGTCATCCTCCTCTAATAGGGTTTACATGGTTGGCACATAGTTTGGAAAATTGTGTGACCAAACCATGTGACTTTACAAGTTTTTTAAATTGTTGAATTTCCTATTTATTTCCCCGTATTTTTTAACCCCAATTCCCTCCCATCATATCCTTTTCATCCATGTGTCCCCTTGGGATCCTTGGGAGGATTCCTCCTCTCCTCCTCCTTGGATTTAAGGTGCTGCTCCTTAAATTTTTTAGTCGGTTCCTCCTTGGGTAAGTCTCACTCTTCCTATTCCTCCTTATTTTTATAGTTTCTTGGTTCCTATTGGCTAAATTTCCTCTTGGATAAACCCTAAGTTTTAAGGTTTAGTTTTTTCTTGTTTTTATTGAATGTTAGGGTGTGAAGATCATCTATTGGACATAGTTATTCCCTCTCTTGGAGTTTCATTGCATTCGCACATCGTTGAGGTACGTGTTTCCATCCATTTACTTTCCAAAACATTTTATATAATACTTGAGTATTTATAATTAATTTCTAAATGTATTTTCCATGATTTTGGTATGATTGTTTGATGAATTTTGGTTCTTCCATGTTGGAACGTTGGTGAAAATGGTTTTTCAAAGGGTTTTTATAATTAATCATATATGTATATGATTAAAAAGTGATTTATAAAGTTCCAATTGGCCTATTAAGAATAAATTGGGTACTTCAGGTTGTGTTTTTCCTTGTCTATGTTTTCTTAAAAAAATTTTCATGGTGGGTTGGGTTTTGAATGTGGTTTTTTGGTTTGATGGTTTTGTGTAAAATGTATGCAAGGATATTTTCAGTTTTTCAATTGGAACTTCATATAATTTGGTAATGATTTGAGAGTTCCATTATATTTGGGAATATCCATATGCACATGGGGTTCACATATGGATGAACACACAAATTATGATGGATGTCTAAGAAAAAGGTTCATTTTAAACCTTAAATTTCAAAACACTTTCCCTCTTATTTCTTCTCTTCCTTAATCCCCATCCCTTCAAATGGTTCTAAAATGGTTCTCTAGTTTATAAAAAAAACTTGATGTGACTCCAAATGTGTTCTCTAAAGTTGTTCCCATTTGGAACCTTGGAATGTGGTTTGGTAATTAAATGGTATGAAGGCCTTTTTTCACCTTTTGAGTATATTGTAGGTTTTTTAATAATTTTTGGAAAAGGTTTTAGAAATGGATTTGATTTTAAAATATCATAGCCTTGATTTCTACCTTATGATGTTTTATAAAGTGGTTTTAAAACTCATGTGACATGTAGGCCTGGTTAGAAATTTGATATGGTTTAGTGTATGATGGCCACCTCTATGGTAGTCCCTTTGAGTAGAGGGTTATTTCATAGGTGGTGTCGAAGTTTGGGCTAGGCAAGAAAGGTGGAATCTGTGGGTTATTGGTTCGTGCCATATGTGTGAAGAACTCCTCATTATCTATATACTATTATCATGGGATTCATGGGAATTGTTTATGTTAGGTTAAATAGGGTAATGTTAGATATTCTAGAGGGGGTGAATATACCAGATTAAAAATATAATCAAAAAAATGATTAATTAAATTAATTACCAAAGTTAATTATTAAGTTTAACTAGAAATAGAAAAATTAAATAACACGAGGATGATTTTTTTAATAGTTTAGTCCAAAATGGTACTACTCTACTCTTATACCTCTCTAATCAGCAAGAGATACATGTTCACTAAAATTATTTTTGTGGAGTGATCATAATCAAATTACATAATCCTTTTTTAATGGATGGATAACCATGACATTGACTTTTGTATGTTGAGTCACAACCCTTAAAACATAACTTCAGACATTGGGAGTCACAACCTGAATAGTCCTAACTTTAGATACAAGGACTCACAACCTTTAGATCTTGACTTTAGAATCCAAGAGTCACAACTCGGTAAACAAGAAGAATAAATGATTTTTTTGTGTGTAAAAGTATAAACTGAAAAAATAGAGTGTGTGTGAGATATTACAAATAGTGTTATAGAATCAAGCAACCATATGAAGGATAATATAATTAATTAAAGAATAGGTACTATTTCTTGATGCTTAGATGGGCTCCTCTCGTCAAGGCGTTAGAAGACAAATTAGAAAAATTAATCCCTTAAGAGATTGTACAATTGATGATATAGAGTATCACATGGACTTTGGTTTGTATAGTAGGTTGAAAAGTTCATATATGTTTCTCAAATAAAAACCAAGTATCAAATTTAGTAAACAGTAGTCACCCTTGAAGTGTCCTGGAACCTTTAAATAGGATCGGTAAAACAAAACTAACAAGCCAATCTCCAAGTAAAGCAATATTAATTCAATAATGGTTGAATTATTCAAGGGAGATAAAGAATTATTATGCAGAATAATCACAACAAATAAATGTTTGAATTAAAACCAAATAACTATTCAAACATATTTGAATTACCTGATAAATTATAATAATAAGTCAAAAGTAATCCCATAAAAATCAGAAGACTGTTTAAAAAAAATATTAGAAACTATTTAATTTAAAGTAGCATGTAATTTAAAAAATAATTATACATATTTTAAATAGAATAAAAATTATTTGAATATATTCAATTTAATTAAATAATAATTATTAAAAGAGTTATTCAAATAAATTAACTCAAATTATTAAGACATGCATATTCCAAAATACATGATGCAAAACTCACATAACAATAATAAATAAATTTAATAACATTTTAAAAATAAATAAAATATTATGAAAATACTTTTCATGGATCATATATAATATATATTAATTTTATAAATTAATAAAACACTTAAAATAATTATAATATGCATGTAGTTTAAAAAAATATAAAAAAGACAAAAAAAATAAAGTATAAGTCGTTGTTGATAAATTGAGTCACCATTTTACTTTAAAAACGAGTCACCATTTCACTTTAAAAATGAGTCGCCATTTTAAAAATGATTCATCATTGCATTTTATTTTACTCTCCATCAGAAACAGAGGATCCAACCCACCATTTGGTATATGAAAAATTGGAAAGGGAAAAAACTTCCTACCATTTGCTTTTATTAAATGAGTAAGGCATAACTAAACCACTTTTGGGTGAAGAAAATGGAAAAGGCATAACTGGCCAACTGTTGCATCAAAAAAAATGTAAAATAACAAAATTCACCTAACATTTCATGTAAATGGGTTGATAAAAAAATAGTAAAGAAAAAAAACACGTACCATTAATAGTGATAGGAACCCACCACTATAAATAAATATGTGAAAATCCCCCATTTTAATAAGTAAAAGAATCACTGTTAGTAATCATACGGTGGAGTTGCTATAGAAATGATGAAGGAAAACAATATGGACAATTGTGTATAAAACACATATAAGTGCGATGATATTGAAGGATAGATTATAAAATGAGGAATGGGATAGTTTTAAAGCTTATAATTATGAAGGAAAAAAATATTGAAGTATCATCCATGGAGGAAAGTGGCTGAAGGTAGGAGATGATGAATAGTAACTCATCATTTTCTATTCAAACTGAACATATAAAGTTATAAGAATTTTTAATCTATATAAACTGCTAAATTTGAGGTTGGTACAAAAGACTTATTTTAATACAATTTCAAGATATTTCCAACAAATCAATAATTTATTAATTATGATAAGTTTTTAAATAGATATTATCAAAATATAGTAAGAACATGTTTTGAACACTGTAGAATGGATTATATTACTTCTTCCTAAATTTGAGGTATGTAAATTAAATTATCAAATTTTGATGTAGTTGAATGAAATAAATAAAATCTTCTTATATTTATAACCCAATAATTACTAAGTTATTCTGATTATAAAGGAATGATATATAAAATAAATAGAAATTATTTTGAATTTTAGAAAATCCAGATTTTTAGTATTATTGTAAGATCTTAGGATAAGCATCGCACCCCTTAAACAATATAATTTGAATTACATTTAAACTAATGAAATAAAGATAAATGATTTGGATTTAAAATGGAATATTTTTAGTAAGAATAAAATTATTATAGAATAATTTATAAAATAAATATAGAATAAAACTATAAATCACTTTGAACTTAAAGTTTTTCTAGAAACCAAAAACAAGATTCATGTTTGGGCTTAAATGAGAACATGCTATAAAATTATTTAGACAGCATTATAGTTAAATAAAAGTTATATTAACTTGTTATATTTAAAATTAAATAATTATTATAAAATTATTATCACTATAACTAAAGTTATAATTAAAATACAGAGAGGTTTAAAAAATAGATTTTTACATAAAATAATAAAAGGGTTTTGGATAATTAAAAGCATAAAATAACAAGCAATAAAAAAAGATAAAACATGCATGATCATGGGCAAAAAATATCCCCCTTTTTGTTTTATTATAAAACTAAAACATTTAAAACCAATTTCCTCCCTCTTTTGTAAATAAACAAAAAGATAAAATAGAAACTCCCCCAAAAAATGAAATAATTAAATAATTAAATTTCCAACATTCCAAGTTCAAATTTAATATTTTCAAACTGAGTAGAGTCTAAAATATTATTAAATATATATTCTAGATGATTTTTATTAGGGATAAATTCTAAAATAATATCATCCTTATTCACATAATCTCTATTAAAATAAAATCTAAGATCGATATGATTTGTTCTAGAATGTTCTAAGGGATTTTTAGAAATAGAAATTTCAGAAGTGTTATCATAATAAATTGGAAATTTATTAAGATAAATACCAAAATCACATAATTTTTTTTAATAAATAAAATTTTACTACAAATACTTGTAGTAAATATATATTCATATTCTTCAGTATATAAAGAAACAGATAATTGTTTCTTAGAAGACCAAGAAATTAAACTTTTTCTTATAAAATGAAAACATACCTAATGTAATTTTTCTATCAATTCTACAGCATCCAAAATCAAAGTCATAATAAGATATTAAATCAAAACAATTATATTTTGGATAAAATAAACCATAATAAATGGTTCCTTTACATATCTAACTATTCTTTTAACATATTTAATATGACTTTATTTAGGATCAGCTTGAAATATATCACATAAACAAACACTAAACATTATATCAGGTATAGATGAAGTTAAATATATAAAGAAACCTATAATGCCTCTATAAACTTTAATATCAATAGATTTACTAAATTCATCAATATTTAATTTACAATTAGTACCTATAAGAGTTTTTTTAGATTTAGATGAATCGAGACCAAATTGTTTAACCAACTCTTTAGCATACTTAGATTGATTACTAAAAATTAACTATTTTATTTAAAAAAAATTCAAGTCCAATAAAATACTTTAATTCTACCATAAAACTCATATCAAACTCAAAATACATCAAAGTAAAAAAAATTACCAAGTATTTCTTTAGATGAACCAAAAACTATATCATCAACATATATTTGTATAATTAAAATATCATTATAAATTATTTTAATAAAAATTATTGGATCAACATTTAATTTCTTGAAACCTTTATTTAAAAACAATTATTTCATACCAAGCATTAGTTTCTTATTTGAGACCATACAAATCTTTAGATAATTTAAAATCATGATTAGGAAATTTTTTATTTTTAATGCCATGGGGTTGAGAAACATAAACTTCTTCATTTATAAAACCATTTAATATAGAAATTTTTACATCCATTTGATATAATTTAAAACCTTGAAAATAATGAAAATAAAAAAAAAGATTCTAATAGCCTATAACCTAACAACAGCTAAAAATGAATCTTCAAAGTCTATACCTTCTCCTTGAGAGTATCATTAGGCAAAAAGTTTGTATTTGTTTTTGACAATCTATCTAGATTAATCTAGCTTGTTTCTAAATATCCATTTAGTTCTGATTACCTTCTTATCCTCAAAAAAATATACTAAAGACCAAACATTATTTATAAAAAATTTGTTAAGATCATCTTGCATAGAAATAATCCAGTTAGAATCATATAAATCATAATTAACATTATTATGAACAAAATTAGAAATAAAAGTAGAATTTGCATAAAAATTTAAAACAAAAATTATAGTTTTAACACAAGAATCAAAATTCTCAATTAAATTTTCAATAGTATGATATTTTTGAATATTTCATGATCTTGGATTGGGTTGAGGAGTATGCTCCCCCTCAATTGATTCATCCTTATCCTGAGGTTTTTCTTCACCAAAATTAAAATCTCTAAACTCGTCATCAAAAACATTAGAATCAGAAGTTAATATATTTTCATAAAACAGAACATGAATAGATTCTTCAATAACCATAGTTATTTTATTATAAAATCTATAAGCTTTAATATAATTAGAATATCCAAGAAATATACCTTCATCACTTTAAGCATCAAATTTATCTAAATTATCTTTTAAATTTAAAATAAAAACTTTACAACCAAAAATTCTAAAATAACCAACTATAGGATTTTTATCTTTAAATAATTCATAAGGATTTTTCTTTAAAAAATGTCTGATAAGAATTCTATTATAAATATAATAAGCAGTAAAAATTCCATTAGTCTAAAAATATCGAGGAAAATTATATTCTCTTAGCATAGTTTGATCCATTTCAGTAAGAGTTCTATTTTTTCATTCTAAAACACCATTTTATTATGGTGTTCTAAGAGTAGAAAAATTGTGAAAATAACCATTATTTTTACACAAAAATTCAAAATCTAAATTCTGAAATTAACCTTCTTTATCACTACGAATGAAAATAATCATACAACCTTTTTCATTTGGAACTAAATTAAAAAATGTATTAAATATAGATAAAGTATCATTTTTATGAGCAATAAAATATACCCATGTAAATCTACTATAATCATAAACTATAAATAAAGAATATTTATTTCCACTAAGACTAGAAATTTGAGTATGACTGAATAAATCAAGATATACTAACTGTAAAGTTATATTAGTACTTATTTGATTAATAGGACTGAAATAAATTTTATATTGTTTCCCTTACATGAAAGTGTCAAAAATATAAATATTTTCTTTCTTCAAGGAAAGAAACTATAACACATTATCATGTTTTGAGAGCTTATGAAATATTTTGAAAATAGTATTACCTAAATGTCAATGCCAAAGGATGTTTTCATTCTTTACAACATTCAAACACTTAAAATTTTGAATAGTTAGTTTAGTAAAATCAATATTATAAATATTTTCTTTTCTATTAGCATTAAATAATAAAGAATCATCTTTAAAAACTAAACATTTATCATTTTTAAATATAATTTCATTCCATCATCACATAATTGAGATATAGTAATTAAATTATGTTTTAATTATTCAATATATAAACATTAGAAATAAAAATGGAATTTCAAATACCAACTATACCAAAATATTTTACTTTTCCTTTGGAATTATTTCCAAATGTAACAGTGCCTCCATCACATTTGTTGTAAGTGGTAAAATTTTATGGGTATCTAGTCATATGCCTAGATCATCCACTGTCTATGTACCATATTTCATTCTTGATACATTAAAGGAAGCTTTCCTATAAAAATAAATTACTTGACAATTTTGGTACCCAAGCTACTTTAGCTCTAATAAGATTAGTAATACAATTTTTAGGTAACCATAGATAATCTAAAAAAGTATTATATATTACTCTAGATAACAAGGATTTAGAAATATTAATTTTTGTAAATTCTAATGATTTTTCAAATCTAATTGAGTAGTAATTTCCATAGTAACATTTCATGCCATATTTAAAACAAGTAACAGTATAAGTAAAACAATTTTTTAATTCTAACAAAATAGGTTTTAAACAATTGATGTAATTTGAAATCATATCCAAAACCATATTTATTTTTATTTAATTTATTAAAATACATAATTTTATGATATTTTTCAGGACCTTTAAAAAAATAATATAAATTTTTTTTAAGACATTCAACTTCCCTTTTCAAATTTTAATTTAAATCTTGAGCAGTTTTTAAATTATCATAAACCGTTGAATGAGAAATAGAATAAGTGTTTATTATCTTTTAATTCTCTTGTAAAATTACTTTAATTTCATAAAAAAGTTTCTCATTATTTTCCAGAAGATTATTATATAAATCAACATCTTTGAAAATATATTTTATTAATATTTCAATTTCTTTATTTAATTTAGAAATATTCATATTTTCAAAATCATAGTCAGAATCAGAACATCTATAATAAAAACTAGAATTACTAACCTTATCCAGTGATTCCATGAAGAACAAGTTAGAAGTTTCTTTTCATTTCTAGATGGTTCACTGGAATCATATTATTATGTACAAATCCAATTGGTGGTTAATGACTTTTTATCCTTCCTTTTGTATTTGTCTTTATTATTTAGTTTAGGGAAATCAAGTTTGATATGCCCTTTCTTCTTGAACTCATAATAAGTTACATCTGAAGCATTGAAATTTGTACGACCTTTATTATCTACCTTATATTTTTCTTTTTGATGGTTTCTTATAAATAGTTCTTGAGTCCTTTTTTCTCATTATTTTGTAAACTCATATTACAATATGATCCATATATTATTTTTCACTATCATGTAGATCATAATCAAAAGATTCAATAGAAATAAAATTCACATATTTAAATGATACACCTTTTGTTTGTTTGGTCTCCTCATCAGTTATGTTGTTCAGTTCTAGTTCATGTTATAGCAGTGATCCAATCAAGTCATCCAAGGTGTAATATATGAAGTTCTTTCTTTCATTAATGGCATACTTCTTTTCATTCCATTTCTTTGGTAAATCTTGTAGTACTCATTCAAAAAGTACTAGGTTTTCTAGAGCTTCTCTAAGTGATTCCATTCCATTCATGAAGCTTATGAATAGGTGGAACCTTTGGTTTACAGTTTCATCTTTACCCATACTGAAGTCTTGGTACTTAGCATGAATCATTCCAAGTTTAGTTTAGATCAATTTTTCGGATCCAAGGTGAGTGGCTTATAGAATATTCCAAATCTCATGAGCAATCATATAAGCAGACACATGACTAAAAGATGCCTTTTAGTAAAACATTATAAAATATTAACAACTTTATAATTTAAAACATATCTATTAGAATCATTTCAAGTAAGTGTATCTTGGTCTATTTTATGTAGTGTGTACTATTTTTACATGAAAGACTAGTGCTCAATGCACAACTGTTTGAGTTATGCCACCATTCGAGATCTATAGTATCCATAATCATTACCATAAAATTGATATGGTTTTTTAGGACTCCAAGCATCATTTGGATTCAATCCTACCATATTATAATATATTTTCCTTATAATGTGAGTTCTAAGAATAGGTTAGCATAATTAAATATAAAAATCAAACCCTACAAAATGGTTGGTTAAATTACAGAGGGAACAAGATTTGATACCAAAATTTTGGTATTAGGAAAGATAATGAAAGGGTTAAACTATAATTAACAAGGATGCCTTTTTATACCAATTGTTAGGTTAGATGGGGTAATGGTAGATGGTCTAAAGGGGGGTGAATAGACCAGATTAAAAAAATTAATCAAATAAATTGATTAATTAAATTAATTATCAAATTTAATTATTTAGTTTAATTAGTAGTATAAAAATTAAATAACAAAAGGACGTTTTTATAGTATTCTGGTCCAAAGTGAGCCTACTCTACTCTTATACCTCTCTACTTGGTTAGGGATATGTGTGAACTAAAATTATTTTTATGGGCAAATCATAACCCAATTATAGGATATTTTTTGTAGAGGGATAACCATGACCCTAAATTTTTTATGGGTAGTCACAACCCTTAAAACATTAATTTAGACACTATGAGTCACAACCCTTAGATCTTAACTTTAGAATTTGGTAGTTATGGCCTAAGGAATAATAACAAGAAATGGTGCTTTTGTGTGTGAAATCATAAAATGAAAAAACAGAGTGCCTGTGAGTGATGGGAAATAGTTTTACAGACTTAAGAAACCATATGAAGGAGAAGATAAATAATTAAATCATAGTTATCCGTTCTTGAGGATTAAATTTTCTCCTCTATTCAAGGTAGTAGAAGTCAAAGTGGAAGAAATTCGGTCCTCGAGAGATCATACAGGTAATGAAACTGAGTATCGCATTGAATTTGGTTTGTACAGTAGGTTGAAAAGTTCACAGATTTTTCTCGAGGGAAAATATGTATCAAAGTTGTTAAAATATATTCACCCTTGAAGTGTCCTGATACCTTTAAATAGGATCTATAAAACAAAACTAACTAACCAATCTCTAGGTAAAGAAATGATAATTCAAAAATGATTGAATTATTCAAGAGAGATAATTATTTTGCAGAATAATCACAACATATAAATTTTTTAATTAAAACTAGAGACTAATTCAAAAAGATTTTAATTTCTCAAAAAATTATAATAATAAGTAAAATATAATCCCATACAAAGCACCAGACATTTTAAAATAAATATTAGAAACAATTTAATTTAAAGTAATGTGTAATTAAATAAATAATTATACTTCTTTAAATGACACAAAAAGTGTTTGAATATATTCAATGTCATTAAATAATAATTAATAAAATATTTAGTAAAATAAATTAACTCAAAATATTAATATATACATATTTCATAATATATGTTTCAAAAGTCGAGTAACAATACTAAATAAATTTAATAACATTTTAAAACTCATTAAAATATTATGAAAATATTTTACATGGATCATATAAAATATATATTAATTTTAAAAATTAATAAAACACTTAAAAGAATTATAATATGCATGCAGTTCATCAAAATATAAAAAGATGAAAAAAAACATAGTATGAGTCATCATTGATAAATTGAGCCACTACTGATAAATTGAGTTACCGTTTCACTTTAAAAATGATTCATTGATGAACTTTAAAAATTATTCACTATTTCAAATTAAAAATGAGTCACTATTGCATTTTATTTTACTCACCATCAGAAATAGAGGAGCCAACCCAACATTGGGTATATAAAAAATTAGTTAAGGAAAAAAATACTTATCATTGGGTTTTATGAAATAAGGAAAATTCATAACCAACCCACCATTGGGTGAATAAAATATAAAATTCATAACCAACCCACCATTACATAGAAAAATGGAAAAGGATAAAAGTCTCCTACCCTTTCAAGGAAATGGGTTGATAAGAAATAGTAAAGGAAAACACCTACCTTTGATAAGTAATGGGATGAAAAAATTAATGGTAAATGAAGAAAAAAACCTGCCTTTGGGAGTGATATTAACCAACCAATGGAAAGTAAAAGTAGAAACTCATTGTTGGAATCAGAAAAAGACTCATTGTTAGCACTCATAAGGTGGAGTTACTGCAAAAATGATGAAGGAAAACAATATAGATAGTTGGGTATAAAACATATATAAGTGAGATGATGTAAAAGGAGAAATCATACGAGGAGGAATGGAATGGTTTCAAATATTCTGATGATAAAGGAGGATAATCTTGAAGGATCATCCATGGAGAAAAGTGGATGGAGATAGGAGATGATGAATAGTAACTCATCATTTTATGCTCAAAATGGACATATAAAATTAAATGAATTTTTAATATACCTAAATTATTAAATATTAGGTTTTTCTATAAGACTTATTTGAATATAATTTAAATATATTTCCAAAAATCAATAATATATTATTTTTGATAAGTATTTAAGGATATATGATCAAAAAGTTGTAAGAACATGTTTTGAACACTACAAAATGGATTATAGTACTTTGACCTAAATTTTAGGTATTTAAAGAATATTTTTAGAGATTTATGTATTTTAATTAAATGAAGAAAATATTATTATATTTATTACCCAAAAAAATCCAAGTAATTCTGATTAGAAATGAATGAGATATAAAAGAAACAAAAAAATCTAAATTATAGAAAATCCAGATTTTTAGAATTGTTGTATGATCTTTAGATAAGTTGTGAACCCATTAAACAATATAATTAGCCCTCTATTTAAGATAATAAAATGAATATAAATTATTTGGATTTAAAAAAATGATATTTTTTTAAATAATTTTATCATTATATCACAATTCATAAAATAAATACAGAAGAAAACTATAAATCACTTTAAACCTAATTTTTTTCTAGAAAATAGAAACATGATTCATGTTCAGGATTAAATGAGAACATGATGGATATTTATTTAGAAAACATTTTATTTTTTAAAAAGTTATATTAACTTTTTATTTTTTAAATTAAACAAGAACTATAAAATTCTAATCACTACAACTCAATTTATAATTAAAATACATAGAGGATTAAAAAATATTTTTATATAAAATAATAAAAGGATTTTGGATAATTAAAAACATAAAATAACATGTAATAAAACAAAACATAAAACATGAATTTTCATGAACAAACAATATAGAGGGTTGAGTAACAATTTCTTTCTGATACAAATAAGATGGATTGGTACCCATTGGATTTGTTGAGAGGCCAAAAGGTCATTGCCACTGGTGTGGCTAGTTTAGGGCAAACAATTGGTTATTGACTATAGAGTTTCACCATACATCAGTTGGTGAGTCTGGCCTAAGTACATCCAGGGATTGATTCTATATATCTTTAAGAAATTATCATTATTATTATTATCTTTATGTTCCTTATTGTTTATATTTATCTAGACTATCTCCTTTATTTTTTGGAATAGATTTTTGTCATTTGGTTTGGTTCCTTCATTTGGAATTTTGGTTTTTTAAACTGGGTTTGAAATGAAAAATCATTTTGAAAAGTAAATTTGTGTTTAGTTCATAAAAATGATAAAATCTTATTTTCTAAATGTATTTCAAACGAGTGTTTACAGACTTTTTTAGGAAATAACATGTATGGATTTTGTGGTGTAACCTACTAAGTTGTTTATGATCACACCCTATTTGGTCCAATCGGTGTCGATAGACCCAATTTGTTTTATAGGTTTTGGTTTCACATTTTGGTTTTATTTTGAAGCAGGTTGGTCTTATGGTTAGTGGTGACCAACAAGTCACATGGAGATATGGTCATATTCCAATTTGGTTTTAGTTTTGTTGTGTAGTTTTCATTATGTTTATCTATTATTGTACCTAGATCCTATTTATGTATTTATTGATGTTCAATTACTATTGGTTTATGTTATGAGATCTATTTGGTTATTTGATCCTAGTTTTTGTTGGACTAAATTGTTACCATTTTGATATCTTTGATGCGCGGTGTTATTCATCTACCTGAGAGGATCAGGAAAACCTCTTGGGATTTGTCATAGACTGGTTTAGGTGTTTGATTAGATGGTAGTCTGACCTAGTTCATGAAAAAATGGTATCAGAGCATCCCTTTTTTATTTTGGGTGTCAAGTAGATAGAAGATTAGGGTTTTCGGGACTCAAGATGTGGATATAGGAAGGAAATCATGAACTCGTTCTCATTCTAATCATCAAGTTTTTAGGGGTAGTCCGGGATTTGAGTCTTTTATTTTGGTTTTTGGGTATGTGGATTGGGAATGACAATGGAGGTGAACTAGTTTTTTGCAATGGGATTACATGGATTATGTGTACGGTTCAAGTTACTTCTAGTGGTTGGTTCTTTTCTAGGGTATGGCCCACTAAACCATGTGGTCGGTTCATGCCTGTACACTGACTAAATGAATAGCCCGAAGGCCTTAATTTTTTTATTATTTTTGATAATACACCTTTAAAGGGGTGAGGTAGAACCCTTACAAGGACCGAAGGCTTAGAGACAATTACATGACTTGTAGGTCTTAGAGAGAATCACCCAGACACTAGTTCCCAATTCTAGGAGTAAGTGTGAGTTGTTTTTCGGTTTGGTTTTGATTGTCGTGATTGGATTTTCAAATGGAATATGGTTTTGGGAAAATGGGTTTTTAAAAAGAAAATGATTTTGAGGTTTTGTTTTGTTTCAAAAGTAAGTTTTTTTGTTTTTAAGAAGTTTCCTTGGAGTAAAATGGTTTGAAATATAGAATGAAAATGGTGGTTTTTGAAAGAGGATTTTAGCTCCATTTTGTGATGTTTCAGTTTGCAAATGGGGTGTTTTGGTTTGGAATTCCCTTTTTAGTTGAATTTTTATTTGATATTGATTTGAGTTTTTTGTTTCTGTATTTTATAGAGAATTTCACCCAGAAAGATCCCAAAGTTCCCTCATGAGTCTCTCCTGATATTTATACCTGAAAAAACTCCTAGTATAATGAAAGGGTTGATTTCTTCTCAGTTTTTTCCCATATTTCATGGTGATTGGGGTTTGTTAGAGGCTACATAGTCGATTCAGGAAATCAAAAATGTTTTCGGGTCATTGGTAACTCTCAAGTCCATGAGAGTGTGTGATATTTTAAATTTGTTTCAAGGTTTAGGTTTGAATCGGTGGAAGGTGATAATCCCAACATCATTACAATATGGTATGTCTTGGGAAGTCTTTAAGACCACTTTCATCCAATGGTTCATACCAAAAGAGGTGAAGGTGAGGAAATTGGAAGATCTCCTAAGTATTCGGTAAATTCAGTGAATGGTAAAGACCTACATTGATCACTTCAAGGTGATAGTTTCTTTTTATCCCAAGATCACATTGAAGGATTAGCTCAAGGCTCCTCTATTTTTTCTAAGGCATTCATTTATAGATCAAGGAGTGATTTCTCTCATCTTGTGAAGTTTTATTCAGGAAGCTCATGGATGAGGTGTTTCTAGCTGAGTTAGTTCCCAAAGCACAATCTATAGCAGTCAGTAATCTGATTTATCCTAATGGTCATGAAGTTTCCCCATATAGAGAGAGGTGTATGCCAGAAGATAATTTTCCTGAGGAGTTTTATTTTTCAATTTTTATCTCTTGTTTCTTCATATTTTTTGTTTGTGTGCTTCCAGTATGGTTGGTTTAGGTATTTTTGGTTTTCTTTCCATAATCCCAAAAAGACTTCATAATTGTGGCCATTTGGGTCACCTAGAGAAGTTTTGTAAGAATATTTTCTAGAAGAGGAAGTCTTATGTGGAGGTTTTCATCTCTTGAATATAGAGAAGAATATGCTTCAAGAAATCATAGTGCTAGACATAGGCCTTGGAGTAAAGATCTTCATGCAGTTAGGAGTTACTCGGAGTACAGGGAACCTTAATTCATCTTTTATCTCTAATGTTGGAGTGGTAAAAGTTTAAGTTTACCTATTTTATTTTCTTTATTTTGGAAAGTTTATTTTTGTTGTAAAAGGCTTAATGTCCTTTCTCCATCTCTCTTATAATTTTGTGGTTGTTCTTTTTGTTGATGAATTTGGTTGGTTAGCCTTATGATTTTTTTTTGAGTAGAACTCATTTTGAGATGCTTGCGTACTGTGGAAATGATGGATCATGGTTCATTTTTCTATTTGGTTTTAGTTACTTCTATGGGATCCTCCTATGTTAAAGGTTTTTTTACTGTGTTTTTTGGTTTGTGTCGGGAGTTCCCATGTCAATGGCATTGAGAGGGTTGGTTTCTTATGGTGGGAAGAACTCTCTATTAATTTCCCTAGAGTTTTCCTCATTGTGGTTTTATTTGGAGATGGCTGGGTGTGACTTGTAGAGTTTAAATTTCACACCGTAGTTCATGGTTTCATTCTACTTCATTTAGTTTTGATCTTGAGTTTCGTTTCTCATTTGGCTAGGTAACTTTATAGGGGAAGAAATATTTTTTGGTGGGGATAATTTTCACACCCCAACCACATTTTTTCTTTTATTTTATTATTTTTTTGGTGTTGGATCTTTTGGTTGAGGTTCAAGTTGAGTTCCTAGTAATAATTTTTATGTTTTGGAGGTTATGGGTGAGTTTTGGCTCTATTCATGAATAGTGTGAATGGTTTGAGGGTAAATCATGTGGCTGGTTAAGGATGAGGGCGTTTCCAGTTCATTTTTTTCTTATGAAATTTTACTTTCATGGAATGATAATGGTTTGGATCAAACCATTTTAGGCCTAGTAGAAACCATTTATCCTTCTTTTTGTGTTAGGTATAAAGTGCATGACTTGTGCACAATTAGAGGAAACCTTGCAGCAAACGTACTGAGAGGACTTTCAATTTGATAGTGTAAAATTGAATGGTTGGTACAAGGTTTTCCAAATCATGTGGATAGACTATGTGGGTGTCCTCCTCCTCCAGTAGGGTGTGCACAGTTGGTAAATGGTTTGGAAAACCATGTGTCCAAAACATGTGACTTACCCTATTTCTTTAAAAAGTTGAATTTACCATTTTTTCCTCATTATGTTTTAACCTTAATCCCCTCCTCTACACTATCTATCATTTTTGAATCCCCTTGTGAGCCTTGGTAGGCCTCATCCTTTCCTCCTCCTTAGATATATGGTGATTTTTCTTTAATTTTTGGGTAGATTCCTCCTTGGGTAAGTCTCCTTCTTCCTCTTCTTCCTTATTTTTATAGTTTCTTAGTTCCTCTTAGCTTGGTTCCCTCTTGGAAGAACCCTAAGGGTAAGGGTTAATTTTTTGCTTATGTTTATTGAATTTTAGGATGTGTAGATCATCTTTAATTATCATTTCTCCCCTTTCTTATAGTTATGTTGCATTCTTACATCGTTGAGGTAGGTGTTTCCATCCATTTACTTTCATGGATATTTCATTTGATTCTTGATTATTTATAATTAATTTCTAAATGTTTTTTTCATGCTTTTGGTGTGTTTCTTTGATTAATTTTGGTTCTTCCGTGTTGTAAATTTGGTGAAAATGTGTTTTAAAAGGATTTCTATAATTAATCCTATATGTATATACTTACAAAGTGTTTGATAAAGTGAAAATTATCCTATTAAAAAGAAATTGGGTACTTTGTGTTGTTTTGGGACTTGGTTATGCTTTTGTAAATTGGTTTTCATAGTGAGATGGGTTTGGTATATGGTTTAGTTGTTTTATGGTTATGTGTAAAATGGTTATAAGGCTTTTTTGGTTTTTGAATTGTTACTTTGTGTAATTTTCTAATGCTTTGAGTGTGCCATTGGATTTTGAAACATCCATATACTGTGAGGTGCACATATGGATGGGAACATAAATTATTATGGATTTCTAAATAAAGGTTAATTTTAAACCTTGGATTTCAAAACACTTTCCCTCTTTCTTCTTATCTTCCTTAATCCCCCTCCCTTCAAATGGTTTTGAAATGGTTCTCTGATTTCTAAAAAAACATGATTTTACTTCAAATTTTTTTCTCTAAAGTTTGTAATTTTTGGAACCTTGGAATGTGGTTTGATAATCAAATGGTATAAAATCCCGTTTGGAACCTTTCAAGCATGTTTTACATTTTTTACTATGTTTTGGTAATGGTTTTAGAAATTAATTTTATTTGTAAGTTTCAAAATCTCGATTAGTACCTTATGGTGTATTAGAAAGTGGTTTTAAAACACATGTGATGTGTAAGACCGGTTGAAACTTTGAGATGGCTTGATGTGTGAAGGGAACCTATATTGTATTCCCTCCGAAGATTGGGTCATCGCATACGTGGTTTCGTAGTTTGGGGCAGGCAAGCACGGTGCCATATGTGGGTTATTGTTTCATTCCACACATATGAGGACCGCCTCATTCTCCATATACTATTATTATGGGATTCTTGGGTGTAATCTAAAGGGTGAAGTGGTTGTTTCTTTCTAATCTTGATTAGATGGATGTGTACCCAATAAATTTTTTGAGAGGAAATAGGAGAGTTTCCACTGATGAATCTAGTTTAGTGCATCCAATTTGTTATTTACTATAGAGGTACACCATATGTTGTTAGGTGGGTTTGAACTGAGTACATATAGTTATTTATTCTATATATTTTTAGGAAATTCCCATGATTATTATTATTTTTATGTTTCTGCATTGTTTATATTTACCTACACTATATCCATTATTTTCTAGCATATATTTTTAACCTTTGGTTTGGTTCCTTCATTTTTCATTTTGGATTTGTAAACTGGATTTGAAATGAAAAACCATTTCGAAAAGGAAAGTTGTGTTTGGTTTTTAAAAATAATAAAACCCTATTTACTAAATGTATTTCAAACTAGTATTTGTGGAATGTTTTGGAAAAGGAAATGTATGGATTTTGTGGTGATGACCTAATAATCTATTTATGATCACACCCTACTTGTGACATTTGGTGTTGGTAGAGCCAATTTTTTTTATAGGTTCAAGTTTTTAGTTTGGGTTTTCCTTTGGAGCAGGTTGGTCTTATGGTTAGGGGTAACAAAGAGGTCTCATGGAGATCCGGTCGGGTTATGGTTTGATTTTAGTTTCATTGTAATGTTTTCATTTTGTTTAGTTTTTGTTGTACCTGAATATTGTTTATGTATTTATTGATGTTAAGTTATTATTGGTTTTTGTTTCATGATCTGTTTAGTTATTTGATCCTTGTTGTCATTGGGATAAATCATTCCCATTGTAATATCTTTGATGTCCAACACTAGTTACCAGCCTGGAAGGATTGGGGACACCTCTCGATCCTTGTCTTAGACTAGTTCAGGTTTCAGGTTAGATGGTAGACATCCTAGTTTGTGACATCTTATCTTCCAATCCGTTCAAAAATAATAACATTGCTCATGAGAACGTGTGGAATACCGACTCCGCATAGCGATGTGAATTTTTTTAATTTTATATTTTCATGTATGATAATAAGGATATGTTTTATTAATATAAATGATATATATGATATAATAATGATTCAAGAATGGTGAGTTAATATTTATTTTCCTTTAATTCCATCCATCGAGAAAAATGGAAACAACGTTCATGCGTACATACGACCTACCATCTCTATGAACGGTGTAATCCATTTTCTTTCTCCAAATTTTATAGATTATAATAAATACATATATAATGAATATATACGATATTTATATCATGGTTAAGATTCTATATATTGTGGAACCATGATCAAAGAAAAAGGACTAAAATTATTAAACCAAACCATACATGAAAAACAAAACAATTATCACCCAAAATAGTGATTTTAACGAAGAATTACTAAAAAATGAGTGATAAAATACTATAAGTAAATAATTTAGGGTATGATATATATGATTATTTTTATTTAAAAAATTTATAATAAAACTATATTTATTATAAATAATATTTTAACACATGTCAAGGAAGTTAATACCCAAGGTAAGGGTTTATTGTCACACTTTTACTTCCATGATACATACACCATATTCACCACTTCTTCCTTTATGTGGTGTATATACTACCCATTTTGATAAGTTATATCATGAATATATTTATATTAATGGTATTTAAAGATTCATTTTAATTTATTTCTTTCATGGGTCTTATGATTCAAATGTTACCAAAGTGGCAAGGGTTTATTTCGCAATCTCATCATTATTCGGGATTATTTTTGTTTAATTATCCCTTGGGGGAATTATTTTATATATCTATTAAGAAACCAATATATTTTATTATCCTTTTTTTATTGATTAAATTTTAAAGTAAAATTACCATTTTTACACTTTTTGGTACTTAAAATGATTGAGAAAATGTTTTTAAGAAAATATGAACTTATTTCTTTCTTCGGTCGAAAATACTTTTTCATAAAATAAATGGTTTATAAAAAATCATAAATGTTTTTAACATTTTAAAAATGATTTATTAAATAATTTTTTACCCATTTTTTACTTTTTACAAAAAAAATGAAAGGAATATTGATGTCGTTTTCAAAACAGGGCTCATTTGGCTTTTACTGAAAATGTGAGAGGAATATTTGTTTTAATGTGTACGGCATGAATGGAATTCCCTACCTCCATGAACACTAAATTATTCAAAGTATAATTTATAATTTTAAAATTTTATTTTAAAATAAAATTATTTTCAAAATGTTTTTTTAACTTTTATTTTTTAAAAATATATTTTCAAAGTGAAAAGGTTATTTTACTTAAAAATATTTTTAATGACATTATTATGGTATTTCTATTCATCAATGACATCAACCCTTTATTATACTTATGATACAATATGGATATGTAGCATTTATATCATCATTATTCTTTCATTGGATGGTTTATGATCAATTTGACTGAGTATGTACAATTTTATTATCCTTCATCATATTACTGTGGATGGTTTATGATTGATTTTATTTTATTGGGGAAATTATTAGAATTTAATATGTTAGTTTTCAATATGAATATTTATTTTGATTATGTTTTAACCTTTTTAATATGATTATTGTATTTTATATAGTAAGTGATAGGTGGGGCACCATTATAGATAGCCCTTTAATGTATCGGTAGGTATCATGAGACAAACCAATTGGCCAAATTAGATGGGTTTCTACCCAAATATATAAATTGTCTTGTGAAAGGTCTTAATAGTATGTTTTATACGTCCAACATTATGCATTCACTCATTATGAGGTTAGTAATTTATGTCCATGTGATTATTCTATTAGTTAGAATATCCATGGATAAGTTTCAAGCTCATGTGATTATTTGTATAGATTTATTTGATCATCCTTCATTCCTTAAATATTATTCTCAAGATATTGTTTAAATAGCATATGTTTCAGTTATTTACGTTTTTATAGTTATTATTCTTATTTATTCATGATAGCTTCTACTATACACTTACCCTTACTGAGCATCTGAGCTCACCTATTCCTTATGTTTTATTTTCCTATGATGCCAAGAAGTGTTTTGTGATTGATATGCAGAGATTTACTAAGGGTAAATATGGTATTCTAAAAAAAACACTTTGTGTACTTTATTTTTTTAATTTTAATGTGGATTTCAAGTATGTATCTAGTTTAACAAGACTACTAAACTATTCAGTCCTTTGGGATACAATTCCTTGTATATTATGTCAATGTAATAAAGTAACCACTGACTATGGGATATTAGGGTCAGGTTATTTACAATTATCTCTCTTGAAAAACTATTTCCATTATAAGATTTTTGATTCCTAATCCTGAGGGATTTTTAGCTTAAATGGTTAGAGAAAAACTCAATATTATGATTGATCTACTTTGAGGGAAAAAGATATATTTCCTAAGTTTTTTATATCACTCTAAAATTATATCATGGATCATATTTGTCTCTTATATACCCTAAGTTAGTTTCACTAGTAAGTTATAATTAAAATTGTGAGGCCTCTGTTTATTTAAGGGGAAGAATGTAACACCATGAAATTTTAGAATATATTTTTTCTAAATTAATACTATGTTCAATAGCCTTCTCCACATGCAAAACCAAACTAAAAAGAGCCACAACATATTTATTGTTAATAAAATTAAATAAAAATAAAATCTCTAGTAAATAAAAAATATTTTAACCAATTATAAAATATGATAAAAAAAACTTAAAGTTTAAAAAGTCATTTCTCAATAAAAATGGTTTTTCTTTATATATATTGAATTTTCATTTAAAATATAAATTTTTAAATTTTTTAGTTTAAAATTTAAAATTTTAACTTCATTTTTTAACTCTATATATCAAAATTATTCTAAAGTGGATTTTTTATATTTTTCTAAAATAAATTATTTTTAGGTGAATGGTAAAAAATATCGATTTTGCTAATACCATCGTTTTTATGAAATTATCATAATAAAAAGTGACTTAAAAGTTTTTGAAACATTTTTATGTGAAATTATATATTTATAATTTAAAATAAATCATTTAAAAATACAATATTGAATATATTAAACCTATGTGTAACGTTTTAAAAACTTAAGTAATATTTTACTCTAAAATTGTTTTTATTCACTTATATTAAAAATTAGTTTTCATCACTTATAGAAATTAAATATATATAAATTAATTCAATATTTCATATCAATGTTAAAATATTATGTAATTATGTCAATTTAATTTTTTTGGAATAGAATTATGATTACTGAGACTAAAGTTAATAACCATGATAATGGTAAAATTGTTATTTTCAAAGAATTGTTTTATTAATATTTTTTAATTTTTTTCAAATAAAATAAATAAATATATTCTTAAAAATTAGTTTAATATAATTTTTAAACCTATATATAAATATATTATCACTAATTAAATTTGTAATCAATACTAAATAATATTAAGAACACTTAATGGAAAAAAAACATTTTTCTATAATGCAATTTTTTTATATTAAATATTTTAATTTAAAAGTTAATTTTATATTATTTAGAAATTTAATTAAATTAAATTTATGTTTATAACACTATAATTTTGTAATATGTATTATTTTATATTTTATAGTAAAACATATATTAGTTAAAAACTAGTTACCTTGGTAAAAATGAAAGTGGTAAAATATGAAAACCTAGTGGTAAATGACTTGAAACATGTTTAAAAATGTGTTGAAATGATATTTAGTGTATTTATTGGTCATATACCACCAAAAAAATAAATTATTTATCACTTTTTAAGAATTTCACCCATGAATAGTGTCATCCTATTATTGAAAAATAATGGGTGTTCATAAAAGTGTCATTTTCTTCACTTATAAAAGGGGGACACTTCCACCACTTCATGATGCACCTATTCCTTATAATTTATTCTAAAAACTATTCCATTTTTATCCTCCTAAAAACCTATCTCATTTTTATAATCCTCTGGTCACTATTATTTATCCTAATCCCTTCATTTCCAATTATAATTCCAAGAGAATGTCCAAGGTTCCAATGTGAGTATTACTTAATCCTTATCATCTTCTTATTAATATTTCTATTAAAAAACTACCCTATACATAGTAATATTAGGAAATTATCATAATTATTATAATTAATTTTTATTATATTAATGGAAAAACCATTATTTATTCTTTTCCATCTACTTAGAAAAATAAAAGAACATCGATTATGTGTTTGTACGCTCTACCACCTCCACGAAGTGACGTCTTCCATTTTTCACCACTTACTCTCTTTGATAGTTATAAGTATGGAATTAAAGAATAAATTTAAATATATGATATAATTATTATTATTTAGAAAAAAATTATAATCCACTTTATTTCATTCTCATTCATTGAGAAATGAAAACGTTAATCATGCGTTCTGCAGACTACTACCTCCACAAAGTAACATGTATCATTTTTTATCTAGTTTATTTATTATTTATTAAATTATATTAAAATAATATTAAAAACCTTAAAAATATATAAATAATATCATTATTATTCTATAATAATGATATTACACCAAAGGAAACTACTTTCATAAACATACTCTTCCATTAATTATGGTATGTTCATGTTTGGGTTGATCTAACCACCTACTTAAACAATGTTATAAAATAATAACATTAATGACTATGAAAACTTAATTATTAGTGATATATTATATAAATAATTAAATAATGATTTTATTTTGATTCTTTAATTCTAACTTTAATATTAAACTTATTAATTAAGATACCACCACCTATTTTTTTAAAATCACTGAAATATGTTTGTCACCAAATGTTTCTACTATAACCATAACTAAAACTATAATATAATGAAATTTAAACTTCATAAACTATCATAAAACATAAATTCGGTTACCGTTTATTATTTGGTAATGATGGAATTTTGGATAAGAATGAATAATAATAGCATTATTATAAAACTAGATCAAAATGATCAATATAACTCACAACTGATATTGAAAATGGAAAATAACTAACAAATATGCGTGTAAATAATAATTATAAATGAATTTTATACAAGGTTATATATATTAATAAGGTTCTTCAATAAGTTATTAAGATATTCATTTTTTATACATAATATCCAGGCACTTTAGTGGAAGTCAGGAATTAAGGTAAGGGTTTATTTGTATCATTTTCAAATCCATAAGACATGTTTGGTATTACACATAATAATTTAATTTATATGGGTTATTAACTACCCCATTACTGTTAATTATAATTAATATATTTCAATTCAAGATATTTTAATTTCCATTTCATAGTATCCCTCTTATGTTCTTTGATTATTACATCACCATTACTGTAAGGGTCTCTGTTAACTCAACTACCTGCATTGAGTTATAAAGCATCTTCTTGAACTTATTTATTCAAATATTGGTTAATTCAACCCTAATATTTTATTACATGGTAATTTATCTTTATACCTAGTCAGAATTAAACTTTTTATTCAAATCTTCCTCCTTGATAAATTTCTTCCCCATAAAAATTATATCATTGTTGAGAATAATTATCATCCTCTTTAACAATGGTTTCCCATACTTGTCCATATTTTACTTTCCATACAATGTTATTATTTATATTTAGAAATAAAGATATGTTCTATCTCATTTTACCTTAAAATTTTCCTTATCTTTTATTAAAATGTAAGTTTTTCTACTCTTTTCTGATGGGGGTTTTCAACAAATGTATTTTAAAATATTCAAAATGTTTTTAATCCTTTAAAAATAAAATATTTTATCTTCCAATACACATTAATTTTTTATAACCTTTATGTTTTTAAAATATCTATTATTTATGATTATTTTTAAAAGTAAAAGTTTTCAAAATGTTTTCACTTCACCTTTTTGAAACATTTTTTTCATTTTCAAGGCTCTATTTTATAATATTCTTTTTAAAAGTAAAAGTTTTCAAAGTGTTTTCAATTCACCTTTTTAAAAAATTATATCCTTTTTAGGGATCCAATATTGAAATTTTACTTTTAAAAGTGAATATTTTTTAAAAAAATCACTTCACTTTTTCAAAAATGACATTTCAAAGTGACTGAAACTTCTTATTTTACGCCAAAGATCAAATAATTTTATAAAAAAAATATTATGATTTCACCACTATTTTATTAATTATATATAAAGGGTTTGTTTCATTTAAAATAATTTTTTATAAATCACCTTCTAAATGTTCGTATGAAATAATTTTTTTGTTTGATTAAATTTTGGGTGTCAACTATTTACATTCTTGAAGTCAATTTTGAGGATACCATATGGAAATGTTATTAAACCCTTTTTCCTTTACATGGGTTATTTATAATGTGATGTATGATTGTATACTAGTGGAACACATATATATGTATTATTGAAGTTTTGGGTCTGATAAATCCTTGATATGTTTTGGGTCTGATAAATCCCTAATATATTTTGTGTCTAATAAAGTCCTAAGACGGTTTGGGTCGGATAATTTCCTATGACATTTTGGGTACGATAAATCCCTAAGATGATTCAGGTATGTTAAATCCCCAAAATTAATTTGTTAATGATTTATATCTCAAGATATTATGATGTTAAGAGTGGGCTTTATTTTGTTCAAAATGGGAAGCATAAACATTTTTTTGTTAACAACTGGGGGTGTAGAAATTTTGTTTTTTCAAAAGATAAAGTGTATAAATTTTTTTTCTTTACAGCATAATGAGTGGAAATTTTGTTATTTAATGATATTATAATTTCTATATGTTGTAATTTATATATGATAATTTATATTCCAAAGTTATTTTTTATATTATGTTTCAATTTATTGGTGTATTTCCATGTCATGTTCCTATGATTATGCTCTATTTCTCGCATTTATCATCTCATGATTCCACATACTTTTTTCATGGTGTATATTTGTTCATTTGATATTACATGTCCTTATATCATTATTTATAGAAAAATATTATTCTTATATATTCTTTTTAATAATAAATTTATCCCTTTTATATGTTTTCTCATATTCCTATATTCTAACCATTGATGACATTTTGATAATTCTTCCCTTAATGAGAATTTGAGCACACACTTTTCTTATGTTTCCTTTCCCTAAGTTAAAAATATAAGTATAACTTGTGGGGATACTTTAGAGGGGTTTGATTATGGAGTAATATTTATAAGTGTTATAAAATAAATTGCTTATTTTTCTAGTTCTCTAAGTCACTAAAACAAAAGGTTCTTTGAGTTGTGTGTGATTATTGTGAGATGTAATACAAATGTGAAATTAGTGAAAGTTTAGTTTGGATAATCTCACTTGGTATAGAAGTTAATTTGTAAAATTATGTGTTTTATCACTAAACTTGGGAGTGAAGGTATGGGGTTACTCATCTAGAAACATGTCAAGGCATCCATAGAGAAAGAATTTAAATATTTAAATGAGAATAACCTCATATGAACATGAACACTATATAATATAGTCTCATTACCATTATATCTCTAATAAAGTTGGTTTCATTCTGGTGTCATCAACATATGTTCTTAATGTATCTTTATATGATTTTCAAGAAATAAACGTATTTAAAGAACTCCATGGTCCTGGAATTGATCAAGATGATCCATTCATATCAATATACCTAAGCTATAAAATTATTTTAAAATAGAAAGGGGAAATCCTTTCTTGTATTATTCATTAACACAATATCACTCATGATGAACCCAATGTATCCTACCTCATTGCAATCATATTTCATCACAATTTTCATCAATACATAAAATTATGTGACTCCTGATATGCATTAGTAATAATATTAAAGTCTAAGGACCATTACACGCATCTATGGATAGGTACATCTAATGACATGTATGAATGTGCATTGCCTATTAGAAGGTCATGTTCTCATAATCTCTTGATATAAAAATTACTAAGGTCATACACCATGGTAAAGTGAATCAAATTCTTATAAGTCTCTAACCTAGATATCTTATATCATTTTCATCCCATAAAATTAAATCATCTAGATATAGAACATACATTTAAGAATATTTTCATGGCACTTCTAGGTTATCATCACAGTAGTGAGCTATTATAACCTTTTAGTGTGATATTTTCCCTTAGTACATTATCACATACTATTTAATATATAATAACTATCATGATGTGATAAGAAATTTATTAATATTAAAATACAATGAATACATGTACTCATAAAGTACTTAGAAGTTGGTTCTAGGGTACCAACTCCAATAAACCTCTACTTTCACTTGATAAAATTGCTAACAACCTTGAGTCCTCTACCTTTCACATGAAATTCATGATTTTGATAAGATAATGATTTATTCAATGGGTCTTCCATGTTCTCCTCCATGGAAACTCTACTCACAACAAATTTATCCCATCTAAGGAAAATACCCCAAGAGGTGATACTTCCAGAGTATGTGATTCATCTACTAGTGTGGCCTTGGATCCTTTACAAGAGCCACCACAATAATATTCTCACAATATAATTTGATAGAGTATTTACTGCTAGGTATCACATAAATATCTTAGAAAATGTTGTGTTCTTATTTGGTTGTATCAAAAGACACTATATATTCAGATTACACTATAGAATCAATGAAAAATGGATGCTTTAAACTCTTCTAACTCATAGATCTTCCATTGAGACAGAAGACATATCCTAACTACAAATTCATATCATCTGGCCTATTTGAAAGCTAGCATTTGTATAACCCTTGATGACTTAATTATCATCTCCTCTATATACTAGGAACATATCCTTAGTTTTCCTTATATACTGAAGGATATCCTAAATAGAAGACTAGTGTTTCACCTGGAACATATTTATATTTTTTCACCTTTCTTAAGGATTAAGAAACATCACGCCTAGTACACAACATATTATATATGATTGATCCTATAGTAGAATTGTATGAGATATTACTCATTATATCTCTTTCCTATTAAGTATAAGGGTACATTTTCTTGAAAATGTGTATACCAAGTGACACTGAAATCAATCCCTTCTTGGATTGTTAAATACTAAATCAATTTTGTATCTATTCAATTTATACACCTTGACCTAGCCTAAGAATCCTCTTGGATCTATCATAAATGATATTAATGCCAAGGATATAGGTTGTTTCACCTAATTTCTTCATGTAGAAGAGCTTTTTCAACAAGTTCTTAACTAATTATAAGACCGGTATTTCGTTTAAAATAAGTAATATGTCATTGATGTATACTACAACGATTATAACCACACTCCTACTAAACTACTTCAAAGTACTTGGCTCACATTCATTCTTAATTAAACCAAACTCTCTTATGGATTCATCAAACCAAATGCTTCATTAGCTGGATACTAGATTCAATCCATAAATATTCCTATGTAACTTGCATACCTTTTTAGCATTACCTAGAGTTACAAACCCTTCTTGTTGTGTCATATAATCATATTTATGAAGGTTAAGGTCGAAAATTTTTACAACCATCTTCTAAATCTCATAGTTATTGAAATTTTATATAGAAAGTAGGATTATAATGGATTTAAACATGTCTACTAGTGAATATGTTTTATTATAATAAATTCCTTAAAAAAATTAAACCCTTTACCTAATAGTAGTGATTTATAGGTACTCACTTTAACTTTCATGTATAGTTTTATATTGAATACTCATTTTCAACTAACAGGTTTTATATCAAATGATGGGTTGACCAAAACCCAAAATTGGTTATAATACATGGAATCCATCTCAAAATTGATGGATTATTTCCATCTTGTATCTTTTAAGATCTCTATTTCCACCTCATATGAAACAAAAACATTATTTTTGACCAATAATGAGTCACCATCCTCAGTGAATAAAAACCCATATCTTTATAGTTCTCTAACCTATTTGGTTCTCCTACATAGTACTTATGTTTAAGTAATAATATTTTCTATGGGGACCTATATAATATGTTCCTTCACTAACTCTTGTGTATCATGAGCATCAATTTCATCAAAGTCAATCTTTCTATCACTATCTTTTTTAGAGATGTGCTCCATATCAATAAATATGTCTTGTCTTACCACAATTATTTTATTTTCTAAGTGGTTGTATAAGTAATATCCTCTTATTTCCTTGGGATATCCTATAAAGATACACTTCATACCCTGATGTGCTAGTTTATTTTCTTAATTTACCTTAAAAACTCCTCATAACCTCATACATGAGTATGTGATGGCATGGATTTCTTTCCTTTCTATAGCTCAAAAGGAATTATATTTTTCACCTTGGTTGTCTCTTGATTTAATGTGTATGTTTTAGTGTGTAATGAATATCACTATAAGAATATTTGAAGATCTAAATGACTCATTATCTAACTTAACATGTTAATAAAGGTATGATTTATTCTTTTATTGACACCAATACACTATAGTTTATAAGTTGACGTGAGTTAAGATAGAATCCCATACTCCCATAGAAAGTGTATAAGCACTTAGTTGAGATATTCACCACCTAATAAAATTTAAGCTTATTTATTTTCTAACTAATTTGATTCTATACATCATTATTGAACTATTTAAATTTTTCAAAGGATTTAGACTTTTATATCATCAAGTACGCATAACCATATTTACTCAAGTTGTTTATTAAAATTTATGAAGTAAGAATATGCACCTCTAGATTATATAAGAAAAGGTACACACATATCATTGTGTTCCAATAATAAAAGATTTGTGGCCCTTCCACTATACCCACTAAAAGGTGGATTAGTCAATTTTCCAAGTAAATAAGTGTGACATCTATAAAGTGGATTTAGTTTAAAAGAATATAAATAACTATATTCATAAATCTTTGTCAAATGATTCTCATTTACATAACCAATGTAGTGATTCCATAACTGGGTGTGATATGATTCATATGAACCTAATTCATTATCAATTGTCAATACTTGATTTTCATAATATAATACATAAATACCATTACTTAAATGCATCATACCATAAGATATGTTGCCTTTGTAAAATAAAAATCTATTATTTATAATATGGAAAATAAACCCATTTGTATCTAGTAAGGATATAGAAAAAATGTTTCTGGTAATAATTGGTCTATAATAACAATATTTTAAAACAAATATCATCCCTTTTGGAAATATAATGTGGTGGTATCTTATAGAAAAAGTGGAAATTCATGGTCTATTAGCTTCTTGAAGATCCAAATCTCCTCTGTAAATCTTATGGAATCTGATTGGTTCCTGAATTTGAATATAGATGTGAATACCAAAATCTATATCTAATACCCAAATCGTATATATGGAAATATTTCACTTTATAATGACCACACTTGAAGTATACCCTTTCTTCTTTAACTGGGTGTACTTCTTCTTCCAGTGTCACAGTTTTCCACATGCAAATCATACTGTGTCTTTTTCCTTTGACTATTTTTGGATATTCCTTTTTTTAGAAGGACACTTCTTAAGAGCATTTGACTTGGAGTGAGTCTTGGAGACCTTTTCTTTATTCTTCATTTTATTCACTATAGGGAGCATGGGATTTTAATACCCGATGTCTTTATCAACTTAGATAATCAAAGTGAGGAGTTTTGAAAGAGTATTATCACTATTAATCATATAATAATTCACAATGAAACTATATAATCCTTCATGAAATAAGGATAAAATGAGATCTATGATTATCTCATCAAGTATTTTAAATCCCATTATGTCTAAGCACTCTATGTAGCAAATAATTTTGACTATATGAGGCCTATATGGGTGGGTCTTGCCAACTAAATTAACTTGCATATCCTTAATCCATTAAGTGGAATCCTTAATCAAAAAATCCTATAATTTTATTTCCTCAACACTTCATTACAAGTTACTCCAAACCCTGTTTGGGAAGTAAACCCTTAATGTGAACTAGTTTAATTTAATCCAAGATTCAAGCTAAAATTTATCAAAAATTGAAATCACCCCGACCTAGGATGGTTAATCACTTTTAACTATAGTTAAATCTTAACTTAATTAGTGTAAGACATTAATTACTTAATATTTTGATTTGAGGTATTTTTTATCTTTATTCATAAATAGAAAAAATTTATCTTATTACATGATTTTTAATATTAAATGGATTTTACTTAAGTGGTTAACCATGTTTAGAAAAAATGTACACATAGTATAATTTATTTTAATCCATTATTGAATGCATATTAATTCATTTATTAATCTATGGTAATAAAGAATCCAAAAATAATTAACCATGAAAATGATAGAAATAAAATAATAAGGTAGAATGATCATGATATCTTCCAATGGTTAATTTATCTAGAAGATGATAAAATAACCCTCAACCCAAGAGAAAAACACGTTGAACTGTAACTTGATTCATTCCATAACATCCCATTTGTCTACCTATATAACTCCTATATTTTTTCATCTTGGATTTGAACTTAAACCTCCTCCACTCACCTAGGATCTCAGTTTATTTCATAATTATTACTCACATGAAATTATGGGGAACCAAAGGATTGGTTAATGGGTTTATATAAAATAAGTTTCAAGCACACAAAGCCCTTACATAATGAGAGGTAGGGATGATGTGTAGGTCATCATTTAATTTAATAATAATAAATTAAAGAAACCATTTGCGTAAATATGTCTGATCTTAACTCTTGATCATCCAAAAACATGAAATGAATATACATTTACAATCTAGTTAGAATTCACTTAAATTACTTCTTTAATTAAGATAAAACACCTCAAATTAATCCAATTAATTATCTGATTGATAAATTAATTCAATTTATCTTAATTCCATCTAAATTTTCATATAAATTTTCATAATTCAAACTTTTAAACAAATTAAATTAATTAATTTTATTTAAAATTAATAAATTACACTCATGTAGTTAAATGTAATTACATGTAACCATAAAAACTACCTATCATAGTATTTGTAGTTTAGAATTTAATATAAAAATGAATTTCATGTATAATTAATTAACCAGTCACATGGAATGTACTATTAATAAACCACACAAGAAAACATATTAATAAGGTTTCATTATATCATTAATTTTCTTTTTTATTCAAATTTATTACATGAGTTACAGCGGGTTACACAGTTCTCACAAGGGCTACATTTAATGTAACATCTTAAGCCCATATCCAAAATACATTCCTAGAGACTGAGCATGTTTATCCGTAACAAATTTTTATGAGGTACATGGTGTGTAAGCCAACTACACATCATGTGATATCAAAGTTACGTAGATGCTAGTCACACACACCATGTAATAAATATATGATGTGTCTTTTACCACTCTCTTTTTTCATAAAAAAGTGTGGACTACACAATTTGTACGCAAATCACATTCCATGTTGTTAAACATGTCTTCTGCCATCTTGGTCAGTCAACACACGGCATTAATTTAATGTATTCCACATGTACTTATTGTATATTGACCTAGATTTCTCATAGATCATCCTAGCATAATAAACACATGTATATGGTGTGTGCCAATAGGCTACATTCCATGTAGTCTTGTGTTATCTGACCAAAACCCTTTACATATCCTGATGGGGTCTTTGAACGTTCTTTGTGTAAATTTAACATGTCTTGATTATATGATTGAGAAAAAATAAAGAGAAGGGGATATATTGATGGTTTAATTTAAATAATTAATAATCCATAAATAAAAACTAACTACAAATTCATATCATAAATCAATGATTAATAATTAATTATAAATTAATTATATGACCGTCTGATGCCACTTAAAGGTTATAAGTGTAATGGAAGTGCTTTTGGGCCATAGCCAACTCAGATTTTTTTCATTATAAATATATAATCTGAGATGTACATGATGAATAATGTCATGACCAATGGAATTAAATTATACATTATTGATTATTACACCATAACCAAGAATATGAGATCATCGCATATAATTTATAATTAATTTTTTTAGATAATGAAGTACCTTACACTGAATTTTTTTCTTAATTTATTAATTGGTAGACTTATTTTTATTTCATCATTGAGATAAGAGGATTCAAGTTTATAATCTCATTAACAGTGATCCACATATGCACCACAAACCTTTAAACATCATTGTATAAATCCCCATGTTCTAGTGTAGAATATTTTGATGCTTTCATTATTCATTAATGATCACCACAAGAATTGATTTGGGTGGAAAGACTCTTCTTGATATCTCTAGTCTTAAGAGGTTTGTATAGCAGGATCACTCTCCATTATTGATAATTCTCTAAAAGAAAACTCTTTAGGTATTTATAGAATTCTCTCTCGACTTTCATAGTGCACAATGATGATTTAGTTTAGAATTTACATAATCAGGTTTAGCGAACGATAGGGTTAGAAAAATAATAATTTCACCCAGACCCTTATTACTTTTCTAAATTCTTAGTGAACCCCATGTCTAAAATAATAATATTATTATTATTTGATTGACATGAAAAAAAATCATAGATAAAATAAGTATTATTTTCCCAAATAAATAAATCAATATTTATTCAGATATTATTTAATATATCATTTTCTCAGCAAGATATTAACTCAGCTCGTATCCTCCTAAATATTTATCAGTCCTTGAATAATGAGTATTTATTTAAATAAATAAATACCATTACATTATTCACTGATAAATAAATATTATATTCACTAAAATAATAAATATTTATTTATTAAATATTCAACACACATATATATTCTCTCTAATAATTGGTGTATAAATATTTATGATCAATAATACATGAATAATTATTAAGCCACGTATAGAAATAATATTTATTCAACATGTTGAATTTATATATAATTTCACTAAGGTTATAAATACACTTAGTGTTTGGTCCTCAAGGTCCCATTCTTAATAGAATTAGGTTTTTACACCTAAATTCCATGTTTAGTGTTTAGAAATACACCAAGAAATGCACAAAGAATGAAAATAAATGTTACAATGATAATAACCACATACGAATTCACTCTATGCAATATATTCATTTTATCATGATATCTCTAGTCAAGAAAGTTGCATGTTGATGTCATCAACCTATTTGATTGATATCTCTTTCTTTGGTTTTTTGGAAATTAAATAATTGATAGAACAACATATTCATGGAATTAATATAGAATTTATATTTCCATCAAAGGGTCTAAGATATAAACTTCCACTAAACCGGTAAGGTACAAATTAGTTCTCATGTTATTCATTAATTAAATATCACTCATGATGCACCCAATGTATCCTACTTCACTGTGAGCATATCTCATCACAATTTTCATTAATACATCAAACTATATGACTCATGGTATGAATTAATAATAATATTAATATTTAAGGACCATTAAAACATATTCATAGATAGGAACATCCAATTAAACATATTAATGTAGATTTCTTACTCGTAAATCATGTTCTCATAATCTCCTACTCTAAAAATTATCAAGGGCATACACCATGAGAAAGTGTCTCAAAATACTATGAGTCTCTGCCCTTGATATGTTGTATCAATTTTTTCCCTTAAAATGATATCATTTGGTTATATGAAATTCATTTTAGAATATTTTCATGACATTTCTAGGTTCACATCATAACAGGGAGTTGTTATCACTGTTTAATGTGATTCTTACCCTTAAGATATTATTACATACTATGTTAGGAAGAAGAAAAATCATGATGTGATAATAAATTTATTAATATTAAAAAATAATGAATTCATGTAATCATAAATTATATATAAGTTTGTTCCAAGACACCAACTCCAACATTTTGAAGCTCTTGCCTTGGATGTTTTGGGCATATATTCAAGTAAAAATATGTTTGAAGATTTTAATTCCATAGAGAATTTATAATGATGGTTCTTATATATCTATGAAAAATTAATTTTATAATTTCTATATATATGTATTGGATAAAGTATAAATTTAAAAAGAAAATAATAGGATAAGGAGAGGGAGGTTGGATGTTGTTCTCGAGTTACATGTTTTTTTATTTTGGTAAAGGAAGTGAAGGATTTTAGGGGGAAATATTAACAAATAAAGATAAAACATCCACCTAAGAATCCATGGAATCACAATGACACCCAACCAAGATTTAAGGAATAAATAAATATTGAGTGGTTGTGGAGGAATCATAGAAGTGGAATGTCCCTAACATGAGTAAACACAGAAGAAAATAAGAAAGGGCACACAAGCGAGGAAGCTCAATGGTCTGCCGATATGGGGAGACACCTAAGGGATTTTATGCCCAATACATAGTATGATTGTATTGATATAAAAGTGTCATTATAAATATTATTTTGATATAGGACTCACTCATGTTCTAAATTATTCATTCGTTTAAAAATATAGACATATATGGAATAAATGAAAATAACACTGTTATACCCATAATATACCTTCATCATGAGTATTTTACATGCATGAAGTTTGAAACACTAGAATCTTTAATCAATTAGAATCATCCATGATCATATCTCCATGACACGTAATATATCATAATAATTCATAAATTAGAAAGGAAATGAAATTGACATGGTTCTTAGTATTCATTTTTGGTTCATCATATGGTTGAGATGATAACTTCATAGAGTCGAGTAAGATTTTTCATCATAATACATGACTGTCATAAGAAATAGTGTGTATTAATTTTGAAGGATGCACGTGTTTATTTCACTTTCAGGTAGATTTGAAGTCATACGATCTACTTTGCGAATAATGAAGGAACCACATATGACTTGGATTGTGTGTAAGATATCTTCTCAATGTAAAAAGTTTTCACACAGTAATTTTCTACATCAAATATTTTATATAACACACATAAGATAATTTTTTGAGTAAGATATTCTGAGTCCATAAGATATTTTATAATCACATAAGATATTGGATTTGTAGGATATTATATATCTTATGAAAGTGTTGAAAGCTTCAACAGTAAATTTATTCGATTCTAAGTAAGTTGAACTTTAAGGAAATAAATATCCAAATCTAGATATGGGGTTATAATAGGATTTGATGAAGAAGAATAAATATAGATTTTTAAGAAAGATAATTTCATAAAAAATACTGCATATTCCATGTAGTTATAAAAAGAGAAGTGATTTACATAGGAGTTTTAGAAGATCTGAGTACTTAGGAATTTCAATATTTAAAGGATAATGTTTCATATATTAAATATCGAGATCTTAATAATTTTTAATATTTAGAATCATGGTAATTCAAAATTATATATTCATGTAGTTAAGTGAATATAGATTAAGAGGAAAATGGCAGTAACAAAAAAACCAATATTGTTTCATATTATTCTATATATATGTGTGTGTGTGTGTTGTGTAAGTCAAATAATAAGGATGTGTGAGAGACTCTATATATCTTAAAACCTAAAAAATATTTTTTATCAAAGATGAAAAAATACTCAACATTTTTATTTACTTGAACAAGTCCTATGTGTTGAATCTGAGAAGAAATGTGAAGATGATTAAATTCAATTAGATTGAATTTCACTAAATAATAAGAAGAAAAAAGAGGATGAGGAGGAGAATAATAATAATAATAATAATAATAATAATGAGAATAATATGAATAATAAGAATAATAATAATAAGAAGAAGAACAAGAAGAAGAACAAGAAGAAGAAGAATAATAAGAAGAATAATAAAAATTATAAGAAGAATAAGAATGAGGAGGAGGAGGAGGAGGAGGCGAATAGGAAGAATAATAAGAAGAAAAATAAGAAGAAGAATTAGAAGGAGGAGGAGGAGAATAAGGAGATGAAGGGGGAGGAGAAGGAGAAGAAGAAGCAAAAGCAGAAGAAGAAGAAGAAACAAAAGGAGGATGATGAGGAGGAGGAGGAGTAGGAGGAGAAGAAGAAGAAGAAGAATAAGAAGAAGAATAAGAAGTGGGAATAATAAATAAAGGTTGTGTAGTTTTATTGTTTCATATAAAAATAAGGATTTTCTTTATACAATAAAGGAAGTTCTTATCTTTGAAAATGTGAAGAATAAAGAGGAGTAATGTGTGCAAATATTCATACAAAAGAAGAATAGTTGATTGCATGTTATTTTTCAAGTAAAATAAAAAAGAAATGAAGATCATAACAGTATATCAATAAATTAAAGAATTCTAAATTAGTGAAGTATTTTTCAGTTGTTACCCAAATCAAATATCATTGAAAGTGAAAGATGTAATTGTGTGTGGGATGCATAAAAACACAATTAGGAAACATAAAAGTATAAGTTTAAAGGATAATACCTACTTGTTTATAGTTCAAAAAAGATACTAGTGGCCATGTGATCCTAGGTTTTACTGATTTTATAACAACCCAAATCTCATTACACATTTTATTACATGATTTTTAACATAAAGATCCATAAAACACAAACTAAGGATCTATAGGTTTAGTGTCTTTGGGAGATTACATTCTTAAAAACAAACCAAGTATCTATAGTTTTAGTGTCTTTGGGAGATTATATGATTAAATAGAAAAAAATTAAATAAAAACTAAATCATATTTATTCAAAATCCATCACTTGATCCAATATCCCATTAATCTGTTAATACTTTATAGGATATCATATATATATAATGAAAAGATATGAGTTATAAATCCTAGAAAGGTATAAATCAAAATAAAAATTATACATATGAGATAAAAGTAATATCATGAGGACATAAAAGAAAATAATATCAAGGAACAACGTAATGTAGAAGATTATATCATAAGATTTGGAATCTGGTGGGGGTTCTTCCATGGTTTGATTGGTCTAGTTACAGACCTGAGTGGTGTTACTGGCTTAGTCTACTTGATCCCCTCATCATAGACTCTCCCTCAAGGTGCTACTAGATCTTCCAATCATGGGTGATGAAGACTCAGTTTCATTCTCCCCAGATTGTCTTCCTCGTCGGGTTGCTTCGAATGCAGTTGGAGATGCTAGTGGTTGTGGTGGGGTGCTTTTGGATTTGGCTCTAATGCCTGGTATAAGAGTTTATGTTGCTTGATGGTTGTTTTAAAAAAATTCTAATTTATTGGATCATAGACAATGTGTGGTTGTTTCCCATGATTGGATGGTAGAGATGTGTTTATGGAAGATTTGGTCTTGATGGGTCATGGATGAAGGGATTCTACAATCGTTCTATTATGAGAAGATTCTACAGATGAGGTTTAGGGAAAACAGGTTTCATTGTTTCATGGATTTTCGTAATCAGATGTTTGAGAGGGTATGGATTTGGACATCGGTACCAGGCCCATTCTCTTTGGCACGGGACTGCTTGCCATGCAACGATGGGACAATGAAAGCTGGTCTTAATTGTTCTTTTTTCTGGGAGGAGATTATCTATTATAGTGAGCATTGCTTTTGAGCTTGAGGTTTAGTCTATTAGAGACTCATTTATTTTTTTTAAGTCTTGATGTCTTGATGGTTTTCCCCTCAGCCCTTAAAATGGGGTTTATTTCGATAAAAAAATAATTTTCAGTCAGTCATAAGATCATAGAATAAAAGTAATGCATAAATATCATAAAATGTCAAAACATAATCATATGTCAAGGCTCACTATCAAGACATCATAGCATAGTGTGTTAGGTTAACCACCCATGTGATTTGCATGGTATCTCATGAGATGAAACCACTACCTAATGAATTAGAGTGATATCATATCACATCCTTTATATGTCTATATTTATTTGTTTTTCATAGATCATATATCATAATAAATCATTTCATTAATAACCTATAGAGAATGAGAATGGGTTTCATATAAAAATAATTGAGTTCATAAGATGTTAAGTGAATGATCCTTTCAACATTTTAAACCCACCACAAGGGGATGTTAGTTTCATACATGAAAATACATAATCAATGAAGTACAATTTCATTTACATGAATAACCTTGAAATAAAATAGGATATGGAATTCCCAACAAAAAGGGTAGTATAGGAAATCAAAGACTGGTTTCAGAAATATAACAAGTATTCAAAATGGTTAATGGTATGGGGTTAATGAGAGATAATGGAATTATCTCATTAATATAAATATTACTATAAAGGAAGTACATTAATTAAAAGAAAGATGAATATAATCACTTACCTTGACAGGTTGCATCTTAAAGCTTGGGAGGAGCTACTTAGAAACTTAGAAACTTCTTGGGAGTGATATTGAGAGAGAAAATGAGAGTAAATTAATTCTTAAAGGATTTAGAGTGAATATTAATAGGGAAATGGGTGGGTATTTATAGAAAAATATTGGAAAATTTTATTAATTTTTAAACTTTGTCCTTGGATAACTAGTTAATAAAAAACGCAAAACCATTGGCCCTATAGTGATTTTTTTGTAATGACCCTAACTATTATGAATACAATTCCCCTTTATGATTTAATTAAATAGAAATAACATGAAATTATTTTTTATGTCCAATTTAATTTAAATAAACATTAAACATCTTTACCAATGATAATATAGACATTTAACATTGATCATGTGACTAGTATAAATATAGGGTTTTAATAAATCCTTTTGGAACATAAAAAGGAAGTGATGGCCTTAACCAGTAGTATCGTACCCTATGAATCCCATTTATCATAGATTCCAAAGTAGATATCATTTTTGGTATTTTCCCTAGACCAATCCCAAGCTGAGATCCAATAACTTGAGAATTATTGAAATCATTTACGAGAGAAGTTCAAACTCTTCGAGATCATGGCCCAAACCATGTTCACTGAACGGCCCCATGAAAGCCCCAACATCCCACACCTTACTCTTAGGTCTTATTATAGTGTATTAAATGGATATTTATCATGAACCTAGCAATATAAATATGTAAAAAAAAATTTATATAATAATGAATATATTTTCATCCTATTATTATTACTTTATAAATGATTTTTAAAGTAAAAAATGTATTTTTGGTTAATATTTAAATTCAATTAATGAATTTAGGAGTTAATGGATTTTTTAAATAAATAATATTTTAATGGAATGTTATTATAATATTTATCAAATATAAATGATCATATAATTTTAATGATTTCAAATATAATTTTTTTAAGGGTTCTTTCCTTTCTCATCTTTATCCAAGATTCTTTATCTTGTTATGCCTCTTTATTTTCAATTAATAATGATAGGGTATGTTTTCAAACCTTCATCATACTTCCCATATTATATCTAAATTATTAAATACCCATTTATCTCTCATTAATCCCTCTTATTTACACCCATTACTATGCTGAAATTTCGTAAGGGAATTCCCACCCTCCTCTTTTATCAAGCACTCATTTTATGTTATGTATTTTAATTTACTTTTTCTTGTGTTGGTATATGTTCTTAAATATACCCATTACTTCCCATTTTATGTATAAATTATGAGATACCCTTTCAATATCATTTAACCTCCTAATAACCTTTATGTACACCTGTTACCATGCTAAAATTTTGTAAGGGTTCTTTACTTTCTCCTCTTTCTTCAAGTTTCTTTATTATGTTATGATATCTATTTACAATTCCTTATATTTGGGAATGTATTTCCATGTCTCTATTACTGTCCATTTCATTTATAAATTATGAAATACCCATTTCTCTCTCATCAACCCATTTCATGAATTTCTATATGACGCTGTTATGATGACGAAATTGCACTATGATTTTCCATGCCAAAATAATTGTGTAGTGAATACCATACCAATTTTTATACCAAGGGTATTAACCTTTATGCACATATACTTATTGATTGGGGAATTACATTTATGTATTCCATATTCCTTGATCATGGAATAAATTATTATGTTGAATGAATTCATGTTATATGATCTATGTGGAACACTAAAGCATAAGAATGAAATGATTATGAAGGGTGTTCCCTGATAGTTCTCTAATTAATTGGGTAATGTTTAGTATCATGATACATCATGTTGGGATAAAGGTTAACCTGATTCCTTTATGGGACTTTTTTCACCATGAAGTATCGGCGGTTTAGACTTAACATGTGTTTATGATGCAGTGTTTTAAGTTGTTGCCAAATTTTCAATGTTATGATTATCATGCTATATCATGCCTTATTATTCATGTTATTTTTATGATCCATTGATATACCTATATTGTAACATTTATTTTATTTCTCATGTTATGACTTATTTATTCCCTTACCAGGCTTTATAGCTCACCCCTTTCTTATATATGTCCTCAGGTTATCCCATGCAGTGTTAAGTATGGAGGAATTTTTTGGTCATGTTAAGGAGGTTTTCAATAAAGATGTCGTTTTTCATGTTTCAAGTTATTATGTAATTTACCTAATTTCCCAAAGACACTAGAACTCTCAATATTTATGGTTTTATTAAGTGAAAATTTATGTAATTAAATAATGATCTAATGTTTAATAAAGATAAGAGTTGTTATAGTTCATATCAGAGGATAGTTTTAGTTATTTTTGGATTAGGATTATAAAACTCTAGAAAAATATTTAGATTTATAGAACTCTATAGAATTCCTTAGGTATATAACTAATTATAAGAAAACATCCCTAAATTGTAGTAATTATAAATTAAGTGGTTTATCAATAAAATACATCCTTGTCTGGATACTACAAGTAGATATGGTTCTGGCACAGATGTACCTAGGGGTAATAAATCCAATAAGATGTTTTGGGCCTGACTCAGGGTAATTTGGTACATGAAAATGTGTCTTACTATGCATTTGGTTTGACACTCCAAGGGGATATACTTTGGTAAATTCATAAACTCATTATGAACCATAATTAAGGGAATAAAAAAATTCCCATAAGAATATATGTTAAAAAATAGATCATGGATAACATAGATTGAAGCATAGAAATTCATAAGTTAATGAGATAAATGTAATTTATAAGTTATCCCTTTATTTTCATTGGATTTTCTTTTATGTGTTAAATAGTTTAAAAGTACTCATCCCTAATTATATATTGGATAATTTAGAACCATAATAAAAATGTGAAAGGTAGGGTTATTGTCTTTAGTTTTATGCATTGCTTTATATCATGAAAGATTAGTAGAACAATCCAAAAACTACCACAAAACATGGAAGTAGATATGTCGGTGAAAATGGAAAATAGGGACATTATTGTATCCCAAGTATATAACTCCTCTCCTATTAATTCTTATGGTATAAACTTCCCAGAAAACCTTTTCATACTCCATTTGGTGTAATTTGATTCAATTCTAGGCATGGATTAGATTTCCTTATATAGAGCTAATATAAATTGTCGTGAGAAGGAAATCACTCTCCATATGGTGAATTGACCCATAATTCTATAAAATTTCAAGGAGGAGGATGAATCTTCTTTAGTACCATCATCTCAAGCATGGATATTATTTTCCTACAATTAAGTGTATCTAGCTCAAATGATTGAGTCTAAGGAAAGAATCATCCTTGAATACATGACTATTGTGAGGAAATATTCTGATGTGTTTCCCAAGGAATTTCCTAGTCTTCCCCCTAGCTGAGAGGTTGAATTTTAAATCGATATTATACCTATTTCATTGTCAATATCCAAGACTCCATATAGTATAGTTGTTATGGAACTTGAGGAACTAAAGAAACAAATATAAGAGAATCTGGATAAAGGATTCATACACCTAAGTGATTCACCATGGGGTGTGCCATTCCTCATCATCAAGAAGAAGGATAGTTCAATGTGCCTTTGTGTTGATTATCGTGAGTTCAATAAGATCACGATAAAGAACAAGTATCCGTTGACATGAATTTTTGAATTGTTCGATCAACTGCATGGAGCACAATACTTCTCCAAGGTGGATCTACATTCAGGATATTACCAAGTTAGGGTGAAGAAGAAGTATATCCCAAAGACTGTTTTAGTATGAGTTACAGGCACTATGAGTTCATAGTGATTCCATTAGGACTCACTAATTCTCTAATAATATTCATGGACTTAATGAATAAAGTATTTAGATATTGTATCAATAAATTCATGGTAAAATTTATAGATGATATTATAATATATTATAAAACCAAATAGGACCTTGAGGATCATCTAATCACTGTGATAAAGACCTTGTGAAATGAGAATCTCAATGAATAGTATAGAATATGTGAGTTTTGGTTCAGGAAAGTCTCACTTTTGGGGTATATAATCACAAGCAATAGGATATTTTTGGATCCTTAAAAGACAAAACCAGTTGAAGGATGGTTGGGTCCAACATATATGATAGATATCTACAGTTTCCTTAGGTTATTTGAATATTATTTCTAATTTTTGAGAAATTTATCATGATTTTCATACCCTCATACCAAGATAACTTGGAAGGGGATAAAATTATCTTAGAATGGTGAATGTGAAGAAAGATTCATGGAATTAAAAATGAGGCTTATCACTACCCATGTTCTCACACTACCCACAAGTAGGGAACTTTTCATAATTTTCAACAATGCTTCGAAGAAGGGATTGGGATGTGTGTTGATGAAAAATGAAAAATTTGTTGCCTACGCCTCAAGTCAGTTAAAGATTCTCTAAGTAGAAAGGATCCAATAATTATATCATCATTGATGATAATTGAAAAGGATCCAATCTTCTTGGATTTGAAGAGGATATACATGGTAATCATAAAGAAAATAACATCATAAATCCTTTCACAAATTATTACTCAACCGTCTCTTTTCTAAAGGTTAAATAATGATAAAAAATATGATGTGGGAATTCAGAAGAGAGTTGAAACTATAAGAAAAGGGAAATACTCAATGTTAATGAAGAAGGAATTGTGATATTTGGGTCAAGACTATGTGTTCCGTCAAATCCTGAGTTAAAGAGGGAACTATTAGATTATGTAAAAATTTCTACATTCTACATTCACCTAGGAAACACAATGATGTATTGAGATCTTTGATATCACTATTGGTGGGATAACATGAAGAAGGAGATCATTGAATATATATCAAAATGCCTGGTATGTCAACAAGTGAAGGATTAAAGGTAGAAGTATAAGGGGATGATGTAACCATTACCCATACCAACATGGAAATGGGAAAACATCGTCATAGAATTTTTCACCAGACTTACAAAGAAATCTAAGGAAAACAATGCTATCTGGGTTTTTGTGGATCATCTTACAAAGACTGAACACTTAATTATGATTCAAGATGATTTCTCACTGGATCAAACAGCATGGATATACATCAGATAATTGGTAAGTCTACATAGAGTACCACTATTTATTGTTTCCTATCAAGATCCAAGATTCACCTATAAGTTTTGTATAAGTATACAGAATGCTCTAGACACTGAGATGAACTTTAGTATAGCTTATCACCCTCAAACTGATGTCCAATCTGATTAGACTATCCAAACACTTGAGTACATAGTGAGATAATTCTCAATTGACTTCAAAGGATAATGGGACCAACATCTCCCTCTGGTTAAGTTCTCTTAAAACAATAATTTCCACTCGAGCATCAAAATGGCTCCCTATAAAGCCCTTTATGGGAAGAGGTGTAGGACACCAGAATGTTTTGATGAATTTTGGGAACAAAAACTTCTAATACCTAAAATGGTTTAGGAAATAGTGGAGAAGGTTAAAACCATTTAGTAGCATATGAAAGATGCTTAGATTTGATAGAAGAGCTACGCTGACAATCATAGATGTAACCTAGAGTTTGATGTTGAAGATATGGTATTCCTCCACATATCTCTAGGGAAGATAGTGATGAAATTTGGGAAGAAGTGAAAGATTATTCTAAGGTACATTGACCCATTTTATATCTTTGATTTCATTGGGATAGTGGCTTATTGACTAGAACTCCCACCAAACCTGTCTCAAGTACATGATGTATTCTATGTATCCCTCTTAAGAAATTACATACCAAACCCATCACATGTACTCAATCCAGAGGTGGTACCATTGGATAATGAAATTTTAAATGAGAACCAGCTGGTAAAGATATTAGATTGTAGAGAAAAATTTCTACAAAATAAGACAATTCCCCTCATCAAAGTGTTGTAGCGAAACCACATTTTTAAAGAAGCATCATGGGAACAAGAGGAGCTTCTAAGGGAGATGGCATTTTTGGGAACAAAAAAAGGAAGTGATGGCATCAACCAGTATAATTGTACACTATTGATCCCATTTAGTAGAGATTCTGAGGGAGATGGAATTTTTGGGATTTTCCCTTGACCAAGACCAAGCTTAGATCTAATAACTTAATCATAAGTAAAACTGTTTGTGGGATAAGTTCAAGCTCATCAAGATCATGGCCCAAACCATGTTCACCAAAAGACCCCATGAATTCCCACCATCATACACCTTACTCTTGGGTATTATACTAGTCTATTAAAGATATATTTATCAATACCCTAGAAATATAAATATGTGCATTATTTGTTATAGAATAATGAATATATTTTCATCCTATTATTATTACTTTATAAATGATTTTTAAAAACCAATTGTATTTTTGGTTAATATTTAAATTCAATTAATGAATTTATTTATTAATTTATTTTTTAAATAAATAACATTTTATTGAAATATTATTATAATATTTATCAAATATAAATGATCATATAATTTTTATGATGTAAAATGTAATTTTTGTAAGGGTTCTTTCCTTTATCATCTTTATCCAAGTTTCGTTATCTTGTTATGACTCGTTATTTTCAATTACTAATGATGGGGTATGTTTTAAAACCTCCCCCATACTGATATTATTATGTATAAATGATGATATACCCCTTTTTCTCTGATTAATCTCTCCCATGTATGGTTATTACTATGCTGAAATTCCATAATTGGTTTTCCACCCTTCTATTTTATCAAGAACTCCTTTTATGTTATGTATTTTAATTTCCTTTTTTCCTATATTGGGATATGTTCTTAAATATCCCCCTTACCTCCCATTTGATTTATAAATGATGAGAGTCCCTTTCACTCTCATTTAAACTTCCTAATAACCTTTATGTACACCTCTTACCATGCCAAAATTTTGTAAGTATTCTTTCCTTTCTCCTCTTTATTCGGGTTTCTTAATTATGTTACACTATTTATTTCAAATTATTTATGTTGTGTAATGTATTTACATGTCTCTATTACTATCCATTTCATTTATAAATTATGAGATACCAATTTCTCTCCCATCAACCCATTTTATGAATTTCTATATGACGTCGTTATGTTACCGAAATTGTATCATGATTTTCCATGCCAAAATAATTGTGTAGTAAATACCATACTCATTTATCGATCAAGGGTATTCATGTTTCTGCACATATACTTTTTTATTGGGGAAATACATGTATTTATTCCACATTATTTGATCATAGAATAAATTATTATGTTGAATGAATCCATGTTATATGAACTATGTGGGACACTTAAGAATGAGAATGAAATGATTATAAAGGGTTCACCCTGATAGCACTCCAATGCATTGGGTAATGTTTAGTATCATGATACGTCGTGTTGGGATATAGGTTTACCTAATTTCTTTATGGTACTTTTTCTACCATGAATTCTTAGTGGTTTATCCTTGACCTATGTTTATGATACAGTGTTTTAAGTTGTTGCCACGTTTTCCATGTTATGATTATAATGTTATATCATGCCTTATTATTCATATTCTTTTTATGCTCCATTGATATGCCTATCATCTAACATGTAAATTATTCCTCATGTTATGTCTTGTTTATTCCCTTACGAGGATTTATATCTCAACCCTTTCTTATGCATGTCCTCGGGTTATCCCATGTAGTGTTAAGAACGAAGGGACATTTTGATCATATTAAGTAAGTTTTAAATAAATATGTTTTTTTTATGTTTCAAGTTGTAATGTAATGTACCTAATTTCCCAAAGACACTAGACCTATTGATCTTTTGGGTTATATTAATTGAAAATTTATGTAATTAAATCATGTAATAATGTTTAATAAAGATAAGGGTTGTTATATTTTTCTATGGTATTTTCTAAGGGGGTGATTTTTAATAATTTAATAGCCTAAGGATTGAAATTATTTAATAAATAATATTTTTTAGGTGTAATGGATTCATTTTCATGAATAATGTTTTTTTAACCCCTTTAAAATATACTCTAGGTTTTGGAAGATTCAATATAGGTTTTAAAAATTACTCTTATCACTTTAAAATACTTTATTTTAATAAATAATACTATTTTTGGTCAATAAATCCCTTTATAGTTTTTATTACATCACTTTTAATTCATTATGTTTACATAATACTTATTGTATATTTATACTGTATTTATTTTTATCTAAAAAAATGAAAATATTATAAAATTATGAAAAAATAATTATTGGATGATTTTAACATGATAATTTCATAAATAAAATTTATTTTATCAAAATAATTTTCTAAATTTAATAAAATTAACTTTTTAATAAATATTCTTATTTATTGAAAAATATTAGTTTTATAACATATTCAGCTTTCTAACCATTATAAAAATTACTTAGTACTTCATAAAATTATATTATCATTTATATTAAAAAAATAGTGTTTTGTAAGACCATTTAAAAGAAATAGATTTTATTTAAAATTCTTGAATGTATGATAAAAGTGTTTTTTCATTATAATCATATATTTTCCAAAAATACAATTTTATTTTCTTTGTATCCAAATATTTTATTTATCATATTATTATTATATTCATGTTCATTTTAAATAATAATTAAAATAGTACTAAAGTAACCAATATTTAATTTATAATAAGAAAATTTACAGCTTTATACTATTAAGTTCAAGATACATAACCCCTTATCACGCCAGCATAATCCCAAAGGGTGAGGTGTGTGATTGTGGTACTCTCATGGGGTGGTTTGGTTAATATTGATTTGGTGTTGATCTCCACTAAATTGAACTTATCCCATAGGAGATTATTCTCAAGTATCACTTGTTGAATCTCTAATTGGTCATGGTCAAGTGTGAACTCTTATGATTCTACCTCCCTCTCAATATTTGATAAATGGGCTTCAAAATGCGTGATCATACTGGTTAGGGTCATCATTTATCCCTTCTACGTCAATTATCTCTTGACAATAAACTTTATATAAACTAATTCTAATGCTAAAATTATTACCCATGGTCATAATTCTCAATGGTCATAATGTCCAGTGGTCATAATGCCTAGTAATCATAATGTTCGATAGTTATAATGCCCAATGGTCATAATGTTCAATGGTCATAATGCCTAATGGTCATAATGCCCAATCGTCAGGATACCCAATGGTTATATCCTAAAAGTCCCATCACCCATTACACACTATATTTACACCACCATTATCATATATCATTATTCACTACTTCACTTATAAAGGTTTTACACTTCCTATAACAACCCAAACTTTTATCAATAGAATTTATCCATTCTTATAGTAATGTCATATAGTATAAATCTCATAAAATCACTTATATACCATAATAAAAAAATTTATAAATTAATAATTAATGAAATAATAAGTATTTCTAGAAGTTAAGGAACCAATACTGATGAAATAGTAACTTGACCTTAGGAATAGTAATATGACCCTTATGAATAGTAAACTCACCAAATGAATAGTAACCTCACCCATGAAATTATAAATAAAATTTAGGCATCATATAAATGAAATAATGGTATAATTATATCATAGTCTAAGTAAACAATTATTTTAAAAATTATTAATTAAGTGTTGGTATTTTTGTAAGTCATAATTATTTAATTACAATTTTATAATTATTTTAATAATTTAATAGAAAATTATTTTTATAAAATTTATTCATAGATTAATATTTTGTTTTCTTGTGATTTTAAGATAATTTTATGGGACCTTAATTAATTTTTCAAAGTGTTATAAAATTAGTTATAATTTTAAAATCTTTATTTTCTAAGTAAATGATGATTTTCATTAAAAATTAAATTACTCATATTTAGAAAATTATTTTCAAAAAATGGAGCTCATTTTTAAATTATAAACATCAAAAAATAGTTAGGGTTAATTTTTTTGATTTTTCTAAAATACTTTAATTTCTTAGGAATAGTAAAATATAGTAATTTACAGTGTATATATATACATCATAAGATAAATACACTATTCATTGAGTCATCGCTGATGTAAGCACCATAATCTCGAACATCCTTTAATTATTTTAATATATTTGATGATAATTCTCAAACTATTAATAGTCTTAATCCAAAATAATAAACTAATGATTAAAATATTGAGAAAATGTCCCTCTCCTCCACTAAAAAATTCCACCACTCACCCCCCCCTTTTCTCCTCACACCTCTCAATATTTGAGTCTTACCTAAATTATGATCAATAGTATTCTCTATTCCCTCCCCCATGTTTACAAGCTCTTATTCTCATAAAAATACCAAAACCTTTTCCCTAAGGAGGTTCTCAGGGAGGATAAATCCAAGACGACATTAAAGTGAAGGAAGCATTCGGACACAAGGTAAGGAGAATTCTCAAACCCAACTCTATTTCTTTGGGTTTTCTCTATTTCACCCCATTTTCAATGTAGATAATCCTTAAATATAATTTCTTCATCATTATATTACCTTTTTTTTGATATACATGTTTTCTACTTGAGTTTATTATAAACACAATGTTTTATAAAAGAACTCTTTAAAAACCACACCTTTTACTTCTCAAGATTGTTTTTTCTTCACTCAAGGTTGATGAATCTTATATCAGGTATTTTATTCCCTCTTTCATTTGGGAACCCAAAGTTTATGAATTTATTATTTATGAAATTAAACCCATTTATTTCTATGAGTAATTTTATATCCAAGATTTATATATGTTCTATGTGGAATGCCTAATAATGTAAATGTTATGATTGATAGGTGTGCCTAAAATTATATAGTGCAATATAAATGTTATGATGTGGCTGGTGTGCCCTGAATTATATTGCACTCTAATTCATTGGGTAATGTGATTAATCTAATGAGAAAAGTGATACATGTATGAACATGATGCTAGCTTTGTTCACAACTATGTGTGGTAGTTGACCACTAAGACATAATGTTTCATTGTTATGAATTTCCATATTCCATGAAATTAAATAATTCTTCCTCTCTTGATTATTATACTAATGTTATGATTATTATCACCTCATGTTATATTGTTTCATGTTATTATATATCCTATTATAGGGCTTTTAGCTCACCCCTTTTTGATGTATATCCTCAGGTGATTACATGTACAAGGAGAATTTAAGGGACAATAAGAATCTAGATAAGGATAAATTAAATAAATGTTTATGTTTTATTTTGTAAATATTATGTATAGTCCTAGTTTTCCCAAGACACTAAACCTTTGGATCCTCATTATGTAATGATTTTATGTTGTTTATATTTAAAATGATGTAATAGTAATGTAAGAAAAATCAGGGTCACTATAGTTGGTATCTGATGATGGTTTAGTTAATATAGGAATTAGAATTAGAAAACCTTAGTAAAACCCTTAGTATGAGACTAAGAATAAGTAATCACCCAAAAATATTTTTTTTATAAAATTATAAACATAGGGATTCCATAAGATATTCCTTTATACTTAATTACAAAAATGAATAAATTATGTACTCATGAATTTTTTAATTATATTTTGTTTTAACATTTTCTATTTTGGAAAATGGTGGGAACCAAGAGAAACTAGGACAATAACCCATGTGAGGGTAAATTTTGTGATTTCTCAAACAACATACCCAATTCTTTAGGAGGTGGAGTTCAAAATTTCATAGTGATTCTTACTTAGATGTATTAGGTTATGAACAATAACCTGAATAATATGGAACATCCGCCTTTACCTAAAAGGGAACAACTGGTTATTGAGTGTTTTATTCACCAACAACCACCAATGTTTAGTGGATCTTCTGATCCACTAGTTACGAAATAGTGGGTCAACTTGATAGAGAAGATATTTTTTATACTTTGTTGTTATGAGATAGAGAAGGTGACTTTGGTCATTTACCATTTAGATGTAGAGGTCGGTCAATGGTGGTTGTTGATTAAAAGCACCAAGATGAGGGAAAAAATAAAGAGATAGAGTGTGAAGACTTTAAGATAATTTTTCTTAACAATTATTTCCCTCAAACTCTTCATACAAATATGGAGAGATAATTCATATAATTGAATAAAAAGGAATGCGAATATGTCATGAACTATAAAGAAAAATTGACAAGGCTTACAAGGTACTCTTTGGGTTTTGTTATAAAAAATAATAGAAAAATTGATGGATTCTTTAGTAGATTAAAACCAAACATTATAAAGGCTATAGTAATTCAAATTTTTTGGAGTTATGAAGAATTTTTTTGATGTGATCTCAAAGTAGAGATAGATTTTGGAGAATAATCCCATAATTGTGGTGATAAGAAACTAAATATGGAGTTTCAAGTCGGAGGATCTAATGATAAAGGTGGAAATAAAACTCAACCACCCACATGTCCAAAATGTGGGAAGAATCATCATGGTAACTACCTCAAAGGGGTGGTGCAATGCTTCAAGTGTGGGAGAGAAGTCCACTAATCTCGTGAATGTTTAAAATACATGAGAAGTCAATACAATGTGGTGGAGGAAAGGAGAGCACCACCCATGGTCTAATTCTACAACTATAGGTAGAAAGAGAACTATGAAAGCCAATGTAATAAACCTAGAGTTCTCAAGGGTAATAAATATCATGAACTATAAAAGCCAAAGGAGAAAGGAAATGTGTATGCAATCACTACTGCATAAGTGGAGAAAGAAAATGAATTTGTATAAGGTGTACTTCTTATTCACTCAATAATGGAAAAATTATTATTTGATTATGGTTCTACACATTCCTTTATATCTTGAAAGTTTTCTAGAACTATTAAATCAAATCCCTGAAACCTTGAAGTAGATATATCTGTAAAAACACTAAGTGGTGAAATCATTGAAACCTAAGTGTTAGACTCTTCTTCTATTGGTGTATATGTGAATATTCTTCCAGTGAATTTTGTAATTCTTCCCTTGGTGGAATTTGATACTATAATGGGGATAGATTCGATCTCATTATATAGATCACGCACCAACTATCAGGAAAAGGAAACATATTTTGTATTCTTAACCATCCCATGGTCCTCTACAAATGCAAGGAAGATCGTGAATCTCCTTTGAAAAATCCTTCAATAGTGTGGGTGTTGATTCCCTGTGAAGAAGCATACCTCACTGAAATGGTTGATCCAAATGAATGTATCAACCTAGGATAAATTCCCATTGTGAGGGAATATATTGATGTATTTCCTGAATAGTAACTCAGACATCCCTAGTATTGTGAGGTAGAGTTCTCAATATAACTCATACCTAGAGCTACTCCTATATGAAAGTGTCTCTATAGGATGGATCCTATTGAACTGGAGGAGTTAAAGAAGCTATTGCAAGAGCATTTGGAAAAAGGTTTCATACACCCTAGTGCATCACCATGGGGTGTTCCAATGCTCTTTGTCAAGAAGAAGGATGGATCAATGTGGCTGTGTATTGATTATTGGGAACTCAACAAGACCACTATAAATAACAGTATCCTCTTCCAAGGATTAATTACTTTTTTGATCAATTATGAGGAGCTCAGTACTTCTTGAAGGTGGATCTTCATTTTGGATATCATCATATAAAGGTGAAGAAGGAAGATATTCAGAAGACTTCCTTCCGTAAAAGGTATGGGAACTATGAGTTTTTTGTGAATCCCTTAATACTTACTAATTCCCCTACAATCTTTATGGATTTGATTAATAGAGTCTTTATACATTACCTCGACAAATTTCTAGTAGTGTTTATTGATGATATACTCATCTACTCTAAGATCAAGGAGGAACATGAAGAACACATAAGGCTTGTTTTTGTGATATTAAGGAATGATAAGTTGTATGCCAAGTTAAAAAAGTGTGAATTTTGTATGCAACAAGTTTCATTATTGAGACATGTGATCACAAGTGAGGGAATTTCTGTGGACCACTCAAAAATAAAGGCAATTAAGGAATTACCCAGATGCTCTAGTGTCATATAATTCTATAGTTTTCTTAGATTAGTAGGGTACTATTGACATTTTTTTAGAAATTTATCATGATTGTAAAGCCCTCTAACTAATTTAGCAAGGAAGGGGGTAAAGTATGTTTGGAAAGAAGAATGTGAGAAAAGATTCAGTGAGCTAAAGAGAAGGATGATCACTACACTTGTACTCACATTACCGAAAAGTGGAAAAAATTTGTGATATATAGTGATGCTTAAAATAAATTCTTGGGTTGTGTACTCATGAAAAATGGTAAATTGATAGCATATGCCTCATGTAAGTTGAAGATCTATGAGCAGAGCTACCCAACACATGATCTAGAGCTAATAGCTGTGATTTTTTCCTTGAAAATATGGCGGCACTACCTCTATGATGAGAAGTGTGACATATATACCGATCATAAGTTCCTAAATTATATATTAACATAAAAGTATATCAACATTCATCAAAGGAGATGGTTAGAACTAATCAAATACTATGATTGGTCTATTCACTATCATTCCAACAAGGTGAACAAGGTAGCTAATGCACTTAGAAAAAAATAACCTACTACTCTATCCATGTTGCGGATTGAGAAAGACCCTATCTTCATGTATATGTAAAGGATGGAATTGTAAATCATAAAGGAAGGGAATACATCCTACCTTTCCCAAATTATTTCCTAACCATCTATCCAAGAGAATATTAAGGAGACACAAAGGGATGATATGGAGTTACAAAAGAAGGTGAATGTAGTAAAGGAAGGGAAGCTACAAGAGTTCAATATCTATGATGGTGGTGTTATTTTGTTTGGAACAAGGCTTTGTGTGACTTCACCACCTGGGATAAATAAGGAGATATTGGATAATGTACATAGATCAAATTTCTTTATCCATCTTGGGAGTACCAATATGTACTGTGATCTCTGAGAACACTTCTAGTGGGAAAACAAGAAGATGGAGATTATTGAGTATATCTAAAGGTGTTTGATATGTCAAAAAGTTAAAGTAGAGTGACAGAATTCCAAAGGGATGATGCAACCATTGCCTATACCCATGTGGAAATGGTAGAATGTCACTATGGACTTCGTCACGGGTCTCTCAAAGACATCCAAAGGAAATAATGTTATATGTTTTGTGGTGGACTAACTCACCAAGACTTCCCACTTTATCACTATTTGAGAAGATATCTTGCATGAACAACTTGCAAATATATATGTGAAGGAAGTGGTGAGACTATATGTGGTTCCACTTTCAATTTTCCCTGATCATGATCCTAGGTTCACATATAAATTCTAGAGGTTTCATAGGGGTTTTGGGATCGGCAGTTCGATGGTCAATGGTGTCTTGGCATAGCCTGAGTCGACATTTGATAGGAACTTATTTAAGGTTTTATTCTCTGAATCTAGTGATGAAGGTTTTTTTATTTGTTCTCTCTATGAATACTGGAGCATTGTTTCTTTTTGGAGTCAATTTCGATCTGTGATTCTGTTTTTTTTTTATGCGCATTTTTGGATAATGTGGAGTTTTTTGGCATTGGGTGGTTATGGAGACAAGCTCCCTATCGAGGCCTTAGTCTAATTTCTCTACTCTTGTTCCAAGATTCCACCATTCTCTCCAAGTTGGATATGCGCGGTGGTTTCTACAATGTTTTGGGATGTGAGTTTGAGCATTCATCGGTGCTACAGTTGGTGTCTTGCAGTGGCTTCTTCTATGTCTTCGGGTTCAGCCAGGTTTTTCTGTTGTATGTTGTATGTTTTGTGTTTCTTGGTTTGGTGACTGGTAATGGTGGTTGTCATCGGTTTTGTCTTCATTTTTGTTGTGATGATGAGGTTCGGTAAGTTTGAAGGAGTTATGTGACAATGGTCTGTAACAATGTTTTTAATTGAAAATGGGATGAGGTATGATTGGTTCATGCCGGTAGTTAGAGATAATACATAAATTCAGTGATAATGATGAAGGTTTGTATGGCGATGTTGACTGAGGTGTCTGAGAGGGTAGGCGTTGTGACTTTGGTGATGCGCACGTATCTCGGTTCCAGATCACCTTGGTTTTTGTGAATTTTTTAATTTTTATTTTGAATTGGGCCTTTCTTTTGTTCCCTCATGATAGTTTGACTCTGTTATTTTGGTTACCACTCAGCCACAAAGCGGACATTTTGAAAATCCAAAAAACATGCTTTGAGAAATGAATTAAATTTCATCACGGCTTATCACCCCCAAACTGATGGACAGTATGAAAGGGATATTTAGACACTTGAAGAAATTATAAGAGCTTGATCTTTAGAATTAATAGGAGGATGGGATAAGCATCTCCCATTGGTTGAGTTCTCATACAATAATAGTTTCCAATCAAGTATCCAGATGGATCCATATGAAGCTTTGTATGTAAATAGATGTATAACCCCAACCTATTGGGATGAAGTTGGAGAAAGAAAGCTACTTGAACCTAATCTTATGCAAGAGATGATAGAGAAGGTTCAATCCATCCAGTAACATATCAAATATACTCAATTTCAGTAAAAGAGAAATGCTAAAAACCATCTAAGGGACATGTAGTTTGACATTGGAGATAAAGTATTCCTTCAAATATCACCATGTAAGACAGTTGTGCAGTTTGGAAAGAAATGGAAGCTAAGCCCAAGGTACATTATCCCCTTTGAGATACTTTATCATATAGGAACAATTACCTATCAGCTTACACTTCCACTAATTATGGCTCATGTTCATTATGTGTTCCACATATCACTCCTAAGGAAGTACATAATAGATCCCTCACATTTACTGAACTTAGAGGTGGTACATCTGGAAGATGATATCTCTTATGAGGAGCAGCCAGTAAAGATTCTGGACCAAAGAGATAAGTTTCTACACAATAAGATAACCTACCTTGTCAAACTGTTATGGAGGAACCATAAGTATGAAGAAGAAAATTGGGAATCGTATGAGGAAATGAAGGAGAAGTAACCTCACCTGTTTTTGTAAAATGAAATTTTGAGGGTGAAATTTAAAAGGGGGGAAAGAATGTAACAACCTAAACTTTTATCAATAGAATTTCTCCCTTCTTATAGTAATTTTATATAGTATAAATCTCATAAAATCACTTATATACCATAATAAAAACTTTATAAATGAAGAATTAATTAAATAATAAGTATTTCTATAAGTTAAGTAACTAATACTGATGAAATATTAACTTGACCTTTGGAAGAGTAATATGACCCTTATGAATAGTAAATTGACCAAATGAATAATAACCTCACCCATGAATGTATAAATAAAATTTAGGCATCATATAAATGAAATAATAGTATAATTATATCATATTCTATGTAAATAAATGTTTTAAAACTTATTAATTAAGTGTTGGTATTTTTGTAAGTCATAATTATTTAATTAAAATTTTATAATTAATTTAATAATTTAATAGAAAATGTATTTTCATAAAATTTATTCATATATATTTTTTTTATTTCTTTTGATTTTAAGATAATTTTATGGGACCTTAGTTAGTTTTTCAACATGTTATGAAATCAGTTATAATTTTAAAATCTGTATTTTCCAAGTAAATGATGATTTTAATTAAAATTTAATTTCATTATATTTAGAAAATTATTTTCATAAAATAGAGTTATTTTTTGAATTATACACGTCAAAAAATGGTTAGGGTGGATTTTTGGAATTTTTTAAAATACTTTATTTTTTTATGAATAGTAAAATACGATAATTTACGGTATATATACATTATAAGATAAATGCACTATTCATTGAGCCTTCGCTGGTGTAATCACCATAATCTTGAACTTCCCTTCATTATTTTAATATATTTTATGATAATACTTAAACAATTCATAGTCTTGATCCAAAATAATGAACTAATGATTAAAATATTGAGAAAACACCCCTCTCCTCCACTATAAATACCACCCCTCACCCCCCCCCCTCCTCGTACCTCTCAAGATTTGAGTATTGCCTAAATTCTTCCCAATACTCTTCCAAATTCCCTTCCCCACATCCAGAATATCTTTTCCTCATAAAAATACAAAAACCTTTTCCCTAAAGAGGTTCTCAAGGAGGATAAATTTAAGAGGACATTAAAGTTAATGAAGCATTTGGACACAAGGTAGGGGGAATTCTCGAACCCAACTCTCTTTCTATGGGTTTTCTCTATTTTACCCCATTTTCAATATGGATAATACTTCAATATAATATATTCATAATTATCTTACCTTTTTTTGATATATATGTTTTCTAATTGAGTTTATTATAAACAAATTTTTTTCCAAAAGAACTCTTCTTTATAAAACACACCTTTTACTTTTCAAGATTATTTCTTCTTCACTCAAGGTTGATGAATATTATATCAAGTATTTTATTACCTATTTAATTTGGGAACCAAAATTTTATGAATTTATGCTTTATGAAATGAAACCCATTCCTTTCCATGGTTTATTTTATGTCTAATATTGATATATGTTCTATGTGGCATGCATGATAATGTAAATGTTATGATGTGATGGGTGTGCACGAAATTATATAGCACAATGTCAATGTTATAATGTGATGGGTGTTCCCATAATTATATAGTGCTCCAATTAATTGGGTAATGTGATTAATCTCATGAGAAAAGTGATATATGTGTGAACATGATTCTAGCTTTGTTTATAACTATGTGTGGTAGTTGACCACTAAGACATGATGTTTCATTTTTATGCATTACCACATTCCATGACTTTATATAATGATTCCACTCATGAATATTATGATAATGTTATGATTATTCTCAACCCATGTTATATTGTTTCATTTTATTATCTATCCTCTTTCTGGTATTTTAGCTCACCCCCTTTTGATGTATATCCTTAAGTGATTACATGTACTAAGGAGAATTTGAGGGACAATAAGAAGCTAGAGAAGAAGGAATTAAATAAATGTTTATGTTTTATTTTTTAAATTTCATGTATGGTCCTAGTTTTCCTAAGACACTAAAACTTTGGATCCTCATTGTGTAATGATTTTATGTTATTTGTATTTAAAATTATGCATTGGTAATGTAATAAAAATAAGAGTCTCTATACTTACCTTGATTATATCTATCATATTCCTAATGATTAATTTTATTTTTACTGTTTGTATGGTAGGGTTGATCTTCATGGGGGAATTAGAGCCTATATAATTTACATTAGTGTGTGCATTATTCTTCAGTGTTTATCTCCTTATACTATTCATAGTTGTTATTGTCAATATTATTTCATTATGTGTAATAGTATTTTTATTCACTTCTATTATAAAACATAATAAAATAGTCATTATGGGACATGAGTTCTTTTATTAATAATATAAAGAAAATTATGGGTTGTTAAATTATTTATTCCTCAAAAAATGTTTCCCTTGAAATTTTATTCCATACACTAAGGTAAAAAAAATAAGGTTATTTCTACCTTGTTGCTTCTTCCAGTTCTCATGTTTCTTCCTCGTACTTGTGGTTTCGCCAAATAACTTTGACTGTGTGAGTTTTATTATTGCATATAACTTTTTATCCCTAGTCCAAGATCTTTATTGGTTGTTACTCATAAGAGTGATCACTTTCCAAATATACCACCACTATACTTGCTACATGTGAGGGATCTAGTTTGTTCTTCCTGGATAGGGATACATGGAACATTACATGTACTTGAGACAAGTTTAGTGGGAGTGCTAGTCAATAGGCCACATCTCTAATGTGATCAAGAATATAAAATAGGACAACGTGCCTAGGACTTAGATTTTACTTCTTCCAAAACCTCTTGAATATATTCCAAGTAGATATATGAAGGAACACTTTATACCAAACCTCTAACTCTATGTCTAATTAATGTTAATCAACCTAACTCTTCTATCGACTTTGTGATGTTCTAATGTGTTACTGAATAACCTTGGCCTTCTTAGTCATTTATTATACCAATTTAATTCCTAATATATTCTATTTCCCAACTCCTTCTTAGTATTTTATAGTTTTTCATTTCTTTCTATATAGGTCTTAATAAGGATAAATATGAATTCTTGAATGAAATCTATTGTCGTATGAGAACTCAATGAAAGATAAATATTTATCCCTATCTCATTTGAGTTTCATTAAGAAATCTCTCAATATTTTATCAAGTGTGTAGATTGTATACTCATATTATCCATTAGTATGAGGTTGATGTGCCATACTAAAGTTTAACTTTTCATTCAAGTCATGTAAGATACTTTTCTAGAATTTTGACGTGAATCTCAAATCCTGGTCAGATGCAGTTGATAGTGGTGTTCTATATAACCTTTCCACTTATATAATGCATATCCTTAAAAGTTCATTGAGTGATAATTACTCTCAAATGGAAATGAAATTAGTATTCTTTGTAATATTATCTATCACAACCCATATGGAAGTGTTCCCTTTGGTTGAATTTGGAAGACCCATGAAAAAATCCATGGTGATGTTCTCTCATTTCCATGAATGTATAAGTAATGGTTGCATCATTCCCTTGGGGGTTTTCCTTTCTACTTTCACTTGTTTACATACCAAGAACTTTGATGTATATTCTATAATATCCTAATTTATATTATCCTACCAATAGTTATCTTATATATCATTATAAATATTTTTGATCCCTGGGTGGATAAAGAATGTTGAGTTATGAGCATCAGTTAATATATCTTTCTTTAACTTAGAATCGGATAGTACACATAGTTGTGAACCAAATCTCATAACTAATTTTTCATCAATATTGAAATATTTTACCTTCCCCTTTATTATATTATTCACCTTATTTCATATCTCTACATCATCCCTTTAAGATTAATTAATCTTCTCTAGAATGTATGGTGGATAAATAATTTGTGCAAGGTAGTATAATGTTCCTTCCTTTGTGATTCTTAAGTCCTTCCATTGTATTTCTAAGAATATTGGATACTTATCAATACTCAACATGGATAAGCTTTCATTATCTTTTATACTTAGAGTATCTACTAATTTATTTTATTTCTCGAGATGGTAGTGTATAGAGCAATCAAAATCCTTGATTAGTGTTAACTATTTTCATTGATGCATGTGGAGCTCCCTATGTGTGAATATATACTTGAGGCTCTTATGATCCACATATATATCACACTTCTATCCATTGAGATAATACCTCCAAATCTTGAATGTGAAGATTACTATAACTAGATCCATTTCATGTGTTGGATAATTCTGCCTATGAACCTTCAACTATCAAGAGGTATATACTATCACTTTATCATTTTACATGAGAAAAAAACCTAATACCTTATTTGAAGCATCACTATAGATAAAAAATTCTTCCCCATGGGTGGGTAGTGTGAGTACAGGTTCATTTATTATCCACTTATTCAACTCCTTTAAGATCCCTTCATATTCATCGTTCCAGAATAAAATTACACCCTTATGAGTTAGCTTGGTTAGAAGGTTTGAAAATCATGAAAAGTTTCTCAAAAATCATCAATAATACCCAGCTAATCTTAGATACTATGAATATCTATTACATATTTTGGTATGGGTCATTCCTCAACCACATTTATCTTTCATAGATCAATAGATATCCCCTTTATTATAATATCATGCCCTAAGAATGATACTTACTCCATCCAAAACTCACATTTACTATACTTTGCATATAATTTCTCCTTTATGAAAGCATTTAGCATAGTATTCAAATGCTTCTCATAGTCTAACTTACTTTTGTATTACATGATAATATCACCAATAAAGACTACAATAAATTTATCTAAGTGATGTTTAAAGACTAGATTCGTTAAGTCCATGAATATTTTCAGAGAATTGGTGAGTCCAAATGAAATTTCTGTGAACTCATAGTGTTTATAACTTGTGGGGAAATAATTCTTTGGAATATCATCTTTATTTATCTTTAATTGATGATATCATGGATGAATATCCTCTTTAGAGAAGTATTGGGCCCCACATAGTTGATCGAACAAGTAATCAATCTATAGAAGAGGACAATTTTTAATTATTGTGATTATTTTGAGTTCATGGTAATCAATGTAAATTCATATTGACCCATACTTATTCTTGAAAAATAAGTTTGGTGCACCCCATGGTGAAGAAATTGAGCATATGAAGGACTTTTACAGATGTTCTTAAAGTTTCTTTTTTAGTGACTCCAGTTCATGGGGGATATTCTATAGGGAGTATTAAATATTAAAAAAGTTTTAGGTATAGGTTCAATTTATAACTCAAACTCATATTCATAAGGAAGACTAGGAAACTCATTGGGGGATACATCAGTATGTTCCCTCATAATAGGCATGTCTTCAAGGGTGATAATTTTATTTGTCTCAATCATTTGAGATAGTTATTCTTTCCTATAAGGAAAAATTATTCATGCTTGAGAAGAATTTTCCAAAGTAGAATCACCCACCTTACACTTTTATAAAATATAAGGATAATTTAGGTTATGGAAGGTTATTTTCTTCTCATTTAATTTGGTGTTGTCTTTATATAAGGATAGTCAATCCATGCCCAGTATAGCATCAAATTCTACTAAAGGGAGTATAAAAATGTTTTTTTTAATATTCATATCAAAAATATTAACTTGGGAGGAATTATATTCTTGGGATTCATTAATTTTACTATTCATTATTTTCACTGATAATTCAACCTCCATGTTTTGAGGTCGTGTTTGAATAGTTTTATTAAACTTGAATTATATGAAATAATTTATAGAACCAACATCAAATAATACATGTATTATTCTTTAATGAATAACTACAAACTTTTCACCACTTCATTATCAGGATCCACCTTAGAAATAGTGATAGCATAAAACTACCCTTACTCAATTTTATTTTAAGGTTATTTTTATTGGTTATCATTGAAAACCATTATCTTAGGGAATTTTTTTGTATAGTGACCATGTTTCATTCTATTAAAACATTGTACTATGGGATAAGGATTGATCGGAGCCTTCTTTTCCTCTATCACATTAGTGGGATTATTTATCTACTTTTGGTATTATTTAGTTTCATTTACTTCCCTTCCACACTTGAAATACTTCCTTATATCTTTGAGATAGTTCTTAAGATACTTTTTCCCACACTTACGGCATGTGAGCAGTTGGATTCTCTTACCTCTATGAGGATTATCTAATAATCCTCCAGAGTTGAACTCTATTCTTCACTTATTATCTTTAATTCCATAAGACCATTAAGAATCACCAATCTTCATATCAACTTTAAGGGCACAAAATAATATTTCCTTTTAGATTTTGAAGTCTCAAATTGCTAAGGATTTTAAAAGACTTGGATTTGGTTCCCTAAATAAGAGGTAAACCTTACTTTAACTATCTATAACAAAGATAGAGGTTTATAATTCAATCCTTGTAAAGTTTTCATCATAATCCATGACATATTCATCCTCATTTTACTTGAGTCCAAGGATTTCCCTCTCTATTCTGAGATGGATAGTGAGGGGAAAATATTTATTGAAAAATATCTTCTTGAATTCATATCATTACATGGATCCAATGTATTACATGTGATTTATTTTCAAGATCATTTTCGACCACTGATCAGCTTCTCCCTCTGTTTAATAGATAAACAAAGTGAATTTCTCTTGTTCAGATTATTGAAGTATAGAAAATATTTTATTAATAGAGTTAATCCAATGTTTTTTAATTATGGGATCAGAAGATCTAATCAAAGTATAAGGAAATTTTCACATAAAGGATTTAACTACAACTTGTTCTCTCTTAGGAGAATGTGTGTGTTTGATGTGATTCATGATACTATTCATAACTTGAGTCAATTTTGTTGGTATTATTATGAAGTTTTAAACTCTTTGTCCCATAATATTAGTCATTTCATTAGGGAAATCATCACATTTTCCATCACATATGTTATTGATATGGTGCCTACTATTTCCAACCATTTTCTAAAATGAAGGAAATTTAAGGATAAGAATTCTTAAATTAAGCAGTATAAAAGAGGAAAACTTAGAACATAAGATGGATAACTCATAAATGACATGTATACCTAACTTATAAATTTATAAGTTCCAATCTATGATATCCATGGATATTTTCCTAATAGTTTTTCTATATATATATATTATGTCATCAAATTCTATAAAAAATCCATCCTAATAGTTTTTAAGGGGCATATGAAGTATCTAAAGTATATAATTTGCGAGTGTCTAGATGGGTGTGTAGTTATAGGCCCACTCATCATGCACTGAGTGAAGATAGAGTTTCTAATCAATAATTCCTTTTCATTATGATTACCCCTAGGTGAATATGTGCCGCAACACATCCACTTTCTAGTGTCAAATAGATATTTCATTATTAAAAAACCACGCAATCTATAATTTACTAGAAATTAATAGGTTTTCCTATATTTAAACTTATCCTTAGGGTTTTAACTAATTTTTTCTAGTCCTAATCCCCAAAAATAACTAGAATTTACTTTTATTCCAACTTTAAAAGTCTAAATATCATTACATATTTCATTGAATGATTTTTAACATAAATATACATAAAAACTCAAACCAATTATCTAGATTTTGTTGAGTATATCCTCGCAAATTTATTTTTATTTTGATAATTAAAAAACTCTCAATATTTTTTATTATTTATTATTTGATTTTAATTATTTATTATTAATATTTATTATTTATTTATTATTTATTTATTATTTTATACTTGTATTATTATGTTGTTACTCTCAATTTTATGTTGAGAAATTTTCAAAGTGCATATAGCATCTTATTCATTCATTTGGATAAAAATTATATTCTTCATAAAGTAAATGATCCCTTTATTTGATTGAACCCCACATTTTTTGTGAACATATGTTTCAAACCCCCATGTTTGTAATCATCCTCACATTTAGAACCTCGTGTTTGGAATTAATATTTATAATGAACCTCATGTTTGGGACCTCATGTTTGGAATGAATGTTTGGAATGAATGTTTGGAATGAACCTCACATTTGGAATGAACATTTTTAATAAACCTCACATTTGGAACCTTATGTTTGGAATAAACCTCACATTTGGAACCTTATGTTTGGAATAAACCTCACATTTGGAACCACGCATTTGAAATATACCTAACTTCTAGATCCTCACATTGGTGATATAACTCATGTCATTGGGAATCTTACTATGAATTTTGTGGACTCGGGATGTTATCAGGCATTGTAGTAGTCATGATTAAAATTTCATCAATATTATATTTTTTTCATTAATTTATTATCACCTATAGAATATCTCTCTATGTAATTATCTATTATCTTTTATAAATTAAATATATTGAATCCTCAGATAATTATCTGCTTATCTTAATCATTTCTAGTTTTACATGATCTTAGTATTTTTATCATAACTTGAGTTGAATAACTCATAATTGAGTGATTATTATTATTATGGATAAATAATAAATTCATCTTCACTTTATTAAACTACGATAAAAGTTGAATCAGTCATTTGATATTGTCTTTTTTAGACTAAATAGACTACAATGTTATGCAGTTTTCATATTATGATGGATACTGATTTGTTATGATATATCATGATATAAAATACTGATTTATGTGTTTCTTAATCTATTAGAATTATCTTAAAATTATCTAAATATAATTGTATTGAACTAAATATTGAATCATATGTTTTTAGGTCCTAATAATTGACTAAATATTGTGACATCGATATACTATAAATTTTATGAAAATATTAAGTGAGATGATTGTGGGATTATTTATAAGGTGTTTGAATTTAAAATTTGAATGTTTTAATGGATATATTTATAACTAGTCAAATTATTTTCATGGACATTATTATGTAGAAAATTTTGGAAGATTGTATTCAAAATTCAAATACCTCATTTTTTGGAGAAATTCTAGAAGATTTTGGTTACACAAATCATGGGGACATTTTATGGATTTTAAAGTTTTAAATTCAAATTAAAATTTTGAATTTTAATTTTTTATCATTGTTATAGAAGGATTTTTTTTATAATATTATTTTCTAACTAGATTGAGTGCATAAAATTTTTTGCAGATGCATTTAGAGATATTTTTCGTAGCTATGTTAAAATTTAAAATTTGAATATATAAATGATTTATAGATGATGTGTTATGGAATTATATAAAACCATTCAAGTAGATATTTATAGAAATTCAAATTCAAAAATATTTGAATTTTTCAATAGCCATGTGCAGATTAATCTTGGAAATTATTTTGGAGTTCCAATAGAATATTTGAATTCTCAAATATTATTATTGGAAATTTATATTATTATCTTCAAAATTTATCTTAGGAATACTTCAAAATTTATGCTATAATTATGGAGATATTTTTTAATACATTTGAATCAATTTTTTTTAAATTAAAATTTTGAATTTTGGAAGATAGAGATGAAGTCTGCAATGGCTAAAAATATTTTATTATAAGTTCATAATGAATACACTGGTGGTGTAATTGATATCGTGACATAAAGACAACACTCCTGACATGAAAAATATTTATATTATTATTATTTTTTTGTGAACTCATTGAAGTTATTTTTCAATGAGGATTTATTTATAGTTTTACATACGGGAATAACTTATTCTCTAAAGAAGAAAAAGATCAATATATTGTCAGTTGTTTCTGCAATTGTGTGCCAAATAGACTTCAACTTATAGATCTCATATATTTCTATTGAAGTGTTAACTACTTATACTCAGTCATGGTGGATTGTTAGGTTCTCGAACAAAGCTATCGAGGTTTTCTGTAAATGAACCTAGATTATTGTAAGGTGTCAACTACCTACGCTAATTTTTCAAGGTCTCCGGTTAAATGGTTTTTCTTAGTTAAAACCACCAAGATTGTAGAGAGATAATTAGTGTAGTGTACTAGGGGTCTTTGTACTCCAAACCACTATACATAACCTTTTCATGCTCTTTATTTTATTTATCTTTCATTGAATTACTCAATGTTAAAAGAGAATGATACAATCACTTTATTTCAAGAAGAAAGATTTGAATTTTTCAATATATTTGAAAATAAATGACCCCCCCCCCTCTTGTGTCCTCATCATTGTCATCTCCAACCAATAAGTGGTATCATAGGGTGTCATGACCCGTCCTCCTGGACCGTACCGTGACTACCCCAAGCCCGCCTTCCATAGGCCAGGGGCTGGCGACTAGCACCAAATGTGTAAATCCTAAAAGAAGGGAAAGAATTTCCTTTATGAAGTAACATGCACAACAGAGTATGCAAGTGAAGTAAGCATTAAGTAAAACTGGGTACATGGTAAGTGCTAAAAATTAAATGGGCCAGTATACAAACCCAACAGAAAGTACAGTACAACTGAAGGGAAAGTACAACAGCAGTAAGTAAAAACAGCAACACCGAGTCGTCCTCTAGAAATCCCACATTAAGGGTGGGTATAGATAGTCTCCTCATCTCCTCAGGTCCGGACTCCCGCTCCATGTACATCCCGTCAAGTGGTCTCCCTCCATTACCGTCCAGCTCCACAAGCCTCCACCATGATCAGTGATGTCTATCGTCTATAACCAACACAACGTAGTGCGGGCATAGCCCGTGCAGGGGTGAGTATACGATACTCAGTAGGGACCCTGAGACCCCCGAAGGTCTCTCAGAATCCACGAAGGATAAACCAAAAAGGAAAGATACAATCATGAAGTATCAACAACACTACTTAGGTATATTCCCATACATATACCTAAGTCATCATTTACAGTTCATCTCCAACTCTCGAGTTCAAGAACCACGCAGTCCACAAAGGAAATCTCAACCCAATCCACAAAGGAAAAACACAACCCAATCCACACAGGAAAGCAATTCAATCACATCGATGATAAAGATTGAGAATCAAGACTCATCTCACACAGGTATACACTTCGTAAGGCAATAGAGATGATCAGATGTAGCCACTGATTCATCTAATATATCAGACCCACATAGGATACAAGACCAACTAAGTTGTCAGACCCACATAGAATACAAGACCAGCTACTCTGACGGACCCACTCAGGATACAAGTACAGAGGTAAAATACTTCCGGACCCACGTAGGATACAAGAATAGTAGTCATCACCGTCGAACCCACAAAGGATCCCAGTATAGTCATCGTCGCTGCTGAACCCACAGAGGATCCAAGTACAGTTGTCCTCACTGCCGAACCCATAAAGGATCCAAGTACAATCGTCCTCGCTTCCGAACCCACGGAGGATCCAAGTACAGTCGTCCTCACTGCCAAACCCACTTAGGATCTAAGTACAGTCGTCCTCACTGATGAACCCATGGAGGATCCAAGTACAGTCGTCCTCACTGCCGAACCCACAGAGGATCCATGTACAGTCATCCTCGCTGCCGAACTCACTGAGGATCCAAGTATAGTCATCCTCGCTGCCGAACCCATGGAGGATCCAAGTATAGTCGTCCTCACTTTCGAACCCATGGAGGATCCAGGTGCAGTCATCATCCTCACAGTCGTAGCCATCTCTAGGGTTTCCGCACACAGCATACTCGATTCTGGGTGGGTCCGCTCCTCGAGTCAAATGGGGTGGATAAATCAACCATCATGAAGACTAGAGTTAATGTATCCCGTAGTTCCATCCCATATCATAGGGGAAAACCAAGAAAAATGTGCCCAAGTCACGGAGAACAAGACAACCAAGCCATTTTTCTAAAGTACACGGCGTGTAGGTAAGCGATGCACAATGTGTCATCATACACCAGGTACTGCCCATGTGAAACGGCCCATGTCATGGGGTTGGTCGTGTAAATAAGTCAATACACGGCGTGTAGTATAGTTACATGTCGTGTCCAAACCTCTAGGGTCTGTTCCATGTGGGCTGGTCGTGTCTGGCCGTGTGGTGGAGTACATGCTCGTGTACTCCACCCTGTGTCAGTGTATTTTCAGAATACACGCCCTGCCTCTTGGCCATGTGGTTCTTCCCATGTCCGTGTATCACCCAGATTACATGCCGAGCCTCGTGAATCCTCTTCTGTCTTTCAAAGAAGATAATGCACATCGTGCCTTGTGGCCATATATTTTTTTCGTGTCTGTGTATTTCCCTTGAATACGCACCATGTCCATATAAGTCTCCTCTATCAAACAGTGTGGACAGTACACGCCGTGTGATCGGTGTCACACGTTGTGTGTCACTTCTTCTGATGTTTGTTACTTCTGCAGCTGAACGCTTGTACTACACGGCGTGTGCTTTGGAAGTACACGCCATGTATTCTGGAATTTTCCAGAAACGATGCCTCTGTCCAGCACACCTCTCGAGGTGTCCATCCTTCGTTCCGATGATCTATTTGCTATAAAACTCATGCTCCTAGGTCGTCCTGATGTTCTGACGCTGTTTCCAATGTTTTATGGGCCTCTTATTGGCTCCGAAAACTTTCCTTGATTCATTGCTCGAGAACGGTAGGAGAACACCATACAACAAGAACGGCAGAGGAATCAGACCATGTTAGTTTGGTCCGGTTCCTTTATCATTAATTCAATAGAAAATGGTTTAGAGAAATAACAAAATGGAAGGAAAACCAATCATTTCTCAATCCAAACACACCCCTACCTCAATAAATGTTCTCATTTTCCGGCGACGCAGAAGATGGCATCGCGGGGTGAGGTTTCGAGGACATCTTTGGCTTGCGTCCAAGGAGGGAATGACGTCTCACACTATCTACAGAGAGAAGAAGGAATGGAACGTCGTCTTTCCTTGTTGTGATGGAATTCTTCATCGAAGGTTTCGTTCTTCACAGGAGGATGAAGTTCTTCAAAGGGACTTAGAGCTCTCTCCTCTAATTCTCAATACAGTGAGCCAACCCCAAATAAAATAAGACTCTTCTTATTTTATTAAAGTATGGAATGCATTTCAAATTAAAAAATTCAAAAATATAATCACTAAATTAATTAAACTTGAGTTGTCTAATTAATTGGGTGTTATGTTGGCAAGTTTAATGAGGGAGAGAGAGAGGAGTTACTCAAATAAAGGGGGAGTTAGGGAGTTAGAAAAAGTGAAGGTTTGGGCTCGTGTGGGACCCACCTCACCTTTATCCTCTCATGGGTAGTTAGTATTTAGTGGACCCCACCCCAACTCCCACACCTAGGATCTAACTACTTATAAAAAGAAATAAAATTGTAACACAATTTTATTTTACTTTTTATTTAATCCACAATTTTTATTAACTCCTCCCGAGCAGACGCATCTTCAGTAAAGGTCCTCTTAAGAAATTACTGGTGCTACGGTTCCATCGGTGCCCTTGGTTTTCAATTCTGAGGACTGGTTCAAAAGATAGAAAAACCCACTCATTCGTTCACTGAACATACCCAAGCTAAACTTTGGAAATTGATTTCCGGGCACACCGAGCCTCAGAATCAGGTGTTGTCAGAAACTGCGTACTCGTAAAATCTCAAAGAATTTAAGAAAAAAATTTCCTTGAAACTTACGGGTCTTTACATTACTCCCACCTTAGGGATTTATGTCCCAGTAAGCTACATCGTAAACTAGGAAAACAAATGAGGGTACTATGCACGCATCTGAGCCTCCTGTTCCCTTGTGATCTCCTGAAGGTTCTTGTGCTACCACCTGATGTGCACTAGAGAAATCGACCATCCACGTAGGATCCGCTCCTATCGATCCTCGATCTCTACCGAGACCACCTCAAAAGTCACCCCGTCATCGATGTCCAGCCCCCCGTGATCAATGATATGCATCGGGTCATGCACGTATCTCCTCAGCTGAGATACGTGGAAGACGTCGTCCACCCGGTGCAACTGAGGTGGAAGAGCCAGGCGATAAGTCACCTTGCCTATCCTGCTGAGAACCTAGAATGGTCTGATGAAGCGCGGAGATAACTTTCCACCCTGGCCAAATCTCTATAATCTACGTCGAGGTGAGACCCGTAAGAAAATGTGGTCTCCATCCTCAAACTCTAGTGGTCCCCGCCTCCTATCAGCATAGGACTTATGTCGGCTCTGGGCAGTCCTCATCTGCTCCTGATTGATCTTCACCTTCTCCATCATGGCCTAGACTATCTCTGGTCCTACAAGTGCTGACTCCCCAGGGTCTATCCATCACAGAGGTGATCTGAAAGGTCGGTCGTACAATGCCTCGTATGGTGCCTTCCTGATGGTGGAGTGATAGTTTTTGTTGTATGAAAAATCCACTAAAGTTAGGTGATCCTCCCAGCTGTGACCAAAGTCGAGGACACATGAACGGAGCATGTCCTCGAGAGTCTGAATGGTCCTCTCTGTCTGGCCATCCGTCTGAGGGTGAAAGGCGGTGCTCAGGCGTAGCTGCATCCCAAATGCATCCTGCAACCCCTTCCAAAGCCAGTAAGTAAAGCAAGTGTATCGATTGGAGAAGATAGATGATGATACATCGTGAATCCATACAATCTCCTGAACGTAGAGGCGTCCCATTCTCTCCACTGAGCCCTGCTCTCTGATAGGTAAGAATTGGGCTGACTTGGTGAGTTGGTCTATGATCACCCAGATAGAGTCGTGTCCTATAGAAGTACGTGGAAGCCCTGTCACGAAATCTATATATATCCCATCCCACTTCCACTCCAGGGCCTCTTAGGGTTGTACCAAGCCTGCTGGTACCTGGTGCTCCGCCTTCACCTGTTGGCAAGTGAGGCATCGTGAAACGAACTCTGCCACAACCTTCTTCATACCCGACCACCAGTGCTATCGTCTGAGATCCGGGTACATCTTCGCTACTCCAAGATGTACCGCCAAATGGGAAGCTTGAAACTCCCTCCGCACCTCCTCCTGTAATGCAACTAGTACCATGGTACGTCCTCTGAAGAGGATAACATGCTCTCATCCTACAGAAAATCCATCAGGTGTCTGTCCTATGGATATCTGTGCATGTCGCATCTCACAGTCAACGTCCCCACGCTGTGCCTCCCTGACCCACTGAATTAGTGGAGGAGTGACTATGAGTGACTATAGAAAGGCTGCTCCATATCTATCCATGAAGGGTATCTGCAATGTGGCTAGTTTCTCTGTTGCCTCTCCAAGTAGCTAAATGTCCGATCTCCTGCTGAGTGCATTAGCTACTACATTCCTCTTCCCAGGAGTATAGACTATCTCAAAGTCATAGTCCTGGAGGAACTCGAGCCATCTTTGTTGTCTCAGGTTCAGGTCCTTCTATGAGAAAATATACCTGAGACTCTGGTGGTCAGAGAAGACTATAAAGCACTTGCTCAACGAAACATGGGTGTGACTAGCCATTTGTAAAGAACTCGACTACACCCTTCTTACATCCTATAAGAGCTGCTAAGATTTATCCTTTTCCGAAAAGATAAATCTGATTTCATCCCCTAGATGAAACACGTTCTTTGCCTAGTACAGTCAATCCTGACATGAACGGTACTATTTTATGACATGGACAACGTTGTAAGGCCTCTACGCTACTACCAAGAGATCCAACCGTTACTCTCACCTCCAAGGGTCGAGTCACACTATCGGAAGTAGTGTGTGGTCACTAAGTATCCTCCAGTAGGAATCTTGAAAGTGAGGGTTAAGTCAAGAGTTTTAACCGGAACCTCTCAGTATCAACCCCATAAAAAAACAAGAAAGTAAATTTCACAAGAACAAGTGTCTTTTATTACTGGATCTCAAAGTACAAAGACACAAAGAATCCACAAACAACGACATTAACAAAGCTAGAAGAATCATGAACAACGGTCTCCATGCCTCGAGCTAGTCCTGCTCCTGCCCGTCTGCTCCTCAAGATCTATGGTCGTAGGCCTCAGCTGCCTAAAGATGAGGTCTCCCATGTCCATCCATTACATGCGGTCGGGGTGGTCCTCTTGGTGGTGGTGGTGGTAGGGCCTTGAGACGTCATCCACCACCTACTACTTGGCCAGCCCCTCTGCCACATCTGCCTGCTCCCAGCAGACCACCACGGTCGAACCTCTGCCTGGGAGGTCCCTCTACCGCCTGCTACTCATCTGCAGGGCGGGTCGGGCTGTCTCGAGCCATGTGACCCTGCCCACCGCATGCATAGCACTATCTGCTCGTATGGATGGATCTATTTCATGTTCCCTGCACAAAAAAACATGTATCCTGATATTGCTCATCTGATTTCCTGGTCTTCTTGGACCTCTGCATCAACTGTCTACTGCCGGCTGCAAAAGACTCTGCTACATGTCGTCCTGCGGAAGGTCCCGTTGTTGGTGACTGCTCAGTGAGAAAACTCTCCACTAGAAGGGATCTCTCCAGCACCCCCTCCTGCGTCTGGATATTGAGGGAGATCATCAAAGCCCTAATCTCATGTCTTAGTCCCTACTCAAAGGTCCGAACCCTGAACAGTGGGCCACGTACCATGTCCGTGGAGTAGCACGAGAGGTCAGTAAACCTCGCTGAGTACTGAACTACTGTCATGTTGCCCTACTGCAGATGTAGTAACTCCTGAATCTGCACCGCACAAAGGGTGGCAGGAAAAAACTCTGAGTGGAAGAGACTCTCGAAGTCTATCCAAAGCAGAGATGTCTCGTCATACACTTGGAGCATCAGGCTCCACCATCTACCTACTACTGCGTGTAGTAGACTCGCGGCAAGGATCACCATAAGGTCAGCTGGTGTCCCTACCAATCTGAAGACTCTTACTATAGACTCCATCCAATGCTCGGCTGCCTGAGGATTCTTCTCTCCATGGAACCTAGGTGGCCTCTACCTTTGAAACTCGTTCAACGCGCTCAGGCGGCGTGCACTCTCCATCGCCGGGGCGGGTAGCATTGGTGACTCAGCGGGTAGTGGTACCGCTGGTGCCTCTACTGTAATGGGACCCTTCTCTGAGGCCTCATCGCTTGGTGGGCTTCCATCACGCACGTAACTAGGAACCCTGGATGGATGCCTTCATTGGGTCATCCTAAAAGAAACAGGTGTGCCACGGTTAATACAGTAAACCTGGTGAGATGACACAAAGTAATCACAAAGAAAACTTTTTAAAACACACATGCAATCAATGTTTTCATGCATTGAGTCGGAAATCAGAATTCAGTGTCCTAGTGTATGGATACGTCAGCCACCGCACCAACACTGGACTCCCTGGACTGATAACCACACTCAATACCCTAAACATTATTGCTTCACATAGAAGAAATTATCAGACTCCTGAGTTCTTCGGTAGAACTGACCCCTCTGATACCAATTTGTCACAACCTGTCCTCAGGGCCCATTTCGTGACTACCCCAAGCCCGCCTTCCATAGGCCAGGGGCTGGTGACTAGAACCAAAGGCGTAAATCCCAAAAGAAGGGAAGGCATTGCCTTTATGAAGTAACATGCACAACAGAGTACACAAGTGAAGTAAGCACTAAGTAAAACTGGGTACAAGTTAAGTGATAAAAAGTAAATGGTCCAGTATACAAACCCAACAGAAAGTACAGTACAACTGAAATAAAAGTACAATAGCAGTAAGTAAAAATAGGAACAACAAGTCGTCCTCCAGGAATCCCACCTGAAGGGTGGGTACAGATAGTATCCTCAGCTCCTCGGGTCCGGTCGCCCGCTCCATGTACGTCCTGTAAAGTGGTCCTCCTCTAGTACCGTCCATCTCCACAAGCCTCCACATCAATCAGTGTTGTCCTTCGTTTGCAACCAACACAACCTAGTGCGGGCATAGCCCGTGCAGGGGTGAGTATACGATACTCAGTAGGGACCCCGAGACCCCCGAAGGTCTCTCAGAATCCATGAAGGATAAACTAAAATGGAAAGATACAATCACTAAGTATCAACAACACTACTTAGGTATATACCCATACATATACCTAAGTCATCAGTTACAGTTCAATTCCAACTCTCGAGTCCAAGCACCACATAGTCCACAAAGGAAAGCTCAACCCAGTCCACAAAGGAAAATCACAACCCAGTCCACACAGGAAAGCAAGTCAATCACATCGATGATAAATATTGATAATCAAGACTCAGATCACATAGGTATATACTTCGTAAGGCAATAGAGATTATCAGATGTAGCCACTGATTCATCTAAGCTATCAGACCCACATAGGATACAAGACCATCTAAGCTGTCGGACCCACATAGGATACAAGACCAGCTACTCTGTCGGACCCACTCAGGATACAAGTACAGAGGTCAAATACTGTCAGACCCATATAGGATACAAGAACAGTATTCATCGTCGTCGAACCCACAGAGGATCCCAGTATAGTCGTCGTCGTTGCCGAACCCACAGAGGATCCAAGTACAGTCGTCCTCGCTGCCGAACCCACGGAGGATCCAAGTATATTCTTCCTCATTTCCAAACCCATGGAGGATCCAAGTATAGTTTTCCTCGCTACCGAACCCACAGAGGATCCAATTACATTTTTCCTCGCTGCTGAACCCAGGGAGGATCTAAGTACAGTCGTCCACATTGTCGAACCCACGGAGGATCCAAGTACAGTCGTCCTCACTGCTGAACCCACGGAGGATCCAAGTACAGTCGTCCTCGCTTCCGAACCCACAGAGGATCCAAGTACATTCATCCTCGCTGCTGAACCCACAGAGGATCTAGGTGCAGTCGTCATCCTCGCAGTCGCAACAAGCACTAGGGTTTCCACACACAGTATACTCAATTATGGGAGGGTCCGCTCCTTGAGTCAAATGGGGTGGATACATCAACCATCATGAAGACTAGAGTTAATGTATCATGTAGTTCCATCCCATGTCATAGGGGAAAACCAAGAAAAATGTTCCCAAGTCACGGATACCAAGACAACGAAGCCATTTTCCTAAATTACACGGCCTGTAGGTAAGCGATACACGTCGTGTCATCAGACACCGGGTACTGCCCGTGTGAAACGGCCCGTGTCATGGGGTTGGTCATGTTAATAAGTCAGTACACGGCATGTAGTATAGTTACACGCCGTGTCCAAACCTCTAGGGTTAGTTCCATGTGTGCTAGCCATGTCTGGCCATGTGGTGGAGTACATGCCCGTGTACTCCACCCCGTGTCTGTGTATTTCTGAAATACATGCCATGCCTCTTAGCCGTGTGGTTCTGTCTGTGGCCGTGTATCACCCAGATTATACGCCAAGCCTCGTGAAGCTGATTCTGCCTTTCAAAGAAGATAATACATGTCGTGCCTTGTGGACGTGTATTTATGTTCGTGTCCGTGTATTTCCCTTGAATACATGCCATGTCCATCGAAGTCTCCTCTGTCAAACTGTGTGGATAGTACACGCCATGTGACCGGTGTCACATGTCGTGTGTCACTTATTCTGATGTTCATTACTTCTGTCGTTGAATGCTTGTACTACACAGCGTGTTCTTTGGAAGTACACGCTGTGTATTCTGGAATTTTCCAGAAATGACGCCTCTATCCATCATGCCTCCTAAGGCATCCTTCCTTCATTCTGATGATCTGTTTGCTACAAAACTCCTACTCCTAGGCCGTCCCTATGTTCCGAGGCCGTTTCTGATGTTTTTGGGGCCTCCGATCGGCTCCGAAAACTTGCCTTCATTCACCGCTCGAGAAAGGTGGGAGAACACCATACAATAAGAACGACGGAGGAATCGGACCATGTTAGTTTGGTCTGGTTCCTTACGCATTAATTTGATAGAAAATGGTTTAGAGAAACAATAACATGGAAGTAAAACCAATCATTTCTCAATCCAAACACACCCCTACCTCGATAAATGTTGTTGTTTGCTGGTGATGTGGAAGATAGCGTTGCAGGGTGAGGTTTTGAGGATGGTGTTGGCGTGCTTCCAAGGAGGGAACGACATCTCACACTAGCTGTGAAGATAAGAAGGAACAGCACATCATCTTTCCTTGTGGTTATGGCGTTCTTCGTCGAAGGTTTCGTTCTTCGCGGGAGGATGAAGTTCTTCAAAGGGACTTAGAGATCTCTCCTCTAATTCTCAACACAACGAGCCAACCCCAAATAAAATAAGACTCTTCTTATTTTATTAAAGCATGGAATGCATTTCAAATTACAAAATTCAAAAACATAATCACTAAATTAATTAAACTTGAGTTGTCTAATTAATTGGGTGTTATGTTGGCAAGTTTAATGAGGGAGAGAGAGAGGAGTTACTCACATAAAGGGGGAGTTAGGGAGTTAGGGAAAGTGAAGGGTTGGGCTCGTGTGGGCCCCACCTCACCTTTATCCTCTCATGGGTAGTTAGTATCTAGTGGACCCCACCCCAACTCCCACACCTAGGATCTAACTACTTAGAAAAATAAATAAAATTGTAACACAATTTTATTTTACTTTTTATTTAATCCAAAATTTTTATTAACTCCTCCCAAGAAGAAGAATCTTCAGTAAAGGTCCTCTTAAGAAATTATCGGCGATGCGGTTCCATAGGTGCCCTCAGTTTTCAATTCTGAGCACTGGTTCAAAATATAGAAAAACCCGCTCGTTCTTTCACTGAACGTACCCAAGCTAAACTTCGAAAATTGATTTCTGAGCACACCGGGCCTCGGAATCAGGTGCCGTTAGAAACTGCGTACTCGTAAAATCCCAAAGAATTTAAGAAAAAAATTTCCTTGAAATTTACGGGTCTTTATAGAGGGAGGATCTCTTTATATAAATTTTTGAAGTTATACTATTGTTTCTACCTGATACCAACAAGCGATATCAGAGTGGGGGATAATTATGAAAATATTGAAGATTTCTTTTGGAATTTAAAATCTTGAGTTAAATATCCAAATGAAGACTAATTCAATGGATGATCTTAGGGAAGGTAAGTCGATGATCCATGCTCCTTACTTCAATTATAAAAATTATAGTTGTTGGAAAGACCATATAATTATATATTTAAAGAATATTGGATTAACTATGTATTTAAAAGCTATAAAACCGTATAATATTCCATAATTTGAACCTGAAAAGTGGATTTCTACTCAAATAGATAATTATAAACTTAATTCAAGGGTTATGAATACTATTATTTTTGGATTGGGAACTAATAAAATTAATCAAATTTCTTAGTGTTATATTGTTTATGCAATGTGGGAAACCATTGTAGTTGCCTATGAATGAACCGATAGTGTTCAAAAACTGAGGTAAAATACTGGTAAACTTTAATTTAATATATTTAGGTTATATGAAGATGATAGAATTAATCACATGAATGGAAGATTGGTATAAATTTTCAATGATATTGCAACCTTAGAAATTTGGATTCCAAAATCCAATTAGATGTTAAAGGTACTTAGAGTATTACCTTCTATGTGGAATAGAATATCTACTACTTCTAGAAAATTCACCCATATTAAATATTTAAAGATGAATGAATTAATAAAACCCTTAATAATGAATGAAACTAATATTCAATCTGAAGATAAAGATCATATATCTATCAAAAAGGAAAATGTTTCACTCGATGTTTTGAAGGATGAATTTTATGATTATGATTCTAGTCATTCAGGTTTAAGTGATGATTTTTCATATCTTTCTAAATAATTAAGTAAGTTGTAAAAAAAGTATAAAGTATAAATTAAATAAGAATAAATAGAATTAGGTCATAAGCTATGAATGTAAATAAAACAAAGTTCATTTGAGACCCTAATTACCTCTATTTAAGGATCAAAAAAATACATTTATAAAATAAAATAAAATAAAACCTTGAATCCATATAGGGGTGAATCTAAAGATTAAATCAAATAATATACCTCAAAATTTGATTTTGATTATGAAAAAAAAGAGTTAAATATATGTATTAGGCTCATGTTGATAAGGTACAATCATCTTGCTCTCAATGTTTTGATTCTGAAAATATTTCTTTTAGTAAACTTAATGAATAATTTTATATGTTTCAAGATAAAAATAAATATTTAAATAAAGATAATAGAAAAATTATAAAATAGTATGATGCTATTTTTATTGAAAAGTGAGTTTAACTAAGTATATTTTAGATTTAAGATCTAGTTTTTTCAAAAATAAAATTAAGGAGTTATTTAATGAATTTGATTCTTTAAAATAATATACTAATATGTTTAACAAGGTGGTATTATCTAAATAAAATTCTTGGTATGAAAAAAATTAATAATGGTAGGCTCGGTATTAGTAGTAATGGAGAAATGCTAAAATTACATAGGAATTTTTTTTTTGTTCTAAAAGAAAAATCATGTCTACTGTTAAATAATTTCATTGTGGTATTATTGGACATTATTCTAATGACTGTTATTTTGGAAATACTCAATTTTGTGTTTTCAATCATGTTTATTATTCAAAATCTTTATCTAGCTTTAAATCTGGAATTTATGTTCAAAGTAAACCACTTTGGTTACCCAAGTCTCTAATTTTTAACACAGCTGAACCCAAAATCATATTGGTACCAAAAATAACTTGTATTTGATATTTTTAAAGTTTATGCCACTGGAATTCATTGTTATATCATTAATTGACTACGTGAAATATATGTATATTTCTTAAATATCTATTTTATATTATTTTGATGAAAATCACAATTATTTTACAAGGATCGACCAACTCTTAAGTGGTTTGTTATTTGAAAGAAAATATCTATGGAGCTTAAACTATTAAAATCTAGGAAGTGATTTATTTTTTTTCCTCATTTGAATATTTTATTTTGGCCAAATTTCATGCCCTTTAAATTTTTATATACTTCTATGTTGGCATCTACTATTTTTAGTTTACTATTGGGCATGTACTTAAATGTATTATCTATCGACATGGAGTTAATTATTTGAAAATAATTTTACTATTCATGGAAAATAATTTTAAATGTTTTTTTGGATCCTTTTATTTAAATATTTTACTTAGGGGGAGTTCCCCAGTTTTAAATATTTATCATTTTTATCTTTTCATATGTTTTAAAATTTACAAACACGTTTTAAGGGGAAAATAAATTCAATGTTTTATATTTTCTTGGTTTGTTTTATTTTTTATTTTATTTTATTTTTTTAAATTAATTTTCTCAATGAATGTTGTGTTAAATGTTTACATTTTTGAAGTATATATTTTTTATAAAAATTTTAAGTTTTTTCATAGGAAAAATATTTATTTTGAAAAAAAGTGATAGAAAGAACGTCATTAATGTTTATTATTTTCTTTACAAGTATGTGTTATTATTTCATGTGCCAAAATATTAATTTATTTTATACAATCATTGTTTATTTTTTAATATTTATGGAATGTGAAAAAAAATTATATTTAAATTCCTTAAAACCCATTTATTTAATTCTTTGAATATATTTTATTTTAATTTCTTGAATATCCTTAATATTTATGCTTTGTTTAAGGGTGGATTATTTTAAATATTTTGTAATGCCTCATGATTTTAAAATAGGATCATCATGTTTGATAGTATATATGACATGAAACACCAATATTTGAATATAATTCAACACCCTAAGAATTTACGATATTTTTTTAAGTAAATTCAATCTCTTTGATAGATTTTAATGCATGTAATGTCGAGTTTAAATAAAACACGATGCTCTATTAAAATATTATTTAAAAATGACTTATATTACCTAGCTGTTAAGTTGGTGGTTATGAATAGGAATAAATAAATTATGAAAATTATATGACTTACACATGTATAAAATAAATTCAACGGTTATCTATTGATTAGTAATAAAATAAGAATTCTAAAATAAAGAAATAATAAATATCCCCCCACCAATAAAATTTTTCCCATTTTTTACTTCAATAATAAAATAATATAAAGTGTGAGAGTAATAAAATAAGAATCATTTGAAAGAAAAAGAAATGTTTTCAAAAAAACTGTATTTTTCTAATAGACAGCTTAGTCACACTCTGCGTGCATAATTCAAAAATAAGTTTCACCACTTTTAGAAATTTTATTTGAAAAAATAAACTTTATTTTTTAAATATACATGTAAAAAATTATCTTTCGGTGAATTTTTTGGAATTTCCTTAAAAGATTAATTTTTTAATGAATAGTGAAAAATAATGTTTTTTATTGAGAAATTGTGTTTTGTTTAAATTATTTACAAAGTTAAATTATATTTTAAATTGTTTTTGAAGTAAAATTAGTTAAATTATATTACAATTTAACTAATTTAGTTTATTATAATCAATTTACTATTGAATTATGATATAAAAAATTAAACTTTAATCTATTTTTTCAACGTGCCTGCGGGTTTAATTTTAAATTAAACTTTTCCCCTTATGTGAATTAAATTTATAAAAATGGATTCCATATTTTGAATTAGAATAATTTTATTATACGATAAGTTAAACTTAATTTTTAATCATAATTAATAGTAAAAATATTAAAAATTATTTACTGTGGTTAAAGTTAAAAAGAGTTCACCATGGGTTAAACTAAGAAAATAAGGGTTAAAATGACCTAAAACATATCAAAAACCCATTTTATGGCCATATTTAGAACTTATCACATATAAGGTTTTATAATTACCCATTTTGGATGATATTTTCATGAGAAAAACATGGTTATCAATTTATCTTTTCAAAATATCTATGTGTGACCTCTCCCACTTATAAAAGGACACCCCCTCTCCTCTACTATTCACACTTAAAAAACCTTATTTTATGATACCTACCCAAATAAATTACTTAATTATATACCTATATCCTAGTGTCCTTATTTTTATTATTAATACCTCTTAATAAGGCTTTATTTATAAACCTAAATTGGCTCTCAGAAGAAGATGTAAAATTCTTAAATGCGTGTATTTGTTTTATTTCTTCTTCCACATCATTAAAATTATATTCAACTGTGATAATATAATAACACCAGTTTCCCATATATAATTATATGTTATTATGTTAATTTAATAACTCAGATCCATCGCCATTTCCATCAAATAGAAAATGAAACCGTCAATCGTGTGTACGACATACTACTGCCACACGAACCGATGTAATTCATTTTCCATCACCACCTTTGAAGGATAGATATAATGATATATTTAACACTTTTATATGATATTTATGATATTATTACAATTTTTTAATTATTATATCACTTATACCTTCTCTATTTATATTATGGGGGGGATACGATAATGTCGCTCGTGTATATGGAGGATTACCGCCTCGTGAAGTGATGTGATTAATTTTTCACTTATGTTTTACATAGAATAGATTATATTTAAAATTAATAAATATATATAATAATTATGAAATAATAATAATTATTGAAATATAATATCACATCTAACTTCTTACCTTCTAATCTTTTTGAAAAAAATAATGTCGCTCGTGCATACGTGTGGACTATCGCCTCCACATAGCAATGTGAAATGTTTTTTGTTTTATTTTTACATTAATGGTGATAAGAATGGATTCTATTAATAAAAATTATATATAAAAAATAATTATTATTTTTTAAAGTTTAATTAATATTTATTTTTCTTTCTTTACATCTTTTAAAAAGTAAATGGAAACAACATTAATGCGTACGTGTGACCTACCATCTCCATGAACGATGTAACTCATTTTCACATATCTAGATTTTATGGACTATTATAAATACTTATATAATTATTATATATTATATTTATATCATTTTTATTATTATAAATATTATTTAACCATGATTAAAGTAAATGTATTGAAACTACCAAACCAAAACATATATGAAAAATTGAGCAATTTTCACCCAAAACAGTGATTTTAACAAAGAATTGTTAATAAACATGTCATAAAAGACTAAAATTAAATCATATATGGTATGAAATATATGATTATGGTTTTTTAATATATTTATAATAAATATATATTTATTATATAGGAGGTAAAGAGATGTATGAAGGAAAATAGACCTGAGTTAGGGGTTTCTCACCTCACTTTTACTTCTGTGAGATGTATACCGTATTCACCACTTAGTTATTTTGTGTGTTGTATATATTTACCATTTTGATATATTATATCACTAATATATATATCTTTATTTTATTTAAAGTTTCACTTAAATCTATTTCTTTTATTTGGATTATAATTCAAAATTAATAAAAGTGTTAATGGTTTATTTTACAATCTAATCGTTTATAAGGATTTTTTATAATTAAATTTATAATGATGAAATATGATGATATATCACTCAATAAACTCATGAATTTTTTTATCCTATAGTTATTAATGAAATTTTCAATTAATATTGCCATTTTTATCTATTTTTTACTAAAAATGATTATGAATTTTTTTTAAGAAAGTCCAACTTTATTTCTCTCTTCAGTCAAAAATCCTTTTTTCCTTCCAAAAACATGTTTTATAAAAATGTGTTTAATATTATCCAAATGATTTATTAAATTAATTTTTACCCATGTTTTATCTTTTACAAAAAAATTTAAAAGAAATCATTATTTTTTTTTCAAAAAATTTTGTTTTGATTTTATTGAATATGTGAAAAGAATATTTGTTTTAAAGTGTACGTCATATTTATAATTTCTACCATCATGAACACTTGATGTTTTAAAGATTCCTTTATAATTTTAAAAGATTAAATTCAAATAAATTTTTTTTTAAAATATTTTGTGATCTTTTAGTTTTAAAAATATTTTAAAAGTAAAAAAGGTTATTTTCTTCAAGAATTTTTTTAATGACATTTTATGGTACTTATATTAATCAAAGACATCAAACCTTTATTATAATTATTATTCACTAGGGATATATTGGAATGATACGATCCTTATTATTTATTTGTATGGTTATTAATCAGATTTTCTAGGTATGTGCCAGTTTTATACCATTCATATTACTCCAGATGGTTTATTATTATGTTTATTGATTGGGGTAATTATTGAAATTTTGTATTCTAGTTTTCAATATGAATATTTATGTTTATTATGTTTTACTCCTTTCATATGATGAATTCATTGGACTTAATAAGTGATGGGTAGGGATTGTTATAGCCCCGCTATGCATCAGTGGGTCTCATGTGATAAACTAACTTGGGTTTTTGGTTGAGGCTTTACCCATTTATGTAATATGTATTATCATGAGGACTTTTTTGTATAGTTATGATGTGCTGAATTATAAATTTACTCATTATGAGATTATTTATTGATATCCATGTGATTATTCGATTAGTTTTAATATTTATGGATAAGTTTCATGCACATGTGATTATTTATATGGATTTATTTCATCATTATGTATTCATGTCATATCATTCTTAAGTTGTTATTTAAATGGAATAAATTTCATTTATTTACCTTGTCATATTAATTATTATTATTTATTCATAATATCTTACATTGTACGCATACCCTTACTGAGCATCTAATCTCACCCCTTTTTTATGTTTTATTTTTCCTATGATACCAAGAAGTGTTTTATGGTTGATATTCAAGGTTATGATAAAGGGAAATATGATGTTATCAAATACAACAATTTTCTTATTATATGTTTTCAATTTTAATTTAAATTTCATGTATGTATCTATTTTACCAAGACTCCTAAATTATTCCATCCTTCAGGATATGATTCCTTGTATCTTATGATAGTGTAATAAAGTAACCATCGACTCTGGGCTACTAGGTTAAGGGTCTTTGCAGTTGGTATCAGAGGAATTTTAGTAGAAATATTAGGAAATAGATTTAGGAAAACATTGATTAGGGAATATAACACTATGATATATATTGAGGATAATTATAGATGAAAATCCTAAAGTTTTGGTAAGGTAGAGATTATTTGGTTTTTCCTAGTATTACATTCATATATAGATACTATAATTGGATGTGGTTCTAGAATAGATATACCTAGGGGTAATAACCCCAAAAAAATAATGTCAGGCTTGACTCGAGTGATACTTGGTACATGAAAATAGAACTTACTACACACCTAGTTTGACACTCTTGGGGGATATTTTGGGTTAATTAAAATGTTATTTACAAACCATTATGATGGGTTTGAAAATATTTTTATGATTTGAAAACTTTCCCAAAGAAACCATGTTTATGATTATGATATTATCCATGCATAAATTTTTCAATTTATGTTAATTGTTTCACAAATTTTGGGATTATATATTATGTTTCATAATGTAATGATCTAATCTAGTGTATTCCATTACTTATAAATGGAACCTAGTAAAAGGAATGGAAACTGTATCAATTCACGTACCCTATGTAGGTATTTCCCTCCTAGGAAACATAATGGATCTAGAGCTAGAGATATAGATGGAACTGATTAAATTATAACCATATTGGGGAAACTAACTCAGGTTATGAGAAATAACAGTTCTTTTATGGAATAGCCTCTTAATATTCCATGTGTTGTAATAATAATAGACCACTTTATGCATTAGGAACTTCCATAATTTAATGGGACTACAAATACATTTGTTACTGAGTAATGGATAAGTTAATTAGAGAATATATTTCTCACTTTGGGAAGTAATGAAATGAATAATGTTATCATGATATTTTATCATCTCTTAATAGATGTGGATCAATTGCGGTCATTGATTCAAAACACTACAGATAAAGAAGAAATAACAAACATTAAATGGAAGTATTTGAAGATACACTTCTTGGAAATGTATTTTCCTTGCAAGAAATAAGTGGATATGGATAGATAATTCCTTAATCTAATAAAAAAGGAAGATGAAAATGTTTCTAAACATAAATCCAACATTAAAAGGTTGACATGGCATGTTATAGACTAAATATGTAATAAAAAGAGAAAGATTAATAATTTATTTGATGAGATTAATCAAATTCTTAGAAGGGCACCAATATACCAAACTTTCTTATCATATGAGTACATAGTATCATGTGGTATAAAGACAAATAAATAATTCTCCAAGTCTTATGGCTTTGAAGGGAAGAAAGAGAAGAATAGTACAATAGAGTAAAAGTCAGATAAAGTGAATAAGGGAAAGAATGATTTTCCCTGTGTAATAATTATAGAAAGAAACACTCTAGTACTTTCTTGAAAGAAATTGTTTTTTGTTAAAAGTGTGGAGAGAAAGGCCTCCATGATCATGATTTAAAGGGAAAGAAATAATTTTTCAATGTTAAATTCTTCAACTATAAGTATATGGAGAACTATGAAAATGAATGTCCCGAACATCAAGGGGATATACCTCAAAAGAAGTTAAGGGATAAAGGTCAATATTATACTATTTATATAGACTAAGTGAAATGATTAAAGTACTTGTGTATTTAGATTCATGAATTATGTTTTAGAATAATTTTATCAATGACATTCTCATTATAAGAATCATGAAATGTATAAGGATTGTACTATAGTATTATTTATTTAAGTATTTGGAAACATATGTTGAATGGTACTAAGAAAAGTGATTTAGTGGAACATTTATCTTTTTTTAAAACACATTATTGAGGGAATATAACCATTAATATATGACTGATTTTTAGATAATGGTTATAATGATATGTTTATAGGATAATATTAGTGATTGATTTGATTTATTATGTTATATTTGTTGGAGTTTACTATATTTTTGGATTTTTTGAATATATTAAACAATATAAGATTTTATTTTTAGAAGCATGCATTTTTTTTATTAAAGTTTTATAATGGTAAATGTATTTACACATTTGGTATGTGACATAAAGAGATACTTTATTTTGTTTGGGGAATCTAATGTTAAGATGATTTAGTGACCTTCCTTCTAAATTTTTGGACTTTAAATTTGTCCAGACATATTTTGGATGAGTCTTAAGGTTAAATATTTATGAAATGGATTAATTTGAACTTTGTGAGTTACTAATGAGGTATTTTAGATTAATTTATTATTGGATAACTCATGCTAGCCATTTTTATTTTGTAAAATATAGTAGGAATATCTTGTTACTCTTTTATGGATCTTATGATCCATTAAAAGATAATTTTAGTTATTTGGGAAAAAAATCATCTTGGATATTAATTTATTGGATTAATAAATGAACTATAAATTTATTGAATCAAAACCAAAGGATTGAATTATAAGTATATTTTTTTGGTGTTCTCTATCAAAATAGTAAAACAATCCCTAAACTCTAGGGAAAAGGATCTTGAAACAAAAATATTATCCTATTAACTTCAAATATGATGAATCAAATGGCCTTTTAACTCATCATAGATTCATAGTTTTGAGATCCTTATATTTATATTAATCATTCAATTTCTTATTATCAATGATCTATATTACTCTCTATAATTATTTATTTTTTTCTTCCAAGTCCATATATTCACTTCCGAACAATGTTATCCTACTTGGAAACCTAATTATGTGTTATTCCAAATGACTTTAATACTTAAATTTACATATTATCAAGTTTATATATTATTAACTATTTTTTAAATGTGTGTTTTTAATAAATTTTATACTTATGGTGACCAAAATAGTATTATGAGGGCGTAATTTATTTAAGGGGGTAGAATGTAACGCCCCGTGATTTTAAAAGAGGAGCATCATGTTTAATAGAATATATGACATGAAACAAAAATATTAGAAGATAATTAAACACTTAAATACTTTACAATATATTTATTTTAAAATAAATCCAATCTCTTAGATAGATTGTGATTTAGGCAACATCGGGTTTAAATGAAATGCAATACTCTATTAAAATATTATTTAAACATGACTAATATAACAAAGCTATTAAGTTGGAGGATATGAATAGGAATAAATAAATTATAAAAATTATATGGTTTACACATGTATAAAATAAATTCAATGGTTATTGATTATAAATAAAATATTAATCATTTGAAATAAAATGAAATGTTTTCTAAAAAAATATATTTTTTTAAAAGGAGGTTTAGTTGTGTTTGCGCACATAATTTAAAATTAATATTTATAAATTTTAAAAAATTTATATGAAAAAAAACTTAATTTTTTAAATCTACAACTCAAAATTATCATTGGGTGAATTTATGATAAATTTATTAAAAGATTAATTTTTTTGATGAATAGTGAAAAATACAGATTTTTATTGAAACTGCCTTTTTAAAATTATTTACAAAGATAATTTATATTTTAAATTGTATTTAAAGTAAAATTAGTTAAATTATATTAAAATTTAACTAATTTATATCATCTTAACCAATTTCATATTGAATTATGATATAAAAACTATTTAAAAGTTTTGAAAGTTTTTCTTTAGAAAACTCGTTTTTTCAACATGTTTGTGGGTTTACTTTAAATTAAATTTTACCACTTGTATGAATTTTATTTGAAAAAAAAAGATTTAATACCTTAAATTATTATAATTTTAATTATATAATAAAGTCAACTTAATTTTTATTCATAATAAATATTAAAAACAGTAAAAATTATTTATCACGGTTAAGGTTAAAACAGGTTTACCGGAGGGTAAAACTAAGAATATAAGGGTTAAAATAATATAAAACCTTTAAAAAACCATTTTATAATAATATTTAGACCTTATAAAAAATTATATTTTATAATAACCCTTTTTAGGATTTTTTTTTTAATGATAAAAACATGGGTGTCGCTTTATCTTTTCAAAAATTCCATTTGTGTCCTCTTCCCCACTTATAAAATTCCACCCCCTATCCTACCTTATTTGTGATTAAAAACCCTTTGATTTTAGAAAATAAAAAACAAAATAACTTTATTAATTCCCTCTTAACATCTTAGAGCCCTTATTTTTATTATTAATTCCTCCCAAGAAGGATTTAGTTTTAAAACTAAAGAGGCTCTCTGAAGAAGAGGTAAAATTCTTAAACATAGGTATTTGTTTTATTTCTTCTTCCACCTACTTAAAATCATATTAAAATATGATAATATAATAATACCAATATAAAATATATACTTATATTTTATTATGTTAATGGAATGATCCAAATCCATCTCTATTTTCATCAAATGGGAAACAAAACTGTCGATCGTGTGTCCAGCGGACTAACAGCTCGCGAACCGATGTAATTTATTTTCCATGACCACCTTTTAAATTTGGATATAATGATGGTTTTAAAATAATTATATGATATTTATGACATTTTTATAATTCTATAATTATTATATCATATATACCTTCTCACTTTCCATTCCATGCGTAATATGATAATGTCACTCGTGTGTACGGCGGACTATCGCATCACGAAGCAATGTGATTCATTTTTTGCTTACGCTTTACATGGAAGATATTAAGGTTAAAATTAATGAATATATATGTTATTTATTACATAACCATACTTATATAAATATAATATCACATATAACTTTTTACATTCCAATCTGTTGGAAAACAATAACGTCGCTCGTGCGTATGTGTGGACTACCGCCTCCACGTAGCTATGTAAAAATATTTTAATTTTAATTTTACATAGATGGTAATAATTAAATATTTTATTAATATAAATTATATATATTAAATAATATTCATTATATAAAGTTGAATTAATATTTATTTTCCTTTTTTTATCCATCGATAAAAAAATAGAAACAACGTTCATACGTACATACGGTCTACCGTCTCCATGATTAGTGTAACTCATTTTCCCATATATAACTTTTATAGACTATTATAAATACTTATATAACAATTATATATGATATATATCATTTTTAACCTTATAGAGATGATTTAACCATGATAAAATTAAAAAATATTGAAACTACAGAATCAAAACATACATAAAAAACGGAGCAATCATCACCTAAAAGAGTAATTTTAACAAAGAATTGTTAATAAATGGGTCATAAAATACTATAAGTAAATTATATTTGGTTTGAAATATATTATCATGGTTGTATAATAGATTTATAATAAATATATATTTATTATATAGGAGTTATAGACACGTATAAAGTAAATCAAACTTGGGTAAGGGTTTCTCGCCTCACTTTTACTTCCGTGAGACGTATGTCATATTCACCACTAAGTTATTTTTTGTGGAATATATACTACACATTTTGACATTTTATCATTAATATATGTATCTTCATGGTATTTAAAGTTTCATTTCAAGTTATTTCTTTCGTGGGTATTAAAGTGGTAATGGTTTATTTTACAATCTCATCATTTATCAAGATTTTTTATGATCAAATTTATGATGATGAAATATTATGACATGTCACTCAAGAAACTCATGAATTTTTGAAGTTCCAAGGATCGAATAAGAACTGAGAAGGGGGGGTTTAATCAGTTTTTTAACTTTTATAAGTTTCAAAACTTTAACAAACTTAACCCTTGCAACCTGTTAAGATTAATTTCCTTATCAACCTTTAGCAAGATACTCAAGCATGCAAGAAAGGAAAACCAAGAAAGGCACATAAGATTTACAAGGTTCAGTCTCAATAAGAGAACCTACGTCCTTGACATAGCCACTCCTATGGGTCTATGGAAATCCACTATAATGAAGAAGTGAATACAACTTGTGCCAACTCTTATTGGACACCTTCTATCTCCCGATAGGAAAGATTATACTGACTCCCATCAGTTTACAATGTTTTCTTAAAGAACAAATGAGCCAAACACATGAATAAGAACTTTGATAAGTTACTCTACAAATGCACACTCTGAATGATCACTCCGAATCTTTAATCTGGTTTCTTTAATCTGATTTTCTAAAACCGATCTTCTCAGCAAGATAATGATGGTTCCGCACAAATTCTCACTCCAAATTCTCAATCTGGTTTCCTTGAATATGATATTCTGAAATCGGTCTTCTCAGCAAGATAATGATGATTCCGCACAAATGCTCACTCTGAATATTCAATCTGGATTCCCTTATTCTCAAACACTCAAGGAAACTTCTTCAAGATGGTAAGAACTTTTAACAAAGAATTCTCCAGTGCTCCGCCTTTTCCGCGTGTGTAAAAAGTTTCAAATGAGTGAATAATCTGAGCACATATTTATAGGCACCTTAGAAAACAAAGTCGGGAAACTTGAAAATATTTCTCGCTTCCTCAAATCTCAAAAATTCTGTAAATCTCTCAAATTTAATCTTCAATCTTTGACTTCTTCAAATCTTCTTAAATTTCACCGAGATTCAAGCAAAGTTGAAATTCTGGTTTTCTTGAACTCAGAATTTTCATTTCGAATTTCTCAGCATGTTTCTCAAGATTGTCATTCCGAATTTCTCAACATGTTTCTTAGGATTGTCATTCCGAATTTCTCAGTATATTGTTCAAGATTCTCATTCCAAATTTTTGGTTCAGGAAGTACACTCCGAATTTCTGGTTCAAGAAGTACACTATGAATTTCTGGTTTAGGAAGTACACTCCGAATTTCTGGCTCAAGAAGTACACTCTGAATTTATGGTTCAGGAAATACACTCTGAATTTCTGGTTCAGGAAGTACACTTCGAATTTCTGCTTTAGGAAGTACACTCCAAATTTCTGGCTTAGGAAGTACACTCCAAATTTCTAGTTCAGTAAGTACACTCTGAACTTCGGGTTTAGTAAGTAGACTCTGAACTTCAGGCTCAGCAAGTAGACTCCAAACTTCAGGCTCAGCAAGTAGACTCCGAACTTCTGTTTTAGCAAGTAGACTCAGAACTTCAGGCTCAGTAACTAGACTCCAAACTTCTAGTTCAGCAAGTAGACTCCAAACTTCAAGCTCAGTAAGTAGACTCCAAACTTCTAGTTTAGTAAGTAGACTCCGAAATTCAGTCTCAACAATTAGACTCCAAACTTCTGGTTTAGCAAAAAGACTCTAAACTTCATGTTTATCAAGTAGACTCTGAACTTCAAGCTCAGGAGGTAGACTTCGAACTTCAGTCTCAGCAAGTATACTACAAATTTCTAGCTCAGGAGGTAGACTCCAAACTTCAGGTTTATCAAGTAGACTCCGAACTTTATCAGAATTTTTCTTAGTGAAAAACATCAATCCTATTCACCATTTATTCAACATCTTTTATCATAAAGCTTTTCATGATTTGTGATAACTTTAATATTAGTAAAGTATCATTTGATTTGGTTTATAAAGTTTGAGACACTTTATTAACTTCTAACTTCTTATTCTTCAACATAATCCTCTTTAAAGAAATCTTAAGGAACTAACAACTTCAACTTTCTGTAACTCAAAAACTTTCTTCAAAAAAAATATTAGTTGTCAAAAAATATAAAAATTTGTTAAAAAAAACACCACAAGGGTTCTTCAATCTCCCCCTTTGGATTTGTTGGCAACACTTGGTAACAAGTTTTCACCTCCCAAAAATTTTACATCTCAAGTTCTTGAATTTTACCAAAACATAGCCTTTCAAAAAGAGTGTCCTGACACCACACTACTGGATAAAGTAATTTTTTTGAAGGATTTCCATCCCTCGGTGACAAGAAAAATTTTCGGACATGTAAAGATAAACTTCACCTTACGCAAACTCCCCCTCAAATTTTATCTTTTTCTTTCTCAATTTTCTTTTATTCTCCCATTTTTCTTTATCTCTCATTTTTCTTTCTCTCTCCCCATTATATGATAACCACAGCTTTAGATTCAAAAAATAAAACTTACTCTACCCCTTTGTTAACATAATCCAAATCACGGTGGGGGACACTTCCTTATGAGTTTTAGGAAGTCATGGGAGGAGGCTGAACATGGAGTTGCATCCTCAATTCAACAAACCTATCCTTTGACATTGTTTTTATGAAAATATTGGCAATCTGATACTTTGTTGAAATATATTCCAGAAAGACTTATCCAACAGCAGCTTTCTCTTTTAAAAAATGATACTTTATATCAATATGCTTTGATCTTGAATGTTGAATAGGATTCTTGGAAAGATCAATGGCACTTTGATTATCACAGAGTATTTTCAAAGGTTTAGAAACTTTTACTTTCAAGTCTTCCAGCTGAATTTTCATCCACATCATTTGAGTACAAGCCTGATTAGATGTAACATATTAGGATTCAGTTGTACTTAAAGTTACTGAACTTTGTTTCTTATTGTGCCAACTCACATAACATTCCCCTAAGAAAAATGTTCCTCCTGATGTTGATTTTCTATCATTACAATCACCAGCCCAATCAGCATCAGTATAACCATGAAACTTCATCTCATTGTTTCTCTTGTATAACAACCCATGTGAAGTTGTTCCTTTAACATATCTCAGAATCCTCTTAACTAGAAACATATGTGATTCTTTTGGATTACTTTGATATCAGGAATAGAGAGTCACAGCATAAGAAATATCAGGCCTTGAGGCTGTAAGATAAAGAAGACTTCCTATTAACTTTCAAAAATCTTTCTGATTCACACTATTTCCTGACTCATCTTTTCTCAACTTTGTGCTCACTGAGATAGGGTTTGAAACTTATTTTGATTCTTCCATCCCAAACTTCTTTAACAGTTCCTTGGAATACTTTTCTTGGGATAAGAAAATGTAGTTTTCTTTTTGTTGAACTTGTAAGCCAAGGAAGAAAGTTAATTCTCCCAACATTGAAATTTTAAAAAAATTCTTCATCTCTTCAGCGAACTCTTCACAAAACTATTCTCTATCTCCAGCAAAAATTATATCATCCACATAAATTATTACAATTAAAGTTCCAGACTCAAAATCTTTAACATACAAGTTTCTATCAAGCTTTCCTTTAGAAAAGTTCACCTTTCTCAGAGAATTGTCAAGCTTCGAATACCATGCTCGTAGAGCTCGTTTCATCCCATACAAGGCCTTCTTCAATTTGAAAACATTTTTTTCATCCTCATCAAGCAAAAACCCACAAGGTTGTTCAATGTAAACTTCTTCCTCAATCTCACCATTTAAGAAAGATGACTTTATATCCATCTGATAAACCTTGTAATTCCGATGATCAACCAATGCAAGAAACATTCGAATAGTTTCCAACCTTGAAACAGGGGTAAAGGTTTCATCAAAATCCACACCTTCCACTTGTGCATACCCTTTACACACAAGCCTTGCTTTGTTTCTTGTAACTTCTCTATGCTCATTCAATTTATTTCTATAAACACACTTGGTTCCGATAACATTATTATTTTCTGGCCTTGGAACAAGTTCCCATGTTTCATTCTTCTCAATCTGAACCAGTTCTTCATTCATAGCATCCACTCATTCTTTATGTTGAATAGCTTTTGAAACTGATTCTGGTTCAACTTTTGAGATAAGGGAAGTCTGATTTTCTAATCTTAACTTCCTTCTTGTCTGAACTGGAGCCTTCTGATCCCCAATAATATTTTCAGATTCAACATGTTTTTGTAATGTAGGAAAACTCACATTTCCTTTCCCAGCATCACTTTCTTCCCCATGTGACTTATTTGAGTCACTCTCACTCTGGTAGGGATTCTCTAATTTATCTTCCTCAGTATTCTTAAAAAATTTAGTGAAAGAACTTAGATTTTCAATTACCTTCACATCATATGAATCCACCAACTTCTATAAATATTTGTTACAATATTTGTAACTTCTTCCATTTGGTGAATAACCCATAAATATTCCTTCTTCAGCTTTCTCATCAAACTTTCCTAAGTCTGGATTTTTGATTTTGAGCAAGCATGGACTTCCAAAAACTTTGAAGTAATTAAAAGAATGTTTTTTGTTATACCACATCTCATAAGGAGTTATGTAGGTTTCTGGTCTCAAAAAGCATCTATTTTGAACATGTACAGTAGTTCTAATATCTTCTCTCCAAAAGAATTTTGAAATTTTGTATTCTGATAACATAATTCTTCCCATTTCCACCAAGTTTCTATTTTTCCTTTCTGCAACTCCATTTTGTTATGGTGTATAGGGAGCACTGTACTGATGTTTGATACCATGCTTCCTTAGGTAAGTTTCAAAAGCATTGCTTGTGAATTAGGTACCATTTTCTATTCTCAATTTCTTTAGGGAATCCCCCAATTCTTTCTCGACATCTCTTCTGAAGAATTTAAACATTTCAATAGCCTCTGACTTATACTTCATGAACATGATGTTTGTCAGCTGAGTGAAGTCATCAATAAAATTGATAAAGTATAAATCTCCTTTTGTTGATTGATGTCTCATTGTCCCACACAGATTGGAATGAATAAGATCAAGTGGTTTGTGAGATTGAATATCAACTCTTTTATGGCCTTTGTTAGTCATCTTTCCTTTCTGTCAAGTAATAAAAACATCTTCATCTCTTCTTTTCAGTTCTAGAAAATTCTGAACAGTATCAACTTTAGAAATCATACTCATGTTCTTCTACCCAAGGTGTCCAAGTCTTCAATGCCACAACTTATTTTCATCTTCATCACTCAAATAACAAGAGTTATTGGATTCTCCAATTTGAAAGAGATTCCCACTAGTTCTTTATCCTTTTGTAATCACTTTTCCAATTTTCACACTTTTGATGATACAAAAATCCTTTCTGAATATAACTTCTTTTCCATCATCACAAAGTTGACTTACACTAAGTAAGTTATGTTTTATCCCATCAAAAAGAAATACTTCATTAGATTTCAGTTTCTCTGCTTCAATCTCTACTGTTTTGATTCCCTTAATTTTTAGGGAACTATCATTGCCAAACGTAACCGCTCCTCCATCATGAATTTCAACATATTCGAAGATTTTTATATCACCTGTCATGTGTGAAGTGTAACACCCCGACCCCAGCTACCCAGAGTCGGTGCATTACTTCGTAACATTGTCATGATCACAAAAGATCAAGTCTCGAAAGACCGATTAGTTTAGTAGCCTTGGAGACACTAGATACATTCGTAAACGTTACATTACATCATAAAGTGAAAAACTACAATAAAAAAGTCCCCATAGTCCACTCTCATATCTTCATCTGACAATCCCTGTAGGTCATTCATAAAATACTTCTTCACATCCTGGAAAATATTAAAACATTGAAAGGGGTGAGCTCAGATGCTCAGTAAGGATAACAATATTGCGGAAGCCTTCATAAATAAACATAAACATTTAAGGCAATGTATAACTAAAACAAAAGCCTTTTAAACTTGAACATCAACATAATATGGCAATAGTACAATGAGATAATTTCATTTACTTCTTCACATGGATATTCTACTGGTCGAATAATCACATGAAATATCATTAACCACTTTCATAATGATGGAATGCATAATGCCAGACATTCTGAAACATTTTGTCAAGGCCTAGGCCAAGACGTCTAAAATGATTAAGGCCTCGGCCAAAACCATAAATCAAATTGGGAAAGGGCCTCGGCCAATTCCACGTCTAGTTGTCTCATGAGACCTACCGATGCATCGATGAGCTATAGCGGGCTCCACCCATCACTTATTAAGTCCAATGCATTCCTCATATGAATAGGTTTAAACATATCATAAACCATAACATAATCGTATCACATAAAACATGCATAAAGGAAACATAATAGTTCCACATTTCAATCACAAGATATAAATACAACACATTGATATAATAAAAACGCTTTCAAAACCATTTTCAATACCAAAATAAAAGAAAGTTAAAACTTTGTATTTATTTTTCATTAAAAAAAATGATGGCTTGTAGAGGAAGCCGAAACTCCAATAATGGTCACGGCGGCGGAGAAGTCGTTGTCGCCGCATAAGTACGGAAAGAAAAACATTCCCTTTTTGTCGTTTAGTAAAACGCTTCATATAAAAAAGATTCCTTTTGAATAAACGTAAAAGTCAAAGGGGTTTATACACCATATAAAAGAAAGTTGTGTATAAAACCAAATATGACTCAATGAAAGGAGATTGAGAAGAAGTCATTAAAAAGATCATTTTTAAAATAAAATAGATCTATTATGTGTATTCACTATAGGTACACATAAATAAAGTAAAAATACAAAATAATACATAATAATATCATGACATAATTGGAAAGTAGGAGATTAACCCAAAGAATGGAAGTTGGGTTAAGAAGTTCCCTTACCTTGCGTCTTGTCCTGACTCTACCGTTCTTTAACCTCCTGAATAATAAACTAGAGTTAATATATACCTTATTAAGAACCATTTTCAATTTCATTATCCTTTTTATATCACTTATTACAATGTTATGAACATTATGTAATTATTTAAGTTAATAACGGTCGTTTTGTCGATCTTTGGAACTTGAGTCAACAATAAACTTCTTATAATTACAAGTTGATTATGTGGTAGAATATCCATTATCTCCAGAATTATATTCATGGTTTAGATGTCATATATATCATATATATCCAGTATATACATTTATAATATTACGTAACATTTAGAGGTAAGAAATGAAATGCACCGTTCATGGAGACGGTAAGCCGTACGTACGCATGAACGCTACTTTCATTTCAATTTCATATTTAATGGAACGAAATCATAATGATATAAATGTATAATATAATTCCAGTATAATATAGTGTATAATACCATTTACTCCATCCTTTATACATCCCACATATGGCATTAATGATTCAAATCACTTTGAGGGGGCGGTAGTCCGCACTTCCTAAAATGAAATTATTGCGTTTTACCCATAATGGAAATCATAAATTATGCCATAAATGAGAAATACAGAAGCATAAGTAAAACATAAACATATTATATATCATATATAAAAATAGTTACATCTTAATGGCCACCTTTGAAGGTGTTTTATGAGTGTTGAACAATCATCATTTCGTGAGGCATAAATTCGCCATCCACAGAAACCGTATGTTCTTTAACCATTAGATGTAGGTGTGTGTAAGTGTAGCTCGAATACATCTTATAACAACATCCTAGTATATTGAGGATACTGGTGTTGTTACAAAAGAAATGAATAAAAAGAGTTTAGGGGGTTGGAGAAGAAAAACAAAACAAAACAACATTAGAGAAGACATTACCTCAAAATCGGGTAACTCTTTTTGATTTGAGCCAAAGGCTTCCTTGGGAAGAGTTCTTCCCAAAGTGAGGCTTCTAGGAGTAATAGGGGGAAGTTGGGAGATTATTTGGGTAGAGTTTGGCCGAGCCAAATGGCTTAAATGTGTGAATAAGGTGGTAGAGTTGGGGGCCTTTTATAAGTGGAGAGGAGGGGCTCTTTTGGAAAGATTGAAATGTTACATTATTATACAATGATTTTCGGATTCTAAAGGTCCCACACTTATATAATTCGTGGATAAGGTGATAAGGGTTATAAATATCTTCATCCAATAGGCTTTGGATAAGTGTAAGCCTTGGATTTTGCATTATCTTCTCATTTTATTTAAATCGTTAAATAATGAGGTCATCGCCGCATCATAATGATGTCATAAATAATTTAATTTATTTAATGTCTAAAAATTATAAAAAAAATACTATGATGTAGGAAATATTTTTAGATTTCTAATGAATATTTATAATCAAAATTTTGACTTGTGTAACCCCACTTAAAAACTGTTTTAGTAAAACAACTCATGTTTGTGTCAATTTAATTTTAACATTAAATAAATATATATTAATGTCATTTTCCAACTAAACTGGCTCCATGGGGTCCCCAAGTTGACCCATGGGTTGTCTTGGTCGGCCATGACTCATCCTATAGGAGTAGGACAAGTTTCATGCTCATCTCATATTATTAAAACATTATTTGTACCTTAAACTACACTAATTACCTCTAATCGCGATTAAGAACTTAAAAGTTACTATTCACCAAAAATTTATTTTAATCTCATTGAACCACATTTTACTTCTTAATGACAACCATGTATGTCGGATTTTTGAAAATCAAATCACAGAAGTGGTAATATTTCATTTAAATGAAAAATCAGTTATTTAACTACCACTTAGTGGTTTCACTATTCATCAAAAATTGAAGTTTTTCAGAACAAAGCCAAAATTTCACCCTAAGCTATAATTGATATTCCGAATTCAAAAATGATGTCTATTTTACAAAATTCCAAACATATAAGTTGCATTAATTAATTTTATAATTAATTCCCGCTGTCACAACAAATAGCGTGTTTTAAGAAACAATTTATATCAAAAGATTGGCAATTGTTTATGTCAAATTTCAATGTTAAATTAATTATAATGACCACCATTGGATAAAATGGTAAAAATATATTCTAATTATACTTTAAAACCACTAAATAGTATAATTTATCACAATAAATTATTTTGATTAAAAAATTTGTTTTAAGTATTTATCACTATTCATAAAAAATTGGAAGTTCTCAGAAAATTACAAAAACTTCAACTTAGGGTAATTTCGATATTACGAATACAAAAATGAAGTCCATTTTGAAATATAAAATTTCTATAATTTTAAAAAGTGGTTATTACTATTCATAACGGCTACTTTGATTAGTCGCGGTGTGTTAGAACTCGAACTTGCGTACCATGCAAGCTATTGCATTATTAAATGAGAAGCGTATCATGGAAGCTCAGGGTGTTACATGAAGAACAAACACTATCAAGAATCCATGGTTTGTTCCTCTTACTTACTTTCAAAGTTGTATCAACAACAAAAGCTCTCTCATTAACCTTCTTATTTTCAGCATTCTTTTCTTTCTTATCATAAGAAACTTGTTCTGGAAGGAGTGTCATACATCGTTTGTAATGATGACCAAACTGATCACATATTCCACAAAATTCTTCAAAACATTCAAATTTATTCATTTTTGGAATGTTTATAACATCTTGAGAATTCACCTTTTCAACTTTCTGTGAGTATGGAGAGTTACTCATCCTTCTTTCACTATTTATTCCACTTTACTCAAACCTTCTTCTGGGTAGAGATAAATTGTTCCAACAATTATAATATCTATGCCCATATATTCCACAACACTAGCAATATCCCTCAAATCTTGATTTTCTATTCATGAATGATCTTTCATTATAGAAACTTTGTTGATGTTGATAACTTCTTTCAGATCTAGAAAACTCAGGATGTAGGCTATCTCTACTTTTGGGAAAGTCTTCTACTTTTATAAGATTGATAGATTTCTTACATCCTTTCTCCACCCAAGCTTTACTAACACTTCTTCTGAAACCTAAAATGTTAGAAGAATCAGATGAAATATTATTTTTGGTAAGAGAATATTTCACCAGATTCTCGTAATGATCCTTCACATCATTTTTAGAGGTCTCGGATTTTACTTCTGTAGCTTTGTTGAAGTTTTCATTCATCTTCCTCATGATATTTTACGAATCAAGGAGTTTTTATTTCACATTGTTTACTTCTTCTTCCTTAGCTTCCAGCTTCTTGCTAAGATATTCAATCATCTTTCCTTGTTTAGCAATTCTAAGTTTGTAACTTAAAATTTCTTGAATGTATTCATCTTCCTTCTTGGTGACATATTTACTTACATCATGAACTTCTTCATGATTTTTCTTCATCACACGAATTTCTTTCTTGAGAGATTTGTTTTGATTGAGATATGAAAGGAGCTAGGATCTTAGTTGATATTCTCTGTAAGATTCTTCACCTCCTTCTTCACTTTCTGAGGAAACATTTTTTTTCTCAACTTTTGCAATGAAGGTTCTGAATCTTTCTTTACTTTCATATTCCGAGGAATCATTGTCAGATGATTCCGATTCATCCTTTTTTCTCAACATACTTCTTTTCTTTCCTAAAAACTTCTTCTTGAATTCTTTTGAAGTCTTCTCTTCTTTTTTATTCTTGTTATACTTCTTCCACCTAGAATTATTATTACAAACATCTTGATATTATCCAACTTTCTTCTTAGGGCAATTCATAGAAAAGTGTCCAATTCCACCACACTCAAAACATTTGAGTGTAAGTTTCCCTCCATACTTTCCTCTTCCTCTTGGATAGTTATTCGATATCAAAGACATGATTTTTTCATTCAACTCTTCATCTTCCTTATCAACAGACTCACAAGGGTCAGCTTCTTCATCATCTTGGATTTTCATATTTCTCATAGCTTCAAAATACATTTCATCCTTTATCTTATTCTTAAAGATTAGAGCTTTCATCATTTCATAGGCAACAAGAAAGTTATGTAGTTCATCAAGAGATAAATCATCCTTATCTTCTAAAGCTAAAATTTTAGAATCAAACTTGTTTGGAAAGTTTCTCATAAGTTTCTTCACAATTGTAGAATCTTACAAGTTTTCTCCAAATCCCCTGATATTGCATACAATTTCATTAACTCTGGTGAAGTATTCATCAATTTTTTCATCATCTCTCATCCTGATGTCTTCAAACTTACTACACCTAATTTGCAGCTTGGCCTCCTTGACTTTTGTGTTTCCTTTGAAAACACTTTCCAGCTTTTCCCGTATGCTTTTTGATGTTGTGAGACCCATCACCTTCTGATAAACATTTTCTGATAAGGACATGAAAATAACATTTCTAGCCTTTCCATCAACTTCTATGTTTCTCTTGTTAGCAAATATCATAGGAGCATTTTTCTCAATATGTGTAAAGCCAATAATAGCATCATCAACAACTTCAAGGCCAAGAGATAAGAGATAAATAATCATCCTATTTTTTCATCCATAATAATTCTTGCCATTGAGTGTAGGAATCCCTCTACTATTGACAGAATTGATATTATCCATGATAATGATTAAACAAGGGAACCTGGCTCTGATACCACTTAAAGTTTCAAGGATCGAATGACAACTGAGAAGGGGGGGTTGAATCAGTTGTTTAACTTTTATAAGTTTCAAGACTTTAACAAACTTAAAACTTGAAACCTTTTAAGATTAATTTCCTTATCAAACTTTATCAAGATACTTAAGCATGCAAGAAAGGAAAACTAAGAAATTCACACAAGATTTACAAGGTTCGGTCTCAATAAGAGAACCTACATCCTTGCCATAGCCACTCCCGTGGGTCTATGGAAATCCACTATAATGAAGAAGTGAATACAACTTGTGCCAACTCCTGTTGGACACCTTTTATATTCTTATAGGAAAGATTATACTTACTCCCATTAGTTTACAATGTTTCCTTAAAGAATAAATGATCTAAACACATGAATAAGAACTTTGATAAGCTTCTCCACAAATTCTCACTCTGAATGATCACTCTGAATCTTCAATCCGATTTCTTGAATCTGATTGTCTGAAACCGATCTTCTCAACAAGATAATGATGGTTCCGCACAAATTCTCACTCCAAATTCTCAATCCGGTTTCCTTGAATCCGATATTCTGAAATCGTTCTTCTCAACAGGATAATGATGGTTCCGCACAAATGCTCACTCTGAATATTCAATCTTGATTCTCTTCTTCTCAAACACTCAAGGAAACTTCTTCAAGATGGTAGGAACTTTTCACAAACAATTATACAGCATTCCTCCTTTTCCACGTGTGTAAAAATTTGCAAATGAGTGAATGATATGAGCACATATTTATAGGCAACTCAGAAAACAAAGGTGGGAAACTTGAAAATATTTCACACTTCCTCAAATCTCAAAAACTCCGCAAATCTCTCGTATTTAATCATCAATCTTTGACTTCTTCAAATATCCTTAAATTTCTTCGAGATTTAAGCAAAGTTGAAATTATGGTTTTCTTGAACTCAGAATTTTCATTTCGAATTTCTCATCATGTTGCTCAGGATTGTCATTCCGAATTTCTCAGCATGTTTCTTAGGATTGTCATTCCTAATTTCTCAGTATGTTTTTCAGGATTGTCATTCTGAATTTTTGGTTCAAGAAGTACACTATGAATTTCTGGCTCAGGAAGTACACTCCGAATTTCTGGTTGAGGAAGTACACTCTGAATTTCTGGTTTATGAAGTACACTCTTAATTTCTGGTTCAGGAAGTACACTCCGAATTTTTGGCTTAGGAAGTACACTCTGAATTTATGGTTCAGGAAGTACACTCCAAATTTCTAGGTCAGGAAGTACACTCTGAATTTCTGGTTCAGGAAATACACTCTGAATTTCTGGATCAGGAAGTATACTCTAAATTTCTGGTTCAGGAAGTACACTCTGAGATTCGGGTTTAGCAAGTAGACTCCGAACTTCAAGCTCAGCAAGTAGACTTCGAAATTCAGGATTAGAAAGTAGACTTCGAACTTCTATTTTAGAAAGTAGACTCTGAACTTCTGGCTCAGCAAGTAGACTCCAAACTTCTGGTTTAGCAAGTAGACTCCGAACTTCAAGCTCAGCAAGTAGACTCCGAAATTCTGGTTTAGTAAGTAGACTATGAACTTCAGGCTCAGCAAGTAGACTCTGAACTTCTGGTTTAGCAAGTAAACTCCAAACTTCAGGTTTAGAAAGTAGACTCTGAACTTCAGGATCAGGAGGTAGATTCCGAACTTCAAGCTCAGCAAGTAGACTGTGAATTTCTGGCTTAGGAGGTAGAATCCAAAATTCAGGTTTAGTAAGTAGACTCTGAACTTTCTCATAATTTTTCTTAGTGAAAAAACATCAATCCTCTTCACCATTTCTTCAACATCTTTTATCATGAAGCTTTTCATGATTTGTGAGAACTTTTAGATCATTAAAGTATCGTCTGATTTGGTTTAGAATGTTTGAGACACTTTCTTAACTTCTTACTTCTTATTCTTCAACATAATCTTCTTTAAGTAAATCTTCAGCAACCAACAACTTCAACTTTCTGTAACTCAAAAACATTCTTCAACAAAAATATTGGTTGTCAACAAATACAAAACTTTGTTAAAAAAAACACCACAAGGGTTCTTCAATTTTCATATCCTATGTCTATTCATTAAATTTTCAAGTAATGGTAATATTTTCCTCTATTTTTTACTTAAAATTATTGTGAAAATTTTTTTAAGAAAATCTAACTTTATTTCTCTCTTTGGTCGAAAATCCTTTTTTCTTCCAAAATTGTATTTTCTAAAAATGTTTTTAACACTATAAAAATGATTTGTTAAATAATTTTTTAACCATGTTTTAATTTTTACAAAATAATTTTAAAGGAATCTTCATTTTATTTCCAAACAAGGCCCATTTGGCTTTTACCAAAAATGTGAAAAGAATCTTTTTTTAAATGTTTACGGCATATATGGAATTTCCACTATCATAACCACTTAATGTTTTAAATATTACTTTATAGGCTTCAAAGATTATTTTAAAATAAATTTATTTTTTAAATATTTTTTGAACTTTTAGTTTTAAAAATATTTTCAAATTAAAAAGGTTATTTTCCTCAAATAATGTTTTTAATGAAATTTTTATGGTATTTCTATTCATCAAAAATGTAAAATATTTATTATACTTATGATATACTAGAAATATTTTCTAATGATACCATCATTATTTTTTCTCCATATGGTTTATGATTAGTTTGACCGAGGATTTACCAGTTCGATACCATTTATATTACTCTGGATGGTTTATTATTATGTTTATTGATTGGGTTAATTATTGAAATTTCATATGCTAGTTTTTAAATGAAAATTTTTGTGTTGATTATGTCTCACCAATTTCATATTTGGAATGAATTTGACTTAATAAGTGATTGTTAGTGCCTATTATAGCCCCTTCATTCATCGGTAGGTCTCATGAGACAAACAAGCTTGAGTTTTTAGATGAGGCCTTACCATTTATGTAAGATTTTTTGGTATGATGTCTTGATAGTATCGTTATGATGTTTGAAATTATGTATTTCCCTGTTATGATATTAGTTATTTATGTCCATGTGATTATTTTATTAGTTATAATATTCATGGAAAAGTTTTAGGATCGTGTGATTATTTATATGGATTTATTTAATCGTCATTTATTCCTGCCATATTATACTCAAGTTATTGTTTAAATGGAATGTGTTTTAGTTATTTAACTTGAAATATTGATTATTCTTATTTATTTTTGATAGATCTTATTTTATGCATACCCTTACTGAGTATCTGATCTCACACATTTCTTATGTTTTATTTTCCCTAGGATACTAGTAAATGTTTTATGATTGATATCCAGGGTTATGCTAAGGGGAAATATGGCATTCTCAAAGAAAACACTTCTTGTATTTTATGTTTTCAATTATAATGTGAAGTTCAAGTATGTGTCTATTTTACCAAAACTACTAAAATATTTATTTCTTCAGGATATGATTCCTTATATTTTATTCTAATCTAATAAATTAACCACTCTATATTGTTAGGGTCGAGGCCTTTACATATTTATCATGTGCTTAAATGTTTTATTTTAATGGAATATATTTAAATTATTAGATATTTATTTTAATTAATTTAAAATTCTTTATTATTTATTGAAATTTATTTTACATGTTTCTTGTCTCCTTGAAATTAACTATTTTTATACGGAAAATTATCTTAAGGGCTAGTTTTTAGTATTTCTTTGAAATAAAAAATGTTTCGGTGACATATTTTATAATGTATTTGAATTATTTATTATTTTATAATTTATTTCAAACCCTCATTTAACTTTTTTATCATAAAAAAAGGGGTATAATTTTTTTGATATGATCAGGTTTTTTAATTATCAAAAATGGGGAGATTGTTGAGTGGGTCCTTGCCAATTTATTTATATTTTGATAATTAAAAAAACTCTCAAAAATTTTATTATTTATTATTTTAATTTAATTATTTATTATTAATATTTAATATTTATTTATTATTTTATAATTATATTATTATTTTGGTACTCTCACTTTTATGTAGATAAATTTTCAAAGTGGGGATAACATCTTAATCATTCATTTAGATAAAAATTATATTCTTTGTAAAGTAAATGATCCTTATGTTTGGATCGAACCCCATGTTTTTATGAACATTATGTTTTGAAACCCTATATTGGTAATCATCCTCATGTTTTGAATGGATGTTTGGAATTAACCTAATGTTTGGAAAGAACGTTTGGAATAAAACTCACATTTGGAACCTCGCGTTTGGAATTAATGTTTAGAATGAACCTCATGTTCAGAAAATAAAATTTGGAATGAACATCACATTTGAAACCACACATTTGTAATATACTTAATGTTTGATATCCTCGCATTAGTGATATACCTCACATCATCAAGAATCTTACTATGAATTCTACAGACTCTAGATGTTATCAAACATTATTGTAGTCATGATTAATGTTTCATAGATATTATATTATTTGTATTATTTTATTATCACTTATAGAATATATCTCCATGAAATTATCAATTACCATTAAAAATATAAATATATTGAAGCCTTGATTATTTATCTTCTTATCATAAGAATTTTCATTTTGATATGATCTTGGAATTTTTATCATAACTTGAGATGAATACCTCATAATTGAGTGATTATTATTGTGATAAATATCCAATAATTTTATCTTAACTTAATTCAAAAATGATGAAAGCTATATCAGTCATTTGATTTTATCTTTTTTAGACTGAAGTCACTGAAACATTCTATGGTTTTTAGATTATGTTGGCTACTGATTTTTTATGATATCTCAAGATATAGAAGAATGATTAATGTGTTTCTTAAACTATTTTAAATATATTTAAATTATCTAAATATAAGTCTTTGGTAACTAATACTAAATTAGATGTTTTGAGGTATTAAAAATTGATGGAATATCATGATATCAACGTAATATTGATTTTCTAAAAATTTCAAGTGAAATTATTATGTAAATATTTGGAATTTGTTTGAATCTAAAATTCAAATTTTTGAATAGATATATTTAAAATTAGTCAAATTATTTTTTATATATATTATTATAGAGACAATTTTGGATTACTATATTCAAAAATAAAATTTGAATAATTGAATTTTGAATACCTCATTTTTTAGAGAAAATATGGAAGATTTCAGTTGCACAAATCATGGAGTTGTTTTGGGGAAGTTAAAGTTTTAAATTAAAATTTAAATTTTAAATTTAAATTATTTATCATTATTATATGAGGATTTTTTTATAATTTTAAATTCTGAATAGATTCAATGTGTAGAATTTAGTGCAGATACATCTAGGGATATTTTTAGAAACTATATTCAAATTTAAAATTTGAATATCTTCATGATTTATGGAGGGTGAGTTATGGAATTAGAGAATTATTCAAGGGGTATTTATGGAAATTAAAATTCAAAAATATTTGAATTTTTTGATTTCCATGTGTAGATTAATCTTGGAAATTATTTTGAAGTGTCAGTGGAATATTTGAATTATCAAATATTATTATTGTCGGTTTATATTATTATCTTTATAATTTATTTACAGAATGCTTCAACAACCACACTACAATTATAGAGATATTTATGGAATCCCTTTGAATCGATTATTTTTAAATTCAAAATTATAATTATTAAAGATAGAGATAAATTATACAGTGGCCAAAAATATTCTATTATAAATTCAGAATGAAGATGGTGGTGATGTAACTGATATCACAACATAATGATGATACTATTGATGTAAAAAATATTTGTATTATTATTCTTTTTTTTTCTATACTCATTTAATATATTTTTCAATGAGGATCACTTTAGATTTATACCTACTTGAAGAATTTATTATCTGAATAAGAAGATCCATCTATTGTTAGTTACTGTTATAACTATGCACTGAAGCTATTTCAACCTCTATATCTCATCTCTTTCTACTAAAGTGTAGACTACTTATACTCAGTCATGGTGGACTGTTAGCTTCTTGGACTAATTTATTAAGGTTACTTGTAAAATAACTAAGCTTGTTGTAAGTTTCCAACTACCTACACTTAATTTTCAAGGTCTTGGGATAAAAGGACATGCTTAGGTAAAATCATCAAGCTTGTAGAGAGAGCATTAGTGGGGTGTAATAGGGGATCTTTGTGCCTCGAACCACCATACATCACCTTTCTATACTCTTTATTTTATTTATTTTCTACTTCATTATTAAATATTATGGGATAAAGAGGAGATCACTTTATTTTAAGAGGGAATATTTTAATTTTTCAAGATTTTTTAAAGGAAACAATTCACCCCCCCCCCTTCTTCATTATCATCATCTCCGACCAACAAAGATTTAGTGTATTTAGAAGATTATAGGCTTAAATGTAACAAAATTAAACAAAATATATGTCATCTTTATTTAAACTCCATCACTTTATTCTATATCTTATTGATTATATAATACTGCATAGGATATCCTTGGGAATATTTAATGAAAAAGGGTAACCTATAAGACCTGTTAAAGGATCAACTAGAGTAAGCATGATACATATGAGACAAAAGGCATATCATGATGATATAAAATTAAATAATATCATGGAATCATGTCATTTAAAAGATGATATCATAATATCATGTCATAAAAGTAATGTGGAAACAATATAAAACATGATATCATACTAATAAGCTAAGGTTCACCACTAAGACATCATAGCACAATGTTCTAGGTTAACTGCTCATGCGCCATATATGGTATCTCATGCGATAAAAACATTACCCAATGAATTAGAGCGATATTAGGGCATACCTTTCATATGTATAATTTTATGTGTGCCACATAGATCATTTATCGTAATAATTCATTTCATTAATAACCCGCGGATAATGAGAATGGGCTTAATATAATAATCATTGGTTTCATATGATCTTAAAGGCATGATCCTTTCAACATTTTAAACAAATTATAAGGGATTATGAGTTTCATACATGTAAATACCAAATTAATGAATTATAATTATATTTATATCAATACTCTTAAAATATAATATTATTAATTATTTATAATAAAAATGGTGGTATGGTAAATCAAATAATGATTTTGATAGCATAACGGGTATGAAAAATGATTAATGATATAGGGTTAATGAGAGAGAATAAAATTATATCATTGATAGAAAATAATTTGGATAGTAATATAATGATTGTAAGTGTATGAAAACATGATACTAGAAAATTATAAATCTTACTATGAAGAAAGTACTTGAATGAAAAGAAATAGGAAGAGAATATCTTATCTTTAGTTGTTGCTTCTTAAAGCTAGGGAAGAGCTCCTTAAAAACATAAAAAAATCATTAATGGGGATATTGAGAGATAAAATGAGAGGAAATTTATACTCAAAGGATTTATAGTGAAGAGAAATTAGAGAATGGGTGGGTATTTATATCTAAAGAGGTTTAATTCTTTATAAATTCCTAAACTTAGGCCTTGGACATCTAGTTAATAAAAAAATAAAAAACCATTATACTTCCCATAGTTTTTCTCATGGTATTTTCTATAGGGAGTGGTTTTTAATATTTTAATAACTCAAGGATTTAAATTATTTAATTAATAATATTTTATAGGTGGAAGGGATTCCTTTTCATAAAGAAATTTTTAAAACCTTTAAAATATACTTTCGGTTTTAGAAGATTCACAATAGGTTTAGAAAATTTATCTAATAACTTTAAAAAAATATTTCAATGAATAATACTATTTTTAGTTGATAAATCCATTTATAGTATTTATTATATTACTTTTAAATCATTATGATTTTATAATAATTATGATATATTTATACCATATTTACTTTTACCCAAAAAAATTATTATCTTGAAAAATTGTGAAAAGAAATAATTTTGGATAATTTAGATGTGCTGATTTAAAAAAATAAAATTTATTTTATCAAATTAGTTTTCTAAATATGAGAAATTTAACTTTTAAACAAAAAATATATTTATTGAAAAATAATAGTTTTTATGGCATATTCAAATTTTTTTCCCATATAAAAATTACTTATTACTTCATAAAATTATATTATAATTTATATTCAAATAAATGGTGTTTTATAATACCATTTTAAGGAAATAAATTTTATTTCAAATTCATTAATTTTTCATAAAAGTGTATTTTAATTACAATTATATATTTTACAAAAAAAGAATTTTTTTTCTTTGTATCTAAAAATTATATTTATAATTTTCATTTTCTATTCATGTGAATTTTAAATAATAATAATAATAAATGGGATTTAAGTAACCACTATTTCATTTATAACAAGAAAATTTATACCTTTACAATACTGAGGTCTAGATATATAACCCATTAACACACTAGCATAAGCCCTAAGGGTGAGGTATGAAATGGTGGTACTCTCATGGGGTGGTTCAGCTAACATTGATCTAGTGGTGATCTCCAAGAACTTGAACTTCTACTATAGGTGATTCCGCTAGAGCCTCACTTGTTTAAGCACTTCTTATTATTAGTGAATTTAAAATCCCGTTAATGTTACCTCCCTCCCAACCTCTAATAAATGGTCTTTAGAATTCATGATCCAACTGGTTGAGACCATCACTTTTTCCTTCTACATCAATTATCCATTATTATTACCATTTATATACACTAATTATAATGGTAATATTATTACCAATGGTCATAATTATCAATGTCCATAATTCCCAGTTGTCATAATACCCAACAGTCATAATTTCCAACAATCATGATGCCCAATGATTTCATTTCCCATTGTACACTATATATACTTCATCATTCACATACTTCATTATTTACTACTTCACTTGTAAAGGTTTTACACTTTACTTGATAATTTATATCATATTATTAATACTTTTTTTATTTTTAATATTTTTAATGTAGGATTAATCATCATGCAATAATTCATGCCTATAGAGTTTATATTAGTGTGAATTATTATTCGGTGTTTATCTCTATGAAATATTCGTAGTTGTTATATTCAATATTATTTCATGATGTGTAATAATATTTATATGTACTTATATTTTAAAACATAATAAAATAGTTTATATGAAACATGAGTTCTTTTATTAATAATATAAAGAAAATTACAGGTGGTTACATATTCACACCAAGGATTAAACTTTCATTTTGAAAGGTGAACCTTGTATATCATTATGCTTATTATGTAGGAGTGTTTGATGAAATAAAAAATTTGATAATAGAGAACAATAGAATCATTCAACTTAATAAGTAATAGAGGTGAAAATGAAATGGATAAAATGGTATAAAGTGTTTTAATAGCCACCATCACCGATTCTTCTCACTCTCAGTCTTGAATACAGCCCTAACTAGTCCCCTCATATCATAACATATGATCAGTTCCTATCATTGTGTACGATAGTTTTTTGATACGATATATTAAGTGCATGTTCATTGCCACATCTTCCACACAATTTACCTTTAGTAGTGAATCAATTAGTTGATTTGTTTATGGTTGTACATACATGATATAATCATTAAAATTCTCAATGATTATTAAACCCCAATAGATATATGTTATTATAATGTATGTCAACTTCCATGTAATGAAAGACAACATTCAGATCCCTTCATTAAATTAAGGGATCTTATACAATGGATGGAGACCCTTCTATTGGGTGTGTAAGATTCTGATACGCCATAGTCAAAACTCTCTTTATCCTAGTTCACCATTCATATTTGTAGAGAATATTCTAGAACACATTTAGTTTTTGTGGATCCTCTCATTATAAATGAGGATTCTAGTGGCCAGTTTACTACCTATGAAGGTGAGAATTAATTATTTATCACTTGGTGATCTCCATCAAGCATAATCCATTAAGCATGAAAGATATGGAGCACACTACCTATGAGGTACACATGTTATTATTTATTTTATTCATTCTACATGTTGGTTTTTTATGATATATCAATCACTTTTATGGGTTTATTTCACTAAAAAATAATGTGATGATCCTATAAAACCCATCACTTAGTGAGAATCCTTCCCAAACATTGGATAGTAATTAACTCATTAATTCCCTTGGAGGAAAGATCCTTTTGACTAATTTTAAGTGATTTTCATAAATATTATAATTAAATGAAAGGAAGCTTTATAATCATAGGTATATGACTATTATTAATTTATATTATACATTATTTTAATCTCAAATAATTAATGATCTTGTTTTATGGTTTCTTAATGTATTCTTCTACTTGAATAAGTGTTATTCATTCATAAAAAAACTTTCAAGATGTTCATATATAAAATTTCATATAGGTGGTTTCCATTTTTAGGAGGGTAGTGAACACCTATCACGTTTATTATAGGTAGACTCTTCACACTCTAGGGAAGTGAACTATCCATTCCATACACCCTCATATCATTACCAAGGATCCTTACTACTCATAAATTTTACCAATCATCAATTAATATAATTTTTCACATTCAATATGAATTGTTCATAAATTCACTTGGAAAATCACATGACACAATCCTTATAAAATGGAATTAGTGTGTTATAATAATAATTATCATTTCTATAATAAAAAAAATCCAGGAAGATAATTTGACTCATGATTTCTTATATAATTTTATAACCCATTATAAATTTTTCATTTTCCTTGATCAAATAATCACCCCAAATATACTACATACCATCCCTATAAACAATATAACATATAACTCCAATACATTACTAATATAACTGTAAGGATTTAAATGAATCTAATAACACTTATTAGAATATGTAGAAGAAAATTAAATCCCATTCTTGATATCCCCAAAATAGAATATATAAAAACTACATAAAAATAGAAATGAACAAATGTTGTAAAACATGTGTGTACCGATCACCATAAAGAATCTACAACATCTTCATCATCATTATATGGTTTGATAAATATCTCCAAGGAAATAAAAATTACATCCCATATCCATAGTGTATCTATCATTAAATCTAATTCACACATCAAATTTGTGAGACTATCCACCCTCCATGATATGCTAACATCTCATGATGCAAAGGAGATAGGAAAAAGAGATTTTTTTAGTTTCAGGGAGGTTCAACTATGTATAAAGAATGCCCACTTGACACCACCATCGTATGATAGTTTTTTTACAATCCACAAGGACGCTCCTTGGGATATTTCATTTACTCATGGGTTTATAACACATGAGTAAATGTTTCATTGGCCAACTCATGTACAAATGCATGAATGATGAACTCTCAGACCATTATATATTATGTAACGGGTCCTTAAATGACATCATTGTTGATGATATAACTATCAAGATATAACTATAATCACAAGAAATATAAAATGATATACCCTTATATGCATACAAATCAAAATTTGTATGAAAATCGTAAAATATATCTCATATATATATATTATATATAAGGTTTTAGATCATATCTACTCCAATATAATACTTTCACTAAATCCTAATAGACCTTGTTTCATTTCACATTATATTATATTATATTATATACAATAAATTTTGTAATCATATCCAATGCATCTTTTGGATATTTTCTAAAACATTTTTGGAAAGTTATCATTTCCTTAACCTTGTATCACATCTTATGAAACACCTTTTGAATACCCATATAAAACACTTTTGTATTAACTCTAAAGTGTTTTTATAGAGTATATATATAATTAAAACTCAATCCACATTCAGTCAACCATAAATTGTGGCCTCATGGGCCTTTATAGCATTGACAACAAATAAGAATATCTGGATTAATATATGTAAGAAAATAGTGGCCTTTGGTAGAGTCGATGTTATTCAAGCTATAAAGGGATTTGGAATGATCTCCATAAAATAAATGTATCTATATACCTATATCCACCATTCTATATCATGTAAAAACATGAATTCTCATATTTTACCTTTTTCTAATACATTGAGTGACTATAGGACATAAAGCATGTTAATCCCATATAACTGACTCATATGCTCTCAGTTCTTAGAGTATATACTGAACTAGTGGTGGATACATCACATGTCATTCACCCTTATGGATAAGTACATCACATTCCACTTATCTGAATAGATAATCACATCTAGGTGTAGCCACAAACTCTATGGTCTATCTCAATCAGGGTTCCATATGTCATACTCTATATATGAGAGGAAAAATCCTATATTGTTTGATCTCTAACTGATGACATGATCAAAAACATGCCTAACCACTCCTGTATTATCTAAATCAATATATATAATTTTTTAAGTAAAGTATCAAATTATAATGGTCCTCATTCTATATATCTCACAAACCTTAGGTAATAGGGGCTCAAATATGATCTATGCACCCCTAGTATACCAAAAACATCTATATGAAACTCCATATGGTATACCTAGTGGATCATACAACACACACAAAAACCCATTTGTGTGCCTTATGGTCATATTTTGTATCTCTATACAATAATCTAACTCATGTTAATCTTAAAATTTCATCATAACCAATAATATTCCTTGACAAACATCAGTTAGGAATAATTCAAAGTCATACTTTGAGAGGTCTATTATCATTACACTTCAAAAAATTATATTAATATATATATATATATACAGCCAACCTGAAAGAATGATAAAGTAGATACTGCCTCTAATATGATACATTTTCATACCCTTAATTTTTTTTAAGAATATTTTACAAGCCCAATATAAGCATTGGTTTATAATATCATATATAATAAACTACCATATCAGTCGTATGTATGTTTCACTTTCATGGGTTTTTTTAACTCATTATATAATATATAATTCCTATCACATATCTATTTGACCATCAAATAAAACCCTCCCACTGACTATTTAGTGAGAAAAATATATAAATTAATATAGTTTAAATAATGGTTAGATTTAGGAATCATGTTCTTAATGTTCAACTTTTTGAACATATTCAAACTTCTTAACTCTATAACATCAAATTGTATGATGTCAACTTTTGTTGTCAACTTAGAACTATTTCTAAGTGCATCATTATCCTTATAACTCTTTCCATAAAACTTTTTCTTTGAAATTTTTTCAAATAATATAACTATTTACATTACTACTTTACCATCACATCCTAAATCCATTTAGGAAAAAGTGATATTTTCTTTTTTATGGTAACTAATGTAACTCTTTACATTTTTTCCCTTTACCATCATACCCTAATCTCTTTTAGGATAAATTTTAATGTACTTCATAATATTTAATAGCATGAACCTTATGGAAATGGCGATATTCACTTTCTCATGGTAACTAAATGTAACTCTTTAAATTTTATTTATCATCACATATCCTAAAACTCTTTTAAAATATTAAGTGAAAAACACATCAGTCTTCAAATAGTATAATCCTTTAGAAAAAAAGTGATTTTAACTTATTCATGATAACTAAATTTAACTATATATTTTTTCTTTATCATCACATATCATAAACACTATTGGATATCAAGTGAAAACACATCAATATTAGACTATTATAATTCTTTATTTATTAACTTTGAACTTATCTAAGTCTAAATAAACTCCCATTGGCCTCTTAGTCACTATATTCTTTTTATAATATCTTTCTAAGATATAAAACCTACTTTTTGTTTATAAAATAACTTTTATTTTCTTTTTTTAGAAACATTTAACAAATAAACTATTATCTCAATATCATATATGGTATTCTATGTGTTTGAAACATTTTTCTTGAAAAGAATATAATTCTTTAAAACATGCCACTAATAGGTGGAAGAATCACATTCTTTCATATTTTAACAAATATCTAAATAAATGCTTTTACCCTTATCTTCTTTTCAAGTTTATTATATAATTTGATGAATCTTAAACCATGTTCATATATCCAATCATATCAATTTCTTTCACAAACAAATATTTTTTACAAAACCACTTCTCTTGTCATACAATATAATTGAGATGAATATACACATATTTTACATAGATTCATTTGAGCTTGATAAATTATTTTACAATCAAATATTTGTTTTAACAACTCTTTTCTTCATTATTTGAATGTATACTATAAAATCTATCAATTATTCACTTGATTTTGAACTCCTGTATATTTACAAAACTTGTAAAATATACATTTTGTTTCACATACCCTTCAAAATTAAAGAATCTATTTCTATAACCCCTATACATGACATGAACATTCCATGGAGTTTTATAAAACTCTTTTAGGTATCATAATGATCCATTATATAGAATTATTACTCCTCCCTTGAAACCTTGGGTTTTAATGAATTTGACTAGCTTCTTGAAGAAACATTATAGAACTTCTTCAACTAAATTTTCTTCTCTTGATTTGAACTTTACCCACTTTTACTATCTATACAACATTAGTACCAAGACATCACATACCCAGTTTATTTATTATCAACACTTTTAAAATATTAAGTAAAATTTTATTAAATTTAATAATATTGTTGGAAAATTTCCATAAATGAAAATATAATGGATTTACTAACCAAAATAATCTATTTTTAGTCTCCCTTAAATCATTTTATATAATTGATAAAATCATAAAATATGTGTATTAAAAAATACCATATAATTTTATAAAACAATAATTGTTTACGTACTCTTTTTAACAAAAAAATGAGACAAAATACACATATTATGATAAGTTATTCTAAGATTTAAACATCCATGTTATCAATACAGTGACTCCTTTACTCCGTTACTTCAAGATCCATTCTTCAATTATTTTCACTTTATGTCCTTCTGTATATTTACAACACTTGTAAATGATAAATTTGATATCATATATCCATAAAAACAATAGAATTGAATTATATAAATAATAAAGTTTTAAGGAAACCTTTACTCTCACCAAGTCATTAATCCATTAAATAATATTGAATTTCCAATGGCATACCCAATCATAGTTATTATATGAGACTAAAATTCCTTAAATTATTGATATACCCAATCATATTGAGTAAATGCATGTAGAATGATATTTCTTTGGTTATTTTGCATCTAATTATTTTAAAACCTTAAGTGAATCACTTTATCCTTCCATGAGCATATAGATTCATTTTTTGAACAATTTCAATAATTGGTTACTCAGGAATAGGTTTTTCCAACAAATAGAACTTTTTTATTGCTTAAGAAATTTTCTTAAATCACCAATATTAGGATTAACTTACATTAATATTATACTTCTAAGTGTTAATATCAAAGTTTATTTTGATGGTGATTTTATTCATTTACAATAGATGATTTTATCATATGACTATCATACTTTATAACCATTAATAAGGACTTTTATTTAATAATATCCTAGTAACTTGATTACACATTTTAAAATTAATCATACCCATTAATGGAATAAAGAACCATATTTCACTAAGTAATGAGGTTGTTATGGTAGTTCTCTCACCACTTAGTTATTTAGGTAAGGAATCACCCAAATCATATCATATATGATTCTTGTATATTCAATCAAACAAATCTTTATCCAATCCATCATATAGATAAACTAAAACTATTACTCTAATAACCTAATTCTATTAGGGTCTCCTGAAAAGTGTAACCTAAATAAAATTCCAAGAACAAACTAACAAAGTAAAATCCAGGGGCACTCGGCTATAGTATAACCTACTAAAGGGCATTACGATGTCACCTGTCCTTACTTTCCTTGCACAAGATAACCCATCGGCATCCATTTATGGCATGACCTACCCATTTGAATGATTGATTTCTTGACAAGTTTTGCTTAAAAAGAATCTAACACTTAGTATTTGAGGGTAATTTAATCTCACCACCTTATCTCATGTTATTCACTTTATATTAATACTTATATTGATTTAATTTGGAATCTCATTCCCTCTGCCAAGTAAATATGTTTGATCCATATTGATGTGTAACCCTTTACACAACCCATTGTTTATTTTACTTACCCAAAAAGAGAAACCAGAAACATTCATACATATCTAAATTCATCACATTCATATGGTACATCAACTTTTCATGTAAATTCATAGAGTTATATGAGATTGATAATATCCACATGAGTAAACTGGGGGCCACAGATATCCAACCCCATTAACCTTTCTAGACAAGGCATAAGCCTCCAAGCCAATAGGTAGTTTGAACACAAGTCCCTTTACCCAGGGATAATTTACTCAAGAGATAATCAAATTCATCATAACTCTAAAACCTAATATGAATAAAATATATTCAATAACTAAATTCAAGTTCATAAATTTTATTATGAACCAGTTCAAGGCAGATTAAAAACAAAATTCATTATAGAGTTATTCATAGAATAAAAATGTAAGGCACTATTATAGAATCAATTTATCATATAAATTTTGGCCTAAAAATATTCATATTATAAAAATTTTATAACTATGAACAAAGTAGTGAATAAATTTAAAATAAATTGAAAATTCAAGTATTTAAACATGATATAACTATTTATGAACAATTCATAAATAAAATCTAACTATAAACCCTTTTATAAATTAGCTAAAATTATGTACATTCCATAAATTTGAATATGAACTATTTATATTTATTTTAATATTAAATCTTTAATATTTTTTATTATATGGAATTATTAATTTAAATATATAAAATTTTATGAATTATAAACAATTTATAATCTAATTTCTATTATGTAAATAGTTTACATAATTTAAATATTATATACTTAGTATTATAAAAACCATGATCGAATTAATCATAAAACCCCTTTTGATGCAGCTTAAATAATATTCAAAATACACCTCTTTAATTTGGGAAATTAAAATTAATTAATTATGATCAATTCATAAATTAAATATAAAAAATTTATATTTTGGCCTTATTTATGTAATTTATAAATATTTTATAAATCACTCTTATACTTTCTAAATAAAAACTTTTATATCTAGATCTTAAGAAATACCATATAATTTGATTAAAAAGTATTTTAAATATTAAAATTTAATGTTTAATGAATATTTAATAATAATTTTTTCATATACATTTAATTAATTCATTATAAACCTTTTATAATTAATTAATTCATTCATTCATTCCTTATAAATTAAATATTCCCAAAATTCTTTTTATCTTTATTTATAAACATTTTATAATCCATTAAAAACATTTAAAATTTTAAAAAAATAATTTTTTAAATTTTTTCTATTTACCCTTACGCTGAATCCCCATTATGTGTAATGGTAACCACCCACTACCCTTCTATAGACAGTCTATATAAGGGTATATTTCCTTGACTCTTATATAGTGTATACCATGTAAGTATACTCATCTTTTATTGTTATGTGAACCCTTTACATAAAAGTAAAACTCATATCACTCTTATGTGAAAAAAATCCTCACATAAAGGTAAGCCACATATTACCTTTATGTTAACTCATTTACATAGCCCGAATGGCCTGAAGGCCTTCTTTTTATTTTATTATAGATAATCCCCATTTTAAGGGTTGAAGGGGAACCCGTACATGACCCATAGGCCCAAGGCACCAGGCCCAACATGACCCACAATACATGACCCGAAGGCCCCAAGGCATACCATGCCCATTACATGACCCGTAGGCCCAGCCCACTAGAACTGCCCCTCCCCAGCATCATGAATAATTTATCTCCTTAGCTCCCCACCTTGCATTGTTGATTGGCTAGCATTGCCTCGTACAAAGCTGCACGGTACCTGGTCCCGATGGCGGTTGTCATACCCTCTCATTCTTCTAATCTAGTTAGCTCTGCATCTGTGGCTGCTACTCCTATTGCTGTGATACTCTTCTAGGGCATGTTCTGTGTGAATTGGGCTACTCCATGGTCTACGTGACCCGAAGGCCCTATGGCCCGAAGGCCTTGGATGACCTGAAGTCCCTGGAGACCCGTAGACCCAAACCGGTGGCCCGAAGGCCCAAATCGGGTGAATAGTTCCGGCTGCTACAGTACCGAACAGTAACTACTACAGTAACCCAGAAATTCACCTCCACCTAGTTTTGAACTCGGGTCTCTTGGATTCCAAGCAGGAGCCCTTACCACTTGGGTATGGGCTCGTTGGCTAAGGGTAAGTTAATAACTACCTTTACGTGAAACCTTCACATAAATGTTAGTCTCATACAATCTTTATGTGAGCCCCTTGAATATAGGTAACCTTCATATTACCTTTATATATCACAACTACATAAAGGTAATGAATTTATTACCTTTACACAACTCGACTATGTAAAGGTAACATCTCAATGGTCTCAATGCATCCTAATTGTGTAAGGTTAATGCCCCAATTACATTTATGTAGCCCAGCTATATAAAGGTAAACTATTTTAATATAGAATTTCCAAAATTCAAAAAAAATATTTTTTATTCATATTTTCTTCATTTCAAGCATTATTTCCCAAATTTAAACACATGGGTTTGTTTGATACCATTCAAATGACTTAACAGAGTCTAATAACACTTATTATATGTATTAAAATAAAATTAAATCCCACTTCTGATATCCCCATGTGAGAATTTGTGAAAAATGAATAAAAACATGAATGAATAAATACTATAAAACATGAATGACCTTTCATTGTATATAATTTGAAACATCTTCACTAACCTCATATTTTTTTATAAAGTTCACCAAGGGAATCTAAAGGACATCCCCTCTAATCAGTGTATCCACGGGTCAAGCTGAATTGCACATCATATGTGCGAGACTATCTATCCTCTATGATGTGTTGGAATTTCATTATATGAAGGAGGTAGTAGAAATAGCGCTTCAAGTTTTGGGGAGTTTTGGTTATGTATGAATAATATCCACTTAACATTATCATCATGTGGTAGTGTTTTTATAAGCCACAAAGATTCTTTTTTGGGTGTCGCATTTACTCATGTGTTTATAACACATGATAAAATGATGTATTGACCAACTCATGAATAAACTCATGGATGATGAACTCATAATCCATGAAGTTTTATGTAATGGTTCCTTAAATGATATCATTTCAAATGATTAAACTACCCATCCATAACTGTAATCACAGGCAGTATAAAATGATATACCCTTATATGCATTCAAATCACAATTTTCATGAAAACCATAAAATATTGATCATATATATATAATGCTTTAGGTAATATATCCTTTATTTACATAGTTTACATAATCAACACCATAACCATAAACATGTATAAAAAACACAATAGTCAATATATTTCCATGTGAATTCCACAAGTCAACATTTCACCAAGGGAAACAATTTTAATAATTATTTTAAAAAATAATCTATTTTCGATTTAACCATGTAACACCAAAATATTTTAGAATTTATTTTATTTAAATAATATTACATTTGACATCATGTGGTATGTGAAACACTAAGCTTAAACGAATGACAGTATACTATAAAAATATTATTATTTAAATACGATTGTTATAACCTAGTGATTGGTTTGGAGAGTATAAATAGAAATAAGATTATTTTGAAATATATATATATTTTTTTCCTTAATAAAATTAGTATTCAATCATACATTGATTATAAATTTGTTAGAAATGAAGATAAAATATTTTGAAGTTAAAAGATATATTTTTCATAAAACTATTTTTATAATAAAAATATATTTTTATATTAATAGATTAAATTGATAACTATTAATAAATCATTATAAGGAAATTATTATATTATATATCCAATAAAATTAATTAAAATTCATTTCATTATGGTTATTGAAGAACCCTTGTGGTGTTTTGTTTAACAAAGTTTTGTATTTGTTGACAACTAATCTTTTTGTTGAAGAATGTTTTTGAGTTACAGAAAGTTGAAGTTGTTGGTTGCTGAAGATTTCCTTAAAGAAGATTATGTTGAAGAATAAGAAGTCAGAAGTTAAGAAAGTGTCTCAAACTTTCTAAACCAAATCAGATGATGATTTATTGATCTTAAAGTTCTCACAAATCATGAAAAGCTTCATGATAAAATCTGTTGAAGAAATGGTGAAGAGGATTGATGTTTTTTACTAAGAAAAATTCTGAGAAAGTTCAGAGTCTACTTACTAAACCCGAAGTTTGGAGTCTACATCTTGAGCTAGAAATTCGTAGTCTACTTTATGAGCCTGAAGTTCGGAGTCTACCTCTTGAGCCTAAAGTTCAGAATCTACTTGCTAAACCTGAAGTTCAGAGTCTACTTGATAAACCAGAAGTTCGGAGTCTACTTTCTAAGCCTGAATTTTGGAGTCTACTTACTAAACCAGAAGTTCAGAGTCTACTTGTTGAGCCTGAAGTTTGGAGTCTACTTGCTAAACCAGAAGTTCAGATTCTAATTTTTGAGCCTGAAGTTCGGAGTCTACTTTCTCAACCAGGAGTTCGGAGTCTACTTACTGAGCCTGAAGTTCAGAGTCTACTAGCTAAACCTGAAGTTCAGAGTCTACTTTCTAAACCAGAAGTTCGGAGTCTACTTGCTGAGCCTGAACTTCAGAGTCTACTTACTAAACCATAAGTTTAGAGTCTACTTGATGAGCCTGAAGTTCGGAGTCTAATTTCTAAACCAGAAGTTCAGATTCCACTTGTTGAGCCTGAAGTTCAGAGTCTACTTGTTAAACTAGAAGTTTGGAGTCTACTTGCTGAGCCTGAAGTTCGGAGTCTACTTGTTGAGCCTGAAGTTCAGAGTCTACTTGCTAAACCTGATGTTCGGAGTGTACTTCCTGAACCAAAAATTCTAAGTGTACTTCCTGAGCCAGAAATTCAGAGTGTGCTTCCTGAACCAGAAATTCGGAGTGTACTTCCTGAACAAGAAATTCAGAGTGTAAATCCTAAACCATAAATTCGGAGTGTACTTCCTGATCCAGAAATTCGGAGTGTACTTCCTAAACTAGAAATTAGGAGTGTACTTCCTGAACCAGAAATTCGGAGTGTACTTCCTGAATCAAAAATTCATAGTGTACTTCCTGAGCTATAAATTTGGAGTTTACTTCCTGAACCAAAAATTTGGAATGACAATCCTAAACAACATACTGAGAAATTTGGAATGACAATCCTGAGCAACATGCTGAGAAATTCGGAATGAAAATCCTGAGCAACATGCTGAGAAATTCAGAATGACAATTCTGAGTTCAAGTAAACTAGAATTTCAACTTTTCTTAAATCTCGGATAAATTCAAGGAGATTTGAATAAGTCAAAGATTGAAGATTAAATACCAGAGATTTGTGGAGTTTTTGAGATTTGAGGAAGCGAGAAAGATTTTCAACTTTCCCGCCTTTGTTTTCTGAGTTGCTTATAAATATATGCTCAGATCATTCGCTCATTTGCAACTTTTTACACACGCAGAAAAGGCAGAGCACTGGAGAATTATTTGTGAAAAGTTCCTACCATCTTGAAGAAGTTTCCTTGAGTGTTTGAGAAGAAGAGAATTCGAATTGAATATTAAGAGTGAGTATTTGTGTGGAACCATCATTATCTTGTTGAGAAGACCGATTTCAGAATATCGGATTCAAGGAAACGGGATTGAGAATTCTGAGTGAGAATTTTTGTGGAACCATCATTATCTTACTGAGAAGATCGGTTTCAGAAAATCAGATTCAAGAAATCGGATTGAAGATTCGGAGTGATCATTCGGAGTGATCATTTATGGAGCAGCTTATCAAAGTTCTTATTCATGTGTTTGGCTCATTTATTCTTTAAGGAAACATTGTAAACTGACGGGAGTCAGTATAATATTTCCTATCAGGAGATATAATGTGTCCAACGGGAGTTGGCACAATTTGTATTCACTTATTCATTATAGTGGATTTCCATATACCCACGGGAGTGGCTATGGAAAGGATGTAGGTTCTCTTATTGAGACTGAACCTTTTAAATCTTCTATGCCTTTCTTGGTTTTTCTTTCTTTCATGCTTGAGTATCTTGGTAAAGGTTGATAAGGAAATAATCTTAACAGGTTGCAAGGAATAGGTTTGTTAAAGTCTTGAAACTTATAAAAGTTAAACAACTGATTCAACCCCCCCCCCCCCTTCTCAGTTGTCATTCGATCCTTGGAACTTCAAGTGGTATCAGAGCCAGGTTCCCTTGTTTAATCCTTATCATGGAGAATATCAATTCTTTCAATAGTAGAGGGATTCCTATGTTCGATGGAAATAATTATTATAGATGGTAAAATAGGTTGATTCCTTATCTCGTATCTCTTGGCCTTGAAGTTGTTGATGCTACTATTGGCTTTCCACCTATTGAGAAAAATTATCCTATGACATTTGCTGACAAGATAAACATAGAAGTTGATGGAAATGATAAAAATGCTATTCTCATGTCCTTATCTGAAAATGTTTATCAGAAGGTTACGGGTCTCACAACATCAAAAAGCATGTGGGACAAGCTGGAAAGTGTTTTTGAAGGAAACACAAAAGTCAAGGAGGTCAAGCTGTAAATCTGGCGTAGTAAGTTTGAAGATATCAGAATGAGAGATGATGAAACAATTGATGAATACTTCACCAGAGTTAATGAAATAGTATGCAATATCAGGGGATTCAGAGAAAACTTGGAAGATTCCACAATTGTGAAGAAACTTGTGAGAAACTTTCCAGATAGGTTTGATTCTAAAATTTCAGCTTTAGAAGATAAGGATGATTTATCTCTTGATGAACTGCATAACTTTCTTATTGCCTATGAAATGAGGAAATCTCTAATCTTTAAGAAGAAGATGAAGGATGAAATGGCTTTTGAAGCTATGAGAAATATGAAAATCCAAGATGATGAAGAAGCTTACCCTTGTGAGTCTGTTGATAAGGAAGATAAAGAGTTGAATGAAAAAATCATGTCTCTCATATCCAAGAACTATCGAAGAGGAAGAGGAAAGTATAGAGGGAAACTTCCTCTCAAATGTTTTGAGTGTGGTGGAATTGGACACTTTTCTATGAATTTCCCTAAGAAGAAAGTTGGAGAATATCAAGATGTTTGAAATTAGAATTATTGATGGAAGAAGTATAACAAGAATGAAAAAGAAGAGAAGACTTCAAAATAATTCAAGAAGAAGTTTTCAGGAAATAAAAGAAGTATGTTGAGCAAGAAGGTTGAATCAGAATCATATGACAATGATTCCTCAGAAGATGAAAGTAAAGAAATATTCAGAACCTTTATTGAAAAAGTTGAGAAAAAAATGTTTCCTCAAAAAGTGAAGAAGGTAGTGAAGAATCTTACAGATAATATCAACTAAGATCCGAACTCCTTGCATGTCTTGAGCAAAACAAATCTCTCAAGAAAGAAATTCATGTGATGAAGAAAAATCATGAAGAAGTTCATGATGGAAGTAAAGATTTCACCAAGAAGGAAGATGAATACATTCAAGAAATCTTAAGTTACAAACTTAGAATTGATGAACAAGGAAAGATGATTGAAGATCTTAGCAAGAAGTTGGAAGCTAAGGAAGAAGAAGAAAACAATGTGAAATCAAAACTCCTTGATTCCAAAAATATCCTGAGGAAGATGAATGAAAACTTCAACAAAGCTATAGAAGTAAAAGCCGAGACCTCTAAAAATGCTGTGAAGGCTCATTACGAGAATCAGGTGAAATATTCTCTTACCAAAAATAATGTTTCATCTAATTCTTCTAACATTTCAGGTTTTAGAAGAAGTGTTAGTAAATCTTGGGTGGAGAAAGTATGTAAGAAATCTATCAATCCTATAAAAGTAGAAGACTCGCTCAAAAGGAGAGATAGCCTACATCCTAAGTTTTCTAGAGCTGAAAGAGGTTATCAACATCAACAAAGTTTCTATAATGAAAGATCATTCATGAATATAAAATCAATATTTGAGGGATATTGCTGGTGTTGTGGAATATATGGGCATATAGCTTATAATTGTTGGCACAATTTATCTCTACCCGGAAGAAGGTTTGAGAAAAGTGGAATAAATAGTGAAAGAAGGATGAGTAACTCTCCGTACTCATAGAAAGTTGAAAAGGTGAATTCTCAATATATTAGAAACATTCCAACAAAGAATCAATTTGAATGTTTGGAAGAAGTTTGTGGAAGATTTGATCAGTTTGGTCATCATGTCGAACGATGTATGACACTCCTTCCAGAACAAGTTTCTTATGATAAGAAAGAAAATAATGCTGAAAATAAGAAGGTTGATGAGAGGGATTTTGTTATTGAGACAGCTTTGAAAGCAAGTAATAGGAACAAACCATGGATTCTAGATAGTGGTTTTTCTTCACACATGACAGGTGATATAAAAATCTTGGAACATGTTGAAAGCCATGATGGAGGAGTGGTTACATTTGGCAATGATAGTTCCCTAAAAATTAAGGGAATCGGAATGGTAGAGATTGAAGCCGAGAAACTGAAATCTAAGGAAGTCTTGCTTGTTGATGGGCTAAAACATAACTTACTTAGTGTAAGTAAACTTTGTGATGATGGAAAAGAAGTTATCTTCAGAAAGGATTCTTGTATCATCAAAAGTGTGAAAAATAGAAAAGTGATTACAAAAGGAGAAAGAACCAGTGGGAATCTCTTTCAAATTGGAGAATCTAATAACTCTTGTTATTTGAGTGCTGAAGATGAAAATAAGTTGTGGCATCAAAGACTTGGCCACCTTGGGCAGAAGAACATGAGTAAGCTTTATAAAGTTGACGTTGTTCGGAATTTTCCTAAACTGAAAAGAAGAGATGAAGATGTTTGTATTAATTTCCAAAAAAAGAAAGATGACTAACAAAGGCCATAAAAGTGTTGAGATTCAATCTAACAAACCACTTGAGCTTATTCATTACGATCTATGTGGTCCGATGAGACATCAATCAACAAAAAGAGATTTATACTTTATCACTTTTATTGATGACTTCAATCGGATGACAAACATCATGTTCATGAAGCATAAGTCAGAGGCTATTGAAATGTTTAAATTATTCAGAAGAAATGTCGAGAAAGAATTGGGGGATTCTATAAAGAAATTGAGAATAGAAAATGGTACCAAATTCACAAGCAATGATTTTGAAACTTACCTAAGGAAGCATGGTATCAAACATCAGTATAGTGCTCCATATACACCACAACAAAATGGAGTTGTAGAAAGGAAAAATAAAAGCTTGGTGTAAATGGGAAGAAGTATGTTATCAGAATAAAAACTTTCAAAATTCTTTTGGGGAGAAGCTGTTAGCACTGTTGTACATGTTCAAAATAGATTCTTGTTGAGACCATAAACCTACATGACTCCTTATGAGATGTGGTATAACAAAAAACATTCTATTAATTACTTCAAAGTTTTTGGAAGTCCATGCTTGCTCAAAATAAAAAATCCGGACTTAGGAAAGTTTGATGAGAAAGATGAAGAAGGAATATTTATGGGTTATTCACAGAATGGAAAAAGTTACAAATGTGGGAAAAATGTTTATAGAATTTGGTGGATTCATATGATGTGAAGGTGATTGAAAATCCAAGTTCTTTCAAAAAAATTGTTAAGAATACTAAGGAAGATAAATCAGAGAATCCCCACCAGAGTGAGAGTGAATCAGATAAGTCACATAGGGAAGAAATTGATGCTGGGAAAGGAAATTTGATTTTTCCTACATTACAAAAACATGTTGAATCTGAAAATATTATTGGGGATTAGAGGGCTCTAGTTCATACAATAAGGAAGTTAAGATTAGAAAATCAGACTTCCCTTATCTAAAAAGTCGAACCAGAATCAGTTTTAGAATCTATTCAACATTAAGAATGGGTAGATTCTATAAATGAAGAACTGGATCAGATTGAGAAGAATGAAACATGGGAACTTGTTCCAAGGCCAACAAATAAGAATTTTATCAGAACCAAGTGGGTTTACAGAAATAAATTGAATGAGCATGGAGAAGTTACAAGAAACAAAGTAAGGCTTGTGTGTAAAGGGTATACACAAGTGGAAGGTGTGGATTTTGATGAAACCTTTTCCCCTGTTGCGAGGTTGGAAACTATTCGAATGTTTCTTGCAGTGGTTGCTCATCAGAATTACAAGGTTTATCAGATAGATGTAAAGTCATCTTTCTTAAATGGTGAGATTGAGGAAGACGTTTACATTGAACAACCTTGTGGGTTTTTCCTTGATGAGGCTAAAAAAAAGTTTGCAAATTGAAGAAATCCGTGTATGGGTTGAAACAAACTCCACAATCATGGTATTTGAAGCTTGATAATTCTCTAAGAAAGATGAGTTTTTCTAAAGGAAAGGTTGATAGAAACTTGTATGTTAAATATGTTGACTCTGGAACTTTAATTGTAATCGTTTATGTGGATGATATAATTTTTTCTGGAGATGAAGAAAAGGTTTGTGAAGAGTTCACTGAAGAGATGAAGGAAAATTTTGAAATGTAAATGTTGGGATAATTAACTTTCTTCCTTGGATTACAAGTTCAACAACAAGAAAACTACATTTTCTTATCCCAAGAAATTTGTGCCAAGGAACTGTTAAAGAATTTTGGGATGGAAGAATCAATAGAAGTTTCAACCCCTATCTCAGTGAGCACAAAGTTGAGAAAAGATGAATCAGGAAACAGTGTGAATCAGAAAGACTTTCGAAAGTTAATAAGAAGTCTTATTTATCTTACAGCCTCAAGGCCTGATATTACTTATGTTGTGACTCTCTATTCCTGATATCAAAGTAATACAAAAGAATTACATATGTTGGAAGTTAAGAGGATTATGAGATATGTTAAAGGAACAACTTCACGTGGGTTTTTATACAAGAGAAACAATGAGATGAAGTTTCATGGTTATACTGATGTTGATTGGGCTGGTGATTGTAATGACTGAAAGTCAACATCAGGAGGAACATTTTTCTTAGGGGAATGTTGTGTGAGTTGGCACAGTAAGAAACAAAGTTCAGTAACTTTAAGTATATCTGAATCTAAATATGTTGCAGCTACTCAGGCTTGTACTCAAATGATGTGGATGAAATTTCAGTTGGAAGACTTGAAAGTGAAAGTTTCTAAACCTTTCAAAATACTCTGTGATAATCAAAGTGCCATTGATCTTTCCAAGAATCATGTTCAACATTCAAGATCAAATCATATTGATATAAAGTATCATTTTTTAAAAGAGAAAGCTGTTGTTGGAGAAGTATTGCTGGAATATATTTCAACAAAGTATCAGATTGCCGATATTTTCACAAAATCAATGTCAAAGGAGAGTTTTGTTGAACTGAGGCTGCAACTCCATGTTCAGCCTCCTCCCGTGACTTCCTAAAACTCATAAGAAAGTGTCCCCCATTATGCTTTGGATTATATTGAAAAAGGGGGAGAGTAAGTTTTCTTTTTTGAATCTAAGGATGTGGTTATCATATAATGGGGGAGAGAGAAAAAAAATGAGAGAGAGATAAAAATGAGAGAAGAAAAGAAAAGTGAGAAAGAAAAAGATAAAAGTTGAGGGGGAGTTTGCATAAGGTGAAGTTTATCTTTACATGGCCGCAAATTTTTCTTGTCACCGAGGGATGGAAATCCTTCAAAAAAATTACTTTATTCAGTAGTGTGGTGTCAGGATACTCTTTTTGAAAGGCTATGTTTTGGTAAAATTCAAGAACATGAGATGTAAAATTTTTGAGATGTGAAAACTTGTTACCAAGGGTTGCCAACAAACCCAAAGGGGGAGATTGAAGAACCCTTGTGGTGTTTTGTTTAAAAAAGTTTTATATTTGTTAAAAACTAATATTTTTGTTGAAGAATGTTTTTGAGTTTCAGAAAGTTGAATTTGTTGGTTGCTGAATATTTCCTTAAAGAAGATTATGTTGAAGAATAAGAAGTCAGAAGTTAAGAAAGTGTCTCAAACTTTATAAACCAAATCAGATGATTATTTACTGATCTTAAAGTTCTCACAAATCATGAAAATCTTCATGACAAAATATGTTGAAGAAATGGTGAAGAGGATTGATTTTTTTCACTAAGAAAAATTCCGAGAAAGTTCAAAGTCTACTTGCTAAACCTGAAGTTCAGAGTCTACCTCCTGAGCCAGAAATTCGTAGTCTACTTGTTGAGCCTGAATTTTGGATTCTACCTGCTGAGCCTGAAGTTCAGAGTCTACTTGCTAAACCTGAAGTTCAGAGTCTACTTGTTAAACCAGAAGTTCAGAGTCTACCTGCTGAGCCTGAAGTTCAGAGTCTACTTACTAAACCAGAAGTTTGGAGTCTACTTGCTGAGCCTGAAGTTCGGAGTCTACTTGCTAAACCAGAATTTTGGAGTCTACTTGCTGAGCCTGAAGTTTGGAGTCTACTTGCTAAACTAGAAGTTCGGAGTCTACTTGCTGAGCCTGAAGTTCGGAGTCTACTTGTTAAACCTGAAGTTCGGAGTCTACTTGCTAAACCAGAAGTTCGGAGTCTACTTTCTGAGCCTAAATTTCAGATTCTACTTACTGAACTAGAAGTTCAGAGTCTACTTGTTGAGCCTAAATTTCGGAGTATACTTGCTATACCTGAAGTTCGGAGTCTACGTGCTGAGCCTAAAGTTCGGAGTCTACTTGCTAAACCATAATTTTGGAGTCTACTTGTTGAGCCTGAAGTTTGGAGTCTACTTGCTGAGCCTAAAGTTCAGAGTCTACTTTCTAAACCTGAAGTTTGAAGTGTACTTCCTGAACCAAAAATTTGGACTGTAATTCCTGAGCCAGAAATTTAGAGTGTACTTCCTGAACCAGAAATTCGGAGTGTACTTCCTGAACCAGATATTCGGAGTGTACTTCCTGAACCAGAAATTCGGAGTGTACTTCCTGAGCCAGAAATTCGGAGTGTACTTCCCGAACCATAAATTCAGAGTGTACTTCCTAAACTAGAAATTCATAGTATACTTCCTAAACCATAAATTCGTAGTGTACTTCCTGATCCAGAAATTCGGAGTGTACTTCCTGAACCAAAAATTCAGAATGACAATCCTAAACAACATACTGAGAAATTCGGAATGACAATCCTGAGAAACATACTGAGAAATTCAGAATGAAAATCCTGAGCAACATGCTGAGAAATTCAGAATGACAATTCTGAGTTCAAGAAAACCAAAATTTCAACTTTGCTTAAATCTCGGAGAAATTTAAAAAGATTTTAAGAAGTCAAATATTGAAGATTAAATACAAGATATTTGTGGAGTTTTTGAGATTTGAGGAAGCAGGAAATATTTTCAAGTTTCCCGCCTTTGTTTTCTGAGTTGCCTATAAATATGTGCTCAGATCATTCTCTCATTTGCAACTTTTTACACACACAGAAAAGGCGGAGCGCTGGAGAATTCTTTGTGAAAAGTTCCTACCACCTTGAAGAAGTATCCTTGAGTGTTTGAGAAGAAGAGAATCTGGATTGAATATTCAGAGTGAGAATTTGTGTGGAACCATCATTATCTTACTGAGAAGACCAATTTCAGAATATCGGATTCAAGGAAACCGGATTGAGAATTTGGAGTGAGCATTTATACGGAACCATCATTATCTTGCTGAGAAGATCGGTTTCAGAAAATCAGATTCAAGAAATCGGATTGAAGATTCGGAGTGATCATTTGGAGTGAGCATTTATGGAGAAGATTATCAAAATTCTTATTCATGCGTTTGGCTCATTTTTTCTTTAAGTAAACATTGTAAACTGATGGGAGTCGGTATAATATTTCCTATCAGGAGATAGAAGGTGTCCAATGGTAGTTGGAACAAGTTGTATTCACTTCTTCATTATAGTGGATTTACATAGACCCACAGGAGTGGCTATGGTAAGGACATAGGTTATCTTATTGAGACTGAACCTTGTAAATCTTGTGTTCCTTTCTTGGTTTTCCTTTATTGCATGCTTGAGTATCTTGCTAAAGTTTGATAAGGAAATTAATCTTAACAGGTTGCAAGGGTTAAGTTTGTTAAAGTCTTGAAACTTATAAAAGTTAAAAAACGGATTCAACCCCCCCCCCTCTCAGTTGTCATTTGATCCTTGGAACTTCATTTATTGAGTAAGGAATGATGATAAAGTCATTTTATTATTCAAAAACACATTTTCTTCAAAAATGGTTTTTATTGCATTTTTTGCATGAATACTATGATTAATTTCTACCAATTTTAGAAATTTTATTTTATAAATTGGATATATTTTTTGAATTCAAAATGTAAAAATAATATTACTATATTTTTTGAAATTTTTTTTAAAAGTTTGATTTTTTGGTGAATAGTGAAAAGTATCGACTTTGCAAAAACTACCATTTCTTTACTTTAAATAAAATTAATTACAATGTTCCATCTGGTTTTGGATTTTTTTAAAATTAAAATAATTTTTATTTTATTAAACATAATCCAATTAATTTCATGTTAATCGATATTATACATGAATTTGGTACAAAATCATTTTTATGCTTAAAACAGGTGTTTTTCTAAAAACAAGTTTCCATTGAATTTTGTGATCTTATATTAAAATTAATTTCTACCATTATGGAAATTAAATTTTAGAAAATTGATTCTATATTTTTATCAGTATGTTCCAATTTGGTTATATTTTCAATTTCATTTTTTTCATAATGAATAGTAACCATGGTATAAATTTATCACCACGGTAAAGTCTAAAATAGGGTAAAAGTGTTAAATAGAGGTTTAAAGACTTAAAATATCACAAAAATCATATTTAAATGGGTGGATGAGGTTATTCTCAACCTACCTTGATATTATCTACATTAATGGTTGAATTTGGAGCCACTTTCTATGAATATAACTTCTCTTTTAAATTAATAAATTTATATTTTCAAAATTTTCACTCTCTCTCTCACTTATTATATATTCCATGATATGTATATAGATAAATATTATATATTGATGAATCTAGATAATAAAATTGATGAATAATAAACTATATTTATTATAGTAATTTATTTTTAATTTTTAGTGATGGTATAATTATAAGACCCCGGCCTTAAACCTTACTTAATCTTGAGTTATTACAATATTACACATTGAGGATCTTTTCAGGTTTAGAGTTTTAGAGAATTAGATCATAAAACTTTCATTATATTCCACATTTAAACAAAGTGGTTACATAAAGATAGTATTCATTTTTTCCCATCAATGGAACATATTTAAAATAAAACATGGATTCTTTCTTGACACTTCCTTGACACTATCATCATATCATATACCTTTCCCTTGACCTGTGAAAAACATTTCAAAAAAGACTTGGGATGAGCATAAAAAGCTCAGTATGGGTTATATAAAAAAATATGGAAAGGAAACATGAGTTCATATATACATAAGAATGAAATCATACTTTACCCATAAAACATACCTCATCAAATCATGAATAAATCATAGAAATCATAAGACATAAAGGTAACTTGAGGCATTCATAACATTCTTACGTAGGGAGTAACCCTCTTGGTTACGTTTGGAATGCCCATCACAGTATATTCCCTAAATCTCTTCGGAGAAACCTTAATGTTTCACTCCTTCATGTTACCCAATGCATTGGAGAGCTATATCGGGCTCACCCACCCTTAGTCTATCATGGAACCACCCGTCTTCATAATAATGCCCAAGAACCTCAACATAATCGCATCACATAAAACATGCATAAAGGAAACATAACATTTCCACCTTTCAATCACAAGATATCAATACCACACATTGATATAAAAATATTATGAAAACCATTTTCAATACCAAAATAAAAGAAAAGTAAAACATGGTATTTATTTTTCTTTTAAAAAAAGGTATGGCTTGTAGAGGAAGCCGAAACTCAAATAATGGTCACGGCGGCGGAGAAGTCGTTGTCGCCACATACGTATGACAAAAACATTCCCTTTTGTCGTTTAGTAAACGCTTCATATAAAAAATATTCATTTTGAATAAACTTAAAAGTCAAAGGGTTTTATACACCGTATAAAAGAAGGTTGTGTATAAAACAAAATATGCCTCAATGAAAGGAGATTGAGACGAAGTCCCATACCTCGGGTCCGACTTGACTCGATCGTTCTTTAATGTCCTGAATAATAAACTTGAGTTAATTTATACTTTCTTAAGAACCTTTTTTAAGTTCATTATTCCTTTTATATCACTTATTTCCATGTCATGAACACTATGTAATTATTTAAGTTAATAACGGTCGTTTTAACGATCATTGGTACTTGAGTCAAAAATAAACCCTTTATAATTACATTTTGTTCATATATCCATTATATCCAGAATTATAATCATGATTTATATATCATATATATACAGTATATACATGCATTTATAATATTACATAATCATTTAGAGGTAAGAAATGAAATGCACCGTTCATGGAGACGGTAAGCCGTACGTACGCATGAACGCTACTTTCATTTCTATTTCGTATTTTATAGAATGGAATCATAATGATATAAAGGTATATTATAATTCCAGTATAATATCATATATAATATCATAGTTCCATCCTTTATACGTCCCACATATGGTATTTAACGAATCAAATCACTTTGAGGGGGCAGTAGTCCGCACTTCCTTAAATGAAGATATCGCGTTTACCCATAATGGAAACCATAAAGGTATTCCCAAAATGAAAAATACAGAATCTTAAGGAAAACATAAACATATTATATATCATATATAAATATAGTGACATCTTAATGGCCACCTTTGAAGGTGTTAAAAGAATGTTGAACAATCATCGTTTCGGGAGGCATAAATTCACCATCCACAGAAACAGTATGTCCTTTAACCATTAGATGTAGGTTTGTGTAAGTGTTGCTCGAATCCTTCTTATAAAAACATCCTATTATATTTAATATACTGGAGTTGTTACAAAATAAATTAATAAAAAGAGTTTAGGGAATTGGAGAAGAAAAATAAAACAAAATGACTCAAGTGAAGACATTGCCTTAAAATCGAGTAACTCCATTTGGTTTGAGCTCAAAGGCTTCCTTGGGAAGACTTCTGCCCAAAGTGAGGCTTCAAGGAGTAATAGAGGGATGTGGAGAGACAAAATGGTCAGTGGTTGGCCGAGCCAAAGGCTTTGGGAGTGTGGGTAAGGAGGTAGAGGTGGGGGCCTTTTATAAGAGGAGAGGAGGGGCACTCTTGGAAAGTAAAGAAATGTTACTTTATTTGAAAATGATTTTCGGATTCAAAAGGTCCCACATTGATATAATTCGAGGTTAAGGTGATAAGGGTTCGAAATATACCCACCCAATAGGTTTTGGACATGTGTAGGTCTTAGATTTTACATTATCTTTCCATTTTATTTAAATCGTCAAATAATGAGGTCATCGTTGCATCATTATGATGTCATAAATAATTTAATTTATTTAATGTCTAAAAATTATAAAAAAAATACTATGATGTAGAAAATATTTTTAGCTTTCCAATTAATATTTATAGTCCAAAATATCATTTATGTAGACAAAATTAAAAAAAATTTACTTAGGTGATACATTCTTTGTTACATTTAACATTCTTAAAAAAATAAAAAGATAAAAAGTCACTTTCTCACAAAAGTGATTTCATGGGGCCCCCAAGTTTGGCACAAGTCATCCCATGGTCGGTCATGAGACAACCAGTAGCCTTAGGACACATTTTGGTGTCATTTTTTATTATTATGATATTATTTTATTATCCTTAACTACCCGATTACTCATTAATCAAGATAATTAAAGATAATTACCGTCGTTACTATTCATAATGTCCAAAAACAAAAGAGTATTAATTACATAATTTGGACCTTATGATTACAAATATGTAACCCATTTTACCAAATTCCAAACACATAAATTGCAATAATTGATTTAAAAATAATTCTCGTTGTCAAAACAAATAGCGGGTTTTTTTGAAACAATATCTATGAAAAGTTTGGCATTAGTTTATGACCAATTTCAAAGTGAAATTAATCCTAATGACCAAAATTGGATTAAATGTTAAAAATATATTCATATTACACTTTAAGACCAATTAAAAATATAATCTAACCATATAATTAAATTAAATGAAAAAGCAGTTTTGATGTAAAATGCAGTATTTTTCACTATTCATTAAAAAAATGAACATTGTCAGAAAAATACCAAAAATTTATCCAATGTAAATTTCAATGTCCCAATTATAATTAATATGTTTATTTTGAAAAATATAGATTATAAAATTGTCAAAAGTTTTATTTAAAAAGGGTTTTCCATCAAAAGGCAGTAAAACAATCTTTTAAGAATATTAGTGTATTTCATGCTTAAGATTGGATTTATTTTCATTTTAAGCCTCTAAAACACTATCTAATTCATTAATAGACATAGATAAAAATATCTATTATTCATTACTTAATTGGGATGTTACAATAATTACATTGAACGCTTATGAAATACTGACGCAACGCTTGTGAAAGAAATAGAAAAAGAAAGTAAATTATTTTAAAATATTTAAAATTAATATGTTTTGTATCAATATTGATTTTACATGAATTTAGTGTATATTTATAATATATAATTTATGGTAAAATATATTATATTTTAATTCCATTATTTTCTTAATGTTTGTTTCATATCCATTCGTGGTGGGTTGGTTTCCAATGGGGTTTGTTCATGAAATCAAAAACACGCGATGGATCTCACATCCATGATGGCTCATGGGCCTATTTTCCAAAGTTAGTTGATCATTGGAGAACTTAACCAATGATTCTTGGTCATGAGGATGGGAGGTCAGTCTCATTACATCCTTTTGGGGGGAATTATTGCCTACTCTAGGACTCTCTTACATATTTAAGACATATTTTTTAATCCATTTTAAATTCCAAATATGGAACCAATCACCCCTATATATTAACAATCAGTTATGGACATGTATTTATGGTAAACCATCTATATGTATCTAAGGTTCTCTATCGATGAGAATTCATCTGTATATATTTGAGTTTATCCATCGATGGAACCATATGTATGTTTCTAAGGTTCTCCATCTTGGTTACGTTCATTGTTTAATGATGCTAGTTTTAAGCCACACAGTTAGGTGTTCTGAAATTTATTTTCATCTAAAGAGATGGTACTTACTTCGATATTGGGATCAAGCACTTGATAAGGGCTTCCTATATATCCTTGTGATAGAAATTATAACCCACGTAGTTTGGTTCCACTTAACAGGACATGTCATACCTTTTAAGGTCATATGATAAGGACCAAACCATGCAATTTAACATTATATGGCAATGAAATCTTGGTTAAAGGTTCCTAGTCAAGGATGGTGTGGGACTTATATCGAAATTGGTTGAGGGAATCATAAGGAATATAACCTTATGAGTTGGATATAATCCTACTGGGAATATAGACCAATAAGTATGGTGATGGAGGGACCCGAAAGGAGTATGGACCTCTGAGTTGGATATAAATCTATTGGGAATATGGCCCAATAAGGATGGTGATATAGGGACCTGGAATGAGTATGTCCCTCTAGTTTAGATATGACCCTACTGGGGATATGGCTCAGAGAAGATGGTGATGGAGGGAACCAGAAGGAGTATATCCCTTCATGTTGGATATGAACCTAATAGGGATATAGCCTAGAGAATATTAGGGTGATTTTGGGGTGTTGGGTTTGAACCTCAGTGAGGCTTCCTATATATCCCACTGAAATATAAATCAAATCCCACATAGTTTAAATGATTGGGGCTTACACCTATGGAGGAGGCCCATTTGGTTGATTCATCTAGAATATGGTCCCTTGAAGGTTTTTCCCATGGGTAATATGGCCCTTTGAGAGGATAGTAACATGGTTTGGGACTTAAAATTTGTAATATTTCCATTTTGTGATATTTTATCATGCAAGTGACATGATAAACACTGACCTCTAAGACCATGTGAGTCATGCTCAGTGTGAGAAACACAAGAGAGTGGAATATCTGGCATTTCATACAATATCCTTTATCTGTTTGTGGATGAGGGTGAGGTTATAGAAGATGGGGAAATGTCCTATAAGAAAAACGTGTGGATGAATCCAAGAGGGATTCCCTAGAATTCCATCCCTTATGATAGGTTGAAATAGTGGGTGAGGGTGAGGATATGGATGATAGGGGGGATATTTTCATCTGATTCTCTTCATAATTTAGGCAATAGATGTTGTATCTTGTCTTGAGAATCCATCCATCACCATCCCTAAGGTTGGGATCCTCATTACCATAGGAATTTATGATTGAGAACATTCTAAGGATCCTACCTATTATGTAGGATAAATGTGTGACTTCCATTAACATGGGAATTTATGATTGAGATAGATTAATGTTGTTCCCTAGGTACAGATCATACATGTTTTGAGGCTTTGTAGGAGGTCTTATCTTGGTCCCCCTTGGATGAGCGATCGGGGAAAAGGGGTACCCAATCATCAAAGATGTAAAAATAGGGATTGTAAAGGTTCTTTTCCTAGGTGATACCTGGGAGAGTTAGAGGGTTCCTTACCTGGGTAATACCTAGGCCATCTGGATTTGTCTTTTCTCAGGTGATACTTGGGTGAATGGGGTTTTTCTTTACCCAAGTGATACCTAGATGAGCTGGCTTTGGCTACATCACCCAGGTAATTCTTAGGTGGATTTAAGAGGTACCTCTCCCAAATGTTACTTGGGTGAATTTAAAGGTACCTCATGCAAGTGTTACTTGGGATAAATTTGATGAAGAATAAATTTTAAACCAAACTTGGGAGAGAACTTTCTTAGACCTCCAAAAGTCTCCTCATTTTCTTCTAAAAGTGTCTCACATAGGTCCTTAGTCGAGGAGGGGGACTTCGACCAACTTTTGTACTAGGGGGAGTGGCTCCTCACACAAGTACTTGGTGTTTTAGACCTTGTAGTAACCCTAAACCCTATACTCTCATTAATTACCTCTTATTTTTCATCTTTGAGAGATACTTAGAAGGTTATAGGTACTTGGGAGAAGGACTAGGGTGAGAAAAGCTTTAGGATAACTCTTCATTTTCTAGTAGTGTCAAATGAGGAAACCAATGGCCCTATTTATAAGTATTATTGAGACCCTAGGAGAAGGAAGCAGTTTCACAGAGGTCACTTGTGCAAGTCACTCATATATGGGGGACCTGCATGAGGTGTTGGTTGTACATGAAGATCTGTACAGGTTAGACCCATACAAGTCTCTGGGCACACAAGTGGGGCTTGCACGAGATACCCTTGGGTGAATGCATGGGACTTAAGAAGTTTGTTTTACCTTTAATGTATTTTCCTCCTCACCTATACTTATAATATTTCCCTTTGATACTTTCCATCATTATTTGAAATGTGTAAGTGTCAATAAATTCCCCCCTCAGGATTGGATCTCATCGAAAGAAGGGGATCTGATCCAGGGGTAAAGAATTATGAAATTTGGTTAATCCTTTATTCATTGTCCTCCAAATGTTCATGTACATTTATTCTCAAGTTTAGTGATCATTACATATTTTATATCATACAAGGGAGAAATATATGGATGGGATACACAGGTCCATCGTGTAGGTTCACCGCACAAGTTAGTCATGAGGGTACGTACATATCAATAAATAGCATGGCCTGCCCTACAATCCTTCCCCTTGCTCTCACTATTCAGTCATCTTATTGATCTCATCACACTAGTCATTTATTCTAGACCTTTATGCATGTCTTAAATATAAATTTTCCTCATGTATCCATGATAGGCCTTCACATGCACGATTCTTATATGCGGCATAGCCTTGGTGATGTGCCTCTACCCAGTCACCTGGGTGAGGTGACCTGCACGAGGTCACCTAGGCGAGGTGAACTGTGTGAGGTCTTTCCTTTGTTAAAAAGGATTCCCTTAGAATATTTCAAACTAAAACCTTGTATTTAATGAAAATATTGGCATTTCCTTCCATATTTTTAGTGAATTCTTAAAAGGTATGATTTTTTAATGAACAAGTCAGTGACCACATCAAGGAAATACTAGACATTGTCGGGCCAAATTATTATGAAGTGTACAAATCCACTCTTCAGGATTTTGAGAATCATATAAATAATTATCATCATTAATATATATAGAGAGAAATTTATACTTTATGAACACGTACTTTTGAAAGGTGTACTCATTCTGAAGCTGATGAATTATTTTCTACTCTCTTGGTTCCATGAGTAAATGAATTTTATCACTACCAGCATCTCATCTAGGGGTGAATTAATTAATGATGGGACGGTACCCTATTCATGTGTCATTCATCATAATAGTTGTGATTTAGATCTAAATTCTCACACTTATAAATAAAAATTGCATTGTTGTACATCTTTCTTCCGTGCTTCTAAGACATATCAATCAAAAGATTGGAAAGAATACTGGGACTTCCACACTAGAAGAGGTGTCAAAATAGAGTGAATGTGGGTATATTGGGTGCAAAATACTTTTATTGATTTTGAATCAAAATTAAAGGCGGTTCACATATATGAGGATATTTGAGTGTCCCATACATATTTGTACAGTTACTTTAACATCATTCCCAAGGTTATTAGCTGATGGAACCTATAAAAAAATAGTTTACATATAACACATGGAGAATTCGACAATATTTTATGGGATATCTACAAGATATCGAGAGAATCCATTCTCAAAGATATGTATGATGAGTTCATTACACCAAAATTGATATGGGATTATGTTTAATGAATGATTGTTTTAGCTCATGACCTATTACAAGTAGATTAGGATGTCAGGAAGGAAGAAGCTTATCCAAGGGGTGATGTACATTCAAAGTCATGGGTGAAGGCCTTCCTAGATCCAAAATGAGAAGGCCCTAGCTACCAAATCCCAATGGGATGTCCCTTATTGTAAAATTATGGTATCTATGGTAAGTTTTGGCCTATGCTGGAGAAAGACCAATATGATCGATGGGGGTACGCAGTTAAGTCTGAAATTCCCACCAAAATCCACCTCATCGGGTTTCTAGAAATGTGGTTGAGTATCTAAATGTTTTTTATCCATGGTTTTAATGGAAATTTTAGTCCATAGACATTTTAATGGTATCCAGGTTGGCTATAGGAAAGCATTTGGGGTTGGAATCCCCCATATTAGAAAATATCCACTGGTGTTTATTTCATGTATACATAAGGAAGAACCCATACTGGATTTCAGGGCCATTTCAAGTGTTGTGGGGGTGTATTGCAGTGAACTTTAGTTATTATGACATGATGAGTAATGTAAGGTTTCTGGGGGATAATTATGACCCTTCATTAAATCCATTTCAAGTATTTAACCTTTGTCTCTAAAGTATAGTGAGGATTTGAATAATATGAACCTACTGAGAAAGTTTAAATTTTTTCCATACGATGATCCACCCACCGGAACATTCACCGACAATGGAATTAGTAATGATGAGATGAGGTCATGAATTATAACCTTAAAGGATATAATGATAGCTACCTAGATTGATGGCAAGGTTATTTTTGAAGCCTGCACTCCATATAGGTTTTCATGCCAATTTAAGTGCCAACAATAACCAACTGTATCCCCTCTCATTCATGTATGATTAGAGAAGAACCATATGGTGGCTTGATAAATATGGATCCACATGGATCTGGAGGTATCTCAAGTAGTAATTTAGTTTCCTCCATCAAGTTCATCTATTATATTAACTTTTGGGTATGTCGACGCTTGTATTTCCTTATAACCTCAAGTGAAGTTAACAACAAGAATACTATAAGTTGAAGTTGTGAAGAATTATGGATGGGGAAATCACGGTGGTAAGGATTATCTCAAGTATGATGATGATAGAGTTATGTAATCCTCAAAAATATTCTGGATATAGGCCTTACAACATGCTAGAGTTAAAGATACCTCACCTGTCGAGCCTACGTGGTCTAGCCATCACCCTTGGGAGGGAACTCATGGTTTGGTTTCCCAACCTCACTTTAAATCCAAGAGGCTTAAAAACACATGAAATTGAGGAATTTGGGGTCTTATTTACATTAATTTGGGGTGACCTTGGACTATGTGTGGCTTGAGGTAGTTCTGTTCTACCAAGATAAGCCTTATGACACCAAGGACTTGTTGTCATTTCTTCATGTCAGCTTACATATCCAATATATTAGGTATATTTGATCACCCCCTAACCTCTAATATAATAATAACCTTTATGAGGTGAGGAAGTATGTCTAGGATCTAGATATGCCTATATATTCCACTGATGATCAGATCCCATCCATAAAGCAGGTGAATGATATGATCGACCGGGGTGCCACTAAGGGGTGGTTGATCAATCTACTGATAAATGGGATGAATTTGTCAATGTTTTTTATGTATGTTACCCTCTATACCTTTATTTTCCTTTACTATATCTCCTATTTTTTTAAGGTTTTGTTTTTTAATAAGTACATAAATCTAATTCACAAAATGAGGAAGAGGAGGCACTAGAATTAGAGTCACTATGATATGATCCTACTGGTACCCCTAACCAGGCTGACAGTCACTCCCAAATTAGGGTAATTATCCTTAATCCAAAGGCTCGTAAAAGAGTAAATGGAGGGATGAGGTCCTTTACTTTTTCCCCCAATACTTGTATTCAAAGAAACAAGTGTTGTCCTTCCTATTCCAAAAGTGAAGGAATGGTGGAGAGTGAAAACATAAACCAAGTGCATCACTAGTCATGGTGAGTTTTCACAATATCATATATTATTAATTGGTTTGGAATATGCATCTGATCCTTCTTTTGGATTACAAAATCTACTTATTTCTTCTCTCAAGGGGATTAGATCTAACCCTTTAAGAACTGAGGAGGGTAAAACTAATGAGGTGTACATCATTTCTGATAAGTCAATCCCTCTAATAAGATAAGGGTCAAGGTATAAGACCACATATACTCCTACCACTATTGAGGGAGATAATAAACTTGGTAATATCCAATGTGCATCATAATGTGTTATGTAGTCATCACTAACTCTTTATCCTTTCAACATTTCAGATCCCCCACATGTACTAGAGGACCCTATAATAACCACCACTGGCCCTATCACCATCCCAGAGGGGTTGACATAAATCTTGGAAAGTCTGATGAAGATGTTTATGCTAATATTTATTCATAAGATCCTGAAAAGGTTGTGCCTACTAAAAATATAGTGGATGACACTGGTGGTGGAGCCAATTTGGGTCCTGATCCAAGCATCTTATATACCCCTATTGGTGAGAATGTTAAGAGACTTAGAGAATTATATAATGAAATAATAGAAGAAATTTTTCAAGATATTGATATTCTTGTAACCTTGTGTGATTTTGAGGACTCTAATAAGGAATTGGATGGACATTAGTTTCCCCTTTAGAGTTTTCTCAGATGACCAACCTCTTTATGTTCAATGCATTAAATCAAAGACCTTAAATGGTGCAAATTTATCTATATAAAACATTTCCAAAGTGATCCATGAATAGGGCTTCAAGGTCCCTCCTACTCCCATTTTATAAGGAATAATAGATCAAGGTTCTAAAGCGGGGGATTCTCATTAACCTTCTATAGCGGGTCTCAAGAAAACTCAATAAGATGCTCCTCATTAGTCTTAGTACAAACCATTGAGGCCAGGGATACTAGGGAGAATCCATCCAAGAAACTAGTTTTTCTATGATTGGGTGTCATCAACTTCTTTGATCCCATTTTTTCTTTCTCTTTATTGTATTCTAATGTAGATAACTAATTTCATTCATCTTTCAGCTCCATCATCCCCAATGATCAAAACTGAAGGGGAATCCTCCACCCCAACCCAACAAATGATGCAATGTTGGGGAAATGTTACTCCAGAATTGGAAATTCAATATGCTTCCATAAGTTAGTTAGTTCTAGAGTATACCTCTCATCTTGATACTAGCCCTTCATAAAACTAGGAGGCTCAGGATTCTCCTTGAGTATGTCACTGATTCATATGGAAATATATCTAGGATTTAGTCTCAAAAACACATATTAAAAACCAAACCTCATAACTTAATCATCTATATAGAATTTTCATCATGTTATGGTATGGTGTATTTGACTATCGTGTAATCCCCTATGCTGTGAAGGAAATTGTTTATCGATGGGATCAGGAACATGGGTCACAAAAACTACTCACTAAAGTAAAATAACTCATGAAATCTGATGATATTTGAGACACATTATCCCAGGAATATATCAATTATGACAAGAATTTAGAGGATTATAAACAACAGGTTGACAAGAAATCCCTTTAAATATCACATCTCTAACAAGAGATGGATACCACCAGAGGGGAGATCATATAACTTCACTATTTTCTAGAAGGGATATGTGTTGAGGGAAATACTGATATTGTGTCCACAGTGGACAAGATTAAACTTGCTGAGGAGGCTAATACTTCCCATCTAGTCATGCTTCAATAAGTTTTTTATAAATCTTGAGATGACCTCTAATAATTCAAAAGTTATGTTGATGATATTTGGTAAAGTATGACAGAGCAACTCCAACTTTTCGAGGATCCTATAACTTTTTCTCCATTAATGAAAATAATTTTCCCTTCAAACACCTATGTATTTTTCCTTATATTCCCAATAATTGTAACATAATTCTAAATCTGGTTCATTTAACTGAACATCCTTGTGTCAATGTGTTGTAATTATAATGATAGGAATAGAAAGATACTCAAATTTTTTCCATGGTCTTGGGACCCTGCGAGAAATGTACAACTATTTCTAGATCCATATGAAAAACCCTACAAACTTTATTTCATTTTCATAACCATCCTATTTTTTCCTAAGTTAGATATAAAAAATGACCTAGTAGGTAAGACTCAACTTTTTCTTACTCTACTCTTTATGAGTTTTCGACCTAACAAGTTTTGTGCCTTTTTAATTTCAATTGCTCGGTTTTTCCTAAATCATGATGAGTGTATATCTAGCAAGATAAAGCTCAACTCTTTCCCAAGGTACCCTCTATAGGTTTTCATCCTGATGAGCATTGTGTCTCTTTAATTAGTGGTTTAAGGTCTCACAAGTTAGACTGATGCGACTTATTTTTTAGGTTGAACAACTTTGATCATAATTTATGGGGATAATGAATCGAGTAGGTCTTGTAGGACAAGAATTCTCCAAAACTTTTCATAAATGAGGAGGAAATTTTTTAAGTCATGATCTAGGAATTTTTGGACCTAAATAGATGACATGGGATAAGTATGCACGGAATGATCATGGACCATATTTGGAAAGTTACTTTAATTGTGATGTTGTTGGGGCGTACAAAGATAAGAAAATTTTATCCTAGGGAAAATGTATTTGATTGATAGGATATATTTTGAGGATTATTATGTAATTTTATGTTTGAGGTGTATTATTCATAGTGAAAACAAAGGTTTCCCTGGTATTTAGACACTCTTATTATCGATGTCCATAGGAGGTTCATTATGGTTCAAGTTTTCTGAAACCATGAAGTGTGGTTTGTGAAATGAATGTGTTTGGGGATGAATGAAACATTAATATTTTCATTGAACATAGATTAAGGAAGGGAATTTTACTCCAATCATGATTTTTTCAATGAAGGGACTTGAGCTAGAATTCCCACCACATATTAGGATCATGTGTGGGAGATGGAGGGTAGACATTTTTGCTATAGTGGTTGGGCCTAGAATTAGAGATCTAAGTGTCACTATATATCCCATTGGAATGAGAATCAAGTTACATGTAGTTTCAACATAAATTCATGATAGGATACCAACACCTGTAATGGTGGTCCTCTTAGGAGAGGTCCACAACAATGCATAGTTTTACATTATATGATAGGGATGTGAACCTTTCATTTTAACATCATAAATCAAGGATATTGACCTATATTTTAATTTCATATGATGAGGATTTTTGTTGTTCCTTTTAAAGTCTTGATCTAGGATTAGACTATTCATGGTGATCCAGATAAGAATGCTCCAAAATTCTTTGGGTGTGAAGGTGGAAGGTTGTAATCCATGGCCTTAAAGTTCATGGATCTGAAGTAATGGGATGGGATAGGCATGTAAGGTGTGACCATGAACCATGTTCAAAAATAATTTTCCATTACAATTTCATCAAATAGTATGGATATAAGAGGATTTTCTCCTAGGGAAGAAAATTCCTTTGATTGACAGGACATATTTGGAGGAGTATTATGAATAGTTGTGTTTTGAGGTATATTATACATAGTCAAAACAAAGGTGTACTTCAGAGTTGAATTATCTTATTACTGATAGAAAAAGGGAGTTTATGGGGATATAAATCTTCCAAGACACTAAGTGTTATTTTTGAAAAGGAATGTTCCTGAGTATGAAGGGCACGTTTAGGCCGAAATGGACTAGGAATATATAGAGTGTTCCCTACACAGGTCTGACTCATATGTAATGAAGGGAACATTTGTGATTATACACAATATTTGATATTTGGGTGTTTCTTTATATCATTTTGTAATAGGAATCAAGCCACATGTTAGTTATAAATAAATTTCCCTATAAAGGTCTAGTTTATATTTTGGGAGAGGCATTTTTTTTAATACGGGTTCATGAATGAAATGAGAACCCGCCCTAAAATCTCTCATGTGGATCTAGCTCATACACGAGAGTGTGGAGGAATATTTCTTTGTTTTGGGGTTGGGTCCAATTTTTAGAATTTAGGAACTACTACATATATCATTTAGATGAGAATCAAGACACATTTAGTTCTAGGATAGATTCCACACACTGATTAAGTTCTTATGCGGGGAGGGGGAATTTTATCATATTTCGGCTAAGAAATGATGTAGAATCTATGAATCACTATATACCTAATTATGATGATAATTAATCCACACACAGTTCTAAGATATACGATTGGTAAGTTATCAACACCAGTAATGGTGGTTATCTCAGGCGAAGGCCGTAACAATGGACAATTTAACATCGTATAAAAGGGATGCTAACCATGTAGTTTAACATCATGTGATAAGAACTTAGGTTACCTAATATGAAGAGAAGGTATGAAGTATTTACTTTCATAAATTCCTATTGAATGGAGTACACACAGTTTGTGGTCATGGTATTTAGACCACAAAGTGACCTGACCATACAAGGATGTCCTTATCGAGATTCCTAAGCCCATGTGAGCTATGCTCAGTGTGAGAAATAAGGAATAGTGAGGGATTACCTTTTCTCATGGGGAAATTTGAATAAATTTGTTGAATCAACTGGTTAAAACCAATTAGTATAGAGTAGCATCGTTATTTGGTAAGGTTGAACCTAACATAAATGAATAACAAGGAGTCAAACAATAGTGAAAACAATTATACCCAATTTTGGAATTTTTGTTTGAGCCTGATACAGAAGGTCTAGTCATCTCTACATATCATATGGAAATAGGAATCAAGTTGTACATAGTTTTGGGTAAGTATTTCTAATTTTGATCTAACTCATATACAGGTAATGAGGTAATATTTATCATATTGTAGTTGGACCAGGATACAGGATCCAGGATCCAGGCATCACTACATATCTTATCAAATTGAGAATCAAGCTACATGTATTTCTCAACAGTTCGTGCATTTTAACGTCATGTGGTAAGAATTTAGGTTCCATGGAAGAAGTGATAATTAATTATGTGGGTATTATGCATAAAAAATTTCCCAGGCATTCATGAAATCATCTCATAAGAAGAGTCATCCCATGCTCATCATGTGAGTCTTCCTAAGCTTGTCACCTAGGAAATCCTATACTTGGTACATAGGGTAATACTATTCTTTAACTTCATGTGATGAAGATGTTTCAATAAAATTTAACATCTTTTTATTATGATGATATGGGTCATGCATTTTAGGTTTATCCATAAAGTATCACTTTATGCATTTTAACATTGTGTAGTAAGGACGAATGGTGTCATGTAGTTTTGGGTCATACGACTAGGACCATACGTCACTAATCACATGAAATATTTCTTGAGAAATTTTTCATTGGTAGGGGTTGTATTATGCTCACCATACATGGTGATCAACAAATATTCTCTATTATAATAAACCTTATGGATATAAAAAGGTTATTCCCATTTTGGTTCAAGATTTAGAGGTTTATTCCTAGGTATCATCGGGGTCCAGAGGACCAAAACCAGTTCCCCTTACAAGAATGAACTGAGGTAGACTTTCATGTTAAAAGATCAAGTTATTCAGTTTTTTATAACCTCTAAATAATTCAAGGTGTGTAGTTTCTTCTCATTAAGTCGTTCCAACTCATCCAAACACTTCTAAGACTGCTCGTCTAAGGACAACTGATCGCAAATATCAATGCACGGTGAAGGCAAATAGACTTTTATGGGAAAACCCTCTTCTATCATGTATACTAGTGAATATGGGGTCACCTTAATAGTAGTATGGGTTGTGGTATGATAGGTGAAAAAGTCATGTAAAATATTATCAGGCCACGATTTCTTGTCTTTACCCACCATTTCCCAAAGTATGTTCAATAGAGTTTTTTTGAAAGCCTCAATAGGTCCATTTTTTCGATGCATGAAAGTGAGATGAATGGTTAGACTCAATTTTATATTCCTCTCATAGCCTTTTCAATTCAGAAGAATGGAATTTTTTTCTGTTTTCTATCAATATTATATGAGGAACACAAAACTCAGTGATGATGTTGGACTTAACAAAATTGGTAATTCTTTTTGTCCCGAATTCTTTGTGTGGTGTTGCTTCAACCCATTTTTAGAAGAAGTTAGTAGCAGTGAGGATATATTTAAAATTATTGTATTTAGTGTGATTATATGGTCCCACAACATCCATTCCCCATACAACTATTGGCTAGGAGTATTTGGTAGTGTGCAACAACTCTAGGGGTTGATGGATGAAATTGGCATGCACTTGAGAGGGATGGAACTTTTTGGTGAATTGTGTACAATCATGCATCATAAAAGGCCAAAAATATATGAAACTTATAATTTGGTGATAAATCTTGGTTACTAACTAATGAGAACCACAAACACCAGTATGTACTTCTCATATAATGGCAATAATATCCTTTCCATCAATATATCTGAGGAGTATTCCATCAAAATATTGTTTATAGAGGACCTTCTGATGACTTGGGTTACCATAAATGATGAAATTAACTACACAATATCGTATCAGATCTTTTCTAGTTTTTTTCAATGGAAAAGTCCCACTTTAAAGATATTCTAGGATGGGCATCATCCAACCATTCATATGATTATCTAGTTTAGGGGTAAAATTAGCCCCATTGATCTCTTCCATGTCACTCTAAACAAATAATGATACCATTATATGATGTGAAATGTTGATGAATATTTTGTCCCTATCCAGATCTGTTAAAGTTACAGCTTCATTTTCTAGTGCATCTACTTGAGAATTCTATGATCGTAGGATATGAGTCAACATTAGCTTTGAGGGGAATTCAGCCATCAATCCTCAGTCATATCCATGTAGATGGATCAACTCTTCTTTACTAGTTGCATAATCACCATTTACCTACTTGATTACTAGCTCTGAATCATATTTGACATTCAGATGGGTCACTGGTATTTACAGTGGGAGTTTTAATCCTATAATGAGGGCCTGGTAATCTGCCTCATTATTGGTGGATCCTTCTGACAATATGAAGGAATAAGGTAAGACTTCCTTTTCTAGAGAAATAATAATAACCCCCAACCTGACTCTATTGATCCTAGGGTCTTCCATCCTATTTTTCTTTGAGCTTCTAGACACTCCATCAAAATACATCTCCAATGTTATGGGGAAGTCCTGGACATAGAATATTTCTTCATCTAACATTTTAGTATTCAAAGGCGTTTCTTATAAAAGAAGGGTTCTCTATGAAGAAATATGATAAATATCTCCCCTTTATTGCCTTTTTGGTATGAAATTAATTTAAAATTGTTGCAGTATAACCTCCCACCGTGCCAATCATTATCAGTTGAAGATTTACTTGAGCGGGTCAGTTCGAGAGACCAAATAGACCTCATGATATTGCAAGAAGTGCCTTAATTTTTTAACTACATATATTAATTCCAGATAGTTCTTGATATCTAAATAATGAGTCTTAGTATCTATCATGATTCTATTAATATAATAGATAGTGTTTTATTTTCTAGTTTCATTATTTTTCATGAGGAAAGCACCTAGTGGTCTCTCTAATGGTGTCACATATAAGATGAGCATATTTCCTTTGATGGGTGACATTAGAACTAGTGGTCTTAGAAAATACTTCTTGATATTGTTGAATGCTTCTTGAAATTTTTTATTCCACTAATATGTGGTCCCTTTTTTCATTAACTTGGTGAAGGTAAATCACTTTCTAGTAATATTTTCTATAAATCATCAATGTAGGCAAGGAATACTTGTAGTCCTCTCATATATTTGAGTTTTTTAGGATGTAACATGTCAAGGATATCCTTTTTATTCTTAGGATCAAACCCAATTCCATGATGGCATACCACAAAGCTGATAAAATTTCCCAAGGTTACACTGAAATCACATTTTATGGGGTTCATTTTCAATCTATGTTGTGGAAGTTTGTTAGAAACTACCTCAAGGTCAGCAAGATTCTCATAACATTACTAATATTTCACCACCGGATAATTGAAATAACACTCAACATACTTTTTTAGAAAGGTTTTAAAGATGTGGTGCATGGGACACTGGTATATAGCATCAGTATTTTTTGGGTTGAAGGGAATCACCCAATAGAAATATACTCCTTAGGGTTCCCTAAAAGTAGTTGATTCTTCATTTTCAAGGGCTATATGGATTTGGTTATATCTAAAATATCCATCCATGAAAAATAGGTATTGATAGCCATCCATTGCATCAATTTAAAGATCTGTAATTGGAATTGGGGATTTATCTTTTGGAGAATACTGGTTGAGATCTCTAGAATCAATGAAAACTCTAATTTTTCCATTTTTCTTCTTGATTATGGCTATATTGGTGATCTATTTTTGGTACTGAACTTCTTGAACAAAGTTGGATCTGATGATTTTTTCAAATTCAACTTCAACTTTGGAAGCATGTGTCTGATGTGTTCTTCTAGCTACCTACTTACAACCACAATGATCTTTTGGTAGACCCAGGTGGTGGACGGCCACATCCAGATCAAGGCCTAGAATTTATGTGTAATTTTAGGAAAATAGATATAGATGATTCTTTAATAAAATGGTATATACCTCCTAATATTTAATGGGTATAGCCACATTGATCATCATAGGTCATATATCTTATTTTGTGCCTAGATTCACCCATCGTAGTTCATCAACAGTGGGAGAGACACCATCCTCAAATGATGGATGGGTGTCTTTGAGTTCATCTTCCTCTTCATATTCCTATTCCTCTTCCTCTTCCTCTTCCTCTTCATTTTTCTCTTTCAGAACTATGTTGGGATATATGGGTGATGAAGGGGAATCTTTAGAGTTAGCATAAATATTGATATTCTGAGATTCAGAGTTAAAGACATCCACATTACTCAGTGGTGTTGCGATAATTCTTTTAGATTCAACTAATGAGGTTGGGGTCTTCTGAATTCCTAAGGATAAATTGATTTAATTTTCACCTTAAGTGTCATTATCGATATAAGGATTAGGGATATCTTCAGTATAGGTGGGTTCAACCAACATGACTGATATTATGAGGGTTGGCAAGTACATGCTCAATTCTGAACTAAAATCTTCGATCTGGTTAATGGATGGCACATATTCATCCCTGATATCCTTGAATGGGTTGGTCGAGGTCATTTCCAAATCATTCAGGGTAGTAACCTGATAAATATCATCATTCATGGGTTACTTCCCTTCTCTCTGATAAAATCATTCATCAATGTATTGAGCCTCACAAGATTCATACAAAGATTTATCACTGTATAATTCCCCAATTCACCCATTAATGTATTACTTTAGACATTGGTGATATGATGAAGGTATTTTTGTATATTGGTGAAACCAAGGGATTCCAAGTAAGACATTGAAATCTGTATCTTTTTGAACAACTAAGAATTTATAATTGGACACTGGGTCCCCAAATTGAGTTATGAGGTTGATCTAGCCAAGGGGATTTTGTCCACTCTTTTTATATACCTAGAGTGTCACAGGAGAAGGATATATATTAGCTTTACTATAAACTAACTAATGAAGCATTAACATAAAAATGAGATTGACCCATGATTCATTATCAATGAAAAATTGTCTGATTTTGATGTCATCTAGCTTCCCAAACACATACAAGGTCCTGATGTGTCCCTATATCACAGCATCCTTGTCTTGTTATGTAAAATAAATGACAATATAACATTCCACATGGTTTATCTCTTCTCAGTATTCCTCAGCAATAGTGACCTCATCTTCAAACTCTTGAGGTATTAGTAGATCCTCTACAAGTGCTTCCCAAAGATCCTTTGATAGGTTAACAACATCCAAAATTGATAGCTTCACTGGAACTGTAGCCATTTTCTTTAGGATGTCATGCTTATGAGTTGAAATCCTATTCCTTATGGCATAGAGATATTCCCTATAAGGAACTTTATAGGTTTAAGTGCATGGGGTAGGTGAGTCAGGTGGTTGAACAGATGTTGAGGGCACTTTTACTACTGTTAGATTAGGTCGAATGAGCCTGCTTGCCTTCCTGGGTTGATGATATTATTGCATAACTTACTATTGATCATCTAAAATGATCGAGTCTGGGATAGTATTAAAAAAATTGGGTATACTTCCCTATTCATCTCATTCTTGCTGAAGGGATTTTTCATGAGTCTCAACAACATAAACATCTATGGTGAGGATGTGACTGAGATAGTGGTTTTGACCATAATTGCATATTCCCCTGCCTCATGATCTCATGTGTCCTATACTTGTTGTTCCATAATTTGGAATAGGTAACTCAAGTTCATAAACGTAATCATAATTAGATAATATATCCATTAAGGTAATGACATTAATGGAACTAAAGATTAATTCTCTGTTTGATGATGATTCCATCTAGTGAGACAATTCCTACAGTATCGTTTGGCAGGATGGTTCATATGGTATTAATGGATTCATAAAGTCTGAAAGGTTCAAAACTTATTTTGGTCTCAATGCAGGTTCATCTTCATGTGCTTGTTTTTTACTCTTCCAGTTATACCAATTTTTAGAAGATTGTCACTTGGAAGACTGCAATGTTACAGAAACTAGTTAAGCTACAACAGAAGAGACCATCGGTGCAGTTGATTGGTTTAACTATGTCATGAGGATATAATGAGTTTGATTGATTGTTTTTCTATTCATCCAATCACTGAACCTTTTTGTACCCTTACTTGAAACTTCCCACCATTTTCCTTTTTCCTCTAGAGTGGAAAAAAAACACATGTCACTTGTGTTGGTGGTTTACCCAGCTTTACTTACCCAGAGTTAATCATCTTTTTTAGTATATATTTAAAAATAATAATCTTGGATAGTGTGCCTAATGTTTGATGATGGGGGAAATATTTTAGGCAGTCATCAAGACCAACATGATCAAGCCTCTTGGGTACTGGTAGCCTCAATAAATTGTTTTTCATGGCTACTATAAAGTATACTAGAACTTTCTCATATTATAATGAATAAAATTTATTCTTATGGTCCTAAAATTGGGGATGTTTAGGTTCCATATTCTCATCCTAATAGGGGTGTTATTGTTTTTTTTATCATTCAGGAGGTGGAATCATTTGGGAAGGTGTGGGATTTGGATATAGAGCTAGTTTAGAGGCCAATTTTAAGGTGACCATTGTGGTTTCCACCCTACCCATTCTCTTTCCCTAGGTTTCCTTTACTAGATGAGAATTGGATCTAGTTCACAAAATAGAATCTTTTAACCTTTGTGCTACTATGGAAAGATCCTAAAAGGCACCTGTATATTTTACCATAATAAGTGTCATTCATAGTTCATCATGAATATTCTCAATGAAAAGACCCAACAAATCCTTTTGAGGAAGCTGCAAATTTAAGGAGTGATTTAAACTCTTCCACTTGGAAAAAAGTCTTATATCCTCTAATTTTCTCAATATATTAACTTTGAGAGATCTAAGACTTTAATTTTCTGTAATGTAGAGTTTAATTTATGGAGTAATTGTCACTAAGGATCTTCTCACACTTTAATTGATCTGGATGGTAGACTGGCATACCATGTGAAGGCTGGTCCCTCTAAGGGCTACATGAAACACCTGAGTTTGGATGCCTCTTATTGTTAAAGGGTTCCCATCATGGGACTACACTGAGACACGAAGTGCATCATATGTTGTTCTGGATCCCCTAATCCATTGAATATTGGGAATGTAGGATTCCCAAAGTTTGATGGGGAAGAGTTGCATCCACACATTCAGGGTATGTCTTCTTTTCCAGTCTCACTAGTTCTCATCTCCCTTCCACATCTTCCAATTGAGTTTCCAATGACTCTATAGTGTCGGTGAGATGGGGAGTAATGGACAACTGGGTAGGGGGGACAATGATTTGATCCATTTTTGTGGTTCTTCCTATACTTACGATGGGTTACCTATAGGGGATGGTCTATGAGGATGTGTATGGCCTAGCTCTAGTTTCATCCCTAATATGGGGAACTCTCGATATCTCACCATCATGGGGCCCAAGTATATTGGTTGTTGGTATCCCATATTGAGTGTATGTTCTAACTTGATTTCAAATATTGTGATGAATCCTATTTATTGAGGTACATCATCTAGATATGTTATATGAGTCTATACTTAAATAACATATCTATCAGGGATGTTTCCCCTGAGTTATTCTATATTGAGTTTTCTCAAATCCTTTATCTCTTCCTCATACTGAGTAATATTTTACTAAAGTGTGAGAGGTTCAACTTCTTCAGGTGGAAAGTGAGATATGGTTTTAACTTTAACCTTTTCATTGGTAGATGCTCATTGAGGAGTTGGTAGTGGAGAATTTGAGGGAGTCCCCAAATTCTTAGTGATCCTCTAGTTCCTAGTACGCACACCATCCTTAAGAATTTCAGTGTGGATTTTGTTTTAGATAGAAACCACCTTCTCCTTTTCATATATATCATCTTCATGTTCTATATCATCCATGGGGATTATTCTAATGATGTTCACTGATACATGATTCATTTCAAGTGTCACATTAGTATTGGAATGACAGGAGGGCCAGTATCCTTGAGGATATCTTCTAAAAGGACTGTGATCTTCAATATTATTTTCACCCCCTATAGGGCCATATATTCTCCTTCAATGACCCCCTTAGATCCACTTGGAGAAGGGTGAATTGAATGGAATATCCTGATAGTTTTTTCATTATTATTCCAATCGAGTAAGTCAAGTCACGAAATGGGACAAACTAGGAGGGTTCTTTTAATAATCCTCTTAATTGGGAAAAGACTAGCCTCTATTGGTGATGGAGATGAGGTAAAAATTCCTCAATACCTTTGGGCTGGGTTTGTTTATTTTCCACTACTAAAACCTCTCATACTAGATTTTTAAGCTTTGTGGGGGTAAGTTGAGTTAAAAATGTACCCATCCCTGTGGGTTAAGGCTACTCTTGTATCACTACGACTGCATATTCCATGGATACTCTATTGATTTTGTGGATATTTGTTCGAGCATGGGACATGTGCATCATATGTACTACATGTGAGATACTTTCTTTTAAAGGAATTTTTTTTGTTTAGAGATTGTCCTTCATTAAGAGAGAGGCCTAATCAACCTTCTTGGATGCCTAATTTAAGAGTCTTTCAATGGATTGTTCTCTTCAGGTCTGATGCTTCTGAGATTTATTTAGGGTTGATTTCTACCAAGTGTGTCATCTATTTTGAGAAGAGTTTTCTTATGAGATTTATCTAGAATCAATTAAGTTTCATAATTTTACTTCTAATGAGGCCTACTAATTAGAGAGTAGGTTAAAACACAATGATACATGCTCGCCTTATCCCCTGATTCAGACACTTATTGGGTCATTGAAGATCAAATGAATTATCTTTCTTAACTCTCTAAGGTATTCACATTGGAGATACTCTCATTGTTTCCCTTATTTCAAACACCACATGGACATAAGGGAATCTTAGTCAATTTGATGTCGTGGTAATTCAATTTCATCAATATTATCTTTATATTTGTCATAAGTCAAGACTTTAGTCCTTAGGTGATGAATATTTTTCCATATGTTTAGGAGAATTTCATTCATAGATTTTTCCGATGATGTTTATATAAATCCATATTGAGGATTATTTAAGGGATAAAATATTATAGATATATTGTCTTCAGTTAATTGCTTCCTTGTAAGTAATGTGTCTACTTCATCTTTTATAGAATATTCCTCCACCTGGTCTGACCAAAGCCAGAATTTCTCAGCTCTTTTGTTGTAAGCGGTGGGGTCCTGAGGAATATCCTCTACTATGTTGGAGTGAAAATGATACAAGGTTGGTTTAGAGAGTGATTATTTCCTTGTATTCTTTTCTAGTTGAGAAAGGATATCACTTATTAATGATAATACATCAAGAATTATTAGCCTCATATTTTCAAGTGCCTTGTGATATGAGGGCTTTATCATAATTAATTCAATAAGGGGAGGACCTTCTTATCAAAATGAAATATTACTGTGAGGAGGAACTTCATGGAAATTCCCGTATAGGGATCACTACTATCATGTTTTGACATCAGACTACAATGACAAGTCATATAGCATATACCCTAGGGAGGACCTTCAGGGTAGACTATGGCAAGGGTAAAACTATCTTATCATTTGATCTTCTGACCATGAGTAGGGTTTATGTGGTGCTGAACAAGAGAATTATTCTCATGATTGATCATTTCATGACCATTAATTAGGTCTTTATGGTAGATATTCTAGGGAGGAACTCCATATTTGTTGATAGTAATGTTATGAGGAGAACCTTCATAACTACAATTGTTGCTTCTATAATTTAGTAATGGATTAGTAGGATCTCAGGACACCATTAAGAGATGTTTTATGGCCTCAATAATTCTATACTTAAGTGTATTAGTATCATTGATATGATCTTGGTTTTAAATTTTCATTTGGTGAGACTTATTTTTGGGCACTCTCCTACGGGCTGTTGGAGTCGTATGTTGTGGATAGCAACTTTTGTATACATGAACTTTCCTAAGCGACTCTCATATTGCTAACAGAATATTTTGACAAGATTCTAGAGTTTTTTAAGTATATATGCCTACCCTATAGTGTCTATTTAAGTGGAAAATTGTATCTAGTTGGAATGGGTATGTGTGGTTGATCCTTTGGTCCTTTTATCATGGGATTTTACCGATGACCCTCCTAGATGGGAGTAGTGGTGTGTGTCTGATCTTGAGTGACCATCGTATTATAATAATAGGCCACTCTGATTATGTAGTTGGGGTTGTATGCTTAATTATTAACCACTATAGTTTTGTTCATTATTTCCTAGAAGGTTTGTATAATGTTGGCAGAGACTGCTTCCTGTCCTTCCAACATTGTCAAGATTTACTGAGTGACTTATTCAGCTATAAGGGGGATATATATACTCATTATTTGGTTGGGTAAGGGATATATACCTACTCTTTTCCTCCATTTCTTTCTGGGATATACCAAAAATCATCATGTGTGGGGGTAGAGACATGGGTGTGCCCCCGTTTTGCTGTTGGCGCATGCCAGTAGGTTTCTCTGATTGCTGTAAAATTTTATTGGTAGGATTTATGTGTATGGGAAAGTATATAGAAATTATCATAGATATTAATCAAATATTTTGGGTGGGATTATCCATTAATAACAAGTATGTGATCCTATTCTTGATTGTTTTATCAACGCCCTCGATGGGTTACCTTGGATGCTCGAGTCTGGGTGACATAAGCCGAAGCCCACAGGGTAAAAACCTCATCATGTTGAGGAATTGGTGTCATGTGGTGTTGGTGGTGATAGTTTTTGGTAGGTTCCCTATGGTGTGACCCTTGTTCGGTTGAGATGACATCATTTTTGACCTCCTTGTCTGCCTCCCTAAGGTAAGGTAGGAACTTATTATTGTATTCTAGGGAAAGTCTTCTAAAATGGTTTAAGATGATGATGTGTGTTGTAGTATTTTTGGACACCATCCATTGTTGAGTAGTTGGGTGATATGGATTCATATATTTGAGGGTTGTTTGTTATGCCTCCAAGTTCGGGATAGTACTATTAATGTGGTATTCTCAAACCAGTGTGTTTGAAACCCGGTGTTGAAGACACTAGGTTGGAGATGGAATCCTCTGGTTAGACAAGGACCTGACTTGTGTGGTAGCTAATGAATACATTTTTTTAGTTGACTATCTTAAGAGACCCATGTTCGTACCACTTTCACTTTATAAGAGTATGAAAGGGGCCTGACAGGTAGTAGAAATGGTTATTTTGGTTAATGAAAGGATTCATGTTGGGTTCACCATTTTTGATTCACAATCATTTGTGGCAGTTCAATTTCCAATAGAGTTTGTTCATATAACCAAAAACACCCAACAACTCTCACATTTATGATGGATCATGGGCCTAATTTCTAAATGTAGGAGATCATTGGGGAACTTAAACAATGAAACTTAATAACTCGCATAAGTCAAGAGGATGGTAGTTCAGGCTCATCATGCCCTTTTAGGGGGAATTATGGCCTACTATGAGACTATCTTATAGGTTTAAGGCATATTTTTTAATCTCTTTTAAATTCCAAATATGGAACCAGTCGCCCCTATGTATTAATAATCGGTTATGGACATGTCTTTATGGGAAATAATATATATATATATATGTGTGAGGTTCTACATTGATGGGAAACCATCTGTATGTATGTGAGGTTCTACATTAATGGAACCATTTGTATGTATATGAGGTACTCTATTTTGGTTACATTCATTATTTTGTGATTCTGGTTTTAAGCCACATAGTTAGGCACTCTAGAATTTATTATCATCCAGGGATACAATATTTCCTCTGATTTTGACCTTGATAGGTATTCCTACATATACTCATGAGAGGAATTGGAACAAACATAGTTCAGTGCCACTTTTCGAGACGCATCATACCTTTTAAGGTCATGTGACAGGAACCAAATCATACAGTTTAACATCATGTGGTAAGGACATCTAGAAAAAAGGTGACTAGTCAAGGCTAGTGTAAGGATTATGTCAAAATTTCATGAGGGACCCAAGATGAATATGGTATCCCAAGTTGGATATGACCCTACAGGGAATATGTCCCAATAAGGATGGTGATGGAGGGACCTAGAAGGAGCATGTCCCTCTAGGTTGGATATGATCCTAATGGGAATATGGCCTGATAACGATAGTGATGGAGGTACCTAGAAGGAGTATGGACATCTGGGTTGGATATGACCCTATTTGGGATATATTCCAAAGACGATAGTGATGGAGGGACCCAAAAGGAGTATAGACCCCCCGGGTTGGATATGACCCTATTGGGGATATGGCCTAGAGAAGATTAGGGTGAGTTTAGGGTGCTGGGTTTGAACCTTGGGGAGGATTCTTATATATCCCACTTAGATATGAATCAAATCCCGCATGGTTTGAATGATTGGGTCTTACACCTATGAAGGAGTCCCATTTGGTCCCTTAAAGGTTTGTCTTTTGGAGAATGTGGCCCTTTGAGGGGATGGTAACATGATTTGGGGGATTACATCTAGTAAGAGGCCCATTTTGTGATATTTGATCATGTTTGTGACATGATCACCACTGAACTCTAATCCCTCATAAGTAATTCTTCATGTGAGAAATAAGAGGGAGTAGAAGATCTTGTATTTTGAATAAACTCCTCCATCTGATGGTGGGTGAGGGTGAGGTTATGTAAGGTAGAGGAATGTCCCGCAAGAAATATAAGGGTCTTAATCTAAGAAGTATTCCCTATAATTACATCCCTTTAGAAATGTGGAAGAGTGGGTGAGGGTGATGAGATGAACAAAAAAGGGATCTTATCATCTGATTTTCTTCACATTTTAGGTAATAGATGTCACAGTCTGACCTAAGAATAAATCTTACACCATATTTAATGTTGGGATCCTCATTACTATAGGAATTTATGATTGATAACATTTCTAGTATCATGCCTATTAGTTATGATAAATTTGGTACTTTTATTACCATGATAATGTATGATTGAGAGGGAACACTAGTGTTCCCTAAGTTCAGATCATGCATGTATGGAGGCTTTGGAGTAAGTCTTGGCTTGGTATCCCTTGGATGAGGGATTAGGATAGAGGGGTTCCTGATTATAAAAGATATAAAAAGAGAGTATGTAAGGTAGTTCTCCCAGGTGATACTTGGGTGAGTTAGAGGGTGCCTCACCTAGGTGATATGTGGGAAAACTAACTTTGGATTTGTCTAAGTGATACCCAGGTAAATTGGGTTCGGCTTTACCTAGGTGATACCTAGGTGAGATAGCTTTGGCTACTTTATCCAGGTAATTCTTGGGTGGATTTGGGAGGTACCTCACCCAAATGTTATTTGTGTGAGTTTAAATGTACCTCATGTAAGTGTTACTTGGGATATCTTGGGTAAATAACTAGATGGGTGACCAAAATAGGGAGATACCTTTATAATACCTACAAGGGTCTCCTTAGGACCTCCTAAAAGGGTTTTGTTTCAGTCCTTAGTCGGGGAGGGGGACTTCACCCTGGTACTTTTGGACTTAGGGAAGTGGTGCATCGCATAGGTCCTTGGTGTCTCAAACCTTGAGGAACCATAATATCTATACTCTAATTAATTACCTCTTATTTTAAGGCTTGTATAGATACCTGGAAGATTTTGGGGACTTGGGTGAAGTACTAGGGTGAGAAAAGATTTAGGATAACTCTTCCTCTTCTAGTCGTGTCAAATGAGGAGCCCAAAGGTCCTATTTATAGGAATTATCAAGACCCTAGGATAAGGAGGAAATTCCACATAGGTTACTCATGTATATAACTCACACATTTGGTACCTATATGATGTGTTGGTGTCACATGTTGTCCTACATAGGTTGGACCTACATGAGTCTCCAGGCATACAAGTGGAGCTTGCACGAGATACCCTTGGGAGAATGCGTGGGACTTAAGGAGTGTTTTCTGCCTTTCATGACTTTTACTCCTCACCTATAATTGGAATATTTCCCTTTAAAACTTTCCATCCTTATGTGAAAAGGGGAGTGTCAACAAAGTCAAAAAAATTTAATAGTCTCAAAAATTACCTTAAATGGTATTTAATGCTTAAATATTATTTTTAAATCATTATAAAATCATAAAAATACTATAATAACTCAATTGGATGGAATATTATAGAGGATATCTTTAATGGCTAATTTATGTGACATTTTTTATTTTTAAAATTACTTTCATAACCCTTAAAGATTTAAAATTTTGTTAAAATGGTTAATGTTAAATAGGGTTAATGAGGGGGTTAAATAAAAAAGATAAGGTTTAAATTTGACACTTAAACCTATAAAAATTTTATTGGTTTAATTTATTACAATTTTATCCTTATTATATTTATATATATATCAATTTTTATCCATTTAACATGATTTAAATACATGTTATATATTAATATTTCGTGTATTTATCAGATATCCACCAACATCACTTAAAAAATGGAACCCCCTATACTCTCCACATCACACTTCTTAATTTATTTATATTTACCAATACCTACCCAAGTACCTTATAAACCTTATTAACCATGTCCTAGATGTTTTTTTCTCAACAAAATACCAACCTATAAGGCTTAAGATGTAAGTCAATGGTGGTTTCTCAAAGAAGAGGTATAACTCTTAACTAAGTGTTTTTATGTTTATTTCTTCTTCCAAATCATTCAAATCTTATATAACTTTTATAATATGATAAAATAATTATCTTAAATATACTAAAATGTTATTATGTTGGTTCCACAACCCTTTTCCATCTTATTTTCTATCATATGGGAAACTAAAATATCGCTTGTGCGTACGTGTGGACTACCACCTCCTCGAAGCGATGTGTTTTTTTTTCATCACCACCTCACTGGATGGTTATTATGATTAATTTAATGAATATATATAATATTCATTCAATAATTATTATTATTTAATTATATTATATTACTTACCATCTTACTCTTCCATCTATTATAAAATGATAACATCATGTGTGTGTACATGTGGACTACCACCTCCACAAAGTGATGTGATTCATTTTTCATGTCCATATTTCATAGATGTTTCCAATATTATATTTAATGTATAAAAATTATAATTATGACATTATTAATATTCTATAGATAATTTAATAATGAACCTTTGACCTTGTTCAACCTATTGAAGTTATTTTGGGATTATGAATCAAACATCCTCAAAGCATCTTATATGAAATTCATCGATTTATTAACTATATAATACATGGTAATAAATGAAATAATATAATTTTATTACTAGGGAGGGTATACATATGAATGATATGATTCGAAACATGAGGTGATGGATTCTCCTTTAAAAATCCTATTATAAAGTTTTCTTTCCAACTCTTTTTATTTCATGTCAAGGTTATTTTAAATGTTTCAAGAATGTTTTTATTTATGATTAAAATATTTATAAAGTTAATTTTAAACAATTTTTGGCATTCTTTACAAAGGATTAAAAAAGAATCATTTCAAAGTTTTTTGTATGATTTATTTTCAAATTTTTTCAAAAATATAAAAAGAATGTTTTTTAATGTATATAGTTTGACTAAAAGTTCCACCATTATATCCATTATTTATTATAAATATTACTTTACAAGTTTCCATGTTTGTTTTCAAATAAAATCAATTTCTCAATATTCTTTAAATTTTTAGTTTTAAAAATCTTTTTCAAAGAAATGAAATTTTCTTCTCATTTTTATAAGATAACTAAACATGTTATTGCTTATGGGATTAAATGCTAATTTAAATGGGTTTTATGATTAAATTTCAAGATATATGTGTTTTATTAATGCTATTGTTCTTGTAAATTTTATATGAATGATTATTTATCCTAATATAACTCTAATTATCCTAATATAGCTCTCCAGTACATTGGGTAAAGTGATGTAATTTACCAATGATAGCTTACACCTAACATATGGGGGAATTAGTTGGTTAGGTGATTCCATTATAAGGGGTCTTATAAGGTTAAATGTAAGGATAATGTACCAAGGTAACTACATGATATGATTGAAATGGTTTTTAAAGGAAATATTTTGATTTTAAAATGTAATAAAATGAGCATATATCTTTAAATAAAGTTTAAGGGGTGAATGAATTGTTTTTTAAGGAAAGGTATTCATGAGTTTTTATGTTTTCTAAGAAACCCTTATGTTTATGATTTTTTATTTATTATTTTGTATGAAATTTTTTATGAAATATATTGAGAAATTAAGTTCTTTTCATAGAAAAGTAAATAGATGTTTGATCTCAAATGTTAATTATGAAAATACAAACTTTATTATGGATTATTCAGGTTTACAAATGGACTAACTTGTTTATTTTATTTTATAACCATTACTGATATTTTTTTAGATCATAACATATATTAAAATGTCTTTAATAGGGTTTAAGGATGAGAAGGAATGTTATTAAAATAAAAGTTTCACTAATGGAAATTACCTTGAATGAATCAAGTGTGTCTTCATAAAGAACAGTTTTGTGGAAAAAATAGACATTTTGTGTAAATATTCACTTTGTAATGTAATATATTTAATAATTTTCTAAAAAAAATATACCTAAAAAGGTATTTGAAATGTATGTGATGAAATATAATCCATAAATCATGTAATTTATGGGATAGTTATGTATGGGTTGTTATAGTTGGTATTAGATAAAAGGTTTTGAAAACTTTAGATGTTAGTATGATTTAGGTGAGGATGTATTAAGAATTTTATATACCATAATGGGTTAATAATTCTAAGTTTGATCATAATTTTAACATAATATATACTCCTTTTGAGGTTTTATGTGATGGGAGTACTTTGGGAGACATATATAGGAATAAAACTCTTGGGTTTAATATGTGTTAGTGAACATGTTATTTGAGGAAGAATGTTTTTTATATACATAAGGTGAAAGGTATTGATAAACTTTAGGGTTAAGATTGTTGAATTTGATCCTTGATTCAATTTATTATTATTTTCAATCATTAAAATAATTTTAATCTCTTATACACTATAAGATTTTCCTTTTTGAGTTTTTATATATTCTAGTTAACTTGAGAAGTGAACTTGAGAGGATTGGATGTGAGTGAAAAATTGATATTTTGGAAGTTACCATGAATTAAAATTTGACAAAGTCATGAACCGACTACATAAAAAAATGAACTGACCGTATGAACAAAAATAAACTGACCGTATGAACAAAAATGAACTGATTGTAAGAAAAATAATAAACTAAGCACATGAACAAAAATAAAGTGACTTCAAGTTGAAATTTGGAAAAGTTTTGAACCTACCTTATGATCTATATATAGTCACTTAATTAATTTATCATATTTTATCCCAAAACATGCTCTAATTTATTTATACTTTTATATTTTGAATTTATGCATGTTTGTTTAACATGTTTGTCTTGATTCAATTATTCCTTAAATACTTGTTAATTATTTTAATATTAAGGAATTTTATTTTGAATAATTTCATGTAGGATTAAATGTTTATCATGTGGTTTTAAGTTTCATGCTGGTTTCTTGGGAAAATGGGAGTTCCAAATTAAATGGGGTTGGAATTTAAATAATTTATCCCACATACTTTATGACATTTTTCCAAGGGACTTTAATATTGATTATAATTATTTTTTTGAACTTTACTAATTATTCAAATTTATTATCACTTTATAACATAATTTCAATGTTACTATTTATAAAAGTGACCCACATGGGTATATTTTTCATATGCATTCAATGAAGAAATATCATGCATCATTGGGAAAGATAAGATACAATGGTATTTATGATTTTAATATTCTATGCACAAAGGAACTCGATATAAGGATTTCGATATATCTAGATCAGTTGAAATGAAAGGTCAAGGATTTTCTTGAACTATATAATTGTGACATACTTTGGTGATCAACTACTACTCTAAGTTGAATTATAATCATTTGATCTTTTACTAATGGAGATCAGTTTTCTTCCTCAACTCTCAGACTATGAAGCATTCATCTGGTTATGTGATTTTACTTCTTCTTATTCTTCTTATGTGTGCATAATTGTAATGGTTTATACTTCCCAATAAAAGGTAAGATTTGGGGTTGTGAATCCTATAAAAAGGTCAGGCATTGGGTTGTGCCTCTAGGGGAAAAAGGCAAGTTGCTCAGGTTGTGCCTCCAGGTATAAAAAGGTGGGATTGTTTTGGGTTTAATCCTTCATTGGGGAAAGTATTTGTAAATAGGTTTTGACTCCAGGTAGGAAAAATTCATTATAATATTCTATTATAGTGTTTATAGTGGGTGCCATATCTCTTAGTTTGTGAGAGGGGTGAAGAGTAGAGTAGGATCATTTAGATCCAAACTTCTATAAAAATATCTTATGTTCATTTTTATTTTATTTTCATTGTAATAACTTTAATATTTTAAAATTATCTTAAATTAATTTTTAAAAAGACAAATTACCCCCCTCTTGGATATTTTCCCATCTTAACTCTAGACCAACAAAGATGATCTTTGAAATTGAGGTAATTATAGTTAATTGTGATAAAATGGTTATTACATTTTGGGAATATATGATTTATTATATAGATAATCATAATATTGAAAATTGATTTGGTGACTAAGTGAATAAATTTATTTTTTAATAAGTTCACTATATTTTTGGTAACATTAAAGGAATCAGGGAAAATGGGATATTCTTTACTAGTATAGAATTAGTTGATATTAATTGAGGAATAAATATTGAGTTAAATTTTAAAAGCTTATATGTTTTTTGTTGTTATGGTGATTTAGATTATTTATGGAAATGATTATCATATTTTTAAGATTATATGATTAGAGAATATACATTTTTGGTATGAGAATTTATGAGTGATTAATGATATTTGAAGATAAATGTTAAGTTAATCTCCAAAGAATATGTGATCAAATATTTTTGATTTTTGGGTTTTAAATTTGGTTAAGAATATTTTAAATATCTTTAAGGTTGGTTATTTATGGAATGTTTAAAGTTTAACTTTGGGTGTTATTATTGAGGATTTTTAGATTAATTTAGTATTTATTCATATTGGATATTATATTAACTTATGCTAACCATTTTGGTTTTGGTTAATGACTAAATATGAGAGGAATAACCTATTATAATTTTTTGGATTTTATGATCCATTAGAAGTTTATTTTAGTGCTCCATGCATGAAAATTTCATATTGAATATTCATTGCTTGGAATGAGAGATAAGAAAGAAGTATAAACTACTCGAAGCATAACCAAAGGATGAAATTATGCTTATGTAATGGAAAAAAATCAAGTATATTTTCTCATAATCTCTATCTATGTGGTAAAATAATTCTTCAACTCAAGAAACATGAAGAAAAATCTATCGATTTTTATCACTCTATATTAAGGTATGATTTCATAAACACTATAAAAAATACAACCTTTTAATGGTAAATATATGGTTTAAGAAATATTTAGGAAGTGATAAGTTTATTAGTCTTATCATAGACATTAATGTTATTTTTGAAAGGAAATTTTATCTATGTAGATTATAATATAATTCTTTCCACTTATGTATATTTTATTTGGCTTAATATAATTGATTATAAAAATATTTTAAACCCTGACTATTGAGCATTAGATGAAATTGAGATGAAAATTTTATTTAAGGAAGGTAGAATGTAACACCCCAATATTTTATAATGTATTTTATTTAATAACATTATGTTTGATAGCATGTGGTATACACAACACAAAACTTAAATGAATGATGATATACTATAGAAATATTATTATTTAAATATGACCATTATAATCTAGATGTTGGTTTGATAGATATGAATAGGAATAACCATATTATGAAATTTATTTAGAATTTTTTTTTATTTAATAAAATTAATATTCAATCATACATTGATTATAAATTGGTTATAAATTAATATAAAATCTTTTGAAGGTAAAAGATATATTTTTCATAAAACTATTTTTATGTGTGCAATGTATTTTTATATTAAAAAATTAAATTAATCACTAATGATAAATGATTATAATGAAATTATTAGATTATATATCAAATAAAATTAATAAAAAACATTTAATTTTGGTTATTAGGAAATTAATAACAATAAAGTCATTTTATTCTTCAAAAATACATTTTCTTTGAAAATAGTTTTTATTGTATTTTGTGTGTGGATATTATGAATAATTTGTGATAATTGTAGAAAGTGCATTTGATAAAATGGAAATAATTTTTGAAGTTATTGTATCAAAATAAACTTAAGATAATTTTTTGGGTTTTTTCTAAAAATGTTTATTTTTAGGTGAATAGTGAAAATACGTATTTTGAAAAAACTGTCATTTATTACTTTTAATCAAATTAATTTCAATGTTATATTTGGTTTTGGATTTTATTTAAAGTAACAATAGTTTAATTATAATAAAATTTATCCAATTAATTCCATGGGAATTAATATTAAATATGAATTGGTTATAAAATCATTTTTATACTTAAAACAAGTATTTTTCTAAAAATGGGTTTTTATTACGTTTTGCGAACTTATATTAAAATTAAATTCTATAAATTATATAAATTAATTCTTAGAAAATGAATTTTTTATTCAGGATTATAATTTTCTAATTTGTTTATAAGTTCAGTTTTAGTTTTTGTTATAATGAATAATAATCATGGTATAAATTCATCACCATAATAAAGGTTAAAATAGGATAAAAGTGTTAAGTCAAAGTTTAGAGACTTAAAATATCACAAAAAATCATCTTAAAATTTTTTTTATGAGTTTATTATAGACCTACCTTGATTTTATATTCATTTATGGTTGAATTTAGAGCCACTTTACGTGAACATTACATCCCTTTTTATATTAATAAATTTATATTTCTAAAATTGTCACTCTCTCTCAATTATTTTGTTTCCATTGTGTAGATATATATAAAAATGATCTATTAATGAATCAAGATAATAAAATTGATTAATAATAAACTATATTTATGATATTAATTTATTTTTAATATTTAGTGATAGTGTAATTACATTGAATGTTCACACAACGCCAGTGTAGCGCTTATGCAAGCAATAGAAAAAACAAGTAAATTATTTTAAAACTTTAAAATTAATATGTTTTAGATAAATTTTGGAGTTATAAGAATTTATTAGATAATTATAATTTATAATTTATTGATAAAGAGTTTATATTTTAATTCCATTGTTGTCTTGATGTCTTTAATGTCAAATTTTGTGAATGACCCTAAAAATAACCCTAAATCATATTTAATATTTAAAATTTATTTTTAAATCATTATAAAATTTTAAAAATACTATAATAACTCAAATTGATATAAATTCTTTGATTATATCGTTAATTTTTCATTTATGTGTCATTTTTTATTTTTAAAATTACTTTAATGGCCCTTAAATATTGAAAAATGTGTTACAACGGTTAAGGTTAAACAGGGTTAACAAGAGGGTTAAACCAAAAATAAGGTTTAAAATGACACTTAACCTATCTAAATTTTATTGGTTGAATTTATTTAAAAATTATTATCATTATATTATAATATATATCACTTTAGAGCTATTTTACATGAGTTTGGAACATATTGTATATTAATATTTCATCTATTTATAAGATTTATACTCACCTCACTTATAAAAGGAAATCAACTCTCATCTCTTAGATCACATATCTCTGGAGGTTCCTCTTGCTGCTTGCGTACCCCCTATTTTGGCGCTAGGAATTACCGATCGTTTGTTCTTTCAAGTAGATATCCCTTCATCTCTTTTAATTTGTATATCATGTGGGGTGGGTGTAAAAATGTTCTCTTTTTAAGATAATATAATTCCAAATAAATAAAGATAATCAAATTTATTTATCATCAATATATAGGGGTTGTGTAAAAGTGATGCATGCTTATGTTTTATTGTTTACTGATATTGTGATCTATATAGGCTATATGCCTACTGAAAATCATGGTCGTTGGTATTATTTTTTGCGCACCTATGATGGATTGTGGATGTTTATTATTGATCATCTATGAACCACCATATAAATATGAAATTGGTTAGCTATGTATATTCGGTTAAATAAATGGATGCCTTAGGATAGAACTTGCTTTGTGATAACCCATGAATTATCAAAGTGGAATCAAAGAACGGGTGTTTTATAAATCTAAATACATCTTGCTTTGTTGGTGTGGTTGTGTGTTTTGTGTGGCTTTGTTCTATATTGTTCCTTGAGTTGTTGTGTGGTGTTGGGGTTGAGATCACGGTTGTTTCTGGGGTGATACGGGTGGTGAAATGGTATCTCAAGTTGAGATATTGTTTGATTGTGGAATAGATGGGAAGTGTTTGAGAAATGGGGATTCAGGTTTGGGTTGTGGTATGTTTATGTTACTAGGTGTGGTTTTGTTATACAGTGGGGTTTTCAAGTTGGTTGTGATGAGGTTTGTTTTGGGGTTTGGTAGTAAGTTGGGGGTTTTCTTATTGAGAGGAAGGGCAGGCCGGAATGACTTTGAAGAATGATGATGGTAGTGGTTGGTATGGGTGTTAAACGAAGTGGAAATATGAAGTGAGTTTCTTTATTGTGGTTCTTTTTTCTCTAAATGGTTTATGTTTTCCGACTTGTTTCATGATTTGGTTGTTAGTTTCTCGGGTAGGGATGGAATGAATAAATGGTTTCCTTAATAAATAATGATAATTGGTTAAATGAATTGGTTGGGGGTATGTTTGAGTTGTGGCTTATTCTGGATGGATTTCATTTATCAACTTTTGAAGTGACTATTGGTAGTGTTGAATAATGCATTTAGAGGTAGTAGCAGAGTTGGAAGTATCATAGGGTGGTTAATTGTTTGATTGAGAACTCATATGTTGGGCTTGAGTGTTTGATACTATATATACATACTTGTATTTTCCTTTTGTTTTCTATACGCACCCCACCCTAGTTGAGCACTATGTTTCTAACACCCCCATTGTCATAGGGGAGGGTGTCTTTACCAAACATACCAGTGGGAGGATGTATTACTATCCACCCACTCTTCCCTACTCCCTCTTCTAAGCAGTGATAGCCCAAGATTCTTCGGGTAGGTGGTGTTTTGTGAGGCCTAGGTGTGTGCGGGTGAGTTGTGTTTTACTAGGTGTATTTGGGATGAGATGTTTTATGCTTTCCCAGGTGTTTTCATGATGTGATGTGTTATGTGTCCTAGGTGTCTATGGGTAAGATGTGGTTGTGAGGCCTAGGTGTGTGTGGGAGATATGTGATGAGCTTCGTTTACTAAAGTTGTGGGACTATCTATGAGGCCTAGGTGTGTGCGGACGGGTTGTGATGTGGTACTTTTAGAAGATTTGGGAGTGCAAGGATGTTTGTCATTAGGGTGTGAGAGCATCTAATTAGTGGTAAAGTGGTGTGGGGTACTCTATCATCGATGTGATCTATATTAATTTACTTGAATTGCATTATTTGGTGAGTGTGCCTTTGGTGAGGTTAGGGTGGCTAATATACCTTGTTAGGTGCTTTTGGTTTTTTTGTTTTCTCACAGGGGTATTAGTATGCTTCTCCACTTGTGCATGAGAGACTTTGGTTTTTACCTACTGGGTATACTTTTATGCTCACCCTATATACATAAAACTACTTTCAGGTTTCTATGAGGACTATGAGGACCGTGATGGGTATTACTAGCTTGGAATTAGGGATAGTCGTTGTATCCTTTCTTATCTTTGTTCTTTTGGAATTTAATTTGGAGATTTTCATTATATTTGTATCAGTTTTACTTTAAAACATACATGTGGGATGGATTTTGGTTTTTCTTTTATATAGTGCTTGGAGTTGTTTTGAGATGGACCATCTTATCTCCTGATCTCATTTTCTTATAAAAAGTTTAATGCCTCCCATTAGTGAGATTTTATACCCTTGGTGTTGGTCGTCACCCCAGGGCCTACTGGAGGCGGGACTCGGGGATCATTATCTCTCTTCGTTCATTACCAGCTCAAGAGGGGAATATTTGGAGGGAAGGGTTCATGACATGTGTGATTATCACATGGTTTGTATAACCATGAACCTCAACTATGTGGACCATAAAGGGAGGATCGTGATTAGTTTAACTATGAAAATGAGGGTTGTAAAACCATGAAAATTTTAAAATTTATTAAAGATAATATCGTAAGGTTTGTGTGTGGTTTGTCTAAACATGCACCCAAATCATGTGATGTGTAGTGAACCTGGACAGTAGGTGTGCATGGTTTGTCCAACCATGTATCCAAACCATGTAACCTATTAAAAAGTTGGAAATTACTATTTTCCCCCTCCTTGACTTAAATTTAATTCACCCCTTTCTTCTCCTCATTTTTTCACAACATCCCATTGTATCTCTCCCTTCTTTACTCTTTAAGGTTTTGGTGTTTCACCCTCATCTAGTATCTGATTCCATCATTGTTGGTTTCATTGCATCACCCTTAATAAGTATAACACTACTTTATCTTATTTCCTTGGCTTTCCTCTCCATCTTTGGAGTTATCTTCATGTGACCTAATATGCCATATTTTTAGGTCTTTTGTCTGGTTTCCCAATTTCTCTCATTCCATCCCAAATCTAAGGTCGATATTGGATGAGGAGTCTTCTACAAGGATAAGGTAGGTATTCTATTACTTTTCCCTAAAATTATAGATGTTTATTACATGTTTCGTTATGACACGCACTGGACATTCCACACATTTCCCCCAAAATATATAAATCCTTTAATTAATCACCTAGACTTGACCTTGATGTTCCATGATTCCCTTTGATACCATTATGGTGTTTTTTTATTTTCACTTATAAATGGAATAAAAAGAAATAAATTAATTGAATTTTAAAATGTTATGTATACTTAACTTAGTCTTATTACTCATTAATATATTATATATAGTAATTTTTATAGACCTGGATTACTATAAAGGTGTTTCGTTCCTTGAGTAAGACTCGGATTCCCAATCTGGAATGTCTCGGGTGAACTTATATGATGCCAACTGATTCATTTATATGACCTCCAAGTGAAACACCACCCTTGGTATTGATTAATGTATTAGATATGTGAATTCATTGGCTAAACACTAGTGATTCACTTGTATACTCTAAAATTTTGAATTCCTAGGATGAGCTCCTAGGATTCAAATTAAAGTACTCAGACATATACTACCTTGGATGATCTCCTTGGACTCCAATCAAGTTTATCCTGAGATTACCTTAGACTTATCATTAGGCTTAGTTAAAAACTTTTAGGGTGGATTTATAAGGGGTTATCCCTTGGATTACACTCATACCCCATAGCCTAACATCTCGATTGATCACTATGGGTGGGTACAACATTTAAAGTAATGAATTCCATGGGTATCCCATAGATCCCTTATGATTATTATAATTGGATTTCTTGGATATGTTCCTTGGGTCCCTAGCCAAATAATGGTCATATTCTTAGAGACGTCCATCTTAGGTCGAAGCTGGTAGGGTTGGCCAAGTATCCCATGAGGAGCCTGAACTCGACATGGTGTATATATTACTTTACTTATTTACCTATATTATACTTTCACAATGTTACATGTCATATTCACATACTAAATTTACATTAGACACCATTGGTGGTGGCCTACTGAGTTTTACTCACACCTAGTTCGGCCCATCATTTGGTACCCAAACATACTTTATGGATGTAGGTAGAGATAAGGGGAAGCACCTAACTATGGATGCTTGATTTCTTTTTAGTATGGGAGCTTGGGAGAAGATGATTGAGTCGATTCTTGGGATGCACGTGGAGATAGTTGTTTTGGTCTTTTTTTTTCCTTTTATATATATTATTACAGTTGTATGTCTACTTCCCTGTCTGTCAGTTTTATATTTTATATAGTTATGACATCATCTTTATATGAAATTAATTACTATATATCTTACTATTTATGATCTAGATGGTTTACTTCCACTACCTTATTATTTCTATTGTGCTTATATACTATTTTCATTACCTTTATTTACCATTGTTCCAAACTATGATAAAAAGGGTATAGTCTCCCCACCGTATAACTTTACAGCCACACTGTTAGTCAGTAGCCTTTAGCATACAAGGAGGTATTCTTGAGGTCATATGGACCTCAATTTTGGTTACTTATGAGTTAATCAGGCCTGGGATGTCCCAGGTTAATCATAAGTTTAAAATCATAGATATCCCTTTAGAGATTTTATGTGATGAGATTACTTTGGGAGATATTTATGGGAATACAACCCTTAAGTTTGGTATGTGTTTTAGTGAAAAGGTTATTGTAGGAAGAATGATATTTTTATTTTGTGGACCTAAGTTGAAAGGAATTGATAACCAGTAGGGTTAAGATAATATTTGATATTGAGGTAATTATGGTTAATTGTGATAAAAGGGTAATTACATTTTAGGAACATGTGATTTATTATATAGATAATCATGGGATTGAAAAGTGATTTTGTGACTAAGTGAATAGATTTATTTTTGAATAAGTTCACTATATTTTTGAGAACATTAAAGGAATCATGTTAAATGGGATATTTTTTGATAATATAATATTTTATGTCAAAGTGTTTGATATTAATTAAGGAATAAATATTGGGATAACTTTTGGAAGCATATATGTTTTTTGTGGCTTTATGATGATTCGGGTTATTTATGGAAAATATTGTCATATTTTGGTGATTATATGATTAGATTATATAAATTTTTGGTATATGAATTTATGAGTGATTAATATTCTTTAGAGATAAATTTTATGTTGATCTCCACAGAATATGTGATCAAATATTTCTAATTTTTTGGTTTTGAATTGGGTTAAGAATATTTTGAAGATCTTTAAGGTTAGTTATTTATGGAATGTTTAAAGTTTAACATTGGGTGTTGTTGTTGAGGATTTGTAGATTAATGTAGTATTTATTAATATTGGATATTATCTTAAATTTTTCTAACAATTTTGGTTTTGGTTAATTTCTAAAGACAAGGGGAATAACTTGTTATCCTTTTTTAGATCTTACAATCCATTAGAAGTTTAGTTTAGAACTTCAGGCATGAAAAATCATCTGAAATATTCATTTCTTAGTTTGAGAGATGAGATAGAAGTGGAAACTGCTTGAAGCACAACCAAAGGATGAAATTGTGCTTATAGAATGGAAAGAAATCAATTAAGTGTATTTTTTAATATTATATATCTCAATGGTAATAGAATTCTTCAAATCAAGAAAGAGGAAGATAAATCTATCAGGTTTTATCACTTGCCTATTATAGTATGCTTTTAAAAACACTTTCATGAGTATGATCCTCATAATGGTAAATACTTGGTTTATAAAATATTTAGGAAATGATAATTTTCTTAGTACTAACAGATAAATTAAAGTTGTTTTCAAAAGGAAATGTTATTGATGTAGAATATAAGATAATTATTGCCACTTATGTATATTTTATCTCACTCCTTACAATAGATTCTGAAAATGTTTTAAACCATTTATATCATGTGAGAGATAAAATTTCAAGGACACAATTTCTTTAAGGGGTAGAATTTAACACCCCGATATTTTAGAATGTATCTTATTTAAATAATATTATATTTGATAGTTTATGTTATGACAACCCTGCTTTTATTACAAACTTAAACATGATTTATTACATAAACTATTCACTTGATACAACATGGAATATTAAGAGGTCTAGTGTCTTTGGGGATTAAGATCATTACATAACAACTTAAAACATGAAATATAACATATTTATTGAAAACTTACTTTACATGACCACTACATTCCCTTGTACTTAGCATTGCATGGGATAACCTGAGGACATGCATAAGAAAAGGGTGAGCTATAAAGCCCAGTAAGGGAATAAACACGGAATACATGAGGAGTACAATACATGTTAGACAATAGGCATATCAATAGAGCACAATAGAAACATGAACATAAAGGCATGATAAATCATGATAATCATAACATGGAAATGTGGCAACAACAATTAACATGGAATTAGCATGAGCCAAGGCTCATTGCACATGGAGCATGAGTAAATTATCATTGCACATGAATCAAGAGTAAACCCTAGTTGCACTTGAATTATCATGAGTCAACACTCATTGCACACGATGTATCATGATACTATACTTTACCCAATGAATTGGAGCACTATAAGGGCGCACCCTTCTTAAACATTTCATTTCATGCATAAGTGTGCCACATGGATCATAAAACATGGATTCATAAAACATAATCATTTATTCCACAATAAAGGAATGTGGAATTCATACATGAAACTTTATAATCAATAAGTAAATGTGCATAAAGGTGAATACCCTTTATGGAGAAATGGGCATGGTATTCACTACACAATGGCATTGGCTTAGAAAATCGGTGCAATTTCGGCAGCGTAAGGGCGTGACATAAGAATTCATAAAAATGGTTGATGAGAGAGAAAGGGGTTACTCATCATATTTAAATGTAATGGATAGTAAGGAGGTCATATAGATACATGTCCCAAAAAATTTAATGGAATTTAGATTCATGATACAAAAGTATTGCTTGAATGTAAATGAGGAGAGAGAAGTTCCTTTCAGAATTTCGGCATAGTAACAGGTGTACATGGGAGGAATTTAATGAGAGAGAAAGGGTATCCCATAATTCAAACATAAAGAGGGAATTATGAGTAAGGTTCAAAACCATACCCCAACATTCATAATTGAAATTAAAATGGCAAAACAACTTAAAGAAAATTGGACAAAAATGAGAAAGGAAGAAAAAACCCTTACTTGGAAGTGTGCTTCCAAAGGCTTGATAGAGGCTTGAGAGAGGCTTCTTGGGAGCTTGGGGAACCTTGGTAGGATTATATAGAGAGTAGGGAAGAGGTTGTATGAACTAAAAAGGCTTTGAGTGAGGAGGAAGTGGGAGCTTGGGTGGGTTTATATAGGAAAGGTGAGTGAATTCTTTATTATTTTGGTTTGGGACCCCTTACATTAAACTAATACAAACCAAAAATCAGCTCATGGTTTTTGCCCATGGTTTTTGGAAAAGGGGAGAGGAAAACAATATTTTATAAGGACAAAGTCCAAACTTCTTAAAATAATGGTTTTGCTTATGTGGAGGTGAGTCACACTCCCATGGAAAATAATTTAAAAAGACAAGATGTTTAATAAGTCTTAAGGGGTCCATTAATGTTTTGTAAAATAAGTCAAACAAACCCAAAATCACATTATTTTAATGGTAAAACATATATTGGCCGAACATAAAGCTTATAGTATTTTATTACATCACTATTGGGTCATTATGATGTCAAAAAACACATTATATATTTAAACGGTATTTAATTTTTACCCAAAAATTTGATTGTATCAGAAAATTATGAAAAATTCACCATTGGATAACTTTGACATCTTAATTCCATAAATAATATTTATTTTTTCTAAATATGTTAATTTTCACTTTTAAAATAAAAACCGATATTTATCGAAAATTCATGGGTTTTGACAAAAATGGCTTTCAAACCTTAATAAAAATTACAATTGCATTCATAAAATTATAAGATCATTTATATTTAATAAAAATTAATTTAATAATAATAATAATATTTTATTAAAATATTATTTAATTCAAAAATCCCTTAATTTAATAAAATAGAATTCTTAATTAAATAATAACTAAAAACACTATTTTTACTTTCAAAACTATTTACAATGTATCAAAAATGACAAGAAAGCATATTCATTATTATATAAAAAAATAATGTACATGAACATAATACTAGAAATTTGTTGCATAACCCCTTAAAACAGCAGCATAAGACCTAAGGGTAAGGTGTGTGATGGTGAAAGACTCTTGGGGTGGCTCGGATAACATCGCTCGAGTGGTAATCTCTATCAACTTCCACTTTTCCTATAGACAGTCTCATTCGAGCTTGACATGGTGAATCTCAGCTTGGGCTTGGTCAAGAGCGAAGCCCAAAGACGCCGCCTCTTTTCCGAGCTCTGACAAATGGGATTCGTATGGAGCAATTCTACTGGATGAGTCCATCGCTTCTTTTTTCTGAGTAAATTGGGTTCTTTAAAGCGTTATATTTATACTAATAATGTGATCACTGTTCAACAACTATAAAAGTAACGGTCACAACTCTTAACATAAAACCAAATAAGTTGACATTTTATATAAGTGTTTTACATAAAGAGACATTTAACTAGATTAAGAGTAATTTCCATTAATGAAACTTTGGGTCGTTACAATATTCCCCCCTTAAGAAATTTCGCCCTCGAAATTTCCTTTTCCCACACTAAAATAGATGTGGGTAACTTAGCTTCATCATTTCCTCCAATTCCCAAGTCACTTCTTCAAACTTTTGGTTTCGCCACAACACCTTGACGAGGGGCATTGTCTTATTTCATAGAACTTTTTCTCTACGATCTAAGATCTTCACTGGTTTCTCCTCATAAGAAAGATCATCCTCCAATTGTGTCACCTTAGAAGAGAGTACATGTGAAGGGTCTGGTATGTACTTCCTTAAGAGGGATACGTGAAATACACAATGTACTTTGGCCATTGTAGGTGGAAGTGCTAGTCGATAGGCCACATCCCCGACACGATCAAGAATCTCGAAGGGGCTGATATAGCTTAGACTTAACTTTCCTTTCTTTCCAAACCTCATGACCTTCTTCCATGAAGATATGTGTAGAAAAACCATGTCTCTAACTTTAAACTCAAGGTCTCATCGATGATTATCTACATAACTCTTTTATCAAATATGGGATGCCTTGATATGATGTTGAATGGTTTTCACCTTCTCCACCATTTCCTCGACCATTTTTGGTTCAAGTAGCTTACGTTCACCAACCTCATCCCAACATGTCGGTGTTCTGCACCTTTTCCCGTACAGGGCTTCATAAGGTGCCATTTGGATGCTTGAGTGGAAACTGTTATTATAAGAGAACTCAACCAGAGGAAGATGTTGATCCCATCCTCCTTTAAAGTCCATTGAGCATGCTCTCAACATGTCCTCAAGTGTTTGGATAGTCCACTCAGATTGGCCATCAGTTTGAGGATGATAGGTCGTACTGAAGTTCAGTTCAGTATTTAGAGCATGTTGAAGACTCTTCCAAAACTTAGAGGTGAATCTTGGATCTCGGTCAGACACAATAGATAGTGGTACTCCATGCAACCTTACCACTTCCCTGATATATATTTGTGTTAGTTGATCCAATGAGAAATACTCCCGAATAGCAATGAATTGTGCAGTCTTTGTAAGACAATCCACCACAACCCAGATTGCATTGTTGCCTTTGGTTGTCCTCGGAAGTCCGGTGACAAAGTCCATGGTGATGTTCTCCCATTTCCATTCTGGTATGGGCAATGGTTGCATCATCCCCTTAGACTTATGCCTCTCTGCCTTCACTTACTGGCATACCAGGCACTTTGATTTATATTCAGTGATCTCCTTCTTCATATTATCCCACCAAAAATTTTCTCGGAGATCTCGATACATCTTTGTGCTCCCTGGGTGAATAGATAAATTTAAACTATGTGCATCATCCAAAAGTTCTTTCTTCAGCTCCAGACTTTATGGAACACATAGTATTTTCCCAAATCGTACAATTCCTTCTTCATTAACATTAAAATCCAAGGATTTCCCTTTTTCGATAGCTTCCACTTTTTCCTGAATTCCCACATCATCCTTTTGAGCATCATTTAACCTTTCCAAAATAGATGGTTGAGAAATCATTTGTGAAAGGATTGATGATGTGCCCTTCTTTATGATTTCCATGTCCATCTTCATCAAGTCTAAGAAGATTGGATCCTTCTCAATTCTCATCTTTGATAGAATCGCTGGGTCCTTTCTACTTAGGGCATCTTCCACCTTGTTTGCTTTCCCAGGGTGGTAATGTATTGAACAGTCATAATCCTTGATGAGCTCTATCCATATTCTCTGGCACATATTAATTTCTTTCTGTGTGAATATATATTTAAGACTCTTTTGGTCAGTATATATCTCACATTTCTCCCCATAGAGATAATGTCGCTAGATTTTCAAGGCAAAGATCACAGCCGCCAACTCCAGATCATGCGTTATATAGTTTCGCTCATGGATTTTTAACTACCTTGAGGCATAGGATATCACTTTATCATTATGCATCAGCACACAGCCTAATCCCTTCTTCGAAGCATAACTGAATACTACAAAAATTTCCCCACTTGTGGGTAAAGTGAGCACGGTCGTAGTGATAAGCCTCTTTTCAACTCCTTGAAGCTTTCTTGGCATTCATCACTCCAAGAAAACTTTACTCCCTTTCGAGTTATCTTGGTAAGAGGGTTGGACAATCGTGAGAAATATCTCACAAATCGTCGATAATATCCAGCTAACCCCAAGAAGCTACGGATATCCGTTACTGATGTTGGCCTCAGTCATCCCTCAATTGTATCTGTTTTAGAGGGATCCACAGATATCCCATTGCTTGTGATGATATGGCCCAAGAATGAGACCTCCTTCAACCAGAACTCACACTTGTTGTACTTTTCATAGAGCTTCTCCTTACGCAAAGTCTCTAGTACAGTTCTTAAATGCTCCTCATGATCCTCCTTGGTTTTGGAGTATATTAGAATATCATCTATAAAGACTACCACAAATTTGTCAAGGTAATCTCTAAAGACTCTATTCATCAAGTCTATGAATATTTCTGGAGTATTAGTGATTCTGAAAGGAATTACTATGAATTTATAGTGCCCGTATCTTGTACGAAAAGTAGTCTTGGAGACATCTTCCTTCTTCACCCTTACTTGATAATATCCCGACCTCAAATCTACCTTAGAGAAGTATTGTGTTCCACGAAGCTGATCGAATAAGTCATCGATCCGTGGCGGAGGATACTTGTTGTTTATCGTGATTTTGTTAAGTTCACAATAATCGATGCAAATCCGCATTGAACCATCCTTCTTCTTGACGAAGAGGACTGGTGCACCCCATGGTGAAGCACTTGGGTGTATAAACCCTTTATCCAGATTCTCCTGTGGTTGTTTCTTCATCTCTTCAAGCTCCACGACAGCCATTCTATATAGAGTCTTGGATATTGGTAGAGCCCCTGGTATAAGTTCAATTGAGAATTCAACGTCTCTTTTAGGAGGAAGACCAGGAATTTCCTCGGGAAACACTTCAGCAAATTCTCTCACAATAGGCATTTCCTCAAGGGTGGTCTCTTCCTTGGACTCAATCATCTGAGCCAGATACGTGTGCTCATAAGGCAGTAATATCCATGCTTGAGATGATGGAGCTAAAGGAGATTCATCTTCCTCCTTACACTCGTAAAGAATCAGGGGTCGATTCTCTATATGGAGTGTAATTTCCCTCTCCCGACAATTTATGTTGGCTCTATATAAGGAAAACCAATCCATGCCAAGAATTGAATCAAATTCCACCAGAGGGAGTATGACGAGGTTCGTTAGGAAATTCAATCCATAGATTATAACAGGGGAGGACTTATATTCATGGGATGCAATGATTGCCCCATTTTCCATACTCATCGACATCTTCACTTCCAAGATTTGTGGTGGTGTTGGGATTGTTCTACTAAACTTTTGAGATATAAAAGAATGCGTAGAACCTGAATCAAAAAAGTACGTTTTCTATTCTTGAATGAATAACTAGCATACCTGTCACCACTTCGTTGCCGGGGTTCACTTCGGTAGAAGTGATGGCAAAAGCTCTTCCTTGCTGCCTTGGAGGTTATTGGTTGCCTCTGAAAACCCTTGGATTAGGGCACTAATTTGCAAAATGCCTCGGTTCTTTGCAGTTGTAACAATGAACAACGCGTTGAGGTTCGAACGGAGCGTTCCTCTCCTCTGTCACAGTCGCGGGTCTTTCTTGCCAACAGTTAACAGCTAGGTTCCCTTCTCTTCCACACCTAAAGCATTTCCTTGTCCCCTTGAGGCAATTTCTAGGGTTCTTCTTTCCACACTTTTGGCAAGTGGGGTGCTGGATCTTCTTAGCACCGTTGGATTTATCCATCGGATCGCCAGCATTGAAGTCTACCTTATACTTCTTGTCCCCATGATACCCCTGTGATTCCCCGATCTCCATTTTAACCTTGAGGGAACATCAGACAATTTCCTCATAGTTGTCGAAGTCACGGATCGCTAATGCTTTCCACAAGCTAGGCTTCAGCCCACCAAAGAAGCGGTCAACCTTGCATTCGGGGGTAATGACAAAGCCGGAAGCGTATCGTGCAAGCCTTGTGAAGTTTTCCTCGTACGCTCCAACAGATTCTTCATCTTTTTTCTTGAGGGAAAGGAAGTACCTTTCCATCTTAAGCTGGAGGATGCGTGGAAAATATTTATCGAAAAACATCTTCCGGAAATCCTTCTATTCCAATGCCTCGATATCCTCCTCAGGCTTCATATTTTTTATCAACGTACAGCATTGATCAGATTCACCCACCATGTGATAATCCGTTAGGAGAACCTTCTCTTTTTCAGAACATTGAAGGATGGAGAAGATCTTTTCAATGGAGTTGATCCATTTTTCAGCGATCGTGGGATCAGATGATCCACTAAAAGTAGGAGGCCTTTGTCTCATGAAGCTCTTGATAGCAACTTGTTCCTTCTTAGGGGGGGTTTGACATTCCTATTGACCCATGTTTCTATTCAATGCTTGAGTTAGCTGAGAGAGAAGCGTGAAAAAGTTCGCAATTCCTGCTCCCATTGGATTGGGCATCTCATTAGTACAGTCATCACACTGATCTTCACATCGGTTGTTATCCTGATTCCTCCTATTACTGGCCATTGGCTGGAATAAAAGGAAAGTTAGGGGGTAACACATAAAGGGTAATCCAAAGACAAAAGTTGATGAATTATAAATAAACTTTTATTTCCTTAACTCATGAGTCTATAGGCTTCAATCTATGCTTTTCATGATCTACTATCTAACATATATTCTTAGGGGTTTTTTTATTCCCTTAATAAGGGTTCATACTAAGCTTGTGAATTTACCAAAGCATATCCCCAAGGAGTGTTATAACCAAGAGTGCAGCAAGGCCTCTTTTCGTGCACCAATTCCCGTTCGAGTCTAGCTCAAAGCGGTGTTTTCGGGTTTTACCCCTAGGATACATCTGTGCCAGAGCCGCATCAACCTGCTCGTATCCAGACAGGGATGTATTTACTTGATAAACCACTCACTCGATACTTACCAAAACTTAGGGATGTTTTTATTATACTTAGTCTTGTCTCTAAGGCTTTACTAGGGTTTTCTAATCCTAATCCCAAAAATAAGTAAACCTCCTTCTGATACCAACTATGACAACCCTTCTTTTATTACAAACTTAAACATGATTTATTTCATAAACTATTCACTTGATAAAACATGGAAGATCGATAGGTCTAGTGTCTTTGGGGCTTAGGATCATTACATAACAACTTAAAACATGAAATATAACATCTTTATTGAAAAATTCCTTTACATGACCACTACATTCCCTCATACTTAGCATTGCATGGGATAACCTAAGGACATGCATAAGAAAAGGGTGAGCTATAAAGCCTAGTAAGGGAATAAACACGGAATACATGAGGACTAAAATACATGTTAGACAATAGGAATATCAATATATCACAAGAGAAACATGAATTATCACTTATTATTACTAATTTTTATTAATTTATAACATTTTTTACTAATTACCGCTAATTTTTAAAAATTATATTAATTTATCACTATTTTTTACAAATACCATTAATTAATACTAATTATCGCTATTTTTTACTAATTACTGTTAATTTTTGTTAATTATCATTAATTTTTACAAAGTACTACTAATTTTTACTAATTACCAGTAATTATTACTAATTACTGCTAATTATTTCTAATTACCATTAACTATTACTAATTACTTCTAATTACCACTTATTACTACTAATTTTTATTAGTTTGTAACATTTTTTTACCAATTACTGCTAATTTTTACTAATTACTGCTAAATATAAGTAATTACTACTAATTATTACTAATTACCCCTAATTGCCACTTATTATTACTAATTTTTATTAGTTTATAACATTTTTTTTACTAATTACCGCTAATTTTTAATAAATATATTGATTTATCACTAATTTTTACTAATTACCGCTAATTAATACATTATACCACTATTTTTTACTAGTTACCATTATTTTTTACTAATTACCGATAATTTTTACTAATTACCGTTAATTTGTACTGATTATCGCTAATTTTTACTAATTACTACTAATTATTACTAATTACTGCTAATTACCACTTATTATTACTAATTTTTATTATATTATAACACTTTTTTACTAATTACTGCTAATTTTTAATAATTATATTGATTTATGACTAATTTTTATGAATTATGTAACACCCCGGCCCCAGTTTCCCAGAGTCGGTGTATTAGTACATAACATTAGCATGATCACAAGAAAGATCAAGTCTCTAAAGACCGATTAGTTTAGTAGCCTTGGAATAACTATATACATTCATAAAGTTTACATTACATCATAAAGTGAAAACTACTACAACAACATCTTGTCTCCATATCCCCCCATATTATCCCTGCAGGTCATTCATAAATTACTTCTTCACATTCTGGGAAAAAATAAAACATTGAAAGGGGTGATCTCAGATGCTCAGTAAGGATAACAATATAGCAGAAACATTCATAAATAAGCATAAACATTTAAGGCAATGTATAGCTAAAACAAAAGCCTTTTAAACTTGAACTTCAGCATAATATGGCAAAGATAAAATAAAATAATGTCATTTACTTATTCACATGGATATTCTACTAGTCGAATAATCACATGCAATATCAATAACCACTTTCATAATGATGGAATGCATAATGTCAGACTATCATAACCACGTAGCCAAGGCCTCGTGCCAAGACTATAAATAAGATTTTGTCAAGGCCTCATGCCAAGACACTAGTTTGTCTCATTAGACCTACCGATGCATCGAGGAGCTATAGCAGGCTCCACCCGTCACTTACTAAGTCCAATGAATTCCTCGTATGAATAGGTTTAAACATAACATAAACATTCGTATTAAAACTAGCATACGAAATGTCAATACTTTCTCCATAAAGCATGAATGGTATAAAAATAACACATCCACAATCAAACATATCACAAAACCTTCAATACAATATGGGTGTTTTATATCATAATAAATCAACTTCAAATAAGCTTAAAATCTATCAAAGGATGTTGACATAGATGAAATCAAATTATTTGAGATAAATATCTCTTTTTTGAAATCATTTAAAAGTCACACATTTATAAAGGAAGTAATTTAAAAGAGATTTTTGAATAAAAGTGTCACATACCACTTTGAAACTTTTGAAAAGAAATATCATTTCAAAAAATTCATGTCCATATAAATAAATCCTTAAAATCATTTTGAAAACAAGGACATTAATTAAAAATATTTAGAAAGATAAATCTTTAAAACATTTAAAATTATGATCTTGATAAAGAGTACCTTTCACAAATTCTTAAAATATTCATTTTGAAATCATTTAAAGGTTATATAATTATAAAATAAAACATTTACTTTCAAAATATTCTTATAATCTTGTAAGGTAAGCTTCGAAGATTTTACAACGGTGAAAAATAGCCTCACCCGTCGTATAAGTTAAAAAAAGACGTCCTCAATTTTGTCGAAAAGGTTAAAAGGACTTTGTTTGGAAAATGACGTAAAGATTCCTTTATAAACATATGATAAAAAGTCAAACAAGGGTATAAATGAATTTAACCCATATTCTGTAAAATGGTAAGAATGTTTTGAAATACATTTTTAAGAAACATGGATGTGGATGATAAAGATGTCCCAGTAGATAATCACGTATAAACAACCTCGGATAATGAAGAGATTGTGAAATAACCCTTACCTTGTACTTTTCCTTGGTTGAGGGTAGGTTAAACTCCTATATAATGGTTAAATAATTGTTATTAAATTATACAATAATCATATAAATTAATATTATATCATATATGATCCTTTAACATTGATTTTTTAATAATATCTTAGTATTATCGTTGTTTCGGGTGTTAACTTACTCATTTTCTTTTATATGTTTTGTTACGTAAGCAATGTTTGTTATGGATAGGTTGTATATTATTCATATAAATAATGATATCAAGTCCTTAAACATTATTTTTAATCATTAAATGAGAATTAGTCTTGAATGGATACGATGGGGAATGAATCTCATCGCCTTCGTGGAGACGGTAGTTCGTACGTACGCATGAGCGACAATATCATTCTTTTGATATTAAAATAATATGTAATTGGATGGTATATCATATATAAAGAATAATTATCATGTTATATTTATTATTTACATGAATTACACATCATTATTATACCCATCCAAATAATAATATATTGAATAACAATTACACCACAACGTGGAGACGGTAAGTCATACGTACGCACGTATGGTGACATGTCATTAAAAGGATGGATAGAATACTAAATATGGTTGTACCATATTTATAATAATATCACAGTATATATGAGATACTGGAGTTATTATTTTAGAATGGGAATAACAAAGAAAGAAGAAGTTGAAGAAGAAATGAACTTGAAAAAGGGTGGTGAAAACATTACCTTTCTTCGGATTCTTCCTTTTGATTTGATCGAAAGGGCTCATTAGGTTGGCTTTCTGATAAAACTAAGGCCTCTAGGTTGAACTGAGGTAAGTTGAGAGAGTATTTGGATAGGGGTTTTCCAAACCAAAAGGCTTTTAAAGTGTGAATAATTGGTTAGAAGTGGTGTCCTTTTATAAGGGGGAGGAGGGGCACCTTAGGAAAATCTAGAAATATTATTTTATAATAAATTCATATTCAGTTTATAATGGCTCAAAAGTGGATTATTTAAAGTTTAAGGTGGGTATGGGTCGAAAACCACTCAAACAATAGAATTTATATAGGTTTGAGTTATTATATTAACCTTATCTTTTAGTTTTAACTCTTAGTTAATTAGTTTGACATTTACCATGTCACTTTGTATTTTTATATTATATAGTTAATAAACTTACTATATACATCCAACCGACCCCCAAGTGGTCAATTAATGATACAAATATCATGATATAAGTCTCTTGTCTGAACCTTAGATTTTTAGGAATTGAATATCAATTAATAATATAATATTTGTTTTAAAAACTCTTTTATGTCAATTTTGACACTATTGGGTATTTTGTTTTTGATAAATTCACAAAAACATTATTACTTCGAACCAAATTAATATAACCAGTAATAATATGTCATATTAACCTAGAAAATTAGTTGAATTCATAAAAAGATTCAAATTACATTTATTTTGATATTTATAATATCAATTATTTGATTCTTTCATTAATAAGGAAAATACTGCATCATTATTGTGTCATAAATAATATGAATTATTAAATGTCTGAAAATTGTAAATAAAATACCATTATGTAGGAAATTTTTTTATATTTCTAATGAATATTTATAGTCGAAAATCTAACATATATAACCCTATGTAAATTCTTTTTTTCTAAAGGATATATGCTTATGTCATTTTTGTATTTATTTTAACTTAATTAATATAATGTGTCATTATCACTTACAAGTGGCTCCATGGGGTCCCAAAATCGACCCAAAGATGCCCATGGTCGGACATGTATCAACCAATAGTGTTATTACACGTTTTATGGTAATTTCGTATTATTATAATATTATTTTTTTACCCTTATTTACCGGATTTACCCTTTAACCATGGTAAATAAAATATTTACCGAAGTAATTATTCAAAATGTCTAAAAATAAAATTTACCTATTTAAAAAAATTAGACCTCCTGATTCTAAATATGGAATCCATTTTTCTAAATTCAAAACATAGAAGTGGCAGAAATTAATTTAAAATTAATTCTCGTTGTCGAAACAAAAAGCGTGTTTTTAACAAATAATAACTATCAAAAGATTGACACTTTCTTATGTCCAGTTTAAATATGAAATTATGTCCAATGACCAACATTGGATTAAATGGTAAAATTATAATCTAATTATACTTTAAAATTACTCAAATTCATAATTTATCACTATTAATTATTTTGATTAAAAAAGTTGTTTTTAATTAAAATTTAGTAATTTTCACTATTCATCAAAATATGAAAGTTATCAGAAAAGTACCAAAATTTCACCCTAAGATAATTTCGATATTCTGAATTCAAAAATTAAGTCTATTTTACCAAATTCAAAACATAGAAGTTTTATTTATTAAATTAATTTCCACTGTCAAAACCAAAAGGTGTATTTTTTAGAAATAATAACTATCAAAAGTTTGACACTTGTTTATGTCAATTTCAAAGTGAAATTACTTAGAATAACCATCATTGGATTAAATGGTAAAAAATTAATCTATTTATACTTCCAAACCATTAAAATGTATAATTTAACAATATAAATTATTTTGATTAAAAAAGTTGTTTTCAGTTAAAATATAGTATTTTTTACTATTCACCCAAATTTGAAAGTTATCAGAAAAACACCAAAACTTTATTGAAACTAAATTTTTATGTCCCAATTCTAAATAAGAAGTTAATTTTATCAAATTGAATATTTAAAAGTTTCAAATATTGGATTTAAAAAGGCTTTTCCATTAAAAGGTGGTAAAATTGTATTTTTTGAAAAATACTTCTTTTATCTGAAAAAAATGAATTTGTTCTTAAATTATGTCTTAGAAACTCACAATATGGATTCTAAAATTATAAGGATAATATAAAATTTAAAATTCAGTTAATACTATTCATAACCGCTTTTGAACGGCTAGTTTGGTGAGTCCTGGTGCATTTGAACTCAGTGTTGCGTACAACACACGCTATTATATTATTCAAAGAGAAGTGTGTCGTGGAAGATTGGGGTGCTAAATTATCCCCTACTTCAATAAATTGTGTCCTCACAATTTGAAATTATTTTTCAAATATAAAAGGTTGAAAATCAAAAATATCTTTGTGGGAAAACCCACATCGGAAATTGGGTTAATAAAATTTAGTCTTAATGAGAGGAAAGGGAAATTAAAGGGTCACCACCAAATCATGATCTAGATTAGGAGAACATTGGTGGAAATTAGAGAAATATAATTGGAGAAAAAACATAAATATTTATAGGTAGTGATTGAGTTCATCAATCACAAACAAGTGTAATATTGTGGGCCTTAAATTCATCAATCTATGATGATTTAAAATACCATCGGTTCAACAAAATATATGGTATTAGGATAACACATTTTTTTCTTTTAAGATCCCTTCACTAAAGTATAATAATTAATTTCTTCATTGAATAAGAGAAGAAGAAAAATATATACTTGACAAGTAAAGTCCCACCCTCTAACTAATTTCTAGCATAAACTCATCTTTCACTATAAAAGATAATAGAACTTAAAAATAATATTCTATTTATCCTATTCGTATAGGGTTCAAAAAAAATAAATGAATTTATAATTCATCTACCAGATTTTTTTTAAAATGACTACATTATTCAATCTAGGACATCACGTGGGCCAGTGGTAAGTGATACACCCTTGTCTCCCTTCGGTTACAGGTTCAAGTCTCGCGGCCTTGCCGGACGCGACGGGTTGTCGTCTGACCTTCAGGTTGTCCTTTTATGGAAATCAAAAAATAATCTCAAACTAGAATTATCCAAAATACTTTTTTCCAAACTCACAGTCCAAAATTTATATGGAAGTTAAACATAATAAAGATCATTTTTACCCCGTAATATCATGTGAATACCTTCTCATGTATTCTTTTAAAACACTGAAACATCCTGAATTACCATAAAACCTTATTGATTACATTCATGCTCCCTCATTCCTTATAGAATACTGGATATACTTCATCCATCCAAAAAAAATTTAAACTCCAACAATGATGGAATATACAAATCTTTAATCAGTTTCAAGGCAGTCAAGAATATCCAATATAATTTACCAAATCAACCATATCTTATTCCAAAATCAGTACCTCAATATTAAGACAATATTAAGGTTTATCTTTCCTTCAACCATGTAGTTTCCAAAAAGTTTAACTTGCTGTAGAGTTACTTTTCTTAGTACCATAAAATCTCAAATCCTCAATGAAATAGTACTGTAGTACAATCCTTATTTATTTCCAGTACATCATTGATACAACACTTCAATGAAATAATTCTAAAATAACAACATAAGAACACTAGTCATTCCTCTTCATATGTGGTAGTATCATATCTTGATTATTATCCAATAGCATCATTTGCGACATAGTCTGATGACTGGGACATTGGTTCGCATAGTGTCCAAACTCCTTGCAGATGAAGCATTGTACATTTGAAACCTTTTTCTTACCCTTGTAGTCACGTACTTGTGTCCTTTTTCTCCACACTTATAACATACTCCCATTCCCTTTAATCATTTTCCAAGGTGATTCTTTCCACAGTATCACATATGGGAAAAACCTTCTTTACCTTCTTCCTTTTATCTGTCCTTCTCTCTACCATCCTTTCCTTCTCTGGCTTCCCTTCAAAGCCATAGGACTCCGAGAATTCTTTACTTATCTTATCAACACATGATAATATTTCTTCATATGATGATAATACGTGGGAGACTATTTCCCTTCTAAATTCTGGCTTAAGACCATGAAAGATATTATCCTCTTTACTCTTTGGATCATGCGTATTATTGGAGTTCTCATTCCTTCTATTGGGCGCCATTTTTAAACAATGTCACAAACTAGATCAGTTTATGAATCAAAATACATAATTCCATACTTGTAAAACACTTAACATAAATTGAACTATTTATGGATATAATCCATAATCATAGAAATGTTTTCTTTAAGGAAGTATATACTCATAAACCCATCATAATGGTTTGTAAAGAAATTGAGAATTATCCTAAGAATATCCCACAGGAGTGTCATAACCAAGAGTGCAGCAAGTCCCGTTGTCGTGCACCATTTCCCGTTTGAGTCTAGCTCAAAGCAGTGTTTTCGGGTTTTACCCTTAGGTACATTTGTGCCAGAGCCGCCTCTACCTGCCCGTATCCAGACAGGGATGTATTTCTCGAAAAAAATCACAAAATCTCTACAATACCAAAATTCTAGGATGTTCTTCTATACTAATCCTCAAAGTCTATCTTAGGTCTATGTGCTCTAATCAGAGTTTATCTAAATCTAGCTTCCAAGGTTTGTACTAAACTTCCTCCGATAACAACTGTAACGCCCTGACCCCAGTTGCCCAGAGTCGATGCATTACTACATAACATGGGCATGATCACAAGAAAGATCAAGTCTCGGAAGACTGATTAGTTTAGTAGCCTTGGAATAACTAGATACATTCATAAAGTTTACATTACATCATAAAGTGAAAACTACTACAACAACATCTTGTCTCCATATCCCCTCATATTATCCCTAAAGGTCATTCATAAATTACTTCTTCATATCCTGGGAAAAAATAAAACATTAAAAGGGTTGAGCTCAGATGCTCAGTAAGGATAACAATATAGTGGAAACATTCATAAATAAGCATAAACATTTAAGGAAATTTATAGCTAAAACAAAGCCTTTTAAACTTGAACTTCAGCATAATATGGAAAAGATAAAATGAAATAATGTCATTTACTTATTCACATGGATATTATACTAGTCTAATAATCACATGCAATATCAATAACCACTTTCATAATGATTTAATGCATAATTCCATACTATCATAACCATGTAGCCAAGGCCTCGTGCCAAGACTACACATAAGATTTTGTCAAGGCCTCGTGTCAAGACACTAGTTTGTCTCATGAGACCTACCAATGCATCGAGGAGCTATAGTGGGCTCCACCCATCACTTAATAAGTCCAATGCATTCCTAATATGAATAGGTTTAAACATAACATAAACATTTGTATTAAAACTAGCATACGAAATGTCAATACTTTCTCCATAAACCATGAATGGTATAAAAATAACACATCCACAATCAAACATATCACAAAACCTTCAATACAATATGGATGTTTTGTATCATAACAAATCAACTTCAAATAAGCTTAAAATCCATCAAAGGATGTTGACATAGATGAAATCAAATTATTTGAGAGAAATATCTCTTTTTTGAAATCATTTAAAAGCCACACATTTATAAAGGAAGTAATTTAAAAGAGATTTTTGAATAAAAGTGTCCCATACCACTTTGAAACTTTTGAAAAAAAATATCATTTCAAAAAATTCATGTCCATAAAAATAAATCCTTAAAATCATTTTGAAAACAAGGACATTAATTAAAAAGATTTAGAAAGACAAATCTTTAAAACATTTAAAATTTTGATCTTGATAAAGAGTACCTTTCACAAATTCTTAAAATATTCATTTTGAAATCATTTAAATGTCATATAATTATAAAATAAAACATTTACTTTAAAAATATTCTTATAAGCTTGTAAGGTAAGCTTCGAAGATTTTACAATGGTGAAAAATATCCTCACCCACCGTATAAGTTAAAAAAAGACATCCTTAATTTTGTTGAAAAGGTTAAAAGGACTTTGTTTAAAAAATGACGCAAATATTCCTTTATAAACATCTGATAAAAAGTCAAACAAGGGTATAAATGACTTTAACCCGTATTCTGTAAAATGTTAAGAATGTTTTGAAATACATTTTTAAGAAACATTGATGTGGATGATAAAGAAGTCCCAGTAGATAATCACGTATAAACAACCTCGGATAATGAAGAGATTTTGAAATAACCCTTACCTTGTACTTTTCCTTGGTTGAGGGTAGGTTAACCTCCTGTATAATGGTGAAATAATTGTTATTAAATTATACAAGAATCATATAAATTAATATGATATCATATATTATCCTTTAACATTGATTTTTTAATAATATCTTAGTATTATCGTTGTTTCGGGTGTTAACTTACTCATTTTCTTTTATATGTTTTGCTACGTAAGTCATGTTTGTTATGGATAGGTTGTATCTTATTCATATCCATAATGATATAAAGTCCTTAAACATTATTTTTAATCATTAAATGAGAATTAGTCTTGAATGGATACGATGGGAAATGAATCTCATCGCGTTTGTGGAGACGGTAGTTCGTACGTACGCACGAGCGACAATATCATTCTTTTGATATTAAAATAATATATAATTGGATGTTATATCATATATACAGAATCATTATCATATTATATTTATTATTTATACTAATTACACATCATTATTATACCCATCCAAATAATAATATATTGAATAACAATTACACCACAACGTGGAGACGGTAAGTCATACGTACGCACGTATGGTGATATGTCATTCAAAGGATGGATAGAATACTGAATATGGTTGTACCATATTTATAATAATATCATAGTATATAGGAGATACTGTAGTTATTATTTTAGAATGGGAATAACAAAGAAAGAAGAAGTTGAAGAAGAAATGAACTTGAAAAAGGGTGGTGAAAACATTACCATTCTTCGGGTTCTTCCTTTTGATTTGATTGAAAGGGCTCCTTAGGTTGGATTTCTAATAAAAATAAGGCCTCTAGGTTGAAGTGAGGGAAGTTTAGAGAGTATTTGGATAGGGTTTGGCCGAACCAAAAGGCTTTTAAAGTGTGAAGAATTGGTTATAAGTGGTGTCCTTTTATAAGGGGGAGGAGGGGCACCTTAGGAAAATCTAGAAATATTATTTTATAATAAATTCATATTCGGTTTATAATGGCTCCAAATTAGATTATTTAAATTTTAATGTGGGTATGGGTCTAAAACAACTCAACCAATAGAATTTAGATAGGTTTGGGTCATTTTATTAACCTTATCATTTAGTTTTAACTCTTAGTTAATTAGTTTGACATTTACCATGTCACTTTGTATTTTTATATTATATAGTTAATAAACTTACTATATACATCCAAATGACCCTAAAGTGGTCAATTAATGATACACCTATAATGATATAAGTCTCTTGGTCAAACATTAGATTTTTAGGAATTGAATATCAATTAATAATATAATATTTGTTTTAAAAACTCTTTTATGTCAATTTTGACACTATTGGGTATTTTGTTTTTGATAAATTCACAACAGCATTATTACTTCGAACCAAATTCATATAACCAGTCCTAATATGTCATATTAACCTAGAAAATTAGTTTAATTTATAAAAAGATTTAAATTACATTTATTTTGATATTTATAATATCAATTATTTGATTCTTTCATTAATAAGGAAAATATTGTATCATTATTGTGTTGTAAATAATATTAATTATTAAATGTCTAAAAATTATAAATAAAATACCATTATGTAGAAAATAATTTTATATTTCTAATGAATATTTATAGTCGAAAATCCAACATATATAACTCTATGTAAAAATTGTTTTGCTAAAAGATATATGCTTATGTCATTTTTGTATTTATTTTAACTTAATTAATATAATGTGTCATTATCACTTACAAGTGGCTCCATGGGGTCCCAAAATCGACCCAAAGATGCCCATGGTCGGATATGTATCAACCAATAGGATTGGGACACGTTTTACGGTAATTTAGTATTATTATAATATTATTTTTTACCCTTATTTACCGGATGTACCCTTTAACCATGGTAAATAAAATATTTACCGAAGTAATTATTCAGAATGTATAAAAATAAAAGTTACCTATTTAAAAAAATTAGACCTCCTGATTCTAAATATGGAATCCATTTTTCTAAATTCAAAACACAGAAGTGGCAGAAATTAATTTAAAATTAATTCCCGTTGTCGAAACAAAAAACGTGTTTTTAACAAATAATAACTATCAAAAGATTGACACTTTCTTATGTCCAGTTTAAATATGAAATTATGTCCAATTACCAACATTGGATAAAATGGTAAAATTATAATCTAATTATACTTTAAAATCACTCAAATTCATAATTTATCTCTATTAATTATTTCGATTAAAAAAGTTGTTTTTAATTAAAATTTAGTAATTTTCACTATTCATCAAAATATGAAAGTTATCAGAAAAGTACCAAAATTTTACCCTAAGATAATTTCGATATTCTGAATCAAAAAATGAAGTCTATTTTACCAAATTAAAAACATAAAAGTTTCATTTATTAAATTAATTTTCGCTGTAAAAACCAAAAGGCGTATTTTTGAGAAATAAAAACTATCAAAAGTTTGACACTTGTTTATGTCAATTTCAAAGTGAAATTACTTACAATAACCATAATTGGATTAAATGGTAAAAATTTAATCTATTTATACTTCCAAACCATTAAAATGTATAATTTAACAATATAAATTATTTTGATTAAAAAAGTTGTTTTCAGTTAAAATATAGTATTTTTCACTATTCACCCAAATTTGAAAGTTATCAGAAAAACACCAAAACTTTATTGAAACTAAATTCTTGTGTCTCGATTCTAAATAAGAAGTTCATTTTGTCAAATTGAATATATAAAAGTTTCAAATACTGGATTTAAAAAGGCTTCGCCATTAAAAGGAAGTAAAATTGCATTTTTTGAAAAACACTTCTTTTATCTAAAAAAATAAATTTGTTCTTAAATTATGTCTTAGAAACTCATAATATGGATTCTAAAATTATAAGGATAATATAAAATTTAAAATTCAGTTAATACTATTCATAACCGCTTTTGAACGACTAGTTTGGTGAGTCGTAGTACATTTGAACTCAGTGTTGCGTACAACACATGCTATTGTATTATTCAAAGAGAAGTGTGCCTTGGAAGCTTGGGGTGTTACAAATTACCGCTAATTTTTACTAAGTACTTTTAATTTTTACTAATTACCGCTAATTTTATCTAATTACTACTAATTATTACTAATTACCACTAATTATGACTAATTGTTGCTATTTACCACTCATTATTATTAATTTTTATTAGTTTATAACATTTTTTTACTAATTACTGCCAATTTTTAATAATTATATTGATTTATCGCTAATTTTTACTAATTGTCGCTAATTAATACATTATACTGCTATTTTTTACTAATTACCTCTAATTTTTACTAATTTCTGTCAATTTTTACTAATTACTACTAAAAACCAGTTATTATTACTAGTTTTTATTAGGTTATGATAATTTTTAACTAATCACCGTTAATTTTTAATAATTATATTGATTTATCACTAATTTTTACTAAGTACCGTTAATAATTACTACTATTTTTTACTAATTACCTCTAATTTTTACAAATTACCGCTAATTTTTACTTATTACGGCTAATTATTACTAATTACCATTAATTATTTCCAATTAATGTCAATTGCTGCTTATTATTACTAATTTTTTTTAGTTTATAACAATTTTTTACTAATTATCGCTAATTTTTAATAATTATTTTGATTTATCGCTAATTTTTACTAATTTCCACCAATTTTTACTAATTACTACTAAATACCACTTATTATTACTAATTTTTATTAGTTTATGACAATTTTTAACTAATTATCACTAATTTTTAATAATTATATTGATTTATCACTAAATTTTCTAAGTACCGTTAATAATTACCACTATTTTTTACTAATTACCTCTAATTTTTACTAATTACCACTAATTTTTACTAATTACAGCTAATTATTACTAATTACCAATAATTGTTTCCAATTACTGTTAATTGTTGCTTATTATTACTAATTTTTATTAGTTTATAACAATTTTTTACTAATTACCGCTAATTTTTTACTAATTACCGGTAATTATAAAAAATTGTTGTTAATTATTACTAATTACTGTTAATTACCACTTATTATTACTATTTTTTTTAGTTTATAACAATTTTTTACTTATTATCGCTAATTTTTAATAATTATATTGATTTATCGCTAATTTTTACTAATTATCGCTAATTAAAACCAATTACTACTATTTTTTACTAATTATTATCAATTTTTACTAATTACCATTATTTTTTACCAATTACCATTTTTTTACTAATTACTGCTAATTACAACTTAGTATTACTAATTCTAATAATTTATAACAATTTTTACTAATTACCGTTAATTTTTACTAATTATCACTATTTTTTGCTCATTACATTTAATTATTACTAATTATCGTTAATATTTACTAATTACCACTAATTTTTACAAATTAGCACTAATTACCACTTATTATTAATAATTTTTATTAGTTTATAATTTTTTTTACTAATCGACGCTAATTTTTATTAATTATATTGATTTATCACTAATTTTTACTAATTACCGTTAATTAATACTAATTACCGCTATTTTTTACTAATTACCGTTAATTTTTACTAATTATCGTTAATTTTTACTAATTACAGCTAATTTTTACTAATTATCGCTAATTTTTACTAATTACAGGTAATTATTATTGATTACTCCTAATTACCACTTATTATTACTAATTTTTATTAATTTTTAACATTTTTTTACTAATTACTGCTAATTTTTAATAATTATATTGATTTGTCGCTAATTTTTACTAATTACGGCTAATTAATACTAATTACCACTGTTTTTTACTCATTACTGTTGATTATTACTAATTACCGCTAATTATAGCTATTTACCACTAATTAAAACTAATTATTGCAAATTAAAACTATTTATCTTTTAATTAAAAACATTACTGCTAATTAAAACTAAATATTTCTAATTTAAAATAGCAACCGCTAATTATAAATAACTATTTCTAATTATAAATAACTACTTCTAATTATAAATAATTACTTCCAATTACCTCTAATTAAAAATAAGTAATAATATTAAAATCTAACAATAAATAAATAAAATAAAATAAAAAATTTAAAACATTACATAAATACCTAAAAAATGAAGCATTTGTGCGCTGCAAACCACTATATTTTCTTCCTCGTAAAAATTTAAACTTTTACTTGAAGAAGTGAAGAGAAGAAGGGGAAACAATATTAATAGAGTCATAAACAATAACAAGATCACCCCGTGTAGCGGCGACGACATGATCATCTTCATCGCTATTTTTCTTCTGTTGATTTTCCTTCATTCTATTTTCTCTCTTCAACTAATAACAAAACTTCTTAACGTACCTTTTCTTACCATAATGATAACATTCAAATTCTCTCTACTTTGACCTAGATTTGATTCTGCCTTTGCTATTACCTTGACTGCTTTGTCCCTGATCCTTACTTCTTCCCCTGTTCTCTGTGACTAAAAGTTCTGAAGAGGATTTCTTATGAGTGTGTCCCCTGACCTCTTCATTCAAAACAGTTGACTCAACAAAACTGAATGTCACAACACCACTACACTACTACAAAAGTAGGTTTATCCAGTGCTAGGCCTTTAACAACGCTAGCTAAAAATGCTGTTAAAGACCCCATTTATCAGCGCTAAAAAGAGCACTATTAAAGGGTGACCTGTAGCAACATTTTTTTTACAAGTGCTGATAAATAGGGTCTTTTATCGGTGCTTGTAAAAAAGCATTGATAATGGTATACTTAAAAAATTATATTACATTAAAAATAATATATTAATATATAAATATATTGATATTGATATAAATATAATATATATTTTTTAAAATATGTTTAGAAAAAAGGCCATAACTTTTAATTAATAATTAATAATTTTCTTATTATTACCGAGTAATAGTCATTTAATATCAATTTGAAGATAACAAAAATAAAAAAAAAATAGTAAAAGATCTAAAATAAGTTGAAAACGTAACTCAAATTTCAAACGGCCATAACTTTTGATTTAAGTGTCTGTTTGGACTTTACCACATATCAAATTGAAGCCTACGATGAGGTCTACGCCCTCGGTGATAGCGTTAAACCTCTATTGTATTTTTCAAGGCCAAAAAAAGCCCAAAAGGCCTCTAAAACTAAGTTTTTAGTCGAGGTACCCTGATTTTGTAACATTCGATGGATTTTTAGCCTCGTTTAAGGGGGTATTATTGCCTTTTTTGTGGAGACTGAATTTATTACGAGGGATTACATTCATATCAATATTATTATTTTAAAATTTTATCGGTTTTTACAACGTAATTTTATTTATAATTAAATATATGCATGTTTTCTTATATTTATAATAAATCACTCATATAAATACATATATCAACATATTTATGTAAAAAATGTATATTCTAGTGTATATGAATAAATACATATTCTAAAAATGTATTTAAAACAATATCTAACCATTTTTTACATTATACAATTATATTTATAATGTTTATATATATATGTGTGTATTAATAAACAGACATATATTTTTATTATATTCTAGTATATGTAAATGAATATAATATATAATATATTTAAATAAATGTAAGTATATATATCACACACGCACACATGTTGTATAAATGTATTTTAAAATAATTATATAAAAATAAAAATAAAAAATATATATGTAAATATATATATATATATATAAACAAAAATATCATTAAATAAACAACAACACAACACAACACGGTGTAGTGGTAAAGGCGTTCCATCTTCGAAGGAGAGGTGCAGGGTTCGAATCTAGGCGGACGCGCATGAGACTAAAAATTTGCAAAGCACTGATAAAAGGGGTGGTGGAGTGAAAAGTGTTGATAAAGGTGGGGGGAGGGCTATTAAAGGTGTCATGGAAGTGCTGGTAAAGGGGGTCGGGCTCATGGATGTCTAAAAAATATAATTTTTACCCCCTTTAATAACGCTAAGAAAACACTATTAAAGAGCCCTTTTAACAGCGCTTTTTTAGCATTGATAAAGGAGACATTTAATAGCGCTTTTTTAGCACTGATAAAACCTTTGGGCTTTTAATCATGCTCAAATTATCAATGTTTTTTTAGAAATGATATATGCTTATTCTAGCACTGTTAAAGACCACTTTTGTAGTGGTGTTATGAGCAGAACCGGTTAGAGTAACGTGTAAATTCTCCCAAGAATCGGGTAAAGTGTTAAGCAACAAAAGCAGTAAAACCTCATATTCAAAATTAATACTCATACCAAACAATTGATCAAAACATTCTTGATATTCAATCAAATAGTAAGGAATAGACGTACCTTCTTTGTACCTCAAATTAATCATTTGTTTGAGAAGAAACAACTTATTGTTTTCTATCTTAGAAGCATAGGTAGTTTCAAACTTCTCCCAAAAAGTTCTGGCGTGAGAGATGTTGACAATATGGTTCATCACATTATCTTCAACTCATTGGTGAATAAAACCACAAACCATCTCTTTCTCAAACGCTCGTTCTTCATCTAACATCCTTTTTGACTTATGGGTACTAAACACCAGAAGATGTATTTGCTTGACAAAAAGCAGGTCCTTCATTTTTAGTCGTCACATATGGTAGTTGGTACCATTTAACAAAATCACCAGACTATAATCGACTTCCATAATAAATATGAAATAAAAACCAAACCCTTTGATACCAGATGTTGGGAAATTCGACAAACAACAAATGCAAAAACAAAAGAAAAGCAAACGTGCAACAAAAATAAATTCTTTCCCTCCAAACAAAAGTGGATGCGCAATAAAAAAAATATGTGGGCAGGAAATAAAGGTTGACACCATAAATTTTTAATGTGGAAAAACCCAATAAGGTAAAAACCCACGGGACCTAGTCTAGAAAGAGGAATCCATAAAAATCAATGAGTACACGGTAGAGACTCCCCAAAAATGAAAGGGATCTCAAAAGTATAACTCTCTGATGCAGCAAAAGAAAAATGATCATCGATCAAAAGGAAGTCACCAAAATGGCTTTGCTCCTCATATCATGGGTGTATTTTTTAAAGCATTCTATGCCTCCCTTATATATAAAACTTTTCCACATGAAGGCTAAATGGTCCGTGTGAAATCATCAACTCAAAAAACACATCTCCGTATTTGAATAGAAACAGTGTGGGAGCACCATTTGAGGAGTCACCCCAACAGAATGTTGGTTTTACATTAATTTATTGGATAATTATAATGTATAAATAATGGTGAAAGAGTTTATATTTTAATTCTATTGATTTCTTGATGTCTTTAAAGTCAAATTTTGTGAATAGCCCTTAAAATGACCTTGAATGATAATTAATGTTTAAAAAAATATTTTTAAAACATTAAAAAATCATAAAAAAACTATCATAAATCAATTATATAGAATATTTTTAATGATTTCATGAATGATTCATGTATTTTCCACTTGGAATTTTTAAAATTATTGACATGGCCCATAAAGATTGAAATACGTGTTACAACGGTTAAGGTTAAACAAGGTTAACAAGGGGGTTAAACCAAAATATAAAGTTTAAACTAACATTTAAACATATATAAAATTTATTGATTTGATTTATTTCAACCTTATCCTACTTATATTCAAATATATGGCATTTTTGAGCCATTTGACATGAGTTGGACAAATATTATGTATTAATATTTCATGTATTTATAAGATTGTCACTCACCTCACTTGTAAAAAGGAACCACCTCTCCTCTCTTCCTCAAAATTCTTGATCTATTTAGCTCAACTAATCCCTACCCAAATACCTTTACAACCTCTCTCCCCTTTTCCTAGATATTTTTTTTCACATCAAAAGACCAACCTAGAAGTCTTAAGGTGTAAGCCAAATGAGGTTTCTCAAAAAAAGAGGCATAACTCTTAATTGATTGTCTTCATGTTTATTTATTCTTCCACATCCTTCAAATCTTATATAACCATACTGATATGATAACATCAATATCAATAATATAATGAAATGTTATTATTTTAATTTCACTACCATTTTCCATTTTCTTTTCCATCTCATGGGAAATAAAAATATCGCTTGTGCATACGTGTGGAATGTCACCTCCACAAAGTAACATATTTCTTTTTTCATCACCACATCACTGGGATGGTTATTATGATGGATTTAATGAATATGTATGATATTCATGTCATAATTATGATTTTTAAGTATAATATATAACTTACCTTCTCACTCTTCCATCTCTTGGAAAATGATAATGTCATTCGTGCATACGTGTGGACTACCACCTGCACAAAGTGGTGCAATTCGTTTTCCATGTCCTTATTTCATAGATGATTCTAAAATTATATTTAATATTTAAACATGATAATTATTTCGTGATTAATTTTTTAGATATGATAGAACAATGACCCCTTCGACCTTGGTCAACCTACTAAAGTTGTTTTGGGACTATGAACCAAACATCTGACATGATCTTAGTCGATTTATTAACTATAAATACATGGTAATAAATGAAGTAAAAGGGATTATGATATGTGAATAAACCTAAAATGGTTCTTATTCAAGTATAAAACTGATATAATTTTATTACTCAGGAGGGTAGACATATGAATGAAACGAGTCAGGACTTGAGGTAAGGGATTCTCCTTTAAAAATCTTGTTATAAAGTTTTCTTCCAACTCTTTTTCTTTCATGTTGAGGTTCTTTTAAATTGTTTCGATAATTTATTATTTATGCTTCAAAGTTTGATAAAGTTTGTTTTCAATTTTTTTTCTACATTCTTTACAAGGGATTAAAAATGAATCTTTTCAACGTTTTACTTATGGGTTATTATCGACCTTTTACAATAGTATAATAAATGTTTTTTAACGTATACAGTTTGACCACCCTTTGTAACCATCATAGGCAATATTTGTTATCAAGACTTCTTTACAAGTTTTTATGGTTATTTTCAAATAAAATTTTGTTCCCAATATTCTGGAAAATTTTAGTTTTAAAAAGTTTTTCTAAAGAAATGAAAATTTATTCTCATTTTTATGAGATTACTGAATGTGTTATTGTTTATGGGCTTGAATGAAAATTTAAATGAGTTTTATGATTAAAGTACAAAGTTTATGTGTTTTATTCATGCTATAGTTTTGAGACATTTTATATAAATGATATGTGAGTTTGATATAGGTCTCCAATGTATTGGGTAAAATGACGAAGTTTACTGGTGATAGGTTACTCCTAAGAGATGTCAAAATTATCCGATTATGTAATTCCATTGTAAGGGTTCCTGCAAGGGTGAATGTAAGGATAATGTCCCAAGGTACCTACATTATATGCTTGCAGTGGTTTTAAAGGAAACCTTTTGATTTCAAAAGGTAAGAATATGAGCTTATGTTTTTAAGAAATGTTTAAAGGGTGAAAGGATTATTTTTCATGGAAATGTATTCATAATTTTTTATGTTTTCCAAGAAACTCTTATGTTTATGATTTAGCCTTTATGATTTGCATATGTGATGTTTTGTGAATGCTACTGAGAAATTAAGTTGTTTTCATGGAAAATTAGATGAATATCTGAGCTCAAATGTTTATTATGGAAATGAAAACATTCTTATGGATTCTTCAAGTTTACAACTGGACTGACATGTTTCTTTTCTTTTATGACCTTTTACTGAGTTTTGTTTTGATCATCTCACATTTTCAAGTGTTTTTCACAGGTCTTAGGGATGAGTAGAAATGTCAATAAAGTAAGAGTTCCAGTTATGAGAGTTACCTTGAACGAAACAAGTGTGTCTTTATAAGTAACATGTTTTGTGGGAAAAATGGACACCGTGTGAAAGTATCCACTTTGTATTGTAATGAATTTCTTAATTCTCTAAAACTCAATACCTAAGAAGGTATTTGGGATGTATGTAATGAAATATACGCCATAAATCATGTAATTTATGGGACAGTTATGTACGGGTTGTTATAAACCATGTCAAACAAGTCATTTAATTATTAAGAAAAATGCATTTTTTTTATTTTTCCAATCACACGTGATTATCACCTTTTCCCCTTTATTTCTCATTGAGTGTGGATAGCTAAAAATTATTGATTTGTTATAAGACCATTCTACCTTCTAATAAATCGTGATAGCCTATACCTTATTTTCCATTTAATTTTGGATGACATGACTTCCTCTTTGGATCGTTCATGCCCAATTCCCGTAACCCAACTCATGTCCTTGCACTTTTATTTGATGAAAAGAGCTTAAACAGGCCAACAATCACCTATTTATACATTGATCCAAAAACCCCTTGCTAAAAGTGATTGGTAAAACGAATCAGATCGACATACTTCGCTAAAAGCCTTGGAGACAAAAACGAGGGTTTTAGGATCCAAAACATTCGAAGAATCGCGCAACGTAGGGAGCATTAGGTATTGCTTTAAATGACTATTTTTCGAGACATCAAAACATAGTGGTCTGAATGCAATTGTGGTGTGAACTTCCTCCCTATTAATCCTTGAGTGTGAAACTCCCAAATCTTTGTCGATGATGCTCAAACAGGATCAACTGTGACAAAATACCTACATTTATTGTTTTTCTGTATAACTTTGATTAAGATATGCCAAATAACTACATTTTTGAGGCATGCAAACATAGTGATTTCAATGCATTTGGGGTTTAAAGTTTATGGTTCTTTGGCACTGTTAATTTGATATCAGATTGTTGAACAATTTTTAAGATAATATAATGTATATTATTTATTATTATTTTTATTAGATTGGAGTAGGTTGAATTAAACGCATATTTAAATTAGTGAGATCTACAAATAAATCAATTTTTTCAAATATATTACGAGGAGGTCAAATTTATAGTTCCAAACAAATGAAAATCTTGGACATTTCGGTAAATAGATATCAGTTTAAAATAAAACCATGCTTATTTCATTTAAAACAATAAATTATATTTTATTTTCATCTCAACCGTGAACGGTGGTCTCCGGATGCGCTGTCCGGTTCTCCGGTTTCGAATATAATTTTTTGAAACAATCTCGACCGTTCACTTACTCCATCAATCGAACGGCCTTCGATTAGGATCCACGTCAAACCGGCGAAACCAATCAGAACCCTCTGCCCGCCTCATATAAATTGCATTCGCCCCATCCTTCCTCTCTCAATCCCGCCTCTCGCTTTCCTTGGCAACTGAAGCATCTCTTCGATCCTCTGATTTTTCCGATGGCACCGAAGGCGGATAAAAAGCCTGCTGAGAAGAAACCAGCGGCGGAGAAAAAGCCTGCTGAGAAGAAACCAGGGGCGGAGAAATCCGTAGCCGAGAAGAAGCCCCGTGCTGAGAAGGTCTCTAAGCGTCCGGCGTCCGGCGATAAGAAGAGGAAGAAGGCGAAGAGCGTGGAGACGTACAAGATCTACATCTTCAAGGTGCTGAAGCAGGTGCATCCGGACATCGGGATTTCCAGCAAGGCCATGGGTATAATGAACAGCTTCATCAACGACATCTTCGAGAAGTTGGCCCAGGAATCTTCGAAGCTGGCGCGGTACAACAAGAAGCCGACGATCACGTCGAGGGAGATACAGACGGCGGTTAGGCTGGTGTTGCCTGGAGAGCTGGCGAAGCATGCGGTGTCGGAGGGGACGAAGGCGGTTACGAAGTTTACCAGCTCTTAGATCTTGTTCTGTTTTTTCGAATTAGGGTTTTAATTTGACAGGGCAGCTGTTAAAATTGGGCTATAATTATTTGAATCACAGTGTTCCTGCTGAATTTGCAAGCCTTATCCGAGGCTAAAGTTTCCATCTCTCTTTAAAATCGAATTTAGATTTCCTAACCCATACAGTTATGGTCATTGGAATTAGGTCTTTTATTGGAATTAAATCCTTAGATACTGGTCCTCCGTTATCATTTTTCCAACAAATTACTCATCATGAGAATTGGAATGCATAAATTAGATAGATTGATGGGACTGATTTTGAGCCTAAGTATTGGGTGATCTATTTATTAAGGTATTTTATGTGGCCCACTAGTTTGGCAAGGATGATATAGAGAGCAAAGAAAAGAAATTGATTTCTCATCTTTGGTGAGATAATTTTAAAGGGATAGAAATGATAAGAGGGGAAATGGAGAGAAATAAATTTCTCTCCTGATATTGTTTTCAAATCACTCTAAAATTGGGATGATTTGGAGAGAAATGATGGTAGAAGGTTAATATTTTAAAATTCTAATTTTATCCCTATTTTCTACATGTATTACAATAGAATTTCTTTTATTTTCTTTTAAAAAAATTTACCAAATAAGATTGGGATAAATCCAAATCATTTCTTTTCTTTTAATAAGTTATTGATCCAAACGTAATAAGATAAATCAGAAGTATTTTATTTCATTTCTTTTATAAAATATCAAATCATTTCTTTTCTTTTACTAAAATCTCACCTAGTGTAAGATCTTGTGTTGGCAGGGGGAGATTTTGGAAGAACATAAAATTTCGAGTGATTGAAATTAATTTCTCTGTGAGATCAAATTGATGGAGGGAGATGTTTCAAGCAAAAATGTGGAGAAATGACTTCTTTAAAGCCCTTGATTTCTAATTATCTCAAAATTGGGATGATTCTGACAAAGTTGTATGTGAGGTTTTAATTTATCATATTATTTGTGTATGTTTATATTAACAATTGTTTGATGTCTTTCATTCCTTTAAGGCATTGGCACTATTCTCCTCCAATTTGATGTTGTCCAATTCATCTATTGATGTAGTATTCTTTTGTTCTAGTTCTCTTTTTGATTGTTTATCAGTGTTTTATATTCAACTTTTTAATTATTTTTAGTTTGTCGTACTTTTTTTTAAAAGAACAATTATCGACACCAATTTGCTTAAGTGTTTTCTTTATTCTTCAATTTGGTGTCTTTTGATGAGGATATGGCCTTCTTGATCTTTTTATCAACCTTCCCTTGAATGTCCCTTGAATGTCAATATATAATTGTTATTGAGCACACTCTAATTAGATCTTTAGTGGAGTCTTTAGTAAGAAATTTTTGGATTTTATGATTAAAAGTTCTTTATTATGAGTAGAAATGTTTAAAAGGTAGAATAATGTATTACAAGAACAAAAATAGTTATTTTTGGGTGAGAAAATATCGTGAAATTCTAGAAGCTAAATTATCTTATGAAAATGAACTTGAATAAATCAAGTTAGGACATAAAGCCCAAGTAACTCGGGACAAGCTTGATGAGTTTAAGGCTGAAATCGGGCGTACGAAATCTTACTTTGACAAATGAAATGGTTAGTTCAAAACCTAGAAAGGAAACTAAGAGATTTAGTAGGAGAAGTATTTTCCTTTAAACAGTAAAATATGTTTAGAAAATGATTTAGTCTTGGATAAAATATTTGAGATATTTGGCATAATCTTGAAGGAAAAGTTCCAATCATCCATAATCCACTATCTCAAATATTAAACTACATTGAGATAAAAAAGGGCAAATATATCAAGAAGATATACTGTAGATGATTACACATGATTTTCAGCAGGAGAAGCTCAAGAATATTCGGAAGAAGTTTCGAGTATTTCTCAAAGTATTCAGGAATATCATAAACAGATCTATGGTATTATTATTTGGGAGAAATGAGATCTTGAGGATATTGATCGTATCTTCAAAAACCTAAATGAAAAGGTCGGGAAAGTAGAAGACCTACAATCCAAACTTGACGAGAAGAAGAAAAAGAGACAAAGTCAACTCCAAACGAAGGATTCAGTGTAAAGCCTTGAGAAATCAAGTCAATATGACATATAGTCTCCTAGAAACCAATCTCATGAGAATGATAGAAAGGATGTTCAGGGATTTGTTTCAGAAGATCAATAGGGAATTTAATTCCTCATATCCCAACTATATTTAGGTAGAATATAGACCAAAGAAAACACATCCAGAAGGTGTTTCTCAACATGGGACGATCCTAAAGTTAGATTGCGAAAATGATCTTGGAGCAGCCATAGATGAATGTGCTATAGACCTTTGATATTACATGTTATTAGTTGGTTTACTGTCATTGGCCACAGACAGTGTGCTTAATTTCACAGGATCTACCTTGAGAGGTAATGCAAGACGATTTTGGGATATGATGCTAAGACATTCAGAAGTGAGACCAGCTATCCAGAAATATGTTATATTCCCAATTGAGGTTATACCGACAATAGATGATTTTATTTAACATGAGTTTGCGGGAAATTCACTGGTAGATCGGGATGAAAAACTGGTAGAAAAATGTAAAACAACTTTAACCAAGATCCAAATTTGCGACATGTGTTACTTTGAAGAATATCTTTGCGAGTTTCAGTATTGGTATTATCATATTGGACCAAGAGATCAAGCATATGCTCTAGATATCTTTATTCAGAAGCTTCCAGTCAGTTGGCTTGAAATTGTTCACCAAGTATTGAAGACTTGTCTTTCCCAAAGTGTAGATCTGCAGGATACTTTAGGACTTCGAGTAGAAACAATTAAGCAAGTGATAAGATTATATTGTATGCAGAGGCACGTCTTGTAGGATGTACGAAATATGCCACACATGAGTTCTTCTTGCTGCCTAAAGGTAGAGGGTGTTGCAGGAAGATATGAGTGTGGTTTGACCAGACATGAGCTTGAAAAAACCCAATAAAGATCATTCACAACACAGTGTCAGGATGACTAGTGTGAACGAAAGAAATCAGATAAGAAAATCTGGAAATGATTTGGAAAAAGAAAATCATTAAGTAGATTTTCAGGCAGAAAGCTAAAACAATTTAGGTGATTTCTTAAACCAAAAAGAAACCAGAAGGACATGAGAGAACACTTTAAGATTAAATACGAAAATTATCTCAGATGCCCTAATGGAAAATCTCTATCCAATTGTGATTGTTATTGGTTCTGCGACAAGAAAGGTAACAGAGCTAACAGTTTTTCAGATACAGACAGAAGAAGAGGAAGTCTCAAAGCAATAATGATGGAAGATTCATTAGAAATATTATTTGAGCCTATCGGGGGAGAAGATATAGACTCATATGATGCAAGTTTATATTCTTTATATTCAGAATACTCAAAGGAAAAAGATTTTAACTCAGACGAGGAATCAGGAAATAACCCTATTTTGAGCCAGTTTTGAATAACCATGATTCAAACATGGGGTAGTGCACCTGAAGAGTCTCCAGAACTAGTAAAACTAGAGGAGATGAAAGGTGATATGGTGCATTCTTCAAAAACTGAAATCCATTCAGAAGGAAGATTTTGCAAAGAATGGAATATGCCTAGAGTTGATTGGTTTGAGGTATATCAAAAGTCTTGGGTACCATATCGAGAAATGATCAAGATCTTCGAAGATGAAAAGACAACTAAAGTTTATAAAATAGATAGAGGATTATTTACTATGTATTTGCTAAAACCAGAAAGAGTTAATAAGGTTATCCAGAAAAATGCTAAGTACGTGCGTTTTGGAAAAATCCAGGTTGAAGTAGATCCTCTAGTTAGAAAAGGACAAGTTCTACCAATCCTAATTACAGTAGTAGATGTCAGTTTAGCCAATTTCTCCAATGCAATATTAGGAGGAGCACGGGAAAATCTATATGAAGAAGTAACATGGGTAAAAGTGATCCCATACTTGCATGTAGTGCTTATGGATATAAGTATTATTAGAACTCTAGAAGTAAAGATCAACATGGGGAACTGACAAAAAACACTGGGATGCCCACCCGACAGAATATGTGTTAGAGTAATTACTCATATTGAAAGATCAACTCTAAGGAAGGGTGTAAAAAGATTTATACATCTTTTCCAAGATGAAGAAACATCAATTAGAGCAATGACACCATAAGTGGTAAACCCCAAGAGGCTAACTTGGCCTAGAGAGTGAGTTTCACCAGATCCAGAGGAAGAATAGAGGCTAAAACTACTTCCAGATGTTATTAAACAAGTCAAAAATTGTTTTGTTATCTTTGAGATCATAGAAGATGAAGATGATCTTAGATTATATGGATCAATAACATGAAAATTATATTTGAAGATGAAAGATTTAAAATTAGAAATACTAGAGAACCCTTTGGAAAATCCAAGGATCTCAATTAGAAGAGATAAAAGTACTTTAATAAAAGCACCTAGAAAATCATGTAGGATATATGAGAAAATCACCTATCTATGAAGATAAAGAAAATCATGTCGGATATATGATATATTCATTCCTCAGTGAAAAGACAGAGGAGTGAGATATATTAGTAAAATTAAGTATTAATGAAACTACATATATTGCCCTAGTTGATACATGATGTACCTTCTCTTTGAGTTTGGCTTGTAGGTCTTCCACTTTCTTGAGCTTTTCATTTAGGTTTTTGGAGACATATTCAATATCCCCAAGTTCTCATTTCTTCTGAGTAATAATATAATGGATTTGTTTATGGTATTCATAGATACTTTGAGGAATACTCAAAACTTTTTCCTGATATTCTTGAGCTTCTATTGTTATAGGCCACACATAATCATCTACAATATATCATCCTAATATACTTTCCCTTTATATATCTATGTGTGGATGAATATTTGAGATAGCGACTTCTGGCTGATTGGAAACTTCTCATGTAGCTTTTCCTTTAAACTTATGCCAAATATCTCGAATATTTGGTCCAAGACCATATTATCTTCTAGACATATTTTACTGTTCAAAGAAAAATACTTCTCTTACTAGATATCCTAGTGTCCTTTCTAGGTTTTGGACTAACCATTTGGTTTTTTGAAGCTGAGATTTAGTATGCCTGATTTCAACCTTCAACTCATCGAGCTTGTCCCGAGTTGCCTGAGCTTTCTACCCTAACTCAATTACTTCAGGTTCGTTTTCATAGGCTAATATGTCTTATGGAATTTGATGATACTTTCTAAAAAAAATATAACTATCTTTGTTCTTATAATACTTTATCATGCTTTCTAAAAATTTATGCTCATAATAAATACCTTAACCATGGAATCCAAGAATTTATTACTGGAAAATCTACTAAAGCAGCGCTCTGACTGTCTTCTTTCTCACCCCACAATTTGATACCACCAGTGAAAGCATCATTTTCACTGCTCCAATATCAATTTGAACTTTTGATTGTGCCTCAATACCACTTGTATGTTTTTTAGTGTAATTTCTCCCAAATCACATCTCTTCAAAAAACTGCAATACTTCAACAATAATACCATTTAAATATATGAGGAGAGTGAATCTTTCAATTTCCTTGAGGAGGATGAAGTGTTGCTATGAACCACTAATTTTCCTTTATGCTTTGGTATTCTAAAATGGGTTTTATTGAATCCAAATTCTCTTAACTTTTCTTGTATTGTAATTTTATGGCCCAAATCACAAGCTTTTATACTTTGGGTATTCTTTCCAATAAGGATCCTTTGATATGTCAATCTTTTATTCAAGCATTTTGGCTTTTCTATCTGAATATTTAGTCCTCTAAACTGGAGCCCACGTGCCTCATTATTTTTTATAAACTTGATGTATTCTACCTACAACCCCCAATCAAGATCCTTAGATAAGTGTATAACTTCTATAATTTCATTTCTTAACATCTCTTCATCATTCGTAGATTCAACTTCGCTTAGTATATCAAGATTCTCAACTAATCTTGCAATGTCGTTCAATGAATTCATAGATTCAAAATTAGAATTATATTGAATTCCCTTGGAGCTTTACTTCTTCAGATTCTTTCCCTTTCCATGTTACTAAAATATTGTAAGGCTAGAATATCAAAAAATAAAACTTCAAGAAATAAATGGATCACTTCAGAACAAAACAAATCCAATAAGAAATATCTATGCTCTGATACATATTTCTTAGGTCCATATGGGTTTTAGTGAGAGATATTCCTGAGGGGATGAATTAGAGTATGACACTTATTCTAATTCAAACAACTTAATCCTCAACTATCACCACCCTAAGATATCTTGACCTCATTGTTAGTAGAGTTACTCTTAGGTTCTTATTTCGATGATGGTCTGATTATTATCTCACCTATCTTCTAGTTTGATCAATGTTTTCCTAAATCACATTTACTAATTTATGTCTTGTAGGAAGTAAATAAAGCATGTACATAGGCCATAAGAATTTTACTTGGTTCATTCATACTAGACTAATCCAAGGAGCATACAACATAAGTGTGCTAGAGTACCATAATCCACTAAAGCACTTTCAATGGTGAGCTTAGGCTGGGACACTCTAAGATTGGGGTCACTCCTCGATGATGATTTGATTATTATCTCACCTATCTTCCAGTTCGATTGATGATTGCCTAACTCACACTTAATAATTTATGTCTTGTGGGAAGTAAATAAAGTATGCACATAAGACATAATAATTTTACTTGGTTCACCCGTACTAATATAATCCAAGGATCATATAACATAAGTGTGCTAGAGTAACATAATCCACTAAAGCACATGGTGAGATTAGGACAGACACTCCAAGCCTGGGGTCACTCCTCATACAAGGGTTACTCCCTCACTCCTCTCTCTTTTCTCATTGCTTCAAGGAAGGAAAATACTTTGACATGCAAGATAATATAGAAACAATATCACCATTATTATTGATGTACCAGGTGTAGATATGTGCTTGTTGATCTCCACATGCTTCTCCATCACAAACCAACTATGAGCATTATCATGAAAACGACTTCACCTTCAATGAGATGTCTTGAAATCTACAGATTCCTAATTTGAAAATATCTTTAACGAGTGATAACACCATTCTTCCTCTTCTCCTCTTTTTCTAAAATTATATTTCCTCTCTGATATTTCAATATAGCTTAATTTCAATTCTTTTTCATAAAATAAAAACCTCTATTATTTATGGAGAAATATATTCCCATAATTCAACTAAAATATAACATGAATATTTTTCATAATTTGAATATGGAATTCTCTAAGAACTATGGAAGTATAATCCTTCTCTCTCTCATTCAATTATTCCAAGGATCATGGTTTCATGATATTCTCATTAAATCTTCACTTTTTTCTACTTGTTAAATCTGAGAAATCCTCTTGTTTATGGAATCAAGTCTTCTATATTATATTTCCATAATTATTTCATAAAATATATTCATTTAATTACTCTAAAAGGATTAGTTATTTTCTTCTTTAAACTCCATGAAATCCCGCAAACTTCTTTCCACATGTGTATGATCACATAAACAAATACTAGTACATGTATTATTCTTATTGTATTTCTATGGTGGCATGGAACCTCGATTTATAATATGATATCTGGTCAAAAATAGATAAAAAAATATCAAATTTTTATCACCTTAAATATAGAAACAAACCTTCCATATATTATTTTCATAATATTATCCCAAAAATATCTCCACAAAAATCTTCAAATATGGAAATAGATATTTCCATGATTTTTTGTTTATACACTCCAACATGTGTGGAATCCTCCTTTCATCATTTGGAGAAAAGTGTTGAAACTTACACACCTCCCATAAAAACGCTTGTATAAAGCATCTCATCATGACACAATCACCTACATATCATCTTAGCTTGAATTACAATCGTCTTAAATAATTATGATGTTTATATGTTTCAAGCAACACAAGAATATTCTGAATTCAAGACCCTAAAATCCACATTTTCAAAACTATTTAATCTTATGTAAGAAATACTATATCTTACCTATCACCTTGAAATATGAAAATATCTTACATATGTAAGTAATATCTTAAATATCATCCTACAAAATCAAAATGTGTTATGTATTCCAATTAATATCTTACATATCACCTTGGAACATGAGAATATATCACGTATACCAATTAATACCTTAAATATCAACTTGAAACATTAGAATATCTTTCATATCACTTGACCTATATTACGTATCTTCAGATGGATGTTATGTATCATAGTAAGACCTCCAAGACTTTTCCCATTCTGCATCTTTAATATCATACACAACACTTTACCATTTTATCTAATTTTTATAATATCTTACCTAACTTCTAGAATATCTTATGAAACTCCCAAAATATCTTTCACATACAAGGAGATTCATGCCTTCGTTATTTTTCTATGAACACCAAGGCTTGGATGGATTATTCATTTTTTGAACCTATAAACTTGTTTACTTATAGAACATATTAAATACTTATGAAATACTACTTACAGTCCTTAATCATTCTTCACTTTCAAGATTCAATCAAATTTCTTAATTTTCAGTATGTATCTAGATTCTCTTCGAGAATGACTTTCAGAAAAACTCCACTTTTGGAACAACTTTAAGATCACCACTTTCTTCATCAAATTTATTATTTATTCTATTATTGAAACATTATGTACAATAAACTTTAATTAAATACATACATATTTATTTTGGTTGGTAACAAATCCAACACTTCATCAATTCTAAATTTGATTCCAACAACAACCAACAGTTACAAGTGCTGTAACCAATGACATTTACTTGAACGTTATGTAACATGTGAGTAAATTCATGGATACCTGAGGAGCATCCTCGAGGTCTATATAAGGAGGTTGATTCCATAAATTTGGATATCTGGTTTTATTTAAGACTCCCAAATATCACTTCCTTATCCTTCATTTTCCACTTGAGATGATGGGTATAAAGCTCAACTGCCTCATCAATTATCATACCTGGAAAGTATAGATATCGTAAAGATTCAATCATCAACTTTGTCTTGTAGGGTATATCATTGCTTATGATATATATATATACACCATAATTATACTACCTTGACCAATCATATTGTATGACATGGGAAAATATTAATTCATTGAATCATATTTTATGATTCACAAGCTATTTTATGATTGAGTATGAAGTTCAAATGTATTGTTAACATTTGAGAATATTCCATATGTAGATATCATTGATCGTAAAAATTTCATATAATGAAACATTTTGAGGTGTTGAATAGGTTGAAGGGGTTACAATATTTTTAACCACATGCATTACTCAAACTGCAGTAACCCATATTTTTCATGGTTTGGACTTATCTCAATTTTGGAGTTTTGGGGTCTGAGGACCTCCTTAGGGGTAAAATGGAAAATTTAACTTATTAGATGACCTCATTTTTTTGAGTGTTATGTTGATCTTGGGATGCAGTTTTTACTTTTAGGATGAGTTTTGGTGAATTTCTAAGCATGTTGAATTTTAAGGGATTTTTAAATTTATTAAATAAATATTTATCCTGCGAGCATAGATGGTGATATCTTAGCGACCCAAGATTTTTCATTTCAAACCTTTGTAATATTCCTATAATATTTTGATGTTAGTAATTGTGCCACTTCAAAATTTTATGCATCATAAAGGCTTAAAAATAATATATTAAAAATAATATATTTTTTTAGCTTGCACACATTTGTAATGAATGAATTATTTCTACTAAATGGAGTGTACGATAGGAATTTTGACACCACTGTTGAGTTTGGAACATCAGGCTTACCCCAAGGGTGACATAAATTGATTTCACACCATTATCTTCTGGGATAGAACATCACATGCATTGTTTATTTAATAAAATTTAATTTCATGTGATTTTTGGTGATGCGAACCCTAAAACCCCTATAAAATCCTAGTTGTGACTTATCTAAAGGGAAAAAAACATAATTTATTGACAAAAATCCTATATCGAGAGAGAAAAAGTGGGAGGAGAATAAATCCTTCGACAAAGGGAAGGATCAAAATCAAATCAGGACTAGATTCACAACATTCATGATCAAGTCTCCATGTTGATTATGAATTATTGACACGGCGACCATTGTACCTTAAGGGAGGGCTTGTTATATTCAATTTTCTTAGTTCTTCATAATTTATCGGGCATAATTTTTTTTCTTGATTCAAGGTTAAAAAATGAATGGCCTTATAAATTTATCTGCTCTCTATTCTTGCTTGAAACATGTGATTCTATAGTATTTTTTTCTTTCATTAGTGATTCTATGCCCGGATAATGATGGACAAACCATTTATTGACTGCCAATTTTTTTTCCTTTATGATTTCTCTTATTATTCTTTCCCATTTTTCCATGTTATTTGTGTTTTCACCAATGAACCCTACCATGGATAGTGAATTTTATGATAATTTTCTGTGATTAATGAATGATTGAAATCCAGGCCCACAATCAACAGATTTGTGCATGTTAGAAAAGTTTGGTGTGTGCAGTATTGATAAAATGAGACAACAGATTGTTGGAAGGCACGATGTAATGAGAACTTGAAGGATAATGATGCATGGGGCATCGAGGTTATGTGTGAATCAATTACTATTTCAGATAGCTTTCTATTCCTCATGATCCTATTTTGGTTATTTTGGGTCTCACACGACTCTCCTTCTTTTTGAAGTTAGGTAACTTCTCAATCACCTTGGGTGGTGACGGTGGGAACTTTTATCAAATGAGAGGATGGGAGGTTGAATCATCCATTAAGGGGTTTTATTTCCTACTTTAGAACTCTCTTATAGATTTAATCCATGTTTGTGAATCCTTCCCAGTAACAATACCAATCAAATTAATTAAATGAAAATATGAATTTAAGAGGACACTTATCATGGGAATTATACTATCTTTGATTTGATCAAACTATTTGGTTACTCTATAATTTATATCCATATAAGAATACACTCTAGAATTTATCACCACCCAAAGTGGCATTGGAATCTTGTGAAAATAGACCAGGCCCATGAATGGGGTTTCCTATGTTTCCCCATGAAGGTAATCAGAACCCACACAGTTCAGTTCCACTTAACAAGATGTGTTGTACCTTTTAAGGTTATGTGACAAGGAAAATAATGATGCCTTTTAAGTTCATGTATCCACTAATTATTCTAATCAGTTTAATGTCATGTGGAGTGGACTATTAGGTGAAAAGTACCCAATAATGGTTTAGTGTAGGACTTACACCAAAGCATCCCTTTCTAGTTTACACTGGAATATGAGCTAGGTGAATGTATTTTTGGGTGCTGAGAGGAGTACCTCAACTCAAGGTATTTTGGAAAACCAAGTGGAGAATCTCAGCTCTAGGAATTTTGAAAAACCAACAGGAGGATCTCAACTCAACACATTTAAGGAAATTGATAAGAGGATCTTGACTCAAGGTGCTTAAGGAAATGAATAGGGGTATCTCGACTTAAGGTATTTGAGGAAACCAAAAGGAGAATTTCAACTCCAGGCATATTTTAGGAAACTAAGAGGAGTATCTCAACTCAAGGTGTTGAGTAATCCAAGAGGAAAATATTGTCTCATGGTAGATTTGAGAAAACCAATAGGAGTATATTGACTTAATGTGTTGAGTAAACAAATAGGATAACCTCATTTCAAGGAATATTTGAGAAAATTAAGAGGAATATCTCAACTCAAGGTTTCTATGTGGGGATTATTCATGAGCTTCCTAAATGAGAAATATTTCATTGAATGGTTTTCCCAATACCCAATATTATGTAGTGGTGAAATTTTTCAAAATAGGCAAGACGTGCTATAATATTTTAGAGTCTCATGAAAGATTTGGTCTATGAAAAAGGATAGTTTTCCACAAAATGAGGCTTAGACACATGTAGAAAGAATCTTTCATGAAGTGGGTCACCCTAGTTTAAATATTATATAGAGATGGAACATTGGAAAGATAGAAACACACACTTTAAAAATTACCAATTTTGCATAATATTGGAGTTATATGCAAGTGGTTAGGGTTTGCTAAAGATATAGAGTTTAAGGCTACTGGTTCACACAAGATTTACATGAGCAATGATTTTTAAAGAAACTACGTGAGTTTCCTTTGAGAAAGATATTACATGGGAGGTACTATAAATCCTTTATGAAAGTAATCCATCATTGAATATAATTTATTCAGGATCCTTTCCCTCTCCCCTAGGCTTATACTTAGAAGTTACCATAGGGAATGCACTAAAGGCTTTGTATGAAGGGAGAGTTTTCAAGCATGGTGATTCATCTCTCAAACTCCATGTTTTGAAAGAATTATTCTCCCCTTGAAGTGTGTGTTAGGGGTATTTATAGTCTATTAATGTAATAATTTTCCTTGGTATTGGTGGAATCTCACTATAAAGGAAATTTGATGTCACATCCGTGTTAGAGCCACAAACAACACCGATCAGGAGAATGTTATGTGAACATGAAGTATTTTTACCATATAGCTGAAAATAGACTCCCAACCATGATAATGTTATGAAACAACAAAGGATTTTCTCTATTATTCCACTATGTTATTCTTATCTGAAAATTATTGGCCTTTCATGAATGAAGAGATTCCTACTCGGTGAAAATTTCTTCTTTATGTTAAAATGAATCCCAACTTAAAATGACTATAAATTTTGATTCCTAAGTATATTTTGGCTTCATGAGTAGTTGAATTGAATCCTACAAAATGAACTATGCCCTTGGATACCGATTTTACCCATATAAAGTGTTTTATGAATCCAAATAGTGTTTAGAAGACCCATAAAAATGGGATTTATGGTTTTGAAAATTTTTTCATTAGAAATGGATGAAATTATGAACTACCCCTAGTGGGAGGTTCTCACCACCACATCACTAGAAAAAAACGACTTTAATGAATCTCCATCCCTCATTGAGTGAGAATTCATACATTACATGGATAACCCATTGGCGTATTTTTTATTGAGTATGGAACCCCTTCATCTTTCACTCAACACATGTCATTTGTGTGAGGTTCATATCATTGTCTTCATGGGTGAAAAAGTTCATTACTAGAATTTCATGGTTACAATAATTGAGAATCATTTTTCTAGTGAAGTATTTCCATAAAATGACCACCGAAGACACATATACACAATACAAGGGATTTAATAGTGATTTGGGTATAAATAGAGGTGAAAAAGATGAAAAAAGGAAATTTTGGGTGCTTTGAAGATTCTAGGATCAAAGATGCAATCACATGATGTGTGATCTAGAGACACATTCCATGTATCATACAAGAAGTGAAAATTAGGGTTTTGAAGGAGTTAAGGATCAGATGGAATGTGACCTTTGTACACACTCCATGCTCTCCCAAGATGATTAGATTAACATGTACTAGGAGTACATGACCAAGTGGACTTCTGGACACAAAAACATGATGTGTGGTTCAGGACCACATTTCATGTACCCTTGTACATACATGAATTGAACTCTCCAGTACTAAAAGTCAAGTGTGCTAACTGAGTCTATATACTGTGTACCCTCTCTGAGACACACTATGCAGTTTGTATATAAGTGATTCAAAATTACTTCTATATGAATAAGATTAAAGTGTATACCCCACTCATCACACACAACATGTATCCCAATACACACACCATATAGGTAGACCAGTACATTCCATGTGAAGGGTAATGAATGACTAGGTGACTGATGAGGATCTACACACTATTTACCCCCATAGTATATGGTGCATACTTTTCCAGCCTTAGTGGGTTTTTATATATTTTTTTTTGGGACACAAATTTGGGAATGAGAGTAGCCTATTTAGAGTGTTTTTCTGTATAGGACATGACGATATATCTCTCTTCTACATTAGAGGTGAGATGTGATATGATTTAGGTAGATTATTTTTTATAGCACTATAGGTCCATCGACCGAGTTCAGACAAGATGATCAGAGAAGAAATGGGGTTGGGATCTCTTCTAGTGAGGTGTATATGACAGGACATGATTCCTTTGTATTCTTCCTAGAATCAGTACTCTCCCATATATTTGGGGTATAGGTCCTCTAGATCAGCATGGGGTCAGTACCCCTTGATGTCGATAAGGTGCAGGTCCTCCATGTACCTAATAAAGTTAGGTACTCTCTCATATACTTGGAGAGTGGGACATCTATCCATGGAGTTAGGTACCCCCTTTCCCGACAAGCACTACTTGACGAGGCACAAGTCCTCCATCTAGTTTGGAACTCCCTCGATTGACACATATACTTTAGAGAGGTGTAGGTCCCCTGTTATGGTTTCTATGAGGTGATTTTGGGTATCTTACTAGGGGTGATTCATCTATTGCTGGGATATACAGAGTGGAATCTCTTTCATTCATTAGGACCCCTTATTTTTAGATTATTGGAACTTTGGTTGTGGATGTTAGGGTATTTTACTCCCTTGACTGGAACACATACTTCAGCGAGGAGTGGCCCCTCCTTTATTGGTTTTGGTGATAATATGAAAGTTAGAAATATTGTGCAGTTTAGATACTTTGAGAATTGTTAATCTTTAGCTATCATGAACCATGCTAGGAATCCATCCAACCTGACACCCGAACCGGCCTGTGACAAGGCTCAAGAGGATTTCTCGATCCTCCTGGGTTGACAACTATAACTGAGCACCAAAGATATCAAAGTGGGGATTATTTATCCTAAGAAACAATATGTACAAATTAACCAAATAGAAAAGTAATCAATAAACAATAATCCACCGATAAAAATAAATACATAAACAATATAAAAATACGGGGAAAATTGAATGAAACTGAAAACTATAAATAAAAATTAAACCAAACTAGAACCAAAACTATCCCCACATGACCTATTGGTCACCACCAACCATAATACCAACCTGATCCAAGGAAAAAATAAAACTAGAAACCTGAACCTATAAAACAGATTAGGACATCGAGTGACACAAGTAGGGTGTGAGAATAAAATAGTTCAATCAGTAAGCACCACATAACCCATACACGTCTTTTCCAGAAACATTACATAAACACTAGTTTGAAATACAATTAGAAAATAAGGTTTTATCATTTTTTTGAACCAAGAAAAACTTTCCTTTTTCAAAATGGGTTTTCATTTCAAAAATCGATTTACAAAACCAAAAGTCCAAATGAAGGATCCAAACCAAAGGTTCAAAATCTATTCTAGAAAATAAAGGAAATAGTGTAGGTAGGTATAAATAAAGAAAGAAACCCAAGTGATACAGAAGCAAAGAAGAAAAATTCAAATAATAATCATGGTAATTTCCTAAACATATATATAATCAATCCCTAGATGTACTCGGTTTGTACTCACCTGCCATCATATTGTGAAACTCTATAGTCAATAACTAACTTGTTTCTCTAAACTAAGCTCACTAGTGTCACAACCCACTCAACCTCTCAACAAATCCAGGGGGCACCAACCTATCTGATCGGGGTCAGCAAGCAACTATCAATCGAACCTCTATATGATGTACACGAATCCCATGATGATAATGTGTAGAGAATGAGAAGGTTATCACATGCATTGCATAAAACAATAACCCACATATGCCATCATGCCTTCCTAGTCCAAAATCCAACACCACTTATATGGAGACCCTCTCCTCAGAAGGACAACAATAGAAGTTCCCATCACATTTCAAACCATCCTAAATTGCTAACCAGGCCTACACATCATATGAGTTGGAAAAACAATTTCCAAAAAACCACAAGGTACCAACTAGGCCTTTAAAATTTCTATTCCAAATCCATTTTCAAAACCATTTTAGAACTAAGATGATACCACACAATAATCTCAAAGGTGAAAAACAATCCTTTATTTAATTTGGTTACCAAACCACACCTCAAAGTGTTGAATGAGCCAATAATTAGGACAAATATTTGAAACCACCTTTGAATTCATTTGAAAACCAAGCAAAATTTTGGAAAGCATTTAGTTTTAGAAGAACCTTTTGAAATATGGTGTGGAAGAAAGAGAATAGGGAAGATGGAAAAGTGTTTTGAAATATGACGTTTAAAGTGAACATCATAATGGAGAGCCATTATCATTTGTGGGAATATCCCTATGTGCACCTCGTGCACATAAGGATATTCCCACATCTAATGGAACACTTGTTGAAAACCACTAAATCACCCAAGGTCTTAATTAAAAAAACAAAATTAACATAACAACCCATATCATGATCCACACTTAAAAACCAAACCATAAAAGGTCACCAAAACCTACTCACAAGCCCAATTCTCACATAAATCAAACTACCAAAGCATAACAAAGTCCAAACAAAATCAAAATGATCTATTCAATTTTTAAAAACCAATTGACATTTTATCAAACACTTTAAATACATATATATATAGTCATAATTAAATAAAACCTTTGAAAACCCATTTTCACCAATTCTAAAACATGAAAACACTAAAATTATTTAAACAAAAACATAAAAATCATGATAAAATAATTTAGAAATTAATTGGAAACACTCAAGATCAAATGGAATGTTCCAGAAAGGAAATGGAAAGAGACACCTACCTCAATGACCTACGCACACAATGAAACCCTTAGAGAAAGAATAACTAAGCCCAAGGAATGATCAACACACCCTAACATCAAACAAATAGACAAAAATTAGTGAAACCTTACCCTAAGGTTCATCTAAGAAGGAATCCCACCAAGAAAAACCAAGAAACAAGAATAGGAAGGAAGAAGAAGGGAGAATGAGACTTACTCAAGGAGAAATCCACCCAAAAATTGAAGGAGACCTAGAATCCAAGGAGGAGAGGGGGAGGCCTCCCAAGGCACCCAAGGGGATTCATGAATGAGATGGAGAGGAGATGAGGAGATTTGGGGTTAAAACATAAGACAAAAAGAAGGGTAATTTCACTTTTTTAAAGTCCTAGGAAACTTACAAGATTTGGCCACACAGTTTTACAAACCATGAAACAACCTTTCACACCATTTTGTAGAGAAGGGAAAATCACACAAGATGAAAGCATGGTTTGGGAAACCATGTTCCATCCATGAAAATCACCTCTATTAAAATTGAAGAGCCTCATTCACACTTACTGCATGGTTTCTTCTAACCGTGCACAAGCTGTGCGCCTAGATCTAGACACCACCCAAGATCTACATGGTTTTTCCTGGGCCTCATATGGTTTGGCTCAAATCATGCACAATATTTGTAATTCAAACTTTTCAAGAATAAAAATAACTAGAAATTCCCTCAACCTTAACCAGATACACAGTTTCTCCTCAAACCATGCAAACTAATCATGTATAGGGCCAAAACACACCCGAAACCTCCAAAGTTCAAAAATTCTCATTGGAAACTTGACATGAACCTAAACCAAAAGGAACAATTATAAGAAAATAATAAAATAAAAGAAAAAACATGTTTGGTGTGTGAAATTATCCACCCCTTGGTTTCCTTAAAGATGTGACATATAGCTGGGCTGTCAACTTCAGACTTGGTGATATTTTTAATAATTTGATCATCCCTAGTTGCTTGTGAGATATAGAACTTCATGGATTAGAGATGAGATGGATCTAACTTATCTATATCCCTAATAATTATAATATAGAGAATATATATATATATATATATCCTAATATCCATTCCAATTAATTTTCTATTCAATATTTTGAGAAAACTTGTTTCTTTATATGTCCTTTGTACTTTAAGGTTTCACTACTGAGTATGTTTATAATCACTCCTCTATGAGATTTGTTCCCACTCATGTCATTTTTATGAATATGACACACAATTAAAAGGTATTTTAGGTGGATTTAGAGATGGTATATATTTTTTAGATCCAAGAATTGATAGTGTTCAGAGGAGCGTGGTGGTTTATATTGGCGGTGATGACTATTGTAGATGAAGACTGATCCATGATTCCTTACAACGAGGAGGAGATTTCCCCTGTTCCATATTTTTTGGGTTTGGAAACCTTATATGGTGTACCATTCCTATATTGTTTTTCATATGTGTTGATGTACTTACCATGTGATATCACATTTATGCATTATATACAGTGAAATTGTTTATATATATTCTTATGGTGTTGTTGGTTATTTATACATTAGATATATGTGTCTCTTGCAAGTTGATATAGGATAAGGCTTCCCATATCGAGTGATATGTCTACTAGATGCTATTCATAGACCCTTAGTATATTATAGGTCATCTTGGGATGACACACTTAGCTTACCACAAGCTCAGGTGGGCCCCTGATGGGTCATGTCATGTCATGAACACTACATAAAATTTGAGTAAAAGATATGTAGGTTTAGAGAGTTCCTCTGAGGCCTATATAAATGGATTGAAGGCCATGAAAATGGAACCCTGAACTTATGTAATCATTTAATAGATTATACCACCAAAGCTATCTTTATCCTCTTTCCTTTTCCACTTGAGATACTAGAATATCATGGAAGAAAAGAGAATCCTACCGAAGTGTAAAGTGATTCAGTTGACCCATGAATACATCATTAAGGAAGTAATTTATTGTTCACTTTTTATGGATCTTCATCAACCATTGTGATAGAAGGTTGTTTCTGTGGCCAATATCAATGTAATGTACACATGTTCTTCATTTAAATTATACATGGTTTCTATTTTCATAACATGGTGATATTGGTTTTGAGTTTTCTATTGTACTTTTCTGCTTTGAATAAGAGTTATTCAATCTTTATAAACCTAATAGTGGCATCAAAGCTTTCCATGATTCTCTGATTCTCAAAATCATGTTTAAAATGAAAAGATAGATATCATTTTTGTTTTTTATTTAGAATCATTAAAAATGATATAGATTTTGTAATATAGAAAATTTTATGAGACAGAGTTTCGTAAGAAACAATATAAAATCTGTACTATTGTAGTTTTTATGATATATGATATCATAAGCTGTGATGAGGATCACCTTGTATGATATAGGATATTGTGATAGGAAATACAGTACAATCCTTTAGTTTATGATATATCATAACATATGATATGTCGACTTGTACCATTTAGCACTATTTGTGAGCTAAAAAATAGATTATCATATCGTTAATATGATATAATGGATATCATAAAATATGACACACAATAATTCGAAGGTGATATCTCTAACCGTTACAATTTTTTGTAAGCGACGATTGGAAACCACAACATATGATATGGATGATATCATAAAATATGATAGATAATGCAAGATTATATATCGTAGTTCATGGAACCTCAATCTTATTAAGTGACATAGTATTACAACTTAAAATATTGGTTATATCATAAAATGCGATATGTATACAAAAATATGATTTTTCTAATATTTATTTGTGAGTTGAATTATGTAATTTATAAAATTTTTAGAAATTATGATAAAAGGTATTTTGAGATATTTATTTAATTGATAAAGTGTTTATAAATTAATTAAATATAAAGAGTTTTTAATTAATTATTAAGTGTTTTTGAAACATTTAATAAATAAATATAAATAATATTAAGTATTAATATTAAATTCCTTTGAAGTTATATAGAACGACTTATAATTAAGATATAAAATGTTTATATAGAAATTATAATGGTAATTTATAAAGTATTTATAAATTAAAAAATAAGGAAAAATCTAAAGGATTTTATATTGAATTATGAATTGTTCAAAATTATTAGTTTGAATTGTTCAAATTAAAAGGCCTTATTTGAAGAAATTATTTAAACCATATAAAAAAGAGTTTTGATAATTGATCCGATAATGGTTTAAATAATATTAAATATGTGGTATTTTAATTATGTAAATTGTTTACATAATTGAAATGGAATATAAAATGTCTATATTTTAAATATCATATATTTAAGAAAAAATACCATAGAATGGAGAATATGAAGGAGTTCATATTGTAAATAAAAAAATGTTTATATTTATTTAGTTATGGAATGTCAATATTTAATGGTTAAATTATATTTTTTTTATAATTACTTTATTTACGAATTGTTCATAAATTTTTGCATCATATATAAATTGCTGAATTGTTCATTTATTTATCTTTATTCCCAATTTTATTCACAATTATAATTTTTTTATATTATGAATGTATGTATAGTTTAGTTTTAAGAGTTAAACTTCTTATATGAATTATTATACATGAATTTAAGGTTGACGTTCCTAGGAAGGAAATACTCCACTGATAAGGGAGGGATGAATTTGCAGAGACCTATTTTTTTTTATGATTTATCTTCTTTTAAATCAACCTATGCAACCTGTTATGATCTGATCAACTCATATTTAAAAAATCAGCCTCACTTACACATGTATAAAATAAAGAACAAGGAACATAGAATTTTTACAAGGTTATAATTCCTCCTAGAAGGCATAATCCTTGATATGGTTGGTTATTCTCCTCAAAAATGGATTCTTCTATATAAGAAAAAGTGAATTAGATTACATGCAAAAACATGAAATCATATTATTAATTTCTATAATCACACTGGACTGTATATCTTCACACTCTAGATACAATAAAATAAATATAATGAGAAGGATATCTTCAAAGCTTCAATTTCTTCAGCAATAGTTGACATAGGTATTCCTCCATGAGCTTAGAAGATATTCAAATACAGTATGATCACTCCACATAGAATCTAATGCATATCTACTTCTCAATGATCTTCTCAAACATGATTCACTAAATAACCAGGATTTAGTAAGTTTTATCTTCTAACCCAAGAACTAGTTTCAAGCTATATTTTTCACTCAATATATCAATACACAACTTTAACACTCCCACTTTTGATATAAAACTCAGTTATCAAGCATAACTTATATTCATGAAAAATCAAAATTCCAGAATTAATTTAATTATATAAATTCATTTATAACTCAACCTTATTAATTATTATATCATTATAATCATACCATTTTATCCTTTATATTTCCTCATTCGGTTAGTCTCAAAACCATGCATTGTGAACACAGAATATTGTCAACTTTAATTAACTACATGTCTCTAGAAAAATACCATAACTACAATTATTCATATTTAATTAAGAATAATAATTATTTGAGAAAAAAATTATTTTTTAATATTAGAAATAATTCACAAATAAATGATTTTTTTAATTCTAAGAATACCCATCTTATTCATTTTACTCAAATAGATTTGGATCTTATTTTCTTCAATAAACTCACGACATGAACTACTACACCATGGAATAACACTGAATAGATCAGTAGATTAAACATCCATACTCTAAAAACTCAGCTAGAACCACTTTATAATCAACTATAAATGATTATTTTAACTATAGAACAACACAACATCATCACAATAACATTTCATAAATAATTTTTTGGGAATCTTCACAAACATGTTTGGGTGGGCCATCATTATCATTAAATTTTCTATAAAAGGAATAGAATATTCAAATTTTTTAACAAAGATCACCAAATATATTTTTTCACATGAATCAACTTAAATAACATTTTAAATGTGATATTAGAAGCAATGAATATCATTTTGAGCATCATATAGATTACATATTTAGAAAATTAATATTTTGGAAGCTAAGAATTTTTATAAGGGTAAAATGATACTTACATGGGCCTTTATACTTACATGCCTTCATGTTTATGGACTGATCATCCATATGAAAATCATTCTTATGGGAACCATCCTTATGAGATCAACTCATCTTTATAGGTGATCATGCTTACCCTAATGACCCTTATGAATATGACCCCAACAGTGATCATACTTATGAAAATGACCCTTACGGTTCTTATAATTATGCTTTGAATTGATGATTACATAAAATTATAGGAAAATGACCCTTACATAACTCATAATTCACCATTTTTCCCTATAATTACCATTTCTCTTTAAACAGTAATAAAATCAGTTCAAAACACCTCAAGAATAATTTAAATCACCTTAGAAACATTCTATAAAACTTTAATCAACATATCAACAACCTAAAATTATTATCAAGCTTAGTTGGAATCAAATAAAAACAATAAAAAACTATAAGGTCACTTCAATACCCCCCTTTTTAATTTTTTTGGAAACATCATTCAAATCTTCCAAATATGATCATATCTATTTAAAATTCACCAAAAATCATGAGAATCATTAAATCAAATCCTTTTTATAATAATAATTTTCTTGCACCGCACTATTAGATAAGGTAATTTTTTTGAGAGAATTCCATCCCTTAGTGTCAATAAATTATGTCCAAGTGACTTTGATGAACTCACCCTTAATCCATACTTCCATATCTCACACCCATCACTTCCATATGTATCCCCTATATAGAAATATTCACAATTTCAAATGAATATGTAGTGGAAATTTCAATTTTGATATTGATTCTATCCCCATTTAGTAAAGAGTTGTGTTACAATTTCCCCCCTTTTCAACACAATTCAAATACTTTTGGGGGGTTGTTTCCATATATCTTTATGTGAAAGGTGACAGATGGACATAGAGTTTTAGCCAAACCCTTCAAATATCTCTCTTGGCATAAATTTTATAAAGATTTTTTCAATATGATTCTGGGTAAAAATATATTACTTCTTGATATCTCTATTAGCCAATCTTTCCTTAATGAAATGACACCTAATATCAATATACTTGGATTTGAAATGTTTCACTTAATTATTTGATAAATATATTACAATCTAATTATCACAGAGTATCTTTAATGGATTCTCAGCCTCAATATTCAAGTCTTCTATCTAAATGAACATCTATAAAACCTATATATATTCATGGTTAGTTTCCACATAATCAGTCTCAACTGTGCTAAGTGTTACCAAGTTCTTCTTTTTACTATACTATCTCATAAAACCCTCACTAATAAAAAAATTCCCACCAGAAGTGGATATCCTATCAGTGAAATCACCTACTCAATATAAATATATAAATCTAATAAAGTTCATATTTATACTTCATCTACAATAAAAAATAATTCAATATTCCTCTCACATATCTTAGAATTATTTTTTCTTCAAGAATGTGTGAGTCATAGGGGTCAGTTTGAAATCTAGAACACAAGGTCACTGTATAAGTTATGTTGGGACTTGATGTGTTCAAATACAACAAGCTTCCAATGAATCTTATAAATTCTTTTTGATTAGCCTTACAACCATCCTTATCTTTTCACAACTTTTTTCAAACTAAAATGGGAGTTGAAACGTCTCTTGACACTTCCATACCAATCCTTTTCAACAAATATATAACATGTTTTTCTTGGGATAATAATATGTAATCATATTTATTCTCAACCTAAAATCCCATAAATCATGTCAATTATCCCAAAAAAGAAATCTCAAATGGATTCTTAATTTTCTAATATTATTCCTCACAAAGTAACTCTTTTTCAATACAAAATATTATTCCAATAACATAAACTATGACATTCAATGTACCAAGAGACAACTCATTTACATATATATTACTATCAAATTTTATTTTTGAAAATCCTATTAGTCTTAGGTAGCCATAAAGTTTTTAATACTAGGATCTAAGAGCCTTTTTAAGCCATACAATGGATTTTTAAGTCCACGCACCATTCTTCTATAAAAATATAGAATGAAACCCTATAGTCACTCAATAACACCCCCTCCAAGTTCACCATTCATAAAGGATGATTTCACACCCATTTGATAAACCTCATAATGCTTTTGTGAAACCATTACTAAAAACATTATTATGGTTTCCAACATTTCTATTAGGGAAAAGGTTTCTTCAAAATCAATACCTTCTATTTGATAATATCCCTTACAAATCAACCCCGCCCTATTTCTTATAACTTCACCCTTATCATTCATTTTTTTATGAATACCCACTTGGATACAATGAAATTTTTATCTTTTAATCTTGGTACATGATCCCAAGTGGAGTTTTTCTCAATTTAATTCAGGTTATAATTCATTTATTGTATCCACTCTTCACGTTCAATAAATTAAGCTACCATTTTTGGTCCAAACAATGAAATAAGAGCTATTTAATTCTATATTATCATTCTTCTTCCAGTTTGGATAAGATTTTCTTGACTACCAATGATATTTTCTATTCCAAAATGTCTTTTAAAACTCCAAAAACAATTTATATTACTTACAATAGACCCGTATTCATAATTTGTATGATCTGAATCAATATTAATAGTATTTTGTTAAATTTTATCTTCTTTTTTAACAATATGGTATGAAATATACTTAAATTGTTTGAATTAATATGTAATGGTTTTAAATAATTTTAACATCTGAACAATATACTAAATTCAAAAACATCTTATTCTAGAACCAATATCCATTTCCATTGGATAAGTATCCCATAAAAACTCATTCATAATCTTTCTCTTCAACTTTCCCAGCTTTTTATTTTTGATATTTATAAAGCATGGGATACCAAATACTTTTAAGTAGTTTAAAATTGACTTAATCTTATACCAAATCTCATAAGGAGTAAAATATTTTATAGGTATCAAAATAAATATTCTTTGAATGTGTATAATAGTACACACGATTTCTATCCAAAAACATTTTTGTATTTTTCTTTTATCCATCATTTCCCTGCCCATATTAATATTTTACCCAATGATTGTAAGATTATTTTTTAGGTATATTCTATTATAATTTATCACATTTGACCTCCTTAAGTCAGTGTGGATTTTGGATGTTTGTTTATTTTTCTTATCACTAATAAAAATTTAATATTCATTTAGTCTATTGGGGAGTATATAGTTTTATAAATTGATACTTAATTTCATTTTTCAATAAGATAAATTTAAAATGAATCACCTATATATTATTTACCATTGTTAGATCTCAATTTTTTTATGTAGAGCCTCAAATATTTTTCAACCTGTCTCCTAAAAATTTTGAACATCTCAAAAAATTCTAACCCATGCTTGATAGACATCATATTTTTTATTTGAGTGTAATCATCAATAAATTTCATGAAATAAAAATCAAATATTGTGGAAATTTTTCTCAAAGGGATACATGATTCAGTGTGAATGAGTTCTAGTGGTTTGGTATAATGAATATCTACCTTTTTGTGAAATTTTTGAGTTATATTTCCTTTTTTGAAAGGTTCCAAAAAAATTATCACTTTCTATTTTTAGATTGGTAAAATCTCTCATAACTTCATACTTTTTAATTTTTCTCATTATTTTTTCCAAGATGACCAAGACTTATATGCCATAACATACCCTGATATTTTGTACCCAAAAAAATATGAATCATTAGGATCACCAATTTAAAAAAAATTTCCATCTTTTATTTTCCCTTTATATATAGAACTTCTATACTTTAAGATTTTAATGATACATGATTCCTTGAAAGCAACCTCATGACCACCATCATAGAGCTCGATAACACTCAAATGACTATGCTTCAAACCTTCCACATACAAAACATCATTTAATTTTAGATTTTTTGAGAAAATCCCATCGATATTTTGAGAAAAATAATTCCCAAAAGTGTCTTCTCATCCTTTATGTTTCTCAATAATTTTTAGAATTTTAAGATCACCAAACATGTGGGATGAGCACCCACTATCAAGAACCCATGACTTTGTTCTTTTGTTAGCCTTCAATGCTACTTTAACTAGACATGTTTTTTATTCCTTGGGATTCTAAGTACCCTTTATTTTCTTATCATAAACAGTATATTTAGGAAATTTTATCATACTATTATTTGAACAATGAGATTTAATTTCACACCTACCACATATTTCTTCAAAATGCTCAAATATGTTTTTAGTTGAAAAATTTGAAATATTTCTCTTTACTGCTTATATTCTCTAAGAATATAATTTATTTTCCTCTAAATAACACCCTTACTTCATGCCTCATTCCAAGCAGTGACATGTTTTATCAACACGTGTAGGACTTATGCCAAAACACTCTACAACACTAGTAATAACCTTAGAATATGAATCTTCAAGGATCATTAAATTTTTCCCTAAAATATTATTTATATTTTTGTTCTTACTACACTATCAAGGTTTAAAGTTGATTATATTTTGTAGATGAAGAACTTAATGAGTTCATCCTTTCTTATACTGATGTGATAGAATTTTTATCCTCAATTGTTTAGGTCCAAAATCAAATATAATAAGATCTTGAACTTACATTATTAGTAAAATTATAACTAAAATAAGTTTTATCAGGTACATATCTAACATGATTACTTGTGAAAGTCCCCTTATCCACTTTATAGTATTCAACCTTGACTTCAATTTATTTTTTGAATTCCTCTCTAATCTTATTTAGCCCATTATTAGAAATAATACATTTATATTGTAACTTAGATAAATATTATTCTTATAGAGAAAGTCTATCTTTAAGATACTTCATTATTTTTTCATATTCATCAGCTTTAAACTTGAACTTCTTGATTTGATTAGTGTATATATATTATTTATTGAAATTCTCATTATTCTCTTTAATTGTCTTCTTATTTTTATTTCAACAATTTCTTCTTTTCTTTCTTGAGCTTGATATTTTTATCAATACAATCTTTAATTTCATTTTTCAACACATGTTCCGACTCGATTGGTTCTGATCCACCTTCCTCACTGCATGAGGCATCGAACCTTTTTTCAACACAGGCCATGAAATTGGAAAATTTCTCATGAGAATCATTTTCTAATTCACTGCTTAATGAATGGTTATCTTCCTCATCTTTGATCATCAAATTTATTCTATTTATTCTATAAAATCTCTTACCACTTCATCCATCTTTGGATACTTCTTTTGAGATTTTAACCTACTTCTTTCTTTGAGGTTTCTCATCATCCTCAAATTCAAAATCTTTAACTTTATCCTTTGGATAGTTTATAGAAAAATTTATAATTATATTTCATTTATAACATTTAAGTGGATGTTTTTCTTTACTATTTTTATTTCCCTTATTTAAATTATTTGTTATAAGATAAATTATTATTTGATAGTATTTATCATATTGTCCATCCCCAGATTCACTTGGATTCATATATATATATATCCATTGATTTTCATCTTCCTCATGGGCTCAAATGGAATTTTATATTTGATATTTTTCTTCATGGCTGATATTCATATCATTTTATAAGCAATGAGAATATTTTTCAATTCATAAAGGGAAATATCTTCTTGGTCTTAAAGATTTAAAATTTTAGGATCAAACCTATCTAAAATTTCTCATTAGTTTCTTGAAAATTATTATGTCATCCATTTTTTCACCAAACCCTCAAAAATTTCTAAAAATTTCATTCACTATAGTAAAGTAATCATCAATGTTTTATTCCTCACCCATCTTTATGTCTTAAAATTAACTTCTCTAAATATGTAATTTGGCCTCCTTGACATTCACATTTCCTTCACAACTGCTTTCCAATTTATCTCATATATTTTTAACAGTAATAAGTCCCATGACTTTGGTGTAAACCTTTTCTCACAAAAAAATAAGTAAATAATTACATTATTTACCATAAACCTCCATATTTATTTTATCTGTAAATTTCATTGGAGTATCCCACTCAATAGTCGGAATCCCCACAATAGATGCTTATATTACTTCAAGTTTGAGAGATATATTATAGGTTAAAATCCTATTATTCCTACTATGATAATTATTTCCATAAAATACAGGAAACACTTTACCATTAATAGAATTCAGATTTTCCATTGTAAGCATCAGATTGGATCTAACAGAGGTACCAATATTTGATACCATTTAAAGTGCCTAGGAAGGCGATGCTCCAATAAGAAGGGGGAATTAATTAGTAGAGACCTATTTTTATGATTTTTTCTTTTGAATAAATCTTTGTCAGTTGTTAGTATTTGATCTAATAATATTTAAAAACTCAGCCTCACTCACACATACAGAAAATAAAGAACAAAAAACACAATTTTTTTACAAGAATCAAATCCTTATAGAAAAGTCTATTCCTTACCATCATTGATTAGTATCCCCAAACATGGATTATTCACTATAAGAACAAGTGAATCAAATTACATTAATGGGAATAACATCTCACTATGCATTTCCAAAGTTACATTAGATTGCCTAGATTTACACTACAGATACAATGATATAAAAAGAGAATGAGAAATATCTCTTTAAAGCTTCAATTTCTGGAAAAAAAATTGATATAGATCTTCCTCCATGATCCTAGAAGATATTCAAATATATTATATTCAGTCCATGTATAATATGATGTAAATATACTCCTCAATGATCTTTGTAAACATGATTCACCTAATACTTAGGATTCAATAAGTTTTCTATTATACTCTAATCAATTATTTCAGACTCTATTTTTCATTAAATATATCATTACATAGACTCAAATATATCGCTTTTGATATACAACTTAGTTATCAAACATCCAATATATTCAGGAAAAATTAGAATTCATAAATTAATTTAATTCTAGAAAATCATTTATAGCTTAACCTTATAGAGTATTCTCTTAATAGAATCATAACATGTTATCCTTTTAATTTACTAATTTATTTAAACTTAAAACCATGCACCATGAAATTGGAATATTCTCAACTTAACTATATGTATCCAGTAAAATACCATAACTATAGTTTCATTCTTCATTAAAAATTAATTGCGAATAAGAATTCTTCCAGAAAAATATTCTACTTGAATATTATATATAATTCAAAAACAAATGATTTTTTAAATTATAGAAAAACCCATATTCTTTATTTTACTCAAATAGATTCAACACTCATCTTCTTTAGTCAGATCACAACATGAACTACTGCATCATGACCCACTATTTAATAAATCATTATCTTGAAAATCCATATTTGAAAAAATTATCTATAACCACTACATAATCAATTGAAAGTGATTATTTGAATGACATAACATCACATCATCATCACAGTAACATTCTAGAAATAATTTCTAGACAATATTCATAAATATGTTTGGGTTGGCCACCAATCTCATTGAATTTCAAATTCAAGGAATTTAATATTCAAAATTTTTAATAGAGATCACCCAATCAAAATTTTCATATACATCAGATTGAATCACATTTTAAATGTGATTAAGTAATGAATATTGATTTGATCATCATCTGTATTACATCTTTAGAATATTCAAATTATGGAAACATAGAATTTTCATAAGGGTAAAATGATACTTATGCATGCCTTAGTGCTTACATGAATTCATGTTTCTAAAATGATCAATCATAAAACATCCATACTTATGGGCTCTATACTTAAGAGATCATCTCATCTTTACAAGTGATCATGATTATGTGGATGACCCTTATGGTGCCCATGCTTTCAAAAATGAACCTTACGGTGAACATGATTACATGAATGACCCTTATGGTGCTCATGATTACTGTGTGAATTGATTCTTACACATAATTCCATATAAACTTTATACATAAGGAAAATTACCCTTACATAGCTCATACTTAACCATTTTTTTACTATAATTCCAGATTCACTTTAACCATACACAAAATTAATTCAAAACACCTCAAGAACAATTTAAATCACCCCAAACACATTATATATATATATATATATTCAATAAACATATTAGAAACCATTTATGATTCTCAAGATAATTTGATAAAAAATATAAACTATTAACAACTCTAAGGGAACTTCAAAGGAGTTATATACTAGGTATGATAATTGATTTAGTATTCTTATACCTTTACTTTGACTTGTACTAGGTTATGAGATTGAATTAAAAATTTAATTATAGTTTATACATATTAGGTGTTAGAATTTTAATAAAATTAAAGTCTCTCTTGAGTAAATATCCATGAGTAGAGGGAATTTGGGTCGGAATTATCACTATCATGGTATCTTAGGATCTATCTAAAAAATTGGGGGATAGATACCTATCATTACATGATTATTCTTATAGGTATTATTGATTTTATATAATTTTAAGAATTTACATAAAAGGGTTTGATGTACTATATGCCTGATATTAATTCAAATAAGTATGTATATAGTTGTATTTTTTATTTGGGTTAGTAACACAAGCTATGAGTTTTTTAAAGAGTTACACATCAATATGGTTTGAACATATTGATTTGGTGGAAGTAATAGAGATTCAAAACTAAAAAATTAGAATCATGAATACATGTAAAGGGAATACATGAGATAATATGGTGAGATAAAATCCTCTTGAAAATATTAAGTGTTAGATTCCTTATAAAGAAAACACTTTTCAAGACTCAGATCAACCAAATATGTAGGTTATTCCAATGAAAACTGCCCCTAGATTATATTGTGCAAGGAAAGAAAGTAATGAGGTGACCCTAAGTGTGAAGTGTTGCATTTTTGGTTTTTTATTTGGGTTACAATTAGCTAGTAAACCCTTAGGAATGATATTAGATTAATAGTGTTGATTTTATTCATATGATAGATTGGGAAAATAGTTTTCTTCTTAATCATCCAAGATTAATATTTGATATTATTATCATAATGACCTACCTAAATTGATAAGTGGTGAGAGGAATGCCAAATTAAACTCATTTATTAGTGAAATGTGGATGTTATCCTACTAATGGGTATGATTTAATTCAAAAGAGTCCATAATTTTAATAGGAACATATTTAATAAACGTATTTATTAAATGAATGTAAAACATGATATTCATATGATAAAAGTTTCCATTTTAGATAAAATGGCATCATCATCATCACCAAACATGACTTTGAGATCAATTATTGAGAATGAAAATATTAATTGAAGTAATTTCCTATATTAGTATAAAAACTTAAGAATTTTTCTTCAGCAATGATTAAAATTCTACATGTTTGAGTAAAAAATTATTGAGTTATCAAATGCTGAAATTTATTAACAAATGGATTTAAATTCTTATAAGAATCACTTAAGGTTTCACTAAAAGTAGATGAAAAATAACCCAAGTAACCTTAGTATTTACTAATGTACATAATATGATTGGGTATGTTAATGAATTTAAGATATTGAATGTTTCATTTAATTCTTGTTTTGACTATGGAATTCATTATGTAATATCTATTGAAAAATTTCTAATAATGTGAATGAATTTAATAAAAGTTTACATGATTTCCTCAAATTGTTGAGGATAGCTAAATTGGGCTTGAGATGATCAAGTTTTGGTATTGTATTGTTAGTATAGTTAGGTAAAATTATAAGAAAAAATAAGTATATTGGATATTCCAATTTAAATATTAGGTCATTGAGACCCAAATGAGGTATCGGGAAAAGGGACAATGTTTCTATAGGATGGCATTGCGTATAATACCTGAAGGGGTTTTATAAACCCCATGGAGAGTCTATGTAAGGAATCATTGTTATAGAATAAATTATTAAATTTTGAATCATATATAATACCAAATGTATACTTTAAAAATGGTCTAAATATACAGGAGTTCAAAATCAAAGTAATATTTGATGCATCTTATAGTTTGTATTCAAGTGATGAAACAAAGGGTTACTGATTCAAAGTGTTAAATGTAGAGGAATGTTTCAAGCTCATATGGTTCTAAATAAAGTATGTGTATAGTCATCTCATTTATATTATTTTATAAGAAAATTTATTTATTAACAAATAGCTGTTATGAATAAAGTGATATGATACACATAGTTTATGAATCATCAGATTCTATGAAAATTTTGAGAAGAATATAAAGATAAAATTAGTTTCATCTGGGTTAAAATAGTTTATCTGAGATATTTTTTAAAATACGAGTGAAATATTTTCCACAACTCATTAGTGTAATATTTTAAAGAATAATTATTCTTTTATTAAAAATACTCTAAAAATATATAATATCATATAATAAGTAATAGTTTATTTGATAAATATTCCCACTAAATAAAATAAATGTTAATTCCCGCACACAAAAAAATTTGTGTATCTTAGCATGATATTTTGGAGAAAATATAGTATTTAAGAGACTAGTGAGAGTATGTTTGGACATAGAGAAGTTCAAAGTTAACAAATAAAAGATCACACCAGTATAAATTTAATATGACTAAATTTACTAAAATATTTTAGCGTTTATCAATAAATAGAAATGTAAAGAGTTACATTTAATTATTTTAATGAATTCAGTAACACTTTATATCCTAAATGACTTTACCATGATAATATCAAGGGAAATTTTAATGGAAAAGTTTCAAGAAAGATGATGATGTTGAACATATAAAGTGTTCTAAGTAGATAACAGGAGTTACTAACATCATAACATTGGATATTATAATGTAAAAGGAGTTTGAATACTTGTTCAATGATTTTAACATTAGGAATATGATTCCCAAGTATCACTATTATTCAAAAATACTTTATTATTATAAATTACTCACTAAATGAGTTAAGTTTGAGTGTTTTATCATATGACCACATAGAGATGTGGCACAAATTTTATAGAGATATAATGAGTTTAACAAAATCCTAAAAGTTTTGTGAAAATAAGTCCTATATTATGGGCCATCATATGGGATATAATTAGATAAGTTCATATGTAAGGTTTTGTTAGTATTACTAAATATATTTTATAATATAAAATTTATCTTTTTATACAAAGGTTACTAAACAGTTTATCATTATTTCATGTTGGATACATATTCTCATTAAGTGAAACAACAATTAACCTCTAAAATATGAATTTGAATTATCCCTAACCAATGTTCATCACAGAGTACTATAGGTTGTGGTGAAATGTTAAGGTTATCATGTTTAATATTTCATATAAAGACTTAGAATATGATCACAAGGCACAAAAGGAAGTTTTGTTTGCTAGATAACCTACCAAGTATACCACATAGAGTGTTATAAACTACGTATATGGTACACTAGAGGTGCATGTTTTATATTTGAATTTCCCTAATACCTGAGGTTGGTAAGATACCTAACATGAGAATCATTGAAATTTGATACCATCCTTATGCCAAAATTGAGGCTAAAAAAATTACTGGGTATTTGGGTATGTTTTATAATAACATCATTGGTTAAGGATTAACAAAGATATAATTTGTCCTCTAATATGATGCATATGAAATCTGGGCCCTCGACTGAGATAGAATAAAGGGATGTATGACCATACTTGGATAAGTGACCTATGATGTTATTATCTATTAGATGATGTGTATGTTATGTTCTCATCCATTATTATGAATAACATGCGATGTGTTCATCCATATGGCTAGTCTATACTTATAGAATCAAGAACATATCAATAGCTATATGAGATTTACATACTTTGTATCCCATGGTTACTTATTATCTTAGACAAAGGGATCATATAAAAATATATTATTTTATATGATAAAGTTGGTGGAAAAATTTATAATGATACATGTGTTTAATATAGATCATGTTATATCCCTTTGTAAGATTAATAACATTAATGTTTTTCCATAGGCCACACTTTGATTACATTTTTGAATTTTTTAATTAATTGTTTTCAATGCTACAAAGTCCCACGGGGTCACAATTTTTGGATAAATGAATAAAATTTTGTTTTAAAAAACTCATAGATATGATTTAAATTTGTTTAGATTTTATCCAAAAAAGTTTTTTTCTAATGACCCATATCCTTAGTGATTTAATTTAAAGGGAATTTCAAGTTTTCTTATGAATTTAGAGTGATGAAAACATGGTCTTGTTTGATTTTTTTTGGTACCAATTAAGGAGTTATTATTAATTTGGTGATTTAGATTTGATCTTGGGTGATTAAAGGTGAGAATATTTGTGTTTTTGGGTCTTTTTTGAGGTTTCATAAGAATTTCATGAGTCCTTGTGGGCTTAGGTGGGGGTTTCACCTAAATAAAATATCATATTTCTATTATCTATATTGGTTCTATGTTGATTACTTATTTATATCCTATTATGTGTAATTTAGTTTTGAGTTTTTACTCCCATTAAAAGTCAGGTTTGAGTGGGTTGTGACTCCCCTTTAAAATTCATAGATTCCATAGTTAGTGGGTGTCATTTCTCTCTACATTTTAGAGGAGTGATGTGTCTATATAGTATCAATTTGATCCAAACTATTATAAAAATATCTTATGTTTTTTTCATTTATATTTATATTTTATAATTTATTAATTCTAATATAAGAATTTTTTATAGAAAGGTCAATTCACCCCATCTTAACCATTTGACCATCTCACATCTAGGACCTAGCATTTGTTTCCAAAAATATATCTCTCTTTTAAAAATTACTCTTTACTATGTTTTAAATCAAGTAAAAATATCTAGATAACCAAATGAAATTATTTTTATATGATAAATAAGTGATTCAAATATATTCCTTTTATAATAAACCCTTTATTTAATGGTAAATGTTTCACTTAAAGTATTTTTTAAATAAGGAAAGATCCCTTGAATAAAAAATTACCTTTAGTGTATATAAAATAATACTTATGCATTAAATAATGTTCTATTTAACTTATTGATGTTTTATTTAATTTATTAATTTAACTTATCCAAGTTTCATATGATTTTTTTGTGATTATGTTAAAACTAAATTGATGCTCACATGTTTGGATATTTTCATGTAGTATTTTTCTATAAATAATAGTTAACATGTATTCCATGTATACCTGTAACCTTAATTGACAAATACATTAATTATTATTATAGTTTTATGTATTTTCATGTCTATTATATAACATGTTGGGCCAATTTAATGTTGTGTGATCGAAACATTACTTATATATTAATGTTTCTTGATACACTGGCCATGAAATTACCCTTTTTATTAAGTATATATATTATTAATATTTATTATATTATATTTTTCATGAATTTATATAAATTTATTAAGTTGGTTCATCACATGGGATGTTTTGTTGAACCATGACTGAGTATACTCATTCCCCTTTCCATAGAATGGGAAACTGTTTAGTCCTAAATCTTGTATACACCTTCCCCTTTCTAAGGGTTGGGGGTTTCCCCTGAATCATCCTTAGATAGGAATTATATGATTTTATCTCAGTGGGACATGCAACATGGTTTCCATTACTTGGTCATCTAGGTGATAGGATCAAATTAGGTATAACTAGGCATGGGCCCTCTCGGTATAGGGAGTTATTACCTATGGTTAATATTGGACTTTGAATTACATCACTGATGATTGTTAATTTTTTTTATTATTAATTTATTGAAAAGATATTTTTTTATATTTAGGTAAATGAGTAAATATGTTCACACATTTGTGGTTCCCTACTGAGTATGTATATTCTCAAAACCTACATAGAAACCTCAATGTACATATATCTTTACTTGCAACATTTTAGGTGCAACAAGTATGCAGTTAACAATTTAGTGCTATAATTTCTAACTAGTTGTTGGATAAGGTTTGAGAATTAAACCTTGATGAAGTATTAAAGAAGGAGGACATGGTTATAAGAAGTATTATTAGCATATTTCCAACCCGATTCAATGATATCAAGTTTTTCTAGTGGTGCATGTCTATGACTATATGTTTACAAGTAAACCATTTTTATATTTTTGACCGCATACATATAGAGGTGTTTTTGTTATCTTTTATTTATATTTGATTAACATTTTTATTTATTTTAGTACCTTATAAATTATTTAATTTTAAGGGACCATATCCTGAAATCCCTTTTCTTTATGAGTATTGGGAGATGAGGCACTCAAATGAGGTTCCAGGTGGTTTGGAGGGTGATCGAGGAAATTTGGGGGATCCACTTCCAAAAATGGCATGATTGTGTCATGGAAGTTTGTTTTATGACACAATGATAGTGAATTTGGTGTAGTGTACCTCAGTTGTGGCATAGGGGATTTCATGAAGAGTTTCAAGGCTATTCTAAATTTGGGTGAAATTGCGTCGTGTACCCTAGGCAGTGGAATGATCCCTTTCTTAGTAGTTGGGGTTCTGCGACATGGAGATTATAGTTGAATAGTGACCCCCAGATCCACTTTTATAGGAACTATCATGGATTTTTAGAGGATATTTTAATGAGGGTTCATTTGGAATGATCCCTCAAGTTTCACCATAGAATACCTTGTGTTAGGTAGTGCTGTAGTGTGGTCCATGAGGCTACTTCATGGTCTTCTAATTTTCAGGCTACCTATAAATAATTTTAGCCCATTAGAACCCCATTATTTTACACTTATATCCCTCAAACCACTGACTAAAAAGATAGTTTTTTAATTTCTTTGAATCCCCTTTCAACAGGTATTGATCTTGGCTTCCAAAGATCGATCCAAGGTGATCCAAGGTGAGTTCCACCTCATCTCTATAGCAGTTTCTCTCAATTTGGTTTTTTACCTCCATTTCTTTTTTTCCATTCTAGTAACTAAATCTATTCTACTATAATGAGGTTTATTTTTTGTTTGATGTTGAGTTTGTGGCATGAATTCTTTATGATATCTCAGTTTCCTCATGGGAGAGGCGATCTGTCACGACCCCCTCCCTACAAGGTGTACCCCTCCTGGGCCGGCAATGTGAGAAGGGAGATAATGACCCCGAGTCCCGCCTCCAGTAGGCCCCGGGTTGGTGACTAGCACCAAGGGTATAGTAAACACACAGATGGGAGGCATTACTATCTAAGAGAACACAAGCGAAATAGAGAGATAAGATAGACACCAACCAACTCCAACTTAGACTGAAATATAAATGAAAACCCAAGTTCACATATTTAATGTCATGCAAAACTACTAAAACTGGAAGGGGAAAACTGCAAGTAACCAAAAGAAAGTAAAAGCAGCAGTAAACACAAGCCCGAACAACTACTGCAACCCCAAGCTAGTAGAAACTAGATTGATCACAAACCTTCTCCAAGTGACCTGAAAAAACAGTTTATATACACATGGGGTGAGTATAACAATATTCTCAGTAGGATCCTCCCCGGGGCCTCTCGTGCAAAAGTAAAGAAAGCAAGCTAAAGCATAGTGAACAACAAGTGAAACTAACTCATCACCTAAACAAGTATACTAAGTTCCCAGCCTCACTGTGGCTACTCTCACCAAGTAATGCATACAAGAGTATATAATATAATAAATAATATCATGGGCACCCTGCTACTACTTCCCCACTGGTTTGCCGCTTTTCCCCAACATCGCACGTCCTAAGCATCTCTCTAAAAAAAAGTCTTGCCTGTAGACACCCGGGCGAAGCACTACAACATGCACCTCATGCAACCACACCACCACGTCCACATAAGAAAGTAACCTAGTAGTTTTTGGGATCCACCACAACTCGCATAACGTGTATCATACGACAGGTATTAAACCTCAAGCCATTATATCCCATACATCGAGTAAGGATCCTCAAGCCATCACAACCTATACACATTACACCTATAGCAGTCTATTGGAAACTATTTCCAAAATATATGTGTGTGAATAACCACAAGCCATTACAACCCTCTATACACATATATGGGGGAAAATAACCATTGTGCCTACCAGCACAAGTAAATACCAATAGAAGAGAGCAGGGAAAAAGGGGGTAGTCATCTATCCATCCTCCCACCATAATGTTGGGGAAAACAACCCCCCAAGTCTCATAATCCCCGAGGTGTAAGTTTCCCTAACTGATGGGGTGGAGTAGCGTATAGAAACACAAAAAGTACAAAATATACTATAGCTCACAACCACACTATAGGCATAGCCTAGTATTATACACAACTGTTGCTAACGTCTCTCGGACTCCCGACTGCTACTTCTAAGACTAGGTATCCTATAATCACACAACCATTTAAATAACTTAATTACACTACTTAATTCAATTTTTATAAATTTCACTTTACATTAATTAATTATTTAAACATAAATTAACCATCAATATTTACAAATTAAATTTTATTAGCATCACACCCAAAGTCCACTGTCCCTTTAAATTGTAACCTCAGTATTGCATCCCAGCAAGCTCCAACCCCTTGGGTTAAAATCATTTATTAAATCATTTATTAACAACATTATTACTTCCCCATATTCCCAAGTATTCTAGAAAAACATTCTAATCTACTAAACACAAGGGGTCTTAACATGGTGAGTAGATGAACTACCCATCAAGTCTTTACTGCCTATAGAAAGAGCGTAGACCCATCCTCCCTTTGAGAAGCTAAACACAGAAAGCACGTAGCATAATCCACGTGTCTTTACCCCTTTTAGGAGAAGGGTAAGTAAGACCAGATTCCTTGAGTAGTGGGGAAAGTAAAGCAGATAAATAACCAATATGAATCAGTAAGAATCCAAACATTCACATCCAACTCATTTTATCACCCCTGGTGTCCTCCCTGACACCCACATGTATAACCCGATGCATCTCTCCACTCTAGGTGCCAACTTATGCCATAACCTGTAGGCCTCCATGCCTCCACATATCACAACAACCATCTAGGCTCACACCACAACACAAGCAGTAGGAAAACTAACATAATATCATATGGGCTCTTGGCCCTTAAACACACAAGATGGTTACTCAGAACCCTACAAGGAAGTATCTTTTATCAAACAACCAGTTCTTTAATCCATCTTGGATTAAATGATTTATTATTCATAGGTTCCAAATTTAGGAAACCTAATTAGTAAGCTATCACAAATAATTAAGCATTCTTACTGCACCAATTTTATTAACATCAAATTACAACAAGAGGAACCAAATTCATTTACATGCATCTTTATCTTTAGCCAAACAATTATCAATTAATTCTGGCTTTATGTTCTTTACCAATCTCAATCGAGAATGAAAAATCTAAGCAATCAAGTATAGATATCACACTATCTAGAAAAAGAAGAGGCAATAACATATGATCAATATCAATTTATTTATCCGGTTCAAATATTTATTATGCCAATTCCATTATGATCTAGTGGGATAAAACATGCCAACTCTATAGTTTCACATAAAAGAAAAGAGAAGCATCAGACCCCCTACCTCAAACATTTCTTGACGTTCTTTATACGAGAACGAGCCACACAACGGGTTACAATCTCCTCCCTTATGACAACTATATCCACCCGAGGATGTAGAGACACCACTACATCGGCCAACACCCAAGAAAAGCTCATTAGTAACATGGGGGTAAAATTCAATAAAAAGGGCAAGGAGAAAGAAGAAGATGAACCCAAAATAATGAAGATAGATCATACCTTATATCGAAGACTGATTGATATTACTTGGTTGCATCAAAACAAATCGGAACAAATCTTAAGAGGAAAGTTTGATTGCACAACTCCTACAGGAAGGAATGGGATGTTCGAGCGTCTCACACCCAAGAACAAGGAGAAAGAACTAGGAGGGAAGATATCATGTCCCTTTAGAAGATTTAATGGATCAGTGGTTTAAGATACACTGAGATTTCCATTAAAATTAGACCGCATTAAACCACATGGTTTGACCAAGTAAAAACATCCTGAGCCTTAGGAGAAATTAATATAGGAGTTACGACCTTTGAATCAGACTTAGAGTCCTTAAAACAAGTATTTAAAAGCATTTTATGTCAAAGGAAACGTTAAAGGGGTGAAACTGTAGGAAGCTAGAAACATTGTTCACAAACTCAAAATTTGGCAAAGAAAAAACACTGTTCATGAACCTCTCCGTTGAAACCTCACCATTCTGGAAACACTGTTCATGAACTCAAAATTTAGAAAAGGAAAAAAGTCACCATTGGAACCTCACTGTTTTGGAAACACTGTTCATGAAATCAAAATTTGGCAAAGGAAAAAGGTCACCATTGGAACCTCACCATTCTGGAAACACTGTTCATGAACTCCAAATTTGGAAAAGGAAAAATGTCACCATTAGAACCTCACTATTCTAGAAACACCGTTCATGAACTTGAAATTTGGCAAAGGAAAAAGGTCACCGTTGGAACCTCACCATTCTGGAAACACTGTTCATGAACTCAAAATTTGGCAAAGGAAAAAGGTCATCGTTGGAACCTCACTATTCTGGAAACACTATTCATGAACTCAAAATTTGGAAAAGGAAAAAGGTCACTGTTGGAACCTCACCATTCTGGAAACACTATTGATGGACTCAAAATTTGGCAAAGGAAAAAGTTCACTGTTGGAACCTCACCATTGGAACCTCACTATTGCACTATTCACATAAGGTTATCAATGACATTATTCACTTAGGGCTACCAATGCACTGTTCACATAAGGTCATCATTGAACTGTTCACATAAGGTTACCTATGACACTGTTCACAGAAGGTCACCGATGACATTGTTCACATAAGGTTACCGATGTCACTGTTCACATAAGGTCACCGTTGCAATGTTCACATAAGGTTACTAATGACACTATTCATAGAAGGTTACCGATGCACTGTTCACAATGGTCTACCGTTGGAACTGTTCACCGATGGAACTGTTCAAAGAAATGGAAATTTGGCAAAGTGTTAGGGATAAGTCACTTGGACCTCTCAAAACACCTCATACACCTGATTTTCTCAAAGGAATGGATCAGAGAGGTCCATGCCATTACTTTAGATACCTCTCAAAACATTCTCGTCCTTAGGAATTCAAAAACCACCTAAAGGAAAAACGAAATGGGGTCCAAACAACCACCCATAGAGATACCTATCAAAAGAGAACAATCCATAAGAAGCAAAAAAAGAAATCCATATTATAAACATGAAAGGTCTATAACCATAAAGGCTACATCGATACATGAAAAGAGTTAATCATCAAAAAACTCTGGGTACTGAGCACGTATTTGTGACTCATGTTCCTAGGTAATCTCCTCCATGCCACCGTGTCGCCACAAGACACGAACCAAGGGAATAGAACACCTGCACAACACCTTCTCTTTGCGGTCTTGGATATCCACAGGTCACTCCTCAAAGTCCGCATCGTCATAAACATCGATCTATCCCCAATTGATGACATGAGAGTCATCATGAAGATAATAAAGGAGCTGTGATACCTGGAAAACATCATGTATCTAACTCATCTGCAGGGGAAGTGCTACTCGATACGCCATAGCTCCAACATGAGCTAACACCTTGAAAGGCCCAACAAACTGGGGAAAAATCTTACTCCCATGACCAAACCTTCGCTACCCATGACGGGGAGTCACCTTCAGAAACACGTGATCCCAAACATCAAACTATAAGGGTCTTCTCCTTTGATCGGCATATTATTTCTAAAGATCTTGCACTGTCTTCATCCTCTCACAAATCACCTAAACCATCTCTGTCGTATTCTTCACTAGTTCCTGTCCGAGAATTGCTGAATCTATGACCCCAATCCAGCACAACGGAGAACGAAAAGGTTGGCCATACAAGAATTCAAATGGCACCATACCGATGGTGGAGTGAAAACTATTGTTGTAATCAAACTCCACCAAGGGTAAGTACCTCATCCACAAACCTCCAAAATCCAGGACACAAGAGCATAACATGTCTTCAATAGTATGGATGGTTCGCTATGTATGACCATCCGTTTGTGGATGAAAAGCAGTGCTAAGGCATAACTGAGAACCAAAATCATGCTGGAGACCTCTCCACACCCTAGAGGTAAAATGAGGATCTTGATAAAAAATGATCATCCTTGGGATTCCATGAAGTCTCACCACTTCCTCCAGATACTGACTCGACAAAAATTCCACTGATCTTGACTCCTTTATTGCTATGAAGTGGGCCGATTTTGTTAAATGATCCACTACCACCCAAATAGCATCATGTCCTCCTTGAGCTCGAGGTAAACCAGTAACAAAGTCCATTGAGATGTCCTCTCACTTCCACCAAGGAACATCTAACGATTGGAGCATACCACCAAGAAAACGGTGTTCGACCTTCACCTTCTGGAAGACCAAACATCGAGACACAAACTCCACAACCACACGCTTTATCCTAGGCCACCAAAACTGGCTCCTCAAGGCTCAGTACAACCTTGTCATTCCAGGATGCACCGAAAAAGGAGAACTATGGAACTCTATGAGAACCATCTTGCACATCATCAAAGGAAAAAATATCCTTCCATGATACAACACTCGGTGTTGTTCATCCTCATACCAACCATTAGGGGCCTTGCCACAAACAACTTAGTCTATCCAGACCTCCACCTCTAGATCCCCCAACTGGGACTCTTCCACCTTCCGCACTAGAGATGACTGCACCATAATCTGAAAAGACAACCTTTTCCCCCAACTTCTCCCATATCAAGATATAATGCTAACAGTTCTTACATTACTCTCCAAAAGTCACCAGATTCATGCACTATATCACTACGTGACTTCCGACTCAGATCATCAGCTACAACATTCCCCTTTCCAGGTGTATATGATATTTTGAAGTCATATTCCTGTAAGAACTCCATCCACTGACGCTGTCATAAATTCAAGTCACGTTGGGTGAAAACATACCTCAGGCTCTTATGATCAGTGAAAACCACAAAGTGCTCACCAATGAGGTAATATCTCCACAACTTCAAAGCAAACAATACAGCTACCAACTCAAGATCGTGGGTGGCATAGTTATGTTCATGGGGATGTAACTATTGAGACCCATAAGAAACAAATAATCTCTACTACATCGGAACACAATCAATCCCCAGATGCAAAGCATCATAGAAAACATCAAACTAAACTACCTCTGTTGGAAGACAAAGAACTAGAGAACTTACTAACTTCTCCTTTAGATACTCGAAAGCTTCCTGACACTGATCAGTACATATGAATGCATGATCCTTCCTAGTCAAAGTTTTCAGAGGAGTCGCAACTCGAGAGAAATTAGTTATGAACCTTCTGTAGTAGCCTATGATACCAAGGAAACTTCGCACCTATGACACAGTATTAGGGGTAGCCTAAGACACAACTTCTTCTATCTTCGATGGATCCACAGCTACTCCCTTATGGGAGACCACATGCCCCAAGAAATGGTCTTCTCGATCCCAAAACTCGCATTTCGACAACTTCCCAAATATCTGATGTTGATGAAGAACTCCCAAAATAGTGTGTAGATGCTATGCATGCTCTTCTTCAGACGTGGAGTACACAAGGATGTCATCGATGAAAACTACAAAAAACTTGTCTAGGAACTCATGGAAAACAACGTTCATCAATCTCATGAACATAGATGGAGAATTTATCATGCCAAACAACATTACAATGAACTCATAATTCCCATGACGACAACGGAAAGCAGTCTTCGGGATATCCTCACCCTTCACACGCATCTGATGATATCCTGACCACAATTTAATATTTGAGAACCAAATTTCACCCTTCATTTGATCAAATAAATCATCAATATATGGAAGAGGATAGAGATTATTTATTGTCACTTTGTTCAAGCAATGATAATCGACACACAATCACAAAATGCTGTTAGCCTTCTTCACGAACAAAACTGGTGCACCCCATGGTGACACACTCAGATGAACAAAACTGCACTGTAACAGACCATCAAGCTGTATACGTAGCTCTCGTAACTTAGAAGGGGACATCCAATATGAATACATATAGATAGGAGACACTCCTAGTTGTAGCTCGATCCCAAACTCGATCTCCCGTCGAGGGGGTAATGCTACAACCTCTTCTGGAAAGACATCAGGTACTCTTCTATGAACCTAGGAAATGCAAACTACTGAACCTCTAGATAACTAAAAATTATCTCATAAATCATGGATGATAAGGATAGAACACGCCTATTACCCATCTGAGGGTCTCGCTCGCCAACGAACACCACTGGCTCTCCATCCGCATCGAATAACACAACCTGCCTCCTGAAGCAATCCATGATAGCCTGCAATGAATAAAACCAATCCATGCCAAGGATAACATCATATGGTTGTATTCGTAAACATAGGAAATCTCCCCAAGAGCAGTGATGCCCCAACACTAGCTCACAGTCTCTACATACTTCAAACAAGTCAGCTCGACCTCCAACTAGTATAGTCAACGCCAAGGGCACTGGAAGCCTCTCTACCTCAAGTCCCAAAGCATGGAAAAGGGTAGGTGATATGAAGGAGTGTGTCACTCTTGAATTAAAAATGGCATACACCAAGGTAGAAAACAAGAAAAGGGTACCTCGAACGATGTATGGCTCGTCTGGAGCTGGAAACGCTAAAGCATGAAGCTGTCCACAACCTCCTCCACAAACTATCTAACCCTGATGAAAACCAACACCATGGCCATGCTTCACTCTCTGAGGATGGGTAGCATCATGGGGATGTCCTCTACCTGCCCCATCTACCCTCTGCTGATCTAAAGCTGGTGCAACCTGCTGCTGCTACCTCTATTGGAACTGCCTCAACGGAAGAACCTAGAGCGGAACACCTGGTGCACGATGACTTCTCTGAAAGGTCGGGCACTCTCGTTGCTGATAACCCCAATCACCATAAGAAAAATAGGCACTTGATCTCTTGGAATAGTCCTGAGAGCCGCTTCCTCTGGAGAAATGAGATGCGGAGGGTTGAGACCTACCACCGGCTGAACGGAAACTCTTCTAACCTGAAAACCAGAAACCCTGGACCATAGATCTGATTCATGAGGAATCATGACGACTCCCCTCTCGTGATGATCTAGTTCTGGCCAATGTCCTCTCGATGAAATATTCCCTCGCCAAAACCTCAAGATATGTCTTCATCATAAATGGGGTGGCCTAGCGCTGGATCTCTGGATGCAAAGCCTCCTCAAAATGCCTCACCCTGGCCTCCTCATCTAGAAACAGGTTCGAAGCATATCGTAAAAGGTTACTAAAATGGATTCAAAACTCTCGCACACTGGAGATCCCCTATCGAAGGGTAAGAAGATCCTGGTGAATGGATGCCTTCGCAGTCGAAGAAAGAAACTCGACTATAAACTTGTCTCGGAACTCCTCCCATGAGATCGCTGACTCCTCACCATCCCTGAGGAACAAGAACCACCACTTCCTCACTGCTCCACACTACATCATCACAACCAAGGAAACCTAGTGCTCATTATGATCATAGATCGAACTGAAGCCTATCTCGACCTCCTCCAACCAGTCTTCCGTGACTGCATCTGAAATGAAGCACTCGTAATTCTTCAGACTATGGCGCTGAAACTCTCTAAGTGTCCTCCTCCAAGTGTCATCATCTTCAACCTCTACCCTGCGGCAATCTATTGGAATAACATGTCGGACATCTTTTATGTGATTCTGATGAGGACGTCGACTTGGAGCCATACCTGAAAAATAACAAATAGTTAGAGCTCCTAAACCTAGAATATAGAAGACTCGACATTAATTAATTAGTTTTTTTCTTTATTAATTTTAGGTTAACCTATCCCAAGGTCTACCACTTAAAACATAGGCACAAATAATAATGATGCATGATCCTTTCCTAGGTCTCTACCCTACAACTAGTATCACCTCATTTAGTAGCCATTGTAAACTTAAAGGTCCGTAAATAAGATCATAGGGGGCCCTAAACTCCTATGTCTTAAACATTATCTAGTGTTTACATCAATTTCTAAACTTGAATAACACTGTTTCCCTACCAACCCATGAAACCTCACCTGTGCCTAACTCCAAACTCCATCCTATCCCTCAACCAGACATCTGATACAACTCTTTCATGACCCCCTTCCCACAAGGTGTACCTATCCTAGGCCAGTAATGTGATAAGGGAGATAATGACCCCCGAGTCTCGCCTCCAGTAGGCCCCAGGTTAGAGACTAGCACGAAGGGTATAATAAACACACAAATGGAAGACATTACCCTCCAAGAGAACACATGCGAAAGAGAGAGATAAGATAGATACCAACCAACTCCAAATCAGACTAAAATATAAATGAAAACCCAAGTTCACACATGTAATGTCATGAAAAACTACTAAAACTAAAAGGGGAAAAATGAAAGTACCTAAAAGAAAGTAAAGAAAAAATCAGCAACCACAAGCCCGAACAGCTCCTACAACCCCAATCTAATAGAAACCATCTTGATCTCAAACTTTCTCCAAGTGACCTAAAAAAATAGTTTATATACACATAGGTTGAGTATAATAGTATACTCAATAGGATCCTCTACAGGGCCTCTCGTGAAAAAGTAAAGAAAGCATGCTAAAGCACACTGAACAATAAGTGAAAATAACTCATCACCAAAATAGGTAAACTAAGTTTCTAGCCTCACCATAGCTACTCTAACCAAGTAACGCATACACGAGTATTTAATATAATAAATAATATCAAGGGTACCCCACTACTACTTCATCACTGGTTTTCCGCTTTTCCCCAATGTCGCACGTCCTAAGCATCTCTCTAAAAAAAAGGCTTTCCCGCAGACACCTAGGAAAAGCACCACAACATGCACCTCTTACAACCACACCACTACGTCCACACAAGAAAGTAACCAGGTAGTTTCTGGGAGCCACCAAAACTCTCATAACATGTATCATATGTCGAGTATTAAACCTCAAGCCATTATAGCCCATACACCGAGTAAGGATCCTCAATCCATCACAACCTATACATGTTACACATATAGTAGTCCATAGGAAACTATTTCCAGAATATATGTGTGTGAATAACCACAATCCATTACAGCCCTCTGCACACATATATGGGGAAAACTAACCGCTGTGCCTACCATGACAAGTAACTACCAAGAGAAGAGAGTAGGGCCAAAGGGGGTAGTCAGCCATCCATCCTCCCACTGGAATGTTGGGGAAAACACCCCCAAGGCTCAGAATCCCCAGGGTGTCAGTTTCCCTAACCGAGGGGGTGGAGTAGAGTATAGAAACAAAAAAAGTATAGAATATTCTATAGCTCACAATCACACTATGGGTATAACCTATTCTTAGACACAACTTCAGCTAACGTCTCTCAGACTCCCATCTGCCACTTCTAAGACTAGGTATCCTATAAGCACAGAACCATTTAAAGAGCTTAATTACATTACTTCATTCCCTTTTTATCAGTTTCACTTTACGTTAATTAATTATTTAAACATAAATTAACCATCAATAATTCCACATTAAATTTCATTAGCATCACACCCAAAGTCCACTGTCCCTTTAAATTGTAACATCAGCATTGTGTCCCAGCAAGCTCCAACTCCTTGAGTTAACATCATTTATTAAACCATTTTAACAACATTATTACTTTTCTATACTCCCAGTCATTCTATAAAAACATTCTAAGCTACTAAACACAAGGGGTCTCAACACGGCGAGTAGATGAACTACCCATAGAGTCTTTGCTGCCTATAACAAGAGCATAGACCCATCCCACCTTTGAGGAGCTAAAAACGAAAAGCACGTGGCATACCACATGCGTCTTCTCCCTTTTTAGGAGAAGGGTAAGTAAGAAAAACTACCTTGAGTAGTGGGGAAAGTAAAGAAAATAAAAAACCAATAAGAATTATTAAGAATCTAAACATTCACATCCAACCCATTTCATCATCCCTGGTGTCCTCCCCGACACCCACATGTATAACCTAATGCATCTCACCACTCTAGGCATAAAATGATGCCACAAACAATAGGCCTCCATTCCCCCACATATCACAACAGCCATCCAGGCTCACACCACAACACAATCAGTAGGAAAACAAACATCATATCAAATGGGATCTTGGCCTTTAAACAAGAAAGAGGGTAACTCAGAACCCTACAAGGAATTATCTTTTATCAAACAACCAGTTATTTAATCCATCTTGGATTAACCATTTTATTATTTGTAGGTTCCAAATTCAGGAAACCTAATCAGTAAGATTTCAAAAATAATTAAACATGCTTACTGCACCAATTTTATTAACATAAAATTATAACAAGAGGAATGAGATTCATTTACATGCCTATTTATCTTTATCCAAACAATTATCAATTAATTATGGATTTACGTTCTTTACCAATCTCAATCAATAATGAAAAATATAAGAAAGAAAGCATAGATATCACACTATATATCAAAACAAGAGGCAATAAAATACGATCCATATCAATTTATTTATCCGGTTCAAATATTTATTATGCCAATTACATTGTGATACAGTGGGATAAAACATGCTAACTCTACAATTTTACATAAAAGAAAAGAGAATCAATAGATCCCCTAACTCAAACAGTTCTTGACATTCTTTATACGAGAATGATCCACACAATGGGTTACTATCTCCTCCCCCGTGACAACTGTATCCACCTGAGGATGCAGAGACACCACCACATCGGCCAACACCCAAGAAAAGCCCATTAGGAACATGGGGGTAAAATTCAATAAAAAGGGCAAGGAGAAATAAATATATGAACCTCAAATAATGAAGATAGATCATACCTTATATTGAAGATTGATCAATATTGCTTGGTTGCATCAAAACAAAGCAGAAAAAATCCTAGGAGGAAAGTTTGATTTCACAAATCCTATGGGAAGGAATGGGATGTTTGAGTGTCTCACACCCAAGAACAAGGAGGAAGAACTAGGGAGGAAGATATCTCATACCTTTAGAAGATTTAATGGAGTATTGGTTTAAGATATGCTGGGTTTTCCATTAAAAGAGGATTGCATTAAACCAAACAGTTTGAACAAGTAAAAACATCCCGAGCCTTAGGAGAAATTAATATAGGAGTTACAGCCTTTGAATAAGCATTAGAGTCCTTAAAATAAGGCTTTAAATGCATTTTATGTCAAAGGAAATGTTAAAGGGACGAAACTGTAGGAAGCTGGAAACACTATTCATGAACTCGAAATTTGGCAAAGGAAAAACACTGTTCAAGAACCTCACCATTGGAACCTCACTGTTCTGGAAAAAATGTTCATGTAACTCACTGTTGAAACCTCACCATTTTAGAAACACTGTTCATGAAATCAAAATTTGTCAAAGGAAAAAGGTCACCGTTGGAACCTCACCGTTCTGGAAACACTGTTCATAAACTCAAAATTTGTCAAAGGAAAAAGGTCACCATTGGAACCTCACCATTCTGGAAACACTGTTCATGAAATCAAAATTTGGAAAAGGAAAAAGGTCACCATTGGAACCTCACTATTCTAGAAACACTATTTATGAACTCAAAATTTGGCAAAGGAAAAAGGTCACTGTTGGAACCTCACTGTTATGGAAACACTGTTCATGAAATCAAAATTTGTCAAAGGAATAAGGTCACCATTGGAACCTCACCATTCTAGAAACACTGTTCATTAACTCAAAATTTGAAAAAGGAAAAAGGTCACCATTGGAACCTTACTGTTCTGGAAACACTATTCAAGAACTCAAAATTTGGCAGAGAAAATAGGTCACCATTGGAACCTCACCGTTACACTGTTCACAGAAGGTTATCGATGAAACTGTTCACCTAGGGCTACCGATGCACTATTCACATAAGGTCACCGTTGCACTGTTCACATAAGGTTAGAGATGACAATATTCATAGAAGGTCACCGATTACACTGTTCACATAAGGTCACCGATGTCACTGTTCACATAAGGTCACCGTTGCACTATTTACATAAGGTTACCGATGACACTGTTCACAAAAGGTTACCAATTCACTATTCACAATGGTCTACCATTGGAACTGTTCACTGATGGAATTATTCACATAAATGGAAATTTGGAAAATTATTGGGGATAAGTCACCTTGACCTCCCGAAACACCTCATATACATGATTTTCACAAAGGAATGGAACAGAGAGGTCCAGGCCATTGCATGATCATATATCTACAACATCAGTCTATTCTTATACGAAGAACATTGACACTTTTTAAGTTGGGGATTCATGACTTCTCTATTTATTTATGTGTAATCATAAAGTTATCATGGTTTATCCCTTTGTATGGAAATGGAATTAACCTAATAAATATTTAACCAAATTAATAAATAAATTGGATAACGATCACATGTTGATGTTTGATACCGTGATAACAGTTTGTCTCTTGATTTATGAGATAGTGTAATATCTATACTATGATTTATAGCATGTTTTTATGATTATTTTAACATGTTACTTAATTAAAAAATGGAAAATAATATAAATATGGTAATTGTTAAACTAGTTGGATTAAGAATAAATGAATAAGCATGTTAAAATGAATCTGATGTTTCTTATAATTTGATAGTAATCAAATGGATGCATGTATGAATGATTATATGGATGTTTTATTCCATGTGTTAAGGGAATTGATAAAGAACATGAATCATTCTGATTATTTTTGATGATAAAATGAAAAGGCATGCTAAATGATAATGGTACTTCTCTAAGTTTTTTGAAACCAAAATTAATGCTAAGAGCATGTTAAACTTGTGATAGCTTATAATAATTGATGCCTTAGGTTGTTTGTAGTTATAACCTATGAATAATAAATCAATTAATTCAAGATGGAATAAAAATTGGTTTTTTTGATAAAGGAAAATATTTGGGTTTGAGAGTGCCCATTTGTTTATAAAGGCTGAATACCTTGTGTTGGGAGACATGAAATCTCATTTGTATGTGAAGGCTAAATGAATTATTTTAGGGCCTAGTTGACCTATTGACCATTATTTCTTTCTTTATTACTTTTTATGTTCTTTAGATGTGAGATTAAAACATGACATGATCCTAGGATGGATGATCCTAGGATGGATGTCGATATATAGGGCGAGGAGGCTGAGATGATGCGACAACAATTGGTGCCTATGATGGAGAGATGTATCGAGATATGCATATGGGTGTCGGGGATAAAACCAAATACGATGGAATGGGTTGAATATGGAATTACCCATTGATATGATAAAGTGATATTCTTTCTTTAAATGAATTTGTTTAATGGATAATGGCTGCGTTTCTTATTATCTGCATTCCTTTCCTTACTGATTGAGGCAGCTGAATGTGCTTGGTTGCTTGTTTCCTCTTAGTGGTAGCTTAAGATGGTTTTCCTAGAGTACCTAGATTATGGAATTGTTAATAATTCTTAATAAAGGTTTAACCTACAAGGTTGGTTTTTTTGGAATGAAAAGGATATATTACTCTTGAGAAACCTTGGACTCAATTTGGATTATACATGGAGGTCATGAACTTGGGTTTGATGGATAATAATGTTTAATGTGGAATAATTTTGATGGTAAATTAATGGATAATACATTAATTAACCTAAATTATATTTTTCAATGAAAAGGAAGGAATTTAATATAGTTATCTAAAATTAATGTGTGCTTATAGGATGTATAGTCTTAGTAGTGGCAACAGGAAGTTCGAGTGACATTAACTGCAGTCAAGTCTATGACTAAGTCATTACCATAGTGTGGATGTGAGATATATTATATCCTATATATTCTATGATTTCATATGATTCCCCACACATGTAAGTTATAGAAACTGATACCCAGTGTACTCTGGGAGGGTGTTTTCTCCAATATCCTAGTGGGTGGATGGATGGCTGACTACCCCCTCTGGACTCACTCTCTTCACTTGGTAGTTATATGTGTTTATTTTCACTGATTAGTTTCCCCATATATGTGTGTATAAGTATGTTATGGATTATGGTTATTTTACACATACGTATCTCTGGATATAGTATCCTAATAGTTATTATAGGTATTACGTATATAGGTTTTGATGGCTTGAGGTACCTTACTCAGTGTATAGGCTATGATGGCTTGAGTCATAATACCTGATGTATGATACATTTCATACAAGATGTGTTGGATCCCGAAAAATACTTGTTACTATATAATGATATTATATGGGATGGTGTGATTATGCGATGCATGAGGTGCATGTAGTGATACTTATCCTAAGTGTCTTTGGGATGACTTATTTTGGAGAGAGATAGCTTATGACATATGATATTGGGGAAAAGTGGAAAACTAGTAGGGAAGTAGTAGCGGGGTACTATTGTTATTGATATTACATTATATGATCTCTTTTATGAGATAATTATTGAGAGATTGCGATAGTGAGTACGAGAACTTAGTATACATGTTTAGGAGATGAGTTAGTTTCACTTGTTATTCACTGGGATTTAATATGATTTATTTATCTTTTGCATGAGATGCTTTAGGGAATATCCTAATGAGTATGCTATTATTATTAACCCACACACACATATATATATATAACTATTTTCTAGTCCTCAATATAAAGTTATAGATCGGGTTGGATATTACTATCTCATGGTTTTGTAGGATCTATTTGGGATTCATGGTCATTGTTGAGTTTATCTTTTGGTACTTATAATTTCCCTTTTAATTGTTTTAGAACCGTATAAAATTAAATGTATACACTTGGGATTTATTTTATACATTTGAGCAGGTTTTGATTGGAGTATCTATCATCTCTATATCTTTTTTATTTTCTTCTAGAGGGTAATTCATTCCATTTATATGATTATTATGCCCTCAGTGCTAGTTTCCCACATGGGGCCTATTGGAGGTGAGACTTATATGGTAACAATGTCCCTTCTCTCATTTGTTCAGTGATTTGGATTTTATCTTGGGTGACTGAGGGTGATATTATAGATTTTTTGGCCATGATTTTAGGTTTTAAGAGAAATTTGAGTTTTTTATAAGGATTATGATGGGGAACCACCATAACATAAAACTATAGGTAGCATTGGGTACTTAGTGTGGGGTATCAGGTACCCGGTGGAGACAAGTAGAATGGGGGAGGTTCTAGAGGGACCATGGGTACCCAATATCCCTATAAAAAGTATTTGATAAGACCAACCTAAGTTTTATTTAAAATTTAGTAATTTTGATAATTTCCCTTAAATCATTTTAATCTCATTTATACCTCCTTAGAGATCATTCTATCTAGAATGGATGAGAGATCTCTGATGGAAGGTATTTTTCATGATTCCCAACTCAATATTTACTTATTTTACCTAAGAATTCAACATAGTAAAATACCTAGGGTTTATCTCATGAAAAGGACACTCAAATACACTGAATTTATATTATCAATATTATATTAAACTAAAATATATTACAATGGGGGGTTTTATAAAATACATGTGATATATTAATATATAAATGAAAATGAAAAAAATGAAAAACACAAAGAAGGAATCAAATAATCTAGTAAGAAGAAGCTTTTATTTTTAGGAATTTATAATAATGAAATAATTTTTATTTAAAACATATATCTCATCACCCATTAAATTTTGATATAAAGACTTATAAATCAACACTCACTTGTTTAAAATGTGATTATATTATACCGATACATTTGCATATAGGATAATTTTCCTCACATGATTCCCAAAATGCTACTCCATTGTATGTAGAATTATAATGATAAAGGAGAATAGAAATGATGAAAAAGAACAAGAATATAGTAGAAAAGGAAAGGGTGATAATTCATACCCTAATAAATTTAACCACTACTAAAATCTTCGAATAAAACAATAAGAAAACATTGAATCATAATGCACTCAAAACATACAACATCCTCAGTTTCAAGTAAGTAACCCTTTCTTTATGATTGTTAAGTATATAGAGTGTTTGGGTGAAGTTTAGAAGGGTTTAGAATGTTTTTGGGGATTTTATAAGGGTGCAAAGTTAGTGAATGGTTTGGTAAAACTATGAAACAACTATAAGAAACTGTGCACAATGAGGCATGAGCTAAGAAGAAGATGCACAAGCATGCTCACAGTTTTTGAAAACTATATAGACACCTAGGAGAAACCATGAAATTTTGGATAGTGGATAGTGGATTTTTTCACAGATAGCACAAATTTTTTATAATTTTTCAAAGTCCTCCCTTGAGGTAGTGGCTAGTGCACAGTTAGCGCATGGTTTACCTAACAATGCAACTAACCATGCATAGTTAAAAAACTAGATCCACAAAAAGTGGATCTAGGCCGAGATTATCCTTTAACCCCTCTTTTTTCCTCAAATAGACCCCAAATTGGGATTTATTATTCTCAAAGGCTAAAGAGTCTTCTCCCATTGATTTAGAGGTGATCCAAAGGTTTCTCTTAGTGCATTTAAGCTAGATTCTCGCGATAAGTCTTCATTTTTGGTAGTTTTCCTTGGTTTTCCTTAGATCAAATTCTCCCCCTCTCTCAGTTTCTTAGATATATGTCAATTTTGGATAGATATAATGTTTTTTATTCCAAATATTATTGTATTTGGATTTTTTGTTGTTATGGGAAGAGATATAAGGTGGGTTTTTGGAGATTCAACCCATTTTTGTGGATGTTTTTTATGTTGTTTATCGTTTTCACCAAATTTTTGAGGTAGGTTGCTTCAATCTTGACTCCTCTATTTTGAATATGAATTATTGATTTCAAATTGATTTTTTTTTTGTGAAATTGGTGTGAAAATCATGGTAAAAACCTTCTTTAGTGATGATTTTTTAGTTTTTGTAGAAATTTTGAATTTGTTGTGCAAAATTCTTTGTGGTTTGATTTTAAAATGATTATTTTAATATCGGTTTCTTGGTTGGATTTATAAAAAAGTTTTTATAGAATGATTTTTAATAAAAATGTTGTTTTATTGTAATGGGTGAGGAAAAATTGGGTTTGTAATGGGTTTGGAATGTTTGTGTGGCATGTGTTCATATGCATTGGGATAGATAAGGGAATGAAGTACCCCCATCAAAAGGTTGGGGCATATATGTGTGTGAAGTACCCCTGTCAAATTGGTTTTCTAAGTGATGAATTAGTGAAAGGATGACTCACCACTCATGAGTATAGGGAGGTCTAGGTTGCATGCATAACTGGATGTGTGAATATGTGGAACATAATAGGTTATGCTAAAATGTAACTTGTGAAATGGTTTTTAAGTATTATTTGTTGCTTTAATTTGAACTTGATATTGTTTTGTAAAAACTACTTGGTTATGGAACTTGATTATATTTTTATATAAACTATTTTAGAAATCATTTTATATAAACTATTTGATATAAATGTGCTAACATATTTTATCCTAGTGACGTGAGTCAGAAATTCATTTGGGAAAAAATCTACTGAGTTTCATTACTCACCCATGCTTTGGAACTTTGGTGCTTTTACAGATGTCATTTATTGAGACATGGACAAAGGTAAATATTACACTTCTATATTTGTTCTTAGTAATACTTGGTCTATTTTGTGGAGTGGATATTAGATCACATTAGAGCTTTGGAGTTTTAGTTGTCTTTGAGTTTTGTTGGTTTTTGTATTCCTCTATGTACTTGGTTGTTTTACAGTCTTTAACTGTGGCACTCTTTGGAGTGATTTTCATATAATTGAAATGTTTGAGTTGTATTTCATTATTATCATGAATCATGTAGTGGATTATTTGGTTATGTATTTTTTGGTTGGTTGTTTTATTTTTAAAGGGAAAATCATACCCCACTTGTTAATGAATCCCTTGACATTTATTGCCAGCCTTTGGAACCTTGGGGATGTCTCTTAAGGCCAAGTAATGTCCTCCCTCCTTCTCAATTCAATGAGAATACGATGGATGTTACAAGTGGTATTATCTTGGTCCTTATGAATATATTTTCAGAACAAGTAGTCTTTAACTTGGTATTAGTTGTCGGTCTTGGAGTTGGAAATTAATTTTGGTTATTCTTGAGTTGGGATCATAGAAAGGAGTAGGATTTTTGGGACTTGAAATATATAGCATAAACGATGTAGCTAACCTTTTTATTCTAAACTTGAAGTTACCAGGAAGTTGGGTACATAATTATTTTGGAGACACTTATTGGATTTTTAATCTCATTATCATGGGTTTATCTAATGAGACAAGCATGTTATGCATTATACAAATGACTTCCCACTATTAGAGCATATTTAATTTTGAGTAATGATTTATGATTTGGTGAAAAAGTTTTGATTTTTGAAAAATTTTAAAGTTGTTTTCAAATGTAAGATTTTTAAAATAGGATGGTTGTGGTATTTTGAAAATGGGTTGATTTTCAAAAGCAGGTGAGATTTTTCAAAAATCATTGAATGTGGAGAAGATTGATTTTGGAAAGAATTGTGGTGATATTTATGATGTGATAGAATTTGAAATTTTAATCCTTTAGTTGACAGAGAGAGTGACTTATGGAATTTGTTGTTTGTATAGAAAATGGAACCCATTAGGAATCATCGAAACCAACCATAGGAAACAACCAAAAATGTGGTCAAATCTAAGCCACAAGTGAGAAATATCTAGTTTAGAGTATTGTACAAGCATTTAAAGTTGTGGAAAGTAGGAACTAGAGGGATGATCCAAGTCAAGTGGATCATTTTTTCCAATCATATAAAAAATATCCAACCATCTTTTAGGGTGATTCTGAGCCAAAAAAGGTAGAGGTGTGGCTGAATAGGATGAATCGTATCTTCCATTTCATTAGCACACCAGTAGAGTTGAAAGTGAGCTGATGATGCATATGTTGGAAGATATTGCATGCTAGTGGTGGGATTTAGCTATTGAAGATAAATTAGACCAAGGCCTTGCATGAGAGGATTTTGAAAAATTATTTAAAAAAAATTCCATCCTTATATGTTTAGAATTAAAATAATGATGATATTATTTATATTGAAGCAAGAAAATATTTTTATCATGGATTATTCAGCTAAATTCATGAATTTAGTGCACTTTTCACATGAGGACACTACTAGTGCATCCTTAAATGCACACATCATTGAATCGGGGATGAGGCAGGAAATTCGCTCAAATATTTACATGCTCTATATAAAGGATTATAAAAGGATGGTCAATAGAGAAATGGTAGCTACAAGGGACATCTTATGATCCATGGTAGGAGGAATAATGTTGATACCCATGGAAAATGGTAGGGACTCTAATGCTGGGAGCAATTGGAAGAGGGAAACCTATTTTCAAGGTGGGAGCTTGAATCAAAATCATACAACTGGATCAGTAAAACTCCTCCATGACCCAAGAGAAAAGAAGGATGTTTTCAATGTGGTTCTATTGACCACATAAAGTGATAGTGTACGAAACATCCTAGATAAATCAACAACTACAATCAGATGGGGTATCTTCAGTGCTATTGTTTTAGTGCTTCAAGGTCGGGTGTTCGGGACACTTCTCAGGTGTCGCATGCATTGTATACTTTGAAAAGATAAGGGTATTAGAAAAATCCTCATCAAAATAATAGAGATAGACATGGTGATTCTAGGAATACCATGACTCCTCATCAAGGGTACTCTCAATAGAGAAACAAAGAACAAAGTGTGGTGAGAAAGAAATTATATGGAACTGAGAAGGTTATTGTGGATGACCAATCTAGACCATATATGGTGAGAGGTAAAATTCTTTTGAATTATACCCTTATGAAATATTTTTTTGATAAGGGTGCATCCCATTCCTTTATTTCTTCTCGTTCTATTGATTTTCTTAGTTAAAAAGTTGATATGATACCTTCTGTGATAAAACTTCAAACTTCTATTGGTTAAAGAGAATGAAAAGATTTTATGTGTAGAGCATGTTCGATAACTATTGATGGAGTTGAGATAAAATTGGATTTCTCTATTCTTGAGATGGATATCTATGATATAATCCTGGGTATGGATTGGTTGAAAACATATAAGGCTTATATTGACTGTTATACCATAAAGGTTAGTTTTACAACTGAAGATGTAGTCAAACATCTATTTTGTGTAGACAACAACATAAAGGTAGGTGCAACATGATTTTTAGTACCAGAAATTGGAATGATTTAATACTAGTTGGAGGTGTTGAATTTTCCATCAATAGATAAGATTGATAATAATAGTTTTCTAGTAGTGGTTGATCAATTTCCAGATATTTTTCCCAAAAAATTCTTAGGGTTTCCACTTATGAGAGAATTGGAGTTTATGATTGATATACTCTTAGGGACCTTTTCTATTTCCCTTTAATATTATCAAATGGAATCAATAGAATTAAGGGATTTGAAATTGCATTTGGAGGATCTAGAAAATAAATGGTTCATTCGCCTGAGTACATCTTTGTGGGTAGCACTGGTTTTGTTTGTCAAAAAGGCAGATGTAACTCCCGAAACCTATGGATAGATATCTGTAGTCTTTTAAGAACCTTAATGTGCCATAGTAGCCTTTGGAGTTGATGATTCACGACCACACTAAGGAGTAGACATTCCTTGACAAAAATGCTACATATGACCATAACGTCCATAGCTGCTACAGATCTCAGTTGGTGAGGAAAATAATACCGCCTTTGTCTGACCTTTCCCACTAATAGAAAGTCATAGAAACACCACTCGCTATAACTAGAGATTTTGAGGAGGCCTGCTACTGAGAACCACCTCCACTACTCCTACAATGATCCTGCCACTTCCTCTTTTTCCCTAGCACACCACTGAAGCTTCCACTAGATAGAAGAGAAGGGGAGGAATACCCAACCTTAATTTTAATGTTAATCTCTTCCATAATATCCCTTTATACTATCTCAACATAGGTCAAATTCTTTAGTATAAATACCTAAGATCTGACTTTCATTCTCAAACCATTCATGTACTTTTGAGCTTTTATATGGTCATTATTTATAACCTTTGGTGAAAAAAGAACCATCTCATCAAACTGATTGGTGTATTCCAACACCGAATTCTCTCCATGTCACAAAGAGAGGAACTCCAGAGATTTCACCATCATCAAAAAATTTGGAAAAAAATGATGGAAGAAGAGAGTCTTGAAACCCTTCCAATCCAAGCCCACATACCTATTTTGCTACACCATAGAATACCACTAATTTTTGTTGGGACCCTCAAGTCTAAACATTGTACACTTCAGTTTGATAATTTTGGGTGTATACAAGAATTCAAAGATCTGATTGATATTGTCAACCCATTCCTCCACCTCTTAAGGTTCATTAATACCATTAAAGGATAGTGGTTTCTAACATAAGAACTCCCATGATCAGTCTATTTCTCCTAAAACTCCTAGATATACCTCAAAAACCGTTTTATGAACTTGTGGCACATTCTAGTCAAAAACATGAATTGATCACACTATTTTCTTGATAAATTTCTGATCCATTGGAGGATTCCCTTGAGGACTATCAACTTCACCCTCTTGAGGAACTCACAGAACACAACTCAGATAAATAATGCTACACACCAAAACAAAAAGGAATAATAAGACAACAAAACAATCTTAGTTTAAATTATAAAACCCATAAGAAAAAATTGACATTAACACCAATAACTCAAAATAGAAGACACACATCCCAACATCCCATGGTAACTTGAGTCTCATCATGGAAAGAGTTGTCTAGGAACTTACCATAATATACCTATCAAGTCCCAAAAAACATATCTCTAGTCTAAAAAATGTCCCAAGACAAGGACTCTCAAAGAAAAACCACCTATGATACCAACTATGATGAACCAACCTAAATAACCACTAAAATAGGTACCCAACCTGATATTTCACATACCCAAAGGGAATTCCTGACCCCCCATAGGCTGGTGACCAGCACTTGAGAATCATACAACAACCAGAGGGAACGATTTTTCCCAACCTGAAGTAATGACATGGCACATATATGAAATAGAGGCAATAACAGAAAAGATAAATATATGCCATAACTGGAAACAAATGAAAGAAATAAAACTACTCAATAAAATAACAAATATACAAGTACAATTCAAAAAAAAAAAACTACAAAAAGTATAAAAACAACTACTCCATGTGATATCATGGATAAACTCTCATGATCTCACCATTAACAACCCATCCCAGCTGACAAAAAACATCACCGACTCACTGAGGCGCCTTACCTTTCCATGCATTGAAAGACATAACTAGGTATATGCACCATCGAAGAGGTATGACAGGTGTAAGACAATAGTATTAGTAGGGTCTCACTTAGATATTCCATGTCAAGTCTTTGAACAATAATCCATGCATGATAATCTTTAAAGAAAACAAGGAATGATAATAGTTTAACAGTTTTTATATCAAAAGCATGAAAAAAACAATTTAATTTCCCCTTTTTACACATTTCCAAATAAATAAGGGAAAATAGTTTCAAATCATTTCATATCCATATATCTCAGTATATATATCAATTCAAAATAAAACAAATAATTCACCATTTATCATATCAAGTCTATATTAGTACAAAAAATAGTACAAACCAAAAGAAGAATCATATGCAACATCACTCTAGGGATCACACTAGGTCAAGATAACTAGGGCACTCATACATAAATATAGACAATCATGTAATCATCAATCCAATAGACATATGCATCGAGTTTAGAGAGCAGAGGAACACCCTAGTAAGAGAACCTTCCAATAGATCTATCAAGTCTCTAGAGAAACAAGCTTAGAGAGCATAGGAAATCCCCATGAGAAAACCCCGAAAAAGTGGATGAGACCTATTACTATACCATACACCTAAGTACCTAAAGCTTCCAATGTGATCTATTTTCCAAATCAATTCACCAAACTATTTTATAAAAGCATGCTTTGAAAAAAATTTCATAAAACCATTTCACAATGCTTTGAAAACCCTTTCTATTTACCCAAAAATAGGTGAAAACCATCTTTCATAAAAACCCAGTTCCACACACACACAAAAATCAGTCATATTGTAACATATCTCCCCTACTAATTGGCTTAAGTTGAGGAAAAATTTATACTTGGCCTTAAGAGACATCCCGAATCTGCCAAAGGCTGGTAATAAATGCCAAGAGCTTCATTAACAGATAGAGGGGATTTTACCTTTAAAGATAAAACAACCCAACCAAACATACCATAACGAATGGAAACTACATGATGCATGATAATAATGTAAAAAAACTCAAATTAATACCATTTATATAAAAAATAAAACTAAAAAAAGTACCATAATGGAATACAACTAACATCAAAGTACCAGTGAAAGACAAATACAACAAAAATCAATAACAACCCACATAACTCCAAAGCTCCAACATGCTCCATGATCCAACTCCAAAAAAATAACCCAAGTATCACGATACACCACTAAAGAAGTGTGATTCTCTAACTTTTACTATGTCCTGATAAAAGATATCTGCAAAATCACCTAAGTTCCAAAGTAGGGGTGAGTAATGAAACTAAATAGGATTTCCCAAAATTAATTCCCTACCCATGCCACTAGGATAGAACATGTTAGCACATTTATATAAAACAATTTATATAAAACAAATTAAAACAATTTATCACAAAACAAAAATATTTCTAAACAAAATAGTTTTTCAAACCAAAATCCTTTTCCATAATAAGAAACCAAACACATTTCTAAAACACCTCACAATCCATTTGTTATAACCCATTATAATTCAAAAATCCATACATGCATTTACATATGATAGTTCCACAATACTGAGTGGTTTATCGTTGATATACGAATTCATCAAAAGGTAATTAAAATCCCATATGCCATTACACCTTTGGAACTGAGCACCAATTCATATTTCAACCGGTCCTCATAAAATGCAATATGAACACACGCGACCAAAAAATATGCCAATACAATCATTCCAAAACCATTTCAATGCCAAAAAATTTCAATAAAAAAATATTTTTGTTTAATTTTTTTTTACAAAACATTTTTTCATGAATCAAACCAAGTAACTATTTTAAAATCATTTATCAAATCACTTTGCACAATAATTACACAATTTCACAAAAATCCACAAACTACTCAAACCATCACTAAAGAGAGTTTATACCATGATTTAAAAAAAAATTTAAAAAAAAAATTAAATCAATTTAAACAATTTTAAACTAAGCCTTCAATTTCTAATAAGAGGAGTCAGGGGTGAATCCACCTACCTTGGAAATTACAGTAAAAAGAAATAACGACATGAAAATGCCCACAAAACTGTATTAAATCTCCAAAAACCCACCTTAGATATCTTACCCTATAATTAAAAAAGAAAAATATAACCATGATTAATATAAAAGACCTTATATTTATCAGTATTATACTAGATCTAAAAATTTGAGAGAGGGAGGAAATTAGATCTAAGAAAAACTACCACAAAAGGAGACTTACCATGGGAATCAGGCTTCAACACACCAAGAAACACCTTCAGATCACTCCTGAATGAATGGTAAATGATTATATAGACTTTGTGAGGTAAAATATCAATTTAGGGTCGATTTGGAGCAAAAAATAGTGGTTAAAACTTAATCCCAACCCAGATCCACTTTTTTAGGATCTTGTTTTTAAACCATGTATAGTTAGTCGCATGGTTAGGTAAAACCTTGAGCTAACTATGAACCAGCCACTACCTCAAGGAGGACCTCACCTATTTGTCTATCAAATTTACAAAAACCATGCTCCAACAATGAAAAATCTCAATATCCCACTTTTCATGGTTTCTACTTGGTGGCCGCATAGTTTGGAAAAATTGTGTGCCTACCCATGTGCCTTCCCCTTAACCCATATCTCACTGTGCACAATTATCTATAGGAGTTGCACGGATTCAAAAAACCGTTCTAAAATTGATAAACTATAGAAAATCACTAAAAATATTCCAAAAGGTTTCCAAAACCTCCCAAAATTTACCCAAACACTTTATATACTTAAAAATCATAAATTAAGGGTAAATTACTTAAAACTGGGGGTGCTACACATATCATGACATTTTATTTCATAAAAAAATTATCAAAAAAAGAGCTATTTAGTTCACCAACATAGGATTGATATGGAACCACCTACCTAAAAATTTGGGGTCACACACACCAACAAAAAGTATTCACCAAAAAGAAGAATGAAATATGACAAGAGAGGCCCTAGAATCTATCCACACATCTTAGAATTGATCCAATTAGACAAAAGGGTTGGAATAGATGTGGAAAAAACACATACCTCAAGAGAACACAACCTCAACACCATGAGAGACAAGGATTGGACCCCATAACAAGATCACACAAAAGATATATAAGGAAATAAAAAGAATCATCACCATAAATTAATGGATACAATAGCACAATACAACAACACTACCACGATCAAAGCAATAAAGAAGGAAAAGAGATTACTCACCTAAAGAGACGAAAAACAACCAAAAAGGTGATAGAACACTAAAAGAATCAATCTATATCAAACATATACACCAAAAATTTCCATAGAATCCTTCTAGGTTGAGATACAAAGGATCTGTAGAAGAATAAAATAACATATCACTCACAAGATGCCCTAAAAGCCTTGTTCGTGACATTGACATAGTGTGTAATCCTTTTAAATGTTGTGTAATCCTTGGGAATTAGATACACCAAAAAAACCATCATATTTTTATTAAAAACTGATCTTTTATTATTACACGATGTGTAATATTTACATGGCATGTACTCACTTCACGTTGGGTACCAGATTCACAACATCTGCCCTATATAACTTACACGACCTGTACTTTCATTACACGACGTGTATTTCTTCTGAATACTATAAAAACTACTAATTATTACACCAAGAACACAAAACACCTTGAGTTTTTTCCAAACCCGGGGGGAACCCTGCAAATCCACTAACACATTTATACTTAAATTTCATTAATTCAAACAAACATCCTATAACACCCCAAGTCATTATGATTTTTTTTTAATAAATTAAATTCCTTTAATGAATTTCATTGCATGATTCACCAAGTTATGATTTATTTATATGAAACACCAAGTTATACTTTCACTACATGATACACTATGTTTGGTTTGTGTTACACACAATTTCTAGTTCCTTCAATAGCTTTCATTACAAACAAGGCTGAGTTTTACTGAACTATAACATACTATTAATATTTTTATTAAAATATTATCACTAGACATGGGAATGGAAGATATAGATAAGATTAAATAAATTATAAAACTATGGTTTAAACATGTTTATAAATTTAATTCTTTGGTTATTAATTAATTAAAAATGAAAATAAAAACCAATTGAATATAAGGGATGTGTTTTTTTGAAAAACCATTTTTATGCCCACAAATGTGTTTTGTATTAATAAATTAAATTAATAAGTATTACTGAGATATATTAATGAAATTTATATATTAAAAATTAAACTAAATGTTTTTACATTCATCCAGTAATTTTGATTAGCATAAAATAAGAATAAATCCAATCTTAGGCATAAAACCTGTATTTTTCTAAAAGGTAGTTTTGCCACCTTTTAATGGTAGACTTATTTTAAAACTAAAATTTGATACTTAAAAATTTTATTTGAAAAATTAAATTCATTTTTAAAATCTTAATTTCAAAATTATCTTAGTACAATTTTTTGATATTTTTCCATGAAGTTTTTTTTGATGAATAGTAAAAAATATTGAATTTTAATTGAAAACTGACATTTTTTCTAATTAATTTATATATTTAAATTATATTTTAATTGGTTTTAAAGTATATTTATATTAATTATACATATATTAATCCAATTTATGTATATTTAATCAATTTCACATTGAAATTAGGTATAAAAACATTTTAAACTTTTGAACATTTTCACTTTAAAATCCCATTGTTTCATCTAGTTTACAGGATTATTTTTAAATTAATTTATACCAATTATGTTATTTTAATTTGGAAAAATGTATTAAATATTTTTAATTATCATAATTTATAATTTATAATAAGTTAAACTTAATTTTTTTACCAAATATATTAGTGAATCCATCTAAAATTAATTATAACAATTAAGCGAAAAACGAGCTTACCAAGGGACTAAACTTTAACTTAAGGATCCAAATGAACTATAAACATGTCCAAAACAGGTTTTATGGAAATATTTAGAATATATACCATATTTTATCTAAATTGTATCATTATTTTAGGCACATGATGTAAGGGAAACCTCTCAATAGCGTTTACATTTCTGTATTTACAAGAGTGCGCCCCCTCCTCCTCTATAAAAGGGCAACACCCCGTCACTTATTCACATTTATCAAGTTATTTGGGTCATCCAAAACCTGGCAAAATAATATTCCAAATCCCTCCTCTAATATTTTAAGAATAAATTTGGGTATAAAGAAAACCAAGGAATTCCTTTGGTGCAAACCAAAAGGAGTTACCTGAAGAAGAGGTAACTTTCTTCAACAAACACTTTTATTTTATTTCTTTATCCACCCATTTAATTATTATTGTTACATGATTATATAATAAAATAAGTATAATAAATATAATTATATTTTTTTTTATTTTAGGGTTTTTACCTACAACTACACACACTTCTATCAAATGGGATACACAATCATCGTTTATGTGTACGGTGGACTACCGCCTCACAAACCGATGTCATTCGTTCTTCCATTACCACTGATTATCCAATAAAAACATATATTTTAATTAAATTTTAATGGTATTAAATGTTCATTTTTGATCTTATGGTCCTGAGTTAGTGCATTTTCATTATGAACATCCATTCTCATCATTTGTGCACTTCATGCCTAATATACACCAATTTAGGCCCAATGAGTCATCTGATTCTAAGGAATGTAATTATCAATATTTTAATTTGATATTTTTGGAACTATATATGAAATTAAATTTGAACATTTTTCATTCATGGATCAATGGATGATTCATAAACGATGATGGAGATATTTGGAGATGAATGGAAGCAATTCTAGAGAAGGAAGATTGGACACCAGCCCACTTATGAGACTGTGGGGCCCAACATACAGGCCCAATGAATAACAAATTCTTTTGGATGATAGAAGCAATTTTTAGGAACAAATAACTCTTCATGAGATAATTCTAATTCGGCCTCTATGGTGGTCATTAAGGCGGCCCAATGTAGAGATAAAATTCTAGGCCAGATTCTGCGGCCCATAAAAACAGCCCAATAATTTAATCATATCTCGGAATCCAAAACTTAAAATGGGCCCAAATTTTACAGGAGGTTAGAAGACATCGGAGGATCCAGTTTCTTCTTATATGGCCTACTCTGATTCGTCCATCTAAAAGGTCTTACAAGCGCTTCTATTCAGTAAAGGAAAGCTGGATGCCACCTCGGGTCAAGGGTGGAAAAATCAACTCTCCCTTACTTTCCACCCACCTATGGCCTACCACAATTAATTGAGAAGACTTGTACTATTGGAGGATCTACCCAAGGGCTCAAAAATTCCTATTTAAGGTAGTGGTGTTGGAGTATTTTTGTAATCTTGGGTTCTTTGTTCAATTGTAATGTTATGCTACAATTTTGTTGTCTCAAATTTGTCTTTCACATGTAAGTTGTTCAATTCACTTTAGTCTCTTAATAAAATTTATTCTTATACTCTTATTCTGTTGTTATTCATATCACTTTGATACCATTGGATCAAGGTGTGAATTTATTCACACCAAACCTTTTGAAATTATTCACACAACGGTGGAGTGATCATTTTATTTTTGTTGTTTTCTTTACTTCTCTATTTCCTCCCTCATGAGTCTACTTTCCGCTTCCATTGAAACCATAGGATCAATGGAGGGATAACCCACTTATGGGTTGATCTAAGGGAGTATCAAGGGTATGGATTGGATGTTATTTATCACCCCATTAATGTATAATCACTTCTTTAATTGAGATTTTTTATTTGATGATTTTTAAACTCCATCATCCTTGTTGAATTTAAGGCCACATACTTCAAGTGCTAATACGAGCCTTTACCTTGAAGTGCTCAAAACATGGATCCTTCAAGTGTATAGGTGATTAGTATTAAAGGTTGTAGGAATTAAACCAGTAAGTGATGATGTTGTTTTATCTCCTTAAATGAACCCATCTCAAATATAAGAAATTGAAATCATTGAAAAGGAAATACGTCCAATCCACCCCGAGCAATAACCTAGGATCAACTCATTATTTTAAATTTAATTCACTTAAGTATAATATAGTTCCTTTAAACCCATCTAAAATCAATCCAAGTTGGCCACTTCATATCCAAAAACAGTTCATAGAATGTACGTGTCTATAGGTTTCTTCTTAGGTCTATGAGGATTCGACAACCCAAGCTAAACTACAAGGACCATCCTACCTTCTTCTATTGGGTAAATTTGAGCGAGAATCAACCACCTATCAAATTTGGGAATAATTAAAGACTTAATATTTTTACATGATATATATGATATTTATAATTTATTTATTCTTATTTAATTATTTTATAATTCAAACCTTCATGATTTCTATTTTTTTGGGAATACAATAACATCATTTGTGGATGTGTGTACTACCGCGTCCTCAAAGCGATGTGATTCATTTATGATTTGCATGGAATTTATTAAGGATGGATTTATTATAAATATGTGATATTTATAAAATAATTATTCTACTTTTATTATAATATATATATATATATATACATAATTTACTTTTCTTTATTTCAATACGACAAGAAAATGGAAACAGCGTTCATGCACACGTATGACCTACCATCTCCATGAACGATATATTTCAATTATAATTTATATACTTTATAGATTAAAATAAATAAATAAATACTGAATATATATGACATTAATATTATGTTTTAGTTTTTTTAAATAAGTTAATCATGATCCGAGTAAGAGTACTAAGAACAAAACATCAAAACACATACGAAAAATAAAGCGGTTATTACCCAAAACATAACATTAACATGAAATTATTAATAAATGGGTAATATAAAGTTATAAGTAAATCATATATGGTAACATATATTTTAATATGGTTATTTTATAGATTTATAATAAAATTATATTTATTATATAGGAAGTTTGAACAAGTAAAAAAAGAGTTAAGACTTAAGGTATGGGTTTTCTCATCTCACTTTTATTTATGTGATATATATGCTATATTCAACACTTATTCTTATTGTGTGGTGTATATATTTAACTATGACATGTTATATAATGAACTTGATTTATTTAATTATATTTAAAGTTTCAATTGATTTTATTCTTTCACAGATTTCACAATTAAAAAGTTACTCAAGTAATAAGGGGATTTCTAGTCTCACTTTTATTTCTGTGAGACTTATACCATATTCACCACACATTTATTTTGTGTGGTGTATATAATTCCCATGAATGTATTATATTACTCTTATCATTAAATTTATGGATATTTACATATCCATTTTATGATATATCTTTCATGGGGTTTACGGTTCAAAAGTTACCAAATCAGTAATGTAATTTTGTCTCAATTTACCTTCTTTGAGACACATGCTATGTTATTCACCTATATTATTTTACAAGGTGTATATAATTCCCTTTTAATTTTTTTATCATGAATATACTTCTTATAATAATATTTTCTTCTTCATGTAATGCTATTAATTCCTAGGGATTTTGATTCATTATTATCAAAGTGGTAAGAGTTTATTGCTACAATCTCATCGTTTATCAAGATTGTTTATGATTATGATTCCATTGATGAAATATTATGTAATGATCTATGTGTCATGGTGATTTTATTTTATATTATTTTATCTCATTATAGAGAGGGTTTGATTTCTGGTAGTTAGAGAGCTCAAAATTTAATTTTTGAAGGCTTTTTAGATGTTACACAGTTAGCCCGCATAGTTAGTAGTAATCGTGTGGTGCCTATGCAGGTGCCCAGGTGAGTTTGAGGTATAGATCACGGCTTTTTAACGGTCTATTAAACCATGTAGTGAATGTGTAGTTGGGATATGTGAGTTTATACTGTTGATTCACATGATTTGAGCATGGTTTTCTCAACTGTGCATCTGCCTATAGGTAACCATGTGAGGGTGCCTGGCCTTGGCTGTGGCTAGCGCATGATCAGTGCATGGTTTGGTAAACTATGTGAAAACCATGAAAGTTTCCCAAATATTTTTAAAAAAAATGAGTTTTTTATTTTATTTTTATTTTCTTTATTTATTTTATTTTACCTCTCTTTTAACCTCCTCCCTATGTGTCGCGTGAGGAGCCCTCCCCATTTCTTCTCATCCACATGCCTCCCCTTCCTCTCAGCCCTCTCTTCTTCTAAATAAACCACTAGATTTATTCTGGTTTCTTGGTCTAAACCTATAGGTAATCCCTTCTATATATCTTCTCCCTTTATTTTTAGGATTTTCCCTATCTCCATTGCCCAGTGTGTTTATCCGAACCCTACGGCAAAGGTTAACTAGTTTTTGGTATTCTCTTTAAATGTTAGGTTATGTGAAGGGTCTCTCAGGTCAAACTTGTTCGTGTTCTGACATATGCCCCTGAATTTGAAGAAGATTGGTTCATCCCAGCTTTCCATCACCACTCGGGGTAAGGGTTTTCTTCCACTATTTTGTTTATCCCCTTTCTTTTGGGCCCCTTTAGTGATTTAGGGTTCCTAGAAATTATTTTTAGATCATTTGGTGGCTCCTTGAAGGGTTTCACTCACATACATAGGTACATGTGTGTATATATATATATATTCCTTGTACATATTTACACATGAATATGGAAATATGTACATTGGATTAAGGGTTATATATATAGGAATGTATGTGCATGAAAATGTGGGGCAATCTTTGTCAAAAGATTCAAGTGCCGAAGAGTTCCAGCTTGATTTTATCCTCTTTGAGGTAGGTATCATTATACAATTTTTTTCATTTGGAATTATAATATGTTTTCTCCCTTTTAATTCCCTTTTTATGTAATTATAATTATATGTGATATCCTTGTGATGATTTGAACCCATTTTTTTGTTTCTTTACCTTGGAATAAATGGTTAGTTTTGTGTAATCCTCATTTTATGATTTAAATTGAAATATTTATTTATTATAATCTTTTCATGAAATAATTTTGTGCCTTTTGAATGGTTTTAAAGTTAGAAAATGGGTTTTAATTCAGTTTGGTCTACATTAAGTGAAAATGGTATTTTAAAAAGGGAATTTGGTATTAATTTAGGTGTTGACTACAAATGACTTGAATGAGGTTTTCAGTTTTGTTTCAAATGGTGTTTGAAATGTGTAGGTGGTTTACCTCTTCACAAAAATACCCAATTAGATTATTTAAAGGTATTTTGATGGAAATGAAAAAGGATTGTGTCTTGTTTTGTTTTTTTATAGGTTATATTGAAATGTTTTATGAAATGAATCATTTTGTTGAACCTATAAAAATGTTTTAAATGGTGTTTTATGGAAAGTGCGATGGAAGAAAAGCCTTTTCCTATGTTTTGGATTTTCAAATAAGAAATCCATTATGTGAGGGTGACCTTGATATTCCTTAAAGTATTGGGTTATTTCTTTGATAATAATGGGTATATTACCTTGGGTAATGAAACTTGGTTTTGAAAAGGGGGTTTTACACATTCTTCATGTTTAATAAAAATTCCAATGAAGGTTTTCATTATGAAATGCACTTGATCTTTGGGATTTAGGCCAAATGGGGTTTTAAGTGGGATTCCTTTTTTATATTTGATGGATTTTCTTGTTTTAGAATTGTGTTTTGGTTCTATATAGTGAAAACTAAGTTTATCTTGACTTATGTAGTTTTTCTTGAAAGTTTTTATGTTTTCTTTTGGAACCATGTTTGAAATTTCAGATTATTTTAGAAAGGCATTTTTAAATGTTTATGATATAAGTGAAGCCCGATTTTCACTTGTTATGTGATGTTGATTTCCCCTTATTTAACCCCATTATTTATAGATTATGATTATGTTATTCATATGATTAATGTTTAATGTGATTCATGCTTGTGAATTTGGTCTCTTTTTATTGTGATTTTGGGTTCCCTTGGTGAGGAATGATAAATTGATTTATTAATTGATCTATTGAAACCCTCATGATCCCCGTGGGATACATGAAGGATGTTGGGGTTGGGATTGAGGATACCCTGGGGTATTCCATGTTCATGAACTTAGGTCAGGGATGTTAAAAATAAAAATGGTTCCACTTAAAAGGTTAAACCTAGGATTGTTATGTTTAACATGTTCACATTGGTTTATGAAAGGAAATTTTGAGAATTTGGTTTTGTTGTTTAACATGTTTTGTAAATTAAATTGATGTTAATTGTGCTTAATTGATAACATGGTATGAGGCAGTGTTTGGTATAATGCTAATGGGTTAATGAAAAATTATTTTCAAATGGTAACATGTTCTTGGGTTACGGTGTGAGAAATATTTATGTTTTGATGAATTATGAATTATGAATGTTATATTATTGTTTATTTATGGTTGCGAAATGGTATATGTGATAAATCGTTGGGTATGGTAATATGAGTTGTGCCGAATCCTAGTTCGATTCATGGAATGATGATCCATGTTTTCTGACCTATGATTAATGCTTTTAGGAGGTTGGACTAATGCTCCACTCCCCGATGAACCAAAGTTTTCAGGGAAAGGAGTGAATCTCTTGAGCCTCATAGTGTGGAAATAATGTTCCATATTGAGGTTGGGATGGTCAGATATGGCGTTTTGAGTCTCGGTTGGATTCATGGATTGATGCTCTATGTTTTCTGACATGTGACCTAGTGGTTGGGATCGCCAGACATAGTGTTCCAGATCCCTTGATATCTTTAATTATTGTATGGGATTGTTTCTTTATTGATGTATTTTTTTAGTTCCATGTTTGATATGATGTATTGTGATATGTTATACCAATTTTTTTCATTGTTTTTATGTTGATGATTATGTAATTTTCCATGACTTGTTGGGTATTTGAACATGTTTTTCCTAAGTGGCCTTGGGTGTTTATTTGACCCTTATTAGAATATGTTTTAAATTGATTGTTTTCTTTTAAATAAAAATAGTGAGTTGGTTATTCAAAGGTATGGTATTTTTAAAGAGGCATAGTTAACACTTTTAATTGGAATGCATATTATTTATTACTTGGGATGGAATGATTCGTGTGCTAATATTTTTGGTTTTCAAATGTTTTTGGATAGTGTTAGTCCATCTATTTATCTATATGATTACTTTTTATTATCAACCCTTATTTCCTTTTTTACCTAATTTGGGTGTGTGTATTGGATTTAAAGGAAAAATAGAAAGTGGTTTTTCTAAGGGAATTTCATATTTGAATGCTTTTGAAAATGTCTTAAACTAAGTATGGGATTATTTTCCAAAATGTAATGTCTAAGGGAAAATGTTTGGCTTTCCTTAGAAGTAGTTTATGGATTGATTTGTTTTTCCTAAAAATTATAATGTATCTAAAGCCTATCTTCTAGATTTATTTTAAAATTAGCATTGATGTTTAAACTTTGGGAACCTATTTCATAGTTTCGATGGGTTTTGGTGACCTATTGGGATTTTAGATCATGCCTATACATCTCTAGGTTCTCAGTTGGATTCATTTTGTTCTTCATGGCCAGTGTGGGGGAGAGTTGGGTGGAGATGTTTGGAATCTTGTCTTGAGTTGGTTAGTTTTCCTAAATTATTACTTATGTCTATTTCTTTTAGTTAGTTGTTCTATTATATCATTCTTTCCTACTTATTTATTTATTTTAATTATTGAATATATATATTTTACTATCGTTTAACTCTAATTTGGGTGAAATCATTCTCAAAATATTTATGGTGATTCCTAGGTGTTAGTCGACAGCTCTTGGGGATTGGGAATACCCTTCGAGCCTTGTGGAGAAACGGGTTGGGTGTCGGGTAAGATGGAATCCTGGTTTGATTTGTTATATATTATGATACATATCTCAATAAATCTCAAGAAGTTTCTTCTTATCTATTTATTTATAGAATCTTTAAGTAATAATACCATTTTCCCACTCTTTAGTACTTAATATGATTAAGAAAATGTTTTTTAAGAAAATTCGACTATATTTATATCTTCGATCAGAAATATGTGTTATTAAAAAACCGTGTTTTCAATTTTTTTGAATAATAATTTAAGCTCATTTTCAAAGGAAAAAGTTTTAAAAAAAGTTTTATATTCAAGAAGTGTTTTAAATGATTTTAAAATCTTGATTTATAATTTTTCAAGGTTATTTTCAAAGAAAAAGGGTTTTATGATTTTAAAAGAATTTTTTAAAGTAGTAATCATATTTTCCTCAAGAAATGTTTTGAATGAATTTAAAAAGTTTTATTTATAAGTATCCAATTCTATTTTCAATGAAAATTACTTTTATTTTTTTTGTGAAAGTGATTTTAAATGAAAGGTTATTTCCCTTAAGAAATGTTCCAAGGGATCTTTCAAAATGATTCTCCATTTAAGATGACATCCTTTGTTATAGTTTATGATTTATTGAGGATATGATCCAAGGACACCATTATTATTATTTATTTGAATTATTTATGTTTAAGATGAAAATATGTTTATGAAACCCATTTATTTTTCCACGAGTTATACCATGATAAAAGGATTATGAAACATGATTCCTTTCACAGGTTATTCTATGATGAAATGATTATGAAATCTATCTCTTTTTCATAGGTTATGACATGATGAAATATTTATGATACCCATTTCATTTCATGGGTTATGATATGATGTTTATGAAACCTATATCTTCTTATGGTTCTTGATATGATGAATATTTTATTATCTTTTGGAACACGTATGTATGATTTCATTATGTGATGGTTAGGACCTATATCTTCATCTAATGAATTGGGTAATGATGGATAAATCATGAGTATATATATTATGTATGAAACTGATTACATTTTCAAAATGTTATGAGTGAACCTTATTATGTGTTCACAAGGTTATGCATGAACCTGATTACATGTTCACAATGTTATACATGGACCTGGTTGAATGCCCATAAGTTTATGAATGAACCTGATTACATGTTCACAATGGTATGTGTGAACCTAATTAAATGTTCACAATGTTATGCATGGACTTGGTTTCATGTCCATAAGTTTATGGATGAACCTGATTACATGTTCACAATGTTATTCATAGACCTGGTTGCATATCTATAAGTTTATACAAGAGCTTTATTTCATATCCTTAACTTAATGAGTGAACATGTTCCTATTTACACATGTTTTCAAAGTTATAAGCTTATGTTTATGCCACAATTCTATGTCTTATGTAAAGGTTTCACTCACATGACCCATGTTATTTTATTATATTATGATTCATGTCTTGTGAACTTCTAATGTTTATGCCATGACTCTTGATTATGATCTTTGATATGTAGGGTATGATCTTCTAATGTTATGATCATATTCTCATACCCTTATGCTCATGATTATGTTTACATATCTTCCTTGTTTACCCTTAATGAGAATTTGAGTTCACCCTCTCTTATGTTCCTTTTCCCTAGGTTATGAAGAAAGGTTTTAAGTAGGAGTACTAAAAGGGGAAGACCATTACAAAATATGTTGAAGGTCTTTCACTAAATTAGAATCACGTGTTCCCAGTTTCCAAAGACACTAAACCATTATGGTCCTCGAGCATGTAATTTTGTAATGTTTTGAATATTCATCTAACATGATGTAATATCCATGTATATTAACCCCGATTCACTATAGTTGGTATCAAAGGAAAGGTCTAGTCAAACTTTAGAAACTAGGATGCGAAAACTTTAGTGAGATACCTAGGGATATTTTAAGGATATGTCCAGGGATGTCTCTAAGGATAAATCTAAGAATGAGTAAAAGTTTAAGAAAATGTCCTAGAATTTTGATAAAGGATTGATAGAGTGGTTTACAAGAAATTACATCCCTTTCTAGATTTTACAAGTGGATGTATTAGGGGAACATGAGGAGGTTTTGAATTTAGAAAATAAGGAAATAGAGAAAGTAACTGCAAAGGGAAAATGAAAAGTTCGGTTAGTGAAATGGATGAGAGTAATGACATCCCTAAGGTATCATAAACCGTAAAATGCTTTAAATGTGGAAAGTTTGAGCATTATGAAAATAAATATCTTAAGAGAAATATTATGAAGGAATTATTAAAGGTTATAAGAGTAATGGTCTTGGTGCAGATGATAAAGGGACCTCAAGAAACATATTAAAGGTATATTATTTTCTAATAGTATTGTTTATAAGCATGACTAAATTGAGTATACATGATTCATATTTCATATTTTAAGAAATAAGTATTTAGGAATAAGATAATAAAGTGTAGTTAATGGATTAAAGAAGAGGTTGAATGATAAAAGTATTAATGTATTTGAATTCAAGGATTATGTTATATGAATCATAAAGTATATAAGGATGGTTTGTAGGTTTTTTTCTTTAATGATTTTAAAGAATATGTTAAATGATACCGATGACCTAGAAAAGCAATTAAATGGAAGGGTTACATTAAGGGAAGGTAACCCTTAAAATGTTCATGAGGATAAGACAATGATATTTATTATGGATAAAGAGATGATGATATGGATAAAGTAAATTGGATGATATTTATAACCATAGAACTAATAAAGGATTTGTTGACAAAGTGGTTTATGCTATCGATGATGAAGTTTACAACATTTTTATATTTAAGGAATATATCCATTAATCTTTTGAATAAGGAATAAAGTATGTTTTTCATAAGTATTTATGGTAATTTAGGTTATTACCATGTTTTAAGAGATTATATAATGAAGGTATTCACCTATTTGGTATGTAAAAAACAAGATCTACTTTATGATATATGGGGGATCAATGTTAAGTTGTTTTTGAGAAATTTAGTAATTTTATTTCTAAAGTTTTGAATTTTTATCTTTCAAAAGAGTTATACAGTTAACCATTAATGTAATGGTTTAAGTTTAACTTCAGATGATGTTTTAGAGATTAAAGTATTATCTCTCTATATGATGATTTATTCATATAGGATAACCTATGATAACCATTTTTCTATGATTATAAATAAAGAGAGATAGAATGACTTATCATTATACTTATGGATATGATAATCCATTAGTGCTTAAGTCATAAAAAACTCATCTTCATTTTTTGATTAAGATATAAAGTAGAAATTTTTCAAGACACAACCAAAGGGTGTGATTATGCATATGAAATGGAAAGAAACTAAGTAAGTATATATATTTGTGAAAAATATTCAACTTTAGGAAAAGGGTCTTGAAATAAAAAGTTTTCCCATTATAATCATTTTTTATAATATCAATGAAAAATTTCAAGCATATTTGGTATATGTATTTATGATCATTAACTTTATTTTAACCATTTTCTTTATCACTCTACATCAAAACTTGATAGTTATATTTCTCTTCAATGTATATGTTTTCACTTTCCACCTATGTTCTCCTATGTGAAAACCTAGTTATGAGTTTCTTTGGGTAACCATTCTATTTTTAAATTTTAGTTTTTAAATGAAGTTTTAATATAAATTTTTATGACATGGTTTTCTATGAAATGAACTTTCCAATATTAAAACTTTGATAACCCAGATAAAATTTTAAGGTGAAATTAATTTTAATGGGGGTATAATCTAACGTGATGAGTTTTTGTGAATTAATTTTTTTCAAATAAATTAAATTCATTTGGGGGATTGTATTGAAAACTACAAAAAGTTATGATTTATTTATAAAAAACACCAATTTAGTCTTAAACTAAATGAAATAATATGTTTGTATTGTTTATACACAATTCTAAGTTCCTTCAATAGCTTGCGTTACTTGCAAGACCGAGTTTTATCGAACTACAATATAATATTAATATTTTTATTAAAATATTATCATCTAGAAGATGGAATGGAATATATGAATAAGATTAAACAAATTATTAAAATATGTTTTACACATGTTTTTAAAATTAATTCTTTGGTTATCAATTAATTGTAAATGAAAATAAAAACAATTGAATATAAGGGAGGTGCTTTTACTAAAAAACTATTTTTATGCCCACAAAGTAATTTTGTCTTAATAAATTAAATTAATGACTATTAGTGAGAGATATTAATAATATTTATATATAATAAATTCTGACAATTTTTTTTGTATTCATACAATAATCTTTATAGGCATAAAATAAGAAAAAAATCCAATTTTAGGTATAAAAAGCTGTATTTTTTAAAAGGCAGTTTTGCTGACTTTTAATGGAAGAATTATTTTAAAACTAAATTTTGACACATTTATAAATTTTATTTGAAAAAAATAAAATTCATTTTTGAAATAAAAATTTAAAATTATCTTAGGGTGAATTTTTGTTATTTTTCTAAGAAGTTTCATTGTTTGCTGAATAATGAAAAATACTGAATTTTAATTGAAAACTGATTTTTCATATAATTTATTTATATTTTTAAATTATATTATTATTTTGTTTTAAATCATATTTAAAATATTTATAAATATATTAATATAATTTAGGTTATTGGAATAAATTTCATATTAAAATGGGGTATAAAAACATTTCAAACTTTTGAATATTTTTACTTTAAAAACCTGTTGTTTCGTCCCGTATGTGGGATTATTTTTAAATTCATTTCTGGAACTTATGTGATTGGAATTTAAAAAAATAGATTTCTTATTTGGAATCAGAATAATATATTATTTATAATATGGTAAACTTAATTTCTAACAAAAAATATTAGTAAAAACAATTAAAATTAATTACAATGATTAAGAGAAAAATGAGTTTACTAAGGGACTAGACTTTAACTTAAGGGGAAAAATGACTTAGAAACATGTCCAAAACTAATTGTATGGACATATTTAGACCATATACCCTATTTTATAATACTTTGATCATTATTTTAGGCAAATGATGTAAGGGAGACCTCTAAATAGTTTTTACCTTTTTATATTTACAGGAATTCCACTCGTCCTCCCCTATAAAAGGGAACTCACCCCCAAACTTCTTCACACCTATAAATCTACTTATATAATCCAAAACATGCAAAAATAATCTCTCAACATACCTAATCTCATCCTAGAAGACTCACTTTAGGCAGAAATCAAACCAAGAAAGTCCTTTGGTGCAAACCAAAAGGAGTTACCCAAAGAGGAGGTAACATTCTTCAATGAGAACTTTTGTTTTATTTATTTCTCCACCAATTAAATTCTTATTATTACATGATTATATAATAAACTCAGTATCCTATATAAACTTATATTTTTTTTATATTATGTATTTGGCCTACACCCATACACACCTTTATTAAATGGGACACACAATCATCATTTGTGTGTACGGCGGACTACCGCATCACGAATCGATGTCGTTCGTTCTTCCATTACCACCTCTTAAGATTGAGAATAATGATGGAATTACTATTTTAATTTGATATATATTATATTTATTATGTATTTATGCTTTTGGAATTATTATATAACACATAACTTCATGCTTTCCATTTTGTGGGAATATGATAACATCGTTTGTGGACGTGTGGAAAACCACCTCCTCAAAGCGATGTGATTTGTTCACGCTTTACATGGAATCTATTAAGGATGAGTTTATTAAACATATATGATATTTATGACATAATAATGCTACTATAATGATAATATATATATATATATATACATCAGTTACTTTTCTTTCTTTCAATACGAAAAGAAAATGGAAACAACCACTACTAGACTTTTGATTATTTGCAGCGAAGTATTAGCGACGAAAACCCATCGAAAAAATTCATTTATGATAGTAGTCTGTTGCTAATACACTATGAAAAAAAAACAGTAGTGTAATTGAGGTTATTTATGATAGATCATCTCAAATAGTGGTTAATTACGACAGATGATCTATTCGTCCCAAATAAGTAGCGTAAATCTTTTAAATAACCAATTACGACGGTCCATCGTAATTGCTTATTTGTGATGGACTATTCATCCATCGCAAATAATAGTTTAAAAAAAAATCAATTTTTTTTAAAAAAAAAAATAAAAAAAATAAAAATTAATTTGAAATTAAAAAAAATATATCTTGAAAAATAATTTAAACATTAAAAAAATTAAAATTAATTTAAAAATTTAAAAATTAAATATACTTAAAAATAATTAAAAAAAATTAAAACATTAAAATTAATTAAAAAATTTAATAATAATTAAATAAATTAAATATATTTAAAAATATTAAAATAATGTAAAAATTAAATATATTTAAAAATAATTTTAAAAAATTAAAACATTAAAAAAATAAAATTAATTAAAAAATCTACAAATATTTAAAAACCATTAATTTAAAAAAAAATTAAAAAATTAAAATAGTCATAAAAGTAGTACATCATTTCAAACATGATATGTTTGTCATACTAAATTACAAAAGAGTCATAAAACTTAAAAAACCATCGACTATCGTGAGGTTGAGGAGGATCACTCAAAGGACCAAGGGGAGGAAAATCCATACTAATGCCACACGCAAGTCACTGCATATACCTCATTATCTCCTCATCTCTCAGATGCTGCTGCTCACGCTCCTCCTCCCTCTCTTACTATATCCACTTTATCATCTCATACTGTTCTCTGAACCTCTCCACATACTCTATAGTAGACTATGACATCAACGATGAATCTTCACGAGCTCCCTTCACACATACTGATGCCATCACAAAAGTACCATAATAACCCGTAGCTGTTAGTCGAGAATCAATACCAATCACCATGCCTTTCTCAACACCCTACAAATTTTTCTATATCTAGAACCCCACATCAAAACCCAAATCACCTATGACATCTTGTTAACTCTTGGTTTGACTCTGGTGAATGAGAATTCACATCCTTATATGTTTCTTTTAAATATAATTAAAATTTTGAAAAACAATAAAATTAATATCTATGAAATTTAAAAAAAAACTACCAACCCCAATATGGTATTATTGGTTTCCTACAACTTCTCCTACACGAGGATCAGTATACATATTCTTATACACTTCAAACTCTATAATATATGAGTCAATAATGACCTGTATAATATAACACAAATGTTATAGTAAAATTATATATATATTAATAAATAATACCACTTACCATATGTCATCGATGTATGTCAAATGTATGACTTCTGGGCCTCTGTGTGACCTAGTTTCTTCCCCTTCTCTAACATACATATTATGAACTCATCCTAAAAGTCTCTCCTAGATATAAGGAGTACAATCCATCCCATACCCAAGATGATATATAGTCAGGTCGATGAGAGATGCAAGACTAGTCAAAAATAATAACACAAGATTTATCCATAGCTCACTTTCTATGGTTGTTTAGAAAATGATGAAAGATCTCACATATAAAAATATCCCATGACTCTCGGATAGGAACCTCTTAGAATATTATAAATCATAGAAAATAAAATCTGCAAGAAAATTAAAAAAATATGTTAGTAATTTAATAAATTTTAAAAATTATATATTATTTAATAACGTAAAATCCAATGGTTGAATATCTGGTGATGCACACTGATGAGAACTAGGTCCCATGACACCCAAGGCTCAGAAAAATAATTTCTTAGAATCGAACCATCCTACCCAATAACTAAATGTGTAAAAATGTGCAAATAAAAACAAATAATCGTAAAATTATTGCAAAAATTAATACACAAAGTTAATATAAAATAAATATCGTAAAAAAAATAAACATACCACCGAAGGAGGATCAAAATAAACATATGGTCGTATCTCTAGAATAGGATCTAGATTCATTAATTGAGAAAGGCCATACCCCCTCCTAATAGGTACACTAGCCTAAGGATCATTTGAATTGGGCTTATCAACAAGAAGTTCAACATCAATGAGAGAACAAAGTAGATCATCAAGATTATCTTTAGCCATCTGAAAAAATATTCTTACCTGTAATAAATTGTAAATATAGATATCAAATATAAAAAACTAATAATTAATATAATATAATAATATTACCTGTAACAAACTATTAACAAAAATATCAAATATAAAAAACTAATTAATATTATAATATAATAATTACCTGTAACTAAATACCGAAATATAATATATAAGTCATATTATTTTTCATTATTTTCATCGAGATCAATTTCTTCATCCTTATCTTTAGCATTAAAAACTTCTATATGTATTTAAGTTTCATTATCACTTATTACTTCATCAGTATTATCTATATCATCGGCCCTTAACTGAGGAGTTTCATCATCGATATTTATATCTCATCAGGTAAGAGATATATTTTGGGATGTTTCTTAAATTTTTTTAATATGTTTCACTTCCAAAAAACCATCTTCATTTTCAATAAAATTATTTTCATATGATTTCATTTTTATCAAACTCTACCAATCCTTCAAATCTCTCGAAACATAAGAGTAATTTACATAATAAACTTGATGTGCTTGATGTTACAACATAAATGGTTCATTTGATGTAAGAATACTATTATATTTAATGTCAAAAAATCCATTTTGCGAATGAAATCGCAACCCCCAATTAGTATCAAACCAATGAAATTTAAACATTGTTATATAATTTTGACCCAGATAACATAACTCAATTATTTTATCTAGTATACCATCAAAGTCAACTTCACCTTCCTTATGATGGTATCCTTTAAAAAAAACCAATATTCATTGATTTTTTTGAGTCACCATATATGTGTGTATGGAATCAAAATCCATTAACCACATACCCATTATAATATTTTACCAATTTCTATGGAGGGTTTTTGAGCATGCATAATCCACTATTAATTTTATTTTCATGTTGTGTTTCCTGTAAACAATAAAAATTATTAATAATATATATCATTGCAAAATTGATTTATTATTCCATCAAAAGCAACATAACTTACCAGTCTTTGAAAACAATATGAAATTTTTTGTTGATGACATTCTTTAAAATATGTAGATATAATTTGTATAAATTGTTTTCTGACATGGTCATTATATAGTCTACAAAATAGTTAATTTAAATAAATTTATATTTTATAAATATTTAACAAAATAATTAAAAATTAGTACTTACTGAAAAATTGTGTCATTTATTCACAATTTAGAAAATATATGTATGAGATCTGTGCAATTCTTCATCTATAAACCATCATTCATGATAACCACCATATCCAATCTTAGACTGATTAAAAACTAGAAACTAATGGTTTGTGACAACATCAATATTAGCTTCATTGCGACCCATGTAATTATATTTTAGAAGATATTCCGACTAAAAATAATAAGAGCAGAAATTTAAAATTTCCTCCTGTAAGTAAACTTATGCAATCGACCCTTCAATTGATGATTTTTTACATACTTTCTTATTTAATTTTTTTATACATCTCTCAAACGGATACATCCATTAGAATTGTACAGACCCTCCACACTTAGCTTCATACGGAAAATTCAATATTAAATGTTCCATGGAATCAAAGAATCCTGGTGGGAATATTTTCTCCAATTTATATTGAATTAAAACATATTTTCCTAGAAAACTAAATTTATCATAATTCAATGTTTCCACACAAATATCTCGGAAAAAATATGATATTTTAGTTAACACATCCCATATTGAAGAATTCAACAACCCTCTATGACCATCATACAATAATATTTCAATTATGACATGAAATTCATGAATTTTTAACTCAGTAATATGCCCATTTTTGATGCAAAAAGATAAATTATAAGTATAAACAATTGGTAACCTCAAATCTATAATACATATACAAAATAATAAATGGTTTAATTTAGTAAGTGATTAATATTATTTTGGATTCATTAATTTGTGTGATCTTTCATCATCAAATAATTGAAATTTAGGATGTCTGAAAATATGGGTAAGATCTAACTGCATCTTTACATTATCTTTGGTCTTACCAGGTGTGTCCAACACAGTATAAAATATGTTATCAAAAAATTATTCTCAATATGCATTATATCTAACATGTGAAAAACCAACAAATCAGACCAATATGGAAGAACCCAAAAAATAATCCGCTTTATCTAATTATGATATCTCACAAAACCATTTATTTTCTGTTCATTTATGTTTGGTCCAAATGTAACAGGAGGTATTGCAGAGATAATAGATTTTACCTGATTACATGAGAGCTCTACTGGAGGTTTTTCTATTTTAATTCAACCTTTTGTAAAATTATTTATATTCCTTTGAAAAGGGTGATCTATAGGAAGAAATCTACAATAAGAGTAAAAATAACTAAACTTTATCCCATTACCAATAATAAATGCTTTGTTCTTATGCATGTAGTTTTAACATGATTTTTGACCATGTTTTATCCATTCAGACAACATATCATACATCAGAAATTCACTGATCATCCATAATAATGCAACCTTTACTATAAAATTATGATCTAGAATTATATAAAATATAGTCACACTATTATCACATAATGAAATTAACTCATCAATTAGTAGATTCAAATAAACATGAATATTATTCTTTGGGTGTCATGAAATTAATTACACCAAATATATATATGGTTCCTTCATCAATATCCAAAGAGGTAAGTTGTAAGGAGTAATGAAAATAGGCCAACAAGAATATTGACTTTTGTAAGCACTAAATGAACAAAGACCATCAGTGGAAAAGAAAAAACATATATTATGAGGTTTTGAAGAAAAAGAAGATTGCATCTAATCAATGTGTTTCTATGAATCACCATCACATGGATGATTTAATATTTTACAGATAGAATTATTTTATTTATGCTATGTCATCAATCCAGCTGTGTTGTGAGACATAAATAAACACTATAAATGAGGTGTAATTAGAAAATAACTCAACTATTTCCCAGGAACTCTGTAATTTCCTCATTGTTTCTCTTTATACCTATATTCTCCACATGTTGGACAATTAACCAAGGATTCATAATCATCATAATATAAGATGCAATCATTTGAACATGAAAGATTTTCTGATAACTAAAATCCAAATTATAAACCAACCTCTTACTTTCATAGAAACTTGCAGGTAATGTATTTCTATTAGACAAAAACGAAATAACCAAATATAAAATCTGATATAAACAATTATTTTATATTCCAAAATCTGATTTAATAGCCATAAATTTTGTAATATCTTCGAGTTTTCTCATCTGGCATCTCGGATATAAGGCATCCTCAGCAGATTTCAACAAATTGTATAACTGAGAAGGTTATGATTAGGGATTAGGAATACCATTCTAAGTTATTGTTTCATGAATAGATGGACGAATGACCTAATGTACTAAATTATTAAATGATGGATCTAGAACAAAAAATTTTCATTTTCTACTAAATTCTTTTCACCATGTTGATACAAAAAAATATAATCTTTTCAAAACCCAAAACACAATAGATGAAGTCCAATATTGTAAAACATTTCTCTATGTTGATACCAAAAAATATAATCTTTTCATTTTGATTTTTGTGACGATTTATCCAACCATGATCATGTAATAGAAACTGCTATATACTTCCTGAGTCTATAGTTATCTAAAAAAATAAAAAAATAAGAATAATTATTACTAATCACTTTGACTAGTTGAAAATTATTATTATATTTTAACACCTTGAAATATTCTATAGAATATGATTAAAGTGAGGTGCTAGGTTAGCACTGGACTATGGGGCCTGTAGAGCCTCGATATAGATAGAATAAAAATACTAAATATTTTATATAATACACACACTATTTTTTTGAAAATAATAGAATATATCTCAAATGGTATCTCATATATAAAATAAGATAACGTCTTTAGGTCTGATATTTGGGGTTTACCCTAGGTGTGACAAAACATTTGTGAGCATCAGATGTTTTGTTACATTGAACATGTAGATAATTCATTTAATATTTTTATTATAATTTATTATTAAAATTTAAAGTATATTTCAAACTGTGTATCATATAAAAAATCAGAGACCACCTTTGGGTCTGGGATGTGGGGTCACTACTAGAAATGAAGGATATACCAATGGATTTTTCCCAATAGTTTTCATAAACCATTATAGTAGGGAGATGTTAAGAGGTCTTTACCCAATGGTTTTAATAAACAGTTGGAATAGAGAGTTGTAGATGAGTTTTAACCAACGGTTTTATAAAACTGTTGGCATATGTGAGAATTTACCCAATGGTTTTATATAACCATTGGTAAATGTGAGTTCTAGGAAGCCTTTCCCAACGGTTTTGTAAACCGTTGGTAAATCCTACCATTCCCAATAGTTTAAAAAACCATTGGAAAAGTTTTCCCCTAAAAATTTTTGGCAGCCCCAATCCCCCATCCGCTCAATTGTAGACCTAAAGCTGAGACACAGAGCTCTCTCACTCAAAAAATTATTCAACCCTTCAATCAGAAAGTATTTTTGTTCTGCACTTAAAATATGTAAGTGGTACCTTAGATTCAATGTTTTCCATCTATTTTTTGTTTTATTTTTTGTTTTGGCCTAAAAATGAGGTTTTGTGCGGTATGGTATACCCAATAATTAAATTTTTATTTGTTTTATGTTTTTTTTTCTATACACTGTCATGATTTTGTGAGTCAACTTTATTTGAAGTATTTATAGCCAATCCCTTTATAGATTTAGTGAACCATACGAAGATATTGGGACCTGTTATAGTAGTAGTGTAGGTGGAGTTGAGGTAGGGAGGGGGGGTGTGCATGTGGGGGGTGGGCTATGTAGGGTGGGAGTGTTAGGGGGGGAGGGGGTCTGTGTAGGGGGAGTTTGCTGGGGTGAGGTGGGTGGGGGGGGGGGGGATGTACATGTGGGGGGTGGGGGGTGGGGGGAGGGGGGGCTGTGCAAGTGTGTGTGTGTGTGTGTGGGGGGGGGGGGGGCAGTGGGTGGGGGGAGGGGGGTGTGTAGGTGGGTGTATATGCAGGTGGGGTGTTGTAGTGGGGGGGAGCTTGTTGGGCGTGAGGTGGGGGGGGGGGGTGTACAGGTGGGGGGTGGGGGGGGGGTGTGGGGGGGGGGGGGGTTTAGGTGGGGGGAGGGGGGGCTGTGAAAGTGGGGGGGGGGGATTGAAAGTGGTGGGTGTATGTGGTGGTGGTGGTGGGGGGGGGGGGTTGTGAAAGTGGGTGGGGGGGGGGAGGGGAGTGTGTAGGTTGGGGGGTGTGGGCTGGGCAGGTGAGAGTCTGTTGGGGGTTGAGGTGGGGGGTGGGGGTGGTGGGGGGGGGGGGTGCAGGTGGGGGGTGGGGGTGGTGGGGGCGGGGGGTGCAGGTGGGGGGTGGGGGGAGGGGGGGCTGAGCAAGTGGGGGGGGGGGTGTAAGTGTGTGTGTGTGTGGGGGGGGTTATGCAGTGGGTGGATGGGAGGGGGTGTGCAGGTGGGGGGGATGTGCAGTGTGTAGGTGGGGAGGGGGGTGTAGGGGGGAGGGGGGGATATGCAGGGGAAGTCTGCTGGGGGTGAGGTGGGGAGGGGGGCTATGTAAGGTGGGAAGTCATTACTTCCATAGTTTTCCAATAATCACTGGGAAGTCATCACTTTTAGAGATTTGGATATTTCTGAGGCCTTTTTTGTTTTGGTTCTTGTCTAGTCATCTTGATGAGTAAGGAATCACATGATCTAAAAGTGACATCAACTATATATGATGAATTCCCTTCTCTGACAACACATTTTTCTAGAAAGAATATATCCTTGGGAAGGTGGTGGGAGCCTTTTAGAATCCTTTCATACAGAGACCAGGGGAGGAAAATCTCCATATATATCCACCTAGACTAGTGACCTACTACCATATGCATGTCCCATATTCATAAGCCCACCTCTCCATGTATTAAATGAATAATGATTCTATCTCGACTTCACCTTCTAATGACATACTAAATTTAATTCCTGTTATGATGAAAACAATATCGATGAATCCATACGACTTCATATAAGAAAACACCCTTAATCATCATTCCATGATGATGAAAATACTTACAAACTCATTACCATACATCACATCATTCCTAATAGCTACCTATAAATATTCACTAATCCATATTCCTGCCACCCAAAATCCAATGCCCCAACATTTTCCAATTGAAAACATGATACCATCATGTTATCAAGTCACCAATACTACCAAATTGGATTTTCACTAAAAAATAATGCTCTAATCCTTAACACGCATTATTTGTTTTTTATAAATGAATGACAACCCAATTAAATCTCATAGATCTCAGTCACATCCTTGTGGAAATCCCCCCACCCCTGTGGATAACTCGTACCCCCTAGACAACCCCACACCCGTGGACAACCCAACCACCCCCATGGACACC